>OX439450.1:0-9325858 GCA_949320045.1 Scotopteryx bipunctaria | reverse complement strand
TTTTTTTTTTATATAAATGTTTAAAAAATACTTAAATAATATTAAAAAAATTAAAACTAGGGTGCCACCTACTGGCAGGAATCAAGCTGCCGGTGGTTAGGGCTGCAGAGTGAGGAACCTCCTGACAATACGTGCCATTATTATTATTATTACTTCTATTGAGACAAATAAATAAATAAATATTTGTGGACATATCACACAGCGCCATCTAGCCCCAAACTAAGCAAAGCTTGTACTATGGGAACCAGATGGCTGATAGAATACATAATATACTTTTTTTTTTTTGTAAATACATACTTATAATACATAATACTACAACACCCAGACCCGGAAGAAATATTTTTTAATATTATTATTTACAAATAATTATGGTTTCACCTAACACTACGCTATTTGCCAAAACCCGATAATGTAACGGCGGTTGTATGAGTGTGAATGTGTGTAGTTGTGTGAGTGTGTGTGTAGTTGTATGAGTGTGTGTGTAGGTGAGGATGTGTGGGATGTTTGCCACTATCTCCGTAACAGCTAAACGGATTTGGCTGACACTTTGAGTACTCATCGTTTACGATCTATGCCAGGACTCAATATTCTACAAACGGTCGACGAACGGTCAACGTTGTTTCTCTGACAAAAAAATATGGCTCTTTTAGAGGTATAACAGCGTTGCTATGGTAATGAACGATCCGTCGTCCGTTGGTAAATTAATAGAACCGGGCACTGGTAGCCGTGGGTATTAAGAAATTAAAATAAATTTTAAATAAAAAATGAACAATGCGGCGCGATGCACGCTCGGAAACGGACGTGTGTCACTGCACAGTGTTGAATTACCTACTTAATTCGTGATACGAGCAGTCCGCTGCCTGCTACCGCTAGTCGCTATGGGTTCTAACCAACTTATAGCCAACGAACTGTTGGCGTTTATACAACACGCCATCGACACCATGGACGAGGTCAGCATAGTGCAGATCTGCAAGTCCAGTTTCAAGGAGGAGGAGGTTTGCGCTGGCAAGGCGCTGCTCTTCCAGTCGCTCGGCAAGGGTGCTGAGATGCCATCCCGTCGTAGGGATGGTGGCGAGAAGAGTCTCCAGGACATCATTACCTTGCTCAAGGAGACCGACCCGGACGACGTGCCTGCTTTTGTGGCGAAGCAGTTACACAAGCTGCCCCCCGTCACTTTTGACCACGTCGATGTCACCAGGCTGCTGAAGGACATCACAGCCCTGAAGAGGAGCCTGGACGAAGTGCATACGAAATTGGAGGCTTCGGATAAAACCATCTCTGACCTGCGTGCTGAATTATTATTACTTCGCAACACTAGTTCAGTAAGTAGGTCACCCGCGGCCTGCAACGTGAATGCACGACGCGGCGCTGCACAAAACGCATCCGTCGGCAGTTTCGCGTCAGCGGAATTCAACGACTCGATTGCATCACCGGTCATCGCCGCGAGTGAGCCGCGCCCCTCTCCCGCCGCCCCGGTAGAGAAGTCGCAGGTCGCGTCTACCCCTAAACGCGACTTTGCCGCTGTTGTCGCCTGCGCCCCTCAACCTGAGCGACAACCAGCCAAGGGGAAGAAACTGGTCCGCTGCGAGCCTGTTGTCAGCGCAGTGCAGCCTGAAAAGACTCGGTGTGACGACGAGGGTTTCACCAAGGTGGAACGGAAGAAAAAGAAGTCCACGAGCCGAAATCAGTGCGGGACTGCTGCACTGACGACCGAAACCATGCACTTGCTGCGAGCAGAGGTTCCTACGACTCAGCTCTACGTGTCCCGAGTTCATCACACTGTGAAGCCCGAGGAGGTCGTGGAGTACCTGAAGAGGAAGACCCATCTCACCATGAGGGTTGTGCAGTTGACGTCTCATCATAATGTGAACTTCAAATCATTTATGGTGAGAGTGCCGACTGCTCGACTGTCGACCTTCATGGATGCGGAGTTTTGGCTGAAGGGGGTCGTGTACAGGCGCTTCCGCGGGCGCCTACAAGACCCCGAGACATTGCGTAGCACGGCGCAGTTCAATCGTGTAAATTAGTTTGTTTTTAATTTGTGTTTTTCTATGTATGTTAGTTTTAAGGTATATATTTCTATGGGCCGTAGAATAAGTTTATTACATCTGTAACTTTTCTAATGTTGCCTGAAATAAAGTTATTATTATTATTATTATTAAACATAACTGAATGTATGATTTCACTCATCACTCTAATGACTGATTACAATCAATGCGTGGTAGTACCACGCATTGATTGTAATCAGTAATTACTACTGTAATCGGTAATTGATATGTTATCTGTTTTTGTCCAACTGCGAAGAAGGAGGGTAATGTATTTGGTGTGTATGTATGTATGTATTTATGTGGGTATATGGTTATGTGCATTCATTTGACTGAAGCTATAATCCAAACGGCTAGACGGATTTTGATAAATGAGGTGTCGTTGGATTCGTCAGGACGACAAGACTGTCATAGTATGAAGTGTCAAAAAATGTAACATGGCAGCTGTAAGAAGCCATTTTTAATATATTATTTGGCTGCCTCTGTAGCCGAAACGGCTGGACGGATTTTGACAAATGAGATATTGTTGGTTTCGTCTAGACAAGAGTGTCATAGGTACAGCTTATGGTACTTTTTTGACACTAAAGTGTAAAAAATCCAATATGGCAGCTTCATGAAGCCATTTCTGGTAGGTACATAAATAAAAACTTAGACTAAAATGGTACAAATTCATCACCATCATCATGTGCCACAAAATCAAATATGTCAGACCTATTATTATGCAAGCTAAATTTACGCAGTCGAGTTTTTGTTCTTATAAATACTTGTCTATGTAAATGTGTGACGCGGATGTTTCGTCGAACGAAGGCATGAAATATCGCTAGTCTACGGTTCATATTTATTTCAGTATTTCAGGGACTTGTGGATACAAGAGGTCGCACACGTACGTCACTGAAGTCTGGAATACACCCGTGAATATATTAATAAAAAATGACTTACGGCTACCACGGACATGTGTATAGTGATGTCAAAACGTTGATGTTTACACTCTGAAAATGTTTACTGCAAGACGAATTTCAAAGAATTATGGAACAGTTTGAGATGTTCTTTATGTGTATACTAGCTGCCTCCCGCGGCTTACCGTACCCGGATAAAAACTAGCTTGCACATGTACTATGTAGGTATATTCCAAGTTTTATTCAAATCCGTTCAGTCGTTTAGGTCGTGATTGAGGCACAAACATCCAAACATCCAAACATTCAAACATCCTCACAAACTTTCGCATTTATAATATAAGTAAGATGTGTTTTAGCGCTCTTTTTTAAAATCATAACTCATAATGGTTTATTCAAAATGTTTCAGGCTACGTACAGTCTTTAAAATATTTGAATAGAATGTAAACCGGATGTGAACCCACGACCTTAAGATCAGAATAAGAAAATTATTATGTTACTAACTAGATAATGGCCTCTTGACTTTGTTCGCGTTGATTTTTTTTTTTCATACAAACTTCATTTTCCTACTGCGTCCTCTAGGAGTATAATTTCGTGATTCCTTTTCTTAGAGCATCACTACACTATAAAAAACTAAGGCCTTCAATATACCTACTAGATTTATATAGCGTCAAGAGGCAATTTCAGCCTACACTAACATGACGCTATAGTAACCTATACCATTATCTCAACTGAGCCTTGTCCACGGGAAAGGCACATTCAAAACATGCGGAGCTGGCTACGAGTTTCCTCACGATGTTTTCATTCACACAGAAAAATCCATTGGTCCACAGATTCGAACCCATAAACTAAGGCCTTTTACCATCTATAATAGACGAAGCAACTTTACCTTCACAAACGGGACGCTGTGGTGCCCGGGACGAATTAAGATGGAGTAGGCTTGCCCAGCACCGATTCTATCCTCTCAGCTTAGTCGGCCTTGTCCACAGAAAAGACACAGTCAATATGTGTGGAGCTGACTAAGCCGCGGGTTTCTTCATGATGTTTTCCTTCACCGTTTGGGAGTACCTACTGGTATTGCGCACATAAATTTTTCGCACAGAAAAATCCATTGGTACACGACTGGATTTGAACCCACCATCTTAGGATCGGAAGGCGGGGTCACTACGAACTAGACCACCAGTGCTCTCCACCCATAAGAGGAATAATATATCTTCCAAGTTTCATGTTTCTAGAGAGTAAAATAAAAAATTGGCGAAACATAAAAAAAAGATTGCAGTACCTAAGCAGTTTCTCTATAGAAATGTTACATCATAATAAACTTAAATCTCATTCCTAATCTTAATGCCAAGGGCCTATCGTAAAACCTTTCTTAATAAACTTTAAGGCTCCAGAGGATTGCGAACAAGTTTCATGGCAAAAAGTACCTGTAATTATTATATTTTGCAGGATAAAACCATTGAAAAATCCAATGTGGAACAAAATGCGATTAGCTTCTTTTGTTGACAAATTGGAACTTACTTTTACTGCGGCTATACTATCGGACTTTGGGCAACTTTGTCGATTGATAGGTGCGGCCACAAGACCAGCCGGCCGGCACGGCGTAGCGTGTGGTCGGGTCAAATATCTGAGACGCAGGAGGTGTGTATTCCGAATTTCAGCATTGTGGGAAGTAGGTACTCTTACCCCCGAATACTCAAACGCGACTCAGAGTTGAACACGTCACGGTTTTTTAACAGTTTTTGATGAAAATCTGTCAAAAACTCGTCACTTGAGTTCAGACTCTCAGAGTTGAGCACGTCAACTCTGAGATGCGCTTGAGTTTTCGGGGGTTAGTTTCTGATACTCACGACACCGAATCCTAATATGGAATAATGGAAGTCCATTTTAAGACAAAAGTAAATACTACTAATCCGCTTAAATATTTATAAAGAGCTTACTAAAATGCAGACAAGTGCACCACCCGCCCACCCGCAATAGACCACACACATTCACACAAAGCAAACTCAATATCTTCGAAACGTGTTTCGCTTCTCCACGAGGCATCTTCAGGAAGTTGACTGTGCTTCAGATGACGTCTTGCCTCTGCAAGCGTTGCACAGAATGAGAAGAACCACCGCAAATGCACTAAAATCTATTGACATTCGCTTTAGTACGATTGCACACGTCATCAGCGATCGTTTTATTAAATATTTATTTATATAAATAACGAATAGTTGCGAAAAAATAACAGGAGAACATAAATTAACAGGAATTAAAATAAAAGTAAGTAAGTTCGTATGAACTAGTGGCCAACTCTTGTGATGGAGTTTTTAGGCCTACTAAAGGCCTCCGTCGTGGCTTAACGACTTAAAAGCCGAGTCCGACAATTTATCGTACCCTCCGAAGCACGGAAGCGCTCAGCTTGTAATGCCACTTGCGGTCACCCATCTCAATTGTGACCGCGCACAACGTTGCTTAACTTCAACAATCAATCCAGAACATAACAAGTTACCCCACGAGCGCTTCATTTAGTAGGTGCTAAGCCGCGCCGCATGCAAAGAGCCAACAGCAGCGTGTGCCAGTGTTCAAAATATGTTCGAACATTTTCAAAGTAGTATCTACCAGCTGAGTGGTCTCTTATTACCGGAGTGGAGTACTACAAAGTGTAAATGGACGCAGGTGAAGTGGAGCAGATCGTTTCAAAGAGTCTTGATTGCTGGGTCGAGGGGATTCACAAGCCTTGGAATAAATTACATGATTTGCGCAACTTGTATATTGAAACCTAAGAAGGGTTGATCGAAAGCAATTTATATAGCAATTCTGAAGGGTGAACAACTAAACTACACACTGCTACCTACTCACACACATGAACCCGCACTCATCTATACTGTTATTATAAACAAGTAAAGTTTGTTTGTAGGGCATAACTTGGTAACTACAGAAGCGATTTTGAAAATTCCTATAAATCTATCTACTTAGTTGTGTTGTGTCACTAGTTCTTTCGAACCGGTGTGGTGAAAGGATTTTAAGTGCGCCTCAAAGGCTCCTTTCGTTCACTTCACAGATGTTTTCGAACTTTCTTTCTACGGTTCTATGACATGCCGATTTCATCATGATACCCTAAATCACTTTTATTCTAGAACAACCGTAGTTCAGACCATTTATTATGTAAATAAAAAATGCATTTTTTCCATATTGACTACATAATTTTTATAGTTTTCAGTATTCCCAGTTAGCAAGACAAGTGTTATGGCCGCTTCCAATATTCTACTAACGGACAATAAGTTGGTCACATCGAGCATTTAGCATTTTGCATCGAGCATCGAGTTAAATGCTCGATGGTTGGTCATTACTATAGCAATATTATTATCTGTCGAAAAACGTCAAACATTTATTGTTCAAAGAAATATTTTATGTTCCGTAGAAAATTTTAACTGCCTTAGTTAGTTTTTGATCGCTTGGTCCCGTACTCAGCTTTAAACCACAAGCATCCCAACCCCTTGGATACTTTACGAAAATTACTCCCCAAGATTTCAATAACAATATCCATAAATTAATTAAATTTACACACACCACTGACTTAACTAGTTTTAAAAGGCTTCTTAACGAATCAAAGCAGTAACTTGAAAAGGTACAGCCCTCAGAATTAGCTGAGCAAATCTAGTGACTATATAGCTTTACATTTATTTATTTCTACCGAAATAGGTTTGCGTTTGACCACACTCTACCTGATGTTATTAAACAATGTGGTCTAAGATGAAGCTCGCTTACCTAGAAGAAACCTATTGATTCTCGATTACTAATATTTATTTACTAACAATACTATTGCAAAACAACGCCTTATCAAGCGATGATTCAGACTTTTTTGTTTAACATCCTAGTAGCATTTTTAATTTTAAAGTTCTACTACTTGTAGGTACCTTGTACTTTTGAATTAATTAATTATGTTGTTATTATTTTTATACTCGACACAGAAAACCCGACTAACTGAAGTGCATGGGCCTAAGTTATTATTGGTAGGTACGTTAATATGAGCGATGTTTGTGCATGTAGATAGAGTCAATTTGTACACTTAATTCCGGATGCATAGCCAATTCTGGCAACTGCGCTAGGTACTAGGAACCGCAGAAGAATTTTTAATTACAACCCGCTTCTTCATTAGGTACGCATCAAGCCCCCTGTAGCATCACGCAACAAAATATTAAAATATTATATTAATCTTTAAAAAGTTCCTGATGAGGTCGGTTAAGCAAGAATAAAAGTGTAGTCAGGAGAGTGCAGTTCATGGATTTATTATTAAGTTTTCTTTTTTTAAATAGGGGGTTACGAGTAGTCACTTATATTCAGCTGGTCATGAGTGTGTGGCATTTAAAATAGAATATAGGAAATATCGTATAAAAATATTTTATACTCAGTTTGAAAAATATCGATAAGAATTTGCCTGCCAAATATTTTAGTTTTTGGTTTTTTTTACTTGGGGACTCTCACTTATTTCTTCCAATGTATAATTCAAAAATTAGGTAGGTACCTACAGTAAAAAGGGTTCCGGGTACTGACAAAGATAGCAAGAAGTAGGCACCTAAACCCAGCGGGACCTAGTTTAAAAGGGAACGGATTCTAAAAAATACCCCTCGGGTATTTCAGGAATTACAGGGTAAGTACCATGGCAATCCGTATATTCTCTATAATTCCATGCCCTGTAACTCTAAAAATAACACTAACAATATTGTTGTCAAAGAGGTTTTTCGTAAATATTATAAATTACCTTAGTTATTATGGGTACTTATTTAAAAAATCAATAAATTTTGGAATCAGTTGCCGGCGTTTATGTTCCTGTTGACCGTCAAGATATGCATCTTCTGGGAGAGCTCGCTCCATCGTAGATTACGTCCTTGCAAGCATCGAGGTCAAGCACTTTCTCATTTTCAAATATGTAACAAAAAAAATGCTTTTTTTTCGGACGGACACAAATTCTGTTGGTCATAGATAACCGCTGGCTGTTTTACCGGGCTTTGGCGAGCGAAGAGGACACGGCACCGAGAGAAAAAAAGGGTTATTGGGACGGCTTTATTAGAGCTATATTTGGGTTTATTTTTTCTATTCCCTGGGGCACGAACAAAATCGATAGGTACCTTAGTTTTCTATTATAAATTTTGAGATCTTTGTATCATTTGACGACCTTTTTGGTGGCTTGGCGGGCGAGTGCTCGGCTGAGACGCAAGAGGCGCGGGCTCGATTTCCGCTGCGGGAGAGATGTTTGCATGTTCTGCAAATATTTCTTCCGGGGTCTGGGCGTTGTAATTATGTATTTACAACAAAAATAAGCTTTGTTTAGTTTGGGGCTAGAAGGGGCTGTGTAAAGGTTGTCCACAAATGCTTGTTACATTTATTTTGAATATCCTATTTTTATTCATTGCTAATCGAATCCTGTGAACAATCAAGTTTAGATATAAAATCTTGGAGTAAACCCTATTTTTGTTAAATTACCATCTAAACAACATTTTTTTTACAGAATCTCTGTAAAAAAAATGTTTACAGAACCCTATAAATTTAGAAAGCCTAGTGTGCCTATAAAGCCTATCTAGCTTTTATCACCATTCCTATTATTAGAACTCATAAACACCGCTGTTTTTCAAAGCGCCATCTATTAGCAAAATTACCAACTAAACAAAACTCCGCAACTTAAAGTTCACATCTCAGAACACATAAATTACACAAAAGTACTTGTCTCTGTAGTACCGTTCACTACCGCTAGATGGAACTATAACAAATAAGCTCAAATTTCGGAAATGTCATACTCTCGCGTAGTCCAATAGATGACTCTACAAACTCTCCCATGAACATGAACCTAATGTTTTAAACTTATTGCTGATAAATATAAAAAAGTATTTATTTAAAAAAAACGAAAACCCCGACTGTGTAAAATTTAGGTCTAACGTTTAACACGTCTAACACGTTTGATTTTGTGACACCATGATGATTATGAATTTGTACTAAGTTAGTCTACGTTTTTAGTTATGATGTACCTACCAATGGATCCTTAAAGTTGCCATATTGGATTTTTTACAATACGACATACTCGGGGAGGGAAGCAACTGGACGCATTCTATGTTTTTTCTTTACTCCCAGTCTAGCGAAGAAGCTACTCTGTGAAAACTATATTACAAATATTCCACATACTTACTTCGTTATCTAAAATAATATTTTATAATCGTTTTTAGGATTGGTAATTTGTAACTTACTAGGCTTTATAAGCTTTGCAAGAAGTTAAAGAAATAATATAGTGCAGTTCCTAGGCATTTAGCATAATAAAATAATTGTAGTAGGAAGACATAATGCTCTTGCTGTTTAGAACAGGTTATGATTTGATTGATACAATTATAGTAATAGTAGGTTTTGTTGACAACCTTTTTAGGGTTTGTTTGCTGGTTGTATTTTATGAACCGTATAGAGAGTTAGAATTTTCACAGAGTGTTTCTATTGCCGCTATAATAAAAATGATAAAAAAATGGGGCTATAGACAAGAAACATTTTTTAATGTACAATGATACGGAACCTCGTGTGCGAATTCGACTCGCACTTGACCGGTTTTATAAATAATGACCATCCTTACTTTATAAACGAAGTTGATTTGCTGTTCTGAGGTCTTACTGTTACAACTTCACAAAATAAAAACCTGTTTTATTAAAAGTTTGTTTACAAATTAAAATAAGGAACACGATTTTGCTGATTTTACTAATAATCACAATAAATCACTTTCGCCGGTCACCGATCTAACCTTGGCGATAAAAAACAAAAGTGGCGAATCTAGTAGGTATGCAAATTATTCTATCGCCTTTCAATTTCTAAAACCATAAAATTTTTGTTTGGAAATGGATAAACGAAAGTTGGTTTTGGTTTATCAATCTTTGCCCGGATCCTTTAGGTACCTACTAACTAGCTGACGGATATCTGTCAAAAACTTCCATACATTTTTGGCACATCTTAGGTAAACAGCGAGTTGTTGCCAGTGACTATGTCAATGTTTTCCTTCACCGTTTGAGAGTACTGGTATAGCGCACATAAATTTTTCGAACAGAAAAATCCATTGGTGCACAGCCGGATTTGAACCCATGACCTTAGGATCGGAAGGCGTGGCCGCTACCACTAGACCAGCGGTGCTCAGAATCTTCAATGATTTATTTGTAACATTAAATAAGTGCTTTCCATGCTAAGGAATCGCGAGATAATAAATATCTCTTGTAGGTATTAAACAAGGTTATGGTAAACTCCAATGAATTATGCATCTTGTTACTCCATGAATGACAATCAGTGTTTAGATGCTTCGAATATTACCCACTAGCTGTTGTCTGCAACTTCGTCCGCATTTAATGTTTTGAGACACAAAGTAGTCCATATTCCTTCCCCAGGGTGCAATCTGCCTCCTTGCCAAATGTTATCGAAATCTGTTTAGCTGTTTAAACGTGAAAAGGTAACAGACAGAGGTTACTTTCGCATTTATGATATTAGTATGGACTAGCTGTTGCCCGCGACTTCGTACGCGTGTAGTACATTATTTTGTTCTATAATCAATAGTTTCGCAGCGCACGCCAAAAACTATTTTGGGTTTTCTGCCTTGGGTTATAATATTGCAATTTTCTTACTGATCCCTTATTTTTTGAAAATTTATTATAGCCTATACTGGACCCTGATAATGTAGCTTTCTATTGGTGAAAGAATTTTTGAAATCGGTCCAGTAGTTTCGGAGCCTATTCGTTACAAACAAACAAAAAATCTTTCCTCTTTATAATATTAGTATTATTAGTATGATTAAAAGACTAACATTGTGCTTGAACTTCGTGCACTTAAAATTAAGGTCTATTGGGCCATAAAACGTAACGGTTAGCCGAATCCGTTATCGTCCTGCAGTCTGCATCTCTAGAACGAGTTATCCCATCTGCATCAAACAACCTTCTTGTGGTCTGGCTTCCGAAACAGTAGCGACCGTCAAATGAAGGTTGTAAATTCTTGTATTGCTGTATCTTATATGTTTAACATACAGCCAATAAACAATATACATTTTATGGAAAAGTAGATATTTTTACAGCTTAAAAGAGATTCTAGAGCCGAAACGTCCGTATAATAGAAATATAGTCCGAATAGTAAAACTTTATTGTTATTTAGACAATGTCAAAAAAGAAATCAAAAGTCATTCAAGTTATGTAACTAACTAGGTAAATCTAAAAATAGATTTCTTCAGTGAAATATTTTTTTATAATTTATATAGAACCTTTTCAGTAGTATCTGAGATTACCCCCTAAATACCAAAAAAAACTTGAAAATGTTATTTAATAGCGTTGATATATATTTTTATTTCTTTATTTATTCTTTACCTTACCGACATTTTTCATAGTTGCCATCTTTAAGCTGTTTTATGTCGTTCAACGCTTCCTGAGAAACTTAAGATTTTCACATTATTATCTTCCAATACGGTACCAACGAATAAGCACTTGAAGTGGTACTCGATACGTACATAAATCAAAGAATAAAATACGAATACGGTAAATCTTAGTCTTTCTTGAGGCTTCTATATCACCAGTTTCCATTCGTGTACCGTTATTTGAACCTCACTAACAAGTATTGTTAATTCCTATATAGGTTAAAATCATATTTTATTAAAGATCATAAAATACAAACCAACATATTATGTTAACACATTGTTACAAACTAGATATATGCAGACTGCAAAAGTATTTATTTCCAGATTCTGTTAACTTTGAGTAATGGAAGTATAAAAAGGGAATGTAACGAGGCAGGTATAATGCCGGGCCTTATCCATTTGAATTTATTCTTATAGGGTGTCCAAAACTGAAGGCAAATCTGGAAATGGTATCAAATGAACGTGACACGAAGCTTAAGAAAACATTAAAGCCCAATAATACTTATTTTGTCGTTGTGTATCGTTTAAATTTTAATGAGCACTGGTGGTCTAGTTGGTAGTGACCCGGACGTGTACCAATGGATTTTTCTGTGCGAAAAATTTATGTGCACTATACCAATACTCTCAAACGTTGAAGGAAAACATCGTGAGGAAACCCGCGGCTTAGTCAGCCCCGCACGTATTGACCATGTCTTTCCTGTGGACGAGGCCGACTAAGCGTTTGTGAAGGCAAAAAGTTGCCTCCTGACGTTGTATAAATCATCTACTATTAGATGGTAAATTTTAAAGGTTTTTTATAGTTTGAATTTAAATTGTTTGATGATATACTCGTCATATGACGCCATCATTCGCTTAAGAAATTACAAGAAGTGTTTAACCGTTTAGCACTTCAAGTTCAAGAACCAGTCTGTTCTCCTTTGTTCAAATTTCTTTAAAAATCGTTTGTGTTTACGGGGCGCCCTGTATTTGAAGAAGAATTAAATGGGTACTACCCGTATTGTAAGGTATTTTAAGACTACAATATTACACTATAAATTCATGGTTTCAATGCCATGGCTAATTTTAGAAAGAATTTTTTACTTTTTATTCTTACAGTCTACGAGAAGTTCCTATAATATGAGTAAGTATAATTTTTTGAGATCAATGCATCTTGCTCTTTAAACTCATGGTCAAAGCTATGGCTTTTTTTCTTTTACTCTTCTCGAGAGAAGTGAAATTATGTGGTTGAAACTTGCTTGCTATTTTTACTTTTAACTTGTCTGTTTACAAGATAAATTGATCAGAATGGATTATTATAAAAATGTTACCTTTCTAATCTGTTTTATATATTCTGATGACACTAAAGTTTTCTTACGTTGCCTATTACACGCATTGATCCTAAACTCCACCCTTTCTCTGTACTTTTAAAGAACTTTGATAAAATAGTTCAATCTCTAAAACTGCCTATTATTCCATTAAAACATTTCCAGATTCATAATAGCGCTGATAAAAAAAAACTGTCTAGATTTTTATGCTAGACTTCGGCTATCGGCAAATATCTTTGTAAAACAGATACCTATTTAGGATCTAACACAACATTATAATTAATTAGTAGTATTTTTGTCTTTTAGTAACTTTATGGATGAAATAAGAAAATAGTCAAAACACAACGCGCTAGTCTGCAAAACAGAGGATAGCAATTTTATTAAATTACATCAAAATATCATCAAAATGGACCAATCAGAGACCGTTTCACAATCTAAAGGCACTGTTCATTAGAGCTATAATAAGTAATTAACCTGACTGGATCTGGGAAAAATTGGCTGATAAATGGCACGTAAACGTAATATTATATTATTCTATGAAATGAAATGAATGAATAACCCCTTATTCATTACAAACCTTAATATAAGGTTAAATAGTAAACGTCTTGAAATCTTCTCTTACTCTATTTTATTATATTTATGAGGGACATTGTATGAAACATAGAGTGGATTATTATGAAGAAATTAACAAAAAACGCGACATACATTTTTACATAAACCACGACATTATCATTCAACGACATAATTTTTATCTATTTACCTACCAAGTACCAAGTAACTTACTTACTTATTTAGCTACAAAAATTAGTTTTCACTAATGACTTAACATAACATAATTTCTTTGATAAGAATAATACAACATTACAATAAAACAATTGGAACACGTTGAAAACTGCCTTAGTAAAAAAATTACTTGCATCGTGCATGAAAGGAGTCTTTTAATCCTTTCACCACACTGGTTCGTGTGAACTAGTGCCACGACTAGAAGTAGTACTAATGACTCACCAATGTTATGTGTAACTAACCGTAAACCAAGAATGCAAAGTTATTTGTAGGCACAAGTAGGTATCACCACTGGCAGCTGATGAGTTTGTCATGAGTGGACATAAAGAAATACTTTACGTATTGCATTTGATATCTAAACCCACATGTAGTTACTTATGAATGGAAATTAGCATTCCAATTCATCCTACTCAACCATTCCATAACGGAACTACCTACGCAAACAGGCGGTGCAATTTGAAGTTATATAGGTTAGTAAAGTAAGAAAACGCGTTTCTATAATCCATATTACAATTGTATCAAATACTAGCTGCCGCCTGCGGCATCGCTCGCGTGGTACCCGGATAAAAATAGATTATATATAATCCAGTACATGTACTATGTATATTCCAAGTTTCATTCAAATCTGTTCAGCCGTTTAGGCGTGATTGAGGCACAAACATCCAAACATCCTCACAAACTTTTGCATTTATAATATAAGTAAGATTATGGCCATTGTGTACCAACGAAAGAAAAAATCATAACATTTGTGGTAAATTACACTCTTCACCATCATCATCATCCATAGCCCATTTTTGCCCACTGCTGGGCGTAGGCCTTACACTCTTCGCGTTGAGACAATTCAAATGATACCACATTCAAAATTTATAGGTACAACCGTTTGGGTGCTACGTGGTAATTTTTTTGCCACATATAAGACATATGTCCGGTTTCAATATTCTACTAACGTAAGCGACTTTGTTTTTCTGTCAAAAAATGTAGCTCTTTTCGACAGATAACAACGTTAATATGGTAGTGAACGTTCCGTCGTCCGTTAGTATAATATTGGAACATTGCAATAGAACTACAATCAAAGATATACGCGCCATATACCTAGCCCTGTCAGCCGGCAAAAAAAGAGAGCAATATAATGCATTGTCAGATGCCAATAGTGTGCAATTGCACATCTTGTGATTTTCCGCCGAGATTTCCTCAGGGTATTCGGTCTATTGTAAAGCAAATAAGCTATCGGTACAGTTACACACAATGTTGTGTGAACACACTTTACGAAACCTGTTGTTTTAATAGACGGTCGTTTTTAATCCTGTATAATATGGGGACCTGCACAAATATTTATGTCATGTCTAAGTTTGTGTAAAGAGGTTATATCCCGTTGGTAGAATGAGAAAACATTGGTTTGTCACGTTTCCGTATTCATTTGAAAGATTTTTTAATGTTGGATGGCGGTTTTTTGAACGATGGACTAGGCATTAAAATCTGTGTCACCATCGTCTTTACAAAACAGTAAACTATGAACAGAGCAAGTAACTGTCACTGACAATTACTGACGTTATTCCTCGCAAAACTATTCTTACCGTCTGAAAGGAATTGAATTAAAAACAAAAATGATCTGTGGTGTGAAAAAATATGGCGTATAAAACCCGTTCGTATTTAAGCTTGTGGCCAACTCTAGTAAGGGAGTTTTTAGGCCGCCTAAAGGCCTCCGTCATGGCTTAACGACTTAAAAGTCGGGACCGACTGTTTAACGTGCCCTCCGAAGCACGGAAGCGCTCAGCTCGTAATGCCACTTGCGGTCACCCATCCAGATCGCAAGAGTTTAAAAATACATAATTGTAATGCTTCCTGACACTGTATAAATCATCTAGATGGCAAAGGCCTTAGTTTTTAAGTACCTAACAGGTAAATATTTCTTGCAAATATCCTGTTATACTACTAGTGCTATATGCGCTGTGTGATAACTGATATTGACAACATCGCCGAATCTCGGAGCACTTAACTGGGCCACTGCTGTGTAACTAACTATGTTTTTTTTTATTAATTAAGTTACTTAATAATAATAATAAATATAGCGTCTCCTTGTATTGTTGATTCATTAATAACCAATGAAAAAATCATAAAAACGAGTGCTTCCCCGTTCAACCCACGATTTTTTTACCCATGCTCAGTTCGACCCAATCCAAAAATCAATGTCAGTGTATTCAAAACAGTACAGACTCTGTAATATTAAAATGTAGATTTTAGATAATGTAAGATCTCCATATTACATAATCATCATCGCGTTAGTTCGTTTTTCAGAAGCTGGACGAAAATAGCAGAGGAGCATAATATTTGTGGTATTATGATGATAAGAAATCTTTGCCAAAGTCACTTCACAGTTGGGTAAAAACAAATTTAATTGTTTTGGCGTTTAATATGTAGTCAAATCAAAGAGTTCGACGTACGAGGTTCGAAGATGAAAGGATGTGCCGGCTCTGCTAGACAAACGCTATGAATACACAACAAACAAAGAACCATCTCAAATTTTACGATGTAAACGAATCAAGATAGTTTTCTTCATGAGATAGGAGAAGGTAATTTACCCCTATAGTAAAATTACTAGATAGGGTATGTCGAATGAAAGCATAAAGTAACATTCATTTATTTAAATTGTACATACATACATAAATATTATCACGTCCATCTCCCTAATGGGGTGGGCAGAATCACAGGTAATCATAAGAAAACTTGCAGCCACTCTTAATTAAAAGTCCCATGATGGATATGATGAACCATGGTGACAGGTGATCAGACCATCGCGCATCTAAATGGTCCATCATGTTTGAGAGTCGACTTTTACGAGATGCTCGGGGAGAGAAGCAACTGGATTCATTATATATTTTTTCTTTAATTCCAGTCCAGTAGAGAAGTAGTAAGTACCCAGTCCAGCAAAGAAGTAATTTAAGCATTTAAATTGTTTATTATATTAATTAGCTGTAAAATTTACATGCAATAAAGAATTTTCAGTTATTCACTCATTTCATTAAGATCTTTTATCTTGTTACAATGGAATAAAGAGAAAAAGAAATATATATAAAAAAATGCAATTTTGAAGCAATTTATGCTCTTACTATTATTTATACGAATGAATGAATGTTGTAATGAGTTTCCTAATGTTTTCATAAGATCTCTGAAGCATTGTCAAGACAGATAGATAGCAATATCCGGACCATAACAAAACAATATGACAGACTTTTCAAATATCCGGACCGGATCAAATATACTTGGAGAATATACGATTTTATTTTTTACTTCTCATATTGTTTGACATTTTTCGTAGAATTAAAACGCGTATTTATATCCGAGTCCAATATTCTACTAACGGACGAGCAACATTGTTTTTTTGTCAAAAGAAATACTTATGGCGCTTTTTGACAGATAACAACGTTGCTTTAGTAATGAACGATCTGTAGAATATTGCACCGGGCATTGGGTACCTTTTTGATTTAATTGCTTTGTTTTTATTTGTACCTATAATCACTACGCTATATTCCACTTTGTATGTCACGATGGGTGATACCTATTGTCATAAAATGGATAGCACTTTTTGACAGATAATAAATGGCATTACTATGTTAATCAATCCGTCTTCCATTAGTTATAATGACCCGGGCGTACGTAAGTACGCACATAATCCTACGAAGAATATCAATAAACACAAAAAGTTTAAAGATAAAAATTGTATTCACTATTCGGTCTAGATATTTGAAAGATCGATCACTTTGTATTGGTTTGTTATGATTTATGTAAAGAGTATTGACGTTCCACCCTGTATGTCCGCGATGTGGTGATATTGGTCATTATGTCAATGTAGCGGTAAACTCAAGAGCTCGGTCAAGGCCCGTTCACTCGGACTCGTTTTAAAAGCTCTCATTCCGCAGCGATCCGCAGTTTCTGCAGGACGCGGAAAACAAAATTATAAGGATAAGATTTTTTTTTTTAAATAAAATTTATTGGTTGTGGCAAATACTATCGGTGAGTCGAATTATTTTAAATTAATTAATTATTTAGTTTAAAACGAATATTTTCTTTTTAATTTTTTTTTAATAACAATTTTAAAAGCATATTTCTATTAGTTAATTATTTGAATAATGTTTTCTAAATGTTATTCATTATTGCTTTATTCGTTAAATTTAAAAAGTTTCTGAAATAATAAAAAAAGTGATGATTTTAGTTAATAAAAAAAATTATAGAAGAAAAACACATAGGTATTGTGATTAAATATTTCTAAATTTGTTTCAGAATAAAAATGATACCACTAAAATGCGTGGTCGTTGCCCTCACAATATTAGCAGTAACCAATCCTTCAAGATCTCTCGACATAGACAACCATATAGAATCATCAGACAGCTCTAGAAAGGGTCGAATCCTTTATCCATTTCCAGTTAAGGATGACACAGTACCATCAGATGAAAATAAGAATGAAACAAAGCTTTCGGAAGAACCTTATCAAAAGAAGGATAAAGAAAACAGGCAGAAGCGATTTCGCCTCTGGTCTTATCCTCAGAGTCCGCTGGTGGATATGATCATGCAGCAAACAGCTTCAGTGAACTACTCGCCAGCAAATGCCAATGACCCTTTTGATTTTCTCAGAGACTCGTACCCACTGCCGAAAGGTAAGTTTTTATTCATTTACCAAACTTTAAAACGGGTAGTTCGATTGTACGAGTATGTTTTCAGATTTTTGTTTATTTTTATAAAATCTTGTTGAAATTAGGTAAGTATTTAAACTTTTTAAAAGTTTTTATTTTTACGCTGATAATGGGCCATGTAAAATAATTCTTTTTTTTTGACATTTTAAAAATGGAATGCTGTAGGGACACAGATTATTTTTTATATCTGGCCATTTAAAAAAACTTTCGAACGCCACGTTAATTTGAATTTTGCAAATATTCATAGAATCGAATTCAACTGATTATTTATTTTTAAGTAATAAAAGTAGTATTTTTTGGTAAAATAAACCGTAAAACCTATTTTTTCTCTTAAACATTTATCATACTATCCTTTATGGAAGTTTAGAGAAAACTCAAGAAGAGAAACTAGAAGCGTAAGTAGAACGATGTTCATTTTACCTAGTCATACTAGTTTAGTTAAATGTTTTTAAATTAAGTGGCCTATTTTTGATCAGTTCTCTTCAAATCTTGAGAGTAAAGCTTACGATTGACGGCCTCGGTGGCGTGGCGGGCGATTGTTCAGCAGAGACGCAAGAGGCGCGGTTTCGATTCCCGCTGCGGAAGAAATGTTTGCATGCTCTGCAAATATTTTTTGCGGGTCTGGGTACTTGTACCATAATGATACTCGTAGTTTCTGATACCCACGACACAGATAATCCTAGTGTGGGGTCA
Organism: Scotopteryx bipunctaria; assembly: GCA_949320045.1. Classification (NCBI taxonomy): domain Eukaryota; kingdom Metazoa; phylum Arthropoda; class Insecta; order Lepidoptera; family Geometridae; genus Scotopteryx; species Scotopteryx bipunctaria. The sequence continues at coordinate 9,307,051 of OX439450.1, read as the reverse complement.
GGACTATGTATGTGACTGTTATTTATTTATTTATATTTCGCTGCCTTTCATATTTGAAAATATTTTCAATCAGCTGCCATCATCATCATCATCCTCACCAACATCATCATCACCATCATCATCATTATCATCATCCACATTTGTTTATAACGAAAAATTTAATCAGTGCACGATCTAGAATTGAACCCATCACCTTAGAATCGAAGGGCAAGTAACGTGGCGGTAGCCTGCATCATAATGATTGGTGTATGATGTTACCTTCTATGTTTTACGATCTTTTTGTTGATTCTCCTTGTGATATCACAATCCTTGCATTGTGATACAAGCCGACAAACCTTTCCTACAGCACTGAGCACTTATTGTTTCAATGCCTTATTATAAGACTAGTGGAATGCTCAGCAACTTTGTTCGTGTTGAGTTTAATTTTACCCTACTGCGACGAAGCTAAAGGTTATGTGTTTGACATGTATGTTCCTAGGTTCCCTCGTAACTACTAAACGGTTGAACCGATTTTGATGAATGATATGTCGATAGATTCTTCTTTATAGCGCAATTGTCACTGGGTATATTAAAGTTATAAAAAATGGCGGATTTTTGGCCAAAAAATGTATGTTTAAAAATAAAACTATCGAGCGGGATATCAAAATAAAAAGTTTTTAAAGTTGATTGCAAGATTATACGCAAAAATACCGAACTTTTGGAGAGAGAAATATACCTTTCAAGTTTCATGTTTCTATATCTTTAATTTTATGTTTTTGTTGGTTGTGCGTTGATTGTCATTCAGTCAGTCAGTGACATATGAGTTTTATGTATATTTAGATAATACGCACATTTTCTCATACACAAACCATGGCTTAAAATGACAGCTTATTTATAAACTCCGACCGTGTTCGAGATAAATTAAAGCAAATAAATAACATCTAACAGTCACATTCTGACCCCAATAGGATTCCCTGTTTCGTTGGTATCAGAAACAACGGACAATATCCAGAAACGGAAGAAATATTAACAGAACATGCAAAAAATCTCAGACGGAATCGAACTCGCACCTCGCGTCTCAGTCACTTTCCCGCTACCGAGGCCGTCAAACAATAAACAATGTAAACAGCCAGTTGGTGTTAATGAATAAAATTAATGATGTTAATTTAATTAAGTAATATAATTTAGTTTCAATGTAAATAAATATTGTCTCACGATTTCCATTGTCCCGGGTCAGTTTTGGGAAAGTTGCACTTCCCACCAAAATTATCTGATTCTACTTGTCTTCGTATACATTAGCAGTTGGTCTAGAGGTAGCGATCCCGGCTTCCGATCCTAAGAGCGTGGCTTCGAATTCAGTCGTGCAATGGTCTTTTGCGCTCTAGCAGTGCCCACAGACAGAATCCCACAGCTTGGTTAGCTCCTCACGTGTTGACCACGTCTTCATAGCTAAGAGGATGGTATGGGCGCTGGGCAAGAATATTCCATGAAAAAAATCATCCCGGTCACTACAGCGTCTTGTGTAGGCAAAAGTTCTCTGTATACATCATCTAATTTTACCCGACCACGGCGAAGCAAAACGGTTATGATTTTAATCTTCTTTTTATCTGTTCGCTCATAACTTCTAAACTACTTATCATAATTTAACAATATCGTTGGAAGCGTCTCATATACCACTTTGCATTAAAGCTTACGATCACTTACTAATGTTAAAATGTATTGTTTTGTTAGAGTTGACGTCAGGCAGGCGGCCGGTCATAAAACACCTTAGCCAAAAACTCTTACAGTGTGCCGATCCCACATAGAGTGGGAAAGGGGCAGTAAGATAATGACGATGATGATGTTGGTGGCATACGACAATGGCTATACTTTGAGTACATAACAATTTCAGATGAGAAGATTTCTTGATTCATAACTTTTAGAGCGTCTTCTTCTTCGTGTCAATGATACAAATGATTTCTTGCGTTAAATAACGTGCTCCCAGTATTTCACTACTTACTTCGTTCTCAGTGGCATAAAATATGCTTGGATGATAATTATGGAATGTTTTCCAGGTTACTCAAAGCCTTTAGACGAGTACGACTACGTTATCGTCGGCGGGGGTACCTCAGGGTCCGTCATAGCCGCGCGGCTATCGGAGACGAAGCCGCGGGCCATGGTGTTGGTGCTGGAGGCCGGTAGACCAGAGATGCTGCTCACCGATGTGCCGGCCTTGGCGCCGCACCTGCAGGTCACAGACTATGTCTGGCCGTATACTATGGAGCACCAGCCGGGAGTGTGCTTGGGTATAGTGTTTTGTTTGTTCTGTTAAAATACATACTTATTATCACGCCCGCATCAGGGTGGGCTGAGCTACCCAAGTAATAAAAAAAGCATAAAAAACTTGCAGCCACCTCCGATTCATACTCCCAAGATGGATATGATGAACCATGGTGACAGGTGATCAGCCCATCGCCTATATAGATGGTCCATCGTGTTGGAGAGGATACTATCCATGTATACATAAATGTCGTATGTCATGTCGTAAAAGTTGACTAAGGGATAGTATTTACATAATATTTCATGTAATTGTAAAAATATTAAATTAGAAGATTAATTATTATGAGATACACAGGGTTCTTTCGGTTTTCATAGTTTATTTACTCTTTTACCTACTATCCAACTGAAATTGAAAGAAACTTACAACTAATACAAATATAATTTACAAAATACAAAGGAAACAGTCGGGCTATCTAAAGACCGTTACTGAACTTGACTGAAATGTATTTATTTTGTCTTAAACCAGGCCTAGTTTTTTAGAGGTAGAGTCCCATAAAAAGTGTTTAGCATCACTTCGGGAATAACTAGACAGGTACTCCTAGAAAAGGGCTCAGCTGACTGACCTTTTTACTTTTTAAAGGCAAAGAGAAAATCTAATATTCATTTCCGATCCAATATTTCCAGGTAGCGAAGAACAAAGATGCTACTCTCCGAGAGGCAAAGCTCTGGGAGGAACCACAGTTACCGATTACATGATCTACAGTCGAGGCCGACCTCAAGATTGGGACAGGATTGCTGCTGATGGTAACTACGGATGGTAAGTATTGAATAAAATGGACCTACCTATACATGATTGATGACCTTGGTAGCGTAGCGAGTGCCCGGATAAAATGCACCGATAATTCCCGGGGCCACGTTATACTCCCAAGGCAAAAGTAATATCTGTAAATCCTGCAAATGCTTGTTGTGATATATACCAATAAACTCGTCAGTCGAGCAGTCAAACATAAGAAATCCTAGTGTGGGTGAGAACTATGTGACTGTTGACTGTAAATACATACATGTTATCACGCTAATGGGGTGGGCAGAACCACTAGTAATCACAAGAAAACTCGCAGCCACTTCTGATCCAAGAGTCCTATGATGGATATGGTGAACCATGGTGACAGGTGATCAGCCCATCGCCTATATAGATGGTCCATCATGTTGAAGAGGATACTGTTCCTTAGTCGACTTTTATGACATGCTCGGGGAGAGAAGCAGCTGGACGCATTATATGTTTTCTTTACTCCCAGTCCAGCAGAGAATACAAGTGGCAGTTATTAATTAAAATAAAACAAATATTTATAGGCATCACACTAACCTTGCATCGATGAGTTTTTATAAACTGAATATAATTTAAAAATACTATCAATGATCTATGTCATACTATTACGAAATTGTTTTATTACATACCAACATCAGCAGGCAAACGAAAGCACAGAAATTTTACCTAAATGCTAATAAAATTCGCGAAAAATATTTATAAGGAATCAGATAAACTTTTCAAACTTGTATCGAAGTGTTCGCAAAGTGTATTAACTTAACAGTTCCTAATTTTGTACCAACAGGTCCTACGAGGAAGTTTTACAATATTATAAGAAATCGGAAAGGTCGGAGCTGAAAAAATACAAGAACGCCCCCTACCGCGGCCGAGAGGGCGAGCTGACCGTTGAAAACGTACCTTTTAAGTAAGCTCGTAGTCGTTTATTACATACGAAAACTGCAATGCAGAGGATGTTGGTAACTTATATTATACTTTTATAATTTCAGAACTGGGCTAGTTGAAGCGTTTCTCCAAGCCGGCAGAAATTTCGGCCACCCCACCATCGATTATAATTCACCGGATCAACTCGGATTCGGCTACGTGCAAACGACAACCAATAAAGGCCATAGATTGAGCTCCGCTAAAGCCTTCCTTCACGACCACAAGCGTCGAAAAAATCTGCATATTTTGACTGAAGCTAAAGCTACAAAAGTAGTCGTCGAACCTCAAACAAAACGTGCCTATGCCGTTGAATACATAAAAGATGGAAGAAAACATACGGTTCGCTGTCGCAGAGAGGTGATTTTGTCCGCAGGGCCAATCGCATCACCGCAGCTCCTAATGCTATCAGGCATCGGTCCTCAGGAACACTTACAAGCATTAGGAATTCCAGTCATCGCAAATCTCCAAGTTGGGCGGCATCTTTACGACCACGTCGCATTCCCAGGTGTAATATTCAAACTGAGCACGACTAATGCTAGTCTTCTTGAACCTAAAGTTGCCACTTTACCTAATTTGATGCAATGGCTGCAGTTCGGCGATGGCCTTCTGACTACGCCGGGATCCGTCGAAGCTTTGGGGTATTTAAAAACTTCACAGTCGAATCTAGAGCAGGTTCCGGATATAGAACTGATCAGTTTTGGAGGCTCTATCAACGTCGATTCTGGGGGAGCGTACAGAAAGAGCGTGAAAATAACTGACAAAACTTATCAAACCGCATTTGGACCGTTGCATGGTCTTGACACATGGTCGGGTGTGCCAGTTCTTTTGCAGCCAAAATCAAAAGGATTTCTAGAGCTTCGGGACACCAATCCACATTCCCATCCAAAAATATACGGCAACTATTTGACAGATGTCCAAGATATAACGACTTTCTTGGAAGCTATCAGGTATGTGATAAGGTTGGGAGAATCCGAGCCATTCAGAAAGTATAACGCGCAGTTGTATCTGCCGGAGTACCACACTTGCAAGAATCTTGTGCCCGACTCTGACTCATATTGGGAGTGTGCGCTCAGAACCATGGTGGTGTCAGCTCGGCATCAGGTAGCCACGTGTCGGATGGGTCCACCAACGGATGTTTATGCCATCGTGGACCCTGAACTCCGAGTATATGGAGTAGAAGGCCTCAGGGTAGCAGACTCCAGCATCATCCCCCGACCGATCACCGCACATTCAAGCACTCCTGGGATCATGATCGGCGAAAAAGCTGCTGATATGATACAAAGAACATGGTCTAACGTCGTAGCGTAGAATTAAGTGTATTTAGATAAACCGACCTATTACCCTTTAAGAATATTTAAAGCCATAGTTTTATTTAAATCCATTAAAAATATTTTAATTGGAATAAATATTTGATTCCGTAGCCGCCGGTGAAGTTTGCTTTGCACTATTCGCTCTGGAGCTAAAATGGGTTTCATCTTTTAGTGGGAATAAAAAAATCATGTTGCTATTTTAGACCAGAAACTGTAGCACGTAATCTGCATAAAATAGTTTACTTACATAAAATAGATTCAAATACACGGGTTTATAGATTCCTGATTACTATTCCTACATTCCTTTTGTAAGGCACTGTTTAATGAAAGCAATAATTTTTCCTCAATTCCATATCAGCTCCCATGCATGAGATAACATCAAACACTGCGAGTGTGAGGATGTATATATGGAATAATGGTTGTACTGCCGTCAATTCAGAGGGTCAGGACTATGCATTGTAAATGCAGAACAATGAGATTCATGCACGAAAGGACGAATTAATGATTAAATCCTTGCAAAGGCACATCATTTGCTTTCATTACTTTAGCAAAATTCCGGCAAAGGGTTTGTGCGCCGTCATATTTCCCGCAAATAATAAAATTAATGGTTGCTCTATACAGATATCCATTAGGTAGGGAAGTATTCGGGGTTTGTGGGCATTTGCCTGTGGGATAGGGAACTGGACTTTGCTCCAATCAATTTATGAGTAATAATTTAATGATAGGTTATGTATAATAATATGTTATATTATGTATAGTAGTATATAATTAGTGATATGATGTTGAAAGTTAAAAGTAGTAAATCGGTATCTTGAGCCATCTCTCTAACCCGTGCGCAACTTACTTTCTCCAAGCAAGATATCTGTTAAAGTAAGTTTCTAAGTTAACATGAATTTGATTGCGCTGCGTATTTTTTGTCACTAAATTCATTTACTTCTCTGCTGGACTGGAAATAAAGAAAAAGCGTTGAAAGTGTCCAACTGCTTCACTCCCCCAGCATGTTGTAAAAGTCGACTAATAGATAGTATCTTCTCCAAAATGATGGACCAGCTATATGGGCCATAGACTGATCACCTTTCATCATGGTTCACCATATCCAGTCTTTAGGACTTTCAATCAGAAGTGGCTGAAAGTCTTATGTATACTTGTGACTCTGCCCACTCCATTGGGGATACAGGCGTGATAATATATATGTGCATATGAATGTAAATTCATATACTGATTCATGTATGATAGACAAAGGTTCTGTGTTTATGTGAACTTTGGTAAACAACCAGTGTGGCGAAGAGTTAAAAGGCTCCTGTATACAAGACACAACATAAATTTTCAGTTAGCGGATCTAAGCCACAACCAATACTTCCAGAAATAAACACAATTCGCGTAAAAACACGCGGAGCAATAAAGTATCGAGTCGAGTCGGGAAGTCAGAAATAACACAACCAAATAGGGAACTGAGGGGAGTACTTGAGAAAAATGATGCTCCAGTTTAATCATTATTATGTAGATTCGGGACAAAGCTCGCTCCCGTGAATTATGTCACGACCCTACTCGAATGAAGACTCGTTTTTGATACAAGTCGCAGAATAAAAGAGTACTCAGAAACGTTATTATTGGGCTCATAATTTATATATACGTGCTTGAAAACATCCAATTTCAAATAAGAAGTACTTAGGTGTAATTTAGAAGGTCGTTCACATTTTTTATATGATAAAACTTAAGTTCAAGAACTAAAACCCGACTACTGAAAAATCACGCTCTAATAGGTATACAACAAGAAAATATTCTCTTCTGGAATTGTTATGTAGTCAGATAATAGCCGTGGTCGTATGTCACCTACCCTAACAAATCATAACCCTCGCTTTAATCAAGTAAAAAAGAATACCTATGAGAGCATCTGGTTATGTGAATTGCATGCAAATGGATACCTACACTGTATCACCTAGAAAAGTCGCAAAGCATCAAAACTCTAATGCTTGCTCTGAAAAAATGTGTAGGCAGTTTCAATAGGCAGTCGATCACTATCATACTAGATCACTCAGAGCATTTCCTGTAAAACGTAAAGGAGGCATTTCGCTACGGACGATTTAGGAAAGTCTTAATTTCAGAACGAAATTAACATTCCTTGCGTTTATAAACATTGCGGGAGCAGTCTGGCCACTGAATTTTATATCACTTCGTTGAAAGAAATCTCTCTAAAATGGATTACCATGAGATATTTTATATTATTCAGATCGAGTTCTGTTAAAAAAAAAGTTAGGTTTAACATTTTATTATGTACTCGTAGGCATATTAATTTTGGCTTTCATCTGTCACGCACTAGATAGAAATATCATTGCCGTGGCTACGTGTCAAAAGTACAATGAAGATGTTGACGTATGACTCGTCTATTGCAAGAAGCCTACTCTATCCTAAATCGTCCCAGGCACTACGGTGTCCTGTTAATGTAAAAAAGCATTGCAGAAGCTGTTTATAATATCATCTGTATGTAGATAAATGAAAACCCAGAAACAGTAATTCGCTCCTCTGTGTAGGATGCCAGATGTACAATTTTAGCTCAATCTTTAGAAACTGTGGACACAGTGCCTCTAAATGAGCAGCATTGAAGCAAACTACAAGTAATTTTCACCTAAGACAGCTACGTGCGAAAGCTTTGCGGGTGCGTGCCGCAAAGCTGTTACGGAATCGGTAATTTCCTAGATTAGCACAATTGTTATACCTGAAGAATTCAATAACGTGTAAATACTGGCCGTGTCACTAGTAATTTCCAACCAGTTTTTTTCAAACTTCAAACGGAAGAATTTTAAATGCGCCTCAAAGGCTTCATTCGTGCTCTTGACACATATTTTTAAACTTTCAGGTTCTACGACTGCCATTTTCCTCACGATGTTTGCTTTTTAAGAGTACTTTTTTAGAACATAATTTTTTCGTACATAAATATCTAACATCGACAGAATTTGAACCCACGACCTTGGGATTGGAAGGCGGGGTAATACCATTTCACTACCAGTACTCTCGACGGGTAAATGAACAGAATGGATTCAACGGAGTTAGTTTCAGGCGAGTTTCTCCTAAATTGCCTGCAAATGAGCAAGAATAAGCTGAAGAACTTTCAAAAACGAGTGACTAACGAAGTTAGTACCTAGTTGTATTTTGTTTCCGCCAAAGCTATCCTTGAGCCTGCTGTATTTATTATTCTCACCACGATTACGCCACCAGCTTGCAATAAATTAATATTATTATTTTGTTGCGTTTCGCATCACCTACTTTTACATGGTTGATTCACTCCACACAGAAGGAAAAACTCTGAGTAACCTAATTACTAAGTATTTGTCTGTTCTCCATTTAATTTTCCACCGTTAGCTTGTATTTCGACAAAATTAAATTCGTCCCGGCTTTTCCAAAGTTTTTCCTATTGATGTTGACGTATTAGACCTTAGTTAACTATCACGATTTAAAAAAAGGCTTATACACACTTTCATATCATATTAAAAATAATTACTGTATACATTTCAACCTGCATGTATGAAAACCATTTATCAAGCAGTTAATTTGAAAACGCCCACTGTAAATTGATCCTTTAAAAAAGTAACTCTTGGTGAATAGCGTCCTAAGTACAACGCCTGCTCCTTTATATTCGCATTATGAAGTCCAAATGAAAACGCTTTCATGATGCGCTTCTGCGGTTATGGCGGAAGTCCGTAAGTTGAATAAACCTAATGGTGACGAATGCCTTTTTTTTTGAGAGCACTGGTGGCCTAGGTAGTGGCCTCGCCTTTCGATCAAGGTCGTGGGTTCAAATCAAGTCGTGCACCAATGGATTTTTCTGTCAGAAAACTTTATGTGCGCTATACCAGTATTCTCAAACGGTCAAGGAAAACATCGTAAGGAAACCGACATGTCGTTCGAAAACATGTGTCAAGTGCACGAAAGAATCCTTTGAGGCGCATTTAAAATCCTTTCACCACGCTGGTTCTGAAGAACTAGAGACACAACAATTAGTAGTAGTATGTACCTATAGTTTTTAACAGATAATAATGCAGCTACCTATATGTTAAATCGGATATCCGTTACCTGAATATAGGGACGGGGCATTAGATCTTACTGTCCTATATTTAATTCAAAGTTCGGCTATTCTGTCTCATTATTTACAGACTTAAAGAAATAAAGAAAAATACAAAAATACAAAAAATATATGCAAAAAGTCACACGACCCATCCAATTACTGACCGCCCCTGGTGCTGCTTAATTGCAATGATCGATTACAAACGTTAATTTTTTTTCTAGTATCGGGCCCCCTGTGAAAATACTTTGTAAACTATAAACTCTGTGAAAATTTCAACTCTCTACCTTACGGTTCATGAGAAACACCCCGCTGACTGACGGACGGACAGAGGGAAAGCGCAGGCTTAGTAATAGGGTCCTGTTGGCACCCTTCGGATACGGTACCCTAAAAACCTATCAAAATATAACGCATAGAGATTCCGAAATATTAAAGTTTGGAAGCCTGAGAGGTTAGCTACTTGCCCTCACTTGAAACCATCCGATAAAGCACCATTCCACGCCGCGATGAAGCAAAATTTACGAATCTTATTAAATTAATTCCCTTTACAACTTAATAGGAGCTGCGATTTCATTCATATTTCCAGAGCGTCAAATATGAAAGGTTACGTATTTTTAGCGACCTCGATGGCGTGTGGGCGGGCCGACTGCGACCGAGATGTGCGGATTCGACTCCAGCTGAGGGAGAAATGTTTGTTCTTCAAAAACTTCTTCCGGGTTTGGATGTTGTGATACTATGGTACTCGTAGTTTCCTATTCCCACAGGAAATCTTAATATGGGGTCAGAACTATGAATACAACACCAGGTTTTTTTACAATCCTGTGAATTAAAAGGTGTTAGATAGATATTTTTTTAGCCTCCATATATTTAGAATCATGACACTATTTCAATTTTCAGCTTAGAAATTCTTGATTGATCGTTGAAGTTAAGCAACGTTGTGCGCGGTCACAATTTGGATGGGTGACCGCAAGTGGCATTAAGAGCTGAGCGCTTCCGTGCTTCAGAGGGCACGTTAAATTGTCGGTTCCGGCTTTTAAGTCGTTAAGCCATGACAGAGGCCTTTAGGCGGCCTAAAAACTCCGTCACTAAAGTTGGCCACTAGCTCATACGAACTTACTTATTTATTTACTTTAGTTTTCGGTAGTCTTATACACCCAGCAATTTTGTCTAGACTTTTTTTCTCACGAACGAAGTTTCTCTCGACTTTCTTTGTTGTCATGTCAATGCCCGTCAGACTTTTAATTAATTCAACCTCCAATATCATTAGCACAAACAACGCAAACGTATTCTCTAACCAGCTTTCCAACTGAATTTCAATGCTGTTTGCTATCTGGATTATACAAGCTAAGACGAAATCCAATTTCAACGTTGTATTGATGCGACCTGCAATGGCCTGCTTCTAGGCGATATTGTAAGCGATCTGAGATTTCATAAAATACATTTTAATTGCCAAAAGTTGCTGATTCTTTCATTATATGAATTAAAATTAGGTAAACGGTTTATTATTTTGTTATAAAATAACAGGTTACGTTTTACCCAGGTAGGTAAAGTTATTAATAGATAAAATATTATGGCTGATACTTATAATAAGTATCAGCCATCACCATAATACAAGCTTTGCTTAGTTTGGGGCTAGATGAGTCTGTTTGAAATGTCCACTAATAAAAAACTTATAATGCAAAATATTACAACACCCAGACCGAGAAGAAATATTTGCAGAACATAAAAACATTCTCCCGTAGCGGGAATCGAACCCGCGCCTGTCACGCCACCAAGGTCATCAAACAAGGTACAACGCATACGGAACCGCGGGTACTAGTAATGTATAAAAGTCAATGAACATTATTTTTTACCCCGTGTTGCTGAATCTTTATTCATATAATACCTAAATACTCTTTCAACGCTTGTATTGAAAATGCACAAAAGTCTGGATTATATTTGCCAAATTAATTTATAAAATTTATTTAGAACACAGTTACAAAGACAAACTATAATAACATTAAAAACTTTAAGGTAATCGGTATAATAATAAGAAATAAAAATGGGCTCAGCTTTCTATCTAAGTTCGCCTACAGATAGAAAACAGAGCTCAGATCACCGAAATTGTTGTCAAATTGTTTCGCAAAATATGGATGCAGAGTGATACAAGATTGGTGAATAGAGTTCGAATTGCAGGGTTCGGGGTGTTTGAGGCAGTCGATGAATGGGAGCGCAGTCGCTTACGCTCCGTGAACCGCGCGAACGTGGCCTCCGCGGCCGCCCTCAACAAGTGAACGGTCAACTTAACGACCCTCGTTTAAAAAAACTTAACATAAAAATACAACTTAAAAAAATACAGTTTAAAAATAAGTCAAAAAGTGAATTTGTGATTTTAAAATGTTTTAATTTATGGGCGCAAGTAGCGCTTGAATTTGGAAGCGGGTGCATAAATTACTTAATCTTGAACCCCTTTACATTTTACGGTGAAGTTATTGGTATCCGCTTGTGAGGCATTTGGGAGCAATTTGGGACGAGCACCAAACTGATTTACGCTTTTTCTGTTAAAAATAATAGGTTCTTAAGTTTTCGAAACACAAAAGCAATAACAGGATTTTAATAGAATTTATTTTAACTCTTTTTTTTTGTCATGTCACTAGTTTTTTCGAACCAGTGTGGTGAAAAGATTAAAGTTTGCCTAAAGGGCTCCTTTCGTGCACTTTACTCATATTTTAGGTTCTACAACATGCCAGTTTCCTCACGGTGTTTTCCTTCACCGTTTGAGGGTACTGGCACCTACAGCGTACACACATTTTTCAAACGGAAAATCAATTGGTGCATTGGATTTGAACCCTGACGACCTTTGGATCGGAAGTCGGGGTCACCACTAGACCACCAGTGCTCATTTAAACAAATGTCTCTGGATTTCTATACAATTTATTAATAATGTTTATTGACAATGTAGCTTAAGAAATGCAGATCTTTGTTTAAGAGGAATTACTTAATTTATTACTGCAATAATTGTATTTATCTACATGATTTAGATTTAAGTCCTTAGATTTTGTATCTTAACACATTATCAAAAAATAACGTGCGACCGTCCCGACCTCTGACAATTTCAAATAATGGTCATCATAAAAACTGAAATATCATATTTCAAAAGACCGAAAGCAATGAAAATGCTCGGGTCATTAAGAACCGCTTTCCTCACTCCATTAAAATGATAACAACTGGAAAAATATTCGTTGCGAAGAAACCACAAACAAAAATATTCAGCAAAGTTGCTTAACTCATATACTTGCATAAAAACAGTAAATGAATATACGAGGGAGGATTGTGGGCGAACAAAAACTGTTATAAATGTTTTAAAACGGCAACTATAAATTAATCCCAGGATGGCGGATGTTTTGAAATAAAACTTTACCACGTTTAAATACCAACAATATTTTAATGATGCTCGCATTGCGAGCGGACAATAACGAATGAAAAGTTTATTGCTATAATCGGTGGCTATGATCTACAATATGATTGCTTAAATAACATACAAGTGTAATAAGAATTATATTCATTTTCTATTCAACATAACTTTATAAATCAAGTCGAGCTTATTAACGTTTGAAAGCTTAAAACTGATTAACACAAAGGACTTTTTACAACTGGCTAATAAAATACAGTATTGCGAACTGTATTAAAATATGCAGGACGACTTTACAACATTTGTGTAACAAACCAAAATTTGATTATCAACTCCACTAAAATATCTTCCAAAGTAAATAATTAAGTATCCCCCATTTAGTGCGACCCTTTTCAAGCCTTTGAATGCTTGAGGAACAGTGCCTGCTTTAATTCAGCCAACCTGTATTTTTCGCGAACAAAAGCAGCCCGCTTTCAGGCGAGTGAATTATTTTCGAAGCTTATTTTCGTGAAAATATTTTTTATAATTAAACGGAACCCCTTATTTATGAAAGAGGGTAGAACAGTCGCGATCCGGAAGCGGGCGGGACCGCACATTGGCGATCACTCACAGACATAGCGGCGACCTAACAAGGCGTGCTGTGGTTGCCTTTGTTTCAGACTATTTAACACCAGCTTTTGTAGCTTTTTAATGATTATATGATGTCAGTTTACGAGTTCTAGTGCCTATAAATAACAACATAACTCAAACATACATACATAAAATCATGCCTGTTTCCCATAGGGGTAGGCAGAGATCTTTTGCTTCCTTCACTCTCATTACATTCCTCATGCATGCTCGTCGGCTTAACTTAAACAATCGGTTTTAATACAGAAACCTTAAAAGTTCCAAAACATAATACAAGACTTTAAGAAGTAATTTAGAAAAAGAAAGAAAGAAAAGAAAAAAACATTTATTTGTAACAACATACAGGGACAAAAAAAACAATAAAGATATGTACACTCAACACAAATACAAAGAAAAACAGATATGTTAAAAAAAAACCTACTTTAAAAATGGAGTGTCTCGCAATCTTCATAATGCGCTTCTACAAATTGAGTCCGACTCAGCATTATGTTGTGTTATATAGTCGGAACTATTATTTAAATCCTTTCACACTGGTTCGAATAAAATACTTACACAACTACATAGTAGTACAAGATCCCAAATCCTTGCTACCAACTCACAAGTTAGTTTAAAACCTTGCATTTGATTTTAAAACAGTATCACAAGTTTCTCTTGAGCATTGTGAAGCTTTCACAGTGTCGGAATGTAACAAGAGGAACAAAAGCTCGGTCATCCACAGCTAGCCTCCAGCCGCTCACTAACGAACCGAGATTCGCCAAAGCGAAAAAGGAATCACTGCACCAATTACTGGTACACTGATAGTTTTTCAAGCCACGCTAATTACAACCTTTTCTATCTAGCTAGTATTGTTATTATTGCCGCGATAAGCACCACCTGTACTCTCGAACTGTAAAGAAAAACATCATGCTGTTTATTCGGCTTGGTACGCATTGACTGTGTTTTACTGTGGATAAGGCCTACTAAGCTGAAGTCCTCGTAGCGTAGCTTGCTTAGACGTTCTTGATTGATCGTCGAAGTTAAGCAACGTTGTGCGCGGTCACAATTGAGATGGGATGCAAGTGGCATTAAGAGCTGAACGCTTCCATGCTTCAGAGGGCACGTTAAATTGTCGGTCCCGGCTTTTAAATCGTTAAGCCACGGAGGCCTTTAGGCGGCCTAAAAACTCCGCCACAAGAGTTGGCCACTAGCTCATACGAACCGACAATTTAACGTGCCCTCCGAAGCACGGAAACGCTCAACTCGTAATGACACTTGCGGTCACCCATCCAAATTGTGACCGCGCACAACGTTGCAAACTTCAAAGATCAATCAAGAACGTCTAAGCTAGCTACGCCACGACCGATTCACGAATAGTAGGTACATAATTATTCTGTAGTAACTTTGGTATCATGCACAGAATGGAATAGCCAATTTAAAATTACACCTCGCAACCCAATAAACTAAAATTGCACATCACGCCGCCACACCGTCTGCGGCACCAATGCTCGATCAATCAGTATAGATTGTCTAGTGTCTAATGCATCTAAGATTATTTTAAATCCTACTTTGAAACATAAGGAAAAACATTCAAATTCGGCTTTAAACTATGATCATGATCTTTAATTCTTTTTGTATAGTTTGTACTGTGATTTTTTCTTAAAACAAAAGGAGATGTTTCACAAATATGGTAATTAGGCCTGGTCGGTGTACACTGTATAAACATAGCTAAATATATGTAAAACCTTTTGCCACTATAATTTTTTATTATTTTGCTTTCATGCATGTTCCTAAAATACCTTTCTCACGGAGAGCAACTCAAAACATAAAACCATTTAGCGGGGCGGTATATGGGCGGTATTGACTGAAATGTATTGTCAGTTTTTGACTTTGACAAGTAACGCGTGGAATCGAAATGTTTTATGATTTTCTATGATTTTGAATCATAAAACTGTCAAAATGAATAGTGACAGTGGCAGATACCACCCATGAAAATATGTTACTATTGTAAAAAGTCTTCGCATTTTAAACATTTTTCTGCAAATAATTATGCTTAAAATTAGAATCGGATAAACGGTTTTTTCGAAATAAACTGATGTTTCACCATTTTTCTGTCTGGTGTACATAGACCAGGCTTGCTATAATACATGTCCTTTCCTTGAAACTCAGTTTCAGATATTTAGTATAATATCTTCTGAGAATACGTAAGGACCTGGGAATGTGTAAAAAGAAAAGTTATCTAACTAAGCACCTACAAGTTTGTCTATGTAGCTATTTTTACGTCTGTATGCCTATATCTTGGGCCTGTCGGGTTAGAACTGACGTAGTACGTGCAGCCATTACAGTAGACATGAAATACGACATAACTGCGGGAGTTACGACCAACTCGTAGATGCCCATAATAATGTGTCGCGATAAATTGAAATTGGCACGTTTATCATGACGCCTTCGTGATTGCATTTTTTATTGCTTTTGTCTCTGAAATAATAGAAGCCGTCACTTAGAATCACAATACATGCGCCTGTTCCACATAGGGGTAGGCAGTGACCATGGATTTCCAATTTCTACGGTCCTGTCACTCTCGCTTCATTCACTTCTTCATGCATGCTCGTCGGTTTAGGATACTCTTGAAGCCTTTTTCCGAAAACGTCATCAATTGGGTTCTTATGGAATCACAAATGCTTACTTATGCTATTCAAAACTTTTGTTACCTAAGTGACGAAACGTAATCCTCAAAGCAATAGGTACTTATGTTGGTGAAGCAAAACCCTTAAAAAGAGATAAATCTTCTTCAGAGTTACCTTGATACAAAAGCTGTCATAATCTATCCACCTCAAAGACAGTGACACCTTTAGCTTTTCTACTTTCTTTAAAATATTTATCAAACTTACGAGTAAGCTGGGTATCCGCCAACCGAACGGAAACGAGAAAAGGCTACTGAGAGAATGAATGAATGAGTGAACGACAGAATGTATTTATACACATTCATTCTTTCATTCGTTGGAAGTTTTAACAAAAAAGCAATCTTCATCTTTTTCGGTTTCGACACATCAGAAAAGGCGAGCGAACATCTATGCAAATCATCAATTCCTGTTCCCAGGCCTTCGCTTGCTTCCATTCACTTGGTCCATACCCAAATTTAGGATGTTTTATTTTTAGGGTTCCGTACCTGAAGGGTGCCCAAGGGTCCCTATTACTAAGCCTTCGCTGTCTGTCCGTCTGTCCGTCCGTCGGTTCGTCTGGCTCTCCGTCTGTTAGCGGGCTGTATCTCATGAACCGTAATAGGTAGAGACTTGAAATTTTCCCAGAGTAAGAACAACAATTAGTAAAATAAATAAAAAATCATAAAAAAACATTTATTTTGACATTCGTAATAGATCATCGTAGCCACCTATTTAAAAGGTACGTAGTGTATAAGTCATATTAAAAAGTACATGTACGATGTTACGGAACTCTTCGTGTCAGAATTCAACTCGCACTTGACCGGTTTTATATTCTGTGCAAAAATCCGAAGGGAAGAAGGCTCGTCTAAGCCCCAATATCGGAATCCTAACGCCTACATTATACTAAAATGTTATGAATATTGTGTTATAAAAATATTACATTTGTGCGGTTTATCTGCAATGTGAATAAATTATCTATTTATGGCTATCATACTGTTATGTCTTCATCATCAGAATAAAAAAGATTTAAGACGTGGCCAAATGATTCCCGTGATTTTAGGGAATAAAAAAAATACTTTGACTTTTACTTTATACTTAGATATTCGTTTTTACTGTATGTATCGGCTAGGCTTTGTGGTTAACGTCGCTGATTATATCACTTTCTAATACTCGGTTCCAATATTTCACTAACCGAAGACGGTTTATTCATTATCATAGCAAAGTTGTTATGTGTCAAAAAGCGCCATACATTTTATGACAGAAAATCAATGATGCTGAGGTAATGACTGATCCATCGACCGTTAGTAGAATGTAAGAACTGGGTATATCATTGTACAGTCGTGGAATGAAAAGGTTTGTCAGTTTTTTAATTGATTCGTTTAACGTGTCGCGAGCACATTATTACCTTTTGAATCTTAGTCACAGAACAAATTGTTGCATAGAAAATTATGTTTAACTGCTCGACAACAAAGTTCAAATTGGCCCGCATCAAAGTTATTTGATTATATATCGTGTCATACAAGATAGTATGTTTTGACGAAAAAGCTTTTTGCTTGTTTGATCGTCATTATTAACAGAACTGATATTATGTCACCTTTATTCATGATGATTATAAACGATTGTCGTAACTAGTATCTGTCTACGTCATTGTAATCTTGAAATGTCTTTGCCAAAACCAATATACCGTAATCAAAACCTTCAGAATAGTAAAGACTCACCCTCCTTAATGCAACCTTGTATGATAGCAAACGCAACAACCGTTCT
Source organism: Scotopteryx bipunctaria (assembly GCA_949320045.1). NCBI lineage: Eukaryota > Metazoa > Arthropoda > Insecta > Lepidoptera > Geometridae > Scotopteryx > Scotopteryx bipunctaria. The sequence continues at coordinate 9,289,275 of OX439450.1, read as the reverse complement.
TGCACTCTGGAATGTTGGCATAATTGATTTTTACACTGGTGCAAAAACTGACCTTTGTGTGACGAACCTTTTCATTCCGTGACTGTACTAAACATTCTAATTTTTTCAACCGTCACAATATGCAATACATAGACAAAGGAATAATCGAACCATATGTACATACATACCATTTACACAATTTCAAAAGTTACTGTTCATGGTTCGGGTTCATACTCATACGCAATGGGCTCGCCGACAAAGTTTTATTAGCTTTTGTAGCGACTACGGCTAGTTTCGTCATATTAGCCAGTTACTTTTGACGGGTGGGGCTTACTATGGAACATTAACATTTTACAAGCCCAGTCTTACACCAATGGATTCTTCTGTTAGAAAAATGTATGTGCGCTGTACCAGTACTCTCAAACGGTGAAGGAAATCGGCATGTTGTAGAACCTTAAAAAATTTAAAATATATTGAATCAAGTGCACGAAAAGGGCCTTTGAGGCGCACTTTAACCTCCATTCACCAGATTGGTTCGAAATAACTATTGACACGACTACATAGGGAGCTGTATTTATTATATCGATCAATTGAAAAGGACGAGAAGATATTTAGGGTAAATCTATTATACGATTTAGTTTAAGAAAATCTCACAAAAATGTTGACACAAGATCCTGAACACAAAGTACTGTATCTGACCTGTCAAAAGTTACTTTCTTGTGTTTACCCATTGCAGATGACGTGTCGTCCCAGTTGTTTTGAGTTTGCATTAAGTTATACGATGTGGTATTGCAAGGCAGCTAAGCCACTAGTATGTGCGTGTGCTTTTCAATGAAAGCATAATTATTTACCTAGACGTTTTACTGTTTGTGGTTTTCGCAACCAAAAATAGCAAAATATACCTTTCCACTTATGGGTAAAAAACCTCTTCTCTAGCGAAGAGAGGGTCTTCGCTTCCATGTCTTATGCCAATTATTTCAAAGACTTTTCATGGAACATCAAGGCAGGTAGGGCAGAGGGTGCTAAAAATCGGTGACAGAAGCCTAGCTGCTAAAACATCACGACCATGACCTAGGCGCAGTGACGGATTAACCCTTAATCAAATTAAGCAATTGCCTAGGGCATCACGTCTGAGGGGGCACCAGAAGAAGCACAAAAAAATCCGTCCTTAGGGCATCACGTCTCACTCTCACGTCACCAAAAACCACACCAAAAAAAGCATGGATTCTTAGGGCATCAAGTAGTCTTAATCCGTCACTGCCTAGGCGTGCTACATTAAGAAGTAGGAGCATTGGTGGTCTAGTGATAGCAGCCCGTGGGTTCAAATCCGGTCGAGCACCAATGGATTTTTCTGTTCGAAAAAATTATGTGCGCTATACCAGTACTCTCAAACGATCAAGGAAAACATCGTGAGGAAACCGGCATGTCGTAGAACCTAATAAGTTCGGAAACATGTATCAAGTGCACAAAAGGAGCCTTTGAGGGGCACCTTGAAATCCTTTCACCACTCTGGTTCAAATGATCTAGTAACACGAGTAATCTAAAAAGTCGCGAACCGAGGGAGCTGGAAAAATCAAAAGCGGGCCTATCTGTACCCAGTAGTGGGTGATACCAGGCTGAAATGATGATGAGGGATGATCAAGCCATCGTTCCAGCGTTTTTTATACCCTGGCGACATTTTCAGTCCAGGCGGACTTCCATCCAATGGTCACTTTAGCTAGTTTGTCTGAGAGCGACCTACCAAATACCACTATAGCTTGGCAGCCTGCAAGCCTAATTAGTCTATTTATTTATAAATAAAACTAGCTTTCGCCCACGGCTTCGCTCGCGTTAAAGCCGGACAAAAAGTAGCCTACATGTTATTCCAGCACACATACTATGTATATTCCAAGTTTCATTAAAATCCGTTCAGCCGTTTAGGCGTGATTGAGGCACAAACATACATCGTCACATCCATACATCCTCACATCCTCACAAACTTTCGCATTTATAATATTAGTAGGATTGGAGTAAAATAACTTTAGTAATCATTTGTATATTGTAGAGACACGTTCCTAAAACGTAGTCATCTGAAACACAATGTTATTGTGTCTGTTTTATCACATCAACTTTTTTATTACGCTCCGTTTTAAATTGTTTGCATGTATATCTATAAAGTCTTCGTACATTCTTGCTACGAATTATCTCGTAGCAATTGCTACTTTACTACGAAACTGTTCCAATCAAGCTTGCAGACTTTACGCTTACTGCTCTTAACAAAATAGGTTTAGGTACTAAGATTTTTATTAAATTTTAGCTTTAAAAGTGCAGCCAAAAGTGAACGTATATTAAGATAGTGACTGAAAAAACAAGTTTAAAGTTTGAGCGAAATATATAAAACCAGTCAAGTGCGAGTCGAATTTGCAAACGAAGGGTTCCGTACCATCGTACATGCATGTTTTTTGTGTACCATCATAGCACGTTCCCTATTAAAATCGAGCTAAAAATAAATAAAAACTAAACACGTCTCTTCTATGAGGATCGCCTTAATTATTAATTTTATTATGATTTTTGCACAAATTATTAATTTTATATCGTTTAAAAAAGTTATACACAAAAAGACTACAAAAAAATTTGCAAAAAGTCCTCGAGACCCATCCAATTACTGACTACGCCTAGTGTTGCTTTACTTCAATGATCGATTAAAAAAGTTTTTTTCCCTTGTATGGGGCCTTCCATAATTTATTTTTATTATTTGTTGTTATAGCGGCAATAAAATACATACTCTGTGAAAATTTCAACTCTCTACCGTTTACGGTTCATGACATAAAGCCCGCTGACAGACGGACGGACGGACGGACAGCGGAGGCTTAGTAGTAGGGTTCCGTTGACACCCTTTGGGTACGGAACCCTAAAAATGATTACACAATGATTATTTCTACCTTTCCAGTGACTATATTAACATTTCAAACTATGTATGTGAGGATGTTTTGAATTCTCTTTGTTTCAATTTTCAATTCAATCAACCGTAACTAGAATAGATAAAATGTTTTGAAACAGCATATTATACACATCAAGGTTACCTCGACCCTAACTGCTGTTGCTTCCAGGACTTTTGTGATACTGGCTAAACATCATATTTATAGTCCAGGCATTTGTGTGGAATTTTCATAGCATTTTATGTAAAGATAGACCGTATTCATAAACGCAACAGAATGCCCAAAACGACAATTTGCGTGAGGCGTCGCGTCACACACTTTGGCAACGCCTTGTTGCCAGTCACGCGATGTGTCCGTCCAATTTCACAAATGACCTACAGAACTCTATAATAAGGCCACATATAAAGCATATAAGTAAATTCACGTGTAGTATTGCGTTACTAATTCTGTAAATAAAGGAAGTTCGTATGAGCTAGTTTGTATGGCCAACTCTTATGACGGAGTTTTTAGGCCGCCTAAAGGCCTCCGTCATGGCTTAGTGACTTAAAAGCCGGGACCGAAAATTTGTCGTGCCCTCCGAAGCACAAGCGCTCAGCTCGTAATGCCACTTGCGGTCACCTATCCCAATTGTGACCGCGCATAACTTTGCTTAACTTCAACGTTCAATCAAGAACTAAGCAAGCTACGCCACGAGCGCTTCAACTAATTCTGCAAAACCAATCTGAAGAAAGAATATTATAGAATTTTTCGAGAAAACAAAGTTTGCTCACTTATCAATCGTAGATATTTAATGTTAATGGGTATCATTGTCATAAATGATTCTGATTCTGAAAGAATAACGGTAACCCTCAGAGAGGCTCCAGCAAATAAGTAAATAAAAAGGACCTCTACTTAAATTTCCAGCTACTTTAAGATCCACCTTTTCTATATTATTTTCACACAAACAGTACGAGAACGCGCGGAATAATGTACCTATTTATTATTTGAAGCATAGCGTGCGGTAGAAATAACATTAGCACTCGTATGTTCAGTCGTTTTTGAGATCACTCCTTACAAACACACAAACTTACAATATTCACATCTGTTTAATAACAGTATAGATCACGACCAACCGTTGTAGCTACCCCAAACTTCTGAATCGTCTGTCTTGTTTGATCCTTTGATTTGTTTGTCCGACAAAGCAACCAGATGGTACAAAACGAATCAAGTATACACAAAGGAGATGTTTTACAAATATATGGAACCTAGGCTTGGTCGGTGTACACTTGTATAAACATAGCTAAAGATATGTAAAACACTTTTCTCTTAATTTTTTCTATTATTTTTCTAAAATTAATGCATGTTATTAAAATACTATTCTCATGGAGAACAACACGAAACATAAAAGAATATGGAGGGGCGGCATTGAGTTAAATGTTTTGACAGCTGTTGACTTTGACAAGCAGGGAAAATGGCTCAATTTCTTTCGCATTGTATAGAAATGTTCATAATGAAGCTGTCAGAATCATAAAACTGTCAAAATACTTAAGTGTAAATGGTAGCTACGAACTATTTCACTGTCATAGCCGCCCAGGAAAATATCACCATTGTAGAAAACCTTCGCATTTAAACATTTTTCTGCAAATAATTTTACTGTGCTTCAAATAAGAGATTGACTATTTTTCGAAATTCACTCGTTTTTTCATCATCTTTCTATCTCGTTTACCAGACCATTTTTCTACCAGGCCTGTTATGAAACATCTCCTTTATGAAAACTTTCGAAACCAACATATTTCCGCGAAAAAATACTTATTGTTATCTCGAAACTGTTATTATACACCCAATCAAAAGTTTTAATTAAATCAGAAGTTTTGCTGTAGGGTTTTCCACTATATGTAGAAGCTTGATGTAGAGTTATAAAGTACGTAGGTAGGTAGCTATAATATCCTGCCACCGTGCTCATTTTGACTGTTTATTATGAAAAAGTAAAACGTAAAGGGTTGACGACTGTACCGTACTGGCCTCTTTACTTATAAATGTTACTTAATTAAAACACTATGCACGGTTACCATATTCTACTATCGAAAAACGACAGAATTTTTTTGTTATAAAAACAATTTTGCTATAGTAATGACGTGTCTGTGGTCCGTTATTAGAATATATGAAGCGAGCTTTCAGAGCATTTTAAGGTTCGCCCTATAGCTATTATTCACTATGAGCGTTTGAGATTTGCTTTCGAGGAATTTAATATAAGGGAACCCCCTGTACTCCTAAGTACGGTAGAAATGTTTATGGGGGTAATCAGAGAAAACATCAACATTAAATTCACATGCCTACATTTGCAGGTAGCATTCCGTACGTGACAAGTTGCAAGCCCTTAGCTACCAAAGTACGGTTAAACGGTCCGTGCTAGCGTGAATGGTATACTAACTGGTTTCCTCACGATGTATTCCTTCACCATCTTACACCCGAACCCATTAAATAACTAACGGGTGACGGATGGAAGAATCTCATGGCAAAGTTTTTTTTTGTCAAAACAATTATGGTGCTTTTTGTTAAATGACAATGTTGTTATGTATCTAAGTTTTTTTTTCTGTTGTGGACAATACTTCTCTGCTAGACTGGAAAAAAAAGACTAAAGAAAAAACATAATATGGTGTCCCTCAGGGCGGCGTCCTCTCTCCTCTTCTCTTTGCTACTTTTATACATTCCATTTCACAATATCTAACATCTTCCTACCACCTGTATGCAGATGATCTTCAAATTTATTGTCAAACCACCACTGAAAATATCAATGGTGCCATTAGTCTTTTGAACTCCGATTTGACTAAAGTTTGTGCTTGGAGTAAATCTTTCGGACTCGCAGTGAACCCTAACAAAACTCAAGTCATCATAATTGGTAGCACTGGGCAAATTACTAAACTTGACTATTCACTTCTCCCGCCCATAATTTTTGATAGTACGCAAATTCCATATAGTCAAACGGTGAAAAATTTGGGCATTATCATGGACACTAAGCTGTCCTGGCAGCCGTGGATCAGCGAAATTAGTCGCAAAATGTTTGCATCATCGGCGTCTTTACGAAGACTCCGTAATTTCCTGCCGACCGCTACCAAAGTTATGCTTGCACAATCCCTCCTTCTTCCAATATTAGATTACGCTGACGCTAGCTATCTTGATCTAACCGAAGTCCAGCTTAACAAACTTGAGCGCCTTCAAAACCTCTGCATTCGGTTCATCTTTGGCTTGCGCAAATATGACCATGTCTCTGAATTTCGCATGAGGCTCAAGTGGCTCCCAGTTCGTTTTCGCCGGAATGCACATATCCTGTCCCTTTTATATAATATCCTTTTCCTATCCTCCTCTCCTCATTACCTAAAGGAGCGGTTCGTTTTTCTACACCAAGCCAACGATCGGAATTTGCGCTCCTCCGAAACCTTACAGCTCGCAACTCCTGTCCATAGCTCAGTCATGTACAGTGAATCCTTCACTGTGCAAGCTGTTCGCCTATGGAACTCCTTACCTGCATCCATTCGTTCTTCCAAATCCATTAGTATATTTAAAGTCAAAGTCCATAATCATTATTTATCACTATCTGGTCACTGCACTCATTAGCAGTTATTCTCATGTATTTGTTTATATTGTATTATTTATATTAATTCTATGTACTAGTTTAAAGGTATTATAAGTAAGTATTTAATGTTTATTTATGTATTTTATTTTTTAATTTTTTGTACACCGCCGTATTTCTGCTCTGTTTGTTAATCCTCTCCATCCAAAGGTTGCCTGGAAGAGATCGCTCTTAGCGATAAGGCCGCCCATTGTACTGTTTTTGGTTGTTTTTTTTTGTTTACTTTGTGTGTCTTTCTTTTTGTGTACAATAAAGTGTTTATTATTATTATTATTATTATAATATGCGTTCAGCTTCTTCTCTCCCCGAGCATCTCGTAAAAGTTGACTAAGGGGTAGTAGCCTCTCCTACATGATGGACCATGTATATGGGCGATGGGCTGATCACCTGTACCATGGCTCACCATATCAATCTTGGAACTTTAAATCAGGAGTGCCTGCAAGTTTGCTTATGATCATTTGTGGTTCTACCCGTCCATTTAGGGATACGGGCGTGATCATATGTATAATGTGTGTAGTATGTGGAAAGTAAAAAGTGTATCTACTCGTATCTATAGTGATTTAGCATCCGTTAGATTCAGCACTCAGGCGGTGGTGCCCATGCGCTAGTTGCCACAAAAACTTTTTTTCTCGGTGTCACGCGCTCTGCACTCACCAAAGCACGGTCGCTGCCAGCGGTCATCTGCGACCCACAGCATTTATATACGTTGAATATATAGGAGCACTAAGCATAAAAAAATTAGCAGCAATAAACCTATTTTGCACAGTGAACTCCAAAAAGATTTAAAAAGTAATCTACCGAAGTTTTCGTCATAAATGAGAGGTATTTTTGACGTTGTAGCCTATCTACAGCGCAGTAAGTTCGTTACAATTTTATAACAGCCCAGGGTTAACTTTCCACGTAAAAAAGTTCACGGGGACTGTAATAATAGTATTATGCTATCCAGTATAATGGAAGCCTACTTGAAGTAATTGAATGGAATCTTTTGGGAGTAGTCCAAGCCACTCCCTGAGCAAATACAGTAACTACGTGTAGTACGTAAGTAATGAAGCTAGCACATGCGGTGTTTATTTATAAACTAGAACTTCTTATAAAGTTTTTAATAAATGAAAAAAGATTTTAAAATGCAGGGTATTAACCTAAATTTAACATTGCATTTTATGTAAACCCATAATTTACACCCCTAAGAACTAAAACAACCCAAGTGTTCTTCGATGTCTTAGCAGAATTAAGATGTAAGGTAAACGAAAATTATATAGCATAGATTTATAGATTAAAACTTGATACCTACGGTCTTCATATCAGTTCGTTATCAAGAAATCGTGTACCTATAGGTGTATGTACACTCTATGTTTTAATGAATGAAAGTAAATCTATCAGGTTTTAAGTAATTTCCGCTCAGACCCCCGGCCTATCTAGAGCAATATTTAAAACACAGTTGAGTCAACCGCTGTGGTTTGCACGGGAATGCCCAACATTTATCCTCGAATCTTGATAAAAGAAAAGCCCCTTGGTAAACGGATGGCTCCAGACGAAGCTTAATTCTAATTTCGACTCGTTCTGACGGATCTTTTACGGTGCAAACAAGTTTTACTTCCTCTCGAGGCAAGAACAAAGATCGTAAGCGATGCTGTAATTAACGAACCAGAACTTTTCTTACAAAGAATTATATAGGAGGCTGTTTCATTTGTGAAACCTACAGTTATCCCATTATCTCTATTTACTGCGTGATCATTTACAATCATACTCTTCAGAAGTAAAATAGCCTTTATCTCCATAGTGATAGAGCCTGATTTTGAATAACTTGACTACGTCTTACTGTCTTATAGTATAAAAAAATACAGATGAATGAATTGAGATTTCTTTCTTCCTTCCTTCTTTTTGAAGTCTGTCAAAAAGGGAAACAATTCCTTGAATTCTAGTCGTCATATTTCTACCGATGATTGATATCGATTTTACTTCTGCTTGGATTTTCCTAAACGAATGCTCATAAATTTGTTCTAAATTTGTCAGAGGCCCTTCGAGATGATAAAGATATCTTTTATTATAGAGCTATCACATTAACTTACAGTACTACCACAAATATTGAGCGTCTCTTTTCGTCCAGCTTCTAAAATACAAACTTACGCGATGATGATTATGTAATATAGAGATCTTCTATAATATAAAAATGAATCGCAAAATGTGTTGGTAAGCGCATAACTCAACAACGCCTGGACCAATTTGGCCAAATCTTTTTTTAAAATGTTCGTTGAAGTTCAAGGATGGTTTTTACGGTGAGAAAAATTAGAATTATTGCTGGAAAAACCCTAAAAATAGCCCTTTTCTTTTTCCCATACAAATGATTTGTAACTAAAACGTAGTCAATTTGAGCTTTATTGCTATGGTATAAAGTTCATATTAAATTACAAGCACTCACTGTTGTCTAAGCTTGACAGGACGAAGTCTGTCGGGTCAGCTAGTGTTACAATAATTATGTAGATACTCATTTTTAAAGGGTTGGTTCAGTTATTATTTTAATCATATATTTGGACAAATTCGGTTTTCATACAAAGCACGAAGTTTGACGAGACGCGCAATATTTGTGGTACTGCTGTAGGTACTTACAACCGTATGGATGCCCGGTTCCAATATTCGTACGACAAGATCATTCATTACCATAGAAACGTTGTAATCTATCGAAAAGCGCCATACATTAAGGAAAATATCCTTGCTATGGGACAGACGCGTCGTCCGTTAGTAGAGTATTTCCACCAGTCAAGAATCGACACCATTGTCCGTAAAACCTGTGCGTAAAACAAGTAAAATTCACAAAACAAATGTCCGGAAACTATGTAAGCAGTCAAGTAAAATAAAACAAATAATAAAACTTGAGTTTAGTTTGCTCAGCTACTCCATTATGGCTCATGAGATCACAAAATTATTGCACGTCCATAATTTTTTACTACTTACCCTCTGCAGTATAATAGTGCAGTAACTTTGGAACAAGAACCGCAATGAAATCATAAAAGGGATAAGAAACACAAACTAAACTGAACCGTGTTTTTCTTGTTGTAGTATTTCGCATTCGCATAGGTCGCGTGGGAAAAGCTGTTATTACACTAGCTTGCTTTAATCAGGCGCGGTCCGAAGGGGTCACAATCACAAGGGAAATGACCCCCCCCCCCCCCCCCCTTACCCAAATCGTACACGTCAAATTGAAAAATCTTCAAATTTACAAAATATAAAAAAACAATTCTGCCCCTAGCTGCGATACCAATAAAAATAGAAGGCTTCCATTTGTTTATAATATGTGCAATAAAATTGTGTATTGTGCAATAAAATCTGATTTACTCTACATATTCTATTATTGGTGACCCCCCAAAATTACAGGCTGCGACAGCGCCTATCTTTAATACGATGAAGCAGATGTGAAAAGACAGTTTTCTCAGGTGTAAAATGAATTGAAAAAGTGAAATAGAGTGACAAAAGTGGTATAGTGGATACTGTGTGAACAGAGGGATAGAAACTAGCAAAATGAATAGTTGATGCTGACTGAGTGTTCGCCAGAACAAGATGGCGAGTCGGCGCAGCGCGTATTGGCTATCAATCCTTTTCAGCGTCTTGCTCCTCGGCCGTGCCTTGGCAGGTAAGCTCTTAATCTTTTGTAAGAACTTCTAATAAGGGCAGACGCGCGGCTACTGAACGCATAACATTCTGCAAATCATGGGTGGTCGCGTGATCATGTCCTAGATAATTTAATACAATTCTAAAGTTCCATAAAAATCAATTGAGCTGTCTCCTTCTATACCTAGATATTTTTACCTACTGTGTTTTTACTTGGTTTTAGGTATGTACCTATAAATAAATAAATAACACCCAACAGTCACACACATAGTTCTGACCCCACACTAGGATTCCCTGTGTCGTGGGTATCAGAAACTACGAGTACCATGGTACCACAACACCCAGACCCGGAAGAAATATTTACAGAACATGCAAACATTTCTTCCGCAGCGAGAATCGAACCCGCGCCTCTTGCGTCTCTGCCGAGTCATCACCCGCCACGTCACCGAGGCCACTTATACATATTTAAATAGGGCCGAACTATAACTATTATTATGTACATTCAATTTTTACCAATCAAAACCTAGAAATTTAAAACTTACCTAGAAAATATTTTTATCTATGACTACGACATTATAATTATAAAGTACTTATAACACGTTGGCGATGACGTATCATCACAAACCTTGATCTCTCTGGATATAAAGCAACAATTTCTATTAATATTTCCCACCTATATCATATCATAACATTATTGTTTTATTGCTCAAAAGTCTCAAACAACCTGGATATTTTTAAATAGTCTCGAATTAAGTAACTTTAGCTATAATTAAAGCCATTATGCGTGTCGGGCGGGTAATCCGAGTGAGTACACCTTCGTGTGTGGGTATTTGAACTTTAGCTAGTGCATTAGCCTCGAACTGTAAGCCTTATAAATTGTAATCTTCATTTCGTAAGTGTTCTAATTTCCCTTTTTCCATGATTAAATTGGGACGTTGACTTATGACCTTTATTTTGTACGCGACTCTACTTGACACTACTCTATTTTTCGCATTATTTTCATTTGGAACCTGCGGTCCAAAATAAGAATTTTGAGAAAGGGAAAATACCTAGTTCTGAGAATCAGGAAATAGTTGTAAATATTTCGTGTCATATTTATTTCACGCGTAGAAAAGCCACAGGTAAACAGGTCAGGTCTTATCTATAAGTTTTACGAGCTCGAGAAATACTTTTCATAATATTCCTTATCTAAACGAAATCTTTTTGAGATAATATTCAAAATTCGAACGTAAAACAAATTTAAACAATGAAACTCCTAACAAGGTCACCATCTAATTTTCCAATTTTAATTTTTGCCTTCATTTTAACTTGTGTATTTATTCGTCAAGAAAATAATAAGCTATCTATCTGTCCAAGTAAGATATGAATAGTTTAAAAAACCCTAAATCATTTATCAGTTTTGTGAGGTCATTTACGATCGCTCCAAAATAGTCAGAATCAGAATCAGAATCAGAATCATTTATTTGCAACTAAAACTATTAACAAACTAAAACTAAACTAACTTATGTAATATAATTATGGAACAGTTGCAAATTGGTCCCAACTTAGCATGTGCAGGTTGAAACAACCCACGCTGGTCTTCCGTTGGGGCCTTGAAATAGTTGAACTGATCAATTATTTATTAGATACGATACAATGCGATCGCATTCATCCCCGGCCGAACTGAACTTTGCTTAGTTCACAAAGCCGTGCTCTACTTGCTTGGACAACAATCGGATTTGGGAAAACGTAGATGCATTTTCAATAGTTTAGAGAGAATCGGAATGTTTAATATATTAGATAGGTACCTACTTATTTATGCTAAGATGCTCAGTATGCGGTTCGAACCCAGTATTAGATTCTATTACAAATATTCTTTAAAAATGTTAAGGTGTTAACACAATGGCGTGCATGGGCCATGCTCTAAGATAAGCCACGATTGCCTGCTTTGCCTGTACTTCGGCGAGAGTGTTCACATAATGGTTCGAGACTCATTTGCCTGCGTTCCACTGAAGCCATACCATGCGGGCGAAGCCGCGGGTGGAAGCTAGTATGAAAATAATACTAGATATTGTACACGCACTTAACCATTCCATTAGACTTCAAACGATAACACCAAACGGTCACATTCATACTAAATTCCTTTACAGTATTTGAATGTAAATAAATAAATAATTGAGGACATTTCACACAGCACCATCTAGCCCCAAATTGCCCCAAACTAAGCAAGGCTTGTACTATGGTAACCAGATGGCTGATACTTATATACTTTTTTTTTGTAAATACATACTTATACTTATGATAAATATTACAACACCCAGACCCGGAGGAAATATTTGCACAGCATGCAAACATTTCTTCCGTAGTGGGAATCGAACCCGCGCCTCTTGCGTCTCAGCCGAGCACTCGCCCGCAACGCCACAGAGGTCGTCATGTAAAATAATAAAATGTACTTAGGTACCTATGAAGAATAATTCTTTTCTTCTTCTTCTTCACCTTGTGACATCAGGCAGCGCCGAAGTCGTTAACTGCCTGTGGCTCAATTAAATCATAATTATTTTAGTGTTATTGACTTTAGGAAAAGCAAAGTGCGTGCTCGTAAATTTTTACAACAAAACCATGGCGGCAATTTTGACGACTTCGGTGGCGTGGCGGGGGATTGCTCGGCTGAGACGCAAGAGGTTTCGATTCCCGCTACGGGAGAATATTTGTATGTTCTGCAAATATTTCTTCTGAGTCTGGGTGTTAAAAAAAGGTTTAAAAAAAAAGCATATGAGTATTCTATAAGTATATGAGTATCAGCCATGTAGTGCCCATAGTACAAGCTTTTCTTAGTTTGAAGCTAGATGGCGCTGTGTCAAATGTCCTCCACCAATATTTATTTATTTATTTATGTTACCCTCTTGTCTGCTAAGTATTATTTTTGACCGATGACCAAAGGGCTGGCGCTTACCTCGGACAAAGGATAAGTATAGCTATCCAACGAGGTAACGTCGATAGCCTTTTTTGGATCTTACCTGCGATCGGTGATCTGAGCTCTGTTTTCTATCTTTAGGCGAACTAAGATAAAAAACTGAGCTCATTTCCATTTCTTATTACTATACCGATTACCTTAAAGTTTTGAATGAGATTATAGTTTGTCTTTGTAACTGTTTAAAATAAACTGCGTGTGTACCTACTGATGAATAAAGTTGAAGAGACCGAAATTGAATACATTCGGTAGGTATGTTTAGTTGCTTATCTATATATATTTGTTTGTATGTGGTAGTTACTTAGAATATTGACAGGTGGTTACCGCGGAAATCAAAGACCACGGTTGGGGTTGTTGATCTTCAAACACCCTGTCAGAATGCAAATATAAACACGCGCCGTGCCAAATATTTGGTGTGATGCAAATATGTCGATCCTGTCGTATTTTAATCAACTCCATTTCTCTAAAAAAATCGCCACTTGATTCATACATACATAATTATCACACCTATATCTCTAACGGGGTGGACAGAGCCACAAGAAAGTAATCATAAGAAAACTTGCAGCCTCTTCTGAATCAAACTCCCAAGATGGATATAGTAACCATGGTGACAGGTGATCAGCCCATCGCCCATGTAGACGGTCCATCATGTTGGAGAGGATACCATCCCAGTTGACTTTTTCGACATGCTCGGGGAGAGAAGCAGCTGGCCGCATTCTAAGTTTTTTTGTATTTACCCAGTTCAGCAGAGAAGTAAGTTTATTTAATTCAATTCAAGCTCATACGTTTACTTACCTAAAAAGATCGAAAACATGTGTCGAGCTCACTAAAGGAGTCTCTTTGAGGCACCATTTAATCCTTTCACCACACTGGTTCTGGAATTAAAGAGACGAGTAAAGGTAACCTACTTTATGCTCGTAAACGTTCGACATTTCTAACGGAAAAGATGACGCCATAATCCAAACTCGATGGGTTCCATCTCGTGCCAGACATTGAATCTCGCACAAACTCCAACAGAGATAATTCGATAACGAGAAGTCATGATAACTATGGCCGTGCCGTGACATGACATGGGTGAGTGAGTATAGAATACAGTAGGAGCTATTTATTCAACCATCACAAAACACAGACATAATATAACTAGCTTACATGCACGGCTTCGCTCGCGTGGTTTATATTTTGACACTTCGTTATACCCCTTTTCGAGGATTATTTAAAAAATCTGAAACACGTGTCCATTGGTTTTGTATTGTAAGTATCCTTAACAAGTTTCGAACCAATTACACCACCCGTCAAAAGTTCTCATACAAACTTTGACATCCCATTTTGCCCCTTTCTGAAAACCCTGAAAAAAGTTTGTACTCTAAATTTCCCATACAAACTTTAGAACTCCCTTGCAACCCGATGGAGGGGGATAATTTCAAAAAGTTAGAAATATTTATTTTCTATAGAAGCCATAGTAACAAATTATTCTGTATATTAAGAATTCTTGGATTTAAATCTTGAATTACTTCTTCGCTGGACTGGGAGTAAAGAAAAAAACATAGAATGCGTCCAGATGCTTCTCTCTCCGAGCATGTCGTAAAAGTCGACTAAGGGACAGTATCCTCTCCAACATGATGGGATACAATAAGCAAGCATTCCCAAAGAAGGTTGACGTCAGGCAGGCGGCCGGTCATCAAACACCTTAGTCAAAACTCTTACAGCATGATGCAAGAATCATACTGAGCCGACCCCACATAGAGTGGGATAAGGGCAGGAAGATGACTAATTTGTTAAATACCCGTGCGAAGCCGGGGTGGGCTGCTAGTGTACTATATGTATAAAATATACCTGATAGAGGTAAATAATTGTGCCTTCACTAATTACACGTTGCAAATGTGGTTGGAAACCGCATGATAATTTTCGTTCAGTTTTAATATGACCCATTTAAATATAAAATGTGTACAAAACTGTTATAATTATGAATTCAACAACATTAGGTAATTAATTATCTATTGTCTTATACTTATTATGTCACAAGAGATAAGTTGGCCACTAGCTCATACAAACTTACTTACTTTTACTTATAATAAAACTAACTGATCGATGTCTGTTCATTGAAGATATTTGAGAATTCAGGGGTATCTATTAACGCAATAGAACCCATATCAATGATTATCTGTATGTCTGTTTGTCTGTTAAGCAACGTTGTGCGCGGTCACAATTGGGATGGGTGACCGCAAGTGGCATTACGAGCTGAGCGCTTCCATGCTTCAGAGGGCACGTTAAATTGTCGGTCCCGGCTTTTAAGTCCTTAAGTCACGACGGAGGCCTTTAGGGGGCCTAAAGACTCCGTCACAAGAGTGGGCCACTAGCTCATACGAACTTACTTATAGGTTTTTGTGAAATAAAATATTTGTATTTGTATCCCTAATGGGGTAGGCCGAAAGAAACGTGAGTAACAAAAAGTAAAATGCCTATTACCCAACTTGGTAATGGACATTAGAAAAATAGGTTTCTGTGTCATATTAGTGATGACAACCATTGAAATAAACTGGAATAAACAGTTTTGCTTTGACATAATCTTTATTATGCACGGTTTCAATATTCTACTAACGGACGACGGAGAACCGGTAGGCGTCTAAGAACCGGTTACAGAAACGTCGGTCGTCCAGCAGCGAGGTGGGCTGACGATATAGCATCCCTCGCTGGCCGGACCTGGATGAGACTAGCAACGGACCGTGGAGAGTGGCACACACAAAGGAAGGCCTATACCCAGCAATGGGTGAAGTCGGGTTGCGAATGATGATGATGATGGACGACAAAACGTACATCATATTTATGGCGCCTCGGTAAGTTGGTCAAAAGGCACCATAGGTACATTTTTTCACAGAAGAGATATCATAAATGCAAATAGTTCTGCGTCAGGGTAAGTGAGCTTGCTTCCACTCATCTCTACAGCGGCTGAAGTACTTATTTGGCTGAAACTTTGAAGTTGGAATAAACAACGATTATAAAACACTAACTTACTCGCGCGGCTTCGCTCGCTTTATGGGTCGTTCGCTCGTATTAAGGGTCATTTTAAAAACCCTCAAATACGTCCATTTTTTTTTTTTTTTATAATATCCAAACCGAGTTTCATCCAATCGCACCGCCCTTTAAAAAGTTCCTATACGTACTTTGACACCACATTTTACCCCCTTTTAGGGCTTGTTATGAAAAATCCTAAAATTTTGCATTTATATGTATCCAGACAGAGTTTCAAACAAATCCCACTACGCGTTAAAAAGTCCCATACAATCGTTTTCACCCCTTTAGGGGTAGAATTTTGAAGGATACCCCCTTTGTGGAATGGTGATTTTGCTATAAAAGGAAACTACCTTCTAGATTTCAGCTTTGTAGATTCAGTAGTTGATTGCAGAAAAATCTTATTGTTTTATACGTACACTTATTGTTGAATAATCAACAGCAGATAGACACAACCAGTTTGGAAATTATAATCTCTTTTAATACAAAAGCATCAGTGTTGCCAGCGCGCTGAAATATAAAATAACATTGTACTAGTTAGGTAATTAACCGTCGACTCAGCGCGCAGCGCCCCAGTTTCGATACTAGAATCCGTTTTAATACCTTCTGAAGTTTTGCGATACCGTTCGGCGGTTAGGCAGGATACCATCCATTATTCAATAATGGGAATAGGCACTTACATAAATAGCTTTTTACACTATTAATTTATTTAGGTACCTACAAACTCATTTATTAGGAAAAGTTTAACAAACCATTAGTTATGATAATAATTTTGAAATTCGGATCCCTCTTTGTCTTATTAATGGATTACTACTTCTTGCGGTGGAGACTTAAGAAAATATGATCAGATATTATTAAAGTGTCTTAAGTGTCATCTACATTAGGTTATACCTATAGCTAAGATTTAGGTAGGTACTAATATTGCATTGTAACTTGTAACACTTTCTTTACGCATTGTCATAGATTATGTAGTTACTTCATTATTCTTATAATGCTGCCTCTTTGGTAGAATGCCTAACTAAAGCCTCCTCGGTCTTGTTCCAATTTCAAACTGTCAGAAAAACAAAAGAATGTCAGGTGTTCTTGAAAAAATATTAAAATGGAAAGATGCTAATTTTATAATTTTCTGTATTACGATATTTTGCTGAATAAAAGCATATGCTAAGTATATTTGTGGTTTTAATTAATTAAATTAGGCTAGGTAGTCTACATAAGTAAAATGACAGAAAATCATATCAGTAGAACAAGATGGCAAGAACAGGGCACTGATAATGATAAACTTCCAGAAAATAGCAAAGCGTTCTACGGTTTTCCAAGTTAAAAGTTTTCGTAAGCAAACGTAGCAATTCAAACTCATAACAAAATAAACAAGGATTCCCTCTTAATTCTTCAAGTTAACAGCTTGTAATAAATCGGCGGTTCCAGAGGGGAAGTTCACACGGCGATGCACTAAGCTTTATCCAGTTTTTGTTCCTTTTCTTTATGCACTGGCAAAGAGCAATGAGCATTATATATTTTAAGAAAACCTTCACAAAAGAAAAAGACAACATTAATGAAGGTTCCAATATTATTCTACCGGACGACAGGTCGCTCATTACATAGCAAACTTTGTTGTCTGTCGAAAAGATTATTAGAAAAATGGAACCGGGCATAAGTATTTTCTGTGTTTCTGTACCTACTAAAACTACTTCTACTGTAGTGTAATACTACTTCTAGTGTGTCACTCGTTCTTTTGAACCACTGTGGTGAAAAGATTTAAAGTGCGCTTCAAAGACTCCTTTTATGCCATTAACACATGCTTCCGTACATTTTTTCGGGGTCTACGTCATGTCGGTTTCCTCATGGTGTTTTCTTTCAACGTTAGAGAATACTGGCACATACATTTTTCGAATAGAAAAATCCATTGGTGCACGAGATCTGAACCCACGAATCGGAAGGCAGGGCTGCACTAGACCACCAGTGCTCTGTGTTTCTGTGTGAACCACGTTTCGCTATTGTTTTTACCGTACATATTTTTAGTCTCTCCTCGAAATGAATCATTAAACACCGAGGGAAAGGAACCGTGCGGTTCCTCTTATAAAATATTGCTGACGGCTCCGGCGATGGAAATTGTCGGTGGGTAGACAATATTACAATATTCTTAATATTTGTGGGTAATCTGAAGGAAAACATCGTGAGAAAACCCGTGATGTAGCTCTTATTGACCTTATCTTTTATGTGGATAGGGACGACTAAGCAGAATGGGCAAGTTTAGGCAGTCTGAAGTTCCAAAAAAAAACTCTGAAAGAACCACTTGAATTGTCTGTACATTCGTTCTAAAAAGTTTTGATTCCGACCTAATTCCAAAATACAAACGAGTATAAATACAAAATAGTACAATAAAAACGATTCCAATTTTCTTCGAGCACGATTGACATCCAAATGTCCTCATAAACTTATTATGCCATAGCTATTTTTTACTGTGTAGTATAGATACCAAGCCTACTCCATCTTAATTCGTCTCGGGCACTATAGAGTCCCGTTTGTAAAGGTAAAAGTTGCCTCCTGATCCTGTATAAATCATCTACCATAGATGGTAAAAGGCCATAGTGTAGATAGGTCCAAAATTTGTATGAAGTTAAATCTATCAACCAATAACTAATGAGCTTTAACGACGTATTTTGAAAGGTTTGACCCATTATCAAAACCAACGTTACTGCTGGCGGCAAAAGTCATTAAAGTTTGTTGTGAGGTATCGCCGTAATTAGCGCCCTCAATCAGCCGAGCTCCCTAATTCACGCCTAATCAGACGCAAAATCAACTTTGTAATTTCACTTTTACAAGTTTAATCAGAAACCATTTTAAAAATTAATAGCATTAGGTAAAAATAAATCTCACCTTACCCGGGCCTTTTCGTTTTAGGGCTTTGCAACCTCTCATTTATTAAAAAAATAGTGTAACTCTATGTTTTCATAAACGGAGTCTGTTGTTTTAGTTTATAAACGATTTATTTGTTTAAAAGAATGTTCAAAGGTTTGTTTTCTCTTTTAACGGTCTCGGTGGCGTGGCGGGCGATTGCTCGGCATAGACGCAAGAGGCGCGAGTTCGATTCCCGCTGCGGAAGAAATGTTTGCATGATCTGTAAATATTTCTTCCGGGTCTGGGTGTTGTGGTACCATGGTACTCGTAGTTTCTGATACCTAGGACACAGGGAAACCTAGTGTGGGGTCAGGACTATGTTTGTGACTGTTGGGTGTTATTTATTTATTTTATGATTCGAGTTCTGTTTTTAAGTTACAGTAGTTCTCGGTCGGCATAGTATGGCACAGTACTAGTTCATCGATTCACGATCTCGTTGGCTTGGCGGGCGATTGCTCGACTGAGACACAAGAGGCGCGGGTTCGATTCCCGCAGCGGGAGAAATGTTAAAAAAAAGCAAATATTTCTTCCGGATCTGGGTGTTGTAATTATGTATAAGTATATGATTGTATTTCCAAAAAAATAGATATATAAGTATTCTGTCAGCCATCTGGTTCCCATAGTACAAGCTTTACTTTATTTGGGGCTAGATGGCGCTGTGTGAAATGTCCACCATTTTTTATTTATTTATTATTATTAATCTACTGCTATTAATACTCTGTGGTCAGAGCCGGAAAATATCGTGAACATTAGCCTAACGAGTCTTTCAACAAAAGTATTCGAAACGTCGCGACAATCAGAGAACTTTGCCTAGAAAGTTCGTTTTTATTCTGTAGACGGGTTTTAGTTGGATTTTCACTAAAACTTTGAGCTTTAGTGTTTCCTTTTATGATTGCCTCAGTTTCACATCCACAGTGAGGTCATTAAAACTATCTGTGTCGCAAAACATTTAGGGTGTTGTTGGCAAGAATACTAAAGTAGCTTTTTTACACTTTTAGATTATGTTGATAGGTACTTTAATAGTTGAATCTAGACTTTGTCCGCGTTGAGCTTTTTTTTTCATACAAACTTCATTTTCAGGAAAGACATGGTCAATACGTGCGGAGCTGACTAAGCCGCGGGTTTCCTCACGATGTTTTCCTTTACCGTTTGAGAGTACTGGTATAGCGCACATAATTTTTTCACACAGAAAAATCCATTGGTACACGACCGGATTTCAACCCACGTCCTTAGGATCGGAAGGCGGGGTCACTACCAACTAGACCACCAGTGCTCATGTCAAACTAAACAACAAGTATTTATATATTCCGACATTCCTAGAACACAGTGATTTCATTGGTATGCCAGTCACGTTATGACTGAATTATGATATTAGAAGGCAATTACGCTCACGTTATGTGAAATTATTTTTGTAATAGCTGGTATTAATATCTAATCGCATCAAAAATGTTGTTGATATTTTACATACATAAATACATTTCAGGCCGTTATATTTTTAAGCAAGGTTGATTATGTAACCGCGAAATGATTGCAATGACTGTTGGGACGGGACGCTGGAAACTGCGATACAGTTTTAAAGTTAACTAAGGCATTTTTGAACGTGTTCCAATTTTATTTCTTTGTAATGTATTATTTTGATCAAATAATCAATAATTTACATAAACATAATTTATGTAAATTATGTAATGTCCAAATTAAAGGTATTTTACTGTTGTTCATCGATAATTTCAGTTAAACAGCATCTGTAAATTTACATTAATTCTAATTCTAAAAGTCTCTTAAGGAGATTCTTCGCACCCTTTAAATATAAAAAGATATATATACGATGGCTACGATATTGTCAAAGTAGCTGAAGCTGGGTAGCAATGGATGAGACTAGCGAGGGATGAGAAGGAATGACATTAGAGAGGAGGCATTTACCCAACAGTGGGCACACACGAGCTGTTTAAATAGATAGATAAAAGTACATCATCATCATCATCTTCCTGCCCTTATCCCACTCTATGTGGGGTCGGCAGTTTTGGCTAAGGTGTTTTATGACCGGCCGCCTGCCTGACGTCAACCCGCCGTGGGAATGACTGCTGACCCCACATAGAGTGGGATAGGGGCAGGAAGATGATGATAATGATGTACAAACATTTCTCCCGTCTTGCGTTTAAGTTTTAACACATATATTTTTACAAGACTCTAGCAAGTATAAGTATTAGAAATCTGATTGTAGAGCTTCAACACTATAGTTGTAGCTATATAAGATCACTAAAACAAAAGCCAAAGTTATAAACGAAGGTCAAATAACTAACTGAAACAGGCAAAACTCATTCGTCCTTAACTTGTAAGTTTGATGTGTTGGTGAAATAAGTTTTGAGCCGAAGCAGTTCAAAATCCCAAAAGAGCGCTTACGGAAAGTGGGTCGGTCTTACTTCAGTCTGTTCGAAATACTGAGACGTCGCTACCCCGCTATCTTATTTTACTGCGGGTCGGTATTATGCGTAGACATACAATGATTATTCAAGAAAATTATAGGAAGGTCCACCATACTTCATCGGAATACGATGTGGGACACTGTGACAAACTGTATTTTTTTTTGTAATTTTCTTTTTTTTTTGCTTAATTGGTTACTTATCTCAAATACATAAAAATCTTATAATTTCAATAACAATGACAAAACTCTTGATTTTTATATCGTTTAATAATTTTTTGTTTAGTTTTCTTAAATGTCACCATGGTTCACCAAATCCATCTTGGGACTTTGAATCAGGAGCGGCTGCAAGTTTTCTTATGACTACTTGTGGCTCTGCCCACCCCGTTAGGAACATAGGCGTGATAATATACATTATATACATCTTAAATAGTTAAACAAATATTATTCACAATAAATTAATATAAGTTTTATTTGATTACTGAAAAGGCATTTGCCACTATAAAAATGAAGCTTCGTCTGGAGTTTCCGCCCTAGTTTAGCATCAGCGACAGTATTGTTGCAAGTCAAAGGCGTTCTAATAGCGGCACCAGAACTCATCCCAGGGGTGGCGGCACCAAATGCATTCAAATGAACCTAACCCTTATTCACCAAGACGACGCCGCCGTCACAATTTCATCATAAAACTGATTTTACGGAACCACGGATCAGGCGTGGTTGTAACGCGCTTTTCGTTTTTCTTCTTCATAGTTGTTTGAAAAAAGAAACGTTCATTTCTGTTTTTTTTTATTTATTTAATGGATTTTGTCTTTTTGATCACCCAATTCGTTTTGATTATAATGGCTCTTATCCTACTAATATTATAAACGCGAAAGTTTGTAAATATGGATGTATGGATGTTTGTTACTCTTTCACGCCTAAACGGCTGAACGGATTTAAATGAAACTTAGAATATACGTAGTACCTACAGGTTCTGGATTAAGCGCCTTAAGGCCACCGTCATGGCTTAACGACTTAAAAGCCGGGACCGCCAATTTAACGTGCCCTCCGAAGCACGGAAGCGCTCAGCTCGTAATGCCACTTGCAGTAACCCATCCCAATTGTGAACGCGCACAGCGTTGCTTAACTTCAACGATCAATTAAGAACGTCTAAGCAAGCGAGTTATGTATAAAGCAGCATATAAGCAAGTCCCATCTCCGGCCTCCCATTGACGGCCTCGGTGGCGTGGCGGGCGATTGCTCGGCAGAGACGCAAGAGGCGCGGGTTCTGCAAATATTTCTTCCGGGTGTGGGTGTTGTGGTACCATGGTACTCGTAGTTTCTGATACCCACGATACAGGGAACCCTAGTGTGGGGTCAGGACTATATATGTGACTGAGCGAATGTAGTTACGAGTAACAATGTACATACCCACAGGATACCAGGCTGTAGTCCGAACGGCTGGACGGTTATAGGTTATATAAAGTGTCAGAAAATTTAACATGGCGGCTATAAGAAGCCATTTTCAATTTATTACATTTTGTGGACATTTCACACAGCGCCATCTAGCCCCAAACTAAGCAAAGCTTGTACTATGGACATACCAGATGGCTGATAGAATACTTATATACTTTTTTTGTAAATACATACTTTACTTATAGTACATAATACTACAACACCCAGACCCGGAATAAATATTTGCAGAACATACAAACATTTCTCCCGTAGCGGGAATCGAACCCGCGCCTCTTACGTCTCAGCTGAGCATTCGCCCGCCACGCCAACGAGGTCGTCGAGTTGTAACAGAAATGGCCGTAAAGTTGGATTCTAAAGGGTACTTTCATTGAGAGTGTCACCTTTAGGCATATAACACGTGTAAAATTTTAGCTGTAGGTAACAAAAGAACCTTTCCAGGGTAAATAGAACGGGCCTGGACAATACCAAATTATAATAAGCCCATTGTTCTATAAAGTCTGCCCCTCCTCGAAAACCCCAGTCGTAATGACATGGGATAATTTTGATAATTTTCAGGCTGATGAGGTTAAATGTGATCACCGTGGCAGCAGATCGTGAAATTCAATGTGATACCTACTTTTACGCAAGCTCCAGGTTTAAATGTTAGTTAGCTGTTTAAGCTCTGTATAAAACTGGCTTTAAAAACTGCCCCTCTCAATATGGAAATAGATGGCCATACTACTGTTGTTCTTTTGATAAATTTTAAGGGATGTTAGACTGAGAATACATCGCAACTCTTATTCGCACTTTTATGCTAGGCAAGTTAGCATTTTACTCATGTAGAAATTGTGCCTACAGCACCGAGCAATTCACCTATTTATAAGCTTAATTACCAAGACAGAATCTTTCCGTAAAAAAACATAGGCAAGTAGGTATAATAGTACCACAAATATTGTGGTGCTTTGTATGAAAACTGAATTTATCCGAATTATTTTGGTTGCATACCAAAATAATTGAACCAACCCTTAAAAAAACAAGTAACTACATAATTATTGTAACAATATTACATATCATCATCGCGTTAGTTCGTATTTCAAAAGTTAGTCGAAAATTGCCGAGGTGCACAATATTTGTGGTACTACTGTACTGCCGGATGAATGCCTAAAATCTACTTAATCTCTTTCGCATGGGCTTGTAAAAACCGTTCTTTATCCAAAAATGTAAACCGAATTTAATTCTAAACTGAGCATCGTATATTTATTTATTATATACCTAAATCATCTGGGTTCTTAGCACCGATTTCTCACTGTTGAATCGATAAGCGATTTTATTCCAAATTTGGACTTTATCCACGCATATACGTTTAAATGCATCTATGGCTTCAACTCTTATTTGATATTGGAATACCGCTTTGTCTCCCTTTACCGATTTTGTCTCCCTTCTGTCCACACCTCCCTATTAGCTATTGTGACCCAGTCTTTGATGTAGAAGTCTATTGGTATTTCCGCCTTCGCCGTGATGATTCCCTGTCTTTTGTGACACACTCTGTGATATAGGTTCATGAGATCAGTACTATTTGTTTTATTTGCTAAGCGATACAAGAAATATAACTAAAGCCTTTACCAACACCACTACCTGTTTTAAACAGCGTCAGAAGGCAACTTTTGCCTACAAAGGGACACTGTAGTGCCTAGGACGATTTTTAGATACTTTCCCATCACCAATCCTCTCAGCGTAGTCAGCCTTATTCACAGGAAAGAAATGGTCAATACGTGCATAGCTGACTAAGCCACGGGCTTCCTCATGATGTGTATATGTGAGAACACTAAAGATATATAACCGTTGGAACTGGTGCTAGTCTAACTTGCGGGCCGACGGGTCGGAATGAAATTCCAGCGCCAACCATCCGATCATGCATTTTATATGTACTAACAGATTATTGACTAACTGAACCAAACTGTGGATTTCCCTTGTTAAAACTGCTGCCTACCGACATATTACGGTCCAAACCACGCATATTAAAAAACGATACGAATTAGAATTTTAAACTTAGAATTTTGGAACGTTCTGGTTGAATATTGGTTGAATACAGATGTTATGAAACAGTAAAATGTAGCCGTTTATTCTTGAACTCTGAAATCGGAAAGAAGTGCTGATTAATTAGGTATTATTTACTGTAGTACGTTAACATACAGTTTATATCTAGCTGTAGAATCAACTAATCAGTAAAGGCACACCATTGGATGCAAAAGCCAAAAATATATCCATGTTTTGGAAATAATTTCTGGTACAAGAATCCATTAATGGATCAACATGCTGTACGTGACGTATCGATGATTATCTGGATAACATAATTAATTAGCTACGTACAATTTTGAAACCTGATATTTTGATTGATTTGTGTGCTCCAGGTGCAAAATTTAGTTAGCTAGTATAACTATAGATACATCGAAATTGTGTATTGAAATAGTGAGGTCGTATAGCCCCTGCATGAAATGTGTCCGAGACACTGTTCATCAGAGCGCTAGCAAATCGAGTTAACCTGCGAAAGCACACAAAATTTGTACTGGGTTGGGATGGTATTCATTTTGACCAAGTTTATCGCCTCCATTTTAGGTACCTAACGGACATTTTGTCTCTGTCGCTGAATAGGTACTAAAAGAAAATTCATAGTGATATGATCTATTCAATTAGTCAACCCATATCCTCTCGCTGGTGCTCATCGTAATCCTTACACATTCTGTCCTGTAGGTTCGAATTCACTTCTTGGTATGTTATAATAGCAACAAAACGAAAATTATGAACTAAGTTTACAAAGTAAAATTCAAACACTTCAAAAGCCGCAAGTCAGAGTAAAGCAGACTCAACTCGCTCGAACAAGCTCGAACGTTATCATGACGCAGTCGTGAATATGACTAGACAAGACGCTCCCGGCACCAAGGGACACTTCTGTTTCAATTCCACAAAAGTGTCTGCAAAAATTGTGTTAGGTAAGAACGCGCTGGATTTGCGCCGATGTCTATACAATACAATACCAACTGTGATACTTGAATATTGGTAGGATAAGCTTGGAATTGCAGTCGCTATACGAATGTACGCTTGGATTCGGTGATCCCAATTTATCGGGCTTAGGAATTGGTTCGACGAAGGAACGCTCGATCTATAGGCACAGATTTGCCTTAATTTACCTAGTTACGTACCTATCCAACTCCATGAACGCGGTAACGATTATTTGCGAAACTTCCAAAGAATATCCTTGAGTTCTTTTCTCACGAAAGCAGAGCTGAGGAGTAAAATAAAAGATTTTGTTTCTAAATAATTCTACCAACTTGTACAACATAAATGAATAATTTAAAACTATGTAGTAATTAGCAGAGCTGTCCCTGGACTTTACTTCCTCAACGTTTCAGTCTCAGTGCCTATTTATAACTAAGTATTTCATATTTTTGTACGCCTGCTGCAAAATGAAACAGCTGTCAGTTACCTTAAAGGATTCAGATGCTCACGTATTCTTTGTGGAATAGCAAAATATAGTTTGCTTCAAAGAATTATTTCAGAAACACAGTGAGCATTTCGATACGATCGTCCCAGTAGGACATACAAACGATACATTATGTAGTGTTTTACATATTACTTTTATATCAGACTCGAACGAGAGATATTGTTCTACCGGGGATACGATCCAGATGGACAGTCACACTATAAAGAATGTTTTTATGAGAAAAATATTGTCTATTTTTGTCCAAAACTATGTTATATAGACCATTTAAGTAGTAAAAATACTTCTTGTAATTACTTTTTGTAATATAGGTATACTCAATTTATTGTTTAGTTTCAGCAGAGATATAGTTTCAGCAATAGTTCATAGCCAATAGGTATAGCGGCGTGCATTGCAGAACTATTTGGTAAGTTTAGAGAAGGTCGGCTGTGTTCACGTTCCCTGTAGATAGATAGATTGGACGCCCCACAAATAACAGCCGAATCAATGTTCCCTGTTTCGTATTCCAGCAGCAACCGGCCGCGGAGTGGCGTTTCAAAAATGTATTTGGAAAAAACGACAAACCAACCTACAGCTTTTTGGTCTGCTTTTGAATTGACACATTTTAGGAATCCTACAATTTTATTTGATTGGGCTGTTGATGCTTTTCCAGATTAAATCAATTTTATTCGTTTGAAAATAGGTACTTGAGGATAGGTAGATACATATTAATAAAACTGGTTGAGTGAGAGTCGGCAAAGTGAGTTGCACCTTGTTCTATTAAATGGATATAATATTTTTTTATAAAAATACTAGCTGTCGCCCGCGGCTTCGCTTGCGTGGTACCCGGATAAAAAATAGCCTATATGTCAATCCGGCACATGTAGTATGTATATTCCAAGTTTTATTCAAATCCGTTCAGCCGTTTAGGCGTGATTGAGGCACAAACATACAAACATCATCCCAAACTTTCACATTTATAATATAGTAGTAGGATACTTGTACTCTACTTAATCACGACCGGAGCTCTAAAGAATGTTGAACTGTGAATACCAAGAAAACATATTTTTTATTCTTTAAGTTTTGTAATCCACACGTCCGTAACTAAATTTATCTACCAGCTAGAGACCCTCACTATACTGACGAATAGACAACACAGTAACAGCAATATGCTTCAGTTTTGCACTTGGTACGGAACTCCAAAACTAACCACAACTTGTCAAAACAAACAAACAAATAAAACGTACAAATAAGGAACTTTATAGTTACTCTCGCTTCGTTCGAAAAGTCTATTTTAAGGTTTTAAATAATCCAGTGTCTCCTAAAGCTGGCTTTTGCTTTTGGATTACTTGAGGCTCGTAAGCCAGTTACATTATTAATCTGGATTCTGTGAGCATCTTCGAATACTAAGTAGGTACAATCGAAATATCGTAAGAATGAAAAAAGGTCTTAGTCAAAGTTCACCTTATTTATTTTTATTGTCTATGACATAATTACCTACGTCTAGTGTAGTTGTAGTGTTAGTAAAAAGTGATGTTTTATATTATAGCAGGGCTGGTAGGTAATCAGACAAAAAATACTGAAAAAAAAATGTACTAAATTTTAAGCATAATTACTTGCAGAAAAATAAAATGCAAACACTTTTACAATGGTAACGAATAGCTACCATTGTTACTTAAGTATCTGATAGTTTCATGATTTTGACAGCTTCATTACGAATATTTTGATCCCACGCGAATGATATCCAGACATTTTATCTACTTGTTAAAGTCAGCAGCTGTCAAAACATTTGAATCAATACTGGCCCGCCATATGTTTAATGTTTTGTGTTGCCCATCGTGAGCAAGTTGTTATAGGAACATGCATTAGATAAAGCAAAATAATAAATACTGACAATGAGAAAAGGTTTTTATATAATTTAGCTGTGTACACCAACCAGGCCTAGGTTCCATACATTTGTGAAACATCTCCTTTGAATGAACTTTCTTATGCTCGGTTCCTATATTCTATTAACAAAAAATGTATCGCGCTTTTCGTCAATAAAAACGTTGCTATGGAAACTTGTGGAAATAAAGGATTCGTTTTTATTAGAAAAATAGGAACAACAACCATAAGAGCACTTTTGCTGAACGATACTACTAGGTAATTCTTTCTTGTCACTAGTTGTTTGTTTCGATCCAGTCTGATGAAAGCATTGGAAATCGCCTCAAAGAGGCTCTTTAGTGCGCTTCGTACGTCTTCAAACATTTATGACATGCCAGTTCTTATCGAACAGAAAAATTCATTGGTGTTCATCGGATTCGAAATCACGACCTCAGGATCAGGCATTGTTGCTACCACTATACTACCTGCCAGTGCTCTACGAAGATATTTATATTCTTACTAGCATCCTTCCCGCGGCTCTGCTCGCGTGGTACGTACCCGGATACATTGTCATACGTCATGTGAATTCACGTCACGTCAAGGAACGGAACAAATACACAAACAAACTTTCGCATTCATAATATAAGTGTGACGTACACCACACTGGTCTAAAAGAACATTAAAAGTGACACGAGTTTTAGTAGTTATACTCTTCATTTGTGAGCATCGCACTGACATCACAAAAACATGAGATTGTTCGCATTACCCTGGATCTTTATGGTTACCTTTGTAGATTAGACACCATTAAAATATAGTAATCTAGGTTTCTACAGAGTATTCGCAATTTCATTCTGTTACAATCACACTATCTAACATCACTACATAGTATAAAACAAAGTCGCTTTAGTCCAAGGCACCTACGGCTTTTAGGCGCACTTTATATCCTTTCACAACACTGGTTCAAATGAACTATTGACACGACTATGTAGATAAATAAATTACGAGAATTAGGCGCACTACAAAGTAGGCATACAGAGGTAACCTCTCTAGTTTGATGATGTGGAGCCGGATTCAAGTAAAAAGTTCTTAACATAAATCGGGTTTCACGCATCAACATTGCTTTTAAAACCAACACATAAACGACAGGGTAATTGATAGATAGTAGGTGCCTCACCTCACGGGCTCGCGTGACCCGCTGTCGATCGCAACAGCTTATCAACCCCCCTGATACAGCGGAGTTGTTAACACGTAACGTTCGTGTTTATTGCCGGAGAGGAATGTCTTCATAAACATTTCCTTTTACAACACAATAAACGTCAGTGAAGAATAAAACACAATTGGATTCAATTGATGAAACTGTCTTTGTTTGCGATTTGTGATGGGGTAGCGCGCTGTTCGTCATAGAGGTTGGCGCAGGCTACTCTAAAACCATTTTACACTCCTCTTGCTCAAAAAGTTCGTCATAAAATATTTAAATATTTTGTTTGCCTGTATTTATGCGAGAAATAAATGTATTGCTATACATACATAATTATGTCTGCCTATTTACATACATATTGTTATGTGATGGTATATAATAAAAGTCATTGAAGAATACACACAATGTGATTCAATTGATGAAACTGTCTTTGTTTGCGATTTGTAATGTCGGCGTGGGCTACTCTAAAACTATTTTGCTGCTGTAGCGCACAAAACTTTACATTTTTGGCTATCTTTCGCTCTTTATAAGTTCGGCCACTATCCTGTTCCATAATCGTTTGATGGACTTTAAACATTCAACAATTTCTTTTTGTACCGTTACTGTGACTTTCCGGTTATGAAACGCCGTAGGAATTTGTATTTTTTTATTTTGTATTTGAAATAATAATACCTACATAGCTTAATATTTAATCATACTTTTTAAACTAATCAAAAAAGGACAGAAACTTCGCAATCTATTTCAGAAGTGTAGGAAAAACAATGTTTCATATTGGTAACTTCAAATAGGTTCATTGCTATCTAAATTATGATGAAAACATATTTAATTTTATTTTTTCCCCTGATAAAAATACTGGTTACAAGCACACTCGTTCAAAGCATATAGATAAGTTCGATAAATCTCCCTCATTGTGACACATAAAAGGTGAACTAATAGGTCTGTGCTAATAGCGGAATGAGCGTCTGTCTTGAGGGTGTAATTACAGTCCGTTCTCATCTTATGTGGCTTTTTGTTTGCACTTCTCACTATAGCAGTCTTGGATTCTTCAAATGTTCGACGCTCAGTTCAGTGTTTTTCTAAACTCGGTGGTACTAAGTTCTACTAACGTGTTAATAGTCTTAACGCATGGTGCAAGGGTAAAAGTGCGCTTCAAAGTAGTGTTAAAATGGTCAGATCATTTTGATCTTTAAAAGGTGAATCTTGGAAGCTTTCTGTATCATCATCATCATCATCATCTTTCTGCCCTTATCCCACTCTATGTGGGGTCTGTAAGAGTTTTGGCTAAGGTGTTTTATGACCGGCCGCCTGCCTGATGTCAACCCTCCTTGGGAAAAGTTGCTTATTGTATCTTATCATGTTGGAGAGGATACTATCCCTTAGGCGACTGTCTGTATACTAAACTCAATTTTGACATGTATTTGGGTCGGTTTCTGATCTAACCTTCTGATCCTAAGGTAGCGGGCTCAAACACGGTCGTGCTTCTTGTGGATTAGGCCGACTAAGCTAAGAGAATGGTATACATGCTGGGCGCCCCATACAAGAAACTTTTTTTTTTCATGTTCATAATCGATCATCGAAGCATAAAATAAAAGCAAAAAGTCATATTATAAAGTACCTACATGGTACGGAACCCTGTGTGCGAATTCGACTGACACTTGACCGGTTTTTTTGCCAATAGTTTTTTTTTCTGAGTATTGTAATCTTAATAATACTTTATTTAATATTTTTCATGATTCACTAAATCCCGGCCAAAATACGTGAGGGTATATACCACAACGCAACAATAACGCTTTCCGATTTACTAATAGTGCCATCAATCAGTGTATTATAATTTATAAGTAAAGTACTTATGTATTTAAAAAGAGTATCACTACTACCTATTCAAAGCGCATCAACTCAAAACCTTCATTTAAATATACCATTTTAAGTGCTAATAATGCTCATAGTGTTAAAAGTTCATTTTAGTCGGAAAGTATTATAATGTCGTCAGCTTTAATAATGTCAGGCAAGTAGGTCAGCTGAGGTGTTAAACGGGAACATTGAGCAGTTCAATTGACCTAGCTTTATATCTATAGCTGTACGGTTTCACTCGTAGGAATGAAATATCCTGTATCAATCAGGGGTAGTGTATCTTTCCGTCTATTAATAAGACGAAAACTGAAACAGCTCATTCAGAATATGATTCTGAATTTATTGAAGCTAAAAAAATAAAAATAAAATTGCCTATATCACTTTTGTAAAGACAGTTAACATAGCTCTGACCACACAAGTATTCTCTGTGTAGTGGGTATCAGAACACCCAGACTCGAAATAAGTACATATTTGTAGAACATGCCAACATCTCTCTTGCAACGGGAATCGAACTCGCCATCTCGCCGAGCACTCGCCAGCCACGCTACCGAGGCCGTCTCTCATTGTCTCTATAGGAATGGGTCGTAAAGATGGTCTTATCTACAGGGAATAAAAATATATATCGAGGGTGCAGTGTTAAAACCCGATAAATGCAAATATATCGAATATTCGTTTCTATAGCCCACTAGAACCAGATTTTTTTACTCTTCTTAGTGATGTTTCCAGTTAAACAGATTTTTAAGTATAACATAGAGATATAGTGACTAAATAACCAAATAAGTCAGCCCCTCAATTTATTAATTTGAATTTTATGCAGAAGTTTATAATATAAAATAGACTAAAAACATGAAAAATATTATCATAGATGTGTATCTTACTAAGGTACTGAGTAATTTGCATTTACTTTATATATAAACCTAATTTTTATACCTAGCAAACTTGAACATTAATTATCTTGAAAACTACTTTTTCACATTTATCGGGTTTTATCACTGCACCCTCGATATGTGCTCTTTTACACAGCCGGTGACTGCTGGATAAATCCTTCTTCTCTTTCACGCCAATCTTGGTCGTCTTATGCTAGCTACATCCACTGCACTCCTACTGCCCTCACAATATCATCTGACCAACGGGCAGGATGATTTTAACATAGTTAATGTGAATTTAATACAAAACTACCCTCCGCGCATGTAAAATTAAATAATGTAAGTTTTATATGAGTTTGTTATAGTGTAAACTTTACAGACGCTGAGATTTTACAACTAAAACTTGTTACTGCATAATGATTAATTTTGCAAGTTTTAAAGATGAGTGTGTGTGCTGCTAAATATTTACGATGTTGGAAAACCAATTATAAAGTACAGCAGAGTGGTTTAAAACCAAATAATAATGATGTCAAGTTTTAATCTTTTTTGCATAGACCCGAACTGATACTTTCAAAATTCTTAAGCAATAGTGTGACATTCGAAATTCAAACGATTTCTTTTTTGCGACTTATAAAAGGAGGTTCTCAAATTCGGCTACACTTTTTTTTACCCGATCGCGAAGAAGATTGTTTGGAATGTACGAGTATGTATGTGCATTCCTTTGGCTGGAGCTGTAGTTCAAATGGCTGGGCAGGTTTTGATAAAGTATGTGTCGTCGGACTTGTCTGGATGACGACAGTATTATAGGCTACATAAAGTATCAAAAAATCCAAGATTTACTAACTCTAAATTCAACGCATTGTGTTCTTTTAAATAAATTCTCGTTTTTCAATGTGTTACGCAATATCACTGCCCTATGTAGACGAATTTGGCTGGTGTTTAGACAATGTATGATAATTTTATTTATAAGAGATTTACACTTATAAAACTTGGAATCACACATCATTTTACCAATGTCGCCCTGATATCCTTATTGAAAAAATTACGTGGGGTTAGTGAATTCCTATACCTACATAAATACAAAAGTTTTATTCTAGTCTTAATAACGAAACTATTTCACGAACTTGCTTTAAATATGGAAACATAATACACTTTAGCATAAAAAACATATACCTACACGTAGGTTCACAAACAGTAAAAAAAATTAGTAAACTCGCGATTAGGACTTAAAATTTGCAACATAAAACATTAATATTAGGTATGTGCAAGAAATACTACCTACTCTTGTGTCACTGGTTCTTTAGAACCACGTCGCACCACGTCATTTGCCGGAGTGGAGCGGAAAGGAGAAGAGCGGAGCTGTGCTTGACCAATAGAATTGCATAAAAACTCCGCTCCGCTTCATTCATCATACATTTTATGCGCCAAGCAGGGAAGCGGAGCGGAGAAATAAAGAAAGAAAGAAACTATTTATTTGGTTCACAAATACTTATAAAGAAATTTATAAAATTACAGTTAAAAAAAATTAATAAATTGTGAGCCAAAAAGGCAACCACTCAGCGTGTGCTGCAGGAGCCCAGAAGCAACTACAGCGCTGTTCTTCCGTGGCACCTAAAGCGAGAAAGCGGAACGGGGAAGAGCAGGGAATCTGAGCGAGAGGCCTCTGGGTCCTGCTCGTATGCGGGGGAGGAGTGTGCCACCGTAGTACGGTCAGTGCCCGCTCAAATGACTCGTCGCATGCTCTCGGCCTAGCTCCGAAACTCCGCTCCGCTTCCTCGCTCCGCGTCAGTTGACAGACTTACCTTCGAATACTCAAACGCCACTCAGAGTTGAGCTCATCTCAACTCACGGTTTTTTGACAGTTTCTGATGAAAATCTGTCAAAAAATCGTCATTTGAGACGTGCTCAACTTTGAGATGCGTTTGAGTATTCGGGGGTTAGTCCACAATTCCGCTCCGCTCCACTGTCTCGCTTGGGGTCGGTGGACAGGCAACCTGAATGCGCTCACTTTTTCTATTATTTTATTCAAGTGTAACGTTTACTTTGAGAAAATGAATCTATAAATAACTACAACAATTTTCAAATACTTTTGTTAGCAAAAATGTCCACGTTAAAACTTTTCACAAATATCGTCACATCCTTACATCCTCACAAACTTTAACATTTATAATATTAATAGGACAAACATTATAATTAGCTTAATATATGCGTAAATTGAATATATGCTATTATAAAAGTAGTTAAAATGGTGAACATGCTGGGAACAAAAGTAGCGTCCACAGCGAAGATATGATCCGTGTGAAACTTAATTGGATTATATTGTATGTAGGTCAAAATGTCCTTTATTTTGTCTTGTACTTCAATATCTGAAAATTGAAAGATTTACAAATATTTATTTATTATGTATGTGGGCTTATTATTATATAAAGGTACAGGAATACAATTAAAATCATACCAATAATTATAAATGCGAGAGTAACTCTGTCTGTCTGTTTAAGTCTGTTACCTTTTCTCGCCTAAACCGCTGGACAGATTTCCAAAAAAGGCTGAGATAAATTACTCAATGCGGACGAAGTCTGTATGACGAAGATTCATCATCTTCCTGTCCTTATCCCACTCTATGTGGGGTCGGCAAAGCATGTTCTCTTCTTCCATTCTCTCCTCTGACAAGCGTCATCACTGTATTCACTTCTTTCTTACCCATGTCCTCTTTCACACAATCCTTTCAACTTTTCTTTGGCCTACCTCTACCTCTACATTCATAACTTTCCTTGCAACATGACTTTCATTCCTCCTCATGACATGCCCAATTGCCCATACCACGCTAGCCTATTACTCCTCAATCTTTCTATCACTTTCAAACTTTCCCTCTCATTTCTTATCTTATCCATTCTAGTCACTCCACACATCCATCTCAACATTCGCATCTCAGCTGTGTGTACTCTTCTTTCATCCGTCCCTTTGGTCGCCCATCGCTTAGATCCATACAGTACGACAGGTCTTATGATCTTCTTTTATACTTTCCCCTTAAGTTTAAGAGGCACTCTCGGATCACACGTAATTCCTGAGACCTGTCGCCATTTCATCCATCAAGCATTTATTCTATTCTTCACGTTTCGGTGTAAATCGCCGTCGTTTTGGATCAATGAAAACGAAATATGAAAAAAGTAGTTATCAGAACGTAAATAAGGGGTGGACAGAGCCACAAGTAATCATAAGAAAACTTGCAGCCACTCCTGATCCAAGAGTCCCAAGATGGATATGGTGAACCATGGTGACAGCATATCACCCATATAGATGTTCGATCATGTTGGAGAACAATGATTTAATCAGAAAAATTTGACGTAATTATGAAACTCACCTTCAGTTATCATGCTATAGCTGGCCAAAGCTTTCCTAATAATGTTTTCTTCCTTTGCAATGAGCTCTGCAAAAACTGAAGGAATGCAGATGATTGCTATTTTCATTAAAATAGTCAACACACTGACAAATGAAACCTGAAATCAAACATAACGTTTATCTAAAAATATTAACATTACTTTGTTTAGTTTATTTACCACGGCACAAGTAGTTTACAGTGACATCTAATAAAAATGACAACAAAGATCTTATTCCAATCAATCACTGGATCACCAGTGCTCTCAAAGCTGCCACTTTGAGGGCACTGGTGATCCAGTGAAAACGGCCTTCCGAGCTTAAGGTCGTGGGATCAAATCCAGTTGTGCACACATTGATTTTTCTGTTCGAAAAAATTATGTGCATCGTGAGGAAACTGGCATGTCATAGAACCTAAAAAGTTCGGAAACATGTGTCAAGTGCTATTAATCAAAAGTAAAGATATAAAACACTGTCAGAATCTAAATAAAAACCGGTCAAATGCGAATGGGTTCGTACAATTGCACATGTACATACATAAATGTTTCTTATATGAGGTTCCCTTTTATTTTTTATAGTTGTTACTAGCTGCCGCCTACAGCTTCGCTCGCGTGTTACCCGAGTAAAAAATAGCCTATATGTTAATTCAGCACACGTACTATGTATATTCCAAGTTTTATTCAAGTCCGTTCAGCCGTTTAGGCGTGATTGAGACGCAAACGTACAAACATCCTCACAAACTTTCACATTTATAATAGAGTAGGATAGGACTATAGCGGCAATAAACTACACAGTCTGTGACAATTTCAACTCTCTACCTATTACGGTTCATGAAATAGCCCACTGACAGACGGACGGACAACGGAGGCTTAGTAATAGAATCCCGTGGGCACCCTTCGGGTACGGAACCCTAAAAAAAGTTTTATAAAATTTGAATACGTATCTAAATGATGTAACTAAGGTAGATTTAGCAAGATCTGGAACTTACAGAGTTGAAAGAGTGATCCAAGTGAGGCCCCAAAACTGGACTAGATATCGCCACTAAAGTCGGCAAACATAAAAAAACCTAAAAATAGAACATTAATTATGCAGTCAGTTCATATGTAAATATGAAAATATTTTACAAATCTTACTTCTTACTTATATTATAAATGCTAAGTTTGTGAGGATGTTTGGATGTTTGTGCCTCAATCACACCTAAGCGGCTGAACGGATTTGAATGAAACTTGGAATAAACATAGTACATGTACTGGATTAACATATAGGCTATTTTTTATCCGGGTACCACGCGAGCGAAGCCGCCGACGGCAGTTAGTAATTCATAAAAGATTACAAATAGTTCGTAAATATTGTTTTTGTGTGCCTATGTCGCATATCCGAACGCCGTACCGCCGCCATCCGAACGTCTAATTCAATTTAAATTTTTGACAGCTACTGTCGCTACATAACTTTTAAACCCATCGCATCGTCACCCTTTATCTAACGCACACAAAACGCTACTTTTAATATTATTTTATTTATTATACGTAATCTTATTTTACGTAATTTTATTTTATTTTATTTTATTTGGACTTCATATTTTTACCAATACACCTTGAGGGCCCCTGTATTGTATACCTATCTGTTACAACAGTGTGAGTTTGTATTTATAAAGTTACTAGCTGCCGACCGCGGCTTCGCTCGCGTGGTACCCGGATAAAAATTGCCTATATGTTAATCCCGCACATGTACTATGTATATTCCAAGTTTCATTCAAATCTGTTCAGCCGTTTAGGCGTGAAAGAGTAATAAACATCTATACATCCATACATCCATACTTACAAACTTTCGTGTTTATGATATTAGTAGGATAATCATGTATATATTCCAATAAGAGGCTTACCGAGGTCTTGAAGTGATGATAAAATGGAGGCAGACACGTTTTAAGAGAAGAATACGATTTTGTGAATTTGTCTAAGGTCATAAAAATCTGTGTTTTTCCTTGTGTATTCAGAAAATTAGTCTTCACTTTTTTTATCAAAGTCTTCCTTAAATCCCAAACTTGACGCCACGTCACTTCTAATATTATTATAAAAGTTAAGTAGCTCATATCAATTGCAGAAAGATACACATTCAAAGAAAACTCGTAATACATTTGCTCAGAAAAAAAATTGCATTTTACAATAAACCAAAAAACCATGGACATACGTAAACAGTGCCAAATGAATATAACAATGCTTATCACAAATGAATTCATAACATGTAAAGATGACTCAAAACATTCATCGTCCTTTTTTAACTTTAACTCATTCAAAAATAATGTTAGTTCACAATTGTTTGTAAAAATAGTCGAGGAAACATGAACGATATAATAAACTGTTGATATTATTGAACATACTTCGTAACCTGTATAAATAAACGACAAGTAACCCTTGATAACTAGTAGAGAGTAAACTATGCAGAAGATTTTTATGATGCTATTAAACACCAGTACCGAACTAAAATCATAATAGTAACCTGATGGAAAACGAAGCAACATTATTAAATATATAAGAAACTTATTATTTTTATAGCATGTATTCATTTTGCCGTTACAGAATTACTTATAGTCTCGAAATATGTAAATTGACAATGAAATAGTATAGTTTCCTAATAAATTAATTTCATGATGAATTATAGAAATTGGTGATAAAGATTGAAAATAACAAAGTAAGTAAGTAAGTTCATATGAGCTAGTGGCCAACTCTTGTAACGTAGTTTTTATTTATAATAATGAAGTGGCTTTTGCTTTATCAATTTGACTTAAATAAATTAATGAATTATTAGTATATCAATGTTCTATTTATATTTTAAAGTATTGATTCAGATAAAGAAGTATAAAAAGAAGTACCTATCCATCTTAGAACTTTAAATCAGACGTGGCTGCAAGTTTTCTTATGTTTACTTGTGGCTTTGCCCACCCCATTAGGGATACGGGCGTGATAATATGTATGTATGTAAAAAGAAGTGCAGCAGACACTGCCAAGCCCGATTCAAACGATCTTCAATCTTCGATCAACATTATCAACGAACCGACTATTACTGTAATTTTATTTTCTGCTTTAAAAATGTACTGTAGCCAAACGAGTGTTAGGTAGCGTTTTCTCATCTGCCTTTTTACGTGTGGATTCAGTATCTTACAAAAGTCTGGTTTGTTTCATACGACGACCGAAAATCAGTCGACAGAATGTGATCAAAAACTTATACGGCTTAAAAAACGTAATTACTCTCTATTTCCTCCTACGTTAATAAAAATATAATTCACTCTTTTCAATCTATTCAATAGAACATGTTTTTGTGTTCGATTTAATTGTAGAGCACACTGAATTGGAAATCACCACGTGTACCAACCCAATTTGTTTGAACCTTTGAACGAAAATACAATGAAATAGTGAAAATAACACAGATTGGATCTCGGTCTAAACTGATTTTATGTTATTTTCTCTGTTTTTCTATTTTGTTCTTCTAAAAGTTTGAATTTGGTACAAATAGGGTAAAATTAACACGATTTAATTTGCCAAACATTTTGTATGAAAGTTATTATATTTGAGGTCTCCCAAGAACTTATTTTTTTTATGAAGTTTTACCAAGGGATTGTTTACGAGTACCGGTATAATAGGTTAATTTGTCGTTCCTCAATACGTCCAGTCGTTCACAAATAACACTGAAAAATATTTCCCGAGGCGGGCTATTCAAACTTATTGATATACATGTCAGAAATAAATTGGTCTACAAACTTGCAGCCGACATACACGAACGTTGTCCGAAATTAATTAGCTTTTAAATAAACAAATCCTAGAGGAATTCCAATTACGAATAAATCAGTTCGATTAATATTCAATACACCGCACTGCCAATAGGTTATCTTGGGTAGGTAATAGAAGGGTAATGGTGCCTACATGAAGAACGATTATCACACCATTCTAAGAGAAAAAATAGGTACATACATTATAATGCTGAATCATACACATCAACCTAATGTGGTTGAGTATGGCATTATAACATACTTGTGGAACGCCCGCGACTTTGCTCGCGTTCAGCTCTTTTCATACAAACTTCATCTTCCCGCACTGGTCTAGTGGTAGTGGCCTTCCGATCTTGAGGTGGTGGGTTCAAATCCGGTCGTGCATGAATGGATTTTTCTGTTAGAAAAAAATATGTGCGCTATACCAGTACTCTCAAACGTTAAAGGAAAACATCGTGAGGAAACCCGCGGCTTAGTCAGCTCTGCACGTATTGACCATGTCTTTTCTGTGCACAAAGCCAAATTAACTGAGAGGATGGTAACTATAGGTGATAGGCAGGCCTATTCCGTCTATAATTTGCCTGAGTACTACAGCGTCCCGTAAGTGAAGGCAAAAAGTTAGAATATAATAGAATGAAATAATAGAATAGGTATTATAAATCATCGAATAAAGGTGGTAAAGGCCGTAATTTTTATAAATAATTTAAAGTTTATTTTTTGTAATAACCTTTATGTCTTCAAGTCTAATCTTGTACAAAATAAAATACAGAATCCAATAGAACATCTCCCATTAAATGCTTGCTACTGGGTCAATACAAGCCGTCGATCTCCAAGCCCCGACTACGAGGGTCAAAGTCTGGTGTCATGCCTAATTTATTAACACGGCTCTTTCTTGCCTTGTGTCACTCCAATATTCATCACCATCATCATCAAGGCACTGGTGGTCTAGTGGTCCAATATTCGCCTTTCGACCCTATGGTCATGGATTCAACCAAAAAATTTTTCTTTTCACAAAATGTATGCACTATACCAATACTCGCAAATGGTGAAGGAAAATATCGTGAGGAAACCGTAGAATCTGAAAAGGTTTGTAAAGATGTGTCAAGTTCACGAAAGAAGCATTTGAGGGGCACTATAAATCCTTTTACCACACTGGTTCGAAAGACCTAAGGACACAACCAGCAGTTACCAGTAGTAATCATCATGATCATTTGCAACATGACTCTACTTACAGTTGAGTACCTATAATCCTTTTGTGTAACTTTTTCCACTGTCCGTTGCCTAGCCTCATCAAGTTCCAGCCTGCGAGGTATGCTATATCACAGCCCTTCATTAAATTCAAAATTTTAGATTATTTTGTCAATAGATTGACACTAAACTCAGTTTTCTGAAGACAAGACAGTAATGTCGATTTCGTAAAACGCCTTCTGGATGCAAAGGCCGCATTATAAGTAAAAAGCAGTCCTTAAATTTCAGTCCCGGCTTTTAAGTCGTTAAGCCATTACGGAGGCCTTAAGGCGGCCTAAAACTCTGTCACAAGAGTTGACCACTAGCTCATACAAACTTACTTAGTGCCGAAGATAAAGGATATCTTTAAAGCTTCATTATTGCTACACTTTTCGTTTAAACTCCGGGCCCATATATCTAAAAGAAAATATAGGTAAATATTAGGAGGGTCTGTTCGTTCAATAGAATAAAAGTTACCGTAAGATTAAGTTTAGCTTCCTTGCTGTCTTGTTTAGATTCATAGATGTCTATGGCTAGTTACCTTAAGAATATATTTGAGTGCGCGGCGACGACCAAGGCTGCTCGCCATCCTAAGGGCTAGAACTAATCTTCTGAGCAAAGCACCATTTACGCGAGCCCTTCAAATAATCAACAGCCTATGTGTAGCAAGATATCTTACTTCTTACTTATATCATAAATGCGAAAGTTTGTGAGTTTGGATGTTCCGATGTTTGTGCCTCAATCACGCCTAAACGATTCTCAATCACGATTTGAATGAAACTTGGAATATACATAGTACATGTACTGGATTAACATATAGGCTATTTTTTATCAGGATACCACGCGAGCGAAGCCGCGGGCGGCAGCTAGTGTTTATATATATTTAATGTTAGCGTGACGAAATACACAGATATGGTTATCCATTTTTTATGTAAGAGGTAATTAAATAGGGTTTTTCATTGTCGCTTTGGTGCTCAGGCACTGTAATGGCACTGTAAAATTGATTTAAATAAATAAATAAAAACTCAGGGTAAAATTGACCACAAATCTTTGCTTGAGTCGTGATTTATTGATCTTAAATACGAGCCTATGACTTTAGTGAAACATCTGAACCGTTACACCATTGTTTATTCTATAGCCGTAGTAGCGCAGATAATTATTTAAGAGCTAGAACCCACTTGAAGTAATGGAGTAATTATTTTGTGTAAAAGTTTTACAACTCTTGTAGAATCTTTGATAGCGGTTCATTGGTTCGCATTAGTCGATAGGATCTGGGATCAGTTTTACGAGCAAAGTGATCCCAAATGAAGATCGCTCTCTCTCGAATTTCACGGTGCGAAAATCGGTGTCGAGCTTTCTTAGAATAGGGCTCCAGGCACTACTAATGTGTGCTTTACTATGAGTTTGAAAATAAAGACGACCACTGAGTTAGAGGCGCTAAGTGAGATTTTACAAACTTTGTGCTTTTTCTTGTCCTTAGTTCAATTAGTATTCAATACATTCTTACTGAAATTACGACAATCAATCATGTAAAAATGATCAATAAAAAAAAAGTAGTAAGCCATTTCTAGACACCTCAAAAGGTGCCTTTAATTAAAGCGCACTTTAAACCCTTTCACCACACTGGTTCGAAAGAACAAGTGACACGACTAGGTCGGTTGGTAGATCTACACACAGCAGGTGACGTTTGTTAAGTTGCAAATATATGCGCGGAGTAGAGCTACCTCGTATAATTAGTAGTAGTTATGTCTATATCGACTTTGACAGTGACAAATTCTGCGCTATGAATA
The DNA here is from genome assembly GCA_949320045.1 of Scotopteryx bipunctaria. Taxonomy (NCBI): domain Eukaryota; kingdom Metazoa; phylum Arthropoda; class Insecta; order Lepidoptera; family Geometridae; genus Scotopteryx; species Scotopteryx bipunctaria. The sequence goes on along the minus strand of OX439450.1, from coordinate 9,247,041 downwards.
AATTACCTACCTTGCTTCTGCTCGCAGCCCTAGTTGAGAGGTAACAGTTGAGGAATGAAAGGCAATCGCCAACCTTAGCCTGTGGATAGTGTCCATTCGGTACGTAGCAGTAGTACCTACTATTCTGTCTACGAGTATACTAGGTATTTTTTGTACTTTCCCAAAAACGTAAACAAATAAATGTCACATACCTTCCCTGCGCGGTAGAAGAGGGCCCTCTTTCACTCTAAATATGACATTTCCTTGTTTACGTTACTTGTATAGATACGGACATACCTATATTTTTATATCTTACTCCACAGATAACGTTAAATCGGAGTATAGATCTAATTTTTCACAATATTTCAAACATTCTTCGTCTCGACGAATCGGCTTCTTGTGAAGCCTAGTAACGTTCAAACAAGGCTTCAAGTAAGGCCGGCATTTGTCCGTATACAGGGTGTCCCACTCAAAAACGACCCTAACTAGACCCTAACGTTTCAAATTACAAGCATAACACATTCATGAGGAAAAATTAATGTAAAAATTTCCCTTGCGTTCGGGTAATTGCTGAATTGAGGTCGTTAGTTTAATTTATGCGAACACCCTGTAGGTATGTGCTCGTAGAGTAATTAATTTCTACGTAGACGGGTACAGGGAAGGGTATAATGCTTCCCAGGGGAATTGCCGACGTTACGAAATAGTCGGATCATGGTGACCTGTCTAAGAGAGATGGGTACGGGACCTTATTTTACGATATAAGCTTGCTGACCAGCATAAGAGAAAGTCGTTAAATTGGTCACTATGTTTCTAACTAATTTTTTGTTTGTCGTTGGACCCAAAAAGGTCAGCAAACATGTAACAAGTGCCCTTTCCTTTTTAAGAAGCATATTTTAATCCTTGCACCACACTGGTTTGAAAGAACCAATAACACGAGTAGTAGCGGAAATAACAAATGAAACGCGGCGGCGGCATGTACTATCCCTATTATGCATCTGTGCGTGAGCTTTCTAAACAAATTATGAAGATTAATGGAATACTTTGTTCGAATCATTTAGTAGTCACCGTCCTCATTTGGCTCAAGCTCTTACCTAAGTACTGTCTGCAGCAAAGCCAGTAAACACTTTTGAGTACTCCTCAGCCTTGCTCCTCAGTTGCCGCGTAATAAAATTCTGTCGAGTGCTGTATTTTGTGAACGGTACACTGCATTCGACTGTATCATAAGTCGGTAAGGTTCAAAGTCCGATGCCCAGTTTTTTTGCGACGGTACACATTTATAGGTAAACGCCTCGCTTACCTCCTTATCCAGCCCAGGTAATATACACAAAACAAGAAATTCCGCGTGAAAGCACCGCCTTTAACATGACATTCTTTATTTATGAACGCGCACGCTTGCCCCACTTTACGAATGGATGTCCGAATGGAAGCGTTCGCACAACACACATGCAAAAATAAATAAACGAAAACACCCTGCTCTTTGTGAAAATACAGACTTTAAACAGCTTTATCGGTAAACCTATTACTTGGTCAATCAAGTAGGTCAGATTTGGCCAACTTGCTTATGGCTGCGATCTACTCAGAAAAAAAAATTACGAGTACCAGTCCCACGGTAATACGAAAGTTACATCTAAATCTAACAGCCATATTCTTGGTTAAAAAAACTGTACTGTGTTCACATCAGGGTTGGTGATTTTATTTTAATCATTTACTAGTTTTCACCCGCTGCGGACCCGATGCGCTTTAGGATACCCGCGTGGTATCCAAAAAAGTAGCCTTTATGTGATTTCAGCAGTCAAACTATGTAAATATATTCTAAGTTTCATTCAAATCCTTTCAGCCATTACGGCGTGATTCAGTGGCGGATTTACCAGCAGGCTAAGTAGGCTTGAGCCTAGATCTGCAGATTTTTGGGAGCGGCAAATTTGAGAACCGTTATTTTTTTCAGTCGTCTTACAGAAATCGAAAAAAAATCTGTAAGACGGTTTTCTGATGTGATCTCTCTCCACAAGACATCTTTCCGATGACTTTTCCCTCTTCCCTTTCATCACCTATACATTCAACGGTACCGCAAACTTCTCTAGATTTTAGGGGCGGCAACATTTCAATCGCCTATACTTGGGAAATGTGTAAATACGCCACTGGCGAGATTGAAGCAAAAACATCGTCACAAGGATAGTAGATAGAAAGGTACTCGCACATGCTGAACGTATTACAAGGCCACTTCAATCCTGTTCTCTTTCAAATATACATATAGGTGAGTAGTCGCCTGGTCTAAGTCTTTTCCTTCACTAGTATATAGCGCATACATTTTTCAAACAGAAAAACCCATTGGTGCATGACTGGTTGTGTGTCGTGTACTTATTGTTATTTATGAGCCCGTGTATTTGTTCCAAAATAAACTATTTGTATTTGTAACCCACGACCTTAGGATCGGCAGGCTGGCCACCACTAGACCACCTGTGCTCTGAACCACGGTGTACACCATGTTGCTCTAAAACAGATGAACGATGCAACAAAAATTTTGTTTGCAGTATGCAGTAAAAGCAGACAAGCTGAAAGTGTGACGTCACATAACGACGTAACGTCGAAGTTGCAATAGCTCGTTTAATTCAATATTTGCACACCAATACACATAAATAATGGCTACGAGTACCTACATTAATTGGGTCCGGTTCGGGTTAAGGAATTAACAGTGTCGGGTAGACCGGAAGACAAGACCATTTAATACAATTTATTGTGTCGTTTGGATATCAAAAGACCGTGCACCTGATACTATGATCTCAAGACTAATGTTCTGAAGGTAGACTTTCAAAGCAAGAGTCGATGGCGCCGTAGTGACAATGCTACTACACAAATGTATGGAACATAGAGGGTTCTGTTTTTGGGGTGTATGTATGTATTTTGTGTGCTTGTACTGTACATAAATGGTTTAAGATGTTTATTTCTCAAAAAACAAAAACTATTCACTTATAATGAGAAACACTAGGTTCATAACTTATAAACAGGAGCGTATTGCCGGAAGGGCTTTATCTAAAGACGCCCTCGATGGCGTGGCGGGCGAGTGCTCGGCCGAGACGCAAGTGGCGCTGATTCCCGCTACGGGAGAAATGTTTGTATGTTCTACAAATATTTCTTCCGTCTTTATTTAAGTTCAATAACATTTGTAACTTAGTGAAATGTTGCTTGAAATATAAATATTCTATTCTAAGTATTATTATTGTAATAATTTTCTCATCATGTTTAAAAATATAATGTCGTAAATTTCGAATAAGGAATAATATCCTCCAACATAATGAGATACAATAAGCAAGTATTCCCAAGGAAGGATGACGTCAAGCAGGCGGCCGGTCATAAAACGCCTTAACCAAAACTCTTACAGCATGATCCAGTGCCGACCCCACATAGAGTGGGATGAGGGCAGGAAGATGATGATGATGTTTAAAAATATAATATGGCGGCTGTACTATGTTACTTTAATTCTACGCAGTCGGGTTTTTAGGTTGTTACTTGTTATAAAAAACATGTCCTAAGTTTTAAGAGGTCCAACATTATCACTAGTCCGTCAGCTTAGCAGCGATACGAGATTATTAATTATTCGCGTGGGCTAATAGCACGGCCGCGACCGCCCCTAGAATCCTCTACACATGGCCGCTGAATTACATTAAAGCTTAACTTTGCTACAAAACGACGGCCAACATTGCGGCCGTAATCCTAATATTATAAACGTGAAAGTTTGTATGTATGGATGTTTGTTACTCTTTCACGCCTAAACAGCTGAACGGATTTGAATGATACCTGGAATATACATAGTACATGTGCTATACATATAGACTATTTTTATCCAGGTAGGTACCACGCGAGCGAAGCCGAGGGCGGCAATTAGTAATAACAATAAAAATAAAAATAAATTATTGAAGACGCAGATATCCATAATTAGGATAAATATAATAGTTAAGTACAACAGTTTAATTTGGTATTTTAGTATGTTAGTAAGTAACCATTGGATATGGAAGAGGGGAATCCTCTGGCACAAGTACTTTGTACTTAAAAGAGGGTCCCAACCCTGGTTTACACATTGTAATATTTTTGGTTAAGAATAAACAATTTATTATTATTATTAATTAGGTACAAAGTCTCTACAATTTACATTTCCAAGCAAAAAAACAATGAAATAAAATAAAGACAGAAAATAGCGCACCTAATATATATGTATATCAACTGAATTTACAGGTAATTATGACATCAACTAAATGAGAAAAATCGGCTCTTTAATTTGATATAGGTTATGTGCAGTTTTAGACCAACAATTGATTATAGGTTTTCATCCCTTTTCACCCCTTTAGAGGTTGAATTTTGAAAAATCCCTTCTTAGTACACCCCTACGTACCAAGGTTTACCTACACTGAAAATTTCAAGTCTCTACGTCCAGCGGTTTAGGCTTTATAATATAAGATGACATAGAAATATATGCAGGATTTGTAAGCTTAATATGTTTGTTTATCTATGTTCTATATACATACATACATATTATCACTCCCGTATCCCTAACGGGGTGGGCAGAGCCACAAGTAATAATAAGAAAACTTGCGGTCATTTCTGATCCAAGAGTTTCAAGATGGATATGGTGAACCATGGTACAGGTGATCAGTCCATCGCCTATATAGATTCATCATGTTGGAGAAGATACTACCTATCTATTTATATAAAACAATAAGCATTTTTCTGCATTCGAGGTACAGGCCAAACTACTGAAACTAGAAAGCTGTTTGGCGGCTTACTCTTATAACAGTACCACCCACTAATTGTGGGTATTGGGTAGCGGTATTTTGAAAATTCAACGCCTATAGGGGTAAAAACAATTGTGAACTTTTTAACGCGTAGTGCGATTTGCTTAAAACTCGGTTGGATACTTTGAATTGCAAAATTAATGGATACGTGATTCAACATTTTTCAAAAAAGATGCTATGGATTGCAGAATTAGTTTCATTAACCAAGGCCCTTTTAATAAACTAAACGCCTACGCTTAGTAATGGCTATCATAAAATTATTACGCTTCTCGGTTTTCAAAAACTTAAAAGCACCTAATAGTTACACATGGGCACAACCGCATGTTTACCCTATTTGTCGTGCCTCTATTATGTCCATTTGTAAATTCTGTAAGCAAATACACGAACCGTGGAACGTGCAGATGGTTTCAAGTACTTAACTCCCAAAGCCGTGGTCGCTACCGGCCTGAAATTGCGTCTAAAAACTCCGAATAAAAACTCACGATTGTAATTCCTTTCAGATTATTCCAGCCAGGCTTAATCCTTTGATTTCCACAGTGTTATATATTGTTAAATTGTCTCTAGTTGTTCCCATGCGTGTTGGGGGCTCAGACCAAATAAAAAAAAAAGACGGCGCGCCGCGAACAACAAAAGTGAAGCCACCTTTTTAACTATATGTGTGTTGAGGTTTTGAGGTTTTGTGTTCAAAGTAACCTAAAAATCATAGTATAATAATTAAGAAAAGATGTTATTTGAAGTACTTACAAGTGAAAAGTGATTCTGTGCGACTTTTTATGTGATTTGCTGCTGTTTTTACATATTTTCACTACACAGGAAGGCTTAATTTTATTTTTAAATTTTAAGTTTACTAGAAGACGACTCGAAAGCGATGAGCATAGTTTTAGTGTAGGTGTGTGCGTGAGCGTGTAAGTTTGTGTGGCTTCACTTTTGTTGTTCGCGGCGCATCGTCTTTTCTTTTTATTTGGTCTGAGTTTGGGGGTAATAGAATCAGCCCGTTTACAATTATGTTTGTGCCTCTATCACGGCGGAACGGCTCAACGGATTTATCCAAGCAAAGCCAGGGGCAGAAACTAGCACATGATATTAATCTGTTCAGGGCTCATATAAAAATACCCGCTACATTTGCTAGTACCTAGTTGCCGTTGCTTAGACGCGGCCAGATTTAGGTATTTTGATTTCTCGCGTACTTACAACTCGGTTACCTGGCTAAGCCCCTGTCTGACATTATCTCTTGCAAGGGATTTTAAACTGTAATCAAATTGAATAAGGTTGGTAATCGGTACTATTTAAATAAAAGTTTTCTACTACACGGTTTGCCACAGAAAGCCTTTTCCTTCTGGTTATCTGGTTCCTTGATTTCACTTTCAAGGAGCAATGCGGCCAGCGTCTTGGGCACGCTTCCACTGTCTGATGAGCTGGATCAGGTGAGCTATCTATGGACCGTTTACAACGGTATTAAGTATATAGCCCGACTGTTTCTTTTGTATTTCTGTTAATAAATGAATAGATTCAATTCAACTTAAAATCGTGAACCATGGTGACAGGTGTAAAAATATGAATAGGTACCTAGATTATGTTAAAAAACGAATTGTTTATAATTAACCATACAGCTGTGGTAATACCTAGCTATTTACAGCTAAACATAATCATGTTTCAACTAAACAATCATAAAAAATCTTGTTAGTAAAATACGACTCCGTTTATCGTATCTATTTAGAAAAATCGACCACCGAGAATTCATTTGAAAGTAGATACAGATTAAGTTTAATAGTTGTGCAAACATCAGCGGCAGTGTTTGACTTGGAAGTCCGTCCTGTTTGCTAGGTCCGCGCAATCAGCAAGCGACTTGCTGGCTCCAACTACGAGCATACCTATCTAACCTTACCTATAGGTATATAGTCTACACAGAGACAGAAAGTCAGAGACGACCGAGAGAGTTACACAGCAGAGCGAGTCTGACGCTGAAGTGCCTGGGACGAATTAAAACGAAGCGCACATAAATTTTTCTCTCAGAAAAATCCATTGGTAAATCCATTTAAACCCACGACCTTAGAACTGGAAGGCGGGGTCACTAACAACTAGACCACCAGTGCTCTCACCTACACAAGGTGACCCATCATTGGTGTTCTCGAAATAAAATAAATTGCGAGGAAACGCGCGCCATGAGACATCCGTACCGTAATTTGGACCTCACTTCCGTGATGCAGTCGACATTCAGTTGAATTTTTGAAAATTCCACTTTATTTTTCCACATTTCATTTCAAGCAGCTTTGCTACAATTGCCTTAAAAATAAATAAATAAAAAGCTGTTGAGTTGCTTTTTTTGGTTAGAAACTACGAACTAACGTAGTTCCTAGCCATAAATGGAATTCAGAGTTCCATATAAAATGATCGAATCGCAATAATACAAATATGTCAAATATGTCTGGGTCTGGGTGTTGTGGTACCATGGTACTCGTAGTTTCTGATACCCACGACACAGAGAATTCTAGTGTGGGGTCAGGACTATGTATGTGACTCTTGGGTGTTATGTATTTATTATTATTATGTATTTATATACAAACATCACAACCATTAGATTCACTTATTTTCGCCTACCTCTATGGCATAGTGTACGACACTTATATAGGTAAATAGGTACTAGAATTACTACTGTTACATCAAGATTGAATTTGATCATCTATTAGTAAAGTAATCTAATCACGTGACTGACATTTGCTCAACGTGCTCAACCGATTTGTCACGCCTAAGTAATCGTTATAAAATTACTAACTACGGTAGTAAACACAGTGTTCCTCTGAAGTTGTAAAATCAATTTAAACTATTGCTTGAACTACCTTACCTACCTTATTAATTGTGAGCAAAATGGGCAAGCGTACATTTTTTAAAAAGAATAAAAACCGATCAAGTAAGAGTCGAATTCACACGCGAAGGGTTCCGTACCATCGTACATGTACATAAATATCACTTGTATTGGGCTCCCTTAAGAATATTTTTTATTATTTGTTGTTTTAGAACAGAATAGAATAAACTACAAATGACCGAGACAGAATGAACAGACAGACTTACCTAAGTAAGTTATTATAACAGAGAAGTAGAAAAGGTATTACAGCGGCAATAGAAATACCTACCTACATACTCTGTGTAAATTTCAACTCTTGCGTATTTACGGTTCATGAGATACAGCCCGCTGACAGACGGACAGCGTAGGCTTAGTAATAGGGTCCAGATGGCGCCCTTCGGGTACGGAACCCTAAAAATCCATTATTGCACCGAATTTGAATCCACGACTTTAGGTTCCGAGCCGAGGACGAGGTCTTGCTAGTTACTGCATTAGGCCACCGTGCTCTCTTTGCTCGCCACACTTTAAGTTTTTTAACAGAAAATAAACCCCACGCTTTTAAATATGAAACTGGTAACTGTAACGAAATTCATTACTTACCAGATATATTATTTATAAGATAAAAATATTTTATTTACAAGTTACTCGTACCTACGGTACTAAACCGTTTTATTTATATCCCCCCACAACTTTTTGTGAGCGTTACTCGCACAAACCCCAAACAGATAAAAGCTATCCTAAGTGAAGACGTCGAGATTCGTTAATTATAAACATGAATAATGTTTTCCATTTAGCCGCGCGTTAATTTATCTCTATTGAGCAAGCTTTGCGGAAACTACTTAGATTGGTAAGAGCTTCTTAAAAACAGTTGTCATGATATGACAACCATAATCCTACTAATGTTATAAATATAACGGTGAAGGAAAACGTCGTGAGAAAACCCGTGGCTTAGTCAGCTCCGCACGTATTGACCATGTCTTTCCTGTGGACAAGGCCGACTAAGCTGAGAGGGTGGTGCTGGGCAAGCCTACTCCATCTTAATTCGTCCCGAGCACTACAGCGTCCCGTTTGTGAAGGTAAAAAGTTGCCTCCTGACGCTGTATAAATCATCTACTATAGATGGATAAAGGCCTTAGTATAAATATAGTACCTACCTAATGTTTGGTTACCCCTACACATTGTCATCGAGAGCCTGAGGATGATTCATTGTTTGCTATAGGTGCATAAAACTACCGTGCTTGACAGTACGATCGTGAAAGTTTATACGTTTTTTTCTGTTTTAAACCAATAGATGGCGTTAGGTGTGTTAGTTCATAATTCAGAAGCTAGAGGAAAAATGCAGAAGCGCACAATGTTTGTGATACTACTGTACATAATACATCGGGGTCGGTATTTCCTGAGAAATATTACATGTTGTGCCGAACCACCTAGTGAGGATAAGGGCAGGAAAATGATGATGATATAATATGGTTGTCTTCAAATCGAGAATCAATAATGTTCCTTCTAAGTAAGCGGACTCCATCTTAGACCACACTGTTACTTAACATCAGGTAGAGTGTGGTCAAACGCAAGCCTTTTTAGTAAAAAAACCTAGATATTTGTTTTCTTTTAACTTTAAACTTTACATCTGTCAAATTAAGCCACACAAGTTTGAAAATGTTAAATCATATTTTCATTCACGTATTTTCAGGGCCTTCCACGTATTTTAGAAGTTTCATCTAAATCCGATAAGCTGATACGAAGTTTAATGGGAACAAACCCACAAACTTTCACATTTATAATATGTTAATTAATTACCAACATAAATACATACATACATATCATGCCCGTATCCCTGATGGGGTAAGCAGAGCACAAGTAATCATAAGAAAACTTGCAGCCACTCCTGATTCAAACACCCATGATGGATTATAGTGAACCATGGTGGCAGGTGTTGGAGAGAATACTATGTATGCCTTAGTTAGTTAATTCCAGTAAATCTCAGGATGAAAATGGAAATCAAGCTTTTTCTTCGGAATTTTAAATTTTCTATCTAGTAACCCTAGCCTTAGCCGACTTTTACGGTATGCTCGAGGAGAGAAGCGTTATTATAACAGTGTTAAACCACACTAAACAATATTTTTTTATAGTCGACAGTTCTGCATTCTATTCGCACGATATAATATTACCTCTAACAAGTTTATTTTCCCTCACGGAACTACTCTTACCACAGTTTTCCGTGACAAAAAGTTCCTGTCGCTCGTTTTGTTTTCTGCGTGATTGATCGCGCTCTAATATCGGATTAGTGAAACTCCTGCAAGGTTCAGGCGAACGGCGAATTATTTACAACTTTATACACAAACTTGGGACCAAGGAAGTACCTACTTAGAGAAAATAAATATTGAAGGTAATAAAACGTTATTTTTTTCTTAATTTGACGGCCTCGGTGGCGTGGCGGGCCACTGCTCGGCTGAGACGCAAGAGGCGCGCGTTCGATTCCCGCTGCGGAAGAAATGTTTGCATGTTCTGTAAATATTTCTTCCCGGTCCGGGTATTATGGTGCCATGGTACTCGTAGTTTTTGATACCCACGACACAGGGAATCCTAGTGTGGGGTCAGGACTATGTATGTGACTGTTGGGTGTTATTTTTTTTACAATTAATTTTGCCCGTTATTGTTTCTACCACATTTTACGAAACCTGTTTCGCAAATCCATGATAAATAATGATGAATAAAGTGCAGTTCATTTTAGTACCTAGGTATATATAACTCTTTTTTCCAAATCATGAGAATTACTTTGAATAAATGAATGTTCGTTTATTTGTAAACGGTTTTTACTAATATTTTATTTCATTTTACATCCGCAGCACTGTAGATACTTTTTGAATACCTATGTGTAAGATAAAATCAGAGCCACGTCCTAACATTACGTTTGGCAAATGCGTATAAAATATTGAAACGCATGCCCGCCCACATTTTACAAAAAAAATATTTTAATTTTGAAGCTAAAACTTAACCGTGAGTACTTAACCTAAAACTTACTTTTTTATTACATGTTTATGGAACTTTTGAGTGGCAAGTACTAATATAATATTATGGTGTGCAAATTTATGTTGTCAGGTTTATTTACCTAACACTAAAGTGATTTCATCGTAATAAAGAAAATTACTTGATTTTGTTTACCATAAATTGTATCTCTAGTTTGGCTGAAGATGAGTATTCATACTAGATGATTAGGTATACAGCGTCAGGAGGTAAATTTTTGTCTACACTAACGGGACGCTGTAGTGCCCAGGACTATATAAATGTAAGTATAAAATTATACACAATCCAAGCTTTGATATAAGTGGCTTGCAGCGTCCGAGTCACCTAATTTATTTGAACACCGAGACAGAGTTATTAATCAATGTCCGTGGCCCGTGATCCCATAAATTCACGTGGGGCTTAAAGTTTAGTGGTCGTTTAGCTTTGCAAACAATCTACGAACCTACGTAATATTAGGTACCTACGTAGGTATGTTAATAAGTTTAGTTTCCACTGGGTCCATTAGTCATAGCATTGACAAGATTATTCATTAACTCGCGTTTAAGGGTGTCACACACCAAAAACCGAAGGCCCGGGGGCGGCAAAAGCCGGTTTGTGCAGCGGGAATGTAATTCATGTAATTGTATCAAGCTAGCATCCAATCAACAGAAATTCGTGCGTTGCGAAGTATGTGTGTGGTAACTTTGAAAGATAGAGTGAGAAATAGCGTAGGTGCGTGATAAGAGAGATCGAAGTAAGAGAGCAATGCGGAGTGAAAGAAGATGTAGTGATGATGATTGAGGAAGGTATGTTTAGATGGTCCGGTCATGTAGAAGGGAGTAATGAAAGAAAATTAACGAAACAGGTGTATGAGGCGAGTGTGAATGGTACCGTTGGAAGGGGAAGACCTCGGCGTACGTACCTGGATCAAATCAGCAACGTTTTGGAAAAGGGTAAAAAAAGTCTAAACCGACGAGCATGCATTAAGAATATAATGTGAGTGAATGAAGCGAAAGAAGTAGCAAATGGAGATCCGTGATCTCTGCCTACCCCTATGGGAAACAGGCGTGATTTTATGTATGGGATCGACCATTAATCAATTAATCATGTGAGGTTGGAAAGGAGAGGGGGAAGGGAGAATATCACATGTATTTATTTTCACGTCTATAATACATACATAATTATTATCACGCCCGTATCCTAAATGGGGTGGGCAGAACCACAAGTAGTCATTAGAAAACTTGCAGCCACTCCTGATACAAAATCCCAAGATGGATATGGTGGACCATGGTAACAGGTGATTCGTCCATAACCTTAGTCTACTTTTACGACATGCTCGGGGAGAGAATTCGCTGGACGAATTCAATGTTTTTTCTTTACTCCCAGTCAGTATTCGAATATGAGTGATTGCACTAAACTAACTTCATACCTACTTTTGTAACGCTCCAAATGATGATATTATTATGTAAATTGCTCGATGATGTAAAAATAGACGTCGATTATAAACATTAAGTCATTTGTATTGATCAAAACTAATGTAATGAAAAACTGAGGACAGAATTGTGTTACTAGGTAGTTATTACAATCGTACGTAGTACTAAATACGACGACCTCGGTAGCTTAGCGGGCGAGTGCTCGGCTGAGACAAAAGAGGCTCGGGTTCGATTCCCGCTACGGGAGAAACGTTTGTATGTTCTGCAAATATTTCTTCCGGTTCTGGGTGTTGTAGTATTGTGTATTATAAGTATGTATTTACAAAAAAAAAGTATATAAGTATTCTATCAGCCATCTGGTGTCCATAATACAAGCTTTGCTTAGTTTGGGTCTAGATGGCGTGGTGTGAAATGTCCACAAATATTATTTAAATACTAGTAGTCGTGTCACTAGCTCTTTCGAACCAGTGTGGTGAAAGGAAATGGTGAAGGCAAATTCACCTCCAAGAATCTCCTTTCGTAGGTAGGTACGTATTTAGTAGTGCTGACTGACGTTATATTCCGTCAATACTTTAGAGTTGGATCACAGCCAACTCAGGTACGTGCACTTCTCATGTAAGCTCTGATTAAATCCAATTCACGTAGAAAAATCAATTTAGCTAACTAAATTGGTAAGTCAAAAACAAATTGGTTGGTTATGATATAAAAATATTTGGAATTGCACCAGAACAGGTGTGACGAGGTAACATTGCAGTGAATTCAATTTAGTAGTATAGAAAACTTTTGATTTGTGATCAAAATAATTAGAATTATGATTATACTGGCCTGTATTATTGTAGCTACGTACTTACCTACATAATTGACGACATCGGTGGCGAGGCGGGCGAGTGCTCGGCTGAGACGCAGAAGGCGCGGGTTCGATTCCCGCCACGGGAGAAATGTTTGTATGTTCTGCAAATGTTTCTTCCGGGTCTGGGTGTTGTATTATGTATTATAAGTAATGTATTTACAAAAAAAAAGTATAAAAGTATTATATCAGCCATTTGGTGCCCATAGAACAAGCTTTGCTTTGTTTGGGGCTGGATGACATGAAAAGTTCGCAAATATTTGTTATTATTATTATTTTACAAACAACTTTTTCCCTGCTAAAAATATTGTCTAAAAGCAGAGATCTGTATCCCAAAAGTGTAGCGAGAATTTGATAAAGATGCCTAAAAGGGGATGGGCATCTTGTTAAAGAAATATTTGGCGTTTATCGTTTATTTTGGATGCCTAAATCCGATAGGTCCCATCTCCTACCAGCCGATGTCGTAATAAAGCTGTAGATACATAAATATTTACATCACATCCATGCCTCCCTATAAAATGTAAGCGAGATTACCATAACTCTTTGGAGTGTTTCTTTTCCAAATCCATCTGTACCGAGCTTATATTTTCGTCAATATTTCCCCAAACGTAGGTTGCTACGGCCTGAAATACACAATTTACTCGCGCTATGTAGTTCAGTGGTTAAAACATTTATTTTTCTTGAACCACAAGTGCTTTTTCTGCTCTATCAATTTGTCCTTTTGCTCTAAAATAATTTTCTTCAATAAAGTTTGAGTTTTTAGACCTCTTCTAAGGTACAGCATCGGCGAGGTTTATCTTTACAGTGATGGATTTTCGAAACACGCAACCGAGACTCAGAAGTATTAGGCCGAACCTTTCTAATGGTCCCCATTTCTCCTGAAGGTGAGGGAACGCCATTTAGTTCCCCAAATGTGAGGTTACCAACAAATCTTCAGGTGGGCTAAAAGACCATTCCAATAAGTCAGAATTTGGGAGACTGCTCCAATTTAACACTGATTCGTTTATGAATAACGACCCGTAGAAACCTACGTAAGTTGAAAAAGCTTGACCAGCGGAAACACTGACATGATTACAATTTCTTATACCTGACTAGAGGAACGCCCTGAAGCAATGTCCTTTAACAGTTGAATTTTGATAATTCCTTTCTTAGTAGCACCTTTAAAGGAATATACCCTCAAAGATTCATACAAGACTTATTGTTTAGGATATCCGTTGATTGTCAGTAGTTGTCAGTCAGTCAGTAATGCAATGTGAGTTTTATATTATTTATATCAGAGGTTCCCAAAGTGGTCCAAGTGGACCCTCAGGGGTTCACGGGAGACTCGACGGGGGTCTATGTTGGCGTGACAAAAATATGGGGGTTTACAATTCGTAAGCGCAAAAAAGCTAAATTGGATGGAATCACTTTTTTGATCGGCCAAATTTACTTTTTTGACATCCACTCAAAGCACAATCAATGTCCGAATAGTAGTAGTTCCACGTGAAAAAACATTGCACACTATGAATATTGTAGAGAAACATTCAAACATTACTTACGTCTAGGGCGAAGAGAACGCAGTTTCAGACTACCTTGATGTTCGTGACCTCTTTCAATTTAAAATTCATTAGAATAGTAAAATACATACTGTCAGCGACCATTGCAAATTGAACTTGATAAGAATTTAATGCAACCTTTATTGTGTTTCGTTTATTTATAAACATTCAATCGAAAATTTTGTACTTACTTATTAGTCATGTCACTAGTTCTTTAGAACCAGTGTGGTCAAAGTATTTATAGTGCGCCTCAAAGGCTCTTTTCGTTCGCTTGAAACACGTTTTCGATTTTTCTTTCGGTTCTACGAAATGCCGGTTTCCTCACGATGTTTTCCTTCACCATTTGAGAGTACTGGTAGGTGTAGAGAACAATCGCACAGACACCCTCTCAAACACACACAAACAAAGGTAATTATAATTTTAGTGTGATATTATTATACCACATAGAGTGGGATAAGGGCAGTAAGATAATGATTATTATACCATATTTAAGATAATCAATTTGACGACGAATCACGAATATGACGAGACGGTGGCTTGGCGGACGAGTGCTCGACTGAGAAGCAAGGGGGGTTCGATTCCCGCTGCGGGATAAATGTTTGCATGTTCTGCAAATATTTATTGCGGATGTTGTAGTATTACATATTTATTATAAGTATGTATTTACAAAAAGAGTATAAAAGTATTCTAAGCTTTGCTTGGGGCTAGAATGTCCACAAATATTTAATCATGGGGGAAAAGTGTAGGTTTAACTCTGTCCTAACAAAGCACGACCTAACAACGGTTCAAATAAAGTAGGTAGCTAGTAAAGTACATTTTATTATAATTTCCCTCGTGAGAATGGTTTGGTGACACGAAAAACGTTTCGCGCAAATTGGCTGTAGCTTTCAACTAATTAGACGTGTTAGGGAAGGTAGTGGTACCGAATGTGACTTCTAGGTTTATTCACATCAATTTCTTGCTGGTGAACGCAGCTATGAAAAATTGTTTAAAGAAGATGAAAAAGGACATTGCCAGGATCCGGTCCTAGTGCTGCCCGGAAATGAAAGTACCTGAATTGGATTTCCTGCCTTATGACATCATCCTGAAATCAAACTATTTTGATATAAACCATGGGTTCACAAGAAAAAGGACTTCAAAGATCATTCATATATTTTGTATTTTTTACCCGATTGCGAAGGAGAGGAGTAATATTTTTCAGGTCTATGTATGTATGTGCATTCTTTTGGCTGAAGCTATAGCCCCACGGCTTGACAAATTTTGACAAATGAGGTGTCAAAAAAATGATATTTTGTAAAATTTGTATTATAGATATTATTATGTATAGTTGTATTGTATGTTAGCAAAGTGTTATGATACTCGACAGAGATTCGATCAAAGAAACCTCTAGGTACCTACTGCTGTGTGTGTATGAAATAAACATGTGAAAAAAAACGAAGCAAATCTCAAACATTTTATTATTGTATGAGACTGTGGCGTGTTATTTATTGAATTATTATTGTATTATCTATTCTCTGTTTCGGAGGTCACGTTAAATTGTCGGTCCCGGCTTTTAAGTCGTTAAGCCTTTAAGTGGCCTAAAAACTCCGTCACAAGAGTTGGCCACTGGCTCATACGAACTTACTTTTCTGCTGGACCTGGGAGTAAAGAAAAAACATAAAATGTGTCCAGCTGCTTCTCTGCCCGAGCATGTCTACTGAGGAATAATATCCTCTTCAACATGACGGACCATCTATACTATATGGTCGATGGGCTGATCATCTGTCACCATGGTTAATTTTATCCATCTTGGGACTCTTGGATCAGGGGTGGCTGCAATTTTTCTTATGATTACTTGTCTCTATCCACCCCGTTAGAGCCCGTTAGGGATACGGACGTGATAATATGTATGTATGTACTAAATAAAAAGGTAAGGCAATCATAATATCTGAAATCATAAAATAAGCCAGCATTGCAGACTCAACATCAAAAATTAACGCCGTTCCGTAATAAACGTATTTAATACAAGCGGTAGGTACGGATTTATGAGCGTGATCTGACGAGCGAAAAAGGAAGGCGATGTAATCTTTTGACCCAGATACATGTATACAAATACCTCGAACACAAATAAATAGGATCTGAGTTGTCTATTTTCGATTTGTGTTGATTTAGCTGCTTCTTGTTCAGTTCATTATAAACATACGCAAACTGACTTCAACCACTAGGTTAAAGGGCTGGTGTGTGCTATTCTTGACTTTACCTACAGTTATTTTTCATTAAATAAATATTGCTTTTTACATTTTACACAGCGGAATCAAGCCCCAAGTTAAATAACTTGTACCGTGAGTCGCTTGGCTATTTATTATTTTTAAATACGACGGCCTCGGTGGCGTGGCCGGCGATTGCTCGGCAGAGACGCAAGTGGCGCGGGCTCGATTCCCGCTGCGGAAGAAATGTTTGCATGATCTGTAAATATTTCTTCCGGGTCTGGGTGTTGTGGTACCATGGTACTCGTAGTTTCTGATACCCACGACACAGGGAATCCTAATGCGGGACTATGTATGTGACTTTTGGGTGTTATTTATTATTATCATTTATTAAATGGTTGTATTAAACTCTTGTAGAACATTCGTATCTACTTCGAATAAGATTCTGTACCTACAATGATTTTTTCTGTTTGAAAATAATCTATTACGCAATACGTGCTCTCGAACCAAGGGTTAAGTTAAGGGAAGGAAACCGACGCCAACCGGAACCAACAAGATTGAATGCTTGGACTCTAGGAAAATATAAATAAAACAGTCAAGTGCGAGTCGAATTCGCAAACGGAGGGCTCTGTACCATTGTATATATACTTTTAATGACTTTTACTCTATGTACTTTTAAAAAAAATCTTGTACGGTCCCTTTTATTTTATTTTATATATTTTTTTGTTATAGCGCCAAGAGAAATACATATAGGTACCCTGTTAAAATTTCAACTCTCTACATATTACGGTTCATGAGGTACAGCTCGATGACAGACGAACAGACGGACAGGTTGGCCCTTCGGATACGGAATCCTAAAAAACAAGCACAGCGACTTAGTCCATGTTGAATTTTTTAATTATAAAAACTCTATCTTACCTCTGCGTCATCTAGGAGTTAAATTTCGGGAATTCCTGTCTTAGTGCAGTCTTACACCATAAAAATAATAAAGATAGCCTCCAAGATTCATGCAATTTGCACAGTTTAGGTTGTGCTTTAATTGTTTATCAGTTAGTGAGTCCATATACATATATTACAATGTTACAACTTTTAAACTATCATGGTTATGAACATTATTAGCACTTATAACGGGACATTTACGATGATTCGACGTTTTTGAAGTTTCCCGATATTAAATGCTCTACAAAAATCCCACCGGCGGAGGCGTAAATCTCACGGCCATATGCCACAGCAAAGGCGAGGAGTGTAATTGAAAGCTCGTTATAGTACGATATTGCCAACTCCTTGACCTGGTTATTTGTAAATGTAACCTGTGCTGTGGCGCACTCAGGAAGCATAAAAATTAATTCTCAAGTTCTGCTGACTCTTCAAAATTCTAAGCGACTCCTCGGAGAGGTCAAGATCCGAAATTACTTCTGCGAACATAGAGTTTCATAACATATTAAAATTTTCACCACTGTAGGTACTAATTATAAAAACGTTTCTTTTATCAAATTATTAAAAGTAACAAAAATCGTATTGAACATAATCGTATTGACTTACACAATGCTTGAAATATAGCCATAAATTACAATTTGATTGAATAATGATAAAAAGAAAGAAGGCTTATTTGAAAACAATGCATATTTTATAAGAGGATGCTTTTAGTCAATCTGGCTAGAATCTCAGTCCGTGGATAAGTCACGCGAGCTATTTGCATCAAAAACAGATACAATCCGTGTGGGACCTCTCGCAAAATAGGTCGAGAGCCGCACACTCTTCAGCGATGACGAACAATCTAGATAAGAAACAGTTGATGTCTAATTCTGGGTTTCAACTTGCCTCTACTAAGGCAATCCATTTTGTATAGAAATGGAAATAACGAAAAGTATGAATTGTATTGGCTGAAGCATGAAATTCGCCAAAGATTAATATATGATGGCTACTAAGAAAGAACTTGAATGTATAATATAACCAATGTAGCAAAAGCTAGTGTTGAAATGTTTTTAAAACTACAAACAACATCTTTCCGCTGCGTCCATAGTGAGCTGAATCTTGAATAGAATAGAATTGAATATAGTTTACTAACATAACACGAAAAAGGTTTAATAAGAAACAAATAGGTAGTAGGAACTTAAAATTAAATAATAACTCAAAAAAAATGGATATTTCTTTATTAATTTTAGCTTCCTTACGCTAGCTACAAATAAACAGAACCAGGAAATAACGATAGAAACAAGTCAAATAATAAGTCTAATGCTGTCTTCTTCAGTAAGTTTTCTTAGAAATATTTTTTATTTGTTCATGAGTTCGATCAAACAAATCAGTAAGTACTTACGAACCTAGTTAATTCTTTTGTAAGTTGTAAGTTTATTTCTCTTAATAAATACATGTATTCTTTTGTTATTATTTGGTACACAAAAAACCCTCTTATTTCCTAAAACCGGTAGGACCAAACAAAAACAACCGAACTTTTTTTGGCTGTTTTAATATTTCATCGAATTGGGAAACAGTTTCATACAAACAATATTGATAAAGTTGTCAAAATTCACTTATCGTTTTTTCTGACGACCTCGGTGGCGTGGCGGACGAGTGCTCGGCTGAGACGCAAGAGGTGCGGGTTCGATTCCTGCTACAGGAGAAATATTTGTATGTTCTGCAAATATTTCTTCCGGGACTGGGTGTTGTAGTATTATAAGTATGTATTAACAAAATAAGTACTAAGTATTCTATCAGCCATCTGGTGCCCATAGTACAAGCTTTGCTTAGTTTGGGGCTAGATGGCGCTGTGTGACATATCCACAAAATATTTATTATCGTTTCTAGGACTTATGGTTTAGGCTGTACGTTGATATGTCAGTCAGTCATCTAGAAAACAGCACATTTTCACAGCAATTTCAACAGCACATCACATTTTTTAGACCTCTCTAAAATGATGGACCACCTATATGGGCGATGGGCTGATCACCTGCCACCATGGTTCACCATATCCATCTTGGGACTTTAAATCAGAAGTGGCTGCAAGTTTTCTTATATTCACTTGTGGCTCTGCCCACCCCATTAGGGATACGGGCGTGATAATGTATGTATGTATATTTTCAGTGGGATCCAAACGATTATAACCCTGAATTGGTGACACAAAGGTGCTTACTTAGATTTGTTTTGTTAGCGTTGAGCCTGCACGCATCTTCGTGCAGGTACAGTTTCGACCCGTTTGCGAGGTCCATCTATTATTCAAACACTGATGTCTCTCGCCTCCCGCTGCTGATATTACCTTTATACAGTAGGCACGTAACTTTTGTTTCAATGTAAAAAAAATTCAAAGTATTGTCTCGAAAATAGAAAACTAAACAAATTGAAATTAATGTACATGCCTTTATATAGCCCGACTGTATGTTTTGTAAATGTTAATATTTGTGTAGAGTGTTTTAATAGTAAATTTCTTTCTAAAAATCATCATCATCATCTTCCTGCCCTTATCCCACTCTAAGTGGGGTCAGCACAGCATGATCCTTGGATCATGCTGTAAGAGTTTTGGCTAAGGTGTTTTATGACCGGCCGCCTGCCTGACGTCAACCCTCCTTGGGAATACTTGCTTATTATCTCTAATCATGTTGGAGAGGATACTATCCCTTAGTCGACTTTTACGACATGCTCGGGGAGAGAAGCAGCTGGACGCATTCTATGTTTTTACTTCACTCCCAGTCCAGCGAAGAAGTATAAATTTCTTTCTATAAATAAATATATTTATTACCGTGATACAAATTTACATGTATCTAATAAACATCACATCCACATGACGACCTTTGTGGCGTTTGCAAGTTTCACAAATATTTCTTCCGGGTTTTAATGTTATTAATTTACAAAAAAATGTATTTTATCACCCATCTTGTTCCCATAGTACAAGCTTTGCTTAGTTTGGTGCTGTGTAAAATGTCACAAATATATATCTGATGTAACTTTGTCGATTTCCCAAGAATGATTTCCCTGAACTTCAAAAGCTATTTTAATAATGGCTTTGTTATTTGAACAGCCACAACAAAACAAAAACACGTGTAAAGTAAAACATCCTTTTTTAAAGTCGGTTAAAATAGGCAACACATCCACACGATGCCCCAGGGACTCATAAGAGCCGGTCCCAAACAAACCTTTCCTCGAAGATGCTCGCCGAGTAACGTTTATGTAGGTACGTACCTGTAGTTTCGTTTGAATATTAGGTATTTATTATATCGAGGTTTCGATACAATAAATAAAAGTTTAAAGAGCACTGGTGGTCTAGTGGTAGCACCTCCGCCTTCTGATCTAAGGTTGCGGATGCAAACCAGGTCGTGCACCAATGGATTTTTCAGTTCGAAAAATTTATGTGCGCTATTACCAGTACTCTCAAACGGTGAAGGAAAACATCCTAAGAAAACCCGCGGCTTAGTCAGCTCCGCACTTATTGACTAGTCTTTCCTGTGCATAAGGAATAGGATAAATATGAGAGAGGTATGTCGTGAAATATATAAATATGTCTTCACTAAGCTGAGAGGATGGAATAGGCGCTGGGTAAGCCTACTCCATCTTAATTCGCCCCGGGCACTACAGCGCAGCGTCCCGTTAGTGTAGGCAAAAGTTGCCTTCTAACGCTGTATAAATCATCTATTATATACAGATGACAAAGGCTTAGTTTTTTTGTTTCGATACGCTTTTTCCATATACCGATATGTACCTGTTAGAACCCGTAAGTTTAGTTGATTGAGCGAGCGAAGCGTAACTTTCGAGGCGTTAAACCGATATACCTACATGAAACTTGGTAGGTCAATAGATTGGGCTATGATGATTTACTGGGAAGTATATAAGCTTAATCGTTATTTCATCAGTCATCGGGTTCCCATAGTACACAAGATTTATTTAGTTTTAAATGTCCACAATTTTTTTTTTTATGGCAAAGCGACATTTCGACCGAAAAATTTTCGTCCAATTCGGCCGAAATGACACTTTCAATTTTAATTTATTTATTTACTGACATTTCGGCCAACAATGGTAAAAGCTGTTTTGTACAGTCAGCGAATAAACTTAAACTGCCCAGACAAATCTCTTAAACTTATAATACAAATCATGAGCCGTTTGGATGATACGAGGTAATAACACATTTTTTTGATGTCTTAACTAACACGTAAACCGACCGACCGAAAGCGCTCATTGCAAATAAGATCATACATACATACATACATACATACATAAAATCATGCCTGTTTCCCATAGGGGTAGGCAGAGATCACGGATCGCCATTTGCTACGATCCTGACATACTTCTTTTGCTTCCTTCACTCTCATAAGATAAGATCACTTTACCAGAATTAGTGAAATACGCAAACCGGGTCCTAATAACGTAATGTAACGTAGTGAACTATAGTGATACGTTCACAGAACAGTTATTGTATACTTAATACCGAAAAATGTCGCTATGATTTATCCTACAAAACTTACTTCATTTTGATATTACCCTTTTTCTTAGTATGACTGTACAAAACAGCTGCAGTATTTGGTGGTGGCCGAAATGTCAGTAAATAAATAAATTAAAATTGAAAGTGCCATTTCGGCCGAATTGGACGAAAATTTTTCGGTCGAAATGTCGCTTTGCCTTTTTTATTCCCTTCACATAACATGCTTACCTATTCCACGCTAACCTTTTACTCCTCATCCTTTTAATATACATAATATTACTAAAAAAACATGAAAATAAAGTTTGCCCGAAATCAAACCATCTCCAACTTACCGAACACGAGGTAAGACTTGAAGTCGGATTTACTAACTCTCCAACCCAATTAAGTAAGCGAAGTTGCTGATAACTTTAGTATATTGTTCCTATTCAGGAAGTTAAGCTATTGTTTCCTAGGTGCTTGAGGTTGAAACGGACGTCAAATACGCAATGAGTAATGACACAAGTACAATCATATTTGGTTGTAAAGTTTTCACTATTTATGGTTCTCATATAAGAGTTTCTCATTATGTACTAATATATTTATTTTATGCTACAAAGACAAATTATAATAACATTAAAAACTTTAAGGTAATCAGTATAATAATAATAAGAAATAAAAATGAGCTCAGTTTTTTATCTGAGTTCGCCTACAGATAGAAAACAGAGCTCAGATCACCGACCGCAGGTAAGGTCCCCAAAAGACTGGCGACGTTACCTCGTTGGATAGCTATACTTATCCTTTGTCCGAGGTAAGCGCCAGCCCTTTGGTCATTGGTCATATCTATTAGCTTCTTGGATATCTCCTTGAAAAGAAGCCACGCCTCCGGACCCCAGGGTCCTAAAGTTTCCACGCCAAAAGGCATAAATATGTAACCATCACCTAAGGATGCATATTTACGCCTTTTGAATATTTCAGCCGCTGCTGCTGCCGCGCCTGCCGATTTTGATGTCGCCGTGACGTGAGACGCAGCCAGTGTATCAACGCAAGTTGCGTCCCACACCAATGGCTTGCCACGACTCCAAGGGATCAAAGACATACCGTCAGGCCTTTTGCCATCGTCACGTGCAATACCGTTCGGCTCCAGAATAGCCGGCACGTTGACGGTGGCTAAAGCTCGACGAATAATGTCATTGATGCTGGCGTGGCGAGACTGACGACCCACACTGCGGCGGCAGGAAAGACCGTGGTGGCCTAGCCGGTCGACGGAGTTGCCACAACGACATTGATGAGGTTCGTTAGTCGTGGCTCCTATTCTAAGGCTAACTGCTAATGAAAAAGTTGTTCTATCCAAGAGCGTGCCGATGTTTGCTGACGGCAAAGCGTGCAGCCAAAACCCAGATTCCCTAGTGCTAGAAGCAATAAGGCGGGCCCGTTCTGCCGGAGTTGCAGCAGAATCTAACAAATTTTTCTGCAAACTTCTGCAGATTGGCTCATTATGTACTTACTTATGAATGATGTTGAACGAACTTCAAACGGCTGTATGTTTTCACCAAATAACTTATCGCTCTATTTGAAGGATACCTACAATCTAAGGTACTAGTCTTAAGGACTAAGAAAGGAAGAAAGAAGTGAAATGAATTCAATATTTTTTTTTTTTTTTATATTTACACAATATTTGCTACGTGGTTAAATCTCATCTCTCAACTTAAAATATTAATAGTTAGTGACTTAGAAAAGCATTGGCTTTTTATCTGGGTTCCCGAGCGAGCCACGAGCGAAGACACGGGACTTATTCGCAGTAGTTCCATTGGCCTGTATCATTATGGAACTAGAGCGAATATTTCTTCTCTCCAGATCCATTATGAAATAAAATGAAATGTTATTGCCGTCTTGGAATCAGAGGCTTTACTAATATAACATCTAGTTCACGGTTTCCGTGGCATGCCCCAACTAGTGTAGATTTAACTGATGTCGAATAAGGAAATAATAATGGCTATTTTGAGCAATAAAGCCACGTAGAATTGTTATTTAAATTACTTACCTCTTTCTGAATAAGTGAGAACGATTATTTTTTCAGCCCCACATAATGCTGTGGTCACATTATCGCGATATTGCAAAGCTTCGCGATTCGCGACAAGTTCTTCGAAGCAAGATAATGTAGACCCAGCGTTAATGCAAGAGTACCTACGATTCACGACATACCTGTGGGTAGATAATTGTATATTAACTATTATGTCATTTCGAGAGCACTGGTGGTCTAATGGTAGCGATCCCGCCTTCCGATCCTAAGGTAGTGGGTTCAGGTCGTGCACAAATGGATTTTTCTGTTCGAAAAATTTATGTGCGCATTTATAACTCTCAAACGGTGCAGGAAAACATCGTGAGGAAATCATGTCGTAGGAAAGCTTAGTAAAGTTTAGTTGTAAAGTAGTTGTAGAAAAGTTTGAATACATGTTTGTGTCAATTGCGTGAAAGGAGCCTTTGAAGCGCACGTTAAATCCTCTCACCACACTGGCTCGAAAGAACTAGTGACACGACATGTAGTAGTAATCATTATCGTCTGCTTAGAGAAGTCAACAACAAGACATAGATCTCCCCAACACACTTCCAGAACAAATATATTAATAAAAACGAAAAAACTCCTTGCTACGCCCGTAGCGCCGTAGACTCATTCGTAGCACAACTCGTAGCGACAAGTCTGGCATCCAATCTGTTATTCAAACCCAGCTGAATATTCTACAGCTGGAAATAGAACTAAAAACTTGAATAGACGTTCAAATTACTAAGAACCAAATGTAGTCAACGTTCTGACAGAATCAGCAACAATACAATTAGGCACAAAACAAAACTAAGCGACATCGTCAATAAAATTAGATCATTGAAATGGAACTGGGCAGGTCACATTTGTCGAATGAAGAACACTAGATGACAAAAAGAGTAGGTAATCATAATTAACAATAAGAGAGATAAATGCATGACTAATTATATTTTAATACTTACTATGAATTCTGAATTTAAAATGTAATAAAAAAATCCATTGGTACACGACCGGGTTTGATCCAACTAGACCACCAGTGCTCATTGTTGGACATAGGCCTCTCTTATCCTAATGAGCTATCTTCAGCTTGACGCATCCAGACGTGTATGATGTATGGACAGACAAAATTGCTAAACAAAGTTCTACGAAGTCGCTCAACACAAGGAAACATGTTGCACGGCAATTGTTGGCTAGTGAATACAGAGCTTAACGAACTTTTAAATGACGCATTTGTGGTATTCTAGCGTTTTTGGAATTATGTTAAATACCCCATTTTCACACACGAATACCTCCAAACTTGAATGTATTATTTAAGTAAACAGAAGGCTTTTATCTATGCGTAGTCTGTATTCAGATAGTATTAAAAAGAGGACGAATTTATATGGAAGAATACGATGGAAACAAAATATGGATTAAAGGTATCAATTTACGAAAAAGTTTTTATCATTCTTTGTATGTCCAGAATTTTTTCTTCAGAATTCACCGCAAAATATTGATCTTACATTTAACTCGAAGCCATAAAACACAGTTAGGTAGCTTCAAAATTTATAGCGCTTGAGAGATGCAATATTAGCGCTCGTCTGAATGTCTAGACAAACTATGGCCATTTGTGGAAAACAGTATTTTATAAGTACCACTTTGATAAGCAACTTGCAAAGATAATTTTGAAATGCCAAGTGTGATGTTTGCACGTCTTTAAATAGCCATTCAAACTGTTTACTGGCAGTTTCATGATTTATTTAATTCGAAAATGGAACTAGAATAAAAGTTATTTTGCTGGAAATAAAAATAAACCTATGCATTTAAAGAGGCGCATTTAATACAGCTGTGTTCTTTTAAATATAATGTTAGCCAGCACATTGTGCCGTGACAGAAAGTGTATAGTCGGACTTACTCATTTGTTATAGTTTATATTTATATCGAACAACTTTTACGGTGTTTTTATGGGCGTACAAATATTTCTGTATAATGCGGCGTTGATAAGGTTACACTTTCTATGAAGGTTTTAATTAGAATATTATGATAATTAATAATAATATTATTAACTTCTTTGCTGGACTGGGAGAAAAAACATAAAATGTGTCAAGCTGCTTCTTTCTCCGGATAGTATCTTCTCCAACATGATGAGATACAATAAGCAAGTATTCCCAAAGAGGGTTGACGTTAGGCAGGCGGCCGATCATAAAACACCTTAGCCAAAACTCTTACGGCATGATCCAAGAATCATGCTGTGCCGACCCCACATAGAGTAGGATAAGGGCAGGAAGATGATGATGATGATAACATTAAAAAGTTATATTAAATACTCGGTATAATAATAAGAAATGAAAATGAGTTTTCTATCTAAGTTCGCCTACAAATTTTCCAGCTGAAAAACTCTTTTTCGTATTAATTTCTATTCGAATGAAGATGTGCACCCTACAAACTCTCCTACTTATCCTACAACATTTTTATGAGTATTGACGTGAGTCGAACTGGCATCGCGTCATAGCCAGGCACTCACACACCGAGGTCAGCCAACATTATTACAGTATTAACACAAATATTCGTAAAGCGCTCGTGGCGTAGCTTGCTTAGACGTTCTTGATTGATCGTTGAAGTTTAGCAACGTTGTGCGCGGTCATAATTAGGATGGGTGCCCGCAAGTGGCATTACGAGCTGAGCGCTTCCGTGCTTCGGAGGGCACGTTAAATTGTCGGTCCCGGCTTTTAAGTCGTTAAGCCATGACGAAGGCCTTCAGGCGACCTAAAAACTCCGTCACAAGAGTTGGCCACTGGCTCGTACGAACTTACTTACTTACTTAACACAAATAATTGTGCACCTCGACAATTTTCGTCTAGCTTCTGAAATACGAACTAACGCAATGATGATATAATATAGATATGTTACGATAATTATGTAGATACTTATTTTTTAAAAGGTTGGTTCAGTTGTTATTAGTTGACTATTAGTTGCATATTTGGACAAATTCAGTTTTCATACAAAGCATGAAGTTTGCCGAGGCACACAATATTTGTGGTACTACTGTACGATGTCATTCAAATCCATTCGGCCGTTACGCCTTGATTGATGTACAAGCATCCTTGCTTTTCGCATTTATTTAGTACTACTACTACTAATCGTGTCATTTATTTCGTACCAGTGTGGTAGATTTAAAGTGCGCCTCATAGACTCCTTTCAAGCACTTGACCCATTTTTTCGAACTTTTTAGGTTCTTTCCTTCGCCGTTTGAGAGTATTGGTACAGGGCACATACATTCGAACAGAAACTTCCATTGGTGCATGACCGGAACCCACGACCTTAGGATCGGAAGGGGCCGCTTCCACTAGACCACCAGTGTTCTCAGTTCTCAGTGTATTTATTTAGTAAGATAGCACAAATGCAGAAACATATATACAGGGTGGCTTAATTATAAATGTCATGTCCTAGACCTCCGGGCACCCTGCAGCCCCCTATTTGTCTCTGACAAAGGCTGTGTTGTACTTCTGAAACAAACGGCCCGACCACATCACTTTTCAACATTACCTAAAGGAAATTCGGACATGTGCAGGATATTTTGTAGTTTACCTTTTGTAAAAACAGGTTTTGTTTTGACTTTATATATATACGAGCTCAAACACGCGGCTTCGCTCGCATTTTGTAAAAAGTTCTCATAAAAAACTTCAGAACTCCCTTGCACCACTCCTAGTAGTACATAGTTTTGAAAAAATACGTGTTTTAATATTTATTTTAAAGTTTGCTTGTATCGAGTTTCTAAGGAACCAAGAAATACCTAAATATTTTCCATATAAACTGTACTGTATTTAAGCCTTATAGATTGATTTTCGAAAATTAGATTAGTCTATGTTATTCTAGAACTTAAATAGCCTACGTTCTAAATTTCATCAAAATCGTTTCAATGGTTACTAAGGTATGTGGTAAGAAACATTCACACACACAAAACTTTCGCATTTATAATATTAGTAGTGTTAATTTATTTTTTTACCAAACCTAGTTTCAAGCCAATCGCATCGCCCGTTCAAAAGTTCCCATACAAACTTTGACACGCCATTTTACCCCTTCCGAAGGGTTATTTTGAATTAATTAAATAGATTAGAATTAGAACGGACAAAACAGTCTATGCCTAGTCTATGAAATGCGTCAAACGGAGTTAACTCATTGACAAATCGTAGAATGTAGCGGCCAGTGAATCCCCCATTTCCATATACCTACTGAGTCTGCAGTTGCCTACCTGGGTGCGGTTTTACGACTTCCACACAGGACATGCCATGTCGTGTGGCAAGAAATGCTTATAGTTCCATAAAACGACACTATGTAACAGAGCAAGCGAACATCCTCAAACTGAAAATAAATTGTAAACTCAATAAATACACACTGGGTAGACAAATTTATCTTTTTCCTACCATGTCATCATCATTTTTTGTCCTTATCCTTCAAGGTGGGCTCGGCAAGTTTTCCTCTTCCATCTTCTCCAATCACTCCAATTTCTCCAATTTCAATACTCATTACTTTCACACAGATCTTTCACTCTCCGTGTCTTTTTTTATTTCGACAAAGATTCCTGTTATGAATCCATGTCTATCCCGTGACAAATTATATATAACCTATATCTACGCAATGTTCACTTTGACCCGATAATGTAACCGCAGAGTCAGATGCTATAAGTAACATTTTAAAACAGCATTTGTCTCAACCCACAGCTTCAATATTAAACTCTCATCTTGAGCTCTCTAAATATAAAGTGGCATTCGAACAAGAGCTGTTTCTTGAAAAGCGTTCTTTGTAGCTAACTCCATTAACGTATAGAAAGTAACTTGAATTTAAAATACCTTAAGCCTCGGTTTCCGACAAAGTGTGCATAACGTGTATAAAACTTATTCTTATTCAGGGAACCTGAAAGAAGATTCGAGCTTCTTTTTGACTAGTAATTGCAGGAAACGACACTTGCACTTCGAAATAATGGACTCAATTTTTAACAATCGAATCTGTTATAGTCAAACCTCGAAGCTCTGGTGCTCCTAGGTTTGCCTAGTCAAACCTTCAGGTCTGACTAAAAGTCTTGTTCAAAGTCCAAACCAATAGCGTGTTTCTGCCTGGACTGCCTAAAAATTCGTTAGTCAAAGGTAGAAACACGCTATTGGTTTGGACATTGACCAAGACAGTCAGACCTGAAGTTTGATCAGGCAAATCTAGGAGCGCCGGAGCTTCGAGGTTTGACTATGACAGATCGATTGATTTGACAGCCTCAGTGGCGCGGTGAGCGATTACTCGGCTGAGACGTTAGTTCGATTCCAGCTGCGGGAGAAATGTTTGCATGTTCCGAGTCTGAGTATTATAGTGCCATGGTACTCGTGTGGGATCAGAACTATGTGTGGACTGTTGGGTGTTATTTATTTAATTCTGCTCAAGGCGTACCACATAACGCCTTAGAACTGTATTATACAGCAACCGCTATTTGCAGTATGGTGTACTCAACTCACTTCGTATTTTATTATGTACCTATCCGATGTGACTGCATCGCAGGTGATTTTACGCTGTAACTTGAATAGGTTATAGTTCGAATAGGTACGATAAAATACATCTATTGTGAAGCAAGCAAGCTTTTGTCAAAGGTTCCTTATTTTGCGTTGCCCTTTCATGTAGAAAATTGTTTCTACGACGATGCCTTTTTGTGGAATACCCATGCGATTATCATCATCAGCAGCTGTAGAAAGACCGTAAAAATGACGATCAACTACTCAACAACTGCGACCATTTTATTGGTCGCTGCTTGCTTTCTTTCAGTCAAGTTTGACGGGCAAGTAGCGAGCGGTCCCATATACGAGTATAATAAAATAATAGGTATATGATATGAAATTATTTACTACCAGTGTAGAATTACAATAAATTTATTTTATGCTACAAAGAAGAAGAAGAATAGATATGACCAATGACCAAAGGGCTGGCGCTTACCTCGGACAAAGGATAAGTATAGCTATCCAACGAGGTAACGTCGCCAGTCTTTTGGGGACCATACCTGCGGTCGGTGATCTGAGCTCTGTTTTCTATCTGTAGGCGAACTCAGATAAAAAACTGAGCTCATTTTTATTTCTTATTATTATTATACTGATTACCTTAAAGTTTTTAATGTTATTATAATTTGTCTCTATTACAATAATAATGTAGATAATCATCAATATGACAAATAAAACCGGTAAAGTGCGAGTTGAATTCGCACACGAAGGGTTCCGTACCATCGTTTTAAACAAAGTTTATTGTATGGGGCCCCCTTTTATTTTTATTATTTGTTGTTGTAGCGGTAATAAAAATACACACCCTGTGAAAGTTTCAACTATCTACCCTATTATTACCTACGGTTCATGAGATACAGCCCGCTGACAGAGGAACAGACGGAAGGACAGACGGACGGACAGCGGAGGCTTAGTTATAGGGTCCCGTTGGCACCCTTCGGATAAGGGACCCTAAAAAATACTGAGTTTATAACCTCCTCATTTTTGCAGTCCATTCCAAATAAGATCGAGGCGGCTCCCGAGGTCTTATTATGATCTGCGACATTACAGAGGAAATGGCTGCCAGAAATTATGAGGGATAAAATTACACACGTAAATGGGTAGAGCAAATATGTATTTTTCTCGGTTTACTGGGTGTACCCACCAACATTATATTTCGTTAGGGCTGTGCAAATGAATATAATAAATGCAGAAAGCATAAAGTTAGATTTTGACATTGTTATTAAATTATTATTATTTTTATTTTTTGTGTTCAACATTTTTATTGATTTTTATTATTAATCAATCTATTTTTTTGTTATATTAAATATTTACAGACGTGATTATATAAAATTGTTATTAAAATAAATGAAATTAAAGTTATTTGTATATTATTACTCATATAAGGTTTTTTATTTATTTTGAATAATTTAAAATAATCTTTACAAAGATAGGTACTGTAGCAGGTACGCACTGTTGGTCCTAAGTAAGTATTATGTTACTTATGTATATCCATCCACAGGTCGAACATAGTGCGCCCAAAAGGCTAGCAACAGAACCCTCTATAAAATATTTATACTTGTTAAACCAAGTTGTTTCTTTCCGCAAATGGGTAGGTAAGTTTGTTCTAGATGAAATTGCCTTACTTACTTACTCTTTAACACACAAAGCAATACCTTGCTTCTCTTTTAATATTCTGCTGTTTATTACAGAAGTTATTTCTGGGAGCCATTATTCAATAAATTATATTAAATAGATTTAACAAAGTAGGTGACATTAATTTTTAGAAATAATTTTGCTTATGAACAAATTGCCTCACAATTTACTTCTAACTAATATTACAATGAATAACGTCCCACATCAGGACATTACGCAATTCATCAAATAATACATAGGTACTCATAATATAATTATTATTTGTTCCTAAATAAACTATTTTTTTGTTTATTTTCATCCTCTTTAATTCTGTGTTTTCATTTACATACGTAACCGTACAAACATCTTTGCGAAGAAATAACTCTAGAACCCAAAAAGCATCAAACAGCAGATCAATTTCATTCAATGAATGATAAGCTCTGGGTATTGTAATATTCTGATTTGTATGCCGAGGCTTACCCCAACTCATTCTGTGTACCAAATGCAGTGCCGGTGAAATCATAAACCGAGCAAATCGTAAAACTCACGGCACCGTTCATACGGCAATATGCCTTACTTTTTGTAACACAGAGAAAAATAGGCAGCGATTAGGTAAGCCCTGTCATTCCATCTTGAAACAAAAATGATTGAAAAAGGTAACTAGTAAAAAATCAGAGGCAGTTTCTTTGTGTGATTGGTACTTCCTGACATACCCACGCGTGAAAAAAAAAACACCGAGTGTTCTTCAATTGTGGAATAACAACAGGTCATAAGTTAACCATTCCCATACTTTGTTCAGGCGAATAGTCTCGCTTGAGTAGTTTAAGAAACATCTAAGTCTGGAGCGGTAAACTGTGTGAACGCGAAATCGTAAAACCGGGGCGATGGTTTACGGCACGCAAGGATGCGGGATTCGGTACACCTCCATTTCACTTGATTGCATATTATATTTCATCGTCAGTTCTGCCTCCATCTGTGGATTGCGAGGTTCACACACTTTCCTAAATCTAGTTACTAGTATTGTATTGTGTAACACACACGCTCGAAGTAAGGTTATCTAGAGGGAAAACATAAAACTCGCTTTTCTCACAAACGGTAACATATCTTCTAATTCCTCACAAGGTCAAACTATACGGATGCAATATAGTTGGTACTCTAAGGAGAAATAGATATTGAAGATTTAGATAGACTCTGTCTATAATCTAAATAGTAATCTAGTCCTTCAGACCTACAGAGTCAAAGGTTTAGCCAGCAGGCGCCAGGTAAACCTCAGTTGAATGAATTGGCCCCGATTGGAACAGATAGGGCAGGTTGGCGATTGATTGAAAGATAAATATTACCTAGATACCTAAAAGGCGATTCATGAATCGACCTTAGTTTCAAGATAGTATAATAGGTTTAAGATCACAAATTAATTATAAGTACTAAGGTAATCTTTAAATGGAATGGAAAAGGGCCAGGTCAAGAGTACCCTAAACCGACGAGCATGCATGAGGATTATAATCCGAGTGAATGAAGCGAAAGAAGTATGTCAGGATTGTAGCAAATGTAGATCAGTGACCTCTGCCTACCTCTATGGGAAATAGGCGTGATTTTATGTATGTATGTAATATTAAAATAAACCCAACGTACTAAATACAATTACGGTATATTAAAATCATCGGTAAAAGGGGGGTTGATTCGCCAGGTGCCTCAACTTTTATATTACTATTTACCTTACAAATCTTTTCTCACTACTTTGGCAAGAAAAGTATGTAGGTAATACGTAAAAAGATGGTGCCTTGAATTCCAGATATTTTACCCGCAGCGCAACAGTAATGAAAATATATTGAAAGCGCCGAAAACCGACATCTTTTCTTCGATCGCGGCAACTGGGGCAATTTCTGAAAAACGTGACAAAGGTCATAAAAAGCGACCCTTCGCCTTACAACTTGGGAACGCCTTTTCACATGCATACAGCTGTTTATTATTTCCTATGCGTTTACCACAAATGCGGTTGTACGACTTGCCGCGGAATTGCGGCGCGCTTGCAGAGAAACGAAATACCAAAACTCAAAACATCATGCTGATTAAAGCTCGCCCGAGTGAATGGGAAAAGGCTTAAGAGGATCAAGGGGAAAATATCAACGTTCTTTTGCCAGTGTCCGTTCGTACTTGGTGTTATATTAAAAATGCAATGTATTTCAGGGGATTTGGCTACAAAAGCAACTGTTGTTGTTCGACATTGAAAATCTTCGATTTTTCCAATTAGTTTGCATTCCTGCACTCTAATTTCCAATTGGAGATACAACTCTGCTATACTTTCACTGATTTTATTGTTATTGTTATTGTTATTAGCATGTTAGGATAATGGACCTTAACTTTTCTATAGATATAAGGAGTCATTGAAGTAGGTCGTTAGACCTAAATAATTATGCTCATTAGATCTTATGAGACCCCAAAACCTCTCTGGTTAGTCGCAATCTTGTAATAGATATCTTACAGATCGTGTCTTGAATCATATCGTACCGTTGTTTTTCCTAAGTGTGTTTGAAGTTGCAAATAAAATAGGCTATATTATATTACTAATCGAGTCAGTCGTTTATCATCGTAGCTTTAGATGAAGGCAACCGATCTAGCATTTTTTATTTAAACAGTCTTCTTAGCAACAAAAGTTGTTCTTATTAATGAATACTTTGTTTCCAGGACGCGACCACGCCGAGGTCCGCGTGGAACTGCAGATGGAGCGGTGGGCGGGGCGCGGGGGGTCGGTGCGGCTGCGCTGCGTCCACGACGTACCCCCACACCTCCTGGACAAGGTGGTGTTCCTCCGCCACGGGACCAAGATCTTCCAGTACATTAGGGATAGGAAACCGCCTTATAGAAACTTCACTACGCCCGGTGCGGTGCTAAACGTAAGTTGTTTTAGAATCTAAAATGTTTAACAGGTGTCAAGCGCCCGAAACTATTTTCCTGGCTTGTTTTTCCTTTCACCACACTTCTTAGTTTATGGTTTATAAGCGATAATGTTTGATGGATGTAAAATAGTACTTGTACCTGCCTATCCCATCTTGGAACTTCAAAAGCCAAGTTTTGTCATATTACAGAGTTCTAAATTATTAATACTAATAGGTAGGTATAATATCATCATCATCATTTCAGCCCGTCTCCGCCCACTGCTGGGCATAGGCCTCCTCTTTATTACGCCATTCTCTCCGAATAGGTATAATAAAAAATAAATATAAATAATAATAAATATAAAGGTATAATATATATATTATAAATTTGAAGGTTTGTGGAGATGATCTGTATGATTGTGCCTCCGTTACGCCGCCATAACCTCTCGACTGATTTGGGCGAAACTTGGAATTTATAATAAAGTGTGTGAGCTGGAACAACCTATATAATATCTAAAACAAACAAACTATATGTTACTCATTTGGGGAAGGACTTACTTCCTGTAACACAGTGTAAATAAACACAGGAAGAAGTGCATCACTAAGTTTGTAGGCATAGGTTTTTATAAAATAAAATGTTTGTATTTGTATTTGTATATATAATTTGATAATTATTCGTACGTGAGCAATGCCGTGTACGGATGTAAGTAGATATTAATTTCAAAACTATCATGAAGATCAACATCAGTTTAAACCTAAACATGAAATGTATTAAAGATTCACAAACAGCTCGGTACCTTTTTAAACATCTTTGCAACCATTGATCTAAGCAAAACAATGTCGCAAAATTGACCAAGACACATTACTTCCGAAACCCAATGAAAGCAGACTTTTTTCCAAGTAGGTAATAAAAATCCACGGCCATTCGAGAACAAACTGCGTCCCCGAAAATTCAGTTTCAATAGTTATTATTCAATCCTTATTCTTTTGGGATAAACGGATAAGGACCCTTGCTAAGGCTGGAGTGTACCAACATATAACCGGGCGGTAACTGAACCATCGATTAAGAAGACAGCTAAAGTTGGAAAATATTCGAAAAAGGTCAGATTGGGCTCAGGGAAAACGAGAAAAGCATGTATTTTGGCCACAACGATAAGGGCCCGCTGTGAATTGGTAAAGTCAGAATGTTTGGTTTGCAAGATTTTCCTTGATATTTTCCGTTTTGATCGAGTTCATATTTGAAACCACAATGAAATATCTGGATTGAACTCGCCCTTCTAACAAGTTATGTCAACTGGGTTACCCAGTTTTTTTCAGTTTTTTGTCGTAGTAGAAGCTGAAATAGTGAATCAGTAGGGTACAAGTGCGTCAAAAGCCACTAGCTCATAAGAACTTACTTAGCAGGGTGTCATATCAACGCCATGACGAACGACAACATGGGGTTTTATTATTACAAAGGTAAGATTCAAATGTCAACGCAGAAATCTGGCATACATTTATACCATGGAATCTACGGCGTAGACCGTCATTTCAAACACGTCACTAGACGCGGTCTGTTGTAAAAAACTCTATGAAGTCTTATGACTCGTATGAAAACTAGTGAAACATCCCGTAATTTTGTCCGCGTTGAGTTATGTTTTTCATACAAACTTCATCTTTCCACTACGTCCTCTTGGAACTACTTTCTTAGTGAAGATTACATCTTGCACTCTTGTTACACCATGAGTGAAAAATACCCTCCAAGTTTCATCCTTCGAGGGCTTATGGTTTAGTCTGTGCTTTGATTGTCTGACAGTCAGTCACTCAATAGGTAACTTAAGAATCTATTATAATTATTTAGATTGAAGTGAGTCATTCCAACACACATTGTCTTCAGATTAACCCCATTGAAAATCCTTGACTTGTTTTTCTTTACGGTTTCATGTGATGTGATACATTTTATATTCATTCCCTGAAGCAGACAAAGAGATTTTCTCATCAGTATTTCTTTCGTTTATTATATTAAATTTTTCATACACCTTATTAAGTGGATATAGGGTACACTACGTCAGCTCAGGAAATGTCTAGATGAGCTGTAAAATGTTTACGTGTCATTTTATGAAAACCTGTTTGTTTTATGTATTTTGTGATTCAGAAACACTGATAAAATATAAACAAAGCGTGTAGAATAGACCATTATGAAAATCTACACCATTGGTCTGAAATGTCGACTCCATAAATCGAATGACTTACTTTACATACCAATTATCGAGAGGTTTCCGAATACCTTGTTTTAACTTGGTCCAATTTCGAATGTTACATTTGGTGTTTATCTTGTTACAATCAGTTTCTATCAGTCAACTGTCTTTATATGACAGCTTTACTCTCAGAACAATAAATGAGGCTTTACTATTTAAGGGCTGTCACATTTGATGGCTTCAAAAAAAACGTTTTTTCTTAAAACTTTTGTTGTGTAAAAAGCTTAGCTATAAAACAAAATTGGAGGCAACAAAATTATGAGGTTAAACAAGGTACGCGGTATTAACCTCTGAAATCGATTCAAAATTACCGTCGAGGGGGAGCTAATTGGTGGAATGTGGTACATTTGAACCCATTAAAATTAAGTTGACTGTCAATATACCTACCTATTTACATACTTTACGCGAAACCTGGGCCGTAGCACGTAAAACTTTTCAGTCATGATTATGAGCATTAAATATGATGATCATAGAGCAGTGGTAGTGACCCTGTCTTCCAATTCTAAGGTAATCATCATCATCATCAGCCTATATCAGTCCACTGCTGCACATAGGCCTCTCTTAATGAGCGCCATCGAGCCCTATATTCGGCTAGATCCTGTCATGGGTTCAAATCCATTCGAAAAAATTATATTCACTATAAACTCTGACGGAAAACGTCGTGAAGAACGGGCATGTCACTTTAAAATCCTTTCACCACACTAGTGGCATGACTTGATAGTACCTAGTAGCCATGATGAGTAATAAATAAATAAATAAATAAATATTTGAGGACTTATCACACAGCGCCATCTAGTCCCAAACTAAGCAAAGCTTGTACTATGGGAACCAGATGGCTGATAGAATACATAATACTTATACTTTTTTTTTTTTAAATACATACTTATAATACATATTACAACACCCAGACCCGGAAGAAATATTTGCAGAGCATGCAAACATTTCTCCCGCAGCGGGAATCGAACCCGCGCCTCTTGCGTCTCAGCTGAGCACTCGCCCGCCACGCCACAGAGGTCGTCAAAGTAATGATAGGTACCTACATTTATCTAGCGGTATAAATATATATTTTGATAACTTTCGTACGATCTAGATACGAGCAACTATTTATTCTCGAGTCCCAGGCAGCTTATCGTGTCCTCTGAAGCGCGGAAGTGATCAGTAAATGCCAGTTGCGCTAACTCATCCATAATGGTAACGCGCTGAACGTGAGGTACCTAGTACCTACCTACTATGTAACCTATGCCGGCCTAGTTAATACCAAGTGTAATATTTATACATACATACCTACGTACATTATCACTCCCCTATCCCTGATACGAGCAGAACCCCAAGTATTCATAAGAAAACTTTAGCCATTCCTGATTCAATTATACTAAATTAATAGATACCTTTATAGAAAGTGTATTTGCTTGAACGACATTAAATGAAAACACGGGCAAAGTTGATGATCAGTAATCATGTAAAATTAATAAAAAAATTAGTAAAAGTATTTAAAACTTAATGTCGGTTTTGTCTCTTTCTAACGGATGAAAATATGTATTGCTCTATTATAAATACTCTAACTTCATTGATAAATCATAGATGGGATATTATGATGCGTGACCCCGTCGAGTGACCTCTTTATGGGTGACTAGCTGCCGCTCGCGGCTTCGCTCGCGTGGTATCCGGATAAAAAATAGCCTATATGTTAATCCAGTACATGTACTATGTATATTCCAAGTTTCATTCAAATCAGTTCATCTGTTTAGGCGTGATTGAGGCACAAACATCCAAACATCCAAACTCACAAACTTTCGAAGTAAAATTGTTGGGTATTTACACAAAATGTGATACCAAACATTGTTTTTGTTTATTGTCGTACAAGTGAAGATACTAAGATTGAGCTTTTTAAGAAAGTATAAAAAAAGTATTATAATACCTCATTAGGGAGCCCAAGTTAATAAGAATATGATGTTATAACTAGAAAATTGCCTTCGTAAAGGTGATAATATTCAGTATAGTCAAGACTAATAAACTTCATAAGTACCTACTTACATGCACCAGCCTAATTAAATGGATTTCTTACATACATATTTACCATTATATCCTATACCTACAGGAAAATGGAAAATGTCAGTCATACGTTAAACGGGAAATCAGTGACAAAAGCACGATGGGGCGTAGCAGAAGGTATAACATAATGGTGTATGTGACAAGACTACCAACCGCTCGATAGGTATCTATCGATATATATCTATGGATATAGTTTTGATGACAATATGCTGCCGAGCACTGTTTGCGAACTCGATACGTGTTACGTGTCACAGCTTTTGAGAGCTATTTTATTATTAAACCATATTTTGAGATCGATTTTAGATGAGCTTGTCATTTTGTTTTGTCTGGTTCTTGTCACTTACGGACGACGGACCGTTCATTACCATAAAAAAGGTTTTTTTTTGAAAATTTCCTTGCCAAAAAAACCGTTTAAAATCGATCTCAA
This sequence comes from Scotopteryx bipunctaria, assembly GCA_949320045.1. NCBI lineage: Eukaryota > Metazoa > Arthropoda > Insecta > Lepidoptera > Geometridae > Scotopteryx > Scotopteryx bipunctaria. The sequence goes on along the minus strand of OX439450.1, from coordinate 9,208,289 downwards.
AGATCGATTTTAGATGAGCTTGTTATTTTGTTTTATGTCTGGTTCCCATCACTAACGCACGACGGACCATTCATTACCAAAAAAACTTTTTTTTGTCAAAAAATTATGACGCTTTCCGGCAGATAACAACGAAGTTGATTTGCTATTCTGAGGCCAACGTAATGGACGAACCACGATCTGTCAGTAAAAATAAAACCGGGCATGAGTAGGTAATATATAAAATAAGTAAGTTCGTATGAGCTAAGTAGCCTTCTCTCTAGCTCTATCTTCATTTAGCATACGTTAGATTCGAATGACAGAGTTCGGTCGATAACGTCCGACCATACTTCGGCCGATTACGGACTTGGTTTAATCGTACCGCAATGTGTAGGGTACATAGCTAATTTTCTGCGCCAACGTTACTTTGTGGTTACCCCATTGAAGATTAGTCGGTTTCTGCCTAAGGACGGACAACTCTGGACTTGTAATCCTTGTAGCTTGTAAATGAATGACCTGGTTGAATCTGGAAATGAATGACTTTCCGAAATATTTCGGAATTCTGCAATCAACTCACAGGCCAAACTACTCAAACTAGAAAGCTGAAATTTGGAAGGTAGTAAGCTTCCTGCTTCCTTTTATAACAAAATCACCCCACTAAGGCGTGATTTTTCGAAATTCAACCTCTAAAGGGATGAAAAGGAGTGAAAACGTTTGTATGTACCTACCTCTTTATAAAAACTTATAACCTATCAAAACTTTTAACGCGTAGTGCGATTTGCTTGAAACTCGGTCTGGATACTTTAATTTTCAAAACAACCCATTAAAAGGGGTAAAATGGGGTGTCAAAGTTTGTATGAGAATTTTTTAGCCGATTGGCTCGAAACTTGGCTAGGACACTTTAAATACAAAATTAATGGACACGTGTTTTAGGGCTTATCGAAACAACCCTAAAAAGGAGTAAGTAAGTAAGTTCGTATGAGCTAGAGGCCAACTTTTGTGACGTGAGTTTTTAGGCCGCCTAAAGGCCTCCGTCATGGCTTAACGACTTAAAAACCGGGACCGACAATTTAACGTGCCCTCCGAAGCGCGGAAGCGCTCAGCTCGTAATGCCACTTGCGGTCACCCATCCTGATTGTGACCGCGCACAACGTTGCTTAACTTCAACGATCATACAAGAACGTTTAAGCAAGCTACCCCACGAGCGCTTTTCAAAAAGGGGTAAAATGATGTGTCAAACACCACATGAGTTAGCTAGTCAGTAGCTAGCAGAGCAGACTACTACTCGCGTATTTTATATGATGAACATTACAGAACTACTATCGATTGCTCAACGCTACGGTTTATTACTTCTCCCTTAAGGAGTCGTTTCAAATGCTTCGTACGTGGTCGATAATGTAATGTCGAATCGCTGTTCTATTTCAGCAGTAATAATCTCATTTCACCACGTTCCAAAGTAACTGTCTTTTAACTACTAGATAAATTAATTGACTTCTCAGAATTGTTTCTCTTCTAAATGTGTTAAAGCTGTTTGTTTTCCAGATAAATAATACTAATAAAAATAGTAAAAACCAGCATTAATCTCAGCAAAGGGAGGCCCATACCAGGTAGAGGGTGCGATCTGGCCAGCCCAGGATCTAGAGGGGGGCAAACCGGGGCACCCGCTACGGGCGGCAATTTCAGGGGGCGCCCAAATCATAAACGTCACACAAATTAAAATGTTATTAGCTAATGGGTAATAATAAAGAGTGCATTATTAAAGGGTTATTATTGTCCCAATTACAAAAAATACTACCCTATGCCAATATTTGAGAGTTTTTTTAACAATTTATCGGGGGCGCTACTATGAAGTTTCTACCCCGCCCCGGTTCGAAAAAAATGTAGATCCGGGTATTATCTGGCTGCGAATGAAGATGGTGATTTAATGCTTGGACAGAATGATAACTAAATTGTCTTGTTGTTGTTGGTTTTTTTCGCGTTCTGTAGTTGAATCACACGTCCGTTGTCCGTCTGTCAACGTGCTGTGTCTCATGAACCTTAATAGGTTGAGAGTTGAAATTTTCAGAGTGTGTATTTCTATTGCCGCTATATCAACAAATAATAAAAATAAAATAAAAAGGGTGTTCCATACAAGAAATATTTATGTACAGGTACCATGGTATGGAACCCTTCGTGTGCGAATTCAACTCGCACTTGATTTTTATAAATCTACTCCATAGCCTTACCGTTTTGACGTCCTCGTTGTCGTGGCAGTTGATTCTTGATGCTAGATAAAAGTTATCAAGTTCTGCATTATGGTGCCCATAGTTTCTGATACCTAGGCACAGGGAATCCTAATCTGGCCTCAGAACTACATAGGTATGATGTGACTGTTAGGTGTTATTTATTATTTCTATTTTCTTTTGACTACACAAATTGTAAGCTCACACAGTTCTGAGCTTATGTCTTTATGTCTTTATGTCGTATCTCGTACACTCTCGTACATAACAAAGTTTTAAAAGTGATTAAAGTCGTGGGCGGTGTTTTATACTGAACGTGTCGTTGTAAGCGTCCACACGTCTACAAAACTGTTACCGGCTGGCCGGCGAGATAGCTTAATTTGTCACTGATGGTCCACACTCTCCCTTGTTAATAGCTAACTCTTTTTAAAGTTACTTTAAACTTTGAGTGTTGGATGTTTCAATGTTTTTATTTTCTGTGACATTTTGGGGATTGTTTGAGAAGTGTTATTTTTGTTTCTAAGTTGCGGCAGGTGTGTGGGGGCATATCAAAGGCTTTTCATCATCAATTATGTACCTTTTTAGTGTTCCGTAGTCCGTACCCGAACCAATAGGACCCTATTATTAAGCCTCCCCTGTTTGTCCATCTGTCAGCGGGCTGTATTTCATGAACCGTAATAGGTAAGTAGAGAGATAAAATTTTCAATGTGTACCTATTTCAATTGCCGTTATAACAATCAATAATAAAAAGGGGTTGCCCCACACAAGAAATATTTATTATGTACATGTACGATGGTACGAAACCCTTCGTGTGCGAATTCGACTCGCACTTAACCAGTTTTATTTCTATGGTATTCGGTTGGGGTCTGGGAACAGTTTCGTTATAATTTATTGTATTTTAGTTCAAAATGTAAAAGGGATAATCGTTTGTCCTGGTCCCTCCGCGGAGGTTCTGTAAAGTTCGAAGTAATTTGCCTTGACTTTGGTCAGGAAATTACCACTTCTTTTTGAATACATTAGGGCAGGTTCGTGGCACGATAATTTGAGTATGAAACTTTCCACGAAGAAGTTTATAATGATACCACCTCCACACAGGTAGGTAGATATTTTCATGCTACCAAGTTTTTTCCGTATTTTTGAAAATTATTATTTACAAATGTTGGTAATGCTATGTGGTATATGCAGTCCTCTCTTATTCGTCTCGCCAAATATTCGCTATACTTATATTAAAAAGTAGGAAAAAACCGGTCAAGTGCGAGTCGAATTCGCACACGAATGGTTCCGTACATGGTACTTTTTAATATGACTTTTACTGTATGTACTTTTAAATAGGTTTATGCTTGGGCGGTGTAGCTTCGATGATCGATTATGAATGTTAAAAAAATATTTCTTGTATGGGCCCAGTTTTATTTAATTTCATTTTTATTATTTGTTGTTATGGCGGCGGACGGACGGACGAACGAATAGCGGAGGCTTAGTAATAGGGAACCGTTGGCACCCTTCGGATACGGAACCCTGAAAACTAAATTACAGGTGTATTACAGGTGTACAACTGTATTACAGGTCAAACTATGTAGAGATATTCCAAGTTACATTGAAATCCGTCCAGCCAATACAAAAACATTCTTACACTCTTTCCAATTCATAATATTAGAAGAAAACATCAAAACAAAACAGGGGTAACAATTCCCATTACCCACAATACAGTTAACCAGAACCCCGAAGAAAGATTGAAATGAAGGACAGAACACCCAAGTTGGCTGTTAGCGAACATTCTGTTGTTGGCTGCCTAATTGTACAAGTACTAATGAATTAAACTGTTTCTGCCAACAAATCCACAACGGCTGGCACTTCGATGAACCAGGGGCCTAGATAGATAAGTAAAACTTGGGTTTTATTTTAAGCTGAAGCAATTTGTGCAACTCAACTGACATTTTTAAACGCTTTACTAACTATAATACGGACGGTTTGGTTTCTTGGAAAATTTTCATCGTACCTATTATAAAATCACTAATATAAAGAAAGACTTCTTAAAAAGCATATCTGTACTAATATTATAAAGAGGAAAGATTTTTTGTTTGTAACGAATAGGCTCCGAAACTACTGGACCGATTTCAAAAACTCTTTTACCAATAGAAAGCTACATTATCAGGGTCCAGTATAAGCTATAATAAATTTTCAAAAAATTAGGGTTCCGTAAGAAAATTGCAATATTGTAACCCAAGGTAGAAAACCCAAAATAGTTTATGGCGTGCGCTGCGAAAACTATTGATTATAGAACAAAATAATGTACTTCACGCGTACGAAGTCGCGGGCAACAGCTAGTTATTAATAATTAAATATATAATCATAAATAAATAAATATATATTACAGAAAAATGCACACAGCGTCATCCAGCCCCAATAAATCTAAAAAAAGTTTGCAATGTGAAAGAGTTGGCTAATACTTTTTACCAACTAAACATGAAGCCAATCATTTGTTTCGATTCACTCGTCATGTCCATTTTATTTAACATTTTGTATTTATATACGTTATCATTTACCTACATCGAATAAATATGCAGACAAAACTAATCCAGTAAGCTAAGTACGCACCTAATTATGAGCCTAATTATTTATAATTATATCAAATAATCTTTTTATGACTGTTAAATTTTCGTGGGTAGACATTTCCATTTACTACTGATAATATTATGTATGTAGATACATTTTATTTGGTCTGCCTTTTGCAGTATTTGCCTATAGGACAAACGCTAACTTCCAATAATAAAAACGAGCAATTTTCCCCATCAAAGAAAGCCAGGAGAAGCGTTTACGGAAAGAGGATAATTATACAATTACGGAGAAACATTTTGCAGTACTTACCTACCTATTCTATACCTACCCGCCGCCGTAATGCAAAAGCGCACTGAAATTAATTCGGCGTTCCATCGCATGTAATGTAGGGTAGCTGAACGACCGGCTTTATATTCAAAGCCGGTACTGTATTAAATAATAGATTGTAATCAACACAAATAGAACAGTTTACAAATATATAGAAACATAATAAATAACAAGTTGGTACCTAATTATCAATTAGAGAGCACTGGTGGTCTAGTTGGTAGTGACCCCGCCTTCCGATCCTAAGGTCGTGGGTTCAAACCCGGTAGTGTACCAATGGATTTTTCTGTGCGAAAAATTTATCTGCGCTATGCCAGTACTCTCAAACGGTGAAGGAAAACATCGTGAAGAAACCTGCGGCTTAGTCAGCTTCGCACGTATTGACCATGTCTTTCCTGTGGACAAGGCCGACTAAGCTAAGAGGATGGAATAGGTGCTGGGCAAGCCTACTCCCTATATTCGTACCGGGCACTACAGCGTCATGTTAGTAAAGGTAAAAATTTGCCTCCTGACGCTATATAAATCATCTACTGTAGATAGTAAAAGGCCTTTTTTTAATTATAAATTTACATAAACTACGATTTTTTGTTGTCCCAGGCACAAAGAGATTTATGTAAAGCCGTGGAATTCTTATGCTTTATGGTCTGCGAAATCCACAACGCTAACTGCCACTACTACTCGTGTCATTGATTCCTTCAAAATTAGTGTAATGAAAGGATCATCCTTAGACAGGCTTTTTGTCGAACAACAGAACCTACCCATTTGTATCAATCTTTTCTACTTCATTTGATTCGCAATGTATATGATTTTTCCGGCTTTTTGGATTGCTCAGCGACTAGTCGCATGTATATTGCTCGTTTCAGTAGAGGGGCGTAACAGGTCGACCTCACTTCTAGGTCACTCTTGGCTGAATAAAGGTGAATGCAGGTGCACCCTGTGATAAGGCAATGAGAAACGCCCAGTGCCCAACCTGTCAACTGTCCTTGATAGTGGACATTTTGGCCGTTTACCACACGAAGTTTTGGATAGGTTAAAAAAAGTGATAATTAACTTAACAGTGGTTTTTGTAGATAGGGTAGAACTCGAAAGGTTGGTTGACTTTTACCAAAACAACCTGAAAATATATAAATTACTTATCATAATACTAATGTTTTTTTTTATAAACTAATATAATGGATACATCGCTGCATCGGCCCGTATTAAAATGTTACATTCTTTGCCAATTTACCATTGAAAATTGACCAAAATCTGTGTGTTGTGTTTTGAATGAGATTCACAATTGAGCATTTTTATTGGAGAGATTTGTTTCAGTTTACATGTACCATATTTTTTTATTTAGGTAGTCTTTGAAGCTCATATTTCTCGTCAGTCAGTCAGGAGCTTCCTACATGCTAAAGTCTCTCTTAATTTCAGATCGCGTTAGCAACAGAGAACTCTATCATCCTTCAGAATTTGGACTTCGCAGCGAGCGGCAGTTACTCGTGCGAAGTTTCGATGGACACGCCCATTTACACGAAAGCTTCCAGTGAAAAGCAGCTCACAGTGTTCCGTAAGTCACCGCTTATCTTCACATTTCTTTTTTCAAATACACGGGCTGACACAAACGAAACTATAGCACTAAGGCAGGTTACAACTTACTTTGCGAGAACAGCGATTTTCGCGTTTCACCTTCGTTTTTTTTTCGATGAATCTGTGGATACCCACTTTTTTCTATAAAACAAATGAGATGCGGACAGTATAGGCGCAGAACAATATTGGTTGACCAATAAAATAAATATTATCAGAATGAATTTCATTTAGCAAGCTATCAACCCGGATATCCACACAAAATATTAATTAAATTGCAACTCGTACAGCAGGCATACATACCGTAAATAAATTAACATTTTAGTGATATTTGTTTGTCGCCGTCACGTTGGATTTAAAAATTGATTGATCCCGCGAGTTAAATTTATTATTGAGTTTATATCAAAATGTCGGTTTACATAAAATATAGTCGGGTATCAATATTGTGTAGATTGAGTTATAATGTAGCACACCTTGTACAAGACGATCTCATCTCAGAGTGGTAGTACCTATATCAGGAGAAAATTGGATTTTGTAGTATGTAAACTAGAAATGTACCTACCGTATCTATAGGTACTATCTATTTTTAGTAAGTAAAGTAAGTCAATGTCCCAATGCTGCCTCGTATTGTTGGATGAAGGCTGGCAGAGCTCTGACGTACTTATTAACTAAGTAATTGAGCTCAATTACTTAGTAAATAAGTACCAAATTAGTCAGATTGAAATCAATTGCACAGGTTTTTACAAATGACCGAAACGGGTTTCACGATTTATTTAAGGGCCGTTTCCCGACTTCCATTTCTATTATTGGAACTTGGGCAGGCGTAATAAATCACAATTTATACTGTTACTGAATTTGGCACGGAATTGACGGGAACAGCTCTATTAATTTCCAAGGGTAAGGGGTCCAACCCAACTCTACTAATAAAAACTTTATTGTATGATGGAAATTGGCAGATAGATAGATATATGTTTCTTTATGCGATGATTTTTTTGTCGCCTTAAACTTTTATAAACGAGCGTAAACTTAAAAGTTAGGTGTGACTTTAAATGACTTCTCTTGCAATGTAGGCTACCTCCATCCACGAATACCAAATACAGTTGCCACCCATTCCTATTGAAATAACGAACTATCGAAGCGCAAAACTGTCCAAATAGAAAAGCCAATAGGTATATGAACGAACAATTCAAACGCATAAAAAATGTCCATCAATCGCAATACCTACGCCGCCGACTGGCAGAATGAGGCTGTTTCAAATAAAGCCGGTATTTCAAATCGGGAAAGTAAAGTTTTAAAAAACGGCGTCTTTTTTTAATTCATGAAAGCTTTGGAGCAAAGAGCATGCATTCAGCCGTAGGGATGTACAGAATTGGTATTTAAAATTTATTCATATATTCATATAAAAAAAGTTAAAACTTCTGTTTCGCGGTCTCTAGAGTCTAAGTAAGTACTAAACTATTAGAATTAATTAATAAGAGTATGCACCTTTTTGTAAAACTTTACTTTCCCTACTGTCTTACGATTTGAAATATAATTTCATGCAACATTACTCAGGGTGATCACTCAACCTTAATAAAATAAAAGTATCCTAAATACTTTTTATCATCTAGTATACATGATTTATATACAGCGTCAGGAGACAACTTTTGCCTACACTAACGGAACTCTGTGGTGATTTGAAAGAGCCTGTTCTAAATATGAAAATATATGTCATTTGAAACAGTTATTCATCGGGTTATATCCAAGGGTTATTATAGCAATGATAGCAATACATTCATGCCTGCCAGGCAGAAACCTACCTACGTTGATTAAGTTCCGAATTTACTTTCGTCCAATAGAGCAAATTTAGAGAGCTGACTTGAATAAATGAAAAGCTGTGACCGCTTCATACATATTGGAGTTTTGAACGCAGGTAGAATTGGTGAAAAGTTGAACTTACTCTGATTTAGTCGACTCGGTGAAATAATATTATGTTAGTTGTTGAAATAGTTTTGGGTATTTTAGGCCTTTGTATACGTTTTAATCACGGGAAAGGATATGCAGCAGATGTAAACATACCTATATAAAAAACTAGTGGAATGCCCCGCGACTTTGCCCGTGTTTAGTTTTTTTTTTTAATTCCAACTTTATCTTGCTGCTGCGTGCTCTTGGAGTTCAATTTTGGGATTCCCTAGCTTAAACCTACACCATAAGAAGAATAATATACCCTCCAAGTTTCATACGCCTCCAAGATTCATGCTTCTAGGATACGATTTGTTGAAAACGTCTAGATTTCTTACTTTACTACCAAGAGCGTCTTCTAAACAATAACATTCCAACAGAAAGTCAAACAGGCAATGAAGTACACGAGTAAATTCGAGTGAAAGATAGGATAAGAAACGGGAGACAAAAATTAACATTAACTAATATATCCCCCTACCTGTCTCGTAGCTTTGAAGAATAAAACCGAGATTATTTCTTGGTATCTCTCTTGCAAAGGCTACGTTTACTACAAAAGCAGAATTCCGTGACCTTTACCCGCTTTTCGGTGTGATGTGAACTTTCATACCAAAATAAACATTTTGAGTAAAGCAGGAAAGCAGGCAGATAAGAGGCTTTGTGCAATTGTGGTGCCAGTGTGACCAAGATTCAAGTTTAAATGTGCCCAAGGTAGCTTCTAGCATGTAAATTAAATTACGAATTTAAATGTTATTATTACATGCTTCAAGTTTATCTCTTAGCTTGTTATTCGAGATTTTCAGGAGCGCTCGTAGGCATCTTAGCGAGACAAGTTCGTCCTAAACTTAGGGTATATTTTACCTACATCGTTTTAGAGTTGGCTTTGCTCCAAGCCGAATGCATGCAATCTATGGAATTTTATTATATAATGCTGTATAAAAAAGACACTACCTTATTAGTTTTAATTTTATTTCAAAATACCAGTATGCGCCCGCGGCTTCGCACGCTTTGTACCCGCATAAAAAGTAGCTTAGGTATATGTTATTCCAGCACACATACTATGTAATATTTCAAGTTTCAGCCAAATCCGTTCAGCCGTTACGGCATGATTGAGATACATCGTCACATCCTTACAAACTTTCACATTTATAATATTAGTGCGATTTTTTAATACATAGAGAGCATACCAAAGATATTTAGGAAAAACTACAAGCATATTTTTATGTATTTTATCTACCTGCTTAAGATTATTAATCCCTTTTAAAAGCGGTTATAAAACGGTTAACGGATTATTAATAGGTCGGTAAGTAAATTAATACTTTAATCCCAATGAAAATAACCAGATAGGAACCGCATTTATAAACATCAACACGCTTCAATTCGAGTAAAAATCGCATTATGCGTGTGATTGTTGCTCTGATTCTTTCCCTTTGTATTGGAGTATGGAGTGAAGAGACTGACTACACAGGGTGGCACTCGAAAGTAGGCGTCAAACATGCCCAGGAAATCCAGCGACGAGAACTCATCCACTTCTCGAAACCAATTGTCGGAGGAACCATAGCACCAATCAATTTCCACCCGTACCTCGCTGGACTGCTCATCGACATATGGGGCCTGTCGGCTCCGTCCGCGTGCGGTGGCTCTCTTATAACCTCCACAAGGGTACTGACAGCTGCACACTGTTGGAGCGATGGCAGGTTCCAGGCGTGGCGATTCACTGTTGTTCTCGGTTCACCGTTCCTGTACCACGGAGGTCTAAGGATCCAGACCACAACAATCGCACCTCACCCACACTACAATCAAAGAACGTTCGCTAATGACATCGCCATTGTGTATCTTCCGGTCCAGGTTCCGTTCAGTAGCGCAATCCAACCTATTCAACTCCCGTACGGAGGGTTCCAGACGTTTGATTACACTGGATTTTGGGCAAATGCGAGCGGATACGGAAAATACTCAGACTTGACACATCCCACACAAAACACAATGGTGAGAAATGTATTTTTGCAAGTGATTGGTCTTGAACAGTGCAGTGCGTATTACGGAAATATCGTTCTGAACTCGAATATATGCACGAGCGGTGCGGGTGGAGTGGGGATATGTCAGGGAGACTCCGGTGGCCCTCTGACGATCACCAGCAATGGCGTGCCTATTGTTATTGGTGTGAGCTCATTTGTCGCATACAACGGCTGTGAATTAGGATACCCATCTGTTTACGCGAGTGTGCCTCATTTCTTAAGCTGGATTCACGCGCATTTGTAGATTTAACTGATGAACTATAAAAAAAATTACAAAAAATCCTTAATAAGCTACACTTTCTTAATGTAGTAATCTAACAGATAATCGTTTTACTCGCGTAGAAAATAATCATGACTTATAATCTCATTGATATCTTTTCAGTGTCAGTTATCAATGCATATAACTACTAAAATGACGTAGTGTTGCATTAGATTGATATTTAATTGATTTTTGTGTTACAAGATTAAACCTGAATAAATTTCAGAGCCTACGACAACAGTTGCAAAGAGGCTACGAGGTTACGAAGAACATTTTGAGCTTTTCATTTCTATTTGTGTAAACAAGGCTTACCCACTTCTACCTACAATGAGGAAAATTCTCTAAAAAAGTTTCCAGTCTCTTATTAGATGGCGGCATATACACAACAGAACACTTTAGTATATTATAGGTATAACTTAAAGAAACAAAACAAAATTCGTTACCAGAATCTCCGGTACGTAACATTAAAATTGAACAGTTGTTACGATCTAAAATTCAAGTCACAAACAAGAGTAGGTAGGTACCTAAGTCAAATTGGGGGAGACAGGAAATTCACTAATGGATGACAAAGAAGTTATAAATAATTTATAACCTAATACTGGGCGGAACCATCCTTCGATTTGACATCCAGCTTACCGCAATTAACATTTTACGACAATTTACGCCGAACGAAATACCGAGTGCTATTTCTACTCGTACGTAGATACTTTTAGGTATTGCGCAGAAAAGCATAATATTAGGCACTACACAGTTCGTACTAATAATAATTAATAACTATTCTATTACTAGTACCTACCTACTCCATCTTAATTCGTCCCGAGAACTACAGCGTCCCGTTAGTGAAGGTAAAAGTTGCCTCTTGACGCTGCATAAATCATCTACTACTATAGATGGTAAAAGGCCTTTATCATTATTTACAGTTAGTAATCTACCTAACATCTAGTAGGAAGAGCCTTCACCTGCATAATGTAAACGAAAAAAAACTGTTTTTTACATATAATAAAGAGGAAACAAGAGTCAATTCTAAAAAAATGCTTCAATAAATAAGCTTCTTACTAAAATTACACCTTCCACATTTACATAGGGCAATAATCGTTTCAATCACCTTTATCTACAAAAAGTACGACTTCAACGGACCCAAATCCAATTCCCAATTCAAGTTACCACAGAGTTTAGCAGCTACACGCAAATTACAGGACTTCAAATCAGATTTAAAAATAACGAAGGATATTTTATTATAGCGTGTGCAATAATTTAATAGGAGCGGCGAGATGAAAAGGGGCTTGCTTTTGCATAAGTTTGAGGATGGAAAGATTGCGAAAAAGATAGGTAAGCGGATGTGAACTGAATACCTAATCTGGACATGAACTGATCTGAGCAAGGGGAGGTTTTGAAAGATAGCAATTCTCCGGTGGCGCTCGCGTTTCTTGGAATACCTAAACGCAACGATATTTTACATTTGAATGATTGGTGTGAGGTAGGTACTCTAGCAAACATTACCATAAGTTCTTACACTATATATAGGCAAACAAAATCTGCAGCCAATACCCGGTTTCTGTAATGAACTAACGGATGCCCTAAGTAAATAACAACATTTATCTTTCAAAAATCTATGGGCACTGAGGTCATTCTACTAATCTTTTTTAAACTCTCGCGATCAGAATTCATAATTTGGATTATAAAACGGAAAATACCTTGTTATTATAATATAAGTCATTCTACTGGGCTTGCATACATATTATCACGCCCGTAACCCTTATGGGGTAGGCAGAACATAAGAAATTTAGCAGCCAAAGGCAATTAGTGTTAACATAGAAGAAGCTTAGTAGTTTGCTTGTGACATTTCTCTAGCAATATGGCTAAAAGTATCTCGTACATATTGCTTCAGATCCCCAAAAGCATCACCCTCGCATCGACTTCCCGACCCGATACCTGAGCTTCGGCGAGACACTCCGAGCTAACTGCACAACGGCACCAGCCCTACCCGCACCACATATCACATGGTTCATCAATGGGATCAAGGTAACTTTAACAGCAATATAACTTTAAACTAAAAATGTTGCACAATGTCAACTCTTGAACCGGGGTATTTACCTAACATTATCAATCGGTCTTCGTGTTTCCAAAAATTTTGGCGCAGTTGCACACGCCATGAACACGGAAGAATATCTCCTTTTGGACAGAAGGTAAGCCAATCTCTACAAATAGATTTTAATATCACCAGCAGACCTCTACCAGATTCAGCATAAACATAACATTCGGTCAAGTGCGAGTCGAATTCGCACACGAAGGTTTCCGTACCATCGTAACATGTAGGTACATAAATGTTTCTTGTGTGGGACTCCCTTTTATGTATTACTAGCTGCCGCCCGCGGCTTCGCTCGCGTGGTACCCGGATAAAAAATAGCCTATATGTTAATCCAGTACATGTACCATGTATATTCCAAGTTTCGTTCAGATCCGTTCAGCCGTTTAGGTGTGATTGAGCCACAAACATCCAAACATCCAAACATCCAAACATCGTTACAAACTTTCGTACTAGATGGCAGCACCGGTAAAATTAGTACGCGCTATCGTTGCGTTTTGAGCTTTACGCCGGTAATTTCAAGCAAACTAAGACTTTTCAAATTTATAATATAAGTAAGATTTTGTATTTGTTGTTATATCGGCAATAGAAATACACACTTTGTAAAAATTTCGACTCTAAGTACCTATCACGGTTCACGAGATACAGCCCGCTGACAGACGGAGACGGTCGAACGGACGGACAGCGGAGGCTTAGTAATAGAGTCCCGTTGGCACCTTTTGGGAACGGAACCCTAAAAAAAGCATTCTTAAACAAAAATATCAAAGTTGTTTTAACTGGCCGTGATGCACAGGGCAGATAAGTGCCAATCATAAAACAGAAACGCAAATCGCTGTACGAACTACGAAGCACTCAAGGCGGGCCCCACGTTTTAAAGACAAACATTTTAAGTGTATCGTAAAACAAAATGTCGTTTCAGATGGACGAGCTCATCGCCCACTCACATAAATTTCGAGTCCCGATGAGCGAGCGGAACGGTAGACGTGGGTTGCAGAGAGCCTTCGAATACGAGGGGGGGAGTACCCCCACTCCACTGGTTGCTCTGACCCACGCATCCCATGTCGCCACGCGCCCGCCTGGATGTAGCCATAAGGATCAGGTAAGCATTGATTTATTATCTATATTTATATTCATGAGAGCTTTGGTGGTCTAGCTGGTAGTGACCCCGCCTTCCGATCCTAAGGTCGTGGGTTCAAATCCGGTGTACCAATGGATTTTTCTGTGCGAAAAATTTATGTGCGCTATACCAGTACTCTCAAACGGTGAAGGAAAACATCGTGAGGAAACCCGCGGCTTAGTCAGCTCCGCACGTATTGACCATGTCTTTTCTGTGGACAAGGCCGACTAAGCTGAAAAGATGGAGTAGGTGCTGGGCAAGCCTACTCCATCTTAATTCGTCCCGGACACTACAGCGTCCCGTCTGTGAAGGTAAAGTTGCCTCCTGACGCTGTATAAATCATCTACAATAGATGGTAAAAGGCCTTAGTTTAGTTTTTTATCTTCATACTGTGCGCTATACCAGTCCTCTGAAAAGATGAAGGAAAACATCGTGAGATAACCGGCGCGTTGTAGAAAACTTTAAATCCTTCCTTTTCACTGGTTCGAAAGAATTACTGACACGACGAGATAGAGACCTTCATACTCTATCGTTTTTAGTCAGTCCTTATGTTATCTAACTTCTGGATCTTTTCCCTTTGCCTTCCACGCATCCCTTTCTTGTGCTAACTCCTGCCAACAACAGTTAAGTCCCCTTTAAGTTTAGAATCGTATTCTATCTATCTTTGCAATTTTTCCTGTATTTGCGTTGTCCTAAATAGACAGAGTTACACATGATTAAAAATCGCAGAATTTACTGGTACACTTGTACCAGCCTAAACTAGGACTAGAGACAAATTATAAAACAGACTATGCTTATCTAGGTAGTCCTATCTACCTAGTGTTGGGTTATAAAACAGTCGGTAACTTCATTTAATTTAATCTGATACTTCTCTTAACTTTTAGATAGATAGCTTAGGTATAACATTTTTCACATTTATTTTTGTATTCCCAAAATACCGACAACGCAATAATTTTTTTTCGATCCAGTATTTTTTTTTTCTTTCTTCTATCTGTCAAAAATATGTATCTTGACATTGACATTTCAAATCGATTTTTGCATTGAAAGGCTATTAAATGTGATAATTTAAAAAGTAAGCGAACACTAGATAAGCTAGCCTGTTTTATCTGCTAATTAGATTCTTATAAGCGTAGTTAATGAACCAGACTGCTACGATTTCGTAGACGGTCTACGATATAGAACTTCTCTATTTTAGTACAGTTTCTGATTCTAATAATGTACCTATTATGTTTGTGTATAATGTAGCTGAAAAGCAATACTAGCATCTGTCTGCAGCTGCTCTCGCGTGATACCAACCCGGATTAAAAGTAGTTATTTGACGTTGCAGAAAAAATCGTTCAGAAAAAAACATACGCACACATTCACACACAAATATTCGTATTTATAATATTGGTGTTATTTTACAAGTAGGTATAGAGTGGACAAAGGATAAAGAATTACCTACGTAAGCCGTAATACATTTAGTGGGTAGGTACACCCAACATCCTTTTCCGTCGGCAGATTATAAGCAGAATAATATAATAAACTGATTATCGTCCCAGCAATAATGAAATAATGAATTCCCAGGTAATAGGCAGCCGGCTCAGATGACGGTGATATTAATAATGCCGTATTTTATTCAGTGTGTTGGTGTGTCTATCTGAGCTCAAGGAAATTACTTTTATGCAAATCAACCATTATGTTCCCACGTGCAAAGCTTAAAGCTGTACATTACTTACATTGTGCTTTGGAGTTTCACGTGTATTTTACAATACCCACATGACAGTTTTACTAAGGATAAGCTTTATTAAGTTTATCAAATATATTTTTTCTTTAACTTTTGAGTGGCCACATTTTTTGTAGTATTTTTGACTGCCAGTATTTTCGAATTCGTTCGAATACCTTCTATTCGTATATTTCTTTTATTAGATCAAGTACCTACTAATTTATTAGATTAGATAATTTATAAAGCGTCAAGAGCTTTTTTGCCTACACTAACGGGACGCTGTAATGCCTACAACGATTCTAGATAGAATAGACTCCGTTTATCCTGCTAATATAAATCCGATAAATGGTATGTTTCTTTTTTGTTCAATCGCGCCGTAACTTCTGTACATATTTGAATTAAACTGAAATAAATATTTGTAAATCATTCGTGGCCTGGAACAACAGATGATTTTTTTTGTACGTCTGTTTGTGTTAATAAATAAATAAAAATAAAATAAAAAGTCTTTCATTTCTTGATATAATACGCACTTAAACTAATACTTACCTAAAACTTTTTTCTACTTTATTACTTATTAGGTACATAGGTTCAAGAACCCCTTTAGGTGTGAAGGCCTCCTGTTTGTGTTATTGCAAATAAACACATAATGTATTCTATCTATTCTATTCTTTTTATCCGGGTACCACCGCATATAAGGTAGCCTAATTGGTAGCCTATGTTATCCTACTTAGATTATTTAATGCGAAAGTTTGTGAGAATGTTTGGATGTTTGTGCCTAAATCACGCCTAAACGACAGAACGGATTTGAATGAAACTTGGAATATACATAAAACGTGTGCTGGAATGACGTGGCTACTTTTCATCTGTGTATAACGCGAGCGAAGCCGCGGGCGGCAGCTAGTATTCCAAAAATTTTTAAAATTCCAGGTAGAAGAACTGAAAGGGCACGAGTTCAATATGATCCGGACAACAACGAGTCGGCACAAAAGCCGCAAGCCCAACAAGAGGGACCTCTATGTGACTGTGTCGGAACTACAGCTCGTAGCCACCGGCCGACTGGAGATTACGTGTGTTAGCACCATCCCCGAGTTCAGGAACATCGAGGACAAGTTCGCGGACGTGAGAAACGACACTGTTATAGGTGAGAACTATCATCATCTTCCTGCCCTTATCCCACTCTATGTGGGGTCGGCACAGACTTTTGACAGTTTTGGCTAAGGTGTTTTATGACCGGCCGCCTGCCCGGCGTCAACCCTCCTTGGGAATACTTGCTTATTGTATCTCATCATGTTGGAGAGGGTACTATCCCTTAGTCGACTTTTACGACATGCTCGGGGAGAGAAGCAGCTGGACGCATTCATGTTTTTTCTTTACTCCCAGTCCAGCAGAGAAGGAACAACAGAGAAGCATAGATGAGAACTATATACAGGCTATATACCTACTGAGTTTTCCAAGTGGGCGTGCATGGCCAAAACCGATACTAGAATCCGAAAATCCAACACATTCCTAAGTTTGCCGCATGTCATTACTTCCCAGAATGCGTTCCTTATTAGCAACAATATCAAATGGTGTAATAATAGTGTGCATTTTTTTTTTCAAAAATCAATGTGTTTCATTACTGGCTAGGAATATAGATTTTTCAAAAATCCAATGATGCAGTTTTAGTTTTCTTCAAAATCGGGCCCGAGACTCAATTGAGTACTTATACCTCATAGTTTCGGATTTGGCCATGCACGAGCACGCCCACATAAAAATTCACCCTGTATACTCGACAAAAGACAAACACATAAAAACTAAAACCCCTTTACGTAAACAAGTAACTTGCACTTCAAGCTTTTGCATTTGATATCAAATAGGCTAAGATTCCTTTTTTTGGAGTTAGAGCTCGCATTAGTTTACCGACATATTAAATAGAGACAATATAGTGGTGAAATGATTTAAAGTGCGCCTCAAAAGCTCCTTTCATTCACTTAACACATGTTTTCGAACTTTTTAGATTCTAAGAGATGCCAGTTTCCTCACGATGTTTTCCTTCACCGTTTGAGAATATCTACTAGTAAGTCTTGTGTTAATGTAAAACATCTTAGCTAAAATTCTTACAGCATTAACCAAGGAACATGCTGTGCCGACCCCACATGAGTGGGATAACGGCAGGAAGATGATGATGATGATAGTCCTATGATAATTTCGCAGTTAGGTACATTTCACTAACTAAAGCAATAAAATATGTAGGTAACGTACCCGCTGGTCCTTTTTGACCGACATATCAATCATATCAGTGTCACCTTCACAAAGCATGTCACTCTATGTCCCTATAGTTTTGAGTTGGGTTCCAATTGTTTGCATTATTGTGGTTGTACCTACCTACCTACGGTCTACGGATCGTATACGGAAAGGTAGACGCGAGGGTATAAACCCCATTTGTTTGTTAAATAACAGTATGTTTCAAAAGTTCCGATCTTGTTTTGCTAGGTATAAAAATGTATAGTACCTACCTAACACACATTAAATTTGTTTCGTCCAAGTGCTAATATTATTAATGTGTCTGTGTGTGTGTTCTATGAATATACATAGTTTATGACAGGATAGGTAGGTAGGTAAGGTAGGTAATTAAAAAGTAGCCTATGTCCTTCCCCCGGATGGAATCTATCCCCTTGCCAAATATCATCAATATTTGTTCATCAGTTTAGGCGTGAAAAGGTAACAGACAGACAAACAGAGAGTTACTTTCGCTTTTATAATATTACTAGCTGCCATCCGCGGCTTCGCTCGCGTGATAAATATCCGGATGAAAGCCTAGGTAAGTATATGTTATTCCAGCACATGTACTAAGTACGGTAGGTAATTAGGTATGTATATTCCATTTTTCATTCATATCCGTTCAGTCGTTTAGGCATGATCTAGGCACAAACATGCAAACATCCTCACAAACTTTCACATTAAATAAGTAAATAAATAAATAACACCCAACAGTCACATACATATTCCTGACCCAATACTAGGATTCCCTGTGTCGTGGGTATCAGGTTACAAGTACCATGTTACCACAACACCCAGACCCGGAAGAAATATTTACAGAACATGCAAACATTTCTTGCGCAGCGGGAATCGAACCCGCGCCTCTTGCGTCTCTGCCGAGCAATCGCCCGCCACGCCACCGAGGCCGTCAGACATTTATAATATAGTAGGCTTCGTATTGCTATTATAGTACTAGGTACTATGGATGGTTTTAACAAAAGGTTTTTCTTTTACAGTTGACGTCATCAGACCATCGACGAACACTCAGCCATCAGCAAACCTCACCCTACCAGAGTCCAACACATCAACAGCAACGTTACTATCATCATCGGTCTACCTACTATGCTTACTGTACTTCGCTCTTTAGCAACTTTAAATTAATATATAAAACGGGCTGTGATAAAAACATAATGTTCATTTAAATAGGTACATTTTAGCGTGTGATATTTGTTATAGCGACTGTTACTTTACGATACTACTTTGCTACGTCAACTTGACTATTCTGTTATCATTGTATTAAGAGATGAAGGCCAGTAAGTATACCTCGTACCCATGTCATAAGCAAACAACCAACGCGTAAACGTGATGCGTCACATTAAAAATATACCAATAGCCCAAATTCTTTTGGAAAAAATCCTTAAACATTATAATAGCTAGCTAGTTCAGTATACATAACCCAATTACATTAATCATCGAAAAAATAGACCCACCCCGTTGTTTTTGTTCAAAAAGTTCGTCTCTTTATTTTTCGCTGATATAATTTTTTTTATAAATATGAACCTGAGTATGCACTAGATGTTGTTTATGATGAATAAAAGTTATATGGGTACTTAGAGGCTAGAGGGCAGACTTATCACGTTTGAAAAGCTTACCTGCCGCCTTATTTACTATGACCAAAAGAAACTTGATAGCTCGTAACTTCTTTAAGTCGCGCCGCGTCGCGTTTTTTCAATAAAAAATTGTCATAATAGAATAGGATAACATGGTGATTTAAAAAACATTCCCGCATTACCGTTTTGTTTGGTCATAATGAATTAGGGGATTTAATGGATTCATTATAAAAATTCACTTGCAGAAACTAGCCTAATTCATGAGCATTCAAAAAATGTTTTTTACAGCTAATGTCAGTTGTGGGCCTACCAACATTTTTGTAGTAAACGTTACTTCCTTACCTGCCTGTTCAATTTCGCTAAAGTATAGCTGTCCCTATCAGAGACTTACGTTCGTTGTGGCGTTAATCCGTTTGCGATTTTCCGTCACGTCGCTTCGTGATTTGTCGCCTTTTGTCGCATTTAAACAGATAAAAATCCGTCGTCGCTCACCTAGAACAATGAGTCCATTGAAATAATTTGTGCATATAATCACAAAATAATACCTTGATTATCAAACAATAACAAGCAAGTGCTCTACTTTTATCAAGTATACTACCTTCAATTGTCAACCTTGTTTACTTACGGTCTTACTAATTTGAAATTGCCTGTCACTTTTCACAATCCAACAAAAAAATGGTTAATGCATTGTGTACATAACTTTTAACTTCATTTTAAGACAGGTCTGTAGGTAAGTAAGTTTGTTTTTCAGTTAGGTTATCTATTTTTCCATGTCATATCAAATTTTCCAAGTTTACGAGTTCCGAGGATTATCTTTGACTTTTATTTAACTGCTATATTGCCATAAGTAATTGTGCCTAGAAGTGAGTCGCCAAACCACTGGATACATATCAAATACTCCTTGGGAGATCTCCTTAATATAGACATAAGTAAAATGATATAGACCATACCTACATTAATATAAAATTATAGTTATATTGTACCATAAAAATTATAATTAATAGATAAGATGATAATGTAAATATTGATACTCAAGTATGGTTAGTTAGCTAATGAACCTAACGCAACGAAAACCTGCTATTTTAGCAAGGCTCTATCCCAATTTATATATACCTGCCTATTTGTAAATTTAATTTTTTATCCTACTCTATTGCTTTATGTAAAAATCTCCGTGGTATTTTTACTTCACTGAAAATAAAAACTTCCTTGGTATACAAAAAATGACCGCGAAGAAACCTACTACTGAAAAAATACATAGACAAATTATTCTTTTTTTTCAATATTTTTTTCATTCCAGTATTTTATACTTAGTGCATACTTAGTGCAATAAGCGAATGCCAACTAACCTCGCGTTTTGAATCAAAACAATTATAGTATTATTTCTTGGATAAAACCACTATATAAATTTTAAGGGATCAAAATACTTAAGTAGGCATAGGTAAGAATGTAAACTTAAAAAAACAATTCTAGTATCAAGTCAAAAATATTACCGACCGAGTATTGAGTATATCTTGTCTTTACCTACTTATCTAAAAGTTCTTAAAGGTTATTGTACAAAGAACCGATCTTGCTAACTTAAGGAGCATCTTAACCCTTAGGGCCTTTTCCAGAAGAGGATAAGTAACGGCTAGCCTGTAAAAGGGTAACAGATTTACGAAAATGTTCCAAGATCTTTACGCCACTTAACTCGATACGATGGCATAAAGTACCCTAATCCTCATTTACACTCTTTCCATGATATCGCATTGATAAAAAAAATTGAGCTTACGATTTTGTTCTCGATATCTCTTCATAACTATTTATCTTATTAATTTATCTTTGGATTTTCTTTTTCTTTTTTTATCACAGATCACGCGGGGCAAAAAGGATTTTTTGTTTACGTTATTTGAACTAGGCATCAGGAATTCAGGATATAAAATTAGAGCAAATAGGTAATGAAATAGAATTGAAAGGTTAACATTCAGTTTTGAAGAAAGAATGAACTTTATGATTTTATACACATGTCTAAACATGTGTATAAAATCCTAAATTTCCCAAATGTGAGAAAAATTAGGAAAGATAAAATTCTGACTCAAATGCGGAAGAATTTCTCAAAACGCAACGACAGAATTTGAACGCGTTCTAATTTTACTAGTGGTGCCATCTAGCACAGGGTTTTCAATTTTGCAAACTTAGGTGTAAACTACTCTTAAGGCCTAACAACATATCAAAAAACCGTGCGTTTTTTGTGTCGATATTGACTGGTCTAAGTATATTATAACCTGTACGTAACATTTTGAATTCAAACAATAAACTACCTTACTAAATCAATTATAGAATTATTATCCTACATACTTTCTAATGAATGTGTACTTTCTAATGAATGAATGATCATCAGATAATAATAAGGAAATGGGTACTTAGTATCTAACTGCCTGCAATGTAACCAAAACATATCAATAATGTTATCAACATTATTAACTAGCCTACTTACATAAAATAAACACTATTTGCCATTCTCATACTTCGTAATTTATAAGAATATAAATAATAATATTTAATAATCAAAGTTTTGGAACAATGAAAAATCAAACCGATATGTAAATTACACACTGAGTCTTTGGACATTGTGTTTTATTTTACGGCAAAATCATCCCACACCATAGATGTACGTCAAAATGTAAAAATTAATAAGATGTTTTTCAAAAAAATATTTTATTTCAAAATAACAACATCTAAGTAGGTACTTATACAACGTGTAACATAATGTCCCTATAAGCCCGAAACGGGGGTGTTCTATACGTCATTGCGAACAACGTTTGTTCAACGACTTTTAAAATTTCAAAGGTTTTCATTCATGAAATGTCTCTTAAACTTTGCTCCAATACGTAACTTGACACAACATGAGGCATCCCTATTTACAGCTGTTTTTTGACCTTTAAGTGTGAACTCTAGATGAAACAGGTAACAGAACAGACACCATTAGTAAAATGCCTACCTACTTACCTAATAACGAGGTGGCTTAATAAGTAATTTCTATTTTTTTTTGAAGGCCTAGTGGTACCTTGGTATTTATTGGTAATTAAAATGTAAGGTCACATCACGACTAAAATCCCTAGGCACCGTAAACATCCTTTCAGATCTCTTTGTTAAGTACCTAGTATAGGAGATAGGTACCTTACCTACTCAATTTTGTATCTACCTACTCGGGCCTTAAAGGTATCCTCAGTGGGTGCCAAGGAGTATGAGAGGATGTCTACCGTGCCTGAGGATAAAGCCGTGATACCTACTCAATTTTGTACCTACCTACTCGGGCCTTAAAAGCATCTTGAGTAGGTAACAAGAAGTATGAGAAGAGGTCTACCGTGCCTGAGGATAAAGCCGTGACCCTATTCCACTTTAGTTTTTCCAACGATGTATTATTCCAATATTCATTGGAGCATTTTTCAATGCAATTTTGTACCTACCTACTTGGGCACTAAAGTCAAAGGTTGTGACTTATCTGTCTTACTAATCTTCATTTTCATCGTGAACAGCCTATTTGTCATTGGTTGCATT
The DNA here is from genome assembly GCA_949320045.1 of Scotopteryx bipunctaria. Lineage (NCBI taxonomy): Eukaryota > Metazoa > Arthropoda > Insecta > Lepidoptera > Geometridae > Scotopteryx > Scotopteryx bipunctaria. The sequence continues at coordinate 9,185,143 of OX439450.1, read as the reverse complement.
GAAACAACAACAACAACTAGTGGGATGGCACCTCGCCCTAATTGGCTGTCGGTGCCTTTGCTAAATTCAAAATCCGCAACCGTCAACCGACACCGCACCGCAAGCGTTTGTTTAATAAAATCAAATTGGTTCCGTAGGTTTATTTGTTTTTCACTTTTCTTGATTGAACTACGTAATTGTTGGTAGGTTATTATGTAAGTAGGTAGGTACCTAGTAGCAAATGGGGATGGAGCACATGGTAGCATATTGGTATGAACCCCGCCTTCCCATCCTTAAGTCGTGAGTTCGAATCTATGGATTTTTCGATTCGAAATTTATGTGTGCAATATCAATGCTCTCAAACGGTGAAGGAAAACCTCGTGAGGAAACCAGGCATGTCATAGACGTGTGTCAAAGTGTACGAAAGGAACCTTCAAGGTGCACTCTAATCCTTCCACCACACTGGTTCAAAAGAGCTAGCGACACGGACACGACGACAGTAGTAGTAGTAGTAGATGTATGGTGAAGTTTTTTTCCTTTTTTTTCCCAATCGGTATTTAGTGGGTTACCCCAGACAAGGAACCCTAAAAATTCGGCTTTCGGCAATAGGTACCTACTTTTGGTCGCAAAACAGATCGGTTTTTATCAGTCGCAATTAGCATTCGTTCCTTGCAACAACTGCAACAAGCAATCTCTCGGTTCGCGTAACTAATTAACGATACGATGTCGGCTTTGTACTCAAACGGTGAGTATTATGATATGGTGTTGTGTGTGTGTGTGTTGGAGCAGCACCAAATAATTAATAGCTTAGTAGCGGCGCGTCAGCTCTACAGAGAGCATCGAGCATTTAACTAATAGAGTAGTAAAATGAGCCATCCAATTGCACAACTGATATGATGATATGCACCTGTATAATAACAATTCACGCTCGCACTGAATCAGTACCAAACCAACAAGTGATCTGTGTGTGTGTCCGTCTCCCGATACTCGAAAATATTCAAAGTTTGGTTTTATAACCCATAATGCCGTATTGTTCTATTCGGTGGTGTGGAAAAAACAGCAGGACATCGAATTTTAAAACAGACGGAATCACGTTTCATCGGTAAGCATCAATAAACTATAATTTTATTTCAATTTACAACCATTTATCACGGCTCAAGTTAAACTGGTCAAATAAAACGAAACAATGGACGCTTGTCTATGCGTCCTGCTCTTACCTAGGTGTAACCTATATTATGCCATCCTTTTTATTCATTACACGTGTTACTAGTGATGCTGCACTGTCATAATCAAAATTAGTATCGATATTTATCAGAAAAGGTTATTTATGACAAACAAATAAGTACCCAGATATAATAAATTGAATAAGTACATTTGAAGAACGGGGCGTCCTCTAGTTTATATCTATACTAATATTATAAATAGGAATTAAGATTTTTTGTTTTTTTGTTTGTAACGAAATCCGGGATCCGTAAGAAAATTGCAATATTGTAACCCAAGGTAGAAAATCCAAAACAGTTTTTGGCGTGTGGCTCCGAAGTTACTGGACCGATTTCAAAAATTCTTTCAACAATAGAAAGCCCCTTTATCAAGGTCTAGTATAGACTATAATAAATATCTTCAAAAAATTAGGGATCCGTAAGAAAATTGCAATATTGTAACCCAAGGTAGAAAACCAAAAATAGTTTTTGGCGTGTGGCTCCGAAACTACTGGACCGATTTCAAAAATTCTTTCACCAATAGAAAGCTATATTATCAGGGTCCAGTATAGGCTATAATATATTTTCAAAAAATTAGGGATCCGTAAGAAAATTGCAATATTGTAACCCAAGGTATAAAACGAAAAATAGTTTTTGGCGTGTGGCTCCGAAACTACTGGACCGATTTCAAAAATTCTTTCACCAGTGGAAAGCTACATTATCAGGGTCCAGTATAGGTTATAATAAATTTTCAAAAAGTTAGGGATCCGTAAGAAAATTGCAATATTGTAACCCAAGGTAGAAAACCAAAAATAGTTTTTGGCGTGTGGCTCCGAAACTGCTGGACCGATTTCAAAAATTCTTTCACCAATAGAAAGCTATATTATCAGGGTCCAGTATAGGCTATAAAATATTTTCAAAAAATTAGGGATCCGTAAGAAAATTGCAATATTGTAACCCAAGGTAGAAAATCCAAAATAGTCTTTGGCGTGCGGCTCAGAAACTACTGGACCGATTTCAAAAATTCTTCCACCAATAGAAAGCTACATTATCAGGGTCCAGTATAGGCTATAATAAATTTTCAAAAAGTTAGGGATCCGTAAGAAAATTGCAATATTGTAACCCAAGGTAGAAAACCAAAAATAGTTTTTGGCGTGTGGCTCCGAAACTGCTGGACCGATTTCAAAAATTCTTTCACCAATAGAAAGCTATATTATCAGGGTCCAGTATAGGCTATAAAATATTTTCAAAAAATTAGGGATCCGTAAGAAAATTGCAATATTGTAACCCAAGGTAGAAAATCCAAAATAGTTTTTGGCGTGTGGCTCCGAAACTACTGGACCGATTTCAAAAATTCTTTCACCAGTGGAAAGCTACATTATCAGGGTCCAGTATAGGTTATAATAAATTTTCAAAAAGTTAGGGATCCGTAAGAAAATTGCAATAGTGTAACCCAAGGTAGAAAACCAAAAATAGTTTTTGGCGTGTGGCTCCGAAACTGCTGGACCGATTTCAAAAATTCTTTCACCAATAGAAAGCTATATTATCAGGGTCCAGTATAGGCTATAAAATATTTTCAAAAAATTAGGGATCCGTAAGAAAATTGCAATATTGTAACCCAAGGTAGAAAATCCAAAATAGTCTTTGGCGTGCGGCTCAGAAACTACTGGACCGATTTCAAAAATTCTTCCACCAATAGAAAGCTACATTATCAGGGTCCAGTATAGGCTATAATAAATTTTCAAAAAGTTAGGGATCCGTAAGAAAATTGCAATATTGTAACCCAAGGTAGAAAACCAAAAATAGTTTTTGGCGTGTGGCTCCGAAACTGCTGGACCGATTTCAAAAATTCTTTCACCAATAGAAAGCTATATTATCAGGGTCCAGTATAGGCTATAAAATATTTTCAAAAAATTAGGGATCCGTAAGAAAATTGCAATATTGTAACCCAAGGTAGAAAATCCAAAATAGTTTTTGGCGTGTGGCTCCGAAACTACTGAACCGATTTCAAAAATTCTTCCACCAATAGAAAGCTACATTATCAGGGTCCAGTATAGGCTATAATAAATTTTCAAAAAGTTAGGGATCCGTAAGAAAATTGCAATATTGTAACCCAAGGTAGAAAACCAAAAATAGTTTTTGGCGTGTGGCTCCGAAACTACTGGACCGATTTCAAAAATTCTTTCACCAATAGAAAGCTATATTATCAGGGTCCAGTATAGGCTATAATATATTTTCAAAAAATTAGGGATCTGTAAGAAAATTGCAATATTGTAACCCAAGGTAGAAAATCCAAAATAGTTTTCGGCGTGCGCTGTGAAAACTATTGATTATAGAACAAAATAATGTACCTACTACACGCGTACGAAGTCGCGGGCAACAGCTAGTATTAATATAATTTCAGTCAGCTACTTGAATTAAAATTTATAATGGTTGTTCTATTAATGACTGTAATTAAATAAATAAATAATAAATATTTGAGGATATATCACACAGAACCATCTAGCCCCAAACTAAGCAAAACTTGTACTATGGGAATCAGGTGGCTGATAGAATGCTTATATACTAGGTAGGTAAGGTACTAGGTAGGTACTTATACTTATACACCATATTATAACACCCAGACCCGGAAGACATATTTGTAATAAAGAAACCTGAATTATTTTTCACCTTTTATTGAATATGACGAGAAACAAGCAGTGAGAAGAATTTATACGAAATTAATTCACTTTAAAAACCAGTAACAGTAACACAGTAAGATATTATGGGGAATTACTGAACTGTTTTACAATAAACTTCCAGAAAATTTTTGCAAGTTTTTCCTTTATTTTCCTTAATATAAAAAAAGCTTTATTTCATTAATTATAACACACTAGCCTTTGCCTTTGAAATCGGTCCAGTAGTTTCGGAGCCACACGTCAAAAACTACTTTTGGTTTTCTACCTTGGGTTACAATATTGCAATTTTCTTACGGATCCCTAATTTTTTTGAAAATTTATTATAACCTATTCTGGACCCTGATAATGTAGCTTTCTATTGGTGAAAGAATTTTTGAAATCGGTCCAGTAGTTTCGGAGCCACACGCCAAAAACTATTTTTGGTTTTCTACCTTGGGTTACAATATTGCAATTTTCTTACTGATCCCTATTTTTTTTTTGAAAATTTATTATAGCTTATACTGGACCCTGATAATGTAGCTTTCTATTGGTGAAAGAATTTTTGAAATCGGTCCAGTAGTTTCGGAGCCACACGTCAAAAACTACTTTTGGTTTTCTACCTTGGGTTACAATATTGCAATTTTCTTACGGATCCCTAATTTTTTTGAAAATTTATTATAACCTATACTGGACCCTGATAATGTAGCTTTCTATTGGTGAAAGAATTTTTGAAATCGGTCCAGTAGTTTCGGAGCCACACGCCAAAAACTATTTTTGGTTTTCTACCTTGGGTTACAATATTGCAATTTTCTTACGGATCCCTAATTTTTTTGAAAATTTATTATAGCCTATACTGGACCCTGATAATGTAGCTTTCTACTGGTGAAAGAATTTTTGAAATCGGTCTAGTAGTTTCGGAGCCACACGCCACAAACTATTTTTGGTTTTCTACCTTGGGTTACAATATTGCAATTTTCTTACGGATCCCTAATTTTTTTGAAAATTTATTATAGCATATACTGGACCCTGATAATGTAGCTTTCTACTGGTGAAAGAATTTTTGAAATCGGTCCAGTAGTTTCGGAGCCACACGCCACAAACTATTTTTGGTTTTCTACCTTGGGTTACAATATTGCAATTTTCTTACGGATCCCTAATTTTTTTGAAAATTTATTATAACCTATTCTGGACCCTGATAATGTAGCTTTCTATTGGTGAAAGAATTTTTGAAATCGGTCCAGTAGTTTCGGAGCCACACGCCACAAACTATTTTTGGTTTTCTACCTTGGGTTACAATATTGCAATTTTCTTACGGATCCCTAATTTTTTTGAAAATTTATTATAACCTATTCTGGACCCTGATAATGTAGCTTTCTATTGGTGAAAGAATTTTTGAAATCGGTCCAGTAGTTTCGGAGCCACACGCCAAAAACTATTTTTGGTTTTCTACCTTGGGTTACAATATTGCAATTTTCTTACGGATCCCTAATTTTTTTTTTAATTTATTATAGTCTATACTGGACCCTGATAATGTAGCTTTCTACTGATGAAAGAGTTTTTGAAATCGGTCTAGTAGTTTCGGAGCCACACGCTAAAAACTATTTTTGGTTTTCTACCTTGGGTTACAATATTGCAATTTTCTTACGGATCCCTAATTTTTTTGAAAATTTATTATAACCTAAACTGGACCCTGATAATGTAGCTTTCTATTGGTGAAAGAATGTTTGAAATCGGTCCAGTAGTTTCGGAGCCACACGCCAAAAACTATTTTTGGTTTTCTACCTTGGGTTACAATATTGCAATTTTCTTACGGATCCCTAATTTTTTTGAAAATTTATTATAACCTATACTGGACCCTGATAATGTAGCTTTGTACTGGTGAAAGAATTTTTGAAATCGGTCCAGTAGTTTCGGAGCCTATTCGTTACAAACAAAAAAACAAAAAATCGTTCCTCTATAATATTAGTATAGAAAGTATAGATAGGCTATACCTTATATTTCCTTAATAAATAAAGTTAGTATTATTTAGGGGGCTAGATGGCGCTGTGTGAATTGTCCACAAATATTTATATATATTTAAGATTCCTTTGATTATCGAATTTATTTCATTTATTACTATATATTTTTTAAGTATGGAAGTTCCATTTTATAAAGTTTCTAGTTATTATTTCGTACACACACGCACAAACACACACATAAACATAATACATTTAAACTTATTTGTATTCCACTAAACAAACATTGCTATCGATATTTTTTTATTTTTTATTTTTAGAATCGATTAGAATAGATATCGATATGAATATTTTATTGCACAGCTCTAGTTCAATACTTGACATTGAGTCGGCCAATCAGAGCGCAGGGGCGGGCCCACTGTTCTGATCTGTTTTGGCGGAATTATTTTTCGAACAAAACAAATAACATTACCCCTCTATTCAGTTAAATGCTCGATGACAGAGAGCGTTATCCAGGGCGGCCATTGCCATCTTACGGGCTATTTTCTGGGATTGGTGAACCGTCTTCTCTCGACGGGATCTTTCCACCGGCGCACCAGTGAGGGAAGACCGGGAATTCGGTGGTGTGTTGTACCTACTTCCCTTTGATGGATACCGAGTACCTACTGTGTGTGTCAACAGTGATAAAATTCAGTGATAGGTAGGTATGATGATAGGTACCTAACCTATCACCCTACCTAGTAGGTACCCCATTAGTACCTAGCTTACTAATAAAAAATGACTAAAATAATTTTGTGATTGTGAATGTGAATGTGTACCAGTAATACCAACCTAGGTACCTACATACCTACCTAATACCTACCATGTCAATTAGCCGTGTTCCGAGCCAACCAAGAAGAAGGGAGAAAAGGTATAACTTAACTTTTCCTGTACCTAGGTCCTTAGGTAACTACCTAGGTAGATGTAGGTAGGTAGTTGTTTTTTTATGTGTGAAAGATATCGTGATTTTAATCTTCGACTTTAATTTCTACGTAGAATTAAAAAAATTGCAAATTCTTACGAAAACTTTGGTGATTACACCTAGGTACTTTTTGAAACTTGCCGCGCGTTCAATTGTCTGCGTATGTGTGGGTCCGACGCGATAGGAGGGTGCGCGTGTGTTTGTTACCTACGCAAATGGTAAACAAACACATAGGGTTGTCACAAATTTCTCATGAAATAATTTGTTTTTAATTGTATTGGAATTTCAAATATGATGTATTGAACTTTTGCACACGTCAATGTATTCAAGTGCTCGGTCTGAATACACCCCTTTCGGGCTTATAGGGACATTATGTTACACGTTGTATTATGGAAACAGACAACATAGGCGTACTTATATTTTATATATAGGAATTAATAGATCACACAATATTTGTAGGCAAATACTATTTTAAAATGACATAATTAAATGACTATACATATATATTCTAGTAGGTACCTACCTATATACATACATAATAAGTCAAATGGGTATCACGATTTATCTAATAATTAAATACTATAAAATACTACAAAAAGATTTAAATTATATAAAGGTGTCCTACAATTTATATACTTTAGTAAATGTCAGTTATATAAAATGAAAGCGCCAAGATTTCAGTGCCTACTGTTGACCCTGTGGCCACATTGTCAAGCTTCGGCGAATGATTATTCGTCAAAGAATAGATAAAGACGTAAACGTAAACACGCCGTATTTCGATAATGTAGCCTCACGCAAAGTAATGTGATATTTTTTTTCAGGCCAAAACGACCGTCCTCAGCAAGCAAATAATTGTATTAAAGTGTCAAGTTCTAGCTTGGGGACAAACCAATAAGTATATCTACATAAAAAGACTAGCAATAGGTAGTGGTAACTATGAGACCACTTTTACTTATAAAATTAAATAATTCGTTGATTGAGATTTGGAAGTTATTTGGACTTGGCAAAAGTGCGATCGAAGTTTAAGCATATAAGTTCGTATTATAAGTGCTTACTATCTAAAATCCTATCCTACTAATAAACTCTAGTATGGTAAGTACCTACACGATGATAGATTGAAATACGATTTTTCAATCCATCAAGCTCAAAGCAATACTGACTTAAAAATACCAATAAAAATGTTTATTAGTAAGGAGAATATGTGCTGATTAGGTGTAATAAAGTCCTTAGATAATAATTTAGAAATCTCAATATAATACCCCTCTATTTGTTTTAGGCAGTTACTTTTATTTACTATCTAGTTGATGGACAATCTGATTTGAAACTACTTTCGTAGCCACAGAAGCATTTGGTATTAGAAATCTGTCCATATCCTTTATAAGCAGATTGTCACCATCAGGAACTCCGTATTTGAACGTGATTAGCTCTGGATGACGTTTTTTTGCGGTAATTTTGACAATCGTAGACAGAGGTCTTCTGGACATTACTTTTGCCGCTCCACGCTTGTTCGGAATGTCTCGCAATATTATCAAATGCGTTTCAGTTACTACCAAATAAGAATCGTGCATGTATCCATTCAGTAACACCTCCTGGCATTGGAAGCTGTCGACGACATTGTATTCTTTCAAGAAGGAATTTATATCGACGATCTCCTCCAAGGAATCAGATTCTGTATAGTCCTTTTTAAGGCTGTCTGATCTGGAGTCGTCATCGTCGTCGTTGATGCTGAAAACGGGGGGTACGTTGCGGTATCTCTGCTCCTTTCTATCCCCCGCTGAGACGTGCCACTCTCCGGTGTTCAAATTAGAATTGGGATTCACAATATATTCGATTAGCCTCCCTTTAACCTCTTGGCTCTTCGCTTTCATAGCTGAGGATAGCTTGCTGAACAGCTGTTTCGCCGGCAAGTTTTCTTTCACTTTAGTCTGACGCAATTCAGAGCCATCATTGTTATTATTCGGCGCGCAAACTAAACATGTTGTAGGATTGTGTTCTTCCAAACAGTCCGTCATGTGAGGGCCGAAATAGTCATGGATAGCTACAAAGCCCCCATCGAGCATAGACACGTGTTTTATATTTCTTTTAAGGAAGGAGGCCACAACCATGTGTGCGTAGCTGTCCTCCTCCGTTCGGCCCGAGCCCACAAAGCAAAGATGTTCGCCGGCTGCCAAAGACCCAGCTGCTAAGGCCTGTCTCTGAGCATTCAGCAGGCCTTGCACTGCAGTGTTGAAAGCTGACGGCTCTTGCAACATCAGGTTGCAATCCAGGTGAAATGCTGTAGACAGATGTCCAGCGTTATACTGCTCAGAAGGCCGACAATCGACTAGGAAAAATTTCACGTTCTCTACATTTGAGTCCACAGTCGCGCTCTCAATCAACTCATGAACCGCTACCGGAAGACATAAAGCTTGAGAGTAAAGCTTTGAGTTGATTTCCAAGTTCTCAGAAAACAGTACTTCTAAAACATCCTCACGGAAAGATTGTGGGGTTTTCAATGAGTAATAATGCGCCAAGGAACAGAAATCCGACACGTCATTAGCTTCGAGATCGGCCGGCATACCAATTAGTGTTTCAATTATAGCTGTTTTATCATCATTCTTCATTTGGAGTAACTGTTCTCTGGCATTGATTATCATTATCAAGCAGAGGAAAAATATAAAAAATGGATCAGACCTTTGGAAATACAAATCCCACATAAAGAGTACAACTTCTAAGGTACAAGTTCCAGCAAAAAGAGATCGGAGCCATGGCAAGCAATATTGTTCTGGGGTTATTCTTTTAGTATCCAAGAAGGAACAGAGTTCTGGATCATGATATTGCAAAACCAATCGTAATATATGGAATGGTACACCATTTTTGACACAGCCATTAGGAATGTACAGTTTGATAATTCTTTCAAATAAATTGTAAGTATCAGCCCTAGGTAATTTCAAACTCAATAAAGGCAGAAGTAACTCAATCCAACCATTGTTTGATGTGTAGGCAATAGACTTTGATTTGCAGTAGAAAGTAATAATGGACTCAATGTCTGAAATGACTGATAACTTATCGTCATCATCATTTCCTAGTTTTTTAACGAGTTTCTTTACATCATCCCTGAGATCATTTTGGTTGGTCAAATCAAATATTTCATCGAATGCGAGTAGTTGGTTACTTGCATCTTGGCAGTTGAGACAGAGGAGCCAGACATCAGGCCTCATACTATCGGGGATTTTCTTCCCCTTTGTGAGCGAGTTGATTTCATGAGCGGTGCAGCTATCCAATAGGGCAGACTCCAACTCGATCAGCCTGAAAAGTGAGTATACTAACTAGGTATGATTTTATATGTTTTTTATTAAGGGACATTCTACAAACCTGCAATGATACATGAGGTATTATTGAAGGTTTGTAGATATTCAAGATATAATGCAGATTTGTACATAATTATATCATAACATTCTAATTCTAATTGATGTTAGAGGAACAAAGATCTGCACTGACATCCCGCGTTGGGGTGTATTGTGCATTATCCCCCTGCTAACCCTCTCCCAGCCAGCCTAACTCCTTTAAGTACCGGAGAAGGACTTTGGGATGTTGGCAGTAGTGTTTCGTTATCCTTGATGATGTTAAGGCTGTTGGTGGTGGTATCATAACATTAATATCTATTAGTTATCTTGACATGCTTGATAGTAGCATATTAAGCTAACATGCCTAATGTGTGAAGGGGGTAATAAATACCTGCACACTATTATTGCCTAGACCAGATGCTGTATTAATTATGTTCTTAATAGCTTCCATTCGCAGCTTAGCATGCGCTGTACACACATAAAAATCTTGTGTTATTCCAGCACACATATTATGTATATTTCAAGTTTCAGTCAAATTGGTTCAGCTGTTATGGCGTGATTGAGGCACAAACATCGGCACATCGGCACATCCTCACAAACTTTCACATTTATATTAGTAGGATTACTATCATCATACTTTTACTGTAACTAAATAGGTAGTAAGATTGGAATTTCTTATCTTTTATTATCTACAAAGATTACATATATTTTAGTTTGGGCCTATTAATTGATAGACTTACCTAATAGTTTCCCAGTTAGGTAGGTAGAGAAATAAAGGTAGGTACTTACCAAGTACTGTCATCTTCTTCACCAGCCATCGGTATTGAGGTGATTCACTCTTTGTTGATGTGGTTTATGAACTTGGAACTAAAAACAAACAGAACACTAAAAACTTCAAACACGTACATACAATAAATATACGACGAGATTCTAACGAGAAACTTCGTAGCATAATATATTTACCAATTTTCGTGTACATTGATTCACAACATAGAAATTTTGGTGGAAATAATCGTCGTAATTCGACCGAATAGTTTCCTCTTGGTTGATTGAATTGAAGGTTTTCTCTCTTTAGCTTTCAGGTATTGGATTTGAAAGGAAAAATGGAATGACAAAAATGACATTAACGTTGACAGTGATACACAGTGACAATTACAATGAGAAAACCTCAGAGAAAACCTGAGAAAACAATCAAAACAACGTATTGACTGTCACTGCCATTGAAAGAAAAACATTTTATTTTTTGAGTTTGGTTTGATTATTTTGTAATCGATTCGATCGGTCGTCACGTCACTATTAACACATTTTGTTTTATTATGCTCCTTGGTCACTATCACTGAAGATCACTGAGGTGCTGAGTGCTGAGCTCAGAACAATAAATACATAGAAGCCATACTAAATTTAAGACTGAGTCAGCTATACCTGTCACTTTCTTCTTTATGGACATATTCTTGTCTTGGAATGAGACAACTGTAATGAATCTGTTATTATTTTGTGTTGCTCGTACCAGGCTCAACGTCAAACTTGGTTACCATGACGTCATGGTTACCTTTGTTACGACACCAAATTAAAGAGGTAATAGAAATAGAAAGTTCATCTTGTGTGTTGGGTGACATCTTTACGTATCAGGGTTATGTTTACATTCGAACGGAGCTTTGTTATGAATGAAAAAATATAAAATTTTGTTAATATTACTTATCTGTAAAGCTTTCGTTGTAGGTAATATTAAAATTAAAGGTGAAATAATGTCTTGTGCAGTGCCAGGATGTAAATCTCATTCGTCCAGAAGGCAAAATAATGATGTGAATATAAGTTGCTACCGGTAAGTGTTTTGTTGAATTGTAGAATCAAAGTCTCAATTTTAATGTGTAAGGGGGCAAATTTTATACAATATACCATCATAGAATCATGTTGGATAAGGATTTACTGCCTGTTTTATGCAAAAAACACAAAACATATAGGTTATCATAGTGTTGTTCCACTGTACCAGATCGACTATTTATCGATAGATTACTCTTAAGTACCTACCACTGTAAGTACTTGCTTAAGTACTTTTTACTACTCATATCATATCCTAATTCCTAATATTAAAAATGTAGATACTTAGATCTTTGTTACTGATAGACCGATAGAACGGCTCAGCCGATTTAGATTGCGTTACATTACAATATAGAACAAGGGTCTCTCAAAGTAACTCTGTCTGTTACGCCTTCACGACTAAACCGCAGAACCAATTTTGATGAATTTTGGTATAAAGATAGATGGGACCTTGGTGAAGATAATAAGCTACTCGAAGTACCAATCCTGCGCAAACGAAGTCGAGGGTACCAGTAGTTTGATTATAATGCTATCTTTTTTTTAAGGGATCAATAAAAATTATGCAATGGACGTGGAGTTAGCAGATTTCAGAAGTATGAACCCAGAAACTGACCCAGAAAGATGTACCAAGCGATGGTGATGATGTATTTACCTACACCTAGCTTTAGGAGAGTTCGAATTGATCCCTGGATATCACTGAATAAATGCTATTTGATTTTGACTTTTATTTGGAAATAATGAATCCTTATAGTTTCGGCATGTCCGCCCTTGTCACGGCCGTTTTTCTAGTAAACTGGTAAAGTAGCTATGATTGATTATACTGATCAGCATCATAGTTAATTTTTTTATCGATAAAGAATAGTTACGATGAGGCTATGTTCCCTTCCCTATGAAAATCTTCAATTGTCTATGATAAATATTTATCGGTACGGGACGGGAAGACGGCTGTCTTACAGCAATATATTTGTCTCTCTTTAACTAATTGTCTCCTAGCATAGGAGTAAGAAGCAACATACTATAAATATTAGCAGAAAATTTAACCTTCCTTCTATGTATTTATTGTTCTGAGGTGCTGAGCAAACAAGAAACAATACAATCACTGATTGAAATTAGTACCATCCATCCTTAGTAGTCTGTGTTAGGTGTCGGTCGGCGAGTCAGTAAAGTATTATTAACTTATTAAAACAAAAATATAAAAACAGAAGCACAACAAGCAATTTGCTCAGTCCGTGTGGCCACTGATCAGCAGAGTTTTCGTTTTCTCATTGCTCAGTGAGGCAAGGAAGGAAAACCATAATATAAAGTGAAAAAATGACCGCTGAATAATTTTAAAAAATACCTATATTCTGAACGTGATACAAAATGAAAAATCTATTTCCCAACAAAGAAGCATTCATCGTTTTTGCTTTGTATATAATTTTGTTTGTTTTCCAGGGTAAGTTTACTTTTACTATTTATATATTATTGTATATTTGCCATTAGTTAACTGTAATTTCAAACTCTTATAAAATGGTTTAAGTAAGTAGGTTTCTATTTTCATTCCTATTTCGATTGTAGGTACACGTTTTTATTAGATGGAAGATGGAATAGTTATAATATCCCAGCTTAAGTCAATCCTCCATTATTTTTCTTCCCTTTATTCCCAATAAAAACATCAGAATTATTAACTAAAATAGCTCTCAGTTAAGGAAAACCTTCGCCAAGAATGTTTTACTATACCTACCTACTAAAACCAATGCTTATCAGTTATTCATTATTTCCAGGTGTTTTTGTGACAGCATCTAAAACTGAAAGTGGTGGTTATGATTACAATACCACACTGGTAGTGTTCTTATCTGAACTACTCAAACTTGCAATATCTGCAGTTCTGTACACATACAGACGGACTGAGTAAGTATGCATAATCTGTAGTATTAAGGTTCATTCCTAACTGAAAAAACATCACTACCCAACGATACTTCTCTGCTGGATTGGGAGTTAAGAAAAAATGTGTCTAGCTGCTTCTCTCCCTGAGCATGTTGTAAAAGTCTACTAAGGGATAGTATCCTCCCAGACATGACGGACCATCTATATCGGCGATGGGCTGATCACATGTGACCATGGTTTACCATATCCATCTTGGGATTTTGAATCAGGAGTGGCTGTTCTCTTAGGATTGCTGCCCACCCTTTTGGGGATACCGGCGTGATAATATGTATGTATGAAAGAACATCAAGATGCATTTTTACTTAGGATCCTATTCTGAGTATTGTGTAACTCTACTCAAGCATAGGTATGGAATCTGTTTAAATTAGGCGCGGTCGCAGCCTGAAATTTTGGAGGGGGTCACTAATAATAGAATATGTAGAGTAAATCAGATTTTATTGCACAATACATAATTTTATTGCACACATTATAAAACAAATGAAAGCCTTCTATTTTTATTGGCATCGCAGCTAGGGGCAGAAAATTGCTTGTTTTATATTTTATAAATTTTTAGATTTTTCAATTTGACATGTATGATTTTGGCGGGGGTCATGCCCTTAATGACCCCCCCTTCAGACCGCGCCTGGCTTAAATTGTGATTTATGGATGAGCATAACATTGTCCCTTAGTGCTCTGAGCAAGCAAAAACATACTCTCTTAGAAGGTGACTTTAATAGAATCTACTATTAGGTATTATATTTTTTGTTATTTTCTATTCATAGAATGTGAATGCTAAATGTCAAATATAAAAGCAAGTGTGGTACATTCCTATTAATTATTTAAATGTATTCCTGTGGTAAATTAATAAATGTCAGAAGTTCAAAGTCAACTTGTTCACCTTGAATGAAGTAAGAACATAAATGAACATACCAACCATGACTGTACCTTCTACTTCTAATGTGCAATGGATAGGTAGATGTTGTCAAGGTTATCCAATTTGTTCCCCTTGTTACACAATCTTGTAACTCAATAAGAATATGCAATGAGGTCTTCTTACAAAAGCTTTCTGTTATCTGAATGTTTCTCTTATTTTTTGCTACGATTTCAAAAATTGTGGAAAATTAAAAAAAATACTAGACGCATATTTTTTCCCAAAACTTTTTAGTTCATTTCACCACATTTTTAATTTTTCAGAAGGTTTAACAATTTATTCAATATGTATATAAATTTAATGAAGGTAGAATAAAATATTCATATTTTCTTACTACTCATTTGCTAAAAAACATACTTATAATCACTTTTCTCATGCCCTGAATAATATTTCTTAAACTTATTTGCCCATTATTCACTTTTAAATTCTCGAGAATTCTTCCCAAATAATTTATTTTGCAAAAAATAAAGAAAATGCTCATCTAGTACCTATATTTAGGTATGTACCTATTGTACTTAATACTAAGACCTATCTAACAAGTCTGCTTTAAGCTATTTTTTAATTATTTTTAAATAATAATATGTTAGATAGATAGAAGACTCTAAAAAAAGTAATCATATGATACAGCCGTTTGTAATAGAAAATTCTAAAAAGCTTGCATATTATATCAGTTTGAAATAAGTAGAACTTCCTGTAGAAACAATTTTATCAATATGAACTGAATAAAGTTAGTTTCAAGATAAAATATTATTTCCGAATGTTGTTTTGCCTGAAACTAATGTAATAATATATTATTAATAAACTAGTTTACCCGCGTGGTTTTACCCCTTTTTGAGCTTTATTTTGGAAAACTCATAAACACATATCCATTGATTTTGTATTTAAGGTATCGTAACCCAAGTTTCGAGCCAATCCTACGACCCGTTAAAAAGTTCCCATACAAACTTTAACACCCCACTATGATTGTTTTGAAAAACCCTGAAACACGTGACCAATTATTTTGTACTATTATTTTCCAGACGAATTTTCAAGTTACTCACACCGCTCTTCATAAAGTTTGTATACAAACTATAGAACTCCAGACATTCGCATTTATAATATTATACTATAGTAGAATAGAATCGGCAAGAAGATTGATTGCATTCTGGGGAAGAACATAGGCTACTGTCTGTCTCAAAAAAGATGAAGAAGTTGCGGGCAACAACTAGTTACATAATATTCTGTGTCATGTTTTATCCAAATTGGTTTAGAACCTTATGTTTAAGAATCAAATTATTAAGTTTAAGTCAAGAATGATTGTGTGTATTTTATTTGTTTCAGAAATAAGCCTCACCTTTTTAGAGCACTGTTTGTGAATCGAAGGCTACTATACTATTACTTCATACCATCTCTACTGTACTGTTTCTACAACAACTTGGCATTTATAAATCTCTCACACTATGACCCGACTTCGTATTATATCTTACTGCAGTTCAGAGTAGTTCTTACAGCTCTACTATTTCAGGTAAAAAACTATTATCCTAAAATAAGTAATAATCAGAATGTTCAAATATCTTTACACTCCATTTTCCTACATAGACATAGACAGACATTTATTTATTTGCTGCTTGATACACAATACAAATCTCCAATAAGTACCTAATCCTACTATTTCCTACTATATTATATATGTGAAAGTTTGTGAGGATGTTTATATGTTTGTGCCTCAATCACGCCTAAACGGCTGCACGGATTTGAATGAAACTTGGAATATACATAGTAAATGTTTAGAGTTTTAGAGTGTTTAGAGATTTAACATATAGGCTATTTTTATCCGGGTACCACGCGAGCGAAGCCGCGGGCGGCAGCTAGTCAGTAATAATCACATTAGGTAAATAGATGACACTTTAGAGTTTAACACATAGAAATGCTTAAAATTAGACAGAAATAATATTCATCAGCTATACAGCTTTTGGGATAGGTACACTGCCAAGGTCGAAGCAATCAAATAAATTAATTTGAAAGTATAATATAAACTCATGCATGCAGCTTTGATAATGCCGTTTTTTAATTTATTGTTTTTTTTTTCAGTTTTTATTCAAGAAAAATTTGACGCCAATCCAATGGGTTTCTCTCGGAATATTAACATTAGGATGCATGATAAAGAATTTCGACGCTGCAGCAACCAAGTCAGCCGGCGACACCGATATCTGGTCACAGATATTCAATATCTACTTCCTATCCATCAACTTTCAGAACTTCTGCTCATGTCTCGCTGGAACCTACAACGAGTACCTACTGAAGACAAAAGGATCAAATGTTGATATATTCCTGCAAAATGTCTTCATGTACCTAGACTCTGTTTTGTGTAACTTGATAATGTTGATGTTCAAGGGTGAGATAACGAGCATGTTTGAAGACCTGAATTCCCTCGCCGATACGTTTGTTATTCTTATTACTGTGAATAGCGCTATTGTGGGTATCGTCACTAGTTTTTTTCTGAAGAATCTCAATTCTATATTGAAAACTTACGCTAGCGCGTTAGAATTAATAATAACAGCTGTTGTATGTTACATACTGTTTCATATTTTGATTACTGTGCATACAGTAATATCTATATGTCTAGTCAGTATTGCCGTGGCTATGTATTTCAAAAATCCTGTCAGTAATTCAAGTAATTCTGCAGACAGTAAAGACAAAGAGCCACTGCTGGAAGTTAGTACAAGTAAATAGTCTGCAAGCTTATGATAAAGTATTTTTAGTAGAAAGTATAAGGTCTACACTATTCATTGTTTTAAAATAACATGCCCCTCAAAAAAAGCCAAAAATGTTGTTTAGTTACCATTGTGTTTTGAACATAACACCTACATATTTAATTATCTTCTGTAAATATTATTTTTATTATTATAAGTAGGTACTTATTAAAAATTACCAGTTTTAAAATAGGATGAGATTTCATGAACATTAAGAAAACTATATTTTGTGATTAATTCGAATTCTAGTTACGTAATATATAATAATGTAAATCCTATTTGCTACTCATAAGAAAAGATAGCAAAAATGTTGTCAATACAATGTAAACATTCGTATATGTATATACAATAGGTATGTATATAGAGGATTTGTATACTACCTAGGTAATATTTATTTTATTTTTATTTTAAGTATAATTTTTTTGAAAACTTACAGCTAGAGAAAATACAATAGGTAGATAAATAGATACTATGCAGCAGGATACTACATAATATGGGACGGCTAATTACAAGTTTCCACAAATAAAATTAGGTAAGTAGGTGCTACTTGCGTCTCAGATTCTATCAAAACAAGTATGATAAAGGTTTAAAATACGCCTCAGAGGCTCCTTTCGTGCACTATATAGTAGATTTATATAGAGAAACATGGTTTTAATCTAATCTCATTGTAACCCATGTATTTAGTATCTATTTTTAAGTATTTAGGTATTCCTGACTAGATTATAGATAGATTACTACTATTATTAAATCTAAAATTATTCAGTTAGTATGAGCTTCAATTTCAAGTCTTCGAAATCCACTAAAATACTACAAATACATAGGTATGTATTGTCCTTCAATACTCTTCCTACTATCATGTACATACCTACGACTAAACGATGCGATGAGTCACGTCAAAACAACCGAACTGATTTTCCTGATAGTAGCTTTTGACAGCAGGTACGTACAATTCATACTTTTCGGACGCTCTTGAACTTAAGTTTAAAGTAGTAACATCCGAAGAATCTCACTATCCAAGTGGCATTAGTTCGCAGCCTAGAATCTATCTTGTATTATAACAATAAGCATTTTTCTGCAATCACTCACAGGCTAAACTACTAAACTAGAAAGTCCCCTTATGTTTGTATGAAACTTTTTAACGCATAGTGAGATATAGGTAGTTTGAAACTCCGTCTGGATACTATAAATGCAACATAAATAAACATTTGTCCAGGGTTTTTAAAAATAACTCATAAAAAGAAGTAAAATGGGTTATCGAAAGTATTTACACTAGGTACGCGAGTGAAAACTCGCATAGGTACATATAAGCTAGTATATATGAGCTACTTTTATTGAAACAAATGAATCCCTGGAGGAAACTATAGCTTGAATTTTTGTTATCAAAGAGTGTATTGCGTTTTATCAGTATTATAAATGATTTATTTCACAGTAAGTACTTGCATGAATTGATTTTCATAAACCACTCATGATATTATTTTGTGTTAATCTTTTGTGATGAATGCAATAATAAGACTATATTTTGAAATAATAAAAAATAAACCTTTGAAGTGGTATTTTATTTACATTTCTATATAACTACAATACATAATAAATCACAGTAATAAGATATTATTGCAACAAGAATGGAACATACATATTCATTCATACTAACTCCATTAAATACTAAACCACTATGTTAATGCAAGGAGAGTTAGTATAGGTAGGTACTACTATACATTATAATATGAAAGTTTCAATGATATTATGCTATAATGAAGGTGAATATAACAAGAAAAGTCGAGTTTGGCTCAACAAACAATACTTAATGCAAAAAAAATATAATAATGTACTGCTAATAAAATTTGCAAAATGAAGAATCAACAAGAGAAATGTAATTTATTAATACACAAAATAACCAAGAACTGATTTTTCAATACAGTTTAAACTAATATTTACATATAGAATTCTTATGAATAATCTTGTTTGACAAATGAAAAATCAGGTCTAAGGTCTGATTTAACCGTTTAAACTGAACTGCGTTTAGCTTCTTAACTGAGTTCAAGCGGTGTCACTGCTGACATTTTTATACAACTTGACAGCTCTTGAACTGTTTAAGAGCTAAACGTCGCCGTTCAATTTGAAAATTGAAATCTGTCCTAAGACATTCTAATAGTATTTTATGAACATGTACTTTTCTATACAAGTTGTTTCTAATATTTAAATTAATTAAAATAAGCTTATACATGTAGGTTTTTAACAATTTATAAGGGCACTTTAAAATGGACATAATGCTGATACAATTATTATATTCATTCAGTAGGAATGATAAGCTTGTATTTGTTGTAGCCTGTGTTGCAGTATGTTTCAAAGCTCAAAAGATTATGTTTTTAATAAATAACATAACAATGTTTTGATTTCCATTTTATAAGAAAAGGCAGTCACATTTCTGCTTGGCTTCTAGCAATATTTTTCCAAAATGTTTTAATATGTATGTTAATGATACATTTTTCCTCACAATGTCAATTTAAGTCAAAACATATTTTGTGACCACCTTTCAAGCTTAAAAGCAAAAGCCTGGCCTATGCAATCTACAGAGAACAAACTATGGTGATTTTTTAAAATATTTATAACCAGATTTGATTTAGGGTATCCACCCATGCATATACAACAATAATTTATATAGGTTTGTAGAGCAGGGTGGTGACATATTTCTTCCTGTATCTGTGGGTTGCTGATAACACCATGACACCATCTTTTATGGATAAAGCATAAAGATGATTCAACATTACATGGTTTGGTTCTGGCAGTAACGTTGGTTCACACTAAAAAAGAAAAATAATTATTAGTTACGGCATAAAGTGCCTTTAACATTGGCTCAGCTGACCAATTAACAGTGAAGAGGGTGGTTGGCATAGGCTGGCCTGTTTTTTGCCAAACTGATTTATATGTTTGTCTTATTTTTTTGTTTCTGTCTACATTGGTAGAGGCTAGCCAACAAAAAAAAACTATTATTAGGCTATTTAGAAAAACTGTTTAAAAAATATGACTACTAACTAGTTGTAGTAGTATTACAAATCATAATGCTACTAATAGAAGGTACTTACCGAGAGAGGTGTGTCCTTATTGAGAATAACTTGTAACAAATGTGGAGGCAAAATTGGAGGCCCTGAAACCTTTTCCCAAGGCTTCGACTGAGGTATTTCCTGAAAACAGTAATGAATTATAAATAGGTATCTAATTGGATTTTTAAATGTATGTAGTGTGAATTGCCATAACATTTGGTTTATTCTTCACCTGTGAATACTCAGTTTGTGCACTACTGTGGATCCCTTCGCTGTCCTTAGCAAGTGCTTGAAATACTTCAAAATCAGACATCTTCACTGAAACTAAATTGTTTTTGGATCCCATTCCATTGTCTATAACTTTCTGTGAAAAACCATGCTTACATTTAAATTTACATCACTTAACAGAAAATAATTTGTAAGGCAATAAATTAATGATGGCCAAGCTATAGAAATTTGGGACATCTGGCAGCAAGATGGGTAGATGATTATGGACCAGATATCCTATAATCGGATTAGGCTACCACAGAATGATGTTGGATGGCACAAGCAAAAGAAGGCCTATGCGGAGCAGCGGGCATAGACAGGCTGTTGATTGTGATGATAAAATTAATTTATACAACACAGCTCTAAAATAAAAAGGCCATTACACAACTCACAACTGTAGGGTCGTGGCGCCATTCTCCGTCAACAAAATACTTATACTGATGTTCCCCTTCGGGTAAGTCAATAATAGTAACAAAATCTCCATGAGATTTCACCATTGGAATTGTTTTCCAGTCAGTAAATGTTCCGCTTATGAAAACCTGAAAAGTGTGACAAGGGTTGAAATTAATCTAATAGTAAAATGGTCGAAAACTAGAATTTATGTAAGCTTTTCATGTGGTACAGACTTGTTTTCCTCCACCTTCCCACTTGAATACTGTTGGTAATACTTTGAGTTCATCAACAATGTCAATATTTTCCTCTGTCAATGTGTTAGACCTTTGACGAGGTCCACTATACTCCACTTCACTTTCAGGTACAGCTTTGGTATAGTACGGGGCTCCGTCTTCAATGTTATTTTCGTCATCCCGACTAATGCGGCCATCGTCTAACTTTTTATCGAATATAAATGCCTCTCCTTCTTTGATTGGTGAAGATGGACCAGCGTCGGATACTTTTGCTGCAGCATCTCTGTGCCATTCCTTTGGTTGATTACTTCCTGCATTCCCCATCACACCTCACTTTATCAATTCGATAAGTTTTTAGCAAATTGCAAAAATAAGAACTAGTCGCACTGCTGTTTTCATTTTCGTTTGATTGACAATAATAGCTGTCAGCTGTCAGTGAATAAACATGCCATGCCATGATCACATCTAACCACCAACAATCAATGTCATTTTTATTCTATTACAAAATGATTACTTTGCGCATAAGAGCAAGATCACTATATTTAATTAGTATGAGTGGGAAAAAGACACAATATGAACTTTAAAACCTAGTGCGTGAGTGAAATGAATCAAATCGATTGATCGTGTTGCCCCTCAGAACAATTGTCTGAGTGTTGCCCGCTGTTGCGCTCTCGCGCGGATGTCTTGCTAGCTGAAGCTGACTGATTTCTTAAATTACTTACTAGGTACCTACCTACTTGTATTGTATGTATGTATTGTGGTTTTCGTTCGCAAGCATTGTTGGCCCAAATTCCAATCTCCTTCGACGCGAAGCGCTATAAATTATTATCTCGCTGCGCTACCGGTGACGTAAATACATAATAAAGTGTGCGGGAATTTGAAAAATTGAATTTTGAATTCTTGGTGATAATAAATAATGAGCGATGAAAAGCAGCCACTTCTTACAGGACCTATTATTATCTCTGAAACTAGTGAACCACATGTAGAATTAGAAATCGATCAGTCTTCTCCTCACGAAAAAAACAAAAGTGATTATCACCCAGCCTCTGAAAGATGCCTGGAACACCCGACTTCAAACTTCGATACCATGATCCACCTCCTGAAAGGAAACATTGGAACTGGGATTTTAGCCATGCCCGATGCGTTCAAAAATGCAGGTCTTATAATCGGTGAGTACCTGCCTTTAGATAAGCTTGTTGCAGATGTGCTTACTGTAATAATAAAAATGTTTAGGTACCTACCTAAACAATGGAAAAAAATTATACATTGAAATATTGAAATATTGATAAGGTACCAACAAGTGTATACCCTAGCTACCTATTTCAATATAAAAGTATTTGTCTAAATGAAATGTAAATTTTAAATCTACATAATTACTGGAAAGGTTTATATATTAAAAAAAGGTTTATGCTATGAATATACATAGTTTGGGAACTGGAATAACATGATAGGCTATTTTTTTCTCCAGGTTCAAAGCAAATTTGCGGGCAGAAACTAGTCTATTAATATAGGTGATATATTTAAAGTTTATTTAATCACGCAAGGTCGATAAATAAAAAAATAAGTGTTATTCTGTACATTTAAATATTGAATTTAAATTTAAATCACTGTGTTTGCTTGTGGCTCTGCCCACCCCTTTGGGGATATGGGCAAGATAATATGTATGTATGTAATTATTGACTCTATGTATATTTTTTCTTAGGTGTTTTTGGCACTCTATTCATGGGAGCGATATGCACACATTGCATGCACATGCTGGTACGATGCTCCCATGAACTATGCATCAGAAGTGAACGACCAGCCTTGAATTTTGCCGAGGTTGTTGAAGATGCTTTTGCTTCCGGACCCATTCTGTTGCGACCATTCGCTTCTAAAATGAAGTGAGTTCTATTTAATTTACTGAAAAGTCATTTGTGCTAAAATTATCAAAGGTGGTTTTTATGGTGTGGTTTCATGGCAATATTTGGTTATTAATTTATTTACAACCTACTGCCTAAGTACCTACTCATTTACAACTTGCCTTTACGTAATGCCAATAGGTAGTCTTGACAAGAGTAGGTAGTTCATGTGGAACTGTTGGTAGAAAAATCTTTAAAACTATTTAACTCAGGTTTTATAGGTACCTACTGACTGTTTTTTTTATAAAGACTGCAGCCTAATTGACCTAGAAAATATTAATTTACCTACTTATGCATAATAGAGATAAACAAAGGAAATTTACGGCTTTTTATCATGTTTGTTTGTTTACTTCCCTTGAACTTATCAATAATTACCTCAAGTAAATGAAAACTTTCCTATTTGCCGTGTCAACATTCCCAGCAGGAAATAAACAATAGTACTGAGGACGTAGCCGTAATAGGGCTGGGGGGCGCGTACATCACCCTTGAAAACCTGAATAACCAAACTCCATTGCGACGCACCGATAAGACCCTCGCTTACAGCCGACGCATCCGTGCGTAGCTTGGCCCTGGAGGCTACCGCTTACATTTTCATACAAGAGCGAAGCCAAGCCAAGTACACATGTGTAGCCTCTCCATGCGCCGCAGTATTATTCCAAAATTGTCTCTGATTTAATTCGAAAAAGCCTAATGAGTCTAAAGCTTTGTTTTTGTACCATGACTGACTAACGTGGTTAAAAGAAGCAGGTTACTTATATATTTGTTTAGTTTCTCTAGCTTTGCCCCCCTGGTTCAAATCCTGGCTACGCCCTTGCAAGAATTAATAAACATGCTTAGATGATATTAGAAAAATATAATTTACCTACTAAATTAACTAAGTACCTACCTACTCTTGTCTTCTATTAATTGTTTGTTACTTTTTTATTTCTAATAATGTCCTAAGCAAGTTTCAGTAGGTTAATATTTTTAGGCACAATGTACGATCACGACAGTGGCTAACATTTTTAAAACAATAAGCTATTATTTTGTGCATGAATCATGCTTAAATAACAATTTCATCTTGTTTCAGGAATATTGTGAATGTATTTCTGGTCATAACACAACTGGGATTTTGCTGTGTGTACTTTCTGTTTGTCGCTACTAACCTAAGTGATACGATGGCCATATTCAACGTAAAACTGAGCGTTCATTTCTACTTAGTTCTGCTCTTCCCTTTTATACTAGCATTGGCTATGGTGAAAAATTTGAAGTATCTGACACCAGTGTCCCTGCTTGCGTCGATCATGACGGCTTGGGGGCTTGTCATAACATTCTATTATATACTGCAAGATTTGCCAAAGACAGATTCGGTGAACTCATTTGCAGAATGGCACCATTTGCCGCTGTATTTTGGGACGGCCATGTATGCTTTTGAAGGAATTGGAGTGGTGAGTGATATTTTGAAGATTGGTTTCCTCATACGTGTATTCAACCATGCATAATATTGCCATAGTTATATATGTCACCGTAAAGTTGTAAAAACCGTTAGATTATAATCTCGCGAGATTGTAAACTGTCGAACGTCTGCTTAGATTGAAATTAGTAGTTTAGGTTAGTTATTGAAAAACTACGCGCGAGGCGAGCGAGCAGAGCGAGCATGCCGCGGCAGCCGAAGCGCCAGAAACTTAAAACAATTAAATTTAAAGCAGACTGTTACGGTTCACTATCTTTCGACAGTTTACAATCTCGCGAGATAGATTATAATTTAATGGAATTTACAATTTTACGGTGACATAATATAATGTATGCAAGAACGTAAAACACCTAGGTAAGTATTCGAAATAGGTATCAATGACAGCTAAATAGCTTAAAGAAGAGCAGCGTGAGGTCGCCATACCATTCATATTGTGATAAAACTGCCGGCTCGCCATATCAATATTTATGAAGAGTGTGGGAAATCCTGGTATCTTGCTATTGATCGATTAGGTCATAGCTGTAGCGTCACGAATACCAACGCGTAGCTCGTACATAACGAGCCACCCCACCTCACCCCACCCACAATGAGAACGAAAAACAAGTATGCATTAAATCTCTACAGGAATATATCCTAAAACTATATATTCCGTCTTGTTTTGTACATAAAAGAACGCTCAAGAACGGGTTGGTTCGTCATACTCGTAAACAACGATTGTAGGGCGAATGCAAGTTATTCAGAACTTTAAAGGTATAATACATACCTATCTACAATAATCATTTTTTTATGAATTTAATAAAATAAACGTCAAAACAAAATGAACCTACTGACAATCCACTCGCAGCTTATGCCGTAAAGGTAGGTATGTCCTAAAGAGGAACTGAGAACAATGTCGGAAGAATTTTAGCTAGGGTAGGGGTGCTCTAAGTAAAGAATTCCTAAGATTCCACCCCTAAGGGGAGGTCGCAGGGTATAATCTTAATATGAAAATATCTCCACGCGAAGCAGGAGTTCCTGACGTAAAATATTAATGGATTCGGAGTAGTATAACTCTATTCAAAGTATGATTACATTCGTTATGCATACAGTTCTGATAAATACAAAAACATGATCATAACTAATCCCTGCAAGCTTAGTAGTCATCTCAGTTCTGTAGGTTCACGAGAAGCCTAATGCGGGGTAGTCAGAGATATTATGTCCTAACTATTTTTTTAGAAAATGATCCCTACAATTATGTGTATAAAACAATTGGAGCATTATTCAGCCCCCAGCTTTCTCGTCTTATATAGATGATCAGAATACATACATAAGTACATAGTACAGTATACACAATATCACGCCTGTTTTCCATAGGGGTAGGCAGAGATCACTGATCAGAATATTATCTGTATTAACAACGTTTAATAAAGTAGTAAGATCGTCGAATTCCATTCATCATCATTCATTCAGTTATACAATTTAATTCTGATTTACGAGTAGAAATTTAGTAATGTCTTTCAGTGAGATCTATTGCGTGATGTTTACAAAATACAAGTTGGTCTATTGTATGACCTTGCCTTGTAACGTGATAGATGTACTTTGGAATTACATAGCTAACATGCAATGAACAGTTTTATCACATTTATAATAATTAAACATACAACCTAAGGCATTACCATATTGTAATTGTTTTATGTTGTAACAATTTGATCGTTATAGAACTAAATGTTGTTTATTTTCTTGGTACTTATTTCCTAAATGTATCACGAACCCAGATGTTTTTCAAGGTCTGACAGATGTTTTTCAACGCCTCAATCACGCCCGTGACTGCAGAACGGATGTGATAGAAACATCGTTCATTCCAAAACTGGAATAAAATAAAATATACCTAGGATAATTTTAATCCGGGCACAACACAATCGAAGCCTCTCGTAGCTAGTTTACAAATTGTTTGACGGCCTCGTTGGCGTGGCGGGTGATTGCCCGGCAGAGACGCAAGAAGCGCGGGTTCGATTCCCGCTATCTGGGTGTTGTGGTACCATGGTACTCGTAGTTTCTGATACACACGACACAGGGAATCCTAATTTGGAATACGGGCGTGATAAAACGTTTGTATGTAGATAAGAGGTTCACTCATTGTGACCAGCGAAGGAAAAAGTAACAACGATTTGGCATTGCAGATTCTACCTCTAGAGAACAATATGAAGACGCCAGAAGCATTCGGAGGCTGGACCGGGGTGCTCAATACGGGGATGGTGATTGTGGGCGCATTGTACACAGCCATTGGATTCTTCGGCTACTTGAAATACGGTGACAAAGTCAAAGGCAGCATCACCCTGAACTTGCCAGACTCATTGTAAGTTTTACTAGCCAAATGCCTTTTTGCCTTGTAAAACATTGAGGCAACAAAACCAGCATTTCGTGGAACCAAGAAAGTTCGAAAACATTGTGTCAAGTTCACGAAAAGAGCCTTTGAACACTTTAAATCCTTTCACCGCACTGCTTCGAAAGAACTAACGATACAAATCACTCGAGACATTGTGCTTTTTACCCGAGAAGCGAAAGTATAAGCCGACAAGCAGTCTATGTATTTAATTATGTTCATCTGTTCCACGGGCGTAGCCAGGTTTTAGTAGGTGGGGGGGGGGGGGGGGGGGATTCAATAGGTTTTAGGTTTAAGAAAAATATTAAAGACTAGCTGTTGCCCGCGACATCAATGAGATATGCCGCACGCCTGTTCTTGTTTTAATTCTATAAATGATAATATCTGATCTGATCTGATCTGATCGATCCAAGTCACCTTAGAGCTATGCTGTAGTAGTCGTGTCACTGGTTCTTTTGGGGCAGTGTTAGGGTTAAAATATTACAAGATTTTTTTTAGTGAGGAACATTTTAAAATCTCCTAGTTGCTTCCTAGATGACTTGAACACCCGAGAGCCGTTAGAAAGCAAACGGTCATCTGATTGGTCTGATTGTACCTACCATTGATTTCCGTTTTATAATCTGTAAGTTCGTATGAGCTAGTGGCCAACTCTTGTGACGTAGTTTTTAGGCCGGTTAAAGGCCTCCGTAATGGCTTAACGATTTAAAAACCGGGACCGACAATAAATTAACGTGCCCGCTGAAGCACGGAATCTGTAAAAATGGGATATGGGATACATTATAGCGCCATCTAGGATGCCTTAAAGAACTAAAACTAATTATTTTTTTTGCAGACTAGCGCAAAGCGTCCGTGCTGTAATGGCTGCCGCTATATTCCTGTCTTACGGACTGCAGTTCTACGTGCCAATGGGCATAGTGTGGCCGTACGTTAAATCCAAACTCACCTCTGAAGACGCCCTCAAACATGGCGAAGCGGTCACTCGCGTCGTGCTTATACTCATCACATGTAAGTACCATACTAGTTATTGTAAACATCCGCGGCTTTACTCGCGCTGTACTTGGAAATGTTCATCGTCGTCGTATATTCCAGGTGTTATCCAAATATATTCAGCCGCAATGCCGTGATTCACATAAATAAATAAATAAATAACACCCAACAGTCACATACATAGTCCTGACCCCACACTAGGATTCCCTGTGTCGTGGGTATCAGAAACTACGAGTACCATGGTACCACAACACCCAGACCCTGAAGAAATATTTGCAGAACATGCAAACATTTCTTCCGCAACGGGAATCGAAACCGCGCCTCTTGCGTCTCTTTCGAGCAATCGCCCGCCATGCCACCGAGGCCGTCAATCCGTACAAACTCTGGATTTGTTATGTTAGAAGGATATGATGGCATAGTGTTGACATCAGTTTTTATATCATTTACCGCGGGTTAATCGATTATGATGAAATTAGGAATATAGCTAGAATGATAGCAAGTGGACTACATTTTTACCCGTCTACGGCGAAGCGAAAAGAAGGGTTATGATTTTGACCGGTATGTTCATCTGTTCCACATAACTTATAAACTACTTATCATAATTTGACAAATGTGGTATTGTTGGAAACGTCTCGAACGTCCGCTGGTTATAGACTATGTGACGTCATATTAAATTGAATACGGCGCCCTCTAGAGGACATAGTCGTGAACTAAAAAATAATAATGATGCCGTGTTGGGTATCAGATGAAAGGTCTTAATAAGTACATTTCAAAATATTTAAATTGCACGCTGTTTTGCTTTACCTGATAAGTTTGGTATATTACCTATACTTCAGCCAAACTGGAGATATAATTTATGTAAACAAACCGCCCATGCTTGACCTAAAACTTACTTGTTCATTACATGTTTGTGGAACTTTAAAGCAGTATTAATAATTTTATTAAACTTCTCTGCTGGACTGGGAGTGAAGAAAAAGCATAGAATGCGTCCAGCTGCTTCTCTCCCCGAGCATGTCTTAAAAGTCGACTAAGGGATAGTATCCTCTCCAAAATGATGGACCACCGATATAGGCGATGGACTGGTCACCTGTCACCATTGTTCACCATTTCCTCTTAGGAACCACCATTTCCTCTTTCATCTTAGGATTTTAAATCAGAAGTGACTGCAAGTTTCCTTATGTTTACTTGTGGCTCTGCCCACCCCATTAGGCATATGGACGTGATAAATGTAGGTATGTAATAATTAAATTAAGGTGTGAAAACTTATATTGCGAGGTTTATTTACTTAAAACTAAAGTGATCATAATAAAGAAAAATACGCGACCGACGGTTTGTTTACATAAATCTCCAGTTTGGCTGAAGTATAGGTCAAATTTAAAACAATAAAACCGAAACAAAAAAATTAAAAGCGGTTCTACTTTATCACGAAATTATAACCACAAAAAAAATTAAATAAAAATTAAGTTAAAAAACTAAAACCATGGTGGTATACGACCACGGTTATCCTCTGACTAAGAAGTACAGACGTAACAATTTCAGATGAAAATATTTTCTTGTTTAATACCTTTTAGAGCGTGATTTTTCAGTAGTCGGGTTTAGTTTTTGAACCTAGGTACTTTTTATTTCCGGATGCGAGACAAGCGAAGCCGCGGGCGCTTTGCTATCGTTTTTGTTAAATATTTCTTTGTATCACATTAGTTTCAGTAAGGGTCATATCTCTGGGAGGTATGATATGACCCGAAACTAACAAAACAAAGTTTGTTTTTATGCGAATTCCTAGTTCTTATAATGCTATCAACAATTAATTAATGAATGTCCTTATTTTGTCATCATCATATTGAATTAAAGTAGATAAAAAATCGTAAAGTCGTCCTAATTCTCAGCGTCTGGTCGTTAGGTTATCACATCAAAACAAGCTAATGAGCGCACTCGCTCGGATGTTCATGGCTCGACCAAATACAGATTGTTTATATCAGACTAGCGACCCACCCCGGCCTCGCTCGGTTGCAAAATATGTCGTAAAGTCGACTAAGGGATAATAAATATACTTAAAACCTTTCTGAATAAATAAGTTCGTATGAGCTAATGGTCAACTCTTGCAACGAAATTTTTAGACCGCCTAAAAGCCGCTAACGATTTAAATTTGCCGGGACCGACAATTTAACGTGCCCTCCGAAGCAGGGAAGCGCTCAGCTCTTAATGCCACTCACAGTCACCCATCCAAATTGTGACCGCGCACAAATGGTAAACTTCAACGATCAATCAAGAACGTCTAAGCAAGCTACGCCACGTGCGCTTCAAAATTAATTATAGTGAAAACTATAGGTAAGTACTTTGATAAGTCAGTTTCCGTTTAGATTCTAAAGTTAAGAAGAGTTAAGAGCACAAACAGACAGACGCGAATATCTACTTTGTTTTATACTAATTGGAGATAATATATCATTAGGTACCAGAAAGGTACTTATCTAATTTGTTATCGACGTTATGTTGGTTAATTGGCAACCCCGGCATAGCTGGCAAATACCAGATCAATTTATCTAGACGTGTCACTAGTAGTTTCGAACCAGTGTGGTGAAAGGATTTATAGTGCACCGCAAAGGCTACTTTCATGCACTTGACACATATTCTCGAACTTTTTAGGTTCTACTACATGTCGGTTCCCTCACCATGTTTTCCTTCGCCGTTTGAGAGTATTGGTAAAATTTATATTACGTAAATATTTCGAACAGAAAAATCCATTGGTACACGATCGGATTTGAACTCACCACCTTAGCATCGGAAGCGGGGTCACTCACTACCACTAGACCACTCAAACTCTCAAATACCAGATATAGAAATGTTTGCATGTTCTGCAAATATTTCTTCTTGGCTCGGATATGTACCATGGTACTCGTAGTTTCTGATCCACAACCCAGAGAATCCTAGTGTAAGGTCTGACTGAGCTGTGTGTGACTGTTGATTGTTGATAGGGTTCTGTACCGAAGTGTGCCAACGGGACCCTATTACCAAGCCTCCACTGTCTGTCCGTCCGTCTGTCAGCGTACTGTATCTCATGAACCGTAATACCTAGAGAGTTGAAATTTTCACATAGTATGCATTTCTATTCCTTTTTATTTTATTTATACAAGGAAAATAAATTTTAACGTTCGTAATCGATTATCGAAGTTAAGCAACACTAGGCGCGGTCAGTAATTGAATGGGTCGAGTGGCTTTTTGCACATTTTTTTTTGTAGTTTTATGTTTATTTCTTGTTAACAAATCATAATAAAATTAAAAATTATGGGGGCCTCATACAAGAGACGTGTTTCATTTTGCATTTTTTTTTCTTGATGCAACGCAAGATATGCGTGCGTTGCGAAGTATGTGTGGGGTAACTTTGAGAGATAGAGTGACAAATAGCATGATAACGAGAGCGATGTGGAGTGAAAGAAGATGTAGTAATGAGGATTGAGAAAGGTATGTTAAGATGGTTCGGTCATGTAGAGAATGAATGAAAGAAGATTAACGAAACAGGTATATGAGGCGAGTGTGAATGGTACCGTTGGAAGGGGAAGACCTCGGCGCACGTACCTGGACCAAATCAGCGACGTTTTGGAAAAGGGCCAGGTCAAGAGTACCCTAAACCGACGAGCATGCATGAGGAATGTAATGAGAGTGAAGGAAGCGAAAAAATTATGTCGGGATCGTAGCAAATGGCGATCCGTGATCTCTACATACCCCTATGGGAAATAGGCATGATTCTATATGTGTGTATGTATGATTTAACGTATTTATTAAGGCACGGAACCCTTCGTTTGTGAATTCGACTCTCACTCGACCGGTTCTATTTTATTTACTTATTGTTTTTACCTTTACAGTTTCCGCAGCGGCACTCATTCCCAACCTGAGCGGTATAATATCCCTCGTCGGTGCATTCAGCAGTTCTGCATTGGCCCTCATATTCCCGCCCATTATCGAGATAATGACCTTCTGGCCCGACCAACTTGGTACACGAAACTGGAAACTTTACAAGGACCTATTGATCATATTGTTCGGGATAACCGGATTCGCATTCGGAACATACACCAGCGTCGAAAATTTATTTATATCCAAATAGGTATTTATAAACATTGTTTGAAATGATTATACCAAAGATTTACAATGTTATGAATATCCATGACAATAATTGTATGTAGCAGTGTATTTAAATGATATACAATGTAATCCGCTTTTAAAAAGTATATTTAGCTTAGACCCTATGCGGTGTTAGTATTACTTGTTCCAAATAGCAGCTAGAAATTATGCAGCTGTGTTATAGTATTGAGCATAAGTTTAAACTTATATTGTACAGAGATGATAAAAATGATAAAAAGTGAGTAAATAGTGATAATGAGAATTGTTTATAAAATATAGCTATTTATTTCCTTTAGGTACTTACTTTATAAATTATAATGTTTCATAGAGATCACTATAATGTAAGTTATTGAAGTTCTGTTGTTTTATGAAATTTTTACATTTTTGTTGATTTTTTTGTAAAATTATGTGATTACCTTCAATACTTAGGTATTTATTTTTTGACATAATTTTTAACCATTTCATAATTTAAATCAATTTATTTGCTTCTTTTGCGAGCACAAAATGTACAGCGGCATTTATTAACAATTTTACAGTTTATTTAGTTACATAGTTTAATTAAGCGTTCTAGGGTTCTGCTGAAATCAATATAACTGGAAACGCCCACCAAATAAGATAAAGATACCTTTAGCTTATACCTATTATAATAATCTAAACTTCTAAAGGGATAATACATAAACCTACACTACAGTCTACTCATGCAAAATCGCCGTATTTTTGTATTGAAATCATATACAATGATATCTATTTTACAAATTGATTTAGTGCCTCCAGATAGTTTGTTTTGGATCTTTTAAATCTCGTAAACCTTTAAAAAAATATATACTTAGATAAATAATAGATACCATACCACTACTAATATAAGCTGTTGGTCTTCCAAACATATAAATAAATTATATATTTTGGATCTACATGGTATCAGCAGTTCGAATTTAAAAATACCGGTCAAGTTCGAGTCTAATTCGCACACGAAGGGTTCCCTACCATCGTACAAATAAATTATATATTTTGGATCTACATGGTATCAGCAGTTCGAATTTAAAAATACCGGTCAAGTTCGAGTCTAATTCGCACACGAAGGGTTCCCTACCATCGTACATGTAGGTCTAGGTTCATAAATGTTTCTTGTATGCTTTTATTTTTAATATTTGTTGTTATAACAGCAAAAATACACTGAAAATTTCAACTCTACCTATAGACGGACAGCGGAGGCTTAGTAATAGGGTCCAGTTGGTACACTTCGGGTACGGAATCCTAAAAATGCTTGATGTGCTTGTTTATTCCAAAGTTTTAGTGTTAAAAAAATATTGAATATTAGGTAAAGTATGTTTATTGTACTGTTTTTAAAACATTTTGTTTATTTATAAAAATAGTTTTGATGTGTTCCTACTACCTTATTTATAAAATATAACTAAAACAAACTAGGTACTTGTATTAGTAATAAAATGAAGGGCGAATTCGCGCGGCTAAAAAGGTCCTTTTGGCTCTCAGAATACAAAAATTCTGTATGCTGAATTTTGGCTATAAAATGGTGACCGTTGTTCTAAACCAAACCAAACCAAATTGTCTATATTTAACTAAGGGCAGATTTCACCGTTCAAACTGAACGTGGTTTTGAAGACCCATCAAATTGTATGACTGTCAGCAGTGACAGTTCTTGAACTAGGTTTAAAATCTAAACGCCGCCTGTTCAGTTTGAATAGTGGAATCATACCTTAGGTACAAGAGGTAGGTACCTACTTCCTGTCATCAATTTTTTAACAAATATACCTAAAGGTGTAGTTAAATGTGTATTCCTTTGAGAATAAAAATTATCGTTAGTAATGTATTAGCTTGATTCAGATAAGAAAATAATGTAATTCGCTCCTCTCCTGAGTTAACTGTGATGTAATTTTTCGTTACGATCTGAAATATATTTCATATTTGAATGAGCAAAAAAGAGTTTCAATTTCTTATTTAATTATAATCTTAAGAACTTAACTAGGTGCCTGAAATAGAACCAGTAGCATCAGCACCATGTACTAGCAAAGTGCTAGAAGTGCTCTGCCCTCGTAATAGCAAATGCAGTTCTTGCAAAATGGCGGTTTCGAGAAGAACGCGGTAATCATATTTTTAGATATCTCTGCAGCATGTCCATGTTATATAACTTTTTTCCGTATCTAAAAATACAGAAAAAAATATCAAGCTTTCTGTTGGCATATTATTTTCTTTACTTTATAGTCCCATTTGAATAAAATGTGGTTTACTGCGTTTCCATTTTGGATTATGAGAATTGCGTGGTCACTAAGGCCAAATGCAGCATTTATGATAATACTACGAAAACAGCGACAATTTTTTTTTTGTAGTACGTGTTGGATTCTGTTTTTAGTTAGCAATGATATTCTATTTTAATCCTATTTTAAATACTTTTATGCTAAATGATTTTACAGTATATTAGTCGCAAGTGCTGCATACATAATCTTCCAGCACATGTTTAATACTGTTTACTGTTTGATCTGGTTAGCAAAAGTAATATGCAATATACTTTTATTTATTTATTTTATTTTTAGAGTTTTTAGGGAACTTACAGCTAGGTACAAATAGTAAAGAAAAAAATTATAACCAATTGAGCTAACTCTGGTAACTAACATGGTTGCGGCTATATAAAAGCTTCCACTTATAGTAACAAAAAAAAAATAGGTATAAAAAACAATACAGTAGACGACAAAAAATGGTTTAGAGATATAGAAGTTAGCTATCAAATGTAACACCTTGATAGAATCTACCCGTGACAGCAGCGAGTTCAGTAATGTGTAGTCGTATTTAAGAGGTAATTTTTTACGCGTAAAAGAGCAGACATAACATTTAGACACATTTAAATCTAACTTATTTAAATTACAGTAGTTGAAAAAAATAGTTAAGTCATCTTCTAAGTGCAATGCGCCCTCGTTACTTTCTATAGACTGAATAATTTTCATATCATCCGCGTAAAGAAGGATTTTAGAGTAAACAAAGCATGAGGAGATATCGTTGATAAAAATTTAAAAAGCAGAGGACCCAATAAAGATCCCTGGGGTACACCGGAGGGAATAGTCACTGTCACATCTTTTTAGCCATAGCAAGGAAGTCATCTTTGACATACCTGCTATGTATTGTACAGCAACTACAATAGTCTTATTGTTCTTGTCGCTGCGCATAGACACTCCAGCTATGTAGTTTATTTGCTCCTTTGGTATGGCATATTTGATATGAGATCCGATCTTGTCGATTAGCTCGGAAGAGTTTCTCAGACTTCGAAACTGGGACTCCTTGGACCTCAATGTTTGAGGCGTGATCTTCGACCATTCTAGCGTATGTGGCTCTCCAATTTCTATACACGGAACTGGAGGTACACTACGTCGTTCTTAGTTTTTTGTAAAGATTTTATGTCTTTTCCATATCCAGAATTTTGTCGGATTTAGGTGGCATCAGGTTACAGAACAATGAGAGTTAGAGCACTTTTTTTGGTGACTAAAAAGGCCTATGCGGGAGTGGCAGCCTCTACCACATTTCCTACAAATAAGAGACCCCGGTGATGTTACAAGGTTCACAGCTCGCTCGTGACGTTTCGACCGCTTATGTGCTAAAAGATCGAGCCAAGCGTCATCAGGAGCGACGACACCGCTAGCCACGGTTTTTCTCCAGGCGCGACGATCTTCAGCCTGGCTCTCCCAGTTAGAATATTGGATTTTGAATGTCGCCATATCGCGTTTTACGCTGTCTTTATAACGCAAGATCGATCGGCCGACAGGTCTTTTAGCGTCTTTTACCAATCTATGTAGGTACTACTAATATTATTATATACAAATTCTATGGAGGATTTGATGTCCTGAAGTTCAGGATTGATACTTTTGAGTGCAGCAGACAGCTCAGTTTTTGTGCTATTGATGCTCTCATCGAGTCCTGGAAGTAAGGCAACTTGGAGTGGATGCCGCTTCAATCGCCAAGTACAGTGTCCATGTCTGCTGAGGATGGAGACTTCATAGAGGTAGCTTTTGGAGGCAACTGCAGAGGGCTTGCTCTGGAGTTCTTGCAAGAGGAGCACTTCCAGGTTGATTATCTGTTCTCACCCAGCTTGCGATATCCAGTTTCGGTTACACCAGCACAGCCAAGTCAAAATGTCCCAAACAAACGGAACACTGTCACCATCCCTGAACTCAGCTTCACAGCTCTTGCACTAATACATGTTGGAGCTGCAAAAAAGGAGGAAAAGGTTGATGAACCCTGGTGTAAGCGATTGGCGTAAAAACCGGTGTAGATGCGTGTGTATGGTTCGTCGTCTACGAACTGACTGAACTGAACTGAATTTATGCTAAATGATTTCACAGTAGGTAATAGTAGCAAGTGCTGCATAATCTTCTAGCCCATGTTTAATACTGTAGATCTGGTAAGCAAAAGTAGATAATATTTTCATGCAAGTACCTACTGCAAGTTTCGGTATGTAAAAAAACATACATATAGGTACCTAGTAAAAAATACAATGAAAATTATTTTTTTATGTTTAAATTAGCCCCTTGAACTTGAAATACCATTTTTGCAAAAAAGTGAAAAACCCAAATTATGTCGATTACTGCAAGTGCAACTAGTAGGACAGTTTAGCACTGTACGGTTCTCAGTACGACAGATAACGCTGTTTAAACTCTCCATAGGGCGCTCTTAGACGAGTATAGTTTTAGTTTGATTCATTCAACAACGTGGTACTGGTTGCTCTAGTTGTCTATTAGTTTCATTCATCTATCACAATCAATCAAAACTAACCTATTTCTGAACAGATGAAACTAGTCTATATTTCTCTATGGTGAAATGTCATTCACCGACAACAAATTAAAAAATGTCGGAATCGTGTCAAGACGGTAATTGTCATGGAAATATTGAATGTGGGCCTGACGAATCACCCACGAAACTTATCGTCAATTACATTCCTGAAGTCATGACCCAGGATATGATGTTCTCACTTTTTTCCACTATGGGTAAACTGGAAAGTTGTAAACTGATATCCAACCGAGGGTATGGGTTCGTCGAGTACTCTTGCCCTGAAGACGCGATCAAGGCAAGAAAAGCCTTCAACGGGCTCCTAATGCAGAACAAGACGTTGAAGGTATCCCATGCCCTGCTCAACCCCGAGCTGAAGCCTCCCACGAAGCCAGAAGCGGACTGGAACCTGTACGTATGTAACCTGCCTAATGAACTGACCTTGCAGGATCTACATGGACTATTCGCACAATTTGGTAAAATAGTGAATTCTCGCATAGCGGCCGGTATAGCATTTGTTTTATATGAACACCAATATGAGGCGGAAAGAGCTATTCAAAATATCAATGGCTCTACGCCTCCTGGATTTCTTCATCCACTTACAGTTAAGTATGCCAATAAAAGTAATCCTCATAAATATAAAAACAATAATAACAATTTTGTGAAGGGTGCTCTCATGAAACCGTTCCATTGGATAAATCACTTCAATGCGATAGGAGATCACAATTCTCCAAGCACATGGTCCATTTATATTTATAATATTGCGATGGAAGTGGAGGAGTTAGTATTGTGGCAGTTGTTTGGTCCTTATGGTGCTATTGTATCTGTAAAGATAATTAAGGATCACCACACCAATAAGAGCAAAGGGTTTGGATTTGTGACTATGAGGAACTATGATCAGGCTGCGATGGCAATACAAGCACTGAATGGGTATGTCCTGCATGGACAACCTCTCTCTGTGAGTTTTAAAACTCAAAAGAGATAATGGTGAAATTAAAGACTTATTATATTACTATACAATATCAATACAGTAAGAATAAGCAAAAATACCTTATTACCAATTATTGGCATTAACAGACACTGCATAAGGCAATAGTTTAATCTTGATTCTTTGTACACTTTAACTTTAAGTGAGTGGTCATTTGACTCTTTGTTAAAAATTAATTATATTACTTTGAGCTTCGACATTGTTAAGTTTGTTTATGAATAATAATTTATTCAGTTTGCTCGTTAAATATTTCAAGTTTAGTAGGAGTTTAAGATTTGTAATTGAAAATGAATGTTTGGGAGTCCAACATTAGTTGTGAGCTGTTTGCTTTCATTATTTTTATCTATTATTTAAGTATAATAAACCCTTTGAAAGAAAGTGCTTTTACAAGATCTTACTAATTGATAAGCCACGTTGAGATATTTAATCAGCTACTAGTTTTAGTTGTACACTTTTTATAACAATGATGTCTATTTAGGTAGTGAAAACGAAATCTAGATTATATCATATTTATACATTTAGTATAAAAATTTGCTGAATAAAAGTTCATTTTCACAATTTTATACAAGAGTTTTGTACTGTGTTTTCCTTGACTTAGGTAGTCCCAATTTCAGCAGTTATATAATAAATGAACAAGATCTTCTTATTGGTTTCTTGTAAGATTTTAAAACAGATTACCAATAAGGAGTGTCATTAACTGAGCCTAATAAAAGTTGAAATCAAATTATTATTTGCATTTTAACTGCATGAGAATCACACTAGTTAGGTTAGATCACCATGACATCATAGATAACAGAATCTAGGTAACTAGACCAAGTAAGTTCTAATGAAGGCCATTACAATAGTAGAATAGATTGTCAAACTACATACATTGTTGATTGATGATAAATATTTCAAATTCATAACTATTATATTTTATTACACCTACACTTGACCACACCTTTCATCCTAATATTGCCACGTACGTACCTACAATACCTAACTACCTACGTAGGTCGCTGCGTGTCGCAATACAAAAATATTTGGTGAATGATTAGTAAAGTAGGTAAAATGATGAAATCGGGTACCTAACTTGGGAGTCGTGGGTGTGATTCCCGGGGTAAGATTTTTGGTTCATAATATTTTTTTAATTATTATTTAGTTACCTATTTATTATTTCCATTTTAACGTACGTACGATCGGTAAAATGCTACTAGCTTTTACAATTATCTTATTTTCCCACGACTAGGGTATTTCTAGCAGGGTGTCAGCAGTCCGTCGGCCACGAAAATACCAAGTTCAATGACCACTAATTGACCAATAACAGCGGCGGACAGTGGATTACGTCATTTCCGAACCAACAGCAAACCACAGAATATTCAGAGTAGGTATGATAAGTATGTGACAATGTGGAAATCTCACAGCGCAACGCTTACTGTAATTAATTTATGTTCGAAAATACATGTAGTAAACTAAATGTAAGTGCATGAGGTAAGTAAATAGACATAGGTAGGTGTACAGATCGGCACCTACAGCATCGGACAGGACCGTATCCGACCGCATCGACCATCGACATGTAAAAGTGGATCAAATGATGAAACAGGGTGATTAACAGGTACCTACCTACTTTACCTGCCCAAGGTTAAACAAGTAAGTTTTTTGTTTGTACAAACGAACACTGCTAACATTACTCAAAACTTGCACGAGCATAACAAAATAATCTCGGACTACCCACACACATAAACTAGACCGTTTTGTCTATGTGTACTACCGGAAACACCGATTTATCCGTGGCCGGAAGTGACCGTACTGCTGGATTTAAATTATCGGATACTATCCCTATCGAATTTTTATTACCTACGTTTAACATTTCACGAGATAACATTTTATATTCAGAATAAGATGAATTAGAACCTAGATTAATAAAATTAAATATAGGTAATCGATAGAAGGAACATACTTAATACATACCTGTTGTAGCACTTAATAGTACCAAGATACCTAAAGGTATATTACAGTTACTTCTCTGCTGGACTGGAAATAAAGAAAAAACAATGCGTCCAGCTGCTTCTCACCCCGAACATGTCGTAAAAGCCGACTAAGGGTAGGTAAGGTACGTATTTATTCTGAGCTAAGGGATAGTATCCTCTCCAATATGATGGACCATCTTATGGGCGATGGGCTGATCACCTGTCACCATAGTTCACCATACCCATCTTGAGTCAGGAGTGGTTCCTAGTTTTTTATAATTACTTGTGGCTCTGCTTACTCTTTTAGAGATACGAGCGTGATACCTTTTAAGTAAACTGAAAAGTATCAGGGGATTTCCCTAATAGGGAATCTAATATAAACTACGGCACATAAACGTACGTGCAATGCTGTTAATCTACACAGTTCGGGTATTCCCCAAAATGAAAAATCGTGACTTGGATTATGTTTTCGCCTGGTCATTCATGTTTAATTAGTGAAAGCGTGAATTATACGGATACAACAAAACAGCTGGAAGAAAAAAGATTTTGTATGGGTTTATTTTGATAAAAAAGTCTGCTTGCGGAAAGTTCTAATAAACACAAAGCGGTTTGTAAAAGTTGTAAGAAAAAGTTTGTACTTATTAGGTTGCGTTTAATTTGGTATTTGGAGCATACTAAAATAAGAAATAGGTCAAGAAGAACCTGAATGGGAAAAAGTAATTATGTAACCAGTTAGAACATAGGTAAACATCGTGACTGTGACTTCAGGAATACTCAAATGGTTTTAATCAGTTTTAGGTCATTTTCTTAACTTTTCATTGTTGATTTTTTGTTTGAATGTGACTCAAATTCAAATTGATAATTTTATATGAGCAATATTGATTAAGTATTTTTTATTTTATAATTGAATTAGGTACCTACTCATAATTAAAATAATCAAAGATATTATTAGGTAAGTACCTATGTTTTTTTTAGTAATAACCAACTTCCAATATAAAAAGATTGATATATGTAAGTACCTAAAGGATTAAAAAAAAACTGATTTAATATCAATTGAATCCCCTGATCTAGGTAGGTAGGTACCTAGCCTATATATGTACCTAACCTAGTCATAGATGTTTAGTTAAGTTACTGCAGTGCAGTAGATATAGGTATCCTAGGCCCACCCTAACTTCAGTAGGTAACTGAAACAGTTATTGTGAGCAGTCACCGCAACCACGCCAACAATAGTCGGGAAGTGATCTAAAATCAGTAAGAAGCCTCACAGTATTTTCTTACATCATTACTTCTCAAGTTCAACCTTCGGTGAGT
Source organism: Scotopteryx bipunctaria (assembly GCA_949320045.1). Lineage (NCBI taxonomy): Eukaryota > Metazoa > Arthropoda > Insecta > Lepidoptera > Geometridae > Scotopteryx > Scotopteryx bipunctaria. Next base: position 9,143,915 of record OX439450.1, on the reverse strand, counting down.
ACTTTCTTACATCATTACTTTTCAAGTTCAAGTTCAATTGACTTCTAAAATAGGCAGTCCGTTATGCGAAAGTTTTAGCCCGGTACGCGCATGCGTTAAGGGATCAATAGTCTCCACGCTAACTCTAGCGTGTCACGCAAACGAATCCTGTGTGAAAAACAAATAAGTGGTTATAATTTTCTAGGATAATAAATTGGTTGGTTTCCAGTGCATTCGTGTGCCGGTTCCACGGCCCTGGCGGACGAGTCCACGTCGGCTGCGGGAGGCGTCGGCCTCGCCGTGAATAGCAAGGTAGGCAGGAGGTACCCTAGAATAGTTAAAAATGCTTAGTTTTTCTAAATGATGTGTTTTTAAAAGATTTGTCCATCCTCTCTCCGTTTATTTCGTCATGTAGAGTTACCTAGTTAGCTGTAGGCAGGTAGGTAGGTACTTAGTAACGAACCCTATACCTAAGTTGATTTTACTACTACACCAATATCGTTGATATGAGATTGAATGACCCACTTTTCTTCGCTGAGTGTTCTAATCTTCAGAAATTATAACTGACATAAAGCAATACCTACTAATACTATTTTCGATTGCTTTTATGAAGGCAGGTCTACCTACTTATCTATTTGTCAGCATTTCGCTTTGCACGAATAATTTCATTTATCGCAATACTAAAGCGAAGGAGTTGAATAAAAACATTATGATGTACTTCATAGCACAGAATAACTAATAGCACTAGGTAATACTTCTAATTCTACAGACTTCAGAAGCATTCGCTCGCCTGAATCAATATTTATGTCATTATAATGTCTCGACTCAAGCATAGTTTTGTTAACAAATATCCCGACGAAAGCGTAGAATTCCGCTTGAGTAATATTCGAGCGAGTTTTCAAAGTTCTTAAGAGGGCTCTACCTACCAGGTGTATCCAAGTCCGGGGGCGGCCCGCGGGGTATGGGCCCTACCGCAGCCGCCCCCCTGCACGATGGCGGCGGAAGAGCCCCTACCGCCGTGCTCACCGATCTCACCAGATGCGCCCGCCGCGCCGCCCCGAGCCATTACTAGCTTCTACCATCACTCTGATCTGCATCAGCTGATATTCGAAGCTGTGCGCTCCGGGTGAGTCATTGTCTACCTTTTCTGTTGAATTATTTGCCTCTGAAGACCTATGAGACAGTGTGAAGCCTACCTAAATATCTGATCCATTTTATTTTACCACTAATGAAAGACTGAAAATAAAAATATATATAACAACAATAAGTCACAACAGTCACATACATAGTCCTGACCCCACACTAGGATTCCTTCTGTCGTGGGTATCAGAAACTACGAGTACCATGGTACCACAACACCCAAACCCGGAAGAAATATTTACAGAACATACAAACATTTCTTCCGCAGCGGGAATCGAACCCGCGCCTCTTGCGTCTCTGCCGAGCAATCGCCCGCCACGCTACTGAGGCCGTCAATATGATCGTCAATGGAAAATCGTTAGACTGGACAGTGTCCAAAACTAGATTAGACCAATCAAGAATTCCCAAAAGTTAGCTAAACGGCTTTCCCTAGGGAGGTGTCAGAGATTGAGCGTCTCGTAGAGAAGCTCGGAGTAGAAGTGCTGAGCGCGCGGGACCAACATGGCTACACTCCGGCGCACTGGGCCGCGCTTGACGGCAGCGTCGCGGTCATGCGCTACTTGGTGGAACGTGGGGCGCCTATTGACCTCTCCTGTCTTGGGACACAGGTGATGGCCACCAGCTCGAAGTCCTAGCTTAGATTTACCACTCACTATAAGCCATCAGTTAGTACAATAGAATAGAATGTTAGAGTGTGCAGTTTGCGGACAGAATGACAGTTAGACGCTGATATAAACATACCTAACTTATCCTTGGTACCTTGCAGGGCCCTCGTCCAATCCATTGGGCGTGCCGCAAGGGACACGCGTCCGTTGTCCAAGTACTGCTGCAGTCGGGTGTAGCCGTAAACGCTGCTGATTTCAAAGGTGCTTGTTTAAGATTCTTGCCTCTAGGATCGGCCTATTCAATGGGCTCTACAAAACTGTCTATTTCTTATAAACCTTAATTCACAAGGCAAGGTTGCATGAAATTTTACCTTTCTTTCCAGGACTAACTCCTCTAATGACAGCATGCATGTATGGCAAGACAGCCACAGCGGCCTACCTCCTAGGCATGGGAGCTGCAACCCGTCTTTCAGACATCAATGGAGACACCGCCTTGCATTGGGCAGCCTATAAGGGCCATGCAGACCTTGTCAGATTGCTGATTTACTCAGGAGTTCCGCTCCATTGCACGGATAACTTCGGGTCTACTCCGCTTCACTTGGCTTGCTTATCGGGAAACTTGACGTGTGTTCGGTTGTTGTGTGAAAAGGTGCGTCATCTGGTCTTTTTTTTTCTTCTTTAGCAGCGAGTAATCTTATAAGTAACTTGATGTTTCAGGTGAAAGCTGAACTAGAGCCGCGTGATAAGAACGGCAAGACACCGTTGATGCTCGCACAAAGCCACCGCCACGCTGAGGTGGTGAAGCTTCTACAGAAAGAAATGAAACGCAAGTCGCATTGGATGCCCCCTCTATCTGAACTCTGGGCTTTGCTGTTCGGCGGCGCTGGAGACTCAAAAGGCCCCCTACTATTCTTCCTCATATCAGTACTTCTTTGGGGCTATCCGATGTACGTGATTCGTTGCATTCCCTTAACTTGGAACACGCTCCGTCTATCTCACTACTGTTTCCTGTATTGGAATGCTATAATGTGGATGAGCTGGGTGATTGCGAATCGACGGGATCCAGGCTACATACCGCAAAACTCGGAGACTTACTACAGGGCTATCAGACAGATACCCTACTATGACAAGTGGAAGAAGAGAAACGCGATTCTATCGAGACTTTGCCATACTTGTCGATGCATGAGACCACTGAGGTGAGTATCAAGCTCCCTGTATTTTTTTAAGTATTTACCGATAGATTTATTTTCATTAATAAGCTAAATGGCAAGGAAGCAGCTATTCTACATATAGTATCTCTACAACTTTTCCTCTATCAAGCCTCTATCGAAAATTTGCATAATGCACGGGGAACTTGATAGGATTTGAATTATTAATACGTAATCTCGATCAAGTTCATAGAAAACAACTGGAATGCTGTATGTTATGCTAATGGCTATCAAAAACTGGTCTTCCACTTGAAAACCCGATCTCATCTACTTTCACTGGTCAGTCATAACTGATTTGTAGTACGAAATCGTCTGTTACATTCAATGGTTACATTCATGCTACAAATTACAATAGAAATTCGAGTCACGCTATCCGGTGCCGTTCGTGAGATGAAGTGAAACTGCATAGAGGTGACCACGTGTGCCGTCGAATCTGTATTGAATTGAGCGACATACCTACATCGACGTAGTACCTTACCCACCTACCTAGGTAGAAAAACTTAGGTGCACTAGACACTACAACTTATAAATAAAATATTTAGGCAACTAGGTTAGGTACACAACGGAACACTTTGTCGGGTCTGAAGTAGGTATTTAGGTAAGTAGGTATCTTGACAATTAAAATAACGTAGCTACATCCTGATCTTTAGGGTACCCATTACCTAATTGATGCTTATGGATTATGAAAATAAGAGCTGTTGAACACTTCTTCTATGTACCTATAATGCCTAAGTTTGAAATGATTTTAGGGTAATAAGTACCTAGGTACTTTTTGATAATCGGTTCACTGTGCCTTCATAGGTAGGTACTTGATAAGGGCCAAGGTAAATCTCCAATCAACGCTTTGGCCATGAGCGGTTTCCTAGATTTTAAATCATCTAGGCATGTTCATGAACTTCTATTTATATATAAGTACTTAGCTACTCTGGGTGAAGAGTAAAGTAGGAAAGTAAAATAGCGCCTTTATTTATTTCCAGAGCAAAACACTGCCGTATCTGCAAGCGTTGCGTTGCCTACTTCGACCACCACTGTCCATTCATCTACAATTGCGTGGGCGTCCGGAATCGGATGTGGTTCTTCCTGTTCGTGATGAGTGTTGCTATCAACTGCACTCTGTCCATCTACTTCGCTTGTTACTGCTTGCTACTGGAAGGCTTTGGCCTACTCTACGCGCTGGGGTTATTGGAGGCGATAACATTCTGCGCACTGGGGTGGATTTTGACTTGCACCTCTGTAAGTCGAAATTCAATTTATTACCTAATTGTCTAGTGTGAGTTTTAAACATACTCCATCGAGAGCAGTGCCGGTTCGGTTCTCGCTGTAAGAGAAATATTTGTATGTACTTACTGCAATATTTCTTTCTTCGGTCTGCGGTTACTCTGCTGGATTGGGAGTAAAGAAAAAACATAGTCCAAGTCAATGCGTCCAGCTGCTTCTCTCCCCGAGCATGTCGTAAAAGTTGACTAAGGGATAGTATCCACTCCAAAATGATGAACCACTTATATGGGCGATGGGCTGATCATCTCTCACCATGGTTCACCATCTTGGGACTTTAAATCAGAAGTGGCTGCAAGTTTTCTTATGTTTACTTGAGGCTCTGCCCACCCCATTAGGGATACGGTTGTGATAATATGCGTTGCAACAAAACGCATATCCGGAGTAGTTTTTGATACCCTCAGGGGATAGTAGGTACAGGGTCAGAAATATGTAGGTATTGTATGTACTTGTACTTATGAATGTTATAATTAATCTGTTTAATGTATAACTTTCTTTTTGCAGATTCTCCACGCCTGCATGAACTTGACAACAAACGAAATGTTCAACTACAAAAGGTACCCATATCTGCGCGACAAGCGCGGTCGCTACCAAAACCCGTTCTCAAGAGGACCCTTCATGAATCTAATCGAGTTCTTCGTCTGCCTCCCGGACAAGTGCGACGAACAGGACATCTTTAATGAAGAGAGCATTTGATGCGAGACTCAACCAAAGTCCCTGAGGACTGAGGCAAAAGAATCCACCTTATGACATTCCTCAGAATAGGACCGTGTGTTCCGCTAAGCGATTTAGCACTTCGGCTTCAGCATGTGGAATGGAATTCCATAGCTTGCTTATTGTTCAGATTAAATAACTTACCTACCTAAGTTTAAATATAATATCGTTTACATTTTAGGGTAAAATAAATCACTTAAGTACACGCTAGAAGCTGTTTTATTTTGTAAGGACTAGATCTATGTTACCTACTCTAAAAAACTGAACGGCGACACGGAACACGATCAAAAACTACAATCTACTACAAGCTTCATAAAAATAAAGGATCTCTGTATTTAAGTTGATGAAAACCTAATACTTTAGAAAGCTATCCAACGCTCAGGCTCAGGTAAATTAGGTAGGTGGGTGACACACATACAGTACCTATTTACCTAGTGTAGACAATAAAATAAAAATATTTTCCGGTATTTTTTCTTCCGTACATGGGTCAGGCCGTAGATTTTGCCACTTTTTTTTTGCGTTTTGTCCCAGCAGGTTTAAAAAAAATCAAAGCAAAAAAAACAAATTTCGGTGAACTATTAGTATAGAGAAATGATTTTACTTGCTATTTTCATTATCACTTTATTGAAATTAACAAAAACAGCTTCAGAATTAATTTATTTGTGTAAAAAAAAGTAAGAAATCGGCCAAAAATAGCGTGTCCGCATCCCGAAAACATAGATTCAAACTAATCTTGTGTAAAATTCTGAATGGCTACCAGATAATTTTTTGATTTCTGTTAATTAAAGGATTGTTGTTCTGCCTAAATTATCAAATGAATAAAGTAAAGCACAGATTTTTTAATATTAATCTTAATTTTAAAACTTTGTCCCCATTATTTTGCTTTTACGTAACTTTAACTTACGTTACGGTTTAAAGATCAATGCGTTTGTATTATTTCATGGTAGAATGTTTCTTATTATGATGGCAAAACCACCAATGAACGAGAAGAAATTAAAAATAAACAAACGGTCATTTTGTCTTTAGAATTTGACAAAAAAGTTCCGGTAGGAGTTTGGTAGTGCGAATTAAAATTGGATTTTTAAGCTAAATACTTGTTTATAATAAATATTTATGGCACAATACTCTGTGTTTACGTTTTAAATAGACATGGACAACGATTTGGGTTCAATTTCATGATCATTCGGAGAGATAACCTAGTTTGTTTACACAAAATCGGTGCATTTTCGCGCTTTTACGTTACTTTTATGTGACTGAAGACATAAAAGTAACGTATAAGCTATTGTAAGGATTGATGCATATTAGCTAACGGTTAGTGGCTGGTGATGAAAAATCAGAAAATATTTGTGAATGTTAACTAAGTACTAAATACTGGATAGAGACACTAAAATAAATAAAATAATGTCCTAAAGCGTCAGGTTCCTATTCAGAAAATATGTTTTTATATAGTTATTTTCAGCTGTGAATATCTCAGGAATCTGACGCTCAAAGTACACACGATCAAAATCTTCTAAAAGGTCTTAGATGATTTTGATCGTGTGTACTTTGGTTAACTTTTAAGCGGCTTTTTTCGTGTTATGATGGGTTCTAATTACAGTGGATAATATCTACCAGCTAAAATGGTGATGATAATGATGATGAGTTAAACATAAATCAAATAAGTACAGATATTCACCAGTATGTCATTAGCTTTAGGACAGTTTTACGTTACTTTTACGTTACCGTAACATAAAAGTTGCTATTTCACTATTATGTTACAAGTGGCAAAATCCGCGGCCTGACCCACATAATATCGAGTTGAGAAAACAAGTTTCTTCGTTACCCTGAAATGATGCGTAACTTATGTAGTGACTGTCAGTGGCAAGCTTTAGTGTTGAACCGCAAGGGGAGGCCTTTTGGTCTGATGATACAAGCAAAGGGATTCGTATGATAGAAGACTTTTACCATCAACCATAGTAGATGGTTTATACAGCGTCAGGGTGCAACTTATACCTTCACAAACGGGACGCTTTAGTGCCCGGGACGAATTAAGATTCCCGGACTTGCCCAGCACCTATTCTATCCTCTCAGCTTAGTCGGCCTTATCCACAGGAATAACATGGTCAATACGTGCGGAGCTGACTAAGCCGCGGCTTTCCTCATGATGTTTTCCTTCGCCGTTTGAGAGTACTGGTATAGCGTACATCAATTTTTGATACAGAAAAATCCATTGTTTGTTACACGACCGGATTTGAACACACGACTTTAGTTAGGATCGGAAGGCGGGGTCACTACTAACTAGGATACGAGAGATACTCGTATGTTATAGACTAATATTATGATAGTTTTGAGTAAATCGCCTTTACCTGCACAGCTAGACTGACAGGGCAAATCATAACCCTAATACTTATGTGTACGCTAAGTTAGTAGGTAGCTAAAGTTCAAGTGAAAAACTTTGTAATGATACAATAGTTTATTTCAAACGAATGAAACACTACATATAGATAATTCAATGAGCAATCTCGTGAGATTGCCAAATTGTACAAAAATAAAACGACAACACTAAACATAATAACACAACACAATAGCAGCTTTTCTAAAGCAATATTATGAAAGAGCTTTGAAGACTACCTACTACTATTATATAATACACAACACGACACAGAAACAAATAAATTACTTATGAATCGTTAATATAATTGTGTACTAGCACTTGTGAAGTGCTAGCTATATTTTACCAATTCAATTCTACAGTACCTATGGTACTCTTTATCTTATTAGGTACCTATCATTTGTTCAAATTATTTGTTACTGTTTTATTAAAGTTACGAACATAAAATACATGTATCCTTCTCATAGCCATTTAGATCTGACTGCAGATCTAATCTCACCTTTCCTTAAATACAAGATTTATCCATCCAAATATCACATTCCTTACAAATCAGTCTAATTCTACATTTGAACAAAACGTACTTTACGTAAGTACTGATTTGCATTAGAGTATAATAAAAATAAATTAAGATTTCACTGGCATCATTTAACCTTTAACTTAAAAGTTAGTTTCACTAAACTTCACATTAAACGAAGTTATGTAATTTCACAAATGCATCATTATAAAGTTTAATTTGTTTTATGTGTGTAAATATATTTAAATAATACTAAAATAAATAGCGTTACCACAAAGCAGTAATCGTACGTACATTATTGTTACTAAGGTAGTATTTAATACTGACACATTTTGTTAATAATGTACCTACCTGTATTGTATCACAAAGTCGCGATCTTATAATTCGATTTCGTTTCAATAAAATCTATTCAATAATTCGGACATCCGAAGCATCAACGACAAAATCAAAATCTCTATATTGCACGAACCGAAGCGTTTTTGGTCAGAGACTTTTCAAAAATGCAGAATGTTTCGTCGTCAGTACGCCGGATATGCGATATTATTTATCTATGTTTAAATTTAACTCTCAAAACTCATGATGCCAATGTAAATATTAAATACAAAAATACGAAATAGCATAAAAAATTGGAAGAAAGTGGATTCAAATCACACCATTACAAAAATATTCTCTTACGATAGTGTTAATATTTTGCACATTAATGAATTATTTTGAACATGTTCAATACACTTATCGTTTACGCTAGCACTTCACATGTTGAGTTTGCAAATATTTGTGCAGTGCCAGCTTCCATCGCTAACACATCCAAAATACTCAAGCTAACAATCAAACAACTAATAACTAGAAGCTGTGAAAATGGAAGTTGCTTTTAAAGAAGACGTTATCTTATTTTAGATAGTAAAAATGGAATATAATATGCATTTTATGCATTTTTCGAGTTCGTTTTAATCATCCTTAGGGTTGATGCGGATGGCGGCAGCGACCTCCTCCTGAGAGTGGTCTTTGTCCCCCCACCCCCACAGCGTGTGCGAGCCGTCCCCGGTGCGCTTCACGCGGCTCTGCACAATCTGCTTAGAAACGGTCTTCATATCATACGCCCAGCCAATCTTCGCGAAGAAGTTGATGAAAGCCGTGGTGAAATTGAGGCGGGTGTTTCCAAGTTCAGCGGTTTTGTAGTCCCAGGGGAAGGTGTGGTGGTAGTTATGGAAGCCCTCTCCGAGCGCGAAGAGCGCCACGCTCATGTTTTCCGAAGGCTTGATGCTTTTGTCGTAGGGTTTGTCGCCCCACTTGTGTGCTGCGGAGTTGACCAGCCAGGTGACATTGAGGATGAATGCGTAACGGAACATGGCGGCGACGAAGAAAGCGTTCAGCCATGTCTCATTCCAGAAGTAAACGGGAATCATGGTCGGCATCACGAAGCAGGCGATAGGCATCAGGAGGAGGTAGTATCTGTAAGCGATTGTCGTATTTAGTTACTTGGTAATGTACATTGAATAAAGGCTGAAATGCCGTAATCTCATGGTAATCAAAATACTGACTAAACAGAGAAATAAGAAATTAGTTCTCAAATGCTTCTAGATGGCGACCGTTAGAAAGGGTATTACCGGAACGACCAAACTCCAGAGAATCGAGCCCAAATCATACGCAGCTCAAAAAATTCAACTCATGTATTGGTTCGTTCGGTAGTTCCAGTTCGATATTTTCTTAAGAATTTCCGTCATTACCAAAAATTATCATCATTTCGCTCTTGTACTGCTAGGCATGCATACATTAAGAAAATTAAATTACTAATACGTTTGTCTTTCAAATGCCGTTCTAATAGCTTAAAATGTTAAACTAATATGGGCAAATAGTAAATAAGCAAACAAATCAGATTTCGTGCGTCACTGACGCACGCAAGCGCTAGATGTCGGTTGTAGTTACAGATTTTGACCAAAAAACAAGCACTAGCCTAAGGGTATGTTCACATTAAGCTCAGTTTGCGGCTCACTGTGAGCCGTCAGTCAGTGACTAATTTGCAGCGCAATTACACTACGGTTTATATAGCAGATTCTCGAATTGAAATTCGCGAATGTTATAATCAGTAACAGAAGTTAATTCAGAGGAGTTGAGTACTTTCAGGATGATTAAAATAAATCAAACTGCTGGACTGGAAGTAGCATAGAATGCGTTCAGCTACTTCTCTCCCCAAGCATGTCGTAACAGTCGACTAAGGGATAGACTCCAAATAATGGACCATATAAGTATATGGGCGATGGGCTGATCACCTGTCACCATGGTTCACCATATCCATCTTAGGACTTTAAATCAGAAGTGGCTGCAAGTGTTCTTGTGTTTGCTTGTGGTTCTGCCCACCCCATTGGGGATGCGGGCGTGATAATATGTGTGTATGTAAACTGTATGTGGCTATAAAATGATTATGGACGAAAGCAAATCTCCAAATATAAGTCAAAAATGTTTGTTCACGAGGCTACAGCTACTGAACGTAGGTACGTTAATTTGCTAAGCCACAGTCAGTCAGCTAGTCGTCAAATGTCAAGCTACTGACTGTAAGGGAGTGAGCTTTATGATTTACGGCTCAAAGTAGGCCGGCAGACAATAAGCCTAGTGAGCCAGGTGTGAACACGACCTAAATGTACTATGACCATTGTATAGGTACACATTCTGTGCCTCAAAGTTAAATTTCAAGGTTCAAGTTCCGAGGTCATGAAGTTAATTGATTCCTTGCTAATATTTGAATTACACAATTTACACAATTACTAGACACATTTAATTTTCTAATTGCAGTGTCATCATTGTTAGAATAATTGTAGATATATTTCTAGTAGGTAACTACCTATTACAGCCACGTCAGCTCATAATATATGACTCATAATTTAAAATACGATGGTTCGATCAAATCCTACTGATATTATTAATCCGAAAGTTTGTAATGATATTTGTAGCTCAATCTAGTAGTAACCTTGAAGGTCTTGAATAAAACATCCTACTAATTTTATAAACGCAAAAGTTTGTGTGTATGGATGTTTGTTACTCTTTCACGCAAAAACTACTCAATGGATTTGAATGAAACTTGAAATATACCTCTGTACCTACCAACATTCAGAAACTGCATCCATTTTACGCAGAAAATGTAGTTTAGCTGTAAATGCCGGTATTCATTCCTCATAGAGACCTAAATTTAAAAAACGAGTGGGTTGAGCAGTCAATTTGAAATCACTCATGTGATTTTGAAATCACCAAATGACTTTCAAACACGAAATAAAAAAAAAACACTATTAATTGGCTATTTTGGTGATTATTAATCACTATGTGATTTTCAAGAATCGATCCCTGGACTACTTTTTATACAACGCGGGTCAAGAGAAAACTGTTGCCAGAACAGCTCTGTCAAGTCTTAAATAATACTCACTTCTTCTGGAATGTGAGGATAGGGTCGGCGTACAAGTCGCTGAGGTCCAATCCCTTTCCCTTTTCCTTGAGGTCCGGGTGCTTTCTGACGAGCAGCCAGCCGATGTGCGAGAAGAAGAAGCCGCGGGTCGCGTTGTGAGGGTCGGCGTCGGTCTCTGAATACTTGTGGTGCATTCGGTGGTCACGCGCCCAGTCAAGAGCAGAGTCCTGGAAAACAACAGTTTGAGTTAGTTACAAAGAAAAAAATAACATATCCCTTTTATTATAAGATTTATAAGTGTGTGGTACTTTTCTAGAGAGCACTGGTCTAGTAGGTAGTGACCCCACCTTCCGATCCTAAGGTCGTGGGTGCAAACCCGGTCGTGGTGTACCAATGGATTATTCAAACGGTGAAGGAAAACTTCTTGAGGAAACCCGCGGCTTAGTCAGGTCCGCACGTATTGACCATGTCTTTCCTGTGGACAAGGCCGACTAAGCTGAGAGGATGGAATATGTGCTGGGCAAGCCTACTCCATCTTAATTCATCCCGGGCACTACAGCGCCCTGTTTGTGAAGGTAAAAGTTGCCTCCTGACACTGCATAAATCATCTACTATTAGATGGTAAAAGGCCTTAGTGGTACTTTTATCTAAATTGTCTGTCATATTTATCCGGCACAAACTTCCTTTGACAACTCAGAATACAGTTTGGCAAATAGACGAAGGAACTCATTCAGAGAAAAACTTGAGCGATAAAAAACCAGTTTCCTTATAGATATATCCCCATCTTAGTTATCTCAGTGGTGAATAGACAAAAACATTTCGTAAGGTGAATTTGCATTTCAATACATCAGTAACTTTAAATATAAAACATGTAAAAACAGTGAATGTTTATCATAACAAATTCACACAGCCTTTGTATTTCAGACAGTAATGTTCTAACAGACAGATATGTTTTTGTTAAGCTGTATACCTAATAGTAATAACTCATACAAACATATTCTATACTATCATTCCTCTTGGCTCATAACATTGGCATGGTAGGTACTTTAACAGGGAAAAAGACACAGGGAAAATGATAAGGATCATGTCTCTTAATTTGGGTAGCAAACTGGGTACTACAAGGCTATTTATAGTTTCTCAAAAAACAGATGAAGGTGAATTGCAATAACAATAATTGAACTTGCGCAATTCTTTTGGATCACACTAATAAATGCGAAAGTGTGACTGGACTCAACAATAGCTAAACTGGATTTTGTATATTGTACATTTATAGATAAACTAGCTTTCGCCCGCGACTTCACACGCGTGGTATCCAAACAAAAAGTAGCCTATATGTTATTCCAGCACACATACTATGTGTATTCCAAGTTTCATTCAAATCCGTTCAGTCGTTACAGCGTGATTGAGGCACAAACATACATCGTCACATCCACACATCCTTACATCCTCATAAACTTTCGCATTTATAATATTTATAGGATACATAGGCTATTTTTTATCCAGCACACAAGTAAAGCAGCGAGTGGAAGTTAGTCTAAATATATAAAGTTTATAACATTACTGACTGACAATAAGACATAGAAGCCTGAAACTTGTGAGAGTGTATTCCTCCTAGTACACTACGAAAGGGATTCCCGAAATATAACATCCAGAGGAATTAGAAAGAAGATGAAGTTTGTAGAGAAAAAGTCAACGCAAACAAAGTCACAGGACATTCCACTAGTTGACTACATATAATATAACAATGGTACATGCCAAATTTGTTACATGCTTGCATCCAAATAGAGACACTGGCAATGGTCAGTATTGATTATGTTGTGCATTTGACAGCCTTCAAATTATCAGCTGTTCTTAATTTAGAACAGCAATCAACTTCGTCTTATTATTTCCATTTCAATGAATAAGATAGAACAAGATGCGTGGTTTCGATTCCCGCTATGGGAAAAATATTTGCATATTCTGCAAATGTTTCTTCCAGGTCTGGGTGTTGTAGTAAGATATAAGTATGTATTTACAAAAAAAAAGTATATAAGTATTCTGTCAGCCATCTGGTGCTCAAGCTTTGCTTAGTTTGGTGCTAGATGGCGCTGTGTGAAATGTCCACAAATATTTATTTTATTATTTACCTGGAAGGCTACAGTGTTGAAGATGACCAGTATGACACGTAGCGGCCACTTTGCTTTGTATGACTTGTGTGCCCAAAGGCGATGAGCTCCAGCTGTGATGCCCAGTCCAGAGATCACGTACAGAATGTAGGCTGTAAAACAACAAATAATTTAGACAGAAATCTTGAGAACCTAGGTATTCTAATTGATTCTTAGAGCATCTTTTTTTTCTCTGAGTGATGTGAACTACTCTAGCAATCAGTCTTGCAATTATAAGCTGTTCGGGGATTAAATATTTTATGGCTTGTACTCCACTGTTGGGCACGTCTCCATAATGTATACTGCTAGAGTCTTCGATCTAGCATTTAGATGTAGTGGTGTTGAGATGTTTTTGGCACGTAGGTTGAATCGGCTGAGCCAGGTGGCTCAGCCAGGTGGCTGGAATGGTGTGCTAGATGCTCTTTGTATTTTGCAGCAGTCATTTTGAACAAGAAAGATTGTTAGAACCAAAAATTGTTTTTAGCATGAATAATCTTATCATATTCATCTCAAGTGGTGTTTTGTGGTTCAGCTAATCACAGATATGACATTGTAAGTTACATAATAGATGTTACAATTTGTAACATCTATTATCACATTAAATTAATATTGTACCAAATTTTACCTTTAAAAGTTTGGCAAACAATTAAAATATTTGAGGTATGAAGGTATGATAAATAATTTAAATGTTATTATGGTAATCTTACCTACCTATGTACATTTTTTAAACTATTTGAAATACATAGGTAAGGTACATTATGATGTACCTTACCTATGTACCAAGTAACTAATCATAAGAATGTTTGGTAGGAATACATAATTGAATAGGAGACATGAAATAAAGATAACTATCTTGTTATTGAAGCATCTTCTAATACCTAATGGAAATTACGGAATGTATTGCTTACCAAATATATCAGTCTGCCATTTAGCTGAAAACATGAAGAGATATCCTCCGTACAGAGCTGCTAAGTGAAGATACGCGAAGAGTATGATGTTTCTCCATACATATTGCTTTGGCCGCTTGTCGGCCTGTTGTATGGGGGTATTCGGAAGGGCCATGTCGGGAGTAGCGGCGTCGTTCTCAAACAACACCCCGTTCACGTCCGAAGCATTTGGAGCCATGGCTTTGCGCTGGTGCACACTGTAAACAAAAGATTAGATTAGAAATTATCTTGGATTGTGTCGGTACCAGTGTTGTTTACTTTACGGTAGGTACCTTTCCACTGCGCAAAGTTGAATTTCCTTCTCAAATTCTATCATCATCGCTTCTACAGGACTTGGTAATCCACTTTATGTAAATAAATATTGCAATAAGTTGGCTTCAGTTCAGTGTAGTCGAGCTGAAGCAACAAACTGAAAATTGATTTTATTCGCTATTCGTAAATTGCAAACTCGCGAAAATCGATGCGCGAGCGAACAGCGCACACAAAACGGAAACGGCAATCATTGTTCCGAGCGGCAAACACAAACAATCCATACAAAATGTCAAATCAATCAATGTCTATTTCTATTCTGCGTGAATTGGTCATGGAATTTTGTATCTTATTTGACATTGACTTTGAAATAGATATGGAAAAAGTGAGGAAAAACTCAAAACTTCGAGAGTTGTTCGCTGGTTCCACTAGCTCTCTAGGGTTCCGTACCCGATGAAGGGTGCCAAGGTGAAGGGACCCTATATTACTAAGCCTTCGCTAACTGTCCGTCCCTCCGTCCGTCCATCTGTCTGTCAGCGGGCTGTAGGTATCTCATTCATGAACCGTGGGTAGAGTTGAATTTTCACAGAGTATAATGTACCTATTTATATTACCGTTAGAACAACAAATAATAAATATAAAATAAATAGGGGGGGTCCCAAACAAGAAAAAATATATATTCGTAATCGATCATAGAATTTAAGCACCACTAGGCGCGGTCAGTAATTGGATAGGTCGAATATCTTTTTGCACATTTTTTTGCAGTTATTTGTGTGTAATTTTTTTTCTAACGATCTAACATTAAACATTAAATGTAAAAATCTCAGTACAAATCAGTAACTATTTACAAAAATAATAATAGAATTAAGGCAGTTTCATAGAAGAGACGTGTCGTTTTGCATTTTTTTTGCGTGATTTTAATAGAGAACGTGGTAGGTACATAAATATACATACTACATAGCATACAAGAAACATTTAGGTACGTAGGTTAGGTACCTACATGTATGATGGTACGGAACCCTTCGTGTGCGAATTCCACTCGCACTTGACCGGTTTTATTATAAAAAGTATAAGGTAACTAGTGGAACGCCCTGCGACTTTGTCTGCATTGTAATTTTTATAATTATCATCTTCCCTCTGCGTTCTCTAAGAGTTGAATTTGTGCACCCCTTCAACATAAGTGGAATCTACCCTCCAAGTTTCATGCTTTTAGGACATAAGGTTTAGGCTGTGTGTTGATTGTCAATTAGTCTGACTTATTAGTTTTTTAAATGTAGGTAGGTAATGTAGCCGATGCTGCCCAAGGATGTTCTCTAACCAAATTGGCTTTGAATGTGTGGGTAAACTAATTGCTTTCAAAATGATACGCCGCTCAACCTAGTAGGTAAGAACCGTTTTGAAATTTTCACTATTTTGGTAAAAAGAAAAGTACTTAATTACCTCTAATTACATTATCTTTGCTCAGTATCGTTGAGTATGAATTAACTCTATGTAGAGTAAGCACACTTTCCTTGAATCTAGAAGATCTCAATAGTACTTACCTTTTCCAACTAATCCGGGGGACCTACAGGAAAAAAGTACTGAGCAAGCAAACTAGACTGTACGTTTACGTTAAGAAAAGTGTAGGTACAGTAATAATAATTTATTATAATTTCCAACAGTAGAATATTGAAAATGGCAAGTATTAGCACATACCTAATTGCAACGGTTTGGATTCACAATACAAACGAAAACAAATTTTTGAGCTTACATAAAAAGAAACAATGTTGGTAGAACTATTTTTGTTACCGGCAATTTTATTATTGTTGCAGATAGGTAGGTAGGCTTACCTAGATGTCTTGCAAAGTCCTTTCTTTGACCTCAATTAAATTTTAGCAAGCCAAGCGACTGCGTTGCGAGCGCAACGCGTGTTTAACTAAACAATGGTATAAAATAAACCGAAATCTAAATACCTAGCTGATAAAACTAAAATGTAAAAATGCTTACCTTCTAATAATCGAGAAAGCTCCGATAGAGTTGAGTGGTTTCAACCGATTCACAAATTAACACTTTTTAACTTTTCATAAAACAAACTAACTCCATAAACGCAAAGTTATCGATTGACTGCGAGTTGTCGTAATCGCTCCGACGCTTTATACTAGTTATTGTTTTTTTTATTATCAATATTATTATGCTAATAATCTCCGGTCCGGTGATTCAACGCGGCGAGAGCGATAACTTCACGTGTTAGACTGGACTGTGAACCTATGCACCGCTTCCACGCTTCTGGCTGGTGGTTTAGACGTTTTTAGAACGGCAAACTTCGAGCGGTATGGCCAATGTGGTGGCCCGTTGAACTCGTGGATTGGATGACGAAGTGGCGCGACTGTGAGACCACGTCACGTGACGTCACTGGCTCATCCATCCAACCTGTACACACGTTAGGCAAACTTTACCGAACACGAACCTAAGCGATGATCATCATCGAGAAAATACGCTAAAAATAATGAAAGGATGTATCTATGCCACAGCTAATCGTTGAACATTGGACTTTACTTAATTAGGTAGGTACTTACCTATTAAAGAAAAAGAAATAACAGATAAAATTAATTAAGCAAAGGCGGGCAACCAAAAAGTACCTACCTACCTCCATTTACTAGGTAACTAGCTGTTGCCCGCGACTTCGTACGCGTGTAGAACATTATTTTGTTCTACATATAATCAATAGTTTTCGCAGCGCACGCCAAAAACTATTATGGGTTTTCTACCTTGGGTTACAATATTGCAATTTTCTTACGGATCCCTAATTTTTTTGAATATTTATTATAGCCTATACTGGACCCTGATAATGTAGCTTTCTATTGGTGAAAGAATTTTTGAAATCGGCCCAGTAGTTTCGGAGCCTATTCGTTACAAACAAAAAAATCTTTCCTCTTTATAATATTAGTGTCTCAGATCAAATTATTTGATCTGAGATTAGTGTAGATTGCAGCAGAGATGTTTTCGAAACAGTACCTACCTACCTAACTTTGCACATGAAGGAGCACTTAGGTAGGTGTGACGAGGTTTCACGAGACAAAGGTGTTTATTATTAATCGGTCTGATCGGCCTGATGCTATTCTTTTTACCCTTTTCATTAAATGCGAAAATATTTTATGGTTTTATAGTTCAATCACGCCAGAGACGCAGAAACGGCTGAACCAACCAGTTTTAATGGAACTTTGAATCCGTATAAGTACATCAAAATACCACACGCGAACAAACACGCCGGCAAAAATTAATTTAGGTAACTATTAACTTAGAATGAATGTGTAGTTAACCTACCTACGTATGTTCACAAGGTATGAAAATTTTCACGGGAATCGAACCCACACCTCATGTGTATTAGGGATACGTACCAATATGAAAATTTAGGAACTAAACATGTTGGCAAGTTATGTATGTTTCGTTCAACAGAATCACAATTTCATCATCATATGGCTGATTGCAAAAAAAAATACCTATCCTAAACGTAGGTAAATATAATAATAAACCGGTAAAGTGAGAGTCCAATTCGTACACGAAGAGTTCCGTACCATCATACATGTGTTTATACATTTTTTTATCCGAATGTTGCCCTATTACTAAGCCTCCGCGGTCCGTATAAGAATTTAAATAAAAGAACATTAAATTAGAAAATTTGTTATTTTAGATTTATTGAAGGCTTGAAGCATGATGATAATGAATTTGTACCATTCACACCCTTCGGATACGGTACCCTAAAAATCATAGCATTCGGTGTATTTACCGCCTACACGTCTTGATTGATAGAAGTACCTACCTACCTATCAATGTAATAAATTCTCAATAGACGAGCTCAGCTAATTAGATACCGGCCAGAGAGCCACCTACATTGTACGACCTCATACAAACTTACTAGGTATTTTATCACGTGCAAAGAGGCACGAGCGATGCACATGCGAATGACTAGACAAAGTATACATAGTTTTACTAGCGACCCGCCCCGGCTTTGCACGGGGATAGACATATACCATCGTGGACTTTCTTGTAGACCTTTTTATGGTGTACAATACTGTTGTAAATTATTTTGATCTATCTCGTAGGGTTCAGCCAGCGTTTGCAATGTAAGCGCAAAAAAATATGTATATTTACGACATCACATTAGAAACCTCTAAAATGATCAGTGTTTTTCTACTATATTATGCATGTATTATACACAGAAACCTTTCTCTTGAATCACTCCATCTATTAAAAAAAACCGCATCAAAATCCGTAGCGTAGTTTTAAAGATCTAAGCATACATAGTGATAAACTTTATTACTATAAACGTAAATAAGTGATGTAGGTATAAAGGTACAATAATTCAATTTCAATCGTCTTCGCGCGCCATGAGTTCTTGCGGCCATTTTGCGGTGTCCTTGGGTAGAAGTGATGAGGGACAAAGCAGCAGCTCCTGGATGGAACTGATTGTGTAGCAGCCGAGGCAGTTAAGCACCCATTCGTAGTTCACTGGCACGATGCTCAACTCCATTGCAAGATCTGGAATATTATAATAATGTTAGGTTCTTACAGCTATTTCTTTCGAAGGAGCACTGGTGGTCTAGTTGATAGTGACCACACCTTCCGATCCTTCCGGTCGCAGGTTCAAACCCGGTCGTGTAACAATAGATTTTTCTGTGCGAAAAATTTAGGATGAGGATGGAATAGGTGCTGGGCAAGCCTACTCCATCTTAATTCGTCCCGGGCACTACAGCGTCCTGTTTGTGAAGGTAAAAGTTGCCTCCTGACGCTGTATAAATCATCTACTATAGATGGTAAAAGGCCTTAGTTTTTTCAGCTATTTCTTTCACATTAACAAAATCAGGCGAGTGGCTCTGATGTATTGTGTGTGAGGGTGAAATTGAACATTGTAAATATACTATTCTCACTGGGTAGGTTAGAATATCATCATCAGCATCATGATCAGCCTATAGCAGTCCACTGCTGGACATAGGATTTCACTAAGGACTGAACTAAGCAAAACAGCTAAAAAAATCGGTCAAGTGCGAGTCGAATTTGTACACGAAGACATTCGTACCATCGTACACACTTGTACATAAATGTTTCTTGTATGAGGTCCACTTTTTATTTTATTATTTGTTATTATAGCGGCAATAGAAATACACATCCTGTGAAAATTTCAAGTCTCTACCTATTATGGTTCATGAGATACAGCCCGCTGACAGACGGACGGATGGACGGACAGCGGAGGCTTAGTAATAGGGTCCCCCGTTGGCACTTTTCGGATACGGAACCCTAAAAAAACATAGGTAAAAGAATTTTCATAATTTCTTTAAGTAATTTGATAAATGTGTTTCCTTTTTCTTCACTAGCAGAACGACTCGTTGACGTTGATTGATTCTATAGATTTTAGTCACTCATGAAAAATCACCTGAAAAAAATAGTAAGTTCGTAGGTATAGCATATTTTTTGACTTTCACTTGACTTTGCGTTTAACTTCAAGTATGTAGTGCCGTAGAATTTTCCGCTCATTTGCGATAAAGCGATGACAAGTATATCAGCTCGTAAATTGGGTCAATCTGTCATTTAGTTACAATATGAACATGCACGCTTTTTGTAATTTCTAGTTTATATTTCAAATATAAAAGAATAGGTACTAGACCTATTCTTTTTTATTTGAAATGTGCTCATAAGCCTTTACGGGTTTTTAGTTATGTAGGTACGTAAAATTAGCCGAGGATTATTATATAATTTCAATGGTAATAAACAACTCGATCTCTACCGATAAGACCGCATTGTATTGTATTGAGCATGTTTCAAGTGCCTATGTTGTTTTTTTTATAGTAGATGTATTATAATATAATGCAATGTGTTGTTGTCACGTTTCAGCACACAATTGCTAAACGCATTGCATCACTAATGTAACATCATCGTATAGTTACTTACTACATGGACCTTCGTACGACTTTGTTATAAAGTTAGGAACAGAATTCTGAAGGTGTTACGTCGTGACGCATGAATAGATGGGCTGAAACTCGAGTTAAACATAGTTTATGACTTGGAATAATAAAAAAATAAAAAATTGGCTAATCTTTACAATTTCCGTTTTATAGAGTTTGGTTTTAGTTTTAAGCATCTGTATTTTGTTTTTTAAAGTGATTGGTACCCATTTTCGAACAAACTACTTGTAACAGTACACTTATGTTAGGCGAGCGTTGGTATCTGCGACACAGTTTTTAGTTTTCTACCCGATAGTAATAACTAAGCCTCGGCTGTCCGTCCGTTCGTCAGCAAGCTGGATCTCATGAACCGTAATAGGTACAGTTGAAAATTCACTGTGTGTTGCCGCTATAACAACAAATAATAAAAATAAAAGAGGCCCCATACAAGAAACATACGATGGTACGGAACCCTTCGTTTGCGAAATTGATTCGCACTTGACTTTTATAACGGAACTTATCATCGTACTTTCACGAATATTGTTACCCTTTTACCTGTTTATTTATTTTATCCAGACGATCAGAGATACTTACAAATAAATCGATCTTCCTGCGTGTTTTCCGGCTCGGCCAGCAGAATGGCGGGCGCGCTGTTTCTGGTGAGCCTCACCCCCTTCACCTCGCTGACGACGCGCCCCCCCGACGATTCCAACATCTCCTGCAACAATAACACCTCATTACATCACCCGATGGACCGATGACATTCAAAAATAGTTTTATACGGCCTCGATTGCGGGCGAGTGCTCAGCTGAGACGCAAGAGGCGCGGATTCGATTCCCGCAGCAGGACCGCATTGCCGTCTCGTCACAAAGAACAAAGCAGTCTCCTCAAAACTTTGCTTGTTTGCTTTTTTGGAATCTTGTTAATTCCGCATTTGCTACCATGACCATGACATAAGTAGGTAAGTTACTTAGATTCTTTCTTTCGAACCAGTGTGGTGAAAGGATTTAAATTGCGCCTCAAAGGTTCCTTTCGCGACCTTGACACCTATTTTCGATCTTTTTAGGTTCTACAACATGCTGGTTTGATGTTCGAAAGCGTATAGCGCACATAAATTTTCTGCGAACAGAAAAATCCATGATCTCACGACCTTAGGATCGGAAGGCGGGGTCACAACCAATAGACCAACAGTGCTCTCAATGTTAGTCGGATTGATTGGATAAAATAAGAAACAACACAAATAAAAATTCTTTCTTTTAAGTGGTTCAGTACCCACTGGACCTTCATAATTAGACCCTACCTTCACTATAGGACCTATTCGACCTCCTATCAAAAACATGGTACCCACTGGACCTTCAAAATAGGAACGTACCTACACGATAGGAATATTCAGTTAAAAATAAATGAACGAGGTAATAATCAAAAAGGATCTTTATGATTTTACTGACATAATATTTGAACTTTGGGTTAGTATCGTCACAAAATATGACGCATGACTTGATCGAGTGATCGTATTGTACGTGGCCTAACGTGGTTCGCGAGGGCTAAGCCATGGATTAAATCCTCGCTGTGAATCACACAAAATGCTAATCAAAGGGCAAAATATTAAAAGCACGACATGTGAGCTGGTCCGATATGGTCCGACTATAGAACGGGGGAGTTGGGGCCAACAAAATAATAAAGTAAGTTTGTATGAGCTACTGGCCAGCTCTTGTGACGGAGTTTTTAGTCCGCCTAAAGGCCTCCGTCATGGCTTAACGGCTTAAAAGCCGGGACCGATTATTTAACGTGCTCTCCGAAGCACGGAAGCGCTCAGCTCGTAATGCCACTTGCGGCCATCCATCCCAATTGTGACCGCGCGCAACGTTGCTTAACTTCAACGATCAATCAAGAACGTCTAAGCAAGCTACGCCACGAGCGCTTCACAACAAAATAATAGTATCTTTTGTCACTCTTATTGTTGGACTCTGAAGGAAGATAGAGAGAATGTCTGCTTTGCATGTCACGTGTCAATTTTTTTTTATATTAATATGTAACATTAAAAACATTAGGTATCACGTGACAAACACGGACCTCGATTTCAATTCGACCTCAACCTCAATTTATTAATTACATGTGTAGAAGAAATTCCTAATGATAAATTAATTTTACCTAAACTAATACTTGGTTTTACTCAGAACTTGTTCTAGATGGATTTCTTACGTAAGTATTATTAAACTTATAATTAGTATGACGCATCCTAAATTACAATGTGTGAAAAAGGATATAAATAAATAAATAACACCCAACAGTGAAATACATAGTTCTGACCCCACACTAGCATTCCCTGTGACGTGGATATCAGAAACTACGAGCACACCCAGACCAGGAAGAAATATTTGCAGAACATGCAAACATTTCTTCCGCAGCGGGAATCGAAACCGCGCCTCTTGCGTCTCAGCCGAGCAATCGCCCGCCACGCCACCAAGGTCGTCATGATTAAGAAAGGAGTGAGTACAGAGAAAAGTGATTCCGTGAGACTTTTTATGTGATTTGCTGCTGTTTTTACAACTTTTCACTACACAGGAAGGCACATTCTATTTTTAAATTGTAAGTTCACTAGACGACGACTCGTGACGTACTAAGAGCGATGAGCATGGTTTTAGTGTAAGTGTGTGCGTGAGCGTGTATGTTTACTTGCAGGAACACGGTTTTGTGGCGTCACTTTTGTTTTTCGTGGTGCTCTATCTGTTCTTTTATTTGATCTGAGATTTCACCGTAAAATTGTAAATATCGTTAGATTATAATATATCTCGCGATATTATAAATTTGAAAGATTGTGAACATACAATTTAACTGCTTTAAATTTCTGTGCCATCAGTCAGTCAATAAGGTAAGATTTAAATATTTAGAAGACAACTTAGTCTCACCTTGAGTGTGTCGACAGATAGAACGCTAAATGGCTCCATGCAGTAGAACGTGATTCCTTGGAATAGCTTCCTGTGCGCCACGCGCGAGCGCCTGGGACCCGGCTCGCCCGTGCTGTCCAGAGCCTCGTACTTCTCCTAAAACATTCATATACCTACGTATTATCACGCTCGTATTCCTAATAGTGTGGTCTAGTAATCATAAAAAACTTGCAGCCACTCCTGAAGAGTCCCAAGATGGATATTGTGAACCATGTTGACTGGTGATCGGCACATCGCCCATATAGATGGTCCATCATGTTGGGGAGGATACTATCCCTTAGCCGACATTTACGACAAGGAGAGAAGTAGCTGGACGCGTTCTATGTTTTTTCTTTACTCCCAGTCCAGCAGACACTTAATCTGTTTTGCTCGCGTATTATTATTTTATATAATTTAGGCGACTGTATAATCACTGTTACTAGACAACTCCATCTAAAATCGTCCTAGGCACTACAGCAGCGTTCCAACACACAGCGTACAGTGTAGGCAAAAGTTGCCTCCTGATGCTGTATAATAATTATGGTAAAGGACTTTGTAGTATAAGTGGTGGTATCGATGTTAATAGATCACCACGAAATTCGACAGCTTCTAAGAACTGTTTTTTTTTATACTATATGCCCATGGTCTCTCCTCTCATCTTTAACCGCGTAGGAGTGAAATAATTTTCAGAACTGCTTTGGTAGTTACTTAGATTACTCTTTAGAAACACAAGGAACTTTTATATCTTTATCACATTTGTGTAGACTTATTTCATTCTATGCAGATTAGACGACTTTGTATAGGAATGGAATAGAATTTGGCGAAAATTGATTCATCAATTGAATCATTCATTAGTAAATTGAATGAGATGTCCAGGCTCAGTACAGTAGTCTATAATTTGTCTTGGCCTTGGCTAGTGTTTAACGAATTATTGTCTAACTCAAAGTGTAATAGGCATCAAGTTAACTTACCTCACCCACAACATTCTTAGTTTCAAGGCACTTATCAACCCATTCATTTGAAACTATCCATTTCGATGCAGCCAAAGCGCACATGTATTTTACAGACCTGAAATATCATAACTTATTGTAGATACTTTACAATGTAACATAATAATAAATAAACAAATATTTGTGGACATTTCACATAGCGCTATCTAGCCCCAAACTAAGCAAAGCTTGTAAGTAGGTACTATGGATGCCAGATGGCTGATAGAATAGATTTAAACTTTTGTTCTGTAAATACATACTATAATACATAATACTACAACACCCAGACCCAGAAATATTTGCAGAACATACAAACATTTCTCCCGTATTGGGAATCGAACGCACGGCTCTTGCGTCTCAGCTGAGCACTCGCCCGCCAAGCCACCGAGGTCGTCATAATGCGAGAAAATAGTGTGCCAAGTAACATACCTTTGTGATTTATTCTCCTCATCAACACCCACAACTAAATGCGTCAAATCGCTTGTATACTTGTCTACATAACTCCATTTATACATAGAACACAGGGCTTTCAGTTTCGCTATCTCAGCAGAGGACAAACACGATCCGGCAATGCAGAGCCTCTTATTTCCCCTGTTCCTACTCAGTGGTTTGACGACTTGAGTTGTCGGCGTTTTTTCAAAGGCTTTTCTCATGAACTCCTTCTCTTGAGTTGTTTTTGCGACTACACTTGGGCAGAGCGTTTGTTCAGGATCATCATCTATGTTTTCACTTTCAAAGTTCAGAGATTTCCTTGCGACGGGCGTAGAGTTGTGCTGTATGTGATTGACGAATTTGTTTATAGTCAATGGTGTTTCTAATGTGATCTTTCTCGTTCCAATGACCGTGACATTGTTGAGACTCTTCATTTCTGACGTTTCTAGAAGATTTACAATCTTTGTTTTTTCAGATTCTAAGGATTTTCCACTTGGTTCTTTTGTTTCAGTTGCATTGTTGGTGCCAATGCTTTTTTGCTTCATTTTACCAAAAGATGCGGTTCTGCAAAATAAAAACTCTCAAGGCAACGAATTTGTGTCCATCAAGTTTCGATTTTAATGGCCTATTACTACTAATCGTGTCACTATTTTTTTCGAACACAGTCATGTTTTCGAACTTATTAGGTTTTATGACATGTCGGTTTCCTCACGATATTTTCTTTCACCGTTTGAGAGCACTGGTATAGCTCACATAATTTTTTCGAACAGTAAAATCCAAATATACTGGCCTAATGTATTCCAAAGACGCGAGAAACTGACTTAGCATTGCTTCTTACAATTCCAAAGAAAACATGGTTGCAATAATGGATGGGTTTAAAGAAAAATAACAGACTTTGAAAACACTTACTTCTGTGGTGTGTCTTCGACAACACTTTCAGAGTCATCATTGACTATTTCAATGTCTTGGCTCTCTACGAGAGCGCTTCTCGGTATTTCTTGGTTTCTACTCATGATGGGTGTTAAGTAATCGTCTATGTTAGGCTGTGCCTCGTCTGGTACCTGAAATATCAATTCCAAATTGAAATTTCTATTAGATTTGAATACCATAATGATCCAAATAAGGGAAATTGAATAATGGGTGAAGATGGTGCAAATGATAAAAATTCAAACAAAAGCGATGGGTATATTATAATGTATGGTAAGGGCGTAAAAAATCACGTATACCTTGTCTATTTTCGGCGCTGAAGCTTCAACCACATCTTCCTTTTCAACACAAACCGAGAAAATATTCTCACTATCTTTAGGATTATTGAAATCGTTTGTATTCAATGTACAATCTATGACAGACATGGCATCATGATTTTGAGTTCCCACAGGAATATTTTGAGCAGTTTTCTGTGTATTTTCTTTAGCAACACTAGCATGATTATTGCTTACTAACATTTGGCTGACAATATTCTGGCTTTTAATTTCTTCCATATCAGCATCAATATTAGCGAAAACTTTGCCCATTATAGAGTCGTAGTTAAGAGGTTCACTATCAGGTTGGTTAGGTTTATTTAGTTCGGACAGATCAGCTGTTTTGTTTGTTGTGTCATTTAGTTTCTGCTTCTTGCTAGCTGGGAGGTCTTCATTATCATCAGCTTTCCTTTTTTCATTCAATTTTTGTGTTTTGTTTCTATTGTGTGCTGTAGATATCAATATTTCTGAAGGTGTTGTATTCTTTGCGTATTTAAGTATTTGCACATTTTCTTTCACAGTGTCACTTTCAAATAGGTCTATATCATTCAGGTATGATAAATCCTTTTGATCTGGTGTGTTAATCTGAATATTTTTTAATGGCTGTGTTTTAGGTTTGGATGTCTTCTTTTGTGATGTTATCTCTGGATTTGACTGAGGTTTAGATGTACCTCCTTGGGAAACTTTTTCAGATGCCGTAACACTCTTTGCCTTATGCTGATCTTCAATCTCTGCACATTCCATGATGTTAGATAGCTCTTTCTCTATACTTTCTGTGATTTCAAACTGCCCGGTTCCTGTATCAGCTGATGCTGTGTTCTTCTTTACAGATGCAGATTTCTCTGAAGAAGCTTGTTTTTTTATATTAGCCATTGTATGTTCATTGACTTGTTTTTCATTGCCTTGTAAAATTTTCTTGTGTTCTATATTCACCTCATTGTTACTGTCAATATTGATTGAAACATTTCTTGTCTCAATTTTTTGAGGTATATCTTCTTGGGGACATAAAGATGTCTGGACTTCTCTATCAGTGTTAACTTTTAGTTGTACATCATTTTTCTTTTTAATTACAATATTAGTTACTGTGTTTCCAACTTTGATTGTGATTTCAATGTCTTCATTTGAATTGGTATTAGATTCTATGTTGTGATTTATTGTTTTCATTGGGTTTGCTTCTTTATGTACCTGTTGTGGTACATCTGATGAATACAAGGCACTTTTCTTATAAAATGGCATCCTCACTTGATTTTCATGCACAGGTTCTCTAGCATGTAAGCTGGTTTCCTTGACTTGATCACTATGGATTGACCTCAGTGGAGTCTGATCAAGGAGTGATTGGCTCATGTTTCTTGATATTTGATTGGGTAAATTATCATTACATTTTGAATTCTGTATATTGTCTTTAGCTGTTTCCTTTGAGGTAGTTGTTCTGTCATCATCATTGTGATTTGAAGAAACAACTTTAATCATTTCAATGTCTGGAAGTTCATTAAGAGTCAGTTTAGGGGTATTATCATCTATCTCATACACCTGAGGTGTATTTGCATTTTGCAATACAACATGAGGCTTGGTTGCGCTTTGTGTCTTTTTGCACATTTCAATTGAAACATTCAATTTATTTCTGTTAATTTTGTTCAGCTTACTAAATTCCTTTCTCATTTTCTTTACATTATTCCAGTTTTGTTTAGTATTGCCAGATTTTTTATCCATGTCACTCAAGTCTTTTAAGTTTTCTTTTTCTTTGGAGCTGTTGTAGTTTGTGTTAAAATTACTTTTAAGCTCTCTCTTCCTAGAACTTCTTCTAGGATTATTTGCAGTATATTCATTGTCATCAAAATAAAATGGCTCTATATCCATAGGTCCTATGATATTCTCTTTGTTCTTTGTCACAACTTCTGTAGCTGGCATTGCTTCAATTTTATCCCAATCATCTTGAGGTATAGAAACATGAGCAACCTTTTCTGGGCTGATTGTCTTTTTAGTTGGTGTGTGAACCTGAATTTTACTTGATGATACTTCCATAAGGTTAGAATTTTGCCTCAGTTCTTGTGAAGATGGATCTGAACTTTGTGCTGGAGCTGAAAACTGATTTTGGGAGCTTGCAAGCCAATCTTTTACATTTTTAGTAGGATCATTTTCTGATTCAAGTTCATCAGTTTCCTGAAGAAATTCAACCACTGAAATTTAAAAATAAAATAATTTAAATCAATTTATGAATGTGAATGGATATACATGCAGATAAAATAAATAAAATAAAAATTGTTTATTTCGGACAATATAAGATTGATATTATACTTACACTTAATCTTAAAAAGTTTTTCAAAAGTTTCACCTAACAATTGGAGACGTTCAGTTAACTTCTGAATTGGCTGGTTTAGTCTAATTTGTTTTCTCTCAACTGACAAACCACAAACAGGGCATGTTTTGCGTCCACGCCAGCAATTGTGACATAAGGTATGACCGCAAGTTGCAGTTTCAGGTGCTATGTAATGCTTGCAACTGAAAATCAGAAGAAATGCTGCAAATTTTTTGTGTTCATTGAAATTATATCAGTAATTTAAGGTATTTAAAGTGACAGATCCAACACTGCTCACCCTGACTCTACATGGTCTTGTATGTGCCAAAAGCTTGCACAGGAGATCCTTACTGGAGTAAGATATCTCTGGCAGGGGAGGGTTGAAGGGGTGGATCCCCTTTCCCTAATCCTACTCATCAGACGGTAATAGAAAATGGCAGAGGTAAAGTAGGTACCTACAATTGGACAGGGTAAATATTATTATTATGAAACTCACCATTCCACACATGTTATGTGGTCTATTTGTTGCGATATTAATTTAGACAACTTAACTAGGTCAATGCCTTCTAGATTCATAGTATTATTCAGTTCAAATAAAGTTGTAAAGCTGCAAAAATAAAGTACATTTTTGTACAAATAGTGCCTACCTAAAGAAAATCAGATTTTCAGCAAGCACGAAATACCTCACAAATTATTAAACTACAAAATTATTGTGCACACTACACATTATACGGCTACGGTAATAATATTTAAAACATTTTCCAGAAAATCAAGAAATACTTTAACTTGAAACAAAAAACTTGTTTTTCTTCTTTCTTCGCGCTTTAAGTTTTTGTTTTTTGACAGCTTTGACGGTGACAGACATCGCAAAATGACATTGACATCAACTGCATTAAAGATTAAAAATTAATATAAAATCAACTTTTTAGAAGGCCAAAGGGTAGAAAATCCAGGCCAAGAAAAGTTTCTGTGTGTCACTGTGTCTGTCTATGTCTGTCTAGTCTACTCTACTGTCAAGAGTGTCAAGCAAGTTGAGGAGGTGCCGAAAAGGGATTTCTTCACTTTATTTCCCTTGAAACTCTGCGTAAAACACCCATAAAGTAAGATTTATTTACGGTATCAGTAATCTACAATAAGTAACTAACTGTGTTCCATATCTAGGCTCAATTATATTACTCGGCTTAGAACAAGTTACACGGCCTTACAAATATTACATAATCTGTTCATGTTTTGGTGTCTATAATTTGTGAAAAAATTGCCGAATTTGCTGTATAGTGCTAAGTGAGCCTGTTTGCTTTGAGATAAAATATATACCGATATCTATATACTTCATTTGTCTCATCTATTAAATCAGAAGTGACTTTATAGGTTAACTTCTACACTTATTCCTACTAATATAACAGTAGATTAGTGCTCGAAATTAGGGCCCCAAGTACTGTGATACGATTTAGATCTAGCCATAGTTTTGTTGGATGTTGTCACAGTAGCGTTTGTTGTCCTACATTGATCTGCTTGCATGATAGAATACATTGAATTGAATTGCAGAATGTCTCTTGCATTCCGTGGTGTGCTCCGTACTGCAGCCAGGAGGCTCCAGGCCCGTACCTATGCTGATGCCCCCAAAGGTGATGAAATGGCACTTACATTTGCTGCTGGTAACAAGGTAAATACAGCAATATATTTCACAGTTTATTATTTATTTATAGGAAAACCAAAAGCTACAGTAACAAATTAAAAACACTTAAAAAAACAGAAATTATTATGAAACAATCATGCTGATAGGAGTAGAAATAAACTTGTTCTTATTCTTGTCATATCAGTAGTTCTTTCGAACCAGTGTGGTGAAAGGATTTAAAGTGCACCCAAAGGCTCCTTATATGTACATATACACTTGTTATTTGTTAATGTTTCATTGATTTTCTAGAAATATTATTTCTTACTTTTTAGGTGTTTTACAACAAAGTAGTTGTAAAGCAGATTGATGTACCCTCATTCAGTGGAGCTTTCGGTATCCTGCCCAAACACGTGCCTACACTGGGTAAGTACATAGACAGACAAAAACTCATTAAAATTATTCATTTATTATTATTATTATTATTATTGGAACATTCATCATCATCACTTACAGGTCACTTGTCAGGGTATGTACAGGGAGTAGGCCTCCCTTTGCTGGTCATCAACATGTTCCTGTGCTAGCCAATTATGGCTAATTCATTTATGGCCCATGATCTTTACTATATTATATGCCCACCTTACTGCAAGGACATTGACAACTTACTTCTAATGCTTCCTTTTCATTTCAGCTGTCCTCAGACCTGGTGTTGTCACGGTCACTGAAAATGATGGCAAAATAAGCAAGATCTTTGTGTCCTCCGGCACTGTCACAGTCAATGATGACTCTTCTGTCCAGGTATGTAGTTTCCATTTAGCTAGTACTTGGTTAATTAAAAAATCCTGGATTTTCTTATTGTTATTAATTCATAGAAAACCATTTCTTAAATATTTTAAACTCTCTACTCACCGACAGATGGCGTTATGTAATTTAGGATTTGTTAGCAGGCAATACACAATACTACCCACCGCAGGACATCAGTGCAGATCTTTGTTCCCCTAACATTAATTAGAGTTACATCGCTATTTGCCGATAGATGGTGTTATTCAATAACTTATAAAAAATCCTGCTATTCCTTTTATAGGCTGTAATATTGATTATTTCCAGGTGTTGGCTGAAGAAGCGCACCCACTGGAGAGCTTAGACCGCGGCGCGGCCCAGGAGGCCCTTAGCAAAGCGCAGTCGGAACTCAGCTCCGCAGCCAATGAACAGGTTTGTCAACATTTCCACATGATACTAATTACCTGACTAGTTTCTAAATTTTAATATTTCAATCACACTCAAACTCCTAAACAGATATGGATGAACCTAGATAGACATAGTATATGACTTCTAGTGTATAAATGTCTACTAGCCCATGGCTACGGCATGCTATGCTAGGTTTCTTTATTCACTGACAAACGTGGCCTACGGCTGCGGCATAGCGGCGGACAGCGGGTGTTAGGGAAGAGGAGCGTCGAGTGTTGCCGGTCGTGTGCGCGATTCATATCCGTGCGCTGTATTCGTAGACACGCGAACAGAAATAGACATTCAGCTATCATGCCTCTGCAGTAGAATCGCGTCTTAAATGCCGAAATAGGTTTCAAGGAGACTTAACAAAATGCTCTTTTTTTGAATCGACTGTCGACTGTATGCTCGTTATCGTTTTTGCTTCACGTTGAGTTTCAAAGTAAACCTAATTTCAGGCGAAGGCGGAGGCGGCCATCGCCGTAGAAGTCGCTGAGGAGATCGTCAAAGCCGCGTCTGCGTAAGCCGCTCGTCGCCAAACCGCTAGCGCTCTAGAAGTTATTTAATTAAATTATGTAAAAATAAACAAATCCTCTGTAGAACATTTCTATTTTATTATACTTCTGTTCTCTTTTAGTATGGAAGAATCTGCCATAATGCCTGTACATAAAGAAATAAGTTACATAATCGGTTCTTTATCATTTATATGCCTCTCTCAATTCTTTTAAATAATGAAAAAGAAATATAATTTTGTAGTTGTTTAAGTATCAGTTGGTCATGAAGTAGTATTTTCTCAAAGAATGAGGGGCGTAAACTAAGTTTGGATTGTAATCGTTCAGTTGGTGTATCAGTGATTGATCATGAATAGATGTTTGATTTAAATAAAACAGCAATTATTCGGTTGACTTTTGAGTAGTTTATTTAACACAAATCAAACACTTTGGTACAGTATGTTAGTTGCGGTTAGCAATATGTTGTGTTATAATAACCATAAAACTTACTTCCAACTAGCAGCAAACCAAACGCACAACACATTAGCAAAAACTTTACATTTGACTTTATCTTAGTTTATTGCAGCCAATCATTTCCAAATGAGAATAATTTCCTTCATAGTTTTTTCTTACTTCAAATAGTTATTTTAATTTGATTTCATAAATTTTATCTAAGTAATTTTAAAATTTCTAATTGGAAGGTCAAGAGAAGATTCTGTTGCTTGGAAGTCGCCAAATACCTAACTATCAATCTACGTTGCGAAGCTTACACGACAATGCACAACAAAATGGAAACATCTAGAAAATTACGCATTTCGCGTCTTAACCCTAATCGTTTGCATATTATAGAAGGATAAAAATTACAATTACGATTAAAATGCATCTTACTACGATAATCATGAAAGTTATAAATTCCGTGTCAAGTTTGAAGTCTGTCTCATTTTCGTGGTGTCAGTGACTTGTTGACTCTATTAGGTAACTTTGGTAATGGCATCTTGATAATGCACAGTGTGTGATTGCAAAGTTATCTTCACGATGACAGCATCAACTTTATCTTAATTTATTATAAGTTATGAGTAACTCGTGTAACTAACTAGCTACGGATTACATAGTTTTTAAGAATTGAGTAATTACTAGTACATAAAGATGATTATTAATAAACCTTACGCTAAGTAGTTTACGCATAAATGCAAATCAAAACAATTAAATAATAGTTTTCAAAAAATTACGTGGCAATAACGTAAATAATAAGCATTGTGAAACACCAGTTACAATAAAGGAAGCATCGTTACAACCTCGCGGTTATTTAACTCTAGGGATTGAGTACACCGGGATAAATAACGTTAGTGTTACTTCATATCAAAATAAAAAAGGGGTAAAATACAAAATATCACAATATTACATGTTGAGCTTAATTTAAATCGAAACATACAAATCACCCCAAAACCAACTACCACATTGAAACCTTATTTAAATTAAGCTGAACAAATAAAACAAAATAACTTAAAACTACTGTTAGTTTTTAGTAAAGGCGCTGGAGTTGGGCTCGCAACTAAAGTCTTTAAAGGGACAGGATTTGTATCACACGTCACCTATAAATCTCTTATTTTATTCAAATATACCATTTTGAAATATCTACCACAACCATAATTTCTGTTTGATAACACACTAGGTTGCGACGCGTGGAGGGTCCTACGTGGAGAGGAAGGCAGGTAGACGCTAATTTGTACATGACCCAACTCCGCACTTTACTAATAAAAGCATTGAGTAACTTCAAAATGGCACGAATGTGCGCGTTCAAAATTAAAACTAAAAAGACGAAATCCAGCCAACTAAGTTGGGATAATTTTAACGTAAATAGCAACACAAACCCGCGACACACGATCGGTAAAAAAGGTTTGGCACATGTATCACCATCTTGCTGATAGCTTTCGCCTATAAATGAACATAGAGACGTAGCAAATGAAAGAAGCAGTAGAAACGAAGAGGTTAAGGAGCTCGCATCAGCAAGATGGTAATGGGTCCATTAACTTAAGGTAAAGTGGGGAGCGCATGGTGTGTGTCGGTATTGTGGCGGTTCACGCCTTACAGGTTACACTGCCACAGTATCGTAGGCTGTGAGTCCTCCCCGCCCGTGGACTGCTTGCTGGGGGATTGGGGTGGTTGCTTCTGGTCTGAAAACGTTGCAAGCACAATTCAACACAACGCCCATTACAAGTTACTAAGGACACTTAGCTCGTTCAAAACAGACATGGGTTTATAACATTTTACGGACAGTGCTCTGGTTTTTTCTATAGATAATGTTTAGCTATGTGCCAGGCAGGATTCTAGAGTCTATTGATGATTGACTATTTTTGTAGAATAGCTTTTTATTTTCACAAATAGGTCGGCTAGATGTTTGAGCTATCAGCTAAACTGGAGAAAATGGTTATATGGTTCAAAATAAAAGGGTAAACATTGGTATCAGAGCAATTGGCACAAATAAAAACAAAACTAGCCGTTTGCAATTTTGCCTTACCATTAGGTCCAAACAATCACACATATTCAGTGCACAGAGATAAAAGTGTTAGCCACAAAATGTTAATGACGTAACGTAAACAGGCAAGGGTACATACAGTAAGTAAATTGTTTCCACATACTTGGACTTACTGTTTCCTGTTGATCACGG
The DNA here is from genome assembly GCA_949320045.1 of Scotopteryx bipunctaria. Classification (NCBI taxonomy): domain Eukaryota; kingdom Metazoa; phylum Arthropoda; class Insecta; order Lepidoptera; family Geometridae; genus Scotopteryx; species Scotopteryx bipunctaria. The sequence continues at coordinate 9,109,577 of OX439450.1, read as the reverse complement.
ATGCAGAACATAACACATGCTTAGTAACGAGCATTGACTATAATACCAGATGCTTTAATTACGTTATGTCTAGTCTATGACACGACCACAATATATCGTGCTAGCGCACACACAAGGATTCGGTTTAGTTAAGAGTTCTGTGTAGGTAAAACATCTAAGAACCTAATATCACTGAGGGTATTAATTTCAACATTTTAATGTGAATTAATTAGTGATTAATAGGACATCACTATCATAAGTAATAACGAGGAACATTCTTAAAAGATAGTTCTCAATCGCTTACTAGATGGCGGTAGAAGCAAAGACTACTAGAACGTCCGAACACCTATCAGAAAATCTAGGTATAGTTAATTCATCTACATCTACACTAATATTATAAAGAGGAAAACTTTGTTTGTTTGTTTGTACTGAATAGGCTCAAAAACTACTGGACCGATTTTAAAAATTCTTTCACCATTCGAAAGCTACATTATCCACGAGTAACATAGGCTATATTTTATTTTGGAAAAAAATAGGGTTCCGTAAGATATTTGGGTTTTTCGGACACAAGGTGTAAAAAATCAACCAGAAAAGTTACTTATTTTGCGTACGCTGCCTAAACTATAAAAGATAGAACCATAAAATGTTCTAATTAATTGTAGATCTTATAAATATCTACAAAAAAGTCCGCGACACACTATACCCATCTATGTCGAGTGAGGCACAGCAACCATTTTTTTATTTAAAAATCTTGAATTTTTTTTGGACTACATTTAAACGCGTTTATTTTACTCATGCTATTAATCCTTATCAAAATAAATGATTTCATCACTAAGAACAGTTTATGGAGATAATATTTGGTCTTTGAATGATTAAAATTGGACGTTTGGTTTTGAAGTTATGGCGAAATTAAAATATTACGATTTCTGCTGCACGACCGCTGCGTAGGGAGCCGACCTCGCGACTGACCGTGTCTTTCCTGGGTAGGCTTTTTGCAGCGGTAACCGACATCCACGCGGGCGGAGCCGCGGGCGACCGCTAGTTATTCATACAATCATAGTTAGTTGGCTAATCATTCATTTTCTATCAGGATTTCGTTCGGTTGTTTAGGTATGATTTTATCACCATCTAAAAAGCTTTATAAAAAAAAATTTTTTTAAGCGTTCCTCATTATTAGTCTTGTTATCTCAAAGTGGGATATCACTGCATTATTCTTTTGAGTATAATGTTGTATAGTGTAAATCCTAGGAGACTGACCTGTCAATGAGTTTCCTCATTTCCTCGGTGTGCATACCGTCTTTGGCAGTGTGGGCCCTTACTGTAACAACACACAAGTCACGACGCGCTCTACACTAGCCACGAGACCCGTCTGCCCTCTACCGACCACACTTTTCCATGCAATATTCAGAGCATACAAGTTTTCTATGCATTTTCAAAGTATTGCCATGTAATTTTTTTTGTTTTTTTTTTACACCCCTTCGGAATTCATAAGCATCAGTTGCTGGCAGTTTAGTACACAGATTGGAAGAGGTTTTGTCATCATTTGTTTTTGTCAATTTTGAATATTGTACGAAAAAGTGTATATCCAAGAACACATACTAAAATCTACTGAACCATTAGAAAATAAATGTTAACACGATCACGTCTAAGCACATAAAAGATTTTCGTCGTGTTATAAGAAAATGTATTTCCTAGGAAATGTGTGACGTGGCAAAACTAATATTAAAGATAGCGGGCCCAGTAACACGCCTTGTGAGATCCATATTAATACACAAAGCTAAGTAGAAAATAAGTCAATAACGATGATTTATTCTGTAGACTCAAATTAACGTTAGTTTTGCCATGTTCTTGTACATAAAGAAGAAAATTTTGAAACAAAATAGAGAGAAAGCCAATTACAAGAGAGCTAATCTTGAAGCATTTTTTTCAATTTGTTATTTACTCATTTTGCATGCTGTCAGTCACAAAAATTAAAAGAAAGGAATCAAAGTAGCTTGATTCAAATTTTACCGTCTTCTGTTCAGGCGACACCCACGTGTGCGTTAACCAATTTCACAATTTATTAATTTCCAGTTAGATTTTATGATTATGATAACAGAGGTGAGTATGAAAGGGTTAAAACCAATTTGGTCCAAAATTATGTAAAATGATTCAAAAATGGGGAATAACAGGGAGAGTTATGGGTATGTCATCTACGGGATTTTTCTTGAATGGACGGAGTTTTAGTCAGAAGTGATTGATTTCGTCAGATAAGCGCATATGAAAGCTGCTTTTGATATTTTATTCTATCAATGCTACTATAAATAAAAATGGGAAAGCTTAAGTCCTTAGCCTTAGTCCTTAGCAAGGATTCATTTTTCAAGAATGCAGCTGGATGAAGCGAAAAACCATAATGAATTGTGCTAAACTGAAATCAGTAGGTGTTTTGTATCGGTCAACAGCAATCAAATTATATCTCTTGATGAAATATAAATTCATTGCTATTACATATTTTGAAAATAAATCTTAGAATAATGGTTGGCTTGATGGAATAATACGGATAGGTACCTACCTACGTTAGTAGTCACTTACCGTCTAACAATGTCGTTAGACGCTATATTGCGCAGAAATATATGAGATTGACATAATTACGTAATTGCATATTAATCTCGTACATTTTTGCATTATCGTATCGAGACTTCGTTAGACGCGAAGTGGCTTTGCTAAGACCTCTGCATCCTATGTAATAACTTTCAGCGACTGACGTTTTATGCCGTTCATCGCTGCCTGTCGTGGTGAGTGTCCGAAAATTATGGCTATACCCATGTACAAAAGCAATTCGCCTCACATTCGAGTCGGCATCGCCGTTGTTTACGTCAGCTGTCCCTTACACACGAAAGGTACGCACTGAAGGTGTGAAAGGGACGGATGACGTAGAATACTGCGACACCGATGCGATTGCGCTACTAAATCGGGACACAGAACGGCTTAGAACGTCTGACTGAAAATTAATTAGGTGCATACTGACTGACTGTGGGGGTTCGCGAGGCTGCCGTGCGAGGCATGTGCTCGCTTACGCGGCGTCCTTACGTGAGCAATTTTTATATGAACGCGAAGCGGCGCGGCACGAAACGAAGCGAATGTGATCAGTTAGTTTGATATTTTCGCGCGAACTGGGTGCGGTGCCGTCGTTTTTTAGGGTTCCGTACTCGAAGGGTGCCAACGGGACCCTATACTAAGCCTTCGATGTCCGTCCGTCTGTTAGCGGGCCGCTCATGAACCGTAATAGGTAGAGTTGAAATTTTCAGCGTGCTATTTATTTTTATTGCCGCTTTAACGACAAATAATAAAAAGAAATTAAAAGGGGGGCCCCATATAAGAAATATTTATTGTACATGTACGATGGTACGGAATCCTTCGTGTGCGAATTCGACTAGTACTTGTCTTGTGGTGCAAGATTCGCGCGCACGTAGAACAAAGCCGGCGCATGAACCGCATCGCATTGAATTCGCGTGTCACCGCATCGGATCGCTTCGCAATCGCGTTCGTTTTCATCACCCACGTAGGACGCGTTTTGAATCGTGACTAAGCGAGCACTATTGAATTCGGGTCCTATCACGTGATGTTATGGCCAACGCGCGGTAGTTAGGCCTCTAATGTATGTGACGTTAGTAGCTCTTACCGGGGTAGTTACGCGGTTGGTCACACTCGGCCTCCGAGATCTCATTGGAGTCCTTGCTCTCGTTGAAGGATGAGGAGCAGTTGTTGTCGGCGTTGGCGTTGCGCGGCGGCGGTGGGGGGGGCTCGGGAGAACCGCACTTGCGTCCGCCGGCGGAAATCACTGCACCAATACACACAGATAAACTACGTCCTTTATTTTACTTTTGACACCTTAAGAGCTGAGAGCTTGAGAACGTAACTGTTCCATTTTTTGTAAAAGTAAACTTTAAAATGCGTGGTAGAAGAAATATAAAAGTGATATCTAAGGAAATCACTGAAATGTCTTTTTAAAAAAGAAATATTTTACTAAAATCGAAATCGGTAATGCATTTCGATGTTTAGGACATTGCAAAAATGCCTTTTCAACTCATTGTCAAAAGTAAATTAAAGGGTTGGATAAAGTATAGATGTTGTTTGATGGATGTTGTTTTAGCGCCATCTAGCGGCAAAATGGCTTAAGGCACTACGTAAACTGGGCCTCTTGATATACCTAAAGTTTTGTAAAAAATCGATACTGGATGATAATCTCTAATGTATTCGGAGCCACGAGCCTGGTACTTAGAACCACCATATCGAAATCATTATATCTAATACGTGACGTTATAACAGGGGAGGGAAGGGTATAAATTCACCAATGCTGGGACGAGATCCATAGTGGTCAGAGTAGGGTGTTCCGTAGGCGCCGGTGTATTGTTCGTCCTCGGGAGCGCAGCAAGCAGGCTCATCGTATTCGGGGCCACAGGCGTACATCGGGCGAGAGTAGCGAGCGCGCTAAATACATCAAACATTGTAAATGTTTTTACCAGTAAACAGTTTCATTGGATCAAAGAATTTGTAAACTATACCTACATCAGCCGAACTGGAGATACAATTTATGTGAGTAAACCGTCAGTCTACTTCAAACTTACATGTTTATGAAACTTTCAAGTAGTACTAATAGTAAAATTAAGGTGTAAAAACTAATGTTGTAAGGTTTATTTACCTAAAACTAGTGATTTGCATACATTGTATCTCCAGTTTGGCTTAAGTACTTATAGAGGGGGTTATATTTGGAGGGCATAATCATTAACTAAGTAGAAGTTCTTATAGCCAGTACTTACGTATTGGTCCTCTTCGGCGCAGGTAGCGGGGTCATCGTACTCAGGGGCGGTCGAATAGATGGCACTCTGTCCTCCCTGGGAATTCTTGCGGGCGTAGCGGCTGTTGGCACGGGGCTGGAATATTATATTACAAACATTACTATAGCGCAGATTACATCGACCAAAAACCTTATCTTAAATGGGAGTCGAGGTGGATATTAAAATCTAGCGTTCTAAATATTTTATTATAGGCAACCATATCGGAGACTAAGGAGTAAGGAAATAAACGACGACAGAGGAGAAAAACACTAAGAGATGACTGGTGGTTTAAGGGTAGTGCCTCCGTCTTTTGATTATGAAGTCGTGGGCTCGAACCCAGTCGCAATGTTTTTTTTTTTTTGAAAAAATATATGTAGACAGTAGCGAACTGATATCACGTCCCGTTTAGTAGTCTAGTTAGTTCTACTACCACTACTGTTCTAGATGTGACACTAGTTCGCTATAATAAAGAGAGAAATCACACTAGAAAAGTTTGTATTTTGCCAGCTGGATTAACTGGCTACGCCAATGTGGCTGCGCCAGATCCAGTACATACGCTCTATGTTTTGCGAACCGGAAGAGGAAAATACATTGAAAAAGTATGATTGCGGGCGCAGTTTGAACTGGCCTGCTGCGTCAGTTTGAGCCGGCGCCGGCGTGGGAGTGCGCGGAGTGATGTTGCGGGAACGCTAGCACCTTGCTCGGGTCCATCTCCTCGCGGAAGCCGAGCAGGTGGAACATCGCTAAGAACTAGTGACACGATTAGTAGTAATACATACCATGCTCTGAGATCCGGCGCGGGAATGCGCGGGGTGGTGGGGGTGGGGGTGGGCAAGGGTGCCGGCATGCGCGGGGTGATGGTGCGGGAAAGCCAGCGCCTTGCTCGGGTCCATCTCCTCGCGGAAGCCGAGCAGGTGGAACGTCGCGTAAGGGCAGATCTCGTCTTCCATGCCTGGAATCATAAGATAACACAATTTGGTTTATTTGACACCCAAAAACAGAGGCCTGAGCCAAGTCACTTTGCGTGTAACGAAGGCAATCAATATTACTTTACTTGTGATACTTGTGTAGTATGTAAGGTTTCGAGGTGATTAATTTATTTTTATGAGATTTTTTAAGGGACATTCAGAAGAATTAGTTTAGGACACCTTTAACAGTGAAAAATCGAAGTTAGATGCAAAGTGACGTAGATATAGGCTAAGGTTCAGTGTCATGTCGAGCAGTGGATTTTGTTAGCCGATATTAGACATATTGTTACAAAATTACCTACCTAACAAATTCTTTCAAGATGCAAAAATAAAATAAGAAGTCAAAAAAAATCGCAAAATAAAAATAACAAGGGTTAAAAAAAAAGCAAGAACACACTTTTTTATTAATCAACACACAACAATCGTTTTTAAGTGTACATTCGTTTTACCCATATTACTTACGTATGAGCAGGCGTTGTTAGTAATACTCCATTCCTCACTGCTAGATATAAAAACTTCAAAAAGGTGGTTTAAAAATCATGCAATATATTGGTGCTGAACTGAATCCTACTATACTATACATGCAATGTGTGATTGTAACCGCTTTTCTAAACAACACTCGGTATATAATTCATTCATATAATTTATTTCTTTTGCGGTACGAAACCCTAAAAAATATGAAAAACTACCAATGCCGACTCCAAAGTGGGATAAAAGCAGGGGAACGATGGTAAAATTAACTGTATAGTCAGAGTGTTGTGCGTGAAGCATTCTGGGGGCGTTATCGAGCTTCGGCGACTTTGAGTCTAACGGAGTCGCTAGACGTTTCGAGCAAAAATGATAAGCCATCGCAATGTCAATGACTTAGCGATAGCACTAGCCAATGTAAATTTTTGCTGTAGCGTTTCGCACGCAAAGAGTTAAGGCGCCGCCAGTCTTACTTTCAGGGAGGTGCATCAGCATCTACATTAAATACATACATACATATTCTATTTATACATAGCCCGTATCCCTAATGGGATGAACAGAGCCACAAGTAAACATAAGAAAACTTGCAGCTACTTCTGATTTAAAGTCCTAAGATAGGATATAGAGACATTTACGTTACATTTTACTAAAAACTAAAACTTTCAGGGGTGCACTTTTCGTTCACGACAAGTGCACCCATTTGCACCCCACCGCGGGATGTCAGTGCAGATCTTTGTTCCCCTAACAATAATTAGTGCACCCCCTTGGTTCGGCGCCCATGTAAAACGCGAATGTTCGCCGTAGCCCGTCAACGTAGCCTATAAGCAGTACCTGTGGAGATGGTCTCGCCGGATCCTCCGCGGCGCATCATCGGGCGGCGCACGCGCTCGTAGTGGTGTCGGCGCGGGTCCCACGTCGAATGCGCGCCCACTGAGCACACTACTGTTAGCATGCGCCGCTACCAAGACTCATATACCATCTCAACTAATTATAACCATTATAGCCTTTGAAACATGATTCTGAAGCGCTCGTGGCGTAGCTTGCTTAGACGTTCTTGATTGAACGTTGAAGTTAAGCAACGTTGTGCGGGGTCACTTGGTGAAATCGGCACGTTAAATTGTCGGTCCCGGCTTTTAAGCCGTTAAGCCACGACAGAGGCCTTTAGGCGGCCTAAAAACTCCGTCATAAGAGTTGGACACTAGCTCATACGAACTTATTTAACATGACTCTCATTTTAGAACACACCTATTTATCATGTTTGATATAATAAAAGGTTGAGTTGAAATGATATATGAGACGCTTTCATAAACCAAAATAAGGCATTTGACAAGTAGGGCATGGTAATATAAAATGGAGTAAAAACAAAATGGAACATACAATGATAATTTAGAAACATTGGACAACAAAGTATTCAAGTTGCCTCCACCTTACACATTCACTATAACTAAGGTATAAATAACATCTAGAGATAAAAGTGAACGTTTAAAGATAAGAGAAAAAAATCGTGCAATAGGATGTAGATAAAAAGCCACTGAGTATAAAAAAAACTATTATAAAATAGAGTATAATTTCTATATAATCCAAAACCATCTACGCTATCGTATCCTTTAACCCAATCTCCCCCTAAACTAGCTAAATAAGATGGTTGGGTACTTACTCGTATGAGGAAGAATCCTGAAATACTTTGTGTTTGAGAGTAAGATAGTTGTGTTCGAGAATAAGGCAGTTGTGTTTGAGCCTAATACCGTTGTGTTTGTGCTAAACACAGTTGTATATGAGCATAAGAGTTGTGTTTGAGAGCATAAGACAATTGTGTTTGAGCGTAAGAAAGTTGTGTTCGAGCATAAGAGAGTTGTGTTTGAACGTAAGATAGGTGTGTTGGAGCATAAGACAATTGTGTTTGAGCGTAAGAAAGTTGTGTTCGAGCATAAGAGAGTTGTGTTTGATCGTAAGATGTTTAACTTACTGATAACAGCCTGGCGTTTCACTCTATCGCAAGTATTGTAGTTGGATCCGGGCACGGGGGGAAGCTTGCGGTTGGGAGGGGCGATGTATCCGAGCTCATCTCTCAGTCCGCCGCGTTTGTCGAGCGTGCCGCCGCCGCCGCCCAGCGCAGCTTGAGACGCGTTATACACAGCGTCGTCTGAATCATAGGGATCTTAATAATATGGTGTTACACGGTTTATATGAAGTTGACAGTTTTTTTGGAACGAAAACACAGGCTTCGAGAACAAACATCTTTTATGACAAGTATTAATGGTATTTCGGTCATGGAAATAAAATGTTGAGTATACTGAATGTGTGATGATGCCGTTCCCCATAAAACAGTACAATGGTTATCTACAAAGGGTTGTTGATTATATGGATGCAGCAAACAATAGTAATTATGAATTTTGAGGGAATTTAGAAAAGTAAAGGAACGGGCATTTTCAGTGATTATAAGTCCCATGCTATGACCGATATCGAATTGAAAGTAATAAAAAGCGGTGAGCCACCATACATACAATAACCGTCCTTCTGACCTCGCAGGCGATGCGGGGTGTTCCTGCGTGCCAGGGTCAGGCAAATGACCACAACTCCCACGATGAAAACTACAATAGTCGCCAGAATTGGAACCAGAACTTCAGGCTCGAGCCAGGCTCTCACCCATGGCGGGAGCTCCTTCGAATCGGCGTTGCCTGGTAGGGGGGCGATCGTTCCTACGGAAGAGCGTCACAAGTTACCTTTATGAGGGTCCCGGGCGCCTTTCACTACGCAAACCACAACGATAGCGATAATGATGACGAGTATCGCCGCGACCACGGGCACGATAAGGTTGAGATGGGAGAGGATGATCTTGAGAGTTTGTTCCGGGGTCAGTGACCCGGCGCCGATCTCGCGCGCGGGAGCGATCGTACCTGAAATGCAAGCCTCGTGTTACTCTGCGGCTACATTATTGGGCTTCGGCGAAGTCGTGACAAGTGTGGCAATATGATTAGTCACAGGACAAACAAGGACGCATAGCGCGAACCTTCGCCGTAGCTCGATAGTGTAGCCGCAGAGTTCGAAATAATAGGGAATGATAAATAATAAGGCGATGCATTTCAGGTACGTACGTAACTGATACTAATGATTTAAATTACTTTTCGAAAGAAATAATGGATTAACGTTACAAATTATGTCAAGCCGAACTTTACAACCCTTTCAACAAGTAGACCGAACTTTAGAATATTTATTTCGTTCTTTTCAGTATGGCCTTAAAGTTTGGCGCGACATGGATTTTTGACATTATAAATGAGTAAATAATAGTAAAAATGATAGTATAAGCAAATTTTTACCTCCAGTCATGGTCAGAGTAGCGAATTCGTATTCAGCAACATTAAATCCAGCGTTGTTGTGAGCAGAGATTCTCAGCACATACCATGTCGCAGGTTCAAGATCTAAAAAAAAACACGACGAATATAACACAGTACGATATCGAAATAGTAGGTTTATTGTTTTTACCTAAAAATTAAGGTTCTTACCAAGAACAACAAAGTTTCCGCCAGGTTTCACAGCGTTAGAGATTTGGTTCCATTCAGCAGCGCCCCTGTAAACAAAAAACCATGTCAAATGAAATGAAATGAATGAAAAAACTTTATTGCAAGCATACAAACAAACAAAAACTAACAATTGCTGGCAAATGGTGGCCTTATCGCTTGATGCGATTTCTTCCAGGCAACCAAACTAAGACTAAGAGTAAATTAAAAACGTTAATAGAAATCGAACTAAATTAAAGACTAAACTAAACTAACGTTAAATACTCGCTTGGACCTTTCCATTGACAACAAAGTTGAACGGTGAGGACCTCCATTTTGCTTAAAAAGTGTGCTGTAAAGTGTCAAAGTAAACTGCTGGACTGGAAGTAAAAAAAAAAAGCATAGAATGCGTCCAGCTGCTTCTCTCCCCGAGCATGTCATAAAAGTCGACTAAGGGATAGTATCCTCCAACATGATGAGATACATGAAGAGACAATAAGCAAGTATACCCAAGGAGGGTTGACGTCAGGCAGGCGGCCGGTCATAAAACACCTTAGCCAAAACTCTGTGCCGACCCTACATAGAGTGGGGGGGGGGGTTAGGGCAGGAAGATGATGATGACTTTACTTTTTCTTATTCTCGACGACGAAGTGGCTCATGGGGCAGCCGCCGTCCAGCCACTGCTTGAGGTGCAGAGTGACGGAGGAGGATCCGACCTCGATGAAATCTGCGGCGCGGGGGACTGGAGGCTTCGAGCCGCGCGTGCGCGCCGTCACCACGTCCGAGGCCTCGCCCGTGCCGATCCTGAAGAGATTAGGCATCAAGAGCATATCTCTGAATAATAATAATAATAAATATTTTTTTACTCTAAACCGACGAGCGTGTTATGAAGAATGTTATGAAAGTGAATGATGCGAAAGAAGTATGTCAGGATCGTAGCAAATGGAGATCCGTGATCTCTGCCTAGTCCTACGGGAAACAGGCGTAATATTATGTATTTATGTGTATGTATGTAAATATTTGTGGACATTTTACTCAGCGCCAACTAGCCCCAAACTAAGCAAAGCTTGTACTATGGGCACTAGATGGCTGATAGAATACTTATTTACTTTTTTTTTTGTAAATTCTTACATAAACTTATAGTACATAATTTACAACACCCAGACCCGTAAGAGTTATTTGCAGAACATACAAACATTTCTCCAGTAGCGGGAATCGAAACCGCGCCTCTTGCGTCTCAGCCGAGCACTCGCCCGCCACGCCACCGAGGTCGTTAAAATAATCTCACGTTGAGGGCGTCCATTAATTACGTGAGGTGTTTAGGGGAGGAGGAGGTCGTGCCCTCACTCAATCTCACGTGGAAGAGGGGTAGGGGGGTCTCATCAAATATCACGTAATTTTGTTTTCTGCATGAAATTGTAAATTATTCTTAATGGAGTAGGGGCTTGTAGGGGTGCCTTAAGAATTAAATTCCCGAAATTCAGCTCCCAGAGGACGCAGCGGGAAGATGAAGTTCGCGGTTAAAGTCGCGGGGAGTTTTACTTATAAAACATAAAGTGCGCTTTAAAGAGGCTCTTCGACATGTCACTCACGCGTTGTAAGCCGTAACATAGAGTTGGTATCTAGATCCGCAGAACATGTTTTCCAAAGTGTATGTGTCAGTGGTGCTAGGAATCTGAAATAGAGTTAAAACATTTACCAACGGTCCTTATTATATAAGCCCTTATATAGACACTTACATATGTAACTATTTTTACGTTACTAATCTATGTATATGTCACCGTAAAATGTAAATACCTACAGTTAGATTATAATCTATCTCGCCAGATTGTAAATTGTCTAAGGATTGTGAAACGTAACATACTGCTTACAATTTAACTGCTTTAAACTGGTGGCGCTTCGGCGGACGCTGCCGCGCGGCACGTTCGCTCTGCTCGCTCGCCTCGCGCGTAGTTTTCACTAACTAACCTAACATAACATAACCTACTAATTTCGATCTAAGCAGATGTTCGACAGTTTACAATCTCCCGAAATTATAATCTAACGGTATTTACAATTTTACGGTGACACTCATATGTAAAACAATAAGCATTTTTCTGCAATCAACGCACGGGCCTACGGAAGCAACAAAAATAATAAACAAAAATGAAAATAAAAAAAGTCGGCAAATAAACTACACTCAGCGTTATCCCGCGCACATTGTGCGCAGTGCTGGTTTTCAGTGTAGCCCAGTGTTCGAGCTAAGGCGGTTGTCGAACTAGTGACAGTGTTAAAGCTAATTACTACCTGTATTTACATTACAATTTAAAGTAAAAGTACCTGGACTGTCTCCCAGTCTCCGAATTCCTGTTTGTAATGGATGGTGTAGCCGGCGGCGATCTGTTGCTCCACATCGGGAGACGGTTTGATGCGCAGAGTCAGGGAGGACACCGACGAAGACGCGATGCTCAGTTGAGGCGGGAAAGGCGGCGCTGCAAGTACCATGAGTTTATTTATTTTATTACCAAAACTAGCGACTCAAAGTCAAAGTCAAAAAAAAATCAAGAGGATCACTTGGACACGTCTTAAATCTACGTTGTATTTACACCTGTTCGTAACGCGACCAAGCGTGGAAGATACCAATCTTCAATTTCTTTTAATTCCTCTCCATCCAAAGGTTGTCTGGAAGAGAACGCTTATTTGCGATAAGACCGCCCGTGGGACACTATACTTATTTTGTTAACCAGTTATCTAATTGTAAGATGTGCTATAAAGAGTTTTCATTCATTAATTCATTCATTCAAAGTCATGTTAAATTTGGAACTCTGCCGGGGTCTGTATTTCCTGAAGAGTATAATATGGGTGTCTCTAAATCGAGAATCCATAGGTTCTTCAAGGTAAGCGTGCTTCATCCTAGACCACACTGTTACTTAACATCAGGTAGAGTGTAGTCAAACGCAAACCTAATAAATAAATAAATAACACCCAACAGTCACATACACAGTCCTGACCCCACACTAGGATTCCCTGTGTCGTGGGTATCAGAAACTACGAGTACCATGGTACCACAACACCCGGAGGAAGTATTTGCAGAACATGCAAACATTTCTTCCGCAGCGGGAATCGAACCCGCGCCTCTTGCGTCTCTGCCGAGCAATCGCCCGTCACGCCACCGAGGCCGTCTATTAAAAAAATAACCTTAAGTATATCTTACCGAGTACAGAGAGGGTGTGCGTGACGGTGTCAGTCCCGAATTGGTTGTCGACGTGACAAGAGTATTCGCCGGCGTCTTCGCGCGCTACGCCTGCAATCTGCAGCGAGCCTTCGGGCAACTGACGAACTCGCTCCGAAGCTTCCAGGGGATGTCCCTTCACCTGCGTTCATACAAAATATATACACCCGCGTGATTAAATGATAAATGACATTTATTTGCACGAACACATGTGATAAAATAATAATGGTCTTAAAAAATACATCAGTCCAATCTATGTCCTACCAAAATCTTTGGCATGCAAATTATGTTAATTGTAAATGTTAATAAACTATATTCTATTTTTAAACACATCGATGTTGGCAACAGACCGGTTACATTTTACGTCATACGTTGAAACTCAATATACTTTTCACTCCTCTTGCTCAAAAAGTCCGTCATTGTAGCGTACCAGAGCGGGGATAAAATAGTATAAGTATTTGCCTCTAGAGGAAGAAGTATGTTTGTCTGTTACCAACGAGCCTACAAAAACGAAAAAGTCTTTACTCATAAGTAGAATAATCATGACTATAGATAATCAAGGACTCCACTTATTACTGTTTCTTAAAAAAATAACATTTTATTTTTGAAAATGGAACTAAAAGCGGCGATCTAAAGAAGAAATTAAAAAAATCATTGGCGCAAAATCTTTAGATTTTTCACTAATTATAAATTGAATTGATGACCGTATGTATTGAATATTGTATTGGATTATTTTATTTTCTCGCAAATGTAGTGAAAAGTAGAGTGTAACACACGGCGCTAAAACCCAGTATAACTCGGTTTCTATTCACTCCCTCGCTACCTCGTAAATAATGAGACATTTTAGCCCCTCGTATAACAATCTATTATTGTTTAAAAGGATCGGTAAGTATCACTTGAAATCGTCTATTCATAATTGTAATGCAACCAAGCGTGGAAAATCACTGTTTACGCTAAACAATCAGAAGCGTGAAAGCGAAGAATTCAATGAAGTAATCCTACAAATACCCTTACAAAGTACTCTTGTATTTACAACGTTAGTATTATTACCTTCCACAAGATGTTGGGGGGAGGCACTCCGACGGCGAGGCAGGGCAGTTTGACATCTTCCTTGTAAGTGGCGGTGAACGACTCATCGAATGACGCGATCTTAGCTGGCACTGGAACAAATAAATAAGTAAATAAATAACAGTCACATTCTTAGTTCTGATCTCACACTCTAGGCCTCCCTGTGTCAGAAATCACGATTAGCGAAAAAATCATGAACATTGAGTTTTTAAATCGAAAATATCTGCTAGGATATCCTCTCCAACATGATGGACCATCTATATGGGTGATGGGCTGATCACCTGTCACTATGGTTCACCATATCCATCTTGATTCTTATGGCTCTGCCAACTCCATTAGGGGTACGGGCGTGATAATAATATATGTATTCATGTATATAGATATCTGAGAAATCCCTTATTAATGGTTAGATAACTTTGGTTTTCATCTAAAAACGCTGACGGTAAACTACAAGGTACAAGGGATAGAAAAATGCCAAAGAAAAATGAGCTTTACTAAGAAAGATATAAGTAGGTACCTTTGTCGCTAGGGCTGCAGGAGGCGGTGGCTGAGGGCTGTCCTTCCCCGATGATGGTGGAGGCGGTCACCCAGAAGTCGTAGCGGCCTGCCTTCAGCTCAGTAGCGGAGTAGCTGGTTTGAGTAGCGGGTACCTACAAATGTTGCAAAAAATGCTTAGCAATAACACTTCGCTAGATTTCTTAAAAGAAATTGTCTTTTAGTGATCTGATAAATTATCATAAATGTTGATCCTTGTAAATAAGCTAAAATAATAACGGCCTGCTAATAAAAACATGAATGCATTGGTCGGTTCATGTCTACTCTAAGTAATGATGAAAAGGATACAATAGTACTTAACAGAGACTAAGTACTTTTAAGCATCGCAAGTTTGATCAAGTTGCGCGTTTAATGCCTATATTTAACTAACGGATGTTCTTTTGTAGAAAACAAGAGCAAAACATTTTATCTGTCAAAAAATGGATCGATGGATCAAAGAATGGATCGATTTCATGGATTTTTATGTAATCTGATAATAAATGAATAAAATTAATAAAAAAACATTGTTTTACTATGAAGGAAGAAGTCAAAGTCAGAAATCCTTTTTTCATGAAAACTGCAAAGATCATTTTGAAGGACAACGATCTAGCAAATCCACGTCTGTTTCTCAAGGACGATTTGCATTATTTTCGAACTATGACGTGTTTACCTTGTTGGGATGGGGTTCGGCATTCTGCGCCTGAGTATAGACGTTGTAATGAGTGACGACGCCGTTGGGCTGCGCTGGCGGCCGCCATGACACCAGGATCGAGTCTTGTCCCATCACTAGAGCCTTCACTGCGCGCGGGGCTTCGGGCACTGGAAACGCACGCGAGTTTGAACCTTACGCAGTCGAGTTAGCGCTTCAAATGGCGTCGCAAACTGCATTACATACTTTTCTAATGTTAACTGTTCATCATTTAAAAGTATCCAGTTTTACGGGCTACATGTCATTAGATAAAATGTTCCAAGTTAGTCAAAATATCTAGAGATCTTTCTAAAACTATACTATCGAATTTGAAAACTAAGAGGCCATTTTCGGTCGCGTATAATATGTTTTATTCTGCCCAACGTGCTGTTCCAGACCTTGTAGCCAAGTCACTAGATGCTACGTGCCAATGGGAATTGAAGGGACATCATAAGCGATTGCAATGTGACTTAACAGACACCACGTGACTTAGCGATCGCATAATGGTCAATTCCATACATTTTTATCGTTTAGCAACTTCGTTAGAAGATGCAAGATGTTACAGGCTTAATCTCTAACTTTATCTGACGTGATAAAGCAACAAATACTAATACTCCACACATTTGTGTAATACTAGTAGGATAGCCTTTGGAGTATATTTACCGTCTTGTTCAGTCTGGCAGTGGATAGGAGAGGATCGGACGCCGTCTCCGCCATTGGTAGTTGCGAGGACTTCCATAGAGTAGTTGGTGAACTTCTTCAGGCCATGGAGAATAGTTTCGCTGCTCGCCGTGATCTTTGTGTCTTTGGTTTTCTCATCTGGGAATATAAGTAACAGCCTATTTATAGTTTTAGTTCGATTAAGGGCACGGTCAATACCATCAAATAAACAAATATCGGACACACATAACACATACATACACATATAACAAAAGTTTTTTTTATCACATCTATTCGAAAAGAGATTCTTCGTAAACAGGGACCAAAATAGCTCTTTAATCTCTAAGGATTAAAATTGATTTCAATTTGGAATGTGTATATTGTTAGTAAATGTTCCAGTCACCAAAGAGATCGACCACGAACATTGTATGAACAAGTAACTGTATGATAAAAATAAAACAAACCGCACGTGAACGAAATTAGAAGTAAATAAACGTACTGTTTTTATTAATAAGTTACACTTACGTATTTACTCATAGAGGGTGATATAAAGTAGAGTGCTCACCTCGAGAGCGACACTATTTTAAACTCAAGTGACGCACTTTAAATCCCTCGCTGATTCTACTTTAGAATCCTTCGCTTCGCTCTGGATTAAAAAAAAACACTCTAGCCTTTAAATAAGTTGTTCCCCACCTATGTAAACAATCTACTATTCGTATTTGAGGCATTAAAGACTTACCATACCAAGTCTCGCTGGGTCCATAAACAACCTTGTAAGCTTTGATCAGTCCGTTGGCGGCGGCCAAAGGAGGAGACACCCAGGACACGCGAATAGTTTGCGCAGTTAATGTTGTGCAGAGGACGTCTTGGGGCGGAGCGGAGGGGGCGCCTTCGGCTGTGTAGGCTTTGATCTCAGTCGTCACCGGGCCAGAGCCCATCTTGTTGAAGGCTTGCACAACCATTGAGTATTGGGTGTAGGTCCTGCAAGACAGATTAGGGTTTTAGTCACATTTTTTAATGAAATCGTTACGACTGTGTGGTATTGCGGCAAGTTGCCTTATCGTGATCGCCATTTGCGTGTAGTGTCGCTCCTCATAGGAGTTTAGTCACATGGGATCAGTCCGTTTTTCAGTAGATTGGGGTTAGGAAAAAGACAACGTTTAGTTTCAGTTTTGTAGAGCGCTATCTCTGTTACTGATAGTGCTTTATTTAGTATCTAACATGTCACTTCGCCCGACAAGAACGTTTTATAAGTAAGAGTCGTTTTTAATAGCAATTTGCTTTGTAATTTTGGTTGGTTTATGGTCTAGACAGTTTAAGAGGATAAGACTCTTAACAACGAGTCTCTTAACTTAAGAGACTTACTTGAGATTGAGAATGTCCAAGTGGTGTTCCTTGCCAGATTCCTTAGAGATGTCGACGGTTTCGAAAACGAATGACTTGTTGCTTGAGGCCAGTTTGTATCCGACATAGTATCTGAAAAAAAAAAAGATTAATAAACAGTCTAATATTATGTTTCATCTACGTCTACGTTTCGCGATTCAGGATACAGACAATTTTTGGAGCAAGAATATCAAAGCCACAAAAATATCTTACGCACATTTCCCATTAAGCTGTTCAATGGAATTAGTGTTAAGTTTGTATTTTTAGAAAGAATCTGGTTCCAATCTTGTTGTTTTTAAGTAAAAACACTGCAATCAAACCCACAAATTACACAGCAAAAGATTGAACTACCAACTGAGCTGAGGCCAGAGCTGATGGTTAAAAAAATCGTGTAACGCACTGAACACTTACCCTTGGAGCTCTCCATTCCAATCCTGGGGTGGGGGAGGCTTCCAGGTAACCCTCAAGGTGTGCTTGTCAATAGCATCGACCTTAACATCCTGAGGCGGTCCCGTAGGGGCTTCTTCAGCGGTGATGATTGTGACGGTCTCAGAAGGCTCAGATGTTCCCAGCTCATTCTCAGCCACAATGCGGATGTGATAAGCGGTAGCGGGACGAAGGCTGAAGACGCCGGCTTCGGTGGTGTCACCTGGTACGAGAACCCTGGAATATTGAATGTTGGTCAGGTTTGTTCGTTTCGTTCGAGATATAGGTTTTGTGTGTGCTTCTGTGTGAAATGCTACCTGTCAATGTCTTTATCCCAGTTGCCCTTAGCGCGTTTGTACTCAATGAGGAACTTCTTGATGGGTGAATTTCCGTCATAAGGCGCGGCCCAAGACAGCTGTACGGTTCTGCCGGATTTGTCGAGAACCTTAAGGCCATAGGGAGCTTCGGGTACCTCTGAAAATTTATACCATTGAAAATGTATATTATCTTAGTTCAAGGATTAATGAACGAAGCCATAGTCATCAAAATTACCTTGAATGATCATGTTAATGCTGGTATCATCTGATCCGAAAGCATTGGTAGCAACGCAAGTAAATAGCGCGCTGTCAGATCGTTCAGTTCTTCTGATGCTGAGGTCGGATACAACTCCTCCGGGCAGGATCTCTTCGCGGATAGTGTAGCGGGGGTCGGACTTGGGCTCGAGGCGTTTGTTGTTCATGTTCCAGATGATGCCGATGGGCTGTATACAAGGAGAAAGCTTAGAGCTTTTAGAAAAGGGTAAGACAAAACAGAGTTGAAAGAATTTGCTTTTCATCGTCTATATTTACAGAGGATTAAATGACTAAGCTGTACTATTATCATGCCCAAATCCAACTTTCTAGCTTGGAGTTAGACTAGATTTAGAAAAGTCTGGGATACTTTTATTTCTAAGAGACTCGACTGACCTTTTCTCCTTTGGCTTGGCATTGCAGAACGGCAGATTCGCTACGTCTAGCGGTTTGGTTTCTCATTTTGATTTCAAATTGAGGTGGGGCTAGAAAAACAATGTTATTTTATTATTCAATAAAGCCTTAAATGATAACAAAACGTGAGGTAACAGCTACCTACTTGAGCAAAATATTTAGAAACTTACCCTGAACGCTGATAAGAATGACGGCAGACAATCCTGATCCAATTCCATTTACAGCTTCACATAAATAATAACCCTCATTCGTCTTTTGGATATTGCTAATGGTCAGAGTTCCATCCTCTACTTTTACATTAGGATTGTTAGGCTTAAGGTCTTTGTAATCGCCAGGCGTATCTCCTGTAAAAAAGTACACATTTAATTATTATCGCCAATAAAAAAACTTATTCAATAGGTAACTTTATGTTGAACACTTAGCTTTTTAATGTCATTCTCTACATTTTATTGTATGATGAAAATCTTACCTTCAGCCCTCTTCCATGTGACCTGGGGCTTGGGGAAGCCATCGGCTTTGCATTCGACCTTAGCATCTGAACCTTGGGCAAAAGCCTTATCGGTTGGTTCGAGAATCCAGCGAGGGGGCACTGAAATCGCACCGATTTGTTGTTATAACTGTCGTGGGGCTAAATTAAATAATGGATTGAGAGTGACTTTATTTAAAAATTGATATGAAATTAACATGAACGCTAGAGTTTGCAAATTATGACTTTTTTATCAGAACTCAAAAATTTAGTAATGAATGTATATAGTGTGAAATATCGACTTTATTAAAAGGGGAACATTCAATGGATTTGGAATAAATCAATAATTGATGATGATCAAGGTTTTCAGTATAATGTGACAATAATATAAAGATGAAGCGAATTCACGTGAAAATTACAAAAATATTGTTGATGATAATTTAATTTGTGATTAGTATACTCGTGTGTCATGCAACAATTTGAAATATTCCAATCCATTTCATACCGTACAAAGTACATAAAGCTCCTATAACGACTGCAGTTTGCAGAAAGCTCTTTATGAAAACAATCACTGAAATAATTTATTGCAAATCTAGATACAGTCTACGTGATACAGTTTTCTGGTCGCTAAGCTGTCGCTATAGATGCTTTATTAATAGTTAGCAAATTATAAACCAAAGCATCTCAATCTACAAACAAAAAAATAAACGGGATAGAAATAATAAAAAATAAACAAAACCAAAAAGCTTTATACATAAAAGATTATGCAAACGCAGTTACTTTGTTGTTGACGAAATAATTTGTCTCATAAGCAAGGTTTTTTAAATTCAAATGTAAATAATAAATTCAAGTTTATTTCACATTCCAAGTAACAAATAATTTCGTCAGGTGGTAGTATAAGCCAAGCATTATGCGATAAACCAAATAGCCAAAATGCAAAACAATGAATGAAAATAATATACAGAGGGGATCCCAAGGAAATGGATGAGGTTTTAAAGAAAATGCAGGGGAAGGGAGATAAGGATCGTCGATGATAGCCGCAGCCGGTTTCCTAATCACAATATCTAGTGACTGAATCCTACCCACTGATAGATGGACTGTAGTAATTATCTGTTCCTAATAAAACAATCTATCAACTATTGAGAAACATGTAAGTAATGTATATTGCAACACCTATTGATCCAGTTAGGATGTATCATTTCCGCACTGAACTGAATATTCAAACAAGCATACAATATCGAAACTACGCAAAGCTATCCGTGCTAGGAATGAGGGTTCACAGATGCGAGTGGTATACCATGAACTTCTAACGAGGCAGTATAGTTGGACAAGCCCGCGGCATTTCGCGCTATGCACGCATATGTGCCGGTGTGCGACCATCCCGCTGGGTCAATCAGAAGCAATGAAGCTCTCTGCGCTATTTTAGTCGCCGTTACACCGGTCTTCTGCTTCAAGGGCTGCCCTTCAAAGTACCACTGAATATCGAGAGGCATATCGCCTTCAGAGACCAAACAAGTGACTTGAGTCGCCTGTCCCGCGTACAGCGGAGTTTCAAACGAGAATGGAACTATACGAGGCAGTACTGGAAACAACCACAGAAAATTGGGTTAGAGTATCACTTGGCAGGCAATGTTAGCAAATAGTAGTGAGGTCGAAGAAAAGATCGGTGACGGTGACGGATCGGTTCTTTGATGGTGCATTTTTGTGATGTTAGTTCCCGGTATAATCACAGCGCAGTATAATATGTAAGACGTGCCGTTCACGACGAGTGTCGCTGCGTGCTCGGCCCGGCCGGCTGCATTTTGGACGATGCACGTGTAGTTGCCTTGATGGTTCGCGCTCACGGAGTTGATGGTGAGGACGGATGCACGCGGGCCTAGTGGCGTTGTTGTGATGTCTCTTTGAAGGCTCGAATCTATCGTTTCGCTGCTGAATGTCCACGAGATTTCAAGCGGCATATCACCTTTGGTAGCGACACAGTTCACTACCGCAGTATCCCCCGGATTGTTCGGAACATCGCCAAAACTGAACGGCATTATCAACGGTGGAACTAGGACAAAATATTGAAGAGAATGAAGCTAGAACGTAAGGAAAATTAGATTTGAAGGGAGTTCAAAAGCAAAATAACATTAATGAGTGGTGTTGTGTCGCACCCTTTACGACTAATTCTGTTGTGTGAGAAGCTACACCCGCCGCGTTACTCGCAGTACAGTTGTATAGTCCCGCATGTTTCGCGTCTATTGACTCAATAGTGAGCACGCTACTCCTTCGGTCGACATTACTGACACGGACTCCGGGGACGGAGTTAGCAGACATATTATTGAATGTCCAATTGATACGGACAGGTTGGTCGCCGTGAGTTATGATGCATTGGAGCGCAAAATAATCTCCGAGAAAAGCCGGTTCCGGACCGGCAACGAAAGGTGATATCTTAGGAGGAACTGAAACAAACATTATCTAAATGACAAAATAATGAATGTCTATCAGCTACGTCATTACCGACTAACCGTATACGATAAGTTCTGTTGAATGGGTATTGCGCCCCGCACGATTTTCGCCGATGCATGTGTATGTTCCAGCGTGCTTTGCGTCCACTGATTCTATTATGAGAATGCTACTTCTTTTGGAGTTAGTCATTAAATAATCATTATTCCTTTGAGAGATGAGCTGTCCGTTAACCATCCAAGTTATGGTAAGAGGAAGATCGCCCAAATTGACAGTGCATGCTGCTTGTAAATATTCTCCAACGTTTACGGGCTTCTCGCCGAATGTGAAATGCAGAATATTTGGGGGAACTGAAATAGTTAGATGAATAACGGTGGAAATAAGTGAAAGAACAAAGGGAACCAAAATTCGAATAACAAAGATCTTTGAATAAGAAACATAACAGTGTCAACTAACTAGGAGAGATAGTTTCAAATCTAAGCACCGTTTATAATTAACATTGAAGTATGAGAATCGTTTCCTGCAGCATTTTCGGTGGTACATGTATAGTTTCCAGCATGATTATGCGACACGGATGGGATACTCAGTATGGCACTTCTTTCCCCAATATTGAAAACTGTCACTCCGGACCTTGGTTTTATAGGTTCACCATCGAAAAGCCATCGCAACTGTAGTGGATGATCACCCTCAACGACCGAACAAGGAACTGTTACAACTTGCCCGGAATTCATAGCGACCTCCCCGAAGGAGAAGGGTTGGACCACAGGAGGAACTAAACAGAAAGCAAATATATTTCGAGGATATTATTTATTAGTACCAATAACATCAAGAAGAGCTGTGTGGCTTGCTGTGCCTGCCCTATTAGTTGCTGTACACGTGTAGTTGCCGCTATTAGTTCCCATGGCGTTGGGAATATCGAGAACAGAGACGCGATCGCCTAATGATGTCGTCTTCACGCCCATTCTGCGTGTTAGGGGTTTGCCTTGGAAACTCCACGAGATATCCAAAGGAGTGTCGCCTTTTGAGACGTGGCAGTCGAGATGTACGGATCCGCCCGCAAATACCGCTTCATCCAATTCGAAAGGTTTGATGTGAGGAACGACTGAGCAAAGAAAATATTTAATAATAGTTAGTGTAGATAGAGTAATGCATGCTGCAATATTTAACTATAATGTACCCTTGACGTTAAGAGTTGTGGAGTATCTATCTTCTCCAGCCCTATTTTTCGCAATACACGTGTAGTTTCCACTGTGTGCACCAGTTACTGATGCTATGGACAGAAATGATGTCCTCTCCGCCATCTTCATGGTTTTGATGTCGGAACGTTTCGGCAAATCTTCGCCTTCAAATATCCATGTGATTGACATAGGCCGGTCACCTTTGCTCGCATGGCATGTTATTTGTACAGACTCTCCGTAGTATATTGACTCTTCAATCTCGAACGGCATTATATGAGGAGGAACTGATCACAAATAAGAATAAGATCTAAATTAATCTAAACGTGCAGCATCTAAACATTTATATGTTTAAGACATCTATGGGAAAGGGACATTGAGTAAAGTACCGTGGATGTTGACAAGAGCAGAGTGATAAGCACGACCGGCTCGGTTACTGGCCGTGCATGTGTAGTTCCCGCTGTGATGACCCATTGCAGTCGGAATGCTTAGTACTGAAGCTTTCTCTCCCAATTTCGTGGTCGTAATACCCTTGTTATTATGATATGGAATCTCATGACCTTGAAAACTCCACGATATTTGTAGCGGTCGATCCCCTTTTGAAACGTGACACGTAAGGTGTACGGATTCGCCGGCAAATATAGATTCTTCGACTTCAAACGGAATGATGTGCGGTACCACTATATCGGAAAATTAAATGGAACTAAATTTTCTATTCATAGGATACGGAAAAGGGGTAAACTAAAAATTGCAAAAATGCAAGCCTGTCATTCATTATGGTCAAATACCAATAATTTTGAGTATCGTGGTGTAGGAAGTAGTCCCTGCGTGGTTTTTTGCTGTACAGGTATAGTTTCCGCTATGTGCACCAGTCACAGCCGGCAACATTAACAATGAGGATCGGCCACCAACTTTCGTAAACGATCCAAGTTCGGTCGATAGTGCTTGGCCGTTAAACTCCCAATAAACTTCCAGTGGTGCGTCTCCCTTTGATACGTGACACATCATTTGTACAGATTCTCCCGAGAATAGCGCTTGATCGACGTCGAATGGCAAAATGTTCGGTGTAACTGTGTTAAATCATAAAAAGGATGAAATAAATAAAACATGAAATGAACTCAAGCGTACGCTGCTTATTGACATTTCAACAGAATTCATGCTGATTCTGTTAACATATCTTTGGCATCGGATCGCTGCAATTAAATTAGATGAGTTAATGAAACTGACCATGAACATTAACGACAGTGGAATGATTAGTAGAGCCGGCCCTGTTGGTAGCTACGCAGGTATAGTTGCCGCTGTGGCCAGCAGTAGCCGCAGCGATGGATAGGAACGAAGTACGTGATGTCATTTTAGTAGTCATGATGCCGAGATGCGAAGAACTATTTTCAAACCCATGAAAATGCCATTTGATATCGAGGGGTAGATCTCCTTTGGATACGTGACAATTGAGCTGGACAGATTCCCCAGCAAATACTGACTCGTCCGCTTCGAAGGGTACGATGTAGGGCAATACTGTTAATCCAGAAAGCCGACATTAATGCGGAGCAAAGCGTGCAACGTGCTATAAGGCGAGGCCACTGGGCAGCTATTGGAGAGACGGATACCATGAACGTTAATTGTGGCAGAGTGAACTGCGAGGCCAGCACGGTTCGCGGCATTGCACGAATATTCGCCGCTGTGGCTTGACGTCGCGCTTGATATGGTCAACAGGGATGTTCTTTGACCAATCTTCATAGTGGTAATTCCTTGGTGTGAGGACAATTCCTTTCCATGGAAGCTCCAAGTTATAGAAAGAGGAACGTCGCCCTTAGATACGTGACAATTTAACTGAATGGATTCTCCCGCAAAGACTGGCTCTTCAGCCGTGAACGGAACGATGTGTGGTGGAACTGGTGAGGATAAGTTAAAATAAAAATAACAAAACCAAAACAACATGAAAATATACGAAATAGACGTGTACCCTGAACATTTAACATAGCAGTGTGGTTTGTGCTCGCTACAATATTAGAAGCTGTGCATGTGTAGTTTCCGGAATGTCTCTCCGTAACCGCTGGGAAAGCCAAAATGGAACTTCTGGCTCCTACTTTAGTTATTGTTACTGCATCATTGCTTTTAATAGGCCGATTTTTAAATAACCATGTAAGTTCTAATGGCATATCGCCTTTTGGAATGTTACACATTACTTGAATGCTTTCGCCATAGAAGATAGCTTCGTCAAATTCAAACGGTGATATTATCGGTGCCACTGAAATATCAAGCATAGAAGAACCTCATAGAATCTCTTTTAAATCAATGGCCGAGCGTAGACCGAACATAATCTTGGAGGTGGTTATAAGATGGAACAGAACAGAAAAGCAATTTATTCAGCGAGTCCGTGTACCCTTGACATTGAGCGTGGATTGGTGGCTAGATCTTGCGACAGAATTGGCGGCAGTGCACGTGTAATTTCCAGCATGTTTGGCCGACACCGCCGGGATTATGAGAACAGACCCCATATCCCCAACATTCATGATGTTCAGCCCCGGTAGTAAACTCACATCTCCGCCATTAAAAGTCCACTTGAAGGTCAAAGGTTTATCTCCCTTTGTTACGTGACACATAACTTGTACTCCCTCTCCGTAAAATACTGATTCGTCGAATTCGAAAGAGGCTATCACAGGTACCACTGAAAGGTTACTTGCAAATTAAATGCTATGTGGTGTTCATTTTTTAAACCACATTTTATGGCCCGCCAAAGTTACAAGGAAGGAAGGAAGTTTTAAGTCAGGAGTAATAACTAAATAAGTACACAAAACCAATGTTAATTTTACGTGATATAATATATCGAATAAAAAAATTCTACCGTTGACAAAAAGTTGTGCAGTATGGTTTGTATTCCCTGCATCATTATATACCACGCAGGAATAATTTCCTTGATTCTCATGTGTAACTGACTCGATGCTTAGTTGGCTTGTGCGTTTAGTATTGACTAAGTTCACTCCTATCTCCCCCGATTTGATAGATTTGCCATTGAAATACCACTGTATTTTCAATGGAAGGTCCCCTTTGCTAACCGTGCAAGTGACCAAAACCATTTCTTGGGCATTAACTGGTTCCTCGCCAAATTCGAAAGGCATAATCTGTGGAGGGACTGCAAAAGGAAAGGGTTTAGCAAAATAAGCTCATTTGGTTATTCTAGAGAAGAGGAAAAAATAATTATAAAATGGAAATATTTGAGAGAAAATAGCGTTCGAAAAATACCATTGACGAATAGTTCCGCCGTATGGTTAGTAGTGCCAGCTTGGTTTTTCACGACACAGGTGTAATTGCCCTGATTGTGATGGCTCACTGATTCAATGGTCAGCTGACTCGTGCGCTTAGTATTGGTAAGCGTAACACCATTGACTCCAGATTTGATGGTGTCGCTGTTGAAATACCATTTAATATCGAGAGGCATGTCTCCTTTGCTGACAGCGCATATTGCCACGATCATATCCTGATCGTTCACAGGTTCAGTGCCAAAATCGAAAGGTGAAACTTGCGGTGCGACTAGATAACATTAAAAAGTTTGTATTGAAAGTAGATAACTATAAATTCTTCTTATCTCAATTTATTTAAGAAACCGTTTACTATAAGTTCTTTTGCCACACACTTCACCCGTACAACATTTCTAAAATTCAGTCAGTATTTATGTAGAAACTTCAAAATTTTGTTTGCATAATCCGGGCTGCATTATTCCAAGGACGTAGTACTAAAGGACGTATTAAAAACTAATAGGAATCAGCATCGTGCCAAAAAAAGCAAAGCGTAGAATTTTGAAGTGATGATAATAAACCAATGGATACCATTAACATTGAGGATGGCGCTGTGGCTACTACGACCAGCGTCATTTTCAGCGATGCAAGTATAATTTCCAATATGTTCATGTTGCACGTTCTCTATGCTGAGAACTGATATTCTCTTTCCATTCCTGTTGATCGTAATACTGTTTCCAGAGTTCAGTATTTGATCATTTAGCTGCCAGTGTATTTTCAACGGCAAATCGCCCTTGCCAACTGTGCATATCAAAGAGACGGTGTCTCCTGCGTTGAGGACATCTTCCCCGAAATCGAACGGTGTGATCTGCGGTACGACTATAGAACGATTTTTTTAAATAATCGAAAGCAGTTTTCGAGCCCCGTCTAACAACACCCCAAATTATACAACTCCTATCAATTTTTGTTTTAGGATAAACATTTTCCTAATTATAAGGAGACACTAAAATATACATTAATAGGATTGAGAATGAATGAGTTTGAGGGAAAAAACTAAACAGATTAAGGGAAGCCAAGCAATTTTTATATCGAAATGTTAAAAAAGAATACCGTTAACATTGAGTACCGCACTGTGACTGCTAACCCCAGCTTCGTTTTCTGCGATGCAAGTATAGTTTCCAATATGTTCATGTTGTACGTTTTCTATGCTCAAAAGTGATATTCTTTTCCCGCTTCGGTTTATCAGGATGCTGTTTCCCGAATTCAATAATTTATCGTTGAGAAGCCAATGTATTTTCAGCGGCAAATCGCCTTTTCCAACCGTGCATATCAGTGAAACGGTGTCGCCTGCGTTGAGGACGTCTTCCCCGAAATCGAAGGGCGTGATTTGAGGCACGACTAGGAAATATTCATAACAAAAATATATTAAGAAATTAACATAAGACTGTTTTAAAAAACCTGTTTTTTGAAACCGAGTTATTTGACTGCAAATTAAGGGTTAAAGCTTCTCAGGGTATAAACTAAAGCGCAATTCCTTATGTTTGTGAGTAACAGAAGAACTATAGGAAATATAATAAAAAACGTGCCAAATAAAAGCGAAAGCGTATTTTAGATTGGTTGTGGGATACCGTTGACACTGAGCACCGCACTGTGGCTACTGCGGCCGGCTTCGTTCTCGGCTATGCAAGTATAGTTGCCTATATGATCGTGTTGCACATTTTCTATGCTAAGAATAGACATTCTCTTTCCATTTCTGTTTATCAGGACCCCATTTCCCGAGTTCAGAATCTTGTTATTCAATTGCCAGTGAATTTTAAGTGGCAAATCGCCTTTTCCAACGGTGCAAGTTAGAGACACCATGTCGCCCGCGTTCAATATGTCTTCCCCAAAATCGAATGGAGTTACCTGTGGTATAACTACAGAAACATCAAGCAAATTAGGTAGGTAGGATAGTGAACACACAATTACATCAAATTGTTAGTTGTGTTTTATTTGACCACCACGTTATCACGACAAATATGTATAGGGACAGGATATCATTCAACTCTTGGTAGTCGGCAAATCAAACCAAATGCAGAGGATTTTTTTAAATAAATACTAGGTATAAATGGAGTATAAAACTAAGGAAGCGCAATCTAGATAAAGCGATTTAGTGGATGTCTGTATGTACCATTTACAGCGAGTTCTGAAGAATAGTTGGCGTGACCCGCTCTGTTAGTAGCGGAGCAAGTATAAACTCCTGAATGAATAGACGCGACGGCATCTATTGAGAGACTGCTTGACTTGTGGCCGATTTTTATGACGGTGATACCCTGAATATTGCTTACGGACTTTCCATTCAATAGCCAAGTGATATTTATAGGAGCATCACCCTTTGCGACCATACATTGGACGCCAACAGTGTCACCTGCGTTGGCTGGCTCTTCTCCGAAGGTGAAGGGATGGATTTGGGGTAAAACTGTCATAGGAAACTACTATTAAATCCTGTTCTACAACTGTTAAAGAAACCAACTACAATAACCCGTAAAACATTTAAATAACCATTGACTTCCAACGTCGCACTGTGGTTCACGTGACCAGCCAAATTTTGAACGTGGCAGACGTAAACTCCTCTGTGTGTGCCATTAACAGAATCGATGTTCAAAATTGACATCTTCTTGCTCATACTGCCGATCACTATTCCCAGAGTGTTGTCTTGCGATATTTTTCTTCCGTTTAAGCTCCAAGAAAAGTTAGCCGGTAGGTCTCCTTTATTCATAACGCATTGAACGGACGCAGTGTCTCCCGCGTTTGCAGGTTCATCGCCGAATTCAAAAGGTGAGATTTGGGGAGGAACTGTGGTGGACGTAAAAGGTAGGTAAAGCGTTAGGTATCTACTATAAAATCAAAAGAACGGAGAATGATCGAACCGTTTACTCTTAGAAGTGTAGTGTGGTTCGTTTCACCAGCATCGTTTTTTAATTCACATGTGAAGGAGCCCCGATGAATCGAGCTTACTGCTTCTATGTTCATTATGGATGTTTTCTTGCTAATGGTCGTGAGAACGATTCCGAGGTTGTTGCGTGGTCGAATCTCTTCGCCGTTGAATAGCCACTTGAATCGAACCGGAAGGTCGCCTTTACTCATTACGCATGAGACAGACGCCGTTTCTCCTTCGTTCAGTATTTCTTCTCCAAACTCAAAGGGAGTGATTTGTGGTGGGACTGGGGTAACATTGCAATGTTATTTTAGGAATTAAATGGGATTTTAAACAAATCGATAGAATAGAAAAAAAGCAAGTCGATGGTTATTTTGGGAGAGTACCGTTAACTTCGAGAACGGCGCTATGATTAGTGGAGCCTGCTCGGTTGGTCGCCACACAATAGTAAGTGCCCCTGTGTACGCCACTTACGGAGTCTATGTTCAATATTGAGGTCTTTTTATTTATGGAAGTCAAGACTATTCCCAGATCGTTTTTTGGTTTGAGGAGTTGTCCGTTGAATAACCAGGATATGTTCAGGGGTTGATCGCCTTTGCTGACGGCGCACGATATAGAAGCCATGTCCCCTGCGTTTGCCGGCTCCTCTCCGAACTCAAATGGTAACATTTGCGGAGGCACTGTGTGAAAACTGCTAGTTTAAACTAAGGGGTGTGCAAGGGGCGTGTGTGGCAAATGATGTAGCTTTGGCGGGCATAAACATCACAACTTCAAAATAATCAATATTTTAAGGTACCTATTAAATGTTCATGTCAATGAGTCACCTGAAATTAAAATTTATTAGTATCACATACATAAATCTAGTGAAGTAATATCGTAGTGAACCCCATTTTCAACGTATCTGTATTTAATTCCTCATGCTATACATGTATATCTGTCACCGTAAAATTGTAAATACCGTTAGATTATAATCTATCTAGCCAGATTGTAAACTGTCGAAAGATTGTGAACCCTAACATACTGCTTACAATTTAACTGCTTTAAACTGGTGGCGCTTTGGCGGACGCTGCCGCGCGGCACGCTCGCTCTGCTCGCTCGCCTCGCGCGTAGTTTTCACTAACTAACCTAACATAACATAACCTACTAATTTCGATCTAAGCAGATGTTCGACAGTTTACAATCTCCCGAAATTATAATCTAACGGTATTTACAATTTCACGGTGACATATCCAATCATTATAAAATAGAGCCACTATGACATTATTTTACCACTTTACAAAAACCGGCTCACCGGCTCCATCAATATTGCAAATTAATCGTTGATTTCTTTTCAAATTAAATCGATTCGATATCCTCCGTGGAACAACTTGTTGAATCCACACCTAGCTTGCCGTGTCACTAATTTCTCCTTGGTCATCCGCCGTTAAGTCAATAAGCAGAGAGTACGTTGGCCTTTTGACCTTCGAGCAGAAACGCTGCCTCCAAACTTTTGATAACAATTCTAAAGGTGATCTAGACTTACCCATGACTTGAAGTTCGAGCGTGCCCCTAGCAGCGTATCCCTGGGAGTTCTTAGCGACGCATGTGTATGTGGCCTCGTCACTCATACGTTCCACGTTCTCGATAACCAGCGTGCCATTGGGGAAGACTTTCTGTTTGCGGTTGATTGGCAGCACACTGGAAATTGCTAAATGTTTACAAAAAAGTGCGGACGAAACCTGGATGAGAGTGAAACAAAAAACAGGACCGAGATGGCTGGCAAAATCGAAAGGAATACCCAGAAGTGGTTGATCCCAGGCTGAAATGATGATGATAATAGTACTATAAACTGTGAAAGAGTAGTGGTGATCTAGAGTGAATTCGAATCCCGTAGTGCACCAATGATGGTCCCGAAAAAATGATGTGCTATCAGTAATCAGTTATACCAGTACTCTCAGAGGGAAAACATCGTGAGGGATATTGTAAAATGTAAAAAGTTCGTAGATCAACGTGATTTTTTTTGTGGAAACGCAAAGATTTAAATTAATGAGTGCTATTTCTCCTTACCGTCCTTCTCGCTCCCACACAATAGAGTCGATAGGGTATCCGGCGACGGGGCAGTGAGCAATGAGGGTGTCTCCGGCGACCACGGGGCGTTTCTTCATGGGACGGACGTAAGGCAGACCGTAGATGTTGACGCGAGCTGAGTGTGAGGCGCTTCCAACCTGGATAAAGACATTTCTAAGATAAATGCACAATACTAGCCCGTAAAGGCACATCGCTGTAGAAAAAGACTATCGGCTAGTTTCGGCTTTGTGCTGCTCCAATACAGTTTAGCAATTTCCTAAAACAAATTGCAATGCATATTCTCTTGCCTGTACCTTCCATGCTTGGTCCCGTATGAACAAAAAACGTGAACTCAGCGCAGGCTTTTAACGTTTTAAAATTAACCTATGAAAATGCTGAAGTTTGAAGCATCTATCATATGCCAGTTCAAACGACAAAGATGACGTACATTGAGAATAGTTTACGGCTGGCTTACAAAAATTTAAAAATTGAGTAAATAATCAATTAAAAATTGACTAATCCCCGAATGGTGCACCAAGCTTCAAATCAATCGGACTTATAAAAATTGTTAAGATAATTTTGTCAAGCAGGAAATCTTCATAAATTATAGCTAAGAACCATCTCGATCACATCAGCTTTCAAATAAAAAAAACCACATCAAAATCGGTTCATCGATGTTTGTAGTGTATATCTGTCTAGATACACAGATACACACTACAAACTTATAATACTCCTCTTTTTTTCGGGGGATAATAAAGGAGCTTGAAGTTTACCTTGCTAGAAACAACGCAAGTGTACAATCCGCCGTCGTTGGTGTGAACCGAAGAGATGTTGAGGTGAGATTCGACATTGCCATCAGCAGTGACGAACTGGCCGATCTGAAGCCGCTCTCCGCTGCTCATCTTCTCACCGTCGAGGAGCCAAGTGATGTCGGGTGTCGGGTTACCAGATGCAACGCATTTCAAACGCAGAGAAGGCCCTGACCGGAAGGTCTGTTCGCCGAAGCTATGGCGAATCTGGGGTGGTTCAACTGCCAATCAAAAAGACATACATTTCAAAATTGACATTGGGCGCAGCAATTGCGGTTCCTGTGACAGGGCAATAAAGAAGAATACATACATCGTCCTCCAAGTTTCAACTCAGCACTGGCCCCCGCACTTTCTTGATCGTTCCTGATGAAACATTGGTACATTCCTTTGTCTTCCTTCTTAACTGATTCGATTCTGAAAATAAAACAAAAGATGTGAAAAAACTGATTAGGCTTCGGATCGAAATACTCGATCCCAGAGTCTATGTAACGAGACTCGTGTTTTCAGAATAAACTCAGTCATGAACGCCCCCACGTTCTTTTATAAAAAATTAAAACTATTAATAGCTTCATCAATCAGGTTACGGGTTACCTACTATGTTTACTATAGCTTACTACGTTTTCAGACCCGTTATGGGAGAAGACGTTGACTTCTGTAATACAGTTCATCAAATCCAGCTCAATTCAGAGACTTTATTGAACGTCTGTACGAAGTGATTATTTGATCAGTGTAGCTCTATGTTACAAGTCAAAAAAGCGGTATCATATTTCATAAAAAAATATTAATATATTCTTTGTTCTTCGTGAGAAGCCGGGGCGGGTAGCTAGTTATAACTAATTTAAACACCATGTTAACCATGTATACCTGAGCATAGCATCATGATGTTTCATGTCCTTTCCATCCTTGAGCCAAGTGATAGTTTTAACGGGGTTTCCTTCGTATCTGCACGTGAAAACGGCGGGGCGCCCGAAATCAACGGTCTGAGTCGCAGGTTCAACGGTAGCTTTCAAAGGAGCGGTTACAGTAAGCACAGTCTCGACAGATTCACCTAAAAATGCGAAGAATGTTGTAGGTACATATTTGAATAAGGAATTCTTATCAAATTAGAGCACCAGAATTACAAGTTCTAAAGTTATGATTTCCATTCGCTTACTTGGTTTAATTGAAAGTTAAAAGTTACTCACCTCCAACAGAGTTGTTCACAACGCACAAGTACTTTCCAGAGTCTTCAACTTTGGCCTCTTTGATAATAAGGGTTCCAGAGACTTGCTTTACTCTTTCATCGAGGGTAACTGGTAGTTTCCTGGTTGTACCATCGACAAACTTGTACCATCTATAACAATGGAGAAGGAGTTCAGAATTTATAAGTACCTACAGAATTCATAACATTGGAATATCAAAAAATCTACAAGTGTTGTACATTTGGTTTAAGGAAACCAAAATTGTTTAGGTTTTTGCATTATTTTTAAAGAGCCAACACCCACCTGAAAGCAGGAACGGGAAAACCTTGACTAAGACAAAGCATCGTCCCAGTTTGCCCATAAAGGATGTTCGATTCTTGCAATCGAGCACTAGACAGCTTTGGAGGTAAACTGTTCGTTGGTTCTTGAAGAAGAAAAAGACAAACTAAGCGATGAACTAATTAGGATAACTAGCGTGTGAAGAAATCAGTAAATCTAGATAATTTAAACGAAATCGCTCCCCTAGACACGATTAGCTCAGTACAAAACAAACGATAAGCTAGCAATGGACAAAAGCTACCGAGACCGTATTTATTTGAAAAGATTAAACAATAAGTGCAACCTTGACTCACGATAAGCACAAAGTAAAGATTAAAGCGCCTGAATAAAAGCAAGAACACCCTGACACTTACCAACAGGTGTCTGCGCCGCTCAATCGTTACTTTGGCTGAGGACCGAATAGAGGCGCGCGGCCGGCCGCGGATCATCACGCCTTCATGTCACTGTGGCGGGGCGGCCGCCGCAACCGACATACTGCAATAACAACGCACATCAGTACATTGAGATGATATGGTATGACTACGTGATGGATGAATGCGTGAGGTGCCGACGGCCGGCCGTGATTGAGTTCTAGCCGTACCTCATAAGGGGAGCGGGAAAGGCCTGAGCCTCGCAAAGGAGCGCGAGGGGTTCGCGCCCTCGACCTACTTGTCGATTGAGTCCGTCGCCTGTCACCTTCGGCCCGGTCCTACCGGTGGGCTCTGGAATACAAAACCGACTGTACTGGGCCTACTCACCTAAACAAGGGTGCGGGGAACGCCGCGACTTGACATGTCAGAAACACCACATCTTTTTGAGGCACGGTGACAACTTCCCAACCTTCAAAGGTCTTAGAAGAATCTTTTCTAGGAGCGATCTTATTGGTTGGTTCTGTAATAACAGAGACGACTCTATAGCAATGCTGTGTATAGCAATAGATGGTACACAAAGAGTATAAAGAAGGAATAATTTAGAACTAAAACAATGAGACTAGACAATCAATCTACCTAACAATCCGTCAACCTTACCTACCTAGTTTCTGAAACTGACCAATTTTTTCAACTTACCAAAATGGCAAAGACATCCAGCGAACGCCCGAGCAATGAACTTTAGCTTATTATTTACTTGCCTTATTTTTAATGAAGAGGCAAACAACATGCAAAGGCTGGCTCGATGTATGTCAATTACTAGTCAAATAGAACTTTGTTCTATCTTTGTCCGCCTTTTCAATAATTCTAATCCGGACCATAGATAGAGTACGCTGTTCACCCAACTTACTTAAATAGAGGTGCCGGAAACGCTGCTACTTGACATGTCATAAACGCTGCATTATTTTTGGTGACGGTGAAAAGTTCCCCACCCTCAAAGCTTTTAGTAGTATCTCTTCGAGGAGCGATCTTATTGGTTGGTTCTGTAATAAGTAACAGAGACGACTCAATAACAGTACCAAAACGTACCTGAATTGAAAGTGAAGACAACAAGCACATCTTGCTTTGTCAATAGTACCAACGTACGAATTCAATCTTCGACTGTTCACAACTCATCAATTACTGCAGATTATCCCCAAAAATACCATGTTTCACCGAGAACTCTATTATTACCTTGACATTGGGACAGGAAATCCTTGCGCTGGGCACACAAGTGCAAGTGATGTATTTTTAGGGTAATGTAAAGTAGTCTTCGTTAAAGTGATACTCGGCGCAGCGCTTCCGATCGGTTCTAGATAAAAGATTTGAGCGTGTAAAGATTTTGCTGATGATTCCGAACTATTCGAGCTAATAAAGTAGTATTAAACTTGCCTGAAGGTGGGAACTGGAAATGCCTGTGCTTGACACAAAAGGCCAAAACTTTGGTCAACGCTCCTTACGAAAGTTGTGCTACGAGCGTCCGTAGAAAAGGTAGGTGCTTTAGATGCAACCGGCTCTGCGATAAAAACAATAGCACTTGCCTGAACGTCGGGGCGGGATAACTTTGAGCTTGGCATAAAAGAGCAAAGCCTTGTCCTACGCGCCTTCGGAAAATACTTCCCATTGAATCAGACGAAAAAGTTGGAGATTTTGCACCAACCGGCTCTACAAAATTATTGTTCTGAATTAGTTGTATTAAACTTGCCTGAAAATTGGTACCGGAAAAGCCTGTGCCTGGCACAGTAACGCAAAACTTTGATCTTGATGCCTCTTAAGAGATGAAAGGGCTGACTCAGTAGAGAAAGAAGGAGCCTTGGATCCGACTGGCTCTGCACAGAATATTGTGTAAAATAAAGGCGTGTGTTTTGTTTGAGACTAAGTAAAATCATATTAAGTAATTTTAAACTTGACTTGCCTGAAATTTGGTACGGGAAATGCCTGGGCCTGACACGACATAGCAAAACTTTGACTTTTATGTCTTGTAAACGCCGACAGTGTGAGATCAGTTGAAAAGGTTGGTGGTTTTGAACTAACGGGCTCTGAAGAAAACAATAGAACATGGTTATTACTGACTCACCGAAATAAAGGAGTAGGGAATGCCTGCGCCTGACAAAGTAAAGCGAAGCTCTGTCCTACTTCTTTGACAAAAATACTGCCTTTAGATTCAGTTGAAAACGAAGGCGCCTTTGCTCCAACTGGCTCTAGAAAAATATTGTCAGTTGTCAAAGACGAACCCAGCACCTACCTGAAACTTGGTTGAGGGTACCCTTGTGCTTGACAAAGCATTGATCCACCAGAATGTGCTTCAATGTCATAGTTGTAAGAAGACGCGGTGGTAGGAAAGGCGGGTGCTCTCGCAGTAACCGGTTCTAAACCAAAGAAATGTAGCTTTATGCTATGACACTCACTTGAACATGGGAGCGGGGTGAGCTTGGGCCTGACACAATAGAACGAGGGGTTGCTCTGCCATTTTAGTGAGCGTAGTACTTTTAAATTCCAGAGAAAACGACGGCGCTTTAGACCCGATAGGTTCTGTGACAATAAATATAAAAGTGTATATGGAATCTTACCTGAATATTGGGACAGGAAATGCTTGTGCTTGACATAAGAGCGCAAAGTCTTGACCGGTTCTACGAGTGATGCCAGAAAACTGAACGTCGTTTGAGAAAGTAGGGGACTTTGAGCCAACGGGTTCTACAATATCAAATAAAAGATTCATTACATTCACCTGAAGGATGGCACTGGGAAACCTTGGGCTGGACACAGGATATTTAGACTCTGTCCGACATCTCTCACATACCAAGAGAATTTATTGTCGGTAGAAAAGGTGGGCGATTTTGATCCAATTGGTTCTAAAAATTTCACATGTTATGTTAATAGATGAATTCATGTTGTACCTGAAATGAGGGACGGGATATCCCTGGGCACGACAAAGTAATGCTAAGCTCTGTTCCGTAGGTCTCACAAACCATGCTAATTTATCGTCTGTTGAAAATGTTGGTGACTTGGAACCGATGGGCTCTGAAAATTCGTAGGATAGGAACAATAGATACTCGTTAATCTCACCTAAACGTTGGTGCGGGGGAGCCTTGTGCAGGGCATGTTAACGCGAAATCTTGACCAGCACGAATTTCAAACCATTGTAATTTTGAGACGCTTGAGAACGAAGGACCCTTCGAGCCTATTGGTTCTAGAAAAATAAAAAGTATGATACCTGAACATAGGGGCTGGGGACCCCTGCGCCGGACAAAGCAAAGCGAAGCCCTGTTTAATGTCCTTTACGTACCACGCCATTTTGAAATCCGTAGAGAAAGTAGGGGCTTTCAGGCCGACAGGCTCTAAAACAAATGCGTCTATATTAATGAGTTTGAAACTCACCTAAACGCTGGTACCGGAAATGCTTGAGCCAGACAAAGTAAGGTTACACTGGAAGCCACCCTGAATTCCACAAACTCAATAGTTTTGGTCGGAACTTTTGGTGGGGCGCTATTAATGGGTTCTAGAAAAGAAGTATCCAGTCTTAAACATCAATTTACCTGGAGGAAGGAAGTGGAAACGCCTGAGCAGGACACAGCAATGTCACACTAGCATTGACTTGCGCATTAAAACCTCGAGAGTTATCCATTGTTGGGAATTTCGGAGGAACTCTTCCTACAGGCTCTGTATGACAATTGTTTCTCTAGTTTTACGGAAAAAAATTAAACGAAAACAGTATTATACCTGAACATTGGGACAGGGAATGCTTGTGCCGGGCAGAGTATTGTAACGGTATTATTGAAACAAACTTCTGTTATATCAATCACTTTGGTTGCTACTTTAGGCGCGGCGCTACCCACAGGTTCTATGAAAAATATTATGTAAATTATTATACAAATTGTATAATTTTAATACCTGAAAGCTGGGGCAGGATAAGCTTGGGCTGGACACAGTATAGTAATGCTTTCACTTCCCGTAGCATCGAAAGCTCGTAATTTATCACCAGTTGTGAATTTAGGTGAGACTTGACCGACCGGCTCTACAGACCAAAAGGAATTAATTTTAGATTCGCTCCTATCCTGGATATACCTGAACAATGGGATGAGGTAAGGTTGGTCGGACATATTAAATTGAACCAATCCTACGAATCTGCTTTGTACCTACCCAAAATTTTCAATTTCAAAGATAATATCCTTTACCTGAACATTGGAACGGGGAATGCTTGTGCAGGGCATAGTAATGTGACAGTATTATTGAAAGAAGCCTCTGTTATATCGATCATTTTCATTGCGACTTTTGGTGCAGCACTACCCACGGGCTCTATGAAAAAAGTTTGTTAAGTTGTTATACGAAATGTATAGTTTGAATACCTGAAAGCTGGGGCAGGGTAAGCCTGAGCTGGACAGAGAATGGTGATGCTTTCGCCTCCCGTAGCATCGAAAGCGCGACTTTTATCACCGGTTGTGAATTTAGGTGAAACTCGACCGACAGGCTCTATAGACCAAAATGAGTGAGCTTTAGATGCAATTTTATTCAGTTTTTACCTGAACAATGGGACTGGGAACGCCTGTGCTGGACATAATATCGTTAAACTGCTGTTACACATAGTACTAAAACTCCTCGAACTGTCCATCGACGGGAATTTTGGTGGCACTCGACCGACAGGCTCTAAAGACATAAAATTAAGATAAACAACATACCTACCTGAACATTGGAGTGGGAAAAGCTTGCGCCGGACAGAGCAAAGTCACACACGAATTTGAAGAAAATGTAAAGCTGCGCCCGGTTTCCATCGACGGAAACTTCGGCGATACTTTGCCCATGGGTTCTGTTAGAATGAGTGTTGGGTTCATATATTGGTCAAGTACCTAAATGCTGGAGCAGGGAACCCTTGAGCAGGACAAAGTAACGGAACTCCATCTCCCATGTTAGCTACGAACGTTCGACTAATGTCTCCTGTTGGAAATTTCGGGGACACTCTTCCCATTGGTTCTACGGAATGAAGATTTCAATTTTAATTTATTACTGAAAACTGCAAATGCTTACCTAAACATTGGAGTAGGGAATGCTTGTGCGGGACAAAGTAGAGCCATGCTTTGGTTGGCATCATAGTTAAATAGTCTACTCTTTTCTAAACTCGGGAATTTCGGAGACACTTTTCCCATAGGCTCTGCGGTAAAATTGATTCGCTATAAAGAAATATGTAGTACTTAATATTTTAAGAACAATATATTGACATCACAGACATTCAGCCTACCTGAAAATTGGGACTGGGAATGCTTGAGCTGGACATTGTAAGGCAAATGCCTGGTCAGTCTTGATTCCGATCATTGTGCTCATCACGACAGATGCTAATTTTGGAGATACGTGTCCGACGGGCTCTACAGAAGCAATATCAAAGTGATCAATAGGAGGATAACTTTACCTGAACAGTGGGGTCGGAAAAGCTTGGGCGGGACACTGCAAAGCGTAAGATTCATTTTTCTTTACTTCAAACATAGTGCCAG
This sequence comes from Scotopteryx bipunctaria, assembly GCA_949320045.1. Taxonomy (NCBI): domain Eukaryota; kingdom Metazoa; phylum Arthropoda; class Insecta; order Lepidoptera; family Geometridae; genus Scotopteryx; species Scotopteryx bipunctaria. The sequence goes on along the minus strand of OX439450.1, from coordinate 9,070,412 downwards.
TCAGTACTGTGGCGAACTTTGGAGGTACACGGCCGACCGGTTCTAGAAATGTTGAACAATGTTAACTAGCACAGAAAAGCTACCTACCTGAACACGGGGACAGGGAACGCTTGCGCGGGGCATTGCAATGTAAAGGTGGCGCCGGACGTCGTAGCGAACATTGATCCGATTTGTGTAGTAGACATTTTTGGTGGTACACGCCCTATGGGCTCTGAGGAATGACGCAAAAGTCGTTATTGGAAAGTCTTACCGGTACATAGACGCAGGAAAAGCCTGCGCAGGGCAGAGCAAAGCGATGCTGGAAGACTCGTTAAACTGGAAGCCGCTGGTCGTCTGAGCGCTAGCGAACTTGGGAGGCACCCGGCCCACCGGCTCTGCGCATGTTGGGAGAAGGAATCACGGACAAGCGACACTAGAGATGGGACTCGACTGGAACGACAGGCCCTATTCGCCCCTACACTTCTCTCACAGGAGGCAAATCATTTACTTTGTAAAACCGCGCGAGTCAAGGCTCTGCAGGGTACCCTATCCCAACATTCAGGCAAGTTATAAATTTATTTAAAAAGCTTGAAGACACAAGTATAGAGTAATTGTGTCTACAAACTTATGTAATTCAAGAAATATAGTTGGCTCGTAAAACACGGAATTCATTTTCCTCCGTGTTCATGGTTCTACGATTTTTTTAGTTATGTTTACAATTACTAAAATATTACTACATTTCTTGAATTAGAAATTTCAAAGTATATAATCAAATATTATAATTATTTAAACAGTAATGGCACATTCTCATGAATCAATAAGTCAAAAGGCTCTCGCATGTTTCACACTACTATCACAATATTATTATGTATTTTGTCATGAGAATACACCATTTACTTTAAAATATTATTATAATCACCTGAAGTTATTGTTATAATTGTCATTTATAGAGATTTGTATCAAGTATTGCATGGTTACATTTTCTAATACTTTACGCAAAGATTATATAGATGTCTTCAACAATGACTTCAGGCTAAAACATCGCTATAAATTCATTATTTTTCCTTAACGATACGAATTAATAGATAGCTTTAGTATAGAATAGAAACTGGAACATAAGACATGAATGAATCAAAGCTGAACATTCAACATGAATGAATTGATTGCGAGTTGTAAAATACGGAATATATACAAGGACTTACCCGTGATGACCAGTCGTCCCTTGGTAGCGGATAGTCTAGTTTCGCCGGTTAGCCTGTGCTTCGTACGACATTGGTAAGATTTGTAACCGTCCTCGGGTCCAACGTCTCTTATATGTAATTCTCCTGATGGAAGCACTAGGTATTTTCCCTCTGAAAATGTATGGTAAGTTATAGAAAAAATCAAGGGCTAAAGTTGAAAAAATATATGGCAGCGCAACTTAAGGTTGCGATTACTTACAAATTCATAGCATGCTTAAGGAAGAAAGGAGCCAGGAAAGAGGTAGGCCGTGAGGCCCTTGGAACCATGGGAACCCGTTTTAGGAACACAGCCCTAAGCAAATTCTATACTAGACTCTTAAGATTTGTTGAACTCGTTAAAAGGAAGAGGCCAAAAAAGAGGCTGAACAAAATTTGGAAGTGAGCCATCCTAGATGGAACATACCATCATAGTTATGAGCTGATTCAAGTTTGATCTCAACCTCCTCGCTGTCTTCACCGATGATCCAAGAGTTGACGGTTACGTATTCAGAGACAAAGCTCGGAATATGACATTTTAAGATAGCGCTATTTCCCCTCAAAACATACTCTTCCATCAGATTAACGGCATACGCCTGAGAAACAACTGAAACAATACTATTTAGGTGTAATAAACACACTGGAAAATTCAACTCAATACTGTTTTAGTTTTACGATAAATACCTATTGAGTATAATTTTGAGCCTAACACTTCCTAGCAGTTATAATAAGAAAATGAGGAATAGGAATGTTTGAGGAGAAGCCAGGATATGGTAGAAGTTTGTCCAAACGAGGCAAACCTAAATTTGAAGCAGAATCCAGATTAACTTCCTCCTCTTTGTCATCTGTAGATATAATCCATGAATTTACCGAAACGTACTCGGAAACGAAGCTTGGGATCTGACATTTCAAGATGGCTGCGTTGCCGCGCAAAACGTACTCCTCCCAAAATTTCACATCGTAAGCTTGAGAGACGACTGGAATCGATAGAAAAAAATTGCTATCAATAAAAAATTACATGAGCTTTTATCAGCTACCTACACTGCATAACAATGCCTAATCCGAGGGTGGGATCGGTAAAGAGGAAGGACAATTAGGAAAAAGACGTGTTATGTACCTAAATTGAAATCGGAATCTAAATCAATTTCCATCTCTTCGACTTCCCCTTTCGAGATGATCCAAGAGGAAATTGTAACATACTCTGTGACAAAACTTGGGATGTGACATTTTAGTATAGCGGCATTCCCACGTAAGACATTTTCTTCCCAAAGATTCACTGTGTATGATTGGGAAACGACTGAAACAAATAGACCTTTTGAGTCATTCATTAACTCAGAGAGTTAAATCCAGTTCAAGAATGAATACAATAGTATAATTATTATAAATTAACGACGTAGGTATACTAAAATGATAACCCTATGTAGTTGCGACATTTCAAAGGAGGAAATAGCAGGAAGGATTTCGGTTTCGTGGGCATCAAATCAAGGTACAAATCTGTCAACAAATACCCAAATTAAAAGTTTCGTCAATTTTAATTTCCATTTCATCAACATCTCCATCGGATATTATCCAAGATGAGACCGTAACGTATTCCGTGACGAAGCTAGGTATGTGGCATTTGACAATTGCCGAATTCCCACGCAATACATTTTCCTCCATCAAGTTGACTGTATATGCTTGTGATACCACTGGAAATATACGCGTGTTTATATAACGATGAAATAATAACAAGGAATAGATAAGGTAGGGAATAAAGGTGTTTAAGACAATCATGTGCGATTACAAAAATACCAATGTCATTTGAATCAGCTTTGATTTCCAACTCCTCGGAGTCTCCTTCAGAGACTATCCAAGACGACACGCTAACGTATTCCGTCACGAAGGTAGATATATGACATTTGAGAATAGCTGCGTTTCCCCGCAACACGCTTTCTTCCATTAAATTCACGGTGAAAGCTTGCGATACCACTGCAAATGATGGATGCGTAGTTGAAAAAGCAATCAAAAAAAGCTTTACTGACAAAGGATAAAGGATTCAGTGGGTAAGGTACTGGACTTATAATTAGCTGTCCATTTTTAAATACCCTCATTATCAACGGCCCGATCCGCTTTTATTTCGGTCTCTTCATCCCCCTCCGAAATAATCCATGACGCAACGGATACATACTCCGTCACAAAACTTGGGATAAGACACTTTACAATAACTGCATTGCCTCGCAATACATTTTCTTCGACCAAGTTGACCGTATACGACTGAGATACCACTGAGAAACGAAAACATGATGCCGAAATTAGATGTGCCGAACTAATAAGTGTGTTGTGTAAGTGGAGAGGAAACAACGGTCAAAACTTAAAAGTTATTATTGAACATTGGCGAATACCATAGCTATCGTTGAGTACGTATTCTCCTCCTTCGGTATCGTGCCAGGAAACTACTATCACATGGTCGGATACAAAAGATGGGATGTGGCACTTAAACACAGCAGCGTTACCCCGGATCACATAAATGTCATACACTTGCGACTCGTAGAATTGATTCACAGCTGTAAATGATGACGTTACTAGTTACTACGAGTACATTGCTAGTGTCGTCCAATTGAAGTCAGGGATTTGGAGTGCGGATAGGGACAATTGGGGCTGCGGCACTCTCGATTACCGTAATTGTTCTCGGAGCCGTTGAACGAATACATAGTGTCAGAATCGTCGTTCGCCACCCATTCTATGACCTGAACATAGTCCGCCACGAACGAAGGAATCGAACACTTTACAATAACAGAATTTCCGCGCAGGACATCTTCATCAATGACGCGGGGCTCATAATTTTGATGGACAACTGTAGAACAAAACAAACTGCGATTCAGATATACCCGATACAGGAAATAGGATGGGATGGTAAAGTCAGTACGACTAGGCATTCACTACCGGAGGCGAAATTTCTATTTTCATCTGCGTTCACGGTATCGTTGTCCATAATCCAAGCCTGTACATGAACGAAGTCAGACACGAACGAAGGCACGATGCATTTCAAAATAGCAGTGTTGCCTCGCAAAACGAACTCGTCGTTGACTCTAGCCTCGTATGCTTGCAATACGGCTGCGTGTTAAATGTAAACATTATAACTGGATAATTATACTGGATAATTCAGGATTTGGGATATTCTAGGTACTTGTTTTGATTACCCTCCCCATTGCCAGGATAATAGTTTCCGCCGTCGCTATCCATCCACATATCGACATACACGAAATCTGATACAAAGCTGGGCACTTCACATTTCATTAACGCCGCATTCCCGCGAATCACATATTCGTTATCAGCCTCAGCTTCAAAAGGCTGTGAAACCACTACACAAAAGAAAACCAATTCAATTAGACCCTTTTGAATAAAACACAAAACGGAATGTCTGAGGGAAAATTAAAAACAGAGGTAAAGGAAAAGGAATAATTTGTGTGTAATGAAAAATAACGAAAAGGTACCCTGGCCATTATTTGTATTGTCTACGGTGAGTATTTGTCCATCGTCCATAATCCAGGCTTCAATGTAAACGAAGTCGGTAACAAAAGATGGAATCTTGCAGTGAACAATAGCAGCGTTCCCTCTAATCACGTACTCGTTTTCGGCTTCGGTCACGTAATACTGTGACACGACTGAAGAATAACAATTAGATACTTAGTTGGAAACAGGTAAAGGTCTGGGGACATGCATTTCACGGGTAAAGGAAGTGGACGATTGTTTAGCGAGGCCATTGATACCCGTATCGTCAGAGTGATTAATAATTGTGCCCTCTTCGTCGATCCACGCTTCTACCTTCACAAAATCAGCGACGAACGAAGGTATGGAGCATTTCAAAACAGCAGCATTGCCTCGGATAACATATTCCGTTAGAATCTCAGCTTCATAGAACTGATTTACAACTGCAAGAAGACACGGGGTATCAGGTTTCAACACAGCATTTTGGGAAAGGGTGATGGGAATAGAGGAAATAAGAATTGTAATTGAAAACTAAAGTACCGATATCATCGGTTAGCAAGTATTCTCCGCCATTCGAGTCGACCCAAGCCTCAACTTTAACAAAGTCCGCGACGAAAGAAGGAATGTTGCATTTGAGTATAGCTGCGTTGCCACGGATGACATACTCCGAGACTACTTCAGCTTCGTAGTATTGTGTTACCACTGGAAAACGCGGTTCATTTTTCAAAAAGAATAGGATGAAAAGGAATGTGGGAGGTTTTGTAGGATCTTTGTAGTTGGTAAAGCAAGTGGTACCGTCTCCATTTTCGCCAAGAACAAAGGAGTTGCCGGCTTCGTCTTGCCAGGATACGACGGACACAAAATCCGCCACAAACGACGGTATGGAGCACTTGAGCAGAGCGGAGTTACCGCGAATTACGTACTCGTTGTTTACTTCCGATTCGTACTGTTGCTGTACCACTGTGAAATAAAGCTTTTGAAAAGGATTGGAAAGGATATGGTGAGATGTGCTCGTGAAATAACCGTAATTATCTCCGGGAAGAAAGTCTTCGTCTTCGGTATGCCAAGAGACAACTTGCACGAAATCGGCGACGAACGACGGAACCTGACACTTCAACAAGATGCTGTTCCCCAAAATGACGTACTCCTTGTTCACGTCGGTATCGTACGTTTGGGCGACCACTTTTATGAACAAATAGGGCACAAGTATTATAATTAATTACTCCTGTAAAACCTATAAAACCTGTAAACTTGTAACACAACATTTATATTTGTAAAATACATATAAACAGGTTAAAAGCTCTGTGAAGCACAGAGCTTTTAGCTGCAATAAAACTTTAAGTAGCTGTGAAGCTTTGATCTTAATGTCAACAATATGGAATACAAAACATTTATCTTAAGTTCAGTAAGATTTAAAGATTGGAGAGCCATAATGCAAGACTATCATTGAACTGTTTTAAACTCCTACTTACGGCTATTGCATAAAAGGTGAGAGTTTAAAAAGTACTATTTGAGGAGCTTAGTAAGCCGTAATATAATTCCTTAATGGTCTATAAGTTACGGTCGGTGGTAGCTTTATTTAATTGACCTTATTTGGCCCCGTGACATAAAGGGCAGCGCCCTATGACGGCCAATCAACCGCTTTATTCGCCCTAACATGCTCGTTAAAAGCTTCAGTGAATGAATAACGAGAGCTACTTAATAGACTGAACGATCACACAAAGTTACAAAAAAAATCTTAGTCGTACAAAATTCAAAATTAATTTAGGAACAATGGAAAAAAAGCCGTACGATGAACATCTTCTAAAAGTCTGTCAACAAAGTCCAGTAGCTATCTACGCCTTAACTATCCACGAACTAAAAGAACTTTGTGCGATAAATCAAAGTAACTGAACGAAAACCACTATAAATAATAATTTTACTTGTCATTGGTCGTCGTCATCAAACGATATCATATTACAAACGGTCTCAGGTCATGAGTCAACAGTAGGAACTCCGACAGAATATATTATCATGTTGGAGATGACATATTTATCTTCACACTCATAGCGGTGCTAGGCATGGATTTATGATCCTTTAGTAGTTTGATCTGTTGTTTGTTTTACAAAACAGCCTGAGATTAAGATTCATTTGGTAAGGTAAATAACCAGGTAGCTTGCATTATAGCCCTTTATAGAATAAAGTATAGTAAGAATCAGAATCAGAATCATTTATTTGCAACAAACTAAAACTAAACTAACTTATTTATGTAATATAATTATGGAACAGTTGCAAATTGGTCCCAACTCAGCATGTGCAGGTTGAAACAACCCACCAAGATTTTGTATAACAAATAGAGTTCATTCACTTGATCACCAAACTAGCTTTTGCCCGCGGCTTCGTTCTTCGGCTTCGTAAAAGTGGTCTATGTTATTACCAGCATATGAGGCATATACAACTATGTATATTCCAAGTTTTATTAAAAATCCGTTCAGCCGTTACGGCGTGATTGAGGCACAAACCTCCTCACATTCTAACAAACTTTCACACACATTCTTACCCGTCGATGCTGGTTCAAGGCGTTGTTGCGGATTCGAATCTCGGTTCCGATTGAACTCAGTGTTATGTTATTGTGTGAGGAACTTACCAGCTCGTACATTGACATCGCGGGAGTGGATGGTACCGACAGAGTTGCGCGCCAAGCAAGCGTACACCTGAGCGTGGACCTCCTGCCGATAGTCCTCGGCGCGGAACGGCGGGAACAGCAGGTTACCGTTCGCTTGCACCTATAGATGGATAAATAGATATATAGATATATAGATGGATAGAAGACAATATTTGTAGAAAACTATCGCCTTGCGACACACGTATTGTAATTTGTAATAATTATTATTCTGCCGTCCGATTTCTAAAATGCCGTTAAATGACAAACCCAGAATTTTGGCTACGAGCAAAAACGTGAGAAATTATGTTTTCTAGACTTTTGGAAGACTTACAGTTTTTATTGAAATACCAAAATGTTTTGTATTTTATAAGCTTGAAGTGTATATATTGCATTAGAATACAAGTTTATCTCGTGATTTTTTATTTAACTTTTTGTGTTTCAGTAATTTAAAATGAGTTAACCGTATTTTAGAATTGAAAAAGTCCAAAACGGATGTAGATAGAGGTGTACGTGCGGCTCCAAATCTCAGTACTTATAAATGATAGAAAAATATGACGCATACTGATCGATAGAGAAAAAAAGCGCTTTCGCCCAGTACATAAAAGTCAAATTTGAACAAATATGTCATTTAACGGCATTTTAGTAATCGGACGGCAGTATTAACTACCCCTTTTTTACATTGCAGATATAAATAAATAAATATTTGTGGACATTTCACAGAGCGCCATCTAGCCCCAAACTAAGCAAAGCTTGTGCTATGGGAACCAGATGGCTAATAGAATACTTAAGTACTTTTTTTGTAAATACATACTTATATTTATAAACTACAACACCTAGACCCGGAAGAAATATTTGCAATAAAAACATTTCTCCCGTAGCGGGAATCGAAACCGCGCCTCTTGCATCTCAGCCGAGCACTCGCCCGCCACGCCACAGAGGTTCAGATATAAACCTAATTGAAATGTGTAAACAAAAGTAAACTAGTAGGTGTATATTAAGTGCTCACTGTCATCGATATATTAACTTAGTTTAAAATAGTGTCTCATTGAGTGAAATATAAAATTTCTTTTGAGAATAAAGTTCTTTAACCACAACTAGAGATATAAAAAATACCAGGATTAATTAAATACTTAAAAGTAACTATCCTACGCGTGTTAACAGTGAACGAAAGGAGACTCAATTTGACGCACTGTAATATACCACATTCTCTTGTAAGATTTGATCACTAATTAGCTGTAGAAGTGTTTTGCAAAAGATAATGGATGTCCTCGACACGGTATATGTATTAATCAGTGGATTTGTCCCAGTTAGTTCAAATTGGGCTTGGCGCGGTACATATTGGAACAGTGGACTACCATTCGCTTACACCTGAACGGAAAGGGAATAACTTAAATCACTTTGACTTCATTGTGTATTATATGTACACATACACAACACAATGCTATCGGGCTTCGTACAAAATTTGTCACTTTGTAAGTCACGGTAAATGCACACAAGTGTATGTATCGGTAAGTGCCCAAACTTAAAACTTTACTCGATAATCTTTGATCAAAATTCTGTGATGGTACCAGAGTAACGAGTTATCGTCTGTTGGCGGTAAGAGAAACAAACTTGCCGCCCTGAAGTGTAAACGATTCTGATGTGCGTACGTCAAATTGTCGTTAAGCCATGACGGAGGCCTAAAAACCTAGGTGGCCTAAAAACCCTGTCACAAGAGTTGGCCGCTAGCTCATACGAACTTACTGTTTCCCGAAACTTCGTCTGCGTTCAAGAGTTTAAAAAAAAAAGGTAGCCTATTTCCTTCCCCAACAATCTTTCTCATTACCTTTTAACATTTCTTTCAGCAGTTTAGGCGTGAAAAGCTATTATCATATAAACCTATTATATAAACTGGGAGTCTGTCGAAATTGGGTGGAGTTATACTAAAATTATGGGGAGAGGCAAGTTCAAATCAATGAATACGTTTCAGAGATTCACGACCAGCCTGTAATTAAACATCATCGCTTCGAAGCCTTTTCATTTCTACAATCGTAGACACCTAATTCTTTAACAATTTTTTTTAATAATACCAACGATCGATTTTTTTGATCACTCGTGTCGTGATATTTCGAAAGCTTATCAATGTCAATTTCACTTGCACTTTTTATTTGCGAAATCTCTCGTAATAATAGACACTGCCGATTGCTAGTTTGACTAATGTCCGATTCCAATATTCTACTAACGGACGACGAATCGTTCATTGCCAAAGCAAGATTGTTTTTCTGTCAAAAAATATATGGCACTTTTTATAACAATACGTGTTGGGCAAGCCTACTCCATCTTAATTAATCCCGGGCACTACAGCGTCCAATTAGTGAAGGTAAAAGTTGCCTCATGACGCTGTATAAATCATCTACTGTAGATGGTAAAGGCCTTAGTATATTGGAACCCGGGTATAGGAATATCTCTTGAATCTTTACCTGTCGCAATCCAGGGACGTCGCCCACAGCAGTGCCATCAGATCGCACCCAGAAGACGTCAGGGGTCGGAGAGCCGCGGGCTGCGCATTCGACGGTGGCGCCGGTCGTATTGCTGAAGTCAACTCGGTTCGGGGGTTCTTTCATAAAAATCGGTCCGATGGTCTCGTCCTCGCATAGCACTGACCCTGTGGAAAGAAATTTTTGCTTAGTTACAGTCAATCCTAATGATATAGCTACTACTACTACTCATGTAGTTCTTTCGAACCAGTGTATAGTGTAAGGGTGAAAGTGCACTTCAAAAACGCTTATTTCGTTATAAAGCTTCTAAAATAATATAATGTAGATTGCAACGAGAAATAACATCAACACATAATTTAAAACAATAAAATTGTGAACTGCTAAGGTAAAACCAAACTGTTAAGAAAGAAAATATTGTGTTATTTTTACAGTATCGTACCTGCCTACTAAACTAACAAAACTAATATGCGTGGCACGTGTGTGCACGCATGTGCATCGAAGTGAATAAGGTAGGTACCTAAATAGGTACTTCTTCATTTGTTTATTTTCATCACCAACTTGCACCGAAGTTATCAACTTTTGTGCCATATAATATTGTTAGAGAAATCTATCATAACAAATCATAGAGCAATCAAATACAAATGTAATAAAAGGTGGTCGCATGTCCAGATTTTGAAGTCATTTTAGAAAATTTTGTGACTGTAATAACAAGATTCATCTCAGTTTTCAGTAAAAATCTGGAGGGCTGCGTTGGGCGCAGTTCTCAACTTCTCAAACGCGGTTCAGAAAGTCCTTTGCTCAGTCTACGAACGAGCGCTCGACCCAGTTTGTAATGAGGCTCGGAAAATAATACGGAGCAAGTGTACGACCTCGCTAACGACCGGCTGCGACGCGATGAAGTGCATGACACTTCCATTAATTAGTGACCTCATTACATGCATTAATAGTGCTTAGCGCTCTTTTTGTTTCCGGCGCGATTAGTGTAACTGACACATATGAATGGGTTGAGATGAGCAGAACTGCTAGTTTCATCTTGCACCTTCACAGTTCACTCGTTTGTTTTTGTACTTAGAACATTTCATTGAATCACCGTAAAGGCTGAACAGTTTTGTCTGAAACTTGGAACAGAAGATCAGGACTACAAGACTGCCGAGACCATGCAAATCTGCGGCCGGCGGGTGTTATGTATATTTAAGTAAAAGTGCTACATCACCACAAGTAAATTGAAGACGAACTAAAGGGTATTTTGACCTAATTAAAACAACGCAGTGATAGCAACAAACGGTTAAAATTTAAAAGCTTTTATTCGAACCACTCAGTAGCCGACAAAAAATAGCAACAAAGGGAAAAAAACTCGAGGGCGTGCGTGGTCGACAGATGTGCGCCGGCGCACGCTCCTGATTGGTCGGCTGCACGGCAGATGTGCTCCTCAAGCTGATCGAACTGATGGACCAAGATGCTTAGATTGTGTGAGGAATCTTTTCACACTTGAAGAAATCTAGCGATGCACGTGCAGTAAAACTGTGTACCTATGCAGGTGGTAGTTTCTTGTACTCTGTTTTCTTTGTGTCGACTAGATATTGCAAAGTACAAAACGACAGCAGCATGTTATTTGCTTTGTTTCTCCTTAAATTATGATTAATTTAAGCTACTGTTTATCTAGAACATTACAACGTATAACTTATCGATAATCCGAATCAGATAAAAAAACCAGCACCTGATAAATTTGTGTACACCCATTCGTTTATCAGATTATTGCCGTTTTCACTAGGTCAGTATCGCTCAACCGGTTTGAGCTTACGCTTGTTTTTATTTTTGCATACTTCTAGCCATTTATTTCATGGAGAGAATGAATTTTCGAAACTGTCATAACAATCATCATCATCATCATTTCAGTCCATCTCCGCCCAATGCTGGGCATAGACCTCCTCTTTATCACGCCTTTCTATACGATCCCTCGCGAGTCTCATCCACTGATTTCATAACAATACGAATTTCAATCCTTGGAATGGTCTTAAGAAATTCCCGAGAAAGTTACTCGACCTATAGGTACCTATAGGTATAGCTTGATTTAGACATGAAAATAAAAATGAATTTATATTCACGGCAATTGCTTAGTGCCACTTATACCATCTAAGCTATGATGATCAATCCTAGCTCATTTTTATAATCACTACCAGATTAGCATACAATTGTTTTATGACGACTGAAAAAACAGAAGTGGATAATAATGAGGTAATCACGACTCGACTTGTAAGGTGACTTAACAATCACGCTTTTATAAAATGTTACTCCAAGTAAATCAAATCTAGCCTAAAATGTATACTAGATAGGTTTTGTCAATAGTAGGTTTAAAAACTATTTTTGTTAATTCTTATGAGCTATCTTATGTCTGCGGATTTTATCTTGTAATTATAATTTAAATAATTAAATAATTATTTATTCCATCGACGAATATTTAAACGGTTACAAAGACAAACTATAACCACATTAAAAACTTTATGGTAATCGGTATAATAATAAGAAATGAAAATCAGTTTTCTATCTAGGTCGCCTACAGATAAAAAACATGGGGAGAATTATTATAAGGTTTAGTTTACATTTTATGTGATTTTAGGTCCACATCAAAGTTTAAAGTACTTATAGTTACTATGTAACTAAATAGTAAAGTAACAAGTTATTTACGACTTTACTGCAGTTGATAACAAAGGAATTTGTGCCAGAAGAGAGGAAAAATTCAACCGCTATGCAGACATATTCAGTGGTTAATTTCACACAGCATTCCTACATCAAATATTTCGGTCAGTTCATGTCTAGAATCCTAAAACAACTGTGAACACGCATGAACCGTCAAGCAGCGTGTTGCGACGATTTGAATTACTAATTTAGAAAACAATCAACAGCCCTCGTGGCTGGCGCTAACGGATATATTGCTTTTTATGTTGTAAGAGAAATTATATTTTTATGACCAAGTTCAATGGCAATAATTAACATAGAGTGACTTGCTTGTTTTATAAACAAGGAAGTTACAACATATCAATAGAGATACCAGCAACAATAACAGAAAAGAAAAAGACAACACTCTAGCTTAGTCCTATTTTTTGTCTTTAGAGTAGTCGGGTCGTTTCTAATTCGAAAATAACAATGTGGATACTTACTAAAGATAAAACAAGAACATCAAATCAATTTATACAATTAGCACTTGAGAATGGCGTGAAGTTATAACTTCATTGTGCTATAGCCCATAAAACGCGGTCGTTCACCCGCCAGAATTCCTCCTTGACGCTACCGTGTTATATTATCATCATCTATCCTTATCTTGATGAACTGTTACATATTTCGTGTCTTTGTTTCACAATTTTCATGGAACACGACACTAATGAGTTTTATAAAAGACTCTGATATAGCTGCTTCCTCAATACTGAAAGACTTTTTACGGATAGATATTTTTTTGTTGCAAATCTTTTGACATAGAAAGGTTAAGATTTTAATGAATAATTGTATTGTCAGTCAGATTATAGCATATTTTATGATATGTTAGTATTATAAAATATAGGATGTCTCAAAAAAATTTAAAAGCGCGTGTTTCGAGTACCCCAAAGGTGCTCTATCTCTGCACTTCCGCTTGACACCTTTTTGGGACACCCTGTAGGTATAAATAATATTATTTTTACGTTTCATCAGCTCACACCACTTAGTACGAAATTTTTGGTGTCAATTGATGAACGAACCAAGCTTTGGGTACTTCTTTAGCAATCGTTAAGAAACCTTACTCAAACACCCATATCTCTACAACAGGCTCCAGCTTTAATGGTTTTCTTTACTCCGTTACTGAAGTTATTTATGATTTACCATCATTACTAAATAATAGATTGGCTGGTAGTATTTTCTATTCACGCGCCTACGCGTGCCCATCTTTTACTGGGTACGGCTGTCGGTTCAATAAACCACTTTTCGAGACTTTGCTTAACTTTATAAGATCTTCAATTTGATATTTATAAAACCGACAAAAGTATATAGAACCTACCAAGCCTGTACTGCAGTTTTTTTTTTAATAAAGGAGCGATGAATACATAATCTGTACTAATACACAAACTATAACATTTATTCTATTTAATGCAATCTGAGCTTTTATAAAGTTGCAGAGTTTCACCGAATAGGCCCCTGTTACCACAGTGCAACTGTGGTTTCCGCTATCTGCATACATAGGTGTTGCATAAGCTTAGCCATAGTTTATGTCGCTTTGTTGTGTAGGTGGAATGTGTAACCGCATACCACAAAAACCGAGGCCATCTTAATTTGTAAATTGGTGCTCCTTTAACTGTTCTATCCTACACAATCCAATTGTTTTGAATCATTGTATTGTATATTCATTCATACCATTGGACAGAAAATAGGATGAAATAGGTGGCCATCTGGTACTAATATAAAAAGTCTATCGCTATAACGTATTTAACAAGTACCTTCTAAAGACATTAGTCACAGAAGAGCGTCATAAATTTTAAAAGCATCGTCTTTGGGCAATCGGTAACGATTGGGCTATGAATGAGTGATAGACGGCCAAGATTTTCCAATAGGCATTTCGGTCTATACAATTACTACGTTCTACGTTGGTCAATAACATGACGTTACTTCAGCAACGATCACCACGCACGAAACCGTGTTGGTTTATTTTGTTTGGAAACAGTATAAAACAAACTAACTATAGGTGAAGCACAGGGAACTTGGGGTAGTACCTAGGTATAAGAGAACAAAAATATCCACCATATTATGGAAGTTTGTGAACCATTGAAATTAGTCACATTGATTGAATGAGTCACTGAGTTAACAGACATCGTGTCAGATTTTAACAACGTAATGTGATAATAAAAGTACAGGCAGTACAGTACGGGTAGTTTAAGAGAAGATGACCATCTAACGACTAGAAAACAAGAAAATCACGATCATCATAAAACCGTCTTTGTTTTCTAGGAAACCATTGAGATAATGTCTTTATTTCTACCTACTGGATTTATGACTATTACTCGTACAAAAGGAAGATGGTAGAGAACGCCAAGTGAAACGGTCTGTTTGGAGACAAATAATCATGTAGATTATTTACTTGGGTACCTACATAATTTAAAAGTAATTTGCTTTTGTATACCCAATTCAAGTTCTTAACTCTATAATAATGATGTAATACGCAAAATATTAAACATAATTCTTATTATTTTGACCTCCAACAAAATAATCTCAAGAACTCTATTAAAAGCTTATTTGCAGAGCGTCATTAATTTAACACAACAGAATGTATCGTTTGTGAGCATTTTTAATGACACGATGTAGACGACCTCTTTTCAACTATGTCGCTCTGAATCATTATGTTCATCTTCAGAGTATTTCAAAGAATAGTGTTTACATACCTACGTCTTCCATAGTGAATAGACAGGAAGGTACTGAATTTGCTGTGAATCACGGTCGTGACCTTCAGATCCGGCGCGTCGGATCGAAAGGCCAACGTTCTGGGTGTTTGTACAAATCCTAGTACTTTTAGTTGGTTAGACAGAGCTTGAACCTGGCGACCTCGCCCACGCTACGCCAATAAAGAGGCGTCTTTACGATAAGCCGGAATGAGACCGATTCGAAAACGATAATATTTGTCTGATATGTCCTCTTGTACCATTCTCGATATTTGATCCAAGGTCGGTTACCATACTGAGCTTACTTACTGTCATTTTGTGGACAGTAACGCACTACCATACCCCATGGCGATTGATTTTGGGTCAAATGTTGGGAAGAGCGATAAAGTAAAAAGCTTCTGATGTACCTATGTTGTAAGAAATACTTACATAAGTAAGTAAAACCTCTGTTTTTTATCGTATTAGTATGTTTGGAAAAAAAACTATATTATAGTTTCTTAGTATTTTAACATTAATAAAATCAAATAAACTCATCAAAGACTATTTGTTTATAAATCAATATTCAGCGTATTTTGAAGTCATCGCTATTCAAAGATGTTTAGCTTTTACACTGTCTTTGCATGAATTAGTGAGTCAAACAAACCACCTACCATCTAAGCGTTTATGTAAACAGTGCGATGACAGACGGAAATTAACACCTGAAATACACTATAATTCCAATATTTACTTAAAGTGTCTATTGCTTAAAACAAAATCATCAAAAAAATATGTAACGGTAAATTTTATATTTGGGGAAGATCAACATTTACCTATTATTGATGTATTTGCAAAATTCACAGATTTTTTGTAATTCGGCCTCGGTGGCGCGGCGTGCGATTGCTCGGCGGAGACGCAAGAGGCGCGGGTTCGATTCCCGCTGCGGAAGAAATGTTTGCATGTTCTGCAAATATTTCTTCCGGGTCTGGGTGTTGTGGTACCATGGTACTCGTAGTTTCTGATACCCACGACACAGGGAATCCTAGTGTGGGGTCAGGACTATGTATGTGACTGTTGGGTGTTACTTATTATTACTTGTTACTTATAATTCTAATTTTGATTTAAAAATCAAAACCTGTTTCTTCGATCAGATGGTTTAAACGAGTGTGCACGTTGAATATCTTATTTCGACGAGTTTAACAGATATCAGAACCTGCTATATCTCGTGATCAAAATAAACCCCGCCATACTGGATAGTATCCACAATTTATTAGCCACGAAAAGAGTGTGTGGAGCAGATTAGAGCGGGGTTGAGTTGTGGCGTGCAAATATTGGTTCGTTGCCCGGCCGCCGTCAGTACATACTATTGTGAGTTCTGTGGCTGCATCGACCCGTGACGTCACGAGGCTTCCCTTGCGCCCTCCCTAGCCCTGAATTCCTACTGGGCATGTTTTACATTCTCATAAGTACAACAATTTTTAATAAGGCTTTTTGCTTGTCACATATTTACGTGTTTGATAAGTGTAATATTTTAATTGATAATACCTAACCATAACTATTGAACCAGCGGGATTTAATCAAACCCGCATCTTTCGCCTAGAATCACTATCACTTAATTGAGTTACTTAGCTACCCTTATTATTGAGAAGCCATACAGTCGATAAGGTTTATGAGAAAGTCAAATAAATTGCCGAAGGTTCTAGCTACTATGTTTGTCCGGATGATTTAATTGAGTCTGTTGAATCATATACCTACGTACAAACTTGTTCTATTCCTAGAATTTCAATACACCATGACCCAGACATGATTGTCCACCTTACAATCCACGCTTTTATTATAAAACGTGAAGATAGAAATGCTACAATGCTCAAAAGGACTTAGATATTTTCCAAGAGAGCTTGGTAATAATGGTTATGTATACTTACCTTATTCCTGATAGGGCTTGAAAAATAATTTTAATTTACTAACCTATAGCGGCCAGTGCCACGAGGGCGACAAAGCCGGTGAGTGCCATGTCCACAGTCACTTGTCACTTCACTGATCACTAGGTGTTCACTAGCAACTCGAGGGAAAAATACACTGAACTCGACGTGCCGCGGTGCGGCGGGCAATGCCCGAATCTGAAACAAGCACAAATAATAATTATAATAACAATAATAACACCCAACAGTCACATAGACACATACATAGTCCTGACTAATTATAATATTATTATTATAACTAATTCACTGTGTCGTGTGTATCAGAAACTACGAGTAGGTACAATGGTACCATAACACCCAGACCCGGAAGAAATATTTGCAGAACATGCAACCATTTCTTCCGCAGCGGGAATCGAACCCGCGCCTCTTGTGTCTCTGCCGAGCAATCGCCCGCCACGCCACCGAGGCCGTCTAAAAATAAAGGTAAAACTTGTCAACAAGCAAATAAAATGTGATTGGAATTCAACGGATGATCAACCCGGCTGCATTATCAGACTTTGGCGAACTGATCTCAAAGAGTGAAAGATGCAGCCTTTTCTAGATTTTCCTATTATATAGATACTTTGGCAGTTTCGTAGGCAACGAGTAGGATGTCACTAGTCATATTTTGAAGAGCTTTGAAGGAATATTTTATTTTATTTGTCACAGAAAACAAAAGCTAGCAAGCAAAACGTGAACCATCGCCGAATAGTGTAGCCGCAGCAATACCTATTGTAAAGAAAAAAATAACGAATCTGTTAAACAGCATAAAAAGTAGAACAGCGCGACCCCTGTGTGCTGTCCCTTTCTTGTAATTTATTTAAAAGGGGAGCTTAAAATTAAACGCGCACGCGATGGATTAATGGAATTGCCTACTACAACTTGGCGTATCAAATATGGCGCCTCTACTTACTCTGCGTTAAACTAATGCATTGTTCTCTACGACGTATCCAAAGCTATACCATTCAAAATGATTGTAGACGAATTGAAATGGCACATCGTGATAACTCTACTTTCCGCAACGAGCCTACACAATAGCCGGTAACTGTACGAAGAAAATAATAATGCTATTTTCGTTCAACAAATTAATCTTTTGAGCTTGTACCTAAATGTGAGCAAAACGCTGAAAGGTTTAATTACTATTCATCGACTACCTAAAATAAAATAAACATGTGTACTTTCGACCTCTCCATCAGATTTTAAATGAAAATCCGAAAATGACTACATCCGAATGTTAACTTGGTCAAACTCTGACTAAAGATGTACGGTCAGTTTCATAAAAATATAGAGAAGACATAATAATGTCATAATAACAGTTTTTATAATCAAGTCATCGTCCACTATTTAAGTTTTTATAATTGGAAAATGGCCTTTTATCATAACAGGGACACGACGACTTGAATATAAAAGTAGGTAACCAGGAGCGGAGGTCAGGTAAGACCTTCTAAATGGTAATTTTGCTTACCTTTACTATTCTGTGCGGATACCTTATTGAGTATGCCATAGCTAGAGGCAAAGCACGAGAAACATTCACGCACGAAACTAATACATTTATGACCAAACTCGAATTGGCATGAAGTTTTGTTTAGAATCGTAAGAACTATGACTGTAAATTATACTTAGTGTAAATATAGGTATGTGATTTACCTACTGATATAATTGTAATGACACAACAATTAACTTACTGTGACTATTTATAATGGAGTAGGTACAGAGTGTGAGGACAGCTTATAAAGGATTTAGAGGTAGTTAAGTCCAAACAAGACAAGTTCTTGGCACATTCTCAGTGCTCATTTTTTGCGTAATTTGCATTTTGCTTCAAGCCTGTCGCTTCTCAACCTCAACGAACATGATGTTTCCACAAATTCGCCTGTTTTAGTTTCATACATCAGTAAACACCTTACCTGTATATTTAGGTGAACTAAATATCAGTTGGTACCGACTATATACCGAGTAACCCTATGCGCGAGTGACGGAAGACTATTTCGGGATCCATTATCCAGAAATGGACGCGCGTTCGTGTTTGGATTTAACGAGTATACGTTTTCGTGAGAATGCAGGCAGATCAGAACTCAAAAAATGCTGTCGTTAAATAATTACGTACATAAAATGCTAAATCCTATAGTAGAGTCACGCTTCGCTGATTATTGTCCCCATCGTTTTATAGAGAAAACAAATAAAACCATTAACGTAAGTACCAAGACAACATAAAATTGGAGTAGCCTTAAAATAAACTGGAAAGTACTTTAAAGATGCACGCACACCTACCGAGTTTCTTAGTTATACTTCCGACAAACGAACTCAATATAATTTTTATTATGTAAGTGTGAGTGGCTATGAAAGGATGAATGAAACAGGAAGTAGCATCTCAGATTGCAGAGATAAATCCATCCCTCTCATTCATTCTATGATTTATGAATAAAACATTCCTTAGTAATTTATGGACGTGCATAACCAAAACTATATGTATAAACACGTCAAAGATTAAGGCAATTATCTTATCCAGTCAATCAAAATCTGTAGTTTCAACATTGGAAGGTTTCGTAGACAAAATTAGAAAAGAAACGTTGGTAAAAAGTTTAAGAGTAGAGTGCAGAGCAGAACGCCACGCCTATGTAAGCATTCTTCAGCTTTTGGAGAGTAATCGATTCGCCTCATGCCATACCGTCTGGGATGCATGCCCCCTCCCCCACCCATTGGAAGATGGCAAATTCTGTTCATCCTGGTCCCCCCTCACCCATCCTCTTGCCAGACCCATCCTACGCAGGATGTGGCGGACATTCGTCGCAAGGATAATGGACGTTAAACGTTCGGTTCAAATGTAAGGAAGGTTTGAGTGCGCAGAATTGTTTCCACTCACCTCAAAACCATTAGGTGCATATAGAATTTGTATTTCATGAGCACAAATACGTATTTAGTATTTCCAAGTGTTTTCGTTATGTCCTCAGCTTGGCCAGGAAGCGTTGAACTCAAATACGTAATGACTAAATACAAGGGCAACCGTTTACCTGCCGATGCGGGTACGTAAAAAAACAGGCTGTTTTCATTTTGAGAGTTTGCACCTGCCGTCTCGACGGAACTCGCTTCTTTAACAAAACCACCATGTGTTTCGAATTATGTTAACTGCATACAATCATGCAATCTCGGAAGGGACTGAGTAGCTTTTGATTTGCCCATTACTAGATACTGCAACAGACTGTAGTTTATACTAGTGTAATCTCAGTCAACATCAGGTTTTTCAGAGCTGGCTTCAGTTTTAGACCATTTTATTTCGAGTGTAGTTTAATCTTTGTCTCAGCCAAGTCAGATGCATAGGAACTTTGACCTTCCCCATAGAATGTAGAAAGCGTGTCTATTGTCACTAATCTGTCAGTGGCTACGTAGGTAAATAAAACATTGATGGTCGGAAGTTTGTAATGTGTTTTTCGGCAATAGGTGAGTTCCAACTGAATTGTCACCCTCCGTTCATGTCAATGGGGAAAGGTCGTAGCCAGGAGGGCAGGGGCTTGGCCAAAAATTGATTAGCACGCACTACATGTTTCGTTTGTATAATTTTACAAAGTTTTGGATTTACGACGTCGTTCTTTTTTTGCTTCGTAGAAGTTCGCATTGGTCTCCGTCGTTCTTATGTTAGTTTGGTTCCAGCTAAAAATACCAGGACATCAAGTTTAGTCCTTAACGCTGTATCCGCCCACGCTGTCCTTGACAGAGTGTCTTTTTGCAATAAAACCAACAAAAACTGCAGTCTTGAGATTCCTACCGGCTAGACAAGTTCAGACATAAATAGGTATCTAACAAATGCTTTCTACGCTCTGCATTATTATACAAATATATGGCGAGACCGGTTCCTCTCGGGCGAAAGCGTCGCTAGAATAGAGTTTAGCTAACAAAGAGATCCTTTGAATAGGGACAATTTCAGGGTTTTATTGCTGACCTGAAAAGGCTTACTTTATATTTGCTTACCATCTTCATTGGGACATAAATAATAATACATAAACTGGGACATAAACATAAATAATAGCATAATGAAGCGCTCGTGGCGTAGCTTGCTTAGACGTTCTTGATTGATCGTTGAAGTTAAGCAACGTTGAGCGTGGTCACCATTTGGATGGGTGACCGCAAGTGGCATTACGAGCTGAGCGCTTTCGTGCTTTGGAAGGCACGTTAAATTGTCGGTCCCGTTTTATAAGTCGTAAAGCCATGACGGAGGCCTTTAAGCGGCCCAAAAACACCCTCACAAGAGTTGGCCACTAGCTCATACGAACTTACTTTATTAGGACATAATATTATGGACTAACAAAAACACCCCAAGTTTAATTTATTTTCCAGTTCGTCATATCAGCACATCTGCGTTGTTTTAGTATATTATAAATAACAAAAGGAACTTTAATAATGTCCTACATAGTCAGTACTTGTGTTGTACCATCATGGAGGTAGGTATTGTTTAGACGTACTAATGTCATGTAAACCTTGTGGTTTGCAGTTCCAACTACACTTATCATCTCACATTTACTTGTTATGGCCAACCTCGGTACCCAACTGCCCAAGGAGGCACAATTGAATGCTGTACCACGTGTTTTACTTGAATGAATCATTTATTAGTCAGTGCTTTTTATAGGGTGTGTAAAATGCAACGTTTTACGTTATTTGCGAGCACTATTGCGTACGTTAGTGTCGATAGTATTTTTGTAGGAGTCACTTTTTTCCGAATAACGGTGCAAAAATCATATTTCGGTGTAAATAAAAGCAGTACCAGGTGCGACTATGCATCATGATTTCCATGTGGTCTCTACCAAAGAGCCAATTCCTAAGATGCGTAGGTTCCATTTCGAAGATCCTTTACGATTGTATTAATGGGTGTATCAAGATCGATAAATTGCGAAACGAGTGTTCAACCGCGGTTTCTCAATATCCGCCACCCACCGGCTTAACGATACTTTAGCCAATTGAATGAAGCCTAAGCATGAATTGAATAGTACCTACTACTACGTATAGTTCTAAATCATAAACCACTTAGGTTTACTGATCTAGTTCTGTCTATATAAATTACGGACGTATTAAATTCGCTCTTACCACCGGTTTGATAGAGCACACCGCCACGATTTATAAGGCGCTATGTTATTCATATAGCGATAAACAAATCAAATATGTAAGTGTGGTTTATTATCAAAACATTAGCCACAAATATAGTATCAGGAAGGGAAACATTAGACAAGACGCGACATAGCGAGCTACCCGGTCAAGACAACATCGTTATCGATCGCGGTCGCGCATTCGGCGGCCGGTGTTATTTGCGAAAATCATTTTATAACACAAAAGGGTATTATAAATGTATGCTTTAGGAAAGTACAATGGATTGGGATGGTTACCTGCGAAGGGAGCGGCGACAAGCGTAGCACCCACTACACAGAAAACCACTACACACGCGAACTGACGAGCGGGACGACCGACTCGCCTGAGATACAGACGCGGTATGAGTAACTTGCAGGCTCGATGACATTCGGATGAGAGAGCAGGATGTGTGCACGGGTAGGATCTGGTGTCTGATAGAGACAGAGATATCATTCGCCAGGATTGTAGGTCTCAGTGCGCACGCAGAAGGATTTGCTGGAGGATCAAATACCCCAACCCCGATTGTCGAAGCTGAAATACGCATGTCCTTACAAAGGCGAACGGACAAATCATTGGTCGTCTCTTTCTAACTCAGTTGTAATCTGTCCGTATTGAATCGAACATTATCTTTAGATACCAACTCAGTTCGAGCATTGAATTATGTGCAGGTGGATTGATTTTGAATATACTTACAGACCCGCGAGGATCTTCAGTATTCATATATCTTCCATTCTTAATATGGTTCAGTCCATATACATTTCGGTAGTGCTACACTATTTCGATTGCCTGTGAGTAATGAAAAATATGATTAGTTTTCTTGATCTAAATGGGTCATTAAAGTAATAGAAAAGTCATACAATTATATAATTTTATTAAAAATATAAATACGATTAAAAATAACAACAATTTTAGTTGACATTATTTTCTACTGGCAGTATTGTTTGTAGAAAAATAATCTTTTAAACATACAAACATCACTATTTTTGATCACTAGATAATATCCCTTCACACAAGGCACAAACTCAAAAATAATTTTATATATTTCATGGTATTTTTAATAATTAATTTGTAGTACTTTCATTGTGTGAAGAGACGAAATTAATATTATGGCACAAAATGTAAATCCGAATAGATGTAGGTAAGTAAATTCTATAACAATTATTAAAACAGTACTAAGATTCATTAAAATTAGCTAGCAACCCGGTGTTCGTTTAAAATATTTTGAATCGAAGACTATTCAATAAGTTTTTTATCAATATGACATAATCTCTTATTTATTTATAGCGATTACTGAGTGTCTCGCATTATCATCGCACAAACATGATTAACAATTATTTTTTCTACAACTAGTTCTAACAGCAAACTTCAATTATACTTTTTCTACAAAATTTATGCTAAAATCATCAAAATAGCATCTCATACAATCTAGGGTAGGTAATCAACATTTTTGTAATACATACCAGTTAGAAGTAAGTTTAACTATTGAAATCTCTGGAAGCAATAGGACTAGAGAATATAGAACCTTTTAAATAGTAATAAATAAATAGTAGAAATCCATAATCTTAGTTCAAAAATTTGTAAGGACATGGAAAATATACTGTAGAATATAAAAATAAACGTACATAATGCATATAAATAGTTCAATTTAGGTAACTACTCTACAGTATATTATTATTTATAACTATCTACTCTTGAGACAAAATTTTGCTTACTGAATATTAAAACATTCCGCTCGCAAGCTTCAAGTCGTATCGTGCTGCGTAAACAGAGCTCTAGCACGAATAAGATTATCCTAGTTTAAAAAGTCATCATTACTTTTTTAAATTATTGTTTCTGAATGGATTTTGTAGGCTATCAATGTTGTAACCATGTCAAAGTTGGTCGGCAACAATTCATACTAAACATACAAAGATCATTGAATAAATGACTTTACATTCTGAAAATAAAGTTTTATTTTAGTAAGGCCTCCTTAGTTGGCGGGTAGGTTAGCCGATATGATATCAGAACGACTGAACGAAACTAAAATAGAAAATTAATGATTTGATGATCGGTAGATGTTCTTTTTGAAGCATATAAGGATAATCATATTCTTGCTAGGATCGACGAGTATGTTTTTAGGCGGTCTCGTGGGGAGCGGGGAGTTTCTCCCACGTCGGCTCCACTCCCCAGATTTCGCGCGCGTACTCGGCGATGGTGCGGTCAGACGAGAACTTTCCGGAAGTCGCGATGTTCATTATCACCATCTCGGCCCACTTAGACTGGTCCTGTGGAAGTATAAGAGCGTTTAATTTGGGACCGGCGTCATTAGCTATAGGAAGTTCACTGCTGGCAATAGTTTTCCAAAATGATCTTGAGCCACCTCTAACCATTTTCTTCCGACCTATAAGAATTTGAGAACTTATTAATATTAACACGAATGAAACCTAGTCAGAGTTTTTGAAGGCATCACTCTCTCTGATTTATGTCAGCATTAAATCATAAACGTATTGTCGGAGATTGAAACGGAGTAGACTACGATATTCACTTGAGGGCTCGCTAGTGAACTCAGAATGTATGTATACTTGCGGACTGGCTAGTGACGTGAAAACGTGCCTGATAAGAGTGATATGAGTCGAAATCAAGATACAAGAAGCGGTTGTGCCACAACACTTCTCACCTGCTGGCTACCTAGTGACGTCGCAATGTACCTGTGGGCTGCTAATGACGTCACTACGTACGTCTAGCCGTAGCTGATGTCACATCATACCTTTTACTTAGCTATTGACGGCACAACAATTCTATGAGCTTGTTGATAATGTCACAACGTACCTGGTAAACGTCAGACAAGAGTTGCTGCGCGGCGATGTACGAATCGAATCTGGGGCGTTTCTTTGGGCTGGCTAATTACGACAACGTACCTGTGGGCTGGCTAATGACTTCACAACATACCTGCAGAGCTAGTGACGTGAAGTGCCAATAGGCGTACATCGTCACAACAAACCCGTGGAGCAGCTAATGACGTCAACGTACCTGGTAAACGTCAGACACGAGTTGCTGCGCGGCGATGTACGAATCGAAGTCAGCAAGATGCAGGAAGCGGTCGTGTTGCAGTAAAACATCGGCGATGTGCGCGAAGCGGCCCGGCTCGCCAGGAGAGAAGAAGCCGCTGCGGATCTGCTCGATGCACTGACGGAGTTCTGGGTTGCGCTCGTAGTATTCATAGGCGTTGTATCTGGAGGAGTAGAGTAGAATGAATAGTTATTGCTGGATGTTTCACACAGCGCCATTTAGATCCAAAGTAAACAAAGCTTGTCCTTGGGAAGCAAGGCTTAAAATATTTTTTTAAGAACAAACCTTATAACATTTTATGTTTTCAGCTTGAATCAAACCTACACCACATAATGAGCTATGGGGCCAGTAAAACAGAGTACGGGTTAGCCTGTTTAGATGGTTGCTTAAGAAAATATCTGTAACGAATCTTTGCTTGGTGGAAGCTTCTAAGACGCACGATGAAAAAAATTCTAACGACAAGAGAAATGTAATAGTTCGTATTTTTGTGGTTCAATTACGCTAATGGGTATAGCTATGGGCGAAACTTGTAATAGACAAGAACTATTATTATGTGACCTGGAATAGCATCTAAGCAACTTTTTATCCGAGTACACAGGGATGCACAGGCACACCAGTCTGGTCTGGTTAGGTCCGAAAACCAGTTCATCTTCATTACAAAAACGTAGAACATTTACCCTTTCTTCTGCAAAGCGTCAACATCTTCAACCCTCATGCCGAAGATAAACATGTTCTCCTCTCCAGCCTCCTCCGCCATCTCGACGTTAGCGCCGTCCATGGTTCCAACGGTGAGCGCGCCGTTTAACATGAACTTCATGTTTCCAGTGCCCGACGCCTCTGTACCGGCGGTAGAGATCTACAAAAACAAATAAAACCGGTCAAGTGAGAGTCGAATTCGCATACGAAAGGTTCGGCACCATCGCACATGTACAGAAATGTTTCTTGTACGCTACCTATTATAGATGGCAGTACGTTTCCTATTAATCATCATCATCATTTCAGCCCGTCTCCGTCCACTGCTGGGCATAGGCCTTCTCTTTATCACGCCATTCTCTCCGATCCCTCTCGAATCTCATCCACTGATTTCCGGCAGTGGAGATGGGCAGGACATTTGGCTAGAAGGGACGACGGAAGATGGACGAAGACGATCACTGAATGTTGGCCCCGAGACGCTCAACGGCCAAGAAACAGATCACCCGCCCGATGGTCGAATGACATCGTGAACATAGCCTATTAATCAAGCAAAAACATTGCAAAATGAAACACATCTCTTCTATGAGGATCCCCTTATTTTTTTTATTTTGTTATTATTTTTGTACAAATCAATCAAGTTAAGATCGTTTGAAAAAGAAATACACTAAAAACAAATGTGCAAAAATCTCTCCATAATTAAAAACACAGTTAAACACATACCTGTTCACTGAGATCCGCCGCAGGCATAATTCTCTCGGCAAGAGTCACGCGGTAGTTCTCCAAGTAGATCAACTTCAACTTATCGCCTACATCAGGGTCGTTGTTTACCTGACGAATAACAAAGTTGTTACTGATTTACAAAACAATAATGTAATAGAAATTATATTATAAGAGGGGGTTATGCAATTTGGTAGAAGCCGTAAATTCCGAATATAATCATATTCTATGTCGCTCAGACTTTATTGTCTTTCAAATGACATTCAAATCGTCCAACAAATGAAACATAATCAACAATTTTGTCATTGAGTGCAGTCGTAAACTTCTAAATATAGTTACACAGGTTCGGAAACTATTCAAAATGAAATTGGATGTTATAAGACAGAATTGCTATTGAAATAGGCAGACGAAACAGGTAAACATAAAGCAGTAATAACTTACAGTGTTGCCGACAGCGCAAGCCAAGGCAATAATCTGCTTAGCAACGTAGTATCCCGGAGCGGCCTTGCCTCCGATCATAACCGTTCTCGGCGTGATGGGAGCGCTAGGGTCGCGCTTGATGCGGTTATACAGCGTGATCACGTGAAGAATGTTCAGCAGCTGACGTTTGTACTCGTGAATCCTTTTCACTTGTACATCGAACATCGACGCAGCATTTATATTCACTCCCGTATCCCTCTCGATCAGCGAAGCGAGCTTCAGCTTGTTCTCCTGCTTGACTTTCATCACAGCACGCTGGAAGGCAGGGTCCTTCGCGAAACGCTTCAAACCCTGAAGCTTCTCCAGATGCACGGTCCAGTCTTCGCCGATCTTGTCGCAGATGAGGTCGGACAGGCCCGGGTTGCAGAGCAGCAGCCAACGGCGCGGGGTGATCCCGTTAGTCTTGTTCTGGAACTTGTCGGGCCACATCTCGAAGAAGTCGCGGAAGAGCGTGGCTTTCAAGATGTCGGAGTGGATGGCCGCGACGCCATTGACGGCGTGCGAGCCAACCACGCATAAGTGAGCCATGTTGACCCGCTTCTCCCCTTCCTCTTCGATGAGCGACATCCGCCGCATGCGGTCCGCATCCCCCGGCCAACGCTTCTGGACCTCCTGCAGATGCAGGAAGTTGATATGGTAGATCAATTGCATGTGTCGTGGGAGACAGTTTTCAAGCATCGATGTGGGCCAACGCTCCAACGCTTCAGGTAAAACGGTGTGGTTGGTGTAGGCGCAGCATTTGTTCACCAGCGACCACGCTTCGTCGTACGGGACGTTCTCTTGGTCGACTAGGATCCGGAGGAGCTCGGGGATAGCCAGGGCTGGGTGAGTGTCGTTAAGCTGAATGGCGACTTTGTCAGGGAGATGGTCAAAGGACGTCCTGACGGCTTCGCGGCTGCCGAACTTCGAGGACTTGTATCTACGTATGATGTCTTGGAGGGTGGCGGCACACATGAAATACTCCTGGCGCAGACGCAGCTCCTTGCCTTCGAAGAAGTTATCGTTGGGATATAGGACTCGGGAGATGTTCTCCGCTACATTACGGTCGAGCACAGCTTGGATGTAGTCTCCGGAGTTGACTGAAATACATATGAAGTTTTTCATTCAAGAGCTTCTTTCAAACGCAAAATTTTGGATTTTTGTGGTTCTAACTCAGAAGATAAAAGTACTCACAGAATTTCAAGTTAAAGTCAACAGGGCTCTTCGCGGACCAGAGACGCAGAGTGTTGACCACGTTGTTGTTGTACCCGGGGATGGGGTTGTCGTACGGCATAGCAAAGACGACCTGCACGAAAAATTTATTAAACCCAACGACCTCCCAAGCAAACTCTTTTGTCACTTGTTTAGAAGAAAATGGAGATCCGTGGTCTGTGCCTACCAATATGGGAAACATGCGTGATTTTACGTATGTATGTGAGAAGAAAAGACTAGAAAGGCTAGAAACTATAAAATTATATAGTTATTGTGTACTTATTATAAGTATAATAAGTATGAATACTCCATAATTATGAAAATACTGACATCTGTTAGAATAATAGTCTTGTTGGCCTATTTAATTGAAGCATTGTCGGTCCCTACTCACTGGTGTTAAAGGATTTAGTTTTTTTTATTTAAAATAGTTTTATGATATCTTACATTCCACAGGTAAGTAGGTATGTGAGGAGATTTATTAAATCAGATAACAGAGCTATTGAGTTTACTAAAGGGCAATTTCCTGTTGTGAAATACTGAACTATTATTGCTGTGGGGCCAGACTGTGGATCAGGGTTGTTTAGATAAAATTTGCAATAACAAGTCACTGTTCTTGCATCCACGCCTATTCATGTTTTGCGTCGATCGTTGCACGTTCAATACGAATGACCTGACTGACCTTAGGTGCCTTAATTCATAAAAATTAGAACTTAGCGGAATAACTAATAGTCTCGTAAAGAAGTATTTATATGTTTCTAAATAAGGCTAAAATGCCTTGCCTAGTAACTGAGCCACATATGGTGTAAGCTTTATTAGTTCAACTAGCATTGACCCGCGATTTCGGTCGCGCAGTACCTGGAAAAAAGTAGCTATTCTTGGTCAAGCTATGCCTAGTCCAAGTACCATCCAATTCAATTCAGCAGCCAATACAATCAGCGTGATTAAGCCACAAACAAACAATATACATTAGCACAAGCTTTCGGAATTATATATTTGTTATTTTGTATGACATTGATAACACGATTTTAACAAGGTCTCATTTAGCAGCCTATAGCAAGCAGTTGATTTTGTGCGGTCATTCCATTCATTCATTACCAGGTGGTATTCTAGTTCTAAGTTCTATACCTAAGTAGTTATTTTATATTGAATGAAATTAATGACGATGACGGTAGTTTCTAAGCAGTAGCAAATGAAATGACTAAATCTTATCAGGAGCACGTCATTCTTGATTGATCTCAATCGATTACAGTACAAGAGTATTGCTTCTACAACTACAACAATACGTAAATCTATACCTATAAAAGAGCTTAACCTGACTGATTTATCATCGCCGAGCCGAAACCGCTTTATTGCAAAACAACCCACTAAGGCGGGATTTTTCGAAATTCAACCCCTAAAGGGGTGAAATAGTTTGTATGGAACATTTTAATACGATTTACTTGAAACTCTGTTCGGATACTGTGAATGCAAAATAAATGGACACGTGTTTCAGGATTTTTCAAACATACCCTTAAAAAGAGGTAAAATGGGGTATCTTTATCATATAATTATAATTTATTTATTTCTTTCTTTAAGTAATCTAACGCGTACGAAGTCACGGGCAACAGTTAGTCCTACATAAACTCTAATATTTGTGGCTTATTTACGCCATAACGACTGAATTAGAATTGGATGAATCTTGGCATAGACATAGCTTATGGATTGATATAGCGTTTATAGAGGTACAGATACCAAGCAAGCAAATCCCGGGGAGACTATGATTGATAGAGAACAATAAAAACAAAGTAAATCATATCTTCTGTCAATATTTTTTTTGTAACTTACTTTTTGTCTCATTAGTAACTAAGATTTCACTATCACTATTCACGCATTTACGACGTGTTTCGTAGGTCGAGATGGTGCCAAAATGTTTTTCTCGTAGAAATGTCGATCTCTCGTAGATCGATTCGATCAATACGTAGGTACATTAATAAGTCTATGTAAGAGACAAACAAAAACAGTAGAAACAAATGCAGGAGAGTTGACTTTCAGCAGGTAACTGACCTGAGTATCAATCCATTTCTTTCCCTGCGGTGTGTCGACGACCCGTCCGTAAAAGTTGATGGGCAGCATGAACTCAGGGCGTGCCTTCTCCCAGGGGTTTCCGTAGCGTAGCCAATCGTCCGGCTCCTCCTGTTGCTCGCCATTCTCGATCTTCTGAGCGAAGATACCGTATTCATACCTGATACCTGAGAAACGAAGGAATAAAGTTTTCAACAATGATGACCTCGTGCCGTGGCGGCAATATAGGCTTAGAATAACAGGGTTGGTTGTTTACACTCGTTGGTCTTAACTAGAATAGGCCAAGGGCTATGTTATGTGTAGAATTATTCAGTCTTAAAAAATAGAATCTTATTGAAAACGTGACTTGAAAACTCAATCCTATCAACAATACTCCATGAAGTAGGTAGCAACTTGTACAAAAGTTAGGTACTTTCCTAAGTTATTTAATTACATTATTTGGATAGATTGGTCCAGTGCCTTGTAAATATTAATTTAACCTTGAAACCAAGATGATGGCTAGTTACATCACTGTAGATGTATGTATTATTATGAGTATTATAACTTAGGTAGGTACATTTTACTCATTCATTCAAATAAAGATGGTAATACAAAAAAAAATCAAATGTTATATAAATGCTTGCAGAATTCCGTTTAAACTAAACACATTATATTTGGCGAGTCGCCAACGCCTGCGGTGACCACCGTTTCAAATTAGTTTAAACTTGTGAGAGCTAATGTCAAGTATTTACAGTGAAAGCCATTTGGAATGAGAGCACATTACATTGTGGTTCAGATACTTAGTATAAACAAGATATTTGTTTGTATACATACTCAAGCCAGCTATAAAAAAAAAATGTAATTTTTATACAAAATTGCAATTACCAATTACAATTCAGAATGAGAGGAAAAAGTAAGGAAATGACTTAATTTCCTGACAACCATGTAACTTACAGTAATGTCCTGAGTTCAGTGGCTCTATTATAAGTTTTCTCAGATTGTACTTGGTAGGGGACTGTTGTATAAAATTTAAATAAATATTCAATTTCTTTTTTTTTATTCTATCTCTCGCAAGTATAATCTAAAAAACTCATGGCTGCGTTACAGTATTTTAAAAGTTGAACACATATGATATGAACAAGATCTACATTTTAATACTCACCATATCCATATGCAGCCAATCCAAGAGTGGCCATTGAGTCGAGGAAGCAAGCAGCAAGGCGGCCCAAGCCTCCATTCCCAAGACCTGCATCCTCTTCCAATTCCTCAAGCTCCTCAATGTCCAGACCGAGCTGGTAGAGGGCTTCATCCACCGTTCCTTGGATGCCCAGGTTGATCATGGTGTTTTGTAGAGAGCGACCCATGTAGTACTCCAATGAGAGGTAATACACACGCTGTCAAACAACAAACAGTTATTTAGTATGTACACAAAACTAAGTCCATTTTTACCATACATAGCTTTTGTTTGCCTATAGCTTGGTGTTTCCTGTGTATAAGACTGGGAAGCTAAAATAAGAAAAGAGGATGGTCATTTCTTGTGTCCATCATCATCAGCCTATTTTTAGATGTCCATTACCAGTAACACACAATTATTATAAATAAATATTACCAATAACACAATTTGGGAGGCCTATATCCAGATATAGGCCTCCCAAATTGTGTTGACACAAACAAATTGAAATGAGTTAATGTCAACCATAACCCATTTGAATAATTAGGCTACAGAAGTATGGAATGTAGTTAAATGTAAGTAGAATTTAGTGCATTTTACTTCTTAATTTTTTAAATACTATAGTGATCAATAATTACAACTCTTAAATTACCTAAGTCTACTTTTGGATCAATGACCAGTGTTGATGAATAAACAAGTGAAATAAGTTCAATGATCTCTAAACATATTTCAAAAATATCAAAGTTCAATGAACTGCCCAATGATTATTTCGATGTTCCGATGGGCAATAATTAAGTTTCTTTATAGTCCTAGAAATGTTTATTACTTGGTACTTAATGGAGCATTACAGTACCTAAAATAGAATTATAGTTTTGTTCTAGTTTCACCTAAGCTAAGGTCTAAACATGTTACATGAACTTACTAAGAAAGCAGACGAATTTCTTACCTGCATATAAAAAAATAATGCCTACCTTAGGATCCTTTTCATAATAATATTGTTGAGTGCGGATCCACCTTGAGACGAGATGGTCCCTGACGGTGTGTGCCAGGGCGAAGTAATAATCC
The DNA here is from genome assembly GCA_949320045.1 of Scotopteryx bipunctaria. Classification (NCBI taxonomy): domain Eukaryota; kingdom Metazoa; phylum Arthropoda; class Insecta; order Lepidoptera; family Geometridae; genus Scotopteryx; species Scotopteryx bipunctaria. Next base: position 9,037,774 of record OX439450.1, on the reverse strand, counting down.
CTCGGAGTCGCAACATTTCTATCTTTCACCAGGGTATAGTGGACGTGACGATTGAACGCCTTCTTCACCTCCGTTACATTTTCAACAGCCACAATCCCGCGCACGGAGATTTGTTTGCGCTTATCCGAGTCAGACTGTACGCTCATTTTCACTGTTTATTCTCAGCTTTATTTACTACAAGCCGTGCAGTCGCCGGACCCTGAAAACCCTGACTGGACAATCTACGAACTACGAACCGGCTCGCGCGATATCGGTCACCTTGAGAAGGTCAAACTTATAAAACAGATTGCCAGCCCAAGACCAACCCACTTTTATTATTTATTTTAGAATAAAAACAAACTACAAACTAGCCTACAGGTAGGTAGTTCTTTCTTACGTAATAAAATAAAGTTTTCGTTTAAAAATTAAGTTTAGCTTTTTTTTAATAACCTACATAAAGAAATACCCATCTAATATTTGGTTATTCAGTGTCTGTCAATGTCAGTTTGACAATAATATTGAGAATTTTCTATTTAAGCTTGATGCCCTTCCCCTAAAAAAAACTCACCCTATTCCATAGATTCAACACAAGAAATAGGTAGCAAGCTAGAGACGCACCCAAGAAAGATAAACCGCGTAGTGTTCTGAAAATAAATTTACTTTGAAAATTTTCTTACAATACAATCATATTTTACTGGTGGATAATTCTTGTAATACCAATTGCAAGCTTCGTTCTGAAAAGGACGGCCAACCCTGTAAAAATAATGTTTGATGTCTGAAAACTATTAAAGTAGGTAGGTATTAACATTAGCCAGTTAATTGCATATAATCCAGATACGAAAGAATAATCAATCTTAATGGAAGACGGTGAATTATGAATAAAATACTTTTCCCACTCACTCGACCATCAATTTTCTTATCTCTTCTGCAGAGAGCGATGCAGTCAGATCAGGGTAATACCGCCACCTCTTCTGCCCTGCGTCCGCGGCCCAGGCTAGTTGGAAAGGCGTCAGCCCAGGCACGTCTAGTTTACGACAGTTACGACAGTGGGCGCCAACAGCTTTCTGCAACATTAAAAAACATTAAGTACCCTCCTTCTTAGAAAGAGGCCTAGGTACTTTAGTAGGTACTATCTCTACCTACCTGCATAAGACGCAACTCGCACTATAAGCAGTAGGTACCTACCTACTACCTACTTATGCTATGCATTCTCTGCGAAACATAGCAGAGGATGAATAGTCCATCTCAGGGGAGATCATAGATGAAGCAGTAAGTGTATTAATAAACAATCCTCCCAACCCAACCTACCGTTCTCTCCCCTTCTGGTTGCTTCAACCCATCGCAGCCGTGCTGTCGCCGGTACTTCACGCAGTCAAGATCGTATTGATATGAACGTGGGAAAACATCTTGATGAACTGTTAAACATATGATAGGTAATACCTAATGTCAACAGTCTCTTAAAGATTGATAACTTAAAATTATGGTTGTTTGGAATTGGGACTAAAGGTCCCCAATCTGGTGCCAGTCATTACATGTAGGTACCGGGTTGGTAAAAGAAGTACGGTATTCTGATAGGTAGGTATTCCGACATTTTTACTAATCTCTTCAGGATATTTTGAATGCTTTAATGGTAGCTAGGCAGGCCGCCGATTTACATGCACTTTTTATTTTTTTTTAAACTCCCTTCACGCGAAAAATTTATTCAGGTCTGGTACTCATCCATCCTCACAAAGCCAAATAGTCTTCATACCGGGGTTTACCATCTCCGTAGTCATTCCGTAATTGTAATAAGCATCGTGCAGGGTGTAGGCATTGGCTCCTGGCTTGTCCACCCAGAAAGCCTTGTCTCGGGTCACCATCTGCTCTATCACTGCATCAGGCAGCTCATCTATTGTGGGCCTGGTGTAATCAACCAAAATCTTACATGTAGTTTTACTGGAATCAAACTGAATCCCTAACGGGGCGGGCAGAGCTACAATCCATATCTTAAACCTACTTAACTATATTCATCAAAAAGTTTGTCCGTGTATGCGGTGGGTAGGTAGGTACTGCTTACGCATAACTTGACTTGCTTACGCGTAGGTAGGTACGTAACTGAAATGTCCAATGGACTAATATTACTACAAATCAAAAAGTACCCAACCTTGGTGGCACTTCCACCAGTTCTCTAGTGAGTGGCTGTAGAAACTTTCCGATTGTGTTTTGGGTCAGACACGGTGGTCTTCCCGGAGTCAGGTCTTCATTGGTTCTCACCGTGAGCGATATATTGTCTATAGCGTATCTGCAAATAAATTTTATCTGAAATAACTAGATTATCTCACTGCCGTTTGAAACCCGGGGCCGAACTCATACCTACCTACTTATTCTGTCGGTATTAAAACACGAAATGAGCCACTGAGATCTACTTTAATTAATCCTTTCATCACACTAGTTCGTTACTAGCTTTTAATTCGCTAAGACATGACGGAGGACGGAGGCCTTTAGGCGGCCTAAAACTCCAAAGAGTTGACCACTAGCTCATAACGAACTTACTCTTTTACTAGTTCGTAATAGCCTAGGTAGGTACCCTATCTACAAGCTTTGGATTGGACGAATTTTATTCGTCCAAGCTTATGCAGATACTTCTATCTATCTCTCACTTATTGGGGTCATATCCGCCGAATTTAGAGACATTGCTTCTTGGATCTGAAGGATGTCGAGTTTTTTCCATTCTCTCGTTTTGCTTTGTTTATTTGTAAATATTTTAGTTTTGTGGGTTTTTTTTCTGATTTTGTTTGAGATGTGTTTGAGCCACTGAGCAAATAATCAATTCGTTTTGTTTGAGCAGAATCAAAACAAAAACGTGAAATGCCACTGACTGCTATTCACGTTGTCAAATTGGCAAGAGACAGATAAAAAAGGTTTTAATCACGTTTGCATTGGATTTCATAAGACGGTATTTAGTGAAATAAAATCCACATAATCCAGTAACAAAATTTTATAATATTGATGCATACTAAAACAAAAGCACACAAATAACGATACAGTTATAATTACCTACTTTGCTTACATACATTCAAAATAATATATCACTTCTTATAACTAATAAAATAAGTAGGTAGCTAACGTTGACTATGAGAACTTTTAAGGCAGCACAAGTTACATTATAATAGACGAATTTTTAACCAAGCGTGTCGAAGCTGGGACAAGTTGTTTATTCAAATCCCCAAATAAAATACTCGTCAAAGAAATTAAGGAAACAAAATAGGTATTATAATTTTGAGTATTATTAGTAAAGCTGTAGGTAAAGTCATTGCGCCTACACAACACATAAATTATCACATGAACAAAAAATAACTATACATCAATAAATCAGTAAATACTCTAGAATTGCATCGTTTCGGTTACAATTTTTTTGGTTTGACGAGTAATCATTTGAGTCATCGCTTTTAATTTCATTTAGGTACATCACGGCCATAAATACGAAAATACCACGCTCTTAAGTGTGGGAAAAACATCCAATCCTTGTTTTATAATTCAGTCACAATTTTAAAAATCACTCTCTTTTTCTGAAGCTTTCAGCGTATTTCGTAATCGAATCACTAGCGGATATAATTGACCAGTTAATTATTGTCTTGCTATCACTATATTTCACAAACATCGCAAAATAAATCACTGTACCAAATCAGGTCACTTTTTTTTGTCGATTTCTTTTCTTCCAGCGCAGAACATAACAAACACACCATCTCACGTTCGAGTGAGTGTGGCTATGACACATATTTTGAACTCGCCTCCGCTGCAGTACTTTTTTGGCGTTTAGCTGTCTCTGATAGGCGAGGTCGAAGCAGGGCATAGATACACCTGCTTTGGGTACAGATCGCCTCGGATCCGTAACGCCTTAACACCCGCGGGCGACGCTCGGTACTCCAACTCTCCTATCAGAATGTTGTCAGCGAAGATAAGCCATTCTTCCGGGCCGCGGACTATTCTTATTGTCACCTGAAAAAAGAAGTGGCATAAGTATGGAGCTACATGTGTCACTGGTTCCTGTGAAAAGAAAAGTATACGCCTTTAAGAAAATTCTCCGAATACGACTCATGTCCTCCATCTTTTTAGGATCTAAGAGTACAAGGTACAACACCGTTTAGTCTCAATTTACGAGCCGGGCACGATGAGCTGGCGGTGTGTATACCACTATTATTATAAATGTGTAACTTTGTGAGGATGTTTGTGCCTCAATCACGACTGAACGGATTTGAATGAAACTTGGAAAATACATAGTACTACTAAGGCCTTTTACCATCTATAGTAGATGATTTATACAGCGTCAGGAGGCAACTTTTACCTTCACAAACGGGACGCTGAAGTGCTCGAGACGAATTAAGATAGAGTACCTAGGCTTGCCCAGCACCTATTCCATCCTCTCAGCTTAGTCGGCATACATAGTACATGTGCTGGATTAACGCTATTTTTTATCCGGGTTAGGGATACGGGCGTGATAATTATGTATGTGTGTGTTGTGTGTAGGTACATGTGACTGCGGGATGAGCGTGGCGGTGCGCTGGCGTCGCTCGGGGCCCCAGGCGCCGAGCCAGGCGTTGAGCACGACGAGCTGGCGGTCTCGCTGCGGCTCATCATGCGCGCGCACGTTTGCGTGGAGGTGCACGTTGGGCCGCGGCCACTCGCGCGCGCAGTCCATCAGGTCGATCGCGAATGAGTGCAGCAGCGGACGGAGTCTGGAAACGGGTTTATGACCATCAATCTCAGACCCTTTCGAGCCTAAGATCGTGGACCAATTAATTTTTTGTTCGATTTATGTGCGCTATACCAGCACTCTCAAACGGTGAAGGAAAACATCGAGAGGAAACCGTCGTCATGTCGTTGAACCTAGAATGGAGCCTTTGAGGTGCACTTTAAATCCTTTCACCATACTGGTTCGAAAATACTAGTGACACGACTATTAGTAGTAGAGAGCCATCACCTACTATTAGCAAAATTTGGGCGCTGAATTGTATTCACATTCTGATACAGCGAAAACTCGCTATCATCTATCTCTACTTTGTTTAGAATTACAGCTTATTGTGATCTTTCAAGATGGCTAACATCAAATATTTCAATGAAAAAACAACATTATTAGGACATTCAGAATAAAGTTTAGTTAGAGAGACAACACTATTGTGTCCCATTCTATGTTGGTAAAAGACTTTGCGAGTTAAGTAGATTTAAGACGTGTCCAAGTGATCCCCGTGATTTTATGGAATATTTTTTTTGACTTTGATCAATTGCGCCTCTATGTGAGTGTAAACCGGTAAAATTAACTCACCTTCCATAAATAACTAGTTGGTGTCCTTCAGGCACCGCATTCGTCAGTAAAGCTATCATATTAGGCCGCCAAGCAGGCTCCTCTCCCTCTGCAGGGTTGTCTATACTTGTTCTCATGGGAACCTGGAAGTACCCCAATACATATTTACAATACAAGCATCATAAGGGCGCCAAATTGTATACAATATGATTAGTGAAATACATTATTGAACTGCGAAGACTCGGCCTATGAGTTTTTAAACTTACCAATACTAGGGGTTGTATTATTTTAACAGGACAATACATTATAATTTATAAGGCACATATTTTATGACGTTTTTTGTCTTAAATTACAGTTTATGACATACTAGCTGCCGTTCGAGGCTTCGCTCGCGTGGTACCTGGATAAAAAATAGCCTATTATGTTAATCCAGCTAATGTACTATGTATATTCCAAGTTTCATTAAAATCCGTTCTGTAGTTTTTGCGTGAAAGAGTAACAAACATCCATATATGTACATACAAACTTTCGCCTTTATAATATTAGTAAGACAGTATCCAGTAGAATATATACAGTATACTTTATAGTAAAAATAGTAGGTCAGAGATCATTTTCGGGGAGATTAATAACCTGGTTCAACATTATGATTAGGTTAGTATGTCGGTCATTGACTATATTAGAAGCTAGGTTGGTAAGGTAATTGAGGTCGAGGTCAACCAATTAATGTCACATTAAATTGTCTCGACACTCTTAATATTTGTTTGAGGTTGATATTGCTGTCTATTACTACTGTACATTTTCCTAAATTAAACTGAATTTGATATCTGTAAAATTATACCGGTCAACATTGGTTCAATTGTACAAGTAAACAAGAAAAAGCCTAGATACACGTTGGACCAGCAACTTTTTATTATTCAATGTGACGATCGACAAATTGTTGATTAGAAATGTCGCTAGTTTTCATTTAATTCTGTCTTTTTTCACAATGACTGATAAAAAGTTTAGCTTTACAGCCATCAAATGCTAAGAGAAATACTTCAAAATACAACACTCATTGCAGTTAAAAAAATCCGTGTCGTGTAGAAATGGAATCGCTTCGAAGCGACATACACAATATGGGAGCTGCATTGAGAAAATACTGTTAACTCATCATCTTCCTGCCCTCATCCCACTCTATGTGAGGTCGGTACAGCATGATCCTTGGATCAATAGAACATCGAGTGTACTTACTTCATCAAGCCCCGGTGCTAAGGTCGGGTACAAGTCAGTCTTCTGTATCTGCAGCGCCGCGTCTCTGATGCCAGTCACCTGCACCCACATGGCGCTCAGCGGGCTCGGATTGCGATGCGCATAGCTGCAGTAATGTTCACCATCCACCGCCCATAGCGTTTCTTTCTCGTCGACCACTATCTCTAAGGTGAACGACCTGCCGATCTTGAAGGGGAATGGTCTGGAAAGAACGATAAAAGGTTCTTAAAACCTACAAAATTGTATAGGCTAAATGCAATCCCGATAGCAAAATGTGCTAGGATTTGGAAAGAATTATTTTTAATTTCAATGGCCAGAATACGCCATCATAACTATGCTTCGTAGGGATTTTTGCAAGGAAGGAGCCTCATTGATGCGCACTGTAATCCTTACACACTGGTTCGAAGGAACTAGTGACATGACTAGTTAGTGGTTGTTTCAGTAGGCACTTATCTCGGCCACTTCGATCTTGTATTTCTTATTGTTATCATAGGTTGATGATATTATTATTTTTCCCACATCCTTGAGCGAATCTTGGTCAAGTTACATAATACTTTGTCAGTTTGCCTAACTAGCCAGTGTTACTACTATTAAACAATGTTTGTTAAATAAAATCTTCATCATCATATTCCTGCCCCTATCCCACTCTATGTGGGGTCGGCACAAGGATTGGCCACTAGCTTGTACGAAACTTAGGTACTTTTTTACCGCGAATTAGCAAGTCTAACATACGACAACTCATTATGAACAAACAACGGTTGAAAAATAACTCATTAGCGTAGTTGTACAGATAATAATAATAACCTGGATATTTTTGACAACAATATCGGTAGATTTAAGAAGAGCGTTCGCAAGATCTTGTTGTATTGTTTAAAAGATAATAATTAACCATTTTTTTTTTTTTAAATCATTTTAGTCTTAGGGTAAATTAACTTTAATGCATGCAACATAATAATTGTCAGATTTACATATTTGGATTACAATCTAGATCAAAATTAAATTGTTTAGTTAAGTTTACGATAATATGATTGTAATCTGTTTTGTAAATTTTTAATAAATAAATAAATAAATAAATAAATAAATAAATAAATACACCTACACTTATCCATTGTAAGTAGGTTCTTACAACATATAGTACCTACATGTTGTTTATCAAAGGAAACGTTCTTGTTTTCAGAACGTGAATAATTTCCCATAAGCGATAGTGATTGTGTGTTTCTGTTCCTGCAAAGAAACGTAAACTGCCATGACCTCTTTTCTAAGGTACGCAAATGCTCCAAACATTTGCCTACTAGTATTTAAATACAAAGTGCGAAGCAAAGTGTAGGTACCTAACCTAGTCTACGATAAATCGTAGATATAGATGAAATAGTTGGTTTTAAGTTAACCATACTTTTTTATTATTGCACCCACCAATCCAAAACTAAAATTACATTGGTAGATTTAGTAGTTCCGGTGCTATGAGTCATTATTAGTTTTTATCTGTTAGTTAGGATTGTAAAATGAATGATTGTTGTAAATACAGAATGCTGTGAGCTGACGACTTGACCTGTCGACTAAAGGCCGATTTCACATTATTTTTTTTTTATGGAAGAGGGGGCTAACTAACGAGCGGCTCGTCTGATGGTAAGTCATTACCGCCGCGCCGCCCACTTTTTACATTTCAGCTGGTTTAGCATCTAAACTGAGTTCATCAGCTGTCACAGATGTCAGTTTCATACAATTTGACAGATCTTAAATTCAGTTGAGAGATAAACGCCGTTCAGTTTGAATGGTGAAATCGGCTCTCTCTAAGTTGAATCAAGAACAGCCTAACTCTAGGTTATATCATTTTAATAGACAGTTGTCAATCATCAATAAGTAACTATGCTTCAGTGAAGTAGCCCCCACGTTAAGCTTTTAAAAATAAGGACGCTAGTACAGCCAGGTACTACACAAAATTATTGATTGCGCCCACATTGTGCCGACACGCAACCCGACATAGCTACAGCCAATAACTACAACACTCTGGAACGAGCTTATTTGACCTATAAAGTGAGGTTATCACTACCTATCATAGAGTTAATTTAGCAGAGCGCGAATGTTCGATATGGTGTTTTTTATCGCTGGTAAAATGTTATAGTTAGTTCCAAAATAGTTAAGGATGTAGGTACATAGGCAGTACGATAATTTAACGTCAAAGACACAGGCGCATTTAACAGACCAAATGACATGCTGATACAACTCGAAATCTCCATTTGGCACAGTGAAAACCTTGGTTTGCGATGTCAACGGTCAAAGGTACCTGTAAGCAGTAGTCTCCTCTGAACCCCACTTTTCATGTCGTCGCGTGTTCCGCACCACATACCACTGCGGGAGACGCACGTTGAAGTGAACTGCGATGTCCCCGCGAGCCTCCGGGTCTCCGCAACCTATGTTTACTGCAAACCTAGATGAACAATATTATGTAGTGCTTTACATGATGGTGCATCGTGAGAAAACCCGTGGCTGAGTTAGCTCCGCACGTATTGACCATGTCTTTTCTGTGGATAAGGCCGACTAAGCTGCAAGGATGGTATAGATGCTGTGCAAGCCTACTCCATCGAAATGCGTCCTACAGGCACAACAGCGTCCCATTAGTGAAGGCAAAACATGCCTCCTGACGCTCTATAAATCATCTACTATAGATGGTAAAAAGCCTTAGTAGTACATGATTTTAATTATCATTCATACATTTACGGAAAAGTAACCTCTTCAACAACTCATGAAATAGTACTATAGTTATCATGACGTCAACAGAAAACAGTTGGCTGAATAAGGTAGAATTAAATGTCTACTAAACCGCTAGGGTCGTGTAAGCCAAAGTCAATGAACATTTTTACCAAATTATCATCACAGGACCACAATACTTACCTACTGTAGGTACCTTACCTACCTATCTTATTATAGCAGATATTTAATGTTGGACAATGCTTGACATTCAAGTCAGATATGGGTTGGTTTGCTATGAGTCAGGTATTAGTGTTTTGCAAAAGGCCACAAATTCGTCATAGACATGTACAATTTCAAAGAAGTGATAACACATTAAGAGAAACTATTCAATAAACTCACCATGGTAAATCTTCGCAAGGCGTCCCTGTACAAACTATGTGTGATCCAATGGATAGAGGCTCAGATAGGAGCTGAACGAATTTTACTTCTTGCGCTTCTGCTAATTGGTTCTACAAAAAAAAAACAACCACCATTAATTATGGAGTAAGAGGACCTGGGGTATAATCAAGCCCACGTCACGTCGAGCAAGGTATAAGTTTCGTTTCTTATTATGATTAAACTGAAGTTGAGCGGAAGTTATAGGTTTTTGTAGAGTAGTCTTTACACACTGATAAGGAAGATAAGTTCGGCACGAGTGGTTTTAGCGTTTACTATTCCTAACAAGTTACTCAAGAAAAAGAGATAAAAATGCCACCTAATATTCGACTTATAATGTGTCCAAAACTCTTGTTAAATTAAATTGATATATTGTCAAGACATGATTAGATAATTATACTTTACGAAATCAATCGAAGTGTGAATGAGATAATGTTCTCAAGATTTTAGACTATGCAAGTTTTTATCAATGTTTATCAGAGAAAATTATGTGAAACGATAGTGCATAAGATAGTTGATTCATCTTATGTGTTTTTGTTGATAAATTTTATTAAAGTAAGGTCTATTGACAACAAGCACAGCTAAGGTGTCTTTATTTGCTGCGTAAATTAGGTACCTATCAGTAAACAACGCACGAATACCATTAAATATTAGCATGAGGTCATCAAGATTTTCGATTAGGTACGGTATCCAATCCACCTAATGCCAGAATTCTATAAGGATTGCCTATTGTTCCACCAATTAAAAATGCACGGCCACATTCAAAATCGCATAAGGACTTGCAGGGTTCTTATTGTCAACCAGTTGCATACATAATGAGTTTTTGAGGAATGTATGGCTTTTGATGATTCAACAATATTTATGATAAAAATATGTTGATAAACCTCGCCATATCATGTGTATTTCCCGTAAACTAATCGTCTAAGAATAAATTTTCGTCTAAATCTATCGTACCTGATTAAGACAATCATTGTGCAGAACTATCTAAGGCCGTGGTTCAAGTATGACTCAAGCCATTTAAGATAATGTCATTAAGGCAGGGTCATGCACCAGGTAAATGTTATTTTATTATGCCATACAACACACCTATTATAATAATATTATTGGTTTTACTTTAACTTTTAAGGGCACTTATCTCTTGTTTGATGTTATTTCTACAATATCAATACAATTTACAAGCTATACTGGCCCGTGTAAGTCACACCTACCTAAGTCTAAGTACATATTGTCACAGACATGATATTGTCTATAATTTTTATGTGCAATATCCTTAATTTTTTGTACCTAGCTAATTCTAGATGTAACGTATTGGTAATACTGCTGTAATGTTACTTCTATTTCCTGAATAATTGACCTAAATGGCCTCACTTCGATTGTAAAATTTGCAGGCAAGTGATTTCACTTATTTTCAAAAGAATTTTTTCATTTAGATTTTTTTTTCATATTCGCTTTAGGCTTTTCACTAAAAATATTTTACCAGAAAATTGAAATCGGTTAAATTCAAGATCAGCAAAGCTGCAGTGACATCACCGCAACCTTCACTGAAAATAAACGTGTCGGACATTCAAAAATTTCTAGGTACCAACAGTACTAACATAACACGTTCTTAAACTTAACTATTACATAGTCTATTCATGTGCTACATGCTTGTGCAATCAATGAATAGCTAGATAAACATACGCGTTGCAAATACTTTTTGTTGTTCTTAAACTAATTTACCTACTTACAAATTTCTGTACCTACGAAATAAAGCATGAGTTAAAATAAAGTATGAGTAAGACGGAGCTAAGTAAGCTGTCTTTTCCGATGGGACCCTCAATCTTACTAAATTATTTACGAATTTTTAATTAGTTAAGGATTTTTTGACCGTCAATAGAAATGAAATAAAATATAAATTACCACGCAAGAGGGACCATTCTCTTCATCTTTGTCTGTCTTGCGAGCGCGGCAAAAAAGCCAGCGGCAGAATGCACCGCACCCACATTTCTCCGTCAGGCGAACCATAATAATCACTATTTGCAGTCACAATCACCTTTATTCTTCACTATTGAGCTGCTCAATACACCCACGAAATCATTTCTGTAAATAAACGCTCGAGCGCCGCGGTTCGCGAGTCTGCGACACGTCTATCTATCGCGCTACCTACCTCAAAACTTTAAATGTGGTTCCTACCTAGCAAACAGGTTGGGCGCTGAGCGCTGACTGCTGGCTGTTTGTTTTGATTTCGTCATTCGCATGCCTATAGTACGTATTCCTTCGTTTTACCTGCTTCGTTCTTTTTGTCTTATTGACCCTGCTACGGTTGAGTGTCACTGAATGAATACTGGCTGGCACTGTAAATTGATACCACTATATAAGTGAATCATCAGAGTCATTTACTGTCAAGGGCAGGTTAGTAAGAACTTTCCTAAGTTATTTTGATATATAACATAGGATGCATTTAATGACTTAAAAAAGTTTAAACAGTTCAAATTCGATTCTGTGATTCTCTACAGAATCTATGTACTTAATACGTTCGTGATAAAAAATAATTTGTTGTAGGTAAGTAGATATTCTAAGGTTTATTTATAGGTAATCTTTCAAAAGATATAAGATATGATACCTAATGGGTCAAGTAACTTTATTACCTTCTATTATTATTTAGTAACCGCTATTAAACTGATAGGCCATTCTTGTTGATCTTATTTTACTTATCTAAAATTGATAATAACTGTAGATAATAATTATTATAGTAATATTCTGAACTAGCAATTTCGTTCGCAACGAAGAATGTCATAGGTACTTAGATATGTTTACTTATAGGCAGTTATTTGATCTGAGATAGGCAGGTATAATTTCTACTGCAAAGTACCTATCTATAGAAGGAAGAATTTGTCTTAGGTACAATATTTTTTTACATATAAGTCTGTCGATCTGACATCAGTCATCACCCGAGAGAAAGATGCAAGTTGCATGTTTTCAGCTAACAACAGGGGCGTATCGACGCAATAACAACAAAGCGACTAACCTCAAAATCCAAGGCATCTTCGGCGAAGTCGTACTCAATGAAGTCTCGCGGAATATACCCGTCTTGCACGCAATAATCCATGTTCACACAGTTCACACATGTCATCACTAAACGACAGATATACAAAAATATGTATAAACGCTACAGAAACACAGCTGCTTACGTTATGTACAAACTTGACATTTCTGTAAAAATCAATACGTATGCGGACAAAAGAGCCGACTTTGTTTGCGTGAAGTCTGCCCAACCATAAAATTAATTCAGTCCAGTGAACAGGGGGACACTACCGTTTCATGTAACAAACCGGTTTCTAGGACGAGGATTCTATCGTTAGTGAGTAGAGAAAAAACATCTATCTCTTGTCCGCTCATATCATCGGCACCGGGGCAACGTACGAGAGAGAGACAAAATGAGATAAATAAAAAATATACTTATGTTGTTTGCATACATTCCTATGATAATGAAGATAGTGTGAGGACCAAAAAATTCAAATTAAATCAAAACTTATAACAAGCACTACCTACCTGTTTAGCGTGTAAGAAAAATGATGGAAATATATTATCTCATTAAAAACTGACACTCAATTAGTTTGAGAATTAAACCGACGACCTTGACGGACGGGTGAGTGCTCAGCTGAGATGCGGAAGGTGCGGGTTAATTCCTGATGAGCGAGAAATGTTTTCATGTTCTGTAAAAATTTATTTATTCTGGGTCTGGAAGTTGCGGTATCTTGATAGGTACTCGCAGTTTTTCCCACTACACAAAGCATCCTAGTGTGGAGTCATAATTATGTGACTTTTGATATTTATTACACTATAGATAGGTACCCAAATGAAACTAATATTTTTCTTTTACTAAAAATATATATTTTATTTCCTTATTTCTACAGTTAAATAAATTTAAGATTTTTGCGAAAGCTTGTGTATTCTTTGTTTAACCTGAAACAAAATAACTTTATTATACAATTTACTGTTTGAGTTTTATGAAATAGTGTAACTCTGCGGCTACACTATCGGGATTCCGGGAAGGTTTACGATTTGCGTCTTTATTATCCTGTAACACTAGGCTACACCTGGTCACTCTGCGTGTGACGTTAAAGTGATCCGAAACGATCTAACTATTTTTTGACATGATAAGTTTCCCAAAGCCCGATAATGTAGCCGCAGGGATAAATTATGTATCGTTACTGACCTTTTCTGCTTCAGTGGTTAGTAACTGGAATCTTTGTTGTTTGTGAGTTTTCAGTCTGTAACAAAATAATTTTACTATTCCAAATTCCCTTGAGATGTTGTTAACCTCTACATCTGTTTGTTAATGAACATTACGTTAGCTTGCGTTGGAATCGTGCCAGGAATCAATCAAAATGTATTATAAAAGCTTCAATTCTCAGTAGAACTAAATTTGTTGATGTATCGTACTAATATTATAAATGCGAAAGATTGTGAGGATATGTGGTTGTGACGATGTATGTTTGTGCCTCAATCACGTCATAACAGATGAGCGGAATTGAATGAAACTTGGAATATACGCAGTATGTGTGCTGGAATAACATATAGGCTACTTTTTGTCCGGAAACCACGCGAGCGAAGCCGCGGGCAAAAGCTAGTTACTGAATAACCTTTTGTAAGGTTTTGTAAGGTTGAGTGACTTGATCGAAGGTCTCGGCAGAATAACGGCGCTGACCTGTCATCTGAAAGGGAAGCATAATGTGGGGTCGAGATCTTTTTGCTACTGTAGCACACAGCACTCTTAGATAACCTATCTAAGGTTTTTAAATGTAATTTTTTATTTTTACTTCTTTCTCTTTATTGTTTCGTCTTCTTTTGTTATTGATGTGTATGTGTGCTGATGCAGCAAATAAATGAGTGTCTACGTCTATGTCTAACCTATCATCTCCAGGCGAAAGGTTTTTAAAAACAACTGGTGAAGATATTACTTTAAATTGTTATGGATTACTTAGACAAAGTCTAATAATAGGTCTTTGTGTTTCTATTCTGTAACCATATTACCGATAATTCTTGTGTTATCTCTCCTACCTTATTTTTCTTTGTTGTCTACTTTGCTGTATTTTTAACTTTGACTCTATGGATGGAAACTTTAAATCAGCCGTCAACACTTGCATCTCCTTAAAATAGATACATACATATTATTTTTTATTTCGATAAAAGCTGAAAGCTTGTATTTATTTAATAGATGGCGCTGTTCTTTGCCCATACATCACTTAGGTGAAAATTCGTAATAGGTATTTTGGATATTAGGCGTACACCTTCACTGCCGATGCCGCCGGTTCGACTCCACGCCGGCTACCGACTGCACAAGTAGAGGGCAGGCATTGGCACTACTATAAGTTTTCCCAAACTACTCGCTAACGATTATACGGATAAAACTATGATCCTATGATCCTTGTCGGGAGTGAGGTAAGGTTTGGCGGGAGGGCGACTGCACAAGTAGCATTATAGGGACTTGACGAGCGTTACTGGTTCACAAGACCTCACGCCGGCTATCGACTGCACGAGTAGCGTCGGACAGTTATGAAGTATTAGTTACCTTATGATGCATCCTCATGTGTTGCAATAGCTTGGCGCGCGTGGCGTACTGACGAGGGCAGAGCGCGCACGCCGCCGGCTCGCAGGACCTCACGCCGCCCGCTATCGACTGCACCGCCAGCTTCTCTGCCCCTGGACATTGTAAAGGTTAACTTATACTATGCATATGTTAATGCCATAAATTTTTACAATAGCGTTTATCCACTTCCTTAGACGTGTGCCTTGTGACGAAGTGACTTGGCTATGGGCTCTGAATTTAGATGAAACTTGTGGTTAAAGATATTTATTTCTCAAAGAACTTCACTTACAGAGAATAATTACAGGGAAAGTATGTACATAGTGTACTGGTTGCTGCCATAAACTTGGGTTTAGTATTGTTCGTTACATGCCCTGATATAAACTTATTGAGAAGCTTCGGGCGAAAGCTAGTATTTTAGCTTTTTAGCTAGCTAATAGTGTAAAAATACTCAATGAATACCTGGATGGTGTACCGAAATGTGTATATCCCGCTTGGCCGCGCTGCGGTATATCTTGGAGCACGCGACGCAGGGGTAGTGCCGCACTGGCCGCTCTACTTTAGACGTCGATATTATCTTATGAGCTCGCCATAGGTGGTTTACCAGCATGCCGCGACGCTGCAACAAAATTTTATTATTTTACTTCTGAAAATAACGAATTCAACCAAAACAAAAAAGAGAATTACGAAAGAAATATTCTTACGTGATACTTAAAATAGCAGCAGGGTTACATCATAGTTATACTCTTGAAACTTTTGTAGAACACTAAAAAGGCTACTTTGAGCAATACTATATAGCTGATAAGTAATAATACTATAGCGATAAATTTTTCGATTTTAAAGCAAATCCTAAGCGATTCCTGTAATTTTCGTATAATGGTTCGAATTGTAGATGAAAAGTACGCAATTCGATTCAGCAGCAGATTCATATTTGGCCGTAAAATGGTCAGCAAAGAGAATTCTTACACACTATAAAAAACGATAAAGGTAAGCATTAAGGTGGATGTCTTACTTTGAAACGTTTTGAAGTACACTGTTCACATGTGTAATTCTTCTTTTCTGATGATTTATTGTCCTGAAAGAAACAAAACTTTGATATTTAATTAATTTTAAAAAGATTTTTGATATGCAGGATATTTTAGAAGCTAACTTCTCGTAATATTTCAGATATGTAAGAAACAGTGAATTTACCGTTTTTGAAGTGTGGCCTGCTGGATGCTCTTTAAAAAAGTGTTGCGCCAATTTCTCCTTGTTTCTGAAGCTTTTGCCACATGCGCATTCTAGCTTTCTAGATGAACATTCACTGCAATACATAACAATAAGTAAGAAATTTACTAACATGAAATACAAATAAACAAAAAATGAAGTGTTCAAGCGTCTTGAGCGACCAATAGAACTGCCTCAAAATGACGTGATGTGAACACGTCATCGATCAGGGATTTCATTAGCCAATGGAATTCACGAGCAGCAATATCCTTACCTTGTATGCTTACGTCTATTCCCTTTTGTAACTACTTTATTACAGTACTTGCAGGGATCTTTTGCAGATTTATTTTTGACCTTAAATCAAATAATAGCACATAAGAAAATATATATAAAAATAATATAGGAGAGTCAGAGATTGCAGGAAATAAAGTGAATAGGGCACAGCAACACGCCTTTATGAACAGCCGGAAAGTATCCAAAAAGGCACGACTAGTTGTGTCTAGAGGAGTACTAGTGCCGAAACTTATGTATGGTAGTGAGAGTTGGATATGACAGAAGAAACATCAAAGTAGAGTGAATGCAGTAGAGAAAGAAAAATAGCGTGTTAAGAGCGATGTGAAGTGAAAGAAGATGTAGTGATGAGGATTGAGAAAGGTA
Organism: Scotopteryx bipunctaria; assembly: GCA_949320045.1. NCBI lineage: Eukaryota > Metazoa > Arthropoda > Insecta > Lepidoptera > Geometridae > Scotopteryx > Scotopteryx bipunctaria. Next base: position 9,020,708 of record OX439450.1, on the reverse strand, counting down.
TGTTAAGATGCTTCGGTCATGTAGAGGATGAATGAAAGAAGATTAACGAAACAGGTGTATGAGGCGAGTTTGAATGGTACCGTTGGAAGGGGAAGACCTCGGCGCAAGTACATGGATTATGTATCACACTTAAAATGGAAAAAAAATACTATAAATCCACAGACCTCATTGCTTGTAGTACAAGTCCCAGTGAGCCTAGAAAAGCTCAAATCATTGCTCGTGCAAGTATCGTCTCTAAACGATATGTCGTAGGGATTAAAATCGTCTGCTCTGGAGTTGCCGGATATGTCGAGGTTGGATATCCGATCGGTGTCGAAGAGACTGGTAGAGAAGTCGAGACCGTTTGAGAAATTATGGAAGCTTTCGTCTGAAGGTATCCTGTTGTCTTCGTTGTGAGAGTTCAACTGTAGAGGTGGATTTGGTTTTGTGACTTCTCTGAAACAATATTAAGAGAAAATTGTATCTGCTGGACTGGGAGTAAGGAAAACATAGAATGCGTCCAGCTGCTTCTCTCCCCGAGTATGTCGTAAAAGTCAACTAAGTGGCAGTATCCCCCAACATGATGGACCATCTTTATGGGCGATGGGCTGATCACCTGTCACCATAGTTCACCATACTTGGGACTTTGAATTAGGAGTGGCTGCAAATTTTTTCATGATTACTTGTAGCTCTGCCCATCCCATTAGGGATACAGGCGTGATAATATGTAGGTTTGTATGTATAAATAAATATTTGTGGACATTTCACACAGCGCCATCTAGCCCCAAACTAAGCAAAGCTTGTATATTAGGGGAACCAGATGGCTGATAGAATAAGTTATATCCTTTTTTTTGTAAATACATTCTTTAATACATAATACTGCAACACCCAGACCCGGAAGAAATATTTGCAGAACATACAAACATTTGTCCCGTAGCGGGGATCGAACCCGCTCCTCTTGCCTCTCAGCCTAGCACTGATGTAGTTCGTGATCTGGAATAACATAATAATTATACTACTTTTTATCCGGGTACATCGCAAGCTAAGCCGCGAATGAAACGGAAAATATGAAAATGATTGTGTGCCTTAATTTTCTTAGAAACAAGCTCTGCCTACACAATGAAATAAACACTTACACAGGTTTCTCCGTTTTCTTCGTACAATGCTTGGATAAATGACGCCTCAGTCTGGAATAAATATAATAAATAAATAAATATTTGTGGGCATTTCACACAGCGCCATCTAGCCCCAAACTAAGCAAAGCTTGTACTATGGGCACCAGATGGCTGATAGAATACTTAATTTTTTTTTGTAAATACACACTTATAATGCATAATTAGAAGACCCAAAACCAGAGGAAATATAAGAAAAGGATTAGTAAATAGTAGTTTGCTCAATTTCCAGCCAATACCTACTTTGAATGGAGGAAAGCGGTTTGCTTTTATTGTACTGAAAACACAATGAAATCAAAGTCAAAATCTTACGTAAACAATCTGCTGAACATTCGCCGGCACTGAAGGCAACGATACCCTCGCCGAGTTGAAATAATATCATCCTGGAAGTATGAAAATCATTCACAATGTACCCACAACCTATCAAATAATAAATAATTGAGGACATTTCACACAGCACCATCTAGCCCCAAACTAAGCAAGGCTTGTACTATGGGAACCAGATTGCTGATAGAATACTTTTATACTTTTTTTTTGTAAATACATACTTATGATAAATATTGCAACACCCAGACCCGGAAGAAATATTTGCAGAGCATGCAAACATTTCTTCCGTAGCGGGAATCGAACCCGCGCCTCTTGCGTCTCGGCCGAGCACTCGCCCGCAACGCCACAGAGGTCGTCAAAAATACTTACATTACTATCCGCTATCGGCTTCGCTAGCGTGATACCTAGACCTACCCATATATATTATTATACAAGAAAAGATTTTTTTTAAACTCACGTCGATAAAAAATGAGTTAATCTACAACAAAGCAGGTATTTAATTAAAACGAGTGTTATAGAATTTCTGAAGAGCAAAAAAACTATACTAGCTGCAGCGCCCCCTGGTGGTCTATGGCCGTAAAACATAATTATCTAAGAACCGTCACTGATATGACAGCAATAAAATGCAATAAACTGCATGGAAATCGGCTCAGTAGTTTTTGAGGCAAATGGTAACAGACAAACACATAAATAAATAAACATAAAACCTCTTAGGCCAAACGCATTATACCTTCTCCGTTCCGTTGTGGGTAAATAAATATATATTGTTTTTTAACCTATCTCGTTCCACTGCTGGGCAAAGGTCTCCCCCATGGATTTCCAGACATCCCTGTTCCGAGCCATCTCCCACCACTCGGAGAACTCGTCAATTTTTATATTTATATTTTTATTATATTAGTCGGAGGACTTTACCTTGTGATAGACATCCGCATGGCGTTGCAATAGGGATGCCGACGGCAGCGCGCGGTTGCATTCATTGCACCACCATTGTTTGGGATTCGATGATAATACTGGAAATATTGAATTGACATCCTTACTAATATTGTAAACGCGAAAGTTTGTATGTATGGATGTTTGTTACTCTTACACGTAAAAACTATTGAATGGATTTGAATGAAACTTGGAACATACATAGTACATGTGCTGGATTAACATTTAGACAATTTTTATTCGGGTACCACGCGAGCGAAGCCAGTAGGTAGTAGTTAATATTATTGGTATACTCATCTTGAATCTGCAAACAAGTCATTTTGCGACTAACAATGATGCAAGACGTTCTAAAAAGTATGTACTTAACTATGTGATTGTTAAGACACGTGGTGACAACGGGCATCATTGATTAGAGACTTCGTTAGATGCAAAGAAATGCTAAACAATTAAACCACAAAACATTTTTTTTGTGGACAAGTAATTTAGTAAGTCTCCAGCTTAACACCTTTCAAATCACAGATGTTTTCAAACATAGTGGACCAATCTTTTGTTTCAAGAGCAACAACATTAAGTCATTAAGTAACATATTAAGTTTAATTCGTAAATAGGTACACAAGTCTTAATACCTGATTCAAGATCCAATATGGGAACTCCGGCAGGCAGGTTATGGTCCTCTGCATACTTCTTACTGTAGCCCAGTTTGAGTAGGCTCCGAGCGTTTATAGGCTCTGTCGTAATGGCATAGAGTTCATTATTATCTTGGTACAGCCACACGTTAGCTTCGCCGGTATCGCTTGTTGGTAGCAGGCCTATCCAGTTGCATTTATCTATGGATAGTATACAGTGAAACTAAAGTATAAAAAAATAAGGACAGATTACATAATATGAAACCTCATGTGCTGCTATAATTCGCAATATTGACGACCTCTGTCTGAATCAGTATGTCATAGAACTTAAGACGTTTGAGATGAAAGCCAGGCTTATTAAGCTGCACTTAAAACCACACTTTTAACATACTCGTTTGAAATAACTAGTGATATGAGTAGTAGTTTAATTATGTAATTTATGTAAGATAGTATAATTGGTTTATTATAAGAGCAGTTTACCTTTATCAGAGACATCAATATGAACAATTTGGCTATCTTTCTTCAGTAAAAAGATAGGTGCATCTGCTAGTGATATTAACATGTTAGCTTGTGACGAAGTGACAACCTTATGAACACCTGAAAAGTAAGTTTTTTAAGTTGATTTATGTTCAAATTTATTGGTAAGTATGTAAAGTACCTAAACAAATTATTAAGTTATTCTGAACTAGCATCTACCCACACTTTACTCAAGCAGTACATACAGTTCCCATACTAAGTTTAACATTAAGTTTTATCTCTTTTTAAGGGAAGTTTTAGCATTTATAATATTAGTAGGATACAATATATTATTTAATATTAGTGTTTACCTTCAACAGGCCCGAAGCGAATGCGGGCTGGCAAAGTCCTTACTGGAAATATATTGTCCTTTCCTCTTATCTGAAGGGCTGAAGGCAATACTGCATAAGCCCGTTGAGGTACTCTGACATCAGATATATGGACTGAAAACAGAAAATGGGCTAGAAAAAATACTTTGTCAAATAGTAGTGGTCTAATTGTGCTGGGTAGGTAATGCTACTGGCATGAATATTGAATGCTTGTCAGAGAGTGGTCAGCACTTAACATCCATGCTTACTGTTCACTTACCATAATTTTGCACTTTCCTCTTCGCTGGTTTCTTTGGCCGGCTAGAAATTTGTTTAATGCTTTTTTCTGCATTAATCACTTTTTTGATGGACTGTTTATTACAAGCATTTAAAGGCTGCGATAGAATTTGTTTATTTTTAAGGTTTTCAGATTTTATTGATGTAGATTTATAAACATAGTTTAGTGGGTTTATCAATTCAATTTCTTCATTGATTATAGCATAACTTGCCGAGTTAGTGATGACTGTATTGATTGGTTTGGTTTGAGAAGTTTGAAAAGACGTGGTTTGTGAACTAGTTAGAGCAGTTTTGTCTGTATTTGTTTTAAAATTATACAATTGTGGATATGTCTTGGCTTCATGCAAATCTGGTATAGTTTGGTTTATTACATTTGCAACTTCTTTATCAGGATCTGAAAACAATTAGGTAATTGCATTAGAAAGAATATTTATTTTGCACTTGAGAAAAAAAAATTGTATCCTTACCAAATAGAAGTGGCAAAGAGGTTTCTGATATGTACACATGAGGGATTAACATTTCCGAGCTTATATCCTGAGAAAAAAGTTAGTAAATAGATAGGCACTAAAAAAAATACTAATAAAAGCATAAGTTAAAAAAATTCAAGAACAGGTACGTAGGCATACTTTCTATATTCTAAGAGGCATACTTACATTTTCCAAAATGTGCAATGGAACTGGAACCGTCTGAGGGTTGTTTCCATCATCAAATCTTACTACAGACATCTGAGATGGAGTTGAGTACAAATTCATATTGTTATGGCGAGGAGGATCTGAAAATAGCGGGACGCGGGTTGATAATGTTGTATGTAAACGAAAAACGAACTGAAGGAACGTAACGAACATTAGAACTTACTCATGATATAATTCAAATATATTTAAGTTATTCCACGGAAGAAGCCCTAGAATTATACTATAAGGTACTCTGTGAGCTTAGAAAAGTACCTAGGTACTTATAGCTAAAGGTAAACTTTATTTTGTTCATTAGGTATTTCAGTCAAATCGGCGCTTATTCCAGTGAAACTAAATACAGGCTACAATAGGCACGATCGGTTTTCATTGTCACTTTATAGTTATTAATGTACGTATACGCATTGCGTTGCTAAACATGTTTATAAAACGCAATCAAAGTTTTATTTAATGTATTTATTGTTCCGACCAAACCCTTGGTAGATGTTTATTGTTCCGTCCGAGACCAAACCTTATTTATTTTCTCTGTGGATGGAACGGTTGCTTATCTGACTATCTGTGTGTGTTGCCAACTCAAATGTAATTTTTTGCTATACGCTCGGAAGATAATTAAAAAATAATGAAAACCTTTGATGAAATAGTGATGTGTAATGTAAAAAAACTAGCTTTTCAGACCTATTATCATCAAGGCGACTCTTTTATTCTCGTAAACTAATCCAGCCTCTGAAAATAAACGTTCACTTTTTAAGAAGCTGTCGATGAAGTGTCGATAAATATAACATAAATATTTTGCCGCTACTCTTCGTAATATTTGATAATGTCTTTATTTATTTTATTTAAGTCATTTATTTATTTTCCAAAAATGTAACATTACAGCCGTAACCAAGGCGTTACATCTAGAATTAGGTACATGGAGAATATTTTTTACTCCATGAGGTGTAAGTAAAGGTTTATAATATCGTCAAACTTGCCAGGGGCCCTATTCACGATGACCAAACAAAACGAGACGCGGGAAAACGTGTGGAATTACCGTGTTATCGTATTCTGCATGACAATGTGACATTGTCAGATTTCATAAACGAGCTCAGTAAACGAGAGTAGGCGCGAGACGAGGCTCGTTTTGAATTGTCAAAATTACATACTTCAATATTGTGTGTTTTGCTAAAACTAGGTTGTGTTTTTACTAATTATGTGAATAAATTAGTCTTCTTTAAACTATTTAATAGCAGAATAGATTATTTGTACAATAAATAATATAATCTAGGTACCATTGAATAATATCCCTAATAAATGATGTGGTAAATAAGTGAAATAACCTAACCCTAGTGTACAGAATAATTATTACTCCCGGAGCCCTAGTGCACAAAAGGAGCTTTTGAGGCGCATTTTGAATCTTTTCACCACGCAGGGTTCGAAAGAACTAGGGGCTAGTAGTAGTTGTAGTAGGTACTAACCTAACCTAACTAATAGCTCTTTTATTGTGAATGCAAAAGTTTGTGAAGATGTGACGATGCTTGTGACTCATAATTTAATTCTAAATGGCTGCACGGATTGAGTGAAACTTGGGATATGCATAGTATGTGTGCTGGAATAACATTAGGCTACTTTTTATCCTGGCAATAGGCGAGCGAAGCCGCAGGCGGCAGGTAGTACTTAATAAGTTAAAGAAAAGTGAGCATTTTTGTGTTTTATGGTTTTAATGCATTTATTTAACATAATATAACTGTCATGAGCTGCCCCTCCTAAGGTAGCACATGAGTAGGTATGCCTTTAAGCCTCTGTTGCAAATCTGAAACAAGGCAGAAATCATTGTTATTGTTTTTATAGGTAGGTACATACTTTCATGTTTTTGGAAATAAAGATTACATTCTACTAATATAATGAAAGTGAACGTTTTTTCAAAGAATCTAATAAAGTTAATTTATTTTAGTTCGCTGATGCTCTCACAAATACTATTATGTAATACCTACTAAAATAAATAGTTGATTAAAATATTACCCTTGTTTGATTTAATTCCTCTCTTGTTCGGAGGTAGGAAATTTGATGTAGGTTGGCATCATTAAAGGCATTCACCGCTTACTCTATGCAGAGGCTTACAGGTGCTAACCAAAAGTTTCCCACTGGCTTTTGATAGCTACTGGTGATCAGGAAATTGAGGGTTGTAAGTATCTGGAAAAATACAGTAAATATAGTAGGTTTCAGTCTAACCTAATACCTACCTAACCTAGGTACCATTTTATTATTGTTCAATAAATTAAGTTTATTGACCGCAAGTGGCATTGCGAGCTGAGTGCCTCCGTGCTTCGGAGGGCACGTTAAATTATGGGTCCCGGCTTTTAAGTCGTTAAGCCATGACGGAGGCCTTTAGGCGGCCTAAAAACTCCGTCACTAGAGTTGGCCACTAGCTCATACGAACATACATACCATACATAATAGGTATCTATTTACTTACTTATTCATATCAAGTGCCTATCAAGAAAAAGCAGGCAATTTGTGGTACAGTACGGTCACCGGATCTAGGCACTCGTGAAGTTAGCCGTTTCGAGCAGTAGACAGTATGAAAAAACTTCACTGCGCATGTCAAACTGCTAACTTCACGAGTGTCAAGATCCGTTGACTGTACTGTACTCGCAGTTTCTGATACCCAAGACACATAATCCTAGTGTCCCTCTGTATTGTGGGTCATGTTTGTATGAGAATTTAGAGAGTTCTATATTTAAAAAAATCAACATTTTTTATGACACAATTTTCCCAAATTGAACCATGTAGGCTCAGACCAAATAAAAAGAAAAGACCCCGCGCCGCGAACAACAAAAGTGAAGCCGCCATTTTATCTATGTGTGTGTCGAAGGTTTTAAGGTTGTGTGTTCCAAGTAACCTAAATTCATAGTATAATAATTAAGAAACGATGCTATTTGAAGTACTTACAGTAAGTGAAAAGTGATTCCGAGAGACTTTTTATGTGATTTGCTGCTGTTTTTACAAGTTTACACTACACAGGAAGGCATAATTCTTTTTTTAAGACTCGTGACGTACTAAGAGCGATGAGCATGGTTTTAGCGTAGGTGTGTGCGTGAGCGTGCATGTTTACTTGCAGGAGCACGGTTTTGTGTGGCTTCACTTTTGTTGTTCGCGGCGCGGCGTCTACTCTTTTTATTTGGTCTGAGCATGTAGGTAAGTAGTTGTGTTTTATAGTAAACAAGTCATACCTGATTAAATCAGCTGGAAGAAGGTGTGGTTGTTCACGAGTTTCCTGAAATAAGATATAATATCTGATGAGTTTCAAATCTAATAAAGTAAACAAACTATATCTCAGTCTTATTAATCATAGGTTTGGAATTGTTTGTTTGCTTCTAGTCAGTCTTTTTTAAATCTTAATTAGTATGATGGATCACTAGAGTCTCTTCCTCATGAGCTCCTCCTCCTCCTGGCTCATCTGCACAGGCAGCAGCGCGCGGATCTGGCACAATCCCACCTACAACTTCGCACCTCCAACTTAGTCTTACGTATATTCTTGATCTAAATAGGAATGATGGCTCACCAGAGTCTCTTCCTCATGAGCTCCTCCTTCTCCTGGCTCATCTGCACACGCAGCGGATCTGGCTCAGCCCCACCCACATCTCCGCTACATCCAGCTTCGTCTTCGCGTTTATCACATAAGTCTTCTCGAGAGCACGGATCAGTTCGCCAACAGCGTCGTACTGACGGACTAGGAGACTGGAAGGAAGAAATATATTATTATTATCATTAGGAGTCTGTAATATATCTGCCAGTTTCATCATGTTACATGAATAACATATAAATAGTGTAAAACATAAATGGCAACGAAGATACATTTTTTTTGTTTGGTACCTGGAACAGAGATGTGAGTAAAATTACCTGAACATTTCTCTTACGAGTTTGGGCGTCTCGATCTGCGACTCCTCGGCCCAACTGACAATAGTGCCGATCAGGACTTTACGGAACTTCTCTTCTGGAGTTTTCTTTGCCGGTTCTTCTATGGCCTGTACAATAAATAAATAAATAGCACCCAACAGTCACATACATAGTCCTGACCCCACATTAGGATTCCCTGTGTCGTGGGTATCAGAAACTACGAGTACCATGCTACCACAACACCCAGACCCGGAAGAAATATTTACAGAACATGCAATTTCTTCCGCAGCGGAAATCGAACCCGCGCCTCTTGCGCCTCTGCCGAGCAATCGCTCGCCACGCCACCGAGGCCGTCAAATTATTATAAAACACTTTTATTATAAAAATTACTGTAGATTCTAGTTTTTTTTTTGCACTAGTACTGAACCTTTCGTGTGCGGATCCAACTCGCACTTGACAGTTTTTTTTTAATTATACTTTCACTTATTCTAGTTCTCTTTCAACTATAATTAACCTTTCACACCTTCAACTCTTTCTAGTTCTCTCTAAAGTCTTTCGCTCCATAGATAAATGTTTTTCAAGAAATTCCAAATGTTATTTACGTTATTATTAGTAATAGTTACCTCAGACAGTGGCTCTTGCAGAGCGTTGAGAGACACATGCACCATGAGGCTCTCGTGGATCTCGTTCATCCTGACGATGAGCTCCTCGCCACGAGGACAATTCTCCTTCCAAGATTCTTCTTCGTGGTCCATGTGCTTGAAGCCTGTAAAAACATCACAATTACCTAGTAGATTTCGTAAAAGGCCTAACCTCCGAATACTCAAACGCATCTCAAAATTGAGCACGTCTCAAATGACGATTTTTTGACAGATTATCATCAGAAACTGTCAAAAAACCGTGAGTTGAGACGTGCTCAACTCTGAGTCGCGTTTGAGTATTCGGGGGTAAGACAAGTAGGTATATAGTTGAGCTCGAGGCTTAGGACAAGTTTATAGTCAAGTTTACTCCTTTTACTCCATTTACTATTTTCTAAACTAGTAACACCTACCAGGTAGGTCCTACCTATTACTCAATTAACCTTTGAATTTATAATAAAAGCGTCCATTTTAATTGCGGGTTCCTATCAGACGGAATAGGAAAAAATAAGACAACGATGTTTTTATGAAACAAAGTATTATAATCAGTCTTTTATAAATAAACTATATAATATCTACTAAAAAACAGCATAGAAAATCACAATCTTTTAAACAAATTTTTAACCGTATTCTGGTAATAATTTATAGAAACTACTCAAAATAAAATTAGTCTTAAAAAAAAACAGGAATACAAATATCTACGAATATTTAATTTTATCTACATAATCATTATAGGAACTATTTTTTTTTTAGTGTAAAGTTCCGTAAATTAATATCCTGATTTTAGATGTTAGTTAAATTAATATAAAAGTCAATTTATGATTTTAATGTAAGTCACTGAACGACTACCGGTACGACATCGCCGCCATCTTGTTGTTTACGAAGGATTTGTATAAAAGCGATTAGCTAAAAGGCTAAAAGGCTTTGCGTATTTCGACATCGTGCTGATAACTTGTGTTTGAGTAAGTACCTATATCGTATTAATACATTAGTGTTCTGTGGGTAGGTACGTACTCTAAACACAAGGTATCAGTACGACGGTAATGTACATTACCTAGGTTAGTTAAATTATATTTTAATGTGTTAATTCGATATTGCTATCTTTGCTGCCTATGCGATCTTTGCTGCCTATGCGATCTTTGCTACCTATGCTATCTTTGCTGCCTATGCTATCTTTGCTGCCTATGCGATCTTTGCTGCCTATGCGATCTTTGCTGCCTATGCGATCTTTGCTGCCTATGCGATCTTTGCTGCCTATGCGATCTTTGCTGCCTATGCGATCTTTGCTGCCTATGCGATCTTTGCTGCCTATGCGATCTTTGCTGCCTATGCGATCTTTGCTGCCTATGCGATCTTTGCTGCCTATGCGATCTTTGCTGCCTATGCGATCTTTGCTGCCTATGCGACCTTTGCTGCCTATGCGACCTTTGCTGCCTATGCGATCTTTGCTGCCTATGCGATCTTTGCTGCCTATGCGATCTTTGCTGCCTATGCTATTTTTAACGAAATTTTTAACTTAATGTAGCTTTAAACCATCTCTAGAGGTCTCTAAAAGTTAGCGAGCGAAGCGAGCTTCAAACCAATGCGAGCGAAGCGAGCCAAATTTTTTTACTTAATGTAAACATCCAAACTCACAAACTTTCGCATTTATAATATAAGTGAGATTTATAGAATTTTTTTTTAAAGCAGGGTTATGCCGATGTTACCTCAACTGATCGCTCTGCAGATCGCCTACGAAGTCGTGAGCAAAAGCTATGATGGCTTCCACTCTATGCCTCAGTTGTATGTCGTTCAGATGTTGTTCCTGTGCTCGTCTTTTCCTTCTATAGGACATAATTAGAAACATTTATAGAAACTTCAAAAATTTATTTACAAAGACAATCTCTAATATCATTAAAAACTTTCAGGTAATCGGTGTAATAATAAGTAAGTAAGTTCGTATGAGCTAGTGGCCAACTCTTGTGACGGAGTTTTTAGGCCGCCTGAAGGCCTCTAAGAAAATAGAGTGATAGGTTAGCGTGGGCATGTTATGCGGAGGGAAGAAAGTCGTGTTACAAGGAAAGTGCTGAATATGAATGTGGATGGATACACGGACAGAGGAAGGCCTAAGAAAAGATGGATGGATTGTGTGAAAGAGGACATGCGTATGAAAGGAGTGAGTACTGAGATGACGAATGATAGGAGAAGATGGAAGAGGAAAACATGTTGTGCCAACCCCACCTAGTGGGATAAGGGCAGGAAAATGATGATGATGATGATGGTGTAATAATATTTAAAATAATAATGTTTAATTTTTTTATAATATTTATTTATATGTATGTATATATTGTATATATTTTTGTAGATATATATTATTTGTATATATTTATATTGTGTGTAGTATATCTTATTAGTTTATTATATTTGTAAGCTTATCTTTATGTTTTTCTTTTTTATGTCTCTGTACACATAACTTCCACTTATGTTAAAGCCTCTCCCTTGCCTCACAGGTTTGCTGGCAGAAAACTCTTTAAGAGTTAAGCTCGCCTTTGTACATGTACTTTTTAATGTTTTGTGTGTATTTGTTTCGTTTCGTGCGTGTACAATAAAGAATTTCAGATAATGGAAACTTGTGGGTAAGGCAGTAAAAATTTGAGTAAGAGTGTACTCACAGGAAGAGTATATTATCAGGAAGAGTACTAACAGGAAGAATGTACTGTCAGGAAATTATACTAGCAGGAAGAGTGTACTTACAGGAAGAAGGTATTCGCAGGAAGAGTGTACTGTCAGTAAGTGTGTACTCACAGAAAGAGTGTACTGACAGGAAGAGTGTACTCACAAGAAGAGGTTCTCATTGGTGCCGCCCACGGGGTCGCGGTTGTGCACTTGGTTGGTTGTAACTGCGTCCGCCAACGCCTGCATCACGAACTCACGGACCACCTCCAGCGGTAAGTAGGGGGAGTAAAAGTTGCTGATCTCCGTTATACTCTCTCTGAAACAAGATGTTTTGCGAGATGAAGATAAATTGGGACTGGAAGATTTTCTATCGAAATAACAACATTCAGTACCTATTTGTAGGAATTCACAGTTAAAATTACATGTGTCAGAACAAAATTAAGTTTAAAATCTTTACAGATATCACGTGAGTTTGCTTGCTTTTTTCATTCTTCATCTGCGGTCGAACACTCTCTGTTTGCAGCGAGCGGAGGCTGTGCCCCATCTCTGGGTCTTCGTACAACGCCTTCAGTTCCGGTCCCAGGGGGATCACGAACTCGTTTTTGCACACCTCCCTGGAAAAAACAAAAACTAGCAAAAAAAGTAAGAACTTGTCTGTTATATAATTATCTTCTTGATTCTTAGACATTATGGGCATGCATTATTATTATTATTATTATTAATATTATTAGCCCATTATCGTCCCACTGCAGGGCAAAGGCCTCCCTATCCCCCTTCCACCTTTCTCTATCCTGTGCTTTGGAGGACCAATCCTTCATGAATGAGTCCAAGTCGTCCCGCCATCTCAGTGTTGGTCTGCCACGATGCCGTTTACCACCATTAGGAGCCCACTCGGTAGTGGTTTTCGCCCATAGGTCATCCGACATACGGCAGACGTGCCCTGCCCAGTTCCACTTCAAAGTGGCTGCTTTCCGAGCAACGTCAGCGATTTTTGTTTTGGAGCGCAGTATGGTGTTGCGTATTCGGTCAGTGAGTTTTACTCCGAGAATACTGCGCTCCATCGCTCGCTGGCAAGCCCCGAGTGTGGACCTCTGCTGAGCCGTCAAAGACCAAGTCTGCGCGCCGTACGTGAGGATAGGGAGAATGCATACGTCAATGAGCTTGCGCTTAAGGGAGATTGCCTGCATGCATGCAGGCAATAAAATAACGAACGAAACTAAAGTTCACACAATCACTTTAATAAAGCTACGATCTCAATAATTAAATTTGAATACAGATAAGTACTTTAAATTACAAAACGGAACGGAACGGAATGACAGAAGTCAAAAACTCGTCACTTGAGATTGAGACGTGCTCAACTCTGATGCATTTGAGTATCCGGGGATTATACTATATGCTTCTCTCCCCGAGCATGTCGTAAAAGGCGACAAAGGGATCTTCTCCAAAATGATGGACCACCTATATGGGCGATGGGCTGATCACCTGTCACCATGGTTCGCCATATCCATCTTGGAAGTTTGGATCAGAAGTGGTTGCAAGTTTTATTATGTTTACTTGTGGCTCTGCCCACCTCATTAGGGATACGGCGTTATAATATGTATGTATGTATACTATAATATTGGAAAGCTTTAGTTTGCTTGAAATTACCGGCGTAAAGCTCAAAACGCAACGATAGCGCGTACTTTACCTGTGCTGCCACCTAGTATTTCATAATTCTGTTCTTTTCTAGATGCTGTTCAAGCGAAGCTGGTGTACTCACATGGTAGTGGCGTGCGACTCGAGATGCATCGCAATGAGGATGTCGTAGAAGCCCTGGCGCAGTGGACCAGACATGTACTGAGGCTGTATAGCGTACAGCAATTGCTTCTGATCCACGTGTTGGCATAGTGCGTGGGCAGCTCTGAAATATAACAATTTAAATGTAACAATCTAAAACACACGCACACAGTCATGCTTACACATATACACTAAACTTCTTAATATGCACATGTAACTTAAAATAACATAACTTAACATAGCTCTTTTATTGTGAATGCAAAAGTTTGTGAAGATGTGACGATGCTTGTGCCTCATAATTTACTTCTAAATGGCTGCATGGATTGAGTGAAACTTTAGATATGCATAGCATGTGTGCTGTGAGTATTTTTGTGTTTTATGGTTTTAATGCATTTATTATTACTTATTATACCTACGCAACCCCATGTACCCATACTTTAACACTAACACACACACACACACACACACACATCTCATGATTTCTGATTTATTTAACATAATATAACTGTCATGAGCTGCCCCTCCTAATGTAGCACATGAGTAGGTATGCCTTTAAGTCACTGTTGCAAATCTGAAACGAGGCAGAAATCATTGTTATTGTTTTTATAGGTAGGTACATACTTTCATGTTTTTGGAAATAAAGATTATATTCTACTAATATAATGAAAGTGAAAGTTTATTAATTAAAATTTAAATTAATTTATTTTAGTTCGCTGATGCTCTCACAAATACTATTATGTAATACCTACTAAAATAAATAGTTGATTAAAATATTACCCTTGTTTGATTTAATTCCTCTCTTGTTCGGAGGTAGGAAATTTGATGTAGGTTGGCATCATTCAAGGCATTCACCGCTTACTCTATGCAGAGGCTTACAGGTGCTAACCAAAAGTTTCCCACTGGCTTTTGATAGCTACTGGTGATCAGGAAATTGAGGGTTGTAAGTATCTGGAAAAATACAGTAAATATAGTAGGTTTCAGTCTAACCTAATACCTAACCTAGGTACCATTTTATTATTGTTCAATAAATTAAGTTTAGCTAACACAATACTTACTTTGACTTCTGTTGTAATGCTAGAACATCTCTGAGGCCCAGAATTAACTAGCCTGCCTCCAAGAACGCCGCACAATACCAAAACAACTCTTTGGCCACCTTATAAAATAGCACGAAAAATTTAGGGTCCAGCTCAGCAGAATCCCTTGACAGTCTCCTATTTATGTGTGGGCGTTGCTGGCGCCAGCATATCATACGCAGCATATGTCTTCGAAGAACAACGTCCATTTTTATCACTCCGTTAAAATATTATGTAAGTATGTAAACTCAAAACGTAATTTTTAACTGATTTCTTCATTTATTTCGATTTGCAAACTTTTTGAACACTACGACGCGGGATGTTCCCAAAATCTTTCTGCCGCCATATTTTTCTTATACCACAGATAATAATAATTTCTTTTATCATTCGATTCCAACCAAAGACTTCCAACCAAACACTGGCCGGTAGAATATTTTGATTAACATCAGCAACTGTCAGTGACAGTAACTTGCTCTGTTCAGTTTATTTTCTTTTCTTTTGAAGGCGATTGTGACAAACTCATTTTACCACCGGGATTTAACCCATTTAAACAAACTTAGACATGATATGTATATCCAAGTTTTTTTCAAAACAAACAATGCAATATGTCAGTCAATATTTTGATTGATAATTCGTTCGGAAACTAGTTGTGGTTGGTTTGATGTAGCTAACCATTTTACGTTATATATATATTTTTTTGTTCTCTAAACTTTAAAATATAACGAAAGTATTAGTAGAAAGAGTTTAGCAATTTTATAATTCAATATTTATTTACTTGAGATGAAAATTGTAAACAAAAAAATAAAATCAATCTAAAACCGATCGTTTTCCGAAAGACCGGATGCTTGATTTTGAACGAATCACGTAAAACCAAAACACGGTCATAGACAACTAGTCTTATGGCATGCAGAATACAGTTTTTGATTTCACACCATGGCGTGTCTCGTTTGTGTTTAGAGACACGATGACATTTGGCTCGTTACGTGGCTCGTTTTCTTTGGTCATCGTGAATAGGGCCCCAGCCGGTTTTCCACAGTTTTTTTGTTTAGCTAGGATTGACCACACTGAAACTTTTCTTTGACACGAGCATTCATTTTCCGTTAAAGACCGCTGACTCGAAATCGGTTTTGCGGCAAGAGTGTAATATAATCAAAGGGCAAGAGCATAGGGTTTCCACTCGCCACTCGTGTAAAATTTTGGATATCTGTAATTTTTAATGTTTCATCTTTCCTCAATAAATAATTTGTTGTGTGAGGACGTTTGTTAGATATTCCATCAAGGAAAATGAATTAGTCATTTGTTAAGTTTTTTTTGCATCCGAACTGCGCCCACGGTTATAATACGCAACAGTGCCTAAAGCTCGGAACAATATTTATTCTTCCAAGGCCTAAGGCTAACGCAGCTGCCACTTGTAGGTCATCCACATCGCGTAGCGTGTGAGCGACTAGTTCGCTAGTTTCTCTCCTCGCAAAGTTGAGCGAGTGTGTAAAGATTATCCTCGTTGCTGAGTACTTCGGCGAAGAACTTCGAACGAGTGTGTACTCGTGTACTAGGGTCTACTACTGACTTACGACGTAGTGTTTTTATCCTCTTTGGTTGATCGCAAAGTTTTCTCTATGTGGTTGATTTTCTGTAATTTTTCATATTTTTCGTTTTATTTATACTTCAAGAGGAGTGATTTGAACAATTCATTTTGGTGAAATAAAACTATTGAATAAAATGATATCTCTCAAATTAGATCGCAGTTTGGCTCACCTCCTTTCGTAGATATTAGATAGTTCACGTCGTCTGCGGAACTCGAAGTTTTGGAGTCACATCCTACTAGCCAACCGACCAACATCAGATCAGATTGATCTTCTCTAGAGCGGAGTCGTCGTCTCGTGTTACAGAAACGTCGTTTTCACACGATGAGCTAAGCTGCCATCTACTCGACAAAATAATG
This sequence comes from Scotopteryx bipunctaria, assembly GCA_949320045.1. Classification (NCBI taxonomy): domain Eukaryota; kingdom Metazoa; phylum Arthropoda; class Insecta; order Lepidoptera; family Geometridae; genus Scotopteryx; species Scotopteryx bipunctaria. The sequence continues at coordinate 9,003,904 of OX439450.1, read as the reverse complement.
CCATGTATGCTCCTGACAATAGACGAAAAGAAGCCAGAGATGTTATATATCGTAGCAATTCAAGCCTTGACTTGATATATGGTGACCATCCGTCGGGGAACGGCCTACGGCGTGAGTATGGGAGCCATGGCTCGATCGATGTGATCGGCGGCGGCAGTGAGCGGCTGCCTGCGATGGTGCATAACTACAACGGCGTGCCCGCGCCGGACAAGCCTCCCAGCTTCGCGCGCTCGGGCGACCGCCTCGCAGACGACCACACCGACGGGCCCCCCGCCAGAGCTAGCGCCAGTCCTAAACCACGGCTCAAACTCAATAAGCTGTGGGGGGCTGGCACTGCACTCTCGCGCCAAGTGTTAGACGACTCTTCACTATCTGTTCTGGGCGATGGAAGTAAGAGAAAGCAATTTGCACATTATGACTGTCAGTCTTTGATGGCCAACCTGAACTATGCAGCTGAGGTCCGGGGGGCCCTGCTCAGTCGACGTCGCAACACTACTACAGGTGCCTCTGCAGCCTCCCTGCTGGCGACACGGGGCCTTCCTCCAGGGGATGATGCAGTGCCTGATCCAGGAGATGGAAGATCTAATGAACTCCTTGAAAGTTGTCCATTCTTTAGAAATGAACTTGGAGGTAAATGTTGAATTGTTTTATATATTATTATGATGTAACATTATTGTAACATATTTATGTAATCAAACCTTTAAAATAAGTAATTACCTACTCCATAAAGGCAATCATGTTTTGCCGAGCTGCAGTTGTTACTACTTACTACATGACCATTGTGTCATCTGTGAATCAGGTGACACACAAATTCCGCTCTCACACTTGACATTGTTCTCAAAGCAATGAATTATGCATCACTTATGCCTAATACTCATTTATAATGTGGTATTACCTTCATTTCCTCATCTGTGCTTTAAGAGCTAGAATTCTTCATGTATGAATCATCACTTGAAAGGAATGCGATGGGAAGGTTGCTTTGCATAATTTCTATCTCTTTATGCTTTAATATCAGTTGTTTATGAAAACACATTGTAAATGTTGTAAATGACTCATTGTAATCTATTTCAAAATAATCTATCATGTCATGCATGATAGAACTGATGTACCCATGTGTATTTAGTTTGAACAAAAACTTTACCATTGTGAAAATAGCATTTAAATACTTACTACACACTCAATGAATGCAATAATTTACGCTAGCTTGTGTGTTGGTGCATGAACATTGTGCACCTCACAGTAATTAGCGTGTGATTTACAAATACCAAGTTTTTTTACGTTTCAATGTGTTCACAGGCATAATGCTATGGCCAAATATAGTCAAATGAATTTCGTACCTACTTACCCTGGTTGTAAATAAAAATGCATTATATTTATTATTTCCTTACCTAACTACTTGTATTTTCCCCATTCATATAATAATAGATGTATTTGATAGGGAATTACCAACTACATATTTATTCTAAAATAGCTATTTTCCTATAACATAATGACATAATCGATATTGATCCTGTTATCTTTAACTTATTTTATTTGACAGTTCGTAAAATATTGGCGTCCCTTTCTTATATTAAGATAACAGGGATCGCTATTATTTTAGGGGTATTAAATTAAGTATCTCAAAATCAAGTTTTGTTTCTGGATTGTGCAACTGACTTATTGATTATGTTTATTTCAGGGGAAGAAGAGCGTTGTGTGTCTCTATGTTGGCGTACCGCCCGCGGCGCCATCCCGGGCCAGACGGGCGGTTGGCACCGCCCGCGAGCCGCTTACGGGGTCTCCATGCTAGAGTATCAGCCGGGCCAGAGCCACTGGCAGAATGGATGTCCTTTCGCTCGCTCCTTAGCCCCACTACCCATAGAGAGCCAGGATCGCGGAGCCTCGTATTATAGAAACTACTTTTATAATCATCGTGAGTGTACGGTATCTGCTTAGTAAAAGGTGCCGATGAATAAATTTGAAATTTTTGCATATTTTTATACTCTAGTTGTTTCAAAGAAACATTTGCTTATTTTTACACAATGCCTATGTGTATTGTATATAGATACATTCTCAACATGAGTGAATTTTATAGTATTAAACTAGCTTAAGCTAGTAAATTCCTAGTTTTATTAAAATCCATATCATAGCTATGATTAGGGCATAATTTATAATATTAGTAGTATTGATTAAAATTCTGAGTTCTATTTTAAACAGTAATCATTCTCAAATTTCAATACTATTTATAAATAAATGCATTATAGTATTTTTCCTTCAACCGCCGGAAACTCCATTATATAATTTAATCTTTTTTTACCTAATTAATGTTTAATCTATCTAGATGTCAAAGTCAAAGGCACTTGATATTCTGTCTTTCAGCTCATCAAAACTGGTTTGGCATGGATGAAACCCTGGGTCCGGTTGCAATATCAATAAAGAAGGAAAGGGTCGAGTTACGTCGCGGAGGCGGTGATCCCTCAGTCCCTGCGTCACAACTCGCCTGGCAGTACCGCCTTATCGTACGAACATCAGAACTACTGACGCTCAGAGGGTCCATACTGGAGGATGCTCTGCCAACAGCGAAGCCCAGCAACAATAGCGCTACGTATAACACCAAAGAAGTACTGGAGCACGTCGTTTCGGAGGTGCAGACTGGCTGTTTAAGGTGATTTTGTTGTTTTCTGTTTTTACACTGTTCAATAATGTTGATCTCGCTAAGGAGTTTCTAAGTTGCCGAATAAAATATAGACAACTAGCTGCCGCCCGCGGCTTCGCTCCGCGGTTTCGCTCGCGTGGTACCCCGATAAAAGGTAGCCTATATGTTATTCCAGCCCAAATACTATGTATCCAAGTTTCATTCAAATCCGATCAGCCGTTACGGCGTGATTGAGGCACAAATATACAAACATCCTCACAAACTGAGGATGTATAATAAACTCAGGTTGTATGTTTTCAGACTTGGCTTGAGTGGTAATGGAGCAGAAGAACAACTTTTACGCTTAGATGAGCAATGCGTAACCCGATCGTACAAAGTTGGCGTAATGTACTGCAAAAGCGGCCAATCGACCGAAGAAGAGATGTACAACAACCAAGAAGCTGGCGAGGCTTTCGTGGAGTTCCTCCAGATGCTCGGACAGAGAGTTCGATTAAAAGACTTTGATAAATACAAAGCTGGGCTAGACAATAGGACAGATTCGACGGGACTGTATTCCGTGTTTGCGTCACACCAAGGCTGCGAGATTATGTTTCATGTGTCGACGATGCTGCCCTACACGCCGAATAATCGTCAGCAGTTGTTGAGGAAAAGGCATATAGGCAACGATATAGTGACCATAGTCTTCCAAGAGCCGGGCGCGGCGCCTTTCACGCCGCGGAACATTCGCTCCCAGTTCCAACACGTGTTCGTCGTCGTGCGCGCGATAGATCCCTGCACTGAGAACACACATTACAGTATAGCAGTAAGTCGTGCCAAAGAAGTGCCTTTATTCGGACCGCCTATCAAAGATGGTGCGGTTTATCCGAAGAGTGAAGCTTTTACTGAGTTATTGTTAAGTAAAGTAAGTATCTAGCACATTTTCCGTTGTACTTTGCATCTCGTTACGAGTTAATACTGACAAAATATGGTATTTTCAGGTAATAAATGGCGAAAACGCCGCGATTCAATCACCAAAGTTTAGTACAATGGCGACACGCACGAGACAAGAGTACCTGAAGGATTTAGCTAAGAATTATGTTACTACTACTACCGTGGAAAGTGGTCAAAAGTTTTGTGAGTGCCGAAAATGTTTTACTAGCTTTCGCCCTCGTCTTTTTTCGCGAGGTTCCCCGAGGAAAAGTAGCCTTAAATTCCAGTTTACATGCTATTCCACTATTCTAAGCTGTTTAAAACACCAACAACAAATATAAAATCATTCTCTTGAATTTTGTTTACGAGCTAAGCTAGTGTAACACCAATTACTTATTTTTGTATTGTTGCAGCATTATTTTCATCGTTGCTGAGTAAAAGCGGCAACAGTTCCACTAATAATAACACGGTTTTGGCTCGCGTCGACAACTGTACAAACGATGTTCTAGTCGGCGGAGCATTATGTTATCATGTAAGTGTCATTTCAACAAGATATTTTGCTCAATAATCGGAATAGAGGCAAAAGTTCAAACAATTATTTAATCAGAACAATCAAAATATACCCAAGTATATTGTTTTTTAATACTTTATTATGGTGGATATTCCAGCACACAGTCTTACTGTATATATATTTTTTTCGATTAGCAGTTTACGTCGTGGTTAAGGTATAATCATCCCATTCGCATATTATATTTCACATGCAAATAAATGAATTTGACTATTCCATTTTTCCAGGTACAAGTACAAGATGAGGGCGCGGGTGGAAATCTGTTGGAGTGCATTATGGGCGTTTCCGCTGACACCGTTGTCTTAGTGGAGAACATCACAAGGCAGATTGTGCTTGTTATACCAACAAACTGTCTTCTAGGTGAGGAGACCTTTGTTAGATTACTCAAACTTTATCAAATTCATTTCCAAGACATGTACTTTTTTGAATGCCTTCAGAAGTGAAATGCCAGTAAATATATGATGTAAAGCGCCATGAATTTCAGCCGGTTGAAGATTATCACTGTAGTGTATCTAGCAAAGTTTAACTCTATCAATGAATTTTCGTTTTGATTAGAATATGAACCATGTTAGCCTAACCCCCGAATACTCGAACGCATCTCAGAGTTGAGCACGTCTCAAATGACGAGTTTTTGACAGATTTTCATCAAAAACTGTCAAAGAACTGTGACTTGAGACGTGCTCAACTCTGAGATGCGTTTGAGTATTCGGGGATTAGACTCCAATACGGCCCACGGTCTCGCTAAACACATGTCATATTCACACAGTGGCCTAATCGCTTTATTTGCAGGTTGGGTGACGAGTGCGGGCTGGACGCGTGTGTATTATCACCGCGGAGAGAGCGTGCGGGTTCGGGGCGGGGGAGATGCGTTACAGCGGCGGCTGGCGAGCGTGGCGCCGCCGAACGCACACGCGCTCTCTGAGATCACGCTAGAGCGTGGCGCGGCGTCCCAACTAGGTCAGTGCATGGTGATGAGTGTTGGCTGGATGCATGTACTACAACCGTGGAGGGAGCAGGCATGTGCGGGGGGAAGGGAGGGGGGGGGGGCACGAGGGGACGCGTGGCGCGGCTGAACGTGCATGTCCAGTCTTAGATCACGCTAGAGTGAGGTGCTGCTTCTCGACTAGGTGAATGTAGGTCGGGCCACGTGATATAAACCGCGGGAACAAGTTTAAACGTTGATACTATTGCGTACCAAAGATCTTCCTGTTGTTTTATTTAGATGTAGTGTTTTTTTTTAAAGTAGAAAAATAAAAATATCCACGTTTAAACTTTTCTCCCGGGGTCATCACTAGCTTTGCAGAGGCAGACGCGCAAACTTTTGCCTCGCGCGGTAAGTCAATACACAACTATTTATGTTGTGAACTATTATAATTATTGTAACGAGCGCGGGCTAGACGAGCGTGCACTATGCCTTACCTTGAAATAAGACTTGGCGCGCTAGCATCTGCGATCCTAATAAAGTGCATTATGCAGGTTTCCACGTGCAACCCGACGGGTTGGTGCTGGGCGTGGAGGGCGGCGGCGTGGCGGCGCGCGCCGGCGTGCGCAAGGGCGCGCGTCTCCTGGAGGTGTGCCGCGCGGCCGTCGTGGCGCTGCCGCACGACCAGCTCGTCGACCTGCTCAAGACATCCGACCCCGTCACGGTACTACTACACTAACTCTAACTATTGAAACAAATATCTGCACCGGCGTTGAGGTACATTGACTCTGAGCTAACTCTCCCTCACCCAGCCCAACTCCTACAGTACTCCTTAGTACATAAGAAGGGACTTTGGAGTGTTAACAGCGGTGTTCCAGTATCCTTGAGGTTGCCGAGCGGGTCTAGATGACTTTCTGCAGTCCCGATTTTGTTCTTATCACTGCACTCTAGTTGGCTAGAGAATGTTCACACGTTACTTACGTTACATTTCGACAAGTCGAAAAATCATACTGCAAATCCACTGCGTCGTTCAAACGCCCGCGATCGGCAATAGTGTGTGCGTCGTCCTTGAGCATCAGTGGAGGATACCGCCTGTATTTTATATAAAGCAAAATTGGGCAGTACACGTGCGTAGCTTCTGCTTACGCTTTTACTTTCAATAACTATAATGTGTCTCATTGTATTTCGCAGGTGACGGTGACATTCGCCTCCAGTTCCAAGTGCCAGTGCGAGTCGGGCGTGGAGGACTGGGCGGTGCCGGCGCGAGCAGACGCTCAGCAGCCGGGCCGGCCGCGTCGCGCCTTCGAGCGCGGACACTCCCCACCGCGCTCGGAGAGCTCCGGCTACGGCACCGGTGAGATAATACTAATAAATTGCGGGTGTTTAGTAAATATAACATTTCTCTCGCAGCGGGTATCGAACCCGCGCCTTTTGCTCAGCCGAGCACGCGCCCGCAGCGCCACCGAGGTGAACTATTGCATGAGGCGTAGTCTGTACGATGACTTCGTTTAATCATGATATGATTCTTAAGTATTTTCTACTTTACAATTTATTATTATTGTGTTACAGGTGGGTCGAATCGCAGTGGACGGCGGTCGCCGGTCGCGTCGCCGCTGTCGGACAGCGCGGTGCGTCGCCGCTCGCACACAGATGCACCCTCGCCAAGGCACTCGCGCTCTAAGCGGGCGTCGGCCAATACCTCGCTCACTGTAAGTACACGGTGACGTCACTAACCACGCTCTAATAAGGTCAAACAGCGGTTATATTTTGCAAAATGTAGACAGAAGCGCAGCTATCGGCGCACCATCTTTATCTATTTTGCACCGTGTCCTCTCATACATTTTGTATTCAAGTACATTGACGATCTTGGTGGCGTGGCGAGCTAGTGTTCGGCTGAGACGCAAGAGGTGCGGGTTCGATTCCCGCTACGGGAGAAATGTTTGTATGTTCTGGGTTTGGGTGTTGCAGTATTATAAGTATGTATTTACAAAAAAAAGTATATAAATATTCTATCAGCCATCTGGTGCCCATAGTACAAGCTTTGCTTAGTTTGGGGCTATATGGCGCTGTAGCATACGCATCAACCGAAATGAATATGATGGCTTTCTGCTACTCTGGGAAGACCCTGAGGTCTGTCGAATTACGATATTCAGTTGTGATGTTCAAGAGAGCCAGTAAAAAGCAGTAACGAAAATAAGCAAACGTACATACCTCCGACTGCGACCGGCTTACGATGCTTCCACTGGTGATGATGTTCACAAGCTTGCGATCTCCTTGAGCTGATGATGGATGGGACGTGATTGAGAAGGTAAGGGTTCCAAGATGATAAGGATCACACGCGAAATATAACGATTTGCGAAAAGCCGTTTTGGAGGGCTTTTGTGATGTGCGCGCGCGTCCCGGTCGAGGTTCAACACCATTCTGCCTGTCACTCAGAGATTTGACGTATATGACGTTGCTTGACAACCAAAAAATTGGTGTCTTCGATACTGCTAGATTGACTGACAGGCTTGAACATCTTGATTGATGAACGATATGATTTGCTATAGATTAAAATTACGTTTAGTTGCTATGGCGACGAAACATCCCGCCCACCAAAATGCCTATGGTATTTTCTGGTTAAAGCCTAAAAGACCTAAACAGATACGATAACGATAATGATAAAGATACGATAATAATACGATAAACATAATGGTAACGATACGATAATGATACGGTAAAGATACGATAGTGATACGATAAAGATACGATAATGGTACGATAGAGATACGATAGTGATACGATAGAGATTAGATAGATTAACTTAATACGATTTGCTTAGCTAAAGATTGATTGATAATAACGATTAAAGCTAGTCCTCTATCGGTAGAGGGCACAGCTTTACCAACGGTCGATTTATGATATGATGATTAGCAGTTTTCACCGATGCACTCCGAGCTATTCCATCAGCACCATACTGAAGGTTCACCACTCTCGCAAGATTCCAATGCAAAGGAGCGCGATTGTCGTCCTTGACTATCACCATCGAACCTATCGATAACGGTTTTGAATCCTTGGTCCATTTGGCGCGTTGTGTTAAAGAGTTCAAATATTCAGATTTCCATCTGGACCAAAAATTCTGTTGAAAGGCTTGTAACAACTGCCACCGATGAAGCCGATTGAGGTTAACGTTAGAGAGATCCTCATCGGGAACAGCTGTTAAAGGCTCTAAGGTGAGGAAATGACCTGGTGTCAAACAGGAGAGGTCATTTGGATCAGAACTGACAGGGCAAAGAGGTCTCGAGTTTAAGATAGCTTTGATTTGAACGAAAAGAGTGGTCAGCTCCTCAAAAGTAAGGACCTGATCACCCACTGCACGATATAAGTGAGATTTAGCTGCTTTGATTTGAATTTCCCAGACACCACCGAAATGTGGTGCACCAGGAGGATTGAATTTGAATTCGATTTTTTCCGCTAACGAAGCCTTTTGCATCAGTGAAGATAGCTGATTCTTTGCACCAACAAAGTTAGTCCCACAATCAGCATGAATCGTATTACAGCGACCGCGACGTCCCACGAAACGCCGGAGAGCGGCGATGAAACCGTCTGTTGAGAGTGTCGATATAACTTCTAGATGTACCGCTTTAGTCGATAGACAAACGAACAAGCATAAATATGCCTTGTCCATTTTAGCTCCGCGATGAGAACCGAGTTTGATGCGAAACGGTCCACCTAGATCAACTCCTACCACCGAGAACGGCTTGACTTGATTGACGCGGTAAGCTGGAAGGTCACTCATGAAAGGCTGAAGTGGTTGTGGATTTGTTCGGAAGCATTGAATGCATTTTGAAAGGCAACGACGAATAGTACGTTTGGCAGCAACTATCCAAAACTGCTGAAGGAGCAAGAAGTGTGTTGTGTTTATGCCCGGGTGCAAATAATTACGATGAATGAAATCGATGATTAAAACAGTTAAGCGATGATCAGAGGGTAAGAAGGCAGGGTGCTTGTGTTCGTATTCTAATCCTGATCGAGAAATCCTGCCGCCCACCCTGAGAACTCCTTGGTCATCAAGAAACGGATTGAGCTTTCGAAATGGTTTAGATAATGTTTTGTTTTGCTTTAGATTTAATATTTCATCTGAAAAGACGCGATTTTGTACGTGTTTGACGATATGCATCAGAGCGCGATGACGTTCTACGTTGTTGAGAAATTCCCTGCTATTTGGTTGATTTAGATGTCGAGAGTTGTCAATGAAGCGATGAATATACGATAGTACATTAACGACTTTCGATAACGATGAGAAACGATTTAGCAAGGTTTCGATTATTGAAGGGTCATTGTTCACACTCTGATCAGCTGATTCGATTAATAAAGTCACCGGCTTACGTTCTTCGGATTTAACGATAACCTCCTCTTTGTGATTTACGCTGTATGAGTCTAAAGGCGATTGAGTTTTACCTAGAAGAAGCCAACCAAAGACTGAGTTGAGCGCGATAGGTTGGTTGGAATCTCCCTTGATACGTTGGGTGAGGAGTGAGTCCGCAAAAACATCCGCAGCAAGCAGTAGATCGATAGATGCTGGGGTGTCAAACTCCGGGTCCGCTAACGGTAACGATTTAATATGTGACCATCCCGATGTGTTAAGGTTTTCGGTAGGTTGATCGCCACATATTGTTGGAATCACGTGCAGGTCTAGATTAAATAAGACTTTATTTTTTGTACCTACTGGGCACGTGACATCACCTAGAATTGAGGCCGCTGCCTTCCCGAGTCCGTGAACTCTAGTGTTAGCTTGAGTTGGACTTACGTTTAAACGTTTTACCGCTGACTCGGTGATAAAATTGCTTTGACTTCCGGTGTCAAATAAAGCTCGAAACGATTGCATTGTACCAGAAGCATCTTTTACTTGTACAATAGCAGTAGCAAGCAGAACGGTAGTGTGCGTGGGTGACCTTGAAACCAACGACGATACGTTTGATTCGTTTTGATTTGATATGATAGATTTATCGCGATGGAGTAAGGTGTGATGTTTCCGTCTGCACATGCGACACGAAAAGATTGATTTACAGTTACTTAATTGATGAGATGGCTTCAAACAGTTGAAGCACCATTTCTTATCTGATGCGATCTTCATACGTTCGTCCAAAGATTTTTTAAGAAACTCTGAACATATTGAGATTGAGTGAAGCTCACCGCAGAAAGAACATTTACTGATATACGAAACGGAAGTCGCACTTCCGGTTTGCTTCTGATCGGCCGCGGGCGTCGTCGGCGAAGGCGCATGCGGCGGCGTCGACGTCGACGTCGGCGTCGCGGCACTAAGTGTATGTGAATGCTTTGATTGAGGCTGTGAGGAAACGAGCTTGTTTTGTTTGTTCGATTCGGTAAAATGAGTATCACGCAACATAGCCTCACATTTAGATTGTAAAAATACCTTCAATTGTTCGTATGTAGGTATTTCCACTCCGGAGTGCTTTTCCTCAAAATCACGGCGGATTTTTCGTGTCTAGCTTCGATAAGATGTGATACACTAGTACGAAATCCCATTGATTGATTGGTAAGTTAGCCGTCTTTAAAATGCATAAGTTTTCTTCGAATAGATCAAGTGATTTTCTGAACTCGTTAGCATTATTACATTTAAATTCAACATTTAAAATGTCCCGCCAACACGTAAAAGCAAGATTGCGTTTATTCTGATAACGCGCGATGAGAGCTTTGTACGCATCATGATAGTATTCGTGAGTCATCGGAAAAGGCTTGACTACAACCAACGCGTCGCCGCTGAGAGACGATAAAAGATAATGAAACTTCTCAGTGTCTGTGATGGAGTTCGAGTTGTGTATCAACGCGCTGAAAGTATCAAAATACTCGGGCCATTTTTTGATGTCACCACTAAAGGTTGGAAGAACTATTTTCGGTAGCCGTATATTCGATGAGGATGAGGGTTGTACGCCGTGAGAATGAGTAGTTTCACTCCCAGATAGATTACGATGAATCGATAACACCTTATAATACATCTCGTCAAAACTTTCCTGAATTTCGCTATCTTCATTTTCGGGATCATCAAGAACCTCCAGAATTGTAAAATGAGCATCTTCAAAACTAGCGGCTATTTGTTTTACTTCTTGATGATACGACAAAAACAAATTTCGTTGAGTAGGATCGTTCGTGGCCAACACACCTACCTCTAAAGCCTTAGCCAAACGTTTATACGCGATAGTACGTTTCCTACGCAAAGATGGCAAGTCTTGAGTAGTATAATCGATTTCGATTGATTTTGACTTCGACTTTTTTAAAGTGCTCAGTTTACGAGTTGAATGCTTACTTAGAAGCGACATAGTTTAGTAGATAAATTAAATAAGCACTGAACTGAGTATAAAAATAGTATGTTATAAATTGTATGTTCTGTTTATGGTGTAAATATTTCTGCACAAATAGGTAGGTATTGATTTGTGTAAAAGTAAAACAATTATTGTATAACAGTATATGTAAGTATAAATAGATACGTGCAAAAAGTGTAAATAATAAATTTAAAACCTCCAAAGATAATTTGAACAAAGCAAAATACCTATCTGCGTTGTAAAATGCGTAAACAACTAATTGCATACGCTATTAAGAACGCCTTGAATGAATGCACAGTTCTGCAGTAAACAAGTAAATACCTACGAGCGGCGATAGATAAGGATTTGTTCGAAACTAAAGCACAAAAGGTACAGCCCACCTGTAAAGTTGTGCTAAGATTGTTCGGAACGTAACCAAGTTCCCGATACTTGCGTGGCGAACTGTACTGCACTACACACGCACTAACTGCTACCTAATCTGTTCATTCACTTGTACAGAAAAATATTCACAGAGCGCTCGAGCTGCGGCGCTCGGCCGTTATGAACGGTTGACGAATTTTCTAACTACCTTATAGTGGAAAGAAAAGATGAGATGGTGTTCGATTATTTTACGATTTGATTCAACAAAATATTATATGAATTGTTGTTGACGATGAATAATTCTTTGTGACGATACGATTACAATGATTCTAATATTATGATGTGATGAATTATTGCGAGCCGATATAAAATTGTGCACCGATAAAAGGCGATGAGATTGCACAATTTTGATCTCACAATAATTTACGATGGTTAAATATTAGATTCGAAATGATGTTAGATTTACAAAGAATAACGATTGTCCCTGTTCGTTCGATAGGTAATGATAGCTCATGAACTTTCGAAAAATGTGATTTGATATTACGTGTTACAGTAATTCTGATGATGGTGGAATAGCTTAAAATGCGATAAATAACTATAAATTTTACTAATAAAATAATAGTCCGTTGAGATTATTCTAAGCTATGACGATTTTAACCAGAAATACCAAAGCGTGTACAAAATGGCGATTTACGAATTTAAAAATGGAAGCTCCCTGGTTTCGGCACCAAAAAGAATTTAGCATACGCATCAACCGAAATGAATATGATGGCTTTCTGCTACTCTGGGAAGACCCTGAGGTCTGTCGAATTACGATATTCAGTTGTGATGTTCAAGAGAGCCAGTAAAAAGCAGTAACGAAAATAAGCAAACGTACATACCTCCGACTGCGACCGGCTTACGATGCTTCCACTGGTGATGATGTTCACAAGCTTGCGATCTCCTTGAGCTGATGATGGATGGGACGTGATTGAGAAGGTAAGGGTTCCAAGATGATAAGGATCACACGCGAAATATAACGATTTGCGAAAAGCCGTTTTGGAGGGCTTTTGTGATGTGCGCGCGCGTCCCGGTCGAGGTTCAACACCATTCTGCCTGTCACTCAGAGATTTGACGTATATGACGTTGCTTGACAACCAAAAAATTGGTGTCTTCGATACTGCTAGATTGACTGACAGGCTTGAACATCTTGATTGATGAACGATATGATTTGCTATAGATTAAAATCACGTTTAGTTGCTATGGCGACGAAACAGGCGCTGTGTGAAATGTCCAAAAATATTTATTTATTTACATTGAGAAGGCGTTGACACGGCACGGCAATTAAGACAAGCTTGAACATGTCAACTTTCACAAAGACAGAGCGTGCCCTACTTGTGAAAGGGATGGTTAGAGAGAAATTAGTTTCTCTCGGCAAACTTCTGCGATCAGTGTAACTTATTTACAGGAAGAACTAATGCGGTTTATGGATGCGGAACTAGGCCAGGCGCCCCGGTCGAACAGTGCGGGCGGCACCCCCGTCGCCACTGCCGGAGGCGCAGGGGGCGTCGCCGGGGTGACGGCCAGGACACCCCCACTACCCCTCCCCGACACCGCCGCACTCGACTGGGCCACGCTAGTGCACACAGCGACTAGAGCCATGTTGCAGGTAACGCAAATCATCATCTTCCTGCCCTCATCTCACTCTATGTGGGGTCGGCACAGCATGATTCTTGGAGTAGATCCTTAGATCCTTGTAAGAGTTTTGGCTAAGGTGTTTTATGACCGGCCGCCTGCCTGACGTCAACCCTCCTTGGGAATACTTGCTTATTGTATCTCATCATGTTGGAGGATATTATCCTTTAGTCGTCTTTTACGACATGCACGGGGAGAGAAGCAGCTGGACACATTCTATGTTTTTTCTTTACTCCCAGTTCAGCAGAGAAGTAACGCAAATGTACTATTAAATTAATAGAGTGTCAATCTGGCGACATTACGGTGAATGGGGTTACCCTTACTGAAAAAATCCTACTATGATAATATAAACCCTAAAGTTTGTGAGGATGTTTGTGCCTCAATCACGGCGGAAGCTGGTGTACCTATAACTTACTAGGGTGTCAATATGACGACTGTTGTGACAGCGTATGACGACAGCACCTCTGTCACCCCTTAGAAAATGAGTCACTAAATAATTATGCGTGTTTCAGATTTGTGAAGAGACTCAGTACCCATCAATAGAGAATGCAGATTCGACATTAGAAACCTTACCAAGCGATACTACTAACGAGAGTTGGTCAGAAACTATCCCCGTAAGTAGCTATCTTTTATTTCAGCTTATATCTGAAAAACATGTGTCTTTTTTATATTTCAGGTTTAATAAAAGACGTTGTCTGTATTTTATGTAATGATCATTAAACATATTCAGGATATAAAACTATTTTATTTATGCAACCCTTGAAATAATTTTTTTGGATTTATCGTGTCTCAAGGAGGGTGTTACTGGCTGCGACACAGTTTAATACTTTTGCCATCAGTATCGTTTACACATATTTTAGTTTTAATTTAGTTTGTGTTCCAAATGAATATATTTATATTCATAAACCTTCACAGACCGCAGAAGTAATAACCACATCGACACCACCGAACACTTCACCCACCGGCCAGACCACAGGAGGCAACTCGCAAGGCAACACAACTGGGCAGAATACCAACCCTGGGCAGAACAGCACTGGGCAAAATGGAGCGACTTGCGGGTGCGGGCTGGTCAATCGCGTGGCAGTATTGGAGGCAGAGGCAGCCACGTCGCAGCGACATCGCCTTCAGTTAGAAGAGGAGGTGATTATTCTATACATACACTAGCTACCCGCCCCGGCTTCGCACGGGGATAGATATAATACCATCGTGGACTGTACTTTTGATCTGTCTCGTAGGGTTCAGCCAGCGTTTGCAATATAAGCGCAAAAAAATGTGTTTATTTACGACATCACATTAGTAACCTCTAAAATTATCAGTGTTTCTCTATGCATTGCATGTATTATACATAATAAACCTTCCTCTTGAATCACTCTATCTATTAAAAAAATCTCATCAGAATCCGTTGTGTAGTTTTAAAGATACATACATAGGGACAGACAGCGGGAAGCGACTTTGTTTTATACTATATAGTAAAATCACGCCTTTCTCCCACAGAGATAGGCAAAGTCCATGGATCTCCATTTGCTAGTCGTTTTTTCACATTAATTTTTCGTGTGAAAGGAAATATTTAGGACTTGACATCATTAACATGCACAACATAAGTTGTGGGTTAAAGTAGCTTGTGCAAGTTTATACCTGCCCATAGTTTTGGACAAATACAAGGGCATATCTTTTGAAAGGGCTTGACTTGCCCATTCTACAGAATAACACCTAACTACAAAAAGTGCCCCTTAATTCAATGATATTATTCTAGGTGCGTCGGCTTCGTCGCCACAATACGCGGCTGCGCGAGGAATCAGCGCGTGCCGTGTGGCAGCTGCGGCATTTCACGCAGTGGCTCAAACGCACCGTCGACCGACAGTGAGCAACCGCTTAAACTATGTCGCTTCAGCAAATAAACCGGGGGAAATACACCTCTGCGCAGACAGTGAAATATTGCTGTCGACAAACAGTGAGCAACCACCCTTACACCTATTTAGCATTAGGAAATAATCTGTCTGTGTAGATCGTAGATATGATTGCTGGCCGACAGTGTACTACTAACCTTAAACTACAGCACTAGCGTTCACCCTATGCGTTGTCTGTAAAAATAATTAACAACCAACCTTACACCAAAACACATTGAATCTGTTGACGTTCACAGCAAATATAGCCGTCGACTGACAATGATCATGATCAACTAACTTACACTATGTAGCATTAGTAAATAAATTGATGAAAAATACACCTCATTCTGCGAAGGCGGTAAAAGAGCCGACATAGCAGTAAATTTGACAAAAGAAACAAAACAACTACATTAAATAAAATATTCAACTATATTGTTAATTATTGGTAAAATACCTGTAGGTACGTCAATTATTATGTACGTTTATTGTTAACATTGAATCGACAGCTTTGCTAGACTTATGCTTAGCAATAAGAACATAACACCAATTTTAGATAGATCTTATGATGTTACTATAAGTAAAACTGAAGATATTGCGCTGTATCTTATGAATTATGTGCCTTTTCTTAGCTTCTAGCGAAGCGTTTCTTTTGGCGTTACTCTAATGTAATTTGTTGGTGTTAGCTATCTGGAGACAAGTGGCAATCCAAACGTTGGCGTCACAAGTTAGTGGTAGGTAAAAATTCCCTTGAACGAAGTCAAGTTGACTCTTGCATTGATTTTGTGTCATTTTTGTGAACGGTTGTATTGCAACTTGTTTTCAGTATTGATACTGTGTAAGTTTGTTTTAGACTACAATTAATCACATATTTTATTAAAGATGTGTATAATCTCAGTGTTACTGATATATTAAGGTAATTTATTACGTAGGCACTTCGTTTATTGGAATAAACAAACATAACTACGATTGTTGTAAGTCGAAACTTGATAATGTTGTAATCGGTAAAGTCTGAAGGTATACGTTTTATTTAAATTCTCTATATGACATTTGTTGTATTATTTTTTGTTACATAGTTTACGGTAACATTTCACACGGCCTCATTTGATTCATTGAAGCAATCAAAAAATGACTTCTTGTTTACCAAATAAGTTTTTAATTCGGTCGCTAAAGGGCCAATTTTTTTATAAGAAAACTTCGACTTTACAATTGATAAATTATTTTTGCTAAACAGTATTATTTAATTTGCTTTTTTTCGTAGTAAAACACTTATGAAATAATGAAAACAGAGTAATGTTGGCCTAGAACGAGGAATATGGTGATAATTAAAGTTTTGGTAGCTATCAGTCAAAACATTCGCTGTCTCGTTCCATGATCAGATCGTCACCTGGCACAAAAAAGAAAAACCGGTCAAGTGCGGGTCGAATTCACAAAGGGTTCCGTACCATTGTACATACATAAATGTTTCTTGTATGAGTCCCCCTTTTATTTTTTTATTATTTGTTGTTATAGCGGCAATAAAAATACACTTGAAATTTCAACTCTACCTATTACGGTTCATGAGGTACAGCCCACTGGCAGACTGATGGACGGGCGGACGGACAACGTTGGCTTAGTAATAGGGTCCCGTTAGCACCCTTCGGGTACGGAACCCTAAAAACCAAAGCAAATTGTCAAAAGTCCATCAAAGCACGGACGAACTCGGGCCCTGGCGCAGTCTGGTTATGAAATGGGATAGTGGATAGGGAACTGCAAGCTTAAATAGTGTATAATAAGAATTTGTGATGCATATAACATCACAAACATTTAATCATTTTTATAGGTAGTTACACGAAATACCTAGTTGTAGTTGATAATATTTTTTGCAGTTAGAGATTTTTATTCTTTGCTCTATTAGGTATGTATTTTATTTATTATATCATGTTTAAGCTCACGTTTAGATCTAATATTTATACAACTTACCTTACTTAAATATAATAGTAGTTCGGGTTGATACACTTTAGACCTGCCAAATATTCTTTTTAGGAAAACTATTGCATATATTATTCACAGTAACAGTAGGTAAAATATTACACCGAGTTTACTATGCAGACTTATGTTTTTCAAAAGCTTCGTGATGACTGACCGAGGCCAACCGCGCAAACTGCGGGCGAGGCACTATGCGAAACCTTTCCTCGTAAGGCAACTTCGCGTCGGACAGTCAGTATGCAGCCAATGAGATATTTACTTTGTTTTTTAGGTGATTCGAGCTAAAAACCTTATAATTTAACTTTGAGTTTCTTACCTTTGATATATTATATCGACTGTGAAGTTGCGTGTTCATTTATGATTAAAATCCATTCAGTTAAAGGGCTATTGGAGTTTAGCATTAGCATTCCGGGTGCCTAGCAGCCTCGTGAGGCTTCCGCGCGAGGCAAGTGCTCGATAAGTCAGGACTTGGCTCGCCCGATGCAAAGGAAGACGACAAAAGTCCCCTACTGTAAAGCCAACAGTCGTTTACTATCGGAGGTGGAAATGAGATCTTATAATTGAGTATGATTTCAATTTCGTACGCGTGAATACGCGTCTCACAATTTAGATTTAATTTTATTTTTAAAGAAAAAAAGAGCTTTATTAGTTTAGGTTTCATTTAGAAGTTTCGTTTTTAATTAACTATTTTGACACCTTACAAATTGTTGTAACATGAAATACTGAAACATGACCGCAGGACTCTGTTTAATTAAACAAATAAAAATCATGTATCATCAGATGATAGTAGCTGTATATGCCGACAATGTCCTGTAAAAAACCAACTGGCTATAAAACCTGTAATACACAATGTAATGCGAGGCACTGAGTAATGCGAGTTACTGGTATGTAACGCGAGTTTACTGGTACCCAGTAACTGACATGCCAGTCTGCCAGCGCCTAGCATGCCAGCTACGGCATGCGTATCATGGCGTTAACTTCAAGTATGGTATACTCCCCTCAGGCAGTCTTCGTACAAACATTATTACATTAAATAGAGGGACAGCTAATACTTACGGTTCTAGGTCTTTGGTAAGGATCTACACGTGTGAAAATTTTAATAATTTCATTCAAAATGTGCCTTCTGTTGTCATTGTATTAAAGTATGTATTTAGTCGTAGTTAAAAAATGTTTAAAACAATGTTGCAAAATTAAATGCTGTAACTGTTGATAAATTAGTTTTGTGTGTAAACAATTTGCATGCGTGCCTACAATGTAAAAGACACAACGAATTCAATGAAAAACATAATTATTAGTGTTAAATAAAGCGGTCCAAGTTGTGGACGAAGTGATTTTTAAAATGTCAAAGCATTGCGTTTTCAGTTTTTTTATCTACCTAGATGTTGGCTCCCTATTGATTTTGCATTGAAAGCAATAAAATTATTTAAATTGTTTGATTGAGCGTTCCCCACATGAAAACTAGTAATTCAACACCTCAATACTTGTATGGAGGTTTATCTTTTGACTTGTTTCATTTTTATATTTTGTTTTAAGATTTATATTCCCATAAAATTTGTGTAAGTTGTTATGCTGAGGTAGAAGGACTGACGTTGGAAAAAACGATGTTGGACTTATAATCAGATTTGAAAAAGACAAAATATATTTTTCTACTGTACTTTCGAGTGTCCCCCCAGAGTGAGGGTTTTGAATCGCAAAAACCACTATTTCTTAATCACCAACTAACTTATGATTATTTTTGTAGTTTGAGTAATCCCACCATAGTGTTTAAGTGTTTTTATATTCCTTCTAAATTATTAAACTCGTTTCAAAGTTAGGTAAACAGCTTTTGCAAATGTAATAAGAAACATCTATCATCAAATTATTTTATCGTTGCTTGCGTTGATTAAATATGATGCAGATTAGTTTATTACATTTACAAGATCTGTTCACACTCGTATGTAACGCTGTGTTTATTGACACGCCTTTGTTTAAGATTCTTTTCTATTTGTTTACGTAACCAAAGCAATTACTGTTAACCTCCATATTTTTAAAATTTGGATATTTTCATCAAGTTCAATGTTTTATTTTTAGATACTTTGTTAGTTTTAGTTCTTTACATAATTTTGTAAATTATTATAATGGACATTCCAATAAAAGTAATTATATTATACTGAATGCTTTTTTTAAATCAACTTTTAAAATCCTTATAATATTCAAAACGCGAAAGTTTGTATGTAGGTTTGTTACTCTTTCACGCAAAAACTGCTGAATGGATTTTAATGAAACTTGGAATAGACATAGTACCTAAATGTGCTGGATTAACATATAGGCTATTCTTTATCCGGGTACCACGCGAGCGAAGCCGTGGGCGGCAGCTAGTATATAATATATAAAAACAGACTAAGTTCTAGAGGAATTAAACTTAACACCTTCAAATTAAAATTAAATTAAAGTTACCTACAAGAAAAAGGTTTTGCAAACAACTTTCGACATAAAAGAAAACGACTTTATGCGTGTTGCTATTTTATTAAAACATAATATAATATAGCAAATAATACTAACCTAGGCATTACATAAATAATTAACATTAATGGCAAGCATATTTTTCAATCACATCTACTCTTTTCAGATAGCTTGGTACAAATCTTTCAAAGCTCAAATAACATAGGTACCTTACCTACCTATCGTTATTTATCACTATCCACTAGTAAGTACGGGATGGCACTACCCCTAACATTCTTAAAACTTTGGGATAGGACCGTGTTGGATAGCACAATTATCTAATCTATTAGCTAATCGTTCTGTCGATCAGTGCTTTGTCCTCGGTCCTCAGTATCCTTCTTCCCGGAGTCTCCGTCCTTGTGGAACATGGAGTCAGAGTCGAAGCGGGTAGTGCGCTTGCGCTGCTTGGTTGACCTTTCCGTGGTCACCGTCGATTTCTGGAAGACATTTTGAACAATTAGTAGGTACTAGCTGCCTTGCGGCTTCGCTCGCATGGTACACGTTCGAAAAATAGCCTATAATGTTAATCCAGCACACGTATTATTTATATTCCAAGTTTCATTTAAATCCGTTTAGTCGTTTAGGCGTGATTGAGGCACAAATATCCAAACATCCTCACAAATTTTCGCATTTATAATATAAACAGGGGATAATTTTCTGCCCCTAGCCGCGATGCCAATAAAAATAGAAGGCTTTCATTTGTTTTATAATGTGTGCAATAAAACTTATTTACTCGACCCCCCGAATACTCAAACGACGTCTTAAATGACTATTTTTTGACAGGTTTTCATCAGAAACTGTCAAAAAACCGTGAGTTGAGACGTGCTGAACTCTGAGTTACGTTTGAGTATTCGGGGGATATTCTATTATTAGTGACCCCCTCCAAAATTTCAGGCTGCGACCGCGCCTGGCCACATCAGGACTAAATAGGAGGAGTGGAAAAAAGGAACGCTTTTGCTTTGCAGTTTGAAGTCACTTTGCAGTGGGACGGAAATCGGAACTATATAATTAGGTATGTGACTGATAAGTGTTATGCTTACTGAGTCACCAGACAAGGCCAGTTCGACTTCTCTTTCCACCTTGGCCGCTTCTTCGGGCGCCACGAGTTGCGCGCGCAAGCAGTCTACGGCAATCTGAACTATGCGTTGTAAGTCGTCGTCCGGTGCTATTACGCCACAATCTAAACGTTTTCAAAAGGTTACACCATGGACTAACAATACTGTAATTTATATTATTAGTCCATGAATTTAGCATTTCAGCTCGTAGCAAATAGAAATTTGTGTGCAGTAAATCTTGTTTGTAAAAACATAAGACGGTCTCGGTGGCGTGGCGGGCGATTGCTCGGCAGAGACGCAAGAGGTGGGGGTTCGATTCCCACTGCGGAAGAAATGTTTGCATGTTCTGCAAATATTTCTTCCGGATCTGGGTGTTGTGGTACCATGGTACTCGAAGTATCTGATACCCACGACACAGGGCATCCTAGTGTAGGGTCAGGACTATGTATATGACTGTTGGGTGTTATTTATTTATTTATTTTATGTGTCGTTTATACTACAGAAATAAAATTACTCTTGTGTGTTTTTACATAAGGGCATGCTGCTGCATACAGATTACTATTGGCTACAAGATTTCTTTAAGAATATGCTGACTGATGACCTGATTTGACTACTCCTGTTTACCTTACAGACAGGGCTGCAAACTTAAAACATCAAATTTAAGACATAATTTAAGCCTATGAAATACCCACGGATAGGTTACAGAACCATAATAATATAAACTAAAGGCCTTTTACCAACTCTAATAGATGATTTATACAGAGTCAGGAGGCAACTTTTACCCTCACAAACGGGACGCTGTAGTGCCCGGGACGAATTAAGATGGAGTAGGCTTGCCCAGCACCTATTCCATCATCTCAGCTTAGTCGGCCTTGTCCACAGGAAAGACATGGTCAATACGTGCGGAGCTGAGTAAGCCGCGGGTTTCCTCACGATGTTTTTCTTCACCGTTTGAGAGTACCTACTGGTATAGCGCACATAAATTTTACGCACAGAAAAATACAATTGTTACACGACCGGATTTGAACCCACGACCTGAGGATCGGAAGGCGGGGTCACTACCAACTAGACCACCACAGTGCTCTCCGACCATAATATTAATTCTCACCAAATCATTATAATAATATTAAGTTTACCTTTAATATCCTCAGTGACATCAAAGATATCGATGCGCTCCAAAGATTCCGTTGTCAGCGGATGTTCTGCGTCAATGAGAGAGTTCACAAGTGATGTCATTGTCTCGTCCGTTTCTGCAATGATGAAGTTACATTGTTTATCCTTTCCAATCAAAGGTTGTCTGGAAGATATAGCTTTTAGCGATAAGGCCGCCTTCTTCTGTTTTTTTTAAATGACTTTTCCGTGTTTTGTGATAACTTATATCAAAAGTCCACCAAAGCACTGCACGAGAGTTACCGTTTTATTAGTCGTTTTACACGCACCATCGCCAAACCTTTTCGCCATCTGAATCGTGTGTCATATCAATGCGAAAATGCACAGGGGTTACTCGTTGACATGACATGATTCACCTAAGATCAGCTTATAAAACGGAACTAGGGCTTGGGGGGGAGGGGGGGGGGGCAAATATGGAGGATTGGAAAAGTATTAATTGTAAGACTTGGGGGGGGGGGGGCAAATATGGAGGATTGGAAAAGTATTAATTGTAAGTATAGTAAGTACAGTTGAAGGGCACAAGGTTTACACTTTGAGTCTCTGGGAGGGGGCAGCTGCTCCACCGTGCGCCCCCTTGGCGACGCCCATGGCCGAGAGCATTACCGATGTCAGCGAAATGAGCCGAGTGGAAGAGCGCCGCCAGCGCCGGACCGAGGCGCTCGTGCAGAGGTTCCTTCGCGTCGGCGACGTCCTTCAATGCAGCTTCCAGGGACTCTATCACTTGCTGAGAGTTGTCCGCCGCACCCTCCATCGCTTCCACCTGGGGATCATAAAAATCAACGCACTGCCACTGATCCTCGGATCATGCTGTAAGAGTTTTGGCTAAGGTGTTTTATGACCGGCCGCATGCCTGACGTCAACCCTCCTTGGGAATACTTGCTATCCCTTAGTCGACTTTTACGACATGCTCGGGGAGAGAAGCAGCTGGACGCATTCTATGTTTTTTCTTTACTCCCAGTCCAGCGAAGAAGTATTGAATAACTTATATGCATTTCATTTTGATATTCTCAATGTTTAGGTACCTACTTATATTTCATACTAACATGTTTCCTGATGAGGCGGTCGGCCAAAGCCGCGAGGGCGTCAAAGGCGCGCGTTTGTTTCTTGTACTGGGTGGGATCGCCGCCGTATTTCAGCAGCCACTTCTTTACAAGAGTATCGACAACTTCGTAACGGGATTTGGCACTGAAAACAGCTCGTCACCTTATACCTACTCTGCCCTCCTAGTGAAGAACGCAGTAACTATGTCAAACATGTTTTGATACGTGAGTCAGAACAGGATTTTGTGTTAGGCGATTCCGAATATGCATCTATTTTTTGATAAAAATGCTAGTTACTGCGTTCTTCACTAAGAGGGCAGTACCTACTACAAGCGGCTTTTTGAGGCCAATAAATTGTTACCTTTACGATGTTCTGTAAAGTGTCTTGAGAAGACAGATTCTTTTATAAATAAATATTTCACACATCACCATCTAGCCCCAAACTAAGCAAAGCTTGTACTAGGGGCACCAGATGACTGATATAATACTTAAGTTGATAAGTTAAAAAAAAGTATATAAGCATATACATATACTTAAAAAAAACTCATAATACATACTTTTTAGCTACAACATTCAGACCCAGAAGAAATATTTTCAGAATATACAAATACATCTCCCGTAGCGGGAATCGAACCCGCGCCTCTTGCGTCTCAGCCGGGCACTCACCCGCCACGCCACCGAGGTCATCAAAATGATGTATGAAAACTGTTAATAGTGTCAACTTTTGAACACAATTTAAAGCTAAACTTTGTTTAATTTGAACGGTGAAATCGCCCCTTAGGCAACTAATGTTAAAGGCTCACCCAGATATAACTTCAGGAAGTTGATCCGTGAGATCTTTCAGTAAATCGTCAGCATCGTCTCTAGTTACTCTCATGGCGTCGAGGCAATCGTATAGCAGCTTCATCACATTGATGTCGTATACTAGTTTTACTGTAGAACCCAGTGGGGTACTGAAAAGAAAGCAAGAAAGAAATAACATTTATTTGGCACACACACAAAAAGTGGGGAAGGAACAAAAAATCTCTTAAGTAGGTACCTACAAAAGAGAGGATGAAGGCAAACAAATAGCAACAAACATACAAAAAAAAGTACCTACAACTAACTATTAGCCCTTCCCGTAAACCAATCGGCGATGTTGTGTGACCAAAAAGGTTAGAGCTCAGCATGTGCTCCTTGCAGATTTAACTGAAAATAGCGCTGGTTTTCAGATCCAACCTTTTTTTTTAAAGCGGCCATGTTTTACGTTACTAGGCCATAAATAATACAAACCGAGCTTAATATAACTTATTTTCACGGTATGAGTTCTTTGTATTTCTTTACATTCAAAACATTTCAAAATGTTGTCAGAGATTATAAAGAAATACACAATGCAAAAGTTTAAAAGTCGGGAAATAAGTTCATGGTTTTGCATATATTTTGGGTTTGTAATTCTGTGACACCATTATGAAAATTATGACATGTAAGTTATACATTATGAATGCCAAACTTGGAGTCACTCTTGATTCAAAGTCCCATGATGGATACGGTGAACCATGGTCCATCATAGATGGTCCATCATGTTGGAGGGGATACTATCTCTTAGTCGACTTTTATGATACATTCTGGGAGAGAAGCAGCTGCATCTTTACTCCCAGTCCAGCAAAGAAGTACATCTTATTAGGCTCAAATAAATGAACTCACATAGGAAAATACTTCTTCTTCTGTTGCCTCATGACCGTCGGCACCATGAACAGGTAGATCTGTTCCTCCTCAGCCTCCGACGTGTCTTCCGCGGGTGGAGCCTTCATGTGAGACAGCGGCTTTAGTCGTAGGCTTTGGATCTCCTCCTTAATGTACTAAAAAGAAAATACTACTCTGAAAGACCCATTATCCCTTCAATTTTGACATCAAAATGTCAAAAAAATTATGACAGCCACCGGCTGTCATAACCTTACCTTAGACATGATCGGATCGGAAGGCGTCGAAAATACTGCATTGTACAAAATATGTAATAACTCTACAACCAAACCATATTTTATCATTCTATAAACAACAATGTAAGTACTAATTGATAAATCGTTGTGTAAACGAGCTATAATTTCTTTTTATAATATTATTACTATATTTACTAACAAACATAGTAGGTAATAAATCATTTCGAAATCACTCACAAGGTAACGAACTTTTTCAAGCTTTATCTAAAGTTATTACGATGTATTTCTTACAATCGATTATATAAAAATACTTATAATGAGCATTCGAAAAATCCAGTAAAAATAGCGAACAAAGTCATGTCCCTTAATCCTTCCTTCTTTAATCCTTAATCCATCCTTAATCCTTCCTTCCTTAATCCTTAATCTTTAATTCTTCCTTAATCCTTAATCCTTTATCCGTCCTTAATCCTTAATCCATCCTTAATCCTTAATCCTTCCTTAATCCTTAATCCATCCTTAATCCTTAATCCATCCTTAATCCTTAATCCATCCTTAATCCTTAATCCATCCTTAATCCGTCCTTCCTTAATCCTTCCTTCCTTAATCCTTAATCCTTCCTTCTTTAATCCATAATCCTTCCTTAATCCTTAATCCTTCCTTAATCCTTAATCCGTCCTTAATCCTTAATCTTTCCTTAATCCTTAATCTTTCCTTAATCCTTCTTTAATCCATAATCCTTCTTTAATCCTTAATCCATCCTTAATCCTTAATCCATCTTTAATCATTAATCCTTCCTTCCTTAATCCTTAATCCATCCTTAATCTTTCCTTCCTTAATCCTTAATCGTTCCTTAATCCTTCTTTCCTTAATCCTTAATCCTTCCTTAATCCTTAATCTTTCCTTAATCCTTAATCTTTCCTTAATCCTTAATCCATCCTTAATCCTTAATCCTTCCTTCTTTAATCCTTAATCCATCCTTAATCCTTCCTTAATCCTTCCTTCCTTAATCCTTAATCCTTCCTTCCTTAATCCATCTTTAATCCTTAATCCTTAATCTTTCCTTAATCCTTAATCCTTCTTTAATCCATCTTTAATCCTTAATCCTTCTTTAATCCTTAATCCTTAATCCATCCTTAATCCTTAATCCTTCCTTAACCCCCCCCCCCCTTCGGACCGCGCCTGATTAGGAAGACCTGTGTCTAGAAGTGGACTTGATGATGAGTCTTAATTTTTAAAATAAAATAATTTAGACCTTGATCTGCTGGAGTTGTTGCGCCCTCACTATGCGGAGGCGGACCACGTCGCGCTGGTACTGCTCCGGCTGGTAGCCGCCCGCCATCGTCGTCGGATCCTTGGAAGGCTGGTGACATTAAGATGTTATATCATACATACATAGAAGATTAACGAAACAGGGTGTATGAGGCGACTGTGAATGGTACCGTTGGAAGGGGAAGACCTCGGCGCACGTACCTGGACCAAATCGTCGACGTTTTGGAAAAGGGCCAGGTCAAGAGTACCCCTAAACCGACGAGCATGTACGAAGAATGTAATAAGATGGTATTTTACAAAGCATTACAAATGGACCCGTTGAGTGAGAGGTAGGAAGGTTGTACCTTTTGTGGTAAAACGTCTGCTTGCAATGCTGCAGCCAGCCGAAGCCGGTCCGAGTAGCTTTGTAAGATTTGCAAATATTTCTTCTCCAGCTTACTGTGACGTTCCTAGAAACAATAAAGATATCTAATCTGTCTTATGGGACGGTTACATTTCAATCGTTAAAAAATGTAAGCACAAGCCGAAAACTAGCATCATAAACAAAATTTCCTTAAAATAAGATAGCCATATCTTTCACAATACATTTCATACTCGACCGCATGGTACCATGTTGAATATTTTAGAAATTAAAAACATAATATTTTTCTTATTGTTGTTTGCAATAAGGATGGGCAAATAATAGGTATTCAACGATTCTAGGAAATCGATAGCTTTATACTTAGAAGCTGAAATAATCAACCACTCGTGACAGGTGGACGGACCGGGCAAAGTCACACCATAAGGGTACCGTTTCATCATTTTGATTCAAAACTGTTTCTTGGAAGCTTTTACATTCGAGTTTTAGTTTTATATAGTTGTTCGTCAAAAATTCTTGGAAAATAAGTCTCGACGAATATGTAACCTACCCTCCAAGCCCTGAGCTGGTTCAGGATCTGCGGAATAGCTCCAAGAGTGGCGGAGAATTTGTGTCGCCTCGCCATTTGCCTCAGCAGATCGTCCAGAGTACGGTCCACCTTGCGAGGCTTGCCCAGCTTCCGGGTCAGTACGTCGCGCATCTTGGCTCGCAACTCCTCGGCCTGAGCCTCCATCGCGCGAAGGTCGATGTTCATACGAAAGAGATGGGTGCGGTTCACTCTGACAACAATATTTTGCTCTAGCTTAGCTCGCTTGTAAAACCGGTCAAAAAGTTGTTTCTACAGATCAGCAACTTTGTTTCTACAGAGTTTTGTCTGATCCGCGGTTATTGCGTGATTGGCTACTAAACATACATTCTCACAAACTTTCGAATTTATATATTAGCAGGATTAAGATTGCCTAAAATTATACAGACCAACTGTCAAAAAGTTCTTTCTTACACGTTTATCATCAAATCACGCAACTTCAACACCCTTCGCCTTAGTTTCGCGAGCATTTACCTCGGGGCACACAAGTCCAGGTCTTCATAAAATTATAATTGATCAAATCTATAGGCTATGTTTGAACTAACTTTTGCCGCTGTTTCTGTTGCTTTATCTCATCCTGCAGCTCTAACACCCTTCGCCTGAGTCTCGCCAGCATTGCTTCAGGAAAGACTACAGTTTTGGACAGTCCAGCGGGGCCCGTACAGCCGCGCATCGCCGACGCACGTATTTGGTCGTAGCGTAGTACTATCACTTGGTCCACGTCGTTCAGGCAGCTTTGTTTCTCAAGCTGAAAATACATCGTAATAATAATCGAGTGTGCGGTTATGTAAGTGGGTGGGTAAATGGGTGAGTGATTGAGTGAATGAGTGGGCGTGTCAGTAAACAAGTGGGGTGCGAGTCAGTGAAAGAATGAGTAGATGTAAGTGTTAATGGATGAATGTGTGAGTGACCCAATAATCTACCCGTGCATTAAGCGTGGGTAGCGTGTCACTGAGGGAGCAAATAAGTGTGTTTTCTGCTGTCACATTTCGGCAACGGAACAGATTTGGCTGAGACTCAGACATAACGTATTCTGATTAGTAGTAATTTATGACCTGGAAAAACTTGCAGCGGAGCCGCGGGCGGATAAGTTTACCATAAATTCTCTCAGCTCATTCTTCCTCTTGTCCAATTGCACGGAGAGCTTGCGTTTCACTTTGTTGTGAGCCTCGATGTCTTTACGCAGGAGGTCCACTAGGTGATCCTGTTCCATCATCTCTTGCTCGTGCTTATGTCTGGGAATGGGAATAATTATTAGTAAATAAGTAAGTACTCGTAGTATTCAGATATGATGATGTTTCAATCATGAGCAAGTGGCTGAAACGAGTTGAGAATAAAACAGTGAACACCTGGAATAGCCTAGGATACTTTTTATTCCAAGCGAAAGAA
Source organism: Scotopteryx bipunctaria (assembly GCA_949320045.1). Lineage (NCBI taxonomy): Eukaryota > Metazoa > Arthropoda > Insecta > Lepidoptera > Geometridae > Scotopteryx > Scotopteryx bipunctaria. The sequence continues at coordinate 8,975,398 of OX439450.1, read as the reverse complement.
ATCTTGGGCGGAAGTTATTTTGTACATAAGTTTATCGTCGTATCCTACGAATAAGGGCACAAACGCCATTAGGCCTTTTTATTTTTATTGCATTTTTGGAATCTTCACTATCATTTACATCTAATCAGTTCAAAAAAAGTTCAAAAATAAATTTAAATCAATAAGTTATTTAAGTTTTAAACTTGGGGCACAATTACATTGCTGAGTTTTGCCCGGCGAATAAGGTTCCAAACGCCACTGGTAGCTGTATTCCACGCGCGAAATGAGTGATAAACGCAACTGGGACTTTGTTCGTCGGAGATTACCGTGAAGTGCGGACATGCGTGTGCTGCGTATTGTTGTGAATATACAAGATATACAAGTTGCATTTTTATCAAACCTAATCGGAAATAAACTGGATTTTTTAAGTTTTCTAGTGTAACTTTCTTCATTTGCCTATCGATTTATTACTACAAAATATAAGTACAGGCTGTAAAAAGACTACTCCCGACAAAATTGGAGGGTGAAAGTACTCATCAATCTAAACTACTTTTCATGGAATCAAACCTTTGATCACGCTGTTCCATACGTCATGTTGACTTAGTAGGTCATCATCAGCCTATAGCAGACCACTGCTGGACATAGGCCTCCCCTAATGAGCGCCATCTTTTCGTGCCTTATCATTGGGGGTTAATGCCCATAATCCCCACGCTGGGCATGCGGGTTGGGGATCGCAGAAGCACAGCTTCTCGCATCGCCGACGCTGCTGCCCGTCGACGACCCTGGAATTTAACTGTGCCTTAAGGGCTGCACTATACCGCAATCAACCGGTCGCCAGAGCCTCGTTTGTGATTTAGCAGGATGTACCACGGGCAGGTGAGGTTGGCTTGGGTCCCTAAGATGTGAGTCGGAACCCCATACACCCCAGTCCAATGTCTGCTTGATAGCAGCAACTGACGCCGAAATTAAAAATCCATCACAAGCTCCATGGTTAGAAGTTCAATATCTATCAGTGTATTCTCATCATCTCATCATCTATCTGCCCTTATCCCACTTATGTGGGGTCGTCACAACAATTGTTTTTCTTCCACTCCCCTTTATCAGTCGTCCTCTCAGTATTCACTCCTTTCTTACTTATGTCATCTTTCACGCAATCCATCCATCTCTTTTTCGGTCTACCTCTACCCTTGTATCCATCCACATTCATATTTATCAATCTTCTTGTCACATGATATTCATCCCTCCTCATGACATGCCCATACCATGCTAACCTATTACTCCTCAACTTCTCTGTCACAGGCGCTACATTCAAACTTCTTCTGATATACTCATTCCTTATCTTATCCATTCTCGTCACTCCACACAATCCATGTCAACATTCTCATTTCTGTTGCATGCAATCTACTTTCATCCGTCCCTTTTAGTTGCCCAACACTTCGATCCATACAATACGGCAGGTCTGACTGATTTGTAAATTTTCCCCTTAATTTTAAGGAGCATTCTGGGGTCGCTAGTTGTCCCCGTGACCTTTTGCCATTTCATCCATCCCGCATTATTCTATTTTTCACAATCCCGGTCTATATCGCCGTCGTTCTGGATTTATGAGCCGAGGTATCGGAAGTCGGAGCAGACTGGAAGGGATACTCCATTTAAGGAAATAGAGGAGAAACTGGATGGACCACCGAAATCACAGAACAGGTGCTCAGTTTTTGTTCTGCTGATTTTCAGTCCGACACTCTCCAGTCTCTCTTGTCATTTTTCCAGTCTACCCTGGACCCCAAGCGCATCATCTTCGACAAGCACAATGTCGTCGGCGAACAGCATGCACCAGGGTGCTTCCTCCTGTATGTCTGACGACAACGCATCTATCACCAGGAGGCTAATAAGGGCTTAAAGGCGATCCCTGGTGAAAGCCTACAGCCACATTGAACTTATCGGTAACTTTAGCTTTGGACCGGACACGTGTGTTTGCTCTATCATACATAGCACGTACAAGTTGCACGTACTTCTCAGGCACTCCCTTCTCTTTCATAGCCCACCACAGAACCTCACGAGGCACCCTGTCATATGACTTTTCTAGGTAAATGAACATCATATGCAAGTTTTTATGTGCACATCTATATTTCTCACTAAGTTGGCGAAGAGCAAATATGGCGTCCATTGTTCCGCCTCCAGGCATAAACCCGAATTGGCTCTGTGATACCTCACTCTCTTCTCTCATTCGTCTCGCTATTATCCTCTCCCAAACTTTCATACTGTGTGACATAAACACAGTTCTGAACATCACCCTTGTTTTTGAAAATGGGCACAAGAGAACTGTTGCACTATTCTTCCGGGATCGCCTGTTAAAGAATAAAGCTAGCCACCACCATGCATCCACTTTTAAAAACTTCCATACTTCAGCTGGTATGCCGTCTGGCCCTACAGCTTTCCCATTCCTCATACCTTGCACCGCTATTTTAACCTCATCTACACTTATCTGTTTCACCACAGCCATGTTTGCTGGTGTTCTAGGTAAAACACCATTCCAATCATTCTCCTTATTCATCAGCTTTTCAAAATATCCCTTCCAACCTGTTTTTATTTCCTCATCATTCGTCAAAACCTTTCTTTTTTCATCTTTTATGCATTTAATATATATAATGTCCAAGTGATCTCAGTGATTTTAAAGAATAAAAAGTTTTAACTTTGACTTTGAATGTCCCTTGAACTCTTTTCTCTCGCTTTCGCTAGTTTGTAGAGGTCTTTCTGTCCGTCAGGGCTTTCAAGAGACTGGTACAGTTTTTCCTTGTACAGTTTTTTGGCCCTTGCTACAGCGACAGCTCTTTTAGCATTTTTCTTACACTCAACATACATCTTCCTCTTGATTTCTTTCATTTCCATAGTTTCAACATTTTTCCATTCCTTAAACGCATTCTTCTTAAGTATCTAGTAGGATACTCGGAGAATATAATTATCTAAGGCAGTAGTCAGAAGCACGTCCAAACATAACATTTGGCACATGCTCACATTTTGCAGAAGTATTCCATATGTGACAGGTTGCAAGCCCATGACCGCTGCTAAAATTTATAATTTTGAACATGACGATAATCTTGAAAAACCATAAAAAATATTTAACTGTCATCAAATCGTCCTTCACGCTCCTCTCATCACCTTCTACTCATGACACCACAGCATAACACAAATTTCTACACTCTTCACTGTTAATGCGGTTCGTATGTGGAACTCTATTCCAGTACAAATACGCCAAGCCTCATCCACGGGAATCTTCAAGTCTAAAGTAGATCACCATTATCTTGCTCTGCAGAACAGTCATCAAAATTGAGCACCTGTAGGTTTTTTGTATAATGTTTTATAATTAGGTAGATATTATTTGTATTTATTTATGTATAATAATTATTTTTCTTGTAACTTTTCTACTAAGCACTAATTCCGTTTTTTTTTCCAAACTACACAAAGATTAGCTGGAAGAAAATGCTAATTAGCATTAAGTTTGCCTGTGTACATGTTTATCTTGTGCAATAAAGAATTTTCTATCTATCTATCTATCAGCACCCCGCCAACTCCGGGCGAACAAGGTCATCAAGGCGTTTAAGTTAGCGTCGATAAACAAAATCTCCGTGGAAAAAGGTTACTAAAGACGCTTAGAACCAAGCGAACAAGAAAATAATACACGGAACAAGGTCCTAAGCGACAAAAGTGAGGGAAAACGTAGTATTATATTTAAAAAAAATACTCAGAATGGTAAATAGAACGTTATGAAAACAAATAAAAAAATAATTTCATTAAAAAGTTTAAAACTCATCGAAATAATAAGAAAAAACCGCCTCCTGTAAAGTTGGTGTTTTGCAATTGTGCCCTTATTCGTAGGATACGACGTTATGTCCCTGGTGCGGATGAAGTTGGAACTTTTGTTCATAAAATTATGCACGCAAAACGCATGGTTCATTTGAAAGAAGTCACGATACGGGAACTTATTCGCCACAGAATAGACAATGACGCAATACGTAAACATTTGACAAAATCCGATAATGCAACCAGGTTAGAAGAAGGGGTTCGAAGAAATGATGATATGAGCTTACCTAGTGTTCCTCAAATCATAAGTCTTGTTGTAGATATCGACGTCGCAGCCCTCCGGACAGATGTTAGGGTCGAGACGAATCGGGCCGATGTCGCGGCTGTCTATACTTCCCTCTTCTTCCTCTTCGCTGGAAGACGATTCTGACTCCGATTCCGACGATTCTAGATGGGAATAAAAAATGCATAGTTTTGGAGTATATGAATAAAAAATACTGTTCAAGTGCGAGTCGATTTCAACACTAAGGGTTCCGTAGCTTCGTACATGTACTTTTTAGGGTTCCGTATCCGAAGGGTGCCGACGGGACCCTTTTACAAAGCCTCCGCTGTCCTAAAACCTAAAAATTACCGATTATACGGTGGATACATCATCATCGTCATCGTGTACATCCACTACTGGGCATAGGTCTCCCTCTGTTTGTGCCATCGATAAGGGTCTCGTACCAGTCTCGTCCATCCTAGGCCCATAATTTTGACAATATCGTCTGCCCATATCGCTGCAGGACGACCCATCTATTCCATCCTCTCAGCTTAGTCGGCCTTGTCAACAGGAAAGACATGGTCAATACGTGCGGAGCTGACTAAGCCGCGGGTTTCCTCACGATGTTTTCCTTCACCGTTTGAGAGTACCTACTGGTATAGCGTAATAAATTTTTCACACAGAAAAATCCATTGGGACACAACCGGGTGTGAGTCCACGACCTTAGGATCGGAAGCCGGGGTCACAACCAACTAGACCACCAGTGCTCCAAAGTACCTAGCTAGGTACCTGAGCCTAAAAACCCAACTGTAAATTACTTTTTTTTCATATAAAAGTACCATCATCATCACGGTCTCGCGGCGCGCGATACTTCTTCTTGAATATCCTCCTCAAGAAGTCAGCGAACTTGTTGTCCACGACCAGCTTCTTGAACTGTCTCTGCAGTTCCTCGCAGGACAGGTTCAACTGCTCCTTGTTTATTTGGTGCTCCTCGATGCGATGCTCGCAATCCACGATTTGGTCTTGGACGGCTCGGACCTTGGCAATATTACAAAATTTACGGTTTTAGGTAAACTATAGTATAGAGTAGTGATGGGACTCGAATCGAAAATGAATATTCGAATCAACTCGAATCATCTGGAAATCGAATCATGACTCGAATTAATCCTTGATTCGAATTGATAGATGATTCGAATCGATATAATGATTCGAATCAATACGAATCGATAAGATGATTTGAACAATAGATACTTATAAATAAATAAAATACACCTTAGATACATTTTTGAATCATCATCATCATCAGCCTATAACAGTCCACTGCAGGACGTAGGTCTCTCCAATTGCAACCATCGCTAGGCGTACTACTCGCGTAACAGATATAAGAAAGAAATTGATTCGAATCAACTCGACCATTCAAATCAAAAATCTCATTCAAATTGAGTTTTAACTGTCATCATTCGAATCATTCGAATCAAATGTGATTCGAGTACCATCATTAGTATAGAGTATTGGCTGTCATTTGGTATCCAGCCTAGATCGTCGGTTCAAATAAGCCATGCACCTATTGTTTTTTCTATTCAACAAAATGTATTTACCCTAATCATGGGCAGGTGAAGGAAAATCTAGAGGCATTTCATAGGACGAAGAACGAAAATTTAAAGACATGTCAAGCGCACGAATTTACATAATTTTTGTTCGTAAGACTCAGTGATACAATAGCGCGGTAAGGAACCAAACCTGCATCAACTTGGCGTATACTCTCTCAGCCAGTCTATCCTCATGCGCTTCGAATCTGTTCAAGACATTCATTTCTCGGTGCATTTGATACAGGTTTAACTCCAAAAGTTGATTTTTCTCCTGCAAGCATTCCAAGTTAATTTCTTACTTTCGTTTATTCTTTATTGCACATATGAAATCACATAAAACACAGACATAAAGTAAGGACATGTACAAAGGCGAGCTTAACCCTACAAAGAGTTCTCTTCCAGCAAACCTTTGAGGCAAGAGAGAAGTGGAATTTAAATAACGGGTACATGTACAAAACAAGACAAGACAAACTTTCCATTAGTACTATAACTTTTATTTATAATTTTGTAAGATAATCAAGTTGGAACGATATATAACCTGAACTCTTATACGTTCCCTTTGAAGCTGTCGAAGGCGAGAATCAAACTGCTGAACTGAAACCGTCGCATCCGCTAGCAACATATCTTGTTCATAAAGATGTCTGAAAAGAACAAAACCAGTCAAGTGCGAGTCGAATTTGGACACGAAGGGTTTCGTACCATCGTACAAGTACATTAATGTTTCTTGCATGGGGCCCTCCATGTTGTTATAGCGCCAATATAAATATACTCTGTGAAAATTTGAACTCTAACCGGTTCATACGGTTCATGGGATACAGCCCGCTGACAGACGGACGGCCGGGCAGCGGCGGTAAATCGGTAATAGGAGTAAAAAGGTAATAGGGTCCCGTTGGCACCCTTCGGGTACAGAACCCTCAAACCTATATGAGATTAAAAGGATCATGAGAGTTCGCAGCCAAGTCATTTTCCATCTGAGGAAGTACGCTAGTACGTTTAAAAATATCTGCGGTTCTGCTAAACACAAAGCCTCGGTCGCAAAGCCTCCACGTGGTTTGTGATTGTAAAATTTCATTCATAAATTTTAGGTGTAGCGTTTCGAGACATCCTTCAAACTTACCTTTGTATACGTCTCTCACGAATCTCTGTTTCGATCGGAGTGGACTCAATATCGGGTCTAGCTTTCAAAAGCTCCCAGGAAGCGGCCAGGGGTCGTGTCACTGAAAATAAACACTAAGTAACAACCAGTATATAGTTCAAGTTTGTTGTGAAGGGTGATCCCATTACCTATCAAAGGCACGAATCGGGCCACTCTGGGCTGTCGAAGTCTAGGTTGCGGGTATAGAGTGGATTTCCTGCGTTCCTGTACAACGGATTTCTTCCCCATTCCACCGGTCCCACCTCTCACTGGGAGTTGGATTGGTTCGGGCTTTATCTAAAGACAATATTGAATATAATTGCTGTATTGTTGGGAAGAAATAAGTCGAAAAGAAAGATAACGAAACAAAACAAAGAGATGACGGCCTCGGTGACGTGGCGGGCGATTGCTCGGCAGACGCAAGAGACGCGGGTTTAACTCCCGCTGCGGAAGAAATGTTTGCATGTTCTGCAAATATTTCTTCCGGGTCTGGGTGTTGTGGTACCGTGGTACTCGTAGTTTCTGATACCCACGATACAGGACATCCTAGTGTGGGGTCAGGGCTATGTATGTGACTGTTGGGTGTTTTATTTATTTATTTATAAATAATGTAATAGCTAATGTCAAAAATTCGAAAGTTTGTTAAAAGTTTGTGCTTCAAGCACGCCATTAAGGCTGAACCGATTTGAATGAAACCTGAAATATACTATGTACGTAAAGTGAAATAATTGAAAAAACTTTTTGGGTAGCAATAGTTGGTAAAAGTTGGATAAAACATACCGCAAGATTCTTTTCAGGAAACTCGAGATCATCTTCAATGACCGGTAGCGGAGGAGGCGGTTTGGCCAGTTTCTGAGGGATCTCGACGCGTATCTCGCCAAGCCTCTCGCCGATTTCCTTCATGCGTTGAACTAAACGCACTTTGTGGTCGCGCAGTTCTAGCACCTTGGCGTTGAACGCGCGTTTGTTATCGTAGATCTAAAAATAATTACAGTCCTTGATTCCGGACATATTTTTATTTTCACTACAGTACAGAGGCTCGAGTTAGACATTAAGATTGGTCGCATAGGTATGGGACCAATCTCAATGTCTATTGATGTTATAGAACCTCGGTGGCGTTCGGGCGAGTGCTCCGCTGAGACGCAAGAGGCGCGGGCTCGATTGCCGCTACGGGAGAAATGTTTGTATGTTCTGCAAATATTTCTTCCGAGTCTGGGTATTGTTAGTATTTTATGTATGTATTTACAAAAAAAAGTACCTATATAAGTATTCTATGAGTCATCTGGTGCTCATAGTACAAGCTTTGCTTAGTTTGGGGCAAATGGTACTATGTAAAATGTCTACAATTTTTAATTTTTTTATTATTTATAAGTCAGTCGCTAATATTAGTCATAAGCTAACATCAAAAAAGAATGTTCAAATGTGAAATTATCATCCAAGTCACAGTAACGGGTCTGTGGTCTGTGTTGTAGTAGATTAGAATTTTACACCAAACATAATTATATTTAAAATCTAAGATTAAGTATTGACTAACGTCTGAGCATTGTTCTTGAATATGAGCCTTGGAATATTGTTCGAAGATCATGATTTTCTGCATAGTGTTCTAACCCCCGAATACTCAAACGCATCTCAGAGTTGAGCACGTCTCAAGTGACGAGTCGCGTTTGAGTATTCAGGGGTAAGTCAGCTTCCGATTTCCTACGCAAACGGGAAATCCTACCTCCTTCCTTGTCAGGCAGACTCTCAGCTGAGTGTTGTGTCCGGGCGGGGCCACATAGTCGGGTTGCGTCTTCAGCAGTTTGTTGCCAATAGACGCTTCTGCCTCTTTCAAGGCTTCGGCAGCGCCAGGCGGCATCGCGTGAGGGTCCGGTTTGCGGGAGAGATGTTCTTGCCACTGGCATTAAAGTATTATATTTTGTAAAGGTAGAATTTCGAAGCAAACGTCAGTAACGCCGCGACAGAGCTTCTTTACATAGTCGTTTTTTGTGACGTCATTAAAGACAGACTTTTGAAGCATGAGTAGTGACGCCGCGAGTTACCATACGCGTCGCCAGTGACACTGAAACTTGCTTCGATAGTCTACTTTTACAGAGATATAGAATGGATAGTACTGAAACTAAAAGTGTTGCAAGAGAATTGTGAAGTAGGTAACTGAGGAGTAATTTGGCGGGCGTGATTTTTATTATTGTTTAGCAACCGGCCCCGGCTTCGCACGGGTATCCTACGTCGACTTTTTAGATCAATTTGAAGAACATTTGGGAGACAGTAAAAGTTTGATAGCATTATGTGATTAGTGGGAAAGAAGCCATTGGCGCAGGATCAAATAAAGTATCCCAAACGAGACCTGAAGAGGTTCCATAGATGCTAGTTTATTCGCGATTACCTCAATAAATTGAATATGATGCCGGTTCAGCCGTTGATGGTAGTTCCTTAGAGCTTTCTTCAGTGGATGCGGTGGTCTCGGCGGCAGACCCAGCAGGAATGACGCCACTCGCGGAGGGCCCCAAGACATCTTTCGCGCTGCCACTTTCCGTACAGTGGACTCTGCTCGCCTATTGTTAAATTTCATTGTTTTGAAGGAATCAATTAGATATTTTTCTGTATAAATAATTATAGGCAAAAAATCTTGTATATAATAAGGTTTTATATAAAAACGCTTGAAAGGCGTTTGCCAAAAGCTAAAACAATATTTTAATTAGTAACCGGACAAACCTTAAACAGTGCTTGAACTAAGTAACGTTTATAAATAATGAAAAATATAGCACAAGTTATAATTCACTCTTGAAAACACGCGCATACAAGTGACGGAAAGTGACGAAAAACAACAGCTTTCATTGATTATATAAATTAGTGTAATGTAATCAAGCGAGCAAAATAAACGTGCCTTTTTATGTTTGACTTACTTCAACTGCGCTTCGGCTAACTTCACCAAATCCATATCCCTTTGGTGTGCGTGAATGTTAAATGAGACATTTATATTTGTATAACAATATAGTGAAACATATTTGTAATAAGATAATACTAATGTTATCTTTCTCATACTAATCCGCTTAACTCTTTATAAAAGTTTACCAAAATGCAGACAAGTGCACCGCCCACCGGCCCGCATTAAAAAAACGGGACAGCACACACATACACACAAAGCAAACTCAATATCTTCGACACGTGCTTCGCCTCTCCACGAGGCATCCTCGGGAAGTTGACTCAGACTGTGCGTCAGAGATGAACTAGAGAGATAACAGCTATTTAGTAATAAGTAGCTTAAAATGGTCTTCCGCAAATGCCCTTGAATCAACTATTTGCTACAATATTTGTACTTAATAACATAGTCAAAATTATTACCGTCCTCGAAGAGCCGCTTCTGCCATTTTTTGATAAACTTCTTCAAGCTGGTTGTAAAAAGCTTTGGATAAATTCTTTTGGCGTAGTGGCCTGATCATTACTGCCGTATCCCTGCAAAAAATTTATAACAAATGACGCACCATTATGATAGCTATTACAACTAGGCCTTTTACAATCTATAGTAGATGATGTAGACAGCGTCAGGAGGCAACTTTTACCTTCACAAACGGGACGCTGTAGCGCCCGGGACGAATCAAGATGGAGTAGGCTTGCCCAGCACCTATTCCATCCTCTCAGCTTAGTCGGCCTTGTCCACAGGAAAGACATGGTCAATACGTGCGGAGCTGACTAAGCCGCGGGTTTTCTCACGATGTTGTCCATCACCGTTTGAGAGTACTGGTATAGTGCACATAAATTTTTCGTACAGAAAAATCCATTGGTATACGACCGGGTTTAAACCCACGGCCTTAGGATCAGAAGGCGGGTCACCAACTAGACTACCAGTGCTCTCAGCTATTACAATCTTAGAAAAATAAACAAAAGTACTTAATTACAACAGAGACAATAGATTACAGTAGGTATATTTACCTGATAGCTTTTAAAGTGAAAGGGAACACATCACACTGTATAATGTTCCTTGAATACATCTTGTGTAGGGCTAGATCTGATGCCTCCAGCTGATGTGCGATCTTCCGTCTCGTCAAAGCCTTGGCTTCATCGAGCTCTTTCTCTTGAACCATCAGTGGACGCGGGTCGAGAGTCACGTCGATTTGTTGGGAGATTGGTAACTGCTTATTTCTAAAATGGACATTTGCGAAGCATTGGATTTAGTTAACGATAAGCATACCTACGTATTTGGTTCAAGTCTAAAGAGAAAAGGTAGGACGTGACATTTTATAAATGCTGATCTTGCTATTCTGTTCATCCATATACCTAACGCTAAAATTTGTGTTTTATCTATTTATGATTTTGTTTTAAGGTGTGCCGCAAGGATGTCTACTAGGGCATTTTTTATTTATTATGTTTTCATTGTAATTTTTGTTTTTAGTCTAAATACTAACGCTTTTATCAGTTTGTTGTACTCAGCAGTTAGTTCAGCCAGTTGACCTCTCACACGTTTCTTGTGAGCGTTGGCTATTGCCATCATCTTATCATATTCTTCTTTTTGCTTGAGTTCTTCGTGAGACATCAGTTCTCCTTCCACTGTACTGGGTTCTTTTTCTTTTGGGACTTTCTGAAAAAACATTTTTTAATTATTTTGCTAATACAACAGTAGGTAATTCTATTTATTAGAGCGAAGTCTTACAGGTAACTCTTTAAGTTTAGGCATTTCAGGCTGTGGTAGCAATGGCTCTTCAAAGTTGATCTCGTATGAAAAAATATTTCCGTCTGCTCCACTGGTATAGAAATATCTAAAAACAACCAAATAGGCTTTCTTATGACTTTCGTAACATACCAAAATTTTATTTTAAAAATTATTTAGCTAACTTACTTTCCGTCGGCACTTATCTCAAGACAAGTGATAGCTCCCGTGTAGAAGTCGTGCATTGCCAAATAGTAGTTGTCGTGGAAATCAAGACGTGGAGTTGGTTGTTTCTGAAACAAGTCTTTGTATTTTACGTTCTCTTTCATTTATGCTTGCGAGTGGAAGTTTAGAATCAGACTTCGAACTGTATATTTTATTATCTGTGGTTCGTTAATGGATACCTCTTCTTTCGCCAGCCGCCTGCCTTTCAGCTTCTTCAGCAGTTTTTGCTGAGCCATCATCCAAGTCATGTAATGATATTCATCTGTGTCTTCTTCCTCAGATGGCATCTTCACTACCCTGATATAGCCTGTGTTGGTTCCGATTATGAGATAACGACCTTCACAGCTGTAAATAATGTAGAGCACATTAATGATTTCACCACAGTTGTTCGAATAACTAGTAACACTAGTAGTAATAGTAGCTGTAAATAATAAGGATTTATATAGTTCATAAAAAGTTGTCGGTCAAGTGCATGACTGTTGGGAGTTAGTGACATTATTTAGGCTAGTACCTATTAAAAAATGCTCAAGAATATTTTGTTGACAGTTCGACTCACACAAACTTCAGAGAGGTGATATCATCGCACCAGGCGCCAGGGAACGGTCCATACTTCAGCACCTTGTTTCCTCCAGGTCTCACTAATAGTAATGCGCCAGTGCCTTTCTGCACGACCCATATCCCTTCCTCGCAGTATTCCGCCCATGTCAGCGTTGTACCCAGCATACTATCGCTTTCCACTGCAATTTAATTTAATGTGTCATTTGTTAGTCGAAACTGTGCTTTTGTTTTGGTTATGCGGTTGCAATATTATATTGATAAGGTGAGGAATGAGTATGTAAGAAAGTCTGAGGGTCGAGTCAGAGAAGTTGAGGAGCAATGTAGGTTAGCGTGGTATGGACATATCATGAAAAGGGAAGAATGTCATGTAGGAAGAATGTTAGATATGGATGGACTGTGTGAAAGATGACGTAAGAAAACAGTGAGTGTTGAGATGACTGAGGGAAATGGAAGAAGAATACATGTTGTGCCGCCCCACTTATAGTGGGAAAAGGGCTGGGAAATGATGACGGTAGCAATATCCAAAATCGTAACGTATCGGTTAAGTAAGTTGGTACAAAAATGTTCAAATATTGTGTTGGAACATTTCGTTTCAAAGAGCCTTCCTTTTATAACAAACATTTATGTATTGTGATTTTTACATGCTGTTAGTATCTTTAAATAAATAAATAAGCTTGGAAGTGTATTCTGTCAAGTTTAAGAAATACTGACTTCCTTTGTGTTATTTTTACTATCTCATCTAAAGGAATTTCTTTCTCTTTTTATCATCGTATTCTCGTCCAAGTTCAACAAACTTACTCAGTTCAATTTCCCCAAGCCATATATCTTCTTCATCTTCATCTTTGTCCTTCTCTGCTTCCTCTTTGGCCTTGAGAGCCTCCTCGTCGATACTGGCAAGGTCTTCCTCGGTGGGAAATGGTCGATTGCGCATGCTATTAAAATATCCATGATTAAAATAAAGCTACTTCTCTGCTGGACTGGGAGTAAAGAAAATACACAGAATGTGTCCTAGTATCTGATGAACTAATAGGATATAATTTGATCACCTTCAAATTTTTTTTACTGATTTTGAATTTTCTAATTAGATGGTCACAAAACACTCACAAGTTCTTCTTCACAAGAGTCTCCTTATAAGAAACGAATTCCAGTTTGAAAGTTGTTATTTCTGTGTATTTGCGCACTTGGATATCTGGTAACACGGTTTCCATCAAGAACCCCACTTGGCCACACAGCAACAAAACGCGCTCCTAAAATTACTGGTATTTATTAAAACAAATGAAGGCGGTGGTAGGTCAACACCCAATGGAATGGAATAGATTTATCTCCCACACAATACAAAGAAAATAACTAACGGTAAAAACAAAAAAAAAGAATAAGCAGAAAGAAATGGACGACACATACCTACCTGCCTACACATGCATTGAAAGAGAAATTCACACGTCACCATCCCGGCACAAAATATGCAAAGCAAATGTCAATGCATTTTCAGTGCTTAATTCAGCTTACTTTTTAGGGTTCCCAGGTACCCAAAGGGTGCCAACGGGACCCTATTACTAAGCCACCGCTATTCGTCCGTCCGTCTGTCAGTCCGTCTGTATTTCATGAACCGTAATTCGTCTAAAACCGTAATATACAGAGAGTTGAAATGTTCACAAAGTGTGTATTTCTATTGCCGTAATAACAACAAAAACCTAAAAAATATTTAATAAAAATTTGAGGAGTCTCCATTTTAATGTACGATGGTGCGGAACCCTTCGCCTGCGAATCGGACACGCACTTGCTCAGTTTTATTTTCGTGCGCTCATTCAGCTAAGTGCGCAAAATATAATTACAAACCTCATCAGGTTTCCAAGTCATATACTCGACGTTATTAGGCGTGTCTATGAAGCCGAGCCTCTGCAACGTGAAAGGTGTCCCGAGCTCCAGTTTGTACATGAATATCGTGGTGTCTTTCCCGCAGGTCACCAACAACGTTCTTTGGTAGTTGATTGATATTTGGGTCAGTGCTTTTGAATGTGGTTTTAGTAGCTGAAATCATACGCAATAATATTATTTTTACAATAGTACTATGGCTACGGATGATGATGATAGTTTCTCTATAAATGTAGTCAAGAAGATTACGAAACCGATTTCGACGTTTGTTATTAGCTAAATACACAGAAGATACCTCAAAACAGCAAAATCATGGAAGCTAATTAAATAGAATATTACCGATACCTATGCTTATCTCCCCGAGCATGTCATAAAAGTCGACTAAGGGATAGTACCCTCTCCGAAATGATGGACCACCTATATGGGCGATGAGCTGATCACCTGTCACCATGGTTCACCATATCCATCTTAAGACTTCATATTAGAAGTGGCTGCAAGTTTTCTTATGTTAACTTGTGGCCTTGCCCACCCCATTAGGGATATGGGCGTGATAGTATGTATGTATATCGACGGAAGAAAACGATTTTGTCGTATCTCAAAACATTCAATTTTACACCAGAGGCAAAAAACCTTTGTTTACAACAATTAGTCGTGTGAACAGTAAAAAAACAGGAAAAATTCAAGGGTGTATCATAAAATTTTTCATCGTAGAAAGACGAGACATAGACCATTCGACGCGGCTTTTTTTGCTTATCAACAATCAAGTTTTAATTCATTTAGGCCATTTTTTGAAATACGACATTTCCGCTTTCTGCCGTCGATATGTATGTATGTTCGTATGAGCTAGTGGCTAAAGGCCTCCGTCATGGCTTAACGACTTAAAAGCCGGGACCGACTGTTTAACGTGCCCTCCGAAGCACGGAAGCGCTCAGCTCGTAATGTATGTATTACCGATATGAGGTCCATGACGTCAGCGTGTATCGAGTCATCGCTGTGCACAGTCAGTGCGGAGTGTATTCGCACATCCACCATAGTGTTCTGAGCTTCGAGTCTCTCGGGGTGTAAGAGCAGTGTTCGCATTATACCATCCGCGAAGCCTACCATTATTATACGGGAAGTTAGGTCCACCTACAAATAATAATAATAATAAAGAAATAAATAATACCCAACAGTCACATACATAGTCTTGACCCCACACTAGGATTCCCTGTATCAGAAACTACGAGTACCATGGTACCACAACACCCAGACCCGGAAGAAATATTTGCAGAACATGCAAACATTTCTTCCGCAGCGGGAATCGAAACCGCGCCTCTTGCGTCTCTGCCGAGCAATCGCCCGCCACGCCACCGAGGCCGTCAAATGATAAAACTTTTTCATTATATTTTCTTCAAAAACTATGTATGTCATGTTTCCCATAAGAGAAGGCAGAGACCTTGGATCTTCTATTCGCTACGGTAAGCTTACCGTTGAAAATGGAGATCCATCCAGAGGATAAATTATGAAGTAAGGCATATTATGTATTTTCGCGGCTTTGCTCGCGTGGTACCCGTATAAAAAGAGCTTATTCCTTGCAGATAATCGCTTTCAGGTAACCAGTAAGTTCGTATGAGCTAGTGGCCAGCTCTTGTAACGGAGTTTTTAGGCCGTTTAAAGGCCTCTGTCATGGCTTAACGACTTACAAAGCCAGGACCGACAATTCAACGTACCCTCCGAAGCACAGAAGCGCTCAGCTCGTAATGCCACTTGGTAACCAGTGATCTGCGAGCTTTATCCCTCAGGACAATTGATTAGTTCAAAGGATTTTATTTTCCTGCTATACTTCAAGTTCATACAAATCCGTTCAGCATTTACGGCGTGATTAGGTTAGATCCAAACAATCCAACATTCTCAGAAACTTTCGCATTCATAATATTAGTAAGATGTCAACACTTACATCAATAGGTGGATAAAGAAGGCAGGTCACAGCACTGGGGAATACATATCTAGCCAGCAGCGTATGATTCTCTGTACTATAAGCCATCAGGGCGCCGTCTTTCCCCGCAGTGATAAGTATGGGGTGAGAGCGCAGAGCCGCCATGGCGACGACCCCACCAGCGTGACACGTCATCGCCTTACGATGGTCGCATTCCAACTTGTCTATTTCTATATCCACTGTCCATATGCCACCGTTACCATCCTGGAATTGAAACATAAACCTGCGACTACATTATCGGACTTCGCCGAAGGTGATTTATTACAGGTCTTTCCTCTATATTAGTTTGCTACAGCAAGTAGAATAAACACTAAGGGATCTATCAGACAGAAGGCGTTCGCGCGTTCAAGCGTTCAAGCGGTCAATTTTGCGCTCGTGCTAATGACCACAAAATTAATAATTTGTCTTCTGATGAAGAATAATCGCCAAGAAACATGGAAACAGTAGTGGTAACGCGTAGACCGTCCAACAGCGGGGTTCGTGGGCTACTGCACGCTCACGCAGAACGCGTAAGGCATGAACACGTGACCGCCTTCTGTCTGATAGATCCCTAAGATGTTTATTAAAACTGCATCTGTCGCTCTAGGTGATAAATTCACCAAGGCATAATAATACAGCCACAGGCAGTTTGGCTCACCATTGCAACCGTCCGAGAAGAATTCAATAGTTTTCCAAATTGAAATAATTGTATATTATATTGAAATAATTATATTTTGTAATAGCTTAACCTACCTGAGCATACCAGTACATTCCTTTCTGATGCTTCAGACACATTATTTGGCAACCGGGCACCTGAAAAAAATATTATTGAAAATGAACAACAGACAAACATTGGAGGTTTGAAACTTTGGTATATTAGCCGGCAGTTTGAAAAAAAAACATTTTGCTAACTTCTCATACTAAACCTTCAAATCCCTTTCATCATCTACATACAAATACTTCCCTTGGCCCTCGCACGATATGATATTTACACAAGTCTCTGCAACCGGGTTGAGTTCCACATAAGGGTCTTCCTCGGGCGGGTCGGCTTGTTCCACTGTGTCCCAGTACCAAGCTCTCACGCATCCGTCCCGGGCTATAGTCGTCACCTCGTCCCCTGCTGGACTCAGCATGAACTGGATCTAAAAATAACGTTTTATGAACCTTTATTCTACTTTATGTGTTGTCTAACCCTACGGCTACGTTATCGTGCTTCGGCGAACTTGTAGCGTGTCCGCCGTAGCTTGCTTAGACGTCCTTGATTGATCGTTGAAGATAAGCAAAGTTGTGTGCGGTCACAATTGGGATGGGTGACCGCAAGTGACATTACAAACTGAGCACTTCCGTGCTTCGGAGGGCACGTTAAATTGTCGGTCCCTGCTTTTAAGTCGTTAAGCCATGACGGAGGCCACTAGCTCATACGAACTTACTTAGCCATTATGATTTGTCACAGGATATATGCTAAAGTAGCCCAGTATCGCGCTAATTATAGCAGTGGGGTAATTGACTGGTTTTTGACGACGGTGCAGGTAAGTGTCCGGCTGAGACGCGAGAGCTGTAGGTTCAATTCCCACGGCGGGAGAAATGTTTGTATGTTCTTTGTTTCGGGTGTTTTGGTACAACGGTTTTCGTAGTTTCTGATACCCACGATACAGGGAATCCTAGTTTGGAATAAGGACTATGTTTACGACTGTTGGATATTACTCATCAATTTTTCCGAGAAGAAGAGTGAAGTAATTTTTTAAGAGATTGAAAACTTTGCCTTTAAATCCTGTCATGTCGAGAGCACTGGTGGTTTAGTTGGTAGTTGGTAGTGACCCCGCCTTCCGATCCTAAGGTCGTGGGTTCAAATCCGGTCGTGTACCAATGGATTTTTCTGTGCGAAAAATTTATGTGCGCTATACCAGTACTCCCAAACGGTGAAGGAAAACATCGTGAGGAAACCCGCGGCTTAGTCCGCTCCGTACGTATTGACCATGTCTTTCTTGTGGACAAGGTGGACTAAGCTGAGAGGATTAGAATAGGTGCTGGGCAAGCCTACTCCATCTTAATTCGTCCCGGGCACTACAGTGTCCCGTCTGTGAAGGTAAAAGTTGCCTTCTGACGCTGTGTAAAACATCAACTATAGATGGTAAAAAGCCTTAGGAGTTTACAGGTGTTTGTGATGTGAAGAGTCTGTGCATGTCAAGGTTAGGTTCTGCTTACCACAGGAGCAGAATGACAAGTTTTTCTTCCGCGTTGTGTAACTTCCACCTTCACGAGCCCAGCTTCCCATACTAACACGTTACCCCACTCACAGCCAGATAACACCTAAAATATTAATTTATTCATTAAAGACAGGCCTGCCGTATGCAGATCGTAAAGATCATTAAAATACATTAACCCCCGAATACTCAAACGTATCTCAAAGTTGAGCATTACAGTTAGATAAACAAGGTTACCTCGAAGCTAAAATGCTAAAGTAGGTACTAGAGAACACAATAAGCCTAAGTAACAACGTCTGCAAACCTTTTCATCGGGCATTGGATACACGCCAAGAACATCGCAAATCTCGGTTTTACCAAACCGTCCCAATTCACCTTTCAATTTCAGGCCAGTGAATGTTTCCGCCATTTTCCAGAACTTGATATGGGCGGCGCCTGTAATATAAGATATTCTATAGTATTACTAGCTGCCGCCCGCGGCTTCGCTCGCCTGATGCCCCGATAAAATGTAACCTATACCTATGTTATTCCAACACATCGTATGTATATTACAAGTTTTATTCAAATCCGTTCAGCCGTTACGGCATGATTGAGGCACTAACATACATTGTCACATCCACACATCTTAACTTAACATACTTACAAACTTTCGCATTTATAATAAATAAATGACACCCAACAGTCACATACATAGTCCTGACCTCACACTAGGGATTCCCTGTGTCGTGGGTACCAGAAACTACGAGTACCATGGTACCACAACACCCAGACCCGGAAGAAATATTTGCAGAACATGCAAACATTTCTTCCGCAGCGGGAATCGAACCCGCGCCTCTTGCGTCTAAGCCGAGCAATCGCCCGAGACGCCACCGAGGCCGAATATTAGTAGGACCTGCAAAAATACTTACAAACTCGCAAAGAAAATACTTTTGACAGTGAAAGGTTTGTGAACTTTAATTTTATCTACAGGGTTGTCACACACTTAAATAATTTGTTTGTACAAAAAAGTTCACTTTTATGATTCTTCGTAACAGGCACGATCAGTATGTACCTAACCAACTCAGTGGGACTTTCAAACTTTTAACCATTACAAAAACGACAAGTTACTTTGGGAATATAGGGTGGCAAAGTCAAGGTAGATTTATCCTAGGTACTAATATTAAAAATGCGAAAGTTTGTGAGGATGTGACGATGTTTGTGCCTCAATCACGCCGTAACGGCTGAACGGATTTGAATGAAACTTGGAACATGCATAGTATCTGTGCTGGAATAAAATATAGGCTATTTTTTATACGGGTACCACGAGAGCGAAGCCGCGGATGGAAGCTAGTAAGTACTTACTTTTCAATGCACATCGATTTTTTGGCACTCTATGGGTAATTTAAAAGAACGAAAAATCACTGGAACGTTTTTAATTACCTGTTGTTTTCCATTCAACTTAGTTTTGTGTAAGTAGTATAAATAATCATAATAATAGCCATAATAATGGCCATGCTCGGCATCAAGCTTACCCCAACGTTGAGATCCGAAGTCGAACAAAGGTCAAAAACGTTGGGAACCGCAAAACGGAACTAAAATGGAGTTGGGCAGGTTACATGGCAAGGCGTGGTGATGACAAGTGGAGTAAGGCGGTAACTGAATGGCGTCCAAGAACCGGTTACAGAAACGTCGGTCGTCCAGCAGCGAGGTGGGCTCACGATATAGCATCCGTCGCTGGCCGGACCTGGATGAGACTAGCAACGGACCATGGAGAGTGGCACACACAAAGGGAGGCCTATACCCAGCAGTGGATGAAGTCGGGTTGCGGATGATGATGATGGTGATGTTGAAGTATTTTGCACAAACCTGCAGTGGTCAGCTGCCCAGGACAGTATGGCGAGAACATTACGCCGTTCACATCGAAAGTGAAGGCGCTAGTTCGCAATAGAATCCTATGACGTTTCCAAGTCCATATAGTTAGGTTATAGTCAGGTTCCTTGCCTACAGACGCTAGCAGTTCACCGTCGGGGCTGTAACCAATTTCATTAACCCATACCACCATTAAAACTCAACGGTATTTAGCTTCTAAACTGAGTTCAAGAGCTGTCATTACTAACACTTTTCATACAATTTGATTTAGAACTCGTTTTAGTGCTAAACGGTATATAATTTGAATTATGAAAACAGCCCTGTTCGTAAGTGGAATGCCTTTGCTTTTTATCATTTAGGATACCTAGATGAAAACAACCTTATGCTGTTCCTAGAATCTGGAGAGCACTGGTGGTCTAATTGTAGCAGACCCCGTTTTCCGATCCTATTAAGGTCGTGAGTTCATATACGATCGTGCATCAATAAAGTTTTCTGTTCGAAAAATGTATACCTATGCGCTATACCAGTATTCTAAAACGGTGAAACATCGTGAGGAAACCGGCATAAGTAGAACCTAAAAGTTCGAAGATGTGTGTCAAGTGCACGAAAGGAGCCTCTGAGGCGCACTTTAAATCCTTTCACCACACTGGTTTCGAAAGGACTAGTGACACGACTAGATAGATACGGAATCTAGGGCATTGTGGTGTGCAACAAATTATGTGTGCTCATACTGTGCTACTTACTTCTTGTAAAGACATAGTATCGACGTGAAAGAAATTGATGTTATGCATTGTACCTAGATTAAATGGCACATTACATGGTTTCGATTAAATTTGTTCTTTCGTTCTATTTCGGTAAAACTCTGTACTAGATTTATGTTTGAAGTTGAGATTATATTGAACATAACATTAATATTCACCTAAAATCAAGAATCGAGAAGGCATTGGTAGTTCCATCTCTGAGGACGGCGTCTATTTCCATCTGAGGCCACGTGTACATCAGGATGAGAGGGTCACGGTCGCCCTCCCTGCCTTCTGCTATCGCAATGCGGTAGTTCGGGTCTCTTCTGTACGACTGAACAACATTTTATTAGACTTACCTACATTTTATTCATCATACTTTACTATTATTTTAGGACGACCTCGATGGCGTGGCGGACGAGTGCTCGGCTGAGACGCAAGAGGCGCGGGTTCGATTCCAACTACGGGAGAAATGTTTGTATGCTCTGCAAATATTTCTTCCGGGTCTGGGTCTGGTTACTACAGCGTCAGTTATCTACATCGGCAGTTGCCTTCTAACCCTCTGTAAAATATCTAAATTACAGGTCCTTCTATATTGTAGTGAGTTAAATACCGTAATATTTCCAACTGAGCCCCCAGTAGTAGTTCTCCGAAACCAAGTCTGCTTAGTGTTGACGTCCAAGAAAGTAATAATGCTGCCAGCCGCGTAACACACCACCGTGTCGTCGCACGCGCACAGGTTGAAGTACTTGTGACAGTTGTAGCCGTACGAATGTCTTACAATTTATTTGTCAAGGAAATAGCAATACCGCAAGGCAATGCCCGCAAGGCCCGCAACCCTAATTGAAGGCGAAAGACTGATTATGTAATAATCCAATGCTATGTAATCGTAGACAGAGAAACTTTCTCTCTCTACGTATGTAATGCTGATCGTGAGCGAATCCGTAGTCAGACTCGCACTTGGTCGATTTCCATAATCTTTTTTGAGGGCTGGATTCGCGCCTACACATTTGAGTATTCGACGTTGTAATTCGACCTTACAAAATGATCTTTGTGATTTTTCTACACTAATATTATAAAGAGGAAAACTTTGTTTGTATGTTTGTTTGTTTGTACTGAATAGGCTCAAAAACTACTGGACCGATTTTAAAAATTCTTTCACCATTCGAAAGCTACATTATCCACGAGTAACATAGGCTATATTTTATTTTGGAAAAAAATAGGGTTCCGTAAGATATTTGGGTTTTTCGGACACAAGGTGTAAAAAATCAACCAGAAAAGTTACTTATTTTGCGTACGCTGCCTAAACTATAAAAGATAGAACCATAAAATGTTCTAATTAATTGTAGATCTTATAAATATCTACAAAAAAGTCCGCGACACACTATACCCATCTATGTCGAGTGAGGCACAGCAACCATTTTTTTATTTAAAAATCTTGAATTTTTTTGGACTACATTTAAACGCGTTTATTTTACTCATGCTATTAATCCTTATCAAAATAAATGATTTCATCACTAAGAACAGTTTATGGAGATAATATTTGGTCTTTGAATGATTAAAATTGGACGTTTGGTTTTGAAGTTATGGCGAAATTAAAATATTACGATTTCTGCTGCACGGCCCGTTGCGAAGTGGGCGTCACCAAGGCGGGGGTGCGCGTGCGGGAGGGGAGTTTAGATCTATGAGTAAGGTACCCGCGCGGCTCAGTCGCGAGGTCGGCTCCCTACGCAGCGGTCGTGCGCGAAGTCTATATAGTATAAAAATGAATCGCAAAATGTGTTGGTAAGCGCATAACTCAACAACGCCTGGACCAATTTGGCCAAATCTTTTTTTAAAATGTTCGTTGAAGTTCAAGGATGGCTTTTACGGCGAGAAAAATTAGAATTATTGCTGGAAAAACCCTAAAAATAGCCCTTTTCTTTTTCCCATACAAATGATTTGTAACTAAAACGTAGTCAATTTGAGCTTTATTGCTATGGTATAAAGTTCATATTAAATTACAAGCACTTGAATTATTAATTTTAAGGCGATACGAAGTTCGCGGGGTCAGCTAGTATAAAATAAAGAGATTGAAGTATGATTCTCGGCTTATTTGCCAGAGTTTCTATTTTAGTTTAGAGATAGGTATTCCTTTGATTTTCGGTACAAATTTGGGTGTGAACGTACCAGCCACCCAACAGGAATATTATGCTGCTATTAGCAGCTTAACTGTGTTCTATACGCACTATTATAAAAAAAGGTAGGTACTGGTCAGTAAAAATGCCCATGAAGTTACAAATTGTCAAGGATACTGAAACTCAAATAAATCCAACGGGATCGTGGAGTCCAAAGTGTTGACAGCACCGGAGTGAAAGTCATCGGGGTCATACTCAGTGAGGACAGACTCTGCTTCCACCTCCTCCTCTAAATCCTCCGGCAGTTCCTCTTGGGCTGGTAATTCTTCCTCTTCTCCTGCAAAAATAGACGCTAGGTTACAGTTAGAAGTAGTTCGATTGTCCATTCGATGGTTAATTCGATTGTACATTGCATTGTTCGATTGTTGATAAAGTTTTTTCATTTTGACACCCCACTTTGCCATCATAATTTTTTTTGCCCCGTCCTGGCACCTGATATCTTAGCAACCCTTCGACTGATTTAGCTACATAGGTACCTGTACAATAGGCTATATAAATACACATGCTGTGCAAGCCTGTAATTGGTGCACATTCTATAGTACTATTTTTTTTGTGAAACATCCATAACAGTTTATATTATGTGTTCTGTTGGTGTTGCCTAATAATAAATAAATAAACCTTTAATAAAATCTTGATAATATAATAAACGACCTAGGTACCAAGTTTCGACGAATCAAAAAGCTCAGACAAACACACGCTGAATCGCCTAAGTTGTCACAGACACAAAACAAGCACAAAACCTTTGATTAAATACCTGTCATCAAAGCACAAAACATTAAAAGCCTTATAAATTATAATCGATTGCAATGCTGCAACTTACCCTCTCCTTGAGCCTTTTCTTCATCAGCCATATCTTTGAAATTCCTACGAAATCAGAATATTAATACACTCAGAAACAGTGGAATAATTGCGTGTCGCGTTTCGTTGTTAGGCAACAAAACTCAACAGCCAGCTCACAACTCCATTTTTGTTAGCATGAAGTTTGAATGTCCCCGCTTTTTCAAAATAAGTTTTTACTGAATATTCGTGTTCGGATACAATGACAAAAAGGGGCATTATGAAGGCTTTAATACAGTACTGGCAGCCCGCCCCGGCTTTGTACGGGCATTTAACAAAAATTTCAAAATATATTCTCGTGATATCTTTCGAATGGAATGTCTGAATTGAATACCTAATTCAAAGTTATTGAAGCAGTTTTGAATATGAAGCAATTTATTTTTATAAGGATTAATATTAAGGGACAAATAAAGAGCCTTTTCTAGCGTCGGCATTTCAATTTTCTTAAAATAAAAGAACACTTATTTTTACATTACTTCTTTAACAGCTAGATGCTGTCCCAACACTTTTTGTAGATAGTGATGTGTTCTGCAAAGTCGTAGTACATTATTTTGTTCTATAGGTAGGTACCTATATTTGCGGGTGACATGGACTAATATAATATATAGCCCATGTCACCCGCTCATATCACATGTAGCTTCCCAACGGTGTTTTTTTTTAAATCTGTTTAGCAGTTCCGGAGCCTAATAATGCAAACAACAAACAATCAAATAGCATTTCCTCTTTTTCTCTTCCAAATATTGGTATAAACATCCTATCAACAGGTGACGCAATTTTTTTGTTCCAAAAGCGGTCGTAGCTTGCACTCCCGTGATGAATCCCGTAGAGCCCTTACAACTTACAAGTCACAAACCTTGGAACATTGTTCCGAGTCACAAATGTAGGTGTGCAGCTGTGCAGCCTCGGAACAATAAATGTGCAGGTTGACCACGGACCCTCCTATGTCTAAGTCTTAGATCGCATAAATTCTGGGCATAAATCCAATTTTTTTCGTAATGTTGGCTCTCCTGCATTTGTGTCAAATTTAAAGTACTGTCAATGTCACTAACGTCAGAAATACTGCTGTCGCTGTCTGTCGGGTAGGTAGGCATCCGTTCAACAATCAAAAGTTTGTTTGTGTTCACTTTTGCTTGCAGTTTTTCGGTTTTGCTTTTTTGCTTGAAGTCTGGACTATGAACCCTGTTAAAAACGAGATTTACAAATAAATACACAGCAACAAAATAATGTCGCAACCACATAGGAAAGCAGTGATAAATTTGTACAAAACTGTAAGTACTGTAACTTTATTCAGTTATGTGCCTACATCAGCATTTTAAACTTATCCTAACCGTGATAGGAAGTTGATAGATTCACAATCAGGTAAAATCAAAACTCGACTATTGACTAAGAACATATAGTTAGGTACTTACTTATGTTGTTTTTTGTTACAGCTGTTGTACTTGGGCCGAGATTGGCCTCAAGGTTATGACCTCTTCAGAAAAAGATTACACAAAGTGTTCCTAAAGAACAGCGAAGAAACAGATCCTCAAAAGATAAGCATAATGATAAAGCATGGAGAGTTTGTTGTGAAAGAGGTTGAGGCTCTTTACAAATTGAAGAAGTACCGGGCAATGAAGCGAAGGTACTATGATGATAACTGATGGGTATGATGAATGCTTTATTTAGTAGATCTCCATTTTCGTAACTAATGCAATCAGAGTAAGATCTATTCAAGAATAAAGGTACTTAATGAACCAAATGAAGAATTTGCACTAATTACGAATTACAAGTAAATGCCTAGTTAGATTCATTACAGTAAAATGTTGTTTAGTTTGTATGGTACCTAAGTGTAAATTTTGTTATACTTAAAATATTAGTTTGCATTAATAAGGTTAACTTAAAAACCTGTGATCATTTTGGTAATTACTAAGGAAGTACCAATGAAAAAAGCTCAATTTTATTATAATAATATAAAAAAATTGCCTATGTATAGTTATTGAGATGGTAAAATAAAACAAAATTATCTATGTAATTAATGTATTATAGACATTTCTTTGTTTTACATAATTCATTTCTATAATAAACTCTATTTAAATTATCAAGTGTTACAATAAATAAAATATCTAACATTTCTAAACAAAAATGTTTACTTATACTTAAACATTTAACATAACATGAATCCGATAATGTTTTTTTATTTAAATGGCGAATGATATGATAATTTTATCAAGTTCAGAGATAGTTATATACATTTTATCTTTGATATCAAGTAATTCTATTGCTGCGGTGCAAGAGATGGCAACAAAAATACAGTTAAACCCTGCATTCTTACGATGACCTGACTACATTGGAAAACGACTTGATTACATGGATACAATATCTAAGTTAGCAAAGAAGTTTGCAACAAACAGCGATAATTACAACAGCACAACACATCCAACACCTGCTAGTATGATATTCAAAGGTGTTGAATGATATAACACTTCAAGTTGATATTTAAAACTGGATTAAATATTTTGTTAACCTATATTCTACAAATATCCTACAATGTCTTGGTCAGTTGTTAGAGCCTCTAGGAATCTGATAGGCTGAATAACTCTGACTGTATCAACTGATGATTCTGCTTTGCTTTCAAACTAATGAAATGACACAAATTATTTTACTTATTTATATTGACCTAAGTACTGCTGTTTTTAGGTACTATTTCTCAAGTATGTGTCATTTAATTTAGCTTCTGATATTATATATGTAGTTATGATCTGCAGGTAGGTATTGCAAGAAATATAAGGTTAGTAGGTAGATAGATAGACCAATCTTAATTTATTATTATTCTAGCGATTATTCACATACTTTGTGGATTTTATTAACAATATTACAAAATGGTACATACTTAAATATTTATATAGCGATGGAATGTCTATATTGTCAATTCTACTGAGGCTCGATCACTCTTGATCTGAGATTATTATGTTGTGTTTTTACAACAGATTCATTTACAGCTTATAGCAATTTAAATAATAATAAAGTATATTTCGAGAAATATTTCCATTTTTCATGATAATTTAGAATCCAAAAACTAAGTAAGTTTGTCCTTGAGCCATACCTATATTATAGATAGATATATATTAAAATAAACAAGTAAATGCCCACATATTTTAGTGTGCTTGAATTGGCCAAACTGGCAATAAATCTGTTGCACTTTCCTATAATACAACCTATAATACATTATAGTTAGACAGTATGTATGTACTTGAACCACAATTCTATTTCTACTTGTGTTGGTGCACTTCTAATATTATATGAAGCCCGATTCTGTTCTATAAGTACGTAATAGTATATAACGTGATTGTGAAATTTAACATGTGGTTACATTAGGTTATATACACAATAACACGTATGTTTGAGATCAACAGTTAAGCAAAGTATAATTACGATTATGAAATAGTCCAATATTTCAATTTATTTTGCAAATTGCAAAGGTAGTATTATAATTCGTTCAACAAAATAGGTATAGGTACTGAAGTAATAAATATTACGGGTAAAGTACCTAACTCAGTATTCAACACAACAAATATTACTTCTTAAAAATGCCCTGAGTACTCGAAATTAAATTTATTTTCATAATATTCGAATACTCGAAATTAAATTTATTTTACGTTTGGAGATTTCGTCTTATAAAGGTTATGCTTGACTAGTTTCGATGATACAATTAATTACTTAAATTAAAAGTGTCAATTTCTCTAACATCTTATGGAAGCTAAACCTATGTTTAACAAATACTTTTTTTGCATTAATAAACCATGGCCGCACTTTAACGTTAATAAAAAAGTTATCATGCCTAAACCATAAAATATATCAAGGTACCTATCAATAGGCCTAATATTCCTCCTAAAAAGAGAAATGTATTAAAATACAAATATTTTAAACACAGGTTAGGTTGCTCGGCTTAAATCATACAGAATAAATTATAGGTACAAGAAAAAGTTCTCCTCTTAGGAGGAAAACTATTAAGATTATAATAAAAGGATATAAATACTTTAACACTTACACGATAGTAAAATAGAATGTAGTAAATTTAACAGGATTTAACTTATTTACAAAGTGTTAAGAATTTTGATAGGTAGGTAATTAGTTATAAATAGGTAAACAAAATTAAATAGTTTCGATTGAGAGTCAGCTTCACAATAACACTCGTAAATAGATATACGCTACAATGTTGATAATAATTTGAAGCTTTACAACATTTATGTAACAACAATTATTCAGAAAATAATTTCAATATTAATCTTTTAGACGCAAAGTACAGGATAGATAGCAAAAGAATTTTACTATAGGTCAAGTATTATATTCTACACACTCTTCACACACATATACTGACGACTCCTAACAAACTAGCAACATCCGAGTATTAATCAAGGAGAAGATCTCCATAATTACGGCCTGAATCATCAAAGATCATGATTTCGGTTGGTATCCTTAAGGTACTTTTATTATTAGTACCTAAAATAAAACATTGTCTTAACTGGTTTTAAGATAACATACTAACGTTACGCAATAATAATTGGAAAAGCTTATTCAATTTAAAACAACAGTTCCACTAAATCCACACTAACAAACTGTTCTACCTATTACAGAAGAAAATTTCAGAGCCAAAGCCATTTTAAAGTTTTCGTTTAAAATAACCGATTTGCAAATTAAACAAGACGATAAGTAGTTTTCTTCTTCTTGCAGTAGTTCTCGCGTCGTCAATTCTTCCTGAAAATTGAAAAAATATGATATAATTGAATGGATGTTTATATTGGAAGTCTTTGAACTTTATTTCCTACCGGTTTTCCGTACAAACGTTAATTTTCTACGAACCTCGTTTGGGAATTATTTTTTCAAAAATCCTTTCTTAGTGCTATGTTATATACAAAATGCTTCTAGGCCTTTCTAGGCCCATCAGCTTAGGCCGTGTGTTGTTTGTCAATCAGTCTTAAAAAAATTATATAGCGACTATTTGGTACCTCATTGTTCGCTTAATCTTTCTTCTCTCCATCTTCGGGGTCCTTGAGTGTGTGCCACTGCGCGATAGGACGTCGGGGGCTAGCCAGCATGTCGGACCAGTGACGCAGCTCGGTGCCGGACGCGTTGTACCCCAGGCACACCTTCCCGATAGGTTCAGACGTACCGATGCGATCGTAGTCGACCACCGTTACCACTAGATTCACTTTCTATAGTACAAATTCAAATTAGTCAACAATAGTTATAGTTTCTGCATAGCGCTATCTAGATCACAGCGTGAATGATAGAAATGCCGGCGATAGATTTGAAAAATTCATCAAAGTGTAGTGATTCTCTATATATATTATTTTAGTGCTGAGAAAAGTTAGTCGTTCTAGACTAATATAAAAAGTAGACGAAATGCTATTGAAGTGGAAGCTACTAATGTACTACTCATTGGGTTATATTACACACACCAGTATTATCGTGATACTGGTATCGCGATATTATCACGATATCACAAGTACAGAAGGGGGTATTAAACGTGTCAATATTGTCACGTCAGTACGCCGTTGACTTTGCTGAAATGTAGTCGTGTTTCAAATTATGGATATGAATGAAGAACAGCTATAACTGTAGTACTCGTGTTCGCATTGAAGATTTAACGCCTCTGAAAACGTTGGTTGAAAGATGGCGTTATAAAACGAAACCATTTCACTCATCTGCACATCATAGAATGAGTAAAGTGAGGGCTTGTTTGGGAAACTTTTTACTTTGATTTCACCGTATAAACAAGACACGTATACGAGACAAGCTCTATCGCTTGTATTTTTAAATTGAATCATTGAAATAAATCAACTACTTGGAAAAGTTTGTCCTAATTCCTTCGTAATATTTTGTTGGTTTTAATAAATAGAATATAATTTATTCTTTAGTTTCCTATGTATTGTTATTTTCTGTATTTAATTATTATGTAGTCATTTTATTTAATCGAGTGTGTGATAATTTGTAAATTAATAAGGATGGGTCATTCCTGCAAGCGCATACTGACAGAAAATCACTCACACCATCAAATATTATTTTAAGCCACGCCCCCTCAGGATCTCAAAATATACGGATAACCTGTGATATTATCATGATACTGTGATATGTATCATTACACTACCAATATTATCACGATATTCTCGAGTATCGTGATAATATTGATAGTGTAATATAACCCATTATATTGTTTGCTAGTTTTCAAATAATGAATCTATTGAGAAAAGAACTTGACAGTTATTTCGTCATTTTAATTTCAATGCTAGTAGCGACTATCGCTGTTTTAGCTCAATTAGTAATGCAGCACAATGTTTTCAAACTTATATTACTATCTAATTGCTGTTATAATGGTAATTACAACACGATACCGAGCAACATCAACATGCATTAAGCTTTCATGGAATAACACGAGCAAAACATGCAATTTAAAATAAATAAAGTAAGCAACCGTCTAGACTAAGAAAATAAGAAGAAATGAAAGAGATGCAGAAGAAGAACGAGGGACTGGATTCCTCAAAACCATAAGTAATTACAATCTGAAGTCACCAAATTGCAATGCAGTCACGAGGGGAGATTGTTGAACACCACTTCGCTTAGGATTGATACGATTATCCAAGACAGTAAAATAAGAGTTCACTGATCAAATGAAAATCTCTATCTGGAACATCTAGTTACACATAAAGGTCTACATTCTGCTGTCGTCAACCCTTAAAGTACTGACTGTGGACAATAAGTTGCAGGAAAGGAGGTAGAAAGGACAGAAGCTAAGATACGACAGAGCTTTAAAAAGAAAGTAGCCAAACATCGAAGGACAACTACTAACAAACTACTAACGAACACAACGAAACCAAGACACTTGTTTTACTAAAACTTATTTTCAGTCTACGTACTCGAATCATTCATATTGTTGATAGGATAGGTACGTAGGTTTTTAATAATTATAACTGAGTAAATCTCTTATTGATGTTACATTAATATCAAACAAAAAATAACAAACAGAACAGAAAATAAGGAGTTATGTTTAGGAACAGGATCGGCATGGATGCAAGTGGTGTGCCTACCACCAATGTATACTGACAAAAATAAGTACACAACATCAAATGGCGCACAGTATAGACAATATCGAACGAAGAAGACTCTAATATCGACTGCAGTGCCGATGTCATAGGAACAAAGAGGCTATCTTTATTCTTGTTGTCCAAGCCGTGCGCTACAACATCGATTTTTGGATAAATCTCGGCTCGCACCTGTATTTGTTCGAATGGTACTTCAAAAGTAAATGACTCGTTGTAATAGGGATTCAGTGTGCATTTCTTGATGCTCGTTTTCTTCTTCTTGAGACGTTTGCCATTTTGCATGAGTGCTATCTTTACGTACGGATCTGTTGCCAGGGTTTGAAGTTGCCGGATATGAAAAAAGATAAAACAAGTATTAGTTCGCATTTAACGCCTTCGAACAAGTGGTTTAGGTGGTTTATTGTGTATATTAAATAAGTCGTGTGTAAATGGAATGCTCAAAATGATGTTTTGGTTTTTATAATGTGAAATGCAACAGCATAATTAAGATTAATTAAAGCAGATGGAATAGGTACCTACTATTATAGTTAATAGGTTAGTAGATCCTACTGTAAAGTTTAAATAATTCGTGTAGGTTAGTAATTTTTAAATGCTCTACATTATATTGTATAAAATCAAAGCAAATATTAGGCATGTATTAAATAGCATAAAATGATTAAAAGTGTCAACATTATTTAAAAAAAATAAAAGAATAATGTCACTATCTACAAATTAGTAAAATATAAACCGTCATTAGACACAGTTACCTCTAAAAAGGTCTAGTAAGGATTGTTATCCAAAGTACCTATGCTATACTTGTAGTACTGGACGATAAGTATTTTTGGCGAGCTTCCTCTATGAAGTTTACTGTACCTACGTTATGCAAAAAAATATACATGCACATATATAGGTATGTAAGTATTTTTTGAAGTACTATGTACTATGTTTTATAGTGTACTAACATGAATCTACCCTGAGAAAAAACACAACTTTACAGATAACCAAATAAATAACTAAATAGGTAACCAAGTAGATAATTCATTATCCTAAACCCCTGTGAAATTAGACATCAGTGTTAGGTAAGTGTTATATTTGTTCAGTTAGAATTACAGACTGTCCATCAGTAAGTGCGTTGAAGAAATAAAAACGGTACCTGATAAACCACCGACGTCCATTTTCTTCAAGTTCTTAGCCTCCAAGATGACCACTGTCAGTTTGCCAGCCGTCGGTACATAACGCAATGAGAAACATATGTCTCCCAACTTGTTATCCTGCAATATGCATTAATTAGTCAGTTTCATAAATTGTATTCATTCATGTTCTATAAAACAACACTAAAAGTTATATTATTATTATTAAAAGTTATATATTGAACATTTTTTTTAATATGGTTTAATAATAAGCTTCACTAAACCATCATTCTTAAAATTTTGTGTAACATTATTATTTTTAGGTTGTTGATTTAATTATTTTAGTAGAGATTCAGATAAACGTAGTTCTTGGTTTATCTGAAATGTTAATATTTGCTGGTTTTTTTATGGTAGGTATTCGTCTTTTTCTTTGTTATTTTTATATTATGCAGTTCAACGGATGTGAGCATGGAAGATTTTAAAGGATTGCGTTGTGTGAGGGATGCGTTCAGAGAACGGGTTGGAAAGCTGTTTATAAATCATAGTAAAATATAATATGGGCCATAAATAACGCGGCTTAGGGCGGATCGGGGCAAATCTTGTTACACAAAACAAAAATAAATAAACATAACAATAGCTCCGTGTAGTCCTAAAAGCAAGTTTATGGTAGTTGGAACATCAGCACAGAATTTCAGAATCATTATATTATTATGAAAAAAACATATAAAAATAGAAACTAAAAATCTGTGCTGAAAAACGTGCTTAGGACACATAGCCCATAAATAGTTAAAATCATAGCCTCGAACATATAAAATTGGAGATTGCATCTAGACAAACGCACATTTGACGAACACTTTCATTGCGTTACATATAACGTTTTAGCACATATAAATTCATCTAATATAAACACAATAATCTCTAGACGCACAAAACCAAAAAAATAACGATGTCCATATCAAACCTATAAAGCATTTTCCGCTGAAATATATAGTATATTGGTTGTTATATAGAAGATAAGGAGTGTTAATTATTACGATCTGTTGCCGAAATGAAGCCAATTTCAATTTTGTGACACCCAGCTCAGATCATCAAAATGTATCAGTAGTTATTCGTTACCTATTACCTACTCTAGTGTTTACGACGTATGCTCTGACTCAATCCTACCGATATAAAAGTTCACATCACCTCGTAGAAGACTAACCATTTTAGAAACAGATCGCAATTAGCTAAAAGTCATACAAAAAATAAATAAAAGGACACGTACCCATTAATCCACTAAAAATATTTTTTTTGGAACAAGTACTAGTACAAAACTTACCCAAATTACTTTTATTGAACTGTTAAATATCTTTAGTGGACTAGGAAAGTATACTTACGTACATTAATATATTTACTACAGGAGGTGGTGCAGCCACAAATACAATATCACTAGTAAAAATACATCTGTACAGCGTAATGCCAGTGAAATAAGTTTGTAAGCAGCGCGTATTACAATGGTGCAAGTTAGTGGTTAGTGCTCCGTATTTCATACACTTTGATTTACCAGACTTTGATGAAAGGTCGGTTTTTGTAGGAAATAAGATAACTTCTGATATTTTATTGAAAAAAATCAAACATGATCCAAGGATCATGCTGTGCCCCCACATACGGTGGGATAAGGGCAGGAAGATGATGATGATGATGATCTTAGTACATTACCTTTAGTAAGTAAGTACAGAGACCCATACGCTCTACTTATTAAATAATATTACTCGTCGTAGGTACCTCTTTAAACTGTTTACAAAATTACCTATACATATAATAATAATAATATTCAAGGAAACCTTATTAAAATAAAGATGGTTCCAAAGAGTATGAAAATCTAGAGCACTGCCAGATTTTAGGTGATCAAACACCTCATTATTTGAAATATTTTTGTCAAGAATATGTAGTGAATTACGCACTAACGACATCATTGTAACATAGATTAGGTACCTACCATGCAGGAGCATACATTGGTTCAAATAAATGTATTGACATACTTTAACACATCATAAAGACTCCCCTGTTCTCTGTTCAGAGTACCTGTAATATACTCGAAAATAAAACATTAAAAGTAATACATATGGTAATGGTTTAAATTAAGGTATTATGATAATGTCATGTACTCTTATCATAGGGACGTAACATTCAGAATTTTGTTTATATAATATGTACGTATTGAAGTTAAAAGTTTTGCAATCGTACGAACCAATGTAGTCTTCTTTATATAATACAATACGTTTTATATAGCCAATTAGTGAATTATTTAGACCCTGAGTTGTCATTTGCTTTTACTAGACGAATTACCATATGTAGGATAAAGAACAAAAAACAAATGGCAAGTCAGGGGCATGTGAACACAACAATCAGACGAACATGCAACATTCCCCAGCCGCTGTTTTAAATTAAAAAATAAAGTGTTGGATGGATAAAATAAAAAAAAAATCAACAAAATAATGCGTGGTATACGTGACGTGATTTCAGGTAAAATGTGAACTTTATTTTGTTTCCATTGGTATTTTTTAATGATATGAGCCCTACTATCCTACAAACGTACAACGCAATCAATCGACGGTTATTTATTCCCTCGTTTCCTCAACAACGAGGTCAATATAGAATGAAACACTTGTATTAAATTCGTATTTATCAGTAATTTAGCACGCTTGCAAATTATCCACTCCAAAATAGTAGGTACAGTTTTGATGTGTCACAAAATAATACTTACGTGAATGATCATTTCGTTTTGAAGCGGCATGCAAGATTGTTCAGGACACAATCAAACACAGCCAAGCAGAGCAGAGAAAATATGGAGAAAAAGAGAAAAACCAAGTAAATACATTTTTGCTGTCGAAATTAATTATTATTAGAAAAATAAAATACTCAATCCATAATATTGAGGTTCCTTGACTCCAGGCAATGCTGTGCAGCATCGCTTTGGAAATGTCTTAACGCTATGGATGATAATTGTTGTGACAAAATTACGATGGTCAAGGTTCCTCTATTAAAAAAGTGCAGTAAGTTAAAAAAAAACAATTCATTCAGCGAATATCATTTGAATTGTTAACGAATGATCAAGATAACAATCGATAAAGCTTTTACAAAATAAATCAATATCTGCTAAACAATTGATTAGGATTTAAAAACCTCACTGTATTCGTCGAATGAATAGCAAGTTATCAAAAATAATGCTGTTCTGCCAAAACACAAAACTAACAATGATTTAATTTAAAATAGAATAAGTACCTACATACTTACATTACATGTCAGATTTCAGTAGTGAAGTATTATTTGTATGTGTTTTGCCAGTCTAGCCTAAGCTAAGAAAAGTATAAAAGTCTCCTTAATTATTTCAGAGCGAGTTTCTGTAAGATAGAGTTTTTTGTTAGTGTTCTACTACTGCTTTGTGGAGTCAGGTATCAGTTTCCTAAATATATTGTTCCTGAAATGTCTGCTGATGTGACCTGGGTGTTTCTTTGTTCAACTATTCCAATCATGATTTTGTGCAACATTTTATACGCTATTTGCACAATTTTCACTATAGCTAAAAATCGATATATCATCTATTAAGAATAATTTGCGTAGGTGAATAATTGTTATGTTTTTTGGCATATCATCAATAAATAATACACCAATAATACCATAAATACCTGAGCTTGTTCAAAACTAATGATGTTGTTTCAAGTCTAAGTGCTGAAACTGAAAGCTTATACAATTGTACAGCCTTCACAGGTTCAATAAAGGCATCATCGACCGTCTAGTTAGAAAAAATAATAATTTATTTTTGCATAAAAAGCAAGTGTGTGGTCATCAGTTTCTGTGCTCAATGACCAAAAATATACATTTTTACAGATGACTAGGCATTTGTTGTAAGAGCGGAGTGATTTTATAGTTGGAGCATAATTGTGTGAGTGTTATCGCACCTGTCCGCCCTCGCCCTCGACGCTCTGTAGCTCACGCCATTCCTCGATGGTTTGTGCCAAGTCCACTTGGCACAACGGCACCTTCACTTCACCAATCTGGTCATGTTTAGAGAAGCGATCGAAGTCGAATATCGCAAACACGAGGGTCTTGTTCATAGCATCAGCGTACGGCACGTTCTGAACAAAAACATGTCTTGTTTTGCTATCCTACACATGTAAAGGGAACAGCTTCAAATAACTTTAAATTCCACTTGCCTTGAATTGGAAGACCTCGTTAAAAATTGGGCTCAAAGTCTTACGGTGGACTTTGGTCTCGAACTTCTTCTTTTTGTCGGGAAGCAAGTAAACCTTCACGTAGGGGTCAGAAGTCCCGCCCATGTCGAGCGCTGGCAAATCTTCGGCTTGGATAACAGTGACAGACAGACTGTTGCTGTTAAAGTCATACTCCAACTGCAAAACATTGTGTAAGTTCGTTAAACCTTTGGTGCGTGATTTAGGTCGATCTTATGGTTCTCTCAGCAAACAAATATGACAGTGTTTATATTTGTACGATCTGAACGTTACTGCATGTAGGTACAAAGTCGTAAATGGCTTAACGAGTTTAGGAACAATGGTACTACGGGTCCTAAACCTATAGTATCTGTAATCTGTGACAAAACAATACATTTATGGATAGAACGAAGAGTGAGGACCGCTAATAATGTGTAAACTTATACTGAACCTGAGACAGATGAATTTAACAACATTAGAAATGTGCTAGTTAAAGTTTGTGACTTAAATGTGCTGAACGTGAGTAGAAGCCGTGTTTTTTTTTGTAAAAAGTAGGTACAAATGTGAAATCCATCACCTTGTGTTTTGAGAACCAAGCACAGTGCGTCTAGTGGGTCTTCATCCTCCGTTGTTTTCTATAAGTTTTCTCTACAAACCTTGTATTGAAGTTTTCCTAACTTCTGTTCTTCTTTCTTGGAGTCGCCGTCGTCAGGTTCCTCAGCGTTCTCCGTGAGTTCTTCCATATCCGGCTGAACCT
This sequence comes from Scotopteryx bipunctaria, assembly GCA_949320045.1. NCBI lineage: Eukaryota > Metazoa > Arthropoda > Insecta > Lepidoptera > Geometridae > Scotopteryx > Scotopteryx bipunctaria. Next base: position 8,938,422 of record OX439450.1, on the reverse strand, counting down.
ACATGCACGTCCCGCGGCAAATTTCACATGAATTATATATTTCTTATCAGTAAATGGTCATGAATATCAATCATTGTTAATCCTGTAGTACGTGTAGTCCTGTAGTACTACAAGGCACAAAACAAACAAAACTTTATTCTTGATTTATTCAACTTTGATTTATTCAATTTGCCAATAAACGACAACTTGACGTGTAAATATTTATCCTTTCGAGACACTTTGAGGGCACTGTCAGTCTGTTGTTAAACTTCATATCTTGCAGGAAATAAATCACCTGTTACGTTTATAAATTACAATCGTAAACCATCAACTGGTTTCCTGTTTTCAAACAAGTGAGTTATGCTAATGGTGAATGAAAAATCTGTATGAAACATTACCTTCTCCTTGTACGCCGAACCTAGAAGCTGGACTGACTTGAGGTCAACTCCCTTCATGCCCTTCTTTCCGTCCTTGGAACGCCTCTTGCGGAAACACCGCCTGATGCAGCAGAAGCATACCCCAAGCACCACCACACCCACACCTGAACAACAAGAATATAGTTAAAGACCATCATCATCATCATCTTACTGCCCTTATCCCACTCTATGTAGGGTCGGCACAGCATGATCCAAGAATCATGCTGTGAGAGTTTTGGCTAGGGTGTTTTAGGACCGGCTGCCAATTAACAATATAGTTATAGACCATTTAGGTAGCTAATATTTATCATAGAATGAACTCATAAGAGAAGCGTCAGACGTCTCGCAGCACGATGGGTCGACGACATTGTCAGCGTTGCGAACCAGTAAGGACGTAAAAAGTAAAAAGAGCAAAGTACCTACCTATACCCAGCAGTGGTTGCGATCTGGCTGCGGATGATGATGATGATGGGTTTATTTAGAAAACTATGCAATATGAGCAATAATCAGCCTCCTCGATTCAACATTTATGTATCTAAACAATTGAAATCTTACCGACGAGAATCGCGACAAGTTGCCAAGTCTCCATATTCATCTTGCGGGCCATATCAGCGGTTTTCTCGCTGATCGACTCCTGCGTCGGGGCCATGGTCGTAGAGCCCGATGATGTTGGTCCAGACTCGGCTGCAGCAGAACAAACCAATACGTTACCAACTGTATCTATATTCCTTCATGGAAACATATTGTGGGGCTGCCAATTTGTTAAAATCATTTGTGAATACTTAGGTACGAATATATAAATCGTAAGTAGTATTGCCTAAATAATTGTCGTTGGTAGTTTTAGAACTGTAGGTATGTCTGTTATATATGTATACTTGTAATATTAATTGCCAAAATGGTTACCTAGACTGGTCTATAATTCAATAAGGTATTATGTTTTACAAAACTTGGCACACGTTCAATATTTTTGTTCTCATTCCGCAGATAAATTGAACACTTCTAAACGGGTAAAATGTATTAGAAACTCACCCATACTCTCCACTGTAGTGGAGGTCATATCTTCGGCTGTGCTTTCGGCTGCGGCCGCCTCGCGGCGCCACCGGAGCAAGGCTCCCAGCAGTGGTGACATGTCTATAAAGAAAAAAAAAATTAAAGGAAAAATATTTAAGTAAATTAAGCCGATTGAGTAGGTATTTTTCGAGTCGATAGTTTATTATTTTAATAACGTTTAATAATGTGCATATTTTGCATACCTACTGCATGCATATCTACAAACCGAACTATCAGCTTATAGAAAGTCTGCAGTCTGTGTGAGTTTTATTATTAGGATAGGGACTTAGGGATATTAACCTGGTACTTGTAATTATTCAAAATTTACAAATTGATTAATTCGAAGTAATTTATTAAATATCTACCCAAAAACATCTTGGAAACATAAAACTGACTTCTAAACAGTGTGTTTATATCTGTTTTACATCTGTTTATATTTAAAAACAAATAAATGCGCTTCCCGTTTCAAAAAAAATAATAATAAACCTTTCACAATAGCGTTTGATCTAAGCAATTTCAAATATAAAATGTTAAATTTACGTAAGATATTTCAATTTATTTTATTTTCGTAGCTGTGTTAAACACATACATTTTCCTATTCACAGGTAATACCTGCTTTAAATTCTTTGAGCACATTAAGCTGGAAAAAAAAACCCTGTCTACAGTTTTGTTGCCGAAATCTGAAAGAATAACATTAACACAAGTAGGTTTTCATAATAAAAGTAAAGTTAGATGAATTAAATGTGACGTTGCTGTCGATTATGTTGTCCTAAACTAAACTAAGCTAGTCGTGTCTTCTAAAATTATAACTGCCCTATCTTGATTTATAAGAATGAGTCTGCAGCATTTTGGTCGGATCGTTATATTACGTTTGGTTTAGAAAAAACTGCAACAGAATCATCATCATTATTTATCTGTGCCTAACTAATTTATCTGATTCTCTCGAATATTTAGTGTCCTAATTCATTCAGATATCTTCAAAGAAATCAGTAGAATGGTAAAATATTGGACGCGTTATCGCTACAAATTATGTTCAGAGGTAAATATACATTTGAGTTTGAGATGTAAGGTTGTCCCAGATCTGTCATTTGCTAATCTATAGTCTAAGTAAAATCTTCTTTTATATACATTTTTTATGCATCCGGATAAAGTTGCAGAATAATGTTTTTTACAAAGGCTTTTGTGCAAAATTCGAAACAAAATGTTGTGGTTTGTATTTCGCTCGCGCGATGGGTTATGTGACACAACTTCCTTTATTTACCTACCTCCGGTAGACAATCAACAATATTTTTAAAGAAACAGTGTCCCTGCCTTTATTTATAGTTTCTTTTTAGGGTTCCGTACCCGATGGGTGACAACGGGACCTTATTACAAAGCCACCACTGTTCGTCCGTCCGTCCGTCATTCAGTCAGCGGGCTCTATCTCATAAACCGTAATAGGTAGAGTTAAAATTTTCGCAGTCTGTATTTCTATTGCCGCTCTATCAACAAACAATAAAAAATTAAAAGAGACCCTTGAAAAGAAGTGCGAATTCGACTCGCACTTGACCAGTTTTTATTCATTCACATCAACGAAATATTGATATTTACCATAAAATTATACCTACAATACATGCTTTAACCCGCGGCTTCGCTCACGTGACACAAAACTGAATAAAAGTCTATAATGCTGTTCCAGGGGAAACAACAATGTATCCTACGAGTATATTCCAAATTTGATCCTATTGGTTCAGCCGTTATGGCCACCTTAAACCACATACATTAAATCTGTACTGATTTGTAATATCATGTACCTAATAGGAACGTAGGATCCCAAAAACATGAATAGAAAGAATGAAAGTTTCAAATCGAAATAGGTATTAAATTGGATCAGGGATTCCTTTTAAATTGAAGGCTTTGCTGCTCTTATCCTTTTGTGCAAGCAATAATGGAACGTATGACCAGTTATTAGAGTTGAAATGTGTTTATTGAGTGCCTGGGATGCTTGACCTAGAATTTCCTATGTTCATGACACTAGCATTTGTACAAATAATAAAGAATCATTCAATAGTGCTCACAATTACTTTTTAAATCCGAAATCAATAATAGAAAAATATTCATTCAACACAGAGTAGGCACCTAAGAAAAAACAATTTTGTTAAGTTGTTAAATCGAAAAAGGCAACCAATGAAAATGGTAGACTTAACTCATGTAACCAGTCCTGAGCCCAGTTCTTAAGATATTCCTTGGTACCAACTAAGTATACCTATCTGTAGCAAAATTTTTGACTTTGGTCATAGCCCTATAGATAGAGATGTTCATAAAATTGGCTTATTTTATTAAATTGAAGAAGCAAAAAATACTGAATTCTAATTTTAAACTGACCTCTCACGCCTTAGATTCTCCCGATGAACAGAAGTGCCTTCAGCGAAAACGTAAACCATCATGGCTGGACCCGTGTGAAAACCCAGTATGTACGTGGCTATTACACTAACCTTTAGTTTCTCCCTTGTCACAGCCGAATGCCACTTGTTCCAGCAATTGCTACGGTTCTTCGTTGGTCACTTTGAACAATTTTTGTACATTTCTGTCGAAATTTATATTCAACTGGAGTCTCAGCTTTAACCGGAGTGAGGATGTCGGAGGTGCGCGCGCACGCGATCGATTGCCGCTGCGCGATGCGATGCCACTACGATCACAGTTCCTGGCCAAGTCACGATGTTTACGTCATTCATTGCGTACATTGACGACTTAGCTTAAAACGCTAATTGTTGACTGTACGAAGAGCGCTTCAGAAAGTCTAATGTACTTGACACAAACCTCGGCAGGCATTTGATATGTTGCGGTTCTGGGATTCAGAAAAATGTGGGCTGGAGGGTCCATTATGAATATTGCTTAAAACTGGGTTACCTATATTATATAGCCTTAAGTAACGATAAAGGTAAAAACTTGAAAAGCAAACACTACCGGAATCTGAAGCAAAAAAGTCAGCTCATTTCAATTTAGTATTAAAAATGGTAATTTACAGATTCATAAATTAAAATGGAATTTAGGTAGTTCCTTTACTACAAATATTCATATTCTTGCTCTATGCTTAAATAAATCTTTAAAGTTTGGTAATGAGACGACCTAGTTTACTGAGATATATCTTATCTACCTCTAGTTTAAATTAACACTACCTACAATTTTGGGATTATGCTTTTGCAACTAAATAATTTTATTAGTTGGTAGCTTATCGCGTTACTATTATTGTTCCGATCAATGACAGGGTTGTGTATGTGTAGCTACAAATTATTATTTGTGGCTTTGAAAAGGACCTTGAGAAAAGAAACAGCGCATTATTTTTTCGTGCATTTCCGCAGATAAAATATTAAGAATGAAACCACATTCAAGAATAGCTCAGCTGGTATGAGGTTCTTCCCACACAGCTGAGAATATTCCAGTACCTAGGTAGGTGACATGACCTATATTATAATTATGAATATTTATCCCACGCAAGCTATGAAACGGCTGCGGTAGTTCAGTGGTGGCACGCTTAATATTCCACGTGTAACTTAAATAAAAATAAGTATCATATTTCCGAAGCTTATAAAATTTCAGTTGCAAGTAAGATAGCTACATGTATTATGCGAGACTATCCGTCAGTAAGTTGAAATGTCCGACTTTCTGTCTCCATTATGATTATTAGTATTGTTGGAATTTCACAGTTATTTCTCAATGTAATTCAATTTAAGTAAGGCCAAAGGGGATTGTGTAAATAAAGTTTGCATGATCTGAACTTGCATAAACCACACAAAATATCATCCAAACTTCTACAAATATTCTACAAAAGTATTTTGTATGTTTGCAAAGAGCCTTAGGGCGTTATCACACTGGTGATTTGAGAGCGTGTTATCAACGAAGCCACTTGTAAATGTACCCGATACGATTAGAAAAAAATGCTCGCAAATCGCCAGTGTGATAACGCTCTTAGATAATAATAATAATAATGTTTCAAGAATAAAAAAAGAAGTTAAATAAAGAAAAAGATAAAACTCGTTTAATACATCCTAACATGTAGTTTGCATTTTACGAATGTGTAAACTCGCGTCATTTTGCTTGCTCAGGTTGATACTAACCACTCTTTTAAAGAACTCTTACAAAACAAACAAAATCGCGTATTCGGTAATCGTAAACCGTGAAATTCAGACATTATTTTTACGTTTTACGGAAAAAGTAGCAATCACTCAGTTTTATTATATGGAACCTTTTTGGACCATCCTCTAATAGGTAATCAAAGTTACTGGGATTCGCTTGTGTGTGTGTAGCGTAGGAATTATTAAAATAAATTAAAAGTTGGCAAAAAAAATACAGTCGAAGTGAGAAACATCCGTTATATATACCATCAAAATATAGAAATAAAACTAACAGAGAACTACATATTTTTGAAACCGAAGTTCGAGTTGATTCTTTCGTAGAAGTTTCGTGGCAGTTTGCTACGAAAAGTGTCATACAAAATCAAATCCTTTGAATGCGATCTGCTATTTTATTTATATTTGATTGATACGTGACCGAAGCCCTGTGTAAAAGCTAGTTAATGAATAGCTCCTTAACGAAGAGTGGCTCTCTCAGGGTGATGCTAACGAAGGTAACAGGCATTACTGTAATTAAATCCCGCGCGTATCAGCCTGCTAGTCTCAAGCATAACCCGTTTAGGGAAATGGGCTTTCTTATACACCGTTATTGCTATTGATATTTTATGAAATTAAATGAAAAATGCTTTATTGCGAACATCAACCTAACAATTGCTGGCAAAAGGCGAACTAATCGCTTATTGCGATTTATTCCAGGCAAGATTATAATGCAGCCAAAGTACCATTATCGGTTTTTGGAAAGGAGGAACCGAGATATTAAAAAATCCTACTAATCCTATATTTATAATTCGTTATGAAAATAGAATTCTTGCCGAAATACAAAAAGGCATCGATAGTGATTTTAATATACTAGTGGCGCCATCTAGTTCTGATCATAAAAGGACTGTTCAACTTTCATTTAGGGTGGTGGTGGAGACGGATGGCACAGACTAGAAAGACAAATGACATCTGGTTGATTATTTTTAATGCTGCTTTGAAATTCTAGGATAACTTTAAAGTTGATATTCTATTCCAAATCTTATTAAGTACCTACATAATTTTTCATCCTTATCTTATGGTTCAGTATTTAAAAAAGTTTTTAAGAGACATCAATCTTTCTGCTCATAAGCACTTAAATAACTGGCTGTTGTTTTATTGTTAGTAGTAGCTACTTCATTATTCTCATGAGGGTCGCAAACAATTAAGCGGATAACATCGGACGTGGTGCCGTATGTTGCCCTGAAGTACCTAGACAAACACTCGTCTCATGTTCAACACCATATCACACTATGTCAACTATTTTAAGGGTTGTACCTCTAAAAACTATTGATATGGTGAGTCAAAATGCTAGTTTTTTAAATTTTAGGTTATAAATATAGCGCTATCAATGCAAAACTTAGATCAAATACAATGCCATATATAAGTGGAGGGAATCCGCGGGATTTTCCTAGTTGCTAATATTCCATGCCCCAACCGACCGTAGAACTTCTTATGGCTTTAGTACTCTTAATATTAGCACATTAAGGCCCTCGTCTGTAGCGCTCATTTCAGTTTTCGCCCCCACTGCCTCACCCCAGGATGTTCGCCAACACGCATAGCAACAACTATAGATAATTTCACAAAGGGTTGCAGTGCGGCAATCAATGGAACTAAACATTAAAAGTAGTCGACGATGGGCCAAACGGGCGGATTTTTTTCGGTCGAGTTATTTATTTCATTTTAAAAATATTAGGAAAACTTACACCTTTCAATAGCTAGATATATTTATATATGCAGAGCGTACATACTTATATACGGAAAAGCAATTAAAAGCTTCCACAAATATTGTGCGCCTCGGCAATTTTGGTCTAGCTTCTGAAATACGAACTAACGCGATGATGATATGTAATGTAGAGATGTTACAATAATTATGTTGACTTATTTTTTTTAAGGGTTGGTTCAGATAATTTTAGTTGCATATTCGGACAAATTCGGTTTTCATTCAAAGCACGAAGTTTGCCGAGGCGCACAATATTTGTGGTACTACTGTATGTTTTGTTTCACATAACGACTAAAAATGATTTGATCATATACGAACAAAAGAAGTACGCCACCTAAATAAGGCTCGTTTGACAAGGCAATAAAGGTCAATACTCATACGGCACAGCAAAAAATAGGCTCTTAAAAAGTAATGCGCGACATAAGCGCGCCTTTTGCTATTTGCTTTACTAATTCACAGTCAATAATCAGAGGCTATTTTGTCTTGTTATTGTAGAGCCTCTTAAGTGCTGGTTTTAGCCCACTTTTCACTGACAAGCAATCAGAGCTGTGCGGGAGCGATAAGTGAGCAAGATAATTCCTTATTAGAGATAGACACGTCTCGCGGGTGCAATTAGGTCATCCTTTGGAGAAACTGTTAAGTGTTTTATGGACCAGATACTAGATTGTGTCTGCTTCTAGTATTCGCTAGAATTTGTCAGTCGAAAAAATTGGCTATCTTGAATTAGATTTACACCACCGGCCACCCTCACGTTCTGTTCTCTTTTTCCATGCATCACTGGAAGAAATCACTTTTAAGCGATAAGACCGCCAATTGTACTCTTGTTTTAACGTATATATAAATAAAGTATTTTCATTCATTCATTCAATTTCAGATTTCAGGCTCTGAAAAGTTACAAGGTCAAAAGAGAGCTTTTGTTTTCCAATATCTTTCCTTCGTAGGTTGTTGTTAGAATGCAAGGCCAGTGATACATTTTAATGGTTTTATGAAGGTTCGAAAAAAACCTGTCCCCTTGCACATATTTATAGACGACGGCGAGGCCATAAATACTAATAGGTCAGATTTTATCACATTCCTACCCGTAGGCCGTGCCCGGATTGAGTAGTGAATTAACTTTTAAACAGGTCGAAATGTTATGAAGTTACAAGAAAAAACTATACTTTGGTTTGGTTATATTAGATTTTTTGACACATGATGGTGATGATGATAATGAATAAATAGTACAATTTTAGACTAAGTCTTAGTTAATTGATCATGGCTTCTTAAAGCCGCCATATTGTATTTTTTACACTTTAGTGTCAAAGAAGTGTACCTATTACATTTTCGTTATCTACACAAATCCAACAACACCTCATTTGTCAAAATTCCTCGAGTCGTTTCGGCTACAGAGGCAGCTAAAGGAATAAATTGAAAAATAAAAGAACTCCTTAAAGCCGCCATTTTGAATTTTTTGACACTATGACACTCTTATCATCCAAAAGAATCTAACAACACCTCATTTGTCAAAATCCGCCGAGCCGTTTGGACTACAGATACATACATACATCCTAAACACAATAGCCTCCTTCGCAGTCGGTTAAAAACACGGCCCGCCGCCATTTGCGATGTTCTTTTTAGGGGAAAGCATCAATCACACAGGAATAAAAAATGTATGGGATCAAACTGGCGGAGATATTGTGAAATAAAATTAGAGCTGGATTGAGAACTGCTTTTATGAAGTAATAAAAAGTATTATGCTAACATTCAAAAGATTTAATATTGGCAGATTACACTACTGCTTCTCTTTTCCCTTTTCCCTTCTCCCTAATCCGTTCCATTTTTGCGAACGTAGAAGCTATATTTCCATTACTATGAGTACGCTAGTACTATTATTTATTCTGTGCTATGAGTGTGGAGTGTGACAGGTAGGTACGCTGGTATCATTAAATGCAGAGTTTCAATATCCATTCTCTACAAATGTTAATAGCTCGAATCAATTATATTACACTTACTAGCTTCCACCGGTGGCTTGGGTCGTATGATACCTGGATAAAATATATATATGGCAATCTCCGGTCGCTCTATTTAAACAATTATGACGATCCGGAGCTCCGTGATTGTGTGAAAGCCAAACCAACAAATGTTCACATACATACTGAAACAATATAATTTTAGAAGGATTTGTATCGCGCAACAAAACGCGAACGTGTTTTGTTCTGTGACGTCATAATTGAAAACAACAGTACGTTATAGCACTTTGTCTCTTCGTATTAATCAAATTAAATAAAACAGTTGGGACGATATAATATTCGTGGGCGAGATACTCGGTATCATTATTTGCAAACCGATAACTGAAGTGTCGTGACTGTATTTTGCATTGTTTATTGAAAGAAATAATTAAAAAGCATACATGGGTATGTTATCTACCTCTCTACATTCAAAACATCACATGTTCAAACGAAAAAAAATTATGACATTTTATGACATATATGCATTAGAAGCAATTCTAGAAATTCATTTGTACTTGAGTTTGGAGTTTGTACAAAAGCTTTGAAATGGATATCAAAGCTTTTGTACACAATGAAGGCAAATGTCTAATAGGGTAAGAATTCTATAAAAATGCCGATTCTGAACGGGTAAGAAGGCGAGGGTGGTGCTGGTGGGCGGAGCCTACCAAGGGTTCTATTATTAGGACATCTAGATTTCTATCTATTCATTCTCCTATCATTTTTATATCTGCCTCTATAATCTTGCCATTGCTGCTAAATACGTATTATATTTGCAAGAAACAGCAAAATTTGTAGGTCACATTATAATTTAAATGAACTTTTAATAAAACAAAACAAAAAACAAGTAATGTTAAAAGTATGAAAAATTACAATTTAATCTTAACAAGTTGTTTTATCTTCTTTGACCATAGATATTGTAGATCAGTATAACGATTTTGTTGACTTTGTAAAAAAATATGTGTCATTGAAGTTGATTGCAATCAAAGTTACATAATTATTCACTGCAGGTCAAGGTCGACAGCTTAACAGTTAAAATCGTAGATTTAGTTAAGATGATCTTGGAGCTGCACACTAAACCCTTTCACCACACTGGTTCAAAAGAACTAGTGACACGATTAGCATAGAACAGTTCAGATCATGAAAATGTATTTTTAACGGTTGTTAATAAGACTACCTATCTAGTTTACATCGTACATGCGCGATACAATTTGATAAATGCCTCGTCAAGTATTTCTCGTAAGGAATGGTTTTTTTTTGTGTTCATGAATATCCCTTCTCGCTCTGTTTGATTTCGTTCATTTCAATAAGAAAATTGAAGATGAATATACACAGAACTAGACGTAGAATCTATGCAAGTTAATGCATCATGGAAGTTGGTCTGGCATTTATCGATCAAGCAAATTCACGCTCACTCGCAGCCATCGTCAAAATATTTCAAACGTCTATTTTATTAGTAAGTGTATGAGTGTCCAGAAGGGTACGTTGAAAAGTGTCACAAAAGGGTACGTTCAAATATTTAATTTATTGTTTTTAATCGTAAGGCAATGCGCGGCCATGACAAAATTGACATTTGTGTTTCGTTTGTCTTTAAGGAATCACTTAGAAGCTAGTAAGGGGTAAATTGACTTACCGTCTTTGTAAATAGACACTATAGGGCACTAACAGCACTATGTGGCAATCCCATCACGTTGAATGAACACAGAACGTATTAGAGGCTCGTCGCACGCCTTACACGGTTTACATACGAAGTCTAACTGGATTTGGGGCGCTACCGTCGCTCACTTAGCTTTCCGCTATTTCAGCCGCTGAAATCGCTGAACAGAATTTTCAGCGTTTGATCAGTTCAGCAAATACATGGCTTATTGAACTAAACTATGAAAATAGTTTTTTTAGGGTTCCGTAGTTGAAGGATGCCAATGAAACCCTATTACTAAGCCGCCGCTGTCCGTCCGTCCGTCTGTCAGCGGGCTGTATGCCGTGAACCATAATAGGTAGAGAGTTGAAATTTTCAGTGTGTATTTTTATAGCCGCTATAACAAATAATAAAAATAAAATAAAAATTAAAGGAGGCCCTATACAAGAAACATTTACGTACATGTACGATGGTACGGAACCCTTCGTGTGCGAATTAGACTCGCACTTGACCGGTTTTAAACTCTCGTGATCAGAACTGATAAATTGGGTTTATAAAACGAATTTTTATCGTCGGAAAAATAACAAGGTATTCATCATTATCACGACGAACACCCGTTTTATAAATTAACCCAAACTAAAACTACAAAAAGTTTGTGTGTAAGATACCATATTCAGAATACAATCATGGAACCTAAAAATCTAAATATCGAACTATATAAATAATCATTGCAATGCTATATCTAGTGAGCTATCTTGATATTATAAGAAGGCAAATATTATGTTTACTCAACTCATACAACAGTAGTCCCAAGTCTATTTATGCAGGTAGATTATTTAACAACAAATAATTACCTAAAGCATTTAATTAATTAGTTTGCTTCTTCTTTTACACAAAATAAAAACCGTTCAAGTGCGAGCTGAATTCACACACGAAGGTTTCCGAACCATGGTATATGCACCTCAAAGTTTGTACATTTTTATTTTATTTTGATTATTTATTGTTATAGCGGCAATAGAAATACACACTGATGATTTCAACTCTACCTATTACGGTGCATGAAATACAGCCCGCTGACGGACGGACGGACAGCAGAGGCTTAGTAATAGGGTCCCGTTGGCACCCTTCGGGTACGGAACCCTAAAAAGAACCGACTTACTACAGAATTTTTTATATCTTGTACCTGTTCATCTAGCTACGAAACAAAAGCGCTTTTTAGCTGAGGGATACAAGAGCCACCCCGTATAACTTCATTGATTTCGAAACGGATTTTATCTTTGAATCTAACTTTTGACCTTAAATAAAATTATTCAATGCAACTACTAAAGCTTAGGTCGACAAGTTTTCCAATAGTTTCGTAGAGGGAGCAGAGAATAATCAATACTTTTTACATTATTATAGGATTGTTCCTTTAGTTTTAAAAGTTTTTATAATACCATAACAGCCTAGAAGGTATAATAGTTGATACTGGTTTTATCAGAACTGATAAAATCAAGTACCTACCTGGGTAGCTACAATAGTAATAAAACCTTGAACTACTTAGACAGCCTTCAGCTTGGCTTTTGATGAGGGCAACGATTGATAGGAAATTTACATAAACAAATATTCTTTACTTCGCTCACTTAAAAAGGTTTTTATTTATTTATTATCTTATAGTCTTTGAATGGATTGGAAAGGGTTAAAAAAAGAGATGCGTGGAAGGAGAGGGAGGAGGCTTTGCCCTGAAGTGGTACAGTAGACTTGTAGCTAAAAAAATACTGAATGGTACTAATTAGTATTAACGCAACAAAGCAATGAGCAGTAAAAACAGGTCATTGGTGTGGAACTATATACTTGAAATTCAAGCAAAGTAATGTAATAAAAAGTATTTTCTACTAACTCCTAGCGCACTCTAGTAAGAATCTCCAAAAACTCACAGTTAAATAACGCCTCGTTCTTGCTATTATTCGTATACGTTTACATTTACCGTGGAGGTTCTTCTCTGAAAAACAGGCTTCAGTCCTTTACCCAGCATTTCACTCGGTTTAGCTTTTTCTCAATAGATGTCGCTACGAGGTTCATCCAAGCTTGATGTTCTTAAAGGCTTCGCAGATCGCTTTTTCAACAGTTTGTTGAAAAAATGACAGCTGCGTTAGGTACCAACTGATACCAAGAATATGTACCTACTTATATATTGTTTATATATGAAAATCCTTAAAAGCTTCGGTAAGTATTATTTTATCTGTAGGTAAGTATAATTTAACCAAGTATTTTACTGAAAATTTCCCCTACTATGAATTTTTTTTTAAATTGACTTAGGCAGCAACTAGGTATATTATTAAAAACAACGTAGCTATACTTCTAAATAATAACAAGTTTTGATTGTCAACGGATACATTTATGTAAAAGGAAAACCTAACTACATTATCCTTTCAAATAATTTCTTATACATGAAAATATCAGTAGTTTATCTTGGTAAAAGCTGACGCTGAACCCCTCTAGTACTTTTTTATTATCTCGAAAATCCGCAAAATCTTTTCTATTGTCACTACATCATTATTCTCAACCACGAGACCCTCGACGAAAAATATTAAGCGATCTTTAATATCGGGCTATGACATTATGTAGGTGAACTGGGTTTACCCACAGTTCACTTACACAACCATTCGTTTAAACATTAAATAATATTAACACTTATAACGGGATATTTACCATGATTTGTTATAAGTGTTATTTGATCGAGCGAGCGAAAATCTCAGTAGCAACTTGGGTGATTTGGCGTTGTATGTTTGTGGATATGTTTGTTTAGTATGTATGTATGAAAAAAAAAAGTTAAGCTAAACGACTCAGTATCATTTTACATTGGAAAAAATCAGGATAGCAAAAGTCGGTATTTGTTTGTACAGAGCGGCGGTATGAAAAGGTTCGTCAGTTTTCAAATTGATTCGATTGACGTGTCGCGAGACATGTTACCTTTTGAATCTAAGGCACAGAACAAACTGTTGCATAGAAAATTATGTTTAACTGCTCGACAACAAAGTTCAAATTGACGCGCATCAAAGTTGTTTGACACTTATCGTGTCATCTCGTGTCGTGATAGTATGTTTTACTGAATTAAAACCATATTTGATTGTTACACAAGCGAAAACCGACCTCAAGGTGACGAAACTTTCATTCAGTGACTGTACATAGAGTCTGCAAGTCCGAAAAACCTCGGGGCATCGAGTTAAATGCTCGATGCCTCAGGGCGTGAATGCAAATCATGCAGATTGCGGACATCACGCACGAGACCTCAGCTCGGGCGAACTAACTACTAGTAAGGTTTGTAACCATGATCGTTAAAAAGTTATATCGTTAAAAGTCTATTTTTCGAAGTCCCTTTTAGCCGATGCTTTCAAACGTTATTTTTTGCTAACCTTTTCCAATAGATTGCAGTCCGTTGGTGAACGCGGTACAAAAAGGTAAGTAAGTAAAGTTATTTCGAATGTCAGACCAAATGTAGATTGAAGTGCTTACCCACATTTGTTAGCAAAATTGTAGCGATTTATTTTTCCTTTGTTATCTCTCTCGTTTATGGATAGTTCCCATCTATTGGAGATAAGGAATACAGTAACCTACATAACATTCAATACACAAAATATTAGGTAGGTACGACGAGTATTATTGTTTCTTGTAAATGAGCTCCTAAAGGTTTACGAAAAAAAAATCCAGTAGGTGATTTAAAAAAAAAACCTGTGTTATACTATAGGTACCTTTATAATGGATTTATCAAGGAATTGCGCTTGTTTGTGTTTTAGAAAAAAACAAAGGTAACTAATGATTCCATATTGTTACTTCTCTGCTGGACTGGGAGTAAAGAAAAAGCATAGAATGCGTGCAGCTGCTTCTCTTCCCGAGCATGTCATAAAAGTCGACTAATGGATAGACCTCTCCAAAATGATGGACCATCTATATGGGCGATGGGCTGATCAACTGGCACCATGGTTCACCATATCCATCTTTAAATCAGAAGTGGCTGCAAGTTTTCTTATGTTTACTTGTGGCTCTGCCCACCCCATTAGGGATACAGGCGTTATAATATGTAGGTATGTACCTATGTAGGTAGTTATGATGTCAGATGTCAGATATATTACTTATTTACCAATAAAAACGCAAGTGCTTGCCTACATAGTAAAAAATATAGGTACCTACATACCGGTGGTATATTATTTTTTTACTATTCGAACGAAATGACTAAGGGGCTTAAACTGGCCAAGACTTCGTGAAAATTATTCTCATCCGGAATTGTTGAAGTACCTACCTACAAGGACCGTAAGCGATTAGGGCCAGGGTTGGAATTGTAGGGAATTTCTGGGTCATCCCCATCGCAATGTCCCCTAGCAGTCTTTAGGACGTTACCCTACGATGCCCTACTACATATACGTAACACCTACCTTTTAACAGAATTTATCGTAAAAAATAGTTTATTTATATTGCCTTGCAATGACCTAAAAACATTTGAATAAATGAGGACGTTTATACGTGACCTGGTAGGTTTGCGATTTACTATACAAACTACGGTCGTATACAACGACTAAAGCAATTCTGTTACAAATGAATAGGATAATGATTAATATAGATGTCATTGTGTTGAATGTGTATTGCTTGACGTAACTCTTGACTAAAATTCTGACCTTGAGTGATATGAAATAATAAAATGATGAAGTACAAATACTCAAACAAGTATTTATTTAAATGAATAAAAAACCCGACTGCTTAGAATTTAGATAGCATAGTAGGTCTGACATATTTGATTTTTTGACACAATGATGATGATGATGGTGATGAATTTGTACCATTTTAGTCTACGTTTTTAGTTTTGTACTATCTTAAGTTAATTGGAAATGACTTCTTAAAGCTACCATATTGGATTTTTACACTAGTATAAATAGATTGTACCTATGACACTCTCGTTATCTAGACGAAACCAACAACACCTCATTTGTCAAAATTCATTTAGCCGTTTCGGCTACAGAGGCGACAAAATAATAGATTGAAAATGGCTTCTTTCAGCCGCCATGTTAGATTTTTTGACACTTCATTATAGCCTATGACACTCTCGTCGACCAGCCGAAACCAACTATATCTCATTTGTCAAAATACGTCTAGCCGTTCGGACAACAGCTTCAGCCAAAGCTACTCACATACAACCCAAACACATTATTAATACAGACTTATAATATCGAATTGAAAGAAAAGGGTTAAAAACTGTTAATATAATGGGTTTGTGTAGATACTAACCGGAAATCGTAGTTTTTACAAACAAAATTGTTTCTTATGAAAGATAAAAATATTATTTATGAAATGGAGCTTAAATTAGTGTTATCTTGTGTCGCATTCCCGTGAGCCTGACACATTCGTATAGCGTCATGCAATGCATGCACGTCGCAAGGCGCAATATTTCAGCAACGTTTGAAACTTAAACAAAGCTGCCGTTGAGGCCATTGTCCACCAAACAGAAAACAAAAATAGGGTTCCAAATAAATGAACAAAATAATTGACAGTCGTGACAACCAACGTAAAGCTAAAGGTCGTGTTCACAGTCAGCGGCTAGTGCTGTCCTGTCCGCAAACTGCGAATGTAAATAACTCTGAGAGTATTTTGAACCAATGTGAACGCTGTATTTTAAATAGAGTGCTAGCTAGTTTATGTATGTAATGTGTATGGCACCAATAATTTATAATCAAGTACCACCAACAATACGACACAAAGAATGTATAACTGAGTTTAAGCATGCTCTCAACACGTTGCTCATTGAAAATGCATACTACTGCGTTGATGGTTATCTGCAGAACCTTTTAGAATTTGGCTGTAATTTTTAATTTCAAATCTAATTTTAATTTTATATTCAATTTGTTTAATGTTTGTACACCGGTTGGTAGGAACTAGAGATATCTTGTGATCATAACACCATCTGTATTACCTAGTTTCACAGACAAGTAAATACTTCATTTCATTTTATATTTCATTTCATTTGTGCTTACAGTTGTACACACTCAAAGCCTGAGTATGCATGTTTTTACTATGTACCTACTGGAACCAAGCTACACCTTCACTAGATATAATCCTGCTAATTAGAATGGTGTTGGGTGTACGGTGGAGGTATCATGCTGGCAAAGCAGTGGTGCAATCTACTGGCAATTTGACATTTGAACTGACACTATTAGCTACTAATAACGAGTAAAGAGGTTCTCTTAAACCAGTATGAATTTATGTATCATATGGTTTTGAACAGTGGTAAGGTAAAATGATTGCCTTTGCATTTGAAATATCATTAGGGTGATCTTTGATGCGAGCAGTTTCTATTTGAAACTATCTAATATGACAGTTATTTATATAAAAAAGCTGTCACATTTGACATTTGACTGGAACAGCTTGCAACTATGCTACAGCATCAACTCTACTTTTTTACTCCTATCAATGCTCTCTCAAAACATTTATTGTTCTGAGCTCAAAACCTTGGGTTGTATTTTGTTTTGACGTTCTGGACGTTCAAACTATAGTGGTGTTTCGCTCCACTCAGATGGGTGCTGGGCTTTAAGCTAAAGATTAATTGTAATCCTGTTTCTCTTGCAAGGGACCAAAACTTAATTTTGTTTCTTAAACTAATTGCTTATAGCTAAGCGTCAGCTTAAAATCTTTTGAACTTTTAAAGCTGATTGTCTCAACCATAAATGGGAAAGACTCGATATTTTCGTGGGATATTTAGTATAGTTTTACATATACAGAATCGATTGTGTACCTTATATCAATGTACATGGATTATTTTATGAAGGTATTTAATGTTCCATGGCCTAATTAGTCCATGTCTAAAAACGCGAACCTAGAAGTAAGTAGACAATCTTATTTTGTTTGTCTTACTTTATATTTACCCATCTATTAGTGAATTAGATGCTAATAGCCTATGCTATACGAAGCTGAGATTTACAGTAGTAGGATCAACGTTGTCGATTCCGTTGCGCATTTTCTTTTGTTTCTTGTTGTAGAGTGCTAAGCTCGACTTTAAATCCTGTTTTCCTTAACAAGCAATGAGCTGTGTGACGACTTAAATAAATGCATAACACCAATGAAAGCACGACGAATTATACAAAATGACTTAGGTAAGTAAGTAGTAACACTTATTCGGATTTTAGGCCTAAGGTTATTAAATATTTTTTTTTCTATTTAATAATACGCAATGAATCTGTATAGATCGCAGTAAAAGATAATTTAATGAAAGGCATGGGGTTCAGTTAAGACTGCCAGCGGAACTTATTTCCTGATTACTTCCTTCTGAAAGGCATTTGTTAAATCCCTTTTCGTCCATCGGCCAAGATCTGAGACTGCGAGGAAATGTTCACAAAATCTTATTAGATTTTTTTTTCTGCGACAAAGTTGAGAGAATCTTTAATGATAGGATTTTAATTATGCTATTATCAAAATTACATTTCGCTGTAATACTCGCTGCTTACAATGAGTCGTCTAAAATATTTGTTTGTTACAAATTCTATACTATCCTGCAAATATTAAAAACTTTACTTTTTTTTTACTTTTTAATATTAAAAATGCGAAAGTTTGAGATTCCATTGGACCTATATGGATAAAACTTAGAACAGACATAGTTCGTGAATAGCATGTAAGGCTAATTAGGCTACTCTTTTTTTTCCGGTTACCGCGAAAGCGAAGTAGCAAAGCAGGCAAAAGCTGGTTACAAAATCTTTCAATTTTTATTTCAAGCATTACGCACGTCTGCAAGAATTATAATATTAGTAGCAAAATGCTATTTATTCGTTTTGCTTTGGTAGGTATTTATTTCCATTTGATTCGTTTTCGATACAAAATGCGAAATTGGCAAATAAGTAAATTTGATAGAGGTATCTAAGTGGATAACTAAACTAAATTACATAAAATTACGCCTGTTTCCCATAGGGGTAGACAGAGATCACGGATTTCTATTTGCTAAATTATTAACTAAATTACCTTAACAGAAATTCATTACAAAACCACATGTCGTTTAAAGCCAGAATTCACTTCACTACGACCCAGTTTAAATCATCGAAGGCACAATTACGAGTAAAACAGGTTGCCACGGGCTTCAAACGGTCCACGATGAAGCTTCAAAGGTACTAATATGAATTAAACTACACGATTAGGTACATCAAACTACATCAAACTTACAATTCACTGCAACGCCATCGATTTGACCTTCACGATCACAACTTAAAAAAAAAGGCGTTTTAAAATGTAAATAAAAACACATTCCATATTATCGAATGAAATGAGTATTTATAATAGTGATGGAAATTCATTTTCAAAGTTCATTTGATCATCTATAAGTACCTAAATATATTTTCAACTTTCATAGGCGCGGTCCGAAGGGGGGGTGGGGGGGGGGTCATAGGAGACATGACCCCCCCCAAATCGTACACGTCAAATTGAAAAAAAAAAATTACAAAATATAAAATAGCAATTTTTTGCCCCTAGCTGCGATGGTAATAAAAATAGAAGGCTTCCATTTGTTTTATAATGTGTGTAATAAAATTGTGTATTGTGAAAAAAAATCTGATTTATTCGACATATTCTATTATTAGTGACCCCTCTCCAAAATTTCAGGCTGCGACCGCGCCTGCATTACATGATGGCAGTAGGCAGATAAGCGGTCGACATATGCCTCTCACGTGAATGTGGCCAAATTGTATAACAATTTATGAAGTGGCCGAGTTATGCGCAATCAGGATCGCTTTCACCGGCCCCGTGTGAATTGGCATGAAACGAACATGATTTCTGTATGTTCAGTCTGGCCTATATAATGGACCTAATTTTTGAATGAGAAATGAGACTCTTTGAAATTGTGGCATAACTCTGCGTGCGCTATGTAGGTACTCTCGTAATAAAGACTAGATATTTAAAAATAAGTCTAACTAAGAATTAAGGCCTTTTACCATCTATAGTAGATGATTTTTACAGCGTCAGGAGGCAACTTTTACCTTCACAAACGGGACGCTGTAGTGCCCGGGACGAATTAAGATGGAGTAGGCTTGCCCAGCACCTATTCCATCCTCTCAGCTTAGTCGGCCTTGTCCACAGGAAAGACATGGTCAACACGTGCGGAGCTGACTAATCCGCGGGTTTCCTCACGATCTTTTCCTTCACCGTTTGACAGTACTGGTATAGCGCATATAAATTTTTCGCACAGAAAAATCCATTGGTACACGACCGGATTTGAACCAACGACCTTAGGATCGGAAGGCGGGGTCCCTACCAACTGGACCACCAGTGCTCTCTAGGAAAATAAGTCTAGCACTATAAATAAAGGAGTTTTCTGATTCCATCAAGCAAACTGTCGCCATCGTCATCACAAGAATACATTTCATATCGAAACATTTGCAGTTTGCAATAAAATCGTGTCAGTGATTGAGCACGCATTCATTTAAGTCCGAATACCTGGAAGCAATTATTTCTATGGTATTTATCATTCAATAAGCTTGCATTTGAACTATAATAATTAATTATATGAAGGCCGGCAATGCACTTGCAACTCCTCTGATGTTGCAAGCTTTTCTTAGTTTGAGCTGGTAATGTTTAAATGTGTCCGTGGGCGGCGGTAATAACTTACCATCAGGTGAGCCGTTTGCTCGTGCCGCCCCCTGAAAACAATATTTTAATCCTTAAATAATAAATAACACCCAACAGTCACATACATAGTCCTGACCCCACACTAGGATTCCCTGTGTCGTGGGTGTCAGAAACTACGAGTGGTACCACAACACCCAGACCAGGAAGAAATATTTACAGAACATGCAAATATTTCTTCTGCAGCGGGAATCGAACCCGCGCCTCTTGCGTCTCTGCCGAGCAATCGCCCGCCACGCCACCGAGGCCGTCATTATGAAAATCTTACGAACACAACACATTTCACTAAACTATATTTTAGTATCGTCAATAACAATCAGAACCAAAACATCAATATTCCAATATTGAAGCGTCCCTTTGAAGTAATAAAGTAATAGTCGTTACTCGCATCCTATGCTACCTATATTGACCAAGGGGGATGATATCAGATCGGGTCAAGTTATTCTTTGAAAGGCGCCATTACAAGCTGCCTTTTATTCCCCCTACTCTATGGCCAGTAAAGCTTTATGCTGAAGTGTAACAATTGTGACTCCTTGACTTACTACCCACTATACTTTTCTGTACATAACCGTAACAATTTTCATGTACCTATAATAAATAATAATAATAAATATTTGAGGACATATCACACTGAACCATCTAGCCCCAAACTAAGCAAAGCTTGTATTATGGGAACCAGATGGCTGATAGAATACATAATATACTTCTTTTTGTAAATACATACTTATAAATACATAATACTACAACACCCATACCCGGAAGAAATATTTGCAGAGCATGCAAACATTTCTCCCGCAGCGGGAATCGAACCCGCGCCTCTTGCGTCTCAGCCGAGCACTCGCCCGCCTCGCCACAGAGGTCGATTTGTAGAGTTTTTTAATGAATTCCCTCATAAAATGTGTCTGTTAACTGATGCGTGCATCAATAGAATTTGTACCAGTGACAAGTTAATGAATATCTGATTCGACGCTAAGATGGTCTCCAATATCTGCCCAATCTAAATTGCTGCCTAGGTATTCCAACAGTAGGTATTTGTTTTTGTTGTTCTTTTTTCTTCTTTATTGTATTCACTGGTGTATAATACATTATCCGCTCCTACATTTACCTATATCTTTGGAACCCCAAATTAAATTGTGCCTATCTCGAGGCAAAATCTATTTCCGACGTGTTTACAATCTTCGTTACGTCGCGACTATAACAGAATTGAAAACTTGTCGGAAGCAAGCGTCATGAACAAAATCTAAGTGAATTTGTCAAAACGTAATAAGCTTTCCGTAGGTAAGTCGTCTATAAACTTTGAGCCACGGTTTTGCCGTAATTGTGCCTTGCTACATTGTTGGGCTTTTGAAAGTGATTTTTAATTCGACGCTTAAAAGCTTCTTTATTGCCTTAGACGTTGACCGGTGTGTTATAAAATCCTATTTTTACTGAGCTGGGTATTCGTGTTACAAGAGAGCTTATGAGAGCACTAGTGGTAGCGACCCTGCCTTCTGATCCGTCCTCCTAAGGTCGTGGGTTCAAATCCAGTCATGCATCGTACATTATGGTATAGCGCACAATTTTTTTTCAAACAGATAGTTTGAAAAATATTGTGCGCTATGCCAGTGCTATATCAATGCTTCTCTCAAACGGTGAAGGAAAACATCGTGAAGAAACTGGCATGTCGTAGAACCTAAAAAGTTCGAAAGCATGTATCAAGTGCATGAAACGTGCCTATGAGGCTCACTTTAAATCTTTTCACCGTTCGAGAACACTGGTTCGAGAGAACTAGTGACACGACTACTAGTAGTAAACGTAAGCTTAGCGATAGTATTTTCTACTAAGTAAAGGCTACTAGAGCAAGACCTCCGTTATTTTGTACTCCGAATTAACTACATATTTTGTTGTCTATCAGAAAAACTCAAGGACCACGTCTCTAGTTTCATTATTCGTTGCGATATCAGGCCTCATGAATAAAATTTGAGTGCACGTTTCCAACGAGAGTCAATTTCGGAAACTTATCAAACATCTTGTCATGCTCGGAGCTATTCGCCCGAAATGATTTATGTGAAACCATTACACCCTTAACGACAAACATAAAGAAAACATCGAGCATTGGTTCTGCGAAGAGATCCGTGGATCGACGAACTCGAGATCAATTTATAATAGAGACTAAAATTTTCGTTGAAAGCCGCTATCCGATTACCTAGGGGATGTATTCCATACGCGTATTGTTTGGACGCGCCGAGCTGTAAGCTTTTAGCGGATCTGCAGTTCGAAATGCGTGCAGACTTATAGCTTTTATCCTCGGCGGTCTGCAGTTTATGCTAGCATAGCTATGGCTTCTTGCTACCTAACTGGGAAACTTCCATTTCACTGATTATTTATTTAGCGAAGTAGCGAGAACTTTCCTAGCTTGGCTTGATTATTTGTCCCTGGAACTTAATGTCGCCTAGCACAAGCAGAGCTATTAAAGTTTTCTTATGGTGGCATTTAATGACGTCCTGCGGTACGGCGTTGAATAAATGAGACGTGGAAGTTTTATTGTTATTATTATTTTCAGTCTTTTATAGGTACTTAGTATAACTTTTCGTACTCTAGACAAAGGCTGTAAATTAACAACAAATAAATTCCTAAGCCTAAAAGGGGAATTATTTATAAAAATAACTTAAATGACCTTACTACTATGAATATGGTACAGATGAACTCAATATAGCCACTTTTAATAAATAAGAATCTTTATTGTTCTTTTTTGTATTCAATGACCTTCAGCTATTGACTATTACGTCCGCATTGTTTCGCTAACCTCATCGCGTTTTTCAAGAGAAAACCTAACATATGAAACCAAACTTGCCCGGTATGAAATACCCAAGACTCCTTTAAAATAAGCTCCACAAAGTCGTATGCAGTTATGGCAGCTCAATTTTGATGTGATCGCTATCTTTCGTAATTTGAGAATAATCTGGAATCACGCTCACTCGTGTGATAATCGACAGGCGACAGCGATCCTGCCACGGCTGACTCGACTCAGCCACAGAATGCATAATAGTTGCCCATACAAGTTTCACTCCAAAACTGCGGTCGTTGATGGTGTCAACTTTTTCCCTAATAGCCTAATAATGATTGATTGAGGATATGATACAATCGATGCCTATGACTGATTTCTTAAAAGCATAAAGCATAAAAGGGTCCACTTTTGAAATTAAATTAATGGTTGTTATGGAGTTTTGGCTACGGGATGACGGGGATAAGGTTAAGGGTGTAAAAATAAAGTTTTATACCACAGCCTCTAGGTAAAGTCGCAAGATTGTATGAAAGTGTTGCGTGGCGTGGCGGGCGATTGCTCGGCAGAGGCTCAAGAGGCGCGGGTTCGATTTCCGCTGCGGAAGAAATGTTTGCATGTTCTGTAAATATTTATTCCGGGTCTGGGTGTTTTGGTACCTACGAGACAGGGAATCCTAGTGTGGGGTCAGGACTATGTATGTGACTGTTGGGTGTTATTTATTTATTTAATGTTAAGGCTGTGCCGGCAACCTTACCGCAGAGCAGTCGCACTATGTACCAAACAGTGCGTTCCATCTCACAAATCTATAATTTTTAGTTTCTTGACATTTTGAATTGAAAGTATACGAATTCCTGAATACTTAGTCTATTAGATAAAGCTGATCTCAGAATATAAAACAATCAAAACGGTTTCAGTAACGCAAGTTTTGTCCGAACCATTTTTGAGATGAAAAATACCGTTTTGTTCCATAGTGCGCCGGTGGTTTTGGTGTGAAGACGCCTTGCGGCTTTCACAGTGTGCAATAAAGCTTAATTTATTTTTAAAATAATACGATTTTTAAGTGAGACATGCCCGATTCTGCTTGAGATTTATAGCGTAATAACAGTAGATCGAACGAGTTCCATTATGGCATTACGGACATGATGCTTAAAAATATAACAAACCTTCGTTTTCATCTTCAAATATAATAATGTTGGGACACCGTTATCTAGATTTAACAGTCAAGAAAGCCAGGGTTGTTTTTTTACGAATATACCCCGTTCAATAATAGAATATTTAGGGACTGGCAGGCTTAAAAATAAAGCTTCAGTTATTAAGACCATTCATTATTTTATTTTTAAGGGTTTCCTTTTGAGAATATATAGCTCAAACTTTCACTTCTTCTTCCAGCTAGATTACATTTTTACATTTACGTTTTCTGAAACTGCTACAAAAATGAGAAACTACGCACATTAAAAAATCATTGAAAAATGTTGGCGGACAGTTAGACGAACAACTAAGTCTTGTCATTAGGTACTCGTAGATCTTTTACAACCCAAAATCTCACAGATGTTCGTGACGTGATCCACAGGATTAGCAAACTAGGCTAAACTATAAAAACGAAATCCTCGGTCATATAAGAAGAGTTAAGTAAAGCGTGTAAAGACCCCTTACTTTTACGATTGCCGTTTATACCATTTATAGCTTACTAAAGATTGACGGTACTATCGA
Organism: Scotopteryx bipunctaria; assembly: GCA_949320045.1. Taxonomy (NCBI): domain Eukaryota; kingdom Metazoa; phylum Arthropoda; class Insecta; order Lepidoptera; family Geometridae; genus Scotopteryx; species Scotopteryx bipunctaria. The sequence continues at coordinate 8,913,402 of OX439450.1, read as the reverse complement.
CGTGTACATGCACAACAGAAAAGAAAATACCCATAACAGTATTTAGATGCCGGCATTGAAATCTGTTTTGTGCTTAAATATAGGTATATCTACATAGGTACAGAGCACTGGTGGTCTAGTTGGTAGTGACCTCGCCTTCCGATCCAAAGATCGTGGGTTCAAATCCAGTCGTGTACCAATGAATTTTTCTGTGCGAAAAATTTATGTGCGCTATACCAGAACTCTCAAACGGTGAAGGAAAACATCGTGAGGAAACTCACGGCTTAGTTAGCTCCGCACGTATTGACAATGTCTTTCCTGTGGACAAGGCCGACTAAGCTGAGAGGATGGAATAGGTACTGGGCAAGCCTACTCCATCCTAATTCGTCCCGGGCACTACAGCGCGTCCCGTTTGTGAAAGCAAAAGGTGCCTCCTGACGCTGTATAAATCATCTACTATAGATGGTAAAAGGCCTTAGTTTTTTATAGGTACATCTTGTATTAACACTTAAAATATTATTTGTGTTAGGTTAGATAAGGTACGGTCGGCCAAAAATGTATCACCCAAATGTATTGAATATTATTGCAAGGAAAAATCAATCTTATTGTTTTATGACGTGCAAATGAACTAGGTGCCTACCTAGTTACTAATGTAGGTATTAATTGTATTAGCGCTATTTTAGTTACATAGGAAGTTTGACAAAACTGGTAGACCTTGGCCCATCGTACCATAGTACCACCTAATATTATTACTTTTTAAATATTTTGTTGCGGGAGCAAAAGTACTTTATTACTATGAGTTTTCTCAGACTATACTATAGTAATGTGTGAAAATTGGTCACCGAACTATTTACGTAATTGTGGGCGGGGTGAGGTAAGACGGATCGGCGCGGGAGGGGCTCTTATATCTGTCCATATAATATCCATTTAGAATTTTGTAGCATTGTACAAGTTTTAATATTAGTTCGGTTGTAAAAGAAGATCAGTTTCGTGTTATATTATTCGCGTTTCTGGCCCTGAACCCAAATAAAACTAAGAGTTCCATCTAATTATATATAACTATCGATTTCATATTTGCACCAATAGTTGCCTTATTCTGCTGACTTTACCGAAATTTATGAATTCGTTTCGGCAGTTGACCCAGTTAACGACTTCGAATACGGCTCAACAACCTGTTTTTAATATACGGATGAGAGTATTTGCAAGTGTAGCTGGACCGAAGCAATGAATATTCATAAATAAACTTATGAAAGGGGAAAAATACAAATTTTAGCTTACTCAGCGAATGACTATTTCAAATTGTTGGGCAAAGTGAATGTACGTAACTCAACTGAGATTTTCGTTGACCCTGACCACTGGGAAATTCCTCGGCAGCTTTAATACCTACTGCCATTCGGACGGCCAGAAAGGTCCACTTTTTGTGTCCGGGCTTTTTCCTACAAAATAATATAACATTAATAAGTCTCACCTCCCCTTTCACTGTGAGATGTCACGTATTTAGGTCAGTCCGGTATTCGTGTTGCCTTGATAAATAATATTCAAATTAGAAAATGTACGTAGTGGCTATCCGTTTGAACGTGACCCGTTTAATAATATATGTGAGGTTTGGTTGACTGACAGAGCGGTTCGACTTTTAAACTTTTCCAAAACGTTTTATATAGGTACGCGACGATTCGTTGATTGGCAGAATTTTATTTATTTTCTTAATCGATTTCTTATAAAAATATGGTTTATAATTTTTGACAGAAAATTAATAAGTTGAAGACAAAGCTACTAAATAGAGCTACTAAATAGAGTTTAAGCAATTTTAATTCTACGCAATATTCGCACTCATATTTTCACGAGTAAAATAACGATTCATCATTCCATCCTCGTTGTCCCTTAAGCTCTTTGCCGACAAATACACCCCGCTATCAATATATGGGCTATATTTAATCTATATCTATAAATTCCTATCCCTATATAAATACATAGCTATGACTTATATGATGTTATAGGGTAGAATAGCAATGTTCGCGGGGGTTTTCCTTCGTATACCCTTTATTTGCATTGGAGCGAAAATATTTAATCAGCCGTATAATCTTAGCATTCCCTGTGCTTTTGTGGTACCTAGGCCTGTATATAAAATCACGTCAACTTTGCCGGTTTTATGGAGGATGTGGTTAAGTATTAGGAAGGTCAATCGATTTCGAATCTCACTGGGAAACTATTCGAAAATGAATAATATTTTATAATATTTCCTTCTCATCAGCTTCAGAGTACACTTCCTTACCTACTGTGCGTTATTCAGTTTCAATCTATCGATTTTACTTTAGCGTTGTTAGAAAGCGGGACTTTCGCGATTTTCCGCACCATTAGTGATGTGACAAACGGCGGTTTGTAGTCACGATGTCGTTTTCGTCCATTACGAGATTTCAAAGATCGTACAATCCCATTCGCTCTTTTAACTTCGATCAGATATCGCACTTATCTTGAGCGCAAAACGCCATACTCCTAAATATTAAATTGTTGAGTCATTTCAGAAAATAATTTGTAGGAATTTATGTTACGAAACGTCTAGTCAATAGTGAAAGAGACTTATATTTTCAACGTAGTCACTTGAAATGAATCCGCGGCGCTTCGGCGAATCGGCTCAGGGAGTATGTCCAAGTAGTATGCTCACTGCTACATCTGGCACAATTGCACTAAGTGTAGCCGCATAATTTTATCATAGTATGTTGCATGAAAGGCAGCTAAGAGACCGTGATGGGGCGGGCAGCAAAGGACGCACCGCAGCGCAGCCACTACCGGTTCCGGCCGTGACGTCACTTCCCTCCCAACACGAATTATTTCAACTCCAGTAAAAGCTATACAGCACCTTTCGCCAATTACATTAAGGACCTTTGACTCAGGCCTGTAGGTAGGTACTGCAATATGTGAGCCACCTCGACTTTCAACAGACTAGCTTCGATATGAATCGACTGAATATGAAACGATGTAAATGTGCACGGCTTTTGTGGAGCTCCCATTTACTCATATTTTTCAATACTCCCAAGTATTGGTGCGTAATTATTGCGAGCCTTTTTAATGTTTATATTCAAATGTTTTATAAACAAGATGAATGTTTAAAACATTTCTAAAATAACATTACAACGTAAAATACCTTTATTTTCTTTCTTGGGATAAGTAAACAAAAAAGGTAAGGAGACGAGTTCAATAAAAGCGTAAACACGAAATGGCCAGTAGAAGGAAGACCGATGAGATACATGACTTGAATATCGTGAGTTGGTATGGATTTATTGTGCTTACATACAACCTAGGTGCGGTCTTTTCTGTTTGAACGTAGAACTTGTCTTAATACCTATCTACATATTTTATTAAACACGTTGTTACTAAGTGGTTGCTTTAAGCTCAATCAGTTCAACAGAATTTCCTTTGATAATTTATTAAACACAATTTATAAAGAAATCCTTCAAAAACACCTGACTTACGCTTACCTGACTATAGTCACCTACTAAACCTAACTAGAACCTTCTTGTCTAGACTAGACAGAACAAAGAAACAACTCGGTTTACTTGAACAGCTAAATTATCTTTATCGAACATAGGTATTTGCTAGCCAGCTATCTGACAGTCGCTATCTGTTACTTGCAGTCCCAAAAACACGTGAAATAATGTCCCAAACAGTCCCGGAATAGAGACACACGCCCGCGTTCATCATTTTCACTGTGAAAAAGTATCACGTGCGGGTAACGCGACGTCGCCTAAACGGTCGCCTAGCGTAGTAGCCTCGTAATAAATAAAAAAGGTGATTTAGGAAATCCCGACATGAGTCCACGGATTTATACAGAGTGTTCCAACGCAAAGTTTTCCTAGAGGTCATCAAAATTCTCCCCTCGTGCGGACGATTGAATGTTATGGGCCGCGAGACGCTCTCCTCTTCTGAGTTATAGGTTGTTACCCCCTGACATGCTTACGGTACTGATTTAATTCAATGATTATGTTGTGGCCGCCTGCGGAATATCTCGCGAGGGCGCTACTTTTTCAGCTTATGAAAGCCGCCCTATATTTTTGTTACGACTCAAGTTTGGCTTTTATATTGCCAGAATAATTATCTTTCTTACGTTTTATTAATAACTTACTTACGCAGATACTCCTAATCGCGAAAGGTTTTCGTACCTTATTACTAAAATGTTTTGCTGAGCCAATTTCTTTAAACATATTAACAAATTTCCTAAGTATACGATACCTTATAAGTATACGGTACTTATACCTACAAGTACTAATAACTGTTATTGAAAGAATCTATTCATGAGAAATGTATGCCATTCCTCGATGTATTGACAATAGATTACCTTATGTCATCGTATGTAGGTACAAAGCAAATCGTTTATGTATCTGTCACACACATGTGAGGCAACACGTTCATATAGGAGCTTGGGCGAGAACGCAGGGCAAGTTATACAATGGCCGTGTACCACACAATGTCAAAACTTGCCACTCGCACAGGCAGTCATCGTAACTAGCTTATAAGTGGCTTATGCCAGTAAAATTAAAGTTTGACAACCGAAAATGGACCATTGGTGTATATAGTACCTACTGTAAATAAACCTTGTAAGCAGTAGATAAAGTCTCGGCCTCAAGTACCTAGTATCCATCAAAAGTGTCATAGGAAGCTGATACCAATCATTTATGTAAACAAAATATCTTACTTCTTACTTATATTATAAATGCGAAAGTTTGTGAGTTTGGATGTTTGGATGTTTGTGCCTCAATCACGCCTAAACGACTGAACGGATTTGAATTAAACTCGGAATATACATAATACATGTACCTACTGGATTAACATATAGGCTATTTTTTGTCCAGGTACCATGTGAGCGAAGCCGCGGGCGGCAGCTAGTTACAAATATAAATGTAGTCAGACGAAGAAGAAAGTTAGTTTTGTATGTTGCTTATATTTTTATAGTAGTTACATCACGGTTTTTATGGTTCCGTATCCGAAGGGTGGCAACGGGACCGTTGTCTTCCTGTCCGCTCCTCCGCTGTCCGTCCGTCCGTCCATCAGTCCGTCTGTCAGAGGGCTGTATCTCATGAACCGTATTTCTAGTGCCGCTGTAACAACAAATAATAAAACTAAAATAAAAGGGGGCCCCATTCGTTCGTAATCGATCATTGAAGTTAAGCAACACTAGGCACATTGGATGGGCAGAGTGATTTTTTTAGTATTTTGTGTACTTCTTTTTCAAACGATCTAAACATTTGATGATTTGTAAAAAAATAATAATAAAATAAAAAATTAAGAGCGTCCTCATAGGGGAGACGTGTTTAATTTTGTTGCATTTTTTTTTTGCTTAATTTTAATAGGGAACGTGCTGCCACCTATAGTAGGTGGCATACAACAAATATTTATGTACATGTACGATGGTACGGAACCCTTCGTGTGCGAATTGGACTCGCACTTGACCGGATTTATTTTTGCTGCGCATCTGTACTAGGATGAGATTAAAAAAGTGACTTTACTGGTAGTAAACTCAAATATTCGTTCTGTGGTAAGAGCGTTGGAATTTCTGCAAATTGCGATAAATGTATTATGTAGGTAGGTACAGACTCTGATGAACTAATTTGCAAGGGGACGAGACGAGCTCCTGCTCGTAGGATATTGGACCGCGATTTACACAGAGGCAGAATAAACAGTTCTATAACTACAGGGATTTCTGGGACACCTTGTATTAACATGGTCTACGCAAGGTTATTTGTTTGGGATAGCATACATAATTTTATTAGCGTAGGTAGTGGATTGTTTAAAATTATCTACTGAAAAGTCGGTGATCATACAGGCCAATCGCCAGAATCAGCTTAAACTGTTTTTTGGTAAGTGAAACCGATCCCTATCTTTGTCTTTATAAAGCACTGGCTTTATAAGATTGCAACTTCCGAGACTTACACGAGGAATCTAAGTACCTATACTCTTGCTGATTAGGTATCCTCCTTGGCAGGAGGGCAAGTATTCCATACCTTTTTAACGGCCTCGGTGGCGTGGCGGGCGGTTGCTCGGCAGAGACGCAAGAGACGCAGGTTTGATTCCCGCTGCGGAAGAAATGTTTGCATGATCTGTAAATATTTCTTACGGGTCTGGGTGTTGTGGTACCATGGTACTCGTAGTTTCTGATACCCACTACACAGGGAATCCTAGTGTGGTGTCAGGACTATGTATGTGACTGTTGGGTGTTATTTATTTATTTATATCTAGGCATCTAGTTGGAAATCCCGTAGTAGGTACCTCTGCCAGTCCTATGCAAAATTCGCTTGTATTTGTTCAGAAAGATACATCACTTTCATCGAAAACATATTATCTACGAACAAGAAATATTTTCTAAGCCCCTTCATAATTGAAGTCACTGATATTTGAACGACTCGTTACCGATTCTAACATGCCCCTGTAGTACCCAACTTTCCTGTAACATTGGGATATTATATCATTACATCACATTTATTATGTTATTATGCATTGTTATCTTATATTTGTTATTGTGATTTAGTTAGAGTAATTGGTTTTTACAGTTTTAATTAAAAGTATTATCTAGTATTCATATCTATATCCCACAACTGGATAATGTAGAAAGGTCTTCCTTTCTTAAGCCTTTTTTTCCTTTCCTGTACTTTTATGTTGCTGTGCCGGGAGAAAAAATAAAGTTCATATTTTTGATAAGATTTCTTACTAGATGTATTTGGATTTGACAGTAGTTGTACTTACCTACGTATTATCATCTTCCTGCCCTTATCCCACTCTATGTGGGGTCAGCACAGCAGGATCCTTGGATCATGCTGTAAGAGTTTTGGCTAAGGTGTTTTATGACCGGCCGCCCCTGCCTGACGTCAACCCTCCTTGGGAATAGGTACTTGCTTATTGTTACTCATCATGTTGGAGGATACTATCCCTTAGTCGACTTTTACGACATGCTCGGGGAGAGAAGCAGCTTGACACATTCTATGTTTTTTCTTTACCACCAGTCCAGCAGAGAAGTATTTACCTACCTACGTATAAATTATCCTTATCGCACAGGTAATAACGGGGCTCCATACATTCACCGCGATAGGCACTCATGTCTCACATTGTAGTTTGTAAACCAAATCATGCGATATCAACTGCATTTATGAATGAGCTAGGACTGATTCAGCACTGTCAGATTAGGTACCTTCCAAGCGTCAGAACTATGCTACCTCCGGAGTGAAACATTGAACCCTAGAAATTCTGCTTTTAGCAGCTGGTAGTGATTGTATTCATTATGTGCTGGTTATTCTACTACTAATAGGTACATTGGCAATGAATTTTTTCTTCAATAATACTAACACATAGGTTAGGTACCTACATATTTACTAGAACACACCGAAAACATCGGAAATAGTATTTTGAATTAATTGAGAATTCAAATCTTAAGCTAAAACTGTTATCAAATAAAAATTTTTTTGTTTCTTATCTAAAGTTGACTAGTCAATAAAGAAAATAGAGCTTACGCAGGAAAATTTTCGCGCAATAATTTATCGTAACTTTCGACGTGGGTTAACGCAGGAACAATGTCTCGCAGAGCTTGATACTATTTACCACGAATGGTTGTTTGAAGCACCTAGTCAAACAACCATTTATCGCTGGTTTTCTAAGTTTAGGGGTGGACGTGAATCTCTCACTGCCACAGCTTCTGCAGGTCGGCCAGAAAACGGCGGTAACGCCTGAAAATGTCGCTGCAGTTCGCGAAATGATACATGATGTATTGGTATGACAGCAATCCAAAAAAATTTGCATGGTGGATTTGGTGTCAGGAAACTAATATCTCGCTGGGTTCCCCATAATTTGTCTGAAGAGCAAAAACGCGACTCGGGTCAATTACACCAATTGACCCGAGTCGCTTTTTGCTCTTGCATTCTACTCTTGGACGAATAAACACACGTTCTACTCTACAACGCTTTGACGCTGTGACAAAAGTTGTCACAGCGTTTCAAAGAAATTGGTTACTTCGTTTGTCTCCAAAACGGGTCATTTTGCAACAATTCCTTTACAGGAATACAGAACAGTTTCCGCTGAATAGTATACAATAGTTTTTTTTTTGCCAAAAGTTATAGAGAACTTCCTAAAGCTAATTCGAACCGACGCATAATCCTCCATCACGATAATGCGAGATCTCACACTGCTCGAAAAACATTGTAGTTTTTGAGACAGAAAACGTCGAGTTTATTGAACATCCTCCGTATTCCACTGACCGGAGCTTCAACGATTATTTTACATATCCATGAATCAAAGATTTGTCACGTGGTCAAAGGTTTTGGGACCTAGAAGAAGCAGTTGGAGCATATAAATCGGCCATTTTGTCTATAGCAACTTCAGGCTTGAATTACAGTTTTTATAATTGATTCGATCGAATGTAAAAGTGCATTGTTGGTAAAGTGGAATATTTTGAAAAACAATAAAAAATAATTAATTTTATTTTTGCATGTAGTTTTTTTATTGCCGATCATTTCGGTGTGGCCCTCGTAGGTACAAGTAATTCTAAGAAAACTTGCAGCCACTCCTGATCCAAGATCCCAAGATAGATATGGAGACAGGTGATCAGCCCATCGCCCATAAAATGGTTCATCATGTTGGAGAGGATACTACTTTAATGTTTTTTCTTTACTTCCAGACCGGCAGAGAAGTACCTACACAAACTATAATCGATATATTTATCCACTTCAGCTTATTCATAAGTAGGTAGGTACTTATACCTTTCTGGGTACCATATTCAATTCATTTTGGAGACCCCATAATTTACAAGACGCAGGTACTCCGATATTAATTTGACGAAGGGTGGATTAAGATGATCACTTACTTCCAGTAGGTAGGTACAGTCAACTCCAAAATGGTCATAGGGATTACCAATAATACTTTTCTAAGACTTGAGTAAAATATTATTTTGTAGGAATAATTATGATGGTTAAATATGACAGGTCTTTGCCAAGAATCTTTACAATAGATACATATCTCGTCTCAATACACGAGTTGTAGCAAAACAATCTTTGGCAGATTACGTAACAAAGTACAAACACCTCCAAAACATACTGGCGTGGCGGGCGAGTACCCGGTTGAGACGCAAGAGGCGCGCGTTCATTCCCGCTGTGGAGATGAGAAATGTTTGCATGTTCTGCAAATATTTCTTCTGAGTCTGGGTGTTGTAAATATTTAACGAATGAAGCATCGACAAGAAAAGAAGAAGAATATTATGTAATTATGAAAACTACCACCATGACTATTCAATCATAAACTCAAACAGTTCGGCTTCGTGGTAACGCTCTCTCATTATACTCCACAAACGATTACTCCATCAATAACCGAACATTAGCGTGATATCTACGCTAACCTAGTAAAGGCTACGTGATCGCTCCTATCTGATTGAACTGTTCGACTAAAATGGACAACCACACAGGCAATTACCATAAATAATGTGTCACATCTAAATTAATAAACGTTTGGACAATAAATCAAACTTAATTTAACGCAATGCGGGAATTACATGTGAGCCATTACCAACTGTAATTTACTTTCAACTATTTAAACTTTTACGCTGAATTTTGTACCTACCTATTCATTTTTTATTTTAACAGGGACAGTATGGGAAAATTCGAAACCAAAAGAGATACAGGAAAAGTCTAAGGAAGCAGTTTTCTTTTTTGTCAAAACAATTTTAGCATAGTATTCTTTTTGCGCAAGCGCGAATGGGCCCTGAAAATGGTTGAAAGTTAATAAATACAATGTGACAGTCAGAATTTTGTCTTTAGACACTCAGACAAGCAAAGGCATTTGTTAATTGTACTCTCAAACGGTGGAGGGAAACATCGTGAGGAAACCGGCATGTCGGAGAACCTATAAACATCAAAAACATGTTTGTGTCAAGTTCATGAAAGGATCTTTTAAGACGTACTTTAAACCCTTTCACCACATTGGTTCTTAATAACTAGTGACAAGACTGTATGTGGTAACATTTTTGTGTATTATGTGGTAGTATTTTACTTATTCGTACTTTTATTTATATTCATCTTAGCTTCTCCGATAATATCACTGTAGCCTTGGATAAAGTTTACATTCTCTTTGATTGATCAAGTATCACTCAAGTGAGCGAAGTGGCTGAAGTCAAGCGGAGCGAAGTCAAGTCATCCATTACCGTACACGTACCTAGCTTTCCCACTTTATCGCTTCTATGGAGTTTAAGGGGGCTCGAATGAGATCTGTCTTATCTCATGTCAGCACAACTTTTGTGTCTCTTTGATCAAGATTTTGAATTCCAGCCGCTTAAACCTAGGTTGTCAAATTAGTTCATACTGGAGTCGTGGTATGTTTTCTGACCAATTTTGTCAACTATTGTTTACTAGTTGCCGCCCGCAGCTTTGCTCTCGTGGTACCCGGATAAAAAAATAGCCTATATGTTAATCCAGCAGATGTACTATGTATATTCCAAGCTTCATTCAAATACGTTCACCCATTTAGGCGTGATTGAGGTACAAACATACCGATACCCTCACAAACTTTCACATTTATATTATAGTAGGAAGGATTTGAATGTCAAAATCTCCATAATCCATTGACTGGGGACTGTAAAATGCGACACAGTTTTTCCTATAGCATTTTCTAGTGTTATATTTGTGCCATGCACATAATGTGCAAAGCAATAAATTAATATGATTATTATTAAAGAATGCATAAACAGGTGTTTCAGATTTCCTACTAGATTTTTTTTATAGATTAAGCAGATTTTATAAATGCAGCCAATATTCAGTTCTTCAATATAGGTAATTGAAGCTATAGATTATAGCCAATTATGTCTAGTGCAGTTTGTAGTGAAACATTACACGAGTCAATACCATACTTTCGTCTAGAGTAGTCAAGTTAAAGTTATGAGTAGGTAGGTTCTACTACTTAATGCACTTTTGAATATAAATAAGAAGTTACAGCTAAAGTTCGGCAACAATGCAGCCGCGCGTTCACTCGACTATTTACTCCAAGCTCTTTAAATAAAGCGAAACATGAACTTCATAAATTTGAAAGGAGCTTTTGAAAAGGCATTATCATTTAAAACTTAAATAATCTGGTATCTAGTAATATCCAAGTCGTTCGAGGTCGTTCTTAGTTACTAATGGGTCAGTAGTGTAGTGAAGTTTGTTCTGATGTTCAAATTGATTTATAGAAGCTAGGCTTTGCTCACGTTGTACCCGGATAGACCCGGATAAAGAAGCTTATGTCACTCTCCGGCTCAAAAAAACATGGCTGTCTGTTGCCGTTGTTACACGTGAAAGAAGGACTACCGAACAATGGTCTTTTCGTTCTTCGCACCTCAAACGAATATGATTTTTTTAAACCTATTTCGTCCCACTGCTGGGCAAAGGTTTCCCCCATGGATTTCCAGACATCTCTGTCCCGAGCCAACTCCCACCACCCTCCCTCGAAGGCATCGAGCTCTTCCCGCCAACGCTTTCTCGGCCGAATATGATTGCAAAACAGAAATCTCTGCACCTTAAGCTTAGCTTACTTCAAAATATAATATTATTATAACTACTTTCCGCACAAAAAGCAATCTCTGTTAGACTAATCTGTGTTTAATTTCTTCATAACTTAGTAGGTATTATTGCCTACTAACCTTCCCCGTTGCACGGCTGTTTGTTGCTATGCATGGAAGAGCGGTCAAACAATAATAAAGTTAAATATGTTTGCGAAATAACTTCTCGGGCTTGTGTGACTAACTTGTAATTTTGGTAGGTACTCGTAAGTATATTTATGCCTAGTAGCAATCTAAGTTACTAGTTCTTTCGAATTAGTGTGATGAAAGGATTTTAAGTGCGCCTCAAAGGCAAAGTTTGTGCACTTGATATTTTTTTTTAACTTTTTATGCAGGTTTAATCACGATTTTTCTCTTCATATTTTCTTCGAATAGAGAAATCCATTGGTGCACGACCGGTTTGAACCCACGATCTTAGGATCGTAAGACGGGGATACTAGCAGTAGACCTAGTTCTTATAAAAAAATATCGCGAGAGATGAGTAGAATTGTGTCAAAATTCCATCACTTTGTTTTGTTTTTTTTTTTTTGCTGGAATAAAATGTCTCATTTCCACCTTGAAGATTACTTACTTGGAAGGGCTCAATTTTACTTAACATCTTTAATAGCTTTGGAGGTTGGATCAGCCTTACGTCGTGGTTTATCTAATGACCGACGATGTCTTCGATTGTTTGAACATTTGCAAAACTCTTTTATAATTTTCAAACCTTTTCAAGTTAAACAAGTTGCAAAATTTATGAATACCTTTTGTCGCTGACTATACAACGGTATATTTTATAAAACAAGCTTTGCGCAGTGTCTGTACTTGCCAAGAATGAAACACCTTTGTTAGAAACTTGGTTTCTTATAGTTACCTAAGTAACGCTGAACTATGAAGTTAAGTTGCTAAGAAACTGTAGTTCAGTTGGTTAAAATTAATAGCTTCTTCAATTTTAACCAGCTTTTACAATCAAATCAGCTCAGGTAATTTCTTTTCGACAGTTATTATGTTTTAAATAGTGTTATTAAGTCTTATGTTAGGTCACAGAATACTTAGTATATTATAGGTATACTTTATGTTAGGTACCTACTTGAAAAAGGCCCAATAACGGCCAAACGCACTTACTTAAGTAGTAATGTACTTTTGCCTTATTTACAGTAAAAATAAAGCAACTGGTGAGTGACCCCGCCTTCCGATCCTACGGTCGTGGATTCAAACCCGGTCGTGTAACAATGGATTTTTCTGTGCGAAAAATTTATGTGCGCTATACCAGTACTCTCAAACGGTGAAGGAAAACATCGTGAGGAAACCCGCGGCTTAGTCAGCTCTGCACGTATTGACCATGTCTTTCCTGTGGACAAGACCGACTAAGCTGAGAGGATGGAATAGGTGCTGGGCAAGCCATCTTAATTCGTCCCGGGCACTACAGCGTCCCGTTTGTGAAGGTAAAAGTTGCCTCCTGACGCTGTATAAATCATCTACTATAGATGGTAAAAGGCCTATGTTAAAGCAACTTGGATAGTTTAACGTCCTAACTACACTGGTCCCTTCTTGATCTCCGGGGATTAGAACAGGTGATCCCTTTTTATAGCCGAGCAGACTAACTCAATATAATATGCATTTAGCGCCGTTTTACCACAGCAATTTGTGAAATTCGAGCTGTGGGACCATTTACCACTCTCGGACAGAAATAGCCGGCCTATTCTCAACCAGCCCCCTTATTATGTAACTCGGATGTCCACCCACTAATGTCATTTAAACGTCAGGGCGAATTTCAATTGACATTCATACAAATTTAGCCTACCGAAGTTCGTACTGATATAATATAATATAAATGGCTTTATTCGATCATTAAAGAGGGTTGACCCGAGCTTATCGCCATCGTTACTAGCATTGATTCGCTATAGTATCGTGTCAGTATCAAATGCAATTGTATTAGTTACTTTTGTCTATGTTCATGTGTTTTAATTTTATATTACACTAACTGACCCCGTGAACTTCGTACCGCCTTAGAATCAATAATGCAAATTTTCAAATGTTTTATTTGTACCTACTTATTCTAATATTCGGGGCGGAGACAAATCCAAAAATCAAAAACTAAGAAATCGGTCCAGCTAGAGGTCCTTACCCACAGCCCTGCAAGAAAAAAAGAGCTGCTGACGACTCGATTGGTATAATGACATCGTCAATATAAAATTTTTATAAATGTCAAATCAACTGTCTTGTCATAAATTAATGTCTAAGAAGTGTTTATGCATTATCCTGGTTATCCTTTTACAACCTTTTTCCATTTTGGGATCGTTTTACAGGATGAAATTAATCTGTCAAAAAATCAAATTTCATTAAAATCTGTTCAGCAGTTTAGGCTTGAAAAGGTAACAGACAGACGGATAGACGGATAGAGTTACTTTCGCATTTATAATATTAGTATGGATTAATCAGTTATCAAACTTCACCGTCACAGTCAATCGATAAGTTATTTAAGTACTTTTTATTGTTCCGTGACTACTTTAAAATGAAAAAATCGGTCAAGTGCGAGTCGAATTCGCACACGAAGGGTTCCGTTCTATCGTACATGTACATAAATGTTTCTTGCCTTTTATTATTTGTTATAGCGGCACATCTAGCGGCAATAGAAATACACACTCTGTGAAAGTTGTAACTCTACCTGCAAAAACTGTAGGTTGTTTCGACAAATTAAATAGCTGTAAAGGTTAGCGGTAGGTGCTGAGGTAGTGGGAATTACAATTGATTTGGAGTATTTCAGAGACTTTCTTTGAAACTTGTTTTTATTGCAAAACTAACTACTTATTTGTTTTCCCTTTGGGGTCCTGTTAGGAATAAACCGAAATAGTCCAGCGGACTCTATAGTCCCGACCTTGCGGGTGTCCGAAGAATGTTGATATTAGCGAATTCACTTGGTAATGAACCTTGTGCTAATTTTATTAATACCTTTCGGGACTCGCCTAAAGGGGATAGGCTCTTCCTGAGTTATTGCAGTGGTGTAACGCAGGAACTCAAGAACTGAGTTTTTTCATTCCTCGGCGGTGGTCGTTTTATGCTTTGTACCGTGCCTCAATGATTGAGCTGTTCTAGCTAGAACGGTTGAAGCCATCATTGAATCTAAATCTTATAACAAAGTGGGTCATCGCGTAACTTTCTTGCACGTTGTTTGAAAACTGTCAAATGTGACAATTATTTGCATATCAATGCTGTCATATTTGACATAGGTCCAATAGGAACTTGCAATAATCTTCTAAATAATTATATAAAAGTAGGTACTGAAAACGAAACTACTGAAAACGGCTGTAGTTTCCATTTTCAGCAGAGCACATATAAAAAGGTTTAATTGATACATCAAATTAACCTAATTAACAGAGCTCACCAGATTATGGCTAACAAATAATAATACAGAAAATAAACGCTAAGTCGAGGTACTTAGGTACTCATCTTACGCGAGAGTTAGTAGGCAAAAATCAAATATAAATTCTAAGAGAAACTCAATTCAATAATCCTTTGCTATTGATGAGCTCCTGGAATATCTAGAATGAAATAGAAATCTCAAATGATGACACTGGCACGTGCTGAGGCCTGTGCCACTCTTTTGCTTTCGATCATAATATATCTGGCAATTTTTTATAAGCTAAGGCGATTATATGTCGTATAGGTTTGGTATAGCCGAACGCCCTGCGGTCCGCGTTGATTTTTTTTATTCATTGAAACTTCATTTCTTGCTTCGTCCTCTAGAGGTAGAATTTAGTGAATTACTTTCTTAGTGCACCCCTACATCAAAAGATGAATATACCCTCTAAGCTTCGTGCTTCTAGGACGAATGCAGGCTGTGCATTGATTGACAGGAAGTCAGTCATGTAAAAGTTTTATAGATTTAGAAGATTGTTCTAAGCCTGATGTCAAAAATGAAGGCTTTTGCATACAAATAATTGTCACATTTGACAGTTTCAAACAGAAACTGATTGACTGATTGAGCTACAGGGTTACTTGCGTGATAACCTCTACTGTTCTATCCGTAGACAGAGAAAAAACAATTCTCTGTCTACGGTTCTATCTCATTAGCATCCCTATTGTCTGTGTTCTAGCTGGAACAGTTTAATCAGATACGGTACAAAACATGAATTCGCACCAATCGTCACCAATTCAATTTAATTCCGTGCTAAAGTATTATTTATACTTAACACAAAATCAGAAATAGTAAATTCGTGTTCCTTTCAAAATGACTTCTAACTACGGGCATGATATCTAACTTTTTGAGCCGTGAATAGCATATTATCCGACCATTTCAAGTTGGTAACATACTAAGGTAGACTCGTTTGCGTGTCGATTCTGTCGACTATAGTTTTATAATGGTGTTATATTGGTAGTAGAGGTGAAACTTCCGTATACGGTACTCTTATTCGCTCTGTGTCGTGACGACGATTCACGCCTGTTTCTTTCATTTCCGCTGTCGACTTCGACTCTTCCTGTCCTTAATGGACTATGGCAATTTTATCCATTGTATTTTAAGCTAAGTAGATTTGAAATATCACATGGAATTAAGTTGGCACAGGTTGGCGCCAGTGTTTGTTTTGATGAATTTACATAGCAAGTACAGTATAGATGCGGTAAGAAATAAATATTATCTAAGGCCTTTTACCATTTATAGTAGATGATTTATACAGCGTCAGGAGGCAACTTTTACCTTCACAAAAGGGACGCTGTAGTGCCCGGGATGAATTAAGATGGAGTAGGCTTGCCCAGCACCTATTCCATCCTTTCAGCTTAGACGGCCTTGTCCACAGGAAAGACATGGTCAATACGTGGGCTCGGTAGACTTAATTCACCTGAAGTAAATCACCTGGGTGCATTAAGTGCTACGCACGGTAGACTTAATGCACCTGGGTGAACTAACACAGCTTAGGGGCTGACTAAGCCACGGGTTTCTTCACGATGTTTTCCTTCACCGTTTGAGAATACTGATATAGCGCACATAAATTTTTCGCACAGTAAAATCTATGAAAGACCTTAGGATTGGAAGGCGAGGTCACTACCATCCAGACCACTAGTGCTCTAATAATTATCTTTATAAAATCTAATTATACGTAGTATCGCCTGCAATGAGTATGAGATTGCTATTCAAGTACATAACAGACGTTCAATTAAAAAAAAACAATTAATAACTTAACCTTTTATGTTCAAATGCACTTAATATGAATAAGATTTTTAAGCTCTTCACAATACCTGATTAATATAAAGTTGTTTGCTATGAAAGCCACTGTGCTGTCTAAGTTTTACGAAAGGGAAGCTCTGACGTCACATCCGGCTGACGAGACAATGCCCGCGGTTACACTCTCGGCAAAAGTGCTAGACATTCATTTGCGCCTTTGTACACAACTTGAAGGAAGCTGAACTTTGCAAAAAAACTTGAAAGAGTAAGAAACTCTCAAGGTTTTTATACTATGGTTACTCGGTGTGGCTAGTCGGGAGAAACATGCTGATGAAAATGTGAAACTCGACTTTACTTGAAAACGTATATCAAGGCCTTATAACATCTATAGTAGATGATTTACAGCGTCAGCAGGCAACTTTTACCTTCACTAACGGGACGCTGTAGTGCCCGGAACGAATTAAGATGGAGTAGGCTTGCCCAGCACCTATTCCAACCTCTCAGCTTAGTCGGCTTTGTCCACAGGAAAGACATGGTCAATACGTGCGAAAAGCCGCGGGTTTCCTCACGATGTTTTCCTTCACCGTTAAAACGTAAACGTATAACGCAATATAGAATTTAACATGGTGAAATAAAAGGAATTATGCTCGACCACATAACAAACGCTGAGTGATATTATTAACTAAACCATATTAACAATAAACTACATATTAATTTGTTGTTACCATACAACATAATTTCTTTCTATAAATAACTGCAGAAACAAGCTTAATTGTTCAAATATTAAATAAGTACTTTTGTTCCGGCAGAATGATCGCGTCCACGGATATAAAATTACACGCATACGTAAGCCCCCATACCATAACAACAGAACGGATAATAGTAGCTACGAATTGAAGTTTCACTCCCAAAAGAGAGCGCTGGTGGTCAGGTGGTACCGACCCCGCCTGCCCATCCTAAGGTTCTGGGTTCAAATCTGTGGGCCAACATATTTATTATTCGAAGATATTATGTGCGCTATACCAGTACTCTCAAACGGTAAAGGAAAACATCTTGAGGAAACCGACATCTGCATATCGTAGAACCTTAATAGTTCGAAAATATGTGTAATGTGTACGAAATGAGCCTCTGAGGCACACATTAAAGCCTTTACCACACTGGCTCGAAATAAAAGTCAGTCTCTTCTTCCAGAAGTCATTCAAGACCTAATTACAGTAGCCAGTGCCTCGCTACTAGGCACATAATATACATAGGTATGTCTTTTACAAAAGATGCCAAAGCAATATAGTTTCTATGCGTGCGGAAGTAGTGAACACTTCAAACTTCAAACGTTAAACTTGTTTAATCAAACAAATCACAATTTACGTTTGATCGTAACGAAAACAAGCGTAAAATATTAAAACATATTTTGATAGAATTTGCTCTAGAATTTTGAACAATGCCAATTTCTATTGCCAGAATCAAAAACGAAAGTTAATGATACGTGTCCATAATCTAGGGCACGCGTAGGACGTGCGAACAAATCGGCACAACAATAAGGCTGACCGTATGCTGAGACGCTGGGTGCAGGGTGGATAATGTAGCACACAAGTCGCTCGAGAAATAGACATAGTCGCATCGCGATAAAAAGGCATCGCAAAAGCTGTCAAAATGTACTCTTTTGTCTGTTTTGTCTATTGTGATATTATCTACGTCTACTCCCCGTGAATTAAGCTTCAAGATGAAACAAATTGATATAAAATAGTTAAATATATGGGATTGACATAGACGATGAAAAGTCAATCACCTGCGCGTCAGCATACGGTTAGCCTAAAGCATTTTATATCTGTCTCACGCACGTGAGGATTCCACTCATTTGAAAGTGAGGTATGGGAACAAAATCTAAACAATAAAAATGTTATTTAAACAAAATTACCTAGTTTCAAAAATCAATATCAAATTAAAAGTTAGGGAATGTAACGTTTCAAAACAGTTTTTCGAGTGACACAAGCCTACTATGAACCTTCCAGTGAACTTATTACCGGACACGGTCTGCCAAAATTCAACGTAACCCTACCTATAATACTAACCGAAATCACTACTACACGAAAAAATACACTACACCACTGGTATAAGCAAACTGTACTGATCTGTAGCTTGAGATATAAAATGAAGCTTACATAGAATAACGGCAGAGACGTTTTACTTATAGCGGAAAAGTTTTCACTGGCCATCGACATAACATTTCTACAGTATAATCATAATAAAATTGTAGTGTAATTTCTATTATAACGTCTAGAGCTTTCAGACAACATTTCTGACCACTGCGTATGTGTGAAGGTTGTTAGAAGACTGAAATTCAGTATTTTATGGTTTGATGACTGGCTATGAAAAATATTCCTAAAACTTGCTGCTACCTACCAAGTTTACGTCTGCACGTATAAGCCTGAGGTCCTAACCAAGTCACTTTGCATCTAACGAATTGGCAAGTGACTTGGCTCCAGGCACTACAATTATAATCCCATTCTTCACTCTATGAAGTCCGTCAAATGCTAGACAACGCTATCGTAGGCAACTGTTGTACCTATATTGATTGAATTGTCAACTATACCTGAACAGCGAGTATTGTTTTTCACGCGCTATTGTTCGTGGAACAATAGTAGTAAACGTAGTTCTATTTTGAGAAGATATGATTCCGAACGTTGAAAGGGAAGGAGTCTTTGTCCCAAGCGACAAGAACCAAGCGTTGAGATATAAAGCGAACCGAATAAAAACTTCTGTAGATTTACCTGAATTTGCCTTGAATGTAATAGTTAGGGACTGTCGTCCGACTCTATCCAAAGATGTCCATTTTATTAGTGATAATGCATGCTTTGACGATTGTGGCAATCAGCGGTGTTACGACCACAGAACATTTTAACTGAGATTTATAACCATTACCAGCGTAACCGCACAGGTCGTGTGTCTTAGTCGGCAATCAAATAAGAATGTTATGGCATCGCTTCGCTCACATAGGACGGTCCGTGAGTGTAGACGGGGCGAGCTTGCAGGAAGGTATTTGTCGTCCCGCCTCGTCGCTCCTTCCTTTCATCGTTATGATTAATGACACGTTATTTTTCATTGAAACAGCTGCTGCGTATTTTTTCTACTTTCAAGTCTTCTGTTCCATGACGAGTACCTATTAGTCACGCTCTGAAAAGCTTTCGATGTGGATTTTAAAGCTGTTTTTTTTACTTTGTCTTCGACATTTGAACGCATTCCGTCCGGTTTCAGTTTGACTTTTTCGCGTCCCACCATTAGGTATTTTTCTGTTTTTGTTCATTTTATCCTTATTTTTGCTCCACGCTTTTTAAGCCGATAAAAGCCGTGGTAAACGAAGGCATTTGTACATAGTTAGATGTGTAGGCAAAATTGACAAATGATTTAGCAAATTGTACCAACGTACCTAAACACTTATGTTGGAAATGAATTGGGAATCTGTGAAAAGTGCAATAAAATTATTTTAAAGCTCGGAAATAAAAATAACCCGTCCAATTTAGCGTCCAATAATATTGCTCATATTTCAAAACATTCCATTTTATAAATTTATAAATAGGAAAAGCGGAAACGATCAGTTCTAAAGTAGAACTATCTATATCGAGCTGCCGTGTTAAAAGTTTAAGCGAATTGTTTCGAAGTTCAAACAGCAGAAGATGATAAAATAGAACGCTATTTTATTGAATAATACTCTTATCTATGTGCTTGAAATAGCTCCGGTATTTTCCATACATTTATTTTATAGGATAGTAATAAAACAATTATATTATATGGATACATCTCAAGGCATTCGATTAGACAGTAATCTTTAAATACGAGTAGCTGCACTGTAAGAGTATGCACATACTCGTAGGTAATCTAGGAGCGTGCTACGACGTAGAAGCGATGTTTCGGTTTTCAGATCAGAAAGTTGCATTGCAACACGAGCTCTAATTAATTTGTCAGTGGCAGGAAGGAGATGCACGAGGCTGACACTCTAATTGATGATACACGGTGAGCACTGACTCACAACTTTGGCTATAATTTTCAGTGCGGTCTCCGCCGAGGTACACTCAGCTTCATACATATTCATCTACCTGCAAACGTCCTTTCAGTTGCTAACTGAACTGTTCACTATTTTACTGTTCAAATCATTTAACTTGCTAATTAAATAAGCACTGAGAAATTCCACTAGTTGTAATTACAGAAAACGCCGCCAGAATAACCGAAAGAAAATGCAAAGTTTCAGAGCACAAGAATTAACAGTATCTCAGCTTTTAATGCGGTCTCCATTTACGACAAGAGCCTTTTACGGTATCTGATCTGGCAAGGCTTTAGTCCACGTTAGATCAAATTAGTTACAACAGACCCAGTAAGCGGTAATAGTGAACCAAGTTTAGCTAGTGGACTAGCCTACAAAATTAAAACAAAATATAATAAATAAATATTTGTGGACATTTTACACAGCCCCAAACTAAGCATAACTTATACTATGGGAACCAGATGGCTGATAGAATACTTATATACTTTTATTTTTGTAAATACATACTTATAACATAATATCACAACACCCAGACCCGGAAGAAATATTTGCAGAACATGCAAACATTTCTCCCGCAGCGGGCATCGAAGCCACGCCTCGTGTGTCTCAGCCGTGCACTCGTTTGCCACGCCACCGAGGTCGTCAATACGTATTTAAAGTACCTATAAGACATTGGTTTCATTGGAAAATTTACGTCATTTAGTTACTGAAGCAGTCATGGTGATGGAACACCACCATGTCATGACACACTGTGTGCATAGCAAATGTGGCAGCGACGACACAAGACCCACAATTTTTAGGGTACCGTAGCCGAAGGGTACCAACGGGACCCCTATTACTAAGCCTCCGCTGTTCGTTCGTCTGTTAGCGAGTTGTATCTAACGAACCGTAATATGTAAAGAGTTGAAATTCAGTGTTTATATCTATTGCCGGTATAACAAAAAATAATAAAAATAAACTAAATAAAAAAATGAAAGGGGGCCTCATACAAGAAACATTTATGTACCTACATGTACAATGGCACGGAACCCTTCGTGTGCGAATTTGACTAGCACTTGACCGGTTTTATTATTTTTTACCGCGCCATTTTTCACGCTGCTTTTAATAAGGAACTATACCAGCAAACCTTTGTAAACTACCGTTTTAAAATTTTAAATTGTTCAGTTCCACGAAGCCGCGTGTACCGAAAATGGTCCCTGTAAGAGTTGCTAAGGAGATTTACTTACCGCTTATAATACTAACAAGTTTTGCAATACGTAATAGCTACCTGGTAAGTTGATATCTCAAGTTTTTAGACCGCGTATTAATTATACATTTGCTTTTGACTAAACTGAAAACATTAGAGTACTGTGCTTAAGTTCTTAGACCGCTGAAAACATTAAAGTATCTATGTGCTTTTGCACATCACCTAATGTTTTCAGTTTAGTCTAATGTTACAGTCAAAAACAAATGGAAAATGAATAAGCGGTCTAAGAAAAAAAAGAGTGAAATATACATACTTACATACATGTCATATTATCACAACCTAACGGAGTGGGCAGAACCACAAGTAATCATAAGAAAACTTGCAGTCACTTCTGATCCAAAACTCCCAAGATGGATATGGTGAACCATGGTGACAGATGTTCAGCCCATCGCCCATTATAGGTCCATCAAGTTAGGAAAAATACTAAGTACTCCTTAGTCGACTTTTGCGACATGCTCAGAGAAGCAGCTGGACGCATTCTATGTTTTTTCTTTGCTCCCAGTCCAGCAGAGAAAAATATATTCAAGATTCTGATAATAAAGAATAGGGTGATCGTCGTAGGGAGTCTACACACCGGCGCCGTAGGCCGGAGACATTATGTTTTTAAGCTGCCGATGCCGCCGGCTTTGTTTTCATACAATCAGGCTTTGGTGTGCAGACACCCTTATAGGATTCAGTTTAATCAGCTTTTAGGTAACTAAAAGCTTGTTTAAAAACAAACATTCTCAAATAGGTTTACAGAGTGTTTATCTACTCCAGAAAAAAAGACGCATCCAACCCGTAAAGGTACATATTCCCCAGCGGTTTCCATAGAAGAGTATCCACGTAAAATCACTTTTCTGGGAAGAGAACATTTTATCGAGCGATCTCTGTTCATACGGTTTTATCTGATCAAATTCCACGTCCCACGTCTAACCAATTTGTATTAGCAATTAGCTTGTTTACGGATTAGTTCATGGTAATCTGAGTGTCGATTTACAATTTCGTTGGTATTTTGGAGTTGCAAAAAGGAATAGGTGTTATAGATACCTTCAGAGTAGATATGGTAAGTGGAGGCAGGAATATTAAAAATACTTACACAATTTTTGGACAAAAGAACATGGCAAAATTAATATTAGGTAAAAAACTTTGTGAAATCGACACGGTTATGTGATATTTTAAGAATTCAGATTACTTTACGACCTTGTGGCGTGGCGGACGAGTGCTCGGCTAAGACACAAGAGGTGCGGGTTTGATTCCCGCTACGGGAGAAATGTTTGCATGTTCTGCAAACATTTCTTTCGGGCCTGGGTGTTGTATTATAAGTATGTATTTACAAAAAAAAGTATATAAGTATTGTATCAGCTATCTGGTTCCCATAGTACAAGCTTTGCTTAGTTTAGGGCTAGATAGCGCTGTGTGAAATGTCCACAAATATTTATTTATATATATTTTTTAAGCTTAAAATAAGGTTTATTTTGCCTTCGCAGCGTTGCACCGGACTTGTAAAATGTCTGGTATATTTTCATTGATACGCAGGCGAGGTTCCAGAACTAGTTTGGAATTTGAAGTGCAATTGGCAGCAAAGACGTCAGCCCGTAGAGTGGCCGGCCATGTCGCGAATCCGCAACAAACTAACTTTGTTCAAAATCGAGATTCGGTCGACAACTTGACTCGCTCTAGTGAAGTTTCGAGAGCTGCTGGGCTATTTCGAGAGGACGGTTAGTTACACTAACTTATTCCGAATAAGTTGTTTTTCATCCTGAACCTAGTTTTTGGGTCTTTCGTTTATTTAGTAAAATGGACTCCCCGGCATGGGGATTTTATTTTGGCACTACCTAATATTTGTGCGTTTCACAACTTGTCTTCTGGACTGGGAGTGAAGAAAAAACATAGAATGCGTCCAGCTGCTTCTCTCCCCGAGCATGTCGTAAAAGTCGACTAAGGGATAGTATCCTCTCCAACATGATGAGATACAATAAGCAAATATTCCCAATAAGGGTTGACGTTAGGCAGGCGGCCGGTCATAAAACACCTTAGCCAAAACTCTTACAGCATGATCCTAGGATCATGCTGTGCCGACCCCACATAGAGTGGGATAAGGGCAGGAAAATGATGACTAATATTTGTGCGTTCTGCAGATACTGTAATCCTGGGTGTTGTAGTAGAGTAACGTTTAATAAAATACTTACAACTCACGATAGGAAAACTTAATTGAGTTTACGACTTGTAAGAAGTATCCCAGTATGTGATTAATTAAGTAAGTGGGGTGTTTATTTATTATCGTTCTTTATACGGTAGAGACTAATAAGTTGCCGTAACGTGACTGCGTCTTGTGTTAGTTATTTATGCTCGTTTTAATTACGCAATAATTAAAACTAGCCTACTTTACAAAAGCATGGTTATATTACCATTATTCTAAGTGTAATTCTTCGAATGCTATATTTTCTGATAAATATTTCAGTAACTACCTAAATGAGCCAAATTGATGCAAATTGAGCTCGTCTACGCACCTGTACGCCCTTTTATTACCGCAGGTTCTCAACGTGAAAGTTTTCGCGCCTCGTTGACAGTCCCCTGTCATAGAATTCATCAGGTTTACGAAATTATAAGCGTGCTATTAATGGTCCCGGCAATACAGCGTTTCATAACCGGACTGACACAAAAACAAAGCAAATAAGAAAAGCAAACTTCTAGCAGAACTTTTTTTTCTGAAGACCTGGAGGCAGAGGGCCGATGAGATATCCTAAAGATATTCTGCCTTAACATTTTTTTTTTAATCCAGTAACAATGTCGCTTCTGTTTATTTATTGTGTATGGCCATTACAAGAGTACTTACCTACTGTTAGGATGTAAAATTATTATAAACAGAACAAGATACTCGCCTCGTATTTCAGAAGCCATGAAGAAGTATATGCCATTGTGAAAAAGTTCAACTACTGCTTCTTTGATGTGTTCGTTCTGTGACCGAACCTTTCATTCAAGCATTACTCACAGTGTGGGTCACAGATGGCGCACTCTGCACCAACAGTTTCGTGTACAGAAGCGACAATTTAAACATCCCCTGCTAACTTCCCTACTTCTTGCCGCTTTCTCTCACACAAATAATGTGAAAACTTTACCTTCTTTTTACTTGAACGGGCCAGCTTTGAAATTGGTTTATTTACTGCTAAGGTGTTCAGAAAACGACAAAATCTCAGTACTTTTAACGATAAAAGCTTATAAAAGTATTTATCTTTTAGGTGAGTAAAAAAAAACTCATCGATCATCGCCGAACAAGTCGTGCACGATCACATTCCTCATCGTCACGTTGAAAGCTTTGCAATTTAATTATAAAGCACTCTATATAAATGATTTTCTATCAAGTATCAAGAACTTGAGCCTAACGTACTTAGTTTAATCAGTACTAATCAGGATCAATCCAGGCTTCGTTCCCTGGTTGTGCTTGCTCTATTACTCCTGACCATAATTGCTATTTGCGCTTATAATTGACTAAGCTCAGTGGACCTAACATTGAGTTGCTTGTACTCATATTGCCACTTTGTAACAAACTAATCTGCTCACTGAAAATTGAGTTCTAACAATGTGCAAATGTGGAAGTTTAGATGTTTATACATAATAACTCGAAAACGCAATTTTGACCTCATCCACAACCGCACCGACTATGTTTTGCTTTTCTGTGCCGAGACGGTGACGGTCCGGTACCGAAAGTGACGGATGGAGTAGTAGGTGGGGATTCTGTCACTCGAAAGTAGAAGCTAAAATTATAGGCGTTACTGGGAGATCATCAATTGCAACCAAGGTAAATGACGGATTGACGTTTACAATCCAGTAAAGACTGATGAAGATAAATTTGAATTGTATAATGGGTGTAAATCGAAATAGATCATGAAAAATCTTGTGCAATTCAATTTTGAGTTGACAGGTTGCAGATTGCGTGGTAAATTTCAAATGGACTTTGTGAGAAACCATCTGAACGGATTACTGGAATAATTGGATTCTGGTGTAGCATAGTGCTGACGCCCGCTTCAAAGAGTTGCTCTACATTTGATCAAACACCACACTTAGGTGTTAGTGACTTCCGTCCGCGTCTTTGACCGCGTGACCTGGCCAAGTATTCCACGTTTGGAGTAGCTAAACGTAGAATACTTGGCCAGGTCACGATTAAGTTGATGAAGAAGATAATATACCTAGAGCGATCGTAGCAGAGCCACAAAGCCAGACACTTGCAACCACTTCAGATTTAAAATCCTAAGATGGATATGGTGAACCATGGTGACAGCAAAAAATGCTAAATGAAACTAATATCTTTTATCTCTTTTATTATGTTTGTACAAATTGATAAATGTTAGATCATTTGAAAAATAAATGCACAAAAATACGACAAAAACAATGTGCAGAAAGTCACTCGACCCATCCAAGTACTCACCGCGCCTAGAGTTGTTTTACTTCGATGATCGATTACGAACGTTTTTTATTATTTGTTGTTATAGCGGTAATAGAAATATATACCTACTCTGTAAAAATTTCAACTCTCTACATGTTTATGAGAAACAGCCCGCTGACAGACGGGCGGACGGACGGCAGAGGCTTAGAGCCTGTCCAGAAAGCGCGATTTACGCGCGAGTCCACTCGCGCGTTTTGATTTGTATTGCGTCCAGATGCGGCGTTTTCATGCGCGCATGTGATGAGACGGATTTGGTCAGTTATAAACATGAACTCGGATACAGCGGTTGTGTTGTGGCTTGCATACCGTCGATGGAGACGTAAACGAAGAGAAAGTCGACGATTTAACGTGCATCCCATTCTACGTGACAGAATGACGCATAGTATGTTTATAACTTTATACCCAAAACTCAGAGAATATAGTGAAAAGTTTTTTAACTACTTTCGGATGTCAGTAGCATCGTTTGATGATTTACTAGAAATGATCAAAGAAGATTTGACTCAATTTCGTCAATAAAAAGTTCCGTGTCAAAGTTTTCACGCTCCATTTTTAACCAAATACGTCCACTCGCCACGGACACGCGCGTAGTACTGGACGCTGCAATGGCGCCGGAGTATCTCGACTCGCGCGGCGTACGCGCGTAAAACGAGCGAGTCGAGAGTCCCGCTCATTGCAAGCGTTTTACGCGCGTGTAAGGTAACGCGCGAGAGCATCTGGACGGAATGTATGTAGCTCTAGTAACTCGAGAACGCGCGAGTGCCTACGCGCGAATGGACACGCGCGTAAATCGCGCTTTCTGGACAGGCTCTTAGTAATAGGGCCTCGTTGGCACCTTTAGGGTACGGAACCCTTAAAAGTAAGTTGGTATGAGATAGTGGCCAGCTCTTGTGACGGAGTTTTTAGGCCGCCTAAAGGCCTCCGTCATGGCTTAACGACTTAAAAGCCGGGACCAACAATTTAATGTGCCCTCTGAAGCACGAAAGCGCTCTGCTCGTAATGCCACTTGCGGTCACCCATCCCTATTGTGGCCGCGCACAACGTTGCTTAACTTCAATGATCAATCTAGAACGTCTAAGCAAGCTACGCCACGAGCGCTACCGGAAACCTTAAAGTCGACGTACTTAACGCTATTTTTACCTACAGAATTGTCTAAAATGGGGGATTTAGGTCACTTACCTACAGTCCCTCAAAAGGGTCTCCATCTTCGCAGAACAACGTTTACCTTTGTAAGCATTAGCGCACCTTCGGGTATTTAAAGTAGGTATGTAAATACGAGGGTAGTAAATCAGGGGAATAGAATTCGGGCAATCGCAGGGTGTACAATAAACAGATAACGGTTCTCGACGTTGTTTTATTACGATGTTTTATTTGTCACTTCATGAACAAAGAGATACTAATAACGAAATCAAGTTTAATTTGAATAAATAAACATAAATATTTGTGGACGTTTTACACAGCACCGTCTCGCCCCAAAATAAGCAAAACTTGTACCTACTGTGTGAACCAGATGGCTGATAGAATACTTATACTCGTATACTTTTTTTTATAAATACATGCTTATAATACTTATAGTACCCGGATGAAAAATAGCCTATATGTTAATACAGCACATGTACTATGTATATTACAAGTTTCATTCAAATCCGTTAAGTCGTTTAGGCGTGATTGAGGCACAAACATACAGACATCCTCACAAACTTTCACATTTTTGATATAGTAGGAAGTAGGATAATATTACAACACCCAGACCCAGAAGAAATATTTGCAGAACGTGCTGACATTTCTCCTGCAGCGGGAAACGAACCCGCGCGTCTTACGTCTCAGCCAAGCACTCGCCCGCCACGCCACCGAGGTCGTTATTAATCTCAGTGTACTCATTCTACAAAGTGCGTTTGTTCTTTCAATTCATTATGTACATTCATGTTTTTTTTTTAATATTTAAATCTTTATTTCGGACGATAAAGGAACTATGTCCATAGTTCAACACACATTCTAAGTAACACACAAAATGGAGCGCTCGTGGAGTAGCTTGCTTAGACGTTCTTGATTGATCGTTTAAGTTAAGCAACGTTGTGCGTGTTCACAACTTTGATGGGTGACCGCAAGTGGCATTACGAGCTGAGCGCTGGTTATTGTTAAACCAAATGTTTATTATAAGTCTGCTATCGAATTAACGGTCTATTTTAGCAAGAATATATTTTTGTAGTAAATGTGAGTTGATTACTTTACAAATAATGTTTCAGACTTGATATATTCACTTAATGACGAAATAAATAATATAAATTATGACGAAAGTCAAAAACAGGTACAACCCCACCCACACATTATCCCAATTGTATTACAGTTAAAATAGATTTACTTGAATCAAACCGACCTTCCTCAAAGGTCAAAGTATTAGGCATTTTCCTGAAATCCTTCGCCATAGTACTTTTCTTTTTGTCATGATTTTCCCGGAACTCAAACGGAATCAGGACACTAATGAGGGCTAACGTAATGAACACGATTATACACACATTCAGCTTGTTACAACGAAATATTCAAACTGAATTATTTATTGCACTTTTCGAACACGTGTTAATAATATAAGTTACTAACCATACACAGATCTATATTATAAATGCGAAAGTAACTGTCTGTCTGTTACCTTTTCACGCCTAAACTGCAGAACAGATTTTGATGAAATTTGGCAAGGATATAGATTCCATCACGGGGAAGGACATAGGCTACTTTTTATTCTGTAAAACGATCCCAAAATGGGAAAAGGATAACCAGGATAACGCATGAATACTTAGACATTAATTTATGACAAGACAGTTAATTTGAAATTTATAAAATTGTAATATTTGACAATGTCATTCATATCAATCGGGCTGTGGGAAAGGTCCTCTAGCTGGACCGATTTTATGATTTTTGATAAAACATTTGAAAACTTGCATTATTAATTCTAACACGGTACGAAGTTCACGGGTTCAGCTAGTACAAAATGTTAAACAGTGGTATTTAAATGTATAGGTAAATGTCAAGAAGTTAATTACATGTCTTTTCCTATTTAAATTAGACGAAATATCGTTTATAAGTATCTTAACATTTATTAACAGAAATAATACATACATAATATGAAGATTATAACATACTAGCTGCAGCCCGCGGCTTCGCTCGCGTGGCACCCGGATAAAAAATAGCCTATATGTTAATCCAGTACATTTACTATGTATATTCCAAGTTTCATTCAAATCCGTTCAGCCGTTTAGGCGTGATTGAGGCACAAACATCCAAACATCCAAACTCACAAACTTTCGCATTTATAATATAAGTAAGATACATGATATACAGAAGTAAACATTAGAAAACTTGCAGCCACCCTTGATTTAAAGTCCTAAGATGGATATGGTGGACCATGGTGACATATGTATAATATAGTTATATATTTTATGAATTGTTGTATGAATAGATCAACATAGTCTATATTCAGTATTTTGCGAATGGAATACGGCAATACTAGTACACGTCTCATTCGTCATTGGTCGTCCATGAAATTTAGGCCATAGTCCGTCCTTTGATAGAACTGCGATGAGCCATGATCATCGATCGCTTCTGATTCAATTGCACTTGTTAATTGGATATCATCATGGTATTGAGGCCACACTTTTGGAAAGGTAACGTGGGTTAAGACGTGTTAGACTTGGGTACCAGAAAGTACAAGAAGATAAAGTGAGGACTTGCTTAGCACGATTTAAATACTAGTTTATTCTTCTTTTTGAAATGGTCACTATATATGTACTTAGGGATATGCTTACAACGTAAAATGATATACAATGTGAAATTAGATTTCGATTTGACTAGTTCCTGGGTATCTCATACGGTTAGATACGACTACGGTAATTTACTTTTATTGTCTCCAAATAATGGTAGGTAGGTACTTTCCAGTTGAAAAGTAAGATCAATTTTCAAAGCTTTCATTGAAAATTGAATATTTCGATAAACGTCATAGCGAGTTCTAGGGAACCATAGTGAATAAAGTTTGAACACTGATATAAGATAAAAAAACCGGTCGAACGTTAAAAAATGTTTCTTATATGGGGCCTTCTTTTTTTTATTTGTTGTTATAGCGGCAATAGAAATACATACTCTGAAAATTTCAACTCTAACAGACGGATGGATGGACGGACAGCGGTGGCTTAGTAATAGGGTCCCGTTGGCACCCTTCGGGTACGGAACTCTAAAAAAGAGTATCACTTGGATATGCTTATACAATTTTATCTAACAATTAAGGTTTAAGTAACTGATGCTCATATTGTTTGTTTATCTTCATCATCAACATCCACAACCTGTCTTTGCCCGCTGCTGCGCGTAGGCTTCGCTCTTGCTTGTGCCACCTAAGACGGTCCTGTGCTAGCCTCATCCATTTTGATTTACTCATCTTAATTTCAGAAAATTATAAATGTTTAAGAAGAGTGCTTTATGTCTTGATGGTAAGTAGAGGATAAGATCCTACTTAGTAGTATGTTCAGCAACTTTTCATAGTGTCTTTAGGTATTTGCGTAACCGTAATGTGGGGAATAGTCGGTGTCTGGCGCCACGCCAGCGTAATCATTGTTGAATAATAGCTAAGTACTTGTATTTGCGAACCGTTTGTGCTATTGCCAAGCAAAGTGTATTTCTATCCCCCTATTAATATTCCGAGATTACTTATATAGTCTTAGTGACAGCCAGAATAATCAAAATAGCGTTGTAATCTGTTTCTCACTAAGAATATTTTATTTCCCAAATATTGTCGCTTTTTCAATCCACGGAAATATTATCATTTTACCTTTTCAACCCTGAAGTTTCTCAAAAATATGTCAAAAGTCGAAAGAAAAGTAGAGCCAGCCTGACCTGTTAAATAGAGACCGAGATAGAGACAAATAGTGACGGTGAATCAAACAGTGTTTAACTTAAGGAACGTTTTTAATTTAGAATTTTAGAGGGTTACCTACTTTAATGCCAATAGTAGGCGGCCCGAAATCGAGCGCTTTGGCTTAAATGCACAAAGATTGCGACAGGTACTCGGAGTATGTTGGTAAGTATGAAAGGTATTGAGTAGTTGAAACTTTCCGTGTTATAAAACTGTATAAAGGTAAACCTGCAGTCTTGCTATAAATTGCTTATTGCAACAAGTTTTAGTTGACATAATGACAATATAAAATAAAACAAAATTTTATTTGGCATATGGCATTTCTTGCGAAGGTTTAGTAAACGAGCGTAAAATAAGTAACTAAGGAGACACAGTATAGTACGCCATATTGCGTTTATGCCTCCACCAGTTTGTTTTTATATCTAACAATTTGATGTTTTGATTCTAGATATAATATTCGGAAAACGTAATCCGTTTATTTAACATAGCTATTGTTTTAATTCAAGCAATCACGTAGGGTATTCACTTAATTTTTATTCTTCATAATTTATTATGATTGCTCAATATTCAATACATTTCCGTCATAAAAAATTAAAAGCGCAGACGATTTGATGTTGCTCCAAAACATTTTTTTTTATAAATGTTATGTTTAGGAAAAGTGTCAATAATTATCATTTAACAGACACTAGACACATCCGCAATACCAGTCTGATGCAAATAACATCGGAGTGGAATATTTGATTTACCCACATAGTTATTCGATGTAGGTCAATAATAATTTCGTGCTTTTCAAATGGGGTTCAAAACTTTTGACAGAGACTTTTTTGTGTTGTCAAAAGTATAGGCCTACCGGAAGAGTAACTTAGAGATGTATAGGTTTATCAGCTTCGGACCCTTATCCAAAAGTTGTACAGTGATAAAAATGTCTCTCGGAAAAAGTAAATTTTATGTATCATACCCGACATACGAGTAGGTAAGTACGTTAGAAAGGACAACTTCTCTACAAGTTGGGGAAATTCCCCAGTGTACCGAAACTTGTGAGATCTTCATATAAATGGGAAACGTTACGTCCGCAGTCGCGAAGTCAATCAATCGCGCCACCCGCCTGTGTAGCGGCAAATCGAAAAATCTCCAAAATGTCTCTGATTTTGTCAACGCGGCGCGGAAGAAATATCGCAAAGTACTGTAGATACTGCCAATACACTGCTTCGCTCTCAAGTAGAAACGCGGCGCGCCTCGCAATAGATGACGATTACCCTATGTGACTGTTTACATGTATATTTACTTTTTTTCATCAGCTCTACACTTACTACCCCTCTTCCTTGTTCAACCAAGTGTTATTGGAACCTCTTTGTGTCCACTCTACAACTCATGCACTCAGTTCTCATCGAAAGAACCAATGATAAAGTAATCTCTTAATGATGTTTTTTTTATAAGTTTAACCATTCTGGCTAAACATTCTCAATAAAAACATAACTCGTACACAAAATACAAAAAATTGGGGTATTCAATTTTATTCTTTGGACATCACTGTTTGGACCACCCTGTATATTATATATCTGCCCTAAGATAAACAAATAAATAGCGCTGGACACACTTATAACAATGATCTTCTCAGCTGTATGTAGTTACTGAAAAACCAGTCATGTTATTGAATCTGCGAATCGATTTGTAGTGACACAGCGCTGATTTGCCAACGCGGATAAATAAAGTAAAGCAAACAGCGACACCGAACAGACGCGACGTGGCTTTCGAAAACATGACGAGGTATTAATTGAGCTGTTTCCACGTTTCCTTCTTTCTACTTGGCATTTTCAGGGACGCTTAGATTTTTTTGCTCAAATTATTTATTTAATATTGCTTCTTTTGTTTGCGAAGATCGTTCGTATTTTGTATTTTAGGAATATTCTTTCTATTATGTACTACAACAAATTGATGTTGATGATCAACTTTAAGACCTTACTTTAATAAATATTCCTTAAACTTCCTGTTTGTTTGAAATTGGCCCTGTAACTGTTTACCTACCATCTGAAAATGATGATTGTTTAACATTTTGTAGACTTCAATAATATACTTATGTACCTTTTTGAGTTTATTTTGACATATTGTTTAAACAGTACCTAAGATAAATGCCTGGAATACCTAAACTAAATCAACCAACAACCACGAAAATACTATTTTGAACTTTTTCATTACATTTGAAGTGCTAATTTAATTTAAAAGTGCAAATATTTAGCCTTACGGTAAACGTATTTGAATAGAAGTAATGTTTGAGACAAGTTCAACGAGATATTTTCATTTAAAACCTGTTTATATGAATGTAAGAACGTGGCCATTTTCAAATTATTACTAAAAATGTATATTTGCGTATATATACATTTTGGAATAATAAGGGCTTATCAGAATGCATACATTTTCATCTCATTTGGAATGCAAGCCGAGTCAGCCATTACGAGCGCAGTGAATGTAGTTAGGAGTTAAATTAATCAAGGTACATAGAAGTCCACAATTCACATGCTCTCCTAGTTAAGTGCTAGTTGAAGTAACTACACTACGTACAGTTTTACCCTCTCATTTATTATCAACAGTTACTTCTCTATCAACTCTCTTGAGAACATTGGTTTTGGAGTCACTGGGTCACAACCCGTAATAAAATGTCATTTTCATGTCAACGAAAATGGGATTTATTAAACTTTTATGAATATGAGAGAAAGACTTTAACAATTTGGCATCAGTTTTGTATAAAATTAGGACAATCATCGATAACTTATTTGAATACTAAAATTGTGAATTATCTGAGAGAGTAAGATTGGGAAATATGTCAAAACAATTTTATAAGCCAACTCAAAAGAAAATGATAACTTAAAATGAAAAGCGACACAAACTTATTACTTAGGTACGTACAATATTATTAATTTTGCGTCGCGCCCGTCGTCCAATGTTGTCCCTGAAATATTGATGGCCGCGTTGATTACAAAATATTAAATGAACTTTTCATTTAAAAGGACACTTTTACGTACAAAGCGCTGAACATGCAACATAATATGTTTTGGCAATACCAACACCGTCGACTTTTTTGTGCGATTGACTTTTAATTTTGCCGCATCTTTTTCTTCTGTAGTTGTAGAGAAGTGTTTTTGATGCGTGATACGCATGTTGATTCTGTAGGTAGGTACTGCCGGTGTGGATGTCACTAGTCAACTCCCTGCTGTACCTAGGGGATCCTAGTTGCCGACGTTGCTCCATTCAGCGATCACCTGTTTTCTACACGAAAGCAGTCGACGCAGATAACCAGGAGTTTTTTTTATTTTCAGCTCTCACGAATAAAATATCAAAGATTCGCCCTTGAAATTTGAAACGGATAAGTAGGTACTTACCTAAATTTTTCAGAATCTGGCTCGACCTTTTTTACTTAACGACGTTGAAAATCGAAGCGAAGGTTTTCCATCCCATCTAAGGTCTGTAAATTTTGGATGCTTATTGAAATTCATTCCACTTTGCAGAATAAACGTTTTCAAAATTCTTCAGTTTGATCGGTAATGAGGTAGCTGGTATCAGCAGTACCTACCTACATAATCGAATAATCCTCAAATCGAGTTTCGCCATTAGCATAAATCATTTTCTGATTTGTCTGCATTTTTAAGGAATGAGTAAGTACTCTAACGATTCACCTTCAAAATAATGGTGCGATGTACCTAATGCAATATGCGTTTAATTTAGAAATAATAGACAATCCTTTCGTCTCCGTTATATTACGGCTGTTTTGTTGCGTTTTCTGCTCTACGGCAACCGGGCCTTTAGCTGAAACACGAAAAATAATTTCCGCGACACTAAAACTATTACGAAAGGTAAACTTCCCTTAAAAATAATATAATTTGCCTCAAGGAAAAATTCAATGCAAAAAGAGGTTAGGAAATTGAAAATTGTGCCGCGGAATATAACTCCATTACTAAGGAAATGAGCTACGTGAGCATGTTTTGGAATTCCTCTCCGAGTCGCGCCGACTCGGATGAGTTTCACCTGAGCATTTTCACCTTTATCAATAGCTACACAAAATGTTATTAAGAAAGCATTATAGTAATAGCTTTTATTTTTGTTTACAATAGGTAATTGCTTAATTTTTTTTCTAAGTTATAGAATCAAATTGAGAGCTGTGTATAATATAATTTATGTTTTACTTCGAACTCTTAGCACTCTTATTTCGGTGCACAATTAGTAAAACAGCTCAACAAATTCTGGTTAATCTAGCCTAATAAGTAAGTCTTAGTCTAGGCACTTCTTAGTTGAATTTATAGTCTTATATATATACGTAGGTACCTAATACAACAAAAAACAATCATTATCTTATAAGATACAACTAGATCAAGCATGAGCGGAAATTCTGTTCATGATTCATGCCTTCACACACAATGTTCACTCGTAACTTGCTTGATTAGATGCTACAAATAAATAAATCGCTAAGTAAGTAAGTTCAGTCCTCGAGGGAACTAAAGCTTTTTTTTATATTGCGTTGGTTTTACGGAAATAAGTCTTTTATTTTTGTGCGAACCGTTTCAAAATAAAATATATATGTTACAGTCAAATCTAGTCAACCGGTCAAAAGTAGTCTTGACTGACGCTCTTAGTTAAAACTACTTTAAACCACTAGAATGTCAGTCAAAATCACTTTTAGCTGGTTAGAATATAAATAAAAGTATTTCTAGGTCAAATTTTAGTATATGGACCGATGAATTAAGCGATGTGGAGGGGGGTGAAGAACTACTTCAAAGGACCCAAATCTTTAATCATCTGCTCCGGCGCTGCAGCCCCCCGCCCTTGCGTTACAGCGGGCGGGGACTGCTTGGCAAGCAGTGCTTGCCCTTCGCGCCTCCGGCTTTATAAAAATGCTCTAAACACTCTTTATAAAAGCAGACTAGTTCCACGTAGAATAGTGGTGGGCTTATTCGGTTCTGTGACCCGCTCCGTATCAGAAGCTCTATCAAGGACAATGACGTAGTTCGCAGAACGTCGGCATATTAAAACGTATACCTACAGTCACTTTCTAATCTACTATAAACAATCACAAGTTTATTAAGAGTTTTGACTTATGTAGCCAGTCAAAACTACTTTTAACCAGCTGCATTGGGCATAACTAGTTTTGACTGATTTCGTTAGTCAAAAGTACCTACTTTTGACTGATTAAGAGTTTTGAATGCAATAATATATACGGATATAGAGTTCAAAAATATTTATTTGAAATGAAACATCTGCATAAAAAGTGTGAAACATGATATTCTACCAGTATTTTGTAGAATCGGATAACAAAAAAATTAATATTTATTTTATAAAATTAAAATGTAATTGCCTAATAAACAACGCTATAGAACATGATCAATTATTAACTATTAGGACTAAAACAAAATGAAATTAAAACTTCGTGATGAGTAGGACGTTCCACCGGGCAGCAGATGGCGAAATCAGAGGCTATGAATAAATTTACCTAATGGAATTAGATTGTGTTGGATTGGATAATGATACGCTCACAAGTCGGATTGTGCACATCGAGCGGAAAAAACGAACGCGCAGCGGTTTGTGATGTGCATTTACATTACACTAATATGACAAAAACTAGGGGTCTTAAAAAGCATAAATCAACCTTATACCTTTTTGTCCAAATAAAATAATCTAGATTCTACTATCTGACGGTAAAATCATCCTGCTATATTCCTTTGCAATAGAATCATCGATTTCATTCAGTCTTGGTTTCCAGGTCATCAATAGGTTAACGACTGTCGCCTTCGAAAACCAAAACTCTGTTGACTTCACGCCAAAGTTGACATAGCTAATGACGGCCATTTGCTACATGATTTATATTATAAGCTAGGGTCAAATTGAGCCCCCGTACTCAGTCTAAGAAAATCATTATGTCATCTGAATCTTGAATTTGCATTCATTCATAGTATCAATGAGCATAAACCAAAAAAATACTAAATGAATTTAGAAAAATATGAATCCACGGCCCTATTAGAAGATCCTCTTGGGTTCGGCTGCACTGCACTTGGAATAGATCGATTAAATTATATTCTTATCGAAAAATATGTAGAGAACATGCTGTGCCGACTCTGTTTAGAGTAGGACAAGAATATGATGATGATGAATTTGCATGAAAACAAATGACTTTGAAAGACACTTACCAATATTTGAGCATGATAAGAGCGTAGAACCTTTTTCCACTTTAAGATGATCACTAAACTAAAATACTAGTGGTTACGATCAGAATACCTACTTAATATTGGTTTTTGACGTGAACTCCTCTCAGGAAACCAAAGATTAAACATAATATATTTTGTAAATAAAGAGTACCTTACCGAAGAGACTGAAGAGATGTCATTGCAATGCGTCCGACATCGCATGCTCTGCTCAGAGTCCGAACGTGAGTGCTAAATTAGCGTAGTGTAATTAGCCACTGTTGTTTATATCTGCATACTCTTACATTACCTAGGAGTAATTATGAGCTTTTGTTCTGCGAATCAAGAAACAAGTTTTTTGCCATTCAGCGTGGCAATGCGGCCAGCGTCCTGGGCATGCTTCCACCGTCTGATGAGCTGGATCAGGTAAGCTATCTATAGACCGTTTGCAACGGCCTTTAGATATCCCGACTGTTTCTTTTGTATTTTGTAAATTATTTTTGTATTAGTTGTAAGTTTCTTTCTGTTAATAAAGAATATTATTTAGAAACAAGCAAACTAGATTATAATCTTTTGAAAATAATCTTTTATCATTTCTCCTCCCGTGACACTTAGTGCTTAGTAGTAACTTCTATAGATTTTGCTTTTCTATGTACACAATAACCAAACCAGACATAGCCTGTAGGCATGTTGGTTGTGTAACAAAGTCTGTAACTAGAAAGGAGTTGGTAATCACCTAACCACATGCAACAAATTGTCTGATTTATTGATGAACTTACTTCATCACTACATAGTATAAAACAAAGTCGCTGCCCGCTGTCTGTCCCTATGTACCTATGCTTAGATCTTTAAAACTACGCAACGGATTTTGATGCGGTTTTTTATAATAGATAGAGTGATTCAAGAGGAAGGTTTATATGTATAATATAGTAGACAAACACTGATAATTTTAGAAGTTTCTAATGTGATGTCGTAAATAAACACATTTTTTTGCGCTTACATTGCAAACGCTGGCTGAACCCTACGAGATAGATCAAATTAATGTACTACAGTATTGTACACCTTAAAAAGGTCTACAAAAAAGGTCCGCGGTGGTATATGTCTATCTCTTATTGCACCCGTGCGAAGCCGGGGCGGGTCGCTAGCTGTTTATAAACGACTATTGTTTATTTGATAACGTTCGGTAATATGGTAGCGTGTCGATGCCACGCGACAACGCCGGCGCGCCACAACAGATCGCCCTAATGAGAAAAGTTGGATAGCCTTCGTGAGCCTCAGAAACAATGCCGACACCCTGCAATCTCGTAACGCTGGACAATCAATTCAAAAGCTTTTTACAACCACCAGAAAGCAGACTTTGCTAACTTTTTTGTTTTCGACACTTGAGCCTTTTGAAATTCTATGAAACTTAAGTTAACGGATCTTTTAGCGAAGGGAACTTTTTCATTTTATCGGCTGAATTGACATTTATAAGGCATTTTAAAACGTTTTTTTGAAGAATAAAGAAGCAAAAGGCTTCTTTCATCTCATATAAATTGTTGTGAAATCAACGGGATCTATTTCATTATTCACTGGTTAAATTAAAGCGGTTCTTTTAAATGTAAATGTGGACTACCAAAACGAAAGTGCAACTCTTCTGTCGAAAAATAAGGAAATAAAAACCATTAGGAAATATTATTAATTTATTTTTATGTGATATGAAAAATCTTCTTAATATAAATTTTACTTGTACCCTTGGCACGGCTTTAAATTTTTATAGGGCTACATTCGATTTGATAGTCCATAGGCCCTTGAAACTCGTGCTAAGGTTTCTTCAGTGAAACTCGTGAACCTCGTATGGATCGTGATTTCTTCTTGAATTTCATTATCCAGCTGGATACTTTATTTGCAGTTTAACAAAATTGAGTATCTAAAGAAAGTATTTTAATAAAAGTTTTTGATCAGGCGAAGCCAATAAAGAGTTTATTGGCAAAATACATAGCTGATCCGTGCACTGTTTAAAATGCAGTGAACGCATATTTCAACGTTAAAATGCCCTGAAAATACTCACTGAAATGTTTAAATAAGAAACGCAAACACTAAAGTTTCGGTGCGTTACTTTTTGTTGATAAGATATCACGTATTAAATGACTTTTCCATATCCTCGTATTTTTTAATTTTTTTTGAGGATAGTTTCTTTTGCACTTTTATTAACCTTATAAAAGGATACATTATATTTTGTTAACTCGCCAATCTTCTAATAATATTTTCTTATAATAATAAATTACTTGTAGATATCCATGTAATTTATTGAAAAGATCCTACCGATAACGCCACAAAGAGTTCAATAGAAAGAAACAAATATTGCTTAGCTTTCGGAAAAAGAGGTAAATACCGAAATATAAATTTGAGCTGTCAGTTTCCCTCTGAGGCCGTCCCTTGTCAAAGCAGGCTGTTTTGTCACCATTGCGTTTTTCTGACTCAGCGGCTCTCGGAAAATAAATACCTAAACTAAAAAGTACTTTGATTCATTGTTTGTTTTGTTAGGACATTTTTGGAATGAGAATTTTCGCAGTGTGAATTTCGTCATAGCAGCGAAAAGATTTAATAATTGCGCCCAGTCTTTTTTATATCAGACAAAAGAGCTATATGAATTTCACACAGAACAAAAAAATGAAATATTATACTAATGCATTGAATCCTGGCTAAGTAGATGCGTCGCAATGTACGTAAATTCTGAACGTTCTGCATTGCAATATATTGCTGCATTCATATTTTATGATTTGTGAGCCGCCTAATGCGCATTGCATCTAATCATGAAATGCATACTAACAATTAGCCGCCTAGATAGTTATGCAGATGTAGGTACAGTAAACTTCAAAAATATCTATTATATTGTCAATTTATTTGTATGCAAGTAGGTGATTGTCTGTATTTATTTATTAACTAGCTGCCGCCCGCGGCCTCGCTCGCTTGATACCTGGATGAAAAATAGCCTATATGTTAATCCAGCACATGTACTATGAATATTCCAAGCTTTATTCGAATCCGTTCAGCCGTTTAGGCGTGATTGAGGCACAAACATCCAAACATCCTCACAAACTTTCGCATTTATAATATAAGTAAGATTAAAGGACATCCACCGAAGAAATCGCAGAAAAATTATGAATAAAAGTTCGAAATCTATGTGTTTCATTAACTAAAGCCTTTTAGTTCTGTACAAAAGTTTCAGTTACGTTTTAAGTAGGAGGTTCAGTGTGAGCTTAAAAAAATTTATAGGGCTACATTCGATTCGGCTTAGTCATCTATATATCTATCTATCTACCTGCAGTATACAGTTTGCGGGCAGAACAACTGCCTGCCTAATGACAGTCACTGTAAGACTTGACTGAAATATATACAGCGTAGATCGCGTAACCTCGCTTGTCGCTTTCCATTGCTCACCTAGGACAATGGATTATCTGCTGACTACCATCGATATAATAACATGTGTTCAGTGAGTGATTGAAGCTAGAATAAAT
This sequence comes from Scotopteryx bipunctaria, assembly GCA_949320045.1. Taxonomy (NCBI): domain Eukaryota; kingdom Metazoa; phylum Arthropoda; class Insecta; order Lepidoptera; family Geometridae; genus Scotopteryx; species Scotopteryx bipunctaria. The sequence goes on along the minus strand of OX439450.1, from coordinate 8,872,454 downwards.
GCAAATGATTTGTGGTAAATTCACTAGCTGTAGAAAAAAATAAATATAAATATTTGCGGACTTTGCGGACAAACTAAGCAAAGCTTGTACTATGGGCACCAGATGGCTGATAGAATACTTATATACTTTTCATATACATACTTATAATACATAATACAACACCCAGACCCGGAAGAAATATTTGCAGAACATACAAACATTTCTCCCGTAGCGGGAATCGAACCCGCGCCTCTTGCGTCTTAGCCGAGCACTCGCCCGCCACGCCACCGAGGTCGTCGATAAATAATGATTCTCTCAATTCCACTTGAAATTTAACTGAGATGTGCAATTGTAACACTTTGGACTAACGTTAAGATCGTGGTCTGCAGATTCTGTTTTAACATTTCAAAATTACCGAAACAAGGAAAGGCAGGGAACATTTTCTCTATCGATAAGGGTTCTTCGGATTACTTTACCCAAGGGAGGTGCTGGTAATTCCACCAGAGACGACTAGGGTTAACATTAAATTAAATGAATGAATGTCGACCCCTTCAACGTTTCTATAGCTGCTGTCTGCTGATATTACATGGGCAAAGTGTGATAGTGGAACTACGAAAATGTTTCATCTTATCTTTTTAGGATTCCGCACACGAAGGGTGCCAGCGGGACCCTATTACTAAACCTCCGCTGTCCGCCCGTCCGTCAGTCCATATGTCCGTTCGTCTGTCAGCAGGCTGCATCTGATGATCCGTAATAGGTAGAGAATTGAAATTTTCACATAGCGTGCATTTCTAATTGCCGTTATAACAATAAATAATAAAATATGGGGGGGCCATACAAGAAACATTTTTTTAACGTTTGTAATCGATCATCGAAGCAATCTCTTAAAAAGTACATAGAATAAAATTCATTTCCAAAAGTAGGTACATGTACGATGGTACGGAACCATTCGTGTGCGAATTCGATTCGCACTTGACCGGTGTTTTCTTTGTAAACGACCTTACTTGGAAGGTTGGTAGTAAAGCATCAATCATTCGTAAAGAGAAACAAAAGTAGGTAAGTGTTTTCATTTCTCGAACCAAAGTACGGGAGTCAATTAAATATGTCTTAGCAAAATTTTTGTTACGGGTAATGTGATAGTAACTAATAAGAATTGCTTGTTGTTCAATAACACCTCGCTCATTGACATTTTACGTTTGCGTTGTACTGAACTTAGTGACTTGTTTCTCTGTGGGATGTACTTCCGTTTTAAACTAATCATGTCGAAGTTATAATAGAATGTGATTTCCAATTCTGTGACGACGAATCTTCACTAAGGTACTACGCAAATATTCCAGTAGGTAGGTACTGTCGTTTATTGATCACATATATCAACAAAGGTTTTGGTTACAGATAGATATTTATTCAGGTACCCAGGTATTTTAGAATGACTGTTGGCGCACAAAGCTAGTTGCAAAAAAACACACCAACAAAACATCCAGTGGGCTATGTTAACTATTGTATAACACCGCTTCACTGGATTTATGAAAAGAAACATCACTGAAACAGTTTCAAACGCACTAACCAAAATATTGTTTTTAAAACTGACTAATGTTAGTTTTTTTAAAATATTTCTCAGCTTCCATTTTTGGTTGGTTTGTAACCCTTTTACTACTTATTAATTTTGCTTAGCATTAAATACTGTTCAAGATTATAACGACAGTGTTTGGGCGAACGAATTCTTCGACTACACTCTGGCCATGAAATATAAAAAAAATATTTATTTTGTTAGTTAAATCAATTCAATAAAACATTTCCGCCATAGAATTTCACATTTCTTTAGACGCTTTGCCATTACTTAATATTCTTTCAAGCTATATTTATTACTTATATATTATTTACAAAGAAAATAAAACATTTTTCCAAACGATTCTCCTAACATAAAAGATTTCCTTTTCTTTTCGAAAACGCTGACACAGCAAGCTGAAAACAAATAATTTGTCTATTTAACAATTTGAGTACAAGGTATGCTTGAGGACGAGACGTGTCGGCGGGGCAAGAAGGGTCCTAGGACCCTTGTAGGCTCCTCGGGGCCCTTCAGCCGGCTCGAATGTCTGATAGCGCACGCACCTCCGTGGGCCCGGGGCCCTGTCAAGGACTAATGCGATACGTACACGACCAATTACGTATTCTGATGAGTTAGTTTCATGTAAAACTTGACAGTACAAAGACGTGAAGTATAAAAAACACATTGATACAACTATCGTGGACATTAAAATCCTCGAAACTGGAGGTCATACATTTTATTGCATATCCTACTTACTGTTATATTATAAATTCGAATGTTTGTGAGGATGTTAATATGTTTGTGTATTAATCGCGGCGTAACGGCTGAACGGATTTGAACGAATCTTTAAAATACATAGTTCCTGACTTTGAATAACTTTAAAGGTTACTTTTTACTTTAGTAGGTACAACAGAAGTCAAGTTCCTCCATTATACTGCTACTACTACTTGTTGTGTCACTAGTTCATTTGAACTTGTGTGGTGAAAGGATTTACAGTGCGCCTCAAAGGCTTCTTTCGTGGACTTGACATATGTCTTAGAACTTTTTTTTAGGTTCTACGACATGCTGGTTTCCTCTCGATGTTTTCCTTCAACGTTTGAGAGGATTGGTATAGCGCATATAAATTTTTCGTAATAAAAATCCATTGATGTACCTATGATTGAAATTGAACCCACGAATTTAGGATCGGATGGCGGGGCCGCTACTACTATACCGCCAAGCTCTCGATATTGAGACTAATCGTTAGTCTAATGATCTCCAATAATAATAGGGCTTGAGATAAACTAACATAATAACTGACTTAATAATTATGCCAACCTAATACCATAAAGCGTAAAATTGACATATATTTTGACCTACCTTGTTAAATTATTGTGACACGTAAGTTCGTAACATATTTTAGAAAATACACTATTAAATATAGGTTAAAAAGATCTACCTAGTACTAACTAAAGTAAATACATGACATACAGACATTCCTGCGAGAGGGAACACACATTCACATCTCTTAAAAAATCAGGCGAAAGTAACGCATCTTAAAAATATGTGATCAACGTACGACCCTTCACAGATCACCTCAAGTGTTATATGAAAGTATACTCGTAAACTAACAGAGAGTACTCGTTAGCAGTGCACGAGTGAGAGGGATTGGCGACAGAAGAGCTGTTAAAAATGTTCAGCGATGTACGGTTGTCTATATAGAGAATGAAGCGCTCGTGACGTATTTTGCTTAGACGTTCTTGATTGATCGTTGAAGTTAAGCAACATTGTGACAGCCTCGGTGGCGTGGCGGGCGATTGCTCGGCATAGACGCAGAGAGGCGCGGGTTCGACTCCCGCTGCGGAAGAAATGTTTGCATGATCTGTAAATATTTCTTCCGGGTCTGGGTGTTGTGGTACCATGGTACTCGTAGTTTCTGATACCCACAGGGAATCCTAGTGTGGGGTCAGGACTATGTATGTGACTCTTGGGTGTTATTTATTTATATATTGTGCGCGGTCACAATAGGGATGGGTTCGTATTTCAGAAGCTAGAAGAAAATTGCCGAGACGCACCATATTCGTGGTAGGAATTTTTTTCTACTACAGTAGGTATTTCTATAGGCTGATGATAACTATACTACTACTAGTGTCACGAATTTTTTTCAACTAGTGTGGTGAAAGGATTAAAATCACGCTGCAAAGGCTACTTTCATGCACTTGACACATGTTTTCAAACTTGTCGGTTTCCTCATGATATCGTTTAAGAGTATTAGTATCATCATCATCACCATCATTCACAGTCCGACTTTACCCTACAAACATCCTTACAAACTTTCACATTTATAATATACTACCTGCCGCCCATGGCTTCGCTCGCGTGGTACCAGGATAAAAATTAACCTATATGTTAATCCAGCACAATGTACTATGTATATTCCAAGTTTCATTCAAATCTGTTCTGTAGTTTAGGCGTGATTGAGGCTCAAAGGCTCAAACATACAAACATCCTCACAAACTGTCACATTTATAATATAAGTATGATAGGTAATCCTCCAACATGATGAGATACAATAAGCAAGTATTCGCAAGGAGGGTTGACGTCAGGCAGGTGGCCGGTTATAAAACACCTTAGCCAAAACTCCACATAGAGTGGGATTAGGACAGGAAGATGATGATAGGTAATCTCGTTGTTGTCACAAGCTAACTTTGTTGCAAAAATATTTGTGGCTGTCAATGTTGTCACCATGTTAAATATAAATGCCAGCATAACTAACAACTGGTTCATGTAGTTGCAGTTTATTTATGCAGTTCAAGCGTTTCGAACGAACGCCCCACAAAACGTTTTAGCCGCTCCACAAAACATACTATCCCAAAGTTTTCAATCGAAAACCGCAAATGCAAGTTAATTTGGAATTCCATTCTCTGCGGGCGGAAGTAACTATTGGTCAGGACTATCTTTTAATTTAAAATAGGGGAAGGGAAACGGGCATAGCTGGCCCCAAGGCAAAATTAACTGACACAAACACCTAAATGCAAATATGTTTTTTGTTACGTTGACTATATTAAGTATGTGTAGGTAATTAGGTACCGATATTTACTTATACTAAAAAAAACTAATTTTCAAATAGAATTAGGGGACATTCTTACTCGATGTTGCCACTTTATATACTTTAAACATTGTCAAACAAATTATTCATAGCACCATTTAAAAGTCCAAACTCAATTTTCGACGAGTCACGTTTAGCATTCAAAGCATGATCGCGTTCTGCCATTTTCTTTTGCCTGTAGCTTTTTTATAATTGGGCCAATCGTGCCCCGCTTCCTTCAAACAGAGGAAATTTAGTCCCCAGTTTATTCTGGTGCGGTGAAAGCAGGTGCGGACTGGCCCCGAGCTCCGTAATTAACAAAACAAAGGCTTTTCACAGCGTTAACAGTACTTGATGTTACTGGGTATATTATGCTAAGAACGCAGTGGATTCTTTTGGTTAAGCGGCTCGCGAGTTATGGTCCGCTGTAGACACCTGGGTACTTTAGACGCGAAAAGAGGTTACAACTAACTAGGTACCTACTTCATAAATTCTACTTACTTGACACAGGCTAAATTATTATTATTATTGTTCAAATCCGGTCGTGTACCAACGGATTTTTCTATGCGAAAAATTTATGTGGGCCATACCAGTACTCTCAGATGGTGAAGGAAAACATCGTGAGAAACCCGCGGATAAGTCAGCTCCGCACGTATTGACCATGTTTTTTCTGTAGACAAGGCCGACTAAACTGAGTGGATGGAATAGGTGTTGGGCAAGCCTACTCCATCTTAATTCGTCCCGGGCACTACAGCGTCCCGTTTGTGAAGGTAAAAGTTGCCTCATGACGCTGCATAAATCATCTACTATAGATGGTAAAAGGCCTTAGATGGTAAAGATGCAGTAATCGAGTTATGCCGCTGATAACAGAAGAGTACTGAAAAAAGTAAACTTAAAATATGAAATCAGTTCAGTAAAAATATACATTGTTTTTTTCCGAGTGAGTGAACTTTACTACGCCTTTACGAGATAAATTCGAATAGCAGACGAACAAGAATTACTATTGGAAGCGGACAAAGGAAGTACAGTAATGGGATTCAATTTTTCAGCGCGATTCCATTTCGGACCCTAGGTGTAGTGTAATGGTTGTTTTGGTACAGAGAAACGGTATGATTGTTACCTCATCTGTTCATAAGTCAGTATGTTTGTGTTATTCAACAGATTTCTCAAACTAACTAAGCAGAAAGGCATACCTTCCTAGGTACTTGCCACCGAAAAACATCTTGGTGGCAATGACAACAATACGGCAGCGAACCAATCTGGTTACGGAGTCGTGAAATACCTACAGAACTCCTCAGGAAATAGTCCGATTGAGTTAAAACTTTGTAAACTTGTCAATGAAATATTATCGTGACAGCAAACTGACTTCACGAACAAATCTATGGTGAAGTCGGGTTCCAATAAAACAAAAACCCGCATAGTTTTTACTAACAGATGAATATGTTATGTGTTGTCATACATTTTTATAATTTACTAGATGCCGCCCGCGACTTCGCTCTCGTGGTACCCGGATAAAAAATTGACTATATGTTAATCCAGCACATGTACTCTATATTCCAAGTTCTATTCAAATCCGTTCAGCCGTTTAGGCGTGATTGAGGCACAAACATTTAAATATCCTCACAAACTTTCGCATTTATAATTTAAGTAAGATGTAAATTCATTAATTTATGTTTTGAAGGATCACAATGGACCTTATTTCTTTGTTTTGTATTCATAGGTAATTTGAGATTGCTAGTTGTGAATCATTGAGTTCTTTTCAAGCACAGTTTATGCACCTATCTGTAAATCTATTCAATAATGATTACGGCACGGTGTTCGCGTGGCATTGTACCATTAATCTTGTCAAACGAGAATGAAGTGGTCAGACGTAACCCTCATTTCTCACAGCAACGACGACTAATTAATTACCATGAAATTTCCTATCTATGCAAATGGAGCCTCCCCGAAAAATGTTTATTTGGATGTTGCTATCAAAATTATAATAATTGCTGGATTATCATGTCAACCTCGGCATAAAGTGAGACAGGAGTGTTAACACCCGCATTTTAAGTATTGGATATTATTATGTCGCATTGTTTTGAAACGCGGTTTTTATTCTTTCTGGATTTTCTAAACACGGGTTAATCTCAAACAAATTCGTTTAGTATTTATTACTGCCAAGGAAATTATATAAAAACTCTAAAAAGCATCGCCGTATATGAAACGGTCAATGACACTATAGCCCAGACACACTATAAATCTCCTAGGTAAGTATTAATTTCCTTTGAATGCATAAAATTATATGTATCACAGACTAGTGACAATTTACTTCGTTCGCAATATCTTTTGAACTAAGGTGCGAGCAAATAAACATAACGCAAGTTCGAAACACTACTCGTCAGTTTGCTGTCTATTTTTTATTTACTTACACTTGCTAGTACTCCTACTGCGGAAAATGTGTTCTGTGATTGGGGTAAGGGTGCTCGCGGTTTTGAAATGGCCGCAGTTCCAAACCCGCTCGTAACGCCCAGACAATTATAATAGAGCGCACAGGGAATTAGCCTCAAACTTCATTTAAATAAAAGTAATAGTGCCAGACCGAATATTCGGCTCTAGTTTCGGCCATAGCCGGCGGAAATAAAAATCAGACCCACTTTGGATTGGGAATAGTATTTAACTGAATTCGAGCTTCAATATTCGGCCTGGGGGATTGTTTTATTACGGTTCTTTTCGCTTTCAAATTAAGGAAAATGTTCTATATTTTTTGGGAATTCGTAACGTGTCCATGCCATCATGGTGATGTGTGTGTGCGGGTCATAAGCCGGGATGATGACCGTTTTGATTCAACTGTCCTTGAGTTTGGCCGAAACTAGCCGAAGGCGAAACCGAATATTTTTATACACTAGAATAGTATGTACTAAAAGAGAATTGCATATTGTATGGCTTAATCCGCATGCAAAGGACTTCTCTCAATTTATTTCTTATTCTTATTACTTTTAAAGTAATGGTATTTTTTCTTGACTTTTCCATTTTGCGCTTCGAGTTTTTATTTATAATAAAGATGGAAACTTTAAAACGTGTTATAGAAATTAGATAATAGAACTGAATAGGTACCTAAACTTAGTAAGATGGGGTAGTAAAGATAGAGAAGCTCTTGAATCTCGAAATAAAACTTTTGATCTGAGCACATTATTTTATATTTATTCACGTGTAGGTACAGCTGGTGCACTAATATAAGTACATTTTGTCAAAATGGTGTCGGATTAAGGAAATACACAGCAAATACTCAAAAAACAAGATATTAGATTTATAGTTAGGATACTACAGCTTTGCTCGTATTATCCGTTTAAAAAGTAGGTATCCTATATGTTAAGTCAGGGCCGTAGCAAGTGGAGATCAATGATCTCTGCCTACCCCAATGATCAATGATACTACTATGTTATGCTATAATTCAAGTTATATTTTAAATCCGTTACAACATGATTTTGATACAAACATCCTCTCATCTTCACAAACTTTCACATTCATAATATTAGTAGGATTTGTGCAGATGTATTTTATAAATAAAGGTCGGCAACTTCCAAAAGCTTAAATGTTGCCGAGTGATATTTACCTCTCATGGAGATCTTCAAAAATGCAAACTCCTTTTGTGACTGCAAAAGAGGCAAGTTTAGCGAAACGACCGTTTCGAGACGCAGTCTCTGCCAACTAGTAAGAAAATATTCTCCTTTGACATCTGTGTAACTGCGGATTTAAGGCTTGTGCGAGCGTTTTCAAAATAAATTTTAATGAATCTCGTAAGATCCTATGTCCGTTACCAATATTCTTCTAACGAACGACGGTTCATTTATTACTGTAACAACGTTGTTATCTGTGAAAAGCGCCATACATTTTTTGTTAAAAACGACGCTGCTATGGTAATGAACGATATTTCGTCCGTTACTTAAATATTGGAACTAGGCACTAGAGTCGTAGATTTTACTAGCTTACGAGTAAAACTTTTAATTATAAATTTTCTTATTAAGGTTTCTTCTAGGTAAGCGTGCTCCATCTTAGACCACACTGTTACTTAACATCACGTAGAGTGTGGTCAAATGCAAACCTATTTCGATAAAAATCAATTATATCCAAAGGGTACGTAGGTCGTTTGAAATATAGAAGCAAAAAATATTATCCTTCTTCGCAGTTGGGTAAAAACATTCCGAATGAGATTCAAAAACCTATTTCAAACATTGCTAAGAAGCAAAATATCTTGCTAAACAGTCGGGTAAGTAGCCGCTCAACGAAGGCACTGACCGTGGTCTGTTTATTGGACCTTCGACGCCGTATTCACAAACTATTCAGAAGAAAAAAAATCGCTGTCGACTGAGAAAATGCGCATTTATATTCCAACATTGAAAGCATAAAAGAGAATAAATAAAATAATAAGCTGCACTTGACATGGTTAGACGAATTTTGTGTTTATAATTTAAGTTTTTTTTTTATAGTTGTTTGGTTGACATTGAGCATTTTTTGTGAATATGGGTGTTAGCTGAGCGCGGTCCGTTTATCGGTCCCTAATCCCGAGTTAGGCTTTGGCCTGATTTCTTTGGCTTCTAATTGGAGGGTTTATTTTACGATACTGTTAGATTCAGATAAAAGCCTTCTCTTTACAAAGTGATTTGATATTTTCCATTAATAATGTTTATAATGTGTTCGGCTCTACGAAACTTGATGTAAAGGTAATGGTTGATTGGTGAAACCAACGAGTTCTCGGTTTCCGTAAAAGTTAAGTTTATCTACGCTACGTTGAATAGTTGATGCTTAAACTAATAAAGTGTAAGTAAACTGCGCGATGAACTCGCTTTTAGTAAACCTCCCACCGAGCCCTATTCTCGTGACTGTGTGGAATGTCGCATGCGAGATTTTGATATATTTTTAGCTGTACCTACTCATGCAAAATGACAACATAGGCCACATGTACAGCTACTATTTAATATTCGCGGGCTTATTCCATTCCCCCTCCCCCCCCCGAGAAATCCCCCTTATGGGGATTTATGGAACTACAATTTAAAAAAGTATAGAAATCCTCATAATTTTTTCTTATTTCACACTTCCCCCTGAGGAAAAATACCTGAACCCTAATGTAAAAAAATATAAGAATACTCCTTATTTTCGTGATGTGTCGGATCGTATGGCTTTGCGTTCTGTTGAGCGGTTGCCGCCTATGCCTTGGTTCTTATATTCAACTAAAGAATGACAAATGCTCAATTACCATAACAATTTTGTTATCTGCCAAAAAGCGCCAATTTTATTGGTCAAAAGCAATGCTATGGAAATCTTACCTACGACGTCCATTAGCAGAATTATATGAATCGGGCTCTAGACTAGATGGATACTTACTAGAATAACTAAGGTTGATTTATATATTTACTAGCTGTTGCCCGCGACTTAGTACGCGTGTAGTACATTATTTTGTTCTATAATCAATAGTTTTCGCAGCGCACGCCAAAAACTATTTTGGGTTTTCTACCCTGGGTTACAATATTGCAATTTTCTTACGGATCCCTAATTTTTTGAAAATATATTATAGCCTATACTGGACCCTGATAATATATCTTTCTATTGGGGAAAGAATTTTTGAAATCGGTCCATTAGTTTCGGAGCCTATTTGTTACAAACAAAAAAAATCTTTCCTCTTTATAATATTAGTATAGATTGGTAAAATAAAAACAGCACACGTATTTCTAAAATCATAACCCAAAACTCAATTATTTATAAGGTCTAAGTCTGATACATAAGCCAATTATTAGGCGAACACGGCACTGAGAGAACTAAGGTTGACAGAACTCGCACACGTTACATTTATCTATTACAAGCTCAAGAATAGGTTGCCAAACGTACGGCTTGCTCGATTGAAGCTTTTTCACGTGTCAATCAACGCGATTGTACGTCGGCCGCAGCTTTTAATCTCAAAGTGGTTCCACACCCACGAAATAGAATTTTTGTTGGTTCTACTATATGACGTTTAACAAACGTTATAGGCCAACAGCGTGCATAGCAAACATAGCAAATTTTCAAATAATTCTTTCTTACTAGTTTACAAGCGCGGCTTCGGTCGCGTGGTGTAAATTTTGCTTTAGCCCTTTTGATGTTTATTTTGAATAGCTCTGAAGCTCATGTCCATTGATTTTGTATTTAAAGTGTCCTAACCAAGCTTCGAGCAAATCATACTATCTGTTAAAAAGTTCCGATACAAACTTTGACACCCCATTTTAACCCTTTTTGAGGGTTATTTTGGAAAACCCTGAAACACGTGTTTCATTATTTTTTACTCTTTTCCAGACAAATTTTCAAGTTAATCGCAACGCCCTTTAAAAAGTTTCCATACAAACTTTAGAACTCCTTTGTACTACTAGAACCTCCCAGATACTCCTAGATAATAAATAAATAACACCCAACAGTCACATACATAGTCCTGACCCCACACTAGGATGCCCTGTGTCGTGGGTATCAGAAACTACGAGTACCATGGTACCACAATGCCTAGACCTGCAAGAAATATTTACAGAACATGCAAACATTTCTTCCGCAGCGGGAATCGAACCCACGCCTCTTGCGTCTTTGCCGAGCAATCTCCCGCCACGCCACCGAGGCCGTCATAATTTAAACAGAATATTAATAAAAATGATACATCCGCGTACTTAGTAGCTTACGTGATACGAGCGGGTTGATAGATGGTATAATAAACCGTATCGATAGACTGTATGTAGTCTGTGGTCATCTTCAAAGTGTTTCCGGTAATGGAGTCGCTCTAACATAAGGGGATAGTAGGGCCCATCTCGTAACGGTACAATTATACTAAATCCGTCATCGGCCGAAGTATGATCGGACGTCGCCTTCGTCAACCGAACTTGGCCGAAATGTCGATGGAATCGAATGAATAGTGTCGGTTTATATACATAGTATCCATGCTCTAATGAACGCACTATCTTCTTTTGGAATACGTTTGATTCGATCGACCAAAGCCAGCTGATGACGGATTTGGTGTAGGCAATCGTAACGTAACCCACAGGTAACTAAACTTTATTATAAAACTAGCTGCCGTGCGCGGCTTCACTCGCGTGATACCCGTATAAAAAGTAGCCTACATATTATTCCAGCGCATGCACTATGTATATTCCAAGTTTCATTCAAATCCGTTAAGTCGTTACGGCGTGATTGAGGTACAAACATACCTACAAACGTCGTCACAAACATAAACATTATAATATTTGTAGAATGCGTAATTATGTAAATAAAAAATTAGTTTGCGTTGAAACTTGCTATCTCGTCTACTCCCATTGACTTCATTTTGTACCTACTCTACCATTGCGGTGACTACCTTTTTAGGGTTCCGTACCCGAAGAGTGCCAACGGAACCCTATCACCCAGTCCGTCCATCTGTCGAGTCAGTGGGCTGTATCTCATGAACCGTAATAGGTAGAGTTTAAATTTTCACAACGTGTCTATTTCTATATTGCCCCTATAACAACAAATAATAAAAATAAAACGGACTTTCATACAATAATATTTTTTTAACCTTTAACTGGTGACGTGGTTTTTGTGTAACATTAGTGGTGACGTGAGGCCTGACAGGCCCTAGGTTGAATATAAGTATAATTCGCGATTTTACAAATATTTATTACTGGAGCCTACCTATTTGTGTTAATATGATATTTAGGTATTAAATAAAACGATTTTGTGTATTCTAATTATCACTTTTATATATGAACTGACCATAACAAAATTTGCTCTCGTATTATTAGAAAAAAACGACATGAGATCAACATTTGGTTATAAATAATAAAAATCAACGTTCTTATTGATAACGACATTTTTAAATCTTAGAATAAACATGAATCATCTCTTAAAATAATATAAATCTCTGATCACATGCGTAATCACAAAACTGACAATGGGTAAACTTAACTAATTTTTATTGACTCTCAGGACACAAAAGTTTCGCGCACTGCAGACATACATGCTTCTTACACGAAACACATTGGTAAAAAAATTTTCGGTATCGCTTAGGTGGACAGGTGGCAAATTTATTTTGCGTCTTTTGCGTGTTTTGCGGCTCAGGTGGCAAATCTGAGCCCCAAATTCGTCTGATGTTCGACCTTATTTCAAGTGGTATTCGTGAGTTATAAACCCTGTGCTGCATGTGCTGTAAAACTAGGCCTCTGGCCAAAGTTTTGATGAAAACCCCTCTTAATGGTTCTGCCTCCCCACTTGAATCGGTTTTTTCCATATAAATAACTGGCCATTCTTGACAAAGGCTGATCGTCATCAGTATCACTACTTGTAACTGGATTTTCCTGGTCTGGCTGTGGTTCATGCTCCTCATTTTCAGATGCTCTTACCTCGGTATCTGAGTTGTAGTCACTTTGCTCGGGAACATAGTTTTCTCCTAAATCTTCAGCTTCAGAACCACTGGAGTCTTCATACACAGTTCCCAATCATTATTCGATTTGTTTATCGACTTTTGAAGTGGATCAGGGTATAACTTGTCTCTGCTAGTAATTGGTACTGAATTTCTTTGCTCTAGTACTCTACGTCTTTTTTCAGATGGTTTTGCATCATCTATCGTGCATATTTGCAGGTACATACTAAAATAAACCACAAATAACAATTTAGCAAAACCAACAAAAAAGTAACGTAAGTGGTGACGTAGGGCCTGAGAGGCCTCTGTGAAACTTTAAATCAGCATAACTCACCAAATTTGCTCCCGGCGACACTATTATCCTTGTCCACGGCGTGGGCGCAACTAAACTCGAAGCTACTGAGACGCACAAACCCGAAATGCGCGGGGAAAGGGGTGAAATAACGTTTCATTAGTGCTATCGGGCCTGTGAGGCCCGACGTCACCAGTTAAAGGTTAATGTACGATGGTAGGGAACTCTTCGTGTGCGTATTCAACTCGCACTTGACTGGTTTTTTTATTAATGGATCGAACCTTAAATTGTTTAGTTCATAGAAGCTACTTTAAATCGCTTGTCCATAAATGGTTTATTTAGTATTTTTTTTAATAAAAAATTAACAAAAGATCAATATGCCAAATGACCAAATATTAAAAAAATATTTGTGGACATTTCACAAATCGCCATCTAGCCCCAAACTAAGCAAAGCTTGTACTATTGTTCTGAACAATAGTTTTTGACAGTTGAGTGGACCTCGCTCAATGAAGTTTGTACTTTCTTGCACACCACCGATGTATTCTTGCAAGCAATAAAGCAATGAAGGGTGCCCCGCAAAATAGTTTTAGAAAAGCAAGCACCCGGGCCCCAGCAACTTTCCTCTTGAAGCTATTTACAGGGAACCCCTTTATAGCCAGTTACTAGCTTCATTACTGAAACGGCGTCATAAAATTTAAATTAGAATGCGAAAGCGAAAGTTTATTTTAAAGAAATGTATGTACTTACTCACCTATATCTGTTTTACTTTTATTTTGAGCTTCATAGTTTCAGCCCGCAGATTCAGGAGGTAGCTAGATAAAAAGTAACCTAGATGCTATTTCAGATCATGTAGGAACTGAATTTTAAATATAACTGTGTTATGTTCTAAAATTTCTTCAAATAGGTTTATCGTGTCTGGTTTATTTTAACATCAGTGCCAATTTATTTTTACATTCTTTACAACACATAAATAAATAAATATTTGTGGACATTCCACACGGCACCATCTAGCCCCAAACTAAGCAAAGCTTTTACTATGGGCTTCAGATGGCTAATAGAATACTTATAGACTTATTTTTTCTAAATACATACTTATAATATATAATATTATAAATGCGAAAGTTTGTGAGTTTGGATGTTTGGATGTTTGTGCCTCAATCACGCCTAAACGGCTGAACGGATTTGAATGAAACTAGGAAAATACATAGTACATGTACTGGATTAACATTATAGGCTATTTTTTATCCGGATACCACGCGAGCGAAGCCGCGGGCGGCAGCTAGTAATATATAATACTACAACACCCTGACCGGTAAGAAATATTTGCAGAACTTACAAACATTTATCTCGTAGCGGGATTCGAACCCGCGCCTCTTGCGTCTCAGCCGAGAACTCGCCCGCCACGCCTCTGAGGTCGTCGGATAATAGATTTGAGGCCAATAGATTCCATAAACCTATAAAAACCTACAAGGATGGTAGCTCAATATAAAAATAGCGGGAGCCACGACGTAGCTGTTTTTGTACTAAAAAAGAAAAATGTTGTACCCTTTGCGAATCGTCTGATATCTCGCGATGATTCCGTCTCCCCTAATGGACATACACTCAATTAGCTTTTACTGCTGCGGCGCCGTTCAATTTAACGCCTAACAGCAACCGCATTGGACCACGTACCTATTTATTTTTATTGACAACAAAAACATGCGGGAATTTATTATTTATCTTGCTTTTAAATGCTTCTTTGTTATTCATTTAAAAATGTTTATTGCTGTAGTAAAATACTGTATGAAATTTGCCATGTCAGGTAGATATCAAAAGAGATTTGATTAAACTTCACACTTGGAATACGTATGAATATCCCCTTGGAAAAGTCTATATTTTATTTAAATGACTAAGTGGAACTCTCTGCGATTTTTTAAGCGTTGAGTTTTTCAGGATACCTGAAGGGTGCCAACGGGACCCTATTACTAAGCCTAGACTGTCCGTCCGTCGATCTATCAGCGGGCTGTATCTCATAAACTGTAATAGGTAGAGTTGAAATTTTCATAGAGTATGTAGTTCTATTTTTCTTTTCTATAACCACAAATAATAAAAGGGAGCCCCATACATACAAGAAAAAAAAATTGCGTTCGTAATCGATCATCGAAGTTAAGCAACACTAGGCGCGGTCAGTAATTGGATGGATCGAGTGACTTTTTGCACATTTTTTTGTAATATTTTTTCCATACTATCTAAAATTTACTGATTTGTTCAAAAACAATAATAAAACTAATAGAAGCGATGTTTCATTTAGCTTTTTTTTTGCTTAATTTTAATAGGGAACGTGCGGCTACATATATTAGGTGGCATAAGAAACATTTATGTACATGTACGATGGTACGGAACCCTTCGTGTGCGAATTCAACTCGCACTTGACCGGTTTTATTTCAAACAAACTTCATCTTCCCGTTGCATCCTCTGGGGTTTGAATTTCTGGAATTTCTTTCTTTATGCGCTACTACACCATGAGAGAAAATATACGCTCTATGTTTTATGCTTCTAGGACTTCTGCTTTAGGCTGTGCGTTGATTGACAGTCAGCCAGCCAGTAACGTAAGACTTTTATGTATGTATTTAGATAATTTCGTCATATGTCTAGATTTTTGAGTCAGATTTACATTCTGGTTTTTGTATTGTATAAAACTTATACTAAGGCCCTTTACCATCAATAATAGTAAATGATTTATACAGCGTAATATTTATAGGTATACTAACATGTATACGTATACGTAGAGAGCACTTGTGGTCTAGTTTGTAGCCTTCCGATCCTAAGGTCAATGGATTTTTCTGTGTAAAAAATGTATGTGCGCTATGCCAGTACTCTCAAACGGCGAAGGAAAACATCGTGAGGAAACCCGCGACTTAGAGACAAATAAAAATGCATCGCGTTCTCAAAAAGAATATATCGGATGGGTAAACGATAACTTCTGTTTATTACCAAAACATTGAATCCCATTGTTATTCAGTAATAAATCAACCTTCTCTCTTAATTAAATGAATAAAATAGGCTAAGCAAATAAAATAACCCGGTCATATTGTAATGTCGTCGTTTCACGAGGGATCCGTATTGGTTGTTGGCGGCACACAATGCGAAATTAAAGGGTTGGAGTGTTCCGTGGTTAATTTCACCCTTCCGAATAAGGGTTGGCTTTCACACAAATTCGGCTTACCAGGCCGTTTTACTTTTTTGATTTTATTCGCAAGATAGGCCCTGGTTTTATGTAATAAGTTTAAAACAAACTCAGTTTCAGCTGTCGGCTGGGAAAAGAAATGTCTGTGGGTAAATAAGCTACTTTTATAGTTTGGCTGCTCGAAGTAAAATCGAGCTTTGCGAGTTTGGAATGTCAAATTGTTAGGATAATTTTGATAATATTTTTGTTCAATGGTTGTACTAACGACACGAAAGAAGAAGAAGACAATGAGAACGCCGAGTTGGAAATACAAGCTGTTGAAAGCTGTGGACATTCAAAGTTATGATCCTAAGATGTATATTGCATCAATTCCTTTCCTATGGATTTGTTACGCTAAAATGGGTTTTGTTACGCTAAAATGTAATTCTCAGATATTTACAGCATGGAACCCAAGAGCGTGACCGCGGTTCCATTCACCCATAGCATTTTTGAATCAGTCAACTGGGACCACAAACCGCGTGACGTAATTGTACATTCGACAGATATATCTAAAGTTATATGTACTACGTGATGCCAAAATAGGGTTATATGTCGTACTAATATATTTGTATGTAGGATTACGAGAGCTTCTAGATGATTTTTTGACCAAGAAGTGTCAATGATTTTGATCGTGTTTGAAGTTTGTATAACGAAAAATAAAGTCTAGCGTTTGAATAAAAAAACGGACGCTATATTATTAATAAGGCAGTCTTCTCCTTGTACATAATGGCCTGGTATAATCGAGGTATACTTTCAGCGTAGTCACGGGATAATGATCTCTTTATGACCTTCAAATTGCGAGTAAGCTCGGCGGCTGTTAGTGTTTTTTCCTCGAAGTTGTTAGCTTCATCAGCGCCCAAAAGTTTTCAGTTAGATTGGCGTCAGGAGATTGTGACGGCTAGTCCAAGACCTGGGTGCGGTTTTCTTATTTCCAGACGATGCATAGACTTCGGTGTTTGGGGACATTATCTTCTTGTAATATTCTTATTGTAAAATACGCCATCTTATTCCCATAGTACAAGCTTTGCTTAGTTTGGAGCTAGATGACGCTGTGCAAAATGTCCACAAATATTTATTTATTTATTTAATAAGTCGGTTATCGGTTACTACTTATTGCATAAAACGAAGTATCGCCAGAAAGGATTATCTAGCACCAATCATGATTTTTCATTCTCGTGCCCAGGCCATTTTTTTTTTCATTTATCTTTTCTGAAACTGCGGCTTCTTTGATGCGCCTAGACATCGTCTAAATTGTTGCTAGATATACCTACATTATATTTTTTTTCTTCAGGTCTTCCCATGTGCATCACATATTGTAGAAATGGGTGAATTCTTTAAACATATTTAGGTTACAATAAATCTGTTAATACATACGTAATTATTAAATACTTGGCGATAGTCCAAGTTTAAACCGAGACTACCTAGTCTAGGTTTAAACCTAGTCTAAGTTAGTTACGGTTTAAAAATGTGTTCTTATTACAAAACGTAAAATCTCAGTAGGTACATAATAAGGTCAACTTTCTGGAAATCTTTCCTCGGAACATTTATACTTTCAATTATGAAAATTCGCATTTTCCTATAAAACAATCAACCAACCCCAATTTAGACGGGGTTATGAGCTTACTCGACTGTTGGGGTGAGAACTGATGTAATTTATAATGAGGGAGTGAAGATTCTTTTGCACATTGAAAGTAAGTAAATACCCGAGGCTATTTCTAAAGCTATCTACGAGAATTTTGACGACCTCGGTGGCGTGGCGTGTGAATGCTTGGCTGAGACCCAAGATTCCCGCAGGTTTGATTCCTGCTGCGGAAGAAATGTTGACATGTTCTGCAAATAATTCTTCCTGGTCTGGATGTTGTAATAAGTATGTATTCAAAAAAAAATATACAAATATTCTATCAGCCATTTTTTCCCCATAGTTACAAGCTTTGCTTACTTTGGGGCTAGATTGTCAAATCTTGCAACTGAATTTATCCTCAACCGATTGAGCTGGAATTTTGCATACACGTTTGGTATGGATGAAAATGCATGATTAGCTGAGTGACGTCATTCTAAAAATAATATGGCGGAGTACCAAAGATGGCGGATGATATGGATATCAAATAAAAGGGTTTGCTGAGAGGAATACGAAAATAACTAAAAAAATAATTGATGTTAAAAAATATTTTAAAGAATAAGCTTTTATTTAAACTCTCTAATAAGAAGAAATTAACTTTCAATCAAATCCATCAATTTATTACAGTAGTACCTACCACGAATATTTGCGCTTCGGCAATTTTCGTCTAGCTTCTGAAATACGAGCTAGCATGATGATGATAATATGTAATATAGAGATGTTACAATAATTATGTAGATACTTAATTTTTTAAAGGGTTGGTTTAGTTATTATTAGTTGAATATTAGTTGCATATTTGGACAAATTCGGTTTTCATACAAAGTACGAAGTTTGCCGAGTTGCACAATATTTGTGGTTCTAGTACATTATTATATAAGTTGTGTACATTACACAACTTATATAACACAAAAGCTTATTACGTAATTTACCATCTACTCGTACATAAGATAAATACGCATACAATGTTGTTTATAAAATAGGTAATGTAATAAATTAATGGGTTTGATTTAATATAAAGTTTTTTTTCTTCTTTTAGTGCCTTTAAATAAAAGCTTGTTTTAAAAAAGATACTTTTCAAATATTTATGAAAAAGCTTCCCACAATATTTTTGCGTGTACCCAGTAGTGTGAATTACATTTTTGCTCACGAACTTTGATTAGTTTGGTTTTACAAACAAATATTTTAATACTATTTTTAGACAGCCCGACAGTTTTTTTTTAATTTTGTCAAATACTGGACTTGTTTATTTCTTTCTGCAAATATTTTTTTCGTATATCAATATTTTGATTGACGTTCATAAAAGCACAAAATTACTTAAAATATACGAACAAAAATACGAGTTCAAACTCGCTTGGCAATTTGAATGCGGATTGTACGTCTGATAAACTTTACTAATAAATGTTAGAACAATCATTTCAGAGAATGGTAGAGTGGTCGCATTACTCAGCCGTGAATAGTTCGAGGGTGCCATTCACTGGCAGTGTGAACGAGCTGGAGCAGAATGTGATCATTGCCAGCTACTTTGAACACTCTTAGGCAGTTTGCAATTTACCTTTTCATAAGCCTTCAAGTAAACTTGTATTTTTTACAGTAAAAGAGAAGGCATGTCGAGTAAATATAAGCCGAAGAACAAAACGTTTTTGGGGAGTAGAGGTTTATGAGTAGCGGCCACAGACCCGATGGACCGATGACATTGTGAAGATGGGTGGTTGGTAGAGAGAGGCAGCATAAAATCGTTCGTCCCGGAAGCATATTGGGGCGGCCAATGTCTATCAGTAGACATCTACAGGTTGATGATGTTGAGGCTGATAAAAATAAAAGTTGTCGATAATTTTACTTTTATCAACCTTAGTTTCAAAATGTGAGAAAGAAATTCTATCAGTGATGACGTGCCATGGTACCACAACCCTTAACAAATATAGACAGATCATGCAAACTTTGTCCCATTGAATTCGACAACCTCGTTGGCGTGGCACGCGAGTGCTCGACTGAGACGCAAGAGGCGCGGGTTCGGTTCCCGCTGCAGGAGAAATGTTTACGTGTACTGCAAATATTTGTTCCTAGTCTGGGTGTTGTAGTATTATGTATTATAAGTATGTGTTTACAAAAAAAGTATATAAGTATTCTATCAGCCATCTGGTGCCATTTCAGATGACAATATTTTCTCTTTTGTGTGTGTGATTTTTCAGTAGCCGGATTTTAGTTTGCAAATTTACTGTTTATTATTATATAAATTTCCATTTTCCTCAGCCATTTGCATGAGTGTCATGTCTGGGCATAGTAAAACGTTATCAGTGAGTATTTTATGATATTCGCAGCACAATTGCCTAGTAAGAACAACTAAATAATACCAAGCATTATATACAAATGATAATGCTCCTAATTGCGAGTAGTTCTACTAGTTTTGAGATTTCGTTACCAATGACTCTACTTTGCTAATTAAAATGTGTTAGTATTAATTTAAGCCTATCTATCTAGTATATATGTATGTTCGTATGAGCTAGTGGCCAACTCTATCTATCTAGTCGTGTCACTAGTTCTTACGAACCAGAGTGGTGAAAGGACTAAAGTACGCCTGAAAGGCTCCTTGCGTGCACTTGACACATATTTTCGAACTTTTCTCGAACTTACCTCACGTTGTTTTCCTTGATCGTCTGAGAGTACAGGTTATAGTGCACATATTTTTTTCAAACAGAAAAATCTATTTTTGCACGACTGGATTTGAACCCATGACCTTAGGATCGGAAGGCGGTGTCACTTCAGTTGAACCACCAGTGCTCTAGTACATTAATTGAAGTTATTTTGCGTTAATTAGGTTTTTTGGCTCTCACTTCCCAGTGTTCCATCTTTTATTTATTATGTTCGTATTCCAAAATCATTTTAAAACAAACGAATGTAATAACATTTTCAGAAATGCTATCTCAGTTCTAATCACTGTTGGTATGAAAGTTTTATGCGCAATGAGAACTTTGTCGTTATGCATCAGGTGAGTTTCATTACTTTGTTACTTTCCTCTAGATTATGGCAAATTGATGTGAGGGGTGGAGTCTTGTATTTTGTACATATATATTATGACACCCGTTATCTCTAATGGACAGAGACACAAACACATAAGAAAACTTGCACTGATTCAAAGTCCCAAGATGGATATGGTGAACCATGGTACTACTAGTCGTATTATTAGTTCTTTCAAACCAGTGTGATGAAAGGATTTAAAGTGCGCCTCCAAGGCTCCTTTTATGCACTTGACACATGTGTTCGGCATGCAGGTTGCCTCATTACTTCACCGTTCGAGAGTATAGCGCATATAATTTATTCGAACAAAAAATTCCATTGTGCACCTCCATTATCTCCACATTCATTGACTAGATTTGAACCCACGACCGAAAGGCGGGGCCGTTACCACTAGACGACCGGTGCTCTTTACGCGATCAGTCCATCGCCTATATTAATTCTTAGTGTATTAGCTTTCTAAACTACTTTTTATCTCCTTAAACTTTATTCCATTTCATAAA
The DNA here is from genome assembly GCA_949320045.1 of Scotopteryx bipunctaria. Taxonomy (NCBI): domain Eukaryota; kingdom Metazoa; phylum Arthropoda; class Insecta; order Lepidoptera; family Geometridae; genus Scotopteryx; species Scotopteryx bipunctaria. Next base: position 8,850,846 of record OX439450.1, on the reverse strand, counting down.
AATATTCTCGTTTCATTGAGTTTATAGCCGACTAAAACGTGACGAAACTCATTTTCAGTTTGCAAGGCAACTGATGATAACTGGCAGTCGGCACGCGGATGCACTTCGCTCACAGCAAAGCGTTCAGTCGCATAGCAATTTCAGCTATGAAATAAATTCCTATTCTAAGGCGCGTTTTCGAATAAAACAGGTTGCTGACTATCTACAAGCACGAAATAAATACGAGATAATGCTTTATTATAGACTTCGATTTGCCTACATCAAGAAGATATTGGAGATTCCAGATATTAACCACCTGTTTTTGACATACGTCGAACGGGCAACAAAGTCCAATATTGGTTTTTCTACGCACGGCCACACATAAAAGCATTCTTTTACAAATATCTACATTGTAACGGCTCGTTTCAGATATGTTGGGTAGGCGCTGGTAATCTGTTTACTGCGATGAAGCCTTTGGGGTGGGTAGAAATTGCGCATATTGCTGTCTTCATACACTCGCATATCAATTCTTATTGTATCCGTTACAGCGTCGGAAGTACGCACGGGACGCAACACAATGCCCCCAGCGTAGTAAATTGTACCTACATGCTTATAATATAACTACAGACAGGCTTGATACAAACGTGCCATAACCTGGCGTTGTGTCTATTAAATAAATACACTCATGGACATAATTACAGGAACGCTTCATCAATCGTAAAAAAACTGAAATATTTACAAAAGGTTTTCGTACAAACTGGCCACATATACCTTAATATTTAATTTGAAAAAAATAATTACTTCAATAGTCTTTTGTTTCAGGGTTTCATTTATTTTTTTAGTTTTTTTGTTATTCTTACTAGTCTATTGGAATAATTTTGTTGACGTGAGCGTATTAATTTCTTAAAATTCTGTCATTTTTCCATTTTTTTTTACAAAAACGTATCGCAATAGTGGTGCTTACACATCAACGAATACCTGAAGTGACAATGCCTGATCTTTGCGCTCTGAAAGTAGGTACGAGAACTGTAAATAGTTCTGTTAGGCCCGCCCGGCGCCCATGATCGGCACAGCAGGTCTTGCCTAAGGACGCTTCGGCAGTCTTCGGGTTGCTTCGGCAGCGTGGCCCGGAGCCCACGCTTCGGCATGTCTAAGGACACCTAAGGATCCTTTGGCATGCCGCGCCGTGCCGATAGTGGGCGCCAGCCCTAACTATAATAGTAAGGGAAATTATTGTATACACTTTAGTAGAAGTAATAACTCGTGTCCATAACAACTAATATAAGATACAAAAATAGTCTCATACAATTTTACTATCTACTTACAACAACATAAAAAATACTAGCTTGGTTGCATGATATTGTTATAGGTATTCTTAAATATTGCTAACATACTTACTAGGTACCTATATATAAATGTGTCTAACATAGCTCTTAGAAAGTAGTAATTTCAAATTTGTAGGTCTTACGCTGGTTCAATAATATTCGTCGTAAATTGATGCTTGTAATCAACTATACCTAAACGTATCAGATCATATTACTATTTATAAAAGCAGTAGGTACTCGTAAATACCTACTGTATGGAACCAGATACAGACTCAGACAGTGTTATGAGATGATTGCTAATTTGTTTGTCTATTATGAATGCTGAGCACTAGCATACTGAAGCGAATAAAACCGGTCAGGTGCGAGTCGAATTCGCACACGAAGGGTTCCGTACAATCGTTAATTATTAGAAACTGGGTCTGGGTGTTGTGGTACCATGGTACTTGTAGTTTCTGATACCCACGACACAGGGAATCCTAGTGTGGGGTTATGACTATGTATGTGACTGTTGGGTGTTATTTATTATTAACTGTTTCTTGTATGGGATCCATTTTATTTCTAAATATTATTTTATTTTTACTATTTGTTGTTATAGGGGCAATATAGAAATAAACACTCTGTGAAAATTTCAACTCAACCTATTATGGTTTATGAGATACAGCCTGCTGACAGACGGATAGACAGACAGCGGAAGCTTAGTAATAGGGTCCCGTTGGCACCCTTCGGGTACGGAACCCTACAAATTATGAAGCACGTCCTCACTGCATACGTTTTGCATGGTAGGTACTAGATCTTAATTAAAGCCTTCGTTCTGTACTGCTAATATTTATAGGTATACTAATACGTATACGTAGAGAGCACTTGTGGTCTAGTTGGTAGTGACCCCGCCTTCCGATCCTAAGGTCGTGGGTTCAAATCCGGTCGTGTACCAATGGATTTTTCTGTGCGAAAAAATTATGTGCGCTTTACCAGTACTCTCAAACGGTGAAGGAAAACATCGTGAGAAAACTCGCGGCTTAGTCAGCTCCGCACGTATTGACCATGTCTTTCCTGTGGACAAGGCCGACCAAGCTGAAAGGATGGAATGGGTGCTGGGCAAGCCTACTCCATCTTAATTCGTCTTGGGCACTACAGCGTCCCGTTTGTGAAGGTAAAAGTTGCCTCCTGACGCTGTATAAATCATCTACTATAGATGGTAAAAGCCCTTTGATTTCATTACTAACTAAAAACACCTTAGCCAAAACTCTTACAGCATGATCCAAAGATCATGCCGTGCCAACCCCACATAGAGTGGGATAAGGACAGGAAGATGATGATGATGACGTAGTAAAAAAATAAGCACAACAAAAAATATTTTCTGCAGTATCAAGGTAGCCAGAACACTACAGTTTGCAGCCCTGTTCAAGCTCATAATAGGATTAGACGTAAGCGGTTTTTTCCGTTATGAAAGTTCTATATCACTGAAGGACGTGGCCTACTTATTTATATTATATAACTAGAGTTCTGGAAATTCAAACCGAGAATACGTTTTCTAATAAAGTGTTCTCATGGCTTCACCATGCATAATTTACCCACTTTTGCTCACATACTTATGTCACACTCATATAGAGGTATGCTGCAAACACGCAATACATTTCATATAAAACTAAACTAAGGCCTTTTACCATCTATAGTAGATGATTTATACAACGTCAGGAGGCAACTTTTACCTTCACAAACGGGACGCTGTATCTTGAAGACGATTCGAAAACATCTATAAGGAATCCTTAGAAAGAAAGTGAAATACGTCATGACAGTCCTTTTGGATATGCGTCTCTGACTTCATATACTTCCGCGAGTCGACAGTTGGCTTTGCGTCCCCCGGGAGTGACGTCAAACTTTGACCGCGGTAAATCTTGGACAGACTCGGTTACATTGTACCCTCGCGTCTTGTTCAACATTCAGACAGTCGTTCTCTTGGGACAAATAGTGAGTTATGGCTTACACAATGTATACAAAATACCTACATCCAAGGGTAAGCGACTGACATGGCTGCAATAGTTAGTTGCGGGATACGTACAAACTTATAATACTTATGTAAGAAATTGTTTTCTAAAGTTGACCCGATATCATAATGCATCGATTTCTTATCGTTTCATCTGTAAAACTGCGTTATGTACCAGTAGTAAGGACAGAATGCAAAAACTTAAACATCATCATCAAAGTCATTTTCTAATTATCAACCATTTTCCTTGACTTGGTGTCTTAACCAGATGCCTAGGTTTTTTATTTGTGAAAAGGTTCCTAGAAGTCTTAACTAGTAGTTCGCCCCGAACTCGCGCGCTTATTGCCTGCATGAATATCTAGTCTAACCTGAACTACGAAGACATCGAAACTCTTAACACAATAGAGCTCAGGTTACAACGGTAATCAACATTTTACTTTTTCGTTTTATATAAAAGTAAAACCTATTTTGGAATGTAGAAATAAAGCCCATTCATATGGCACCTGTTATATTCGTAAGACTTCTACATTTTTTCCTTCTTAGTACCCCACCATCTTTACATGTTTGTATGTTCTGCAAATATTTTTTTCGGGTCTGGGAGTTGTAGTATTATGTATCTTTATAATTATCACTGTCTGTCCAAGTCTGACCAAGATTCATACAGATTGGATTAACGATTCGAAAGTTATGCTCTAAGAAACATATCCACAAACACAAATATATATAATACAAAGCCAAATTGCCTAATTTGCCAAAGATCTCGCTCGCTTCGATCATAAAAACGATTTTTTAAGAGATTGTTATTCAGAACTAGCGACTCGCCCCGGCTTCGCTCGGGGATAAACATATAGGTTTTTCCAGCAATAATTCTAATTTTTCTCGCCGTAAAAACCATCCTTGAACTTCAACGAACATTTTAAAAAAAGATTTGGCCAAATTGGTCCAGGCGTTGTTGAGTTATGCGCTTACCAACACATTTTGCGATTCATTTTTATATTATAGATAGATGTTACTGTGATGTTTAGTTTTATTATTCCAAACAAACACCAAGTGAACCAACATTCATCGCAAGACCAAAACAAAAAGGCAGGTAACTAAACATGCTCCGCCGTCCTATGCAAATATTCAGATTGTTGGAAGTAATCACTTAGCCTTACGTGTTAAATCCAGCAACCGTTGCTAATTTCCATAAAAAGCCCTCATAACAACTTTTAAGGCCTTCAATCCCCAAATAGAACCACAGTACCATCTGGAAATATAACCAAAACAAAGGAGACACAAGAGGGTCAACGTCATCGCGAGATGAAGAAACAAAAAGATACAAACGTATGCAAATATAGCCAGTTCATAGAAAGTAATCTCTTAGCCTCACGTGTTACCTCCAGCAAGCGTGGCTAATTTCCGAGCTGCGCCGGCCTGGCTTTTAGCCCGCCTTCCTTCCGCTGTGTTTACGCGCGAGCGCTACGCGCCAGAGACCTAAACGAGGGCACTCCGACTTAATGACGACCACCGCCATTTTGGTAACGACGAGTGACATAATCATCCTGCGTCAAAATAACGTCTCGTGTGAAAATTTAATTAAAGATAAACGTATTAATAGGTGCTACGACTAACTTTGAAGGCTTACGCGTCGTTCTGACGAAGTTAATAATATAACATTTTTATGGTTTGTAGAATACACGAATAGAAAGCAGTTTAAGTATGGATATTGTTATGAGAACGTTTTTGTTAAAATCAATATAACTTACTGTTACATGCATATTACTCTCAGTTATTATGGCTACAATGAAACTATTGATTTAACCTTACTAATTTGATATTCTAAGCTCTTACGTTATGCTTAGAATAAACCTGAAAGTGGTAGGTGGATATAGTTTAGTAAATATGTAGTTGTAAACGTTAATAAACATGAATGTTATGGAAGTAAGATACATCCCCGCCGATAATGTATTGATTACCCTTACAATAATTTGATTTGAGAATTGATATATTCATGAAATAGCTGAGAAGCGTACACCTCCGCTGATCCAGGATTTGCTAAAGGAAATTGAGTTGTAAGCTTCAACAACTCCGGGATAAGGAAACGTTTTCGACATAAGCCGAGCGAGACATAATATGATACTAACGCTTCGCTTTACGACTGCTATAATAGACTTCAATTTTATTGTCCAATATAAACTAGGCTTGTACATAATGATATAATACATTTTCCATGCAGTTAATTCCTTATCGCAAACAGAAAAGCAGTAAAAGCGAATTTAGATCTGCAGTTTTACTTAAAACCACTGGCTACTTGTATGTTGAAGTGTTCGACACTTCAGCGTTGGGCAGTAATGTAACGTGACCACGGACGCGTCAATCCACCACTTTTCGTGAAAGGTCGAGTCGCGCTCATGAGACCCGAACAATAAACTTGTGGTTTTACCCCATTTTACTTAATAAAAGTTACTCTACGGTTTGCGTAGAGGTTTCTACTTCAACCCCCATAGCACACGTACAACACTGTACGTACATCCTACTATTTATAAATGTGAAAGATTGTAAGGATGTTTGTATGTTTGTGCCTCGATCACGCCTAAACGACTGAACTCATTTGAATTAAACTTGAAATATACGTAGTACATGTGCTGGAATAACATATAGGCTATTTTTCATCCGGATACCACGCGAGCAAAGCCGCGGATGTCAGCTAGTTTAAATATATAGTTACTGGGAGTGAATACAGAGATTGCAGCTCGCATAAGGAATGGAAGAAAAGAACATGCAGAGTCGACCCCACATAAAGTGGCTTGCTTTATGTGGTGCATGCTTAATTTTTGCTATCATTATACTGGTTATCAACCTTACGCGGGGTGACTGAAAGAACAAGTGATTATGAACAAGAAAATAATTTGCATACCTGTAAAATGAAATCATGCAGAGCAAAAACAGAGTTTTTATGGTCATGTGGTATGTGATCTAAATAAAATGTGTGGACAACATTAAAAGCGTATTTCAGTATACAACAACGTCCCCAATAATAATTCGTTTAATTAAATTTAAACTGTCGGTAACCAAATTGAGATACATAAAAATATTGGTTTACCACTTCGAACCAATTAACAAAATTGCGATAATACGAATAAATTGGCCGCACACGCGCCGAAAACAGATTTTGGCTACTTTTCAGAGCTTTTAAGGCCTGGAGCCAGTGCTCACTGCAGTCTCACCCAAGGCACTGAAACAAAATTCGTAAAACGTAACGTACTTAAGTTCAGGACGCCAGGTTTTTGAGTCAAATCTATTATTAGTGGAAAAGCAAGCATCAAATTGGTATGCAGGATGATCATGGCAAACTCTCGAGACAAGTTAGGTGGATTCTGATGAAATTCATCTTTCCATGTAAATGCAGCTGTTTTCCACGTGATTGATGACAGTTTGTTAATCCGTGATGTTTTGTTTATTTAATTAAAACCTCGAATTGTGTATCATCTGTTTGTTACAATGACTATAATGAGTAGTAGAGATTTATATTTTTACCTAACTTTTTTTGGCCCTTCTACGTTTGTATTACTTTTTGTAACTAGTATGTCGGGGAAACTTAATCGGGTAACAAGTTTTTTAATTTGTTTCATTTATTTCATTAATATTTTATTTTTAAGATTAACAAAATGTTCTGTTGATCTGCTGATTAAACACAAAATATAATGGATTAATTTAAATATTATGTAGGAGGCATGTGGGCCGGAGTAAAATAAACTAATAAAATAATTACTAGTAAAGTAGCATAATAAAACTGAAATCATTAACTAAACATTGAGTACGATGTTCAATCTCACCAGTCACCATATTCGCTTTGGTTCATGTAGCCTCCCTGGTCAAACTTCCCGAACTCCAATACGAACCGAACTAAGGTAAAAACTTGAGGCTACAAGTACCTGAAGCCTAAAAGCCGATGTCACAGTTTAAACTGAGTTGCTAAGCTATCATTGATAACAGTTATCATATAATTTGACAGCTCTTGAGTTTAGAGCCAAACGCCGTTCAGTTTGAACGGTGTAATCGGCACCAAACCGTTACCATCGAATTGTAACTACGCTCTAAGAAAGCAATTTCCCAAGCTTAACCCCTAAGAGGGTGTATTTGTGTGATTTCCTTACCCCCCAGTAGGGAAAGGAAATAACGAGCACAGCAAACCCGAAATCAATTCCTACCAAACAAAACCGAAACATTCGGTTCAAAACGGGTATTTTACCAGCAATTGATATCGGAATGGTCTATTAAAGTCTTTAGGACACATCGCGTCCCGCGGGACGGTCGTATATGGATTTCTAAAGGAAATTAAATGGTACGATTATTACCCGCCGGACCAAGTTTCAGTCCAGTGCAACTATGATTTTACGAAGGTACGATTGCGTTTATTTATTCGTCGTATGGCTGTATATCTGAATGCCGAACCTTAAAATACCAAGGAACGACAAGCAAAAAGCTCTTGATGAACGAATAAACTGTCAAAATTATGGCTAAATACTGTTTGCATTAGTATACAATTTCAAAATAATGAGTAAACGTGTAAAATAAAGGCAAAACTGTTGCTCGTATTTTTGAATCTGAATCCAACCTAAAATAAAGCTCGTTGTTTTGGCTGTCATCCAAGTGCTTGTTAAGGAAACTAGGGAATTTCCAGAGGCATCATTGTTTCTTGTTGTGTACATAAAGGCAGCCCGACTTCTTGGTAGCTACTCTCTGTAAAGCGAACGCCGAACACTCGATTGCACAAACTAATGAGTGCTTTTCAATTCGACGCTTGACGAACGCGTTTGATTTGACGGCGAGAAGCGGAAACTCTAAGTTAAATTGCTATGAAATAAGTCTTCATTTCGAAGGTAGCTGCCGATTTAAAAGGAGTTTTCATTCGGTAGCCAAAGCTTATGAAAGTTGTTACAAAGTGTGGTTCGTATCTAGACATTTTTGTCGCTACTTTAGAATGGGATTTTCACTTCCGCTGCGGCCAGTTCACGTAATTTATCATATTTTTTACTTTTATTTTCCCTTTTTTAATTAAGTTCCTGCCTGCTGTAGTGAGTACGATCTTATGATACATAGTGTACATAGAGCAAAAATAAATAAAATTCGAAGCTCATAAACTTTTACTTTCAATTAAACTCCTTAAACCTCCTTTGTTATTTAAGTATTTACGAAATCGTCATGTTAAAAAGCAATTCCACAAAAGAGGGCTAAGTCGAATTAATCACACTTCGTCTTCTGTCCTTCATAGCCGCAAATTCAGCGCCCGGCAATCATGGTAATAGGTAGATGCATTTGTTATTCTAAAAATATATTCATATTTTCCTTCAGACGATTTCAACTCTATGAAATCTACGGTACTTTGTATTTACAAAGTAAGTATAAACAATAAACTATTATTATTGAATAATTCGTTTTACGAGTAGGCTCCGCGTCTTTGATTTCGAGCTCTGCGCGACATAACAGAGTTGATTCACTAGACTTATAAGGCTTAGGTCTCGCAAGAAGCTCATGTTCTTTTATTTAAATGAGACAATGTGTGGTACTAGGAGTGATCCTTACTTGATTGGATCGACAGGGACTGAATCTCGAGAATTTGAATTTTATTTCAATCATGGAGCATTTCATTGAAATCGACACGGTTTAGGGAAATACGTGGAGATATAAGCAAACAGCAGTCGATACAATCGTGTATTCAATTTGTGCGAGGATTACTTTTGCTTTCCACCCTAAATTTTATTTGATCCTCGAGTGAAGGTAATATCGATTTCGTATTTTCTTACGCGATTTAGATTTCTGATTGCTTTGCGCTCAAGGCTGTATCTAGAACGGCAATTTATTCATATCGGTAAAAATGAAGCAAACGCCATGAAAGTGTTTTTATCAAGCGTTTAAGGTGTTCTCATGGTTATATGGTCTCTGAAACCGCTTTCAATGAAGTCCATATTGTATTGGTTTGTATCTTCTCCTTACGTTCAAAGATTACAAAAAAAAAGAAAGAAATGCAAGTTCGTAATAGCTGTCCACTTACAATAGAATTTCATAGTCAAGTTTAATATAATTTAATTTAAAGTCAGTTACGATACGTAGACAAAAACGGTTAACACTTTCGTGCAGAAGTCGCTTGAATTGCTAATAATTACTTAGTAGATTAGTTTTAAATGCAGATGTTTGTAGTTATGAAAACTACTTGAAATAAATGCACTAGATGTCCTACAGAAAGTAAGTACACGATACTATCCAACCATTGTACGGTGACTTAGTAGCTTCAAGATAGAAATATTTAGGATGGTGCCAGGTGCTATAAGATGTCTCCAAGGAGTTCTTTATCAGTCATCACGAAGTCGTTTTTTTTTTTGTTTTAAAAACATAATTATTTTATTGGTTTTGTTAAATATTATCTGGATCCATTTTTTCTAATTTTAATTTTCTTAGGAAAGTTAGGCGCTTGGTCTGGGCTAGGTCTTCAACTTATTGCAACGTCACCTTAATCTGTTAAAATCCTTTTAAATTCAGTTACCTATTCAGTTCAGTGAGAGTTTGCTGAAGTGCTGTGTTGTTAAGTAACTTCCAAGTTAAATGGCTAAGTTGCACAAAGTAAGTAGTTAAAACTTGGGTAATACAGTTCTCATTCACATAGGCCAGGGTATTACTCATTTGGTGTTACTTATAATATACGTACCTACAAAATATACTGAGCTATATACCTTTGTCGTAAACATAAATCTTCTGTGACATAAAATATCTCCTTACTAAGTTAGTTGTTAATAAATAAGTTTTTGGGTCAAAGTCCCAAGTACTAAACTGATGGTAAGATGAAAATATTAAGTAAAGATTTTTTCGTGAATTTTAGTAAGCTATTTTTTCTAATATTTAGGTACAGCCTTTTTACGACAATACACATACTTACACTTTTCTGCTGTACTGGAAGCAAAGAAAAAACAGAATGTGTCCAGCTGCTTCTCTCCCCGAGCATGTCCTAAAAGTCGACTAAGGGATAGTATCCAACACGGTGGACCATCTATATGGGCGATGGGCTCATCTCTTGTCACCATAGTTCGCCATATCCATCTTGGGACTTTTAATCAGGAGTGGTTCCAAGTTTTCTTATGATTGCTTGTGGCTCTGCCCACCCCATTAAGGATACGGGCGTGATAATATGTAAAATATAATGAAATTCTCCCCAGAGGTACATTATCTCTTTCAGACACTGTACATAAAATTTTCATCAGAAATAACGGTATCAGAAACTACGAGAACCATGACCCAGACAACGGAAGATTTTGCAGACGATGTCAATAACGTTCAAATTCATTTCATCGCAAAATATCCAGTGAGTAATTTACTGTAAATGGTTGTTTTTACAAAGTTCACAAGATTGCGCATTGTGTAAAGCTAGTCTCCACGTTTACAATGTAGATTCGATCAAGTTAGGGTTTCTCTCAAAGAAAGCTATTGTAAGGTTTATGCTAAACCGAAACGTGGTGTCATAAAATAGCTTTAGTGTTTCTTACATTTTATTTTGTGTTGTAAGCGACCTTTGGCCGTCATTGTTATTTATTTAGGTTTTACTATGTGTGTTTTGTTTTTTTTATTTATTTTCATAATAAAGTTACATTTAGAAATATATTGAAAAAACTCAAAAACTCATCTTACAAGCCATATTTGGCTTATCTAAGATGAGGTAAAATTATTTCTCTGTAGGTTAGTAAAAACTTAACCAAGTCATGATACATAAACACAACACTGATACAATTTTAGGTAGTATGTTTTTTGTTTGGTCAAAATTTAAGGTCGATGTTCAATATAATTTATATCACTTTATACCAGCTTTATACTTTTGACCAGCAACGTGATTTTCATGAAATATTAAAATTATATAGTTATTATTACAGGATGACTAATTGGGTGAATTAGATTCCGTCACAGAAAAACAAATCACTACATTTTGAAGTTCACCTATCTCGCTCGGTCAGAAATGCCAACGAAGCTAACCACGACGTAAATAAATGAGCTATTTTCGATATTAAAATTTAAGTATAATTAAAAGCTATTAAGTAATTTCCCCGAAGGACTTTATAATTTATTGAATGACAGCAACACGTTCTAATGTGGCTTCTTATTTAATAGTTTGAAAGGTCCTATCTATCCAGGTAAATCGTATAATGACAAATTTTATTTGAACCCGGAGATTTGGCAATTGCTGGAGATATTTCACCGCGCCCCGCCCACCCCGACGCTGTTCCGCTGCTTTTGTCGTCATATAGCACTAAATCTTGTAAGGTTCTCTTAAATTTAGTTGCTTTCTTCTGCAAATATTCCTTGGATCAAGAGCAATTTCTAGCATTTTTGTGAAAGGAAACTGTAGAACGTTTTCTAGAGAGAAAATAAAATAATCGCGCATGTGGCACTTTCTCATTTGCCTACCTCGTAGTAAACCTCGTATTTTGTTGATTTATTTTGGGGAAAACGCAGGTATTATTTTGTAAAAATAGCATGCAAAAGAGCGCTCAATGTAACTGCCCCGAAATAAATATACGCTTAACTTTCCCTTCTCACGCTGAGATTTGACATGGGTTAATTACAATCCGTTGTTAGCACTAAATAAGCCTAATATTTATAATATTATACTGATGTACTCGTATTTTGTTGTAATGCCTCCATTAGAAAGCCCCCACTCGAGAATTTACAGGGAAATGAAACGGACTCGCCGTTTCATTTTCCTGGAAATTCTCGAGTTCCTAAGAAGTGTCGGCTAAGGAAACCATGAAATCTCAGACCCGATACTGAAGAGAAAAAGACTGACTAACTAACTGAGCATTTTGTACCTGATAAATAGACTTTTTTTTCGTCGTTTCTAAAAATAATCTACATTCAATGTATGTTTACGATTCGGGAAATATGGTATTATTTACATTTAATGCCAACATAAATAGATATATCCATGGCGTCCATGCAAGTTTCTATTTTCTGAAGTTAGCCGCAAACAAAGCGCGGTGTGGACTGTAGGTATAGGAGCCGTAATATAGAGGGAAAGGGTATTCTTGGGATAATATTTTTCGCTAATGCGTCGTGCAAGTTCGCGGGTACGTCCTCGATGCTGTCGTGGAGCGGGCGAGTAGCGATAATTTTGCGAAAATGGCCGCCTTGTCGACAGCAGAGCCTTGCTACGAGCCCGGGTGAAATAATAACCGCATTATGATTTTAGACAGGCCACCGCTTAGAGTGGTTTAAGGTGACTCCAAGTAAGTGCCTTTGTTATCCACTGTGAAAAATGTAATCAGGATATCCGCCTTTTCCTGTTGTTCATTTTTAACTCGCGTACATTGAAATTTGAAAATGGAAGGTAATTTACCTTTTATTTTTGTTATGATCGTTGTGGTTTTCGTCGTCGTGGTATTAAATAATAACGAAAGCGATAGCCACAATTTGGACAACTTAACTGGTTAAAATAAACAAGTACCTACGTTGTGTATAAATTCAATTTCATTCATTCATTCGTTCATTCATTCAATTTCTCACAAACACAAAAACCATTTATAAGCAAGTACAAAAAATTCAATATTATTCACAAAGGAAAGTTAAATAAGTACAAAGTTGTTACCTCATCGATGCTGATAAAGCAACAAAGAAATTAATTTCCTTCGTCTCGGCTTTCAGAAGTAATTATTTGAAAACAGATTGCGCCTGTCACTAGAAAAGACGCGGTGTACTTACAGACTTGGACACTTATCTTCAAATTGAATTTTTATATTTATTAAAATTTGGAATGAGGTTTTTGATATTCTGAAAGATAGAGCTTTGTGGTCGCCTAATTCTATTAAAAACACCTACTAAATGTTTGAGTTTCGGGTACATCTTTATATTATTATTTCAACGGATATTCATCGAACTCACCAATGAATAGATTATTATAATTTTGAATCGTGAATGTAATTATTTACATTACGAATTTGTCTAGATAATACCTCCTTATTGGTTTGGTAAATGATGAACAAAGGTATTTAAGAGCCAATTTCACTGTCAATCTGAACAGTGTTTAGCTTTAACCTGAGGTCAAGATTTGTCAGCAGTAACACCTCTTGAACTGAGTTTAGAAGCTAAACGCTGTTAAGCTTGATAGGTGAAATCAGACTTTAATGCCTACAGATTTTGACCATTACAAATGAATATCGTATTAATAAAAGCTTGTTAAATTGAACTCTTTTGATTTGTTTAAGTTAGATTTATAAAATGTGGAAATGGACGACTTGTCGAAAGAGGTAATGCACCCGGCAGGCTTGCCTTGTTTCCTGTTGTAAAACACAGTTTACTAGTTATTTGGTGTGAATTTCACTTGGTGTGAAATCTTCACAAAAATTTATAAATATTGTTTTTATCTGTTTATGGGTTTTCACGTTTTTCTCATACCGATAGTTACCTAGTTCATAAATATTTTTTCCTCATGACATGACCGACTTAACTTTAGATTTTTTCTTTTTCAATGTTAACTTATTTTTTCTGACTAACGGCCGAAAAAGGTTCGATAGAGACTGTAACAGTCTTTAAACAAGTCATATTCTATGTGCGCACACGTACCTCACAACGCCGAATTAAATGAGATAGAAGTTTTTCAATCCAGTTCCAATTTGTTGTCCTTACAACCCTTCAAGACCGGTTAACGTGCCTAAACAAACAGGAAAGTCGGAATAATTCTGACACGCGAGTTTATTCAGGGCAGGCTAATCAAAATCAGTTAGATCCATACCACGCATGAGTTATTCAGCCATGTTATTAGGACTACTGATGAAATAAACAAAAGGTATTTTAATTCACTTTGTTGGCAGATTGTACTGATCACTGTTTTTATCTCTTAGTAGTATAAAACAAAGTTGCTTTACGCGTCTGCCTATTCATAAGCTTAATTCTCCTAAACCACGTAACTTTATAAATAAACTAAACTAAGGCCTTTTAACATCTATACCTAGTAGATGATTTATATAGCGTCAGGAGGCAACTTTTACCTTCACAGACGGGATCTTGTAGTGCCCGGGACGAATTAAGATGGAGTAGGCTTGCCCAGCCCCTATTCCATCCTCTCAGCTTAGTCGGCCTTGTCCACAGGAAAGACATGGTCAAAACGTGCGGAGCTGACTAAGCCGTGGGTTTCCTCACGATGTTTTCCTTCACCGTTTGAGGGTACTGGTATAGTGCACATAAATTTTTCGCACAGAAAAATCCATTGGTATACGACCGGATTTGAACCCACGACCTTAGGATCGGAAGGCAGGGTCACTACCAACTAGACCACCAGTGCTCTCAACTTCGATAACTCACAACTTTATAAATACATGCATATTATATTGATAGAAAGTAGGGAAAATTGTTTTATAATGAAGCCGTAAAAAATGTATATTGTTTCCAAATTGCTGGGACACTTATAACGTTATGACATACTTATTGGGCCCGTGCGAAGCCGGGTGGAGTTGTTTTGGTGTTTGACGAAGAACCTTAAAGTTACCTACGAATAATTTATAGGAAAAAAAAACAATAAAATAAGAAATATAATTTCACATTTATTATTTTGCCTTTTCCTTCATACACTCATACTTCCTTCGAGTCTTTGTCAAGTCGAAAACTTTTCTTTTCCATTTGAGGACTGAAGTTGAACGTTCGTTGCCATAACAAAATTAATTACTCATTATTGCGCGTACCTACACAAGGGGTGGCTGGATGCCACGTTTGAAACAATCTGTGCAAAAACTTGCATGATTAATAGATACAACTTTGAAGGATAAATTACCCAAAGGTGGAGAATATTACACGTCCTTGTTTTATCATCATCATCATCATCATCATAGACAGCCCGACTTTACTCACCGGACGTGGGTATTGAGACTGCTACAGTTTTACAACTTTTGCAGTCTCATAGTTTTACTTGTAATATTTGTTTACTTTGTATCTACTTGTTCTGAATAAATATTTTTATTTCAACTACTAGGCCAGGTCTTAGAAGCATTATATTCCAGCCGTGTCACTAGTTCCTCCAGAACCAATGTGGTGAAAGGATTGAATATAAGCTATAAGCTGCTATAAGCATTAAACTTAGAGGCTTTATTTATTTGATGCTTTAGGAGTGCACTCATTTTGACATGAGTAGGTATATTGATCACCTGTCAACATTTACTATAATCATCTTAGGACTTTAAATCAGAAGTGGCTGTAAGTTTCCTTACATTTACTTGTAGCTCTGCCCACATATTAGGGATAAAGGCGTGATTATGTATGTATATGATATTGTAAACATTAACATTAATCTTTACAAAATACCTACTTGTCTATGGTGGATAAGTCAGTAAAATAAGTTTTATTAAGTGCGGTCTGGTCACTAAAAAGGGAACTTTTCTGTAAATCTTTCATAGAAATAAGTACAGTCACCAAGAAAAGTGCTCGTTCCTCTCAAATAAAAATATATCTGTAGAGACACTAATATATTCTTCTTATTAAAAAACTACAACTAGGTAGGTACCTACCTATATCAAAGTTTATCTGACAGGAATATTTACTCCTTTAGTTTAACCAGTTATGTGTTAGAAATAAATTTGACATTGCGAAAATTCGTAAAAATTGAAACTGAATTACTTGAACACACCATTTCAACAAAATTCAGTGAACACGAGCTAAAATTTCCATTTTAAAAGTTCAGCGATTGTGTTACAACCGAGTTCAGTATTTTATGTGTCAATTCGTTTTCCTGTAAATCTACCTACGATATTCAGTATTTTTTGTGGCAAGAAAATACCAACTTTAATGTATTAGCAGTTATGAGAAAACGTTCATCGAATTTATTTATTTATTGAACACAAAATCCACAGCTCTTAAAGTTTAAACATTCATATCTTACATATTTAACATAAAGCCAACAACGGATTTATATTTTATGGTTATAACTATTAATTATGTCGACATTCACTAAATATGTTTCTATGATGACTGTACTTCTTATAATAAATGGTGAAAAATCTTTAATTTTGTATGAGCTACTTATCTTCATGAACAACTTAGTAGGTAGGTTATAGCTTCGAAGTTCCTCTCCCTAACTTGCCACTTAAACGTAGCTATCGCGTTTCATGAATAAGGCAGCTATCAAGTCAGGGAAATGGTGAAGAAAACATTTTACACATACCTGCTTGTATATTATGCATACGCTTTATAGCTTACACGTATAATACACCCACCCACACGCATTAAGGTACCTATTGAGAGTTTTGAGTATCACTTGCTATACTATTTATTTATCAATCCGTAATAAAAATAGGTATACATCATCATCATCATCTTTCTGTCCTTATCCCACTCTAGGTGGAGTTTTGGCTAAGGTGTTTTATGACCGTCCGCCTGCCTGACGTCAACACTCCTTGGGAATACTTGCTTTATTGTATCTCATGTTGGAGGATCGACTAAGGGATAGCCCTTAGTCGACTTTTACGACATGCTCGGGGAGAGAAGCAGCTGGACACATTTTATGTTTTTTCTTTACTCGTAGTCCAGCAGAGAAGTGTATAAAAATAGGTATATAGTTTTTTTGTTTGAATTTTTTTTCTCTTTTATTGCGATTGTCTTTGTTCTTTAGGGTTGATTTAATTATTCAAACTGAACCGCATTTCGTCCTAAGCTGAGAAGCTTATCATTTTAGAATGAAGATGAAATCGGCTGTTAAATACTGTCGCCGTGATATGACTTCCGTTTTTGGCGTAGATAGAAGTTTATCTACTATAGCCTGCTGAACTTCACAATGAGCACAAGTTTCTCGTTATCATTTGGAGAAGAGCCAATGTCTTAGCAAATATCCGACTAGGATCTGTATGTTTACCGATTTGGGAATACTGAACACTATTACACCACTACAATTCAATTGTACGATCGATCGATAATACGCAGGTAATAGTACCACAAATATTGTGCGCCTTGGCAAACTTTATGCTTTGTATGAAAACCGAATTTGTCCGAATATGGAACTAATAGTCAATTAAAAATAACTTAATCAACCCTTTAAAAAAATCTAAAAATGTGCTTAATTATTGTAACATCTCTATATTTCATATCATCATTGCGTTAGTTCGTATTTTAGAAGCTACACGAAAATTGCCGAAGCGCACAATATTTGTGGTACGCTGTTTAGTAATAACTAATTAGGCAAACTTACGATTTGACAGTTTCTATTCGCCATTTTAATCTAGGCTATCGCTAATATTGTGAATTATTTAATTACTATAGGACTGAATGAAGCGAAAGAAGTTTGTCAGAATTGTAGTAAATGAAGATCCGTGATCTCTGCCTACCCCTATGGGAGACAGGCATGATTTAATGTATGTATGTACCTACTTAACACACTGGTTCGCAAAAACTACTGAGACAACTAGTTGGTAAATAGTAGTTAAGATCGCTTTGCATGAAATGAAACGCCCGAACAGGAGTAAATATCAACATATAACATCCTCAGAAACTTTCGGATTTATACATACATACATATTGTCACGCCTGTATTCTTTGTAGCAGAGCCACAAGTTATCATAAGAAAACTTACAGCCACTCCTGAGTCCCAAGTTGGATATGGTGAACGATGATGACAAGTGATCTGCCCATCGCCCATATATACCTAAGTGGTCCATCATTTTGGAGAGAATACTATCCCTTTGTCGACTTTTAAGACTCAGGGAGCTGAGCGCTTCCGTGCTTCGGAGGGCACGTTAAATTGTCGGTCTCGGCTTTTAAGTCGTTAAGCCATGACGGAGGCCTTTAGGCGGCCTAGAAACTCCGTCACAAGAGTTGGCCACTAGCTCATACGGACTTACTTACTTACCTACTTACCTAGCAGTGATTGTAATCAGGCTGCGGATAATGATGATGAGGATGCTTGTCTCGTACCTAGGACTTGGAGTGTCAGTCGACGGGTGCAATGCCATGCCAAATAGGGCAGTCGTAAGTGATCGTGACTAACGAGGTAATAGGAGGGAGTGGGCCTACTGCCAGTTCTGTTAGTTCAATTACTTATCTTTTTAGGGTGCCAACGGGACCATATTACTAAGCCTCCGTTGTCCGTCCGTATGTCCGACCGTCTGTCAGCGGGCTGTATCTCATGAACCGTAATAGGTAAAGCGTTAAAATTCTCACAATGTGTATTTTTATTGCCGCTATAATAACAAATAGGTAATAAAAATACAATAAAATATAAAATGAAAAGGGAGCCCCATACAAGAAACATATTTTCAATGTACGATGGTACGGAACCATTCGTGTGGGAATTCGACTCGCACTTGACCGGTTTTTTTAAGAAACTGTTATGTATAGACGACCTGACAACGGCTGAGACACGTGAGGTACGGGTTCGATTCTTGCTAAACTGGCCCTTCCTTCAGATTCGAAGGTGAAGCAAGTTTCGTCAAAAAAATATGTAGATACTCTAACCCCCGAATACTCAAACGCATCTCAGAGTTGAGCACGTCTGAAATGACGAGTTTTTGACAGATTTTCATTAAAAACTGTCAAAAAAACCGTGACTTGAGACGTGCTTAACTCTAGATGCGTTTGAGTATTCGGGGGTAAACCTATTAACCAGTAACACTCAAACAGTGGAGGAAAACATACTAATTATACATATTATGCCGTATCCCTAATGGGGTGGGCAGAGCCACAAGTTATCAAAAGAACCATGTTGACAGGTGATCAGCCCATCGCCTATCTTTTAGTCTATTTTTACGACATGCTTGGGGTGAGAAGCAGCTGGACGCATTATATGTTTTTTCATTAGACCCAGTCCAACAGAAAAGTGTGAAGGAAAACATCGTGAGGAAATGAGATTATTTTTTTGTGTCAATCCTGAATCCTTCACCGCAAAATTATCACAATCATAATCACAATACTATAAAAAAAAACTTTCAAACTTAAAACTTAGCGTAGACAATCTTAAATACATTTAATAAAAGTCTATGGTTAAATACTATCAAAATTACCACCGAAGCAGGGGTTGATAAAGAATGTAAGGGAACTTTTTAACGAGTTGTACGATTTGCTTAAAACTTGATATGGATTCTTTCAAACAAACGATTCATTAATGGACTGAAATATCATAGGACATGGAAACGAAAAAATACAGCCGAATTGAGAACATTCTTCCATTTCTTGTAGTCGAATAAAAAGAATTGGTATATTCCAAGAAGTTTCTTGTTTCTATTTTTAATATTTTGTGATGAATTTTCCAGTAGCTTATTTATAGCAAAAATATGCGAAAGAGCTTTGATACCAACTTGGCAACAAAGAACTTTAGGCTCACCCCTTTTAATATCTGAAACATAAAAGTGTTATGATTTATACCCTGTTGAATATTCAAGAAATTGAGAATATTCATGGCTGGCTCGTTAGCAGTGACCGTAGTTATGGAAAGTATCATATTTAATATGCTGTCTTTGTATTGGTGTGGATATTTTTGTCACAAGAACATTACCTAAATCTAAAACATTATCTAAATACATGTCACCGTAAAATTGTAAAAACCGTTCGATCATAATCTCGCCAGATTTATAATCTAACGGTATTTACAATTTAGATTGTGAACTCTCGAACATCTGCTTAGATCGAAGTTAGTAGGTTGGTTAGGTAAGTTAGTGAAAAATTACGCGCGAGGCAGTTGAAGCGCCAGAAATTTAAAGAAGTTAAATTGTAAGCAGTATGTTACAGTTCACAATCTTTCGACAGTTTACAATCTCGCTAGATGTCGCTTCTCTAATATTTGATAAAAATAAAAAGGTGAACATCATTAATTTTGTCTGAAAAACTACTTAACTAACTGTTCGAAAACTATGTTTTTTTGTTTGAAAACTTACATAATAATGCTCGGTTCCAATATTCTACAAACGGAACACGGATTGTTTTATACACTAATTTACAGTAAAACAACGTTGTAGTAATTAACGATTCGTCGTGCGTTAGTAGAGTACTGTATAAATAAAACTAGAAAGGGGCATACTTCTGTACCACAGTGCTACATAATAAATGTGTGGGCCCGGTTCTATCGAGCCAATAATCCGTCAATACGCCGCGGTAATCGTTGAATGTCGCCCACGATCAGTCAACATTGGCACTACCAAAGGCTGTTACCCAAAGTTTACCGTGCAGGTAACCCTGACGGAATAGCTACTCGTTCACAGAGCATTTGTAATGATCGGGACCGCTTTGGAATCTATTTGTTGAATCTACTACCATTTCAGAGAATTTAATCTGGTAAAGTCATGTTCGCTGATAGAAAATATTCATTATTCAATCACAATGAAATCAATATCACATAAACACATAAATATCTTATATAAATCGACTAAAAGAAAAATTGACTAAAAACAATATGAACGTTTAGCAGTCTATATGATATACCTACCTAATTATTTAAGAACTAGTAGTAGAACTAGTCTTGTCGGTGTGATGATGAAGTTTCCTCCATTTTTTCCTCTCCAATGCGGTTTCTTTTACTTCTTTATACGACATGATAGCGACTTTCTCTTTTATCTAGCTGATATATTATTTTTGGTCTTCTTCATCCTCGCTTTCCTTCTACCTGCCTTTTATGATCGTCTTTATGAAGCTGTCATGTCGTATTGGGTGTCTGAACAATTTCCCTCTTCTATTTTGAATCGTATTTATTAAAATCCTTTTCTAATCCTCTTCCACTCGTTCTAAAACTTTCTCGTTAGTTATTTTTTCCATCCAGCTAATACTCTCCATTCTTCTCCAGCACCACGTTTCAAACGCTTCCAATCTCTCCCTGTCCTGCTGTGTCATCGTTCATGTCTTGTACCCATACAAAGAAGATATTAATAAAAACTTAAGCCTCACACAAATGTCAGTTTTTATTAATATCTTCCCTAGTTATTTCGCTATTCTGGATGTAAATATTATATTTATTACATTGTATTAGGTTATCGAAACTTCGGTTCGATATTATTTTGTCTGTCTAGTCGGGCTGATTGTGGCGGTCATCGCAACAATAAACCTCGGCGCGGATGGCAGAGCAAAAACTACAAAATTACTTTCAGAAATCTCGAATACTTTTGTGTAGTAATGGATTGGAGTTACGTGCCTAGGCACAGCTGAGAAAGTATCGGTAGTGCGGGCTTTGTGATCGGGAGCAATAATTCATAGAACGCCAGAGTACGGATTACAAAGTTATTGTGCACGGAAAAAAAACGTTGGAACTACAAACCAAAATCTGATACCTGAATGTTTGAAATTAATTGAAATAAAACCTTGCATTGAATATATTTTTTCAATAAAAATCTTATTAGGTATACCTATTAACTGAATATTATCTTCTAGATGAATTAGTAATTCATCTCGTTTTTTTTATTGCATAAACCTGTGCGTTGTTATTCAGTTATCACTTTTCATTATTAGTATACCTAGCGACGCTCCTTACGTTCTCATGGGTAGTAAATCTCAAAAACAATAGGGTTCGAATATCTCAAAGTGCGGCACTTGAAGTCACGGTACGTAGACCTTACCCTATTCTAAGTTTTGTTACGCACTGCGTACCTGTCCCACCCACTAAGTATATACTTAGAGCAAAGGGAAATTTCCATTCAACTCTGATTATTTTGAGGGACGAGATAACCCAAGTGTACTCATCAACAATATTTATTCGAACAGGTTACTTTTATAGCATACTTACAAGTACAAAATGCTACGTCTTACGGGAAGCTTTGAAAAAGTACTGTCATATGTTACTCTCTTTTAGGGTTACAACCCTTCAAATAAAAAATTGGACCTTTTACTAATCTTTCAAATATAAGGTAATAAAAAAACATGTAAGTATGAAATGTTAGTACATCGTTATGTTTTACATAATGAGCAAATTCATCAGTTTAAATGTGATCTACGCACATCATCATCATCATCATCATCCATATTTATTTTATCCTAAATACTTCCCGATTCTTTCAAATAAGTATAGGCATATTTTTACAGACAGTTAGCGATTATTCCATCTGTGCATGTCTCACTGTAAAAGGAATAATTATACAGCATATTTTGACAGCTAGGCACAATAATAATAACACAAGCAAACATAGATTGAAAACATACCTAGCGTTGACCTAATTGACGCGATCGTCGGCAGTTCGCGCGATGGTTTTCTCGCGCGACTAGATTTCAAACACACTGATCTCTAACAAGTGGCCTTATTGGCGTTCGCGCGATACTGTAATTTTTCAACTCCATCGCCTTAATTAGGTTAAAATTACTAGTCATTTTTCAGTTATATGACCGTTTTCAATCACTCAGATTTAAAGAATTTTTTTGAAAGTACAACTGTCAGCAGTGGTTTTATATGTTGCCGGCAATTTATATTACCCCTAATGTAGGTAGGTATGTAGCTACATGAGATATGGGTACAAGAAGGGGAAGTTTCAGTTCCGCTTCTCAATCTACATTTCGAATACGACATCTTGTACAAGAGTTTTAAAGGTAATAAAGCTAGCTCCAGTTTACTAGTTTATATCTCTCCACAAGCTTGCTCTACATGTGTGCCGATTAAAAACTCTTTTGTCTTTGTTTTCCTTCTCTTTATATATTTTAAACACAAAAAAATAGAAAACCTGATATTAATCGTGGTTTTGATGGAGCGAGCGAAGATCTCAGTGGCAACTTGTGCGATTTGGCGTTGTATGTTTGTATGTATGTTAGAGCATAACTTTCGAACCTTTAATCCAATCTGTATGAACCATGGTAGTTCAACAGATTGTGCTACAAAGATTTACTGGGAAACATATGAACTTAATCGGTGAAGCGGTTGTAAAGGTATTGGGTTCCCAAGAGTGTAAAAAAATCGGGACAGCAAAAGTTGGTAATTGTACATAATCAAAGTGTGTAAATGCGAGAAGCCTCAGTAGCGAATGCAAATTTTGCTGATTGTGGACATGCAGGCGAGATCTCAGGGCGAGCTACTAGTTAATAAGGTACTACTGTGTAAACGTATTTCATGATTGGGATGGGCAGATAATAGTTCAAACTTGACGCCTTCTTCTGTAATGATGATGATTATAAGCGGAGCCGCAGATGGAATCTAGCATCGAACACAGTCACACAGTGAAAATAGTCTATAATATTCTCGCTAAACATGTTTGCTTCGCGTAGCATACGCTCAATTTACTTTCAATTGAAAAAGTTCAAACCGTAAACCTTCTCAAACCATTCTCACACTCTGCTTCCTTCGCGATGCTCTTATTGATTCATCGAGCACGCAGACAAAGTTAACGATTCGCAAAGCGAAATATAGAATCTTTATTAACAGAAAGAAAATGTGGAAAACCCAGAACTTGGAACTCATCGCCGACACCAAACTTACAACTAATACGTTAGTATTTAAAGTATTTTACAAATAAAACCTACAAAAAAACAAAAGAAACAGTCGGGCTATCTAAAAACCTACACACGATCTAAATATAGCTTACCTGATCCAGATCATCAGAAGGTGGAAGCGTGCTCAAGACGTTGGCACCACGCTGAAAGATAATGTTTGAAAACCATTAAACAATTAGCTTTATTTTTGTCATGGTTTTCAGGGTCTTTAAGAGCAGCCTTGGTCTAGAACGATTTCAATACTACGAAAAGTAAACGGAACCTCATGGTTGCGTTATTTGAAACCACGAAGGAGTCTTCATTATCCTTAATGAAGATATCGTAGATACGAGATCTTCTGATCATTTATACCCTGTTCCAATATTCTACTAACGGACGACAGCAATGTTGATATCCTTCGAAAAGCGCATAATTTTTTTGACAGAAAACAACGTTGCTATGATAATGTACGATCCGTCGTCGTTAGTAGAATATTGGAACCGAAAGCTAAAAGAACAGCCAAATAGTGGAGAAGGAATAGTATATGGTATCTTAATAGTTTCGAACGAAATATAAATTCATTTTTGCAATAAATTGTTTGTTTAGTTTTATTTCGATGACGGCCGTTCACGATTGTCCGTCGGCACCGTCTGTCAAGGAAACCAATGCTTTACAGAAAGCTTTTCCTCTTAAGTTATTTGTTATGTTACGAGCATGGTACATGTCTGTGGTTGGAAATTCCTTTTACTCGGTTAATAGATTCGCTTTGACATCGAGAATTGGTTTAAAAACGTGGACCAACGTTTTATAACCAACTTACACGGGGTACCAGTTTTTGCATTACCTACAACACAAGTAGCAATGGGTTTTTCGATCTTAAAAAGTAACCATAAAAAATATGAGAAAATACAGCGAAATTTTACTATTCAAAGTACCTACGTGAAATAACTTTATTATTACAAATGATTCGACAAGGGGATAAAGGAGAATGGAAATTGTAAGCAAAATCTTAATTAAATTAAAAGAGCATTGGTGGTCTAGTGGTTGTAGGCCCACCTTCCGATCGTGGGTTCAAATGCGTTTTTTTTATAAAGGAGATACTTATGTTTTTTTTTCAATATTTTATGTGCGCGAATGAAAACATCGTGAGTAATAAGTTCGAAAGCATGAGCCAAGTGCACGAAAGGAGCCTTTGAGGCGCACTTTGAAATCCTTTTACCACATTCGTTCAAAAGACCTAGTGATAATAGTAGTATTAAATTATTGAGTGTAGAAGTTTCGTACTTTCGTGGTAAAATTAATCGAAAACCTACTGTTACGATAATGTCATTGCTTTTTGCGAAACTTTTTCATTGAAAGAACATCGTTTACAACATGAACGTTGCACTTGAAACATGCACAACAGTTTGGAGCAAACGTCTTGCTCTGTTTTGCGCCAGTCAAAAGGTCCAATTGGAGTTCAGGATTAATGGTATCATTACTTGGGCTTGTGTCACTATAGTTGGGATTCACAAGTTGGAACGTTATCGGAAGGAAAGTTCAGTAAAACTATATAATGAGGGTGTGTTTGATTTATCCAGCTATTGAGCAAGTGCTTAGTGAGTCAGCAAAAGCATACACAAACTATTAAATTAAAAAAAATATAACACCCGACCCCCCGAACAGACAAATCAATCGAATCTGTAAATGTTTGAAAAATCCTGTCAAGTAAGAAATGAGCTGATGATGTTCAAACGCCTCAACAAATCTTCATAACCATCTCGATTACATTATCTTTCAAACAGAAAAAAATGCATCGAAATCGGTCTATTCGTATGAGAGCTACGATGTCACTGACAGATACACAGAGACATAAAACACCCCTCTTTTTCGTCGGGAGTTAAAAAAATAGTATGGGTAGGTAAATACCACGGATCTCCATTTGCTACGGTCCTGGTACACTAGGTACTTTCGCTTCATTCACTCCCATCATATGCTTGCTCGTCGGTTTAGGGAAGACTACCAATATTCAAACAGCAAGTTTGGTACAAGCTAAGAAAGGAAAATCATGAAACGTTAACACACAAAGGACGAATCAGATATACCTTCACTAAAGCGCCATTTACATAGAGAAAGTTTATCGTACCTTTTAGGGCGAGAAGTCTTTTGTATCGTAGGGATCTTTAGACGATAATCGCCTTCATAATGTTTATATGCAACCAAAAAATTAACCAAAACTCGCCTACGATATGTCACGATATTCGTTAGGTAATTATCGCCAAGCCTTTTGTTTACACTACGATACAAATTGCATTGAGATATTTGTCTACTATTTCTCGACTTGTCTAAACTCTGTTTCGTATGACATTTTTTAAAGTTCATGCGAATATTGTACAAATCCATTTGAACCGATTTGAATGCGAGATTCCGAGCTCCAATTTCAAATTTTATTTACACCGAAACGTCCAGTATTCAATAACAAGACGATTATCGCCCTTACACATACGATATCGTTGTGAATTAGTTCACATGATCATATTTTTTTTTCTTTCTATCGATAATTGTATCTTCGAGACAAGAAACTCTCCATGTACGAGTTAATGGCGCTTAAGTGTACTAGTGGCATCGCATCCTATTCCCTGTTCTGTGACTGGGAGACAAAACCGGAGGGTCGAAGGCGAGGAAATAATTAGAGGAACTAGTTGTTCTCTGCGGACGATTAATGCTCGCTCGCCGGCGAGATTTACAACTTAGCTAGCTTCTAGAACTTACTAATGGAAAGGTTTGATTTACTTTTGTAATCTCTCTTTGTTGCAGCCCCTGGTTGTCACCCTTGCCGAGTATCTCGGAGCAAGATGACACACTGTAAAGCTTTTCACAAGAACGCGTCAAATATTTCAGGTTTAGAAATAAATTAATATTACCTTAAATGATTACGTTGAAAAATAATGCAGCTTCTTCTTTTAAATAAAGCTTACTTTTTCATTTATTTATTTTGTACGCAATAAACAATAAAATTCTCGGATGATGCATAAAAACACACAATCTAATAAAAAGTTCGATATTCAAAGAATCCTTGTGTTTATCATTCAACTGGAATTTCGTTCCATGGAAAAGGCGAAAGTTTCGGGATAAGAGCAATGAATTTCGATTTTGCGAAACCAGAAATCCTTTGAATCCCTCTCTTCCTTATCATTTCTCGATTAAGAAATTTCTTAATATACAGCTCATTGTTTCTCTATGTGCTGGTTAAAATGTGTTCTTGACTATTTCAAGTTCAAGGATTAAAAAGAAGTGTCTGGTTCATTGTACCTGCCCAAATTACACACATGGGTGGAAAGAGGTAAATATTACCGTAGCGACCGGTTAGTGTAGGCAAAAGCTGCTTCCACACTGTAAATGAACTTGTGGGTAGAGATGAAAAAGCCCTTAGATGAGTTATAAGAAGAAACTAATAACATACTTATCCGAAAGTACTTTGATAGATTATTACATAAGTACCTACCTATATCAACAAAAATACTGATCAATGGCAACTCTTTGATGTTACTGAACTGTTTCTAAGGGAAAAATTAGCGATGTTATCCTTTTGATCCTGAATAGACGTTTTCTGTTGACATTGAGGGGACAGCTACAGCCGTATGTGTCGATTCAGAGTTCAGACGCACTCTTCTACGTGCGTTTATTTACGCTCCTTTAGAAATAGGTGATGCGTCGCCTTCACGCCTTTCGAAGGGAAAAAAGGTCTATTTTTTCACACATTTTTCCATCTCCTTTCTTTTTACTCAAACGGTTCCTGTATAGTGTTAATGTACCTGTAACATCAGGAAATGGTTGTGCGCTAAAAGATCTTCTCAACAACACTGTTGAGAAGATCTAAATATATGTATAATAATATGTGTAAATGTACACCCACTTACACATTTGTAGCTTACCTACGTAAGTACAATATTATCGGAATTTCGAAGCTTGAAGTAACGGTGAACGACAGGAAGAAAGCTTATTACCAACGAAATGCCTAAATAACACATGTCTGCCTTCAGTAGACATGTGTTATTTAGTTATTTCGTATATGTTTTATTAACAGAAAGATACAAATATAATTTACAAAATACAAAAGAACAGTCGGGCTATCTAAAGGCCATGGCAAACGGTCTTTAGACCGTTTGATATGTAGGTGCAATTTGTATATAATAGCAGTAACATAGCTTTCTTCAAGTATTTCTTATGATGGTTAATAACTATCGCGTAACTTGTAATATTTCTATTCACATAACTGCTCACGTTTTCATTAAAATTGTCTAAAGCTTTCAAACATCTACGTATACGAAATGAGGTTTTCACTAGATATAGAACCTAGCCTGAAACATACCTCTACAGGGCTCTCAAAAATCCCCCTTGCATGCACGAAAGCGATTCATAAGGCTTGCTTCGTTTGGCCCAACTCGTCGGCAATCTTGTATCTCCGGAGTTTAAGTGTTTGACCTCCCTTTGCCCAAATGAAGCTCACGAACATGTCTGCCAATATATTACACGATTTTATATGAGCCTTATTTCCTTCACCGCATAGTGTATATTTCATCGTCGTAAGGTCTGGAGTAATCTTGTCGGTTTGCGCCTTTTGTATTTCTTTTCGTTTTTTGCGTCGCTACCAGGAGAATTTACCAGCTCCAATCCAAGTCTGTAATACTCGTCCGTGAGAGGAACAGCAAGTGAAAGCTGAATATGTACGCGATTTAGTAATTTTTTCAGGCATGTTTTTGTGGGAGCCTTGGATTTCTTTCAAAGGTCTTGATGGCTCGATTAATGTTACCATATCTCTGCGTATTTTGAGGAAAATAATATTATATCACGTTGAAATAGGTCGTTTTGACATAAAAAACTTTCAGTGGTTCTTGTACCGAACATACTGAGTATGTTCCGTAAATAAAAAGATTATTTACAGTTTCAGATAAGTAGGTAACATTTTTATGACATGAACGAACAAACTCTAGCATGCATTTGCTTTAACCATTTCAACTGCACCTATTGCAGTTTATTGCTTCTTCACGTTGGAATATTGTTTCGCCTCACAATCGAATAGAGCAGAGTTCTATGCTACGTTGCTTATGGAGAAACTGTATCCTACTCGCATCTCAGATAACTAATATCACACTGCAATACCTTCACTGATTTCCATTTTCGTATCCCTCGCAAATATAAAATACTGCCGATTGAATACGACGAATACGACGAATTGAAAACTATTAGAATGAACCGTTTTAATAGGTAAGTCCTGAGTTTAGTAGAGTTATTTATTTCTGGCCACTTAACAGACAGATCCATCTAAAATTTTCCTGGGCACTATAGCATCCCTTTCGTGTAAACAAAAAGTTGTCTCCTGACGGTGCATATTTCATATATAATATTTGAGGACTTTACACACAGCGCCATCTAGCACCAAAAGCACAGCTTTTGCAATGCCAACGAGATAGCTGTAGAATACTTTTATACTTATTTATTTTAATACATTATTATAACACACAGACCCGGAAAAACTATTTAACTTGGCAAAACATGCAAACATTTCTTAAATCATCTAGCATAAATGGTAAAGTCATTAGTTTTTATAGTTTAACAAATAAAGGATACAAAACATGACACATTATCCCTAAAATTCAGACAAAGGCAGTCCATGTAGTTTCGTGCAATCACAGAGCTGTTTACGTAAGGACCGTGATATTTGTTTGCGAAACTCTCGAGGATTCACCTGGCAGCTCGCACCGCTAGCCTAATTCCCAAACGAAGCTGAATAAGCGTTTGATTGCGTTTCGATAAACTCTTCAACAAACATGCCTTGTTGCCAATTGGCACGTTTTGTATTATAAAATTGCCGTTTGTATAGAGGTTGTATTAATTATTAAAACTTATTTTAAACAGTAGCGTTGTTTAGTTGTTTACGTCAATATTGAAACTAGTGAAAACAACACCACAATTTCACAAAGAGGATGTCTACTAACTATTGTACTGTGTAACCCATCAAAGAGTGTAATATAAACTCATAACAGTACCTTCTAATGTAATACCTATATTCCATTGTAGTTAAAACCGTAATCGTTATCCTTCATCAAGAACCGCCTTTTGTAACGTGCTTGTTTTTGGATGCTCATAAGATTAACACAACAAAGTCTCGATCAATCGTTAAATTATAATCTTGAATGAATTCAATCACTGTCATCCATTTTAATGGCTTGGAGAGTTTGCTTCGGTCCAATAAGGGTTTTAAATTAAAACTGGGAACCGATTTAAAGCCTTTTGATAGGCTAGTGGCAAGAACCTCGTACGGGATCCGATTCAAAAGATTTCGTAATTAAAATCAATGACAAAACCGTTAAATTTAATCTCATAAAGCTTTGGAATCAAACGTGAACCATTAGTGCTTAAACCAATTATTTTGAGCTCAAACTCTGCAAACTGAAATCGGATTTCAACCTACATATAAAATGGTTTTAACCCCCGTATTATATTATGTAAAAAACGTCTGATAAAAAGTACATAAAGTATTGGCGATTAATTGATTAATCTTGTTTACCATTGCCGTGAACCGTATTTATCTTCAAAAAGGTACCTTAATCTACTAACTACTACAACTACGAGTACTAGTCGCGTCACTAGTTCATTCAGCGGTGAAAGGATTTAAAGTGAGCCTCAAAGGCTCCTTTCGTGCGCTTGTATTTGCGACATATGTATGTTTTTAAAACTTTTATAAGTTCTACAGAATGCCGTCAAGATGTTTTCCTGGTACTGGTATAATTATTTGGATCAGAAAAACCAATTGGTGCACGACCGGATTTGAACCCACTAACTACTTAAAAAGGTAGTGTAAACCTTGTAGGGTAGCGTTGAGCATTCTCCCTAGTTGCAGCCAGCTAACCATGATTTGTAATACAGACAACTTAGGAGCGGTATATCCTAAACTTTGGCTAAAACCGTTTTGCAATATTAATGTACCGTACGTGGTAATCTTACTGATGCTGGAGCGAAACTAAACAACTGACATTATAATAACTGTCTTGCTCTTATCAAGCTACAGAAACGATTATCCTAAAATACGGGATGGGTTATCGAAATGATGTGAAAGAAAATGATTTTAAATAATCGTGTTTATAAATTGAGTTATTTTTACATAATCGACTTTTTTTTACGAAGATTTACTTTCGTCAGAAGGTATGGGTGAACTAATTTTGATAACATTTGGAAAGGAGATAGATTGCATCCTTGGAAAAGGAATAGAATATATTTTGTCTCTTAAAAACCATTGGGTAACAGCTAGAAACAAAATAAAATAAATCTGTGATTTTCCTGTTCACCGCTGTGTAGCAACATTAAGTCGATTTTGGAACATCGACAAATAAATATATCCTAGAGAAAAAGCTTGGTTTTATTAAAAGTCCGTAGTTTATTTATTGCGACACTCATGTTATTTTGCGTTATATCGAGTTGGATTGGTTACGTACTTTCCAATAAAACCGATAAACACTGAAAAGCTTGTATCGTAATTTTTAAACACTTACTTTACTGACTGACTGACATCCAAAGCACAGTCTATTATAAGTACTTTTTTTAATTTATTCAAGGGTTTTGTCAAAATGAATAAAAAACCAAGAAAAACTTAATCTATACATACCTATAATAAAACCTAACTACTTACATAAACCTAACTTAAGTAGCAAAACTAAAAACTCAACTTCTTTACACGAAGGGTTTTCGATTCCCTATTTTAACTTTTATCCTTTATTTTACCCTTATTACGACTATTTCTGAAAAAAAAGGAGCCTTTGTCCTTCTCCAGGATGCAATCTATCTGTTTCATTAAAATCTGTTTAGCATTTTAGGTGTAAAAAGGTAATAGATAGATAGACAGAGTTACTTTCGCATTTATAGATAATATTAGTATGGATGACATAGAACAATACCGTGCTTTTGACGCATTTCTTACTAGTAGGAACAAACCTGATGATTACTAAATTCTGACATCAAATCTGACTGATATTATTTAC
Organism: Scotopteryx bipunctaria; assembly: GCA_949320045.1. Taxonomy (NCBI): domain Eukaryota; kingdom Metazoa; phylum Arthropoda; class Insecta; order Lepidoptera; family Geometridae; genus Scotopteryx; species Scotopteryx bipunctaria. The sequence continues at coordinate 8,819,170 of OX439450.1, read as the reverse complement.
CGGATCTTATTTGGCTCAACGGATCTGTATTGCCATTCAGTGTGACAATGCCGTCAGCATCTTGGAGACCGTCTGATGATCTGGATCAGGTGAGCTATCATTAGACCGTTTGTAACGGACACCCGACTGTTTATTTGTATTTTGTGAATTATATTTGTATACGTTGTATGTTTAGCACTATAAATTTTGATAAACTATCCCTTAAAAAAACGAATTATTTACGTAAATTAAACTCACTGCAACACCTGGCACACAATCCCGGACAGTCGTGTATACGACCCAATCATTGTCTTCGCACCTCGTTCGCAATATGCGAAACGGTACAAACGTAGACACTGTTGAACATTACTTTATATTCCGTGTTACTATGTCGTTGATGTTAGCAATCTCTTTTACAGACAGTGATGAGGCGACACAATGGTGATAAAATAACTGTATTACTTATATTGGTCGAGCGAGTGAAGTGAGCGAAGTTTCTGTGGTAACTTGGGCGATTTGGTGTTTGTTGTATGTTTGTATGTATGTGTGTTTATGGATTTGTTTGTTAGAGCATAACTTTAGAACCGTTAATCCAATCTATACGAAACTTGGTGGGTTAATAGATTGTGATATGATGATTAACAGAGACACGTATAAGCATAATCGGTGGAGGGGTAATAAAGATATAGGGTTCCCAAAACGAAAACAAAAAAGTTTTTACAATTGTATCGAGTGGGGTGTCATATGAAAGGGCTTTACTTATACATTTCGAAATGATTTTTATTTTTATTCTAGGGTGTACAGTTTTTAAAATACGGTGAAATAAGTAAAACTGTTGGAACCGTAAAAAATCGGGACAGCAGAAATTGGTACAAAGTGTGTAAGTACAAGAAACCTCAATGCGAATTTTGCGGGTTGTGGACATCGCACGCGAGATCTCAATTCGTTGTGAACTATTAATATTATATTATGTATGTACCTATGTCAATATTTCTTTCTAACCAGTGTAGTGAAAAAACTTAAAGTACACCTCAAAGATTCCGTTCGTGCAATTAACACGTTTTCGATTTTTTTATTTTCTATGACATGCCGGTTTCCTCACGATATAATCCTTCGCCGTTTGAGAGTGTATAATTGTATTGGATTGATAGGTCTCCACATGGAATAAGATCGGTGATATTCATATTAATGATCTAAAATCGATGTTCCCCGCGGAATACCTCTGATCGCAGAATTGAGCTAAAAAATCGTTTCAGCTTCGCAAAAACATAATCGAGAACGCTTAAATAATCTGTTAAACTTTTTGTTAGAAAATTCTTGTTTGTTGTTAAGAAAACAGCGACAAAAAGAATATTGGTACTGGTTCCTCGGTAAAGGCATTTCTTTCGATTTATTATAATAACTTTTTTTTAACCTAGTTGTATTATGAGCAAAAACATAATAACAAATATGTGTCCGAATTTACTAGTAAGGGTGGAAGGGGCCAAATGTATTTCTTTTTTGTAAAAATGCTATTATTTAAAAAAGTATTCACTATTTTTTTAATAAAACTAGTAGGTCTTATAGCTAGGTACTTTATTCATCTATAACCGAACTACGTGTCACTGGGCTGTGCTTAAGTCAAAGGGCTGGTTATAAATAAGAATCATGCTAAGCGTTAGTTTCTAATTAATTCAGTTTATATTTGCTGAGAAATTTTGCCGTTACTTCATATCCCCTTTACAACTAGCCCCCAGCTCCCCCAGAATGAAAAATCCCGCATAACAACAGAAAGTTTTTTCTAGAAAATGAAATATTTTTCTATTTCAAACTGTTTATTCGCATTTGCTCAACTTTAAGATTCGAGCAACATACCTAATGTATTTCGTGCTTTGGCACACTTCTCAGGAATCGTGTTTCCATGACTCGCGTTGCTTTTTGCCGTTATATGACGAATTTTTCCAGTTCTTTTTATATATACTCCAAAAGGCCTAGGCCTACTTTTTTTACCCTCGGTGAAGACCTACCCGAGAGGGGTAGATTGAAAGTCACCGCTGCATGGCTGTGTGTCATGCAGCAAATGCTGAATCTACTCCCATTGTCCCTTGTGCAATTACTTTGTCATGGAAACTTTAAATTGTAATAAGTATAAGGAGGATAATAAATGCTTTTTTATTTATTTATTTAAAAGGGGTTGAAACGGGTGGTTATAGTTCCTGTAAAAAGCCTGTAACGCGGCAACTAAAAGGACGGGTTGAGGGTTTTTAAATGTACTCATACTCTTATAAGATGTATCCAATACTTGTTGGTAGGTACTTACCTACCATACGCAAGCAAAACTGCTGACATATAATGACGTAGACGCGCGATAAACGATGAATCGAGATTGCCAGACTCGACACTAGTTTGGAAAGCCCGGATAGCTGAAAGTGTTATTATTGATACAAAGTTATCCCGTCTCTAGCTATATTATGAACGTTTGCTTTTTATTGGAAGCGAACGAGTATAACCCATTCAAGTTTTATGTTGGTAGAGCTTTGCTTTTCCGAGTAGGTAACTACATATTTCTCGATCCATACATTACAAATTATGAAATTTTTATTAACACAAAGAAACTTTTGAAGACCTTTGAAGGTGTCGACCCCGAAAGGCTCAAATACAGCCCTGTCGAGATTTCATATTTGAAAAGACCGGAACCTCGATTGTTAGTAGAATATTGTAACGGGGCGCTAAACAGCATTTTCATAAAAAAAATTTTTATTCATTCGTGACAGACATGTCAAAAAAAATGCTGCTTAATGCCCTGTTCCAATATTCTACTAACGGATGACGGATCCATCATTATCATAGTTGGCTGCAAGTTTTCTTATGTTTACTTGTGGCTCTGCCCACCCCATTAGGGATATGGACGTAATAATATGTATTAATATGATCCGTCGTCCGTCAATAGGATGTAGAAACCGGGCATAAATATAAAATCATCATTTAGTTGTGGATATTTTGTATAACACTAAACTTTATTTAAATTTGACTTACTTTAGTTTATACATGTAATAGAGAAGGTCTTAATTTCTACACTTTACCTCGTGGTTCCACCGAGCTTAATATTATTCTCATAACTAATCCCGGGGTCCCACAAGCGCACTCATTCAGCGTGGCTACATAAACGCGGCTTAATTTTAACGTTTTACTAAAGGAAGCGCAATAAAAACGCGTTTATATTCTCCTCGGAGAGTTGGAGGTCGAAGGCGAGCTCGTAAATAATCGGCTCATTCAACTGAGGACCACATTCAATGAGAAAGTCATTCCATAAACGCAGGGGGTCTGTATTCAGAAATAACAAAGTCGGGATCCGTTGACTACGTTGATCTAAATAACCTATCATAGCTCTCTGTCATTTCCTTCGGACGATACACCATGTCAATAAAATTGTTTTGAAATACTCGTGAATAGAAAAGGTTTCATTATAATTTATTCATCTTTAAACAATAAAACCGGTCAAACGAATTCATGAAGTGAATTCGCACACGAGACCGTACCATCGTACACATGTACAAAAATGCAAAATAAAACACTTTTCTACTTACTACAAAACTTTTCTTTGATTACTCTTTAATTATTATTTTTGTACAAATCAGTAAATTTGAGATAGTATGACGGACAGTTGAGGCTTAGTAATAGGGTCCCGTTGGCACCCTTCGGGCAACGCTAAAAACAAATATTTAAAGTATTACTACTATTAATTACTTACATGTAAGAACTTCTTTCGTACTAGTGTGATAAAAAGATCAAAAGTATTTTCCGTGCACTAAATAAATGTGAACTGTATAAGTACCTATAAGTAACAGAAGGAAGTTACAGAGTATTTCAAAACTTTTAACTAGACAGGAAAGTTCAGAATTAAAAAATCTTTTTGCAAATATGATATGCAATCTTCCACACAACCCAGTGCTGCAGAGATCATTAAAATAATTACATACCTAACCTATATTTTTCGTCTCTTTAATGCATTTCGGAATGTAAATTCAGACATTCACTCAAAAAAGTCACGTGTTATTTTTACATGTATCTACTTACCGTGATACTTTTTTACAGGAAGGGGTAGGTATTTGTACTACTTTAGACTAAGCTGAGAGGATCCATCTTAATTCCTCCCAGGTACTACAGCGTCCCATCTGTGAAGGTAAAAGTTGCCTCCTGACGCTGTAAAAATCATCTACTATAGATGGTAAAAGGCCTTAGTACTTAGTTAGTTTAGACACCCAACAGTCACATACATAGTTCTGACCCCTCACTAAGATCACCTGTGTCGTGGGTATCAGAAACTACGAGTACGATGGTACTACAACACCTAGAGTCGGAAGAAATATTAGTAGAACATGCAAACATTTCTCCCGCAGCAGGAATCGAACCCGCGCCTCTTGCATCTCAGCCGAGCACTCGCCCACTACGCCACCGAGGCCGTGTGAACTCGTGACTGTAATTCTTTCAAATCAGCGTAGTTAAGTGCTACACAAAATGTCTTCTTTCGAGCAGTTTACACATATCTTCGAACTTTATATTTAGGTTTTACAAGATGTATCCTCACGATATTTTCCTTCACCAATTGAGGGTATCGACTGGTATAGGCACGTAAATTGTTCGAAAAGTAAAATCCATTTTTGATCAACTTAATCCAAATCCACGACCAAATAAAAATATTCTAAGCACTAGTCACTTATATTCTATAACAGCGCTTAGGATATTTTCATAACAATAAGTTCCTAATTCAAACAGATTTTTCCTCGATGATTTAACTAACAATAAAATTGGATTTAGTTGTCTGTTTGCCTTTATCAGCATTGAAATCCCACTTACATTCACTTAAAAGAACCTTTGAAAAGCATTATTTTTTCCTTTTCTTTTATTTCTTAACCCTAATAGTCTAAAAATAAAGATCTAAGACGTTATATCTTATTTATTTTATCTAACCAAACAACTCGGAAGGGTATACAAATTCTTCTAACCAGTATTTTGTCATCCAATTCATCAAACCGTTTCAAAAACATGTTCTAAAAATACGAGCAAGGCAAGCGTGAAAGGATGTTGAATTATCGGACCAATTTGCGCCGGTGTCGATCATCGCCGTTATCTTAACGAAATTCTGTCGAGTGCGTCACGCCGAGCCGAAGCAATTCCCTTTAAGCTACGTTTTGGCTTTACATCAATCTACCCGACTACAGGAAATGCCTTGTAGGTACATGGTTCTGATACAACGTAAGATAGCTTGATTTTGAACGTAATTCACTAGACACTTTGGTTTTCGAGCATGATTTTTGACAAAATATTATTTGAAGGTCGAGTTCACCAAATTTCGCGCCGACTGGACCATCCTAGCTCAGGAGAGAGTGAAGGGAAACCTTGGCTCTGCAGTGGGACATTGAGGTCTGCTAATAATAATAATATTAAATAGAATTTCTGAAATCAGTGATCTCAAAAAAATGGTCTTTTCTGATGTAAAAAGTCAAATTGAGCATTGCAAGCCGTGTGCAACATAATATTTGTCACCGATTGTGACTGCTATTGAAGTTAGTAGAATAAATACGTGCTTCCTTTGTCGTTGAGTTGTATAGGGGATACGGGCCACGAGTTCAAACGGATGTTATGAAAGTAACCGGAAGTTACGGAAGTTTGTTTCTACTAATCCTTTTAAACCCTTTTATACTTTTCTATTTTACCTTTTTTAAGGTTCATTTTTACTACATCAACACACAGCAACATTCAAGAGCAACATACATATTATGTAAAGAGTAATCAGACAATTACTTACCATAGATTAATAAAGCGTAGAAAATATTTAAATAATATGATAAATGTCAGGATTAAAATACTTCTCGCTTGATATTAAATTTCCATTAACATCAATCATAGCTTTTTGTGTGCATCGAATGTAACTTTTTCAAATATACTTTGTATAAGTCCATTAAAGTCTATTGTACTCGTCTATAAACAAATTTCCACATAGGCTGTTTTTCTAGGAATGGTCACAATAAAAGGTTCTTTGGCAGTAGCTGAAAAAATATTATAAAGATTTACATATAATTGACAGAAAATTATAAATACAAATCAGTAATAAAATTAATCTTGTGCTCTAGTATAATTTTCTTTATTCGTTTGTTTATCCCGGCAAGACGTATGTTTAAGGCACTTACTTAAATATCTAAGTAAAGTTCACCTATTAAAAGCTTAACTTGAAAAACGATTTTTCAACAAAAACAAGTCCCAGGGCAATAAATATAATTACTTCATAAATATAATGAAATTTTAGAAAATTCTTATTTTTTAGATAATTTAAACTGCCTAGAAGCAGACAATTAGCTAGTTCTAAAACAACGAATAATTTAGCATTTTTTATGTAGCAGCTTATGTGAGGTTAGGTAGAACTATTTAACTAAAAGCAAACGCTAATTGAACTAGTGCACTGACGTCCCTATAATCATTTTCGATTTGGATTCGCACAAATCGAAGCCGTAATTCAAGCCGAACTCACAAAAGCCCATCACAAATTACAAACTAATCATAGGCCGCCAATTGGCCGGCCGAGAAAGAGGTTAATTTTCCCAATCGCAGTGGCGATAGGGCGCATTTATAGTGAATGCTAGTTGGCATAGTATTGTGGTATTTTTTCTAATATAGTTTAGCCTATTAAAAAAAAGCTGTTTTCTACGAAAATATTATGTTCGCATACCATTGTCTTGCAATATTATCTCTAAAAATCTGTAACTTATAGATGATCTTACTATATGGCTTAGCACTTTGCAATTACCTAATTACATCTAACAAAACAAAACCTTCCGTTGTAACAAATTACCCATTGTTATAAATTATTGTTAGTCTATGTTTGTGTTGTTGAACGGAGCAAAAAATCATTAGTATCAGTACCTTGGTATGAAAATAAAAAAATATGGATGCAAACATTTGCACAAACACACTACAACTTTGATGATATAGTAGAGACATTGCTTTAAAAAATCGAGGCATTTAATTGCACTTTTGCAAAGCTTCGGCCTGCACCCGCTTTATGCGGTAATGCGGCCAGACCGTCCCACCGGTTACTGCCGCCCCACCAATTAGCTTTTACTGCCCTTGTGGTCCGATAACTACTCCACGAGACTTATCTATCGGCCGATCCGAGTGTTACGCCCTAGTAAACACCGTATATACACGTTCTGTACCCTTAGCATCAATGTCTGACCTGTTGGGTGGCGAGCACATCACAAATGGCAAATAGTCTGATTACTTGGAGGAAATTTTGATTTTGTGTTTAAAGGCGTTTGTGTAATTGGCCAATATTTGGCCACATCAAACTAAATGTAGAATAAAATAATATTTGATTGCCAGTCAACAACATGTCAGGATTTCACCGCAATATTAACCTGCCATTATTCGCCATATACAGGTGGTTTTTACATAGCTATTTTTATCTTAACCCATCGGTTACTCCCAGCCTCGGTTAGGCGTAGGTGAACAGTGGTCTCAGTCGATTAGCGAGGTTTGACCCAAACCAACAAAATTCACGAACAAACAAGATAACTAAAAGCTGGCAAACAGGAAGTTCGCGTTATTGTGGTCCAGTTTGTAGGCTGAGTTTTTCGGGGAAGTATTTGGCACTATGGGGATTGCTGTAATAGGCGTTATCAAAGGAGGGGAAGTAGAAAATACAAGACCATGTAGAAGCTTCGGATATTTTATGCTGGGATTTAGGAATGTGGGGTGACTGGGGTGCTCCACTTTGAGCACTAATCGTTAGTTTTATTAAGAAGTGTCATTGTAGCATAGAGGCGTGGTTTGATATTTATAACTTCTTTTATTTATTGGTTACTATTTTAATGCCAGAATTGGTAATATTCGGTTTCGTGAGCTTATAGGCTCGTTTTAGCGTTGTTATTAAAATCAATTGCAGAAAAACTCTATCCTCTCTCTCTACACTAATTCAATGCGTCAATTCAAGTACGTTACTTTTACAATATGTACATACCTATACCTAAATACTTTTCTTTATCTTTCTGGTGGAGATTCTAGCTCTAGATTTTGTGATAAATATTTTATTTGTTGACAAATCCAGATTAAGACATAAAAACAAATGATAAGGATATTATAAGTAGGTAAATAAGAAATTGAATTGGATTCACGGTCACTTTACACAAACGTATAGTAGCCAATGACATCACAGCAACCGCACCTCACACACCAAACAACAGATGTTATGACTCTGTAAGGCTTTTAACAAAGGAACGAACACAGTTGAACATTTCCATCTTGTTAGGTTTCTACAAAGCGGAATTATTCAAGAAGTCCGAGGGAGTCGAGGGACGAAGGACTCAATTGTGAAACAGAGTAAGATCGGCCGGTTCGGGCCTTTATGACCATATTATTGAGCTATAATATAAACCATAAAAGCTTCCCGCTTTATAAACGCTAACGCCACGTCCTACGTAGCGACTCAAAGGGAACGCGATTGCGATGCGGTGACACACAAATACAATGCGATGCGGTGCGCCTCCGCCGGCAAACAATATAAAAAACGGCACCGCGTGCGTTTGTCACGTAGGACACTTCAAAAGGTATCGACTGACTGTTGTTTTTGCGCCGCGCCGCACCGCTTCGCGTTCGCGTTAAGATCGTTTACGTAGGACGCCGTGTAAAACAAAACACAGACCACCGCATTATACGAGTACACCTTGTTATTTACAATACAAGTACTGTAGATCGAAAGGATCGAAAGGCGGGGTCACTACCAACTAGACCACCAGTGCTCTGGAAACTAAGGCCTTTAACCATCTAGTAGATGATTTATACAGCGTCAGGAGGCAACTTTTTACTTTCACAAACGGGACGCTGAAGTGCCCGGGACGAAGTACTGTAAGTTCAATTTAATAGAACTTACGGTTTATCGCGTAGCTCCAATGGTAGTCGTTAAAACAATTACCGCTAATTGAATAAAACGGTAAATATTTAGGCAATAAACTAAACTCTTCTAAATATTAATAAATCGCAAACTTTTGAATGTTATGTTCCAAGTATCTTACTAATACTAAAAATTCGAAATATAATTTTTGACATTCGAATGAATTGTGATCTGGAATAACTTTAGACTATTTCTTATTAAGGTACAACCCGAGCGAAGCCGCAAGCGGCAGCTAGTTATAACAGAATAATAGCCTCTAAATTATTTGTAAAATCCAACTTACCCACGTACGTAGGATAAGGTACACGATAAATGATTACGTTTTTCCTACCCAATGCCCGAGTTAAATTAGCTAGTATAAATTAAGGTGGTAAAGGTAACCATTATAAAAAGGACCGTACTCTGGCACCAAAACTGCGGAATGACGGTTCTTATTATAATGAATGATCCTTTGTCTTTCTGCGTTTCATGCAGATATAACTATTCTTGCCGAGTGTACCCAAGCGTAGACTATTATAGCGCCTATACTATTATTTATTAGACTAATATTAGATGCTGCTTATATTTTAGACAAACATTAAAATACAAAACTAGGATTGTTTGAAGGATGATTAAAATAGAGACTGTGACACGACAAGCGTTGAGAAATAGTGACAAGAAGTTTGCGGCGCCATTTTTCCTGGAGATCACAAACAACGCGGCCTCTTCCAAAAATAAAATGACAAACCTATTTCTGAATAGCGCAAATGTCAAATTGTTTTGATTTATTCTTAGCTATCTCTACAAATAGCCTTACTGAATCATTTTTATAATAATTCACGCGAGTTGGGTATATTCATGAATACAAAATAGTGTAAGAGTTGATATTTTTAGTCCTTTATCGATGGACCACCTATATGGGCGATGAGCTGATCACCTGTTATCATGGTTCACCATATCCATTGTGGGACTTTGAATCAGAAGTGGCTGCAAGTTGTCTTATAATTTCTTGTGGCTCTGCCCACCCCATTAGTGATACGCGCGTGATAATATGTATGTATGTATGTTTATCGATTAAGTACCTACTCTGGAGCCCTATTACGTTATTTCAAATATTTTAATACATTTATTAATGTATCTGGATCAGGTGAGCTATCTATAGACCTTTTGAAACGGTCTTTTGTATTTGATAGCCCTACAGTTTTTAATGTATTTTGTAAGTTATATTTGTAAATACTTGTATCAGTTGTAAGTTTAAAGTTGTATCAGTCTTTCCATAAAAAAATGTAGCCAATAATATTTTAATAAAAAAAATATATTTTGCCAACGTTCGTTCAAAATTTTAATTAGTTTATTAATTAAAAGTATAATATGAATGAAGAGATGGAACTATTAATAATTAATATGTAGATAAACAACAATTTTATCTATCGTACTATGTAATTATTTGAGGAATCCCTGAAGTCTGTTTTTCTGAAACGCTTCGCCAGTATTGTGTAGAACCAATATCAATTTCACCCAGAGCGTACCTGTGCCTTTGTTCGAGTCGTCCAAAGGGCAGTAGCTCGGAGGCACGCGCCCGCAATATTTATCGCATTCCACACATCATTTCACGAATTCTACTCACCGACCGTATTATTTGGTGTTCGAGTATGTCCCCTGCTATCCCCAGCTCATTCAAATAGCCTGATATCAGAAATGATAAAGTTTGTGAGGATGTTTGGATATTCGTTTACGATTTTAAGCACGTCTATTGAACCGATTTGGAATAAATTCAATTCGTTATCTAAAATACACAAGAGCAAAATTACTTTTCAACTTGTTTCCGTCTCTGAAAACAATGGATGATTCGTTGGGGGCCCCGCTTTTTCATTTGTGGTAAGAAAGTCCGGACCATACAATAACATCCACTTAATCGTAGTAGGTTTGTTTAAAAATATTCGGTTTCATCTCATATTGTTTCGCATTGGCACTCAGAGCGATACACATCGTACAAATCCGGCAGAGGGCTCGGGAGCATCGTCTCAATGTTACAAGTCAACGAAAGCTAGCGGCAACATTGCGATCCACCTGACCTTGTATCACTGAAATGTAAGTAGGTACCTACTCATTTTGACAAAGTCTTACTTCAGACATGAGGTTTATATAAAATCATATATATTGAATAAATGCCTAAGCCACGACCAGACTGTGTGTGTGTGGTGAAATGTAGAATATTTTTAAATAAAAACATAATTTTAATACTACGCAATTTTATTATTTCAATGTAAATTCTAAAACTGGGATTTCTAACTAACTTTGAAACTACCGAAGTGATGCCTAAATCATTATATCACATTATATAGTAACAACAAAAATAAATAAAACAACGGTCAAGTGCGAGTTGAATTTGCACACAAAAGGTTCGTACATGTAAGTACATAAATGTTTAATGTATGGGCCTCCTTTCATTATATTCGTCTTTATTATTTGTTGTTATAGCGGCAATAGAAATACACACTTTGTGAAAATTTACCCTACCTATTACGGTTCATGAGATACAGCCCGCCGACACACGGACGGACGGACGGACGGTCAGCGGTGGCTAGTAGTAGAGTCCCGTTGGCACCCTTCCAGTACGGTAACTCTAAAAACATCTTCAAGTTTGCTCACTTCATGCTGTCGATAAATCTCTGTTTTCAAACGATGAGTGAAACTTACGGTAGGTAATACCATTTATTCTATGTCTACGTCTTATTTTTCGGGAGAGACGACCCGTTACAACGACAGAGATTTACATTTGAAATAGGCTGGGGCTGAGACACACTTTTATTTTGCTCCTTTTATTTTTTCGCGTTGCAGTCCCCTCTCTATGACTCGTCTATTTATTTAACGTTTTCTAAGGAGAAAAGAAAAAAAGTGCATTGAAATTAATTAGGCAAGTTTCGGTGGCCAATTTTTATACCGAGTAATGGAATATGCCCTCGTTTCTTGAGTTAATTAACTGGGCTTGCGGTCTCAAGCCGCTCACTGATTTAAATTATAAATAGGTACGGTCAGCGGCAGAATATGATGTTTTTATCATAAATATCCATAACTTATTGACTTGGAATTAAAATATTGGAAGAACTATCAAGGAATTGCTTTTGCCTGTAATATTTGTAACAGCTGTTACGATTTTAATACACACCAAGAAAATAAAGTCGAAAAAATTATACTTTTATTTAATGATAGAAATTTATTCGTAGAAATAATTAATGTATTTACAAATATTGTTTACAAAATACCATAAGAAACAGTCGTGCTACATAGACTCTTCTTCTTTCTCTTCAAATGAAATGTAACGAAGAATAAAAAGATATGCTTAGTAAATAGAATAAAGGTATGATTGAAAAAGTAACTGAATAAATGAGATCACACAAAACTTATGATTGAGATCACATATTATTGTAACAATCTTCCCAACATGGTGTAAATACGAAGCGTTAAAAGCCAGGCTCTTCTTAATTTTCTATGTAAATCGTGAACACAAGGTACTGCGGGTAAGTTTGGAGATAAAATGGCTTTATAAAAATATTAGAGAAACAAATTGTGCTATCCATCAAAGATTCACAAAGTTGGATCGGTGTTGCGTAACATTATTGATGGCGTTAATAATCGCACAGCCGCTTTCAGACTGTGCGGAACATCATTATTTCATAGACGCAACATAATTATTGGAAGTAAGTTAAGTGATTATGACGATAAAATATCAATTTTTCATAATTTATTAAGCACCTACTAGCTTTTTATCTCTTTCTCATAATAAATGCCTATACCTAGAGATGTTGGAAGACGATGGGCGCTGTCGACTGACGTAGCTAAGGCCTCTTGTCTTGCGACCTGTTTTGTCCACTTCATTTTGCACGTAATATTGTAAGACTTTTCGTGCAAAGATGGGCGACGTCGCTTGACTTCACCTGACATCTCTAGCGACACGTGTCGCTGAACATTTGTCTCCTAATGAATTCGACTTTATGTCTCCCTGATAAAGGGAGCTCCTCAATCGAAGCTTTTCACTGCAGCTATTGCCATAAGTGTACGATGTCTTCTCTTTAGATGCCTGAGGTAAGGCGTGTTTCTGTTGCAAATAACTCAAACTCTCTTCAATGGAGAAGGCTCTTTCTGATCTTGGTCTGTTATTTACTGAGAGCATCAAAGTCTCACGAACGTTCCTTCGAATCGCTTTATCTACCGCCTCTGCCATTTTGTCTCGAGTATTGCTGGCCATTTTACAGATCTGACAATTATTGTGACAAGGTACCCAAAATACTTTGATAACTGAAGCGACCCCACTATATCAGTGTGAATGTGCTCAAATCTCGGAGACCTCGGTAATTCTCCGAAGGGACCTGAAACGTGACGTGTACTTTGCCTTTTGACAACCGAACGAAACTTTGTCCAACTGGTTAAGATTTCTATACTTTGAGGGCCAAAATGTTTTTATGTTATAGTTCATAAAATTCAAGGATGCCACAGGGATCTAGTCCTCGAGAAATAGATATAAAAGTTACATTAGAAGGATATCGCAAAAACTGACAAAATGTGTACTATCAAAAAACTGATTCTGGACAGTTTTTACGGTATCTATCTACTGTGTTTAATGTCCAGTTCCAATATTTTACCTACTGATGACATTGTTTTTCTGTCAAATGATACATGGCGCTTTTTGACAGATAAGATAATAACGTTGCTACGGTAATGAACGACCCGTCATCCGCTAGTAGAATATTGGAACTGGTTATTTTCTATTCCCAGATAAATAAGGCTGTGTCTCAGTTGTATTTAGACGTCAAGTCTCAATTCTAGTAGATATTTGTTTATTCACGTTGACTGCTCATCGCAACGGTCGGGTGGATTCTAAAACATTAGTTCCGGCACTCAATTAGCCCTACTAGGTATACTGTGACTCTAAGTCGGCCACATATCAGTCTACCTATTCAGAGATAACAGCTAAGTAGTTTAGAGTAAACTAATATTATATTCCGGGTATTCCCCGAGTTTGCCAGTAAAATTGCATGCACACAGCGCTGAATATGTTTAAAGCAGGAAATGATTGGGCGAAGAAATAGGTACAGTCAACATCAGGAGTAAATGTTAATCAAACGAATTCCAAAAACATGTGAATTTGGTTTTGTTTCATCGTCATCATCATTATCATCATCAGCTTATGGCAGTCCACTGCTGGACATCTCTCCTCGTCCACTCCCCTAATGTTCCATCAAAGCTAACCTGTTCCTATAGCTACATTGAGTACACACCTATGTCCCCGTAAAATTGTAAATACCCTTAGATTAATTATAATCTCGCGAGATTATAAACTGTCGAACATCTGCTCATATCGAAATTAGTAGGTTAGGTTAGTTTAAGTATTTCGTATTCAAATATTTTGGCAACTGCATAAATTATTTTGAATTATAATATTATTTGTTAGGTACTGTTTTCATCTAAAACCGTTCTGTAAGAAGTTTTAATCTAGTTGATCTACAATAGAAAATGAAGATAATTTAAACTTAGACGTTGTTTCTAATTGGCAGATGAAGCGATGCGTGATCACATTGATCGTACGATTCCATGAATAAACCCTACTGGGACCTGGCTACGGATGTTGCTGATACAATAACAGCTATATGATTCCACAGTAGGAGTTAATAATAAAACCAGTCAAGTGCGAGTCGAATTCGCACATGAAAGGTTTCAAAGAGTCCAAGTCCACATATCATCCATATTGTGGCCGGCGTCCATATTGCGATTTCTCAAATTTAATTTGAGAGATTTTATCCTAGTCTTAAATAAGGGCCTTTTACCATCTATAGTAGATGATTTATACAGCGTCAGGAGGCAACTTTAACCTTCACAAACGGGACGCTGTAGTGCCCGGGACGAATTAAGATGGTGTAGGCTTGCCCAGCACCTATTCTATCCTCTCAGCTTAGTCGGACTTGTGCATAGGAAAGACATGGTCAATACGTGCGGAGCTGACTAAGCCGCGCCTTTCCTCACGATGTTTTCCTTCACCGTTTGAGAGTGCTGGTATGGCGCACATAATTTTTTCGCACAGAAAAATCCATTGGTACATGACCGGGTTTGAACCCACGATCTTAGGATCGAAGGGCGAGGTCACTACCAACTAGACCACCAGTGCTCTCTAAACCACCATTCTTAAATAAAACAAATACAATAAAAACAACACTATGACGAATACATGAAATATTAATCGCCGTTTTAAAGTAACTCGATAAGAATTTCCTTTGATATCTACCTATTACAAAATTTTCAATTCGCGCAAAAGTTACTTGGGAAACGTATGTAGGTAAAGCATTAAAATGATTAAATTATGAAGTCCTCACCAAGACGTTTAACGTCCCACATAAGACAGAACGACATAATTAAGTTGGCTATTTGTTATGCCGCGCCACGCACTCTCGCTTACGGAAGACGTGTCGGCTTTTGTAAAACAGAAGCTCTAGTAGACGTATGCCTCGAAGGAGCTTGCAAAAGTGAGCTATATCGAACTAATTCTACATTAATATTGCGTGAACACAAATTGTTTCAACCATATATGGGCGATGGGCTGATCACCTGTCACCATGGTTCACCATATCGACCTTGGGAGTCTTGGATCAGAAGTGGCTGCAAGTTTTCTTATGATTACTTGTGGTTCTGCCCACCCCGTTAGGGATACGGCCGTGATAATATGTATGTATAAAATATCAATTTTATTAAAGGTCAGTTTTTTTTTAACTGAAATGCACTTGCGCACACGGTAGGTATCTGTTTTCGTAAGTCCCAAATGGTTGCGTTTGTAGCTCTTCTATTTGTGTCTTAAACTGACGGAGGCCTGGCTAAAGTTAAGTTTGAATCAAAAGTGCAAATTAAGATGTCAACGTGCTGCTATCCCTTTACATTATCAGGGATCGCTGTTATCGCTCCCATATTAGGCCTTACGAGTCACGAACGTAGGTGCCTATCGACCTCGGACGCTGCTTAAATCATCTTTTGTAAATGGTTCATGCCATAACTGCCTGGTCTGAACTGAAGCGGACGAGCGCAAACTCAAACTCTTGTCTCAAAAGTGTACACGCAAATAAATTAAATTTTTATGTCATTTTTTTCTCACTATTAATGCCAGTCCAGTAACTTTTAAATACAGAAACAGTTCAAGAATAACAGTGCCGTCTCAGATCTCTTGAATCATTCTTTTGTATTTTACTTTGTAATTAATCATGTTGGCTGCTCTTCTTGGAGAATTTTCTCCGCGGTACCAGCTGAGCAACTTCATTTATTCTGCAGTACCTAAGACTACCAAGCTTATGTTACTGTGAATTGCATTTTAGTGCAAATAGGGTGTTATTGCGTTTGAGAGGACCGGCAACAGAGAGGGGCGCATGAGTTGCCGAATATTGGGCTAAATAAATAATACTGAGGTAAAGCCTTTGACTCAAAAGAAGAAGTGTTAGTAGATCTTGTTTTGTCACATTGGTTACTTTTTTTTTCTTGCGCTAGGTTTCATTGCATACTAGTTGGCACCACTAGTATGTTACACGATATCGCTGCGTTGTAAGAATTTATTTATTTGCATACATACCTACATAAAATCACGCAGAGATCCCGGATCTCCATTTATTATTTATTTATTTATTTCTACCAGCAGCGAAATGGGCAGACTATATTTTATAGTCAAGATCGGTCGTAATTGGATTAGACTAGCACAGGACCATGTTGGATGGCACAAGCGAAGAGAGCCTGTTTTTGCAAAACAATGGGCAAAAACAGACTGTGGATGATGATATTTATTTATTCATCTGAATTTCGACCAGGGTCCTCATTTTCCGACAAATATTTGAATTTATAGTTTATAATATTAGTAAGATACGAGCAAGAGATTATCTCACAATCTATTAGACCGATATTTTGAATTATTTGCAAAACCTTTATCTCTTAATGGAAGCACCTACTAGTGCTAATCCTCTCGATTCGACTAATGCCTAGTTCCTATATTTGAGTATCCGAAAACGAATGGCAGGTTGGTTACTAACCAAAAAAAAATTCTGATAAAAATTATGGCGCATTTGGACGTATAATAATGAGGTAATAAACGAATCGCCTTCCGTTGTTTAATATAGGAATCGGACAAATATTGAGAGTTTATATTTGGTTTAAGCAAACATCAGTAGCCTTTTCTCATCTAGTCTAGTCGTGTCAATAGTTCTTTCGAACCAGTGTGGTGAAAGGAATTAAAGTGCGATGCATGCTTTCGAACTTATTCGAGTCTACGGCATTTAATTTTGTCGGATTACACACGATGTTTTCCTTCACCATTTGAGAGTACCTACTCGTATAGCGCACATAATTTTTTCGAACAGAAAAACCCATAAGTGCACGACCGGATTTGAACTCAAGACCTTAGGATCGTAAGGTCCCAATGCCACCACTAGATCACCAGTGCTCTCGCTTTTTCTCATCAGAGTGAAACTTTTGTTCGTAACTATTATACCTTCCTTGTTACCTATTTATTGTTAGGTACATAGAATTGCGTAAAGTTTCTTGAACTAGATAAATTAGCTTAGAGTGTTGCCGCCGCGCCATCCGTTTCATCTTTGTTATCCTGCAAACCATGAGCTTTTGGAACACTTTTTAACATAGTGTAAAATATTTCGTACTTCGCAGACAATAAAGCTCCGTGAAAACGGTATAAAATTACATAATGGTAGAAACTATCATTATTTTCCTGTAAATTATATTAAGCTAGAACAGAACCGTTTTGGATGGCACACACTAGGAGAGGCCCAGAGTAGGTATGTAAAGACAGACTGATGATGAGTGGGTAACTCTTGTGACGGAGTTTTTAGGCCGCCTAAAGGCCTCCGTCATAGCTTAACGACTTAAAAGCTGGGACCGACAAATAAACGTGCCCTCCGAAACACGGAAGCGCTCAGCTCATAATGCCACTTGCGGTCACCCATCCCAATTGGGACCGCGCACAACGTTGCTTAACTTCAACGATCAATCAAGAACATCTAAGCAAGCTACGCTACGAGCGCGTCCGTAATGCCACTTGCGGTCACCCATCCTAATTGTGACCGCGCACAACGTTGCTTAACTTCAACGATCAATCAAGAACGTCTCAGCAAGCTACGCCACGAGGTGATGATGATGAAAATTTTTTTTTTTCTCTCACTATCTCCTATCAGTCTCCCGACTACAAGCAGTTTTTGTGTAGTTGGTTAGTCTAGTAAGAGTCAGCTCCAGTGAACATTCCCCCTTATCTTTGTTTTTAATGATCCATCCAGTTCCATGATGTGTTGTCGGCTTTTTGGATATTTGATGGATGTAAACTGTGCAGTCAGGTTGTTAGGGATAAGATGTATTTATTTAACCATAATAACATAGATTGATTTATTATACTTTACCCATACCAAATTGAAGGCGAAAGGGTCAGAAAGACATACCGACTCACGATAATTGATTATAACCGAGTTAGCAATTATTAATTTTATATATCTCCAATGTTGGGAACCGCATAACGGAACTAAAATGGAGTTGGGCAGGTCACCTGGCAAGGCGTGGTGATGACAGGTGGAGTAAGGCGGTAACTGAATGGCGTCCAAGAACCGGTTACAGAAACGTCGGTCGTCCAGCAGCGAGGTGGGCTCACGATATAGCATCCGTCGCTGGCCGGACCTGGATGAGACTAGCAACGGACCGTGGAGAGTGGCACACACAAAGGGAGGCCTATACCCAGCAGTGGGTGAAGTCGGGTTGCGGATGATGATGATGATGAATGAATGAATGAAACTTTTATTTTTGGCACTAAAACACACAAAAACCTTGAACTAACTTATATTAAACTACTTAACTAAATGATGATGATCTCGAATGTTAGCTACTGCGATGAGAACCGATGACATTGTAAAAAAGGGTGGTCGATGTATGGAGGCAGGATAAAATCGTTCGTGCTAGAAGTATATTGGGGAGGTGCTCAGCAGCCTCTTACAGGCTAACGTTGATTTCAACACTGAATAATAATTCATGCTAACTTACCGGACTAATCTTGTCTACCGAAACGCTCGTGGGGTAGCTTGCTTAGACGTTCTTAATTGATCGTTGAAGTTAAGCAACGTTGCGCGCGGTCACAATTTGGACTGGTGATTAGCTGAGCGCTTCCATGCTTCAGAGGGCACGTTAAATTTTCGGTCCCGGCTTTTAAGTCGTTAAGCCATGACGGAGGCCTTTAGGCGACCTAAAAACTCCGTCACGAGAGCTGGTCACTAGCTCATACGAACTTACTTTGTACCGGACTACTCATGTAAACATTATATCTTAATGGACAATGCCCAAGCGGCTATAGGGCTTACAAGCCTTGCCTTCTTATCGCAAGCATCATTCATGTGCGTAATACTTGTCAGAACAGCGTACTGCTAGTTAGGACACAATACCAGTTAATCAAGGCACATCAGCTTGCTTTGTGGGTATAATCACTTTACGCTTACGGCCACGCATGCTTGTGGCATTCACCTAGAAAGCGGATTACCTGTTTCAGACGTTTGTAGAGGAGCTAGGAGTTGTGGTCTCTTACTTTAAAACCTTAGTTTTATCCAGAAGTAACTAAACTAAGGCCTTTTACCATGTATAGTAGATGATTTATACAGCGTCAGGAGGCAACTTTTGCCTTCACTAACGGGACGCTGTAGCGCTCGGGACGAATTAAGATGGAGTAGGCTTGCCCAGCACCTATTTCATCCTCTCAGCTTAGTCGGCCTTGTCCACAGGAAAGACATGGTCAATACGTGCGGAGCTGACTAAGCCGCGGGTTTCCTCACGATGTTTTCCTTCACCGTTGTGAGAGTACTGGTATAGCGCACATACATTTTTCGCACAGAAAAATCCATTGGTACACGACCGGATTTGAAACCACGCTAAGGTCGTGGATCGGATCGGAAAGGATCGGAAGGCGGGGTCACTGCCAACTAGACCACCAGTGCTCTCCAGAAGTAGACAATTATTTATTTACCTACATTAAAAAGCCATCACTTATTTCTTAAACTTTTTGTATACCGATGCGTCTGTTTCCAGTTTATCTGTAACTAGCTCAACCAACACGACATTCAGGGATTAGTGTAGCTAATTTTATGAATCGATTCAGTAGTTTCTTACCTCTACATTGATGATTTGAGTAAGAATCTGCTTATGGAAATGTATTTCGTGCATATTTTTTCTCTGCAAAGCAGTTTCGCTTACCTAGCCTTTGGCCGTAGCAGCTGAGCGAATCATTTCTGTCTGCCGTCTATCCTCTTAAGCCAGCAGAATCTTGCATTCAATATGAATACGTTTATAACATTCTGAATCTGCACGTTGTGATTGTAAGCTGTGGATTTCAAGTAACATTCCTACTGTTATTTGTATTGTAAACACTGACTGATTAAGTTTGGTTTTAATGAGTCAGCTGGAGCGCTGATAGTTTAGCGGTGGTACCCGGCCTTCCGTTCCTGAGGTCATCGAATCCGGTAAACGGAACCAATGGATTTTTGCTAGAAAAATGTCCCTATATGTGCTCCCAAATGCTGAAGGAAAACAAAGAGGAGGCCAATATATCCTAAAACTTTATTTAGGAAGAGACTTACAGCTCATACAAATATAATTTACAAAATACAAAAGAAACTGTCTAAAGGACGTTACAAACGGCATATAGATAGCTCACCTGATAAAACCTCACTCACGTGTTAAATTCATGGAAGGAACATAATCAATCAGCCATCTTTAATCCTTTACCACACTGATTTCACAAAAGACACAGAAGGGACTCTAATTATAGTAGTAGTAACTAATTAGCTGTTTAATGACCACAAATCAATACAAAATAGAGTACTCATGGTTTAGAAGAGGTGACCCCAATCCTAAGGTCGTGGGTTCAAATTCAGTCGTGCACAAATTGATTTTAATGTTCGAAAAAATTATGTCCGCTATAACAGTACTCTCAAACCGGTGAAGGAAAATATCGTGATGAAAATTTTGAAAATATATGTCAAGTGCACGATAAGAGCTTTTGAGACGCACTTTAATCCTTTGACCACACTAGTTCAAAGGAACTGGTGATACGACTAATTAAGTAATACAAAATTCAACGTATACTAAACAAAGAAAATAATGACTCCAGTCATTAGGAAATCATACTTGATAATTGATACATAGAGAGTTGTACAATACGTCTAGTTTCTGAAATACGATCTATCGCAATGATGATATGAAATAATGTATAGAGATGTTACAATAATTATATCGATAATTATTTTTTAAATGGTTGCTTCAGGTATTATTAGTTGACTTTTAGTTGCATATTCAAACAAATTCGGTTTTCATACAAAGCACGAAGTTTGCCGAGGTGCGCAATACTCATGGTACGACTGTACTAAGAAAGCCATGAAGACTTTAGGGGAAAAAATAAAATACTCGAGAATACCTATCGACAGAAAAATATATACAAAGACGATCAATACCTAGAACCGCATATTGATAATTTTATTGTGATTGGGAAATAATAATAAGGCACACGTGTAATGAAATGACGCATACCCCAAATTCCACCGTTAATCCGGGCTCTCGTCGGATTGAGTCGGGAATTATATACGTTGAAATAATAATCACTGTTTTCCTAGAACAAACTTTGTTCAGACCATCACATACCGTTTTAAGGCAACAAATTAAAAAAATACGCATATTTTGTTTTAGAAAAACATGAAATAATTACGAAGCTAACGAACAGACACTGTTTCTTAAATCGCCTGAGATTAAAGTTGAAATTTGAGCACCGAATCCTAAGGTGATGGGTTATAATCCGATTGTGTACCAATGGAATTTTTCTATGCGAAAAATTGATGTGCGCTATACCAGTACCTACTCTCAAACGGTGAAGGAAAACATCGAGAGGAAACCCGCGGCTTAGTCAGTACCGCACGTATTGACCATGTCTTTCCTGTGGACAATGCCGACAAAGCTGAGAGGATGGAATAGGTGCTGGGCAAAACTACTCCATCTTAATTCTCCCGGGCATTACAACGTCCCGTTAGTGAAGGTAAAAATTGCCTCCTGGCGCTGTATAAATCATCTACTATAGATGGTAAAAGGCCTTAGTTTAGTTACTTCTGGACAAAACTAAGGTTTTAAAGTAGATTAACATCAATAATAAGATTGATGAAATAGAGAAGTTTGTCTTTTAAAATTTACACAAAGTCAAAAAGCATCGTTAATTTTTTTTGCATCTGTTACAATCGAAACTTTTTACTCCTAAGTCATGAATAAATCGCTTTCAATGTTTTCCGAAGAACTAGGCCATAACAGTTTATTTTTAAGTTTAATGTACCTATCTAAACTTGAGACTCATAAATTAATTTTGTACGGTAAAATAACTTGAAAGCTTTCTCACGGTACCGTCAATATTACTTCTATCTGTAATCGATACTCCAAGACAAATAACCTTAAATTTCCATTAGTTTTCGACATTCGACGACGGCTAATCCTAAATGCTTTTAGGATCGTATTAGATTCACTGCGGTAGCATATACAGTCTTCGCGAAAAATAACTGGATAAAAATATTTGAGGCATACGAATATTACCAAAAATATTGTCCATACCTGCTCTAATTTCAATTTATTCTAATAGTCTTTAAGTTCAGAACAATCCTTTATGTCAACATTTCGTACTGAGTTTGTAGATGTTATACGTACCTGCATACTTGCTTCTAGCTATACTTAATTACTTATGTATGTACTTGTACGTAATATTTAATAACATCAAGATGCATCAAATATCTATGTTGATCCCACAAATGTTTGTCCTGTTTGGGAATCAAACCCACAACCGTAGAAGGCAAGCTTCAACCAACTGAGCTATGTAATCAGTAAAGCATGTAGAATCAGTAATAATACCAGATTTACATAAAACATGTCTGAAGAAAATGCCTTGCGCTTCGTTGCTATTAAACAAGTTAAACGTGATTCGATTACTATCGTTTCTAGAAATTTATTTTAAAACCGCTCCTTGAACAAAATCTTTTTAATAAAGTAAATTACGAAGACGTCCAGAGAGAAAATATTTAGTAACTAGAATGAATGTCTCGAGTGGATTCAAGAGCTTAAGTGAATTGTTTTGTTTGCGACGTTGGAATACAAAATAGTAACAATTTGTGGAATACTTTTAATAAACCATAGCAACATTATTTTTATTTAATACATACTTAATAAGATAGTGACACATCAACAGTACTATAAGGTGTAGTATTATTATAGATAGGTACTGTTTTGTGTTATCATATTAAAATAACAACACATAAGTGCCGCCTTCTGGTTCGAATGAGCTCTTTTCTGAAACAAAGAAGTCTAAATTTATTTTGTTTTATGAAAAAATATATCTGTAGCGCATTTTTGTTATTCCGTACTACAAACTCATATTTCTTATACTTGCGAGAACTATCTACGATCTCCAAGTCCGAACGTTAAACTTTACAGAAACCTTTAAATCATGACCGTACACTCGCAAACTCGTAAACACGGTAAAAGGACTCAATGTTTTACAGTTTCTCTGCCAACGAGTGCACGGCACTTTATTTTAGCGTCATTAGGACTTCCCTCGACAGCTACACATGGATTCGGGGATAGACAAAGAATGCGCGATGAAAGAGCTTTTCATACCTCGCCGAGCTGTGCCTGTGTGTTGTGATAACAGCTTACGATCCACAAGTTTGTAAACTTCTGCATGTACGCGTGTGTAACTTTTCACAATAGGCCTTTAGTGACGGCGAATGTTTTTGTTCGCTTCATCGGTCGTAATATACGGTCTGAGCCAAAAACTTTACAGCTTCATTCGACCCGAGGCATGTTAATGTATGGAAGAAGAAACAATAATTTTAAAGTATTCTGCGTGTAGTATCTTACATAGGTATATATACTACCAATTATAATCTAATTAGTTTAGCTATCTTGAAACCATAACAAGAGATGAAAAAGTTTAATCTGATCCAAGCCGCTGCCAGAAGCGTTTTTCGCTAGGTTTATTATTTAACAAAGACAATCAAATAAATTGTTTACAAAAAGTTGTTTCAAGGAAAACTTCTAAGCGCAAGAAAGCAATCACAGCAAACTCAATGAAGCTCTACATAATGTAATTACTTGGTCATTTCTTCGTACAAGCCGGGTATTGATGCGGCTTGAGTGTCTGCGTTATTTGTGCCTCGCTCCTCACAGTCGTTTAACAAAATGACGGGACCTTTTTATCTCAGTCGGGCTGCAATTTGTTTCTCGCTCTATTTTCTCCAAACCGCAGACCGACCGAGCGGTTGCTATTTTGAATATCCCTTTTCTACAAAATTAAACAGAATTTGTCAAGTTCCGAATGTTAGAAACACTGTCTTTAAAACGAATAAGCAAGTTAATTACAATTATTCAAAACATTTTACAAGATTTTAGTTAACATCTCTTTCATTGATGTCTGTGATGTAATCTTCTCTGTTAGACTGGGAATAAAGAAAGAACAGAATGCTTTCCAGCTACTTCTCTCCCCGAGCATGTAGTAAAAGTCGACTAAGGGATAGTATCCTCTCCAACACGCTGGACCATCTATATGGGCGATGGACTAATCACTTGTCACCATGGTTCACCATATCCATCTTGGGAGTTTGAATCAGGAGTCATGAGATCCTCCTCTATCTTCGGCTTACCCCGGAGCGGTTGTCGGTTCTTCGGCAGATAAGTCCAGCCCACTGCCACTTCAATTTGCTTATTCTCTGATCTATGTCGAGGACTTTGGTTCTCTGTCGGATAACATCGTTACGAATCCTATCCTTCAGAGAAACTCTGAGCATATATCTTTCCATAGCTCACTGAGCGACTTTGAACTGGTGGTATAGCCGTACTGTGAGTGTCCACGTTTCGGCTCCGTATGTCATGACAGGTACCCTGACAGGACAGGACGCACTGATTGAACACTTTGGTTTTCAGGGCATTGTGGTATAGGTGACGTGAAATCTTGACGTAATTTTCTAAATGCTGCTCAACCAAGCTGGATTCTCCTAGGGTAGAAACAACTTTGAGAAAGAGGCTAAGCCTTCTCAAAGTTGTTTTTACCCTACTCCATTAGGTATATGGGCGTAATAAAATGTATGTATGTGATGTTATGGTATATATATACTCTTACGAACCTCTGAAAGCTGCTATCTCCTTCTGTTGACAAAATGTGATAATAGTGATAAACATCCGTCTTATAAAGTGTATTTTTTTAAATACGGCCAATTTGAGATATGGTTTGAATTTGGCAACCTTTGTTCGCATATCTAAGGGTCTTGCCTGACTTTATCTGTGACAAGTGCCTATGCCGACAAATGTGACGTCATACCAACTTTTAAAATGCAAAGACATAACAATATGTACACACAGAATTCAACAAGCAAAACAAAATCCATTGGGAATCGTGTGTCTTTGGACAAGTGTGTATGTAGTATCTAAGTAGGCAGTAACATTTGGAAGGAAAATTCCGATCGTTATAGGCGCTGGGAAAATTCCAATGGTCATCATGCTCTGTCAGAGCAAATCAAAAGTATTTCTGTTTGATCGCCCGAAACATGGAATTCTGAGATATTCAATGATCATCGCTCTGTGAACGTCTGAAACACTCGAAGCAACTTCTAAAGCTGCCAACAGACCAAGCAAACGAAGCTGAAGTGAAATTGTGATATTTTTATAATCATAACAATGGTTTTGGAGTTACGGGGAACAAAGCTGGTATTCACTGATATGTTTTTCATTTTATTCTTTGGGCATGACAAAACAGAAAGGGAAGAAGGAAGAAGTTCGATCGGAAGTCTACACTCGCCTTTGTTCGTTTGGTGCGTACACCTATATCGGATTATTTATATAGTTTATAAAAATGTGGTTTCAAAACAAAACACCTCAAAGTTAAAATTCAAATTATGGCACTTAACAGAACAAAGGTTTGGCTCGTCGCACAGTAGATTTGATTCATTCAATTAATAAAACAATGCAGACTGCTTCATGAATTGGTAATACTTATTTGTATTCAAATCCATAAAATCCGTTCTATCGACACTCATACTATAGTGCCTCTTGCCGCATTGTTGTTTCTATTGAAGTATGTTTTATTGCCGAAGATCGTCTCGAAAATATGAGTCTGCATTCTCGTAGACCGTCTACGAAACCAACCACGATATTTTTCTCGTAGACCCTCTATAAGTTTTCGTAAAACACCTACGATTTTTTTATTATTAATATTGTAGCGAAAAATTGTAAAAGTCGATTAAATGACAGTATCCTCCAACATGATGAGATACAATAAGAAAGTATTCCCAAGGAGGATTGACGTCAGGCAGGCGGCCGGTCATAAAACACTTTAGCCAAAACTCTTACAGCATGATCCAAGGATCATGCTGTGCCGACCCCACATAGAGTGGGATAAGGGCAGGAAGATGATAATGATGATATAGCGAAAAATTGTAACAAAAATGCACTAGTGTATTTCACATACAGCTGCGCTATATTGAGCTGCTGCAAACTATCAAACTTTGCAGACCTTATAATTCATTCTATGTAATTTTGATTTGTGTCTAGACGCCTGCCTCATTCATAAGTTAGATATAAGAATACTTTAACTCACATAAAACGAGTATCGCTATATTTTGAGCTGTTAACTTTATTATAAATAAATAAATAACACCCAACAATTTTTTTTACCCAACTGTCACACATGTACATAGTCCTGACCCCACACTAGGATTCCCTGTGTCGTGGGTATCAGAAACTACGAGTACCATGGTACCACAACACCCAAACCCGGAAGAAATATTTACAGAACATGCAAACATTTTTTCCGCAGCGGGAATCTAACCCGCGCCTCTCTGCGTCTCTGCCGAGCAATCGCCCGCCATGCCGCCGAGGCTGTCAAAATAATAATAATAACAATACATATTTTAGATATGTACCATAGTAAGTGAGGCAGATTCAATCGTTCTTTTTCTAAATAAAAACTATTAGATTGGTGGAGATGAAATGCAATAAAAAGCGATCTTGTGTGGTGGCGGTAGCGGTCGGGCCACCACATAATTGGATCAGCTGTCGTTGACAATCGACCACTCCCGTCGTATTGCGACGAAACGACTTCAATATATCTTCTGAGAGCTATAATAATGTGATTTATAATAGTTTTAGGAGCTATACATGATACTTTGATAGTATTAGCTTTAAATAATTTAGTATCCAAGAACGATACGATTATAGTTCTTTCATTTAAAAACAATTTTAGGTATTTACAATATGACAGTCTTTGTTACTTTTGATACCTTGACTCTATATTTTGGGAAGGTTTAATATAATACCGAGCCCCAAACACTTCGATGATTTTAATAACATGTACTATGTATATTCCAAGTTTCATTCAAATCCATTCAGCCGTTTAGGCGTGAAAGAGTAACAAACATCCATACATACAAACTTTCGCGTTTATAATATTAGTAGGACTAATAAAATAATGACGACGATAACGCATTCAGTTCAGCATTTTCGATGGTTTCTGTAAAGTGCAGACATTGTCGTTTGAAGAAGAATACTATGCAAAATGTAACCAAACAATGGTGTCAAAACACAGCATCTCATCGACAAGCGACTGTATTGTCAGATTTCATCTCTTTGGGTGATATCAGCCTTTATTGAATCACAGGCAGTAACTAGAGAGCTATGTTTGCAAACATTATTGAATACATTGTTGGAATACGAGTTAATTAACTGCCTAAATCATGTAGTTGTTTTGTTTGTTGAAACATATAAATACCTAATTATTGCTCATAGCCAGAAGGCGATTTACTGTTTTGCAACAACGCACCGCTTTGAGGCCTAAGTTCACCAACAGCCAATGAAATCTAGAGCATTGCGTTTGTCGCATTGGATTGCCATCTGATTTATGAAATTGATTTTCAGCGAAAGTGGCTTGGACCATCTTTCAAGCTGAGAAGGCCGAAAGTCACGCGACATCGACAATTTATAAAATAAACGGCCGTCGCATAATTGACGCGACCATCTCCATTATAATTTATATGATTTTGTTTTAAACGCATTTGTCGCGTCGTCGTCTCGTGACCGGTGTGACCCTGCGGTCGCCCTAAGGTTTGCCCCAAATCCCCCGGCATCATGACAAAGTGTTACGATTAAGTTTATACAAACACGCTAATTGAAATTATAACCTGTTGTTACAGTTTCGTGTTACCGAACCTCAGGCTAAATTTTTTTTTACCCAACTGTCACATATGTACATAGTCCTGACTAGGATTCCCTGTGTCGTGGGTATCAGAAACTACGAGTACCATGGTACCACAACACCCAGACCCGGAAGAATTTTTTACAGAACATGTAAACATTTCTTCCGCAGCGGGAATCGAACCCGCGCCTCTTGCGTCTCTGCCGAGCAATCGCCCGCCACGCCACCGAGGCCGTCCAATTGTAAGATTTGATTAGTAAATGAGCAGATGCTGCATATAAAAACATGTTCCAACCACTACAACAGTCCGCATTTAACTTATAAAAGATGATAAAAGTTTCCACCTGCCGCTTTATAAATGATTTAAAAACTTAGCACATCTATTGTAAGTCCCTGAGAAAGCCGAGCGGAAGTTGAGTGCCTGCTGTCGCCGGAGGCTTGCGTGGACCCGTCACGTGGTAACACAGTTTCATCAACCAGTATTCAAATTACCGCCCCGGCCTCGATACACACCATGCGGTTACTGGTTTGCGAAACTTTATAACGCAAACAAAATAACAAGCGCGTTTCTAAGCCTAAACATCCGGATCCAATTTATACGTTCGCAAAGTTCGGCACCACATCCTTAGCCAACAACTCGTATCCTCAACAAACGGTCGGAGGTATGTAGTAGTTTTTTTTGCTCGCTTCAATCTCAGCAAAGCGAGCGAGGCGGGCTGGGAGGGTACACTTCGTTTGTCGCGATATCGCTCATAAGCGCTATCTCGCTGCGCCGCCGCTCCTATTCACCCGAAATAGTACCTCAAGGAGTTCGGTAATGAGTTCCCTTGAATACTGTTACAAGCTTCTCACTATTTTTAACGATGCCATTTTTGAAAATTTTCTCTATATGCCGTCATTCTGCCGTCTGGGACAAACAAAGACCATTGAGGTAGTTTTTGCTCGAGGCATAGTGAGTGCTTACGGTGACTTGAGTGTCTATTATGTAGCTTTGAAAACCTCTAGTGGGTGTATTTTCAGTATAAAGGTATAAATTAATATGTTTTGATCTGTATCCACACAAATGCATTAAATATTTTTTTAAAGTTTTTTTTACAGCGATTTTTAAAGATAATAGGCTAAATGATCACATAACAGTTTCTTTGTTCTCAATTATGCAGTAACATCTAGATTTCTCTCTGGCTAGGAAGTTTGTAAACTTATTTGTAATCTAGCACAAAAATGTACCTACAAAATTATAACTCAGTGAAAACGAGCAAGTAACAAACAAAAACCCCTGTCTTTAGGCATTATTCTTGTCAAATCACAAGTTCACTTTATCTTAGTTTCCCTAGACGACCGTCAATTACCGGCCGTCAGCTACGATGTTGGTAATGTTGAATAGTAACATTATTATTTGAGAGGTCTGAGACGGCGGCCGTTCACTGACGACCGTTTGACTCGACACCGTCGTCTGCTATAGGCTTAAGTGGCATTTGGTCCATTCCCAACGACGCGCGACGTTCCACCCGGACCCACTAACTAAGGAAAGGTAAATGTACATTACAAACGAGCAAAATACGAAACCCATGTACGAGCAAACATCCTTTTATTTTATTATTTAAGTGCTGTCTGATTAAAGATTTATGTTATTTCAGTTAATTCCGGTGCAAGAAAGTTACTTTGTAGCTGTTTTTTTACGTGAATAATTATTACTATGCCATAAAAAATAAGAAATATAAGAAATCAATAAAACATGATTGTGATTTTAAAAACGCTAACGCTATCATATACAATCTTTAGATAAGCATTAGGCATATTTAAACCCCTATAAAATACTTACCGAAAAAGAAAAGTTACTTAGAAATACCTACCAACTATAAATTATATTCTGGTGGGCTCGTTTATTATGGCCATAAAAATGCGAGTAACCCAGAAACCTGTGTTACGAAGTTTTAACGAACATTTTTTTCGGGCACCGAACTTCACGAGTCAGAAAAAAACATACCTAGGTATAACCAAACTTTTATTTTATTGAAGCATGTTAAGAGTAGGTACTTACCCACTGTGAATATTGAAAGCGTTAGCAATTTCTTCGTAAAGTCAAAAAATTGGCTCACTTTTACGCAAAATAATATGAAACATGGCATGAATTGGAAAAGTTTTCTGAGGAAAATACGATACGGCGCAGACAGGCTCCATTGTTAAAAACGACATAGAACTTTTTGAACAACTCCGTATCCGATTCGCCAACTTACACATACATTCAACTAAAATCTCTGCAAACTTGTCCTGTCTTTGTACCGGCTCGATCCGAAGATCATCCTGCATGCATGCAGTCACGGAAATACCATTCCTAGATGCCGCAAATGCCTCTGCCAGCAAACAATATCGGCCACGCAAAGTTTCATGAACACAAGTAATCTGCACAATTCAGGATCAGCTCCCGCTGTTCATTCGCATTTCATTAGCTTCAAAAATAAAGAATTAGAACAGCTGTAGTGAGAAACGGTTAAAGCTTTCAAATTAGTCGAACTCCAAAATCGAAATGGATCGTCTATATTGAAACGCCTAAATATTTATGGAGGAAGAATTTTAAATGTGCTCCGGAACGCAGTCGAGGTCCGTGTATCGCAAGCAGAGATCGCGAACAACAAATTGCGGTTGGACGAGATAAAAAAGGTCCGTCCGTCATTTTGCTAAACGAGCGGTCGGAGTGTGCGGCGGTCTAGCCGCGGCCGAAAAACCGACGCCAACGACCCTTGGCTGAAGCTCTGCATCTTCAACGAAAATAATACTGATGTCAATTTCTATTTACGATAGTCCGAACTCCCCTTAACTTGTACCGACCGCACTGAGAGACAGAGCCAGTCAGGTTATGGACCCGAAATTGAAATAAACATTTGGCGCACTCGTTCTTCGCACGGCAAGAATGTGAATGCGGCGATTATTCAAATTCTGATAACATTCTTTTTTATAGCAAAACGCTTTTTGGTTGAAATCCGCTATTTCATGAGCCCATTCAACTGAATGAACCACAGATATTTTTTTTTTAATTTGCAGTTCAGATACTTTTCACGTAAAAATGAATAAATAGTCAATAGTCGATGACCCTTTGGACTTTATTTCCGACTTTTGTAAAATACAGTAAAAACGAAGTCTCCACTAAACCAGTTTAGCCAATAATTATGATGTAATGATCTATGAACGTATGAATTAAACCTCCATAATTTGTGTAATATGTTGCTTTCGTTATTTAAAAAAAAATACAATCACTTTTACAATGAAAAGTCGTAGGTATTCTTTTACAATGTAGTAGGTTGGAGCCATTCGATGCGATTTGACATAGCGGAATTGAAAAAGTTGAACCGTATTGCAACGTTGTAATTAAAAGTTTGAAAACTATAAAACTCTAGTGGTTTTATTCGCGACTTTATTCGCGCTACTGAAGATTTGAAAAATAAAATCAGTTTACGTATGTAATTAGATTTAATATCTCCTGTTTTCTATGAAAATCTGTTCAGCAGCGGTTTAAGCGAAAAAAGGTAACAGATAGACAGAATTACTTTCGCATTTATAATATTAGTAAAGTTTTATACAAATGAAAATTTTCATATTGAAACGCTGTTTAAATGAAACAAAGCACATGGATGCGCT
Source organism: Scotopteryx bipunctaria (assembly GCA_949320045.1). Taxonomy (NCBI): domain Eukaryota; kingdom Metazoa; phylum Arthropoda; class Insecta; order Lepidoptera; family Geometridae; genus Scotopteryx; species Scotopteryx bipunctaria. The sequence goes on along the minus strand of OX439450.1, from coordinate 8,787,377 downwards.
TCATCATCATACACAGCATATAGTATACCACTGTTTGGTGCAAGCCTCCCTATGTTTCAGCCATTCGCTCTGATTCTGTCCTTCTGGCCTCAAGCATCTAAAATCTAAGGCCCTTTTTGAAGTCGTCAACCCGTCGCACATTTGGAGTACTTATAAACAAAAAATATTTAGCTAATAAAAAGTTAGTAAATCGTTATTGTACATTGAGCTTTTTAGCCATTGATCTGTTCCAGTGCTGGATTTACTGGACAATAACATTAAATCAACGTGAAGTTTTAGCGAGAATACGCAACGGGGAGCGACGACATCGTCTCGGGAAGGCAATTTACAACAACAATAAAAGTATCGCTTTTATTGTCGAACACACAATTCGCCTGGACAGCTGTAATTGCGAACACTCGTAGTGTCTATTGGTCGCGTAATTTTGATTCAACTGGCCATCTGTACAGCGGGACAAGTGCCAGAGTGCTTACACCAAAAATAATTAAATAATTACCAAAATGTTAATAGCGAGTTGACGTGCTACTCGTTTTAGAGCACAAAAGGCCTCATCAAATTGTACAGTCAGCGTCAATAAAGGTAAACAAATCATAATTTATAAAAATATGTTACGATAAAAGGAATCATAAAAATGTAAACAACTAAGAGTTCCAATACTATGTAACCATCAACTCGTGTCAAAATCATGTAACCATTTTTAGAAAATTATTGTCATCACACCATTATTTCAAAAAAAGTATACAGCCAATAAATAGTAACCACGTATAAATTTCAATTTTAATTTGTACTATAATTATTTTGCAACTTTGACTGTTTACTAGGTTTTTTTCTGTCATCTGGCGTTTGGAGTTTTCAGAATAAGCAAATGAGATGTATATGTGAACTTTCAGAATAATATCACAGAATTACAGTGAACATTTTCAAAACAACTGTTTTCTATCTAAAGGCGAACTTAGGAAACCCGAGATAGAAAACTGAGCTCATTTTCATTTCTTATTATTATACCGATTACCTTAAAGTTTTTATGTGATTATTGTTTGTGTTTGTAAATATATATATCAACGTTAACTTTCAAGCATAAATCTAAAAAAATAATGTTAACACAAATATTGTGCGTCTCGGCAATTTACGTCTAGCTTCTGAAATGCGAACTAAAGCGATGATGATATGTAATATAGAGTTGTTATAATAACTATGTAGATATTTATTGTTTTTAAAGGGTTGGTTCAGTTATTATTTTAATTATATATTCGGACAAATTCGGTTTTCACACAAAGCACTAAGTTCGTCGAGGCAGACAATAATTGTGGTACTACTGTACCTGACCATCAACTTTATCATAAACAAGTTGATATTACTATTGTTCGTGTCACTGATAGTTTTATCATTTATCTTTTGGTTAATCGCTAATGTGTGATAAAGACCGAAGTGTATTTTAATGAAATAACAAGTGTGCTGCAAGGATTCTAGCCGATAAGAAGCCTCGTTTATCTCAAATTTAATAATAAAACAAAGACACAAACAAAACAAACAAACAAATCAATTTATTGACATAATAAAATGGTTACAATATAAATTAATCCTTAGGCTCCTGAACTAGTAAAAACTGTGTTTCAGGAGCCAAACACGATAAGCAAGCAACTACAATTTGTTCTTTTATTGGCGTGTCAAACCAGCTGATAAAATGTTCAAACGTTAAAGGCACTAAGCCACTTATTCGTGTAACTGTACTCAAATTCTGTCGAACTTCACTCGCTCACTCTCACGATGAATGGTTTCGGTTATTTTGGTCCGCGTAGGCTTAGTGCAATGGGGTGAACGACCTCCCCATTCAGGTCCTGCAGCCCCTGCAGGTGCTATTATCAGATTCAATATGTGTATGTTAAACTAAAGCATGTTGGTGAAATTTTGGAGATTCAAGACCGTTCAAAGTTTGCTTTTTCCGCCTCATACCTGACAATGACAGTGTTTTACAATTTAATTATTGTCTACTAACTTTGTCATGGAAACCAATATTCTGAGATTGTAGAAAAAAAATCTAAATATAGGATTTTTACAAGGAATATCGTTTTCCTTGTTCCCTTATTTAATTATCTAGAGTTGGCCCTATATTTATTGGTTAATACGCTATATTTTTACTTCTCTGCTGGACTGGGAGTAAAAAAATTCACAAAATGCGTCCAGCTGCTTCTCTCCCCGAGCATGTCGTAAAAGTCGACTAAGGGATAGTTACCTCCTCAACATGATGGACCATCTATAATGGGCGATGGACTGATCACCTGTCACCATGGTTCACCATATCCATCTTGGGACTTTTAATTAGGAGTGGCTGCAAGTTTTCTTATGACTACTTGTGGCTCTGCCCGCCATTAGGGATACGGGCGTGATAATATACATGCATACATACATTTCTAGCCTACAAATAGACAGCCTGTGTACCTACCAGCAAAGAGACAGCCCGGAAGGTGTAGTTAGGAATACAAACTGAATTATTCCGCAAGCCATCCTCGTCGGCCGCTTGAGTGCAGCTCATCATTGCACTTACACCCCGGACCCACAGATGACACAGTAGTACTCACCATCACAACTTCACACGTCACAAAGTTAAAATTCATATCATACCCTCCATACCTCAAAACTTACACAATGTTCAAAGTAAGTAGTGTTCTTTATATTCCATCAAATTTGATGACAATTCAACAGACATTGGCAGAATTATGAATCATAGTAGTCAAAATAAGGGTTCCTTAGTACCATCGTACATGTACATATATGTTTCTTGTATTATTATTTGTTGTTATGGAGACAATATAAATACACACTCTGTGAAAAATTCAATTCGGACGGACAGGCGGAAGAAGGACGGACAGTAGAAACTCAGTAATAGGATCCCGTTGGCACCCTTTGGTTACGGAACCCTTAAAAGGAGTGAAGTGAAATTCTCTTCTATTTCGTAAAATAAATGGAAAATAAAGCTTTCTGAAGCGACGTTTATATTTGCGTATATACCTAGTTGGAAAGGTATTAAATTTGGAAGTTACATAGTTTATGACCTAAAATCACATATAGGCTACTTTTTACCCCACTGCGAAGGAAGGTAATGTGTTTGGGCTGTTTGTATGTGCATTCTTTTGGATGAAGCTGTAGTTCAAGGGCCTGGACGGATTTTGACAAGTTAAATCCTTCCGTCCTTGGATTCGTCTAGAAAACAATAGTATCATTGGCATAGCCACTTTTTTGACACTAGAGTATAAAAAAATCCAATATGGTGGCTTTAAGAAGCCATTTTCAATGAATAACCTAGACTAAAATGCTACTTTATCAGCATGGTGTCAAAACATCTAATATGGCAAGATGTACCTGCTGTACTTTCATTTGATTTCTATGCAGATCTACTGTTATTATCTGTTAAGGTGTCACACGAACGGAGTCGCGGCGGGTGATATAATTACCGTCTACAACTGGTCGCCTGCAGCGCTCATTGCTATTTATGGTTTTATGCAATTTTATTTTGCATAATCCATAAAGAGTTCAAGACAGTGACAATAAAGCTCATTTTAAAATGACGACTGATCCAAAGTGGCAAGGGGTAGCACTAGAAGCCAGTAACAAGCCAAGAGCGCAATCTTTTATTTAAATTCACCTTCTTTATTGTATTGAAAGCTTCACTTTCTGAAGACACCTTCGAGTTTTACGTCTTTTTACTGAATCAATTTGAACCGAAGTCTAGCGGGGTTTAAATTACCATCGCACCTAAAATTCATTATCTTTTGTTTCGGCAGTTTTCAAAGACTTTACGGGCTTGGTTTCCTAGTCATCCATTTTTTAGCTTTCTTTTCACGGATCTGCTTTATAAAAAAGTATTTAAAGTTCAGATTTTATATCGCCAATCGCACTTTTACTGCTAAGCGATAGATTTTATTGCCCATATCTGCCAAAGAACCGACTACCTCTAAGGTGAACGAGTTCTTGAGTTCAGACCGCGAATCGGCAAACGTAATGTAGGACGCCCTCTTGCTAGGTGGAGTGGCGACTTGCGAAAGGCTGGAGACTGGATGCATCAAAACGAAGATAGAGCGCGATGGAACTCATTAGGGGAGCCCTATGTCCAGCAGTGGACTACTTTAGGCTAATGACGATGTTGATGAGATTTAAGTGATAGTTAGTAAGTTCGTTTGAGCTAGTGGCCAACTCTTGTGACGGAGTTTTTAGGCCGCCTAAAGGCCTCCGTCATGGCTTAACGACTTAAAAACCAGGACCGACAATTTAACGTGCCCTCCGAAGCACGGAAAAGCGGTCACCCATCCCAAATTGTGACCGCGCACAACGTTGCTTAACTTTAACGATCAATCAAGAACGTCTAAGCAAGCTACCCCACGAGAGCTTCGATATATTTTAGTGATAGGAAATATGGTCACATATTTCAGTAGCGGCTTATTGATTCGATTGAAACTTGGAATGCACATAGTTTATGACCTGGAATGAAATATAGGCTACATTTTGTCCGGGTTGGTTGATCGGCGTTGGTTGATCAGCCCACGGCTCCGCTTACTTGATAGTAAGCGGAGCCGTGGGCTGATGCTAGTATTAGCATAATTGTTTCAGTGGTATGGTGGCTTCAAGTTTTCTTATCATTACTTGTGGCTCTGCCTAGCTTTTTAAGGATACGGGCGTGATAATATGTATGTATGTTTGAAATCAGTGGCTTTTCCATGATTTATTTTAATGGGATCCAGGTTTCAGCAAGTTAATTTACAGATACACCAAAATTAGTTTGCAGCAGTATCCACTGATTTCAGTAACTAAAATAATAATAAAAAATATTTAAACTACAATTTTGTCCATACATGTAACATTCATAAATAATGTTATAAAAGATTACTTAAATAAACATAATGTCTTTAAAAACTACATAAACATTTTTCTATCTCTTTTCATCAAAAACTAGCTTGAGTGTCAGTGGAAAGTGCTACGGCGTAGTAAAAGCTACTACGTTTATTTCGTAGCACTACAAAAATCTCTTACAATCTACCTACATTGAACTGTGTTTGAACGGTGGTAGTGGTAATAGCGGATTTTCATGGCAATGGCAACCCATAATTTCCCCTTCCTTACCCAACTTAATGAGGGGTCGGCAAAACATGTTTTGCTCTTCCACTCCCAATTAGCCATCATCTCAGTATTCGCTTCATAAAATCCTTAGAAAATATCGAACTATTTATTTACTGTTGCATATAAAATACTTGAGAAATGAGGTTTGCGTTCTAGAGCTGTTTCCAATACTTGTTTATAGAAGCTATTGAACGGGACGTTTCGACTCGCTATCCTTTATTGAGTAGCTCATTATTTTCAAGATACTACGGAGAGAAAGAGCGTTCTACTTCGGGTGCAATATATATGTTTATATTGTAGGTGGTACGAGAACATACTAATTAGATAAGAATTATTTTATCTTTAAATTAAAATGTCATAACATTGCGTAGTAGATAAAGTTAGGTTCTTGGGCCGAAGTGTTTATGGGCACCAACCTAGTACACACCTACTGATTGTACGAACTTACTTTTCGACTAAGCTGACCTGTATCTTTATGGGCCAGCCTAGTCGATCAATTATATTTACTACAAACCGCTCCGTATCAGAAGGTCTATCAAGGAAAATGACGTAGTTTGCAGAACGTCGGCATTTTAAAACGTCTATGTTGGCAATGTCTTGAATGGAAAAACGACTTACTTGTAAAAGTCCAAAATGTAACAACTATATAAAACGTTAGGAATACTACGGAATTCAACTGAAACAAACAGAACATATTGAAATCTTTATTTTATTTCAACATTAAAAGAATGCTCACACGCATTATACTTACAAACAATCTTACCATCAACGTCAGTTCAATTATTTACAATCCTTTACATCTAAAATTTTTCTAATTTATTTGATCATTAAATGATTTTAAATATTGAAAAGTTTATTAAGGTATCCGAGATCGATGGTATGTATTATAAAAAAACCTACTAGTTTCGATACAACAATGTCTTGAGCCACTCTGGGCGCGGCTGCTGGGACTTGTACTCGGGCGGACTGAGCGCCAGGGGCGACGCCGCGTCCGCCAGCGCCGCCGACGACGACGTCTCCGTCACCGCTATACTCGGCTTCCCCTTCAGGATAGATCGGATCTCATCGTTCTCCACCGCCCTCGACCTTTGCAAGTTCTCTCTTGTTTCCTTCATCCTAGAAAGCTGTTCTCTTAAAGTTCTGTATTCCTCTAGGAATCTTTCGAGTTGTGAGGCGCGGAAGTCATAGTCTTCCATTGTGTGTGCGGCGCTTGCGCGTGTATAATCTCTCAAGCCGGATAAATCGAGTAGCGGTGTGGCGGACGGTACGGCAGGCGGCTCCCGGGAGGGTGAGGCGGGGAGGCTGGGGTTGCGGCGCATGTGGCTGCTGCCGGCTGACAAGTCTAAAAAACTATTCGAACGTCTGCTGCTCGTTCTCTGTCGGGATTTGTCATACAGTCTGTTATCGAGGAATGTGACGGAATCACCTCCGGAGCTATTTCTCCTGCTGCTCAGCAGAGGGCTGCGGCTGTCGCCGTCTTTTCTCCGCGGCATCGTGTAAAAACAGTATGGATCGTGTTTTTCGCTGCGCAGATACGAGGATGTGCCTAAAGCGCTCATCTCTATGAGATCAGGGTAGTTTTTCTCGCTGTCGCTGCCGGAGAGGTCGTTGTCAAGGCGGTCGCGAGTGCGCGCGCGCTGAGTATGGCGTGGGTTGTTGTTGTACCTACCGTTTTCTGATTGTATTTCCACGTGGGGGTTCATAATGCTTGTTGAGTTTGAGCTCTGCACGGATTCAGAGGTCGCATCAGACCTGTAACAATATAATAATAGTTGGTAAATAATAATGTATGTATTAATAGAGTTCAGTTATTAGGGTTTTTATGATGAAATCACAAATACATTGAGGGTTCTTTTTTTAATAAGAATGAAAATTATTTGGGAAGTTTTGTATGATATTCTCAACTTTCGGTCCCGGCTTTTAAGTCGACGGAGGCTACGACGGAGCCACGACGGAGGCCTTTAGGCGGTCTAAAAACTCCGTCACAAGAGTTGTCCACTAGCTCATATGAACTTACTTACTTTTTAACTTTAGGAAATAGTTACATAGCGATATGGTTACCTTAAATTGTAATCGCTGAATCGAGGTATGTGAAGATCACGTTCAGGTATATTTCTGCTGGCACTCGGCTCGAACTCGACTCGCCGCCAGCCGACGTCGAGCGGCGGTGTACAGGACCGCTCCCTTTCCTCCCGCACCTCCCCCCTCGCGTACCCCTCAAAGTCATCCTCTGGGTCATGCAATGGCACATTTCTATAGTCTCCACGCTTACGACCACTGTCCGAAGGTATCACACGAGGCACTTCTGCGTTGTTTTTAATATTAGCGTCAATTTTCTCGTAACTCTCTTCGCGATGATTAGTATTCACTATCTGCTCGTTCCACCTATCTAACTGTCTTTTTTTACGAGTCTCATACGCGCACAGCCCTATCAGGCACGAACTTAACACTATCACTGCTGAGACCGCCATTCCAGCCATTAGCGCGCGCCCACCGAAACTTTTACTCTCCGGCTTCTTTTCTATAGCTAAACTTAAAATCACCTCCGCTTTTCCAGCTCGATTTTCTGCGTTACACGTGTATGAGCCAGAGTCTTGGATGTCGGCTGACTTAATGGTTAGATTACTAGTTTGACCTTCGCTACGTAACATAAAAGCTCTACCGGAATTGACATTCGTCGTACTGTTGCCGAGCAAACGACCCGCCCGCACCCAGCGCACCCGCGGCGCCGGTACGCCGGTCACTCGGCACACCAGCGTCACCGCATCTCCTTCCAACCCGTGGTAGTTGCTCGTCAAGGCGCTCACTTCTGGTTGACAGGCAAAGTCTTCTAAATCGAGGCGATCCCACGACTGAGTCATCAAACGTGGAGGCAGGGCGCAATCCGGTACTACCGTCGCCGGGACGTTCTTCCTAATCATCCAATCACGCAACGGCCTCAGCGCACAGGTGCACTCCCAGGGATTACTCGCTAGCTCCAAGCCTTTAAGCGTCCGCAATGGTGCCAAAACGGCCACGTGTAGCACCTGCAGCTTGTTTTTGCTAAGCTCCAAATATTCCAGTGAAGACTCTAAGCCTGCAAAACCTCGTGGTTCTATCTCTGATATTTTGCACGCGCTGAGAGAAAGCCGCACTAGATGAGTTAGGACACCAAAAGATTCGTCTCCAATTTTGGCAATCGGATTACCACCCAGTCTTAACTCTCGAAGTTCTCGAATCGAGTCGAAGGAGTGAGTCGGGACGCTATCGAGGCGGTTGCGCGAGAGGTCGAGCTCGACCAGGTTGACGAGCGCTCGAAAAGCGTGCTGGCGGATAGTGCGGAGGCCGCAGCCGGGGATGTAGAGGCGTTGCAGGTTCAGCAAGCCGGCGTTGGAAAAAACGTCGTCGCGAAGTATTTGCAGGCGGTTCTCGGAGAGGTCAAGCAGCTGCGTGGTGGGGTCGAGGCGCGGGGGCACGGCTGTGAGCGAGGCGCGCGCGCACAGTGCCGATTCCTTTCCGCTGCGCCACTTGCACTCGCAGTGGCGCGGACAGTCAGCGGACGCGGCCGCCGCCAACGCCAGCACAACCCATATCCACATCGTACGAGCGCCTGGCGACGCCTCAGCCTGCGCCACACCGTTCGTCTTCAGCCTCAAACGACATCCCCTAAATTGCGCCTGACCTGTGAACAAAAATCTGTATTAAAATCATGTTAAGCGAAGTAACACTTATCAAAACAAAAAGCCCATTACGAAAATGTAAATAAGACATATTCAAATCTCGAAACATTTCACAACAAAACTACGATGATAAACGAGGAAGAGCAAAATGCGGAAAAGGCTTTGAGAGTCGCTTCCAGCGCTCAAACAGGAAAGAGTTTCTAAACTCGCTGAACTTATTGTCAGTTTGATGAAACGGCCGCACGTGTCAGTAAAATAACAGGGACACCTTTGGTTAACAAGTAGAGTGCTTCAGATGAACTGCACAATTACTCGACATCCGGATGGACTTCATGTTCGGACTTCATCCTTAAAGTTGATAGCGCTTGGCTTGCGAAACCGAGTAGTTGAATGATTATAACATGCAGTCGAGATTGTGACTGCACCCGGTTCGTCTGAATGTACCGTACAGTGCAGTGAGTGTAGTCCGTCTGAGTCACCCTTGAATCGGATACTCCTTCCTACATTGTTAAATAGTTAAGCTTTCGTGCCAAGTATTAGTTTACAGCTTTGCGGCTGTTATGCAAATACGAATGGGCGCCTAAAGTACCCACAGCCATTGTTTCACCTCGTAGCCCGACACAGGTACTCCAGTATTGGTATAGTCACAAGCTTTTGCTTTGAACACAGTTTGTATGAGCACTTCAGATGGGCAATATACGTAGATATGGAGATGAGAAGACGGTATCAAAGAAACATTGGCCCCATTATGCTTGAGCCACACATTTATGTTCGTCTATATTCTTGTATGTGATATTCGGCTAAGCTAGGTAAGGCGAGTTTAAAAATAATGTTGTCAATTGACGAGCTTACAGTGTTGTATCCCTTTGTGTCACGCAAAGCTAGTGTGCCCCATATTTCCACATGCTGTTATTACAACACGATTTTTGCGTAGACCGCATTATAGCTCACTCTAAAGCTTTGTAATAAACACTATATTATTACAGAAATTTATATCATACTGCGGCTCATTTTGTTCCATTCCCCAGCTTAATGGGGTAAGGTCATGATGTACATTATGAGCGTTTGTTTAGACAGTTATAAAATATACTGCATAGGAAATGGTGCACGCTGTTAACATGAAATCATAATCAACATAAAATAACATTGTGGGGTTCGTTTAAATCATGTAACGATAATAACCAGGGCAGATCGATTTATACTTCATGGGTTCGAAACCTTATGGTCTATATTATTTTGTGTAAATATAAAACTGAAGTCGGATTTAAAATTCACGATCAGAAGACGTGGTTCTCGCGGCACGGTAACATGAAACTGGTTTTTAACGTTTATTATTTATCGCTCTATCACTACGTTTGGCACTGTTTCAGAACCGTGAAAGGTTTTCGATACACGTCAGTCAATACGGGATCGTCACAATATTGTGTTGTAGCGGCAACCATTCACGTCATTGTTCTGATAAATTGATGCTCAAATATATTTTTTTCGTATCAATGTATTTGTGAAGGTTTTCCCTGTGTTCAGGTACAGATAAATCTGTGTTGTGAGGGCGAGCGCGGTCAAATAACGAGTAACTATTATCGACCATCTGGCCTATTGTTCTCAGATTTATAAGATACGTTTATTTGTAGGTCATGTTGTTATGGACCCCTAAGAAACAACGACTGTTAAATGACGGCCGAAATTATTAATGCTCAGTTCCTATATCCTACGGATCGTCCATTACCATACCAACGTTGTTATCTTTGTTGTCCTTTTGGTCATTGGTCACATCCATCAGCTTTTTAGATAACTCTTTGAAGCCACGCCTCCGGATCCCAGGGTCTTGAAGTTTCCACGCCAAAAGGCAGAAATATATCCATCGTCTATGGATGCACATTTTCGCCTTTTGTTTATTTCTGCCCTCAGACCAAATAAAAGAAAAAACGGCGCGCCGCGAACAACAAAAGTGAAGCCACCTTTTTATTTATGTGTGAGTCGGGTTAGGTTTTGAGGTTTTGTGTTCCAAGTAACCTAAAATTCATAGTATAATAATTAAGAAACGATGTTATTTGAAGTACTTACAAGTGAAAAGTGATTCTGTGAGACTTTTTATGTGATTTGCTGCTGTTTTTACAAATTTTTACTATGCAGGAAGGCATAATTCTATTTTTGAGTCTCGGGACGTACTAAGAGCGATGAGCATGGTTTTTGTGTAGGTGTGTGCGTGAGCGTTTATGTTTACTTGCAGGAGCACGGTTTTGTGTGGCTTCACTTTTGTTGTTCGCGGCGCGGCGTCTTTTCCTTTTAGTTGGTCTGAGATTTCTGCCGCTGCTGCCGCCACGCCTACCGTTTTTGAGGTCGCCTTGACGTGAGACGCAGCCAGTGTATCTACGCAAGTTTTGTCCCACACCAATGGCTTGCCACTACTCCAAGGGATCAAAGACATACCGTCAGGCCCTTAGCTATTGTCACGTGCGATACCGTTCTAAGGCTTGACGAACAATGTAAATGATGCTGTCGTGGCGAGACAGGCGACCCGAACTACGGCAGGAAAGGCCATCATATAATTTAAGTACCCAAAGATCAAATAAAATATCAATCAGCGCGGGTCTAAGTGAACCCCAATACCCTGATCTCCAAAAATCTGTGAATAATTTAGCATCAATTGAATTGCTCCGATGCCTTCCTCAAACTTCTGATTGTTCTTTGAGAGTCCGTTCTTTCAAAACTCGCTAAGTAATTTCTTATAGGCACTCCGTCTACATTTTCGGATGAATTTCACATTTCGTGGATATTTACAGTCACACAAACATAGTCAGGAACTTGAAATGAAAACGTGACTAAGGAAAATGTTATAAACGCGACGCTTTGTATGTATGTACGTACTTAAGTAGCTGTTAGCAAAGTACAATAAATTTTATAATAAACGGAATCTTAAAAATATTTACAAAATATACATAGTTAGGAAGAATGCGTCAAGTGCACGAACAGAGCCTCTTTGAGGTGCACCTAAAATCCTTTCACCACACTGGTTCGAAAGAACTAGTGACACGACTAGTAGATAGTAATGTCATTAGCAAAAAAAAGAAGTGAAGTGAATTGAAGATGGTTGGTATTAGGTGCTGGGCAAGCCTACTCCATCTAAAATCGTACCGGGTCCCAGCATTCTATTAGTGTAGGCAAAAGTTGCCTCCTGACGCTATATAAATCTATATATGTATGTAAAACAATAAACATTTTTCTGCAATCAACGCACAAGACAAACTACTGAAGCTTGAAAGCTGAAGGAAGGTAGCTTCCTTTTATAGCAAAAGCCATTCACGAAGGCGGTATTTTTTTAATTCAACCCCCAAAGAGGTGGAAAGTGGTGAAAACGTTTGTATGGAACTTTTTAACGCGTAGTACGATTTGCTTGAGTGTGACTCGGTCTGCATACTATGAATGCCAAATAAATGGACACATGTTTTCAAATTTTTTTATATAACACCCTAAGAGGGGTATAATGAAGTGTCAAAATTAAAACCACGCAAGCGAAGCCGCCCATGTAAGCTAGTCATCTATAAGATGCTAAAGGCCTTAGTACGAGTAGTAGTATTTATACAAAGCTTCCGATTACGTCCGGTCTAGTACATTAAACTTGTACATACATACATAATTATCACTCCCATATCCCTAATGGGGTGGGCAAAGTCACAGGTAAACATAAGAAAACTTGCAGACTCCTGATTTAAAGTCCTAAAATGAGTATAGTGGACCATGGCGACAGGTGAACAGCCCATCACCCATCGGTCCTTCATGTTGGAGAGGATACTATATAGGTATCCCTTAGTCGACTTTTACGACATACTCGGGGAGAGAAGCAGCAATTTTAAGAATGAAGAAGGAGAGAGATAAGAAGCAGCAAAGCAGCAACATTTGATTCCCATGATCTGTAAAACGGCAGACGGAAGGTTGTTTTGACTTCAAAGAAGAATAAGCGTGGATTTTTATTACGCTTCCTTTAGTAAAACGTTAAAATTAAGCCGCGTTTACGTAGCCGCGTTGAACGAGTGTGCTTGCGGCCCCGGGATTAGTTATGAGAATATTATGTTTTTACTTCCGTCGCGGTTTCAGCTACGAGATAAGATAAATTGAGTTAAATGGTGTGACTGGAAAACACATCCAGTTTTGTATGAGTAATTTATGTAATACTTTGAACTCTCAACTTGAAGAAGGCAAAGTCTGTGTTTTGAGAGCAGTAAGTACGACTACTTGACACTCGAGACTCACTACCTATTTATATGAAGTGGTACTGTGTTCTACAATGCAGTACTCGTGTAACTATATCTTGTATATGTGATCAGACTTGTTAAGGGAAGAACTCCTGTGATACGCGATCTTTGTAATAAAAATAAATTGAGTTTCAACAGACATTTTCCGAATCGACCTTATCCTAGAAATCTCGTTACTTAATTACTATACCATATTACGAGAAAATTCCTATAATAGAGGGACATACACAAAATGGACTTCTAATTTATATCGGATAATCATGTTTGGTAAGCGCAAGCGTTCGCTAATGAGTAAAACTGCCTAAAACAAATCGTCGTTTACTGCAAGCCATGGGACTTTGCACTTTATCTTGTAGCAATAAGGGTGAAATCTAAAACCAAATCTCACTGCCATCACGATGACGATGGATAAAATTTATCTGTAGAGGGATGGAGGAAGAATACTAATAACTCTCTGTCGTAAGCTTTCGGATTCAGTACAATTTTGATAAAATAATTGCTGTATTTTACGAGTTTCTGGTGATTGGGGTAGATAATTCATCACAGCACGGCATTTAGTAAGCGTACCTATGTGTGTAGCCTGAAAAATTATTTAGCATCTTATTTAGAAACAGAAAACGCAAATAATTGGTGATTCATTTGTTGCTTATTTTCAAACGTAAAACAAATAAAGAAACATCAATTTAATCAGAGCTTCTTTGTTATTATATGAGAGAACAATTCTTTACATTTACTTTTTAAACATAATTTCTTTTAAACGTTGACCGCCACTGCAATTAACTTGGTTCATGCGTTAGTTCCAACTTTCGTTGACGGATCGATACTATAGAAGTCCCTAATTGCTACCTCAAATTGAAGCCCATGATCTCCAAGACATTTTGTATTAACATGACGGCACCACTGGCCACACAGATGAGCAGATAATTTCGCACTTCAGACCGATGCATGGCCGCCTAGATCTTGTAATAATCACTTCTCTAGACTTTTTTTTGGGGCTATATAAATTCTATGTGGATAAGCCGAATACCAATACGCAATTGGAAGCCAGCATTACTCGCGTAATTAGTGAAATATCAACGATAATTGGAGCTACCGTATAAACTAAGTTTATCGGCGTGGAGAATAACAATTAGGCCCTTTTTAATCCATGTACCACTCGAGCGAAGCCGGAGGCGTCAGCTAGAAAGAAAGAAATGATAAATGATGATTTTTAGTCAAGAAAAAAAAAAGCATCAAATGAATCACCCGTTATAATTTAAACATAAAGTATAACACATATAACCTATAACACATATTTTCTAGATAATCTCATTTGTTCCACAATTCAATATAAACACACAAAGGAAAGTTAAATAGTTTAAAATTACTTTCAAGCCAACTTTATCTAAACAATGTCCTATTTCCTAATGGCAGCTAACAGTACAATATTTAGGTACCTACTTACAATAAACGGTCAACTCAGGAATCCATTCGGACCAATGTACGACAATACACTTGGAAAGGAACGTCGCATCAGAAACTCATTTTTGGTAACAAAAGTGGATAATGTTGGTAGAGGCTTTGTAAGCTCAAAGATGTACCTATTGTGCTGGCAATCCTGTCCTCAAGTTTACAGTAGCCCCTGGCTAGTATGAGATTTGTCCAAATTGGTTTTTCTTTTTACTTCCACTGGCATAGACTTATTGTTTTTAAGAATTACTTCAATCTGAAAGAGACTTTCATGAGTTTATTCGACTTTTCAATTAATTATGGAACTAATTGAAATTGATTAGGTAATATGTACCTTCATTATTTTTCAAACTATTTTACCCTTTCAGAGCCCAATTTTAGCAGTTGAAGATTTATTAAAGAAAGGTACATTTCAAAGAGGTATTTAGGACTTATTACAGAGTCATACCTTTCCTACCTGATGGACCTATATGGGTGATGGGCTGATCACCTGTCACCATGGTTCACCATATCCATCTTGGGAGTCTTGGATCAGAAGTAACTGCAAGTTTTCTTATGACTACTTGTGGTTCTGCCCACCCCGTTAGGGATACAGGCGTGATAAAATGTATGTATGCACCGATCCATATCATTGCAGTGGGACAGCTGAACCGTGCCGTCCGGCGGCGCTGGCAGGTACTTCTACGTAGAAATACACATGGTGCACTCCGGCTTGGAACCCGCAAAACGGACTAACCCCCTGAATACTCAAACGCGACTCAGAATTGAGCACGTCTCAAGTCACGATTTTCTGACAGTTTTTAATGAAAATCTGTCAAACACTCGTCACTTGAGACGTGCTCAACTCTGAGATGCGTTTGAGTATTCGGGGGTAAGAGAGTTAGTTATACGCTTCAGACACTTGAGAGGCATCATAATTGTTGATACTCCCAGTTGTTTTTACGGGATTATTAATGTGGTACCTACCAAACTCGTACAAATCCTTGCGGTGCGGCGCCACAACACATCTTGTGGCCTGGTTCATACGATTTATTATTCTGTATCATCAAAATTATTTCAGCTCACACGTCTCTTGGTAAAACCACAAATCAAATCTTCATGCATAAGTAAATTTTAGGGATATGGATATGGGATAGGATGCACTGAGCGTAACAAATCGAAAGCATGAAATCAACCAATCAGCGCATTCTCCGTGGGGAATTAGATGCGGTCGCTGTTTGCGGCGGGCGTATGGATTCTAACAGGTTGATGATTTTGATCATTGATCTCTACGTGCTACCGTTTCCTAGGTAGGCTTGCTGATTACTTTTTCACGAAAGTCGTAACATAGCGGACACATATCGTCGTAGTCGTAGAACAATGACGCATCAGCAATTTAGCTACTTTACAGTAAATCACTTTATGGCATATTTTGAACGGCCAGCTCTATCAGCTTAAAAGGACATGTTGCTGTTAAAAAATATGTTATTATTTAACAGTTTACGATATTATAAGTCGGTTAGGTAATGCACATAATATTTCGTCACAGTAGCTAAATTGCAGATCCGTCATTGTTCTACGACTACGACGATATGTACGTATAATTGTACTGTATATAAGTAAGTTTCCGCTATGTTACGACTTTTCGCCTCATTTAAAGCAATACATTGATATTGATAGATATAAATCAGGCAATGGCCCTTGTACGTAACCAAGAACAAGGGCCATTGCCCTTCTTACAGTTATATGATTTCATAGAAATTCAAAACAACTTAGATTCTCCACCCACTACCCTGTTTCAAAACCGGACCATTACTATCACTAGGCACAATACGCAAAGCAAAAATGACATGCAAACTTTTAACAAAACCTTTTTGTGCCTGGGCGGTCAAATTATAAAACTTATTTATTTATTTATTCCTGATAGCGGGCAGATACCTTTCTACATTCACAGTAGCTGAAAAATCAGCATAGAGATTCCAATTAATGACTAATCATGACCAATTATTTCCCCACCAATATAATAGTAGGTAATCGCAGTGACAACGAATCCGATTCGTGATTTATGCCACTGGAATAAATTGAATTTAGTAGCAAATGGTGACCAATGATGCTAATCACATGAAATAATGCAAATCTGCTGAAATAATTGTTATTTATACATACATACATAATAGGATGGGCAGAGCCACAAGTAAACAAGAATACTTGCATCCGCTTCTGATTTAGTCCTAAGATGGATATGGTGAACCATGGTGACAAGTGATCAGCCCATCGCCCATATAGGTGTTCCATCATGTTGGAGAGGATATAGTCGACTTTTACGACATGCTCGGGGAGAGAAGCAGCTGGACGCATTCTGTTTTTTCTTTACTCCCAGTCCAGCAGAAGAGGCATTTATTATCTTTATATCATACTAGCTTCCACCGGCGGCTTCGCACGCGTTGTACCATAAGAAGTAAAAAGTAGCTTATATGTTATTCTAGCACACGTAATATGTATATTTCAAGTTTAAACCAACTTCGTTTAGCCGTTTCGACGTGACAGAGGCACAAATATACTCACCTCCTCACAAACTTTTACATTTATAATATTAGTAGGATTATTATTAAATCAGAAGTAGGTAGCTGCAAGTTTTCTTATGTTAACTTGTGGCTCTGCCCACCTCACATTATGTATGTATTACTCAATCGTACAATGTTAGTAAAGAAATATGGAATACTGGATATATATGAAATATGGAATAATATTTCTATTCGAAAATTTTTTGTGCGCTATACCAGTACTCTAAAACGGTGAAGGAAAACATCGTGAGGAAACCGGCATGTCGTAGAACCTAATAAGTTCGAAAGCATGCGACAAGTGCACGAAAGCTTCTTTGAGGTGCACTTAAAATCCTTTCACAACACTGGTTAGAAAGAACTAGTGACACGATTAGTATAGTAGAGAAGAGACTAAACGTTTTTAAAATATAGTCTGGCACACGTTGTTTTTCGTCTACCCTTCTCAATCCTATGCCAATCTGACCCACGCTCAACCCTTGTAAAAGAGTATATATTTTCAATACAATATTGTCTCAGTCTGTTTGCGTGTATTATATGTAACCTGTAACGTCTAATGTTATTACGAGTAACATGTTTTCTAGTAGAGTTGCCTAGTTTTTTTATATTAAAAATCATAATAACAATACCGATGTAATAAAATAAAAAATATATTAGAGTAATAAAATGACAAGACCAGTTCTACAGAATTGTGAGAGGCGCAAAACTGTTAATTTCATAGCAGCGGTCCCTGATTACAAAACTATTGCGACACTTAACAATGTCGGACGAGAAACTTCAACGACCTGACGATATTTCATATAATTTACTTTAACTTTGCCGAATTGTTTTATTGCTTTCACCAAAATATCTACAAAACAGTAGGAAGAATTAGGAAAACGATGAGTTGCAACACAAACTGTATCATAACGAGGTTTTAAGGTGACGAACTACACTTATTATACCTAAGTTTTATCCAAATTGATGAAACCATATCCAAACATCCTCAACTTCTGAATTTAACTTTAAATAATATGGAAAACTTGGAATAAATTCATGCTATTTTTCATCAAACAACTTCTCATGGAGTTCAAAAACGTATGAAAAGTACAATTACGTTGGTATGTATTCAATAGGTTCTGCCTCGCTCGTTTTTGAGTCACCGATTTGGACTCCGAATGCCGTTAGTGGCTCAGGTAAAAATAATATTTGGAGTCCTTGTTTTTGGCATTGCCACAATCGGCGACTCATAAACGAGCGTGAGACAGAACCGGTGAATCCCCAATACTGTATTCTAGGGTCAATAAGCATTATATTGTACGAATGTATATAAATACTTCACCTATCAATACAATCCACCTGCTGCAATAGTGGAATTATGTCGTCGGTACGTCTATACTTCCATTTCATGTGGAAACTGAAGGATATTAGATTCCGTAGTTGTTCTCAACTTGAACTCGGCCCGTGTATCAAATCGAACTTCCTGCTATGAAAGTTGTCGTTCTGAAGGCTAGGAGGCGGTCACAATGCGGCTGAGGTTAAAACAAACTCCTATAAACATGGAGGTGCCCGCACCTACGCGATGGACGTTTATTTGTACGAATTGTTACTGTCGCGTTAGCAATGCGGTCGCACCCTAGTGGACAACGCAAAAGAACGACCCGTTAATTTTTTTTTTATAAATTTCACTGTTACCGCATTACTTATGTGTATGTTTGTTGTAGCTGACTGAGCCGCAGGAATCCTCACGATGTTTTCTTTCATCGTTAGAGAGTCCTAGTAGATCACGAAAATCCATGTCTTTCCTGTGAAAAAGGCAGACTAGGT
Source organism: Scotopteryx bipunctaria (assembly GCA_949320045.1). Taxonomy (NCBI): domain Eukaryota; kingdom Metazoa; phylum Arthropoda; class Insecta; order Lepidoptera; family Geometridae; genus Scotopteryx; species Scotopteryx bipunctaria. The sequence goes on along the minus strand of OX439450.1, from coordinate 8,768,558 downwards.
TAACCTACTCCATCTAAAATCATCCCGAGCACTACAGCGTAACATTAATGTAGGCAAAAAGTTACCTCCTGACGCTGTTAAAAGCAAAAGGTCTACGTTTTTTTACACTTCTCACACAAACCAACTTTTATTATTTCCCGATGAGTTTTTGTGACGAGCTGATCGGATAACGAAGATGGAAGACATCCTTATATTATTGACTAGCTTTCGCCAGCGGCTTTGCTTGCGTGGTATCCGGACAAAAAGTATTTCCAGGACACATACTATGTATATATCAAGTTTAATTCAAACCCGTTCAGTCGTTACGGCATCGTCCGCGGCGGTCTGATTGAGACACAAACATACATCCACACATCCTCCCAAACTTTCTCATTTATAATATAAGTTGGATTGTGTTTGATCTCAGTTCCTTGTTAAAAAAGATTGCTTTTTATAGACGTAAGAGTAAAATTGAAAGTCGGTGCAATAAAAATCATACAACATTGACAGCTTTATTCTCGTGACTCGAGCTCGACTTTCAAATAGTTTTTTTTTTTGCTTTTACAAAGCCAGTCCGATGAAGGCTGCCTTTGAGGTGGTTGGACTGAGAGCACGAGGTTATGTACGATTGAACGAACTAAAAGTTAAAGGCATTGACACCTCTTCAGCTGACCGTACACTGAGGCATTGTAGAATAACTTAGGACATAGTATTTAGCCGTTCGTCTTTTGTTTAGCCCACATTTCGTTCTCAAAGTTTTTTAAATCCCTGATTACGTCGCCTGCGCCTCAGCGTACGGTCAGCTTCACGAGAATAGTTTTTGTTTACTTTTATATATGTAACAGTACCACTAAAACCAATAATGAGTAGATTTTACCGAGTTTTCATTGATATGGAGTGCTGACAGGCATGATCGATGGGCTATTTTGTAGTTTATGATATTCAAATGCTTGAAAAAACACGACGCATACTTAAAATCCATTATTGCTGGGCTACTGAGATGCTATTGAGTCCCAATTTATACAATAAATAAATAATAAATAACACCCAAAAGTCACATACATAGTCCTGACCCCACACTAGGATTCCTTGTGTCGTGGGTATCAGAAACTACGAGTACAATATGTTAAATTAAAAATATTAATAATCTTTATTCAAAATAATTAATTCAGAAATATAATTCCAGTACGCATATGGATTTATAGAACGGCTATGGAACTCTTACAACTTATTTATCTTCACATTAGAAAATACTGTCCCCGAGCCTCTAATATAAATTCCTTAAATATAAAAATGACCCACATAGAGAACCTTCAAGTCCTCGCGTCAGAACCATAAAACCGTTAATAAAATCCATAATAAAACCCACAAAATGTGCTTAACCGATATAAAAGCTCTGTGGGTGTTCCAAATAAAGTGGGCCAGACCGAAAGGGTAAGAAACTATAACTCGTTGATATAATACCCACGTATAATATAAGTATCTACTTAGCTATGAGTACATTACATTATACAGGGCGTACACAAACTTGGTTCATAAGGAACCGAAAGCTACAAATGTCAAGAAAAAATGTACACAAAGAAAATGTACATAACTTGTAAAAACTTTATGTTCGCTCACATCCCAAATGAGGAATTTCCGAGTGATAAAAAGGAAATTCTGTCTCAAATTTTCTTGAGTTAGATTGTGGTCTCATTTGGGTAACGTTTAAATGTAAGGGTGTAAGGCGCGGGTTATACACAAGTGGACGTTTTTTACACGCGTACTTTGTCAGCCTTTCTGAGCGGTGTCCTTGCCACGCCGCCTATGTATAATTTACTCCATACAAGTATGAATGCACAATACACCCCAATGCGAGACGTGATCTTTATTCCACCACTAAGTTTAGTATGTCTAGGAGACATAACGGTAAGACCTCGGTGGCGTGGCAAGTGAGTGCTCGACTAAGACGCAAGAGGCATGGGTTCGATTCCCGCTACGGGAGAAATATTTGTATATTCTGCAAATATTTGTTATGACTGTTATAATGTTATGTAAATACGTATTTACAAAAAAAGAAGTATATACGTTAATACTTATATACTTATCAACCATCTGGTTCCCATAGTACAAGCATTGCTTAATTTGGGGCTAGATGGCGCTGTGTGAAATGTCCACAAATGATGCGATAAATTTATATATATCTTTTATTATATTTATCTAATGTCTTAAACCGAGCTCAAAGACACCCTGTATAAAATATGATGTATGAAGACAGTGACCGTCAGCTATTATTACAAAATATCTCCGGGACCCTCACTCTGTTATCGTATATCGAGAATGAAGGACCATTTGTTATCAATTCCGGGCTATCGTCAATCTTCTGATAATTGTGTTTAGAGAGGTGCGACCTTGAAATGTCACGTCGGATAGAAATTCTGAGAGCTCTTACATAATCAATAATTCACCGGAAACGTATATCAATAGCTAATAACATATCGAATATTACTAAACCCGTCGATTTTTGCTGTTAGAGTTTCTTAATTTTGACGACCTCGGTGGCATGGCGGGTGAGTGCTCGGCAGAGACGCAAGAGACGCGGGCTCGATTCCCGCTACGGGAGAAATGCATGTATTTTCTGCAAATATTTCTTCCGTGTCCGGGTGTTATGTGTTATAAGTATGTATTTACAAAAAAAAGTATCTATGTATTCTATCAGCCATCTGGTTCCCATAGTACAAGCTTTGCTTAGTTTAGGCCAGATGGCGCTGTGTAAAATGTCCACAAATATTTATTTATTTATTTAGAATGTCTACATATCAGTCGTGTCACTAGTTTTTTCGAACCAGTGTCATGAAAAGATTTGAAGTGTTCCTCAAAGGTTCCTTTCGTGCACATATTTTTCAAACATTTTAGGTTCTACGATATGCCAGTTTCCTCCTGATGTTTTCCTTCGCCGTTTGAGATTACTGGCGCACGTAAATTTTTCAAACAGAAAAAACCATTGGGGCACGACCGGATTTGACGCCACGACCTTAGGATAAAAAGGCGGGGACACTACCACTAGACCACCAGTGCTTCATTTAAAATGTGAAGCGATTTCACTGGCTCGCTATTACTAACCGACTTAAAAAAGGAAGCCCTCAATTTGACTATTTAGAACGTAGGTAATTGAGGACAAAACTCACTCAAATTTAAATATCTTTTAAATACAGATCCGTGTCTTGGAAGACAAAAATGTTTTTATATCATTATGTTTATTTGGTTTGTGTAGTATTTATACGACCTTATGGTCGTATTAGATATATATATACCTTATGGTATTATGAAGCGCACAGTCAATGGCGGAGCTCTGGTGGTCAAGTGGTAGTCATTCGTGGGATCAAATCCAGGCGAGCGCCTATTAATTTTTCTGTTCGAAAAATGGATGTGCCGAACAGTGCAGTAAAACATCGAGAGAAAACCGGCGTAGAACCAAAAAAGTTCGAAAACATGTGTCAAATACACGAAAGAAGCCATTGAGACGCAATTTAAATCCTTTGACCATACTGGTTCCAAGCTTTCAGACGCTCAGCGGCCAAGAGGCAGATCGCCCGATGGTCGAATGACATGAACATAGCCGGGAATCATTGGATGAGATTCGCGAAGGATCGGAGAGAATGGCGTTATAAAGAGGAGGCCTATGCCCAGTAGTGGGCGGAAATGATGATGATGATGATACTGGTTCCAAAGAACTAGTGACACGACTTGATTGAGTAGTGGCTAACTGTCTGTTGTGGTTTTGTCTGACACAGTCGCTGACTATGTTACTGAACGCGTAGTGTGAACACGCTCTATTCAATTTGAAAATAGTATTGGACGCTAACTGATGGCTCACAGTTAGTCGCTGATTGCGCGCCTAATATGAACACGAGCTAAATCCTGAAAGTTAATTTTGCATTTTGACACAGTTTTCAGGTTTTTTTTTAAACTTTACGTGACCGCTAGCTATGTGAAGCACAGTGGACAACTGTTATACAGTTGCTTTGCCCAGCTCATTTTATTCAGCTCGCGTTTAAAATTACAAAATAAATTGTTATACTACCTTCAAAAACTACGTACAAGTAATACTAGCTTCAGCCTGCGTCTTCGCTCGCTTGGTACTATATAAACAAGAAGTTCTCACTTATTATCTGCGCTAGTCTAATCTGAATTAATAAAATTTAAATTGTCCCGTTTGTGAAGGTAAAAGTTGCCTCCTGACGCTGTATAAATCATCTGCTATGGATGGCAAAAGGCCTAAGTTTTTTTTTCTAACGTAATTCAGTTACGAAGACATTGAAACTCTAGCAAAAAAGAGCTCAGGTTACAAAAGTTTTCTTATTTTTTTGTTTTATTTCAAAAACTATACATCCTAGAATAAAAATAAAAATCATTTTAGAATGTATAAATAAAGCTCTTACACATGCTTCCCAGTCGTCACATTTGTGAAACTTTTATGTTTTTTACCCTCCTGGGAACCCAATATCTTTACAACCCTCTCACCGATTAAGCTCGCATCCCAGCAAATTTTTATAGTACAATCTATTGACAATAGCAAGTTTTATACAGATTGGTTTAAAGATTCGAAAGTTATGCTTTAACAGACATATCGACATATAGACATATACAGAATATTCAGATACAACGCCAAATCACCCAAATTGCCACTGAGATATTCGCTGGCTTCACTCGCTCGATCAAAAAATACGAACAATTATGTATTCCACTTCATATCATTTCTAAATTCCATGTTAAACTTTACAATTTTGTCTGTTTATTATCTTACCTCAAATTTTTACTATGCCAGGTCGCCGGTTGCTCGTCGTGATCTGAAACAAAAGCAGACAATGTCAACCCAATCATATATGCATACATACATCGAGAGAAAACCGGCGTAGAACCAAAAAAAGTTCGAAAACATGTGTCAAATACACGAAAGAAGCCATTGAGACGCAATTTAAATCCTTTGACCACACTGGTTCCAAACTTTCAGACGCTCAACGGCGATCAATATTATCACGCCTTTATCCCTAATAGGGTGGGCAGAGCCACAAGTAAACATAAGAAAACTTGCGGCCACTTCTCCCAAGTTGGATATGGTGAACCATGGTGACAGGTGATCAGCCCACCGCCCATATAGGTGGTCCATCATGTTGAAGAGGACACTATACCTAAGTCGACTTTTACGACATGCTCGGGGAGAGAAGCAGCTGGACGCATTCTATGCTGTTTCTTTACTCCCAGTCCAGCAGAGAAGTATCAATCATATATAATTGCCTTTAACTAAGGCATTTTACCATCTATAGTAGATGATTGATTTATACAGCGTCAGGAGGCAACTTTTATCTTCACAAACGGGACGCTGTAGTGCCCGGGACGAATTAAGATGGAGTAGGCTTGCCCAGCCAGCACCTATTCCATCCTCTCAGCTTAGTCGGCCTTGTCCACAGGAAAGACATGGTCAATACATGCGGAGCTGACTAAGCCGCGGGTTTAAAGAGAATCATCCCGGGCCGAAAATCATCGTTGGTTGTAAGTTTTACTTACTTCCAACACATGCTGAGCTGGAGTCCTTTTTGGCACCCACACTTTTAGTTAAATAAGTTAGTTTAAGTTTTTTTGTGCCAAATAAACGTTTTATTCATTCATTCATAATGCACATATCAGTCTCACTTCACCAAAGACCAAAGTTATATTCTGGACTAGACTAGCCACAGATAGCACTGATAATATTGCTATTGCGAAGCCTTTGTCGTGCTACGTTCGTTAGGATCAGTTCCTGTTTGTACGGAGCATAACAAAGGTACTATATAATCCGGTTTAGTAGATACTTACCTATAGGTATCTAGATCCCTTGTTACGCGAACTCTGAAGACAGACACTTCAGTACACAGAGACAATACCCCTTCCTTATTATATAAACTAGCTGCTGCCTGCGGCTTCGCTCGTGTGGTACCCCGAAAAAAAGTAGCCTATATGTTATTCCAGCACACATACTACGTATATTCCAAGTTTCGTTCAAATCCGTTCAGGCGTTACGGCGTGGTTAAGGCACAAACATACAATCATGCTCACAAACTTTCGCATTTAATTTAATATTAGTAGGATAAATAAATAGTTAATTAAATTTGTGGACATTTCACACAGCGCCATCTAGCCTAATTAAATTTAATAAATAATGAAGTATTTATTAAATTTCCGAGCTTTTGTCATGGTCATGTTTTTTTTTATTTTTTTGAATAGCGGGCAACGTGCAGCTCACCTGATATAGTCTCAAGTATAAGTGACTAAGTTCTGAAGGGGACCTACTCCAACTCATAAAACTAATTAAGTTTATTTCTACATATATGTTTTTGAAAGAAGAAAGAAGTAAAATAAGTAATAAAGACGAAGTTTTATCACACAATTACACCTTTCTTCAGATCTCGTCGTAGGTACTGTCAGTGACAAAAGTTCATGAACATTAGATTAGATGGTTTATCCTAAATTTATACGGAATCCCTAGGCTTTTAAGACTTACAATAAAAAATATTAATTTGTAAAAAATGTGGTCGAGGCTGCCTCTTCGGCATAGGCCTCTTTAGCCATTAAATGAAAATTTTCTAGATATTCTATTCTATAAACCGATGCCATTTAAATCATCTGTAATAAATGTAAATGCCAATGATAATAACCATAAAAGTTTCGGTTTTCTAATTATTTGTAAACAAAAGCCGTAAAGTTAAAAGTAAAATGTAAATTGTACATACACTACCTGTGCCTAGGTACTTATTGACATTGTCAAGGTAATTAGAGGTACTCATGGTATTATGGCGATTTAACAAACAACAAAACTGCTACGTGTTTGTAAAGTAACATCTAAATATATAAACTTCTTACGTCACTGACTGACTAACAAACTGTTAATAACTAAGCCATAAGTACTAAAACATGAGGCTTTGAGGGTATATTCTTTTTATGGTGTCAGGGTGCACTAAGAATGTAATTAATTCTATATATTAATTCTTTATTGCACATATAAAATCACATAAAACACAGACATAAAGTAAGGACATGTACAAAGGCGAGCTTAACCCTACAAAGAGTTCTCTTGCAGCAAACCTTTGAGGCTAGAGAGAAGTGGAATTTAAACAGCGGGTACATGTACAAAACAAGACAAGACAAATATTGAAGTATAAAATAAACCTATTCATTTACATACCAATCAAAATAATATACCTACATATACTAGTATTATGTAATTTCAACTCCTAGAGAACGCAGCGGGGAGATTAAAAAAAAAAAACAGAATGCGGAAAAAGTCGAAGGGCATTTTACTAGTTTATAATAAACTAGCTGCCACCCGCGGCTTCGCTCGCGTGGTATCCGGATAAAAAATAGCCTATATGTTAATCCAGTACATGTACTATGTATATTAAAAGTTTCATTCAAATCCGTTCAGCCGTTTAGGCATGATTGAGGCGCAAACATCCAAACTCACAAACTTTCGCATTTATAATATAAGTAAGATGTTTTATTTTCTAAGCTAACACAGCTTGGTGGCTATACCTATTTGTCACTGTACCTACTTGTGATCGGGTTCACCACTAAACCACATGGTCAATGTAGGCCGAAGCATTGGCGATCTCAATACACTAACCAATTTAAGGCATCCACTGTTACCGAGGCTACCGCAAGGCTACGAATATTCTTACAAGCGCTTTAAGCCAATTTAGAAAACAAGAAAATTTGTTTTTCAGTTACAAATAAGACTAGAAAAAAGCCCCATGACTTTGCGTTGAGATTTTTTTTTTTTTTCATTCAAACTTTACCTTCACGCTGCGTCCCCAGAATTGAATTTCGGAAGTCGTTTCTTAGTGCATCTCTACACCACAAGATGAATATTCCCTTCATGTGTCATGTTTCTAATCAATTATGGTTTATTCTGCCGGTAACGTAAGAGATATGTTTAGATATTTCTTAATTAATTTTGCATTCAAAACTATTCTCCGAAATTAAATTTGCCAAATAACTTTAAGCAAAATGAACTGTGTCAGAAGATTCCACAACATGATGTCTGTAGGTAAATACGTGATACCAGCATTCCGCCTGAATGCTTCCGTCGTCTGTACAACTGCAGCTATAAAAACCATCGAGCGTGTTAAATTTTAATGTCAGACAAATCGTGGGGAAATGAAAAATGATATTGTCTGCTAAAAATATCAATCTTGTTCCAGAAACAATGCATAGTCGGACGTTGTTCATTTGATTTTTATACGGCAATTGGGTATCTTTTTTATTAGTAGTCGCGTGCGGACTGAGCAAGGGCCGTTCGGTGGTGTAATTGTAGTGTGCCCTTTTGTAGTCACGCAATCGCGTGTTGGACTGGAGCAGTCTACTGCCCACAGTGCACAGATCGAGCAGTACCTACTGCGATACCAGAAACAAATGACAGCTGCAATGCTAATCATAGTTGAAAACGTTTCTGAAGCTTCACGGCCGGTTTGAAGCTCAATTCATTCATCAAACAAGAGGAACGATTCGTTGTATGAGAGCGCTTTCATACCTACCTACAATCACCAAGAGTCACTTGCAAAGAGGAACAGCGGAAACAGTCTCAACATCTGTCAGAGTGCAATTACTGTTTGTTCTATATTGTGAGCTACCTCTCTATTCGGGCCGTTCGATTCCATTGAACAACTTTATTGGTTTCACCCACAATGCTATGTAGAGCCGGCGCTAGTATCCCGGAATCACTGACAGGAATCCGGATCCAGTGAACGTTATTCCATTTCTCGCCAATGTTTCAATGGCGGACACACGTTTCGCAGTCATTTTCACATAGTTAAACTAGATCAAAGTCCTAACTAACCTATTTTAATGAACTTTTTCATTCATATTTTTTACATATTTCATATATATATACACATATTTCACTTTTTATAAACCAACATCCTAGATCTCTAGTTACAAGTACGGTAACATTGACAATTCAGAGCTTCGATCCAGCTGAAATATGACAATAGCCGAGCCTGCATTGTACGGATGAACTGAACATAATGTATTGTACGGTGTACGGACATAATTTATAAGATTTCCTTTATTGTACTTTCTGTCCTTGCATGTGCTATTGCTGGCGCTTCTTGAATGTTGTGAACCTACCTCATCATCCCATCAGCCTATAAAAGTCCACCGTTGAAAGCAGATCTCCTCAATATATTTCCTGGATAATCAATAATGTGCTGCCTCCATTCTTTTGATCAACCAAGACCTTTACAATGTCATCGTTCCATTGGGTAAGTGACCATGAGGAAGTTTATTTCCCGATCACAGGCCGCCATTCGATGTTTTATTCCCTAACGATTACCATGACTTGTCTATGACTCTATTTTTGCTATGATTTTTTCGATTCTACTCCTTTCCATAACCCGTTCAAAGACATTGAGTTTTTGTAAGAGGCAAATAGTTAGTGAACACGTCTCACATACAGACTTACATAAACATCTTTAACATACTGTTAGAAAATTAAAGCAGAGAAATATTTTATTTCAAGTAAATAAGTGGCATAGTATGGTATCAAAATCATTTGTGTTGAAAAAAGTTAGTGTTAAAATGTGGATTACCTCCAATAACAACATTTTCTGAATTTTCTACTAATCGTACCCTAGTGCTGTCACTTCGAACTAGTGTTCATACGAAATGACAGATCACTTTGTGTCAAAGCAAACAAGTATTTATATAAAAGAACAAAAAAAAACCGGCTGTGTAGAATTTAAGTAGCATAGTAGGTCTGACATATTTAATTTTGTAACACAATGATGATGATGGTAATGGTGATAAATTTATCCCATTTTAGTCTACATTTTTTTGTTTTGTACCATCTTAAGTTAATTGGAAATGTCTACATAAAGTTGCCATATTGGATTTATTACACTTGAGTATCAATAGGCTGTATCTTTGACACTATCTTTATCTAGACGAATCCAACAACACCTCATTTGTCAAAATCCGCCCAGCGGTTTCGGCTAAAGAGGCAGCCAAAACAATTAATTGAAAATGGCTTCTTACGTATGTATGTACGTGGATATAGGTACGTATGTACCCCCAAACACATTACCCTCCGTCTTCACAATCGGGTAAAAAGATTGATACATTCCGTGCACCATGTATGGATTTTCAATCACGATAAAGTTACCAGAAAACCGTTATTGTAAATAACTACTTACCTATAGTCCTTTTTGATTGAAATTTGCCTGATGACTTTATTCAGGCGAAAACAATAAGCAGGTATATACACATTACACATGGATTCATTAATATTATTTTGACCTACACATGTTTTCAATTTTGATGACCAGTTGTAGTTCAAAAACATATTATCCCGCAGTGAGAATCGGACCTCATAAATTATTGTATTTACCCACTGCTAGCTTACATTTATAATCATTTTTAGATTTATCGTATACTTATAACTGTTGGAATTGGTTGTATTTTGTTTAATTGTATTTTGACTCGTGTGAAATTAAAGAGTAGGCAGTATGACTTTTGCTACCATCGCCTTCCGAAAAGAAATGGATTATTAAACAATTTGACAGAAGAAAAAAGGACAATTGATCGTTAGCGAATAGACAGGAGGGTGTGTATAAGACATAAGATCCTCCGACATACTTTTAATGCGGAGATAAGCAGTTAATGCAAAATAAGTATGGCAAGAAGTGGGAAACACTACGCTAGTTCTTAGACTAACCTCAACTTGGTCACATAACTTCTTGGTCGAACAATTTTGTGACCTAATGCAGAGTGACTGAAAGCAAAATTATGTGTCGGATGTATTATCGCACACAAAATAATTCGGACATATTTAAGACTAGTGTAATGCCCCGCGACTCTGTCTGTGTTGAGTTTCTTCATACTAAATTGATTTTCCCGCTGCGTTCTCTAGCTGAATTAGCTTTCATAACGGTACGATTACGCCAAAGCTTGGCATATGCTTTATTTAGACTATCATTAACTGTCAATATACTAAACTCTTTTTTTAAAGCATCAGGAGACTTTTACCTTCACAAACGGGACGTTGTAGTGCTCGGGACGAATTAAGATGGAAGACGGAGTCACTACCCACTAGACCACGTCCAATGCTCTCAACTGTCAATATAGACACACTAATAACTATAATTTCATCTTTTGTCTACATTTTTTGCAAATAAATTATCTTTATCTTTATCAAATCCGTTATTATCGGCCCAAGTATGGTCGGACGTCGGAACTTAGTCGGCAACTCCAAGCTTTATGTTTCTAAAACTTACGTTTAGTTAGTCCCTAGAAGCGGAAACTGTCCGGTTCTAACTACTGTCAAAATAATCAGTTCCAAGGCCTTTTTCGGTTAGTCAGTCAGTCAGTTACAAACGTACCTACCTTAGTCTCACGTATTTAAATGTGTCGTGTGTATCGTACACAAAATAATTCGGCCATATTTAAGATTAATTACTCGTGTTGTCACAGAACACTAATGTCGTCGGCGGATTACGCGGCTGCCTGACGAGGGTCAGCGCACTGTATTTACTCAACCTTTTTGTCTCCTGAATATCATAAACTGTAAATAAGTTGCTCTTGTTTGTTTGAGTAGTCGACAATTTGACGCAGCGTATTTTGTTTGGTTCACCTATTTATTATTGATATTTGGGGGGATTACTATAAAAGTGTCTTGTGATAAAACCTGTATTTTATTAGTAAGTAATATAATGATTTAACAATATAGCAAAATTTCATACTGGTTTGTTCTCCTTTTCTTGAATTTAAGAGCCCAGCATAAGGAGTTGACTTACGTATAAACGTCTCTCAAAATCTGACTAAAGTTAACCTTTTCCTGACAAATAGCAACAGGGCAAATATTTAAGTTAAGCAACGTTTATAAGTAAGGCGATTGATGTATTTATTACATTTAAAAGGCAAATAACATTTTGTGTTTATTTGTAGTAACATCCCTCTCGAATCAGTTTCAAATAATACTTGATTTTGTATTATTTTTAACTTACCAAAAATACCTCAAACCATAGAGATAGACATAATAAATAAGTCTGACTATGCAGTACTACACAAAATACAATATTGCTTAGATAAGACCGGCTATGCAAAATTTTCAATGTGCAGATTGCTTTAACAGGCTTCATAGCGAGAGGATGATATTTTTTATTTTCTATGTACACTCGTTTGGTCACGTTCTCGCACTAATCAATGCATTCAAAACAAAAGCCACTAAGTACCTAAATGTTATGTTAATAATCAGACTAACATAATAGGTACCTAGATGCAAAAGTTTGTGATGATGTGACGATCTGATGATTGTGCCTCATTCAACCCCAACCAGCTGAACGGACTTGAATGAAACGTGAAATATACCTTGTAAACTGGAATAAAATAAGTCTTGGATGTAATAAGACAACTCCCGAATACTTAATTTATAGAATAGAATAGAGTTTATCAACGACACAACACGAAAAACAGAGATACCTAATTAAAATTAAATCACAACTAAAAACTAAAGAAATGAATTATAGTAATAGTAGGCATAGCTAGTGTAGGTGTAGGTACCTTCCCATCACCCACCAACCCCCCAAAAAGGTACAAGACTTGCGTCTTTTTCGCTTGTCGTTTTAAACAGGTCCAGTCTCATCTTAGCCACTCCTATACTATAATAGGAGACGCTGGTTTTCAGATAAATACTGCTACAGTTATGTACAGCTACCAACATAGGTATCTAGATCATTTAGATCATTTATTGATCTATTATTATAATTTGACATTTATTGATTTAGGTAAATTATATTGGGTTTATATTTTTATCTGACATACTTAGATAATTTTGTTTTCCAATTTAAAGCTAATTTTTTTTGGATGCTGTGTATTTAACGGTGAAGTGTGTGAAACTATTTATTTATTAACTAAGTACATACTCTATGACCATGCTTCTGGCAAAATAAAATTTTCATTTCATTTCATTTAGTTTACATAGCTGAATGCTAGTTACGTTCTACTTCAATGAAGAGTAGGATTAAATCTCCTTGGCATACTAAGCACCCAGTATACCGCTTGGCAGACTAGTAGTAGGTATACAAATGGCAGTTAATTTCTTGTGCCATAGACTGTACCGTAAACATAAGACGTTTGATGCAAATGGCAGTCGTATCGTTCAAAGCGTGTCTGCATATTTTGTGAAAGTGTGTTCATTTTTTTGCGAGATTTAAGACATAATTTAACATTCCATGGGACTGGTTTCTTCAATAAGAAGACATTTATTTTATAATGTGTTTATTAAAGGAAAGCAGTATTACATTTTTCTAATGAATTGACTATTTTTAGTAAAATGTGACTTTGATCGCTCAGGGTGACACTGGCCGTCTACGCTTTTTCGAATAAAAACAAAAGTGAAATCATACACAAAGATTTTTTCTGAAAGTGGTGATTCCAAGAGCCGATACATTGTTTTAAAGTTTTATGGGAAAAGTAGAAATCCCTCGGGAATGAAACTCATGTAGGGCCACCTCAATATTATTCTTCTAATATTATTCTCTATACAGTGATAAACTTAAGCCTCAAATATACTATACATACTCGCATATCAATCTATATTTATAGCTGATAAAATCATCAAATTCGTTTAACAATTGACGGAGATATCGAATAATACACAAACAAAAATTTAGCTTTATGTACACGAAGTATTATATTTAATCCAGGGACTTTTTAATTAGGAAAGTTTCACTGAACAATTTGTATAATGAAATTTTAAAATACTAATATTAAAATAACTTCCATGGATTATTATGTTTTGGAGTACATTGTCTGTTATTTATTTCAATTAATTAATATTATGAGTATAAATGTGGTTGGATTTAGAGGTAGAGGTAGACAAAAGAAAAGGTGGATGGATTGTGTGAAAGAGGACATGGTTAAGTAAGGAGTGAGTATAGAGATGACGGCTGACAGAAGGGAATGGAAGAAGAGAACATGCCGTGGCGACCCCACATAGAGTGGGATAAGGGCTACTTATAAATGCGAAAGATTGTTTGTTACCAGTTATCTTTATAACTACTGATTTTGATCTGATCTGATTTTGATGAAATTTAGAAATTAAATAGTTTAGGTTATGTAATAACGTATACGAAAATCAACCCTTAGGGGAGTTAAACAAGGTGGTAAAGTTTCTATAGAAAAAAATATTTCTTAGTTCGATTCGCTCAAAACTCGGTACAAATAAACTTTCCAACTAAATAATAAAACATATTTTTTCTAAATTACACCCAGGAGTTACCCCCCCCCCCCCCCACCCCCCGCCCCCCATCCACCAAGGGAGTTCTGAAGTATGGGAACTTTTTAACGGGTAGGTAGTGCGATTGGCTTGAAACTTGGTTAGGATATTTTAAATACATGTGTTTGAGAGTTTTTCAAAATAACTATCAAAAAAGGATATGGGCGATGGGCTGATCACCTGTCACCATGGTTCACCATATCCATCTTAGAAGTAAATTAGAAGTGGCTGCAAGTTTTCTTATCTTGTGACTCTGCCCACATTTTGGATATGGGCGTGATCATTACGTATGTAATCTAATCTAATGGGGTGGGCAAAGCCACAAGTAAACATAAGAAAACTTGCAGTCACTTCTGATTTAAACTCCTAAGATGGATATGGTGAACCATGGTGACAGGTGATCAGCCGATCGCCCATACCTATCCCTTTTCGATGGTGACAGGTGATTAACCCATGGCCCCTATTGTGGTCCATCATTTTGGAGAAGATACTATCATAATTATATACCCTTGGTCGCATTTTACGATATGCTCGGGGAGAGAAGCAGCTGGACGCATTCTGTGCTTTTTCTTTAGTATCATAATATAAAATAATAAAGGTTTATTAATCCTTTGAACTGACATTGCCACTGCCTATGATGTAACTCAAATTCAAATAATCTAACCCATCAAGGAGCGCTGATTCAATTCGTGATGTGAATACTTAATTATGACGGATACTATTCGTCCCTCTCGAGATATTGACAGCATCTTTCTGCAGAATTTCTAAAGCATACAATGTTGAATCATAAACGAGCATTAATAGGGCTTCGCAAAAGAAATAGAAAGTTCTTACGTGTACAGACAATTACCTAGTTCTTTTTTGGAACTAAGTTGTGTAATATTTTTGTTTATGCCAGTCAGCAGTCAGCCCGCATTGGCCACCAGGCATTGCGTGTTTGAAGGTTAAACTACAAACCAAATGTATTTCTTTGGCAAAAATAGATAGCACTGTTACCCGGTTCCAATATTCTACTAAGGAATGACGAATCCTCCATTAGCAACGTTGTTATCTGTCAACAAGCGCCATACATTTTTTGACAGTAAAACAGCGTTGGTAATGAACTATCCGTTGTCCGTTAGTAGACTATTGACACCAGGCATAGCGTAGCTCGTGGCGTAGCTTGCTTAGACGTTCTTGATTGATCATTGAAGTTAAGCAACGTTGTACGCGGTCACAATTGGGATGGGTGACCAAGCAAGTGGCATTAAGAGCTGAGCGCTTCCGTGCTTTGGAGGGCACTTTAAATTTTCGGTCCCGGCTTTTAAGTCGTTAAGCCATGACGGAGGCCTTTAGGCGGCCTAAAAACTCCGTCACAAGAGTTGGCCACTTGCTCATACGAACTTACTTATAGGTATGTTAAATACCTGCAAGTACTAGTACAAATCTAAACATCATAATATTGTCTGATTCGTAAACAAAGGATGGTTGTCTTATTATGCCCAAGGAACACAAAGTAAAAAAAATACGTTAAGAGGTGATCAACCCACGCCGCTGACCGTGCAAGAAACTATAATAAACATTCTACGTGAATTGTGGCCTCGTTGAAGCCCGTCAGAGCAATATCCCAATTTCTCACAAAACTTTGTGGGATGCATAACAATAGCCTTAGAACATCGCATTATCTCCCAAGTCTAAACGGTTTGATTTATGGCGGAGAAGACTCATTACTTTTGCTTATTCCATATTAATTCTTACATACCTATTTTTTACTTCCCTGCTGGACTAGGAGTAAAGGAAAAACATAGAATGCGTCCATAGAATGCGTCCAGCTGCTTCTCTCCCCGAGCACGTCGTAAAAGTCAACTAAGGGATGTATCCTCTCCAACATAATGGACCTACAAGGGCGATGACTGATCACATGTCACCATGTTCACCATATCCATCTTGGGACTTTGAATGAGAAGCGGCTGCAAGTTTTCTTACGATTACAAAGGATACAGGCGTGATAATAATCATGTACCTAAACCTATTTTTTTATGTAAAATAGCTTTACGCTTTTTATTAACGAAGATTATAGAAAATCGGTTGTATATAGAACTAGGAGAACGCCCGCGACTCTGTTCGCGTTCGAGTTTTTTATTTACACAAACTTCATCTTCCTGCTGCGAACTCCTAATCCACATACCCTCGCCTCCAAGTTGCATACTTTGAGGACCGATGCTAAATAGTACGATTACACCAAATCGAAAACCACTGTTGTAGTAGTGTACACAGGTACTTCTTATAACAAACATTTGATTCGATCGTCAGAGTTCGGTCGACGACGTCCGATGGCCGATGACGGATTTGGACTAAGCGTACTATTAGCCTAAGTGTTCATTGTCTGTCAGTCAGTCAGTCAATACCGTAAGAGTTTTGAAGTCAGTTTTGTTGTTAGTTTATAAAACGTATTATTATTGGCGGTACGTTGAAGGTACGGGTACCAATGCCCGATATTGCTAACATCTTTGTTTGAAAAGTTTAAACGTGGCCTACAGCGATTCCCATAGAAGTTTTTGATGAAGACATTTCCTTCTCAGGATATTGCGTTTACAGCACCTACCCTTCTACATTGCTTCTTTATGGACTTTCTGAGTGTTTATATCGTGAAATCGTTTTCCATAGTTTGTAGAATAGAATAGAATAGAATAACGAAATAAACATTTGTGTTCTTGTGTGCTCGTTTCATCTGAAAAGAATACAATGCCGTAGAAATCGCGGACATCAGCTAATGAACATAATAAAGAAGAAAACTATAAAATCTAATCTCTTTTTTAATAATAGTATGACTACGGCCACTATTTGTATCAATCGATATTTTTGTTAAAAATTGCACGCACGTTTTTATTGCTATTTTTCACAAAACAATTGAAATCGCCGCTTCGCTTAGCTTTCAAATCTGTAAAGCCTGCGTCTATAGAAAAACATCAAACATCGTGTGATGGCCTCAATATAACACCGACAATAAAGAATCATAAATAAATGATAAATCGAAGCCCTATTTACCTTATGATTACCATACGTAACTTGACAGATGACTGATGACCTGCTTTATGAACGCAATTTATGCTGATGTGGCGAATGGAGACGTCGCGAAGACATCAAGCACACCTCATAAGAGATTACAAAGTACTAGTGTAGAAAACGTCTGAGCTACGTCCATACGCCACGTGTGTATAAGCCGTGACTAAACCTGCGTTCACACTGGCCATTTAACGGCGACAATTCATACAAATAAATTTTGCCCGTCGCGTCGCTTGGGTGACGCGGCCACCGTCATATGTTTACAAGAGTTTGGTTTATTCGCAGTCGCGTCCCGTTGCTGCTGCAGTCTAAATAATGGTGGTCGCTTTCTAGAAACCAGAGCTTAAATTGCTAATGTGGAAACATAAAGTTGCAGCGTTTGTTTTGCGATGCACGCGAGGATAAAATCGAGAGTTAAAGCCACAAAGGAACACTGTTATTAACGTGAATTACTGAATGTGCATTCATGTTTGCAGCTTATAAACTCAGCGGAATCGGAAAGTACTGGTAATTAGAGACCAACGCGGGGATTAAACAAACTTTTAATTAAAAAAAAACGTTCATTGATTGCATATTAATTGCATATTAATGCAATCAGGGAGGACAACCACACCTGCTGTTTCATAAAAAATAATGTAAAAGAAAAATCTTAGATCAAATCAAATAAAACTATCACTAGTATATATAATCATTAAAAAAATGTATTGGGCGGAAGATGCTAATAAAACTTGGTAAAATAGTGGAGAAGCTAATGACTTCAATTATTTAAAAATTATGAGTGCGGATGTAAATCACACTAATAAAATAAATTTCAGTTGTGCACTTAAACGTCCTTTGAAGAATAAAATTACCATTCCACAATTCTCATTACCTAGCAACAAACAAAAGCAGAAAAGGTGACCGTCAAAAAATAATAAATTATCGAAATACTTGCCCTTCGCGGAACGGGCCATAATATTTTCCATTGGACTCTTTCTTAAAATCATTTGTTTATTTACTCACAAGGATTTTACTAATTTTCTTTTATGTTCAACATTCGAAATTAGGCAAGTGAAGGATCCCTGCCAATATGCTTTACCAAAAAGCCTTGATCCCTAAAACATCGATAGACATTGTAATGTCCATAGAAAAATAAATTCAGCGAAGTTGATTTGCTGTTCTGAGGTAATGTCCGTCGATGTTTTAGGGCTCCAACTTCTTTGTCTCACTTCATTGTTCGTTTACCATTTATCTGTCCAACCGTTCAAAAATCAATTCCTTACATTAAATAATTACAACTTTACACGATAAGGATAGTAAAATAATCACAACATTTTAGTGGGCACGTAAGCCACAGAGGCACTCAGAGATTTAGTGAAACCTCAAAAATGAACTGTTAATCCAATTTTCAACCATGACAATAATTTACTTGCTTGAATTCTTAATTTAACTGAAGCGGCAAGGTCAATTCGTGTCATCGCAAAGTTAATCTTAGTTGGGTTCTCATTCTATGGTTATGTTATGAAAAGCTTTATTGGCTAAATAGTGAAACGCCCTGCATAGTTTTTTAATACAAACTACATCTCCTGCGTGTTCTAGGAGATCAATTTCAAGATTCGTTTCCAAGTTACGCACATTCACTATATAGAGGAATATACTCATTTTTTTTTATGGAAGACGAACAAGCGGCTCACCTGGTGGTAAGTGATTACCGCCGCCCACGGACACCCGCAAAATCAGAGGAGCTGCAAGTGCGTTGCCAGCCTTTACTCTCCACGTTTAATGTTTTTAGAATTTATTGGCTGTGTGACCCCCGAATACTCAAACGCATCTCAGAGTTGAGCACGTCTCAAGTGACGAGTTTTTGACAGATTTTCATAAAAAAACTGTCAAAAAACCGTGACTTGAAACGTGCTCGACTCTAAGTCGCGTTTGAGTATTCGGGGGGTTAATTTACGCCAAATAAAATAATGTCAAGCTGACGACCTCTGTGGCGTGGCGGACGAGTGCTGGGAAGCAAGAACCGCGGTTTCGATTCCCGCTACGGAAGAAATGTTTGTATGTTCTGCAAATATTTCTTCCGGGTCTGGGTGTTGTAGTATTATATAAGTATGTATATACAAAAAAAAGTAGGTATATAAGTATTCTATCAGCCATCTGGTTCCCATAGTACAAGCTTTGCTTAGTTTTGGGGCTAGATGGCGCTGTGAAAAATCGACAAATATTTATTTATTTATTATTTATTCGTCTGGCTTATTTCGTTGAAAAACAAATTTTACGACTGGTTATTTACCCGGTTCCTTCACTATCTACGTAAAACCCGTTGAATGCTGAATAATGAATTAAACAATTCATTTGCCTCTCTTTGATAAATCTGTATCGCGAACAGAGTCTAATTTCAATTTAAAATTTTACAAAGAGAGGGCTTTTATCTTTCCGGTGCCACACTTGTAGTCACACTACCATCACAGACAAGTGAGGTAGGGCATTTTATGTGTCTTTTCTTCTTTCGTGTCGATTTATGTTGATTTAGAGCACTGGTGGTCCAGTGGTAGAGGCCACGCCTTCCGATCCTAATGTCGTGGATACAAATCCGGTCGCGCACTAATTGATTTTTCGCTTCAAAAAAATTATTTACGCTTTACCAGTACTCTCAAACGGTGAAGGAAAACTGCGTGAGAAAACCGGCAAACATTTGAAAACATCTGTCGAGTGCATGAAAGGAGCATTTGAGGCGCACTTTAAATTCTTTCGCCACGACTAATTAAGTTTGCGTCGATATATCAACTATTTAGAGCCATCTTGACCGATAGATGGCTACAATTACGGCATTTTACATTTACATACATATTACCACGCGTAGATCCCAAATGGGGTAGGCAGAGCCACAAGTAAACATAAGAAAACTTGTAGCCACTTCTGACCTATTCTAAGATGGATACGGTGAACCATGGTGACAGGTGACATAGTCTGTGACTTCGAATAACATTAACTATTAATTTAAAAAAAAATCGAAAAATCGTCATTTGAGACGTGCTCAACTTTGAGATGCGTTTGAGTATTCGGGGGTAAGGCTACTTTTTCTCCGAATGATACAGTCATATGCAAAGCCATGGCTAAAAGCTATTTCATAATAAAGTAAGTCAGTAAGGTAAACCTGCTAACTGTCAATCTTATGTTAGCGAAAAGAGATGGGGTTATTTGAAGGTTCACATCAGTATTATCCATAACAAGGATTATGTGAAACTTTTAGGCAGTTTGCGACACATAATATAGCGTCGGCTTATTATCTAGCTTGGCGGAAAAGTGACACTTTAATAATAAACGAGGACAGAAAGGCTGTTTCAAAAACCATAATTTGACGTTGAACAATGCTTCCTGAGGCACAGCTAAAACACAGCGTTATTTATTTCTAAAGCTCGGTTCCAGTATTCTACTAGCGGACGTTCATTACCATAGTAACATAGTTAGCGAAAAGCGCTATACATTTTTTGACAGAAAAATAACGTTGCTATGTTGATCTGTCATCAGTTAGTAGAATATTTGAAACGATCATTAATGTGCTCATGAATAAAATATGTGATCACCCTGAATTGAGCGATTTCAACTACTCCTGTGCGAACACTTCTCTTAACAAATCGGACCGGCATCAAACAAAAATATTGAAAGCTTTCTGCCATTCAAAACACAACGTTTGAACGTGCTTTGTTTCCAAATATCTGATACAACTCTTGACAAGAAACCACAAATCAAACTCTACAGTATCCATTTAACTATTTTAAGTGTCGTAAATATAATTTATAGCTGATTTATAGCTGTTTTGCCGTGGTATTTTATTATTGGTTTCAAGAGCCGCTATTATAGCTTAATGGCTGGTGACCACGAACTTTTCGAACCAATGAATTGTATATCTTCGGACAGCGGAAACAATTTTTGGTCTTTACAAAGTCCTAATAAATTCCTTCAAAATTGTTACTGTTTTGAAATTACAACAACAACAAATTACAGACCATTCATTATGTGTTTTACAATGAGCAAGACAAACTTGTGTTTTGAAAGTTCTATCATTTCTGATTGAATCACTATTGTATTCCTTCATACCAAGGCCTTTACCAACTATACTAGATGATTTATATAGTGTCAGGTGGCAATTTTTGCATACACTTAAGATTTTTAGCTGGAGTAAGCTTGCCCAGCACCAATATCATCCTCTTGGTCAGCTCAGCTCCAGCTTAGTCGACCATATCCACAAGAAAGACTTGGTCAATACGACTATGACTAAGCCACGGGTTTCCTCGTGCTGTTTTCCTTCATATTTAGAGATATGCACACGACACACAAGTAAGGCTACCAGCAAAGTGAGCCACATTAAACTTTATGTATTCCGCACATGCTGCACACGGCCTATTTCAACAAAACTGAAATCTCTCCTCGCAATGCGAGATCACGTTGCCTCGGTAAAAGAAACTTACGTACCCATAACCTAAAGCTTTCGTTTCGTAAGAGCGGCAGCGGCTTATTATGACCGTGATACTTCGGTTAGTTTACAAGGGACCTTATTCACTATGACCAAACAAAACGTAACGCGGGCACGTTTGAGGAATCACCGTGTCTTCGTATTCTGTATGTCAAAACGCGACGAGGCGCTTCACAAACAAATTACGAGCTGTCAAGTTTCGTTTCGTCGTAAAGAATAAGGGGCCTGACGGTTCTTATGTCCAAAACTAGTGGAAGGCCCTGCGACTTTGTCCGCAATCA
Source organism: Scotopteryx bipunctaria (assembly GCA_949320045.1). NCBI lineage: Eukaryota > Metazoa > Arthropoda > Insecta > Lepidoptera > Geometridae > Scotopteryx > Scotopteryx bipunctaria. The sequence goes on along the minus strand of OX439450.1, from coordinate 8,746,510 downwards.
GTTTTTTCATACAAAATGATGAATCTTTGAAGTGCGTCCTCCAGGAGCTGAACTTCAGAGGTTCCTTTCTTGGGTACTCTTACACCATACGAATAAATAAACCCTCCACGTTTCAGGCTTCTTGGAATTCTGATTTTGGCCGTGCGTTGATTGTAAGTCAGACAGTTAGTCAGTAACGCAAGTTTTAAGTCAGTAACGCACTTCTGATGTAAACTCAAAACGTAATTTTTAACTGATTTCTTCATTTATTTCGATTTGCAAACTTTTTGAACACTACGACGCGGGATGTTCCCAAAATCTTTCTGCCGCCATATTTTTCTTATACCACAGATAATAATAATTTCTTTTATCATTCGATTCCAACCAAAGACAACACACTGGCCGGTAGAATATTTTGATTAACATCAGCAACTGTCAGTGACAGTTACTTGCTCTGTTCAGTTTATTTTCTTTTCTTTTGAAGGCGATTGTGACAAACTCATTTTACCAACGGGATTTAACCCATTTAAACAAACTTAGACATGACATAATATATTTAGACGACCTGATTTTACGCTTGCAATATACAAAATCTTACCGTAGGTACATACCTACTTAGTCAGGTCTTACATACTTAGGTCTTACTATCATTCTTATTATCACTCTGATTTCCATATGAACTACGAAACATCGAAAATTGTTGAAGAACAGCGCAGAAAGCCCGTGGAGTTATCTTCGAATGGGCCCAGTTCTCCATTGTTTAAGCAGGCATATTGTGCATATGTGTTACTGTAAATAAGTAGGACGGTTGAGACGTCGTAAGTGGCCTAGTTAGAGCTTTGTCCTATCTAAACAGTTGTCATGCCGTCCTACCCACTTGTTTCTTGTGACATCGGCAAATGCACGTCGACTTGCTTATTCCTCTTGAAATTATAATATCTTGAACGTCTCTGCAAGCTGTTTCGAAGAAACACCTACCTATTCCTGACCTAAAATTATGATTTTGTGGTAATGGAAGTAACTCGTGACCGGTTCGTATATTCTACTAACGAATGACAAAACCTTCAACGTTGTTATCTTTCAAAAATTAGTATAATATTATTTGTCTAAAAAACAACGTCAAACAACTTTGTAGCAACGTTTAACGATTCTACGTCCGTTAGTAGATGTATGTATGTATGTATGTATATATGTATGTTCGTGTGAGGTAGTGGCCAACTCTAGTGACGGAGTTTTTAGGCCGCCTAAAGGCCTCCGTCATGGCTTAACGAATTAAAAGCGGAACCGACTGTTAGTAGATTATAGGAACAGAGAATTTGTTGTAGGTACCAAAATCGAAAGAAAATCAATTCACGTTTCGGACAGTAAAATAAATATATGATCGAATCACTATTCAAGTAAACCGTAATCCAATAAATCTCGACCGACTTACAGGGTACCACGAGTGCTGAGAGGAAAGAACCAGCGTGTGAAAGGTTTCAAAGCCTCACAGAGGCTTTATTATCGCCTCTACATAACTAATCGTAATTTTTATTTGTAGAAATCGAGCGAACCGACAAGTTAGTTATAAATTATTTAGGTAGTAGGTAACTATCTACTGGCAACGTAATAGGAGAAAGAGCTAGACTTGAGGTAAGATATCACCACGTAAATAAAACCTATTGCACTATCTATCTACAGATTTGCAGACTTCTACGCCTACAAAATAGAGTTTAATTTTACAACAGATTTTTTCTGGAAAATGAAAAAATATTTAAACAAAGAAACTTATTTATAACACGCTGGGTACAAAGTAGTCTAATTTCATCACGCACAACCGCGATCAAATTTATCTCCTATTTTATAAGAAGGGCTTCATTTGCAAAGTCTTTTTGCGGAAACACGACAGAAAACTTTTTGCTCCCTAGAGATGTTTTGAGGGAAGCTCCTAAAACTTCAGAGATTTCACGGACCAAGATTTATAGTAACTCTTACAATAGCTATTACAGGCATTTGTGATTAGCTTTGAACATACTTTTCATCCTTTTCGATCCTGATGGATGGTGATCTCTTAGTTCCTTGCGTAAATCTTTTTGTATCTATACGTCATTCTTAGGCGCGGCTTACACAGATGTGATAAATGGCGCAGTGATGACATCCTTGCAACGTTCCCGCCATTTATGTATCAACTGCGCCTTAGATCATACGCATATTTAACGAAATGTGGGTGCTAAGTAAGTAAGTTCGTATGAGCTAGTGGCAAACTCTTGTGACGGAGTTTTTAGGCCGCCTTAAGGCCTCCGTCATGGCTTAACGACTTAAAAGCCGGTACCGACAATTTAACGTGCCCTCCGAAGCACGGAAGCGCTCAGCTCGTAATACCACTTGCGGTCACCCATCCCAATTGTGACCGGGAACAACGTTGCTTAACTTTAACGATAAAACAAGAACGTCTCAGCAAGCTACCCCACAAGCGCTTCAAATGTGGGTGGTTATAATGGAGATCTATCTCTATTGGCATAACAGTCGATTCGGCGTACATGCAAAGTCAAAGTCAAATTCAAAGTCAATGGGTCCCGTTGGCAACTTTCAAGTACAGAACCTTCGAAAATGTTTAATTTAAAGTTTTTAGTTACTATTTTTAGTTTTTAGTTATCGTTACTTGATATGTCTCATTCTAATCCGCCATGTGTTCTACTTGTAAAGCCCTTTCATTTGATACCCATTACCCATATTATGGGGATTGAAAGAAATATGAAATCCGCCATTTTGTACCGGCGGCCATCTTAGATTTGAAAATTTTCATGATAAAGGTAGTCTATTCTACTAGTCAAGCCCTTTCATTTGATACCCATAATAAGGGAGTTGTGAAAAAATCTGAAACCCGCGATTTTTTGGCGGCGACCATTTTGGATTTACCTACAATTTACTGAATATATTAAATGATGTTGTCATCAGAACTAAAGGTGTGTACCTACCAACTATCAGATCAATCTGTCAACAGTAAAGGGGTAAAACATATAATATTCTAAGTTATGTTCGTCGTATAAAAAATATCTTCAAACACTTCTAGTTCTAACAACGTTAAGTATGTTTGAGTGACTTTGCTAGGCAATTAAAATTACCTCTTGTGAAGCACTTAATTAAGTACAAATCCAATTACCTCGTAACATCAATGCTGGGACAAAATTAATTTGATTTCAAGAACGTACTTACTGAAAGAACTAATCATCTTAGCGACGAGAAATAACTTTTAATAACAGAGACATTAGATAATAAAATGTGTTCCAAGATATATTTTTAGTTAACACTGTTTTGAGTAGGATTGTTTATTGTGCTTAAGATTTTTTTCTATTAAAATTAAAAACAAGGCAGTGGAAACATAACAGGAAGGCAATCGCGTTTTTTTTTTCTCCAGATGCCAACGTCTCAAGCTTACAGTTCCTCGGCACAAAGTATTTACGAACGTGTCTTTGGTAAATCTGTGAAAATGACCGCGATCGCTCCCCAGTTACCTACATAAATAAGTACAAAATACATAATACGTTACCTACATAATACATAATTAATTACAAAAATATTTCCATTAAATAAAAGTAGTAGTAGGATGATGATAATGTGTAAATATGTTCGTATATTTTATAATTGCAACGTAATAACACAAAATATATACTTAGCTACAAACCAGAGCTTTATGTTAGAAACGCAATTCGACACAGTTAAGGCTTAAACCCTTTTTTAGCATTGGAAATTGACTAAAGTGCAATAGCTAGTTATCTGTCCGACACTTGGCTACTTCGTTACCGGCTAAGGGGATTATCGGCGTGTCCGCCGCGCTGGACAATGTTAACATATACCTACCTACTCGTACCTATATACACCACGTTACTTCACCGCACGTTCTAATATTCTATTTAAGAGCTTACAGATATTAAAGGAAATGTTTCACAAATGTATGAAACCTAGACCTGGTCGGTGTAGACTTGTTTAAACATAGTTAAATACATGTGAAACCTTTTACCATTGTCTGTTTTTTTATTATTTTGCTGTATTTAATGCATATTCCTAAAATATTTTTTTTTCAGCGAGCAACACAAAACATTTGTACATTCTGGAAGAAACTAGCTTCCACAACACAGGGAATCCTAGTGTGGGGCTAGTAAACAAAAAATGTTTTGTGTACATAGCATTAAGTTTCATCAATAAATTATTTATTTATTATTATTATTAAACATAAAACATTATGGTGGTAACAGTATAGAGGTAGGTAGGTACCTACTGACTAAAATGTTTTGACAGCTATTGACTTTGACAAATAGGTAAAATGGCTGCATTTTGTTCGCGCAGAATCAGAATGTTCGTAATGAAGCTGTCAAAATTATAAAACTGACAAAATACTTGGCTATGAATGTTAATGTTGTAAAAAGTCTTCGCATTTTAAACATTTTTCTGCAAATTGCTTCAGATAAGAGTTAGAGTATTTTTTCAAAATTCACAATTTTTTTGTACTTTTTGCTAGACTGGGAGCATGTCGTAAAAGTCAACTAAGGGATAGTCTCTCTAAAATGACGGACCACGGCGATTGCCTGATAAACTGTCACCATATCCAATCCATCTTGGGACTTTGAATCAGAAGTGGCTGCAAGTTTTCTTATGATTGCTCGTGGCTCTGCCACAGGCGTAATAATATGAATGTATGTATGTAGTTACAGTAGGCAGTTTAAAAAAAAGTGTCGTAACTGGAAGCATAAAAGGCTTGGTCGGTAGGCATAAAACTGGCCAGTATTGTCGCTCGCTAATTAAATAATAGTCACACTCACAGGTAACCCGATAAATTGAACAGTCCGATAAATACAGAGCTGTCCGGTAACGGAATTGAAAAAAAACGGTCACATTTTACGTCGGAAGTAAGTACATAGGTACTTTCGACTTGTGATGAAGAAGATTAGGTTCGCTCATCAATTTTTGTTCTAAAGCTGAGTAGTCCTCAATTAAAGTTGAAAAAGCTTTTATTTGTTTCATATTCAACAGACCTCTACATTAATCTGGGGGGTTTATTCGTAGAAATCGCAAGGAAACCAGTGACTTGTTATAAGGCTGACTAAGCTGAGTGGGATGGTATAGGCGCTGGGCAAGCCTTCTCCACCTAAAAATCGTTCCGAGCAGTTATTAGAGTAGGCAAAAGTCGCTTCCTGACATTGTATAGATGATTTATGCAATGCAGTATAGATGTTAAAAGCCTTTTAGGGTTCCGTACCCGAAGGGTGCCAACGGGATCCTATTACTAAGCCTCCACTGGACGGACAGCGGAGTCTGTTGGTCCGTTCATCCGTCTGTCATCCGGTCATTTCTTGAACCGTAGTAAAGAGTGAATTGAATTTTTTTCAAGTGTGTATTTTATATTGCCGCTATAACAACAAATAATAAAAACAACATAAAAAAGGCCCCATACAAGAAACATAATACATGTACGATGGTACGGAACCCTTCGTGTGCGAATTTGACTCACACTTGACCGGTTTTTTATTCGCAGAACCAAGTTCTATCAGCTAGTACCTCGATGTAGGGTCATTATGAAATTATTTTACTCGTTAGAAGAGTTTAGTGGTAGTGGCATTGATTTCGTCTTTAGTTCAAAGGGTTCCGATCCAGTAGTGCTTTAATACATACATACTTAATTATCACGCCCGTATCCCTATTGGGGTGAGCATGGGGTCCCAGCATGTAGTCGACTTTTACTACATGCTTGGGGAGAGAAGGAGCTGGACGCACTCTGTTTTTTTTTTACTCTCGGACCAGCAGAGAAATGCTGTGCACCAATGAATGTTTTAATCCTATTATTTAATTAAATTGAATAGACCAAGACACACAGGTTTTATTATAAAATGTGCATAGTGAAAATTACGTGAAGAAAATTTAATTTACGCTCTCAATGGCATCAAAGCTCATCAAAGTGATAGGGACACGCTGTGCTATGGTTTCCAGTTATAGTGTAGCTCTGCGTGCAATATTTGCAGCAAAAGTTATTTCTAACGAGCGCTACGTCTATTTTGTTTAGGTGAGCTTGAATTTTTGATTTGGTATCTACCGTAAAAAAATAAAATGTTTTTTGTTTATCCTACTTTTTGCTTCGGTATCAATTGAGGTTTCCGTGAATTCAGTGACTAAATCTAAAAATCGATCGATCCTCGTAAGTACAAAAATAATGTAATAAAAAAGTTGCGAGCGATGGCTGTTAAAAAACATATAACGCAGAATAAAAGCTTTTTTCATGACTCCTTACCCATTTCGTAGGAAATACCTATCAATATTGTAGCAGGAAAAAGTAATGAAAGTTCACAGATCGCCTTCCTTGTATAGTGAACCGAAAAGAGTATGATAAATGACGTGTCAAAAGATATCCCGCATGAATTTGGGTGTGCTCACTGGGTTTCTAAAGATGCACAAATGTAAATAGGTATACGTAGAAGCTTAGGCACATTCTCGTAATGTGTGCACGAGGAACATAATTTGAATTCTGGATCTCTTTTCAGAGATTTAATTAAGTGGGCTGCCAAAACCATACCAACAATTTATATGTGGAGCGAGTGAGCGAGCATACATTTTTTCATATTGCTCACGAAATGTTTTATTTCCAGGCATTTTTTTCTAGTTTCATCTCACTGGAACACCATGGTAACATAGCTGAACGTCAGCTAAACATTAAATTTATCGTAAGACGATTAGGTAAACTTATTGTTTATCCTACTTTACAAAGCAACAAAACAATAGATTGACATGGTTTTTCGCATAGATTGAGTGATATTATAGGCTACCAGGTTTTTATCCGGGTGTCAAGCGAGCCGCAAGCGGAAGCTAGTTTCAATATAATTATAAATAAATGTCGCAGTAAGGTAGAGTTCTAAGTTGGGGTTTAAAAAGGGGTAAGTAAAATTTGGTGTGTTTGACGTTGTTCCATCTGAGGTCTCTTGACTTGCACCAGGACTTGCGAACTCTTGCGAAGCAACATTATTTCAGGTTAGTTTCTGTATGAAATCTGTGACCTTAGTCTCTACAACTAGTCTTTCAAGTGACCAGATGACTACATAATTAAAAATATATTAACTGAAACACCCAGAAACAGTTTAACATTAAAATATGCCCAAATATCCCCAGAGCCGTCTACGTAGACATAGGTGAGCGCTTATCGAATTATCTTGACCTCCAAAATATCATCGAGGATGGAGGGCTTCCATTTATTCCCCACTGTCTGCTAATTAAACAGCCATTGTCTCCTATTAATTGAATTACCTACAATAAAGTTATGCTTCACATTTATTCTCGAGGGAAGCAAAGGCTACTTTAAGGTATATTATTTAATTACTTATACATTTATTTGAGGAGCCGTTTTGCGTCTGACGGAGAAATGTAATTACTTGCTAGGTATTTATTATGCTATTATTAATGTCGCAAATAATTGTGATGGTGATTGCCATCACGCCGAAAAATGGCATAAGAATACGGTAATTTTCATGCGTGTGACTACTATTATACAAGTCGTGGACGAAATCCTAGTTACCATAAATCATTCGAAATACTCGTTTAACCCACTTGGTGCATATCTTAATGCTTTCTGAACCGACTGATGCAGCCTAAATGATGAGTCCTAGAAACATTAAACTTAGATTACTTATTCTTCTTAGCATAGGGGTGCACAGTAAGAGAGAAAATCCCGAAGTTCATACCTGTAGGACGTAGCGAGAAGGTGAACTTTATATAAAAAAAGTAAAACGCGATTAAAAAGTTGGGGGCGTTCCACTAGTGCTGGTATAATGTGATTGGTGTGATTTTAGTCACAAAAGAGATAGAGAGTGAGACAGGAGCAGAGAAAAAATAAAGATTTGTACGGCAGCTACACACAAATTGAGAGATTCCATTTTGAAGCCATTTAAAAATATATTGACTTTCAAATCCTAAACAAACAACCCTTCCTTGCAAGCACAATAAGTAGGTACTTATTACAACGTAAAGCATTTTGAAGCCTCTTTAAGAACACTGATGGCATGGTGATATGAAACCTTTCCTTCCAATCCTGAGAGCGTAGGTTCAAGTACCTATAGATCAGAAAGGCGTTACATAATAACATATTTTTTTAATGCAGTGGTGTAACAGGCTCTTAAGAATAATAGTAAAAATAAATAACACCCAACAGTCACATACATAGTCCTGACCCCACACTAGGATTCCCTGTGTCGTGGGTATCAGAAACTACGAGTACCATGGTACCACAATACCCAGATCTGGAAGAAATATTTGCAGAACATGCAAACATTTTTTCCGCAGCGGGAATCAAACCCGCGCCTCTTTCTGCTCGTCTCTGCCAAGCAATCGCCCGCCACGCCACCAAGGCCGTCAAAAATCAAAAACGTATTTGTTAGGAGGTTTAAGTTTAAGGTTTATTTTAATTAAGATTAAAATAAAATACGAAAATAATAAAAATAAAGGGTTTAAATTAACCTTTAAACTAAATTTAAACAAAACCCCATAAAAATAAAGTTGAACTATGCTTAGTGATAGAGCCAATTATTTGTGTTTAATACTTTTTCTTGTGTTACTTGACAGTAACGTTTATAAGTAAAACCACATGGCTTCACGTCTGGGATGGAGTTTTTAAGCTGCCCGATGTCATGGTTTAGCGTCTGTTAAAGCCGGGACCAAAATTTCAACGTGCCCTCACGAAACTGTCTTGTTTTAGAACCAAAAAGTACAAAAAATATTGAACACGAAAACAAAGCTTCGTGGCGCACTAGCCTTTTACCATATATTACTCGCCAAAGGTATTTCAGAACCGTCATACTTAAGCTCATTGACCTGATACAAGCTTAAGACTAGTAGTGACATGTACGAACAAGGTTACATTTTGCATTCGGAAAGGTTCTATTGTTTTAATCGAACTGTAAAATTAACTTCGTTAATTCAACGAACCGTTTTTTCAACCACATTTTATTATTTCGTATTTCGTTCATTTAGTCCAATGATCATTCCATGGCCAAGTATTGAGTGAGATTAGGTAGAAAGTTTGAGAATTTGCTCAGACTACTTCAGTCACTTACTTAAGGATACTACTAGCTGACCCGTTTCACTAAATTCAATGACCATAAAAAGAAACTCATTAATAAATGACTGATTTGACAACCGGTTGATAAAAGCAGTTACATTACACAGACCGAAAACTCGTCCATGGCTCACGTCTAATAAGCAACATTCGCTATTACGAGTACGAGTCGAGTGAGAACCTCCAAATGAGGCTTAGTTCGACTCGGAGGTACTTACTGCAGATTTGTTGCAAATGGTAAGCTGTATTCCCCGTATTGCTCTCATTATGGATTTATTCCAATGTTGCGAATATTGCATGACTAAAATATTGATTCTTCTTCGAAAAGGATTCGAAAGGAAAATGTTTTTGATAAATACGTTCTTTTTGGTATATCCTAACGGATGTATTTCAGCTGTATATCATTTAGAATTAAAAAAAAACACGCTAGACTAGGCGTTATGGTCTGTGTATCATTATTACTATTCGCTTGCCCGAAAGAGTGTATAAAATAAAATCGTATCATTTATCGGCATGACACTGGGTTTTGATATAAAAACATGTAGGTAAAATCGACAACAAAAATTTAAATGATGATGACGTTTTATTGAGGAGAGTTTAAGAGTGCCATACCATATTTGACCTCTGTGGCGTGGCGGGTGAGTGCTCGACTGAGACGCAAGAGGCGCGTGTTCGATTTCCGTTGCGGAAAAAAAGTTTGCATGCTCTGCAAATATTTATTCCGGGTCTGGGTGTTGTAATTTTATGTATTACCTAGGGTATTTGAAAAAAAAGTATATAAGTATTCTGTCAGACATCTGGTCCGCATAGTACAAGCTTTGCTTAGTTTGGGGCTAGATGATGCTGTGTAAAATATCCACAAATATTCATTTATTTATAGCTGATTTCACCAAAATCGATGTACAACTTTTTTTTAATGAAATGTTTTTATTCAAAAAAAATGATGCCTACCAAAGATTTAAAATAGGTAGGTATTATAATCGTGTCAAAAATGACTTTCTCTATTCATAGTTTCGGGTGGATACGGAGCTTTAATCGAGGTAGGTCATTATAGGCCGAGCCTGTAAAAGAGCTCCAGCTAGCAAGCCAAAATAGTTCTTATGCACCACCGCATAAAGATTTTTGACTACCGCCAAACAACTACCGACTTAATTACTGAAAATAATGTGACGATTCGCCATAAAGCACTGTTCTAATTACGGTAACACGCTGAAGCATTACCGACGCTGTTATATCTACCTTCTAATTGAAACGTTAATTTTAGTTACACTCCGCTTTGGGTACAATGAAATAAATCCAAGAATTACCACATCATTTAACTGACAATGAGTTTGTTTGGTTAACTTTAAACAGTGAGGCCCATAGGATTTAGATGTCAGTACTGAGCGTACTCAGCACCGGTGGTATCGGCCCTGCCATTCTATTCTAAGGTCGTGGATTCAAATCCGGTCATACAAAGGTAGGGTATTAAGGTATCGGGTTTTTTCAGTTCGAAAAATGTGCGCTATACCAGTTCTCTCAAACGGTGAATAAAAACACATCGTGAGGAAACCGGATGTCCACCTAAAATGAGCCTTTGAGATCCCACTTGAATTGAAATCCTTTCACCACACTGGTTCGAAAGAACAAGTGATACAATTAGTAGTAATCAAACTATTTAATGGATCTCACGTTCGATGGAATGCACGTGGCGTTCTTCTTTTCGTATAGGCAAATGCCAAAAACAGTAGACACCTTAAAGCTGTCACATATTAAAGCTATAATATAGATTAGATTTGATATTTGATATTATAGCAAGGATATACACACATATAGATGATCCATCATTTTGGAGGGGATACTATCCCTTAGTCAACTTTTACGACATGCTCGGGGAGGAAGGAACTGAACGCATTCTATGTTTTCTTCTTTTTTCCCAGTTCAGTCAGCAAAGAAGTAAGTAATTATTACAATAAACAAAATTGCCACAAAACCAACAAAACATTACAGTTACAGTTTTCTTCGCGATATTTATCTATCTACTGAGAAAACTATGTCTATTCCTCGATGATGAGGCACAATGTGGCAACTTGGTCACAATGAGTCGTTAGTACAATAAATCACAGTTAGCACTAAAACTGACAGATTTTTTTAAAAACTGTCATAATTTTTTCCTCAGTCATCACCTCGAGTAGTCAATTCCAGTAGTTGGTTCACAATACAAATGTTCTGCAGAAACATATCTCGTACGATACCGGTCTCCTATTCGTATCGTACCGTTGGTTGTAAGTAGATACTTATAGACCACGCGACGCTGTTGTCACTCCTATGATTTCTTTTATTTCCACAATTTCCTTCATTAATATACAGACATTAATATACACGTTTATTCAAACGAGTCCAATTGTAAATAAGGACGGCTAGCAATTAGCGAATAATGTTAATTCCCAACTCCTCCTAATCGAATTAATACTCGTGCGGCATCGTGATTAAAAAACATCTCAGTTCGTTACACATTTTTCCCTCTAAAAGCTTCACAGATATTAAATCAGGCATAACACAAAAACAACACCGTTTATGCAGCATAAAAAATGTACTAAGTTTTTTATTACATCTTACCTCAGCAAATGTCATACTTTTAGTAGGCCGCCTCAACATGTTCCCTCCGTAACTTAATTTTCACAATCCAATTTCACTAAACTCGTGACACTTTTCACTAGAACATAAAACAGTTCAAGTTTCGAAACAATTTTCCTCGATCACGATCTCGATTGTAACCGAATAATTTTGTATTTAACGATGTTACATGGAATCGGGAGGGACGAGGCGACGCGCGTCCTCCGCAGCGATGTACGAAGACTGAATTTCCGCCCTCCCGGCGCGCCGAGCGGGGTCGAACCGCGCCGAGCCCCCCCCATCTCGGAACTCAACTCGATTCATGAAACCCACTCGATGAAGTGGTAAGTTTTTACGACTACCCGTTGGCGAGTGCGGTTGGGACCAATATAAAAGGATTGTTTGACACCTGTTCCTGATTATTTTCCTTTATTTTCTCCTTTCGATTTGTGAAATGCTCGAATGAATTAAGTTCTCCGGTTCCACCAGTCCATTATTGGTTGGAGTACAAAACAAAAGCTGATTCACTCGTATTATTTCTATTATTGTTAGATAATAGTGAATTCTTATCATTGTACGTTGTCATTAGGTATGTAGTAAGAAGATAGGAGTAGGTAACTTATACACCGACTGTACTTAGTATTAACATTACAAAAGGCTATAAAACGATTCAAAACCACTTAATAGCTGAGCATGCGAACATTTTGTCCGAGTGAATGCTATAGGATAGTTTTCGTTTCAGCAATTTGCCCAGAGATTTGTAAGGCCACTTTAATCAACAAAAGACTATTTTCAGCCTATTCAACATCTTTGACAGTGCCATGATACGCGGCTATTTTTGCGCCATTGTTGTAAGAACTTGAAAGAGTAGTCATAACAGCTGATCCCGATTTTATTGCAGGCCCCGGGTGCAATATCCCCCTGTTTGCCTTCACCTGTCTGAAAACTGTGGCACCATTCTACGTGCTTATTATAAACTCTAATACCTAGGTAACTAGGCTGGTTTTGTTTGATCTTGGTCTGCATTTTTGTTAATAGATCAGATTTTAAAGTTATCTCCGTAAACGCTAGGGAGGTAGATGTAAGTGCCTACGGCAAGACAAGTTAGTAAAAAGACTTCGTAAATCCAAAAACCTATGTAAAAACTGTTCCCTTATTGATAAATAAGTTAAGTCTTCAAATAATGTACTAGGCAGGTACTCACGGTAATCCTTCCAACTAAATCCTACTAATATTATAAATGCGAAACTTTGTGCAACGTATGTCTGTGCCTCAATCACGCCGTAACGGCTGAACGGATTTGAATAAAACTTGGAATATACATAGTGTGTGTGCTGGAATAACATATAGGCTATTTTTCATCCGGGTACCACGCGAGTGACGCCACGGGCGGCAGCTAGTATTATATAAGCGAAAGTCTGTGCGTGAGTAAGGTGTACTGCGTAAGTACTGAACAGATTTGGCTTATTTTTGGAATACATAATATTATATACAGTGGATAACAATAAACTATGCTTTTATCCGGGTAAGTACTACGTGAACGTACCTACGTAGATTTAAATAAATTTCAGAATAGGTAACGAATTCCACAGATTGCCTAAACAACATAAATCCTTGGCATGAAATGGTACAACGAACAAAGGTTAGCATAATTTTGGTCTGTGCAAATATTATTCTAGTTTCCGTTGGTAACACAAGTAGGTAAGTCTAGGATTTGACTCAGTTATCCGAATCCACTTATATGAAGCAGAATGGCCCAGTTGATGATATAAAAACATTTTTTCGGTGGTCAAATGGATCCACAAAATATTTTGAACGGAGTTAAAACTAGCTAAGTTCAGTTTTTTTATTCTAATGTAAGAAAGGAATGATTACTGATGTAACGGCTGATAGATGAGGTGGAAGAAAAACACATGTGCCGACCCCACATAAGTGGGATAATGTCAGGGTGAATTAAATATGGTGGTGTGGTAGAAATTAAGTAAGTTTAGGGGAGCATCGAGTTTGGCAAGTGAATGTCCAAATTGTAATTGTGTGAGCACTTTAGTGTGAGCTGAGGCGTGCTTTCCATGCATTTTTAAATGCGTTTTATTATCCTCCGCCGCTCCACTGAGCTGAAAATATTTATTCTGGTCACAGAGGTTATAAACGGTGTAATTCATTCAGTTATACCTGACGTTTTATGCGGTTTATTTTATTAGAGTTGACAGGTGTTGACTGAACTGACTAAAATTGAATTGACAGTCACTGAGATTTTTAAGAGTAACCGTTAACACTCAATTTTATTTATTTATTTATACTAACGGACGACGGATCGTTTCGTTTACTACCTTTTTTTCAACTTCATTATGGATTTTGTCGCATTGCGACCACATCACCCATACAAACACAAAAATAAATAAAAAATTAAACCAAGAAAAACTTAATCCTTGAATGAAACTTAACTAGTTACATAAATCTAACTGAAGTAACAAAACTAAAAACTCAATTTCTTTACAAGAAGGGTCGGATAACACACTATTTACATAACCTACATTCTAACAAGCTATTTTGTAAAAAACGTACAAAACATGAAGATCTGAAATTAATTACCATAGCGACGATGTTTTTTTTAATGTATTTAGCGCTTGACAGACTACAACTTTGGTTATGTTAATGAACGTTTCCGCCGTCCGTTTAACGTAGATTTAAGACGATTTGAAATTATCCATACCGATCCTATTAAATAAAGTACCTAAGTACATAATATTGAGTTTGAGTTTGGCCATTAAACTAACGTACAAGGTGAGAATCACAAACCAACCAACATAAGAAAACACTTTCGAGTTTACCTATTATTAGTAGGACCTTTACACAGCTATGTAATTCGCGATGCTAGTGTAATTATTAATTATCTAATCGACGCCTAAGTACATGTCAATCAGGTTAGGCTTTGATCGATTAATACAATTATAAGCTATTAGCTACCGCTCGCGGCTTCGAACGCACGGCACCCAATTAAAACGTAACCTTAGCTATTCCAGATCAGGTCAACTAGGTGGTGGGGATTGTAGGTTGGTAGAAATGAAATAGCAGTGGACTGTAGATACTGGTTATATTGAACTGAATGTCAATATAACCAGTATCTACAGTCCACAGAACGCGCGCCTATTGCCGTGGTTTTGAGTTGAGTGGAGTGTAGTGGTCCGGCGCAAGATGCGCCTATAGACCTCTTCGTCCCCCCCCCTCACCCCCTCCCCCGCTCGCCGCTATCCAGTAGTAGCGGTGGCGGACGATACGACGTTTTGTCTCCGACACTAGGTCTTATTCTATCTAAGTTGTACAACTCACAAACTTTTATAATATCAGGTAGGGTAATGTAGGATGATTTTTCCGTTTCAGCAGAGTTCGCATCATTGTTTGAACTCTGCTAAAGTGAAAAGTCAAGTGGGTTACAGTAAAGAACAATTAAATATCAGTCTGTAATTTTGCTAAAGTTTCATAAATTATTTCTTCATTCAGATAAGGACCGCTAACAGCGGGCGAACACAGCACTGGCTGAAGAGAAAATTGTCACATTTATGACGAACAAAAAAAGATTTATATGATAACTATCTATTGTTATACGATTAACTTCCGCCTCCGATTTTGCTTGCGTTTTACCAGTGTAAAAAGTAGCCGAAATGTAGTAAAAAGTTGAAAAAAAGCGGCCAAGCGCGAGTCAAATTCGCACACGATGAGTTCCGTATAATATCGTACATTAAAAATGTTTCTTATATGGGCCTCCTTTGTTTTAATTTATTTTCATTTTTAGTTATAGCGGCAAAAGAAATACACGCTGTGAAAATTTCAGCTCTCTACCTATTACAGTTCATGAAATACAGCCCGCTGCCAGACGGACGGACGGACGGACAGACGGACAGCGGTGGCTTAGTAATAGCAGCCTAAAAAGCAGCATATGCAGTTCCAGGTCACGGCTATGAATATTCCAAATTTCAAAATCCGTTCAGTCACTTTGCCGTGATTGAGGTACAAACATCCTCACTTCCTCACAAACATTCACACACACAACATTAAAAGGACAGATATTATGAGAGGATAATTATAGAAATAACTAAACAGAGTCTTACTAGAGATAAATAAAAGGACCGTCTGTAGAAACGACGAAACTTGATCTCCCCAAATAAAACAAGTTGATCCGTATCATTGCGAGAACTCGATCCGGGAAACTTCCGGCTGGCTCGAATCTTTGAGCAGATTCAAAGCAGTTGAAAGTCAGTTATCACCTACTATCTCACAACTCCACTACGAAGCTATTACATGCGTATTATTATTACGCCCGTATCCCTAATGGGGTGGGCAAAGCCACAAGTAATCATAAGAAAACTTGCAGCCACTCCTGATTCAAAGACCCAAGATGTATATGGGGAACCTTGGTGACAAGTAAACAGCATCGCCCATTATACTAGTATATACATAGAAGGTCCGTCATATTGGAGAGGATACTATCCCTTAATCGACTTTTATGTCACGCTCGGGGAGAGAAGCAGCTGGACGCATTCTTTGTTTTTTTTTTCTCTCAGTCCAGCAGAGAAATAGGTAGACGTTGGTATTTAAACTTATTAAAATAGGAATGCTCTCATTAAACGAATATAACTTTAAAATAACACTTGGAGTTGGAGTACCTACCTACTTATAGGGAATTATTTAATTAATTGAATCGCCTCACAGACATAGTAATTTGCACTTTATGACCAACGAAGTCGCTGAACGCTCCTGTTCCAATATTCCACTAACGGACGACGGATCGTTCATTGAGATAGCAACGTTGGTTTTTTGACAAAATGTCGCTATTACATAACAACATTGCTATAGTTGTACGGTGTCTTGTTAACCAGTACAACTAGATTGATAAATGATAACGCGTTTGTAGAGCAATAATTAACTATATTACAAACGGTTGAGGAATGGGCTGTTAATGATGATGATGACGAGAACGCGCGCCCTTGGTGGCCGAATGCGAACTGATTTTAACTGATAAATTGATTAAATGAAATGTTGGTAATGATTGAAACTGGGTCGCGCGGTCAGCGCCTTTCTGCTGACCCCAGAAGATGCACGGTTGCTTGTACCGTACAATAGTAATGAACGATATTCGCTAGTGTAATATTGGAAACCGGCATAAGTCACACTAATGAAACTACAATCATATACTACTACTACTAATCGTGTCACTAGTTCTTTCGAACCAGTGTGGTGAAAGGATGTTGTGTACCTCAAAGGATCCTTTCGTGCACTTATCACATGCTTTAGAACTTATTAGATTCTAGGACATGACGGTTATCTCACGATGTTTTCCTTCGCTGTTTGAGAGTACACTGGTGAGCCCACAAAATTTTTCGAACAGAAAAATCCATTGGTATACGAAAGGATTTTTCCATCTTTGGATCTTTGGATCCCACGATCTTTGGATCGGAAGGGCTGCTACCAAGATCAGCAGTGCTCTCACTGCAATCTCATCACCATCGACGTTTATCCTTACTAATATTATAAAAGTGAAAGTAACTCTGTCTGTCTGTCTGCAACCTTTTCACGCCTAAACCGCTTTACAGATTTCCATAAAATTGGTTGTACCTAATAGGGTAGGTAAATAATTAACATCTTAGGAAAGGATATAGGCTAACTTTTGTCTCGAAAATCAATACAGACGAAGTCACGGGCAACAGCTAGTTCTAAATACGTCTACTATTACAAAGCAAATGCTTCTCAAGAACTGAGCGAATACCTACCTACTATGTCTACTAGTTTTAGTATATTCCCTCTGGTTGGCAGCCACTAAAACATGAAAATGAAAAAGCTGCTGCAACTCTCATATCATATTTTAATCCAACTTCGAGTTGGCAATGTAAGTGCTTATGGAACTTTATAATTAGCTCGGTGTCTACTTGCAGCCCGAGGTGGGTAATTGACGTGCGTCGGAATTCTATCCGGAAGTTAAAACCATGAGTTTCGCTTCCTATACTATACTATTCATACATACAAGGCCTTTACCACGTGTAATGTATAAGGAATTAAATCTACCCACACTGCTCATTCGAACGCTAGCTGGGCTAGGTGAGGTGGTGGTGTGGTTTTGTTACTGAATCAATGTGTTTATTTTGGTATATAAAAGCGAACCTGTACACCATGTGCATACATGCATACAATGTTATCACGGCCGTATCCCTAACGAGGTGGACAGAACCACAAGCAATCATAAGAAAACTTGCAGCCCCTTCTGATCCAAGACTCCCAAGAGGGATATGGTGAACCATGGTACAGGTGATCAGCTCATCGCCCATATAGGTCCATTAAGTTGGAAAGGATACTGGGTACTTCTCAGTCGACTTTTACGACATGCTCGGGGAGAGAAGCAGCTGGACGCATGCTTTTTCTTTACCTACTCCTTTTCGCTTCATTCACTTTCATCACAATTTTCATAAATGTTCGTCGGTTTAGGATATTCTTCATGTATTATAAACTACTAATTTAGCCGCGCGGCCCCACTCGCGTGGTTTAAATTTCTACACACAATTTCCCTTTTTGAGAGTTAGGTATTTTGAAAAACCCTGTCCAATTGTTTTGTACCTACTCAAGTTAATCAACTTAACTCAAGGGAAATGCATGAAATGTTTGCATGCTCTTCGAATATTTCTTTCAGGTGTTTGTTTTGTGGTAGCATGGTACTCATAATTTGTGATGCCCACGATACGAGTCAAAACTATTATTATATGCTCTTATTCTTATTTGGAACATAGATTGTTTTAAACCATTGTACTTAGGTAAGTTGTAGTTAATAATGTAGGTATGTATAGATAGGTACCTAAGTACTTGCTATTATTTACCAATCAAGCGCTTTTCGTAAGCTTAATTTATAATTGCGTTAATTAAAACAAATAATACCATTTATTTACATAAATCACTGTTGTGATTGAAAGCTGAATGCGAATTTATTGAAATAACTTTCAATTCAAAATGACTGAGCGGAAAAAGCAATATATACGAATATATAAATGTCATCACGCCCGTACCCCTAGTACTACTTACTAATCGTGTCACTAGTTCTTTCGAACCAGTGTGGTGAAAGGATTTAAAGTTCACCTCAAAGACTCCAAATAAGCCAATTAGGTAAATTTGTAGTCTTATTTTAAAAGAACGAGAAGCGCACACTTTGGGAATGATATCCTTAAGTATTTTGACCTAGTCTTCTTACGTCCTCTTCCAGTTGGTTTTTGTGCATTTCTGATTATAACACAGATTTTACCACTCAAAATACCAGCACAATTTGTTCGATTAAAGTAGGTACTGGAAACTTCCTTGAGGGCAGATAGGGAATTGAAAGGGCTCCTTAAAGCCCGGATTTACATTAGAAAATTATGCCCCAATCTCTTGGAATCCGTCCACATGCGAGACGCCGTTTTAATTGTGTTTGCCGAGACTTCGCAAACACTGAGCTTCTTAATTCTTTGAAAGGATAAAGACATAATTCTAACCTCCCTTCTTTCTTTACAGTTAGGCACTTATCCAGTTTACATTAACTTCAGTATCAAATTCAAAAGGGATTCATCATCTCGGCACATGTCTTCTTTTTTATTCCCCTTAACAGCCGTCATCTCGTTATTCACTTCTATTTTTATATTATTTTATTTATTTAGGTATACGGCAGTGCTTTGCTGAAAACCAGTGTTCCTCTTCAAAATATAAATCTAATCGTTCATGATCTTATTTGTTTTGAGGTTTTCTGTGAACTATCCAATTTATGGTGTCTGCTTTTCATGTGCCGGAATTGTAGCTATTCTATTATGGATCTCAAAATTCAACACAAACATTTAACGTCCACATTTTTATAGACTAAAATAAAATAAAACAATATTCTACAAAACAACGTTGCTATGATAACGAATGATCCGTCGTCCGTCAGTAGATCATTGTAACTGGAAAATCTCTTATCACGAATTCAACAAGAATGTCATAGTCTACTCAAATATTCCGAAACAGTGTTTTGTATGTATGAGAGATTAAATAAGGAGAGGGTCAAGTCGCCAATCAGAGCTGACATCGGCGTCGGCCTAACGAACCGCACTGTCACATTACTCTGACGACCTTCTACTATACGATAACTATATACTATACCTATACATACACATGTACATATTGTCACGCCCGTATACCTAACGGTACACAAGATTTCTTGCAGCCACTCCTGATCCAAGAGTTCCAAAATGGATATGAACCATGATGATGAACCATGGTGAGAGGTGATCAACCCATCGCCCATATAGGTGGTCCACCATGTTGAAGAGGATACTATCCCTTACTTCTCATAAACTACAACTCATAAAACTAAATTCATCAGTATTGAACGTGCACAGCGAATAATTTTAAAAACAATGCTTTATAAGAACAGAAGATATAATACAGACAAACTATACAGTGAAGCCAATGTCCTAACAGTCAGACAGTTGTACATATTACAATGCATTCTTAAAACTCACAAAAATTTGACCATAGATAAAAATGTATTGAAAAAACGTAATAAAAACACAGTAATCCCCAAATTAGTAACAAAAACAGTAAACCTCTGGCCTCTAAACAATTCCCTGCTCAATCGATACAATTATATAACAAAGCTAACAAGGAACTGAATATCTATACAATGCCCTATTCCCAATGTAAGAAAAAAGTATCACTATCATATGGCTAAAGACACTAAGTTATCATCAAACTGAAGACTTATTTACTAAAATAACTTAAAATGTAGTAACTTAACCTAATATACATAATATATTTTTGATAATATCAGTAAATTTACACTATTATTCTAGAATTATTATATCTTAAACATATAAAACATATACATATATATTTACTATATAATAATATCTACTTTCATTTACTACATATAAATACATTCACATACACCCATTATAAATAATTATTTTAGTTATTTCTTATTATACTTCACATTCATGTAATACAAGTGTTCTAAGTTGTACTACGGAAAAGAGGGGACTCTCCTAATACAGGTCACATGACTTAAAAGGAGAGTTCCCAAACCATGTATTTTACACTTGTAATTTTGAATAAATACTTTTTACTTTTTACTTACTTTTTTTACTTGATATTTAACGACGCGCTCAGGGTGAGAAGCAGATTCTGTTTTTCTTTACTCCTATTCCAGCAGAAGAGTACTTTACCTATATCTACACATAAATAGTATAGACGTATTCTATCAGTCATCTGGTTCCCAAAGTAAAAGCTTTGCCTAATTCTGGGCTAAATGGCTCTGTGTGAAATGTCCACCAATATTTATTTATTTCTTACCAAGCAGTAGGGTAAAAATTCGAATGCCGAATAAACGCACTTGTAAAGCTTCATTGAAGGGTACTTACAATATTCAATCCATAGCCATAGGCACCCTTTAGCTCTTCACTTCTACCCCCTCAGCCTTGGCACCTCTCTTCACCTTTTTATAATCAAAGGAGGCCAGTGTCTTACATTTATTGAACTTTATACAAATTCGATTGAAGTTACAGTATCCCTTAGCTTTTTATTCTTTTATTCTCTCAAACGGCGAAGGAAAACATCGTGAGGAAATCGACATGTCGTAGAAACTAAAAAGTACGAAAACATGTATGTCAAGTGCACGAAAAGTGCCTTTGAGACGTACTTTGAACACCTACTTCACATTGGTTCGAAAGAGTTAGTGACTCGATTAGTACCTAGTAAATATCGTCCAATTCGATCAATCGGATGATCTTTTGCTCTCTAGGCTCTCAGAGTGAATTTTATTTTGTAACTCTTCTTTTTTGTTCCTTATCAAATTAATGACAATAACAAGAACACTTGGAAAATTGAGGATAAAACAACCTAAATTGTTAAATTTAGGTTGTTTTATCCTTAATTTTCCTTAAAGTTCAATAAACATGTATCTAATGAAAAAGTTATTTTTCATTAGATACTTACATGTTTATTGAACTTTTAAGTAGTAGAAACTAATAGTTAAATTAAGGTGTAAAAACTTATGTTGAGTGTTTTATTTACATTAACTAAAGTGATTTCATCGTAATAACGAAAAATACACGACGGTTTGTTTACCTATATTGTATGTCCAGTTTGGCTGAAGTATAGTGCTCGTTGGACAATATACTTAATTAATTTCCTGTTTATAGTCAGTACCCTAGCACCATCTAGGAGGCATTAAATATAATAATAATAACACCTAACAGTCACATACATAGTCCTGACCCCACACTAGGATTCCCTGTGTCGCGGGTATCAGAAACTACGAGTACCATGGTACCACAACACCCAGACCTGGTAGAAATATTTACAGAACATTCAAAAATTTCTTCCGCAGCGGGAATCGAACCCGCGCCTTTTGCGTCTCTGCCGAGCAATCGCCCGCCACGTCACTGAGGCCGTCATAATGTACTTACAAATATTTTTTTTAAGAACCAATCTTCCACTTTGAGATGGGTGTATAAACTCATCAAGTAACTAGCTACCTTCTTAGGTACGGTACCTACCTACCTACCTACTTTGAATAATAGCACGGGTATTAATTATAGGAAATTAGGAATAAATACTTACGTACCTACTTACCTACCTGCTGTGCGAACCCATTCCATCCGAGAGAAGGTACGTAAGTACTTATATTTATGTGTGTGTTTATTGTTTTTAAGATTGATGTAGGCAGATACCTACTTATAAACTATCATGTTATGTTAACCTTTCGGTATTCCGCATTCTTAGATCAAGCAAATATCAAAGTTCCTCAAAACAAGGTTAATCCATATAAAATGAGCAAACTGTTTGTTATCAGTTATCACAGAAACTTGGCTCATTACAGTAACAGCGGCGAAGTAATTTTACCTGAACGAGTCACATATAGCCGATAAGCCTAACGACAGTTCCGATTTAGTACCCACAGAGTGGATTCGACAATCGCTCCGATACGTGCCATCGTTACCAAATAGGAAGCTATTTGCAACCTGGGGGACTTTCTAAGGCACCTGAGTGCAGGGACATGTCAAGACGATTTTCTGTGTTGCCTAGCTAGTGGTAGGTAGGTACTTGTACACCAAGCATACCATAGGTACCTATCTCTAAGTCAGTAGTTGTCTTGCAAAGCGTTGATTAAAAAGAGAGAAGGTAGGTTAAAATAAGTAGGCACTAAGTACAGTCAGCAACGAAAGTTTATGAACATTTGATGTTTCAAATCTTTATCGATCAAAATGTGGCCTAACATTTTCAAGAGTTCCTTGGGCCCATAGCAATTTTGAAGGCAAAGTTTTATTTTTTACACAATGGCAACGTGAAGACATAATTTTTAAGGTTGCACCGCACACGAAGGGTGCCAACTGGGCCCTGTTATTACTAAGCTGTCCGTTCGTTCATCCGTCCGTCAGCGGGCTGAATCTCAGGAACCGTACGTAATAGACTGGACTTGAAATCAGTGTATTACTGTTCCCGCTATAAGAACAAAGGGACCTGTCTAAGAAACACTTACTTGTGTACATTATGTACGGAAACATCCCTTCGTGTGCAAATTCGACTCGCACTTGGCCGGTTTTTTTAAACACGCAATCAGTTAGTCAACGTTACTGACTAGGTAGGTACATTGTTCATGATCACTTGCTGCGGTAGTAGGTACCTATCTGATAGTTTTATTTATGGGTACCTACCTAGTTTAAATGATTTAGGTAGGTACCTAAATAAAATTATTTTATATATAACATAGTAGGTAATAATAATAAAAATAAAACTTGCATTGAAAGTTGAAGACTGGTAGTGCATGTGTATAATAGTTAATAATGTATGTGTCACCGTAAAATTATAAAATACCGTTAGATTATAATCTCGCGATTGCAAACTGTCGTACATTTGCTTATCGAAATTAGTACATAGAGCAGTTAAATTGTAAGCGGTATGTTACGGTTCATAATCTTTCAACAGTTTACAATCTCGCGAGATAGATTATAATTATAACAGTGTTTACAATTTTACGGTGACATTACTTTACCGTCGGTCGTCCAGCAGCGAGATGGGCTGACGATATAACATCCGTCGCAGGCCGGACCTGGATGAGACTTGCAACGGACCGTAAAGTCGGGTTGCGTATGATGATGATGATGATTACTAAGACGTGTGCTTGTGCGACTGCGCGTTCGTCTTGCACCGCCATCTAGTTATAGCAAGCGTTAACTAAATATTTGGAAATAGTGACATCTCACGGTAGATAATTAAACTCTACTACAAATAAGGATGCTCTAAGCTGATGACGCGAATCAAACAATATTTCAATATTTTTAGTCGATTATTGATTGATTGCTTCCAGTTTTCAGTAAAAATTACATCCCTATATTTGTGTAGATAGATGACATTTTGTTTTGTTGAAAAATTGAAACGGCGTGATAAATCTTTCTTACTTTCTGCATTTTCTAGAAAAAGTACGCATTCTAACGAAGTAGCTAATAGTTTTATTCAGTCTCCGGCAAATCAGATATTGATTAACGTGGTTGTTTTCAGGGTCAAAGGCTTTCGGATCGAAAGTGTGTGCCGTCGAGAAAGGAATTTATTACCGGCCATTTCGTCAATAATCTGGAAAAATGAGTGACTGTCCTTTCAGTGCCGATCAGCTCATGCAGTTGGAAGCGTTTATCGGGATTTGCGAGTACAATCCTATGATAATTCACCATCCGAAATTGAATTTCTTCAAAGATTTCCTGTTAAACGTGGGGGCAGTACTCCCACAGGCCCCTTCGTCCACCGCTAAACCATCTGGAGAGTAAGTTTTTTACTGCTAGTAAATTTACCTGTGTACATAATAAGACTGAAAGTTAATGATCGTTGATAAGAGACAGACACCATCTTCTTATAAGTATTCCATACCTATGGAAGGCAGAAATCAGTTTAGATTAAGAGTTAAACCAGAGTATGATACATAGTTATGAGGAGGTTAATAGAAATATAAATTGTAAATATTTTAGCAGCTCCACCTACAATGCCAATACTACCAAAGAAGCACCACCAGCTTCCGAAGAATCTGATGTAGAATCAGATGTGGAATTGGACATGGAAGGTATGTTGAATCCTACTAAGATTATAAACACGAAAGTTTGTAAGTATGGATGTATGTTACTCTTTCACACTTAAACAGCTGAACTGATTTAAATTAAACTAGGAATATACATAGTACATGTGCTGGATTAACATATAGGCTATTTTTTATCTGGGTACCATACAAGCGAAGCCGTAGGCGGCAGCAGCTAGTTTTATAATAATGTATGAAGAAAGAAGTAGAAAATTAAGTTCCTTTTGTATAAAAACTTTTATTTACACTATGTAAGTAGGTATAGAAAATAATTTGAATTGAAAGTGAATAAGCATAAAGAAACTACAGCACTGGTTGCCTAGTGGTAGCGGCCCCACTTTCCGATCCTAAGGTTGTGGGTTCAAATCCAGAGAACTAGTGACACAACTAGATAGATCGACTACTTTTAAAATGGACACTCCTGCCTCTTCCAAGTTTTAGGCTAGGGACCTCACCCCACAGCCATAAAGTATTTAAAAGTTTGTAGGTACAATTCAGATTAAACAATGGCCTAAAAATGCACAGTTCTTTGTCCAACTGCTATGTTTTATAGCTACATACATCATTATCATGGCTCTTTCCCACAGGGTAGGCATAGATCTCTACTTGCTACTATCCTGACTACACTCTCTCGATTTACTCCCATCACATTTTCATGATCTTCAGTTTGAATAACATTATTCAATTTTTTAATGCCAGGTGTCACTGTATCAGAACCCTTAGACAGCATTCATGAAATGGGTGATCCATCTAAGGAGCCAACAGATGAAGAGCGTGATCAGTCAGATGAGAAGCGTTCTGAGGCTATGAGGGCATTCTCGGAGCAGCAGTTTGATGAGGCTATTGAGCTCTACACTGAAGCTATACTGCTCAATCCTAAGAGTGCACTGTTGTTTGCCAAAAGAGGACAGGTGAAATTTATTTTACAATCCTACTATATTATATATGTGAAAGTTTGTGAATTTGGATGTTTGTGCCTCAATCACGCCTAAACGGATTTTAATGAAACTTGGAATATACATTAACATATAGGCTATTTTTTGTTCGGGTAGGTACCACGTGAGTGAAGCCACGGGCGGCAGCGCGGCTTAAATATAAAAAAAATCCTCTAATATTATAAATGCCAAAGTTTGTGGGGTATATGATGATGTTTGTGCCTCAATCACATCGTAACGGTCGAATGGATTTGAATGAAACTTGGAACATACATAGTATGTGCGCTATGTATAAAACAGAAAGTTGCTGTCATCTATACTTTTATTTAAAAAGGTAGTTTGTATTTTTTTTTTATGTTTCTCCAAACATATCTATCGAGCTGTTGATCCACATAAAACTTAGACTGTTAGGTTTCACTTGAGATGTTTGTGGACTATTGGTGGATATATTGATTTTTTATCACATTAACAAAGCTAATTATATTATTAATGGAATGAGATAAGCACTCTGTAAATACATTGCTATCTTGAACCTATAGCCCATTTAGTATAACAGTTTTTCGAGTACTTTGTCAAAGGCAGCTCTTGTTTTAAGGTTTCATCAGGTGTTTGTAGAATAAAAAAGTGTGTTTTAATTCATCATCATCAGCCCACGTCAGTCCACTGCTGGATATAGGCCTCTCCCATGGCTCGCCACTGAGCTCGATCTCCAGCTCTCCTCCTCCAACCCCTGCCCACTGCCTTACGAATATCATCGCCCCACCTAGCTACGGGGCGCCCTATACTACGTTTGCCGACAAGCGGTCTCCACTCAAGAACCAGTCTGCCCCAACGGCCATCGGTTCTGCGACATATGTGACCTGCCCACTGCCACTTCATTCAGCTTGCTAATTCGGTAGCCTTGGTTCTCTGTTTTTAATTGTCTCGCTATAATTATCTGTATTTTAAAACACAGGTATACCTAAAGTTGAACAAACTCCATTCCTGCATCAAAGACTGCTCACATGCACTTGAACTGAACTGCGACAGCGCTGCTGCCTACAAGTTCCGCGGCCGTGCATACAGGTAATAAAAGTATATCCTACTAATAATATAAAGGCTTAAGTCTATGCCTATATGAGGATTTTTGATATATTATGCCTCAAACATGCCATATCAGCCGAATGGATTTGAACAAATCTTGGAATATATAACTACCATTCTATAACATATCCTCCTCCGTAATCCTACCCTCACTGTCAAGGATCGTGACTCAGTGCAAGGATTTGCCTATGGTTTGTCTCCATCTGCCAAGGTTTTCGGTCTGATGAGATCTCCAGTTTCTCCCGGGGCCTGTCCAGACACCTGATCGGAGCAGCATTTGGGGCTTCTACCTGTAGATCTTTTGCCCTCTATTTTGCCTGTTATTGAGTTTCTACATGTTGCCAGGGTTTCTGCGCGCGATATTCCCGAAGTATTGGAATATTTGGTGCAGGCAAATAGAGTACAATCGTCAAAACTATAACTTATAATTTGGCTTCATTTTACCTGGGTACCACGCGAGAAGCTGTTATGTCCTCAAAGGTCTGATGACTAATTATCAAGGGTGTCAACCATCCTCTCAGATTACTTTACTTTAGACAAATTCAATGTATAATAAAGGTAACCTAAAACGTTGACAAAAAACTGATAAAAACGTTTCCTGATTATTTAAATTACAATTTTGTGAACAAATCGGCAGAGAGGAGCTATCTGTTCACGAAATTGTAATATAAATAATTGGATTACGGTTTTATTAGGTTTTTGGCAACGTAGTACCTATAGGTACTTATTCCTTCAACCAACTTTATGGGCCTTTCATTTTCAGACAGATTGCTAGATAGGTAGGTACCTACTACTTCAAAATTTCTCTACCATACCCTACTTCATAGACCTAGTTTCATTTCATATTGATACTCAGACCAAATAAAAAGAAAAGACGGTGCGCCGCGAATAGGGCATATTATATTTTGTGTTAAATATTATTTCAGGCTTCTGGGCAAGTTTGAGGAGGCATCCCACGACCTCTGCGAGTCGCTTAAGATCGATTACGACGACCAGACCAATGAGTGGCTGCAGGAGGTAAAGCCTAACGCTGAGAAGCTCCGTCAGCACAAACTTAGTGCTCAACGCAAACAGGAAGAGAAAGAGGTAAGAGCATCTAGTTGTCGAAAATCATTTGTCCAGGAAAAAATGTTTGCCATGCCATCCCGTCTGTGAATGCAGGCTCTTAACCCTGATTTTTTTAACAAAGCTTTCGTTCTTTCCAAATCACCCAACGAAATACACAAGCCTTGACTTTTTTAGCACCGTGAGAAGATTCGTCGCGCCCGCAAAGTTCAGGAGGCGCGCGCCAACGCAGCTAAAGCAGCTGCTGAGGCGGCGGCCGGCGAGGACGCCTTCGCCGGTCCCTTCGGCAAGGCCGGCACCGGTCCCTTCGGCAACGCCGGCGCCGGTCCCTTCGGCAAGGCAGGCGGCGGAGGTGGCTTCCAAGACCCCAAGGACTTCGCTAGCTTCCTCATGGACCCTGAGATCATGGCTGCCTTCCAGGTACTACTACTACTTGTGTCAATAGTTCTACTAACCATTGTGGTGTAGGTATATAAGGAACGCCTTTCTTTTTATAGCATGCCCGTTTCCTCACTATGTTTTCCTTCACCATTTGAGAGTACTGGTATAGTTCACATAGTGAGTGCGGAGTTCTACATCTATGGCATCCAAGCAGTACCATATATAACATACATAACTTGTGCACTCAAAAACACCCTGTTGCTTATAAACATTTTCTACAAAGATATGAGACAAGACAAGACATTGTGTTATTTGACCACGAACTTTGTTTGTTTGTACTCAACGTGGAAACAAAAATTTATATTGATGGTACAATATTTGGCCCTGGAGAAGTCAGAATCAGGTGTATAAAAATGTTGAAAGTTTTTCTTCGGGCTTATAATTTGTTGTTTAAAATATGCTGCTAATAAAATATGCCAATTCATCCAGGATCCAGAAGTGGCTACTGCATTCCAGGATGTGTCTGCGAACCCGGCTAACTTCATCAAATACCAGAACAATCCTAAGATATCAGCTGTCATCGAAAAACTACAGAAGAAGTTTGGAAAATCTGGTGAAGGAGGTTTTCCTGGTATATATATATTTCTTCTTATATTTTATTTCTTCCATTTTTTATATCCAAATCTAATTATCTAAAAATCTCTAACATTACTGACTAACTTCAATGTACAGCTTTAACTATGAGTCCTAGCAGCACTCTCAACATTCCCGGGTGTGGTAAACGTTTTTTGAAAAAACCTTGAATCAGTTTTGCTTCTTTTTAAGAATAAAGGAATGTTTCCTTTGGATAAAACTTGCTACTTTCAGTATTTAGAGTACTTTTCCTCCAGGTAGCATTAAAAAATCCACCCTGTATATTCGTCTTATGATGTAAGGGTGCAATAAGAAAGAAATTCCCAAAATAGAACTCCTGAAGGAAGGAATGTGAAGATGAAATTTGTGTAAAAAAAAACTCAACGGACAAAGATGTGATGCGTGGCTCTTGTTAGTTATATTTTTATAACTAGCTGCCGCCTGCGGCTTCGCTCACGTGGTACCCGGATAAAAAATAGCCTATATGTTAATTTTGCACATGTACTATGTATATTCCAAGTTTCATTCAAATCCGTTTAGGCGTGAAAGAGTAACAAACAGCCATACATCCATACTTACAAACTTTCGCGTTTATAATATAAGTAGGAGAGTAAGTATCTAAGTCTTATCCCTAACAATGGTATATATTTCTATTGCAGGCTTTGGCGGTGCTGGCGCAGGACCCAAGAAACCAGAAGATAATGATGATGTAGGGCTTGACTAAACATCAACACGCCATGATTCAAAATCAAGCATCTTTCATTCAATACATGCATTTATGTACTTCGTAATTCAATAGGTATTTTTTATAAGAACTAAACCCCACAGAACTCTTACTGTAATTACAACTTATAATTTTCAGGAATCATCATAATGTATTACTTTATATCCGAATCATGGTCTTGGTTTAATTTTTAAGACTAAAAAATTATAATGGCCAAAGATAAAACTGTTGCCATAGAGAATTGCTTTGATTATAAATTTGGTGCTTGAAATGGCTACAATGTTTATTTTAAATATACATAATGGCAAAATAAGTTATCTTGAATAAAAATGGTTACGGGCAATATATTAGCTGGATTGGAAGTTTCATTGCAAGTGAGAATAGTAAGTTGATTGCAATAAAATGTTTTCATGTCATGTAATATGTCAAATCTACATCTTATGCCATGTCCAAGAGTCCAATAATTTTAAAGGTACATACCTACATACTGCATTAAATATTTTATTTTATTAGTGCCAGAGTTGTGGGAATATCACATTAATATTGGTCTGATAGTTTTTATTTTAAAATGTAATGATTAATAAAGAATGTAAAGAATTTATTCTCTTTTTCTTATCTTTATGTAGGTACTAAAGAGAGGCAGTTTCATTATGTACCTACCTATAATGATTATTTCTAATTTATTTGAATTAAAAATATTCCTTGAAAATAAAAAAATAAATAAAATCAGGCAGATCCTTACTAGCACAAGCATTATGCCCATTTCGTAACAGCAAAACTGCTAAACAGATAGGAAAATAAAACCAATCAAGTGCAAGTCGAATTCGTACAAGAAGGGTTCCGTACCATCGTACATTCAAAAATGCTTCATATATGAGGACCACTTTTATTATTCGACAATAGAATACACACTGATAAATTTACTCTTGCTAACTTGTTCATGAGACCTTTGAGGCGCACTTTAAATTCTTTCACCACACTGGCTCGATAGAACTCTTAACACTACTAAATAGATAGCCGCTGACAAGACTGACGGACAGCGGAGGCTTAGTAATAGGGTCCCGTTGGCACCCTTCGGGTACGGAACCCTAAAAAATTAAGACAACAGGCTACCTTTTGTGTCATAAAAATTAATACCCAAGGACATCGTCGCAGGCAACAGCTTATCATCGTCATCATCCACAGCCCGACTTTACCCGGTGCTGGCCATAAACCTCTATTTGTGCCATACGTAAGCGTAACCCACGGTTTTGACAATATCGTCTGCCCATCTTGTTATAGGATGACCCACATCCTCAGCCACAATTCAGTCAATGTCTTACTCCACCGATCGACAGTTAGAAAAAATAAAATACAAAAAAATGTTATACATCATATTTATTTTAATAAATTAAACATCATTCACCCTACCCCAACCCAACCTAATCTTCCTCTCATGCAGTTTCAACCAAGCTGGCATGTTTTTAGGAAGTGGTTGAGCATTAGGGAACTTCAATGGAGGTGGAGGCATTTTGAATGGATCCTCATTCTTCAATTTTCGCAATAAATACTCCTTGTTTATCTGTTTTGGGTCTCTGTATTTGTCCATGTATAGGTTGAATGGTTTTCTCCGTGGGAACCATTCCTGGGGCCTAATGTAGGGTGCAGGGAAGTCATATTCATAACCTGAAAAAGGAAAAGGACAGTAAGTATGGCTTAATAGTGGTAAAATCAAAATAGAAGAAAACTTTTATAATATAAAATTTGACTTACTTGGTTCCTTAGTCTGTAATTTAGAATGAAAGAAGTCTTTCACAGAACTGTCCCAATCACACTGGTAGAATGCAAGTCCTATCGGAGTAATATTGTCCTGGTATTTCTGATACCAATCTCGTGTTACAAAAGTTCTGTCATTGATAGGTGATGCTGAAGTCACTGTAAAAAGCGAATTATTTTTAAACATCATTTCAGCTGGGTATCACTCTTTGCTGAGTATAGACCACCATTATGCTTTTGCCAGTTTTGTGTGCTTCTCAGGTGCTTATCCAGAAAATCATTTAGTTAAAATAAAATAATTAAAGTACAAAATATTTTACGTAGATTACCTTTTTCGATGTCATATGAAACTCTTCCATCTTGTTTATAAAGTATGAAGACATATCTGTGATATCCAGTACCTTTAAGTGGGTATGGTTGAAGGTATTCCACAAGAGTGTCACCCTTTTCAACTGCATTACCAGGAATGTTGGCAACAAGCCAATGGACACACTCCTTTTCATTCTCAGTTAAATTCCCATCCAAGCTTGTCAAAGCTAGAGTCCAAAGGGTATTTCCATCAGATTCATAGAATACTGTGGGAGCTTCTAATGCCTCCGAAGGCTTGATGACATTGCCTGAGTATACTGGTAAGGAGGAACCGTTTTTCAGATCATATGTTATATCCAAATCCAGGTATGGAATGAAAAATCCTTCTCCATACAGATGCTCAAAGATGGCATAATGGTCTGCAACCTGCTTTTTATGTAGTGGACCATTGGTTTTCAACCATTCGTTTCTTACTTCATTTAGGTCAACATCCAGTTTTACATTGCGGGCAAGCTGCTCTAAGTTTTTATCATTTTTTAGTGCTTTTAAGTGTTCCATTCTCACTTTTCGTATTTCTTCAGAAGACCTAAAATGAATATAAAGCTGTTAAGAGAAGAAACATAAATATAAGCAAGAAACAAGGAAACTAACACAACAGTCACAGGTGTATAGTCCTAACCCCATACTAGGATCTAGCATTCCCTGTGTTGTGGTTATCAGAAACTACGAGTACCACACGGGAATTCTCGGGAAGTCCTCCATACCAGGTATGGAATCCGCATCTCTTGCGTCTCAGCAGAGCAATCGCTCGCCACACCACCAAGGCCGTTGATGATAGCTAAACCCCTGCAGCTTTACTGGACCTTGATGAAAAGTGCCTAGGCTATTTATGTTATTCCAGGACAATGAACTAAATACATATATTCCATCATTATCAGCCCACTTCAGTCAACTGCGGGACATAGGCTGATAAGCGGTCTCCACTCGAGGACCAGTCTGGATTCATAGACTTACTAGTTTATACGCATGGCTTTGCTCCCATGCATTTTACCCCTTGCTGAGGGTTATATTGAAAACCCTGAAACATGTGTTCAATTCTTTTCTATTTTAAATTTCCAGACGAAGTTTTAAGAGAATAGCACTGCCTCACCTTTAAAAGTTCCTATACAAACTTTAGAACGCCCTTAAATACAGGAGCATGTAAGGAAGTATGTAAGATTACCCTTAGGGGTTCCTACCCCTAAGGGTAATCATTCTAAATTTCATCAAAATCTGTAGTTATGGGGATATTATGGTAACAATACAATACAATATAACTTTATTGTAAAAACACAAATTATCGAAATAAACAAAAACAAAAAATTAAAGTAAATTAAAATAAGTATAACTATGCGTCATACAATGGGCGGCCTTATCGCTGACAGCGATCTCTTCCAGGCAACCGTTTAACAAACATTTACAAACACAAACTTTCGCATTGATAATATTAACTGGTAAGATTGTATTCCATGTATCCTCAGACCAAATAAAAAGAGAAGACGCCGCGCCGCGAACAACAAAAGTGAAGACACACAAAACCATGCTCCTGCAAGCAAACATACATGCTCACGCACACACCTACACTAAAACCATGCTCATCGCTCTTAGTACATCACGAGTCTTAAAAATAGAATTATGCCTTCCTGTATAGTGAAAACTTGTAAAAACAGCAGCAAAATCACATAAAAAGTCTCACGGAATCACTTTTCACTTGTAAGTACTTCAAATAGCATTGTTTCTTAATTATTATACTATGAATTTAGGTTACTTGGAACACACAACCTTAAATCCTTCGACACCACACATAGATAAAAAGGTGGCTTCACTTTTGTTGTTCGCGGCGCGGGGTCTTTTCTTTTTATTTGGTCTGAGCATGTATCGTACAAACTTTCGGTTAGTTATATTATTAGTAGGATCACTTACCTAGGTCGAGGAAAACCTATATTAGTTTTCGCCGTGTAAAGTTCATCTTTATAATTCAATTCGTCTATTCGTTCCTTGATTGTTTTACAGTAAATAGGAGCCTTTCCTCTGATTCTATGGCCATATCGCAGTTGCTGGAATTGAACATTGGAGATTGCTCCTCGAAACGAATTCAACATCTTCTGTAACTATCAGCAGAATCTTTTTGTTAATTTGTAATTTCTTCTTTCAGTTTCCTTGTGGCTTCATAGCATAACAATAATTCAATTTGAGGCTTAACCTACCTAACCTCAAAAAATATAGAAACTAATAGGGAGGATCCTTCCATAGTAACATTTTATCGATGTCAGTGTAATGATTTGAGTTTTTAGGCAATAATACCTTCTTAGAACGTTATTTCGATAAACATAGATTATTGTTATTATTTATGTATGAGCACTGGTGGTCTACTGGGTAGTGACCCCGCCTTTCGATCCTAAGGTAGTGGGTTCAAATCCAGTCGTGTACCAATGGATTTTTCTATGCGAAAAATTCATGTGCACGATAACCAGTACTCTCTCTCAAACGGTGAAGGTCAACATCGTGAGGAAACCCACGGCTTAGTCAGCTCCGCACGTATTGACCATGTCTTTCCTGTGGACAAGGCCGACTAAGCTGAGAAGATGGAATAGGTACTGGGCAAGCCTATTCCATCTAAATCGTCCCGGGCACTACAGCGTCCCGTTAGGGAAGGTAAAAGTTGCCTCTTGATACTGTATCAATCATCTACTACAGATGCTAAAAGGCCTTTTTAACCATAAAGATTATGTATAACAAATTTTCCTATGATTACATGTGTATTTGCCCACTCCATTATGGATACGGGCGTGATATGTACCTATGTTATGTAAATTTTCCTATTGATTTGTTCAGAGTAATATTTATTTTACGAAATATAATAAAAATACCTATAACAATAGGCTTTGTGTTTAAAAAGTCCATCAGTTGAAATATTGTTATTCAAGAATCTCTGCAGCTGAAACAATCTCGATATTGTTGCTGAAGATATTTAAATCGCGCATCGCATCCCTAAAAAAAATTCTCCTTCTTTTTATTTACGACGTATGTGTGACTGAAGTTGCCAATATTGTTTTCAAATAATTACATGAATAGTTTGATCTTGATTGATTGATTGACTGATATGACATAGGTGCATTTTTGCGCGACCGCATCCGGTGCCGGTGACCGACGACACGTCGACGACGACCGACGACGACTTAGTAGCGCTTAAGGCGTAGGTAGTATATTTAACCTAAAACTTACTTTTTCATGTCATGTTTATGAAACTTTTAAGTAGTACTTTAAGAATAAAAACTTAAATGTTACCAAAAACTAAAGTGATTTCATCGTAATAATTTGAACATCGAAAAGTATTAATAAATATTTTATCACAGATTATTGTATCTCCAGTTTGGCTGAAGATAGACAATGATGACAAGTGGTTCGTTTAGCTTGAAATAGTTTGTGTAAAATATTGCATGCTGTGTCGCTGCTGGGCTATTCGTCCAAGCTGCTGGGCGATGCGGCGGAAGTAACGTCACGTTGTCAGTGAGTGACTGACTGAGAAATATGGACCACATGGACCTTTGAAACAAGCATTGAATTGACTGACTGATTGGGTGCGCACTGCGCAGCGTGCGCATTGAGTTGAGCGATTGAGTGAGCTTGCCTGTGTCACTGTGTGTTGTGAAGATGTGTGTGGGTGTTTTTTTTATTTGAATGAGATTTGAATGAAGAGGAATGAAGTAACTTTACCTACCTACCTACTTAGGTACTTTGTGGTGCGTTGTGTGCGCGATGTTTGATATGAAATAATTGATTATTTCATTTCAGTCAGACTTTTTTTGGCGATAATCAGTGTGTTGCTTTCTATTGATTAGATTTAGATTTTAGTAAAATACGTTTCGGAAAACTAATGTTTTCATTGTGATACAACAGGATTGTGGAAAAGTCATGTGTGGTTTGTCTTGTGAAGATAATTTTTAGGAGCCATTTACACTCGACTAGAAGTCACGTAGGTGCCTGGGCACCTAGACTGAAAATATCTAAACTTTTTGTTACAATGAAGATGAGCGTGTAGCAGAATAGGATACTGACCTCTACTAACCAGATCATAAATCGTAAAAATGGATACGAAAAATATTCAGAAAAATGCCATGCAAAAAAGTGCCGAGTTTACTTTCTCTCCACCGCCTGAAGCTCCCGTCTTCGAACCCACACTTGAAGAATTCGCGGATCCTCTGGGATACATAGCAAAAATACGCCCTGTTGCAGAAAAAACAGGAATCTGCAAAATTAAACCACCATCACGATGGCAGCCACCATTTTCATTAGATGTGGATAAATTAAAATTTGTTCCTAGAATACAAAAAGTCAATGAGCTGGAAGCAATAACGCGATTGAAACTTTTGTTTCTAGAGAAAATTTTGAAGTTTTGGGAACTTCAAGGTTCTCCTCTAAAAATTCCTATGATAGAAAATAAAACCCTAGATTTATACTGTCTTAAGTTTTGGGTGGATGAAGAAGGAGGATTTGAAAAATGTGATTCACCGAAAAAATGGCGAAAAATTTCTCACGCAATGGGATACAGTCAAAATGCAAATACCATTATCTTTCTACGGATTAACTATGAAAAGATCTTGCTACCATATGAAATATTTGAGAAAAGTAAAGCTGATATAATCAAAACTGTAAAAAAGACTGAACTTAAAGAAGACTCTAAAAAAGAAAGTGATTCTGATGTTCAAATAATCAAAGAAGTTTCAATAGAATCCATAACACAGTTCAAATCTGAAATCAAAGATGAAAAGCCACATACAAGTATTAAAAAAACTAAAACTGGGTCAGATATTAAGCCTGATACTGATACTAAAAGTGATGTTGACAATGAACGCCTGAAATGTAACAGGGAATTAAGAAGGTTAGCCTGCTATGGCCCCGGACCTAAAATGCCAGGTCTGAATGATGAAGAGTTTGATATAACTAAATCAAGAAAAAGACCTCGATATGATATGGATCCCTTGGCCATCTATGTGTGTGCGATATGCCAAAAAAATGATAGAGAAGACTTGCTTTTAATTTGCAATGGTTGCTCAGACACCTACCACACATTTTGTCTTAAACCACCACTTCGCTCAGTGCCAGATGGAGACTGGAGATGTCCATGTTGTATAGTGCAAGAGGTGCATAAACCTGCTGAAGCTTTTGGATTTGCTCAGGCTGAAAGAGAATACACACTTCAACAATTTGGAGAAATGGCTGATAAATTCAAGTCTGATTATTTTAGCATGTCTGGACATCTGGTACCAACTTCTGTAGCTGAAAAAGAGTTTTGGAGAATAATATCATCAGTGGAAGAAGATGTGACAGTAGAGTATGGGGCTGATCTTCATTCAATGGACCATGGTTCAGGTTTCCCAACCAAATCTTCTTTGAACCTCTATCCTGGGGACCAAGAATATGTTGATTCGGGATGGAATCTAAACAATTTGCCTGTGCTAGATGGTTCTGTGCTTAGGTTCATCAATGCTGATATATCAGGCATGACAGTGCCTTGGAT
This sequence comes from Scotopteryx bipunctaria, assembly GCA_949320045.1. NCBI lineage: Eukaryota > Metazoa > Arthropoda > Insecta > Lepidoptera > Geometridae > Scotopteryx > Scotopteryx bipunctaria. The sequence goes on along the minus strand of OX439450.1, from coordinate 8,709,304 downwards.
GTATGTGGGGATGTGTTTCTCTGCATTCTGCTGGCACAATGAAGACCACTGGAGCTATTCAATTAATTACTTGCATTGGGGAGAGGCCAAGACCTGGTATGGAGTGCCAGGTGGTAAAGCAGAACTTTTGGAAAATGCAATGAAAGCTGCAGCACCTGACCTGTTTAAATCCCAACCTGACTTGCTACATCAACTGGTCACCATAATGAATCCTAACATATTGATGACGGCAGGTGTTCCTTTATACAGACTGGACCAACAAGCTGGGGAGTTTGTTGTCACATTCCCTAGAGCATATCATGCTGGATTTAACCAGGGTTACAACTTTGCTGAAGCTGTTAATTTTGCTCCCCCTGATTGGTTGAAAGTTGGTAGAGAATGCATAACTCACTACAAGAATTTAAAACGGTTCTGTGTGTTTTCACATGATGAGCTAATATGCAAGATGGCATTGGAAGGCGACCGCTTAGACTTAGACACAGCTTTGGAAACACAGAAGGAACTTGTACGTGCAACTGAGGATGAAGGTTCTTTGAGAGCTAAAATATCAAAACAAGGATTAAAGAGTGCAAGACGAACAGCTTTTGAGTTGCTCGGAGATGATGAACGCTTGTGTGAAGTGTGCAAAACTACATGTTTCCTTTCTTCGGTATCATGTTCCGAATGCAAACAAATGGCTTGTCTGCTACATGCAAACGACCTATGTCTATGTCCTTTGAACAAAAAAACCCTCTTTTACCGCTATGATATGGATGAATTACACATAATGCTCCAGACCATTGATTTCAGGGTCAATAGTTTTGACAAGTGGATGACAGAAACAAAAAATGTTTTGCTTCCTACATGTCCTGACATTGGCAGGTTACAAAAGTTAAAAGTTCTGGTTGATGATGCTGAAGAGTTGAAAATACCAAAGTGTACCATCTTATCACAGCTGAAGAGTGAGTATAATAAGGCTACTCAAAATATTGAACCTATTGTAATTGAGTTAGATGATGATTAGGATATTCATTTAAAGCCATGCAGTGGCTTAGTACAAAATATAAGTTTGAAATTGTATTTAAATGTATAATAAAAATAGTTTTTGTTTGAACATGTGAAATAATGTAACAGCCTTCATGTTGGTAATTTTCTATAGCAGAAAATGTTAATAAATAAATAGGTAGATTTTTGTTCTATGTCGCGTTAAGTATGTACCTATCACAATTTAGTATTGAAAAAAAGTATATGGTAAAATGTTCATAATGTCCCACCAAATATGAAGATAATGAATGACTGTGGAATAATGTTGCAGATTTGTTAAATCCTATGCTGTTATTATAGGAATGTTATTTAAGGCTTTTCGAAATGTCTAATAATGTGTACCCGTACCTAATTCAGTCAACTTAAAAAAATCAAATGCATCTAGATTCTTGATGATTCTATATTCTAGATCATTATAAAGAAAAAATCTTTGTAAAATAGCTTGACAGCTTCACAGAAGTCCAGTCATTTCTAAGATGATTTCGGACTTAAGTGTTACTATTTTGTTCACCAAATCATGTAGAAATAAGTAAAATGTTTAGTTTCAAAACCATGTTTCTTAAAAGTGTTCATAGGTAGGCAAACCAAGTAAGTCAGTCCACTTCCTACGAATTTACAGGGGTGAGGGGCGTGATATGCGGGGTATCGCGCGGAGAGCGGGAGGCAGGCGCGTTTTTGGCGAAGACTCAGTCTGCTTGTCAGTCACTCGACAAGCGGTCACACATGTTGGCAGTTCCGCTCGCTCTGGGTCAAATACACACGTTAAAAAAATCTCGAGATGAATCGGGCTATCTTTGGACATAAACTTCAATGCATCGATTTCTAAAATTCTTTCACTGGTAGAAAAGCTACACAATCCCCGAGTGCTTTATCTTATGCGGGTCCTCGCTGGCTGAAACAGCGGTTGAATTTGAATTTACCTAAAAGTGTCTACCTACTTCACGTGAAATCGCGGGGTTCGGCTAGTAATAAATAAAATGTACAAATGGGTTTATAATATTTTAACTGTATTTATAAATTCATATTTTCATTTACGTTAAAAATTCGACATCTGTCTTGAGATAATTCACATAGTGTGTATCGTATAACAAAATCACCCGTACGCCCCTGTAAACTTCGTAGAGAGTGGTCTCATTTAAATGGTTTACCTAATACCTACACACATAGGTAGGTACTTATTTTACTAATATAATAATGGTTTTCAGTTAAGATTTTCATAGGTATATTTGGCAGTTGATGGAGACAAACATATAACTAAATGAATGCATGAAAAATTGATTTATTTGAGTGATTGTTTAGTTTATGAATTATTAAGTATGTAGGTAATTTAAGTAAGATTTTAGTAGGTAGTGTAGTGTGTAAGTTGTGTGTAGCGTCTTTAAAGCAGCGCCAGCGTAACAATAAAATATAAAATATTGATGACATCAAAATGCCGTAACTCATTTAAAAAACAATTAAAAGGGTTAATTATTTATTTATTGGGTAGGTATTGATCTCATATTTTTGCATTGCCTTCTACTTATAATACTGGCTATTGATTTATAAATTACTTAGGTACCTACATAGTTCAGCTGGTAGGCATAACATTGGCGTTCTAACATGTAAGTTTTGTTTGATGTTTTAGTTTCCTTGACAAACTGTAATTCTTGATATTCAAATGACTTTTGCGAATATTGATACTATTTCTACTAATTTCTCCAGAAAGTCCAGTCAGTATTAGATGTAAAGCTAGAGCTAGCTTGATATCACTAGTACCTACCTAAGCGTGTTTTGTGGTATCACAGAGAGTAAACCTACCTACATGGATTGGTTAAAATTGATCACTGCTGTCACTGAGTTATTTGGATAAAAACTGTAAAATCATTTACTTTTGATGTTGACGGTAGGTCGGTACAGTTAGCTTCAAAAAATAAAGTAAGTCTTGTATGAAATCAATTAGGTAGGTACATTTTTTAATTCAAGATTCCGTACTATTTTTCGCTCAATTGACAACCTATGCTGACTCAATGATAACTATGATAAGAGTACCTAATATTAACAACCTACCCGATTTTTAAGGATGAGTTCTGTTATATAAATGATTATTATAAGTATTTGAACAATATAAGAGTAATGAGCTCCGGTGAAAAATAGTACATGAATGCAAACACTTGTAAAACCCAGTAAAACTTTCTACCTATTTCAGCATCGATATAATTGAACAGAAAAATGCTTTATACTTTAGCTGAAAAAGTCCGATTAACATTCCACTGGATTTATACAACAATGGTACTTCTATGTCATAAATAAAATAAGGCAAGAAATGTGTTATTGGATGTTTAGTGTAGCATTATAGTGATCCTCTGAGTAAAAGACAATCTAAAATCATTGAGGTTCTACTGATTTGAGGTACAAAATAGATCTTGCTTGTTAAATTTTTTCAGTGACTGTACTTTTATCTGTACTATGACTATGCATTGCCAGTCGGTAGGTTAAATAAAATTGTTTGATGATTTCGAAGATTAGAGGTAATATCTTATAGAGGTATCTTATTTTATCAATTTAACATTATTGTAATGTAGATGTGACCCGCGTTTTCATAAACAGAGTATTTTTACATTATTTTTACGACAATACGACTGATTTTTTTCAAATATCTAAATATGGTAACATAGTAAGTAGGTAACAAGGATAATGTTTAATTTTAGTTGGTAATTTGTACTGTGATTTGATTTGCTGCTGAGAAAATGGATGTTTATTGTTAATTAATAACTTGTGTGAGTATTATTTTAGGATAGCTATAATTTAATTCGTTCAAAATATAGATTCTTCCACTCTAGCGCGTTTTTTATTTATTAATATTTTCGAATTTCTTAGTAATAAGCACACGTCTTTAGTTAGTAATGTCGTTTATGCAGGTTTGCAAAAATAAAATAAAAAATAGATTATAAAACAGTGCATTTTTATTTATAAAATTGGGCTGTGATAAGTTGATAACATAAGTAGGTGCATACAAACCTTTATTTTATTATTAAGCGATTTATACTATTTTTGGTGAGTAACGTGATTTAATCACAATACCTAGATATAATAAAATTGCTTTCTTACAGTAGAAAATAGTCAGATTATTGCGGTATAACTATATAACGCAGTAACGGTTGCCTTAAAACTAACTAAATACGTAATACTCGTAGTAAGCTATGATAATGAAATTCGAGTTTTTGATTGCAGTAGGTACCTACATATTTAGTAGGTAGGTACGTAATCAAAATAAATCGTAATCGTATAAATACCTATCTAATGTGAAATCAATTATTCACTGTAAATATATTATCTAGAATAATTTATCACAACCGGTGAAATTTAGGTACATTGCGTATTTCTAATACTGATATAAATATCTGGTAGACTACACAAATGATTTTACCTAATTTAAATCGGTACCTAGGTAGATTATTCTAACATGTAATATAGGTGTATAAAAAGTATCAAAAAGAGATTCATCAGTCACAAATTTACAATACGTAATAAACTTGTAGGTTTTACCTCTATTTAGGGTAGTTACAATGTAAATATTGCAGGGTTTTGAGAAATCTGGGTTGGTTTCGAGGTTTGATAAGGTTGGGTCCCAAGTAACCTAAAATTTATAGTATAATAATTAGGAAACGATGTTATTTGAAATAGTTACAACAGCTAGTGTTGTATTAAATTATAGGTCTACTTTCGAAGTAAACGTCAGCGCAGCGTTGATACGGCGAATAACGTTCACATTTTTATAGTAGCTATGTCGCGGCGTCACTAACGCGAAGTCACTGACGTTAACTTCGAAATTCTACCTTAGTTGAATTATAAACCCTTCGTCATATACAATTTTCAGATTCTTAAAAAGTTTAAAAACGGATGTAGAATTACAGCCAAATACAAAAGGTCGTTAAGCTATTTTTGTTAATAAATACTATATAACAATAAGTACAATCATTTTAAAAGTGTAAAGTTATTAGTAGCAGTCTATATTAAATCGAGATTCCTGTTAGGCAGGTACTTAAAAGCGTTACGAAATGCATTGATTCATACTATAGTTACACATAATCACATTACTTAAGAGCACCTGAGATTCTTACTAGTTGAATATAATAATAATAGAATATTAAGTACAATAATACTTTAAAAAGCATAACAAAAAGCGTATAAAAACAGTTGTTCATAAATGTTTCTTGCACACCAGCCATTACATTTTTTAGGCAATAAGGAAATGTAAAAAATGTTTCGCAAAGTTTTACTAGATGGCGCCACTCTTATATTCGAGTTAACTGCCGTCTCTTAATACATTCTTAATAGTGTAAGCTGGGCATGGTATGGACTAAGCGAGCGAAGGCTAGCTCGTGGGAATCGGCGTTGAATCGGAAGAAATATTTGCAGAACATGTAAATAGGCGCGGTTCGAAGGGTGGGGGGGAGGGGGGGGCTCACAGGGGACATGACCCCCACCAAAATTGTACACGTCAAATTGAAAAATCTTCTAAAAATTTACAAAATATAAAAAAAACAATTTTCTGCCCCTGTGTGCAATAAAATTGTTTATTGTGCAATAAAATTGGATTTACTCGACATATTCTATTATTAGTGACCCCCTCCAAAATTTCAGACCGCGACCGCGCCTGCATGTAAATGAAGCAAGTAGGATCTGAGTTCAGATCTTCATGAACGAAACACCATTTCTACAGTATATAATGTTTATTTCGTTCACAAGGCAGTATGGATACAGAGTAAGAAGAATCTAAGTATAGGATACGCTCCAGGCGACGTTCATTACGTAGGGCACGATACGATACGACCGCAAAGAACGTGAGGGGTAAGGGACGAGGGGAGCGAATGACGCGTATCCTACCCGTAACTACTCTCGTATCGTACCCTTAAGAATCTTCTTACTCTATATCCATGCTACCTCTGAACGGAATAAACATTATATACTTGTAGAAGTGATGTTTCTTTCATGAAGATCTGAAGGTGGAGATCCTACTTGCAACATTTACATGTTCTGCAAAGATTTTTCCCGCGCCCCTTGAGTTTCAGCCCGCCACGTCGCCTCGTCACCAAGCTTATAATGTTGAAATGTTTGGTTTTTGGTTCTTTCTCTTTAGCGTTGTGCAAGGGACATTTTTTATCGAGACGAATGATTTAAGTCATAGTCGGTGTGATAGTCTCTTTCATCTCTCTTCCTTTGGTTTCTATGGGCAGCAGTAGACAAGCCACCGCCGCTAGAAGTGCCGCTAAAGAGTACACTCCCGTAGCGATTGCTACGGAGTTTTTGAGTAGCACCTGAAACAGAAAATTGTTAAATACTTAATACTTTACTTTGAAAATCAGCAAACTGCATTGGTTTATGGGTATCCAAAGACTTAGGATTTTTTAATTCCGATACAAAAATTAAATGGTTTAATTTTTATAATTAAATAAATCATCATCTTCCTGCCCTCATCCCACTCTATGTGGGGTCGGCACAGCATGATCCTTGGATCACGCTATAAGAGTTTTGGCTAAGGTGTTTTATGACCGGCCGCCTGCCTGACGTCAACCCTCCTTGGGAATACTTGCTTATTGTATCTCATCATGTTATTAAATAAATATAATAATAAATAAATTAATATAATTAATTGGCCTCATAGCTCAATTAATAGTAGCTCTGTCTTTGCGCTGCAGGTTGCGGGTTCGATTTCCATTCAGGACAATTACTACGGTATGTCATGACATGAATCACATTGCGAGGCGCCCACGCTCACTTTTTGTAGGTCATACAAACAACGTCAGCGTAAATAAAGCTAAGTTTTAACAGAGTATGTATTTCTATTGCTGCTATAAAAACAAATAATAAAAATAAAAGGGGAGGGCGGCCCCCATTCAAGAAAATAAATGATATCATTCGTAATCGATCATTCAAATTAAGCAACACTAGGCGCGGTCAGAATTGGATGGGTCGAGTGACTTTTTGCACATTTTTTAAGTATTTTTGTTATTTTTTTTCAAACGATCTAAAATCTACTAATATGTACAAAAATAATAATAAAATTAAAAATTAAGGGTGCTCTCATAGAAGAGACGTGTTTCATTTTGCATTTTTTCTGTTTGATTTCAATAGGGAACTCGCACTTCACCGGTTTTATTCATTAACTGATCTCACCTGTGCGACGTAAGGAGTGATCATAGCTCCAAGTCTCGCTACCCCGCTACAGGCGCCCACCGCAGTCGACCGTAGTGATGTCGGATATACCTGTCATACTTTAATATTATAAAGAGGATTTTTTTTTGTTTGTTTGTAACGAATAGGCTCCGAAACTACTGGCCCGATTTCAAAAATTCTTTCACCAATAGAAAGGTTCATTATCAGGGACCAGTATAGGCTATAATATATTTTCAAAAAAATTAGGGATCCGTAAGAAACTTGCAATATTGTAACCCAAGGTAGAAAACCCAAAATAGTTTTTGGCGTGCGCTGCGAAAACTATTGATTATAGAACAAAATAATGTATATCAGTATAGCACACCTCCGGCGTGTAAACGTAAGCAGCTTGAAAGAGTCCCGCGATAATACCTCGCGCTACAAACAATATGCACGTCAAGAATGTCCGGCTGAAACAAAACAATAAAGTTAGGTAAGCAATAAACACGAATGATTTTGACCGAGGGTTTTATTCTAGTGAATGGTATTCAGTATTAAATAAATATTTGTGGACATTTGACACAGCGCCATCTAGCCCCAAACTAAGCAAAGCTTGTAGGTGCTATGGACACCAGATGGCTGATTATACTTTTTTTTTCTAAATACATACTTATAATTATTATTACACCCAGACCAGGAAGAAATATTTGCAGAACATACAAACATTTCTTTCGTAGCGGGAAACGAACCCACACCTCAGCCGAGCACTCGCACGCCACGCCACCGAGGTCGTCGTTTTAAGGTTTACTCTTGCTACTTCGTTCCTTATTCGGATCGCAATAAAAAAACATGCGCGCAGTACTCAAACGGTGAAGGAAAAAATCTTGAATAAATCTGCATATCGTTGAACCTAAAAAGTTCGAAAACATCCGGCAAGTGCAGGAAAGGAGCCTTTGAGGCGCACTTTAAATCCTTTCAACAAGTGACATGCCTGGTAGTAGGTACCTAGTAGTAATGTTAGTTTAGGTCTAGATCATTAGATTCAAGCAACACCTAAGTTTAGATAGCTAACCCCCGAATACTCAAACGTGACTCAGAGTTGAGCACGTCTCAACTCACGGTTTTTTGACAGTTTCTGATGAAAATCTGTCAAAAAAAAAATCGTCATTTGAAACGTGTTCAACTTTGAGATGCGTTTGAGTATTCGTAGGTTAGTTAGGCTTATTCGTCTTACATTACTTACTTTCCATTGTAGATCAGAATGCAGATACAAATTGCGAATATAACAAACTGCGTGGCCATAGTTTTCTTTCGTCCAAACTTCTCAATTATAAATATGGTTGCGAAGATTCCTGAAAAGTACTAATAAATAATAAATATACCTATGTAGTCAATAATGTTTTAAAGACGAAATAAGTTTAAATATAACTTTTATCAGCAACCTAGAGTTATTGAGTAGTTTTGGCCCCAAACTTTCACATAGAGTATTCTTATGACGACCTCGATGGTGTGGCGGCTTAGTGCTCGGCTGAGACGCAAGAGTCGCGGGTTCGATTCCCGCTACGGGAGAAATGTTTGTATGTTCTGCAAATATTTCTCCCGGGTCTGGGTGTTGTAGTATTGTGTATTAGAAGTAATAATAATAAATATTTGAGGACATGTCACACAGCAACATCTAGCCCCAAACTAAGCAAAGCTTGTATTATGGGAACCAGATGGCTGATAGAATACTTATAATATACTTTTTCTTTTTTAAATATAAGTATGTGTTTACAAAAAAAAGTATGTAAGTATTCTTTCAGCCACCTAGTTCCCATAGTACAAAGCTTTGCTTAGTTTGGGACTGGATGGCGCTGTGTGAAACGTCCACAAATATTTATTTATTTATTTATTTATTACCCTGTGTCGTGGATATCAGAAACTACGAGGACCACGATACCATAACACCTAGATCCGGAAGAAATATTCGCAAAACATAAAAAAATCATTCATATCTCAGCCCACCTCGCTGCCTCGTTCAATTTAGTTTGATGCAAAAACTAAAGAATAACTAAACTAAAATGAGCTTTATGACACTGGTTTAAGGTTGAATATATCTCGTACCAGGGAACTCAGCGAGTGTGGTCCACAACAGGTCCATGTAGTCAGTGGTCTGCAGCGGGCGGCAGTCGGCCGCGCAGGGCTCCACTAGGGACCCGGACGTCTCAAACAGCTCTGTGGTCATCAACACAAGGCCATAGTAACAAAAGGCACAGGACATCCTGGAAAGATTACCATTTATTAATAGTTATTATTATGATATTTTTATGAATCATAACTTATGATAATATAATAGGTACTAATAGGTAACTTCTCTGCTGGACTGGACAGTAAAAGTCAACTAATGGAAAGTATTCTCCAACATGATGAGATACAAGGAGGGTTGACGTCAGGCAGGCGGCCGGTCATAAAACACCTTAGCCAAACTCTTACAGCATGATCCAAGAATCATGCTGTGCCGACTCTACATAGAGTGGGATAAGGGCAGGAAGATGATGATGATGAATAAAATAGGTACCAAATGAACCAGAGCAGTAGGCTAGTGTTCCTGAGCTGCGGTATGAGCAGATGCTTGAGGCGGCCGCGTTGTCCGATCCCGACTGAGTCGTCGCACACCAATCGACCCAGCAACATCGGCCGTCCATTGTCTTGCGCTATCTGTAAACATCCTCACGAATATTACAAGTATAAATGAAACAGTGTGCGGAAAGTTGCGTAACAAAATTTGTCCTTTCCTGCAAACATCGTGAGGCAACCCGCGGCTTAGTCAGCTCCGCACGTATTGACCATGTCTTTCCTGTGGACAAGGCCGACTAAGCTGAGAGGATGGAATAGGTGCTGGGCAAGCCTACTCTATCTTAATTCGTCCCGGGCACTACAGCGTCCAGTTAGTGAAGGTAAAAGATGCCTCCTGACCCTGTATAAATCATCTACTATCTACACTAATATTATAAAGAGGAAAGATTTTTTGTTTTTTTGTACAAAGTGAGCGAAGCGTCAAGCTGAACTTTGCTACCTCACAAAAGAAATGTTCATAAATAATGTTAAATTTGGAATTAAAAAAAGAGAATAGTTTCATGGATCAATTACCTGTTCAAGTGTAGCTAAAGCTTTATCTGGTTGTCCACTTGCCACATGGAATCTTGCTGATTCTGGCAGCCACTGAAATATATTAAAAATCCATTTATTTTTATTTGGATTCTTACGGATAGATTAGGGCATAAGATCTGTTTCCGGTAGTGAAATCGGCCTAAAACTTCAAGAGTGCAACTACCTTATTCTTGAATCATGTCGCTGTCGTTAGCGTCAGGCCTTCGTCCCTGTGAAAATGTAGCTTTGAAAGGGACGGCCTGTATTGACAGCGAAAGGCTTACAAAATAAAGGAAGCTATGCGACATTTGGTTAACCTTACGGACTAAACTTTTTGATTTCCTTTCTCATTGGGTTTTATAATAGGAAAGAGCACTGGTGGTCTAGGTAGCGGCCCTACCTTCCGAACTTAAGGTCGTGGGTTCAATTCCAGTCATACACAAATGGATTTTTCTGTTCAATAAATTTATGTGCGCTTTACCAGTACTGTCAAGCGGTGAAGGAAAACATAGTGAAGAAACCGGCATATAGTAGAACCGTAATAAGTTCTAAAACATATGTCAAGTGCACGATTAGATCCTCTGAGGCGCACTTCAAATCCTTTCACCACACTGGTTCGAAAGAACTAGTGACACGATTAGTTGGAGTAGAATAATAGGAAAATGTCTTTTCCGCTAGACTCACAGGACAAATCAATGCAAAAATCAGCAAAGGGATCGTCGAGAGAGCCAGTAACCAATGCACTCCCAAAGTAGGCATCACCACAAGAGCCAAGGCCACCTCCAGACAAGCGCCTAAAGCCCAGAAGCACTGAAACAAAAAAATATGAACTTTCCTAAATTGAAATTTGACAACTTTGACAACCTCAGTGGCGTGGCGGGCGAGTGCTCGGCTGAGACGCAAGAGACGCGGGTTCGATTCCCGCTACGGGAGAAATGAGAAATATTTGCAGAACATACATATTTCAGAACATTCTTATTTTTTTTGTACTACAACACCCGTTGTAGTATTATGCATATAAGTATTCTATCACCCATCTGGTTCCGATAGTACAAGATTTGCTTAGTTTGGGGCTAGATAGCGCTGTGTGAAATGTCCATTAATATTTATTATTATTAAAATTATATTCATAATAATAATAAATGTTCAAATCATTTAAGCTTGAAATATTATTTTCTTAATTAATCAAACTCTTACGCTACTGACTGACTGAAAATCAATGCACAGCCTAAAACAACACTCATGTAACTCAGAGGGTATATTCCTTTTTTGGTAGTTGCATTTAGAAACGAATTCCCGAAATTCAACTCCTGTATGCCTCCTTCAGTTTGTGGGAATGTAGTCTCTTAAGATACAAATAAATAAATTGAAAGTAGTTATAGCAATAGTAGTAGCAGAGACTTACATCAAGAAGCACAACACATTTGGCCCTCTGCTTTGTAGGTAGAAACTCCGCATACAATGTCACTCTGAAACACAATTATTTCAGTACTCAGTACAGTCTAGTGGGAGCGGACCTGCATTCCGATCTTAAGGTTGTGGGTTCAATCAAATACTAAAATGATTAGATAATTTTAACATGCTTACGATTGAGGCACGCATCCTATAGCGAATCCGACTAAGCCTCTTAAGAACAGCAACCAGAGGAAATTTGGTGCTACTGAACTCAGCAAGCCGTAGTAGAAGAGGAGCACTCCACACATGCTAAGAGCCTGGAAGAATAGTTTTATAATGTAAATTTTACGATTAAACCTAGCCACTTAAAACAACTCAAACGCTATGACATCCAAATGCTAGACAAGAGACATAAGCCGTATACAATATGGAAATAGGCCTGACAGTGAAGCATAAGTAACAAAAGACCAAATCCCGACCAATTTTGAGTCACAAGACATGCAGAGAAATAAGTACATCTTAAAAGATTATGAGGCTATCATTGTGTTTGAGGATAACCCTGATATATGGGTGGTCATGTTTACAACATTACTTTTTTTTTCTTGACTTATCAGTTAACTATGGAGGTTGAGGAGGGATGAAGTTACAAGAAAAATTGAGTGTATTCAAAGTGAGTACTTACTGTTTTCCTTCCATATCTGTCACTAAGATTACCCCAAAATGTGGAGCTTAGCATCATTCCCAGGAATACTACTGTGGTAGTCAGCGCTTGCTGGTATCTGAAAGAATGATAATATAAACATCCAACAGTCATGATACCATATTCATAAACTTTGTCAACAACATAGTAGATGTTATATAGTAGTGTAAAAACATGTTCTGTATTTAATTTTCATTAATTAGTCTTTGATAGTTTTTTTTAATGTATGGTATTATGGTCAGCAACAGAAGCTTATTACAATTTAATGTTTTTAAATCTTAATATCTTCATAACCAATTAATATAAAATGACAAATTTTAAAGAAATTACCATAGAATCCTTTTGCCCATTATTATTTGTATGCAAAAGTACTAGCAATATAGATTTAAGACGTGTCCAAGTGATCCCTGTGATTTTATGGAATAATTTTTTTTTGCCTTTGACTACTTTAACACAATAATATGAAGAAAAAGTGATTTAAAAAATTCAAAATGTTCATAAACTTCAGTCGGCGACAGAAGTTTATGAACATCACGTACATGTATGAATCAGATTATGTGTGTCCCTGTACCTGTCTGTACCCTCAATAATCGAGACTAGGATATCTGAACATTCTTTAATGGTCTTACTTGCTGATGTTCCATTCACAATGCAAAGCTGGGGACAAGATGCTGAGTATAGTCATTTCCATGGAGTCTGCCATCCAGCAGAGACCCGTACATAGAGACAGCTTAACTTGAAACCACCCGAAACCAAGAGCATTCACTGCTTGTGTTACCGTGAATGTGTCTGGAATGACAATTCAATTATCATTTTAGAATAGCCATATCAGGTATAAAATTTGCCGGTGTCTACATTCTTGTTAACGTTTGATCCTGTCACCTTCAAGAAGAGAGTTCTGGGAAAGTACAATGCTTCAAGATCAAGATCACTTAAAAAAAAATGTTTTCTTTATTATTTGGTACAGTAGTCAAATGGTGAGAAAAAAATTATAGCATCAACCATCAAGATACAAAGAAAACATTGTTAATTAATTTGGTTTTAATAACTCTCATAGTAAAACTTTTTGGACAGTATGGTGAGTATGGTAAGTATGGTAATACTTGGTGCTGTCAAGTCAAGTCCAACACATAAAAGAAATTAAATTAAAGAAAGACTAGGCAATAAGGTCTTTGTCATCATTGTCTAAACCCAAGGGGGAAATATATAGCAAACAACAAGTCCAAGTCCATTCAGAGAATTGTGTAAATTACTGTTTTTGTAATAATAAACAGTGGATAAGTACATAAGTAGTTTTTAAGTAAAGTGTAGGTACAGGCCTACTAAGCTGAGAGGATGGTATAATGGGCAAGCCTACTCCATCTAAATTCGTCCCGGGTACTACAGCGTTTTGTTAGTGAAGGCAAAAGTTGCCTCCTGACGCTTTATAAATCATCAGGTAAAGCCGTAGTAGTAGGTATAGGTACCGTCAGGGACCACCGAAACTGAAGCCATTTCTATCTCCTGGGGTGGCGGCATTGGTGGAGCCATAGGGCGAGGCCCCACCGCATTGTCATCTAAATCCTGGTATCCCTTAGCACGGCGCATTGCTGTGTATTGATGAGCAGATACTTTGAAAACTTCTGACGTGGATCGCCGACTAACGGGAGTACACTAAACTATTTTCATTTTACAGTTAGGTACACTAAACTTATTTCATTTCTAATGGAATTGTGTATTTAGTATCTTAAAGTCTGAGTAAAGTTTAGATTATGTCCATTACATACATACTTTCTTTAAAAATTAAATTAAAAATATTTAAATCTACGAAGAAAGTTTGAAAAGTTAGTTATCTTGTTTATGTCAACATGTCATTCAACCCACATCCACACCACATGACGTCATGTCAAGTACGTCAAAATTAATAGTTTGTCAAAGTCAATATTAATTACTGTGGTTATGGTGTGGTTCGGGTTGTTGCTCGTCTTCCAAGGGTTGTTGGCTTAGTCAGATTCAATAGTATACCTCATTTTGACAAGATAAAGTGGAGATCACTCGTTTGAGAAATTGCTTTGAGCAATTTTATTCATCTGCATAATATACCTACCAGTTTCTGCCACAACTAAATCTGAACCCAAGATCTGAACAAATCAAAATTATTTCGCCATCTATCAGGTATACATCACAATGTAAGATTTAGTGCCAAATTATTGTAATAGATGACGCTATAAATCAGGAAACGAGTGCGGGTAAAAACAATGCAATATTTACATTTCAAAAGAGAATCACTTATATAAAATATTACTAGCTTTTGCCTGCGGCTTTGTTCGCGTGGTATCTGGATAAAAGGTAGTCTATATGTTATTCCAGCACACGTACTATGTATATTCCAAGTTTCATTCAAATCTGTTCAGCCGGTACGGCATGATTGAGGCACAAACATACAAACATCCTCACAAACTTTCACATATAAAATAAATTAGGATTATTACATAATCTATACCTCAGCTAACATAAAACCACCTAGGCTTCTTTGGTAGGTAGGTACCTAATCTAATGTTTTGCTTCTCAAGAAAAGGAAGTGAAAATTTTATTGTTGGTTTTTTTTACGAAATTATAACCGCTCATAAATAAAACGTTTCATTGGTTTCATATTCATAACTTTTTCAAAAGATTTAATTTTTTTGGTTTCGTGCTCAATAAATTTATATTCAGAGAATAAGTTAGTTACCTACTACCTACTTAGTTAGGTGCGTAGGTACAGTGACTACTAACGCCGAGCGTGGGCGAAGCTACGAAAGGTCAAAGGTTGTAATGCTTGTTATTTGTTTATCTCAGTCACACTAACATAAATGCGAAAGATTGTGTGTAGGTATGTTTGTTTCCACTTACCTTGTGAAATCTCAACAGATTTGGCTCAAAAATTGAACGTAGTTATTGACCACAATACTGCCCTCCTAGTGAAGAACGTAGTAACTAGCATTTTTGACAATAAATAGTTAGATACATATTCGGAATCGCCTAACAAAATACAACATTCTGTTCTCACTCACGTATCAAAACATGTTTGACATAATTACTATGTTCTTCACTAGGAGGGCAGAATAGATTACCTACTTAACATATTTATTTTTACCTAGATAAAAATGGTGCCTTGCAAGCAGTCTAGGTTGGGTGGAAGCTGTTGTTATACAATAGTAAATTTATTTTCTTTCTTTTTTATTTCTTAATAGGCTTACATACCTAATCATCATCATCGTCATCATCATCATCATCAGTCTGTAGCAGTCCACTGCTAGATATAAGCCTCCCCTAATAAGCGCCATCGTGTTCTATTTTGGCTTGACGCGTCCAGTCTCTGCCAGCAGCCTTTCGGAAGCGCTCAACGTGTAATGCCACTTGCGGTCACCCATCCCAATCTGTGACCGCGCATATCGTTGCTTAACTTTAACGATCAATTAAGAACGCCTAAGTAAGCTACGCCACGAGCGCTTAACCAATAACCATGTCTTACAATAATTGGAAAAATGTAATTAACAACTTCTATGCTACGGCGTAGCATGGTGCTACGATGTGCTACGAAGTCTGTTTGATACAAATACTGCAAGCCGATTTTTACCCAGTTCATTTCGACTAATTGAGAAAACGATTGTGTAAATATACTCTACTAAGTACTAGTCGTGTCACTGTCGTGTTGAAGCGCTCGTGGCGTAGCTTGATTAGGCGTTCTTGATTAATCGTTAAAGTTAAGCAACGATATGCACGGTCGCAAATTGGGATGGGTGACCGCAAGTGTCATTACGAGCTGAGCGCTTCCGTGCTTCGGAGGGCACCTTAAACAGTCGGTCCCGGCTTTTAAGTCGTTAAGCCATGACGGAGGCCTTTAGGCAGCCTAAAAATTCCGTCACTAGAGTTGGCAACTAGCTCATACGAACATACCTACATACAGTCGTATCACTAGTTCTTTAGAACCAGTGTGACATAATTTAAGGTGCCTCTAAAGCTCCTAATTACGAGATAACACGCGCGGGTTCGCTCGCGTTAAAATAAAATTTTCAATATAAAATGCACAGGGTGGTGCATTTTATATTGAAAATTTTATTTTATCTCTTAGGGTTGATTTAAAAAAAAAATAGTTAAGCTTATGAGTTATTTCAGACCTAAATTTCATGAAAATCGATTTAAATAGTTACGAGATAAGTGGTGACAAAAATTGACAAACACAAACTTTCACATTTTATAATATTAGTAGAACCTGATAAATTATACAAACGGAAGATGGACAAGGTAACTGTGCGATGAATGAAAGTAATAGGTTGTCTGTGTTTGAAATCATTTAAGATTTGGGAATTTGCTATTGGGAGATTCTTCACCATATTTTTTTTATTATAGGCAAGAATTATCATCATCATCATCACCATTGCAAGCTCAAATAATGACCCACTGCCGAGTATACTAACACATTCTCCAGTAAACGCCAGTTTAAGCGATCCGTGCTGTTTTCATCGAAGTCTTTGCTAAAGCCTAAATATCTTCATTCATTTCCCTGTCCTTGTCCCACTTTATACGGGGTCGGCACAATATGTGTATTCTTCTTCCATTTCCCTCTGCCAGAAGTCATTTCAACACTCACTCCTTTCTTACTCATGTCATCTTTTACACAGTCTATCCATCTATTCTTTGGCCTACCTCTACCCACATTATCCTTCCACATTCATGTCTAACACTCTTCTCGTCACATGTCATTCTTTCCTTCTCATGACATGTCCATACCACGATAACCAACTTATCCGTCACTGGCGCTGCCTTCAGGCTTCCTCTTACATACTCGAATTAAGCCTAAATTTAGAATTGGCATATATTTTTTTATGAATATTTATTTTGAGTCTTATCATATTCTACTCGTACTTATTCGAATTCTGTTTAAGTAGGTACTTCTCACGGCCCTTTCAATTTGACCCAGAATGAGCTGCGATCTATAATCGTTAATCTAGGTCGTGCATCGCAGTAACTGGGTCATTTTAGAGTATATATACCTAAATGGGTCACGATTATATACTTATCAGAGTGTAAAAATAATTGCATTTAAGTTTTACACTTAATTTTATTGTAACTTGGTAAGTACGTAAAGGATCTAGGTTGAAGGATATTATACCATAGTATAAACAACCTCCTTGGTACATTATGTAGGTACATAATGTACCAAGGAGGTTGTTTATGATGGGTAAACAAATGATATAATAATAGATAAACCAGTCACATACATAGTTCTGACCCCACACTGGAATTACTTGTGTCGTGGATATGAGAAACTTGGCAACACCCAAACCAGGAAGAAATATTTGCAGATCATGCAAACATTTCTCCTGCGCCTCTTGCGTCTCAGCCGAGCGCCACCGAGGCCGTCAATGGAGAGGAGGTTGAGGGTAAAAATAGCGTTTGCTTCATCATGACTTCTTTATTATTTTCAATAAGTATGTTCGTACAACTTCATCAAAGTTTACTAAGAACTATCTTATGCAGTTACATTATTAGGCATCAATTTAAAAAAATACGTTATTTTAAGGTTTATACAAAATAGAGATACACAAATGCATTCATAAGGAGCTATTATTTTGACAAAAATGAGCAATATTGTAAGTACTAGACACCTCTTAATCGGGTTTGCATGTAAAACTCTATTTCTACCAAATAGAAGAATCTTTCAAAACAAGGAACTCTGTAATTTGAATTCACTATCCGCCTTACTGTATTTACTCGTAACATGTTTTTAAACAACAACAATTATTTACCATGACTAATAATACTTTTACAGAACTACTAATTGATATACATTGTTACAAACTAAGAAAATTGAAAAATACTTTATCTACCCCACAGGAAAGTAATTTGACTTTATTTATAGGAGATATGTGCTTTAGAAAGATATATAATTATCAAAAGTTATTCTATCTATTGCAGCCAAGTAGTTCTCGAAGGATGGCAGCCACGGGATGAAATCCGCATTCGTTTACAAAATGTTTTATAATGCAAAATGGATTATCGTATGAAGTTTTTTAATTGATTTCGGGTCTTAGACCGTCCACTTTAAAATCGTTACATAAGAAGCTGTAAAGCTAAAAATATCACGTACTAAGTAACCCTCCCGAGAGACACTCTCCTTAGACTTAGATATACATAACATTCGACTTTGCTTTGCAAAAGGTTTCTTGTATTGTCCGCGTAGACCGTATTTTAATGAAGATAAAAAAATATAACTTTAGCACCTGAAAATAGAATCGGTTTTTAAATTACGTACGAAATAGGCCTCGAAAATTTACTTAGGCCATATCGAAGTTTGATCGTACTTGCTCATAATTTGAATTCTTAGGTAGCAGCGTCTTGTTCGTAAATTAAGATGTCAATTGGAAATGACTAATGTATCGATTTCTATCTACTTAAATTTAAATAAGTAAGTCCTAAATAGACAATTATCTACAATGTATTTACAACGCACACTATTGTGCGATATCGTAGCTGCACGTCGAAGGAGCAAATTTTATTCACTATTCCTAGTTTTCATCTAGATTATTCATGCATTACAAGATAGACGTATTCTCAAGGGATTATTATAGTCACATTTTGTACGATCATTTATCCAACTACTATACATCATTCCTTTTAAGAAAATTGCATCAAACCAGTTAAAAAGATCATATATAGGTAAATCCCTCATTGGAGCTATCGTAAATCGTATAGACAAGAACATTGGACGACGACAGAACTTTAGGAAGTTGAGAAAATATCAATGCTTTTTTTTGTTTTGATGTCCTGTAACACGACTAGCAAGTCGTTCATGAAATTTCTAAATACTCTACATAATACTCAGTCTCATGTTAGTTGGCGATACTTCAGATGTTTTCTGTTTAGGTTGGAATACGATGTTTTAGGCCTCTTAGTTCTAAGACCAAGTCGGAGTCGCCAGCGATGAAACGTTTTTCAATTCTTCGTTCGTTCGATGGTTCCTGTTGACAAGGGAAATTATTGTAATTATGTGTGTATTGATAGAGAAAAATTTTAGAATAGTCAAGTAAGTCAGAGATTAAGAAAAGCGAATTGGAATGCTGTAAATAGGTGGTTGCGCCTTCCCCCGCGCCGGCTGACCCGGCCCCGGCAGTGTGTCACCCGCCGCCTCCCCGCGGCCCGGCATCGCAGGCTATTTTTAGACTTCGGGGTTTCCACGGCCTCACTCAGCACCCGAACGGCGCAAGATAATATATAATATTTTCACGACTCCACATATCTTTGATACTTTAATAAACATGGATTTTTTATAGCATCATAAAACTTACTTGTGAGCGTGTATTAGCAGATTTGGTCGCCAGCAGTTGCGTAATGGTCTGGTAGAATTTGTTTTGTTCTTTTTTATTTTGATGATGGGTTTGGGCGGGACGTGGCACCATCACTTCGTCCTGGCCGGCCTCCTGCGCCGGCGAGCTGGTGGTGGGGGCAGCTGTGGTGACACTTCTTTTGTTTCCATTCCAGTTAATGAATCCATCGTCAGCGGGGTAGTCCTCATCTTCGTACTTGGGTGCGGTTTTAGGTTCGTGGTAGAGAGGTTTGCCGGCGAGAGCCTTCAGTTCTCTGACGTCCTCGTCCTCGAGGTCCCTCTCCTCGTAGTCGACAGGAGCGAAGGCTGCGCGGGCATTTTCACGTCGCCTTTGTGCATCTTGAGCCATTTGGGTAAGGATGAGGTTGTCGAGGAAAGCCGCATTGACGTCATCGACGTCGCTGGCTCCCCAGTTGGGCGTGGTGTCACTCTCAAACCAGGTCTCCTGGCCGATGGGCAGCGCCGCCATTCTCTCTTCTTGTTCTTTGGGGATCTCGTTGGGTACGAAATTACCATACGGGTCGTAGTAATATGGATACGGTAGCTGACCATGAGATTCTGATAGACTCATTGCAGGGGCATCGTAGTAATATTGTACTTTTGGTGCATAGTAATATTCATCATCACTGTATTCTCTTGGGCTTTGAGGATACATGGGCCAAGTTTGCATCGGGTATGTCTTTGCTTGAGCTACCAAGTAGCCAAGTAAGAGCGTCAACAACCTAGAACAATTATTTAACGTGTTATTAAAGTTCCAATGACTTAAGGAACAGAGTCCCTTCGTAAAGGGGAGAGGGGAGTCACGGATTTGGTAGGGGAATAAAATTTGCCCATGAATTTAACAAAATAATTTCACTTAATTAAATCTGCACTGTTGGTTCATTTAAATTATTTAAAATATTTTAGGACACCTACCTTGAAGTTGCAGGATGCATGTTGAACATTTTAACAATCACTATTTTTGATGTTAGTTCAGACACTGCTAGAGCACGACTGTACGTGGGAGGGGAGGGACGGGCGGCTTTATAAGAGATCGCCCACGCACCCGCCTACACGTTCTCAATGAAACAACCCACCACCCTTCACTACACCCCCGCAATCCCCCCTCAAGCCCCCGACCCGCGGTATTCTGCTATTGATCGCACCGCTACAATATTCATCTTACTCGTTGTGCTAATATTTTTACTACCAAAATGTCGACATGCTCTGCCCCCATCAATCCTGTCTAAGCGATGAATCTAGCTAGTGTCACAGCTTAGGAAAGCTCGGAGCAATCAAGCAGAGAAGCTCTCTTTATGTTCTTACATGAAAAGTTATGACGGCAGTTGTGGTAGGGGGTGATAATTTTCCACGCGGCGCGACGCACGGCGTTTTGCCTCGCTGCCGAAGCACGTAGTTCGGGTACATTGATTCTTCGAATTATATTTAGAACCACGACATTCGTCGCTTATACTGCTAATAATAGAAACTAATAAGTAAACGCTGTTCTAAATGTTACCTGTGTGGAACTATACGCGTATATTAACAACACGACAATATAGAAATATGAATATTTTATTCAGAACATTTATAATAGGAACATAGTTAATGGATTTAGATGTGACTGCGGAAGTCCATTTTATGATAATACTAAATAGATATTATACGAGTATATCTAGTACTAATCTGCTTTATTCCGTTAAAAGGCATAGCTTTTTTAATGCAGGCGGGCGGGCGGTGCACTTGTCTGCATATTGGTAAGCTATTTATAAAGAGTTAAGCGGATTAGTACTAGAGATATAATAATATCATCTATTAAGTATTATCTTAACACGACAATATTCAATAATAATAGATATTTTGTTATAAAACAGACTTGCGCTTATCAAAAGGTCAACAGTAAAAATTATTTACCTTTTAATAGAAAGTTAAACTTAATAAATAAACTGTGAAGTATAGTCTTTTTAAAACCTACTTGAGCTTGATCCCAGAATTAATTTTATTAAACAAGGGCAACGTGCCTCTTTTGTCGTCCAAAAAAAAAACTGTAAAAAGCGGTCTGAAAAGTCTATGGAGAGAGCTATGCTTACTTAGCTCTCTTCATTTTTAAGGTCCTCTACGTAATAGGAACTAGGATAAGAACAAGGAAATCATTTAGAGAACTAGAGCCACCGACATAGTTCTTAGAATAAGCAAGTTAAGTGGCAAGGCAGATGAAGGTGTGTAGCTTAAAGAACAGATAACCGTTGGGGTGTAATGGTAGCCACGGACCGGAAAACGAAGTGCAGGAAGGCTCCCCTGATCTGATGACGTAGGTAGCTAGACTAAGGGTAGCGGATAGTAGGTCCGATGTAGGTAGCACAAAATCATTTGTTAAGGAAATAAATTGAGCACGATGACGATGATGATGACTGTCCTTAACTCAGTAATAATTTTATTGACGACCTCGGTGGCGTGGCGGGCGAGTGCTCGGCTGAGACGCAAGAGGCGCGGGTTCGATTCCCGCTACGGGAGAAATGTTTGTTTGTTCTGCAAATATTTCTTACGGGTCTGGGTGTTGTAGTAATATGTATTATAAGTATGTATTTACAAAAAAAAAGTATAGAAGTATTCTATCAGCCATCTGGTGTCCATAGTACAAGCTTTGCTTAGTTTGGGGCTAGATGGCGCTGTGTGAAATGTCCACAAATATTTATTTATTTATTAAAGAATAATTCACGGTACCGTAATTGTGACACGAGGTTAGTTCATTATAAATTTTCCATTAGTCTTGTTATATTTTCTTCGAGACTCATTAAGAATAGCGCGATAGGCTCGACTATGAGCAGTCATATCATTAACCTAGCGTCAGCTATACAGTTTATGCCCTGAGGCTAGCCACATAACTTCCTACTATAGTGTCTCCATTCATATTCGGGCTTACGTCATGGTAGGGAGAAAAGTGTTCAATTCTATAATATTATATAGTTTTTCGCCCGCCACACTGGCGCGGGCTTTTCACTGTATCATGTATTGAAACCGCCTACGCAAACTGAACGTTTCAATTCAGTGTATGCAGTCACATTTACATTGTTCTGGTGTTCATAATTGTAGTTTTTAATCCGTAGGGATTAAAACTACGATTACAATAATAATGGTACAAGAACTAGGAAAATATGTGAATAAAGTGAAAATTTCCCTATACCTCCCCGCAATAATTGAACCTGCACATCTCATTTCGCAGCCGGACACTCCCCTGCCATGCAACAATCTCTCTCTTATTCACTATGTTTGTTTAACAATAATACTAAAACCTCAGTGTAAGTTGCCTCCCCTTGTAACTGTTTGCCTCTTTAAAAAAATTACAAATAAAAAAAATATATAGTAGCTAGTACTTTTTTATTCCGCAAATAGTATATATCAATTATAAAGAAAATAACATAGTCTGGGTCTGGGTGTTGTGGTACCATGGTACTCGTAGTTTCTGATACTCACGACACAGGGAGTCCTAGTGTGGGGTCAGGACTATGTATGTGACTGTTGGGTGTTGTTATTATTATTATTATTATAGTTTTTATCAGTCGTATGGTAAGCAATGGGTGGTGCTTTATTTCAATAAGCAGACGCCGTTTAACTTATAGCGTTTTATATTGTAGCATTTATAACGCCAGACCGTTTTATATGGTAATCAGTTCTGCTTGGCTACACCCATGTCTGAAAGTGCCAATGCAGATTAATACAGAGCGCTATAAGCCTACTTGCCCAAATATAACTCACAAGACAAAACATAAAATAACATGCAAAGCTATTACATTTTAAACACTGTTTTTTGTTAAATAATTGTTATATTATAACAAAAGACATGTCGTAAAAGTTGACTAAGGGATAGTATCCTCTCCAACATGATGAGATACAATAAGCAAGTATTCCCAAGGAGGGTTGACGTCAGGCAGGCGGCCGGTGATAAAACACTTTAGCCAAAACTCTTACAACATGATCCAAGAATCATGTTGTGCCGACCCCACATAGAGTGGGATAAGGGCAGGAAGATGATGATGATGAAAAGACATTGCCATTCTTTCTATGGGACTTAATATGGCGCGGGGATGCCATTGTTATGAAATGAAATTGTTATGTTTTTTTTCAGGATAATTCTATAAAGCAGGGAGTCCATAGCGTGTACTTAGATTCCTTTGTAGCACTTGGATCGGACCCTGACAATATACTTTTACACTATTTTCACATGTTGTAGATTCATAAATAAGTCTGTAAATGCCAAGAGGTTGGGCCAATAAGCAAAACTTGTAAAGTTACTTTCCGCCGCACAAAACATCATGTATTGAGGAGATGAGGCGTTTTTTGTCCTATTGAGAATATTCACACCATTGAATCGGCACTTTATGGATGGTTTCATAATCTCTTCGACAGACACAAAGGCTGCAGAGTGCAGGGGTGTTGGGGGTAGGCTGGGGGGAAGAGGGGTGCACTCGCGAGGTGCATTGAAAGGTTTGGGCACGGAAGTCGACAAACAAGGGGTCGACGACCGCGTGGCGCCTCCAAGACTGCGGTATCACGAAAATACACCTAAAATAAAACTGCACAAACAATAATCACATATTCTAAAAATCTTGTTACTTCGTAAACGATGCAATGCTTATGAAACTGAAAGGATGATATCATAAAAGTAAATAGAACATTTCGGAAGCAATGCATTTTCAAAGTTTAAAACTTCTTACCAAAAAGCCATTACCGACTAAACTATTTCTATGAATACCATGAAAAATAATGCTAATAATGAAATATATAAGGATTCTTTATAAGCTTTAATATTTTTTGTACAATCGAATCGTACTGGTTAAAATGGCTTGTATGAACTTGACGGCACCATGCGAATAAAACCTCGGACTCAGTTATGATATTTTACATTCGACGCGTTACATCTTTAGCACTGAGCGATTCATAGTCCTCATTACGACAGTTCTAGGCTGCTTCGAAATGTTGGCATGACCTGTGTCGTAGGTATAAGAGATTACCAGCGGTACACACCTCTTTCATTTCAGGCGGACACTCGCTCGCCATGCCACCGAGGTCATCAAAAATTCTATCTTCACTTCTTCGGCACGAAAAGGGTGCTTTTGGTGCGTAAAAACTTGCAGCTAAATCGCTTTTACTGAGAGCGTGCGTAAAAGTTATTCGAATTTCGAACATCATAATAGAATTACTCGTCGCTGATAAACAAAATGGGCGATGATATGGTTCGTTCAGAAATTCATTTTGGATTAGCGATTTAACTAATAATGTTAGTTTTCCTATAAATACAACGTTTTGTACTAGGTGGTTTTAGAGCACTGGTGGTCTAGTTGGTAGTGACCCCGCTTTCCGATCCTAAGGACGTGGGTTCAAATCCAGTCGTGTACCAATGGATTTTTCTGTGTGAAAAATTTATGTACGCTATACCAGTACTCTCAAACGGTGAAGGAAAACATCGTGAGGAAACCCGCGGCTTAGTCAGCACCGCACGTATTGACCATGTCTTTCCTGTGGACAAGGCCGACTAAGCTGAGAGGATGGTATAGGTGCTGGGCAAGCCTACTCCATCTTAATTCGTTCCACGCACTACAGCGTCCCGTTTGTGAAGGTAAAAAGTTGCCTCCTGACGCTGTATAAATCATCTACTATAGATGGTTAAAGGCCTTAGTTTTTTAGTTTTTTTCTACTAGGCCAAAATGAGTTTCTGAACGAAGCATCACTCATTTGATTTTTTAGCGCCAAGTAGGTAATTCCAAATGGTGGTGTTCGAAATTCGAAACACTTTTACTCACGCTTGCAGCAATAAGCGGTTTGGCTGCGAGAAAAGATAGTGTTCGAGATTCGAATCAATTTTACTCACTGCGATTGTGCTGCGAGTTTTTACGCAGCAAAAGCACCTATTTCATGCTGGAGATGTGAAAACATATTTTAAATATTACGGAACCCACATTCCGCACGTGGGCGTTCCATTAAGTAGGAAGGTAGATATATCAAATGGAAAATAAAATGTTTATTTTTCAGGAACCGGCTTCATCTTTTAAGCCTACCAAAACAAACAAACGTGGGAGCTAAGCTATAGAAAGGTAATTAGAGACCAAAAAACGTGGGTGCAAAGTGAAATAGCTTTAGAACGCTTTGAGGCTCTTTAATTAGAATATGCTTCACTGTTTAATATAACGTTTCAGCGCTCTTAAATTCCAATGCGCCTAACCCAATAGCCTATTTAACAAATGCCTAGCTCATAAACACTTAGAGAAGACATAATTACTTGTTTACGGTACATAGTCAAGACTTCAAATCTACTCCTAAGTCACCCCACGCCACTGAGGCCGTTAGGACTGGCCGTATTGTGGTAAATACTTTTATTACGATTAACTAATATTTTATGTATATGAGAGCACTGGTGGTCTAGTTGGTAGTGACCCCGCCTTCCGATCTTAAAAAGTCGTGGGTTCAAATCCGGTCGTGTACCAATGGTTTTTTACTTGTATACCAGTACTCTCAAACGGTGAAGGAAAACGTCGTGAGGAAACCCGCGGCTTAGTTCCGCACGTATTGACCATGTCTTTCCTGTGGACAAGGCCGACTAAGCTGAGAGGATGAAATAGGTGCTGGGCAAGCCTACTTCATCTTAATTCGACCCGGGCACTACAGCGTCCCGTTTGAGAAGGTAAAAGTTGCCTCCTGATTCTGTATAAATCATCTACTATAGATGGTAAAAGGCGTTAGTTTAATTTTAAGTTTAGTTTCGTCATGATGCACGTAGTGCCTTGAAACCATGGTTGATTCACAGTGCGAAATAAATTTGCCGACAAAGTGTTCAGTTAATAAGCTGCCAGATAAAATAGAAACACCAGCACTTTGATAAAAATAATTAATTAATCCTTAAAACGCCAGTCAGTTTCTTTAAGGTTAATTTTTTGAAAAGTGGCTACCGTCATTAATGTCACTATCACTGCATAGTATAAAACAAAGTCGCTGTCCTATGTATGCTTAGATCTTTAAAACTACGCAACGGATTATCCGGGTTTTTTTTAATAGATAGAGTGATTTAAGAGGAAGGTTTATATGTATAATACATGCATAATATAGTAGAGAAACACTGATAATTTTAGAGGTTTCTAATGTGGTGTTGTAAATAAACATTTTTTTTTGCGCTTACATTGCAAACGCTGGCTGATCCCACAAGATAGATCAAAATAATGTACTACAGTTTTGTACACCTTAAAAAGATCTACAAAAAAGTCCGCGGTGGTATATTGCTTATTGCACCCGTGCGAAGCCGAGGCGGGTCGCTAGTAAAATATAAAACGCTCCAGAAGTGTCTAAGAAAAAAACGTTCTCGCAGTTCGACTGGTTGCACTAACCGAAAAAAAGTTTTTATGGTTTAATTGACTGGACAAAGCTGTCGGACCACGTGGCCACAGCCAAGACTTTTTCCATGTGACGTCGGAACTTGTTGCTTATCATCTCACCATGGACAATGGGTGACTATAACGTCGATATAAATCACCAGAGACTGAAACTATGTAGTAATACCGGTAAGGACATCTTCAAAACCGCAGCTTAAAGGCCGGAATTTTCCGCAGCAGTTTAAAGGTCACCATGAATAAAACATAAAGAAAAACAGCTAGGCTGACTGTACGCTGAGGCGCAGTTGACTTTTCTTTTTTTTAATCTTTATTTATTAATCAAATACGATTATGACATCCTCGAAGTGCGCTTATAACTAATTTATCTTCTAAGTATACAAATTTTGACTAACTTATCTAGCGCTTTTGCTTCATCTAAAGGTCAAAATATTATGAACAGATACACACACCTCTCAAGTTCTGTCAAAATTTTATCATGTTTAAAGAAATGCCAATCTGTTCTGTTATATAGTGTCAAATAGTGATTGAGAATCATAAACAGAGTTCAAGGTATGCAAAGTTTATAAATACTTGAAAGGGAAGCCGTTCATTATTTGTATGGCTCACTATTCCATCGTCTCAGCAATAACTGAGTTATATCAATCTTGTATTAATCCCATGCGTATTTGAACATGGGTCTATCGAGTTTGTTGATGGTGAATTTCACTTTGCTTATCACTAGTCATGCGCTCCGGTATGCCACGCTGCGTTTGTCTTAGCATACAGTCGGCCGTATGGAGCTGGAACGTTGTCTTACCAATTTACATATAGCCAAAGAGCAAGTGGAAATGTTCCTAACGTATAAGTCATCATCATTTTCCTGCCCTTATCCCACTAGGTGGGGTCGGCACAACTTGTTTTCCTCTTCCATCTTCTCCTATCACCCGTCATCTCAGTACTCACTCCTTTCATACGCATGTCCTCTTTCACACAATCCATCCATCTTTTCTTAGGCCTTCCTCTGCCCGTGTATCTGCCTTAATATTATGTATACCGCTTAGACCTTAATATTATTATTTTTCATTTATTTTCAGAGGGAATGAATCGAAAATAGTATGTCGGAATCGTAGCAAATGGCGATCCGTGATCTCTGCCTAAAATTGTAGTCATTCTTGCCTTGTATTTATTTTGGAAATTGACCCAAACACACTAACAAATGCATAAATAAAGTAAAATAAAAGCGTGAAAAATTGGCATAGAAGTTAAGGTTTTAGTAGAAATTTATGGATAGGAATACTATGGATAGTAGTATGGCTTAGTAACAGGCTACACCATGCCTTCAAAGCACGGATCCCGATGATCACGAACATTGATCACGCAAGCACAACAAAAGTTGTATGACGTATTATTGGACATCTTCCACCTTCAGACACCTACAACCTTGTTAACATTGCCCTCTAGAACTTTCATAATTTTAGCTTGAAATAGTCATAATTATCTTTGAATCTTTAATGGAAAAGTAATTCAATTTAATTAAACAATATAATCTTTATTCATTTTAAATTTTCTTTTTGTATTCTAGTAATTCTACGCCGGTCAAATTAATTTTCTTTTAAATTATGTACGCACTTTTGCAATACCATGAACTAACTCTGCAAACTCGTGGCCTGAAACATGGCAAGAAATCATAAAAAAAGTTGGAAATTAAAACAATGTCCAATACCAAGAACTAACTCTGCAAACTCGTGGCCTGAAACATGGAAAGAAACCATAAAGAAAGTTGGAAATTAAAACAATTCCCTTTCTTCCAACCGCAGGAACTTGGTATACTCGGTACTTGTCGTTTTTAAGGTTTCTATAATTGTTACTCGTAGTTTACTGTGCGAAGTCAACATGGACCTATGTTTCTCATAGGTCGTAGGCAATTTTAGATAGATAAATCGTCAGTCGCATGTCGGATCTCGCACAATAAAGGTTTATCTGGTTTACGGACAGGCAGAATGACCGATAAACTAATAATCTCTCCTTGCTCTTAAGTAAGTAATAAAGTCCAGTAATAAAATTGAGAAATTGGTTTTTGTTTTTGTAAACTTGTATAAGACAAGACGTTATCTAATTTTCAAACGCCCACTTCATTTTGTTAACAATGTTTCAAATAATAATATTATTTTCATATTTTATTAAATTACAACAGTCCATATTGAAACTAGGTTCAAACATACGAGTATAGACGAGCTCGTATGTGATTTCGTTCAGATATATTTTGATTTACTTCTTCGCTGGGCTGGGAATAAAGAAAAAACATAGAATGCGTCCAGCTGCTTCTCTCCCCGAGCATGTCGCAAAAGTCGACTAAGGGATAGTATCCTCTCCAACATGATGAGATACGATAAGCAAGTATTCCCAAGGAGGGTTGACGTCAGGCAGGCGGCCGGTCATAAAACACCTTAGCCAAAACTCTTACAGCATAATCCAAAGATCATGTTGTGCCGACCCCACATAGATTGGGATAAGGGCAGGAAGATGATGATGATGATGATGATGTGATTTCGTTCAGATTTAATTCAAGTGTGTAGGGCGCCGACAGCGAGATGTACAGAGGACATTCTCAAGCCGTGGGCAATTGATGGGTCAGTCAGATTAACACAGGATTGGTAAATGTCAAAAACTAAACAAGAGTTGGCTGTGTATAATGATGATGTATCAATTTTAGAATACAAAGTCTTGATGTCATTTTTTAGGGTTCCGTACCCGAAGGGCACCCACGGGACCCTATTACTAAGCCTCCGTTGTGCGTCCTTCTGTCCATCCGACTGTCCGTCTGTCAGTCCGTCTGTCAGCGGGCTGTATCTCATGAACCGTAATAGGTAGAAAGTTGTCATATTCACAGAGTGTGTATTTCTATTGCCGCTATAACAACAAATAATAAAAATTAAATTAAATAAAAAGGGGTCCTATACATGAAACATTTTTTATGTACTAAGGTACGGAACCCTTTGTGTGCTAATTCGATTCGCACTTGACCGATTTTAATTTTTTCATTGAAATATTTAGGTTTATTAGAAAACGTCTTAAATCTATGCCTGTCAGTAAAGCGATCAAGCGAGGAAGATACAAGCAAGAAACCATGCTTTGCAGTTTTTTTTAAGAAAATTTGAAACTAGTAGAGCATCATAGATGAATATGTTAACATCGGCTTTATTTTTACATTATGTTGTTCAAGAAACCCTTGTCTGAGCAAAGAGTCATCTAGTATATACAGCTCGGCCTAGTTTCATGACCTGGCACAGATCGCGCTCAGCGACACCTGAACTAAATAACCAAGTCTATGGATAGAGCCTATTTTAAAATACACTTTACGTAGTATACACTCTACAAGAACTTCTGTATCTTTAATAGTTTTATCATTAATATTTACAGTTCACAGACATCCATTAGTTGAATATAGGAATCGGGCATATTACATCTCTACTACGTCATCTTCTATTCCTCAGTTTTTTTTTCTTACTTAAGGGGTTTTCCGCTTTGCGACCACATTACCCAATATTAATAATAGTTTATTTATACGTATTTGAAAGAGCTTTTTCCATAGGTTACCTAGTGCCGTACCTCAACTTGATCAGTCACCTAATACTGACTTGACAAACACGTATTCAAAAATAATTAGGAAGATTACGATTAAACTTTCCATAAAGTTATTGCACATGATGGACCATCTATATGGGCTGATCACCTGCCACCATGGTTCATCATATCCATCTTGGGACTTTGAATCAGAAGTTTTCTTATGGCTCTTGTGGTTCTGCCCACTCCATTAGGCATACGGGCGTGATAATATGTATGTATGTACCTACATGTGGGCTTTTTAAATTAGTATAATAGAAAAGTTAACCTCCATAAAAATAGTTCATTTGAAAGAGCTTTCTCCATAGGTTAGGTACCTGGTGTCTTACCTATTTTGTCAATGAGCAATTTCTGATAAGATAACAGATATTTTATATCAAACGTTTTTGGCATGAACATTATTTCGTGCTTTTAAGTGTGCTGTAATTGAAAAAGTTATTTTAAAAACCTTCCTCTATTTTATTATGATTAAACATTCCTTCCCAAATGTCTCCAAAATCAATAAAGTTGACAATCGCAATCAAATTCAATACATCCTAGCACAGCATAATGTAAATCGTAAAACACAATCGATGCTAACAGAAAACTTTTACATGGTATCGACATTCCTCTTACTTATACCGCAACTTTATGAAAAACAAATGTAGAGCTACGGAGACGGATCGATGTTGATATCTGCTATTTTTAGACGCGCTCGATGGAGGGGTGTGCTGGCCCAGATAATTAAGACTCCACGTTCTTCTAAGAACGCAACCTGCAGATGGCTTTTAGTGAGCTAGTCCTTTGTTGATTAGACAAAATACATACCTAATATTAAAGTACTTGGATACAAATTTTGTATTGTTTTATGTCTCAACATACCGTTGTTGTAAATATGAATACACAATAAGTACTATAAGTAACTAGTTTTTTTTGCATCAGTGTGGTGAAAGGATTTAAAGTGTATCTCAAAGGCTCCTACACAGCTAACAATTAGCTTTTCATCTTTATTTAGGCAAGTCATAACTACATCATTATTTATCGTATGGCTTGGATGGTCAACTTGACGTTGTATTGTCTATGTCCTATACCGAAAACTGGTTGTTATATTAAATAAGGGATGAAACAGCCCACGCAAAATACAGCCTACGTTAACCCAAACGCCCACCAGATTCTCGCAGCTTCCACTGGCATCAGGAGTATATATGTACATATATACCTATTATGCATACCTATTGAATTGAAGATGTTGTGTAACATTCTTGAGTAAATTCAATTTCGTGGTAATTAGATTATGCATGAACTCATACATCATTTGAAATCGCAGAATTTGAAGTACTCGTACCTAGGCGGTAGATGTGAATGACAGTACTTTTTTTTCATTCTATCGTACATATTTATCAGTCATATCAGACATTATCAATTGTAGACGGTAAGAGGGCGCTGGAAACTGCTCAGTACTTTTTAATTTAAGTAATGCAGTTTTCAAAATGTTCCAATGGTTTTCAACGCAATTATGTTTTCCAGTAAATTCCAGACGACCTCTGTGGCGAGGCGGGCGATTGCTCGGCAGAGACGCAAGAGGTGCGGGTTTGATTCCCGCTGCGGGAGAAATATTTGCATGCTCTGCAAATGTTTCTTCCGGGTTTGGGTGTTGTAGTATTATGTACTATAAGTATGTATGTATTTACAAAAAAAAGTATATAAGTATTCTATCAGCCATCTGATTCCCATAGTACAAGCTTTGCTTAGTTTGGGGCTAGATGGTGCTGTGTGATTATGTCCTCAAATATTTATTTATTTATAATAATATACAAGTGTGTGTTGCACTAAGTGTAATCTAAGGTTATGCATGTTAGAGAAAAGAAATTGTTTCTATGAATACCATGTCAAGGTGTAAAATGATTTGTTTTGTTAAAGTTTGATGACTCGGGTTTTAATTTGGTAATAAAATAAAATGTTTCTTTGTAAAATTTGTATAGTTTTTTAAAAATCCTTGATTCCATAGAAGCCGCAGTGTTGGCTGTGTACAACATAAATTCTGCTACGTACATCACTGCATGTTTCGCAATGTTGTACTTTACCAACATAATATTTCTCGAAAACTATAATAGATAGATTTTTTCTAAAACATCTGTAGGCATATTAATACTTAGGGTTAACCACCTAATAAAGAAAAAAATCTAAATTTTTGATTTTTTTTCGTCTGCGAACTAAAGGGTTAATAGGATGTTTGTATTAGTATAATAGAGTAAGCTATTTAGAAGCGAAAAATTACTCATAGGCACACTGATTCAACGTATGGTATAAATAAATGACTAAAAAGATAGACCTGAGCTGAAATCCATTCATGAATGTAAGTCCTTACGTCAGCACAGCCAACCCACTGGGGGTGCGGCCCCCTCCAGCATAGCTAGGGGGACTGACGTCAAACGTGCAACAAGTATACCGATATAAAGCGTAGGTCCTTGGGTATAAGACCAAGGCTATTTTTAACGGAGACCTGAGAAGGGTGCCTTTTAGGGTTATGAGCATTGTTGTGAAGACCTCAGTTTACAGGTAAACTGACCTCAATGTCAGAAGGAAAATTATGAACGAGTCTTTTATGTTCGTAAAAACATAAGAATTCGTTCAATATATGTAAGTACTAGCAGTTGCCCGCGACTTCTTTCGCATTGAATATTATTTTCATAATTCAAAAACATCGATGGAGTGCAAAAAGTGCGGACACCCATCCAAGTACTGACCGGACCCGGCGATGCTTAACGTTTGTTATCTTGGTTCCCCATATAAACTTTCATCGCCTATATCACCCCCTCAGGGCAACAGACAGACAAAGTTATTTTCGCATTTATAATATTAGTATGGATTACCCAATCTAACTCTACATTTCTATTTATATTATATGCTCCGTTCCTACACTCAACTAACGGATGCCGATTGTCCATTAGTAAATTTTATGTCAGAAAGCTACATATTTTATTATTAAATAAACAGTTATTCGTGGAGCATGGACATACATACATACCTATGTACAATCTTTGAATAGAGATCGAACATTCCAATAATATGTAGAATATTTTTCATAAACTTCGTCGGCTATTTGAACTTTGATACGGCTATATTTAAAAAAAATCACCGAAACCCTTTACAAAATGTAATTTATATGAAAAAAAGTATAGTACGTTCAATTCAAAATGAAAAGTTGTGATTTTTCTTTCTCTGTAATGGCAAATAATGTAATGTAATACCTATGGCAAAGCAAATATTTAGAAAAATTTGAATAATTCGCATTAATGAAAAGAATTTGCAATGATAAATTCTGGAAGAATTACTTTTTTGTCTCCCAAGAATAAGATTTGGCTAAGAAAATGAAATCTAGCTATTGAACAAGTTGGTCAAGTAACAAGGAACGTTGCAAAAGATTCGATTTTAGCTATGCCAATGTAGGCTGAAATAAATTAAATTATATTGAAACGTACAAGTGTACAAGTGGGGTTACAATATAGTACTCGTTGATATAGAAGTATAAGGTATGAACATGAACACCCACGCAAATGGTCCCAACGCTCGGTAATTCCGCGCACCTCTCTAGTTTCTGCGCAGATTCAGTTTTCTCCATCCGGGCTGGAACAAAGATACTTAGCTATACCTAGTATTTTCATTTCATTCTATAAATAAACTAGTGATTCGCCCCGAACTGAGGACTCACGGCGTTCCATTATGTGGTAGTAGGCGATGATTAAATAATTAAATGAGTACCTAAGTTAGCTTCCCATCATTTTTACTATTACGTGACAGACTGGATAGAATAAAGTGTTTTGCTTACAAAATACTTTTTATTTGAAGCTTTTATTAGATTACCGCCAGCTGATTCAAAAAGGCAAAATATAATGTTACACTTTAATTTCATAAAAAAAAGTCTTTTTCTGTTAACTAAGTCCCATTGAACAGCTCCTGATCAGACCAGCTCGCTATAACAATAATTACAACATTGGTATCGATTCTGCTGAGCATCTTCTTAATTTGACAGTCCTAAAAATATTGGCGTTCCTTTCCTATACATTGAGATAAAAGGATACGCTATAATTTTAGACCTATCAAATTAAGTTTAGGAAATATATCTATACAGAATCGACCTTATTGACATTATTTTTAAATACTTACTAATCATGACAGAGTGTTTTCCATCCATAATATTTGTGGGGTTGGTATGTGGGGTTAGCATAGCATGTTCTCTTCGTTCATTGGCATTTCCTTCTGTCAGTCGTCATTATTAAATATAAAAAAAATGATAGTAGGTAGGATTGTTATTAGTACAAAATAAATTATTAATAATAAAAAAATATTTATGAAAACTAGTTTTTATTTAAATATTCTAAAAAGAAGAAAATAAACTATAAATTAAATTAAACGCATTAATTTATTACATTACACTACTTATATGATATGAAAGCTTGTAGCAAAAATTTACATATTTTATCAACAATTATTGTCTTGTTTATCTTGTATAGATGATTTTTTTTTTATTTCAGAATGTAAAAGACAGGTTACGCCATCTAGGGGCGGCACCTGTAAGTAGTTAAAAAGCTCCCGTACAAAAGCTCGAGTGGTTCAAGTAAGTACGTCGAGTTTGATTCCTCTCGTAGTTATGAAAGACTTCGCTAGAGGGAACTTTGAGTCTCGACACTTTAACATAAAAGGAGTTTCTAATTTTAGAAGCACACAGTGAAAGTGGATATTTTAAACCATTTGAATATTTATCAAACTTATACATGTAATAAAATGTAGGTATAATAGATATCTACTCAGTTTTGGGACATAAAATAGTTATTATAAAACACGGTTCTGTAAGCAGGTAAATTTCAATGTGCAACAACTGTGCTCTGCAAAACAATGACATATATAAATAAAAGTTAATGAATATTATAGGTATTGTATTGGTCGTAGAGGTGAGCTCTACAATAAGGTCTACGGCTGCGCACGCGCATTGTTATAGATTAGACATCAACGCGCTACTTACTCATATTTTTTACGTAAATATCTTTATTTTAATTTATCTATTACATTTTAATTATAGTGTACAAAATGTACGTTTTACTAGTTTCATTATACATTTTTAGAAACGTATGCAACGTTTTGATTGTTGAATTGTATTGAAAAAATACAATTAAACCAAAATATCATAATTTAAAAGTAAAAAATATTTTATTTCAGTTTCTATTTACGCTTTCTGATAAAATATATTTTCTTTATGTAAGTACACATTTTCGTAATGATATGTAATAATATATTATAACAATCTATGATTTGTGGTGGCCAACCGAATTTGTGAGCCGTTTAACATTGAAAAAACACCAAATATGTACAAACGTCTACCTGTGCTCCCGTGAACTTTTCCTGGAATGGTGAGTGACTCGTATCGAACAATAAATAGTTGAGTCCTTCGGCCGCCATTATCTTGGCATCATCATCACGCAGCCACAGTGGGAGCTCTAAGCTGCGGGAGAGGGTAGGAGGAGGGGCGCGGGGCGGCGTGGAAGCCTCCGCCTGTCAGTGCCGCGCCGGCTACGACGAAGCCCGCATGCCGCATCGCGCTTCTGAACATACAACCGAACGAACAAAACATTCACTGAAAATACCTTTACCTTTGTGATTTGTGACTAAGTTGAAGTGTTTAGACTAATATAAAAGTGTGTTCGTGCGAACCGATCGATAAGACAATAGATAGTGTAGTGTCACGTGTGTTTACCAATGAATGCGACGGCGTAGGCGCAACCACGGCGAGTCGCACTCTCCGTGAGATATTCGTGCGCGCGCAGGTCGTCGCGGCCATGCTGCATACCTGACGCGAGCGAGCGCGCTAGCCTGCGCGAACGGGACACAGCGACCGCTCCCGGCGTGAGTCGACTTTCGCTGACGAGGAACCGACCCTGCAATGTTTTTGTCCGTGTCATGACGAGGATGGGGCGATGGCACGTGGCGCTGGTCACGCTGGCGCTGCTCGCCTGGCCACCGCGCGACGCCGCCGAGCTGATGCAGTCGCGCGCTGTCGACACCGGCGTCGACCTTCGAGTGCCTGAAGATCAACCTATCGGGACCGTCGTCGGAAGGATCCCAACGAAACCCGGCTTCACTTACCGGTTCAATGAGCCCCCCAAAGAGTTCGTACTCGATCCGGTATCAGGTGTTATAAGAACTAATGTTATTCTTGATAGGGAACATGTAGATCGCTATGCGTTCGTGGTGCTTTCGAGTCAGCCGACGTATCCTATTGAAGTGCGGCTTCGAGTGACTGATGTTAACGATAATTATCCTGAATTCCCTGAACCGAGCATAGCTGTTGCGTTTTCTGAGAGCGCGGCAGCTGGGACTAAGTTATTACTTGATGCCGCAACTGATAAGGATTTAGGAGAAAACGGTATCACTAATGACTATCGTATAGTAGACGGTGATAGTGAGGGGAAATTTAGATTAAACGTTACTGGAAACCCCAGTGGTCAAACTTCTTATTTACACTTGGAAACAACCGGCAAATTGGATAGAGAAACCACGGACTTTTACATCCTCAATATATCGGCTCGAGATGGAGGTAATCCCCCAAAATATGGATATCTTCAAGTCAATGTAACTATTTTAGATGTAAATGATAATCCACCGATATTTGATCAGAGTGACTTTTCTGTTTCTCTAAACGAAAGCGTACCTCCCGGAACTACAGTCTTGAAAGTGACCGCCACGGACAGTGATTTGGGAGACAATAGTAAAATCACTTACGAAGTGACGGACACTGAGAAACAGTTCGCAGTGGATCCTGAATCTGGTGTCATAACGACAATGAAAAAGTTAAATTGTCCCAAATATTGCAGTAACACAACCTGCAATATGACCTGCGTTCTGACTATCATCGCGAAAGATCACGGCGTTCCTCGACAAGATGCACGAACGTATGTGACAGTAAACTTGATTGATGCTAATGATCATGACCCCGTGATAACATTTACGTATGTTCCACCAACTGCAAATTTCGCTACCGTTGATGAAAATGCTAAAAACGGATCACTAGTGGCTGCTATTACAGTGACAGATTTGGATGCTGGTTTGAACGGAATCACTACTATTGGAATAGTGTCGGGTAATGAACTCAATCATTTTAGATTGGAAAACTCTTCTAGTGTTTATATTGTACATGTCAATGGCGTATTAGACAGAGAGGAAATTAGCAAATACAATTTAACAGTCGTGGCTACTGACAAAGGTTCACCACCACGTACGGCAACGTCCTTTTTAGTTATTCACGTAAATGACGTGAATGACCATGAACCAGTATTTGAAAAATCGGAATATTCAGCGATACTTACAGAGCTGGCCCCTTCAGGAACTTATGTAGCAAGCATCACTGCTACTGACGAAGATACGGGAGTAAACGCCGAAATATTTTATGACTTCTATGATGGTAACCAACAACAATGGTTTTCTATAGACCATTTGACTGGACTCGTGACAACCAAATCAGAGCTTGATCGTGAAATTCAAGGAACTGTAGAATTGAACGTTTCCGCTAGAGATGGTGGCCCAAACCCAAAATGGGCATACACAAGACTGAAAGTAACTATACTAGACGAGAACGACGAAGCTCCAAGTTTTCCTCAAACTCTAATAAACGCTTCTATTGAAGAAAATATTAAACCAGTAAAGGAGATTCTTATTTTGACTGCATCTGATTATGATCAAGGAACAAATGGTTCAGTGTCATACTATTTGTCATCTAGTATAGAAAGAAAATATCCTAATAAATTCACATTAGATCCTATTACTGGGCAGCTTAGCACTATTGTTAAATTAGATAGGGAAGAAATTCCCTTTTATGAACTGCCGGTCATCGCTAAGGATCAAGGGTTTCCTCCACAATCATCTTCAGCTACGATTTATCTAAAAGTTACTGATGTAAATGATAACGATCCAGTATTCTATCCTCAACGATACATTGAAACAATCAGTGAAGATGCTTTACCTGGTACAAACATTCTTCAAGTAAAAGCTTACGATTTAGATGAAGGAGAAAATGCCAGAGTTATTTATAAGCTTGAAAGTGGAGGAGGTGGATATTTTGAGGTAGAATCTTCAACTGGAAATATAGTACTACAAAAAGACTTTCATATGGCTCCAGAAACAATGTACTCTTTAAAAATCTCCTGCAAGGATAAAGGAAACCGAAGAGCACCTCAAGATGCTATAGTGGAAATTGTCAATGTATCTCAACGTAAAAGGCTACAGTTTGATGGATATAACGGATACACCCTCAAAATAGTAGAAGATGAAGGACTTTCTAAAGCAAATATAGGAAGATTCGTTGGAAAGATTCAAGC
Source organism: Scotopteryx bipunctaria (assembly GCA_949320045.1). Taxonomy (NCBI): domain Eukaryota; kingdom Metazoa; phylum Arthropoda; class Insecta; order Lepidoptera; family Geometridae; genus Scotopteryx; species Scotopteryx bipunctaria. The sequence goes on along the minus strand of OX439450.1, from coordinate 8,670,262 downwards.
CAGAATATCTAGTGATACGATTTCATACTACATTTTAGAAGGTGATTCTAAACATGTTTTCAAAATTGATGAAAAGACAGGAGTCATTACCACAGCTGCCAATGTGGATAGAGAAGATAAAATGACTTATCATCTTAAAGTAATGGCTAAAACAGGTGTAGCATTTGGGTTCACCACAGTTAATATTTCAGTATTGGACGTGAATGATAACTACCCTATTTTCATAGAAGACAAAGATGAAATTCATATTCCAGAAAACATGGCTGTTGGCCAAGAAGTATATTTTGCAAGAGCAACTGATCGTGATTCCGGATCAAATAGAACAATATTTTATACGCTGAGCTATAATCCTGATAAATACTTTCGTATATCGGAAACAACAGGTGTAATTTACCTAAATAGACCAATTGCGAGTGAACCTGGTACTGTTTTGTTTGTCGAAGTAACAGCAACTGATAATGGAACTCCAGCCCTTGCTACTAAGCACTCCATATCAGCAATAGTTGATGATGTAAACGACCACACTCCAGTCTTCGACCACACGTCGTATGAAACGTCTTTATTGGAATCCACTTTAGTCAACACCAGATTTTTTGCAATATCAGCTTCAGATGCAGATCTTGATACCAATGGAAGAATATTTTATTACATAGCCGAGGGAAACACTGATGATAAGTTCGGCATATTTCCAGATGGATTTTTGTACGTGAAAAGTTTACTAGATAGAGAAGAAAGGGACTATTACTCTCTTACTATTATTGCAGCTGATCAAGGCAATCCACCAAGATCGTCACAGGTTCCGGTTGTCATACACGTATTGGATGAGAATGATAACAGCCCTCAGTTTACGAATACTACATTTATATTCAAAATCAAAGAAAATGAACCTCCGGATACATTTGTGGGCAAGTTAACGGCAACAGACAGAGATATAGGAAGAAATGCAGAACTAACATTTTCTTTACCAATAGCGCAAAACGATTTCAGAATTGATTCTAGAAATGGTTTTATTAGAACGATTAAGACTTTCGATAGAGAAAGTTTAGCACAGATTACTGGTCAAAATTACATTACGCTCACAGTAACGGTCAGTGACAATGGGAAGATAAAGTTATCGGATTCTGTGCGAGTAACGATTTATATAACAGATGTCAACGATAATGCTCCTGTATTCAAAAGAACCCCTTACAAAGTTGAAGTATCTGAAGGTGCTGCTGTTGGTGCATCCATCATGAGAGTATATTCTACAGATGCTGATGAGGGTCTGAATGGCGACATTTACTACAAACTAATCGGAGGTGATGATCTAGGAAAATTTTCCTTGGATGAAGCTACAGGCCAGCTACTTATAAACAAGCCGCTAGACCGGGAAACTACGGATCATTACCAGCTAAAAGTTTTAGCTCATGACTCTGGTCAATCCATACAGCTGTCTGCTACGACTTACATCTCCGTTTTGGTTTTAGATGAAAATGATAACGCTCCGGAGTTCACACAGACCCAGATGAACGTATCTGTTTTGGAAACGGAACCAGTGAATAAAAAAATCATACAGTTCCACGCTACAGACGCAGACTTAGGAATTAATCAAGAGTTGCAGTTCTCAATAACTTCAGGCAACAGAAAGGATGCGTTTTTCATCGACAGCTATTCCGGAGAGCTCTTTCTACACAAACATTTGGATTATGAAGATATTACTTCATACAACCTCAATATCACTGCAACTGACAACGGCAGCCCTAGCATGTCTTCTAGTATTTCGTTTACGGTTAACGTAATCGATGCTAACGACAATGCACCAATATTCACCAACACTGCTATTGTGCGTCAGATTAGAGAAGGTATTCCCAAGCATACTCCTATAGTGACAGTGACCGCAGAGGACCCAGATTCAGGCTTGAATGGCAAAGTTTATTACTCGATCACACACCAAGAACCCAACGACAACAAGCGACATTTTGCCATAAATAACGTTACCGGGGTCATACATACGTTATTGCCCATTGATAGAGAAAGCATCGACACGTTCAGAATAACTGTGGTCGCATACGATAGAGCCGAGCCGCCTTCGACTAGATTATCTGCGGAGAAATTAGTGACTGTGATTGTGGAAGATATCAACGACAATGCTCCAATATTCGTTTCTATGAATGCGGCCGTCATCAACTCCGAGAGGATGGGCAGGAGCGCCGGCCGCGGAATATTTATAATGAACGTGTTGGCTCGTGATCTGGATTCAGGAACTAATGGACTGGTCACATACAAACTCATCCACGGTGGGAACGATTTATTCGATTTGCATAGAAGTAACGGGGCATTGACTCTACGGTACCCTCCTACAGTAACTGAAGCCAGATGGAACCTTGTCATAAAGGCGACGGACGAAGCCGTGTTGAGTGAACAAAAAAGTACAGAGACTTACGTGAGTGTTATAATGGGGGGTACGGAGTTAGAGGGCGTAACTTGGAAGAACATTGACTCGGTTTCTGTCCCGGAAAATGAACCCGCAGGAACTGCAGTGTTGAATTTGACTAATAACTATAAATCGGGTTTAGAATATTATATAGTGAATGTGACAGGTGATGGTAAACAAGTGGACAGGTTGTTCGACATCGATTCTTCCCTAGGAATTTTATCTACGGCCGTGTCCCTGGATCGTGAAGTTGGTGTCGACAGATATGAGGTGGAAATCTGCGCAGTTTCATCCGGGACTCCACTCAAAACGACCTCAACTAAGGTGAGTTTGATTAATTAATTTTGCTAAAATGTACGTGCAAAAAATGAATGTGAATATCATGTGTTTGACAGTGAACTAACCACAGTTAGCTTTTGAAAGCGCACAATCCAATTTACCAGCACAATCGTCGGCAGAAGACAAAACATCGGCACCGTACTGTTGTTAAAATAAAAATAAATTGAAAGTTGCTCGTTAGCGTATGTCGGCCGGCGGAGTCTAATCGGGGGCTCTAAATTACGATAAGTCGCTCCTCGCAAACGATATCAGAAACACTCGTTCTGAAACCTTTCGAAGATTATGTATATGCGAAACATAACTTTGTTGGTTTCGTATCACTTCATTATAAGTAAGTACCACCATCCCATCATTATTTTGAGTTGACTGATTTACGTGTCACTCTTTTGAATATACTGTTGATTTACTACCTTTCTTCGCCTATTAAAATGTATATATTGCCATAGCTCATACAAAAATAGTGATCAGTATCATTCTTAAGGGTGTTATAATGAAGCTTAGAGATGCAAAAGGTAACACAAACTTTTGCTTTAGGGGTAATTTCAAATCGAGCAGTTTACCTCTCGACAAAAAAGAACACTAAATTCAAGTGTAGTTTTTTATGTCTCTGGGGGAAATAAAAAGGTACCTTAAACTGGTCCCGTGCTCGTATAATCTCGTCACATTACGCTTACGACTCTGCTCCTCACCTTTTGACGAATAAATGTTGAACTTGCACCATGGACAATGGTATGTTGGGAAGTAAGCCACTTAACATTTCAAAACAAGTCTGGTGGTCAAGTATGATTCAACGTAGGTACATACCGAGGGTTCCGATTATTTTTCGCTTTTCCAAGTTTAGAAGTTAGATAAATTATATTAAATTGTCACAATTTACTTCTCTGTTGGACTAGGAGTAAAGAAAAAACATAAAATGCGTCCAGTTGCTTCTCTCTTCGAGCATGTCGTAAAAGTCGACTAAGGAGTAGTATCCTCTCCAACGTGATGCACCATCTATATGGGCTGATCACTTGTCACCATGGTTCACCATATAAATCTTGGGACTTGGATCTCAGGAGTCGTTGCAAGTTTTCTTATGATTACTTGAGACTCTGCCCACTACGTTAGGGATGTGGGCGTTATAATATGTATTTATGTAGTCAGTCAGTTAAAGAGTGTTTTTTTTGATCATCAGTCACAAATTTTGCATCATAAATGAACATGGAAACATTTATAGAATGAGTATTAAGAGTATTACGAGTATTAAGATTAAGTCTTTCTAAATTATATCCTACACAACCTAGTAAGAGTTTGATGAGTTATTTATATTGGATTCTTTGGCAATGCAAATGAAAATATTTTTTTTACTTGCAATAGAAGTGGGCAAAAAATTTTTAAAAAAATATTTCAAATAAAACGATAGCTGGTAAAATTTGCCGTGACGAACGGACAGAATGGCACCATCATGACTCACTTTCACCATGTTGACTCGGAACTCTGAAAGTGTTAAAAGTATAAATCATGACCAAGTATGCAATTTAAGCTTTGTGCTTTTTTATGTTTTAAAAACTCACTTCTGGGAATATTTGTCTATTACTCAACATTGCCAGAGAGAATTTTTGAGATTGTAAATTAATTACTATGGGTTTCTCACTTGCCTAATAATCATGTAAATCGATCGAATTTTATAGTTTATAACGGAACTTGGGCCAATTTAAATTGGTTTCTTATCTAACAATTTATAGACATGTGACTAAATTTTCTAATAATATGTTTAAGATTGAGAAAACAACTAATTAGGTGTGAGTGTATCGCGTCATTGACATCAACTGGTGGATCATAAAAGTGCTCGAGTTATATCACGTTGACACCACCGTTATCTCGGCCGCCGACCGAAACCACTCGCATACCTCTCTCTCCAAATCAAACTTTGAAAAACTCAGAGAAATAATAAAAGCGTATTAACTCTAAAACTTATTTGAATACACCAATCGAATATCTGGCTTAATCAACTTAAAACGATTGGCCGATGCAACTGAGAAGTGTCGCATTTACTACTCAATATATTTTCATAAAAAGGTACTTCTAAAACTTTTTTATTTTAAAATAGCTACAATCTCGTTTATATAGCCGGTTGATTTACACTCACTTAGGATTTGGTTTCATTTTATTATTATTTGCATATCATTTACCGTAATACTGGATTGCACGTTCAGGTTCCGGTTATTTACAATTTAATGAAAGTGTTTCGTACTTATGTTGGTACTCAACTCAATTTTAACATAAACCTATGCGGTGGCATTTGCAAAACCCGTGTGTTTCCTACAGATAGCATTCTTGCTATTATCGCATCTCTTCGCAAAAATGTACCTCAGGCAATAAAAATACCATTAAAACTCAAGAACCTTCGTTTTAGTATTGTAAATGATTTGTACATATAATATTTATTTTTATAGGAATGTTAAAGAGATAATATAAGGGATGTCACGATTTTATTAAAACTAAAGTAATTTTATATTAATTGTTGATTGTACCTGTTTAACAGTTTCCTATGAATAGAAAAATGAACTACCACCCTGTCCATTAACTGATAACGGTAAAAATATTAATTTACGCAGGAAAACGTGTTTTTGAAGACAGACCATCCCATCGTTACTCTAGATATTATAGACCGCAAAAAACTGAGCTCTACAACTCAGCTAGTAGGTACACGTTATGTGTATCCATTGACAATTAGTAGCATTGATACTCACATTATGCACAAAAGATATCAGATGATTTCTAAGCGTAAGCTTTTTTTTGGCTTCAATATTTATCTAAGAATAAATTAAGATTAACTTTTTATTTTATTACAAATAAGTTTTAAACTCAATATAAAAATCTAAAAATTATTATCTTGGGCATTTTTAAATAAAAATATTCATTATGTGACGCTGCTATAACGAAAATCATACAAGGGGTAGATTTTCCGGAAATGCTGGATGAAATCGTCGTTTTGTTCATTTTCTAAGATTAAGGCGGCGACTGCCCACTTGGAACCGTCCACCGAAAGTCAAAGTCAAAGTCAAAGTCAAAAATTTTTATTCCATAAAATCACTGGGATCACTTGGACACGTCTTAAATCTACGTTGCATTTACACCTGTTCGTAACGCGACCAGGCGTGGAAGATACAGGCAAGAAACCACGCTTGGCTATTTTTTTGGAAAATGATCCCTTTACAATCATGTTATAAAAGGAGTTGGAGCATTCAGTCCCAAGCATTTTTATCTTCTATATAATCGGATATTTTATAGTAAGCTTTTTTATACAACTTTTGTTTTATTAGTGTTTTGAATTTATTAACTGACAAATTTGTCATCTCGCTTGGGACTTTGTTATAGAAGCGTACACATTGCCCTTTAAATGATTTATTAACTTTACCTAGCCTAATCGTGGGTACAGCAAGTTTAAAATTTAAAATCAAAACATACTCTTTTCCAAAATCCCACCCTATATTAGGGTTACGTCAGGTGCGGTGAGGTATCAGCAACACCAAAAGCGCATTAGGACGCCAGCCGCATACCCTGCCTGATTTATGCAACTAGCACCCGACGCGCGGGCATCGACACCCGCCTTAATGAACGTACAAGTATACTGTGAAATGGCTGCCATTATTCCACTCTATACTAATAGTTCTACGCGTTAGGTGCCTTCTTTTTCTCTGACTATCTCTCTCGAGGATAGAACTGTAGCCATTTTTATTCCGACAGACAGAACCCATTGGTCATAGATACCAGCTCGTTTATTCTGTAGATGCCAGATGCAGCAGTAACTTTTATTATCTAACTTAATACCTTTTAGGTAAGTAAAGTGTTGGTATTACGAATTGTTAACGTATGTGTAGAAAAAAAAGTTAAATTGCACAGACAGAATTTAAGTTCAAGATTCAAGATTCTTATTAAAAAAGTAAGAGTAAGTACTTAAATATTGACTTGTCATCTTCAATATTTTTTATAAATAATTCGGTTTAAGTAGTATTAATTAATAGCCTAAAAATCCGTCACAAAAGTTGGTGACTAACTCATACGAACTTACTTTTTTAGTAGTATTGCTGGCGAATCATATTTATTTTATTAATAATATCGGAGGCCCAGAGTCGTGACCAATGGTCTAACCACAAACTAGGACTCCCAGTACTTGGCTGGGCGTGTGGATTACGGTCCCACAGACACCATGACTTGAGGCGAAATTCTTGCATCTATCTAACTGCTTTAGATATTTGTTCAGGTACACTAAGATGGTTTGACCAGAATAACTTAGGGAAAATGAAATATACGCTTTTAAACAAAAGAGCTCTGTAAACGAATAGTTACTGTGGTTTAAAAGTTGCTGTGATTTGTATTTATGTTTCTTTAGAGAAACTCATTTTAAACTCACCCCAAAGTTGCACAATGCGCGCTATTCTATGGCATTATCAAGTGGCCGCATAGTTTTTAGGATTGCCTTCAGCTTCCGCGGTATGCGCCATCTTTAAAGTCATTACAACTGTCATTTTGTAAGATCGTAACTACCTACATAGTTTACTTTGAGGACGAGAGAGGTCAGATTTTTATAAATTTAGATTTGAATTTATAATAATAACTGTAAATCTTAAGAAACTTTGTATTTAGATTTGAAAAATGGACAAAAAATTAATAATTTGTTTATTTTATATTCTTTTTATGTATAGGCTATTTACATTCACCTTTGACAGTTCTTGAATTATCAGATTAGTTTATATAAAAAGGTATTAAGTTCAGGACTATAATCTGCTTCCTTGCTACTGAATATATTGCTGAAACCGATGATAACAACTTACTTAAATTAATCATTTTATCAGAGGCAACTTTCGTTACAAAAGCACCGGCCAGTTCACCTTCTGCGCATAACTCATTTTGGTATGTAAATTGTAATCAATGGACGGAAATTACTTAATGCACTTTGGAGATATGGAAAACTTTTTGGGAAACGAAAAGGCAAAAGCTTCGATAAGCGAGGCTTGGCTGTGCCACCCAAACTCGTTATCAATGCCCCGTAACGCATTTAGGCGAGGCAACAGTAACTTTTAACATTTCTGAAGTTTCGTCCGAATCGGCACGTCCCACTCGCCCAATAAATTCATTGATAAAAAGCAAAACGGTAATAAGTTTGAACAGCATCGTAAATCGGTTTGGACAACCTCCTTCGTATCGGAATTCACGAGCTGCACACGGTGATTATACTCATAATGACTAAACTATAGAAAACTATGGAAAACAGGCTACGTGATGATATGTATGTATGCAAACTATACCTAGAAACAACAAAAATGTCTGTGTTATATACAGCAAATAGTGTTATGTCCAAAATATTATTTTTGAAACATACCTTTTTGCACCTACACTTTCGTGCTTCGGTGAACTTGTCGTAGTGATAGATCCAACTTTTTGATTTGTCACAGGACACAGAACGCTAATCTTCGCAGTATCGCCATTGTGTGGCCGCGGTTAGGGATTTCAGTCAGTATATTATACAAGGTGATTTTCACCATCGCATCCATTGTTTACCCCCAAAGCATTAATTACTTAGTAATTCTGAATAGTGCTTCAATTCGGTATATAACATCTAAGGCAAAACATATTAGTTTTCATTCTGGGATTCATACTACTAATATTATAAATGCGAAAGTTTGTGAGGATATGACGATGTTTGTGCTTCAGTCACGCCGTAATGGCTGAACGGATTTGAATAAAACTTAGAACATACATAGTATGTGTGCTGGAATAACATAATGGCTATTTTACATCCGGGTACCACGCGAGCGAATCCGCAGGCGGCAGTTGGTTTTAATATATTTTGAAGTTTAGCCTACACACACAGTTTCGGCTATCATGACTTAATTAGAATTTTGAACCTAAGGTAATTTAAGATGCAGAATTATGCCTTTTCAACTTAGAAATATATATTGGGGTTTGATTTACGTGTCAGTTATTGTTATTTTATTGGCCTCTGCCAATAACATTTTTAAACGGTTCCTTTTTATTGTAATGTTTAACTGGCCATTACATTTTATGCCTTTTTGAGTCCTTGAAGTTTTTGAAGAATAATTTTTTAGTTTACTAATTTGACACGTCCGTCGTGTTAATCACTGTTAACATAATTTTGTGAGAGAGGGTTCTGGCTGAAATATAGGAGAGTTTCTCGTTTGATTAGTAGCGCCATCTAGTTGTTCTCAAGCTCATCAACTTGTCTACACATTATGCGTCTTGTCCTTTATCTCCGAGTAATATCGTCATCAAAAATGAAATAAATACGTTTTAGTTATTAGTTACGTTTTCTTATTATAATGTGTGGACAACGTTGTTTGGAATATCGTGTCTCTATAGTGAATTCAATTGACTCTGACGGGCTCAGTCATAAAAAAACCTAAGCAGAGATTTAGCGATCCAATAGTGAAAACGTAGGCTTGGTTTCTAGCGAACGCTTACTAAAAAAGTTTATTCATAATCGTCTTCTAAAGCTTTGCTAGCTGAAATGCCACTATAGTGAGGAAATGTTGCCATTGCAATGATCTCGGTTACTATCCTACTATCCTGCTTGTTCAAGATACGGAACCCTGTCCATAAGAAACATTACCTACCTGATTTCATTAGTAATATTGTACAGAGTCATTAAATTTAAAATTAAACTGAAAACTGAAAGTTTCCACTTAAATTGTTGGTCCCGGCTCTTGAGTCGTCAAGCCATGACAGAGGCCTTTAGGCGGAGTAAAAACTCCGTCACAAGTGTTGGCCACTAACTCATACGAACTTACTTACTATGAAAACATTAAATCGCCCTTGAACAGCTCTACATGACAGTCTTAGGAATAGTTCTATCTATACCTTGGTATATATTATTATGCATCTAGGTTTCTCTACCTGGAACGAAATAGAAAATTACGATAGCTTGATGCGATTTCACTGAGAGATTGTCGATTGATCCACTTCCAGTCGTTCTATAATTATGTTGGCATCTTATACCTACCATCGTATAATGTTTAAGGTAGGTATATCATGGTGATAAGCATATATCTCGTGACCTTGGTTCCTGTAGATTACAATTTGTTTAGATGTGGTTCAGGTAGGAATGGATAAATTCGTGTCAATATATTTATTTATATGATTTGATCCACCATAAAATTTATATTGTCCCAAAAATTACTCCTCTGTGTACCATAAAACCTTTATTGGGTTGAATGACCGATACAGTTTCACAATAAACATTTGATGAAGCAATCGTAAACACAATCATCTCGTTTTGTGTGATGTCTGTGCTTAAAAGTTGCATACAAAACAACAAATACATCAATCTAATCAAAATTAAAAATGGTACCTTGCACTACAATGGTTTAAATTGAGAGGAAACATTTTGGCAAATTTCTTACAAAATAGATTTAAAAAACAACATATTTTCACACTATTGTCTAATTGATTAAGTACATAAAAATGGACATATAAAAACATAATATTATTCACGATTTAAATTATTGGATCAGTAATAAAATGGTTTTTATGAAAACGTGTTTTTATGCAACAAGTACTTATTTCTAATATTATTCTATGATTTGCAATCACAATATTATATTGTTTCTTGACAGTCACTCGACTTCGCGTCGCTTAATTGGACACTTTATAATGTGTATGTGTGCATTTGTGTGAGGCTGAACCGGTTCAGTCCGTAGCTTTATACTCGGCATACATTGGTGTGTGTTTATATACGGATACTCGTAGTTATGAGAGCAGGCATGTATGTAGTTCATAGTTTTGTATGAAGTTTATTATGATTTGTGTATCATTGACGGAGGCGTGATGCGACCGGACTTGTACCTGTCGTCTTTATTAAGTTCATATCTTTAGTGGCCTTGTATGTTATGTAAAGTAATAATGTATATCATAAGTAAACTTGTCTATAGGTTTAAATATACCTACCTACTAATGGGTTGCAGTAAATAGTGCAACCCAAAAGAATAGCAAAGCATTAAGGTTAAAAAAAAATCTAAAGATTTGGACATTTATTTAAATGTACACACAGAATCCTCCCCTGATTTGTCCAGGAACTAACAAGTTTGGTCCTGTCGCTGTTGTCATTAGTTCTTCATACCATAACTTGTAACTACCAGCTTACACTAAAGCTCGATTCCTAAATTCTAGATTTTCTTCTTTTGTAGACTGTCTAGTTGTCTACTGTCAGTGTAAGTGTCGGCTACCCAAAAATGACGTTTAATTTTTCGACACTAGATCGCGCTCTATACACACCATTTTTAATTATTAAACTATTGTATTATTTCACACACAGTAATAAGTGTCTTCGATTAGTCTACGTCTTGTATGAAAAACACATTTTCAAATCCTATCTAACTAACCTGGGATATCGTATGTTTGTAATATGACCGTTTTAGTTTTCCGATTAATTCTTTTTGTCAGTCCATTCTGAGTTAGAGGAGTTTTACTCATGCTTATGATATAACCCAGAGAGCTGAAAATGGAGCTCAGTAGCGTGCCATGGGAGAAGTGCCATGCTTATGATATAACACAACAGTATAGAATTATCCAACAGTCTTCCTTCGAGCTTTATGACCTGCCCTGGTGATCACCACGAGAGCATTGGGTGGTCTAGTCGTAGCGGCCCCGCCTTCCGATCCTAAGGTCGTCGGTTCAGTTCCGGTCATGCATGAATGGATTTTTCTGTACGAAAAATGTGTAATATGCGCTATACTGACTAGAGTACTGGACTTTCAAACTGTAAAAGAAAACATTGTGAGAAAACTGGCATGTCGTAGAACTTTAAAAAATCGAAAACGTGTGACAAGTGCACAGAAGGAGCCTTTGAGGCGCTTTTAACCTTGCACCACACTGGTTTGAAAGAACTAGAGACACGACTAGTAGTAGGTAGTAATGACTTGCCCATTTGACTACCAAAATGACTGTCATTTTGCTAAGGTATTCTAACTATGTCGGTGAGTCTTGTTCTACGAATTTCCACATTTCGGATTCTATCACTCAGGAAAACTCAAAGCACGGCCCGCTGCGCGACTTTGAGCTTTGATATGATGAAATTGCATGTAAAGGCAATTCATTATTTACGATTCCATTACAACTCAAACGGCCCGATGGAATACAGATCTATTCATAAAGCGACAATAGATGGAAATGACCCTACCTACTCAGTGCCTTCAATGTTCCTTATTATTGTCACTATGTTTAATATTACAATATGTTATCGTTTGAAAATCTAAAGTTTGATCTGTACATTTATTTATGGTCACATTATCATCTTCCTGCATCTATCCCACAGATGTGGCACAACATGATCCTTGGATCCCAAGTCCCAAGATGGATATGGTGAACTAAGTGATAAAGTGGCTAAGGTGTTTTATGAACAGCCGCCTGCCAACCCTCTGCCAACGGTCAACCCTCTTTGGGAATACTTGCTTATTGTATCTCATCATGTTGGAGAGGATACTATACCTTAGTCGACTTTTACGACATACTCGGGCAGAGAAGCAGCTGGACGCATTCTATGTTTTTCTTTACTAGCAGTCTAGCGAAGAAGTACTAAGTAGTATTTATGGTCGGAGTTATGTCAAAGTATTTGGTATTTTCGTATTGCAGGAAATTCGGGCTCTTTAAACCTTTTTAATGTCAAATCATAAGGAACAGTCTGAAAATATGCTCACTGAGTCAAGACAGAAGCTACATCATTTATTTCCAAAAGTGATGTTATGAATGTATCCCTGAATATTATTTGGCTTCGATAGCTTTTAATTCAAAATCACGCCGCACCTGTAACTAAAGGCCACAAACATTACGCCTCCACGATTTTGTTGCAAAATTGATTTTCTGATGGTATCTAACCTCCCGAGGGAACGCTGGATAAATAAATACTTTACGATAATCTCCCACAGATCTGAGACAGGCCAGAATTACAGGCGGCGGCCTCGATATTACTGCATTTTAATTCTGCTTTGGACACTCCTCAGTCGCATTACGGATAAAACGTAAAAAAAACTGTTTGATATGATTTAGTGCGTTATTGTACATGTTGAGACGTATGGGCGCTCTTTTCATATCGGAACATACAATTTTATTGCCAAGCGATTCTAATTGTACAATACGCAGTTTTTTGGAACCTTTGGAATTAACATGGTTTAATCAAAAGTTGATCAATTTGTCTTACAATTTATAGGAATCTTTAGTTACCTTGTTGAGAGAGCACTGGTGGTCTAGTTGGTAGAAACCCGCCTTCTGATCCTAAGGTCGTGGGTTCAAACCCGATCGTGTACCAATGGATTTTTCTGTGCGAAAAATTTATGTGCGCTATACCAGTAGGTACTCTCAAACAGTGAAGGAAAACATCTTACTCTTACTGTTCACTCACATTTAATTCAGCAACTGTCACTGAACAGTTGCTCTTAAATCGCTCGTATGTGTGTCATGCCAAATGTATTTTGGAAAGGCTGTAATGAGCGTGACCGGCTGATCTTGATTTTGTATTCGATGTTATCTACTAAATTACAATTAGGAGCTACATTTTGACACTTCGTTTTGTAACGCATTTTGTTATGATCGTCGGTAACTTTTTAGCATTTTTGCTCAAGGATTGTTAACGTGTAATCTGACATGCTATATCTTTAATCCTCACATATATAAGAGTTACTGGCACTTGCTCTTATTTACTCTTCGCCATTTTGCCTTAAGGATATGCCGCTATTAAAAACCTTTATATTATATTATATACCTTAATTAAACGACCTCGGTGACTTTCTTGCGAATGCTCGGCTGAGACGTAAGGTGCGGGTTCGGTTCCCGCAGTGGGAGAAATGTTTGTATGTTCTGCAAATATTTTTCCGGGCCTGGATGTTGTAATTATGTTTTATAAGTATAAAGAATGTATTAAAATAAAAAAAAAATGTAAAAAAAATTATATAAGTATTCTATCAGCCATCTGGTTCCCATAGTACTAGCTGTGTTTAGTTTGAGCCTAGATGGCGCTGTGTGAAATGTCCAAAAATATTTAATTATACCATAAATTAATTTGTTACTACTTATATAATTTACCTAGATCCTACTAAAATGAACTTATTGTTGGCAAGGCACAAGTAAATTCTTTAATTATTTTATTAATACCTGTCAAACTTTCAGAATCTAGAAACACTATAATTTAGGCGACTTCAATACAGTAGGTGTATGCAGATATACAAAGGGACTTATCTTTAGGTATCTAACGTGTTTATAAAGTTCAATATCATGTCACAGTAATATAATATGTTTACAAATCGTCGAATAAAGGCGTATATGCATTAGGGGCTAATCCTTTCTGCACTCGTTATATAAAATGTAAACTGTATGAATGACGCTGTCCTCGTCTTTTGCACCAGCACAGTATAATTTTGTAATGTCGTACAGAAATTTCACTCTGACACTAAAACAGACCGTGAGGCACGCAAGCGGGCGATATTGAAACATAATTTCAACACGCGAAAGTTAAATTTCATTTGTCTAACCAGCATCCCTCCATCTGATACCACCACTTTATTTTTGAGATACGAACATATACTTTGTGAGATTTGACTTGCATCCTTGCTCTATTTATTCTTAAGTCAGCGGCATAGAGCTCATTCTACATTAAATGTTAATTTGAAGTGACACAGGACTGGTCTCGTTTAGTACATCGATAAAAGTTGTAAAATGCAAATGGCACTGGTGAAATGTTAAGAATCTTACGCCTACGCCCAGGTTTAGCACCGTTATTTTATTCACATCGGCATTTTCACACAACTTTGGTATATATTTGGATTGCCTACGGATTTATCTCTAATATTTCAACTCTTTATGGAAAAACGAGCTTGATATCGGAGAGTGATACAAAGTCGACGGTACAATCGATTTTGAACTTTAAATATCTTGTATAAAGCTGAGAATGTTGTGAGGTTAATAGTGAATGGAAATCGTAAACTATAGGTTAAAGACAATAGAAAACAGTCTTAGCTACATTTCATCCACTAATTGTAGGGGCGCAAAGGCCGACTGTCGATGATCAAGCGCCTCAAACGGCAGCTAAACGCCATTTTGATATTAGAGCTGGAACTTTACGCATGGAAATATCGATATTTTATCGATTCTTATATTCTACCCTTAAAAAAATTGATTTTAACTAAATTCATTTTTTCTATTTTTCTAAACTTCTTTGTCCTACATTATCATTAACTTAGTGTCTGAGCGTAAAAGTCTTAATTTTTACAACAATTGCAAACAATTTAACCAAACAAATCCATATGCTTCCCTAAATATGTAACAAAAAAATATTATTGCAGAGTATTCAAAAACAAACCACCTGCGTTGTAAAGACAACAAAAAGAGAATTAACGAAGCGTAAAATCTCAATCGTTCACAGAGGTGGCACATCACTAGTCGGAGGAAACCGGCCGTAAAAAATATTTAATTTGGTTAGCGCGTAACCCGTAATTACCTTACATAGTTCTACCCACAGCCTGTGAATAAATTCATTGTACGATTGGCTTTCGAGATGTTTATAGTGTAGAACAAATAGAAAAATGGTATATCTGGTTATAGGCATACTTGTTTATGAATATATATCTCATATTTTTGACACTTTTTGTATGCCATCCAATACAATAGGGGCCGGGGTAATAGAATTTCTGGTTATGTGTAAATGAAGCTCTGTATTTGAGCATAATTTCAATTTGCGAGCTTGAGAGTTCTGTAGTGAAATGACGCCGTCAAGATAATTTAACGACTATGCCATATTTCAGACAGCAATTGCCTACCTTCACTTCTGTAAACCATCTGGTCTAAATATTTAGTGCACAAAAAGCCCAATTTACAACGCAATTGCTAATAAAAGCTCTTTATCTGAGTTTCAAGCATCTTTTGTTCTACTGACAGGCCTTTGTTTTAATTAAATAAGCTTGTATTACGAAGTGCAGGTTTTAAATAAATAAATAAAACAAGTGTGAGAAACTTGAGGGCCAAATACAACACTGGTGGCCGGTGTTATAGGTTATAGGTCTCTGTTATAGGTTACATAAGGTTGACTGGATGACATGTCATTTTAAATAATTGAAAAGTCACGTACATTCTTTTTGATAATATTGAAGCTTTAGAACAAAATTATTTTGCGTAATTCATATTTCTATATAATATTGTTCATCCACAATAAATGGCTATCGAAATCGAAACTTATCGCAAAGATTATGCAATGTTTGAAAATAAAACCTAGCGTTTGGTAAAATTGTATCAAAAATGGTATGAATCACGTATTCTAATGAATTTGTAAAAGTATAAAAAGTAGTCTCTTTAAAAATAAGCCCGTTCAATAGTTTAACTTGGTTATATGCGAATGGGCTCGGCTTTAGTTTGCTTCTCAAAAGAATATCAGGTAGGTACTTGGGAATATTGAAGACATAATACCATGGCCTTGTAAAGCATGAGGGCAACGACATCAAAGCTTTGTGCCAAATTATACCAATTCAAGCTAATTGGGCATATTAATGAATATTTATTTAAAACCTTAGGCATTATCATTGCAATTTCTACCTACCAAGGGCTATGTTTATTTGTATAAATAATGAAATCGTAAATCAAGTTTTTATTGCTAGAAGCGCGTTTTACGTTTAATATAAACATTTAAACGCTTGGCATTTTATATCACAACTATTAATGCAGTACTAACGAGTACTGCTATTTTTTTTCCAAAAAACGATTCGTAGCTCGTAAGTGGACAATCAAAATTGCACCTTGCTAAAAAAGTTAGTTCCAACATACATATTTAAGACTACTGGTTTGGCTTCAAGAACAATCAAGCTAAAATTACATAATGCTGTATGATAATTCTCTTGGCGTATTCATAGTAGGCATCGTTTTGTCAATGATTCTATCAAATCAATCTATCAAGTTTCAATTTAGATCTTAAAGAGGTACATACTAAAACTTAACTTCGGCAGTTCCATCACGAACTGCAGTATACCCTTAAACAGCGATTCATTAACTACAAATTACTTACATTGTAGAAAAATGACGTCACTTCCTTGTATTTGTAACGTGCCTTTAATAAATTCTTTCTACCTGCATCAGGTAGGAGCCTCTACTTTAACGGTATTTTTTTTTTCTTCAAACAAGTTAGACACGCCTTTATTTGGATTAAAATTGGATTTAGATAGGCGACAAACATACATACACATAATCACGCCTGTATCCTTAATAGGGTGGACAGAGTCACAAATAATCGTAAGAAGACTTGCAACTACTCCTGATTCAAAGTCCCAAGATGGATATGATGAACCATGGTGACAGGTGATCAGCGCCTCGCTTCATATAGATGGTCCATCATGTTCGAAAGAACGAGTCACATGACTAGTAGTCGTAATATTATCATGTTGGAGAGGATACTTTATCCCTTAGTCGACTTTTACGACATGTTCGGGGAGAGAAGCAGCTGGACGCATTCTATGTTTTTTCTTTATTCCAGAAGCACTCGTGGCGTAGCTTACTTGGACTTTCTTGATTGATCGTTGAAGTCAAGCAACGTTGTGCGTGGTCACAATTGGGATTGGAGACCGCAAGTGGCATTACGTGCTTCGGAGGGCACGTTAAATTGTCGGTCCCGGCTTTTAAGTCGTTAAGCCATGACGGAGGCCTTTAGGCGGCCTAAAACTTCGTCAAAATAGTTGGCCACTAGCTTATATGAATTAACTTTTTTTCTTTATTCCCAGTCCAGCTAAGAAGTATTTGACAAACCAAACCTAGTTTTGACATTTACTACTTACCAGCAATGTAGCATAGTATGTAATACGTTTTCTGTTAATGTAGGGTTAATGTCTCTATTCTAGAATCGCAGTAAAGGTTATAGCGGCGATCTTAGATAAGATGGGTATTTAAAAGTGTATCTTTTTACCGCTCTTAATGACGCTCCACGGACACAAACAGAAATACCTGTTTGAATATATTGTAGATACAAGATTTTACGGATTCTTAAACGTAATCTAAATTATAAATAAATAATATTTTTGGAAACCAAGTCATCTTTTAATGCAACATGCCAAAACCAATATGATGAAACAGTACTACAATGTATTGTAGGTATAAAATAACATTTCAACACAATTGTTTTTGAAAAGCTCATCTAAATTTGTTACTTACATTGTCTAACAGATTCCTTTGGTAAAACCCTGTACCTACAGTTTGCAATCAGGTAAATACGACATTATTACGGCTGCCATGTTTCGTATTGCGCTCGCAGTCTTGTTGGATCGATTTTGACAGATACGCATACAAATAGCTTCCAAGTGCAGCTCATCGCAGGACAGAATTCCTGAGCAGTTTAACAGCTTTATTATAAGCTGAATTTTCTAATAAGTTGAAATAGTTTTCGATCATTTGGTATGTTTTTTAATCGTTTTTTTTTTGAGTATATTTTACTAATATAATAAATCACCTGTCACCATGGTTCATTATATTCATCTTAGGGCTTTAAATCAGAAGTGACTGCAACTTGTCTTATGTTTACTTGTCGCTCTGCCCACTCCATTAGGTACTAAGGCCTTTTACCATCTATAGTAGATGATTTATACAGCGTCAGGAGGCAACTTTTACCTTCACAAACGGGACGCTGTAGTGCCCTGGATGAATTAAGATGGAATAGGTTTGCCTAGCACCTATTCCATCCTCTCAGCTTTGTCGGCCTTGTCCACAGGAAAGACATGGTCAATACGTGCGGAGCTGACTAAGCCGCGGGTTTCCTCACGATGTTTTCCTTCACCGT
Source organism: Scotopteryx bipunctaria (assembly GCA_949320045.1). Classification (NCBI taxonomy): domain Eukaryota; kingdom Metazoa; phylum Arthropoda; class Insecta; order Lepidoptera; family Geometridae; genus Scotopteryx; species Scotopteryx bipunctaria. The sequence continues at coordinate 8,651,711 of OX439450.1, read as the reverse complement.
TTGAGAGTACTTGTATAGCGTACATACATTTTTCGCACAGAATAATCCATTGGTACACGACCGGCCACGACCTTAGGATCGGAAGGCGGGGTCACTACCAACTAGACCACCAATGTTCTCACCATTTGGTACACTGGCGTGTTAATATTATGTATGTACGTAACTTTATACATTCAAAAGTATGTGAATGAGTGTGTTAGTATGTGTTTTTGTCCGGTTAAATAGTAGATACAGGGTAGAGCCACGGGCTAATGCTAGTACACTATATCAAAGTTGACCAGATGATAACCAGAGTAGTGTGCTATTCAATGCAAAATATGATTATGAGTGTTATCAGAGATAAAATGAATGTGCCGATAATTATCGAAACGTCATGCTTTTTCAATAAAATTACAGCTTTCGATTACCTGATCAAACAATTTTATGAACTAATAATAATTAAGAAGAGACATTTAGATAGAGATTTAGAGATTCACATTGCATTTTAAACATCTTTAATTTAAAGATCCATGAGAAAACGTTGCTCTGTTTAGGCTCGCCTTAATAACTCTAGCTTCGTAAATAAACATCTGGACGTTTACGACATAGCTTCATTTAAACTATAAATAATTACAAGTTCAAGTTCCAAACGAACCTTAAATCAAAACAATTTATGTATTAAGACGTCTCTCAGTGAGGTTATGGGTACAATAACTCTAGAAATTAATCAGTTGTTTCAGATAAAATAAATCTTTCGTCAATTTATTACCTGGTTACGGATTAAAAAAATAAATTAACTGTTAATTATCTTCGTATATTTATTTTTTTAAAGAAAATACAGTGTCAAAGTACGTACAACGTAGGTATTGAACTGAAGAAAAGTCACGTTATAAATATTAGTCTGTTATAATTTGTTACCACCACACAGTTGTATGTAAATACAGTCGCCGTGTGATCGAATACCGAGGTTTGAGCAGGCCGGTGTTCGCCGCTCATCCTTATGTAGCTGCCGGGCTATAAAGGTGCACCATAAAACGGGACCTATTTTATGACCATTTGTCGAACTTCGACATATACCTACGTTTAAAGACATTTCTCTACCTAACCACTGGCGTGACCACTTCATTGTCTCATACCATTCTTATTTTTCCAAAGAATTGTACTCTATAACAAAGAACTTATCCGCTAGAAAATCGATGAACTCATTGTTCTAAACGCAAAAGCCATTCGTTACTGAAAGCATGATGTAGACGGTTAATGTATGAAAACATAAACTATTCAGCAAAACAAATCGAATGAACGGCTGGTTTGTGTTGAACAGCTTAAATTAACTTAAATCAGTCAGAGGTATCTGTAGATGTATTGTTTAGATCTAATGCGTTTGGAGAATCAGTTTGGATCGCTAACAAATCGTGCTCGTAGAGAGTAGAGGGCCAGGCTATCTGAGGGGAAATCTGTAATCTCGACAATGCTGTATCAATATTCATGCTTAAGGTCGCGACTCCGTACTATTTGCATAACTGCGCAATGCATTCTCTCTACTGCAACTGTTCTATTGTTTTATGATCCAAATGACCAGGCGATATGGGTCCAGTCACGATAAGCTTGTAAATATGCATGTTTATGGGCTTCGATACAAATATATGGGAATTTTGTAGCGTCACATTTTCTGTTACTTGAATTACTGGATATTGAAACGAGCGTTGTGCTACGGATTGGAAGTTTTATAGTATTATAAGCTTTTGAATGCTCGCAAATCTCACCACGATACCAGCGACTTTGCCAATTTTCGTTAGCACTTGTACATATAAAAAAGTGGATGGAATGTGTGAAAGAGGAAATGGTTAAGAAAGGAGTGAGTACAGATGACGGCTGACAAAAGGGAATGGAAGAATGGAAAATGATGCCGACATGATAATGATTTGTACGGATAGGACGCGCCGAAAAATCGTCTAATGTCCATTAATTGACGGCCTCGGTGGCGTGGCGTGCGATTGCTCGGCAGAGACGCAAGAGACGCGGGTTCGATTCCCGTTGCGGAAGAAATGTTTGCATGTTCTGCAAATATTTCTTCCGGGTCTGGGTGTTGTGGTACCATGGTACTCGTAGTTTCTGATATCCACGACAGGGAATCCTAGTGTGGGGTCAGGACTATGTATGTGACTGTTGGGTGTTATTTATTATTATTTAATTAAATTTGTAAACTACTTATTACAAACTAATATATCGAAAAAGAAATCGCTATATTATTTGAATTTGGTGCAATGATGGTAAAAGGTATAATTTCAGATCATGTCATAATGTCTTTCCTTAGATAGCGTTTCATGGTAAGGCTCTGATTATTGAACAGTGAATATAATGACAGTGAAACTGTGTCAGCATCAGGAGTAAAGTGCAATAGGCAGCACAATAGGCTGGAGTGAAGATAATTCCATTGTATGAGAGTCTTAAATAATAGCAAAGCGTTGTTTTTTTTGTTTCAGGTAAGCCTTGCCCGGAGCGGCCTATAAATCTGTCTGTCAAGTTAGTATAAATGAATTCATATAGATACTAGCTGCCGCCCGCGGCATCGCTCGCGTGGTACCCGGATAAAAAATAGCCTATATGTTAATCCAGCACATGAACTATACATATTCCAAGTTTCAATCCGTACAGCCGTTTAGGCGTAAATGAGGCACAAACATCCTCACAAACTTTCACGTTTATGATATAGTAAGTATAAGTATATTTTTTAGCGGTTTAGGAGAAGTTAACAGACAAACAGAGTTACATTCACATTTATAGAATATTTTTTTTAGACGCTAAAGAATGTAGTGTAATTTGACATTTTCCTCCTTTTCCTTTTCCATATGTTTTGTATCATCTATTACTAATCTGTGGTATCATCGCTGTCATAATGTCAAAATAAAAGTATTCTATTTTTCATGAAAAACATGCCAAAAATAAGGAATTTACAGGTAATTATGACATCAACTAAATGAGAAAAATCGGCTTTTTAATTTGATATAGGTTATGTGCAGTTTTAGACCAAAAATTGATTCCAGGTTTTCATCCCTTTTCACCCCTTTAGAGGTTGAATTTTGAAAAATCCCTTCTTAGTACACCCCTACGTAGCAAGGTTTAGGCTGTGCGTTGTCTGTCAGTCAGTCAGTCAGTCAGTCAGTCAGTCAGTCAGGACAAAGATTCTTATAATATAAGATATTTTTTAAGTGAGATAATGCATTATTTTTTTACTATCGTTTCTGTATTTAAATCTAGTGACAGTACAATGTAACGGCCCAGTGTCACTAGTACATCACCAATTTGTCAACTATGTTACGAAAAACTTTTTTCCGATCGCAGCTTCGCACGCGTTGTAACCGAATAAAAATTAGCTTGTATGTTTCAGGTCACGAACTATGTATATTCTAAGTTTTATTCAATCCATTCAACAGTTACGCCGTGATAATTTGTATCTTATGTAATACTAGCTTTCACGCGTGGCCTCACTCGCGTAGTTTAAATTTAGACACCCTATTTTACCTCTTTAACTCTTATCGATAAACGTGTCAGGGTTTATACGTTTTTCAAAAACTCTGAAACACGTTTCCATTTATTTTGCATTTATTTTATTATCCTTAAAAAGGGATAAAATGGGATGTCGAAATTTATGCCACGCGAGCGAAGCCACCCGAGTAAGCTAGTTCTTATGTATTTTGTATGAAACAAGTGAGTTTTTATTGTGTTCCGTGGTTTTTACACTAGCCCCGGCTGCTCGCTTGAAACGGTACGGCGTACTAAAGAGGACATTGACAAGAATCACGGGCGTAGCCGCGCGATAACCTGTGACCTGACTCCGCTTCTAATGAAATTGTAAAGCTTATTACATCGCAATTGTATATAGTGCCTTGTATTAATAGTTATGCTGCTGATTAGCACATTATACATGACTAGCTGCCGCCCGTGGATTCGCTAGCGTGGTACCCGGATAAAAAATAGCCTATATGTTAATCCAGTAGGTACATGTACTTACTATGTATACCTATTCCAAGTTTCATTAAAATGCGTTCAGTAGTTTTTGCGTGAAAGAGTAACAAACATCCATACATACAAACTTTCGTGTTTATAATATTAGTAAGATTAGGTACCTTAAGTAAAATTTAATAGTAGGTAATATTATCGGTTGATTAAAAAAAACGTGCAGTTATTTTTAATGCATTAATCGATATATGAATTTGGAAATTTTATTTTTGAGTATATCTTTACCTTAACGATATTCTACGGCTTCATAACTTGTAATACATACCTACTTCCATAATATTTCATTACACAGAATACGCCTTAAGGCGATGTTTCTCTGATGAGATGTTTCGATCAAACATTTTTGGTTTAACGACTGCGGTCTATGCCTATCATTGGCGTAGTTGTGAAATTGAGTTATTTTACAGACTATAAAAATACCACGTATTTGCTAATCATATAGGTACCACAAGCCATTCAATAGGCAATTAAAACTTAAGTTCGGAATAATAGTTCACATCCTTTATTCATGAAGGATCCTTGGAAAAATACAGCGCCAGAGGCTGAATGCATTTGTACCTACTCATGTCTGTATAATACAAAAACTGATGCTTTGTTGTCTGACTGACAATCCACGCAATGCCTAGTAACCTGAAATCCTTCAGCGGGTCTAAAAAGGCCACTTTGCGAGTGGAAATCATGTTTCTTTTATTATATTTTTATTATTTGTTATTATAGCGGAAATAGAAATACTCACTCTGTGATAATTTCTACTCTCTACCTATTACGGTTCATGAGATACAGCCCGCTGACAGACGGACGTACGGACATCGGTTGTTTAGTAATAGGTATCGTTGACACCCTTTGGAACCCTCGAAATTAGAATAATCCTTAGTATCTAGTGTTGGAATTTAAAAGGTAACGCGAACGAAGTCGTGAACGCTGCACTAGTTGTGACATGTAATTGAACGGCTCGATGAGCGCGTCAGGCTTTTATTTATTGTCTTGTTTTAATAAAATACTTCAATGCATGTATAATGTCGGGAAATTCGTCCTTTGCAAATGACACGATACGTCTTGTCAGTGTGTTAATGAAACCAGGTAATGGATCCGAGTTAGGTACAATGAGGTAGGTGGAATTAGTTTTTTTCGGCATTAATACTATTCCACTTTTAGCATCATCATCACTGTAGAAAGTTTGAAAACATGTGTCAAGAGCACGAAAAGAGCGTACTCACCACATGTTCAGCTTTGTGTACTTGAATGTTGTCTTTGTATGAGCGAATTTACTTAAATAATTTCTTCTTATTAGATAATACTAATGTCTAATAATAAACAAATAACACCCAACAGTCACATACATAATCCTGACCCCACACTAGGATTCCCTGTGTCGTGGGTATCAGAAACTACGAGTACCATGGTACTACAACCCGGAAAAAATATTTACAGATCATGCAAACATTTCTTCTGCAGCGGGAATCAAACCCGCGCCTCTTGCGTCTCGCAATCGCCCACCACGCCACCGAAGCCGTCATAATGTTTACTAGGTTCTGAAGGGTTTCCATTTAACACCTAGTAGTGTAACGATTTCCTAAAACGTGCCAATATAATCCAAATATCATAGAAACATATTCAAAACTACTAAGATATTTTTGCTACAGTTCCAGATAGTCAAAAACATTTTTTATACAAACATCATTGATAACCTCGATGGCGTTGCATGCGTGTGTCCGGCTGAGACCTGAGTGCGAGTTCGATTTTCGCGATGGGAAAAATATTTACATGCTCTGAAAATAATTCATACAGATTTAGGTGTTGTGGTACTACGGTACTTGTAGTTTCTGACACCTATGTAACATGATCCTAAACTGTGTGTAACACTGTTTCATGTTTTTTTTAAATTAACTACTTGTAAAATATTACTAATTATCTTCTTTATCAAATAGTATGTTCACAGTAGGCTCACAGCTCATTTGTTGCAACATTATCATGCTGTTTACTTTATACAGCCGTATCCATCTAGCAAGGAGCAAAGGCCATCTACCATGTATAGGCAGCAACGCGCGGGCCTAACGCCATAATATCAGTTTTGTAAATAAGCAAGGATTGGTATAGAAGGGCATACTTTAGCGAAAAACTTTTATGATCTCTCATTTAACAATCAATCAAGGCTCAATCAAGGACAAGTTAGCTTTACCACTGCCCTAGGCGAAGACAAACGCGGCAACGTGATATGGCATAATGTATTTATAACGAAAATATGAATACCTAGATGTACCTACAAGTGGCCTACGTTGACACGTAGATCTGTTTGCAACCAGACAATGATATATTTGAGCATCGCGTCTCGGCTTCTCGCTTTCCGTCGTTCATGTATGGACCATGGGGGCTAGCTCCATGAACTTGCTTACTTATTCGTGGGTAATCGTTGTTATGGCTGTGACTCGGTATGGTAGATCACCTAGGTACTCTTACTATGTGTTTAGTTCACGTTTGCTTAATTTACTTGCATGCAAATCAAACTCAATGCTTGATGCCACAAAGAATCCACTTGCTAGGTAATAAGCCAGTCGTATTTTGCAATGCATTCCTTTGCTCACATTCTGGTTCAATAAAGAAAAAGGCACGTGACTGGTTTAGTGCTTTGTTAGTTTCACATCTACCGCGTTTTCTATGCCTAACACAGCAAGATCTCAGTTTTGTCATAAATTGCAACTTTATTTACGATCAATATCTTTCTCTGATTTATAACGACAGTGCTATTACGATACGGTAAGAATGCATGACCACCTTTTGTCCTATTAGGCCGAAAGAGCCTTAAATCAATTGCTTTGAGCTGGATTTTAATGCCTTTGTGATCAGATATGTTATTAGATAGTTATGACTCACATGGCAAACCTTTATTTTCAAACTCATGTTTAATTATATTTTACTACTTATTACCAATTTTTGAGCTGTAACGAATGAAGGACATTGAAAAATTACATTGAGATATTACAGTTTAAGATTCAAAGTTCAAGAAAGACTTATTCTATTTCGCTTTCTTTCCATCTACATTGCTTTCATATTTAAACAATGTTTAAAGTATTACCATTTCTTTTTATGATATTACAATTTTTAAACAATGTTTGTAATTACTAAAATTCTCCATATAAAGTTGTCTCTGGCACAACAGTTTACCGTTGGTGTAGGCAAAATATTGCCTTCTGATGCTAAATCATTCAGTATACAGATATTAAAGGTGTTAGTTTCTTAGTACCTAATAGTACCTAATAGACGCACTGTACGTAGTGTAAGAATACATCCTTCTCATACGACGACACTGAGACTTTAATCGGTTTAGGGGTTACGAAAAAACTATTTTTTACTTCTGTTTAAACACTTTTTGTCACATTTTATTTAATTCGTGTAAACTTTGTCATTAGGATGATAATTGCTTTTTTTTTCATTTTGTCAGGTGAGGCTGTTAAAGCTATTTGGGTAATCTTTCCCTGGTCGCCACGATGGTTTCTGCCTAGTTTGGGTACCGAGAGATAGTTTCACTATGCCAAATAATGTAGGTACCTATTTACCTACATATTTTGATTTTGATTTACATTAAAATAAATACATATACACTACCTAAATGCTTAAAATAGCAGTGATAAAGTGTCAACATTGATACTTCGGGAGCATTTCAGTGACTGCAAAGATGAGAATGTTTAATATCCATTTAATTGATACGTTGCGTGCTGAGTTATAGTATCTGATGCATGTACCTCAGGCAATTCTATTGGGCAATTTATTTATATTGATTCCCATACCATCGTACCTATCTGTAGATAACTCTCGACCGCTTTATGTGCTCGCACTAAAAGGCTTACAGACCGTATTTTAAATGAGTGAAATGACTAATGCTTATTGTAGGTACATGTTTGATTGTTTATTGATGATTCTGAATTCAATTACAGTTAGTGTTTGAATATAAAAATTCATGCAATTTTTTCTTTATAATACTGTACCTACCTAACAAAAGAAGGTACCTAACATACGTATATTACAAGCGTTTTGATCTATTTAATAAATGTGGCTACCAAAAGAAATCAAACAGTGTAATACACTCAGTTCATTGCTTTTTATCATTATAGGATAATTATGTAAATGAGAATAATATTAGCTGATTAAGTTCACAAATTGCCATTATCCATCTATCTACATACATAATATCACTCCTGTTTCCCATAGGGGTAGGCAGAGATCACGGATAGGTGCACATTTGCTACGATCCTGACATACTTCTTTCGGTTCATTCACTCTTATAACATTCTTCATGCTCGTTGGTTTAGGGTACATACTCTTGATCTGGCCCTTTTTCAAAACGTCGCCAATTTGGTCCAGGTACGGTACGCCTAGGTCTTCCCCTTTCAATGATACCATTCACTCTCGCCTCATATATATGTTTCGTTAATCTTTTCTGTAGCTAAAAAGTTTTCGTACGCGGCTTCGCACCTCTATACTCGTAGAACGCCTAAGTATATACTTTTTCAGGTCACAACCGAAGTATACTTCAAATTACATTCAAATCTGCCTAGCCGTTTGGGCATGATTTAAATACAAACATAAAAACTTTCGCATTAGTAAACTTTACTTGGAAGTTCTTTTTATGTCATTCGCCGCAATTAGAGCTTTCATTAGACCTTTTGAAGATGGACATCGCATACCAACAGTCAGCAACAGTTAAAAAATCTCCCTTAACTACCTTCTAAGGTTTTGCTCCAAGACCCAAGTTCACCACAACGACCGGTTATCATAACCATCAATAGGTGTTATGCATCAAAATTGTGAAGTCGCTATTGAAGGCGCTTGAGGTAAACACTAGCATTAGAAAATATGTAATTGTAGAACTATCATCGTCTAACTAAACCCAGTCACAGAGAGAAATACCAAATAATACTACTAAAATAAGAAAGAACCAATAGCACTAAAGGAAGTTTATCGACGATGATGATAGGTTACTCATAAGAATAGGTACTGTTTTATGGTTATGCTATACTTCTTCTTTTAAACATCCGTTTTTGTGACAGTGAAATAGAAGTTAGCTGTAACTAATTAAACCTGGATAGTTGTCGACTTGTTTTTGCGCCCGTTGCGCCTAGTGTACTTAGTACGTTCGTCAGTGTCACTAGTTCTTTCCTAGGCACTCAGCGGTACCTTTGTATTTATTTTATGTTCTTGCACGCCTATTTGTCTAGGTAGTTTAATATAATTTTATGTCTCTACTTACTTATTATCCGTTCTTCTATTTTCTACATTGAATTGCTCCTGTGGTTGGATGGCAGTAAAATAAGTTGTTAAAATGTGTATTTTCTACATAAAACTAATAATTTTAAATAAGGTCATTATAATGAAATATTGAAAAGAAATCAGATTAATAATTGTGAATTTATCCAAGAGCTGGTTCATAATTGGCTCAACGGATCAGTATTGCCATTCAGCGTGGCAATGCGGCCAACGTCTTGGGCACGCTTCCACCGTCTGATGAGCTGGATCAGGTGAGCTATCTATAAAATAAAATAATAAATAATAAATATTTGTGGACATTTCACACAGCACCATCTAGCCCCAAACTAAGCAAAACTTGTACTATGGGAACCAGATGGCTGATAGAATACTTATATACTTTTTTTGCAAATACATACTTATAATACATAACACTAAAACACCCAGACCCGGAGGAAATATTTGCAGAACATACAAACATTTCCCCCGTAGCGGGAATCGAACCCGCGCCTCTTGCGTCTCAGCCGAGCACTCGCCCGCCACGCCACCGATGTCGTCAAATCTATCTATAAACCTTCAGATAGCCAGACTATTTCTTTTGTATTTTGTAAATTATGTTGTAGGTTTTTATCTGTTAATCAATTTATGAAATACAAATTGGCATTTAGCCATTTACGTAGTAGGGAGACTTTAGAAGCTTATCTGTCTCTATTAAAGGTAAGACTCCCTTAATAGAGACTGATAAGCTGATGCACACATTACAAATACAAATACAAATACAAATATATTTATTTGGAACAGAAAAATATTAAAACTAAAACATGTGTAAACGATACTGACGGCAAAAGTATTAAACTGTGTCGCAGCCAGTAACGCCCTCCTCGAGACATGATACATCCAAAACTACATAATTATTGTGCTAAGTTAAAACTAATTTAATACTAAAACATACGTAAAAGAATGTAGGTAAGTATGTAGCGTGTGAGTGTGAGTTTACCCTGAGAACACCAGACTCTTAAGAGTCTGGGCAACGGGGGATAATTTGTGTGTGTGTGTGTGTGTGTGTGTGCGCACTTGTGTGTGTGTGTGTTTGTGTGTGTGATAGAGAGCTATAACCGGTTAAAAGTCTAAAAGTTGCTCAGTGTCCTCATAAGAGGGACTCTGAAGCGTGCATCAACATTATACTACACCCAATATGTAAATTATTGAAATTTTCATCAGCTTTGCAAGAAACGTTAGGACGGTCCCTAGTCAGTTCCTGTGCTAGATTGTGCCGTTGCTGACGTATGCATATAATTTAGTTTAGTGGATAAAATATTCGTCGGATAGAAAAGGTTAAAAAGTTCGGAGACGTCTCAAATTACTCAGTAGACGTACTTATACGGAGATTTAAAATTATCACAATATTATGCATACACATACGCGTTATCTACTGAGAATGCCAATAGCGTGAGAACAGGCCACTGCCACTGCCAAAGTATTCTGAATACGTTCAATTAACGTCCTTGATGCGTGACCTGTTACTGAATGAGTAACAACGAACATCCACATAGGTAATCATGTATTGTGTTACTTCGCGCGTAGTCTACGCACACTGCACCTAGGGCTCCCAACTCTCCTATATAATTATGTATCCTACTATTAGGGGTACGACTATTATATTTTTACAAAAATATATAGTAGGCTAATACTACCTACTTATTTATTATTTGTTTAAAAAATAAACAAATATTGTTTTAAAAAGAACGCGCCTTTAGCTTCTTCTAAAATATACTTGGTATGTCAAAATTAAATGTCAAGGTGACATTCAGTTACAGATAGTTCAAACAGCTTCCATAGTCCAAACTAAGCAAAACTTGTACTATGGAAGCTATATGGCTGATAGAATACTTATATACTTTTTTTTTGTAAATACATACTTATAATACTACTACACCCAGACCCGGAAGAAATATTTGCGGTACATACAAACATTTCTCCCGTAGCGGGAGCGAACCCGCGCCTCTTGCGTCTCAGCCGAGCACTGCTCGCCACGCCACCGAGGTCGTCAAGTATAACTGAGAACTCAAACATACTCCATGATTTTTTGTTCTGCTTTAAAATAGGCTCTTAAATATTTATTATTTTGGTGTCTATCTAAATATTTTTAAAACCCCACAAGTGTTATATTTGATTATAAAAAAGTTGGCAACCCTAACTCCACCGGCCCTTCCTGCTATCTAGAAAAATGCTGTATCGCGATCTTGCTTTGATTATTCTAAATAATAATAAGATAATGTGACAGGTACCTGCCACCTTATCTTGATCTATTCTAGCGGAAATAGTTACTAAGCAACCATACGTAGGTAATATCAATATGAAGCTCTGCCTATCGAATTCTGTTTACATCTTCTTTCCTTATAGGAATCCATTCATTAAATAAATTAATATTCTCCGAGATATAATAGCCCCAAATTGAAGGAGGTATAAATGTGTGGGGCACGTAAATCGCAGTTAAACCATTAAGAGGAATAAACCGTGGCCGACGCGATTATCTGTGCCTTCGAGGAGCTTCCGATGATAGAATGGAGAATGCGATTTACGTATTGAGAGGTCGATGTGTGTATATGAATTAGCGGGCGGAAGCCGGGTAGTTAGTGCGGGGGGCGGGTTGTCCCCGTAGCGATAAATCATAAGTGCGCGAGCGACGCTGGGCGGACTATGGGCGGAGCGAGTGATTTTTAAACGGTTTTTTGAGTTTCACACAGCCAATGCACGAGTAATTCGGGCATCCTTTTCGGGCGCTCCAAAATGACGACACTTTTTCGTTAATTAGGACAACCATGATTACCACTAATTTTCTGGACAACAAACTCCATAAAAAAATTCTAAGTAAAAAGTTTTTACGCCGAATGCGCTCTGTAGTTTATACTACGTCGATGTCTAATTATTAAATAAGTTCCTTAGGTTAAAAGCTTTATTCCTTTGTTTTCTGGTTGATTCAAAAATCATTTTTTCTTAACACATTGTCACCGTATTAACTAATTAATACCCCCGACGTGGGTCGCGAGCGCAAGTTCGCGACGTCCGTCGGTTTTTGCTCTCTCTCGTCTCTATTGTTCTCCGCCGGATCACATGATGTTGCCCTTAATTCCTTCTCACTGCTGCATTGGCTCTGAATACTGATTGACGTAAGGGTTACTGACATACCAGCGTGTACGACTTATGGAACTATTAATTTACAGCCTGTAAATGTTTGCGCTCCAAAACATCAGGAACAATAAAATACAAAAATATTTACTTTTGTAAAAACCTATACTACAAACTTATTGACACTCTTTTTCTTGTGTTTTTTTTTCATTGTGTAACAGGAAGTCTTTAAGTCCTTCCCCAAATGTGTAATAGACATTCTGCTTAACCAAATATAAGTTATGTATAATATAGTTATGAAAATATTATAATATTACATCACCCTCATCATTGTCCACTTTTATCCTACTGCTGGGATTAAACATTTCTTTAGGTACCTTTATTTGCCATTAACGTCTTATCGATTTTAAATAATAGCATACCTAGTAATAATAAGGAGAAGGTTGTGTATAAAAGCTGTTCAATAATAGGGCCCGCTGCTTGTCTGCTTCCTTATAATAAAGTACCAAAAATTTGTCAGGTAGATGAAGGCATATTTTACACATCCAATTAATGAAGATAGCAGCTAGTATGTTGTAATTTGAGACGTTAGGTGATATTGGAATACTTTACAAGAGCAGTGATCACCTCGGGGGCGTTACTGTCTACATATTATATCAGATACATTTAAAACCAGTTCCTCGCCACTAGACTCTAACAAGAATTTGGACTCACACAAAAATAAATACTGTCCACGTAACATGGAAAAGGTAATAACATCATACAGAGAGGTTTGCCAATCAATTTTGGTCTAAAATAAAAGTGAGTAAGACTTGTTTTCGGGTACACGATACCCCGGTAGTTAATTCATAATAAAGTTTGAAATAAAAAGCTATATAGCAGTATTTATTATGACATCCGACAGTAAAGTACAAAATTGATTTTATCGAGGCTTACGAACTTAGATAGCTTGAATACCTCCAGCTCTCTTAATCTCTATTCTAGAAAGGTAATTGCTTTCATGTAATTAATTAAGCTTTAGTACTTGATGAGTATTTTGTTTGATCTGAAGCTTTGGCTCACTAGATGCTTACTTTGTGGTAAAATTTCCTAATCTAATAAGAAGACATTAACGTCTAAAACTAAGGGTTATGTATATAATCAAAGGGTTATAATAAGGGCTACTTATACATGCCCTATGAAATTCGATAATTGTTTATAGTTTGGCAGTATAAGCGCTACGCATTAGGATCTTGTTTTTATTATCAACAACTGCCTACTACATGTATATTGTAGAATATCTTTAAATATTTGACACTTATAACACGAAATTTTGGAGCGTCTAGGAGTTCATTCAACTTTCCCTCATGTTGTTATCTTAATATTAAAAAATGGTTATTATCAAATTGGAAATTAGCTCTTAAGAACGTGGAGTAAAGTACACTTGGACTTTATTAATTTATTTTTAATATAATTTTTTTTATAAGTAAAACTGTGCGATAGCTCGGGTTCGGCTTTGTTCCTACATGTCATTCACGCTAAACCACGGTCAGCTTACATTGAGATAGCTATTTTATTAATAACGGCTTTAGGTTTTACGACAATGGCCTGGCGGAGATAAGGTTGCGCTTTATTCGTCGAATGTCCCTCTGAGTAATAGTTCAGATAGGGACTATCTCGCTACGTGAAGGATACGTGATTTTTATGGACTCATCTAGCAGGTTTATAGACTGAGAGACAATACTTTTAATATTATGCAGGAATGACGCAGCAGATGATTTACTTTTGAAGCTTATTTTATGGGTTCTTAGTACGTTAAATCAGAATGAATAATATGATTGGCGTGTCAGTTTCCTTGTGCTAAAACTAAAAAGTGGTTTATTTTCTCGAAAATGCATCTTGATGATTGACAACAATAAAAGTTAATTGGAACGTATAATTTGAATAGGTGCTAAACATGTTTATCATTATAGCATAAAACATCCTAATTAAATTAACTATTCGAAATACGGAGCACAACTCACGGTATAAATCACGATGTAAGCCAGTCGTAGGTATGTCATTTTATTCGTACGTACCGTAGGCAGTAAAATGCCGGTTATTTGAGAGTATAGGGGACAATGCCGGTACAGGCTGGTCGATGGAACGCGTACGCAGAAAAAAAGAAAATGCTCAATAGTCCTCCACAGCCCACACGCCAACCTATGGCCACTCAATCGTTCGTGTTGCTATAAGCACAGGGCAGGGAATGGAGTAGAACAAAACACTTTCTACAACGCTTCAAACTAAATACATTCGTTGAAATATTAGTTTTATCATATCAACCATTTTAAACGCCTTGCAATTAAATAATACTATTTTCATTGAATCCAAACTCACAAGCTTCATTTATAAATCAATTAATAGCCAAATGTTATCAGCTCGTAACGAGCTCTTATTTAGATTTTGGCTTACATGATATAATATTCTATTATTATCAACATAACTCCAAGTGTTTCTTGTTCTATTTACTTGGAGCAATGACACAGCGTTAATTTTCAAGAGATACTTCGATTCTTTAGAAGTTAGTTCGAGGCACGACCACGACCGGCTAACGAGTAACGATTGACTCGAGTGCCTTCGAGTACATAACCCGATGCCTTAATGATTTATAAATAATATCGAATGTAGGAACTACAAACATTGTATTTATACCTCCCATATTTTCTATTTCCATAAACCACAGAGCTCCGTGAGTTTGGTAACATTTTCCTTCTTTTTTCTGTTTATAATGTAATAATAATAAATATTTGAGCACACAATGCACCATCTAGCCCCAAACTAAGCAAAGCTTGTATTATGGGAACCAATGCTGATAGAATACATATACCTATACTTTTCTGTAAATATATACATACTTATAATTCATAATACTACAACACCCAGACCCGGAAGAAATATTTGCAGAGCATGCAAACATTTCTCCCGCAGCGGGAATCGGACCCGCGTCTCTTGCGTCTTAGCCGAGCACTCACCCGCCTCGCCACAGAGGTTTTTCTATGGATATTGTCTACAGCAGTTTTGATTGTAGATTACTCTTTTAAAATAACATCTTATTCGTATTATGTGAGCCTAGGACTAAGTAGGTATCTTACTTATATTATAAATGCGAAAGTTTGTGAGTTTGGATGTTTGTGCCTCAATCACGCCTAAACGGCTGAACAGATTTAAATGAAAATCGGAATATACATAGTACATATACTGGATTAACATATAGGCTATAACATATATATTATTATCCGGATACTACGCGAGCGAAGCCGCGGGCAGCAGATAGTACTTATATAAAAATCTTTTCCATTTAGAACAAACACTGAAAATAAAGTATGAAGTACGGAGAGAACTGGTGGTCTACTTGGTAGTGACCCCGCCTTCCGATCCTAAGGTCGTAGGTTCAAACCCGGTCGTGTACCAATAGATTTTTATGTGCGAAAAATTTATGTGCGCTATACCAGTGAAAACATCGTGAGGAAATCCGCGGCTTATTCAGCTCGGCACGTATTGACCATGTCTTTCCTGTAGACAAGGCCGACTAAGCTGAGAGGATGGAATTGGTGCTGGGCAAGCCAACTCCATCTTAATTCGTCCCGGGCACTACAGCGTCCCGTTTGTGAAGGTAAAAGTTACCTCCTGACGCTGTATATCTACTATAGATGATATTAGGCCTTAGTTTTCGTTTTTTTAATACCTAAGTACTTCTTAATTTATCAAGTGGTGATCGCATTTTTTTTTAATTTACGCCAACGTAACATTAAAATTATGGACTCCGTGAAAAGTTAATTATCTATGAAAGCTGGTGTAGAAACCATTTGAATAATAAGAAGTGTCTTCAACGTCTCTCTATGAGCATGGGAGTCACACTGTTAATTATTCCACCTTAGTTATTTATAAAAAACAAACATTTAAATTTGTAAGAGAAGTCGGTAGGACACGCCTACGCTTCGTAGCTTACGGTATACAATATACATATCCAATTCAAATAGGCTTTATTGTATCTACTGCGACCGATCCTTAATATTTATTTCTAAAAATTTGAGAATCATTGAAGTTGAATCCACAAACAAAAAGTACTTAGTGTACAGTGTTTTTTTATGGGATCCGTTATATTAATTTAATAATTTTTAAAGGAATACTCTAAACCATTGTATTTTGACAATACTAGTTAGATATTGAAATATTTGTATGAACTTTGAATCCAGAAACTTCCTATGACAAAGTGAGGTAATAAAAACAAAATGATTTAAGCATGCGATCACGTTTTTACCTCGTCTTACTGACAGTATAAAATATTGTTCCTGAGCGTAGGTACGTAGGTATCCCGTACAGACTCTTAAAGTATTCTATTTGTTGTTTGAACAATACATTGCCTACACGACGTGCGTCTCAATGCCTTTCAAGTCAGATTAAGTTAAGAAAGGTGCATTATTAATAACAGCCAATAACTTAACTGTGGCTTGAAATATCGAAGTTAGTTTTGCTTAAGCGACACTCGTATATTATGTGACCTAAGAATGTGTTTCCGGATCGAGTAAGGTTTTGTCATTGGCTCGCGGTGGGATTAAGTTTTCTATTTTTGTTAGCGAGTTTGTGATGTTGCCATAAAGTTATTTTGTAAGCTTGCCCACACCTTAGCGACGTACCAAATACCCACCAAGTAGACGAATGCATCTTATCTCATCCTAAGGCTGGTTTGTTTATTCTTCTTTACGCGCGTAGAATTAAAGTCATTTATAAAACAAACATTTAAATAAATACGATGTTAAAATATAATGCGCTTGTAAAGTTGCACTTGGACAAATATTTTGTTTGACAAGGGTCTTTAATGCTTTTACTCGTAAATGTTTTGTAAAACAACGCCTTCGTGTTTTTATGTCATACCTACGTACATAAAGCGGAGCCTTGGATACCTGCTTTATCATACTTGTTTAGTTTCGCTGAGGAACCGCGTAGATTTGAAAACAAGTCGTGGACAAAGTGGAAACACCTCAGAACACTGAATATTTCAATCGCGGGACGATGTTCTGGTCAAACGACCCGATTTATCTGGGAAACAAAAGCAAAGTAGATAGAGGTATTTATGGCGTTGGCAACATATCGTCGGAAGGTTGTTCCTATCTTCAGCTCGACGCGGCCTCGGAAAGGCTTTTAAAAGGTTCGCTCATCCCTTGAGCGACGAAAGCTCATACTGTGACGAGGCAGCGTGTAACGTTTTATTTTAACCATTTTACTTTTTTACCCCCTTTTGGAATCCAATATCATAACAGTCCCTTCTCTTTAACTCAGTTTTGCCTTGCTCACTAGATCAATCAATACCTACCAAGTTGGTGGTATACAATGTAAATATTATATAACCCTAACCCTAATTATAAGTTCTATTTACTAACAAATTATGGATCTTGTTATCTGAAATAAAATATTTTTATTTTATTTATTTTAAGTATTTTATAAGATTGTGTTGATAACAGGATAATGAACATTAACCTTTTACTTCAACCGTAAACTTATTGTCATTGCATCTTTGCCAGTAATATAACATACACTTAAAATATATCAGTACTTCATTGCTTCAGTTTTTTAACTCATACAATCGCTTCTCAAATATTATATGAATCACTAGCTGTTGCCCGCGACTTCGTACGCGTGTAGTACATTATTTTGTTCTATAATCAATAGTTTTCACAGCGTACGCCAAATACTATTTTGGGTTTTTTACCTTGGGTTACAATATTGCAATTTTCTTACGGATCCCTAATTTTTTTGAAAATTTATTATTACCTATACTGGACCCTGATAATGTAGCTTTCTATTGGTGAAAGAATTTTTGAAATCAGTCCAGTAGTTTCGGAGCCTATTCGTTACAAACAAAAAAATCTTTCCTCTTTATAATATTAGTATAGATTACAAAGGCCTTGGTCTATTGGTATCTTAGGTTTCTATTAAGATGTTAAGATGAGTTTTGTTCCTTCGCATATCCTTGTTAACGTTTGATGCTTTATGAAGATGTGGAATTTAAATGTTTAATTTCAAAGTTCTGAAACTATGTTATAACATAAACCCGTACTTGCGAATACTGGCATTATTCTTGATGCCGTGTTTTTTAGTAACAAAAAATGTATGTTCAAAACCTACAAGACACGCGCCATAGATATACGGAAAACTCAAAGTATAAAAATAACTAAGTAATGATTATATGTAATAACTTAATAACTTCAACAGCAACGGCAAAAATGAGACACTTTAACGTTTAGCAATGACTCATGGCTGTAATCTTGGTCAAATCTTTACCAAGGCCGTTAAACTTTAGTGCCTGCTAGGCATTTGGGGGAAAAAACCGACACATGACATAAATTACTTTTTTCTCTTTCTAAGTGGCAAACTGAAGCTTTTAGCTTTTAGACACGACGGCGAATTGACAGTAAAAGAAGAGCTTATTCATAAAAGTTATGAAAATAAACAACCTTGCGTCAAAGCGTCCGCGTAGTTGCAAATACTCTGACGGTTTCCTTATTTACTCCACAATAAAAAAACTGTACATGTTTTTGCCTGTACAAATATTGATGAAAAAAAAGGCTGCAGGAACTTGTATCGATTCAATATATGTATAAAACTCTTTAATGACTGACTGACTGACAATAAACGCACAGCATAAATCCTTGCCAGTGTGCAGTAGCGGATTTGCTCTGTTGTACGTTAATTAAATGTTTTTATTTTAACAGAAAATGAAATTTTGATTTGGTTCCTCAAAGTGAAAACACGATAAGAGAAAAAACGATAAAAATCTTGAAAAATCCGTGTTTTGAGTATGTTTTGATCTAGATCTCGGGAACCCTACCATATTTTCAGATGAGTTTTACTTTGTTAAGTAGGTAATAACTATTTTTTTAGTTGTTGAAATCCGTTTTTTTATTCATTTTATAGTTTTCTTGTAATTAACAATTGTTTGATTTGGTGGGTTATTTGATATCAATATTTTGCGCGGTCTCTCTCTCTGTATTTTTTAACAAACCCGAAATTCTCAGCGCTCTCTTCCGAAATCGGTCTAGACACACAGCAGGAAGATAAAGATTCTATGAAAAAAAAACTCAAAGCGCATTAAGTCACGAGGCGTTTCTCTAGTCATCTTATAAAACTAAGCCTAATCAAATCAAAACAGATTCTTCATTTATTTCCAACTGTCAAATTAAATGTACAAGTTGAAAAAGCGCTACATAATTAATTCGATTAAAGTGTATAATTTCAAAGCAACAAATGTAGTCATTATTCGTTTTGCTAAATTTATTGAACCGGTTTAATATTTACCCGTCATAATTATAATAGTACCAATACATTGACAGTGAATCAATTTTCGAAGGCACCTAATGTTAGATCAAGGCGCCATACAACTATTGCTTCAGGGTTGCCAAACACACATACAATAACACGTTCATTGGTATTTTCATAACCTTGTCACAAGAGATATGGCAATGTGGTTTTAGGCCAAGCGTTGAGCTTTGTATGCCTGAGCTGTCCTACTTCTGGGCAAAAGCTTCCCTACGAAGTTGATTGCTGTTCTGGGCTTCCCCCTCTCCTTCCACGCATCTCTTTTCTGTGCCAAATCCTGCCAATCTCCTTCAAAGTCCACCAATTCCTCGTGCCAGCGCTTTCTTTGTCTGCTCCGGCAACGTTTGCCGTCTGTTATGTAGGCATCCATTCAGTAGCCACTTTGGCCCATCTGTTTGAATGCATGCGGGCAATATGAGAAAATGAATAACAAAAACCCTTTATTTCTTTTACCTTATACCTGACACCTTTGATACTTTTGCCTTGTACCTGACACCTTTGATACTTTTGACTATTACAGCTTTTCAGGCGTTGATAGTAAAATAAATCACTTAAACCACTGTTTTCTTTACAATAATTAGGACCCATCTGCAGTTCATGTAGAATCGTAAAGATAATTTACAGCTCGGCTTCCTTTCAAGGTCACTACAATCGTTGCAATTAACAATGGTGACCCTAGGGAATTGGGTGCTATTATAATGTTAGAGTAATAGGAGTCAGCGAAACGTAATTTAAAGGGCATTTGCTAATATTATTTAATAGCTGGGTTAACCATTATTTATGGTATGCATGGATTTATAGATACGAGTACCGGCGCCGGCTCTTGATTTGAATAGCGGGCTGTGATTGGCGGGCGCCGGCTGCGCAGGCGCTCACGTATTTAGGTCACAGCGTAGGTCTAGTCTAGTAAGCTTTTGTAACCAAAACTATTCTGGGGCACAATGAAATCATTGTCTATTTATTACTGCTGATTATGTAACATTATGAATGAAGTATGTGAATTGCCTGACTTGCAAAATGTTGGCAGTTGGTTCAAAATCTAAGGTAACTGAGCCATTGCTCTTGTGTTGCAAAGACAATGAACCCTTTTCCCATAGTTTATTCGTACATTTTTCTTTCGACTGCTTTACTTTACAAAAGAATGTGTGATACGTTGTACTTTATTAAAACAGCGGATATCTCAATAGCTAAATGATCTATGCTATCTATATTTGAAATAGAATTACTGGGAAAAATAATTCTGAAACTTGCGCTAGTTTAAAACTCATTTTGCATTCAGGAGGCTTTGAGGTGACAAAGGACTCCATTGATATCAAGCTTAGCCGTCATAAATGCGAAACACTACGAAGTAAAATGACTAACGACCGAGAAGTTTAAATGTTTCTTTACTGTAAATGTTTCGGTTAATCGTAATATAGAGGTAAATTGATATGTCAAAATACTAGATTAACTCCTTAACTGACCTTTCTCAGCAAGCACGGTAAAATTCGTAATTAGATATGAAATTACAGATATTTTCACTTCACGGATTCCCTCTAATTCTTTTTCCTCAAGTCGAATCAGCATTTAAAAAGAAAATCCATTGTGTCATTATTTTCAGTTCATGGTACTTTATTGCACAGAGATGCTTCATAAAATCTTTTATCAGAACAACTTACCACTTAACAGAGTACGGTGAGAACGACTCTAAAGCTATAAAAGCTAAAGTTGGAATGGGGATTTGTGGAAAAGTGCGAGAGGCGAAAATAATCATAGGAGGTCCGAGTCACAATAGGTGTGCTCGTCTCTCGGAGGGCACGTATGCTCATAAATACAGCCGACTTATTATTAGCGCGCATTGTTCGGTGCGAGGTACACTCAGCTCCGGGCTTCTACTGCAAGCCAAAAAGTAAAGCTCATTGAATCACATTTGAGATTTTTTTCGTTTGTCAAACGTATTCACGTAGATATGTCTGCTAATTACTTCTAATTAGTTCTCATGCTAATTACTTCTCTGCTGGACTGGGAGTAAAGAAGAAACAGAATGCGTCCAGCTGCTTCTCTCCCCGAGAATGTCGTAAGAGTCAACTAAGGGATAGTATCTTCTCCAACATGATGGACCATCTACATGGGCGATGGGCTGATCACCTGTCACCATGGTTCACCATATCCATCTTAGGACTTTAAATCAGAAGTGGCTGCAAGTTTTCTAATGTTAACTTGTGGCTCTGCCCACTCCGTTAGGGATACGAGCGTGATAATATGTATGTATGTATGTCTGCTAATGCAGTTTAGTGGAATGCATTAATTTTGGATGAATGGTGCTATGATGGTCCGATTTTGATATACTTTGAATGAACTTGTAACCCAGCAAAGTACCTATATGACACCATCAAATTCGCGGTCTGTGGCTTATGTATTGTAGTCCAACTGAGTTATAATTAAAGTATAGTAGAAGTTTATTTTAAGTAAAAAAATTAAGAAAATTAAACATTGTAATTCTGACATAGGTTAAGTTGTTGACATCAAAATTGGTCGTCACTCAGCTATAGGAGCTTTTAATAGCTCCTTAACGCTGGTTTTCTGACACCGAAGTGTGTGGTTAACTAGGTATTGTTGAGGCCGAGTGTACTCATAGCTCGACGTCGGATATCCGACACTTGGTTTAATGCTCGGTCCCATACACAATCCACTCCTAAGTAAACTCTGTTCTGTAATTAGCTACGGCATTGATGAATTTTCGTTCAATATTAAGCCATAACTCTGAATTAAACAGGTATTAAAAGTTATTTAATTTAGTTTCTTTAATTAAAATAACTTTACAGTGTCGATATCGTAACTAGGTCGGAAGTTAGCTGTTTGGATGCGCATGGGCTTGTTATTTAAATCCTAATTATATATATCGTGAAGAAGTTTATGAATTATATATTTATTATTATTCATTATTAATGTGAAAAATGTGAAAGGATTGTGTGAGAGAGGAATAGGTGAGAAACTATGTGATGACAAGTGATAGGAGAACGTCATGAAAATGTGTGAAAAAGATATTATATGTGTTCGATTTCAACCAATTTTTTTACTAAATATTGTTTCGACCTTTCGGACATAAAACGCACCTTGTTTGGTATTTTGATAATACTACAAGTAGTTTTGCTACTCGTAACGTAAGCTGTAAAAGTTGTACAACCGTGGAAAATATAGAAGCTATTTACCAAAGTTTTTAAACAAAATTAAACGAATTTGTATTTAAATCAAACATTGGGCTCCGGTTCTCAGGTAAAGCGTTGTGGGATGCCAATCCGAATCATTCATCTTTTAATCTGACGTGTGCTATTGTGGTCGGCAGCAGGTATACGTTTAGTGGGAGGCCAGAGGCAGCTATTTGTTGCTTCTACTTTGCTCTGCGTTTTAATAAGGAAACATTTGGTATCGAATTTCAAATAAAAAACTACCCACACTCAATGTTTTACAAATTGCCATTTTAGTTAGCATTTTTGGATAAAAAAGAACATCATTATCATCATCTTCCTGCCCTTATCCCACTCTATGTGGGGTCGGAGTTTTGATTAAGGTGTTTTATGACCGGCCGCCTGCCTGACGTCAACCCTCCTTGGGAATACTTGCTTATTGTATCTCATCATGTTGGAGAGGATACTATCCCTTAGTCGACTTTTACGACATGCTCGGGGAGAGAAGCAGCTAGACGCATTCTATGTTTTTTCTTTACTCCCAGTCCAGCAGAGAAGTTCCCTCATAACTACAGAACAGCTGAAGCGATTTTGATGATTCGTCTTTATTGCGTGAGTGTTACTGAATATACTCGTATTGTAATTATGAAATAAAATGGCGAATTTTTTGGTTCCAAAACGTAACATTTCAATAAAAAATCTCACAAACCTATCGAACGGGGTATCAAAATGAAGAGTTTTTAAAGGTGATTACAAAAATATAGAATATAGAATTTCATATAATTCTAATCACATTAAAAAATATGTTTAAATGTTATTTAGAATTATAAAAAAAATCCCGATTTTTGAGTGAATAGATTTTTGAAGTGAATAGGTACATGTTGGCAAAGTGGAGCGTTAACAACGCATCCATAAACATGGGTATTAGCTCACACTTGCTGGGTATGTAATGAATGACAACAATATCCACCTTAAAACACCCAGACACATATTTTCATCATCATTCTTTAAGCATTTCTGAATTTATTGCATTCCGTTTTACGTCCAGTACAAGACTGTTTTACTAGTAATAACTTAATATTTTAATTTAAAGATGTCCCAGCCATGTTGCCAGTTTTGAAAAAATATGACTAAACAGTCATAAGTAAGCGTAAATAAAGCTTTGCGGCTACACTAAAGGGCAGTCGATTAGAGAACGAACGCGAGCAACAAGAATAGCTTTTTAACAACGATCCATCAGACACTGGGCGCAGATAAGGCCGTATACCTGCCACAGTAATAAGTATTAAGGCTTGAGTCATACACACGAAGAAAAAATAAATGTGTAGGTACTAAATAGGGTTCCGTGGAAAATAAAGGCGAAGATATTGCAGCTAGGAACCATTCCAAACATTCCATGGTTTAACTTTACTGGTAGCGCGTGGCGGTAAAACCTATCGAAGAAACATCTGAGTATTTAAAATCTTCGCAAGATAACCTGTAATTAAATTGGTTTGCAGTTATTATTAAAATATCTCGTTTCCTTACGGATATTTAAATAAAAAGGTTATTGGAGATCGAGAACGAGAGAGTCGATAAGAAATATACCTAGTTGGGTAATTAGAAGTGTCTCTGTTTCGAGTTAGCTCGTGCAAACTAAAGCAAGTCTGCAACTGCTAAGTTTGTACACAGTGGAATCTAAAACAAGTCAAAATTCAACTAGATTACTGTCGTATTATTTTATCACCCCTGCCTTCTGCTTTAGAAATAGACGCTATAAGTGTAAGTGGGAGAAAACAATTATATTATTATACTGTCCTTATTAATACTGGAATCATTATTGGTTGTCATATAAACAGGTTCTGAGGCACCTTTCATGGCGAACGGGGCAATCCTAAAGCAAGTTCGAGGTAGTTCCAACCTCTTTTTTCCTTCGATTATAATTACATATTTTTTTATGGGAACTTGTGATAATTTTATTCACTGATGCAAAGACATTATGTAAGCACGCGAGAAGTAACTTGACTATTATTGGTGAATGGGAGCACCATTGAACTATGAGTATTACCTATAATTCGGGTTATAAATGAATATCTTCAGGCAACAAGCAGTTTATTTGTATTTAAATCGAAATACCGTGAAGAAAACAAAACAAATAAAAGTATTCGTAGCTTGAGATCTGAATAAAACGTAAGAACACACGGAGTAATATAAAACTGGTATGTTGCTAAAGATTTTGTTAAGCGTAAGAAGTTCTCATCTGGATCTCTATATCGAAGAAGACATCGCGATTGAAGTGCTTCTCAGGACTCATTAGGATGAAGGCATGTTTCTTTTTCCTTTGCTTTAGAGAAGCTCTGCTTACATTAATCATTAGTAAGAGCATCCAAAAATGTATCGGATAAGCATCACAAGCAAACTGGTGCGGTGACGACTACACATTTCTGATTCAAACAAGATAATGTTTAACTGACATGTGGAAGCTGAATGAGAGTATTCCAAGCATGTTCTGGTAAACTCTACATGTTACACACAGTTAGAAATGCCGTTTTGGCAGCGCTGCTCACTGAAACAAGCATCGTGTGCCTCACCTGCCACGAGTCTCGAGAGCTTTACATCACTGTCAAGGTCATAGGTTCGTTTATCTGCAGCCTTCCATGCTACTAGTTCTTACTTGATTATTCAGCTCTCTTCTATTAAGATTGGTATTTTTACGACATCTCGTACAGGATATGTGTATATTAATATTTATCATGATGGCTTCGGAAAAGAGGAGAAAAAATATGAATATCAGCATCATAGTAGTTTTGCTAAAAGGAATTCCAAAAACACTCAGAATCGCGTGAACGTTTTGATCAGCACTTATTAGTGTAGAAGGATTATATTTTATGAGTGCTATCCAAATAATACGAGTAATATAATTTCACAATCCCAGTTTACGTCAGCCATGTTGTGGACTCTTATAGCTGATCATAAAATTGGAATTGCCTAATGAATATACCGGATTAGTTTAATGGCTAGAGGAATATGCGGTTTTTGTCATATTATTGGGTAGTTGTACTTTAGTAATTAATCTTTTTACATAATGGTGGACTTAACTCTGATGGAAGTTATTAAATTGCAATGATTCATTACCAGAATACATAGGAAGAACCGTTAACAATAATGTAGACAAGAGTGAGTCAGTCCAACTGAAAAGGTTAATGAAAGGGTCTCTGCAAAGACGTTCCCAAGCATCGGGAGTTGGTTGCTATTAGGAACTGTTTATACTATAAGCATAAGGTGTATGTTAGGATCAAAATTAATTTGTATTTGCAATATCAATGACTTTGAAGTTCGTAACCCACTTTCTTGACAAGTAAAGGCTATTTTTGCCACCACTAACTTTTCTAAAGTTAGTTCGCAGGCGCTTCAACTTGTTTTTTTGTGCATATCTACTGGTATTCACTTTTTGTCGGTAATTACGTTCGTGGAACATAAAAGTTTTACTCCACCGCGGCAGCGAATATAAATCGGCTGTTTCATGAAATATCGAGTCTCAGCCGTGGGCTACACGCCACGGACGTCGCCGCCCTTATCTCTGCCGATACGATTTTATACGATATTCCATTTTTCTTTTTCTGACTTTTATGGATCGGTTGTTCGCAGTGTATCGATAATTCGAGATCGGTCTTTTATGTTAAAATTCCTATACAGGTAGCGGGTCGGTGTTTTCGACGCCGATCTAAATATTTAGATTGTTTGGATAAGCATACTGTCACCTAGCTCGCACTTCCTGGGATAATTTTAGAAATTGCTCAAGTTACGACCCTTTTCCTATAAAAAGCGTAAAGCTGCGTCCGAACCGGTTGTGTGGCGAGTTCTCAGAATGTTCGCTGGCTTCATAACTGGCTACTTTATGCTATTGTAATGATCTAGGCTAGGAGCTGGCACTGCTCACAAAAACACTCGCATTGTCTGTGCAGGAGACCTGTTGCTGGCAGTCGACTATTTTATCACTTCGCACGTTGGCTCTGACACTTCCTAGAAAATATCTGTATTTTTTCCCATATGAGTCTTTGTATCAAACTTAAACTGAGATTGTTGTGTTGAATCAAGCAATAGAACTGCGTTACGGTGTCGTGTCATTGATGCTTTGAATCATCACGATATACCTATGTCACCTTTCCGTTTTCTTCCTTCCTTTTCCTTGGTCTTTGTTGTATAATTGGGATACTAACTACTGAATATTTTGTTATTGAACAAGTTTTGCTTGTGATATTTCATTTTACCGTTAGTGCATAACTAAGCTACCTTGAAGTTAACCTTGCAGTGCAATATAGTCAACGCATTATAGTTTCAGAAGTAAGCTTTCAGTAAGAGTATAATTTTAATAATAGAAGCAGCTCTTTAGTGTGATTTAGACTATAATGAGGTAATTATGTTGTGCAAACATGTGCGATGGGTCATTTTCAAACCCATTGTTTTCATGAATATTAATTTGTAATCTAACGTTACACTAATGCGCTTAGGAGCTGTTTCGCGATACAATCGCTTAATGAGTGCAAAAAACGGGGGTCCTGCTTAAGAATTCCTGTTGTGTACACAGTTTTTTGAAAAACTTTTCGCAGACGAATTATTCATAATGAGTATCAGAGGATGAAAACTTACTCCAAAGTATTTTATGGCTTATTGCCATATTATTACGACACTTTTCTGATCGGAGATTGTCGCGCCCATGTTCGGAATTTTTATAACGTATCGCTTAAATTTTTTAAAAACACTGTTTGTTGCTCGAGGGTTGTAGGATATCGATTGAGTTTATTATGGGTATTTTTTATGTTAATGTACTAAATACGTAGTTACAAGGTTATGATTGCAGACATGTGTGTGCGGGATCAAGTGTTCAACTCTTAAGCTTGGACTTCCTGTTGCATCACTTGATATACCTATTATTGTTTCTTTTATAGGCGCAGTCTCATCTCAATTTCATTTACCGACGGTTAGAGAACTACGGTTAGATACTTTTATCGTCTGGTTTAATATTGTTGTGGCGTCTTAGCGAGTGAAATCTTTCTAATATTATATTGCGAAAAACTTGTTTGCGATTGAAAGATCTGGTACCTTGGCGCTTGCAGTGCCTTTAAAATATAATGAGAAAATGCTCTCTCTGTTCGCGGAACGTTTTATTTTGGACGTCGGCGTTTGTTGCCGTGTCATAACATGTCGTGAGGAGGTTTGTTACACGCCGGTAATGTTACCAGACAAGCAACCGGACACCGTGTTGCGTGTTGCGTGAGGGCGGTGCGGTCGGCCAGCCCGGTAGCCCAGACTCTTGCGAATACCTATCATAACAATGTCATACAAGAGCTCCCGGGGATGGCGTAGCTTATTCCTAACTAATAAGTGAACGTTTAGCCTTTTCATCATGTAACTAGTTGACTGAGCTGTATTAATTCCAAATACTTTTTTGGTGTTTACTATAGTTTATTAAGAAATGCCAGCAAATATCATCAGGTATCGATAATAAAAGTATGTTCAAAAACATGTGTCAAGTACACGAAAGTAGCCTTCGAGGCGCACTTTAATCCTTTCACCACACTGGTTCGAAAAAACTTTATATAATTATACATATATTCAAGGATCAAGTTTACAGCTAACTATAAAACTAAGAATCTAAAACTTTTTATAAGATATTTCTAGTCTGGTAAACGAAAAAGTGCAGGAAAACATTTATCATTCACACGTCCTAACTATAAAATAAGCAAATAACAAATCTCCGTGGCTGCAGACTTTGAAGCAGGTCGTTCCAAGAAAACGGACCTCCAATTTAATAATTCAATTTGCAATGTTGCTCTACATTGTAAATCAAACTTAATAACATCCCAGTGGCCGTTTTCTCACAGAGTCATAATTTTTCACTTAGTTACCGATACATAATTACTTAGTTATACTATCCTCCAAAATAAAACAGCATAACCTAATCGTATCGTTATGCCCCCGTTCCTAAATCCACCATGCGACGGAATGCTGGAGAACGAGTTTTCTATCCGTCCTTGTCGTTTCTATGGCTTTGCTATCTCCGTCCTTGTCGGTGTCTTGTCATTTTCTATAAGTTTTTCTAACATTCTCCGCGCACCGCCCCTCTATTTCGGCCAAACGCCTGCGCTAAGAGCTATAACTTGTGTTTGTTCAACAGTTATGACTATTGTCCGACACACAGATGCTTGTTACGCTTGCTATAAGTGTTTGCTCGCTTAATGAAGCTCTGTTACTTCATCCTTCTAATGATTTGTTTACTTTTAACGCTAGCTCCATAATGTACTACACGACTGCACTGTTCCATTAAAACCTTAGAAAAGTCTCCGACACCGATGCTCAGATGCCTAAAAGTTATTTTAATTGAGTCATTAATATCTCGATACAATTTCCTGTTCGTGTTAGAATTTGTATTAAACAATTAATGGACGGTATTGGCCGACATAAATTAAACCAAAGTTTCTTGATATTGTTGGGAGTCGTGAAATACGGCTGCGTTGAATATGCCCCTGCCCAAAGACGAAATCTCAATCTAAGCGCACTCCGTACGCCGGCCGCTTAATGCTAACGAGTTACAAATTAAAAGAGACCGAGACGTGTGCCAAAGGTAACTTTATGGGCTTCGCATGTCTTATATCAATAAATTATTAACTACGCTCCTTGTTTGATTTAACATTCATACTTATCAATTTTCATTTCAAAATGGACTTTAGAACACTTGTTTATGGTACAGAATGGGCTGTAGGGCGTGTGAGAGAAGCTATTGGAATTTAATCCATAAAACCGAGTGTTAATGTTAAATTTATGCTAGCATGGTACAAGTACAAATAGTAGTGGAGGGAGTAGGTATTTGAGCGTAAGTCGGGAGAGGCGAGAATCCGAGTTTTAATTAATACGCTGAATCTAGGCACCGAGTATTCGCTATTTTCAATTAGTCCCCGGCGCCGGTAGCGTGTTTTGAATTGTGTGATTTAATGGAACCTGTACTTCCCATACAATTAGTATTATAATTTAAGGGGTTTTAACTAGGCCCTATTATCATTGTGTAACAAAATATTCTGTAGTGATGCCCAAAATCAAATCAATTAAATAATATTAAAATTCTTCGGCTAGTTTAAAGATCTCTGACTGATCGGTTCAGTAAGAAGTTAATTTATGATCTTTCAAGGTGACATTTTAAACGAAACCTAGCAACAAAAAAGCGCTACGCGTATATTAAAAAATATATGAAAAACTTTGTACCAACTATAAAATTAAAGCAACACAAATACCAAAGTGAAACTTAATCTACACCTATTACTGCGGACGGTGTACCTACGAAGAGTAGAAAAACAAGAAATTTATAATGTGTTCGTAAAGATATAAACTTGTCAATTTATGATGAGGGCACCAGTATCGCTGTATTATTCAAAATAAGAAAAATATATTCATGTCTACATTTAGACTGTAGTGATATCTGTACGGATCATTGGCTCTGGAAACACTCGAATCGTTGGCAATTTAAATAAATTATTTGACACCTTATAAGGTGATTAACCACTTAACATTTTTTTGATATGACACTATTATAAGCGAGATGTTTATTTATAAATATGTTTTATATTTTCATTCTTTTATGATCGTATATTACGACTACATAATAACTACGTGAACTGGCTTGATATATTTTATTCTAGTCCATATTTAAAGAAGGTTTGTACAAACGTACATAGTTCGTATTGATTAGTTCTATGTCATTCGAGAGCACCGGTGGTATACTGGTAAGTGGACCCGCCTTCCAATCCTAAGGTCATGGAGTTCGAATCCGGTTGTTCACCAATTAATTTTTCTGTTTAAAAAATGTATGTGCCTTCATACCAGTCAGTACTCTCAAACGTTGAAGGAAAACATCGTGAGGAAACCGGCGTGTCGTAGAACAAAAAAAAAACAAGTTTGGAAACATGTATTAAGTGTACGAAAGTAGCCTTCGAGGCGCACTTAAAATCCTTTCACCACACTGGTTCGAAAGAACGATATGACGAGTTATAGTAGTTCAACGTCTAACCAAAGTTTGGTTAGACGTAGAACCACACACGTACATAATTATTGTTCAGTTCTAGGCAAATTATCAAAAGTTGACAAGTGAGCTGAATACGAATGATTACGGAATATGCGAAGCTCCGAGAAAGCCTCGCAAGAACTAAGTGGTCAAAGCCTGTTGTATAAACAGTCACGAGTCTCTCGACTGATGTAATTCTCACGACTCACTATTGACACCAAATAATAATTGTCACGTTGCCTGTCAAACAAATCGTGTCAAACAAAGCCCTTATGATTTTCTCAAACGTTGTGTATTGTGTTAAGAAGCTAACTGTGACGCGTCATTGTACTGGTAAGTTAAGCCGGTGTTTCCTTGGACGATGGCGCTGCCGCCGGCCATCAGTGATCAACCAATACTGAAATACTAGGTATAGAGAGAAACACCGGTCAATTGCGAGCACCATTCGCACACAAAGGTTTCCCTACCATCGTACATGTACGAGTACATAACTGTTTCTTGTAAGGGGCCCCCTTTTATTTTATTTTTATTAGTTGTTTTTATAGCGGCAATATAAATTACTTCTCTGCTGGACTGGGAGTAAAGAAAAAACCTAGAATTCGTCCATCTGCTCTCCCCGAGTATGTCGTAAAAGTCGACTAAGAAGTAGTATTCTTTCCAACATGTTGGACCATCTATAATAGGCGATGGGCTGATCACCTGTCACCATGGTTCACCATATTCATCTTGGGACTCTTAGATCAGGAGTGGCTGCAAGTTATGATAACTTGTGGCTCTGCTCACCCCATAAGAGATACGGGCGTGATCTTTGTAACAATATGTATTGTGTGTAGAAATACACACTATTATTACGGTTCATGAGATACAGCCCGCTGACAGACGGACGGACGGAAGGACAGACAGACGGACGGACAGCGGAGGCTTAGCCATAGGGTTCCACCCTTAATGTACGGAATCCTCAAAAGTATCAATAAGTAGTGATATGACATATCATATCACTACTTATTGATACTTTTGAGGATTTGTCATAACAAAGCCTAGGAAACCAAGGCTTAGGGCAATAGTGGTATTGCCGACTCCATGCTACCAAGTCAACATAATTAACTAGAGCGTTTTGAATCGAAGCCAGTTTTCAATATTGTAAGTTATCTGAACAATCAAGTTACTTTGAATTTGAATGCTATTTTTGACGTTTCATTATTTCTTAAAGGAGATGTTTCAGGTAAGGTTTTAATTGCACTAATCAAAATAGGGATAGTTAGATAAATGAGTTTTATTACTAATAAATTTTCTATTAACATGTTAAGTTCGATTTTTTTTAAACTGAGTATATTTTATTTATTTTGTTACATATTAAAAAAAAAATGAAAACGAAGTACTCGAATAATTCTAAAACAGTTTCTTTGTATTACAAACAGCTTTTAACTCAAATTTCTTGGCTAGTTAGAACGAAGACTGTTTTAACGAATATTTGTATTTTAACGAGCTTGATTTTACACTACTGCAACTCGTATCACTGGTTTTCTAGAACCAATGCGGAGAAAGGATCAAAAAACCCTCTTTGTTGCTTCAAACAAGGTTCTTTTGTGCACTTGACACTTTTTTTAACTTTTTAGGTTCAACAAGAAACCGGTTTCTTCACGATGTTTTCTTTCACCATTTGATTACCAGACATAATATAACTTAATTTGTTCCCAGATTAGTAGAAGGTTTTACCAAAAATTTAAACAGTATCTTTTTTGTCAACATTGATCGTTCTATAAGTTGGCAAGCAACAAGCAACGTCATTGGCAATGTTTATAGTAAAATTATACGTTCAATTAATAGACCAAGGGTATCACTGTAAATATAAATATATTTCTAGTAAGTGGCAAGTTATATTACTCAATTTCCAAGCTACAACCTACTTATCTAACCAAAACCTCAGAATAAAAAGAATTGTCAATTCATGGCCGCAGATGGCCCAAAGGGCTAATTTATAAATTGAATTGAGCTAAACAAGATGTCAAATCAAGCAATAATATTCCAGTAAAAATCTGTAATTGACAGATATTTATATTGATTAATTGGATGGTAATCGTATGTACATATTTAGTTGTATTGTAAATTCAAAATAAAATATATGAGGTTGACGAACTTGTGATCAAGTGGGAAGAAAAGCAATAAAAGATTTTTATAGTCCAACTATTCCTCGGCTTTGGCTTACAATACCACTTTGATGCGTTGCGCAACTGTTATTGAAAACACACTGTCTTTTGATATTTATTATAATTATTTACTCTAAACTAAAGGTAGACTTAAATTTAAAGATACTTAAATAGTTTTATGAGTGCCGTCCGTGGCGACATGTGTGGTGACTCGTTATTTTGTAAAGAGAAAATCTCTGTAATTTAAAGCTAGTATTAGTTAGCACCAGCATGCGCCACGAAGGTAAACACCGTGTGAATTTGCTCTCTAAGTTTCTCTCTATGTGTGTCATTGTCTACAAGTTAACCTGAATAGCCGAGCTAACGCCTTACCTACCAATCAAGCGCGTAATTACCATCTAATCAAAAGTAAGGCTGTACTTACCTTAGTTAACCGGTAGT
Organism: Scotopteryx bipunctaria; assembly: GCA_949320045.1. Classification (NCBI taxonomy): domain Eukaryota; kingdom Metazoa; phylum Arthropoda; class Insecta; order Lepidoptera; family Geometridae; genus Scotopteryx; species Scotopteryx bipunctaria. Next base: position 8,618,214 of record OX439450.1, on the reverse strand, counting down.
TACCTGGTGGTTGAGCTTGGTTTAGAAGTCGCAGAATCTCCGCAGGTATTGAAGGGGCTTCCGGCGTGTGCGCTGCGGCCGCTTTCTCGGGACCTCCTACTGAATCGCCTTTTATGTGGAACATAAATATCGCAGTATTGCGCTATTTTCAGCCAGTACTATTGTACTCGGATTGCTGTAAATGACTTACGTAGCCGGCGCTCTTTGTTGTTCAAGACGAGTCGTCGTCTAAGGCATTTCCCGATTCAACTTCAACGTCTGATAAATTACTAAAACATAAAAATGAAATTAAGCGAGATCATAATTTTATTTTTATGTTCTATGGGGATATATGTACATACATTTTTTAACGACTCAAACCTTACGCACATTATATTTTCTGTAACAGTTATTCTTATTATTCAGGTAGGTACTTGAAAGTTGACGATTTGTTTGAACTCATTTATGTTGACTTGAAGTGTGAAATTCACACCGTATGTTTTAGGACGTGACAGCTTTTTGAGTTACGACTCTTCTGATTAAATCACCACGCCCCTCTTGATGAAGTCACATTACGGACATGTTCCGGACATTAGTTTTGTGGAAATAAATATTTTGAAGCTTTCATCACTCAACAGTATTTTTTATGACTGAAGTCAAATATTGCACATTTTTAATTCATATTGCTTTGCATAATGTTTGCCGATGTTTCTAACTTAAATTTACAGATTGCTGTTTGCAAGAGCGAAGTGGATAAAACACGATTTTTATTGGATTCACAATAAAACTACAAATCGATATTTTAAAAACTCGCATCCGAGCACCGAAAATTAGTTTCTTAATCAGGACGCAGGGTCATTTGAGAAATTTATAGCCTCGTCAATACATAAGTGTTTGTTTCCTTCGGTCGGCAGGTAACATATCTTGCGCGCAGCGGGCGGTGGCCCAAACTTATGAGATAAACGGCGGCTATATGTAACCGTATCTATATTTATTTGTGTACCGAAGGACTAGACGTTTCAACTCTTGTTTTCAAACGAGACGCCCCGTGATAGCACCTAACAGAAAACTAAAGTTACAAAGGAAATGTAATCTTGCAATGCAATGCGGGTTTCCGCGAAATAGGACTCTTACTAATTTAGCCTTGATCGATAACATACTAGTTCAATTTCGTGTCTGAATCTATCGGTATCGCAGCGCAACAGCATTATTCAATTACAGTTCATAGCAGAGATACCGTTTTATCGATTCAATAAATAATGTTACGCAAATTCGCCTGTGCTGTAAGTAGACACAAAATTACTGGCAATAAGCAAATAATAAAAATATTACGATACGATAGCAGTATAAATAAATGCATTTTATTGTTGTTTCATAAAATTCTATAACCAGCCTTAAGCCACATCTTTTTATAAGGCACCTTTGTAAATTATGTTAAGGCAGGTCTTCTTACCTGTGCCCTCGACTCCGGTGTGGAATCGATTAGGTCCGTTTCGAATATATTTCATCGAGTTCCGTCGAATGACTCGTCCTTACTTTTGTCGCTTGATTGCTTTTTGATGCAGTGATAAATGTGACTTATGTGGTTTGGGCTAACGGACGCATTTGTGTAATGACGGGGTAGTGCAGTTTAGGCGGGGCCGTTTAATGTGTGAACGCTATTATTATGTTTTTTCGACGTTGATTCGACCCGATAAGCATAATTTGTTAAGCTCGTTTGAAAATAATGACACTTTAGTTTTGCATGCCAATTAATCTTGAACCTGGTAGTAAAAACGTGTATCTGTAATGATGGTCCATTTATGTCATAATTCAAAATTAACTAACACTCTTACAATTATTGTTGTTATTACGTTGTTATCCGCTAAAATTATATAATTTTTTTGTTTCAGGTAACAAATAAGAGCATTATCAATCAAACAGTAAGTGTGCCTTTGATAGTAGTAGTTTTCTAATGACACGCTCTGAACATTTGCATTGCATTCAATTAAGATAATCACAGGACACTTTTGAAACAAAAAGTATTTTAATTTCCTAAGGGACTCGGGCTAGGTTCCCGCATGCCACATGCCCTCAGATAGATCCACTCAGGCTAGATCGCCGTTGGCAAAGGAGCATAGCTACTAGTCAATCTTGGGTAGGCATGCGCCGCCATCTTGAATCTCCAGACGGACAGACGGACTAGCGAGTAGACGCTCGACTGTAATTGCAACGCTATTCGCCTCCGGCCGTTTTTCTATAAAATAGCGAAATACAGAGACGCTCGATTGATCCACTCTGACGTTGGTTCTAAGACTTGTGAAGCCTACTTTGTAAGACCCACTTCTAGGGCTCATTTATAGGGTAAACTTTTTTGTGATAATCATCTTGTGATGAAATTATTATTAAACCTTCAGCTTGCTTCGTTTTATTAGGATCCCGTAGGAAGAATGAGCCCATTTGGGTGTTGTTGTACCATGGTACTCGTAGTTTCTGATACCCACGACACAGGGAATCCTTGTTTGGGGTTAGGACTATGTATGTGACTGTTGAGTGTTATTTATTATTATTATTATCTAAAATCATAATGCTTAAAATCCAGTTCATCCAAATGGGTGCACAGTCAAATATACTAGCACGTTCGTGTCCTTAAAAAGGAGTACGCTACTCATCCAGACGTTTATTTGTTATTTTTGCGAACAATTATGATATTAGAATCCATGTGAAACCGAGAAAACATACATTAGGTTTTATTCAGCGACATTTTATTAAAAGACAATTTAGGTACAGAGAAAAGACTAGGAAACTTAATTACTTTTTTAAGTGAAACTACCTTTCATAATACCTAATCAAAATTGCCATTAACAAGTCCGTGAACCCGTTTTAAATAACGTAATATTTTCAGGATTCGACGAATTTATTATTAGAAATAAATTCTCACAATCTGCTTCTACAAGAAAAAAGATTAATATCGCCACAGCAATATAAATCTTAATAGAAAAGTGTTAGATTTTAACTTTTATGTAAGGCACGTAGCAATCCATAAATGGTTTGTAATTGTAGGTGAATGTGAGGTTGTTTTTGCCGGCCGGCGAGCACAGTCGCGATCCAACACTAGTTTTTGCCGCTAGATCCCAATGACATATTATCTATCTCGGATGAAATGGGTACGCCATTTAACTTCCTACGCGGTTTAGAATTACTCGATAGTAGCGATTCGTACGTGACTCAATAAAACCCTCTTTGCAAGTTATGCTGGTTTTTACCCGCCAACTACTATGGCTATTTTACTTGAAATGTACGATCTCTATTTCATTTAAACCATGGCGTAAGGCCTATGTTTTGAATTTAACTACCTTTTATTCAGGTATTTTGTCAAAGAATAACGAATCAAAAGAAACTAAGGTTGATAAGTGACCGAGGCTTTTTCATAAAAGTTACAACTTTTTTTTTTCTTTTAATATAACTTCAACTAGCCAAGTACCCCAGATTATGATTTAATACATACTATCCGTCCATTCAATTTCTATAATAGCTCTTGATAGCTCTTGATACCTACGTATATTTTACATACATGTCTTTAAGGGTTAATATGTAGGAACAAAACGTTTCTAAAGCACATTTATGTGATAAGTTAGCACTTACAAAATACATTAATTAATTCAAATTGGTATCTTTTACACACCCAAATCCAATTTGGCGGCAATTTAGCTACTGCTAAATATGGTAGCGCAACTTTCGAGATTTCCACAACCAGATCTGTGAGTTCTACTCTTACCAATAGTTGTTTCAATTGAAAACAAATACATTTATCATGGAACAAAGGCTACACGAGCCAAGACTAGACTATGATTACCTACTCAATGCTTGAGTAGATGATACATTAGGTGGTCGAAAGAACCCAATTCAGTTTAAGGAAGTATCTTAGTCTTTCCCCAGTATAAACAGGGATACCTAACTCGTTGGTATATATTTTTAGAAATTATTTATTGGTTAACTTACATCACATTTGTACTGATGTAAGTTATATTGTAGCAGCAACCAATGCTGCTTGTTTGTCGTGTCACTGGTCCATTTCTAGGTCAATGAAGTATGCATTAATTTTTATTAGAACTTGAAACAAGCATTTGACGACGTAGTCGTCGTAGCTTTACGGCGACGTATTTTCAGCAGAAGCGCTCGTGGCGTAGCTTGCTTAGGCATTTCTTGATTGATCGTTAAAGTTAAGCAACGATATGCGCGGTCACAAATTAGGATGGGTGGCCGCAAGTGGCATTACAAGCTGAGCGCTTCCGTGCTTCGGAAGGCACGTTATACAGTCGGTCCCGGCTTTTAAGTCGTTAAGCCATGACGGAGGCCTTTAGGCGGCCTAAAAACTCCGTCACTAGAGTTGGCCACTACCTCATACGAACATACATACATAGCAGATGCGTCTGACCGAGTACGTCATTCTTGTTTCACGTTACTTAGCATTGTAAAGGTTGTTATGTAGCGGGCTCGACTTATAGAAAACGAAGTTTATAGAGTACTAGACTGATCTAAGATTTATCGTGCCTTCGGTCCGATGTTTCGATGGTAACGTGTGCGACAGAATAGCTTCGAATGTTTGACATTATGATATACTTCGTCTCGGGACTTCAACCTTCCTCCCACGTATGAGTAACGCAACAGCTTGATAGCTATTTAATGTGCCATTGGAATATTTGTATATGATACGGCATTTAATATAGTAATCAAATCAAATAATATAGCGTGTACAGTAACATCCAAATAGCAACGTGATTGTAAAGTATTAGCTTTATGTATCTTTGAATTTTAAAGAAAATTAAAAATGCTGCTATACATATTTCTTAATTACTAAAGTGCCTAATGTATAACACAGCGAACTGTGAGATACAACTACATAATATACCTACAATAACCGTAGCTTAGACAGCTATAATAAAGTCAATAACCTCCTCCTTTCTTGAAGACAGTTAAGGATTGACCATACTATTCAACAGTGTACCTACCTATCTTTGGTTAGCCCATTAGAAATCGATCATGAATTGAAACCGATCGGACAACTATTTTTTTTTGTTTCAAAAAAGTGATTAGGTAGGTATATTTAGTTCACCCAAACAGGATCTCGTTTGTCATTCGTCTGTTTGTTTTATTGTCGTACATGTTTATGTATGTTACTGACAGTTCTACTAGCTGGAAAGCTAGCATTGGTTGCCGCCACTGTCAAAATGAAAAAAGACTGATAAATATTAGATCATCAACATCATTATCAGCCTTAGTCAACTGTTGGACATAGGCCTCCCCTAATGTGCGCCATCTTTGGGGCATCCAGTCTCTGCTAGCAGCCTTAGAAAAAAAAATGAACGTAGTTATGCGAAAATGTTTCAATCCACAATGGTACGAAATTGAAAATTAATATATTTAAAAAAGATACATTATTAAAAAATATTTACATATTTCTATAATGAGACCTAATTTTTAATAATATACTAGCGAAAACTAAAAAATGTACGTCTAACCCCCGAATACTCAAACGCGACTCAGAGTTGAGCACGTCTCAACTCACGGTTTTTTGACAGTTTCTGATATATATCTGTCAAAAAAAAATAACGTCATTTGAGACGTGCTCAACTTTGAGATGCGTTTGATTATTCGGGGGTAAAACAAATAAAAACACAAAATTGCATTTAAATTCAATTTTGAACCATTGTGGCTTGGAACATTTTCGCATAACTACGGCCAAATATTAGATACTCGGAATGTTTAGTCCAAATATTACTTAGCGTGAAGCGTTAAAAACCTGTGCTAATGGCAGTGTGTGCATGCGGAAGTGCCGCACCAGATTACAAGTAAAAGTGTACTCAATTAGGCTGAGAGAGTATGTAATTAGTACACTTTGCATGGGAGGTCCTATGAGTGATTAATTTGACTTTTTGATTTGTTTATCACAGTTGCCAAAGCAATTCGTTGGCATTTGTCTCATTATATATTTAATAAATTTATTCACCTATGTATTCGTATTGATGACTGGTTGACTAATCTTATTGGACTTTTGAAATTCCAAGTAGGTGCCTATATTTTAAAGGAAGTTCAAGTGAGGTGCATTATTATTGTAACTGAAATAATTATGTAGGCACATATTGATTAACTTTATTAGGTACAATAAAAGTGATTGTATGGCAAAACTAGACTTATACGTACAACGATAAAATTCGTCGTACTTTATGCCTAGTTTAATTTATGTTACGTCGATTGAGCTCAATTGCTCGAAATATTTAATACTCCTAACATGAGTCATCATTTAGAGCAAAAGAAATTGACGGCGTAACCTGAAACTGGAGGCCTACTCTAATTAAACGAAAAACGAAGTTTCGATCGAAGTTTCGCACGATTCCTACTACGGTTCGTATTCGTTCCGAAATTTCGATCGAACGAAAATTGTTTGACATCTAAATTCTTATATAGATCCGAACTCCTTGTGCGAATCCGAAAATGAAATAGAGTAGGGTGATAATCGAAACTTCGTTTAAATTTCGTTCGTTTGCGAAGTCTCGTTTCGGAGAAAGAGAGTGGGCCTCCTGTTTTGTATAGTTTACGCGAGGCTCGCGGGCGATAATTTTGATACTCGTTCGCCGTCTGGCTAACGTGCCAGTTATGATTTATAATCTGGCCTCCGATGGCTCCCATTCTGAGGGACAGCGGCCTTAAAATAATTTTGACTTTAAATTGGAAGCAACTTATTAAGGCCGGTTTTATGCGACGAGACTCCGTGATTGGCAGTTCGAATGCGCCGGCATCCAAGAGAACATTCCAATCATCTATTTTATGCTTTCCAAATAAATCTTATACCTAAATAAAATGTATTTAAAGTTATGCAAAAAGTGTCATTTCATTGGTACAAGATTAAGTTGGTTGTTAAGTTCATTATCATCATCATTATCTCAGCCATATGGCGTCCACTGCTGAACATAGGCCTCCCCCATAGACTTCCAGAGAGACCGATCTTATTCGGCCTGCACCCAACGGCTCACAGCAACCTTTACTAGGTCGTCTTTCCGTCCTACGCTGCGTTTTTTGGTACATGGTCTCCACTCAAAAATTTACTTCCCCAACAGCCGTCAGTTCTTCGAGATATATAGGTAACTATATAGGTTATTAGGTTATAAAAAAATATTCTTGAACGTAAATTTGAGCAGCTCGACTAGTTAGCTGCTACGGAATAAAATATAATAACGTGGATTATCTTGTAAGATCCATAGGGCACACGTCGCAGCACAAAGCCGCCTGTGACAAACTGCCTATGACGTTCTCGACCAAAGCTAACGCGCAGCCACCTAATTACAGCAGTCACGCTTCAACTAAGAAAATCTTTTGTGCTCTTTTCCCGAGCGAGAAATGTTACAAAACGAGTCGAATATTTTTTTTTCACCGAAATGACTTTAGTGTCACGGCTTTGACCGGTGACGGCTAATGAGAAAGCTTTGTGATCGCTGAGTCAGGCGGCACTGTGTCCAATTGTTGAGATGTTCTGAATTGTAAGGGTTGCAGGGCACGTTCACATCGACGGATTACTCATGTTTTATTTATGTTAATGTATCAATAGGATTATAGGATTATTCTAGTGTCATAATTATGGCAATTAATAATAAAAGCTTGAAACACAATATTTTTAGTAAATGCTAATTATTCAATTTAAAAATATACAAAATTGGTATCTACAACTTTTAAGATTTATTCACTAGCCCCACAGTAGAATTCGCTGTGTTGTGGAAGCTATTCTCTTCCTAGGAACAGAAATAAAAATAAATGAGACAAATTATATTATTAGTAGGTAATAAAATTAACACGCAAATATTACATGAATTATATTATCGGTCATAAAACACCTTAGCCAAAACTTTTACACCATGATCCAAAGATCATGCTGTGCCAACCCCACATAGAGTGGGATAAGGGCAGGAAGATGATGATGATGATGAGTTTACTACGAAGCTTTTCAATCAATACCCATTCATATACATAATATGTAATACACGTGTTAAATTAATATTATATTGGGTGATAAAATTACTATAAATAAATCAAAAGTTACGAACGCTAAACTATTGTTAGAGCCCGTTAACTGTTCCGGGCTGTTCGTATCCATCAAAGGAAATTCTATGAAATTGGCCATTGTGTCGGCTGGGCCCATAACTCGAACAAGCTTAGAAGGATTGCTCCTTAACCCCGCGCTCGTGATGTCGCCTCGACCCCGGGCGAATCTATTTTGCCCATCATAATCGCTGCTTTCAATTTACGGTGGCTATTCTATCGGGTGATGTATGACGCTGTTTCGATGTTTTGTGAAATTGTTTAACAAACGGCGCCGCAACGCCACTTGAATGTGCGCAATACGTACTATAGCTTGCTTAGACGTTCTTGATTGATCGTTGAAGATAAGCAACATTGTGCGCGGTCACAATTTGGATGGGTGACCGCAAGTGGGATCACGAGCTGAGCGCTTCCGTGCTTCGGAGGGCACGTAAAATTGTCGGTCCCGGCTTTTAAGTCGTTAAGCCATGGCGAAGGCCTTTAGGCGGCCTAAAGACTCCGTCACTAAAGTTGGCCACTAGCTCATACGAACTTACTTACTTACATACTATGAAAATGGCTTTTAATTTTGTGTATGCACTTCTAACAATCATAATAAACTAGTAGTTCGCCCTGAACTAAGTTCTCGCCCGCAATGTCCACAATCCACAAGTTTTGCATACGCGCCTTGAGGTTTCTTGTACTTACACACTTTATTTTTGTGCAAGTTCTTGTCTATACTATAAAACGAGAGTTAGAATAGGTGTATTATCTTGATTACAGTACAAAATCAAGACTTTATGTCGACTCTAACTTGTTCTAGGACAAACGTAGGAAACACAACTACTGCAAATCACAACGATACCGCTATCTAGCTAATATACAGTCTAACCTGAACTACGAAAATATCGAAACTAATAAAAGAAAGTTCAGGTTATAATGGTTTTGAAAAATTACTTTTCTCGTTGTACTACAAAGACTAGGATCCTAGGATACAAAAATCTTTTTGAAATGTCCAAATAAAGCCCTTTCATATGGCACGACTCTACATATTTGTAAAGCTTTATTTTTTTACCCCCTTGGGATTATATCTTTACAAACCCTTCACCGATAAAGCTCACATGCTTCCCAGCAAATCTTCATAGTACAATCCAAGGCCTACCAAGTTTCATACAGATTGAATTAACGGTTCGAAAGTTATGGTCTAACAAACACATCCATAAACATACAACGCCAAATCAGCAGTTACCACTGAGATTATTGTAAACAATATTTGGACCCCGTTAGTTTTTAATTTTATTATTGTTTTCATAGACAACCTACAATGACATTAAAAACTTTAAGGTGGGTAATCGATGTAATAATAAGAAATGAAAATGAGCTCAGTTTTCTATCTAAGTTCGCCTACAGATAGAAAACAGAGCTCATATCACTGACCGCAGGTAAGCTCCCCAAAAGGCTGGCGACGTTACCTCGTTGGATAGCTCGTTGAACAATTTTTTGGCATGATTGTTATTAATATTGTGTAATAATAAAATAAGCATTGAAGAAAGGCTATTTATGGTGTGCCAAGGGTGTTTTAGTATAGGTTTAGACACCACAAGAGCAGTATTTATTCTTTATTCGTTTACACAATTAATATAAAGACTTACCCGTATAGAAATCACATTAAATAAACTCAGAAGCATTCCGATACACACGGGAAGTATGGAAACCTTATCAATAAGGCGACGGGGAGTCCGATCATATCGCTCGTTGGCTGTAAGAATATCTACACAGAGCTACGAACTTTTGAACATTACATTGTGTCGAAATCGTGACTCAAAAATATTATATTGACCATTTATTTCGGTATCTGTTTATATCACGTTAATAGGCGCTTTACTATATTTATGTTTCTTCTTTTGTTGTGCTTTGTGTCCGTATAAAAATATAACACTTCGATTTATTGGACTATTAATAGTTTACCATAAACAGCGACATAAGTTTAGCTCGTTATATAGGAGCCTGTTTAAGGAATAATGTAATAAGTTGTTATTATACTCAAGTATATTTTATTGTAATGTCCAAGAGAGTTATCTAAAAAAATATAGCATCCTGAGGCGGTGGGAACTCAATAGACTGATGATGCAGTAAAAAGTGTGGTAAGCTCAAAAATGTTCCTAATTTTTGTTTAACAAAATATTATTTTATATTCTGTGGTTCAAATAAATATTAAACAAAGATGGCGCCCGGGAAAGGGTTACTGGTAATGGTGGTGCGACTGCGCGAGCGCTTTTGATCCAAACATTTTTGTTGGTTTGTCGAGATCTTCAGTTAAATACCAAACCTTGAATTTTATATTTGTGTGTCTGATTTAGTGTTTCGACATATCTGCTGAAAGTACGGCGCCGAAAGTTTGACTGAATATGCTCGCAATGTTTTTTCATCATTCGTCATTTCGATGATCTATCTTCATAGGCTACTTATAAAACATTGTGAGCGTATTTTGCCGAACTATGGGAGCCGTACTTTCAGCATATGTGTCGCGACACTTACGTCTGAAAATGTTATTCGAAGTCTCAATTTTGACACACGGTAAGTTACGGTGGGCCAAAACTTCCTGAGATTTCCTGTGTAACCAAAATTGCGCTAAGACAATAAATTAGTAACTGTCAGAATACGATTGCAAGGGAAAATCTACCTTGATGCTTTATGACGTGCAAATGAACTTCAACCTTAGGGTGGCAGACTACATTTTTGATCAACCGTACCAACTAAATATTGCTTATTACCGCTAAGATAATAATTAAATCACACTAATATTATAAATGTGAAAGTTTGTTAGTGTGTCAGTGCGCTTGTTCCCATTCATCTTCGCAACGACTGAACGGATATATCCGAAACTTGGAATACTTGGAATAACACAAGTTGGAGATCGTCCATTAATCACGCACGTGAGGCTCGAAAGGGTGGGGGGAGGGAGTAAATACCCTGGTTCATGCTGTTCGCCAACGACATTGTTCTTGTCGGAGATGATGCGCTTGAGGTCCAGGGCAGACTGGAAAAATGGCAAGAGAAACTGGAGCTGGGTTAAAAAGTTACTAAAAAATATCACGTGATTAATGGTGAGTTTCAATAAAATGTGTAGATTAAAAACTTCAATTACTAATTCAACGAATGCTTCTTTATAAGGCATTTTATTGTAATGTTCCAAACGAACTTAGTTGAAAGTAACTTTTGTGTAACTTTTCCCATTAATTAAGTAGTGAAAATACTTATTGCAAATGCGCTATTATAATGTTTAATATGACATAAAATAATATTTAATACTTTTGCAGTCAAGTTATTTGTCAACAAAGCTATTTGATTGACCTAACGGTTATATTTATTGCTATCTATTTAATTCCACAATGAACCTGTTAGGAATTTATAGTATACTTATGTGTACTCCAAGTGTGCTAAACCTATTATTGTTTCGAAAAATCTTCTCTTTTGTATAGTATTCCACTCTGTCTTCCGCTTTTGCCTATAACGATTTGAGCCTTGTTTCTTTCTATGACATGCGTTGACTTTATGATGATCGTCAGTAAATCGTTTTAAAACATAGAAGATTCCTGTCGTTCAGCCGTAGTCAATACCCACTCTTTAGTTCATGCCACATTTGACACAGAATTCATCTTTTCTTCTACCTACGTCTCCATCTCAATCATTCCTATCAATCTCAATCTCCAATCATACCTATTAATAAAAAAAACGAGAAAATTTGTGAGGATGCGACGATGTGTTTACGTTTGTGCTTTAATGATGATTATGGATTTGTTGTATGTACGCGTATGTATTATGTTTATTTTTCAATTTTTTACACAACTCGCGTGATTGACAAACGAAGTATGTATTTGAGATATTCATGGGTCTTCATGGTCGAAGGCTTTTTTACATTCTGCAATAACAAACGTCACTTTATGTACTTTCTATGAATATTATCAATTTAATTATTATAAATAAGTTTTACGATTTGGAAATAAGTAAGTATAAAAATATTTATCACGCAGAATTATCAAAGTAGTAAAATAGTAGGTATTCACAGCAGTTCGGGGCGAAATACTGGTATCACATAATTTAGATACCTACTTGTATCGTATCTATTAGATCTAGATTTTCATCATCATCATCATCTTCATGCCCTTATCCCACTCTAAGTGTAAGAGTTTTGGCTAAGGTGTTTTATGACGGGCCGCCTGCCTGACGTCAACCCTCCTTGGAAATACTTGCTTATTGTATCTCATCATGTTGGAGGATACTATGCCTTAGTCGACTTTTACGACATGCTCGGGGAGGGAAGCAGCTGGACGCATTCTATGTTTTTTTCTTTACTCCCGGTCCAGCAGAGAAGTTAGATCTAGACTTTATTAGTAGGTAGGTGTAATAACTCGTGAAGCAAGTTTTCTAATAGTAAAAAGCCAGCTAGGCAATAGAAATGCACTTTACCGCTTCACCGAGACCAATTTGAACAATACAAGCGCTATAACAGCACTGTTTATTATCTAGACAGATGGACAGAAGTGTGTCGGTAGTAAATAGCTTTTCGTGATAGCGGAGCGGTCTGCGTGTGAACTCTGCCACTGGCTAGTGATGGACCAACGATTCGTATCAACTATACGTAACCGCAAATATTCGGAAAGAGAACTGCGAATGAACAGATTTATACCTTGTTCATGTACCTAAGCATAATTATGTTAATTTAGAGTTGTGTCCTAAGGTGAATAAATTATTTAAAATTAAATAAAGTTTAATTTGTTTTAAGTACTAAAAACTCTGTCACAAGAGTTGGCCCCTAGCTCATACGAACTTAATTACTTACTTTTTTAGTACTTTCGTCGCTTTAATTTTAAACTGTTATGTTAGAAATGAATACCTATTACCATAGAATTGAGTAGACTATCATTTTGAAGCGTACGTAATGCCATATGTCATTCAATACAATCTGTTATAGCTGATCTGTATTGGTGATAGCATGGTGATAGCCCTATTGTCATTCAAATGTCAAATAACAAAGATGCAAATAAGTGAACTAATCATAAAATTTTAAACAAAAATAGATAATGAGCAATAATTGCAGAAGTGCACGAAGGTACAAAATTATTAAATCTGTGTGCGAATAATTAAGATCAATGAATGAAGACGTCTCAGTTTTGAGTGGCTTTATGTTGGCAAGAAAGATGGATTTATAGGTAATAATTCAAGAAACATCTTTGAGCTTGTAATACAATACATATAAAATGCTAAAGCGAGATATGGGCCTGTACCATAGAAGAATATAGAATAAAATAGTTGCTTGTACTTTGAAGGTTTTGAATTTGGTCCTCCCGGAGGGATCATAAATAAAACTGAAAAGTATTTAAATTAAACAAATCTTTGAAACTGTTACTTCAAATTATTCCGTATATGCATAGCTGGCTTTTTAACAGCCAACCCTACGAACTCAGCTCTTCCTATCTCTTTATGGGATAAACGGCACGTGATTATGATAATACCTATTTTTGAACGAAACCTACTCTGAAATAATAGATTCGTTTAAGATAAAGCTATGACCAAATACGACTGTCTTACAGTCTTGATAAGAAAAAATGTAATATACTTAAGTTAAAAAAAAGAACTATGCAGTTTTGAATCGTCAATAATTGTAGGTGTAATTTTTCATTACGTGAAAAAAATGCGCAAGAAAGAGATTCTTTGTCCATTTAGATCCTTTCATAACCTGGTTCAAAATGTCTAGTGGTACAACTAGTATTATCGAAATTGAAAATATATTACCACACCATCGAGCGATACAGAGCAGTCGGTTCAAATAAATTTGAAATAAACTATTCTATTTATAAAAATGGTATGCATGGTCGCTCCTCCTCTAATGCCTGTCTGTGCCCCGCAGGCAGTACCTAATGTGAACTGCCTGTACAGTGAGGCCTCTAGGCGAAGCTTAAAAATTAATCACGCTTTATTAGAAGGCCTTCCTTATAAGAGAGTGTACAAAAAACATATTTCTGCAATACTTGTTTAAAATAATGTTTTCATCATGTTCTAAAGAACTCTAGAAATATCCCATGAGCATCGTATGTAACGAAAAATATGGACTTATCCCAAATGTGATATTTTGACGTTCCACACAACATCGTCAAAGAATCTTTATCATTAGCATAAATCAAATTGGAGAGGATATCTGTTTCCCGTGCTTGGGGATACAGCCGTTAACCTGTTTACGTTTAGATAATTTAAAACTTTAGTTTCTATAACTTCGTTCGATTATAAGCCATTTTCAGGGAAAAGATATAGATTGAGAGCGCTGGTGGTCTAGTGGTAGCGACCCCGCCTTCCGATCCTAAAATCGTGGGTTCAAATTCAGTCGTGCACCAACGCATTTTTCTGATCGAAAAATTTACGTGCGCTATACCAGTACACTCAAACGGTGAAGGAAAACATCGTGAGGAAACCGGCATGCCGTAGAACCTAAAAAGTTCAGTCATTTGCATGGACAAAGGAGTCTTGGAGGCGTACTTTAATCCTTTCTCCAAACTGGTTCGAAAGAACACGACTAGTAATAGGGAAAAATTGGCATGAGCTTTCTAAATAACTTACGAGGTAATTACAAGATATTCTTGGAACAAATATGAGATTTAATGTTGTAAAAGTTATATGTAATGTTGTAAAACCATGAAACGGCGGAATGGGCTAGTCACGTTGATTGCATCGGATTACAATACCGCTCAACTACTCACTCCTAAGTATTGGCAACATTGTATAGATAGTACCTTATTATTTGAGAGAGTAGCCAAACAGTTAAGAACTTTACGATTATAAAGTTATGTACAATCTTTCGCTGGTGATGAGCTTGAAAATGTTTTATGGTATTTCAAGGTCCGGCTGTTGATGGGTTCATAAATAAATAAATAATTTAGTTTATATTATGTAGTTTTATTTCTACAGCCCCACCCACTTATACCTACGTTCTTTTATCTTTTTCCATGCATGGTTGTCTGGAAGAGATCGCTCTTAAGCCATAAGACCGCTGATTGTACGCTTATTTTTTTGTACAATAAAGTTTTTTCATTCATTAATTCAATATATCCTGTGCAACTAGCTATATGCACTTGCTTATTCATGCATCGTAGTAAGCGAACAAGCATTCCTCTATTCACATGGGATCTAAAAGGGCCTACAATATTTCCCTATCGTGTAGTGGATGATGATTATAAATATAAAATTGCTGACCGCAGGCCTTGTTGCGGAGCTTTTATTTTATTTTTATGACATGAACTTTTTTGACGCCATGACAGCCCCATTGCGTGCGCGTATTGGGAACATTGAAAGAAGCCATAAATTGTGCTGTAGCATGTAAAACACTCTTTAATAATAATTCAGATATAATAACCGAAACTTTCCAATTGATTTTTTAACACCCATCAATGTGAAATACTGAATACTGTATGTGATTCGTTACTGTATCTGTGCCTCTCCGACTAGCGAAGGTCAATATGGCATATTGTTTTCGATTTATGGCGAGGCGAACTAGTTCGGCAGCGGTAGTTCCGCGACCAAGATTTCTTCCTCCGACCAACTACAGTGTTGGTCGGAGGATGAAATCTTGCTCGCAAACTTGATCTGTACTTCAGCCAAATTCGATATGGAATATTTATTTATCTAGTCGTGTCACAATTTTTTTCGAACCAGTGTGGTGAAAGGATTTAAAGTGCACCTTAAAGGCTCTTTTCGTGCACCTGAAACATATTTTCTATATAGACCGTCGTTGGCAAGATTCCAGTTTTCAAAACGATCTCCTTCATTGTTACACATACCAAATAATTTTACTCTTTCTTCATGTAACCATTTAGATTTGTCACCGAGACACATCCGACGGTTAACTAGTTTGTAAACATAAATGTTACTCGACCCGATTAGAAAGTCGCTTATCTGCGATTGAGATGAAGATATCGTGCGACTCTTTTTTTCTATACTCAATTATATTAGTTACTAGTGGAACGCCCCGCGACTTTGTCTGTAAAGAGTTTTTTGGGTTCTGTATCCGAGGGTGCCAACGGAACCCTATTACTAAGCCTCCGCTGTCCGTCCGTCGGTCTGTCCGTCTGTCAGTGGGCCGTATCACACATTAACCATAGATCCTAGAAGCGTGACACTTGGAAGATGTAGCTGTAAGATAAATTTTGAATGAAAAAAAAAACAACCGGTCAAGTCCGAGTCAAATTCGCACACAAAGGGTTCCGTACATATATTTTATTATTTGTTGTTATATCAGCAATAAAAATACACACTCTGTGAAAATATCAACTCTCTACCTGTTAATGTTCATGAGATACAGCCCGCTAACAGACGCACGAACGGACGGACAGCGGTGGCTTAGTATTAGGGTCCCGTCGGCACTCTTCGGGTACGGAACCCTAAAAAGAACTCAACATGGACAAACTCGAGGGGTGTTCCTAGTTATAAATAAAGTAGCTGCAACCATCCATCATGCTAACAGAAGCGATAAGTGAAAATAAATGTCGAAACAGCAAAATCAAACATGTACGTTTCTTAAGCAGTTCAGCTTCAGTGGACAGTGTACTCAGGCACTCAGTAATTAAGTTTGTCTTGATTTGTGGCGTTATCACGCTGTCTGCCTGTCGTGGATTTATAACGCTTTAAACTATTTTAAATCGTAGCATGTACTATTTTAAACCTCAACATGTGAGTACTGTTACTTCACTCATTGTCGTTCATGGTCATTGGGAGAACAATTTTTCACTTATACTAATGTATGTTGTATCTGATTATATCTTCAACTCGTTTTATAAAAATGGTTGTAAAGGGATCATTTTCTAAAAAAATAGCCAAGCGTGGTTTCTTGCCTGTATCTTCCACGCTTGGTCGCGTTATGAATAGGCGTAAATTCAACGTAAGATTTAATAAGTTTTCAAGTGATCCATAGGATTTTCTATTAAATAAAGTATATTGAACTTTGAACTTTAAACTTCTAGTTGTGTTACTAACCTCTTCAAACCAGTGAGGTGAAAATATTTAAAGTGCGCCCTAAAGGCTCCTAACTAATATACTAACTAGAAGTTTAAGGATTGTGGTGAAACTTTTATTGGTGATAGAATTATTAAAGGAAACTTTAATTTATTCTATACTAGCATCCGCTTGCGGCTCCACTCTCTTGATATATTACCCGCATAAAAAGAAACTATATGTTATTCCTTTTCACAAACTATGTATAGTCCAAGTTTCATGTCTTTAGTGGTTACGGTGCGATTAAGTACGTAACAAATATGCAAACATAATTACGAGCAAACTCATAAACTTTCGAATTAGTAAAATAGAATTTTTGAGTAAGTTGGATAAGAAATATTTCTTATCAATTTATTTCATAGAAATTACTGCACGTTTTTTTACCACCTAATTACAGAATGCTTCTTGTTACCAGATTTTATCAATTTTGTGTTAACTTCGTTGTTTCCATTTCTAACAAATAACAAGCTGTGCAGATGGTATCTGGCCAGATTCCTGGTAGCTGTGTGAGCCTGAATGCCTAACGGACGCGTCCTAGCCTAGACTTGGTGTGCCTTGCTGACGGCCTGCCCAAGACTGTCCTGTCACTCAATCTCACCAGCAGATTATACCTCTACAAATAACTGTGCCTAGCTACGATTAGGTTTCACACCAACCGTGTCGGGTTTCTAAGGGATGGTAATGTGTATAAATAGATTGAAAATCCAGCTATAGTAAAAATAAATTATACTGTGCATTAAAAATTACACGTTGGAACGTGGTTAGTGGATTTATGTGAATTGTTGTACCCAATAAAGTAAGAGGTGTCTCGTAAATCTATGCGGGGACGGTCACATAGACGCCTACGGAGCGCCGCGCCTCCGTTAGGCACCGCATCAATCCATGGCCCATACAAAGCATGCCTGAGTTTTATGTAATGTGCTAAGAAAATGCAATAATTTCAAGGATAAGTGGTACCACAAATATTGTGCGCCTCGGCAAACTTCGTGCTTTGTATGAAAACCAAATTTGTCCGAATTAATTAAAATAAAAACGTAATAATTAAAATAATAATTATTTATATAATTATTGTATCATCTCTGTATTACATATCATCATCGCGTTAGTTCGTATTTCAGAAGCTAGATGAAATTACCGGGGCGCACAATATTTGTGGTACTAAATGTACTCCATTTGGTTTCCTAAAGAGAGTTTAATAGATAAAAATTCAAATATTTACTTTAAAATTAATATACAAGTGTTTTAAACAAAAAAGGTATTATATCTTTCCTCTTATACCTATTTATTTTAGTCTTTGAATTTTTTATCTTATATTGTCTTATATTAAACTTAAAATAACCATTACTTATACAAATAATATGAAAAACAGTGTAGCGCGTTGAAGTCTTTTACAACGTCAAAGTCACTTATATGCTAAGTAAGTAATTACGCAGGTAGTTGTTACAAGAGAATATCTGAGCTAACTAAGGATAAGAGCTTACTACAGCGAGTGGTGCCGAAGAATAGGAACGGAATGCAAAATAACATGATTTCAATGTGCATTGAAGGAATCTGAGACTTGAGTTATGCGCACGGTTGCAACGCATCTATTTGTCTCCGGACAAGATGGCGTCGTCCCACAAATCCAGCGGTATCATTTATCTGGTATTGGATTAGCACGTGTAACCCTAACAGCGGGCTTGAACGGTACAAATAGTTCGCACCGCGATCAACCGTCTATCCCGCTAGACAAATGGCCACCAGGGTGGAAAACTGCAACAAGACTCAGATCAAATAAAAAGAAAAGACGGCGCGCCGCGAACAACAAAAGTGACTTTTATCTATGTGTGTGTCTCTAAGGTTTTGAGGTTTTATGTTCCAAATAATCTAAAATTCATAGTATAATAATTAAGAAACGATGTTATTTAAGTTACGAAGTACTTACAAGTGAAAAGTGATTCCGTGAGATTTTTTATGTCATTTGCTGCTGTTTTTACAAGTTTTCTATACAGGAAGGCATAATTCTATTTTTAAGGCTCGTGACGTACTAAGAGCGATGAGCATGGTTTTAGTGTAGATGTGTGCGTGAGCGTGTATGTTTACTTGCAGGAGCACGGTTTTGTGTGGCTTCACTTTTGTTGTTTGCGGCGCGCCGTCTTTTCTTTTTATTTGGTCTGAGAACAAAGAGTACAAGACCACTGAGTAATGGGATAGTCACGGTGACTTCATTCTGTATGTTGCCTATTACAGAGTGTTCTGTTTGCGATGAGCACTTGTCTAGATCTTGTCGACCTAGAGCAGGCCCGGTGTCGGGTAGCAATAGGTTCACAAGGGTCAGGCAAATAAGACCATAATGAAATTTGATATTACACGTACAAGAACCTACGCTAAAATTTATGATTCCGCAATCATATTAATTCAAAGTCGTGGCAGATCATTTGATGTTGAACAACTATTCGGACGTATAAATTCTGCTCGCTTGAGCTATTACTATGCAACTGGTTTTCTTGTGAATTATGAAAGTTTCATTCACATTTTCAACAAAAAATGCACACAGGTAGAGGTACAGCCACGGAAGTTCATGAATATTTGATTTTTGAAATCTTAAATATCGCACAAACCCTCACAATTCACCAATCCACGTACCCTTAGATATGCCAAGTTATCGGTTGCCAACCTACTTAAGTATCAACCTATGAACCTACCTACCTAGTTCCTAATAGATAACTATTTGTTTTTATTTTATTTAATCTTTTTTAAAATATTTATGATTATTAACAGAAAGAAAATTACAACTAATACGTATATAATTAACAAAATACAAAAAAAAAACAGTCGGGCTATCTAAAGGCAGTTGCAAACGGTTATATAGTTATACTAGCAGCCGCCCGCGGCTTCGCTCACGCGGTACCCAGATAAAAAGTACCCTATGCTATGTCCCATTCCAGCACACGTAGGTACCTACTATCCTCATCATTCATTATAATATAGTGTACGCTAAACGATGACTAAAGTATTGCCATCTCTTACCATTTCATAATGACAAACAGTGACAGGGCTAACTTTAAGCAATGGCTAACTTTAGCGAACGAATATGAATAATGGTGTGTAAGTATATTCCGTAGTTTTTGCGTGAAAGAGTAACAAACATACCTAAATCTAAAAATTAAGAAATTTCGGTGAATTGTAAAAATTTTGAGAGTTAAGGTCATGGGCGCCGGCAGAAATAATTTCCAGGTGGTGCAGATTTTAGTTTTCTTACAATCTTTGCCGTATATGATTGTTAATAAAAAGATGAAATTTTAGTCTGAATGTTCGAGACATTTACAAATTTCTGACTATTCATTATGAATTTATTATATAGGTACCCAGTCGTCACGGCTCACACCTATTTATTTGTTCACGACGATCGAAATTTAAAAATTCTAAATTGGTGGGCCAGGAGTATCGGGATCGATATTAATCGATTTCCATTACTTCTCTGAACGCACCCTTTAAAGTACCGCTACTCTACACCAGATGGCACCAGCATAAATGGGATGAACTTAACAGAGAAAGCGCAATACAGTTTCAATAATTCCTGTTGATCCCGAGATTCCCAAGGGGTGCAAGTGCACCCTCTGGCACCCCCTTGCCGGCGCCCATGGTTAAGGTAAACTTTTCAAAACGCAACGATAGCGCGTCAAGATCAGAATTAGCAGCGACATCTAGTTTTCAGACGTAGAATTACGTCAGAACTCCATGAATAATCAAGATTGGAAACTTATTAGACCAGTAATAATTTATGCTTCCTTTCACAGGTAATTTGACATTGACAGTTCCTTTTCCATATGTTTTGTATCATCTATTACTAATCTTTGGTATCATCGCTGTCATATTATGTCAAAATAAAAGTATTCTATTTTTCATGAAAAACATGCCAAAAATAAAGAATTTGCAGGTAATTATGACATCAACTAAATGAGAAAAATCGGCTCTTTAATTTGATATAGGTTATGTGCAGTTTTAGACCAAAAATTGATTCCAGGTTTTCATCCCTTTTCACCCCTTTAGAGGGTGAATTTTGAAAAATCCCTTCTTAGTACACCCCTACGTACCATGGTTTACCTACACTGAAAATTTCAAGTCTCTACGTCCAGCGGTTTAGGCTGTGCGTTGTCTGTCAGTCAGTCAGTCAGTCAGTCAGTCAGTCAGTCAGGACAAAGATTCTTATAATATAAGAAGATAGTTCACCTATAAAATATTTGGTTGTCTGACCTTTATTATTAAGAGGCTATCATACCATCGCGTCTAGACGATTTCGAAAGAGATAGGATTTCAGATTTCGGGTGTATAAAAGAAAGACAAGAGAGACCGCGCAAAATATTTAAATCAAATAACCTGCCAAATCATACTAAAAACGTTTTTTTTTTATCGTGTTTTTTTTCTCTTATCGTGTTATCACTTTGAGGAACCAAAGAAATAATGTTAAAATTAATTTTCTTATTGAATAAACACATTTCATTAACTATCAACTGAGTTCTACATTGATTTTGGTGAGCCAATTCGCTATTGCACACTTTTAATACATAACCTATTTCTCTTTATCATTGTCCGTTGTAAACTATACTACTTAGCAATAGCATAAACCTCAGTTATTTTGAGTTGCTAAGAAATCATTGTTATTTTTAATAAAATTGTAAATCGTTAATAAATAAAAAAAAGATTGTAACCAAAACTTGAAAATTTATCTTCGACCATATTTTTCACAGTTACCTTTTTTCTACACAACGCAACGTGATAAACAAAAATAATTTGGACTCAAAATATTATCTAATATTTTTCCCACTGTATCTTTATCAAAGCTTCTTTATTAACACCCAACTGTCACAAACATAGTCTTGACCCCACACTTCGTTTTCTTGTGTTATGGGACACAAGGCAATTTTAATATTTTATGATCAAACTAGTTTCTGCCTGCGGCTTCGCTCAGTAACGCTCAGTAAACAGTAACTTATATGTTACTTCAGCACATACACTGTGTGTATTCCAAGTTTCATTCAAATTCGTTCAGCCATTACGCCGTGATTGGGGCACAAACATAAAACATCTTACAAACTTTCGCATCTGTAATATGAGTTGGATTAATGAAGACTACTAGAATTTTCGAAATATGCTGCAATAAGAGCTTTTCCGTAGGTACAATTTGTAATGGCCTTTAAGGTGAAAGCAGAGGCGATAATAATATACCTCAAAGCTAATGTTACAACGCTAAATGTTCGTAGAATATTTTCTCCTAATTTCCAAAACCAGATTTGATTTTCTGAAAAGCGGGCGCCGTCATATAAGGGACATAATAGACATGACTTTTTTATCAACATCATTATATATAATTGACTCATGTTCATACTCTTCACCTAAAATGATTCTATGTTCGCATGCAATCTACACTATTATTATAAAGGGCTAAAGTTTGTATGTTTGTTTGTAGAGTACTGATGTTAGAAAGTATTGAAGTGATGCTAAAAAATACTTCCTGAATGCTACGGGCTATACTTTATTTCAACACAAGTGAAACTGCAAGGATATGGTCAATCACACATTGCTTTTCTGCTTTGCCATATACATCTCAGTTTAACTTAATAATTAATTAATATCAACAGTTAAAACTAAGCTCTATGTTGTACAGGCTTTCCATATGATATGTATTTGAAGGGCGAATAATAGCCGTCTCCAGTAACTTCACGCCATCTTCACGATATCGTCGGTACATGTGGCCAAACATACCTACCTAGATACCTACATAATGCCAAAGTAACTTGTAGATATTTCATACAGCGACATCTAGCCTCAAACTAAGCAAAACTTGCTCCAGATGGCTAATAGAATACTTATATACATCTTTTTTTCGTAAATACACACTTATAATACATAATACCTACTACAATACCCAGACCCGGAAGGAATATTTGCAGAACATACAAACATTTCTCTCGTAGCGGGAATCGAACCTGTGCCTCTTGTGTCTCAGCCGAACAGTCGCCCGCCACGCCACCGAGGTCGTCGATATTATTACGTAGCACTAACTCTAGTAGTTGTATTGCGGTCTTCATATGACAGCTACCGCTTCGTGGAAACAAGGGCTTTAGACATTTACGGCAAATGTGCCGATAGTGACACCCGGTTGATCGTCATGACCTGATAGTACGTACAGCGTTGCATGTACGATCCACGATCGGTGTTTGTTTTGTTTGCTTTTGTAACTACTGGCTTTTTTGAGTCAGCACTGCCTACAGTTTATTTGTACTCTGTGCAGACATAACTCTCTGAATTATCTGATATGTAAGTAATTAATTATCTGGAGTTTTACGGCTTTTGTAATCAATTTTGATGTGCTTGGCGTGAGCTGTGTAGGTATACGTCTTATAGTTATTCTTTGTATCTCTGGTTTAGTTTTTGTCATATCATCTCGAGTGAAGACTGTCCTGAAAATGAGAAATATATTGATTTTGTAAACATAAATGAATAGACCCTAAACATTTGGGTAAAATCTTTTTTCATGCTCAGCAAGACTAAGTTTAATGAATAAGTTATGAGCTCGTTATTTATTTATTATCTGTGGTAAGTATAAGGTCATAAACCAATAAAAATCGATCACATTAAAAAACTGGACGCAAAAAGCAAATAAACTGGCGCTAAAACAGGGAATATAACACCATAAACTTAGCGAATAGAATTTATTGTTACATGAATGGCGTTAGACTGCCCGTGCGTGCAACTCGCAAAAGCAAATCCATCCCACACAATATCTATCCAATAAATATCCAAAAAGCTTGTTCTGCAAGCATTCCTCGTCCATTGTGTGCCTTACAGATATATCTTGCGTAAGGAGCTTGCGATTGTTGCGAGCTTTCGCTTCTACCCACGCTGCTAAACGCTCGTCACCATTGATTGACGAAGTATCCATTACGGTATTGAAAAGGACTTTTATCTGAATCGATGGGACGTGAGAAGGAATGGACGCGTGACGCTTTCCTTAGTCGCATTCGTCGCAGGCTCGCGGAGAACGGTTTGTTGGCCGCGGTGACCGGTTGCCTAATGCAACGGTTGACAAATCGCTCAATTGTCCCGGCTCGGTGGCTGTCGGGTCCCGACTAGTTGGGTGGCGGGTTGCACAACCGGTGCCCACTTCTGACCATTTGACGAATGCCGGAAGACGTCCAACTTTACTGTGCTTTATTGCGATTGGATGGTGGTAAATGGGGAGCTGCGTCTGTGAAAATATTTCATTATATTGAAAATTGAATTGACTTTCAATTTATCGTGGCATGATAATTTTCGTGAGAGTTTTCTTATTGTTCGTTTATTTAATGTAAATAAGGTAGGAAGGAATGTTGTTTTTTTTTCCTACTAGTGAAACCAACCTTGAAACATGCTATTGTTATGAAGCTCGTAGAACTTTTTGAGCCAATCTCTACCAAAGCTGTTGGCAGAGACTGGATGCGTCATGCCGAAGATAGGGCGTGATGGCGCTCATTAGGGGAGGCCTATGTCGAACAGTAGACTGCTATAGGCTAATTATGATGATGACGATGATGATGATATTCTATTAAGATTTTTTAAGAATTTCAAACAGAAACTACGAGTACCATGGTACCGCAGCACTCAGACCCAGAAGAAATATTTACAGAACATGCAAACATTTCTCCCATAGCGGGAATCGAACCCGCACCTGAGTCGAAGACTAGGTCGCCACACCACCGAGGCCATCCTATGAATAAAATGATGATACTGAATTAGTACAAGTATTATTATATTCTAAGCAAAGATCAAGCAAATGTGAAAGAGATAACTGTTCTAAGGTGGAAAGGTCAAAACTGAACTCGGCTTCCACTACGCAGGACCAGTTTCATGTATTTAGTTCAATATTTCCATACAATAATACATTGTTATGTGGCTAATTGAAATCAGCCATGTACCATTTGTATCGTCTACGGACGTACCTTCTTAATTAACTTATGAATGGGATTTATGAAACAGAATCGAGGACATGCAGTCGTTTCGATACGGCTTTGAATAAAACTACCTTAGCTAGCATTTTACCCGGTTTGTGTTTTAGTCTGTCGTAAAAAAATTGTTTTAAATGCGTTTTGTGATTTTATATCAAAGGTTTAGATTAATACAATTACTAGAATCAATTATCTAAACTAAATGTGAAATGTGAAATCTATCACATATATAATTTTGACGGCCTCGGTGGTGTGGAGTGCGATTGCTCGGCAGAGTCGCAAGAGGCGCGGGTTCGATTCCCGCTGCGGAAGAAATGTTTGCATGTTCTGTAAATATTTCTTCCGAGTCTGGGTGTTGTGGTACCATGGTACTCGTAGTTTCTGATACCCACGACACAGGTAATCCTGCTGTGGTGTCAGGACTATGTATGTTGGGTGTTATTTATTTATTTATTATCGTGTGAAACATAAAGAAATCTTGGAATCTCCGTTTCAATGTGCAGCAGGCTGGCGGTAGGAGGCAGCAAGCTGTAGGTACATAGCAGATAGGTAGGTAGGTACACACCGCGAAATATTTCCCGCGATACATCGGCACGAGTGCGATGCGGCGATATCTGCGCGCGCCAGTTCGAATCGTCTATCGAGTCTATGATCGGCTCCGACGAGGGGTCACGCGCGTTAAACGTAAATCAACATATCTCTCGACGCGACGGGAGATCTAGCCGGGCATGCGCCCGACCAACAAAAACTCAATTTTATAGCCGTAACACTACACCCGGGAAAAAAGTAAATAAATTGGACGGGAACGAGCGAACGTCCGAGCTTACGGCGATCTTACAACGTCCACTTAAACGGCTTGTCGAAGGAGTACCTACTTATCTAGTGTAAAATGTGGCCCACCTTATAATCCACCTTTATCTGCCCTCGGAACTCGCCTCTTTATTAGTGCACGATGAGGACATGTGACGCTTTCTACTTTCCATCATATCGAAAGCAGGAAGTAAACGGTACTTATACTTGGAGTACGCATAATAGTAATTTTAATTGATCAAGCTATTAGGAAATTCAGTAAAGCTTCGTATTTACTTCTTGAAGCAAGCAACATCAGTATAAGCAATCAAAACCGATAGCCATCTCTACACGTGAATTTATAATAAATTAAATCACGTGTAATTAAATCTTGCTATACTAAATTAATAAACTAGTTTGCTGGCCCTGTAACTGAGTTTACAATAATGCTGTTATGCAGAAACATTGCCGGTTAATAAAATTAAGCTCTTAATGAAATTGATGATAAATTTGCTGCAGGAATATCCTCCTTATTTCAATGCAGACAAAGTTCTCGTAGCTGCCTGCAGAAAGGATCTTTTCTCCAGAATACTGGGCAACTGTCGTCCAGTTACGCCTGGGACGACATTCGATCTGTATCTTTGCAATTGATTCTTATCGAGACAGTTTTACGCGTTGTGTCACGGTCTTACTCCCGATGGATTCAATGTGACTTTATTTCCCTTATATTAACATTTGTGAAGGTTATAAATTGTAAATACATACCTCAGATCGGTTCAATACCCGTTCAAATATTCATGGAGCATATAATATGATACGATCTGCAACGTTACCTTTCTTAATAACAGTAAACCCTTAGCTATATAAAAAATGTAATGTCCTGCTATGTTTTTCATTAAAAAGGTGTTCATAATAATAGCAGGATTTAATCTGCCTAGAGGTGCAAGATAGTCCCTTACTCATTATATTGGAAGATGTCAAAACGCCCATGTTTTGTGCTGCTGCAAGTAACATCTAATTTGAATATTAAATTAATTCCACAACCAAATATACTATTTCTATAAGCTATATTGCAGTCCAAACGACAAAATTATTTAACAAAACACTTGTAAATTTAAATGAGCTTTTTATCCGAGATAAACTGATATCTATCGCCTTTTCCGTTACTGTACGGTATTACTTCTGACTCAGTCTAAATTCCTGCATTGCCACCAAAGTATTAACTGAGACGTTTTATGAATAATTCAAAAAATATAAATATATATTTTATGTGACAGTATCCATGCCAGATTGCGCCGAAACTCAGAAGTCAATACAACCACACACCGACCATAAATAAACTAATAATAGAATAGTAAATAGGTGATCAAGCTTCGCTACAATCAAAGAGCAGTCCCGTGGCGTCTGAACCATCCTTTATCTCTTTGTATTTGTTTGCTATTTCAACCTGATAAAGGTGTTCCAACGTATCACCTTAACACAAGCCCCTTCTGGTCGTTTTCTTCGGACAAACTTTAATTGCGCTCACTTCACTCACCTCGCAGCGATCGATAACAAAATCTATTTGAAACTCCAGATAGTTGCGAAGCGGGTTTAAAAGAAGTGAATCAGCAAAGTGAGCGCTAAAAGCATCGGTAGATAAGTACAGAATCTCTGGTAGAGACGAGTGATAGCACTAATGAACCCATGTCGCCGTCACACGATGGCACGGTTTGAACGATGGCGCGCCCATTAGAGGAAACCTCAAGGCCAGTCGAGGGCGGACAGCCAACCGTAATTATCTTAAACAAACCTTACCAAAAGGCGGATATATTGCAGCCGTACTTTATTACTGTTTTACCGCCAACTCAAATCAACGGTAATTAGAAGGAGTATCTACAGAACCTTCCTGCTACTTCTAGCATTGCAGCCGCGCCACCTGATCGCGCAGTTTCATATTACACTTATGAACAACATTTGCAGATGTAATGTATATGTAAATATTATTTTAGAGGTTACAGTAATCGTAAGGTAGTGCTTATCTTACAATGTAGATAGGTGGTTACTTATGTATCGCTTAGCAGCTAGGTACTGATATATGTAAACAGTTGTCATGTCATAGATCGTATGCAGGGCGATAACTCGGATTGCATCACGATAGGCCCGGCCCGGCAGTGGAACCGCTATATTGATGGATTGCTGTTATAGGAAGGGCCATGGTTGGTAGTAATTGTACAGCAAATTAAGATTAATTAATTGAGCTAAATAGAATATTAATTGCTTTAAGTTGAGAGCTTTGCGCACCAATCACACTATGTATTAATGCGATAGTTTGTGTGGGGTGAGTGAATGTGTGTGCGTATGTTTGTCTCTACTCATCTCTTGGAATGGTTTTGACTGAAATTTGGAATACACATAGTTTATTACTTAGGTTGATAGGGAGACTTTCGTCCTGCAGTGAGACGATGTGGGCTAGAAATTAATAATAATAAAGTATCCAGTAACTACCAAGTACCATGATCAGCTATGTACCTAATGACCCTTCAAGACAAGTACCTTGGCCGCATCATAGGGCCTTACAGTTACAAAAAGCGTTACAATGTCCCTTGGACAACTTGTACTGGCTAATCAAGTTCTCCAGATTACCATCGATTTAATTTATAATGATTACTTGATAGCTATCTGTCGTGGAAGTGGGGCGCACGCGTCAGTTCGTTAAACGCTTGGTGGAGGTTACTCTACTTTTACCTTGTACGTGATCAGCATAGATCACTTTATTTTACAGTAGAACTAAGACTGAATCGCTTCTACCTTAGAAACTACAGCTGCTTTTGTGCGGTTAGCTAATTAAGTAAAATAGAAAAAAAGCCAACTCGCACACCGTAGTACGGCCTATTGCCCTGTTTCAAGCTTTGTTTAGTTTGGGGCTAGATGGTGCTGTGATATATCCTCAAATATTTTTTTTTTGTTTTCAACTAACGGATCCATTCAATTAAGGTTTATGTTTTTATATTTTTTAAATACAAAAATGTTTTAATTAGATGCTTACGAACGGGCCTGAACAGTATAGGAAACAGTAAATAGTTCAGTAATTAGTTTGAGTGTTATCATCTACATGCCTGTATAGAAATACGACAGCCATGTTCCTATATTGTTTTTCTAGAATGCCTATCGAGCTTAAAGCATTCGTGAGTCTGTTTTTCCTTTTAAATAAAATATAAAATGTAACTTTCTTTCAACTTTCTGTTATTGTAGTTTGTCTTTGTAGCTGTGTTCTAAATAAAATATATATTTTAAACTACAAATTCATGCATAATTTCTGAAAATAGCGATCGCTATGTTTATTTGTTTCATGTTTTTCGCTACCGACTAAAGCTTTTTTTTCAGCGAATAATAATATTTAACTGGAAAACAAATAGCAACAGGACATCTTCACACCTTGACAAAATACCACGCGGTGACAAATTCCGAATCACTACATAAACTGAAAAATGTATCTTGTCCTCTCACTCTTTGCTTTAAACGTAATAATTTGAGGATTTATTCAAAATATGTGCTAGTGATCAGCGAGGGGTCCGGCCAATTAAATATCAGGCGACCCCCACAGCGACTTATGTTATTTTTCTGAGTATGTCATCTTCTAAAACGATTTTTAAATTATTTTATTATTCTTTGCACTTGTAAGTGTTTGAATAAAATGGGAGGTAATAATAATTAAATTGAATCACCGGTTTGTGCCGAAAGTGAAGGAGCGAGTTGCTCTTGAATAATGATTGAACGATCCCTAATGAACTGGGTAGGCCCTAAGGTAGGGAAACTAAGGGCATGTTCACACTAAGTATTAGCTTAATTTAAAGAATACCATACATCCACAGTAACCTGAATGCTATGTATCTACGAGTATTACAACATGAATTCATCAAGATTGTTTTATTTTGTAACACAGAGTAAAAGTGTATTATTTTGTCAATTATAAATAAATATTATTAAAACTAAACCTATTTTAGAACCTAAAAAAAAGGTTTTTCATCCTTTTTAGTTTTGAACCTTTTTTTTAAATTAGTCTGAAAGCACCCTTACAGTTAGCCTCCAAACGAGTGTGAATTATTTTCGCGGTGACGTCTCATCAATTTTAGGGTACCGTATTAACTTTTCGATTAAGTTTAGAGTAATGATAATGAACTGTACAGCTGCGTCAGATTTAAAGTCACTTTTATGTTCTAAATTGGAAATAAACTAAAAACTTGTGCTGAAGGGTATTAACTTCAAAAATAGGTAGGTAGGTACCTACTCTATCTTACTGTGGGGGTTTTCATAGTGTTCGCTGTTAGTGATTTTCCTGATCGCAAAATGCGTATTGTACGCGTAGTTTCAAAAGTTTGCTAATTCATGGCTCATACAGAGACGCAAACTGTCGTAATGTGTTTTTTTTTGTTATTTATATATTTTTTTATTAACTTACAATTTACAAAATACAAAAGAAACAGTCAGGCATCTAAAGACCGTTGCAAAAGGTCTAAAGACAAATGTATTCTATATTCTTCATTTGTTTTATAAAAAAGCTTCCCGATCTGACCATTTTCACTTGTTCAACGAACAAAAAGCTGTTTAAAAACGGTATTTAGGTAACGCGAGTACTTCCGTTCGTTAGCCCGATTTCGAACGAGAATCGAACCCGCGCCCGCGGCCCTCGTGCGCTGACAACGATCTCGCCATTGTGTGCTCTAGACCCGATTGATAACATTCTACTTTACTGTTAACAGGAGAATTTTAATGAATAAAAAGTTTAGTTTTTAATTATGAAGCTGCATTGTTGCTGAGCTATTTTATCATTGTTCTTACAAGCTTTCAAAATACTAGCTGACCTGGCGGCTTGATATAGGTAAGTTATATCGCGCCTTAACATCTTATAGATCCAATCATGACCAATATTTTGCAATGCATTATATTAACGTATTCCAAGAGGTTTAGACAAAGCACGCAAATAAATAATTAGTTTATCTTATAAATCTTACCTCTTTATGTAAATAAACTGTAGGTTAACATAATTTTTGCATGCTACATTTTTTTTTATTTCCTTCAAAATGTAGATTCGCGCTATAAAAGTTACCAATAAAATAAAACTGAATAATAAAAAAACTTGTATTAGGCTCTAGTTTTGATGACAGACCTCATTAAGTGCTACTATATTAAACTTGTGTGCAATATAATATGTATGTTATGTCAAAATATCGGATATTGTGCAAATAACATTAAACAGACATTATCTATCAAATTACAATAAAAACAGCAATCGATTTAATAATGTGTGTAGTACTTACTTAATCACTACACTAATGGAATAGTAAACGAGTAGGTTGATAGAGATTTGCGACCGAAGTTCTACGATGACCTTTTCGGTATAATTTTGGCTTTCGTTGAAAACCAAAATTATACCGAATAGAATTTTCTGACGTTTCATAATTCTCTATTTATCCGCCTGCGGATCCACTCTCCATAAACTACGTGTATTCTTAGTTTCAGTCAATTCGTTCAGCCGATACAAAGATGAATGGAAACGAAAATATACTCACACACAAACTTCACATTTATAAAATTAGTGTGATTTCATTTAGTGTCACGCTCAAAGATAATTTATTTCCGACTAACTTCTTGTAGCGGCTTTGCTCGCGTGGTTACTGCATATATTCGCATTTCTAATATTACATATACCTAATTCATCTTGTATATTGTATCTTGTATATATTGTTTTTGGCATGTATGTAGCTGTAGAAATTAAAATCACGTTATTTATTAAAAGTGCACCTCGGCCAATCTTCAATTTCTTTAAATTTCTCTCCGTCCAAAGTTGTTTGGAAGAGATCGCTTATTAGCAATAAGACCGCCCGTTGTACATTTTACTTTTTTTTTACTTGTTATAAAATTTATTAATCGTAAGGTGTGCAATAAAGAATTTTCATTCATTCATCTTGAATATTATTTTCTAAGATAATAATTATCTCTATGTAACACGATTTAATCAATTTGTCATTCATTACAAAATATAATACAAGGTGAAATTTCGGCATGTAAACTGGTCAGATACAGACACTACTATACATAGATATTTTTTATCCGCGATAACACACCTACGTTGTCCGGCGTCCATTAGTGACTGTCCAAACACGATGTCGATGGCTTTTAGGTGTCTAATAATAAATTATTTATGTAAAATATAACTACTTATTATTAAGATAGTTGAGACTTGCCAGCCAAAGTTCAATAAACTCGGATGCTCGAAGCTTTTGTGTCATAGAGTTCGTAGGTCATATTTAAATGTGGGTCTTATTGAAAATTATATTTGAATGATGATGTGGAAGTGAAAAGAGAATGTTTGTGAATGGAACTGAGAATATGATTGCAACATTTGATGAAAATTGTTTACGAGTAACTATTTACTCAAGTATATTGACAAGGTAAAAGAAAATAATAAATAAATAAACTCGAAAAGCTTCAACGTCAACTTAAAATTTTACTATTATCGGTAGTTTATACTAGATATTAGCAAGCTAAACACTCCATTTTAAGAAATACAAGCAAAAACTCTGTCGCTACGTCTGCATGTTGCTATTGTACAAGCAGATCTAGCTAAACACGAGCTCAATAGCGAACATGGAAAAAGTCGTGACCGACTCTCGGGTCAGCCAGGATGCTGCGGGCGTAAATAATGCTCCGTCCGATCTTAATTATCGCTCCATCGTTAGATGACCGACGGGCAGACCGAAATCGCCAAGTTGCGACATACCTCACTGCCTAGTAAGCAACGATAAAGTACCTACATATTTAGCACTATTTTAAACTGCAAAGGTGTAAAGTTATTAAAAAACAGTTTGCGAACTTGTTTGCCGAAAGATTCAACTGTTAAAGCAGGTGGGTGCAGAGAGAGAGATTGGTCAAAATATTTTAGCTGATTCTAAAAAGTTATTATATTTTAGTTTTATAAGTTATCTTTATGACTTTTTGGCTTCACTCAAAATGATCATAGACAAAACGAAATCATTTGTTGTAGATGTCAAGTAAACCGAACCAGACCATCATTATCGACCGTTCGATCGGCCGGCGATAAATCGTTAGAACCACCTGTACGACGATCCGGTGTTATTGTACATTTTGGCAGCTCACAGTATAATTCTTTTGTTGCTGCTATTATTCCCATTGTGATGACTTGTGAGTTTTACAATCGTAGATGGACGATAATGTCCAATGATCTGAAACCGTTGGTCGGCACAAAGATAGCATTGTAATTTGACGATCACATTGTGCTAACATAAAGTTATTTCGAAGGCGTGTGTCGAGTCGATATCAAAAGGATTAAATAAACAATTTGTGTCCAAAAATAAGTTATGCTCTCATTTTGTTTCAGTTCGTTAATCGTTGGTCGCTTTGTGGTCGCCGCTCGTGCTACGATCTCGATCCGCGAGCGACGTTGAAAAATTCAGAGCTCGTGATTTTGCTTCATTTATTTGTCCAGGAACTGGGAATATTGTTTGAAACGAACTTTCTATTTGATAACTGTTCCGAAATATCATTAATTTACAGTACAAACATTTTAGTTGTACTGTAATTTTTTTCATTTTGTAATATAAAATTATTAAGTTATATACACAAAATTTTGGTATCATTTTAAAATCTTGAGTCACACATTGTTTTTTATATTGCGTGCTAATAAGTTCGATGTTATCGAAGATTTTCCGAAAATATTATGTGCGACGCGCGTAGTTATTACGAAATTATACTATCGATCGGGCAATAATACAGGCATAGTGCCCTGCGGTGGCGAATTTAGGAGAAATTGAGGGTGCCTTGCGTGCCTTCCCGCGAGCTGAATAATCCCACATGAACATAATAAATGTTATTCGCAGTCGGATCATATAGCACATGGCAAACGATTTAGCACAATCAACATACTTGAACGTTCACAAAATATTTGAAATAAGAAATGTTTGTAGGGTTCGTTATTTTCTTTACATTTGGAATTTATGTTCATTATATCAAATATATGTAAGTAAGTAAGTAAGTTCGTATGAGCTAGTGGCCATTTCTTGTGACGGAGTTTTTAGGCCGCCTAAAGGCCTCCGTCATGGCTTAACGACTTAAACCCGGAACCGACAATTTAACGTGCCCTCCGAAGCACGGAAGTGCTCAGCTCGTAATGCCACTTGCGATCACCCATCCCAATTGTGACCGCGCACAACGTTGCTTAACTTCAACGATCAATCAAGAACGGCTAAGCAAGCTACACCACGAGCGCTTCAAATATAGAAAACTAAAGACACAAAGATATGAAGAAGATTGAATCAAGAGTTTCATTATCATTGATGCTTTTACTACCGACGTATTTTTCTACTTTATAAAAACCTACCTTTAAGTAAAGTGTAAATGAAATAAGTATCATACCCACATTTCCATGGCGGCACCAGGTGCCAAAGATTTTCTAAATAAGCTTGATGAGGGTGACGCAGAAGCGGCGTTTACCGTAAACATAGGACCAAATATTGAACGGTGTGCTCAAGGCGATGCAAATTGCGTCGCCTCTTATCGGCGCACTTTATCCGGGGTAGGTAGATACTTTTGTGCATATTTTACATAATATATTTGCTGGGATGCGGCCGGTGTGGGCGGTGCCCGCGCCCGCTTGCTAATGCACGGTCAACTGCATCGACTGCTCTTGGATAATTTGCTTGTGTCTAGACTAGGAACATCTTCAGGTGCAGCTAACAAGTGCACTGTGGGAAGTCTGCTAGTACATTCCGTAACACGCACGAGTTCAAAAGGTTCTTGAAATACGATTGTACTTTAATATTAAGTATTCAATAAACTATTATCTGTGAATGTTCAATTTTACTTTTACAAGCGGATTACAGAGATGTTTTAAGTTTAAAATAGATTTCACATTACGTAGCATATTAAAAAACAAGTTGGCATTACGTTTAGTTCGATTCGCGTAGGCATAAAATAAATATGAGCAATAAAGATCGGTATCTCTAGTTGTGGCCACTAATCTCTGACACCATAACATAATTGTGGAGAGTCCCGGGGGTATAGCGGCTCGCTGCGGTCACGAAGCACTCTAAACATAGACTGTAGCCCTAAACGATGCCACCATATCCGTTGGCAGCCTGCATCTATAGAGTTCGCATGGCCCTTCCTCTCGGCCTCATGTTTTACATACTCATAATATTCGCCAGATAACTTTGCGGTCGTGATAATAGTTACAATTTACATTGAACAGTGGGTGTACTCGCAACTATCAGAGTTCGTATTTGCACTTCCTTACCATCCCATAATAAAACAATCGGCGTCTGACGGAAACGATAAAGTTTTGTAATCAATTTAGTTTTGGATAAGTGAACTGTAACCAGTTTTAACTTTCACACTATCCTGTGTACGAGAAATAGTGAATAGGTAAGCAGAGCTGTATTAAGTTGGACTTTCGAAGCAAGCGTCAAAAACGCGGCGTTATTGATGCTGCGACAGAGTTACTACGCAAATGTATGCAACGTCATTCGAGCGGAGTGTCAATTTGCGTCACTAACGCGGCACTACTGACGTTTACTTCGAAAATATTTTTGGGATCGCGCAAACAGGGCGGGCCGCAACGCTACGCAACGTTACTTTTTTAAATATCAGTTAAGAATGAATAAAATTACACATTACCGCGTTGTATTGCGGCTTTATCAACCAGAATGTATGCGAGCCCTTAAAAAACGGCATAGCAGCCATCAGGAAAAACCCACTTTAGACATCAAAATTATAAATAGGTAGGTACATATTACTGAAGCTAGATGTAGAATATGTTAGAAGTAGTAATACGACAAAAATATTCGTTAAGGTAATAGTTTATTTACTTAAGGTCGTTAATAGTTTATTTACTTATATTCATTGGGTATTGTCGCTGTAGTTATTACTAAAGTTATTATGCCATAATGTTATTTATACACCTTCAAACTGTAAAAATTAATGAATGACTAAGAATTA
Source organism: Scotopteryx bipunctaria (assembly GCA_949320045.1). Classification (NCBI taxonomy): domain Eukaryota; kingdom Metazoa; phylum Arthropoda; class Insecta; order Lepidoptera; family Geometridae; genus Scotopteryx; species Scotopteryx bipunctaria. The sequence continues at coordinate 8,582,389 of OX439450.1, read as the reverse complement.
ACCAATGTTTCCAAATATGTAAAACCAGGGTGAATAATGAAAAATCGCATCTCGCCGGAGTGAAGGCAGTCACGTTGAATTTTTCAAAGTAAAAGGGTTGAGTGATTGATGTATGCGAAATTACCTACAATGCTTCAAAACCGACAGGATTGTGTGGTCATATTTTAGGGTCGAAATATGGGTGAAATTAAAAATTTACTGCAAGCGCGGAACATTGTAATAAGCAAATTGAAGCGGATCAAAGTAATTTGCAAGGAAGAATCATTTTGTCATGGAATTTTACTACAAAAGTTTAATTCACTTTGAAAATTCAATTATTATTCTTCATTTATGACGTACCTACTCTAAAATGCCCATCAACATCGACTTGGTCTAGATCCCTGAAATATTTCGTTATTTCGAATAATTTCAGATGCAATGAAATATATTATTGTTTGAAGTATTTTTAATAATTTACAAAGAAAACGAAGTTGTAAAACGTCTGTGAATACTTTTTGCCGAAGTTTCGCAGTGCAAACAAATGACTGCTATTCATCGTCATCTACATATTATAATTCCTGTTCAACAATAATTTATTTGAGTTATGGTCGGAATAAATCTTGAGAATTAGTAGAGTTTGCTGTTGAACTACCTTAGATATGTGACTAGGAATGTAAGCTTGAATATTTAGTTTTAATTTGTCAAAATTGGCAATGTTTATCTTGTGTAACCCCGTATCGTTGGATTAAAAATGCTCAACGCAATTTTATGGTGACGTAAACTTAATTCACCTGAGCTTATTCACCTAGTTGTATTAAATACACTTTTAGTTAACTTTAAACACCTGAGTGTATTAAAGTTACTTTTAAAAAATTGTATTTACTTTATTCACCTGGGTGCATTAAATTTTACTTTTATGTTACTGTACCTACTTCTGAACTTTATCAAAATGGGCTAGAGGTACCTATCCATCAATATGGTATGACTAGACAAATGTCTTTTTATCCATTTATTAAAAAAAAATGGTTGTTCTGATACTTCTGATCAATATTTTCGAAGCAAAATAATGTTTTAGCATTGTGTGAAAGTCTGTACTTAATGGTAAATCGTTGCCATTCCATCGACAGCGCATGGATTCAGTTCATTTTTCAACACATACACAACAGCGAAACACAAACTATTTCCTATTAATCTAGTAGCGAACCGCAATCAATTATCGAAACTTGAGTAATATCCGAACCCAATAAATTGACGTACTGTCATTTCTCTTCCTTTAATCGATTATTTCAAACATGAGCGGCGGGGGTCCTACGCGGCCTATGCGTACGGACCCTAAGTATTTGGTTTATGGATAATAAATCAGAATACTCTTTGTTTTATGTAATGGCTATTGTAGTATTTTACGGGAACATACATTTCAACCCATAACGTTGATTGATATGATAAGCAAGATACGAATTCCTGTTTTTTATTTAAAGATAAATACACTTACATAGATAGGTATGATATATGCTTTAACGATTTCCGTATCAAATGACAACCATTCAAAAGTGAATAACCTTTTGTCAAACTATATGCCAGTGTCCAATGCTATCCCACATTTTCCCAGGCGTTCTTCTCTGAACAATAAATTTTATTAACACGTCACAATTTATACCCTCAAGAGGCAAGCTCGGACAATCAACTTTAATTGCTGCTTCTCTTACGTGGTGTACCGTGGGCGTTGGGTGCTGGTATTCTATGCCTCCGTGCCTGCTCAATGCACCCTCCTCCGATACAAAGGAAAGATTGAGTCATCATAACAAATACGCATGCTGTCCACGAGAGCAAAGAACTTTCTACAATCGGCTTCTTATCTATGATGGCTCCGATCATTGTGTCCCGAACGCTTCGTGCCCCGGCTCGGCCCATGAATGACGAAATACTGCAGCGTTTTACTCTTTTACTTTTCTGTGCCTTTGTTGACTTGTCGACTTCTCTTCGAATCGTTTTTTGTAAACGTCTACCCGGTACATTTGTAAAGCTCGGCTCTAACTCAGATACCTTATCTAATTCATCGCATCGAGCAATAGTAATACCATTTAATAGCTAGAAGATAATAAAAAACAATGACAAGATAACTTTAACAAACGCGCCTCTCCGCGCTGTGAGATCAGCGCGAAGCGGGGTTCATTACCGATACGCAATCATATTTGGATGTAATCAATCTTTGCAAAATATTCAAACAAAAACCCATCAAAACGTATGCTGCCTAAAATGACGTACAAAAAAAGATAAGGGACAAAAAGCTTAAATTACAAGAAACAGGAAAAAAAATCTGCTCCATTAATCATATTGATGAATGCACTTAGTATCACAGATACGTCCGTCCAATGCGATGCATCCCACCAAAATTATTTCTGATTTTCTTTTAATTCGATGCTGTTGATCAATAGGCATCCGAAATCGTTTAAAAATGCAACTCATCTTGAGCTTCGACGAAAAGCTGCTACAAAAACTAGTTTGGTTGTTGGTATTTTAAGTAGGTATAAAGGCACCTATAAAGTTCTGAGGAACGTTACTTTTATTAAACGGGTCATCAGGGTGACGAACTTAATATATTACTCGTGGACTGCAAGCGAACCACGAGGTATTTCGGAATGCTTGTTGCATTTAGATATATGATGTTCAAGGAGTGATCGCTTCTCCACCCACAGTTTAGTCACCAATTTCCATAAAGACGGCATTATCCTATGCGTGACGTATCCGTCATTTAATAAGGAATCAGTGCCCTGGAGCGTATCAAATAAAGCGCCGGAAGGCACATTTTGTCATCCCGAATGCATCCCGCTCACCCGAGTCGCGCATTGTCGACCAGCCGCTCACTGGCTGCATTTTTAGAATTATTAATTTGGTCCGTGTTCTTATACTGTGTTAAAGTGGCCGATTTTGTACCAAGCTCATACATAATACATCGTTGGGCCTCCTTATCTGTTTTGTAGGAGTCGACGCATGGTTAAATACTTTATTATGAAGTTGCATTGTTTTGCTTTTGTACAAAAACTGGTTTCTTTTTTGCAGGTGGAAGTCGTGATTCTGGATAAGAATGACAGTCCTCCGGAGTTCAAGAACATGCCCTCAGCGTACCTGGCGTCGGAAGACTTGGCCCCCGGTCAGCGGATTGCAACCATCACAGCGGAAGACCCAGATACCATCGGAACCATCACGTACAGTATTCAAAATGTTGTACCCACCCCCTTCGCACTGAACTCACAGACTGGGGTATTGACGCTGAAAGATCCTCTGGACAGGGAAACTATTTCTGAATACAAAGTGATCATCAGAGCAGATGATGGAATACAGTTTACAGATGCTACAATCATTGTACAGGTTAGTAAACTCTTTTGCATTTATAATATTACTTAGGATACAGCCGGCAGCATAATAAAAATAAGTTTATAAAAGTTAGATAGGTCTGCGGTACAGTCAAACACGTTAGTCACTCCCAGCTTATTTTATAGTTATTCATTTTCATAAAATCCAAATGAACTGAATATCGTAAAGAAAATATTCCTTCCATAGATTTAACGGCTAAGGCTTATTATAAGTAAAACATAGGCCGTCTGCCAGTAGATAATGTTTTAATTGCAGAAACCAACATATTTGTCGAAATTAAATGTCAAGATGGTGAACTGTTATTTACTGTTTGAAAAGTGATATTACAAGAAGAAACAGTTGTGTAGTCGAGTGTATTTCGGTCCCAAACATCTGTATCTCGGTCGGCTGCCGTGTCGGCTCCAATCACTCAAATTGTTATCGCTATGTCTACATCCAGAGACGGTTCGCTGGCGATTAACTAATCATTAGAGCATTTACGTCTGTCTACTCCACATGTCTATTTACATCGATGTAAAGTCTCACCGACTGTACAGACTCTACTTCCTGCTATGTAGAAAAAGATCACATTGTTCGTTTTTTTAGGTATTGTTTGTTTGTAGAAGCTTGTTTCGTGAGGTCTTTCTCGTTAAATGAATGTATCCTTCTTTTATAATGTTTTGTTAAACAATATGATAAATCATGAACAAAGACAAACGACTTAAACGCGCTCCAAGTACTACGAATTTACCCTTTACTTATAAACGTAGATTAATTTCAACTCTGTTTAAGATTTAATTTATCGCTATTTGTCTGTATTTTACAAAACGGGATGGCACCTAGTTTATACATTGTTCAGCTTTTGAGTTGAGTGAGCAGAAAATCGTTCGTCTTAGAAGTATCTATATGTATAAAGGAGGCCTATGTAGGATAACATTTTTTTTTAGCAAAGCACACATACATATTATGAAGGCACAATAGTCAATATGAGGTAACAAAAAAGCCTCAGCATTTGCAATGGCAGGGCGAGACATGCCAGAGCGCTGGTCTTCCGTGGTCGCACTATGTCCAGCAGTGTACTTCTATAGGCTGATGATGATGATGACCCCTGAGTAACAAAAGAGCGCTTTGAGTCCACATTTTTTATACGCACTGCAAAAATGTGAAACTCTCTGCCGGGGTCTGTATTTCCAGAAGAGTATAATATGGGTATCTTTAAATCGAGAATCAATAGCTTTCTTCTAGGTAAGCGTGCTTCATCTTAGACCACACTGTTACTTAACATCAGGTAGAGTGTGGTCAAACGCAAACCTATTTCGGTTAAAAAAAAAACTTTTCTTTTTCAGGTCACTGATACAAATGACAACCCGCCAGTGTTCAAAGAGAGTGCATACTCCTTCGACATCCCGGAGAATGCAGGGCGAGGGAACACAGTCGGAACAGTGACGGCGCTGGACTTGGACTCGGGAGCCAACGCTCAGCTCACCTACACCGTCATCTCCGATTGGGCTAATGATGTCTTCTCACTGAATCCACACACGGGCGTGTTCACTCTCACTGCACGACTCGACTATGAAGAGGTACTTTTTTAGGGTTCAGTACCCAAAGGGTGCCAATGAGACCCTATTAATAAGCCTCCGCTGTCCTTCCGTCCGTCAGCGGGCTCTATCCAATGAACAGTAATAGGTAGAGTTGAAATTTTCACAGAATGTGTATTTCTATCGCCGCTATAACAACAAATAATAAAAAAGTGACCCATACAAGAAAAAATTATGTACCTACATGTACCATGGTACGGAATTCGACTCGCACTAGATCGGTTTTTACATATAAAGTATGTCATCATACAAGGTTCATCTGCCCGCTCTTTGCGTCCTCTAGGAGTTGAATTCCGGGAATCCTTTTCTTAGTGTACCCCACACCATATGCGAAATATACTCTCCAAGTTTCATGCTTCTAGGCTGTGTGTTAATTGTCAGACAGACAGTCAGTAACGGATGAGTTTTATATATTTATATTAAATATTGATAAGTATTTTACTATCAAAAATAAACGTTCAAGCAAAATGAAAAAAAAAGCCGTCTTCGTGTTCTGTGTCATAAGGAACTCAAACAGTGTGACTCCAAAATGCTAATTGGGGTTTGAAATCGATTGAGTATTTCGTAGGTAAAAATGCATTCTGTCAATATAAAATTCGCAGCGGGATATAGCCGGTGTCCATTGCAAAATAAAGTCATGAATAAGAAACAAAATAAAATAAAACTCTTAAACTGCCACGGCATCGCAGTAAAAACGAATGAAATGTGCAATTAAAAACACTTAAAATAGATTAAGTGATTGCTGAGCAAAGATTTCACAACAATCGAGAAACCGCTTCAAAACCTTGACATATCGGAAACAGATTTACAAAAGCTTTAATATTTGTTTTGTAACACAGCAGCTTCTACAAACTTCTATGAAAAGAGCTTCTTCGATAGTGGACGCCTTGCGATCCTAAGGTCGTGGGTTCATTATTTTCTAAAAAATTATGTGTGCCGCATACCGCTTTCCTCACGATGTTTTCCTTCGCCGTTTAAGGGTACTGGTATAAAGCACATAAATTTTACGAAGAAAAATCCTTTAGTGCACGACCACCATCAGATGAACCCATGACCTTTGATCAGAAGGCGGAGTCACTATCATTAGACCGCCAGTGATCTTCACCAATATTCTGGTGAAGGTGACATGACAAATCTCTAAGTAATGTGTGAATTGTATATTTTTATGATGTGTGTGATAATTCACTCCTAATCATTTCAACCGTAGCTTTTCCCCGAGCTCGTAAATGCTACCTCGGGGAGCAAAATAGTGATGGCCAAAACCACTTTAGAATGTTATCCGAGCAAATATGCTAGTCATAAGGCTATAAACAAAGTCTTATGCTATTTAATGGTTTATGCTAACGAAACGGCTCCAATGTTGTAGTGTCGACTGTCGACTATAAAACTAATTGAGTTGCAAGTTTCCACCAGCTTTTGCAAATAGCTATGTAGATATACTATTTTTAAATGTACATAATACAGAGATAAAGGTATAAGCGTATTTCAGACTTTAACGGCAAGTCTCTCTTAACAAAAACGTTGCAAAGTGTTATTTATTTTTCTTTGTGGTTGTATGTTACCATAGCGACATTGTTTATTTGACAAGAAGTGTGCCCTGTTTTGACAGAAAACGTTGCTATGGTCACCTATTGACATCCGTTAGTTAATTAAAGTAACTGGGCATTAGTTATTATAACCAGATTATACAAATAATGTTTACCAAGCTAATTATATTAAGAACATATACTGTAAATAAATACATATTTGTGGACATTTCACACAGCTCCATCTAGCCCCAAACTAAGCAAAGCTTGTACTATGAGAACCAATTGGCTGATAGAACAGGTACTTATAATCCATTTTTTTGTAAATATATACTTTTATTACATAATACTACAACACCCAGACCCGGAAGAAATATTTGCAGAATATACAAACATTTCTTCCGTAGAGGGAATTGCACCCGCGCCTCTTGCGTCTCAGCCGAGCACTCGCCCGCCACGTCACCGAGGTTTTCTAAACGTAAATTGAATTTACCTAGATTAAAAATCTTTTTGCATACCTACGTACAATGATTGGTGGCTAGGAGCACGAGAGCACCTATTCACATGCCTCCACCATCCCGAAGTGCTCGGGGCCATACATTGCGGTTGAAATAATTATAATCTTAACATAGATCTTGTCAGGGCAATGACCGTGCGAGTTCTACTGAACAGCCGCTAAAACTTACCAATGGCTCATTATAATAATATAAAGATTTGATAGTGAATGTATAATGCATTGTAGGTATTACGTTTAAACTCGTAGATCCACACTATGTTATTGCTCGAATTCTGGAACCAAAATATTACAAATTCTGTAAATGATTTAGGTAGTAGGTGTACAAATAAAGTTAACTTTATTGTGTATGATAAAATACAGTAGAAACATAAACGTTTTGTCAATAACATATTCGACTTAAATTGCAGAGCCTCTTTACCAAAGCCGCTGCGAAGCCTTTTGGCTATAAAAATAAAAAAGTACGTAAGTAATAATGAAATATGTATTATGATCCATGTTTAATAAACGTATTGTGAGTTATATGAGGTTACTATCATTCAGTACTGAAGGACAATGATGCCTTAAAGGGAGATTGAAGAAGGGCATTTTGCAAGTATTCACGGCATAATGTTATGTTTTTTCCTAGGATGCAATTTAATTTACTTTCAAAAGGTTTTTTAGCCTACGGATCTGTACTTACATTATTTTGAACTGCTTCTACTGGCAATAAAAATGTTCTTTTTAGATAGCACTAAATTCCGACATCTGTCTCTTAGCGATGCACAATAATAAACATTCCGACCTTAGGTCCAACACATACTAGTTTCTACTACTCTATAAATAAAATGAATTAATATATCTATGTATCCAGATTAAGATAAAGAATTGGACGCGTTACGTTATCACAAACTGTTACTACAAATATTTAGTCACTCAGATATTATAAAATATTAATTGCTAGTGAAAAAGCGGCATATAGAAGCGCACAAGTGGAGTTGGATTCGTGAAAGCCGCGGTGTGAAATAGCTTTAAAGGTTCAGGCGTTCAGCTATAAACGAGCCTCGCGTTATGGTCTCTATTTTTATTTTCATATTAAAGTCCGACAGCTTAAAGCTTATTTAACCAGTTTTTGCGGCAGTGCCGTCGCAACAGCCTTATTGTAATACTCATCAATGCCATAGTAAAATGGCAAACAGCTCGTTAATATTTCTATGGATATAAATCAAGTGTTCGTTAGTAAAATGAGCGTGAAACAGGCTGAATTATAAGAATGAATACTTGATTTTATGGTACCTATTCTAATCAGAACCTTTTGTGGTTCTTTATTGTAGTTTATGTTACTCCACTAAAGTGCAAATTGTGTTCGCAAACATTGATAATTGATTAGTAAAGGTTACATAGGCCACATTAATTATTACAAAAATAACACAAAATCAACAAAATAATTGCTAACTTTCTACTTTGAGTTCATCCATTGTATTGATAACAAATTAACAGACGCATTTTTTGTCACATCACGACAAAACTCGTTTCATTGTTTTTGAAATTATCGTCGCGTTTCGTTTGCCTTTCGCGACACAATGTGGACGGAGCGCGGCCATAAGAGCTCGAATAGCCGTCTCCGAGACTCATCAAGTCGGCCGGTCCTGCTAATTAGTAAAAACAATTCGCAGTGTACATTCGTTCTCTCGACCGTTCGACCGCCCGCCAATTCGGCGTACCTCGCTAGAGAGAGCTGCTAATTTCATCCCGGTACTGTTTTTTTGGCGGCGCGCATCATATTCGGCATTTGCCCGCTCGATCCGCCATCGAAATTAAGGCTTGAACAATGTCTGACAAAGCGGCCGTCCGCAAAACATCCCCGGGCCGGATTCCGCGGCCGCTGCCTCTTTTTTAAATCGCCATCTCGCTTCACGATCCACGAATGAGGGAGCTTGTCATAGCTGGGAAGCTTCGGTGTCCTATTATATGGAAAATCTGAATTCCTCTGCGTCATTCGTTTAATGTTACTTTTGGCTTTCGTTACTTGTTCTTTTTATAGGGGCTCTCAGAATATTTCAAATGTCGTATGCGAATGAACTTTAATTAATTTGCTGATTAAGAAACTTTATACACGAAGCTATAAGATGACGCTACTCTAAATAATAAAAATATTAAGAAAAAAACCGTGATCAACAGTTCATCCAAGACGTATTTCAAGTATCTACGTTTTATTCAATTTCCAGACACAGCACTACATCTTGGTGGCACAAGCGCAGGACAACGGTCACCCATCCCTCTCAGGCACGGTGACAGTGTACGTCAACGTTATCGACCTCAACGACAACGCGCCTATATTCGACCCCATGAGCTTCTCTAACGAGATCCTGGAGGATATCCCTGTGGGCTCCTCGGTGGTCACCATCAGCGCTACTGATTTGGATTCAGGTATGATTGATTCAAATAGTGCTAAATTACTCTTGAAGGAACCTGAGTTAATTCCTTTTATCTTTCTGTTTCTAATGCTTCCTCAGGAACTAAGTGAGTACATAATATACGATTCTTAATGTCTCTCTGTAAAAAAACATTCAATGTGTCTTATTTAATTTATTCTCGCGTTTCAGGCTTAAATGGAAAGATACAGTACAGCATCACATCAGGAGATGACAGTCAAGATTTCAAAATAGCGGATAATGGTACAATTTTCACTGCGAAGCCTTTGGATAGAGAAACGATTCCAATTTACAATTTAGTGGTGACTGCTAAGGATATGGCGAAAGCTCCAGAACCACAACTTACTTCAACTGTTCAGGTCAGTTTGTTTCAAAGAATACTTCAGAATCGATGGAGTCTGGGCTTGGTCAACTTTAAATTAATTGTTTCTAAAGAACTACAATAGTGATACGACTAGATAGATAATTAATCCATTCTTCTCAGTAGGTATTTTATGTAGACGATGTAGAACAAGTCCAAACTCAAACCTAACCTTAACTCCCTTTTTAGTGTATTTTAAAACATAAAAAACCGCTAATCGACATCTAACCTATAAAATAATACACATGAGGCATTCTTAATTTAATCAACTGACACAGTGTGACCGTTCCTTATGTGCTTTAGAAAGGTCATCATGGTGCATAGACGCAGGTAGTTTCAGTAATGTTTATTTAGGGTTCCTTCTGCGTTTGAATAGCGCTTAGTTAAATTTATTGTTTACTTTTGCAAAGGAGTGTCGTATTTAGCGTTTACTTCTCATATAGTTGAAGTACCTGGCTTTTTCGTATATACTACCTATCTTATATTATTTTAGATAATAATACCTCTTCATAATTTCATCCATGATAATGGACAATGTAAAGTACTATAAAGTTTCATGGTTCTGGCCTCCTTCAAGGCTTTTAAGGAAGTGCTCGTTACTATCTATTGTTGATCGTCCATTGTGGAACTTGAATTAGTGTATGTCTGTGATTATGAGAAGGAAAGTGCTCATTTTGGAATATAAAATTTGATTTATAAATTGCTTAAAAATAATGTCTTAAAACATACTTATGTATATTATTTATTACATTCCAGGTGACAATACAACTCAAGGATGTAAACGATATGGCACCTGAGTTCATAACACCAAATGTTACAGCCATCTCTGAAAATATTCCGCTCAATACTGTGGTGATGACGATCAAAGCCATCGACAAAGATGAAGGACGAAATGGATACATTGAATACTTTATGACACCAGACCCAGAAAGCAATGGGTATTTTTCACTTGGGAACGTCGATGGTATACTAAGGGCTACTGGAAAGCTAGACAGAGAGCTAAAGTCTAGTTACACATTATCGATCACTGCTAAAGATAGAGGTGATCCACCGAACATGACGAAAACGAAGTTGAGGATAAATATTTTAGATGAGAACGATAATAGCCCAGTATTTGATCCAAAACAATATAGTGCATCAGTGCCTGAAAATGCTAGTATAGGAGCTAGTGTGCTACAGGTATGACGTTAATACAATTCACTTTTTCCACGAAGTTTAGTAAATAAAATGAAAACGAATTATAATGTGTTTCTTATTTTCACAGGTATCAGCGACAGACATTGATGAAGGTGCAAATGGTAGAGTCAGGTATTCAATTTCGTCTGGCGATAAAAACCGTGATTTCAGCATCAGTGAAGACACCGGCATTGTACGAGTTGCTAAAAACCTAAACTTTGAAAGGAAATCCCGTTATATCCTGACAATAAAAGCAGAAGATTGCGCCAAAGACGATGTTCGATTCGATACAGCGGAATTATCCATTTCCATTGAAGACATAAACGATAACCCACCCACGTTTTTAGATTCACCATACTTAGCCTATGTAATGGAGAATATAATTCCTCCTAATGGTGGATACATAATCACAGTGCATGCTTACGACGCTGATTCACCACCATTTAACAATCAAGTGCGCTATTTTATAAAGGAAGGTGATGCAGATCTATTCAAAATCAATGCTTCTTCAGGACAGATTTCTCTACTGAGAACGTTAGACCGCGAAGCGCAAAATGAATACACTCTAGCTCTTGTTGCTATGGATACAGGTGAGCATATTATTATATGAGTGTTGTAATTGGAACTGTGTCGTATTTACCGCGCGTAACTTTAATCTAGTGTTGAATTATTAAATTCTAAAATATGCCTTTTTGTTGCAGGGTCGCCTCCTCTTACTGGTTCAGGGACTGTTAAAATTATAGTTCAGGATGTAAACGACAACAGTCCTGTTTTTGAAAGACAAAACTACATTACTAGCATCAAAGAAAACCTAGCACCTGGAACATTTATGATTCACCCAAAAGCAACTGACAATGACATTGGAAATAACGCTAAGATCAGATATAGCCTTCTCGGTGAAAAATCTGAAAGATTTCGGATTGATTCTTCAACTGGTGTTGTTTCTACCAATGCTACATTGGATCGAGAGGAATGGGATGCGTATTATTTAATCATCATGGCACAAGACTCTTCAACAACTGATCCAAGAACAGCTACAGCAAATCTTACTATAAAGGTGGAAGATGAGAATGATAACACTCCAACGTTCGCTAATCCAGTTTACGAAGCTCATATTTCTGATCGCACTGTCAAAGGTGATTTTGTATTCGGAGTGAAGGCTAAAGATAATGACATTGGTTTGAATAAGAAAATTGTATACGATCTTAAAGGTGAAAACCAAGACCTATTTGTTATAAACAAAGAAACTGGAGTGATCAAAGCCAATGAGAATTTAATGAAATATCAAGAAAACACCTTCAATTTGATTGTTGTAGCCACTGATAGTGGTGAATCACCAAGACAAAGCACGGCTGAATTGATGTTAGTTCCAAAATCAGTAAAAAACTTTCCAAAGTTTACAGTAACCAACAAATTGACTTTTACCTTTTCCGAGGACACTCCAGAAGGAGTTCTGGTCACCCGATTATCAGCATCGTCTCCTAAAAAAGGTCCTGTAGGCTTATTGCAATATAGCATTGCAGGAGGAAACGTCGGTGATGCATTGAGAGTTGAGCCAATGAGTGGTGAAGTCTTCATTACAGGCAAGGGATTGGACTATGAGACTATGCCCATGTACGAAGTTTGGTTTGAAGTTAAGGATTCAGACAACCCGCCATTGAAATCTTTCATAGAAATTGAAATAAAAGTTACAGATGCTAATGACAATGCACCTGTGATTGAAAGCGTGCTTTATAATGCCTCTGTCCTAGAAGAAGAATCTCCTCCACAACTGGTAATAAAAATCGAAGCACATGATGATGATTCTAATGAAAATGGTAGAATATCTTTTAAATTAATCAACGACTATGAAGAAACATTTTCCATTGACCCAGATAATGGAGAAATTTATACTAACATAGCATTAGATCGAGAATCCATTCCATTCTATGAAATATTGGTAGAAGCAGTGGATCATGGAGTTCCTCAAATGGTTGGCACATCAACTGTTCTAGTGACGGTTTTGGACAAAAATGATAATCCACCAAGATTTACAAGACTATTTAGTGTAAACGTAACAGAAAATGCAGAAATAGGATCTTTTGTTATTCGAGTAACAAGTTCAGATTTAGATATTGGATCAAATGCTAATGCAACATATAGCTTTGTAGAAAATCCCGGTGAAAAATTTACCATTGATCCAGTAAGTGGCAATGTTACAGTAGCAAGACCCTTGGATAGAGAGTTGCAAGACGAGTATATTTTGAAAGTTGCAGCTATTGATGGTGCCTGGCGATCTGAAACACCACTTACCATAACAATACAAGACCAAAACGATAATGCTCCAGAATTCGAATATTCCTATTACAGCTTTAATTTCCCAGAATTGCAAAAGAAAAATAGCTTTGTTGGTCAAGTGATTGCCAATGATAGAGACAAACAAGGCCCGAACTCTATCATATCCTATTCATTGCAGCAACCATCAGATCTGTTTTCCATCGATCCAGCAACAGGAGAAATATCCAGTAAATACGTGATGAGCTATAAAAGAACATCGGTTAACACTTCTCCAGAAAATACTTACTCTGTTATTGTGGTTGCAACGGACAACGGTAAACCACCAATGTCTTCCGAATGTTTGGTTACTATAAACGTCGTAGATGCCAATAATAATGCACCCAAATTCAAGCTACATGAAAAATTCGTACCTGTGCCTATAGATGCTACACTTGGTGAGAAAATTATCAAGCTTGTAGCTGAAGATACCGTAGACTTCGGTATAAACGCAGAGATCGAATACTTTATCAAAAGTGGAAATGGCACATCATACTTTTCGATTGATAGAAACAGTGGATGGATTATTGTCAATAAACAGTTTTACTATTTGGGTCAATATTATGGATTAAGAATAAAAGCAGTTGATAGAGGAGTGCCTTCTCAATCAGATGAGACTACGGTGACTTTTGTAGTGACTGGTGAAAACATGTACAGTCCTAAGTTTACTGCTCTGAGCTATCAAGTCATAGTACCTGAAAATGAGCCAATTGGGTCATCAATTCTTACTGTTAGAGCCAGTGATGAAGATGTGGGTCCTAATGGCATGGTGAGATATGCAATTTCATCTGGAAATGCTGGAAAAGTATTCAAAATTCACCCTGTATCGGGTGCTATCAGTATTTTACGAGCACTAGATTATGATACAGTTCAAGAATACCGACTAAACATAACTGCCCATGATCTTGGTTTCAAATCAAAAGAAACTACTGCAACTCTGACAATAATTTTAACAGATATAAACGATAATGCTCCTCAGTTCAATCAAACGAGATATGTGGCATACCTGCCTGAAAACTCTCCAGTCAATAGTCTTATTTACAAAGTAAAAGCTACTGATATTGATTCTCCGAAGAACGCTATCATAAAGTATCACATTAGTAACAAGATGACATCACTTTTCCACATTAATGAAAATACTGGAGAAATATTTTCGAAAGAAGTCTTTGACTATGAAGAAACAACTTTATACAAATTAGAAGTACGAGCTGAAAACCCGAATTCCAATATGTGGAACAAAACTGAGGTCATTGTTCACATAACTGGAGTCAACGAGTACTATCCTAAATTCAAGCAACCTGTTTTTCATTTCGACGTATCAGAATCAGCTGATGTTGGAACAAATGTTGGCGTCATTCAAGCAACGGATCAAGATAGCGGTGACGATGGAATAATTTATTATCTTTTTGTCGGCTCTAGCAATGATAAGGGCTTTAGCATCAATTCTCAAACTGGAGTCATTAGAGTTGCTCGTTATTTAGACAGAGAAACACAAAACAGGGTAGTCCTTACAGTTTTAGCTAAAAACTCTGGCGGAATACGAGGAAATGACACTGATGAAGCTCAAGTTATAATATCAATTCAGGACGGAAATGATCCTCCCGAATTCTTACGACATCACTACGAAGCCACCGTTTCAGAAGGTGCGAATGTTGGTCATGAAGTTATTCGCGTACAAGCTGTGGATAAAGATGTGCGGCCACAAAACAATCAATTCAGTTTCTCGATAATCGGTGGCAATATTGATCAAAACTTCAAGATAGATCCTCAAAGTGGGGAAATCGAAATAGCACGCCATTTAGATAGAGAAACTCTGTCAACATATAGTTTGATTGTTGGGGCAATCGACACTGGTATCCCGCCGCAAACTGGAACTGCAACTGTCAAAATTACCGTGACAGATATTAATGACAACGGACCTTTATTCGACGTGGAAAATTTCGAAGGATCAGTTTATGAAAATGAACCTCCAAGTACAAGTATTGCAACACTTTCGGCTACAGATCCCGACCTTCCACCAAACGGGGCACCTTTCTCATACACTATTATTGGAGGAAAACACCAAAATTACATAAAAGTCAATCGTCACACTGGTGTTTTGATAACAACAAGAAAACTGGATAGAGAGATAACACCATTTTTAGACGTTATTATTGAGATTGAAGATAGTGGTGTTCCTGTCATGAAGTCTAACTATACGCTACAAATAAAAGTCTTGGATAGAAATGACAACCCTCCGACGCCCAGGTCTGCACACGTTCTTGTTTACGCTTTCAATACCAATGTTCCTAATCGGAAAATTGCTGATGTGAAACCAAATGATCCTGATATTGTTGGCGACTATAAATGCAAAATTCTCAAAGATTCAACTTCAGAAAGAACAATATCAACACTATATATAAAAACTGGATGTGATCTGTATACTAACGCAGTAAAACCAGGCGAAGGATATTCATTTTCGGTTTCTGGAAATGATGGAATTCATAGAGATGTGATATCGTCGATCAGTGTTGAGTTCTTTTCTTTTGACAACGCAACAGTAGAACAATCTATTACCTTACGTATTCTAAATATGTCTGCTTCCGACTTCCTTACTCATTACTACCGCAGCCTGTTAGAAATTTTAAAACACGGTTTAAAAAATAGAGAAAACATCATTCTGTACAGCATAAATCAAATTGAAAAACATTTGGATCTTACGGTAGCTATCAAAGATAGCCACTCCATTTGGAAGAGACAAAATACGGAAAAATATTTAAAAACTAAAGATGTCGATATAACCAAAATGTTGAATAGAAAAATCTTAGTTCCTTACTTTCCATGTTCTTCTAATCAGTGCAAAAATGGAGGTCGATGTACTGATGCCATCAGAATATTGGATGATACTAAAATAACAGAAAGTTCCAGCCTCATTCTGTCTTCTCCTTTGGTCAAACATGACTACGCTTGTCACTGCATCGGCGGATTCATGGGAACTAATTGTGATAAGAGGCAAGATCCTTGCACACCGAATCCTTGCCGTTTTGGAGGCCAATGCCACAAACAAGGTCATGACTTTACATGCTCATGTTCACCACGACGACAAGGCAAGACATGTGAATTAGAAAGAGATGACGTATGCAGTAGCAACCCTTGTAAGAATGGTGGATCCTGTAAAGAAAGTGCCGATAGAAACTCATTCTTCTGCTTATGTCGCCCTGGCTATCGAGGAAATCACTGCGAAGCTCTTGTAGACTCCTGCAGACCCAACCCGTGTATGCATGGAGGAATCTGTATTAGTCTTAAACCTGGCTATAAATGCAGTTGTACGAACGGCCGATATGGAACACATTGTGAAAGTACAACCTTTGGATTTGTTGAACTGTCTTACATGCAGTTCCCGGCTCTCGATGCCTCAACTAATGATATAACCATAATATTTGCAACGACGAAACCAGATGCTTTGCTGTTATATAACTATGGCTCCCAAACAAGTGGACGATCCGACTTCATAGCTATCGAGTTGCTGGGAGGAAAGCCTTTGTTTTCATTTGGAGGCGCCCGAACGTCAATAACGTCTGTCACCATAACTAACTCCAACAAGAACCTTGCTGATGGCAACTGGTATAAATTAACAGCCACAAGAAATGGTCGAGTTATATCCCTGAGTGTTACATCCTGTACCGATCATGGTGACGTTTGTATGGAATGTGAACCTGGAGATGATTCTTGCTATAATGATGACACAGGACAGGCAGGGTACGTATTCCGGCATTAGAAATATTTAAGAGTAGAACCAGTTCTTATATATTAAACTAATAAAACCTTTCTTTTTTTAGCACGCTAAATTTCAACAATGAACCGTTGCTGATTGGTGGACTACACAAAGCAGACCCAGTGTTGGAGCGTCCAGGCCAGCTTCATTCTGATGATTTCGTTGGCTGCATGCACAGTATCTCCGTGAATGGTCGACTTCTAAACTTGTCAAGTCCGATACACGCACGTGGCGTTGAGGCCAACTGTGCCCGTTCAGAGAAAGGGTCTTGCTACAAGAATGATCTGTGTGGCAACGGTGAATGTCAAGATAGGTGGAAAGGGCACGTGTGCAAATGCGATGGAAATTTCATCAGTCCTGACTGTAGCCTCTCGCTTCAATCCATATCAGTAACCGAGAATGGTCTAGTGCAGTTCATCATAACAGACAGGCATAGAAGAATGCAATTGCTAGAATCATTTTATGGTGGAAACACAATATGGGATAAGAGAGTAAAAGGATCAGCTAAGATGACAACTAAGGTTAGTAATCCATCAAAAACGTTATCTTTCTTCTTTAGAACTCAAAGAAAGGATGGTATCCTATTTTATGCAGCAACTGACAAGTATTACACATTGATAGAACTGCTAAATGGAAAAGTTGCTTACACATCGAAACAAAACTCCGTTGTAAACATGACTCAAGCCGAGCAAGATGACGTTTCTGATGGTACCTGGCACAACGTGACATTATTTTCCATGGGACGCAGCATTCGCTTGATAGTAGACGGATCACACGTTGGCGAAGAGCTGGACGCAGCTGGTGTTCATGACTTTTTAGACCCCTATCTCACTATCATATCACTAGGTGGGATAAAGCCAGAATGGCTCAGTACATCTACCCATAATAAATTCGAGGGTTGTTTGTCCAACCTCACAATAAATAATGAAATCCAACCCTTTAGTGGAAATGGAAGCATATTTAGAGAAACAGTTCATAAAGGAAAAATATTGAATGGTTGTCAGAGCGCCTTTGCTGGTGGCATTGTACAGAACACATCTCCATTGACTGTCGGATTAGTCCTAGTGCTGGTCTTTTTCATCATTCTTATGGCGGCCAGTTTATTTTCCATTATATATTACCGTTTGCGCAAACAGAAGAAAGAAAAAGGTAACAGTTCCACTAGTAAAACCAATTTATCCCATTCCAAGCAAAATGGTGGCCCAGCAATGCTTAATGCTCCGAACCTAATAGCTGGAACCAATGATAGTCTCATGAGCAGAAATCTTCACAACAATGACACGAACCTCAACAGCTATATGTCAGAAAATGTAGACATAACCCGAAATGTAGGCCACATTGTCGGACCTGAGTTGTTATCGAAGAAATACAAAGATCGGGAAATAATGAATATAGACCCACCGAGACCTCAGAGACCAGACATCATAGAGCGTGAAGTCGTCGGTAAGAGCCCGGCGCTTAGGGAAGACCATCACCCACCACCACCACCATCTACTAATACGTCACATCACACTCACGACCACCCAAGTGGCATGGATTTGAATTCAGAAGTTCCTGAACACTACGATCTCGAAAACGCTAGTTCTATAGCACCCTCAGACATAGATATAGTATATCATTATAAAGGTTTCCGAGAAGCAGCAGGTGCTCGAAAATACAAGGCTACCCCACCACCCGTCGCAGGGTACCACCATAAGCATCAAACCCCTCAACACCGGCATTCCCCGCATCACCCGAGTGGGTACCCATCAAGAATATTGCCTCAAGCTTCTCAACACCCACCGCAGCCAACGAGACAGCAGCTGCAAACAACCCCTTTAGCTAGATTATCACCCAGCAGTGAGCTAAGTCAGCAACCTCGAATACTGACACTTCACGATATATCCGGAAAGCCATTACAGAGTGCTTTCCTTGCCACAACTTCCAGTTCTGGCGGCGTTGGAAAAGACGCATTACATAGCAATAGTGAGCGTAGTTTAAATAGTCCCGTTATGTCGCAGCTCAGTGGGCAAAGCTCTTCAGCTGGCAGAAAAACTCCTAGTGCCCCACCTCAAGTACCTCAAGTAGTATCTGTCGGTTCGGGCGCGGTGGGTCTTACAGCTGAAGAGATTGAAAGAATGAATGCAAGACAGAGAACATCTAGCTTGGTCTCGACTTTAGATGCCGTGTCGAGCTCGAGCGAAGCGCCGCGGGGAGGAGGCGTGGGCCATCACATGTCGCATCGACATCACTCACCTGCAGACGATAACAGGAGCTCCACGGGTTCAGACGATGAAAGTGGGAATGACAGCTTCACTTGTTCCGAGATAGAGTACGATAACAACAGCATCAACGCAGACAAGCTTGAAGATGTAAGAAGACAGAATGTTAGTAGCGGAAGTAATCCAAAAAAGCCAATTTTACCACCTCCATATGAAAGTTTCGACTCTTCCTTTCGGGGTTCTTTGAGTACTCTAGTCGCGTCTGATGACGATTTGGCACCGCATGTGAGTTCAGCTCTGTACAGACAAGCTAATGGGTCACCCGCGGCGGCGGCTCTCGGTTGGGACCACCTTTTCAACTGGGGCCCTAATTTTGAAAGCATGATCGGAGTGTTCAAGGATATTGCTGAACTTCCAGATTCCGTTAACGGCCGATTGTCTTCCTCGCTAAGGCTACAAAACGGAACTCCTAAACCATCTGAAGAGTATGTATGATATTAAATATTTGTAAATATAGAGTTAGCGAAATTTCCTTTTAATCTTGTCGCAACAAAGATGACCTCATTTTATTTATGCTTCAAGATAATTTATGTACTTATTGTAAAAATGTAAATCAATGTACAAATGTTATGTAAAATGTAGTCAAATATCAGGTTGGATATAAAAATATGTAACTTTGATTAGACGATTGCAATAACCTAAATCAAAATAGATATTTGTGCTACATTTATGTAATGAATAGTTGAGAAATTGTATGTATTTTTTTGATAGTCTGTAAAAATTAGATTATTTTTAGGAATCTTGTATCAAGATTTCCAAATTCTTGCCATATTATTGAAGAGTGTTCATTATTTCTATGAAAATAATAAAAGTCCTTTCCCATTTGAACACTCTCCAATTATTTAGATAGTTTTAAAGATATGTGACATGCCTCATTTTGTAAATAAAATAAAAGTTATCTCATGATGTAACACTTATTTCATGTTATAACAGAATTCAATAATAACCTACTTTATGTTTCGGAAAAAATATGGCTGAAATCACAAATCTTATAATTTTAATTTTGTACCTTATTAAAAAAAAACAATAAGTTACAACACTGTATTATAGAAAAAACATTATATATGTTTTCTGACTCATTATTACATTGTATACTTTTTTCACACACAAATTAGAGTGAGTAAATCAGCCATTGTATGTAGTAAGTAAGGTGCCAAATGTAAACTGAAAAGAACTGACTAAGTTAATTTTAAAATAAAGACAATTTCAACACTCAACGATTTTTTTTAGTGCCACATTCTACCAGAAATCGTTGATTTTCATAGTAAGTTACTACTAAATTTTAAAGGAATTGTTGAAGAATTTGTTAGAAGGACAACAGGTTCAACAAGTAGGCATGCACATAAATATCTCTCTCAAATCCCTGTATTCTGAAGTTACGATAACACTTATCAGAATAAGTGAGTTAAAAGTCAGTCACGCTGATACAAGCAATTACAAAAAATTAGCTCACCCAAATACAGCTCCGACGATAAGGTGACGAAATTACGCGCGTGTTTCAAGCGGTAATTGATTTCATTTCCATACATAAAACTTTGGAACCAAAAATACAGGATGAGACACAGATGATGACAGACAATATTTTTCTTTTTTTATGGAAGAGGGCGACGAATAAGCGGCTCACCTGATGGTAAGTGATGCTGATTCATTCGGAACCAGCTGGCAACAGCTGATTCCACACGGCAGTTGTGCGAGGCAGAAATTGTCGTATGAACCGTTGTGGACACAGTGTGTTCACATGAGTGGAAGATATAAGTAGGTACTGTTGTTGCTGTGCACGATGGCGGAAATCAAAGGCTGGAATTAATCTGAACAATTCCTCAGAACACTCCCGATTGTAAATGCCTGAGTCAAAAGATCAAGCCAATCGAAAAGGACTTGGTCATTAACAATTCGAGCGGCTCTTCGTTGTATGCGGTTAAAAGGGAGAAGCTGGTACTGGGGTACGCCGGCCCAAAGATGAGAGCAGTATTCCATGTGCGGTCGTACTTGCGCCTTATACAGTTGCAAGCCGGCACAAAATACTGTCTAGCCCTGTTAAGAACCTCAAGTTTTTAGGAGGTCAATTTAGCCTTTTCTTCCAAATGACCGCGAAACTGAACATCACTTAGGTACATTCATGAACGTGTAGGTTTAAATCAGGGCGGCCAAGCGATTGAACCAAGTTCTTTCAGACTGTGTAACTTGAAATACTGAACAAGGCTATTGGAATCCCCCAATGGGGATCAGAGCTGATATTGAATGAGTTATTGAGACTCAGTATATGATCCAATTCAGTATTCCGGAAAGATGTACACATTTTTGAAAAAATATTATTTCTTACGGAATATTTATGTATTTATACTTTATTGCACAAAATAAAAACACATTGCATAAATGGAGGGCTTAATGCCTAGGCATTTTCTACCAGCCAAGCTATGAGGTTGGTTGTATGGTATGAAGAAGTTCGCGAGCGATATAAAAAAAATATGTACATGCTTTAGACATCACAATCAAGATTGTTAGGTACGCTACTTGAGACCGAAGACTTTTGTGAGACGCCTAAGAAACGGAAAGCGACAATTTTGAATATATTCGGTTATCAGTTTAGCTTCCTAGTAACATTGATATTACTCGAGAAGCAACTGAAACTGTTAAACGGCGCACAGTCTACATTTGGAGAAGCGTCAAGAACCTTAGGACTTTTAAATTAAATTGAAAAATTAAATTTATGTTAAATTTATTGTATTTAAGTAACACAGTTATTTTTTTATCCTCTATTAACTGATCTATTTGTGATATCAATTTATTTTTGGTTCATTTAAACTGTGAAAATGTTCGTTATAATCACGCTTACTTATCTTGGCTGTTGTGTATTACGTGAGTTTTTACATAAACATACATACATATCTCGCCCATATCCTTAATGGGGTAGAAAGAGCCGCAAGTAACAAGATAACTTGCAGTCACTTCAAAGACTGTGCACCCTCAAACCTTCAGGCTCTTGAAATAATTTTGGATGGAGCCAGCACAAAATCATCTGTCTTGAAAATATATTGCCTATGTCCAGCAGTGGACTAGGCTGATAATAGATGATATTGATGGTGATGAGACAATCAGAGACTATGACATGTTTTCATTTTGTTAGTTACCACTCCATAGAATATGACAGTTGCAAGCCATCGTGGACTGTTGAGCCGATACTACTTCGCTTCGTCTGGGCGCGCTTCATCTTGGCGCGCTACGAGGAATGCCTCAAAATAATAGTTCTACTCGATGTTTTCTTTCATTGAATTTGTTTTGTCAAAACCACAAATTAGTAATTTACATATTCTACAGATAAAATTGGATAGTATTTATTATTTAACTCACAAGATAATCACACACGAGAATCACTCCGTACGTTTGTTTCTCTACGTAATTTTGATTCAGTTTTAGTGTTGCATATACGAGTCTAGGTACGTGCGCTATTACTTACGTATTCAACAAGTTCTACTTTTCAGATGCTATAGCAGAACAAGCACAATGTATTGCCCCTCCGATGGAGTGTCCAAACGAAAATATTACATTTTGGCTCTATACAAGGTATATAAAGTAATGTGGGGCTATTTTATACCTACAGCTGAGTAAACATATTTTAACTTTTAAAACGAGTCAATAAAAATTAAATCTTGCCGGCTTAACTTAAAATTAGTAAAATTATTAAACCTAGTAAAAGTCCAAAGGCGGGTATTGTAGCATTAAACCAAGGTATACCTTTATGCTACTTATGGTGAAATCAGGAGAAATGATTTCTTATCTTATGTAGAAGTAAGGCCACAGCCAAGATCAAGATCAAGAAGGTAGGACAGTAATAGTTAGTTCTAGTAAGATATTTGCCTTGAAAAGGTAACCTAAGCCTTTTGGAAATCTACTAATCTGCCTTATCTGAAGAATATTTGCGTAGAGGGTCTAATATTCAATGTCTGACTGATATACTTAAATAACTTTGCCTTGATAAGCTAATAAGGAGTTAGGGTCTCACCCATAAAACTAGACAAGCAATTTTTTCACATGGCTTTGCTTTGCTTTTTAAGAGTGTGCAATAGCGAATTTTGCTCACCAAAATCGATGTAGAACTCTGTTGTTGGTTAATTAAATGTGTTTATTCACAGAGAACTGGTGATCTAGTTCGTAGGGACCCCGTCTTCCGATCCATAGGTCATGGGTTCAAACCCGGTCGTGTACCCATGGATTTTTCTGTGCGAAAAATTTATGTGCGCTATACCAGTACTCTCAAACGGTGAAGGAAAACATCGTGAGGAAACCCACGGCTTAATAAGCTCCGCACGTATTGACCATGTCTTTCCTGTGGACTAGGCCGACTAAGCTGAGAGGATGGAATAGGTGCTGGGCCAGCCTACTCCATCTTAATTCATCCCGGGCACTACAGCGTCCCGTTTGTGAAGGTAAAAGTTGCCTCCTGACGCTGTATAAATCATCTACTATAAATGGTAAAAGGCCTTAGTTAATATTTTTTTCTTTGGTTCCTTAAAGTGAAAACACAACAAAAAAAAACTAAAAAAATCCATGTGCGTTATGTTTTAATTTAGATCTTGGGAATTCAGATGATTTTTCCTTTGATAGGTAGGTCATAACTATTTCTTTAGTTGTTGAAACCAGTTTTTTACTCATTTTGTTTGTTTTCTTGAAATTACCAATTATTTGATTTGGCGGATTATTTGATTTCAAAATTTTGCGAGGTCTCACTCTGTCTTTCTTTTCTTAACCCAAAATCTGTAGCGGTTTAGATGCAATGGTGGCTTCATAATGGGTAGTAAGTGGTTGGAACTTTCATGTACAGATTACACAAAAATATAACTAAAGTAATACTCAAACAAGTCTTTTTACCTAGGAAAATATGTTAAATTCGCATTTTATGAAACAACAATTCGCGCTATCCCGTAGTGCACTCTTAGTATATCATAGATTTTTTCTGTCTTTGATGACTAATAATATAATATCACTCTCAACTAGATATGCAAAGCGCCTCATAGCTAGAGACCTGTACGATTTTGGGTAAATCCGCCTATTACTACATATAAATATCTATTGCTTTTTAAGAGAAAATCAGAAGGATGGTCACCAGTTGATGGTCGACGACCCGGAATCCATAAAGCAAGCGCCGTGGATCCAAAACGCGTCAATCAAAGTACTTATACATGGTTACACCGGCGATAAAAATTTCTCGCCTAACACAGAAATAAGGCCAGGTGCGCATTTCATTATTCGAATACAGTATATCGTGTTGAATTACTTTGAAATGAGTTTATTTTGTTTTTCACAATTATCTTACCATGAGTACGAATGAGTTTTGTTACTAGTACCTATTACTAATACAAGGTATTAATTCATATATTTTTTGTTAGTTTTATATATAGCACAATTACTAAGTTATTCAAACTTCGTAATTTCCGAGTATAACTAAGTACTTAGGTCTACATTTTTACAGATATGTTATCAAGCTAGTAACAGCACTTATTCAATTATCATACCTAGTTCATAATTGTTCATTTTCATTTGAAAATTACCAAGTTGAATAAATGAGTTCCTTTTTCATGTTCGACTATTTAGTACATTCCCAATTTCAAAAGCCTTGAAACATACCACATGATTTCCAGCTTACATGAAGTGTTGCAACTACAACGTGTTGTCAGTGGACTACAATCCCATCGCCCGGGAGCCCTGCTACATCGAGGCCGCCAGGAACACTGAGCTGGTTGGCAAGTGTACCGCCCAGCTTATTGACGAGCTCGTCAACAACTACGGCTTCAAGCTGGAGCAGTTCCACGTGATTGGCTTCAGTCTCGGCGGGCAAACGGCGGGATTCATTGGCAATTATTTGTCGTGTGGTCGGTTGGATAGGATAACGGGTAAATGTAGCAAAGGATTTTTTTTACTATTTCTTAAATGTGAGTTTTCTTAAACATGACTTTACCATGGATTTAAAACCGAAAGGCTTGTACTACATTTATTACTTAGAAATAATTCATATTTTACATTTCTTATTGCTTCTTGTTTAAATAAAAGTCTAAAGGGATCCAAAGGGACTATCCATGGATTTAGTACCTTTTTAACCGACTTCAAGAAGAAGAGGTTCTATGTTCAACTGTATGTATGTTTTTTTTTATTTATGTTAACACTGGTGTACCTATAGATAATAGTCCCAAGGTGGTTCCATAAAATGATTCATATTTTCTCTCAAATGACTTTATAGTAGTATTTTTCTTTTATTTAAATATTCCAGCACTAGACCCAGCGTTGCCCTTGTTTGTCACGACCGATGTAAACAAGAAAGTGGACAAAAGTGATGCAAATTTTGTGGAATGCATTCATACAAACGCCTTGCAGAAAGGGAAGCTGGAGCCGTCTGGTCATGTCGACTTCTACGCAAACGGAGGCATGACCCAACCTGGTTGCAAAGCCACCGCTGAGCAAAGTAAGTTTCCTGATTCATTCTAGTTTCATCCTCTAAAAAAATAGACTAATTTTCCATACCCAATACTATTCAAAATAGCAAATTGTGTCCAAGGCCAATAGCAGAAATATTCCCACGGCTGTTCTGGTTCTTATTTTGGTACACATTTTATCAGAACTCTAAGCAATATGATCCTCAAATATTATTGCTTTAAAATGACTTAGAATAGCAAAAGGCATATCCAAAGATTACATTATCAAGTGCCATGTGCAGGTTAGCATTCCATTATACGTCAGGATAAGCTGATCGTTTATACGATGTCGTTTATACCTGTCGATGACACAAGCCTTCAACTTTTTTATTCTAGGGTGTGCCATTCACTATTTGTCCGGTTTTCTAACAAGATATATTCTATTTTTAGCAAAGTCTGGATGCGACCACGCCAGGGCTCCTATCTACTTCGCCGAGTCAATAAACACGGATGTCGGATTCTATGCCACGAAGTGCCAGACCTGGATCACGTACATGATCGGATGGTGTGAGTTGTACAACTCCGATGAAGACATTTTATATGGCGAATATGTCCCATGGAAGTAAGTTTAATAATCTGATACGTACAATATGGTAAGAAAAAGTCAGCTGTAAACATCACAGCTGTAAACAACAGGTTTTAATCATTATCATTTACTACAATCTTCAATGTAAAAATACCACAATTTGATATGCGTGATAAGTTTCTCGGTCTTTTATGGGATACATTTCGGAGAGTGTGCTCAGGAATTGTACAATTTAGTTCCGCCGTCTCCTTTCTTCCATCGGACCTCCAGATACCCGGAAAGGCGTCATCTGTACATGGTTGACATTCCTAGTGCTCGTACTAAACGCTTTGAGTCCACATTTTTCATACACACTACAAAAATATAGAATACCCTGTCGATGTCTATATTTCCTGAAAAGAATAATATAGCTTTACCTAGAAAGGTAAGCATGCTCCATCTTAGACCACAGTGTGTCACATCAGGTAGAGTGTGTTCAAACCTATTTCTGTTAAAAAAAAATCCTTACCTATTACTTAGACGTAAAAGGACGTGAAAGTGTTCATCAAATGTATCCAAGCCATGAACTGAGTTATCACAGCAGTGACAATCGCGAGGTAGCTATTCAATAAGCAGGTGCAGGCACCGAGACACTTTCACTGTTCGTGGCTCTGTCTTTACGAGCGTCGTCCGAGGCTTCCTTTGTAATTACAAAAATAATCTACTTAAAGATGTTTAAAATATAGAACGCGTCCAGCTGCTTTTCTCCTTGAGCATGTCGTAAACGTAAAAGTCGACTAACCCCCGAATACTCGAACGCAACTCAGATTTGAGCACTTCTCAAGTCACGGTTTTTTGACAGTTTTTGATGAAAATCTGTCAAAAACTCGTCACTTGAGACGTGCTCAACTCTGAGATGCATTTGAGTATTCGGGGGTAAGGGATAGTAAGAATACTATCCCAACTCCAACTCCAACTTGATGAATTAATTATCTATACGGGCTGATCACCTGTCACTATGGTGCACTATATCCATCTTTAGACTTTGAATCAGAAGTGGCTGCAAGCTTTGTTATGATTACCTGTGGGTCTGCCCACCCCATTAGAGATACGGGCGTGATAATATGTATGTATGGATGTAAAGACTTTTAGACCTTTCTACGTAGAAAAAAAAATTGCTGTTTAGTTTTACAATCTTTAAAGTGATGAGATAGGGTCAGGTAAGTACATTATACAAAAACAACCAGTTTACAGTCGGCAGATGTTTGCTTGCACAACTTTTACGTAACCTTTGTAACACATTATGAACAGTCATAAAAGTTACTTACCTACTCTACTTATTCGAATGACACGTTTCTCTCTCTCTCTGTCTGGAAGAAATTGCTCTTAGCAATAATATCGCCATTGTGATATCTGTTTTTGTTTTTTTAGTACCTACGTTTTTTCTTATTTTGTTTTGTTTGATATTGTTATACATAATAAAGATATCTATCTATCTACATACGCTATGTAGACGTCTTCTAGTTAATAATTAAAATGAATAGATCTTAAAAACAATCTTATTTTCCAGTGTATCAGGAACCTACTTCTTCAATACCAATGATGAGGAACCGTACGCGAAGGGACCCAATAAGAAAAAGAAACGCAGCACAAAGTGGTTTAAGTGAAAAATGGTTATTTCCCATTGTTTATATCACTTTGTTTAATTTAAACTCCACCACATTACCTACCTAACCCCACTTCTACAAGGAAAAAAAGGCGCAATGACTTTGGAGCTGTAGGGAATAACCTTTTCAAACTCTACTATAGGTACCTGCTATTATACAAATCTTTATGAACAGAAAGAAACTTACAACTAATACAAATATCATCATTATCATCTTCTAGCCCTTATTCCACTCTATGTGGGGTCTAAGAAGTAAGAGAGTAGAAGTAAGAGTTTTGGCTAAAGTGTTCTATGACCGGCCGCCTCCCTGACGTCAACCCTCTCGTGATTTTAAGTAGCAGTTGCTCGTCGCAAATAACGAGTGCCCTGTTTAACAGTTGTTGCCAGTAAATCCTCAACTTTAGCAGAACTGGCCACGCAACTCGCGCTGATAATGGACCTTAAGTGGTAGGTAAATGTTGTTTTGAAAGTAAATACAGATCAGCTTGTGTTCCTACTTCCATGTCTTAAAATAAAAAGCTGGTAACCTAGAGGCTGCGTCAATGGACAGGTATTTGATCGCTAACCAAAGTATTGTAATATACTAGCTTCCACCCGCGGCTTTTTTTTTATTCGGATACCAAGCCGCGGGCAGCACCTAGTACTATGAATAATAGATTGGAATTAAAACCGAGCGGATTGTGGACATTGCACACGAGATCTCAGTTCGGGGCAAATTACTATTTACTAGTAGGTATTAGTAGGATTTATGCCAAAAATGAGTGGCACAACTGGTGCCAAATAAGCCGTGTTATGTAATATAGCGGTTAAAGTTACCTTTCTGTGACACACATCTTTATAGAGTTACACGATAAAGTCAAAGAACAATTTAAATGTTTAAATTATTTATGACCATATTTCGAGGGCAATAATGTGCATTGGGAATATGGTTCCAATATGCTACTAACAGACGACGAATAGTTTATTACGTTGTTTTTCTCTCAAAAATTATATTCTTTTTAATAGATAACAACGTTGCTATGGTACCTAATTAACGATCAGTCGTCCATTTATAGAATATTAGAACCGGGCATTAGTAGTAAATAAAATCAGATATGAAGCTAGAGGACAAACACACAATTTATTTCTTTAGAATATCGTTGAAAATGGTTATTTTTTAAGCCTTAATAATACTACTAGTTGTGTCACTAGTTCTTCCTAACCCTAACCCTAACCCCTTCCTAAGGTGAAAGGATTTTGTCACTTGACAAATGTTTTAGAACTTTATAGTTCCTACGGCATGCCAGTTACCTCACGATGTTTTCCTTCGCTGTTTAAGTGAACATACATTTTTCAAACAGAAAAATCCATTGGTGCACGGCTGGATTTGAATCTACGACCTTAGGATCAGAGGACGGGGCCGCTACCATTAGTGATCTTTCTAGTAATATAAATGGCTCATTAAACTATTGTTGTTGGAATGCGGGTGCCAACATCAAGTTCTTTAACGATCTAACTAAATACACATTATTTGAAGAAAGAGGCGTCACACACAATGGCAATTCCATTACCTCATGAGCGTTTACCTCTTGCTTAAAACGTTGAAAAAGATGATGAAACTCACTACAAGGTTTTATAACTTCATGCCTATGACGCTTTACATTTTTACTCTTCCATTAATTAAAATTAAATTCATTATGTAAAACTTTTAATTATTATTACAGTTCTTATAAAGGAGGGTCGGGACTTGGCATCGTCTCTTCTCTTTTAAGTTAAAAACCTGTGTTAGGGGATTCCTCTATTGTTAATTAATAACAAAACATAACTGATAACCATTATTTGCACTAACCTACTTTGTCCCACTGCTGGGCAAAGGTCTCCTTCATTAATTTCCACGCATTACTATCTTGAGCATACTCCCTCTTACGAAGACATCGAACTCGTCCCGCCAACGCATCCTTGGCCAACCGCTGATATACCTACCATTATCCTATTAAATATTTCCAAAGACTTAACAATAAACAGACGTAGGTACTCGCATATCCTCAGAACAAAGGTAATTGGAAGTAGCGATAGTCATTTTGTTTTCTCAATATCCTTGGCAATCCTCAAATTATGATTGCAAAACTGTCTCCGCCATCAGTTTAAAAGCCTTGTGTTTTCTTTAAAGACGGTGATCGGTTTATGACAGCCATAATATAACGAAGAAAACAGATCATTTATTACTGACAAAATGTATCATAAAAAATATGAAAATTCAGTGCATCTTAAAAATATATATTTATAATGTTTAAACATAGATGGTATGTCCAACAAATGACAAATAAAAAATAAAATTATAAGTAAACACAAAATTTGATTATTCGGCAAGGTTCCAATGGCTGAGATAATAATCCAGCTATAAGCTTCCCAAGCCTAATCAACATTAGGCCTGGGAAG
The DNA here is from genome assembly GCA_949320045.1 of Scotopteryx bipunctaria. Lineage (NCBI taxonomy): Eukaryota > Metazoa > Arthropoda > Insecta > Lepidoptera > Geometridae > Scotopteryx > Scotopteryx bipunctaria. The sequence continues at coordinate 8,552,083 of OX439450.1, read as the reverse complement.
CTTATAGCTGGACAGGACTTCCCTACCATACATGTAAAACAGTTGTTGTTGATGTCGTTATTGTCTCAGCCATTGGAACCTTGCCGAATAATAATCAAATTTTGTCATGATCTCATCATCATGATAAAATGTTTCAGGATATTATAAAAAATGATGAGGTATTCGAATACCTACGATCGACCTTAGGATCGTTCCTAAGGTCTTCAGGTCGAATCCAGACGTGCACCATACTCTCGTACGGTGAATAAAACATCGTAAGGAAACTGCGACATGCCAGTTTTCTCCTAGAACCTAAGCAGTTCGAAGGTTATGTTAAGCGTCTAAGGAAGCCTCTTTGAGGTGAAATTTAATCCTTACACGACTCTTTAACGAGTAATAATAGAAGAATTAGGAGTAGTCGTAAGATAGTATTATACCGGCCAATATTTTTACGAAATCAAAGTACCGACAAGCGTGTATCAGCATCCGTATTGCCTCACACTGCATTTCGACAACACTTTGATAGCCTTCGATTGAGAACGATCCGACCGTTTATGGTTTTTCTTAGTCACCATTAGGTCAAATGTCAGGTTAGAGATCACCATGGGTCAATGTAAAACATTTATTAACAGAAACTAACAACTAATACAAATATCATTTACAAAATACAAAAGTAACAGTCGGGCTATCTACCTAAAGGACTATTGCAAACGGTCTATAGATAGCTCTCCTGGTCCAGGTCATCAGACGGTGGAAGCGTGCCCAAGATGCATTGCCGCGCCTAATGGCAATACTGATCCGTTAAGCCAAAGAAGAACCAGCTCTTGGATCGTGCAACGCTTCGACAAGACGTCCTGAAAAAAATTTGAAAACACGGTGTGCACCCGTGTTATCTTTTACAATAAAAGCTACTTGTTTGCGTGTTAGTTATTTATTTACATGATAAAATCTTTTCGCGCAATTTTTTGAAGTTCCGCGACGAATTGAGACAATGAGAGTCAATGATAGTCCGCTGCAAAAGATATGGAAACGGCAGCAATTGCAATACTCCTTGCTGTATCCAGATCAAAATCAAATAACAGGACAATTTTTACAAGTTATTTTAGTAGTAGGTAGTTGCAATATAATGCCGTTTTACCCATATTTTGAAGTACTATTTATTATTATTATTATATCTATTTCTACGTAAAAGTACCTACTTATCTTGCATAGTACTTAAATACTAGCTTACTTTACTCATTAATCAGAGCTCTTGAAATTATTGAAAAATATATTTTTTATTTTATGTGACCTTGCGCCAAGTTCTGACGGCTACTTAAATAATTTTGAAAAACCCCCGTTTCCTAGTAGGTAAAGAGGGGACGCGAGGGTCACCAGTTGCCGCCTCCACTTTCGCTCTCAGTGCCCGCACGGAACACGCAAGTACCGCACGCATTTAGGGTACCGTAGGCCCTGTGAGTGTTTGAGGAGTGTGATAAAGTTCTGTGATTTTGTATCTTTTTGTGATAAGATTTCCAAAAATGGTCTATAATACCAAGTGGTTGTTTTTGATTGGAATTACCGCATTACAGTTTTCTGGTGAGTATTAGTATTCGTAATTTGAATGAAAATGTTATGAATTTGGTACTTAGTTATTAAGAAACAACTTACAAATACATTAGCGTATAAGTCGTAATTTATTACACTGAATCGCCGACGGTAGGGTAAAAATTATACAGTAAATAAATAAGTAAATAACACCCAACAGTCACAAACATAGTCCTGACCCCACACTAAGATTCCATGTGTCGAGGGTATCAGAAACTACGAGTACCATGGTACTACAAAACCCAGACCCTTATTCAATAATTTAAGTATTACAAGACATACTATCCCATCCCACTTTTAAGTATGTAAGTAAAAAGTATAATTATATGACCTACATAATTATTATAAACTAGCAGCCTGCCCCGGCTTCGCACGGGTATTTAACAAACTAGGATTTTTTAGGTCAAGTTTTTACACCTCGGGTTACATTATTGGAGTTTTAGTAAGGATCCCTAATTTTTTTGAAAATAAATTATGACCTATGTTATTCCGTAATAATGTAGCTTTCTACTGGTGAAAAATTTTTTTAAATCGGTTCAGCAGTTTCAGAGCCTATTCGTTACAAACAAAAAAATATTTCCTCTTTATTAGTGTAGATAGATATGATATTTTTATTGACCTCCTTCTTCACTTTGTTTTGCTTACATAATATTAATGTATTTACATTCATCAATGACCAGTCGATGCCCGCGGCTTCTGGTTTAGTATGAAAATAAAAAGTATCCATCGAGTATATGCTATACCAGATAACGAACTAATATCTATATACTCTAAGTTTTATTAGAATCCTTTCAGTCGTATTAGCGCTACAAATATCCAAACATACAAACATTTTGGATTTATAATATTAGGATATCAAAGTTACGATTTCTACAGGAATTAAAATGTAATTTTATTTATTTATAAACATCATTGTCCTAATGAGAGCATTTGTGGTCTAGTGGTAGCGACCTCGCTTTCCGATCTTAAAGTCATGGGTTGGTCACCAACCGATTTTTCTGTTCGGAAAATGTATGTGCGCTATTACCAGTGACTGAAAACATCATGTGGAATGTCGTTGAGCCTAAAATGTTCGAAAACATGTGAGCACGAAAAGAGCCTTTGAGACGCGCTTTAAATCCTTTCACCACACTGGTTCGAAAAAACTAATGACACTACTAGTAGTAGCGGTATTGTTCTAATATTTTGTGGAACAAGTTCAACGTAATGATAATCTAAACGTCATGAGCAGTTCAAACGCAGACGTAACCTACTGCGTTAGTAATTGCATAATACGAGTAAGTTTGTTTTGGCCTTCCTCATCCGTGTTTGTTGCACGTACACGGTTCGCAGATTCATTTGTAATCTTTAAAATTTGATTTTATATAAACACAACTTCATTCCTTCCGAAATTTTAAAAATAATACAAGCTAAAATGTCTGTGGAAGAAAAAGTACCAATTAGTTTCGGGAACGTGGTCTCAAGTGCACGAAAGAAGCCCTTGAGTCGCACTTTAAGATCCTTTTACCACACTGGTTTGAAGGAACTAATGACGGCTAGCAGTAGTAACTTTCTGTCTTTTTATATAGGTTGCATTGCTGTTTCCTAAGACTATAAAAACCGGTCAAGTTCGAGTCGAACGTGCACACGAAGGGTTCTGTACCATAGTACGTGTACATAATTGTTTCTTGTATAAGACCCTCTTTGAAATTTTATTTTATTCTGATTAAGGATTTGTTGATAAAGCGGCAATAGAAATACATAATCTGTGACAACTCTACCTACTCGTAATACGGTTTATGAGATACAGCCCGCTGACAGACAGACGGACAGACACCAGAGGCTTAGTAATAGGGTCCCGTTAGTACCCCTCAGATAAGAAACCCAAACAAAGTAGTTCAAAAACTAAAACATGATTGAAAAATCACGCTCCAAAAAGTATGAAACAAAAGAATATTAACATCAGAATTTGTTACGTACAAACTATTTAATATTAATCGTCTATTAAATAAACAACTTACACGTAACATATTATAATGTATTTTAATAAATATTCATAGTGATATTCAGAGAATAGCCGTAGGCCACCTACCGTAACAAAACAATACATTTTAACAGTACTAACATTCTATTCATACAGTACTAAACGATCTTAAGGTTTAGGGCAAAATGGCATAGGCATGTAAGTGATTCCCAATTATAGGGTGTATGCAAGCAAAATCACGAGCAACAGCTAACAGTATATATATATGTAATTTGCTTATTTGATACCAGACACGGCATCTTTAAAAAACATTTTTCATAATCATAATCAATTCATAAAAGTTTCGGGTTACATAAATTGGTCTTAAATATTTTATTGCTCAACTAAAACCTACCATTGTTGGTGTATGAATAATAATAATTAAAAAAAAATGCATCTTTTGGTACTATAAATTGGGTTATGTCAAAAAAAATGTTCAAAAAAATATACAGAATAAATCAATTTTTTGTTGTAGATCATGGCTTTCTATTATGTTCTATGCATACCGGTCAAAATCATAACCCTCATTTTTGCTTCAAGTGGCTGCAAGTTTTCTTATGATTACTTGTGGCTCTGCCGACTCCGTTAGGGATAGGTACATGCCTGATAATATGCATGTATGTACTTATGACTTATTAATAAACAATTTTTATAAAGCATGGACGCGTCAAGCCAATGGGGCGCAATGGCGCTCATTAGGGGAAGCCTTTGTCCAGCAGTGGACTGCTATAGGCTGATGATGATGATGATGATGATGATAATGATGATGATTTATATAAGTAGGTATAATTACAGTTCGGAGGAATTGCGGCATTCCGTATATTTCCGGTAGGGCACTGCATGATTATCTCACAAGGTTAACAACTTTTCAAAGATTAGCTTACGCAGTCGTTGCCTCTATCACAGGCCAGCTTCCGCTCGCGGCTTTGCTCGCGTGGTACCCGGATAAAAGTAGAATAGCCTCCAGCTACTAAACTATCGCTAAAAATGTTGCCGATATATAGCTCCGTTTCTGCGCGAATAAAGGACAAACAAATAAACGTAATCTCGCATTCCGTTTTTTTTTATTCTGAGTATTATAAGAAAGTATCTTTACTTTCTTATAATATTCAGAATTCGTTAAAAAGTTGCCTTTTTCTACTCTTTTAATCAGAAATTACTAGGATAAATCATTATAATTTTTTTTTCTATCTGTATGATTATTAGTAAATTTATATTTGGAAGAGACTAGCTTCCGCAACACAGGGAATCCTAGTGTGGGGCTGGTAAACCAAAATTTATATTTAAAAAAAAATTAGCAAACATAGATAGAAAACAAGGTTATTTTTTATTCCATATCTATTAATCCGAAATGAAGTGGACCGCAATGCATTTCTTCGATTTTCATGTGTATAATTTTCTATGTCATTCTACGTCATAGATACGTTTTACCTACGATCGATGAGACTTCTTCCGCTCCGGTAGAGCGGAATCAAAGCGCGTGCAAATGTTTGTCACTTCCGACCGGTCACGACCGACATTCTCGTTGCATAACTTTGAACCGACCGACCTCTCGTGCTTTCTCGATGTTTATAAACTATTTGACAAAATCGTGACCTTTCTACCGTTTTGTGCTCGGTTCCAATATTCTTTTAACTGACGACGGATAATTCAAAGTCACAATAAAATTAATTGAACGAAAAATCACGTTACGACAGTAATTAGAAATCCATCGTCAGTTAGTAGAATATTTAAATAAATTATAGTAAATACTTATTTGTGGACACTTCACACAGCGCCATGTAGCCCCAAACTATGCAAAGCTTGTACTATAGGAACCAAGATGGCTGATAGAACACTTACATACTTTTTTTTAATACATATTTATGATACATAATATTACAACATCTAGACCCGGAAGAGATATTTGCAAAACATGCAAACATTTCTCCCATAGCGGGAATCGAACCCGCGCCTCTTGCGACGCTAACGAGGTCGCCGGGCGTTAATCTTGTTGATTTTTATATTAGTCTATATAAGCCAATTGTGGTAGTATCAGCAAAAGACGCCTAAATTAAAAAGATAACATGATATAACCTAAATTAAGAAGAGCGATTTTGATGATAAAATTCATTTCATTCATTTATTTATTCATTTAAACTTACATTCTATCTTAACAGGCTAACCTAATGCAATAGTGTAGCTTAATTATAATAAATTCATCTAAATTAAATAAAATAAAGTCAAATTAAATAAAAAATAATGTCAAATTAAAATAAAAAATAATGTCAAATTAAATACAAACTAATGTCAAATTATTTACAAAAATAAATCCCAGATGTAATGTTGAAACCACAAGCTTGCCAAACCAATGCAAGCTCGCACAAATTACAAGCGGGGATTTGCTTATACTTGCCGAGGACAGCGTAGCTCGCAAGCACGCGGTTGCAGAATAGATTAGCGTAATATCGTACAAATCAAATTAGGTACCTATACAAAAACTTAAAGTTTTTTCGCATGGCATCACCTTGACATATGAATGACAAAAACTGTCCTTCAATAAAGTTATTATTATACGCTAGTATTACGTGCAGCTATGCCAAAGCGATGCAAATAACCATAAACATTAGGGTGATTGGCCATGAAGTCGCCTTGTTGCTCAAGGAATTACGTAATCTCTATATAATGTGTCTTATTAGTGACCTCTAATAAGTAATTTGTACGAAGATTACTGACCTCTTTAAAGAACCTGTTTTTAAAATAAAATGATATTGCATTTGGAATTCGAATGCGCTAAAACAAGCACAATCGTCTGGTGTTCTTTTTTTAACTTAGCAGAATTATGCTTCCTCATTTCACATCTTTTAAATTATGTAGGTTCAAACTGCTGTTTTAAAGAGGTCAAATAAAATAGTTTTTGCTAAAACTCCAATGCATTATTTTTGCTCCAAACCTTGGCTCTACCTTCTTTGGTATCTTTTTAACAATCTTCAAGTGAATCGACCTATCGATTCACTTGAAGATCGTTAATAGGTCGATTATTGTATTTTATTGTAGGTAGTTGGTTAGTTTATTAGTTCTTACAGTTTGTTATTCAATTCTTCACAGATAATAAATAAAACATAGATAAAAGAACACGAAGGTAAAAAGTTCTTTCACCAAACCGTTGATGCTAGAGAGATGAATTAAGACGCTATAGGTATCATTGTAAGTAGATCCGAGGGTCATAGTAACCTTTAATTTTGTTATTTCAATATCATTTCGCAAGAGTATTGAACACCTTTGGTGACGAAACTCGTATTATATTCTCAGGGTTCCTCGTAATAAGCGACATCATTTGATTCTTAACTCAAAAAAAATACACAGGTATTACAAAGCTACCAAATTATCCGTCTGTGAAGACAAAGTAAATTGAATAACTCTCGTTCACACATTTATTACGTTTCTTACAAAACATCGTGGGATAAACCAGTTCTGTAAGATCCTACAGCAGGCGTGTTTTATAAGTCTGATGAGGTCATCATCGATTGGTGACGTAAATGAAACAATTCGATAGGTCGTAACACTTTCACTGGTTCACTTTGCTTTCCAGTCTTCGATCCTCGTGAAGTGTTCTAGTTTGTAGTATGATGCCTATCGATATCATTACATAATGTGTGAATGCACTTAGGTCGAACATTTTCCTTATCTTCCTTAGTTTCCATATTTAATTTTTATTTTATAAGACGACCTCGGCGGCGTGCCGAGGGAAGGCGAAGGCGAGTGGGTTCGATTTCCGCTGCGGGAGAAATTTTTGTATGTTCTGCAAAAACTTCATCCAGGTCTGGGTGTTGTAATATTATGCATTAGAAGTATTTTTTACAATCAGCCATCTGGTTTATATAGTATCTACAAACTATTGCTTAGATTGGGGCTAGATGGTGCTGTGTTAAAATGTCCACAAATATTTATTATTTACGTACTAGCTTTCATGCGTAGGTATTCCAAGTTTCATTCAAATCTGTTCAGCCGTTATTGCGTAATTGAGGCACAAACATACATTGTCATATCCACACACCACAAATTACACTGTGAGGATGTATACTGTCCAAATGCAATATCATTTTATTTTAAAAACAGGTTCTTTAAAGAGGTCAGTAATCTTCGTACAAGTAATAATAGGTACAAGTTATATGCAAATTTTAAAATTATCAAATTACTATTTTTGAGCACAGTACTAATCTGTGGCTTTATGCATGACATGAACATTGTGCAAACTTATAATATTAATAAAGAGATGAGAAATTATAAATTAAAAATCAATGCTAGAACCTAATCAGATAACATTGACTGTTCCAAACCGTATCTGACATACTCGTAGGTAGCACAAACAAATTGCAAAGAATGCGTGTGACTAAATAGTTCACGTAAATACCACATTTACTAATGTAATAAATAATTGTTTGAAATAATCAGAGCGTGATGTGTTCGAGACTTGCGTCTTTGTAAATGACCACCCACTTAAGATCTATGTAAACAAGGTGGAAATGTGTTTCATGTGGCAAATCTGATGTCTGAATAAAGTTCTTAGATTTTTTCGAAACTTTACATCTTATTCTTCTTTCGTATCATCTTGGCCAATGCCGCCACGGCAGTTTTACTAAGTACTTTAGTAGGTATCGGAGTTATTACGACCGCTTAAAGACTTTACGATAGACAATTAGCAGCACTAACAGGTTATAGCAATAACTGGTGTACCTATTGTCAATTCTTAGGCCAATGTACAAGAATCGGAAATTGAAAACTGTAATTTTTAATGCCATCGACTTATTTTCAATATCAAGTAAATGTATTTTGTAAAAGTTGATATTAATTTGCAAAAAAACTTTAATATTGGTTCTCCTTGAAATATTATGTACGAAATCCACGGAATATCAATGTAACACCGATGCGGTTACCGCTCAACCTCGATTTTACGAGGTAGGTACCTACATTATATTCATACCTAAGGTAGGTAGGTAGATAATTCGGATTGACATCTCTCGAAAAATAAATCCTGTGGATTCCTACGGCCAACAACGATAGTTCATGGAGGGCTATGATCAAGACGTTGACTGAGAAGATAGTTAGGTAATTGATTCAGGTGTAACTTTGCTTTGATTTTAAAATTGATCCACTTAAATCTTTATAAAAAGCTTACCAAAATGCAGACTAATTATTATAATATTGTCCGCATTTTGGTTGATTAAAGAGGATTAGTACCTACTACAGATTTAACATCTAAGATAATAGACTGATAAGATTTCCATGAAGCAATATAAAAAATTAACAAAAAGAAAAAGTGGTTATGAAACTGACCAAAATTTTGTCACCTATAATATACCTCTGTAACTTGGACGAATAAACACATCAACTCTATAATGGTTTTTACTGGAATAGTCGTTATATTGTGATTGAAGATACCTATTTGATGTGACCATAATTAGTAAAGTTGATTTGCTGTTCTGATTTAGTAATAGTATCTAATAGTACCTACTAGAATTAGTAGGCATAATCTACTAGTAATGCCATTCATAAGATTTCGCTTCATGGTAGCTGTCAGATGCATGTAGGTAATGACCGAGGTAGTTGACCTTGCAGGTCGCGTGTCGAGTATTACGAAACCGTTGACAAGAATTGTGATTAAATTCAAAGAAGGTTTTAGTGTGTAAACGTTTTTGCATAATTTAAAACCAGGGTCCTACTAAATTGTTGAATTAAATATGCATTACAAACCTTGCTTATATACATTTGAACACATTTAATTATTTTTTTCATCAGTATTAGTTCCTCTTGGTCCATATTATAAATTCGCCGATGATGTAAGTTAAGTTCGTTTTTTTTTCAGTATCTGAAAGTCAACAAAACGCTGAGAAGACAAGAAAAGAAAAAAAACCACAGTCAGTCCGGGATCTTCTCAATACGACGTCATGTATCCTTCCTCCATACCGCTGTCCGCATCCCCAAATGCAATACTATTTGTACACTAGGTAAGAACTTACGATATGCACTCTCCTACAACTTCCATACGACTTTGTGACTCAGATAACAATTCCCGTAGGACCCCAGTGTCGTCTTATAATGTTACTTAAACCTTGCAAAATGTTATGATATATTATTTGAATAACTTTATTAACAAAAAGAAACTTACAACTATTACAAATATAATTTACAAAATACAAAAGAAACAGTCGGGCTATCTAGAGGCCGTTGCAAACGGTCTCACCGGTCGTGGCTCACCTGATCCAGCTCCTCAGACGGTGGAAGCGTGCCCAAGACGCTGGCCGCATTGCCACGCTGAATGGCAATACTGATCCGTTGAGCCAAATAGGAACCAAATTATTTGAATCATTTTCAGAAGTACACAAGAGAAAGGAGAACTTATAAACACCCTGGACAATGATTCGCTGACCCGTTCGAGATTCAACACAAAACACCCCACCAAGATTGTGGTGCATGGGTTCGGAGGCGGCAGGAATCTCTCTCCGAGCACGGATATGAGGAAAGCGTACTTCACGAGGGGGAACTATAATATCATCATTGTGGACTATGGGTCGCTTGTCAAGGAGCCGTGTTTGAGCCAGGTATCTCCCATTTATTGCAATGTTATTATAGGTCTTAATTTCCTATTATGTATGTATGTATGTTCGTATGAGCTAGTGGCCAACTCTAGTGACGGAGTTTTTAGGCCGCCTAAAGGCCTCCGTCGTGGCTTATCGACTTAAAAGCCGGGACCGACAATTTAATTTACTTTAATTTCCTGTTAATTCAATAGGTCTAGCTTCTCTTAATCCACTTAAATCTATTCTGAAAGATTTTACAAAAGTTTCATCATCAACTTTCGTAATTCGATAATTTGGGTGGTGCAAGTAAAATCTTGATAAAGAGTTCTCTATAAACTTTCCGACAAAGCTTTTATTGTTATCCACAAAAACTATGTTATTTGAGACAATCATTTATCTTGTCTATAAGGCATCATACGCGTACTCATATTCATAGGTCGTTTAGCGAAAGTATCGTCACAGTCATTCAACTCGACTAATGCGCGACCACCACGTAACGTATTATCAAAATTTTAGGCATTACTTCAACAGCCTGTAATGCTACACAATGCAGTGTTAGATATAAAACAATGGGTTTTGTGGTGAGTGCAATTTGCATTGTTTATGAGGCAAAAACTGCCAAATTCACAGTTAATTGGACATATGACGACTAAATCGCTTTGGGTATCTACACTATCATTAACAACTACACAGACATTATATTATTCAAGGCGATTAAATTAGGTAACTATCAATTTTTGTGGCTAAATGTGACTAAAAACAAGGTAGGATCTAAAGACAAATAGCTCAGTCAATACAGATTTTGTGAACTCATGTACGACTATCTTTTATTACTTAAACCCAATATTATTGCTCATACCTAGGTTGTTTCAAAAATTGTTAGCCACTGAGTAAATACAATCTCCTTTTTCCTGAAACTACTTTGAATTTCCTATTAATTTCAATACAAATCTTCTTGGATTAATCATTGGCTACTGTGTAGTTTTTTGCGTTGCGTTTTTCAAATGTTTTGAAATCTGGTTTATCCAAATGCATAGAGGTTGGGAGAGAATATTTTGAAAAACTGCATTTTTTTTTCATATTTTCCAGTCCACTAACTTTATTTGGAACAGCCCTCGTATAGTAGGTATACCGCCAGTAAAGTATTATCAAAGTACTGGCAAAAGGATGGCCAAATGATTATTACATTGATTGGTAATTTCCAGATAGAATGGGCTCCGCGCTTCGCCGGCCTCTGTATTGCACAACTAGTGGAGTACCTACAATACCACCCTGTGAAATCGGTGCCTCCTGAGAAGGTGCACACGATTGGCTACAGTGTGGGCGCTCATATCCTGGGACTGGTTGCCAATCACCTGGCTCAAGGGAAACTTGGAAGGATTACTGGTAAATTGTTGGCAATAAATCAAAATATCTTTTTGACTAGGTACATTAATTACATATTAGCAGACCTAAAGGCTGTTAAAACATATTGGCAGCTGCTGGCAGAAAGGTCAGTATTGTAATGTAGTTTTATCAAGGATTATTATAAAACACGGAAGCTGCAGAACTAAACGACATTTCAGCAACTTCTGTGGTTGGGCGGATTGAGGTCACTTTAGTTTTAAAGTTATCTTTCATCAGACTTTCTGACGCAAACTAAAGAGCTCTGGGACTATTTTAACGCTTGTTAAGATGGCTAATAATCGTCTGTTTCTCCAACGGTGGTTTTCAGATTTAAATGTTATTGTGCTTCTCATATTATGTAACTAAGGTTACTTGCTTACATTTTTATGGAGCAAGATTTATTAATTGATTGAATAAAACTAAACAAGGTTGCTTTACTTAGGTTCCTACCTATAAATATATATTATTTCTCAGGCCTAGATCCAACAATTCTGTTCTACATGGGCAACAACCGCTCCCGGGACCTGGACCATACGGATGCCCTGTTCGTGGACATCCTGCACACCGGGGCCGGCATCCTCGGCCAGTGGGGTCCCAACGGACACGCCGACTTCTATGTCAACGGCGGCTCGAGCCAACCAGGATGCGCTCATGATACTATCTTCCGTAAGTCGTTTTTCTTTATTAGTTTGGTCATGTAAGACTTGAAAACAGTTTTTTCAAGTGATAAATTGATTAAAGGCGCCTACTACTATAAAACGTAGTCGGAGTTCGATTTTTAAAGGTCTTGATATTTAGGTAAGTTTCATCTTTTATAAAATAAAAGTCTAAAGGTTTTTTTCTATTAATTTAAACCAAAGTAGGTATGTAGTTGCAGAAAATGAGCTTTTTGCATAACAAGTGAAAACACCTAGGTTATTAGACCAAACCGGTTTCAGTAGGTAATGTTACCTAGAACTGTCTTCCGTAATACCTGTATTACGGAAATGTTTAAAGGCGTCTTTGGCAGCATTTAGCTCTTCGACACTAGCTTGTTTCTTTTAAGTATAAGTAGTCCAGTAATTTTTGAATATCCTCAAAATTAGTTTTTGGGTTCCTACAACTGTTTTAAGCTGCAAACATAGGTACCTACCTACGAGGTAGCAAAGTGAAAATGTAATAGTCATTAGGTAAAATAAAATAAAAAATATGTAGGTATTACATCAAAAGCAAATTAACAAAATTATGAAGTAAACAATGAAGATACAGTTCGGTTATTGTTTGCTTTCGCAGACAGACTTATACTAAAGTAAGAGAATACCTTTCAGTTACGTCGACAATATTGTACATATAAAAGTATCAATTTCTAAGAACTCCGGAAAATCTTTCTAGAGGATCTATCTTTTAAGGCACCGAATGACTTGACTACAAACACAGAAAAGTATAACTGTATTACCTAACCTCTACCGTCTGCTCTAGTAACGCATTAGTAACGCCATCTTTCGATTTCCCAATGAACTAAAACTGCTTTAAGGTTCAACAGAGGTTCAACGTCTGGCGACCATCGCTCACCTCATCGCTATTATTAATTAAACAAATGATACGATGTGTATTATAAAGATTTATTGTCTATAGAACATTATTTGTTAGTACCGATTAAGTTTAGTTGAAGAATACGTACAAACTTTCAATTCTGAAGCTTAAATCATAGGTCGTAAATAAATTCATTGTTGTCTCTTGAGATAAATAGATGGCGGTGGTAGACATTCTACAGTATCCAGTGAATGTAAAATAGGGGCTACTTATCTTGACTCAATACTTACGTTTTTGTGTAAATAGTTTGACGGATTTTATTTCATTAGAAATATCTTTTTTTTTTTTCAGAGACCTTATCATGCGATCACACCAAAGTAACCCCGTACTTCATAGAGTCTATCAACAGCCGGGCTGGTTTCTGGGCGGGGCCCTGTCCTAGCCTGTTCTCCTACCTCATCGGGTGGTGCGAGCCTAAGGACACCGAATATGTCCTTATGGGAGAACATGTTACACAAAAGTACGTAGTAAATACCGATTACCTTAAAGTTTTTAATGTTATTGTAGTTTGTCTTAAAGTAAAACCTTTCGTTGAAACCTTTTTATAAGCCAACTTTTAAGAGGACGGTAGCCGTCCGATTTGATTATTGAACGGGATGAAACCACTTAAGAGGTCACCACACGCCCGCGTCTAGACAAATTTCGAATCTAATTGAAAATGATAGCGAAACCTACAGTTTTCGGTTGTATAAAAGAAAGATAGAGTGTAATATATTGAAATCAAATAATTCGCCAAATCTAGTAATTCGTAATTAAAAGAAGACTACAAATTAATGAATGAACCAAAAACTGAAACATGAATTTTTCAACATAGTTTGTTAATCGTATTTTTTTACCGTGTTTTAAGTTTGAGGAACCAAAGAAAAAATGATAAAATTTTATTTTATTTTTGAATAAACTCATTGTAACAAAATTCAACTAACAACAAAATTCTACGAGTTCGATTTTGGTTAGCAAAAATCAAAATCCACTATTGCACACTGTTAATTAACATTTTTAATCTTTTATACTTCAGGTTGTCATTATTCATTTTTCGTTATAAACTTACTATTGTTTTTGTTCTTTGCAGCGCCCGCGGCGTTTACTACGTGACAACGAATGCAAAACCTCCATACGCAAGAGGTTTCCCTGGCAAGAGCAGACACCTGAGATCTATCACCCCTTATAGCTGATATCTATCACCCTATCTATAAATAAGTAGGTACTTGGGTAGTTCTTAAATACTCATCTGAAAGACTCAGAAATGCTCAACCCTGAATTATACTTAAAGAGTGTGATCTATGTTTGATAAAATTGTTGCTGATTGTTTCGCAATCAAGCCATGACGGCTGGACCGAACCTGATTTTTACCCGACTGTATAGAAGGTGGCATTTTTAGGAATCAATAGCAATCATATTTTAACAGCTCTCACGTTTTTAACATTGCATCAGCATAGTTATACTTTTTCAGCAATCATTTAAAAGCTGTTGTTGGCCAATTTTTTTTTGGCACCTATGGCTTATTTCCATATAATATAGTAGTGAAAACAAACAAGTCATAGTTATTTTTATAGATACGAGTATTATGCACATGTTCTCAAAAGTTAATCGAAGTTACCTTAGCATAAGTTAATTTATTTAAAAATACGTACGTACAAGTTTAAGTACGTTTAAGTACGTATAAGTTTTGTACGAATAAAATATTGTGTGTTTAGGTCATTATTGTGTTTTGTTTCGTTAATTTACCTACCCTTATCACCTATTTACCTAGGTACTTGTAAAGGACAACGTACTAAGTGCACTCCGTGCTAAAAAAAACAACAACAATCTCTTTTAACATATATTTGGGAAGCTAATGTCACCACATTAGAAAGTACACTTTATTCGATTTTGAACGAATTAATCATAATTATTATTTATTATTCTGCTGCTTAAATCACAAAACAAGCGAAATATTTATTTTATAAACCAGATATGACAAAATTAGATTTAACAATTTTATAAATTGTGTTTAACTTAAGATTAACAAAATCAGAATATATATTTACAAAACGTGATTTAACTAAAAACTTTTGTATTAAACTATAAACAATAAATTACATAATTATTATAACTAGTTTACAAGAGATCAATCATAAGTACACGATTAGATGAAAATACGAAGATGCGCCATTAAACTTAGTCATTTTCAAAAGTATTCTTCATTTCACTTTTAAAAAAATACATTTACCGTTCTCAGTGATACTTAAACAGGTGACTAAAAAATTTTGATTAGCTAGGTATAAGGTTCCTGTATTAATTTTATTAAACTAATAAGCCAGAAAATTGCAACTATTTTAGTTTATAAATTACTTTGTAACCAACAGTTTCAGTTGTTATTTATTATTATGCCCCTCTTCGCTTCGTCCGGAACGAAGATGAGAGAGCGTCGTTTTCCTGCTATTTTCTTCCAGTTCTGCGTAATATTTCCGTTTTTATTTCTATTTGAAACACAATTTCATAAATTTTACTTACCTACATTTCGAGTTTGACGTTTGTCATTTCGCACAGAAAATTATTTCTATTATCAGTAGGCAGTACGAGGTTATAAATTCATTTACCCTCTAGTTTTGAATCATTGCGTCGTCTACATCGGTCGGAGTAACTTCGTTTGAAAGTTAAATTAAGTGAATTATAATGAGCCAGAGTGAGAACCAGAACTCGGGTGCACGGGTAAGTGTACCATACAGTGATATTTCATCCTCTGAGTCGAATGGTTCATCTGACTCACAAAGTGATTCTAATTTCAAATATAATAGGCGAAGGCGACGGCGTCGCCAAGCTAGACGCGAAAGACGACAGTCATCAGCGTTAAAAGTCCTATTAGAAAGAGTCAATGTCATAAGTGATATACTTATTAAACCTAAAAACAGCGAAAACTGTGATACTAGTGTCAGGGGTCCTGACATCCAATACACAGCGCCTGAAACTGGGGGACCTAGTTTTCAGTATTTTCTCGCTGAGGCTGAAGTATCCACTAATGAAGGTATGAACTTGAATATTGAGGCCCCCAACATACAATATGTTCAAGCTGAGGTTCATGCACCTATGTCGGGACATTGCAACCACACAGTACTGGAAGTGCCTATGGGTCAGCAGGAGCCGTTGTCAAGCAACGTTCCTCATTCTTCGCAAAATGATATAACTTGGCAAGGCTTGCCAGAGTTAGACAATATATGCACCCAAACATCTTTACCTCAAAACTCTCAAACGCTTTGTTGGGAGCCTTCAGTACAACTGAAAGAACCTACAATCAAAGAAGCAGTTGCTTCTGAACTTGATCTGTTGAGTAAACTCCAGAAATTTGGTCGGTCAGACTGGATGAATATACCGTTTTTTGAGACTCAAAAGGCACATAGAGCAACACCAGGGTTTTGTGCGCTCAAAACTAATCCAGAACTAAAGCCATTTGATACGTCGGCGACGTATCAACCAGATTTTGAAAATACGCTTGCCGCTATAACACATGCTGCCATTGTTCAAAATAATGCAGTTCTAGAACGATTGCAAGGAATCGTAGATTGGTGCTATTCGACTGAAAGTCTTACACCAGAGTCTCTAACTGAGAAAATTAAAGAATTGTTCATTAACGATAAACAATTCGTGAAAGCAAATGAGGATATACTGCAGCTGTCTTGTGGGAAAAGAGCAAGCATCTTACAACATAGACGCTCTAATATAATAAGCCAGTGTTCTAATTCTGTGGTGGTTGAAAAATTAAAAGAAATACCTCCATCAGACACTTACTTATTTGACAACACCCAGTTGCAAATGGTTTTGACGGATCATGGTGGTACAGACAAAACGTTCATCAAACCCAACAGGACCGGAGGTTCTGTAAAAAAGACCCAGAGACCTTATCATCACAATGGTCATAAGAGAAAGCATTCCTTTCGTGAAAATGGAAATTACCGACAAAATAAGGATGGCCCAGCAGACCAAGAGTCCCAAAAAAGGCACGCCGAACATTCTTATTCAAACCGGTCCAATAAGGACACGAAGCGAAGGCGGTACAAATGAATTTCCTTTTGGCGTGGGAGACAATGGGTGCTCCAGTATATTGCCTAAAAATAATATCAGGCATAAAAACACCGTTTTTCAAGAAACCACCATTACTGAAAAACCTGTCTCTCCTCGAAACATATGCCACACGTGTCAGTGTACCATGCTTTCTTCAGCCCGGGGACTGGGTTGCAAAACAGGCGTATTTCCATCTGCCAATGTCACCTGTTCACCGAATGTTTCTGCGGGTACTTTATCAAAGAATCGCATGGCAAATAACATCATTAAAAAGGAGAATATAAATAATAGTATGCTTGAAAGATTTCCTCCTAGCATCACAATCCCAAGACTTGTTACTATTTCAACTGGATCAGCTGGAGAAACGGCGGTGATCCCTCTGACAAGTTTAGGTTCTATTGGGTCGCCTCAACTTCATATTCTTCGTCGTCCCGTTGGGTCGACTTCATTGCAGGGTGATCCAAATTCACTGCAACCGCAAACTTCGGAAAGATCCCAAGTTGACAGTTCGCATTCCACAAAATGTGACCAACGCGTCGGACTACGGATGGGGAGCCTTCCTAAACAACAAAGTTATTGCAGGACGATAGAGCCTAGCACAAAAGAATTAGCACTCAAACCGGAAGGAACTTCATGTCATCTTCGAGGCAATCCTATCCAACAAGAGGCTCTTGACCAAAGAAACGCTCTTTGTTCAATCAGACAATCTAACAGCTCTAGCCTATCTAAGAAAAATCTGGCGCTTCAAGCTAGCTTGGATCCTTCCGTCTCCATGTCTGTTACCGCAAGTCCTAAATCATCTAAACTCAGCGATGGGACGCCATATTATCATAGCTCTTCGATGGGACAAGACTTTTTGGAGATCAGACCTCATGAAAAGAGCCTTAGCAGATCCCCTGCAAATAACGAATTTACCCAAAAAGTTTATAGACACGACAACAAATCGTCCCCCACTGAATATCTAGAATCTAACTTTGGAGGCTTGGTTGATACGGGATGGGAAAACTTACTGAAAGATTGGTCGCCCAGCGAAGTTGATTTATTAAGTAGAAGTTGGAGAAAATCATCCTTATCTGTGTATAAGCGTGTATGGAAAAGTTGGTTAGATTGGGCAAATGCAAATCAGGTAACACCGCAAAAACCTACAGGTCAAATTGTAGCAAGATATTTGGCCCACTTACATATTGATCGTCATCTATCGTTAAGTACAATTTTAGTCCATAAATCAGCAATTTCTACTATTTGTGAGCCACACCTTAAGACAAAACTTAGTTCTGATCCGTTCATCAAAAAGATTTTGAAGTCAATTGCCTTGGAAAGTCCTAGAAAAGCCCAATGTCCTACTTGGGATCCATCTACTCTTGTCAATTGGTTGCAGAATAATAATCCAAATAATATGTCCTTGTTTGAAGCAAATAGGCGATGTGCTTTAATTCTTTTATTGGCATCTGGACGTAGAGTCCATGATCTAACTCTATTATGTATAGACAGTAATAGTTTTTCAGATCATAATAATTTTATAATTTTCTGGCCGAAATTTGGGTCAAAGACTGATACAGCAAATTTTCAACAATCAGGATGGAAACTATTACAAAATAATGATTCTGATAATGTTTGCCCTATTTTTTGGGTAAGAAAAGTCTTAGAACTAAGTAAACCTTTTAGAGGTCAGCTTCCTGAATTGTTTTTAACAAGTAATCTTTCACAAAACAAACCAGCTTCCAGGACAGTAATTGCATCTTGGATTAAAACTTTACTAAAAGATGCTGATATAAAAGCAACTCCAGGTAGTACTAGGGCCGCGGTAGCATCTTACAACTGGCTAAAAAGTACTCCTATTGATGAAATTTTGTCTAAAGGTAATTGGCGCCAGACTAATACATTTCTTAAATTTTATAGAAAAGAAATAAAAGAAAAACATGAAAGCAACATACTACTATCAAAATGTTTTCAGCCAATCACATGATAAATCATTACACATTTATAATTCCTTCTTTTGATTATGTAAGATCAGAACAGAATTTTGTTTTGTTTTGTTTTTGTTGATTTTTGTTGAATTTCTGAATGAGTAACTAGCTTTCTACCTAATAAGTAATTTAGGTTATTAAGCAACGAATTATTTAAGCAGTTAAACTTCATTTTGAAAAAATAATAAAATCTGATTCTCATCATACCTATGTACTCATTTTATTCACATACTGCCTACTTACCTATTGCCATACATATGTCAAGAATTCACATACTCGTAGGTATTTACTATTTTAATGGTATATCTATTATCATCAGGCGAAAACAAACACGTCTCATCTTCGTTCCGGACGAAGCGAAGAGGGGCATAATAGAACAATTTAACATAAAATGAAATTGTTATTATGCTCCTGAAGCTTCGTCCGGAGTACTTAAATGCTGCCTGATGAAGATGAGACGCAATGATTCAAAACTAGAGGGTAAATGAATTTATAACCTCGTACTGCCTACTGATAATAGAAATAATTTTCTGTGCGAAATGACAAACGTCAAACTCGAAATGTAGGTAAGTAAAATTTATGAAATTGTGTTTCAAATAGAAATAAAAACGGAAATATTACGCAGAACTGGAAGAAAATAGCAGGAAAACGACGCTCTCTCATCTTCGTTCCGGACGAAGCTTCAGGAGCATAATAACAATTTCATTTTATGTTAAATTGTTCTATTTCCTTCTGTAAAACATATAAAAAAATATACATAAATTGGATAAGGTAGGTAATTTAAAAAATACGTTGGGCAGAAACCTACTAGATGAATATTTTTATAAATAACTCTTACTTCACAACTTTTCGTTATTATCATTTTATCTACCCACTTACTATATCGTATAAGGTTTATCAATAAAATTACACACTTTACACATTATATAACTATAGTATATTGATGAAAGAGACCGGAATTTATACAAGTTTGTCTCTGGAGCAAGTATGCTCTTCAGATACTTATTTTTAATTTTTTAACTACCTATTAAGACGACCAAATTTTAAGTCTAATGAATGCAAATAAATTGATTTAAATAAATAAATTATGTGGCATTTAATTACTTATTTAATCTCTAAGCATATTTGAATAAAAATGATTCTACGATATAAATGTAAGCAAAACATGATAAGCAGTATTTATATTTACAGCAGTTTTACAAATGAGGACTTTCAAAGTAAATCCTTAATCATGAGTCTAATCAGTAATTGACAAATCAGTGCTTCTTATTTTTTTATATTATAATGTACCCTAAAGGTCATTATTAACATAAATATTTGAATAATTATTTTGAATAGACATACCTACTTACATAATAAAGTTGAGTCAATTTATAACAAACTATTATAGCTGAACTAAAAACATTAATGAGCATTCAATAAACCAATTGAGTATAATCCATTATAATTACTGAGATTTCAGGTGTCAAATAAATTTGGAGCATTTCACTTATAAATTCCTAAAGCAACAATAAAATGGTATATAAATGAAACAGTTTTCAAATAATAGTAGATTATATATAATTATTATACTTACCTTAATATCTTAATGCTACGGTATTGTCATTATTTATACATAAAAATACCTCTTTCTTAACATTATTAACTACTGTCGCTCCGAGAAGCTTTATTGTCGACACAGCCTTACAGAGTGAGATCACCCCATTTTAACCTAAATTATTGTCCTATACTTATTATTAAAATTACAAAGTATGCTAAGTAATGGCATAAATATGTAAAAACAATTGAATTCAATGCGTAAGAATAAAATATTAAATATACATAATATAGAAAGAAACAAACGTTTTGAAAACCTCTCTCTCTCCCTCTCTTCCCGACTATTTATCCCACATGGTGGTGGGGCCAGCCTTCCTCACACTCCTCCTCCACTTCGCCCTATCCATGACTATTTTTGAAAACCAAAAAATTAATATGAAAAATATATAGAAAATAATTTGAGCTTTTAAAAGTTAAGCTAAACATTACAATACGCAGAAAATGTATTATTATCTACAGTATACATGCTACAACGGTGCATGCCAACGAGTGCATGGGGGATCATTAATACCCTTACCGCCATTTATTTGGACATTGTGAAAATTATCATTAAAATATTAAAGAATAACCACGAACCACCATTAACGTTAACCTTATTTTATTGCACATTCTCCGGCCAACACCAATACCTACAATAAAATTTCACGCGTGTTATAGTACAATATTAAAAGTTTAATATTTTATTTTAGACCTGTATTCTGATACTTTTGATATAGATGTTTAATATTTATTTAAAATTTAGTTACAATCAAGTTTTGCCCAAGCTCATATCTGATTCACACGGAGGATCACTATAATTTCGCCATCTGATATTAAACATTAAATAAACATTGCCCAGTTTATTGTTAATAGCACTCTGGTAGTTAGACACTTTCTGAAAAACCAGACGCGGATGTAAAAACAACAAGATCTATTTGACAGAATTTCGTCAATATATTTTTTCTAACGTTGTATAAGTTCGTGTAAATAAAGTAAATATATTAGTAAAATATATATTTGAAATCAATTATTTTATCTGATACAATTAACTACACACTGAATTATTTATTTCATTTACATAATTCAAAGTATATTTTTACATCACTGAATTGACGGCGTAGAGATTCGTCTTCAAACAATTATATTGCTTCGTTTATAATTCTAAATTTAATGTTAATGCTTACCGTTAAAATAAGTCATAAGTCAGATGGTTTATTATAAAGATGTCTTAGAGAAATTAAAATAAAGCAAATTAAATTAACATAAAAAAAGCTTTCTCACTTTTGTTATCCGCTAAAAAGCTCAAATCAAATTCATGGGAATTCAAGATGCAGTTAATTTTTAGATGACTACTAATGATTTTAATGAAAATTATATTAATATCTACTTGTTCATTTGTTAAGTTGAACTTTGTAAACTATTTTTTATGATAATTCTCGACGATGTCCAATTCTTAGGTTTTAATTTATATTGTGTAAATATTTTATGCTACGAATATCAATGTACATTATCCTACATATATTATTTATTGTCTATTCTAATATTTTTATATTTTTTATGATTTTTATTTGCTTATTTATAAATAACGTATTGTCATTTTACATTATTATTATTATCATACACATCTTATAAACAAATACAATACCTACAGTGTTACAGCAAACTTAAGCACTTTGAGATAGTATTTATTTACGTGCTTTTTAATGTCAGATTTTTTTATTTAAATTAAATCGAGTATTATTTTAAAGTCCACATATTTCTATTCTACACCTTTGTATGTTTCGGTATTACTCAATCACGCCGTAACCACTGGTTAAGTATAATGCATAGATTTCTTTTTTAGTACAGCTTAAATAAGTTCAATAAACTTCTTCATAACTTGTCGTGTGATTTTATCCAAGTAATTTAAAAAATGCTGATGCGGTTATTTCTTGCTTTAAAAATACATTTATGAATTATTTCTAAGTACTCAGCATTATTACATATTTGTTTTTTATTTTTTATTCTTTTTACATTAATTGCAAGTATAGATACTGAATGCAACATGGGCTATTATAACCTTGTTCAATTTTAGTTTAGTTTTTATTCAGCAGTAAGCTTATTCTAACCTATGATGTTTAAAGGGGAAAATTTATAATTGGTTTTAAAGAAAATCTTTACGAAAAGGTTTGAAATCTATCCCTGATTTATTATTTACTTTTCATTCTGCCTGTACCTAATAGGGAATAAAACATGAGTAAAGATAAAAAGTTTTGCGAGTAATAATATCCAAAAACATGCGTTGTCAATTTATGTGGATTTTTATATAAAAGTGCACTATGTAACAAGTGATATTTGGTCTCAATCACCCATCACTAGTTATTATTGTCGTGATATACGTTAGCTAAAAAACTAACACACATACCTATATAATATAAAGCCATACATTATAATATTAAGTCCTACAGTAAAAATATTGTTTCATAGTAGCTAAAATTCACAATGTGTTGTTTGTTAAAAAAAAATATGATACGAAGATTGGAATATTGTGGAATGTTAGGTAATTTTTTTCGAAAATTAACATATATAAATATTTTGCATAACATTTTGGAAGCGATGTAAAATGAAAATTAGGTGCACTACGAGCATGTCATAAAGATAAAACTATTCTATGCTACATTATATCACATTTTAATCCTTATGTAAAATACTATTATATAAGCTATATATTAATGATACAATAATAGAAGCAAAATAGTTAACAAATAAGATAAATAAATAAGTTTTCTGAAATAAGTCTATGTACAATAGCTACACTAATTATGTTGACTACGGAACCCTTTTCCTTATTGTGTTTGATCACACGATGAACGCAGGCTTATAAATAAGCATTATTACACTGAGAATGGTAAATGTATTTATTATTAATTATTCTGTTAATTAATTAATTATATATTACTAATATAATAAAATATTGGTAAGAATAAGGTGGACAGGGTTAATCTTAAACAGTTTTTTTTTATGAATAAACACTTAATTTAAAACAAAATTTAAATAATTATCGCAAATAATATTTCACTAATAGGAATAAATGGTTACATTACTTCCCATTCAATTTTATTACATAACTTGTAACTACTCTATCGGTACATTATTATTTTCAAATGTTCTTTTTATATCACTAGAGAACAATTTATTCAATAAATATATTTTATAAACATTTTACAACAATATCAAGAAACTTAGTAACAAGAGTCAAGATATAATTTCTATAAATTAAATAACAATATTTGATGCGAAAACAAATTTTTTGAATGAAAATGTTTCCTCTTATACTTTATCAGCGTCACTTTTATGGTACTTTTTATAGTGATCGAGGCATAACATCGCAATAATCCAAAATATAATGAAAAAAAAACTAAAATCATTTTATTGCGTCCTGTCGAACAAACGTATTTAATGATATGCAATGTATATAAGTAATTTATTTACATAACTTTGTACAAGAACTGATCTATCGCATCGATAGATAAAATAGTAAGAAATTTGGAGATAAAATCTAGGATAAAATATTATGAACGGTTTTTAAAATAAAGCAGTTTAGGCTCGGTGTCTCCCCATTTTACTAAACATGGCATGTATACAAATTGTAATCCTACCTAAGCAAAAACCGTGCTGTTTGATTTGATAGCTGATTGCTGATCATTTTAGAGTAGGTAAGTTTATTGTTAAAATAATCTAATGAAATGCCTTGCTTGCATTGTTGGTTCATCAAAACAGTCTATAATTTGCTATTAAAGACGCCGGCCCTAAGTTCACACATTAAACAAAATTTATATAAGTGCTTAAGCTATCGATTAAGCTAATGATAGATCATAACAACGAAAATTACTAATGATAGTGATAACCAGGTACATCAATATTATACAAAACGACTAGAATATTTGACTAGAGCTAGGACATAAGCGTTTAGTATGTGCCGTCATCGGTGAGTTCCGGGTACACCTGAGCCGGGGGTTGGACTGGCTCGGCCTGGTAGAAGGCACCTGAGACGAAGGGGTTGTTGGGGACGTGCGGGGGGGCGGGGGCGGGGGCAGGGGGCCGCGGAGGCACTATGGCCCCGTACCCAGCCTGCTCGCCGCCTTTCAGAGGAGCAGTTGCTGATGGCTTCTCCATCTAAAGACAGGTATCATGTTGGTGAACCTTTTTACTTGGTGTCATGGTGATAGATATGCTATTTAACTTCACAGAAAGGGTGCCTGCAGCAAAGTACCGCGCAGCAAAGTACAGCGGTACTGCAACGCAGTACCCACATCGCACCCGAGTGGAAAATTTGAATGTGAACACTATACTACTTTCATTATTAGCTCAACAAGACTAAAATTTACCAGTGCTTCCTTAATGGCATTTTTTTCATGCCAAATACCCTAACGTTCATACAAAAATGATTAGACTTTTTACCAAGCACACAGGCATACATCAACCTAAACAATCCTGATTGATTTAGAAACTAAATGAACTATAATATAGGTTCACAAATTTGTAAATAAAGATTTGTTTCTTTTGTAAACAGATTGAAAATACTTACAAAGGTAGTCTCATGGTCGAGCGAGGGGCGCGGCGGTTCCTCCGTGCCCGCATCGGCCCACGGCTGCAGCTCGCCCGAAGCAAAGATCCCGTAAATGGTGATGCCAATAAAGTGCACGGTGGCACCCATCAAAAACACCGCGCGCCATTCCGTTATTGCTTTTTCAAGTTGTTCCTGTACCATTTTTTCACATTAGTCAACTATCTTCAGTTCATAATCGGCACGAGTTTTTGACATCATTCAAGATCTTGAATGTGAGTTATGCACAAAGCATGGCGATTAAAGTCATTTGTCTAATTTTGCATGATTTCAATACTACTACTTCAGTGCGATGCGCGCTCAGAAACGGACATGTCTCATGCCACTGCCCGATACCGCGATGGCTGACAAGGCCATTATAGTGAACGAGTTATTGGCGTTCATACAGAATGCCATCGATACCATGGACAAGTTGAGCATCATGCAAGAACAATTTTAAGGAGGAGAAAGTCTGCAATGGCAAGTTCTTCAGGACGCTTGGCAAGGAAGCGAAGATGCCGTCCCGCCGGAGGAATAGAGAAGAAAGAAGTCTCCAGGATATCATCACCCTGCTGAAGAAGACCAACCCTGACGACGTACCGTAAATTAAAGTTTAAATAAAATCTTATAACTTTATCTAATACAGCCTAAAATTAAGGTATTTGAATAAATCGTCTCCTAACAAATGCGTTTGTACATGGTACGGCCATTACAAAAAGTGGTAAACTTTCAAACCCCTCCAAACATAATGCGGTGATCATTCGTGCGCGTTGCGGATCCGGAGCGAGCGTTAATAAAGTGCTCAGCGCGAAATATACTGCGTGAAACGCATCGTCGCCCACCCACAAAGCTACTCATTCCATATTCCGGGCGCGCGTCACGAGTTGCTCGATTTCCTATTTTAAATTAGCCACGGCCGAATGTCCTTTTTGTTTCGAGAACCGTGCTCAAGAGCGATACCCTATCTATGCCACTCGAAATTCGCGGGGGTGTCACTTCAAAGTTTTTAATAAAACGCACGACTTGGAATTGAAGAAAGGTTTCGGTTTCTTTTGAATCAGGTTTCGTTCAGAAGATTAAAAAATCTACTCATATTTTTTGTGTAACTTTTAAGTAGGTACATGCTGTTCCAGAAGGCCCGATGAAAAGTCGTAGGTAAATCAAATCACAAGAAGCCGTGAAAAAGGCCGTAGAAAAATGAAAATGCGTGAATTATTCATGTACCAAACACATCCCCTCATCTTTTCACTTGACGACCTACATAAACTAAAAGTAGAGACCGTTGAATTTGTTTCACTCACAACCAATTACAATGTTATATCTTGTGTCACTTTTACTCACCTTTTCACTAGTCATGTGGTCGATGACAATTGGCACAACAAATCCGGCTATAGTTCCGATCCCATTGGACAGGCCCATAAGGATGGACGCATATCTCGGGGCGATATCCAGATGATTCACATTATAGCCCGATATAGCGAAGCCACTGCAAGCCACGCCGAGAGTCAGTTCTATGGTGGCCACGTACTGAAATAAAGATACTGATCGAAATGGAACTTACTAAGTAACTAACAAAAAATCTATTCTGTCAAATCCTTTCTATAAACTTAGTTTAGTGGAAGTGACCCTGTTTTCCAATCCTAAAGTCGAGGAAACTAAAAGTCAAATCAAAAAGTTCGAGGACATAAGAGTCAGGTGCACAAAAGGAGCGTCTAAGAGGCACACTTTAATCTCACCACACTGTTTAGAAAGAACCAGTTACACGAATGTGTAGTACCTTGTTATTAGCATATGCGACGAGTACAAAGAAGAATGCCTCAAGCCCGAAGCCTCCGCAGTTGAATAGTTTCCTCACATTTGTGGTCGTCATAATGTTGTTCTTACGCAAGTAGTCGGCCAACATACCACCGATTGGTACCAGTGACGTCATTATCAAATGGGGAATGGCGCCGACAAAGCCAGACTGAAATTAAAATGAAATAAGAACCATGGATAGTGAAAGGTGTTTTTCTGAACAAATAGTCCAGTTGACTTACTTCTGTGATCTGCATATTAAATCTAGTCTTGAAATACGCAGACTGGAAGATAACGAGTAGGCAGAAGTTCCATGTCCTGCAGAAATTGGCTACAATGATGGCGTACACCTAAAACAAACAAAAAACAATCTTCTTTGTTTTCGACGATATTTACAGTAGTTACTATTATTTAATCTGTGCACCGCTTATCAAAATGTGTTATCAATGTTATCATATACAAAGAGAGAGAAATGATCAAATAAGAACTAACCGGCGCTGAAGTAGCGAACTCCTTCCAAGGAGTGGCAAAGAAGCCGGGCATGGCGGCTTGAGTGGCCGTCCCAAGTGACTGCTCGATGTAAGTCAGCTCCTTCGACGAGATGCAAGGATGCTTGCTCGGCCTCTCGAATACCAGCCAGAGCCACATCACATACCTTCGAATAAGGAAATGTTAGAAATATCAAGCTAACTTTGACAGGACTTTATTGACGGTCTCGGTGTCGTCGATTGCTCGGCCGAAACGCAAGAGGCGCGGGGTTGGATTCCCGCTGCGGAAGAAATGTTTGCAAGATCTGTAAATATTTCTTCCGGGTCTGGGTGTTTTAGTATTATGTATTGTATGTCTTAAAAAAATGATATAAGTAGATATTCTATCAGCCATCTGGTGCCCACATTACAAGCTTTGCTTAGTTTGGGGCTAGATGGCGCTGTGTGAAATGTCCACAAATATTTATTTATTTATTATTTCTAAGTGTAAAATACTTTAAAAAATCAAAGTTTTTGCTCACCAAATAACACCAGATACTCCATAGAAGTAGAATGGCGCCTGCCATCCGATGTAGTCGGTCAGGATGCCGGACAATGGCATGCCAATGACGATGCCGGCGTATGTTCCGCAGAAGGCAAGAGTGGCGAGCCGCGATCGCTCCATCGGGGGCGCCCACATGCGCCAGATACCATGGCAAGAGGGATAGGTAACACCCTGTATACAAATGCACAGATTGATGCAAAGTTGCATTAAAAATTTAAATTTTTACCTCGGACAAAGGATAAGTATAGCTATCCATCGAACGTCGCCAGCCTTTTAGGGAGCTTACCTGCGGCCGGTGATTTGAGCTCTGTTTTCTATCTGTAAGCGAACTTAGATAGAAAACTGAGCTCATTTTCATTTCTTATTATTATACCGATTACATTAAAGTAGTAAATGTTATTATAGTTTGTCTTTGAATAAATATTGAAATAAAATATCCAGAAGATTCCATTTAAAAACTAGACAAAGATAAAAAATAAAGAAGACGTAAAAAGCAATGTCTCTATTTAGAAGATAGAACAAAAACATATGTGAAGAAGTTTTTGAAAAAGATTAATCAAACCCAATTGAAAAGAACGCTACCTTTCTTGTCATTTTGTAAGGCTGATATCAAAAGCATACAATTTCATCTTTAATAGGATAGCATTGAGGAATCAACTAAGCTTGGATACACGCCGTAAATACGTTGCCATGGTTCCGAAGGGATCCCTAATCCTAAAGAGGTTCTACCTATAGATACGTACCTAATATTCGTATTGAAGAACGTTGATTGCTCGCAAGAGATTGAAAATGATGTATCTATGCTACAAACTTGATATGGATTTGCTAAAGAAATATTTTATTGTGATACAATTTTTTATTAATTTTGAAAGTTATATGAGTAGAATATACTTCAGTTATAGAATATACTTCCATCTCGACAATTCGGAACTACATCCCCTTTAAACATTCAAACTCACACATTTACTAGGGGTGTAAGTATGTTCGAAAAACATTAAATCAATGAAGACAGTTATACAAGGGGCGTTACACCAAAACGTGACGAGTTGCAAAATGTCGGGTGTCAAATTTGAAGCATCTATAATAAGCTTGATCATGCATCATCACGTCTGGTGTGCCAAATACCCGAGCGTTGTGGAGATACGACGTTTCTAACGGGTCCGTGGACCAGCTACCCTTCCGTTATTGGTTTAGCTAATGGGTCCACTGTCCGCTAATTGCATTGAGCAAGAGATAGATTACAAAAGTGTCGCTTTTAAGTACTCAGAAGCTATTTACTGATTTTAACATTTCTCTTAGACTGAAGCTATTTTTTTATGTAATTTTATACATAGGTACATATTAAAAGGTCCTCAAAAACCCGGTTTCCTCACGATGTTTCCCTTCACCGTTTGAGTTTAAGAAGGTACAGCGCATGTTAATGTAATGGTGTGAATAATTTTTCGAATCGAAAAATCTATTGACGCACGACTGAATTTGAACCCACGACCTTAGGATGCGAAGGCGAGATCGCTACTACTAGAACACCAGAGCTCAAAAAATAGGTCATTAAAAAATATAGACGGCGTGGCGGTGCGGCGTATTAAAATTTTATATTTTATACTCGCACAAATCTTTTCAAATCCAATTTTCTAATTCACTTAAAACCCTTCTCAGTTTATTTTTATCGGGTAACGGGATAAGTACCACATAATTAAGAAACTGGCCTAAGCTATCGCAAAAATGAGTCACTTTGATGGCGGCGGCGTAGATAGTTACTAACCTCAATAAATCCTTGTGCAACCTTCAGAATGACGACTGCTGCTGGACCGACGGTCATTGCTCCAGGGATGGCCATGTTGAAGAGCGCCGACAAGAAGATCGCAAATCCAAAGATCCTATTCGCAGGATACATAGAAGCCAGGAAACCCCCGGGCACCTGCGTGATGAGGTACCCCGCGAAATAGGACGAGTCTATCGTTGACTCGACATCCACTGTCCAGTTGAAAGGCGAATCTTCAGCTGAACTCAACTATAGGAGTAATATTGTAATGGTTCAGTAGAATCGGCCTAAGTAGACTAACTCACACGGTTTAAAATTACTAGAGACAAGATTTTCTAATATTCTACATTTCACTCCCACGATACTATTCTAAATAGTTAAACAATACTATTTAGCACTTTTAACTTCACAATTCTTAAGTCATCAGAACAAATCGTACCTACTTATTCTTGTGATAAATGAATTGAAAAAGTAATCACTAGGTGTTGAAGTCAGGGCAGGCGCGGTCCGAAGGTCCCAAAATCGTCACGTTAAATTGAAAAATATTCTAA
This sequence comes from Scotopteryx bipunctaria, assembly GCA_949320045.1. NCBI lineage: Eukaryota > Metazoa > Arthropoda > Insecta > Lepidoptera > Geometridae > Scotopteryx > Scotopteryx bipunctaria. Next base: position 8,521,693 of record OX439450.1, on the reverse strand, counting down.
AATTTACAAAATATAAATAAATAAATAAATAAATAAATATTTGTGGACATTTCACACAGCGCCATCTAGCCCCAAACTAAGCAAAGCTTGTACTATGGGAACCAGATGGCTGATAGAATACTTATATATTTTTTTTTGTAAATACATACTTATACTTTATAAAAAAGCAATTTTCTGCCCCCAGCCGCGATGCCAATAAAAATAGAAGGCTTCCATTTGTTTTATAATGTGTGCAATAAAATTGTGTATTGTGCAATAAAATCCTATTTACTCGAGGTATTCTATTATTAGTGACCCCCTCCAAAATTACAGGCTGCGACCGTGCCTGAGTCAGGGATTGGTAAGTTTGGCTAAAAATAGGGTAAACTTACGTTGCCTTTCTCGGTCATCTTGAGCTTGGCCATGCTCATGTTGCAGCGCATGCCGAACATAATGCTGAAGCCGAAGCAAGCCAGCAGCGCCACCGTGTACCGAGCCGTCATGCACGGACACTCCGCCTTTATGTATTTATCTGCCACAATTCATCACAATTTGGACCACTCTAGCCATTTATTTAAATGAAGGGTTGATATTATCTTATTTCTTATTTATATTATAAATGCGAAAGTTTGTGAGTTTGGATGTTTGGATGTTTGGATGTTTGTGCCTCTATCACGCCTAAACGGTAGAACGGATTTGAATGAAACTTGGAATATACATAGTACATGTACTGGATTAACATATAGGCTATTTTTTATCCAGGTACCACGCGAGCGAAGCCAAAAGCGGCAGCTAGTATAGTTATAATTTACAAAGACCAAACCGTATAATTTTACTACTACCAAAGACATGATCTCAAAATATACATAAACTAGTGGGATATTCTAAAGAACTTGCCGTCCTATTAGAATGAATCTCTAAACAAATAAAATTCGTAGTAGAAATAAACAATGTAGAAATACATTATTTTCTTAATAAATGGAACAATTGTTCACCTATTAGTCGTGGTGGGGGTCGATTTGGTGACGGTGGCGTTTCCAGATCTTCACCATCGTACATGTGGTCATAGCCCTTCTGGTCCATGTGGAAGTTTTCATATTGGGCATTTCTAGAACAAACAGGATATTTTTGTATTAAACGCAGGATGATTCTTTATGAATATCCAGTTATCCAGTAATGCCTTTTATCTTACAAAAAATAACTTTACTCCACAGCCTTTCTACAATATTCTCTTCATGAACAAAACTTCAAGGAAGTATCTTCCACTCCAGTTACTATGAGGAAACTTAGCTCATTAATTTGTGACGTAAGCGGTCACGAGAAACTTGGACTCTATAGATTCCACTGCTGTGGTAATGGCGTTGCGTAGTTTAAAACATTCCCACAGGTAGACAAAAGACAAAGTTTTAAAAAGCTCTAGACTTGATTGTTAAAAATTCAGAGGAATTCTTCATTTTGTAAAGTTTTGGAGAGCAGTCGTACCCCAATACTTTATCTAACATAGTTCGTATATTGAAGTAGAACTTCAATTTTCACTTAAACCTTGATTTCACGAGTACCATGATCTGCTATTTAAAATAAGTTTCTTAGTTACATATTTTATTGTATGTAAAGATGATATAATATAATACTATTAATAAAATTGTTTATTATGTTCAGACACCTGGCTCTACGAAAAATCTCTAGCTTTCCAATAGCGCAAAATCATTCACCGTTTTATGCCCCTTAAGCTCCGAGATTGAATTAGTTGGCGTCGCGTGCCTCTACCTAGATGATTATACCAACAGGAAGTGAAATTTTGCACCCTTTCAAACAAAATACTAAACCATGCCATAAAAGATTGGTGTCATTTCAAATGTACTCTTAGGTATCGCACTATATGTACCGCAAAAGTTGGCAGTTGATGTTTTTTGAAGAGGGTAACTAGGGTTGCTTTGAAAAATGTAGTCCAGTATTTATACGTTCTAGGTCCTATTGTTTGCAAGCTTGCAAGCAGATAGGTAGTACTGACAGGTCGAAGTGCAGGGATTTTAACGTTGTAACTTCGTTAAAACCCGTTTTGCCGATAACTGAGTGCAAAACATGAAAATGAAGTTTTAAACAAAGGGGCTTGGCAGACTGTTTGTTAAAAGCTTTCTGAATATGTTCCATGGAAGTTAGTTTCAAAATATTTCCAAAACAAAATGTTAAAAAGCCAGGGAACGTGTTTTATGTGAACGTGCTGTGTACAAATTATACGGTAATTTGTATGTTTAGTACTATTATCTGTGACAATAGGATGTGAAGTAAACCTAATGTAATTTTTAATACATCTAAGTACTTTTCAAAGCATGACTTTCCATTCAGGTAAGACTTTAGGTGCATATTATTATAGCGATCGCGATCGATCCACAATATCTCAATACATTAGAGCGTTCGGGTGTGAACTCATTTTTCCGCTGACAAAAGTAATAAACGCGGCTATCTGTCCGCGTCCCCTTTCAACGATGTTGGTAATGAATCGTCGCATAAAAGGCATAACCAAGTGGAAGGGCCTGCGTCGCGACGGTGGCGCCCTCGCGGTAATGCGTTTAGCGACTGTTGACGGTGAGATGTGACGATGTAAAAGGAGTCTCAGCTAATTACCGCTTATAGCATTCGATGGGACACATTGCTTTGTATTAGTTTCATTTTTTTTAGCCTTTGTTTTTAGAATTTTCTTTCGCAGTGGGCCAGTCCGAAATATGCTCATCTAATTCTGCCCGTGATGATTTGGCTTTATGATATAGATTGTACATTATACTCGCTATGACTTATTTAACGTGAAGCGTTTCTGAAATTCAAAAAAATATGTTCTTATTTTTTTGAGCTACATACATAGATTCATACATATACCCCAATGTACTATTACATTTTATCATCTATAGTAGATGATTTATACAGCGGCAGGAGGCAACTTTTGCCTTCACAAACGGGACGCTATAGTGCCTGGGACGAATTAAGATGGAGTAGGCTAGCACCTATCCCATCCTCTCAGCTTAGTCGGCCTTGTCCACAGGAAAGACATGGTCAATACGTGCGGAGCTGACTAAGCCGCGGGTTTCCCCACGATGTTTTCCTTCACCGTTTGAGAGTATTGGCATAGCGCACATAAACTTTTCATTATTACATAACAAAAACAAATAACAATACATTAGCATCTATAAATAATAAGATTAATTTGTCAACCATAGGTTAAAATCAAATGTTATTCAAGACACGGCTATAAATAAATAACTTGTGAAATTGTTGATGTTCCAACATAAAATATCAAGGTTATTATCTCTCAACCCTCCGACGCTATTGTGCCGCTAATGCACCCCACACTACGTCTATAATTATGTGACGCAACTCAAAATGTCGTAATTACTGTTTTATCCCCGTTTGTCTACGCCCTGTTAATGGATATTGTCATTTTGTTTTAAATCTGTGCTGGTTTATGCTGCTTGTAATTTTATACATTATCACATTGATAAATTTATATAATGAAGGTCGTCCCAGTACTCAGGCAACTGGGACCGCTCCAAGCGGTTACCTCCTGTAATATAATAAAAAAAACTATTGTTTAATCGATGTCTAGTTCATTTAGTAGGAAAATACTAGAAATACAAATGCAATAATTATTAATTTAACTGTTTGTCAACAGAAAAAAATGTTAACTGTAATAATCATAAATTATCTACCTACAATAGATAAAAAATACGATCGGCGACTGGAATCGGTGACTGGGACCGCGTTCCCAGTTTAAAACGGTCCCAGTTGCCCGAGTACCCAAGAGGCTAAGTGTTCTTTCTTGAGATTGGAACAGGCGAAAAAAGGTCATGTCGCTAAATGGGTGTTAGCAGCAGGTATAATATACTCTAAAGGTTACATTCTTTGAGACCAATATAGAAATCAATGCCAAAAGATGTAGATAAATCAAATTATTGATATAATAAAAAACCGACTGCGGGTGAACAAAGACATCTCATTCGATCCCTCTAATGAATCCGCAAAATATAACAAAGTCCTCTGTCCCGGATAGTTCTGACACGGCTTTGTTACAGTTTCAGTTATGCCTCGAATTACAGTTGACCGACTTTATAACTCTTCTGCCAACTTCGCTTTTAGATCCTTTGTACTGGCATATTGTCTTAAACTTGCTGCAACCAACTTAACTTTGGGCGTGAGTACACTGAAGTGCACTGCACGTTCAATCGAACTACTAACTAAGGTCTTTTAGTAGTTTCTTATAATTAGTACCTTAAAAAAATACTTTAAAAATCATAACACAACATTATTAAACAAGTCAATTAAATTAATTTCAACCTTTATTTTTTTATTCTTGGGTTGTTATCTATCTTATATGTATAAAAACATCAGGAAATAGTGATAAAATCATGATCAGAATTAATTCCAAAATTACACCTAAAGCTCATCAGCAGATTTTAATTCAAAGTTATGAAGATTGCACTCATTTGACGGCTAGAGCGCCCTAGAAAACTAATAGCCAATAATTACTTTCCCGAGCATGCAGGTTTCAACTCCTCGAAGACAGAACTCCTGAATCAGACGTGAAGAGCAGGGGGCGAAAGAAGGGGGCATTACGTAGATCACAATATGCACTTCAACATTCCTCGCTATGAATACCTACAGATTCCAGGGAGAAATGCTAGGACTTCATTAATAACAGAAAAACAATCGGCTATTTGATTGGATAGTTTTGGATTATTCTGGAGCGACTGTGATGATGTTTGATTGTTAATGAAGAATTCTATTGTTTCAAAATGTTCAGTAAACTTGAATGCATTGTTTTGTTTATTATAGTGTTTGAGATCGCTATCCATTTCGTTTACATGGAAGACAAGGCTGACCCAGGTATTCATGTAGGTAGGTACTGTCTATAAAAAGCTCCACGGAAATATTCGAAATCAATCACAATAGATTTAGTTTATTGATACATACAATATAATTTGTGACGTATGTAAGATATTGGATGAAATATATTTTCCGATTCCGGCCCTGGTGGGACGCATGGGGGGTAGCTATTACACCCCATAAAGCCACCCTCTCTAATTGATTTACAATTGTCGGTTAAATTTGTTTCCCGACCACCCTCTGCGATCACCGATCGCAAATGCATTTAGAATACTTGTACAAATGAATTTTGACTTTATTTGACTCTGTTTCAAAAATTAAAATGCATTTTTAAAGTAAGAAAGTAATAAAATTCAGAATTACTTGTTTTTACAATAGTTTGATAAAATAATGTAGACATACATCGTTATTTGTTGTGATCCAGAAAGTAAGCCAAAGGAATCGTTTGCATCGTGAATACTTACACCTAGAAGAGGTCCAGTCTGTCACCTCACGAAACCGCGAGGAGATTGAATAAAACATGTAATAAATAAACGTACCCAGACGTGACGATCTAATGTAGGTGAGCCTTCAAAGCTGAATCTAGCTTTGCTCAATTGGGTGTTTCACAGAGTGTATATTAGAGATTTTATGAATTTATTTATCAAAGCATCTCTATTTTTCTAATTTCAAGCTTTCAGTAATAACGTGAAGTAAAATTTTCTATTTTGAGACTCGATCTGCTATCTAATATACTATTTAAAATATACAAAGCTATAGGTATAGTTACCAAAAATATATCCTACTTAAAAGTAAAAATACTTACAATTTTTTCTGCAAGAAACATGGGAGTCCATAAATTTAAAGCACGAAGTCAATAAATAAATCAACCGAATGATATCGCATTTCGACACTCACAGCATAATAGAGTTATGACAAAAATGGCGAGAGACGGGAATATAACTTGCGAATCCGAGACGCTTGTTAGCGTCTTCCCGCTTTTATTTATGACCAGATTTCTTTTATGACCGTTCACGGATATCCACTGAAATCAAATAGGGGACGACGGCGGAGCTAAAACAATAATATCCAAGATTTGAGGCGTCTTCGGACGATTGAAACAGGTTGAAAGTAACTTAATAAAAACAGATGTCTGAGAAAACTTCAATATAAAAAGCATGGTACCATAAATATAGTTATGTTCTGATGATTTTTTAAATGTACTTTTATATTACGGTATTATAAAATCGAAAAAACAAGCCAGATTTTTATCTGGCTAAATATAACAAAAATTATGCAAACAAACTTTTTTGATTAAATGCAATATCACGTAGCTCCGTGATTTTCAGCGAGCATTCCGCTTCAAACGCTTTTTTGTTGGAATATGGCAAATAACATAAAAATGGAAGGTAAACATTTCTGATATTGTATTTGCCATAGTGCTATCGGACTCGGAACTTTGCTCTCTTTGGGCCTTAATCTGTCGGGCTGCGTCGACCTCACGTCCGGGTAACGCCTCTGTTGTTTCTTGCTTTCCATCGACTACTTGTCGGTTTATTATTACGAAAAAAATCGCAAAACAATTTCGTAGTGTAAACAGTAGCGATATTTTAGAAGACTGGAAGTAAGAAAATAATAAATGTATTCTCTCTATAAAGTGATCAATTATATCATGGAAGCTACTGCTCTTCAATACTGTGCTTGCTAACCATCTTCTCAAGTAACAAAACCTTTTACGGGAATCGTTTCCAAAAGGGTCCGATAACCTGTAAATGTTATCACCGCTTTCTCTGCAGGTTGTAAATATATTTAAGTGAATTCGCTGAGAAGGAAAATCCAAACAAATTCCCGTTTAATCCGAAGAAGAGCCTCCCAAATCCAGGTTAGTTGTAAATATCAATTACGCAAATACCCCGGCTTTAGGAGAGCTCTTAAACCCGGAGCCGTATAGATGCATTTACACTCAAGGGGTGAATTCAAAACGATTTATTTCTGCAAAATGTTGTCACAATGCAAATGTCAGTTTGATCGTAAACTAATTCGAGCATATGTATTTTGCTACCTACTGATACATTATTGGTTATCGTATTCACTTTAAATACAGCTTGTACTGTTTTAATAAGGAATATACTCAAAATAATAAAAAGGTGTGCATTCTGGTACATTAAAAAAAATTAATGCAGACAACAGAAACAGCTATTTTATCAAATAAGAATTTGCATTATTCTAATAAGTGAATAGTATGCTGACCCCATATTCCACCTAATAAAGGAAAAATAGTAACGAGCTAACTTTACAAAGTAACAAATAAAAGAAGCGGGCAATTGGATAAAATTCCCTGGAGATATTTTTTCCTCAAATCTAATAGAGACGGGACAAGTCGATGTAGATCATTTTAATATTCGTGTCGCCGTCCCCAGGAGTCTTGTATCGATCACACCAATGTACTCTCCGATTTATTAGGTCACTGGCTCTACAAAATAATAAAAGTTTTAAGCCTTTTTCTTTTACAAGGGGAAGTGCGAGTCAAATTCGCACACGGAGGGTTCCGTACCATCGTACATGAACCTTTGATATTATGTATTTTTTAATATGTAGCTTCGATGGTCGATTAGAAACGTTAAAAAAATTGTATGGGCCTCTTTTTATTTTATTTTTATTATTATAGCGGCAATAGAATGTGAAAATTTCAACTCTCTTTCCTTACGGTTCATGGGATACAGTCCGCTGACAGACGGACGGACAGACGGACGGACGGTATGGAACTCTAAAGTTTTCTTTATTTCGAGCCTGAATTGGCTGTCAATTATCGACTGAAGTATTTAATTGAATAAAACGAAGCAATAAAAATCTGATACCAAGTGATTAAATAAGTATAACTAAGTAAGTTACCACCATTTCTTAGCGATATTGTATTATTTATTGAGCAAGAAAATCTCAAGTTGTCGCAACTATAAATATTACAAGATTTTTCATAGTGAAGTCGTAAAAATAAATTGGCGTACCTGTGACACAATAATTCCGTCTCTAGAGAGCTGTTCGAAGGGGCATAATGACATATAGAGACATAAGCATAACTGCGGCTTATTGTGCCGTGACGAAGGGAAAATCACTTTGTGGAAGTCCTTAGAGATGTACAATGTCATACGTGTAGGAAGTAAGGATACTTAGCTAAGAAGAATACAGCTAGATCTTGAAACAGATTGTGTGATATAATCCTTAGTATTTTGTTAAGGTGTAATAAATAACACCCAACAGTCACATACATAGTCCTGACCCCACACTAGGATTCCCTGTGTCGTGGGTATCAGAAACTACGAGTACCACAACACCCAGACCCGGAAGAAATATTTACAGAACATGAAACATTTCTTCTGCAGCGGGAATTGAACTCGCGCCTCTTGCATCTCTGCCAAGCAATCGCCCGCCACGCCACCGAGCTCGTCGTGTGTGTTACAAACAGTAGAAAGAACTTTGCTAATTTAATTAACTTAAAGAGCTGTATCATTAAAGGAAACAAGGGTATTATTATAAAACTTAATCGGTCAGTCAGATAATTATGTGAATCTTAATAAAGAATTAATAGATTGGGAATAGACTGAAATGTCGTAGAACCTAGAGGAACCTAGAAGGAGTCTCCTTGAGTATATTAATGATTTCACCTAAGTATTTAATTCTTTCAAGACAATATTTTATTCTCAAGGAGTTTCATGTATCTAATACATTAAGTGCTACGCCGTAGAGCAACAGCGAATGTAGGCTGTAGAATAATGTCACATGTACTTTGTGATACAGTAACTTAGGCATGATAAAAAATAAGTCTTGAATCGCTGTATTACATCATATAAATACTGGAAAAGAAGCAAATGTGAAAGTTTGTGAGCATGTGTGTTTGTTTCCACTCAATTCCGTAAGGGGAAAACAGATTTCGATTAAATTTGGTAGGCATGTGATTTAGATTATACCTTGAATTAACACATAAGCCACTTTTATTAGGGTACCACGCGAGCCGTGGGAGGAACCTAGTAAAGTGAAGATCAAATGTGATCTTGTTCTCTTTTCATCTAGTATTCTCAAATTTTGCAACAAAGTCAGCATTTTCCATACTAAGTCAATACACTTACATCCACCTCCAGAACATTTTCTCCGAGATTTCTTGACTGGAATCAACAGGTGATAACTGGATTCACACCCTAAAGGAGCCTTAAAGAAATTGCTACCCTATACTCCACTTTCACGGTTCAAATTTCAATCACAACTATTCGAGTAGTAAAAAACAACCTGTGGAATTTCAGCACATTTTTAACGAAAGCCACTGAACATCCTCACTCCCTGTTATAAATTACTGATACGTTTGTGGTTTTCATAATATTATTTTCTTAAGTATTTAAGTACCTAAGTTTATTTCACTAAGTAATGAGACAGTTGACAGTCTCAAAAAGAACGTGTTTGAAATGGAGTAATTTATTAGCAAGCGGAACGGTTTAGACGTCACGAGCGCTGATATCAAACTAGCCTGAAATGCTTTCTACGCTCTCTGCCCCGATTCGCCGGGTTATTCTGCTATACGTTTTCAGGGCACTTTTATCTTTTCTACGTATACTCTCGTGTTCAAAGTACAAATTTTATATTTTTTTGGCATAATAATATAAAACCATTATTAAATCAAGTACCTACTATGTCTTTTTACAAAATAAATAAAAAACAAAGCTGCTGCTCAAAACATTTATAATTTAGTTATTCGAAATAGGGATCTATCCATATTCAAGTTAAATTATAGTGAAGCCTGATATATTTTCTTTAATTCTTTAGTTGCTCAAGTAATCCAATGAAGTCTAATGAAGATTGATATCATTTAAATTAAAATCTGTTTTCAACAAAAATAAAATTTATTAGACAAGAGAACTTTTATGAGAATCCCACAGCAAATTGATCCCCTATTCTGGAGACGATGTGTAGATATAGTGCGAGATGCTGTGCGCTAGAGCGAAATGACAACAACATCAGAGTGAGAAAACAAAAGAGAATTCATTCAAGATCAGCTATCTTATTCTGCAAAAATTCTGCGCCGATTTCATAATCAATCTATCTCTGTCTCTGTCGGGCTTGTGCTGAAACCTCCATCAGAGCAAGAGGGAACACGTTCCTGAAAATTTATTCTTTCATAAGATAACAGAATAGGTCCAAAAGTCGCGCCAACGCCCCAGATAAATTATTAGTTTACTTACGTTAAATGCCGCACCCTGAAGTCATAAAAAGTTATACTCTGTATTGAATCTACCTATACGTAATTGAAGTAATTAAAAACATGAAAATTCACAAGATAACTCAATCACGTCTAAGAAAATAAAAGTTAAAAAACAACCACAGATTACTTATCGATATATTTTGTAATACCAGTGACCAGGCCATATTGAATCTTATTTGAGTGTGATAAGATACACTTTACATTCACACTGTTTGGAAGTGAGGCACGTCTTCGAATGCTCCAGATTCACAGACAATGCCCCAATTTATATCCAACTCACTTACTAGAGTCAGGGCGACACGGCAGTTGAGAGTAGGAAGGATGATAGTAATATTGTATTGTGTCCCTACGACTTGTTTAAGAGCATGATCAAATACTTTTGTGCGTTTAATAATTATTTGACAAGGTACTTAGTAAAGTACGTATAATTTACTTTAATTTTGCTAAGTATGAGTAATGTTCTGTACTATTAAATACAAGTATCACCATGGTAATGAAGCGCTCGTGGCGTAGCTTGCTTAGACGTTCATGATTGATCGTTAAAGTTGAGCAACGTTGTGCGCGATCACAATTTGGATGAGTGACCGCAAGCGGCATTACGAGCTGAGCGCTTCCGTGCTTCGGAGGGCACGTTAAATTGTCGGTCCCGGCTTTTAAGTCGTTAAGCCATGACGGAGGCCTTAAGGCGTCCTAAAAACTCTGTCACAAGAGTTGGCCACTAGCTCATGCGAACTTACTTTACCATGGTAATAATGTTCGGGTTAGATTTAAAAAAGTGGGTACCCATGCAGAGGACTAATCTGATTAAAGTAAGTAAAGCAACAATAACTTGTGACGACATCGCGGACCATATCACATAAGAATTTAGGGTAAAAAACCCATCGCAAAGCCAATTACATTAAAACATTCGGCCGGGGACAAAGGGCGAGAGAACAATGGCAACTGGTAGGAACCCGCGATACGTCTTTCAATGCTTTTAACTTTCCACTGATGGCGGCGCGAGGGAAAAATGGTGACGTCTCGCGACAAATGCCCGTGAAATAGAGCTGGATTACAGTCGATGAAAATTAAACAATTATCGATGATTTGATACTTGTTTCGTTATTAAGGTATATGGTAGAATGGGATATTAGAATAATGCTATCTTCCAAATTATTAAAAACTGTTAGAAAACATTTTATTACATTATTTTTAGGATTTTTTTTATTGAAATACGCAAATAAAAAGTTTATCAATTACATTCAAAATTGGTTTACCAAATAAGTAAATAAGGTTCAATAGTCACATTATAATTCTGACGTCACACTTATTACGTTAGCGTAAGTATCATGATGTAACAACATCATGACCCAGAATGTAATAACTCTTTGCAGCCGCGGGAAGCTAACCTGCACGCTACTAAGGAGCAAATCTGAGTCTTGAGTGAGTATTAGTAATGATTGTTATTATATTTGTTATTGTATTGTTATTTTTAGTATCGAAATATTTTCTTGTTAGTCCCATCACTAGTAAAGAAGTGAGACGTAACCAATGGGGTATCACGGCTTGGTTGCACCGCAAACTCATTTTATAAATCGCCCGTCCGCTTACCCGGAACCACGCGTTACCCACCCTATCGAGGCGACACTATAAAAACATTAAAAGCTTTCCCCGTAAAAATAGTTTTCCATAGCATATTGGAGAATGCTTTAAAATGCCATGAGTAAACAAATTTATCATTTTATTTCATGATGATTTTGAAAATTATGTGGAAATAATTTAATAACTTACCAAAATATTCGTTTGTTTATTTTTTTCTACTTTAAATTATAAAGAAATTCATTTTATTACTTTTCACAAGCAAAACAATTTTTGTATAAAATTACGAAACCCCAATCATTTTATATTCTGACCCGAAAACTATTTGAACCAATGTCCCTTGAAGCAACGCATCACAATGTCCCTTTATAAAAACGACCGCCCGATCCACTCGCTTAATAGATAGTATCAAGGCAAAGATCTTAAGTAAATCAAATCGCCCCATGAATGGCGAATGAGCCGGGGCTTTTCAGAGTTTTCCACAGATGGCTATCACAATGGACGGGATCAAGAGAAACTTATCTACGCGGAAGCAAAAATGTTTCTTACCGCTTCTTTAAGTTCCACCCATTTGATATCAGGCTGGTTAAGAACATTTAAAATTACATAGATGGACTTTACTAAAATAGTTTATTTATTTATATGATTTCTTACCGTAGTAAGTAAAAACTTCTTTTTGTTTTCCAAAGGTCGTAAAGAATCAAAGCAGTTATGGACTTTCCGTTTCAAAAAAATTATGTGCGTTCAAACACGTTTACACACGTAAATCTGTGAAGTAATATCGTGAGGATAAAGCGGCTTTAACAGAATAAGTGTATCCATCAAGTACCTACCGCGAAACAAGGTTTCAGCTAATTATAACACGTAATAGGAACTTACTTTATAAACGAACTAAAATACTAGCAGAGCTATAAAAATCTGATAATATATAAACGAGTATTCTTCAAAACTGTCTAGACGAGACAAAAGATTAATATCACTTCAAACAGCTTCAAGCTTAAGCAGCTTATGAGCCCAACGCGTACTCGGGTAGAATTTGTATCAGCGGATTACAGACAAATGCTAAAATATTTAAGAATAAAAAATAACTTCAACTGGTTATTGGACTAAATTATGACAATATAAAAAACCATTTAGCTCCGTAAAATTCAAATTCATTGAGACACAATGCAAACGTTAAACCATCCTTAAAAAGATTATTCATCACAATTTATCACTGTAAAAGAGACTTTACATCGCATCCGCATTTACATTTTTATGGTTCCTAAACACTCAATAAAACCAACCACGAGTATAAAAAATCTAAATGTGCAGAGCGCGCTACAAATCTGTTAGAACTGTGAAAATGCAACATAGTAGAACTCAGAAACAAGTAACTCAACTAACTTTTAATGAGATACTCTCTATCTGCATCGGTTGGCCGGCCATACCAAGGTACTTTTACTTTTTCAGCGTTGAAATAATTATTCTCTTTGTAGATTATTTCAAACACGTAAAATGCACATAGCCATTGTTAAGGCCAGCTAAGAAACAACCCAGCAAAAAATTCGGCGTAACCGTGCGATATAGGTAGGTAATAAGTTGAGGTTTTAATAAGAAAACTCAGAAAAGATAATGAATGAGCGCATTTAAACCATAATTTCTGAATGCTGAAAAGCCTGAAAAATACACTTCCGACAGCATGTTTGACGTACATTACTAACTGAAAAGTTCTATAAATAATGTTTCTTTATGTGTATTTCTCTCAATCAAAATACTCTTTACAGATATTTTATCGATGTTTTATTACACGCAAAGTGACGTCTGTTGTGAAGTTGAATGTCTGTTCTTTAGTTGCACTGTTTACGAGAAGACCCTTTCAGAAGGCGAAACCTCGCCAGGGCTTTGAAAAACAACAATAACCCTCTCCATACGTATGTATGAGGATACGCAATATACTTCAAAGTACTTCAACACAGACCTTTAAAGCGGAAGAAAAGGTACAATGGACACGGTTAAAACTAACCTAAAATTGATCCTGATTCGAAATACTGGTGACACGAGGAGTAGTAGTAATATGACAAGGTAAGATCCACTTTTTAGGATAATTATAAATGTGACTTTATTTTTTCGTTTATCGACACAATAGTTTTTTAATAATGTTTGAAATAAATAAGAAACGATTTATTTATTTGGTTCACAAATACAAAATTACACAGTTATAAACAAAAATTAGCAAAATTGTGAGCCAAAGGGCTACAACTCAGCGTGTGCTGTAGGAGCCCGGAACTTATTAACTTTGAGAGATAGAGTAATAACAGAGCGATGAGGAATGAATGAAGATATAGTGAAGTATACTATATCTTCTTTCATTCCACATAGATATAGAAAGGTATGATAGGATGGTTCGCTCATGTAAAGAGGATGAATGAAAGAAGATCAACGAAACAGGTGTATGAGGCAAGTGTGAATGGTACCATTGGAAGGCAAGACCTAGGCGCACGTACCTGGACCGAATTGGCGACGTTTTGGAAAAGGGCCAGGTCAAGAGTACCCTAAACCGACGAGCATGCATGAGGAATGTAATGAGACTGAATGAAGCGAAAGAAGTATGTCAGGATGAGAGAAATCTTTGAACTCTGCCTATCCCTATGGGAACAGCCGTGATTTAATGTATGTATGTAGTTCTATTAATTGGATAAATAAAGACAAAAATATACCATTCTTCTCAAATAATTTAAATATCACCCCAATTGAAACAGCAACGGGAGCACTGTATTAAAGCTTTAAACAAACAACTAACTACTATCTAATTTGCATACAACTTCGTCAGGTCGTTCGTTTTATTAGCTCTATGCAGACCCCTCTCTGTTTAAGAGCCACGCTATTTTCATGTTTCGAGAGTACAAATGGGAATCCATTTAAATACTAAGCCAACGTTTCAATACTGATGTAAAGTGCTTAGTGTATCGTATGTGATTTCGTGATTGCGTGCAACCCCATCCTATTCGATTTGTTGTATTGTAAAAACCACAAATAAATAATTTAACTAGAAAAGTGTCTTTGGTAGATTTAAGTCCGTACAGTCAAGAGCACTGGTGGTCTAGCTCAAAACAAGTCGTGCACCAATAGGTTTTTCTGTTCGATTCTGTTTCTATCATGTAGGTATTCTCAAACGGTTGAGGAACACATCGCGAGAAAACCAGCTTGTCGTAGAACCGTAGAAAGTTCGAAAACATGTGTCAAGTGCTCGAAAGCAGCCTTTGAGGCGCACTTAAAATCCTTTCAAAAAAACTGGTCGAAAGAACTAGTGACACGACTAGATAGATAAGTCGGTTAGATTAGATTTGTTGCTGTTACATAGTTGCTTTAATGGTTTCAAAACAAAATAAAAGATTTCTCCAAGTAGCTACATTTAAATTGCTTCGTAAATTTCCATTTATAATGGCAATAAGCCTTCCTTTGTAACTTGCGCAAAGGCTCGCACGGCTTCCCGCTTCTTTGAGATGCAGTTGAGGGGCTTGGGACATGGCAGGAGATGATTGTGCCGATACTCTACTTGTTTGCCGCCGATCGACTCGGGGGAGAAACGTAATTTAGAGGTTTCTATGTCACATACGCTTGTCGTTTGAATAGAGTAGTAAATTAGAAGGATTCTATTGAGTTTTCTAGATGGGTAACATTGTTAATCATATGTACTTGACACAAACTTACTTATTTTACAGAATAACTGGTTATTGATTTTCAAGTCATGTAAGTCTTAGATTTTATACTGTACTTTAAGTTTAGTCCTTAAAAGAAACTAATAGTGTATAGTTGTAACGCTTTAAATGTAGAAAATAGAAAACAGGTGTTGTTCTCTTTTATCACCTCCACTTACTTTTGTACCATAATCCATAAACTTATTATACAATCTACGACAATATTAAAAAAAATTACAAAGTTTATTTTCACGGCATGGCAACAGAACAAAAATGTTTACTTCCCGAAAAACGTTGAAACTCAGCGCTTCTCCGTCAATTAACATCAACAACTTTACTTTTAGGAGTTGTCGCCCCCGAGATTGTATTTTAGATAATGGCTCAGTAATCACGACGGTGATTTATCACGGTGCTATCTCAGCCTTCACTGTCCATTAAGCAATTCTGACTGCAACCCTTTGTAGCGGTTGTCACCCTATAGCGGGGAACCTCACACGGTTGACGGCGACCGCATCGCAGTTGAACCAACCGATAGGCACATAGGGAGAAGATAGACTTATCAGAGACAGGTGGATGTAGAGTGTTCTTTTATTTTATTGAAAAAAGGATTTTCCACTATAAATGGAAACTCTTAATTGGCTTTCCGTATATGTGCGCATGTATTAAATATATCCAACTATTGATGTACATAGCTGTAAGTTTTCTTGATGTCCTTAAAACAAATTAAAATAAAAAAAATTACTTGAAAAAAGGTAAAATACCTAAGTTTAAGATATGAGAAAGAAAGGTAAGGCAGTACTTAATAATGGTTTAAAAAGTTCTACTATTCACTTTTAAAAGATGCTTTTCGTTCAAGTCTCACGGGCCCTGATATATTTTTATATCCGAGATATTTTTGTGAAAATTGATAAAAACTAACTTTTGATGTTAAAACCAAATTAACAAAATCAAAAATATGTTAGGTGACATCGGCCCCGGGGTCGGTAAGTAAGTTAGGGGCCCAACAATTGACATGCATTAACGGTATTTCCGGTGGCGTTTGGCCCGCAATGTTGTTACGGACCGGAAATTCAATCGAGTTTAGAACGTCTCCTGTGTTACGTCATTGCCGCTAAAAATATAATAAAGACAAAATAAACGAATGTTACCTACCTATGCATCTATTACAGCAAAGGGTACTTTTAGTTTGATGCGCTTTGATGCTTCTTTGTTGTGGGTTCGTTTCTTTTTCATTTTTGGGAGTCTATATAATTTTCTATTTCCGTATGTTTACGTACCATTTTAACGGGTGGTGTAATTAAAAAAAAACGACCTGACTATATTAAAAATTAACAATAGTGGGCGATAAAAAAAACGTAAGTATTTTAAGGCTCACTGCACTGATGCCACAGAAGCAAATCACTAAGTTACCGTTGTCGATGCCAAGATTTTTAGATTCTCATTCTCGTTATGTATGTCAAGCATTCCCTTCGACTGTAAAGTAGTTGAATGGAGAAGCTAAAGCTGCGCGTGCTTAGAGTTGTTAATCGTCCGGTTATTCATTATGCAGCGAAAAATGTATAGAGATTTGCTTCATCTAAAAGCAGAACTGGTTGCAGCAGAGAATATAAATTAATGAAACTTTTAAATGGCCTTAAGCAACCATGTAGAGTTACCTCAATTGGTTATAAATTCATTTTTCTATACTATTTGTACCTAGCTGTAAGTTCCCCAAAAACTCTGAAAATAAAATAAAAATAATAATAAAATAAAATAATATTTAAATGTCTTTCTCTTTAATAAATATTTGCGGATAATTCACACAGCGGGAATTGAACCCGCACTTCTTGTGTCTCAGCCGAGGACTCGGCCGCCACGCCACCGAGGTCGTCGAATCTTTACGAGGATTTACAGTTTAGTTCATATATACATACATATTACATACTTGAGCAGAGCCACAAGTAATCATAGTAAAACTTGCAGCCAATCCTGATTTAAAGTCCCAAGATGCGTATGGTGAACCATGGTGACATTTGATCAGCCCATCGCCCTTATAGAAAATCCATCATGTTAGACAGGATACTATCCCTTAGTCGACTTTTACGACATGCTCAGGGAGAGAAGCAGCGGGACGCATTTCATGTTTTTTTTCTTTACTCCCAGTCCAGCAAAGAAGTAATCGAAAAATGTTAAAGTATTTACAGTATTTTGTAACTGCTCAAGTTAAGATCTCCTGTGATATTATTATTTTTTTTAACGATTTTTTTGAAGCGCTCGTGGCGTAGCTTGCTTAGGCATTCTTGATTGATCGTTAGAGTCAAGCAACGATATGCGCGGTCACAAATTGGGATGGGTGACCGCAAGTGGCATTAAGAGCGACGTTTCGAAGGGCACGTTAAACAGTCGGTCCCAGCTTTGAAGTCGTTAAGCCATGACGGAGGCCTTTTGGTTTGGCGGCCTAAAAACTCCGTCACTAGAGTTGGCCACTAGCTCATGTACATAATACATTATTTTTTAAGTTTTGTACGATATATCCGACCATTTTTCAAATAATACATGTAATACAACATCCCTTAGGCACGTCCTCAGTTACAAGCACTCCAGACGTGACGGAAGCCGGCTGAAGTGCGAGAGCGTCATGATCGCGATCAATAAGTCTTGGCGAACTCAAATATTTGCACACGACGAACATTAGTCGAGATGAACGGAGATGCATAGAGTCGTCTACAACTATGCAAGAATAAAATACTAACTGGACTTATTGAACTTAAATCAGACTTTGTTCACATACATTAATTTGTAATCATGTAGGTATGTACGAGAGCACTGGTGGTCTAGTTGGTAGTGACCCCGCCTTCCGATCCTAAGGTCGTGGGTTCAAATCCGGTCATGTACCAATGGATTTCTCTATGTGAAAAATTTATGTGCGCTATACCAGTACTCTCAAACGGTGAAGGAAAACATCGTGAGGAAAACCCGCGGCTTAGTCAGCTCCGCACGTATTGACCATGTATTTCCTGTGGACAAGGTCGACTAAGCTGAGAGGATGGAATAGGTGCTGGGCAAGCCTACTCCATCTTAATTAGTCCCGGGCACTACAGCGTACCGTCTGTGGAGGTAAAAAGTTACCTCCTGACGCTGTATAAATCATCTACTATAGATGGTTAAAGGCCTTAGTAGGTATGTACCTACTTGCAAAGGTAATTAATAGATTGTAAGCAGGTAAAGTACATATAATTTTATTTTACTGTTCATTTACGAAGTATTTTTCAAAAGAGTCTCCAAACATCATCATTTTCCTGTCCTTATCTAAACCATCACTTTAGAATTAACTCTTTTTTTTTGTTCGGACGGATATAAATGCTTTGGGTCTCAGATGACCGCTGGTAGCGTTACCGGGTTTTGGTCAGCGCAGATAACACAACACCGAGAAATAAAGGTTTTTTGTGGCAACTAGCGCAAGAGCACCACTTACGTACGAAAAGCTAGCATCAACTATGTTACAGTTTGAAAAATATGAGTAAAAAATTAAAAGAATAAGTAAAGGGGCAACCCCACGCCTTTTCGTAGCACGTAGCTAACAGTGTATTGTGAAGCCGCACTGGCACTGCCAAAGTGTAGGCGCCGTGAAGTCTACTCAACTGCTCTTCCGTGGCGCCAGACATCCATCTTTGGTGTAATGGCCTCAAACTGGATTCGGGAGATGTTGACTTCATTTCTAATGGTGGCTCATCAATCAATTTCTCTACGAAATGATTCAGCCAATGTTGTTTTACAAAGAAACTGAGAAAATGTAGATAACAAAATGATGATGTTGAAAACACGTACTTACCAACACATTGCATTTTAAAATATTTTTGTATGAGTATAGCTCTTATGTATAAGGATATTGAATTAGTTCTATGTAACAAGTCATACCATGGCACCCCCACTAATTAAAACCTATGCAATGCCATACCACGTCAATGATAATTAATCCTGGCAAAGTCAGCCGTTCATTTGAATATAATACAGTAGAGGTTGTAATTTAAGAGTGTCCTTTGAAGTAGGATTAATACCGGCCGGTGCCGCCCTCTGCCGTCCACACGGCGAAATTAAATCCTTGTCCTTTCACAGAACTCTCATTAGTGCAATTTTGTTCGATTAATGAGGATAGGAGCTGATCGAAAGTCTCGATAGAATGAGTTGGTAAACATGAATAAAACAACACACAGTTTCACTTGGACCCTTGGCTTTAGATTAGATAGCTTCAGTAGTATCACGAGTTTGTTGGGTTCCTCGGAGACGTGCTTATTAAATTACTTACTTATTAAAAGATATTCACGTTTATATGATAAGAGTTAAAGTTTGTATGTGTGCATGCTTATTCCCACTCAAATCCACAGCTGAACCGTATTGGATGAAACTTGGTATAAATACTTACATTTTTGGCCTGAAAAGTATGTAGGGTACTTTTTAACAAAGTGCCAAGCTAGTGAAGCCGAGGGCGAAAGCTATTTGTACAATATGTAGGTTAAAGTTTTGGTATTGTGATTTAAAAATAAATGTTGTATTCCGAACATTGTGTTATAAAAATATTACATTGCACGAAAGAACATTTGAATCCTTTCACCACGCTGGTTAGAAAGAACTAGTGATACGAATAGTAATTGTGCTAAATACCAATAAACCTGGTAAGTAGATAAAAGCAAAGTAATTACAAAAAAACAGGTACCATCGTAGGTACATGTACAATGTACTTTAATGTTTGTTGTATGAGGCCCCCTTTTATTTTTAATTTTATTTTTATATTTGTTGTTATAGTGGCAATAGAAATACGCACTCTGCAAAAAAATTCAACTCTCTAACCATCGGTTCATGAAATAAAGTCCGCGGACCGACGGACTGCCAGACAGACAGAAGGACAAACAGCGGAGGCTTATTAATACCCCCCTTTTACCCCTTCAGGTATGGAACCCTAAAAATTTTACGTCATAACATTTTTTTTTAAGGAATCTTTTGTAACAGAAAGAAACTTACAACTAATACAAATATAATTTACAAAATACAAAAGAAACAGTCGGGCTATCTAAAGGCCGTTGCAAACGGTCTATAGATAGCTATCGTTATAACTGAAATATAGTAATTTACCTTTGCAAGATTTTAGTAAAAATACTTTCTTAGAAATAATTTTCTTTCAAGATTTCTTAGCAAGAGGCTCCTTTGAGAAAAGTTTGCAGTACCTAATGCACTGTAGAGCACTGTGACCTAGTTTAACGTCCTTGTAAGAAAGTACCTAGATGTATTATATTATTTTATTATGTTGTTTTATTTTTATAATGCTTTGTACGACGTAGATATAAAATGAAATATTTATTTAGTACCATAAGACTATTTAACATTAAAAACTTTTAGCTACTCGGGCTAATAATATTAAGAAATGAAAATCAGCTCAGTTTTCTATCTAAGTTCGCCTAATAAGATTTTGAGAGACTGTGTGGAAGTGCCTAATTGTACAAGATTATTTCTACATATCCACTGAAGAAAAACATTGTGAGGAAACCGGCATGTCATAGAACCTAAAAAGTTCGAAAATGTATGAAAAGAGCCTTCGAGACGCACTTTAAATCCTTTCACCACACTGGTTCGAAAGAACTAGGGACACGACTAGTAGTAGTACTTCTACACGTCCAATGGGCACTGCAATTTCAGTAGGGAACTACGAAAAGAACGTACTGATTTGCTTATGGCATAGACCTCTACAAAATAGCAGAGTTCAGTTTCGCATGGGTCAACTAGCGACAGCATTTTGGACCACCTGCAGGGTACAGCTAATCAAGCAGACAAATAGACGAAAATAAACATAAATATGATTTGTAAAAGTGGCAGCTAGTGAGATTTATTCTTGGCGGTCGCCCCCCTGGCGCCGTCGGCGGGCGCCGCGCCGTCCCGACGGACAGACTTTTAGGCGACGGACGATCTATCGATCTCTGGAGATGACGCACAGAGCCAAACCTTGGCCGCTTTTTTGTTTGGCTAACCTTTGTATCCATTGAATCGAGGGCAGTTGCTATTTGATGAAAACAATCATACATTATTAATTTTATATGACGCAAATTCAAGACACACGCATCAAATTACTTAGATTTTTAAATATCTAGAAATGAGGTGTTAAACCATCTTTGGTAGAACATTTATCCTTACTCAAAACGATGCATTCAAAGGTACCACATTTAAAAACCAAAAATTAGTAATTCAAAGTCCTTGTAATTTTAAACAATATCGTCAGAATCTTTGTCAACACATCAACGCTCTTTATCAGTATCCCCAACGTCTAATTGGCCGTCGTACCGCGACGTGCCCACAAAAGGCCGAGGCTCATTAAAATTTCATCCTCAATCCCGGAGGCAAATGTTTTAACAAGCTGTTTGTGGTAATGCAACACCATGTGCGCATCCAACATGAACAGGCAGATTTGATGGCCAAACAATAACGCCTATCGTGAAATATAAATTATGCAGTTGAATATTGAAATTATTCTGGTCTGATATTCAACTCTAGCGTTCTAACGTTCTAGGAAGTAGTAACTTGCATTCATATACTAAAGTAACAAATAAACTGGTATAATTTAAATTCATTATTTTTTTTTTTGTTCAGAATGTTTTACTGCCAGAAACCACGATTTTGTAATGTAGTATAATAAAATCGTGGTTCAATGTTCTTGTCACTTAGTTTGAAATTAAGAAAATAAAACGTCAAGAAAAACTAATCAATAAGAAAAGAAGAAAACCAATTTCATCTCCATTTTCAATGTAATGTCGAGAGCAAATAAAACAAAGCAAGAGCATTACTAGAGAGCAATTAATTTGGGGAGCTACAGCGGCCTCTAGCGGACCAATCCAGTAATTGTCGCCGGCGATATTCAAATGGCGGAAACAATTAACGTGAGTGCTGTGTACGCATTTGTCTGGACCGAGGCTTATGGTGCCACCTAGATGTATTGTTTTTATAAGCTTTTATGAAAATTACGCTTCATTTGCTTGCACATTTGTAGTTAGCGCTGGCTCCGTCGTGCTTGGCTTTTGTTTTTATCTAAGAATTCAGTTGAACCTTAAATTAAACTATCTACTTGAGTGATATCTATTCAATTGTATCTAACCAACTTTGAACAAAACGCACGAAGAATGTACTTGTAGCTAACAAAGTTATAGAGTCAGATTTACAATATTAGTAAGATATCATCTTTTCTCCCCCTGTCAATTTATTTTTAAATCTCTTTTGTGTACTGCCATATCGCTACAAAGCCTGCTAATGTCCTTTAAGGACTTAGTGATTTAAACGGACTAAATAATGAACCAGCTACCCTTCCTCTGTTGCTACCCGTTTCCCAATTTATGAGCTTTAAGCCTTAGGGTAGTTTGAGATCCTCCTCTCAATACACTTGTTTTATAAGTGGGAGCCTATGCGATCTTGATCAAATTGTTTATTGAATGAAGAGTCTTAACGTTTCATTAAAAACATAATTATCTGTCTTATTTTTCTGCAGCAAATATTTATCATACGATAAAACGAAAAAGAACTGAATGGTAAAAATAATTTTAGAAACAAACTCTTATGTATATTTTCTAAAAAAAAGAAAGAGCTTTAAATTAAATCAAATCCATCAACTTATTACATTAGGTACACAATTTATTTGATATAAAAGCTTATCGCAAGATTTACCTGTGTATATAAACAAGAATATAATATGAATTATATTAATACAATATTGAAAAAAATATTAATCATTATATATAATTAGTCGATTGTAATCGAGTCTCGAACAATGCTCTCGAATAATTAGTGATTATGTTTCATAAAAACAACCTATTGGCAACGACGATCCAGTTAATTGATGAAACGATAGTTAACGGAGAACCTAAATCATCATCGAAAACATCGTGAGGAAATTCGTGGCTTAGTTAGCTCCGCACGTATTGACCATGTCTTTCCTGTGGACAAGGCCGACTAAGCTGAGAGGATGGAATAGGTGCTGGGTAAGCATACTCCATCTTAATTTATCCCGGGCACTACGGCGTCTCGTTAGTGAAGGTAAAAGTTGCCTCCTGACGCTGTATAAATCATCTACTATAGATTGTAAAAAGCCTTAGTGTAAATCATCATTCAATAATATGCAACAATATGTAATAGTTCTCAAAACAGACTAAACCTTTCTATAGTCAAACAAATGTGTTTTCTGTAACATCGATTTTATGTGGATTGTACGACAAGCGGATCATTTTGCGTCAGTGCGTACATCCGCGTGGCCAGCGAAGCATCACACGTAAGCCGTACAAAGAAATCTGATCATAGCAAACGATTCTCAAAGGTATGAGTATATATGAGACATGGGGTAAGATAGACAGGTTACAATCTATTTAATGTAGTGAATATTAAAGCTTGAATTGAAAATCCTACTAATATTATAAATGCGAAAGTTTGTGAGAATGTAAGGATGTGTGAATGTGACGATGTATGTTTGTGCCTCAATCACGCCGTAACAGCTGAACGGATTTGAATGAAACTTGGAACATACATAGTATGTGTGCTGGAATAACATATCTTAGGCTACTTTTTGTCCGGATATCACGCGAGCGAAGCCGAGGGCGAAAGCTAGTGTTCAATAAATTGTCAGCAAACTCACGCTCTTTATAACAATCCTTTATTACATTGCATAAAGGCTCGAACGAGTATAAAAAACGTTTTATCTCTGGCTTTGCCAATTTTTAGGCGGTGAAGTGTGAAGTCTTCCTCCAAGATCATCAATCAAATCGATGAGAAACATTATTCTTGGAAGCACGATTGTACGATTTTGGCTGTAGAGAGACGCTCATGAAAACTTCACCGAAGTGGGCTAAAATTAACCGCTGAAAATCGATTTGAATATTTAGAATAGTTGGCTGAAGCTTATTTTTTTTTCTATTTCATAATTACTATCTTTTTTACTGCTCAACTATGATTCAAATGTGATCTGAAATTATGAAACCTAAATTTATAAACTAAACTCTCTATTTACGCGAAAAACTAATGTATCCTGCTAAAATTAACATTCAGAAAGTGTGAGGATGTCAGAATGTTTGTGGCTCAATCACGGCGTAACGGCTGAACAGATTTGAATGAAACTTAGAATATAAAATTAATAACATAATAGCCATTTTTAATTCGGGTACAACGTTACCAACGCCACTGGCAGAAATCAGTATAATAGTAAAGCTTTACCTTTCATAGAACTCATCAGTCAATGTCGAAAGCTGATTCTTCAAATAAAACCTCAAATCAGTCGGCCTCGTCAGAGTGGATTCAGACAGTGGGTTCGCATTCGCATGACGACACAAATCCGGATGATGTCTGTTTGTTATCAGCGCTGAGCAGTCGACTGCAGGGCTGCCACCCACCGAATAATCGCATTATTTATCGAATCCACTCGATTTAGGAACAAATTCACGGTTCCTAATCTCTAAATTATTACTTGATGCGTATCCCTACTAATATAATAAACGAGAAAAAGTATTTGTACGTTGCCGTTGGTTGGTTTGTCTTTTTTCACGTAGCAACTGAACAAAGGATCTCCATGATTTTTGCATAATATCAAGGCCAGAATATAACCTAGATTACTTTTAACTGGTGATGATAACGATGTCACAGTGAAATTGACCAGAAGAGTTATAGATAAAACTATACGTAGGTTTGGACATGGATTTTTTGTGTGAACACTTAGCGTCGAGAGGTTCAAGACGTTAAGTATTTTATCTGATACCATGCAAACGAAGCCGTAAACAAAACCTAGTTTCTGTATAAAAGCTTAGTGGTATTATAAGACCAATTTGGTCAGTCATTATAATGGTTAGAAGCTACAGGGATGAAATATTTTAATGTAATGTAAAAATATATCCCGCAAACTTAATCAGAACCGCAAAAGTAAAAGGAATTTATAGCCTATGATTTCAAGAGCGTATATTATTTCAGAACCATTATTTTTTAAGTACCAGTTTTCTCGGCCCTCAGATCACAAGGTCCTCGTTACAGAAGTCCGACATTTTCACGTTCCCCTTATATTTTATTGCACACGTATTATCCGCTTGTCAATATTATTGTCGATCGTCTCTCCACTCCACAAAATTGCTGCGATATCCCGACTGTCTTCGATACAGTTTTATTTTCCTTTTTTAGTCGTAATGGTTTTTAGTTTTTATCTTAAAGCTTTTGTACTCAACCTAAACATAAAGTATAAAATAGATTTTTGGAGGTAGTTCGAAGGCCGTACCATATTCCAACAGCATATTTTTGTACATACATATTATCACCCCCGTATCCCTAATGGGGTGGGCAGAACCATAAGAAAGGAAACAAATAAGAAAACTTGCAGCCGCATCTGATTCAAAGTCGCATCCATCTTTGAACCATGGTGACTGGTGACCAGCCCATCGCCCATATAGATGGTACATCATGATGGAGAGGATACTATATCTCTTAGTTGACTTTTACGACATGCTCGGGAAGAGAGACAGCTGGACTCATTCTATGTGTTTTTATTACTTGTCCAACGGAGAAGTGTGTGGTACTCAAAAATACTAAACCAATAAAACAATAGTAAAGTTTATCCAAACCTTTATACTGGGTAAAATTCATTCATGAAACATTTAACATCTTTTCCTTCATTCATACACAAACCAAATTATTTACACAAAAACAATGCCGTCGGCAATGGATGACAAAAATGTAGGTCATTTAAATCTCGATAAAAGTAAATTTAGTTAATTCGGTATTTTATTGTACGCCTCAGCAAACTCCGTGCTTTGTTTGGAGGCCGAATTTGTCAGAATATGCAACTAATAGTCAACTAAAATTAAAACAGAACCAACCCTTTAAAAAATAAGTATCTACATAATTATTGTAACATCTCTATATCATCATTGCGTTAGTTCCTATTTCAGAAGCTAGACAAAAAGCGTGCAATATTTGTAGTAAACCTGTACATTATTTAAAACAAAATACATATGGGTAGGCAGAGATCATGGATCTCAATTAGCTACAATCCTGACATACTTCTTTGGCTTCATTCACTCTCATAACATTCTTCACACATGTTGTTCGGTTTAGGGTATTTAAAACGATGTTTATCCTGTTAAATAATAATATTTGAGAAATATTAAATTAGATGGTAGCAGAGTTGATAGGATAGACTTACTTGAAAAGGAGGGGTTTGTTGGCGAACAGCCCGGAGGCTTTCTCCTTCGCGGCTTGGAGCCCCTGCATTGCTGCGACCCGACGTCCCACATCAAACCACACAACACCACATCTGAAATTAAAAAAGTATTAATATTTGTTACCATTTCGAAACATATTTGGTCTTATTCGTTTTGGTCAATGAAAAACCTCCTTTTTATTTGTAACAATGCGCTACTAATCCCTTCTGATGCTAGTATTCTTAATGCATAATATCATAATGCATGGACATAATTATGTAACGACATGGGTGGATGGTAAGCTATTGCTATCGATGGTTATGTAATATGAATATGCATGTATATGGCACCTTTATATAACGTTATAAGACACAAATATGTTGGGATTTTGACTATTCTATTCACGTTTATGAAAAAAGGAGATTTTTAGTAAAAAAAATGAGTACTTACCTTCAGTTCCCTGGCGTAGCAGCTACGATGTAGCGTCTGTGGCTCGTAGCACCCCGCGCCCGCTACGGCGTAGCGCGACGACTGCGCGAAGCAGCCGCACCCATTGGCCGCGTCGCCTGCTGATGTAGATAACTTCTACCAATCCCGGACGTCGCTGTAAAGGGGCGTGGTTTTCCAGTTTTCAGAAAATTTTCAGATGTACCCAAAATAGTATGTACAGTAACCACGAACTCCATTAATGTTTCCACATAAAAAAGCAAGGGACGAAGACAAAGGGAAACCGAGACAGATACATTTTGCCATGTTTTATAAACAAAAAACCAACTCTGTTATCGAATAATCCTCGTTTTTATTTCAATTTTAAAATCAGTGTTTTATAGAACTCAGAAAATATTCAACACTAGACATATTTATCCAAAAATAATTGAAACCCCTGTCAAATATCTTTAGAGAGAAATGGTCTTTTACATTTCACGTTTATCGAAACGAATAAAACCTGTCAGAATAGCTGAAAAAAACAATAAATATATTTACTACCGTAACTCGCTGTAGTTGCAGTTATAAAAATATTATTTTCTTAAACAAAATGTCGAAGCCAACGGTTATATTTTAAAATCATATTTTTGATTGTTCGAATGATATTGATGTAGCCTAATATAGTACATCAAATAAAATCATCATCATAAATTAATACTCGTATAGTCTTCGTCTATTCGTCTAGTATTCAAGCCGAATTATTTAGAAGTTGCAAACATATATGACAGTTAATTGCTATTTGACGTCGCGGCTATAAAATATCTAGCTGTATACAGTATGTCAAGTTAAGCACAGCTTCAATACAAACATGTCTATAATTCGAATCTAGACAAGCCTACTCAAGTACTACAAGTACAAAAAAATACCTATACTATTTTTATCCCAAACTACCTTAAAAATGGGAAGGCAACGGGTTGTCACAGTATAGTTTAACGCGTGCTGCTATTTGCTTGAAACTTGTTTTGAATACTTTGAATACAAAATAGGTAAGATTCCTAATAAATTCCTACTATTTTTTTTTGTGGACATTTCACACAGCGCCGTCTAGCCCCAAACTAAGCAAAGCTTGTACGATGGGAACCAAATGGCTGATAGAATACTTATATACTTTTTTGTAAAAACATACTTATAATACATAATAACTACAACACCCAGACCCGGAAGAAATATTTGCAGAACATACAAACATTTCTTCCGTAGCGGGAATCGAACCCGCGCCTCTTGCGTCTCAGCCGAGACGCAACGCCACGCCACCGAGGTCGTCAATCTTACTTATTAGTAGTAGTAGCATCTCATCATCATCATCATTCGCAACAAACCCGATCGCAACAAAGAGATCCATCCTCTCGATATGTTACAAATGGAAAAATTCATATCTGAATACAGTTGATCAGCATGTACACCCCACGGTTTGCTGACGGCTGAGTGGCGCAGCAATATCGCCAGTTCATTTCACGGCCAGAGGAGCTCGCAAATGAAGTTTCCCCGGTCCACCGAGCGCGTCTCCCCGGCTGATTTATGTGAAATGGATACGGTATCGTCAGAATTTTGAATTGGAGTATTATGTGAAATGGATCCAATATGATCTGAATTTTGAATAACACTGGACTGGGAATTTGTTCGGTCTGTAATCGGATTTCGATTAGATTGTTTTATAACGTTTTTTAGTTTTCTAAAACTTACAAGCAAAGAACTAGGAAATATAAAACTACCTATGAACATACAATCTTAGCAAATAAAATCTGAGATAAATCACGATTAATTAAAGCCACAATCATCAATATATAAAATTGGAGAAGTTTTAAGAAAAATGGGAAAAACATTGTTAAGTAAATATTTTTTTAGTGGTTATCCAAACCACTATATGTCAATCTTACTTAAATTATAAATGCGAAAGTTTGTGAAAATGTTTGGATGTTTGTGCCTCAATGACGCCTAAACGGCTGAACGGATTTAAATGAAACTTGGAATATACATAATAAATGTGCTGAATTAACATTATAGGCTATTTTTCATCCGGGTACCATGCGAGCGAAGCCGCGGGAGGCAGTTAGTATTTCATAAATTATTGGGTTGCTTCCTCGTTTTAATTATAATGTTCGAATTCCAAACCTATTAGTTACATTCTCATTAATGAAATACGGATTTTACGAGCTTTTTTCGTAGCTCCATGTGCTATCATATTGCTACGCTGGTTGAATAACGCGTTTGAATCAGAGTATCTGTCCATCAGACCGTTTTAACTTTTATGTCTGCAATCCTTCAAACCTTTGAAAAGACCTTTATTATATTTTATTTGTATGCGACCATTCTTCGCTTAAAACCAATTTATTTTTATGAGAAAATGGTCATAAAACGGTAATTTATGTAAGTGATCTGTGCTCTGTTTTCTGAGTTCATTTTAATTTCTTATAATATTAGTTTTTGTAAGTCTCTATTTTTGTTGAGTTATACAATTTGAAATAATTTATTACAAGGTATATTATATCAATTATTTTATATTCACAAACTTTAAACTTTCCAGAGCGATTATTCAACCGATCTTATTTTTTTAATATAAATGTAAAATCAAAGTGCAGAAAAATAAACTTGATCTTTTTGCTAAAATGATAGGGATGTAACTTCATTTAAAAAGCGGAACGTTGCATATTAATTCTGCGCAGTAAGCTAAACTGACAAAACGCCACCCCTCATGACTAATGGATCCTTTGCTAAGCAATCCGGTTAAATAGTGGTAACCGCTGAATATTCTTCTTAAATTTGTGAAGAAATAAATTGCGTTTTGTTCCATATTTCATAATGTTACTTAACTTTTACTCTTTCTTTTTGTTTATTTTTACACTTTGTTTGTGTTTAAAAATAAACTTTGTTGTTGTTGTTGTTGTTGTAAAAGTTTACTTTCTTTTTGTTTTTTTTAAACACATTGTCAGAAACATTATTTTATGAATTTGTATAAATCGTTGATGTGGATTTTTTTATTGATATTAGTATTTATTTAGCTAAGCTTTTATAAAATTTAAATGCTACCTAGGCCAACCGCGTTTTTGCCGACGGACGAAAAATATACTGCAGAGCGAAACTAACCAATACGTATTTTATAAAAGTTGAATATACTATTAGTATTAGTATTTGGTAGTGACTCGCCTTCAAACCCGGTTCAAACCCGGTCGAGTACAAATGAATTTTTCTGTGCGAAAAATGTATGTACGCTATACCAGTACTTTCAAACGGTGAAGGAAAACATCGTGAGGAAACCCGCGGCTTAGTCAGCTCCGCACGTATTGACCATGTCTTTCCTGTGGACAAGGCCGACTAAGCTGAGAGGATGGAATAGGTGCTGGGCAAGCCTACTTTGTCTTAATTCGTCCTGGGTACTACAGCGTACCGTTTGTGAAGGTAAAAGTTGCCTCCTGACGCTGTATAAATCATCTACTATAGATGGTAAAATGTTTTAGTTTAGAATGTACTATTATAATCGATAATATGATATAATTATTTAGATTTTCTGGTAAGTGTAGTATATAACAGCAGTGAGTGGACTTAATCTGGGCTGATATGATTACAATGATGATTAGTTTTTTTTTATTCTACAACTCACTTTTACTAAAAGCGTATTATCTCTCTCTCTCTCGATAATTTCTGCTAGCCTAAACAAAATAATTACAGTATATTATTACGCTTGGTCGCGTTACGAACAGGTGTAAATGCAATATAGATTTAAGAGTGTCCAAGTGATCGCCGTGATTTTATGGAATATTTTTTTTACTTTGACTATGTATAAGAAAGCTTACTTTTCTTTCTATTGAAGCTTTTCCATGGTATTGTATTGTATCAAAAGGGTACCTTTTATCGGTAAAAGTGCAAACGCGTGTTTCACAATATACCTAACCAGTATCTGAAGGGGCTCCCGATGGCCACTTGTCGGTGATCGAACGCTCGTCAAAGAGCCTACTCAGCTGTTATCGCCTCTTATGCAGCTCTTTCCTACGAAACAAAAGCTCTAAGCCAGCATTTAAGGACAATGGATTGATAAAATGTTGTTAATGGGTATAACGAAACATCGCACATCGTTATCGTTAACATATGAAAAATAAAAAATAAGAGCAGTCAAGTGCGTGTCGAATTGTAAATATTTGTGGTTATTTCACACAGCGCCATCTAGCCCCAAACTAAGCAAAGCTTGTACTATGGGAACCAGATGGCTGATACCATACTTATATACTTTTTTTTGTAAATACATACTTGTATAATACATAGCATTGAAACGTCAGACCCGGAAGAAATATTTGAAGATCATGCAAACATTTCTCCCGCAGCGGGAATCGAACCCGCGCCTCTTTCGTCTCAGTCAAGCACTCGCCCGCCACGCCACCGAGGTTGACGATTCTTATTTTATTTTAATTTTATTCAAGATCCTATGTAAACATAAAAAAAATAAACATAAAGAACACGTAAACTACAGTATTAATATCATTAATAATACGGATGATATTTTTTATTATGGAAGCATAGAAAGCAAATAATAATTCACGCATCGCTGATTGTTGCAATCTCGAAATACTTTTACTTTCCCAGTCGATCACATTTCTGTTACAAATAAGGATATGTATGTTCCTATCACGTTTACCGAGAAAAATCTTCATTTGGTGACACCTCATGGCTCGTCCAAAGGCACCTTTTTCCAGACGATTGCATATCACCACCACTACCTGGGGGAACACCCTTCCTTTTTTAGCTCAAGGTTTCCCCCGACTCTCCGTCTCTTTTCATCTTCTATTTATGACTTATTAACTCCTCTAAGGTATCATAGCAACCGCTCCACGTCGACGATTTAATATAGAAAATTGTGAAGTCAACTGAAAATAACTTTGATACAGTTTATTAAATCTGTAGACCTGAGTAGCATTCAATTTGTACTGCTTCATTTCGTACCAACTTTATTGAATCTGGTTCAAACATATCTGAGGGTAAATGAACTGAATGTTATTTCCTACTCATGAAACTACAATATATCCTCGTTTGCTTGGCGACCTCGTTGGCTTGGCGGGCGAGTGCTCGGCTGAGACGCAAGAGGCGCGGGTTCGATTCCCTCTATGGGATAAATGTTTGTATGTTCTGCAAATATTTCTTCCGGGTCTGGGTGTTGTAGTATTATGTATTATAAGTATGTATTTACAAAAAAAAAGTATATAAGTATTCTATCAGCCATCTGGTGTCCATAGCACTAGCTTTACTTAGTTTGGGGCTAGATGGCGCTGTGTGAAATGTTCACGAACATTTATTTATTTATATTTTAAACTTTGGTCTACATTAAATGTAAGCTACTTTGATACGGCTATTGCAATGACTAAAGTTATAAATAAACACAGTGAATAGTGATAATAGTGATAATAGTTAAAAACACATTGTAAAATACGAAACGAAATATTATATTTCATTTTATAAACACTGTAGAAACAGAACGAAAATATCTGGCTCGAATAAGAAAATATATTTTCAAGTGTGGAAAGCTCCAATCCGAATTCTCCTGCGGCAGATTCCGATGTTTGCCAACTGATCGCTCCTTGGGGAGGCTCAACCAGTTCCGCTCACAAAGCAATAAAATTTGCCCCTAAACTCTCTGATATTTATTGAGAACTCTGATAGAAAATACAACTGCTTATCGCGAATATATTAATCTTTTCACACAATATATCAACAACCTCAAATAAGTAGTGAAATGAATAATCTTTTGTAGCAAACTGATTTCGAAACATAAATAGGAATGGCTTGGAGGCTGTTCTGGCTATAACTATGTATATTTTTTGAACCGCTTTATAGTCAAGGAAATACTATAAAACTAGGCACCTTTCCACATATAACACGCCTACGCCTACGTCTAACCTACTATCACATAAATATAGAAACGGTTTAGATGAGTATAAATGCAAAAAAGCAATCAAGCTTTGAATTTCACTTCATCACCGTAACTTTACTAACCCAAAATGAACCATAATAGATATTGTATCTACTCATCATGGTGGTAGGTAATATATGTCCTAATTATACCGCAGTACTATTCAACTCTACATAATTGAACAGCAGATATACATCTATCTATCTAGATATACGTAATATATATACATAATAATAAGCTATAGATACTCTAATGAGTTTTCAGGTGAGCGAGGGCGGGCGGCCCCGGGCAAGCCCCGCCCACGGCTGCCATTGTCTCTGGCTAGCTCAAATTGAATAAATTAACGATAAATTCAATAACTCTATTAGCACTGACGCAAATAACTTCTGACGTATAGTTTAGTTCAATGTTTTGGGGTGGGTCGTTTATTAGATTAGTTTCTTTGCTAATGGAGGGGACCTGCATCTCACGTTGATTAATTTTGTTAAATCGGAGGTCATAAAAAGGGTTTATTTTTGTGGTACACTAACTCTGCTATCCGACTTAAAACTATAATTAACTGCTGCAATACTAAAATATAAAATTAAAGCTTAGAAAAAATAATAGCCTAGAAGCGAAGTAGGAGATTCTAATTTATTATCTGCTAATTTGTTTTGTTATGTTTATGACACATTCATTATTGCCGGTAAACCTATCTATCATATTATAATTGTTTATACGAGTAGAATGCGTATACAATGGTGCATTATCGCCGCCCGGGAGCAATGGTAGCAACGGTCCTTCGGGAGCAGTACAGAGTATACCTACTGAATGAAGCGCGCCTAAACGGGTGCGCTATGTGGAACAACTTAGGTGCGCTTCGTCTGGGCGCGCTTCATCTTGGCGCGCTACGAGGAATGCCTCGTAAATAGCAGTTCATACAAGCTACATTTTTTCAGAATCCTACTAATATTATTAATGCAAAAGTTTGTGAGGATGTGAGGATGTAAGGATGTGTGGATGTGACGATGTATGTTTGTGCCTCAATCACGCCGTAACGGCTGAACGGATTTTAATGAAATTTGGAATATACAAAGTATGTGTGCTTGTCCGGATATCACGCGAGCAAAGCCGCGGGCGAAAGCTAGTATAATATAATTAGAATCATTTTATTTATTTAACAAAAGAGCTACCATTTTGCAAAGGCTACAACAGCATAGTGGCCGCTGTAGAGCTGGTTTTTAGTGGCGTCGTACTAAGTAGAACAGCAACTCCATTGGTGCATGACTGGATTTGAACCCATGACTTCATGATGGAAGGCGGCTAGACCGCCAGTCCTTTCCACCAGATACCACGTAGTAAGCCCTTTTGAAGGAATATTAAATTATTTAACAGTTAAAAACTATAATATTTTGCATTAGTTGCCGTATGGTTCCACTAGCGTTATGCCCAGCTGAAAAGGTAAAAACGGTAGCCCATTGTTAGATTATTCCAAGTCACGAACGATATAATATTATTTCAAGTTTGATTAAAATCTGTTCAGAATTTTACGCTGTCATTGATGCGCATTACAAACATCCCACAAACTTTCGAATTTATCATATTAGTAAGATATAAAGTTCCATAAATGAATATAAGTTATAAAACTACTTTACCATCCATCAATTTTAAACTATTTCACAAATAAAACATTTGAAACTTCATTTATGCGGTAAAATAGCACCTAGTAAAATAAAAACTTGTTTTTAGGGTTTCGTACCCGAAGGGTGCATATGGGACCCTATTACTAAGGTTCCGCTGTCCGTCCGTCTGTCAGCGGGCTGAATCTCATGAACCAAAACAGGTAGAGTAGAAATTTTCACAGAATGTATTTTTATTGCCGCTATCCTACTAATATTATAAATGCGAAAGTTTGTGAGGGTGTGAGGATGTATGTTTGTGCCTCAATCAATTGCAACGGCTGAACGGATTTAAATGAAACGTGGCATATACGTAGTATGTATGCTGGAATAACATGAAGGGTGTTTTTTGTCCGGATAACACGCGAGCGAAGCCGCAGGCGAAAGCTAGTAACAACAAATAATAAAAATAAAATAAAAGGTAGCCCCATACAGGAAAAACCATTTTAAACGTTCGTAATCGATCATCGATGTTAAGCAACACTAGGCGCGGTCAGTAATGATGTATTTTTGCGTAGTTCTTTTTCAAACGATTTTAAATTTACTGATTTGCACAAAGATAATAGTAATTTGTAAAATAAGGGGGTCCTCATAGCAAAGACGTGTTTTATTTTGCATTTTTTGCTATATTTTAATAGGGCACGTGCTGCCACCCATAATAGGTGGCATACAATAAACATTTATGTACATGTACGATGGTACGGAACCTTTTGTGTGGGAATTCGACTCGCACTTGACCAGTTTTATTTATTCATTGTTTTACATTTTAGCAAACTAGCGGTTTCACTCGCGTAGAGTAGATTATTTTTGGTGCCCCTTGTGTTTGAACAGCCTTGACACCCCGTTGCACTTCTTGGGTAAACCTCTAAATTCGTTATCATTTTGTATTGAAAGTATCTAAATCAAGTTTCAAGCAAATCGGACTACCTGTTAAAAAAATCCCATACAATGTTTAACACCTCGTTTCGGGGGTAGTTTTGAAAATATTTTACCATAGACTTTTATTAAATGTATTGAAGAGTATTTATGCTAAGTGTCAAATTTGAAAGTTCAAGGATTTTTCATACAAACGTTTTTACTTCTTTTTACCCCATTAGGGGTAGAGTTTTCAAAAATTAGTACGTATATTAGTAATAAATTAAAATTGGGATGATGATAAAAAATGGAAGACATAAATATATAAAACTTATTTAGCCATACACTTGTTGTTGTTTTTTTTTTCAAGGTAGGTCATTTTCATTCAGACAAATTATTTTTACCAACTACGTTATAGGTAACCATGTTAAAAATGTTTTAATTTACTTTAAAAATATTATACAAAAATAAAAACATTTTGGTTTGTTTGTACTTCCTTTTTTTGCTACATATAGGAAAATAATTTGATGAAAAATCTGACATATTTTTATAGAAACAAAATAATATTCAAATAATTATAGAATCTTTTATTTTCTTTAATTAATACAGAATCCATTGCACTCTGCAATGCTCTAAAATGAGAACGGTGAAACTTGTCTTCCAGTTGTTCGAACTCAAATATTTTGTGCACTAGTACCTATGTTTGTTTGTTTGCAGGAGGCTATCTCAGATACTCAGAAACAATTTTGAAAAATCTTGCAGTTCACTTAAAGGAAGCTACTTTAACCCTACACAATAATGGCTATATTTTCATTCCAACTGCGAGAATACAGCTAGTTACGAATAAAAACAACAACCGCTACCAATGTGTAACAGTGAAATAAGTCTTTGAGACCTTACTTTACAAATAAACTCAATGTCAATGATAAAATGTGACTAGGCATTTGTTGTTTATTGTTTTTTCTGATGCTTCATAGACTCAAAAGTAAATGGTGAGAGGTGATAAGCCATTGCAGGGACTTCAAGTAATACGACGCAATATAACTCTACAATTCATCTTTGTCGAGTGATTATCATTGAACCTTGACCATATTTCCCGTATCCTGTAAATAGTGTTACCAACTTAGACTTTTTGTTAGCTAGATTCAGCGTTGATACTGTACCTAACTAAGGATGGAGAAAATTAATTTTTATACAGTAAGCCAGAGTATTTTTATTATGATAAGTTAAAGTTAGTTTTCTTACCCAAAAACAGCTCTTCCCTTCACATAGCACACAACGCTCCTTACTAAATATTGAGAACTACTCTACTTAGGTTATGCTTAGTTTTTAGTCTAGATTAAAATTAGATATGGTTAAATTTTGATATGTTTTTCGTATTGATATTCTTTAGAGTTGTTGTTGCATTGTATACAAGACTCTAAATCAATACATAAACAATTAATTCAATATGTTTTTGATACGCATGTATAAGTTTTAGCCGGGGGGCATCACTTTTAAAGGTTCGAATTTACTACAACTTTTTACTTGAGACCTAGTGTTTTTTGTTGAAAATATTTCAGTACATAAACCAACATTTTCTTAACATAAATAATTCAAGAAAGCGTAATTTATTTAGTGTATATTGTTTTCTTGAGTCCAGCTCGAATTCACTTGTATAGACGAACACAAAATGTCTAGTTTGTTATTACATTTTTTTTTTAATTACAGGGTGTTTCGATAAAACCCTTAAAAGTGATGCGCCCCCGGCAAGCGCGCCACGTGACTGCCGGCCCGGCGAGGCTTTGTGTTTACATCCCCGCCCCCCGATACACCTACCGCAGGGCTCGTTTTCCGGCACCGTATCACTGGCAACTCTATTGTTTTTTATTATAAGGAATTAAAAAAAATGCAGTGTTCGATATTTAAATTAAAAGACAAAGTTTGTATTTGTATTATAGTTTTCTATACTCCTTAGACTTTTTGGCAAAAAGGTCATAACCTTATTGCCTAGTCTTTCGTGAATTTATTTTCTTGTTTTGTTTAAAAGTCTTCCATTAACTAAGAGCGCCATTTTTTTTTCGAAAGACAAAGAAAGTATG
Source organism: Scotopteryx bipunctaria (assembly GCA_949320045.1). NCBI lineage: Eukaryota > Metazoa > Arthropoda > Insecta > Lepidoptera > Geometridae > Scotopteryx > Scotopteryx bipunctaria. Next base: position 8,484,195 of record OX439450.1, on the reverse strand, counting down.
CAACTTGTTTAGTTTTTTAGATGCACGCAGGTCATGACGGAGGTTGACTCTGCCAAAATATAATGTCTCTAAATGAAATAAAAAAACGTGATTTTATTAGTTCAAAAATTATATTAATAATCGCACAACCGTTTTCTACATAATTTATTAAATAACTAGAGCTTATATTTATTATGTCAATAAATAGGTACCATAATATTTTGTGAATAGTTTACTACGAGTATAAATACTTTCATCACCTTAATTACATTTGACGTTTGCCGCACAATATAAACTTGATCCGAAGCTAGTTCCCATCAATAAAGCTCCCTGCGAGGCGAATACCGTTTTTATGGCGCAAATCTCCTTATCGCAGCTTCCATTCCACCGAGCTCAGCAAGAAATGGGTACTTTGTCAGAACTGTTCTTAAATTATCACTGATTGTTGTTACTTGTTGGTATACCAAAGTAAGGTTTACAGTAAAATCAAACAATTTATATGAAATCATGTAGGAATATACATAATTGTGCTGAAAATAAACATTTTTACTATGTCTTAGCATAAAAGAAATTTATTAATAATAATACATTTTATGAAACGATGTTTTAATATAAAAGGTGACTATGTGGAACAAGTGTTTATTAAAACAAGTATTTATTTAAGTGTTTATTTAAAAGAGCAAAAAACACGACTGCGTAAAATTTTGATGGCATAGTAACTACATCTGCCATATACGATTAGTTGACACATGATGATGACTTTGTGCCATTCTAGTCTAAGTTTTATACGTAATTCACTAAAAATGGCTTCATCATTTAAAAAAGGCAACACCATATTGTTTTTTTTTATACTTTCGACGAATCCAACGACACCTCACTTGGAAAAATTCGTCTAGCCATTTCGGCTATAGGTTTCCAAAGGAATAAATAGAAATAGGCTTCTTACAGCCGCCATATTGAATTTTTTGACACTTCATATAATGCTTCCGTCATCCAGAAGAATTCAACGACACCTCATTTGTCAAAATCCGTCTAGCCGTTTGGACTACAGCTTCAGCCAAAGGAATGTATATACTTACATACATACTTAGGTACACCCCGAACACAATAAATACCCTCCTTTTTTGCAGTCGGGTAAAAAAGCGGCTGCGTAGAATTCAGGCAACACACTGGCCGCTAAGTTGTTGGCTGCCATAATGGATTTTTTCCATATTATGAATTTTATAATGCAAAAAATTGCACTAGTAATCTGGGTGAAAAGCGAATGAAGTGCGTCATAGCCGTTGCAAATTATATCCGTGCTCTCTGGCCCACCCCTATAATATAGAGCTTATAGAAAACAAGCGTCATTTTATTATGTTCATAATAAAGTACATTCATACTGCGTGCACAGATTTAAAGCTTAGATAGATCCATTTAAATACAGTGTCTAATGGACTATCGCCATTATGTGGGTAATGACCATGCACGCAATACCTACAAATTTATTTACCCTTTGTTATGAAGGATGGTGCAGGTGCCTAATAAAAGCTTTACCATGCCACCAAACCATTTAACTAACTGCGATAGCATACAACTAAACCAATAAAGAATATCTGATTTTTTGCCGTTAGCATTTATAAATATCTCTTCAGCTTCTCTAACTCAGTCCAAAGTATAAAAAAAATCATAACTTTTTATACGAGTAACTATAATACCTATACGAATCTGATATTTTCCTCTAACCAGTATTTTCTATGGCTCCTTCGCTGTTGCCAAAGGATTGAAAGGGAGCAAAGCCGCTTACCTGTTTATAAGCTGCTCTAATTGGCACACTTTGAAGAGTATGATGTGACTCAGGATGCCTCGTTAGACAGGATTTCACTTCGAGGGAAATACTGTACTTAGTTTTTATCTTGAAAGGAATCTTTGCGACGCAGATACATATTTTTATCCTCCCACTACACTGGTTTTACCCACCAACAGTCACAAATGCCCGTTCCTAATATTCAATCAGAACTGTTAAAAATTTCTAACTGGAACCAAAGGTGTAAAAAATTTAGATGATAGAAAAAAATAATGTACTACGACTTTGCAGAAGATATCATTATCTACAAAACGCAACAGCATATGTATATACATATGTAGTTATGTCACAATAAGTGTTCTTTTATTTAAAATTTTAATTGAAATGCCGGCGCTAGAAAAACTCTTTATTTGCCCCTTATTATTAATCCTTATCAAAATAAATTACTTCATATTCAATAACTTTATCTAACTTTTTGAATTATACAATTCGGACATTCCACTCTAAAGATATCACGAGTTAAAAATGTACCTAAGTATTAGAAAAAAGTCGCGTGGTCGCCGCTCATCCCGCTCGGCTAGCTAGGCAGCACCATAATATGCAATGTAGGCTGAGTATTTAAATTTGTGCTGAGTTCCAGGTACAAATTTAAATACTTATTATTTTTGTTGGCGTTCAAAGATAATTAAATGTAGGTTTACGAGTATCATGACTGTTTTCAAAACGCTGAGCTGAACCTGCCCTAAGCAAACCTTTTGCCTGAAACAAGCCGACTGAAGCAAGAATACCATGTCCTTTTCAGTCATATCATATTTTGAATGCATGAAGTTCTCCTGCAATAAATCTACAAATTAATATTTTACTCAGCAGGACGTAAAAAGGGTTCGAGTCGTTACTTTTTAATCATGGAATCCCATGGAGTTGGGATGACCTGTTTTTTTGTGATTCATATTGTTCTAACAAAGTACAGTCAGTCTATAAAGTTGACAATACATATAAACCTCATCGGAATATCAAAATTATTTTGAAATTATAAATAAATTTATATTTGTGGACATTACACACAGCGCCATCTAGCCCTAAACTAAGCGAAGCCTAGTACTATGGCAACTAGATGGCTGATGGAATACTTATGTACTTTTTTTTGTAAATACATACGTATAATGCTACAACACCCTGATCCGGAACAAATATTTGCAGAACATGCAAACATTATTCCCTCAGCGAGAATCAAACCCGCGCCTTTTGCGTCTCAGCCGAGCATTCGTCCGTCACGCCACCGAGGTCATCAAATTATGATAATCATTTCATAAGTTTGAATCACAAAATAAAAATTTTAAAAATGTACATAATAGAAAAACATCTCGTTAATAAATAAAATATAAGCAGAAAATATTTTGCTCTTATTAGGAGTTATTACTGCCGTAACTGTGGTTTCAACATCGATAACCGCCCGCGGACAAATTATTAATATCTGGCATTCATCACCAAGTCGGCATTCAGATCCAATGAATGCTATCCGAAAATAATCTCAGTAGGAGTTGACAGGGCTGTAGGTAGGCTTTGCAACAGGGGCGAGTAGAAATGCTAAGTTTTAAAGATCAATCGCTGCCAATCGCAATGAATAAATAAAATTAATATTTTACAATTAACGAGGTGATTTCATAGGATATTTGCAGATACAGGCCGCTGAATAGTACGCTGTTCTTTGCCACGAGCCAAAAAGCCTCAAACTGCAAATCTCTTGAGAATCAGCAACTCTAACATAACTTTTTCCAGACTGTTTGCTATCGACTGAAGTAAATAAATATGTATTTTAATACGACGTCATAGATCAGCTACTTTCACATCCACATCCACAATAAAACCCATTATCACTGCAGTCGCTAGCGAGTATAGTCTGGAAATACCCACGAAAGAGTCATCATCATCATCTCCCTGCCTTATGGGTCATGTGTATTTTTCCACTTCCTACTCCTCACTCCCACACTCCTTTCATATTCATGTCACCTTTCACACAAGAATGTATTACTGTCGAAGTGGGCAGGTCTGGTGTTCTACGCTAAAATCAAAAAGTCCCTTACTCCAACTCTGTTTTGAGGATCTGTGGAAAAATACTGGCGGGATGGGGAAGAGGGGGGACAACGGTCTCGTTACCCAGCATCCGGCGGAAGTCGCCTCGTGATGCATTGTCGACGCCTAGGAGGGTGGACACTGTTTACATTATACCATCGCAAACATTAATAATTCTCTCTGTGCCATATTCATACCGTCATAATATTTATTAGTTCTACATTGATTTGATATTTAAATCATGAGGTAGACTTCAGGGATTGATTAAAATACCAATCGGTCCACGCATTCTATAACTTTATAGCGAATTGAATTTTGTTAAAAAAAATATGTGCGGCTTTTTTAAGTTAGTTTTCAGGTCAATACGGTTTAAGATACTTTACTCTCACAAAGAATTTACGTTCGCCTATGTCATGTATGTTTTCATATTATGAGAACTTAAAAACACCAGCTATAACACAACATTTAAACCACATTGTCATAAAAAGTCTACGCTTTTTTTTGAAGCGGGTAGTTTTGTAACTTTTGTCTAAAAAAGCCACACTACTACCGCGATATACCACTGAGCGAGTTTAAAATAATGTTCATCAATCAATAAAATATTGCTCCTGTTCCTACTAAAACAATATAGTTCAGTTGCCATGATTCAAATATACAAGTAAAATAATTATACGTCATGAAATAATTACCGGTAACTCATCACTCCTTCGGAGCAGCTGTCGAAGTATGGAAAAGTAATATCGTGATGCATCCAAGGTGTCTTTTAGGTCCGATCCCCCCGGGAAATCACGGTAATCCACCCTGTCGACAGTGCCGGCTAAATCTCTCTTGAACACTAGGGATGTACACACTAGTATCGTTAAACTAATTTCATCGATACTACTACTTGTTGTGCCACTAGTTCTTCCATACCAATGTGGTGAAAGGATTTAAAATGCACATCTGAGGCTCCTTTCGTGCACTTGGGACATGTTTCCGAACTTTGTCAATAAAATATGTTGACTCAATTACCTATATAGTACCCTTTACAAGTACAGTTGGAGACAAAAATTCTTGAACATTTGGGATTTTTTAAATCTCTTTTTATTTGTGAAAATAACAATTTAAGGATATTGGTTTCAAAAATAAAACTTTGCAAACTGCTACGCTTCGTAGCACTCAGCTACGGTTTTTATAGTAAGTCAATATTAAAAAATTACAAACAAATATACTTTAAACCCTTGCCATTTAGTATAATATAAGTATTCTATCAGCCATCTGTTTCCCATAGTACAAGCTTTGCTTAGTTTGGGGCTAGATGGCGCTGTGTGAAATGTCGACAAATATTAATTTATTTATTTATCTTATATTATTGAAATACAACCGGTCAAGTGCGAGTCGAATTCGCACACGAGGGTTCCATACCATCGTACATGTACATAAATGATTCTTGTATGGGGACTCCCTTTTATTTATTTATTTTTTGTTATAGCGGCAATAGAAACACACTGTGAAAATTTCAACTCTACCTATTACGGTTCATGACATTTATTACGGTTCCCGCTGATAGACGGACGGACGGATGGACAGTAGAGGCTTAGTAATAGGGTCTACTGGGCACCCTTCGGATACGGAACCCTTAAAAGGACTTTCACAAGAAAATCATCGATAATAACTCAAGCATTGATTCCACAGCCCTATCTAAACCGCGGTTGAATCCAGAGATCAGTGTGAATGGGCCCTGATGAATCATGCCCGTTCACACGGAACGACCCACGTAGGTAGGTGTACCACATTACTGTAAAAGACTCACACATCCTTGTAGGTATAGGTGCCATGAAAAGATAATACTTTATCATTATGCAATTCGAAAAAACCATTTAAATTCACGAAAGGAGAGAAAAGCACTTGAATAAAACAAAAAATATTTCATTGTTGATATAGATAGATTAGATTTATTTAAATCCTTACGTCTGCAATAAAGATTTTTATTTTTATTATAATAATAAAGTATAATTTATTTTTATTATTTATTACAATTAATAATTATTACTTTAATGTGAGGGAAACGCGCAGGTATAGTATATGTCAAACCACACATTGGCGTGTTCACACATTTCTATATGAGTGAATCCATGCCCTCTCAGAGTCCCTTCTTAAATAACCTAACCCTTCACCACACTGGTTTGACAGAACTAGTAACAAGAGTAGTAGTAATAGTATTATACAGGTAAAATATAATAATAAATAATTATTATTGTAGACATCTCAAAACTAACAAGGATATTTTCATTATGACAATTATGTATTTTGATTTTTTAAGGTAAGTTTGTTCTATGCACGTTGTTGGTAACACCTCGCCAGTTGATTGATATTTTATCTAAAAGTAGGTCCCTCTACTTTCCTTGTAGCTTCCAACCATGCTTCAGGAAACTTAGTAATTCTGTTTCGTCAACAACAATCTCCTTGAAATCCGTAAAGGAAAATAATGGTAATTATCTTTGAGATACGTCAAAGTCAATTTAGATAGCAGCTGATAACGAGGGCTTTCCCCTAATCACCGAGATGACAATTACTGAGACACGACAGCCAGACTCATAAGTCTTCATTACAAGTTGCTGGCTACGCAAAACTTGCAAAACGAGCTTAAAGATGATCTCTACCGCCTCTAAATTTTATCGCTTAGTTTAAAGTGCATCGATAACTAACAGTTTCGTATAATGTCTAGACGTATTACAGCATTTTTTAAGAAAACGTATACAGAATGCATTTTAGATATTTTGAACCATGAATAAACTTTACTGCCAAAAAAGTTTTTAAAGAGCTTATCGGTTTTATAAATTAAATCTATTGTAGGTTTCGAGGTATCCACCGAATAAAGTGTGATCTGAGAGAACTCTAACGACAGAGAGACGATCTGATTCCATAAAAGGTAGATAAGAAACAACCTCTGGTTATAAAGTCCTCATTAAAAGAGTGACAAGTAATTATGGAGAAGGCTAGAGTGTATAAATGTTTCCCATAAACGTTATATATTTATGGGAAACATTATACACTATTATTTTGTTTATTGTAGGTTGTGTGGTCAACTTTTGTGACGGAGTTTTTAGGCTGCCTAAAGGGAGGCCATGACTTGAAAGCCGGGACCGACGATTTAACGTGCCCTCCGAAGCACGGAAGCGCTCAGCTCGTAATGCCGTTTGCGGTCACCCATTCAACGATCAATCAAGAACGTCTAAGCAAGCTACGCCATGAGCGCTTTGTTTTACTGAATCACCCTACTTAGATACACAGAGAGCAAACGATTAGTTTTCTGTTTGATAGTCCATAAGATACACCAGGAACATCCAAGCACCATAGTTTTTTCTTTTGAAAAATGTTTCTTATAGGTCCTGAAAGTAATGATTTCTGTGTGTCCACCAAAAATTAAACAAATAAGTGGAGCAACCTTTGACCAGGAGTTTATTAAAAAAGTTTCAATAAAACCTTCGTTCACATCAGCATTCGTCGTGTAACCGTCATTAACATATTGAGCGAACGTTTTGTACGTTTGGTGGATGTTGCAGTCAAAGATAAAAAAAAAACACTGCAACTTTGTCCTATGTTTGGATTATTTTTTACAGCATATTTGTTTAATGTACACAAGGTTCATGCTGTACCGACCCCACATAGAGTGGGATAAGGGCAGGAAGATGATGATGATATGTACAAATATGTTTGTAATGTTTAATGTACTGTTTACATGCACATTATTAATTATGTAATGCTTAATGTACAAATATGTTTTACAGCATATTTAGGTATAACCTAAGGAACAAAACATAAGTTCTACTATCGAGAACTTAAATATTGTTCTCATCTACATCACAAACCAGTTAGTACGAAAATCAAACTATCCTCCACACGGTGTTGTCTTGTTGACCAAACTCGTGTTCTCAAAACTCACCCACACCCACTCCCGGCAAACACACATAAAACTACTTAGGTACTTTAGTTTGTTTTATTAATAAGTACAATGAAAAATATTAATTTATGTTCACTATTAGTTTTAATAGATTCTTCGTTGCAAACGATCTATAGATAGCTCAATAAATAGTCTAGAAAATAAGCTAAATAATATATTTTTTTAAATAGGTAGCGATTATTTTTTTATTTACCTTTCTCCAGACATATTTGTGATATTCACAAACGTATTCGTAGGTAATGGATAAATAGTAGATTTAGCGGTATTCAATCGTTTATCCGCAGCAGAGTAATCGGGATTTGGCCCGAGGCGCAACGATATTGCTGTTTGCCATCAGCAAACATTTGCCCGGCCAGCCCGCCCCGCTACTTACTGGAGTTAAATCAATATTTAAATCATTTCAAACTTTGATTAATTCGCAAAGATATTGTTTACAATGATGTCGTTACATTCGGATTATGGTAATGTTATTGAATGAAACAACTGGATAGAAAATGAACTTTCTTTTGGCTATAATAAAAATGCATTTACGTCTACACCATGCCACCTATACGGCTATTAACTGGTTCACGGACATGAATACTTTATGTCTGTCGGTCCCAGCGTCACCAACGTCCCAGGGGACGCGGAACTCCACTAAACACTTAATTAAGGGGAAGCGAAGGGAAGATTTTAATTAATATTACGCTGTACGTTCTTATCGTTTAGTGTAAATTGAAAGAGTTCTCAATTCTCAGTTTCCGACAGTTTTTAAACTAAAGCCGCTACACTAATAGCAATTAGGTAAGTACTAATTTAAATTTTAACAAATTAAAGTTGTACCTACCTATTTTTAGTTGTTCTAAAACACAATTTTACTTAGGTATTTAACAACAAATAAATACACTAATAGCAATTAGGTAGGTACTAATTTAAATTTTAACAAATTAAAGTTGTACCTACCTATTTTTAGTTGTTCTAAAACACAATTTTACTTAGGTATTTAACAACAAATAAAATATTTTAATCACAAATATACTTACATGGGAGTAATAGCAAAATCCGAAATGAATATAGAATTAACATCCTTTGTTAATTCTATATTAATTATATATTAAATCTTTCTTTGTCGAAGCGATGCGTGATCTAAGAGATGGGTTCTTATTTGGCTCAACGGATCAGTATTGCCATTCAGCGTGGCAATGCAGCCAGTGTCTTGGGCACGCTTACACCATTATGATGAACTGGATCAGGTGAGCTATCCAGGTACCTATAGACCGTTTTCAACGTCCTTTACATAGCCTGACTGTTTCTTTTGTAAATTATATTTGTATTAGTTGTAAGTTTCTTTCCGTAAATTAATCTGATACATCTTTCTATGCGATTGTTTTTCAACCAATAAAAAAAATCACATGAATAATTTTGAAACGTCTTAATATCTCCGTTGAATTCAAGCCCGACAAAGCATGGAAGATACGTACATCCAAGAAACAATGCTTGGCTATTTTTGAGGAAATTAGGTAGCCCTTTACACAGTTAAAATCTTATTTACAAAACGATTTGGAACATTATTTTAGTCCCAAGCTTTTTTGTATTTTAGATAATCAGGTAAGTATAAATCTGCTAAGAAATAAAAACAAACAAACGATGAAACTTCCGGAAAAAGTGTAAAAAGACAAAGACAAAGAAACGGGAATTTTCCTACAGGAATTTAAATAAATTTTCTATAAAGAGGGAGATCTTGTTACGGAACAGAAAGTGAGAGCTAATAAAAATGCCGACTGCCGAAGGAAAACGTGCCATTTCACTAAAGGTGCGTTTACAGTACGAGTGTATAGGTACTAGTGTAATAAACGTCAGTACAGTCATTGGGCACAGAAAAATTCAGACTCCGTACGTGGCAGACACATAGGTATCAGCAGAAACACAATAGAGTCCTTTAACAGAAGACCCGCGGAAATTGGCGGTACTAAACAAATTACTTATTTCATGAAAACGGACTCTACCTGGGTAAGTAAGTTCGTATGAGCTAGCGGCCAACTCTTGTGACGGAGTTTTTAGGCCGCCTAAGGCCTCCGTCATGGCTTAATGACTTAAAAGCCGGGACCGACAATTTGACGCGCCCTCCGAAGCACGAAAGCGCTCAGCTCGTATTCCACTTGCGGTCACCCATCCCAATTGTGACCGCGCACAACGTTGCTTAACTTCAACGATCAATCAAGAACGTCTAACGCAAGCTACGCCACGAGCGCTGGTAGGTGATAATAATTTTATGAAAATAAATAACACCCAACAGTCACATACATAGTCCTGACCCAGACCCGGAAGAAATATTTACAAATCATGCAAACATTTTCTTCCTTAGTAGGTACCTTTATTGTTTAATTTTACTTATGTATGCAAAGTACAGTTATTACCTAATATAATACCCGGTTTCAATATGCTACTATATGGTAATCCATAGCTATCTTTGGCGACCTCGTTGGCGTGGCGGGCGAGTGCTCGGTTAAGACTCAAGAGGCGCGGGTTCGATTCCCGCTACGGGAGAAATGTTTGCATGTTCTGCAAATATTTCTTCCGGGTCTGAGTGTTGTAATATCATAAGTATAAGTATATACCTAATAAAAAGAAAGTATAGAAGTATTCGATCAGCCATCTGGTTCCCATAGTACAAGCTTTGCTTAGTTAGGGGCTAGATGGCGCTGTGTGAAATGTCCACAGATATTTATTATTATTTATTTATCTATTGAAAAGCGTCGGACGCTTTTTGACAGAAGAATAACGTATCGACCTGGGTACCTAGTTGTAGTTAAAGTAGATAGGTACCTAATTAACAATCCGACGTCCATTATTAGAATATTAGAAAGGGGAATCAATCTACCAATCTTGTCTAATCTACCTAGATTGATTATTGATTCAGATACCCCACACCACCAGCCCACGTTTATCCGTAAATACCGCCCGTCCCCTTGCAATAGGACGGGTCTGAAAAATCGATTCGGTCAGTAGGTATGATAGTGTTTCCTTTTCTCTAGCAGCAGTGTAAAAAATGGTTTACCCTCGCCGAACTGAGGCGATAGTGGAATCACTTCCGAAGCTATTCGTCACACGGTCACACGTCCATTAATTTTTATAGAGAAATACATTAGTCGCTGTTACAGCTCCTTCGATAACATCAAAACCACATTAGAGCTACTTATTTTAGTCAATGCCCTGTTTTATTCAAGCCAAAATCTCTTTAGGTACCTATAGTTTTCGGAAATATAGGTACGCGCCACGTAAAATAATAAACCGCGGCAAAAAAAGTTTGAACGAAAATAATATTTTTGCGCACTGAGGTGTTAACATAATATTTTAGGTATTTATTTATTCTTCTTCGTGGCGACCTCGGTGGCGTGGCGGGCGAGTGCTCGGCTAAAACGTAAGAGGCGCGGGTTCGATTCTCCCAACAGGAGAAATGTTTGTATGTCTGCAAATATTTCTTCCGGGTCTGGGTGTTGTATTATTATTTATTTTAGGTACTTATGTATTTACAAAAAAAAAGTTAATACATACCTAAGTATTCCATCAATCATCTGCCCATAGTACCAGCTTTGCTTAGTTTCATATAACGTGACGCAACCTATAATAGGTACATAAGTCAAAGGCACAAAATACATTGGAATAAAATAAAAAATAACGTCATAATTTGGTCACATAAAACAAAACTCCAGGCCTTTGGAAGTGACTAGCATACATACAGGTCCCTGGCGATAACCTCAATCAATCCCTTTAACAACACGTTTGGAACGGCTTGACAGTTTGACTTGGTTACGGCTGTAATGTTACTTTTTTGGAAATAAATAAATGACTTAAATGACAGCTAAGTTGCAAAAAGGCCTCCGATACATTCATTCTCTACTTTTTTAATCTGTCGTTTCCATTCCTCCCTTCATAGCTCGTAATTGGTAGTTCGATTTATCAAGTTTGAGAGCCTGTTTATTTGATATCCAATCAGAATTCAATCAAACAAGTTCCTTTTCCGGTAGGTCTGAGCGTTTTGCTTGCCCTCATGATATTTTTTATTTTGAGGAAAATATGACGATTTGAATTAACTCGTACAACAACATAATAAACATTTATAACGAAACGCTGGCGCAGATTAATCGCAGACTTTAAATTTTTATTTTAGTTCAAGTAAATTATAAACGTACATTATCAGCTAGAGCTGCATTGTTCATAGAAAAATATTTCGAATAGTTGGCAACCCTAGTCAGCTATTTTGTGTTTTTTCTCTGACTGTTTGATTGATTTGAGTTGTTTACTATTATTATTTTACTGAATTTTGATTTTTGATTGGCGCGTGGGTGGCGTGGAGTGGTGAGGACTCTAGACTCAAGACTGTTGTCGTCGGTGTTATATTGAAAAATTTAAAGGTATTTAGTTAGTAATTTGTATTTTCAAGCATCTCTTCCATTTCTCCGTCTTCTGCCTCTGAATTTTCCTACGAAAAATATCGAAGTTCAGTTATTAATTTCAATTTTCGGTAACTTTCATCGTGTCGTGTGTTATGCGAAAAAGCATTCTTATTTGCCCATACATATTTTTTTTACATTTTAATAACTTTAAGTACTCCCACTTCCCACTTAAGTTACAATATTACGGGTACATACAATAGAGGAAACCGTAACCTATATCCGCCATTGACCTATATTAGGTATAGTCTCAGACCAAATAAAAAGAAGGTAAATATTAGTGTGACGTAGAATAACAACTTTTGGAAGTTTGATTGAGCTCGAATCTTTAGCTTTATTACCTGAAGAGCTCTTCAGGTAGAGTTTCAGGCAGGTAGATTATTGTCTCCAACGCAGATCTTAGGTACTGGATAACAGAAAATTGGTTGCTAGATAGGTACAAAATGGTAGTTAGATTGGAATGCCGGTTTCAGTTTTCGCTGCATGGGCGATCTTGGAAACGTGATCTTGTTTAATTTGTTAGCCTGGTTTTTAATGTACAAGTAGTTTCGTGGTAAATATACCTAATTTAGGTTACCTACACCTAACTAAAAGGAATGAGCTCATGCAGGTCTGCGCTTAAAACATAAAACCTTGCATTTTCTTTACAAGTTATACTTACCTACCCGATAGTAACATACCACTAATTTCGCGCAGTGGGTAATTAAAAATGGGTGATCGCGGTCGTGGTCGTTCCCGCGGGCGCGCCGGTCGCGGCGGTGACGACGGCTCCGCGCCTCGCCGCCCCGGAGAGAAGCCTGGGCCTTCGCAGCAGCAGCAGCAGCCGGCTCCGCCCGGCCCGCGGCCGCAGCCGCCATCCGCCTGGGGCCCGCCGTCCGTGGCGCCCCCCATGCGGGCCGGTGCCCCCGCGCCTACCGCTCAGGCTGGCCGGGCTTCATACCGTGTCACTCCTACTGTCCATGAGCATCCCGGAGACGCTGACATTCAGCAGAGAATGGCACAGGTGGATATAGGTAAAGTACCCAACCCATCTGGTTCCTTTGTTGTCCATTTTACTCTTCGATCAAATAAAATGTTACAAGTACTACTTACCAGTATTAACATAAGTACTTCTGTCACAAAACCAGTGCATTAAAAGGATTTAAATGACAATAATACCCTCAATACTCAAACTAGAACTCAATTTATAAAGCCAAAGTTTTACATTTACACCTGTTGAAATCTTACCATGGTATCTTTTTAACCAATAAACAAAATTGTTGGTAAGATTTTCTAGTTGTCGACATGTATAATTTTGCAGTTTGAAATAAATGTATTCAGGTGCTGGCCATCCATCTGCTGGTGCTGGCGGAGACACTGCTGGCAGGGACGCGGTGGGACGCGGCAGTCGCCGTGGTGGAGGCAGGGTCCTGACGGAACAGGCCGCTGCTATCCTCCGCACCCGTCCATCCACGCTTGCTACTAAGAAAGGTATTGAACTGCAACATCATTATCCTGTCCTTATCCCACTAGTTGGGGTTGGAACAACATATTTCCCTCTTCCATCTTCTATTGTCATCTCAGTACTCACTCATGTGAGTACACACCTCTTTCACGCAATCCTTCCATCTGCTTTTTGGCCTTCCTCTAGCATTGTATCCACATTCATATTCATCACTCTCCCTGTATCATGACTTTCTCCCCTTCGCATAAGATGCCTATACCATGCTAGTGTTAAAACAACTTATGTATAGCTCAAGTGGATTATCTTGTCTCTAGCTCGTAGCTATCTATCTAGTTTATGTGTCACTATATTATGACTCTTTGTAGACACTTCTATAATGTACTTTGTATGTATGTGCTTGGAACTGTCAACTGTTGGAACATTTGACACATCTGAATGGTAGCTTCAACTACATATGCTGCTTGTCATCTAATCAAGAACACTTGTCTCAAAATGTTTCCTTTTCCCAGGTTCATTTGGCACACCCCTGGACTTGTGTGCCAACTACTTCACTGTAGAAACAACACCAAAATGGTGCTTGTACCAATATCATGTTGACATTGACCCACCAGAAGATGCAACTTTTGTGAGGAAGAAACTCCTTCGAGTTCATGCAAACGTTTTGGGCGGGTAAGCTAAATTTTAGGTTACTTGTAACAGTAGTTCCATTGTTTAGGTTTGAGCAATGGTTTTATTTACCTAACTTGAAGAAGACACCATGACTTTGTCTGCATTGATGTTTTTTTTTACAAACTTCATCTTTCCATTGCATCTTCTAGGAGTTGAATTAGGAATTCCTTTCTTAGTGCACCCTTATCATTTATTTATTTATTTATTGAGGCACACAAAACAGAATACAATCAAATACACTCACAATAGTGATAAAAACATGCATACTTTTATAAACTAGACTGTATCCTAAAAAAATGTGTACACAACATGATTATTAAAGCAGTAGGTACTTAGTTTATCATTATAGGAATATACCCTCCGAAGTGAAGCAAGTTTATTATTTGTATTGTAAAAATGTTTACAGGTATGTGTTTGATGGCACAGCTCTGTACACAGTCAAGAGGCTAAACCCCAATCCTCTGGAGTTGTACTCTGACAATAGAGATGGGCAAAGGATGCGTATCCTGATCAAGGTAACATTCACCATTTCATTAAAATACCTACTGCATCCATGTCAAGCCATCCAAAAAATGTCTAATGATTCCAATCATTCTTTGTTTTCCAGTTGGTCTGTGATGTGACCCCGGGAGACTATCATTACATCCAGGTGTTCAACATCATAATTCGGAAATGTTTCCACCTGATAGACTTGAAACTGATAAATCGTGACTACTTTGATCCGGTTGCCAAGGTTGATATCCCTGAGTTCAAGCTCCAGGTGCTACCAGGATACAAAACAACCATCAATCAATACGAAGATCGCCTTCT
Source organism: Scotopteryx bipunctaria (assembly GCA_949320045.1). Classification (NCBI taxonomy): domain Eukaryota; kingdom Metazoa; phylum Arthropoda; class Insecta; order Lepidoptera; family Geometridae; genus Scotopteryx; species Scotopteryx bipunctaria. Next base: position 8,469,058 of record OX439450.1, on the reverse strand, counting down.
CATGGTCGCAGAGATTACCCACAAGGTGAGTTTTGTGTTTCTTAATCCTAGCTTTATAGGCTAGGCATTTGTTGCAATTCTCTTTTGACTAAACATTTTTTTAGGTTCTGAGGATGGACACGGCATTACAAATGCTGACTGAGTATGCTCAAACCAAAGGAAACTATTACAAAAAGGCCTTCACAGAAGACATCATCGGTATGTTATTTTTTTATTTGTTTTTAAGTTATTTTAAAATAACATTAATAAACACAATTATCTCTTTCAGGCAAGATTGTGATGACCGATTACAACATGAAAACATACAGGATTGATGACATTGCATGGAATGAAACCCCAAATTCTACCTTCAAGATGAGGGATGAAATGGTTTCCTACATAGACTATTATCAAAAGGCAAGTTCATACGAACAAAATTTTATGCCCTGTTATTGATTTTGATGAATTCTCTTAAATTTTCTCAAAAAAATCAGTTTGTTACAAATCAGCGTGTCCTGCTGACATGTAGATGGGCCTCCTCTATCGTCTTCCATTCTTGTCTATTTCTAGCGACATTTAAGCGACCATTATCTCTTCCATGCATTTGTTGTCCTGTCTATTACTTGAGCCATTTGATCTTTAAAAGAAATGAGTTGTCGTAAGCAAATGTATGAATATCTTTACATATTCTATTTGCTCGCTATCAACATGTATGGGGGGTTGTATTCTATTTAGTCAGTCTTTATTGGTTGGTGGAAATCTGGTTTCAGAAAAGCATATTAAAATTACTTTTGAAAAGACTTACAAACACTTGACAGGAGGCTGATAGGTTCTTAGTTGTCTATATCGTCTTTGTCTCCTTTTTTGTATTTAGGATACAAAAAAGCAATAAATAGTTTTTTAATTTAAATTTTGCAGAAATATAACATCACGATCCACGACAGAGGTCAGCCGATGCTGATATCTCGGTCGAAGGAGCGCGACATCCGCGCGGGAATGCCAGCGCTGATCTATCTCGTGCCGGAGCTGTGTCGCCAGACAGGCTTATCCGATGAGATGCGAGCAAACTTCAAGCTCATGCGCTCACTAGATGTGCACACTAAAATCGGACCTGACAAGAGAATCCAAAAGCTGCTAGCCTTCAACAAGAGATTCACTCAAAAGCAGGAGGTAGTGAAGGTGAGTGATAGTGATAACTGATATTTTAGCCAGACTTCTACCTATAACACAGTCAGTATTAAACAGTCAAAGTTAAATACAGTTTTTTCAGTAGAATTTTCAAAAAAAAACACTTTAAAAGTTCTATACATCTAAGTTAAAATTACTTGCAGGAACTAAGCACATGGGACTTGAAGCTGTCAAATGATTTGGTCCGATTCAAAGGGCGCCTTCTGCCTCCCGAGAATATAATGCAGGGGAACAATGCCAAGTACCTTGCTGGTGAAACTACTGAAGGCTGGACCCGGGACATGAGGTAGTGTATTATATTGTATTGTATGTATAATTTCAGAACACTAAAATAATATAAGGAATATTATATTCTACTTTCAGCTGTTTTTTGCCCTCCAAGCCATTTCCTAATATACCTACTTATAAAATAAAAACTACTAGATTATATGACTGGATTTCTCCAGTCATATAATCAAGTAGTTTTTATTACTATTAAGTAAGATCTATCCATGACATCTATCTCTTTGTGACAAATTTTATGATTGCTTCAGGTCTAAACCTCTTTTCCTCATTGCCCCATTGGCCGCATGGGTGGTGTTGACACCTGATAGACTGAAGAGAGATGCTGAAAACTTTACAGATATGATCATGAAGACAGGCAGTGGATGTGGCTTCAGGATGCCCAAACCAGAAATGAGTAAGAAATATGAAAAGTTACATATCAATGTCATATAATTCATTTATTTAACTAATTCTGTGCTTTTATATTTTTAGTCACTCTGAGAAATGACTCTGCACTTGAATATGCCACAACTTGTGAACAAGTCGTAGCCAGGAGAAATCCCGCGTTTATTATGTGCGTTCTGATGAAGAATACTGGAGACAGGTCTGTCTGACAATATTTTACTATTATGTATGTTTGTATGAGCTAGTGGCCAACTCTTGTGACGGAGTTTTTTTTTTTTTTTTTATTTTACTATAGCTACTAGGTATATCTCACTACTTTGTTATAAATTGATATCTTTGTTTCATTTTGGTTTACTTTTTACAACCAATACTTTATAATATCAATATTCTTCAGATACGAGGCCATCAAGAAGAAGTGTACAGTAGACCGCGCAGTGCCGACGCAAGTGGTCTGCGGCCGAAACCTCGCCAGCAAGTCTGCCATGTCAATTGCTACCAAAGTAGCTATTCAAATCAACTGCAAGGTACATAAACTAAAACTGTTTGCCTTATCAAATGTTATCAACTTCCTGTTGAAGCCACAAGCGTTTAAAGGCATCTGTACTACAAAACCTTGCCAGATAAGATAGTGTTTATGAGGGTAGTTTGATAAGTCCGTGACTTTTGTTGTTTGTAATGGTCCAATTTATTTTTTTAGATTGTCTATGTGAATCTGTGGGGCGACTTAGTAAATTTTAAGTAAATCTGGCGAAAATAGATTATTGTATAGTGGCTTCAAAAAAATCGCTTGGTTTTTGCAAAAATGGATAAAAGTGAATTTCGTGTTCTGATAAAACATTATTAAAAAAAAAAAAACAATTAAGAAAACTGAGGAAAAGCTACGAAAGTATTACGGGGACTCTGCTCCATCGCATGGTATGGTTCAAAAGTGGTTTGTGGATCAAGCATCCTTTTTGCTTGTTCGACCACAACGAAACTCAGTAGTTTCGTTGTGGTCGAACACGCACAAAGGATGCTGAGCGCTCAGGACGCCCAGTTGAGGTCACTACTGACGAGATGGTCAATAAAATCCGTCGAACGAAGATTCGCGAGATAGCTAAGACAGTAAACATTTCTGAAGAACGTGTTTTTAATATTTTATGATTCAAGAAATAATTAGTACATAATAGGTTTGCTATGATCTCATCCCATCTTTATTTATTTATTTATTATCCATAGCTTAGGTTAGTTGTTGCCGCGCCCGTAGCGTTCAATCTGGATGGAAATGAGCTCCGTTTCTGATCCTGGCTTTGGCCAATTTACAGCCATATGCTTTTGCACGGGTTACACAAGGACACAAAACGCGAAGCTACGGGGTAGTTCCTATATGTTCTATGGAATATGACATCATCAGACAGAATAAGATATTTTTTTCTTGTTTTGTACTACGGAACATGTAATACTTTTATTTCTCAAATTGTTCTATAGGACAAGGTAATTAAGACCTCTTTACGATTATCTTATGATTCTTGCTACGAATATCTTTGTAGGATTTTGTACGAATTATTTGTAGGATTATTTTACGCAGGCAGATAATTGATTAATGGTATGACAATAAATTTTCATTATCAATGTCATTTAGCTTCTCATGGAAGATTTTGAGAAAATTTTGTTCTATGGCATGAAACTCTGTTGAAAAGCTGTAGTTCTATGGAAAAATTAAGGAAGAAAATATGTAATTTTGTTCGATGGCGTCATATTCCATACAACAAATGGGAACTGCCCATGCTACGCAGTATCGCAAAATTGTAGCTCTGCAGTTATACTTTTTTTACAGTTGGGAGGAGCGCCGTGGTGTGTAGACATTCCGCTGCCGAGCCTGATGGTGATTGGGTTCGACGTGTGCCACGACACGCGCTCGAAGGAGAAAAGTTTCGGGGCGTTCGTTGCGTCTCTCGACAAGAGCATGACTCAGTATTACTCGGCGGTGAACGCGCACACCTCGGGCGAGGAGCTCAGCGCCCACATGTCCATAAACATAGCGACAGCCATGAAGAAGTTCCGGGAAAAGAATGGTTAGTCATACTAAGTCCTACTATATTATATATGTGAAAGTTTGTGAGGATGTTTGTGCCTCAATTACGCCTAAACGGCTGAACGGATTTGAATGAAACTTGGAATATACATACGTGTGCTGGATTAACATATAGGCTATTTTTCATCCGGGTACCACGCCAGCGAAGCCACGGGCGGCAGCTAGTATAATATAAAAATTGACTGCATTTCGTATAAAAACTCATGGTCCACGGTATCATAAAATCACCAGTTTAATAGTATTAGGCACGTGCGACTGATTATCGATAGTTTTGGTAACCCTTATAGCACTCTCCATAGAGGTAGCGAGTGTGAGCTAGTAAGATAATGCTTCAACACCGCACATAATGTTTATTGCCCTACATTAGCTACAAGTTTTTGAGGTTACAAACATCCTCCCAAACTATTGGATTTATGTTACCAGAATAAAGGAAAAGAAGGTAATTAAATCAAAAAGGACTCTGAAACTCATCCCCAAATAATACTTGTTTCAGGAGATCTGCCGGGCCGAATCTTCATCTACAGAGATGGAGTGGGCGACGGCCATATTTCATATGTGTACACCCATGAGGTAAGTTCAATTTAGCTATTCAATCAATGTACTTCACTTTGGGATAAGCAATCTCTTTTACCTAGATGTTAATATGGTTAAACATTCACATTTCTTAATGTTTCTAGGTTGAAGAAATAAAGAAAAAGCTTTGCGAGATATACGGCGGCGAAACATACAAAATGGCGTTTATCATCGTGTCTAAACGCATCAACACGCGCATTTTCACCGCGAACGGACAAAACCCGCGCCCAGGGACAGTCATCGATGATGTGGTCACCCTACCAGAGAGGTAACTTTAAAAACTATAGGCTTAATCAATGAAGACATTACTTGAATCTTCACTTTAATTTTATTATTTACAAAAACTATTGCCTATCTAGTTCTTTCGAACCAGTCTGGTGAAAATATTTAAAGTGCGCCTCAAAAGGTTCCTTTCATGCACTTATTTTCGAACTCTTTAGGTTCTACGACGTGCCGGTTTCCGTTTCGTTCGAGAGTACTAGTGTAGTGCACGTAAATTTTTCGAAAATCCATTTGTGCTCGACCGAATTCGAACCCATGACCTTAGAATCGCTAAATCGGAAGGAGGGGAGTTATATACAATATATTATATTTTTAATTAATAAGTTAATCCACTACTCACGGCTTTGCTCGCTTGGAACCTGGATAAAAGTAGCCTACATACAGCATAATGTTATTGATTAGTTAGTCAAAAACGAATTGTTGTAATCTATCAAGGGCATCCTTACACATGTTTGGATTTACAATGTAGGATTCAAACATACACAAATAAGAAAACTATGGTTCCAATTTGAGTGAAACCATACTTAATGTTTTAGATACGACTTCTACCTGGTGTCGCAAAACGTCCGCGAGGGCACGATCGCTCCGACGTCGTACAATGTCATCTGCGACAACACTGCGCTCCCGGCTGACCGCGTAAGTAACGTTTTCTATCTTTTTAACTCATAGTTAAATCGTTTCAGAACATGTATTGAAATCATATTAGGATTGCTGGTTCACCGCTACTTTTAAAATTCTACATTTCACTCAAACTGCATACTTTTATTTTATACTATGTAGACCTAGCTTGCGCTAGCGGCTAACAATATTAAAGACTCCACTAGTATAATATTATTTAAGAAAAAAGTAAAAGAATATTCTAAAAAATATTTCAATTCTTAAAAAAAACTGTATCTTGTCATTTGTCTACTGTTACTTTACTGACAGCAACCATACATTATATACACACTTTATCTAACTATAATTATTCTTTGTAAGTGAACTTTATTCTTATATTTATTTAATAAGAAATAAATATCTGTCATCTTTTTCATCATTTTCCTGCCCGCATGCCACTAGGTGGGGTCGGCACACCATGTTTCCCTCTTCCATTTTCTCCTATCACTCGTCATCTCCGCACTCACTCCTTTCACACGCATATCCTCTTTCACACAATCCATCCATCTTTTCCTTGGTCTTCCTCTAGCAGTATATCCATCCACATTCATATTCATCAATCATACACTTGTAACATGACTAACTTCTCTCCGCATAACATGCCCATACCACGCTAGCCTATTACTCCTCATCTTCTCTGTCACTGGCGCTACTTTCAAACTTCCTCTAATGTACTCATTCCGTATCCTATCCATTCTAGTAACTCCACACATCCATCTCAGCATTCGCATCTTCGTAGCATGCACTTTTCTTTCATCCTCCGCTTTGGTTGCCCAACACTCAGATCCATACAGTACGACAGGTCTTATGATCGTTTTGTAGATTTTACCCTTAAGTTTAAGGGGCATTCGCCGATCACATGTTGTTCCTGATCCTGATGAGAAATAAATATCTCTAACCACATATAATTAGCAACCGCTTTGTTTATGGATCCATTCTGCTCTGCCTAAGGAGGAAAGAGCTGCCTTGCCATAACACAGTTTTTTCCACGTAACACATTCCTCACTTCGTAGGGCTGAACAATAAAAGTCTTGTTTAATATCTAACCTATATGTATATCCATAGCATAAGCACTATGTATGCGTACCCATAAATTTTTGTAATAGATTTATTGTTAGATACTTCTCTGCTGGACTGGAAGTAAAGAAAAAGCATAGCGTCCAGCTGCTTCTCTCCCCTAGCATGTTGTAAAAGGCGACCAAGGGTCGACATATTATAGTATCTTCTCCAAAATGATGGACCACAATATGGGCGATGGGCTGATCACCTGTCACCATGGTTCACCATATCCATCTTAGAAGTTTAAATCAGAAGTGGCTGCAAGTTTTCTTATGTCTACTTGTGGCTCTGCCCACCCCATTAGGGATACGGGCGTGATAATATGTATGTATGTATTTATTGTTATTCTTATGTTTGTTACAGATCCAGCGTTTGACGTACAAACTGACACACATGTACTTCAACTGCTCGAGCAACGTGCGCGTCCCCTCAGTGTGCCAGTATGCGCACAAGCTTGCCTTCCTGGCTGGCAACAGTCTGCACAACCAGCCACATTACTCTCTCACCGAGACACTGTATTTCCTTTAAAAATGTGTTAAGTATGGGCTGTGATTATGGTCAGTGCAATGCAGTGGTGCAGCTTCGAAATTTTGCGTGCAACAGTTGTACGCTCAAATAACTGCGATGCCATACCATAAATTCCATACGTACTCTGTTGATCTTTTGAAATAATCATCTGATTTTTAAGTGTTAACTTTTTACTTAAAGTTTAAATTAGAATTGTAAGTAGGTATAAGTTTATTTGTAAGTTTGTTACTTTTATATAAAATTGTGATAATTTCTTTGTCCAAAACAATTTTTGCTCTGCCATATGACTTCTATGTATCAAATATTGAATTGGATAGTGAGGAAACACGACATGGTCGCAATGACCAATTTTTATAGTACAAGTGAGCATTTGATCATTTATTTCTCGATGGAATTCACAATAGGTGAAGTAAAATCTCTCTTATTAAAGCTTCTATAAACCCTTATGGTGTCAAAATTTTGTTTAACTTGTTAATTTTCTATGATGACAATACCACTTGTGTTTTCCAACAGTGATGTGAAATCACTGTAGAGCTGAATACCTCATTAAAACTAGTTTTAATTATATTTTTGTTTTTTGGACTAATTGTCCTGCCTAATAAAGTCCTACTATTGCCATACGTGCCTGATTTATAACGTCTTAGTGGGTTCCTAGTTTCTGATCGAAGGTTCCTAGTGAATTACAAAACAGATTCATTTGTGTACTTACCAAATAGACACCAATAAATATTTTCTTCATAACATGTTTTCTTATTTGTTGCATTTTTACTTCACCAGAATTCGTATCTGGCTAGGAATTAGTAATTCAACATAGATGCAGGTACTTTTTGTTTCGATGAGAGAAATAAGTCGTTGACTGAGCGGTAGTGATAATGTGTAAGCGACTTCGTATCACATTTTGTGCTGTGCTATCACAGAACACTTACTCCTAGCGGTGTGCTATTCAGAAGAACCTTTCATCACGGGATTTGTGTTTTTTTGGTAAGTATGGAGGAAAAATTATTAAAATAGTAGTACATACGTTTCACGTATGGATAAATTAATTACGACAATACCGACGTTGAATATCGATCTTCGAAGGGTGTTTACATGCTGGGATTCATAGCAACGCTCCACCGTCGCGACGTGTGTGCCTCGGTCGGTAGCTGGAATCATCAAAATCGTGTAATTAGCAAAAAAACAAAGTTGAATTAACAGAATGGAAGATGATAAAGGAAGCGAGGATGCGGAGAACTGGAAGGTCTACGAAACGCTCTGCCGGAAAACTCCAACAGAGGTATGTAAACAAACGCCTCCTACTTAAATCACATACTTTGAACCTACAAAAAGGTTTGTAGATCTTTAATATTCTAAGAAAATGTAATCCACTAGGTATAGGTATCTATGCCGATCTTTATTTTGATTTAGCATTATTGGGTGACCTTATTTACGCGAGCATGTCCAATATAGTTGTGGTTCCTAACTGACTGAATAGATAAGTACCTAGGTACTTGAATTTTTGACCCAGTTTCATTAGTTTGATTTACTTTGATCTCATGTCTTCTATTCTGAAGGATTTTGTCTAATATAGAAGTTCATAAGGTCTTCCAATTTTTCCATAATGCAATTTGTAGAATTCGTAGGTAACTTGCAATTCCTGGATGTAGGGCTTTTTGGTGTTATTGATTCCCTCAGTCACCACATCCATTTGGCGTCGCGAACGAAGTCGCTAGACTTGAAACGCTTTCAATGTAGTCACGTGGCAGCACGTGACTTAGCGATCGCTAATGTGAATTCCACACATTTTTAGGGTGTCAACGAGACCCTATTACTAAGCCTCAGCTATCCGTTCGTCCGTCTGTCAGCGGGCTGTATCTCATGAACCGTAATAGGTAGAGTTGAAATTTTCAGTGTGTAAAATAAAATGAAAAATAAAACGGGCCCAAACAAGAAACATTTATGTGTACATGTACGATGGTACGGAACCTTTGTGTGCGAATTCGACTCGCACTAGACCAGTTTTTTAGGGCTGTAGTGTCTAGCGACTTCGTTAGACGCTATTACAGAAGGTATATTGGCCTTGATAATGTCTGGTCAAATTTAGCCCCTAGCTAGAGCTTGAAAGGAACCTCGAGAGGAGAGACGCGTAGTCTCATTTCTTACTAAATTTTCTGTTTATTTGATCGAAGTAAATTTTATAAAACTTTACTAAGACTCGTACTTAGAGTCGGTTAAGTTAAAACATAGATAGGTACACTTACCTGAGCAGGAACTTACCTACTTTCAGTTTTACTTAGCAACTTGTACCTCTGATATTTCATGATGGTTCACCATGAAGGGGTGGGACCTGGGGCATGCGATACTTCGTACCTCGTACGGAACTCTTCCGGTATCGTTCGGTACAGTCAGTAGAAAAATTAAACGAAATTTATATGTTAGTTTTTTTTACCATGCGTTATATATGGAGTTTTATAAAGATGTTACAGACTAAGATCTCATTTATAGTTACAGCGTATGCTATATCGGTATTTCGATCCTATTGCTCCTTACTGTCTTGTGTTTCCTACTGTACCGGCTGAGCACTTAACTAGCTTTTGCAGAAGCTTCGTAATCTGAATAATTTTATTTGTGGATTATGTAACGTTATGGTATTTAGCTACCCCGAAAATGTCATGCAATCAAATAATTTAATGGCCTCAGCTCCTCGGATTTATGATAATTCCCCAGTTCTACATGCGCTGTGTATTCAATAAGATATCGTGACTAGTAGGTAGGTAACTCTGAAAAAGTGAGCTGTATCACGCTACATGCAAGCGTGGAGTATCTACTTTTTTACCCTAGTCGTCTTTTGCCAGTCACGTAAGGCTGTACTCGTGTTCCCGAGGGAGAAATTACTGGACTTTGTAAGGTTTTTATTCGTTTTCTTGAAGATGATTGACTTGAGAATCTTGATTAAGGTTATTTACAAAAATAATTTATTTGCAGTTATTATTGTGCTTTCAGTTGGATTCGGAAGTTGGAAATGACCTAATAACATCCTTGAGAAGTGATCTGGCTGGACTTCAGTACAAAAGGGATAAACTCATTTCAGAGGTATGTCAATTACATTTTTTAATATTGCTCCTATAACATACCTACGACCTATTTCCCAGAGATTGCGGATATCCTTTTATAACTTATAACTGATTTTTAATTTTCTTTATAATCTTATAAACATACATTACAGAACAACGATTTGAAAAACCAAATGCTCTCCCGAGATCAAAGGATCTTAGAGCAGCAGGTGGAGATAGATCATCTTCGCGAACACAATGCGCGGCAGAATGCAGTCATATCGTCCCTCAGGAAGAAGATCCAAGACTTGGAGGAAATACAAAGGAACCTTCAAACCGCGCAGGGAAGATGCGAGATCACGGTGCAAACTCTACAAAGGGACAACCGCTACTCCGATGAGAAGATAAAAGATTTAGAGAAAAAGCTACGAGCTCTTGAACTGGAGTGTCACAATGAAGAACAGTTGAAAGAAAATGCGCGATGCCAGTTCCATGATTTAGTAAGGCGACTGTCTGCAGCTCTAGATGCGGAAATGTGTGACTCAACGCACACCCTCTCTCCTGAAAGCCTAATTATCAAAGCAGCCGAACTTGTCCAAGAAATCACCAGGCTGAAAAACAAATGTATGAACACGACAGAAAACTTAACAAGTACGGAACAAGACCTCCGCAGTTGCAGAGACGCTTTAGAAAGAGCTAGTGCTGAGAAAGATATGTTGCAGAGGCAACTGTCATCCCAGCTGCTTGATAACGAAAGGCTAAAGCAGGAAAAAGAGTCTCTTTTAGTTCAAAATAGGGTTTTCGAGAGAGAGTTACACGAGGCGAGAGAGAAGCTGTCACATTGCGCGAAGAACTTAAACGTCGTGACTGACAATGTGAATCAAAATGAATCTTTGATCATGCAACTAAAAGGTATGTTACATTTTTGTAAATTTTGTACTCTTAAAATTAAGACTGCCTTTATTTACACAGTCATAAACGTTCTAAAACTTTTTCATTGAATTGATGGCATCGTAAATGTGAATGTATTTCCATGAAAAGAATAATTAACCCTCGATTAGACTTGTTTTCATAGAATTCGCTTGTGAGTTTGGTGGTTTATTTGCGCAGAGGATCTGAAACACCGTGACGATAAGTATTTGCGGCTCCAAGCGGAGTTCCGCAACACGATGGAGTCTATCGCCATACTGCTGTCGTTGCCCTCGCGGTTCGTAGAAGCCCACGAAAGCACTATCAAGGACAGGATTAGAGAAATTCTCAGTGAAAATAAGGATCGGGCAGTGGTAAGTAAAAATGACAAAACACATCTACCAAATCCACGTTATATAATGCCAAATGGGTGTCATACTTATCATATCAGACATTAATAAATTCAGTCCCTTATTTCGTATTTGAACAACAGTGCGAACTGATTCTGAGCTCTGTTTTCTATCTGTAGGCAAACTTAGATAGAAAACTGAGCTCATTTTCATTTCTTATTATTATACCGATTAAGTATCTTAAAGTTTTTAATGTTATTGTAGTTTGTCTTTGTAAATAAGTTGTCTTACGAAATAAAAATATACAAAGTGCGAACTTCTACGCTAAACTTCCAGTCCTTACAAAAATCGCTTACAAAGCTCGTACTAATCACAGATATCGTATATTATATTATGTACCTACTTATATTCAAATGGAATAAGAACATTTGGATGGCTTTCAAGCTACATAGTAAACCCTTGGGTAAATACGTACCTTTTCATTGATTTTTGTACAGCAAATCGATGCATTACGTGACAAACTAGGCCTAGAGTCACAGCAACTGAGCAGAACGGCCCACATCAACGAGCAGGTTACAACCAGGGTCCGCATCCTTGAAGACGAGAGGAGCATACTGGAAGCCAAGCTACATAAACTGGAGTCAGAGCTCAACGCTTTGGAGCTTTCCCGAGACAGTCTGAGGAAGGACAAAGCCAATGTGAGTGATCCTAAAATTACTCATCCGTATATAAAATACATCCAACTCTTTGATACAGCAAATGGAGAGCGTACTAGAATCTGCAACTAAGAATAAGGCCAATAAAAAATAATTTACAGATCATGCAAACATTTCTTCCGCAGCGGGAATCGAATTCGCGCCTCTTGCGTCTCAGCCGAACATTCGCCCGCCACGCCACCGAGGTCGTCAATTTTATGCATAGTTTGTTCAAAATATTCATTTGTCTGCGGTCCGGCCTCAAATTTATTGTAAGGCGCTCGACATTTACTTATTACCTTTGCGAGTCATTCAGACAGCTCAATCTTCTACTCTATCCTGAGAATCGATGTTAAAAATATGTTTTATTTTTCGCGCAGTTTGTTAATTTCCTAGAACGCCTTAGCAGAACGCTAAACATGGATGAGTTGACTCAGGACATCGGCATAGAACTGCACACTGAGTCTATTATGCACCGCGCCGAACAACTGGCGCGACTCGAGAGCGATAAAATTGTTGACAAGGTCAGTTGAATGCAATAACAGTAGCTGTACCTATACATTTTGTATGGTGGCGCTACTTGTAGGTTGCAAGTCCTAGGTGAGTGATGGAAAGCGATAAGCGATACCTAAAGTACCTAATACTATAAAACACCATTTTATTTTATTGAATTTCGATTACGAAATAAAAAACTAAGCCTAGCTTAAACTTTGATGCTCTATGTATTCAGATTTTTTCATATTCCTTAAATAAATAAAAACATCCAACAGTCACATACCTACATAGTTCTGACCATACAATAGGATTCCTTGTGTCGTGGGTATCAGAAACTACGCCACAACACCCAGACCCGTAAGAAATATTTATAGAACATTCAAACTTATGTTGTAGGAAGTAGGTACTGTTGAATTCTCCCACAGAGGATTTGAAGAGGTGGATTGAACCCGCGCGGATGAGTTTGCCTTTCTAGAATAATAAAAAGCTTGGCATCGTATATCGTCACTCACTTAGGACGATACAACATGCGGCAGTTCAAGATTATGTTTGTACAAAAAACACAGGTTCATTTTATTCATACAAGAATCAGTCCGATTTCCTTTTTACTTTGTTTTGTGTTGTAAATGTTTGTGAAATATATATTAAATTTTGCTTTCTTTGTTTTGATAATGTTAAGTGTGTAATTTATATTTGTTTTTAAATTCAAGAGCCATTACCTTTTTTCTTATTGTTTTAGTGGTTATAATGTGAGCGTGTTTCTGTAGATGCTATATTACGGATACTATGGCACCCTGCCGCGGCTGCGCAGAGAAAGATCCTTCCACGACTTGCCTTATCTTAAAGAAGTAAGACATCATACAAATTGGCATGTCGATAAGTAGGAGTCATTTTTAATTGTAATGTAACTGAAGTGATACGTGCTTGTCAGCATCTTCGTAGACTTTGATGCACAGTAGTGGGTATTCAAATTAAAAAATCACATTCATCAGGTTGATGGGGAGCGCCCGTCATTCTGACGCACGTAAGCTATTAGGAGTACTACCCGGCGTGATTGCTTGTGTATCTTACAAACTCTTCGCGCCATTCAGATTTTCAAACTCCAAAAACAAATATCGTTCCTTGCAATCGATTTGAGAAGAGCCCTACAAGGCACTGTCGTTGGTACTGTAGGTAGGTATAGATGTCCCACATTAATTATGTCATTACCTATATTCGTATTAATACAGAAAATGTAGCAGTTGTATTCATTAGGCATGTACAAGTATTTTCTGATATTATTCCATTCATTACAGTGCGTTAACGTAATTTGCATTAAGTAATAATAATTAGCCGTCATGTTATAGCCTTTATTAGACTCATATTTAGTCATTTCATGGATGTTTTTTTTATAATTTTCAAGGTCTTATTAAACTTAACCCAATAATAATTAATTAAAATAATTATCTCATCTTTGGAACATTTACTTACAACTTAAACTTTTCATAGCACCTTTGATAATACTACCTAACAAAAAAAGTTACGCACATATTATTTGTTTAACTCACTGTAAATGTGAAAATGACGACCGAATCACTAACTAGGTACCGAAGAAAAAGTTTGCCTTATTTGTTGCACAAAATACAGAATTGAATTTTGTTTGATACTTTGCAGACTGCAGTAGTGTATCAACTGCAAAGGCGAATCAAAATACTCAGAGAGCAGCTCCAGAGGAAAGACCTACATTTGGACTTGTTGCGTCGCAAGCTGAGCGTCCAGGTATTACCTACGTCCGTGAGAATCCACCTAATTCCCTCCACAAAACTAAAGATAGGTACCGTTAATTCGTAAACTGAACATTTTCGCAGTAAATATGTGACTCACACAAGAGAGCACTGGTGGTCTAGTTGGTAGTGACCCCGCCTGCCGATCCTAAGGTCGTAAGGCTAAAATCCGGTCGTGTACCAATTAATTTTTCTGTGCGAAAAATTTATGTGCGCTATACCAGTACTCTCAAACGGTGAAGGAAAATATCGTAAGGATCGTAAGGCTTAGTTAGCTCCACACGTATTGACCATGTCTTTCCTGTGGACAAGGCCGACTAAGCTGAGAGGATGGAATAGGTGCTGGGCAAGCTTACTCCATCTTAATTCGTCCCGGGCACTACAGCAGCGTCCCGTTAGTGAAGGTAAAAGTAGCCTCCTGATGTGATCCTCCTGTATAAATCATCTACTTCGTCTCTTCTTAGTCGCTACACTCTTGACAGAGTGGTCGTGGTCGTCAGCTCAGGAGTAGTGGCTCGCTTCCCAATTTTGCGCCATTCGTCTCTAATGGTGGCCTTTCTAGAGCATTCGTGTAGTGGACCATCATCTACTATAGATGGTAAAAAGCCTTTGCCTTTGCATGTGACACAAAACGAGTTGATGAATATCGTAAAGCCTCATGCGGTATTATCGATCGTGATTGCCGCAGTGGTGTGTTTATTTCAGGAGGAGAGTTGCCGCGTGCGCGCCGTGTTGCAAGCCGAGCGCGATGAGGCGCTGTCCCGCAGCAAGAAACTCGCGCGACAATGCGACAAGTTGTCAGTGCAACTGGGCGACGCGCGCGCACAGCTGCGCGACTTGAACGCGCAACTGGCAGACGCGGCTGATTACAAGGTCTGCCAATAAAATAAATAAATATTTGTGGACATTCCACACAGCGCCATCTAGCCCCAAACTAAGCAAAGCTTGTACTATGGGAACCAGATTGCTGGTAGAATACTTATAATTCATTATTCATTTTAGATTATTTTCACAGATAATTCTATTTTCATCTCAGAAAGCTATTTATGTTTTTAAGAAATGTTTCATTCACGGTTTGTAAATACAGGTTTGTGGATTATAGCAGTATATTTTGTTTTATCATTTAAAACATTTGATACATACATTGTCATTACTCAGATTCCTCACAAGATTAACTTCGATTATTTAGATTAAATTAATAGCAAATAACTGGAATACCTTAAGTATTTTCAAGGTGATCTCATTCCATCAAGATGCAAAAGCTAAACCAAGTTGAAATTGTAAGTTTTTATGAATATGGAACGCACATTTTTAAACGTACCTCTATTACAGATAGCAGCATTAGAAAGAGCTCGCAGAATAGAAGAACTGCAAAAGAAACTGGATGAAGCAGAATTAGTCCGAGCGCGATACAACCGCAAGGTATGCGTTCTAAAGGACGCAGTCAGAAGCACGGGAGAGACCTACGAACAGGAGAGAACGAGTATTGAACATCAGCTCAACATACTCAGGGACGACCTGGCGAGGACTAAAGAAATGCTAGCAGAGAGTCAGAGGAGAGAAGCGCAGCTACAGAGCTTTAGGTAAGAGAAACAAATGTGTTGTACGTTTTCTAGAAAACAACAACATATAGGTTACCACGGCTTAGTCAGCTCCGCACGTATTGACCATGTGGACAAGGCCGACTAAGCTGAGAGGATGGAATAGGTGCTGGGCAAGCCTATTCCGTCTTAATTCGTCCCGGGCACTACAGCGTCCCGTTTATGAACGTAAAAGTTGCCTCCTGACGTTGTATAATACATCTACTAGATGGTAAAAGGCCTTTATATAGGTTACCTTCACTCTAAAAGTCGAGAGTGGGACAGTAATTTAAACTGGTTATTGACCTAACATTTGTTATTCTGATGATATTGTAAACAAGCAAGATAATACAGTAGGAATCATTCAAACATACGCGATCACGCGCCTATCTGCAGTTTATGAAGTCTAAGATACCCTTTAGTTCTGTGTGTATCAGATTCCATGTGTCAGTAACTACGATAAATGGTACTACAACACAGGATGATGTTTTAGGAACTCGATCGCGAAGCTTCTGGGTATCCTCGTGCCGGCGTCGGTGTCCGACTTCGAGATGGTGTCGCGGCTGCAGAAACTTATAGACGCGCATCACGACTTCACCGTGGTATCGCGAAGATACGACGACCCTGCGTTGTTGCGAGCCTCGTCCCGCTCTCCACCCCCCTCGCGCTGCCGCACTAGGACACCTGACAGGTACGTCGCACTATAAATTAAACAACACCCATACGTAAAAATAACAAGAGTTCTTACCCACCGTCCACCAGCTGGGTAAACCGTAGAAAGTTTTTTTTACAACAACACACCTTTGTGATCCTTGGGAAATATTTAGTTTCCACCGTCCACCTTGTTGTCAAAACTCTTCAGATTAGAAGTGCATAGAGATTATGATTAGTGGCCTATTTTAAATGTTTTGTTGACATTTATTGTTCAACATTGACAGTTTATAAGTATACCTACCGATTTCCTGTTTTAAAAAGAAAATAAATTACTACATAACCATGAAAAGTAACGAATTAATAACCATTAAAAGAAATGTTGGTATTGTGTTGCTGCATAAAGAGCATCAATACCACAAGTAAAACAATTTAAAAACGGAGCCAGTTTGTGGAGGTGCGCTTCATATAGAAAAATAAAATGTTTAGGAAATATTATTGTACAGGTATCAGTAATACCCAACAGACACAGCCCTGACCTCACACTAGGATTGCCTGTGTCGTATCTGAAACTACGAGTGTCACGTCTAAACTCGTCTAAACTCGTCTAAACTCGTCTAAACTTCCCATATAAAAGATATCAACGCGCTTGTCACGCGCTAAAAGCAGTCTTTATTCACGACAGCAAACATAAATAAATATTTGTGGACATTTCACTAGCCTATTCCATTAGCCCCAAACTAAGCAAAGCTTGTACTATGGGCACCAGATGACGGATACAATAAGATATATATTTTTTTTGTAAATAGGTACATACTTAAAATACTACAACCGGAAGAAATATTTGTAGAAAAAATTCTCCTGTAGCAGGAATCGAACCCGCGCACTTGCGTCTCAGCCGAGCACTCGCTCGCCACGCCGCCACCGAGGTCGTCAAACAATAACTATCTCTTATAAATTACAATCTGACTTTTTACATTGTTATTTTTATTATATAGACCAACGAAGTGTTTATTCTCCCATGAAACTAATATAAAAGTCATCTGAATTGGTTCAATGCACAAATTGATACAAATGATAGCTTACCTTATCTTTGTTGAAGAAAACTAATGTTTCGACAATGATAATGCAATTCCAACTCGAAAAAGAGTTCCATAATGAGTAGGTACTGCGAGATTATTGACTAGTTTGAAGTGAGAGTTCAAAGCCCACTGTCTGATTTGTAAATGCCAGTTTGCAATCGCATTGTGTATGTATAAATCATCCCATCATTCATCATTTCAGACCTTCTTATAAAGTCAGTTGCTCTTGGAGCAGTCGACTATTAAAAGACCACATTAATGACCCACTGCAGATTTTATTGGATCGAATAATGAACTTAAGAGAGATTCCTCGCAAAAAAACTTGTTTCCGGACACGGATGTGATGTGTTACAATGATGCAGGTCTCTCCGGTACGATGACTCAGGGTACGCGGACCCGATGCCGTTCGACCTCGAGGATGACTTGTACAAGAGCCGTGCTGGCTTGTGACAGTCGCGGCGCCGCGCTCGCTTCTAACGCAACGCGGACGACGCAGGCTTGCAGCTACGATGGAACACTTGAGGGTTTTGAAGGCGCACATGCCACTCGCACTCGTTCACGACACTGCGCCGATGTCAGGCGCGGTCCGAAGGGGGGGGGGAGTCACAGGGGACATGACCCCCCCCCCCCCCCCTCCAAAATACCCCCGTCAAATTGAAAAATGTTCTAAAAACTTACAAAATATAAAAAAAACAATTTACTGCCCTTAGCCTCGATGCCAATAAAGATAGAAGGCTTCCATTTATTTTATAATGTGTGCAATAAAATTGTGTATTGCGAAATATTCCATTATAACTTATTAGTGATCCCCCCAAAATTTCAGGCTGCGACCGCGTCTGGCCGATGTGTCGACTAATTTCGTTCAAAATAAGGGTTTCCGCCCGGTAAGCATTTCAATACCGGCCTGTTACCCTCCGGCACAATCAAAGCGTAGTCCTGTCAAAATGCTTCTTTAATCTTAAGGGTTCCGTACTCGAAGGGTGCCAACGGGACCCTATTACTAAGCCTCCGCTGTCCGTCTGTCCGTCCGGATCTCATGAACCCGTAATAGGTAAAGAGTTGAAATTTTCAGAGAGTTTGTTTTTCTTTTGCCGCTAAAACATCAAATAATAAAAATAAAAGGGGGCTCCATAAAATAAACATTTATGTAATTACATGTACGTCGATACGGAATCCTTCCTGTGCGAATTGGACTCGCAAATAACTAGTTTTTTTGCTTGCACGTTCCATACATTTTGACAGAACTTGCTCTGCGTAGTTTCGTGAACGCGTGCAAGTGTGGACGGATGCTGCGAGCGCTAGTAACTAGTATAACAAGTGATGGGTTATCCCAGCAATAATACCTGTGGGGATTTTCGGTATGTAGCTGGGAGAAGGGTATTTCCCAGAATAAACTACCTGTTATTGAACTACTTTTAACTTCCATGTACTGTTTAGCAAAATGGATAAAAACAAAGTGGAGTTTCCAATGAAAATAATAGATGACATTGTTAGTAAGTGTAGGTAGATTCTCAACTTTACTACCATAAAGTTTGTTATCAAAGTTTTATTATCTACTATGTACTTGTAACTTTTTTATATGTACTAAATTTGATATTTCCCTAATTAGCGTATAATTTCACTGATATGACAAGGTACCTAGGTCATTCTTAGATATCAGTATCGAATTGTTGCCCCTACTAACTAGTCCTTTGTCCGCTTCGTCATTCGCACATACCTATCGCTATCAGTCAGGGTCAAGCCGAAGGCCTTACATAAAGAAAGCGTTTCCTATTGCTAAAGGCCCTAGTACACAATAGCGGGCATGGGCCATGATTTACGATAAGCCACGATTGCCTGCATTGTCTGTACTTCGACGAGAGTGTTCACACAATGGTGCGATGCTCATTGCAGCCTGGCGATCCACTCAAGATGGACGTACATGTTTTCATCACCGCGGCTATTTATTTGCTAACTTCACGAATGCCTAGATCCGCCGACAGTATTGTACCTAATTTTCATCAACATACCATGCGAGCGAAGCCGCGACCGGAAGCTAGTATTAAAATATGTAATAAGTACTTACTAAGTAATGCAAACATTATTTTGTATTTATCATTTTTGGGTGACAAATTACGGGCTCAGATTCATTATATGTAATTCAATGGATGAAAAAGATTCGGCATTGTTTCACGATACAGTCATTTTAATTTTCCGCACCTATATACTTTACAATAAAAAGTGTATGTACCACCCCGTCAACAGTCGGGGGCGAACTGATCAATGGACCATTGTGTGAACACCCTCGGCTACGCAACTCCACGATCCACTGGCTACTGGCAATTGCCCGCCATCCCCCTAGAAAACAATGGGAATGGCCTGTAGTGGTCAGGCATGGGCCATTGTGTAAGGCCCTTAATATTTGACACTGAATTATTGACCTCTGTTCAATCAAATCACTTATTTGAGACCAGACAACAATAGGAATCAATAGGAGTGAGCAAGAATGTTTTGCGATTTTATGTACTTCCAAACATAGATAATTCAAGTACTTAAACATCTAGAAAATCGTCAGTCCTTGAGTATTTGGGTCACGTTCCAAATTCAAAATGCTCGTCAGGTCATGTCATTAATTTTCTTTACGAGGTGCTGAAGGGTTTGCTTTTATCATCGAGTTTCGGTTTCGGCCGTCCCGCCTTATGTCGAATTTTATAACAGTAAGGAAATGTAACTATGTCCACTAAGAATGTTTGTGAATTAGGCTGCACATATCATTAGATTAGAAGAATAAGTAGGTATTTACATAGGAATAATTTTCATGTTAGTAAATATGTGTGCATTATGTAGTTACCCTACTCATCTCATGTACAATATCTACGCCATTGTTAAATTATTTTTCAGGTCTTCCATCTTTGTTATTTTACTTATATAATAATTAAATATTAAAGGCCTTAATTTCATTAGTTCCTAATTAATTTAGTATTGTAAAACATAGTCACTATTATAATGAAAGTTAGAACTTTATTGTAAACAAAATACTAGTAGTAATTTAGGTATAGTTAGGTGTTTCTGTGTTAGGCACTCAAATTTAAATACTACACATAACTCAATTTGCATGACCATTACAAATTGTTATTACCTATAATTATATATCATATGTAAGCTACAGAAGTCATTTAGATAACTTAATTAAGGAAAAACAAATAAATTATTTATGTACATAGACAAACTTGATTACCTTATTTTGGTACTGATGTAGCACATAATCTTATCTACATACCAATTTTTATTTGCAGTAAAAGAGAACACATACAGGATTATGTATGCTGGTAATTATTTCCTTATTGAAGTGTTATTGATTTGGTTTTGAGAGCTTACTTATTCCGCAAGTAAATGAAGACACAACATCAATCAATGTAAAGGCTTTTATCCTACATAATATGTAAAATATAAAACGTATACGGGCGTCTTTCCAAAATTACAACTAATTATAGATAGGTATGTACTTGGGTATGTAAGTAGGTGCTTGGAATGTTTCCAATGGATAAACATCGAACAAAAAACAAACTAGTTCAATATTCATTTTAATTCTGTCTGACTAATATCCAGTTAGGTAGGTAAGTATCTCTATTTAGGTAGCAACATTGACTTTAAGAAGAAAATACTTAGTATGTATAAAGATTCTTAAAAATATTAAGGCGTTATCATTGTGGCGATTTGCGTTTTTCCTTTGAAACGATTGGTGAATGTGCTTCTAGTGAAGTAGGTATACTTAATAGGTAAAGTTTATCGCTTCGCTGGAAACACGCAAGCAAATCGGGTGATAACACCCTTCACAGCGTTATTCATAAACATTAATTAACGTTTAAACTAAACTTTAAATAATGATTAAATAATTTTTACATTCATAAACGCTGCTTAGACTTAAACATTTGTTTAAACAGTTCATTAAGCAGCTGTCAAATTAAACAATCTCCCTTCCTTGTTTAACTCGCTAATCAACAAAATGACGGACAAAACTATTGTTTTAAGCAGCTGTGCGTGACTGTCTGGAAGAATGTGATTTGAGTTTGTGGTATTTTTTTGTCGTAAAAATGGAATATTCTGTCTAACTTTGATGATGTTCTAAGTAGTGATGGGACTTGAATCGAAAATGAATATTCGAATCATCCGGAAAAAAATCGAATCATGACTTGAACTAGCCCTTGATTCGAATTGATTGATGATTCGAATCGATGTAAGGATTCGAATCAATACGAATCGATACCATGATTCGAACAATAGATACATAAATATGAATAAAAAATACTTAGATACATTTTTGAATCATCATCATCATCATCAGCCTATATCAATCCACTGCATGACGTAGGTCTCTCCAACCACAACCATCGCTAGGCGTACTACTCGCGTAACAGACAAAAGAAAGAAATTGATTCGAATCAGATCGTGTATTCAAATCAACTCGACCATTCGAAACAAGCGATGATTCGAATCAACATAAAATTTCATTCGAATTGTGTTTTAACTGTCATCATTCGAATCAAATGTAATTCGAGTCCCATCACTTTAAACGATTAATTTTCAATAGATCTTCTATTTGAAATTAATGAATCGCGGTAATAAGTACCGGTAAGTCTTTAGTTAGTTAAGTAGGTAATTCTTAAGAGGCTGTGAAAAATGACAAAAATAAAAATATCATAGGCGGTGAATACAAAAAAATACTAATTAGACCAATCAAAAATGTGATTCACTGACCAATTATAAAAATCGAGTAGGGTAAAACTGTATTTACCATTAATGCCCACAAATAACAATGATAAATCTGCACACATATAGTAAGGATCTACTTATATCGCACAGAAACTGGCGATTCACCAGTTCATTAGAAGTACTATCTGGATTTACAGCTCAGCTTTTGAGTCTGTGGTGGATCCTCTTTAAAAAATTGAGGGTAGGCGTTATGCCACACTCTTGCCTTGCGTTGTCATAGTGTTCCGTGGCATAGTCGTACCTCGTTACATCATTGTAGTATTTTAATGATAAAACAGATTTAGGAATTTTACAAACATGTTCAGCAAAATAATTTGTGTTGTTTTATTCTCCAGTTCCGGTAAGTCTTGATTTCACTAATTATCATTTTGTGGTTATAAATAGGTAACTAATGAGTTGCTTTGTTATCGTGGCTAGTAAAAGATGTCCGTGGCTAACGCAGTTTCAAAAACCGTTATTGATACAATTATTATTGCATCAATAACGGTTTTTGAAGTTATCAATCTATGAAGAGGTTGCTATGACGGCCGTAGTAAAATGGTTCTCTACAGCTTAAAACCTTGCATCTTATTGATATTACCTACCTCTCAATGTTATTATGTCGGCGAACGCCATCTTGTCAAGGAACGTTCTTTCTAAAATTAGTAATATTTTAATTTCCTAATATCCATTATTCACAAACAGTTTTTTCCCACTGCTGGGCATAGGCCTGCTTTCGTTTGTGCCATCTAACACAGTCCCATACTAGCCTAATCAATCCGCGGCCTTGACCATATCGTATGCCCATCTCGGACTGCCCACATTTCTACCTTTATAACCACACCTCGGCCACTACTATTTCCTAGTAGAATCACTACATAGTATAAAACAAAGTCGCTTCCCGCTATCTGTCCCTATGTATTTTTAGATCTTTAAAACTATGCAACGGATTTTGATGCGGTTTTTTTAATAGATAGAGTGATTCAAGAGAAAGGTTTATATTATGTATAATACATGCATAATATAGTAGAGTAACACTGATAATTAAAAAGGTCTACAAAGAAGTCCACGATGGTATATGTCTATCCCCGTGCAAAGCCGGGGTGGATCGCTAGTAAGTACTAAATGTTAATTTATTTTCTAGTGCTATCCCGAAACGTGCCTAACTATAAAGACCTGGACGAAGATGACCAGATGCTATTTAGAGCTGCTTACGATTCATACGACAATGTGGCCTATAATCACGAATCTTCATACAATCCCGATATATCTTACAATAACTACGACAATGAAATACCGATGGGCAAGCTGGACTTGCTCAAAGATGGAATGTGGGCTTTGAAAGCCAAAATGAAGGAGCTTAAAGCTTTCAACAAGGCTCTAGCTGCCAACTTGCTGTTGACTAAGATACAAGTCAAGGATTTGATCGAGAACCATATGAAACCGCTGAAGAAGCATATTCATAAGGAGGTGGATAAGAAGCCTGTATACCACCAGGTGAGGAAAATATTGTTATTGCTTTTTCGAAACTTAAAATAAACTACTCAACTTACACGACTTTGAAAATAGGTAGGTACAATACATCATAATCATCTTCCTGCCCTTATCCCACTCTATGTGGGGACGGCACAGTCTTATGCTAAGGTGTTTTATGACGCCTGACGTCAACCCTCCTTGGGAATACTTGCTTATTGTATCTCATCATGTTGGGGAGGATACTATCCCTTAGTCGACCTTTCCGGCTTGCTTGGCGAGAGAAGCATCTGGACGCATTCTATGGTTTACAATACACTTTTCTAAACTAGCTTATCTTTATCTGCACTAAATTTTTTAAACTTTTCTTCAGCTATTTTTTTCTCTTTCTCTCCTACTACTTTATCAGGGTGAGGTGAGTGGTCCAGAAATAGTTAAAGAAACATTGATACATAGGCCAAACATCAAAGTTATTTTTATTTCTGGGTATGCAGAGGATGCTTTTTTAAAGAGCGATGAAATCAATATAGAAGACTTCCATTTTTTACCCAAACCATTTACTCTGAATGAGTTAGGAAATCAAGCTTATCCGGTAGGAGTATAATACGAGGCACTGAGCAAACTGAAAAGTCGCCCATACACTAAATATCTTTTTGTAGTCGTAGATATCAGAAATATAAAATTTATATGTAGGATAGGAACTTGTTATTTCCCCGTTTTACGACATCTATAAATTAAGGAAACAAATGGTAATCGCGACCATGTATTATTTTCTTTTTATCCACACATGCATAAAGATATATTTAACAAATCAACAAATAAAATGGAGCAACTGCAGCGCACGCATAACTTGACAATAGGTACACTTCGCTTTACAAACACAAAAAATTCTAACTTCTAAACCATAAATGAGACTGTATTATGATCAGGTTCACCCCGTTTCTGATATTATTTATGGCATTCTTATCCATATGTGTCACTTGCATTAAGCTTATTTCTTGGAAACTCTTCAATGGCTGATATCCTTTCAAACAAGGTTGTGATACGCGCAGGTACTTCGATATTTGAATAATGCCTATAGCCTTGTATTGTGATGGAACTTTACCAGTATTTATAAGGTAGGTGATGTAGGTATTGGTAGATACATAATCTAGTTACTTCAGTGACCCCCACTTGCATCGTGTTCGTCTTTGTAATGAATACCTAAATATCTTCTTAGCTTGCAGTTAGATTTACTCTAGATAAACAGAGACAGAGATCTGTTAGTTAACGATCATACTTATAAGATTTGCTTTGTTTGTAAAAATATTTAAATTTTATTATTATTACAACTAATACAAATATAATTTACAAAATACAAAAGAAACAGTCGGGCTATCTATCTAGTTTGTTATTTAATTGTTAATTCTTAAACCTACATCCATTCTTTCCTTTGGAAACATTGTATATCTTATTAGTCATACCATTATATTTGACTAGCTGACCCCGCGAACTTCGTATCGCCTTAAAATTAATAATTCAAGTGCTTGTAATTTAATATGAACTTTATACCATAGCAATAAAGCTCAAATTGACTACGTTTTAGTTACAAATCATTTGTATGGGAAAAAGAAAAGGGCTATTTTTAGGGTTTTTCCAGCAATAATTCTAATTCTTCTCGCCGTAAAAACCATCCTTGAACTTCAACGAACATTTTAAAAAAAGATTTGGCCAAATTGGTCCAGGCGTTGTTGAGTTATGCGCTTACCAACACATTTTGCGATTCATTTTTATACTATACTAGCTGACCCCGCGAACTTCGTATCGCCTTAAAATTAATAATTCAAGTGCTTGTAATTTAATATGAACTTTATACCATAGCAATAAAGCTCAAATTGACTACGTTTTAGTTACAAATCATTTGTATGGGAAAAAGAAAAGGGCTATTTTTAGGGTTTTTCCAGCAATAATTCTAATTCTTCTCGCCGTAAAAACCATCCTTGAACTTCAACGAACATTTTAAAAAAAGATTTGGCCAAATTGGTCCAGGCGTTGTTGAGTTATGCGCTTACCAACACATTTTGCGATTCATTTTTATACTATATAGACTTCGCGCACGACCGCTGCGCAGGGAGCCGACCTCGCGACTGAGCCGCGCGGGTACCTTACTCATAGATCTAAACTCCCCTCCCGCACGCGCACCCCCGCCTTGGTGACGCCCACTTCGCAACGGGCCGTGCAGCAGAAATCGTAATATTTTAATTTCGCCATAACTTCAAAACCAAACGTCCAATTTTAATCATTCAAAGACCAAATATTATCTCCATAAACTGTTCTTAGTGATGAAATCATTTATTTTGATAAGGATTAATAGCATGAGTAAAATAAACGCGTTTAAATGTAGTCCAAAAAAAATTCAAGATTTTTAAATAAAAAAATGGTTGCTGTGCCTCACTCGACATAGATGGGTATAGTGTGTCGCGGACTTTTTTGTAGATATTTATAAGATCTACAATTAATTAGAACATTTTATGGTTCTATCTTTTATAGTTTAGGCAGCGTACGCAAAATAAGTAACTTTTCTGGTTGATTTTTTACACCTTGTGTCCGAAAAACCCAAATATCTTACGGAACCCTATTTTTTTCCAAAATAAAATATAGCCTATGTTACTCGTGGATAATGTAGCTTTCGAATGGTGAAAGAATTTTTAAAATCGGTCCAGTAGTTTTTGAGCCTATTCAGTACAAACAAACAAACAAAGTTTTCCTCTTTATAATATTAGTGTAGATAGACTTCGCGCACGACCGCTGCGTAGGGAGCCGACCTCGCGACTGAGCCGCGCGGGTACCTTACTCATAGATCTAAACTCCCCTCCCGCACGCGCACCCCCGCCTTGGTGACGCCCACTTCGCAACGGGCCGTGCAGCAGAAATCGTAATATTTTAATTTCGCCATAACTTCAAAACCAAACGTCCAATTTTAATCATTCAAAGACCAAATATTATCTCCATAAACTGTTCTTAGTGATGAAATCATTTATTTTGATAAGGATTAATAGCATGAGTAAAATAAACGCGTTTAAATGTAGTCCAAAAAAAATTCAAGATTTTTAAATAAAAAAATGGTTGCTGTGCCTCACTCGACATAGATGGGTATAGTGTGTCGCGGACTTTTTTGTAGATATTTATAAGATCTACAATTAATTAGAACATTTTATGGTTCTATCTTTTATAGTTTAGGCAGCGTACGCAAAATAAGTAACTTTTCTGGTTGATTTTTTACACCTTGTGTCCGAAAAACCCAAATATCTTACGGAACCCTATTTTTTTCCAAAATAAAATATAGCCTATGTTACTCGTGGATAATGTAGCTTTCGAATGGTGAAAGAATTTTTAAAATCGGTCCAGTAGTTTTTGAGCCTATTCAGTACAAACAAACAAACAAAGTTTTCCTCTTTATAATATTAGTGTAGATGACTAAATTTTTAAAACCTTTTTCAGCCGTCGCCATCATATTCACAATACGAGCAATTGCATCCGCACTACACCGCTTCTGGACCCCAGTACAGCGCCCCTGCACCGCAATACGTCGCCCCAGCACCCCAGTACGCCGCCCCAGCACCCCAATACGTCGCCCCAGCACCTCAATACGCCGCCCCAGCACCCCAATACACCGCACAACACTACGGCGGCAGCGCAGGTGCCCAGCAATCGCAACCCATCCATGATCCCTATTATGGACAATGAAAAAGCATTTTTTTTTATCAGTAGGTACATAAGCATTAATTTTGTCTCTCATCTCTTTAGGTCAAAGAAATAGAGTTGATAATTCCGTGTACTACTACATATTGAATAAAAACTATTTATTGAGCGAGTTCTTTGTCTCATCTTAGATATAAGTCGAGCCAGTTATGTCGTGAGCTCGTTGTAAACCACGTCATAAGAAAGTGCATTAATAAAATAAATTCATAATTGTTAAGGTCACCAAGACTTGAGTGGCGTAGTTAACCGCGGCGCGCGCACTGAGCACTCGTGTACTAGAAGCGAATCGCTTATTTGATCGCAATCGAATGAGAAGATATCGCTTAGTTTTACACAATTTCAAGAGCAGCTGATTATGTGCATAAACTAAATTAGAACGAACGAAAAAGATGTTTTTAAAAACAATAAGAGATAGAGTGGATATGTCTTTATCGATACAATAGTTCGCAGGTAGCACCGAAGCGAAGGTTCGAACATTGTCCGGCGAGATGGACAGGAACTTGATATGGATTTATTTTATGGTATGATCTGAATTACTTCAATTAGCATACTTCTACATAACAAAATTCACTCAGGCCAAAGCGAATTCTGAATTTATATCCACAACCTAAGTCTTGCGGCTAAATTTAGAATACAATCATCGTCTATTTTTTAACCGACTACGAAGAAGGAGAGTAATGTGTTTGGGGTGTAGATATGTAATGTATGTATGTGCATTCCTTTGGCTAAAGCTGTACTTAGTCCAAACGGCTGGACGGATTTTGACTAATGAGGTGTCGTTGGATTCGTGTGGATGAAAAGTGTCATAGGCTTATATAAACTGTCAAAAAATCCAATATGGCGGATGTAAGAAGCCATTTTCCAATTATTTATTTTGGCAGCCTCTGTAACCGAAAGGGCTGAACGGATTTTGACATGTGAGGTGTTGTTGGATTTGTCTAGATAACGACTTAGGTACCTACAAGCCTATTGACACTTTGTTGCTAAAGTGTAAAAAAATGACGTCATTAATTTTTTTTATGATAAATTATTGAAGCCATTTTCAATGAACTAAGACTTAGACTAAAATTTTACAACTTCATCATCATCATGCGTCAATAAATCTAATATGGCAAATGTGCTACCTAAATTCTACGGGTTTTTTGTTCTCTTAAATAAATACTTGTTTTAATATAAAAACATCTACTATAATACTTCAAGTGGGTAGAGGTAGGTCCGAGCAAAGTAAAGACCTTGCTATATTTTTACATTATCGTATAAGTAACTAAAATTCTGATAATATAGGCTAACTAAGAGTAATGTAGGCTGTAATTATAACCTGACAATGAAATATTAATAAAAAGCATCTAACTAGTACTAGAAACTACAAGTGGTACACATGGTTTCGAAAGAAATATTTGCAGAACATGCAAAGCAAATATTTCTACGGGAATCGAACCCGCCCCTGTCACGGCAGCCAAACACTCGACCGCACCGCCGAAGTCGTTATAACATGAAGATAATTGTGATAAGTGGATACCTTGATTACAGGACTTCTTGCTAAAAAAGGACATTAATATGATAGGTAGATTACTAATAGGTAACCCTATAAGAAGGAGATAAACCGTCTGATCTAAATAAATATAAACTCAATTATTTAAGAGTTCTATGGTCTTTTCAAGTCCCCTGTGTGGATACATGTTATAATAGGTAGATTAGATTTATTTGAAAAAATAGTGAGCGGCATAGACCATTGACGACCCGGTTGCGTAGTGGGCGAGTGCTCGGCTGAGACGCAAGAGGCGCGGGTTCAATTCCGGCTACGGGAGAAATGTTTGTATGTTCGGTAAGTATTTCTTCCGAGTCTGGGTGTTGTAGTATTATTTATGCATTATAAGTATGAATTTATAAAAAAAGGTATAATACAGTCTAACGGACGTGAAAATTTTTCTTTCGTTTTCAAAGGCATAGGTTGTTTTCTTTCTTGCAAAGTACTTTATCACTTTTTCCATACAAATGACATCAAGGAAACCTAAGAGTCTATTTATCCACATAAGCACTTAAGTACATGGTACAGTGTATAACCTAGATATAGTGAATTTTCGTAGCTGCTAGCGCGTTCATATCTTTTGTATCTAAAATGCAATAAGTTCTGATTGTACAGGAAGTCAATATATTATCATTGAAACCTAGGTAGCTGTAATTCTGGGTGCTGTTGTCAACGGTAACTGGAAAGTAACTAATTATTCCGGCTGCTAAGCTCGTAATTATTTATGACACAGAGCAAGGTTGCTTTAAATCGTGATTTAAATACATTCACATGCCTGCATTTAGGCGGAGTGAGTTAATAACACATTCACTAATTATACAGTTATAGTAGGTACTTTATTTTTTAGATTTTAACGATATGGTCAATTACCTATTTGTTGTAACAAGTAATTAAAAACAACCTTCCTCGAGTATTTCAAACGCTTTATCGGAATTCCTATCTTATCGATCACTTATTTTGTAAAATAAGTAGGTACTTAGCTAAAATGTATATGATTACTTCAATTCATTTCATAGACTACACTTTTCGGGTCGCATTGATACTCACAAGACGTGAAGATCGACATTTCAATAAAATGTCACAGACGTTTCCCGCCAGAACCATAATTTATTACAGTGTCATGTCGATTAACAATGTAAAAGAAAAGTTGAAATATACTTTGTTTTTTATCCGAAAGAGTGTTGATGGCCACTGACATCTTGACATTATCTACCTGTTAGTTTCTATAGAATTGCACCAATGAGTTCAGACTTATTTTTCATTGAAGTCTGTTTTGTTTTTAGTTTTTAAACGTATTATTTATCAACGATCATCTTCCCTCTGAGTCTTGTAGAGTCCATTTCACGGAGGAATTTGTTTAGTACCGCACATTTCCGCGGGATTTCTTTCCTGAAAACGACTCTAGATGATGAATTTCGAAAATTCCTTTCTTAGTGCTAAACTAAGGCCTTTTACCATCTATAGTAGATGATTTATACAGCATCAGGAGGCCACCTTTACCTTCACAGACGGGACGCTGTAGTGCCTGGGACGAATTAAGATGGAGTAGGCTTACCCAGCACCTATTCCATCCTCTCAGCTTAGTCAGCCTTGTCCACAGGAAAGATATGGTCAATACGTGCGGAGCTGACAAAGCCGCGGGTTTCCTCACGATGTTTTCCTTCACCGTTTGAAAGTACTGGTATAGCGTACATAAATTTTTCACACAGAAAATTCCATTGGTACACGACCGGATTCGAACCCATGACCTTAGGATCGGAAGGCGGGGTCACTACCAACTACACCACCAGTGCTCATAAATTATGAGAAACATACCCTTCAAGTTTCATGTCTCAAGCACTAATGGCTTAGTCTGTACGTTGATTGCGAATCAGTCAGTAAGATAAGTGTATTTTATATTTAGATTGTGTTGCTTAGTAACTGGGGCAGTTTCATCCAACACCGACCGATAGTAACCCCTGGTTTATAAACGTACAGTTAAAAAGAAACATCGATAACGCATAATAAATGCCAGAGTGATCTTTAAGCAAACTGGATCGCGTTTGCTACAGTTGAGGGCGAAACGAGTCCACTTCCTGATGTTTTTATGAAGCGGCGTCAGGTAGACGTACAATGTCCGCATGTATTGTGTGGAAATATCTCGTCCATTGCGGTTTTTTTCACGAAGCAATTAATACCTGTTTGACATTATTAGTTATACTATAGCCAATTAGTTGCTAATGACATTTCTGAGATTGTTATCAACGTTTATCATATTAGAAATAGTTGTTAATATGTACAGTTGTGTTTTTAAGTTTGCGTAGCCAAACATACCTAAGTTTAGGGCAATTTATCAAGGCCTACACATTAGCGATTGTTGGCATGATTTTGATAAACCGTAAATAGCAACGTGTTTGATTGAATGAAACGCCGGCAGCACCGCCGCCGCTGTCGGCGCCGGGCAAATAAAAAAAAGTACGCGTTTAAGACTAGTTATAACAATAATACCTATTAACCTTAATCATTAATATGACCCTAACGCCCGAATACTCAAACGCGACTCAGAGTTAAGCACGCATCTCACGGTTTTTTGACAGTTTCTGATGAAAATCTGTCAAAAAAAAACATTTGAAACGTGCTCAACTTTGAGATGCGTTTGAGTATTCGGGGGTAAATCCTTTATTCTCTTACACACGTCTTAACCATCTAGGTACATCCCACTAAATGTACCTACCTACATAAAGTAAACTAAATCATTTTTCCATTTTCGTAAGCTCATATCAATTTTTGCTTATTCTTCCCATCTAGTAGTTATATTTCAACGGCATTTCAACGCCCCGTTGGAAGGGAATCTTAAGAAGGCCGCGCTCCGTCAGGAATTTTTGCGGTCTATCGATTTCCGATCGCAGCGCGGTTAGCAACTCGCTCCCGACCACACAAGCACACCAGCGAACAACAATCACAAAGTAATTCACCGTTAAATTGTACCAACTAAATCGACAACTTGATTGGACAACCCCGGACTCTTGTAAACGGTTTGACAACACCTAATAAAAAGTATTGACCTATATGTGCAAATAACGATATTATATTACGTATCACAGAAATGTTAGGGTTAGTTAACATAACAATAAAATTGTAACTCTGTTCCAATTTTATTTTTTCTTTTAGGTAGTAAGGTAGTATGCTAGTTACAAAGGTAAAATTGAAAGTAAAATCATACACTGAAACACAAGTCGTGGCAAAGTTATATCTTTCGGAAAAAAATAATGTTGATCAACCACTATAAGAATGACCCTACGTAGGCAAGTGCACTAAACACGAATATTTATTGCTTTACAAAACAGGTAAAGTTACACCAAGATACATTGCAGTAGAGTGCAAACACTAGTACTCCTTTGTCTCTCAAGTTCTTTATCATGGCTCAGTGTATTTGCATTCGAGTTTAAAATACCGCACGATCTGGTAAATCAGAATGAGAACTGGTTTGCCGCCGCGCCCTGCGCCTGTGTACCAGCGAGGGGAGTCCGGCTTGCTAATGTGTCAAAATAACTCAAAATCTTATTATAGGTGCCAATAGCCGGGCTCAAATACCTCCCTAGCGAAAAGTTCTCTCAAGTTCATGTGCCTTTAATTACTGAGACTTTTTGTCTGACGAGGCGTGCACTTTTAAATATTCTTCAATTAATATATTAACCAGAACAAGCCGTGAAATTACAATTTGTTGTAAAAAAACTATTGACCTTTTAAAAGTGGTAAAATTTTATGATAGGATTTCTTTACCCGTCTTTGGGTTTTATTTAACTGCACTTCTTTTACAAAAGACTTCAACGAGCTACTTCTACGCTTCGTAGACTTAATGAATATTTTACGAGGACGTTTCATAGGATTATAGTGGGCAAATAATGTAATGTTGTAAGTAGGTAATTGAACTGTGCAAAATGGCGTACCGACACAATCCTTTCCCAGCGCTGGTTACTTCATGGTTTAGGGGTCTATATGACATTGGCAAGAATTACTAATTATCCTACTGTTATCCTATCCTACTTATATTATAAATGCGAAAGTTTGTGAGGATGTGACGATGTTTGTGCCTCAATCACGGCGTAACGGCTGAGTCCTATAAAACTCAGCTATAGTGTAGTTTTCTATCATTAAAAGAATATTCAGAAACGTTCAGTTGGTTTAGTAGTTTCCGAAATGACCCTGCAAAGAAACACATAATCTTAAAAAGCCTTCTTTATCATAACAGTATATACACAGATGGAGAGCACTGTTGGTCTAGTGGTAGCGGGTTTAAACCTTGTTATGCACCAATGAATTTTTCAGTTCGAAAAATTTACATACATACATATTATCACGCCTGTATCCCTAATGGGGTAGCCGTAGCCAAAAGTAAACATAAGAAAACTTGCAGCCACTTCTGATTTAAAATAGTAGGATGGATATGGTGAACCATGGTGACAGGTACCTAATCAGAATATCGCCCACATAGGTGGTTTATCATTTTGGAGAGGATACTATCCCCTATTCGACTTTTACGACATGTTCGGGAAGAGAAGCAGCTGGATGCGTTCTATGTTTTTTCTTTACTCTCAGTCCAGCAGAGAAGTATTCGAAAAGCAGTCGAAAAATGTATGTGCTATACCAGTACTCTTAAACGGTAAAAGAAAACATCGTGAGGAAATCTGCTGTTTAATCAGCTCCGCATGTATTGACCATGTCTTTCCTGTAGACAAGGCCGACTAAGCTGAGAGGATGCTCTCTCCTATACTATAAGATTAGGTTCAAGTAACACTTAGCCGAACTTTTCTAATTATTTAGTAGCCATTCCTTCATCGAATCATTAATCAATATTAATCACTACCAAATACCGATAGATTTATGTGTTCGTAGGCGGACACTTTTAAAAAATGTTAATAGTCTTATTCAATTTGATGTTTTGTTTTTCATTAGGTGGATAAGGCGTGATATATTCTAAAGCTGAATTCACATGAAGAAAGATCTCACAAAAAACAATGAAATAAACCCCGACTACGTACTATTACTTGTATCCCTAGTTTCTTTCAAACTAGTGTGGTGAAAGGATTTAAATTGTGCCTTAAAGGTTCCTTTCGTGCATGTGATGTTTTCGAACTTTTTAGGTTTTGCGACATGCCGGTTTTCGCGCATATTTTCCTTCACTGTTTGAGAGTACCTACCTTAAAACCACTGTCAATTCCTACACATACTAGTACTTACTATTACTTGCTTATTGAACCTTTTTAAAGATGAATCCTACTTTTCTATTGTGCCTGCTGAAATGACTTACCCCCGAGTACTCAAACGCGACTTACAGTTGAGCACGTATCAAGTTACGGTTTTTTGACAGTTTTTGATGAAAATCTGTCAAAAACTCATCACTTGAGACGTGCTCAACTCTGAGATGCGTTTGAGTATTCGGGGGGTACAATAATAGATAAACTCAGTAATGTATGTACCTACTTACTGCATAGGTACATACAGGTCAAGTTGAGTGCGCAAGAACTTTATACGCGACTAAACGATCTCGTAGGCCGGTTCATTAGCGACCTTCGTTTTTCACTGCCACAGGTTGAGCGCGTGCTAACACCCACTCAGTGGACTTTCATTCCATTATGACCATTCAATTCAATTTGATTAGGATAGCAGCTTTTTTGGAGGACTGAATACATTATTTTGGATTTAATGTACTAGATGTAATAGATGTGTTAAAGCCAATGATGATGATAACGACTAGTCGTGTTACTAGTTCTTGTGGTGAAAAGAATTATGAATCGTTTATAGCTGTGAATTTGCTTCCAGATGAACTATGTGTTCTCGAGAAAATAAGCTTTCGGTAAATGCCTAAACTTCTGCAAAGTGACATGATTAGGTAGGTAGGTATAGGTTGATATTTCCTTCACCGTTTACTGACCATGTCCTTCCTGTGGACAAGGCCGACTAAGCTGAGAGGATGGAATAGGTGCTGGGCAAGCCTACTCCATCTTAATTCATCCCGGGCACTACAGCAGCGTCCCGTTTGTGAAGGTAAAAGTTGCCTCCTGACGCTGTATAAATCATCTACTATAGATGGTAAAATGCCTTTAGTTTATAGGTAGAAGTGGTCGATACCTACCTAGTCATGCATAGTAAATTATGGAAATTACAGAATAGACGCTCTTGTACCGTCGTGATATAATTTGATCCATACAGCAATTTACATCAGTGATTGGAGGGCAAAGGGTAATTTAGTCCCACGTAGATTCTTCTAGCAAAAGCTCCCAAGTTTTATACCTCCCGTTATAATTTTGTCCCACAATTATCCCACTAGTCTTCATAGGATCTAAATGTCGGAAAAATAAGTGAACGTCGAAAAAACATGTGAACGTCCGAACAAGTTAATTTCGGAAATCGCGTGCAAATCGGGTCTACCTGTTTTTACAAAATGACCCTTAAATAAATAAATAGTAAATAAATAACACCCAACAGTCACATACA
Source organism: Scotopteryx bipunctaria (assembly GCA_949320045.1). NCBI lineage: Eukaryota > Metazoa > Arthropoda > Insecta > Lepidoptera > Geometridae > Scotopteryx > Scotopteryx bipunctaria. The sequence goes on along the minus strand of OX439450.1, from coordinate 8,433,542 downwards.
TAGTCCTGACCCCACACTAGGATTCCCTGTGTCGTGGGTATCAGAAACTACGTGTACCATGGTACCACAACACCCAGACCCGGAACAAATATTTACAGATCATGCGAACATTTCTTCCGCAGCGGGAAGCAAACCCGCGCCTCTTGCGTCTCTGTCGAGCAATCACCCGCCACGCCACCGAGGCCGTATTTTTGACTAACACCTCCCCCACAAGGTAAGGTTTTGCGGTAACCGGTGTTAATAGTTCGCTCGGTGCAAGGACACCCGCGCGGCGGTCACACTGACTAACAGCCGACGCCTAGCAACGACTGCCCAACATCTATCTACAGATTCTATAGAACATCGGTATAGGTACCTTACATTATCACTGTCACATGGATTTAAACGACCTCGGTGGCGAGGCGGGCGAGTGCTCGGCTGAGAAACAATAGGCGCGGGTTCGATTCCCGCTACGGGAGAAATGTTTGTATGTTCTGGGTCCGGGTCCGGGTTCCGGGTGAAAAGTCCGCAAATATTTATTATTATTATATCCTCACTAGCTTCCGCCAGTATCTTTGCTCGAGTTTTACCAAAATAAAAAGTACCTAACCTATGTGTTATTCCAGCACATGTACTGTTCATTATTCTATTATACATTATTCGTTAGTTTAATTAATGTCTGTTAAGCCGTTACGGCATGATTGAAGCAAAGTCAAAGTAAACATTTTTTATTCCTTAAAATCACTGGGATCACTTGGACACGTCTTAAATCTACGTTGCATTTACACCTGTTCGTAACGCGACCAAGCGTGGAAGATACAGGTAAGACACCACGCTTGGCTATTTTTTTGGAAAATGATCCCTTTACAATCATGTATAGAAAAGGAGTTGGAGCGTTATTCAGTCCCAAGCACAAACATACGTCGTCACATCCTCACAAACTTTCGTATTTTCGTACTGGCTGACCGTGCTAGGATTAGTAGGCCTCACACACTCACGATACATACTTCTATAAACAATAGTTAAATGCCGACCTTTGTAATATGTACCTAATTAGAGGGTTCAAGAGGCCTGACAAAAAAACAGCTTCCGTGTAACCTATTTCGCAATCCGTTTTTTTAATCAGAATATATCTGAGAATGGACTGACGTTAAATAGGTAGGTATTATATATAAGTAGTACTAGCAGACGCCCGCGACTATAAATTATAGCCTATGTTATTCCGTAATAACGTACTTAGCTAGGTATCTACATGGGTGAAAGATTTTTTAAATCGGTTCAGTAGTTTCCGAACCTATTCGTTACAAACAAAAAAAATCTTTCTTCTTTATAATATTAGTGTAGAAGTACTGCGATTGTGATCTGCATAAAGAAGATACAAATATTTAAAATGAATTACTTGACTTGCCCTTTTCTCGAAACAAGGATCTACGGCATCCGCAAACATATTTATTCATCTGTAAATAAACTGAATAAGGTATAAAGACCGTCTTCACTGTAATCTGTTTTAATAAATTATATAAGTTAATAAGTTGAATGGGCAGATCGATTTTTATGTCAAGTGAATGCGAATTTCCGCGTTCAATTACGCGCCCTATCGGGCACCAGCTGTGAGGAATGTGTCGGGTACACTGACATTCAACCTACGAATAAATATCTCAAGACCTTTGCGCAACACTTGCGAGTAGGTTAGGTACCTACCTACCTACTCGTATGTTATTGATACCTAACCTACTACTAGTGGTGTCACTAGTTCTTTCGAAAAAGTGTGGTGAAAGAAAAGTGCGCCTCAAAGAGGCTCCTTTCGTGAATGTTTTCGAACTGTTTTTATTTTTTGTGTTCTACAACATGCCGGTTTCCTCACGATGTTTTCCTTCACCGTTTGAGAGTACTGGTATAAAGTACATACATTTTTCGGACAGAAAAACTCATTGGTGCACAACTGGATTTTAACCCCTTAGTATTGGAAGGCAGGGACGCTGCCACCAGACCACCAGTCCTCTCTATTAGACCACTAGTACTCTATGTTATTGATGGAAAGCTATTACACAGGCTTGGTTAGGTAGGTATTATACATTGATAGACTTTATAACCTCTACGATGCAGCGAGCGACTATTGTTTTTCATCGTACATTATTATTTGCTGGGATATAATCACCCTGCTTCATATTCGTACTTATTATTTCAGGTAATTCAACTGTACGAGGTGACTGCACGTCCTATGCAAGATGCCGTAAACACTCACACCACTGGCCAAGATCTCCCCTACACGAGTGCCAGCGAAAATGCACCGAATCATAACGAAAAAGTGATATCAGTACGAATAACATCTTCGGTAGCAGTAGGGAGAGGAAACGGGAAACCAACTCCAAGAGCTGATAGTGAAATAAGGTCACATTTTAGTAAAAACACCGCAGAAACGTCGGAAAACAATGAAAGCAATGACCAAGACACCGAATTGCCGCCGAACCTAAGAGGTGCTAATATAGAATTCCTAAAGCAACTTAACGCAAAAAGGGACCACAAAACGCAAACTCAAGGACACAGTGATAATTTACAAACTTCAGCTCTCCGATCTCACAAAGATGAAATCATTTCGTACGATACGAAAAACGACCAGACTAATCCAAACGAAGAAGGTATTTCGAAAGCCAGCAAAATATTATCTTCTGATGAATTTAATGATTTTAGATCGAAATCTATCTCCATTTTAAACGAAGCTCTAAAATTAGCCGACGAACGGCAAAATCTTAACAACACTGGCGAGGAAACGTTTACAGTGAGTAAGCCAGCAACAGAAAATTCTTACTTGTCAACATTATACGAAGAAAGTGAGCTCACTGACGGAGATAAAGACATTTACGTCAACTCAGATTACAACAAGGAATCAAAAGAAATAGACGACTCTTTAGCAGAGTCATCCATTAAATCTATTTTAGAAATTTCAGACAAACATAGTGAAGATTACGAAAACATTGAAAATGTTCCGCTAGCTAGGTCACTTGCACATTCGCCGTCCTCAAAGAATTATATCCAAGGTTTAAACAATAAACCACTGAGCGAAAGGGAGTCTAGCACCAGACTTACAACTATAAGTTTTAATATAGTACACGATGCCCCCAAAATATCTAGTTTTAACGACCCTGGCAAACATTACGCAAATCCGGCTCAATCGTTTCAAGAGCAGCACAAATTCTATGACAGTCCAACAATTTATAGTCGCCCTGCCCAAATATACAGCGAACCTGCAAAAATATACAGCGAACCCGCGAAAATATACAGTGAACCTGCTAAGATATACAGTGAACCAGCAAAGATATACAGCGAGCCTGCTAAGATTTACAGTGAACCGGCGAAGTTTTACAGCGAACCTGCATCTCTGCATTTGGAGCAGAATGCTCCTTCGAACTATTCGCCGTGGCAGCCATCCCCGCCCACACCTACAACCACTCCCGTCACCAGTACAGCCGCACCCGTTGCGAGGACTAATGAGCCGCTTCGACAACCACCGGAAAAAAATTACGAAGTTGACGAGAAAGTCAGCGTCCTGACAGATGGACGAAGTCACGGAGAACAGGAGACGTCAACGGAGAAATGCAAGCAAGAGAATTGCAAAGTTGGCTACGTGGTGAAGGGAAGACAGTTCAATAAGTATAGGGTCGAAGAGAGGACCTCGGATGGTTTTATTGTAGGAGAGTACGGCGTGGTGAGGAACGAAGACGGTGCCCTGCGCGGAGTGCGCTACACCGCCGACAGCGAAGCAAGCCCCCGCCTCATATACGACGCACTCATGAAGTTCCTACAGCTCAAGTAATAATAAGTAGCTTAAACATTGCTCTGAAAATAAAATCCCAAGTAAACTTATTTTGCTCATTTATTTGTAAGTATTTGTAGTAGGTACGAATAACAATCATGCGCGTTACACATTTAACTGTTAATAATAATTTATTTGTAAACATTAAGACTGACTGATTATAATGGTATAAATTCAGCTAATTGGTTAACTACATCAGAATAAGTATTTGAAACATTTACCACGGTAATAACTCATAGACGCCATCCGCGGTAACAGTTGGATACATCGGTTTATAGTCATACAATAACAAAAACCTTCACTTGTTTGTAACAACTTCAAAAAGTTCAAAATTATTTTTAAACATATAAAACATATTTTGGCGCTAAAGTTTCAATGAGGCAACGCTTGTTTGATTGTGGCCACACAGACTTAGATATGTTTTATCAAATTACACAATTAGATCGATGGATATGTGACAAAAATGTCTCGTATAATATTTTCAATTCCTAAAGTGAAACTATAAAGTACCAGACTGCGTCGTTCAGGCAGTGAGATTCTTTTATTAACGTATGTTAAGTTTTTAACGAAACGACTTTCTTCAGAATAAGGGTGTTGCCATGGTGGAATCATTCGATCTTTTCGTAATATGGTCTTACTGAGTCAAATGTTCGGTGACGCATATAACTTGTATAAACCATTACATGCGATAAGATTGATTCTAACAAGAATACTCACAAAACTATGGATATTCTTGAAAATGAGCAACTTCCTTGTTATAATGAGAATAGTATACTTAATGGGTACCTAGATCATTTCGATTATATAGGACTAGCTAGAATTAGTTACAATGGTGCCATTTGACTCTGTGTTAAATGTTATTTATATAAGTAATAAAATACTCGCTAAGTAACAGGAAATATTATTATAAAATAATTTTGCAATAAACATTGAAATATAGAACGACGTTTCCTTTAAATATTTAGTTTACGACCAACGATAAGGTTGCATTTTGTTTTAGAATACATTATGATATAAACATAAGAACAGCTTAAATACTTCAAAATTACTAGGTATCTATAAATTTAATCTCATAACAAATCTTATTTTAATATCCCGTGAATATATAAAGGTGCTGGCATCGCAATCTGTAGTGAACTATCCGAGCTATTCATCTCACATTATCTAGGTACTATTAAATAACACAATTGATTTCAATGCATACAGACGCACAGGCGTAACATTCACTATGCTTATCTTAAAACTATTTTATGTCACATATTGACAATATTACTATAATAGATAAATATCAAATATATGTATAGGTTCTTGACCTATGCCAATTTTAGAAAACACGCCTAAATCTACTAATACGTGCATAAACTTTTTAACAATATTTCAACGATTTGTGGAAGCACATAATACTCTCAAGTCAAACACCGTGTTGGATGGATACAATAGTGTCAGATTGGTGCCACGAGGGGCCTGTTTCACGCAGCTTACAATCTACAAACTAGTGTGTATCTATAATCTTCCTAGCGAATCGATATCGTGAAACATGACCCGGGAATATAAACGAATGAAAATTTCTCAGCACTAGGAAATAGTTGCACATTCCACAAACAGACGTGTCGAGATTTTCTATTAGATATTTTGAAGATTCGAGCCAGCAAAATAGATGAGAAAAGTTTAAAGACTTAGGCCGAAATCTTTATTTATAATTATTTAAACGATGGATTTCCAGATTTGAGTCAAATTTATATAAAATTTAATTTATCTTAGTCATAAAATATTTTGAGAGAATATGATTTAACATCCAACACACTACTGTAACTAACAAAGGACAGGCGCGTGTTCAAGAACAGTGGTCTAGCGTGAATTCAGTCCATATTGGGTAAACATCGTGAGGAAACTGGTAGAACCGACAAAGTCCGAAAACATATATGCGTCCTAACTGGTACAAAAGAACTAACAGGCATGAATAGTAGTAGTAGAAGTACTTAGTCTGTATTGCATCAAGGGCGTCGCCAAATGGCCGCAGATTAAGGTAGCTGCGAGGCTCGTAGAAGGGCTCCTAGAGTGTCAAAGTGTAAAGCTTGTACTCTTAACTGGTACTGTACCTACATTTCATTATTTTCCAATCCTCCATATTTGCCCTTCCCTAGGCCGGCGGCTGGCGAAACTCTTGTAGTGCATGACGTCATACTCAAGCATAGATTCTTTTACAATTTTTTCGATGGAAAAATGGCCGCGAACATGAAACTAACTTTCAAGGGTCCCTTCTTACCGTAGACAAGACATTCACGCTTGAGCATTCTTGAATACGGGCCTAAACTGTCCATTAACCAAGCAGTTTGTTCGTTGCCTTGTAGCCCTTCAGTGCATAATCTTGCAGTGGCATCACACCACACGTAGTGCTTCGAAGCTTATACACAAACGCCTTACCTAAACTACGCTTACAATAATTGTATGTTTGTGATCTTATAATTACCAAACATTATACAAGCTTTGTGAAAAAAATATCGAAAATATTTAAAAAGGCTTAGATGTACGAAAGCCGTTAGATAATGTTATGATGTTCAGATAAATGTCATAACAATGAGGTGAAAGAAACACTTCCAAACATTCCAAAATGTGATCGTAGCTATTATATGAGATATTCGTAATAAAGGTTACTTGAATTTAATAAATAATATACATTTATAGAAAACTTATTATATGGCCTTCGTACGGCATCAAAACATGATATATTTCGATAAAGTTACAAGTAATTAAAAGATGCATACACAGCATTAGCATAGTTTATATTACACCTACAATAATCCTAATATTTTGTTCCACGTCGGGTATCGTTTATAATAAGGTATAATAATATGCCATCCATTTCTTAATAGAATATTAACAAATGAATAGCAACTAACATAGGCTTTATGAAGACTTTCTATTCAACATGTCTAAGATAGTAAATACAAGCGTGCATTAAAATTTGCTAAAATATAAGTATACAAAACTGTAAAGATTCGAAAGTTAAGAACCAAACATACAGATAAGACTTCGATCATATTATGCCAGCATGTAACCACTTTTTGTGCTTATCAAATCACATTCACGCACAAATTTCCATTCAAATATCATATTAAAAACGCTTGTAATGCATAGAGTGACAACCACAAAAAGCGAAAGCGTGCTTTACAGATTAAACTAGCCTTACTAAAAATGTGTAGTTTTAACAACTTGCTTCTTATGATTGATACATCTTAAACCTAATCGAATACATTGAACAGCATAAATACTAGGCAAGCTGACATAAACTTAAACAACCTAACTGCTACTCATTCGAGCGCGGAACGCATGCGGTACAGACCAATAACTAGCTTATATCTCCCCAAAATCTTAACTCTTTAAGGTAGACTTACGAAGCAAGCGTCAGTGACGTCACTACAACGTAAATGTATAACCGCCGCGTCATTAAACCAAGCTCGAATGACGTAGTAGCACTGTCGCGGCGTCACTAAAGCAGGGCCACTGACGTTTGCTTCCAAAATCTTAAAAGTTCCATATCAATGCCAATCTCTTTATAAAATAAAGAATCTCTCGGGCCAATTATTTCGACTGATTCGAGATTCCTTGGAATATCGCGATACTCCAGGTGTTGTCAACATTTAGAGCTAGTTCGTTTAGTCGTATGTCTCAGACTCCTGTTGGACGAGTTTGAACCGGCGGGGGCTCTTCACTGCGATGGAGCCATGCCCGTCCAGAGACAGCCGCCCTTTCATCTGCAGATATCTGAAAATAAAATATAATTAACTGAAAATATAATACTTAACTAATACTAAATAGTTGTGTCACTATTATACACTGCTGTATAAACTGGTATTATAAATGCCACGCCCATCAGTGGGCAAAAACAGACTGTAGATGATGATAATGAATATTAGCCTATCGCCTATATAGATGGGTAGGTAATTGGATGTTATTATTTTTACTTATGCGGTAGTATGCCTACCGTTTTATGTAGCGGCAAACGAGCTTGGTCGGTCTTTGCTGCCATTCATCCAGCACTTCTTTGGGCGCCAAAACCTGAAATTACAAAAATCATCTATTGTCATAATTAGGTAAATTAGGTATTTTAATAATCTATGCCACAGGCACAATTAATTACAATCTGCATATTACCAATATTTTTGACTCACTTTTCGACGCGCTTATTCTAACTTTTGTTGTTTCATCGTACAGTCTTTGTATCCTATCTTATAATGCTATGATTAAAGTCAAAGTCAACATTTCCTGATCCCTTAAAATCACGGGGATCATTTGGACACATCTTAAATCTGCATTAAACCTGTTCGTTACTCGAGCAAGCGAAGTTATTTTTCTATTTCATTTCGAAATAGTAAGCGAGCTTTTTCGTATTCGCGTATTTTAGGCGAGCGTGGTTTTGACGCTCTTTTCTGACGCGTGAAATTTTGCATAAGTACCTGATCCCCCTTCAGTCTATCAAGCAGCGTGACGCATATCACGGCTGCCTTAATGCCCGCGTGGTGCGTGAGCGCTGCAAAGGCCAGAGACTCCATCTCGATGTTGACGACGCCTGACTTGTGGATGCTCTCCAAATACTCCATCTTATCGGCCTCTGTAAAGTCGCAGAAAGCACCGTCGAGACGCCCTTGCCCTGTAAATGATTAATAATAATGATACCCAACAGTCGTACTTACTTCTCTGCTGGACTGGGAGTAAAAACAAAACAGAATGCGTCCAGCTGCTTCTCTTCCAGGCGCGGTCCGAAGGGGGGGGGGGGGAGTCACAGGGGACATGACCCATTCAAGAACATGCACATGTTTGAACTGGTTTGGATAAAACGTGGATTAAAAAGCGGTTCACATATGGGCCATGAAATAATAACAAGTCATACACTTAGGCTTAATTTTGGAATACACAATACACATACTTTTCACTCCTTCCCTTCCAGAGCGGGGATAAAATAGCATTATTTGCCTCTAGGGGAAAAAGTTTTTTTTTTGTCTGTTATCAACAAGCCTATAAAAACATAAAAGTCTTTCCTCATAAGTAGAATAATCATGAATAAAGACTCGACTTATTACTTTGTTTCATAAAAAAAGAAGAATGACCTAGAACAGGCTATTTTTATCCGCATAGGCATCAGGTGACCGGAGTCACTACATGTTAGGATGCTAGGATGCTAGTCATACATACTAAAACACTTTCACTAGACACTAGCTGTCAATCATGTTATACGTGTAATCTATAGGCAGGTTGGCCTTGGCTGGTGCATATCGGATGCGGAACGGAACTAAGGAGCACTGTGACTGCTTGTTCAAGCATGGCGAAATCAAAGGCTAATAATGTAGTTGCAGGTAGGTAGGTACCTAGCTATAGCCTGTGACTTGGCACACGTAACAGGAATCGGATATACCTACTTAGACTACTTTTTATCCGGGTACTTTAGAAAAAGTTTTTAATAAGATTTACATGTCAGCTACAAAATGTCGACGCTATGCAAAAAGAAACTATCCTATTGTAATAAGGCTTTATCCGGACAAGCGTCTAGTCAAGACGAAGTCGCGTGTAGCCAATCGCGGCATTGTGAAATACTAGAGTATCCAGTATTCACATGCAGTCGCACGATTTGCGCGTTTGCGCACTTATATCACTTGATCAGGACATGCTTTAAAAGGAAATCTGGATGAGTTACCTTCGTAGAAGTCGTAAGTGCACATAGTCTTGCCGACGACAGTATCGTACGGGTCCTCCGGGTCGCCGAGCAGTTTCAGCTCACGCGCAAGTCGCTTATCCAACTTGGCAGGACGCTGGATATTCTTGCCGAGGACCGTCTGAAAGATGAATATAATAAAGTAGTTGATTACTTCTCCACTGGACTATGAGTAAAAAAAAACATAGAATGCGTCCAGCTGCTTCTCTCCCCGAGCATGTCGTAAAAGTCGACTAAGAGATAGTATCCTCCCCAACATGATGGACCATCTATATGGGCGATGGACTGATCACTTGTCACCATGGTTCACCATATCTATCTTGGGATTTTGAATCAGGAGTGGCTGCAAGTTTTCTTATAACTACTTGTGGCTCTGCCCACCTCATTAGGAATACAAGCGTAATAATATACATATACATGCAGTTAATTATATACATTTATAGAATTGTTTCTGGTTCTAGGTTTGCAACGTTTGGTTTCATCTAAACTGTTGACAGGACTTTGCTTTTCTTATACGAGTAAGTGCCGGAACGGTGATAATCCGGTTATAGAACGTGGTAGCTGGCGGAGCAGAGATCTTTAAAATACGTGCAATTAAAATCAGGGTGAGAAATGGGTCAATCTTTTTATGTGGTAAAAATGGCTGTTGCAGATAATATTTCCAAAAATCCTGCAGTTTCTTATACGTTCTTGGAATAACTTAATAAATTAATCAATTATATTAGATGATATTAGAGAACGAGTCTAGAAATGAGCGAAGACGATACATTCCATGAACGTAAATCTTATATAATGAGTTTTTGGTGTTTCCCGCCACCACATACCAGTTCAAGGCAGTTCTTGAGCGCGCCGTCCACGGCCTCCTCGGAGATGACGACCGTGCCGCCCTCGTAGCCGATACCGCCGCAAGTTCCGATGCGGAAAAACACCGGGTCCCGCACCTTCGCGTGGTACATCAGCTTTATCACCTCGTGCAAGAGGATGCCCACTGACGGGATGCCCATTCCGTGCTGCAAAATCATACAAAGTAATATTATAAATGCGAAGGTTTATATACCTATGTGAGGGGTAGTGTGTGTGGAATTAGCTGAAACTTGGATGTTTGTTTATGAAACATAGGATACTTTTTATCCGGTTAGGTACAGCCGCGTGCGTTTGTTATTATTTAAATAAAAAATAACGCACAGTCACAGCAGGCGCGGTCGCAGCCTGTAATTTTGGAGGGCGTCACTAATAATAGAATAATGTCGAGTAAATCAGATTATTCCAAAATACACAATTTTATTGCACACATGGAACAAACACAACAAATGGAAGCCTTCTATTTTTATTGGCATCGCGGCTAGGGGAGATTTCTCAATTTGATGTAAGTATACGATTTGGGGGGGCGGGGGTCATATCCCCTGTGACCCCCCCCCCTCAGACGGCGCCCCCATCAGAAGGTAGAGGACCATACCTAGTACCACAACAACTCGTAGAAAAATTGGCTAAACATGCAAACATTGCTCCACCTGCCGCCATGCCACTGAGATCGTTATAATTACTCATTATACTACAAGATATTATTTATTTGATATTAATGAAAAAGTCCCCGATAACCGTGAACATAGTGTGAATCATCCATCGGAAATCAGTGGATTAGACTCCGAAGGGATCGGAGAGAATGGCGTGATAAATAGAAGGTTTATGCCCAGCAGTGAGCGGAGAAGGGCTTATATGATGATGATGATGATGATGATGATTAAAAAATGAGTTGTCAGTTCTGATGACCACCCTGAGTGCAAGCCAAAAAGTTTTGTCATTAAAAGCGTATGGGTAAAATATTCCAGCCTAACAACTTGGTTCACTCAGTACCTACAAACTAATTAATAGATTGCTTGTTCAATGAGCAAATTTATGTGGCGGGAATTCGTACGCGTTATTCATACTAATTAGGTACTTTGCATCGATTAATTACAACTTCTGTTCAGTAACATAAACCTATCTTACGTAAGTAATAAAGATACAAGTAATATAACCGTCTACGATACGACCTCTTATTGATTTCCTGAAAAACGTATCAGGATTAAATAGGTTTAGCCATGAACCATGACCGGTTAATGATGCCCGGTTTATTCCGTCAATTGAAAATGATAACCATGTCAAATGAAACATTCATGTGCTAATTGAAACAAGCGATTCTCTGCAATTGAAATCGATTTGCACTGTTACAATCACGTGACACATATATGACTTAAACTAGATAACGGTAGGTGGTCGCATTTAATGGCAACGTTCGATTTCGCATCTGTTTGTACCTGTACTGAGATGTGTATGTAAGAATGCTCGATGATGTGAGAGCACTGGTGGTCTAGTTGGTAGTGACCCCGCCTTCCGATCCTAAGGTCGTGGGTTCAAATCCATTGGTACACGACCACCAAAGGATTTTTCTGTGCGAAGAATTTATGTGCGCTATACTAGTACTCTCAAACGGTGAAGGAAAACATCGTGAGGAATCCCGCGGCTTAGTCAGCTCCGCACGTATTGACCATGTCTTTCCTGTGGACAAGACCGACTAAGCTGAGAGGATGGAATAGGTGCTGGGCAAGCCTACTCCATCTTAATTCGTCCCGGGCACTATAGCGTCCCGTTTGTGAAGGTAAAAGTTGCCTCCTGTCGCTGTATAAATCATCTACTATAGGTTTATACCTGCAAATAATGAAAACTGTGATCTCAGCTAGGTATCTAGATACTTATGTATGTATTTATAAACGACTAGCAGCCGCCCGCGGCTTCGCTCACGCGGTACCCAGATAAAAAGTACCCTATGAACCATTCCAGCACACGTAGGTACCTAGTACCTACTATCCTCATTATTCATTATAATATAGTGTACGCTAAACGATGACTAAAGTATTGCCATCTCTTACCATTTTATAATGACAAACAGTGACAGGGCTAACTTCAAGCAATGGCTAACTTTAGCGAAGGAATATGAATAATAGGGTATGTAAGTATATTCCGTAGTTTTTGCGTGAAAGAGTAACAAACATACCTAAATCTAAAAATTAAGAAATTTCGGTGAATTTAGTAAAAAATTTGAGTTAAGGTAAACATTTCAAAACGCAACGATAGCGCGTCAAAATTTGATCAGAATAAGCAGCGACATCTAGTTTTCAGACGTAGAATTACGTCAGAACTCCATGAATAATCAAGATTGGAAACTTATTAGACCAGTAATAATTTATGCTTCCTTTCACAGGTAGGTACTTTGACATTGACAGTTCCTTTTCCATATGTTTTGTATCATCTATTACTAATCTGTGGTATCATCGCTGTCATATGTCAAAATAAAAGTATTCTATTTTTCATGAAAAACATGCCAAAAATAAAGAATTTACAGGTAATTATGACATCAACTAAATGAGAAAAATCGGCTCTTTAATTTGATATAGGTAATGTGCAGTTTTAGACCAAAAATTGATTCCAGGTTTTCATCCCTTTTCACCCCTTTAGAGGTTGAATTTTGAAAAATCCCTTCTTAGTACACCCCTACGTACCAAGGTTTACCTACACTGAAAATTTCAAGTCTCTACGTCCAGCGGTTTAGGCTGTGCGTTGTCTGTCAGTCAGTCAGTCAGTCAGTCAGTCAGTCAGGACAAAGATTCTTATAATATAAGATTATGAATGTTAAAATAATCGAGTTGACTATAAAACCTGACAAAATTAATATTACTTACCTACTTTACTAATCATCTCCCAGGTGTGGGGTCGGCACTACATGTTTTTCAGATATTACCTACCTACTAACATAAATAAATAGTACCCAACAGTCACATACCTACATAGTTCTGACCCCACGCTAGGATTCCGTGTCGTGTACTGTATCAGACTCTACGAGTACCATGGTACCACTACACCCAGACCCAGAATTTTTTTTTGCCGAACATGCAAATATTTCTACCGCAGCGGGAATCGAACCGTCGTCGTGCCTCTTGTGCTCAGCCAAGCAATCGCCCGCCACACCACCGAGACCGTAAAAGAATGAGTACCTACCTACTTTATTGGCTGTTAGGAATTTGTTTAACCGCGGGCAAAAAGCACGATCAAGCCGATAATGTACTTTATTTTTTAAAGAAAGGGGGCACGTGACCTTTCACGTGGGATTAATTATAAATGAGTACTTCGGTGACCTCGATAGCGTGTCGGACGGGTGGCCGAGACACAAGGGGTTTCGATTCCCACGAACGGTTTTTTGCCAAACTGCATCTTCCCGCTTGTCTTCTAGGAGCTAAATTACGGAAATTCCTATCTTAGTGCACCCTACATCATTAGTGGAATATACTCTCCAAGTTCATGTTTCTAGGACTTATAGTTTACGTTGTGCGTTGTTTTTAAGGCAGTAACGTTAGTTTATGAGATAGTCATATGTATGTTTAGAGATATACTTACACTAATACAAAGCACCGGTCCCACTTTGTACATGGAGTATCTGTAGGAGAACTGGCTGATGTCCTGAAGCGTGGTCCCGCACGGCAGCTTGTGTCCTATCTCCGCCATGATTGTGTACGCGAATTGCTCCATCCGCTTAGGAGTTCCGCCCATACACACGAACTAATCAAACAAATTGCACTCGTTAAATGCCATTTTCTGGTGCGGAATTGCGTCGATTGTAGACCAATTAGAATCAACTTGGTCTCATAAGATAGACACTTCAGTAACATGTATGGTTTTGATGTCTAAATTGGCTATTTTATGATAGTATTTTTTTTTCAACCTATTAACAGAAAGAAACTTACAACTAACACAAATATAATTTACAAAATACAAAAGAAACAGTCGGGCTCTCTAAAAGCCGTTGTAGACGGTCTATAGATAGCTCACCTGATCCAGCTCAACTGGAGGTTGAAGCGTGCCCAAGACGCTGGCCGCATTGCCACACTGAATGGCAATACTGATACTATAGGAAGTCGAAGCTGCGAGCAAAAGCAAGTACCTATAGGCCTAAAAATAAATAATCGATGTATTTTTTTCACAAATGAAACTTTCTTACCTTCACGTCGCCAAACATCTCGACGAGGTCGTGAGAGCCGCTGCCGAGTGCCAGGTGGTACAGGATGTCCTGATCCATCAGCTCGATGTTGGGGTTCCGCAGACGCACCGTACCGTCGGGGTACCTACGGGCAAAGTCGATCGATCTATGATCTTCATAAAATAAGGGTTCAGTCTCTGATCTTCAACTAATCAGGGTTCAATCGATCTTCAAACACCTTTCAACCTTTGATCTTCGGGGAAGACCCTTTGTCATCAAGACAACAATCCAGGGCTCAACCTCAGATCTTCCTTTGATCTCTTAGATAGTTAGGGATCAATTTTTGTTCTTTATTTGAATGACCATAGATGGCAAAGGAAACATCATTCTTTAGTATAGTAGTAATGTCTTTCAATTTAATGATTACTAAGCTTTAAACTACCCGAAACATCTTACAACTAAATTCAATGCTGTTATAATTAATCTAATTAAAAATCAAAAATATTTTAGACGTTTAGTTGTGTTGTACTTAGTTTTTATACCAGTTTCTGCCATATTTACACAGCAAGACTAAAACCACCTAACGCTTTCCCGAGGAGCTTTCTCCGTGGTCTGCGGATCCAGATAATCGTCTTCTTTGTCGAACAACTTCCTATGGGGATGATGTCCGTTCTTCGGCTCAGAGCTTCGGCCGTTCAGGTAGCAGCCGTTGCTATGCTTTGAACCAGACTCCAACACTTCATCACAGTTGCAAGGCATGGCGGGATAGCTACAGATAAAACAGATAACTTTGTTTGGCTCGATGTGACGATAACTTTGAAACTTATTGAAGGTCATTTTTTATAGATCTATGCAAGTGATGATGAAATGGGTGAAAGGGTTTCAGCCTATTGATTCCCTACAGCGTCATTATGCGAAGCTAGTTTTACGTCTATCCTGTGACAAATTATATGACTTGATAGTATCACTCTCGACAAGTTTACCCAAGCCCGACAGTTTATCCGGAGGGATGCTGCTTCTAGAAATATTTCTAGGCAGCGATACTATCTAGATTCCGACAGTTGGTACGTATAAAATATTCTAGTATTCACAAGGACATTCATTACAGTATGTGTGACCAAAACGACCTGTCACGTTTTATCATTATCGTGCCGGGGTTATCGATCAGTAATTCAAAAATATTACTGTCGCGCTTGCTTCTCGACTACTTAGATCGTCAATCTGTTTGCAAACAATCTTTGAAGGTCATGAGAAGATGCCAGATTATTCATAAGACAGTAATTACGCACTACATCATCAGATTTGGCTCGCGTGAAATGATGCAATTTAATGAGCAGTTCCATATGGAAGTAAATAACTCTCACAGCAAATTCACATAATGCATCGTCTCTATGGTGCAAACAAATAAAAATAAATTATCGACAATGATTAAAAATGTGTTTAGAATTGCTTACTTAATAAATACTTTTATTTAAATAATAGTTATATTTTCTGAATTCAAATTGATTTTCTGACCAAATATTTTTTAAATCATATTGCAAAAGAAGTAGGTATCAAATAAACAATAAAATATTTAAAATGTAGGCTTACCCCTGATTAGTTTTTACACGCACAAAACTTTGTAGCAAGGCACTTATTTACTTTGAAAACACAATGCACTTGGAACGTTCGAACGAGCCAACTTTCCGGAGGCGAATAAATGTATCAATACAGTTTACCAACAAAACGTTAGTAGCCTGCAGCGCTATACACACTGCTAAGTATTCTGTGCCGCGATTTGTTCAGGAATTCGCTGCTCTACCATGCTATGTCGCAGTACATCGTATCAACTGTCTATCATCGACCGAGTGTACATCGACGATGAAGTATGACGGCTTTGTTTGTAAAACAAATCAATACAAGCAGAAACAGCAATAGTACTTATACATTTTCTTGTTAGTTACACTCGCCCCACTTCCACAGCATCTAGATTCCAGTGAACGATAGTCGTTATTAGTGCTCGGACTTTACAAAAGAGGTTTTTGTTCAGCAAAACCAGCTTTATTTTGCTGACATTTGCTTGCGGGCTGCAGATATTATAACGCCTATACGTTTCAGACTGTTTTATTTGCAGGCTTCACTCTTTTTACTTTTTCGCCTGTTTTTTCTTTAGTGACCTAAATATTAGTTAGTGCGCCGATATACCCATTATCTTGTATGATTAAGGATAGGCCAACGAATTATGAGGATTAGCTACATCGGTTTTTTATCTCTTATCTTTTTGCATGATTGCGATTATGTTACAAGCAAGCGTAATGTTTGTATTACGTAGTACTAGCGTCCTGTGGGTTCGCTCGTGTGGCTGGTACCTGTAAAAAATACAGGACAAACGCGAGCAGGAATCTCGCTCCAAGGGTTCTGTACCAACGTTATATGTATGCAACGACTTTTGCCTCTTTCTGATTACAATTAAAAAATATTTATGTTCCAAGGAACCGTAGATGTAAATATTCGAAATAATTTTCACCTCTACACGTTTCTGTGATAAAGAGTTGAATATGGTCAGACAGACAGGCGGACGGACAACGAAGTGATCCTATAAATAAGGGTTTCTTTATTTCCTTTTGAGGTACGGGACCTTAAAATTACCTAGCCCATACCCACGAACTTTGTCTCCTATTCCGATCTTTGATCAGTAGCCACTATTTAAGAACTGAACTGAACCGATCTTGATTTTCGGATTTATAATACCAGTGAGTAAGTACAAACAAACAAATTAAACTACTAGTTTCATTAATTGCCACTGCCACCTGCCTTACGAATATCATCACCCCACCATTAGCTACAGCTAATTGACCTGTTTGTTTTAAAAAAGAAAATCTGTTTTTATAAGACAGTAAAGTGGTAATGTAACGTAGGTTGGCTTGTCTGCAAGTAGAGCTTTAATTTAATATAAAAAAGAAACCAAATTAAAAGGCTGTAGAGTTGGCCATTTGAACACCAGCTAGAGGCTCATTACAATCCCATTTCAAGCTCAATTACAGTGGAACTGGAACGCGCATGAGATTTGTCTCTTGAGCGTGCATAGAGTAGGTACATATCTATAAAAGTTTTTCTGAGATCCTATATTATATGTGTGATGAAATCTTAGTCATTAAACTTGGATTATTTTGTTTAGTGTCATAAAATAGGGCATTTTTAACCGAAAATACCATATAGACTAATTCGTAAGGAGAAGTAAAAGACCTTAATCCTGCTAATACCTACTTAATATAAATCCATAAGTTTAGTTATGTTTGGATGGTTGTAGCTCAATCTACGGCATAGCGGCTGAACGGATTTACTTAAATGAAACTTTGAATATACCTACCTTTCTATGTATATCGTTTGTATTCTGAAGAAATCTGGGAAAATGCTGTATTGTTCTAATACAAATAATTTCTTTGATACTTATTCCTTGTTTGCACTTATGAGTAGATCATTTAGAGATGTGAGGTTTTAGTAAGTAGGTACTGCATGACTACAGAACGCATGTTATAAAGTACCTACAGAACCCTAAAAACGCATAGGTAGGTACACCTCTATGATTATCGAGTGTTTATGGCTCGTGCTCGAAGATTTGAAGAGGTCGTGTCAAGTTCGTATGAAAGTACTCTGACAAAATTAGGTCAAACCTGTAATGAAGACCCAATTCAGCTTGAATTAATTCATATCATGTACCATACGCATTTTCACACATGCCAGTTATCACTGCCGCAGTAATTATAATACAGTCTTATACAAAGCGTAAACACCTAAGCAGGTATCCAAATACTTATATATCTAGGTATCTTTTCTAGGCTTTCTTGCTTCGAGGTTGCGTGATCTGAAATTCTGAAATATGGTTTACTTACTCGTCACGGAGCTCATCTTTATCGAAGGACATCATCAGTTATGTTTCAATTCACTACACTTAAACAATATTTGGTACTGTTCGATCGATGGGTCGGGGCGGGAGGGCTTTTCGCGACTGGGCGACCTTCCGCCCCGCGGCAGCGTGTGAACGAGGGCTGCGCGGTCGTGTGCGCGTGGCGACTGGCTCTCCACCCTACCTTCCTTTGTTATAGATACGTATTTATTTTGTACCTTATCGGACATTCTTGCAATCATGGACATCTTATAAGTATTCAACTTGATAATTGTTAAAAATCTAATCAAGAGTGGCCGGAGTCTATGAACAAATCTGTACTACTTACATGACTACTTGTACCTAAATTGATTCGAAATTGTATTATGGTGAATCAATCTGCATGTTAGGATATTTATTTTCCTATTGTGGCTAAATTTACTTGCGGTAGGGAAATCGATCATAGCACTAAGTAGACTTAATGTAATTTATTCTGGGAAGACTTAGGTAGGCACTTATACTACCAAGTTGACGGATTTATTTTGTTTTCCCGTTACGTTATTCTTATGAACGGGGTTTACCGACATGAACTTAAAAGGTTAATTGTTGGATAATAAGTATAAATGACATACATACATATTATCACGCCCGTATCCCTAACGGGGTGGGCAGAGCCACAAGAGTCATAAGAAAACTTGCAGCCACTTCTGATCCAAGAGTTCCAAGATGGATTATGGTGAATCATGGTGACAGGTGATCAGCCCATCGCCCATATAGATTCATCATGTTGGAGAGGATACTATCCCTTACTCTTACGACATGCTCGGGGTGAGAAGCAGCTGGACGCATTCTATGTTTTTTCTTTACTCGCAGTCCAGCAGAGAAGTAAATGACAGTGAATATATTATTATGTTTTAAGGGTTTGTGGTTAAAGATACGGGACTAAATAATACAATTGTGTTGCTTGCACATTTTATTTGAATATAATATAGATTCATTGATCAATTAGAACATTTTACATCTCATTTTACATCTCAGAAAACATTTCAAACACTACGGATCTAGCTACAGGGAAATAATGGAAAAAACACTATAGGTATTGACGTAATTATGGGTTGTATCCTCAAACTTGACCAAAAAATATCTCACTCCATTTCAAAATGTTATTTTAGATGTCTTTTTGCACTTAATGGTTTGAGAAGACACCCTTTACACCGAACCAAATATACAAATACCATGAACACACGTCAACTGCCACGGGCCTATTATGATAAAATAGTTTTCTTTACACTCATGTAAAAGAATATACAATTTCTTATGAAAATACCTTAATAAGTTTGATTTGTATAAGGCGAAACATCGATTTTTAGAAATAAATTTATGATAAGTCGTCACTAAAATAAAACCATTAAGCGTAGGTTATTACATTGCATTTTTATACAAGAACTCTTAGAAATAACACTGATGATATATGATGCAAAATAGATTAAAACAACTAGTTAAAGCTCAAAAGAGTAAGAAAACGTAATAATATTAATGGTACTGATTTATCATCAAAATCTAGTGGCTTTGCAAACTCTAGCAAACTTATCTAGAAGCATAAATTCATAACGTCCACAAACTTCATTGGAAATAACTATTTACCTATTAAATAGAAAATAGTAGCTATATTGAAATAGATTATTTTTCAATAAAGGTACCTACTATTATTTGAGTGAGTTTTACTAAAATAATTAGACTACTGACTAGTAGACGAGATGTACCTGTAACTTAAATTCACTAATTATTATCAACTAAAAGCAACAAAATAATCTAACTAAATATTATAAAAATAATTCATACACTAAGATGTCTTTTGATTAATATTTATTCTAAACAACGCCCAGGCGAATTCAGAGATATGCACAAATAGCTTCAAACCCTTTACAACAATCGTATTAAGTCCAGACACATCAGCTATCTAATCTAAGTAATTATAAACCTGACTCGGTCATCATCTCGCCTTACAAATTTGAGCTCTTGAGATCCCAAATTTGTGGGTCGTTATGACGAACCCTTGACTCAAAACTTTTAAGACTTATCAAAAAATATACGAAAATATAACTGGGAAGTATATTTTAATTTTAGAAGCAAAAATATCAACTGCATTTAAGTATATATTTTTTAAATCATGCTGAATGAAATTAAAACATTTAAAGCGATACATTGCTTAACATAGGGCAAGAATCGTTCACTTACGAACTTTTAACAAAATTATAATTTCAGTCATTACTTAGTTCATCGAAACAGTCAGACATTTCAAATATGAGGTACGCATTCACTGTCTACAAGATGATTTAGTACCTATGTTTATTGCAGTAAAACTATGCGAGCGTTAAGCGCGTCGCTCACAGAAACGAGAGTCGAGGCGGAGTCAAGGCAAAGACGTTAAAAAACAAACAAATGCCGTACATTGAATTAAAAGTGAAGATCTAGTTAGTTCCCGTAATACACGCCTGTGCCTCGACTCCGCCTCGACACTTGTTTTTGTGAGCGACTCGCCTTATCGTACCTTTATCTGTGAGTTTTAAAAACAAAATGATACAGAACACAACACAGTGGCTTACTGGGATTATTTTCTACAATTTGTTGCTAATAAAGATAGTTTTTCCTCGGGAATATTGCGTGAGGCTCTTTGTAGTTCGGGTCAGGTTGATTGCGGTAGCGTCGGGCGAGCCAAACTGCGAATAGCTGAAAAAATAAACATACTTTTTAAAATCTGATTTAATTGCAATATCTCGTAGTTACTTGTTTATTTGTGTAATATATACCAGGACAGTTTAACCTCGCGACATGAAACTGAAGACAAAAATGTAGGAATAATTCGCTTGTTCCTCCCAGATAACCGCATTCAAATAATAACCAGTGATCTGTGAGGAATAATTTTTCTTCAGGATAACTGGTTAGTTCAATAGTTATTTTCACCTCTTTTAAAACTCGCAGCGAAACCGCTTTTTGCTGCGAGCATGGTAACAGTGATTCGAATTTCGTACACCCAACGCTGAAAAAAAAGGGCGATGATGGTTCGTTCAGAAACTCATTTTGGCCTAGCGATTTAACTCGTAGGCACAAAAGGTTGTATGTTATTTATTGAAATTTAAGTTTATAAATTGTGCTATTGCCTTTTTAAAGACGTAATATTGAAAATAAATATTTAGTAAACGTTACAACCGCTTACTTACAAATATCATGTTTGGTTTTCATAAAATGCCAAGAAGCATAGTTTCCAAATGCAACATCTAAATAAAAAATAAACTTTTAAACGAAATGGAGGGAATTATATTTTTTCAGCATTAGGTCGTTTAAATCATTTCACCACACTGGTTCGAAGGAATTAGTCACACGACTGGTAGTAGTAGACCCATCTATTTTGGACTGCATAGATAGGGAGTGATAGCGGATAAATCACATCGCAAGGTTAACTGTCCAAGTCAATAAAGAAAAATCATGCATTCATGCAAGTGCATACATACAAAGGCGTGCACTATGTACAAAGCGTTTATCAATTATAGATAATGTTTCTTACTGTATTATTCCACTATATTAGGTAAATTCATTGCGTAAACTGTATCCCATGAAATTCTTAATGACACAAGTCGCAATGGTTCCGTAAGTTGTATTTATAAGGCAGTTATCATGAAGCAAAGCACGCGGCTTAGTTTATCTTGACCCTTGTAATATTCATTGCAAACAGATAAGAAACATGAACGTAAATCGAGCTCATTTTAGTTGTATTTACGCTTTTTTGTAAAGATATTCCGACAAAATAACAGTCTGTGGGTATTAGATTTACATTCGGCTATTTTCAATGCATTAAACTCATACAAGCAACGCAGTGTATTTCAAGGCTGAATAACAAGGTCCCATGCAAACATACACATAACGGATAACATACAGGATGACTTGATTAGAAATGCTGGATGTAGGAAGTTCTAAATAAAATACTTTGTTATTTCTGTTAAATGCAAGAAGGCACTATTTATGATCATAAGTTAAACAGGTATTGAACTGCTTTAGTATGTATATTTTTTTATAATATGCTGTCCGAAAGAGATTGCAGTGGCTTTTTTTGTTACCTTATATTATGAGACTATTGTGCCTTCATATAGTATGTGTGTTGGTAACAAAATATATTTTTTCTTACATTATATAAGAATCAAAAAAGTTTTATCGACGTTATAGATGTAACCAGTCCAAGTAACGAAAAGCTGTCAGAAATTCAGAATTATATATCAGGTATAATATTTTTACAAACAAATATTTGTTGCCATTCATTTTGTTAACAAAAAAATAAATGACTAGTTATTTACAAAATAAAACCAAATTGAATATAGTGCTTATAAAAATGTATGATCGAGTCTCGGTTCAGTTCGAATTTACTAATGGAATTCCTTGGGAACAGATGTTTCATGCACTATGGACCTTTTTAGGGATGAGTATATAACTGCGTATTCAAGGAGGACAAATTATTTTCTCCTTGAAACCTAGTTAAAATGTCTTGACCAAAACCAACATTAAAACTTAAAAAAGGCTAACATCCTCAGATTTTGAAGTGCCTTTGAGGATGTTTGGGGGTTAGGATTTAAAAATAAGACCCCAGAGTAAAACAACAACAGTCTAGAACATTTGAAATAAAGCACTATTGGTTTTGGTCATGCTACGCGACACATAATGCAACACCGATCCACCTCAAATGATATAATGTCGCGACGTTCAGATCATTCACAGAAATGCACTGGGGTTAGCGCTCGGGTCCTTTTGGTTACGATATCTTACGGTCAACCATACACCCAGAAACTGGAAAGTATAACACCTTGTTAGTCACATCAAGCTCTCGGTCCGAAAGGCCTTTACAGACACTTTTGTATCCCAAAAATGTACCTATGGTAAATCAGTGGACCAGCGTTCCTTGCTTTGTTACGATGCTAAAATACTCGTAAGTCGTATAAAAGATATAACAATGAACACGGATACAAAAATACACTCGAGTACTCGGTCATCATCTCAACCCACAAGGGGACCTCTTGAGGTCAGTTGGCGATCGATAATGTTGTTTTTTTGAAATCGTCAACTGAGCCCTTGAGATCCCAAATTTTTGGGTCGAGATGAGACCCGAGCCACTGAGAATTCCTTACGTCGTACCGTGGCGCGGCAAACACAGATTTTTATAAGCTCATAATAAAAGTTCTGTTCAGTTATAATCGTAAAAAAACTGAGTTATACTCAACTTAAACTTTATTTTTGAGTTGTCTTTGATTTTCTGTCTGTCACCATTTATACAAATATATTTTAGGGTCATGCTTAAGCTGAAATAGGTACTGAAGTAGATTCCTTAGAGAGATTTTTTTAAATTAGTATCAAAGCGAGGATCGCCGTATCTTTGGGATAGGTATATTATTCCATAGGTAATACCTTGACCATTCTGTTTTACACACAACGATAGTAAGATTAGCACAGTGCATTTTATTTTATCCATATCAGTTTATCAGTTCATATCAAACAAAAGCAAACAGTAACCAATTTACATAATGTATCTTTAATTGAATATATATTTTTTTCACAATGATAAAATTGTTCATCATCTATTGTTACTGGACTGATCGAGAGGGCAACGATTTACTAACTGATATTGAATAAAATATTATTAATAAATACTTATTAAAATATTTAGATATTATTTAATAACTTAACTAGTAATGCCAAAATGACAAGCACTGTTATTACAAAAGTATTTTATAGTGCAGCTTTGAGATTTTGCGTTGAATATCGGAATAATCTGAAAAACTTGAGACTAGCGTGCTTGCTTTACCATATGTATATAAAATGCCTTGAGTGTAAACATGAGTGTTTAATTCAAGATGTGAGAATAGGAAAAAAACGGAAGGTACTTTGCATCAAATTAGAGAATGTAAGTAGTTTTCATATAAAATCAACTGACATAATTCCCTAGGACATCCTAAATGGATAAGACATCCTTTAAGGAGTAGTCAGACTAATCCAAAAAATGGATTCAGTACATGCCCACTTTTTACTTTACCAGATAGCATTCCATATAAGATTAAAAATAACAGATTTTTGGAATACTAATCATAAATCAATTTTTCTAGCATTCCAACCAAACTAAACCAACAGTATGTTTACTCTCTCTATCATAATGTCTACAAACCGGGCTAGTCTACTTAGAATTCTGTACAAAAAATTTAACCAATTTTTAAAAACTAATGTATTAAATCTTATATTGTTTCTAATCGACTGATAAATTGATTTTTTGTATTGAACTCTGTAGAGAAAACATTACAGATATCAAAACTTCTTAATTTTTAACTTCTATCATATGATGATAGATGTAAAATGTTACCTCAGTGAAGCTGAAGAACAGTCCTATTCCACCACAGAGTTTGAATGAGTAATCGAGGGATTCCTTCAACTTCTCCATGCAAGGCTCGCACTGGCACATGATTGACACTGGCATGCCTTTCAGGTTGCAGCAATCCTTCTGTAACACCAAGAAAATGTTTATACAACAAAGTTCACCATTTTCATCTTTTATTCAGTTTGTTTCATGTTAAACTAGCTTTCGCCCGTGGCTTCGCTCGCGTGGTATCCCGACAAAAGTAGCCTATATTTTATTCCAGCACACATACTATGTAGATTTCAAGTTTCATTCAAATCTATTCAGCCGTTACGGCGTGATTGAGGCACAAACATACATCCTCACAAACTTTCACATTTATAATATTAGTAGGATTACAGTTACACATCCTACCTATGTATGTGACTATTGGGTGTTATTTATTTATTTATTATTTATTTATTACCAATACTATAAATCTGAAAGTTTATGAGGATATAAGGATGTTTGTGCCTCAATCTTGGCATAACTGGTGAACGGATTTGAATTAAACTTGGAATGTAGGTATAAAATTAATAGCGAAGCCACAGGCGGTAGCTGTACATATAATTCACAACAACATACAAATATACTGTTATAATTATTTGTAATATAAGTATCATCATCATTTTAGCCCCTCTCCGCTCACTGCTGGGCATAGGCCTCCTTTTTATTACGCCGGTCTCTCCCATCCCTCGCAAATCTTGTCCACTGATTTCACATGTTCACGATATAATTCGACCATCGGGCGGGTGGTCTTCCTCTTGGCCGTTAAGTGTCTCGGAGTCACCATTCAGTAATATAAGTATGCATAACAGTAATAATAAATTGTACGCAATCATTAATAGTGTACTTACATCAACCAAATCGCAAGATGGGTAGTCAGCAGTGCCATTCAGTGGAACCAATCTGTTTTGGAATGCGCAGCAGAGGAACTTCTCTTGAACACTTTCCTTCACATCCATTGTCACAGTATTCCAACCCTGTAGGCATTATTATAATCAACTGTAGCTCAAAGATTGTTCACTTGTGACAAATCATAATATAAAAATGATAATTATACAAAAGAGAATTCAATTATTTATGTTTTAACTGAATCCTTATCATTATCATCAATAGGATGTCATGGTCCCAAGCTTTGATATTAAAAGATTCCATCTTGTTTTGTTCATTCTTATCAGTTCCTAATATTTATATAATTTTTGAACTGACATTGTAAGTCCTGGTTTTAGCAAATTAAATATCAAAGATGATAACAACTGCTTTCAGTAATTATTTGTTTATAACACCAATAAACTTGCTTAATTATTGTGTATTATGATGTTCTAAATAATTACATTTCTTATCAATTAACACTATAACTAGCTGATCCCAAAAGTTTCACTTGAGTGATATGATTTTTCGTACACACAATTTCATCCCTTTTTTTCACCCAATAGACAAATTATAAGAATTTCCAAAAAACTTCCATTAGTGCACCCGTCCAAAGATATCCTCCAAATTTCATATTTTATGTTTCATGGTTTAAGCTGACTGTACATTGGTTTTCAATCAGCTTCATAAGAATTTGATATACTCAGATTTACTCTCACATTGAACTTTCCAAATGTAAAGTCCATGCAATCTACTATAGTCTTTCGCCCAAAACTATAGTAAAAAGATGTATTGTTGTGCATTTCAAGGAGACTGGCCAATGCAAATGTATCAGTGAAAGTTTTCTTTTATGACCTCAATATCAACTATTGTTTTAAAATGCCTTTAGTAAGGTAAAAATATAATTATGTTATCATACCTCCTGAGCCAGCATTTCCTGTTGTTCAGAGTTGACAGCAAGACAAGCACATGCCACAGAGAACTGGACCAGGAACAGCATAAACAGAATCACCATGTACTGAACTTACAGTCAAGGTAACTATATAGATTTGGTCAATGCTTTTTCATTAAACCTTACAAGTAGGTAAGTAATACCATTTATATAAAAAGATAAAACAAAGACCAAGTAATTGTACAAAATATCAACAATTTTTAGATAGGTAAGCAAGCAGGCAATTCTTTGTGAGTATTGAGATAGTGATCTTAGCCAGATTCCACGAATATTTTTAAAAGGATACGAAAAACAGCATGACTTGATGATGCTTCACAGCTCCAGCCAGTCCGAGCAAGGAGATCAGGATCAGAAACACCCCACATGCTAAAATACCACCCACAATGGGCAAGTGTTCTCCCAAAGATGAAGTTTGGCCGTACACAGCTACAGATATGAGTATGCTCGCCACCACCTTATCAAAAGTAGGACAAATTTTAGATAGTAATTAAAGTATAACTGGTGAAATGTAGAAATGAATCATAATTTACGTTTCGCCAACTTACCACATAGAGAACGTTCAGAGCAATCAGCGCATTTTTAGAACAAGTGAACCCACCACACATCTTGAAAATATACACTGGACTTCCTATATCCTAAATAATACACTTGCAATAACTAAAGGAAGATCACAGAACACTTAACTACTCCTAGAATTGGACCGAAAATAATCTATTCATCGCACAAACGCTCGAAACGAGCAACCAAGTTAGTGTTCTGTGATTGACTGCAACCAGCAACTACTGGATGGAATGACAATGACATTTAAATCAAATGTCAAAGTCTGAAGAGAGGACGCATGGAAGCTTACCATGGAAGGCATGTTATTCTAATCTAATATGAACTAAAAATATTCTTAGCGGAAGACTAAAGTCATAATAACCATCGCCTTCCTGAAAACAAATTATGTAGGCCTACATAAATTAATATAGAAGTAACAGGGATTCAACTAAACTTCCTTGATCCTACAGATCGAAGGCACCACTTATATTTAGGTCTAAAGATTAGCTCATCTACATGTCAGGAGGGAAGTACCTAGGTTACATAAAATTACAATAATGTAATGTCCTTCGGAATAATATCCTGCAATCCACCTTGATACCTATCCTCAAAATCAATAATCACGGCTACAGAAGAGGACTTCTTAGATAGAACCTACTTGCTGTAGGCATAGTCATAATCATACGTAAAATAAATAAAATAAAATGAAACACAAGGCGAGAATCATTGAATATATACCTAGGTAGGTATCTATTTATTTATAGCTTCGTCATCATCAGTCATCGCCTACTGATTTCATAAGATTGATAACTCTATCATAGACTAAAGTCTTTGCTGCAGTTCCCCACATGAAGTCCAGATGGCTGAATGTAGCGTGAGGAACTCTAAACATACCGATTGGTTGCCCCAACTCTCTAAATAACCTTCGAACATCAGACACATGGGCAAAGATATCGTCATCGACGTAATGTAGGAATACTGGCGCAGTAATTTTCTTGAGGTCGTAGGATGGGGGAGTGTATCTTCCGTAAATTCTCCTGTTTGAGATACGTCCGTAGTCGAAGCGTCTGAAGAAGTTCTTCTGAATGTGTTGACCGTAGTGCACTAGCTGCCTGACCGCAGCCCCCGCAGGTGTATGCGCTAACTTCACTGGGAGCATTGTCTGAAAAGTAAACACATAAAGCATCATCATTCACAGCTCCAATATCCACAGCTGAGACCTTACATTTTTACATTCTAGGTACGTTTGCAATCAACTATTGCAACGCCTTCATCACTATTTATTTTCATATTTATATATGTAATTGAAGTTTACCTATACTTATGTGCATGATACAAATGTAACACTAGAAAATGCTATAGTAAAAAGTGTGTTGCATTTCCCAGTGCACAACCTTAGGACTATGGAGAGATACATTTGCTATAGGTAATGAGCATGTCGTAAAAGTCGACTAAGGGATAGTATCCTCTCCAACATGATGAGATACAATAAGCAAGTATTCCCAAGGAGGGTTGACGTCAAGCAGGCGGCCGGTCATAAAACACCTTAGCCAAAACTCTTACAGCATGATCCAATGGTGATGCTGTGCCGACCCCACATAGAGTGGGATAAGGGCAGGATGATGATGATTTGATATAGGTAGTTATGGTATGGTAATCATCATGAAACATTTTACAGCTACCAAATCATCATACATACATACATCATGGAGAAAAAAACGAAGAAACTTACAGCATTATGCATATCTTCGCTCCTTCCAGCAGCAAGGAAAAGAACATTCGAGCAGATAGGCTGCGTCAATTTTCCATCTGCGCAAAACCTTTCGCCTAACTGAGTGAAAAGCGGAGCATTCGGGAGTAATTCGTTCACGCCGATCAAGTTTGCTACTCTCTGTAACAATTGAGAAAAATCACAAACATGTTTTTACCCGACTGTAGAAGAAGACCCGACTGTAGAAAAAGGAGTGTAATGTGTTCGGACTTCGGAATCTGTATTTAAGTGCATTCCTTTGGCTGAAGCCTCAGAACAATAAATACAGCTGAAGCTGTAGTCCAAAATTAACTGTCAAAAAATCCAAAATGGCGGCCAATCCAAAATGTAAGAAGCCAAATTGAAATACGTTACTTGTTAACGTATTTTTTTCTATAGCAGCTCAGATCAATTAAAATAATTTCTTGAAGATTCTTATAATTGATCTGAGAATAGCAGTGATATTAGTATAATATGTATCATGTAGGTACCTACCTACTTATACTTCAGCCAAACTGGAGATACAATTTATGTAAACAAATGGCCCATACTTAACCTAAAACTTTCTTTTAATTACATGTTTGTGTGACTTTTAAGTACCTAGTAGGTACCTACTACATAATATCTAGTTAAATTAAATTAGGGTTTGAAAACTTATGTTGCGAGGTTGGTTTACCTAAAACTAAAGTGATTTCATCGTACCTAATAACGAAAAATACGCGACGTTTGTTTACATAAGCTGTATCTCCAGTTTGGCTGAAGTTCCTACTTAGGTATTTCATGAGTATTTCTTATCCTGTCAAAACTTACCTCAATATTGTTTGCATGCGGGCCAAGTGCGATAAACAACGGGTTTTCATTGTATTGCATAAAAGCCACAGGCGCCAAGGCTTGCATGGAAATAATTTTAGCGTTATATTCCGGGCGAAGGGAAGCCATGGCCCAAAACGTGGTGGTTCCTTGAGAGTGTCCGATGTAGTGCAAGCGGGATTTGCCAGAAACTTGAAGAGCATAGTCGATCATAGCGGGCAAGTCACGTGAGCCTATTTCCTCCCAGCTGAACTTCCAAAAGGCGCTGTTGGAATCAGGGTTGAGACTGACGTGATTTCGAGAGTAGTAAGTTCCCCTGGCATTGCCTAGCCATACGTCAAATCCTTCTTCGGCGAGTTGGTATGCTGAAAATAAATTATCACGTCCATGTAAAATATGCCATGTAGAGAAGTACCTAGGTACCTACCTATCATAATAACAGTAAAAGACGCACTATTGAACCGTCCCTGTGGGAGTAGAGGTAGATCAACGAGTTATATTGTAGGTATTGAAACTGTTTAGGACGATTATATTGTACTGTACAAATTAGGGTCTTTTTTTAATAAAGTGCGCTCTCATATAAAATGACTATTATCGCGTAACAAGCAACCACACAAGCTTCCCTAAAATACAGGTAAATCCGGGAATATACCTAGATAACAGGACTATAAATAGTGACTAACACAGAATACTAGGATGATAAATATGTATAAAATTAAGTTGACGACCTCGGTTGCGTGGCGGGCGAGTGCTCGGCTGAGACGCAAGAGGCACGGATTCGAGTCCCACTGCGAGAGAAATGTTTGCATGTTCTGCAAATATTTCTTCCCGATTTGGGTACTGTAATATTATGTATTAGTTACAAGTATTTAAAAAAGTTGTATAAGTATTCTATCCGCCATCTGTGGAGCTAAAAAGACCACTTTAAGAAATTCATTTTTCGATTTTATAGCAAATCCTGAGCGATTGCTGTAATTTTCGTAAAATGGTCAGAATTGTAGGTGAATTGTACACAATTCGATTCAGCAGCAGATTCATATTTGCTCTTAAAATGGTCGGAATTTTAGTAAATCTTACGCAATTCAATTCAGCAGCAGATCTTCTAAAGTGGCCTTTTTAACCCTCCTGGTTTCCAATACTACAAGCTTTGTTTGGGGCTAGATGGCACATTGTAAAATGTCCACAAATAGGTATAGGTAGGTAAGTACCAAGAGCAGTGCCCGGGCCCATAAGGACAAAATCAGCAGCGGACGAGAAGAGTCCATGCATTACAAACACAACCGGCCTACTGTCATCCCGCTCCTTATGGTTGTCACGCCCATGCGGGATCCGCTGCATCTCCAGAATGTAGCCATCTTCGGTCACGACGTTGTGGACTTCCACGGGATAGCCATACTTTGATATCAGGCCAGGCTTAAAAAGACAAACAGATAACGTAATAGGTACCTACGTACTATTGCTCGACCTCTGTGGCGTGGCGGGCGAGTGCTCGGCTGAGACGCAAGAGGCGCGGGTTCGATTCCCGCTGCGGGAGAAATGTTTGCATGCTCTGCAAATATTTCTTCCGGGTCTGGGTGTTGTAGTATTATGTATAAGTATGTAATTACAAAAAAAAAGTATATTATGTATTCTATCAGCCATCTGGTTCCCATAGTACAAGCTTTGCTTAGTTTGGGGCTAGATGGCGCTGTGTGATATGTCCACGAATATTTATTTATTTATTTATTTATTTATTGCTTAGGGTTACTACAAAAAACTATAAAAATACTCTGTAATGTGAATAATCCTACTAATAATTACCAACGCGAAAGTTTGTATGTGCGGATGTTTGTTACTCTTTCACGCCTAAACAGCTGTACGGATTTGAATGAAACTTGGAATTTACTACATGTACTGGATTAACATACTTTTAGGCTATTTTTTTATCCGGGTACCACGCTAGCGAAGCCGCGGGCGGCAGCTAGTAGGTAATCTATGTCTTACTAGGCTTGACCGAAGATGAGATGAGATGGTGGTATTAGTATAGAACAAGAAAATAGGGCATTTAAGTATGTTACTGCCCAAAAATAACACTCACCACATCAAGCATGGCATCCTCCAGTAAGTTGTTGGAGTACCTAGCACCCTCCGGGCCAGATACATAGTACTGCTCAATCAGATCAGCGTGCGGTGACCGCCGGCCGTAGCCAACGCTTGCAAGACAGAGAACCAACACCACTTTCAACATTGCAAACTACTGTCTTCTAAACATAATCCATACGCTATTTTATAATAAGGCACCAGATAGATTAAAATTAAGCTACTGATCAGATCTATATCTTTGGCATTCATCATTGCTAATTCATAACGTCACCGATTTATCGTTAGGTACCTACTGGCCAAAAACAAGATAAAAATAGTGTAGGTATCTACACTATTTTCTATCTTTGTAATGTCAATACCTACATGGAGAGTTTAGTCAAGCTTTGCTTAGTTTGGGGCTAGATGGCATTGTGTGAAATGTCCACAAATATTTATTACTAGGTACCTATTTATTATGTAGGTAATAATGGGATTAGTTTAGTTGGCCGTCGCAGTTAGCAATGGAGTTACATAACGGTACCTAGCTTTAGCAAAGTAATCTTCGAAATAAAACCCTAATGTTTTGACGTATTCAGGTGTCCCAGAAACCGACGGACGCCAACCCGGACAAGTCATAATAGTTATCAGAAAAAAATCTCAGTTAAGTAGGTAGGTATTTTTAAAGTTATTGGCATTTAAAAAAATCGAGAAAATCCTGTGATGGTCTTTCGACTCGCGTTACTATAAATCTTTATTTTTTATCAATATTATTTTTATTATGTAATCCTGAATAATGCCTCTATAAGTTGTTATCAAAAATTTAAAACAAACTGCTCCCATTTTGGAAGAAAATATCTACTTATCACTTTTTGCCCAGCTAAGTATTCAAAATTACCTAACTTAAATTGGTGCATTTCATAAGGATTCCAAAATGGTATGATACTTGCTAGATTATGTTTTGAACTTTTTTCTTATTTTTTTCTGATAACTAGGTATTATGACTTGGCCTATCACCCGTTTTCAGGTTGGCATCGGTTTCTGTAGATCTAGATCATCGTTCGAAAGATTTTCATTTATCTAAAGCCTTTGTTTTGTGATTTCCATAAAATATCTACGCGTATTTACTTTATCAGTTTATTTTTATCGCCTAGTAAGTAAATAAGTTCGTATGAGCTAGTGGCCAACTCTTGTGACGGTGTTTTTAGGCGGCCTGAAGACCTCCATCATGGCTTAACGACTTAAAAGCCGGGACCGACAATTTAACGTGCCCTCCGAAGCACGGAAGCGCTCAGCTCGTAATGCCACTTGTGGTCACCCATCCAAATTGTGACCGCGCACAACGTTGCTTAACTTCAACGATTAATCAATAACGTTTAAGCAAGCTACGCCATAAATGAGCGTTTCTATCGCTTAGTATAAGGCAAAGTATATATTATTATCAGTATAGAATATACTCGTACTACTACTTTTACCACGACACGACTAGTCGTGTTGGTGAAAGGAGTACAAGTGCACATCAAAGGCTCTTTCATGCACTTGACACATGTTTTTCGAACCTTTTACGTTTTACGCCAGTTTCCTCACGATATTTTCCTTTACCGTTTGCGAGTATAGTACAGCGCCTTGGACGAATTATTCGTCCAAGTACAGCGCACATACATTTTTCGAACAGAAAAATCAAACAGTAATTAATTGGTGTCTAGTCTACAAACCAAAAATACACAAAAGGCGAAACACTGAGGCAGACCCCTCTTTCCCACTGGGCACTCTGGGCAAGTGCCCAGGGCCCCGTGATCGATAGGGGCCCCCTAGTTCCTGCCAGATCACTATGTCCATAGAATTCGATGTGCTCAAAAACATTGATTTTGAAGGAGTGATTAACGATTTTGCCCATCTCAAATCTAGAAGGGTTCCTCTTCAATAGATTCTTAAATACTAACCAGTGAATGCTAAGAGTTATTTTTGTGAATTCTATTACATTATCTATTCATTTAATGTGACTGTCAATAGAAGCTTGATTTTCTACTTTCTTTGTTTATTCTAACAAAATAGTGTTCTGTCAAAGTCCTAAGGGCCCCATTATCCTAATATGCCCAAGGCCTCCAATAGGTTAAAGACGGCCTTGCACTGGGAGCCCAATCGAAGTAATAAACATGGCCGGCAACTGGCTTTAGTGTTTGTCCACATTTCCTTCTTTTAACTTATAAGCATGTGCTATTAAGGACTCTGTGTACCCTTTAAGATAACAAATGTAATTGTTAATGCTTGCCACTCCAATGTAATTGAATAATCTCAGGTAATGGATCATTGGTTAATGTAATATTATGCCATAATAATGAATACATAACATAGTAAACATTAATAAAAATAAAAACTTGCCTTAAGTACACATTCCTTCCAATCATTTATTTATGTAATGGTGTTTTGGATAAATAATGATCATTGATTTTCACACTACATCTAAGCTTTTAGCAAATTACTTTTAGTTATTTATTTTATTCAGTATCATTATCTGCATTGCCATTTTTTACTTCCTTTAGCTTTTCTTCAAAAAACTGTTTTCGATGTATTAACGCGAGACGAGGCTGCCGCAATGCGAAGTTCTCATTTCCCAATTTGCTATATTTGTTCTCTCCCTCTCTGCCCATCAGTTCTCTGAGAGCTTGATTTCTTTCTAATATTTTTTGGTAAAAGATGACACCACTC
Organism: Scotopteryx bipunctaria; assembly: GCA_949320045.1. Lineage (NCBI taxonomy): Eukaryota > Metazoa > Arthropoda > Insecta > Lepidoptera > Geometridae > Scotopteryx > Scotopteryx bipunctaria. Next base: position 8,399,041 of record OX439450.1, on the reverse strand, counting down.
TCTATAAAATCTGTACCCAATTCACATAGTTTCTTATCTACCTTTGATTCATAATAGACTTCAGTCATATCTTTCATGAGGAAATATGTTCCAGTGCAGAACATACCGACTAGAGTATAAAGCACACCTCTGAGACCCACAGGACCTGCATAAAGGTTCATTCTTCTGTTCAAATAAGTGCAAAGGTTGTAAGCCATAAAAATGCATGTGAATGGATAGACAGACTCAAAAGTAACCTTATTGTTCTGGGTCATAAGAATCTCTCTGCAAATGGCAAACTGTTGTACTTTTTCTGGCAATATTAGCGCCTTTGATAATTTTTGTCCAGCCTCAGAGTTCCAATCAACTTTCTTTTGGTTCACCTGAAAAGAAACATTAATTCTTAAATGAATTAGTAAACCCTAGAAACAATAAACATATCCCAACAAATACCTTAAGTGCTTTTATAATAAATTAAGTGCTTTTTTAGTATTTTAGTAGCACTTTCTAGGTACAGGAGGTAGATAGGTAACAAAAAAGTCAGGATCTTGCATGATTTCTAATGGGATTAAATTTAGTTTAGAGAATAGGCTAGTGTCCTATATATTTAAAAAAATAGTTAATACTGTGCCTATCTATTTTGCCCCAAAAATGTGTCCTTTTTAGTAAAATAGCACATTTACAACAGGTACATTTATAAAATTTAAATTTTCTAACATAAATGAAAATTTACTGTTCATTTTTTTTTTTTGAAAAACATGTTCAAATTTACTACATTCTCCAGTAACTTTCGGCAGTGGTCTTATTACACTCTGTATACTAGAAATTAATCTGAAAATAGCAAGATGTAAGTATATTTATGTTGAATACGAATTTCGATGTGCAAAGACTAGTTTTTTAATGTGCAGTCAGTATTTTTTATGTGGAAGACATGTTTTTGTTCAGTACATACCCATCCTGAATTGTGTTGTCTATTATAAAAAATCATTTTGCTTTTTAAATATCATGATTAATCATAAGCAACTAAATAATAATTGACTATTAATTGACTTTAGGCTGACCGCACATAGAGAGGAATAAGGGCAAGAAGATAATGATGATTAACCATAAGCAACTCAAATTTTTCGGTTTTGTTAATCATGGATACAAGCATTTTGTTGAAAATATAAAACATTTTTTTACATAAGTACCATAATATCATCCTTCTCAAGGTCTTCCATGGACTGGTATGTGAAATTGACTGGTATTCCAATAGTTGCACCAAACTTTGTGCTTGTACTTCCTGCATTAACAAAAAGCAGAAGTAAATAAAATGCATACATACATACATATCGAAGGCAGAAAGCGGAAATGTTGTCTCTCAAAAAATGGCCTAAATGACTTAAAACTTGTTTGTTGATAAGCAAAAAAAGCCGCGTCGAATGGTCTATGTCTCGTCTTTCTATGTTGAAAAATTTTATGATACGCCCTTGATTCTTTCCTAGTTTTTGTTACTGTTCACACAACTAATTGCTGTAAATAAAGGTTTTTTTGGCTCTGGTGTTAAATTGAATATTTTGAGATATAACATTTCCGCTTTCTGCCATCGATATTATCATGCCCATATCCCTAATGGGGTAGGCAGTGCCACAATTAAACATAAGAAGACTTGCAGCTATTCCTGATTTATAATCCTAAGATGGAAATGATGAACAATGGTGACAGGTGATCAACCCATCGCCCTTATAGGAGGTCCATCATTTTGGAGAGGATACTAAGAGAGAATTCTAATAGTGGGGGGGAGGGGAATAGGATATTGTCAGTGTTCCAGCTAAGTTAGTGAATAGCTTACCCGCATGAAAGAGGTCATATCCAAACACACTGAAGGGAGTTATCAATTTACGATGCAAGTCCGAGGCTTTGATCAAGTCTAAGCACTTTTCATAGCGCTCTTGTATGAGGTTCGGCAAATCCACTGGCTTACCATTTCTGTAACATATTACATATCATATTATATTACATATACCTAACTTCAGCCAAACTGAAGATACAATTCATATAAACAAAATATCGCGTATTTTAAGTTATTACAATGAAATAAGATTTAGATTAATAAACTATGCAATTAAGTTTTCATTTTACATAAACCTAAATAAAATTTAACTACGAAAAAGTAAGTTTCGGGTTAAGTATGGGCAGTTTGTTTACATAAATTGTATCTTCAGTTTGGCTGAAGTACCTATACACATGTAAGTCCATAGATTATACCTTTATGGAAAAGAGTGGGTTTATTAATAGGTATGTACCTCTAGTGTAACCACATCTATACATAGGTAGGTTAATAAGTAGTACTCACTTATAGTAATGAACATACTCCTTATATTTGTAAAGAAAAAACGTATGCGGTGCATATTTTGCTACAGTTAATCCTAAACCGGTGGTAGTTACGATAGCATAAGAAAACTTTCGTCCATTTCTAGTCAGGAACCAAGATATCGGTTTTTTCGTAGACATAATTTCCTTAGCGATCTACAATGGGCGAAGCATCGCACTTTGGTTGGTTGGATTAGTAATATTAGTCTCAAATCGCGTCATTCAGTTTTTAAAACTTTTTCTTAACCTTTATGCTCGATCGACACGTGTTGTACTCTACACCCGTAAGCTCGCGCGCTGTCATGGCGTCACGGGAAAATAATTGTCAATGTTTACAAAAACTATGATAATTCAAAAACTAAAAGGAGTTTTAACTTGAAATAAAAAGAGAACTACTCTATGATAATGCTAGTAATGTTTATTTACAAATCTAAAGTGATGTAATCCTCTCATACTATTATAATTTCTGGTAAAAAATACACACAAAGAAAATTCATAGGCATTGATGTAAATAAATATTTTTATGGAATACTCGGCAACTTTGAAACAATAAGTTTTTGCTTTTTGTAATGTCTGACGTATAGTTTATAAAACCTATATAGTTATAAGTATGTCTTTCATACAAAATAACTGTCGTATATTCCTTAGAAAAAATCGATCACTTACTGTCTGTTACGTACGTTCTATACTTGTTACTTTGAAAATCAACATAACTAAAGTATTTTTGCATGTACTATTCAACTTATGATAAAATTACGTATATATAAGACCAATTCACGTATAATACTTACAATTTCTCAAATATTCTCTTACATTCCAATAATAAAACCAATATTTTCACACAACACACACAGAACACTTCGCGACTTTCACAGATTGTTTTCAAGTACGTAGTACTCTATCCCATAGACTAAAACCTCCAAGTGTAATACCTCTAAATAAAGAGGACTTTTTTGTCTCGCTTTTTCTCATACAAACCTAATTAGTACAAAGTGAGATAGCAATACTATTTTAAATTTTTTGAAATGGTCGCATGTGCCTATAGATTCATACGCATTCCGAGTTTACGGTTGCAAGTAATAGTGCGTATGAATTCATACGCATTCCGAGCTAAGAGGTTAAAATTCTGCACTGATTAGTCTAGCTTTTACTTGCGGCCAACCAAAGTGAATAAATGACTTTAAAAATACATGACATTACAGACAGAATTTTGACAATGACACTGTCATTGTGACAGTTGTTTTTTTTTTGTATGGAATACACACACATAAACAATAAATACTCGCAACTTTACAGCCATGATTTTTACGGGTCTCGGTACAATTCTTCCAAGTTACGGGTGAAAGAGGGTGAAAGAAACTCTTTTTCACAATATCCGCTTGCGCGATCTGGCTTCTTGCGCTTCCTTTTTAGAGAGTACCTAAACGAGCAGAATAAAGAGTATCTTATCCACTAGAGGTGTGTACCGGAGGCAATTTTAACCTCCGGAGATTGTGCGGGATTTTGTAAATAACCGGAGATTCTCCAGTTATTCTCCGGATAGTCAAAAATACTCTAAATCAACACAAATATAAATCAATATTAATATTTGCGGACATTTCACACAGCGCTATCTAACCCCAAACTAAGCAAAGCTTGTACTATGGGAACCCGATGGCTGATAGAATACTTTTATTATACTTTTTTAAATACATAGTAATTACTTATAGTACATAAGTAGTACTACAACACCCAGACCCGGAAGAAATATTTGCAGAACATACAAACATTTCTCCCGTAGCGGGGATCTAACCCACGCCTCTTGCGTCTTAGCCGAGAATACGCCCGCCACACAACACAGGTCGTCAAATAAATAATATCATAAAACCTTCTTTTTTTGAAGCTGTAGTAAAAAAATAACTTTGAATTAAAAATACTTAGGTTAGGTAGTTACCTTACTTGGTATATACCTTACTTAGGTACTATACTAATTAAAACACAATTATCATGGTTCTGCTACAAGTGCTGTGCTAAAGCGACGCGCGACGGGCTGGGTATTAATACTTACCTAAAGCCAACCGAATTAAAATCACCACGGATATAATGAAACGGACAAAATGTGTCTGACGACGCTTTAATTCTGTCGCATTACAGCATCGATAAAAACGGGGTAATCCCCGCATCGAGTACCACGGACTGCGGCTACTCATCCTTGCGATACCTATTTGATACAATAAGCCTATTTACTTATCTTTCTCGTGGGAAAAAAAGGAAGTTGTCAAGCAGTCTAGTTTTCTGTCAACGGAATATATATATTTTTTTAATTTTGACTCATTTGGTTGGACGCGTTGTGCAACCAATGAAATAACCGGTAGTTAAGAAAAATACCGATTAGGCTTCGGTACTCACCGTAACCGGTGATTATCCGGTTTTTTGAGAACCGGTTTACACCACTATTATCCACTGTTCCACACCACCACTTTAGAGTACTTTTTTAAGACAGAAGCACAGAGTACTATTCTATACTGGGAATAGAGGTCTCTCTCGGCGCCCAAAGTGGGCATCACGTAAAGTACTGCCACCTGAAAGTACCAGATGGGACTACTACCTACCAAATCCTGTGCACAGAATAATTAATAGTTAGTAAATGTACATACCTGCTACCTACAAGCTATACCTATATTCATAGACGGTTTTCTTTATCTCTCAAATAAGTGTATACTAAGGATAAATAAATCAATACATTATAGAGCTATTTTTAAAGATTATAAAACACCAAAATTAATCAATCATTTATTTTGCCTTTTATAACATTATATTTACTCGACATGGTGGAAAGAACTAAAACTAAAATAGGAGTCCTGACGAAAAACAACACAATAAGTACGCTCGACGTAATTCGAGGAGGAGCGAGGGCTCAACTCAACGAATTATCGAAGGAAACACACAATTACTGTACTGAGCTCAAACTCAAACAAACTATCCGATACAAACTACGAAAACCGAAATAAAGTGATCAAAAAGTATTCAAAGCAAAACAACAAGTATTCAAATACTTGACAGTCTGCTTAATTATCACTTAGGAAAGGCGTTACACCTGCATGATGCCCAGTTCGGATTTCAGGCAGGTGTGTCGACTGAAAGTGCTATTTTAAGCCTAAAACATACTGTCAGGTATTACACTGACAGAAAAACACCTATTCATGCTTGTTTTTTAGATTTATCGAAAGCGTTCGACAGAGTTTCTTATAAGCTTCTGTGGGACAAGCTTGATAAATGTCTGCCAAAGGAATATTGGTACCAGAATCAACTTAATAGCGTCAAATGGTCTGATGCAAATTCGGACCAGTATAAGCTGAAATGCGGGGTTCGGCAAGGTGGACTTACATCGCCGAAGCTTTTCAACTTATTATATGAACGAGCTGATTGTAGAACTCAGCAACAGACATGCAGGCTGTTCAATAGACGGAGTTATGATAAATAATATTAGGTAGCTATGCTGATGATATGGTGTTGCTGAGTCCGTCAATCAGTGGGCTGAGGGACCTTTTGAATGTGTGTGAAAAGTACGCTTTGACACATGGATTAGTGTATAATGCTAAAAAAAGTAAAGTAATGGTTATAACAGGTGGTAATAATAAGGTTCCAGAAAGTGTTCCACCAGTTAAATTATTTGGGTGTGAACTTAAACTTGTACAACAATTTAAATATTTAGGACACATAATCACTGCCGATCTAAAGGACGATTGTGACATAGAAAGGGAACCCGTAGCGTAGGTAGCCCGTAGGTTTGCTCGGTGCTCTGTGCCCGTCAAAATAACATTGTTTAAAGCCTTTTATCAATGCTTTTACACCAGCAACGTATGGGTTAAGTACACGAAGAAGTCTCTTAGCGCCCTACGTGTCCAATACAATAATATCTTTAGAATGCTGTTGGGTCTGCGTCGATTTTGCAGTGCCTCGGGCATGTTCGCGGACGCTCGAGTAGATGGGTTCGCGGCTATTGTGCGGAAACGAATAACATCATTGTTAAATAGAGTCAGAGGCAGTCACAACAGCATACTAAAAGTTATAGCCAACAAGTATGAGTGTCCCATACTTCACCATTGGGTGAAAACAATCATACCTTTTAGTTTCTTATGTAATGCTGTTTCTTAATTTTCTTTTTCTTTTTAGTACTTTTTATATTTTTATTTTGTATGTGTAATTTGTTTTTGAATGTGTTTGTTTTTTATTGTGCTATGGACTAAGTTGTCTGAGAATAAAGATTTATTATTATTATTATAAAACAGAAACGGCCAGTGAAAAATTTTTAATTTACCTATTTTGCAACAATATGACACTGATAGTCCAATTCCAATGACAGTAAAAAGGCTAACAAACTCTGAGGTTAGCTCAGAACAAAATGAAACAGTAGCGCAATCTGATAGTCTCGGACAAAAGTACATGATTATAATACGACCTAATTAAAAATGTATCACTATACGAGACCTATAAGGGAACCTGGTACTCTTTAAATTTTGTTACATTATAATTACTAGCGAGAACGTTTCAATGATTCGAGATGATTGATTATCTTGAGCTGTGGAAGAGAACCGCCGCGGAAAGTGCGAAAATTGCTTGTATTGTTTGATCGTAACGAGGATCGTAAATAATTATATTATTGTGATTCTTGTGGATTTTGATGCAAATGTATTGACAGAATAATATGAAAAATAAACCAAAATACAGTCAACGAGCATAATATACCAAGCAAAATCTGAGTCATGGTGGATTTGAAGAATCCAATATACTGATGTTGTACCAAGAAGCTACCTACAAATTATATGCTACAACGCCAAAGTTCTAAGATGGAAAAAATACAGTTTGAAATTTATAAACTACGTTTAGACCTCCTTCCAAGCGACTGGGTGGACTCTGTATTCTACTTTGAGTTTACTGGTTTTCAAGATATCCCATCAGAATATGAAGCTCTGTTGGATTCCATTGAAATACAGACTGTATTCGAAAGCCTTCTAGAATACATAGATGGAGCAGAGAATTCTGATGAGAACACTTGGGCTTCATTATCACTAAATATTTCATACCGGAATCTGCTAGCTGTAATTGGTCACTACATCAAGTATGGCACTGATCATGTCACCGTAAGAGAACGTCGGAACAATGCACTATTGGCAGCTCGGGTTTACTTCAGATTGTTACTGATACCAGGTGCTAGGGCCTACAATGTTTACCATTCCCAACTATTTGCACATTCAATATCCTGCCTTGGATTCCCGAGGTTATTGTGTGAGAAAATTGATCATTACAGAAGTAACAAATATTTGTCTAATGAAGTAAACTTCGTACTGAAGATGTTGTCAGAGTATGTAGTGGATCTGAAAGGAATAGTTTTGCAACTACAGTTGACCCCTGCTGATATCAACTATGAAGAAATTCTCAGCAATTTAGTTGATGTTACTGGAGGTGCTATTACTCAGACATTAAATAGTGTTGGTAAGTTTACAATATTGTGTGTTGTTAGCATTGGCTAGTAAATAAATCGTTTTTGGAATAAAAATAACTGACATCCTGATTTTCCTACTATGTCATAATTGCGAAAATGTGCTAGGATTGTTGTACATCAATCACGGCTGAATGGAAAGTATTTAATCATTTCATGTTGTAAATCCTTGGTGCACCTGACTAGTGGCAAACGTTTGATATTCCCTTTGTGATTTTTTGCAGATCGGATTTTACTATCAAATGTGTCCAGTGTGATCTATCAGGTGATAAACTCTATGATATGCAATTATGGGGAGCTTCCCAATCCCAATGCTATTGAATTACTCTTCAAATGTATGGTGCCTAAGCTTATAGCTTCTTCATTGGACACCAAGATGCCTACTGTAAGTATAAATTAACAATTATACCGTGTGGCAATGAAAATACGTACTTTATAAGGAATAATATAATAATAAAAAAAAACACACACACGATATATATAAACAAAAGAGATTAAAACGAAAAGAAAAGAATTAGAAGATTAAAATTACACGAGCGATCGTTCCGTAACGGAGCGCGCGGCCTACCGGCTCGGTAATGAGTTTACGACTGTTTGTGCCGTCGCCGGCGTCGTGGGCCGGGCGTTCTGCCAGGCGACCGGACCTTAGGAGGTAACGGGGTTGGCGGGGGGTGAGGAGCAGTACTAATAGTGGCCGCTACACAATCATAAAAATCTTTATTTCATACATAAAACCATTAAATTGTGTTTTTTTTTGTTTATGTGTAAATCAGAGGAATAGTGCTGTTTCTAAATCTGTTTTGACATATCTAAAATTATAGTTGTCCTTGATATCTCAATCTAAAAAAAAAGGGACAGCAACATTTTTGTTTAGTACTTTTGATTTACACCAATAAAATTGTTTTAATGATTTCAGGGCTACGTAAGAGCTTCATACGTAACATATGCAGGATTCATTCTGACCAGTTACTGTAAAGCGTCAGTCAAATCCTTCATAATAATGCTGGAGCATCTTTGTTACACTCCTGAGTCGTTGGTGAGTTGCATATTATGGTATTTCTCATACATACATATTATCTTGTCTGTATCCCTAATAGGGTGGTCAGAGCCACAAGTAATCATAAAAAAATTTGCAGCCAGTCCTGATTCAATGCCAAGGGTAATATAATAGTTATATAGCTAAATGGTGAACCATGGTGACGAGTGATCAGCCTTTCCTGTATATATATATATATATATGGTCTATCATGTTGGATACTATCCCTTAGTCGACTTTTACGACATTTTTGGAGAGAGAAGCATCTGGATGCATTCTGTGTTTTTTCTTTACACCCAGACCAGCGAAGAAGTAATAGTTATACTTGTATAGGTTGTAAATTATAAGCATTTTGTATTTTATTTGTAGGAACGTGCAGAAGCCCGAAATGCACGCGTAGATTTAGTTGTCGGCCTCATGAGCTTGCTCCCAGATCGCCGACACCGGAAATTCGTGAAGTGGGTCCTTATTCTCTCGACCACTGCCAAAGTTGTACATCGACATATTGCACTAGTAAGATTTTTTGTCACATTTTCTCTTAGAAAGTGAGCGTAGGTATAATGATGGATCGAATCGGAAGGTGAATTAGCTTATAGGTTAAAAAATAACATTGAAGTTTTTAAGTTTGGTCTCACTTGATAACAAAACAATATCACTTAACTGAAGAAAATCCTCTTTTCTTATTTCCGATCCCCATACTGTCGCAGTTAAAAAAAACACTGTGTATTGGTGTCATTGAAATAAATTCCAAATGAAAAGAGGTATATTAAAAATAACGTACTTTTGCAGGAAATATTAGCAAGACTGTTGAATAACGAACCAGAAATAAATGAGCGGAGAGAAACAATAAGGAATGAGATTGAAAAGCAGAATGCTGCTTCTAATGCACTTCCAAACGGCTGCGGTGGCGGCGGCGCTGATAATTGGCCGGCCCCGATGGACGATGATGATTCATCACAAGATAGCCAGACACCCATAGTAAAGGTTGGTAACTTGTTGTAAATGACATTGACATGATGACTTGTAAATGACAACCTCAGTGGCTTGGCGGGCGAGTGCTCGACGCAAGAGACGTGGTTTCGATTCCCGCTGCGAGAGAAATGTTTGCATGTTCTACAAATATTTCTTCCGGGTCTGGGTGTTTCAATACTATGTATTATAAGTATGTATTTACAAAAAAAAAGTGTATAAGTATTCCATCAGCCATCTGGTTCCCATAATACAAGCTTTACTTAGCGCTAGATGGCGCTATGTGAAACGTTCACAAATATTTATTGTTGTTGTTATTAACTTGTTTTAGCCTGTGTTAGATATTGTGTTACATATAAAGTTAGTTGTGTACTAGAACCAGGGGGGTTTCGCTTCGCAGTTTAGGTATTATTGGTTTGGCCGGCGCGCCTCTCGGGGAGGCGTATGGTAGTAGGCTGCCGCTCAGCTCGAACGCTAGCTGCGCATGGCGCGTAATTAAAAATTCTTTCTGTTATTTTTGCAATGAACAATGAGTTCTAAACGACCGGCCGGTCGTTCTCTTTGCTTCTCCAATTCCCTAAGTCCATACCTAGTAATAGTTGCGTATGCTTGTAACGGTCGTAAGAGTAGGTCAATTTTTATACCTAAACTAGACTTGTTAGAGTGAATCTTCTGGCCGCTAGTACTATTAGTTATTCTGCTAGAACTGCTTTTATGAATCTTGAGCCGGTCAGCCTCTATGTAACCTGCCAAGCACTCAACATTCGTGCCAGTATCAGTGCTACTCACTACTACTGTTGTATTAAAATTGAGGTGCACCTTTGTATAAAAAAGCTTATTACTAAATATCTGATTATCCTGATAAAAAGATTGTAACAAAGAATAGCCGAGCGTTGTTTTATGCTAGGATCGGGGGAAGTTCGCTCGCTCGAAGTTAATTATAACTTTGACATTTCAAAACTATCATTTTGATTTTTAGGGTTCCGTACCCGAAGGGTGTCTGTCCGTCTGTCAGCGGGTTGTATCTCATGAACCGTAATACGTAGAGAGTTAAAATTTTCACAGAGTTTATATTTATTATTATTTTAACTTTCGCATTTATAATATTAGTAGGAAGGAAGTAGGATTTCAAGTAGGACTCTCCTTTTCTAGGAGGAGATAGAAGAGTCGGAAGAGGACGAAGTGGCGGGCTTGCTTCGCCTAGCGCCGCACAAAGTCCCGCTGCGTCAGATCTTGCTCGCCGTGTACGACTGCGCCGCGGACGTGTCTAGCACCGTGCGGCAACGCGCGCTGGCAGTGCTCGCCGAGAGTGTGGCTAGCGAGCGCACTCATATGCGCCGCGCACTAGCGGTAAATACACTATTATTATTAACTTATGACTAGCTGGCAAAAGTTGCCTCCTGACGCTGTATAAATCGTCTACTATAGATGGTAAAAGGCCTTAGTTTGACTAGCTGCATTTAGCCGTGACTCCACTATAGAGGATGCGCACGCAGAGGCTACGCACGTAAGCTGCGTGTGTCTACGATTCAGCCACGATCCACGCACGATCGACAACTACCTTCCTTGCAGCTTAAAGCGTGTACCGCGTTGATCTGCATGGACGACGCATCCGCACGTTTGTATTGTTGGCGCCTTCGAACCACGCATCCGTGCGTAGCGTGCCCGTGCGCCTCAATGGACTCGCGTTTTACTAATAGCTACACTTATAAATGGATAGTTTTTTTATACATGAACTAGCAGCCGCCCGCGGCTTCGCTCACGCGGTACCCAGATAAAAAGTACCCTATGTCCCATTCCAGCATTTCCAGCACACGTAGGTACCTACTATCCTCATTATTCATTATAATATAGTGTACGCTAAACGATGACTAAAGTATTGCCATCTCTTACCATTTCATAATGACAAACAGTGACAGGGTTAACTTTAAGCAATGGCTAACTTTAGCGAACGAATATGAATAATAGGGTATGTAAGTATATGCCGTAGTTTTTGCGTGAAAGAGTAACAAACATACCTAAATCTAAAAATAAAGAAATTACGGTGAATTTAGTAAAAATTTTAAGAGTTAAGGTAAACTTTTCAAAACGCAACGACAGCGCGTTCTAGGATTTGATCAGAATTAGCAGCGACATCTAGTTATCAGACGTAGAATTACGTCAGAACTCCATGAATAATCAAGATTGGAAACTTATTATACCAGTAATAATTTATGTTTCCTTTCACAGGTAATTTGACATTGACAGTTCCTTTTCCATATGTTTTATATCATCTATTACTAATCTGTGTGTATCATCGCTGTCATATGTCAAAATAAAAGTATTCTATTTTTCATGAAAAACATACCAAAAATAAAGAATTTACAGGTAATTATGACATCAACTAAATGAGAAAAATCGGCTCTTTAATTTGATATAGGTTATGTGCAGTTTTAGACCAAAAATTGATTCCAGGTTTTCATCCCTTTTCACCCCTTTAGAGGTTGAATTTTGAAAAATCCCTTCTTAGTACACCCCTACGTACCAAGGTTTACCTACACTGAAAATTTCAAGTCTCTACGTCCAGCGGTTTAGGCTGTGCGTTGTCTGTCAGTCAGTCAGTCAGTCAGTCAGTCAGGACAAAGATTCTTATAATATAAGATTTAGTTTTACCACGTTTTATTTTCATAGCATCGCTGATCACCTCGCGGTTTGAAATTCTTGATGCGAAATCAATTACAACCTGTATTAAACTAGTTGCTTCTCTCCCCGAGCATGTCGTAAAAATCGACTAAGGAATAGTATCCTCTCCAACATGAGATACAATAAGCGAGTATTCCCAAAGAGGTTTGACGTCAGGCAGGCGGCCGGTCATAAAACACCTAAGCCAAAACTCTTACAGCACATATGCCGACCCCACATAGAGTGAGATAAGGGCAGGAAGATGATGATGATTAAACTAGTTCGTAAAGTAAACCTGTTCAGAGTTTTTCTGCCTGCTATAGCACCTTATGTTGTTTGTAGGAGTTGAACGGGGACGGCTCGGTGACTCGGCTGATGGCGCTGGCCGCCCGCAGCGTGTGTGACGAGCGCGCGATAGTCCGGCGCGGCGCCGTCGCGTTAGTGCAACGTTTGCTGTCGTCCCCCGCTCCCCCGCCCACCCCGCAAGACCTACAGGTACTTTATGACACATACGTTTTCTACCAAAGCTCGGTTGGTACCCTATGACACAAATAATTCTCCAACTCGATTTATAAACATGATTGAGGGATCATTTTCCTAAAAAAATAGCGAAGCGTTATTTCTTGCATGTATCTTTCACGCTTGGTCGCGTTACGAAAAGGCGTAAATCAACGTAGATTTGAGTCAATTTTAAGTGATCTCTAACGGTCCATCTAATAAAACCATTTTTGATTTTGATTTTAACACTCCATTTTCACCGACTGCATAGCTCCATACCTATGGTACAACTGACAACAACAGTTATACCATAACAGTTGACAGACATTATTTTGATTGGCTTCTTAGCTCAGTTGGTAGTTACTATGCCTTCTCACTTGTCTTACATGTTGCCACTTACTATAAAATTTCTCCCTAAACCTAGCTTGTATGAAATGTAGAACAGCTATTATCACTACTTGTTTTACTACTTACGAACCAGTGTAATGAAAGTGTAGTCCGCCTCACAGAGCCTCCTTTCATGCACTTGAGAATGATTTAAGCTGTTTTCAATAATCTAGCTAGAAAGTACGAGTAAATCCATTAAGATGCACCGTCTCGGCCAATAAAAACAAAGCACTGTCAGCTTGTAAAATTTTTGCTTTACTTTTTGTGCCGTGACAGTCCAGTTATAGAAAGAGGTGAAGAGACTAAAAAGTATATAAATAAATAAAATAAATAACACCCAACAGTCACATACATAGTCCTGATCCCACACTAGGATTCCCTGTGTCGTGGATATCAGAAACTACGAGTACCATGGTACCACAACACCCAGACCCGGAAGAAATATTTACAGATCACACAAACATTTCTTCCGCAGCGGGATCGAACCCGCGCCTCTTGCGCCTCTGCCGAGCAATCGCCCGCCACGCCACCGAGGCCGTCATCATAGATATTTATCATGTAAATATTTTATTCAGATTCTTGTGGGCCTGTGTCGCGATGCGGCTATCACGGTCAGAGGCGCGGCCATCTCTGCACTCGGCGAGTTAGTTGTGAACCGACCGAGTAAGGCAGTAATAGACGCTTTCCTCAAGGGCCCCGTGCATCAGCTATCTGACCCGGAGACTAAGGCGAGTATCATCCTAGTTTTATAGAAACAAGGTAAGTTTATTTATGTTATTATTGGTAAGTTATTCTTTATTTTACATAATATAAAACACAGAAAACACAGACATAAAGTAAGGACATGTACAAAGGCGAGCATAACCCTACAAAGAGTTTTCTTCCAGCAAACCTTTAGCTAGAGAGAGGTGGAGTATAGATAGCGGGTACATGTACAAATCAACACAAGTTATAGGTGGTATTTCCTGAGTATGTACGCTGGTCTCACGACCGACGGGGAGTTGGTAGTTGGTACTAATATAAAATTTTTAGATAATATTATTTTTCAAGGTATCTTAAATTAAGATACGTTTTGTCGAGGCGCAATTTTTTTTTCCTAATTACATCCAAAAATCCGCTTAGCTCTAGTGAAATTGGAGCCGGACTCATGCTTTGGTAAACGAACTTTGGGCTTAAACCACTACAGAATGGCTACCACAGAGTGTTAAATGTGTATTTTTCAGACTATCTCACTGCAGCAAGAGACAGAGAGATCTGAAAAAAGAAGGGAGCTTTTGCCCTGCAGTGGGAGAAGATGTTGAAAATAAAATAGAATAAGCTGTTGCTTAATAAAGAAAAAACATAAAATGCGTCCAGCTGCTTTTCTTCGCGAGCATGTCGTAAAAGTCAACTTAGGGATTAGTATCCTCTCCAACATAATGGACCATCTATATGGGCGATGGGCTGATCACCTGTCACCATGGTTCACCATATCTATTTTGGGAGTTTCAATCTGGAGTGGCAGCAAGTTCTTATGATTATTTGTGGCTCTGCCCACTCCATTACGGGTGTGATAATATGTATGTATGTGAAAACTAGTTCTTTCTACTGAATGTTATGTCATATTTGAATTAATTAATTCATTTTATAGGTCCAAGATCAAGTAAAATCGCTTATAGAACAGATCGTTCTGAGGCGGATAGCGAAATATGCTGGGAAGGGCTACCTGGAGGACATACACCCGTGGTTGTTCATTGAAGGCATCATCAGAAACAACATGCGCAGGAATCTGCAGCATGCTTTCAGTTTGTTGGCCAGCACTGAAAATTGCATAAGGTATGTAATATTTTTGTTCTGTATTCTTCAGCAACTAAGTTCGCTAAGGGTTTATGAGATTATAATAATATTTTTTCTTATAATGTAAAGTCGTATTCAGTGAAATGCAGCACAAGCTTATGCCAACGAATAGATATGGCAACAATTTTAGCAAACTTTTTATCAATCTTACTTATATTATAAATGCGAAAGTTTGTGAGGATGTTTGGATGGTTGTGCCTCAATCGCGCCTAAATGGCTGAACGGATTTGAATGATACTTGGAATATACATAGTACAGTACTGGATTAACATATAGGCTATTTTTTATCCGGGTACCATGCGAGCGAAGCCGCGGGCGGCAGCTAGTAATAAGTATAAAAGAGTATTGAGTGTAACAAGCGTCGATCTCTATTATTTCGAAGAAATTGAACGCATTTGTGTTAATGTCTTCCTTGCATATTCATATTGACTATTCACCAAACTGTTTCCAAATATGTTCCAATATGGTTTTTTTTATTCAGTGTCCGTCTAGTGGACATACTAAGTACGCATCTCGGTACTAAAGACGTTCAGCGTGATCTACAATGCCTTGTGTTCCTCACATGTGTGGCGCGTCACGTCGATTACTCAGACATCGGTTTTTTGTTGGACTACTATTACATGTTGACGAAGATCCGTGGTGCAGTAAGTGACATTTAAGTAGTATGAATTTGACATATGAAGGCCATTACGATTAACAGTTCAATGTTTTTATCAAGGCCGTAGCTCATCGTTAAATGTGAAGCACACAAGCCAGGCTACCTTTTATCCGGATACCACGCAAGCAAACCCCGGTAGAGCTCAGCAAAAAATATTCAAATAAATAACACCCAACAGTACAATATATACATAGTTTCGACCCTACATTAGAAGTCCCCGTGTGTCAACGGGGATTTCACAACAGAACTTTTTATGTTTTGTTATCATCGTTTCAAGAATCTAGTGGTAGTTTCCTCGCCTTCCGATCCTAAGGCTATGTGTTCAAATTCGGTCGTGCAGCAATGGATTTTTCTTTTCCAAAGAATTGCGTACGCTATTTAATACCTGTACTCTCAAACGGTGAAGGAAGACATCATGACACGACTCGTAAGTATTTTTATCTTCTTTTACAGATGTTCAAGGCTGACTTTATTGATCAGGAGCTAGTGCCGAGGATAAGTGACACTCGTCTGATGATGTTGGTACTGGAACTGCTGAGCTCATGGGCTAAGTTCGCGAAACCACCCGACCGCGCCCGCCTACGAGACCATCTGGTTCAACAATTGGCTGCCACTAAAGATGACGGTTCATATACATTCCTTTTTATACAAAGAGGAAAATAAAAAAATAGTCTCTTTTTAAATGATAGATAGATAGATGAACTCTTTATTGTGTATAACAATATTAAATTAAAACAAAATAATAAAACTTAGGTGCTAACAAAAAAAAACAATATACTAAAATAACGGTCAAGTGCGAATCGAATTCGCACACAAAGGGTTCCATATATTCAAAGTCAAAGTAATTTTTTTTTATTATTAAAAATTATAGGGATCAATTAGACACGTCTTAAATCTACGTTGCATTTACACTTGTTCGTAACGTGACCAAGCGTTAAAGATACTGGTAAGAAACCACGCTTGGCTATATTTTTGGAAAATGATCCCTGTACAATCATGTTTATAAAAGGAGTTGGAGCATAAATCACTCCCAAGATTCATGGTACATGTAGGTACATAAATGTTTCTTGTATGGAGCACCCCCTTTTTTATAATGGCAATAGAAATACACACTGTGAAAATGTCGACTGTCTACCTATTACGTTTCATGAGATACCGCTGACAGACAGACGGACAGCGATGGCTTAGTAATAGGGTCCCTTTGGCACCCTTTGGGTACGCAGCCCTAAAAAGTACAAAAAGTTCAGACCAGAGGGGATATAATAGGAAGAGTTCATTGTAAGCCGTTATATCCTACACCTCGGTGGCGTGGCGGGCGAGTGCCCGGCTGAGACCCAAGAGGTGCGGGTTCGATTCCCGCTACTGGAGAAATGTTTTTGTTCTGCAAATATTTCTTCCGGTCTGGATGTTGTAGTATTATAAGATAACAAAAGTATAAGTATTCTATCAGCCATCTGGTGCCCATAGTACAAGCTTAGCTTAATTTGAGGCTAGAGCAGGGTTTCTTAAAGTGGGGTCCACGGACCCCTACGGGGTCCGTAATATGTTTGCTAGGGGTCCGCAGCAACTCAATTATTTCTTAACATTAATGAAAAAAATGTGAAGTAAACTAAGTACCTAACTCATACATAATTTGTATGAGTTAGGTTATTTTTTTATAATTAGTATGTGTTAGTAATTGTATCAATAAAAGTGATTCTTTAATTTTGTTTTTTTTTTGTCCACAATAGGTACATACCTATTCATATATTGACAGGGGGTCCGTGGCATTTTAGGAATTCTTAAAGTGGTCCGTGACTGCAAATAGTTTAAGAACCACTGGGCTAGAGGGTGCTGTGTCAAATGTCCACAAATATTTATTATTATTCATTTACTGACTTTAAACATTCTAATTGTGTCTTAAGTAAACTACAATAAAATCTTTTTTTATTTATTCTTTATAGGATGCAGAATACCTACTGTGATGTTGGCTAAGGAATTGGATCCCGAGAATTTAGTTTGGGCGACAGAACTAATGCAACTTTGTAAGTACTTTTACTTTACTTCAACCAACCTCAAACCTAACCGTGATATTTGTGGTGATATTTCTGCCTCAATCGGCTAGATCGTTAAGGCTGAATGGAATTGAATGAAACTGGAAATATACATAGTTCGTGACCTGGAATAACATTTAGGCTACATTTTATCCAGATGCAATGCGAGCGATTAAAATCGGTTAACAAGTAGCGGAAAAATCGTTGGACATAATGTACTTACATAAAATACAAAGAACCATGCAACCGAATTGACAACATTCTATTTTTGAAGTCTGTTGAAACTATTTTTAGTCAATTTTTTTATGATTGATAATGATTGTTTTTTTTAATGCTCTTCGTAAGTTGTTTGTTAGATAGATATATTATTTATTTGGCACACAAGATATACCACAGACAGAATAACAGAAACAATAAAAGGAAATAAAAAGAAAGAAGCACAATAATAGTAAAAATAAAAATAAGAACGTAGGTATATATTTGGCTTCTTGTTATGAATATGAATGTGGATGGAGATGGATGGATTGTGTGAAAGAATCTTGTGAAAGGTGTGAGTGCTGAGATGACGAGTGATAAGAGGAAATAGAGGAGGGAAACATGGTGTGCCGACCCCACCAAGTGGGATAAGGACAGGAAAATGATGATATAAGTTGTTTGTTTATAAATATTTTTTTTTGTATGAGGCGAGTGTGAATAGTACCGTTGGAAAGGGAAGACCTCGGCGCACGTACCTGGACCAAATCAGCGACGTTTTGGAAAAGGGCCAGGTCAAGAGTACCCTTAACCGACGGGCATGCATGAGGAATGTAATGAGAGTGAAGGAAGCAAAATAAGTATGTCAGGATCGTAGCAAATGGCGATCCGTGATCTCTGCCTACCCCTATGGGAAACAGGCGTGATTTTATGTATGTATGTATGTATGTATGTATGTATGTATGTATGTTTATAAATATTAATGTTTTAGCGGAGCAAACAGCGTTGATAACTAGATCGATACAAGAGGCCCTGCGCGTGGCAGACCTGGCGCTGGTGGCGCCGGTGTCTCCCTCGCCGGCGATACTGCAGCTTTTCCTCTCCTCCATCAAGACTCCACCGGATTGTAAGCTCTTGTCATTTTTATGGTTCCGTACCCTGAAGGGTGCCAACCTATTACTAAGCCTCCGCTGTTTGTCTGTCCGTCTGTCAGCGGGCTGTATCTCATGAACCGTGATAGGTAGAGAGTTGAAATTTTCAGTATGTATTTCTATTGCCGCTATAACAACTAATAATGAAATAAAAAAATAAAGAGAGGCCCCATACAAAAGATTTTTTTTAATGTACGATGGTACAGTTTTATATTGCCTTCAAGTTTTACATACCTACAAGTCAAGAATTTGCACACATTGATTACACCGTTTTCGTAGGTATGTTTTAATTTATCTTTCATGCATTATCTTCTCCTTCTTGTTTCCTTCTAGCCTCGTCACGTCACAGATCATGCTGAACTGTTGAAAAAAGGACTGAAGTGACCAAACAATTATTTTGCACCAGTATCATAATAAATGTGTGAGCTCCCTCTTTCAATGTCCACTTTAGCTATTCAAGCTGAGTCGCGATTTTATAACGCTTTTCCAGCTTTAACCAGTAGAATATACATTAGGCAGCCAGGTCTAGGTCATACACGGCCACTGCGGCCATTTAGGGCTGCCTGATTATTTATAAAAAAATCACTCGTTTTAGTTTTTCACCAGGGGCATACCCAAGACGTTTTAAAATGATACTTGAGTTTGACTTGTCGACGAGTGTTTTTGTAGGGTAAAGGATAATTCTGATCGAGACCGCCGCGACCCGGCAGTCGCGGCCTACCACCGCGGCGCACCGCTCTGTAAGGCTTTGTATACGAACCATCCGATGTATCCGGGCTTGTCGCGCGGCCGAGGGGCGTGGCCTACTCGCCAATAACCAATTGGTAACCCCCCTACTGCAACTATCGGTTCACGGCAGCATTTATCCAAATGTTACATTCAAAACTGTGTACGGTATGTGTAGATTGGAATGAGATGACGGCGGGAGAGTGCGTGGCGGGCGTGGGGCGGCTGTGCCTGCGGTCGCGCACCAATGCGGCGGAGGCGGCGCCCGTCCTGGCCGCACTGCTGCACTCCGACGCACCATTACCGGCGCGCGTCAACGCACTGCTCACGCTGGCCGACTGCTCACACAGGTACATTGAACTAGATGACGCCCGCACTGACCGCACTGCTGCACTCCGACGCACCATTACCGGCGCGCGTCAACGCACTGCTCACGCTGGCCGACTGCTCACACAGGTACATTGAACTAGATGACGCCCGCACTGACCGCACTGCTGCACTCCGACGTAACATTACCGGCGCGCGTCAACGCACTGCTCACGCTGGCCGACTGCTCACACAGGTACATTGAACTAGATGACGCCCGCACTGACCGCACTGCTGCACTCCGACGTAACATTACCGGCGCGCGTCAACGCACTGCTCACGCTGGCCGACTGCTCACACAGGTACATTGAACTAGATGACGCCCGCACTGACCGCACTGCTGCACTCCGACGTAACATTACCGGCGCGCGTCAACGCACTGCTCACGCTGGCCGACTGCTCACACAGGTACATTGAACTAGATGACGCCCGCACTGACCGCACTGCTGCACTCCGACGTAACATTACCGGCGCGCGTCAACGCACTGCTCACGCTGGCCGACTGCTCACACAGGTACATTGAACTAGATGACGCCCGCACTGACCGCACTGCTGCACTCCGACGTAACATTACCGGCGCGCGTCAACGCACTGCTCACGCTGGCCGACTGCTCACACAGGTACATTGAACTAGATGACGCCCGCACTGACCGCACTGCTGCACTCCGACGTAACATTACCGGCGCGCGTCAACGCACTGCTCACGCTGGCCGACTGCTCACACAGGTACATTGAACTAGATGACGCCCGCACTGACCGCACTGCTGCACTCCGACGTAACATTACCGGCGCGCGTCAACGCACTGCTCACGCTGGCCGACTGCTCACACAGGTACATTGAACTAGATGACGCCCGCACTGACCGCACTGCTGCACTCCGACGTAACATTACCGGCGCGCGTCAACGCACTGCTCACGCTGGCCGACTGCTCACACAGGTACATTGAACTAGATGACGCCCGCACTGACCGCACTGCTGCACTCCGACGCACCATTACCGGCGCGCGTCAACGCACTGCTCACGCTGGCCGACTGCTCACACAGGTACATTGAACTAGATGACGCCCGCCCTGGCCGCAATGCTGCACTCCGACGCTACGAGAAACTACGAGGACCATTATATCACAAAACCTGGATGGACTACTTTATAGTAGTCCCGGGT
Organism: Scotopteryx bipunctaria; assembly: GCA_949320045.1. Classification (NCBI taxonomy): domain Eukaryota; kingdom Metazoa; phylum Arthropoda; class Insecta; order Lepidoptera; family Geometridae; genus Scotopteryx; species Scotopteryx bipunctaria. The sequence goes on along the minus strand of OX439450.1, from coordinate 8,377,772 downwards.
TTATACCCGGGCGAAATACTTGCAGAATATGCAAACATTTCTCCCGTTCCTTTCGCGTCTCAGCCGGACATTCGCCCGCCACGCCACTGAAGTCGTCAAGTACATATTACAAGATGGCTATACCTTAGCTAAGCGATATCCTTGCATTTTGGGAAATCCTCTCATATTTCGGCTAAAATCCTATCTTTCTCGCAAACTATTGGAAATATAATATCTATTAGTAGAATAACTTTGCAGGCCTTATCGAGCTTCAGCAAACTTGTCTTATAGTGACAAGTGCAGTATCTTCTGTAAATGTTCACCATGAAATAATGTGTACAGATACGCCAACATAGTGGAGCCACTCCTGGGCACTATTTGCCGCTGCCTCGACCAGCACACGCCTGCTAAGCTTCGCCGAGCTGCTGTCAGGTCGCTCACGGAACTATTACTTAGTGGCTACCTTCGTCTACGCACACCACTTTATTACAAGTAAGTTTTATAATAGGTACTATAGGCAAAAAATGTAGATAGCAAATGACAAAATAAATCTACGCTACTCGTTATTACATTAATGCAATTGACTTATTTGTATAATGTGAAACAAACAATCGTTATAACTCTCCAAAATACCAATGGAGCGTTTTTGAAACCGAATGGCATACTGGTAAACATAGTAGGTACTTTTAGTCATTTGCATTTTCGTGTTTATTAAAGATACAAAAAAAGACAACAATAAACGTGTTGTTGCATTATTAAGAACTTTTAAGAACTCGCGACTTTTGATAATAACAATTGTTTTCATGCTTCGTAGTTACTTCGCGCTCATAGCGGACCCGGATCACGAGGTGCGCGAACCGGCCGAGTACTATGTGACGTCCTGCCTCAAGGTAGACACCATATTCCAGAACTTCGTGGAGTGTGTGCTGCATTACAATACTGGTGATGGTAAGGGTTAATCTTATACTAAACATTCTACACTAAACATATATTTTTCAGAAAATTCGGTTCTAATATGTATAACGATCTCAGTTTAAGATTATTTAAGAGGCCATCATTTAGGTTAAATTGGTCTAAATTACTATATGGACATTTAAAAAAATTAAACAGATCAAATCAATGACTTTCGGAAAACTCGAGTAAAGTATTTATATTTATTTATATCCCGATTCTTGAAAAAGAAGCCTTAGTCAAGTCACTTTGAGTCTAACAAAGTCGGTAAAAGCTATTGTAAAAATGTATGTAATTGACGATACGATAGCTAAGTCAGGTTGCGATCGCCTATATATTTCTGCATAGCTTTTGATATAAAAGTGCCTTGAACAGGCTCAGGGTATCTATCAAAAAATGACGATTTAAAAATGGCAAATACTTGTCCACAGTTAATCTGGATTTCGATGCTCGCCAGTTAATATACGACGTGATGTTACAACGCATGTCGCAAGTACAGAAGTTGAATATGCAATGTCGCCTCGCGCGCGAGATTCTCGGCCACGCGGCCGAGTTAGTCGAGAACGAGGAAAAACTACCCGACAACTTACACGCAGCCATGCTTGATACTATCAAACTTCTCACCGGACCTCGCATGAGACTGCCCAGTAAGTACTGACGGCCAGTGTCACTCACTGGTTTATTTTATTTTATTAATTAACCCCCAAATACTCAAACGCATCTCAGAGTTGAGCACGTCTCAAGTGACGAGCTTTTGACAGATTTTCATCAAAAACTGTCGAAAAACCGTGACTTGAGACGTGCTCAACTCTGAGTCGTGTTTGAGTATTCGGGGGTTAGGCACACAAAACAGAATATAATCACATGTTCAGATGGATATCAGCCATCTGGTGTCCATAGTACAAACTTTGCTTAGTTTGGGGCTAGATGGCGCTGTGTGAATTGTCCACAAATATTTATTTATTTAAACAGAGTACAGATAACACAACGCTAGACTGTATCCCAAAACTTGTGTACACAGCATGATAATAAATAACTGGTTCTAGGAACCAATGTGGTAAATGATAAAAAAACTCATTTTGATCACATGGACACATTGAACTTATTTACTTTACCGGATTCCTCACGAAAGTTTTTCTTGACCGAGCGCGCTTAAAAAAAACATTGCTTCTCTGAATACGAAACCACCCACTTTTGGACATTTTCTAAGTCTACACACTGTCACATATTTAGCTAAGGCTTTTGACGAATTATCCACTGACTTGCATACATCAACATCGGACCATAACTGTTTGTCTAAAACTGTTTTATTTCCAGGAAAACCTCAACAAACCGGTGATGTAGCCGACATCGATGACATACAGGAACGAGTTACAACGAATATTGTATCTCATGTAAGATAATATTTATTTTATCAAAGTCAAAAAAAATAATTCCATAAAATCACGGGGATCACTTGGGCACGTCTTAAATCTACGTTGCATTTACACCTGTTTGTAACGCGACCAAGCGTGGAAGATACAGGCAAGAAAGAAACCACGCTTGGCTATTTTTTTTTTATATCCTACTTATATTATAAATCTTAAGAGTTTCTGATCGTGTTTGAATATTTGTGGTCTGTGGTGTAACGTCTGAGCGGATTTTAATGAATCTTGGAAAATTCATTGTTCGTGGCCTGAAATTCCTACTAATATTATAAATGTGAAAGTTTGTATGTATGGATGTTTGTTACTCTTTCACGCAAAAACGGCTGAACGGATTTAAATGAAACTTAGAATATGAATAGTACGTGTGCTGGAATAACATATAGGCTATTTTCCATCCGGGTACCACGCGAGCGAAGCCGCAGACGGTAGCTAGTGGGTGGGACATAATAATATGCTACTATTTTACCTAAACACACTAACATAGCCTTAAACCTAGTTTATGTATATTCTATCCACTTTTATATCACCTAGCAAGTTCTCTCAGCCCTGAGGTGTGCAAAATGCAAACATAATCTACTACTCGTGTCACCAGCCCTTTTGAACCAGTGTGGCGAAAGGATTGAAGCTCTCCTCAAAGTGTACTTGACACAAAAACATAACATCAATTCATCATATTACAAACTTGTGTCTAACTTTTCATTTTTGTTCTAACACGCAGCTGTCGCTAAAAGACATGGTAATTTCAATTATTCGTTGCATGTTATATTTATATTCTTAAAAAAATATATTATATGATATTTAATTTTTAAACTTCCGTAGATAGTAGTGTACTGATACCATCGTCCCATATATCTTGTAGTAATGTTTTGTGTTCGTGCCTCAATTGCGACGAAAATAATAACGATTCGCTTATAAATTCTCAGTGAAGCTTATTTATGTGATATAAATTGTTGCAATTTTTATGAAATGTTGCAATAAAAATTGCAACTATTTCTTGACTGTTTTACGCAAATAATCTACAATTTATTAGAATCAGCTTGCTAGCTTCCACGTTATCCTTGATGTAACCGGCTGCTTTATTTTGTAAAACTCGATGTACCCTTCGTGTTTAATGGTAAACTTTCGAAGCAAGCTTCAGTGGCCTCGCGACAGAGCTAACAAAATGGAATGTCATTCGAGGGTAGTGCCAATGACGCGGCGAACTACGCGAAATACATACATTTGCTCAGTAGCATAACTATCGCGGCGACACTGCGCTAGCTTCGAAAGTATACCGCGAAACAGAGGGAACATGTTCTGTTTGTGTTGTAGAAAATGAAGCGGACAGTAGCGGAGGTGCTGGTCCCGGCGGTGATGCGTCTGTACGCGCGGCTCAACGCGCGCGGCGGCCAGCTTGCCGCCTACCTCGTCATGCTGGCGCAGGACCTGGAGGTCGACTACAAGGACGAGGTGAATCAACCTTCCTATACATCTTATATATATAAAAGAAAGTCGTGTTAGTTACACCACTTATAACTCAAGAACGGCAGAACAGATTTGGGTGAAAATTGGTAGGGAGGTAGCTTAGAGCCAGGAGACGGACATAAGATACTTTTTCACATTTCGTGTATTATGAATCAGTGCTTCATAGTACACGCTACTCGGCTGCTTGACGATTTAGCGGCATACGTCCGAGCAGCCTCGAGCGAGGCACGTCCAAGTTAGCAAGCATTTGCCTCGCAAGGCAGCTCGGTCAGTCAGTACTCAGCTGTTGAATGAACTAGTGCCTGAATCGAATACTGGCAAAGATTTTCGATTTCTCTATTTAAACTTACTTTGTTCTTTCAGATCGACGAGCTTTTAGAGAACGATGAAGAGCTAGTGGCGCGGATCGCGTACTTTCGCGAGAACCATACGGTTGAGTCGACGACCGGAAACATGCGCAACTTGGTGACGACATCCGGCCCGCCCGAGCCGGAAACGCCTAGGCCCCAACGCAAGCGGGCACCTCGCAGAGAACCTCCAAAGAAACGCACTCTGAAGATATGACCCGAGCCAAATCGCTCCGAGCGATTTTCTGATCCCCCCGTCAGTCCCGCACCGAGTGAAATGGAAGAACCTATAGAGTCACCCCTCCCCTGCAATCTCATTCTTGACGACTCAGATCGTATGTTCGATGATTTTTCAGTAACTTTTGGCGCAAGATTGAATAATAAAGTTTCTCCAGTAAACAATTCCAAACAAAAAAGTTCTCCAGAGCCGACTCTGGCTCTTAGAAAATCTGAAGAATCGGTAAAGGTCGGCCTCATAACTATGAACACAAGTACGTTACAACCACCTGTACGGGTACCGATCAGTAGTCCAAGACCTAAACGGCTGCTTCGATCTGAATCGAAGATTTCTAGATCACCTAAACCGAAGCCTGCAAGTAGGTCAGGACGAATTGGGTCTTATAGGCCCTTAACGATCAATAGTCCTCCCCCATCTGACACGGATCCGGAGTCTAACAGACACGTGATTATGACAAGTCCTCCCCGATGTGACACGGTTCCGGGCTTGGAATGTCATAGACCCTTTTCAATCGAAAGCCCTCCTCCCTTATACTACCCGGATCGTCATCGGAAGTCTAATAAACCCTTGACGATAGATAACACTCCCCGATGCCACCTTAATCCGGACGATGAAGATGACCTTCCACTCTCAATACTGAGTAATTTGTCTGAAACAGCATTTCAACTGCCTCTACCGAGATTCGCTGCTACCCGCAGTGTTTCAAGTGCCGTGGCCGGCTCGAGTTATGATGATGACGATGACGTCACATACAACCCGCCCGTGATCCGAGATTTGTACGAGGCGGGAACCAGTAGGGACATTTACGTATACCCTACTGAAAATGAATCACAAGTACCTATGGAGCCAAGCGAACCTCCTACAAAAAAATTCAAGAAATGCGATCCGTCTAAAGATAATCTTATCAAGTCATCTAAGCGAAAACGTGCAGTAACTAATTTACCAGTTCAATCCGCAGCAAGATATAGCCTGGCCCTACCAGTATCTAACCAGAGTCTAGCAGAATCTAGCCAGGCCATAGCAGTATCTAACCAGGGTCTAGCAGAATCTAGCCAGGCCATAGCAGGATCTAACCAAGGTCTAGCAGAATCTAGCCAGGCCATAGCAGGATCTAACCAGGGTCTAGCAGAATCTAGCCAGGCCATAGCAGGATCTAACCAGAGTCTAGCAGACTCTAGCCAGGCCATAGCAGGATCTAACCAGGGTCTAGCAGACTCTAGCCAGGCCATAGCAGGATCTAACCAGGGTCTAGCAGAATCTAGCCAGGCCATAGCAGGATCTAACCAGGGTCTAGCAGACTCTAGCCAGGCCATAGCAGGATCTAACCAGGGTCTAGCAGAATCTAGTCAGACCATAGCAGGATCTAACGAGGGTCTAGCAGAATCTAGCCAGGCCATAGCAGGATCTAACCAGGGTCTAGCAGACTCTAGCCAGGCCATAGCAGGATCTAACCAGGGTCTAGCAGAATCTAGCCAGGCCATAGCAGGATCTAACCAGGGTCTAGCAGAATCTAGTCAGACCATAGCAGGATCTAACGAGGGTATAGCAGAATCTAGCCAGGTTCAAGCAGAATTACGCCAGGTTCTGGCAAGACCTCGCCAAGATCTAGCAGAAACAAGCCAAGCTCTGGCAAAATTTAGTCAAGCTCTAGAGAAAACTGGCCAGGTTCAAGAATTATCTTACCAAGCTGTAATATCATCATTTTCCTGCCCTCATCCCACTAGGTGGGGTTGGCACAACTTGTTTTCCTCTTCCATCTTCTAACACCACATTCATATTCAGCTCTTTCCTTGTAACATGACTTTCTTCCCTCCGCATAACATGCCCATACCACGCTAACCTATTACTCCTCATCCTCTCTGTCACTGGCGCTACTTTCAACCTTCCTCTGATGTACTCATTCCGTATCTTGTCTTATCTTACCAAGCTGTAATAGAATCAAGAAAAGTTATGGTAAGATGTAGCCAAGTTGACCAGTTTTCAGCAGGATCTAGTCAGGGTCTAACAGAATCAAGCCAAGCTCTAACAAGATCATACCAGGCTATAGCAGGATCTAGCCAATATCAAGCAGAATCTGGCCAGGCTTTTGCTGGATTTTATGTTTCAACAGTATGTATAAACGATTTAGCAGGATTTACCCAGAATAAAAAAAAAATAGCTATTCTCATCAGGATCGAGCAAGGCTTCGGCTCTTTATAGCCAGGCTTTGGCTGGTTTTAGCCAGGCTTCGACCGAATTTGGCCAAGATATATCGAGTGATGTAGGATCTAGTCAAACTGTTAAGTCTAGCCTGATTTCATCTGGTCCAAGAGCAGATCATAATGCAGGTCTGAGCAGCGATTCCGACTGATTTGGTAGCTTTTGAAGCAACTAGAAATTTAGACTATCTAGAGTCTGAGAAATCTTATTAAATAGATCTGGGAAAAGGGTTATAATAAATGAAAAAGTCGGACTTTTTTTTATTCTAAAGACTGCCTTAGTTTTAACTTCGGTCTTGGAATATTCTTCGACTTATTTACTACGCGCGATGGCGTTCATTAGAGGCCTACGTCCAGCAGTAAATTGCTATAAGCTGATGATGATGGCTACACCACTTTCTTATAAAGTCAAACATTACCACTACTATTCGGGTCACTAGTTCTTACGAACCAGTGTAGAGAAAGGATTTAACTGCGCCTCAAAGGATAATACTAATAAAAGATAAACTACTTTGACTCACTGGTTGATTGTAAGTGCCCTAGCACGACACGACCTAACTTCGGCGTGATTGCGCCTGCAATGATAGTTCAATTACTAGCAACACATTTGCTGAAATTACGTCACGTTTTGGCCTTTAGTATCAGCATTGCACCCGTGCAAAGCCGGGGCGGGTTGCTAGTATTTTATATAGCAACACATACGCGACGGAAGTTCAAAGATAAACAAGTTGATCATAGTTGACAAGGGGCTGAATGGTGTCAAACTAGCGGAGAAAACTAGATTGAATATTTAATTGATTCAGGTGTTATTTTGCGGTAGTAAAATTTATAGGCAATTTGATTTATTTATACTAATTTGTGTGTAGCGCAACGGAATTTCTATCGCGTAATTTTCGCGCTTATGGTGTGTCATAATATCAGCCGAATATGTCGGAACGTAAAATCAGCCTCAGAACTTCGGTCGCGTAGGTACCTTCGGCATAGTGTGCTTAGACACTAAGACAATTCATATATTTTCATATATTATTCTATAATTAAAATAGTATCTACAGACTATTTTATATATGATAAATCATGTGATGAATTTAAAAAAAGCTAAGTATTAGACTTGCGCTTTAGGGGTTCCGTACATTTATTTTATACTTGATGGATTCAGAGATTTTGTATTATAGATAAGACGTACCTATAAGATACATATAACATTATATGTTACATAGATTTGATATCCGTAAGTATAATATATATTTGTAAATAGGATATAATCATGCAGTTTGGTGTTCATATTTCGTTGACGACCTCGGTGGCGTGGCGGGCGAGTGCTCGGCTGAGACGCAAGAGACGCGGATTCGATTCGCTACGGGAGAAATGTTTGTATATTCTGTAAATATTTCTTACGGGTCTGGGTGTGTAGTATTAGGTATGTAATTATAAGTATGTGTTTACAAAAAGAAATAGGTATATAAGTATTCTATCAGCCATCTGGCGTACAATAGTAAAAGCTTTGCTTAGTTTGGGGCTAGATGGCGCTGTGTGAAATGTCTACAGATATCTATTTATTATATGAACATATTTTGTTCTCCACATTACTTTCCTCTCTAGGACTTTGTCGATATACGAACATGATGTATTGCTGTGTACTTTTTAGAAAATTACATGGTAGGGACTTGTATGTGGGGGGCAGGTATTCTTTATACATAGGTACATACCATACATACGTAAAATCACGCCTGTTTCCTATAGGGGTAGGCAGAGATCACGGATCTCCATTTGCTACGATCCTGATATAGGTACTTCTTTCGCTTCATTCACTCTCATTACATTCCTCATGCATGCTCTTCTGTTTAGGATAGGCTTGACCTGGCCCTTTTCTAAAACGTATTCTTTAGAAGATAAATAATAATTAACATTTGAATTTAAAAAAAAACAATAATAATAGATTGTGTTAAAAATTTTGGATTAAGAAAAGATAAAAAAAACAGTACTTATAGGTACAAAAAGGTTTTATGAAATTATAATTGCTGTACCACCTATCTAGCAAGCGTGTTTGTGTTATGTTGTAAAATAAATTTTACTAGCTTTCGCCCACGGCTTCTCTCGTTGGTATCAGGACAAAAAGTAGCCAATATGTTATTCCAGCACACATACTCCCAAGTTTCATTCAAATCCGTTTAGCTATTACGGCGTGAATTAGGCACTAACATACATCGTCACATCCACACATTCTCATTTCAAACTTTCACATTTATAATATTAGTAGGATGATTTTATACATATTGTATTCGATTCAAGGTCTCTGAATAGCTGTTTATAAAATAACTAAAGTTTCGTTCACCCTGTGAAACATAAACCTTAAAATGAGCTTTAAAAGGTGGCATAGACAATGGTTAATATAGACAGACAATTAGCTAAAAATATGTGGTCATGTACGGAACCCAAAACAATATAATTATGATGTGTATGTAAACAATGTATCTAAATTCAATTTTATATTTGTATTGTGTATGGTATGTATTTAGTCTTGTCGTACATAATAAGTGTATACGTAATTAGTCTTAAGAATACTTTTGATGTGTGTACAATGTTTTCATGATAACTGAGTTTTATCATATAAGAAAGTAGAATCAATTGGTGTGATTTATCTCTGGTTTGCTGTCAGCTTAGTCTGATTAATTTTCTCATTCTTTATTCCTTAGAGTTGTGTGCATTTTATTATGTTGAATAGATTTGAGAACCTTAATTATTATTTAGTTCCTCAATAATACAAAGTGGTTTGGTGTGTAGGAATCAATAAAATCGTTTTATTGGCATACAATGTTTCATTAGCCATTCAAGACCTTCTCTAAAAATATTTAAGTCAGGAAAATAATCAATTCTGTAGTAATAACAAACTATTTAATCATTAAAAATAAACATTTGTAGCAGGTTATATTTATTCAATGAAAATACAAGAATATTTAACTCTCTCAAACAATAAATAAATATTCAATTTTAATTAAATAACATCTCTATAAAACATTGCTTAAATTCAGTTTAACAACTAGGTCACTTTCATTTTCTATTTTCAATTCCTTTTTAAAAGTTTTCTTCAGCAACATGTCAATAGCAGCTTCCTCTGTAAAATAAACATATATCTATTAACTACATAACAAAAATCTTCATGAATACTAAGAAGCCTACCACAAATGTCCTACAGAATGATTAAAAATATTTTTTTAGTTTTAAACCCCCGACGAAAGGGTGGTAGCTGTTATAAATTAGTATCTGTGTGTCTGTCTGTGACATCGTAGCTCCTAAAGGAATGGACCGAGTTTATTATTTCATACTTTATATTGGGTCGCCAATATATTATGTATACTAGTTACCGTGAAAAATTCAAGCATGATAGTCTGCGAGTTAATGGCTTGTGACGCCGTCACGTCTTGGCGGAGCTATAAGGATTCCTAGTCGGACTTCGGAACCCTAAAAGTATGTAGAAAAGTGTTATTGACATACCTGTAACTTGTATTGCTAATAACTGGTGAACGATGTGCCTCGCGGTTATTTTGAACAACTCGCGACTGCTTATGTGTTTCTTCTTGTAATAAGGCATCAAGAGTTTCACAACAAGACCAGCAACATCTAACTTTTCAGTTTTTTTCTCTGTCTTTTCCTCTTTATGTTTATGTTTGTGTCTCTCCTTCTCTTTGTGAATATTAGTATCTTTATCAAGTTTATTTTTTTTGTGTTCTTTTGATCTACTGCTCAAACTCAAGTGATGTTTCTTAATTTTGTCAATTTTAATGGGTGGTGATAACGGTCTTCCGAGTTTTGCCGGTTTTTCTTCAACGGGATTTATAAGTTCAGGTATAAAAAGAGGTTCCTGTGGCATTTCAGCAAATATTTTTAGTTTCGCTAAAACTTCATCAGCTTCAATGCTCAGCTTGTGAGCTTTATCAAGCTTCTTATATTCAACATTTGAACATAAACTAGATGTGTTATTTTCTGAAGTTTTATCTGACTGAGCATTGGTTTCCTCGGCAGATTTTTCGTCTTGGTTTTTCTCTGCTTCAGAATTTTTTGATTCTTTTGAGTTATTAAAATCATTGCTTTCATTTTCATCGATTTCAATTTTAAACATTTCATCAGCATCTGTTCTCTGAATATGAGATTCGCTACCGTCGTCAATTACTAATTCTTTTTCAGAATCATTATCGGAAGCGTACCCAAACAGGGTAGTTTCATTTTCAGCATCAGGGCTTTTATTTTTCTTGACTTCCTTGTCCTCCGATTTATCTTCCTTTTTATCGCCCTTATCATGCTTTGAATGTTTTCTTTTATGTTTTCGGTATGGACTTTCAGTAGACTTGTTTTTCATTGATTTTTCTGCTTCGGTTTCACTATCGATTCGTTTATCTGTTGTTCTATGTTTCTTATGTTTTTCTATTTCAATTTTACTACTGGATGATTTTTCTTTCTTATGCTTCTCTGGTTCAGTTTCACTATCAGTAAATCTATTTTTCTTGTGTTTCTCTGATTTAGACTCATGACTTGAGATTGATTTGGTTTTCTTGTGTTTTTCTGATTTTTTTTCAATACGAGTTGATTTCTTTTTCTTAGCCTTTTCCTGCTCATTTTCACAATCAGCTGATTTCATTTTCTTGGGTTTTTGTGGTTCAGTTTCACTCTCCTCATCAGAAGACTCTCCAAAAAGAGCTTTAATTTTTCTTTTAACTGGTTTAGGCTTTTCGATAGGTTTTGATTTGTTCGCATCATCACTATCATTATGTTTTTCTTTATTAGGTACTCCTTGTAATGTGATGTTAATAACAAACCTTTTGGTTTCCTTAGTAGGTGAGTCATCTTTAGAATGGGAAGACTTTATTTTAATGGTTGTATTGTTGTGGATGTCTTGTTCACTATCATTTTCCGTTAGTTTAAATGTGGTATCATTACTTTTGTTTTCATTTTCATCAATGACAAGAGTATCCTCATTCTCACTTTCATCTGTCGGTGTTGTGATGTCGGGTGATGCATCTGATGCTTTTTTGAAGAAATTCTGCAACTTTGTTTGCATAAGGGGATCCCTTTTAAATGAGTTAGCTTTTCTTTTGGTTTCTTTATCTGCTTTGGAGAGTTCTCTGGATTCTTTTGATGTTTCTGATTGATCTAACAGAGAAGAGTACCAAAATGTTGTATTACAAGCCATTACAAAATAATTTTTCAAGTGTCTTTTATCTACCTTTCAAAATACTTACCACTATCCAGTTCAGATGCTGTCACAAAGCCTCCAAATTTATTTTTTCGTTTCTGAGATTCAAATTCTCTTACGAACTCTCCGAGAGTATTATGTTTTTTAGGTTCGAAAGTTCGTAGTTGTGGGTAAACTTGCGTTTTGTAAGATTTTATTGCAGATATCTAAAAACGAAATGTTTTTAATACCTCATTGTCCTGGAATTAAGTAAAAGTTATAATATATATTTTTATCAAGATTTTGTGTTTCTACCAATAATTACCGCTTTTGTCATAGCCCTCCTATATAAACTGACTACAGTACTGCTTGAAAACGCTTCATACTCCATCTCCACGGCACATTGCTCAACGTCTTGTCTGGACAATTGCAGATTGTAGTCTTCATCAATGTCCTTAGTGGCCACCAGGTTGTTATTCAACGCTTCGTTGAGTAGAGAGAGGTAACTTTCGCGACTGGGAATAGTCAGACCGTTGACCTGAAAAATATTTTGAATGGGACAGTCGGCAAGTGCTGTAAGAGCCATATTACAGCTATGAAATATTATTCCAGAATACAATTATGTTATTTATGATATATTATTATGGTGCTATAGTAACATAGCACGTTATAGTATCTAATACCTACGTTGACACAAGGAATCCTAGTTTAGGGTCAGCAAAAACAAAAGAAATGTAACTGGTAGGTGCTATTATTTGAATTTACAATTTATGCCTGAGTCACCCATCATGCTAGAGCACATTTTAAGAATAAATAAATAACACCCACAGTCACAGACATAGTCCTGACCCCACACTAGGATTCCCTGTGTCGTGGGTATCAGAAACTACGAGTACCATGGTACAACCACAACACCCAGACCCGGAAGAAATATTTGCAGGACATGCAAACATTTCTTCCGCAGCGGGAATCGAACCGGCGCCTCTTGCGTCTCTGCCGAGCAATCGTCTGCTACGCCACCGAGGCCGTAACGAATAAGAAGGTCCCAATTATCTTAATAAAAACTTAACAAAAATGTATGTATAATGCGTACCTTTGTCCCCGTGCTGTCAGCGGCCTTGCACCGTGAGTATTTAGCCAAGTCTTCGTCTTTGACTTTGATATCTTCAACTCGTTTCTTCCTGTTGGCGAACTCCTTCATGATGAGCGACTTGGTCTCCTCGGCGACACGGCGGCGACTGTCTTCGTCATCGGAGCCGTCGCTAGCGTCTCTGCCGTACGATGCGGCTTCACTAGAAAATACACTATCTAGTGAATATAGGGTTTCGGGGCGGGTTACGACGGTACTGAGCTTGAGACATTATAAAAATATTAATTCTAAAAAAGTATATACTAAACTAAACATATAAAAACAGCAATTACGCCGTGGCTAGCTAGTAATTGCTGTTTTTAACTCCCGCCGAAAAGAGGGATGTAATAAGTTTGTACTGTGTATCTGTCTGTAGCTCCCAAACAAATGGACCCATTTCGATGCTGTTTCTTCTGTTTGAAAGCTAATGTGATCAAGATGGTTCTTAGCTATTTATGAAGAGCTGTTGAGGCGTTTGAAGATCATCAGCTCATTTTCTACTTGACAAAAGGATCTTTCCAAATTTTACAGGTCTGATTGATTTGCGTTGTTCTGTTCCGGGGTTATTTAATTCTTTTATTTAGTAGCTTGTCTATGAAACTATGTGACTCACTTTTGCTGACCAAAGCGTCCCTCTCCATACAAATCAGAGGAGTCCTGGGTGACTACCAGTCCGCCGCCCTGCAGCGTGGCGCTCATGGCGCGGCGAGTGTGCTGCTCGAGCGCGCGCCGCACGCCGCGCTCGTCGTGGCACACGTCGCATCTCCCGGCGCAGCGCGGCACCTCCTCGCCGAAGTAATCCGCGAATGTCTTGTGCCGGCATCTAGGAAAACATTCTAGTTCAAGAAAAAAACACTAAGCTACAAGCCAGTGTTTATTCAGCCTCATCACAGCGTAGTTTTTAATATATTGTGCCGGCAAAGCATGCTACTTCTAAATCAGTATTATTTTTATGAACTGTGATGTATGTACATCAAATATTTTTGACTTTCAACTAGCTGAAATAAAACAGAGAAATCATAATACATTATAAAGTCCCCGCGCCGCATCTGTCTGTCTGTCTGATCGCGTTAAACTCAATAAACTACGATTTTCACCAAAAGACGGTGCTTCATACGGACGGTTTAGGTATTTGCAAATTAGCTGAAATATGCCGATGATTGTTGAAGATGAACCAATAGAGTTATATGAAAATAATGTATTACGAAGTTATTCCTGTTAAAAAGATCTATTAAACTGTAGCAACGTTATCATTCTATTTTCTAAGTTTAACACACAATAACTAAAAAATATTGTTCGAAAATACTTTTAAACAAATTTTTAAATCAAACTATTTTTGGGGGCAATTATTTACGTATCCTTACTAAATTAAATTAAACTATCGTTAAATAGAAACAATTCAAACAATTCGGACCAGTTGTAAAATTTTTACAAGTGTTTGTTTGGCATGCTGTTTTAGGCTGAAAAACTCATAGCACAGCATGTACCTTTAAAGTAAGTTACTTTTTTGTAACAAAATACTGACCTATTGGCATCCGTGCAAAGTCGGGGCGTTCTGGTAACGAATAAAATAAAAATTGAGGTGATTCTCACCTAACTTCCTCGCAGTATTTGACCATGATCTCGAAGCTCTTATAAGCGTTCTTGCAGCGTTGCTTCTGCTCGGGAGTCTTGCAGCGGCCTAGCTCCGATTTGAGCAGAAAGTCGACTGCGTTCCGTTCGCTGCGGCAGTAGTAAATGCGGCAAAACGCTGGCTTGCCATCGCGGCCCGCCCTTCCAGACTCCTGAGAAAATGAACATTAAAGTAATACTAAAATAACTACTTGTATATATAATTATAGAGACTTCAGTAGCGAGGCGAGCGAGTGGCTGAGATGCGAGAAGTGCAGATTTATCTTACATCAGTACTCAAAGTTTCGATACTCACAGTGAATCCTAGTGTGAGATCAGGACTAAAGATGTGACTTTTATGTATTTATTGTATATGCAATAAGTACATTCTATTACATTTTATCTGAAGCCTACATAATACCTTTGAAATGATATTAAGTGCGAGTGAATAAGACGAATAATAATACGGCAGCCAAGACGAGCAGACAATATAGTGAAGATTATGGGCCGTAAATGGATGAGACTAGCTCAGAACTAACTTGGATGGCACAAGCAAAGGGAAGCCTATGCGCAGCAGTGTGCACAGGCAGACTGTACATGATGCATGATGTGAGTGAATAAGCATGATAATACCTGGTAATAAGCAGCGACGTTTTGCGCGAGACCCCAGTGTGCGACAGCCCTGACAGTCGCCTTGTCGACACCCATCCCGAACGAGACGGTGGCGCACACGCACGGACATTCGCCTTTAGACCACTGCTCCTGAACTGATATGCGCTCACCAGACTTGAGACCTGTGCAAAATATTAAATTCTCAATTCGATCATGTTTTTTCAGGTTGAACCAACATTTAAAAAAATTTCTGGTGTTTATGTGAATATTGAAAATATTTGTAAAAATAAGTATTTACTTCTCAGTTAAATTGTTGGTCCAGGCTTTTAAGTCGTTAAACCATGAAGAAGGCCTTTAGGCGGTCTAAAAACTCCGTCACAAGAGTTGGCCACTAGCTCATACAAACTTTACTTCCCAGTGGCATCCTACATGGAGTTCAATCGGAAAACCGGAGTGTTAGAGGGCAAACAATCAGACAAACTATTGTATTGAATCATTGGATTGGTCTGATCGTGATGGCACATATCATAATACATAAGTAATCTGATTTATAATGTGTACCTATAAGATGTACTATAGCGCCATCTAGGAGGCCTTAGAGTAAATAAATTTTTTTTTATTAAGGATGTTTCTGTAATTACCTCCATGATATGCTAACGACTTTAAACCTCTCTTGGTAAGCATGCTGGCTAGCTCCTCTGTTTGATCTCTTGTCCGGCAATAAACAATAACAGCATTTTTATCTTTCTGAAAAAGTGTCATGAATAATTGAATTTTTTTTAGTAAAAAACATTGTTTATTACATTATGTAGCTTTACTTACTTGCTTAACATTTTCATCTTCTTTTAAACTTTTCTTTAAGAAATCTGATAAATGTCCTATTTCATCCTCTATACAATTTTCATAAATAACATCATAAAACAAATTCCTTCTGAAGCTTGGAGTTTTAAACTGTGCAACTGGTGTCAACAGTTTCAGATTTGTCATAATGTCTTTCACAACTTCAGCACTGGCAGTGGCTGTGAGAGCAACCCATGGGATTTCTTTGTGCTTTTCTCTTAAGTCACCTAATTTTAAATAGTCAGGCCGAAAGTCATGCCCCCATTCACTGACACAGTGGGCTTCATCAACAACCACATATGAAACCTTCTTAAACTTGACTAGATGCTCCATCAAAGACTTAAAAGTACCTGTGGCTGCTTGTTCAGGAGTTACATACAAGAACTTAGTATCAGGTTTCATACTTCTTAGATCATTCAGCACTCTTTCTCTGTCCTTAGCGGTCATTTTTGAGTTTACAGATTCAGCTACAATTTTCAGTTTGGCTAAATGGTCTATTTGATCTTTGATGAGTGCCAATAGTGGTGAGAATACAATAGCCACTTTGTTGACCTGCAACATGGCTGGCAGTTGGAAGCACAGGGATTTCCCTGAACCAGTAGGCATTGAAACGAATACATCATGTACACCTGTAAAATAATAATATTGGATTTTTACATTCTATATGCAAGTAAACAAAAAACATAGAATGTGTCCAGCTGCTTCTCTCCCTGAGCATGTTGTAAAAGTCGACTAAGGCATAGTAAGTATCCTCTCCAACATGGTGGACCATCTATATGGGCGATGGGCTGATCACCTGTCACCATGGTTCACCATATCCATCCTGGGACTTTGAATCAGGAGAGGCTGCAAGTTTTCTTATGATTACTTGTGGCTCTGTCCACCTTATTAGGGATACGGGCGTAATAATATATTATGTATATAATTAGTTAAATAATCCTGTAACTATCCCACAGTGATTTGTTTTCGATGTCTACAGAATTTTGTATGTAATTGGCACATACAAGAAAAACTTTAACACAAACAAAAGCCCGTCATATTTTTAAATTTCGCGTCAAATCGTTTTGACATTTGGCGCTAATAAAATAACCGACCCCGATCAGTTGACGCGCACTATTTATTACATGAAAATAAAAGTGATACAAAAATAGTTTTTTGAAGCGTTAGCTTGTGAACAATTTGGAAAATAATAAACGCGTGTATGTAAGTAAATAGTTACCCCTATTTATTGCTCTAACAGCTCGCTCTTGAAGTTCACTTTTGAACTTTCTGTGTCCAAAACAATGTAATAGTTTATCGGTTACGCTATCCATTTCGGAGCAAAGCTTCGTAGAGTCATTTCAAGAAGAACACTATTACTTTTACAAGTTTCACAGTATTTTAACAATGTATTATTTTTGTAATTCTGTAACCTCCAAATGTAGAACAAAATAAATTGATAAATATTTTAGAAATCGCAGCTACACTACATACTTTGACATTAGAGTGATGTGACGTAAACATAACGTCTTCTTCATTGTAATGTCAAAATTGGCTATCGATTGTTCACTCACATCGAGCTCGAATTGCGTAGTTTCTGGCTTTTACCCATTTTTAAAAACTATTTATAAACTCAGTAAAAATGGAAACAATGGGAATTATAAGGAGTAAGGCAATTTATTAAAAGTCTACCCCATTATGGCACCTTTATACTTTCTTTCAGATCGATTAAACAATACAAACAAATCGATTTCAATATTCGATGTTTTAGTTACTCCGTTGCTTGGCTCCGTTGTTATAGATTGCGCGAATTTTCAAATTTGTTCTTTATAATTTACCAAGAAAAATGAGTAAACGCAAAAATCCCTGTAATGACGACAACCTAAACGCTGACTTTTGCGAATTTCTAATGGAGTTAGCAGAATATGAGAAAAATGTAAGTCGCAATATCCATAAATACAATGCATACAAAAAAGCCGCTAGTGTTTTAGCTACACATAGCAAAAGAATAGAATCTGGCGAGGAGGCCAAAAAGCTAAGCGGCATTGGTGATAAAATTTCAAAGAAAATTGACGAGTTTCTCCAAACAGGAAAACTAAAAAAACTAGAAAATATTCACCAAGATGAGGACGCGCAAGCTATTAACACGCTTACTAGAGTAACTGGAATAGGACCTGTTAAAGCTGCAGAACTTGTTAGAAATGGAATAAAGACTATAGAGGATCTCAGAAATAATATCAGCAAACTGACTCACCACCAAACTATTGGAGTAAAGTAAGTACCTACCTACCTTTTAAGCTCCAATTTTAGCTACTTTATAGGTAAGGTATTATTATAGATGAACTAGGTACCTACCTACATTACTTTCACTATTTGTTCCAGATATTTTGAAGACTTCGAAAAGAAGATACCTCGAAAAGAAATTCAGGATATCGAAGGCAAACTCAAGCATCTCATAAATAACCTAGATCCAGAATTCACTTTGACAATTTGTGGAAGTTATAGGTAAACCTAGGTAACCTTACATATTTTTAAATGTTTTCTGTGAAATGATTACATTTTTTCCTTATATGATTTTAGACGTGGCAAGAAGGAAAGTGGTGATATAGACGCACTTGTGACACACCCGTCTCTAAAAGTAGCTGAAAAGAAGAAGAATCATGAAGCTAAACTAATGAAGAGCTTGGTTGACGCGCTGAAGGGGCTTGTCACTGATGTTATTTCTATTGGAGATACAAAATTCATGGTAAGTGATCTCCATGAGAATGTAGATAATTTTTTTTGAGATTATAATAGGTAGGTACGTACCTTTTTTTTTTTTTTTTTTTTTTTTTTGGGCAGGTGGAAAAATCTGCTCCCAGACGAACCAGCTGCGATAAGGGTCGCAGCTGGACAGTGTGGGGTTGTCGAAATCCGACGACCCACTAAAAAACCACCTGGTGGCCAGCCTCGATGCATGTCAAGGGGCTCCGGGATCTCCATACGGAACGCACCGGTGCCCCTCTCGCATCGTGCTCTAGAGCACTGTCCCGGTAATGGCACCCACAGCCACGCCCGGCACCCTCGCGTGCTACGACGAAACTTGCCACAAGAATCGCCGCCCTCCCGGGATCCGTAGCCGGTAGACGGAGCCCTCACTCCGCTACCGCGGACCCAAAAGGTCCCCTGTTTGGCAGGGGATACCACTCGCCCCCTCACGGGGCAGGCGGTGCGGGGCGGCCGTTAGCGCCCCGCCGCCGCCTCCTCCGAGCGGGATCGGCCCTCTCCCGATCTCGCTCAGCTGCCTCTTTCTGGACCATCACGGTCTCACAGAAAGAGGCTACGGCCTGCCACGCCGCCTCATCTGCCAGCATAGCCTCGACTACGCTCGGCAGAGAGAGATCCTGCCCGATCCTGTTGACCAGGATTCCGCGCTCCTGGCACCACGCTGAGCACTGCTCCAGCGTGTGCTGCGCGGAATCCAAGTCCCACCCACAATGGTGGCATTGTGGTGTCGGTTCGCGTCCGATCCTATTCAGATACTCACCGAAGCAACCGTGCCCGGTGAGTACCTGAGTAAGTCGATAGGTGACGTACCCGTGTTCCCTCCCCAGCCAGGCTTCGAAGAAAGGCGCAATGG
The DNA here is from genome assembly GCA_949320045.1 of Scotopteryx bipunctaria. Lineage (NCBI taxonomy): Eukaryota > Metazoa > Arthropoda > Insecta > Lepidoptera > Geometridae > Scotopteryx > Scotopteryx bipunctaria. The sequence goes on along the minus strand of OX439450.1, from coordinate 8,358,211 downwards.
CGCCGACGACACGTTGGCGCGAGCACCGCGGCTCCTCGAGCCGCTCGCGCCACATCCCGAGCGCACGTCGGCGCTCTTGCGCCCGCACTTCAGCAGGCGCAGTTCCGCTCCCATCATCCTGTCGGAGACGGACGTACACACGCGCGTCCATCACCGCCAAGACGTCCAGGGGCGGAAACCGCGCCAGGATTGTTGCCGCCTCAAAGGATACTGTGCGGTATCCTCGTGCGATCCTGATGGCTATAGGACGCTGTAGGCTATTGAACAATAACCTACAGCGCCTAACACCCGCCAGTCTCCCAGACCAGACGGGTGCTCCGTAGAGAGCCATCGATCGCACGACCCCCGCATAGAGGCGGCGCACGCCCTCCCTGGGTCCCCCGAGATTTGGCAGCAGTCTGTGCAGAGCACCCACTGCCCTCTGAATCCGGGGGACGGAGCGGCTGAAGTGCTCCCCGAAGTCCCAGCGTCCGTCCAAGGTGAGGCCTAGGTACCTCATGTACCGCCCCACCTGGACGTCCACGTCACCTACGCGAACCGACAAGCTGGGTGGTTCCCTTCCCCTCGGGAATTTGTGGAACCACAGCGCCTCGGTCTTGTGAGGCGCTATCCGCAGACCCAGCTCGTGGATCTTCTCCACGACACATGCCACCCCAAGCTCGGCGAGCTCCTTGGTCCCTTCGAAGGACTCCCCACCGGCTAGTACGAGAGTGTCGTCCGCATAGCAGACAACTCGTACGCTGGCGGGGAGATCGACGCTCAGGACCGCGTCGTACGCGAAGTTCCACAAGAGGGGGCCGAGCACGGACCCCTGTGGAACTCCGCAGTACACCTCCCTCTGGTGCAATGTACCGTCACTGCCCACGTACTGCACACACCTGTAGGTAGGTACGTACCTACTAACTATACACAGTGGAAATTTTCGGATTACCCAAAATATTTCCTTCCGGAATTTATCACTTCATCAGTAACACTCAATAGTACCTAATCTTTCAAAAATTGTTTTGTTTTTAGGGGCTGTATTATTTTTATCAGGCTTGAAGCATATATTATATGGAGGTATTTTCCTTATTGCAGGGTGTCTGTCGCCTATCAAAGGATCTTCCAGCGCGTCGACTTGATATCAGACTCATCCCCTGCGAGCAGTACTATTGCGCCATTCTCTATTTCACTGGCAGTGACATTTTCAATAAGACGATGCGAGCGCATGCGTTGGAAAAAGGTTTCACGCTCAACGAGTATGCACTAAGGCCTATTGGAGTTACTGGTAAATAAAGGAATCTGTCCACTGCACCCGTACCGTGGTGGTCTAATGGTAGCGGCCCCGCCTTCCTATCCTGGGTTCAAATCCGGTCGTGCACCAATGGATTTTTCTATCCGATAAATATATGTGCACTATAGAACTCTCAAACGGTGAAGGAAAACGACGTGAGGAAACCGGCATGTCGTTGAATCTAAAAAGTACGAAAATGTGTGACAAGTGCACAAAAAGAATTTTTGAGGCGCACTGTAAATCCTTTTACCACTGTTTCAAAAGAACTAGTGACACGATTAGTGGTAGTACCGTTAGTACCTTTGCTTTGTCAAGTATTTTTATGCAAAGTTAGTACCTACGAGTAATAAGGATTTTGTTATGGAACGGCGTAGATCTATTGCACAATTTAGCGCAATCATTTACAAAACATAATCCTTACTATGAACTATTAACGTCCGAATGTTGCATCTCTTTTCATACACTTATGGGTGACAGTGAGAAACTACCTTATAAAGTATGAATAAATATGTCCCTATAAAGCTGTAATCAAAACTTTCGCGCACGTCTTGTTGTTACCTACACTTGTCAGTGAGTGACGTCACTGTGACAAATGCGGCGCTGTAGTTACATACAAAACTATACAAAATCACGAAATTTTTAGATATGGCTCTTAATTAAACTTTAAATAGATTTTTGTCACAGGTGTTCCTGGTGAACCAGCCCCAATATCGTCAGAAGAAGATATTTTTGACTACATTGACTATCCATATAAAAGGCCCGAAGAACGTAATATGTAATTTCGCAATAGCTGAAAACAATAATCTCTGAGAATCTCCGTTTTTAGGCAGATTAAATTAAACTGACTGTATATTCAATTCAATAATATTTTATTACAAATAATAAAAACTATTACAATCACAATAACCTGAGTTAGTTGCTCGTTAATTTATATCACATAGTTTTATAACACAAACATAAGAAAAAAACACTTAATAAAACTTTATACTTCATGGAATGATTATCAGTAACACACCACTTATCAATAATAATTTTTATTTCAACCTAGCCAAGTTCGAAACTTCCTTAGGTGGATATTAAGATTATCTAAGTAATAACAAAATTGGTATAGTTTTTTTGTAAAATAACAATTAATCAAACATATTAAAGTAATACTACATACATAAGGGGGTGGGCAGAGCCACAAGTAATCATAAGAAAACTTGCAGCCACTCCTGATCCAATTGTCCCAGGATGGATATGATCAACCACGGTGACAGGTGATCAGCCCATCGCCCATATATGGTCTATCGTGTTGGAGAGGATACTATCCCCTAGTCGACTTTTACGACATGCTCTGGGAGAGAAGCAACTGGACGCATTTTATGTTTTTTCTTTACTCCCAGTCCAGCAGAGAAGTTAGTTTCAGTAATACTATTAAAATAATACCAGATTTTCATAATCGTAATAAAAATATTTCATTTTATAATAAAAAATAAAGTACTGAACACTAAGAGACTTTTCACTCGACTAGTTCTAGTATATCCAGCCTTACTTCTGATTGATATATTCTAAATATAATATCTTTCATAATCTTTGCTTTCGTCAAATATATTTATATAGTTATTACAATGTATACGCAGTAGTAATGCAAATAAAGTAAGTCTATAAAATTCTAAATACCTATCATAAGTTCGTAAATAAACTATAATGGCAAGTCAAGAGAGACCAATTATAAACATCCAAGTATTAAATTACAACTACAAACTTGCTTCAGCGTTATAAAATCTTGTTATGGAATGTTAGAGGTACCGTTTGCAAATTCAATTACGACTACACAATGATCCGCTAATCTCATTACCGTGTAGCGCAAAGCAAGCGGTGAGTAGTAGTTTTTTTTTCTATAAGGAACTAAGCATTCTTCACCCAAGATTGTGTTGAGTTGGAAGAATTAGAAGAGGTCTTCTAGCATTTTTTAGCAATACACGATAGACTAGCTATAATAAATTATCTAAGCGAAAATTTTCTTTCCACATTTTTCATAAGGTGTTTTTGATATCTACTGAATTTATTTTAACTAACTCTTTACGCGTGTTAACTACGAGTACTTCATACTAACTCAGTTAAAGTCTCACTCATTTAAACTAACGCATAATTTTTGGCTTGATCTGTTACTTATGATATGAAACTCTATTATAAACTATTTTAGCTTACAATAATACAAACCGTCTAACAGCACCAAGATCACACACTCTCTTCTGTCAATCTTAACACATACTCCTAATCATATTGCTTCCAAACTCACAGCTTAAAAAGGCCGTTTTCAGACTGATCGAATTGTTTCCACATAATATCGTGGCTAGACACGGCCTGGCAATATCGTTTGCTTCCAAACTCACGGATTAAAAAGGCCGACTGATCGAATTGTTTCCACATATCGTGGCTAGACACGGCCTGGCAATATTTTAACGCGAGACGCACAGTTTTTTTTTTATTTTAAACCAACCGGTGAAGATTTGACTAGCAAACCAGCCTATGTCACTTGTCACTGCAATCGAAATTGACTATGTCTGGTAAACAGAACCATCAAGTAGGTTTACTGTATAAACCAGTATACAGTGATCAAAGCTTGTAGCCAAAATATTTACGTTAACCAAGTCGCTAAATGCTACATGCAAAAAGGTATGGAACTGACAAAAGCGATCGCAATGTCAGTATGTGATTTAAGCGATCGAATTTACTCGTATCAATTCCATGGATTTATGCAGTAGTATTTAGCGACTTTGTCGGACGCATTGGCTGGCTTCAGTTTAATCAATCCTATCGTACTTCCCCGCACACAAGTTTATAGAAATGTGAGTCATAATCAGCGAGGGCTTCATCGGGCGCGCGTAGTTCCACCACTTTTCCACCTGACATTACCATGACACGCGTACACTCGAGCACACCGGCCGTCCTGTGCGCGATGAAAAGTACAGTCGAGCCGCCAAACGACCAACGGATCGTGTCGAGGATTTGACGCTCCGTTTCGTGGTCCACGTTCGCCGTCGCTTCGTCGACTAGGAGGATCTGGAAAATTACAATAACATTTTTTACCGAGCGTTTATATTTCAGACTTGTCCGGAAACGCTATGCTGAATCAAAAGACAGGTACGCAAAGTTTGCTTGCCCATTTTTTTTGCTATATAACATGTCCTGAAGACACAGTGGGTCAACATTGTTATGCTGCCCGTGACCCTCAAAATATTCCTTAGCTGTATATAGTATGGCTCTCGCTGAGCAGAGCATCTGGGCGTGTCCTCTCCATAGGCCAGTGCCCGGCGCCACCAACTTCCAACTCACCCTTCACTGTAGCGGACATACCCGGAAATATAAAATATTCAAAACTAGCAATAACCTGCGATGTTGTCTGCTAATTAAAATAGATATTTGAAATAATGTTGCTTTAAAAGTGCTATTGTAATTCGCAACCATCAACCAGCTCATTTAAATTATACACAGATTGATTGATAACATTGTGACGCTGCCCGGGATAAACTACTCAAAATGTTGCCTTAGCTCGGTGCAGCATGGCTCTATCTAGGCGGAGTATCTGGGCATATCCTCTCGACAGGCCAGTGGCAGCATGCTTCCAACGCTCCCTTCACTTCCTCCACCGTGTACTGACGTACATTGTAGTGAACACGCCGCAGTAATATAAACTACTCATAATGGTACCTTAGCTCGGTGTAATATGGCCCTCGCTAGACACAGCATCTGAGCGTGTCCTCGGGACAGGCCAGTGGCGGGCGCAGTGAGCGAGCCGACTGCGCCGACGCCGCACGCCTCCAGCGCACCCTTCACTTCCTCCACCGTGTACTGACGCAGAGGGTCCACGTTGTCGCGGATACTGCCCGTGAATATAAACGGATCTTGCGGTATCACGCCGATGCGTAACCTGAAATTAATCACCCAATAGTCATATAGTCCTGACCCCTGTGGTATCAGAGTCAAGTACCATAGTACCACAATAGGAAATCATAAATATTTGCTGGATATGTAATCATTTATCCCGCCGATGAATTGAACCCACATCTCTCGCGTCTCGGCCAGTCACTTTCCCGCTTCGCCACTGCAATTGATAATTACAGAAAACGGTTTTGATTTGATGTTCACTCAGTGTCAGAGATCTTAAATAATTTTTTATACGGTTTTCACTATCATTTAGAACATGGGTTCTTAAACTATGTGCAGTCACGGACCACTGTCAGAATTTCTAAAATGCCACAGACCCCCCCCCCCCCCTCTGTCAAAGAATATTGTGGAAAAAATATATTTATAAAATTACACTTAGATGCTTAATGCTTGATTTAATTAAATTAAAATTGATAAATATAAATTAAATAATTCTCCCGCGCCTCGCGCTGCTCAACAATAACCTGCGAGGGTGGTCAAGCAAATGATGAGATTTTTTCATTAATCTCAACAATTAATTGAACTATTGCGGACCCCTGGCACATGTATTACGGACCCCTCGGGGGTCCGTGGACCCCACTTTAAGAAACCCTGATTTAGAAGATTTATTCCGGAAGCTTAAGCTTAAATAAGAAAGGAGTGAATGCTGAAATGACGGCTGATAGAGGGGAATGGAAGAAGAAAACATGTGCCGATCCCACTTAAGTGGGGTAAAGGCAGAGAGATGATTATGATATCACGCCAGATTAGCACAATATACCTTTGCGAAGCCGGGACAGCGCGCTAGTATAAAATAAAGGTAGTTCACCTAAGCGCGTGCAGATGCAGTTTGGTAACATCCACGCCGTCGACGCGGACCGTCCCGCTGGTGATAGGCGACAGTCGTAGCATCGCCTGCACTAGCGAACTCTTGCCAGCGCCGGTACGCCCCACTACAGCTAGCTTTTCGCCGGGATAGCTAGAGAACGTCACGCCATCTAACGCCATAGTAGCGTTGTCTCGACCACTGAAAAAGAAAAACGTTGCCTTGTTTATAAAGCCACAAAAATAAATGTCATTATCATCATCATCAGCCTATAGCAGTCCACTGCTGGATATAGGCCTCGTCTAATGAGCGCCATCGCGCCCTATCTACGGCTTGACGCATCCAGTCTCTGCCAGCAGCCTTTTGCAAATCGTCACTGCATCTAGCCGGAGGGCGTCCTACATAATGTTTGCCGAGTCGCGGTCTCCACTCAAGAACTCGTTTACCCCATCTGTCGGTTCTTCAGATATGGCTAGCCCACATTTAAGTTTGCTAATTCTCCTAACTATGTTGATGACTTTGGTTCTCTGTCGGACAATCCCAAAGCTTCAGAGAAACCGCTCGAAGACGTTTCGGCTCCGTATGGTGATGACAGGTAGTGCGCACTGATTGAACACATTGGTTTTCAGGCATTATGGTATAGGTGACGTGAAAACTTGACGTAATTTTCCCAAAATAATTACCTACTATAAAATTTTGTAGTCCACTGATGAACATAATACTTCCTCTTCATACTGATGGTCTTATCACAGATATTACATTTTACCTGTATTTTAAGTGGACGTCATCAAACTCAATGACACCTTGGGACGGCCATCCGTACGGTGGCGGATCTCCGTCGACTTTCTCACTTTTAATCTGAAACAAAGTGACAATTTATTACCATACAACATTGAAGTTTTATATCAATCTCACTGTAGAGGATTGCTGTGGAAACTGTTTTGCATTTTTTTGAACTAAAACTATTTATCAATCCAAAAATGTCCTTGTTCCTTTTTATGCGATATATTTTAGTTTAAAAACAGAATCGGCATCATTTAAGCAATTAATCACAGATTTTTAAATAAAATAATGACCTCTCTAATATACTCCCCGACTCGTTCTACGGCGATCATCTCCCGCTCCGTCTCCGTGAAGGCGTTGAGTACGTTGCCCAGCATCGATGTCATCGACAGCGCGTACGATATGGCGAGCCCGATCAGACCTGTACACATAAAATACATTTCTCCATAAGAGCATGACTATGCATTAATCATTTCGGCACTGATCCACATTTGGATAGGTAGTCAATTCGATCCTACACAATCTTAAAACCACAAAGGCCGACTGCTGGTCTAGACCAGCATCATCATCTGATGATGATGATGAGATGATTATTTTTTTGTTGTACTAAATCATTTAGTAGTAGATTGTATCTGGGCGCTACGCATGCAGGGCTTCGCGTCACCCAGGGCGCAGCATTGAATTATGCCTGCGTGTAGAAGTATACGTGCGATGGTCACATGCGCAGCGGCGGCACTGGCCAACAGGCACAACGTGTTGTACTGTATTGCTTGTTGTACTGTATTGCGTGTTGTAATGTAGTGTGTACCTGCGTGTGAGGCGTGCGCGGCGCGCTGCAGCACGGCGAGCGCGGCGGCGGCGGCGACGGCGACGGCGGCGCTGGCCTGCAGGCGCAGTCCCAGCCACTGCGCCGCGGCGGCGCCGCCGAGCGCGCAGCGCTGCCACGCCTCCACCAGCTCGTCGCCGCGCGCCCCCCACCGCGCGCCCGCGCCGCTCGCTCGAATGCACGTTAGACCTGCAGCAATACCATAGCCTTTACCCCGGACATGCGACTAAAACAATTCATACGAATAACGTCAACCGTCACATGTTTATAGGAATTGGTTTCATCGTTAACGCCGTAGCGTTCTTATGCTGCAAATGAGACTTTGCAACCGAAATATTATGGCTTCGGTGAACTTGTCGCTTAACAGGTACTGCCATATAATTTGTGACATGATAGATAGAAACAAAAGCTTCACGGTATCGAGATATCGTAGCCTACGCCCGCCGAACATGCTCACACTTGCATCAGCCAATTCATTCACGAACCGCGTGCGAGTGTCGGTGAGGTGTCGACGTCGCACTTTCGTACATAGCGTTAACGCACTCGTGCTAGCGGCACCCAGCGAGACACGTTTTTTCCATTGAAATTGTTTGTATTGTTTTCTTTAAAACATTACCTTCGAGTGTGTCGTTGAAGTGCGTGTAGACAGGCGACAGCGTGACGCTCTGCAGCCGCTTGAGCTGGCGCGATGTGACGCGGTACCGGCGCTGCAGGCGGTAGTAGAAGAACGTAAGCGGAGCCACGCCCACCAGCAACCAAGGCAGCCCGTACACTGTCACCGCTAGCGCCCCTGTCAAACACAGTCTAAAGTAAACTTCACCTTCATCATCATTCTTAGTCTATATCGACGGAAGAAAGCGATTTTGTCGTATCTCAAAATATTCAATTTTACACCAGGGCCAAAAAACCTTTATTTACAACAATTAGTCGTGTGAACAGTAAAAAAACTAGGAAAAAATCAAGGGCGTATCATAAGAATTTTCATCGTAGAAAGACGAGACACGAGACGACGCGGCTTTTTTTGCTTATCAACAATCAAGTTTTAAGTCATTTAGGCCATTTTTTGAGATACGACATTTCCGCTTTCTACCGTCGATATCTACCCACCGCTGTTAAATTGCAAATACTATTAGATTATGATGTCGCGAAATTGTAAACTGCTTGGATCGAAATTAGTAGGTTAGGTTAGTTAGTGTAAAACTACGCCAGAAATTTAAAGCCGTTGAATTGTAAACAGTATGTTACGGTTCACAATCTTTCGACAGTTTACAATCTCACGATTATAATCTGACGCTATTTACAATTTTATGGTGAAAGGGTTGCAAAAAAATACAGAGAAAAGTTTGTCCCGTTGCGTCAAGGCCATTCATGATTGAGAAAAACATTGCAAATTAATGTGATGAGAGTGAATGAAGCTCTCTAAGTGAAGTATGTCAGGACTGTGTCTACTCCGATGGGACACAGGCGTGATCTATGTATAAATGAGTAGAACACGATGTTGATTTGAATCAGATGATTGTAAGAAAATTGTGAAAGAAATAAATTAAACTTTTGTTTTACATGCCTGTGGCGTGGCTGGCGATTGCTCGGCAGAGACGCAAGAGGTGCGGGTTCGATTCCCGGAAGAAATGTTTGTATGTTCTGTAAATATTTCTTCCAGGTCTGGGTGTTGTAGTATTATGTATTAAAAGTATATATTTACAAAAAAATGGATTATAAGTACCTGTTCTATCAGCCATTTGGTTCTCATAGTACATATACCTACATATGGTGTTGTGGTACCATGGTACTCGTAGTTTCTGATACCCACGACACAGGGAATCCTAGTGTGGGGTCAGGACTATGTATGTGACTGTTGGGTGTTATTTATTTATTATTATAGCAGCTAGTGTGAATAAATAGCAACCTACCAATTAAAGAGAAGAACTGAGCCAATAGAATGTTCATTATAAATGGCAGTGAGTCATCGACCGTGTATGTGTCAGAGGAGAATCTGTTAATAATCCGCCCGGCGGGGGTCACGTCAAAGAACTTCATGTTTGCCTGAAAAATACATACGCAAATTAATAAACATTGTATTCTGATCTAACTAGTATTAATATAATAGGTTTGGCCATTAACAATCTATTAGTAGATGATTTATACAGCGTCAGGAGGCAACTTTTTATCTTCACAAACGGGACGCTGTAGTGCCCGGGACGAATTATGATGGAGTAGGCTTGCCTAGTACCTATTCCATCCTCTCAGCTTAGTCGGCCTTGTCCACAGGAAAGACATGGTCAATACGTGCGGAGTGTCGTCCCGTTTGTGAAGGTATAAGTTGCCTCCTGACGCTGTATAAATCATCTACTACAGATGGTAAAAGGCATTGGTTTATAATAAGTGTAGTATCTAATGTCTTACCTTGACAACAACTTTCAAAAGCACTTTGTGTATAACAGTCGCCGCTTTCACACCTCCGTAAGCGAACAAAAAAGCTCTCATGACCGTGAACACCAGGTTCAAGCCAGCCAGTCCGAAGTACACCTCCAAGTAGAACTTGTCTTGATAATCCACTGATACGTTAGAGTTCAGCGCTTCTTTCAATGGAATCATAGTTGAGTTGAGTCCAGTCGTGTTATGTCCATCCAGTTTGTGTATTATCGACATTGTGGAATTGATTAGGTTGTGAACTAATCCGTCGATCGCTTCCACGCCGTGGTCCAATATTGTACTCTTTTCAGTTGTGATAGAGTCCAAATCGTAGAATGTGTCGATATTGTTAGTGATGTTTTGACTTCTAGCTTTGACCCAGTACGTGAGCCAGAGGAAAGTGAAGTTCTGAGAAAGTTGCATGAGAACGAGTGAGAGGACGATTGTAATGGATAGGAAAATTCCCACCGAGCGCAGATATATGCCGATAACCCACCAGCCGACTGTGCCTTGTGACATTGCCTCCTGAAATAAGTGAAAAAAAGTATTAACCCTCGAATACTCAAACGCATCTCAAAGTTGAGCAGGTCTCAAATGACGATATTTTTCTTGACAGATTTTCATCAGAAACTGTCAAAAAACCGTGAGTTGAGACGTGCTCAACTCTGAGTCGCGTTTGAGTATTCGGGGGTAAGACGTTTAAATTAATATCAAGCTCCTTAAAACACAGATGTGGATGCCTTCATCATCATCACAGCCTATTTTTGCCCACTGTTCGGCATAAGCTTCCCTTCGCTTGCTATCCAACACGATCCTGTGCTAGTCTTCCAATTACGACTCGTGAGCCGTCAGGATTGTGATCTTGACTATATTGTCGGCCCATCCCGCTGCCGGACGTCCCGCATTTCTATAACCGCACCTCGGCCACCATTCAGTATGCCTTATCTTATCGTGTAAGTGAAAACCAGATTTTACAAGTAAGAGTGACTCAAGTGTGATGTACCTCTTCTTCCAAGCTGTTTCGACTGATGTTGTCCTGTTGATCCGAGTGCGACGCTGCGATCGGCCGCGGCGGCTCCTCTCCTATAGATTCTGTCTCACTGGGTAGGAATTCTTCTATGTCATTCAGGACGGATTCGGGCGGACCTAAATTGAAAACATACAGTATAACAATGCGAGTCCTACTATAAGCATTTTTCGTATTTTCGTCTAGAAATGTACCTATTTATGTTTTTATCTGCGTTTTTAGGGTCAATTAAATGTTTAAGTATGTATGTACTAGTGGAACATCTTGGCCCTCATTGAGCTTTTTTCATACAAACTTCCCGCTGCCTACTTTTGGAATTGAATTTCGGGAATTACTTTCTTAGTGCACCCCTACACCATAAGAGGAATAGAATCCAAATTTCATGCTTCTAGGACTTATGGTTTAGGCTGGGCATTTATGTCATTCAGTCAGTCAGCCAATCAGTCAGTAGCGAAAGAGCTTATTTAGATGAGTACCGTAGCGCGCGACCCGGCCGCGGTGCAGCAGCAGCGTGGCGTGGCTCCGAGCGAGCAGGCGCGGCGCGTGCGCGACCAGGACGCGCGTCGTGTGGCGCAGCAGACCGAGCACGCAGCGCTGCATGATGTGCTGCGCGACACTCGCGTCCACGCCCGACAACACGTCGTCCAGCAAATACACTGAAACAATACAGAGATGGTTTAACTGTAGGGACCCAGCCTACCGGCAGCCTGTAGGAACAGCCGTTATATACAGCAATAGCAAAACTAGTATCGTGTAGTGTGTTTGTGTGAGGGTGACCGATGATAATTGTAATGGTGGACAATGTACCTTGTTTCTCCTGGTAGACGGCGCGGGCCAGGGCGATGCGAGCGCGCTGTCCTCCGCTGAGAGTGCAGCCTCCTTCTCCCACGTATGCGTTCCACCCGAGAATGTTTAGATCCTCTGGAAAACATAGTCATCTTTATTTCACCATAAAAAGAGATTTTTTTTATCACCCGCGGATTCGCTCGCGTGGTATCCGAACAAAAAGCATATGTTATTCCAGCACACATACTATGTATTTTCCAAGTTTCGTTCAAATCCGTTCAGCCGTTACGGGGTGATTGAGGCACAAACATACATCTTCACATCCTCACAAACTTTCGCATTTATATTAGTAGGATATTAACAGTTCTTCATCACAGTTTGCTTTAAACTATCTCTTCTTGTGTTACAAACCAGTTAGAGCGCAAGCGTCGACAACTGCTCGAAACTTTGCCTCGTCGTAATGCTTTCCAAACAAAATGTTGTCCCGAATAGTGCCCCTGACGAGCCACGGCTTCTGCGATACATAGCCAAAACCTGCAAAAAATATTTAAGTTAAGCTAGATATACCAAGCAAAACTAGGCAAAGAACAATAGTAAACATTAGGAAAATACTTAAAAGTACCGGTCTCTTACTGTTTAAATTTTCCGATATCTGCAAATCACCACTTTTCTTTCTCATTTCTCCGATGATTGCCAGCAGCAAAGACGTTTTCCCGCTACCAACGCTGCCCGTCACTCCTATCAACTCTTCTTTGCCAATCTCCAAAGATATATCCTTCAGCGTAAACGGTTCATCCGTAGCCAACGTCTCAGACGATGACATAGTCTCGTCTGTTCTTTGGATACTTTCTCTGGAAAGGCGCTTCTTCGACTTTCCTTTGTTTTTCTTCAACTTTGTCCGAGGCACAGGTTGCGAAGGCTTCACCCAGGAGAACGTCGCGTTTTTGAAGATGATGATTTTGTCTTCGTCTTTGTTCGTGTTTATTCTGCCGTAATAATGCTCGGCTTGCATGTCTGGTAGCTACAATAATAGAATATAATATACTTTATAACGACACAAAACGAAAAGGTTATGTAACAAACAGATAATTAACTTAAAATTAAATAACAACTAAAAACGAGTAGGTAGGTAGGTCGGAGTATGCAGGTACCCACCTAGTAAAGAAATGAATTATAGTATTGTAGGCATAGCCAGTGTAGGTATTATAGGTCATCCCATCCCCCACCAACCCCACCAAGAAGGTACAAGATTTGCATATCATAATATCAATTTTATAAATTATAACTTTCACAATAACATCCAGGTCGGAGCACTTACATCAATTAGTTTTTGTATCCTCTTAACTGAAACCCAAGCTTCTATTAGTCCGTTGAGTACCCAAGGGAATGCGTTCAGTGGCGATATCAACATGTTGATAAGGGCTATTGTTGTAAAAACCTGAAATTCACATTCTAATATAACATTGAATAAATGCAATCAAACTGTAGAACTATCCTCAAAGCTCAGTTAGTAGTAGCAATTAACGGCCTTGTTTAGTTAAAAAGGACTCAGCTTTTAAAATCACTTAGGAAACCAAAATTACTCGGCCATAAATTGCTTTATTTCCGGCCTGGGCAGTAATGTACTATTTCTATGGTTGTTAGTGATCTTGTGGGACAAAAAATTAATTCTTTACGTACAGTAGGCGCATCAAGTGGCATTTTCCTTAGCGCATGCGTTCCCAGCGTGAATGCCGCGACTAAGACGGGCGTGGTGGCCCACAGAACCACACATATCGCGTCCAAATACTTGCGACCGCGTAGGTACTTCAACTCCTTACCGCGCTCCTCTGTGAAATAAACCATGTTGGAAAATTCAAAGCATTTTTTGGTTCAATTCAAGCAATTCAATTCAATTCATTTATTTAATTCAATTCAAATCAATATGTAGCATAAAATTATCTGATAAATGTATTGAACTAAAGGTTAAATGTTTTATACACCCATATACCGGTTTTGTTAAATATGTAGCATAAAATTATCTGATAAATGCATTGAACTAAAGGTTAAATTTTATGTAGGTATATGGGTGTTTGAGGCCATAATTAGAGACATAGTTATCAGTTCAATTTGTTTACAGAGAATAAGCTAAATTATAAGTAAATTGATAATGATTTATCAAACAAAGCATTTTATCTTTCTAAGTTTCTCAATACGCCATTGTGTTGTACATTAGGTAGCAACCTAATGTACAACACAATGGCGTATTGAGAAACATAACGCTACTTTGTTTTTAATAGTAGGAGAACGATTACATCTATACTAATATTATAAAGTTGCAGAGTTTGTTTGTTTGTTTGTTTGTTTGAACGCGCTAATCTCTGGAACTACTGGTCCGATTTGAATGATTCTTTCAGTGTTGGGTAGTCCATTTATCGAGGAAGGCTATAGGCTATGTTTTATTTTTTTCAAAATTAGGGATCCGTAATAAAATTGCTATTTTGTAACACAAGGTGTAAAATCGAAAACCTATTTTTGCGTGCGCTGCAAAAACTATTGACAATAGAACAAAATGATGTACTACGGGTTTGTAGATCCCATTAAGACCTACAAAAAAGTCCGCGATAACATATATCTAGCTATCATGGTTTAATCACAATAATCGATTTTGTGTTCAAAATAATTATTAAATCGTCTGAAGAAAAAAAACTACGTTAAATATGTATCGTAATATTAATCTTTATCGAAATTAAGCATTATGTTATCAAGAGTATTTATGTAGAAGTAAAATACTTTTTGTTTCATCTCAATCGGATATTTCGTTTAAAAGTTATCACGTGTGTAAGATGTTAAGAGTTGGTACCTATTAATGAGTTATGGGCCATAGAGTTTTTTATCAACACAAAATCCTGTAATAATCTTTTTGAAATATATTTGTTGATGATTGTAAGTATAAGATCTTTGAAGAGTATAATAAATACATTTCTAAAATAACTCTGCTAAGGAAATCCACGCGCGCTTGATGCAAGCAAGACGAGACGCTGGCGGCGCGGCGGCGGGCGAGACGAGGAAGCCGCGCTTGCTGGCCGCCTGTGAGAAAAACGCGGGTGAAACCGCGGAGCACAGCTAGTTAAACAATAAAATTGTGTTGTTGTCATCAACTCACCAGACACACGATTAATAAAGTAGTTCTCCCAAACATGAACTTTCACGGTTCTGATGCCCTTCAGCATGTCAGAGATGAGGCTGACTCGGCTGTCCTTATGCCTCATCAACTCTGTGCTAAGATCTCCAATCTTGTTGGCAATCACCTTGTTTATCGGGATGAGTAGCACTGAGAATGCAACGCCAGCGAAGAATGATATGCCCACTTGTTGGTATAGAAGGAATAGAGTTATGAAAAGCTGCAAAAAATACTTTTGACTTAACGCGGGAGTACGTTGTTATAGATAACTAGCATTCATCCGCGGCTTCGCTTGCATACAGATAAAAAGTATGGTCACATAATGGTTCATCATATCCATCCTAGGACTATTGACTATTTAAATCAGAAGTGTACCCGAAGTGACACCATTAGGCATACCGGCGTGATAATATGTTATATGGTAATAACCTATTCTAGGTTTAATCCAAATCTGTCTACCTGCTTGAGCATGCTTCAATCACAAACATACAGTATCCAAACTTTCGCCTAATTTATACCTCTAACGTCAGTGTAAAGTAGAATGTGTAGATAGATGTTCATAAATTATAAATACAGAATCTACAATATTATTTCATAACTATAGATATGAACACAAACATATTATGAACATTTTCTTATCATTACCTGTAAAGGAATGCTCCATAGCGCATGAAAACTAGGGCAAGAATTCACTATCCTATCAGTATCAGTAGACATGAAGTTTGTAATTTCGCCAACAGAAAACGTTTTCGTCAGCTCGGTTGAAGTCACGCTGAGGGTTTTTCTGAGTATCGTCGCAACGAGCGCGCCACGCATCTTTAATCCAATTATGGACATCAGCCAGTTGAAATGTACATTGAATAAAGCTGATACTAAAGTAGCCGTTAGCAGCCCTGCCGCATACATGTATCTGTTAATAAAGAAAACATTTTTTTTAATATACAAAAATTTGTTATACATATATACTACTTAGCCTTGTTGGCATTGGTGAGCCCTGTGACCACAATTCGTTCTCCAGATGCCGCTTTTACAATTAAAAATAAAGATTTCACTTACCCAAAATGCAGATCAATAGATTCGTCCTCCACGAACGAAACCAACTTGTTCAACAACAAAGGCCCCGCGAACCCCGCCATGTCAGACACCAGTTTCAAGATTCCAATACTGTAGAACTGGAAGGCGAAGCATGAATGTAGGGCTCTGAGTAAGGTGACATTCTGTCGCCTAACCGGGGGTAGAAGAACTCTTGCCGTTGGAGTTACAGGGGTTGATTCACCAGTGGCACCGTATCCTAGAAATATCATTTTGCTGATTTAATATTATGGCTCCAAAAGAGCACTGGTGGTCTGACCCTGCCTTCCGATCCTAAGGTAGTAGGTCCAACCCGGTCTTGCACCAATGGATTTTTCTATTTGAAAATTTATGTGCGCTATACCAGTACTCTCAAACAGAAGGAAAACATCGTGAAGAAACAGGCATATCGTAGAACCTAAAAAGTTCGAAAATATGTGTCAGGCGCGTGAAAAGAGCCTTTCAGGCGTACTTTAAATCCTTTCACCACACTGGTTTTAAAGAACTAGTGACACAACGAGATAGAGACTCCAAAAGATTATAAGGTGTTTGTGCTTCGATCACGGCGCGGCGTTACGGATCGGATTTTAATGTAAGTAACTTAGAATAAACTGTTTATGACTAAGAATAACAAAGGGTGGATTGAACGAAGTCGTTGGCAAAAGTAAGTTATCAATATAATCTAATCAGCTCACATTCAAAAACTGCTGGGTACAGTTTTATTGAACTTTGAACTTTAACAGGAAGGAGTTATCAAGTTCAACCCTCAAGGCCTCAAGGATAATGGTGTTCTTTCCCTTGTGGGTACATAACCAACAAGGGGAACAACCATGATTTTTTGCTTATCTTGACAGAAATTACTCATGCTACAATAAAAACATCACTATAAAATTTGAAGTTTCTAGAAACTATTTTCGTTTCTACTAATATTACAAAAGTTTTAGAGAATGTTTGGATGTTTATGTCTAAATCACACAAAGAGAATATTATCATTATTATAATGTGAGCGAAGTTGCAGGTGGAATCCATTATAATTTGAAGCCCTAACACAATATAACATACAGCTTATAACAAAACCAAAAATGAAAGTATTGAGTTATTAACTGGACATGGCTTGATTAATATTTACCTGATGCAATGAAAGGCTCATGTGGGACATCAGCATACTGTTGGTATTCATCAACATTGCCAATGAGGAAGCGATCCATCCGAGCCCCCACATATGAGCAGCGGTATTCAGATGGCAGGTCAAACAGCTCTTCCGGGTCATAAAGCTTATTTTCTATACCTTAAAGAAAATGTTAAACTAGAAACTTTGGCAAAATAAATCATTGCAGTAGATAAATCCTACTAATATTATAAATGCGAAAGTTTGTGACGATGTTTGTGCCTCAATCATGCCTAAACAGCTAAATGGATTTGAATGAAACTTGGAATACACATAATATTTGTGCTGGAAATAACATATAGGCTAATTTTTATCCGGGTATAACGCAAGTGAAGTTGCAGGCGGCAGCTAGTATAAACATAGTTTTTATATAAGTAGGGTACAAGTATGAAAATTTCACCTTTTTGGAGCAGTGGGTTAACCCATGAAAAGGTCAATGTAGATAAACATCCACTTCCTTGCATTGCTGTACCCAACACACCTTCATCTAAATGTGGAAGTAGGGGTGTATATTCACTCTAAAAACAACGTAAGTTAGTTAGTTCCCAATCAAATACATAAATGTTAAATGAAATTATCTATAATACATACATGAGTGTGTTGTGAGCCCACAAGGCATTGAGAGTAGTATGTGGGCCTTGACTCACTTGAAGGTAACAATGTGAGCAGATATACAACATGGCAACAGAGAGATGCAATGCTGAATCCCACTGGAGACCCGACCAAAATATTGCTCCTCAACATAATCATATTGAGAGTGGCCGCCAAACTCCACATGATTAACTGAGACAGTGGACCTCGTGAACTAGATCCAAGGCGATGCTTCAGAGCTAGTATGTAACCAAAATGCACCAACCACGCCAGGCAACACGTTCCCGCAGCAAAATAATCCACAGGATACAGGATGAAATCGGCCTTCGTTATAAACACATACAGTTCAACAATAGGGATAAATACAAGTGCTAACACTACCAAACTACGAATTATTATTGCACGTTCCTGGGCTTTTTCACGGATAACCCAATCTTTTCTGTATCCAACGTAATATCCCGATATTATGGCAATTATGAAACAAATCGGTATCTGCAAAAACAATTCTTCAAAACACTGGCCGAAGTCCATTGCGTCGTCATCCCATGGCTGCAAGCCCTTAGGGCCACAAATATCTTCCCATTTCACGTTTATAAACTCCATCATTGTACAAGTTGATGTTTTCAGCTATTAATTCGTGAAACGAAGAAAGCCGAAGTTAGTGCACACACGCATTTTATATATTGATATAAATTCACAGTCTTTATTCTAAAACCCTATGCAAACCATATTTATTATGCAATAATTTTAAATAAAATTAGGTACATAAACATCAAAATAGGTACTGTTTTTGTGAATCAAGTTAATTTTTCACTAAAATTGTTCACTATTTACATCAAGTCATCCATCGATGCAAGCAACCCTCAGAACAATAAAGCAACCCAACATTGACAGTGACAGCACTTCATAAAAAAAATGAAAATGGCAAAACCTGGCAACGCTAAAAGAAAAAATATTAAGAAGTGCCAGTGTCACATAATATCAAAAAAATATCAAAAGGTACCTTGGAAGAATGTACCTATGCTAATAAAGAGTAGCATAAAATAATAATATAAAATCGCTCATCGAACTTTCATAACAGGCAGGGTTAGAAATATGTTTCGCTATCGAAAAACAAAAAAAAAACCGGACATTAGTAAAAAAAACAACAACTTGCCTTGCGACGTGTTTGTTTGTTGGTAATTTAATTTAATTTCTCTATGGTTCGTTGATGTATGTTCATCTTGGAAGAATCATCTTCAGATCAGTGTTTTGTTATGTTTTTTTTACTTTTACTAATTCCGTATCCGTAGAAACAAACCACTTTCCTACATGTACCTCTAAGTTATGTTGTGTCTGTGACTGTGACATTCATCAGCAGTAAATAGGTAGTGCGTTATGATCAATAATATCAGAAACCTCTGATCACCTCGCTGGTAGACACGGTACCGCTATCATATTTTCCGATTTATTCACCAACTCAATAACAATGCAAGTATCTGTAAATGAAGATCTAGAAGAAATAATAGTAGACCCACTAGATGACATAATTGACTATTTAGTGCGATCTGCCAAGATATCCTTCAAGAATGCCCATGTTCATGAAGCAGAAATCAGAACAAACGATAAAATACGCATGGCTAAAAATTTGTATAATCAATCCCCCGTCGAATTTTTAGTTCAATTTGGGAAGTACTTGGCACCATACCATATAGAGTATTTTGAAATGAAATGTTCCAACAACAAGAGGTATCATGATTGCATTGAAGATTTGAAACTGTATCATTCTGATGGAAGCCGCCGTAAAAGAGTAAGAAACAGAAGATATAAGGCTCTTCAACAACTACAAAATGAATCTGATTATTTCAGTGAAAAACAAATGATGCTCAGAAATCCTCTCCTTTATGAGCAATTAGTTGGTCAATATTTGACTGATGAAGAAGTAAGAGAAAGAGATGGTATTGACAATGAGAATCTGAACTTGCTTACTATGATCTTGGACACTGTGGACAGAAATCATATGAGAGAAGTTAAAAATGAACAGATGCTAGAAGAAGGATTAGAGGCAGTGGACATAAACAGCGAACAAAAGAGCAAGAAAAGACCTGAAAGCAAAAAGATGTGGGGAGATTTAGAAGAGCCTAGTCCTAGTTGCAATAAGAAATGGGGGGAATTCGAAATACCTGACACTAAACCAGATTTCAGCAAAAGGTGGGGAGACTTTGATGCACCAGATACTGTGCCTAGTTTCAAGCCTGAAGTTAGAAAGCAGACCATGATCAGCGCCCCTGAAAGGCGACTTTTGCGTCAAGAGTTCTTTCAAGAGATGTACAGCAGTTTCATAGAGGGGAGAGATGATTATGATTATGAGAGTGTGGACAGTAATGAGCAGTTTGATGACCTGAAGCAAGTTTCTCAGGATGCTGAAGACAGGTACTTTGACTCTGAAACCAATGAGGTTGAAAACCTGGAGGAACACATGGAACTTGTTAAAGAGTACGGCAGGAGGAACTCAAATAATTCTAATAATGAATACGATCCATTGGATGAATTCATGGAGCATATTTCAAATAAACTTAAGAAATGAATTTAAGGTTTTTATTTATTTGAGAATATCTCACTCACTTTCACTATTTTATCATACTGACTAAGTACCCTACCTAACTCAATATAGATGCTTTCAACTAGAAATCACATGCAATGAGCAACAAAATTCAAGAACTTTTCATTATCATTTTTGTTTATGACTTAATGGAATTAAACTGAAAGTAAATCCATTTCTATGGCTTGGATTTTTTACATGTCTTACAATAATAATAAAAATACTATGAAATGTAGCGTTTTGAAATACTTTCCAAAAAATAGTAGGACACTATTTTTTATGTTTAGTTAAAAAGGTCTATCATCCTTTTTCGAAATGGAAAATGCATGGGCCCAAAGTGTGATCACTAGACCAAATTCTAATTTTTTCGGCGTAAAAACTTTAATTTTTTCCGCAAGAGTTCAGTAAAACTACTAGTGCTCTCACGCTGTATTTACGCTGAAAAATACCTACGAAAGGCATAATCGATAGGTGAAAATAGAAACACAGCTTGCCTAGAACCTAAAAATACTAAAATATGCATAATCGTAAGGAGATACCTACCTATCTACTTTTGGAGAAAATCAAATGTTTGCCATCTTGACGCATTGCCGCTACTTATGTCATTGATTGCCTGGCTCTTGCCTGGTAAGTAAATCCAACTCCCAAAGAAAGTATGCAAACAATAAAATGGCGATGTTGCACAATTAAATGTGTTCCTCATAAAGGTTTGCCTAGCTATAGATATAGGACTATAGTGCGTATATCGATAATTGGTCGTTTCGAATACTGGCTGCGTTTCACTGACACTACCTACTTATCGCGTTTGTTGTGCTGATGCTTCTTTCTAAGGCAGTAGGTGCGTGGTATGCATTCTGAGAAGTATGAACTGCAAATTTCACATAACATACCTAGGTACCTAGCGCCTGTTGATACCTACGTGTGGACTTTTCCATATGTGTGATCCGTCCATTTATATTATCTTGTTGCTGTTTAGTAGTAGCTGGATACAATATATAATAGTAAGTTCAAAAACTAAAACCCGACTTCTGAAAGATCACGCTCTAAAAGGTATTAACAAGAAAATATTTTCATCTGTAATTGTTGTGTGGTCAGAGAATAGCCGTGGTCATATTTTATGTAACACACGGCGCTAAAAATTAAAATTTATTAGTTAAAATGGCTAACTCTATTTCAATTTACTTCCTCGCTAAAGCTCGGGGGTAAAACTACCTCGTATTTAATAGGTAATTACGAGCACCTAGAGATAACAATCTTACTATTTTAGTTCATGACTTTTTGTCCTCCAGAGGGTGCCACATTCAATTTAATGTGACGTCACATAGCCTATATCCAGAGCGGACGATTAGAGATGCTTCCAACGATACCTACTTCATGTTTTGTCAACTTATGATCAGCTAGTTTAGAAGTTATGAGGGAACAGATGAACATCCACATACCTACCAGTCAAAATTATAACCCTCCTTTTTGCTTATCGCAGTTGGGTAAAAAGAGCTGAAAAGGCAACAACGTAGCGAGCGATAACTTGATAATAAAGCGTCTCTTCCGTGTGGCATCTACAGAAGTATTATTTTATTCCGTGCTCGCGGTAAAAGTTTCAGTTCTACGAAATAAACTTGAACTAGCTCTGAATCGTTCAATATATTTTTCCACTCTTTATACATACCTATGCTCAACTTGTAGGGTTTTAGGTTTAGATAAGTTTTTTTCTAAATTAAATCGGGAGCAGGGGCGGTGAAGTAGGTACCTAGCTATAAGAGATTTTGAATTAAGGTCAGCATAATCTTCATTGACAGGAGAAAAATGAGTTCTCTTTGAGTGTCGTGTCGCAGCGACCCATACCCCCGACACCATTATTTACATACAATGCCTGACAGAGTAGCGGTCCGCAAAATTACAAACAAAAACAAGAAACTACAGATTTTATGCCATTTATTGGAAACCACGCCTAAGGGGGCCAAAGTTTGTAAATTTAATAAACGACTTTTTCTTTTTAGGGTTCCGTATAGGTACTGTTATTGTTAATTGTACTTAATAAAAAATGGTTCGTTGCAGAGTTTTGTCAGTAAAAAATAAGGTACCTACCGCTATTTTATTATAATTTTAATTACATAATAATTTTACCTATTAGGTACAGATAGGGACCCTAGGTCAGTGGAAAACGTCAAGGGTACCTAATTCCTATACCCAAAAGTTCCAACAAGTCTCTGGTTGAGGAGTACCACCCCATAGCGATCTTGTCATCACCTGCGAAGATCTTTGAAAGCATTCCTCATGAGTATATAATATACGCGCAGATCAATAAATACTTGTGTAATGAGCAGCACACAAATTTCCTGATACTAAGTATGATGAATCAGAAGTGTCAAGTGCCTGCGTGTGGAGTCCGCATGAGAGCATGTATGTACTTTTGCTAGAAAGGCCTTCCTGAGGTTCCTCTATTAACGCCGTTACGGATATTAAGTACCTACCCGTATTTGTATCCCACCAAATTTCTACTCGGTTGTATTTATTAAGAAATGAAGTGTTTATTTAATTAATGTATATGGTCTGTGGCCGTGTTAATTAAAGTCAATAAATAATAATAATATCTATCAAACAAAAAAGACCAGGCAAGTGCGATTTGACTCGCATACCGAAGCCTCGAAGGTTCCAATCAATAAGCTTTTTCGCTTTTCTAAGCTCAGAGTTGAAGGGTACCTAATTACTAGGTAGGTAGTTAACCTAACCGATATTCTGAGCTATATTTATACAAATCAGAATTGACAAGGTGAGCTTTAAATTGCAGAAAATATCTACGGAAGCCTCAGGGCATAAGTCATACTCGCACTTCGCCGTATTTTTTTTATAATATCATTAGCCATTTCCTGAATGCACTCAAATTAATAATGTCGAAGATGAAGTTGACGAATGGCGTATCAAGAAACACCGAAAGCTGATATTTGACTTTTATATGCTTCGTTAATCACAAATGAGCGCATTAATTTATATTCATGGATCCATTCCAAAGTGCCGGCTGCCATTATCACAGCGAGAAAACCTAGAAATCATTATGTCGTCCTGTATGGTAGAGCTGTTCTTTTCATTCAACGGGTTTGACTTCAGGCATCTTTATTATTGCATCTTTGGTTATTGCATCGCAGATCCACTACACAGACCTTGTTGCGGCTCTTCCATTACCATCAGACTTGTACTGGAAAGTGCAGTTGCGAGAAAATTCTTTAAAGCTTCCAAATCTAGACAAAAGAGTTTATTACAGGTATCAATGGTTGAGACAATACGTAATACGCAGTTTCGAATGGACTGGTCGGCGTGCGCTATGAATGCGCCGTGAGGCAGACGCCGCGCAGACACCGTGCGGGCAACGCGTCCGCCCCTCACCCACTCGCCTCTCGGTGACGACTCACGTGCTTTACTTATCGTGAACTGTGATACCTGTGATGGCTACGGCGAAAACAATGCTTTTGGTAAGTTAATTAAAATAGTTACTACTTATTTATCACCCAAGAGATTATTTATCTTATAAGTACCATAGTTATGAAGTTTATTTCATCATCATCATTATTTCAGCCCGTCTCCGCCCACTGTTGGGCATAGGCCTCCTCTTTATTACGCCATTCTCTCCGATCCCTCGCGAATCTCATCCAATGATTCCTTTGATTTTATTTTTTGCAGTTTATTTAAGTACATGAAATTTATCTTTAGTAATGAATTTTAGTTTTCGTAAAAAAATGGTTTCGAGGTGTTATTTTGTAAATCTACACTTAAGTACCCTCATAATAAACACTCAAAGTATAAAACAAAAAAACTATCATAACAAACATTATTTAGGTAATACAAAAGAAGAGCTAGTACCTACGTTAGCTTTGTGCAAAAGATTTCAATACGCACCCTTGTGCTACGCCACATCGCTATTAACTGTCTAGTCAAAAAAAAGTATTAGGTAATTATAACAAAGCGTTTTTAATCGAAGCATTTTTAGTCTTTCATAGAAGAAAAAAAAATTGTTCATTATAAATATAAACTGCATAATAATGTAGGCAAGTACCATGTTTACCTACCGTTATGTGGTGAGGACAAATGCTAAGGCAGATTTTAGTACAAAAGACATCAACGGGCTCACTCGTTACCTACTAAGTTATACAAGTTTGCCTACTTACTCAGTCACATATGTTTTCTTAGGCTGATAAATATAAATATGAACATTTTTAAGTTTTTGCCTTTTTCTTTAATAAACTAATTGTAAAGGTGTAGGTGTGTAATACATTTTTGAAGACCTAAGCGTAAGCGCACGTGTCCTGAAATTAGGCGTAGGTATTTTTGGCCAGACTTGGGTGTTTCACTGATCGGCATCATTGATGTCGATTCTGTTGTACTTGTACATTCTAGACTTAACCTAATTAACTAATAAATAAATATTTTTGAACATTTGACACAGCGTCATCTAGCCCCAAACCTTAGAATAAAGAATAACCCCCAAACTAAGGAAAGCTTGTACTATGGGCACCAGATGGCTGATAGAATAGGTACTTAAATACTTTTTTTGTAAATATATACCTACTTATAATACTAACAACACCCAGACCCGGAAGAAATATTTGCAGAACATACAAACATTTCTCCCGTAGCGGAAATCAAACCCGCACCTCTTACACCACCGCACTCGTATCACTACTCACTAGAGAAACAGGTTAGCGTTAAATTGCACTTAAAAGAGTCACTACAAAAATCATTAATAATATTTTATCTACTAGTTTTAGTATTTTTAATAGTTTAAAGAAAATAGTCCTCCTCCCAAAAAAACGCTTTACGTTTTCCTACTAGGACACACCACCTACATAGACAAGTAAACCGACAGTGACCATGGATTGGGTACATCTGCCGACAGGTCATCGACACAAATCACGTGAAAGTGTTAATGTCTCCAGCACCCACACGGAATCACATGGTCCCGTCGTCGCAGGAACATCCGAACATCCGTAAAGCTCAAACGATTTAAGTGATAAACTACCATCTACTACTCGTGTCAATACTTGTTTCGAACCAGTGTGGTGAAAGGATTTAAAGTCCGCCTCAGGGGCGCTTTTCTTGCACTTGATACAAGTTTTAGGTTCTACGACATGCCGGTTTCCTCACGATGTTTTTAGTTTGTAAGTACCTAAGTACAAGTGCTAAACATCCCAGGCCAGCAATAATCTTCCAAAACAACAATAGGGTTTAATTATATTCTTCACTCTATCTCTAATTTGCTGATGATCCTGTCACCCAATAACTTAGGAACTGCAGAGTTTTAGATAAATAATACAGATAGTTATACTCTTGTGGAAATTAACTGCTATGTACTACGTAGATAATTATCTATAAGTAATAAAAAAAACAATACTAAGGTATTATCTAAATAAAAAAAAATGGTAAACAAGTATGTAAAGGAAAATTAGGGCTATCAAAACATATGCGAAAAAATTGCGTGTACTTACTTATTGAAAAGTAACGCGAGCATAATATTACGAGCGTTGCGAAAACGGAATATCGTGAGCTTAATTCGAGGCGAACTATAGTTTAGCCAAACTGGAGATACAATTTATGTAAACAAACCGCCCATATTTAACCTAAAACTTACTTTTTCATAACATATTTAAGGAACTTTTAAGTACATAGTAAGTACTAATAGTTAAATTAAGGTGTGAAAACGTATGTTCCGAGGTTTATTTAAGTATCTAAAACTAAAGTGATTTCATCGTAACAACGAAAAATACGTGAAGGTTTGTTTAGGTAAGTACATAAATTTATTGTATATCCAGTTTGGCTGAAGTATACGTGTAAGTAGGTTATATTTATCTACTTTTATGGTTTTTCTCGCAAGTAATAGCAGATTCTACACAATTTGAACCAGATAAAATGAGTGTATCGAGTAAAGTGTCTGGGCGTGGGCGTCAAACCGCCCGTGGCGTCAGTTAGTCTGCATTCGATTTTCTCACGCCTTCGAGCAGGCTCGCGGCCAGAGCAGCCTCGGAGAGGACAGTTGGAATGAACATTGCATAGCCCATCGTACATCCTACTTATTTAAAAAGTAAGTTTGAGGATATTTTTGATGGCGCAATCACTGCGGCGGCCGTAGCAACTAATTTGGATGAAACTTGGAATATTACCTAACATTTAGATAGAATTTGTGACCATTAACATAATATGAATAACTTTTTATTATGGTACCACGAGAGAGACCGAAGCCGCGGTTGCAAGCTAATTTAAAATAAGTGAGTACTTATCATTCTATTTATCATAGTTTTTTTAAGGGGTTTACCTGACCTGTAGGTATTGTATTTGCCCCCGATCACTAATCCTGATTACAGTCAGAACACAGGTTCTCGTATATCAAAGTCAAGACTAATAAATAAAGTTACTCAATACTTTCTCCCAAACCTGTGCCCAAACGTTAAGTTTTAGGAAGTGCGTGGATATTAGTAGTTACCTACCACAGATAACACATGTTAGTACTATTCGTCAACCGGTTATCGTTATGTGTTGATGTTGTATCTAGACAGGTAGGTACTACTTTGTCGTCTCTTCGTCTACAAGCTTCTATCGATCTCATCAGACTAAAAATTGAATTATGTAATTTGGCGTTCGATTAGCATGTTGTTTTGGTAGCAAAGCGACAAAACCCTCAAATAAATTGATTACTTACCATATGTTTCGAAATGTAGATCATTATGTTATTAGTGTGTGAAATAAGAAAATAACATTTTTGAAGCGACTTTATTCCTTCATCGCCCTAGTTCCTTCGCCCTAGAAACATACAGGTTCCTAAAACCCATGACACGAGTAGTAGTACCTAGTAGTAGTAAATATTTCCAGATTAGAAGAAAAGTACCTAATGCAGAGATAGGCAGCGCATCAGTTAGCGGCAAATAGGTACTATTTTGTCCACTTTACGTGTAGGTAGATTGAGAACAGAACAACAATTGACTATGAACCTGCGGCTACATTATCAGGAGTGACAAGTACCAATTAAGTAGTTGATTTGTCACAGGATAAGAACGTAAAAAGCAGACCTTCGCCGAAATCCTACAGTGTAGCCGCAAAGTAAGCGTAATGTGAACATCACCTACGAACAACGGAATTTGTGTCGGAGACAGGCTCAAAAGCAGTTTTATGACACCTCCATTCTGTTGTAGAGTAGGTACATAAACGACTATAACACAAGAAGTGTCTTACCTACAAACAAATATGCATGAAAACAACAGTGTTGTTTCGAAGCGAATGCACTTTACACTATTTACAATAGCGTTAGACTCGAACCTCCAGACTAAGAATTGTAGAAAACTAGGTACTTGAAGAGCAATAATAATAAACATAGGTACTCGAGTAACTTAGCAGATTGAATTCTTGAAGCCTCTTTGCATTTCGCAAGTACCAAGCCATTGGTTGTTTATTGCAACCGCAATGTAACATTAGCCATGATTTTCTTTATCGTCGACCCATAATACGACCCATAAGCCAATGTGGTTTCATTCAGTTTAAAAAACCATATAGCACCCGAAGCCGCTTAACCACAATGCTTATAAAATTAGAAATGGAAAGTTGCCTCGCATCCGGACTTTGACTGGACAAACGTTACCGAACGTTATTTCGGATAATACCTACAAATATTCAAGGGGGCAAACATAAATTGAGCAGGTAGGTACTTATCTTAGGACTGGAAGTATTAAATTAACTAACAGCAAACTACTTTGTACGGAAAAAATCCTTTTACCAGAGAAAGCCTTGCCTACATCGTCTCGCCCTTTAACCAACCTCGGAAACGCCATATATCTAATTAGTAGAGAGCAACATAATAATAAGCCTAACTGTATAAAAGATTTCGATTGAAGGTGACATTTAGTTACAGAATACGGAGCCATAAGTGGGTAAATAGACAGCAACGCATCCAAGATGCGCCTGCGCATATAAAAGCTAGGACAAATGTTTAATTCACGGTTACCGCACTTCGTATTGCATTGCGGCAAGTTATACCGTTACCGTGCTGTGCGTTCTGATGCACTTTGTGTAATTTTATAGGAAGAAGTCTATGTAAGAGTGAAAGGACAATCGAAAGAGGGCAAATTAGATGCAAAACACCTTAGCGATTCCCGGCAAGTGTCAGCCGCGTTTGCGATTCGGCGCACGTGCCGCTTTCACTAAGGCGGGCGCCGCGTATCCTGGTATTCGCATTGTAGGCACTGATTCTTTTAAAGGGCTTATTTTCATAAAATCTAAATCTTATTCTTATATTACTTAACCATGTAGGGTAGGTCATCTGAAAACTAATTAAAATCTCTATCTATCACGAGCACCAGGCGCCTTACAAAGGCACATGACCAGTTTTCTTTCCCGCGGAGCGATTGAGGTCACGAATTTTGTACAGCTACTCATAAATAAAGAGGATGTTAAATATATTAAATTACACTTTATTCCCATCGGCCGGCCCAGGCATTTTAACGAGCCTCTCATGCAGTGAACCACCAAAAAAACTGCCGATACACTCTAATTGGATGAAAACCTCGGTAGGACCAGCCTGTCAGCATTATTATACTTAAGTATTATAATTTTAAGATGGATAATAAGCCAGAAAAGTCTACATTTGAAAATTGTTTCCGAAATTCATATTTTGTGTAAAGTTTCATAGGTATACAAAAAAGCAAACGTGTCTATTTCATCGATTTAGAAATAATCAAGTCAGTCGTTTAGTGCTGGGCTAGGCGTTAAGTTTTGCCTTATTATCTTGGTCAACTTAACTCTGTTTCTATATTGTTCACAGATAAAAAATAGTGAACTATTGCTGTTACTGGTGCTGTTTGCTGCCGCCTTATCCGCCGAAGCTTTCGGCCTGCAGCGTACAATACAAGATGATATTGCAAGACGGTTGAATGCCACTCGTGAGTCTCTTATTTTTTATTCGAAATATGCTTACGAGTAAGTAGTTTACAATTATTTTGTCCAAATAACTTTATACTCAACGGTAAACCTATGTAATTCCAGATACGAATGCACACGCGAGCTCCACTGGTTTGGCTTCAATGTTCTCTCCACGCATGGACTTCGAGCAATGGAAGCCGCTGACCGGCCGCGGTGATCCGCTACACAATGATCCCACATACGACTATGAACCGCCTGTTCTAGAGCGAGTTCACTATTGGGCAGACGATTCGAAGCTGGAACGAGAACCTTTTCATGAAAAAAAGTCGGAAGTTCTTATGCTCGGTGTGTCCTCGCGGAAGCCAAGCGTCACTTCTCGCCAACCACCACTGCCACCTCCGAGAAGACACAATCAATTCCGTCCGCCTCAGACGAAATACGAAGATTTCACATATAAATTAAGTGACACCTATCCTATGACTATACTTGTGCCACCACCACCTCCACCGCCGGGTCATAAGCCATCGCTTTTTATTATTGATGATGAGGAAACGCCCTTGATTAATAGCCATATAATAGATATAATTTCTTCTCCTGTGAGTACAAAGGATACCACTAAACCTCCAGAAAAACTGACATCTACGTATGCTCTCCAAGAAGCTAATTTAATTTATCAATCGTCATCTACTAGTCAGAATTGGATTTTAGACACAAATGACACACTACCGCATAATATAAACAATGCAGTGAGTAGTGACTACGCGGGATGGGGACCCACCACGCCTTTCGACGTATACGAGACCGCTAACGAAACTCACAATCTAGTTTCTAATGATCATGTGGAGGTATCCAAGCATCCCTATTCATTTTACAAACCAATGTTATCAGAAGCACCACCTCCTCCGCCAGTAGAAAAGGACATTTATTTGCACATATCAACGTTCTTACCGACAGCACTGCCACCTACAAGTTCTGGAGAGACTACGACTAGTCTATCTGAAACAACTTGGCCAACAGAGCAAACGACTTATGAAACAACGATAGCGAATCAGGATTATTATGAAGACACACCGACAGAGAAACCTTCAACGTTAGTTTTCCGTCCAGCCCATGGCATGAGTAAACCAACTGAAAGACCTAGCTCAAATGAAGTAGTGAATCTTTTTAGCATGCTTGGTCCCATGATGTCAATGCCTATTCTAAACGGGCCTGACAGGCCAGAAGACAATCTCTACGCGCATGCATCGGAAAGTATGCAAGTTTTTAAAGAAAGACACCCCGAAGACGTGATGAAACTTGAGAATATGCAAACTATGCAGCCACCACCACCCGTTATATTCACGGAAAGTACTACTGCATCTCACCAACAAATTTATCAGGGAAATTCGAACATCATCGGCTCTTTACAGCAAAACAAACCATCTTTACATACACACGATCCCTATTTGCATATGCGTTATACCACACCGGTTCCAACGACATCAGCGGACACTTTTGATAAAAATAAATCTACGACTGAACCATCAGCACCTATGTATTTGATAATACAAGGTCATTCTAAAGTGAAGACATACAGTTCCAAACCAAAACCAGGAGATGACAACATACACACCAAGAATAATGAAATTTCAAAACCTAATGAAACAAACGAAGTGAAACACTTGCATCCAAAAGATAAGTTCGCCAAGAAACCAGTACCAGAAGTGCGAAAAAGTAAGGCACAAAATTTAAAAGCACTGCTCGATCATGGAACAGGGTCTATAGAAATTCAAGAAACTGATTTAGGCATTCAATACGATGTAAGTGATGGTAGTGACGTTCCATTAGAATTATACAGAAAAGGTATAGTCTACAGTGACGAGAACGATTACAAGTCCGCGCATAACAAAACCCAGAAACGAGACAAAAGACAGATCGATCTAGAAGACCTAATACCTTTCGATGAAGATACAATTGAAGAGTTTGTTTATAATTTCTTTGAGGGAAAAAAGAATGAGACTTCCTTCACAGGGTTTATTGCGCAGGCCGTGACCAGCGACGCTGCCAATGCCGTGGACGAACTCGAGGACGATGAAGACAGTGGCGAAGTAAAAGAAACCGACGAAGAGAGGTGAACTAACCCGACAATATGTCATAGCGACATAATTATGTAGGTGCATGCTAAGTAAATACCAAAAACATTTGGTGAGAAAATTTTATCAGTTCAGTTACCTTCTTGATTAAAACTCAAATACTTAACTAGCTTACTCCTGGCCGGTAAATCTAAATTTTAAGATTGAGTTTTCGGAATGTAAGTTCCATATAATGTGTTCCCACCGATACCTAATCCAATCGTTTTTATCGACGTTGATCAGAAAACAAATGAATTTAAGCTACCTTTACACAATGATGCGGGAGCAACCATATACGAGTAGGTAGTACATAACAAACCTACTACTAAATAAATTATTCATTAGCATTATATACATCTACGTAGTTTTTAAGTAGATAATTTATTATGTATTGTAACTAATTTATAGAAAACCATACAAATAAAAGTTGTTATTAAGATTACACATCATCTGATCGGATCTGTTTTTGTATTTAGGTAGGTATGTACATTTCATCTCGAAAAATATGTTAAAGCTTCGAAATAATGAATTGCGAATATCATCATCATCATCATTTTCCTGCCCTTATCCCACTAGGTGGGGTAGGCACAACATGTTTTCCTCTTCCATCTTCTCCTATGACTCGTCATCTCAGTACTAACTCCTTTCACACGCATGTCCTCTTTCACACAATCCATCCACCTTTGCGAATAGTTAATTTCTAATTACGTTATGTAGGTGGTGTAGATTGGACGCTAGTACAAAAACAAGTGCGACGCAGCGGACGCGGCCCACTAACACACACATTTCTTACCATCCTTTTCGTAGAAATAGACACTGGCACCTAAGTTAAAGTGAAAGCTGCATATATACCCATAGAGTCACTTTTATTGCGATCCACTACCGATAATAAGAAACCATTCTGTCTGATAAAGGGTTCCATTCCATTCATGGGGACGGTGTCCCCGGACTGCGGTCGCGAGAAAACATTCTTCAATAAAACACGCAACGCGTTCATGAAAATAGGGTATAAATCAAAATAAATATAAATTTGTTCGTGGTAGAGCTTGCGAATTTTATGAAGGTCATTATTTTTGAGCTAGAATTGCACCAATCTGCTTGACATAAACACACCCTGTATTCGGCATCTGCAAACCTACAAAAAAGTGGATATTGAAACGAATGGGCAGCTATTAACTGTCCTTGATCGAAAATAGGAGTATGTAACTGGAGCAGTCAGCTAAGGCGAATTAAAAATTAAATGAGAGTTATTTAACGTAAAGGGCACTTAGCCAAGTCACTTAAAGTAAATAATGTATGGGACTGACACTAGCGAATTTGGCTATCGAATGCCGCAACCACGCGATTTTAGCGATCGCGTAAGTTCATCTATACATTTTTGAAGTAATGACCTATGTCCAGCTGTGGACTGCTATAGGCGGATGATGATGATGATTTTTGAAGCAGTGCTTTGACTATGACTTCTTTAGACTCAAAGTGACTTGGATAAAGCCATAAGTTGAAGTAATGACTGACCTCTCATGTTTGCAAGTCATGGCTCTGGTGGGGATGGTCATGGCGCGAGGCAGCGGGTCGGCGCTGACCGGCAGGTAGCACCCTCGCTGCACCAGCCACATGTGCTGCGCTCGCGCATGCCATGACCTCACGAAGCACATCGCGTTCTCTGCAAAACATTCCACTCAATACTAATATCGAGAATTCATTGATGGTATTATAGCGATTTAATTAGTGACAGGAATAACATTTTTAATGAGAAGCTGGTCAGATTTTCCCACTCAGAATTATATTAGGCAGCTATCTATATTCATCATCATTTTCCTGCCCTTATCCCACTAGGTGGGGTCGGCACACCATGTTTCCCTCTTCCATTTTCTCCTATCACTCGTCATCTCCGCACTCACTCCTTTCACACGCATATCCTCTTTCACACAATCCATCCATCTTTTCCTTGGCCTTCCTCTAGCAGTATATCCATCCACATTCATATTCATCACTCGTCTTGTAACATGACTTACTTCTCTCCGCATAACATGCCCATACCACGCTAGGCAGCTATCTATTTTATAAGAGATAATTTTATGAGACAGTGTAGGAAAACGTATATTTTCCTGTCTCATAAAATGTATTCTTATAAACCGTTATCAAGACATCTACTCATGTTTTTTTTTGAAAGAAACGGCTAGAAATACCTTATTTACCTATTATAAATCTAGACGTTGAGTACCTACTTGTAGGTAGTTGTCTAGTCTTATCTAAACTTAAAGTTTAGGTCCTAAACGATAATGACAATAGGCACAGGTAGGAGCTAACCTCCAGTGCAGTTGACTAGAAAATGCCTGCTGCTGTTGAAAGGGAAGCCTGAAGGGCCGAAGTCTCCGCCGCAGTAGCTCCACTCCTGGTTCGACGTGGAACAGTTGTAGCAGAGAAGAGCCTCAGATACACTCCAACAAGTCGCGAATAAAACATACAAAAACATTTTGTAACATAGGCAATCTCAAATAATTTCAGAGGTTACGAGAAGAGCTTATTGTTATTTCAAATGTTATGAGAAGAGCTTATTATAATTTCAAATGTTATCTAAAGAGCTTATTGTTCAAAATATTGTGAAAATGACAAAATCTAGAGATGGGTGACACAGAAGTTGTCAGCAAATAATGACAAGTAGGTAAGTACCTAAATCATTGAGAAGATTAACTGCCACAAGATCTTTTTCATAAAGTTTTACTATGGCAGTTTTCATAGGAATATTTGGCCATTTCTCGTGGTCCTACTATTTTGTCCTACACTAGTAGGACCACGAATGAGACCAGTTTCTGTTCGTCCTACTATGACATATGAGAGCTGTAATAATTTATTTATAATTTATTTACACCACCTGTATATAATTAACTAGAGGTCGCTCCCGTCGCAAGCAGCCCGCGACTGACGGAAAGGTTTCTGGAGGAAAAAAACAAAAAAAATAACTTCTAGATAAATAACTAGACTTCAAACATGAAACAATAGGTATGTACGTACCTGGACACATGATGGTCAAAGCGCAACGTAACCTCGTCATAGTTTTTCCACTGGGAGTAAAAATTCCCCTATACTGTAAAGGGTCATCCCCGAAATCTGCGTTCGTAAAAGAACCATTGTAACAAAGTAGCGATTCCGTGTTTTGAATAATATAAACTAAATACACAATATAGAAAAGCATTGTACACTTGTAGTTTCTTGTAGTATGAATTTGATACGTAGCCAACTGGTTTTAGGGTACCTATAAAATAAGTACCTAGGTACATATTTTATTTAGCCTGAAATAATTCCATAGGAACTTAATATACATAATTATTATGGCAGGATGGGCACTGAACCCCACTGAGCAAGTAGGTAAACACTATGTCAACCCCTATTTGATTAGGTAACAGTTACCAATGGTTGTCGCCTGATGATATGATAGGTTATAAAATAATTCCAAGTAAAATATCATGTTCATCTCAATAAATGTATTTCGTAGTTTTTTCATAAATTGATAACTATTCACTATCGGTGAGGTAACAACTGTTGCAGACCATCTCGGCGAGCTAACTCTAATTTCAAAATCTAACTGATAATTTTGAGGTGCATTTAAAACATTGCATGGCGCCGCCATGCGCCGTGTTAGGCCTAATGAACCTACGATATCATAAACAATGCAAAGACAGGCTATTCTACGAGACTCACTAACGGATGCAGCTGGCTGCAGGCCTTTAGTTATAACAATATTTTTACGACAAAACAATGGCCACAGGCGCACCGCTGCGCATGTGTTAAATGCACCTTGATCGGCCAACGCACACCGCCCGCCGCTCAACTAAGGCGCACTCATTTACGTTATTCGTAACCACATCACATTTATAGGACAACAAACTTGCGGCATCAAGCATAAACTAGGAAATTTAAAATTTTGGACCCCAAAAAAATACTAAAAATACAATGATGTGCAAATAATAGTATTTAGGCTTATAATTTGCTTGTGAAAAAGAACAATGAGAGCTTCATTGGCCTTTTTCACAAGCAAATTATCGGATATATAGTTACCTACATAATTTGAAATAGATACGCAAATAAAATAGTCAAATCACAGATAAAATCAATATTGATTGCAACTAAGAGCTGGACCCTCCAACCCACAATCTAATACAATATAACTAGGTAATAAATACATGGAACTAAAATAAATGCATAATTTTGCGACCTTACCACATTGAATGTATTACCCACACATAAATACATTATGGCATCAAATAACAGATAATAATTTATCTAAACTCTTATCAAGGATCATAGGTACATGGCATTTTTTTACAATTATCTATGTAACAATAACACAACTTTCTCTCTAAATACAGTTTCTGTTACTCTTCTTACAAGCTTGATTATTACAACCATTTGAAATATGTTAGTTCTTTACATGTTCATTGGTGGTAATTCTGTTGTCCTATTTCTTGAGAATTCTAATTATTCTAAAAATGCTACTGTCGCTTTCTCATGAAACTGTACAAAAGAAATCAACATCACTGAGCCTACTTAAATAATAAGTGGGCTAGCTAGTGTTTTAATAAATGACGTAGTTACTTATTTTCAAATGCAATCGCGTGCTAAATTTTACGATTTTTATCTATCGGGATCCTTACCACTTGAATTTTAATGTAACAATTTAATGAAAAGATATTTACAATAGATTTTATCAAATGGTTGGACATTGGACCATCATAATAATTGTCTAAGCGATTAATAAATGAAAAAGTGAGAGTAGAGGTAAACATTAAACTCTGTAGGATGCACATTTATATTTTAAGTACATAATTAATTAATTAATTATTATGTCGATAAGTATTTTAAATATGTGACCAATATTTAGCTATAACTTACAGATACCCTGAATAAAGTTATAATCTGAGCACCTAGTGATAATGTGGCAATAAAGTGTCCTAATAATGTATCATTGTATTATGTACAATAGACAACACCTACAAAATGATTACAGAGTTTGTAAATGACTGAATAGGATACAATAGCATGATTCATCACTCGTTTTCACAAGCGGTTGAAGTCGGCGGCGGCTCCAGGTACCTCTAAATGCCCAACGAGAACACCATCTGGCTAAACAAATTTTATATACCAAAAGTAGTCATACACATAAAATTTTAAAGTTTAATGAACACAAAAAATTGAGTGGCAAGTAATACAAAGATATTGTAAAATTTGGACGGCCAGGTTTGATTCTCGTTGGTCGTGCTGCAAAGTTTTGACATATTAAGCCTAGCTCACTGTCCAGTCCAGACCCCAACGCTCCGACACCTTCAGTTGAGCGGCAGCGGCATCCTTAAGGGAGAACAGGTGGGTCATTTCCAATTCTGTTTTGGCCAGTGATATAGCCTTTTCAAACAACTCTAATGACCTCCTGAGGTTTCCCCTGAAAAAAAAGAATATTTGTTGTAACATTTTTTAGTACCTTATTTACTCATGAAGTTAATTGTCTTGAATGATATTGGATTATGTAAGTGATAACTCCTATCTAAAATTGTTTACCTGTCTACTGATAGGACAGCTCAGAGATAGTTATCTCTGAGAAGTAGAAGAGCTATCAGAGAAGCTAAAGACACTGTATGTAACATAAAAAAAATATTGTTTAAAATAATCCAGCAGTATTCAATAGTAAGAACTGATTCATATACTTCCTTGTCAGAAAGAATTCAATACTATGAAAATTTACCTCTGTACTTCAATGGTGCCCAGAGTTTCATAAGCAAAATCACATTTGTCATCCATCTCAATAGCTTTGTTTATAAGTTTGACTGCTTTATCAAAATCTGTACTCTTCTGAAGTTGAACCAAGCCCTTGTGCACATACAATGTAGCATTGGTTGGATCCACGCTCAGAGCAGAGTCAAACAGGGACTCTGCACGTCCCCACTCCTGCTGGTCTGAGAGTACTTGTGCAAATAGAATATATGCCTCTGCACACATTGGGAATCTCTCTAGAGCCTTCTCAAAGTCATTCCTCACTTGATGCAAAGCTCCAACATTCTTGTGTATCTGTGCATGTCTATAGTCAGCATAACATTTCTGAATGAAAGCAATTGAGAAATTAGGATTGAGCTCAACAGCTTTAGCAAATTCAGCAGTGGCTTCATCCATGCGCTCCAGCAGCAAGTAGACCTGTCCTCGGTGATGGTAAATGTCTGAATTGTTGGGATCTAACTCTGCAGCCGTGCTGAAGTCTTCCAAGCAGCGTTCCGTGTTCTCCAGCTGTGTGAATAAGGATGCTCTTTTAATGAGAGCATTCACCTTCACCTTGATAGAGGTATCATTGTCAATAACTTGGCCAAGGTCAGCCTGTGCCTCATCATGTCTGCCCAGAAGCAGATAAAAAGTTGCACGCAAAAGTAGAGCTTCATTCTTGTACTTTCCATCAGCTTCAATCTCCTCAGTGCATGCTGGCACCACCGCATCATACTCTTGTGCGAACAGAGCTGCTTTGGCCTTTGCAAATCCACCAGTAGCGTTGTCATCCAATTGGAGTTTGGTAATGGGATCTTCAGAGAATGCAGAGAAGTATGTTTTGATGAAATGCTTGGAGGGCATGATGGGGCGCCGCTTGGCGAGCGCCTCACGCGCATGCTGCCGCCCCAACGCCTTTAGTATTCTATCCGCATTCACTAAGGAGCTCTGTACTTGGAATCTTTCAAGAATACAAGCAGAAGTTACATCTTCCAAGGCTAGGACTAGATCCCCACTCTTCTCAGCGGCACGAGAGCGCCGCAGGAATGCTTTGACATACTTCTCATTGAGCTTGAGAGCAAAGCCGCAGTCTTCCTTCACCTGCTCCCACATTTCACGCTTCTCATAGCAGGCCGATCGGTTTTGATAAAAGGTGGCTAGATCTACTGTTCGATCCGAAGGGCATGCTTCGATAGCTTCGTTGTACAGAGCAATAGCTTTATCATACTCGCCCGCATGAAAAGCTCTGTTCCCGGCACCTTTCAATTTCATTGCGCGGTCGATGGCGGACTCTGAAGTTTTGGTGTTATTTTCCTCATTGTCTAACGAAATAGTAGTTTTTGCCTTCAACTCGGCCACCTTTTTCTTCTCTGGGTCTTCTAATCTGTTTCGGAGGTAAAGGTAACCTAAGCCGATGGCCAAAGGTGCGCCGAGTAGTATGGCTAATTGCCATTTCGGAAACGGCGTACTTCCAGTAGACATATCCTTGATGAAGTTGTTTTTGAAACAAATAACTAAATAATCATTAAACCTCACTTCGTTACACAATAAAAGTCAACACAGAACAATAAATTTTTAGTTTTCACACATTTCTTTCCATTTCTCTAAACTGACATTATATTATGTCGTCGGGTGACAGAAGGTTAATGGATGGCACAGACTAGGTAGAAACAAGTAGAACATCGGAACCTCAATCGGAACCTTTCGATTGCATGTCAAGAAGAATTATTTCATAGACAAGCAAAATAATGATATCTCACTGTTATTTTTGCTTGTCTTTGTAAGGGATGGACTCATAAAGACTCTTAGATAATAAAAAGTCAGATAAAATATTTCTCAAAACTTCCACAGACTATCGCAAACGTTCGTCAGATTGTTCGAGGTCTGAGGTCCGAGCTCAGAACAATAAAGGTCCGAGGACCGGATGTCTAACCCCGTAGCCTTCCCGAAAGGCCCTCTACGTCGCCGAACCTCCTGGATGGAATTATTGTCAATGTCAATGTCAAGTCAAATAACTCCGACAGCTCAGCTGATTGTTGTTTATTAGTTCGCTATAACCTCAAAAAAGCAAACATTTGCACTGAAGTATTTATTTGCTATATAAAGTCGGCTTGTGGCCAAACAGAAAGTCACCTTACCTGTCTATTTGTAAAGAAAATATTAATTGCTTTGTGATATCATATTAATTAAAATGTTTTCAACAAAACTAACAAACATGGTTAGAATATTTTACCTACCTTGTACCTTTAGTACTTACGACCGTTTGATAGCTGCAGTTGTGGAAACTGATTCTCATTGGTTTTATATTCTTCCAGGTAAAATTAAATAAACTTGTAAGCACAAGTCGACTGTCAAACTTCTCTCCGTTACAATGCCATCAGAAGAGATTAAAAAGTGATTTGTATGAACCTGACTACTTAATTGTAAGTACTTACCAAATCTATAAGTGGAATATAATATAACATAAGTTCGTATGAGCTAGTGGCCAACTCTTGTGACCGAGTTTTTAGGCCGCCTAAAGGCCTCGTTGAAGCGCTCGTGGCGTAGCTTGCTTAGACATTCTTGATTGATCGTTGATGTTAAGCAATGTTCTGCGTGGCCACAATGTAGATGGGTGACTGTAAGTGGCATTACAAGCTGAGCGCTTCCATGCTTCGTAGGGCACGTAAAATTGACGGTCCCGGCTTTTAAGTCGTTATGCCATGACGGGAATATATTATGAGTAGACTACTACCTATTTATATATTTGTAAAATTAGTGGTCCTATTCTATTTACTATTTTGGGTTTCCAAGTGTCATCTGATGATCTCAAATCAAATCAAATATATTTATTTGGGAACATGATACAAAGGTTCTTATGAATTAATTGCAAATGATGATAGCTGCAGTAGTTTTAGATAAACTGTGTCTTAACTCTACCTCCTTAACCAATGGTTGTTCCTGTTTGATCCACAACAGTTACTATTATTTTATAAATCATGCAATAAATATATATACATATATATGTATACCAACACAATGGAAAAACATCTGCATCAGGTGAGCTATCCATAGACCATTTGCAACAGTCTTTAGCCTTTCTGCTAATAAAGTGCCATAGTCAGTATGTATGTTAGCTTTATTAACATATACCTCTGCTATTATTTACCTGTCTAATATTAACATTGATTGACTTGAGTAACCATGGAACATTATTATTTCAGAGTTTACAGCCAGATGAGCCAGTGTATGACTGCTTGAACTTACAACTAAAGGGTTATGACTTTGCCATATTGGAATCAGCCCAAAGTCAAATACACAAATATGCCACGGTCATGGGTGTGCAGGTTGAAGAATGGTAATTTATACACTTTTTTGTTAACAAGGTTTAAAGTATTTGATTGAACCCACAGCCTGCTAAAGGCCACAGATATTGACCTTAAAACTTAATAGTGAAGTTGAAGTGGATAATTGCATCTTGCTCGGTAGTGGATCAAAGGCTAATCAAGTCTGCATTTCAGTGTCATCAGTTTACAGTCAGTGAATACTTGCTATGAAGAATCTATTCTAAGCAATATATTTTTTTTTGTGGATAGCGCTATCTAGCCACAACTGAGCAAAGCTTGTACTAGTAAAGAGATAATATAAAATCTTAATAATTTGTTTTAACTAGCTGGGCCACTCCTGCAGAACAACTGAAAGTACAAAGATTCAAGCCTGCAGGAACTGCTCTAGATGCAGAGTATAAACTGAATGTGTATGAACGCAATATACAGGTATTTAAACATCAGTTCATTTTCAGAGTTTATTTTTAACTAGCTGTGCCTCGCGGTTTCACCCGCGTTTTTCTCGTTTTCGTGGAATACTGAGATAAAATATTGCCTATATTATAGCCTCCCTCAATAAATGGACTATGGCCCATAACTCATTAATAGGTACCAACTCTTAACATCTTACACACGTGATAACTTTTAAACGAAATATCCGATCGAGATGAAACAAAAAGTATTTTACTTCTACATAAATACTCTTGATAACATAATGCTTAATTTCGATAAAGATTAATATTACGATACATATTTAACGTAGTTTTTTTTTCTTCAGACGATTTAATAATTATTTTGAACACAAAATCGGTTATTGTGATTAAACCATGATAGCTAGATATATGTTCTCGCGGACTTTTTTGTAGGTCTTAATGGGATCTACTAACCCGTAGTACATCATTTTGTTCTATTGTCAATAGTTTTTGCAGCGCACGCAAAAATAGGTTTTCGATTTTACACCTTGTGTTACAAAATAGCAATTTTATTACGGATCCCTAATTTTGAAAAAAAAAACATAGCCTATAGCCTTCCTCGATAAATGGACTACCCAACACTGAAAGAATCATTCAAATCGGACCAGTAGTTCCAGAGATTAGCGCGTTCAAACAAACAAACAAACAAACAAACAAACAAACTCTGCAGCTTTATAATATTAGTATAGATTTTAACAAGTGATTCTTAGGAACTTTTAGCTTCAATTATGTACCAACTAAATATTGTGGGTACTTAAGTTTTTTTTAATCACTCTCCCTATTTATTCAGAATTGTTTTAACAAGCTTTGGGTTTGCAGCAATGTTCTAGTATTCCTGATCTTTTTTACTTCAGTTGCTATAGTATAGTTGGTAAACTCGCACCGCCACTTGTGTGTTGCTTCAGTTCGATATAGTTTCAGAATCCTACCAATATATAAAAAAAATGTACTACGATTACTACTACTAGTGGTGTCACTAGTTTTTTCGAACCATTGTGGGATTTAAAGTCTGCCTAAAAGGCTCACAAGTTTTTAAACTTTTTGGTTTCTACAACATGCCGGTTTCTCCACAATGTTTTCCTTCACGGTTCGAGATTACTGGTATAGTGAAAATTTGTAAGAAAGATTCTGATCGAAATACGGAAGGATTTCTCAATAGTTTTAATTTTATTAGTACTTTAAACAGCTTATACTTTTTTTCAGGTGACAGAAGTGCCCGCGTGGGCACTGGGCACGTTAATCCGTGTGGTGCGCGAAATTCTCCCCGAGGGCTGCGCGCTGAGCGTCCACGAACACACGCCAGAGCACGACGAACTGCGCTACGTGCCCGACAACCAACTCCTCGAACTGAAGGAACAGCTGGACGGCATGGGGGGCCCGAAGGAAAAGACGAAACGGAGGAAGTAGTTTTAGAAACTTATGTTAGTGTTTTAGGGCTAGTCAAATAGAATATTAGTTAATAGAAAATGTTTTATTGATCAGGTCATAGGTACCTCTTCCAGAAACAGCTGGACGGCGCCGGCGTGAGGGGGACCGAAGGATAAGAGGTTGGTTGAGGAAAGAGTAGGTATGGTTATTTTTTAAGAAAACATACTTCCTAATTACGCTTTAAAATAGGAAATTGGCTCTATTCTTGAGGTAATTCTAACTTGAAGAAAAAAATAATAATATAAAGGCTGAAGGCTGATGTTCTGTAGGCCTCAATTATCGTTGAGTGCCTACGAATGAAATCGTAAAGGCACTGCTTGATCTAATGGATGAAAACTTCTTAGTATGTGTTCCTACTCGGCCTTGGTTGTTCGTGGATGATAGAAACGGAAAATAAATAGGTAGGTACCTACGCGATGAAAGGAAATAGTCCAAGGAAGTTAGGTACCTACCTACAAAATTAGGAAAGATATAGGTACCTATGTATACCAAATTCCAGTTTCAAAACCACACAAAATTAATAAAGTACCTACTCACTGCGTGAGTATCCCTGTAGTCTGCGGTACTCACTAAACCAAACAAAGCTACACTACCTAAAGCAATAATACATTTATTGCAGCTTCAATAAATCTCTCATCGAAGGTAAACTACAACATTTATTCCATTTATGAATCAAAACATTTGTTTATTGACAAATTAAACTCTTCTGTTTTAGAGCAATTAGTTTATAATTTACAATCCCCGCTTTAGATCGTCTTCGGCCTTCAATCACATACGAGTACAAAACAACATCCACCTGCAAGGTAATTATAACTATACGTCCGTCCGTTCATACTCTGGCCACAGCTTAGGAGAGGAATAGCTGTTGCATTCTATAAAATGAATCTGTATGAGAATCGAAGCCTCTACTCATTACGACTCTACCAGTTTTTAAATGCGTCGCTGCTGCCCCGCTCGCCGCTAGCGCCAGCGGGCGGCGCGCCGTTTTAAACATAAGAATCCAGTAGATTCCTATAGGTTTGTGTTTAACCACACTCTACCTGATGTTAGCACGTTGACTGTCCTGTCTATTTTGGGGTAATTTTCTGGTACGTCCAATGGGTTTTTTTATAAACTGCTTTATTTTATGTTCCTCGTGAAAATCAAAATTCTAGCTCACACGTCCAGCCCAGGAAACGGGGCGTTCAGTTGCCTTTGGCTAATGCATTAGGTAACATGTAATTCACGGACGTTACAGCTAGACCAAAAATGCATTACATGTACCTACCTACCTACCTACCTAATGCACGATAAAGTTCCAAATAGTATTAAAGACTTGCCTATGAAAATCTTTATAAAAAAATTTAAAGAATGGCTTATTGAAAAATCTTTTTGTACAGTAGGTAACTGAATTTTTAAATAAGTTAATGTGTAATGCTATTTGTAACCTATTTAATTATTATTGTTTTTTTAATCTGTCATTCATTCATTTACCTGACATTTATTGATCCATTATTATTAATGTGTCATTTATTGATTTAGAAAAATTATATCTATTGATTTGATATTTTTAGCTGCCATACTTAGATAATTTTGTTTTCCAATTTAAACCTAATCTTTTTTTTATGCTGTATTTAACGGTGAAGTGTGTGAAACTAGGTATTTATTTATTAACTAAGTACATACCTACTCTATGACCATGCTTCTGGCAAAATAAAATTTTCATTTCATTTCAAGTAACAGTGTGGTCTAAGATGGAGCACACTTACCTACCTAGAAGGAACTTATTGATTCTCAAGTCTTCAAGAAAGACAATCCTTATTATACTTCTCAGGAAATACCGACCATCTACTTAAAAAGTGCAGAATTATTATGGCAGTTGCACAAGAATCTTATTATACTAGATTTCTTAGATCCTACGTAGGAGGCACTTGGAACACACACAAAGATTTTACAGATCTAAGGAAACGGACCATTATTTTCCTGTGACAACAAAGTGCCCAAACATTTATCTATCCAAATGCTTTATACACATGTAGTGTAGGCGATTAAGTGAATATCAGATTCATGTTAGATTTCTATCTGCATGAGAATAGTGCTGTAATTGACGGAGCTAAGTGCATGCTACAGTAAATAGCGCGGTGGTTGTCGAAACTAGTTCACGAGTCACTCGGAAAGTCATACAAATTGTGGGCTCAAATATCAACATCAACATGTAAGTTCTACGAGTAACCAATAACGCCTAGTGACTGGTTGAGTTTGTGAAGAGGACGATTATAAATAATGGACCTACTTATAGGTAGAAAGTGGACAGCCAGTTTTGTCAAAACTTCCTGAGGAACCAAAATCGCGCTAAGACATTAAATAGGTAGGAACATCAGTACCTGCCTGTTAGTAGAATACGATTGCAAGGGAAAATCTACCTTATTGTTTTATGACGTGCAAATGAACTTTATTTTTATAGATTAGGGTGGTAGATCACATTTTTGGCCGACCATACCTAACAATTTTTAGGGTTCCAGCGGTTCTGTCAGCGGGCTGTATCTCATGAACCGTAATAGGTAGAGAGTTGAAATTTCGACTGAGTGTGTATTTCTATTGCCGCTAT
Organism: Scotopteryx bipunctaria; assembly: GCA_949320045.1. Taxonomy (NCBI): domain Eukaryota; kingdom Metazoa; phylum Arthropoda; class Insecta; order Lepidoptera; family Geometridae; genus Scotopteryx; species Scotopteryx bipunctaria. Next base: position 8,313,248 of record OX439450.1, on the reverse strand, counting down.
AACAAATAATAAATATAAAATAAAATACAAGAAACATTTATTTACATTTACCATGGTACCTACGGAATCCTACGTGTGCCAATTTGACTCGCGTTTGACCGATTTTTTTGATTACTCGATGAAACGTTCCTGCGGCCTTGTGGCTACATTATCGGATTTCGTTTCTAATCCGTAGATTTAATCACAATAATATGCATGCTATGCATGTCACAGGCTAGACAAGAGCGTACAACGTGAACCTTTACCGAACCGTCAGTGTGGCCGCAGGTTAATGTTACTTTTAATTGACTCCCAACCCAGCATTTGATAGATACCTACCACTTTATTTTGAAAGGCGAACCTCTCAAATTCGAGTTTGAGTAATGGAAGCAGTAGGTAATACAATATCTGTGAGACTGTAATCGCTCGTAAGTAGAGTATCCTTTCCCTCAGCTTAAAATGATCGCCTGGCTGCCTGCCGCCGCCGAAGCCGCTTGCAAAACTCAGCTGGGCGTGTGTGACAATTCAAGGCGGTACTTGAACTACGCAGAATGTTACAAAATTGTTATAAACAAATACGTACACCTTACGTTCCTACACCAACGGGCATCGGAGATAATCACATGGAAGTTTCATAGGAACTATGCTTTATCTAAATAGTGATAGGGTACCAACAGTGCAGGTAACGTTGGTCAATGTTTCCTTAGCCGAAGCAAATTATGCTTTTATATGAAGCAATCCCCGCACTTTCCGAGAATGAAGGCACGGAGGAGCGGGCTGAGCCCATGCCACTCCTTGATATTGAAATCTATACTTAGGTACTTCAGCCAAACTGGAAATACAATTTATGTAAATAAACCGTCGCCTATTTTTCGTTATTACGATGAGATCGATGAATACGGGTGGCGGCGTGGCGGGCGATTGCTCGGCAGAGAGGCAAGAGGCGCGGGTTCGATTCCCGCTGCGGATGAAATGTTTGCATGTTCTCCAAATATTTCTTCCGGTTCTGGGTGTTGTGGTACCATGGTACTCGCAGTTTCTGATATCCACGACACAGGGAATCCTAGTGTGGGGTCAGGACTGTATGTGACTGTTGGGTGTTATTTATTTATTTTAATCACTTTAAACACGTAAATAAACCTCGCAACATAAGTTTTCACATCTTAATTTAACTACTTAATAGTTCTAAACATGTATTGAAAAAGGGCGGTTTGTTTACATAAAAATTGTATCTCCAGTTTTTCTGAAGTATATTGCCTACGCTATGTTGCAGTCTGCAACTTGCAGATACAAGCAAATGTTTATGAGGGTGATTGTTTTAATCACGCAGTAAGTATCGTCTGAACAAGATTGTTATATTAACCTGGAATAGCAAAGTATGTAGGCCTCTTTTCTGCGAGTAAATCATCATCATGGTTTTAATTTTTACCCAAGGCCTCATCGTAGACCAGCGCCTACTCTTAGAATAAAGAATTATTCTAAGAACCTACTTTAAACTGATAAAGTTTTTTCTATAGAACCCCATAATGTAGAGCGCTGCCATACTGACTGTATATCAAATACTCATATTATTTCAGTTTCTAGTAATTTTTTTATTATTTTTATTTTATTAATATGATATGTGCAATATTCTCCATGTACCTAATTCTAGATGTAACGCCTTGGCTACGGCTGTAATGTTACTTTTTTGAATAAATAAATAAATAAATAAAATATTAAGCACCCCGACAGCACAGTTTAATAAACACTACACCTTACCTACGACGTAGATTAAGATAATATTAAGATGCGTCTCCCTTGACCCGCCACCCGTGCTTGTCTTAAAATTACACAATTTAACGTATATTTTGTGGTGGGTAGGTATTCAGGACACACGCCGCCGACGTCGTTAGCTCTAGCCTTCGGCTTCGCCTAGACTAGGATATGGGTGAGTACACGCAACTCGACGTCATCTCTGACATAAAATCATTCACTCGAAGAACGTGATGTTCGTACTAAATGATTTAAATGTTTAACCCATACAGTTAAATTGTTAGATAAGTAGTAGGTATCTACCTACCAGATATATTTGTTATAGGGAGTTACCTACTTAGCCTGCCGAAGCACGTTAAATTCTCATTATTTGGTCTGAGGTTAAATTATATCAGTTAGGTGAAAACCCTGCCTATGTGGAACTCTTCTCGATTTCGTGTACCTACCCACTAAACATCCGCTCGCAGGGGTCACTCAGAGGTCACGCTAATCATTATTTTTATAGTTTCAATTTTGCTTCCTACTCACGATACTCTAGCTAGAGCTATAGGTTAGCAAGAGTAAATCTACCGATTTTATATAAATAAATCATCGAATAAATAAATATTTGTGGACATATCACACAGCGCGATCTACCCCGAAACTAAGCAAAGCTTGTAATGTAGGATCCAGACGGCCGATAGAATACTTATATACTTTTTATGTAAATACATAATTATAATACATAATACTTCAACACTCAGACCCGGAAGAAATATTTTCAGAACATACAAACATTTCTACCGTAGCGGGAATCGAACCCGCGCCCCTTGCATCTCTGCCGAGCACTCGCCCGCCACGTTACCGAGGTCATCATAATAAAACCTACATATAAATAGCTTTTTAGTTCAAACAAAACCTGAAGAACATCTCTTAGCTTAATTTCCCGTCCCGGAGGTATCTAGTTAGGTACTATTAAGGAAGTTGAACCTGAACCCTCGACCTCTTGTTACGCCGGCCACACGATCGCCTTGCCGCTTACCGAATGTTTACAAACAAAATAACCGTCGCAAACATTTTAGAAGTACTTAAGTACCTACATACTTAGGTATGTGCTTATTAAATTATATTTTGAGCTTACAAAAACAAGGAAGAAGTCATCTAATGGTTTCCAAATTCGCGTCCACCCTGAATTACCATTGCGCAAGAAAAGACACCTTTTACTTCGTAACAGTGCAATTCGTTCGTGAGATATGGATGGCAAATGTGCCGATCTTCATTTCGCAAGGCAATAACAAAGCCGGACATCGGTTTTGCTTTGTTACCGATTTCGATTATGACTTCCTTTGTCTTACTTCACTATATCACAACGCAATATCTCTGGGTAACCATAACCACCGAGCACTTCGCCGTATGATAGAATTCCTAATCACTAACAAAGCTACCAAAGCATGAATATCAAAATCACACACCAGATTAAGTAAATTAAAGTAGATATGTAAGTTTATTATTTAATAGTGTATTATTTATTCTGGTTGTACCTAAACATAAAATACAACTCCAAAACATACTTTGCTTTTATAAACTTACTATAACAAGCAACACCGAAGATTTCAGAAATACCTTTTAAAGAACGCTCAATTTTCTCGTACAAAAGACATCAACGCGCTCTTGTATGTCGAATTTTCGAATAAGAGATCTCTAGATAATCTAGATTACTTACATATTTCAGAACGATCTGAACATTCATTTGAAAATGTTTTTGCGTAATCTTTCCAAAAACTAAATTATGATCCGTGCCTAATGAGAATTGCGTTAAAATGATTGAAGTAAAGTAGCTATTTAACAATAACGGTGTAAATGTTGCAATTATAATACCTACTTATACTGGATTTTTCTGTTGGAAAAGTTTACATGCGCTACTAAAAGTTTACCGATAGTTAACTACCTACTTTCAAACCATAAAGGTACATTGTCAGAAATCTGGCGCGTAAGGAACAAAAAAAGATCACTATTGAGGCATGATAGAAACCAAGCCTGTTTTAGGTAGGTACTTAATGATAGATAGATAGATAAACACTTTATTGCACACAAAAAAGCACAGAAAAGTAAATTAAAAAAAAAAAACAGTACAATGGGCGGCCTTATCACTAAGAGCGATCTCTTCCAGATCCCCTTTGGATGGAGAGGATAAACAAAACAGAGCAGAAAGCGGCGGTGTGTGTGACAAAAAGTTAAAAAATATATAAATAAACATTAGCTTACTTATATTATACTTACCTATAAACTAATACAGAATTATCATAAATAATAATGTAGGACGCATCTCTAGTAGACAAGGACCTTAACAGTAATAGCAAGAACTGCCAGAGTCTGTCCGTCCGTAAGTCCCGCGGAGGGGGGCGCTGTAGTCTTTATGTTACAGGAAATTGCCGTAGGTACAATTTGTTTTAGTACCGCTTATTTTCGCAAGACTTCTTTCGTGAAAAGGACTCTAAGTAGGTAAGGTACATGTAGGGTGCATCTCTAGCATCAATAGATAGAAAAAAACGATGATAATCCATGGTGGATGATAAAAATGAAGCCAACGTTGTTTTCGTAAAATGTGTTTTACAATGTAAAAGCCTAGTTTGAGAATCAGTCTGACATTGTAGGTACTTTTACTCAGATTCAAATTTTCAGTTGGGTTCAGAATATATAATACGCACCCACATAATGACTTTCTATTCTATTCTATTTGCATCCGGGCCCTGAGGGCTGTCGCACTTACACTTTATTGTACAAATACCAACTTCTGCTGTCCCGATTTTTTTTTCAATGTAATGAAATTATCGTTAAAAGTAACTGTGTCGATTAGCATCAAAAAACAATATTTTGCAACCTCGCCCATTTCATGGCCAACTCACGACTGGCCAAAAATTGACTAGGTATGCCAAAATTGATTTCACAAAAAAAGAGCAAATGGCCACTTTTCCTGTACTTTTTTGCCACTTCTCTTCTGGGTCTGATTTCCCCATAGTCTAACCTGAACTACAAAGGCATCGAAACTATAACAAGAGGAAGCTCAGGTTACAACGGTTTTCTAAACTTAACTTTTTTCGCTGTATTTCAAAAACTATACATCCTAGAATTAAAATAAAAAAATATTTTACCCTCTTGGGAACTCAACATCTTTACAACCCCTTCACCGATCAAGCTCATATGCTTCCCAACAAATCATCATAGCACAATTTATTGACCTATCAAGTTTCATACAGATTGGATTAACGGTTTGAAAGTTATGCTCTAACAAACATATCCACAAACATACAACGCCAAATCACCGAAGTTGCCATTGAGATCTTCGCTCGCTTCGCTCGCTCGATCAAATAGGTGTTTACACGCCTTCACGGCCTTCACTAAAATCATCTTGATTTGATCTAAGAGCTTGTGTAACACAGATAATCATTTCAATGAGTTAAGCCTTCTTACCTACCTACAGCAATTATTCCTTAAATATGTGATCTACATATTAGGATCTATTTTCTCTGAATAATAAATCTCCATGGTTAACAAGGTAAATGTAATAATGTATTACTAGATTACACGCGCGACTTCAATCGCGTAGTGTAAATTTTGACACCCCATTTTACCCCTTTTAGATACCCTGAAGCACGTGTCTATTTAATTTGACCAACTTCAGCTGTGCTCAATAATCAATAATAATAATCAATAATCATCTCAACATGTTGTAATATCTACAGGTAATTGAGTCGATCGGCATTAAAAAAATACTATCAAGTAGAGTCAAAAAGTTAATATTTTTTATGGGTAACTCACGTACAGATTGTCCGTTACTGGTGCATGTTAGTCTTTTTTCCATTTTTATTCCTGTTACCATGGCATGGACCATTATTTGGTCCATGCTTTTACTTGTCAGTTGGGAGAGAAATATGAAATAAATATAGCTAAAATGCTATAGAGACCAATAATTCTAATAAACATGATAGAGACAATTTACTCGAATAATTCGGGTTATCAGACCTGAAAGCACAGAATCGAACGATAACATCGTAACGAGATAATCCTTTCGTCCTTTGAATCTTTTTAAGGTTTAAGTCATTGAATCATTTTATCACAAACAAATGACAATAATCACTTTTCGTTTAAACAGATCCTGACTTATCGCTGAGCTTTTTCAGATAGTACCAATGTATGAGCGAAGTTTAAACTCATAATTAAATTAAAATGCTAAAAAATCCTAATAATCACACTGGTGACCTACTCATGAACTATGGGGAAGGGTGATGCAGTGAACTCGGCGACCGCTGTGACCACGACTGCTCTGGCAAGTGGCAAGGCCGTAATCATATGGTTTCGAAATATTCACACAAATTATTTTATTCTTTAAAATTAAGCGTGATTTTATCGCCGTAATTATCGACGATGTTATTGATGTAAATCATTCTGGTTACTTCATCGGACTGCGTTTTGGTAAGCAGCGTTAGTTTTCTAGTCATCAGGTGCTCAAAAAGTGCCTGGAAAGTTTTCCGGGAGTTTAAAAAGTTGGCCCTTCTCTGCTAGACTGGGAGTAAAGAAAAAACATAGGATACGTCCAGCTGCTTCTCTCCCCAAGCATGCCGTCCTACTGATGGACCATAATCTATATGGAGGATAGGCTGATCACCTGTCACCATGGTTCACCATATCTATATTGCAACTTTGAATTAGGAGAAGTTGCAAGTTTTGTTATGAATACTTGTGGCTCTGCCTACCCCATTAGGGATACGAGCGTGATAATATAAAATGTATGTAGAAAGTTGGTACTCCCAAATAACTAGACTATACAGAGAGTTTTTTTTAACTGGGACAGTATGGGGGAAATCCGATACCAGAAGAGAGATAATTTGCTCTTTTTTGTGAATACTGAAAACAATTTTGGCGTAGCAATTTTTTTGGCCAAGCGCGAATTGACCATGATTTATTTTAAATTTACTTATAGAAATAGTTATTACATCATTACAGACTTATTTCCGATGTTATACATAAACAAAACATAATCATCAGTACACCATGTTAGAGAAAGATAAAAAAAATACAAATAAAGACTTTTAAACATTTATTTTCTAAAACTATCTGAGCCATTCCCATAACTTTTGGCAGGCTATGGCAAAAAACATCAACATTATTATCCGAGAGAACATTAAGCAGTTAATAGAGACCGCGAGATATAAAAATCAAAAATAAATGACTACACACCACCTAAGTGTTGGGTTTATGAGAAACATAACCATGTCCATTGGTAGATTACCACAGCAACCATTGTTTTTGTCATAAAAATATTTTTATGACGAAAACAATTCATATTTTTTATTTGAGGACATATCACACAGCATCATCTAGCCCCAAACTAAGCAAGGCTTGTACTATGGGAACCAGATGGCTGATAGAATACTTATTTACTTTTTTTTTGTAAATACATACTTATGTTAAATATTACAACACCCAGACCCGGCAGAAATATTTGCAAAGCATGCAAACATTTCTTCCGCAGCGGGAGTCGAACCCGCGCCTCTTGCGTCTCATTCGAGCACTCGCCCGCCACGCCACAGAGATCGTCAAATTAATGTTAATATTAATTTAGTCTTGTATATTTTTACTGGAAATAAGGGTTATAGAAATTTCTAGCAAGTACTAACTTAGCCGCATTTTTTTAAAAGTAGGCTGCTCATGGTCACACTAAAAATTACGACTTATCTCACTCACAACCATCGATGCTCACAACACATAACAAAACGCACGGTTGTCGTGCAACGCTCGTACAAATGCACACATCCTGAATTTCACGCTTTAACCGCCATGAAATGATCTCTGAGACCTATGTTTATCTACATATCTATATACTGACTGGCAGTAGGTATGTGACACTATTGTAGCATAAGACAAGTAAGCTTCCTATGTAACTTCTTTGAAAGAAAATAAACACTACCGAGTTAACCCTGCAATTAGGAAACCGTATCTATACATAAATACCTATTTAAATAATAAATTTTTAAATAACTTAACTCTGAACTCGCATGCAATTTATTATTATCCACGTTTCGTAACAAACACATAAAATATTTCGAAGACACCTTGTTCTGCATAGCTTCTTTGTAATTATGTATGCATATTTTAATATTTTACGTAATACTTGATTATACCCATACAGCACATTTTTTCTATTAAGTCGTCGTCGCAGGTGATAAGTAGTAGGTATATGACGTAGTCAGCAGAATGTTCCAACAGTCACATACATAGTTCTGAAGGGTTAAAATGCCACTTTATATGAAACTGTTGCTGAATAGTATTGCGTACGATCTACCTAAATTCGGACCATTTTAGAGCCAATAGACAAAAATAGACGAATTGCCAAGGATCTGCTATGAATTCGGGAAATGAATTGCTATAGATGTCAAAATAAAAAAATTGCTCAAAGTGGCCTTATTTAGACCCGCAGATCCCACCACTAGGATTCCACAACACCCAGACCCGGATTAAATATTTCCAGAACATGTAAACATTAATTTCTCCACAGCAGCAATCAAACCCGCACCTCTCGCGTCTCAACCGAGCATTCACCCGCCAAGCCACCGAAGTCGTCAAAAAGGTAAAATAAAATATTATAAATCCAAAATAAAAAAGTATCTAATGGTCAGAACTGTAGGTATGTACTAGACACTTGCCTACGCGATAATTACTATACATTTTTCCTTTCAACCGTTCCGAAAGACAACACCTAAAGGTAATAAGGTAATATCGACCTTCGCTATTCCACATCTTCACACAAACGATAGGTCATCTCATAAGGTTCCTTCTGGATAAATCATTCAGAATGTTTTCCAAAATAGGTGGGCGCATAAGCGAGAAGGGACAATGGTTTGTTTACGTCATGTGGCCGCGGCGTTTCCGTTCGCTCTTCACGGCTAGACCCCCGAGTGGGAGATGTCGACTCATATAAAACGCCGGCAAAGCGACCCCTCAGCAAGCAGTAGCCAAACAGCTTCAGCATGAAGGTAATAAACAGTTCTATTTACCTAATTCGGCAATGGTCAATATCAAAATCAACAACTAATAGATTTGAGGTCAAAGTGCGAAAACAATTTTATGGGCTCAAAATTTTCATAAGGGTTCAAACACGGGTTTACTTTTTTAGGTGCTGCATTGTAATCCAAATTTTTTTTTATTAAGCTTATAATTTCTAACCTATTTTGTTTTTTTTTATATAACTTGGTCTTTCAAAACTTTGACTAATGATGATGAAGACGACATTTGAAGTTATTTCGGTTTGCTATTATGTATAGATTGTGCTATTAGACTGAGATTTAAATGTTGATTACGCTGATTTGTATGTAGGTACTCTGCAAATATTTAAAATAATATGAAACTATGCAGGTTTACCCGCTATTTAAATTCCACTTCTCTCTAGCCTCAAAGGTTTGCTGGAAGAGAACTCTTTGTAGGGTTAAGCTCGCCTTTGTACATGTCCTTACTTTATGTCTGTGTTTTATGTGATTTTATATGTGCAATAAAGAATTAAGAATTTAACTTACGATCTGTGTGAACTGTGCTCGTTTAAAAAATCATTGTTCTACATGATGCAACTAACCTTTCACAGGTCTTCGTGTGCCTATTAGCCCTCACCGCGGTCGTCAGCGCCGGTTTCATCGGCGGCGGGAGCAGCGGTTGGTCGAGCGGCGGCGGTGGCGGGTATGGCGGCGGCGGCGGTGGCTGGTCGAGCGGCGGCGGTGGCGGCGGTTGGAAACTCGGAGGTGGCGGCGGCGGCGGCAGCAGAGGCTGGTCCAGCGGCGGCGGTGGCGGCTATGGAGGCGGCGGCGGTGGCGGCCATGGAGGCGGCAGTGGCGGACGTAAGTACTGTTGCTGCACTAGACACCTTCCTATTCCATCAAAATGTGCATTCAATATTCTTACTTCACTGTCACTATCACTACATAGTATAAAACAAAATCGCTTCCCGCTGTCTGTCCATACGTATGCTTAGATCTTTAAAACTACGCAACGGATTTTGATGCGGTTTTTTTTTAATAGATAGAGTGATTCAGAATAAATTAGGTACCTAGGTACCTACTTTAAAATTTGTTGTCTTATAATAATACTAAACTTTTACCTAACAGAAGTGAAGATCATCAAGATTATCACCACCGGCGGCGGCGGCGGCGGCGGTTACGGTAAATAACTTACTCATTTCATAATCTCACAACGACATTTCAAACCATTAATTTTATCTGAGTAATGCAAACAGCTAACAAAATAATTAGACTTAGGCGGGCAACTGGGTAGGTACTTAGTTCGGTAAGATACTTAGTCAAAAAGCTGGGGGTCATCCATTCGCCGTCACGAGTAAGTTCACCAACAATTGCGCAAGGGTCCTACCTATGCATCGCTACATTCTGCGAGCCAGACATCACTTCTATTCAACTCGTGATTATAATCACTAAGGTTTTACGCAACTTTAAAAATGATTATTATATACTCAAAATAGTGAGATACACACATAGTTCAAGGTGGTAGTTACCCTACTGCTAATACTGCTATAGACCATTAATTTTCCGGTCATTTCAATTACATATATCAACGAAGGTCAATAGACTTCTTTTGAATTATTCTTACATTCGCCGAACTAATGCATTGGACGAGTGACCGAACAGCTCTTGACATTATAGCATACTTAACAATCTGTGTTTTTGAACTTTGAATTCAAATAATATATGTAGGTACTTACCTATAAAACACAGCATACAATTTTATGAAGACTTCCGTGCCAGTATCTGTAGGTATCACCTAAGATACTATACCTATAGGTAATATTGGAATTTATCTCGTACATAAGTACTAGTTTCGTATCGGTAGTTAGTTACCTACAGTAAAGGAACAATTTGTTTGGGGGTTCCTATAATGGGATGTCAAAGTTATGTAAACTTTGACATCCCATTATAGGAACCCCTTTAAAGGGCTATGTTTGAAAAATCCTGAAACGCTTGTTTCCACCCCCCCAATTTCAAGTTTTTGGACTTTTTTGTGTGAAAACCCCTGTCAACGAAATGCTAAAGATCCTACTCTTGTTTCGTTTCGACCATGTTGTTTATATCCTAACTGCTACAGGCAGTCAGTAACAACATTTTGTTGAGACGACCTCTGTAGCGTGGCGGGCGAGTGCTCGGCTAAGACGCAAGAGGTGCGGGTTCGATTCCCGCTGCAGAAGAAATGTTTGCATGTTCTGCAAATATTTCTTCCCGGTCTGGGTATTATAATGTTATGTATTATAAGTAAGTATTTATTAAAAAAAAGTATTTATGTATTGTATCAGCCATCTGGTTCCCATAGTACAAGCTTTGCTTAGTTTGGGGCTAGATGGTCCTTTGTGATATGTCCACTAATATTTTATTTATTTATTTACATTCATACGACTTACTTCCTCAGGAGGCGGCAGCTCCGGTTGGTCTTCCGGCGGAGGCGGCGGTGGCTGGAAGCTCGGCGGAGGCGGCGGCAGCTCTGGTTGGTCTTCAGGCGGCAGCGGCGGTGGCTGGAAGCTCGGCGGTGGCGGCGGCAGCTCCGGCTGGTCCTCGGGAGGCGGTGGCGGTGGCGGCGGCTGGAAGCTCGGCGGTGGCGGCGGAAGCTCCGGTTGGTCCTCCGGTGGCGGATCCTCCGGATGGTGGTGATCGAACCAGACCCCTTTAGTTCAAATGCAATACAGTGATACCTCCAACTATACTGCTTTTGTTTTCTTCCCTTTTCCTAGGTAAATTTTAAGTTGAGAAATAGTATAGGCACTGCCAATTAATTGACCAAAGCATAAGAAAAGGGGATAAGATTCTAATGCATTTTAAATTATAAAGTACGAATAATATTTGACCAAACCATAAATATTAAAAAAAAAAACTATGAAATGCGAGTCATATAGGGTTCTGTACCATTGTGCATGGACATAAATGTTCCTTGCATGTTACCTATTATAGGTGGCAGCACATTCCCTATTAAAATCAAGCAAAATAAAATGCATAAATCATTTGAATAAGATATACAGAACGTTGCTACAAAAAAATGTGCACAAATATAGTGGCAATAGAAATACATAGGTACTCTGAAAATTTCAACTTTCTACCTACTACGGTTCATGAGACCAGCTGACAGACGGACGGACGGACAGCGGAGGCTTAGGATCCCGTTGGCACCCATCGGATACGGAACCCTAAAAAGTACGAATAATTATTGAATTAGAGACGTTGAGAACTTGTAGGTAACTAACCAGATAGGACAAAGAGAAACCAATTAAATAAATGATAAAATTCTAATCAAAATATTCTTATACTTAAAGGATAAGTTAACATTATAATAACAAAACAGCACAAACATGTATTCATGTCACTTCTTCACTGGTTTTTTCTTAAAACTGGTTGATCTTTTCTTTCTATTCGGGTTATAGTTCTCTTTATCAGAAGAATCGGTGCTATTGGGCGTGTGGCCGCGCGCGGCTCGTCTAGCCCTCTTACCATGTTCTTGCAGATCCTCAATGTCACCAAGAACCAATCTAAAACAAAATGCATCCTTCAATAATCTTCTAACTAAATTAAGATTTCTGAAAATAAATTATCCTTACAATTATCAGCAGTGCATAACTTTTTCCTTTTAATAGGGAAAATAATAGTTATTTTGTAAATCACTTTTACACCTCTAAATTATTTTTTTAGTTATTTATGGCACTCATAACACAATACAATCAGAAGATACATTAACAATAGCAATAAAAACGTGCTTAATTTTATGAACTAGACTAGCTTCCACCCGCGGTTTCGCTCGCGTGGTACCAGGATAAAAAGTAGCCTATATTACTATTACACTATACTATTCCAGCACATATACTATGTTTGTTCCAAGTTTCATTTAAATCCGTTCAGCTAGCGTGATTGAGGCACAAACATCGTCATATCCTTACAAACCTTCGCATTTATAATATTAGTAGGAAGTAGGATGGCATCCACAACAACGCAACATGATTATTATAAGCTGTATGTTCGTGTAATGTGATGGAAGAAATCGAGCTTCACAGAGAAAGTTCGTAGCTAATAGAAATACTAGTGTAAGTTAAAAGCACACTCTTTAGAAAGAGTGACTAAAACTTATTTTAAAATTTAGGAAGTTTTGAAATGAAAATATGAATAAATATCATAATTTTCAATTAGCAAATTATTATAACAGTGACAGATGGATTTATAAAAAGAAGTATTAAATTTACATAAACCTAAGCAGGACAAAAGTGTTTCGAAAGGTGTATTGCGATTTAGGTTTTATGTTGAAATTAACAGTGGAAAGCAAATTAGGAGCATCTATGACGGATTATTGTTTTATTGATAAAAATTAGTTAGTTTTGTACTGATGTCACCTAAATCATCTGCAATAGATGTTTGAAGGCTGATGATGATGATACTTTATTTAAAAGAGGTACATAATATTTGTAGGTTTGTTTGTAAGGGTTAGTTATTGATATTGCTTACATTTCATCATATGATCTGTGTACATCAGCAATTACTTGCAGACTGGTGCTGTGTTCAAGATCTTCATCGGAGTCTGACTCTGCTATTATAACATTTGAAGACTTGTTTATATCTTTGCTGCAATCAAAGAACATGTCTTCATTTTTAGAACTGCTTGGGATTGTATCGCCTTGAATAATGTTATCTTCACAGTTTTCATTTTCTTTCTCAACGATCAGGTCTTGAAACTTAAGTCCTAAATCTTTAAAGTCTGTCTGTACTTCAACAGATTGTTTTGTACATGTTTTAATGGTTTTTTCTGCCTTTGAGACATTAATAATAGCAGTAAAGCTTTCACTGTCTACTTTGATGGATATATTTGGTTGTTCTTCTAATTGTTCACTATTTACAGCTTGCTTATAGTTACAATGTTCACAGTTTTCACTGAGAGCACCCTTCACATAGAATGGTACTTTTGTAATTGTAACTGGCGGTGTTTTAAGACTGAGTTTGAAATCTTGTGATCCGAGTGTTGTGGACTCACATGCATGCTTCTCTGCATCAAGCACAGCCAGCCAAGCATTCATATCTTTGTCAACTTGGACACTTTGTGAATCATCAATCACAATTGCATCATCATCTAAAGAAATGCCACTGTCATCCTTGTTTTTAGCTTTTTGGAGGTCTATTGATGAGTTTGTTTTGATTTCAAATTTTTTAACTGTGTTTTCTTTATTAATTTTCTTAGAGGGTGCTATATAATCGACAATAGTTTGATTTTCATCAGCCCATATTTCTGAATGGCTTCTTTTTCTATGAGATCTATCTATATTTTGAGTATTTAATACTTTCAGGGGTTGTTTATGTAATGTATTTACAGCTCTTGAATGATTTAGATCTCCCAATGGTTTTCTTTTAACACATTTGTTGAGCCACTCTCTAACATTAGAATTAGAGTTTTGCATTTTGTTAACGGAAGATATTCCTTCACCAGGAAAAAATGTGACGTTGTTTTCTTTGTTTTCAGTAAAAGACTTTGAACTTTTTCTCTTGTTATAGTATTTAGCAGGAGCTTGAATACATTGTGGAAATAATTCTTTTTCAACCCTCAATTGCTCCAATATTCTTTGTTTTCTGTTAACTGAAATAAAAGAAAGTAAGGTCCATTAGAAAGAAAAACACAAATCAATAAAAGTACAACAGAATTCATCCTATATAATTATTAGGTAAGTAGGTTCATAGTACATTACCCACCATCAACATTGAATTCCTCTTGAAATGCATATAATAGATGATAAGTATTCTGAGATCTCCGGGTGTATGGTGTATCAATAGACGGCGCGGCGAAGGAAGATGAGTCCTGAGGGGTGAGGCAGAATGGGCAGCCTTCGGTCGAAGGGACACAATCGTCACAGCTGGTATGCCCACAAGGATATCTCATTCGTTTTCCATTTGGCTTGTCACTGGCAAAATATATTAACTATAAGCTTACAGAGATACAACAGTACAAATTAAAATTATAATAGAGACCGTTAATGTTTATATAGTAGACGCAGTGTTTACCAAACAGCACAGCCGTTGATGTCATATAAGTGTTTTACATGTTCTGCAGCTCTATCGATATTAAACGACTTATTCATGACAATGGTCGTATGAGAACTCGCATACTATCTACAGTATTTAAAAAGTGACTTATTTTGAACAAAAATACCACATCAACAAAACAACTTTATCTTTATGACATAAAAACTAGATGACGTGACGAGAATTGACTGACATTTTGAATTTAATGTCGAATGTCGAATTGACGAAAACAGTGACAATATGAACACTTTGACACTTCGACAATAATTTGTAGACCGGTTCACATTACTAAATTATGTTCTGGGGCCCTATTCACGATGACCAAACAAAACGAGACGCGGGAAAACGTGTGGAATTACCGTGTTATCGTATTCTGCATGACAATGTGACATTGTCAGATTTCATAAACGAGCTCAGTAAACGAGAGAAGGCGCGAGACGAGGCTCGTTTTGAATTGTCAAAATTACATACTTCAATATTGCGCACAGATTACTAGGATGCTAACGCATATTGCATTTATATAACGATGATATTGCGTGTTTTGCTAAAACTAGGTTGTGTTTTTACTAATTATGTAAATAAATTAGTCTTCTTTAAACTATTTAATAGCAGAATAGATTATTTGTACAATAAATAATATAATCTAGGTACCATTGAATAATATCCCTAATAAATGATGTGGTAAATAAGTGAAATAACCTAACCCTAGTGTACAGAATAATTATTACTCCCGGAGCCCTAGTGCACAAAAGGAGCTTTTGAGGCGCATTTTCAATCTTTTCACCACGCAGGGTTCGAAAGAACTAGGGGCTAGTAGTAGTTGTAGTAGGTACTAACCTAACCTAACTAATAGCTCTTTTATTGTGAATGCAAAAGTTTGTGAAGATGTGACGATGCTTGTGACTCATAATTTAATTCTAAATGGCTGCACGGATTTAGTGAAACTTGGGATATGCATAGTATGTGTGCTGGAATAACATTAGGCTACTTTTTATCCTGGCAATAGGCGAGCGAAGCCGCAGGCGGCAGGTAGTACTTAATAAGTTAAAGAAAAGTGAGCATTTTTGTGTTTTATGGTTTTAATGCATTTATTTAACATAATATAACTGTCATGAGCTGCCCCTCCTAAGGTAGCACATGAGTAGGTATGCCTTTAAGCCTCTGTTGCAAATCTGAAATGAGGCAGAAATCATTGTTATTGTTTTTATAGGTAGGTACATACTTTCATGTTTTTGGAAATAAAGATTACATTCTACTAATATAATGAAAGTGAAAGTTTTTTCAAAGAATCTAATAAAGTTAATTTATTTTAGTTCGCTGATGCTCTCACAAATACTATTATGTAATACCTACTAAAATAAATAGTTGATTAAAATATTACCCTTGTTTGATTTAATTCCTCTCTTGTTCGGAGGTAGGAAATTTGATGTAGGTTAGCATCATTAAAGGCATTCACCGCTTACTCTATGCAGAGGCTTACAGGTGCTAACCAAAAGTTTCCCACTGGCTTTTGATAGCTACTGGTGATCAGGAAATTGAGGGTTGTAAGTATCTGGAAAAATACAGTAAATATAGTAGGTTTCAGTCTAACCTAATACCTACCTAACCTAGGTACCATTTTATTATTGTTCAATAAATTAAGTTTATTGACCGCAAGTGGCATTGCGAGCTGAGTGCCTCCGTGCTTCGGAGGGCACGTTAAATTATGGGTCCCGGCTTTTAAGTCGTTAAGCCATGACGGAAGCCTTTAGGCGGCCTAAACACTCCGTCACTAGAGTTGGCCACTAGCTCATACGAACATACATACCATACATAATAGGTATCTATTTACTTATTATTTAAAGCAGGCAATTTGTGGTACAGTACGGTCAACGGATCTAGGCACTCGTGAAGTTAGCCGTTTCGAGCAGTAGACAGTATGAAAAAACTTCACTGCGCATGTCAAACTGCTAACTTCACGAGTGTCAAGATCCGTTGACTGTACTGTACTCGCAGTTTCTGATACCCAAGACACATAATCCTAGTGTCCCTCTGTATTGTGGGTCATGTTTGTATGAGAATTTAGAGAGTTCTATATTTAAAAAAATCAACATTTTTTATGACACAATTTTCCCAAATTGAACCATGTAGGCTCAGACCAAATAAAAAGAAAAGACCCCGCGCCGCGAACAACAAAAGTGAAGCCGCCATTTTATCTATGTGTGTGTCGAAGGTTTTAAGGTTGTGTGTTCCAAGTAACCTAAATTCATAGTATAATAATTAAGAAACGATGCTATTTGAAGTACTTACAGTAAGTGAAAAGTGATTCCGTGAGACTTTTTATGTGATTTGCTGCTGTTTTTACAAGTTTTCACTACACAGGAAGGCATAATTCTTTTTTTAAGACTCGTGACGTACTAAGAGCGATGAGCATGGTTTTAGTGTAGGTGTGTGCGTGAGCGTGTATGTTTACTTGCAGGAGCACGGTTTTGTGTGGCTTCACTTTTGTTGTTCGCGGCGCGGCGTCTACTCTTTTTATTTGGTCTGAGCATGTAGGTAAGTACTTAGTCGTGTTTTATAGTAAACAAGTCATACCTGATTAAATCAGCTGGAAGAAGGTGTGGTTGTTCACGAGTTTCCTGAAATAAGATATAATATCTGATGAGTTTCAAATCTAATAAAGTAAACAAACTATATCTCAGTCTTATTAATCATAGGTTTGGAATTGTTTGTTTGCTTCTATTCTAAGGACAAGTCAGTCTTTTTTAAATCTTAATTAGTATGATGGATCACTAGAGTCTCTTCCTCATGAGCTCCTCCTCCTCCTGGCTCATCTGCACAGGCAGCAGCGCGCGGATCTGGCACAATCCCACCTACAACTTCGCACCTCCAACTTAGTCTTACGTATATTCTTGATCTAAATAGGAATGATGGCTCACCAGAGTATCTTCCTCATGAGCTCCTCCTCCTCCTGGCTCATCTGCACACGCAGCGGATCTGGCTCAGCCCCACCCACATCTCCGCTACATCCAGCTTCGTCTTCGCGTTTATCACATAAGTCTTCTCGAGAGCACGGATCAGTTCGCCAACAGCGTCGTACTGACGGACTAGGAGACTGGAAGGAAGAAATATATTATTATTATCATTAGGAGTCTGTAATATATCTGCCAGTTTCATCATGTTACATGAATAACATATAAATAGTATAAAACATAAATGGCAACGAAGATACATTTTTTTTGTTTGGTACCTGGAACAGAGATGTGAGTAAAATTACCTGAACATTTCTCTGACGAGTTTGGGCGTCTCGATCTGCGATTCCTCGGCCCAACTGACAATAGTGCCGATCAGGACTTTACGGAACTTCTCTTCTGGAGTTTTCTTTGCCGGTTCTTCTATGGCCTGTACAATAAATAAATAAATAGCACCCAACAGTCACATACATAGTCCTGACCCCACATTAGGATTCCCTGTGTCGTGGGTATCAGAAACTACGAGTACCATGCTACCACAACACCCAGACCCGGAAGAAATATTTACAGAAGATGCAATTTCTTCCGCAGCGGAAATCGAACCCGCGCCTCTTGCGCCTCTGCCGAGCAATCGCTCGCCACGCCACCGAGGCCGTCAAATTATTATAAAACACTTTTATTATAAAAATTACTGTAGATTCTAGTTTTTTTTTGCACTAGTACTGAACCTTTCGTGTGCGGATCCAACTCGCACTTGACAGTTTTTTTTAAATTATACTTTCACTTATTCTAGTTCTCTTTCAACTATAATTAACCTTTCACACCTTCAACTCTTTCTAGTTCTCTCTAAAGTCTTTCGCTCCATAGATAAATGTTTTTCAAGAAATTCCAAATGTTATTTACGTTATGATTAGTAATAGATACCTCAGACAGTGGTTCTTGCAGAGCGTTGAGAGATACATGCACCATGAGGCTCTCGTGGATCTCGTTCATCCTGACGATGAGCTCCTCGCCACAAGGACAATTCTCCTTCCAAGATTCTTCTTCCTGGTCCATGTGCTTGAAGCCTGTAAAAACATCACAATTACCTAGTAGATTTCGTAAAAGGCCTAACCTCCTAATACTCAAACGCATCTCAAAATTGAGCACGTCTCAAATGACGATTTTTTGACAGATTATCATCAGAAACTGTCAAAAAACCGTGAGTTGAGACGTGCTCAACTCTGAGTCGCGTTTGAGTATTCGGGGGTAAGACAAGTAGGTATATAGTTGAGCTCGAGGCTTAGGACAAGTTTATAGTCAAGTTTACTCCTTTTACTCCATTTACTCTTTTCTAAACTAGTAACACCTACCAGGTAGGTCCTACCTATTACTCAATTAACCTTTGAATTTATAATAAAAGCGTCCATTTTAATTGCGGGTTCCTATCAGACGGAATAGGAAAAAATAAGACAACGATGTTTTTATGAAACAAAGTATTATAATCAGTCTTTTATAAATAAACTATATAATATCTACTAGAAAACAGCATAGAAAATCACAATCTTTTAAACAAATTTTTAACCGTATTCTGGAACACTAGGTAATAATTTACAGAAACTACTCAAAATAAAATTAGTCTTAAAAAAAACAGGAATACAAATATCTACCAATATTTAATTTTATCTACATAATCATTATAGGAACTATCTTATTTTTTTTTTAGTGTAAAGTTCCGTAAATTAGTATCCTGATTTTAGATGTTAGTTAAATTAATATAAAAGTCAATTTATGATTTTAATGTAAGTCACTGAACGACTACCGGTACGACATCGCCGCCATCTTGTTGTTTACGAAGGATTTGTATAAAAGCGCTTAGCCTGTCCTACCGGCCGCTTTGCGTGTTTCGACATCGTGCTGATAACTTGTGTTTGAGTAAGTACCTATATCGTATTAATACATTAGTGTTCTGTGGGTAGGTACGTACTCTAAACACAAGTTATCAGTACGACGGTAATATACATTACCTAGGTTGGTTACATTATATTTTAATGTGTTAATTCGATATTGCTATCTTTGCTGCCTATGCGATCTTTGCTGCCTATGCGATCTTTGCTGCCTATGCGATCTTTGCTGCCTATGCGATCTTTGCTGCCTATGCGATCTTTGCTGCCTATGCGATCTTTGCTGCCTATGCGATCTTTGCTGCCTATGCGATCTTTGCTGCCTATGCGATCTTTGCTGCCTATGCGATCTTTGCTGCCTATGCGATCTTTGCTGCCTATGCTTAGCGAGCCGAAATTTTTAACTCAATGTAGCTTTAAACCATCTCTAGAAGTCTTTAGAAGCTAGCGAGCGAAGCGAGCTTCAAACCAATGCGAGCGAAGCGAACCAAATTTTTTAACTCAATGTAGTTTTAAACCATTTCTAGAAGTCTCTAAAAGTTAGCGAGCGAAGCGAGCCGAATTTTTTTACTTAATGTAAACATCCAAACTCACAAACTTTCGCATTTATAATATAAGTAAGAAGTAAGATTTTAGTTTCGACGATGTAGATTGTGTGCTTATTTACCTACTATAGACTTCGACTTTGAAACAAGACGAGACACTTACCTTAAAACTGAGTTCATCTGTTCTCTGGGCGGACAGCGGAATTCCCTGGTCTTCTTGGCAGCCACGGCGCTCGGCAAATCTGACTGCTTGATTTCTTGGTAACGTCTGAAAGCAAGAAAAATATGCGTACATAATATTTAATCAGTTCAAGCTGGTATTATTGTTTCTGGTGGCCACAAGCATTGATTGATTGGGTTAGATTCCCGCTGCGGGAGTATTCTATCAGCCATCTGGCTCCCTTTGCTTAGTTGGGGGCTAGATGGTGCTGTATGATAATGTCCTCAAATATTTATATTTATACTAGCTGCCTCTCGCGTCTTTGCTCGCGTAGTACCCAGATGAAAAATAGCCTATATGTTAATCAAGTATATATCCGTTCAGCCGTTTAGGCGTGATTGAGGCACAAACATCCAAACTCACAAACTTTCGCATTTATAATATAAGTGAGATTTATAGAATTTTTTTTTTAAAGCAGGGTTATGCCGATGTTACCTCAACTGATCGCTCTGCAGATCGCCTACGAAGTCGTGAGCAAAAGATATGATGGCTTCCACTCTATGCCTCAGTTGTATGTCGTTCAGATGTTGTAGGACATCTGAAGCTTCGCTCCCTCCGCCATTTTCATGTGTAGTAGACCTTTCCTGTGCTCGTCTTTTCCTTCTATAGGACAGAATTAGAAACATTTATAGAAACTTCAAAAATTTATTTACAAAGACAATCTATATTATCATTAAAAACTTTCAGGTAATCGGTGTAATAATAAGAAAATAGAGTGATAGGTTAGCGTGGGCATGTTATGCGGAGGGAAGAAAGTCGTGTTACAAGGAAAGTGCTGAATATGAATGTGGATGGATACACGGACAGAGGAAGGCCTAAGAAAAGATGGATGGATTGTGTGAAAGAGGACATGCGTATGAAAGGAGTGAGTACTGAGATGACGAATGATAGGAGAAGATGGAAGAGAAAAACATGTTGTGCCGACCCCACCTAGTGGGATGAGGGCAGGAAAATGATGATGATGATGATGGTGTAATATGTTTAATTTTTTAATAATATTTATTTATATGTATGTATATATTGTATATATTTTTGTAGTATATCTTATTAGTTTATAATATTTGTAAGCTTATCTTTATGTTTTTCTTTTTCCTGTCTCTGTACACATAACTTCCACTTATGTTAAAGCAACTGCCAGCAAACCTTTGAGGCAAGGGCTCTCCCTTAAAACTCTTTAAGAGTTAAGCTCTCCTTTGTACATGTACTTTTTAATGTTTTGTGTGTATTTGTTTTGTTTCGTGCGTGTACAATAAAGAATTTCAGATAATGGAAACTTGTGGGTAAGGCAGTAAAAATTTTATGAATTGTAACTTACCTTTGTCAAAGGTGGGATCCCACGTCTCAGGGTTGATCATGATGAGGAGCTTCTCAACGTCTTCATCTCGCATCATACAGACTAGAAGGAGACGGTCTACCAGTTTGATCAGAGGTCTGAAACACATTTAAAAAGGTTGTTTTGATGTGTTTGACTTAATTACAGCTTAACGTCTGAAGAATAATAAACTCTTATCGGATTAACGGGTTGGGTTGCCTATGAATATTTATTTATTAAAATGAGTTGGCCTGATGATAGGGGTAAAGTACTTACAGGAAGAGTGTACTCACAGGAAGAGTACTAACAGGAAGAATGTACTGTCAGGAAAGTATACTCGCAGGAAGAGTGTACTCACAGGATGAAGGTATTCGCAGGAAGAGTGTACTGTCAGGAAGTGTGTACTCACAGAAAGAGTGTACTGACAGGAAGAGTGTACTCACAAGAAGAGGTTCTCATTGGTGCCGCCCACGGGGTCGCGGTTGTGCACCTGGTTGGTTGTAACTGCGTCCGCCAACGCCTGCATCACGAACTCACGGACCACCTCCAGCGGGAAGTAGGGGGAGTACAAGTTGCTGATCTCCGTTATATCTGAAACAAGATGTTTTGCGAGGTGAAGATAAATTGGGACTGGAAGATTTTTTATCGAAATAACAACATTCAGTACCTATTCGTAGGAATTCACGGTTAAAATTACATGTGTCAGAACAAAATTAAGTTAACCTTAGTTTGGGGCTAGATGGCGATACATATTTGTCGGAGATTAATTATAGCGCCATCTACAATCACACTGCAACACTGACTCACTACCTACAGAACGCAAGCGTGACGTCACAGCCGAGTCATGCTTGGATGCGGCCGTTGGAGCTGGCGGGCAGTCTATTTTTAGAGCTCGTGCTCTAAAAATAGACGTTATCTGTTCTGCCTACTTGTTTATTCAAGAGTTACTTGGTATTTGTACTGGACGCTAATAACTTCGTTCTTCACAGATATCACGTGAGTTTGCTTGCTTTCTTCATTCTTCATCTGCGGTCGAACGCTCTCTGTTTGCAGCGAGCGGAGGCTGTGCCCCATCTCTGGGTCTTCGTACAACGCCTTCAGTTCCGGTCCCAGGGGGATCACGAATTCGTTTTTGCACACCTCCCTGGAAAAAACAAAAACAAGCAAAAAAAGTAAGAACTTGTCTGTTATATAATTATCTTCTTGATTCTTAGACATTATGGGCATGCATTATTATTATTACTAGCTGCCGTCCGCGGCTTCGCTTGCGTGGTACCCGGATAAAAAATAGCCTATATGTTAATCCAGTACATGTACTATGTATATTCCAAGTTTCATTCAAATCCGTTCTGCCGTTTAGGCGTGATTGAGGCACAAACATCCAAACATCCAAACTCACAAACTTTCGCATTTATAATATAAGTAAGATTATTAGCCCATATCGTCCCACTGCAGGGCAAAGGCCTCCCTATCCCCCTTCCACCTTTCTCTATCCTGTGCTTTGGAGGACCAATCCTTCATGAATGAGTCAAAGTCGTCCCGCCATCTCAGTCTTGGTCTGCCACGATGCCGTTTACCACCATTAGGAGCCCACTCGGTAGTGGTTTTCGCCCATAGGTCATCCGACATACGGCAGACGTGCCCTGCCCAGTTCCACTTCAAAGTGGCTGCTTTCCGAGCAACGTCAGCGATTTTTGTTTTGGAGCGCAGTATGGTGTTGCGTATTCGGTCAGTGAGTTTTACTCCGAGAATACTGCGCTCCATCGCTCGCTGGCAAACCCCGAGTGTGGACCTCTGCTGAGCCGTCAAAGACCAAGTCTGCGCGCCGTACGTGAGGATAGGGAGAATGCATACGTCAATGAGCTTGCGCTTAAGGGAGATTGCCTGCATGCATGCAGGCAATCTCCCTTAATAAAATAACGAACGAAACTAAAGTTCACACAATCACTTTAATAAAGTTACGACCTCAATAATTAAATTTGAATACAGATAAGTACTTTAAATTACAAAACTGAACGGAATGACAGAAGTCAAAAACTCGTCACTTGAGATTGAGACGTGCTCAACTCTGATGCATTTGAGTATCCGGGGGTTATACTATATGCTTCTCTCCCCGAGCATGTCGTAAAAGGCGACAAAGGGATCTTCTCCAAAATGATGGACCACCTATATGGGCGATGGGCTGATCACCTGTCACCATGGTTCGCCATATCCATCTTGGAAGTTTGGATCAGAAGTGAAGTACTTTACCTGTGCTGCCACCTAGTATTTCATAATCCTGTTCTTTTCCAGATGCTGTTCAAGCGAAGCTGGTGTACTCGCATGGTAGTGGCGTGCGACTCGAGATGCATCGCAATGAGGATGTCGTAGAAGCCCTGGCGTAGTGGACCAGACATGTACTGAGACTGTATTGCGTACAGCAATTGCTTCTGATCCACGTGTTGGCATAGTGCGTGGGCGGCTCTGAAATATAACAATTTAAATGTAACAATCTAAAACACACACACACAGTCATGCTTACACATGTACAATAAACTTCTTAATATGCACATGTAACTTAAAATAACATAACTTAACATAGCTCTTTTATTGTGAATGCAAAAGTTTGTGAAGATGTAACGATGCTTGTGCCTCATAATTTACTTCTAAATGGCTGCATGGATTGAGTGAAACTTGAGATATGCATAGTATGTGTGCTGTGAGTATTTTTTGTTTTATGGTTTTAATGCATTTATTATTACTTATTATACCTACACAACCGCATGTACCCATACGTTAACACTAACACACACACACACACACACATCTCATGATTTCTGATTTATTTAACATAATATAACTGTCATGAGCTGCCCCTCCTAAGGTAGCACATGAGTAGGTATGCCTTTAAGCCACTGTTGCAAATCTGAAACGAGGCAGAAATCATTGTTATTGTTTTTATAGGTAGGTACATACTTTCATGTTTTTGGAAATAAAGATTATATTCTACTAATATAATGAAAGTGAAAGTTTTTTCAAAGAATCTAATAAAATTAATTTATTTTAGTTCGCTGATGCTCTCACAAATACTATTATGTAATACCTACTAAAATAAATAGTTGATTAAAATATTACCCTTGTTTGATTTAATTCCTCTCTTGTTCGGAGGTAGGAAATTTGATGTAGGTTGGCATCATTCAAGGCATTCACCGCTTACTCTATGCAGAGGCTTACAGGTGCTAACCAAAAGTTTCCCACTGGCTTTTGATAGCTACTGGTGATAAGGAAATTGAGGGTTGTAAGTATCTGGAAAAATACAGTAAATATAGTAGGTTTCCGTCTAAGCTAATACCTAACCTAGGTACCTACCATTTTATTATTGTTCAATAAATTAAGTTTAGCTAACACAATACTTACTTTGACTTCTGTTGTAATGCTAGAACATCTCTGAAGGCCAGAATTAACTAGCCTGCCTCCAAGAACGCCGCACAATACCAAAACAACTCTTTGGCCAGCTTATAAAATAGCACGAAAAATTTAGGGTCCAGCTCAGCAGAATCCCTTGACAGTCTCCTATTTATGTGTGGGCGTTGCTGGCGCCAGCATATCATACGTTGTCTTCGAAGAACGTCTATTCTTATCACTACGTTATAATATAGCCAAGTTTTTTTCAAAACAAACAATGCAATATGTCAATATTTTGATTGACAATTCGTTCGGAAACAATTTGTGGTTGATTTGATTTAGCTAACCATTTTACGTTATATATTTTTTTTTTGGACTCTAAACTTTAAAATATAACGAAATTAATATTAGAAAGAGTTAAGAAATTCTATTATTGAATATTTATTTACTTGAGATGAAGATTGTAAACAAAAAAATAAAATCAATCTAAAACCGATAGTTTTCCGAACAGACCGGATGCTTGATTTTGAACGAATCACGTAAAACCAAAACACGGTCATAGACAACTAGTCTTATGGCATGCAGAATACAGTTTTTGATTTCACACCATGGCGTGTCTCGTTTGCGTTTAGAGACACGATGACATTTGGCTCGTTACGTGGCTCGTTTTCTTTGGTCATCGTGAATAACCCTCCTGAGGGAACCTCGTTCTTCCAAGTTAGGTACAACCTATCATTCGTTTTTGACAAAGAAAAGACAAATTTTAGACAAAGACAAAATAGAATTTTGGCATTAGGCATTTACCTATTTAAAATAAAGTTAGCAGAATCACAGACAAGTTTATACAAGTTGTCTATACTTGTTTGTTTGTCTGTGGCAGAATTTAGGCGAGTAGCTGGCAGTTCAATTTAAATATGGCCACACTGTTTATTACCGGGAATCCTGCTGTGCAACCTTGGAAGAATGTGCAACTGAAACCGTCGTCCATCCGTCCGTCGCCGTCGTTACTTTTTATCTACTATCTTACAATAAAAAGTTACTCTATGCTATCTTAGTCTAAACCGTACCTACACTTTCTACAAACTGCCCGAAAAGAAAAAAAAAGAAGAGCAAGAAAGAAAGAATGCAAGAGAGAGAGAAAAGATACATTACAAAACAAAATAAAATGCAATGGCGGTGTGATGTTCTCCGGCCGGCATTATTTGGAGAATACGAATAAAATTAACAATGACTGGAATATCTGATTACAAACAGTATTTCCCTATCGATAGCATACAAAAAGTATGCGTATTATTTGAAGAGCAACTACGCAGTGACAAAGAAGCGGACTTGGCATTATTTTCCATCATTGTTGGTGCAGTGGAAAACAATCTTACAAACGTGAAGAACACCGACAAAGATGTAAATTTAGGAGCCAATAATCTTAAGTTCAGGTCCGTGGATTGGGAGGAAGTCCACAACCTTCATGACCGATTTGTATCGCTGATGCGCAGTGGCGTCGACAACAAACTGCTGAATGGCGCGTATGCCACCCGTGATCTGATAAAACGAGTAGCCGATGTTGTTTGGAATTCCCTAACCCGCAGCTACTACAAAGACCGAGCTCACTTGCAATCCATATACAGTTTTTTAACTGGAAACAAACTTGATTGTTTTGGTGTAGCATTTGCTGTCACTGCAGGATGCCAAGTGTTGGGCAAGCAGGACGTGCATCTGGCTTTGTCAGAAGATCATGCTTGGGTCGTATTTGGTAAAGAGGGAACCGAAACCGCAGAAGTAAGCATATTCTTACAAGTTGTTGCAGTTAAAACATCCAATGTTTGATACATAAATGTAACATATTTTCCTATTTTCAGGTAACATGGCATGGAAAAGGAAATGAAGATAAGAGAGGCAGATCAATTGAAGACAATGTCCTGGCCCGCTCATGGTTGTATGTGGCGGGCAAGCCTGTTGTGTGTACTCGTGTTATGGAGTTGGCAGCGCTAGTATCATCCATCAACCCAACACTGACGCCGACTATAGATGTTGATGAAGTAGCACAAATGCAGTATAAGCTGCTGTGGCTTTTATATGATGGTGGTGAGATAAATTTCCAGTTTCACCTAATACTATAGAATAAAAGTAAAGCACTTCCTAAAGATCCAAAATGAGAATCAGTCAAGTTTTTATTAAGTATGCAGATTCTTAGCTATAAAAAATACAATAAATTCTGTGTTTTGGTTTTTTTACATACATATCACGCCTGTATCCCTAATGGGGTGAGCAGAGCAAAAAGTAAACATAAGAAAACTTGAAGCCACTTCTGATTTAAAGTCCTAAGATGGATATGGTGACAGGTGATCAGCGCATCGCCCCTAAAGGTGGTTCATCATTTTGGAGAGGATACTATCCCTTAGTCGACTTTTACGACATGCTTATTTTTTATTGATCAAAAATAAAGTTATAGAGATTTTAGTGCAGTAATAAAAAAACGCATGAGAGAAAGACTGCGGAATGCTGTGACGTTATACATCGCCTATCGGTAGGAGAAAGATTTTGTGACACATGATGATGATGATGAATTTGTACCTACCTAAATTTTTTGTGAAGTATATAATCTATTTATTAACAGAAATAAACTTACAAGTAATTCAAATATAATTGACAAAATTCAAAAGAAACTGTCTGATATCTAAAGACGCTGGCCGCTTTGCCATGCTGAATGATACTACTAATACAACGTTGAGCCAAATAAGAACCATCTCGAACCAGGATTGCACATCGCTATTTTAGTCTAAGTCTTAGTCAAAAAATGGAAACTTAATCCTATCAAGCCCAGCTGCACTAGGTATGATTGGGTTTTCCTTTCGGCTATTTCAAAACGCGCAATCGGAGCTCAAATGTTAAAGCGCATGTGCCTAGATAATTAGAAATAAATGACTTTCCTATTTCAATCAAGTCTATTCTCATAAAAGCAGTATTTTTCAGGTCATTTGGATGCCTATCCTATGGCTTTGGGCAATCTTGGGGATCTGAATGAGTACATGAGGATGTCAAATTGTCCTGCTGACACAGAAGTGCAGCCAGCACCAGAACTGAGTTTGAAGCCTGATGGCACACCAAGGCCAGACTCAGCCGCATTGTATGCTCAAGCAATCAGGTCCTCCAGAACACATTATGAAGACCGGCATGTCTACCCATATACCTTTCAGGGGGGGTATTATCATCGACATAAAATGTACAAAGAAGCATTCAATGCCTGGGCCAGCGCTGGAGATGTTATAAGGCAGTATGTTTTTTTTTTGTACTTTTATTTTGACCTCATAATATTGATTACAAGAAAAACTTTTTTGTTTTTTCAGTTATAACTATTCCCGGGATGATGAAGAAATATACAAGGAGTTTTCAGAGATAGCCAATGAACTGATCCCACAGCTGATGAAAGCTGAGAGTTCTGGTCACTCAGCAAGGTCTATATTGAAGGATCCAGAATGCTTTGCTTCATTACTCAGGTTAGCATCACACAAAATCCTAATAGGTTTCCTCATTAAATAATTAATTGCTTTCATACTTTGCATGTAACGTAAAAAAAAGAAATGGTACCAAGCTAACTATAATATTAATTTCAGGTTCTATGATGGCATATGCAAATGGGAAGAAGGCAGTCAAACTCCAATACTTCACATTGGCTGGGCAAAGCCCCTTGTAAGCACCATCTCTAAATTTGATGCAGAAGTTAGAGCTCAGGTTCACATCATCTGCAAACCTGACACGGGAGATGACATGGAATCCACTGAATCAGAAGAAAAAGTACAAACAGAAAATAATGGGAAATGGAGCAGTACTGAGAACACTGAGATGAGTGTCCGTGAGCAACTGACTGCAGCTGTCAACAGCAGGCCTAAGGTAACACTTTACAGTCATAAGATGGCAGCTTTAAAGCCTTTGTTGCTGGCGGAGAGATTGAACTCAAATGCTCTGCAACTTCAGCTGACTGCACAAAGTCAATTACAACGACCTCATGCACCGACAAAGAGAAGAGTTGATGAAGAACAACATTGCACACAAACAGCGAGAGCCAAGAGAGCTCGCCGGGAGCGTTGACTTTCTTTGTTAACTGTGCCTTGGTGCATATTGGTTGTGGAGAAGCCAGGTATGGTGTCCCTGATAATGGCCTTATGACCGATGTTAGTATTGTGTGAACAAGTATTAAAGAATCAAAGGCGAAAACATATTTTCTTAAAGTCAAATCAAATCATGTATGTATGAATGAACTGTTAAATATTTTATTGTGCATTTATTTGTATATAGTGTAGGTCTAATACAAAGACCTTAAATACCTGTATTTTTCATTAGATCAGTAAATCAGCTTAAAGCTTATAATAGTTCCAAAGCCATTATGGTGGCCTATTATAATTTTATTAATAATTATCTATTCTGAAAATACCTATATACATTTACCTATTAGATTATTGTCTTACACTTTTAGTAATGTAGGTACCTTGACAATTTGTACTTATGTGAAGTGTACATGGTATGACTGACTGATTGCAATTTGTAGCTGTGTTTTGCATTGTCTATCTTTTCAATCTATGAAACTATGCTGTTTAGGTGGTTTAGAAAAAAAATATTAATTTCAATAAATTTATTTTGTAGTTGTTAATGTACAAAAATAATAGAATTTAGTCAAGTATCTACATAATAAATATATTAGAGCCATATTAAGTTATGCATTCAGTCATAATTTTAAATTAAATATCACCACATCACAAGACATTTACTACCTACTTATTATTATTTTTTTCATTTTAACTTTATTATATCTACATAAAAATCATGTTATTTGTCTTTTAAAATAAGAACAAAGGTCCTATTTTTAAGTACTCCTCTTTGCAGAGGATAATAATGTTTTACTTACATTCTAATTTATTGAATTTTGTCTGGGTTTGCACGTATTTGCATGTATTTCAACTCTGTAGGGAATAATCACAAATAATGTTTGTGTATTCTTTTATTTTTGTTTCTGCACATCTGCTGAAAGTATGGCACCAATGCGTCACATAATTTCGGCTGAAGTATGTTGTGTTTACTTAAAAAACACATGAACTTTCGTTGCCGTCCTGCAGATGTTTTGCATCACTTAGATTAAATATGGCATTATTTCTTCATTTCTCATGCAGTATTATGTTGTTTTACCTAATCATCTCCATACAATATGCTTTGTATTAGTAAATTATTTCTAAATCAGTTTAGATATTGGTTACATAGTACATACTTACCTCCTGCTTACCTCAATGTTTATTTTCTTATGTTTAGGTCAACTTTAATTTGTTTAGCTAACTAATTACAAAATATGTTTTACCTGCTATATTTTCCATGACATACAAAAAGACAAAACTTATTGACTTAGTAAACTTGTTATTAAAAATTTTGTTACAGTAGTGTGTGCTCTTATATTCTATTAGGCAATCTATCTTGCAGTTTATCTTTGGATACAATTTTATAATGATTCCAATAATGTAAAGAAGTACCTAATTGATGTTGTAGATGTATGTAGATATTTCTATTCCATTATATTTATGTAATTCGTTGTTGTGTAATGTCTAAAATATATTTTTTTAATAAAAAAATAGGTTGGTACATTATGTACCTTACATTATGTAAAATTCACATCAGACAATGTACAATCAACATTGATGTTATCTTTTGCTTTGAATAAACCATGAATTTCTTTGAAACAAGCATGAGTTTTATTAAAGGAATTATTTTGTCCTTTCCTAAAATAAAAAGTAGAAGGTAGGCAATTGATAAACAATTTACTTTAACATTTCTAAATGCTGATTCATTCATATCCTATGTTTCATCACTGTCTTCATCTTCATTAAATGATAAAAGCTGTTTACTTTTCTTTTCCTTTGAAGATTTGCTTGAGGAATCTTCCTTTCGTTTCCTTAGATCCGTAGCTGCACTGTTCTTTGGTTTAAACAGCACCCTTTGATTCAGATCTGCTTTAGTTTCCAAATCTGCTTTTTCGAGATTTTTTCTTTCGGTTTCAGCTTCCTCTGCTGTTAAATCACCCTTTTTCAGCACTACGACTTGTGGCTGTTCGCTATCATCGTCATCTACGAAATCTTTTTCCTCGTTCTGGAGTTCATCAAACTTATGATTCCGATCATCATAACTAGCTTGTTTTTTGAGTACTTTCAGAAATTCCGGGTCTTCTGGTTTAATGTAATTAACGTTACGTTTTCTATTCATCTTCTGAACGAATTAACTTCTCTTTTGATTGAACCTTGGAGATCTTTGAAGATAGCATTGCAAAGCAAACTTTAACAAACTTCCAAGAAGCAAGGCAAGACGCAAGGAAGAATTCAAAAAATGACAATCTAAATTATTTGACAGTGACACTAATTGAATGTTAGCCTCTAGCATGAATTAGTCAACAGGAATAAAAACCAATACCTACTTATTTATCAAAAATGAATAACATTCTAAAAATATTCAAAGTTTTTGAGTAAGGCTCCATTCACTAACCCGTTCTTTAATCGGCCGGGGGACGGACGCCGCGTTGTTGTCTCGCCCCGCTCGCTGCTCTCACTATAAGCTAAAACGTAGAGCGACCGAAAGGGTACTTATGATTGGTTTTCAAATAAAATTTTCCGGTAACGTTCCTGCTTACTTCTTCTCCCATAAATACGCTGTGAACACAACGATTCTCTAAATATTCTGTCCAGTTGCTACATTGGTAGGATGGAAAGGCTTTCGATTTTCAATGGATTCTGCAAAATAATAATAGGAACGCCCGTGACTGCAACCCTCTGAAATAGAAATATTTTTGTAGAATCAATTTGAACTGAAAACATGCAGTAAAACCTCCGCTAGATTCGTTTAATAGTTTAATTGTTTTGGTGTAGCATTTGCTGTCACTGCAGGATGCCAAGTGTTGGGCAAGCAGGACGTGCATCTGGCTTTGTCAGAAGATCATGCTTGGGTCGTATTTGGTAAAGAGGGAACCGAAACCGCAGAAGTAAGCATATTCTTACAAGTTGTTGCAGTTAAAACATCCAATGTTTGATACATAAATGTAACATATTTTCCTATTGTCAGGTAACATGGCATGGAAAAGGAAATGAAGATAAGAGAGGCAGATCAATTGAAGACAATGTCCTGGCCCGCTCATGGTTGTATGTGGCGGGCAAGCCTGTTGTGTGTACTCGTGTTATGGAGTTGGCAGCGCTAGTATCATCCATCAACCCAACACTGACGCCGACTATAGATGTTGATGAAGTAGCACAAATGCAGTATAAGCTGCTGTGGCTTTTATATGATGGTGGTGAGATAAATTTCCAGTTTCACCTAATACTATAGAATAAAAGTAAAGCACTTCCTAAAGATCCAAAATGAGAATCAGTCAAGTTTTTATTAAGTATGCAGATTCTTAGCTATAAAAAATACAATAAATTCTGTGTTTTGGTTTTTTTACATACATATCACGCCTGTATCCCTAATGGGGTGAGCAGAGCAAAAAGTAAACATAAGAAAACTTGAAGCCACTTCTGATTTAAAGTCCTAAGATGGATATGGTGACAGGTGATCAGCGCATCGCCCCTAAAGGTGGTTCATCATTTTGGAGAGGATACTATCCCTTAGTCGACTTT
This sequence comes from Scotopteryx bipunctaria, assembly GCA_949320045.1. Taxonomy (NCBI): domain Eukaryota; kingdom Metazoa; phylum Arthropoda; class Insecta; order Lepidoptera; family Geometridae; genus Scotopteryx; species Scotopteryx bipunctaria. Next base: position 8,280,509 of record OX439450.1, on the reverse strand, counting down.
TACGACATGCTTATTTTTTATTGATCAAAAATAAAGTTATAGAGATTTTAGTGCAGTAATAAAAAAACGCATGAGAGAAAGACTGCGGAATGCTGTGACGTTATACATCGCCTATCGGTAGGAGAAAGATTTTGTGACACATGATGATGATGATGAATTTGTACCTACCTAAATTTTTTGTGAAGTATATAATCTATTTATTAACAGAAATAAACTTACAAGTAATTCAAATATAATTGACAAAATTCAAAAGAAACTGTCTGATATCTAAAGACGCTGGCCGCTTTGCCATGCTGAATGATACTACTAATACAACGTTGAGCCAAATAAGAACCATCTCGAACCAGGATTGCACATCGCTATTTTAGTCTAAGTCTTAGTCAAAAAATGGAAACTTAATCCTATCAAGCCCAGCTGCACTAGGTATGATTGGGTTTTCCTTTCGGCTATTTCAAAACGCGCAATCGGAGCTCAAATGTTAAAGCGCATGTGCCTAGATAATTAGAAATAAATGACTTTCCTATTTCAATCAAGTCTATTCTCATAAAAGCAGTATTTTTCAGGTCATTTGGATGCCTATCCTATGGCTTTGGGCAATCTTGGGGATCTGAATGAGTACATGAGGATGTCAAATTGTCCTGCTGACACAGAAGTGCAGCCAGCACCAGAACTGAGTTTGAAGCCTGATGGCACACCAAGGCCAGACTCAGCCGCATTGTATGCTCAAGCAATCAGGTCCTCCAGAACACATTATGAAGACCGGCATGTCTACCCATATACCTTTCAGGGGGGGTATTATCATCGACATAAAATGTACAAAGAAGCATTCAATGCCTGGGCCAGCGCTGGAGATGTTATAAGGCAGTATGTTTTTTTTTTGTACTTTTATTTTGACCTCATAATATTGATTACAAGAAAAACTTTTTTGTTTTTTCAGTTATAACTATTCCCGGGATGATGAAGAAATATACAAGGAGTTTTCAGAGATAGCCAATGAACTGATCCCACAGCTGATGAAAGCTGAGAGTTCTGGTCACTCAGCAAGGTCTATATTGAAGGATCCAGAATGCTTTGCTTCATTACTCAGGTTAGCATCACACAAAATCCTAATAGGTTTCCTCATTAAATAATTAATTGCTTTCATACTTTGCATGTAACGTAAAAAAAAGAAATGGTACCAAGCTAACTATAATATTAATTTCAGGTTCTATGATGGCATATGCAAATGGGAAGAAGGCAGTCAAACTCCAATACTTCACATTGGCTGGGCAAAGCCCCTTGTAAGCACCATCTCTAAATTTGATGCAGAAGTTAGAGCTCAGGTTCACATCATCTGCAAACCTGACACGGGAGATGACATGGAATCCACTGAATCAGAAGAAAAAGTACAAACAGAAAATAATGGGAAATGGAGCAGTACTGAGAACACTGAGATGAGTGTCCGTGAGCAACTGACTGCAGCTGTCAACAGCAGGCCTAAGGTAACACTTTACAGTCATAAGATGGCAGCTTTAAAGCCTTTGTTGCTGGCGGAGAGATTGAACTCAAATGCTCTGCAACTTCAGCTGACTGCACAAAGTCAATTACAACGACCTCATGCACCGACAAAGAGAAGAGTTGATGAAGAACAACATTGCACACAAACAGCGAGAGCCAAGAGAGCTCGCCGGGAGCGTTGACTTTCTTTGTTAACTGTGCCTTGGTGCATATTGGTTGTGGAGAAGCCAGGTATGGTGTCCCTGATAATGGCCTTATGACCGATGTTAGTATTGTGTGAACAAGTATTAAAGAATCAAAGGCGAAAACATATTTTCTTAAAGTCAAATCAAATCATGTATGTATGAATGAACTGTTAAATATTTTATTGTGCATTTATTTGTATATAGTGTAGGTCTAATACAAAGACCTTAAATACCTGTATTTTTCATTAGATCAGTAAATCAGCTTAAAGCTTATAATAGTTCCAAAGCCATTATGGTGGCCTATTATAATTTTATTAATAATTATCTATTCTGAAAATACCTATATACATTTACCTATTAGATTATTGTCTTACACTTTTAGTAATGTAGGTACCTTGACAATTTGTACTTATGTGAAGTGTACATGGTATGACTGACTGATTGCAATTTGTAGCTGTGTTTTGCATTGTCTATCTTTTCAATCTATGAAACTATGCTGTTTAGGTGGTTTAGAAAAAAAATATTAATTTCAATAAATTTATTTTGTAGTTGTTAATGTACAAAAATAATAGAATTTAGTCAAGTATCTACATAATAAATATATTAGAGCCATATTAAGTTATGCATTCAGTCATAATTTTAAATTAAATATCACCACATCACAAGACATTTACTACCTACTTATTATTATTTTTTTCATTTTAACTTTATTATATCTACATAAAAATCATGTTATTTGTCTTTTAAAATAAGAACAAAGGTCCTATTTTTAAGTACTCCTCTTTGCAGAGGATAATAATGTTTTACTTACATTCTAATTTATTGAATTTTGTCTGGGTTTGCACGTATTTGCATGTATTTCAACTCTGTAGGGAATAATCACAAATAATGTTTGTGTATTCTTTTATTTTTGTTTCTGCACATCTGCTGAAAGTATGGCACCAATGCGTCACATAATTTCGGCTGAAGTATGTTGTGTTTACTTAAAAAACACATGAACTTTCGTTGCCGTCCTGCAGATGTTTTGCATCACTTAGATTAAATATGGCATTATTTCTTCATTTCTCATGCAGTATTATGTTGTTTTACCTAATCATCTCCATACAATATGCTTTGTATTAGTAAATTATTTCTAAATCAGTTTAGATATTGGTTACATAGTACATACTTACCTCCTGCTTACCTCAATGTTTATTTTCTTATGTTTAGGTCAACTTTAATTTGTTTAGCTAACTAATTACAAAATATGTTTTACCTGCTATATTTTCCATGACATACAAAAAGACAAAACTTATTGACTTAGTAAACTTGTTATTAAAAATTTTGTTACAGTAGTGTGTGCTCTTATATTCTATTAGGCAATCTATCTTGCAGTTTATCTTTGGATACAATTTTATAATGATTCCAATAATGTAAAGAAGTACCTAATTGATGTTGTAGATGTATGTAGATATTTCTATTCCATTATATTTATGTAATTCGTTGTTGTGTAATGTCTAAAATATATTTTTTTAATAAAAAAATAGGTTGGTACATTATGTACCTTACATTATGTAAAATTCACATCAGACAATGTACAATCAACATTGATGTTATCTTTTGCTTTGAATAAACCATGAATTTCTTTGAAACAAGCATGAGTTTTATTAAAGGAATTATTTTGTCCTTTCCTAAAATAAAAAGTAGAAGGTAGGCAATTGATAAACAATTTACTTTAACATTTCTAAATGCTGATTCATTCATATCCTATGTTTCATCACTGTCTTCATCTTCATTAAATGATAAAAGCTGTTTACTTTTCTTTTCCTTTGAAGATTTGCTTGAGGAATCTTCCTTTCGTTTCCTTAGATCCGTAGCTGCACTGTTCTTTGGTTTAAACAGCACCCTTTGATTCAGATCTGCTTTAGTTTCCAAATCTGCTTTTTCGAGATTTTTTCTTTCGGTTTCAGCTTCCTCTGCTGTTAAATCACCCTTTTTCAGCACTACGACTTGTGGCTGTTCGCTATCATCGTCATCTACGAAATCTTTTTCCTCGTTCTGGAGTTCATCAAACTTATGATTCCGATCATCATAACCAGCTTGTTTTTTGAGTACTTTCAGAAATTCCGGGTCTTCTGGTTTAATGTAATTAACGTTACGTTTTCTATTCATCTTCTGAACGAATTAACTTCTCTTTTGATTGAACCTTGGAGATCTTTGAAGATAGCATTGCAAAGCAAACTTTAACAAACTTCCAAGAAGCAAGGCAAGACGCAAGGAAGAATTCAAAAAATGACAATCTAAATTATTTGACAGTGACACTAATTGAATGTTAGCCTCTAGCATGAATTAGTCAACAGGAATAAAAACCAATACCTACTTATTTATCAAAAATGAATAACATTCTAAAAATATTCAAAGTTTTTGAGTAAGGCTCCATTCACTAACCCGTTCTTTAATCGGCCGGGGGACGGACGCCGCGTTGTTGTCTCGCCCCGCTCGCTGCTCTCACTATAAGCTAAAACGTAGAGCGACCGAAAGGGTACTTATGATTGGTTTTCAAATAAAATTTTCCGGTAACGTTCCTGCTTACTTCTTCTCCCATAAATACGCTGTGAACACAACGATTCTCTAAATATTCTGTCCAGTTGCTACATTGGTAGGATGGAAAGGCTTTCGGATTTTCAATGGATTCTGCAAAATAATAATAGGAACGCCCGTGACTGCAACCCTCTGAAATAGAAATATTTTTGTAGAATCAATTTGAACTGAAAACATGCAGTAAAACCTCCGCTAGATTCCGGAATAGAAAAGCTATTTCTATGCTTTTGTCAAATCTGAACTGGGTCTAAGTCTGGGTCTAAGGTCTGGCTTTAGTGTCGGATCCAAAGTCTCGAATTTGGGGGAACCAGAGAATTGTTATAAAGATGTTGGTAGGTAGGTACCTACATAGGGCGAACGTGCTCGAGTAAAAGTAGGCATTATGTCCTAATGGCTTGGCATTTCTCCACGTTAAATTGCAAACGGTTACTGTTGCTCAGAACAACGTTATCTAAGTAGATGGTAGGTATGTAGCGTTGTAAGGCCTCACAGTCAGCTGCAGTGACGGATTAAGACTACTTGATGCCCTAAGCAATCCATGCCTGTGGGCCCCCCTATCCGTATGTCAACTAGAACCGGTCTTTAAACCTTTACCGCCTAAAAACATTAGTTTTTTGTAAAATAAGATGATGAGATGTAACGTGAGAGCGAGACGTGATGCCCTAAGGACGGTTTTTTTTGTGCTTCTTCTAGTGCCCCCTCAGACGTGATGCCCTAGGCAATTGCTTAATTTGATTAAGGGTTAATCCGTCACTGGTCAGCAGGACTCCCTATACCCAAGAATAGTTTCAGATTATCAGCAAACATCAGGCACTCAGCCGTCCTAACAACATTTGGGATCATTTATCATGATCAAAAACTGAGTTGGGCCAAGTGTTCTTACTACAGACTTGATTTGACTCTAACCTTGACTTACTCCAGATAACGTTAAGTAGTGGTTAGATTTAAAGCCTAAGAATTGTATCTACATACTGAAAACGATTATAGAAAAAATAGTTCAAAAATATTAGAAGAGATAGGTACCTAACCTACCTACCTAGGTACTCGAGATAAGTATTTTCCAAACAGATGCGATACGTTAGCGTTTTTAGCGCTAAATTGTACTAAATAAACAATAGTGGTTTTTACATGCTCGTAAACAGTCCTTAACGTCTGAACAACTTAAAAAAAAACAACTTGGAATTTAACTACTATTTTAGTATCTATATCTGCTGGTATAACAGGCATGGGTTAAGTACTTTTTATTCAGGTATCACGCGAGCGAAGCCGCAGGCGGAAGCCACTTAACAAATAAAATTATTCACCTAAAATTTTTGGGATTGTCTCGCAGCCAGGCTGAGGCGGGATCCCGCTGTTAGGGTAGAAGTCGACCGTGCCCACGTCAGACTCGATGCCTAGAACTCCGCTACATGTGTGGATGATATCCACGAAATTTGCATCTTCCGAGTCCAACTTTCCTTCATTGTCTCTGCTAGGGTATTCGAAATAAGGTCTGGCAGGGTCTAGTCCTGAAGAGAAACAAGTAGGTAAAAAAATGTGTTCTACCTGCCATCTTTAGATCATGTTATTAAGGTATGAGGGCCCTCTTAAAAAAACCTGCGTGCGTTTAATAATTTTGGTGCCTTTTGACTAATAAAATATTAGCTAATTACTAACCTGTTATACGATCTATGCTCAGGTTTGATTGATAGGCAGCAATACCCATTATGTGCGCACCAAGACTATGGCCAATCAGATGGATCTGATCACCAGAAACATTGTACCTCGCAGAGAGGGCATCCAAAAACGACGCTACTTCATAACCAATGGTTTTTGTTTGGTTTGCCACCCAGTTATAGAAAATGGAGCTAGAGACGTAACTCCAATCTACAGTAATAACATTGACATCTTGTCTTATTAAATAAGCATCTTTTATGCAATCAACGGCATCGCTCAAGACGGACGACCTCCAACCATGCGTAATAATTTTTAACGGCATCATGGAAAGTTCAATATCTTCACCAATGTTGAGTACTGGTTCTGCGGTATCGTTAAGAAGGACCGAATCCGTTATATTGCTCCTGAAATAGGTATTTAAGTCATAACTAGCCTCAGTGATATCCTAAAGCACGAATCTACATACTTCGCATGCTTCATAAAGCCACTAAAATCAATAGAGAATTAAGGTCTACCTACAGTACCGATTACGCAAATGATGCTGCTTACTCACCTGACATAAAGTCTATATTCGACTTCATTAAAACTATTTCGCACTAGTGGAAATAATTCTTCGCCTACACCGGTCAAGCTAACGTAGTGCTGGATACCCTCATCGTCCGGGAAGAAGATCCATTCCGTACCATACCCTTCGCCATACTCACTGCTGTAATTAGTCGATGTATCTGTGTCTGAAAATAAAATTGAAGTAAATAAGTTTCAGTCGTAAAAGTAGCTAGAAGGTAGCAATAAAAATACTAAAACACTTTCTAATGCAATTTTAATCTAAAGCAAAATGGCGTTTTAGGTATTAGGGCGAATATTTAAATTTCAGGCAAAATGTTTTTGTAACTGAGAGTAATACTCAGATGTATTATAAATATTTAAAAGATGCTGGGCAAGTACTTACTTTTTACAAAATTCCATAAGGTAATAAAAGGAATCACATAGGCGATAAAGTTTTGTAGACGCATGATTTTTGCAGTTGACTTTCTGGCACGGACACCATACAACTTACTATGTAGGGAGATTGTACTATAGTGCCTTGATAATTAAATAACATTTCTAATCTAGCTACAGTAGAATTTAAATGTTTTAATTTAACCTAGGAGTTTGATGGGGGCATTAACTGCTGTCCTTAAAAAAGTAGTTTCAACGTAAACAATGATAGTGTGCGCATCAGACGCATCAGATGTAGCAGTAGCTATAATTTTCATTCGTCAATAGCTTTTTGAAGATATGCAAAAAACTTTAAAACTTTGCGTGCATTCTGTAGGTAGGTACGTTATCTACAAAATATGTATTTTATTATCCAAAAGTATGCCAGTTTAATCACATGATTAAACTGGCATATGGCTTGTACATACAAGGCGCATACTAAAAACCTTAAACAGTAATAATAGTTCGTACATCACAATGTCGTCTACAATCTAATTGACCCTTTCCATGGTCATGCATTTCTGGAAGGAAATGATTGAAATGATAATGAAATGCAAGTTCCTACATAGTTCCGGAAGTAGTCTAATTACACTAAGAAAGATAATAAATTTAGAAGTAGGTAGTCAAAGACTTTTTAAGATTGTATTTTATTGCCAATACGGGCAAGTGTAGGTACTGGCGAAAACATCTATTGCCTAGAAATACTTTAAAGAAAACGCAACATAAGCCCGTCGAAATAAAAGGTATACCTACCTACCTAATAAAGCGACTTCAGAAAAGAACGTGGGTACTTATTTATTATACTTGTTTTGTGTGTTGGCACATGGTAAAACTGCTTTTAGTATTTATTGGTTTATTTCAAAACACAAAATTGAAAGATCGAACATTTAATCGAATCCCATATGCATCTGGAAACCTTTGACGACTTCTAGATTCCCAAACCATTACAAAATTAGTTCTGATAACATTTAAACAAAACATAAAATATTACTAACATCAATTCACTTAATAAAAGTCCTACAATCCCGGTAATACTCAGATTCTGTAGCTCAATGTTGTACATCGTACACTGGTTTCCATCACAGAGATTTCATTACCTACTGAAGATTACTTAAATAGAAATAATATTTCACTTATTTCTTAGCTAGCAATGTAAATTAATGCATGATTTCCTGCCTATAAACATTAAAGGCTCTCAGTTGTCTTGTGCTTGCAAATTGAACCTTTCCCAACTATTTAATTAAGTGATCAAAATCCTTACACTCATCACCTTGCATTTTTCCATGCGTGCAACCTTACAGAGTCGGGTCCTATTTACAGGAACAAGCAACTACATCGAGTGGCAACAGCTCACAGAACTACCTTAACGAATAACTATTTACTAATTTAGTATCAAATGTGTTCATGTGGAGTTCTACTGCAATCCAAAATCGATAAATATATTTACACGAAACATTAACAGTAAGCATACATTAACAACCTTCAGTAGGTCTACCCAAAATGTGCCAGTTAAGTAAGCATACATATTCAAACTAAAAATCTTTACTTTTGAATAATAACGTGTTTTATTACTTCTTGAAACTATTTCGAAATTTAGCTAATCCACAACTAATCTTAATGTACCCATAAGGAAACTCATTTTTTTTGGTATTTTAGAACATAATTAATACCGTGCATATACATCCAAATAGGATGTATATGCAATATCCCAAATTAAATGAATAAATTATAGGTTAATCTACAATACAATTTTGTGCTTCATACAGTAATGCTAACGTATGCAGCCAGTTTAGGAAATGAATGAACGCGCATGAAGTAAATTGTACGAAAATAATTTTCAAGTTTAGTTTTCTGTGCAGTAAGGTATTAAATTATTGTTATTATGTTATTTTCAAAAGGTTTTTTTGTGCTGGGCAAATCTATACTCAGGACCTGAAGAAAGCAAATTCAAATTATGCAATTAATTATTGGATTGTAAAATTCTATAAACTAGGTTAGCCATATTATGCTCATTAGGCCTTTGTGTAATTATAATTGTTAAATTGTTTATTAAAATGTACTTCTAACATACTGAATGGATTCTAGAAAAGATAACATACTTAGATCATTATTACTAAATAATTTGGAATGGCGTCAGGTAGACTTCACAAAATGCGGTAGAAAATCTACTGAAATTCTGTTTACTACAGCATCTGTTGAAATTTCAAATTAATTTCGATGTTGTATGTGAACTGTTGCCATTACATAACTAATGTAAAGTTACTCCCGTTTCCATAACTCCAAAACGTAAGCCACTATTGCATCAAGTTAATTGACTTGTGCGTCAGATTGCCGTGGGGAGCTTGGCATGCATTAGTGGAATCAAAGTGAAGGCGTTAGTCCTGCATCTCCTCGGGAAGCTCATGAGGGTTGAGGATGCCGGGCACGGAGAGCTGTACTCTCCGCTTCTCCTCTTGCGCTTGGCGGAGCGCGAATAGGCGCTCTTCTAAATACAAGTCGCTGTCGTCTTCGCCTGTGTATTCCTGAAAACATATATTTCATGTAAGGGCGTATTCATTTAAGTCAGCCTGTTGAGAGATTTAAAGGATTTCTAAGGAAAAAAAATTAACGTGAAATGGCATCTCGACTGACTTATATTTTATGAACAAAATTTCTTTGTTAGCAAGTTTCTGTCGTTTATTGTTCTTTTTTAGCATGTCTCCTATTGCATGCACTAATCTATACTAATTACCCGCACCGCGTGTGCAGTTGATATACTATAGGTACTATATACAGTATACATAGATGAAGCGCTCATGGCGTAGCTTGGACATTCTTGATTGATCGTTGAAGTCAAGCAACGTTGTGCACGGTCACAATTGGGATGGGTGGCCGCAAGTGGCATGAAAATAATAATCCTCATCTCTTATAATTTAATTTATTTCCCCTTCCCTAATTAAAGATGCCGTTATATAACATCTAGACTCATCTAGAATAAATTCAAAGTTGACTTACCCTGATTTGAACTAAGAAGTCTCTCAGATGGTCTTTGAAAGCAGGAATATCTTGGTCTAAGTTGAACAATCCTTGCACAGTGATTTTTATCTGATTGTCACTTAGATGGGAAAACGCAGTTTTGAGGAGATTAGCGACGTATTCCTGAAAAGTAATAAGTCAGTCACATAATTGCCTCAGAAACTAAGGCCTTCAGGCACAGGAGAAAATAAAAACAGAGGAATATATACCTGAATGTATAGAATATTGTCTGGTGTTGGTCCCAATGGTACTGTAACCCGGCCAGCTTCCACCAAGGAGAATATATAAGCGAGGATTGTAGCATGCATTGTTAGTCCCGCGCCGTGAGATGTATCAGTCACCACACTGAACACATGCTCCAAAATATCACACAGGTAGGTCTGATAGAAACTTTGTGCTGCTTGTGGATGTATCTCAACATTGTGGAGCAGCCTGTAAAGGATCTGAAGACCTGTATCAGCCACATTTCTCATTGTGTGCTTAAATGCCCAAATAATGGAATCCAGGACCAGTTTGAACTGTGCTGGTGGTATGCTTAGGAATGCCTTGAAACAGTGCATGTTCACTGCCTGCAATAAGAGGAAGAACTCCGTCCTATGCTCAGGGTACTCTTCAAAGTCTTTGTTGATCATTTCCAACGTGCATTCGAAAACTGCATCAAAAATCTTGGGAACTTCAGATGTAATGTGTCCTCCTAGTTTGTTTACAATCGCAGCCATACATGACAGCACTTCTGGTTCTCGTGCATCTGCAACGGCAGTTCTTTGGTAATCCAACAGGACGGCGTCAAGCAACGGAGGAATAAAGTTCTCCAAAACCATGTTGTTATCAGTGGATCTAGATACCCAACTGGCTATAAGTTTAAGTGTTTCTTTCTTTATAATCCTCATATTTTTGATGAGGGGCTGTTTTGTTACAACCACACCATTCAGAGTGATCGCCTGACTGATGTTTTCCGACATAACTTTGTAAACATTCAGCATGTCAAGGTATATTCTGCCGAGCTGCACGACGTAGGGGTGGGCGAGGGCGCGGCAGGCGCGCACATTCGTCTTCAGAATACTGACCAGTTGTTTCACAGCCTCCGGGTCCTTTAGAATGTCTACATTATGAGATGCTTGAGAGATGATGTCATCCCACACTTGATTCGGCAGCAACATGTATTTCTCAATGAGTTGTTCTTGAGCAACTTGATCCACTTGTGCACTGATCATGTATCCAATGGCTTCATAGAAAGTGTGAACTTGCAAGGTTTGCAAATCACAGATAATGGAACTGATAGTGCTCAAAATTTCTTCTATAAATGGACAAGCTTCGCCAACTTGGGTAGTGACAAAATGCCGCCGACATTTTAGTGCAATTTTTATGAATGTGTCACAAGCCATGTCTTGAACACCATCGTGAGTTTCATGCATGAATTCGAAAAGTTTATTCACAACAGTTTTCAAGAACTTCCAATGAGCTCTTAGGAACCGAGGGTACTGTCCCACTACATACATGATGTTGCTAGCAATGATAGCTTTGTTGTCTTTACCCTTCTTCTGTTCACAGAGGCCCAGCAGCTCTTTTATGACTACTACCAGGAATCGTTTCTCATCCTCCTCTAACATTGCACCTGAAATGGAACCAATAGCCCAACACAATGTGTTCAAGTTCTTCCAAGACCATTCGGTGCCATTCACCTGATTTTGCAGTTTCTCTGTCATGATACGTTCAGTATCTTGGTAATCTAAGTGAGTAAGATATACCAAAGTCTCTCTCATATTTTTGTACAAGTTTATTGAATCTGTGTCTTTCATAAACTCCCTTACAACTTCACCATTTTCATTTTCAACCACCAATACTTCTTCTGGTCTTGCCATTCTAGAGATCATAATGTAGCGAACACTACTTAGTACATCAGAATATAATGCTTTCCTACCCACACTCTTACCAAGGGTGTACAAGCTTGATGAATGAGAGCATGGGGCAATCTTGTACAGATCCGCAGATAAGGCATTCCAAAACTCTAGACAAATTTTAAAGATTTCAACTTCTTCAACTTCAGATATCAACACAAGGTATCGTAGTGCATTCATCAAGGTGTTTGTCAAACCCCGTCGCTCAATCAGTTGACCATGTTCCTTAAGGTATGTGCATAGGAATAGTGCTAAGTTCTGAATGAAAACTTGTTCTTGGTCTCGGCCAGCAGAATATGCTTCACGGATGTTGGTGTTAAGAGGGAGCATTACCTCAAGCTGTTCCATAGTCTGCACGAGCAAGGCTACAAACTGCTCCTCATAGTTGCTGACGGTTACACCAGCAATCTCTGTCAAACAGCTCAATGTAACATTTCGGAACAATGGTACATTAAGAAACTTGAAGATAAGAGTGCTCAGTAATTTCATTTCAAAAATATACCCCAAAGGAATCCAGTTGAGAAATCGCAGCAGAGTGTGAAGTGTGGCATCCACCAATGGTGCATTTTGTGAATTTTCAAGCACAAATTGACACAATTCAAAGATTTGACTGAATTCTTTACACATTGTGTCTTTTAAATGTTTGGCTTTGGTTTGGGTCAACTGTCCCGTGCTAAACACAAACACCTCTTCACTAAGCAGTTTCAATATGACCATGTTATTTTGACACAGACTTTCATTTGTTTTTGAAGCACCCACAATATCACTTATAAAAGTGTCCCAATTGTGGGGCCATTCTCTCTTTAGCACTTGAATCAAAATCATATTTAGCTTCTTGAGATAAACTTTGTTGTTGTCCATTGTAACGGGATCTGAAGAATTTTTGATAATAAGCCCAACTATGTACTTTTTTATACCCTCACATTGATTTCTAGGTAATATTTTCCATCTTGTCTGGATCACTTGTTCTAGAATTTGTAAGGCATAATATTTAGTTTCCTGGTTGTGTGAGAACTCCAGGATGGTGTCCACTCGCGTCCAGGCGTCAGGGTGCTCCTTCAGCGCCGTCAGGATGTCCTGCGCCACGCGCTGCTGCTCGCCCACGGTCGAGTATAGGCATCCCACAATGTTATCAAGTAGACTGATGTCTAATTTTTGATTAAAATCCAAGAGCTTAGATGCTTGTTGCTCCAAAGTTGCCATTCTGATTTAGGTGTTACTTAAAAATTTGTTCCCTTTAGAATACCAAACCGATATTCATTTATTTTCATTCATTCCTCACCATACGCAACACTGAAAAATTAAAAAAATCCTGGATTACAATCAGTTTCCATAGTATGTATAACCTCACAGATTTGCTGTCTACGTTATAATGAGAAGTGATAAATCATTAATTCGATTAGGATTATTTCAAGCATTGTTTTGGATGAAGCATTGCGAAATTTGATAATTAAAGGCCCAATTACCGCAAAAAATGATGGAAAAGAATATAGAGCACACACCCCGCACAGTAGTTGTATACCTAAATGTATATTTCCGTCGATTATTTTTGTACAACTTCAGTAACTAATATCCGTTTACATCATTTTGCAATATATTACGACGAAGCCAATGATAAATAAACCAACTTACCCGATAAATTAATTTGCGGCGCAATCAACTAACGCACTACCATACATTCTAGATCCGTTGTTTTCGTGAAGAAGCTTGAAAAAGCTTGCGTACTTTTTTTGTCTATGATTCTGAATTTATATCTGTGCGTGGAGGATGTCACAGATTATAAATCATTCGACTGACGGTGGTGGTCGATACTGGACAAAGTGTGGTGGTTGGACAAATAAATATAATAGGTAACTGTTTATCCATCAGCATTCTCTGTCTACGATCCTAGCCGATACTAGACTACTACTATTATTATTCGTAATAATTCGTAACACTGTCACAGTTTTGTGAAACGCATAAAGTGCATCTCAAAGAGGCAAGAGTCAAAAGACTCACTTGCACAAGAGGAGCCTCCTATGAACATGTTACGTCTTTTCTGAATAAATGACGTCTATTTTCTTGGTTTGTCATTGCAATCGATCGATTATGTATTAAGCGTTCCTATTGTTCCGAGTAGCGCTTTATTTGTACATTCATTCATTGTCATATTTGTCATTCAATGTCAAGAACTGTGAGTGAACCTGAGTCTTCCTGAGTGAACGGTCTGCTGGTCTGGTGTCTGACGAGGTCTGAGTTTGACGCAAAGTCATGCATCTCTAATTTTTTTGGGTGTCTGTGACTGAAAAAGTGTGAATTGCGGTGAGGTGAGTGAATTGGTGAGATTTTTGCAATAAAATTATCAAATTTCTAGTGACGCATACAATTTTAGTGAATGCCGTACTGTGCCGATGACAACAGCCATTGATTAATTACAGTTTTCAACCATGGCAAACGATACTTCAACGCCCAGTGCATCGGCAGATAATCCTTCTACCGAAATATCCACTGCTGAAACGACTGGACAAACCGTTGATAATGTTGATGTGAGTTGTCATAGTATTCTTTTTATTCCATACACGAAGTTCAATACCACCTTAAAATAATTTTTGGGCACAACCTGCAAAATCATGTAAGCCAGTTCGAACTTGACCTAGTTAGTAATAATTTATACTACATACTAATTCAATGTGATAGTAACACTTTTAAACTTAATTCACATAGATTTGGCCAATTTTCTCAAGGATAATTACCGAAATTTACCTAATATTGGTATCAATTTCATTCTATAGGCACTATGCATATTTTTACAGATCAATGCAGAGATTGATGAACAACGACGCAGAATGCAACCCACTAAACTGGAATCTTTTTTTGCCATTACCAAATCTTTGATAATAAGAGCTTTAGTTGTATATTTCATTACATCAATGTTTCGTCAGCCCGCTGCACCAAAACCAGATGTAGCAAATCCCACAGGAGTACCTCGCAGTCCTTCAATCAACATGTTTGCTAATGGCACCATATTAGACATGTATTGCTATGTGTCAGATAATGAATTTTATGATGATTATAAAAGCTCTGATTTAATTTGGAAACATACCGGCATTGTTTATGGGGATTGGACTGCAGGAGAGCAAAAGGATGGTACTTTTACATTTTCCACAACAATTACTCCTTCCAATACTCTTAAGAACAATGGATCAACATTTCTTCATACTTACTTCGTTCAGACAGGAAAATCACCAGATCCTAAGAACAAACAAGACTATGCTGGCCCCTATGTTTCATATGGGAAAAAAATGCTGAACAAATACAAGAAATTGCGTTATCTCAAGACTCACAATTTGCTGACTGGGCAAACAGAAAAGTCAGCTGAAGAAGTAGAGAAAGCTGAGACTATGAAGGAAGAAATAGTGTCTCATTGGCATCCTAACTTGACTATAAACTTAGTGAATGATCAAACGAACTGGCAGCAAGGTAGTGTGCCTCCTCCACTTGACGAGTTCATATATTTCCTACCTGATGGTAAACAGTACAAACCTGCTGTGTTTATAAATGACTATTGGAATATGATGCGTGATTATGTGCCTATCAACAAGACCACCACTACTCTGGAATTGCAGTTGACTTATCAGCCCTTAAGTCTTTTTAAATGGCAGTTGTACACAGCACAGGCAATGAGAGACAAGTTAAGCATGTTCTCTGCACTGGGTGGAGAGGAGCAAGATGAGGAACAAGATACTGTTAAAGAATTACTTTTGGAAACATCTCCATACCTCTTGGCTCTGACTGTATCTGTGTCAGTACTTCATTCAATATTTGAACTCTTGGCATTCAAGAATGACATTCAGTTCTGGAACAATAGGCAATCTCTTGAGGGGCTCTCTGTTAGATCGGTTTTCTTTAATGTGTTCCAGTCTACTGTAGTGTTACTCTATGTTCTTGATAATGAAACAAATGTTATGGTTAGAATTTCATGTGGCATTGGACTACTGATTGAGATATGGAAGATTAATAAAGTTATGGATGTCAAAATTAACAGAGAAGACCGGATATTTGGTATACCAAAATTATCTTTTACTGACAAAGGATCTTATGTAGAATCCAGCACCAGACAATATGATATGTTGGCTTTCCGTTACCTCAGCTGGGCTTGCTTCCCTCTTTTGATAGGATATGGAGTTTATTCTTTACTGTATCAGGAGCACAAGGGATGGTATTCCTTTGTCTTGAACATGATGTATGGATACTTACTAACATTTGGATTTATAATGATGACTCCTCAGCTATTTATTAACTACAAGCTGAAGTCAGTGGCTCACCTTCCATGGCGTATGATGACATACAAGTTCCTGAACACATTTATTGATGATATCTTTGCATTTGTCATTAAAATGCCTACAATGTACCGACTGGGATGTTTCAGAGATGGTAAGATATTCAAATTATTATTTCTAACTTGAAATGACTATAAACTGTGCATACATACTTTTGTTTATTAATGAAATTCTGATTTTTATTAATTATGATATACTTTGTTCCAGATATTGTGTTCTTTATCTTCTTATACCAGCGTTGGATCTATAAGGTAGACCATAAGCGTGTCAATGAATTTGGTTTCTCTGGAGAAATGGAGGATCAACAGAAACTGGCTACTAATAGTCAAACTCCAGCTATCACAGAAACAGAACAACAACCAGATAAGAAGAATGATTAGGTTTTATGAACAGCTACTTCTTTTTTTTTTGTAAAAGAAGTCAATCATCATTATTTTGCCAAAGTAATGTTCCACATTTGTTTTGTTAGTAGTGTGCCTATTGTTTATCAAGGGGCTTATTTACAGTATTTGAAGAGATAGTTTGACTCAAATTCTCAATGTCATTTCAACAATTATGTTGATGAATGTTATCTATTGTGTGTAGTGTTCATTATTTTCTTTGTTGAGGATTATTGTTCAAGCCTTTTCACAAATGTTATATAAATTAACCTAAAAGTGCCCAATATGAAAAAATATAGCTTTTCATGGTTTCACCTAAACTGCATGGTGGCATGGCATTGATATATAAACATGGATTGTTCTAGTGAAATGTTTAAATTAGTACAATTTTTGTATAAAAAGTGTTGGTAACTGTAATTTATTTACTATTTTTATGAATAGGTATATGGAAATATCTTGCATTTTGTTACATTAGGTATGAATTAAACATTGACCTTTTGTTCTATTAGCTAACGGGCACATTAAAATATCAAGCACCTTTGATGTATTTTTAAGATTTTGATTTCCATTATGTACTATTGTTATGCTTTAATGACTTAAAATACTTGATGTAATATTATTATGACAGTTTCAAGGAATAGCTATACATTCTGATTTATATTCTAAAGAAAGCATTATTTTTTCTTAGATTATAATTAATTTTCAAGTTAAATTTTGCTATGGTTGTGTGATATTTATATTTTAATAATTTGCAATATTTCATAGACTAAGTAATCAATTCTTTGTTTATTCTGTATTAGAAATCTTAGAATTCAAGTAAAATATCCTTCCTATTATATTATAAATGTGAAAGTTTGTGAGGATGTTTGTGTGTTTGTGCCTCAATCACACCTAAACGGCTGAACGGATTTGAATGAAACTTTGAATATACATAGTACATGTGCTGGATTAACATATAGGCTGTTTTTCATCCGTGTACCACGCGAGCGAAGCCGCAGGCGGCAGCTAGTTTAATAATTTATAAATGGTGCTTGTCCACTTGTCAAATTTATGCCATTTGGGGGTATTATCTTCCATTTCTAGGAAATTGGTAGCATTTTTATGTGAATCCTTCCTCCTATTCATAAATTATGTTATTGAAGTCTTAAATTTCATCATTGTCACTTTAATGTCACTGAAAAGAGATGGCAATAGACTTATCAACCAAAGCTATTGGGAGCATTATAAGACTTATGAATAACAGGGAGAACTTAAGTATTTTAGTTTTAGCCTTATTAAGATGTTTCATTAGTCCAACTGATACCTATCTAAACTGAGGAGAATCCCTACTAAAATATTTATAGAATCAATTTTATTACTTGGCATAAAGTGGCAATATTTATGTATTTCTTAATACCTAAAATCTTACAGAATTTCAATTTACTTTGCACAATCGAATAATTTTATAAATTTTAAGGTTTATTTATGTAGAGAAATGTGAAATGATAATGAATAAGTTCATCTTTAAATAAATTTGTTGTTTTATAGTACCAAAACAGTGTGGTTGATTTATTTTTTGCTGTTATTTTAGGTTTCTATTTGTAGTCACTCTTAATTGATCTCATTTTTCTTAAAATGTGTCAAAGTATAGGTAAAGTAAGATATAGATCCTAGTTACAGGGAAAAGTTCGAACATGAAGTTTATATTATATTCATAGAAAATATTTGCAGTACATACCTACAAACATTTCTCCCGTAGCGAGAATTGAATCAGCGCCTCTTGCTTCTCAGCCGAGCACTCGCCCGCAACGCCACCGAGGTCCTCGTATGCAGGCATGTCATCATTGTAGAACAATCACAGACTTAGGGTTCTCTGTTCACTGTTCTGTTCTCTATATCCCTTATATAGGTAATGAAGAAATAACAAAGATATAAAAAATCTTAATATATTTATTCAATCAAAAATTACAATTTATTGAGATAGAGTAATCATCTGTTTTTGACTACACCAGTATGTAATAGTAGAATCTTTTTTTTTTGAACGATTTCTTTTAGTGATAAAGGTTTTGAGTTATTATAATAAGGTACACTAAAACTACTACAATACACACTCAGATTAAATGACAAGCTTTTAAGGAATGTATTTAGGTGGGTAAGTATACATTGTTATTACCTACCTCTATTCACAGCACTAATAAATTCTATCAATAACCACATGAAGAAGAATATTGATTTGGAACAATGTATATCGTGTAGAAAATAATGAGTTCTTTTTATAACATAAATTGAATCGATCATATTACTTCAGCTAGTGCAAATTAAGATATTTTTATTGACAGTTTTGCATTGTAATTACAATTTAAAAATTATGTTTTGAGTCTCAAACTAGTCATTAAACAAAAATAAAAAAGGAGGAGCTTGGTAGAAACTGTTACGCAAAGTTTATTAGTAGGTAATTTATTACTGACTTGTGCTTTAACATCAACATAAA
Source organism: Scotopteryx bipunctaria (assembly GCA_949320045.1). Taxonomy (NCBI): domain Eukaryota; kingdom Metazoa; phylum Arthropoda; class Insecta; order Lepidoptera; family Geometridae; genus Scotopteryx; species Scotopteryx bipunctaria. The sequence continues at coordinate 8,261,531 of OX439450.1, read as the reverse complement.
AATCTCATGCTTTTATTTCTGTATTATATTGATTTATCAAATAAGAGTAAGTATATACATAGTACATATCAGAAGCAAAAATTTATAGACCTACCCACTGCACTTTAAAAATACCAGAGTATCTATCTCCTATCATTGCTACTTACCAGCCAGGACAGTTAAAAAGGAGATCATCACACACATTCTACTATGACATCGGATACGTAGACAATATCACAAATCAAAACATCCAAACTCAGAACTGGACATACAATAAAAAATATGTACAATAATCAAAATACTAGGTATTATCAGTTGGCATTTAGCAACCCAACTAAGTTAGGTCCAAGTTGGTTCACAAGCCTTGGCTTTGGTTATCTGAAGGGGCAGCCGGGTGCCCAGTGGCCGCGGGCACCGCATTTGAAGCAGCGCCCGTAGCCGCCGTAGTAGGCACCCTCAACGCCTGGGATGTTCCCACGTCGTCGTCTTCGAGAGTTACTATTACCGGTCTGCCCAACCCCTGAAATACAAATAATTCGCTATTGTCTCTTGGCTCCTTTTCCCAACCGACATGTATCCATCTTGAGCACAGAATAAAATGATTCTACTCTCTTGCAAATTACTGTTGAAGAATTTATTTAACAGTAATTTGCAAAATACACCAAAAAACCATTTTTTAGGTGTGTGCTGGAAACTGGCTTGCTGATAATATGTCAAATATTGAACAAATTCAAAATAGGTTACATTTTGTTATTTTTTTGTGAAAAACATTGCCTTGGCATCAGCAAACCGGACTCAAGCAATACAATTTAACAATTGCGTATACTCACTATTAGATCATACAATCAGATACTAGGGCCACCATAGTTCCATCACATAAAATTAATTCAGTAGTGTAAGTAATAATTGTAAATAAAAATCTTTAGACGTTCAGTGTATTTAAATTCAGAAGAGATTAAGTGAATCATCATCATCTTCCTGTTTTTGTCCCTCAATAAGTGGGAATGGCAAAAATGTTTCTTTACCTTTATACTACGGATACATTATCAAGCTTCACCAAAATAGCGTACAGGTATATAATACATAAGCTATATGATTTGTCACAAAGTCAAAGTATATTTATTGCTAGAAATACCTACATGTGTAAAAGATATTGGGTAGCATATGCTTACATTTGTTTCATGTACTCTGCCTACACAGGATAAAGAAGTACGCCAAACGCAATGTTTCGCAGTATCGCGATAGTGTAGCAGCAGGCGTGGAAAGTAAGAACCTACCTGTTGCGGTGGCAGGCGCAGCAGCCTTATCGGTGCTCCTAGCGGAGGCCTCTCACCAGGGGACATCGGAATCATCAGAATTTGCCTCTGTTGTCCCTAAAAAAGACTTCAGTTTAACGCACAGCACAGGCAACAGCTAAATAGATTCCGCGTCGACATGACGGCGCCCGACAATCAAGAAAAACACACGTTATCTAATATATCAATTTTATAATGAAAAATCTTGAAGTCAGACATGCAAGTTAAATAAGGTGTCGATAGAAATTGAATCAAATTATTAATTTCGTAATTTATTAGAATAATAAATAATATTAAGATTCTACACAGAAAACTATAGGCAAATGCGATGTGCGTGTGCGTGCGTCTCTCTAGGATAAGCGTTATGATAAGATTATGTCTAATAACATTTAGAAGCGGTTTCTATTTAGCTTTCTGTTCTGCGGCTTACCGTTATCTGTTGGTGAGTTTGTCTCTCCATCGGATTTATCACATTCCGACCATCCATCGTCCGTTGAAACTCTGTCGTCATCAGATTGTTCGCTGGCCTGGCTGGATCCACTATTTGTACCTGATGTGGTGTCAGACTCCCAGTCTCGATTCGAGGATCCTATGCAAACACATACGTTGCATTACTTACAGTTATTGCATTTCACGAAGACCCGCAGACTTTTTTATTCGACGGCGAGTCAGCTGAAATTCATGCATAGCAAGTAGGAACAACAAGACTAGCTGAATCACCCAAATATGTGTAAGTAGCGAACGCATCCTCGTAGAAAGCTCGGAGCAACACACTTCCCACAATAACTCGCCAGATAGATTCCGGCTCCTCAGCTAAAGGTATATTTTATATCACAAAAGTGTCGCTATAATATGTATAATTCCTTGCGCTGAGAACCGGTTTCTATTTAGCTTTCTGTTCTGTGAGACGTGAGGTACCTGCATTGTCGCTAGCATATCTGTCGGGCTCCTCGAAGTCGGCAGCATCGACCCATCCACTGTCGAAATCCGATGATTCCTTGTTAGATCTGTCGCTGTCTGACGCACGACTGTCGTGTCTATTGTCATCTGGTGAGTGTACATCGGATCTATTGCTGCCTGACGCATGGCTGTCGTATCTGTCGTCATCTGGTGATCGTGGACCGGATCTATCGCTGCCTGACGCACGACTGTCGTATCTGTCGTCACCTGGCGAGGGTGCGTTAGATCCATCGCTAGCTGATCTATGACTGTCGTGTCTGTCGTCATCTGCGTCGGATCTATCGCTGCGTGGCGAACGACTGTCGTATCTGTCAGCATCTGGCGAGGGTGCGTTGGATCCATCGCCAGCTGATCTATGACTGTTGTCATCTGCGTCAGATCTATCGCTGCGTGACGAACGACTGTTGTATCTGTCGTCACCTGGTGAGGGTGCGTTAGATCCATCGCTAGCTGATCTATGACTGTCGTGTCTGTCGTCATCTGCGTCGGATCTATCGCTGCGTGACGAACGACTGTCGTATCTGTCGTCACATGGAGAAGGTGCGTTGGATCTATTGCTGGCTGATCTATGACTGTTGTTATCTACGTCCGATCTATCGTTGCCTGACGCACGACTGTCGTATCTGTCGTCATCTGGCGAGGGTGCGTTGGATCTATCGCCAGCTGATCTATGACTGTCGTCATCTGCGTCCGATCTATTGCTGCCTGACGCACGACTGTCGTATCTATCGTCACCTGGCGAGGGTGCGTTGGATATATCGCTAGCTGATCTATGACTGTCGTGTCTGTCGTATCTGTCGTCACCTGGTGAAGGTGCGTTGGATCTATTACCGGCTGATCTATCATCTGTGTCGTATCTGTCATTGTCTGATCCGTGACTGTTGTCTCTGTCGATATCCGGCGAAGCTGCGTTTGATCTGTCAGTAACTGACGCGTGGTCGTCTCTGTCGGCATCTGGCGTTCGTCTATCGGTATCCGACTGATTGGCGGGCTCGTTAGATCCAATATATGATGCGTCAGATTCACGGTCATCTGACGGTTCTATACAAAGAAAATAAACACAGTTTATCTTACAGTTCACAAAGCCAAATAGATTCCGATTAGTTGTTCATGATATTTATCTAACATATACCAACGATCAAAAAAGCTGATGAATTTAAATTACTAGAGATTTCTGAAAGGGAACCGTACTAATTTTGATTGATACGGCTTCTATTTAGCTTTTTGTTCTGTGAGACATTACCTGGCGGTGAGATCGGAGCTGCATCGGCCGTGTCTGATTCGATATCTGTGGACGGACCGTATCTGTTGTCATCCGGCGTACTTCTGTCGTGAATGTCGGGACCCGACTGACCGTTGCTATCGGAAGATCCGCCTGACGACGCCGACTCGTAGTTTGGTTCTCTGTTTGGATCTGACCGCTCTATACGAAAAAAAAAATTAAATTAACGCACAGATACGAAGCTAAATAGATCCCGCACTGAAGATCAACAATCACACAGGTCATAAAGAAAATTGGTTTGTGGAATACAATTTCCACGTTCTATTTATTTTGTTAACGATTTAGATATTTATTGGTTATTTACTATGATTGTTTTCCAGATAACAAAATGTAATGAAGCGGTTTCTATTAAGCTTCATTTTCTGTGAGGTAGCGTTACCTAGTGGGAGAGGTAGGGATCAGGGAAGGATTCCGTTTAATGACGACTGGCCTGCTCTCGACATCAGGCTTCTTCGGCTGTCCGGCGAGACCTTCCTTAATATAACTTTGTTACCAATCATGTGTGTACCCCATTCGGATATAATAAAATATAATAAGGTGGGGTTGTGCTTACCAGCATGGTGCATAGAAATTTCTTACCAGTTAAGAGTGCAGTAAAGCCGGTTATGCTGGCACCATCGATCTAACCTGGTACTATTTGGTGATGGCCTATGCTGCATAGATCGATTAAAGGGTAGCTCTAGTATAGCACAAGCCATGCACATGCGATAAAAAAGTAAGTAAGTTAAGAGACACATAATATTATTATGTGAAAGTAAAACGCACCTGTGATTTTTATTCCTGCTTCGTTTGAGATCCCAGCTTCGATCAGAATATGTACGGAGCACACTCGGATACTTCGGATGATACTCGTATCGTAATCAGCCAACTAAATTATGCCCGATTCTAGTATTCTACTAACGGACGATGGATCGTTAATTACTATAGCAACTATGTTATTTTTGACAGAAAAACGAAGATCATAGCATCTTTGTTAATGTTAATGCATCGGGTAATGAACGACCCGTAGCTAGTGACATATTGGAACCGGGCATTGTATAGACGGGTTTCTACGATACGAGCAGTGACTGAGTAGGTGTTCGATTGCGCTCGATCTTCACACTCCGATCCCGCGGTTACATTATCGTGCTACAAAATTCGCGCAGATCCACTCAAATGATTTTTCGCAGGATATACAAGCGTAGTTTCGCGATAGTGTAGCCGCAGGGTTATGTTTGTTGCTTACCGTTTGTGGTGGATGCTGCCGTATTGTCGGTTGTGCCGGAAGCGTCGGCGGGCGTACCGCCGGGCTCATCGGAGTTGGTAGCGTCGTCAGATCCACTATCGGAATCTGACGTGTGTTGGCCTCGTTGTTGCGGCCAGAGGAAACTGTAATCGCCATAGTCGCTGTGGATTGAAAAAGTGACTGTCATTTTAGAGGAAAGGATTATGTCTATCCCGCTAGCACTCAAACTGAGAGGACGGAGAAGATTAAAAACGAAATGTGTTAATGAATAAACCAATTTTATTTCTTTTCCTTCACACAAAAGTTAAATAATACAGTTATACTTATATATAAAGACAAAGTCTGTTTTATTACAAAACAGGCAAGAACAAAATCGCTTTCCTGACTCATCAAAATTATGTATTTATACATCTGTTTCATCATTATTGCATCATCCGTCAGCTTTCGCATTTATAACATAAATGTATCCCGAATAAGAAAAAACCGAGCAATCTGTTCAAGTTTCAACTGATTCACACAGCATCTCTAGCGGTTAGGCTTTAGCAAAATAATTAAGTTTCGACTCCCTCGGCAGCGTGGCGCGCGAGTGCTCGGCTGAGACGCAAGAGGTGCGGGTTCGATTCCCGCTGGTGAGAGAAATGTTTGCATGTTCTGCAAATATTTCTTCCGGGTCTGAGCGTTGTGATACCATGGTACTTGTAGTTTCTGATACCCACAAGGAATCCTAGGGCGGTGTCAGAATTATCAGAATATTAATTTAAAAAAATATTTGTGGCCATTTGACACAGCGCCATCTAGCCCCAAACTAAGCAAAGCTTATAAGTACTATGGGCTCCAGATGACTGATAGAATGCTTTTATACTTTTTTTTGTAAATACATACTTATTAAACTACAATACCTGGGACAAATAAATTCGTCCAAGCACAACACCCAGACCGGGAAGAAAATAAATATTTGCAGAACATACAAACATTTCTCCCGTAGCGGGAATCGACCCTGCGTCTCTTGCGGTATTTATTCGGTGTTATTATAATTAATAATAATAAGGCGCTCTATAGCCAGGTGGGGCGATGATATTCGTAAGGCAGCGGGCAGGGTATTGGAGAAAGAGAGCTGAAGATCGAGCTTAGTGGCGTGCCATGGGAGAGGCCTATGTCCAGCAGTGGACTGATGTGGGCTGATGATGATGATGATGATAATTAAAAATCAATTCTTGAGTGTAAAGCGGTACTCACTAGCCCTCCTCGCCGAATTCCTGCTCCTCTTCAAGTTGTTCGCTGTCGCTAACTTCGAATAATTCTGAACTTCCTCTGTGAACAAAATAGACCAACTCAGACAGAAGTTCTAATGAAAATTTGCTTGCTTACTGAGTCTCTAAGTTTAAGGGCGTTTAAGGCGCTATCTTTTCACCCCACTCGTTCGAACATACGATGGAGCGGACTTCGTAGACATTCAAAGTAAACGATTTGCAGTCTAGTGTGTCTTCAGTGTGATCTTTCAGTCAAATGTGCGCTTTGCATTATCACGAAACCATTATAACGAAGAACCTCAAATTACCTAAAGTTTGAATTGTGTCAAGTGCACAAAACTAGTATACTACTACTATACAAAGTGGTCCTTTGTATAGTAGTAGATTTTAAAACCTGCCGATTTCAGATGGACGGATTCGAACCTACGACCTTGTGAAAGAATCACACAAAACACACAGACAAAACGTTTATTAGTAAGTGCATAGCATACCGGCTGGTTTCGTTAGTGGGTAGCAACGCCAGCTCCTCGAGTTCTGCGAACAATACAGCTTCATAAGTCTATCCACTTGGCAAACCTCACGCGTACCACTTGAAACTGACACTTCGTATTGCACAAACTTTTAGTGTATTCGAAAAGGGTGTTCCGATTTTGTAACAATCGCGTCAGCGTCGTTTGCGTAAATTTTTATGTTTATTCATTTACATTATATATATTTTTTTATATTTAAGGACAGCACCATTCTAGCCCCAAACTAAGCAAAGCTTGTATTATTTATACCAGATGGCTGATAGAATACTTATATACTTTTTTTGTAAATGCATGCTTATAATACATATACTACAACACCCGGAAGGAATTGTGGCGAGACTTGCACTTGCAGAAACATTATTGTTTTTACATTAAAACATGAATAAAGTGAAGAATGGCTGCAAATTGAATGGACAAGTCCGCAACCTTTCAGCGAATAAAAAGGAGAACCCCTCAAGACCTCAATAGCCTGCGACGAGAAGGGAGTACGTGACCATAATGGATATGCTACTGGGCCTATTCCATGTACGCCAATGACGGAGTAAACTTAATTACTCTAGCTCAATGCCCAGAAAGGCAGATAGCAAGAAAACAGATGGGACTTAAAAAAATGGTAAAGAGAAAGGTCGTTCCAACATCTTTTATATCGAACTTTGAATTAAGGGCTGAGTGACGAGGTACCATACTGTACTCGCATATTGATACTCTGCTACTAAGGCCTTTTACCATCTATAGTAGATGATTTATGCAGCGTCAGGAGGCAACTTTTACATTCATAAACGGAGCTAAGCCGAGGGTTTCCTCATGATGTTTTCCTTCACCGTTTGATAGTATTGGTTTTCGCGCAGAAAAATCCATTGGTACACTACCGGGTTTGATTGAACCCACGGCCTTAGGATCGGAAGGCGGGGTCACTACCAACTAGACCACCAGTGCTCTCATTTTAGATACTCACAACACAAGGAATCCTAGTGTGTGGTCAAGAAGTATCGAACTTAAATAATAATCAACCGTATGTTCACTAAATACGGTTTATTTTAGCTGAGTGTATGTTTGTGCATAGTGATGTAACAGAATACCACGTGCGCATTATTAGTATGAAAACTCGTTATTAAGCAAAATACGTGGTACATGTCAAGTTTCAGCTGATACGCAGACGCCATACTTGTTAGTAACTGTTCTAATTACCGACGATAACTATGTTACACATTAAAAAGTTCTTGAACTATTCCCTGGTGTAAGTTACGAAGCTGCATTGTTCCCAGAGTTAGGATGTAGATATCATACACACCTGCCCTGTATTTGAGCATATCCTCACGTTTCTTCTTCATTTCATTCGTCAAACTTTGTACCATTTTCTCTATGAACGTATCTAGAACTAAGCTTTTGCACTCGGATGTAATAGGCGACCTGGAAACAGAACAATTTAGATTTTGAATTGAGAGTACTTATAAGTAAGTTCGTATGAGCTAGTGACCAACTCTTGTGACGGCGTTTTTATGCCGTCTAAAGGCCTCCGTCATGGCTTAATGACTTAAAAGCCGGGACCGACAATTTAACGTGCTCTCCGAACCACGGAAGCGCTCAGCCCATACTAAGGCCTTTTACCATCTATAATAGATGATTTATACAGCATCAGGAGGCAACTTTTACCTTCACAGACGGGACGCTGTAGTGCCCGGGACGAATTAAGATGGAGTAGGCTTGCCCATCACCTATTCCGTCCTCTCAGCTTAGTCGGCCTTGTCCACAGGAAAGACATGGTCAATACGTGCGGGGCTGACTAAGCCGCGGGTTTCCTCACGATGTTTTCCTTCACCGTTTGAGAGTACTGGTAGGTACTGGCACATAATTTTTTCGCACAGAAAAATCTATTGGTACACGACCGGATTTGAACCCACGACCTTAGGATCGGAAGGCGAGGTCACTACCAACTAGACAACCAGTGCTCTCTCAGCTCATAATGTCACTTGCAACCCATCCACATTGTGACCGCGCACAACGTTGCTTAACTTCAACGACCAATCAAGAACGTCCAATAATTGTGGCCGCATGGCAAGAGACAAAATCAGTTGATCGAGCGAGCGAAGATCTCAGAGGCAACTTGGGCGACTTGGCGTTATATGTTTGTGGATAATATGTTTGTCAGATCGTAACTTTCGAACCGTTAATCCAAACTGTATGAAACTTGCTGGGAAGCACATGAGTATAATCGGCGAAGGAGGTGTAAGATTATAGAGTACCCGAAACGAAAATATTTTTTACAATTGTATCGATTGGGGTGTCATATGAAAGGGTTTTACATTTTAAAATGGTTTTAATCTAGGCTGAATAGTTTGTGAAATACGGCGAAATAAGTAGTACTTAAAAACCGTTGTAACCTGAGCTCCCTCTTGTTAGTTTCGATGTCTTCGTAGTTCAGGTTAGATATTAGTATGAGGGAATTTGATTAAGCCAAAAGAAAAGTGGCAGGAAAGTACAGGAAAAGTGGCTTAGGAACCATTTGTTCTTTTTTTGAGAAACAAATTTTGACATAGTATTTTTTTGGCCAAGCCAAGTGAGTTCACCATGAAAATGAGCGATGTTGCAAAAATATTGTTTTGATGTTTATCGACTCAGTTACTTCTAAGGAGCATTTCGTTGCATCTAAAAAAAATCGCAGAAGTTGGTACAAAGTGTGTAAGTACCGTACCAGAAATCTCAGGGCGCGAATGCAAATCTTGCGGGTTGTGGACATCGGGTGCGAGATCTCTTGGAACTTTAAATCCTTTGACCGCACTGGTTTGAAAGAAGTAGTGACACCACTAGTAGTAGTGTAGTAGGTACCTGCATATCGGGCAATCTCTTTTCTTCTTTTTCCACATAGTAATGCAGTATTTACAGAAGGTGTGGGAGCAGTTCAGTGTGGTGGCTTCTACGAACAGTTCCGCGCAAATGCTGCACTGCAGTTCACTCTCCATGATCTCCCCAAACGCATTCAATGTGGCTGTCTTAGAAGTACCCTCCCCTGGGCTGTCCGTACATATATTCTCTAGGAGAGTATTCTTTTCTGATTCTACTGTTTGCAGCTGACTTGTAACCTGTACCAGGAAAATATTGTAGGTCTAGTATTTATTAAACTTTATTTGTTAACATATTTAAAGTTTATAACGGGACTAAGTTATTAGTTTTATAATTTAAACGGAAACACATCTTGGTAGCAGGACATCTTTATTTACAGAGACTAGAGAGCGAGTCACATTAGAGTCGAGAGTCGAGAGAGTCACACAGATAACAAAAAATTGTAAGTACTATGTTTACAGAGCATGGTGTACTACTACTAGTTACACTGTCATAGACTAAATATCTCAATACAACCCCTCAATTTATAGAGGTTTATCTTCACTTATATTATAAAGAAGAAAGATTTTTTGTTTGTTTGTAACGAATGGGCTCTGAAACTACTGGACCGATTTAAAAATTTTTTATAGGCTATAATAAATTTTCAAAAAAATCCTTAAGAAACCTGCAATATTGTAACCCAAGGTAGAAAACCCAAAATAGTTTTTGGCGTGCGCTGTGAAAACTATTGATTATAGAACAAAATAATGTACTACAGGTTTATAGGTCTTATTAATGTCCACAAAAAAGTCCGCAAGACAACATATCCATCTATTATAGTTAAGTCACAATAACAGCTTTTATATTCTAAAATTTAATTACAATGCAGGTAGGAACAAATGTTGGTTCCATTCGCGTCATGGTATGAACCCTTATCAAAATAAATTATTACATCACAAGGACTATTTATTTCTTAGCAAATTCTATTTTAATTCATTCGAATCCGACATTTAGTTTAAAAGTTATCACGAGTCTAGGTTCGAGCGTTCTCTGCAATACCTCGGGATGTCTCGAACGGCCACAGAATAGATAATAGTTAGTTTGACTCTGTAGAGTGGGAGTGAGGTGCGGGGTTAGGTATATACAAAATAAATGGACACGTGTTTCAGGATTTTTCAAAACAACCCTTAAAAAGGGGTGTAATGGGATGTCAAAGTTTGTATGGGAACTCTTTAACGGGGGGTGCGAATGGTTTGAAATCTAACGAGTACGAAGTCGCGGGCAACAGCTAGTATCCTATAGAATCTTAAATTGAATAAACATTAAATCTAAAATACTTGTAATGATGACACTAATTTAACTCGTAACTTTATGTGACTCTACATACTTTAATATTACAATATCAGTATTCTAGTAACTAGCTCTAAGAAATATCTTTACAAATTAATTGGATTAGCTCCCTAAATAAAAGTTTTACTAAACTAAAATTACATTTTTTTTTATAAATCTAATCCTAACCTATCTATAACAAACAAAGTTGTATTTAAACCTAATGACTAGAAGTAACAATTGAGTGCAATTATTGTTGCATGTATACATATAAATTAATCATTTACTTAACTAATACATGATACATGCTAAGCTTGTAACAGAAATACAGATGCCTGTTAGCTGGCAATGCTTTTGTAAAAATGTCTGAAACACTATCACCATGTAAGTACATATGATATATATAGATACAATATTCTTATTGATGTCTTTCTTTAGGTATCTAACGGTATATGTCTAAAGGGATAGCGGTTTTATTTTACTATGTAGGAATTCAGAGAGTAGGCCTTTGCAATGTATGAGTTCACTTACTGCATGTGCGCCTGCTATGTACTCAGCCTCAGCTGTGGACAATGCTATGCATGATTGTTTTCTTAAGAACCAAGTTATAAGGTTGTTTCCTTGGTAAATGGCACAACCACTAGTGCTTTGTCTATCCACGAATATGCCTCTATCTTACTGTAATTACCTGTCTTTTTATTGACGTCGTTAACATTCTTCCTGATCTAGTTTTACGTTCTGGTGTTTCCTCTTGAGTATCTTCATAATCAGTATATTTTTGATCCTTCTTGGTATCTTCTTTGCTTTCTATGTCTTCTTTTATTCTTCTTGGTATGTTCTCTTCACTTAAATCTGATTTTCTTCTGTTTTGACTATCTTGTATGTTATTCTTGGTATCATCTTTTTCTTCATAGTATCTTTGTATATTAACCTCTTCTTTAATATTCTTTTCTTCATATTTAATCTGTGTTTCATCAAATTTGACATCTCTTGACACAATTATTTTGTTACTTTTAGAGTCCCATAGTCGATATCCATTGGCTTGGTAACCAACAAATCTCATTTCCTTTGCTCTTTCTGAAAGTTTGTCCTGCTTTGGTAAAATATGAGCCCAATACTCTAAGTTTGCTCCAAATACTCTAAGTTTGGATAAACCCTTGTTACCAAACTTCTTTTCAGCTGGCGTTTGAAAGTTAATAGCCAAGGATGGGCATCTGTTTATTTGATAGACAGCACACTGGACTGCTTCACCCCACAGCATTTTTGGTAAACCTGTATCTATCAATAATGTTATTGCTCTGTTGTATATCGCCCTATTCATTCATTCTGCTACTCCGTTTGATTTTGGGCTATATGGTATTGTATACTGTAAAATTATTCCCTTTTCTTTGCAAAATTAACGAATTTTCTCATTTTTGAATCCACCACCATTATCTGATCTTATTTTCTTGACTCTGTTTCCTGTTTGTGTTTCTACTCTGTTTATATATTCTATCAGCTTATCAGTTGCTTCATTTTTTCTCCTCAATAGGTAAACCTCACAAAAGTGTGAACAGTCATCAATTATTGTATAGTAGTAAACCTCTCCTGTTAGAGTGGGTGTGGTCATCGGTCCAGATATATCAGTGTGAATCAACTCACCGATAAAATTAGAATGTGGTTTCTGTGTTTGATGGAAAGGTAACCTAGTTGACTTACCTTTCATGCATCGGTTCACATGGAGTCTGACTGCATGGCAGTTGCAGTATTCTTAGCTGATTCCTATTTGCATTACCTAATCTCTGATGCCACAAATCATTAGTATTGAAACTTGCTTCATTTTGGTTATTAGAAATCAAACTTGTGCTATTTTTGAGTTTCATATCTATACTCTTTTGGATTTACTGATTATACATAGTACATTAATGATTATACATAGTACACTATCATAGTAAAATTGAACTTGAAGTCTTGAACGCATTCTCTTGCAATTTTCTTACAGATAACAAATTATGTGATAATTTGGGAACAATCAATCCTTCAATATCTATTGATATACTATCATTATAAATTACTGTTAGTTTACCTTTCTTGGAGCATGTTAAGAACTGTCCGTTAGCAACATAAATCTTGGTCTGTTTGTACATTTGCATGATGTTTGTCATAAATTGTTCAATTCAATTCAAGTTCAAGAGTCTACAATTAACTTAACATTATCACTCACACTTCTACTTGTCACACTTGCATTGAACTCTTGTGTCAGTACCGAGCACCCAGACTGCTACGGTGTCCTGTAGGAGCTGTCACCTCGTCCTCTGCTGGAGTAGTTGTCACCTCTGGATTGACCTCTTCCACTCGTGGTGAACCGGCCTCTTTGATTATCACGTACTGGCTGCATCGACTTGCATTGGAAGAACTTGTGCCCTCTTTTTCCACATTTGTAGCATGTCATGAAACTTTGTGCATCTGCTACTGTAATCTCTTTACCTTTAATTTTAAGTTCAGCATCAAGGAGCCTCGATTTTACAGCAGTAGATGGCAAACCTTGTCAGTATCCTTAAGTGTTGCACCTGTTGACTCAAGATCAGCCATAATATTGTCGAACTTCAGAAAATGATCTTGAAGCTTGAGGCACCCAAATTTTAATAGTGAAGATGGTCTTCGTCTCTAGGCCTCGTGGAATCCAGTAATGAATAGGTGTACGCGTCGGGGTCCGGCTGTACCGCAGTTGGACATGGTCAGTGTTGTATTGGTATGAACCTGTCTTATCTGATTTGGAGGACGAGTTGTGGGTAGTCTGGGAAACTGCCATCGGCTTTAGGCGGTAGCTCCAGTACTTCAGTCATCCCGTGACCACGATCGCTGCAACGCGTTTCAAACGTCGGTAAAATAAAAAGTTACGCAATAAAGTCCCGTTATAAACTTTAAACGTCGTAGGTTTATTGTAACTCGAATGTAAACTCGTACGTTACTAACTGACTGACTAACAATCAACGCACAGCCTAACCTATAAGTCCTAAATACTTGAAACTCGAAATTTGGAAGGTATATTCTTCATATGGTGTGGGAGGGGGTGCACTAAGAAAAACATATTTTTTGCTAGCGACTATAGCCTGGGAAAACTCATGAAAGAGCCATTATTTACATGTTAAATAACAATAAATCTATAATCTATGTATTAACAATAAGTAAATAATAACAAATATTTGAGGACTTTTCATACAGCACCATGTAGCCACAAACTAAGCAAAGCTTGTGTATATTTTTCTGTAATCACATACTTATAATACATAATATTACAACACCCAGATCCGGAAGAACTTACTATTTCTTTGCTGGACTGGGAGTAAAAAAAAACATAGAATGCGTCCAGCTGCTTCTCTCCCCGAGCGTGTCGTAAAAGTCGACTCAGGGATAGTATCCTCCCCAACGTGATGGACCATCTATATGGGCAATGAGCTGATCACCTGTCACCATGGTTCACCATATCTATCTTGGGACTTTGAATCAGAAGTGGCTGCAAGTTTTATTATGGCTACTTGTGGCTCTGCCTACCCCATTGGAGATACGGGCATGATAATATACATACATACAGACCCGCAAGAAATATTTGCAGAACATGCAATGCAAACATTTCTTCCAATTCTTTCCTTGCGTCTCAGTCGAGCACTCGCCCACTACGCCACAGAGGTCGTCAAAAGTGGATTATATCTTAACTAGCTGCCGCCCGCAGCTTTCGCGTGGTACCCAGGTAAAAAATAGCCTATATGTTAATCCAGTGCATGTACTATGTATATTCCAAGTTTCATTCAAATCCGTTCAGCCTTTTAGGCGTGATTGAGGCACAAACATCCAAACTCACAAACTTTCGCATTTATAATATAAGTAAGATGATATAACTCTTTAACAAGAAAGAAACTAATAGCGAGTTGTAAAGCGTACCTTTTCCAATTGTTGTTGTAGTGTAGAGATAACTTCACTAGATTGATCAACTTGTATCTGGATCCGTTCAGCCGCCAACGCTGCCAACTCCGTTTCTCGTTCTAACACACGTGCCTGTAAAGTAACACATCTATTTTAAACTATTTGTCATTGTTATCCATTTTCTGTACCTCTTCTTATTTGACCATACTGTCCCAGTTAATAAAAAAATACTTTGTATAGGTTACTTTTATTCAGGTAAAACGTGGGCGAAACCGCAGGCGTAAGCTAGGGCAAAACAAGATAGTAAACTCTACTCACAAGTACATCTATCTTGGCTTTTTCAGCATCATTCTCAGCTTCAGTCAATTTCTTAAGGATTACTTCCCTTTCTTTTTGCTGAAACAATAACAAAAGAAAAGTTACTGAATGCTACAACAAAATGTTATTTTTGAACATCCATCTGACTACCCACTATGACATCTACGAGGACCTTAAGATCAAAGAGTATGTGTACTAATGATTTCAGTGCAGTCAGAGTGTAATATCTTTAGGGTTCCATGCCCGAAGGGTGCCAATGGGACCCTATTACTAAACCTCCTCTGGCTGACCGTACGTCTGTCAGAGAGCTGTATCTCATGAACCGTAATAGGTAGAGTTGAAATTTTCGCAGAATGTGTATTTCTATTGCCACTTTAACAAATAATAAAAAACTAAAAAATAAGCGAGGGCCCCCCTAGAAAAAACATTTTTAATGTACTATGGTACGGAACCCTTCGTGTACGAAATCGACTCGCACTTGACCAGTTTTTATTTTAACTCTGCTTACCAACTGATCCATTTTAGCTTTTTCTTCAGCTTTGAGCTTATTCATCTGTTCCATTTGCTGTTGTAGTTCTTTTTCCGCCTTGATCCTTAGCTGTTCAGTTTGTTCAATCTGTTTTGCAAGGTTCTGTTTGATATTGATTAGTTCTTGCTCAAGTTCTTTTTCTCTTTGCTGCTTAAGCTCAGCCATCTCTTCGAGTTCCTGTATAATGGAAAATGTTTCTACTTTTGCAGTTTCATAACATTTTTATTGTACATTTTATAACTGAATTAGACGGAATTTAGACCGAATAACGATACCTTTAAGTCTAATAATTGGTTGTGGGGAAATAAGATGTCTTGATGTCCCATTTTGAGGTATTTGGGGTGTACTGTGCAGTGCCACAATACAAAAGCAAATTTTTTAAACGGTTTTATTTAGCTTGCCCTGTTTGTTTTTTGGGTTAAATTTAGTAATTGAAATTTTACCCCTTTACTGTTAGCAGATTGATCTGATAGTTGGTACACACCATCAGTTTTGATGACAATACAATTGAATATATAGGTATTCAATATCATTGTAAATCCAAGATGGCCGCCGCCACAAAATGGCGGATTACATATTTTTTCACAACCTGCGTAATATGGGTATCAAATGAAAGGGTTTTAGTAGAATACAGTACTTGGCGGATCACTGAGTTTAGACAGTCTATGCAATAAAACTGAAATCTAGGCAACTAATCAATTAAAAACTAAAAACTTCAAAATAAAAAAAATATTGAAAATCCGTCAAGTGTTGGCCACTAGCTCATACGTAGCGGTACGTAGGGTGTAGCGTAACCTGGATAAATATGTAAATAGCATTTATAATAATACTAGCTGCCGCCCGCGGCTTTGCTCGCGTGGTATCCGGATAAAAAATAGCCTATATGTTAATCCAGTACATGTACTATGTATATTCCAAGTTTCATTGAAATCCGTTCAGCCATTTTTTTTTTTTTTTTTTTGTTGTTGCTAGCCAACGCTTGCATTTAACTTAAAAAATATATTTTACCTACTTTATTAATCATTATTTTGTTAAAATATGTAACCTTTTCTTTGGCCAACTTCACTCAACTGCTCAGTCTCCTGTCTTAAAAAGTATTCTCTAGTACCTGTTTTTCTTTTAGACGAGCTGCTTCCTGTTCTCGTATCTTATCTTTCAGCTTTTCAAGCATGTCCTGTTTAGAACTGTTTTCTCGATTCAGCTCAGACAGGAATTCCTCTCGTTCTTTTTCCAGTTTTTCCTTTAATAAGTTATTTTCTCTTAAAAGCTCTAACTCTGTTTCATTTTGTTTGATGATGCGCTCCTGCAATTTGAAATTGAATAAATCATAAAGAAATACTTTTGTGGTTACTAATGAACAATGAAAGAGTAGTCAATTATCAATGTAAACATACCATTAGGTTTGAAATCTTATTTTCCATCTCATCCTTGACTCTGGCCAGCTGTGCATCTCGCTCCTCAATGAGGGACGCTTTCTGCATCTCCACCTCATTCTTTTCTCCTTTTAAGTTCTTGATTTGAACAGAAAAGTCCTTTTCCAGCTGTTGAATCTTTCTATTCATATCCTCTTGTAGTTTTTTCTTAAGTGTCATTGTAGTGGTCTGCATTTGCTTTGCATTTTGTATTTTGTTTTCAATGTGTTGTATTTCAGACTTCTGGGATTGTTCAAATTTATATTTGACACTGTCTAGGATAGTACAATCACAAGTATCATCTATTTTCATTCGTTTCCTTGGTATTTCAATGGCTGGGAGTACAAATTTGTAGCATAGCTCTTCTGTGGGTTCCAATATAATGACATCTTCATGTTCAAGCTTTCTTCTGGTACCTTTACCGAGCAGAACATCATTAATCTTGATACCAGCACTGCTGTGATCCTCAATATACCATTCATTATCTTCAGTCTTCTTAAAAGTACAATGTTTTCTTGATATAGCTATATGTGGTATGCAAAGTGTGTTTGACAGACCTCTACCAATTTTAAACTAAAAAGAAAAACCAATATTTATGCATTATACAAATACCTAGGTAACTAGTCACTTTTTATTGAATGGAATATTAAACTCAATTCTCTACTAATTAAACACCTTTGTATGGTCTGTCAAAAATGTGGTCTACCACCCTAAGGAAGTTCATTTGCACATCATTAAACAAGGTTGAGTTTTCCTTGCAATAATATTCTGACAGTTACTAATGTACTGTCTTATCATTATTTTGGTTACACAGGAAGATTGGTCCAAACTGGTAGATCACATTCTTGGCCCAAAATACCTATAAGTTTTGGTGACAAAAGATAACTATTACTATCAACTGCTCACTATAAAACTTAAAAGTAATTTAGGACGAAGAGGGTTGACGTCAGGCAGGCGGCCGGTCATAAAACACCTTAGCCATAATCTCCTACAGTCATGAGCCAAGGATCATGCTGTGCAGACCTCACATAAGAGTGAGATAAGGCTGGAAGATGACGATGAGATGATGATGACGTTTCAACAACCTAAGTGGTATTCCTAGAGATCCTGGGTTTATCCAAGTATGCAGGTACCTACCTAACTATATCTAAGATGTAATATACTGGAGAAGTAATGACCATTGGAACTTCTTAAAGTCAATAACATGAGCATACACCAAATAAAAACCTTCGAAACTTACTTCTTCTCTTGTTATGATAATTTTGCCGAGATGAGGGAAGTTTTGGCTCAAAGGCGGGCATGCAACTAGGAATGGATTCTCCTCCATCGTCTTCACTACCTAGAGTAGGACCTTCTGTCTCAAAAAAACTTGTCAATGCAGCGAGTAACGATAGAACAACCAACAAACAATTTATTTATAAAATCCAACAAGGAAATTTCGTTGGAATGGAAGCAATCAATCGAACAAACCCTGTCTGTACTGTAAAACGTCAGAAAAATCAATAAATCGAAACGAACGAAATTCAAGCAGTGTTGCCAGGGCCATTGAGTCGTTACGTTTCGTTCGTTCCATCCATCCATTAAATGTTACATTTTTGCTGTAAAAGATACATTTTTTTTAAATTTACGCGTTTTTGGGGTCCGTGTGAGGCAAATTAATGTTAAGCAAAATAGCTGATTAAAAAGGAATTTAGGATGTAAATTTATTAGTCTTAAGTTAGTTTTACACTGAACCAACTACTAATATTCGATATGCATAGAACCCTATTATTTTTGTAAATAATAGAAATAACGCATTGGAATGTATCTGTTAAGTTATTTATAAGTGCATTAAAGAATTTGAATTTGAACCCTGTTAGCGCTGAGTGTGAAAGAGTGTGAACTACTTATTAGACGCGCCAGTTTTAGGTATGTTCAATTTGGATGCGTTTGTAAACGGTTTGCAATAGAAATCTTGTGTTGCAAATCCCGTTTTTCTCAAAAGTTACGAAAAATGTAAGAAATGTAACCTTCTGGCAACTGGTAACTGGACTATTATGTGTCAAGATCACAGACTACAGCACTGTTGTCAACCTCAGGAATGCACTTAAAAAAACAGCAGAAAACAGTAAAATAGTAATTTCAAAACATCAAATCTACTGCCCGACATAACATTCATACACAGACAGAGGAATTTCTTTCAATTCTTAATATTTATGAAATAGTTTATTAACGAGCATGGTCAAATAAATATTTATTAATAATTAACTAATCATTTACTAAAGACTATTTATTAGAATCAAAAAAATATTTTAAATTTTTAATAAATTGTTTAGTCGGAGTAAAGTTGGAATCGAGAATCGATTCAATAAAAAATCTTTCCATCCCTACTTGCTCTAACTAAAGGTTATTTCGGTTTGACATGTTGGTTGTAACGTATTGCGATTTGGATTTTTTTTCTTAATTCGAAATTCAGATACATCACCTAAAAACAGTAGATGTACGAACTAAAACAGAAAACAGGGATGTCAAGGCGAAAACAGTAAATCTACTGTTAAAACAGCAGGGTTGGCAACAGTGGACTACAGGGATGTCAAGTTGTTTTTCCTGGCCTGGTTTCTGAACCCTTTGGCCGTTTCTTTTTTGGAGTTTCTTTTCATGGACGTTTGAATGGTTAATTAATCTTGTATAAAAGTATTTTGTGACATCTGTGTTGCCGTTTTTATTTTGAGAAAATGCTAGAAAACATGCTAAGGTCTTTTGTTATCAACCTACCTATGCCCACGATTTCACACGCGTGCATGACACAATTTTAGGTGTAACAGTTATTTTAGGCTACCTACCATAGAACACTATTACTCCTAGCGGAGCTATCTACACAATTTGCCACATTTCTGATGTTATTAGGATAAGGACAGGAAAGGTAAATATAATAATATTTTGATCGTTTAAATAATTTTAATCCAAATTAAACAATATTCCTTAATCATCGTCATGTTCGTTGGTTTGGGCTTGTGATTTCGATAGGCCACTTTCAACATCCACACTCATCGGCGCCTTATTTGTATCTTTTACTCCTCGAATGTGTATTATTACTTCTTCAGGTACCTACGATATAAAAGGCTAACACGATTTACCGGATCTTTTATGACCATAATTACCTATCTATAACTCTGGAGTTAAAAGTTCATAGTGTCATTCGATTTTTCAATTTCGATAGAGGACAAGACAAAAAAAACGTACCTACCTAAAAACAATCACAAACTAATTTCAATAAAAATCATTGATAAAAAAAATATCTCTGGTCTCTATAAATTTTTTTGACATTGACTTTTAATTTGAAATGCCAAAATGCTAAATGCACATGCTAGAGGGTCAAGACAGCTAAATTTAGCTAAAAATGTTAATCTCAATTTTAAGAGGTCGAAGACTGAAAAAATGTTTGATTGAAAAGCTTTGATTAATAATAAAAGTTGGATTAAATATATACTTTACTTATTGAGTAATTTCTATTTATAAGTAGTATATTCAAAGTGTTCCTATTCGCATAAATAAAAACTTTGTAGGTGTCTACAACCACTGTATTTTAAATTCATTTGCAAATTAGATCCTTTACATAGAAAATAAGTTACTATTAAAGAATGCGTAGATCAACTCAACTTACTACTGGAGCTAATTTAATGATTTCTAATCATTACCATTACAGTTTTTACTTTTACATACAGGTAATGGTTTTTACGCTACTATTTATGTTTTTTATGACTTTATTTTTTGAATTTCAGTATTTTTAAAAGCCATCAATTAAAGGCACAAGTAGTTTTAAAAATCAAAAGAAGTATTTATCTCTTACGCATTTTTATCCAACAAATTTTTACAATAACTTAGGTACTTTAAAGCATTTTTTGTGAACCAACATAATCAACTGATCATTTTCAAGTCGTTTTGATATAACAAGAATAGACGTATTTCTGTAAATTGAGGTCATTTTTACGTAAGCGCCATTATATCCTAAAATAGCAGTCCAAATACAATGATATGAATTACTGGACATAGAAAATGAAAAAAAGAATTAAATCTTACGTTGACGTAATCAAAATTCGATAACTAGGTAAAAAGTTATGATTAAAAAACGAAAAAAATCTTTAGACGGCTTTTTCTCGAAATGGCCTTTTGGCGCTTACGTAAATTTGCCTTTCCAGTGACGATATAATTAACAGGAATTATAGGTATAAGCTGTCAACAATACATTATATCGTCACTGGAAAGGCAAATTTACGTAAGCGCCAATCGAGAAAAAGCAGTTTGAAGTTCATTTTTTTAATCATAACTTTCTACCTAATTATCGAATTTTGATGACGTCAACGTAAGATTTCATTCTTTTTTCATTTTCTATGTCCAGCAATTCATATTATTGTATTTGGACTGCTATTTTGGGATAATAACTCAATATGCCTATTTGGCGCCATTTTGGCGCTTACGTAATTTTGCCTTTCCAGTGACGATATCAAATACATTAAACCATATTATGGTTTAATATATTTGACTAACAGACAAGGACTCTTGCAACAATTCACCATCATAGGTAGGTACCTACCTACTTAAACTAAGAGTGCTGTATATACCTACGAGTAGCTTATGTAAGTATTTGTTATTTGGCGTAGGTAGGTATTTAGTGTTTCAATAATGAGCAGCCGGCCGCGTTAATACAATTTTTTTCCCAGACTATTTATTTTTAGGAGTGTGATTAGGAAGACAACACTATTTTTTTTCTAGCTCTTGTTTTAAATTACAAAAATATGAATACTTAAATATAATTAAGTGTTTTTCTTGGGAATCATTATACAATTGAGTAGGTAACCCAGTTGCAAAAGTTGCTCTATGATTATGAGTATAACCGGATGTGAGCTAGTGACAGAAGTCAAAAGATCGTCTCTAAGGCTCTTTAGGGCTACATGACAGAATTGAAATAAACCTTCTAAAGTGCAAGCGCGGTCGCAGCCTGAAATTTTGCAGGGAGTCACTAAATAATAGAATATGTCGAGTAAATCAGATTTTATTGCACAATACACAATTTTATTGCACACATTATAAAACAAATGGAACCCTTCTATTTTTATTAGCATCGCGGCTAGGGGCAGAAAATTACTTTTTTATATTTTGTAAATTTTAGATCTTTCAATTTGACGTGTACGGTTTGGAGGGGGGGGGGGGGGGGGTCATGTCCCCTGTGACCCCCCCCTTCGGACCGCGCCTGCTAAAGTGATTAGGTAAATTAACATAAAAAACTGAGTCCACCTTTATAATGGCTGTCACTTGCAAAAGTTGCTGATTACTTTTGCAAAACATTGTATATCACGTTCGACTCCTGCATTTAGCGTTCTTTTTGTTTTATTTTGTTATCTTTAATTTAAAATATATACGCCCGTACCGTCAATAGACAGTTTTTTTAACTTGATGATTGGTAATTCAAATTCACACTAAACAGCTCTGGTCGATTTATTCAAAATTTTAAAATATTTGTAAGATTTTTGTGTATTGTGATTGGTGGGATTAGAAAAACAACAGTTGTTTAGGTTTTAGGTTTAGAATACTAGGTAATGTAGGTACCTGTAATGTATACGAGTAGGTACCTGTAACTGTCTTGGTCCCTGTGAGATTTTCTTTTTACACTAATGGAGGAACGCAAGAAAGGCTCTCACGGAATGAAGAGCTGACGAGAGTTGTGAGTGAAAGCATATTTCTTGGCGGATAAAACGAATAGATAGAGGTCTTTAATATAAACGAAGCAGGCTTTAGTAGGTACTGTCGAAAAACGTAAGTTGCCGGCGGGTTCATACTGAATTTTTAAAAGGATGCAGTGGTTGTGTCTCGTGACTTTCGCAGACTTTTCATCCGAGCCGTGTACTACCCCTAGTTTTATTACAAACTAGTTGTACCCGCGACTTCGTTTGCTTACCTACCTATCTACAAGATTGTTGTTGAGATGTTTTGTTTTGATATAAGGTAGGTCAAGTACCTAGGTATCCAACAAAAAAGTAAATCCTGCTTAGTTCGTAGCGAAAACAATGCGAGAAATGAGACCTAACTTAGTTATAATGAATTGTAGGAATTTCGGATACCTCAGGTAAGGTTGTTAGCTGTAGGTACAGTCAGCAACGGAAGTTCATGAGCATTTGATGATCTTAGATCATGAATATCTTGAGTAACCTCATGTCAACATGCGGTGTGATCGTATTTGAAGGTTTTCAAGGAACATAATTAAAAAAATCTATTTGACCATTATTTAGAAATAATCCTTAATGTCCTTCTAGAATTCATATTTTATGGTAGGTAGGTATGATTCAAAGTTAGTTTTCAGTCACAATTGTTCTTATGTATAAAATATTACCTAAGGATCTAGAAAGTTGGTGAATTAACACCTATTCCTAGCTACCAATGGAAGGCTTGAAAGTGTTGCGTCGAGGCGCGGTGCCCACTCCATACCACATCGCCTTCGCCCCTCAATATATCAACACGGACAGGACGAAAATTGGACTGGACCCTTGTTAATGTCCCGTACTTAGGCCCTTTCGCCCTTGTTTCTGATTATTTATTTAAGACTTATTGATCACCGCTGGTAACGGGTAGCCGACGGCAAGAGTCATCTTGTCGCCTGGTCATAGTAACCTACAAACTAATTTATTTATACTTATCACGTTTGGTCTGATAGTGACAATAAAATCGGTTTTATTATTATCCAAATAAAATTTTCGTATGCAAATACAAAATTCTCTTCTGTAATATTATTATGCCTGCCGCAGATTTATAATAAACAATCATAGATGGTAGAGGCCAACATTCTAATATTAAGTTTACCAAAGCAAAGGTCATATCGGCTACAGAGTTTGTTCATGTGGCTTGGTAAACAGAAAGTCAATAACCTTGAGGCACTACTTTACCCAACAATTTCATTGGATATTTTGTATATTTCACTACATAGGCCTGCTACGAGACTACGGGACGCTACGGCGTAGTCTGCTACCGTCAAAATAATAAAAATCAACAATATATTTTAGAAATAACTCGATAATCTAAAACTATAAATACTATAGCAATCTAGAAAAGTTTTGGTCTGTTAGTACCTAACTATTTTTTATCTTTTTACATACATACATATTACCACGCCCTTATCCCTAATGGGGTGGGCAGAGTATCAAGTAAACATAAGAAAACTTGCAGCCACTTCTGATTTGAAATTCCAAGATGGATATGGTGAACCATGGTGACAGGTGATCAGCCCATCGCCCATATAGATGGTCCATCATTTTGGAGAGGTCTATCCCTTAGTCGACTCTTACGACATGCTCGGGAAGAGAAACAGCTGGACGCATTCTATGCTTTTTCTTTACTTCCAGTCCAGCAGAGAAGTTTATCTTTTTCTAATAAGTAATATAGAGAGTAGAGAGATACATTTCTTTGGCGTGTTACTCAGACCCAGATTATTAGTAGTCACACTGGTGTAACAACTAGGTGTGACCACGGATCATACGCCTATAGCCACCTACCTATCAAGTTTTTGTTGATCTAGACCCACAGCAGTTTAGAAACACTGTTCCAAATACTTCGCTTCTCGGTGTCTTGCTCTGCACCTAACAGTTAGTTATACTATTCCGCTCCACCAGTTTACCCTTAGAACCCCCGCAGACTACAGACTTTCTATCGGCTAATAGTTTACTCTGGTTCATAATAAGTATGAAGATAAAAGTATGCATCATTGTAATAATACTTATTATTTACATACTGATTGATTACCAATGCCGTCTTTAACCTATTGGAGGCCCTGGGCATATTAGGATAATGGGGCCCCTATGACTTTGACAGAACACTATTTTGTTTGAATTAACAAAAAAGTAGGTAGATAAGCAAGTTTCTGCATTTATTTTTATTGACAGTCACATTAAATGAATAGATCATGTAATAGAATTCACAAAAGTAACTCTTAGCATTCACATTCAATCATTAATCACTCCTTCAAAACCGATGTTTTTGAGTACATCACATTATTTGGACATCGTGATCTGGCAGGAACTAGCCCCCCCCCCCCCCTATCGATCACGGGGCCCTGGTCACTTGCCTAGAGTGCCCAGTGGCAAAGAGGGGTCTATTTATTACCTAATCATTAATAACTGGGCTGAGCTATCGGATGATAGAAAGTCTGTTGTCTGCCTTCACCGCGTTTCGAGGTCGAATTAAAAGAACATCGCGTTGTTTAGCACCTGTAGGCGGCACAGTAGGTACCTGGCCAACAACGTAAGCTCTCTATCTGATCTTATTAAAAGCGGGGTGAATCCTCAATTCCGATCACGTAGACAATTATTCGACTAAAGTGTGCGGGCTTGAATCACTAACCTCAGCGAACGGCCAACTTTTACAATAAATCCATCCTGGTCTCGACACTTAATCAGTCCTCCGATAAAAGCTTTAATCGTGAGTTAGAGGTACCTACAAAGGCAACTGATTTTATTCCAATGTTAGATGAACTAAATTACAAAAGGAAACTCTGAATAACTTTCAAAAGTTTGGTACGGCGTACCCAGGCTTTTAATAGTCGAATTGATTTTTGATAGTTGACTTATTAGGTTGCCAATTTGATGTTTATGACTCTGGGCGATTCCAATGATCCATAACACTTACTGTAAAGTTCAAGAAGTAAAAATAAAATGAAACTTGTGATTAGCGACTCAACAAAAGAAAACCGGTAAAGTCCGATGTGACTTGCAGATAGAGGGTTCTAATATAGGAGGGTGAAATGGGATTGCGCAAGTAAGATTTTGAACCCAATTCCAAGTCTACAGCTTTATGCAATGAAAATTTCTACTGTGCTGTGACAGACTGACGAATGGACAAAGTCGCATTATAAGGTACCTACCATTTCATAATTTTGCTTTGGAACCCTAAAAAGTGCTGGGAGTACACCTTTATTGAATGTCCGGTCATGATGCCTTAAGTATGCGCTTTTGTGTACGTCTACGAATTTGCATCTATTGCTACGAGCTTAAGTACCAGTGGTACCAACACGCGTAGCTATCTAATCTGTGTCAGTCTCACGTGGATCTATGGCCGAATAAGGGCAGGGTTTATTGGTAGATTTGCCGTGGTAGCGCCGCAGTTAATTTCACTTAACCAAGATCAATTTGGCTTAGATGCTTCCTGATTTCTGCCTCTTGGGAAGACATCCATTATAGGAGCACATCAGAGTAAGCACTTTACGGCTAAGAGCCAAGCAGACTTGCCAAATTCTAGGGTTTGTTTCATAGAAAATCCCTCCAAGGAAACGAATCCGTGGCTCTACCACTAATAATAATAAGACCTTATTACATGACTGTAAGGAAAACACGCATTACGTTCAAAAATAAACAACTGAAAAGTGAATATTTTCAGTGATTTAAAACACTACCTATACCCGATAGGTAGCGTTAAAAATCAATGAAAATTTTCACGTTTTCAGAAGTAAATTGCTGAAGCCGAGAGCATACATAATTATTATAATAAGCTGGCATGAGTCCATCCACTGCCTCGGTTATTTTATAACTAAGGAAAAGAAGCCGAAAGTATGCGTCGCTAGTTTTACTGTAGGCACCTAGGTCTTTTAATTTCAGTGCTTCGTATTCGCTGTTCATTCAACCGCTATTCAATAGGCTGCTCAATAAATAGCTGATATATTTTGTGATCGCAGAAAGCAGTTCCAATAATTTATTGGAAATGCATTCAGTGATCACAATCGTTATCCGTGGAACTTCTCAGTCCATTTTTGAGTTTCAAAGTTTCATGGAGAACCTTGTCCGATGCACTTTGTTTACGAACAAAGCGAGCTATGTTCGATAGCGAGGATCGAGTCCGCCATTCGCCTTCAACTTATCCGTCTTTGTTCCGCCGACTACGGCGACGGTGCTTGATGAAACTTTGTCGGGTATTCCATTTATTCATATGTATTGATG
Organism: Scotopteryx bipunctaria; assembly: GCA_949320045.1. Lineage (NCBI taxonomy): Eukaryota > Metazoa > Arthropoda > Insecta > Lepidoptera > Geometridae > Scotopteryx > Scotopteryx bipunctaria. The sequence goes on along the minus strand of OX439450.1, from coordinate 8,234,743 downwards.
GGTTTTGTTATTTTCAATCTAAACTATACTTATAATACTTTATATTAAGGTGGGCGATGTAGGTCACACAAGGGACTGAATTAGTAAAGAGTTTATTTTATTTAACCACTTACCATTTAAAACCTGTTTCTGTTTCGTCTATTAAAACAGACAACGAAATCCTAAAAATTACATCATTACAATACAACATCAAAATTTAGGCACCTACTCATGTGCATTTACATAACGTTCTGGCACGAGACCTTAGCACCAGTCCAAACTGTTTTAAAACTTGCTAGCTAGTGCACCACTGGTTACTGAAAACCAATGAAGGTTTAGCATGTTTTGAGTGCAATCTTTTGAATAACCATGATTTAGATCCAGTTATAAATCGGTAATTTTTTAAAACCTTAGTATCGAGCCCATCGATTACTGAAACCAAGAGTTGGCCGCTATCAAACACCCATGAATGATTTCATACCAGGCACTACCCACACATTCTTTTCATAAGCGATAAAATTGATTCCGGACCAGTGCTAAAGGTTCAGTTTTATGTCCCGCATGAAGCGGGTTTTTCCGGAGAGACACCGTATGAGCAGATGAGAGACGTGATTCAATTTGCATGCTATGATGGACGGATTACTCGCTGTTCTCGTCCCTTTGCACTCACAAATAGCGAGTGAAATCAAGCGATGTTGTTAAAAATATTCACTTAAATTATTTTTCTGTGTATATCTGTAAACATCTACCGAGCATAACTATAAACGAATTTTAAAGGGTTCCTTAAGGAACCCAGATTTGGGACTATGGAACCTTTAAAACGTTAGTATTAGTTTTTTGTAGTTCCAATTCTGAACCTTTAAAGCTTTAAAGCCTTTTGCCCCATAAAAATAGCACTGAAAATAGTTAGCTCGTAAACCAAGCGCTTGGTATCAAATGCGGAAATCCATGCCTGATGTCCATGCTCTAAATTTCGGTTCAAGGAAGTCCCTTTTCGTGCAAGGACAAAAAATGTGGTTTATAGTTGAGTGAGTCCCCTCCCTCCCTTTCGTCCACTAATGAAGGAGCTACTCTATGCTTTCGGATCGAGTTACATTGAGCTGGTTTCTATGAAAGGCATTTAAAAAAGTTTCCTAAATAAGGTATCTTCTACTGTGGATAATACAACGAAGAAAAGTCTTGGAATTCCATGGTGTGATATTTGATCTATTGTTCAATATGACTTTATAATATTTATTTATTTAGAACACAGTTACAAAGACCAACTACAATAACATTAAAAACTTTAAGGTAATCGGTATAATAATAAGAAATAAAAATGAGCTCAGTTTTCTATCTAAGTTCGCCTACAGATAGACAACAAAGCTCAGACTAAATATATGACTACTAGCTGCCGCCCGCGGCTTCGCTCGCGTGGTATCCGGATAAAAAATAGCCTATATTTTAATCCAGTACATGTACTATGTATATTCTAAGTTTCATTTAAATCCGCTCAGCCGTTTAGGCGTGATTGAGGCACAAACATCCAAACATCCAAACTCACAAACTTTCGCATTTATAATATAAGTAAGACTATATACTATACTTATATGACTTAAAATTCTCGCAAGTTCGCACTTGGATGGTTAGGTACCCAATCTCTAGGGTGTTGATACTTAAAGAAGTATATTTACCTACTCTTTAGTTCAAAGACGTTCGGAAACCGAAGTAAGCAATCATGTAAAAGGTTATACGTACGGTTATTGATTTAATCAGGGAACCTATCTTCTGAGCTAATAATTCATGATACAGCGGAACGAACACATTTAAATTGAAATATATATTGTCATATTCTTCGGAACTTTTATGTTAGCTTTTAAGTTCAATTTGTGTATTGTGATCATATGTGTAGGTAGATATTTTGAAAAGATCAGGGACAAAGCTAATTTAAAAAACTGTAATTAATTCATTTATAGTGTCAATAGTAGCTCATAATCATAACTACATTTATTTGGCCTAATAAATAGTCACATCCGTGGATCTACCAGATTCCCCACAAAAACGTCTAAAGATTTTGATAAAATAAAAGAGTTTCGGCATATAAACGCAGCCGTATCAGAGGCGCTAATGAACCGCGCGAAGAACATCGTACTAAAGACTTTGGAGTGATCTTGGGGTGGATTTTTTGAGCGCACCTTCCCTTGTTCATTAGTGTAATTAACTTATGCCGAAGGTGCCCATTCTTTTACAATTCGTTGGGGCTCGGTTATTAAATTACTATCTGAGAGCCGCTGGCGATCCTGTTGCGAACGAGAGCTTTCGCAGATTTTACGAGAAAACCGTTTGAGTTTTTTTTCAGTTCTTTTCATACTTATCTATGACTTTTTAAAAGACAGAGCTGCGTCATTCTTTCCTATGCCATTTTTATATTAGCGTCTATAACTAGACACATAAAAGCATGACAATAAATTAGTTCACTAACGTATATACATAGATACCTACCTACCTCATAAAAGATTTATAACTTTTATCAGTAACTTTACTATTTATAGGCAAAAGGGTTACTTCTAAAGATGGCCTCTATCTGATAGAATCCTTCGATATTTTTGCACATAAATTCAATAACGAACAATCTATTTTCACAATATAGGTAGCTATCAACCTTCAAAGCGAATAGTCTAATGCCTTTAGCACAACTTTCTGTAGAAAATTTATGTCACTACTGAAACTTTCTTGACGATCAATGATTTATAGTTAAAAAAACAAGAAACTAGTGCCAACTGCGTCTGCACAGATTGACATCCTAATAACATGCTCGCTCTAAAAGCTATTTAAACTAAGATTAAATGTAATTTACCATTATGCCACTTACAGACTTTGTAGCTTCTCTTGGGCAAACTTGGCTAACTACAACTAAGCGGTTCGTTTATTAATTACGACGAATCCATTTGAACTGGGGAGCGAGTTCCGAAGCGATTTCCATATTTTGTAGTGCTGAGTTTTGTTTGAAATGTTTTAGTATCATAGGCGGTTTTGTTCAGTTAGCGGCATCGGTCGGTCGGTAATTGGCAGGCTGGATCGCACGCTCGCAGAAGTTGAATTAGTTTTTGCTGGGACGCAGCCTGGACGGTGACACGAGACGCAGCGCGAGCGGAACGCCCTCATCTAGTCTCAAATTAATTAAAATAATTCGCTGAAAGCGTCACGAAACCCCAGCTTGTTATCACGCTCTTGTTGCTTTGAAAACATTAAACTCGCTGCTTCCTCACATTCTGCTCTCGTAATAAATTCTGGCGGCGGCGTGTCATAGCATGTGACTCTTCAATACCATCCTATTAAAATTTATTAGTGCCATGTTTCGCCGGATCTGCGGAAGGGGCTGACTAAGTGAACAAGGTGCCTGGTGCGACCTCGTCATTTAACATACGGAAATCTACGAAATTACTTCAGAAAGTGCGCTTACATAAACTGCCAAGAACAGGAGGTACTAGTATCTTACAGGAGAGTTTGGTTTTTTGCACAAGTCATTTACTCGTACACCTAACCTACTACTTTTTGTAAGTAACATCGTTCTCCCATCTCTTCATAACCTTGTTAAAATGCACAAAAGGTTGTGAAGTGCAATATGTGCCATTTCGAAAACACTTGAGAAAATGTTGATGCTAGGTCACGCATGGCATGTCGGGGCACGCTTCCGGCGCCCCCAACCGTGTGATGACCTAGACGTGCTTGCTGCTACAATGGGACATCAGACTAGGTTAAAGTGCAGGTTTCTTACACGTACGACTTTAGTCACTTGCAGGAAAATGATCCATATCAACTAAGTCACATTTATATAATAGTTACTTGGAACAATTACTACTGCTACTGCTACTAGTCAATACAATACAAATAAATTTATTGCCAAAAAAAAGTAAGTTCGTATGAGCTAGTGGTCAACTCTTGTGACGGAGTTTTTAGGCCGCCCAAAGGCCATGGCTTAACGACTTAAAAGGGCGGACCGATAATTTAACGTGCCCTCACCCGAAACACGGAAGCGCTCAGCTCGTAATGCCACTTAAGGTCACCCATCCAAATTGTGCTTGTGACCGCGCACAACGCTGCTTAACTTCAACGATCAATCAAGAACGTCTAAGCAAGCTACGCCACTAGCCAAAAAACACAAGTTACAGTGGAATTTGCTGGTGGTCCCCTGCACGAGGCAAGCCTGTATAGCGGGAGGCCGATTTACAATAAAAACAATTGGCGGTGTCAATCAATGTATAAAAACAAAACACAACATAAATTAACCAAAACCATAACAGAAGATAATTACTTACGGAGGCTTAACAATAGGGTCCCTGTGGCACCCTTTGAGTATGGAACCCTAAAACATGAGAAGTGAAGTTTCGTCTGTCATCATCAAAACAATCGATCGCCTATGTCTGTGAGATCAAACGTAAAAACTAAAATTAATTACCTATTATGAATTATAATTTGTGACCCTGTGACCAGCAGGACGAGGCTCCCGGGAATCGAGGTATGTAAGACTGCCTGGTGATGTATGAGATGTATCTCTTTCTGTGAGTATTTTCAACCTTAAACAGAGAAAAATATAGCGCCTTAAGAGCGTGCCATATGCAATTTTATAGTTCGACATCGTTATTTATCTCAAAATCTGTGAAAGTCACAAACCGAATATTTAGGGAAAAGATGCTCCAAACGCTTATTTTGGATTTTGTCTTTTCAATACATAATTGGTGAAAATTTTCTCGATAATTTTTTTTTTTGAAAAACACACGTTTTGCACACATTTTGCTATTTATCTCAAGAACGGCACGTCTTTTTTGTTGGGTTTTTATTTTGTTAAGATATCCATCATTAATTCTTCAGTTCCATCTTTTAATTTTTTTATTGATTGTTTAATTCACTTGTAATTAAGTAAAACAGTTTTGGCGCTTACGTTGTTATAAAATACGTTGCGCGTCTATGTCTCTATCCTTCTCACTCACTAGAAAACCATAAATAGTCATCCCACTCATCCCGCTCGTTAGTTGGCTACGGCATTGCATCCGGGACGGCACTAAATCCATCTCATAGCGGCGTTATGGCACGCTCTTAAGTGAACAAGAAAGAAATTAACGAAACACTATGCAGTTATTTACCTAAGGTCTTTGTCACCATCGCCTTCCTGAAAGGATGAATTTTAATAACATTATATTAGCCTGATGATAGAGACGTATAATTTGCAGATTACTAATCAAAATTCACAACCTCAGAACAGCAAATCAACTTAACAATGAAAACCTCGTATAACCTGAAGTTTAATAAATAAATAAAATGACCCAAGATTAAAAATCAAAGGTCTCAATTCTAATAATAGACTAATGCGACGGAAAACTAATTTCATTCTCGTAAGAGGCACTGTGTCCCACCAGTGGGAGCTTATTTAGGTGGTTTATACTTTGCCACAGATTAAACTGAAGTTTCATGAAGGCTCGTTGTAAATAAAGGCACGTACACACACACGGTACGCTATCTGCGCCTGGCGCGCGGCGCTGTCTGGCCACGACGTTTTTACGCCGGAACTGTCTATGAGTTAGTAGGACCGCTGCATCCGGTAGCGCCTGCCTTTTATTATTTAATCTAACAATACCTACAAACTGATATGGAGATGTCCACGCGATGCTTGGAATGCGATAAATAAAGCCAAGTATGAAGCAGAACATTTGACTTTATCTGAATATTTAGGTAAGCAGGTACTACCTAACATTATTAAGCATAGTGTAAAAGAACAGTTATGTGCCTATGTTTTTTATTTGAAGGGCGTTGTTAAAGCAAAGCTACAACATGGAAATCGGCATAATGTGAGCTGCGCTCTGTAGTCAGATCGAAGTCAGTGCAGTGTAGCAATGCCTTTATCCTGAAAAAGAATTTGCATAAAATGGTGCACGATTCAACGTAAGTAAGTTAATTGGATCTGAAGCACGCAAATAAAAATGGTGTTTCAATAATATATGGCATGGCAAGTTTATGAAAAAATCATCACCTTACTTTTAAAAATTAATAAGGCTTATACTTTTCAGTAATAAATTTATCTTTTTATATTTTATGTATTTTTTCCGAATCCGCAATTTTGCGAAGGCCGTAACATGATTTATGTAAGCGATATTACAAATTGTATTGTAAGAGGAAGGGATGTAGGTAGGTATTAGGTACCTACTTAGATACCTACTATATAAAAATACATCTTGCTACGAAAACTTAATACTCAAGAGACCTATAGTACCTACCTATGAAGTTTATTATGATATTTTCTACAATATTTATCTTCTAAGGAAAATATGTTAAAATTCAAAGTTAAAAGCATTTTTTAAGTAATTTATCAAATATTCTTATCTTAAAACTCAACTGTTATATTTATTATATCTTTTGAAATTTCGTCTTGTGTAAGTGAAGCGGCGAAGCCTAGGCGGAACACACCAGACAGACACAAGCTATAACAAATACCCACCTACTACGTTGTGTTTCTTCTGTTTGCACCTAAGGTGGCTCAAGCAAGTCGGGACCATAAAATTATTAGCATAAATGGCCCATTGTTCTACTGAGATCGTTACACTGGCAGCCATTTGTATAAATATCTGTGGCGGAAAAAGTCGTGGCCGGATTAAGTTGCTCGTCGTACATTATGAGAACATCCGCATTATATTTCACAGAGCGGCATGAATTATGTTCTGTTGGACCGCACAGTGTAAAGTTACTTTGAATCAGGCGATGGAAAATTCCGGAGATGCTACGAATTTTTCTCAAAAATTTTCACACTTCAATATGGCGGCTCGTAGCATATTGGTTTCCGTGAAAAATGGGATAGGTTTGCGAGTATTTATTTACAATTATATAAATACCTACCTATTAATACTGTCGAAATATAGGTACCTACGCAATGGTCACTAACAGAAAAATAAACTATTGAACGTCACCTCGGTGGCGTTGAAGTTCCCGGAGAAAGAACATGTGATACATGTTCTGCAAATGGGTCTGAGTGTTATGGTACCTACTATGGTATACTCGTACCTTCTGATACAAGAGTCCATTCATGTGATACAAAAGTGTGACCAGAATAATTTATAAAAAAATAACTATAATTCAGAATAGAATAGCATTTACTATCTTGGATGCTTGCTTAATATTAATAAGGTGTATAGTCTCCTCCGTTGTCCATAATGGCCTGGCATCTTCGAGGCATAGATACTTTCCATAGTTTTCTATAGTTTTTTCCTCGCAGTTTAAGTTTCATCAATCCTCAAATGTTTTCAATTGCGTTTACGACAGGAATATTTTTCATGTTTCAGGTTATTGTTTTCTTGATACATCCATCATTGATTGAGTCTTGGGAACAGCCTTTTGTTTTGTTAGATAAAAACTAGTCTCAGCCAAGACGGTAAGTATGTGTTTTTTCAAACCTAAGTAATTTTTTGAACGTGTTGTTGATGAGCATAAACATCTTGTAATTGTTACTAAAAGATAGTACCTACTAGCCCTTTTTTCTTCCGTTCTTCAAATACAGAAGATCCGTTTATCATCTGCGGAAGACGTCTTTTTTGTTTTACCACATTCGTAAATCATTGTCATGTTCTGATTTTAAATATCGGTTCAGTCGCTTGGTCAGGAACACCTTAGATTTTTTCATATACTTTGCAGCTTGAACACACGACAGTTTAGGTCCTGTGGGATGCGAACAAAGGAACATTGCCTCATAGCGGGAAGCATACATATATGCGAAACTCGCCCCGGGAAATGTGCTATCTGTGTGAATTGAATGCGAGAACAGAGTGGCTAGTGCGACTTTTTAAAGATGATTATAGCTGATTTGCAATTGATAGCTTTGTTTCTTGATCTTTCAAATTATGCATACTCGAGTAAGAAAACTTGCTCTAGGCAAAGCACTTGTGTTTGTTGGTGCGTCGTGGGCAAACTGGTAGGCTACCTGCTTGTATGTATTTTTTGTGATACAAAATTATTTAACATTCTGGTCACATTCTCTGCTTAGTGTTATTTATTTATAATATCAGGAACTACACCCAATTCTCTAATTAATGAACTACATGAGGTTTTTTTATCATTTTCTTGTTAAAATTCACTTATTGTAGTGCAGCCAAGTGAAGATTGTCTGATTTGTTTGGCTGCCTCATTGTAGTGATTTAGGTAGCGCCGGTGCTAAAGTAGCCGGCACAAAGGGGCTAAGCTGCGATATAATCTTAAGAGTGACGTTAAGTTGGAATATTACAGCCACTATTATTCTTGAAGATAAGAGTACCTACTGAATTGTTTAATTTAAATTATAGGAATCTTAAGAGAGGTGTCTTAACAATAGATAATAGGAGTCTCGCAAACGTAATTGAATATCTTGTGGGATGCTCTGAAATTAGAGGACTGAATACGCTTTTTCGGTTCTTAATTAATTGCTTATTGTGGAATGGCAGTCTCTCTCATATTTTAATTTTGAGCTCATTGAAACGTGATCACGGGGCGTCTCTACATCCTCTACATCTACGTATAATAGACAGATACCTATTACAGATAATCTTTATAGTGGACTGTATACAGCAGCAACTTACTTAAACATATAGAAAGCCGGCATATTTAGGATAAATTATGTAGATAACTTGATTTAGCTTATTTAACTGATACCTAAATAATGTTATTAAATGTTTGGATATTACTACGAAAATACAAAATCTATGCGCCATATTTGCTTTTATTAAAAAGAAAAAAAAAAACACTTTAGTTTTTAGAGGCAAGACAACAATATCGACTGTAGTTGTCGACAATCTCAGCTCTGGCTTATTCTGCGAGCGTTATTGCCTGTTTGCGACGAAACCCAGCAATTGCAACAAAGATTTTAGGGTTCCGTAGAATGGATTCTTCTTATCCAGCCAATGTTCAGCAGAGAGAATAGATAATGTTATTGCTATGTAAACAGTGCTGTAAAATTTAGATAAATCTCACAATGTTGCGGGACGGAAATGTTGGGACGAATGGTGTTACTTCGGGAAAGTTGCGGGCAGCATCTATCTGTTAAGTTGTGCCTTTATTTGAGAGACTGCTGGCTCATGCGCTTTAACAAGCAAAGTTTTATTTTTTTTGAGGGTTTGGCTTACCTTATACTCTTGCCATTTTAGATCTTTGCGATTCTGGATATAAAAAATACGTTTGTTGTGGTAAAAATGTAACTAATACAAAGTCTCCTAAAAAAACCGTTGGGTAAGTTAGGTATTTTATTCCATCTGAAGTCACCACGAGAAAAATGAAACGCGACATTTTGCATGGTTCCCGCGTAATCTCCCGGGATTGGAGGAAGTTGGGATAATTAGTGGGAGCGCTAAACACGACGCTAATAGATCTGTAAGATTGATGGTGCGCACAAAGAAAAACACAAACTCATGCATCAATCTGACACGTAGTACGACGTATTTCCCTGAGTTTATTCCATGTTTTCTATTTAATTCATCAACGGGAATTCTGCGCTAAGCCACAGAATATTTAATTCCTTTTGTGGCATTAACGGGTTTGTGTATTTTTAAATCGCCCTGGATTAGAATAACATTGGTCAAAAATCCTGCCTCGCTGATGTTAAAAATAGGTGGTTCGGATATGTTTGTATTAGGTTGGTAGATACCGAGTTAAAAAACGTCACTAGGTTCTAGAATTTTTTTTCTGGCCTGGTTTTTTATCCCTTTTTTATTAGGAGTTGCTTTCTTTTACCGTCGGACTTTTTGATATGACAGCGACGTTATATTCTTCGTTATATTTTTATTCTTTTTCAAGTATTCTTCTTTTATTTTTTCGATTGTGTTACAAACGATTCGGAAGATTTTGGTCCATATAGTGATGGATACGCAAGGATGTACAAAATGGCGATGTTATTGTTTTGCCAGTTGAAACTATTTATATAGAATATTTTAATATCCATTATCGCTTATGTAAAAAAAATGCTTAGGCTAGATGAGAACCCCTAATGCCTAAGTACCTACATAATAAGAACTATAGGTACTTATACGCTATTATGTCATGGTTCTATTATTAACCTAAACTAACAAACTGAGTTCGATCTGAGCAAAAAATACTTTCCTTGGTCCTGCTTAGTTTTCCTTATTTTGTAAATAGACGTACTCAGACCTCACTATAACTTGTAGAAACTAATATCTTATGTATACTTCTAGGAACAAATTAAATGAAAGATTTGATCCTTATGATTGACCCTATCTACTGGTGCCATAAAAGTACAGAATGTTGTTTTTTCCAATTTTAGTCAGTCGGGTGTGGAACGTTTTTTCAAACATCTTTAAATACATTTTTTTTAAATAAAGGAATGTTTCCTAATAGTAAAATTTGCTATCTTGAGTATTATTTAGAGTACTTCCAGGTGGCATTATAAAATTCCACCCTGTTAATACCTATGTCATACATCGTATCATAAAATGTTAGACAAAACAATTGTATACTTTCGTTATGGGTACGGGTAGGGTAACGGATTTTTATTTTATTTTTCATACTAGATAGCTTGTTGTTAGACGACTGTAATATTTGAAATTCCGCACGTGTAAGCCTAACTTCCCGATTTTCCGTTTATCTACCGATAATTTCCGGCACCTCGCGTCTCATCGCATGGAATAAAAAGTAGTACTGCAGCACAGAAGATTCATTCCATGCCACTACAAACATTAACTAATACTAGTTATGTAAATATAACACTAACTTTTTTCTTTGGTTAATAATTTTTATTTACAAGGACCTTGCTCAGTGCATATCACTTTATGTTCATCATCTCACTCTCAGCAGCCAATCCAAGCCACAACTAAGGACGTATATTCCGCAGTAATGTCTTTTAGAACTGGTTCTGTCATACTAACTACATATTTAATAAGCTAAGGCAAAGTAACGCTTTGAATTAATAGTAATGCTTTGAAAAAACATTTTATCACCTCTAAATGCCGATCAGTGCATGCAGAATGTGAAGATGAGTGAGAAGAATATGTTTTTTAGACGAATGGATAGTTTTCAGACGATACTTATTTATAAGGCCAATATAATACAGCTTATTTTACAATGGAATACGTTTTGGAGTGGTGCAAGCCTGCTACGATTTAACTTTATGAATTTTCTGGAAACTATTTTCCTTCTTTTGGGGGATGGTGTGATCAAATAAAGGGAAAACATTCATATTAGATACCATCGAATTTTGATACGTTATTATTATAGGTAGGTATATAATTTGATATGTTTATAACAAAAAGTCATTGCCTGTCTTTACTAAAGTTTTTGTCTTCCAGCTCCATTGCTATAGGTACGCAATAAAATGTATAGCGCCTGCCCCTAGAAAAATACAGTATGTCAAAATTAAAGAAATATTATTTAGTTTTTTTTTTCGTAAATAAACTTGAAATGTGTGGCTGCATCGGATAGTAAGGAGCCTAATAATTAAATAATATGCTGCGTTTTCCGGTGAGTGTAAATTTTAAAGTGTTCGAATTATTATGCTGTCAAATATTGAAGAAAAAAAGAAAAAGCATTTCAAAACATAATTAATAATATCTGGGAAATATTAACTGACTGATTGACTGACACTGACAATCAACATTAGAGTCCTCAAAGTATGAAACTTCGAGGGTATATTTCCTCTGATGACGTATGATGCACTAAGAAAGGAATTCCCGAAATTCAACTCCTGGAACGCAGCGGGAAAATAGAGTTTGAAAAAAAAAACACAACGCGAACAAAGTCACGGAGCGTTCCTCTAGAAATATGACATAACTTTGTTTTTTATTCGAAAGAGTATCGATGGCCACTGGCATCTTGACATTATTTATCTGTTAGTTTCTGAGGATGGCACCAAGGAGTTTCAACTTATATTTCACTGAATTCGATTTTGTTTTAAGTTTTAAAAAGTATAATTTAAATGTGCATGTAGTGGTCACCTAAAATTGAGAGAACACTAGATTGAAGTATCCTAGTACCTAATAAGTCCAGCAAGTTTGTGTACCTTTCCTTGGTGATCCAGTATTTAAATAGATTTTTATTGCATAATTTAAATATGCTTTTGCATGGAATCGCTCGTAATATACTAGGCTATCTATGTACATCAATAAGTTTATAAACTTTTATGTACTAATTTGGTCTTATTTATCACGTAGTAACTCCCTGAAGGACTTCGTTAGCTCAGTCTATTCGATTTCGGGGTACGAACGAAAATTGTCAAAGTAATTTTCTATTTACACACTGGCTTAAATAAATTAACGCGGAAGTTCATTCGTGCGGGGCGTATTTAAACTTGTATTGGAACAGTGAACGAGGCTCCTAATTAATAGAATGACAACATCGACAAAATACGTGCGAAGTAGCCAAGTGTTCATTAATACCTACTGAACACTTTTGTCGATTTTTTAATTTAGGAAGAGCTAGTGTATATTGTTTTTAAATACTGTAGTAGAAGATTTTTTCAAAATCACTAAAACTATTGTTTCTAATAGTCACACCTGTTCTACCTCCTTCCATAACTGTGAAATATACAGGGATATCCAAACAGTAACGTCCAAAGAAAAAAAAAATCCTCACAGCCAGGGGTATCTGAAACCCCATGTATGAAAGTACAATTCATAGAAGTTATTACAAGAAAAAACTTGAAAAAACCTCCCAAATGGTTTTTTATAAGTTTAAACCGTTCTGGCCAAACATTCTCAAAAAAATCATATCTTGAAAATAAACAAATCGGGGTACACGGGGTATTTTCAGATACCTCTGGGTGTGAGCATTTAATTATTTTCTTTTCACGATTTTGCTTTGTTTTTTGTGCTGGGACTTCATTCATTTTATCATTTCACTACATATAAGTATACTTATATTAAAAAACAGTTTTTTTTTGCATTTCTAAATCATTATGTACCTAGTACTATAAGTAATACAAGTAATGAATGAGTACGTAACCTAGCTGTGGGAGTGGGCACTGTCCAATTAGGAAACTCCCAAATCAGGAACTCGCTTTACGCGGATAATAAAATTAAATACTCCATTCCCGTAAAATATTCATGTGACTTTCTATCGCTCCTTCAAAAATAAAAGTAAAAGCACTTCAGGAGATCTTAAGTGACTTAATTTTTAAGTTAAGAATTATATTGTGGGTAGCTAACGTAGGTAGCGGTTATACCTGCTAACAAAGTTATTTTTTTTTGTTTTGGGAATATCACAATTATTACCTACTAGTTTATCCACGCGGCTTCGCTCACGTGGAGAAAATTTTGACACCCCATTTGACCCCCTTTTGAGGGTTATTTTGAAAAACTCTGAAACACATGTTCATTGATTTTGTATTTAAAAATAACCCTAAAAGTAAGTAAAGTAAGTTAAAAGTACCCTAAAAACAGCTTAAAAAGTGTTTTCCGGTGTCTATTAAATATGTTAACTTACTTTTCAAGCGAGCGAGTTTCGTTCATTTTTCAACATAGAATCCAATTTCATTACATAATTTCAGCTAAGCTAAATAATATCAGCTATCTCAAAAATTAATGGGATTTTATCAGCATATTTCCCGTGGTACGTTACCGCGGTACTCATCGTCGATTAAACATTTTTCTCACAATGGGTCCATAGAAAGATTTGTCAAAATTTGTCATCGTAATAAATTACATCCCGATCCAATTATTTAGTTGGTGTCGGGTAGCAGATACGACTCCCACGAGAGATTTAATTTATGTACACTTACACGTTGGGGATTGTTCTTTATAAATTTTAAGGAATGGGAAAAGGTATTTTTTATTTTTGCACGATAGCTTTTTATTTGTCATACAAATTATTGTAAATGTTATGTTTGTGGCTTATGACGTAACGGCTCAATGGATTTGAATGTGACTTTGGATATACATAGTGTATGGCCTGGAATATCATAATAGGCTAATTTCAATCCTGTTACAAAGTAAGCCAAGCCGCAGGCGGAAGCTAGTAATATTATAAATGTGAAGGTTCGGATATTTCTATTTTTGTATGTTTATGTTTGGATCACGCTTGAACAGCTTAACAGATTTGCATGAAATTGAAATATCGGCGTAATGGTATATAATCTAAACAAAATGCCTATGTTCAATGAACATAGGCAATAATCTTCCTTAGTTTCGGACAAATAGAAAACATTTTGTGTCAATCTTCATGGCAAGCTGGCATGTTCTTACAGCCAAAATAGAGATGATTAATTGGCAAAACATACTCTGGTCCACAGAATACAGAGAGTGCTCCGGTCGTTTATCTAACGCAAGTAATAACAATCCATCTCTATCCTCTACGAGAGAGCAGCGTGCAGGCACTTCCTCCTTAATCGCATCGCTACATTCTATGGACAACCCGCGTAATGGCCTTTTTTTGTTTTGTTTCATTTAGGCTCCAGGTGTGGAAGCTTACCAGGAGAAAAAGCATGGATGGGTATCGTAGGTAACAGTGAATCACCACTGCAAGCCAAGGGCGCCCCTGCCCATGCGGTACTTCATCGTGAAATTATGACTTTGCTACGTGCCCGATATTTCGGATGAGATAAGAATACCGTTTTATGTGTATTCGCGTCGCAGAACACAAAATTACTGTGAATGATAAAGTTTATAGCGAACGAGTGAATGTCCAATATTCCCTGCCTGCTTATCCCTCTTCTATATTATCGTTCTTCCTTCGTGCATAGTTTTGTGGTATTTTGCTACTCCCCATTTTACTAGTCACGTTTTGTTTCTGCCAAATCTCAATTGCAAGATAAGACGACGTTCTCGTTTTGGAATAAGGACATTGCTCAAGCGTGAATCTGTACTCAAAAATAGATTTTCGACAGTTTTTGATAAGATAGCGGATTTAAGACTGAGTTGTGATGTCCGTCCGCGCCATTTCCGCAATCGTAGCCTCGTCCTGACCTCAGCAAAATCCCTTTAAAGTCTGTCCTCATATTAGTTTACTCTGTGAATAAGTCAGTAAGTGAGAGGGCCGTGCCTTTGAACCGGGAAGTAGTAACTAGTAAACAAGTAGATATAATGGTTCTATGGAGCACTCGGTGTGGCTAAGTGAAAATAAAAGTGTTTTACAGAAGACGGAGTTAAGGAAAATTTCGGGAATGGGTCAATCTTCAAAACAAACCTTATTTAGACACTTCCATATCGAAACATAAATTCAGAACTGTATTAAAACCAATGACGTGTAAAAAGCTCTATACTGAATATGAGAATTCATTCGTATGTGGTTCGGCGGTCTGTAAGATTTCTAGGCACGTCAGTATTAATGACACAATTTGTCGTATTTTTACCAGTGTCAACGTCTATAAAGTACCTAATCCGGTGAAACGTTGCTAGCTAGTTTTTGTGAATGAGGAATAGAGATTGTTGCAAATAAGTTCTCCGCTGGGATGGATTAGCATTTGCGCTACTACTTGGGCATCTAGGTTACCTACTTAGGCACAAGTTTCGATTTTACGACATGGAATAAGGACAGTGATGTTGTTTCAAAACTGTTATAAAAACGTTATGGAAATAAATACTTAGTACCTAAAATGAAAATGGGTTGGACGTTGTATTATGGCCAACATCTCACGACCTTTGAATTTCTTCTTTTTAGGATTCCGTACCCGAAGGGTGTGCCAACGGGACCCTATTACTAAGCCTCTGCTGTCCGTCCGTCCGTTCATCTGTCAGCGGGCTGTAGGTACCTCATGAACCGTAATAGGTTGAAATTTTCACAGAGTGTGTATATCTGTTGCCGCTATAACAACTAATAATAAAAACATAAAATATAAAAGGGGGCCTCATATAAGAAACTTTTTTTTAACGTTTGTAATTGATCATCGAAGCTACCAATTGCCTTGATGATCAATTACATAAGGTATAAGCATCGAGCGTATAACTCGATGGGTATAAGTCAAATTAAAAGGCACATATATACGATGGTACGGAACTCTTCGCGTGCGAATTCGACTCGCAATTGACCGGTGTTTTTTATTATGTGCACTCTCGGATAATCTCTGAAGAATATTATTTCTAATTATGAGTTTTGATCCCTTTACCGATAGGTACCTACGTACCATAAATAAGGAAATAAATTGACGGTCTCGGTGGCGTGGCGGACGATTGCTCGGCAAAGACACAAGAGGCGCGGGTTCGATTCCCGCTGCGGAAGAAATGTTTGCATGATCTGTAAATATTTCTTCCGGGTCTGAGTGTTGTGGTACCATGGTACTCGTAGTTTCTGATACCCACAACACAGAGAATCCTAGTGTGGGGTCAGGACTATATATGTGACTGTTAGGTGTTATTTATTTATTTAAATAAGTCAACTTACTTAGAAGTGTGTGTATAATTTTACAATTAGGTAATCTTATAATCATAGCTCATAGTAGTGGGTGCGCTACCCGCAGCCGCACTTAGTAAACAAATACATCATTAATATTAATGTTTTGTGGTCGGCAGACGGTCAGATACACGGGTATTGAGCAGAACTATTGGATTGTTTGCTGCCCAGTACGCAATACGGTATGTATGCATATGTTATGGATAAATCCTGTCACCATGGTTTACATTCATCTTGGGAGTGTCTGCATGTTTTCTTATGATTACTTGTGGCTCTGCTCACCTCATTAGGAATACGGGCGTGATGATATGTATGTAGGTATGTAAATACTATAGATCTCCTTCAAAATGCTTCACATCCACAACAGATACTTGACGACGAGAACGTATTTGGGAGCTCATAAGACTTTTTCAAGAAGTTTCAAAAAACTAAATTCTATTTGCTCGTGAGAAGGAAAGAGGAAGTAAGAGAGACAATACAGACGATTCGCGATGACACACATTAACTGTCGGCGACTTGCAACCAAAACGTAATTCGCTATTGCATTGCTGCTTTGACATACTTAGGTAGCTTAAAAATCATATAAAACTTTATTAGGTATGCAAAATGCAACTGCAAGACACTGTTGCAGAAAATATTTAAGAAAAAGCTGACCCAAAATGCCATCGTTCCCGCTAAACCATTCTTATCCCTACCTCGGCTGCTCTTGAAATGTACAGCATTTTTAAGCAAGTGCATATTTGAATTTAAGTCGTGTTACGGAGAGTGGTATAATCCCAGTTTATAAGAGTTAGTGTTATTGCGGTCCGTAGAGACGGCGCGCTTACAGTTCGTAGAGGTTTTTAAAGGATTTAAAGCAGCCAGCGTGGTCTGACCTAATTGCAAGCGCAAATAAAAACCTTATGATGGTTACTTCAAATAAACTCGTTATTTGAGCAAAATTTGAATGAAGGAAAATGTAATGCACTTATTTAGTTTCACTACCTACCCTGTACTAGCTTCTTGTTATTATCGTAGATATAATTTGCCTACACAAACACCATCCCCCTTCAGCTGCGAAAAAGGCTTCACTCGAGTCAATTATGCCGACAGTGATACTGTGCGACTAACACGGGGATTCAAAGGATAGTCTCTGAAAAGAATATTTAATTTCGTCCTGGATTATCTTCATTGCAAAGTTGTACCACACTGACATAGAGATTTAATTTGAATTTTTTACTTAGATAAATAGTTTCCCTAGGAAAATATTACCTACTCGAAGCCTAACCTATTACCTAACGTAAATCTGGTAGGTACTATGAAAGTAACAACCGACCAGAATAGCTAAATAAATAGCTTGTGGGAACGTAGGTGGTGGTTTTTATCTCGAATCCGATCAAATCTTGCAAAGTTTCCATTACCTACGGCTGAAAAACGTTTAAGGGGAGCGGAACAGAATAATATAATTGGGCCGAAACGGAACGTAACGCATTGAGTCACGTCTCGTGTTGGTAAATAAAAGCCAGCCCAGACCCTTTTCAAAAGTTGCTTTACGACATAATTTTTCACCATCCAATAGGTATTCAGTATTTACGAGCGATGGACACTCAAAACTAACAAACTTTTAATGGGAAAATGAGAACGTATTGTAATGTTATACATTACACGTATCATGCAACATTCGCTCTTGTTTTTGGTTCTCGTTACTTAAAGAGTTTTGGGTTAATATGTACTTCTAATGACTGTGCCTGAACGAAGTTATCAATACTTACGAATACGAAGTTGTCAATACTTATCGTTATAAATGCGTAAGTGTAGGTACATTTGTTGCTTTGTCCATTTTTCAACTTGAAAGTTTCAAGGAGCAACGGATCGATCAAAATTTAGCCGCGAGCGTAGCCACGGGCGGAAGCTAGTGGTTTGAAAAGCTTACAAGTACTTATTTAACTTCTTCTATATCTTTAAAGCTGGGCGCTAATAATGGTTGACGTTAATGTTATTTTGGTGACTGAGTTGTAAAGTTACTTTTGAGTGGACTCTACTTATTCAGGGCAATCCAATGCGGATTTACTGATTCATGCAAACACATGGAAGTCAAAATTACTACAAAGCGCTTTTGTATTACCTCAGTAAGTAATCCTACTAATTATGAAGGCAAAGGTTTGTGAGGATGTGATGATGTTTGGATGTTGTGCCTCAATCACGCCGTAACGGCTGGACGGATTTGGATACATAGGAAGTGTACTGGAATAACTCGAGCGAAGCCACGGGCACAGCTAGTACACATTATAGGCACGTACTTAGTATTATGTTAGCTATAGTTTACCAGTACCTACCTACTTGAAAAATGAGTACACCGACAACAAAATGAGCCTATGTTCAATTTTCTTTTTTAGTCACGGACGAAAATGGTTTCGTGCTAGTAACGAGGTCACTTAATGAAGTCTTTTCGTATGTGCTGTATATTGCACAGTAGAAGTAACACAATACCTGTTTTGTGGTAGAGCCAGAGTTAATTAGTACTTGGGTGATAGTAGCGGACGCTCTGTCGTAAATAATGGTCAATCAAACCGCATGGTACACGTAGCAAATAGCAATAATAGTGTGTAGGTAGGTACCAGTATTATCGGGGAGATTGGGAAAAATGTCACCCAGACATAGAAAAAGTTTCGTCCTTTCTTATTTCATAACATAATTACCCACCAACGAAATAAATCATGTTCGTCGGCCACGAATCTTAGTATTCTTAGTAGGCCAAAAGTAGCAGTCAACATCAAAAGTATAGGTATTTTGTGTAACCATTTAATTTACTTTTGACAGTGAGTTGACAGTCATGTTTGTGATATCCTACAATTTGCGTTAACGATTCGATTTTTAATAACAATCGACTTTAAAATAATGAAGAATCATTAATTATTAGGTACTGATTTTTTGAAAAATGTGGCCTTTAAGACATTTTGATGTTTATATTGGATAATAAGTACCTACGTGAGATAAATATTTATGATTAAGCGGTTTATATATTTATTTTACGACGAATTATAAAGTTTACATTTACAAATCATGGAATGGTTACGTTCTCAAGCTCTCCGCTCTCAGCTGTCAAAAGTAAAATAAAGGATTGCTCGAAGTATAAATGATGATTGGTAATCTACTGATTCTACTATAGGTAGGTGACTAGGTAGTCAAAAGCTTAATTATTTAGACACTGGTGGCACACACAAGGGCAACGTAATCGCGAACTTCGACGTGTATCTATTTGACCGTTCTCCTCCTGGGATCGTAAGAACAAAAAATATTCATTAAACTTGCAGAGAACACCGCTTGTTTGCAGTTGGTGCGAGACCGTGCTGATATTGCAATCCCCTTCGGTGCCGACCGGGTTAACACGCTCTCTCACTCTACAAGGTAGATATGAAACTCCTGCACTGATGATACTCCTACTAGTCGTGTCACAATTTATTTCAAACCACAGATAATGACAATATTATTAGACCAACTTCTAATTCTAAGGCGTCGCGCGTCGCTGTAGAATTCTATTGAGTGTTTTTACGATCTGCAGTCTACGTGTATTGGCCCATTATCTACTAGCTCCGACGACGCTTCACTGAAGTGTGTGGAAAATTGGCACGGATTTCACAGTGCCTAGGTACCTATCTAGCGCAGAATAGAATGTCACTTCGTGTAGTTCCGCTTCTATGCAGTACCAGCAGTGTCTATGTATATTGTATATTAACTTTTGCTAAATTCTACTAACCGTGCGATTCGCACAGTTAAATTAGGAGAAAAGTCAAAGGTTTTAAAATCATCATCATCATCCACAGCCCGTCTTTACTAATTTAAAAACATTTAATTAAGGCATAGATAATGATGTGGTAAAAAATTTAAAATGGTGCCTCCATTTTACATTTTGACGAATACCTACCAAATGTGAGTGACTACCTATTCCTTATTAGTTTAAAAGTAAACTTATTGCGGAAGTTTTGGGTCTGATTTTTAATTCAAACTTTTGGAAACCCTTGAACCCTTTCGTTAAAGTTTCAGGCACTTTTCCGGCAGCCAGAGTCCATGATGTAGGTACATGTACCTACTGGATGGATGCAGGATTAATTAATAATTCCTTAGGTACGTTCTTATAGAGAAACTGATAAACGTCATCATAAGTTATAGGTACGAGTTCTTACAATTATTAATACTATTCACACTGGTTCGAAAGATCTAATGACTCAAGTAGTAGTACCTAGTACATTACTAATTGGGTGTAGCTATTGTCTAGTTCAGTGCATAAAGCCGTGTGCAGGCTTATAAATAGAACACTTGGAAAAGTGTTTTATAGCGTCTAAACTTTCCCTGGAGCGAGTCAAAGATGACTCTAAAGACATTTTCAGGATCCTGTTTCATAAAATATAGTGCTATCTACTAATAATTTAAATTTAAATCTCTTGGCATGAATTTGATTAGGTCATGTTTCGAAAACTGATTTTAGGCACACATTTTGATTAAGTCCTTACACGAATAATGTATGGTTTTAAATAACTTCTCACAATTAAAAGTTCAGGATTGAGTGTGGAATTTCAGCGGGCACGGTTTTCCGCAATCTAGGGGAAAAGTAGCGTTCTATTACTTTGCCTTTCCACTCGTAGACGCCACAGATCAATTTGTACTTCCTATCCTAGTGCCTTTTGATTTTTCAATATTATGTAGCTTCAACAATGACATGTCATGAGAAGGGAAGAATGTCATGTGACAAGAAGAGTGTTAGATATAAATGTGAAAGGATATGTGGGTAGAGGTAGGCCAAAGAAAAGATGGATGGACTGTGCGAAAGATGACATGAGTAAGAAAGGAGTGAGTGTTGAAATGACTTCTGACGAATGGAAGAAGAATACATGTTGTGCCGACCCCACATAAAGTGGGACAAGGGCAGGGAAATGATGACTGTAGCTTCAGCAAAAGAGTTGTCATTGTGTTACCGATGACTTGAAAAAGTTTAAAACTACCTAGGCATCATGCGAGAAATCTGAGAAAAAAAAATTAGAACTTGTGACGGAATGTCATTACAGGCTACATTTACGGGCACCGCGTGAGTGAATCCGCAAGCAGAAGCTAATATTCAGTCAAAATATTATCATGTTATTGCGACTGTTCAAAAATTACAAAGCTTGTTTAATTTTTTCATCAGAAAAGAATAACTTAAGTTTCTGTGGCAACTCCTTGAATTATAGGAGCAAATAAGGGCTAACGATCCTGCTGTTTCAAATATCTCAGGCACTGCTATTTAATTTTGTAACTTGAAAAGCTTAAACAGGTTCGTGAATATTATTTTGATGTATCATATACCTGTGTCAACTCGGGATTGAAAAGACGTGCCATGAACTAATGAATTTCCAATAACACATCAGTCAGAATTCCGGTACGGGTATGAAAACGTTGACGGATTCGACGGTAGGAGGCGCTGGCTCGTGCGGATTCCAATCTAGCGGTAAGCGGAACGAGACGGTATAGCTCTCTGCTCATGTTTGGCTCTCTGGGCCCTAATAGTAGAATACTCATAATACACTATAGCCTATAAGATGCAAATACTAGAACACAAAAAACTACTTCAATGACGAATTTTTAAAACTCCTTTGGGTCATCCAACACTAACAAAATAATGATTTGTATTTTTTTTACATTTATTAACAAAAATAAACTTACAACTACATAATACAAATACAAATTGCCATTCGCGTGGCAATGCGGCTAACGTCTTGGGACTTCGGAGCTGTCACCGTCTGATGAGCTAGATCATGTGAACAATCTACTCGTATGGACTCGTATTTACAACGGTCTTTCAATAGCCCGACTGTTTTTTTAACAATTGACGGAGATATCAAGAGACATAAAAAAACGATACAGGCGAATATTATAAAGAAAACCTCCTCATTTTTATAAGTCGTTTAAAAATGAAGTCTCTAAGTGAGGTTCTTAGTAATCTTACTAAATGGGTAGGAGAGGTAAAGTTATATAGAGCGCTAGGAGTAATAGTGTTCTGTGATATAGAGGTGGGCCAAAAAAGTGGTCTACCAGTTTTGACAAAACTTCCTGTGTAACCATAATAGCACCAAAATAATACATTAGTGATTGTTAGAATATTATTGCTAGGGAAAATCAACCTATTGTTTTATGACATGCAAATAAACTTCAACCTTGGTAAAAAGGTGGTAGACCACATTTTTGGCCGACCATACCTACCCTCCAGTTTAAAAGCCTTTTACCATCTAGTAGATGATTTATACAGCGTCAGGAGGCAACTTTTACCTTCACTAACGGGACGCTGGCGCTGTAGTGCCCGGGACGAATTAAGATGGAGTAGGCTTGCCCAGCACCTATTCCATCCTCTCAGCTTAGTCGGCCTTGTCCACAGGAAAGACATGGTCAATGCATGCGGAGCTGACTAAGCTGCGGGTTTCCTCACCATGTTTCCTTCACTGTTTGAGAGTATAGCGTACATCAATTTTTCGCACAGAAAAATCCATTGGTATACGACCGTATTTGAACCCGCCACCTTAGGATCGGAAGGCGGGGTCACTACCAACTAGACCACCAGTGCTAACCTCCTGTTTATAAGCACTTATAGTATACGTGTCGGTTACATCAAGTGGGGTATTATTGTCATACTTTTGAATTCAGGTTTTGTGTCTGCGTCATACTTAGTAGGTAGGTAGGTACATCCTGTTTTATTTAGTGGCTTAAACCAAGCTTTTTAAGACTCAGTCTAACGTTAACATGACTAGGTATACTTTCTGTTTTGAACAAGATCTTTCTCCGGCCTTCCTCATCCCGTTGTCCCCAAGGAAAGCTTCGAGTCACAAAAATGACACGTGCTTAATGGAATCCTTGGACATGCCTCTGATTATTCCTTAAGACATCATGAAAACAATCTCAAGAGTCTGAACTCTTGAGATTGTTTTCATGATGTTTTCATGATGATAAATCTTCAGACTCTGAAGATTTAAGAGGAAGTCGGTCTACATTGGATACAGTCGTTAACCAAATTATTTTACCTATCATCATCATCCATAGCCCGATTTTATCCACTGCTGGGCTAAGGCCTCCTTACGTTTGGACCATCCATCACGTTCTCGTCCATCTTCATTTATTTACCTAGTCACGAATTTTACGAAAAATAAACATTATTTTACGATGCTAGTTTATACTTAGAGTTGTGGAGTCGTTCCTCGAACAGGGTCCGGTTGTGCTAAGAATCCCCCCCACCCCCTCCGTCCGTCGTCGGTTCATTATGCAGCCGCCCACGCCGCGCGCCAATCACATACCATACCTAGCATCGCAGCGATATTGCCGTTCCTCTAGGGATTCCTACGATGTTTGTCGATTACTTCGCCATCTTACTCAGTTTGTTTATTTCGCTGCTAGGGTGGTACCTATGATGCAATAGAGACTAAATGCATCAGTTTGTTCCATTTTCACTAGTACCTATCGTAACCTAGGTGTTCGTCTTTTACACGTTGTCTTGGTGAGGTATGACTTTTTAATTTAGGACAACGAATGCTTTAGGACAACAGCTAAAATAATAAAAACCACAGATAAAACCATGAGATGTTTTTTATTCTATCGCGTACGCTGTATGACTAAGAATATACAACCTTTATTTTAGTAGGGATACCTACCTTGTGTTATACTGTATCTGGAATGTCTCTGGGAAAGCAGAAGAAGAAGAGAGAGACTGGGAGTGATTTCTGTGACTGGTGTGACGGTCCGCTTTAGTTCAATAGTCCTGATCATCATCATCATCTTCTTACCCTTATCCCTCTAACTCTATGTGCGGTCGGTACAGCATGATTCTTCTGTGATATAGTAGGTAGTGATAATAATAATAATAGTCCTGATATTGTTGCTTGTTGTACTTTTAAATAATGATTGGTTTTATCACAAGCTACGCCAAGGACTAAGCGTGGAGAATCACGTTTTAAGCTCCTCCCAAAATATTATAATGATAAAAAGAAACAGCAAAAGATGCCTAATTTTTATTATATTTATGCAATAAAAGATTACTTTCTTAGATTGAAATTGGCTTCGGCAAAAACAACAATGAGCAATAAATAATCGATAGTGGCACAGGAACTCGCTCCCAGCACTTCGGTATTACCTGTTCGTGGCATAAAGAATATTCCGGGTTGGTCGTCATTGTGTGTACGGACGACAGAATGCCTCATTGCTTGTATAAAGTAACGTCTGCCTGCCTTCTGAGTCAGCTGGATTTAAGTATTTTTATTGCTTACTACAGACAAAGTGGATTAGAGAAGAATATAACTGCAAGCCTACCTTGAATAATAGTGCAGAATAGTGCCAATGATTATTTTTTGGTCTATGTCTGTCTTGTATAATAGTGTCAGTTTGTCTGGATATGAATCTAGACAAACTATATCAGAGCCACTCTCAGTTATGTAAAATTCACTCACTTCAATATTCAGTCCACAGTGAATCGCATAAGATTGTTTAAGCTGATCTGCATGTTCAATACATTTTGTTTATCTTGTCACCTATGGTATCAAATGAATAAGTCTAGGTAGCCTAGAATAGCCAAACCATACCTACATACCTCCTCATCACATCAAACATGGTACGAGCATGGTACTTCTAACCTAATAACACTACTATTGTTAAAGGATTGAAGTGAAAGAATGAATGAAAGCATTCAGTCTTTTTGTACATCTTAACTAATTAATAAAATATCATCATCGCATCTCGTAGTCCCTTTCGTTGGTAAACATTTATTAAGTTCGTTGAACCCGTCATAAAGTACCAACCTACCTACAGGGACTTATATCCAAAATGTTACTAACAGACACTTGTGATTTGCATAACAAGGCTCGTGAGAACGGGCGGGCTCTGGCGACACTCAATTGGAAGTGGGATTGTCATATTTTGGTGCAACGTAGTTAGGGTTGCCACATTACCTATTGAACATAAAATCAAATAAGATGTGATTACTTTATAAAATATAGGTTCGTAAGCGTTGAAAAACTTCCCCGAGTTACAAAATATGTTTAGTACGTTGGTAGCTACATGAATAAGTCACAATGCGTGTAACATGTGCGAATAATTTCTTCAGCAGTAGTATTGTATAACGCTAAGCATTTTATCCCGTGCCCATCAACTCTGGAGCGTTGTTAGTAAAGTCGTGCCTTGAATTGTAATTCTAGATGTACAGACATTAAACTCCTAAACGATGCTTGGCATCATAATTTGGCAATCATATAAGATGGTGAATTCCATATGATAACGCTTGTATGAGAACATCAACTAGACTAGTGTAGACGTTATCTGTTCAGCATGAAATAACTGTGTAGGTAATTAATAGTAAGCTCGGGTCAAATGACATCTTCAATGTATTAGCTTAAATGTCGTCCCCAACACAAAAAACCCAGGACATCCTGTCAACAAAAATTTTCAATATTCCATTCTGCAACTTCAATATAGGCTTTCGTGCTTATGCGGTACAATTGTGTAACCAATACAATTTCATCAATAAAGAAATTCCTGATTTAGATATAGGTATTTAATGATTCCATAAATATTTTCAAACGTAAAGTGCTGGAACATTTTCAGCATGAGTACGATAGTTATAATAAGCCATATATACTTGGTAAATGCTGTGTCCGCATGTTTTGGCTCATAATATCAGATTGCAACCTTTTTTATAAAACCAACTTTGTAACAGTAGATAATGTAAGTTGTTCACGAACCCTTTAGTAATCCTATTAATATGTATTATAATGAGAAAGTTTGTGAGGATGTGAGGATGTGTAGATGTGTGGATGTGACGATGTATGTTTGTGCCTCAATCACACCGTAACATCTCACTCACACTACACAACACACTTAGCATTCACACATCTTTTAATCACATTACAATACACAACACACTTAGTACGTAGCATGTCTGTTGAAATAACGTATAGGCTACTTTTCGTCCGGATATCACGCGAGCGAAGCTGTGGGCGAAAGCTATACCTAAATAAATAAAGGTAGGTACCATGCGGCGTTGTAGTGACGTATGTTGTAGGTACCTAGAACATTGGAAACCACATACATACTAAACTATACGAGTATACGAGGGTATTACATCTTATGTTTGTGAAATAACGTGAGTTGACATTAAAGGTCAGTTGGCCGTGTTGGGGCGAGTGGCAGCCCTAACCGCAGCAGACATTCTAAACACAATTTCCCTTTTAGCTCGGACTACGTATTTATCGATGACATGATCTCGAGGCCCTCTCCTCGCATGGACCTAAGGAGTTTATTTATACCAAAATATTTTTATTGGATCACCACACACCGGCAAATTTATGTGGGGTTTTTGTTTGTGGATGGAACATAAAGTATCGTTAAAGAGTTGGTAGCGTACCTCGATAAATATTTTTGTAAGTACTACCTACCTACTTTTCTTTTTGCCCGGATGACTGCGGGTCAGCTAAGTTTTGTTAAATTATGGACAAATTACTTTTGACTATTGATAATTGAAAAACGCAGTTTAAAAAATATTTATTTACTTTAGAAAGCGTAAAAAGTACGGTAGGTGCCTAGGTAAGTAAACTCTACTTATTTTTTTTTCAAAACTAGTTAAATTAAATTCTATTAATAACTAAGTACCTACATTCCTAATCTTGTTTAATGTTTGTTAAAATAATGTTGCTTGTAGGTAAGTACTTAAGTAGTTATATTAAAAATCGTGTCATATTTTGTAAGTATTTAAGTAGGTAGTACCGTAGGTACTTAAGTAATTGTATATTTACCAACTTCACAAACATACTTATAATTATTATTAGGATCCTACTGAGGATCCTAATAATAATTATAAGTATACCTATAATATAATGAGTGAAGTATAACAATAAAAATGCTAAGTTCGCAGCTGGCATGTAGGTATCATAGAACTGCGTGGGATGTCCTGTCCCGACGTGTCGCTGTGAGGTAGTGTGCGGCAATGGAGGCTATCTTACCCACACCGGCACACCCAAGACTTGTAATAACCTGTCGATTCAACCTTGTTCCTTTGTCGCAGTCATAGGTACCTACTATTATTTATATTGCTATGCAAACGAGCGTTGCGCCCCGCACGGTGTCGCTGACTTATTTTATAATGTTAAACAAATGAAAACACCCACACACAGACTTAAAAAAAAATGTAAGTAAGTTTTTGTAGAACGATAGAACCTACCTACACCTACCTAGGTACCTACTTATTTTAAATTTATTTCAAAAACTAGCATAAGGTACCTTAGTAATACCTACCTATATGACGAAAAAGCTAGCATAAGGTACTTAGATACTATTTGACGATTTAAAAGATGGTATTATTTAATCACTTGCTGTTGCCCGCGACTTCGTACGCGTGTAGTACCTTTATTTTGTTCTATAATCAATAGTTTTCGCAGCGCACGCCAAAAACTATTTTGGATTTTCTACCTTGGGTTACAATATTGCAACTTTCTTACGGATCCCTAATTTTAGTAAAAATATATTATAGCCTATACTGGTCCCTGATAATGTAGTTTTCTATTGGTGAAAGAATTTTTGAAATCGGTCCAGTAGTTTCGGAGCTCGTTACAAACAAACAAAAAAACTTTCCTCTTTATAATATTATTATGATAAATCTTTATTTAGAGTATATTGGGAAATTTTAGTTCCGTGCCTAATATTATGTAAGTACATAGTACCTACTTACCGTTACTTCCCCTACCTGATATGTCTAAATTTCTAATATTTGCATAAAATTCAAACATTTCTTCTTCAGCGGGAATCTAACCCGCGCCTCTTGCGTCTCAGTCGATTTTTTGCTCACCACGCCGCCGCCGCTCCACCGAGGCGTCAAATGAATACATACCTTAGATACCTAGGTATTTGTTATGCTATCGCCTACTTTTATGCATAAAAACTTTTTACAAAGGTCAAAAGATATTCAGTGGTATTTTCGTAATACACAGTAGAATGGAGACTTGAATAGGTCAGTAGGTAGTAAGGTGACAAAGGCCGCGCTAACGCGAGCCGAGACTTTTTTGAGTTTTCTTAGGAGGTAAAAGAGTTTTCGGATCAGTGTGGATATTACTTATAAGCGAGCTTTGTATTTTTAAATACCGTTCATCTTTTACTGATTTTAGGAAAGAAACGTGAAATACGTATTTCAAATGAGAAGTCTAAATATCGGCGAGCAAAATCGGTACCTACTAACATACCATGTGAGCGAAGCCGCGGACTGAAGCTAGTGAGCCTATAGTAGTAGACCTCTGACCAATGAACGCCATCGCGTCCTGTCTTTGGCTTGATTTTTTTTAAATCTATAGATTTAAAATTATATTTTTTGTGGCTCAGTTATTTTCATCACCCTAGTAATATTAGTTTTAATACTTATCGACAGTGTTTATAATTCTATGATAAGACCTGCCTAGCTGATTGAGCCTTTATTATTGTAGACACTCCAGAATAGGTGATGTGGCGTGTTCTCGGGTCACGTGTTACCAATGTATTTGCGGCTTGAGGGTGTTAGGTCAACTAAACTGCGAGATATTATTACCTATATGTATGGCCAAACTAGCCCCAATTTGCGAAAGAGCAAGCTAGCAACTCGCTAGCTGCGGAACTTGCTAGCTTGCTTTCAAAACAAAACGATGCGTTCAAACTGATTGAGCTTTGTAACGAGAACTGCTCACGAGAGCTTCTAAATTATAGTTGAAAATTATTGGTAAAAACGATAAATAAAAATGAAATAAGTGAGTACTTAATAGAGAGTTACAGTCATTATTATAGAAGAGTTGTTGAATAGATCTATAATAAAATTAGTAGGTAGCTAGGTACCTCTTGGATATTTTGTACTTACTTAATAAGTAGATTTTAACCATACCTACTCTGAAATGTATATACTAAAATAAAATAACACCCAATACCAAGAGTCACTAATGTCAGATCTTCCCACTCTATAATTCCCGTGTGTCTCGTGGGTGTCAGAAACTATGTGTTCCATGTATGGTACAATGTCCATCCACAACCCAAGATTTGGAAGAATATTTTGCAGAACTAGAAAAAATGATTCCCTCTGTAGAAAACGAATCCGCACTTCTCTTGTCTCAGGCAGACACTTGCTCCACCGAGGTCGTCAATTTACCCTATAAATTTATCATCTTCCTGCCCTTATCCCACTCTATGTGAGGTCGACACAGCATGTTTCTTAGATCATGCTGTAAGAGTTTTGGCTAAAGTGTTTTAAGACCGGCCGCCTGCCTGACGTCAACCCTCTTTTGGAATACTTGCTTATAGTATCTCATCATGTTGGAGAGGATACTATCCCTTAGTCGACTTTTACGACATGCTCAGGGAGAGTAGCAGCTGGACGCATTCTATGCTTTTTCATTACTCCCAATCCAGCAGAGAAGCAATTATGTAACAATTTATTTTTCTAAAATTTTAATTCTGATACCGTGAAAACACGGTTGCGAGGATTTTCCCAGCTTTATTCACAGACAAAATCGAGTATCTATACAATAAAAAAATAACGGAACTATGCGGTGGAATTTGCGATATTTGCCTGGTGGTAGCTTCGTAACATTGTTTGCTCAGCGCAGCGCGAGTAGAAGTGTAGCGATTGCGGAGCTCCGGAGTTCACTTAGGTACGGAAAATTTGCGAACTATCCAGCGCTGACCACCACTGAACTATTTGCACATTGTCTTCACAGGCATGCACTTAATGGGACGCTAAGAGCACTAATGTCCGCGGTCATGCGCCACTTATTACCTACTCGCTTTAATAAAAAGCTTTTTCGTACTCGAGCAAAAATGGCTACATATTTGCATAGTACAATGTTTAATTATCTCTGATGCTATGTGATTCAGGTTATTATTAGGCCTTGTAATTAGTTGAACATGACGAGATGATCTGGTTTGGTATGCGCAATCACCTGCCCTACCTTACCTTCACAAATATAGGTAGGACGGAAGCTTATTGTTTCATGGCACGTTCAGGGAATTCAAACGAAAATCAGCAATCAATTTTCTGCCTTTATTACAATAATAGAAATTACACAACACAACACACAACTATATGAATTCCAGCTTAAAGAATAGCATATATCTTTACAAAACTACAACATAACACTCGCATAAATTTTCTCATTAAATTTTATTATTTGTGTTGTGAGATGGTATGATGGTAGGAACTTTTGGACGAATAAACACTTCTCTGCTAGACTAGGAGTAAAGAAAAAACATAGAATGCGTCCAGTTGCTTCTCTCCCCGAGCAATGGGCTGATCACCTGTCACCATATTTCACCATTATCCAACTTGGGACTTTGAATCAGGAGTGGCTGTAAGTTTTTTTATGATTACTTGTGGTTCTGCCCACCCCGTTAGGGATACGGACGTGATGGTACGATGATGTTCAAACTAAAGATACCTAGTACTTAGGTAAACCTAAGGGTTCGTCTAAGTTCTCCGTTATGGACAAAGTTTTGAGTAGCTCGGGCAGTTTCAATTAACGTTCACCTTGCTATTGGATATCGATAACCAGGTGCTAAGGCTAGAAAATCCCTGACGTAGTAAATACCTCAAAGTGGTTTTTAGTAGTAGTCTTTCACTCTGCATGTACCTACCATCAGAGTAGGTACAGTACTTAGCATCTTCAGCTCAAAAACAAACAAGTCTTGTTAACGAAGCTGATATCAAGGATCAACTTTTCCGGTACGAATGTGTGTAAACACGGTAATAAACGGTTTAGGTAAACGCAATTCTTGCAAAATAATTATGAACAATGAAGATTTACCTGCAAAAGTAGGCATTTATGTCATTATTATAAATTATTCGGAGCCTCCGAACGGTTCCTTTGCAAATTCTGAATTCCTTTTACGAAATTCAACAAAAAGCAGGAAGCAAATGTGGGATTATAAATACGTGACGTGATGTGAAGGATGGCGGTTTAGTTCCCCTTGCCTTGCCTAGTGCGGGAGACGGGAATTATTATCGCACATCATACTGCTGAAAAGCAGAATGCGGCTAATGGATTTCGGTAAAACTTGGAATACCTAGGTATAACTGCATGCAACGAAATGAAACGGAAGCTAGTTACTTTCCATACTCGTTCAAGACTAAAATCTGGATAAAAAGTAACCTAAGTATATGTTTTTCCAGGTGACTATGTTCCAAGAGATTCCTGTTGAGCAGTATGACGTAAGAAAGACACCAGTGTCGGTGTGGATATCCGTCCTTACGCTGTACCTACCTATACGCTATGCTTTGTTCGCAATGAGAATGGCAAACAACGTGGCGTTCGGTTCAGCGTGGTAATACAAATGCCTTCTATTCCTTGAGATCGAGCAGACTGCGACACGTCTCCGTCCGTTGTCTCGCTCAGGTAAGGATTTAATTTTTTGTTGGTTTTAATCCCAGAACAGTTCCATTTCGTCCCCAATGATCATTCGGCGCCTTTGACCATTCATCTAATTTTTGTTTACCTAGAAAACGTACGTACGTATATAGAGTACCTAATAGATATAGGTAGTATACGGAAATACAGTATTATTATGAAGGTATAAAACTGACTTAGTGTAATGACATCGAATGAAGCGAAGGAAGTATGTCAGGATCGTAGCAAATGGAGATCCATGGTCTCTACCTACTCCTATGGAACAGGCGTTCTATATGGAATTTCTAACAGGCATGATTTTATGTATGTATGAGTCATATAGCTGACCAAAACCATGATGATGAAAAATAAAGTGATACTTCTTTGTTGAGTTCTTTGTGTAACCCGTATAAAACAAGATAGGCCAAGTGCGTTTTTTTTGCTTTGCTACGTTAAGAGTTAAGGAGAGATTTGGTATTTTTTGTTAATTTTTATAATTTAAAAACTACACCTATGTTCCGAATTGCAAGCTACTAGTCAATTGACCTAGTGCACAAAACTTTATGCAACTTTATAAAAATGTTGGCTGCTTTAATTAAAAATTATAATTCAAAATAAAATACCCTTTTAATACTTACTCATTGATTAGTTAAACCAAATAATGTTAATGGATTTTTACTTCTCCCTAGAATCTGGAGTTATTCGAGGAAGTGCTTGGAAGGGTGGGGTAATCCATTAAAAAGCCAATTATGAGCTACCTGCCCAAACAGAGGGTCCGACGATATTTTACAATAACAATGAAACAAGACTATTTAACCTGACCTTCGTGCCGCGGTGGGCGAGAAACCAGCGGAGTTGCGAGTGGTGCCTTCTATTTCTCAGGTCATTCACTAAAACCTAAGTTCAAAGCTTAGCGATACTAATCGAAGCTAAGAATTTTCTACTTAGGAACTCTGAATCATTTTTCGCTTTCGAAAACTAAGAAAATCAGGCAGCCAACCCCGCAAAATTACAAATTTAGAATGCCAAAGGTGCTAAGCACCTTATTATGTTGGTATTTCATTTGTTAACTACTTACCTGATAATTTGCAACTGAAAGTCAATTTGAGGGTAACCGGAATATTTGCGAACATGAAGGGTAGGTTACCGCATTGTGCTTATGGTGTAGCAAATTAAAAAATACCTCTGAAACTGTTGATACCGTAGGGTCTCTTAAAAGGGTCTATTTGAAAGCTTCTATGGAAGTAGGTTGGCAACATACCTACATACTTTCCGTAATGAAAAGGTCTCGGGATCTAAAATGATTCGTTCGATTCGGAAGTAATGTTACCTACCAAACGAATTACTCTGTTAGCCATAAAGTGTTTTTATTATATTATTAGCTGTCATCTCATAAAATTCCTACCTTCCCCTCAATATGAATACCTACGAGTAGTTGATATCAAGCGATGACATCAAGTAGGTGAAAACGGAGTTTCACGCAAAAATGGTAAAACGTGACACTTATGGAATAACTTTGTGTCCATACTTTCTCGAAATAAGGCCCAAAGAAAACTCAGCATTGTTATTTGTTTGAAAGTATTGGGAACATATTACTTTCTCGCGAAGGAAATGTTTCCTGGAAGTCTTCAGGCTAAGCTACAATAACATCGGTTCGTTTTATCTAGGCATGACGTCTGTTATCACAGATACTAACTACGTAGATACTGTTGTCTGAAGAAAGTTCACGAACATCGACGTCAGCACTGCAGAGTGTGTGCTGCAGATATCTGGAGGTATCAGAACAATAATTTAATTACTTATGATATTTTAACTCGCACACGACTTATTTACATAATTGTAGGTAGCCTTGCGTTCAAAATAATTGTGTTGCAGAAAATGATGTGAAAGGAGATTGTGAAAACATTGTTCGTTTGAGCAGCGAAGTCGTTTTGAATAATAAAATATATTTTAACTTACTTATTTAAAATTTATTCAGTAATGGTTCCTTGGTTATACAATATTATATGTTCTTATTTGTAAATACTGCATGCAATGCTGTAAGTTAAGTACTTATAGTCGAATGTTGCTTCGCCTAGTTCATATATCTACATAAAGAACCTAGGTACTAAATTGCGATCCGATAATCAAATTTCCGAAAGAGAAAAGTGCCTTCCCGTAAAATCGTTAATATCGAGTATGTGGGCGGAACCTAACGTTTAATAGCTACTCTCATACAGGGAAAATGCAAATGGCCGGCACAATTCCACGAGCAGAAGGCCGAAGTTGGACCATGCTTTTTAATTTACCGAGTGCCGCCATTACCCGCCTTATCGTGCCAGTTGCCCTCAGATCTGAAATAGGGTGCTCTAAAATTGCCTCCTTATTCAGATTATCCATGAGCCAATGCTGAAATTTAGAATGGTGTGAGCCGAACGGGACTTATTGAGCTTTAATGGATCCGGGACGGGTCCGTCGATATTCCCCTGCTATCTACAACAATGAAATTAATTTCGAGAGGTAATGCAGTCATAAAGTTTAAGCAGTCCGTTTCAGCATAAAGTCGATTGCGTAAGCTGCAAAGGCGGACAGATGTATAAGTAGGACTCTATTCACTAAGCTAGCTTAGCTATGAGTAAGTAGAGCATAAATTTTTGAGCTCGTTAGCCACGCCGGTTACTAACTTCTCAAAGAAGTGATAGAATCGGGCGACGCGGCAGCAACTGTCCCTCTGGCTAAACTTATTCATGATTGTGATTTCAAACGTAAATTATTACGTACCGCGAAGTTCTTGGTTTAGCTCGTGGCTTAGCACAAGTTCGAACTCTATTAAATCGCAGATCGATTCTGACGTCACAATACGTAAATGACGTGTTAGTAAATGAATGTAATAAAGTAATAGTAAGTAAATACGTATATGACGTAAATATACGTATTGCGTTTATGCTCTACTTACTCATAGCTAAGCTAGCTGTCTAGCTGCCTTTGTAGCTTACACAATAAACTTTATTCTGAAATTAGATACATGTGAAAAAATAAGTTTGAGTCAAACTTTACGTAAAACGCCAAATACAGTGACCTCCAGACCTCTACCAACTCTATTGCTAAAACTAAGTGTAGCGGAGTCATAAATAGCACACACTAAAACATAAATCAGTGTTTCTTACGTTATTATGGCAACAAAACGGTAGCTCTGCGTTTCTTTTGTGTTAAGTACCTTACGTAGGTAAGTCTATGATCATAATATCTGCCGCCAACTGTACTAACGCATTCTGCTGTGCAAGTTTTCTTCGAAAGGTTGAATTAAAAAATGTAGAGTTTAAGTACTTATGTCATTTAGTCCGGCAAGTGACTTTTGAGTCATAATCATAGCATGTGGCTCAATACAACACATGCTGTAATTATTTTGTCCTTTAGACTGTAGAAAGCCTGTTTCATTCCATCTGCGCGTAGCAGCCGGAACGCCACGAGACGGCGGGCGGGACTGTAATTAAAAACAAACTCCTATAATTTACATAAAATTTGATGGTCTCCGTATTACCTAAGCGACTGGCGAAATATACATACTTAATAACAATAAACATTTTCTTGCAACCAACACACAGGCCAAACTATAATATTTATATACTGAAGCAAGAAAGCTGAAATTTAGAAGGTAGCCTTCTTTTATAGCAAAACCACCCACTAAGGCGTGATTTTTTGAAATTCAACCCCTAAACGAGTGAAGAGAGGTGAAAACTTTTGTTTAGAACTTTTTAATGCGTAGTGAAAGCTTGAAACTCAGTCGGATACTATAAATGCAAAATAAATGGACACATGTTTCAGATTTTTTTAAAACAACCCTTTAAAAGAAGTGAAATGGGGTGTCAGTATTTGTATGGAAACTTTTTAACGGGCGGTACGATTGGCTTGAAACTCTGTTTGTAAACTTTAAATAAAATATAAATGGACACGTGTTTCAGGGTTTTTAAAATTACCTTCATATAGAGCTAAAATCGGGTACAAAAATTTATACCACGAGCGAAGCCGTGCGAGTAAGCAAAAATAATTATCTATATAATTATTGCAACATCTTTATATGACATAATCATCATCGCGTTAGTTCGTATTTCAGAAGCTAGACAAAAATTGCCGAGGCGCACAATATTTGTGGTACTACTGAACTAGTTTTAACTGCTTACAATAATAAGTAATGAATGATCTAGAGTAGGCTAGTGTGCAGTGTGGGGTAGGCCTGACAGTTTTGCAAATAGCCACTTCGTCGGCGCTGTGGCAATGGCAAACTCTTCCAGTGGCTCCGAGCTCTGACCGGAACTAGCTCATAATCATTAAATTGGGACGCTCTCGTTTTACTGTTAATTATTGCCGGCGGACGACGAAGCTGCGGTCATTAAGATCCTCCGGAAAAAATAAAATGTACAGATGTGAATTCGAGCGATATTTTAAACTCAATTAGCTATTTAGCTGAGCGTTTAATACCCAACAAAATTCAAACGAGTTTAATGGTCTCATTAGGAATTTTCATTTAGGTACATAGACTGCCCTCAATTGCTTCTTTCGGTGTCCTCAAATTCAAGACCAGATGAGGATGAGTATTTTACTGAAAATGTTACATCTTTGCCCTATGCCTGCCTACGCGATTTATGTGTTTATCTACCTACTTTGATGTGAATTTAATGGGAGCCGGAATTCTGTTTATTTCTTTTATCTTTACTTAAAGAATAAGAAATACAGGTCATAAAAATATCATGTTTTCGTTTTTAAAGATGCATCTTCTTCCAGGAGGAAATATTGTAATAGTTAATTTTGATTGCGTTTCCAAGGTGGCTTGCGACCTCAGATTGAGCACAGAAACGGATGCGCGTTGCAAGTGTGAATTGACCCTAATTATTGGGGGCCGTTAATCACAATATTCTGTATGCACTCGCCTCTAATTATAGTAACGACAAATTAGTTAACTTATAAAGGGAATTTGCGCAACATTTTCAAATGGTTTGTGCTAAAAATACTTTCACGGTGAAAGTATTACAAACTGTATTAAAACAAAAGTCAGGCCTGAGTAGGTACGTGGGTTAATACTTTATCATACTTATAATAAACTGAAGGCACCGTAAATACCGAAGTACGTGAGTATCTAACAAAATAAGAACCTGTAGATATTCACACAAAGTACAACTTCTTAGTTGGCTATAAATATTTGGCCTATTTATATAAGTAGTTATTTTGAGAAGTATATTTATTATCTATACTAATATACTAATAATATTATAAAGAGGAAAGATTTTTTGTTTTTTTGTTTGTAACGAATAGGCTCCGAAACTACTGGACCGATTTCAAAAATTCTTTCACCAATAGAAAGCTACATTATCAGGGTCCAGTATAGGCTATAATATATTTTCAAAAAAATTAGGGATCCGTAAGAAAATTGCAATATTGTAACCCAAGGTAGAAAACCCAAAATAG
Organism: Scotopteryx bipunctaria; assembly: GCA_949320045.1. Taxonomy (NCBI): domain Eukaryota; kingdom Metazoa; phylum Arthropoda; class Insecta; order Lepidoptera; family Geometridae; genus Scotopteryx; species Scotopteryx bipunctaria. Next base: position 8,197,625 of record OX439450.1, on the reverse strand, counting down.
TTTTTGGCGTGCGCTGCGAAAACTATTGATTATAACAACAACAGTTAGTCATTTATAAAAAACGTACCGTAGCAGAAAAAGATACAGTAAATGTTTTATTTTTGAGTATTAAACAAAGCCACGGTTTAGGAGTAACAAATATTTAAGAATGGTTGTTGATGTTATATTCAGCTTCCGTTTACTTTCATTTCACTGAAATGTTATGACTTATGGCAATACGAAACTGTTTTGAAATGATCCAAGTGTTTACCATATGGAGATGGTTTATAATATCTTTAATTGAAAGTTCTTTTAGTAGTAAGTACCGTAAAACCTGTAATTTAGGTATAGACAAAAAGTATTTGCCCTACGTAAAATTCATGAAAGCTTATAAATTTATGGTAAGATCTCGAAATCTTTTAAATTCTCATGGATTAGAATCGAGAGTTAGGGTAGCGACGGGGCGTCCTTCTACGCTGAGTCATAAGAAAGGACCAAAGTAAACAAATGAAAGTGTGTACAATTGAAATAAATTAATCAACAATACTGATTTTATTAATTGATGCTGGTAACCTCTCTATGGTATAGATAGACAGATCATCATTGTTTTAACGGTTACCTAGAAATCTAGAGTTTCTAAGAATAAAGTCAAAGTTAAAAAAATATTCCATAAAATCACGGGGATCACTTGGAATAGAAGAGGCTACCCATCTATGGCAGTACCAATCACAATATAACTGCATTGTATATAGCAGTAGCTACTGATGCATGTCTAGGAAACATTTTAGTTAACAAAATATCAGAGGGTATACATTTCCCAAATTACTGTTCAGCATTATCGACGTAATCGGATCATGCGACATTCTACGGTGCCTAGTTAGATTTCGTTACGAGCTCGTAGCTTGTGTAAGTGGTTCTCATTATTTTATTAAAAGCTTGGAAGCCTTACGGAGTTATGGGAAGCATGTAAGTGGCAGACGGCGGTCGGGACACGCGCACCCGACACCAGGTGCCGCCACAGCTGACACCAGCTCACCTGCACATGGCAAAGCATGGCGGTGCTGCCGCGTGCCACCCCTCATCACTCATTTCACTTAATTAGCTTCCTGTGACCCTGTGAGACTTCACTTCTATCTCAGTATGACAATAACAGGCGCCCCCTATTTCTTTAATCTAATCTCATCTCCGATCTAAATACCTATAAAGCATAAAATAAATCTTTATTCGATTACCATGATAAGATAGTATAGCCCTAGGTAATTTCGATAATTGACAAAGATGTAAAAGTAACGCAGGCGGTGTTAAAATTCATTCAAGTCAAAAGAAAATTACTTAAAATTAGAAGTATGAATGAAATCGTTGTGGATTTCTATGAACACATCCTGTTCTAATATATTGTACTGTATTGTCGCCATAAACCTGCTTTCGTCTTTGGTTTGCTAGTTTATTTACAATGAAATTAGTCGCCTACCTGACACCCAGCCCCGATGAACGTGATCTTAACAAAAATACTGTGTATTGTATAAAAAATCGGAGCGGCTTGTGTGTGGGACATCAACGGAGCGGGCACGTTATTGTCGGCGGGGTACCTACCTACGTACACTACCCGCACCGCTGCGCCCGCCATAGTCCAGGTATTCATGAATGAACGTGCCGAACTGGTAAGCCGGATGGTCGGTTGCGGTCGCAGCCAGGTAGAAAATTACACTTTTGGAATTCTTTCGAGAGATCGGTTCGAATAGAGTTCTTCGTCGCCGGTGATTCAGTCGCCTTGCTAGGGGCGCCGCAGAGCGGGGCGCGGGGTGACGCCGATACGCATGCGTGGAGCCCCGACTAGCGAGACGAGCCGACGATCCTTCCCTCTCAGTTCATTGAGAGCCGTCGCGGGTGTACGCCGTACCGTCATGTACCGTTTCTCAACTTTCTCGAGTAGTGATGTGATTCGGTACCAACATATAAACTTGTTTTGTTTGTGAGATTTCGTAACTCTATGAGTGATATTTCACGGAGCATATGTGAACGTTTCAGTGGCAGAAATGTTACAGTGACTGAATATAAATTGGATTGGAAACAAAATGAGGTGGTTTATAGTGACGATGAGTGTTATGGTGTGGGAAACTATATTTGCCGGTGTCGCACCACCCGGGTCTTGCCCGGTGGTGTGTGCATGTAAGTGGAAAGGGGGCAAACAGACAGTGGAGTGTGTGGACAGGGCTCTCATCACGGTCCCGCAGCCCGTGGACCCAGCCACGCAAGTACTCGATCTTTCAGGAAATAATCTTCAGATATTGCCGCAAGAAGCGTTCGCTAAGACGGGACTCGTCAATTTGCAGAGAGTATATTTGCGCAGTTGCAAAATAGGCCAAATACACGAAAGGGCCTTTAAGGGCTTGACTAATTTGGTAGAATTAGATCTGTCACATAATCTGTTGACTCATATTCCTTCTGATAGTTTCAAGGATGCCCCGTTCCTCAGAGATCTTACATTGGCTCAGAACCCCATTCTAAAAGTCCATTCTGACGCTTTAAGCAACCTCGACAGCGTCGTTAAGCTGGATTTATCCAAATGTGACATTAGAGAGATAGCCACGGACGCATTTAGAAGTTTACGGTCTATGGAATCTTTGAAGCTCAACCACAACAAGCTCCGAGAGCTGCCTCTTAGATCACTGGAGAGATTAGAGAAGTTGCGAGCAATAGATTTATCCGACAATCCTTGGACGTGCGATTGCAGACTTCGTGAACTGAAACTATGGCTGGCGAAACATAAACTACTTTCAACTCCTAGTTGCTCGGCGCCGAGTCGGTTGGCCAATCGTCCTTTTTCGGAGCTACCAATAGAGGAATTTGCTTGTAAACCGGAGATATTGCCTGTCAGTCGACACGTTGAAGCGACTGTTGGTGAAAATACCACTATTATATGCAGAACTGAGGCCATTCCTAGCGCTAACATCAATTGGTATTGGAATGGAAGACTACTACAGAATGGCAGTAATTTCAATTCCCATCAGAAAATTTACGTCTATGAAGACGGTGACGCAAAAAGGAAATCGACCCTAACAATTACGAACACGCAAGAATCAGATTCCAGTGAATTTTACTGCGTGGCTGAAAATAAGGGTGGAAATGCCGAAGCGAACTTCACGGTACACGTAACACAGATGGCGGCCGGAATGGCATCTTTGGGCAACGCTCAGATAGCGAGCCTAGGGGCCGCTTTGTTCTTAGTCATTGTTGTTATTTGCTTAGCTTTACTCATTACCTTTGTAAGGTTTCGCCCCACACCAGCTTGCGAGAGTAAAACTCCAAATACTCTAGATAGAGTCGTCTCAGGAAATGAAGTGCATCCAACGGCGACAGATAGACCCCATGTGGCGGTTTTAGCCAACAGACAAGAGTCACCAAACTATAGTGACCAAAAATGCAATCCAGTGTCTAAGCCACCAAGAATTAACGACATACCTTACACAACTAATCATTATGAAGGCCGTGGTAGCGTCGTGACAACCGGGGGGCCTGTAGTGGTCTCGCCCACGGTATCCGCTTCCATAGACCCCGATCTGATCAATGACACACGGCCGGATAGCGCGACGAGACCTGGAAGTGGTGAATACGCACGCGAGGCTTCCGACTCCCTTTACCCCTCGGGTCTGTGGGAACAAATGAAAATGAGTCAGGCGAATCAACTGTCTCGAGCTGTGAGCTCGGCGATTCCGTCGTACTACAACGACCGGACGCCTATAATAGAGAACAGCAGTGTGAACGGGTCCCAGGAGGAGCTGGGCTACATGAGCCGCACGTTCCCGCGCTCGCACGCGGCGGTGGCGGCGAACCCGGCGCCAGCGTCGGCGCGCGCGGCCGCCGGCTGCGAGGCGCCCTACCCGGCGGACTACGGGCTGCCGGTGGGCGGCGCACGCACGTTGCGCGTGTGGCAGCGAGCGCCACCGGTGCTGCCGCCGGTCTCGGCGCTCAAGCGTGTGCTCACCATCACTAGGCCCTCCAACGAGGATAGCTTCCAAGACGGCTGTGCGACCGATGTATAAACTGTTACCTATATGGAGTTTAGAGTATGTACGTATTGTTACATATCTAGAGTTGACATGTCAGAATTTATTGTAAATTTGTATGTATTTTAAGCTAGGATCGAACTATACGTAAGGTACAGTATGTATGTATACCTAAACAGGTTGTTAGTGTAATATTTTTTGTATCATATAATTTATTTAGAGTATAAAAGGAGCGTTAGATACATTGGATCCGACCAATGATGGGTCCGCGACTGATTAGTTGAAGAATGTAAGTGTAATTCTCGTGATATGGAATGGTATTGACTATGATCGCCAAATAATTGTAAACTGAATATAAATAAATGTATATCTGCATTGTTAAAAATCGTGTACGATGTGTTACATGATTTCTAGGTAATGATAATGATTGTTTAACTAAGGCATAGACAAAAAGAATCCAAAGATACATAGGTAATATCCAATCCCTCTGAAATTAATACGACGGACTTGAGGCCGGGATCAACTTAGGTGATCGGAGAGATACCTTAATTAACCAATAAAATAGCTTAAAATAACACCTTGAGCTAATTTAAAAATTTGGTTTGTTTGATCCACTCCGCTCATCTTCGATTTATACCTACCTGCCCTTACTTAATATTACTGTAATGCACGAAACACTGTTACTTTATGTATGTAAGTACAATAATAAATGTATAAACTTTATGTTGAAGAAAAAAATGTTTTAGCAGTACCTAAATACTAATAAATGAGGCGATTGTAAGAAAAAAAACTACATATTTTATTCCTTTTCCATAGATATGCTTTTCTGATGGCTACATCATGCGTCAACAGTCTAGCCTTTTTAAAATTCCTATAACGTTCACAGCGCACTCATCCGTAAATGCATTTTATTACCCACAAAAAGTAAAATGGGTTTTATGGTATGTATATTTGTCGACAGTACGAAAAGGAGTACAATATCATAAGGTTAAACCTAATAACAGAAATACAGAAATATATTTTTATATTACAGCAAATCTGCTGCTGTCAGCAGACAGTACGTGAAGTACTAGTACTACGTAACGTACAACATAGGTACATCATAATTTCAATTGTTACCAAATTGTAAATTCTGTTAATATTTCCGTTTCTGTAAACTGTGTGGGCAAGAATAATGTAATCGATTGCTGGAGAGTCTCTGACAGGGCAACAAAAAACAAATAAACCTAGAGCTCACCTCCGAAGCACCGAAGAAAAACCGGTTAGCGTTATTTCATTTCCGTTCAATTCAGTCTTTTTTATTAGAACCGAACCTTAAACGGGTTCAATGGAGTCGGGAATTTCAAGCCGACGATAATGTTGGATGGTCTTTTTTCGTAGTCATCATTTACATTGAAATAAATGCGCAGAGGGATTTGCTCATATTGCTCCGCTAGCGTCTGGAGATTACATTGATTAACCTTTACTTTAGGTAGTAAATTATATAACTACATAATGTATAGTATAGACATATAAATACTAGATTCTACATTCAGATAACCCAGCAAACAACAGAAACCGGTGGTACCTCGATCGCACAATATTTACACAAGGGTCAGTGTCCGAGCGATACACCTGTAGTGGGCTAGTGGGATTATTCTTATGTGATAAAACTTTATTTTGTACTCTGATGGAATATTCTGAAGTATGGAGCTGCATTTAACGAAACTAGGCTAGTATTAAGTAGGTATTGTTTTGTTTTTCTTGTGGTTTAAAGATAATTTAAGTGAAATGCCTCATTCTCGTCAACATAATAAATAAATAAATAAAAATAAATATTTGAGGACATACATAATACAACACCCAGACCCGGAAGAAATATTTGCAGAGCATGCAAACATTTCTCCCGCAGCGGGAATCGAACCCGCGCCTCTTGCGTCTCAGACGAGCACTCGCCCGCCTCGCCACAGAGGTCGCCCCACATAATGGGGCAATTCTTGGCATACAAAACTTTCAGGTCGGTTAACAAATCAGTGGAAACCAAACCTTAAAAATACCGGATTGTACAGTGTACATACCTAATCTTCTTTATTATATTTTCTGTTAATAATTTTGATTAAGTTTGGCGAATCTGTAATTGATTGGTACGTCCAACTTCATCAAGCTCAGAGATTGAGCGCCTGTTATAATAATTTGAAAGCTCTGGTCCTACAATTTGGGCCATCCCAACTTTCACGACAATGGACAGGCGATGTCAGCGATGATGTTCTCGAACTAGCTCAAGGGATGTGCTACGCTAAGTTTTGCACAACAGCAGTTTTATTTTACTTAAATATCTACGGACTTGCGCTTTCTGCTCGTAAAAGCCGACTTTCACAGATAATAATGATGTTTCGACGGTAGCAACAATGGAAACGCGGGAGTGATTATATCATATTTCAAATTGTGAACACCTTTCGAGAATAGCTTGTCGTTCACTTGTTTTTTAACGAGTAACTTTGGTCACTTCTTTATGTAGGTGTATCATCGTTTGGTTTTTTGGGACTGGAAATCATAATAATGGACAACTATAATATAGCAACCATTTCTACTTTCAATTTCACATAAAAAATAATAGCTGACATACAAATTCGAAACAACTCTGATTGATATTGAATTCTAACCAAATCGAGGACAATAAATTTATGTTAGTGCAAACAGTTTAAAACGAATAAAAAAATTGTAGTTATTCGATCGGAAGTGTAGCTCAGCGCATGATGGCGCGGGTGCCGGCGGAATTCGATTCTGTTTTTTGAATATTATTGACAGTTTTCTCGTTATTAAATCGAATATCGTCTGCAATTCCAAAATGAAAAAATACAATAATCTCTCTGAACGATGACTTTTATGTGGCATCTAAAGCGGATCCTATGATTTAATAACTTTTTTATGTTTGTAAATAACAGTCATCATCATCATCTTCCTGCCCATATCCCACTCTATGTGGGGTCGGGAGTTTTGGCTAAGGTGTTTTATGACCGGCCGTCTGCATGACGTCAACCCTCCCTGGGAATACTTGCTTATTGTATCTCTTCATGTTGGAGGATACTATGTTTGTAAATAACAGTATCTATCTATTATCTTTGCTGGCTGCTAATTAGACTCATATGGAACCAATTAGAATTATGCTCTCACTAAAAGAGGATTAAACCTTGCCAGTTCCGCCTAGGGTAGAATATGATATGATACTGCAGGGAGGTTAGCTGGCAAAGTACTTTCTTAAGCTGCCTGTAATATTATGGAATTAAAGGATTATACATTAAGGTCCATTATTTCGTAGTGATTGGGAAAACGTAGCACTGAATTATTGTATCTAAATAGATTGTGATTACGAATTTTCCTTGTTTCAATCAGTACGTTAAAATGTATCAAGGTTTCCTTGTTCTTAGAAACTACATATTCAATTCCACAAAAAAAGATATTTATGAGTCTCCGACCTAAAAAAACAGTCGGAGTCGTAAACTAATGGAATATTTTTCTAACATTTGAACGTGTAAGTCCTCTAAGCCTTTGGCTGTGTTGTGTTTACCGCCGAGTCCGAGGGCAACTTAAGCACCTTTTAAGGCCACTAGCTAATACCGGGATTTCCTTATCCCCAGGCCCCGGTCAGCTGGCTTCCATCTTAACATCAATTAGCACTCTGTTGGTCTTCATTACCACCCTACTGTTTCTGCTAGCGCGAATATTTGATTTCTTGGAATAATGTGGGAATTCTAAAGAGATTTATTTTATTGGATTGACGCGACACAGCATGATTTATCCACCAGTCACCAGTGAATCAGAGATGTACAGTTTTCGTTTCATTCATCATAGTGCTTCTTTTGTTGTTTTGTAAATTCTACCTGCTTTGCTCAGTGTTCTTGTTCAGTAGAAAAACAACTGTGCCTACACAATTGAATACTTTAGTTAGGTTTGGTTAGTTTTACGCTGAAACAAAAAACAAATGAATTAATAGTAAAAAAATAAATTTAAAAACAAGTTTTTATTGAAATGCTCTTTAACTATTTTATAAATCACATTGTATAATTATTGTTTATCTTGTGTAGATGGCAAATCTGGCGACAAGGTTTTATATCATATAAGTTGTGTAATTTAATAAATTGATGGGTTTGATTTAATTTAAAGTTTATTTTCTTCTTTTTAGAGCATTTCAATAAAAGCTTGTTTTTAATTAAACATTTTTTACTATTTATTAATTTTTAGTCATTATCTATTCGCATTCTTCACAGCAAACCCTTTTATTTGATATTCACGTCATGGGGGTACCTAACTAAAAAAAAATTCCGCCATCTTTGGGAGTCCGCCATTATGGATTTAAAATAACGTCACTTAACTAATCATGCATTGTCATCCATACTAAACGTATTATGCAAAATTTAAGCTGTTGAGGATAACTGCTTTAAAATTCAGTTACAAGATTTGATCCGAACAAACATACCTACATTGCAAGTTAAATAAAGGCGTTTAAAATACATAAATATCTCGAAATAGGTACTTAAGTAAAACAATACACAGTAAGAAAACTACAAATGTCAAGTAAAGTAAACTGTTTGAAATAAACTGTAGGTACCTATAGAATTAATTTGTTTATTGAAGTGTTTATTTATATTTTGTATGTAGGTACCGAGTGTTGATACTCTAGCAGTGTAAAGAGGGAAAAAATAAAATGCCAACGCCGCCCCCAGGTTGTGTGAGCTGTACTCGGGCCAACAAAATGAAACATCGATCACCAACATTTTATTTGCAAAAATGAAACAAAAGCCTGTTGACACGAAAGCTAGTGCCTTACATGCAGAGGTTTCACCCCATAGCTCAAAATAATTGGTACGTTCAACGATCAAAAACAACAAGCAACATTTTACCTACGTAATTGAGGTAAGTACATAACCACTCAGTCATTTGATTGAACTACAGTAGGTATACTTTATACACTAGTGCACATTTATTTTTTACTATTATTTGCCAGTTTTATTTGTTTCCTTGGAGCAGTTGCATGCACAAATTTTATGGTAAAATAAAAAATAGAGTAGGCACTTACCTGTTATACTTAAAAATGCGCTAAATGGTACAAATTCAATGTTAATTAATTGTTATTAACGCATTTTTAACTTGTGATATGATTGTATCTTCTACCCTAGTTAAGAAAAATATAGATTTTTCTGAAATTTTTCTAAGAAAAATATTGACAATTTAAGTGACTTCTCTAGAAACCTTAGCGTTCTCTAATTTTTTTTTAATAAAAAAAATCTGTTTTATAAATATATACATATAACCTATAATATTTTCCTAAGTAACCTAAGTTTACCTTAACATACATAAATACTAGCAGAATTTCAATTGAAAAGACTAATCAGTGTCTTTGTCCCTAACGTTTCACTAAAACTGAAATTGATAGGTATCGCCATAAATTAATTGGTCGTGACGCTGAATAGATTAAACTTCAATGATTTGTGTTAGTGTAGATAGGTAAGTACTTCTACCATGATTGTTGAAACCAAGTTGAAAATAGTTTCAACCAGTACGTCTTTTTATCTTTGAGGTTAAATTGCGTCACTTCTGTAAATTCATATGTATCTTTTATTCATTTATATCTAGTATTAGCGGGGATAATTTATCACAGTCAAAACTGTAAAAAAAACTGTTAGAATTCTATAAAAAAAACTGAGCTTGCAAGAAGTGTTCAACAAGAAAAATTAAACATTTTTCTAGGTTTTTTTTCAGATTAACATCTAAATTAGTAAGAGTATTATTGCAATCTAAAACTAGACGAAATAGGTTTTTTATGACAATTCTTGCAACTGACGAGGACTAAATAGAGGTTAAATTTTATCTCTTTATTCTTAATATGATGGCTAATAAATGCGAGATTTACACATGTAAGGGTGTACATGTTTTTGCTGCTACCTGACGCACCAAATTGCATTAAAATGACCAACATTATTCACAGGGTATTTTTGTTATATGCATTTAAATGTGTAGAAATCGGTACTACCTGCGTATTTTTGTCTCTGTTGATAGTTTACATATATATATTCGATTAGGTATGTACTTCGGGGCGAATGAAGTTTCACCCAACCGTCGTAGCATAACCTGAATTGCACGCAATTTTTATACTGAATTTTACGATTTCTCTTTTAGGGCTCCATACTACTATAATAATCGCTACGATCGGCGCCATCTGACACCGTTTCTGCTTCGTTTGACAGTTATTTTAAGGGTGCTAGCTAACACAGCTCGCTTGATCACTGTTGCATACAGAAAGTTTAAACATAAGTCTAATTTCTTTTCTCATGTACCTAAATAAAATCATTCTTAAGTAAATACAAAATACTTTAAAACAGAGAAAACCTACAGAGACGGACTCGTTCATTATTTCGTTAGGTTCATTGTAAATATAATAATTTAGGCATTTGTGCATTCGTACACTTGTTAGGTATTTGCCCAGGCTTTCTCTATCTTTTGTTCTACTTTGTATTTTTATACGAGAAATTTTGTATCACTTGCTGTTAGCGTGCGGTTTCCCTCGCGTGGGAATAAATTATAGCCTTATTATAGTAGCTTCTGCTCTCGGCTTCTTTCACCCGGATAAAAAGTAGGTAGTCTGATAACAAACTTTTAAAACTATCATGGTTATAAACAATATTAGCACTAATGTAAATTCGTATGAGCTAGTGGCCAACTCTTGTGACGGAGTTTTTTCCACTAATAACGGGATATTTAGTATGGGTTCTAATTTTTTTTATTTCTAAGGAAAACAAGGAAATACAAATATAACTATTGACCATTAAACAGTTCTCGCATAATGTAAGTATCGCATAATATGTGATAAGTATATACATAGGTATAAACATATACACATAGTGAGTATCCATATGATTATAAGTATTCCAAGTTACATTCAAAATCGTTCGGCGTTCGCCGTTACACCGTCATACAACAGGTATTTGCTCCATCCTCGCAAGGCACTGTTAGATAAATCTTACGTATGACTTAAATAATTTACAATGGCAGACTTTTATTCATGGCGTTGGGAAATTGAATGATTTCAATTAAAGCTGGGTGTGACAGCGTAATGGATTCGAATTCATCAGGCTGCACGCCGCTCTGACGGCTCGTGGCAGAGGAAACGTTTGCATAAATAAACACGGATTCCGTCAAATGAACTCGATCAATTTCCATTCATAAGTTACGTTAGATTATTCAAAGTTATTCTTAAAAGAATGACTCTCTATGGTATGGTAAACATCTCTTATTTTTGTTGCTTTTCTATCTCCATTTCTTAACAGAGTCAGATGCGCGTACTTAATTATTTTTAATTTAGCGACGGATTTTGATATGGTTTTCACTGTAATTTAAATAATTTCTTCAAGAAGTTTTATTTTAGTTTATAATCTTAATAAGTTTAAGTTTATAATAATTATGGACCACCTATATGGGCGATGGGCTGATCACCTGTCACCATGGTTCACCATATCCATCTTAGGATTTTAAATCAGAAGTGGCTTCAAGTTTCTGACAAACTAGTGGCTCTGCTCACCCCATCAGGGATTGGGCGTGATAATATGTATGTATGTATAACCTACAGGTTTATTATTTCTTTCATGCATATCATACGGAATTAAATTCTAGAATTAATTGGCTCAAACATTTATGACGCCTCATTACTACATTAGGTACTACAGTTCGAATCAGGGGCGAGTAGCTAGTAGATTATAAATGTCTAAGCTTGTTCTTTATCCTCCTATATGATCAGCTTCTGCGAATTACGAAATTAGTCGAAAGAAATAGTCAACACACCGTCGTGGCCACGCCTATATTTATGAATTCACTCATCATGTGTTGTGTCTCACCTTATTTCTACTTCACTAACGGGGTTATTATGTAACGTTTCCTTACACCCAATCTCGGAGTAGGTAAAGTCGATACGGTGACTCATTCACACAGAAAGCGATTGGTTGATGCCTATAGTCTTCTAGTTCTCACCTTACTGGCGTTAAAGAGCGTTGAGCAAAGAAAACGTCACTCAAAGGTCAACATTGACTGTCTTTTGTAAACTGCTAAAATAATTCACTTGGTGCTGACGTTTACGCAATTCTTGGTGGTTAGCATATAAAAGACGACGTATTTCTCATGCCACGAATTATATTAAAGTATTACATAAAAAGTTTTTTTTTATTGGGACAGTATGGGGAATTCTGAATCCAGAAGAGATACAGGAAATGTCGGAACAAAAACGAGGAACCATTGGTTCTTTTTATGTGAAAACAATTTTGGCATAGCACCTTTTTTGCCCAAGCGTATGTTGGCCATAAAAATGGTTGATGTTTTTTGATGCTAATTGACTCAGTTGCATGTAAGGATCATTTCATGGTATCGCAAAAAAAATGGGGACAGCAGAAGTTAGACAAAACAAAATTACAGTATAGGGAATTTATATAAGAGAAAAGTCTTGAGACTATCGTGAACGCGTTATAATTTAAACTATTCACGATTATCTAAAGAAAAATACTTAATATTTATCAGAGAGCCTGCCGCGGCCAGCTTTGTATGTGAACTGTAGATTTCAGACTTTTCGGTTGGCGTGCAGGAGGCCGTTAGCATGTATAATCGCCTTTGTGCGTTTAAATACCCCCTCGTTGCTCATTATTCAGCTCGTTTATTATTATTTCTAAACTCTATCTGCGGTAACCGATATCAATCATGTTCTCACTTGATTAGCGAAATTCAGGTAGGTTAATTAGCGAATGACTGCGGAAATTCATTATTTCTTGCTGATATGTCGGTAATTTGTGATATGAGTGAGTGGGTTAGCCGCCTACGTTTTCTAAATAACGGGTGGGTCTATCTTTTTAATTAAAATTCTTCTTCAGTTAAAAGTATTACTACTCCAAATGAAGAAGGGATATGCTCATCTAACCAATAATGATACTTACTTAACTGATTGGATTACCTGATGCACCTAAACAGTAGGTTGGTTAAAAGCTAACATTTCTATAAGCGTCTGCTAAACATGCTATTTTCCATCGCTGCATTTGCCCCAGGGTCTTGCTAACTGATGATCCTTATAGTTATGAAAAATATATGGACTTTGAATCAGGAGTCGCTGCAAGTGTTCCTATGATTTGTGGCTTTGCCTACTCCGTTAGGGATATTATACGGGCGTGATAATATGTATGTATGCATGTATAGGAATATCAGCTTTTCAATCTATTCGAAAATTGCGTTTAGGGACCTTTACTTTGAACTTTATTGGCGTCGCTGCCGGACATGATCAAGTTAATTGTCGCCCAATCATTCCATTGCCCCCATTTGTTATTTTTTTTTTAATAATTATAAGCATTACTGAAAAAAAAACCAAGATAATTTTGGAACTAATTAATCAAAGTACTGAATTAAAAATACCAGCAGTATTTTATTACACTGAAAAAAAAAACCACAAATCAAAAAGTTTCCACAGAAATAAGTTCGTTTATCAAGTAAAGTGGTCATGAAGTGATGTAGCCTCTTAGAGTCATCTGTGTTTGCACAGCGGTATTTGCGCGCTTACCACTCATACTTAGGTATGTTTGGAATAGGTACCTACTACTAAATAGCCGTGATGTTATTTATACTAATATTATAAAGCTGCAGAGTTTGTTTGTTTGTTTGTTTGTTTGAACGCGCTAATCTCTGGAACTACTGGTCCGATTTGAATGATTCTTTCAGTGTTGGGTAGTCCATTTATCGAGGAAGGCTATAGGCTATGTTTTATTTTTTTCAAAATTAGGGATCCGTAATAAAATTGCTATTTTGTAACACAAGGTGTAAAATCGAAAACCTATTTTTGCGTGCGCTGCAAAAACTATTGACAATAGAACAAAATGATGTACTACGGGTTTGTAGATCCCATTAAGACCTACAAAAAAATCCGCAAGAACATATATCTAGCTATCATGGTTTAATCACAATAAACGATTTTGTGTTCAAAATAATTATTAAATCGTCTGAAGAAAAAAAAAACTACGTTAAATATGTATCGTAATATTAATATTTATCGAAATTAAGCATCATGTTATCAAGAGTATTTATGTAGAAGTAAAATACTTTTTGTTTCATCTCAATCGGATATTTCGTTTAAAAGTTATCACGTGTGTAAGATGTTAAGAGTTGGTACCTATTAATGAGTTATGGGCCATAGAGTTTTTTATCAACATAAAATCCTGTAATAATCTTTTTCGAAATATATTTGTTGATGATTGTAAGTATAAGATCTTTGAAGAGTATAATAAATACATTTCTAAAATAACTCTGCTAAGGAAATCCACGCGCGCTTGATGCAAGCAAGACGAGACGCTGGCGGCGCGGCGGCGGGCGAGACGAGGAGGCCGCGCTTGCTGGCCGCCTGTGAGAAAACGCGGGTGAAACCGCGGGGCACAGCTAGTGTATTATAAGTTTGTATGTATTTACAAATAAAAAAAGTACAAGCTTTGCTTTTTGGGGCTAGATGGCGCTCTGTGAAATATCCACAAATATTTATTTATTTATTTATTTATTCATGGTTTCCGATATATTCTGGTTTTTTAAGATGACCAGGAACTTTTGCTTTCGAGGGTATTAGTAAGTTTAGTAGGATACCCCTGTAATTTGTAGCCCTAGCCTGACCTTTGATCTATGAACTAATATGAACACTCGAACCACTAATTCTGTGGTTGTGATTTGGTTCGAAAATAGTGAAAGTAGCATGACGCTGTTTACTATAGGTAGGTAACAACCTAGCCTACTTCATACTGTTCGTTTTAAAATGTTAATGCCATTTTTACTTTGGTATACTTAAACTAAATATGGAAATGCTTTTGAAAGTTTATTCCTGAGCTGAGAAAATATTTCTAAAGTAAGTATTTTTACCTTACTTAACTTTTTTTTTTCAAAACTTGTATTTTACCTACCTGCTTGTCGTACTTGTAGTCTTAAGGCCCAGTTCCTGTTATTCATTAATAATGAAATATGAATGAAAGTTAATCTGATGATGTAATTAAATTTGAGGAACGAAACTCTAAAATAGTAAAACTAATCATTTAATAATAAAAACCGGTCAAGTGCGAGTCGAATTCGCACACGAACGGTTCCGTACCATCGTACATGTTTCTTGTATGGGGTCCACTTTTATTTTATTATTTGTTGTTATAGCGACAATAGAAATACACACTGGGAAAATTTCAACTCTACATATTACGGTCCATAACATCCCGTTGACAGACGGACGCGCGGACGGACAGCGGAGGCTTAGTAATAGGGTCCCGTTGGTAGGTTCGTGTATGGAACCCTAAAAAAGTAATTTGGAAGAAGGTAAGAATATGCAATAAACAATGAAAACGATTATAACTATCTGTATTAGTGTAAAACTATATCGTAGTCAGCAAAGCCTTTATCCGATACAAAAAAAGAGAATTCACTAAATAATTAAAATTTTAAGTGAACCAATTATAAAAAAAAAAACAGAGCATGAGGTAAATGTGTATGTGTGTATTGTGTGGGTAGTAATCTTGAGAGCCTAACGATTTGCGAGATGTAATTATAGGTTCAGAAGTAAAAAACACAGATAAATAATGTTACTGAGACATTACGTAACAAAAAAAAACTGCCTACGTTTTTAGGGGGGGTGATGCGGGGCGATCACACAGGAAACGTCCAGCAAGGCCAATTTTGACAAGTCTCAATTTCAGAAGAGAGCACTGGTGGTCTAGTTAGTAGTGACCCCGCCTTCCGATCCTAAGGTCGTGGGTTTAAACCTGGTCGTGTACCAATGGATTTTTCTGTGCGAAAAATTTATGTGCGCTATACCAGTAGGTACTCTCAAACGGTGAAGGAAAACATCGTGAGGAAACCCGCGGCTTAGTCAGCTGCGCACGTATTGACCATGTCTTTCCTGTGGACAAGGCCGACTAAGCTGAGAGGATGGAATAGGTACTGGGCAAGCCTACTCCATCTTAATTCGTCCCGGTCAGCATCCCGTTTGTGAAGGTAAAAGTTGCCTCCTGACGCTTTATAAATCATCTAGGTACTATAGATGGTAAAAGGCCAATTACAGAAAAAAACCTTCCTCAGGTGCGTCTTTAAATGGCGTTAGTGGTTTGAGTCTTGAGTAAAACAGTTTACGTTTTCACCCAATCATCCATGTTGATTTGGAAAGGAAAGTGACTTAATGTGCTGCTGAGTACATACATGGTAATGTATGTTTGTAAGTATGGTAATGTATGTTTCGGCGACTCATGGTGATTTATTAAAGTGACATCCACTTTGCCATACAACCCCATCGATCGTTTATAGGGGCCGGGCAAAGGGAGAGAGGCATGAGTTAGCCTTTTTATTTCATGGCGGATTTTTCTGTAACACCGTCATTAGTTTTATTTTAGGACTTTTCGGATAAAATAAAAATTTTAATGGAGCTTGACAATTAGTAACTTCGCTTAAGGTAGTACAAGCTTCTATTCACGGCTTAGCTTACCTTGTACTTTAATAAAAATAGCTTTTGTATTATTTCAGGTCATGGACTATGTATTTCAACAATATTACTTTACAACAATATTATTTTACAAGTTTTATTTAAATTATTTCAACCATTATTAGGCCCAAGCATTTTCTTATCCTCACCAACTTTCGAGTTTACAATTTTGGTAAAATTGACTGAGAATATAATTATTAATTGTTTTAATTTAGTCCAGGTTTAGAGAGATAAATACCGGAAGATAATGGTGCTTACTCGGGCATTTCGATAAAAAAAACGAATATTTTGACAGCTTATTTTAATATTTATACTAAACTACTGATACGGCAGTTTCTCAGTAGTTAATTAATCAATTATGCGTAGACGTAAATTATTGTTTTGTGATCTTTGGCATAGATACCTTCAAACTTTATAAGTTATAGCTCTAATATAGCTTCATAGTATCATCGTTTTGAAGCGTGGGCGGTGGGCTCGTCATTTTGCGTAGGTGCGACTTGGTGAGAATGTTTGTGTTGGTATAATGTATGTAAAGATCGAACACCTTGAACACATTCCACAAGTCAAATATAAACATAGTCACGGATTATTTAAAGATATTCCGAAAAACAAGTTACCCTTATTGTGGATGTGGCCCCCCATGCAGTATCAGACAGAACAAGATCTTCTTTAAATTATGGTTTTATAGAATAAAAAAAATCATATCATATACCTACCTAAAACGTGTGTAGATTACTCATAGCCTAATTTAATCAATTAAAACTACAAATATATTCGTAGTGTGCTTTTATTGAGCAAAATAAAGAAAATTATCAAATAAGCATCTTTCCTTTTTAATATATTTTTTAAGAACTCCTGATATTCTTTTGTTCTTCTCACAGTTTGAAATTAGAACAAGACCGAGGAGGTTTTTGTCATTCTACCAAACAAAAGAGGCGGCGCGTCATGTATGAGCATAATTAAGTAACTATGTATTACATTATCTATGACAATGCATAAAGAGTTACAATGCAATAGTAATATCGCGTAATCTGCTAGTACATACCTACACTGACTTATTTTGTTTGTTTTTATATATATGAATTCATCGTCACAGCATACATACACGGCATAGAACTGGACACCAATGAAATAATAATACTAGATGAAATTCTTATCTACTGTTGTCACTACTTATCGGGTTCAAAGGAATTCTTATCCTCATCCAAGACAATATTGTCATTACTGCTACTAGGTTGGTACTACTTAATATTCTTGTTTGTTTCCTGTTTGTGTGGTGAAAGGTTTGAAGGTGCGCCTTAAAAGGCTCCTTACGTAGGTAGGTACAGTGTATTCTCATGCACGAATACAAAGGGCATCCTTAGTTTGGTCATTACTGGTGACATTATTGCCATTTGGGTATAAAAAAATATCGTTTTCCAATGCTCATCGCGTTTGTGCAACAAGGCGTCTCGCTGGATACATTAAATCTGGATTTACGACGAGATACTGTATGGAACTAATTGTACGGATTAACACGTCGACTCGGATTTTGTACATGGATTCAAGGCAAAAACAGCAGATATATAATATGGCGATAATTAATTTTACATACAATAGACATAAACGCACGCTCTATACTAATTACCTAGTTAGTAGGTAACTTAGTGTTACAGGTATACTGCGCTAACTGATTTTATGACTTCAGTTTAAATTTTTAGTTACATGTTTTTGTTATCGAAATGAAAAAAGGCCCTTAATCCAGTTATAATAATTGCGAATTAAACAAGAAGCACTTTACAGAAGTGTGCGTCGCACAGCAGTGCCCAAGTGGCCTACAAACCCCTGAACAAAGCTTAATCGTCCCACATCGAAGTGGGTAAATAAAAGTATAATTGCCGTTTTTACGATTCACGCTGTTATAAAAGTGTAATATCCAGAAAAATTTGTGGCTACCAATTGAATATACGGTCATAATGACCTCAAATAAAAGTTAGGACCAGCTTGGAAAAGTATTTGATTCATCCGGTGTTTTTTGCGTACCTAGTGCAGGCATTTTCGGCATGCTATGAATTCCTTAAAGGTTCGAAACAGGTTCATAATAATTTTCAATTAGGGTAGGTCCCCTTGAGGTCATGGAAGATCTGTTTCTCTGGATACATTCTATGCCTATTTTAATAATGGACTATAATGATGATATCTACAGTTTTAGCGTGATGATAAAGCTTTAGACAAATACCTGCTCAAACAAATACACCCTCCAAGTTTCATGTCTCTAGGATTTATGGTTTAGGTTGTAACAAAAAGCACTATGTTATCCATTTACATACAAATTAAACAAGAATTGAAAAGTATTACTGACTCACCTGAGGACAATATTACGTAATAGTTAGTACGTTAACTCGAGGACCGAGCTGGGGGAGTGATTTAATTTAAATGGCATTCGAGGAAGCGGCCTCGTTATCGGCACTCGCACGACGTGAGTAACACGAGCTTTACGAAATAGAGAAGCTGAAGCAGTTTGATTACATTTTAAAATTACTAGGAAATTGCCTTTTCACGTGCATCATCACATCATCATCAGCCCGACTTTACCCACTGTTGGGCATAGGCCTCCATCTGTTTGAGTCACCCATCACGGTTTTGTGCTGTTAGTGCCAACCAATGTTTCACTTGCAAATACCTAGTTCTATTAATAGAGGCGGTTTTTGACAGAACTTAGTACCTACATACATATTATTGTTATGAATAAAATCTTTAGTTGATTTTTGTAGTGTTTTGATTATCATACCTTTTTATTTCTCTTTGTTATTAGTGAACCAGGCATACACTTGATACGTTTCCAATTTTTTTGGTGTTTACCGGTTTCCTGACGATGTTTTTCTTCACCGTTTGAGAGTACTAGTTAGCGAACATGTTTATTCGAACAGCAAAATCAAATGATACACGACCTTTTTCATATTCACGAACTTAGTACGGGACCACCAGTGCTTTCAATGGGGCTGAAAAACCTGGTTCCAATGTAAAGGTTACATATTAGTATACCTTATGCAGAAACCTTGGATTAATTTGTAAATAGTGCTTTGAATTTGTGCGACCAGGCGCATAATGAATTGAACCGAAGAAACGTGATTTAACCCACATTATACCCAATGGTTCTTATTGACCCAAATAAGGAAAACAAGTTCGCCTAGAGAGAACGGTGGCGAAGCATTTCGTGTTCCGTATTTTAGGTTCTTTGTAACGTATGGAAATCCTTACAACCCCACCCGTATTTAGTCAGATCGTAACGGTCAAAGGTACACAAACATAACATGTTGAAACACCTGTACATTCTTGTGGCTTTTATTTTGCTCGTTACTATGGTAAAAAGAGTAAAAAGAAATGTAACCGTAATAAGAACTGAGATAAAACATACCGTGAGCCTTTGAGTATAATAAGTAGGTACCTAGTGTATACCTAGAGTACAAAATTTTAAATGAATGGGTGGGTATGGAGAAGTCTTCAATATATTCATCTTGACATAAACTCCTCAACAAAGTCTAGGGAACAAGGTTATTTTAGTGTATATTTTTGATTCAACTTTTTTTTTCTTCTAGATGTTATACGTCAATAGAAGCCTAATTTATTCTTGATTTCAGTTATGCAATTAAATAAAAAGCGTGCAAGTAAAAAAAATAAGTTTAATTAGAAAAACTAAAATAGTGCCTATACCGAAAAAAACACTTTTCTGTAAATTGCAAAAACATTTGACGCTTATGTGAAAATTTAATGAAAAAACATTCTTTGTAGCTGTTAAATAATCCGTCGGACCTCCCAAGGCATTAGCCACGGCCCTACATCGGCGTGGCATGCTGAGTATCAAGTTATCAATTGTCGCCCGTGGAATAAGGCTCCATATTCTGGAAAGATGTGAAAAAGGTTATTCTCCCGTGTTCAAATTTTGAAGAAAATCACTGAAAGCTCTTCTCCCGAGTAAATCCCATGCATGCTCAATTGGATTGAGATCGGCGGACTGAGCAGGCCACTCTAATACCGTGATATTGTGCTCGCTAAACACATTCATCATCTGCCTTGCGGTGTGTGCGCGTGCATTATCCTGTATGAACACGAAATCTTAGCCGAACTGCTGGTGGTGAGGGATGACCATAGAATGCACTACCTGCTCAATGCATTCCTCTGCATTCAAACTGCCTCGTATGCAAACGAGATCAGTTCTCCCACCCAGGCGAATTTCAGCCCACACCATGATCGTTCCGCCGTGATAAGGATGAACTTCCTGAGGATTTCGGAGTCGACTTTGGCGATCAGGGACACACCAAACACGCACTCTCCTTGAATCAGGATGAAATCCGAAGCGACACTCATCAGAAAAGAGAACACGTGCCCACTGATTGTCGGTCCTTCGCAAATGTGCATTAGCCCACAATAAACGACGCCCTCGATTTCCACGTCGCAAAGCTGGAACTCTTAATGGTCTGCGAGTGTGGAGATTGACTTCATGTAATCTTCTCCTGGCAGTTTGGTCACTGATAACCACTTGGTGCTGGGACTGGAGTCTTCCTACCAACTGGCGAGCTGTAATCTGGGGCTGCCTTCTTGCAGCATTTTGCAGAGATCGATCATGTCTCTGGGTAGTGACCCTGTATCTTCCTCGGTAACGTTCGGCTACATCTCCTGTAGCCCTTGAGCGTGCCCATAATCAGCAATTTATGCTTGCTTGTGTGTGAACAGCGTCCGCAATATCGCGTTGACTGCGTCCAGCTTTCAACATTCCCACAGCCCTAAGCATCTCTTCCCGCGTTAAATGACGACATGACATAACGCTTAGAGTCTCAAAAATCTCGAAAAACTTGGCGGTAATGGTCTTTCACAAGAAAAAAAAACGATACATGACAAAAATCACTTAACACTTTATGCTAGCAAACCCCTTACTCTGTGACCAAGTTAGGTTTTCCCTTCTTATTTTGAAAAGCATTTACATTTTTGTTATATTTTTTTGAATTTCAAACACATTATTTAATTCTCTTCCAGCCTACATTTATAAATTTTAGTGTCTAGTACTTTTTTTACGAGTTTTCGCAAAATAAGTTGAAGTATATTGCTTGTTCCCTAGACTTTGTTGAGTAGTGTAGTTGAGCTCAAAAGTATTAACCTATGGGCTCTATTGGAACATATCCATACTGTAGCTGCTAGTACTTAAAAATAAATACAAGCTGACTGAACCGAAGGAATATTTTGTTTTTCACTTTTTATGGTTTAAAATATTTTTATTATGATGAGTAGGTTGTGGAACACCGCAACAGGACAAATACCTTCTTGATCGCTAATCATCTCTATTTTTTTCACAACATTAAATAGCCTCACCAACATCATCATTTCAGCCCATCTCTCATAACTGGGCATAGGCCTCCTTTTTATCACGCCGTTCTCTTCGATCTCTCTCGAGCCTCATTCACTGGTACCTACATGCGGTTAAATTGTGACCCTCCTACTCGTTAAAAGACACTTGAAGATAAGTGGATAACATAGAAAGAGAACAGTTTTGCTTCTATAACAGGAGTATCCATGTGGTTTCTACTTTGTCATTTGTGTAGAAAACGAAACCTATTCAGACAGAATTCATTCTTTCTAAATTGGATTTTGGTTAATCCTACAGCTTCTAAGTCGACATTCATGCATTGTTGCTGGGAAGCCGTTCCAAATATATTGATTTTATAACAAAAACGAGGGGTTGGTTGCACGCGGGGTGAATGCCCCTGTCACTGCAGATTCGCCCCAGCCATATTGGTTGGGGTTCCCGCGTCACTAATGGAGTGGCGTGGGCTAAAATATGGCCTCGTTCTTCTCTTCATACGTTGAAAAACATTCGGATTTTGAGGAATCATTCCCAGAGTTAAATGTGCCGTACATCCTCCGAGATAAATGATGTACTGCCAACCGCGTCCTTTTTAACCCTGTCTATATGAGTGTGCGTGCAAAGTCCATTACTCGTATGTAGGTTAAGGTTTTAAGAAAAGTAGATTTCTTTAAGGTCAATGTACGGTTCGTTTAAAATAAGAAGTACCTAATAATAGTACTCGTAAATAGCACTAAAAGTGTTTTAGGTTTAAAACCGAAGCTTATGCCGTTTTAAATTCCATTAAACTTTTCTAAAACAAAAATAAAATATTAATTGAATTATCTATCAGGCTTGTTTCAAAATTAAAAATTTTGGACTTTGATTGCTTGGGATCTCTGAAAGCCTTTCATTTTAAATAACGACGATCCTTTCGATACAAATTTAATTTTGTTTCATTGAACTTTGTTTTCCTTAAATAAAGCTATTTCCATGTAGACCAACCCTATAAAATTAAGAGCCTTTAATTTATGGCCCATGTATGGTGTGTAGAAAATTATATCATTATTTTACACTAATTTCAGGCACTTGGAATTTTATAAGCGATAGAAGTAGTTTTTTATTAAAAGAGTAAAAAAATCATCCACTGTTTAAACGACAAGTGTAACTCTTTTAGCAAAGCACCTGCTGATATCCACCGAATAACATCAATTGAATCCCACTTTGAACGTACGAGAAATAAAGTACCTAAGCCATTCGTTTCACAAATTGTCTTTTAAATATCTGCGTTCGTTTTACATAGAGGAAATTTAGCAGGATATGGCCTCGCTCGTGCAAGTACAAGTCGAGTGCAAGCGCTCAGTGAAACGTTTCATATGTAAATGTACCCGTAATCTGCAGAGCAGTCCCGGCGAACAGGCATCTATCGCCGATGGATCGGAGACTCAACTTTCAACTTTTCGTTTGTACTTACATAATACGTATTTTTCCAGTAAAGAGCAGTGAAACTTTGTGGCACATTTTTATGTAAGAACAAACTATAGACAATACAATACTTTGTGTCTTTGTCTAGCATTTGTGCCGCTGAATCTTTGAAGTTCTATGCTTTATTCATGAGAATGCGAATGAAAGTAGATGGATCTAAGCATATTTAGTTACTTATCTACATTACGGCTTTCTGTATCTTCAATTGGCAGTTCTTTTTCTATTTTACGTACCTATACCTATTAAGTTTCTTAGGCCTTGATGCTAGTTCTCGCTTTTATTATATAGATATCCTTTTATCAGAATCATAAGAATAAAATAACAAAGATAAGGCGTTGATTTCGATTCTCACATCCAGGTAATACAATTTTGTTCCAAGTAGGTATTGTTGTTCTGTGATTGAAGAAGTAGATTTGGAGAAACATCCTCACAATACAGGAAATCATAAAAGAGCATTTGATGTATTGGGCCCACGCACATACTTGTGGGTTTGCTCTTGCTTGAGTTGTAGCTTTCTTTTATATAAACAACGTAAGTTACCTACCTTTACCTAAAAAGGTACCTACCTACCTAATGAAATGCCATCAAATGATTGGGAATTTACAGGAAATGTTGGTAGAGTTTGTATAAAAACAATGAGTACCTACGTACTTGTTTGGAATTTTCCGAATTTCGTAAAGGATAGATACCTACCTAAGTAAAACGTTTTTTTAAATAAGAAAGCTACAAAACTGGAACTATCATTTATTCTGCGCCATTAGTCAATAACGATAAAAAACACCCGTCACCGAAGACTAGGTAAGATGGCCCCTTTTTGTTCCGTGGCTTCTCAAACGCGTGCACAAGGGTCCTCGAAGGCAATGGCTATGCCTTTCTATTTCACACCATTTTTGTACACCACGCGCCTTTTACCCTGATTTCGCCGACTAAAAGGAAATGGGTAAGTACGAGTGCGGAACAAGTTCCCGCCTTTGATTTGAAAATATATTTCGTGTAAAGGATCGGAAAGTACCCATACTAATGTGGATACTGGGAACACTCTTCGGTACGGAAGTAATGTCAACTTTGGATATGTTTGGTACTAGCTTCCGCCCATGTCTTCGCTTGGGTCAAAAGTAACGTTTAAGCTATTCCAGCACACGTGCTGTGTATTCCAAGTTTTATTTAAATCCGTCGTTCGTACATATTTCTCGCATCGTCACAACTTTCGTATATTAAATTACTAGAATTATATCACTTAAATGGAAAATATACTCATGGAACTTCATGGAACTAAAGATCTTGTCATTTAGACAAGGTTTTATTAAGGCATCTAATTAATTTAAGTAAGGTATTATTTTAATTTATAAAATAGAGTGGGATATAAGGGCAGGAAGATGATGATGATGATTTTTATTTATAAAATCTTTTGTATATAGGTATGGTAAGTGTTATTTCATTTCATTTTTTCAAAACATTCCCAATTCATGTCCAATATTTGGAAAATATCCCCAGTTCATAATTGGTTTGCCTACGTCTACGTATGGGAAAGCATGCAAGATGTTATCTGTTTAGTTTGGCGTTCGGTGCTAAAGCTAACGCAGTGTCAATGAACAAAGTACCAAAGGCAGGTGTTGTTTTATCAGACGGGCGAGAACGTTGGCCTCACTTCCGCCCTTATCTGAGTTTACTTACCTTTGCTTGGGAACTACGAGTTGAGCCACACTCAGCTGTGCGGTGAATGAAAGGAGCTTGCAGCGAGAAAGTTTAAACATTTTGAGCAGAATGTGGTTACATGGTGACCGCTACAAAGCTGATTTACTTACTACTGATATGATCACTGCATGTGTTAGAAAGAAAAACTAAGGCCTTTTACCATCTATAGTAGATGATTTATACAGCGTCAGGAGGCAACTTTTACCTTCACAGACGGGACGCTGTAGTGCCCGAGACGAATTGCCTAGCACCTATTCCATCCTCTCAGCTTAGTCGGCCGTGTCCACAGGAAAGACATGGTCAATACGTGCGGAGCTGACTAAGCCGTAGGTTTCCTCATGATGTTTTCCTTCACCGTTTGAGAGTACTGGAATAGTGCACATAAATTTTTCGCATAGAAAAATCCATTGGTACACGATCGGATATGAACCCACGACCTTAGGATCGGAAGGCGGGGTCACTACCAACTAGACCACCAGTGCTAGAAAAATACCTGTGTAAAATAGGTCAAGTTATCATCGATTCATATTCCATAAAGATAAGTTTCTATCAAGCCATTTCGATGTCGAAACTAAAACAGGTCATCGCATCAATCTATAACACTACCTGTCTAGCTAGTGAGTGCCCGAGCTTACTTTGATTTAAAATGATGAATGGTTACAATTAATTGCCAGATTACTATCATTTTACATTGAAGCGTATGGTACCATAATAATTTTGTATTACGAGAAAATGTGTTATAGACAGTTACTTGCTTGTTTTGGATTATCACGAAGCATACCAAAGGGTTTACAAGGTAAGCATATTCGCAGATGAGGCTCAGGGATGAGAGCAATGAAGGGGTATAAAATAAAAATGAAGTGTTCGAACCTCCTTGCTTAGGTGTGAGAATGTGATATTCAAAAGCGGTATGATGTTTCTGAGTGCCAGGGAAGCTTCTCAACGAGCCTGCCTACATATTTACATACACCTACCGTTTTCGTTATTGTGGTAACATCGACGAGGGGCAAACTTTCATGAAAGGTTTCCGACATCAATACAAAACCTACGTTTTCGATAAAATGTGTTGGTGTTTTACGACTTGATTAAATAATCTTAAACTTAGGTAAGTCAACTTTAAGATCTAAATAATATGGGTAGATAAGTACCGACTCACTTCTTCTTCTACTTCTTGCTAATGATTTATATTTGATTTGTATTTCAATTTATTCTGCCATCAATTTTTTCTGTAGCCCCGACGAAAGGAAGTAGACGCTTGGGATAGCTATTAACAGTTGTTGATGAAACACCTGATGAAAGGCAATCTTCCGTTATTAATAAACGGAAACATGGTCATGTGTATTTTTTTGTATTCTACCTATTTTCACATAATTTTGGTGCACAAACTTGGTCTTTGACGGCGATGCACCAGCTATCTATAATGCGTAGTATTTTAGGCCGCTAACCTAACTAATAGCCAAATGTGTCCAACTGGTTTTGCCATCTTCTGCGGACTACGCGGCCGACTAAGCAGAAGGTGGCGGGACCAGTTGGAACGCACACCTGGAAGACTGGATAACATTAACACAAGAAAGATCCGAGGGAAAAGTTAAAAGAGCTTTGCTCAGCAGTGGAAAAATCTAGTCTGAAAATTATATTAGGTACCTATAGACCGACAGATGCGCTTTTAAATATCTGCTACACTATTGTGTCTATAGAATAATAATGTGAGCAAGGCAGGCACCAAGTGGGAAGCTGTACGAAAGCATAAAGCCCTTACTTGCGAGTGGGTATTATGTTACCTCCATTTCCTACTTATATTGGCTATGATAAATATCACATTCTAGAAAGCCTGTAACATGTGCCTCAAATAGGCAATTTGGTTATAAAACCTTTCTAAAACACCATCTCTCTAAAATACTCGATCAGGGCAAGCTTATTTCAAAAGTCAAATAGTCAAGTTTCACTGAGAATGCATGATCTTTCAGGACTGAAGACACAAAATTTAATAAAGAAATATGGAAATCAATGATAATGATACTCTCCGTCTCACATCGTAATTTTACTTGCAAAACTCTTTATTCACAAGTTCTTTATAAACTATGCCGTGTTCTCCGTAATATCAAGCTATAAAATCCTATCTTTTACTTTTTATAGCGACTTTTATGTCCGCTGTAACCAACTACAATCAACTACAACGAATGAAACTGCGTGAATGTCAGCTCAGCTCATAACTATTTACTCGGGGTTCTTTTAAGGCATTGATATCAGCTATAATGCAGGTATATTTATATTACTATGCTAAATCGAAAGTTTCTGTTGTGCTTGGTTTTAGGAATTACAAGCAGTAATTTTCTCCGTTTCCTCTCTAGTAAATAATGATAATAGCTCATCAAGTTATCGTCACGTATTTTCTAAAGAGATAGATTATTTTCCGATCAATGGATATCGAGATCGACTCACGACGAATGATACCGTGTCGCGTCGCCAATCAGAGAATGCATGCACCAGTAAGTATGAAAATAGCTAGGTACCCTAACGGAAAATAAACCTATAGTGATGTGCAAATAGATACTTCAATGCACAAATAAGTTATGAAAATTGAACTGAAAATAAAGTGACCAGATTTTTGATTATCTCACCAAGTAGGTAAGTAAGTACCTAGTCCCTGAATTTTGAAATCTTGTTAAAAGTAAGTAGAAAGTACGAGGGTTTGTATTACGAGTAAAATATTCGGCCCATAATTACACGACGAAAACAGGCTTTTGAACAGGAAATACGACGCCCGGCTTCTAAACAAAAAGAAAACTTTTACGATCCTAAATGTAAGGATTTCCAAATAATCTAAGGTACATACAACGTAACAAACAAATTTGCAACAATTGTAGTTATGCGATACAACTGTGTTTCGCGTCTGCGTGTTGTAACTCTAATCTTGGAAAACTTTAACCTAGTTTGTTTCGAAACGACCTCTTGATACTCCTTGAAAATGTTTCGCTGAAATATTTTTTATTTAACTGAGCTTAAAGCTAAGCTTGCTGAAATAAGGGATAAATAATGCATGAATTGATTATCTTGCTGGTATCTATCAGGGGTTGTTTTTTGTTTTGAAATCGATATTATTGTAAATGAGTCGATAAAAACCAACCGCACTCATTCTGCGTACAATTGATAGTGCTGTCGATTCTGTTGTGAATTTTCATAAACTTAACTTAATTTGTCAGGTACCTAGCTGACCTTATTATCTCGATCTCTGAGAAAGGGACGACACATTTGTGTACTGTTAAATTATGTTTAGCTTAACAAAATGCAGAACAGTCTCAACTCCGATGGCTGCTTGGCTGCTATTTCTGGAGTTAAAAATAGTGCAGATCATTGTATGGCCGGTTCTAATTAAAATGTCTTCAAGATAACATCAAAATTGATCTATGTAGGTACAATTTCAAGCCATTAGGCTAACTCACGCAAGCAATCAATCTACCTTTAATGTAGGCGGCCCCAGATGGGATGTGTCAGGACAACTTCTGATTATGAATAAATCAAACCCCTGGACGAAATCCAGAATGTTGTGGGTACGATACTGTAGGTAGGTAGGTATAGTAGCGTCTTATTGGAGTAGTACATATTTAAAGGATCACAAATTGTCCAGGTATTAAAAGTAGAGAACGAACAAAGTAAAACTTGACATATAATGCCAGAACTTCATAGCGATTTTATGATTTGCCTTAAGTACAAGGTATTAAAATAGAACCGGATCGATCAATATTGTGAAATCGTAAAGGAAACGTAGTCAAATCGACACCGGTACGCAGAGTTTGCCGGGATTCTCACGATTTATGAGGCAATATGTTTAACGTCTACTACGGGAACCCTCTCGGAACATAACGGGGCTGTTACGTAAACAGATTGCTCGCGAGTGGTGGGCCGACGTTCCAGATATCGGCCTACGAACGATTCCTACACTTACAACTTTTGTACGAAATCGACGGCGACATTTCGCTCTCCGTAAACCTTTCGGCATACGAATGGCTCCAACGGCGATTTCAGAACTACCTATTTTCGAAATAAACGACAACCGGTTGAGATTTTGTACGATTCTATGATAGGTATTCGTGGGTGCGCTTTTGTCGAGTAGTAGTCGCTTTGAAACTCGCTTTTTGATGTTTTAAAGGTATCAACAATCAGCATATTGAAGGTAACTAATATATGTACCTAAGTAAATATCAATCTACCTAGGTATTCACAAATGTCTCTACATTTAATACCATCCAGTATGTTTAATAATTGGGTATGTCTAAAATCGTACTTAATTCCATTTTGAATTCTATGGCTCATGAGGCCAAATCGTGGCGTTACAGAGCAACATGTACAAAATGAAATTCACAAAAGAAAACTCAATATTTGGCGGATGGCTTTAATAATAAAATAGCTAAAGCTCACAAAGTGCCACATGTTGGTAAGCCTGTTTGCTCTGCTGATTCAATATATCTTCAGATTAGGGTTATGTTAATGAAATGTTATGGATTTTTGAGCTGGATTACAAAATTAGGTATCATAGCAAATATGACTGCAAGCAATATATTTCTAACATAGAAATATTGTAAGTAGGTAGATATTTTGAACCTATCGACTAACCTGGAGTATGTCCCATAAGACTGATGATCAGATGTACTGATAAGGTTATTTAAGGCAAGTGGTAGTTGAATAATAGTATGATAATAGTCTTAGTATTCGATCCATCACTGCATGTGGCATTGAGCTCGACCGAGTACCATGCATAAGTAATTTTTATCGATCTGAAACCTTAGTGAAGGCTGGCGCGGTTTACTGCAAAAAGCTCTCTATAATACTAATGGTATTACTGACCACTGCTCGTTTCCTCGTTATCGGACCATCATTCTCGACAGGCCCTTAAAATAAGAGACCACGAAAATCTGAACAAAAACTGACTTTCTTAATAACTTCAGTGCTTCACTTCTTCTACACGCGTTATCTCTAGCATGCTTTGAATTACCTTTCTCCTAAGCAATTTAGCTAAGGGGCTGATTCTCAGAGAATATTATACGAGTGCCTAATTTATCCTACTAGGTAAAACTTAAAAGTGCCAAACAGTACATTTGACAGTTTTTGCAATATATTATCTAATGTGACTATCTAATAAACAAATAATTATGATGAATAATAATTATCAAAATAATAAGCGGCGAGAAAACTGTGTTTATATTTTATATAATAATGAGTATGAGCATATTTTTTCCAAAATAAGGAAATCTATATAAGCTAGAGAAAGAAAACATAAATAATCAGAGTCAGTTTTGCATTATACCATGCATTTTATACCCTAGTAAGGGCAAATTCCAACACTACCATCTATTTCATGTTATTTTCTTACGAAATAAAAATAGGCTTTTATACCTGCGTGTTGTCGGGAAGATTCTAATTTTGATTAGCGCGCATGGCGTGGCCAAGCCTTCCATAGAATGATTTACCCGCTG
Organism: Scotopteryx bipunctaria; assembly: GCA_949320045.1. Lineage (NCBI taxonomy): Eukaryota > Metazoa > Arthropoda > Insecta > Lepidoptera > Geometridae > Scotopteryx > Scotopteryx bipunctaria. The sequence goes on along the minus strand of OX439450.1, from coordinate 8,167,169 downwards.
CTGCTGTTTCGATCACGGTTTATATAACCTCGTGAAATATGCTTTCACGGCTATGGATGCAATATTTCATGACAAACTAACAACCGCAAAATCATGAAGTTAAATCCAGTTACATTATAAAGCTTCTTAATCTTTTCAACTCACTGTAGCTCTTACTAATATTTGTTCATTTTTCGACCTGTAGAAATATCTTACTTCTTACTTATATATATATTATAAATGCGAAAGTTTGTGAGGATGTCTGAATGTTTGGATGTTTGTGCCTCAATCACGCCTAAACAGCTGAACGGATTTGAATGAAACTTGGAATATGCATAGTACATGTACTGGGTTAACATAGGCTATTTTTTGTCCGGGTACCACGCAAGCGAAGCCGCCGGCGGCAGCTAGTATTGTATAGATAGAAAAGTATGTAATGTAGATGATTGCATTGTGTAGTATGTGAGAGAGTACGTAGTCGGGGTCAAAACAGACCGCTTAGTTCAGAACAACTTTTATCAGAGTTGAGCACAAGTAGGATATACTTTAGAAATGAATCGCAGAGCCCAAACCCGGATCGTTTGGTGCAGCAATAAATACTAAAGCTGGCCGAACCCGCCGTAGTATTTGCTCTTAAAGTTCATCTACCTATTTGCGATGCGAGATTTATCTCCCAAAATAAACTGAAGCGGCCGGCGTAGCTAGTATTCAAGTTTGCATATGTTGTGATATTTCCCTAAAGGACGGTATAAAATAGAACGTCATTGCATATTGTAGGAGCTGTTTTGGTAGGTTTTAAATGTTTATTCATTTGTTCGCGTGTAATAAACTGTCTCTTTTAGATAGAACGAGCCCGTTGCTAGTAAGTAAAAACTCACAGACTAATATTTGCATACTTAAAAGTAGTTTAATTTAGAAGATAGAATAAGTGCCTACTTGAACCACTCCCGATGAAAGCAATATTTTAATTTTAATTTTCTTCAATAATACTTGATAATTGTACACACAAAAACAGTTATTCGGTTGATGTCTTGAATAATGTTTTGGCGGTGGTAAGTATCTTAGATATGGGTAACGATAAAAAGACATGAACATTTTGATGATTTTTAATCATAAATAATCTCTGGAACGGAATCAAAATGGCTTACAGCTCTAATACAATGAAAACTTTGTCTCGGCCTAATACTATTTTGTAAACATAAGCTGCTATTTTTCCACATAATGAGAAGAAAAAGTAATTTGAAATCATCATCATCATCATTCGCAACCCGGTTTCACTCTCTGCTGGTTATAATCATGAAGAATGGCACACACAAAGGGGGACTCCCTTCATTCTCCATGGTTCGTTGATACCCTCATCCAAATAATTTGAAATACTCCAGCATTCATTTATCTTCTTTTGCGAACTGTACTAGTTACTCTAATAACTAATCCGTTTCTCTTATAGGTTTCTAATAGCTTTATTATTATTTATCAGGTACTCGCACACTCAGTCTCATGAGGGAACATAACAGGTGGAAGTAGTGTAATGTTGTGGTGAAAACTTAATGAACCTTCCGAGTGAATTTCGAGATGAGAGTGTTACGAGAAACTAACATAATAATAATTAGTATAACCTACTAAATTATCCATTTATAGTTTGTTACCAATATATTCGATTAGTGTTTTATATTAGTCCAAGTATACATACATAAAATCACGTTGTCTCTCATAAGGGTAGGCAGAGATCACGGATCTCCATTTGCTTCGATCCTGACATACTTCTTTCGCTTCATTCACTCTCATTACATTCCTCATGCATGCTCGCCGGTTTAGGGTATTCTTGACCTGGCCCTTTTCCAAAACGTCACCAATTTTGGTCCAGGTACGTGCGCCGCGGTCTTCCCCTTCCAACGGTTCCATTCACACTTGCCTCATTTCGTTAATCTTCTTTCATTCAAGTATCTAGTCGTTTAAATTATATTTAATAGATGTTACAGGCCATCACTGACGTACTGACTGAAGTCAGTTGTTTTAGTTCCTGAGTATATTTATTTTTTACTTGAAATCATACTTTATTTCTTCTACGAATAAATTTATAATGTAGGGTGTTGCGTATATCGAAACGCAAGCAAACTTATTATGCGTTTTACCCCGTAGTGGTTTGCTCTTCTGTGCTTTTTGTTGCGAACTTTTTGGTGGTGCACTGGCCGCTCATGAAATAGGAAGATAAATGTCAGAAAAAAATAATAAAAATAAATACAGCAACATTTCACACAGCGCCATCTAGCCCCAAACTAAGCAAAGCTTGTACAATGAGAACCAAATGGCTGATAGAATACCTACTTATAATCCTTTTTTTGTAAAAACATACTTAAAATAGATAATACTACATACAACACCCAGACCCGGAAGAAATATTTGCAGAACATACAAACATTTCACCCGTAGCGGGAATCGAACCCGCGCTTCTTGCGTCTCAGCCGAGCACTCGCCCTGAGAGTGGCAGGAATTTAAATTCAATGATCAAATTTGCAAACTGAGCTCCACATTTTGGTAAGTACATTATACATGAAATGTCAGCTTGTTTTAGATAAGCACTTTTCCATTTCTTGCGGCTTGGTTACTATTAAGCTTGAAATTTCGTGGTTAAAAATGCAAAAGCTCCAAGCTGGCGTTACGCACTACTTCAGCGGGGGCCGTTGGTCGAAGCAGACGTCTAACCCTTCTTAATTCTATTTTTTTACATTTTTTATAAAGTTTTGGACCTATTAGGTACCACAGGTAGTCACATCGATAGATGGGATAACTAAAAGACCAATTAGTTATCAGCAAGTAAAGAAAAAATTTTCAAACGCATCATAGCGATAAAATATGCAAGGTTTTTTTATAAAAAAACGTACAATTTTACTAGTTACTTTAAGCAAATACATGGACTTTATAATCTAGATAAAATAAACAAAGTCTCTCGGGCGCTCTCGTGCTTATCGTACAAGTCTAGATATTTGGATAAATACGACGCTGAACGTTATCGCTCTCGGAAAAACCATAAAGGGGGCAGTTAGATAAATAGATCACTAGATACACGGCAGGCGCTGCCTCTAAACTACCCTTTAATAGAGAGAAATGTTCACAGAAATCAACACTTACTCGTAGTTTTATTATTATAGCCCTAATCGTGACTAGGTTGCCAAATAAAAAATATTTCTCACGTTTGTGTGCACTAGCTTTTTCTATTGAATTTGCCGTGTCAATAATAATCAATGCTAGTTTTACCTTTCATCGGAGCGTAACCGAGTAGGTATATCGTCTTTATATCTAAGACCTTTTAAAAACGATTTTTGTATGGGGCCCCCTTTTATTTTATTTTTATTATTTGCTGTTAAAGCGGCAATAGAAATAGGTACACACTCTTTGAAAATCTCAACTCTGTACCTCTTCTATAACTCTCTACCGGTTCATGAGATGCACCCCGCTGACAGACGGACAGACGGACGGACAGTGGATACTTAATAATAGGGTCCCGTTGGCACCCTTCGAGTACGAAACTTTAAATATTAACCATATGAATTAACCAAATTTTATGATTTGAGAATGCAGATATTCTATTATCTATCAAAGTATTTTCCTGAAACTACGCATATAATACAATAAACAATAAATTCAAAACTAATTAAGAATCTATAATGCAATCATAAAATATTTATTGCAATTATGTTGGTTAGGCCGATGCTTATCCTTCCAGAAATATTTAAATATCGCAAAAACCATTTAGGTTTCAGCACAAATTAAAATGACTAGCAAAAAAAGACTTGTTTTGGGTTCGACTTTTATGAATAGGTAAGTAATTAATTGTGCACACTGCTGGAAACAGTTTTTTTTAATTATTTAGCATATTTAAGCAGTTCCAAGTTAAATAGGCAATGATGAGGTACCGCGAATTAATTAATTAACATTGAGATGTATAGCCAACATTGTAAGCCAATCTAATTTTGCTCAAATTAAGTCAAGGATCGAAATAATAAACAAAAGTACAAAGCATCTAACTACAGGTTTAGTACCATAATATGGCGTATTACGCCGTCTTTCGATCATGCACTATTGAATTTTCCTATTTGAAAACTAGTATATGTAGATACTTTTCAAAAACACGTAATTTTAATTCTTGCGTTAGAAGTTCTAAGGAGGTCATTTATTGAAGTTTTGACTCCGTTTTTTATCGCATCGGACCAGCACGCTTCGCTTCACATTGTTGTCATGGTAGGCTGATAACAGCTTGACGTCTTTATGTACCTTGCTCATTGTATTTACTACTTTATAATTCATCACTATCATCATCAGTGTGATTTTATTAAATGTTGAGCGTAAGCCATTCTTAGCTTGCGTCTTTCACTGCGATCTTGCGCTATTGCTTATCTACTGATTTTAACCCAGGAGTTTTTATGTACTGTAAATCAATCTTACTAAAATATTCTTGCTCTATCTATCTAGTCGTATCTAATTCTTTCAAACCAGTGTGGTGAAAGGATTAATCGTATACCCTTGTTGCGTATTTGTTATGCCTCTAAGACGAACTGTATAGTTTGGGAAAAGTTGGTTTTGTATCATTTTTGTATCTATGTCTGAAGATACAGATACAAAATTGGCACGACCATTTTTGTAACTGTTTTGTCGTCGAACGTGGTCTTTGCAAAGAGACCTACAGCCGACGACCACGGCCAGCCACGTACCGCACCAACCTCGTGCAAACAGTAGGTACACGCCGGTTTGTGCGCGTCTGTGTGAGTGAAGAAGGTAAAAGTAAAAGAGATCTAACACAATCCTCTATAGACGTGTCTTGTGTCACAACTAATCGTGTTCATAAAGGGCAATCGATTGCCCGATTGCCCGACTGGAGTTTATGTGCATGGGACATAGTAGATCATCACATAGTGCTGTGCGGTGCGGCGAGATAATCTGAGCCAGTTGCAGACCAGCTAACTGCTGAATCATAAAACTTTTCGTTTACATATTTTTTCCAAGTTTACGGTGGATTATTCGAGGAAAGCGGCGTGTCGTGTGATTCAGCCGTATCGACGCTCATTATCGGCGACGGCGGCGGTGGTAGCGGGCGCGCTGAACCGTGCCTACATTACAATTGAATTCGCTTTGACGACTCGTGATTCACGATCGAAATCCCATTGCGTATGATTCGATAATGTTTATATTTTAATGAATTTCGTTTTAGCTTCGATTTACTTAAGCTTTGATTAACGCCCTCCGCAGGAGGTATCTCGACTCTTTTCCTAATTGGAAACCGATAGCGCTCAATAGGTATCTACTGAAAATCCCGTATCACACGGAATCCAGAATTTATTGCAGAGGATTTGCCGTTTCTTTGCTCCCAAACAGGAAAAGCAAAATAGTTGATTAAGGGTTTTGGTGTCGTGTAGCAGCGGTTCACTACTGAAAGCTCTCTTATTACAGGTCTCTCGGCTCCGAGGCGGAGAGGCATTAACGCGAGGCGCATACATCACCTCGCTGGCGAATGTGACACAGCACACTCCAGTTAACGTAAATCACTCATTAGAAGCGTACTTAATGAGTCATCCACTGAATGCCTTTCTAATGACAATTTAATGCCGTTCATCGCTTAATTTCGCCTAGTAATCAAACTTTCGAGCGTCGCAGCCGAGGTAAGCTGCGGATAATAGACAGCACCTTTGAGGATCTGAATACATTAGCCCAAGAATGTTGTTTCATGATTTATTACAACAACATCGGTCTCCTTAGCCTAAACTCATTATTATCTCGGCGGTTTCCTGCCATTATGTTTGCTTGTGTTTAGCAGTCTAATTACTATTTTCATTGGCACGTATCGCAAATAATAGATTCATTTGCAAACTTTTACATAAAGGAAAATTGGCTTTTAATGTATCTATAGAAAACAGAGTTCATTGTTCGGCAACGAGTGTATTCAAGCGGGAAAATTTAATTCATTTGATCTGCTCGGCGCTGAAACATAAGGGCAACATATTTGTAAGCCGTGGACCACATTTTTGTAAGCTTTATCATGCGTTTTGGAGATTGTTTTCGAGTTTACTAAAAACAAGAATAAATTACACTGAACAAATAAAACTTTGTGGTTTCAATTGGACGCGTAAAAACAGATTTCAATTTTAAAAATACAATAACAATATAATAAGCAAGTAGGTTAGCTCCGAGTTGCTAGGTATATAATATTCTGAGTAAAGGTATTTGTACCAACGTTTGATTACATTAGCATTTCGATTACAGATTTGTAAACACGCGTTAAAAAATTCCACCACACCGGCACCGATACCTTTTATAAAGCAGAGTTTGTAAAATTCTGACTTTCGCTTTTAACTTTTTATAATTCTACATAAACCGTTCGACACGAGAGCTGGCTACCTGTCAACTGAATAATAATGTTATTGTGATTTCACACCCCGTTTCCATTAAAGGGTATTAATTATTCGCTAGAAACAACACCACCTGACACTATCCTAACTAAACTGTTCTAGGTATGACTCTTGCGTTCGTAAAATCGAATGCTAATCCGTCGCAAAAAATAATGCAAACTAAATATTAGGATAAAGGAGTTTGACTCAACAGGGTATTAAATAAAAATGTCTTACTTACGTTTTGAACTTGAACATTGGTACAAACTTCTTCAGGTACTAAATAATGGATCAATTTGCCAATATGGTCCCACTTGAATGTCAAACGTGTTTGCAAAGCACAGAGTGCAATCTGTTTTTGCTATAATTTTCTAACCATAAACTGATTCAGCGCATGGAAATCAATATTTAAAGCAAATTAAATCTTTAAAGGCTCTTATTAATGGCAAAAGCAGTTTCAGACTTCGCTCGCTTCATTCGTTCATAAATTTCAGTGCGGTTACCGCAGTCCAAGAAGTAATTAATTTAATTTACACTTCAGGCCTTTTGGACTGACAATGATGACACGCCAGCCTGCCCGAATACAACCCCTCAATCTCAACCGATTGGACCTTTGTGTTTAATCACAATAAAATGTTTTAGCTGAAATCATCTGAAATCGTTTTTTTCTTTTGTTTCCGGTATAAGATGTATCGATGTAATTTTCTTTACACGTAAGAGTCATTTATCTAAAACGGTAGGTATTTATAGCAAATAAAAGTAATGCCTGTCACATTAAGATCATTACGTTTTAAAAACTAAAAACAAAACTGACTAACACTACTGGCAAAAATAAGTTAAAACTCCTTGGTGTCATCCTATAGAATTAAATGCCAAGATGTCAGTGGCCATCGACACACTTTCAAATAAAAAACAAAGTAAAGTCATATTTCTAGAGGAACGCCCTGTGACTTTGTTCGTATTGTGTTTTTATAAACAAACATCTTACCGCTGCGTACCCTAGGAGTTAAATTTTGGGAAATCCTTTCTTAGTGCATCACTACATCATGAGAGGAATATACCTTCCAAGTTTCATGCTTTGAGGACTGTTGACTGTCAGTCAATCAGTCAGTTAGTAACGTAATAGTTTTATATATTTAGATGATACGCAACCTTGAAAGTGTCCATGACTCATGTTATTACAGGTTATTACCATAATAAATTGAATAAGAAAATAACGACAAGTTGACATTTCGAAATTTAATTTCACGGCTTTTAAATATTACTTAAAAAAATTTAAAAATCTCTCTGATATAAAATTTATATGGGACCACCTCGGGACCATTATTTACACCTACATCAATGAAAGAATCATTGAAATCGGTTAAGTATTGGCGGAGATATTGGTGAACATACATTCAAATAGCCGAACATAGTCTCCTCCTTTTTTGAAGTCGGTTTAAAGAGGCGGTAATGTGTATTTGTACGTTGTTTGATATAGGTAGGTATGTACGAAATTTGAGAATGCGACCATAGCAGAAAGACGATACAACCAAATTAAACTACACTGTACATTTTCCATGAATTAAAGCTTATCAACTCGTTAATCAGTGAGTCGATTTAAAGACTGTGATGCTTTATACTTTGTGTTATTAAAATGCTATCGTGTCACTCGTTGTTTCTGAATTGAGGTGCACATTCATTATTATCCTGAAAATCAAATAATTCATTGGTATAAATCTGAATTAAACACAATAAATAGTGGCGTAGAGGTCGGAAACTAGATAGCAGCGATTAACAGTTCCGTCTTCGGTGTAGCCGGTTAGATTGCTTTGGGCGAATTATCAAAAACAATGAGATGTTGGTGCGGCTCGTCCGAGACGCGAGGGCAGTGGCCGGCGCTATTGTCGCTGGCCAGCGGTGTGTGGCAGCCAGCCGACCACGAAATCGGTTCCAGCCGCGCACCGCACTCGCCTAGCTCCAAACTGCTCCCAACAACCAAAAATCATTCACGAAAACTCACCGGCTGTAATAATAATCCACACGAATACATTTTAAAATCATCATTACTAAGACTATCTAATGAAAACACATCAGGACAAAAATATTATTGTCAAATGAAAATCTACATCTGTGTTGTTTCATGAATGAAACATAAGCTTTGGTCCTTCATCTGATCCTTAAAAAAATATACTCGAAACTGGCAGTTGTATAAAAATAACGTTAATGTTAAAACAAGAACTTATCAATATGAGCTTCAGCAACTTGGAATAATCATGTAAAAATACCCTACTTATGCAAAAAATAAGCAAGAATTTATTTTATTTGTATAATAAATTCATCCTAAGTCACAGCTCAGGTGTCCGTTACGATAAATAATGTTTCTTTTTTTACGAAATATATTTAACACCCCAACATTTTTAGGAGGCTCTAAAATCTTTTCCTCTCGCAAAAGCGAATTATTTAGGCTAAGTCCAAAAGGGACGACTTATTGGAAACATTCATTCTTGGATCATCCTATTAATACTCTTTCCGAGCACATTCTGCTAAAAAGAAACAAGAATCAAGAGCATGCGTTTGTATGTTTCTATAGCAATGTTTCTTCCGATAAAAACGGCAGATAAAATTAACAATGGCACAAAAACTAACTTATAGCAAGTAGGTAAACAAAGTGCCGTATTGTTGGCCACTGCGTTTTGTATGAAATGTGAGTAATCAGTGCTATGCTATGCAAATTATTTAAATACACCACGCACTCACTGTCTTGGCAGTATTTAATTCTGCGCAAGTTGCTAGGCTTCGATAGAGCGGAACGACAATAGAGACTCAACAGCCCCAGCGTTTGAAAGTTGTAGTGTATCTACCTACCGCTAGAAATACGAAACCCTAAAAGGGATCATGAGTGAATTTATATTTAATATAGAATTTATTTTATAGGCAGTAACTTGCGAGCCGATCGGTGACGGTGAAAGAGGGCTTGGAAAATTATTTCCGAGGGTGACCATCAAACAACTTACCGTTCGCTACAGAAACTTCGCGTGACATAAAAGAAGTTTTATGAACCGATAAAGACCTTTTCAAGGGTCCTCTAGAGATGAGAGCGAACCAACTTTCATTACGGTCTTAGCGCAAAGAAAGTACTTGCACAAAAATTAAAATGGAATGTCGTTTTATATTTTTAGAAAATTTTAATATAATCCATCTAGAATATTTCAGCTCTATTAATAGGGGCGATGATTAAGTGCTCTTCAATGAAAACCGTTTTAATATCGTAGAGATTAGATACATTAGACATGATTTAATTTCCAGGAAGGTACTTTGATTTTTTCCCCTTTGTGAAATAAATATTATATATTATATATACTGGCGTCTTCTAAAAAACATTGTACAGTAGTACCACAAATATTATGCGCCTCGGCAATTTTCGTCTAGCTTCTGAAATACAAACTAACGCAATGATCATAAATGTATTATAGAGATGTAACGATAATTATGTAGATACTTATTTTTTTAAGGATTTGTTCAGTTATTATTAGTTGACTATTAGTTGCAAATTCGGACAAATTCGGTTTTCATACAAAGCACAAAGTCTGCCGAGGCGCACAATATTTGTGGTAGTACTGTATGTATCTAATTTAAATAAGCTTAAGAAATCAATGTATTTTAGTGACATAAACGATAATAATTAAGCACCAAACTGTAAATACCTCTGTAGGTACGCATGATACAATGTGCTGTGAATCTCGGAAATTATACAAAAAAACACACTTTTCCAATTTTTCAGCGAGTTATTTGTCAAAATGTTTCTTGTTCGTAATGGATATTTTATGCTTTCGTATATTTAGGTGTCGCCTAGCTCCTTTTAAAAAGCAATAAGGGCCGAGCTGAAATTCCTCTTGCTATTCTTTTGATGTAGGCTCAACTCGTTTTAGGGTCCTTGTAAAAGATGTTTATTAAATCTTATACCTTATCTTTGTTCTATCTTCTAGGTAACTGGTGCTTTTATATGGAATGAAAAGGTACGTATAGAAGGTTTTAATTAAATTTTAAATTAAAATGTCGTGAAGCAATAGCAAAAGGTGCCTACTATTTTGACAATGAGGAGAGACACGCAGGTTTTATATTTACATCCGAGTGGATCATGAATCTATTTTTATTCCTCCACAAAAGACGCCATTGATGCCTGAATTCCCAGTAGGTACCTATTTATTAAAAACATTTTAAAACTCGTAAATGTGCTTGGGACCTTGGGATTTCAAAGGGTTGCCTATTCTATTAGTGGAGTAAATGCGGGTCATTCACAACGCTAATAAAATTGGCCACCCCACCTCACCCAGGCATTACTGCTGTTCACTGGCGGTAGAGTGCCTATTTCTTGTATCAAAACTACTCAGTAGCTATCGATTTTCATTTAACTCTTCTCAAATAGGTCATTACGGCCGCCAGTGTTTACGAGTTGACGATCGAAGGGCAATATTGCGCTTTATGCCGCAAAACACAATAATGGCGTGATTAATGGCTCAACCGATACGCGAAGCAAGTTCTTTGTTGTTCAGCAAATATTTGATCCGCCGTCGACATCGCAATCCGCTCCTTTGATATCACTTAAATCGATGATTTTGCTAAAGCCTTGGATATACAGTTGATGGTGCTGGGATTTTATTATTTCTACACTCTATTGTTGTGGGAAACACCTAGGTACTCACTTGGGTTTTCACTGATCGCTCATGGAATTTCATTTTAGTGTTCCGCAGTCTAACAATGAACCCTTATGCGAGTATTGTTCAATCCGACCGGACCGACCGTCCATCCCAGTCTGTCATGGGCTCTATTATACCTACTGAAATGTATATTTGAGAACGGTAGTTCAATCAATAGGAATATGAAGCCATTTTATTTTAAGAGCCTGTTTGTGATGTTGAATAGAACCCAGTTATTTCTATTATCCTACAATTTATATTATTTATCCTTATCTATGAAATAAATGTATTGACATAAAAACTTGTAGTCACTAATATCAGTACCTAGTCATGGTTGGAACTCTGAACGGAAGTTATTTGGGGTATTTTGTGAATGTGATTAATTTCACATACGAGTACTTTGTGTACGAGTGTTAGCTGTGCGTGCATTATATATTACTAGCTGCCTCCCGCGGATTCGCTCGCATGGTACCCGGATCAAAATTAGTTATTCTAGCAAACATACTATGTATATTCCAAGTTTCATCTAAACATACATCGACATATCACACAAAATTTCGCATTTATAATTTAAGTAAAATATGATCTGAACTGCAGAAAAGCATATATTGCACTAATACACGCAAAAATGTAAGATATGTATTAATTCCTACTCGAAGAGATGAAAAACGATACAAGGTTTTATTTGAGCTCAAAAGAAGTTAGGGGGAGTTCCTTTGATTTGTGAGGACCACTTGAATCCGAAGCTTGTAAAGCTTTAGTTAGGTAGTTGTTTAATACATGGTTGCAATTGTTATTTCTTTAGCGGATATAATGGAACCAATTAAAAAAAAAATCGGTTCATGGACGGCGGTGGATCGTTATTATCATGAACGTTGCAAATAGCAACGTTGTTCTTTCGAAAAGAGCAAAACTTTTTTACAGAAAAAATAAGAACGTAGCTATGGAAAGGAGTGATCCGTCGTCTGTTCATAGAATACTAGCTGTTGCCCGCAACTTCGTTCGCATTACATCTGACTTTCAGAATTAGAACTTCATAAAAAAATCTATGGAGTGCATTATTAATCGGGTAGGCACTTTTTATAGGTAGAATGAAGGTCGCGGTGAATTGACAAATAAAGCTCATTTACTATTCCACCTAGGTGTTCGATGAATTACAAATCCATTAAATTCATGCCAAATTCATTAATGAATTATATAACTAAAATGAGTTTAAGTAAGTAAGTACCTACGTATAGATTCATAGATTCATAATAACAATGAACGATGCGAAGACGAAAATTTCGTCTACGAAAATAAAAGGGAAAATCGGTCTCACCTCACATGGAAGTAGGTACCCAATACCAACCATAGAGAAGAGTGGAAGAAGTTGGAAGAGGCCTTTGCCAAACTATACACAGATATAATATAGAATATAATATATAATATAATATAGAATCGCCTCTAAATCGGAGAACACATAATCATGTAGCTTTATTTTAATTTAAGTAAATAATTAATTAATAGCTTTTTTAAAATCCCGTTACAATGTTTTCAAATCAAAAGTAGGTAAATGTATACTAGGCTCTTATTATCAATACTGTTTAGTTTGTATATGGGTAGACTTGTGTAGGTATGTAACTTTAATAACTAATATTTATAAATCAACAACCAACTAGTTAGGTAGAACAAAAGTTAGCTAGACCTGCATTAGTTATTAGACAAAGTATCAAGATTAACTTTATATACATTAAAATATTTAAAACATTGATTGTAGAAATTGTTGAAACTATGAGTAGCTAATTAATCATAATTAGCTACTCATAGTGTCAACAATTTCTATATAGAAAGCTATATATATAGGTAGCTATAATCAATATAGCTTACCTATACCTCTATAATTAAAGCCGGTGACTACGCCCACTTGTGTCCATTTTATTCTATTGATTGTCAATTTAATTTGTTTTTGGGTAATGAAAAATGTACCTAATGACTCGTGTAGGTATTTTTCCCTGTGAAATGTGTTACAATAAAAACATCTTTTATTTTAAACTTCAAATCGATAGTAACAAAAAATACATACGTAACCTAAAATTACAAGACATTGACAGTAATTTGACGTTCTACTTAATTGATTAAATAATGAATACTTTGATTAAATAATCAAAGAATAAATACTTAATATTTGATTATACAACAAATGTATCTTATAGAGTACCTTACAATAAGAGTAGCGTGCAACGTATGGAAATGACCTAGACGTTACCTTATCTACAACGCAAATGACGGAGTCCAAATAAACGAGAAGTAAACTACGCTTAGCATCTGTTTCTGATGATATCGCACCGCTAACGATTTTGTTGGAGTTACAAGAGCGGAGTCAAAGAAGAGCTTTGGTTAATTTTCACTTTACCTACTCACTAACGATTCAATAATGTTGGAAAGTGTTGCTTAGCTCAGGGTAGTGAATTTGCAATCGTAGGTTGTAGGTTTAGAGCTTAATCTAATGCTATCTGAATAAAATATAAAAAATTGAAACCCCTATACGTAAAATTACACAAAAAAAATGGTCTCCGTTTTGCTCAATTAGTCTAATCCTATTCGTCTCTATTTAGATGTTTATAACTCAAACAGACATCAGAGGTCCTGGTGTAGTGGATTGAAGATATAATGTTGTTCCATCGACTATATTTGTAGATTTGCTCTGCAATCTGAAATTTATTTCTAATTTAGACGTATCCGGTGTAGTATTTCGGTGTAATATTTTAAATTATAATTGTATCATTCAATATTTATGTAACTGTGATTTTGCTGTTTGTGTTTTAGGAACGTACTTGCCCAGTCCTTACATTTAAATACCAAACACGATATGATTACACATAGGCACGCTCTTGGATAACACAACTTTTTCATCAGCTGTTAGCCTTATAATAGGAAGGAGTAGGAGCTAAAGAACCTCATCAATGTCGTTGTGGCTACTCCGTCGACAGGCTAGGCCACCATGGCCTTTCCTGCCGCCGCAGCGCGGGTCGTCAGTCTCGCCACGCCAGTATCAATTTACATTATTCGTCGAGCCATAGCCACCGTCAACGTGCCGGCTATTCTGGAGCAGAACGGTATCACTCGTGATGATGGCAAAAGGCCTGACGGTATGTCTTCGATCCCTTGTGAGACGTAGCTTGCACAAGGCAAAAATGGCAGGCGCGGTGGCAGCAGCGGCAAAAATAATTAAAAAGCGGAAATATGCATCCTTTGGCGATGAGTATATAATTTTGCCTTTTGCCGTGAAAACTTTGGGACCCTGGGGTCCTGAGGCATGGCTTCTTTTCAAGGAGTTGTCCAAGAAGCTAATGGATGTGGCTAAAGGATATCTATCCAACGAGGTAACGTCGCCAGCCTTTTGGGGACCTTACCTGCGGTCGGTGATCTGCGCTCTATTTTCTATCTGTAGGCATTTTCATTTCTTATTATTATACCGATTACCTAAAAGTTTTTAATGTTATTATAGTTTGTGTTTGTAAATAAATATTTCTATTAATATAATGCCTCATTGCGACAAGAACGTGTTATCGTCGACATGTCACGTTATAGAACTATTAGCTAGAAAAAACCGCCGTTTAGCGCTCTACATCCTACTAAAACGGGATATTTCTAGGGTCAAAAATGGCTGAGTTATGAATGAAAGACCGAGAGTTTGCTGGAATATCTCGATCTCACTCGCGCAAAGTGTTCGAAGCAATAACGTTTCTAGTGGGATAAGGGCAGGAAAATGATAATGCAATGATGAAAATAAATGTTTTTTAGTTCAATAATGTGTTTTATTCATGATATCACGTGCATTTCTGATCGAAAGAAAAACTTTATAGCAGGTGTAACGTGTTAAGTCCATATGTCACAGGGAAAAAATACAAATTTTTCAAGAAGAACGTGATATATTGTGCTCTTTCTTAAAAAAAAATATAATAACGTTTAAACTAAAAATGTCAGAGGTTTGCAAATAATTTATTTCGAAAGAATAATAATTAGAGAACCTATATTCTGTAAATTTTTTACGAAACACCTTATAGTTATAAAAATTAAACAAATTTAAAACTTTATAAGCGTCTCCTGAAAAGTCGGTGTTTTCGAGATAACCCGTTCTTGTCGCATAGAGGCGATATATCCCTTTGTCAAAATCTAACCAATGGTTTAATAACTACAAAGGAATGGGTGAATATACATTACTTATAGACTTCGTGTGGTCGGGTAAATAGAACCTGATTCAAAATACTGACCAGCTATCACAGTGTAATTTTGATCCTTCTTCGCATCGTTTATCTTAAGGTCCATAATTCATGTCTCAAACTGTCTTTTTGAATCGAAAACATGTCAATCAATAACATAGAACATGACAAATGACAACACATCAATGACATTTACATACTTTTGCGTAGCTTTTGTGATGAATTTAATACATATTTATGAAAACCAGCGGAACTATTGCTAAGCTCTCTAGCTCATAGCAGCCTTAGCATAAAGTTGAGTGGTACCATTTTTTACGTCTTTCCACATTGTTTTTGTAATTTCGAAATAATTGTTAATGTAATTTTGTGTAATTGTAACGTAAAATAAATTATTTATTATCTATCCTATTCACTCTGGCGTCACTGGTTAATGTATAAAATTCCGTAGGTGCGTCACATAATTTCATAACCATAAGCGAGCCTCGATGGAATCCTGGCAGGGCACTTGTTGCTGAATATTAATTAGGAAACAAGTTAACAAAAAGTGCAATTATTTTTTGTTTAAGGAAGCTTAATTTCCGCCTGGCTCCACGGAGTCTGACATTAATCAAGTGGAATCGCCCTCGACCCCCTCGACGGCCGCGAGTTTCACTGTCATGGACTGTCACAATAATAGAACAATTCTCGCAAATGGGCTACAACTTAAAAGGTTAGGTAGGTATTCAAAAACCTAGACTACAACGACCTTCGGATGTTTGTATAAGATCTTTGCCTGAGAAATTCCGTAGCCAAGAGAATTCTAAACTTAAGAATCAAGCATAGTTACTTAAACATCGCATATGGTGTAGTAAATTGACTTTTGACTTTGAAGTGTCGATCAAAGTAAAGGGCTGAGCCGAGACCGTTTGTGATCGCGAAGTTTCCTCGTTTGCATCGGTTTGGGCGTGGAAAGGCTTCAAGTGCCGCCGTGATTAGCTCGAGTCTCCCAGATAGTTACCTAGCGCCAGTGCCGGACTCAGATGGTGAAGGAGAGGGAGCATTGTGTTGGTAAATGCTGGCACACATACTGGTTGTAAAGTTAGAGTACCTACTTAAAGCATAATTTAACAATATTATACGAAAACATATTGATTCGTTCGTGAGACATACAACAAGAGTTAATTATTGTTGTAAGGGCTAACTAACTAAGGAAGCGCAAGTGGCGTTACAAGCTGAGCGCTTCCGTGCTTCGGAGGGCACGTTATGTTGTCGGTCCCGGCTTTTAAGTCGTTAAGCCAAGACGGAGGCCTTTAGGCTTCCTAAAAACTCCGTCACAAGAGCTGGCCACTAGCTCATACGAACTTCTTTTTTTTTAACTTAGGCCTTTTACCATCTAGAGTAGATGATTTATACAGAGTCAGGAGGCAACTTTTATCTTCACTAACAGGACGCTGTAGTGCCCGGGACAAATTAATATGGAGTAGGCCTGCCCAGCACCTATTATTCCATCCTCTCAGCTTAGTCGGCCTTGTCCACATGAAAGACATGGTCAATACGTGCGGAGCTGACTAAGCCGCGGGTTTCATTACGATGTTTTTCTTCACCGTTTGAAAGTACTGGTATAGCCCACATAATTTTTCGCACAGAAAAATTCATTGGTGCACGACCGGATTTGAACTCACGACCTTAGGATCGAAAGACGAGGTCACTACCAACTAGACCACCAGTGCTTTACCAATGTAAGGGCTAAGGGTTACTGTTAACACCCTGTGATCTTACATGTAGAGAATGTTGAGATAGATAGTTGCACTTACACAACACTAACGTATTACTGATAGTTCACTTAAGAGTTTTACCCGCGAATACTCAAACGCATCTCAAAGTTGAGCACGTCTCAAATGACATTTTTTTTTTGACAGAACTGTCAAAAAACCGTGAGTTGAGACGTGCTCAACTCTGAGTCGCGTTTGAGTATTCGGGGGTTAGCCAGTTTAGTTTAGATGATGATCACGTAAAACACAAGGTTCACAAGTTAGTTAGGTTTATTCGCAGTTACGAGGTTAATTACAAGGTTAGGTGGCAAATCTTTCTTTGGTAGTGTCTCTTGCGCGAGAGTAGGTCACGTACTCGCGGTCAAATGCTACTGAAGTAATGATCTACTTAAAATAAAAGTGCAGTGCGTGCGTCAAAGTAAATCACCGCATGTACAAATTACCAAAATGTATGGTGGAACCGTATCATTGTAAAGAATATAATTTAAAAAATACTTATCAGAATCAGAATCATTTTTTCAGAATCATTTTTTTATTCGCAACAAACTAAAACTAAACTAACTTATGTAATAAATAATTATGGAACAGTTGCAAATTGGTCCCAACTCAGCATGTGCAGGTTGAAGCAACCCACGCTGGTCTTCCGTTGGGACCTTTGAGAACCGGATAAGTAACAGATATTACAGAGGACGTGATCACATAAAAAATATAAAAATAACAACAATAAGGAAATAATAAAAGAAAAAAGAAACAAATCGTAAATAAACCCTAAAAGAAAAAAGCATATTCTATTTTTACACTTAATTTTAAAATTAATTATATATATATATATATACATATAAGAACTTTGTTAGTTATAATAATATAAATATGTAAGTACCTAGGTAAGTATAAAATAAATACATTTTGTTAGATTGCACTAGTATCAAGTCTGAGATGTCCCTGCTCTTTTTGCCAATTCAACAAATAGTCCTTTAGTTTTATTTTAAAATTTTGAGTACTTTATCACGTCATTCAATCTCTCGAAGGGAGCAATTTTGCTCTTTGTAAAGCACTAAAGCATCGTAGACACTCCACATGAATGTGACTTAGGCCGTCATAGACGGACGAACAAAAAGCTTCCATAAAATAATGTTTCTTGTCAAAATGAAATCAAAAACAAACAAAAGTTCCCAACAAGATTCAATCAATTATCCGCGCTATTCCAAGTGCTTCCTCATTTCTAAATGCGGCCCTGGCTTCTACCCCAGGCCCTTGATTATAATGAAACCTTTTATTACATAGTTCCTTATCTTCACGCTTCCTTATTGTACGCCCAAGCTTCTCTTGTGTTAGTGTGGGTGAGTCTTTGTTCATATGAAGATATTTTACCGCGTTTGATTTTATTGAACCTATACTGTGCCAATACTATCCTCAGTATCCTCGTTGTGTACATAGATAATAACTTTCAGCACTTTATCACATTATCCTGCAGATTTGAGATAGCTATTAAAAAAAAAACTGTCGTTGGCACGACCTATGTATAATCAGCATTGATCATCGTGATGATTCGGTACATTAATCACTTTGAATTGAATATGATTTAAATTTAAAATATTATTTAAACACTAATAAATAATGTATTGACAATATAGATCTAATAGAAATAAATCAACTGTGATTATCTATTAATTCTAGGTTTCAAACAACATCGATTAAACAAAATCTAAATTAGAGTGTAGTAACCCTTAAAAAGCTTTGAAATCAGTTAATTACGGTGTGATCGAGTATCAAACTTTCTTTACTTTTAATTTTCTTTACTTAAATATTAGGTTACACTTAGATAGTAATAAGTAAACACAATTATGTAGGTATTCTAATACACTTATGGGTACATAAATATATTTTGCTTTGAGTAATTATTAGCTGTAATACATTAATGTATTTTTAATATCTTATGAAACATTACCTATGCTAGAAGGCTTTTAAAAAAGCATCCATACAAATGTATTCGGTATAGGGACTGGTCTGGTACTAGTGAGGTAAATGGTTTCAGCCTCCTTTCATTCACCGCTATTTTATAAAGATTTAAGCAAAACAAAAACACTGCATATTTTTCTCTTAATGAATTTCTCGCCGAGTATAATGTAATTCAAAGTTAATTTAGCTGCCACAAAGACTTTTTATATTCCCAGTAGCATTCAGTCAGGCCCGTCTGCTAATCTCTCGGCGTTTCAATGATATTAAACTTCCATTGGCTTTCTTTTCACTATGAAATGCATTGTCTTTAGATCCTCATTTGTCTTCGGTGAAAATGGAAAGCTTTTATCACTTGCCTTTCTATGTCTACAATAGTAAGCGACCCAGTCAACGAGGAAGGTATTCAATGACTCCCAAAACCATTATTCTAAATTAAAATCACAAAGGTACATAAATCTCTAGTGACTAATCATCATCATCATCAGAACACTGGTGGTCTAGTTGTTAGTGAGCCCGCCTTCCGATCTTAAGGTCGTGGGTTCAAATCCGGTCGTGTACCAATGGATTTTTCTGTGTGAAAAATTTATGTATGCCATACCAGTACTCTCAAACGGTGAAGGAAAACATCGTGAGGAAAACCCGCGGCTTAGTCAGCTTCACACGTACTGACCATGTCTTTCCTGTGGACAAGGCCGACTAAGCTGAGAGGGTGGAATAGGTGCTGGGCAAGCCATCTTAATTCGTCCCGGGCACTACAGGGTCCCGTCTGTGAAGGTAAAAGTTGCCTCCTGACGCTGTATAAATCATCTACTATAGATGGTAAAAGGCCTTAGTTTAATCATCATCATTATATCTGCCCACATCCGCCCACTAGGTTTAATTTTCAATCAGCATTTCAAAATAGTGTTATTGATTTGTATGTTACACTTATTTATTACGCTCAAGGTTACCAAACACCGAATAATATTTTAATAACACAGATAAAACACGAATTATGTAGTTATATTTTTTCTGACTTGGGTAGTCACGAAAAAAACCACAACAACACAATAGTTTTGTTCTTTAGGGTTCCGAAGTTATCTTCCATCTAATGTATACCATATCTTCTGTGAATAAATATACTGAACTGAACTGAACTGAAGTCTCTGATGTCTGTCGTCTTAAGTCAGAGTTAGACTCGCATACTGACAATGCTGAATTTTAACGCAATTTTTATCCGTTGTTCATCTGTATCTATGTATGTATGTATATTCGTATGAGCTAGTGGCCAACTCTAGTGACGAGGTTTTTAGGCCGCCTAAAGGCCTCCGTCACTAAAGTTATCTGTCTCTATAGTATACTAGTATAGAGACAGACGGATAAAGGATATTTTGGATTACATATCTCGATTTATTATGTGTATGAACACACAGAGAGCCAAGCTTATGCCTAATTTTGACATTATAATATTATATTAACCCCTTTAGACACATACAAAGTATATCATAATCATCATCATCATTTCAGCCTCGTATGAGTCACTGCTAGGCCAGGTCATGCTTTCGATTTTACCAACATCCAAGGTCCTGTGCGTCTCTTTTCCAGGTTTTGAACGCGGCTTTTTGTATACAAACTTTAATTAATACCTAAATAATAACACTTCTATTCAATACACAAGATATAACTTGTGCTATATTATTCGCTTCGCATCGATTACTTTTGTTTGAACTTTCATCCAACTTTGCGATGTACATTGAGGTAATTATCATCTACTTTTTATTCCATCTCATTATTTATTTCTCAGATGGTTTATTAAGCATGTAAAAGCTTGATTGGCTTCTATTCAAAGCATTTACTTTCAGAATGATCCTAAATGGGAATTCATACAAATGACTAGCTAAAATTTATAAGGAGTGTTAATAAAGGACCTAACACGGAAAAGCTCTTCCTGACCTTTCTGGTTCAAATATATTTTTAACCTTTTGTAAGCGCATCATTATTTATATGAGGTGTAAAAAAATATTAAATAGAACTTACAATACCAAGGTAAACTTTAACGACAAATCTTAGCATTTTGTAATAAGGTAATACATATTATCACGACCGTATCCCTAATGGGGTGGGCAGAACCACCAAGTTATCATAAGAAAACTTGCAGCCACTCCTGATTCAAAGTCCCTAGGTGGATATGGTGAACCATGGTAACAGGTGATCAGCCCAGCGCCCGTATGGTCCATCATGTTGTAAAGGATACGATCCCTTAGTCGACTTTTACGGCATGATGAGGGAAGCAGCTGGACGCATTTAACAGAGAAGTAATAATGCAATAACAAAGATTCAAATATCAAGCAAGTTATTGGTTTTCAATTTAACAGTTTTGATTCTACGCTATTAGGTAATCATTCATAATAATGTTCCACAAAAACGTAACAAATCGTTACATCAAACAAAATAGAAGCTGATAATATGCCCAAACAAATAGGGAGGTAAGCTTGTGGCTCGGTCGTGAAAGCGAACATTTTAATAGATGCTTAAGGATTTTCTTTTGTGGAGAGATTTTATTTTCTTATACCAATTCAAAGCTAGAAAGTAGGATATTCTATAACCAATACAATAACACGCATGTTGTCTAACATTTCAAAGATTATGAAGATAGAGATTAACAAGGTAGCTTAAAATACATAATCAAATTACTTCGATGAGTAAATCCGATAGACATGGCTGAAAAACACTGTAGGTAATGTACTAACAATTTTTTTTTAGGAATTCTTAATCAGAACTAAATAAAATAGTAGAGAAGTCTATAATAGTGCTCTGACCATATTAGCTATAATGGGTTTGGGTGTTGTGGTACCATGGTACTCGTAGTTTCTGATACCCACGACACAGGGAATCCTAAGTGTGGGGTCAGGACTATGTATGTAACTGTTGGGTGTTATCTTATCTATCTATCTATAATAACCGGCTAAAAATAAAAGCTAAAACGGTGAAATAGAACAGAAGTGAACAGCATAATACAAGAGTTCAGAATTGTCGAACATCGCCAAGAATTGCTGCGCCTTCTTATGCCGACAGGCATTGATTTACGATTCCCAAGCCCACGGAAATATGTATTGGTAAGTGTTATGTTCCTATTATCTGTTTACATTCTATTACAAATCATATTCCTGACATTCTCTCTGTGGATTTTCTCTTTCAGATAGGTATATTAAATCCAGAGCCAAAAGCCGGCATGTTCGGAATAGAATAACAAAATCTAATTAAGGAAACTGTTCCACATATATCGATATTGAGCCCTTCCTCGTAGTAAGTAGGTATTATCATTTTTATTTATTTATCAGAGCTTGTTTAGGTCTTGCTGATCTTAATGTAGAGAACCTGACGTTTTAAAGTCCAAATTCGTATGAAACTGAAATAACATAACATAAAATAACATTTAAAAAACTATGTTGTTTGTGTGCCTGTTAATAATTAATACCGATATTGGAATATCATAAAACAATAAAAGGACAATCCCAGCAAGTTTTGAATCAACAACAAGCTTCATTATCAGTTTGGGTCATATTGTGTTTTTGTATCCGAAATAATACATTGCCTGCGGCTCTGTGGCTAATTAGATGGCATCAAACAGCCTCGATTCAAATAATCAGGTATATCTATTAAAACGCCTGCCAGAAGTTAGGTTTCAGAATGAAAGCTTTAGTGCGGTCGATTGGCAGCAATTGAAAGTAAATTGCATTTCACAGTCTATAAAGTATCTGTTTGTCCCGGAAAAGTTTGATAAATTCAATTTTCAACTGAGTTGCTTCCGTGTCTCGGTTCACGCTTGATACTTTCTGAATAAATTGGCCTTACGCCGAATCAATATTAGAACTTACTGCCGATATTGTTGAATAGCAACACCGAAGTTTGTGTCGCACATTGAAAAGTACTTCTGAACTTGCAGAAGTGTTGGCAGGCACTGGAAATAGGTAACATAATTTATGGCTGAAATGTTTCATGCCCAAGTGTCCTTCCATCTATCGCAAATGTGAAGCTTATGTAGGTAGGTTGATATAGTTAGAGCAATGGGTGACGTAATAAACGTGCTCGGTGCAAGGGGTGCGCACG
This sequence comes from Scotopteryx bipunctaria, assembly GCA_949320045.1. Taxonomy (NCBI): domain Eukaryota; kingdom Metazoa; phylum Arthropoda; class Insecta; order Lepidoptera; family Geometridae; genus Scotopteryx; species Scotopteryx bipunctaria. The sequence continues at coordinate 8,144,130 of OX439450.1, read as the reverse complement.
CGCGTTTAGGGCGGCGCGGCGCCGGCCGGCTGTTTGCACGCAGTGAACTTTTCTATGAGGCATGACAACATACCACATAAATTTTAACTATTTTGTGTGCAATTGTTACTGCTGGTATAGTCCAGATAAACTGGTATGCTATCCATACCAGTTAAATGAAGCTCGTAATGTCTGAAGAGGAGGTTAGAGGTCACTTTAGGGGACTTACATAAGCACTTGGCGATACCATGAACCAGTTATTGCAAAAGCAACTTTAGTAACGTCTCAAGCTAGACTTGAGACGTTTAGACATTAGGCACAAAATGTAGGCAGTAGATCACAATAAGTAATAGTATGTAAATTACGTCCCGAAAAACATCGCCAATAAGAAACGAAAGCCGTTTGCCTATTCAAAATGAGCAGTCAAAAGAACTTTAAATTTCCAACAGCCAATTAGGTATTCAAATACGCAAATCAAAGCGCTACGTCGAGGACGTCGGGGGCTGTCGTTAAAGCCGACCTAAAAATAATTCAAATGGAGAAGTCCCCAATGAAGGATTAGTTTATGCGGTGAGCCCATACCCTTTAAATCTGGTGCACGGAGACCAGGACTAATCAGCGCGGATTGTTGCCCTTCCGCCACTCCACGCCCTGAATCAAGTAAATGAGAAAACTTTCTAATTGGAATTTCAAATAGGCCTCCGTTTATCCAGACGAGAACTGTTCGCGGTTCGACGCCAACATGCTCGCATTATAATTCTCTCGGATTAGGTAATTGATACGGGTTTTGTTAAATTAACATCAGGAGCCTAAATGCGTGGAATATAACGTTTTAATTTAAAATCATATTTTACACATGTCTGATGACTCAGTGAAATAACGCAATAAGCACTCGATCAATTGAGCAGGTATCTATTATTGTAAAATCTAATATTTGTCCAAATGGTATTGTGCGCCTTCATTGTTATTTATTGCAATAATAAAAAATATAATACTTTTTTTACTTAGAATAGCGTGGTGGATTGGGTGAGATATGTGTTTGACCCCGGCTTTCGAAGCTAGATATCATACTTTTATAAGTATATAACGAAAAGGGTATTACAGTATAGGTATAACTATTATAATCAGATTATATTAAGAAGAATGCAATTTGTGTTGGTTTTCTATTACTGTAAGGTGTTAAGATCACGATATCAGGCTCTACATGGGTCTATAGTGATATGAAATTTCAATATAACTTGAATCGAGAGCTCGTTGGGTTCAAAATAAACTCATCTTAAGTAACATCTCATTGGTAATTTGGTCCCTGGGTAATGAAGAGCTTTTTGACTAAGATTTTAATCAGCCCTTTATAAAAGCGTTTCCTACATGAAATTATACTCACTGTGCTAAAAGTGAAGAAATTAATCAGTATCGATCATCTAACTTGTTAGGGATTTAACTTTTTAGTTTGGTTAAGAAGAATGATACAAAGTAATTGAAACAGCAAAACAGCAATTGTTTTTTTTTTACATTTCCATAGACTGCTGGAGGCGTTTACCGCGCAGCGCTCTATCTCGAGCAATGGTTTATTTATTTATTAACTTTGAATTCCGTCTTCAGAAACTGGATAGTTCGCCAAAATAAAATGGACGCGATGATGAGTCAGCAAATGAGTGTGTGCACATTGTATTAGAGGGTTTCATCACAGCATTCGCGTTACATCAGAGACGTTGTAAAACTTGCCCGGCCGATGGTCGAGTAAGCTCGGAACGAAATTGCCAATCCTCTTTCACAATGGACCGTAAAATGGTTTTCCGTTTTTGCCCGACCGAGCGGAGCGCTACTCGTTGATTCACTGGACACGTCGCGCGGTGGCCTATCACTAGTTTGGAGAATTTGTGAAAATAACTCTTTATATTCCCGAACGTACATGTCGCTCTGTCACTTTTAACACAAAATCGGGCTCGGATGTAGTTTCGAGTGACAAACATTGCGTTAACTGTTCGAAGAATTGTATCCGATGCATTGCGCATTATCTCACAATGCATAATCGACCGAAAAGGTAAATTGCAACGAATAATAAAAGTAGCAGAATACAAATTGTGTCTTCGCGTATCTAGATGCTGGGTATAAAATAATAACATTGCAGAAGCAACACATTTCAGCGCTGGGTCCGTGGAGTACAATGTGGCGAGACGACACAAGTGTATAAGCCAGTTGGAACTACTGGCGGTGACAGCTACAGGCAATATCTTTGCTCCACCAGACCAATATCTGTTGTTGTAAAAAATAATGAAATTTTCACTTTAAAACAACCTTTGATATCTTTTGTAAACATTTTTATTCAAGTTTCGTGACCAAGAACAATAAAAGTACTTTTTTGCCGAGTCAGTTCAAACGCAAATTACTGCTATAATTAAAACTTAACGATTAGGCAATTTTGTACTCGGAACCGGATTTCTTAAGGCACTTTACATTGATATCCACTGGTATAATAAATTATATGGTGTCTGTACAGATTGAGCATACCCTTATATAAACTCGCTGAAAAACGAGCCCAATCCATAAAGACTCAGACATTACAAAGTCTACTAGAGAAATTGTTCATTTAAAGTCTATCATACTTTATGAGGCCAAACTGAACAGACGATTTTATTATAGACGTTGCGCCTCCCGTCCCGGCCCGCGTAGCGGGCGTGACGGCGGCATGCACGAATACAGCGATACCTACATCTGAACTAGCACTTCAGCTTCGCCATCAGCCTTTTCTACAGCATGCGCCTATGCCACGAAAAGAAATTACACTTATGAACATTGCAGAGTATAATCGGATAGTAATCGCAAAAATCCTGTCTTCATTTGAGAGAATTCGCCATTGTTCAATCAACTCTACTGTCCATCCTTGGACGTGTCTATCCCATCTTAATCCAATTCAAATCACGCGTAAGCTTTGCGCATCCATTGTTGACAACATATCTATCGGACAATAGCTGCGTATTATATTCTACCATGCATGTGATTTAACGCAATAACCTGCGGAAAAGGTGTGGTTACTACTTCAAGCATCGAAAATGCAATCAAACCACCACATAAAATCAAGTGGGTAGTTATCCAAGATTGTCAGGCTCCATAAATACATTTAAACGGTGAAGTTAACGTGATCGTATAGCTATTTACGCGTAGACTATGCTTTCTGCGAAGGTAAAGATCGCGTATCGTAACGGAAACATTTCTGAAGTATCCCTGAACATTTGGGCGTACCCTATTCGGGTCACGTTCGAGTAACAACGGGAACGAGCCGAGCGCCCAGAGGTTTGTTGTGATATCGCCGGTTTTTTCACAATACCTGACCCTGCTGGCCGCCAGGAGAGATTCACGTAACGTTAGTTTCTACCTAGAGATAGCTTGTCGAACTTTATGGCAATGTTTTTGTTTTAGTGGGCACGCGCCACGAATGTTTGTTTTATATCGGTGGTAAATTTTATTAACATTGCAAATATGATCGCTATCGTAAACCCTTTCTGAAATATTTTAAATTCCTGACTACTTGTAGCAAGTCGCATTGTTAGCATATATAAGTTTTAGACATTCTAAATCATGCAAAATTCTTTAGAAAGGATAGACGTAAAATACTTACAAAGTTGAAATCCTGTCTACTTAACTCGCAGGCTAACTTTCTTCGTGATGTTTTCGTAGCTGCCTGCTACGAACTTCTAAGGAAATTAATGTGAAGTGCCATGTCAGTTCATTTTAATCACTTTCACTACATAATTATGAGTTTACATTTGACAGATTGCCCTCATTTGTCTGTTATTGTTTTGAAATACTTAATGACAACTTGTTCTCCCTGAACCGAGACCTCACATAACTAGTATTGGTTAGATAGAATCTTACTTGCTAACAACGCGAGATCTCTTCACTATCTATATAGTATAACATAAATAAACAGACAAATACATACAAAAATACAGCGCCAAATGCTCCAAGTTAATACAGAATGAATAAAGTAAATGAGTAGGTACAAAATACTCGAACTACCAATTAATTTGTTAAAGCGTTGCGCACTAGCTCTGACTGGTTCACATGTATATTCCAGCTTTATGTAAATTACTTCAACATACTTGGTATAATTAATTTGTAATTGCGTTCAGACTCAATTGCTTGGGTATTAGCAATAATTGGTTATAAACATAAATGATTCCTTTTCTGGTATCTAAAGACAACTAAAATCACAACTGTGTTTGGACACAAAATTTATAATATTTTGGACATTATTTTGTTTTTTATTGACTAATTCCAATAAAAATATGAAAGAGCCTGCAAAGGGCATAAAGAAAATATTGGTAAGTTTTCTTTTGCGTTTTTTGTATTGAGTTGCACATTTAGGTGCTTTCAAACTCAGTAAGTTTCTAGACCTACGTAGGGCTCCATAAAAGCATCTGCCGGGTTATCCACTATTTATTGGACACCCTACGTTATTGTAGGGTACTTTTTTTACTGTACAAGGCTGACTTTACGACCTAAAATATTTTAAGAGATGACGTAATATATCTGTCGCATAAATGTAGCATATTCTTTGAGTCAATCTCTTTTGTGCGTTCATTTGAGCGTAAAGGCGGCTAATGTTCGTAAGAACGTAAGCGTATTATATACGTACACGTAGGCAGTTATTATTTAAACTGCTGACAAAATATGTTGTGTTATTTTAGCTTGATGCAAGTTTACTTCTATAATATGCAGTCTCAGACAGGCATGTTTATACCAAACAGTGGAACGTTCTGTGACTTTGTCCGCTTTGAGTTTTTTTACAAAATCTTAATCTACCCGCTGCGTGCTCTTGGAAATGAGTTTCAGGAATTAGTGCACTCTTACACCATAAAAGGAATATACTCTTCAAGTTTCATGCTTCTACTATACGTTGATTGTCAGTCAGTCAGTAACGTAAGCATTATATGTATATATTTACTGCGCTTTAGATGCGAAATATTATGCAACCATTTCTGATATAATGCTACTAGTCTTGAGAATTTATTAAAGATTCTCTTCCAGAATTAAATGATCTACGAATAGTTTCAGGTTTGTGATCTTCCAAGGGTGTGTTAAAATACAAACTAATTGTATCTGACATAGATTACTGTATACGTAATCTAACAAGATACATATAATTTAGTTAGAATTAACTAAATACCAGTATTTATTTGAATGACATTTGATTCCGGCCATCAATATTTATGTTCGCCTACGACAAGGACGCTCATGAATTTTTAACGTTACAGTATTTCCTTACTTACACGGAGCTTTTGATACATGTGTCATTCAACCTTGATATTTTACTTGGGGTGGGGAGGTAGCTCATATGAGAAATATTAAGGCTTAGCGATCGCCACCAGCTGACGCGGGCGCGCGTGCCTCGAGACGGAAAAATGCCGTGCGACCTCCTTCATCTTCAAAATGTATTTTATTTTCTGAATAAAAGTAATTGTTAAAGTGACAACATCGAAATTTCATTTTGTTTTTCCGCTTTTATATTCTTAACTTGTACAATGCAGAGAAGAAAATAGTGCTCATTGAGAAATGAGCTTTTTACTAACAGAAACGCTACGAACCGTGCTACGCTGTAGACGTTCTACGTTTGCGTAGAAGTAATTTTACAAAATAAAAAGTAGGTACGATAAGTTTTTTATCCGTAATTATAACTGAAAGAGGTACACTTATTTAACGTTTAAAAAATTAGATATGCGCTGGTCATGTAGGTTTTGCCTCGAGGAACGTTTTTGGGAAAAAAACATATTTCGTTTCTCGTCTGAGCTGAGGATCGTTTGTCAAGGCGCGGCGAGGCGCGAGGGCTGAGCCCGGCGCCTCCAGCAATCTGTTTGTCCAGCTGCCTTCTTCTTTCTTTTAACAAGAGCTTTACTTGACGTTTGGAAATTTATACGTATAAAAATATTGTATTAAATATTGTTATCCGAAGATTGGTACTAATTGGCTACTACTACTAGTCGTGTCACTAGTTCTTTCGAACCAGTGAGGTGAAAAGATTTAAAATGCATCTCAAAGCTTGCATATTTTTGCAAACTTTTTAGGTTCTATGACATACCGGTTTACGCACGATGTTTTCCTTCGCCGTGCGAGAGTACTGGTATAGCGCATATAAATTTCTCGTGCAGAAAAATCCATTGACGGATTTGAACCCACGACCTTAGAATCGGAAGGCAGAGCCGCTACCACTAGACCACCAGTGCTCTAATTGGCAGAAGAATAGCCATAACAATATTAGCTGATATTCTATATTCTAAAGTATGTCAGGATCGTAGCAAATGGAGATCTGTGATCACTGCCTACTCCTATGGGAAACAGGCGTCATTTTATGGATGTATGTATATATTCTAAATTCATTATCCACATCATCATCAGACTTTAGAAGTCCTATACCTCCCCAATCCAGGACGAACGATTTTGTATTGCCTCCATCCATCCACCGACTACTCGGACCTTCGAAATATCATCGGTCCATCGGTTCCCGTCCTTCATTCCATTTCCACGTCCATAGTATGTATTCGAGTACTTTTAGGTACTCCTCAACGGTCTATCCTTCGAGCTGTATGACATTATATCTGTATTACATTCAAGAGAATAAAGTCTGACGTAAGTGAAACTATAAACTTGTAATCTGATAATAATTGTTTTTGCGTCGCGAAGGCCTCGTGGATCCCGCACGCGGGGCTCGGGCCCTCATCAAACCCTTGCTTATCCTCGTCTGACGAACTTTGACAACTCTATAGCACAAGTGCAGGCTTTACGAGCTCACGAATCATTACCTCATTGTTCCCCAGAAACTCAAAATACCTCATTCTCGACAACGTATTGTTTCTGGAAATTATGATCGCTTCCCTGGTTATCCTGAGCTATTTGTAGCATTATGTCCTTGAGTATTAGCCTGCTTATACACATCATTTGTATTATCTTGTTTATGATTTACCCAACTAAACGTAGAAGGAACTGTATAAAAAGTAGGAAGTATCGTCATAATGTCTTTTATTTACGTTACATTACGTTAATGATCCAATAACACGTAAAAGTGCTATCATATTATCATCAGTTTGGTTTATTATGATTAATACTGGTGAACAAAATATACATATTCTGGGAGAGATCGTCTGTCAAAAAACGTTTATCTACAATAAAATAGGTAGATACATATAAACAATTTAAATTTTCTTTGAATGACTTAACTTAGACCTACATTCTATTATAAAAGTTTACTGAAGTGGTGGTTACAGGTACCTTCACGCCTACACTCACTGATACCAACTCTCAAAATAACTGAAGTCTAATAAAAACGCACGCGATCTAAACCACAAACGTCTCCTTTCATCCAGTCATTTCATTTTCTCTTATCGAATCGGTAGGTACTTCTTACACTTTTTAAATATCCATTTTATATTGTGAATGCTTTTTTTAAGTAAATATAACCTTTTATTTAGATAACATATATCCTACTACTAATATTATAAACGCGAAAGTTTGTAAGTATGGATGTATGGATGTTTGTTATTCTTTCACGCCTAAACGGTTTAACGGATTTGAATGAAATTTGGAATATACATAGTACATGTGCTGGATTAACATATAGACTATTTTTTATCCGGGTACCACGCGAGCGAAGCCGCGGGCGGCCGCTAGTTAGAAATAAACTTAAGTAAACAAAAAATTTTGGTCATTCGGCAAGGTTCCAAGAGCACTGGCTGCATTACCAAAGAAATTATTTGCGCCAAGAATGAGCCAGCTCTCTTATCACCTTAGGCGACGACTAACGAAGGTGAAGTCTTTTTTTAAAGCTTTTGTAAAAGATCTCCATGGTCCTAGTGTTTCAACACCAAACGGCACAAAAATATAGTCACACGAGAGAACTGAATATTTACGCCGATTCGCGTTTTCGGCTGTTTTAGCCGTAGCTCCGCTTTGTGTATTGTCCCACTGAGATGATATGGGGCAAAGTGTCTACACATGTGGCATCCCACAGGAGAGCTTGCCCATTAGGTCTCTTATCATCATCACATGCCAAACTTACAAGTTCAAGAATGCTGCGCACGTTGATGTTAGCAAGAGCACACTTTTATAAACATTAATATCATTTCATTTCCTTACATTAATTAAACACAGATTTAAGAAGATTTTAAATGATTTCAACGACGAAATAATTTTGATTGTGACTTTGATATTGACTTTAAAAGATTAATTCACTGAGCAAATAATCACTTCGTTTTGATTAATTTATTAACAAAGTAGGTAAAAATAAAAGGAGAACACAATTGTCGGATAATAAATCTCGCTTCGTAGTTAAGCGGAAAATAAATGGATGTACTGTGAAGCTAATGATTTTATTGTTTATGGAAAAGCTTGTTTACATTTAAATGTCAGTAGTGGGTAGCGCATCGGATCGCCGGACGTTAGTAATCCACAGTGCATCCATCATTCCGTAATCCTGGCTCTAGCTCACCAACGCTCAAAACGGCTATAAAGGGACTTTAACGATTACGTGTGTAAGTGGTCTTACTCCACCATCGGCTATTCATTATTACCTCACTAATGAATATTTAAATTATGTCGGTCCTTGCGGGTTATAAAAGTTAAACCTCTAATCAGGTATGAATCGAAACCGCAAATCAGGTAGAGTGCAATACATCCGATGAGCTCAGGCCACCTGTTCTTTATATATAGGCATGTCTTAGAATGTTGAACTAGACTTAATCGCCATTTAGACTTAATGCGAATACGTCGAAACACATATATGATGTGGTTTTGTAGTCACAGACGTTGGCAATCGAAACGCCCTTTAAAAGGTCCTTTCTTGATCTATAAATCATAAATCAGAGATTTATTTTCCAGCACTTCATAAAGGTCCTTGTTCAAGTGAAAATTAATTTTGTGCGTAACCCGAAACCAGTGGAAACGCTCATCAGTTGATAAATGAACAAGAGGTAATTTTACTGACGCGAATTTGTTATCGAAGAGATTTTTGCTTGTATTAAATCATAAATTAATATTGAATTGCTTCGTCAAAGTAAGGTTGAATTGAAAGTGTTGGTTTATTGTCGTTTCCAGGGTTCGGGTTTTAGCTAATTGCGATTCTGGATGGGCTTCGAAAGTACTCAAAGTGGTTTTGGTTATGATGACCGGTGCCGCCGTACCCGGAGCACGTCCGTGACCGCTCCCCCGGGCTTGCCTTCACGGATCCACTTGTTTTTGACATTTCATGGCTATAACTCTCTCAAAGTTACCATTTGTTATCTTATAGTTAGCTTAGCCGTCGGTTACATCTATGTAAGCTATGGAAATAACTAGTTTATTGTATAACTAAACAAAAATCTTGTCCAAAAGTCGAGAGTTTCAATAATGTTAACATTCCACATTTTAAAAAGACACAGACAGATCACATATATTTCAGAAAAACAGAAACACAACACTTTTTTCATTTTATATCAAAAATACATTTGATGGGCGAAGCTGCAACTAGTACTGAGCCGCCACAGATCAATCATTAGTTATTTTAAATACGGAGGGAGCCTAAGTTTATGAGACATTTCATATTTCTTATAAGTAATACAGCATAATGTAATGCAATGCAACCCACGTATGGTTCCACGAAGTTTCTTTGATTGCGGAACCCTAAAATAGAGATTGAGAAAAGTTGACAGTGTATATGTATTCCCCAAAGAAACTCGAAAGAGCCACTTTCAGACCGAGTGAGCGCCTGATATGTACTTCGATCCTTGTATACCAGAACTATGATATCTTTGCTGCAAATTGTAACAGCTTACGTAATAAACACGTATATAGGTAAATAAAACAACAGGATTAATTTTATATTTTAAAATCATTTTCTATTCTAAAAATATTCTAGCTTAGTTGAAATATTTAGATGTCTAAAAACGTAATAGAACGTACGTATGGACAATCCTATGAAAATAGAGAAGTTCCTCTAAATATTGAGTTCGACGGTCAGGGCCACTTCAAATGAATAAGTCCTATCTACACAACTTTAAGTCTTTCCTATTTACGTATCTGTCCGGAAATACCGCTGGCGACAGCTGATTCCACATGGCAGTTGTGCGAGACAGAATATGTCGTGTGAACCGCATGGTTGTGGACTGCCAGCCATCCATATGATGTGGGTGATATAAATACTGCTGATGGCACAAATCAGCGGCTGAAATTAATCCGAACCCTCAGAACACTCACCATTGTAAGTATATGTGGTATATGATGCATAGAGATGCAACATCTCTTCACAGAGCTAAAGCATCAAACCTATCGAAAAAGACTTGGTCGGTGACAATTCGAGCGGCTCTTCATTGTATGCGGTCAAAAGGAAGGAGCTGGTACTGGGGTGCCCCGGATGAGAGCAGTATTCCATGCGCGGCCGTACTTACGCCTAATACAGTTGCAAGCGGTGAGCCGGCACGAAGTACTGTCTAGCCCTGTTGAGCACCCCAAGCTTTTGGGAGGCCAATTTGGCCTTTCCATCCAAACGCCCGCAAAACTCGATATGTCAACGTCAAGATTTCCAATTTTGGCTGAACCAATGAGGGCCGATGTTTTCAAAACTAGGATATACAACAAAGGGATACTTTTTAGCAGTAAACGCGCAAACCTGTGTTTTCTTAGGGTTGAACTTGGCTGACTTTAGTCGACCCCATTCTTATTTTCTGAAACTACTTATAATATAGAAACTCACACATTACATTAGAATTCCCAAAGGTTAGTTTATAAACTTTGAACGGTTAACGCAAATAAATAATATTCCAGCTTCGGCGATGAAGCTTAATAAATTTAGACAAACAAAATAAAACATTGAAACTCGGATTGCTTTCGGTTGTTATGCCGGTATAATATCAAAATAATAAAGCAGCTTTAAAACTCCGCTTCGTGTGTTCTTATAAACCGACGAAGACATTCTCTGAGCGGACGATCTGTTTTGCTGCATTAGATTGAAGTCGTTTTATCAAATAAGGAAGGAAAGTTGAGTATAATAATAAGAAAGAAACCTTTTAACTTCAAGGTTTTTCATGTTGTTGCTTGGGAATGTTAGGCGTACAATTGCAAACGTAAGACGCTCGCAAGGAATTAACTGCAGAATGAATGGGAACGACTTCAATTACTTTCCTGGGTTCTCTTAGAACAATTAACTCAAAATTACAAAGATATTCTGGTAGTTTTATAGAATAGTTTACGGTCAATTTTTTACTAGATGTGGTAAACTTATTTTTGGCACGATGCTCCATGGAGTACCTAACATTTTAGAATTTTGTTTATCACCAATCTTTTATTTCGTGACCTACTGGGATTAAGCATGATGAATTGCTTCAATTAGTAATTTAAAAGTTTCAGCTGGATAAAATCAGTTGTCTTTGTGACTTTTCTTTTTAGGGACTTTGCCTCAAGCACTTTAAAAAACTCACCGTGGATTATGGTAACTACTATACCTAATTAGAAAAAAAAATTCAAAGACTCTTTTCAAATATAAGTTCCAAACAGGACCTACGGTAGAAACAAAAGTTCCAAATTGAACTACGTTGTTAATTTCGGAACGCTTTTTAAACATTTTCAAGAGCCGTAATTTGTAATTGTAATTTGGAGCAAAGGGTCTTTGAAGTTAAAGGAAAATCTCACAAAGTTACGAGTAAAAAACATTTTCAAGAAACCGTTTTGCAATATTTTCGGGTGCGGCGGGTCGCAATTCATATTGTTACCTACTTAGCAAATCAATCTACTGAGAACGTTCCACTAGTTAAAGAAAAGGTATATTTGGGTTCGGATATAAAGTCGTTAAATACCTACAATTTTCGGAGTCTATAAGTACCTTTGAAATACAATATTATCAACCTACTAAAATTACTGACTTCAAATAATGAAAACATGCGAGGTGTTGAATAAAATAAAAGAACAATGGTGCATCATTATGAAGAATGCGCAGTGGAATCGATTTTATCTGACTACAAGCAAAGTTGGAGGCGGGCGCCGTAGAAAATTTTAAATCTTTACTATTCCGTATTTAACAATACCTAATTAAATTGTTAACAATTCGTGTTTATCTGGGGTTGTGGTTGTGCTATCCACTCTAAATCTAGTAGACTAATAAAAGTATCTATGTAAACGTGGTAATTATAAAACGTCGTGTACCTACCACGTACTAAATTACCTAGATAGATAACATTCTCAAAGAGGCAAACTTGTAAAATGTTCTCAGAATGGAAACACACCCGGCATTCAAGACAAACGCGGTCATTAATATGTCCAAGAACTTGCGGGTATAGTGTACATCATTAAGGTTAAGACTAAATAGGACAGCGTTATAGAAACGGTTGTGCAATCCATCACGCGTAAGCGAGCCCCGACAGACCACTTAGCCACTGTCCGCCGCCAACGGACGCGGGCCTCCGCCAACATCCGCCTGCGCTGCTGACGGTACAGATACAGCTCACATAAGAACACCTACCCACTCTTCATCCCTTCTAGTCTTCCAAAATTCAAATACAATACAAACACAAATACGAGTATGTTTATTTCCAAAAGACGTTTTTTAACAAATAATCGATGGGCTTCGCACGAGGTCGAACCTGCGATACAGGCTTAGAGTACGACAAAATAAATAATTATCATGATGGAACCTCATGCGAGGTAATACTTTAAAGAGTCTACTTGAATTAAACAGAAGTAAATTCGTGGCAATGCAGATAAAAAAAAAACATTGGCACCATTCCATCTACATAGACTTAATCATAGACGAAAGATTTTAATATGAGGACTAAATGTTTACTCTGTATACTTACTAACCTGCTAAGTTAGTTTTGTTTATGAATGTGTGAGGTATCTTACTTAGAAGATGGAGTAAATTGTATTTATCCTAGAAACTAGTCGCTCGTGCATGGCATAGTTTAAATAGATAATCTATTTACAGTCACGTTCACAACAATATTTTATTGCTCATATGCGTGCTTCCTCTAAACGACGACGCTTGTATGGGATAACTTAAACACAGACTCTGCGATCATTATTGCAATAATCTAATAATGTCTAACGGATCGTTCATTATCATAGCAACGTTGTTTTTCTGTAAAATAATTATGGCGCTTTTCGACAGATAACAACGTTGTTATGGTGGTGAACGATCCGTCGTCTGTTGGTAGAATATTGGAAACGAGCATATATCTCAATAACTATTACAAAAAAGGAGTCCCTTTTTTCAGTAACGTTTGCGTTACACAGTTTTTAAGCACGCAATAGGGACTTGCAACTTGCAATAGCAACTTGGGACGACTTTATAGCGACTTGTATAGTGCTGAAGATCAGCTGCTTTCCTGCTTCACTGTAGGACAACTGTAACGAGCGTACATCGGACAAAGGGAAATACTTAAATACCCTGCGTTTCGTCCGCAAAAAGCTTTCACGTGTGATTTTTATTACAAAGCATTTTTCATTTCTATATACGGATAAAACATAACAATATCGGCACACCAATGTTTCTAATATCAGAACTACCTAAACATGGTTGTGGTTTATTGTATTCATATCCTGAAAACAGGATAAATTGGAAATTACACTAACAAGGCAGGATTTTCCGAATTGGCTTAGCTCCAATTTAATAACACTCGAGCGAAGGTGTAAAAATAAAATGTTCTCAGTAACATAATCAGAGCTTTACAAAAAAGATAAAGTGAGACTTCATAATGCGAGTCACTTGCATAAATATTTTTATTTGATTTCAACGTAGGTGCATTATTGTGTTTTGTTTCAAATCCAGCTAACATGAATCCCTTGGATGATTCTATTTATGAGGTTATTACGGATGAAATAATGAGCTTCGGCCCGTCTAATTACAAGTAGACACAATAATACTATGGAATGTGGATAAGCGTGTATCGCGAAATCACGATATTCATGATGCGCTATGATAATTACAAATCGGAGCCAAATTATAAACATATATCGCGTGACCCGGGAATTAGTATACTGAGCTTTCGACCATTAGTCGTGTAAATACAAATGTGTACAAATGAAAAAATAACCTGTTTGAAGGAACATAAAGCGGGATTAATTAATTGTGACATGGGTATTTTGATGACTGTTTTATGTTTATGCTACGGTTCGCGAGCTACGGCGTAGCCATCATTATTTCAATAGGTACATGGCAGTATACGACATATTGATTGGTCTCATAGCTCTGCCTTTTGCGCTGTAGGTTTGATTCCTTTTCAGGACAAACATTTATGTGATGAACGAACATAGATGTTTGTTCTGTGTCTGGGTGTTATTTTGTATTATAAGTATTTACAAAAAAGTATATAAGTATTCTGTAGAATGAGTCATAGTTCTCCATAGTACAAGCTTTACTTATTTTGTGTCTAAATGGTGCTGTGTTAAATGTTCTGCAATATTTATTTATTTATTGATTTTAATGGTGGTAAACGACATCGTGGCAGACCAAGACTGAGATGGGGGGATGACTTGGACTCATTCATGAAGGATTGGTCCTCCAAAGCACAGGACAGAGAAAGGTGGAAGGGGGATAGGGAGGCCTTTGCCCTGCAGTGGGACGATATGGGCTAATAATAATATTGATTTTATGCGAATACGTAATTATTTTGGTAATGAACTGGTTCAGTATTACTACTAATTAGGCTGTTTCAAAAATAAGAGAAACCGTCATAGTCGTTCGTTGTACGTGATTATACGGTACAGAGTCGGTACAATTAGTTCGGAATGAAACAAAAAATATATTTCACTTTATAAACCTCACTGACTAGAACTCTCATAACTCACTGACTAGAATAAAATAGGCCAGTTAGTTTTAGAACAACGAACTCTGCATTTACAATAGCATTTACTTGATATTTTATCGAAATGATAGATGGTCAAATCACTAAGAGTATGCTTATTTACTTCATCTATTTTCCCCCTATTACGTAATTTATGCAAATATTGTGTTTCTGCGGCATGTTTATTTAAAGCGATGAATTGTGTATTAAAAAGTTCGAAACATTTGAACACTTATAAACTTACTCATGTATAACAAAAATTACACGCCAGTGGTGCTCTAGCTATACATACATACATATTACCACGCCCGTATCTCTAATGGGATGGGCAGAGTCACAAGTAAACATAAGAAAACTTGCAGCCACTTCTGATTTAGTCCTAAGATGGATAATGGTGAACCATGGTGACAGGTGATCAGCCCATCGCCCATATAGATGGTCCATCATGTTGGAGAGGATACCATCCCATAGTCGACTTTTACGACATGCTCTGGGAAAGAAGCAGCTGAACCCATTCTATGTTTTTTCTATACATATAAAAAAATACCCTGGGAATCTTCAAAATCCAGTATTATGTAGTTGAACATTATTATAGTTTGTCTTCACTGTCATAGTGTAGCACCAGGATTGCTCATTTCCATCAGACATGATTACGTGACCAAACGTATCGCACTTAAGATTCAAGGATATAAGAGAAGGAATATTAGGTAATATCTTTATTTTCTGTCCCGAAGCGAGGGATGGTTTACTCTTGCGGGAGAAATGTTCAATATTAACAGATTAACTCGGTCGGGGATCCGGCTTCATAAAAATAAATTCCAATATTCCCCTCGTTGCTCTCATAACTCGTAAGAAACGGCTCTCACTGGAAAGTTTAAGGCGGACGATTGGAGAATAAAAATTGCATTTGTACCATGTTAAATTAAGTTTTTATTGTCTAATTTATGTGGCCTTTGAAACTCGCCTTGTTTATTGAAACAGTCGCGTTGTGAATGTGATAAATAGACCTAAAACTAGTGTGTATTTTGTAGACTGAAGGACACGGGCTAATGCTTTATCAAATGCCAAATTCTAGAGCGTAAATACAAACACGAGTCAATGTTCTGTTTGCTTTGCATTGTTCGTGTTGTATTGCATGTGGATATTTTGAATGCGGAAGGAAGGCGGGCTATCATGACAGGCGCATTCGGATACAAAAAATATAAAAAAGCTACAACAGTGGCTCTAAAACTAAATGAGAAATAACTGACTAAACTGTCTTCAAATTCAGCTTGACACTTTATTGCCTAGTTCATAAAGCTTAGATTGGAACTGGCTCGCCTTGCATACATTTTTGGCTCATTATCTCAGTTTCCGTGAGTTTTAAGTAAAACATTTCATAGGAAAAACTTCTCAAAATGCAATTTTAAATTAGTTTTGTCTCGAGCTGCTTATTTAAAACTCATCTAGTTACGTTACTTGGAACGATATGCAAAATATCCATGACCGATATATACCTACTTAGGTACTGCGTTTTGAAGATTCACAAAAAGCTCTGGATGGAATTGTGAAAAACTTTTGTTTGTTTAACATAAGTAGGAATGCAACTCATGCGGTGGCTAAATTCAAAGCATTCTACTTTACTCGTGAGGGTGAGACTTGTTCGTTTTAGATAGGTAACGTAAAACATAGCGCGAGTGTTTCAACTAACTTTAACAAAGAAGTGTACTTACAAGTAAAAACTAGTTTTCCGACTTTTAAGCACGTCCATAGCGAGGCAGGTGGAAGCAAATTGGCGAATGTGTGAAAATATTTACACTATAAATAAACAAGACAGCCTGGCAGAAAAAAAGGCAAGAGAGAAACCTTTTTTAAGACGTATCAAAATGATTCTTATTATGAAACTAGCTGCCGCATGCGGCTTCGCTCGCGTGGTACCTGAACAAAAAATAGCCGATATGTTAATCCAGCACATGTACTATGTATATTCCAAGTTTCATTCAAATCCGTTCAACCGTTTAGGCGTGTTTGAGGCACAAACATCCAAACTCACAAACTTTCACATTTATAATATAGTAGTAGGATAGTAGGATCGTTATTGGTCGACTAAACTTAATTTGACATTCTTAAAAATCCAATGTCGCTTTCTTTTTCTTCGAAGTAACAGGAACAATTATAGTTTTAGAATTGTCGAATTAAGTTTAATTAAGGAAAACGAATATTAGAATCGAGAGCAATACAAATGAAATAGAAATATGAAGTTAAAAAAACGAAACAATCATTTGGCAGACAGTGACAGTGACGGTCCGGTATGGAAGGGGGTAGGGGGTAGTGAACCAAGCTGTCGGTAATTAGTAACTTACTAGCATTCTTCTCAGTGCTTTTACTTTTCCATGTGGCATATTAAAAAAACACAGACAAGGTTTTTATCTCGGTTTAGCAAGGTTTTTTATCGAGGACCTCGGTGGCTGGGTGAGTGAGCGCTCGGCTGAGACGCAAGAGGTGCGGGTTCGATTCCCCCAGCGGGAGAAATGTTTATTTCATGTAACTTTGTGAGCTTATGAGATCCTGAAAGAACTTTCGCTTTATTTTGATCGATTTGAGACTTCTTTCGATTTCATAACAAAATGTTACATCCAAGATCGACGAATCAAAACACAATAAATGAATTGGACAGCGAAAATAAGGGTATGTGGTGTTACACCTGCATTTCCAACGGCACCGATGCTCCACTCCGTAGATGAACATCAAATTCATTAATCAAATCCCATTGCTGTAGAAGTTCATTATGACTTTATAAGCATTTTCACTATCACTTTCATAATAAAAACTTTATTGCCTTGACATAATCTTTTTCGTGTACAAAACGTGTATAAAACCTGAAACTGTAATAATAAAAAAACTTACGAGTAACCTAATGAATTTCATAATTTTCAAATACTATTTAATTTAGTCAATACAAGGTTTGAACTGATTAACTTTTCAAAGGTAAAAAAATTGCAGCCCGCATATTTATCAGACGGTGCGCGACTGAGTCTGCGACGAATAAAAAATTTAAATATTGGAAAAGTCGATCGTTCGTGTTTATTTTCTTCGGGTGGTACGTGTTAATTGGGGACGCCGAGCACGTCGGCTTGTTGACTTGCGACAGGGCCATTAGGCCTGAGTCCCCCCACCCCAAACTCCCAACTCGCCCATTCTTTGTGGGTTTATCTGCATTATATGTACGTATAAAGTAATATCATTTTTCCGTACCGTTAGTCGATTAAAACAGAAAACCATAGTCAGACGCAGCTAAAAGGCCGGTGTAGAATATGGCTTGATATTCTAATGTAATCATCCGCTTTCAAATATTCGATTTAATTTAATTAATTTCCAAGTGCTTACAGATAGATTATCGTCTTAGTGGCTTTTTACACTGCTTAAATAGTAATTCAAGTTTATTTTTACAGATTTTGTAAACTATCTGAAAGAAAATATTTAAATTTAATTTTAAATTAAATTAAATACATTTGTTTAACGCTGTTAGCGAACCTTTTGTAATCTTACTTATATTATAAATTTGAAAAGTCTTAGTTTGCTTGAAATTACCGGCGTAAAGCTCAAAACGCAACGATAGCGCGTACTAATTTTACCGGTGCTGCCATCTAGTACGAAAGTTTGTAACGATGTTTGGATGTTTGGATGTTTGGATGTTTGTGGCTCAATCACACCTAAACGGCTGAACGGATCTGAACGAAACTTGGAATATACATGGTACATGTACTGGATTAACATATAGGCTATTTTTTATCCGGGTACCACGCGAGCGAAGCCGCGGGCGGCAGCTAGTATACCTATAAAATTAAATAAAACCAATTGGAGACTATGAATTTATCATCCGATATTACTTAAGCTTAAGCCACTATTACCATTAAATCGGCAATATTTACCTTTATTATATTAAAAGAGATTATCATTTACAATTGGTAAAGGCCTTGGCTTCTAGCTAAGACCTTTTCTTAAAAATAAACCATGGAGAAATCGGGGTCATATTATATTACATCGAGGTTTACATAGAGATAAATCATTATTTTAATATCAAAAACAATAGAGTCAGTTTCCGAAAATATGGAATTTTCACACTAGAAAAACCAGAAGTAGGTGTTTCTATGTCCAAAACATTCGTGCGGAAATTTAAGAGGGCTCAGTGATGGGTTAATATTGCGTTGGCACTCGACCGGACCGACCACTTGACGTCACTCTAGTCCTTGCTGACGGCGTGAGGCCATGATGTCGGTAATTACTGCATCCCACACACTCACCAATAAAAAACAGTACATCAACTCTGAAAAACACCCTAACACCAATCAGATTGTTTAGTCACGAAGCGAACTGAGAAGGCAGTAATATAAACATAATTAACTACATCGTAAAGTAGATATAGCAGTAGGTACCACAAATATTGTACGCCTCGGCAAACTATGTGCTTTGTATGAAAACCGAATTTGTCCGAATATGCAACTAATAGTTAACTAATAATAACTGAACCAACCCTTTAAAAAAAATAAGTATCTACATAACTATTGTAAGATCTCTATATTACATAAATCATCATCGCGTTAGTTCGTATTTCAGAAGGTAGACGAAAATTACCGAGTACATTGTAATTTTTTTTCATAGCTCTTTATTTTCTAGGTTACAAACGTACAAAAATATGTGTACTGGTTCTTACTTTTACATTGTGCTGTATGTCAAATTGCCAAGCCGATTCGAGCTGCGTCCATTTCAATTAAATTCCGACATGAGTGCCGGTCGCCCTGTGAGCGCTCAATGGTCACTCACAGGACAGATCAAATAACTATCATAAAGTTATTTTCACAAAATTATTAATTTCTGATTCTTCTTTGTCTGTATTTTCCAACTTCATTTAGCGGGACACACTTAAAGTCCGACAGACAATTTTATTCACGATTTGACATTTGAAGGGTTGCCATTTTTGACAAAAATAAAATAGCCATGTGACACTTAGTAAGTCATAGAGTCAAAAAGTTTTAAGAAAATCTTTGTTAAAGTAATGATTATAATTGTATTTAAAACTAAATTGACTTTCAAGCAGATACTATAGCTACGTACTGTTTTAATTAATACAATTTGGTCAATCACGTCTGTAAGCCATTTTTTATACCTAATATTAAGTGGAAAATTGAACTGGCTCACTCCTTCATTTTGATATCTGAGCTGAATGAAATAACACCACTTATTTTAAGGTGGCAACATTATTAAGTATCTAAACTTCAGAGGGGTGAATCAAATTATTTGTCGAACTATAGATGCGGTAATTATAGGTATGTGCAGGGTAATTGCTATGTAAAATTAATAAACATGGACAAGTCTTCACACTTTTCAATAATGTAGATTGTTTACCAATTTGTTTAGATAATATCTAAATTTAGTTTATCTATGTTTTGTTTTACAATAAGAAATTTTTTTGAGTCACACACACTTATGAAACTGGTAGTTTCATAAGAGTGTGTGTATCTAAAATATTTTCTTAAAAAAGTACCAGTCTATTATTTTCATTTGGCACCTAGGATGGTTCTGAACATAGATAAATAAATAGTTGATTTGCTGTTCTGAGGTTCTGAAGAACATAAAATCATTTTGACACCTCTTTAGAAATCCGAACTATGAAAGTTAAATTTAAACATAATTGTTGATACTTCATTTCATACATTTCAAACAAATTTAATACTTACACTAGTATAAGACTATTCAGACCTTAGAAGTTTAATGCCCCTTTAAAAGGGTTGTTTCTCGCATTAAAATACTTAAATGTAGGTAATGTTATTTATTATTAT
This sequence comes from Scotopteryx bipunctaria, assembly GCA_949320045.1. Taxonomy (NCBI): domain Eukaryota; kingdom Metazoa; phylum Arthropoda; class Insecta; order Lepidoptera; family Geometridae; genus Scotopteryx; species Scotopteryx bipunctaria. The sequence goes on along the minus strand of OX439450.1, from coordinate 8,123,531 downwards.
ATAGCCACACTCTTGTGTAGGTGTTTGAAACAGACCCTAAAATATTCTATATAAACAAATAAAAATCACAGTAGGTACCTATTATAAATGTATGTTCGTGGTAGGTATTTATTACCTATCTCGTGCAGATAAATTTCCCCTACAAAGTTAATTAGGTTTCATTATTATAACACATTATTGGTTGTGTAATGGACCAATAAAATCGATGTTAATGGTTTTTATTATGCTTAATTAAATAAATAATAAGGTTATTTTTCACACATAATTACGATATTAACTATTCGTTAATAGGTACCTAATTAGCAGTTAATGCAATAGGGTTATTGTGCGAGTCCTCATACATGTGTGAAGTGGAAACCAATCAAACAGCGGATTGACTCGCCATCGAAGCGTTCCTACATAGGTACTACGAGTACCTTGACTAAGTACCACAGTGCGGTGTAGGTACTACAGGCTTTTAGCCGAATGAACAGCTGTTGAATCATGCGATAACATAAATAACATCGCAAAGAAAACGCATAACGTATTTTACTAATGTTAACAAAATATGAGGGCACTGGTGGTCTAGTTGGTATTGACCACGCCTTCCGATTCTAACGTCGTGGATTCAAACCCGGTCGTGTACCAATGAATTTTTCTGTGCGAAAAATTTATGTGCGCTATACCAGTAGGTACTCTCCAAAGGTGAAGAAAAACATCGTGAGGAAACCCGCGGTTTAGTCAGCTCCGTAGGTATTGACCATGTCTTTCCTGTGAATAAGGCCCGTTTGTAAATGTAAAATTTGTCTCCTGAAGCATAAATAGTCTACTATAAATGGTAAAAGGCCTTAGTTAGTTAACAAAATATTGCTTCTAGCTTACAAAATCTCCACAATTCAATAAACAAAATGGCACGACTATTTCAGTAAAGTGACACAATTCCACTGAAAATACTCGCTGCAACTGAGCGCAGGTTTTTATGCGTGCGCGGATTCGACGTGAAAGTTGAACTTTCTAACATTTTACGAGTTGTCGAGTCCAGTCACGCTTACGAGTTACGAGATCCGAACCGCGAGATTGCAAGAAACTGGTATAAGCTTAGAACATATACGATTTGTGTGGGTTTTATATGTGTTTCTGATAATGTGATATAGGTACGTTAGCAATAACTAAAACAATAGAATGCTTAAAATATCCCGTTGAATGTGTTTGGAACCCATTAGTGGATAGGGTCCCGTAATCAACTACAGTGGAATGGTCGGTGGTTGGAAATGGTTACGATTTTAGTTTTCCAAGTAGGTAAATAGGATATGTTTCAAGATTCTAAACACAGTTTGAATTAAGTTTTTTAATAAGGCATAATGTAGCCGTCAGTGAAAGAAAATGTGTTGAAATATTACTTACAGCTGTATATTTGTCATAGGTATCTACATATGTTTTAAGTTGATCATGTAAAATAATTTTATCTTGTGGTATCTAAAAAAAATTATACTAATCCGATATTTCTTGCGTTTAAATTTATTACGACAAACTTTGGGATTGAACTGAACTTTACTACTGTAATTTTCAGATTCCGAAACTCTAAAACACGGTTAATTTCCCGGCATTCTTCGGTACTTGCTATCTACGACATGCTATATCTCCGACTTATTGGGAGAATGTCGTGTCGCGGCATGACGATTCCATTTGTCTTCGACGGTCTCAAATAAGTGTATTCCCCGCGGAGTTTTCAGAGCAAGTTTACTGCGCCGGCGATAAGATAGAATAAGCCCTTTGCGCTCGTTCCTCATGAGTTCCGCTTGCAATCTAAAGCTCCGGACATTTGCATAAAAATGTATTGTTATTGAATGTTTGTTTTAAAAATTCGTTTCTTAAAAAAAGGAAATTTTCAAAGCAAACTTATGAATCAAGTAGCGAATTTAGTGGTCTTGAAGTACCAAACCTTGATATCTATTAAAAAAAACTTAAAATACAAAGTGACAGTAAACCTATTTGTTCGCCTGACAAGAGGGCTATGTGTTTTGCGCCGTCCTTCATAATGTATGAACTTTGCAATACATACGTTATATATCACCGCGTAGCACCCAAATGGCTAGAACCAACCCCTTATGTTATAAAATATGCCCATTACCACCGGAGTAAAAATAATTCGCTACATAATGTTCGTCCGTTCGTCGTGTCACCTGACCAGGAGGGTTCAAAAGGCCACTTTATATGAATCTACTGTTGACTTAAATTGCGTACGATTTACCTAAAGGACCATTTTTACGCCCAAATGTGAATATCCTGCTGAATTGAATTGCGTAAAATTCACTAACAGTTCGGTCCATTAAACAAAAATTAGAGGAATTGCGTAAGATCTGCTATGAATTCGGAAATAAACCGCTATAGATGACCCGGCAAGTAACTCCAGTCAAAATCATAAAATCAAAGGCTTGAGATACGCTGCCAGAAAAAATAACTGTAGCTATTATAGAGGCTGACTACGCGTGAGGAACACTGACTAGATACGTACCTACTATCTTTGATTTTGCCACATAGAGTTGCGTCGCTCTCGCATCTCATAATAAGACTACCTAATAAACTGAATTCTAGTCCTCTAAATAGCGTCTTATATGATAATGAATATTATTAATTTATCTTAATTTATACAAAAACCTATACCTAGTACTTCGTGGTTTATTTTCCTTAACTCAAACTAGAATTAAATTAAATATACTTTTTACTTCTTCGCTGGACTGGGAGTAGGTAAAGAAAAAACATAGAATGCGTCCAGTTTCTCTCCCCGAGCATGTCGTAAAGTCGACTAAGGGATAGTATTCTCCAACATGATGAGCAAGTATTCCCAAGGAGGGTTGACGTCAGGCAGGCGGCCGGTCTTAAAACACTTTAGCCAAAACTCTTACAGCATGATCCAAGGAACATGCTGTGCCGACCCCACATAGAGTGGGATTAGAGCAGGAAGATGATGATGATATCTAGAATTAAAATATTCTAGTTTATAAGGTAGAAAGGTACATCGACCAACGCTCGTGTGAGTTTGAGTTTAATATAAATAAGAGGATGAAGGATATTTCTCCTAAGCTCATCAAAACGGCATCGAACCGCAAACAAACAGTCATCTAATCGCCTCGGAATAGAGCTGTCCCTCGGTCTCATGATGGATGATGTTCAACAGCCAGCACCATTTATTTGAAGTCGAGATTGCAGACGCATTTCTGTCGTGTTTCACTAATATATTATTGGCATTTCTCTAGAATATCAAATCCTAATTCAGTTTTTTAAATACTTTAAATATTACAATAAAAGCAGTTACAAATAGATTTGTTTCTCAATAATTTACACTGGTAAACAATAGAGCACTGATGGTCTATATGATAGTGACCCCACCCCTCCGCCTTCCGATCCTAAGGTCGTAGGTTGAGATATAATCGAGTAGGTACCAGTCGATTTTTCTTTTTGAAAAAATTATCTGCGCTATACCAGCATTCTCAAACGGTGAAGGAAAACATCATGAGGAAACCGGCATGTCGTAGAACCTAAAAAGTTCGAAAATATGTGTCAAGTGCACAGAAGAAGTCTTTGAGGTGCACTTTAAATCCTTTCGCCACACTGGTTTGAAATACAACGCGACTAGATAGCTAGACTGGTAAAGTAGGAGCCAATAGGAGCTCATCACATAAATGGATTCAAAAATAACGTTACCTACTTTTCCACCTTCGTTTTCAATAAGATATTTATGAAATGCTCGTGAAAGTCCAGTACCTCGTTCTCGCCATCCCGTGGGTATATCTCAAAATCCTTATCCTTAGCTTCACTCTAAAAACTTATTCTAACTTTCACATTACTAGAATTATGTTTGGAGTAGGTACTTATAAATGTTACTTCACTTACTAGTTCTACTAATACGTTGATTGTCAGAAAATTGACAACGTGCTTTCTGAGCACGTGAGGTAACGTAGATACTCTCCTTGATCCCTGGTTGTACAAGCTAAGGCCTTTTACCATCTATAGTAGATGATTTATACAGCGTCAGGAGGCAACTTTTTACCTTCACAAACGGGACGCTGTAGTGACCGGGACGAATTATGATGGAGTAGGCTTGCCCAGCACCTATACCACCCTCTCAGCTTAGTCGGCCTTGTCCGCAGGAAAGACATGGTCAATACGTGCGGAGCTGACTAAGCCACGGGTTTCCTTCATCGTTTGAGCGTACTGGTATAGCGCACATAATTTTTTCACACAGAAAAATCCATTGGTACACGACTGGATTTGAACCCACGTCCTTAGGACCGTAAGGCGTGGTCACTACCAACTAGACCACCTGTGTATTATTATTGGTTGTACAAACAGGCGAAAATATACCTAATGTAGGTAGTTTTAAAAGTAATTCAAACTTCAAATTACATCAGTCGCCCATTTTTGATATGTTATTTACCTAGACTTGTTCGGGAAAAGCGTGGAAATGTTTTTAAAAACATAAAAATAATTGAGTTTGAATTATTTAATGTTAGGTCTTATACAATGAGTGGTTTGAAACAGAATGAATATACTCTAGACTAACTCTACGAGGAATCAAGCTGCCTTATCAGCAAAATGCACACCTGCATGGTCTCAGTAACAGCGAGACGTCGCGTGGGCGCTTCATGTGAAATATACTTTGTTATGCTAGGTCAGCTATAAAGACAGAGCGGGTGGTCGTTGTAGGCAACGTAACTCCTCCCTCCGTAAGTTCGAGATTATCCGAAGGATGAGGATTATCTCGAATTTTTCCCCTAATACAATTTTTTTTAATTCTATGATTAAATGCTAACAATAAAAGACAGATTATTACAATAGCGCAAAGCACGATGCTTCCTATGCTAACACTTTTATATTCTAGAACACTATAATTATTTTCACTATCACTAATGTTTTCACTTCCACTTTTCTGCAATAAGTAATTCAGGAACTGGATATCGGCAAGATCTATTCCGTTGAGATTGACAGGACTCCTCAGCATATCTGATTGACTTGTCGTTATTTTAGGCAAATTGATTATTGGAAACTTCATGTAAACTATTTCCTTTCCTTGGCTTTGATGTTTCTTAAACTTCAATTCATTTATCTTAACTTGACAGTCATCGTCCATAGTTAACAGATAAGTTCCACTAATCGATTCTTGTATTACCTCATCTTCGCAATATTTTGTAAGAAGCGTTTCGGTTTTCGCGTAAATGATCCAACGATTGGGCTGTATAAGATCGGCTTTTACATCGTTGATGGTAACAGGAACAGGATGACAACTCGAGATATTTGTGGAAAATCTCAAAAGTTCAGTGATGCAATTATCTTCGAATAGCGGTGTGATATCGTTCTCATAGCACAGGAAACGAGCTTCGTCGATCTCGCGGCATGACTGGGAGAGCGGCTTCGCTTTCAACCCTTTCACAAGGATGTAAGGGTATTTGGGCAGGATGATAGAGGTAAGGTGATTGATTTTATCGTTAACAGGTAAAGGAATCAATTTATAATAGTTAAATACTTCATTTCTAATCAAAGGAATGTGCATAATAAATTTTATCTGATTTTGTTTTATGTACGCTTTCATCTCTATACATTGCTCTATTTTTACTAGATTTTGAATATTTGCTGGAAAAACTAATCTTTCTGTTTTCTCAATTTCCTTTAATAAAAATATTAACTCATCCGTATTTACAATCGATTGGTGTAACAGTTTAACTTTAGCGAAAGCAATAGCCGTTTCAATCTCATTCAGTCTGATGTAGAGTACTTGAAAGTTATGTATAAAAATATTATAGAAATGAATTATTTTATTACTTGTAATAATTTAGATCCGTTCAAACTACGATTAATATCTTGAATACTATCCTCAATTTGAATAAAATTACTTTTTGTTGAATTGGCTATTTTTGTGAACGTACCCACCATTTCGGCAACAATTGTCATTTTATTTGAAATCGCGTTTTGTTTTGTCTTTATTTCTTGAATTAACTTTTCGTACATAACAGCATCGTCATTATCCAGATTACCCGTGATTGATTTTATGAATGAACCGATAGGGTTTAATAAACCTCGCTTAGATCTTACTGATGGAATCAATTGCTTATACTTTTCTATGGTTATATTCATTACGTAATCTGTTTGTGACTCAACTTCAATGAAGTCTGAATCAAAAGCTTTGGTGTCAAAACAGCTTTTTACTTGTCTTTTTAAACTGGTATAGCTGTCTATAAATAATTCTAGTTCCTCATGAAGAAACCTTAAATCTAAGATCTTAATGACAGTCCATGTGTCATGACTAATCACAGCTTGACCTTCCTTTACAGGTAGCAGTCCTGGATTCTTGTCAATCGGCTGCAGATGAAGGGCCTGGCTTCGGATCACTTGGACCGCCAGAAGAATTAACCTGTGGAGGACGCCTGATATCTTTAATGGGAACTTTAGTAGTCCGATTATGTGTAATAACGGGTACTATGTTTCTCTCTATAGCTCCGATAACCTGAGCTTTCTGATAACGCGGCTTATCTTTACTACGCCTTGTGTTCACGCCTTTAATAAACACTGTATCACCTACGTCTACATCGAATTCTTTCTCACCACCACGTTTCTTTATTACAGCTCTCTTTCTATCAATAATTTTGTCCGTCAAATATTCGTATAAATGTTTTGTCCTTCTAACGTGTTCTTTCACCAATTGTTGAGTAAACTGTTTATTAAAATCTACATGAAATGCGCTATTAGATTCGGTGTGACCGAAAACTACTTCAAATGGCGTAAGACCTGTTGTAGAGTGAATCGTGTGGTTATATGACATTACTGCATAGCTCATGACAGATGCAGCGTCCGTTATCTTTTGTTCGTACTTAGCTATACGATATATCTCTGTAATGGTCGAATGAAATCGCTCGACTATTCCCATAGAGTTGGGATTATGGGGGGTACCGATATGAAGTTCTATCTTATAAAATGATAGCATTTCCTTCATTAGTGTGTTGTTAAATTCCGTACCGGGGTCAGAGCTGATTCTACTAGGTGTTCCATACAAAGAGAAGTATTTTATCAGCGCTCTAACTGCTTCAGGAGTGGACTTCGTGCTGATCTCAAATGCTTGACCTAACTTGCTGAAGGCATCTACTATTGTAAGATAATGTTTTCCGTCAATCGAGAATGTGTCAATAAATAATTCCTGAAATGGTCTAATCTGAGTTTGTGATAACTGCAATTCTGGTTTTAATGGTTTTCTGTCGTACTTCATTTTCTTACAGATTTCACAAGCATTGATGATGCTAGCCACCGTTTGATCCATGTTGTTCCAATAAAAGGTACGTCTTAGATGTACTAACGTTTCCTTAATTCCCCTGTGACTATTCTTTCCTACATGATATTTAAGCACAACGTCTCGTTGTTCCTGCTCGCTATCCACATAAACTACTCTCTTAGTACATTCGTAAAACTTCACAGTTCCTTTCTGAAATAGCAATATAGAAACCTCTGAAAACTGTTTCCGGTGTAATTCGTCTTCAAAATAAAAGAAGTATTTTATTTTAGGCTTAATATATGATTTCAGAAACCGTTTGACCAATTCCGTATTATTTAAAGGTAAATGAACCTCTAAAACTTTTTGTTTGTCTCTAGATACATCTTTTACTGATAACTCGTCCCTATTCCATGTATGAACAAGTATCTGATTCGGCTTGGTGTCTATAGCCTCCTGTAGTATAAGCATTCCGTCGGTATCTAAATCGCGGGCTGAATGTACTGTGCCTATGCTTTCATTATCGCGTCCTTCAGATGCAGATGCCGTAGTACTACCCAATGATGGATTTGAGTAGGGCGATCGCGGTCTATTACCAGCTACAGATGTATTGCTTTTCTCTGAACCGGAAGAAATCACTATCGGAGATGGCGTTCGCTCGCGAGGTGTAGAGGCGCGAGATAAATTTTTCCGTTCCTTTTTGTCTAAATTGACCTTCATCGAAACGTCATCATTTTCACCTAAAGCGTTTATTCTAATTCGTGACAAAGCATCCGCATTCATGTTTTGTTTCCCTTCTTTGTGTTTAATGTCGTAATCGAATTCCGATAATCTCAATTTCCATCGCGTTAATTTACTGTTTGGTTCTGTAATCGATTTAATCCAAGTGAGCGGTCTATGGTCAGTGTATATTGTGAATTTCTTACCATACAAATATGGTCGAAAATGCTTTGTAGCCCAGACTATGGCTAAAAGCTCTTTTTCGATCGTACTGTATCGCGTTTCAGCGTCGTTTAAAGTACGACTTGCGTATGCTATCGGCTTATCGCTACCTATAGGTCCCTGTGAGAGTACAGCGCCTATGGCATAGTTTGATGCATCCGTCGTAAGGACGAATGGTTTAGAATAGTCGGGAAATTGTAAGAGCGGCGCGTTTGTTAAAAGCTCTTTACACTTTTCGAACGCGTCGATGTATTCTTGTTTAGTCGGATCGATTTTGTTTTTCTTTTTCAAGCACGATGTTAATGGCTGTGTCAGTTTAGCAAAATCCTTTATAAATTTCCTATAGTACCCTACTAAACCGAGAAAACTCTTGATTTCCGTGGATGTTCGCGGAATCGGAAAATTCAAGACTGCTTTTATCTTGTCATTATTAGGCATAAGGCCATTCTTGGTGATGGTGTGTCCAAGATATAGAACCTCCTTCCTAAGAAATTCACATTTATCTAATGTTACTTTTAGATTAGTCTCCCTGAGCCGATTAAATATCTTACGGAGTTTTTCGACATGTTCCTCTAGACTTGATGAAAAAACTATAATATCGTCGAGGTACACAAGACAATGGATTCCTTGCAGACCTCGTAGGACATTATCCATGGCTCGTTGGAACGTCGCGGGAGCCGTTTTAAGACCAAAAGGCATGCGTTTAAACTCATAATGGCCTGACTGTGTTGTAAAGGCTGTTTTTGCTCTATCCGCCTCATTTACTTCAATTTGGTGGTACCCGCTAGCTAGATCTATAGTGCTAAAGTACTGGGACTTGCCTATCTTATCGAAAAGATCGGTTATATTGGGCAACGGGTACTTATCGTCAACCGTTATTTCGTTAAGGCGCCGATAATCGATCACCATCCTATATTTCTTTTCGCCAGATGCGTCAGACTTTTTAGGTACCAGATGGACTGGTGCACTCCAAGGTGAGTGGGAATTTTCAATTACGTTATCTGCCAAAAGTTTATCTACCTGCTTTTGAATTTCCTGATTTATGACAGGCGGGTGTCGATAAGGTCGAATATAGATCGGGTCCTCGTTTGTCGTTCTGATGGTATGTTTCACTTGATTAGTGAAAGACAAAGGCAACTTATCGCAATAAAATATATCACGATACTCATGGCATAATCTATAAATCTTATCACGTTCCTCTTTATTCATATGGTCTAATCGCAATTTCCTCAAATTTCCTTTCAATACTTCATCAATCGTACAATCACTTTTCATAAAATTTACCTGGCATTCCTGATTTTCATACTTTGTAACATCGAATGGTTCCTTGAACGTAATAGTGACTTTATTATTTGTTATATTTTGTATAACTGTTTCTGCAAAATAGTTCTTACATTTTACAAGAGCGGTAGGCATACGAACGCCTTCCCGAAATTGTAGGTATTCTAATATCGCATCACCGTGTTGTAAATTGGTGGGAATCTTAACTCTCGTTTCAGTTCGTGGCGGTAGATCAATCTCATATGGTGGATGATATAGGATTGGAATCCTCGCGTTGTGTGTCAGTAACAGTTTGTTACGCATGTCAATGTTCGCTCCTAATTTACAGAGAAGGTCAGATCCTATTAAGCCGTCATAGCGTCCATCGACGTCATAAATATAAAATTTATGAGGAAGAGTGCTCTTAAAGGTCTTTAACAACGGTATGTATATTATCTCGTTGTGCATGCTCTGAGCATGTGTGCTTATCACAGTGAACGGTTCGATGTGTTTGAACTCACTGAAAAACTCATTGGCTTTTGCGGGGCTTATAAAAGATCTGCTACTTCCAGTATCTATGAGAAACTTGGAATTGATCTCAGGAATCACTACGTGAGGTAATTTTAAAATACTGTCACAGTAATTTAAACTAATCACTTCACCGCATCGTTCGAGGCTGGTTCCTGAAAATCCTGCTGTTCAGTTTCCACAGGGATGTTTTCCAGATTTTCCATGTAATCACACGCATTCGTCTCTACATTCTCACTATACATATTATCATAACCGTAGTCATAATAATCGTTGTACTCCTGACAACCTGAATCGTCCGTATAATACAGTTCGTTCGCGACCATGTTTTGTCTAATCGGGGCTGTACGCATGGTGACGTCAGAGTCTTGCAATCTAGGCTCTTGCACATGACTACCGAATTTGTTCGCTTGAGGTTGGTTCTGAATACCGAACTTAAAACCTTGGCGCTGGGGTATACCAAACTTGTATCCGCCGTATTGGAATGGCGCGCGTTGAGCGGGGGCCTGACCAAAGTTACGCTGGGGCAGGTTTTGGGCTATCCCAAATCTATAACCTTGCGTGGGCGGCGCGAATCTCATTTGATGACCAAAGTTTGGACGGAACCCATTTTCTTGTCGCGGAATACCAAATTTAAAGTTATTTGGTGGCCTAAAGTTGTTATTCGGCACCGAATTGAATGTTGGTTTAAATCCTTGGGCCACTGGATTGGGCTTCGTTTCATTTTGTGCGGTTGGTAACTGCGTTGACGTCTGTTTAAGTATTTTATTTTTGGCATCATATTGAAACTTGAAATTCACCTCTTCTGTAACAATGCTTAGGGCATTTTCCAATGTAGAGCATCCTTTTAGACGTACGATTCGAATCATGTCTTCAGGTAAATTATACAAGAAGACATTTAGCGCGGTGTTATTATAAACGATCATTTTCGCTGCCTTGATTCCTTCATCAGTAAGTCTATTTACTTTCGCAAACAAAGAGCTCCTAACGTTCTGAATTCTATGACAAAACTGGATGTACGTTTCGTTCGATTTTAACTTTAAAGTCTCAAGTTCAATAGCAATGCATTCTTCCGATCGAGGGTCACCGAAATGTTGCGTAAGAAGGTCCTTTAACTCTTCATACGATTTTATATTCGGGTGGTCGCTAAGTAGAGCAGCGGCTTTACCTGTGAGTCTACTGGATACGGCATGGAATAAATAAATATTCTGTGCCGCATTCCCTACGATTTTACTACCTCCAACTACATATTCACATTTAGATATGAATAAGTTCAATAGATTTTCTTCCCCGTCATATTTAGGGATAAGTGTCAGAGTTTCTTTAGGAATGGCTTTGAAATCCATTTTAATTAATTACTATTTCACTTAACTATACAAAGATTTACCAATATAAGTGTAAAATCAATGTGTGCCAATTTTAGTGCCACTTAGTGTAATTAAAACTAAATATTGATTTACCAATTTTTGTGTAAAACAATTTGCCTATTTGAGTGCAATTAAATTTATCGATTTACCAATGTTGTGTAAAACGATGGGCCTATTTAAGTGCCACTAAGTATACTTAAAACTATATTGAATTACCGATATTGTGTAAAACAATTTACCTAAAACTACACAAATTAATTACGATTAACAGATCTGCCTATTTTTAGTGCAAATCAGTTTGCCTATTTCGTGCAAACAAAATCAGATAAACGCAATTAATAAGCTCGACAATTTTAGTTCGAGAAAAGGTAGGAAAAGACACAGGAATATGAAAAACAGGAAGTGAAAAAGTTTACTCACAAGCTGCTCGATCCCATGTCCTCCAGATGAAACTGCAAACCACTATTTCACACGTTTTACCGTAGGAGTCGTATTTATTTGATTCGTAGCGTTTCCACGTCCGCTAAGAGTCGGTTTTCGTGAGAATTTCTATGTCCGTGATACCGATTTTTGGGTGTTCACGACCGTAGATTTTCGTGAAAATCGTGGAAAATCGCACCGGCTGCGCCAGACTTGTTCGGGAAAAGCGTGGAAATGTTTTTAAAAACATAAAAATAATTGAGTTTGAATTATTTAATGTTAGGTCTTATACAATGAGTGGTTTGAAACAGAATGAATATACTCTAGACTAACTCTACGAGGAATCAAGCTGCCTTATCAGCAAAATGCACACCTGCATGGTCTCAGTAACAGCGAGACGTCGCGTGGGCGCTTCATGTGAAATATACTTTGTTATGCTAGGTCAGCTATAAAGACAGAGCGGGTGGTCGTTGTAGGCAACGTAACTACCTACATCATGAAGTACAAGTACCTATACAAAATAATAATTTCAGAAGCGTGCTCTGACAGGCTTTGGGCTGTCATATTTTATTGCGGGTACATTGTTGAAAGTGAAACAGGATATAGCTTACCGCAGCAATATTTAGAAGTCCACTAGGCATCCAAGTAAAACATAATTCCTTGGCAAAGCTGCGTCAAGGATATTTAGAGCAATAAATCAGCCCACTTTCGGGATTTCGCCTTTGTGCGATAATACGATCCTTTTCATCGTATCTTATTACCTGTTGAACATAGCCATTGTTTTATTACTTTTGTAATGAGCTGGTGATATTTCTATCAAAAAGGTATGTAATACTAATAATAACTTCGTCAGTCGGTACCGTTATCTATCGATTCTAAATCAATTACAAAAATACGAACATATTTTATAGGGTATAACCTACAGAGCTAAGTATATGTATTTAACAACTACATGTACGAGTATTTTATATTATATTAAGTATTTTGAATTATACAAGGCTTATTACTATTGTTATATACCTTGGTATTATAATGATTCAAGGTCACGTAGGTCTGCAAACCTATGTCGCATGGAAAAAAAAAACCTAAATTAATATTTTGCGACGAAACTTTGAGTATCATAAATATGGCAATTTATTTCTCAAAATATGAATCCAAGTTGCAGAGAAAAATGTTTCGTAAAAGTCGGAGTGACACTCGCACCTGTGTTCGCTTTGCTACACAACTTTAGATTTCCAATTTTATAAATTGCATAAAAAATAAGCTGTACCTACTTATAGACAGTGCATAATGTAAAGACGCTTTTTAAATGAACAATTAATTATTTTGCTTTGTTTAACGCTATGCTATTAAGAGTAAAAAACAACCTATTTATTTAAGGCCTTCGTTTTTTATTAAGTAAGATGTACAAATTAGGAAAGAAACTTCCAGCTAATACAAATATTATTTAATTAAAAAAACACAAAAGAAATGCTTGAGCCTGGGGCTACCTCGGTATTATGTATCTATGTAGGCAATACAACATCATCATCATTTTCTTGCCCTCATTCCACTCTATGTGGGGTCGGCACAGCATGATCCAAGTATCATGATACATAGATAGCATTTTCTAAGATGTTTTATAACCGGCCGCCTGCCTGACGTCAACCCTCCTTGGGAATACTTGCTTATTTTATCTCATCATGTTGGTGAGGATACTATCCCTTAGTCGACTTTTACGACATGCTCGGGGAGAGAAGCAGCTGGACGCATTCTATGTTTTTTCTTTACTCCCAGTCCAGCGAAGAAGTTAGTAGAAGAAGAAGTAGACAATACAACAAAAAGACTAAATAAGCAAATTCTGGCCGGACGGAGCTCTGCATTGCGAGTTGGCAACCCTATCAGCAGGGCACAGTCTTCAATCCTTCCGCCCGTGTACACAACACATAAAAGAAAATTTATAGACCGATTAAGACCCTTCGAAGGGTGGCCGCAAATGTTCTTCGCCGTCATTTGCTAAGCCGCTAGTTCGCCAAAACTTCACATTTTGTATCTATTAGGTGTATCTACAACACCAATTATAATTGAATGGACTGCGTTGATAAAGAATGATTTGTTTATCTTTTTTAATCATGGCATGTGGATAGTATGATACTTATGCCCGAATACTCAAACGCGACTCAGAGTTGAGCAAGTCTCAAGTCACGGTTTTTTGACAGTTTTTGATGAAAATCTGTCAAAAACTCATCACTTGAGACGTGCTCAACTCTGAGATGCGTTTGAGTATTCGGGGGTTAGATAATTAAATAATACTGTGTAGAAAAGTAAATAAAGCAGTGGAACCAAATTAAAGTATTAACAACCATAGAGGACTTCTTAAAATTAATGCCTATTATAAAATGAATTAAATTATTATACTTTCGCTTATCGCTTTGGCTTACCATGAATACAACTCAGCAAAAACAATTATCTTTCAACTTCCCTCGGGCTACCGAGATCATGTTAAAAGTATTTACAGTTTATTTTCTGGATAATACACCGGTCGATGCCGAATCGAAGCAGACGAGTGAAGCTGTAAGGGATTTTCTTAGTTAGACTCCAGTCGCTTCTGAAAGACTCCGCAGTCGCTTCAATTGATACTGGTATTTGCTGAATCCCGATTGCAAGCTTAGACATTCAATTTAAAGCACACCAACAAAGATTTGTGATGCATCCAGCGCTGGCTGAACAATACTATTATGAACTGTAATGAGTTGTACCGAGCTTTTGTTTGAGCCCTTACTGTTGTGTACCTACTGGCAAATCCGAGATTCTGAAATCAATACCATTTGTTCTCATTTCGTGTCACTGACTCTGAAAATTACTTTCCTTTTATACTACTTTAGAAATAATAAATAAAAGGAAAGAATGAAGAGCATTAGGTTGAGCTTAGAAGGAGATTCTATGAGTACCTAATTCCGTGTAGGATGCCTAAAAAGAACAATTGTTATCATGACTCGAAACATGAATGCCATTCAGCGTGGCAATTCGATCAGCGTCTTGGGCACGCTTCCACTGTCTAATGAGCTGGATCAGGTGAGCTATCTATAGACGGTTTGCAACGGTCTTTAGATGGCCCGACAATTTTTTTTGTATTTATTTAGTATAGAATAACTTTATGTAACGAAGAAGAAGACTCTAGCTAGCTAGATTCCTCATGCCACGTGACAATTTAGACACCCAAGAAGTGGAGCCATTTTAGTGTTAAGTAATAGATTGTCATCATCAAATTAAACAGCCCCCAAAATTGCGCATCTAAATTGAGTCCATTATCATTTTAGTGTACCTATCAGTGACCGTATTTATTAAATTATCGATTTTCATTATGTTTAGACGATGTACGATTCAACAGCTCTAAATTTTGCAATAAACGGCTTGATAAAAGAAACTCACCGTAGATCCCCAAAGCCTCCAGAGCGCGTCCCGGGACGAAAACAACACTTGTACACATTCACGGACACTAGTGCAACAAGCTTTTACAGTTTTCACGGCTTTTGAGTACAGTTTTCCTATTTTTTGAATATTTGTTTTCGGGAGCCGCATGTGCGTTTTCTCGAGTTCAAAGACAGTGGCGCCGGCGTCTTCCTCGGATTGGCGGCCGCGCGCGGTACTTTTCCGCTGGCTCGTTTTGGCGGGAGGGTTCGTTCTCGAATCAAGCAATATAAACCCAACATTTCCCCCCACCGAAATCCGATAGGATTTCCCAGTTACGATACCAGTACAAGTGGAACTTGAAATAGTTGAACCTTGAATTAAGCTGTAATTTTATGTGTAAGTGTTAAATTGAAAATAATTGAAGATACGAGTGTAAAACAAGTGGACTGTATTATAGTAATAATAATTAGATATATATATATTGTATAAAGTTATATATAAACTACTAGATTCTACATATAACTGAATTTGAATATAATGTAATGAATGTTATTCAGAGTCCTGATCCAACGGAAGAGGACTTACTTTTGAAACCGGACGAGTAAACTCGTGGTTACTCGCGTTTCGTACACTGATTACTCGTACGACGCCATCCGGACCACTATGCAATTTGGAAACGCGAGCTAGGCTCCATTTTAAAGCAGGTGCATCAGAGTTGATGAGCACAAGATCTCCGACATTGAGATTACGACAGTTGGTAAACCACTTTTGACGTTGTTGTAAAGTGTGCAAGTAATCCTGCTTCCATAGTTTCCAAAATTGTTGTGACATTTGTTGAACGGCCTGCCAACGGTTCAGTCTAGAGCTGGATAACTCCATTAAGCTATATTCCGGCACCGATAAAAGTTCCCTACCTATGAGGAAATGAGAAGGAGTCAGAACTTCATACTCGTTGGGATCGCTTGACAAAGCACAGAGGGGCCTTGAGTTGAGTACAGCTTCAGCACGAGCAAAGAGGGTAGTGAGTTCCTCAAAAGATAAGGCTCTTGTACCGGTGGTACGCTTCAAGTGAAGTTTAGCAGACTTTATGACAGATTCATAAAGTCCACCGAAGTTACTGCCAGTCGGCGGGTTATGTCTCCATTTGACTCCACGAGAAACAAATCCGTTAGACAAATTGTCTGAGTCTGTATTTAGAAAGTCAGTCACTTCCTTCAGCTGTTTACCAGCTGAGGCGAAGTTAGTACCATTGTCGGATACAATGGATTGACATAGACCTCTTCTTGCTGTGAATCGGTCGAAACATGCGAGAAAGCACTCTGTACTCAGAGAAGACAGAACTTCTAAGTGTACAGCTCGTGTGGCACAACACACAAAGACGCACAAATAAGATTTGGATACGTGAGCGTTTCTACGAGTTGACTCCTTGGTAGGAAAAGGTCCGCCTATATCTACCCCAACTGTATGGAAAACGTGCACATCTTGAGAGCGGAACTTAGGTAGTTCGCCCATCATAGGTTGTCGATTTGTAGGAGACACCTTAAAGCAAGATATACATTTAATGGTACGAGATCTGATAGCGCTACGCGCTGAAATGATCCAATATTTTTGAATGATTAAACTTTGAAGCGTACGTGGACCAACGTGCAAATACAGTTTGTGAAAATGATCAATTAAGATATTTGTGAAGTTAGATTTCTTAGGTAAAAGCAAAGGATGTTTTTTTTCATAGGTTAAATCCGATTGGGAAAGTCGACCCCCCACCCTGAGGAAACCATGGGAATCAATGAAAGGGTTGAGCTTTCTCAAGGATTGACTGCAATGACCATCTTTAGACAATGCTACCATATCGCCGGAGAAATGATGTTGTTGTACTGACTTTACCAGAATACCATGTGCTTTTCTAATGTCAATGACCGCGAGTGACCTTCGTTCATGAACAGCTGATCTACAATTACGGATGAACTGATAAAATCGAGCTACAATATTTAGCAATTTTGTGAAACTAGAAAACTTTTCTGTGAGATCATAAAGTAGCTCAGATGAGCCAGTATCAGTAGAAACAAGTACCGTTTTAGGACACTTAAGTTCTGGAGGAGTACTGTCCCGGAATTCAGCCATGGTCTTTATCGGCCATTGTGACTGCTCTAGGTTGAGCCAGTCAGGCCCGTTGAGCCATTCTTGTGTCGCCAGCAGTACAGAAGGCAGAGCACCGCGAGAGCAAATATCAGCTGGATTGGATACACCGCTTACATGGTACCAGCACTTACTAGACACACTATCGTTAATTTTGGACACCCTAGTAGATACAAAAGTTTTCAGTGTGTGGCTGGGAGTATTGAGCCAGGCCAGCACGACGGAAGAGTCCGTGAATAACAAGGTATCATTGACTTCAAGTCGATTTTGAAAAATGGACTGGACGTATTTGACAAGCTTTGCTAGCAAATGCGCAGCCATGAGCTCGAGACGGGGAATGGTGATAGTCTTTAAGGGCGCAACCTTAGATTTAGCGATGACTAGACTAACTTTAGTCTCACCATCCGCGTTTATAGACCGGAGATATACAACCGCAGCATATCCTAGAGTGGAGGCATCACAGAATCCTAGAATTTGACAATAGGTATGACGCACTACCTTGACATGCCGGTCATGTTTGATATTTGACAATAATGGAAGATCATTGACATAAGTCTTCCACTGCGCTTCAAGATCCGCGGGTAGAGGTTGATCCCAATCTAACTGACGAGCCCAAAGTTCTTGCATAAAGCATTTGGCATAAAAAACACACGGAGCTACAAAGCCCAATGGATCGAATTGACGACCTATTTGAGATAGAACTGTTCGTTTTGAAACAACTGAGCTGAGCGGAGTAGTAGCAAAGGAAAACGCATCCAAGGCTGGTAGCCATTGTAGACCGAGCACCTTGATGGACAAATTACTCTCATCATCGAATGCAACAGGCGTTTCGCGATGAGCTTCATCTAAATGTTCGACTACCTCTGCACAATTGCTTGACCACTTACGGAGTATAAAGCCGCCAGCTTTCAACAACTGCATGAGCTCTTTCTGAAGTTCGAGAGCCTCCTTCACCGTGGGCACAGACCACAACAAATCATCCATAAAAAATGCCTTTTTTAAAATGGGAGCAGCCTTCTGAAAGTTGTCCGCTTCGTCGTCCGCTAGAGTGTGCAAGACTTTTATTGCGAGATACGGACAGCTGGCTACCCCATAAGTCAAGGTATTCAGCACGTATTTTTGAATGGGCTGATCTACAGAGTGGCGCCACAAAATATGTTGGTATGTTCGTTGATCCTGATCTAGAACGATCATACGGAACATCTTGCAAACGTCTGCAGAAAGACAAATTTCATGAAGACGGAAGTTGATTAAAAGTTGATTAATATCAGCTTGAAGTTTAGGACCCGGCAGCACCAATGAGTTAAGCGACATGTTATTGGACGTTTTACCAGAGGCGTCAAATACAACACGATGAGACGTTGTAGTACTTGTTGGTTTGACAATGCAGAAATGCGGGATGATGTACTTCGAATCCGCATTCTGGACATCGCCAAGACAAGTCATATGACCGAGGTCCTCATATTCGCGCATGAATTTATGATATTGAGCTTTTAGCTCTGGCTCCCGCTCTAATTTTGACTCTAAGTTGAGAAGCCGACGAGTTGCCATCTGACTGGAGTCACCGAGTTCAACGGACGGTCGAAACGGATATTTGACTATATACCTACCTGTATCGTCACGCCTATGATCTTTCGCGAACAAACTTTCTGCTAGCTCCTCCTCTGGGCTTCGCCGTGGTGCCTCGGACGGAACATTTTCAATCTCCCAGAAAGACTGCATTATTTGATCGAGGTTCATAGAAAAACCACAGAAGGATCCATCTCGACTAGTGTTCGAAGCTAGTGAACCGCCGCATTCAGAACGACCGAATTCAGTTTGACCTAGAATGACATATCCGAAAACGGAACCCATTGCGACAGGCAAGCCGTGTTCACGCGGAAGTATTTTTTCGCCGTCGTAGATATACGGAAACAAGTCACCTGCTATCAATAAGTCAACGGGCGCGGGCTTATAGTAAGCCGGGTCGGCCAACATCAGATGTTGAAACTCAACAATAGTCTTTTCAGACAGGGGGATTGTAGGTAAATTACCTGCAATGTCGGAAACAATAACCGCGTCGGTTGATAAGACGGGGCTGTCACAGTGTCGCGGCTTAACATTACAAGTAGTTAATCCGAACTCCCGCACTGGATTGCCACCCAAACCGATGGGTTCGAAGTTACATTTTCGTCGCGTCAGTCCAAGTCTTTTTGCACAGTCTTGAGTTATGTAGCTCGACATAGCACCGCTATCTATTATAGCACGTACGGTTTGGTACTGTCCCCAACAATCTGCGACGTGTATAACCGCGGTGCCGAGCAAGACTGTCAAATTAGCTGAGCACGTCAATGCAATAGCACTAGAACTCGAATTTGTAACAGAATCTATGTGCAGTGTGTGATGATGCTTCTTTTTGCAAATCGTACAAAGTATCTTAGACGGGCAGTCGCCGACAGAATGCTCACGTAAACAATTTTCACACAACTTTAATTGTTTGATTTTGTCGAGACGCTGCGCGGGCGTCAAGTCTATGTATTCATTGCATCGATAAATAGAATGCATCTTTTTGCAATACAGACATTCCATGGATTTATTTGATTTTACAGGTTTGTCTGCATTGACAACAGCTGACGACAAGGTAGGCCGCTGTGTGTTTGAATTATTAGATTTTGAACCAGAAGGCTGGTTGACCTTTGACTGACTTCGAGTGTACGATACACTTTTTGTAGTGGCATTATTTGTCGTACAATCTGACATCTCGAGAACGCGCACATGTTTCTCAATAAAACTCATCAATTCCTCATAAGTAGGTATTTTATCTTGTCCCAATCCACGTTCTAACTCGCGCCTAGTTACGGGGTCAAGATTACGCAATGCAACATAAAACAACAAAAATCCCGACAAGTCTTGAATATCAAGCAGCCGAAGCGCTTGAATGTTTTCTTGAAATGTTTGTAAGAATCCATTAAGCCCTGAGACTGACTCATTCACCAAAGGTTTGAAGTTAAATAGCTTGTCAAGATAAGTAGTAGCCAATGCGCGCCTGTTTTCATACCGTTTCACTAAAGCGCTCCAGACTATGTCATAATTATCAGATGTAACCGGCATAGACTTAACAATAGTCAGAGCTGGCCCGCTAACAGCTGACAATAAATAGTAAAACTTCTCAATACTCGCAATCTGTTTGTTATTATGAATCAGGCTAGTAAACGTATCACGAAAGGTGGGCCAGTTTTCGAGTTTACTGTCAAAAGGAAAAAGTTCCAGTTTAGGTAACCTAGGTTTTACACAGCTGCCCTCAGATTTTAGATCGGTTCTATTTTGTTTTACGTCTACGTTCAAAGTACTCGCGACATTACGAACAAAATAATAAATTTCATCGAAACTTTCGATTTCTCTATATGAAGGAACATAATCAGGTAAAAACTTCCTTTTTAGGAGCGTGATATTCAGAATACTTTGTTCGAACTTATCCCGCCAACTCGGCAATTCACTAAAACGGGCATTGAATTCACCTAGCAACTCGGGTTTATCACGAACATTTTTGGAAACCTGATACAAAGATTGAAGTCTCAAAAAACACATTTCCTTCGTTGCAATATGTGGTTGTACCAACTTATCGAATTCTTCATTTGAAGATTCCGAAGCAGAAGCCTTATCATGTTTAGGCGGCATTTTGTAGTACGATAACTTGCAACGTGATTACGCAAAATGGCCAAATGGCGTCGGTCGAATTTTACGTAAAGAAATTTGAATATTGAAGATTCGAAATATTGAGTTTGGACCATAAAAACACGATGGATTAGGGCTATGAATGTATAAAAACGTGTTTAGAATGAGTTTTAGAAGTGTAGGTAGCGTTTTTACTGAGATAAACGCAAGTTTGTAACCAACTTTTACCGGTTACGTAGGTATGTATGGCCGGCAAAAATGACAAAAATCGTAAGAATTATACCAATAAATACAAGTAGAAGTATAGATATTTGTTGTATTGATTTCGTAACTGGATAATCCGGCTCGAAGGACCAAAATGTACGATTCAACAGCTCTAAATTTTGCAATAAACGGCTTGATAAAAGAAACTCACCGTAGATCCCCAAAGCCTCCAGAGCGCGTCCCGGGACGAAAACAACACTTGTACACATTCACGGACACTAGTGCAACAAGCTTTTACAGTTTTCACGGCTTTTGAGTACAGTTTTCCTATTTTTTGAATATTTGTTTTCGGGAGCCGCATGTGCGTTTTCTCGAGTTCAAAGACAGTGGCGCCGGCGTCTTCCTCGGATTGGCGGCCGCGCGCGGTACTTTTCCGCTGGCTCGTTTTGGCGGGAGGGTTCGTTCTCGAATCAAGCAATATAAACCCAACAGACGAAGTGGAAGCGATTGCAATGAATGTTTTGAGTCGCGAGTAGACGCCAGGATTTGTACGTTCCGCAGGACAAAAGTAAATGAGAATTGCCCTTAATTGGAATTGTAAATGAGTCTTGCGGCGCGCTTTCTTGTCGGTTGAACGCCCGTTCCGCCATCACAGTAGAATAAACTGTGATGATTTTATTTAATTAATTCTCAGTGCGACTCTTCTAATTGAGGCATCTCTCCGATTTGTAAAATCTTCACGCTCACTTGAGACTCTCATGTCGTCCGCTACAATCAGCCTCATTAGCGTCTTTCCCCAAAAAAATGTCCTTTTAAAAGCAAATTACCCTTTGTTAGACAAAATCGAGTTGGGGAGAAGAATTAAGGTATTTGGTGATTTGTCCAACTGAGCGAGGGAATTAGTGTTTTCACTTTTTATTCGGCCTAGTGTCTCTACCAAATACTTTAATGTAACAAGGTAGGTACTTGTGCTAGCTAATTAGAGCATATATTCCCATATATAAAAAAAAGTTTTAGTAAGTGTTGAAGAGGTGTTAAATTATTCGTGGAATTTATCTCTTTGATGCTATAATTATTATAAGTACCTAAATGTATTAAAATACAATGTGGCGCAACATTGATTTGAAATTTATTTCAGTTGAATTCGTTACAAGGGTGCCTATACTGTTTATCCAGAAGGATACACCTGGTACCCTCACCTTCGTCAAGGACTGACGGGGGTCAGGCACATTAGTAACAACTGTGTAAGACATGTAGTATCCGAACGGATCAAGAAAAAAGTTATAAACACCCCGGGCGGACCGACGACGCGACGGATACAAGTTTTAGATTAGATTTTAACAATACTTCCTCAAAAGACAAAGAAGGCAACTTCTCTGCAACTTGGAGAAAAAATAATATTCCTCCGAGATCTTCTGTATCAGTTTTATTCTACTTATTTTACGCTTTGGAACCAACCTAAGTCATTTGTATCGGCGTATCATCACAATCAACCGAATTAAATTCCTACCTATTACATAATTTAAGATAAGCACTTCATCACCTCAGTAATATACACAGCGTACCTAGACTTGTTCGGGAAAAGCGTGGAAATGTTTTTAAAAACATAAAAATAATTGAGTTTGAATTATTTAATGTTAGGTCTTATACAATGAGTGGTTTGAAACAGAATGAATATACTCTAGACTAACTCTACGAGGAATCAAGCTGCCTTATCAGCAAAATGCACACCTGCATGGTCTCAGTAACAGCGAGACGTCGCGTG
Organism: Scotopteryx bipunctaria; assembly: GCA_949320045.1. Lineage (NCBI taxonomy): Eukaryota > Metazoa > Arthropoda > Insecta > Lepidoptera > Geometridae > Scotopteryx > Scotopteryx bipunctaria. The sequence goes on along the minus strand of OX439450.1, from coordinate 8,100,625 downwards.
GGCGCTTCATGTGAAATATACTTTGTTATGCTAGGTCAGCTATAAAGACAGAGCGGGTGGTCGTTGTAGGCAACGTAACTCCTCCCTCCGTAAGTTCGAGATTATCCGAAGGATGAGGATTATCTCGAATTTTTCCCCTAATACAATTTTTTTTAATTCTATGATTAAATGCTAACAATAAAAGACAGATTATTACAATAGCGCAAAGCACGATGCTTCCTATGCTAACACTTTTATATTCTAGAACACTATAATTATTTTCACTATCACTAATGTTTTCACTTCCACTTTTCTGCAATAAGTAATTCAGGAACTGGATATCGGCAAGATCTATTCCGTTGAGATTGACAGGACTCCTCAGCATATCTGATTGACTTGTCGTTATTTTAGGCAAATTGATTATTGGAAACTTCATGTAAACTATTTCCTTTCCTTGGCTTTGATGTTTCTTAAACTTCAATTCATTTATCTTAACTTGACAGTCATCGTCCATAGTTAACAGATAAGTTCCACTAATCGATTCTTGTATTACCTCATCTTCGCAATATTTTGTAAGAAGCGTTTCGGTTTTCGCGTAAATGATCCAACGATTGGGCTGTATAAGATCGGCTTTTACATCGTTGATGGTAACAGGAACAGGATGACAACTCGAGATATTTGTGGAAAATCTCAAAAGTTCAGTGATGCAATTATCTTCGAATAGCGGTGTGATATCGTTCTCATAGCACAGGAAACGAGCTTCGTCGATCTCGCGGCATGACTGGGAGAGCGGCTTCGCTTTCAACCCTTTCACAAGGATGTAAGGGTATTTGGGCAGGATGATAGAGGTAAGGTGATTGATTTTATCGTTAACAGGTAAAGGAATCAATTTATAATAGTTAAATACTTCATTTCTAATCAAAGGAATGTGCATAATAAATTTTATCTGATTTTGTTTTATGTACGCTTTCATCTCTATACATTGCTCTATTTTTACTAGATTTTGAATATTTGCTGGAAAAACTAATCTTTCTGTTTTCTCAATTTCCTTTAATAAAAATATTAACTCATCCGTATTTACAATCGATTGGTGTAACAGTTTAACTTTAGCGAAAGCAATAGCCGTTTCAATCTCATTCAGTCTGATGTAGAGTACTTGAAAGTTATGTATAAAAATATTATAGAAATGAATTATTTTATTACTTGTAATAATTTAGATCCGTTCAAACTACGATTAATATCTTGAATACTATCCTCAATTTGAATAAAATTACTTTTTGTTGAATTGGCTATTTTTGTGAACGTACCCACCATTTCGGCAACAATTGTCATTTTATTTGAAATCGCGTTTTGTTTTGTCTTTATTTCTTGAATTAACTTTTCGTACATAACAGCATCGTCATTATCCAGATTACCCGTGATTGATTTTATGAATGAACCGATAGGGTTTAATAAACCTCGCTTAGATCTTACTGATGGAATCAATTGCTTATACTTTTCTATGGTTATATTCATTACGTAATCTGTTTGTGACTCAACTTCAATGAAGTCTGAATCAAAAGCTTTGGTGTCAAAACAGCTTTTTACTTGTCTTTTTAAACTGGTATAGCTGTCTATAAATAATTCTAGTTCCTCATGAAGAAACCTTAAATCTAAGATCTTAATGACAGTCCATGTGTCATGACTAATCACAGCTTGACCTTCCTTTACAGGTAGCAGTCCTGGATTCTTGTCAATCGGCTGCAGATGAAGGGCCTGGCTTCGGATCACTTGGACCGCCAGAAGAATTAACCTGTGGAGGACGCCTGATATCTTTAATGGGAACTTTAGTAGTCCGATTATGTGTAATAACGGGTACTATGTTTCTCTCTATAGCTCCGATAACCTGAGCTTTCTGATAACGCGGCTTATCTTTACTACGCCTTGTGTTCACGCCTTTAATAAACACTGTATCACCTACGTCTACATCGAATTCTTTCTCACCACCACGTTTCTTTATTACAGCTCTCTTTCTATCAATAATTTTGTCCGTCAAATATTCGTATAAATGTTTTGTCCTTCTAACGTGTTCTTTCACCAATTGTTGAGTAAACTGTTTATTAAAATCTACATGAAATGCGCTATTAGATTCGGTGTGACCGAAAACTACTTCAAATGGCGTAAGACCTGTTGTAGAGTGAATCGTGTGGTTATATGACATTACTGCATAGCTCATGACAGATGCAGCGTCCGTTATCTTTTGTTCGTACTTAGCTATACGATATATCTCTGTAATGGTCGAATGAAATCGCTCGACTATTCCCATAGAGTTGGGATTATGGGGGGTACCGATATGAAGTTCTATCTTATAAAATGATAGCATTTCCTTCATTAGTGTGTTGTTAAATTCCGTACCGGGGTCAGAGCTGATTCTACTAGGTGTTCCATACAAAGAGAAGTATTTTATCAGCGCTCTAACTGCTTCAGGAGTGGACTTCGTGCTGATCTCAAATGCTTGACCTAACTTGCTGAAGGCATCTACTATTGTAAGATAATGTTTTCCGTCAATCGAGAATGTGTCAATAAATAATTCCTGAAATGGTCTAATCTGAGTTTGTGATAACTGCAATTCTGGTTTTAATGGTTTTCTGTCGTACTTCATTTTCTTACAGATTTCACAAGCATTGATGATGCTAGCCACCGTTTGATCCATGTTGTTCCAATAAAAGGTACGTCTTAGATGTACTAACGTTTCCTTAATTCCCCTGTGACTATTCTTTCCTACATGATATTTAAGCACAACGTCTCGTTGTTCCTGCTCGCTATCCACATAAACTACTCTCTTAGTACATTCGTAAAACTTCACAGTTCCTTTCTGAAATAGCAATATAGAAACCTCTGAAAACTGTTTCCGGTGTAATTCGTCTTCAAAATAAAAGAAGTATTTTATTTTAGGCTTAATATATGATTTCAGAAACCGTTTGACCAATTCCGTATTATTTAAAGGTAAATGAACCTCTAAAACTTTTTGTTTGTCTCTAGATACATCTTTTACTGATAACTCGTCCCTATTCCATGTATGAACAAGTATCTGATTCGGCTTGGTGTCTATAGCCTCCTGTAGTATAAGCATTCCGTCGGTATCTAAATCGCGGGCTGAATGTACTGTGCCTATGCTTTCATTATCGCGTCCTTCAGATGCAGATGCCGTAGTACTACCCAATGATGGATTTGAGTAGGGCGATCGCGGTCTATTACCAGCTACAGATGTATTGCTTTTCTCTGAACCGGAAGAAATCACTATCGGAGATGGCGTTCGCTCGCGAGGTGTAGAGGCGCGAGATAAATTTTTCCGTTCCTTTTTGTCTAAATTGACCTTCATCGAAACGTCATCATTTTCACCTAAAGCGTTTATTCTAATTCGTGACAAAGCATCCGCATTCATGTTTTGTTTCCCTTCTTTGTGTTTAATGTCGTAATCGAATTCCGATAATCTCAATTTCCATCGCGTTAATTTACTGTTTGGTTCTGTAATCGATTTAATCCAAGTGAGCGGTCTATGGTCAGTGTATATTGTGAATTTCTTACCATACAAATATGGTCGAAAATGCTTTGTAGCCCAGACTATGGCTAAAAGCTCTTTTTCGATCGTACTGTATCGCGTTTCAGCGTCGTTTAAAGTACGACTTGCGTATGCTATCGGCTTATCGCTACCTATAGGTCCCTGTGAGAGTACAGCGCCTATGGCATAGTTTGATGCATCCGTCGTAAGGACGAATGGTTTAGAATAGTCGGGAAATTGTAAGAGCGGCGCGTTTGTTAAAAGCTCTTTACACTTTTCGAACGCGTCGATGTATTCTTGTTTAGTCGGATCGATTTTGTTTTTCTTTTTCAAGCACGATGTTAATGGCTGTGTCAGTTTAGCAAAATCCTTTATAAATTTCCTATAGTACCCTACTAAACCGAGAAAACTCTTGATTTCCGTGGATGTTCGCGGAATCGGAAAATTCAAGACTGCTTTTATCTTGTCATTATTAGGCATAAGGCCATTCTTGGTGATGGTGTGTCCAAGATATAGAACCTCCTTCCTAAGAAATTCACATTTATCTAATGTTACTTTTAGATTAGTCTCCCTGAGCCGATTAAATATCTTACGGAGTTTTTCGACATGTTCCTCTAGACTTGATGAAAAAACTATAATATCGTCGAGGTACACAAGACAATGGATTCCTTGCAGACCTCGTAGGACATTATCCATGGCTCGTTGGAACGTCGCGGGAGCCGTTTTAAGACCAAAAGGCATGCGTTTAAACTCATAATGGCCTGACTGTGTTGTAAAGGCTGTTTTTGCTCTATCCGCCTCATTTACTTCAATTTGGTGGTACCCGCTAGCTAGATCTATAGTGCTAAAGTACTGGGACTTGCCTATCTTATCGAAAAGATCGGTTATATTGGGCAACGGGTACTTATCGTCAACCGTTATTTCGTTAAGGCGCCGATAATCGATCACCATCCTATATTTCTTTTCGCCAGATGCGTCAGACTTTTTAGGTACCAGATGGACTGGTGCACTCCAAGGTGAGTGGGAATTTTCAATTACGTTATCTGCCAAAAGTTTATCTACCTGCTTTTGAATTTCCTGATTTATGACAGGCGGGTGTCGATAAGGTCGAATATAGATCGGGTCCTCGTTTGTCGTTCTGATGGTATGTTTCACTTGATTAGTGAAAGACAAAGGCAACTTATCGCAATAAAATATATCACGATACTCATGGCATAATCTATAAATCTTATCACGTTCCTCTTTATTCATATGGTCTAATCGCAATTTCCTCAAATTTCCTTTCAATACTTCATCAATCGTACAATCACTTTTCATAAAATTTACCTGGCATTCCTGATTTTCATACTTTGTAACATCGAATGGTTCCTTGAACGTAATAGTGACTTTATTATTTGTTATATTTTGTATAACTGTTTCTGCAAAATAGTTCTTACATTTTACAAGAGCGGTAGGCATACGAACGCCTTCCCGAAATTGTAGGTATTCTAATATCGCATCACCGTGTTGTAAATTGGTGGGAATCTTAACTCTCGTTTCAGTTCGTGGCGGTAGATCAATCTCATATGGTGGATGATATAGGATTGGAATCCTCGCGTTGTGTGTCAGTAACAGTTTGTTACGCATGTCAATGTTCGCTCCTAATTTACAGAGAAGGTCAGATCCTATTAAGCCGTCATAGCGTCCATCGACGTCATAAATATAAAATTTATGAGGAAGAGTGCTCTTAAAGGTCTTTAACAACGGTATGTATATTATCTCGTTGTGCATGCTCTGAGCATGTGTGCTTATCACAGTGAACGGTTCGATGTGTTTGAACTCACTGAAAAACTCATTGGCTTTTGCGGGGCTTATAAAAGATCTGCTACTTCCAGTATCTATGAGAAACTTGGAATTGATCTCAGGAATCACTACGTGAGGTAATTTTAAAATACTGTCACAGTAATTTAAACTAATCACTTCACCGCATCGTTCGAGGCTGGTTCCTGAAAATCCTGCTGTTCAGTTTCCACAGGGATGTTTTCCAGATTTTCCATGTAATCACACGCATTCGTCTCTACATTCTCACTATACATATTATCATAACCGTAGTCATAATAATCGTTGTACTCCTGACAACCTGAATCGTCCGTATAATACAGTTCGTTCGCGACCATGTTTTGTCTAATCGGGGCTGTACGCATGGTGACGTCAGAGTCTTGCAATCTAGGCTCTTGCACATGACTACCGAATTTGTTCGCTTGAGGTTGGTTCTGAATACCGAACTTAAAACCTTGGCGCTGGGGTATACCAAACTTGTATCCGCCGTATTGGAATGGCGCGCGTTGAGCGGGGGCCTGACCAAAGTTACGCTGGGGCAGGTTTTGGGCTATCCCAAATCTATAACCTTGCGTGGGCGGCGCGAATCTCATTTGATGACCAAAGTTTGGACGGAACCCATTTTCTTGTCGCGGAATACCAAATTTAAAGTTATTTGGTGGCCTAAAGTTGTTATTCGGCACCGAATTGAATGTTGGTTTAAATCCTTGGGCCACTGGATTGGGCTTCGTTTCATTTTGTGCGGTTGGTAACTGCGTTGACGTCTGTTTAAGTATTTTATTTTTGGCATCATATTGAAACTTGAAATTCACCTCTTCTGTAACAATGCTTAGGGCATTTTCCAATGTAGAGCATCCTTTTAGACGTACGATTCGAATCATGTCTTCAGGTAAATTATACAAGAAGACATTTAGCGCGGTGTTATTATAAACGATCATTTTCGCTGCCTTGATTCCTTCATCAGTAAGTCTATTTACTTTCGCAAACAAAGAGCTCCTAACGTTCTGAATTCTATGACAAAACTGGATGTACGTTTCGTTCGATTTTAACTTTAAAGTCTCAAGTTCAATAGCAATGCATTCTTCCGATCGAGGGTCACCGAAATGTTGCGTAAGAAGGTCCTTTAACTCTTCATACGATTTTATATTCGGGTGGTCGCTAAGTAGAGCAGCGGCTTTACCTGTGAGTCTACTGGATACGGCATGGAATAAATAAATATTCTGTGCCGCATTCCCTACGATTTTACTACCTCCAACTACATATTCACATTTAGATATGAATAAGTTCAATAGATTTTCTTCCCCGTCATATTTAGGGATAAGTGTCAGAGTTTCTTTAGGAATGGCTTTGAAATCCATTTTAATTAATTACTATTTCACTTAACTATACAAAGATTTACCAATATAAGTGTAAAATCAATGTGTGCCAATTTTAGTGCCACTTAGTGTAATTAAAACTAAATATTGATTTACCAATTTTTGTGTAAAACAATTTGCCTATTTGAGTGCAATTAAATTTATCGATTTACCAATGTTGTGTAAAACGATGGGCCTATTTAAGTGCCACTAAGTATACTTAAAACTATATTGAATTACCGATATTGTGTAAAACAATTTACCTAAAACTACACAAATTAATTACGATTAACAGATCTGCCTATTTTTAGTGCAAATCAGTTTGCCTATTTCGTGCAAACAAAATCAGATAAACGCAATTAATAAGCTCGACAATTTTAGTTCGAGAAAAGGTAGGAAAAGACACAGGAATATGAAAAACAGGAAGTGAAAAAGTTTACTCACAAGCTGCTCGATCCCATGTCCTCCAGATGAAACTGCAAACCACTATTTCACACGTTTTACCGTAGGAGTCGTATTTATTTGATTCGTAGCGTTTCCACGTCCGCTAAGAGTCGGTTTTCGTGAGAATTTCTATGTCCGTGATACCGATTTTTGGGTGTTCACGACCGTAGATTTTCGTGAAAATCGTGGAAAATCGCACCGGCTGCGCCAGACTTGTTCGGGAAAAGCGTGGAAATGTTTTTAAAAACATAAAAATAATTGAGTTTGAATTATTTAATGTTAGGTCTTATACAATGAGTGGTTTGAAACAGAATGAATATACTCTAGACTAACTCTACGAGGAATCAAGCTGCCTTATCAGCAAAATGCACACCTGCATGGTCTCAGTAACAGCGAGACGTCGCGTGGGCGCTTCATGTGAAATATACTTTGTTATGCTAGGTCAGCTATAAAGACAGAGCGGGTGGTCGTTGTAGGCAACGTAACTACCTACTAAACTCGTAGGTAACTGAATTTTGGTTACGTGCCTACTAATTATAAAACTATAGTAGTAGTAGTAGTCGACTTTAATATCATTAATTCAACATGAATGATATTAAGGTCTACTATCTATCTAGCCGTGACACTAGTTCTTTCTAACCAGTGAAAGGATTGAAGTGCGCTTCAAAGGCTTCTCTCGTGCACTTGACGCATATGTTTTGAACTTTTTAAGTTGTACGATATGCTCACGATGAGACTTTTGTCAGACTTTTTTCTAAAAGATAAATCCATTGGTGAACGTCCATATTTGAATCCACGACCGTTAAGATAAGACAGGGACCACCACCACCAGTACTCTCAAGTTATAGTTGTACAAACCCTTTAAAAAAACGAGAAGGCAAGCTTTACCACGAATACTTTATACTCATCCTATTACAAGTTGATGGACGAACTATCTAGTAGAAAAACCGCAACTGCTCAGAATGTCTACCTTTAACAGCACCCGGATCAAGGCATAAAAATGTTACACCGAAGTAATTTCATATTCATTACCTAAGGGTTCAGTTTACTTTCAACTTTTATTCTTGTGAAAATTACGTTAAAGCTTTATCTGCTATAAAAAGTCAAATTCAACGAAGACATCCATACTTTAATCCACTTTGTTTATACAGAGTTCACGACCCGTCTTATTTTAAGAGGTTTATAACAAACAATTACAAAGTAATCCATCTCTTTTATAATAAAATATAAGGTAGTCCTAGTAACATCTGCAGTGTTCCCTCGTAGCATATCATATCACGTAGCGTTGGATAGTCATGTAATGTGGTACCCGCCACTTCAAACTCTAGTTCGTAAAACTATAGGTATCTACTATATTTTACAGTAGGTACAAACGAGTGTGGTGAAAGGAAGTGTGTCTCAAGTATTTCACAGATATAAAACACCGCTTTGCGTTTCCAAGAAGAGGTTCTACTAAAACATTTTACTATGAGATAATGTTTCCGTAGACCCCTTCTACAAACGAGTGTTTCATGCATCTCTGAAACATTCCAGTTTAAACAAGTTTAAGAACTCTGCTTATATCAAAAAAGCATGATAAGGCGTAAAATTGAAGACTAAACTTTTCAGAAAACACTTTGTCCCAACCAAAGTTAAGTGGCTTGTCAAAACTTCTTCTCTTACGGTATTCCCTTTTGATTTATGACTTCGATATGTCAATTTAACGTCACTCAGTATGATTTATAAGGTCATGTGAGTAACCTCTCGTGTGCCAGTACATAATATGGTCTATTTATTTTGCTCACTTTCGCCGAAAATAAACAAGACGTGTGATTTTCCGTTAACAGCTCTCATAATAGTAGTCCGAGTAGGTACACATTATAACACACGCGTAGATAAGTACAATCAACTCCAATATAACATATCTTTATTAACAGAACAACCAATACAGGGTAAAATTTACAAAATACAAAAGAAACAGTCTTGCTATCTAAAGGCCGTTGCAAACGGTCTATAGCTAGCTCACCTGATCCAGCTCTTCAGGACGCTGGCCGCATCACGTTGAATGGCAATACTAATCCGTTGAGCCAAATAAGAACCAGCTCTTGGATCGCGCATCGCTTCGACGAGACGCTCTGAAATAATTTTGAAAACGTGGTGGGCACCCGTCCACCACGGATCTAGGGTCTCGACGCCAAAAGGCTCAAATACATAAGCCCTATCGAGGTTTGCTTATTTGCGCCTTTTGAGATCCTCGGCCGAATCTGCCTACTATCTACGCATGTGGCGTCCCACACCAAAGGCCTTCCTCTCTCCCAAGGAACAAGAGTCATAGCGGATCTTTTACCATCATCAGGAAACAGACCATTCGGTTCTAGAATGACTGGGACGTTGACAATCCAAAAGATAGAAGACCTATTAGATAAAACCTAATTTAAATGTATTAATAAAACTAAACTAGTAGGTACATTAAGCGCTTGTACGCTCATTGGTATTGATAAAATTAAGTTTTAAATAGAATTTCTCATTAAGTAAAATGTATTACCTTTCAGACTAAAGGTATTTAACCACATAAGACCAACCATTTGTTTAAATTGTAATACCGTTTAATAGTCAGTTTCTCCTGCAGCGGGATTTGATCCCGCACCTCCTGCGTCTTAGGTGAGCACCCGACCACCGCATCATCGAGTATATTTGACTGGTTATTTCCGACTAAATAGACAATATTTTGGTTAAAATTATACGACTGTTTTTATACGATTTCCTACTGGTTATTCTGGAGTTGACTGTTTAATATTGTAGTTAAGGAAAATGCTCGACATTTGTTGTAGAGAGCAGAGACTTAATTAATTATTTTGTTCTGAGTAGATACCACTTATCTATATTTGAGATGGAAAAGGAAGTTCACATATGATTCGATAAGAGTAGCCGCTCGAATTGGTGCCCCCGGGAAGATACAAAGTCGAGTGCGTGAAATAAATATGTGTCGTGTGAAGCTAAACAATATTTTCCATTAGTGTCAGGAAAAGGTACCTTTTCGAAATAACTGCGAGACCAGGGCCATATCCACGTGTGATAATGCGCAGTAACATTTTATAAGGGATCTAAATGTGAGCAGATGGTACAATGCGAATCGCTGGTAGTACTACCAGCACGGCCGCAATCTGCCATTACGTTTTATGCAAACACTGCTCGAATCATTTTGTTTGTTCTATCTCTAAAATACAATACCTGTTCACGAATAAAATATCGAAAACATAACACACGGAGGCGCCGCATGTGAAAATTTAGGTGTAAGTAAGGAAAGTTTTTCTCTCACTCTGTTCCTTGAAATGAAAGCCTACTAAAAGAGGTGAAGTCAACGTCGTTACCGGGTGAATCGTTCGAACAGTGAATAGCTTTCCTTATTGAACTCCTGGAAAATAACTCACTTCCTTATCCACTTACAGTGAAAAGCAAACTGTGCTTAAAATATCAACGAGGCGGATGTTTGTTTTCGGCTGTTATATTGTTTATTCGTCCTTTCCTCTTTCAACTTTTCTTATTGTTTGTCTAAATGTATTTATTAATGAAATTCAATTGGGAACTTCATCGAAATAACTACACAAAAGCTCGCGCTGTTTTATATTTCTCGTCGGAGGTATTTTTGTAACATTTATTACGAGCTCTTATGTGTAATGTTTATCTGTTTCGCATTCAGTTCCTTTTTATTAATTTAATTATGAATTCCTAATGAGCTTACATTATTTTTTATTCTGAAAGCTGCTTACCATACACCATCATTGATATTACATTGCTTTAAAAAAACAACGTTTGTATTAACAAATATGGCGAAGGTAAACCCATGCGTAAACCACAGAACACAATGTTCGTAAACACCATAAAACATAATTATGTTTTTTGTCAAACGTGAATTGCCAGCCCCTTCAAACATATAGAGAGAGTTTCACTTCGTACAAATATAGCCTCATATTTTTTTCCTTATTGCGATAAAATGATTTTGTTTGAAGATTAATTTTGTTATATTGGTGTGGTGTCATGTGTGGGGGCTAGCGGGCCGAGGCGGGCGCGGCTGCGAGGGTAATCGAATGTCATACGCGGTCGGTACCCGACAGAACTATTCACGAGCTGCCATCTGGCGCACTCCACGCCCTGATTTATATCCCTTTAGCTGTCCAACTTTCTGCACCTTGTTCCTGCAACATTTGTACATGACATCTTAAATATATAGCAACAAAAGACGAAACTTGCAAATGTGTTACATTATCGTGTATGTGTGTATAGTAGGTAGACCTTCATAAATTATGTTGTCTGTCCTAGCTATCTAAAAATCTGTATTTTTTATCATATTCATAAGCGTAATTTATTACTTCATTATAAATTTCACTAAAAGAACCTGAGGGAGATGTTGAATGACTGTAGAACTTGTTCGCAAATTATTATTTTCTATCATGGTTTACATTTATATTTTGAATTGACTGGCACATTTTGTTACAAACCATTTCAAGCCTCCCGGCACTCGTTGGTATTCTATATAAATGGCAACGAGCATCAAAACAATTATCATCCAGTCCATAAAATGAATGCATTGTCCGTTTCGTTTTGGTGGGTCTAATGACGTTAAATTAGACTTCAGGGAATAAGTTCATCAAACATGCCGAAACGTTGCTAACGGGGTACATACATCGCTGGGGGCATTCATAAACTCATTAAAAGTTGCCGCCATGTACTAAAACGACTGGCCTTATCCATATAGACGGCAGTTTTAATCGAGACCGCTTTACGAACCATTAAATTCCACGGGCGGTTATTGTCGAGCTGGGACCGTTAAATGGAATTCTAGACATAGTAGCCGGTCACTCCAGTAATGGCACACGGATTTGCTAAATTAACTTATAAATAACGCATACAATCAGCGCTGAGGCGAGTGGAACCTGCTCAATGGAACTGAATCAATACTCAAACTGGGCTTTCTTTATGTAAACCCAAGCCAACCATTGCGACTCAAAGTTTGCATTATTCCTTTTGTTATTTCTGTTATTTCTGCTTCATTTCAGAAAGGTAAAGACGTGATTAAACTTCCTAGTAATAGCTACTGTGAGGAGAAAGGAAATCACATTTTACGATATTGCCTTTCAAGTGAGTCCTTGTTTAATCTAGTAGGTAGGTAAACCAACGTTACGACTTTAAGTAGGTACTAACGTCGCTGCCTCGACAAAAAGGAAAACTGCGCACAAAAAATGTAGCAGAGCAGCCTTGCCAGTCGGTTAAACCATATTGTAGGCACATAAATTGAAAATCGAAGGAAACGAATCGAAAGGATTGCTGAAAGTCAAACGAGCAGTAAGCTTATTCTTGACGCCAATTTATCGGTTCGAAGGTGCGCCGTCGACTAAATGGTACTGTATAAACTCATCACCTCCTCAGCACCGCCTCTTCCATGTAAGAGGGATTTTGCTCGTTCATTCACCTTAAATCGACGTCATTCCAAGAGGCAAAATAGAGCACTTCTAAAAGAGTTTCCGATAAAAGGGCCTATCAAATTTTTTCAATATCCATTTACGGAGGAATAAGAAGGGATTATGCGCAAACCAAAACCCTTTAATCCGAGATATGGGTTATTGAAACATTGTGGGTGTCGACGAATTACTTCAGCCTGCGCACATTTAGGTACTCCTATAATCTTCTAATCTTTCTAGACCTTTTTCCAATAATTGCAGACAGGGCTGTAGGGGAGTTAGGGGCTAGTTGAAGCGTGGGTAAGAAGTAACAGCACAGCAAGATTTCTCAGTAAATATAAACTCGATCAATCCTATGACATAAGCACACACAGGTCAGTTTACAGACCGGTGGTGAACAGATGCACCATTTTGACCATATTATAAGATTTTTAACTCTCGTAAATTTTGATTAGGTATACGTTAATTTATATAAATTATTGAACATGTGTTGGTCTAGAGGCGTTGTCCATATTTTCGTTGTCCACCTTTCAAATGTTTTTTTAAGTATTTCAGAAAAAAACATTTGCTTTAATTTTATTTTTAGTAAAATAATTGAAAATATAGGTAGATAGATTGTAACTAAACTTCAACCTTCAGCCCCGAGGGTGTGGTATTTGAATGGTAGAAATCAAAAATTAAATAATTACGATGTTTTAAGATCAGAGAAGGAAATCCAATAGAGCGTCTAAGAGCTAAATTAAAGCAGAATAAAAGCAGATAAAATCTAACGTATACAACTGTAAAGTATCTTTGTACAGATATAAAATTTTTACTGTTGAATATGCAAAGCCAAGATTGGTATTTACATCTCGAGGAAATAACATTACTGCGTATTTGCTGAAGTTAATACTTTAAGTAGATCAACATCTTTCAAAAGAACCAATTTTAAGGTTTTTATATGAAGAGAGCCTACAAAAACAATATTTCACATTCGTTATTTAAAATATAGACGAAATGGATATAACCACAAGACATAACTAAAAAAAACTATTATTAATTAACGGTTCTGTTGTTTTTTTGGTGTTACTACTTACCATACACCTGATACAACTTGCCCCAATCCCGGGGCAAATTGTAACAGCAGACTTAGAGGCAGACTTTTGCAAAAATCGCCTGTGTGCCTAATCTCATTACCTATCATTTGGTTTAAAACTTATATGCATATGATATACGAATAAATCAGTTATAAGACCGTTTTTATTAAAACACTAGCTGCTGCCCGCGGCTTCGCCCGCGTGGTACCCGAATAAAAAATAGCCTATAGAAAAAAGAAAAGGGCTATTTTTAGGGTTTTTCCAGCAATAATTCTAATTTTTCTCGCCGTAAAAACCATCCTTGAACTTCAACGAACATTTTAAAAAAAGATTTGGCCAAATTGGTCCAGGCGTTGTTGAGTTATGCGCTTACCAACACATTTTGCGATTCATTTTTATATTATAGAAGATAAGAATTCTTTATAAAAGCGTTTTTTTAAATGTTACAACTTGCCCCCTCCTCCCCTACTCTACCTTGTTTTGCGAGGAAAGGACTAAGCGAGGACAGGACTAAGCTATTTCTATTGACATGAGACTGTGATATACATGAGTTATACAATGTCATGGTATGATTGGTATGAGTAGGTACCTTTTATTATTAACTACATAGTAGGTACTTACTTATACCCTAGAGAAGTCCTTTAGGTTTACTTGATCTAGATATTAAATGCTATTCACTTAGTTTCATAAATTGGCGTAGGTATGGTATTATCTTCTTCTATATACTATCTATACACATTATAGAACCCAGCTAAGGACAAAGGTTACAAAGAGACGTATGAGTAATTAAATGAATTTGGCATCGTTGTGCACCCGGTTTATGCGCATAACCGTTTGGTGAACTTTGAACGAAGTGCATTAAGTCGGTTCTACCCCTAGAGTGTTATTTCAAAGCGTGGCGCCGAAAGCTCAAGAGGTCCTCAGTCACTGACCGCTAGAGTGCGATGGTTAACTGAGGGAAGAGGAGAAAAGTGTGGAGATAATTTTTTTGACGTAACATTTGTCTATTTGCTCGACATATTTCATCGACATTGCTAGAATCGACAGATTTTGTAACCTTACATTATCTTCTTATTATTTATTCAGAAATTAGCACAAAAATTAAATATACACCTTAGCCAAAACTCTTACAGCATGATCCGAGGAACATCCTGTGCCGACCCCACATAGGCTGGGATAAGGGCAGGAAGATGATGATGATGAAATCATTCATAAATTCTCTACAGCTTGACTGTAAACCCTTTTGATTAAGTACTAATACCGGGTACCTGGATTAGCTCAGTTAGAAAATCTCCAGGATTGAAAAATAGGGACGTGTTTTGTTCTTCTGTGTATATAACTCGATAGATAGCTAGCTAGCACTTAAAACCTGAAGCATTTTACGCAAAAATAAATTATAAATTGAACAGGCAAACGAGACTTCAGCCCGGATTTGCATAAAGAAGTAAAGGTAATCAGTTAAAAAAATAATTTCGAGCAACGCTGCCCTTGAGCGCAGTTTCCATTTGTTGAACAAAAGCGGTTGATGTAAACGGTGTCCCTTTAACATTTAGCTCGATTACATCTTGCGGCTTAATCCCGCTTGTGTTTTGTATAAGAAATAAAAAATACCTGACTATCCAGTGACTTTGTTTTGTCAATAAGCCCATTCGGTATAATCTCCTCCATTTAATCAGTAGAGACCTTTTACTGAAATCAGTTTAGATTTAACTAAATTATTCGGTTACTTATGAAGAGTACATATCAAAATATCGAATACCTTGAAATATCGAAGCTTAAAACAGATAATTTATCATGATCATATTTCAAATATGACCATGACCACGACCATGACCATGACCATGTAGTTTTTCACTACAAGTTTACACAAATAAAAAATTTGAATGACCCCCGACCCCGAACAAAACCCCACAAATCAATGGGACCTGTGAAAGTTGGAAAAATCATTTGGTCAAGTAAGAAATAATCTGATGATCTTCAAAGTCCTCAACAGATCTTTATAAACTATAGCTAAGTAACATCTAGATCACATTAGCCAGAAATCAATCAGAAATAATGCCCATGACAAACCTGCAGTAGCAGCTGAATTGCAAAGATTAAGAAACGTTTCGAATGAGAAACGGTGAAACGAAACCCCTCGGTGCGCGAGTTCGACTCGCACTTGGCCGATTTTTTCTCCAGTAGGTATAGGTACTCGATTATCTATTGTATATCTATTGTAAACTTATATTATACAAAAAATATCTATTACAAGCTTCGATATTCCAAGGTTATTATATGTTTAATATTTATATCTATCAGATACATTTATTAACAGAAAGATTCTTACAACTAATACAAATATGATTTACAAAATACAAAAGAAACAGTCGGGTTATCTAAAGGCCGTTGCAAACGGTCTATAGATAGCTCACCTGATCCAGCTCATCAGACGGTGGAGGCATGCCCGAGACGCTGGCCGGATTGTCACGCTGAATAGCAATAGGTACTGATCCGTATTTTGGTTTTATATATTTTGATATGTTACCCTAGATTAATATGGATTAGGTACTATTATAAATAAAATTGATATACATTTTATAAATTATTCATGTCTAGAATAAAATTACAATAATAGTTCAACGATTTATTACTAAATAACATGAGAAGTAGGTTTCTGGTTTGTTTATCTGGCTGAAATGAAAATGTACCTAAGATGCAAATTCGTAAAATGTAAATAAATATTACGAATCAAAGAAATTATGCATAAAATACAGATGGAATCCAAACCATCCCATTGAAAGTCAAGAATACGGTTAGGAAAGAAAGGGAAAAATCAAATTGTTTTCACGAAGATATCAAATCGTCGATGTTTAAGGAAGAATTTAGGTCACGTCTCATGGATTACGGCTTATTTCCCGCGTCTCTTTTTCTTCGTTTGACGCTAATCCCGGCGGGCTTCGCTGAGATTTTGACCTCCCATCGTTCCCGAGCTAACCCCGTTTGATCAGTTCCAAGGTCAAAAACTCATATAACTAAATTTATGAATATAACAAGAGAAATAATCATAGATTGCCTAACGCCCACCGCAGAGCCATAGAATCCATTACGCTTGCTTAGATTATAACAATATCGTAGTAGCACAATTTCAATAAAGCTATAATAATTAAAACTTAGTTCAGTTTAGCTTAGTCTGGCATCATTTCCAGCATATGTTTATTGACCTACTTATGTAATGAGTATTCAGCAACTTTAAATAAACAACTTCTGTAACTACAGACATCAGCTTCAGATAGATTTATTTGTGGTCTGTTTATACACCTACATACCGCTTATTTGTAGGTATATTTGGTAATAAGAAGTAGATGGCGACTTTCGTCCTAATAATCTCTCCAAGGAGTCAACTCGAGCGCGCGCTCCAAATCTGATTATCCGCTGAGTGACGGCGCAATTCCAACCGAATATTAATCGAGCGAGAGCACAAGCCGTTTTTGATCCACTAGTTTTATTTTAAACAAAAAACGATTGTAAACCTTTTTAGGGTTTCGTACCCGAAGGGTGCCAACGGGACCCTATTACTAAACCTCCACTGTCCGTCCGTCTGTCAGCGGGCTGTATCTCATGAACCGTAATAGGTAGAGAGTTGAATTTTTTACAGAGTGCTTATATCTATTGCCGCTATAACAACAAAATATTAAAAATAAATAATAATACAAAAATTAAAATACAAGAAACGACTTTGTTTCGATCATAATCGATAATCGAAGTTAAGCAACGCTAGTCGCGGTCAGTTATTAGATGGGTCGAGTGTTTTATGCACATTTTTGTTTTTTGCGAACGAAATCTTAATGTAATCCGAAGTCCTAAAACTAGTAAACCTTTGACAAAAGTCCGAACTGACTATAACTATAACTTATCTAAATTATTATCATCACCATGACTTATTAAATGAAATGAAAAATGCTCTATTGAGAACAACAACCAAACAATTGCTGGCAACTGGCGGCCTTATCGCTTATTGCAATGTCTTCCAGGCAAAATTACATACGTACATTTTCATTATAAAGCAACATATCCCACATTAAAGATGAATGTGGACTCTAGGATTTAGGGAATCGTTTAACTTGCTAAATTATACAAATTTGCCTAGTAAATAGCTCTAACTCGAAGAAAATGTCGCCGTATATCATCGTGACCGGGTCCGGCCAACCGCTGTAAAAGGCGTTTAATTTGCATTAGCTCTAAAATAATGTAAACGGTTTGGAACAAAACCTGGACCGTTCACAATGGGTTCACGCGTTTTGTCACTGCATGTGAACAAAAGATTAAGAGCACCTACACACATGTTTTTTTTAATTACCAGTTAACCTACTTGTGTGGTTATTTTACTGAATGAGTATATTGTAAGCTTAGAAATAGATTTAGGTGTGAATTACTTTTTTAAGCAGTAGGCCACTGTCTTATAAACAACAATGTATTTTTTCAATAGCACGAAAATCTCTTGCAGCTGAGCAGGTCTGGCATGGTAAAATGCTGGTTACATTTTGGTGCCAAAATGCAGCTACGCATATGTAACCACAACATTCCGAAACTACCGAAATGCAATTTAAACTCTGTATAGCCACTGTTCCTGCGCTGTTATGTGACAAGTTAAAGCATTATGCAAATTCAGGTTAAATCTGGGTTACAAATGTACATGTTACTTATTAGTGTATCCTTGAATGCAATTTTACTTTATTCAGTTTTCAATAAAAAGATAGAAGTGCAGCTCTCTCTTCTATGAAATTATTTTAAAACCTTCATGCCCTGAAGCTTATTCACAGGAATTACGTACCAGTTAAATATTCCTGTACAAAGTAAACTTCTACAAAGTTAACTGTATCTTCGATGCAAGCAGATATTAAAACATATTTCAGAAACAATTCCAACGGAGTTCACCCGTTGATGCTTCACAGTTCCAGGAAAGTCCTTCAACAAGTAAATGCAAGTATGTAGGTATGCCGTATAATAAATAATCACCTCTTAAAATACTACGCAAGTCGGCAGACACAGAGAGGTACTCTTAGGTACTACGTTACGTAATGCTTTCTTCAGCAGCTTTGCTAAGCGATTTTTCATGAGGTGTACCGCGTTAATGTGTACAAACGCTCTTGGCTTTTGAGGCAGACCTACTCTGCTTCTTTGCAAGAAATAAATTATGCTCAAAACTGCTCGCGGGGTTTCAGAAAATTCTCAAACAGATAAGATACATGACTTTTCGCATTCAGTTTTTATTATCAAACGGTGAATGGATCATACGCGCTTTTATTGCCTAACTTGGGAGAGATGAAAAAAGGAATAACTTTCAGGGAGCGCTCTCGCAGCAATATACATGACAACCTGTTATAAAATCTATGCTTTGTGAGCTCAATATTAGATCCGTATATAGAGTTTAATATTTATATGCATTTTATTCATCAGCCCTCAGCAGGCTTTTACGCCGCAATATATAATGACAAATATGTAATTACCTTAAATCGGAATATAATACACAGGTTTAGTCTTTTAGTGCTCAAAACCCGACGATATAGCGAAAGCGATAAGCGTAAAATTTTACTCATCAAATACCATTTTTTGAAATTTTCGGGAATCCTTCAGGCAAAACTTCCAAATGAGTGGACTATAATAATTTTCCCGAACATAGCTCACAGTTTTCATAAATATTACAGATTTATATTATACAACTAGCATATCTCCGCGGCTCCGCCCGTGTTGATAAATGTAGCTCGAATACTCTTTGTGATATTATAGGTCAGAAACTAAGTGTACCTATTCCAAGTTTAAGCCAAATCCGTTTAGCCATTACGAAGATGAATAGAAACATACTCGCAGACAACCTTTCTCATTTTTTTATATTAATGTGACCCAGAGACAATCAATACCTACCGAGAACTTCAGCTAGCTAGTATAGTAGTATAGCAAGCTAAGCCAATACTTTGCTCTTCAAAATATTAGCACCAATGCAAATAAGATTACGAAACCCACTTGACGCCTAAAATATGGCTGATTAAATAAATCGAGGTTATCATTATCGTGTCATGTAATAAATACGTATAATAACATACTCAAAGAAATTAGATAAGACACTTTAAGTAGGGGAGATTGGGGTAAGAAAGTAACGTTAAATAATAATCTACCTAATGCGTTAATTAATGTTCTCAAACCATAACCTTTAAACATAAAGGTTATTGTTGTTATTTTCGATCCTAAATGGTGTTACTTTCATTGACCAATTGGAAGTAGGTCAATTACAAAATACTTATTAAAAAAATAAGTAATTACTTATCTGCTGACTTGGAAGTAAAGAAATAGCATAGAATGCGTCCAGCTGCTTCTCTCCCCAAGCATGTCGTAAAAGTCGACTAAGGGATAGTATCCTCTCTAAAATGATGGACCACCTATATGAGCGATAGGCTGATTAAATTGTCACCATGGTTCACCATATCCATCTTAAGACTTTAAATCAGAAGTGGCTGCAAGTTTTCTTATGTTTACTTGTCTCTCTGCCCACCCCGTTAGGGATATGGGTGTGATAGTATGTTTGACTTAAAAACACTCGTATCTTTTATTTTATTGCTTCGCTGATGACCTGCTATTAGATTGGAGTTAATGACTAATGCTATTTAGAACCATATTTACCTATTGTAACAAGGCTATATAATTAAACCAAAAATGTTTATACAAACTGTTAGATACACTTTGGCTACTTTTGTCCCTGGGCGCCTCTACTTATATGTTTCATTAATAATACTAACATCTACTACTCATACTAACGTTATATACTAACATCTGTAACTTAGTCTAGTGTTGCTTAAAATAAGTAAGTTCGCATGAGCAAGTGGCCAACTCTTGTGATGGAGTTTTTAGGCCGTCTAAAGGCCCCTTAGACCCCCAAAGGCTTGAAATAAAAATATTCTATTCTATAAGAAAAAAAATTGCTCAGTTTATAATTTAGTTTTTGAATAGAATAATAATAATTAGCCTTCGAAAAGTCACAACTTGTTATTCGATAAATAGTTAGGAGCCTACCTTATGACAAATGTTGTACAAACATGTTAGTTTTTCTAAGAACTGCTCCTAATAATTTGATATAGTGTGTTCAGTCATAATCAAGGGGATAAACCTCAATTAGATGCCTATTCTGAAGACGGATGGACTGGCGATTTCGGTACAACTTCACCAAGAAAGGACGTAACTTAAATAAATACAACATGACAGGATTCAGTATCCAAATGGTTCATTTATAAATTGACCTTAGGTATTAAACATTACATACCTACTGATACAAATCTGCTGACAAAAAAATACAGGTAACGTAAGAACCATGACATAAATAATAGGTATTTAATTGCAAAAACCATTTAGTCATTTTTACCTGACGCACGCATGAAATAGGCATGGCCATGCTTTAACCCATTTTTTTCCGGTTCTACTAGTAAAGGTAAACAAGTCGACTCGACGCGGCCTCTGATTCTGCTTTTGACCAGTCGATCGGTATCCATCCGCTGGCCAAGTCGCATCACGATACATACTTAGCCAACAACATGAAGCTCTCACCCGTTTTACTGATTGTGCTGCTCTCGTGTGTATGTGTCAGCTACTGCAAGGACCTCATAGTCGGCACAAGCTTTAACAACAGACTGCTTTGGCAGGAGAAAGCGGAGTACAACGCTATACCGCTCAAGAAAAGAGTGAAGGAAGTTTTCTATTCCGATCCGGGACAGCAGACTATTAAGGTACACTCGACCAACACATAATTTTAGATTACCTACTATTTTTAAATTCACGTTCACAGATTCATGCAAAATGCATTTTTTTTTTATTAAACTACCCACTAAACTGGGCGTTACACTACACGAATACAAAATGGAAAGAATAGTAAATTAAATAAAAGTTAAACTTTATTAAATTGTAGAGCTCTCAGATTTTTATTTAATCAGTATCATCCTGTTCCATATTTTTATTAACAAGTATGTATAATCTCAGTCTAAGAACAGTATTTACAAACCTACCAATCAAATAAAAATGTGCATAAAAACCTATTCGTGCTATGAAGTCTATTACTTATTTAAAGCTAACTCGCCTTATTATGGTGTCCATTGTTTCACAAATTACTCTGCAATGTTTCTACTCAAAAATTTGTGGTACACCGCTTCGTTTTTAGTTTTGTAAACGTTTGCCTTTTTAAACCTAACTGTATAACATATTATATTTTAGTACATGTGTTATAGTAAATTTTTTCTACTACGTTTGACTTGATTCGTCCTGAGACTAGTCATAGAGATAAAATAAGTAATCAAATACATTAAAATGAGGTGACATTGTGCGTGTGTAATAAGTAATAACTGTTAGAATAGTATATTGTTGTTGTGCAGGGGTGTGTATGCATGTCTGTTCCCACTCACCTGAAAGCTGAATTTATGTGGAATTATAGGTACATTATATATATATATATATGCAGCAACTTTTTATCCGGGTAGGTAGGTACCACACGAGCGGAGCGGACGGTCAAATGCATCATCTCAATCAAAGTGAAACTATGAATAGCTATAAAATAAAATAAAAAAATATCTCTTTGTTTTATTCCAGGGCATCGTAGCTCGCGACCTAGACCACACCGATGCGATAGCCAGCATCACAGCTGGAGGAATAGGCTTCACCTATGCCAACCTCAGGCTGAAGAGCGACAGAGGAGCCGGACTCAACTACCAAATCGAATTCTACGTTTAAACCTGTTTAAACTAACCAAAGTTTGAACAGACGATACAGATCATTGTGATTTTGTAATCATAGTGGGATTTTCTGTTCCTTTCATTATGAGACTTTAAAATGTAAACGAATTTAATTTATAAACTACCGTACTTTTTATCTATTTGGAACATATTATACTTAACAATATAATAAATGTTAGATTATTAAAATTAGTTTTATCGTGATGATTTTAGGAAATATTATCCAGTTCATATATTCACTACGAATTTTATTATCTTAGCAAATTAAAATAACTTTCTTCAAGGTCCTATCAAATCTGTGTTAAACCACAAGGTGAAGGCTTGTTTAATTCATAGAAAAAATATTATTTAATGGTTAACTATTGTAATAAAATGAATATTTTTAGCATTCTTACTGAGAAGTCTAAGCCGATGCAATTATGATAAGTTACGCTGATTACGAGTAGATCTGCAAGATCTTATCTAGCTTTCTTGATGTAGCTCCAGTAAAACAATAGACGGTCAGTACCTCGTGAGCTATTCTCTCAGAATATTAATGCAACCGGTACCTACATTCATACTTACGGTACACTTATGTTAATACAATTTTTACCTAACTACACGAATTATGAGAATTTAATATGAACTGCAATAATTGGAATGAACCGAACATTAAAATCGTTAAAACAAAATAGGAATCATTTGAACAACTTAAATGATATGTTTATTCTATCGTGAAAACCATTAACATATTTCATCATCAAGATGAGTAGATCAATCAAGTAACGCAAAAACTAACAATGCGCGCAACGAAGGTAGGGCTATGTATAGCGTTATTCTTGAAACCAGTTATATGTTACAGCCTTTGTTCACTAACACAAACAATGCTGATGTTACTTTTACTTGGCATCTATTACCCCAGTCAAGGAGTGTTACAGGAATAGCTGATAAACAGTATCAGAAGTTATCGAATAACTTGTCTTTACCAAACTAATAACTAAACAGTACTTGATCAGAATTCGCTATGACCAAAATATAAGTAACGCAGGCTCGTTACAATATCTGTGTAGAATCAGTGTGTAATCGTTTTCTGTATGTCAATTTTTGTTGCAAAAACGCGACGAGATGCGTTATAAACAAGTTACGAACTGCCAAGTTCCGTTTGGTCATAGCTATAAAGGCCCCTTATGTGAGCACGTCTTTAAATTGTGTAGTTTTTCCTTCTCAATCACACGGCTCTATGACAAACCGCAACAATAGAATCCTTATTAGGAAAAATAGGAGGAAATCGTCGAACACATGCTCCATGATGTCATTCAGCGCGATCAAGTGACCAAAACAACAGGAAACCTTCGTTTAACATGTCAAGTGGCGGTCGAGGACAATTTATATGACAATCTCACCGCTATTCTCTCATTCCACTCTGTTTACTTACTCCTCGACACGATAAACCTAGCGACGGTAATTGATTCACACATACTGTGAATTCTGTGGTTAGATTATATCAAGTTTCCGAATACATAGCTGGATGCAGAATTTACATAGGTAATACAATCACAGAGGGTCATTTGATAATGCTCTTCAAATACTCCACGTACTATATTCTATTCGGTAACCAACAAGCAAATTACCTACTTCTTATCTCATTAGAGACAAAACTGTGCCTTCCTACGAAACGTTAGTAAGTACGTTTAACTAAGTTTGAGATTATTTAGTGAACGCCGTCTTTTTCGAAAAACTCTTCAAGTTGTTTGTAAAACCATCACCATGGCACCAGCCAGCAATTGTTCGTTCTTTGTTGAATGACAACACCGTACGACCGTCACCTTGATCTTACGAATTATCAAGGGAATATACGAGATCAGCTGATAGGATAGTGCTGGGCAAGCCTTCTCCATCTAATTGTCCCGGGCACTGCAGCATCCCGTTAGTGTAGACAAAAGTTGCCTCCTGATGCTGTATAAATCATAGATGGTAAAAACCTAATAGTTTTTACGAGAACATCATCGTCTAAGTGTATTTTTTTGCATCATTATTTGTTTTTTATTCAACTACGAATACGTATAGCGTATGTGTATCCTAATGTATCCTATAAATTTCCTAGTCAAACATGAATCGAATTAAATATAAATGACAAAATTGAAAATAAAGTCACAGACCCGGCTGAGAGTAAGCAACATTTCCCGCCACATTAATTTTAGACAACACAAAAGAGACATATTAATACGACTAGGTAATTAATGTGGGTACGTGCGCCTAATTATCTGTAGGCGGCCGCTGTCATGGATATTTCTGTAATAAATTAGACGGGAGACCGTTTATACAACCGAGCAGTTTTCGGGATTTTGGTTAGGGGGCGATAATGGGATACCTGTCGTCATACACCTGCAATTTATGTCTTATTACCTGTTGAATGTTCGCATAACGCACATGGGATCCATACCCGAAACAATATGGCTCTAACGTTTCCGACCTAGCTATAAAATATTACATACGTGCTACGACTTTATTATAGCAGTAACGAGAAGATTTTTTTTATATACAATCCCATCCAGAAGGTTAATTGTTGGATTATACCTAGGGAAGTAGGTAGGTATGTTTATAGAGATTTGCTGGAACACTTCTTCAATGGGTGTGTCAACTTAATGGAAGACAAATAAGACATACTTTTGTATATTTGCTAACATGTCTTTGATATTTGTTACCTATAGTTTGTAATTATGCCAAAGGTATTTTTATCTCTATTGACTCACAACTAAAGATACACATATTTGTCATGAGTTTCATCAGTAAAATACTCATTAATTTTAAATTAACTATGGAATGGCCATATTATTTTAACTACTTACCTATAACTGTGTGAAAAGTATTAATGCTACGAGTACGTTTATCGATTTCCTTTCAGTTACATTGCATTTAACGTTTGCAACACGAGTGCTGCGCGTGTGTAATTTCCTGAAGTGGAAATTATAAGTTTTTATTATAGCGTTAATCAGTTGGCCACACATTGGCTTTGTTTTCACGCATTTTGCCGACGTATATGGATAACAGATAGTCAGCATGGGTTTACTTCTACGATGATTGCTTAACAATCTTTTTTATAAAAACATAAAGATATTGTTGACGCCTCCAGATAATTTTAGTGAAGACGATAGGTAATCTAACTTATTACGAATAGTATATCAATGACCTTATCTCCTGGTATCCGTCAAAATTTCTTATACACTTATTATACTCTGCCCAAAGTCGGCATATAGAAAGAAACAAGGAAAACTGAGTTAGGCGTGCAATTTGCGACTGAAGGATCTCTAAGTCGATGTATAGGAATGTCGACCCAAGTATTGAGTCATTGTTACCAACGACAGTTAGCAATAGATATGCTGCGTAAAACAAGAATATTGTAGATATATGACGACACCCTAAGGATACCATAGACTGCATATACGGTGATTCATCATGGCTCTAGAGCTGTTAACTCCCTATTCTACCTGGAAGGGATGTGACTTTATGTTGCAGTAGGTACCTATACATTGTATCGACGTGTTTTGTCTGACCTCAAGTGAGAATACTCTCAGACACTTCAAACTCTGATTCGGAATGCCTCTATTCGGCTAAGTCCAAAACATCCACGATGCGGCTATGTAGATAGTCATAACACTTCATTAATATTAGATCAAACATCAAACTAATATTTAGGCATACTATTTTTGTGGTAGGTTGTACATTAAAGTTATCCACATACTGGATTAGCTCGTGGGCCAACCTGTTTGGCTCTCCCCCACACCCACGGCTACTTTTTACATCGCTCGCCACATAAAGCAGCTGCGGAGTGGGCCCCGAGGCAGGTATGTTATGTGAATCGAGCTGTCGTCGATCGGTGGCGGTTAACTTTATTGCCGAGGTTCAGCCGCATTATTTATTCAGCATCAGGTACGTTCGCTGAAAGTTCTGATCGACTCACGCATATTGTGTTTGCATTATCTAACCTTCATAAAGCCGTCCATAAAAGCCTGTGTGAATATTGTTCACAAGATGAATAAGAAAATACAATCGTAAAACTTAAACCAACTAAAATATGAGACAACAATGCGTGACCTTTTCTAAGTTTACATAAAACTTTTGCAATCTAGTAAGTAGGTAGATGAAAATGAATACCTACCGTTGGTACCATGCTGTGTCTACAGAATTGTAACTAAATTGTATTACTATAGCTAATCCACGCTCACAAACATCTTCTCAACTAATTTTAGACCAAAATGAATCGTGTATTATATATAACCTAAAACCTTTATATTTGATGTCCCAAACATCAATGATCCTTTGAGACTGAAATGAACCAGAGATCTATGGATCGTTTAACCCGCAGCTCGTCTACAATCAAGAAGATCTCCCCGATTATAATACCAAAATGAAAGAGTGCCAAATCTTTACGTTTGATCTCTATAGTAAGTCTAAAAATACAGCTGGATAAATTGAGTAAGTACCTATTGATAAATAAAATACAGAGAACATCATTACAACTGAACAACGCATAAAGACATACGTAGGTACCTATTCGCTACCTAATCCCTTTGAAGTACTTATATTTGAAAATAGCAATTTCACTCTGCAGTAACGTATACTTGCAGCACTTGAAACTCTGTTTAAAATGTGTGTAAACGTACACGCATATGACTTACTTTTCCGGGCCGTTACTTAAATAAAATTGCATCGTTCTGTTACTGGCTATGTAAAGTAAGTGTATGTAGTACTTAGCGGTAGTTGTATTTGGACTGAGTTGAGGAAGTTAAATGAAGTTCAGAGTAATTACTCGCGGAGGCGGTTTAGTCGGCTCCTGGTTATGGCGACAGAAGCCACGCGCCGCTCTCCTCCTAAATTGAGTTCAACTTAGCTTCTGGCCGCGTCTTCGCTCGCGTGCTATTCGGATATAAAGTAGCTTATGTCACTCTCCAGTTTTAAACTATGGGAATATCAAAAATATGTCGATCCGTTGCTACGCTACTGGCTGAAGAAGAACCAACCAATGAACTTTAAATACATAATCGAATTTATCCTACTAAATGCGAAAGTTTGTGAGGGTGTGAGGATGTGTGGATGTGACGATGTATGTTTGTGCCTCAATCACGCCGTAACGACTGACCGGATTTGAATGGAACTTGGAATACACATAGTATGTGTGCTGGAATAACATACAAGTAGTATACTTTTTCTTTGGATACCAAGCGAGCGAAGCCGCAGGCAAAAGCTAGTAATATTTATATATATATATATATATATATATAGTGGAATAGTAAGCGGGAAGTAGGAATAGGTAAAACAAGCGGAAGGAGAGCCAATTTTTCTATTGTTCTATATTTATGTTTACGAGGGGTTCATTAGGCATATTTAAATATACAGTCTGACTATGCATTTTTGTTTTACTATGCTTTTAATTCATATAACACTTAGATTTTATATAAAATGTATATCAAGTATACCTACTAAATGATATTGATTTGCGCCTGTTACTAGTTGCCTAGGTTCAGGCATGTTTGTGATGCTATTATAATAATAGTAGGCAAAACTTTCGGTAAATCATTAGGTACTACAGGGTAGATTTTCCAATATCATTTCGATTTCTACAAAATAGTTTTCCTGTTGAAAACAACTATAAACAAGTATTTCTGGCTTAGCCACTAGAATTATTTACTAGCACTTTTCCAGGTTCCCCACCATCGATAGATACAGTAATATTATTTAATGTCATAAATCCTACAATTTCTGAGAATGTTTATGTCTCAATCACGGCGTAACGTCTGAACGAATTTGAATGAAACTTATGTGACTTGGAATAACATAAAGGCCACTTTTTAATTGGGTACAATGCAAGCAAAGCCGTAGGAGAGAGCCAGTATAATCATGATGAAATCAAAAACCCAAGTTTTCGTAGCGGTATGATTTGCAACCTCCTTTCAAATCCGGTTGAAGTGATATCACGTCACCTGAAACATGGTAGAGAATATAACATTTCTGAAAAATAGAAAGAGGTGTTATGTACTGACGTCAGTATAAATACTTATCACGTAATCAATAAAAAACTTAGTTATATTATTTATGATGATAGTAATAGTCACTTTTAACTGCAATGCGACGCATATAAAAAATCGTTTTGTGTTAAATTACTACATTCATATAATAAGAAAATTTTCTACATAGCATAAATAGGCACATAGTACATTTCATTTCGTATTTCACAAATGCCCCAGTGAGCGAGTATCCTGCGAGCTGAGACGCAAGAGGTGCAAGTTCAATTTCCACGATACACGCAGAAATTATGTAATGTGAATGTTGGGTGTTATTTAATACATTTATTAATATGAAAGCACTATTATAACTTATATAGTGCAAAGAATATCTTGGTTGAAATGTTCGAACACATATTTTGTAAAACGAAATCTCTAAAATATAAAACTGAGTAAATTTATTGAAACCTGTAATATGCCTTGCATATTTTTTAAGAGTTACAGGAACAACTTTTGTTTTGAGTTCATGGATGCTGGAGCCTGCATCTAAGTGAACAAATGTTAGACATTCAACAGCAGAGGCACGAAAAATTGTGTGACCAAACTACATAAATATTCAGAAACTAGGTCGTTAGCCGAGAAATCCGGTTACACAAAAGACTTGGGCGGCTGCAGAGTATTTCGTAGTCCGCAAACGAATTGCAAATGCGGAGTTTGCACACTCGGTCGCCAAACACTGCCGCTGCCGCTGCCGACACGCTGAAGACCACATCCACGCAGAAACCAGGTGATGGTTGGTGCCCGCCACCTGAACCATCATTTGTATTCATTCCTATTATGTAGCGCAACTCACTTCAAGAGCTAGTCGTGGGTAACCTGCTTTCTGTGTGAATGCGACCGAAGACTTCCCCTGCCGCGTATGCCACCGGAATGACAACCGAACGAGCAATAAACACAATATTTGAAGACCTCAGAGCCACCATAATTGCCTTCAGCTGCGTATTGAGGTTAAACCCCTAAGGCAGTGGATAAGTTTCGTTGTGACGTTTTCTGAGAAGCTCATATGAGTTGAAATGAAATTGTAGATATATTCTAGCCTAGAGCTTTACTAGGACTCATATGAGGTATGTATTTTGTTGTGTGTGTACATTCTTATACTATTCATACACCCAGGCTATTTTGGTATTGAAAGTAACTAATTGTGAGACTTAGATGAGTACCTACATACCTACTTCTTATGTCTCATTTTAATGAAAACATTTGGAGAGCCTCTACTTTTTCATCTGGAACTTTATTATGTTATGCGACGGAAATGCCATTGAAAACATGGGGAAACTGGGGAAACAATAAGCTACTTGGTAGGAGCGGACGAAGCGACTGACGCGGTGACGCGACCGGTCGACGACGGGTGGAAATGTCAGCCCGGAAACCCTATTGGTGAATAGGCTTTAGAAAATATGGGACAGCCTCACCATTATTAGCTTTTAGGGTTCCCAAAACTGTGAAACGAAACCCGTGCGACTTCGTTCAATGATAAAAATTATCGAAAAATACTTAACCAAACCTTTACTCCGAACATAGCAAAGCCTAAAATCTGAATAAACAGAATCCTCAATGCGCAAGTTGAGTCACACTTGACCGGTCTGGTTTTTCATCGCAAATAGACATTTCACGAGTCCGTGCCAAGATGATTTATTAAGTACGATAAATTTAGCTCTAGTTATGCGTATCGGGTGCATAAAGCATGATGATTAGTTATAAAAAAAGTTAATTAGTTTCGCAACTAGAAAGGAAAAGCCTAAGCTCAAGGTAAGTACAGTACAATTCAAAGTTGCAAAAAAACCTGCAGATTACTTATAAGTAAAATAGTTTTAGCAGAATTTCCCTCGTTTTATATGGAGCGGAAATGAAAAAGTTTTGCAAGTTACCCGCGCTGAAATATAACCATTCTCAAATTCTTTGACTCGAGCTGGATCATATTTTTGCTAAATTTGTGGCAATGAATCTTTCCCAAGTTTTGATTGTACACATTCGTTACCTTCTACCATTCGTCAACGTTAAGAGTTTTATTCGACCCAACTTTGTGGCTCAAAGAGTTAAAGCTTGAAACTGCTTCTTCCGAAATTGAATTTGTAGGTAAGTAGAGAATCAAGTTTACCACTTTTGAATAAAGTTTCGAAATAAGTGGGTATTTTACTTATGCTAATGTTTTTTTGGTGTGTTTAGTTATACCTAACTAGGGCTTGTATAAATTCATAGCTTAGTAAAAGTTGTCCTAGGTTATCAAAAATAAACTAAACATTTTCAATTGAAATTCATCTAAAAACTTGGAATTTAATAATATTTAAACATTATTATAAGGGCTTTGTTCTAACAAAATGAAGGCTAACGATACTCCGAGATTGATGAATGATCCATGGATTAAATATCCGTTTTAATCATAATGTCTAAGTTAGTACTTGGCAGTGAAATAATACGTTCGTGATTAGCGTAATAATCGTCATCATTAAACGGCCACTTGAGAAGATGAGGCTGAAACTTTGCAAAAGTTTAATTCGCTCTACAATCATGATTTACATTTCTTTAAAGAGGTGCCTATTAAAACTTTTTTCGGATTGCAACTCCTTTAACACTTTCAATTCTAGGTGCAATAAATCAGAGTAACCGCGGCAGCTTTCACGTTATGACTTCCTCGTAAAATTTACATTTAAAAGTTAATTTTCTCGTTTCCCGGCTTAGGGCAATTGTTAATCTTGGATTCTCTCGTGATACCCTCGGTGTAAAAATTATGAACATTATTCTAAGTTGGCCGCCTTGTTCCCTTGTTACGTATCTCCCTTGCTATACCTATAGCTGGCTACAGCTCGGATATAAGTAGCTAGCTTGGAGTACGGACTGGGAACCACTATCCCCAAGCGGGGCGGTTTATGATTATTTGCTTTTGTTTAATTCTGTTCTTGTTTTTCTATCCATGAAAATAATAACTGGGGATGATGGAAAATATATCGGAAAGTGAAATTGTTCGTGCGGAATTTTCTTGCTTCGTTTAAGTACCTATTCTTCTTTATTTTCGTGGATTGCTAATGAATCCTGCAGCATGTTCAACACGGACTTTACTACTATTACTTAGAAAATAAGTTAAAACTTACATGATTGATGAGTCAAATCAAATAGAACAAGCAACGGGTTTTCTTCGCAAATCACTAAGTAATTTCTAGGACCAAAACACTCGATACATTTTGCAAAGTTTAGGGTCTCATTGCATTGTATCTGAAGCCCTGAAAGCTTGATTTAATGGAGGCTTCTTAGGAAAGCGGAGGTACTCAATTACGTTATAATCAAGGCATCCGGTACGGGCGGCTCGGGGCACTCCGACCTCGTAGCGAGCTTAAATGTCACCGTTAATGCACGTCCCATTCATTACTAAAATACCATACCTACCTCTCTACAACGACCCTCTTAAATACTTGTGTTGTTAATAAGTTTAAAAGTTGAGTGGAAGGTACTTTTTGTTTGCTTATTATTCTATCGTTAGATATGTGCAAGAAAAAAGCCTCTTTGAGTGAACTTCAATCCTTTTATTACACTGGTTTGAAATAAAATAGTGACACGAGTAGTACCTAGTAGTAGTAGTAGTAGTAGTACCAATATTCTTCGCTAGTACCCTAAGGTATCCATCAAATAATAGATATTATTGTTCACATACCATCGTCCACATAAACTCATGTTCTCAAATGTTAACAAAGAGATCAACAAAACTTCATGATTTTCTGAACCAATAAACAGTCTATGTAGTTAAAAATAAAATCCCTCCTGCAAAGTGAGAGAGCTCTATGAATATTATTTTGAATTCAGCTTATCGTAACATAAGACGGCGCACTTTACAAGCGAGCGAGACCGGGATAGAATGATAGATTAATGCATGTTTCGACTTACCGATATGCAATCCTTGTCTACCCATCTTCTGGTCATTACCCACAGGTGTACAGATTTTAGCATAGGATAACGTACAAGAACACGTTTAAGTTTTGCACTTTCAGAGTTTGCATTGGAACCAATCAATGTTATTTGATAGACACTCGATTTCAGTATCACATCTATATTTCATTATTAAACATAAAAATAGAAGGTTTTCCAGCTCTATTAAACAAATAGCCAACGTTGACGTTGAAATCTCTTTATTTGTGAATTTATTTGTTTTACAAAAGAATCGCGGGAATCATTCAATTTAAACAATTTAATCAAAAGCCTTTATTGTATGAGTTTTGAACAAAACAATAAGTCAAGTGCGATTCGACTGCGATCGACAGTTAAATTCGATTTTTCAAAAATGTAGAGTTTTGATACATAAAAATAATTATTACTTAGGTATACTGATATCCTTTCCTACCAACATTCTAAAAAAAGAGGCTCCGATTCGGTCAGCAGTTCGAAGCTATATCATGGACGAGACAGTAAAACGAGATAATAATAAGCACTGGGTGCAATAAAATACGGCGCTTACGACCACACAACTCGATGACACCAATAAAATTGTGCTGCATCACCTATTCACGTTTTTTATGTGACACTCGCAATTTATACCTAAGAACTGCTTTTATTTTATTGCGAGCTAAATAAAATTTATACTTTTGTGTAAAATAAATCAGAGTATTGGATCAGCAACGTAAATTTGCGGGGTACAAAATACTGCAATCTGTTCAAAATGGTAAATAAGGCCAGGTTCAGATAAGAGTTTTGGTCGCGGAAAAGTTAAAGGTGTGGAATTCAAGAAACACTTGTTTCCAGGTTTATGTAGGTAAGTACCTACTATTTTTCATAGAAAGTTCGGCTCCAATATATCTCGTGGGCCTTTCTTTTATTCGCAAAAGCTGTTCTCATCTTTATTGGCTAGTGCCTAACATATCAAATCGTAATGTAAGCACTGTTCTTACCAACTTAATAATAGTTTTTTTATTGCGAAAAGTTTTAGGCTGTGACTGACTGTTTCAATTTCTTCTCAGTAGGTAGAGTACTTTCATAATAATCTATTTACTCCACCTACTCGTCAATAGTTAAGTATCTGGTGTCGTAGTTAAGTAACTGTCCGTGAAACGTGACATAATAATCACGTTTTAAAACTCAAAAAATAAATGTCAAAGAGTTGAAAATTGATGAACACAAGAGTGGATGAGGTTTTTTAAATTTTACGAAACGGCCAAGTCATATGTACTTTTTTACAAATATTTAGAGTTTGTAGAATTAGGGTTTACAGGCAGAGTTATTTATTACTAGCTGTTGCCCGCGACTTCGTTTGCATTGATTTTCGTGCCTTTGTCCTTCCCTAAGGTGTTATCTATCTCCCTGCCAGATTTTATGATAATCTGTTCAGAGATTTAGGTGTGAAAAAGTAACAGACAGATAGAGTTACTTTCGCATTTATAATATTAGTCAGGATTTATTATTACAAATGTGGTACAGTCAAGAGCACTTAGACCTATATTCTTTGGAGTTGAGACAGGCCCCGTGGACTATGTGATGCGCAGCACAAATAGGAGCTCAGATAGAGGTTTGGCTCTACAGGGCTCTACCAATGGTGATTTCATAACTTTTTAACAGTGAAAGCATTATGAACTAGTGAGTCTTGGCAACCAATTTTACATGGAATGTTTTTGGTGGGATTTTAATTTCAGTAGCTAGGAAGTATTACCTAATTACACCTCCACCACTATTCAATAGTTTTATAATTTAAACAGCAATAAATCGCACCTAATGCGACAAAAGTATAGGCCATTAAAATAGGCGGGATCGCCTAATGGTAGTTTCTGTAACACTTTTGAACACAAATTACATCATCGATGTTACAATTAATATGCATCGTTACTTTGAAGTTTAGTTAGTGGGAGTGGGGCGGACTAGGGCGGTGCGAGGCAAGTTTTAATAAGGGTCTCTCTGGGTCATTACAGGCTCCTAGCGGTAATTGTGACGGCGGCGGGTCCCAGCACTTAACGACACTTCTGGTTGACGCTGCCAGCCACTTCTTACTGCCGTCTCGTTTGTATTTCAATGGCTTTGTCAAATAAAACAAAGATGGGCGATAAAACTGTATGCTAATAATAAAAACTCTTATTAGGTACTTATTACTCAAAAATTATAATTATTGTGAAAGATTAAACGTGCCTACCTGCCTCTTCAGCGCAATGATTTACCGATTCAGCATTTTAAAATTTGCGTGTATTGATGTAAATAAAATGTTGGCAAATTCACTTTGCTGACTGAAAATACTGGAACGGCATTTCAGCCGTTACTTGAAATAAATACTATGTAAGAGAAAAATTCAACAACCATTAAGCGAGAAAACTTAAATTATCGCTTGTAGATCTCGCAGGAAATTAGAACTTTTCCACTAGGGAAGCGTTCGAAGGAGCAGGTAGAATCCTAAAAACAACTGGTGTAACTAAAAATTATACATTTATCTATTAGGTAGAGAAATAAATATATAACCAACACAAATAATAGGTATTTAAAGAATAGATAGCAATATTTTGAAATATGTTTAGTTATAATTACTAGATAATTAGCCTATGTTTTGATTCAGTACCTAGACAAGAACACTAGGCTAGTGGTAGCCGTCCCGCCTTCCGACCCTAAAGGTCGTGGGTTCAAATCCGATCGCGAGCCAATGGATTTATCTGTTCGAATAATTGATGTGCGCTATACCAGTACTCTCAAATAGTAAAGAAAAACATCGTGAGGAAACCGGCATATCGTATAGTACATAATAAAGTTCGAAAACCTGTGTCGAGAGCATGAAAATCCTTTCCCCACACTGGTTCCAAAGAACTAGTGACACAACTAAGTACTTAGGTGTACAGATCCGACAGAACAATTTCCTGTACTACAAAAAAACTTATTTTATATTGTAGTAAGTAAAGCTTACACTTATCTGCCGTGTTACAACTCTGAAATTTCAACTTTTGATTGGAATATTTCGTAATAGAATCGACCAATCAAGCCCTGGACTCATGATGTATTTTGAACTTTATTACTACGTAGCTAAGCCGAATTCTGTTCGAAAGTTATGTGAAGCTTAAGTAAACTTTATCTGAAGCGCGAATAAGTACCGGGCCGTATATACCTAAGTGCTAGATAATTATGGCTTTATGAATTCGTAGTAGGCAAAACTATAATATTTATCTTGCTTTCAGGTATATAAGTAAATCATTTCAAAACTAATTATTAGAAAGTACCTACCTATCTCGGCAGTATAAAAGATACTTTTTAAGTACATACCTATACTTTTCTGTATTTTAGGGATATAAAAATGTTTTCACCATCCCCGGACGCTTCTACGGTGGCCGACAACCAGGCCGCTGTCGGCAAGTAAGTATTGTGGAATGATTAATTGTTCTGTAAATTGAATTCACCGTGATAAATGAAATATCCGCACAATAGGTAATAAATTACGCTGACCCGTTTGGGCGTAAGATGAAACGGCCTGAAAGTAGGCACGGACTGTTGCTGAATAATAGGTAGGTATAAAACACAACACACGTTAAACACCTGCTGAAGGTATTGTTGGAATTTTAATTCGCATGGGCCACGAACCGCTTTTGTTCAGCGCACTCATACAGGCACAACATATGGCTTTGCTTTGTGTACTTTGCGTGTTTACACTACATTCAATCCAATCTTGTTTATTTCTTCATCAAATTAAAATGAGGTCTGTAGTGTACCGAACTAAACAGTGTGGGCACTTAACAGATGATTTGAATTCGTTTAGAATTTTATGGCCTTATTTTCTTCCACATCAAATCATCCTTCTACTGATCCGTAAATTAATAATAGTATAATAAGATTATATTCGAAACTAATGTGCGCTATAGGTAGGTACCAGGTCTCAAACAACCAGCAAAGTTTTTTTTTCAATAGGTATGTCTAAAGATATGTAATAAAAGTTTGTAATTTTTTTTTCTGGATGGTGTACCTAGGAAATGGGGAAAAAATTATTAAATATTTTTTTTTCTATATCGGAAAAATTAAGCTCTAAACCAGCTTTACTGAATTGATAGGTAGCTTTTACTGTCCACTGTTCACACTTTGTCATTTATTTACTGTTATGCTTAAGTTAAATAGTTTTCTTACCTACGTTTCTTCTCTGACGCTCGTAGGTACTAGGGTAAGATAAAAGTAGAAAGACACTTAGCCCGCATGTAAGTGTTTGAAGTCTCTTCTCGACTTACAGGGATAAACTATGATTAGATAAAGTGGCTGTTAAAGTGAAGATGTTAGAACGTAGGTAACCAAAAACTATTTTGTGACAAAGACAGATAGTGAGGAAGTGGGCCTGTCCTGCTTTATCCGTCGCCGATATAAAGAAAAATGAAAAAGAAAAAATATTATCATAAAACATTACCTATACCTTACTATACCTTACATAAACCATAATACTTACTAGTACCCACTTAAGAACTTCTTACATGTGCAATCAAGTAAATAATAACTTATGAAAATGAAGTAAATGCCAGCGATGCATGTGCACTTTGAGCGATGAAGGTATTTGGCTGGAGACTGCCATTAGCTTAATTGGCTTAAGTGTCTGCACGAAGACGTGCACATCAAGACGAGACGGAGGTAAATTGGTTAGCGTAATATCTGCATACTTTAGCCTACTCACCTATTATTTAACTCAGTTTTGCACAAGCCAAACATCGCCGTATAAAGTATAAAACATTCTTAATATGCAATTATGATTGTGTAATATGGGCCTAACATTGTGAGAAAGGTACTCGAGGCGCACATTTATTGAACAAAGCGGCAAGAAAAACGACGGCAACAAGCGGCACCGGGTGTTCTAAATTGCCAACACTTCAGCTGCGAGCGTTTACTGGAGTTCACTCTAGTTCATTATTTGTAACATTGCATCGATCCGACATCTCAGGAAGGTGTATAAAAACTGCCAATAAACCCAGTCAAATGGATTTGTGATGTTATATTTTTATTAGGGTTTTGCACTTTCGCGAGAACGTGTGATTCTCTTTTTCATTTGAAACTGCGAACTCAGAGTACCTTTCGATTATTAGGTACCTATAACCCCGCATACGCACTCGTGACACGTAGAGTACTGTAAAAATTCAAGCGCTTCGATATTGAGCACAGACTAAGACAAAGTAGCATCTGGTGGTCCGTAAAAGTAACAAATAGGTAAATGAATAATTGTTGCAAATAAAAATTCGAGGGGCACAGCGAGAGTAGAACTTTTTTAAATTCCAAACCAACTCACTAAAGTAATTAGAATTTTTCCTACGGCCCCATTGTGCTACGAACTCAGCTCACGCAAACTTTTAATGCGACTTAAATTCAAATGCTATTTTACGGTTTCTCTTTGGAAAGTTGATTTTAATGAAATATTGGACGAGCAGATTGTTATTGATTTTTCACTTTGATGATGCACCTTCTCGCAGTCGCACATCTATTGCGTCCTGATGAAATAAGCCCTTCAACGTTTCAAATTAAGCCACTATTATTAGGATAGATACTTTATATTCAAATGACTCTGCTGAAGGCAAGCTAAAACTCATCGGGGAGACTGATCGCATTCCGCGCAAATAGGACCCATCAATCGGAGGGGCTTTCGATCAAAGACAAGGGACAAAGGGACGGTCGCAAGATATACCTGAAGAATTACTGCGCTACGTTGAGAAACATACGTCTTTATTTGGTCGTCAGTGACGCGTGACTTGAGAGCTCGGTTATTGAACTGGAACTAGCGCTTTTGACTCATATAATCATCTATCATCATCATAATAAAAGTGTTAAGAAAAATATAAACATGTATTGTGAGTTGACATCATAACAATAATATAAACATAATTGGTAGGTTGGTAGGTTATGATAACCTACTCATTTTTTATATTTTTAACGATCATCGAACAAATATTAACACTTCTATTCTACACTATTATTATAAAGTGGTAAGTTTGTAACTTTGTTTTTTAATTTCAGAATGAACGTAAAATATGATAACTCTCATAAACGAACTGAACAAATTTTGAAAATTATTTTACTGTTGTAAAGCTGCGATACCTATGCTTGAGTGCTATATTTATTCCAACAAAAGTAGTTGTCAGCGCGAAATCTAAATATTCAAAAATCGAGTCGAAGAAAAAGGTGCTGATCGACTGCTCCATCCGCTCGCCAAACGATTTCAAATACAAGAATATTGATGTTTATTAGATCTTCTATGAAAGTCAGCATCATAATCTTTCTTACTTATATTATGAATGCGAAAGTTTGTGAGGATGTTTGGATGTTTGTGCTTCAATCACGCCTAAACGGCTAAACGGATTTGAATGAAACTTGGAATATACATAGTACATGTATTGGATTAACATATAGGCTATTTTTTATCCGGGTACCACGCGAGCGAAGCCGCGGGCGGCAGCTAGTATGTATATAAATATACTAGCTGCCGCCCGCAGCTTCGCGCGCATGGTACCATGTATATTCCAAGTTTCGTTCAGATCCGTTCAGCCGTTTAGGTGTGATTGAGCCACAAACATCCAAACATCCAAACATCCAAACATCCAAACATCCAAACATCGTTACAAACTTTCGTACTAGATGGCAGCACCGGTAAAATTAGTACGCGCTATCGTTGCGTTTTGAGCTTTACGCCGGTAATTTCAAGCAAGCTAAGACTTTTCAAATTAATAATATAAGTAAGATATAAGTAAGATTATACATATTTGTGCACATCTCACACAGCGCCATCTAGCCCCAAATTAAGCAAAGCTTGTACCATGGGCTGATAGAATACTTAGATACTCATAATACACGTAAGTTTTCTTATGGTTGCCTGTGGCTCTGCCCACCTCATTTGGGATACGAGCGTGATAATATGTATGTATGTACCACAACACCCAAACCCGGAAGAAATATATGCAGAACATACAAACATTTCTCCCGTAGCGGGAATCGAACCCGGCGCGGGTCTTTCGTCTCAGCCGAGTACTCACTCGCCACGCCACCGAGATCGTCAGTCGTCAATTATATAAATTATATAATTGCGCGGGTCAGCTAGTTCAAACATAAAAAAGGTTTAATAAAAGCTACTATTATTTACGACAGCGATCGCAAATCAGATTATCAGTGCATTTCGAAATCCACTAGCGTAAGCTGAAAAGCACCTCTCAACCGAGCTTATCGAGTTACACACTGGACAGTGCAATTTACGGACACTGTCCGATATTTATTTCCTATCCTAGGTTCGGAGCAAGTGCGATATTTAGGGTATATTCTATAGAAATGTGATAATCATACAGGTAAGAAATTATTGAAGAAGACCTGGTGAATAACGTCAAAAGCTTCGACTTATCGATAAAAAAATATATAAAAATACTATGACTTATTTCACTCACACAGTTTAAATTTTGTAAGCAGAATCTGTTTTGTGTTTTGTAAGCTAAAATAAATCAATTAGAGCAGCATCAAGGCGCCCACACGTCACGATCGAAAGATAGAGGCTGCAGCCGTCTGGGTAACTCACGAGATTTATCCAATCCGACATTTCGACCGTGGAAAGTTCCTAATGAAATAAGTTAGTAATCCTCGGTAATTCGTTAAGTGTTTGTGCGATAGATGCTTGTTCCGAGCCCCGAGTAGTTCAGGGCGTGCGGCGGACGATAACAATGACTACTAACGTTTCATTAGGAGCTTTCGCTCGCCACCAATCTTTGCCCTAATTGCGATTGAGAATCATCTCATATAAGGACACAAAAGTCACAAAAGCAGATATACTTGTCGTTTAACGTAAAATAAGTTAGTATAAGCTAGTGGCCAACTCTTGTGGCGGAGTTTTTAGGCTGCCTAAAGGCCTCCGTCATGGCTTAACGACTTAAAAGCCGGGACCGACAATTTAACGTGCCCTCCGAAGTACGGAAGCGCTCAGCTCGTAATGTTTAACGTATATGTATCGCTACTAAGACAACCAATGATTTGAAGAATATCAACTACACTGCAACAGTATTATTGGTAATAAATATTACTAATTATTTTATCCAGATACCCGTTACTGTAATTGCTTCCAATAAATAATGAATACCCAGTAAGCCTCCGCCGTAGATACCAATTTTCACGTAATTGACGTCACTGATTACAGAGATCACAATAACTATCGATATCCGTCCATCACGATAGCAGCGTCCGGACCAAATTAATACGATAATATCAATAAAACCTGACGAGAGCACTAGTGGTCTAGTGCTAGAGGCCCCGCCTTCCGATCCTAAGGTCGTGAGTTCATATCCAATCGCGCATCAATGAGATTTTCTGTTCGAAAAAATTATGTGCGCTATACCAGTACTCTCAAACGGTATATCGTAGAACCTAAAATGTTCAAAAACATGTGTCAAGTGCATGAAAAGAGCCTTTGAGGCACACTTTAAATCCTTTCACCACACTGGTTCGAAAAAACTTAGTGGCATGACTATTAGTAGTAATAAAACTTGACTTTAAGTCCATTCGGATGAATGAGCTATAGTGACCTACTCCTGTCTGGGGGTGGCGTTTATACTAATTTAAAATGAGTATTACAGTTATGTGATTTTGAGCATAATTGTAAATTGCAGATAAATCACTTTAGGTACTGTAAAATGCTCCGTAATCGTTCAACTGATATCAAAAATGTCTGTTAAAGTTGAAGTAACCAACGGTCGGGCACAGGTTATTTATATAAGTCATGTCTGACAGCGCCTCCGAACTGAAAGTTCACTCATATTTTTTGTTTGACAAATTGCCGTGGTAACGGGACTTGGCTAAAGTTTCACCTCCATTTAAGCCACCATTAATACCTACCCGGTGCGCGTGACTCTTTTTTACATTTTATGAACGTTCCAATAACGATCCTGGCCACCTGTATAATAGCAGTGATTCAGTGTCTGTTATTTTATGTTCCAGGATATTTAATCGACTGCCATAGAAAGCGACACGATGATCTTACTTCTGATTTATATATATTTTTCTTAAAATAAAGTTTTACTAAAAGTCTTCTAACATAAAATGAAATAGAATGATTTAGAGTTGAGGTTTAGAGTTTTAGATTTTTTAAAGTATTTGAAGTACTCAGAAGCTATCATTAATTGCATGGAACACTTTGTGAAGTACCCACTCTAGTCAACTTAAAAACCAAGTTTATGATAGAATCATCTTGGTTACTTTAGTTTCGGCACTCAAGGCATATTTGCAAGTATGCACATTTTAAGTTAAATTGAACTTCAAATGTTTTGAAATGAGTAGACTCCTTATGATCAGACTTAGTTTTGAAATTGCAACATTATTTCAAAAACATTCCCTAGAAATGTCAAAACTTCATCCAAAAATTCTATGGCCAAATGAAATATTATTGGAATAAAATATGCGCATAAATATTTACCTACTCATAGTAGATATAAAATATTTTTATAGAGATTTCTTCACAGCCCTGATTTTCGTAGAGGTGCTACGAAGGTCTGCTACGTCTGGGGGCAAGCAGCAAGTACCATAACAAGTTTTAAGGTTATTTAAGTTATCTTTACTACAACTTGAATATACATATACAATGCTATAATTTCCCATCAATCGCCATCATCATCATAGTTTTTATTTCGAGAAATCCCGTTGAAAAAGATATTACAGTTTCATATTTTTTCTCTAAACAAAAACTATTCACATTCTTAAAATTATTTATGACTAGCTGCCGCCCGCGGCTTCGCTCGCGTGGTACCCGGATAAAAAATAGCCTATATGTAAATCCAGTACATGTACTATGTATTTTCCAAGTTTCATTCAAATCCGTTCAGCCGTTTAGGCGTGATTGAGGCACAAACATCCAAACATCCTCACAAACAACAATATAAGTAAGATTACGATACTTAAGATGATTCGAAAAGCATTAAATCCAATTACCACACTATAGTTCTTACCCCAGTATTTAAATTGCTGATTAATTTTTTTTGATATATATTTTTCAACGTCATACTGACATCAAACAATATATTTTCCATGAAAGAAACATTCGAGCGATTAATTATTCTATTCGAAAGATCAAACTTTACATTGAAATTCAGCGTGTATGCCAGCCGCAATACCGAAATCAATTAAATATACATTCCGAGTCAGCGAGCTGAGAAATGCATGGGTGTGCTCCCGGACTCCGAGGCCCGCGAACATGGAGCTAAGATTAAACAACTATTCTGCCAAATACAAACATTTAAACAAGTAGGTGGCTATTTTTTTACAAAATAATCAAATGATAACTATATTTGTTGTTGTTTTGTTGATTGACGATCAATCTGATACCTTTAAAGTTTGGCAAACCTTTCTCTACCCCACATCTTGAAAATTACTTATTTTAGATGATAAACTTTATTAAGAATGAGGCTGATAGAGGGGAGTGGAAGAAAAATACATGTTGTGCGGACTCCACGTAAGTGGTATAAGGGCAGAGAGATGATGATGATGATGAAACTTTGTTAAGAATCTGACGTTACTAAAAAATATGAATGATCGTAAAAAGATGTTGTATACAGATTATTTTGCTTTGTTTTAAAAAAATGCAACATAACTATGTAAAGCAAATCTTACGTAACAATAAAATGGCTTACCGTCCATCTACCACATCCTCCTTGGACTCGGATGTAATAGTTTTGAATGAACCCCGTAATCGAGAGGCTCACCTCGCCACCAGTCCACTAGCTCCGCAGTTTATATCTTTAAAATGATGACCCAAAAACAGTATGTCATGATAATAAGCACTTACGAATACCGCACAATTATACCGAAAACATTATGGGATTCCGTGTTACAAAACAGAACGAAAATCGATAATAGATTTTATGTCTATTATCAATATGAATAATCGCTTATAGATAACAAAAGAAAATACATTCTTGTCTAGTAAAAAAAGATACTATTTTAGTCTACCTTACTCAGTTACAAAACAAAAAAGTTAACTTTGTCTGTTTTTTGAAGTCTGTTATTATATTATTTTTAAATTAGGTACAATTATGATCTCAAGTAACTTTATTAAACCGAGCAAAATAATCTTACAAAGTACCTACTATAGCATAAGCTAAACAGATGACTAAGTAAAAGTTATTTTGTTGTTTTCGTGTAATTTATACGCACTCTAAAATGCAAAATTTTATATCTCCAAAGACACCGGCGTAAATTAATATAAAAAGTTAAAATATCAAACGGAGATAAGAAGATATTTTAACCCCCGTCGGCACATAGAATGAGATGATAACAAGGCGTTTAGTATTCCAG
Organism: Scotopteryx bipunctaria; assembly: GCA_949320045.1. Taxonomy (NCBI): domain Eukaryota; kingdom Metazoa; phylum Arthropoda; class Insecta; order Lepidoptera; family Geometridae; genus Scotopteryx; species Scotopteryx bipunctaria. The sequence continues at coordinate 8,056,958 of OX439450.1, read as the reverse complement.
TCACGAAGGCTCGATCCACCTGCTTTTCATATCACGACAATTGCCGACCCCGAGGAGTCGGCTCTCCAGCGGAATGACAATTCTTGTCTATGAAAATCAATTGGAGGGAACGATGAGCTCCGGCTCCGACGACAATTCCAATTTCATTAATGGCTTCCGTCGCGCCGGTTCCTGTGTACCAGCCTCCCAATCTGTTTGCAGGATCGCCGATACCGTCATACCGCACTCACAGATACCATCTAACGTCACCTTTAATATTCATTTATAAATTCAAAGGGCTCTTAATGAACCCTTAACCGAAGGAAAAATTGTCATAATTGAGAGTGCTTTTGAATATAAAACATGCTGTTTAAATGTCATCACAATCGTTGGAAGCGGAAATAAAACAGTAACTTTAGAAACCAATCTACCCATTAACGAATCAATATTCGTTCCCGTTGCGAACTCGCACCAAATTTTCATATTGCCGCAATACAAATCTGGAGCTGAGTTGGAATAGCTTTGAATTTCCATTATCGCTTTGAACGTGTTATGGCATGACTAGTAATAACAACTACCTCATAAGTTCTCATGTGTTGTGTGTAACTAAGATTATGTGGATGGATTTGAATATTGGATCATTATAATCAGTACCTAACTATTCCGGTCCTTGAATTAATTTGTATAGATAACGCGTATGTTCCGAGACCAAATAACTGAAACAGATTCAATGCTTGTATTGGAAAACTCCTAATTTACTAATAGGAATGAGTTTTATGTGTAACAAACTGAATATTTTAGAATAAATAAATATCTACCTAAAGTTTCAAATTGGATGAGAATAATTTGAGATATATATTATTGTCATTTTACAGAATAAATAAATGATTTGTTTGTTTGTTTGTTGAATAGGCTCCGAAACTACTGGACCGATTTAAAAAAATCTATCATTGTTCGCTGAAGCCGAAGCCGAAGCCGAAGCCGAAGCCGAAGCCGAAGCCGAAGCCGAAGCCGAAGCCGAAGCCGAAGCCGAAGCCGAAGCCGAAGCCGAAGCCGAACCCCAACGCCAACGCCAACGCCAACGCCAACTCCAACGCCAACGCCAAAGCTAAAACCTAACCTAAATGAAACCAACGCTAAACCAGCGCTAAACCTAAGCTAAACCTACACTAAACCAACCCTAAACCATCACTAAACCTATGCTAAACCTTCACTAAACCTACGCTAAACCTAAACTAAACCTAAGCTTAACCTGTGCTAAACCTACACCACTCCACTCCACTCTACTCCACTCCTACCCTCCCTCCCTCCCTCCCTCTTGTACGCATCTCCGAAATGACCCGTAATAGTATAAATAATGGTATGACGATTACTTCCCCCCCAATTTTCAACCCATCTTACCTCCGAAACGGTTAAAAGGTGTAGCATTTTTTTACGGATTTGTATGGGAGGGCCTATTTCGAGTAGCTTCGCCAGAAAACCAGGAGAGCTGCTTGCAGCTCGCGCCCCCACGTGTCCTACAAGTTTTTGACCCCCTCCCGATTGGCCCACCGAAATGCAATCCGTTTCTGGAATGGAATGGAATAAAAATTTGACCCCTCCCCCACAATTTAAAGAAAACTTTGTTTTCTTTAAACGTTTAAACGTTAGGTGGGCGACCTCCTAGTACAAAATAAATAGACAAGTGTTTCAGGATTTTTCAAAACAACCCTTAATAAGGTCTAAAATGGGTGTCAAATTTGTATGGAAACTTTTTAACGGGCGGTGCGAATGGCTTGAAACTCGGTTTGAAATCTAACGCGTACGAAGTCGCGGGCAACAGCTAGCAAATAAATAAATATAATAAAGAAATATTTGTGGACATTTCACACAGCGCCATCTAGCCCCAAACTAAGCAAAGCTTGTACTATGGAAACCAGATGGCTGATAGAGTACTTATATACTTTTTTTGTAAATACATACATAAAATACATAATACTACAACACCCAGACCCGGAAGAAATATTTGCAGAACATATAAACATTTCTCCCGTTGCGGGAATCAAACCCGCGTCTCTTGCGTCTCAGCCGAGCACTCGCCCGCCACGCCACCGAGGCCGTCATAGAATGCGAATAACTAACTCGTAGAATAGGTATCATATCTGTGCATTGAGTAGCCACAATAATTGCAATATGGACATTGGAATTGTAGTGGCTATCCTGGCTATGGTGCGTGCAACGACTCACGAGACTGCGGTTACTGATCTACTCATAGCGAGTTACTGCTGATTGCAAATGCAAACGTTATACTCCTAACCCACTAAAGCTCTAGCAATATACTCGAAATAAGTCTAGTTTACTTGGTTGGTGCTTATCCGACTCCATAAATAAAGTTTTCATGGTTGTAATAAATACGCTACGATATTAATAAAGTCCCGTAGAGATCCAATTAAACATAAGCACAGTAATATATACATAAGTGAAGTCACAGGTATATGAAACATAATAAAATGATGTATTTATGTACATATCTTCTATACACCATCCATCGTCAGCATAAAAAGGAACCTGCAAATTTTTTATCCGGAAATAAAGAGATTTGAAAATGAAACAATTGGGCTATTGTTGCGACGTTGTGTGTGAGTGAGTGAGATACATCACCGGGTTTAATTAGCAGTGTCAGCCGCGTACCTACCTACTGGAATTGTTTCTAGGGTTTTCATGATACCAATCAATAGCCGGAACTATAAACAGTTTTACATCACTCTTATGGATTTTTATAATTATTGAGTACTGTAAGAACCTACATGAGTACATACCTTCATGTATGTACTAGAACATTACCGGTAGGTTATTTTTATTTGCCAACGAGAAAGCGAAACATTTGGGCTATTATTGCAATGAAGAAGTGTGTGTGTGTAGAGAATGAGGATCACAACAGAAATGTTATATATACCGAGAAATGCTATTCAACTATCCAGCTTATCTAATACATTAGTAAAACTTGGACCTTTCTAGACGTTTGTCCGGTGTTACGGCGTCTCGAGCAAGCCCTACCCGAGCCTGTTGCGTGAGGCGCGGATTTTACACGAATCTATCCTAGCTGCGCGGATTAATACTTTGGTTTGGTTTAGCGCGGCGGCTTACAGGCCTACAATGTAATTAGTTTGGGTGTTAGGTGCTAGGGAACAATCCCCCTTTAGATATATGATTTATTTATATCCCTCCATTGTCTTCATAAAGGCACACATCAATGAATAAAACAAACCTCAATTAAATGATATCTGTTTCATTTGTTGCAAAAGTTATTGTCGAAAGCTCGCCGGAGCTGTAATATTTTATTTGACCGTAGATTTATTTAAGAGAGTATTCACATGGACTAATTCCAGAGACAAATTAAAAGACAGCAATAAAGCAACTAATTCAATGAATTCGGCCAAGACTACATTTTTGCCAATATGAAACACAAACATGACCGGTCAAGGGTTCCGATCCATTATTATATTTTTCGCTTTGCTAAAACAAGTAAGTAAGTAGGTAAGGGACGGTTTTGTTTGATATTTTTTATTCATTTTCATCATAATATAAAAACTATACGCCGTATATGACAAAATTGTTGTAAGAATGACAATATTTCTAGACTTAACAAAAATATTTTATGGGCAACTATAATATAAATAACTTACAAATATTAATTTCTAAAATTTTGACGTTGCACATAAACAAGTTGTGCTATGTAGCAGTTTGTTTGAGTGAATAGCGAGTTCCGTGGCTCGCACAGCGCGTGGGCACTCATCCGGAAACAGTGACGAAAGAAATCGATCACCGCGAGTTTATTATACAAATGATATTGAAAAAATGGGGGCGACGGCTTCGCAACGCCACCTTGACATCAGACGCCCTTGACTTAGGTGAAAACGGTCGCCACCTCTCATCAGCTGATCTTTGCCTTGTAAAAACAGTTTGATTTTTTGCAGACGGGCTTTCAGAGAGAATTCAATTGCTTTTTTACAGAACAAACGGAATGAGTAATGATATCAAATGCACAGATTGTCTATAAATTGGTAGGATTAAATAATTTAATTTTATTAGACTTTATTAGGGTGTCGAATGAAAATGGTAAAACGGAACCCTCATGGTGCAACTTTGTCCTCCCGTTCGAGTAAAAATCAAAAATGTTTACTTGTTTATTGGCATTATTTCAGTCAAAAAAGGAAAGACATTCTAACTGTTGGTATTTATTTGAAAGAGATTATTTTGGATATTCTGAGACAGTTTTTTTACTAATCGAGCGAGCGAAGATCTCAGTGGTAACTTGGCCGATTTGGCGTTGTATGTTTGTGGATATGTTTGTATAGAGCATACCTTTCGAACCGTTAATCCAATCTGTATGAAACTTGGTAGGTCAATAGAAGCTCAATCAGTGAAGGTCTTGTAAATATATTGGGTTGGTGGTAAAAAAAAAGTTTTACAAACGTCAAGTGAGAGTGGTGGTGGAGTGTCATATGAAAGGATTTTATTTATACATTCCAAAATGGTTTTATTTTTATTCTAGGTACTTTTATTATATATATCAGCTACATAAGACTATATAATACTTTAGGAATTCAAAAAAATGACAAATTATATAGCAAACTAGCTGACGTTACGTAGTGAAGTTATAAAGTGCTTGACTTGCCCAATCTATAACAGGTCTTCATTTTCATTTATGACGGAAAATTTACCTACATACCTATGTTGTTTAAATATAAAAAAATACCATAGAGAACCAAAAATTCATTGATGAACCCTTAGCGTGTGAGTCAGCACGCACTTGATCGGTCATGTTTTTCTCTTTTAATGTAATAATTTACTTAGTTTAAATCTGTTTTACTATAAAGAGTTGCAGGTACTACAACTGACAATGCTGTTTGTTTTTAAGTAATGCATTCCTCTTTGCTATAACGTTTGTGAGGACATACTCGTAATACTCACAATGTCCACATGAGGTCATGCTAACTTCTGACAAGGGTAGTTCTGTTTTTTTTTTTCAATTGCAAGCTTATTTATGTGAAGGTCTCTACACTATCTAATTCAGGTCAGCGCAGCATGCCTGTGACCGCCATTCTTCACCCTGACATTAAATGTAACAATAACAAACACAATGTTGTAGCAATACTATAAAAGCGAAATGAAACGTGTAACAGGCATCATTTGGTAATAGTTACTTAACAGAACCAGGAGCACGATATGAGGACATTAGTTTTGCTTTGGTTGGCGGCGGTGGTAGCGGTGACTTGCGCAAGAGACGTGCGTCAGAGGAGAGACCTGCTAGCGGCGGCGTCCCACCACTGGGAGAAGGGCGGGGGTGGCGAGCAGCACGGCGATCATCACCACGAGCACGGCGGCCACGGTGAGAAGGGCTATAAGGGGCACCACGAGCACGAACACGGCAAGAAGGGACACTCGAATCACGAGGGCCACAAAGGACACTACGACGAGCACGGAGGCCACAAGAAGGGCCACCACCACGACGACGGCTACTACGACGAACACCATCACGGCGAGAAAGGGGAAAAGGGACACGGTTTCGAGGAAAAAGGACATTTTCACAAAGGCCATTCCACAAAAGGGCACCATGGCATCCACAAGATAGACGAATTCAAAAAGGATAAACATTTCCACGACAAGCACGGTGAATCGGGATTTGAGGAGGGGTATGGTGGTCATCATCACGAGGGTGGTTTTAAGAAGGGGGGGCATTTCGACAAGGGGCATAAGGAGGGTGGGTTCCACGAACATGGGCACGGCGAGAAGGGGCACCACGAGGACGGTGGCCACCATCACGACGAGAAGGGATTCCACGACGAGGGGGGACACGACGAGCACTATAACCACCACGCCGGACACCACGGCAAAGGCGGCCATGAAGACCACAAAGATTGGGGCTGGAAAGGACACTGATAACGCTTACCTATGAAATTCTTAAACTTTGTTATTGTTGAATATATTGTGATACGGAAATAAATTATACTGAAATAACATGGTATTTGTAAAACTGTAGGTCTTATAAACTAAATTATTCCTTTGTTAAATTATAATGGTTTACCTAACCCGATAATAAAAAGATATGATAGGACATCTAGGCAATTCAAGAACAATGCTCCAACATGAACTTTTATTAGATTTTGGAATTAGACTCTATAAAAAATTTACAGTGAATCAACGCTTAAGTCGTGATTACACTTGAGCGCTTTTTTACTATAAACATCACTTAACTCAAACACAGAAACACTGTCTAAAGTTTGCCCTGTCACTCTTTGTCAACATCCATACACACTAGATAATACAATAATACATGAATTAACTTTTGACAGATTTTAAAAGGTTTGAGATTAACACCCGAATACTCAAACGCATCTCAAAGTTGAACACGTTTCAAATAACGATTTTTTGACAGATTTTCATCAGAAACTGTCAAAAAAACCGTGAGTTGAGACGTGCTTAACTCTGAGTCGCGTTTGAGTATTCGGGGGTAAATACCCTTGACAGAATATATGACAGGTTTTAATGAAGGTAAACTCCATACTCGTCACCATATGATTGATTCAACGGTCAGGTGACTCGATCCTTCAAAATCGTGTTTCAATATATCGAACTAATCCTCATGTTTATTACAATGCCAGCAAAAATACTTTAAAATGTTTTAGAATGTAGAAGACTCCGTTGCCGGTCTTGCTTATAATAAAATCCCTCTTTATATTTTATTTCACCTTAAAACCATGTTCAAAGCTAGCAGGTACGAGATACGACATAAACGTATTGTTGGTGTTGGAGAGTAATCGAGATAATAATGAGCCTCATTTTTCTTTCGTATTTTCTCCCACATGAAGGAGGCTATCGAGCTAAGAACGGCGCGGCTTAAGATAATAGAAAAGAATCACTTTTAGTAACATTTCACTATTGGGTACTCGCATGTATCTTGTAAGATGTTGATATTGTACATCATTAGGTACCTATTTTTTGTAGCAAGAATATAAATGGTTGTAATGAAATACAAATAAATATTTTGATGATGCTCATAGACTAGTGATGGATTGTCTAGGCGAGCGAAATCACGAGTGTATGTTTTTGAATAGTGAATAATTTAGGGTCCGAACAAGCCCCCATAGTTCGTCGCCATTTTTGTAGGAATATAAAGATAATTTCTGTATTTTTATTCATCATCGCAATGTCTAATAACCAATTCTGAGCATTATTTTTACTTCGTATTATTTGGGATCCTAGGAGTCATCAATACCACACTGACAATACAAACAAAGCTAAATACTGCAAGCAGTGAAGCCAAGAGAGCACATTTCCCGAATGGCAAGTAAACCGCAGCTGGACGTTTAGCAGAAATACTTCGTAAATCACACGACTGTGGTTCACAGGGACTTCTCATTTCATAGCAAAGCTGAGCAAAAAGGTTGATCGCAAAAAAATTAAAAACTCGTAGTTTTTTTGGTAAGGTTCTATCAGTGATATATTTTTTTATTCAAGATCTCTTTATAATGGTTGTATAACATTATTTTTCATTTTCAAGACATCATTTTTTTATAAAAACATCGATAAATCTCATTGGCGATAACACGTGACAAAAAACATACCACATGAAGGGGTAAACTAAAAATAAAAACAAATTAAATCCAGGCACTTTTTAAAGAAAGTATTGAATAGACCTCAGACCAAATATACTCATAATGCAAATATACTGTACATATATTATACAACCGTACTATAATATGTCCTATAAAATAAAATAAAATAACTACACATTTTCTAATATTCAAATAGAAAAGATAACTAAAGATTTATACGAATTTATTGATAAATTCACACTTGGCTCTACGGCGTAGCAACAGTGCTACGTCGTAGTGTGATAAATTCCAAGCTCTGACGGTGACGGCAGCGCCAACAAACCCAGAATCCTGGTTAGCATCATTACTTTACTTTGAGGTTAATTTAACTATTTTGTATAAGATAATAATGAAAAGCGTAAACTTTACATATTTTTTAATGTACCTAGAATTTGCAAAGTAAACTATTTCGCAATATTCCTTACCTATTTAAACCCAAATGAATTCTAAAACAATATTTCTTTTGTAATTTTTCTTAAATATCTATATAATACTAAGTTAGTTCACCTAGGAAGGAAGTGGAAAATCTCTCTCGTTATGATAATGAACCTTGACACTACAAAGCAGCGAACTTACCTCACCGGTGCTATATAAAATCATTGCGAGCGATGCAGCTATCATTCACAACTGCAACAACCAACCAACCATGAGAAGGAGCTTACTCGTGGCATTCGGCCTTATGGTCCTCGCGGCCGCCGTCTCCTGCCGGGAGATCCAGGACAAGCAGGAGGTCTCCGACCTCGAAGTGGCCGCCTCTGGCCACCACTGGGACAAGGGTGGCGGTCACGAGCATCATGGACACCACCATCACGAGCATGGCGACCACGACCACAAGGGGCACAAGGGCCACCACGGACACCACCACGGCAAACATGGACACCACCACCACGATGGACACAAAGGACATCACGGTGAACATGGCGGCCACAAGAAGCACCATCACCACGACGACGGCTACCATCATCATCACCACCACGGCGAGAAGGGTGACCATGGCCACGGGCACGAGGAGCACGGCCACTGGCACAAAGGACACGACACGAAGGGACACCACGGCGTCGAGAAACACGACGAGTTCAAGAAGGATAAGCATTTCCATGACAAGCACGGCGAGAAAGGTTTCAAGGAACACCACGGCGGGCATCACCACGAAGGCGAGCATAAGAAGGGAGGTCACCACCACCATGGCCACAAGCACGGCGGCCACCACGAACACCACCACGGCAAGAAAGGCCATCATGAAGACGGCGGTCACCACCACCACCACAAGGGACACCACGGAGGCGGCGGCCACCACGATCACTGGGATCACCACCACGACCACGACAAGAAAGGCGGTCACGAAGATCATAAATCGTGGGGACACAAAGGACACTAACATGTTGCAAGATGAACTGAATTTGTTATTTGTTACGTTTTTACAAATTAATATTTTTGTTATGTTTTTTACACCAATTAATAAACATTAGAAAATTAATATGTCTGCTATTTATTACAAAGAGGTCTAAGTAATAAAAAATCTTCTACAGTACCTATAACTTAATAAATAAAAAGTATTAATAAGTAAATTATTGTCAAATTAGGGGTCTTACCTGTAGTACCTACCTACATAGAGCAAAAAGGTATTTTCGAGTTTTCGATAAAGCTGCTATCCAGGTGAATGCAAAGTTTTACTAGAGTATCTCTTGGCATTTCACACTAGGTAAATGATACCTTTGCAAAACTTACTCAGCCGAAGAAGTTTCGTTCGAAATGGTACTCACATACAATTTATTTGTGCTTATACTAGTATTAAACACATCACTGGTCTGTGCTCGACAAGCCATACACCGTTATCTCTGTAACATTAAATAAAGAAACATTAGTATGAATCAGAAATTTCTTTGAAGTTTTGATAAAAGTGAAACCAAGATAATATGGCATACTTTAATGATCCCAGTAACATTTACAAAAGGACTAGGGATGCTATCCAGAAAACTGAATACCATTATCTGACCGATTCGGCATTATTTCTCTCCTTCAGTTCTCCGAAATAACGACAAAGAATCAGTTTTTAATTAACTTTAAAACACATACTCTACACTTCAGTTTATTTCGATATGAAAAGATAAATAAAAATTGGGTTTTAAAATATAACCCAAACCCGCAACAAAAACTACAAATTATTTGCCTATACATATCCAATCCGGCCCGATTACATATCGACCCGGATTGCAATCTCTAGATAGGAGTTTATGATAGAACATTACAGCTTACGACGGCGAGGTTATTGCGATGATGGGTGCTATTGTAACGTCACACAATACCTCCGAGAAGACACGTGCGTAGATAAGAAGCATATCGGCTTTAGCTCTGGGCCGAGCCTATAGAAAAGTCTGTTTTTTTTTGTATTGGTAAAATGGTCGAACGAATGGGCCAGTTTACCAGTTTCCTCAGAAAATTCGACGCCGAAAAGCAGACAAATCGTAACTGAAAATTTAATAGAAACTGAAATACGTGCGATAAAACTAACCAGAAACTCTACAAATCGGAAACCGCATAAAGTAATTTGGTTTCGTCCTGCCGCTGGCTGTCACAATGTCACGCCCCGCGAGTGTATATTATAATTTACGCGGCTGTGGCTATTCTCGCTATACTGCCTGTACCGACCTACATGCCCTAGATAAGCTAAATCGTGAAACTCTACACGTGATAAATAAACGTGAAATTAGAACTAACTCCATTTAAAAACACAAACTAAGACCTAACATTTTTCCAAAGCAAACTTACCATACCTGCGGATGAAGCTATTTCTAGTTTTATTATTCTGTGGTAGAATGTAGGTGTACTAATCCTAATTACTCTTTAGTACACTTTCGCTCGACCCCGCCGCTGGTATCATGATAGTGCTGGCTGCAGGTTTATATCAAATTGTGCGCATACAATACACAATTCATTATACTTCAATACATAACTTGAACTTATGATTCAATGAATAAAATCCGTCTATATTAATTAAAAATATTACCAGCCGTTTCGTCCCTCAAATCAATAAATTTGAAATGTCGCCTCTATTTATTAATTTAATTACACCTTCCATTTGAATAATTTGCGCTTACTATTAATCAAGATCTGTTTAAATTAAAAGTTAGGTAGGCAACGATTTGGGCGTTTGACCTTGACAGTAGCAAAATACCTATGTACCACACAGGTACAAGAGTTGAAGTGAAACCATTGCTCAATATCGGTGCAGAGAAAATCAAAGCCACTGTCTATAAAACCTTGCTCTGGGTCGTAATTACTATCATAACAAAACAAACCACAGAAATCAATAGTTGTCCCAAAGCCTTATTGGCTAGTTCGAAATAAACAATGAAGGTGGCTCTAGTTCTGAGCGTGGTGGCCTTCGTGGCGTTGGTTCAAGCAAGAAATTTGCGAGAGAAACGCGAAGCGGATCTTGAAGCAGCGGCCACTCACCACGGATGGGACAAGGGCGGTGGCAAGGAACATCATGCTCATCACCACCACGAGCACGGTGGCAAGGGGCACAAGGGATACAAAGGCCACCACCACGACGAACACGGAAAGAAAGGACACCACCACCACGAGGGACACAAGGGCCACCACGAAGAACACGGCGGACACAAGAAGCACCACCATCACGACGATGGACACCACCACGAACACCATCACGGCGAAAAAGGTGAAAAGGGCCACGGTTTCGAAGAGAAGGGACATTACCACAAAGGACATTCAACGAAGGGTCACCATGGCATCCACAAAATAGATGAATTCAAGAAAAACAAACATTTCCATGACAAGCACGGAGAATCCGGCTTCGAAGAGGGTCACGGAGGTCATCACCACGAGCACGGACACAAGAAGGGCGGACACTTCCACAAGGGCCATAAGCACGGAGGACATCACGAGCACCACCACGGCAAGAAGGGCCATCACGAGAAGGGAGGTCACCACCACGACCACAAGGGACACCATGATGAAGGCGGACACCATGAGCACCATCACCATCACTCCGGTCACGGAAAGAAGGGTGGCCACGAGGATCACAAGCACTGGGGCTTCAAAAAAGGACACTAAGCCTTAGTTCGTAATATAAATTATTGTTTTATACGTAAGCGTTTTTATGTGGTTTGTAAAAAAAATGTACAAAGTAACGAAAATAATCATGATCAGATCACTTCTACTTCTGTGTTATCATTATGATAATGACTTTCATAGAACATATAACAGTTAAACTCCATTAAACCTCCATTTCATATAACAGTTAAAAATATTAAGTACCTTCACAGGTCCTCTACTTTCAAATCCTACTATTCTAATCATATTATTACTTATTATTAGGTACAGACATCATGATATTTAATTGATTATTGATCTCATTATATTAGCCTGAGCACCTGAGAGACGGCGGCGCCGGCGTCGGGATTGGCCGAGGAAGCGTTGACGGGATGAACTAGATACCTTCGAAAGAGGATGGTGGTAGGTCATGTCTGGAAATCTATGGGAGGGACCTTTGTCTACGTCTTAGCTATCGTACCAGCCATCTTAAATAATCTACCTTCCCACTGTAGATTTTAGTTAGGTAGCTAAGAATAGTTCTTAACCGTAATGACAAACTTAAACCAAAGTTACTTACTAGTTTATTTTCTTAAGTAAATTGCGAAAACCGTGAGAGTGGCCAAGTTTTTTGTAATCTTACTAAGAGCTAGAAAATTGCATTTTCAAGAGAACATTAAATGAGGTCCCAAGTCGAATCAGGAATCTGTGCTCTTAGCTGCAAGGCACATTACTGGCATAAATCTATGGTTTTATAATATTTAAAATTCTAAACTAACAAAAACACAATAATTCGAAACACACAGGTAAGTTTAGTAAAAGAGGAAGTCAGTCGGAGTAATAGGGGCCGCGTTGACGTCGTTTGCGGTCTGCTACTGACTACACTCTCACCAGGCTGGTTCTCAATAAAATAGTAGCCTGGCCATATTTCACAGTCTAGTCGCATGGTCGCGTGCTTTTAGTTCGCGTTAGGCGTTTCAGGACAAATATTTTTTATCGCGAAAATAAAAGGTTGTGCAAACAAACTTTGATTCCATGAATAAATTAGCATCACGTTTGTGGTTTCAACCAGTTGCATGCGGTTTTAGTTCTTTGCAATGTTTTATGGGGCAAAAGGTTTATCGATCGTAAACCTACCGATGACCTACAACCACAAACTTACAGCTGTTTATATATACTACGAACGAAACAGAGTTACAGAGATTTATTTTACGAAAGTAGGTACCTACCTAGGTAGTTTTAGTGTCCGTAAAGACAAAGTTTATTGAACGTAGTATTCTCGGTCCCTTTTCTTTCACCCGTTCAGGATTAATTCTGACACCACCGCCTGTACTACACTACCTACCTATAAATCTAGAGCGAGGTGTCACATTACTAATCTCCGTACTCACTCGTTAATTAGTGTAAGAGGGTTGTCAATGGATTACTCACTCTTGCAATTCAGTAGGTTCCCGGGAAATGCTTCTTGGTAAACGAAGTGGGTGAATCAGAACACCCTTGCTCCAGGTTTTTTACACTTGAGAGCTACGAAAAACATTTTTTCTCGTGTGTTAGATAATTAGCAACTTCGCTCGCGTGTTATAAATTTTGAAACCGTATTTTACTCGTATTTGAGGGTTATTTTGAAAAAACTGAAAAGGTATACATTGATTTTATATTTATAGTATCCTAAGTTTCAAGACAATAGCCACCCGTTCCTTTACAATCACTATCACCACATTTTACCCCTTTTTGAGATTTATTTTGAAAAACACGTGTCCAATTACCTACTTTGTACTTTTTCCAGACGAAGTTTCAAGTAAATTGCAGCGCCCCTTAAAAAATTCCCATACAAACTTTGACACCTATTATACCCCTTTTTAGGGGTTTTTTTGAAAAAATGTTGAAACAAAGTGTCCATTTATATTGTATTTATAGTACCTATTCGACAGAGTTTCAAGCAAATCAAACTTCGCGTTAATGTATAAATATACATAGTAGGGTTTTCACCCCTTTTCAGGTCTTAAGGGGTTGAAATTATATACTTATAATATATATACTTGCTGCCGCCCGCGGCTTCGCACTCGTTATACTCGCATGAAAAATAGCTTGTATTTTATTCCAGCACACGTACCTACTATGTACTTATATTAGAAATTTCAGCCAAATCCATTCAGCCAGTAGGTTCGGCGTGATTAAGACACAATCATCGGCACATCCTCACAAACTTTCACTATTATAATATGAGGTATATTAGTAGGAACAGTAGGAAGTACCTAGGTACGAGTTTATGAATGATACTGGGAAGCGAGGCAGTGGGAACAATTTGCGAAAGTTTGTGGGGATGTTCTATGTTTGTGCAGGCTTACGCATAACTGCTTAAAGAATTGAAATGAAACTTAGAATTAACTTTTTATCAGAGTAAACGCAAGTGAAACCGCTGGCGAAAGCTGAACTGAATCACAACTGGACGAGTAAAATAGTTCCACAGATCCGAGAATAAAAGCGGTACAGAAGAAGCTTGAATTTGTGAGATTTTCACGTCACTCCTAATAAAGTGAAAATAACAGACATAACACAGTTTTCCAATTTCGCGAAATCCTTGTTCAATACACCGACATGTCTAGTAGAAACATTTATTTCTAATTTCATCTAGCCCAGTTAGGTACATTTCGACCAAATGGTCTTCGTCTGTACCGCTATAACAATAACAGACCCCAAAACTGATGTCACGAGGGCTATTTTACTATGCTATGGTATGGCAGCACATGTGGAATACACACCAATATGGGCCAGATAGATTTACGAGTATAGATACCTCCGACCACACGCCACAACATCGTGTCCGTTATATCTACACATCGAGCATTATAACCTTATATGCTCGATATTTACAGCAGGACAATAGTCTCTCTTTAACCCCCGAATACTCAAACGCGACTCAGAGTTGAGCACGTCTCAACTTACGGTTTTTTGGCAGTTTCTGATGAAAATCTGTCAAAAAAAATCGTCATTTGAGACGTGCTCAACTTTCATGAAATGTAAGCAAAATGGTACAAAATACCAGTCAATTGCAAGTCGAATTCGCACTCAAAGGGTTCCGTACCATAGTACAGATACATAAATGTTTCTTGTATTGGGCGACGTTTTATTTTAATTTTATTATTTAGAAATACACACTGAAAATTTCAACTCTCTGCCTACGGTTCATGAGATAAAATAAAAATTAAACTATTAATAAAGCTTATGTAAACATTTTTAATAATTTAATTTTCCAACTACCTATGATAGGCATACAATTGGCGTGTTTCCAGAAATAAATAAATTGCTTACAAACGTTCATGGCAAAAATAATCTGATACCAATCAAAAAGTAATAATCAGTGGCCTTTTTTATATCCGTATTTTTTGTGGTGCGCATGTGCACCCTTCTTTCCGTGATCGTGATGATGTGTGTGATGAGAATCATGGCCTCCAGAAGTCTTGTGCCCTTTGTGCTCGTGGTGGTGCCCGCCTTTCTCATGGTGTCCCTTTTTGCCATGTTCGTGCTCGTGATGGTCTCCGTGGTGATGTCCCTTATGATATTTACCACCCTTTTTGTGCCCATGCTCCTCATGGAAGCCTCCATGTTTTTCCTCGTGACCGGAATCACCCTCTTCGTCAAAGAACTTTTTATCCTTTTTGAACTCGTCGAGCTTGTGAATTTCGTGATGCCCTTTAGTAGAGTGTCCTTTATCGTAATGACCCTTTTCTTCGTATTTATGGCCCTTCTCACCTTTCTCACCTTTATGGTGCTCTTCATAGTGGCCATCGTCGTGATGGTGATCTTTTTTGTGACCACCGTGATCATCATATTCACCCTTATGATTTTCTTCTATGTGGTGGCCTTTCTTGCCTTTCTCGTGGTGGTGATGACCCTTGTAGGCCTTATGACCCTTCTCATCGTGATCATGATGATGATGTGCATGATGTTCTTTACCACCGCCTTTTTTGTGTTCTTCATCGTGATGTTCTGCTTTCTTGTGTCCAGTTGCTGCGAGGTCCTGATCTAGTAGATCTTGAGTTTTCTTTTCATCGCTGTGAGCAGGCAGGCGGCGGCCTTGCGCCACGACAAGGAATATTAGAACCCCCAACGCGAAAGTAACCCTCATGTTCCGAGGTCGGCGATTGCACAGTGCTCAGCTCTAGTGTCCTCTTGTCCCAAAATTGGCAGCATCATTGATAGTGCAGCAGGTTTTATATAAATAGTTGTGTAAGGTGAGGTAATCGTCGTGTCTCGATCAGACTGGCAAAGCAAGCGAATTACGGCAGACCTTTCTTATTTATCTGTCAATAGAAACTGAAACCCGGTCATATCTGTAAAGTGCCTAGATTTTTCTGAAAGTATTGTTTTACGAATATAATTATTAACTGAAACAAGTAGCCTATGAATAATCTAGATCATCCTAGAAATAATTGAACACTAGACATTCATCGATTTTGAACTCTACCACAATCGTTACCTTTACATCGCCAGATGCTAATCGCTTCCAATTGACTTTATAAAACCTATTACCAATTCATTCTTTGACAATGACAAAGCTTCAAGGATGGATGAGTCGATTCAAAGGAATAGTGAGGTGCCAATTAGGAATGTACTTCTCTGATCAGCAGTAGAGTCAAAAGTAGGATAGGTACCTCCTCTCTGTCCCTTTAATTACATTCTTAATTTTCCAAGATTTGTTTAGGTCTACATCTGTTTTTCCATTTCAACACTTCTATCAACAAAACATAATGTTAAATTCCAACATTACATAATATAATATGGCCTATCATGGGGTTGTGTGGTTTGCCACACGCCTCAAGACTTACCCACTTGTTGCGTGATAACGCCACCGAACCGCATTTGGGTCACTTCGCATAGTTAGCTACAATACCTACACACATTATAAATGATAAATTAGAAAGATCAATTAAACACTCGTTCGAACTGACTCAACTAGAGCTGGACTAAAACTAAACCCTATCATTAGGAGCTTGTCCATGTGGCATGGAGCCAGCACAGCGCTAACTACAAGTTCTTGTCACAGGCGACGACGCACGCTATACAAATCGACCCAATAAACGAAGATCCTTACATATTGCAGTATTTGATCGTTTTACCTAGATATACCTATTCTGCACTTATTTGAATCAGC
The DNA here is from genome assembly GCA_949320045.1 of Scotopteryx bipunctaria. Lineage (NCBI taxonomy): Eukaryota > Metazoa > Arthropoda > Insecta > Lepidoptera > Geometridae > Scotopteryx > Scotopteryx bipunctaria. The sequence goes on along the minus strand of OX439450.1, from coordinate 8,040,131 downwards.
TGCATTTCATAGGGTGTCATTTTTATATTAATTACCTACTAAGTAAAATTTATTTTTGTCATTTTGTTAAGACTAAGACTTTAAACTCGAATAATCCGAAATAGTATATTATCTACAGTTGCAAGTTAAAATAACTGGATACATTTAAACTTTCTAGATCTTTGTTTTCGTCATAACCTACCTCGTTAGGTTAAGCAAGCACCCTAAATTACCATCACGGTCCCTGCGGTTGTTACATTGTGCTCCCCCGCATTTTGCGGGGGAGATGCGCTTGAGGTCCGGAGCAAGCTGGGATAATGGCGTGAGAGACTTAAGGATTAGTAAGACTAAAACTGAACATCTGTTCTGTGATTTTGGTGGTCTGCTCCGATTTTCGGTACCTTGGCACATCTATCTAAAACGACAGCGAGATTGACCGGGATGTTAAAAACAGAATGGATGAAATGGCGACAGATCTCAAAAACAACATGTGATCGGCGAATGCCCTTAAAGTTAAGTAGAAAATGTACAAAACGATCATAAGACCTGTCGTACTAAAGAGGTGGATGAAAAAAATATACATGCTACGAAAATGCGAATGTTGAGATGGATGTGTAGAGTTACCAGAATGGATAAGATACGGAAAGAGTATATCAGAGGAAGTTTGAAAGTAGCGCCAGTGACAGAGAAGATGAGGAGTAATAGGTTGATGAATGGATAGATTGTGAGAAAGAGGACATGCGTGTGAAAGGAGTGAGTACTGAGATGACGAGTGATAGAAGATGGAAGAGGAAAACATGTTGTGCCGACCCCACCTAGTGGGATGAGGGCAGGAAAATGATGATAGTCCCTGTGGTTTTCCAATATAAACATTCAGATAAACAAATATTTCACGTACCACGTAATTATTAAATGACACACAAATAAACTTTAAGCACCTATCAAGCTTATTTAAGTAAAATATTTTATAATTTAAAATAGGTAGGTAGTTCATAATTTTTGATTTTTGTCCTTATTTTCAGTAGTAAAGGTCAGTCAAAAATTGCCTCCCTATGGTGTGGTGTACCAAAATACGAAGATGATTTACATAAATTCCAAATGCAGTATGGTATTATAAATAATAATGGAACAGTCATAGCAAATTGTTTGAATAATTTTTCAGATGTGGAAATCAGAATTCCAACATCAGCTTCATTTTCCAAACAAACAATTGAGAAATCTTATCAATTTCAATGACAATAATTCTAGTAAACGGTTGATTGCATCCACAACTAATTCGTTGACCACTATGTAGGCCAATCTCGGGCAGCGCTCTAGTTTCTCAACGCAGAGTTACTTATCTGGCCGGGAGCCGTTGCCAACGGTCCACCGCCAACTATTTTATGTAACTTTGTTGTCGAAACGTGCTGTGAAATTGATAAGTTTGTTTTGTGCTCACTTTTAATTGTTAGCGAGTATTTTTCATCTGCAGTCGCTGGCTCGTAAAAGATAACGCCCAAAGCATATTATGTTACGAGTAGCTGGCCAGTCTTCTAACGCAATACTTGATGCGATTTTTAAAATGAACGTAATAAGGACTCTACTAAATAAACCCTCAGCGGATGATAAAATAAGAAGATAAGTACCTAACTAATCGTTGTCTGTGATATATAAAAGCAGTCATTTTGATAACGAATTTTATAATAACAAAACATCACAGTCAACAACTTAACAAAACATTATGTTTAGCTTATAATTATTAACCTAGATAACATTATGGGGTGAGAGAGAATGAAGTCGCATTTAGTGCCCCTTCTTATGGCCCCAGCTCTTGTGGTGTTCGTGGCCTCCCTTGTCTCCGTGGTCGTGGTGATGATGGTGGTGTTCATGGTGACCGCCATCCTCATGGTGTCCCTTATGGTCGTGGTGATGTCCGCCCTTCTCATGATGACCCTTCTTGCCATGGTGGTGCTCGTGGTGTCCGCCGTGCTTGTGTCCCTTGTGGAATTCACCACCCTTTTTGTGTCCGTGCTCACCGTGGTGGCCGCCGTGGTGCTCATGGTGACCGCCCTCGTGATGCTTGTCGTGGAAGTGCTTCTCCTTCTTGAACTCATCATGCTTATGAACGCCATGATGGCCCTTAGTAGAGTGGCCTTTGTGGTAGTGGCCCTCCTCGTGGTGTCCGTGTCCCTTGTGCCCTTTCTCGCCATGATGGTGTTCGTGATGGTGTCCGTCGTCGTGATGGTGGTGCTTCTTGTGTCCGCCGTGCTCGTCATGGTGGCCTTTATGTCCCTCGTGGTGGTGGTGTCCTTTCTTCCCGTGCTCATCATGGTGGTGGCCCTTGTATCCCTTGTGTCCTTTCTCTCCGTGGTCATGGTGATGATGAGCATGGTGGTCGTGACCGCCACCCTTGTCCCATTTGCCACCCTTATGTGTAGCTGCTACTTCCAAATCTGCTTCTCGCTTCTCCCGGGTGGAGCGGCAGCTGACGGTCGCCGCTAGGGCTAGACAGCACACTATATACACCCTCATTGTTCGAATGAGGGTTCGAAGTTGACTGATAACTTTACCGGTAAGTGACAAGATTTTATATAGTCTGGTTTGCATTGTGGAAAAATTGTGTAAAGTCCCAAGGTTGCACTTGCACTACGAACCGTTGTTAGAAGTTCGTTGCGGAACTCGGTGTCTCAATTAGAAATCAAGTATCTACATTTATAGAACTAATCAAAAAAAATGTGACTATAGTGTACTAGGTATTCTACAGATTACTTATACAAATTTAATGTATACTTAATAAAAAAACTCCATACCATGTCGTTGACCGAATTTATTAAATGAGTCAGCATAACTCGTACATTGTTGATTCCGCTATATCATTTTATTGTGATTTCCGCGTTTGCTGAGACGCTGGTTAGATGATAGTTTGTTTCTAGAGGATAGCTTACATACTTCCATGATCTGCTCGAAATATTCGACCTCCCTGATTTTGATAGGTCACAGGAGAGCTATGACTTATGTTTTTAGGGTTCCGTACCCGGGTGCCAACGGGACCCTATTACTAAGCCTCTGCTGTCCGTCCGTCTGTCAGTCTGTCAAGTGGGCTGCATCTCATGAACCTAGAAAGTTAAATTTTCAGTGTCTATTGCCGCTATATTTTCTTTTTTCATAAGCCGATATCGGTCAATGGGCTTGTGACTTGTGAGTGCCAAATGTCAATAAAAGTGGCCGTTTTTACTGAAATTATCACTCGAAGTGATTTTATTAGAATTGGATCTATAAGACTGCCTTGGTGGCGTGGCGATCGATTGCTCGGCAGAGACACAAGAGGCGCGGGTTCGAGTCCCACTGCGGAAGAAATGTTTGCATGTTCTGCAAATATTTCGTCCGAGTCTGGGTGTTGTGGTACCATGGTACTCGTAGTTTCTGATACCCACGACACAGGACATCCTAGTGTGGGGTCAGGACTATGTATGTCACTGTTGGGTGTTATTTAGTATTTATTTAATAATATCTTCTATACTCAACCATGAAATGTAATTTGCGATGGTTGGTTATTATTTCACTTATAATTTTCTGATAATTTAAAATCAGTGAGTTTTGGGAACATAAACAAAAACGTAGAAGTATTTTTCTTAATTTATTGATATAATATTCATCAACAACGAGTTACACGAAACTACAAGATGAAATAGTTATTAAATCTAACGAATTTAAACTAATAATAATATATTCGTAAGGTTATTTATTTTTATAATAAATCACAATTTACCAACTTTAAGTTGACAAAATTATTCAAATAATAAAGGAACATAGCTAAAAATAATTATTTTAGAAACGCGTATTAGTGTTTCACACCCTGAATTATTTTACTAAATATCAGTCCTAAAAAGAGCAAAACAGCGTTTAGATTAAGCTGCATTACACTTGAAACCAATCGCACGATTATTGTATTAATATATTGCATAGTGTCGAGAACCAATGTCAAGGAATAGGCAGCAGTGTTTTCAGCGGATCCAATAATTTAGATTTAAGACATAACCTGCGTCTATCAAGGTGTGAATAAGTAGTAACAATTTTAATTACTTTATAAAGCCAAACATTGTTTCATTTTTATTCATTAAAAATCGCGAAAATTGCCCACCTATTCTATAACGACATCCAAAAATAGGTTTTCAACTTGAAAACTTGTGGAATAGCAATATAAAATTAATTTAATGTATATGCCCTAGTTGTTGTACACTTTGGATAAACACCTATATGGGCACACACTAACCTAGCTTCTCATGACACCACCACTGTATACATACATAATCAGTATTACAACGACAAACCTAATAGTATGGATTTATTTTATTTCTTAGAAATTGCAGAATTCTCAACATAAACAGATTGATACATTGGTGTTTTCATGAGAAATCTCTACTTATTAAGAAATACTATAAACGAACGTTTCTGCCTATTCCACGTTCCACCTTGTGAACCGAACTTGCTTGCCGAAGCTCTCATTTTCGTAGCCTGCGTCAACGGTGTTTCCACGCACATGAGATGGATAGATATCATAAAGTGTAATTTAGATATTAATTTACTAATTCGTGCATATATGTAACAAACAACAAACATAGTAATATGAACCGCAAAAGACAAAACAAAATATATGTAATATAAACGAACGAAGCCAGGCGAATATGTTCCTCATTACTTTGCCTATGGACGATGCTCAATAGTGCTAATGCGGTAACTGGCAAAAACTGCAAATGACATTCAATCTAAAAAACACAGTAATACAGCTCATTTTACTTAGTTGGTTACACATTCGTACATAACAGGCTGTTACCAGCCACCGCAGTAGCGCTATAATATCATCCGAAGACATCAATAGCTCTCAGTGCAATCCTTTCCATCTTATCTTTGGTCACCTTCGTTCTACAGAAAAAAAAACAATTTGTTACCAATAAGAGTGTTGAAGATTACCGATAATACTAAGTTTCTAGTTGAGATGGAAACCACGCTCGTTGGTCGCGGCGAGTAGTCGCTCACGAAGCACGTCTTTGCAGGAATATTCTGGAAGCTTCAAGTAATGCACGCATGTGTTCACTGAGGGATATGAACCGTCGCCAGCGTCCACCTGCAAAAAATAACAGGCTTAGAAATCATACCAAAACAAAAGTATTTGTAAGGCATAGCCATTCTATAAGGTGTGTAAGTTTACCTTTCTGACCACGGTGAGCCGCGGGTGCAAGTTGGCGAGTCCGCCGGGCGGCAGGCTGCTGCACCCGGTCGCGAACTGCAGGAATGCCTTGCGCTCGCGCATCGACATCTCCACTAATACGTCGACTAGCCGCAGGAAGCCGGGGCTGCAATAAATTAACATAATATAAATGCAAAAGTTCGCGAGGATGTCTGTATATTTGTAAGTTTGTCGTTAGAAAATGAAAATTAAATCATCATCATCTTCCTGCCCTTATCCCACTCTATGTGGGGTCGGTGTAGTTTTGACTAAGGTGTTTTATGACCGACCGCCTGCCTGACGTCAACCCTCCTTGGGAATACTTGCTTATTGTATCTCACCATGTTGAAGGATACTATCCCTTAGTCGACTTTTACGACATGCTCGGGGAGAGAAGCAGCTGGACGCATTCTATGTTCTTTCTTTACTCCCAGTCCAGCAGAGAAAATGAAAATTAAATATAAACCTATAAAGAATCACTTTGAAACATCTTATATCTATATTGAACTAGCGACTCGCCCCGGCTTCGCTCGGGGATAAACATATAGGTTTTTCCAGCAATAATTCTAATTTTTCTCGCCGTAAAAACCATCCTTGAACTTCAACGAACATTTTAAAAAAAGATTTGGCCAAATTGGTCCAGGCGTTGTTGAGTTATGCGCTTACCAACACATTTTGCGATTCATTTTTATATTATAGATTTACGCCCGTTCGTAACACGACCAAGCGCGAAAGATAAAAGAGTTCCTTCCTGTCAGAGCGCGTACCTGTCGCGGGTGTAGCCGAGCTTTGGCTCTGTGTATTGCAGCAGATGGTCGCGCGTCCACACTGGCCCGCGCTCGCCGCACACCAACAACCGCAGCTCTGAAGGAGAGAAGGCGCGTAGCCGCCGCGCCGGGAAGACGGCGCCGAACCCGCCGCGGAACGCAGCCGTCTGCCGCCGGATGCCCTCGCGGACCATCCACCGCGCGCTTGATTCTGCGTACGCGCGAGCGTTCGATGGCCCAACCTGGGTTGAAAAAATAACTATTTATATACATACAATACATACATACATACATGCCCGTATCCCAACACATATCCAACAGATTCTTGACTAATGTATTTTGTGTGATGTTTTAATCTTTCCTTTTATTTTTTGCCGTATTTGCAAACTTCTTTGACGGTTGGCATTTCTAGGTGTTCAGGTAGGGACAAACAATCTGAGCACAATTTGCCAGAAGTCATCAGGATGCGAAACGCAAAAATCCGCACGATAGTGAGAGCTCGATAGTGTAGCTAAGTGGAAAATATCTATAGAAATGGGTGAACTGAACATCGTCCTTTAGTACTTGACGGAAAGCAAAAACGGGGCGGGCCGAAGGCGTTGGCGCGATGATCTCGACTGTTACGAAATGGAGTTATGGGAGCTCGAAAATTATCAGTGGAAGGTCTTTTAGGGGGGGACTTTGCTTAGCAGTGGGAAACAAATATAAAACAGTAAAATTAACAATAAATATTCTGTCGGTCTTCCGGACTGGTATGTTTTTATTTACCTCGATATTTTCGCCGCTATCGCAAAGCGGCTGAATCGACACGGCCGGGTTGGCGTTGGCCGCCACATGAGTCATGTTGAGCGAGAGTGCGTCGAATGTGGCGCCTTCCACCGTCAGAGAGTTGATCCTCTCTTCTCTCTCTTCAGCCTCTAGTGATGTGTCTTTCATTATGTTGTCGTACTCGGCAGCCGCAGCTAGCACATTTGTTAGGAACCTGGAAACAAACATTTTAGTATATACTAAAATAGGGTCCAATATATCAGAATCATTTATATAGAAGGATATAGGCAGGTGTATCTCCTTTGAACAATATTAAAATTCCGCAAGGGAAGCCATAAGAAGCTGGTTCTATTATAAAAATGAATGTACCTGTGTCGAATCGGATCGAATTCTTCCAATACATCAGTCGTTAGTTCCTCGCCGCACATAATACGTAAGAAAGGTTCCGACAGTGGGAGGTCGACTAACCGCCCGTCTTGAAGGACCTACAAAGACAAAAATTATTTAAAACTCATACTGCCTATTCAAAAAGTAAGTAAGTTCGTATGAGCTACTGGCCAACTCTTGTGACGGAGTTTTTGGGCCGCCTAAAGGCCTCCATCATGGCTTAACGACTTAAAAGCCGGGACCGACAATTTAACGTGCCCTCCGAAGCACGGAAGCGCTCAACTCGTAATGCCACTTGAGGTCACCCATCCCAATTGTGACCGAGCACAACGTTGCTTAACTTCAACGATCAATGGAGAACGTCTAAGCAAGTTACGCCACGAGCGCTTCAGACGCGACAATTAACATTTACTAATGTTTATTTAGTAGATTAGTACCTTAGCTAAGAATACTCCTAGGAACCAGAAGTATTTGCAAACTTTATCACAGATGGGAGAGTCCTGAGGCAGCGGCGCCGGGAACAGGCCGCCCGCTCGCGTCACATAGTATCCTGGGGGTTTTTCTGCAAAACAATCATGTTTTCTCTCACTTGTTCGGAAATAGCATTAAAAAACAACAGTACGTCAATCAGCTCTTTTCTGTACTCTATGATATACGCCAGTGATTTGCAATACGACAATAATGGAAATTGCTGGACTTTTTTATTTATTGTTGTTGTGCTATCGATTAGGTGATTTTAGTACGATACCAATGCGCGCATTCCGCATTGCTTTAAAAACAGTTTTAAAAAAGAACAAAGACCGCGCGCAGTCACATTGGTGGGAATGCAATATCTGTTTCAGGAATTAATTTATTTAAGTACTGTTTCCTCGCAAATTAGAGAAAAGTATTATAAAAGTCTCGTCCGAAATAGAAATTGACGGCCTCGTTTACTTAAAAATTAAGTTTCTAAATCACTTAAGAAGGACGAGGCAACCGACCTGGGCAGTAATGTACTATTTCTCTCACTTGCTCGGAAATAGCTTCATTACTTAAAAAAAAACAATACGTCAATCTGTTATTTTCAGTACACTATGAAATGACACGCCAATAAGCGTGGTCTCACCTTGGCTATTACTCCTTGGAAAGAAATCGCGAAATTTTCAAACAGTTGATGCGCGTGACGTTGACATCTCAGACGTTACATAATCTTTTGCTATGGCAATCGTCGAAACCGAGAACATTGGGTATAGTTACCGTCAGGTGTGACAAGATGGTTGGGAGCGTCGTCTTCGTCACGATGTGTTGGTTCATGCAACCACATATCGAGGTCTGCACGTTGCAACTCAGCGGCGACGAGGGCGTAGAACTCAAGAGTGGGACCTAGACCCGTTCCCTCTTCGCCAGCGAATTCTACTTCAAGAACTGACTTGCGACCGGCATGAACGCGCATCACCTGTAGAAAAGCAATAAGCCATTCAAATCAAGGTAAAAAAATATCCACCCGGCTGCGCCAAAAAAACTGTTAAAATGGCGTCAAAGTCAAAGTCAAAAATTTTTATTCCATAAAATCACTGGGATCACTTGGACACGTCTTAAATCTACGTTGCATTTACACCTGTTCGTAACGCGACCAGGCGTGGAAGATACAGGCAAGAAACCACGCTTGGCTATTTTTTTGGATAGCGTAGCCGGCGATATTGCTCAGAATTTCAGGAAGGCTCCTTACCTGCATGGCGGATCGAAGTAAATCTGGATCTCTTGGGATCCGCACACGCTCGTGACGCAAACGTCCCATTCTGAACTCCGTAGCCTCTAAGTCAGCGCGGCGCGGGGACACTGTGTTTCCGGTTCTAAATAGGACAAAAAAATGCATTGTATTATTATAGTTGACCTAACCTATGAATTCCCAAATTGCCCAACAAATATCTTCAAGGTGTACCTTTGTCTGTCGAGAGCACGGTCTCTTTGCGCCTGTAGCCACACTATAGTGCGTGAGGTTCCAAAAGCAGTACATGCGAAGAACATCTGCCGTGTTTCTAGCGGGAACAGGAATGGGCACCAGTCGTTTAGTTGTTGACACCTGTGAGAAAAAATAATAAGTAATGTTACAGAATTTATTTATTTATTTAATTATTTTAATAAAATAATTTAAAAAATATTTATTTTATTTATTTAATTACAGTGTGGTGGTGCTGGAATAGCATACAGTACCATGGCGGCGTGGCGCTGGCGGCGAGCGTGAGTGGTTCCTGCAACTGCTGATGCAGCTTGTTGGTGAGTTTAGTGGAGAGGAAGGCTTCGGCGGGAAGCGCGGGCGCGGCCGCGCGTAGCCGCCGCAGTACGCGCACGCAACACGTCGCCATCGCACCTTCGCTGCCACCCGCGCCCACTATACCTCGCTCTGAAGACAAACAACATATTCGTCATTATTTGAAGGTGTATGAAACCCAGCTGCTTCTCTCCCCGAGCATGGCGTAAGAGCCGACTAACAGATAGTATCCTCTCCAACATGATGGACCATCTACATAGGCGATGGGCTCAGCACATGTTACCATGGTTAACCACATCTATCTAGGTAATTTGAATCAGGAGTGGCTGCAAGAAAAATAAGTGCGATACTCTATTAAGGGTGATACTTGCAGGACGCAAGCTGTGGCAAGTTCAGGGCACGAGTTGGAAATGTTACTAACAAACGAGCAGATCACGAATAAAATAGTTGTCTTAAACGACTCGGATGCGGCTTTCGCCTGGTAAAGTTCTAATGTGAATAATATGGAGGAGGAGAACACAAATGTTACATAGTACTTTCCAAATATTATATTGGCACTAATTCATACTATTAAATATTCTCAAGAGTAGCATCAGTAGTAGATATAGGTTTACCTGGATCATTGGGCTCGTCGTCTTCACTATCACTTGATGACGCAAAAGTTTCCATTCCATCTATTTCTTTGTATGTTAGCCTGCAACGAAAATATACAAACCTTAAAGATCACTCAATAATCGAATCAATATTTTCACACAATATCATAACTCTGGTGTTAAAAAGTCAACAGAAGAGAGAAGATATTATGATACACAAATAAGGTTTACCAGTCATAAGCAACCCTTATAAGACAGTGCCAATACATTCTCTATACTCACGTATAGGTAGCATCGCGGTGCATATCATACGGAGGCATTTTGGCATTGAGAGCTAGGATAGCACGGTACACCGTCCAAGCAGGTCGCTCCAGCGTTAGAGACGCGCCGCCACCGCTAAGAACCAGTCGCAATGCCGGCAGGCGCGCGTTGGCCGCACTGGCCGCGGCCGCACTAGCCGCAGCGGCCGCGCTGGCCGCAACCGTGGCGCTGCACACTGCGTTGTTCTCCTCTCCAGTCTCAGCAGGAACGTCCTCTTCCGCGTCCGAGTCTTCTTCCTCTTCATCTGATGCCTCGTTTAGGGGTATTTCTAGATCTGAGAAAAAAAGGCATCATCAATTACAACTACTTGTATCACAAGGCTTTTAAAACTAGTGGGGAAATGATTTAGGAATGTTTTATTTCGTGCACTATAACTACAGCTATCATTAACATTCCATAGTCGCTTCAGTCATCCTAGCTAGGTTGCGTTAACCAGTCTTTCTCATTATTGGTTCGCCCTGATACGCTTATTGTGTTTTTTTATCTCATTATAATTTAAATTCAATACATTATCGTTCAAAAATTATTGGCGCAGCCGGCAGGATATTCAGGTAGGATAGCCGGTAACCTAAAAGGTGCCCCTTGGAATCCGATACTCACCGACAGTTTGGTTGAGATTTGTGCGACCCGGTCGTGGGTCAAACGCCGGGATAAGAGCGGAGAACTGTCTTTTCAGTACAAAGTCGTCGTCCCACGGACGGCGGGCGCGTGCCGCTCCGCCTAATCCGCCACGGACGGCCTCGAGTGCTTCTTCCTCCATTAGAGACAAAAGATTTCGGGAAACCTGAGCAAAATTAAAATTATCACATGAGCAAAATAATCATGTCCACACTTTAGATATATTTTGGGGTGAAGAGAAATAAGTTTTCGGGTAACCTAAGCAAAATCATCATTATCACATGAGCAAACTGAACATTATATGCAAAATGGTCACATTTTAAATACCTACTGTCTCAGATAGTCCCTTGGATATGCATCTGTTCATCATCATTGTCGGAAATTCACTTCTGGGCATGAGCTTCCTCCCTCAAACGTCATTCTGCATAATTTAAGTTTTTCGAAGGCAATAGGTACATAGTAAAATAAAATACTTATCCAGCTACATACAATACTAACCACATCTTGATATGACGGTTCGTTTTCCTTATCACTGTCGAGTGCGTCGTCGCCATCGTCGTCATCTTCCAACTCGGTCAGCAAGGCTGGCGCCCGGCACGACTCTAGGAAATCTTCTAAAGATACCTGGTAAAGCAACAATAAAAGTAAAAATACACCGATCTAAGTGTATAAACTATTACGTTACTGACTCATTGACTGAATGACCAAATAACAATCAACGGACAGCCTAAACCATAAGTCCTAGAATCATGGAAGTTAAAGGATAGATTCAGCTTATCGTGTATCAATGTACTAAGAAAGGAATTCCTGAAATTCCTTTCTTAGTAAATTAAACTCCTAGATGATGCAGCGGAAAGGTGAAGTAAAAAACCCCTATGCGGACAAAGATGCAGGGCGTTACACTAGTTATAAGTAAACCTGAACTTAGTTACATTTTTAAATAAGCTTACTTGTTCACTCTCACTGGATGTTGACGTCATTGATAACGTCAAAGCGTTTTGAGCATTCGGCGCGAGTGAAGGATAGCTCTGCGCTGCGGATAGTAAACCGCCCGGGAAGTTGCTTGATAACGCTAACCTTACGAGGCTGAAACAAACACATTTAGTTAGTGATGACATGAACAAAGTATATTGAGACCAAGAGGGTGATTACGTAACTGTATTGCAACCAGTTTCAAATGGAAACTGACAAATATGACGGATATTTATATACAAAGGCTGTCATATTCGACATCCGACTGATAAAAGCTCATTGTAACAAAGATACATAATGGCCATTTAACTGTAGGTAGTCCAAATGCGAATAAATACTATGGCTTTTGTGCAGGAAAATGTAATTACTTAAATAAAAACAAAATAAGTAGATACCTTGGGAATAAACTAGCCGCATTACTGGTGCGGTTAGCGCGCTGTGGATTGCTGCCGCGGCCGGCGCCCGAACCACGCCCCATTCCGAGTGATTCGAGCAGACGCGCCGCACCCTGTATTCAACCAAATCATTAAAAGTTTTTTCGCAATAAACATTCCACATGCATAGCAATGCAGTCATGCAGCAATGCAAGAATATTGATACTATATGTTATATTTACTTAAATGTTCATTAATTATCGAGAATCTAGTGCTTAGAATAACCTAGCTTAAGATTTAAAAACACTACTATTAACCATTAATTGTAGAATAGAAAAAAATAAACTCCCTCATGGGAGGTAGCACTGCATTCATGCGTCAAAGCAATTAGTTTTTGCCCGACTGCGAAGGAGGGAAGTCTGTGTATGTATGTATATACATAATGTGTATATGTATGTATATGGGTATGTATGTACATTCCTTTGGCTACCTCTGTAGCTGAAACGGCTGATCGCAGTCGAATTTTTTGAAATAAATACTTGTTTAGTAATTTATATTAGGTCGTCTTTTACGAAAGCGTCTTATTAGTTTGTCCGTATCTGCCTGGTATGGTACAGTGTACCAAAATACCTGATTCGTCAAGTCCGGTTCACTGGCACTCATCGTTCCGGATCCACCGCTGGAGTTATTTTCCTTCTTATGGTCGCCGTACTGGGCTTCAGCTCGGTCGTCTCTTTCGATACACTGTCCACAATAAACATGCTATATTTAGGCCAGAAAAAAAAAACTTGAAAACGAAACTTGAAAAATGGGAACTCGTCCTACTTAATGTCGTCAGTATTGGATAGCTGGATAATCAAGATATTTTAAACTATTAGAGGTATGACTGATGTAAAATTTTCTAAAATTCTCTATGATAAAATGTATAGAATAGACAATCATGAGTTATATCATTAATGATTTAGGACTTATAGTTTCAAATCAAACCGAAATGATATCAAAAAGGGCTCAACAATGTTGTATAGCTACATACTGTCTGACCGAGCATTTTCGCGAGGCCGCGATTGATTCGATTGGCGAAGTACACAGCTATCGACATTTGCCAATCGAACATCGACGTTCGCCTTTAGAATGATAGTATAGAAACATCCACTTTCTCTCACCTGTATCTGTATTCGATTAGCGTTGTTCCTTAGCGTGTGTAAAAGCGAAGCTGGTAAAGCGAGTAGTTCACTGAGCGAATTCGCGCTGTTGCGAACCGCGTCGTTTTCGTTGTTCCGACTCTCGCCGTCCTGTGTTATATATAGTGTCAAGCCACACAAAAACGTAATGGAGCTTTGTAGAATCATGTAACACGAAGTTTTACACGTGTTAAAGACTAACCCCCCAATAATCAAACGCGACTCAGAGTTGAGCACGTCTCAAGTCACGGTTTTTTGACAGTTTTTGATGAAAATCTATCAAAAACTCGTTACTTTAGATGTGCTCAACTCTGAGTCGCGTTTGAGTATTCGTAGGTAAGTTAATTAACTGAATTATAAATATCTTGACCATCTTGACCATATCCACATCTTAACTTGAGCAGGTCATAATGCCTTTCATTGTGCAGGTATTGGGACAAGGAACAGCTAAAACATTTTCTAACCATGTAGTTAACTTATCGAGATTCGACCAATGTTCTCGTTTTGTGTTTTTGCCTGTAACAATTTCCATGGCTACGCCTGTCGCTCAATATGAATAGATCACGAAAAACTGATATTGTATCCAGAGTAACACTTAGCCAAAACCAAACACAGTAGGTTTTTTCATCCATCCACACAAGTGGTAAAAGCAACTAGTAAAATCTACAAACCTCTTGCGAATTAGTTTCGGGCACAGGTTCCTTGGCCGGGTAAGGTTTGGTGATGTCGGTTATGCTGGTCGGTCCCATTTCCATGTTCGTGAACGACGTGTTACCCAAATCAGCCATGCAGTTGTTGCTCTCAGCACCGAGGGTCAGGGATTCCACAATAGTGGCGAGATCTGTAGGAAATACTTTTGATGATATCACTAATTAAATGGCAAGTCGCATAATCAACACTATTCTTGGTGACCGTGACTCAGTGACGTCATGGGCGATTTCCCGGCTGAGAAATGTTAGAATGTTCTAAAGTTATACTGCCATCGTTCTTGTAGTTTCTTATGCCCACCACACAGGAAATCCTAGTGTAGGGTAAAAAAGACTATGTACTGTAGTACCACAAATATTGTGCACCTCGACAATTTTCGTCTATCTTCTGAAATACAAACTAACGCGATGACGATATGTAATATAGAGATGTTACAATAGTTATGTAGATAGGTACTAATTTTTTTAAATGGTTGGTTCAGTTATTATTTTAATTAAATATTCGGACAAATTAGCTTTTCATACAAAGCACGAAGTTGCCGAGGCGCACAATATTTGTGGTACTACTGTATATGACTGTCAGATGTTATTTAGTTCGGATCGGATCTAATTTCGATCAATACAATATTCAGTACTAACTGTAGCTAACCTGTGTTGATATGATGCGTGGAGTTGTTGATAGCGGACAGGTCCGTAGCATGAGTGCGCGGACGCGACATGTTGCTTGCCATTTCCTCGCCTGAGATATTGTCTGCTGACGATGCCTGTTCCGTTGACGCTACCGAAACCTGGACGGTCAAAAATGCAGAATAAGTATACGTGAGGGCGCAGTCTCCATCACTTTATACCAGTGTGATGACTCTTCTAAATCTCGTTGATGAAATACCGCTGCACTAATCAGGAAGCTTAGATATTACGTCACTAACAACTTCGTCCGACAAGAACGCTTTACAAATCCGAGTCATTCCAAAGCAAGAGGTGTGTCTATTTTAGTACACTTAATATTCTATCTATCTACACTATTGTAATAGTATTGCAATACCTGATTCTCAGCGCCTGTAGCGTCGGGCAGGCTAGGTGTAGAGTGGCTCTTTCTGCCTGGTTTAGCGCCCTCAGTGGCGCCGCCGCTCACCACTTTGAGATCGAACTTGCCCTCAGCCCCCATGCGGTATGAATTGCGTCCACCGTGATCCCACCTAAGAAAATATTATTTTCTTATATTCGAAATAAGCATAGACTTAAGTCTTGGTAGCGTGGGTTATTGAGTCAATCCGGTATGTAAAGCTCAACTAAACCAAAGTGCCAAATATTTTCAATGCTTTGCCAGTTACGGTTGAGCTGTCACCTTATATCCAACCACTGTACGGAATGTTTTCAGCAGTTGAGTCGTTTCAAGTCAAAGTCAACGCCGCAGACGAAGCGCGTGTCACATAACTACTAAACCCCTTGATTCAACTATGCACTTGCTAGACAGAAGACACACCTGACATCAACCCATCCGTTATGCAGATCTGAAGTGACGGTCCCCAGTGCGGGGTGCGGTCCGTCCTGATCCCTCCACTTCCAGTCGGCGCCGCGGACGACCCTTGCGCCTGCGCAGACGCCGCGCGCACCACGTGACCAGCGCCGTGCGCGAGCTCCGCCGCCTACCGCAGCCGTCGCCGCCGCTGCCGTCGCGCCGCTACCGCACTGACGCGGCGGTGTGTCTACTACACCCACCACCTGGTGACAAACATAACATTCATTTACGCACTCCAGTTAGGTGGAGGTCCGACTGGATGCGACAAGCCGAAGATAGGGCGCGATGGCGCTCAATAGGGGAGGCCTATGTCCAGCAGTGGACTGCTATAGGCTGATGATGATACACTGATACCATTGACCTCTCTCTCTAATCAGTCTATCGGAACATTATGGGTTTAAAACTCAATGTGCAACGATATTATTTCCATAAATACGCCTGATTTAGCTGAAAGGATGTTTATAGGTGTAGTAAGAAAAAAAATCTTAAACCTCCAAAATACTACATCACTCTATTTCTGAAGACAAGTTGCCACCTTACGATTAAATCATGTAAAAAAAGTAGTAAATATTTTCATCACAACAGTGAATGCAAAAGGGGTAAAATGATTCTAATTCTAATTCTAATTCTAATGTTAGGGGAACAAAGATCTGCACTGACGTCCCGCGGTGGGGTGTATTGTGCATTATCCCCTCTGCTAACCCTCCCCCAGCTCAATGATGATGATAGTCTTCTTCACTTTATTAAATTTTTATTATTAATTTAGGTGTCGTTTTCGTAAAATCCGATAAAATATCCGATAATATAAAGTGATTTTGCAATAAAAGTTCTTCCAAATTTTAACTATCTAACTTGAGTAGTTTCGATATGTACCTTGCCGTATATCTCGAGACCGGAGAGCGAGAGGTAGTGGCTCTGTCCGCTGGCGTTCTTGCCGTTCTGTTGGATGCGCAGATAGCGGTAGGGCGCGTCGCAGCGCACGCGCCACGTGGCCGTGCTGCCGGGCTCTTGCAGAGCCTGCTCGTCGCTGTGCGCCAGCAGAGTCGTCCACGCCACGCCGTCCATTGACATCTAAAAACAATTACAATGAATATGTAGGGCAAGAGTACCCTAAGAGTGTGATGAGAGTCAATAAAGCGAAAGTAGTATCGAAGCAAATGGAGATCCATAGTCTGTCTACCCCTATGGAAAACAGGCGTGATATTATGTATTAGTTATTTCTTTTTTGTAACTCATCGGGATCAACACTGGGGAAAATATAGGTAGTTGTATCAGAATTAGGAAATTCTTAAATTCTCCGAGCGAAATTTAAAGCTTTGCTAAGGCTATATTCAAAGAAAAAAAGTTGACTACAATTTAACATCAAAGAAGTACTCACTTGGAACAGCCAATTCCTCAACGCCGATCTGCCGTACCCTCTTGCATGTCGCAGAGTATACGCAGACGGCACTATATGCAGGCCCAAGTCCACGGCTATGAACGCTCGTCTATCGTCATTGGTGTGAACATTCAGAGGCTCTGGGGAACGGGATAGCGCGTCTTCGGCGCGGCCGTACGGCAACTGGCGTCCGTCGGAAGACCACACGCAGACTAGACCGTGTGCACCCGGGTTCACCCACTCGCAGGTGCCGGCGTTTGTGCCGATGAAGTAAAGAACGCCGTTCTCGTCGAAATCATGCTGAGAAGTAAAAATACTGTTTAAAAAATTGCGCTGACAGTGCGTCTAATCTAAACAGGACCTTATACAAACACCAACTTGCGAAAAAAGCTTCAGTAATAACATCAAATAATGTACACAGTAGTAGGACTGAGTTTCTGTCTTGTCACCGGGTTCTACTTCATTTTTTACCTATTGTTATAAAACTTACTTCATACGTAAATGTGATAGGTCCATCAGTCCTGATCTTCTGCATAAAATGGAAGGTGGCTCGCTCCATATCGTACCACTGCCTCGCCACTGACTTGGCGAGGAAGCGCTCGAGTTGTCGCACCGTAGTGAGTGCTTCGACCTTTAGATTGCGTCCGTTGTTGTTGCCCACTGGATTTGCATTCGGGTCCTCCACTGAATCGTCGTTAGCGCGCTCCACGCGTATCCTGATAGATAAAAGAAGCTCATTATAAGCAATGTCTTTACAATGAAATATAATATTCAAAGCTTCACGATTGGTGTGCATTGCCTCATATAGATTTACAAAAGTCTACTGGTCGCAGCGCCGCGTCACACCATTTTAGATGTGTGGTGAACCCATACTGTTTTAGCTCACTGGGTAAACATCACATTTTGAGTCTCCCGCTAGTCTGTTCACATGCAGTCGTTCCACGCTTTCAAGTACCGCTTACTAATCAAGGGAGACCGAGACCATTCGCGCTCTCACTGGAGCATCTTGTAAGACATACCTGATGCGCTTGGTGAGTAGATGCAGCGAGGCGGCAGGCGCAGGGGGCGGGGCGTCTCCCGCCGGCGTTATAACCGGCAGTCGTTCCACGCTCTCAAGCACTGCTACTAGCCGGGACGCGACTGCGCCTCCGCTGCGGGCCGCCCATTCCCCCACCACGCGCGCTCTCTCACTGGCTTGGCCTGGACCATCTGTATGTTCGAACAAATAATGAGAAACATTCTTGGGAAGCATCCTGGATGGCGCTAGTATGTATACCACTTTAGTAGCACGTATCCTGTGCCAGTATAATCAAACTGAGTGAAGCTTGTACTATGGAATCAACTAAGTGATAGAATATTAAGTTACTACACTATACGCACCATTCGCTTGGGGTGATAATACTTGTAGCAAGGCGGGTGCCAAGCCAGACGACTGAAGCTCGTAAGCCGATAGATGCTCATCACCGCACAGAAGCTTCGTGAGCTGATCTAGCGATTCAATCAGCTCTTCCTGCCAGTCACCTGAGAAAGAAATATTTAATTAGTCAATGTATTGTCAAAAAAAGGCTTCCAGACTTCTTGTAGACAGATTTCAAGATAGGTACTAGATCCTAAGATCTAAAGAGGTAGTCAGTGTTTTATATATAGATCTGCAAAGTAAACTAACCAGTAGGCTGAGTGGCGATTCGTTGCAAGCGCGCTAATAGCGCCCGCAGGCGAGCAACGGGCGGCCGCGGCTGTCGCGTCGCTGCGCTCGCCAGATGTCGCGAATACAGATTTCTAGCACGCTCACATACCTGTTAACAAAACAATACACTCACAATACCAATGATTCAAACACAAGTTACAAGATGTGTAAATAAAAGTTATAAGTTTGAAAATATACCTGTGCTTTCACAGTCTCCGTCTTAGTTGCCGCCCGAGATCTACTGGGATTCGCCGCAGTGGCAACAGCCGCCGCTGTTTTACGATCGTTCCATCCACTGCCCAGTTCTGAAACTACACAATCAGTATTTGATTTGAAACAGACAAATCATTAAAAATAATAAAACAAAATCAGCTCACGTACCAAGGAAGGTCTCAGCTGTGAACGCGTGTCTGGTACCCCTGTTGGACTCGAATATAAAACCGGCCAATTCTTCTCTCAGTATTGTTGACTGTTGTTGTCCATCCGTATTGTGAATGTGAAGTTCTTTTTCCCTATAAATAATTAGAAATATAGGTTTTATTCTTTAAAAATTGTAACAAAACTGTGGTTGCAAAATAAAAATATACATACTTCTTGCATGTGAGCGCCCAGTTGCCAATGATGAGCTTGTTGGGACCGGGTTTTGAGAGGATCGGTTGTGGTACGGTGTTTTTGACAGAAGCTCTTGCTCTTTGTAGCTTATCAATGAATTCACCTCTGTTTTCTGCAAATATAATATTAAAAATTTAGGAGTGCAGCAACGGCAGTGATGTTAAAATTTATGTGCAATCAATCATCCTATAATAATGACCTGTAAGAGAGTCTTTTAGAATGTCACATACCAGTGTTATCAGTCTGATGCTCAGGACTGCCGCTCGAGTACATAGTCGCAAGCTTGCCATCAAGCAGATAGCGGAACCAGCCATTGCTGCCAGTGCTGAGCTCCAAGGCAGCTACGTCACTCCACAGGTACAGTGCGTCTCGGCCGCGACAGAGAGCCCACTCCCGCCAGGAGTAAACCACGCCACTTGAGAGGCAAGACGCGTCTTCGCTGCTACTGACGGCCACGCTTGAAACGCTCGCTGTTGCACCTAGTGAGAGAAAGCATTCTTCAACCCTATGGCTACGTTATCGGGCTTTGGCAAACTTGTCGCGTAGTGACAGGTGCAGCCATATCATTTGTCACAGGATAAACACGAAAAGGACTCGAAACGCGAAACACTAGGATTCCCTGTATCGTGGGTATCTATAATTTGGTATATTAATGACTAAATATTATTACATAGATGGAGTATAAAGTATTCACCTGCAGCAGAAGTAGTAGAATCTGTAACTGGCATGGCAGAAGAGGCCAGCGACTCCACTTTGCTGAAAACACCGAGTCGTGCGAACTGCTCTAGATAAATATCTGCCGCTTTTAGCATCAGCTCTTCAGCTATCCCTAGCACCACTAGGTGACCGTCATCGTCATCCTGTTATATAGAAAAAAATAAGAATTAAGAAATATAATGCATAAGAGACTGGCCATATACTAAGACATTTCAATATTTTTCAAGCCTTAGGATCAGCTTTGAATAATGAAATGTCTTAGCTTATTGATTGAAACAACAGGTCTCAGCGATTAGTCTATTCTCTACTAAAACATAGAGTTATGAAAAATAACAAAAAATAGAAAAACACACATTTTGTAATGCAAGTAAGTTTCGATGGTGTGATGTTTATACAATGTGGATGCATTTAGAAAATACAAGTTATGAACTGTGAAGTGAATGTAACAGTTCAATAATTAATTAGTATTTGAAAGTAATGGTTTCATGGCTACATAAAATCAATGTACTTTTAATCATACAAAGCTGAGCGGAAACCTCGTCGCATGGAATTATCAACAATCAGTGCAAATATGACAGTCTCACAGTCCATACAACGTGGTAAGCAAACAGGATGTTGCGGCTCAAAGTATTGAAATAACGCCGTCGCCGACATTGCCGACTCAACTAATAACTTAATCAAAATTACCAATTGAATACCCAATCATTAAACACATTTTCTGTTACTTTGAATTGGACATATTAGGTACAGACTCCTAAACATAGTAATGTCAATTCTTACAAGCCATAATAACACTGCACATTTTTTAAACAATATCTACTTTGGAACTAACCCCCGAATACTCAAACGCGACTCAGAGTTGAGCACGTCTCAAGTCACGGTTTTTTGATAGTTTTTAAAAAAAATTGAAAGACGGCGCCTCATCAATAGTTTGAGAGCCTCATTCAGCCTCAGAGCATCATTCAGCTGCAATGTGAAATTAGTGCACAAGAAGATTCATCACACCATCGGAACATTACCGCTGGCGGGCGGATATAGCGGCTGCGTAGAATGCGCGGCTGCGCCCTCCGTACCGTCACCTCGCCCTGATTATTATGAGCAATATTTTGTTGTAAATACATTCTTATCGCTCCTATCCACAAATTCATAACAAACAGCTCTTAGGCTCGCTTTGAAATATTTTATAACTCATTAGTAAACAAACCCCCGAATACTCAAACGCGATTTAGAGTTGAGCTCGTCTCAAGTCGCGGTTTTTTGACAGTTTTTGATGAAAATCTATCAAAAACTCGTCACTTGAGACGTGCTCGACTCTGAGATGCGTTTGAGTATTCGGGGGAAAGAGTCATTATACTTAAGTATGCTGGACATATTGGTGATACACATCGATCTGATGAGGTGATTTGATTTAGATATTTTAGCGTTGAAAGCTTAACATCAGCACAAGAAATTAGCTGTTATTTGTATGTCGAGCGTACTATAGTACATATAATAATAACACAACAATTTGTTACTGTAGCTGTTGGTTTTCCAATAAATAAATAAACACCCAACAGTCACATAGTTCGTACATAGTTCCGACCCCACACTAGAATTACCTGTATCAAGGTCATCAGGAACTATGAGTACCTACCATGGTACCACAACACGCGGAAGAAGTATTATATAATGTAGCAAGGTCGTAAGATACGCTTTAGATTAAGGGTCATACACACCACATTGTCCAGCACAGCGGCGACGAGTTGCGTGAGCAGCGCGGCGGTGTTGGGGCTGCGCGCGCGCGACATGTCGCGCAGCAGTCGCGCCGGCGCGTAGTGCACCATCTTGCGGACGAGCGACAAACAGGCGCGACGCACGCCTGCCGCGCCCGCGCCTAGATACCGCGCGCAAAACGCCGGCACAAGCCGACTGCAAATAGTACAAACCATTTTAGAATAAACATTTTAAATTGTCTTCAAAAAGAAATGTTTGATTCAGCTACATTTTTTGTGTAAGTATTGTACTCAATATCTCAGTCAATTATGAGGATTTCTTCGCTGCTGTATAGTCATTATATAGAAAATCATCAACTCTTAGAACAAATTGCCGACAAATATATTTATAACCTAGGATTTTTTTTGTACGAAATATTATAATGATAATATTATCTTCAATAACGGTATAATGATAACTCACTCGAGATAAACAGCAGCCATTTCTTTGTCGCCCGTCTCGGGGAAATCGTCTTCGTTGCCGGACGAGGGTGTATCGTGATTGCCCACCACCAGCCACTCTCCGGGACACTGCAGTATTGCCGCCACTTCCCTATGACCTGTAAAATAATTCATTTGTTAGTAACTTATGGAAGCTTCAAAATACATTTTCCTATTAATAATACGTTTTCATAGAAGATTTACGAACAAAGCAACACACCACGAAGTCACTAATGTTGTCTACTTTTACAATATTCAATTTAAAAAATTTCCCACACAGGATTAGAAATGAATTGTAAAATTGATGAGGACGAGTGTCGACTGTTAGAACATACATTGTTATTATTATTATTTTTACACAGCTTCGGTTAATTAAACTAAATAGAAATGGATTACTTTTTTTATAATAAAGTAATCCATTTTGGCGTAGTTTGAGGGCGACCATTGCCCTGCCATTGCCGGGACAACACAAGTTTAAAAAACCTTGTTTACCTTGATCATGTCGTTCCCTAGCCTTGTCGAGAGGAGTCTTCCCATCCTCATCGCGTAAGTCTGCGTTGGCGCCGTAGCGAAGTAGAACTTTGGCGATGGCCGGCCGGCCGAAGCAGGCCGCATAGTGCAGCGAAGAACTGCGCTGCCCGCGGTTCACGTCCGCTCCTATAGCAAACAAGATATTATGTTAGACTAGCGTTCGCAGACTATTTATATTCCTTTCATCAGTGTATAAATGAAATATATAACATTTTTCAGGATATATTGGAAGGGATTATCAATATGAATTTTTGGTAGTTAATCATGTGGATAACTAAAAGAATTAAACTCAATATGGACCAATTACATCGAAAATTTTGACTAGTTTCACGTTTATCATACGTAGACAAGACACAGAAGGAAACTAGCGTATGCTAGTTGTATACTTATCATCATTTTTATTTCATTCATGACACAAGTTTTTATAGTTTGTTTTACACTCTGGCATCATGTATTCTAAAGTATTCAAGAAGCTCATTGTATTTACCTTTTTCACATAGAAACTCGACCATTTCCTTGGTCCCGAACGCCGCGGCCCAGTTGAGCAGCGTCTGTCCGACGTCATCTGTAAAGTTCACATCGACGGCGCCGCTCGACACCGCCGCCAGTAACGCCTCTGTATCTTTACCACGAATGCAGTCTGCAACACAATTCACATGCTTTCTATTTATTTTAATTAGTTTTGATGTTCCGATGAGTAGTGAAAGACTTTCAAGATTGTAAATTAAGCTTTGAATCAGGAGTAGCTGCACGTTTTCTTACGCTTACGTATGGCCCTGCCCACCCATACTTGAGGTCGACAATCACATCTAGATCATGATCGGCGTCGAATATTCTACCAAACAAACCTTCATTAGTGAACTTGTGCCACTAATTTATCAGCAGAGCGTGTCGGTTATAACGTCTTCAAACGTTGGATTTACGCTTGTTCGTAATGCAACCAAGCATGAAGAATACAAGCAAGAAACCATGATTAGCATTCTATCTAGACGTGTCACCAATTCTTTCGAAGCAGTGTGGTGAAAGAATTTAAAATGCGCCTCAAAGGCTCCTTTCGTGCACTATGATTCGCATTTATTAGCTCCATTACTCTTGTTTATTGATAATCAAGTTGGAGTATTCAGTCCAAGTAAGTTTTCAGTTTGAGTTGAGAAAGTAATGTGTACCTATAAGCTGCCTGTGCGACTTGTCCCCGCGCGGGCCGGCACCGGCGCCGCTGGAGCCCTCGCCGCTAGCGCCGCTACTGCTGCCCGCCGCCGGTGTACCATTACGAGACGCACCGCTTCACACAAACAGCCTTATATTAATTATCTTATCTTACTAATATTATAATATTGAGAGCACTGGTGGTCTAATTGGTAGTGCCCCGCCTTCCGATCCTAAGGAAGTGGGTTCAAACCCGGTCGTGTACCAATGGATTTTTCTGTGAGAAAAATTCATGTGCGCTATACCAGTACTCTCAAACTGTGAAGGAAAACATCGTGAGGAAACCCGCGGCTTATACAGCTCATGTCAGCAGACCATGTCTTTCCTGTGGACAAAGCCGACTAAGCTGAGAGGATGGAATAGGTGCTGGGCAAGCCTACTCGATCTTAATTCGTCTACACTACAGGGCACTACAGAGTCCCGTTTGTGAAAGTAAAAAAGCTGTCTCCTGACGCTGTATGAATCTACTATAGATGGTAAAAGGCCTTAGTATATCCGAAGGTATATCATAATCATCTGTATAAATGTGCTAAGTTAGTACATTATAACCTCTGTAATAAGAAAAGTCGCGAATTTTAAAATAAAAAATATTTGTGGACACACAGCGCCATCTAGCCCCAAACTAAGCAAAGCTTGTACTATGGGTACCAGATAGCTGATAGAATACTTACATAATATACTTTATTTTTTGTAAATACATACTTATTATAAATAATACTACAACATCCAGACCGGGAAGAAATATTTTCAGAACATACAAAAATTTCTCCCGTAGCGGGAATCAAACCCGCACCTCTTGCGTCTCAGCCGAGCATTCGCCCACCACGCCACCGCCGTTTGAGGTCGTCAAAAAATGTCGCAACTTTTACTATGATGAAATTGAATATTATGTAAATGTGCAAACTCACGTCTGTATAGCGTGGCGTCCTTCGCACAAGAGTACAAGTAACAAGTCCACGAGGCGCATGCACTCGAGGCACCAGCGCTCGTCCGCTTGGACCGCCGCCTCCACCGCCGAGCACAGCTCAGCGCGCACTAGGTCCTACAAGTACATGTTATCTTAAACCTGGCTGTTTTTTTTTATAAATAATATAATATTATTATAATAAATAATATTTTTATAAATAATAACACCCAACAGTCACATACCTAGTCCTGACCCCACACTAGGATTCCCTGTGTTGTGGGTATTAGAAACTATGAGTACCATGGTACCACAACACTCAGACCCGAAAGAAACATTTCTTCCGCAGCGGGAATCGAACCCGCGCCTCTTGCATCTCTGTCGAGCAATCGCCCGCCGCGCCAACGAGGCCGTTCAACACCTTTGTCAGTATCTACAGATCTTGAACGCTCGACGAAATTTGACTTTAGCTGTCAATGTCAAGCTAATTGCAGTAAATTTAATAATGAAAAGACTCACATGTGTAATTTGCGCTGATCCGCGACACAGAGTGGAAAGGAGACTGACAGTGGTAGAAACAGAGGGCGCCAGGCACTTGTCATCGCCGCTCTCAGTGCTGCCGAGGCGACGGATTAACTCTTCTATTAGACCTGCAGTCAATATTCATGTTCAAATCCATTGTAATGTTTGAAATCCTTTAAAGGAACATTGAAGCTATCACTGTACTGTACTGTGATAGACAATCAACTGATTTAACTGATCCACTAACCATCTTGTAATTGTTGTTTATCCTGTCCTTCCACAGGTTATCGATAAGGCGGCCTGTTGTGCTCAATATTTGTTTTTTTTTCGTGTTTTCCTTTTGGTTTAATTAAGTATTTATCTATCTATATTTTAGCCAAACTAAAGATACAATTTATGTAAACAAATCTTCGCGTATTTTTTGTTATGATGAAATCACTTTAGTTTTTGGTAAATAAACCTGACAACAGAAGTTTTTACACCTTAATTTAACTAAGTTCCATAAACATAATGAAAAAGTAAGTTTTAGGTTAAGTACTGACGGTTTGTACACATAAATTGTATCTTCAGTTTGGCTGAAGTATAGAGTTATATGGACGGTGCAGAAACAATGGTTGGCTTTGGACTATTGCATACATTTTTGTTCAAAAAAACACCAAATTCTCACACACCAAATGGGCGTCCGTGATACTGTTGGCTACAGACGCTAAACATCAGCGCTGAATATTCCATACTTCTTTGTACAAAATTCATCAAAATTCTCACCATGTTCAGCCAAAGGTGCTGGGTCGGCGTGGGCGCGCGCGAATCTGTCTGCTAGCGACGCGAAGCATCTCAACGCGGCGTCGGCGACGCGCGCGTCACTATGCCTCAGCAACGCGGACAGAGACGACACCGCGTCGCCCACGCGGGCGTCTCCCGGCTCCATCTTGCCACAAACCCTATATAACAATACGTCTGATTAGTGTTTAGAGTTCCGTACTCGAAGGGTGCCAATAGGACCCTATTATTAAGCCTCCGCTGCCCGTCCGTCCGTCTGTCAGCGGGCTGTCAAATTCTCAGCGCCTCATTTCTATTGCCGCTAATTTATACTAGTAGGAGGTAAAAGATTTGGCTTATGTACCTATAGATTAGTAATCAATGGTGGTAATATCAAGAGCGTAACATAAGCAATAATTTACTCGGAAAGAAGATTAGTAGACAGGTACCTATGTTATTCATCTACAGAAAAAAATATCAGCCCTCTTAAAACTGAGCAACATGGTTGTACATAAAGTCCATGGAAATGATTGCGGACCCTTTATGACACCTTTCAAAAGAAATGAGATGAGATTTGTAGTTCTTTCAATTACAGATTATTTTTATGACTGTAGGTGTATTTCAAATTAATGAACAAACAACAACCTTAGTCATACTGTTGCAAGCTGTGATGCAAGAATTGCGAAAAGAATAATTGGTTTAGGACTATGTATGTATTTCAAAATCATTTACATCAAACATATACAAGGAAGGTATATTTTTACCTAGAGACCACAGCCATGGCTGAATGAAGTGTGTCCTTGTGCACAGAAGTGCCATGATGAGTAATGAAGTGTAACACCGAAGGCAAGCCACCGCCCTCCCACACAGCACCAGCCTCTCGAGTGCAAACCAACTCCAATACCTAAATCAAACAAGATATATCTTACAACAATTCATTTAACATTGAATTTTAGTCTTTATTTATATCTATATATACAAGTATAAAACAATAAGCACTTTTCTGCAATCAACGCTTAGGCCAAACTACTGAAGCTAGAAAGCTGAAACTTAGAAAGCAGCTTCTTTTCATAGCTACCAACTACCTACTAAGGTGGGATTTTTGATAATTCAACCCCTAAAGGGGTGAAATCAATTGTATGGAACTTTTTAACGAATAGTACGATTGGTTTAAAAATTGGTTAAGATACTATAAATACAAAAATTAAAGGACACGAGTTTCAGGGGTTTTTTTTTTAATAATCGCGGCTAACAGCTAACATCGTTTATTGAAAATCTTGCTCGGCTACATCGTGTAGCGGTCAAAACGCAACGATAGCGCGATGCAGAAAACGGTACATTTTTAGTCGCGCCATCTAGTTCTGTATTGCGTAAACTGAACCTTAACTCTTTACACACCTACACCATTGCATTAGATGTTACCTGCCTAAGTTTAAATTTAAAAAAGAAACTCAAAAAGGGCCAAAATCATAATAAAATTCACACCACGCGAGCGAAGCCGCGCGAGTAAGCTAGTTTTACATAATTCACTGTACAAGGCCAATTGTCTATCTAGCTAGAATCTAAGTCAGCAAAAAATTACAAAAACAAGTCTGTATTTTTTATCAACCAAGTTCAAGGTCATAAAATACTTACTTTGATGCACTGTTCTGCCAGATCCTTGCTTGTGCGGTTATTAGGATCTACCGTGAACAGTCGGCTGCAAATGGCTTTGACTGCTCCTTCTATCGCCACAATTCTTCTTGTGCATTCAGCTATGAACATACATTAGAAAATCAAATATACTTTTACTTTGATAAATATTCAAGGAAGGAATAATGAAGTGGTACAAACCAGAAACATCCAAGTAGTATGTAATGGCTCTTGCAGTAACCTCTAAAACATTGTCCGGGGCATATTCATCCAGGAAAATCTTGCAAAGTGCCGGCAAAAATGTCCTCGGAGGACAGCTGGAAAGGAAAATGCTCCATACAGCACAAAAAAACTAGGTATTTACAATTTTGTAAGTATTATTAACAGTGATATGGACAATATTGTCATAGGAAAAACCCAAACATTGAGTAATTTAGGTATATTTTTGTTTTAATCGGGCTATGCTAGTTCAACAAGTGCTGTTCTTAGAATTCATGAATTCCTTTTATGTAGGGAATGAAGCGAAAGATGTCAGGATTGTAGCAAATGGAGATCCATGATCTTAGCCTACCCCTATGGGAAATAGACGTGATTTTATGTATAGGTATGTTATATAGTCTCTTCACATTAGAACTGACCAAATATATATATATATATATTTTTTTTTATTTATTTAACACTAAATGTTATGTTACCTACCTTTCAAAACACCTGTCCACATTGTCAGACATAAGAAGCAGCATACATAATTGTTCGAGGGCAATGAGCTGCATGTCGCGCTCATCACCCTGCCCTGTTAACAGCCATTCCAGCAGTGTTTCTGGATCTACTTCCGCCATCTGTTAACACAGTAACCACAATCTAATAATTTACACCATGTTCCCGAGGATATCCATTAACTTTGGCAACATAGCTGTCATCCAATCTTACAAAAGAAGTAATACTTAAAAGGCTTTGTCTCAAAGTTATTAGAATTTTTATTTTATTAAATTTAATTAAGTTGTGTGTCGCAAGAAAGGTTCTTACAACCATAAACAAGCTACAACAAGTACAAAGACTGGCAAGCTCCCTCATCAGCGGTTGCAAAAAGTCAACACCATCAGCAGCACTGGATATACTCCTAGGCCTAATGCCCCTCCACCTCCATATACAACAGGAGGCGATGGCAGCTGCACTACGCATAAAGTCCACTGGCCAATGGAAGGGAGAAGCCAAGCAGACAAATCACTGCAGAATACTGAGTAAAGCCCTTCAGGCTATTCCTGAAGCGTCAGACAGAATAGCGACAACATATCTGACTAACAAAAGATATGAGATAGCCAAACCACAGGGACAGGAGGGACAAGAGGACCCCAAAACAAACATCAAAGCCTTGCACATTTACACAGATGGAGCAAGACACGGAAACAAAGCAGGGTGCGGCTTATACTGCCCGGAAGCCGGACTAGAGAAGGCCCAACCACTAAACAACACAACGACTGCTTTACAAGCAGAGACCATGGGGCTTCTGCTAGCAGCAAAGGAAATACGTAGGGCAATAGACTCACCTACAAATCAGGTCATAAATCCTTGCACGAAGCTTATCTTCATCACGGATAGCGCAGCGCTCATGAATGCGCTGGACAGATCTGACACAAGGTCGGCCTGCCTAGCGCAATGTCACGAGGAGCTACAAAAACTAGGTAGGACACACAAAGTAATAATCAGATGGACCAAAAGCCATGGCTCTTGCAAAGGAAACCAAAGAGCAGACTACCTAGCAAGGGAGGGTTCAAAGAAAATTCCGACGGCGGAGGACAGCAAAATATGCAAACCCACGTCAACGGAGATCAAAAACAGGCTGAAAATCCAGTGTGAAAAAGAACATCAAAAACAATGGGAGCAAAGGCAGGACTGCCATCACACTAGAAGACTGATCCCTGAATGCAACAAACGCCTCACATCAACACTATTGAAATTGAGACGCGAGGACCTTCGTACAATGGTGGGCATTATCACAGGACACTGTGAGCTTAATCACCATCTACTGAAAATAGGAGTAACGGACAGTAGTCTCTGTCGCGGATGCTTCCAGGAGGAAGAGACTGTGGAACATGTGACGCTACATTGTTCTGCAACAAATGAAATAAGACATAAATCGGGACTGCAGACGGTCATCGAGAATTGCACGGCATCACCATCGACCTCATCAACACCACCTACAGCCTCAACATCATCGAGGGTACTGGAACGCTGCTGCCAACATCCCAAGGTCCTCCTCCGATACTTCAAGGAGTTGGGCTGGCTGGGGGAGGGTTAGCAGGGGGGATAATGCACAATACACCCCACTGCGGGACGTCAGTGCAGATCTTTGTTCCCCTAACCTTAATTAGAATTAGAATTAGAAAGGTTCTTTCTTCCGGCTATGTTGCCACTTATTGCAATTGCAAATTAAAATCTATCAAACTGCTATCTGCATTTTATTTGCACATACTGCTATGCCGAGAGAAACCCGAAAGTAAACGAAGAAGTATGATTATTTTTGATAATTAAAATGCTAATTCAGATAAAGAGACATGCATATCAAATTATTAATGTCAAGGTATTTAGTTTGTATGAAAGTTAAAAGTTGGTAAAATTCATAATGAAAAATGTTTATTTCAATGGTCTGAACAGCGTGTTGAAGTTAATATCCTCAGGAACACAATGTAATAATGCTTTCATGACTGACTGACATGTCAATCAACAAAACCATAAGCCCTAGAAACATAAAACTTGGTAGATTCCTCTTATGGTGTAGGGGTGCACTATGAAAGGAAATCATGAAATTTCACTCCTGAAGAATGCAGCGGGAAGATGAAATTTGTATGAATAGAAACTCAATGTGGACAAAGTTGCAGTGAGTTTACGTTCAAATATTTTTTGCATAGAAGACAGCAGTTATATGCACACAAGTTGTATGCACAAAATATTGTTTACCTTTTGGGGATGTGTGGTGCAACTGACCTGAAAAAAAATATTGCTTCAGTTTCCTAGATACACTCATTACTGTGTGAATGTTAAACTCATTGTTTTTTATACTACCTACCAATTAGATTTTTTGTACTCAGGGTACATTGCGTTGAAATTCTCACGAAGTTCAATGAACTTTGAATTTGTACTATGTACCTTTAGATGTTTTTTAATAAAAATTCTAACAATACAAGCAAAAGCCAGTTAACCTACCTTGAAGAATGGGTACAATAAGTAGGTTATGGTTCACAACAACAATGTAGTATGACTAGTATGTAGCTCTAATGTACCTTTCTCTTCCTGGTTACACTAGATACTAAGAAAGTGAAGCACTTATTTGTTTTCTATGTACCTACGAAATAATCACATATTTAAGAAAATGAACTGGATTATAGTCTAATCAGTAGTTATTATACATATTATTTTTTACAACAAATAAATAAATAGAAGATTTGAGGGCAGTATGAAGGTGACGAAGCTTACCACCGAGCTCTACCACAGCTAGATCATGTATATATTTGATGAAACACAACAATGGCCAAAATAAAATAGCAACAAACACTCGCTAAACCTAGAACGCAATTACACAATGATTTTCAATACATAGAAAGAAAGTAAGAAACTTCTGTCTGTATCGGGAGAAACCTCTTTTCGCTATACCAAAAATTATCAATTTAAATGATTCCAGCTTGCAAAATTAAATTACCCAACTTTTACCCAGATGGTTTAGCACCATCGAACTGACCTTATTAGAATTCGATATAACAGTACGAGTGGGTTCTTATGGACCGTAATAGATAAACGATTATGAAAACATAGCATGAAGACGGGTATATAACTGTTTAAAACTTTGTAAAAACCGAACTTACAACAAACTTTATATTGTAAGATTGGTTTTTTCAACCACTTTTCGGCAATACTTTTTCATGGCAACACTATTTCCATAAACTAGAGACGTGTGATGAATTTTTTTTTATATGTTGGTTTTTCACTGTTGGTATGATTTTAACGTTCTAGCATGAATTAGATCACAAAACAAACCTAAGCTAACTTTGATTACGCATGTTGTAAATAAATGTAACTATTAACAAAACTAGTTATTATTAATATATTCACTATATTATCAGTTATAAAACAAACATATTTACCATATACATACATACATTATGATCATGCCCGCATCCCTAATGGGGTGGGCAGAGCCACAAGTGAACATAAGAAAACTTGCAGCCACTCACTTCTCATTTAAAGTCATAAGAGGGATGGATTGGTGAACTATGGTGACAGATTTGATACACCCATCGCCCATTGCCCAGATGGTTTATCATGTTGGAGAGGATACCTTAACCCTTAGTCGATTTTTACGACATTCTCTGGGAAAGAAGCAGCTGGACGCATTATGTTTTTTCTTTACTTTTAGTCCAGCAGAGAAGTAAATATATTTACCAATGGTATATAAGCTCGAAACCAAGTATTTAAGGTAAATTACCAAACGCATTATTTCTGAGTTGAGGGTAAGGGTCTCTAGCTGGCAGCTAATTACCCTATCTCTGAAAGCGATGACTTCAGGCGATGATGAGGCGATTACGGCGATTACAATCATGTGATGTGAAGCCTTGTGAAGCGGACAAGCAATCGGAAGGTTGTCAATTTCAGTTTGATTTTGATTGTTTGCTGAGTTATTCTGTTTATTATGCTCTTTGTTTGGTTCCTATTCCATCCCATTCCTAATCTGTGACAATCTGTGATCATCTGTGCTCCGCTAGAAGTAATAGTATTCTGTGGATCTGTGAAGATCTGTGAAAACCGTGAAAACTGTGATCTTTTCGTTTCGAACGAAAACTGAAAATCTAACAAACAAAATTCTCTTTTCTTCTTTTCGTTCAATCGATCGATTGGTTGCGCCTCGCCAATCGCCATTTCTCTGTTTTCCTGATCCTGTCTGGCGCCTGCTGTTATAAATATCGCTCGCTACTCGGCTGATCTGATCTCATTTATAGTTCGAGATCGCCGAATCCGCAGCCAGTCGCAGCAGTTACCAAATTATCGACGTGAAAATATTTTCACAACCCATTAATCATGGAGCCTCATAAAAAAATAAACATTCAAAGGGATAAGAAAGATCTCGACTATCCTGTTGAATTAGAAACTCAATTTATTTTGAGGTTGCCAGAGGAACCAGCAAAAAGCCTAAGAGAGGTTCTGAGGTTGGGAGAAAACTTCAAGAATCGACTTACAATACAAATGGAAAATGATATGCGCCATGGTGAAGTGCGCTTTGATGATTGGCTACTGCACGCTAAAGTAGTGGACCTTCCAACTATTGTAGAATCTCTGAAGACAGTTGATAGAAAAAGTGTTTACAAATCTGCAGATATTTGTCAAATGATGATTTGCAAAGATGAAATTGATCCAACCTCTACTGAGGATGAATCACCTGTGAAAAATAAGAAAAAAGATCCATATAAAGTTGATAAAAAGTTTTTGTATCCTCATGGGCTCACACCACCAACAAAAAACGTGAGGAAGAGGCGTTTTAGGAAAACTTTGAAAAAGAAAAGTGTTGAAGCTCCAGAGATAGAGAAAGAAGTGAAGAGGCTGTTGAGAGCAGACAATGAAGCTGTCAGCATCACCTGGGAAATCATTGAGGAAGCTGTCAAAGAAGATGAGCCTGGTGCCAAAACTGAACAGAGTGCTTCTGCAAAACCAGAAAAGGTCAAAACTAAGAAAGAACATACCAAAGCTGAGGGTTCGAAACAATCATCTTCAAAAGTGGAGGACATATTTGGTGGAACTTTAAGTGACAGCGATTTGGAGGATGAAAATGTAAATGTGGACATCGAAGACAGCAGGGTGTCCACATTTGAAGATACATATTCTGAGACCTCTATGCAAGCACCAGACTTGAATAAAAAATCTCTGACATCACAATCATCTTTTGCAACAGAATTTAGTTCTGACATGTTCTACTATCCGCAGTCTAGTGCTGTGAAGACCCCAGAAGCTGGTCCTTCAAAGGGGAAAAAGAAGCAACCAAAGCCATCAACATCTACAGCGAAGGTATACACTTTTGGTGACTACTCAAATAGTGGGGACATTGACTACAAGCTGCAACAGCTCGCTTTGGAACTAGAACAACTTAAACAGAGGAAGCAGAAGACCCAGCAAGAAATATCTAGTTTTCAAAATATGACACTGCGACAGAGATTCCAAGAAATATTGCAAACTATTAATAAAGATATTGCATTCAAGGAAATTGAATACCAAAGGCTTATGTCATATAAGTAAAAGTTGTAAAATTTATGAATTCAATAAGCTTTTTGTAGAATTTAGCGTAGATGTATGAGGGTAGTAGCCTTTCTTGACATTTTTGTAGATTGACAGTATAATTATCTAGTAAAATATAAATGTTAACTAAATTGGGAAATAAGAAATATGAAGCAGTCAACCAGAAGTTATTTTAATTTAACAGATTTTAAAATAAAACTTCTATAATTTAAGTTGCTTGATAAATTATTAAACAAATATTATTGTCTTAATAGGCATCTGTGTAAAATTAATTTATTTACATTTCATATGAATTGTAATAATGTAATAATTTATATTTAGTTAAGTACTTTAATTATAAACATTGTAATACTTCATTATACATAGTTACCAAAATAAAACTAATTTTATGCTTAATCTTTCTTTCTATGCTTAGTAACATTAATAGAGCATAAAATATAAATATTCTAGTCTTGGAGATTTATTATTTCTAACAACAGACACCAAACAATCAACCCAAACTTATTTATTTATGAATGATTACAATTAAAGGTACCGCCTATAAAGACAACCAAACAAACACAATGACTCGACTTATGTACATAGACTGACGAGTATGTACCAACTACCAATTACACAATCCCTATGTACTACTACTATAAACGTCCGTCCTGTTCGAAAGCCACGCGCAGAATCAACCGAAGTAAGTGCCGATTGCGGCTGCCTTTTATACAACAGCGCTCGGTCCTGGCTCGTCGGTGGGGGAATTCGCTAATACTAGTTATAATATTTTTTGCTCATGACCACATTTTTTACATACAGGTTTGTCACCATGGTGACCATCACCTCAACAACAAAACTTAGGTACCTACCATAGATAATACACCTACCAATTTTAACACTAAAAACAGCTGAGAACTTTGTTTACTATCAAGCATTTTAATTCTATAAACTCTTAACTAACTCTCTATAAACATGTTATCCTTGCCGGAAATAGCAACAAAGCTAGTAGATAAAACCCTTTCAGAAGGGAATGAAGAGAATGCTCGAACTATAGTTTTAGCTGGAAGCAAAGACGTGGTGAGTTTGAATTTGTTACTACCTGCCTCAGAATACACTATTCTGAGCTACCTGCCTTCTTTATACCTTCATATCCTTTTCTGTGGGTACCTACCTATACCTAGGTATAGGGAGTTTAGACATCACATGGGTAAGCAATTACCAGGAGAAGTGGGTAGGTATATATAATACAAGCTCAGAATACAGAATAATACAAGTTAGGTAACCTGCTTATGAAATTTTTACAGGGTAAGTCT
This sequence comes from Scotopteryx bipunctaria, assembly GCA_949320045.1. NCBI lineage: Eukaryota > Metazoa > Arthropoda > Insecta > Lepidoptera > Geometridae > Scotopteryx > Scotopteryx bipunctaria. The sequence continues at coordinate 8,004,774 of OX439450.1, read as the reverse complement.
ACGCTCCTTTGTACATTCTTGGATAAACCTGAAACTCCTCGAGAGACATTGGTTCTGGAATACTCATTCGGTAGAAGATCAGGCCAGAAGCAAAGCATTGAGAAAACCATTTGCCACATTTGGGAATACGGTGGAAAATTAGAAGCGCTAAAAGAAGTTTTAGCCTCTATTCCCATAAAAGGAAAATATTACTTCTATATAATGGTGGATTTGAGTAAAATAAAGCGAGTATGGGATACAATAGAAACATGCATGCAGGCAATACAAGACACTTACTCCGGATCAGAAGTGAAACCCGAAGTTATCATAATAGGTGGAAAGTACGACATCTTCAAAAACTATGGTAGGTAGGTACCTACCTAGTCAACCTTTAAACCTACTTCTTTACCGTAAGTTCTTATAGGTAGACCGTACGTTATTCTACATGTCCTAATATTTAACTTCCAATTTATTCACAGATAGTGAAATCAAAAAAACTTTATGCACTACCATCAGAAGCATGGCGATGATATACAAATCTCATATTATGTTCTACTCATCCAAGGAGGCATCTTTAGTCAGGCGTGCAAAGGAAACCCTGCAGAACTCGGCCTTTGGAAATGGCATAGTTTACAAAGAGAAAAATTTAAACTTTACAAAGCCTTTACTTATTTCATTAGGCTCTGACTCATGGGAGAGTATCGGTGTTGCTCAGGCTTCGTTGGATCAGGTAATCTACCTACATTAGGTACCTACCTTACCTACTCTATTTCATCGAGACGGAGAGTAGACTCTTACTATTAGGTATGTAGTAAGTACGTACTACCCTGTACTGCCTAAGTAGTTTCGTTTGAAATTACGCGAAATTAGGACATTGTTTACCTTGGGAGCAAACAACTATTCTTAATAAATTTTATTTAATGTAGGTAGGTACCTACTCTCTTTCCGTTCACTGAGCAAATATTAAGTACATAATCATCACAACGTTTTAGTTTTCCGTTGGTCAGGCACCCACAATCGTTAGTTCTTATCGTTACTCATAAATTAATATAGATAAATAAATAAATTCAATAGAGATTCTATATTGAATTTATTTATCTAGGTCTGAGATCTAGGAAGGTATAGAGATACCTAGTATGGGCGTGGTCATAGAGAAATAGTCGATTTGTTGTTCTGAGTCGTTACTCTATTTTGTATTTCAGGTCAAAGTCAGACATTTTTCGCTTATTCCTCCGGATCCAATGGTGTCTGAGACCGACCGTATCATTGGAACTCAGCTGGCTGCTCAGACGCATCCGGAACCAACGCTAGACAAAGTAGCAGCGCTGAAATATGAGGAGTTTCGGAATATGGAATCACTAGATGTTTCCATAAATGATTATTTGATGAATGGTAGTAAATATAAATGAAATATAACTATAGCGATACAGATATTCATTTTATTAAGTAGTTTATTGCTTATGTAAGTAAATAATTAAGTACATACCTAATTAGGTACCTACTATAAAAATAAAATAACCTTTTTAAAATTCATAGTAAGGCAACTCCCTAGTGCTCACATTTTCTTAGCGAGCAGTCTAGCGTCGAGTGCTCTTATAGCGTCTCTCACTCCCTCGTTTTCCGAGTTGGTAGCAATGCTCACTTGCATACAGCGCCGGGCGAGGGTCATGTCACCTGTAGACTTTAAATTAAAACAATTACTTAGTACTACACTTACCTTTAGCGAGTTTCATAGTAAAACAACTTAAATTAGAGCAATTTACAAGTGCTCTAATTTAAGTTGTAGGTACCACCGAAAAGAGGGGACTCCTAATACAGGTAATACGGACTTAAAAGGAGTGATCCCAAATCAATGTATTTCACACACTTTTAATTTTGAATAAATACTTTTTACTTTTTTTACTTTACTTTTTACTTTTAGAAATAGTACCTATAGGATACCTATAACACAGAATAAAGCATGTTAGGTACTTCGGTTACAGGTAGGAAGGAACCAAATAGGTACGTAAAATAACTCTCAAAACAAAATTAGCGAGATAATTCATAATAGAAGAATGGGAAGATGGTTTGATTCGAATGTTTATTCTGCGCTACCCTGAACTACCATAAATCGTGCTAGGTCGATACAAGGAATCTAATATAATTTTAATCAATAATCAAATCACTTACCAGTGCCACATGAGCGAGGTTAAACCAAATGTTCGCCCTAGTTTCCGGGTCAGTTGAGAAGTACAAAGCTTGTCGAAAACAGGGCAAAATAAGATCCCATTGATTACAGTATAAACAGCACAGACCCATGTTGTTATAAATCTCAGCACCAGGGGGATTAGTGGCAAGTAACCGTCTGAAATAAAATAAAATTATAAATGATGATTCTGGTCATCTAAGGTAAGAATGTAAAGAATCTAGTGAACATACCTATAATAACGTAAAGCAATTTCAGGTTGATCATTGTAGAAGTTATAGAGAGCAATATTTGCTATGGCTTCAATATTAGAAGGATCCTCAAGAGCAACCATACGGTATTCTTTAACAGCGAGTGCAGAGTTTCCCATCTGGTCATGTATTCTGGCTTGCTCTAATAACAGTGGGGTACACTCGTGGAACACCGATAGACCCTGCTTGCAAACTTCTAATGCAGAAAGGGGTTGATTCAACCCTACATACATGGCCACAAGACGAAGATAAATAGATATATGTTTTTGCTGTCTAAGAGCTTGACGCAAGCATTCTTCAGTATTTCTGTACATGCCAAGGGCATAGTAACATCTTGCTAATGAAAAATTCCACCACCAGTCTGTTGTGTCGCCCAATTTTTGGGCTTGAAATGCCACTTCCATAGCCTGTTAAACAGTAAACCACAGTTAAAAAAGAATGCTTGACCGTACCTTCAGCTCTAGTACCTACTAAGTTCTATCATCTCAACTTACCTTTCTAACATCACCTTCACAGTAATAAACATATTCAAATAGAGTTTTGGCGGCTGGATGGAACATTTTGTCTTCTTTACTTAGAAGTCTCAAAGATAATGGTACTCCAGGATTGAAAGCTCCTCCACTAGAGAGAGCCGTGGCTGCTCTGGATGCTCTCGAAGCAGTATGTAGCGTTGTTCTAGCACTGCGTCGTACAAAAGCAGAGTTGGTGCCTCCATGGGACCGAGCCGTTGCTCTATTAGTAGTGAATTTCTGCAAAATCCGATAGCTAGTAATAAAAAATACAGTGCTACAATAGCAAGATATTCAAAACGATCATAAGTACTTCAGCAGCTCACCTTTGATGAGTCGAAATTCTGCGCAGTTTTACTAATTTGGCGTTCAAAAGAAGTCCCAGGTCTCGGTGTTTTAGCTACAGCAGTGGATGTGAAACTGTCTTGTTGAGGGAAATACTCCACTTCTTCATACCCATTACCAGCTATTTTAGCCAGGATGGTCATAGCGCGCATTCTGATGAACTCTACCATACGGTCATCTTTCTCTTGCAGCGCAACTACACATAACTTGAGACATTCGTCGTATTTCTTTGATTTGTAGAGATTCAATATTTTGTAATCAGTTTCCATTTTTGACTTGGTTAGCTGATGAGTAGTATGTATGGGTCATTATCGCGTTTCGTTCAGATTTACCTATTTCGGCGATATATTTTTTTTCTCCTATTTTTAAACTTGTGATTGAATTTGCAGATTTAGGTATGTATTCAGAATAGTAATCTATGAAAGGCACCTTCGTAAGTTAAAAACTTTTTTACAAAAGCGATGGAAAGTAATGAACCTGAGGAAGGTAATGAAAATCGCCTGGAAGGTAATAAAAACGTATGGAAGGCGATGAAATTATTATAAATAGTGTTACCTTTATAGGAAAAACTGGTTAGTAATTATACCTTCTAAATGCTTCTAAAACGTGTTTAGAAAAAATTAAATAGTAATCAAAAAGCCAATCAGTAAATATTGTCATGCATAGTTATTGCAACTCACTTAACGCTTTTTAAACAAATAATAAAAATACTTTTAGAACAAAATCAATCTAATTCTAAAACAAACCACATCTAAAAATATTTCAAAACTAATAATTAAAGCAACAAAAAATCAAACATCAAATGTAGCGATTGGTTTTGGTACAATAACATTGAATTAACACGCATTATCATTTCAATAAGTTTAATTATTTTTTAATTATTATAAGTTTCTTTATAATAAGTTTATCTGTTGATGATCGAAGGATGGAAGCGATGTGATCTTAGATTTTTGAAGGGCTTTGATCAGAAGATCAACATTGGCATGTAACTCGCTTTGACATGGTATCTTGCTCTTCTTTTGGAAAAACAACCCAGAAAGGTCGATATCTGCAAAATACTGTATAGCTCCACATGCCAAGTTCTTTGCAGTATTTGTTAGACAAATTCAAACTGTCGTTTAGGTACCGCTTTTGCTTCTTTACTGCTCCTGTTTTTACGAACTCATTTTTTCCTGCAGCCTGTTTGCTTCATCCTCAAAAAATTCTTCTAATAATCGTTTTTTTTCTCTCTATTCGGTTTTTCTATGATTGTGCTAACTTTTTCCTAACATTAAACTTACTACTAACTTTATCAGTCTTTTATATTTTATTTTCAGCCCTCGGGTAGGTAAGAGTTTCGTCAAACCACAATTTCTTCTTCACTTTTTCTTTGTTTTTGTCATTGGAGCTTCTGAAAATAAATATAAGTAGGTACTTAGTTTTATTTTTATAATTAGACAACTCTGGTATTTTTAATTAAGTGTATTTTCCCACTCCTATTACAATATTCTCAAAGTGACATTACTTATTTTCATAGAAATTGTTATCAGATTAGATTATTCTTTTAAATTTCTTTTCAAAATTGCCCTCACGACGATTAAAGATACAAGCCTAAGAGAAAGTATTGAGGACGTATTTAACATACAAAAATGCTACGAAATGCCTAAAGAAATTACATTTATTTTTTCACTAAGTACGACGTGCTTTCACTACCGTCTAGTAATATTGATAGCTAGTCATTCCTCTCCAAATGCTTTCATTACCATCCAGTATTTTTTTTGTAATTTGGAAGGTAATGCATTGGAGAGGAATGAGTATTTGGCGTATAACCCAAGATTATTCAATTTACGCATGTACCAAAACTGTATGAAATATAACTTAGAACAGTACTATGCTAGAGATCAAAATTAGGTATATAAGACACCATAAAAAAATCACATACCTTGAAAATCACTGGACGGCAATGACGACGAATCGATGACAAAGTCCTCCTGACGACACGAGATCGTAAATATTTTTTTACGTAGAGACACCATGTTACTGATCTAAGGTGTGGGCGACGACTGGTTCATTGCGGAATGCATGGGAAAGTACCTAGCCACTGTACAGACTCAAACTCGAGAATAAATTTGATGACCGACAGTTCGGATGGGAATGAAGATTTTTGTTTGACAAAAATAAAACTTCGATTATCGCGAGGTTGCAACCGCTTTCTTATGAAAACAGCCTCATTAAAATATTCTTTGATTGTTTCTTTATCCGAAAAGACGAATTTGTTTGGCGTTTTATAAATATAAAGTGTAATAAAAAATCATCGAATATGCTGATGGGTCGTTTGGAAAGGGAGAGGAATGAGATTTTAACATGTTTATTGTCTGCTACTTCTTTATACAACCACTCAGCTCTTTGGTGCTTGGTGACATTAAAGCTTGATTAGACTGTAACATTTCCATATAAACAAATTTTAAATAAAAGTTAGAGACATACGAGTTATGGCGTTGGAAAGGTAATCTGAACGAAACGTGATAACGACCCGTATGCTTAATAATTTGTTTATAATAGCAACGCTCGATGATAATAGCACACACTGCTAGGGCAGGAGGTTGTTGCTATGCAACCTGTAAAGTCAACAAATTACGTGATAGGTCAGTGGAGTTATTTAGGCTATTATAGAGATTTAGGTACTATTTCAACCTCTATAATAGCCTCGGGAGGGGTGGAGGGGGGGGGGGTACTTGTTTACAAAATTCATACTTTTCCAATCCTCCATATTTGCCCTACCCTAGACCTTGTTACCTTAAATATCTTGAAAATGGCTGTGAGTTATTTCAACGTGCTCTCTATTAACTTTTGGTACAAAATAAAGAAGAATTAACTCGGTTCAGTACTACATAGGTAGGTACTGCCATTGGCGTCACCCTCCCGTCTGCCCCATAACACTTTATTGTTGTACCTATTAACATCAGAGCAATGGCTCGAAAATGAAAACACCCCATTCATTTTTGCAGATATTGTGAACAATTTAATATCGTTGTCATAGTGTTTCTTATAAATAAAAAGTATAAATAAAAAAAATCGTTTACCATAATATTGTATTGGCCTACAAACTCGACTAATTTTATGATGTATCTAAGTACCTACCTAAAATATGATAGTACAGTGTAAGTAGTAGGTACCACAAATAATTTGCATTCTCGACAAACTTCGTGCTTTGTATAAAAACCAAATTTGTCCGAATAATATATACCAAATTAAAATAATAACTGAACCAACCCCTTAAAAAAAAGAATCTAAGTTCCTAATGATTGTAACAACATCTCGAACTAACGCGATGATGCTGTTAATTTTAATTTTAATTTTATATTCTATTTTATCATGATTTGACTGTAATTTAGTTTTCATGATTTGTTTTTATTATTACTTTTTTTTTATTAAGTTTTGACATTGCTTAATTTTTTTTCTTTATATAAATATATTTTTTTAATTTAATTTTAGTTCCCTATATAATAAGTATTTGTATGTCATATTATTATGACTGAATATGCTGGACTCCATTGACATTATAAATAACAAAAATGTAAAATTATGACCATATTCAAGACAAATAAATGATCTTTATCTTTATTATCTATGTAATAACATAATCATCATTGCGTTAGTTCGTATTTCAGAAGTTAGACGAAAATTGCCGAGGCGCACTTTGTGGTACCTACTACTGTAAGTAGGTAGCATCGAGCATTGTAGGTAGGTTAGGTACTTACCTGCCTAAATTTATAAGTACATAAAAAAATCAAGTTGAAGATCTGAAATAAGTTTACTACCACTGAAGTTGCTTCCAGAAAATTCTGAATATAAACAGCGATTTTCATTCACAACTGGAAGATAATCCAGTAGTGTCGGCAGGTAAAGATCAACAATGCTTTTTAGGTGTTTTTTACTGGTATTATCCATAAGTCAAATACTTGCTGCAGAGTCATGGAGGAAACCTGGATGCCATAGAATCGGTGAGTATTACTGTTTATTCATCCAAGGTACTACCTGATTGGCCCTACGATGCTTTCATCCTTCTTAAAATTACATAAATATGTTTGTCTTACTTGACGACCTCTGTGGCGTAGCGGGCGAGTGCTCGGCTGAGACACAAGAGGCGCGGGTTCGATTCCCGCTACGGGAGAAATGTTTGTATGTTCTGCAAATATTTCTTCCGAGTCTGGGTGTTGTAGTAATATGAATATGTATTATAAGTATTAGTATGTATTTACAAAAAAAGAGTGTAATTTATGTATTCTATCAGCCATCTGGTTCCCATAGTACAAGCTTTGCTTAGTTTGGGGCTAGATGGCGCTGTGTGAAATGTTCACAAATATTTACTTTTTTATTAATTTATTTATTATAGGACATACAAGAAATATCAGCATACCAGATTGCGTAGAATTCAAAATCACAACTAATGCTTGTCGGGGCTACTGCGAGTCGTGGTCTCTTCCAAGCATTATGCTGGGCTTCAAGCGCCATCCTGTCACCTCGCTGGGACAGTGTTGCAATATTATGGAATCTGAAGATGTGAGTACATTCTTCTACTGACCAACCATGATGGTTTGCAAATGCAATGCAATACTTTATTTCTTTCCTAGAAATAGGTTCACAAGATGTGGATAGGTATGGTACTTACATTTTCGATAATCTATGTATTCTGTTTCAGGTACCCGTGAAAGTTTTATGCCTGGATGGTGAAAGAAACTTGATTTTTAAGTCTGCTGTATCATGTGCTTGTTATCATTGTCAGAAAGAATAAAATGATACTTATAACAGACATAATATATGGTGCTCAGCCATTGTAGGTAGGTACAAGAAAAAAATATCAATTAATTATTTACTTAGGTAGTAGGTGGTTACCAACCTACCTACGCATTTAACATTTTCGTAATTTAAAGTGTAACTTGTAAAATTAATTATTACCGTTACTTATGTATTAGCTAGCATGTACTCATTATTAGTAAGTTTTATTCTTAGAAAATATCCTTCTTGGAAATACATTAATGAAAATATTCTATTAAACAGCTTTGAGTAAATTCATCTCCGGATCCGGTAAAAGCTAGTTATCCTCATGGAACTACCTACAAAAGTCGCTCTCATTTGTGTATTTAGACTATTATATTTTTTTAATACTTAGTTTAGTTTCATTGACTCTCGCCCTGGCATAAAATAACACATAGTACCTACGATAGTAGGTAGGTAGTAGATATACTACAGCCAATATGTATTTAGGCAGGTACCTATGTAAAATGTATTTATTTAGGCACTTACCATATAATTAGATATAAAACTATGTTTTCATAAATACCTACATTCATTGTATGCTATGAACGTTATTACATAAACAAACAAATAAATAAAATAAAAAAGAACAAGTGTAAATCTGCCTTTCTTCCCTAAACTTCAGCTACTCCTTCCTTGATACAGGCACTGGTAGGTAAAGCCTAATCTAGCTTAACAGAGCCTAACTATAGCCTTTCTGTGGCAAAGCCTTTTAAGGCCCCTCCTCCACATTCGCGGGTGAATCGTGGCGCAGATTGCGACAAGAACTAGCTCCGTTCCACATTCGCGTTTGGTTCTCAGCAGGGTTGAATCACAGAATCACTTTCGTTTTGTTCACTTCACACTCACACTCAACTCACAGTATAAATAGGTTGCGCGCTTATCCAGGATGGACGCCGATTTTGCTGCTGCAGATGCAGAGCTACTTTGCGCATTATAAAATTAAATAATTGATTACAGACTAGTACATAAAAGTGGAACAAACCATCCATCGTTAGGTATAAAGGTATCCACCTATTGTTGCATTTTTAATAATTGGATGAGCCTGAAAACATTCCAAAAATGACAGTTCCTGTTTGTTTTCTGAGGTTAGACCCTTGTCGTTTTATTTGTGCTTCTATGCTCACAACCGAGGTTCTTTACCTTGTTCTTTACTTTGTAGTTATTGTTCCGAGGCGATGGTTCTTTTCTTTACAAATTATTTGTCCATATCTGTCAACATCAAAAATTCGAAATATACTCTGTTGTATGTCGTTCATGATGCCAAATGCCATGCTATTGTCAATATCAATGTCATCGCAGACGTGGAAGTTGCAGTTTATGCGTTGGTTCTTGCTTGATTGCATTTCTTTCAAACTTATAATTAAGAGGAGCTTTAAATAGTTTAATACATTGCCCGAGAAAATGCTTATAATCTAGCTCTTCTAGGCCACTACCTTTAAAAATATGACAAATTATTTTATTTAATTATGACGTAAAATTGTACTACTTGAAGATGTTATGGAGGACGAAGGAGCACCTTGTAAGAAGCCTGTCTGGCAAAATTGTGTCCACTGTCCAAGGCTGTTATTTTCTACCACTACCGAATTCGAGAGGTAAAATACTTCTTCGATAAAATAATATAGGATAAATTAATCTACAATAACTTACTTTTCTTTTATTTTTACAGACATGTTCAAGACAAGCACTGTATCAAAGAAGGCTCCATAATTCTTTGTCAATATGGCCAAAATGGAATGTGTTCGGCATTACAGTTCGGAGATTTACGAAAAGCAGGCTTCAAATACCATGTGAGAGAGTATCACTTGTATTCAAATGATGAGAACAGTGATTGGACCTTTTATTCCTCATCACAAAACCTCCCAGCAGTATTAAATGACCCCAACAGAGGTAAACAGAGCAATTTCCTTACTAAAACATGGGGAGATAGTTTTGTGGATAAAGTAGAAATATTTCCTAGTCCATATCTTCCCCACATCACACTTGCACACTTCGAGTCATATTGTAAACGAATAGCGAGGAAATATCGCCGACACTGCAGACTCAAGGAAAATGTTCCTGCGAAGGCCAAAATACAGACTGTGACTGAAAGTGTATGTGAAGTTCCTGAAATATTTTATGAGCAGTCATTGCCTCTGAATGATCCTGCAGTTTTTATTAAAGTGTTTCCTAGTCTTTGTGATGCTGAAGATTCTAATGTTGCAATAAGATCCCTTCAAGAAACATTGAGTACTTATCTTGATGTTGTGGAAATGAAGATATCCAAGCAGGTGGCACTTAAGTCAGATGCATTCTTTCATGCAATGTTGTCTCATGACACAATAATGGAACAGATGGCAAAAGCAGTCAGTACAGTCAGAGACACCAGGCAAAACATCAAGGAAGTGAAAGGAAATTTAACAGAATGTCCATTAAAATTAGTAAGTCTAACTAGGATCAATCAAAACTTAGGAAATGTGCACGACCTTCTTAAACTAATAGGTACTGTCCAACAGACACAGCCAATGATACAATTACTGCTGAGTACATCAGATTATGTTGCTGCTCTTGACTTAATAAGTTCAACTCAAAAGGTGCTATCTACAAGGTTATCAGGCATACAAGCTTTTAGGCACCTGTCACCTCAGCTAATGGAAATGAAAAGACTCATTCATAAAATGCTAAGTAATGAATTTCAGAGATTTATTGTATCAGACTTGAACAGGGCTCCTACAGATTCTTCAGAAACACCAGAAAGGGATAACATAGTTTCAATTGTGTCAGGGATTTTGCGCTTAAAAGAGTTTGACTTCATAGATACCTTTAAATCAGAAGCCATGACTTCAGTTCAGGCAACAATCAAACAAAGTGTCATAGAAATAATTGCAGAGAGAGATGGAAGCTCAGAGATAGTGTTGAGAGGATCCAATGCAGACAGCATGTGGCTTATGTGTAATGAAGGAATCACATTTCTTCAAAAAGTTACTCCAAGTTTAATGAACTTATTTAGAAGAATTTCATTTCTGACATACCTAATTATTGAAGTTTGTCAAATGGAAGATGTGACTGGTAATGAAAATGAAGAAGCATGGACACCTGAGGAACTAGCATTAGCAGAAGAAAAGCTTAAGAAAATGATCATATCCCTATCTGACTACTGCAATGAGAGATGTGCCAATCTAATTGTTACTAAAACTGACAAAGATTATGTATTCTCTGATCTGACCCACCTATCAAAACTCTCCAAATTAATAGAAAATTTCTGTGAAGAATGTGAAAAAATTACTGGTCACCACAGTAATGCAATGAAGTTAGCATTGAGAAGCTTTGCAATGAAATATATCCAGACATTACACTCTGAACGCAGGACCCAGCTCACAACTACACTCAACATGGAAAGGTGGAAGGCAGCTGAAGTCCCATACGAGCTGCAAAGTGCTGTCACTAAGATATGTGAGGAAGGTGAAATACCCAACAAAATAGTATATGAGACTGGAAAACCAGATGGCAAATTTTTGGTTATCAATAAAGAAAATTACACAGTTGTGGGGACTGTCCAGCTTCTGATTAAAATCTTACTTGAATATTGTGATGCTACCAGGCAATCACCTGTTATAGTTCAGTATTTATTGCATTGCATGCTTGAGCTCATCCGACTGTTCAATTCACGATGTTGCCAACTGGTGCTAGGGGCAGGTGCCATTCAAAGTGCTGGCTTGAAAACAATAACAACCTCCAATTTAGCATTAGTTTCCAGGTCACTCCAAGTCATCATGTGGTTCCTGCCCATGGTCAGAAGTTTGCTTGAGAAGCATCACTCTAAAGAGCTAACATTAAATGGCTTTGGTAATATTGAAAGTGATATTGTTAGTCATAAGAGAGAAATAGAAAATAAGATTAGTACTATAGTTAGCAGTATGCTGTGTACTCAATTGACAGGATGGGATGCTAAACCTCCTGTTCCATCTCAAACATTCCGAAATATATCTAAACACTTAGTAAAATTACATGAAGCTCTAATTGATATTTTGCCAACTGATCAAATACAGTTTATATATAAAAGAGTACATGATAACTTCAAAGATAAGCTAAGAGAACAGTTAGTAAAAATGAATATTGTAGCTAATGGCAGTCCACAGCATGGTGTAGTTACTTCAGAATTAACTTTTTATTTGCAAACTCTAAAGACTCTCAGAGTGATAAACGAAACTGATAATGAGGACAATATACTATATGATGTTTGGCTAAATTAAATTATTATAAAAACAATTAAACTATGTACTGTATGTGTGTAGGTATGTTATATTATGATTAAAAATGGTGTCTGAACCTATAGGAGACCTTTTTCTTTATACTTCTGTAAGTTTTTTTATCAAATACAAAATAATTATGAGACCAAAGATTGAATTTATCTCTAAAACTAACAGCAGCTTGAATTTATTGGAATTATTTGTTTATAAAAACAGTTACTGAGTTCATTTATGGATTATTAAAATCCCAATTAACCACTATTGGCATTATTAGCTGGTGATAACTAGCAGCCTAAATTAAAAATGAGTTGGATGTACTTATTAAAACAAATATTATTGTATTTTTGTGTATTTGGCCCAATAGTAGCAAAATATATAATTTTAAATCCAGTGTTCAATTTTATTAACAAAGCATTTTTCCTACCTAAGGACAGGTAAAAAATAACAATTACAATAGAAACGTCTACGTGACAAAGTAGGGTAAATAAAGTTTTTAAAATTAACACTTATGTAGGTATTCTGTAATTTCTCAAACAAACATAACTGAAGTAAGAATCTTACTACCTACTCTTTGGTATTCCCTTTTAAAATATTTCTGTCACAAAAATATATAGTACACACCAAATGATTGTTAACACTTACCTACCTAGATTTACTTACCTACCTACCCTATATAATAACTATCGGACTTCACTAGGAGCAATAGTGTTCTGTGCTATAAGACAGTATTCTATGCTAAGTATCATAAAAATAAGCAGCCATAGGATACCTTATCAAAAAGGCAATACAACTACAAAAGACTTGGAATGTCATAAGTGTTTTCGTTAATCGGACTTCAGAAACAGGTCCTAGTTTAATCAAAAATAAATTAATTAAAGTTAGATTATTGATAACAATGGTTTCATTGTCTTCAATTCTATCAACCAATCTTAACTTAGTTAGTATATAAACAAATAGACTTGTCAGAGGGCTCATCTCTTTCTTAGGAATGACTGTTCTGCTAGCTTGCAGTAAATTGGTCTCAGCGCTATACTTAGGTAATCTATGCCTCGGACAAGGAATAAAATGGAACAGCTGCGGCACTGAATAGAGGAAGTTAATTATTTGTGGCAAGAAAAATAATAAAACTGTTTTACTGAAGTGACTTAGGATCCCCACAACAGCAAATGTCATCCCAGATACATAGCAGAATGTGTCTCCAACAAATACTCTTGATGGATACCTGAAATTAAAGAGACTCGCATTAAAATTTGGCATTGTCTGCTTTGACTTTTTTGTAATTTACATAAGTAAAAATCATGAGCAAATCTCCTCTTCTGTGAGTCTGTGAGGTAAATAAGAGGTCTCAACATGTGCCACACCACACCAATAAGTAGATAGGTATGGTAATAAGAGCTATCATAATGATTATTACTTTACAATTTTACTACTCTCACTGCCTACTAAAGTGATAAAATGCAAATACTTACCAGTTGTGTTTCAACAATGCCAATGTTGTAGATAAGTATGGTATCATTATATTCAATGAAAAGCTGTGAGCTTTAAATTGGTCTCCTCTCAGCTCTAAAACATCAAAAACGATGATGGAGAGGGCAATGATTACAGACTGCCCAACTTCTAATCCATTGATTCCAGCTAAAATATTGATGGCGTTTGTGCAGAATACTGCTAACATTCCCATGTACACATAGTAGAGGAAGCCTGAAAAAAAAAGATGAGTTGAGATTTCCACATTTTATCATAGCATCCTACTAATATTATAAATGCTAAAGTTTATGGGGATGTGACGATGTATGTTTGTGCCTCAATTACACCATAACAGCTTAACGGATTTGAATGAAACTTTAAACATATAGGCTACTTTTTAGGCACGGGCAAAAGCTAGTTACAATATAATTATTAAATCTTATACCTATTAATGAGCATAATGAAAGTGAATGCCAACTTACCAATGTTTATAGAGACTCCCAGCCAATACCTAAGTGGTATTGGAACAACAAAAGTTGTAGAATTGAAGTTGACATAGTACACAACCAGTAGTGGTAATGATGCTATAGTTGGGAGCAGCAATTTGTATCTCCAACGCAGGTCCAACACATCATCAGCGAAGCCCAGCAACAGCATACAACAAATAGACAGTAACGCTGCAAGCAACTCTGCAAACTAAACTTATTATTTAGTTCCATGTCCACTCCAGTCATTGGCAAAATGTTCAACAATAACAGTTAGGTACATATTTGTTACCTGGTTATGGGGGAAATGTTCTGTGTCCATAAGGTAATACCCAAAATTTATAGGTATGAACAAAAAACATGTTACAAGAAATACACAGCCTGACACAACGCCTAATGCCTCCGGTCTGTAACAAACAAATAATATTCTTCCGTAAGTAAATAATGGTGCCTGATAAAAAGTATATTCTCACAGTAGATTTAGGTAGGTTATTATAACATACATTTTATTTTTGTTGTTTTTACAAAGGTCTATCCCAAATAGACCGGCGTTGATGAACAGTTCTTTGAGTTTCGGTATTAGCTCGTCGGTTGAAAAGTATGCAATTGCAGATAGGAACAAAAGTATAATGAATGCCCACATTTTTATATGTTACGGTTTACACTATAGTTTAGTAATAAATAATTCCACATAGCACCAAGATACCACACCGCTTAAAATGACGACAACACAACACTTCTTAACACTGCACAATTATGTAGGTATGAGGTAGGTACCTACCTAGGTAGGTGCTCTGTCAGTGTCAGTGATCAATGTATGATCGGACACTGACAGAGCAGACGTAAATCCACAGACAGAAAAGAATCTGTCACCATGGTTTACCTTATCCATCTTGGGACTTTGAATCGAAGTGACTACAATTTTTTTTATGACTACTTGTGGCTCTGTCTGCCCATCCCATTGGGATACGGGGCCGGCCGGGACCGTGTATCACGCGGGGGCGTGATATTCTAAACATACATCCGATGACAATTATCAGAAGAGTACTATTACAGTACTACAAACTTATCCTCTTTGGTTTATTTATAACGTAGTGTTTACTTCTGTTTACTTGCACAGTGGGTGGATTGTGTAAATAATACTTAGTAGAAAGACTCGAGATAGGTATCAGCACTATGGATGAAATAGAAGAAGAAGCGAAAGCAGCAGCTGAAAAGATGGTGATGAATATGATGCAGAGGCCGGGACAGCTAGAAAAAGTATATAACCTACCTTCTTTTCTTTACAAATTGTTTTTTTTTAACTTCTTTGCTGGACTGGGAGTAAAGAAAAAACAGAATGCGTCCAGCTGCTTCTCTCCCTGACCATGTCGTAAAAGTCGAATAAGGGATAGTATCCTCTCCCAACTTGATGGACCACCTATATGGGCGTTGGGCTGATCACCTGTCACCATGGTTCACATCCATCTTGGTATTTTGAATCAGGAGTGATTCAAGTTTTCATATGATTACTTGTGGCTCTGCCCACCCCGTTAGTGAAACGGGCATGATATGTATGTTTTATGCACCTATGTAGGTAACATGTCTTTAAGAAGAAACAATGCCTAACCATGCATTCCGTCATAGCACAAATCCTTTGAGTAAACCTCAAATCATAACTTGCCCAATACACCCCCTATTGCAAATTTTGTTGCAATTTTTTTATTTGTTTACAGGTAGAACAATATAAAAAAAGAATAACACACAAGAAAGCTTCAATAGAGGCTCAGCTGAAGTCAGCAGTCCAGGGCAAACTGGATGGAGTCAGTGTTGGGCTCAAACAACTGCAGGAGTGCCTTGATGATGTTCAACAAATTGATACCAAGTAAGTTACCTTCAAACATAAGGAAAAATTCTAATATTATTGTATTAGTAGTGGAAACACATGGCTTCGCTCGTGTGAATTTTGACACCACTTTTTAAGGGTAATTTTGAAAATTCTTAAAATATGTGTCTATTTGAAAATGAAAAAAATATTTACAGCACAGCAAACACAACAGATTTTAAACAGAAGCAGTGTTGCTATGATTCTAACTAAAACATAATGTCCTATTTCTTCCTAGAATGGATGAATTAGAAGAATTACTGAAAGGAGTGCCACCTTTGGTTGCAACACTTCAGTATGTGCGAGAGGAAGATTCTCGACACTCCCAATATGTTACAGCAATGGACAGCTTGAAGCATATTTTCACTGTGCCAGAAAGTGTGGCTAAAACAAAGCAATGGATAGGTGAAGGAAAACTATTACATGCTCATCAGGTAAGGAAGAATAAACAATATTTAAGATGGTGGGGCGAGCTGGACTCTCACCTTGGGACCTGGCCTGTTTCTGGTTTAAGTCACGAAATTGAAAAAAGGGAGGGAGGCCTTTGTCCTGAAGAAAGCTAAATAATATTTATATTAAATGACTCATCATAAACGATAAGTATTCTATCAGCTGTCTGGTTCCCATAGTATAAGCTTCGCTTAGTTTGGGATTAGATGGTGCTGTGTAAAAATTTCCACAAATATTTATTTACGTTTGTACTTTCCAATAGACAACACCGTAAATATAAAATAGATTGGGCAAAATTTCAAAATTGTACCATTGAGTTGAGTGGGGTTTCAATTTTTGATTAATACAAAATCACCCAAAGCAAAAATCTGATTGACCGAAACATAGTTTCAATTTCGATTTTGAAATTGAAATTGACTGGACTTGCCCTTATGTTTCTAGTAGCTACTTTACAGTACAAATACCTTTTTCCAGTGTCTCAATGATTTGGAGAACTCGAGAGATGATCTGTTATATGAGCTGCACAGACTCCCCAACCAATCGTCTCATGACAAGATCATGTTGAAAGCATACTTTGAAGATGTTGAAATGGTTTCCAATTTACTTGAGAAACAGATCAAACTTATATTGGCACGGACATTGAATACAGTCCGCAAGGAGCCCACTGTTATTGTTACTGCTTTGAGGATAATAGAGAGGGAGGAAAAGAGGGATCAAATAGCATTGCAGGTATACATTATTTATCATCGTCTTCTTGCCCTCATCCCACTCTATGTGGGGTCAGCTTGTGCCGACCATTCTGTAATGTTTTCTTCTTCCATTCCCTTCTGTCAGTTGTCATCTCTGTACTCATTCCCTTCTTAACCATGTCCTCTATTATCAATGTGAAAGTTTGTGACGATGTTTGTGCCTTAATCACGCAGTAACGGCTGAACGGATTTGAATGAAACTTGGAACATACTTAGTATGTGTGTTGGAATAATATATAGGCTACTTTTTATCCTGATATCACGCGTGCGAAGCCCCGGGCGGAGGCTGGCTCATTATAGTTCTTTATAACTGCAATGTGGAAGCACCATAATACGACTGTATGAGTACTCCCTGGGCAATTTTTATTTTTTCAAGTTATCCATAGAAATCAACAGCAAGAAAATTCTTAAGTGTGGATTCAGAGTTGAGCAATGTTACAGAAACTAGAAAAACAGCCTTGGATCACCCAACTGTCCCTAATATTAAATTCCAAAATTCTTACAGCAACAGAGCCAGACTGGCTTCATGCCTCCCGGCCGTCCTAAGAACTGGCGAAACAAAGCGTTCGAAGTGCTAGAACGCGCGGTGGGACAACGCGTAGAAGGCACTCGAGTAGACGAACGAGAAGACAACAAACTATGGTTAATTCGTTACCTGGAACTGACTAGACAACTGATTCTGGAAGACTTGAGGGTCGTGAAGACGCTGTGTGTTCCTTGCTTCCCGCCGCATTATGATATCGTCAACAAATACGTCAATATGTACCACACTAGTCTTTCTACAAGTGTGAGTGAACTTTTGGATTTTCCTAAATCTTCTTTTAAGGTCTAGAAGTTGGCATAGTTGAACTAACCAAAATCAAACATACCTAAAGGACAGCGACAGATATAAATAACGTTTTTTTATAAGAATCAAGAATTATTTACCTAGTTTTTGAAAATTGAAAACGGAATCAATATTAACTTTGATAATAAGTACTTTTGACTTAATTTATTTTAGCTTCAAGACGTGTTTCTCAGTGGGATAGAAGGCAATGAGTATGTGACGCTTCTCTCGTGGACCTTGAACACATACCCCGGTGAGGAGCTAATGGGTAGCCCGGAACTCAACATAGATGTCTCTACATTACCGCCTCTACTCAATAATGAAATGATGAAGAAGCTACAGGATGAATATTTACAGGTAAGTTGTTTATTCCATTTTGTTAAAGGAATACTTCACAGTAGTACTTCAACAAGACCACAATAGTACTTGAACAAGACTTGAATGACGTTCTTTATTTTACTGAGCTATTAATAGTATTTATTATTTAACTAGTGGAACGCCCCGCGACTTTGAAGCGTTCAGTTTTTTCATACAAACTTTATCTTTTCCGCTGCGTCCTGTAGTAGTTGAATTTTGAGAATTCCTCAGTGAACCTTTATGAAGATTTTACTTTATTTTGCCATGCTGTCAAATCTCGAGATTATTTTGATTTATGCCTAAGGGCGTAGTCAGAGATGCGCAAACATTGTATTTGGCACATTCCCGGCCACATTTAACAAGCAAGATAGATAACATACATGACATGACATGACAGTATGCAAGTCCATTTGCTGCGTACTATGATCTAACTAAAAGGACTCTTCAATTGGCAGAAAATGGAGTCAAACTACATGGAGTGGATGGAAAAGACTCTGGAGTCTGAGCGAGCAGAATGGGCGGGGCAGCGCGCGCCAGACGTGGAGCCACACTCTAACGCGTACCACACTCACGCACCCGTCATAATCTTCCAAATGATCGACCAGAACCTGCAGGTTCGTACCCTCATTTCACCAGAACCCCCGGGTTCTGACGTGTTGACCTGGTAGGAGATACATTCCTCCGCAATCTAACGCGTACTACACTCACGCGCCCGTCACCATCTTTCAAATGATCAGCCAGAACCTGCATGTTCATACTCTCTAATTCTAATTCTAATTAATGGTAGGGGAACAAAGATGATCTGCACTGACGTCCCGCGGTGTGTTGTATTGTGCTGTGTGCATTATCTTCCTGCTAACCCTCTCCCAGCCAGCCCAACTCCTTGTAGTATCGGAGAAGGACTTTGGGATGTTGGCAGCAGCGTTTCAGTATACAGCAGTATTTCACCAGAACCCCCGGGTTCTGACGTGTTGACCTGGTAGGAGATACATTCCCCCGCAATATGACGTGAAGCCGCACTCTTAACGCGGACCACACGTACGCGCCTATCATCCTCTTCCAGATAATCTGCCAAAAACCTCATTCCATCAGAACCCATGGGTTCAGACGTGTTGACCTGGTAGGTGATACATTCCCCTGTAATAATACCACTGAGCAGGGGACTTATGTTCCTGATCTTTAGTCAGAAGGATCCGACTTTTGCTCTTCTAACCTTCTTTATCAATTTGTAGGTTACAGAAACCATCAGCAAAGAAATCACATTCAAAGCTCTGTTACTGAGTATCGACCAGGTGACGCGCTATGGAAATATGTACAGAGAAGGAGTTATCCAGTTCAAGGTGAGTTCTTTCATACCGAGTTTCTCCTGACCATTCAAACATTTAACTTATGTTTTTACATCACATGGCACAATGGCTCAACCACTTTGAACGTAACTAAAATAGCTAAAATGAGTGAATGCACTCAGAACTAATACTAGAGGTTTCTAAGTGATCTGTCCTACTAAGTGTGATGGAGTTCCGTGTTCCTTTTGTTGCTTTACCGTTGTCATAACACTGCTGTCAGAATGCTAGTGTTTCATAAACATGATTGTAAAGAGATAATTTTCCAAAAAAAATGCCAAAATTGGTTTCTTGCCTGTATCTTCCACGCTTGGTTACGTTACGAAAAGGCGTAAATTCAACGAGATTCTAATTAATGTTGGGGGAACAAAGATGTTGTCCCGCGGTGGGGTGTATTGTGCATTATAAAAAAAATATATATATATAAATTTTAAAGACTTTACTGTTAGGATTAAAAATTATCTATTGTTAAAATCATTTCACAATATTGACGAAGCCATGGCTGATAATTTTAGTATGTAAAGCATACATAGTTAAGTTCACTGGTTTTTATTATTTCCCTTGTTTATTTTATGTTGACTTTTCCTAGTGTACAAATTGTATCAAATAAGGAAATAAATTGATTTGATTTTGGTGGTTTGTCCTCAGAACGGGCACTTCGCGGACCGGTCGCGCGTTGCGTACTTCACGCACCACATGATCACGATCGTGAACAACAGCGAGCAGATGGCGCGCCTCGCGCAGCAGACGCAGGCGCGGCACTGGCCGCCAGGCCGCCACGATCCGCCCGCTGAGGCCAAGTTCGAGAAGTGCCTCAACACCTTCCAGGTAACTTGTTATCACTACATACAAAAACAAAGTCGCTTCCCGCTGTCTGTCCCTATGTATGCTTAGATCTTTAAAACTACGCAACGGATTTTGATGCGGTTTTTTTAATAGATAGAGTGATTCAAGAGGAAGGTTTATATGTATAATACTAGCATAATATAGTAGAGAAACACTGATAGTTTTAGAGGTTTCTAATGTGAAGTCGTAAATAAACACTTTTTTTGCGCTTACATTCAAACGCTGGCTGGCTGAACTCTAAGAGATAAATCAAAATAATGTACTACAGTAATTGTACACCTTAAAAAGGTCTACAAAAAAGTTCGCGATGGTATATAGACGCTAGCTATCTTGATCTAACCGAAGTCCAGCTTAACAAACTTGAGCGCCTTCAAAACCTCTGCATTCGGTTCATCTTTGGCTTGCGCAAATATGACCATGTCTCTGAATTTCGCATGAGGCTCAAGTGGCTCCCAGTTCGTTTTCGCCGGAATGCACATATCCTGTCCCTTTTATATAATATCCTTTTCCTATCCTCCTCTCCTCATTACCTAAAGGAGCGGTTCGTTTTTCTACACCAAGCCAACGATCGGAATTTGCGCTCCTCCGAAACCTTACAGCTCGCAACTCCTGTCCATAGCTCAGTCATGTACAGTGAATCCTTCACTGTGCAAGCTGTTCGCTTATGGAACTCCTTACCTGCATCCATTCGTTCTTCCAAATCCATTAGTATATTTAAAGTCAAAGTCCATAATCATTATTTATCACTATCTGGTCACTGCACTCATTAGCAGTTATTCTCATGTATTTGTTTATATTGTATTATTTATATTAATTCTATGTACTAGTTTAAAGGTATTATAAGTAAGTATTTAATGTTTATTTATGTATTTTATTTTTTAATTTTTTGTACACCGCCGTATTTCTGCTCTGTTTGTTAATCCTCTCCATCCAAAGGTTGCCTGGAAGAGATCGCTCTTAGCGATAAGGCCGCCCATTGTACTGTTTTTGGTTGTTTTTTTTGTTTACTTTGTGTGTCTTTCTTTTTGTGTACAATAAAGTGTTTATTATTATTATTATTATTATATATCCGTGCGAAGCCGGGGCGGATCGCTTGTGTATGTATAAAATAAACCACCTAGAATTATGGATAGGGTCTGCTTTTATGTCACTGTTAAAATTATGCTGATTTACTCACAGAACCTCAGAGATGAAGCGGCACAATTCCTCCTCGAAGAAGCATTCCTGGACCTTGGTGTTCACTTCGACGATCTATTCACAATCAAATGGGTCTCATCCACCATCCCCGTCGATACTATCTGTATCACGCTCGACGATTACTTCCAAGACTACAATCATTTGCGGGACAAGAATTTCGAATACGTGATAAACGAAGCTCAGAATCTGGTTTACAAGAAGTATATAACGGCTATGCTGTCGAAGAAAATAACCTTCAAGACGGTGGAAGAAGCCCAACAAGCGGCGACCAAAATAGTAAAGGAAGCGAATCAGATCAGATCATTCTTCAGGAAGATAGCATCGGAGGGAGTCAACGTTGACTACCCGTTCGAAGTTATCAGCATGCTGGCTGAGGTAATGAATCCTTTATAGTTTTTGTGCTTGGGGATTATCAGTTACAAATTATTAGTTCGATCAAATTCTTTATTTGAAGCGTCTCCTGATTATTTTGATGACCTTGAAGTCGCTGACGGCACAAACTGGTGGGTTAGGACGTGGTTACGGTACATGATTGAATCATCAATAAAGGCTCGGTCGTCATCACGACCCTCATATTTTAGATCGGCTTTCAAAAAAAGAAACATTATTATCGGTTTGCCAATTGGACCCACAATATATTTATATGGAGTTAGTGAAGTCGGCAAACAATGTATGACCGTGGCCTGCTCCGCACTAGACCGGTGACTTCGTACGTAGGCACTTTGAATCTCATCATTTACTACACGGCATTGCCCCCCGGTACAGATGTTAATGAAAAGTGGGCTCTGTAAACACACATCTTGTATTGTGAAGGAGTATTTATTCTACAAAGCTTGACTTAAAGCTCGGTTTTCCTTAGTTTGCTAGAGCGGTACAATGTAACTTATGTACTTATAAGGTTGGTCGGTTTTTGTCAGGTGCTGCGGTGCCAAGACATCGAGATGCTGTCCCTGGACCTGCACTCTGTGGTGGCGAAGTGCCCCGACATGACGGAGGAGCAGTTGGCGCGGCTCGTGAGTCTGCGCGGCGACGTGACGCGCGCGCGCCTGAGGGACACCGTGTCCATAGCACTGGCCTCGCGCCCGCCGCAACGAGCCAACTCTCACCCCTCGCTCTTCAAACACATCACCTTCAGCGACCGCCTGCTGTCCCACTTCAACCTGTAACCTGAAGCAGCCGTCTCGTTCCCTCTTACTACAGCTTGCCTCGTGGCCATAGCGCTAGGACACGCGCCCACCGCAACGCGCAAGCTCACCCCTCACTCTTCAAACACATCACCTTCAGCGACCGCCTGCTGTCCCACTTCAACCTGTAGCCTGAAGCAACCGTCTCGCTCCCTCTTACTACAGCCTGCCTTGTGGCCATAGCGCTAACCTCGCGCCTACCGCAACGCGCAAGCTCACATCCCTCGCTTTTTAAACATATCACCTTCAACGACCGCCTGCTGTCCCACTTCAGCCTGTAGCCTAAAGCAGCCGTCTCACTCCCTCCTACAGCCGCCTAAGTAGGCACGCGAAGCAGTTTCCGAAAGCCTCTCTATTCATATCTTCTTATATTATAAGAATCTTTGTCCTGACTGACTGACTGACTGACTGACTGACTGACTGACTGACTGACTGACTGACTGACTGACAGACAACGCACAGCCTAAACCGCTGGACGTAGAGACTTGAAATTTTCAGTGTAGGTAAACCTTGGTACGTAGGGGTGTACTAAGAAGGGATTTTTCAAAATTCAACCTCTAAAGGGGTGAAAAGGGATGAAAACCTTGAATCAATTTTTGGTCTAAAATTGCACATAACCTATATCAAATTAAAGAGCCGATTTTTCTCATTTAGTTGATGTCATAATTACCTGTAAATTATTTATTTTTGGCATGTTTTTCATGAAAAATAGAATACTTTTATTTTAACATATGACAGCGATGATACCATAGATTAGTAATAGATGATACAAAACATATGGAAAAGGAACTGTCAATGTCAAATTACACTACATTTATTAGCGTCTAAAAAAATTGTTGCGATAATATTTTGGACTGTTAACACTGCAGGTGGGTTACTATGTGGTCTTAGAGCAGGGCAGTAGTTGAACTGCTCGACTTTTTTGTGCTTAGTAAGTACCTACTTTTTATCTGGGTACCGCGTGAGCGAAGCCGCGGGCGGCTGCTAGTCATACATATGACCTTAAGGAACCCAAGGAGGGTTGACGTCAGGCAGGCGGCCGGTCATAAAACACCTTAGCCAAAGCTCTTACAGCATGATCCTGGATCATGCTGTGCCGACCCCACGTAGAGTGGGATCAGGGCAGGAAGATGATGACCTTAAGCGATCACTTGCTGTCTATCGGTAGCTATCATCTAGCTCCTTATTGTAGCCGCCTGCTATTTAACCAACTTAACACACCTTACAATTTAGAGTCCTACATAAATTGATGAGGACATTATGTAAAATGTGAGATGATTTCAATATGAAGTGTGGTGAAAAAAATCAATTGCTTATCAAATAGGCTCCTTCCTTGCATTTGATTATGTATTCGAATACATAAGATTCTGCAACAGGCAGGTTCTTTCGCCATGTTTTTCCTTTACTATTTGAGAATACATAAAAAAAAGTTATTTTTACCCACGTTGGAACGGAGGAGGGATATGCGTTTGGCCTAAGAGGTTGTATATTTAATTATTTATGTGTTTTTGTCTGTTATCATTTTCCTCAAGAACTACTAAACTGATTTCAATGCTGTTTTTTTTATTAATTTTATTGATGTCATTTAAGGGAAGGTTCTTAGATATGTTTTACGGCCAAAGCAGGGCATTACAGCAGCTGGCATAGTTTTTTGCACCTCGGAAACTCAATAACTACTGAACCGATTTCGATGCAGTTTTTTTGCATTATGTTAGTTTCATTTTAGATAAGGTTTTTAGATTATGTTGTAGCTCTTTTTTTATTTTTCTTGTTTTAATAATTTACGACTTTATTTGAACCCGCGACCTTAGGTTGGGAAGGGGTCACTACTAGGTTATCATCACTGTGTGCAATGTAATCAGCAACTAGTGTTAAACACGATAAAAATACTGCTTATCAGTAAAAATAATTGCAGTGTTTTTAATGTTTTATAACAATAAATTGTCGATTGGTATAGTTAGTAACTAAGTTATTTTAAAATAGAAGCACTATTCAGAAATTCATTATAAAGTAGTACCTATATTGTTGATAAAAGATTTTTACTTGATGTAACTACTAAGTGTAGGTAGCTCTATTTAAATGATGAAAAAGTATTATAGATTTATGCACATTTAAGAAAATACTATTATTTACAGTTATAATAATAATATATTTATGATTATTTATTATTCTGATATTATTTTTTCACAACCCCAACAGCATCTGCTATGACTTTCTAGTTTAGAATCTAAACCAAACAAACGAACTCTGTTTGCGTCCGCCGCCTACGCACCACACTGTACTAAAAATACTGACGTATACTCATGCTCCGTGATTCTATAACATAATAGTCAAAATGGTAGTTTAAACAGGACTTGCTGTTTGGTTTGGTTTGAATCACAGTGTCGTTTGGCATAATTTGGTGTGGTTGCCTCGCGATCAAGGCCAATTTAGTTCGAAGGGCGGGCGGTTGGAGCCGGCGGCGGTCAGTCGTGTCGACGCTATCGCCGCCGCGCTCCGTCCGCGCCGCGCTTTCAGCCATCGCGATGTTTCGCGGCACTTTCCTCACCGAGCTTTGCCTACTCCTGTGCTGTGTCGCAGGTGAGATATTAAACAAACAAATCTCCCCAAGGTTCTGTGCTTACGACATCGAAAAATCTCAGTGCCAGTGTCATAAAGATGTGATAATACGAACGTGTTCGTGCGTAATGTTATCACTGAACAGTGTTTCCGGAGGTGGTCCTGTGATGACGATACTCTGGATGTAGATGATGGACAGATTTTATCAATCTGCACCGATTGTCCACACGGATTACTTATGCCAGATCTAGTGTATGTTTGTTTAGAGGGCATTTGGGCTATAAATCTTTTATGTTCGTTTGGAAGTGCATTAGCGAATATTGCTGTCATAGATATTTAGAGGTATATTTGAGTATGACAACGTGACCATGTTTTTCTTTGAATGGTAACCACGCAGTGCACTAACTGTGAATGGCCTAACGACATTGTGAGGGTAGTTTGGACTCTACCACGGAGTTAGTGATAGAGCTATTTCAAAAAATGCAACGAATAATTTTCTATTCCTACTAATATAAATGTGAAAATTTGTGACGATGGGACGATGTTTGTGCCTCAATCACGCTGTAACGGCTGAACGGATTTGAATGAAACTTGGAACATACATTAGTATGTGCGCTGGAATAACATATAGGCTACTTTATATCCTGGTACCACGCGAGCGAAGCCGCGGGGGGAAGCGAGTGATCTTATATATAGATATGATGATCGATATCTTCACAAATCTATCATCCTGACGAAGAAGGTGGTCAACCGCTGGGAAGGACACCGCTGTATAGCTTTGCTCTTACTAACACCATATTTTTATATAAATAGTAGATGGAGTTCCAACCATTTTATACGTTCCACGTAAACACAACAAATCTTCTAATGATTCTACTTGTATTGGGTTGGGTATAGGATATTATAGGGTAGGTATGATGTCCTACATAAGTAGGTACATGCCTATAAAAATATGCGAAATCTTTATAGGTAAGTATCAATATTTTTCGAACTTCGTGGTGGGTTTGGCTCAGATAAACTGAGAGTTCTCACGCAATTGATTATTTATTGAATAGCTGTTACGACATAACAGTAAATTATTCCTAAATAATGGAATTGGGTCAGACGTTACTAATTTGATCCACTCACCTCATAAACTTAGCATAGTGAGTGAGATAGTTTATTTTAGGTGCAAGCCACGAGATATCTTTAAACCTACATTGAGACGTTTCGCTAGGGCAAGATATGAATAAGGAAGGACATAATAGAGTTAAGATCTATCATCCTGCCACATGAGCCATCGAGTCATCAGCGGATCTCGCAACCGCCCGTACTCAATGGACAGGCATTTAATCGAATAGTTCGAATAGCCAGTGTTCGACCCACACGGCGTCCGCTCCGCGGTGGTATTTTTAACATTCCCGGACCGCCACAAGGTTAGCCAAGACAGTCGCTTATTCATTGGAATATGACCTAATTTTCTATAAACACCCATAGAATCCCAAAATCATGCCCCACGTGACGTAAGTAGTAAATATTTTTATTCAGCGCACGCGCTTTTCAAATTACATTCCATTGTTTATCACACACAAAAGTTAAGAATGTGCGATTTCAATGTTAAATATCTACTATGTAGGTAGGTACCGTACTGTTTTCTGTAGCTACTCAAATTATTGTAAAATCTCATTCTTATTGTTCCGATATTGTTTTGTATGATAACAGCGACTGACACGGTGATCGATGTTCGTTTGTTTGAAATCGATTTGGTTGATACCTTTAATTTAAAGTAGGTACTCTTTGTTTTTGTTTAGTCCACTTTGTAGTCCACTCATAAAATTATAGGGTTATCTAGGTAGGTATCTCAAAAGCACCTCCTGCCAGGACCTAATATAAAAATTACTAACGTGGGTGCTGGAATTGCATATGATATCAGAGGCACCGCAAGAGTCTTTGTCATTCATCTTCCTAATGATCGCAACTCACATGATAAACCATAGCATATATTTAGATTTATTGCAGTTCTGTTTTAAAATTAAACGAACTCTGGAACTAAAACGCCGTAACTTGCTTTGCTTGTTATCGTACGAGGCAAAATGTAATCTAATTTATTGATTAGCATCATCGCGAACTCAAAGCGCTGAAGAAAACATATTTCCTCAGAACAAAGGTAATCATCGCCCGGAAATTTATTTATATAATTATTTTATTTTTATAAGCCTCCTGAACTTATATTATTCGGCCTTTTCGGTGTGATGTGTACTCACGGTGAATTTATTATACCTACCTAAGTACTTAATGTACTTCGCAATTAGTAACTCTATGTAATGACCGATGCAGGTTATTTTAACTAATTACGATGTGCACAGAAATGCTCGCACTTCTTGATCCGTAGCCAGGTTGTAAGTACCTATAGGTACCTACACTACAGAAGTAGCTGATCTATCTATATGGTACCTACAACGTACATTAAAACAAAAGCTGTGTAAAACAATATGAAACAAACATCACCATAGAGCTTTTTAAATCTATTGGGGATCTTTTTGCTTAGCGAAAAGTATTTCTCGAAATATCTTACTAAATTGTATCCCAGTTTAGCTGAAGTACTTATAGATAGAATAAGCTCTGAGAAACTTACGCTTCTTTGAGAAACAGTCACGAAAAGAGAGAAACTGTATCTATAGTCACTGGCTGTCAGGTATCTAAGTATAAAATGTACATTCAGGGACCTAACAAAACAATAATTTGCTTCCAGCGAGTAATCAGTCATCACTGTCGATAACTGTATTCGAGGTGCCTCAAGCAGTGGTTGCTGGCGAGGATGTAGAATTGAAGTGCGATTATGACTTGGGCGACGAGCGGGACGAAGGCTTGTACGTCAAGTGGTGGCTTATCCCACTACACGATGATAACAGGACACAGCTCTACCAGCGGATAGCAAACTCACCTGGAGTCGCTATTCAGCATAATGTTGGTAAGTTACCAAATTATGTTCCATCTTTTGTTGTATCAATACACATCCGTGGTTTCCGCGTACTACCCTTATGGGAAACAGGCTTATTATTTAAGTATGTAAGTATGTTTGTTGTTTAATAGGGCAGTTATAGGTACTATCGCCAAACCCTTCAAGCGAACCGCAACGCCGAATGTGTAAATGGGTGGTTTGTATAGGCTTCGAGACGGCTCGATTTAACGACGATCGAGTCATGTGTTGGTTTTAGAACACGAGTCAAAAGGGTTTGTGTGTGACATGCGCTCGCGCGTCGCGTAGCGTTTATGCCACGTTTATACCATTGGCGAGCTCGGCAAACCACAAATCTCGTTATTTTTACAATCTCTCGCAGTTTCTTTGTCAGTTATACTTGCCTATTCAGAGCACACTGTCGCATCCACGACATTCGAGCGCGAGCCTAGAGTTTGTAATAAAAATAATAAGATTGTGGTTTGCCGAGCTCGCTAAGGGTGTAAACTTGGCATTAAAGGTCCATTCCGTTGGCGTAGAATAGTAGATTCCTGACCAGATTTGACACTGATCTTAGAATCATAATTACTAGATCACCTCTTCAAATGCAAATAGGCACCAAACTGTTCACTCCAGCATTGACTAGTACTGGGTACTTCTTTCTCAAAAACAAACTGTTTTTACCTATTACAGCATTGAAAGAAAACGAGCAAGACACCATCGTGCTTGAGAATGTGACTCCGGCCGACTCCGGGACCTATGAGTGCGAGGTGTCCAACATCAGTGAACAACGGAAACACCAAGACTTGATAGTATTTAGTGAGTATCTGATACACGCCAATGTGGCCTTTCAAATTGCTCCAATTTGAATTGAAACATTTGCAAGTCATACTCAGACCAAATAAAAAGTAAAGACGCCGCGCCGCGGACAACAAAAGTGAAGCCACACAAAACCGTGCTCATCGCTCTCGAGTCGTCGTCTAATAAACTTAAAATTTAAAAATAGAACTCGACCTTCCTGTGTAGTGAAAACGTTGTAAAAACAGCAGCAAATCACATAAAAAGTCTCACGGAATCACTTTTCACTTGTAAGTACTTCAAATAGCATCGTTTCTTAATAGTATAATACTATAAATTTTGGTTACTCGGAACACACAACCTTAAAACCTTCGACACCTACACATAGATAAAAAGGTGGCTTCACTTTTGTTGGTCGCGGCGCGGCGTCTTTTCTTTTTATTTGGTCTAAGATGTCATACAATATTTGTCCCGTGAATCGGTCGAATTTGTAAATTGTTTCTCGCGGCGCCGGCGCCGGCGGCAGCGAGCTGCGGAATGGATATGTAAGTTAAGTACCAGCGTACCAGTTGACGATGAAAAATTTGCATGCAGCTGTAAATGATCTCTATTTCTGGTTTATGTGTATCCGTATCGTATAATTTTTTTGCATATGTGCAAGTTTATGTATGTTGCAAGTTTAATTCCGTTTGACCGTAACGACACCACCGTCACGATTGAAGCACAAACATACAAACATACAAACATAAATTTTAGTAGGATGTTGTTGAAGGTACCATTGTGTTGAAAGAATTGTCTGGGTTAGGCTCTGCATTACCGTGCGATCTAGCTGTTACCAGAGTGCAACACGAGGATGGTTCTTTCGCGCACCCCAGTATGTTATCATTTTAATTGTTGGGTACCTACATATTGGATGGCTGGAAGAGGACGTCAGCTAGCAGAACACGCTAGACGGGAATGAAACAAGAAAACCATATTAAGTGGGGTAAGGGATAAGGGAGATATTTTGTCGACAGCCGACGGTAGCGGGCCGCAGTTGAACGTGTCGGCAGTGGCGGACGGGCCCGACGATGACGATGAAGAGGACGTCAGCATCGAGTGCAGAGCCGAGGGCGTCGCGCCCGCGCCCGACTTCATACTAACCGTCAATGGGTGAGCTACGAACTCGAAACCTTTGTGATCAGCCAACGGCAGCGGGCCGCGGTTGAACGTACCGGGGCGGTGCGTATCCACCCTGCTTTTTACAGCCCTGAAGAGCACTGGTGGTGTAATGGTACTGACCCCATCTTCCAATAATAAGGCCGTGAGTTCAAATCTGACTACCAGCATCTGCTGGTATGCTGCTGCCATGACGTTGTACATGCCTTCGAAAATAGACGTAAAATTCGTAAAATTTTCGGATTAAATAAATAAATCTCACATTCCCGCTTACAAATATGTAAGCTAATGTTATTAGTGTATATCAAACTATTTAATCAAACACTATAAGTACTCCAGCCAAATTCGATGTATGATAAAGGTTGACAAAAACCGAATAAAACCGTAACCCAATTATTTATATTACAATTTCGTGAACAGATAGTTCCTCTCTGCCGATTTGTTTACAAAATTATAATTTAAATTATCAGTATACGTTTTTATTACTTAGGTTAGAGTTTACCTTTATTATAGGTACCTACATCGAATTTGGCTAGAGTATAGTTAAAAACGTAATTAATAAAAAATCTGAGTAGACTAGAAAGTATAAAATAAAAGAACTCCTAATTCCAGAGTAGAAGTGAACGTCACGGAAGTGGTATCGGGTCCGGACGACAAGGGCTTGTACGAGATATTCGGCAACGCCACAGTGAGTAAGGGGGACGCGGACGATGCCGACATCCGCTGCGAGCTCGTCTATCTGAACCCCAACATCACGCATCAGCCCTACCACGTCACGCAGCTGTACTCAGGTAAGCCGAGAACGGTGAAAAGAAAATAAAACTGGTCAAGTGCGAGTCAAATTCGCTCACAACAGGCGCGGTCCGAAGGGGGGGGTCACAGGGGACATGACCACTCCAAAATCGCCAAAACTTTCTGCCCCTAACCGCGATGCCAATAAAAATAGAAGGCTTCCATCTATTTTATAATGTGTGCAATAAAATCTGATTTACTCGACATACCCCCGAATACTCAAACGCGACTCAGAGTTGAGCACGTCCATCGAGCATTTAACTAGTTTCAGTTAAATGCTCGATGAGCACGTCTCAACTCACGGTTTTTTGACAGTTTCTGATGAAAATCTGTCAAAAAATCGTCATTTGAGACGTGCTCAACTTTGTGCGTTTGTGTATTCGGGAGGTATTCTATTATTAGTGACCCCCCCAAAATTTCAGGCTGCGACCGCGCCTGGCTCACTAAGGCTGGCTTCAGTAACACCGTACATATACATAAACGTTTCTTTGTATGAGGCCCCTTTTATTTTATTTTTATTATTTGATGTTATAGAGCCAATAAATACACTGAAAATTTCAGTTCATGAGACACAGCCTGCTGACAGACGGACGGACAAAGGCGTCTCTTTTCAAGACATGGTCGCAAGATTCCTATTTAAAAATTGTTCTTCAGATTTGAAAGCAAAAGTAGCGCTTCTGGAAATAAAATATTTAGAATAGAATTATACTAATCCAAGTATTTATTTATTGTCTCAAGAGTCTGGCCGGGCGGCATATTTGCTAGGTAAAAAGCCCTAATTAAAGAATAAATTATTATTTTTATCTTGCCTTTTTTATTTAAACAATATATTAATTAGAACGTTTATAAAACACTATATGTATATGTTAAAAATAACTTATAATATATTAACTCATTCTTGTTTTCGTACTATCATGTCGAAAGCATGTATGCTATAAATGGTTTTTTACTATTATAAAAATAACAATCTTTATTAAAAAGTAAATTAAACAATCAAACTGTTCCTATAAAGGAAAACAGAATTGCACTTCGACTAATAAAAGAAGATACATACATACTTCAAATACTTTTAATTAGAATTAAAATTTGTGTAGGAATGTCTAGGTACTTCTGCCGCAGCGCACTGGCAAGCGGAATGATTCGTTTTCGCATGTGTATACGTTTAAAGTGAGTTTGCATACCAAAGCCAAATTAACATAAAATGGCTGAAATCTGTTTTGGTATTTAGATACTGTTGGTATAACTTATGCATATTTGAGACATGTCGCTTGGTTTGGAAACGATCACTTACATGGTACTAATATAGACCTGTATCAACGCAGCAAACATGGGGATTAAAATGTGGACAGCATTGAGTCCATCGGGCACCCACTGAACACAGGAATTTTGTGGCAGAACATGAACGAATATCACATACCTTCAATAAAATTCAGCTCAACCGACGTTCAACGTTTGCTTAGACGTTCTTGATTGATCGTTGAAGTTAAGCAATGTTGTGCGCGGTCACAATTTGGATAGGTGACGGCAAGTGGCATTACGAGCTGAGCGCTCGTGCTTTGGAGGGAACGTTAACTTGTCGGTCCCGGCTTTTGAGTCGTTAAGCCATTTAGGCGGCCTAAAAACTCCGTCACAAGAGTTGGCCACTAGCTCATACGAACTTACTTTATCTCAACCGATACTCAGTTTAGCGTAAATCTTGTGACATTGTGTGACGCGGCCGGGTGCGGTTTGGACTCAATGTAAATCTTCAACAATTCTGGCAGTCATTGTGCATCGTTTCCGATCTCAAGCGGTACGGAGTAGGCTTAAGCGTGTGCACACTCGCCTAGCTTGTAGTGTGTCGCTGTATGTTACTAACTTAGCGGTTGTACGGATCAGGCGCGGGTTTCACCACCGAGTCGCCAGAGGACACCACTGAAATGGACTCTACGCCAGACTCTTTGCAAGATGAGAGTAAGTGCTATAGACAGATCCACTTCATCTTTGCCCCATTACCTACACCTCATTTCCTTTCCATACAACACATGACCACTCGATCAACATAAATGTGTTGTTCAGAGTTTTTATTTTTAAATATTGTGGCAAATACCTAATTGCAAGTTTAATTATTCGTATACCTACTATTGAACGAGAAAGACTTTGATTTAAATTCGCTAACACTTATTATTTATATTAAAAACCTATATTTTTGTAAGTGTAAGATTACGTATGCTTTAAGTATTTTATTTGTGGTACTTAAATGTTGTTTATTGTATGTAGTTTATTTGTAATTGTGTATTTTTATTGTATTTGATAATCTAATTACTATACACACTTAACACTACATTAACGTTGCACATTATGACATTGCTGCGTTGCTTTCTGTTTAATAAAACTAATTCTAATTAACTTTAATTAAAATTATCATTTTATTGTATTTGAAATGAAATCAACATATATTAATTTTATCCCTAACTTGCTAACAAAATGTACGAGAGCTTAAAATGTGCTTTTTAAAGCTTAGCTTTCAAAATTGAAACAAGGAGTCACTTTTGTTTTTGAAATACATTAATTGTAGGTCGTTCAAAATTTAGGCGAATATTTTTTGGATTTAAATTAATTAAGCTGCACTTTTCGAGGAGATTAAAAACTTGCTACTTCCAGTTTGGTTTGGAAGTATCACATGCTGAGATTGGACCTTTTTGGTCTTGGGTTAATTTTTTGCTTAGTTGTAGGTAACTTTCTTGGGTAGCTGCTGTAAGCCCCTTTCAATTTATTCCTTTGACCGTTTCTGTAGCCGAAACGGCTGAACGAATTTTGACAAATGAGGTGTTATTGGATTCTTCTAGATAACGAGAGTGTTATAGGTACAGCCTATGACACTTTTTCGACACTAAAGTGTAAAAAACCAATATGGCGGCTTTATAGAGCCATTTTCATTTTTAATTAAATAAGATGGTACAATACTAAACAAATATTTATTTAAAAGGACAAAAAAAACCGTTTGCGTAGAATTTAGGTAACATAGTAGGTCTGACATTTTTGATTTTGTGACATCATGATAATGGTGATGTTATACCATTTTAGACTGCGTTTTTAGTTATGTACCTACCATTTTAAGTTAATTATAAATAGCTCCTCAAAGCTGCCATAATGTATTTTTTACACTTTAGTGTCAAGAAAGCATCGAGCATATCAAGAAAGTGTTGTATGATGTATCTATGATACCTACTCTCGTTATCTAGACGAAACTAACAACACCTAATTTGTCAAAATTCGTCCAGCCGTTTTGGCTACAGAGGCAGCCAAAATAAAAAAATTTTAATGGCTTCTTACAGTCGACATGTTAAATTTTTGACACCTTATATAGCCTATGACACTCTCATCGTCTAGAGTCTAGACAAATAAGGTGTCGTTGGATTCGTCTAGACTCTAGACTAATCCAACGACACCTCATTTGTCAAAATCCGTATAGCCGTTTGGACTACAGCTTCAGCCAAAGGAATACATACATACCCACATACATTACATACACACCCCAAACACGTTACCCTCCTTCGCAGTCGGTTAAATAAATAGTACAAATTTGTCACCATCATCATCAGAGTCACAAAACCAAATATGTCAGACCTACTTATGCTACCTAAATTCTACTCGGTCGGGTTTTTTGTTCTTATAAATATACCTTGTGAATATCCATTTATGGAACAAAGGTATAATGGGCGAAGACCCTTAAGGAAATCTAAGAATGCTTATATTTATTTAGGGGCTAAACTACACGTCACCTGTCACCATGGTTCACCATATCCACCTTGGAACTTTAAATCGGAAGTGGCTGCAAGTTTTTTAATGTTTACTTGTGGCTCTGCCCACCCCATTAGGGATACGGGCGTGATAATTATGTATGTATGTATGTAAACTACACGTCATGTTTCCAGGGGACGTCAGCTGCCACCCGCAAGCGTCCTGGGTACTGCTCGCTGTGCCGGTGATAGCGCGCTTAACATCGCTGGTTTGATTCAATGTGATACTAATGTTATGTTTATCTAAGTGTTGATTTGATTCTGTGGTTATTGAATAAATGTTTTTTTTATAATAAACTTCATTTATTGGTTTTTATTCAACGCTATAATATTATTATTATTTATTTATGAGGTTATAGAGCTCGTTTAAAAGTCGACTAAGGGATAGTATCCTCCAACATGATGAGATACTAAGCAAGTATTCCCAAGGAGGGTTGACGTCAGGCAGGCGGCCGGTCATAAAACACCTTAGACAAAACTCTTACAGCATGATCCTTGGATCATGCTGTAAGAGTTTTGTCTAAGGTTTTGTCTAAGAGTTTTGTAAGAGTTTTGTGCTGACCCCACATAGAGTGGGATAAGGGCAGGAAGATGATGATAAGGTTATAGAGCTCGTGTGTATTGTATGTATTTCGCTGACCACTATGGGCCGGTAGTTTGTAGTAACAATAACATTGCTAGTACGCACATCGCTTGTAAATATAAGGTTGAAAGGCGAATTAATGCAGCTCGCCTTTCACTACTGCTTCACTGTGTAGACGCGGACTCCTCAACTTATTATCAACCTATCTTGTACTAATGCAGGGCAAAATACGAGATAGCATCTCATTGTTTGCATATAGCGTGTATTCATTATAGGGTACAAATATGTAACAATAACTTATTCACTTGCCTGCAGTAACTTGATACAACAGATCACTACTATAAACAGAAGTGGAGTCAGTCCCGAAGTGCCACTTTTTGCTTTTTCTGAAAAAGAAAAACACAATTGTAATGTACCATAGAATAAAAATAATTGTCTAATATAGACATAGTACCTTCGTGATCGAAGCATAGTACCTTCAATAATCTATCAAACTGGATTAAAATGAACCAACCAAACAGAAGAATAATATATTATAATGCGAAAGTAACACTGTCTGTCTGGCTGTTACCTTTTCACGCCTAAACAGATTTTGATGAAATTTGACAAGCAGATAGATTGAATCACGGAGAAGGACATAGGCTACTTTTTTTTTCAAAAATACTATATGTATGTATGGTAAGTGTTGCTTTTTTCCACTCATCGGCCGGCGGTTAAACGGATTCAGCTGAAACTTGGAACACATAGTTTATGACCTGTTATTATTATTAGGAGCCTGTCCCACTGCAGGGCAAAGGTCTCCCTTATTGTGTTATAACGTAATATTATTTGATAGGCTAACCCCCGAATACTCAAACGCATCTCAGTGTTGAGCACGTCTCAAGTGACGAGTTTTTGACAGATTTTCATCAAAGACTGTCAAAAAACCGTGACTTGAGATGTGCTCAACTCTGAGTCGCGTTTGAGTATTCGGGGGTTAACCGGATAAGTCTAGGTGAGGTAGATAGGTCCTCTCCAGCAGTGCCGTGGGAGATGCTGTATGTGCGTTACCCATGTTGATGAACTTCTTCGTTATAGCCGTGTAGTCCACTTGAGGAATTCGCAGCCGACACGCAACCTCTGCACTGCCGGTTAGATGTTGAGGGGACAAGACCGCGGTACATTCCGCGTCGTAGAAAGACCCGAACCGCCAAATACGCTGTTGCTGTTGTGGTATGGCTATTCTGCAAAAAATGACTTATGAAAACATATGCACGATACTAAAAAGTAAGTACTTACGCAGACGCGGTCCGAAGGGGGGTTCGCAGGGGATATGACGCCCCCACCCCCCAAATCGTACACGTCAAATTGAAAAATCTTTTAAAAATTTACAAAATATAAAAAAGCAATTTTCTGGCCCTAGCCGCGATGCCAGTAAAAATAGAAGGCTTCCATTTGTTTTATAATGCGTGCATTAAACTGTGTATTGTGCAATAAAATCTGATTTACTCGATATATTCTATTATTAGTAACCCCCTGCAAAATTTCAGGCTGCGACCGCGCCTGTACTTATACTTATCTTTGTACTTAAAAAACAAACGGCGGCATAAAGAAGTAAGTAGGTATTATAGTAGGTATAGTAGATTATTGAAGAGGGTTGTTATTCAATTATTGTTGTTATCCTAGTGTGGGGTCAGGACTATATATGTGACTGTTGGGTGTTATTTATTTATTATTTATTAATTACCACACTTTTTTACACTCTTCACTTTTTAACTTCAGATCATCAGATGCAGAGTAGGTACATAAGTATTTATTTTAGACAATGGGATATGAGATTTTATTTACACGTATGATTAAAATAAATTTCCAAGCGCGTGTCTCACCACGCACATTAGAAAAGTATCTAGGTACCTAATGTTATTGAATCGTATATTACAAAACTCGTATCTCTACTGTGAAAACTAGAAGCCTACTTATTTATAATATAATTTTATTAAGACTTCTAAAAATTTAACATGTTAGTAACATCTCAAACATAAATTATTGTAATTGGAAAATAAATAATGAAAATAACTACTCACTTACTTGTTATATTCAATCATCAAATCAGGCTGTGGGTAAAGATGTTTGGCGACGCACGTAATATTTAGCACGTTGGGCGTTAGTCTGCTAAACGTTAGCTCGAACTCGTGCTCGGGACCTGAAACCATTGACAACTTTGTTTGTATCGGCAAATAGTACTATTCTTCTTCTTCTTTCCACCCGCTGTTACAACCGTAGTAGATCAAAGATATTTTGGCCAATAAGTACCATCTACGGCATTATTTGAGCAAAACATGAGACCATGAGACCATAATGCATGAGTTCGGGTAGGATGGCCTATAATAAATAAATACTTCTGTGCTGGACTCCCAGGAGCTGGAAGTAAAGAAAAACATAGAATGCGTCCAGCTGCTTCTCTCCCCGAGCATGTTGTAAAAGTCCAGTAAGGAGTAGTATCCTTTCCAATATGATGGACAATCTATATGGGCGATAGACTGTCTAGAACTAGAACCTGTAGACAAATCGCTTTGTGGGTAACGAAATCCCTAGACGCTACTTACAAAAAATTTGGTACTGCCATAAGCGAACGGATTGTCATGGAAACTGACTTAGCGATTGCTTATGTATGATAATCCCATACATTTCTGCAGTAGCATTTTGCAACTTCATCAGACGCAAAGTGACTTGGCTTCGGACCTCGAGTCGTCAAAGTGGAATTTTGCCAAACATCTGATGGTAGTTGATACTTACTGAAAACAATCATAGTTTTGGTTTGGCGTGCCTCTTGGCCCCGACTTTGAACCACGCACGTGTAGTCGCCGCTTATTTCTGGAGCCAGTTCTATCAAGCGTAGAGTCCGTCGTTGCACTGGATGTAAAACTAAAAAAAACTTGCTATTACTAAGAACTCTATTGTTATTATTTTTAGTCGTTTTCAGTGTCCCAATCCTAGGCAAAGTCCTCCTCCATTCACTCCACTATCAGCTCGTCTATGTATATTTCGTCTTAATAAATTCCGACTTTGGAGGAGATTATTGGCGCAGTCTCACTTAGTAGTACCTAATTGAACTCCAGGATTTAGCTTGAAGGTTTCACAAGCTTGTATCTACATGATGCAGCTCACAGGTTTCAACAGCTCGTCTCTTCTTTGGCTCCATTTTTCTTGTAACTTGCTCTCAAGTAAACTTAAGCTCCAATAGCTTATGTGCAAGGGCGGATCCTTATAGTACGTACCTGGACCAATTGGCGACGTTTTAAAAAGGGACAGGTCAAGAATACCCTAAACCGATGAGCATGTATGAAGAATGTTATGAAAGTGAATAAAGGGAAAGAAGTATGTCAGGATCGTAGCAAATGGAGATCCGTGATCTCTGCCTACCCCTATTATGGCGTGATATTATGTATGTATGTTAGAAAAAAATGTTGCCAAGACCCAGCCCTTACTCGTGTGTACTTACTTGATGTCCTTTGCGAGAGATCGATCCGGCCCGCGAGTGCGCCGCTGGCTCTAGGTTCCAAGCCCTCACTCCACTCGTACACTTGGCTGCCATTGAGAAGCCACCGCACTGTGACGTCATCGCCGACGCCGGAGTAGACGCATTCCAACGCCGCGCTGCTGCAGTCGCTTGTTATGATTTCAGGCACCACCAACTTGTCTATTCGAACTGTGCTCAGAATATCTGTAAAATAATCTGTTGTAAAATAAAATAAGAAAACAATAAATATAAGAAGGTACGTTTTAACTTACTAGTCATGAGCAAATATCCTTTGGCAACCGGTTCCAAAAATGTGCTGACCATGTTAGACTATATGGATTATTACGCAGATAACTTACCGCGCACTTTCATGGATGGATGCTATTCGTGAAATAGCGAGCACAGCGTTTCTTCTCGACTGATAGATTAGATCAAGCTACTTTATGCAGTGATGCGAGAGTTGCTCACATTCCATCTCGTTACACACATACTATGATTAAAACAATTGTAAACATGGCAACTTCATTTTAATTACAATAAATTATACATAGCCCAGTTGAAAGTAAAATTACTTAATTTGGTTTTATTTACCTATAGCTAGGGAAATTAACAATATAAAAAATAAACAGTGATTATTGTACAAATTTATGTGCAAAACATAATCTCAGTGTATGTGAATTCTTTTTTGACAGAATTTCACTATTACATACTGGTATTTTGCTATAAATATAGGTACACCTATTAGCCTATATAATATAAACAATTACTTAAACCAAAACAAGATCGTTTACAAATTAGGTAGGTAGAAGATTTTCTCAAGATTTCTTATTTTTATTTCAATGGATATCATATTTCCTGGCATAAGTGTAGGTATTCTAGTAGTTTAGTTTCTTTTAATTTATTAAATTTAGATGGCTACAGTCTTTGGTAAATAAACAAAGTAGGTACCTTAGTACTTAAATAAAGTTAAACAACTACATATTAATTCTAACATGAAAATGAACATTACTTAGTCACAACTCTTGGCATGTTTGTTTTATTAGTTGGTAGGATAAATGCATGAGATTATGAAATATAATCAAGTGTGTACTTAACAAGTTAATTTGCTGTTCTGAGGTACTTATCTACATACCTAATACCTGTCAGAGTCATCATCCCAAAGTCCCAGTATAAACTGTAATTTATTTGAGCTTCTGATTTTTCAGCAGCTACCTATTTGCGAGTTATGTCTTATGCATATTTAAACGTAAACATTAGGTACATTTAAACATCTACCTACTTAGACCTAACACAAGCATTTTTTATAAACAAATAAGCTATCTAAAAATCAGACTAATATTGTTACAAATAATTTGGCCATTAAACTCTTACTTATATACTTAATTATTTCAATCACATTCATTATGTACCTACTTATTTCTTTTAATATTTCATTGATCTTTCTACAGGCATTTGATGTCATTTTCAAAAACTAAAATTAGCATTATAACGCAAATGTATTTAATTATGATTTATATTATGAGTATCTAACCTACCTAGTTATTTTTTAATATATTTTTAAAACATAATCTGCACTGGACAGTTGGCACCCTATACATGATTTGTTTTAGTGTTGGCATACATCTGCTGTCGAAAGTTTGGTACTACTTATTGAACCAAACTTTCGGCGTCGTGCTTTCAGCCGATGTGTCGCGGTACTAACTATCAATAAAAATGTCCTAGCAGTTCTAGTAATAATTTAATTAAATAATTCACCTAGAACAACAATAATTGTCTTCATAATAATATTGGTTTCCCATCTAACTAAAATTTACTTACAAGAAGCATAATATACTTCACCATTTGGATCTTTGTAAATGCAACTTAGCTGAATCTATATTTTGGCATAGTTTATACCACTTTGGCAATCATAGTACCTATTGTATAACAATGGTAATTTGTCAGTTCTAAAAATATTGGCGTCCCTTATAAACTGAGATATCAGGGATTGCTATAATTTTAGAGCTATCAAATGAAGTGTAAGAAAATACACAACAGAATCAACAATTCAACATCAATATATACCTAAATCTAGACATTACTCATCCAAACAATTAAAATATTTTTGTTAACTACCACTTCAATTTCAACATCATATACTTAAAATTATTTAAAACAGTTTCAGTTCAACTACAATCCTTAACTAAGATTATATTTTCTGTTTACAATGGTAATCTAGCTGAACTCGAACTAACCCCAGATTGTAGAGTACTTACATCATTTTCTCTACTGTAAAATATTTGGCATTTATGTCAGAGATGCATTTCTTAAAACACTAGCTACCAAAGAACACATGGAACACTTCATAAGTGCTCTGTAAATAAAAATATGACATACATACATACAAGTCCATAATAGAGTAAGCAGTAACATCAGTTTCTCAAATAAATCTTACTGTTATAATTTATTTGCAACTTTAGTGTTTCTCTCCATTATTTGGACTTCCACAAACAATGTTACAAGAATTGTGTCTCATTTTGCGAGGGCCATCAGAATCAACATCAGCATCTGCAGCTACTGATGTGAGAGCAACCGTTTTGTCAAAGTCAATAGTAGTGTATCCATTTTTAGCAGTAGGTGTATTCTCATTGGATGTGGTTGTGTTATCTACACTGCTTTGTGATAAGAGGTAGCTACGCCTTTGGGATGAATATGAGGCAACACTTTCATTCTTTGGACTGCTGTAAGACTGGCTTGGAGGTGAGACTATTTCTCTAGGCGCCTTCACAATCTCCTTGTTTGAGTCTATATCAAGCACAGCATAGTTAACTTCCAGCTCCTCTACAGGTGACATTGATGTAAATGTGTCTGACTCAGAAAATTTTTGGTTATGATCTGTAGAGAAGTTAAGTACTGGCTTACCACTTTTAAAGCTGTCTCCTAACTCACCAAGTGATAAATTGGCATATGTGTTTAATTCTGATTTGGGGCCTACAGATAAGTTACAATATTCTACAGTCTTTCCACCTGGAGTAGGTGGTGTTGACGGAGCCATTTCAGTCAGTTTAATATTGATGTAGTACCGGGCTGTTTCTTGTTGCTCTAAGCTAAGTTGTGCATAATGCTCACTGGTAGAACTCAGTGTAGGTGACAAGGGGCTTTTAGCTTGATTATTAACAATATTGGTATTAGCATATCTACTTTCCAGAAAATAGTCTTCATCATCTCTTATTTGGAACAATCCAGCTTCTTGCTTAAATGTGTTTCTAAGCATGGCTAGGTCTCTATTAAAATCATTTGAATAAACATGTACTGGGTCAGTTGCGGGGTCTCCTTGGTTATTATTGTGTTCTCTTTTAAAATCTCTCAACTGATAAACATTGCTGGCATGACTGGTGCTTGATTGTGAGCGTGGATAAAGGGGCATAACCTCTAGTATATCTGCACTAGAAGGTGAGCGTAATGTTTGATTATCATTTCTTTCGACCCCTGCAGTTGGGCCATTAGCTGTTATATTACCATTAGTGATTGGCCTTAAACTATCTGGTTGGCCATTATCTATAGAAGAGCGATGCACTACACTGGCCTGTAACGTTTGTCTACCCTGAGGGGATGGATTCATACGAGAAACTGGATATGGTGCAGAGTCATGAGTTATGTTCCTTAATTGAATCTGGTTTTGCAATGCACGAAACAACAAAGAAGCTCTTCTACATTTGAATGCATATATTCCTTCACCAGTCTCGCATCGACGACCTATTAAAAAGATAGCAAATGTAAGTGTTATAACTCAATTACAAAAAAAAATTCAAAGCCAGATTGGCTGATCTTACCTGATTCAAAACTGAAGACTTCTTCTTCAAATCCATATCTTCTTAGGGAGTGCAAAGGCCACACAGTCGATTCCCTTCCCTCTCTGTACAAAACAATATTGGTGTCTGTAATCTCGAGTTGACCTGAACAAAGGTCTACTCCATGCTCATCAATGTTGACTACTCGAAACACATTAGGATGCAGATCCGTAGATTCTTTTTTACTGTGTAAGCACCCCATTTCATTGCTGAAATCTTATCAGATGTTAAATTAGATTTCTCACAATTAACGTTCACACTCATTACACAGTTATTAGGACCGCATCTTTGACTTATATGCAGTTAATTAATGTATATTTCGGAGAGAAATGGAAAAAGGAAAAGAGGAACCAACCAAAATCAAACAAACAAGGAACTTTTCTATGGATGAATTGACTGCTTCTGTCAAGCTGTGAATCTGTCATTATTAACTTGATTAGACAATGACAGATTGGCATGAAGAACTTGGCGGCCTCTGCCCAGCTCTGTCCCGAGAAATTCTGAGTCTGATCTGAATTATCTGAGGTGACGCAGAAAACTCCACAGCGAGCGCCTCAAGCGGCGCGGGGCGGCGTAGTAATCGTGACGGAAGCACAGAACACTTTTACTCACAAGTTGCTTCCAGAGAAGAAAGCTAAGGTAAATAGCACCAGCTAGTGGTCCTTACCCTGGGGCCCTATTCACGATGACCAAACAAAACGAGACGCGGGAAAACGTGTGGAATTACCGTGTTATCGTATTCTGCATGACAATGTCAGATTTAATTTTCATAAACGAGAGTAGGCGCGAGACGAGGCTCGTTTTGAATTGTCAAAATTACATACTTCAATATTGCGTGTTTTGCTAAAACTAGGTTGTGTTTTTACTAATTATGTAAATAAATTAGTCTTCTTTAAACTATTTAATAGCAGAATAGATTATTTGTACAATAAATAATATAATCTAGGTACCATTGAATAATATCCCTAATAAATGATGTGGTAAATAAGTGAAATAACCTAACCCTAGTGTACAGAATAATTATTACTCCCGGAGCCCTAGTACACAAAAGGAGCTTTTGAGGCGCATTTTGAATCTTTTCACCACGCAGGGTTCGAAAGAACTAGGGGCTAGTAGTAGTTGTAGTAGGTACTAACCTAACCTAACTAATAGCTCTTTTATTGTGAATGCAAAAGTTTGTGAAGATGTGACGATGCTTGTGACTCATAATTTAATTCTAAATGGCTGCACGGATTGAGTGAAACTTGGGATATGCATAGTATGTGTGCTGGAATAACATTAGGCTACTTTTTATCCTGGCAATAGGCGAGCGAAGCCGCAGGCGGCAGGTAGTACTTAATAAGTTAAAGAAAAGTGAGCATTTTTGTGTTTTATGGTTTTAATGCATTTATTTAACATATGTTATAACAGTGCAATTTACTAACTCTTAATGCAGCCAAAACCCACTATGTAATATTTTCAGCTAAAAATAAAGTTATTTCTAATTTCGAACCACTAATAATTAACAACACTATAATAGATAAATCAGATTGCGAAAGATACCTAGGTCTTATTCTCGATAACCATTTAACTTGGAAACAGCACATTATGAAAATCAAATCTAAATTAACTTCATTGAATGGGGCTCTTCGTGGCATAGTTCGATGTCTGCCACATAACATTAGATACACTATTTACAACTCGTTAGTAAAACCACACATCGATTACTTAATTGAAATTTGGGGATCAGCAGCTAAAACTAATCTTGACCTGTTACAAATATCACAAAACAAACTCATTAAAAGATTATTTAACTA
Source organism: Scotopteryx bipunctaria (assembly GCA_949320045.1). Taxonomy (NCBI): domain Eukaryota; kingdom Metazoa; phylum Arthropoda; class Insecta; order Lepidoptera; family Geometridae; genus Scotopteryx; species Scotopteryx bipunctaria. The sequence continues at coordinate 7,959,976 of OX439450.1, read as the reverse complement.
TGATTATCTAACCCCAACCTTAAAATTATATAAAGCAACAAAATTAATGAATATTAACACAACATATAAATACTACATATGCTTACTAATCAGGAAAATAATACTGAAAGATATACACACTACAAGTATAACGTTTAAATCAAAACACAAACATGCTCAAAAAAGGCGATTAAGAAACTCAAATAAACTAATGTTACGTCCACCAAGGACTAACTATGGTAAAAAGAATATAACTTACGAAAGTGCAAAAATTTACGACGAACTACCTAACGAAATAAAAGAAGCTAAAAAAACGAGTTTATTCAAAAAATTGCTTAAAATCTATTTTTGTGATCAAATCTTACATCAATTATAAAATACAGTAGGTATAAAACAATTATTAAATTATAGACCATAATACCTAATCAAATATAACTTTATATTTAATTCTGAACCTTATACCTATCCTTAATATTGTCTACTTTAGTTCCTTGTAAATTTCATACTCATATTGTTTTAAAACATTGTCACATCTAGTTCTCGCCGATCTGTGTAAATTGTTCCGTACTGCTTTTGTTATTTCAACTGCGCTCGGTTTTGTCTTGTGATGTTTTACAAACCTACCCACTACATTACTTTTTTTTTTGTTTTGTTAAATTACATTAACCTATGTTAATTATTTATTATTAGTACTGTACTACGTTAGTTATTCTTCCTAACTGTAATTAGTCTACCTAACTGTAATTAATTTATAAGCCCACTATAAAATCTAAATTTAAGTTTTCTCATGTATAAGTGAATGTAAATTCTTATGGGAAATAAATATCTTAAACCTGAACATAATATAATTGTCATGAGCTGCCCCTCCTAATGTAGCACATGAGTAGGTATGCCTTTAAACCTCTGTTGCAAATCTGAAACGAGGCAGAAATCATTGTTATTGTTTTTATAGGTAGGTACATACTTTCATGTTTTTGGAAATAAAGATTATATTCTACTAATATAATGAAAGTGAACGTTTTCTCAAAGAATCTAATAAAGTTAATTTATTTTAGTTCGCTGATGCTCTCACAAATACTATTATGTAATACCTACTAAAATAAATAGTTGATTAAAATATTACCCTTGTTTGATTTAATTCCTCTCTTGTTCGGAGGTAGGAAATTTGATGTAGGTTGGCATCATTAAAGGCATTCACCGCTTACTCTATGCAGAGGCTTACAGGTGCTAACCAAAAGTTTCCCACTGGCTTTTGATAGCTACTGGTGATCAGGAAATTGAGGGTTGTAAGTATCTGGAAAAATACAATAAATATAATAGGTTTCAGTCTAACCTAATACCTACCTAACCTAGGTACCATTTTATTATTGTTCAATAAATTAAGTTTATTGACCGTAAGTGGCATTGCGAGCTGAGTGCCTTCGTGCTTCGGAGGGCACGTTAAATTATGGGACCCGGCTTTTAAGTCGTTAAGCCATGACGGAGGCCTTTAGGCGGCCTAAAAACTCCGTCACTAGAGTTGGCCACTAGCTCATACGAACATACATACCATACATAATAGGTATCTATTTACTTACTTATTCATATCAAGTGCCTATCAAGAAAAAGCAGGCAATTTGTGGTACAGTACGGTCAACGGATCTAGGCACTCGTGAAGTTAGCCGTTTCGAGCAGTAGACAGTATGAAAAAACTTCACTGCGCATGTCAAACTGCTAACTTCACGAGTGTCAAGATCCGTTGACTGTACTGTACTCGCAGTTTCTGATACCCAAGACACATAATCCTAGTGTCCCTCTGTATTGTGGGTCATGTTTGTATGTGAATTTAGAGAGTTCTATATTTAAAAAAATCAACATTTTTATTGATTCAACATTTCCCAAATTGAACCATGTAGGCTCAGACCAAATAAAAAGAAAAGACCCCGCGCCGCGAACAACAAAAGTGAAGCCGCCATTTTATCTATGTGTGTGTGGAAGGTTTTACTTGGAACACACAATGTTCCAAGTAACCTAAATTCATAGTATAATAATTAAGAAACGATGCTATTTGAAGTACTTACAGTAAGTGAAAAGTGATTCCGTGAGACTTTTTATGTGATTTGCTGCTGTTTTTACAAGTTTTCACTACACAGGAAGGCATAATTCTATTTTTAAGACTCGTGACGTACTAAGAGCGATGAGCATGGTTTTAGTGTAGGTGTGTGCGTGAGCGTGTATGTTTACTTGCAGGAGCACGGTTTTGTGTGGCTTCACTTTTGTTGTTCGCGGCGCGGCGTCTACTCTTTTTATTTGGTCTGAGCATGTAGGTAAGTAGTTGTGTTTTATAGTAAACAAGTCATACCTGATTAAATCAGCTGGAAGAAGGTGTGGTTGTTCACGAGTTTCCTGAAATAAGATATAATATCTGATGAGTTTCAAATCTAATAAAGTAAACAAACTATATCTCAGTCTTATTAATCATAGGTTTGGAATTGTTTGTTTGCTTCTAGTCAGTCTTTTTTAAATCTTAATTAGTATGATGGATCACTAGAGTCTCTTCCTCATGAGCTCCTCCTCCTCCTGGCTCATCTGCACAGGCAGCAGCGCGCGGATCTGGCACAATCCCACCTACAACTTCGCACCTCCAACTTAGTCTTACGTATATTCTTGATCTAAATAGGAATGATGGCTCACCAGAGTCTCTTCCTCATGAGCTCCTCCTCCTCCTGGCTCATCTGCACAGGCAGCAGCGCGCGGATCTGGCTCAGCCCCACCCACATCTCGGCTACATCCAGCTTCGTCTTCGCGTTTATCACATAAGTCTTCTCGAGAGCACGGATCAGTTCGCCAACAGCGTCGTACTGACGGACTAGGAGACTGGAAGGAAGAAATATATTATTATTATCATTAGGAGTCTGTAATATATCTGCCAGTTTCATCATGTTACATGAATAACATATAAATAGTGTAAAACATAAATGGCAACGAAGATACATTTTTTTTGTTTGGTACCTGGAACAGAGATGTGAGTAAAATTACCTGAACATTTCTCTGACGAGTTTGGGCGTCTCGATCTGCGACTCCTCGGCCCAACTGACAATAGTGCCGATCAGGACTTTACGGAACTTCTCTTCTGGAGTTTTCTTTACCGGTTCTTCTATGGCCTGTACAATAAATAAATAAATAGCACCCAACAGTCACATACATAGTCCTGACCCCACATTAGGATTCCCTGTGTCGTGGGGATCAGAAACTACGAGTACCATGGTACCACAACACCCAGACCCGGAAGAAATATTTACAGAACATGCAATTTCTTCCGCAGCGGAAATCGAACCCGCGCCTCTTGCGCCTCTGCCGAGCAATCGCCCGCCACGCCACCGAGGCCGTCAAATTATTATAAAACACTTTTATTATAAAAATTACTGTAGATTCTAGTTTTTTTTTGCACTAGTACTGAACCTTTCGTGTGCGGATCCAACTCGCACTTGACAGTTTTTTTTTAATTATACTTTCACTTATTCTAGTTCTCTTTCAACTATAATTAACCTTTCACACCTTCAACTCTTTCTAGTTCTCTCTAAAGTCTTTCGCTCCATAGATAAATGTTTTTCAAGAAATTCCAAATGTTATTTACGTTATGATTAGTAATAGTTACCTCAGACAGTGGCTCTTGCAGAGCGTTGAGAGACACATGCACCATGAGGCTCTCGTGGATCTCGTTCATCCTGACGATGAGCTCCTCGCCACAAGGACAATTCTCCTTCCAAGATTCTTCTTCCTGGTCCATGTGCTTGAAGCCTGTAAAAACATCACAATTACCTAGTAGATTTCGTAAAAGGCCTAACCTCCGAATACTCAAACGCATCTCAAAATTGAGCACGTCTCAAATGACGATTTTTTGACAGATTATCATCAGAAACTGTCAAAAAACCGTGAGTTGAGACGTGCTCAACTCTGAGTCGCGTTTGAGTATTCGGGGGTAAGACAAGTAGGTATATAGTTCAGCTCGAGGCTTAGGACAAGTTTATAGTCAAGTTTACTCCTTTTACTCCATTTACTCTTTTCTAAACTAGTAACACCTACCAGGTAGGTCCTACCTATTACTCAATTAACCTTTGAATTTATAATAAAAGCGTCCATTTTAATTGCGGGTTCCTATCAGACGGAATAGGAAAAAATAAGACAACGATGTTTTTATGAAACAAAGTATTATAATCAGTCTTTTATAAATAAACTATATAATATCTACTAAAAAACAGCATAGAAAATCACAATCTTTTAAACAAATTTTTAACCGTATTCTGGAACACTAGGTAATAATTTATAGAAACTACTCAAAATAAAATTAGTCTTAAAAAAACAGGAATACAAATATCTACGAATATTTAATTTTATCTACATAATCATTATACTATCTTATTTTTTTTAGTGTAAAGTTCCGTAAATTAATATCCTGATTTTAGATGTTAGTTAAATTAATATAAAAGTCAATTTATGATTTTAATGTAAGTCACTGAACGACTACCGGTACGACATCGCCGCCATCTTGTTGTTTACGAAGGATTTGTATAAAAGCGCTTAGCATGTCCTATGGGGCCGCTTTGCGTGTTTCGACATCGTGCTGATAACTTGTGTTTGAGTAAGTACCTATATCGTATTAATACATTAGTGTTCTGTGGGTAGGTACGTACTCTAAACACAAGGTATCAGTACGACGATAATGTACATTACCTAGGTTAGTTACATTATATTTTAATGTGTTAATTCGATATTGCTATCTTTGCTGCCTATGCGATCTTTGCTGCCTATGCGATCTTTGCTGCCTATGCGATCTTTGCTGCCTATGCGATCTTTGCTGCCTATGCGATCTTTGCTGCCTATGCGACCTTTGCTGCCTATGCGATCTTTGCTGCCAATGCGATCTTTGCTGCCTATGCGATCTTTGCTGCCTATGCGATCTTTGCTGCCTATGCGATCTTTGCTGCCTATGCGATCTTTGCTGCCTATGCGATCTTTGCTGCCTATGCGATCTTTGCTGCCTATGCGATCTTTGCTGCCTATGCGATCTTTGCTGCCTATGCTATTTTTAACGAAATTTTTAACTTAATGTAGCTTTAAACCATCTCTAGAAGTCTCTAAAAGTAAGCGAGCGAAGCGAGCTTCAAACCAATGCGAGCGAAGCGAGCCAAATTTTTTTACTTAATGTAAACATCCAAACTCACAAACTTTCGCATTTATAATATAAGTAAGAAGTAAGATTTTAGTTTCGACGATGTAGATTGTGTGCTTATTTACCTACTATAGACTTCGACTTTGAAACTGGGCGGACAGCGGAATTCCCTGGTCATCTTGGCAGCCACGGCGCTCGGCAAATCTGACTGCTTGATTTCTTGGTAACGTCTGAAAGCAAGAAAAATATGCGTACATAATATTTAATCAGTTCAAGCTGGTATTATTGTTTCTGGTGGCCACAAGCATTGATTGATTGGGTTAGATTCCCGCTGCGGGAGTATTCTATCAGCCATCTGGCTCCCTTTGCTTAGTTGGGGGCTAGATGGTGCTGTATGATAATGTCCTCAAATATTTATACTAGCTGCCTCTCGCGTCTTTGCTCGCGTAGTATCCAGATGAAAAATCCGTTCAGCCGTTTAGGCGTGATTGAGGCACAAACATCCAAACTCACAAACTTTCGCATTTATAATATAAGTGAGATTTATAGATTTTTTTTTTAAAGCAGGGTTATGCCGATGTTACCTCAACTGATCGCTCTGCAGATCGCCTACGAAGTCGTGAGCAAAAGCTATGACGGCTTCCACTCTATGCCTCAGTTGTATGTCGTTCAGATGTTGTTCCTGTGCTCGTCTTTTCCTTCTATAGGACATAATTAGAAACATTTATAGAAACTTCAAAAATTTATTTACAAAGACAATCTATATTATCATTAAAAACTTTCAGGTAATCGGTGTAATAATAAGAAAATAGAGTGATAGGTTAGCGTGGGCATGTTATGCGGAGGGAAGAAAGTCGTGTTACAAGGAAAGTGCTGAATATGAATGTGGATGGATACACGGACAGAGGAAGGCATAAGAAAAGATGGATGGATTGTGTGAAAGAGGACATGCGTATGAAAGGAGTGAGTACTGAGATGACGAATGATAGGAGAAGATGGAAGAGGAAAACATGTTGTGCCGACCCCACCTAGTGGGATAAGGGCAGGAAAATGATGATGATGATGATGGTGTAATAATATTTAAAATAATAATGTTTAATTTTTTAATAATATTTATTTATATGTATGTATATATTGTATATATTTTTGTAGATATATATTATTTGTATATATTTATATTGTGTGTAGTATATCTTATTAGTTTATTATATTTGTAAGCTTATCTTTTTTTTTCTTTTTCCTGTCTCTGTACACATAACTTCCACTTATGTTAAAGCCTCTCCCTTGCCTCAAAGGTTTGCTGGCAGAAAACTCTTAAAGAGTTAAGCTCGCCTTTGTACATGTACTTTTTAATGTTTTGTGTGTATTTGTTTCGTTTCGTGCGTGTACAATAAAGAATTTCAGATAATGGAAACTTGTGGGTAAGGCAGTAAAAATTTTATGAATTGTAACTTACCTTTGTCAAAGGTGGAATCCCACGTCTCAGGGTTGATCATGATGAGGAGCTTCTCAACGTCTTCATCTCGCATCATACAGACTAGAAGGAAACGGTCTACCAGTTTGATCAGAGGTCTGAAACGCATTTAAAAAGGTTGTTTTAATGTGTTTGACTTAATTACAGCTTAACGTCTGAAGAATAATAAACTCTTATCGGATTAACGGGTTGGGTTGCCTATGAATATTTATTTATTAAAATGAGAGTTGGCCTGATGATAGGGGTAAAGTACTTACAGGAAGAGTGTACTCACAGGAAGTGTATATTGTCAGGAAGAGTACTAACAGGAAGAATGTACTGTCAGGAAAGTATACTCGCAGGAAGAGTGTACTCACAGGATGAAGGTATTCGCAGGAAGAGTGTAGGTACTGTCAGGAAGTGTGTACTCACAGAAAGAGTGTACTGACAGGAAGAGTGTACTCACAAGAAGAGGTTCTCATTGGTGCCGCCCACGGGGTCGCGGTTGTGCACCTGGTTGGTTGTAACTGCGTCCGCCAACGCCTGCATCACGAACTCACGGACCACCTCCAGCGGTAAGTAGGGGGAGTACAAGTTGCTGATCTCCGTTATACTCTCTCTGAAACAAGATGTTTTGCGAGGTGAAGATAAATTGGGACTGGAAGATTTTCTAACGAAATAACAACATTCAATACCTATTCGTAGGAATTCACAGTTAAAATTACATGTGTCAGAACAAAATTAAGTTAACCTTAGTTGGGGCTAGATGGCGATACATATTTGTCGGAGATTAATTATAGCGCCATCTACAATCACACTGCAACACTGACTCACTACCTACAGAACGCAAGCGTGACGTCACAGCCGAGTCATGCTTGGATGCGGCCGTTGGAGCTGGCGGGCAGTCTATTTTTAGAGCTCGTGCCGAGCGGGACGTATCTGTTCTGCCTACTTGTTTATTCAAGAGTTACTTGGTATTTGTACTGGACGCTAATAACTTCGTACGAATATACCGAGTGTGATTTTTTTCTCGAGGTTACCCATTATGTCGGAACCCGACGAGAACACGTGCCCACTGAGCCCTACAAATCGGCCACCTGGGACATATTTATATTCTTCCGAATGTCTGGGAACACGAAAGCAAGCAAACTTACGTGATATCTTCACAGATATCACGCAAGCAAACTTACGTGATATCTTCACAGATATCACGTGAGTTTGCTTGCTTTCGTGTTCCCAGACATTCGGAAGAATATAAATATGTCCCAGGTGGCCGATTTGTAGGGCTCAGTGATCACGTGATATCTTCACAGATATCACGTCAGTTTGCTTGCTTTCTTCATTCTTCATCTGCGGTCGAACGCTCTCTGTTTGCAGCGAGCGGAGGCTGTGCCCCATCTCTGGGTCTTCGTACAACGCCTTCAGTTCCGGTCCCAGGAGGATCACGAACTCGTTTTTGCATACTTCCCTGGAAAAAACAAAAACAAGCAAAAAAAGTAAGAACTTGTCTGTTATATAATTATCTTTTTGATTCTTAGACATTATGGGCATGCATTATTATTTTATTATTATTATTATTATTATTATTATGGGTAAACTTTCAAAGTCTCTGCTCATAATGCTGCGGTGGAAGATAACACTATAGGAATGATTGATACCTTTTCTAGTTTCCACATTCGGGTTATTTCATTTTTCAAGTCTACATACTTTGAAAGCTTTTCCGCAATCATGTTTTGCAAATTGTGTGTATTGGGGATGGCTATGTCTATTAAGAGTGCTATTTTACTGGATTTATCAATTAGTGTAATGTCCGGTCTATTGTAGTGTGTTGTTTTGTCTGTAAGAATGGCTCTATCAAAGTATAGTTTATGTGTGTGGTTCTCCAGCACTGTGTCGGGGGTGTATTTATAATACGGAGTTGGTCTTGTGGATGTTTCTATCAGGTCATATTTGATAGCCAGTCGTTGGTGTATAATATTGGCTACCTATTATTATTATTATTATTATTATTATTAGCCCATATCGTCCCACTGCACGGCAAAGGCCTCCCTATCCCCCTTCCCCCTTTCTCTATCCTGTGCTTTGGAGGACCAATCCTTCATGAATGAGTCCAAGTCGTCCCGCCATCTCAGTCTTGGTCTGCCACCATGCCGTTTACCACCATTAGGAGCCCACTCGGTAGTGGTTTTCGCCCATAGGTCATCCGACATACGGCAGACGTGCCCTGCCCAGTTCCACTTCAAAGTGGCTGCTTTCCGAGCAACGTCAGCGATTTTTGTTTTGGAGCGCAGTATGGTGTTGCGTATTCGGTCAGTGAGTTTTACTCCGAGAATACTGCGCTCCATCGCTCGCTGGCAAACCCCGAGTGTGGACCTCTGCTGAGCCGTCAAAGACCAAGTCTGCGCGCCGTACGTGAGGATAGGGAGAATGCATACGTCCATGAGCTTGCGCTTAAGGGAGATTGCCTGCATGCATGCAGGCAATAAAATAACGAACGAAACTGAAGTTCACACAATCACTTTAATAAAGTTACGATCTCAATAATTAAAGAATACAGATAAGTACTTTAAATTACAAAACGGAACGGAACGGAATGACAGAAGTCAAAAACTCGTCACTTGAGATTGAGACGTGCTAAACTCTTGATGCATTTGAGTATCCGGGGGTTACTATATGCTTCTCTCCCCGAGCATGTCGTAAAAGGCGACAAAGGGATCTTCTCCAAAATGATGGACCACCTATATGGCCGATGGGCTGATCACCTGTCACCATGGTTCGCCATATCCATCTTGGAAGTTTGGATCAGAAGTGGTTGCAAGTTTTATTATGTTTACTTGTGGCTCTGCCCACCTCATTAGGGATACGGCGTTATAATATGTATGTATACTATAATATTGGAAAGCTTTAGTTTGCTTGAAATTACCGGCGTAAAGCTCAAAACGCAACGATAGCGCGTACTTTACCTGTGCTGCCACCTAGTATTTCATAATCCTGTTCTTTTCCAGATGCTGTTCAAGCGAAGCTGGTGTACTCACATGGTAGTGGCGTGCGACTCGAGATGCATCGCGATGAGGATGTCGTAGAAGCCCTGGCGTAGTGGACCAGACATGTACTGAGACTGTATTGCGTACAGCAATTGCTTCTGATCCACGTGTTGGCATAGTGCGTGGGCAGCTCTGAAATATAACAATTTAAATGTAACAATCTAAAACACACGCACACAGTCATGCTTACACATATACACTAAGCTTCTTAATCTGCCTCGGTAGCGTGGCGGGCAATTGGCAGAGACGCAAGAGGCGCGGGTTCGATTCCCGCTGCGGAAGAAATGTTTGCATGATCTGTAAATATTTCTTCCAGGTTTGGGTGTTGTGGTACCATGGTACTCGTAGTTTCTGATACTCACGACACAGGGAATCCTAGTGTGGGGTCAGGACTATGTGACTGTTGGGTGTCTTTATTTTATTATCTAAAACACACACACAGTCATGCTTACACATGTACAATAAACTTCTTAATATGCACATGTAACTTAAAATAACATAACTTAACATAGCTCTTTTATTGTGAATGCAAAAGTTTGTGAAGATGTGACGATGCTTGTGCCTCATAATTTACTTCTAAATGGCTGCATGGATTGAGTGAAACTTGAGATATGCATAGTATGTGTGCTGTGAGTATTTTTACTTAACATAGCTCTTTTATTGTGAATGCAAAAGTTTGTGAAGATGTGACGATGCTTGTGCCTCATAATTTACTTCTAAATGGCTGCATGGATTGAGTGAAACTTGAGATATGCATAGTATGTGTGCTGTGAGTATTTTTGTGTTTTATGGTTTTAATGCATTTATTATTACTTATTATACCTACACAACCCCATGTACCCATATGTTAACACTAACACACACACACACACACACACACACACACACATCTCATGATTTCTGATTTATTTAACATAATATAACTGTCATGAGCTGCCCCTCCTAATGTAGCACATGAGTAGGTATGCCTTTAAGCCTCTGTTGCAAATCTGAAACGAGGCAGAAATCATTGTTATTGTTTTTATAGGTAGGTACATACTTTCATGTTTTTGGAAATAAAGATTATATTCTACTAATATAATGAAAGTGAAAGTTTTTTCAAAGAATCTAATAAAATTAATTTATTTTAGTTCGCTGATGCTCTCACAAATACTATTATGTAATACCTACTAAAATAAATAGTTGATTAAAATATTACCCTTGTTTGATTTAGTTCCTCTCTTGTTCGGAGGTAGGAAATTTGATGTAGGTTGGCATCATTCAAGGCATTCACCGCTTACTCTATGCAGAGGCTTACAGGTGCTAACCAAAAGTTTCCCACTGGCTTTTGATAGCTACTGGTAATCAGGAAATTGAGGGTTGTAAGTATCTGGAAAAATACGGTAAATATAGTAGGTTTCAGTCTAACCTAATACCTAACCTAGGTACCATTTTATTATGTAGTTAGCTAACACAATACTTACTTTGACTTCTGTTGTAATGCTAGAACATCTCTGAGGCCCAGAATTAACCAGCCTGCCTCCAAGAACGCCGCACAATACCAAAACCACTCTTTGGCCACCTTATAAAATAGCACAAAAAATTTAGGGTCCAGCTCAGTAGAATCCCTTGACAGTCTCCTATTTATGTGTGGGCGTTGCTGGCGCCAGCATATCCAGCCTATCCAGCATATACGTTGTCTTCGAAGAACAACGTCCATTTTTATCACTCTGTTAAAATATGTCCAAGTATCCAAGTTTTTTTCAAAACAAACAATGCAATATGTCAGTCAATATTTTGATTGATAATTCGTTCGGAAACAAGTTGTGGTTGGTTTGATGTAGCTAACCATTTTACGTATATATTTTTTTTGTTCTCTAAACTTTAAAATATAACGAAAGTATTAGTAGAAAGAGTTTAGCAATTTTATAATTCAATATTTATTTACTTGAGATAAAAATTGTAAACAAAATAATAAAATCGAATCTAAAACCGATTGTTTTCCGAAAGACCGGATGCTTGATTTTGAACGAATCACGTAAAACCAAAACACGGTCGTAGACAACTAGTCTTATGGCATACAGAATAGTTTTTGATTTCACACCATGGCGTGTCTCGTTTGTGTTTAGAGACACGATGACATTTGGCTCGTTACGTGGCTCGTTTTCTTTGGTCATCGTGCATAGGGCCCCTGCAAGAAAAAGAGCTGTTGTTAACCCGATTGATTGATTGAGAGACAATGGCAAGCAAGACAATAACAGCATACAGCTAGGTACCTATATTTTTATTCTGTAAGTTTTTTTTGGCACTTTACTGGAGATAGACCCCTATTATACAGCAAACGATCATCTGCTTGTATCGCTCGGAACCTCGGAACAAATCGGCACAAATGAATTAAACTTATCTTGACTGTCCTACACATAATAGACTAACTCGAAGAAACAAAACTTTTTCTCATTCGATGTAGGTAGATGTCGAAACCTCTGAACCTCAGTGAACCTCCTACAGTTGGCAGCACTGGAAACAGTGTTTGACAGCGGTCTGATAGTTGACACTGACAGATAGCAGCTAATAAACAAAACTAAATAGGTAGGTACATACTTGTACTGGATAGGACGTTGAAAAGAACGGTAAAATAAACAGCTTCTGGTTTATTGTTTTTCTTTCTACTTTACCAAGAAGCCTACAGAACAGATTAGAAACTCATAATTTAAGCTATCGAAGTGATATTTGCTCAGTGATCTAAGTTTCTTCCTCAAAATATTTATAAACGATGCTGCCTGTAGATCTGCTAAGGAAAAGAAGAGATAGATAACTGTAACATTTACTCCCCTAAATGGAGAGTGGTTTCCTGGAATAATAAAACTAAAAAGAGTTTTACTACTACCTTTTGGATTCGTGGAGACTACAGAAGAAGTTAGAGCCCAGGCAAAAAACCCATGGATATTTATGTAAAGACAAAAGTAAGATAAATCCTTGTGAGATTCGGCACTGGACACAAATACATAACCACTGATAAATTATGAATTTTATGTACATGTGACTAAAATTATCTAATTAAATTTGACAAAATGATGATTGAGGAGGATTCATGGGATTCTTTTGAAGATATTCCTGGCAAAAAGAGTAAAAGAGCCTATAAATTGGATGTAAAGTCAAAGTTTCTAATTATTAAGGCATTGGATAGTGGACAGTCACAATCTAAAGTGGCTAAAGATCACAATGTCACTCAGCAAACTATTAGTAACATTTACAAACAAAAAGAACATATTATGCAGATGTATGCCATAGACCCTTATATATTCATAGAAGCACCAAAAGTTAACATTGACAAAGTTTTAGTAGAATGGTGCTTGAAAGAGACAAAGTGTCGAAATTACATCAATAAGAATTCTCTGAAAAAGAAAGCTTTGGAAATAAGCATTGACTCCATTAATATTGATGACTGGATAAATAATTTCCTAATAAAACACAATATTGCTGAATTTGTTACGAATATTAAATGTGATTTAAGATCTAAAAATGAATGGACAAATTTTATGTCTAATTTTGACTCATCAGAAGTTTATATTGGAGGTGTATTTGCTTTGTCCCACAAACTTGATGTGGAGAATTACTTAGGTGGAAAGAGTTCTGAAGAATATGTATCAATGATGTTTGCAGTAAACACACTGGGAACAGATAAGCAACAGCTAGCTGTGGTAGGCAAAGATGAAATTTTTGATTTCAATATAAAAAGCCTTCCAGTTAAATATTATGGTGGTCATACTAATACTACACATTTTAATTACTCCATACTGAACGCTTATTTAGAAAACTGGGACAGTATTTTAAACAAAGTAGGAAAAAATATATTGTTGATTGTAAACTTGCCAGAAGATTTACTTCAGGAATTCAAGTTTATGAATATCAAGCTATTACCTATAAGAAACTTAGATTATGCAACACATGTTTTAGAAAAACTTATTGAATGTTTTAAGTATAATTACAGAAGATTACAAATAAGTCATAGAATTGTAAGGAAAGAATGTCTGAGCCAGTTGGATTACATTTACATGTTAGCTATGGCTTGGCACACTGTATCTAGCACATACATAGAGCTCCTGTGTTCTCAGAAAGATGGATTTCTGTATTTTGATGGAAATGGTGAAAATTATGGAAACCACAGTTTATCTCACTGGTATAAGATGATGAATATAAGTCCAGATGTAAATCACTATCCAGACCTCTTAGATAAATACATATACTGTGATAGCAAACTCAAAAGTGTAGATTGGAGAGTGCAGGTGGAAGATCCCCATTGTAGTTCAAATGTTGTGAACACTCCCTTGAACACAATAGAAGCATGTGCAAGTTTGGAAGCATATCAAGCTATGAGAAGACTAGTTTCCTATCTGCATAGCCAAAATGCTGGCCAAACAATAAAACATGCCAAATGTTTAGAATATCATATAGAATATAGAGCCTTAATTCAAATGCATGTAATAAACAAATTTATCTGAATAAAATCATAAGAAATTATAAAGTGTTTATATTTACCAAAGCAACACATGGAGGACCTGAATGAGATGACGGGATGAGCTGGACTGAGTAATATTGTTCTGTGAGCTGGTCACACTCACCCTAGCTAATAATAAGTTTATTGATAATTAAGTTTTAATTATAATTATATACATAATTCTCAACGACATGTTATATGATAACCGCCATGTGGGATGTTGATTCAATGATCACTGTCCCGATAGTCGTCACGGCAAACAGCCTCATAGCGAAGAGCCCAGATCAACACCTTAAGTGGCTCTCGTCAAGAGTCATATGGCATGTGTTTTCAGGAGGTTCCTCACTATACAGCCCTAACCAACAGCAGCTTGAGTCCTGACCTATATTATTTACTTAAGTTTTTTAATTAAGTAAGTAAATGGATGGGTATCAAGATAATAAATCATATATATTTTTATCACATACAACAAGTAACATTTATTAAACTTTAGTTTTTACATTAATACTAAATCTAACTTTTGTTCATTCATAGTAGGTAGGTACATATAAGTATATAACAGTAGGTATGATGAATTATTAAAAATACTACATACTGATTATGCTAAGACTTTTTAAAGTTGGTTACACTAAAGCTACGCCTTTAGTCGTCTGTAGGTACTCCGGTACTTTAATAGAAGAATTATTTCTTAGGGATTATGGCAACTGTTTCGATACTGCGTGCAATCTTGCACTATTGATTTATCTGAAAAATATTCTTGCACTGCTGAGACTGTAGTAAAGAAGTTTGTACTCATCTTCTAGAATTTTAATCTTTTTCTCTGTTAGTGCCAAGGCTTGTTGCAACTGTGCAGATCCCTTCATCTTCTGCTCCTCAAGTGTAACTCTTTCATCCTGTATATGCTTCCAAACAGAATCAAACCAATGTAGTGCTTCAAAATTCGTATCCTGCAACAAAAAAAAAACTATAGCGCCATCTGCCACTTTTATCTGAACATTCTTATAGTGCAGTAATAAAGGGTGAAGCTAAAATATGTAAGGTGAATAGTGGTAAGTAGGTAATCAGAAATAAATACCTGATCCAGTAATCTCAAAATATAGGCGATTCCCATGGCAAAGCCGTCGTCGGTGAATGCAGCACCTACTTTGTTTTTCTTAGTCATTTTGTCTTTCGATAAAATCATATGTTCAACAAAATTCAAAGTTAGAGGTGGAACAATAACAAAAAAGTTTTTGAGGTGAATATTCTTCGGATTACGGAACACCGGCGCAAATACATCCACAAGCAACATAAAGTATTCTGTACCCTGGATGAAGTTAGAAACCAGTCCATTGATGTTTTGATCCAGATTTTCAGCAGAATCGAGAGTTATAGAACTTAAATTATTTTCTTCACTAAAGTCTCTGAAGCTGACATTGTTATTGAGAGTAGGCAGAAACATTGTGGCGTCAGAACAGCAGTGGCGCCCTCCGGACCTTACCATGCGGACGTATCCCATAGCATTTCCAATTTGGCTGATCAAGTCCCGAAACAGATCTAAATAACTTTGACCATCCTCATTCAATCCAAGGGTCCTTATACCTGTGTTGAACTTTTCAGAACTTTTGTATGGGTACATGTTTCCATTTATAACAGCATTCTCCTTAAAGTTTCTCAAATCCTTCATCAATCTCGATTTTATATGTTCATCATACATGAATTGTGAAAAAGTAAAAAATTTCTTCTTCAAAAATTGGTAAGTGAAGTTGACTGTAGTGTTCATTATTCCTGTACCATGGGTTCTGATTGAGTTTGCAATGTGTCTGATATTTATCGAATTCAGATGTTTGTTATTACTGCTCTTTTCAATAAATATCTGATTGTTAAGATTATAAAGATATTTTGATACAAAAATATGTATATTCCTCATAATTTCCAAAACATCCAATCCTTGTTCCAGTGTTTGAGTGGGCAGGTTATCTTGAACAGTTGAAAGATTAAATTTAAATTTAGCCATTTGACGCATCTCTCCATAGGTTTTCCAGTCAGATAACACAACCGTTGTTAAATTATAATACATCATGGAAAGGTAATGCTCCACTGATGGCACTACAGACATGTAAAGGCCTAGCAGCCTGAAGTGATTTGTTATTAGTAGGATTTTCTTGGTCATATCAAAAGTAAATGGATTAACTACATCCAACTGTAAGTGTGAATGTATGTGCAAACGTAAATTCGTTTCTATATTTTGGCCAATAGATTTTAGCACTTTATCTGCAATCAGGTCTTTTGCACTTTTAAGAAATATTTCATATTTATTTGCTTGAAAAAGAGGATCAGTGGTATGCAATAAAGCTGCACAATCCTCCAAAACCATGACAAAATATTTGAGTTTCAATACATCCATCTGAACACTAAAGTTCTGTTCAAAATAGAGAGGTATAGTGTTTTGATGCCAGAGTATCCAGGAACAGTTGCTATATTTTTCCATGTTTTGGATGTAATTTGTTAGCCAGTGAACTTTTTCAAATAGCCTACTAATTCTCACATGGCTTTTTTCTAAATATGTGGAGTTGGGAACAAAGCTGAGAGCCACGCTAGCTGCCACAATGCGTTCCATGGTTGGCGCGCCTTTTAGGGCTCGCTCGGCGATAACAATGCAAGTCAGCTCATCCAATCGTTTGTTTGCATAATTCTTATCATTCATCAAAGTTTTCTTTACTTCTGACAATGATGCTGTAGCTTGAAACACGAGGTGCTGAATTATCATATTTATAGAGGCTATTAACTGATTTCTGTGGCGACTGATAACATTATTAAAGATCTTCACTAAGTTAATCATATTAAAAATGGAATTCAACATGCTCTTGGTCAGTGGTATGCCAAGAGAAAGATGTAAGTTGATTAGTATCAGCATTGAGTAATGAATACAGGATACAATATTCATCCCCTCTAAGAGTGTATTGGTGTGCAAATTCATTTCTGCAGCACTAAGTTTATGATGGTTTGGTGAAAATGTGTTTTCCATTGTGAGAACCCACTCTGCAATAATCATTTGTAAATTTACAATGTCTTTGGCTATACCAGTCTTGTAGTTAGCTATGAAAGTTTGACGCGCTTTGAGCATGCTTTGACTTATCTTTTCATGTTTTGCACACATTGTTGACACATGCCGTTGAAGGAATTGTTCTGGGAACCAAAGGGTTGCTCCAATCACACAAATGCTATGAGCCTGCAAGTAAATAACATTATTAATGTGAAGTTCATTTTAAATAAAATATTTTTTTGGCACAAACAGAACAATAAGTACCTTAGTATTCAGTTCAATCAAACTTTTAAAAATCTTCTTGTCACTATTGCCAAATAAATGTGCATTCAACACAAACAGAGCATTTACTTTAATGCATTTGTATGCATTTTCTAAATTGTTTTGCTCTTGTATTAACTTATCAAGATTTATTATACCCCTTCTTAGGTACTCAGTGAACTCATTAGTAACTAAGGCACTGTTTTTCCCAATTAGTGTTTTTCTGAGAGCTGATATATTTCTTAGTGCATTCTGTACTATATCATCATTCATCAATTTTGACATTATGAGATCCACAGCTCCAGTCAATGCTTTAAATTTCTCTTCCGTCAAATTTAGGGATTCCGGTGTCTTGCTGTATGATTTAAGCCTCTTACTATATTTCATCCAATTTGTTGGTATTGATGTATTAGATATCAACATTTCTATAAGTATAAGAATTGTGAAGATCTCTCCAATGTAATTCACATGATAATACAATTGAATTCCATCTGGAAAATAAGTTACATAAAATTTAGATATTTATAAATATCTAAGGAATTTTTTTTTTTTTTACCCCAAATAGGTTTGCGTTTGACCACACTCTACCTGATGTTAAGTAACAGTGTGGTCTAAGATGAAGCACGCTTGCCTAGAAGAAACCTATTGACTCTCGATTTAAAGACACCCATATTATACTTTTCAGGAAATACAGACCCCGGCAGAAAGTTCCACATTTTTGCAGTTCGTATAAAGAATGTGGACTCAAAGCGCTTAGTACGAACATTTGGAATGTCAACCATGTACAAATGGCGCCTTTCCGGGTATCTGGAAGTCCGATGGAAGAAGGGAGACGGCGGAACTAAATTGTACAGTTCCTGAGCACACTCTCCGAAATGTATCCGATAAAAGACCGATAAACTTGCGACTCTGCGGCGATGCTCAAGGCTTTGTAGCCGAGACTCAACCAAAGAGTCATCACCTATTAGCTTCTTGGCGCGCCTCTCAATCGACTCTAATGCCTGTAGCTGGTACTTGGCAGAGCCATCCCAAAGGTGGGAACAGTACTCCATGCAGGCTCTAACTTGCGCTTTGTACAAAGTGAGCAACTGCATAGGAGTGAAATAAAATAACGTCTCACCTTCGAGAGAATACCCAGCTTCTTCAAGGCTAACTGAGCCTTTGACTCAATATATGAGCCAAAATTTAGAGTCGATGTTAAAGTGACACTAAGAAGGTCGAGGCAGTCAGTTATCGGTACAGATACATCTCGGAGAGGAGATAGTTGGAAAGGTCTCCTTCTTGCGGAGAATAAACACGCCTGTGTCTTACTGGCATTATTATCACACCCGTATCTCTAATGTGGTGGGCAGAGCCAGAAGGAGTCATAAGAAAACTTGCAGCCACTCCTGATTCAAAGTCTCATGATCCATATGGTGAACTATGGTGACAGGTGATCAGCCCATCGCCCATATAGATGATAAATCATGTTAGGGAGGTTACTATCCCTAAGGCGACTTTTATGACATGCTCGGGGAGAGAAGCAGCTGGACGCATTCTATATTTTTTTGACTCCCAGTCCAGCAGAGAAGTATTAGATATTTACTTAGTGAGTAAAACCAACTATCATCAAATAATCTTGAGAGCTGGAGATTTGTAAGCCTTACAAACCTTATGAACCTTTTGTTTGTTAAGTAATAATGATGACATTATTTCTTACTGCTAAATAAGTATTGATAAGTCTTACTCAGATTGACCACACTCTCATTGTAAATGGCTAGAACTTGAGTGCAGAGGTTGCGAAGTGTTTCTTCGCAGCGAGTGGTAAATGCACTCAACGCGCAGATTGCTTCCATTTGGGAACTCACATCATAGTTGCAATATTCTTCATATATAGATAGAAAGATTAAGTGTCTGGAACATTATGAAGAGATAATAAGATAATTTTTGAAGACATGGCATGGAGGGCGAATGCTCGGCTGAGACGTAAGAGGTGCGAATTTGATTCCCCCTGCAGAAGAAATGTTTGCATGCTCTGCAATTATTTCTTCCGGGACTGGGTGTTGTAATAATATAAGATTTATAAGTATGTATTTAGAAAAAAATTAAGTACATATTCTATCAGCCGTCTGGATCCCATAGTGCAAGCTTTGCTTAGTTTGGGGCCAAATAGGGCTGAGTGATATGTCCTCCTAAACTGACGAGCATGTATGAAGAATGTTATGAGAGCGAATGAAGTGAAAGAAGTATGTCAGAATCGTAGCAAATGGAGATCCATGATCTCTGCGTACTCCTATGGGAAACAGGCGTGATATTATGTATGTAACTAGGTGCTAAGATATTAATCTAAAAACTGCTACAGTTAAATAAATAGTGCATGAGCGAGAAATAGACAAACCTTTCAAATGCCTCCTTTTTGAGATGGCTTATTTCAACACACAATGAAGTCAATACACTTAGAACTTTCGTCATCATAGTATTATCAGACGATACCAGTTCTATAACAGAGATATGCTCGATTGGTGAATATTTGAGCTGAATGGGTGTAAAAGCTTTATTTTCATTCCACATATCATTGCCATCGCAGAGGCCTGCAAGTTCGTGAAGCTGTGTTTTGAAAAATTGGCCATACTTTTTTACTAAATTAGTTCTCGCTTCACTCTCCACATCGGTGCCCATGATTTATTTTATAACCCGAAATCACAGGTTACTACTCGGCTTTTGCAGAAAACAAAACTTAATTATCACAAACAATGCATCTAGTTACGTTGTCTACTCGGTTGTCTACATCGACCACTGCAGCCATAGACCATAGATAGAGTACTCTTTTATATGTTTTGAAACTGCATAAATAAAGCTTATCTGACCAAGTCCAGTCGGTGTCGCGCCCTCTGCGCTCACCAAAGCCCGGTAACGCTGCCAGCGGTCATCTGAGACCCACAGCATTATATCCCGTCCGAAAAAAAAAAAAAAAAAAAAAAGTCCAGTCCAATGTATGGACGGTGTCGGTGCATTTCACATGAAACGCCCACGCGATATAATTTATGTATCGATCGATTCACTGGGTTGCCAATTGATTCCTCGTAGATTTAGTCTAGATTTTATTTATTCTGTTTCAAACATGTTTCAAACCACTGATTGTATCACACCTAACATTATTTCTAATTTAAATTCAATTATTTTAATGTTTTTTAAAACACGATCCCCCATAAAATAGTACTCTGTGGATCCCCCAACTCCAACCAAACCAGTGTTTCCATTCCATAAATTCCATTCCTTCCATAGCAAACGAACGTGTTCGAAGCTATACTACCGTGTTTGTGGGGGACAAGGCAGGGAGATGATGAGATGATGATGAATACAAATATCGTGAAAGTTATCGTGTACTATTTAGACTATTTATAATGAAAACACACTGTTATTTTTTTATTATTTATTTGAAATAAAAAGAATCTCATTATAGTTATATGGGTTCATACCATGACGCGAATGGAACCAACCTTTGTTCCTACCTGCACTGTAATTACATTTTAGAACTCAAAAGCTGTAATTGTGACTTAACCATAATAGATGGATATGTTGTCTCGTGGACTTTTTTGTAGATATTAATAAGACCTATAAATCTGTAGTACATTATTTTGTTCTATACCTAATCAATAGTTTTCGCAGAGCACGCCAAAAACTATTTTGGGTTTTTCACCTTGGGTTTCAATATTGCAATTTTTTTACGGATCCGAAATTTTTTTGATTATAGGATAATAAATTATAGCCTATACTATTCCCTGATAATGTAGCTTTCTATTGGTGAAAGAATTTTTGGAATCGGTTCAGTAGTTTCGGAGCCTATTTGTTACAAACAAAAAAACAAAAAATATTAGTGTAGATTAGTAGTTAGTTCAGTTAATAAATACATCCTAAATTCCTTTATAATCTGCTATTTTGCTTGATATCAATTTTCCTCATATGTAGGTACCCCAAAAACACATAAATAAAAAATATGTAGCAGCAAAAATGTGTTTCAGGGAACGAAACGTAACTTACGACTCAATGGCCCTGGCAACACTGCTGAAAATCTGATCGAAAATCAGATTAGGTACCTAATACCTATGTATTATTTCCAGTTTAATAACGTACTTTAAAACATACAGAAGTAAGGAAGGGTATCCAACCAGAGACCATCAGACAGACATGTAGGTGAAGCCTCGATCGAAACAAAAAATATGGAGCAGCTGATTATTTAGGTATACCCTGGTATACCTATTAGATTTTCTGCGGTTTTTTGTCAAGTTCTTTCAAAATGAAAACAGAAAAAATACTGTTGGTGAATGGCAAAGAATACAACAATGTTACATTTATGATCGGACTGAGCCTTGCAATATCATCTAGCATATTTATTGGATCCAGTTTTATCATAAAAAAAATAGCATTGAAAAGGATTAATGCAACTGGAAGTGTAAGAGCTTCAGCTGGAGGGTTTGCATATCTGAAGCAATGGATGTGGTGGCTTGGCCTCATAACAAGTAAGTCTTGTTTGATGTTTGTTGGTAATTCAGAATGTCAAACAGTTCAAAATCTGAATACAATTTTGTGCATTGTTTCAGTGGGCATCGGAGAGTTAGCCAATCTCTTGGCATATGCCTTTGCCCCTGCTGCGTTAGTCACCCCACTGGGTGCCTTGAGTGTTTTAGTTGCTGCAGTACTTGCTTCAAAATTTCTCAGTGAAAAACTGAACATCATAGGAAAGGTTTGTTTTATAATAAATAATTACTTACTTATCATTATCTTATAATATTATCATCATTACTTATCATTGAGTCACTACTAGGAACATCTTTTGAATTACTATTTTTCTTTCAGATTGGTTGCTTCTTGTGTATTATTGGATCTATTATATTTGTCATACATTCACCAAAATCTGAAGAGATAAAATCTTTTTCAGAATTAGTTTTGATGTTGAGTGATTATATGTTTTTATCATATGTAGCAAGCGTAATCCTAATGAGTTTAATTTTAAAAATTGTATTTGTCCCTAGATTTGGAAACTCAAACATTGCCATTTATTTATTACTGTGTTCAGCAATAGGAAGCCTGACAGTTGTGTTTTGTAAAGCTGTTGCATTGGGAGTGAAAGAAACATTCTCTGGGCATGCAAATAATTTTGCCAACTATGTATTTTGGATTCTTTTTGCTTCAGCTGTGATGTGCATAATGACTCAAATGAATTATTTGAACAAGTCTCTTGATATCTTCAACACTAGTGTGGTTACACCTGTATACTATGTTATGTTCACTGTTTTAGTCGTTATTGCATCTGGCATACTTTTCAGAGAATGGAAAAGTTTGACATTTGAAGACATACTAGGATGTATGTGTGGTTTCTCAGTTGTTATAACTGCAGTAGTTATGTTAAACGCTTTTAGAGATGTTGAAGTTTCAATAAATGATTTGAACTTCAACAGAAGAAACAGGAGAAGTACAAATACATAGTATTAAGGCGGATGAAACAAATATAGCTTTGAATAAGTGTAATTTTAGCTGTTAAGTTATAATGTCCAATAATAATTTATTTTACAGTAAGTAATCATTATGTATGATAGCATACAAACATAATAAGTATTACTTAATAAATAAAACAAATACTGTTACATAAAATATTTTTAATAAATTCTTTCATTTTACCACCAGCAGTTTTTAATTGTTGTTTACACATCCCTGTACCTCATACATATAAAAGACTTATATCAAAATTTAGGACTGCTAATCATAATGCTTTCTATTTACATAATTCAGATTGTAAAGGCATAGCAAATGGGACCTTGTCTCAGTACAAAGTCATAAATGCTCACACTCGTGTTTTACAGAGATGCAATACTGATGATCCTGTCACAAGTATACAGTAACGGAATGATAAATAAATGTACGACAAATGGGGCAAGTCCGCTGGTAACTATATAGTCTTCTACAACACTCTGTGCAGAGACAGATGTGACGGCATGGCAAAGTTAGGACACATTTTTGGCGCTCCTGACAGATGACACAGAGCACATCAGCACCATTGTCTATTTCTTCTGAATGCACTGTTTCATAAGTTTCACCCATAACATCACCATTGGTGAACAATTGTATTTCTGGGTTTGTGACATAATTGTAACACAAATGGTATAAGTACATAATGTTTCTCACTAGAGTCCAATATAAATTCACAGCTATGATCGCAATAGTATCTTTGAAGTGCACACACAACCGCACTATAATAATGGTACTTATTATTCCCAAAAAGGATTCTAAAGGCACTTCAGTCAGATAATTTGTAAAAGTTAATAGTCTCATATAACCATCCACAATTATATTGGCCGTCAAGCCTAAAAAATATTTTGCTGCTGTTTTTATCAATTGAGGAAGTTGAACTGGGATAAATGTAATTATAAACCAAGTAGTCTCTCCCAATAATATAGCCATACCCAACAACAGCTTGAAAACTTCACTTACTATAAGTATCAAGGCATTTGTTAATGACTTTGTAGACAGCAATATAGCCTCGATTTTGTGGTATATGCTTAAACATATCATCTCTATCCCATTTTGAAATAACATAAACTGTTTATAGGCTGCATAAGCTATATCTTTTGTAGCATTTGGAATTTCAGTGAATACAAACATGTTGTCTTCATAAACAATATGAAAAAAAATTATGATATTGTTGAGTATACTGAAAACTACAGTGAATACCCATTTTAATGCAGATACTATAAGTTCTCCAGTAAATGATGCTGTGAGAACCACATTCAGTAAAGTTGAGGCAATCAAACTTATTGCTCCAGCTACATAGGAAATCATTATTACTTATAGCATTTTTCATTTAGATGGTTGATTCAGCCACAGTGAGTTGCTAGTGAGCCAGCCAAACTGAGAACTTGCTTCCACTTCAGAATTGTTTACTTATCAATCTGTTCACAACAAAGATGTTTTCACAAGAACTGCATATTATTTCCAGTGTCTTCAGAAGGCAGAAGAATGAAGTAGGCAAGGAAGCTAAAAACTGAGATTCCTGATTGCATCGCAACGAAGCTAACAAGATGAAATGAAATTCATCAAATTAAAGAAACGGCTAGCTTTATGCCTTTCCTTCCCGTTCAAAATCAGCGAATTTGACGTTGCGTAGATTGACATTAGTTTGACTCGACACTGACAAAATATTGTAAGAGGCAATAATCTTCTAAGATTCTCAGATCTCTTTTCCTTGATCTCATAAAATTACCGGCCCTATCCTTTTTTTATCATCCACCAATGTAACCATGCGATTTTTGTGCGGACAAGGACACTGGCAGAATAGTGACTAATGTCACAGTAGAAAAAAAACTGAAGATTCCCAGTCGCTTCATGTACTTACCATAAACATTAAATCGCAATTTAAATCCTTTCACTGCACAAGTTCTAACTGTTCTTTCGAACCAATCAATGGTTCGACCATTGGTTGCTAACCAATGTGGTGAAAATTATAAAGATGCGATATATAAATACCATAAATATCTATTTAATTTAAGTCTCAATCAATTTAAGTGAGATCTACCAGTACGTCTAGTCTAGGGTACGTCAATGTCATTGTCATGCAGACGGCAGACGGAACGGAACAACGCTAACGGAAGGAAGTAGGTAGGTAAACAAAAAAGTAGGTACCTACCTACAACACAACATTGAGTGTCTATCTAATTATTACTTTCAAAGAATAAAATAATTACATAAAATAATGTAGATCAGCAAAATGATCAACTACGATGTTAAATTTGTTACATGCGATGAAGCAATTCTGACAAAAAACAGTGATATTAGAAGTTGCAAGTGGGTTTCTGCCTGAAGTTGTGACTACTACAACTTTCTAAATAAATGTAGGTAACACAAAATGTACGATTAAAATTTCTGTTTTAGGTATGAAACGAAGAAAAAATCCGATGAATCCGTATATGAGTATGGAAAGAGAGACTATTATATACGCCGCGGTGGTCACTGGCGAACCCCGCATCCACGGCACCTTAAACAACTGGAGGCAAAACTACGCGACAAAACCGTAGTGAAATCTACATGGATGGAAGAAAACCTCGTGTCCATAGTGTTTTCTTCCGGAGTCATCGCCTACCTCACTGTAAAATTGGAAACCTTAGATATTACTCATATACTGTTTGATAGATACTTTGTTGGAAAGTTAGCAGCGCAGTCAGTCACCAATGGTAGGTAGACTAAATTATTTTAATTTAAATATACTTTTTCAATTATATCATAGAGGGAAGTGTATTGGGTCAGGGCAAATGTTTATTGTGATTAAATAAAAATTTATATGCTCATATTTTTTCTAAAATTGTTTTACATAATCTATACTTTTTTAGTTGTCATCTGTAAATCTCATATGCTGCTTGTGCATAATGACAAAATTGCAACACTTGTAAGCTTTGGGAAAAGTAGTTCCACTGTTCCATGCCGTATTGCTGATAGAGATCCAAGTTTACATGTAAGTTCATCAATATTATTGAAATAATTGATTATACCTACATAAATACTTATAATAATCCCTGTGAATTTTACTAGAGTATAGAACTTGGTGGTGGATCTCGGCGCACTGAAAGACACCTGTCTGCCTGTGATACTCCCAATGGTGCTAGAATACTAGTCTGGAGTGTAACTCCCGTTGAACCCGCTCCATGGAGTCCCATTAGTGCCATTGAAGACCTTGCTAATCTTCATCTCTATCAGATCACAGGGTAAAAAAAACCTTTTTTAAATTACTGTCAAATGCAACTAATCATTTTAATTTAAAAATCTTAGCCTGTTTTTGAAATCTGAGTGTCCAAGTCATTTATGTTAAAATGTGTTGTGTAGTTTAGCAGCATTTGCATCATCAACCTACAACCACAAGAAGTAATAAAGAAAAATTTTAGTTCGCCAATTCCTAACTAGATGGCGCTGCTGTACAAAAGCTGAAACGTGCTATCGTTGCGTTGTGGCTTGGCCATATAAGCTTCTTGGTTTAGATATTAAGTTCCCTTCTGTTTAACGTTTAATAAACATACTATAATATTTGAAGTATATTATTTCATTTGAACAAATTTGGAATGTGACCCTTTCACTGAGTTTGAAATTTATTATTTTGCAGGAACAATATTTCACTAGTAGCATACCACCAGTTAGAAAGTGAGACCCTCTGTGCTGAATTATCACAGAATCAAGACAATATCATCCATATTGTGGAGCAGATTGCATGTCAAAAGGTGATTATTACGTTTAGGATTTGAAGTTTTTCAAATTCTGTGCTTCTAGCAATTTACAATGCTCTTTATGTTAATTTAATAAAAACATTCGAGATAGAATTTCCAAATTGTGGTGTATTTTTCAAACAATAAGAGACTGCAAAATCTGTTGCCTTAAAACTTGTTGAAAACTCAAGAAACTATCTTATTTTGAATATACACTTTTTCGGTTCATACAGACACGTGTTTCATCCTTCTTCACAAGTAGTTTTATTTATTTGTTTAATTATCAACATCATCATCCGCAACCACCCAGATGGCACCCACTGTTGAGTATAGACCTCATGTAATTGTTTACCAAACATTTATTATGGCATTACAGAATGGAGTCAGCATAGACTGGGTGCGCTACGACACGCCGAGTGCGGGTCGCGCGGCTAAGCTGTCGTCGCGGGAGGGCGCGACACGCGCATCTTTACCCGCGCCCGCGAGAGTCGCGCGACGCTCGGCCTGTGGCGCACGACTGCTGCTCGCGTGTATAGACGGCTCCTTACACATCGTACATCAGCACGCCGGTCTCACGCGCTCTATAAAGGCTGGCTTTGTGAGTAGTCTGACTTTACAAATTTACTGGTCATATTGCCGTTCGGCCTGCGGCGCCCGCCTGTGTTTTTATAATTTTTTGGCCTTATTGTTGTGTGAATGCCAGCAATATATATCTCAACGAGGCTACGAATACTATTCGCGTTGCGTGACAAGTGCCCTTTTCTGATACGTTAACACAACACAGACAATGGTACGTAAGGCTTTGGTGAATTATGGTCCTAACATACCTTGTGTGACCTTGTGCCACTACCAACCTGTTAAATGGTCTCCATAATAAAACTAACTAACCCTAAAGAATAGTGACACGACTAGTATTATTAGTAGCATGTGGTAGCACTGACTATTTGGATAACATTTCAGATAGCAACAGACATACAGTGGGTGGACGAGTTGATAGTGGCTGCGGAAGAAGGTCGCATTCAATGCTATGACCGTGCGCTGTCGCTACTACATCATCATACGAAATGCTTCGACCTGACTTCTTATATGCGGTAACTTACTTACATTGACATCTAGATCTGTATCACTTCTAATAGTTAAATAACACCCAACAGTCATATACATAGTCCTGACCCCACACTAGGATTCCCTGTGTCGTAGTTATCAGAAATTACGAGTACCACAACACCCACACCCGGAGTTATATATTTAATAACTATTATACTCTCACTCGATGTCTCTACGTCTCTTAGTTAAAATCAAAGTTACGATATCCGCGCCTTTTCGTGCGCTTGGTTTCCTAAACCACGCAAAAGATTTTCATACTTTTTTTTTTTACTTAGACATCAATTTGAGAATTTCTTCTGGAAGATATTTGATAAATTATGTATCGTTTTCAGTGACGGTCGAAGAATGCAGATTTTATGTTCTCAAAGAGCGAGGGGCGGTCCCGTGATTCTGGCGTCATTTACTGGCGGTCCTCTGACTCTACTGCGCATCAGACATCCTCGTTTGCTGACGGTAAATACTTTGTTATCATTTTCATTGCAAATTTACTTCCTTACTAATATTATAAATGCAAAAGTTTGTATGTATGGATGTTTGTTACTCTTTCACGCAAAAACTACTGAGTGGATTTTAATCAAACTTGGAATGTATATATTACATGTACTGGATTAACATATAGGCTATTTTTATCCGGGTACCACGCGTGCATCATGCAAACATTTCTTCCGCAGCGGGAATCGAAACCGCACCTCTTGCGTCTCTGCCGAGCAATCGCCCGCCACGCCACCGAGGCCGTCAAATAATAAAAATAAAATAAAATCAAATACAAGAAACATCTACGATTCCACTGACCACTGACTATTGTGGTCTATTACGGCTTACGCCATTCATATTAACGCAACGCATCACCTCACACATCTACATGAGGCGATTCATATTACCCACGGGCTCGGGTTACCAGTCCAAGAGCCGTGGAATCAACGGATTAACCGAACACGGATGCAGCGGCTAGATGGCCTCGGCGGCGTAGCGGGCGATTGCTCGGCAGAGACGCAAGAGGCGCGGGCTCGATTCCCGCTGCGGAAGAAATGTTTGCATGTTCTGTAAATATTTCATCCTGGTCTGGGTGTTGTGGTACCATGGTACTCGTAGTTTCTGATACCCACGACACAGTTAATACTAGTGTGGGGTCAGGACTATGTATGTGACTGTTGGGTATTATTTATTTATTTATTGTCAGAAGCCGCTGACTGAACGTAGAGGGGTGTGATAGAACGGCTCACCCCTCAGAACCGCTTCACTGCGTAGACACGGACTCCCCACGATGATACGGAGCCCTTTCTGCGCGAATTCGACTTGAACTTGACCGGTTTTATTTGTTGTAGGCGTGGATCCGAGGCCGGCGAATGTCGAGCGCAGTGGCGTTACTGCGCGCGATGGACTGGGAGCGTGAAGGCACCGAGTGTCTGTGGGCTGTTAACAAGATCGTCTGCGCGGCGCTCAGGAGTGGATCCGGTATGTTATTTATGATCTATGACCATACTTATAAACACGTCAAAATATTGTTTTAAAGTCGAAGTTGGTATTTCAAGAGATTAAGACTTCGACGTAAGAGGTATTAATGTAGTTTATCCTATCCCATAATCTGTGACAGGCATTTGTGACACACTGACAATGTGCGAAAAAAAATACAGCTGAATTAAGAATCTTTTCGTATCTTTTCAGATGGACAAAAGTCAGTTAAATAAATATAGGTCCAATAAAACTTGTTTTTAGGGTTCCCGAAAGATGCCAACGCGATCCTATTACTAAGCCTCATACAAGAAACATTTGAAATAAAATGAAATATTTTATTTGTCTGTGAAACTAGGCAGAACATTTTTTAATGTACGATAATACGGAATCCTTTGTGTGCGAATTCAACTCGCCCTTGACCCTTTTTTTAAAGGAGCCAACACTTCGCAGTATTGTTTGGTTGTAGGACTGGGTTAGACGCAGTGTTGTGTTACAGAGGCGGTGGCGGAGGAGGGCGCGGCGCAGGCGGCGCTGGGCGCGTTCCTGGCGCCGCGTGCGCCGCTTCCCTCCGGCGCGCTGCGCTTCGCCCCGCCACTCCACGACCTGGCACGGAAGTTCTTCCACCATCTACTCAGGTATAATAATCATCCTAGTGTTGCTCATTACATTCTTCATGCTTGCTTTTCTCCTCGAGCATGTCGTAAAAGTCTAACAGAATAAAGATGTCTGAAGTTAACAAAATGAGTGTTTGCCGCAGACGTGGGCGCTTGGAGAAGGCGTTAAGCCTGGGCGTGGACCTGGCGGCGTGGGACCTGTTCGCGGACGCGCGCTGGGCCGCCGCGCGCCGCCGCCCCGCGCTCGTCGCCGAGGCCGCGCTCATGGCACAGCGCTTCGCGCCCGCGCACCGTCCAGGTACTGCACCATACACCCTGGCACTCACCAGGTACACGCACTACGCGTCCAAAACACGTAGACCTTAGCGTGGACCTGGCGGCGTGCGTTTTATTCTGCAGTAAACCTGTCGTACTTCAGAAAAAAATTGCGTTTTGCGTCCTTGTCTGTTCTTTGAAAAATTATATACCTGCACCTGTCACTCTACGCGCTAAGTTCACCTGACGCATATTTTTTTTATTTAACAAGTAATAAGCAATGTTTATTCTCATTTCCAGACTCGGATTGTTCCGACTCGTGTTCTGACTGCACTTCAAGCTCGTACTCCAACTACGACCCAGAGACGACCTCATCAGAAATCATCAAAACGAAACCTCCCCCTTTACCCCGCGTCGGCCTCCCCCCTACTCTTCTCCCCGTTCCCATTTCACAGCCAGAACCTATATCCACAAACAGCATCAGGCCAAACCTACACCAATACTTAGAAAGAGACAACACTATATGGAATACGGAAGTTAGAAGTAGCCACGATACTTTGAAGCCTATTCTAAGCACGCAGAGTTCAAAGTGGCATGAAAACGGATTGCCTTACAAGCCGCCGACTAAGCCCGTCCAGATCAAGGAGTCTAACAAGACTGTTATAGATATAATCCCGAGGAGCCACGATTCCCATTTCAAACACGTGTTTCAAACTGAGCTGAGGGAAGACGCGCCGAATACATTGTACCGATATCAGAACTATCCGCCCGTGAAGGACAGGATGTATAGAAACGAGAGCAGTTCAGAGAGACAAGGGCATCGGATGGAGAAGAATAAAGTAAAGTTCTCTGATACTGTCACGATCGCTGTTGTTTCGGTAAGTTTTATATTTTTCTTTTTGTAAATTGTTTCAGGGCGATGGGTTGATCACCTGTCACCATGGTTCACCAGTTTTCTTATGAACGGGCGTGATAATTATGTAAATTCGTGTTTAATTTAAACGTATAATGGCTTTATTTTACAGCTCTAATCTTATAAAGCTTCTGTCAGCGACTTCCTGTGTTATTCCAGACCTGGATAAAAAGTAGACTAAGTATATGCTATTCCAGGTCACAGGATAGTGAAATCCTTGAATAATGTTTGAATCATCATCAGCCTATAGCTGTCTAATGCTAGACTTAGCTTGACAATGGAAAGCATATTATTGTATAAATGACTACCTGACTGATAAAAATGCATGGAAAATTGACAAAGCCCCTATACAGCTGCATCCAATTGACAGCCCCTGTACAGCTGTATGTATAAAGGAATAACATATAGGCTACTTTTGGTCCGGATACCACGCGAGCAAAGCCGCGGGTGAACGCTAGTTTTGAATAAAGTTTGAATGTGAAACTGTAATTTCCAGCAGGAGCCATCAGTGTTGCCTGAGACAGCGCGCGAATTAGCGGACAGCCTGCCGCTGTGCGCTCCGCACAAGTACCTCGCCGCCTTCGCGCCGCACCCCGCGCCCCCCGCGACACACCCGCCCCCCGCCGGTACTATACTCGATTATGTCGAAGTGTGAACCGCATGATCCACTGTTACACTCGGTCGCTCGCACGGAAGGAACTATCACTGAATGTCGCACGGTTATTCAATAGCATAGCACAACTGAGAGTGGTGACACACTGGTAATTTGTGAGCAATTTTAACTCCCAAGCTTAGCACAATTGTGACTGTAAGGCCTGAAACTGCGTCCGAGCGGTTTCATACAAAAGTGCTCCGTCGCGTGGAGGCGGACCCCGCGCCCGCCTACGCCTAATGAGACCCGAACACTTACAAATTGCCGGTGTGATAACGTCGTAAAGGTGTGCGCTTACTATCGTCGGTATCAGAGCGTATGAGCGTTACGAGGCGCGCTGGCTGAAGCATTTTCTAGTTTTATAATTTAAACTTAAGTGCAGATTTCTTTCAACAACTATTCAGTAGGTACATACGTTACGTTCACGAAATCAGGATTTTAATAAATACACCTGATTCTACATATCGACATAGAGTACCTCTTAATGTCGACGCTCAGTTCAGTATGTATGCCCCGATACCAAATACCACTATGTGTAAGTCATGACATAGTTGGTCATGAATGACATAACATAACGAATTACTCTTGTTAAGTAAAAATGGTGCTAACTCTATAGATTATAAAAAGATCGGTCAAGTGCGAGTCGAATTCGCACACGAAGGGTTCCGTTTTTTAATATGACTTCGTTCTATGTACTTTTTAAATCGATTATTAATTGATTACCTACGAACTGTTAGATTGGGTCGTTATCGCGGCAATTGAAATACACACTCTATGAAAATTTCAACTCTACCTATTACGGTTCATGAGATACATCCCGCTAACAGACAGACGGACAGCGGAGGCTTTAGGGTTTGTTGACACGATGCGTGGTTTCACGCACGAAGAGCATGCGCCCTCTCGAACGAGAAAACTGGCTGATGTTTTTGACTGTGTTGTTTAACCCTTCAAACGCCACTTAATGTAGTATTTATTATTTGCACGGGAAGCTTGAAGCATGTTTTGTCAATGTTCAATATTATGGGCACGTCTGAATGGTTACGTAATTATTATCTTGGTTCCTTTTCAGAGAGTACAACGCATAAGCAACCCAAAATCAAAGTGATTCAGCTCGGAATGGTATGATTTAAAAAATGTGTTTAATTCCGTCCATTAAGAAGAGTGTCACACATTTAAATGCCGATTGCATTGAATGAGTCTTCTAAGACATACCATAGTTGTATGTATAGTACCTAGGTACCTATTGTATTTAAAGTATGTAGTAAAATATATTTTTAACTTTATTAAATATTATACAAATTAACAGTTGTTTTATTTTTAATTAAAAGGAGTAGTAGCCCTAGAACCACAAAGGAATTCGGCTTGAAGTCCTATTACGAGGCTCGTCTTCATCACTGTCAGTGCAGCACTGATGAATGCACTGGATAGGTATATCTGTAACCAGGAGACAAGACTCCCTGGCTAAGGAGGGTTCTATAAACTACAAACGGCGGAGCTCAGAACAATAAATAGGATAACAATCTGTGTATTTATTGTTCTGAGGTGCAAACCCACGTCGACAGAGATAAAAACAGGCAGAAAACATAGAGGATACTTGAACAGCTGCCAACATCCCAAGTCCTCCACTACTTCAAGGAGTTGGGCTGGCTAGGGACGTCTACTCCAATAGGTGACATTGGCGTCCAAAAGGTTAAACTATTTGTACAAAAGTTGAACATATTGGATAAAGGAGGGAAAGGGTTAGCAGGGGGATAATGCACAATACACCCCACAGCGGGACTCATCATCTCCCTGCCCTTATACCACTCATGTGAGGTCGGCACATGTTTTCTTCCACTCCACTCTATCAGCCGTCATCTCAGTATTCATTCACTCCTTTCTTACTCATGTCGTCTTTCACACAATCCATCCATCTCTTTTTCGGTCTACCTCTACTCTTGTATCCATTCACATTCATTATTTATCACTCTTCGGGTCAGAGGGACTGAAGAAACAAATATGTGCCGAATGTTGAACATTTTATTTTTCTTTCTTACATAGTTTTTGCATGTTTATGTAAATTAATCCTTCAGCTTCTTCTTGGGGCGGAGGTTGTTGGTGTGTCCACACTTGGTCTTGCGACAGTTGGTGGCGCGAGGGTGGAGGCGCGCGTAACACTTGCGGCAGATCATCTTGTCGCAGTTGTACTTCATGGCCAAGATACGCAGGGAGGGCTCAATAGTACCTGAAAAGGTTTTCATGTATGTATTTTTTGACAGATCACAAAAGGTGACGTTGATATAGTTGTTTATGATACAATGAACATACGTACATAAAATCACTCCTGTTCCCCATAGGGGTAGGCAGAGATCACAGATTGCCATTTGCTACGATCCTGACATACTTCTTTCGCTTCATTCACTCTCATTACATTCCTCATGCATGCTCATTATTTTGTCCAAA
This sequence comes from Scotopteryx bipunctaria, assembly GCA_949320045.1. Classification (NCBI taxonomy): domain Eukaryota; kingdom Metazoa; phylum Arthropoda; class Insecta; order Lepidoptera; family Geometridae; genus Scotopteryx; species Scotopteryx bipunctaria. Next base: position 7,925,923 of record OX439450.1, on the reverse strand, counting down.
AGAATAGTTATTTTGTAATAGTCACATTTGATTGAACATATAACCTTCTTTTTGACCTCTCCAAAATGATGAACCATTTATATGGGCGATGGGCTGATCACCTGTCACCATGGTTCACCATATCCATCTTAGGACTTTAAATCAGAAGTGGCTGCAGGTTTTCTTATTTACTTATGGCTCTGGCCACCCCATTAGGGATATGGGCGTGATAATATGTATGACATGAGGATTTGTACATCTGGAACTTACCTCCTCTGAGCCTGAGCACCAAGTGAAGAGTTGATTCCTTTTGGATGTTGTAATCAGAAAGAGTGCGGCCATCTTCTAGCTGTTTGCCAGCAAAGATAAGACGTTGCTGGTCTGGCGGAATACCTTCCTTGTCCTGGATTTTGGCTTTCACATTTTCGATAGTGTCCGAGGCCTCCACCTCAAGGGTGATGGTCTTCCCGGTAAGGGTCTTGACAAAGATCTGCATTGTTTCTGGAATCAAATGGATAAGAAATAAGATGGCATTTACATACCCTTTTTTTGTTTATTTATTATTTTTAACTCGACGAAACGCAGCGGACCGCCGGCGGTCCGGCCATAAAATAACATAAACAGTTTCCGAACGCGCGGAGCCGCCGGCGGTCCGGCCACTTCAACTGATTATAAACCTTGTTTTGAAAGTGATAGAGTGTATATTTGTTTAAACAGCCTTTGACCAATGTGTTCTGAAATCATTCTTTTATTACTTGCAATACTAAAAAGTTCGGGTGTCGAAGAAAAAAAAAGAGAACATGCTCATTACATCTGTGGCAAATTTGGCGAGTATTTTGAATTGTGTTGTGTTGTGGAGTTCGCATTTTCATTCAAAAACAAGGTAAATACATTGTTTTATTCAATAATTCGTATACATTGTATTGTTTTAGGTACGATAAAGCTATTTTTTGCATAATAGGATTTGTGAATTTCGTTGTATTTTTATTGCATTCAAGCTCAAATACTGGAGAGGTAATTTTTGCCATTTTCATGCAATTTCTGCACAAATTTAGCTAATTATGTTTGAAATCGGCAGCATAATCGTAATACATCACACCTTCCTATAGGTAAATTATTCAGCAAGCTAATGCCGTTTGCAGAACTATGATAGGTGGTCTAAATATTTTTTTATGGGCATTTTTCTGAAGTATGACCTAAATCTGTAAATGCGCGGGGCGCGCGGGGTGCGCATTATGTACTTCGGTGAAATTGACAGGTCAATTTTCGTTAGGTGAAAGGTTAAGCAGTGGTTTAGTCCATATTAGCCAAAAGAAATAGAGTGAACAGTAAAACAAATGCGGCTATTGAAATCCGATGACATTACATGTCACAAAACCATACACGCGCACACAATTTTGAATTTCGAAAGAGTACGATAGATTGAGAAAAATATACGTTAGCTTTTCGTGATTTATCTGTTTGTTTTTAGATTGGTAATCTCCTAAAACATTAATTTGAATTAAATCATTCAGAAACTAACCTTTTTCCAGAGAACGTGTTTCGAAAAGAAAATTTCACGCGGTTTACTTCATTCAATCGCTCACTCCCTCAAAAGAGTTCCACAGACCATAGAAGAGTTCATTTTTTTCCAAATTCAGACTGAATCTACAGACAAGTAGAGTAGGTTCGTTCCGAAACTTAAACAAAAATAGCTTTGGTTTATTTAGTACCTTATAAAAAGTAATATTTTCCCTATACGCGAAGACAGCGTTTCACAAAATTCGTAATGAAAGAGATTAAACACAACATAAATAATATTTCTCTGAATAACAACGTGATATCGCAGACTACTTTGTTTTAACTGCATGAAATAAAGTACGTACGTATCGTACAGGAACACAAGTTTCCGAACGTCATCATTGAATGCGATTGAATGATAGATAGTAGGTAAGTAAAGTACCTACTTCTAGTTGTTTCGTAATCACTCGACTCGAATTTTCAGGCACTGTCTTTTCTATAATTTTCTGGACATTGCAGCCTGTAAATATGTATCATCAGCTGAGCAAAGTCACAGGCAGACTCGTCGCTGCGACCAACTTGCAAAGTCCACTGTTCCCAGTGGTAAGTTTTGTTTTTCATGGCAACCTGAACCTTTGCTCGATTGCTATTTTTTACTGATAAAATTTTTACCAGGTACCTATGGCTCTGCAAAGGGTGGAACAACCATCGATCCAATACACTGCTTCGCTCTCTACTGTAGCCGAGGCTTGCCCAGCTCCTGGCAGGAAGAACCTTATTCCTGGCACTAACACTCCATACTCTAGTGTCTCTGAAAAGATCCGTCAACAGCAACAACAGTTCCAGGTGTGTAACTACATACCTTATTGTTTATTATTTTACTTTGTCCTACTTCTATTAGATAATGGATGTTATAAGTTAAAACAATTTAATCAATACATAACTAAGGCACATGGTGCATCATGGTAAAACCAAACAGTAGATACAAACTCTGCTGAAAATATTAGTTTTATAATGTTGCATGAGAGAAAATAGAATTAAAATATCTGAAATAAATATTCTGGTATTTTAGAAAGAAGATGAAGTCCCCGTGTTTCTGAAGGGTGGCCCTATGGATGCTGCCTTGTATCGCCTGACCATGGCCCTGTGCGTTGTGGGTTTACTTGGTGTAGGACACACCATCTTCGGCCATGCTTTCCCTAAGAAGTGAATTGATAAATCAATCATTAATTTATGTATTAGTTGCCTGTTAAGTTATCTAGCACTGTGATTAGAAATAAAGGAAAGTGCAATGCTATTTTTTGTATTTTTTATCCTGTTAAAAATTCTCTAAATATGTGAATCATCATCATGCATGAGCATTGCATAGTTTTTATTACGATCTTCAGATGGGTGCAGTGGTTTTGTCATAAATAAATGAAACACAGTGTTGCAACATTATGTAGTTTCAATATATTGTTCTAACATAATTTGTATAGGTATGAGTAGGTAGGTAGACTTCTTATATAGTTACAGTTTTATGTATTCATGGTGAAAGGTCAAAGCTGTGCTGCAGAAAATTCAAATGCATTCTATAAGTATTATGGCTAGTGATAGGTAGTTTTGCAGTTGTAACACATCATAATTATCTGTGAACCCATGGTTTTGACTTAATGTTCTTTGTGAAGAGTTAGTTCCTTTTACATATCAACCAAGCCATATAATATACCTATGCAGCAGTAACTTAGGTAATTTCTGCTATGTAATTGCTGCACAATACAGGCCTTCACAGCAATAGTTCACTATTTTTTGTGAAATACAAATATCTTGTCGATGTGAATTGTGTAGGCAACTGTTGGCGTTGCCTGATAAAAAATTAGAGTATGTATGCAAGTGATCTATTGTTCTATTTATCTCTACCTACCTACCCACTGTGTAATTCAACATTTATAAATTTCTACATAAACACTCATTTGAACAGCTATCTACCAGGGCACAATATGCACATTAAAGTCACAAAAATACACCTAATAGCTTCTAAAGGACCAACTTTATCAATCTGTATCTATCAGTAATAAATATGTAGGTACAGACAGAGCATCAAAAGTATAGAATCCAACTGACACCATTTATGAATGAAATCTAACTAATTATATTAAGAAAAAGATTATCACCGACTTCAGATGCTTCAGTCATGGTTATAGAGTAGTATGTGGTCACCTTAATATAGCATTACAGTATGCAGAAAGGTACCTTCTTGCAATAATTTAATTCTAAAATTCTAAGATTAGCTTCTTATATGTGCCTATTTGTGATTCACATTTGAAACATAATGTTTTGTACCTACATACTAAATAATGGAATGTAATACTTTGTAACTTAAGAATGACATTAAAAAACTGTAAGAAATACTTTTGCTAGGGTTTTTTTGTTCACCATTGAATACTACATACAGGAAGCTAGGAAGTAAAACAATATAAAACAGTATTCAAATTGTTAGATGATTTAAATTAGAACCAAGTAGGTGCGAAATGAACTGATTGGAACACCTATAATTGTAATCTCATTTTAAACCACTATGAACTACACAAAAGAAGGCACAAGTATAAAATCAAAAGTGGTAAAGGTATAAAAAAAAATATAGAGGAACATAATAAAGTAAGTACTATGTACTATTTGTAACAAAACTAATTAAATATAAAATAATTTAAATATAAGTAGAACAAGATAATTTAATTTACAGTTTTTTAATCCTGGAATACCATAACTTTAAAATCAAGAATCCAGCTCATAAAATGCACAACACAGCCATAATTAATTCAATGTAGTAAATTCGAATGCATAGGCATGTATCTATACAAATAAATAAGTATTAGTTGATTAATTATTGATCTACTTTTATCTCACGCATCCATCAGTACCTAGACCCACAGTTTTTTGGATAAATACTGAATGCATGTTCTAGGTAGGTATTTAAAATACAATTATAAAACAAAGCAAAAACCAAAATAGTAAATACCAATGACTATAATATATTACTGATTTTCTTCCAGGGAAATTAAATGTTCACCAAATAGAAATCTAATTGCGTTAACAAGCCTAATCATAAAATTATTATCAGATCATATTTTAACACCAATAAGGTACATACATAGGTATTTCATTTGATCGATCATGTGAGCATTTACCCATTGTGCACTTATTTTTAATGATATACATACTTTCTTAGGTCTAACTCTAAAATATTTTTAATATAGTAGGTACATATTGAACTAATCGTTGCAAAAGCATCTCCATGAACATTTTTGGTCTGAATAATTTATATAGGTAATTGCGCACCTTACCTGCCACCCTATGCTTTATCTTCGCTGCTAACAAAGCGGGTTCATTTCAGAGCAGACAAATGATGAAGTAACTGTAAAAATGTTTAGACGGGTCGAGGGCGAGCGGGCAGCGGCGGCGGAGCGCCCTGCCTGGCGGGCACGGGCGGCGGCGGGCCAGAGGGCGCGGCCGCGGGCGGCGGCGGCGGCGCGCACGACGGCGGCGGAGCACTGTCCACCTGCGGTGATGCCGGCGCCGGCACAACCCCATTAGGAGATGCCATCGCAAGTGGAGATGCCGTCGCAGCGGGAGATGACGAAGCTTGCGGGGATGAGCCAGCGGGAGACACCGACGCGGACGGAGACACATTCTTGCTTGAGTCGGGTACCATAGGTGCGGGACGCGGCGGCGGAGGCCGGGCCGGGCTGGCGGCCGGCGCGCGGGAAGGTACCAGCGGCGTCGGTGACGGAGCCGGTGGTCTGCTGGGCTGTTGCCGGCGCGGGGTCGGCGGCGCAGACCGCAGAGGTCGCTCTTGCTGAACATCTCCGAACAGCGGAATCGTATTATTCGTGCATAAACCGATCTCCGACCGAACTATTTCGATCCAATCTGGGGACTTTAGCGTAATGCTGAATGGAATCGAGCAGACGCATATTTCACCTTTCTGCATAGCTGCCAGAGCTTGTTGCCCTTCTCTGAAGGTGATGCTCAGCGATTGATCGTCGATGAATCGCACTAGAGTCACTTCACCGATGGTAGCCAATTCTTGCAATACCGCTGCCATTACATTATCGTCAAAAATGGATTCGTCGCCGCTAGTATCATCGAAGGGCTGTACTATTATACTAGCATCAGGAGGTCCAAGATCTTTGACTACTTCATAGAACACTTCCATGCATTTGGTGTAGCTGACTTGCAATACTTCTATTTCGAGGATCGCTATCACCGGTCTATGATCACTCTGTTTTAATTCAGCACGACCGTAATGAAGTAGCTTCCCTTTTGTCAATTCTGAGGTATGTTCTGGGTCTATAGTGTACTTTCTGCTTCGCCAAAGCACGCGGTCGGTCCAAGCGGGAGCCCTGCATTTCTCGCTGGTATCGTAATCGTCACTAAACAAGTCGTACTTATAAGTGGGAGGGAAAGTTATATCTCCTTCAAAACAATTCTTGAAAACTAAATTTTGAGATTTTTGCTGCAACAACTGATCATGCTCCAAAATTCGGTGCAAATTATTCTGTGACACCAATAGACGTATTTCATCCTTGTCTAAGTCCACACGGTAATTAAAATCGCCGCACCAAAATACATAGTCGTGGGAGTAAAGGGACCGACCCATCGGGAAAGCAATTTTTCTAGTAATTTCAGTATAATCTGCATTGCGCTCTGTAACCTGAGATTGTCCAGCAGCGAAGTGCGCGCACACAAAGCATAAGGAGGTTCCATAGATAACCATGCGAATGCCGACTGCACCTTTATTTCCAGTAGCGCCTCCAAGTCCTGTTTTGACCGAATCTAGGGCAACATCTCTAATATGAGGAATGAGATCTTTTCTTACAAATATGAAAAGACACACACCAACCAACTGGTAGCTTGAAAGTAATGTATATGGGGCATCTCTGCACAACACCTTTTCTAGCTCATCACTCCATGCTTTAGCATTATCAGAACTGGCTGCCATGATGTTGCTGGCATTTAAATCCACAATCTCTTCAAATCCAATTGCAAAAATATCTGAAGGATGCTCTTTTAGGTTCACCGTGTTTATCAAAGAAGAGTTTGGGCTATCCAAGAGCCAATCAGCAAGAGACACATCTTTATAGGCAAGGCTTCTGAAATGCTTGCCTCCATTTACATTGTATGTGCCAATGGTAATACGAATACTGGATGGTTGAGTAAATTCATTGGATCTGCGACACATCTCTCTCAATACTGGAGTTGAAGTATGCAATATGTTAGAGGGCAGTAATATTCTGGTCCGATCTGCAAGTTCAGAGTTTAATGTTGAGCCGAGCAAAAGTATGTCAATAGCTTCTTGCTTTGAATTATCTAGTAAGTTATTTTGGATGGTGCGTGCAGCTGACCTTGCCCCATCAATTAACTTCGAACCTCCTTGGATTGCACCTGTGCCAGCATATATTTTTGACACTTCATTACCATTATTTACCCACATTTGCTTAAAAACTTCCTCAAACCGGTTCACATTTTGTTTTTTATCAATACACTGCAATAGCATTAGCTGGATAGCCAGTATATCTAAACCAATAAAGGTTTGTATAGAGTTAGTTCTATCCAAGCAGTCAAGGCAGTTGGTGCGAATAGCGCCTTTCTGTACATTATATATATCTGAACCTTTGGCACTGAATATACTGATATTATCATAGTGCTTTTCAACAATCTTCTTGAATTTAGCTAGAGCTACCTCAATTGATGCTCCGCGCACTTCCTGATGATAGTCAAATATTATTTGAACCACATCACAATGAGCAGATTCATTAAGATGCTTCTGGAAAGCATTGCTCAATGTTGCTTCACCTTCACTTCCTCCGATTAAGCTTGATCCCAACAGGTTAACAACAACCAAGGAACCATAGTTGCGTTTTAATTGCGAGAAATGTCTATCACATGCACTGGTAGAAGCATCATATCCCCTAGACATCTTGACTTTGTGTGAGCCCACTTGCACTCCTGGTTGTTCCCAGAATAAGGGGACTGAACCTCTTGTCTGTATGTAAGAGGATACAGAGTCATCAATATAAATAGCCTGCTCGGTTTCAACAAAGTTTGCCACATTACCATCATCATTGCAGCCTCGCACATTAAACCTAGTTCCTGCTCGTTCACAGCTTAAACGAGAGATCAACACTGCACGAGCTTGACGGTGCCCGACATATATGGTGCGGATTTCAACCGACCCACACATTGCTCTAGTAAGCCAATCATTGCAATCAATGCCAAATCTGATTAAATGTATGAACAGAGTTCTGTTCCAGAAGAACCTGTTATCAGTGTTTGCACCCTTGCTTTTTCTTTGAGCACATAAAGTGAGATCGAAAAGATTATCAATAGTTTTGCTAGTGCACCATGAAAAATAAAAAGTCCCGGAATTAAGCAGTTTCCTTAGCTCAGATACTTTATCCTCCCCTTGAGATTGATGGAACAGAGGCAGAAATTGTGTCTGTGTTATCTTGAAGACTTCAACATCTCCGACTTTGCCGACGGAGCAGCAGCCCGTGACGAGGACGAGGTAGAGCAGGCAGTTTTCCCCAGAGTTCAGCTGTAGAACGCCCAGGCAGCCGTACGCGTCGGCGATCTTATGATAATTCTTCCGCAAAGTGTCTGTCTCTTGAGGGGACAGGGAGACCACTGCTTGAGATTCAAATAGAAGTGAAGTATCCTTGTTTCTGTGCTGTAATATTATACTGTACGGACTCGGTGGCGAAGATTTTTCTAGGACTTTGAATCCCTTGGACATAGCCATGGCTCTGACTATAATCACACGTAACTTAATGCCATTGATTGATTGATCCGCCCCCGTATACAATTTCACTAAAACTTCGCTCGACCAACACAATTTTTTTTACTAACTATTTTACTCTGCTTTTCTTTGAGGAAGAAACCATAGAGAAATACATTATGAAGCTTGTTCCGTCCGACCGAACCTGACCGAACCGAACACAAGAGTACTCAGAACAATTTATTGTTCTGAGCAAGAGTACAAGGTACTCTGTGGTATAAACTCAGATCAATTTGGTCTTGTGAGCGAGTTCTTGAGGGTATCTTGGAGGGTATGAAGGAAACACTGAGCAACTTCTTGGTTATGAGCTGTTTTGAGTTTTGAGCTCGGTTTTGAGGAAATCCCAACAGAGGAATTAAACACTACAGCTAAGATCTTAAGACCTTGGAAGAATTTATTGTTCCGAGGCTAAGACCCACGGAAATCAAACATAGCTGGCTAAACGCTACTTAAATGTTTCTAGCTGTTTTTATTATTACTGGTTACTGCCTTGGAATCTATCCGCGAATTGAATACTGCACCACAATTATTTATTTAGCTGGTTACGCCGCCAAGTCTGCGTTTTAATCATTGTTTGATTTCTATTATTTTGCCTGGTAACGTTTGAAATAGGTCCTAAGTAGGCATGCAGATTGAAAATATACAAATTATCGTTTTTGTATAGGTATTGTTGATGAAATGATCCTAGGTGAAACATTATAATTCAAATAGGTATTTATATACGTTAGCATCTCTGTAGTCTGTGGTATTTATTTATCTTTTATCTAAAAAAATCTCAGATAAAAATATAATGTAAGTTGGTAGTACCTACATTTGTTTACCTTGATAGATTTTTCGACGCATGATGATGCATTTGTATCATTTTAGTCTAAGTTCATTGAAAATGACTTCAATTCTTCATCATTTAAAAAAACCATAGGTAATGATTTTCTTTTACACATACACTGTAGGTATGTAGGTACAATACAATAAACACTCTCTTTATCTAGCTTGAGATCTAGCTAGACAAATCCAACGACACTTTACTTCCGTCTCCTTTCGGCCTCAGAGGCAGCTAAAGGAATAAATAAAATAATATTGAAAATGGCTTCTTACAGCCGCCATATTGGATTTTTTACACTATATTAGGCGGGTCCACACCAAGCGAGCAGCCTCGCGCGAGGCCCGCCGCGCGCGGCAATCGTTCTGCCTCGCGCTGCGGCTCGCTCAGTGTGGACGTGCCTCGCCCGAGGCAAGAGCACGCTCTGCCTCGGGCGAGCGCGTACGTGACCGAGCCGAGCGGTGTCGGCTTTTAGGTTTGCTCAAAGGTGCCTCAGTCGCTTGCCGCGCGCAGTGTGGACGCCACGCGTGTTAATACATACCGCGCTTGTTCGAAAAAATGGATAAAAATGAGTGTCGCCGTTTAATAAGTTTGTATGCTGCAAATAGATGGCTTTGGGATGCTAGAGATCCCAATTATACAAACAGGGGAATGAGAGATGATTCCTCTCCAGTTGCTAAAAATCGCAAAGTTAAAAGTAACTTTTCCCTCACAGTGATTGCTTGGCGATAATTTGTATCACTTTTTCGTAGTTTCGTTTGCAACTGGGAACATAAAACATCAAAGTCTTCTACATTAATACGTCCAAAATTGTTTTCATCTTCATCGTCGCACAATTCTTGATAAAGTCGATTTCCGTAACAAAATCTGTTTTTGTAAATTGTCTTGATCCAAAATCTTCTTTTTAAATTACTTCTTCGTTTCCTTTTTATAATAGTATGTAGCGTAATAAAAGCAAAAGCTGCCACAGCCGTGCGCACGTACGGTGCCATCTTGTCTTAGCTGTCGACTGAGCAAATATTGCTCGGGCTGCTCGGGCGAGGCAGCCTCGCCGTGTAAATTTATCCGACCGAGCTTGCCTCGCGCGAGGCAGAACGTTTGCCTCGCGCGGCGGGCCTCGCGCGAGGCTGCTCGCTTGGTGTGGACCCGCCTATTGCCTATGGACACTCGTCATCCAGACGAATCCAACGACAACCTACTTCTGGATTTTAACCTCAGAACAATTTTGACAAAGTAAATTGTCATTGGTCGTTGCCTAGCCGTTTGGACTACAGCTTCAGCCAAATTAATGAACGTACATACCCAAAAGCCCCAAACTCATTACCCTCCTTCGCAGTCGAGTAAAAACACAAAACGTTTTAACATAGGTACCTTTTTTTTTATTAATACCTAACATCAATATTTCGGTGACAGCGATTATAAAACACAGTTAACATATTTGCTGTACATGGCTAAGGAAGCGTTAGGCACAGGCACGTGACCCGTATATCGCTGCACATAGTCGTGGTAAATCTCTCGCGAGGCGCGGGACACGGTGGGCGGGATGACGTCGACAGAGCTGTCGATCGTAAGCGCACTGCTCACAGTCATAACTATGTGGATGTCTGGATTGTAGCGAGGATTCGATCTACGCTCGAAGTTCACGTAGCGTCTGTACCTGTTAAAAGAAACAACGAATTACTAGCTGCCGCCCGCGGCTTCGCTCTCGTGGTACTTGGATAAAAAATAGGCTATATGTTAATCCAGCACATGTGTTATGTATATTCCAAGTTTCATTCAAATCCGTTGAGTCGTTTGGGCGTGATTGAGGCACAAGCATACATCATCACATCCACACATCCTTACATCTTCACATCCTCACAAACTTTCGCATTTATAATATTATGAATTATACTCGCGGTCACGCATCCAAATTAGCGACGTTGCCAAACCGTCGCGCGTCGCCAAGTGAGTTAGCTACCATACTTGCTTGCCAGCTTGCCAGCGACGTCGCCTTGGCGTCCTGGTGAGGTTGGGCCCTAACCCCCGAATACCCAAACACATCTCAGAGTTGAGCACGCACGTCTCAAGTGACGAGTTATTGACAGATTTATATCAAAAACTGTCACAAAACCGTGACTTTGAGACGTGTTCAACTCTGAGTCGCGTTTGAGTATTCGGGGGTAAGTATCCCACATGAGATTTTAGTTTTCCGAGTGCTAGCTACCGTATAAAGCAGAGCCGCAATATACATTCACAGCTGTATCTTCAAGTAGTAGACATCCTCTCTAAGCTCCTGAGATACGTACATGATCATGTCTCGTTTGCTGGGTTCGTTTAGCAGCACGCGGTTGGATCGCTTGACGGCTTTGAAGAGCGGCGTCTCCTCCACTGGCTGCGAGCTGAGGATCTTGGCGACGTGCGCGAGAGGAGACGGGGCAGGCCGCGCGCTCGGCGTCGATGACGTCAGGTCATCGTCACTAGACGAGTCGCTGTTCGAACTGACAAAATATATTTCATTAATTTTTATACTACATTGCATTTGTGCCATTTTTTCGAAAGTGTTTTAGGCCTATATGAGCCAGAAAAAGTGATAATCGTGTTCGTAACATTTTTATGTAATCAGAATAAAAAAAAAATATTTGTGGACATTTCACACAACGCCATCTAGCCCCAAACTAATCAAAGCTGGACAAGATGGTAGTGACCCCGCCTTCCGATCCTAAGGCTGTGGGTTCAAACCCGGCCGTGTACCAATGGATTCTTCCGTTCGAAAAATTTATATGCGCTATACCAGTACTCTCAAACGGTGGAGGAAAACATCATGAGGAAACCCGCGGATTGTCGTATTGACCATGTCTTTCCTGTGGGCAAGGCCGACTAAGCTGAGAGGATGGAATAGGTACCGGGCAAGCCTACTCAATCTTAATTCGTCCCGGGCACTACAGCGTCCCGTTTGTGAAGGTAAAAGTTGCCTCCTGACGCTGTATGAATCATCTACTATAGACGGTAAAAGGCCTTAGTGTGTGTGTGTCTGCTCACTCGCTGGAGTTGTTGGAGGCGGTACTGGAGCGGCCGCTGATGACCGGGTTCTTGGAGGCGGGCCCCTTGCCCGGGCCGGCGGCGCCGAGCGCGCGCCCTCGGACCACGAACGGACTGTAGTTTTCTGTCAGAGCAGGCGCTAGGTCACGCCGGCTATGGCACATCTGGTATCATTAACGTATAATAGATTAAGTTTGTTTTCTCTCACTTTTTCGGAAATAGCTTCATTATTAAAAAAACAGTAGGTACGTCAATAGCCTCTTTTCTACCAGCAATTTGCAACACGACAATAATGGATATTGCTGGAGAGTTTTATTTTATATTATTGTGGTGCTAGCGAGGTGATTTTAGTAGACACGATAGCGCATTCCGCTTTGCTTTTCAAAAGTTTAAAAAAGAACAAAGACCGCGCGCAGTCAAATTGGTGGGAATGAAACTTCTGTTTCTTGAATTAATATCTTTACGTGTTATCGTATTTTAGTCCAGCAGAGAGCAGTAACAGCCTATATCTGTGTACAAGTGTAATACCTGGAACTCGAAGCAGTCCTGGAAGGAAGTGTACTCGAAGGGTCGGTTGTAATCGTGGTAGGGGTCCACCATCTCGGCTGCCGTGTCGCCCTGCACGCCCACTATCTCGCAGCACAGCTTGCGCATCTCGTTGCACGGCAGCGGCAGATAGCGGAGTACCGCGTCGTCCCACCATTTTGTTAGTGATCTGGATAATAAATAAATAACACCCAACAGTCACACATAGTCCTGACCCCACACTAGGATTCCCTGTGTCGTGGTTATCAGAAACTACGAGTACCATGGTACCACAACACCCAGACCCGGATGTAATATTTGCAGAACATGCAAACATTTCTTCCGCAGCGGGAATAGAACCCGCGCCTCTTGCGTCTCTGCCGAGCAATCGCTCGCCACGCCACCGAGGTCGTATAGTAATAATATAGAAAGATTATAATTCGTCGCTTCATTCTTCAGTTATAAAACATGGTAGAATCTCTTAAGCTATTGGCAACTTCAATGAAGTGTACCATCGAGCATAATTATAGTGCAATAAAACCAGATGTTTATGATCTTAAATAAATGGAATAAACAGGTCTTGTACCTTTTATGCGGTATGTAGACCGAAGCTTCAGGATGGTGCAAGTGGTAATCCGTCTGGTAGTCCCAAATGGCAGGTTTGTAGGGGTCAGGGACAAATAGTCCCAGGAACAGGTTCATAGTGTTCTGTTTCTCCGCATCTGAGAAAGTGTTGGAGTAGTATCGACTGAGAGTCTGCATTATGTCATTCCCGTGGGACGACCAAGGCGCTGTTTTGCGGTACGTTTTTATCCTGAAAACATGTTACGAACATATTAGAGAGCTTACTTCTGTCTCTTTGCGACCATGAAGTAATGCAACATAATAATAATGATAACAACACAGTTAATTACCCCACACTAGGATTCCCTCTATCATAAGTTCGTATGAGCTGGCCAACTCTTGTGACGGAGTTTTTAGGTCGCCTAAAGGCCTCCGTCATGGCTTAACTACTTAAAAGCTGGGACCGACAATTTAACGTGCCCTCCGAAGCACGGAAGCGCTCAGCTCGTAATGTCACTTGCACAATGTTGTTTAACTTCAACGGTCAATCAACGTCTAAGCAAACTACACCACGAGCGCTTCCCCTGTATCGTGGGAATCAGAAACTGCGGGTACCATGGTGCCACAACGCCCAGACCCGGTAGAAATATTTGCAGAACATACAAAAATTTCTCCCGCCATGGGAATCGAACCCACGCCTCTTGCGTCTCAGGCGAGCACTAACGCGCCACGCCATAGGGCCGTTAAACATGCATTGCATGCAACATGCTGTTTTACCTGTGGACTAGCTGAGAGCCGCCATATTGTAGCGCTAAGGTGTCTCCGTGGTCTTCATACAAGCCCTCTAACAGCCTGGCGCAGTCCGAATCAAACTCTATGTTAGCGTTTCCAATAAGGCCAAGGGCATACAGCTGAAAAATAAAAGAAAATCTTGTCATTATAATGATTAACTGGTACAGGCAATGTACTTTCTACTACTGTGAACGTTTACATGCAGTATGACGAAGATTTATGAAGCCAAAAATAGCCAAATCAACCTATGTCTTCAATATATTATAAATGCGAAAGTTTGTGAGGATGTTTGGATGTTTGTGCCTTAATCACGCCTAAACGGCTGTACGGATTTGAATGAAACTTGGAATATACATACATAGTACATGTGCTGGATTAACATATAGCCACAATAAAGAATAGAAAGTGGATACTGCCACTTGGCCTATTCCATGCATGCCAATGATAGAGCAAACCTTCAAAACTCTAGCGGCTCGAGTCCAGCTCAATGTTCAAGAGGATTGCAAGAAAAAAAACAGGTCAAGTGCGAGTTCCGTCGTAAATGAAATGAAATGAAAATGAAAAAACTTTATTGCAAGTAAACAAACAAACAAAAACTGAAAATTGCTGGCAAATGGTGGCCTCATCGCTTGATGCGATTTCTACCGGGCAACCAAACTAACCCCCGAATATTCAAACTCGACTCAGAGTTGAGCACGTCTTAACTCACGGTTTTTGACAGTTTCTAATGAAAGTCTGTCAAATAACTGTGACTTGAGACGTGCTCAACTCTGAGTCGCGTTTGAGTACTCGGGGGTAAGAGTATCTGAATTAAAAATGTAAATAGAAAACGAACTAAATGCATGTTTCTTGTATGGGGCGCCCTTTTATTTTTTGATTTTATTTTTATTATTTGTTGTTTTATGTACTACTCTTATGGTTCATGAGATACAGCTCACAGATAGACTGACGGACGGACAAACAGCGGAGGTTTAGTAATAGGCACCCTTCGGGTACGGATTGAAATAAGAACGGCATCTCACCTGATGTGCCAGCACGCACTTGCCGATGGCGAACTGCGCCGTGTTGGTGCGGTCGAGGCAGTCGACGCAGTTGACGCGCACGAGGCCGGTCTGCAGGCGCCGGCCCGCCACCTCGCCGCGCCCGCCGCAGCTCAGGAATATACCCGTCTTGCGGATCACCGCGCGGGCTATTGCTGACAATCTTAAAACACGTTAAGAAAGTTAAGCTACAATTATTTTAGACTATTACTTCTCTGCTGGACTGGAAGTAAAGAAAAAGCATAGAATGGGTCCAGCTGCTTCTCTCCCCGAGCATGTCGTAAAAGTCGACTAAGGGATGGTATCCTCTCCAATATGATCTCCAACTTATATGGGCGATGGGCTGATCAACTGTCACCATGGTTCGCACTAGCCATCTTGGGACTAAATCAGAAGTGGCTGCAAGTTTTCTTATATTTACTTGTGGCTCTGCCCACCCCGTGAGAGATACGGGCGTGATAATATGTATGTTGTTTTGGACAAAATCGGCGCCATTTATTGAGTACTAGTGGAATGCGCCGCGACTTTGCACGCATTAAGTTTTTTTTTCATAAAAACTTCATCATCCTACTGCGTCCTGCCTGTGGAATTTCGGGTATTCATTTCTTAGTGCACCCCAACACAATAAGAGGAATATAGCCTCCAAGTTTAATGCTTCTAGGACATAATCATAAAAATAATAATTAAATAAAACTTATAATTCTAACTGTGTGTAAATCAGCCAGTCAGTAACATAGGAGTTTATATATTTAGACCATCTCTTATCATCTTTTATCCATACAAATTGTAGTTATGGTTGACACTATTAGATAGATAAACTTACTAGGCACCCAGAAAAAGACTTCTAGAGAAATTGAATGGAAAGTGAATTTTATAGTGCCAAACCTCATTTAGTGGGACTAACCATAGATATACTGATCTGTGTGCACAATATTACCAATATTTGGTATCTTCTAGTTAATAAAATAAACTTACTTGTCCAACACTTTGGCATCTGCCCCTTTATTCATTCTAGCCATGTCCAAATGATAATACTGTACAGCGTGTTCAGGAGGCAGGAACTGATTCAGATACTTTATAGAGTTGCTTATCACATCTGTCAATAAAGATTCATGTTTCTTCTTTTCACGCTTTTTGACTAAATTCAAGAACATTATAGGTGAACCATATCGTTGCATTAGATTGTTTAAGTGTTTAGCCGGTATTTCGGCAAATGGATCGCTCAGGTCTATGGCGATGGCTGGTTTTGGTACCATTTTCACTACATCTTGTGACCAGTAGCTCGGTATTGAACCTCTCATTTGAACAAATGAACTGAACCTGAAAAAGTAAGGTATGTACTCACAGCTTTTGGTCAGTACATTTAATAACATCGTTTCTGAATTTTAGATTACTTGGAACACAAAACCTCAAACCTTCGACACACACATAGATAAAAAGGTGGCTTCACTTTTATTGTTCGCAGCGCGGCGTCTTATCTTTTTATTTGGTCTGATATTTTTATTTTAAGTATAAAGAATAAAGATTCTTACTTGCCAGCAGCAAATGAAGAAACCATTGAATCATGTACAATCTGTTCTGTTTCAACTTCATTAGCCACATCTCCATGCATATTGGCCCCTCTCTTTAGAAATCTGGTGCCTGCATATCTGTTACTCCTCCTTGCAATCAGTGTCAGATATATGGGCCTTCCAAAAATGTTCAGATTGCTCTGTTCAATGAACCCATGGACTATGTAAAGAATCCAGTCTGGGTGCAAGTGGGCATGGACAGGAGACAGCAGGTGACTGTTCCACACAAATCTCCATTCTGGCACTGTTCTCATGCCAAAGTCTAGTCTCTGCTTTTGGCTGAAAATATAATTGTTAATATTAATTACTTCATTGTCAAATCTTGGTAGATACAAAATTATGTAATCGAATGTTCTTGTAATGTGTGATTAAAATGTATTATTCAAACCAAAATAACTCAAGAAAGATTTACAAGAAATTATTAATATGATAAAAATTGCCCCAGGGAGATTGCCCTGCAGTGGGACAAGACAGGTTGAAAATAAAATAAACAAAAGATTGCAAAACTTACCCAGTTTTTTCTTGCCTTTCAAGTAACTGCCTCTTCCAAGTCTCATATATATCTTCATCATCTTCAGGTAGATTGCAGGTGCACTGTTTATCCTCAGTTGACTTTAAGTTAGACTGATACACTGTAGCAGTGACTGGCTTAGGGAATAATGCTGGGGCTAGTTTCCTGGGCGGAGCCATGTTCATTTGCAGAGTGTGCGTTATGTCATAGCTGTAGCTATAGTAGAAATTAGTAGATAGGTCTATAGCTAGGAACATCTTCAGGTATCTCTGCTCGTCAGGGTGGGGGGGCTTATTACTCTCATTTGGAATGTAGATTGTGGCAGTGTCTTCTATTTTGTAGATGGAATGTGAACCGATTGCCGCTATCTTCCTTCGTTTCCTGACTAGGATTATGTAATATCCTTCTAGAAATCTGATGAAACCTGAAACAGAAAAACTTATATTAAAGAAAATAAAAATTTTAGCTCATGGCATTTAACTTTAAATTATAGGCATCTAGAAGCTATTCTGTTTAAAAAATTGACTACAAAAATTTGATTTACCAACTATTCCAAAAGCAGAGACCAGTTTGTTAAATCCAGCTGTCCTCCCAGCCCTGTTGCCGGAGCCGATCATAGAAATAAGCTGATGGATCTCTTGTTTGTTGTACTCTTTGTTATCATCTACCAGAATCAGATCACGAGGGTCCGTTCTGTCTATTTTTAGGACACGAAATCTGGTCTCAGTGTTGTTAGACCCAATTAAATAAAATCTCTGCAAGAGGCGCAACATTTTATTATGATAATGTTAGATAGGCTTATAATTAAATATGTATTGTAAATAATTAGGTGTTGTCTAATAAATTGAGAAGTTTGTGAATTTTAGAAAGAAGAAAGAAAGAAACTATTTATTTGGTTCACAAACACTTATAAAAAAAAGAAAAAAATTACACAGTTAAAAAAATTAAAATTATTAATTGTGAGCCAAAAAGGCAACCACTCAGCGTGTGCTGCAGGAGCCCGGAAGCAACTACAGCGCTGTTCTTCGGTGGGACCTTTCTCAGAGCGCGTCACTGACCAACATAAACTCTTTACATCTTTAACATATTATACACGTAATATTATGTTTACATAATAAACGATACTCAAAACTAACATAACCAGTTTACCATACCATTACTAATGTAAGCTGTTGGTCTTCCAAATAAATAAATAACACAAATTCTACACTGGTTTTTATTTATTATTTTATTGGTCAGAATAGGTCATTATCAACATAATCAGCCCACATCCACCAACTGCTGGGTAGGTATAGGTCCATAGCATAGGAATAGGTAAATACCTATTGCACAGGACATGCAGCATTCAATGCAAGAGGGAGGGCAGTTGGAAGTTGTACGTACATGAATGAACATTGCTAACATAGGTACAGAATTTGTGTAGGTAAGTACTTACTGCTTTAGTTTCATATAGAGCTATTCTTTGTATCGAACTTATTATTGGATGAAACATAACACTTTGCTTAGACATAGTTACAAGTTATCCTTTACAAAACTTTACCGATGACTAGGTAACAATAACAATAGGTATCTCAGTCTCGATCGATACAAATTACAACAAACTATAATAAACTCTCATCAGCTCTCATCTCATCTTGACAAGTTGTCATAGAATCTTGACGTTTTGACGTAAATCAAGTCAGTGTTGCCGGAGGTTGCGCAGTCAAACTCGCTCCAATAACTCTGTAGTTAGACCACAGGTTTTATTTATTACAGAGTTGTTCAGAGCTTGGAAGGTTCAGAGAGGTTCAGAGTGAAATAAAAAAATGTTTAACTGATATTATTTACCAGCATTAAAAAAAAATGTAATGTGGCCTATTTATTTAAATTATCGACACCGGACAAAATCTATCAAATCAAAACCCCGGGCAATTGTTGTTTTACCTACGTTATACCGTTAGTTAGTTTTGTTTTCATAAGTAGGTAGGTACTCAAAACTATGAATTTCCATGGTGAGGCTTTTAACTATACAGACTAGGTTAAACAGACACGGTAGGTACAACGAAATTGATTTGCTGTTTTGAGTTAAGTACCCTTATGTATTTACCTATCTACTGGTAAAGCGCACCTTTATAGGAATTTTGTTTAAACAAAAAAAAACAGTGGCACATGACTGGAGTCGAACCCACGACTTTAGGATCGCTACCATTAGACCACCTGTCTAGTCTGACAAGTGTTCAAGTGTTCTTTAATGTTGATTGACGGTAGACAGGTAGGCATTCTACTGAAGGCATGATAGCGAACACTGCTGTTTGATACAGTATATTGTTGGTACCTATATTAGTTACATCTACATAATGTTGGCCCCTACCTTTTACAGGGTAAGGTAGAGTACGAAACATATTGTTACGTTTTGGTGCCACTCCCAAGCTCACTCAAATATTACCTAGTACAGAGCGAGAACTGGGTCACACTCACACCCTCAGTCATTAAAATGTGGTCCTGCTGCGAATCAAAATCGCGCGCTTAGGGTGCCAAGAATCCACTTTCCAGAAAGGTTTTTGATTTTAAATCGCTGGTCTGCATTGAGTTTATTTAATCGTATGATGATGTGAGTAAACGCGGCTGCTCCGGGGCTTCGGGCACCGTGGTAGGTAAGGTACGCGGAGTCCGGTCCGGTCTGCAGAAGGGGCGCGTGCGCGCGGCGTCGGCGGCGCTGGTGTCGCGAGTTCGGGCCCGCGCGGCGCGGCGGCGGCAGTACCGTGCGCGTGCCCGACCGAGTTCGTTGTAGTGGGCCGCTGCTGCCTCGCTTGACGCATCGCTCGCTATCGAACTCTATGAAATAACAATGATCCACCCCCAGACACTTGCCTCCTAGTGTTCTAGCACTTGCTTCTGTGATAAAACCACGTCGAGTGGTCCTGAGACGTGCCCACGACCGGTCCAGTAAGGGAAGCTGCGTTGGTCTCACGCCCGTCTACAGTGGAATGCGGCAATTTTAACTACTGCGGGCCCGGGAACGATTTAAGAAATAAGGATCGAGCGGTCACGGTTCATGCAATAAGGTAGGTGTATTATTTAAGAGGAGCTGAGTAAGTAGAGTAGTAGGCACCTAAGATACCTAGCTGTTGAAAACAGAAAAACAATATATTGTGTTGTGGAAAAACATCGAAAAATTTACAACTTCTTACACAGTTATATAAAACAAGGTACCTACCTAGTATGATACGAAAGAAATTTTAAGAAACGTGTCTTGAAATTATTTTTAATGATGAATTAATGAAGATGATAATACTGAAACACACTTTTTTAAATTACCCGCTAAACTATTTTGATTTAAACGTTCACTAAACTAATAACTACATAAAAGTAATGTGATTTATAAACAGAAAAATTGACATGCCATGGCACTAACTATTTTTTCATGAACAGATTTGCTACAGTCATTGACATGTAGCTAAAAAAAGATGTCAATCATTTCAAGGGGGTAAAAGTATCCTTTACTTGGTTAGAGGCTGCGCTCTTTTACAACATAGGTACTTAATGCAAGCAGTAAAAACGTTATTTATAGCACGTTAGGAAGGCACCTACGTTATCTAACTACTATTTGCAACTTGGAAAACATAAATTTGTTATGCTGGTAATAATATCTTGAACTGCGGGTTTTTTTTCCGGGCTCAACGGCACGAAGTAGAAAAACCACTTATATGCCTCCTACTTCGGCAGCAGCACTGTGCTCTTCACAATCTCAAGACAGGTATTTTTGCCAACATAATCTGCATATAAGTGATAGAAACCTCCAATCTTCTTAACATTGGAGGTAGAAATTGCCTTGATTTGACCCGAACAAACATACATTGTAAGTTAAATAAAAGCTTTTAAAAATATTAGTAGACATTTTACTCAGCACCTTCTATACTATAGGTACAATACAGTTGAGTTATTTCACTTGAAACTCTTGAAATACATTTCGCAACGTAAACAGTTTCAATAAATTTTAGTTTCAAGTTCGAGCGCTAAACCACTGATTCGCTTCGTCTCTTCTCACGGCGCGAACCTCTGAGAACCAAATAAGTGCATATGCTATTGTTGTCGAACTGAAACTTTGTTAGAACAAAGTCTAGGTAAGTAGGTAGGTACTACAAAGCTCTATGGGTTGGTAAATGTCTTAGTTATTGCTACCAAAGAAGACTAAGCAAAAAATATTCTGTAATTATCAGAGTTTCAAAAGCGGTAACATTTCTACCTAATTAATTATTTTAGTCTAAATTCGGATGCTTCCACGAAATTTCTCGGATTTGAAATAGAATCATTGATTCGATGGAATTGAAATTCGTAAATAGGGTCCTACCTGTTTATCGGTATTGCTCTTACATCTTTGTATGAATGAACTTAAAGCTTAATTAACTACCTTTACGGTGTTCTTACTTAGGAAGTACTTTACGATCCACAACATCTAAAAGACTGCTCTCGGGTGGTTCTGGCCATGCAGGCTAAGTCCTTTTGGGAGACATGACGGCCCAGATCAACCTGATGTTGTCAGGTCGCGTCAAAGGCAAGATCACAGATCTCTTGTATGCTGCGAACCTTACGGCGGCCATCGAGCATTAGTTAAATGCTCGATGACGGCGGCATAAGACCCATAGCTGTGTGCACAATCTTCCTTCACCTTGCGGCCAAAGTCTGCTGTCAGAAATCAGCCGACTATCTTGGCGACAATTTTCGACCCGTCCAGTCCAGCTAGGCTTTGGTTCGCGAGTATGGCGAGGCGGGTGTGAAGTCGCTGTTCATTCAATAAAAACAATTTTACATCTAAATTACGGGGAGATTTTAAAAGTTGAAATTAAAAACGCGTTCAATTCTGTAGATAGAGGCGCCTTGCTAAAAGAAATAAAAGACAAAATTCCAAATATTATTTACCCTTTTATTTGGCAATGTTACCTTATAAATTGATTTATCGAATTCATCAGCTGTTGGTTGTCAACAAGGCGATCCTCTTGGCCTGGTCGAAGCGACCCAAGTTCTGGTTCTTATTTAGCTCAACGGATCAGTATTGGATCAGGTGAGCTATCTATAGACCGTTTGCAATGGCCTTTAGATAGCCCGACTGTTTTTTTTGTATTTTGAAAATTATATTTGTATTAGTTGTAAGTTTTTTTCTGTTAATAAATGTATCTATTTAATTGTTTACTATATATTACATTTAGCTTAAAAATAAATATCTAGATTCTTACATCTACTACACAGTCTATTTCAGAATAAAATCATCA
Organism: Scotopteryx bipunctaria; assembly: GCA_949320045.1. NCBI lineage: Eukaryota > Metazoa > Arthropoda > Insecta > Lepidoptera > Geometridae > Scotopteryx > Scotopteryx bipunctaria. The sequence goes on along the minus strand of OX439450.1, from coordinate 7,903,534 downwards.
AATCAATTGAATAGATCGAACTGGTTGAATGGAGAGGGAACTTTAGTCCCGAGACTCGTTTGTACGGGCGGTTCTAAAGCAAAGTTGATGTTACTTATGAATACCATTATGGTTATTTTATTGGTTTTGTAATAATTTTTCATGTGGTTTCCGATGTGAGTGAGTGCGCAGCACCTGCGCAGGCGTGGCCCATGTTTCGACTGCTCTTGACATACATAACTAACTTGTATGAGGAATGTTATATAGTACCTACACATTATAAAATCAAATACCAAATGATGCACGCACGACATTTAAGTTTTACGGTAGAAAAATTAAGCTACGTTACATCACTACCGACTAATTTTGTCTGGAAATATAAGGCACACAATATAGTAGAAATATAGGTGTATAAATTACCTATAATTATATAGTTTATGGACTTCTTTTGAACAATATAAATAAATCAATTATGTATGTAATATAACTCTGCGTCCTTTACTTAATGTTTTTTTCACATAGTTGCCGATGGCTGCAGTCTACAGTAGGTAGTATTGCAAGTATCTTGATAAAATATACCTATATATATATATATATATAAATTACCTCCCAGCCTCCTACGTCCTAAAACTAGCTGGTTTGTTTACGTGAATGGGAGCACTTAGATAATAAATTTTGTGGGTCCGAAGGGTTCCCGTGAGCCAGCAAGCTAATTTTGCAATGTTTGTTATGGACGACTTAACTGCCGTGCCGAGTCAAGCATGTAGGTAGAAGGTAGACGTCGTAAAGGGTTTGCTGCGTTTCCCATGGTCTTGAGCAGAGCCGGAACTAGTACTTTAGCATTTTTTACTCCCGACTACAGAATTAATTATTTTGCCGAAGATAAGGCACGATGACGCTCATTAAGGAAGGCCAATGTCTAGCTATAAGCTGATGATGATGATGATAGAATGAAGTAGGAATAGAGGGTTCGTTTGAAACATAAAGGATTCTGTCATTCCATTCGGTAGAGCTATTTTGAGCTTAGCAATCTCATAATGGCTCTATCGAATTGAAAACTCTACGGGGCATTGCAATTGCTTAATGTAAAGATCGTACCCAAAAAGAAATGTTCGTAGTGTACCATCAAAGGCGCTAGTTTGAATGGATCGTGATTCTTGAGCCTGTGTGCGATGGTCATCTGTTATTTTATTGATTTCGCGGGTGCGTTGCCCCCCGCCTTGCCAGTCCCTACGCTAACAGTCCCAGGTAAGGTGCCTTGCCTACTGAACACATTGTGTTGCTATTGTATCCTTACCATTTCTTTTACTGCAGTGTTCAGTGACTGAGGTGGGGTGTTTCGATCATTCAAAGCGACAACCTATTCAAAAAGTTTGGTGTTGTAACTGAAAAAAAATACCATGAGCCAGTTAGGTATCATTTCTTAAGGTCTGTCAAAAAATTAGTAAACGATTATCTAATTTCACTATTTACTGAGATTTACTGTGAGTTGTCACAGAATATAGAATCGGCAGTAATAGAAAGAAAAATTACAAATAATGTTTTAATTTACTCTACTCATAGATAAAAAAAACTTGTTCTGGGTATATTATATTATTAGTTCAACACCCGCTTGACCAAATTCTTTAAACTGTCTTCGAATATCCTAGCAGTGTCAATGAGGCTAGAGGAATGGTACCATAAATCAAAATAATGAAAACTCCAAACACTTTTTGTCCGAAGTTGAAACGCAAGGTCCATTTCACAGATTTCACGTGAGAAATTCAAATAAACCATCTCATTATCTTCTTGTTTACGAATATAATTTACATACGATTCTCTCCATAAATATTAGTTTAGGAACTGGATACGAGTAGAGTGGGTAACTAGAGAGCCTTCGCACGAAAGGTAACCGACAATTTTTCATTCACTCTCTCATGGGCATAGTATATTCTAGTATATTTCAATCCAGACTGTCATGTACCTACTTATCTAAAAAAATACTTTTTGTGGACATTTCACACAGCGCCATCTTGCCTTAAACTAAGCAAAGCTATGGGAACCAGAAGGCTGATTGAATACTTATATACTTACATTTTTTTTGTAAATACATACTAATAATACATAATACTACAATACCCAGACCCGGAAGAAATAGTTGCAGGACATCTAAACATTTTTCTCGTAGCGGGAATCGAACCCGCGCTTCTTGCGTCTCAGCCGAGCACTTGCCCGCCACGCCACCGAGGTCTAATGTATTCTTTATTCATAATGATCCTTGTTATTTCAATTAATAATGAGCTATTGATTAATCTTCTGCTTTATAATAAAAATAAATATAAACTCGAGAGCAAAAATGCAGGGTCATCTATAGAAACTTTAATAACTTGGAAACCATGAATGCTAGCTTAGTGAAATAAATTGTGTTTAATAGACAATTTAAATAAAAATAATGAAACTTCATAGTTATTGTAAAGTTATTCTATCAAAAAAGACAAATTTCAAAATTCATGGTTTTTGGAAACGGATTTACCAATTTACTGCATCTGTTTTTGCTTTTGTTTCCATTCTATAAAATAAAAATGTATGAAACAACCTCCTAAGGTTAAATATTTGCTAAACTCCGTCTGATCCTTTAATTTACTTTTGACAGCTGAGAGCTGAAAGCTTGAGAATGTAACTGTTCCATGATTTTAAAAGTAAACTTTAAAATGTACCTACCTACTGAAATTCTATTGTTTTATACTTTGTGGTGGGAGGGACCGAATGTATTCGCTGCAAATGTATATGTGAGTGTGTGTTGCTAAATTTACACTTCAAAAATCAGTAGGTATATTTACGTATTCAGAATTGCTGGAATATTAGTAAAACAAGGACAAAAAGGACCTCGAATTAGAAGCATTGATTAAAATTCTAACCACGTGTTTCGGCGTAGGCGTGTGAAAAACTGGAAAGACTTTTAATTAATTAATTTATCTACTTAGTACGTGTCTTTAATAGGTCACAACAGTATTATTACTTTAGGTCGAAGTTGAATGTTATGCAAATGCGCAGAAAATGATTTATTTTTAGAAACAAAAGACATTAACGCGCTCTTCTTTTGTTTAGCCCACTTGCCCCCTTCTCTAGTTAATGTATTTTTTAGTGCATCTTGTAATTTCCTGCATCCTCGGTAAAGAAATGGGGACGCGTAGAATTTATGCAGATAACGAATACACGTTCCACGTACGAGTAGTACCCTGACATAGAAGGTAAATAATATATCTTTGGGCTACCTGAGTGTATAGTATAATACCAGTCGCTGCACAGTGGTCTAGCCACTAGCCGACCGAATTTACATTTTGATACACGCAAATACACCATAGGGCTGCATCGGACTACGGATGGTTATGAACGAGTTATGGTATTTGCATGTGGAAGTGACATGGACCACGCCTTTTGACCTACTTATCCGTTAGCGTCTGTAATGCTTCGTCCACTTACTTTTGAATGATTGCACGTTTGAATGTTTATATAACATCTTTGTTTTGTTTGTGGGAACGTTAGTAATAAACTTCGTTGATTATTTTTAGTTTCCACTGCTTTTATTTGACTTTTACGCCGGTTCATAAATACTCTTGTTCCACTATCGCAAGTTTGAATAAGTATTACAACATGCTTTACGAACATTTGCAGCGAAACAGTGGGTAATAAATTGTTCCGTTCAAGTGAGTCGAGACCGAGACGAGAGGGGATCACAGAGCAGTAAACATACTCAGAATAACAAGGGCGGGTGCGGGAGGCATCAGTGCTCAAAGGTGAGTATGCAAGGCTGCGGCATCTGCGGTTGCTCCCCTCTCAAGCACTTTCACCGATTCCCTCATTAGCGATGCCACACCGACTCTTCTGTAAACACTTGACGCCTACAAATGGTTGTTTCTCGCCCCGCATAACGTTCGCACACGGCTCTAGAGAAATCTTTGCAAAAACGAACCTGTTGTTTTAGTGATACCTTTTGATGCATGGTTTAAGTTTTCCAATGCTAAAAAGACAAACATTTTTCCTCGCACAGATGTGCGCAATTCTTCATAAGCGGTATATAGACGTAGCAGTATAGAATAAGCCCGTAGTAATGTACTACTTTTCTAGATTTACAACTACTTACACTGTACTATTTTTGAGCAGCTAGTCTAAAGAAATTCCATAAAATGAATTAAAAGTAAAGCTGGCCGAGCGCATCTCATTCCTCGTCCATTTTAGGTAAGTAATAGCACCGTATGAACTTCTAATTAACTAAAAGCAGAAGCTTGTCCGAGTGGCGTGGTGTCCGTTACATAATTGCAGTTGATGCGAAGATATGGATGTGAGCTCAGATGCCGCGGAACTCCGGCCTACTCTGAAACTACTTACCAACTACGAATCAAAGCCTTTATGAGATTTTTCTACTCGTAAAAGAAAATTACGAACGAGTTCAGAACTCGCATGCATAGGACTTCGCCAGATTATACTTAACCGTGAATCATTTTGCTGGAATAACTAAAAACTCCAAACTGCACAATAATCATATTTTACAAGAACGATATAGTAACTGTTGGTGCAATGCGACTTCGCTGACACCGATAGTTATGCAGTTCTGTGGTAATTCTCGATTTCACGCAACGACTTACTAAGTACCTACCTAACTTGAACCGTTATAAAACTTCTGGTAGGTATTACAAATATTATTATCAAAATCACAATCACAATACTATATGAATAAAATACTGTGTCGTGACTACCTATTGATAGACAACGCAAAGCCTAAACCGCTGGTCCTAGAGGCTTAAAATTTGGAGGGTGACGTACACTAACAAAGGATTTTTGAAAATTGTACCCTTAAGGGAGTGAAATGGAGTAAAACTGTTTTTATGAATAATCGTATTCCTTCAACTTTCATAGTTGAAACTTAGCGTAGACAATCTGTATGATAGAATATTTTCAAAACTACCCCTGTTACGAGGTGCAGACAGAGTGTGTTAAAGTTTATGTATGGGAACCTTATAACGCGTGGCCCGATTGCATTCCTTATAGTACGTAGATATAGGTAGACGAGGCTATGAAGCATGCTTCTTAGTTGCACATAAAAATTGTAAAACCTCATGACACGTAACGTGACGCGAACGTTTAGATTGCAGATAAATAATTACGGAACCCTTAAAGTAAAAAAAGGATGCTTGATAAGACAAGTACAGACAGACTAGTCTTTTCCATGACCAGGTATAGTTGTCAAATCGTAACGATACAAGTTGTCCGGCTCTTCGTGGTAGAACTTGCGGACACAAACCTGCTGGGCGAGATTGGTTCGATGCCCGGCTGAGCACTTGTCGAGTTGTCGCACACCGGACGAGCGTATATTTTTTTATCTAATTTACTTCCAAGATCATACGCTATCGTGACTGATGTTTAGCAACAACGGTTGAATCGAAGGACCCCGCTAAGAACTTCTGAGACCATGAATATTCTGTCGGTATCGAAGACTTTGTATCTGTTTATGATTCAAGCTTATTAGGCGTTGCATCGCGCAACAATAAATTAAAAAAATATATTTCAATAAAAATACGTCACAACAGTTTATAAAGTTAATTTTTTAGCTGTATTTCAAAAACTATACGTCCTAGAAAAAAATATGGCACCCCACTCGACACATTTGTAAAAACCTTTAACTTCTTGGGAACCCAATATCTTTACAACCTCTTCATAGAACAATCTATTTATCTACCAAGTTTCATACAGATAGAATTAACGGTTCGAAAGTTATACTCTAACCACAAACATACAGCACCTAATCGCCCATCAAAGTTTCCACTGAGATCACACATAAGGATATGATGCTTGCAGACTGAGGACTGCTTGAGGACCTAACAAAGTACCAACCTAGTTTTTCGAAAAATATATTGCGTGGCAGAAGTTGCAATATTTACATTTAGTTTCAAAATAATCAAACTCTTGAGAGCAACAAAGAACGAGAAATAATAGTCACATCATGGTAATAACAACGCATGTCGACTCACAGCAATTGAACGGAAATACGCCATGCGCCATATGCTGTAAATTGTCCACCTGACTTCCGGTCCTACGACTATATTCATGTGATTGGCAAAACAGCTCACTTGTACGAATTTATATTCCCCTTGCTGGCTTGTAATACTAGACCTGTGTTAGGTACTCTTTAGTAAATAAGTGTTCTAATTTTGAAATGTTCATAAATTATGTCATGGAATATATTTTTCTTCTTTTTGGCATCGCCGGTTTTATGCATTTGTTATCTTCTGACATTATTACTGTTATGTTTCCCTTAAATAATACTAGGTTAAGCCCGCGGCTTCGCTCGCGTGATACTCGGATAAAAATAGTAATATTTTAATCCAGCTCCTGTACTATGTGTGTTCCAAGTTTCATTCAAATCCGTTCAGCCGTTTAGGCGTGATTGTGGCACAAACATACAAACTCCTCACAAACTTTCACATTTATAATATAGTAGGATTTCCCTTATTATGCCCAAAATCGACGATGTCAGAAAAAAGAAACGAAATAAATATATGACGTTGCACAATAAACGCATATAATTGAATATTTCCTATTATGTATTCTAAGTAGGTAGGTACATATCTCAGGTATTTTTATTATTAATTAGTTGTTTAAAAATTTCAAATTCTGTATTAATATAGGTAGTATAGTACGAGTATTAGTAGGTCCAAACAATTCGCCTTTTACTTGATAGGTGATTGATTTCAAAATCCAGCTAGAAGAAAAATATAAGATTAGTAAGTCTAACTTAGATAAGCTAGCAAAGAATAGTCCTTTCCTGCAATAGTTTAGTAATTTCGCTGTGCAAAGTCGCGGCTGGGATAGTGGGATGTTTGCGCGTCCCGTCCTGACGCTGCTGTTTGCACTCAATAAGCCGAGGCAAACACTCTCTGGAGCTATTTCTCATCCAGCTTTCGACTGTACGAGATTACCTCAATCTATAAAAAGATTTTCTATTGTAATGCGTAGGTATGACCAGCTTTTGTATCGCATGCGCCTTTGAGATTTCGTTTCTGAAAGCGTTAGGAAAAAGGATAGAAAAGTTAGAAATGTTTTTTGCATCAACCAAAGGATTTTGTGTGTGTATTGTGTATTACATGTAGTTGATTTTGGTTATATTTTTTCGCCACCATTTTCATTTTCGACATTCTAGGTAACTGGTGAGCTTTACATACCCATACTTATTTACACTTCTTTGTCTGAAACAAATTCTTTTATCGAAATTTTTCAAAGCCATCTTTCTATTAGGTACCCAGACATTATCAAAGAGTAAGTACTTAAGTACTTACAGCCGAATAACTTTTTTATTACAACAACATGGGCGATAAGATGACGGGTGCGGTGGCATTGTTTTGCTCGCCGAGTTTTCTCATATCGGCTCCCCGCCGTTTCACAGCGTTCGCCACTTAAGCGTGCCTCATTCGGCATTTTTCTTATTTGTCCGGCAAATCAGCATCCTCTTCCTCCTCGCCTCGATATCCTCAGTGCAGAGGGTCGTGACCTCCTCCCCTTGATCACATTTTCGGGGACGATTCTCCTATTGTACAATGACATCATAGATTTTTTGAATTAAAATAGCTGACAGTAATTTCACACGTTTCAGAAGTATGGACAAATAGGTGAAAAATGCTATTACTTATGTCAACTTTGGTATTTATAATGCCAGATCTTTAGATTAGGTACAGTACAGTAGGTACCTATATACCTTACTAACATTTTTGGCAGTCAGCCTATTTTCCATGAATCCTGACCCCAAGTCCGGCTTCCAGGTTTCTCACCTCCCTTCCCTATCGTACCCACAACTTATGCGGCGTCCTCACGCGAAAGGAGAAACTTCAGGTTAATTAACTCGTCTCAGGCCGTTGTTGCCCCTCGCGGGAACTACTGATAAACTAACGTTATTACATGGAGTTTTACTGCCAGGAACATCTCAATTTAATTAATGAGTTACTTCTTACACGTTCAAATCATCAACTTGAGTGAGATATGTTGCAGGTTGGACATAATCTTACCCAGTTATAATTCATGTGACCTAATAAATACTACATTACCTTCTGCTTTTATACACGTCTATTAATGATCGCTAAGTTATCGATGTAATAAAATAAACCATATAAGTCCATAAATTCTGGTAGGTAATTCGGAAAAACAAACAAGTTAGTTACGGTGAGCATGATTACCGATGTATGGCAATAGCAAACTTTGGTAAATGTCCTCGTGGCCCGAGAACCTATCTATATCCTACTACATGTAATGTAGGGCAATGAATCTATCAGCAAAGTTTGACAGCAACACTGTTGCAGAGTAATGAAGCAGAACTTGCAGTGTACTGTACCTATGTATAATTATATAGATACTCGTAGTTAGTATACGGTGAGATCCATAAGATGTCCAGGTTAGCAGAGATCCATAATTGTATTTATAAATCATTGTCATTTATCAAGACTATATAGAATCGAGTCACTGCTTTTTGCACAAATACTTTTCAACAATAAATTAAGCAACAGATTTATCAGACATTTTAGATTTCATAATGTTTTTACATCGTTAATGCAAAAATACTAAATTAACCTTATATTTATACTTTAGTAAAAATGTCTTTAAATGAATGAATTAATGAATGGATGAGAATAGGATATTTTAATTGATAACACACAAATACCTCCTTACCACAGTAGTTCCGCAATATTTGTGGTACTACTGTACTTATTTATCTACAATTCTGAGCGCTAGTTGATAATCCAAACAAAACTGTTTTTAGGGTTCCGTATCCGAAGGGTGCCAACATGACCCTATTACTAAGCTGCCGCTGTCCGTCCGTCTGTCGGTAAGCGGGCTGTACATATTTCTTCCGCAGCGGGAATCGAACCCGCGCCTCTTGAGTCTCTGTCGAGCAATCGCCTGCCACGCTACCGAGGCCGTCGGTGGCGAAATTACTGCTCACAATAGGTAGTGAGCTGTAATTTACACACTTTGAATTTCTATTGCCGAAATAATAAAAATAAAATAAAATAAAAACGGGTGTCCCACACAAGAAAAAAATATGTACAGCGGCGGAATGAAAAGATTTGTCAGTTTTGAAATTGATTCGTTTGACGTGTCGCGAGACATGTTACCTTTTGAATCTAAGGCACAGAACAAACTGTTGCATAGAAAATTATGTTTAACTGTTAGACAACAAAGTTCAAATTGACGCGCACCAAAGTTGTTTGACAATTTACCGTGTCATACAGGATAGTAGGTTTTACTGAATTAAAACCATAATTGATTCTTACACTAGAGCAAGCGAATACCGACCTCAAGATGACGAACCTATTCATTCCGTGACTGTACATGTACATTTATGTATGGTACAGAACCCTTCGCGTGCGAATTCGACTCGCACATGGCTGGTTTTTGTATTTTTTTAGCATTTATGTTCTCAAAAACACATAATTTGCATATAATTGGCTGGTACCTAAATCAATCATTAAGGTAATGTAACTAGGTTAGAAATGTTGTGCCACTTACAAAGCAAATTTTTCGGCATGATGGCGGGCGGGCCCATTGCATGCAATGGGGTTACGCCACGAACCTTGGGTCCAGTCATTACTCGTACACCCATAAGCAGTTAATGTTGTAACATCTTTGAAATTATTTCCCGGACCTACCTAGCTAATGTCTTTCCATGTCTTTTTAAACTGTACATATCATGTTTTGATCTTTATAAAGTAGGTAGGTACCTAAGTAAGTACTTACAAAAATATTGTTGTACCTACGGATAGGCTAGAGCTTGTACAATTGCTACAATAAACAAGTGGATAACTGTACAGTAACTCTAAACGTCTACATTTGTGGTTTTGTTCTTGCATTATACTCGGTTACATTACAAAAGCCTTTCTCAATGGCTGGCGAAATATATATTAAATGTCAGATAACGTTACTTCCATACAAATCTGTTTAACTCTGCACACCATTATTCCGTGGGGAGTGGGGATCAAAGTTGAAACAAATTAGGCTGTATTAAAGTTGGTAAGAATGGACTTTTTGAACGCAAAGATAATGCGAAGTTTTATACTTTCATTTATCTTAGCGGGTATTACGAGGGACGGAGGAAGCCATAAAAATGAGAGAATATTGCACTAGCAATGCTAATGTGAACTGCAAGTATCTACGTACTTAGTCTGGCAATTATAATATTTTGGGAAAGCTCTCTTTATTTTCACCTTAATTTTATTAAAAGGCAGAGTATTTCTACTCATACTAGCTGTGCACAGCGATTCACACTATACCTACTGAAAGGAAATAAGCTAAAAATGCAATTAAGTAGGTTTTACATAAGTTCTGGTGTAGACTGTTTTGGTAATATAAAATTCCTATGTTATGAAGATATTGCCGTGTCAATAAGTGCGGAGCTGACTACGTGTCTTTCCTGTGGACAAGGCTGACTAAGCTGAGAGGATAGAATAAGTGCTGGGCAAGCCTACTCCATCTTAATTCGTCCCGGGCACTACAGCGTCCTGTTTGTAAAAGATGCCTCCTGACGCTGTATAAATCATCTACTATTGATGGTAAAAGGCCTAAGTTAGTTTAATGCCGTGTGGACTTCTCCAATATCCACCTTACATCATTTATATAAAAATCACAATAACAAACGTGTGATTGAACTGGTTAGGAGAGTCACTGACCCACAACAGTAGAATAGAATATTTTAATATTTTCCGATTAACGTTTGTTGGATAAGCCGGTATAGCCCTAGAGCTGTTTTCTGCTAGTCAATCCTACTGATATTATAAATGCGAAAGTTTGTGAGGATGTAAGGATGTGTGCATGTGACGATGTATGTTTGTGCCTCAATCACGCCCAAACGGCTAAATGGATTTGAATGAAACTTGGAATATACATAATACGTGTGCTGGAATAACAATAAGCTACTTTTTATCCGGGTACAACGTGAGCGAAGCCGCGGGCTGCAGCTAGTTTCCTTATATAGTCGTAAAACATAATAACCTACCAATTTATACACTTATTTTTTATCATAAATTTTATAAATAATATTTTGCAATGGAGACAGAACTATAGGTATTCCAGGCCATTATGTCAATTCCAAGTATCATCCAAATCGGTTCAACAGTTACGATGTGATTGAACCACAAACATACAGATATTACTTTCACTTAGTCTATCTATCTAAATACATATGGGATATCTTAGCTTTCCGTATTAGAAGTTTATTGATAAATATGTGTTCACACATTTTAGTAATTTGAAAATTTAGATATATCTATTGTTGCCAATTCTTAAAAATAGAATTAGCATTGAGCCACCAAGCCCATATGAAATAGACGTCGTATGCGACGCGTGCAACATTAAGCAGGTAGGGAAAGCTCTGATTAAACCGTAAAAGAGATTGGTTCCTCGACGGAGTGCTTTATCGTTGACGTTATGTCGGCAATTTGGTGTCGTCTCGACATTGCCAGTGGATTTCCATCGTAGCCACCTACGCGCGCTCACGGAGGGATGGAGAACATTAACTCACGAGCAAAAAGGAAACTGAGCCTTAGTTACCTACTCGTGTCACCCCGTAATGATCTAACGCCATGTCTTTCTTGCCGTTCATCATAACTTGTCTTTTCAAAATGGGGAAATGGAATCTTGAATATTTTACCCCATGAAAGACATTAAGATAAGCGTATGTCATAATTTCTCACTGAACATCAGTTTAATGATTTTAAGTTTAATATATATTTTTTTACGTTTAAACTGAAACTGAATTTAATTAATTTATCTTTATTTATATTTCATAGTAACACAAACAGCCATTTACATTACTAAGGCCTTTTATCTATTAGTACCTAGCGATGATTTATACAGCATCAGGAGGCAACTTTTACCTTCACAAACGGGACACTGTAGTGCCCGGGACGAATTAAGATGAAGTAGGCTTGCCCAGCACATATACCATTCTCTCAGCTTAGTCGACCTTGTCCACAGGAAAGACATGGTCAATACGTGCGGAGCTGACTGTGTTTTCCTTCACCGTTTGAGAGTACTGGTATAGCGCACATATTTTTTTCGCACAGAAAAATCCATTGGTACACGACCGACCTTAGGATCGGAAGGCGGGGTCACTACCAACTAGACTACCAGTGCTCTCTGGGTCTCTGGTATATTATACTGTAGCCACAAATGATATATGAATAAAAGTGGAACTGCAGAAGGCACAAGACCTGCCTGACATTAACTATAACCTCAACACCATCAAGGATACTGGTACCTATTATATTATATTCCAGCCATAATACTTAACTAAAACTAAAACTCGTAAGTGTCATTCTGTTATTATAGCACCTAAAACGTAGGAGTTTTACGCATGCGTAAAATTGAGTCATTTTGCTCACGCTAACTGGCTTTTTCAAATAAAAAAAATATACTATATCTTCCTATATTTCATTAAACACTTTTTAGTGTTTTAAACGTAATTACCATAACATATTTTTTATTTGTCACCCAAAAGCCCCGCTACACCCTACAACAGTTGACCCCACTAATAAAACCATAAGTTTGGAATGATTGCACTCTGGCGTGTGGTCTAGGGAGGCTGGAGAGCACTTGGCGCCCGCAGTAAAAACACTAGATAAAACAGGTGCCCGTTGAAATATGGCTCCGCATTGGCGAGGCCTGCAGTAGCGGTTTGATATTCGAATTTCGAATGCACCTATTTATATGGGAGGCTTTTTGAAATACGAATAGTAATAGTCTAGTATACTATACAGTTTCATGTAGTAAGAATAGACCTGAATAGACTCATGTGAGTCGGAAGTACGTCATGTAGGTACGTTTTATTGGGTACCGATTTTTGTGCAGTTTCGATACGAGTAAACTTATAATGTTACCTACATTATAAGAATGGTCTCGAAACAAAGTATGATAAGCAAAAAGTACAATACGATACAACAATTATGCTTTAGGGCAGACCATGATATACTTAGTTGCATAGGTACGTTACATTATTTCTTTCTTTCTAAGTACTTTTTATTTAGACACATAAGGAAAAATTACAAGTCGCTTACATGTCGCATGCTATCGAGCATACGCATAAATGTAGAAAGCTGAACTAACCTACTATAAGAAGGCATAAGCCTACTTCATTAGATATTCATTAATCTATAAATAAACTTATCGTAGATTAACTTTAAGGGCTACTTTGGAATTTGCTTTCGAAAATATGTGTAGCCTCTGTCTCGTCCAGTGGTTATTTATGAAAATAGGGCTAAAAAGTAAATTCTAAAGAACCTACCTTCACATTTTTAATGCTTTTCATAAACGTATATGGTAGTAGGTACATACAATTCATTGTATTAGAGTAGTTTGTAATTTCCTGTTCTGTGGTAGCAAATGTGAGGTATACTTACTAGTAATTAAACCTAATATGTAATAACCTGAAAGTAGAAGATCTTAAGTAGATCGCTCTAGAAACATTTACTTTTATGTTTGGATCATCCAATTTGGTTGCTTCATCCAAATTGAAAGGCAGATAAAAGAAAAGTGTACCGTGTTTTGTAGCTACCTAATGGAGCCGGCTCATTGGTGCGCTACCAAGGGACACACGAACGACTTCTCTACTGAATCGTTTCCATAACATTCAGAATTATTTCGCAGAACCAACTGCCTTCATGTGCAGCCCAGCCCAGTCCTACACGCCCAACGCAAACCATAAATAATTACTTAGTAATCTAGGTTAAGTTGCTACCTACAGTACTTACTATACAAATACAGAATGTAGAGCTCTTTGTGAATCCGTGAAAGTGAACGAGTAGGTAACTTGGAATGAAAGTTCTGCCATTCAAACGGCAGCTTTTGTAAAACCACAAAATTTTGTCTCGTCTCTTATTACAGGTCACAGAATAATATGATAATTATATACCCAAGTAGGTGCTTTTAATATCGATTGTGGCCCACCCAACCCAACTCCCAGAAACACCGTGGCTGCTCTTTGGCAAATATTATCTAATATTCTTTGTTAACCGAGGCTGGCATAATGAAAGCTCGCCGCACGTATTTAAGGGGAAAGGTCTCAGGAAGTTGAGGAAGCCAACGAAGTTCTTCCGAGTTACCTTGCAATCTCGTGCTTAGATACGTAATAATAGCTGTTTTCTTCAAAACTGTACAGTTTTTACAGTACCTACGAGTAAAATAAGTAACTCTGTTTATCTGTTAACTTTTAAAGCCTATACAAGCTTATACCAGTAAGATTTCGATAAAATTTGGCAAAGAGATAGCTTGCATTTATAATCAAAGGGGTTTGCATTTTGGGGCATGACACTTTTGTACATTAACACTATGATTTTGTTTTAGACAGTTACCAATGCACAAATTTACTGATATTTGTAAATGCTATAAAACACAATTGAAGCTTTTAACAATCACGAAGTAGTGTTTACTTAGGCAAGTACCTAAGTAGATAGATGCCTAAGGCTGTAACTTGTGAACTAAACTAAGTACTTCTACAAGTTCTACAATCATTCCATTCAACCGTTCTATGATGATAAGTGCGTTGCCATAGTGCCCATAGAATCACTTAACAAAAGTTCCCGACGCGTGCGGCTAAAGGCCAACTATTTTAATAGACGCGAACTTGTTGACAAAATAAATAATAAGGCTATCATCTGAAAAGCCTAGTTGCACACATAGCGGAGTAGCGGAGACGGGTGGGGTCAACAACCGGGACCGGTCCGCGAGTGCGTCTGTAGTACCACCGACCCAGCAACCGGCTATCTGTACGGTTTTTGCTATTTGGCTATTTTTGAACCCAGAACGTCATATACCTACAATGCTTGAATTTACTGAAAGAAATACACAAGCGTCGATGATTCAAGATCAATAACCGGAGTACCTAACTACATAAGTTATTTAGCATAATATGGAACAAAAGCATTGTTAGCTAGGTAGGTACTATTATTATAAAACTATCAGGAAAACGGATAAGTATATAATATTCCAATAAAATACATGAATCATAAGTATTATAACTTTCTTCTTGACTCAGAAAACTAGACTTTGATAAGTTGTCATTTTTGACTAACTAGATTTTATTTTATTTCGTTTTGTTTAGCTTAGTTGAAAATGATGATACTGCATGTAAAGCAAAAGATAACAAGAAAAGCTACACTGCTCTGTGGTGTGTGCTTAGAAGCTCAGGCGTATGTGGGTCATGTGGCAAGCACGCCAAGCAACCAAGACGTTGCACTATTTTACTCCTCTAATCTTGCGTTTGCCACAGAATCTCCGAACTATTTAGGTTATAGTGTCTTATTAGAGCTTACAACATAACTGTTTCTAACTACTCTTCTATAATAACCAGTATTCTAAGCTTAAGAGTTCATTATTCTCTCTTAAAGTCATTTACGGCTTACAGATCAGTATTTCTTTAACGTCATACAAAGTTCTCGTCAAAATGCAGAGTTTTTATATCATGTTTTGTTCATTATAGGATAGTTGAAACAATGAAAACCGTGTGGGAACACTCATTTGTGTAATAGGTACCTACGACCGTCATGGAAGAGTGCGTAGGCGCCGGGCTCTGCGTTGTGCATAGCACTTGGGAGCGTGGGGTTGACATTGAAGCTAGGCAGCGTCGTCTGTTTCTAACGCAGATGATCAATTTCCCAACAACTTCAAATGGATACTATCTGACGCCCGCGGCTTTCCTCACGATAAAAGTTCCCTTATGTTGTTCTATGAACTTAATTAAAGATGGCCGCTGGGGTAAAGCCTTGACCGAGTGATGTCCGAGGACAGGCCGAAGAAATCCTGGAGGTCCGACAGCGCGTTAGGTCAATGACATCGAAAAAGCCGCGGGCAAAACCTGGATAAGAGATGCGAAGGACCGAGGAGTCTGGCAAAATCGAAAGCCATAGTTGAGTATGGTACGTACTTAGGTATAATGGACTATAAAATGTTAGAGTAGATATAATGTATTCATTACAGTACAAAATCAAGACTTTGTGTAGACTCTAACTTGTCATAAGAGACGTAGCAACACCAAGTCACAACAATACCGCTATATAAACAAGATAACGCATAAATCCTTCTTAGACATTAATTATAAATTTTATAAAAAGACAGTTAATTTGACATTTAATTTTGACAATTGACAATGTCATTCAATTCAATTGGTTCGTCTGTTCGTCTGCAGCTCTCTTTTTCTTGCTGGGCTGTGGGTAAGAGCCTCTAGCTGGTGCTATATAATTTTAGCTAGTTATAAAATAATCTTAAAACCATTAAAAGTCAGATCTCTTTATAATAGGTATTTAACAAAGTACTAAATAAGGTCTTATAATTTGTCGTAATTCATTCGTATTAAGAAGCGTTGGTGGTTATTTACATAATGCCATTTAAGTAGGTACCTACTGACCGATATGAAAATTAAATTGAGGTCAAGGTGTTCTACACATGTTATATTTTTGTAGCTCGAGCGTAAATTACCTTCTACATCTTTAATTTATTTTTATGGGTACCAATTTTCTCGTGAGGGCCTTGCGTCGCCCTATGTTGTATTCAAAGTATTCTTCCTACAAGCAGGTAACCTACCTACATGTCAGCAAGATTTTAGAAAATTTAATGACAGCGTTTTACCTACCAATAAAACGCTTATTAAGCGGAATACCTTATTCGAAGCATAACAAAAATATATTTGAGATGGCAACCTTGTTTCTTTGTCTCGTGTCGCTTTACTGGTACTGTATTTGACTAAAATCCACCCGCCTTTTTGGTTTCCCCTTTCTACCACCAGGTGGCGCACAAGTCAACATTCTGTGCTGTGCGACTTTTATCCTCATTGGATCTCAAAATAAATTAATGATTAATATGTGTAGGAGGTACACAATTTATGTCGTCATTTTAATATAATTATCCAGTTTAGTAATACTAAAATATTTACTCAGACTCCTCCATAGTTTAAGAATTTCTGTCAAAACCTATAAAAGTACAGCTAGGTCAAGTGTGTAGCAAGTGCAGGTAGAAGCATAACAGCAGGTACTACACTGACTTGCGTTGCGATATCTTATTTGCCTCTTAGTTTTAATAATTAAAAATGTGTACATTCCTACTTTCGAAATTTATTAACCAGGCAGGAGTAGAAGTTTATGCTTCGAATAAGGTATTCCGCTTAATAAGCGTTTTATTGGTAGGTAAAACGCTGTCATTAAGCTCCAGTACCGTTATTCGAAGCATAACAAAAATATATTTGAGATCTGTCTGTTATCGCCTGGTGGTAGAACGCCAATGTGATAGAATGATAATATAAACAAGTAAGTATCTAGTGCAAGAGTGTCTCCCAAGTAATGGAAAAGATATTGATAGGTAGGTATTGTAATTTCCTTATGAGCAGTGAAAATCTTACATTATGAAGTGAAATAAAGTGAAGTGAAGTGATCTAATGAATAAATAATAAAAGTTTAACAGTAAAGGAGTGATTTATTAATCAAAAGCACATAAGTACATGTACATGTATAGAAACAATAAATCGTATTATAACAAGTAAATTTTATTAATTCACAAAATACCATACCAATATTAATTTTAATAACTATTAATATAGCAATAGAGAATCATTTTAGTGTTTTATTTAACAATCACTAGTTAATAGGGATAAAACATTGGCTTGTACTAGATAGAGGTCCCGAAGGCTTGATAACCCGACAGTAATGTTTTGTAAAGGTGTCCTGTGAACGCCAATTTCCTCGAGCCAGGATCTCTTCAAGGGGGCAATCCTGAACCCAGTTTTTAGATGCTACGGCCGGGCGTATACTTCCAGGACTGGCTTTGATTCCTGCATCCATCAGTACTTTCTTTACCCAGTTTGCAATAACTGTTGGTGAAGCTGCTTTGGGTGGTCCGCAGGCTGTTAAAAATAAATTATGAGATTTACATATAATACGCCTTTCAGTGGATAAATATATAACTTTTCTAATCCAAAAAGTAGGATCTAAAGCCTGACTGTCCTTATTTTTGAGTAACTTCCAACCAGATTGTTGATTAGTAGAGGAGTCAGTTTTTGATCCAAATTTAGGCCATAGGGTAATAGAATTTTCATCAATTATGCAGCTATTAGAATCAACTGTTAACAAAGATAAATCATGAACTCGTCGACCTGAACATAATAATAGCAAAATAGCCGCCCTTTTTGAACACTCGTAGAGGCTATTTTCGTTAACCAGGGTGTTTTGAAGCGCCGTTATTAAACAATCAGTATCCCATATTGGAGCCTTATTTGATTTAGGAACTTTCTGGGAAATAGCTTTTAATGCATGTTTTACAAGTACATGAGAACTTAACCTGGTAGCTGAATCAGGATCACAGAGTGTAGAAACAGCAGACTTGTACACTAAAATGGTAGAGTAAGACAAGCTATGAGTTAGGTATAGATCTATTAGAAATCTTGCTAAGTCAGAACCAGATGGTTTTAAAAAGTTAACCGAATTACCACGAGCCCAGGAGGTCCACTTATCCCACGCTGGTTTATAGGTTCTGAGTGAAGATTTCCTCCAGCTGGAACATAGGAAGTCCTTTTGTTCTTGAGACCAGTGAACTAGGCTTTTCGACCACCCCCACATCTCCATACTTCCAGGATCATGTCTCGAACTTGGGGTGGGGGTCGGCCCGTAGCTGTGTCGATCAGTACTTCCTCTAGGTTGTGGATTGTGAAGGGAGCCGCCAGTGTGCGATTCCGAAGATCGGGTCTCCAGAATACTTTCGGCCATCGAGGGGCAACCAGTAGGTAGATACCTGTTGCTGAGTTGAGGTGGGCTAGAACACGGGGTAATAGAAATGGAGGTGGGAATAACCATGCCATACTGTAATTCCAGTTCTGGCTGAACGCGTCGTGTAGGTGAGCCTGACGGTCGGTTACGTCTAGAGAAGCGTATGTCGGGACTACGTGTGCTGTCGCTGATGCAAATAAATCGATCTGCGGAACCCCCCATTTGCGAAATATTTTCAACATTATTTGGGGCAGTAGGTGCCATTCTGGCGGCCTTAAGAGGCGAGACAAATGATCTGCTTCTGGATTGAATCTCCCCGGTAAGTAATGAACGTCGATGTGGATATTGTGATGGTCTAACAAACGAAAAATTTTGTAACATATGTTCATTAGGGGAACAGACCTCGTACCTCCTTCGTTTCTCAAAAATGACACCACTGTCCTGTTGTCGCTTTGTATCAAGAGCGAAGAATCTGCTAGGAAGCGACAACGATCTTTTAGTCCGTACCATACTGCTAGCATCTCTCGTTGATTTGAGTGCAGAACAGACTTCTTTGGGGGCCACCGACCCCAAATCTTCACATTGTCTATCTGCGCTCCCCATGCCATTTCGGATGCATCCGTCACTAGGTAGTGAGACACGGGGGGGAGATGTATCATCGAGTTTCTCGAAATGTTCTGTAACCACCACTTTAGCTCGTCGAGAGCCTCTTGTGGAATTGGATAGTGTTGAGTTGGATGACGAAGAAGGTTCTGACCGTGATTTAGAAGGGCTCGATGATTCAGACGACCACGAGTGACCGGGAAGCTGGCAAAGTTTAGTGAGCCTACTATGCTTTGAATTTGCTTCAGGTTTGCGGTCTTTAGGGTTAATAGCTTCCTTATTTTCTGGCTTATGTCTTGGCATTTTTTGACCGGTAAGAATTTGCTGTTGGTATGCGGATCCCAAGTAATGCCCAGAAATTCGATCGCTTTTTGGGGTACTAGGATGGATTTTTCGAAATTGACCTGCCATCCTAACTGCTGAAGGAGTCTTATAGCTTCCTGGCCCTGATTTAACAGTAGACGAGGGTTCTGGTTGGCAAGACAGAAATCGTCTAAATAGACCACGACACGGAAGCCTTTGTCCCTCATTATCTGCGCGATCCAATTGGTTAGCGAAGCAAATACCTTTGGAGCGCATGCAATACCGAATGGGAGGCAGGTCATTTGAAGCACCTGGTCTTTGAAAATCAGGCGAAGAAAGCGCCTGTGCGCTTTTGCAACTGGTACATGGAAATATGCATTGGACAAGTCTATCTTGATTAACCAGTCGTTTGGTTGTAAGAAGGATGGAATCCTCTGCATGTTTATTAGACTGAACTTTGAGACCTTGAGGTATTTGTTTAGTCTTTTTAAATTGAAGATCGGTCGAATCGAACCGTCTTTTTTTAGAGTCAGGAACATTGGAGACGTAAAACCGGGACCGAAATCCGCGGGCTCCAGAACATTCATTTTTACTAACGATCGAATGGTTACTTCCATCTCTTTCGAAAGTAGAGATTGGTATTTCAGGTTTGGGGCACAAAGAGGAGGATTTCTGCAAAACGGTATTCGAAAACCCTGAATTATTTTTATTAAGGTAGGCGGGGCATCTAATGACTGCCATGTTTGAACAAAGTCTACTAGTCTGCCTGCCTGAAAACTCATCGAGTCATAATTTTCTTTTTTGTTGATAATCCCTGCGCGGGATATTCTGGCCTGAGTTTTTGTTCTGGCCTCTGGATGTATTTTGACGGTATGCCTCCGTGTGTCGA
This sequence comes from Scotopteryx bipunctaria, assembly GCA_949320045.1. Taxonomy (NCBI): domain Eukaryota; kingdom Metazoa; phylum Arthropoda; class Insecta; order Lepidoptera; family Geometridae; genus Scotopteryx; species Scotopteryx bipunctaria. Next base: position 7,882,993 of record OX439450.1, on the reverse strand, counting down.
GATCTGGATCCTCTTTGACGCGAGGAGTTTTGAAAATTAGATTGTCCCATGTGTGGGCGATGCATATCGCGCCACCTCATTGGGTTAAAATAGGGTTGATTGCCTTGCGCAGGCAGGGGAAACCCATATCTAGACATGTTTGCATGAAAATGCATAGGATCAAAGGAGCCTTGCGCAGGCGTCCTATAACTCGATTGGCTTGTACCAGCTTGCGCAGCGGGTTTATTCTGGCTTGGCTGACGTGTCGGCCAGAAACATTTACTACTACCCCCATTTTTTTCAATAGCCGAGGAAAAATTATCTTTTTGAAAAAGATATTCTGAACTCGGAGGAATCTTTCGCAACGTAGCCTTGAAATACTTGTCCTTTACCGACGATCGAAGTATACAGTCTCGACGTTGTTGAATAAGGTCAGCGCGGTGACCGCAAGCGAGTTGAAGGGCATCGTTCGATGTTTTTTGGAAATCGCCATCCTCAAAAAGTTCTTTTATCTTATCTGTAAGCGACCGGGACGACAATTCTGCTGCAGACTCTGACCACGTTACTAACGCATCAAAAGCACTTTGCGCAGCTTCCTGTTGTTTTATTAACGCTTGTGTTAGTGCAGCAAACCCACGTTCCATCAAGCTCAAATTTGTAAACCTATCAAATGGCTTTATCTCCTCATTCGTTTCAAGGTCTACAAAACCTGGTCGAGAGCAGTAACGTTTCTGAACCTCCGCGTATCTCAAGTTAACCCAATCCTCAGAATCGAAATGCTGAATTGTCTTAATTGTATCGACGTGAGCCTTGGAGGACTTAGGAACTGAAGGCTCTTTTAAGACCGTGTTTAGGGACAGTTTCAGCGTATTCGAGTTTTCAGACGTAGTTGGGGGTTCGTGATCGTCATCAGAGTATAGTTCACGGCTCACATCATTGACTAATTCGTCACCATATTCACTTGAGTGGCATACGGGTTGGCAAAAATTGCCCAAAAATTCGGATATTTGACCTACCTTTTCTGTAAGTTGTCGTATTGCGTCACTATTTCGGGACCGCTTTCGTTTAGATCCATGTGGCTCCTTAGTAGATTTTCTCTTAGCAGATTGAGGATAAAAGTCGCACAGCACAGAATGTTGACTTGTGCGCCACCTGGTGGTAGAAAGGGGAAACCAAAAAGGCGGGTGGATTTTAGTCAAATACAGTACCAGTAAAGCGACACGAGACAAAGAAACAAGGTTGCCATCTCAAATATATTTTTGTTATGCTTCGAATAACGGTACTGGAGCTTAATCTTGTAATAATCCCAAACTTTGTAAAGCACCTCAAAGTTCTCAAGTAAAACTTCTATCGGAAAATAAGCAGAGTTGAACAGCAAAACACCATAAACTTTTCAACTCGAACATTGAAATGTGGAGTAAAGTATACCAAGTAGGTACTTTGATTTAAGCAAATTACCTCCTCTGAAATGTTGTTTCGCAGCAAGGAGTATTCCGCGCGAATGTGGCGAATGTGGTTCGAAACGGCACAAGTTTGTGATTTCATTTGCATCAATAACTTATTCCGGTGTACGACTACGGTTCTGTATTTCAGGCTGTAAGCTCCTAGTGAACCTATCTACCTTTTACTTTTAGCTTGGTTGTTGACTTGATATATTTTTTGTTGTTTCGCATATGCAATGATTATGCGCTTGTGTACTATGTTTTAAAAAATGTACAAATACCGGTAACCTTATTTATAATTTACTAGCTGCCGCCCGCGGCTTCGCTCGCGTGGTATCCGAATAAAAAAAAGCCTATGTGTTAATCCAGTACATGTGCTATGTATATTCCAAGTTTCATTCAAATCCGTTCAGCCGTTTAGGCGTGATTGAGGCACGAACATCCAAACATTCAAACATCCAAACATCCTCACAAACTATCGCATTTATAATATTAGTAAGATGTTTATAAGTATGCCAATTTTATACCATTGTTTGATAAAAGGCCGAGAATAGGCTTTGGTCGCCTAACTGGCACACCTCCTCTATTATATCGTCAAAACGCGATATACATCAAATACAGGAAGCGAGACGAGACGAGGTGAGCGGAGACTGGGATCCCTACCCGCTTAATTACTTACCGATAGAGATGATTGGATTCCCGGTGAGAATACAATCTTCCGTGCAACCAACTGGGATTTATTGCTCAATAGTAAAGCGAATACTTCGCATAAGAGCATCAGGCGCATAAAAGATTGTTTTGGTTTTTTAAAACCTCCTTTGTTGAACAACAAACCTACCAACTGTAATCTGAAGCTATTAAAGGATAATTTAAAACCCTAGGTTGAACATAAGTAGTATTTCTTTAATTCGAGAACACATTATGCCATTTTAAATCAAATTGTCTAGGCGCTGCCGCCATATACTTTTTCCTCTTTCTCGAAGTTGAAAAACGTTATAACTACAAAACAAAGTTTTTCTCTAGTTAGGTATTGTAACATATATGGTAGGTACTAAAGATAAACCTATTAGACCCCTAGTCTAACGATGAATGTGTTTGTGTTTGTCTGTGGTATCATAGCTCCCAAACGGATAAACATTTTTTTCTATTTGAAAGCTGATATGATCGATATGGTTCTTATCTATAACTTATGAATATTTTTTGTAATAAAATCGTTTGAGTATCGAAGCCCAAAGAAATCTTTAAATACAGTTTGGCCATGTCCATTCGTCCTTAGTTAGAAGTCTACAAACTTCGTGTTTCAACATTTACATACTATGCATTTCAATGCATCCGTACAAAGCTATAAAATAAAATTGAAAACGTTTTTCTGGACCCAAAGATGCATTTACTTTAGAAATAAATGCATTTCCTCCACAGATCGTGTGATTTCCACCGTTGCAGCTTGAAACTTTGTGAAGCGATTGCGGATGCAGAACTAATTGCAATATCCCGGGACTTTAACCATACATCATCTAGGATTTGCCACGTCCGCATTTTTTGTATTTCGTAGCTTGGCAATAGTGTCGGCATTGTAGATTGTAATCCTCAGTGAGGGAGGATTCATGCATGCACGATCGGCTTCGATTGACAGTGCTCATGCGTGCGTCGTATGCAATGCTACATTGCGCCGTATATTTTGTATCTCCTTTTATGCCCTATCTTCAACTAACAGATGACGGATGGTATCACCATAGCAACATTTGTTGTTGTCTGTCAAAAACGCCATCTTTCATCCATCGTCCGTTAGTTGAAGATTGGAACAGGGCGTTGGGGGAAAATTTCTTACACTATGCTTCGATCAAATAAACATTTGATCGAAGCACTATGGAAAAAAAATTAAGCTTACTATAAAATAATTACCTAAGTAACAATTTATTTTCAAAATATATTCAGTGTAAAAATTCCTATATATTATTATAGTCCACTGGAATTATACTCTGTCTTCTATCTACGAACCTGATCACATATAAAAAGCAGGTTATAGCAGTTAGAGTCTTGTAATGGTTGCCTTATCATACTCAAAGCCCTAAATAACTAACCATAACGAGGAGCCCGTTCTCAGAAATCAATTATTTAAAGGATAGCTACCCGTTGCGATGCGCTCCTGTTTACTAAGTAGGGAACTAAATCGGGCCACGAAAACTCTTTTCGCTCTAATATTGTTAAGCTTACAGTGTATCAATTTAGCGAGCTTAGTTTGTGTTTTTACCGCTGTAGCGGTAGGTAAAACACTGTTTTCTATAGAGAACAGGAGACTTGTTCCCGCCACTCAACTCGATTTCAATCCTGACTTCCCTTGGAATTTTGGCAGAACTATTTAGTACCACTAGTAAAGCACATTTATCATCGAAATTGGGGGATCTTACCACTGAGTGTCACAACATTTTGTTTATAGGCTTTTGCGTTTCCATCTTATACCGTATTCCAGTGCATAAGAAATATGTTGCCTATCAAAAAAAAAAACATTTGCAATAATAAAACTTTATTTCAGACACAGGTCCATAGAAAAATACAACACAAACAAAACAAGAAGTAGAAACACAAAACATAAACTGGTGATGCAAATCGCTTTTTAACATATTTCGAAAAAGATGACCATCGTTCATAACTCATTTATGAGACGAAATTATGAAAAATAAGAAAATATTAGAGCGCACACCGGGCCCTCTTATTGTGAAGCTCGGCCTGTAATCATTGGCGCTAATGAATGTGACATCGAGCCGGCCACATTGCGCCTGATAAACCTGAATACTCTTGTATTCGCAGCCGCGGCGAGATTCAGCCATCAAATATTCACGTGTGGAGGTATGGTTGCCATTTTACTGCCCGAGCCCTCCCCCCGCCGGTGGTGTCTCCCCACTCCCCCGCAGGCCTCGCTCACTACGACGACCCTGTCTGAAACAACTGAATGTGCTAAAATCAATATTTCTGTTGTTTGACAAAACTTTTACTACAGACATGAGCTGTTGAAAAGGCATACCTAACATAATTTTCTTGTATGACCAGAATTAAGTATTAAAGTTAGCAGTTCACTAAATAATTTAGATTTCTGTGGTTGTACGCGTATTAAAGATGATTAAAAATGCATATTTTTCTGTCTATCTATCTAGAAAGAAACCTACAGAACTAACGAAGCTCATGCTAGTCTGGCCTAGTAAATGTCTTCTATATTAGTGCGTTTTTATAATATTTTGGTGCAGAGTTTCAGTTTTTCCTGGCTCGAGAGCCGACCCGCCACTCTGCAAAAGAGGCCCAAGAAGTTGGTTAGGTTAGAAGCCTCGGCCCATAGAGGTCATATTGGTCCTCTATTGACCGAGCCGGCGAAACGCAATTGGTTAGCTCCTTGGGATCCTATACGCTCGACGCAAAACGCAACGATAGCGCGATGCAGGATCGGACTAGAATTAGCAGCGACATCTAGTTTTGATTTTTGAAGTAGCAATCTATACATCGAAACTACTATCTAACGATGACTTTGGTGATGTGTTTTTCTTGTAGTATTAATAATATTGTCTATTATTACACGGTGGAACATTAAAAAGCCATAATAGTCCTTTAAATTATTTACAATTAGGTATTTAGTGAAACATCTTTGTCTGTGTTAGGTGCCTACATGAGTAATGTTTATAAATGAAGTTGATTTGCTGTTCTGAGGGTAATGTAATGAACGAAATCACAGGCAAGTTATGACGGGTAGCCGACCGACATATATCCTGCCCGCCTTATCTCTGTCATCCTGTGCCGAGCCTTTTACTTGTTTTGTCTGAAAAGAACTTGTTTTTTCAGGATGTTTACTCGTCCACCATGACACTCCCTCCCTTTTGATGTCGTAATTTTGCGCTCTATATTTTAGTTGCACTTACGTAGTGATGAAAAATGTGTTTTTATTGGCTTCCGTCCCATATGTGACACATTTACCTACTGCTTTGTTAAAATGGCCTTGACAAGAGTGTTGTTGGGTAGTCAGGTCGATTATCCACCACTTATCTATGTGATACTAATTTGATTACATTAAGTAACTGAGAACCACTTGTATTCAATGGTAACATTTAGTGACTCTTCGTTGCGCTGCTCATAGGAGCCGTTTTCCGTTGGGCTACAGGATGAGGTTTGCGGTTTTTGCTTATCCTTTACCTACTTGATTTTCAATAAACCAAGGGAAGTCTCCATTTCCTATTTGGAGTAAAATAAACTTCGACAAAAGTAATGTAATTGGTTTTGGATTTGTTTCAACTCTTTACACAACAAAGATGAAATAATTTGTAAAAAATACACAGGTTAATAGCTCATTGTCTATCGGGATTGTTCCAATTTGGCTTTGTCTCTTCTCTATCATTCGCCGTGCATGCTTTGGGTAGGAACTATAAAAAATAAAGAATAAATATTTGTATTGATTTTTTTTTTCATTTTTTATTTATATTGAATAAACATTGATATTGTAACATGTGTATGTGACGCAGAAGCCAGTAGCTCTTAAAAATAACTTGATTTTGTACAAGGGGACATAGATATCATATAGCATATAAAGTAGGTACCTAAGTATCCTATAAATAAGAACTCCAACGAAACGCGAGGTAAATCTGCGATGATTCGATTCGTTTATGGAGTTTTCCAAAGGAAATTAGATTTATTTTATCAAAGTCCCGGTTTAATACGCATTAGCAACTTCACATTTACCGTTGCTGTTGTGCTCCGTGTGAATTGAAAGATAAATTTATCAGATTACACCAGAAAAAGCAGACGATAAAAATATGATGTTTTTCCTGTACTTCTGGTCCTATTTTCAAGGATTTAATGGAGGCTCGTTTCAGAACCAAACGTTCGTTATGTCTGCAATTAATGCTACCAACTACGAGATAGCAGTTTTCGAAAGAGTGCTGTTATTATTATGATCATTCTTTTAAAATGTACATATTAAAAAGACCGAATACCGACACACTTTAATTTTGCTTTCACCGCACTAGTTCGATAGAACCCTTGACTTGACACAAGTAGTACCTAGCTGGTAGTTAAAAAGCGTGTTTCCTTTATTTCATACAAATTACCAGAAAGTTTCGTATTTGTAACCACGAGTATCAAATGACAGACACCTACCGATGTTACAAAATGCAGTCCGCATTTTGTAATATCGGTAGGTATGTGGCGAAGCAAGTTCCACTTCCGCCCGGAGTACACTCGGCAAATATTCACCGCAATCTGTTTCCTTCCTGACGGCGGACGACACCGCTTGTCAAAATGACTCCAATTAAAGCTACGGTCAAACTGACTAGACTGAGCAATTTTTCTAGTTTTCAGAAATGGAGAAGTCTAAAAAAATTTAGAAAGTTATAACTAAGCTCGTTTGGGCAATTCTTTATTTTGATTTCGTTTTTATTTGTCTTGGTACGGAACACTAAAGTAGGTACCTAGGCATGATAACGATAACAAAGAATCACTTAATTTATGGTTTCATTTTATTATTCACGTCTAAAAGATTTTAAGAAATGTGCACTTGTTATCAGTTTAAATGTAAGTCTTTATATTTTGGTATAAATAAAATTACTAAATATATCATCATACACATGTGGCGTGAAACACCAATCAGGACGAATTACGTCACGTCTATTTTAGCACCGTTTTGACATTTCGTTTGTATCGTTCAAACTTAAATTCAAATAGGTACTTGTGTATTTCCTATTAAGACTTTAGCTATGGAACAAGAATTTATCAAGACAAATAGCTCTAATTTGCCAAGGATCGACTGGATGATGGTGATGATGATAATGAAACAAAGTCCTCATCATGTTTCTAATTTTCTGAAAGTTTTAGTGTCACTGTTGAAATCAAATGAGTACCTTGGTCAATTACCGGGACAGTGCTCTGAGCACGATGCGAGAGGGGCTACGGTGGGTTCCGTATGGAGCTCCCGGAGGCCCTTGACATGCATCGAGGCTGGCCACCAGGTGGTTCGTCGGGTCGTCGTGTCCGACAACCCCACACTCCCCAGCTGCGACCCTCAATAGCAGTTGGGCGCCTGGGAGCAGATTTTTCCACCTACAAAAAAACGCAAGAAACGGTTGTTGTACTTTTATCTATTAGGAAATTAATATTATTACACATCATGTATTTACATTATCTTCACAGAAATGAATAGGAGATTTTAACATAAAGATGTTGGATATCGCCGTGAAATATTAAGCCACTTAGGTATAAAATAAATATCTGTGGATATTTCACACAACGCCATCTAGCCCCAAACTGAGCAAAGCTTGTACTATAGGAACCAGATGGCTGATACAATACTTAAGTATATACTTTTTTTTTTGTAAATACATAATACTACAACACTCAGACCCGGAAGAAATATTTGCAGAACATTCAAACATTTCTCCCGTAGCGGGAATCGAACCCGCGCCTCTTGCGTCTCAGCCAAGCACACGCCCGCCACACCAACGAAGTCGTATTATATCGCATTATTTTGTATGTGAAACGTAAACAAATAACTTGCTAGGAGTTTTCTTTGATGTAAGCATTATCGCACTGAGTGCACCGCACATGACTTTATACACTTTAGAATTCATGTTTAACATATAAAATATTAAAATTATTGCATGAGGACCTACTATGATTACTGTCGACAGACTAGGTGTGATGTCACGAGCAGACGCAATGACACTGGTGAGCGTATTAGCTCTTTGTGAAATTCAAATAAAAATGTTATTGTTTTTGAACAAAACCTTTATTTGCTGCAGAAATAAGATATTTATTGGAAATAGTTGCTTCCGAATATTATACGACAGTGTAGAAAAACAGTCATCATGCCTATTATGTTTATGGTCTGCAAAAATGTAATTTAAAAGGCCAACTACCCTGGGATTTAAAAACTCACGGAACTAGAGTAATTTGTCACAATTTCATGACATTTTATCAGGCTTACATATTCAAACGCCCGCGTAATAGCGCCGGAGCCAGTGACTTTCTTACGCCATTGAGTACTGAATCCTTTCTTATACTCGTATTATAAATAGTATTGCGAAAGTGTTACGTTTGTTGGAAGTTTAATAGAGCCGTGGAATACCTCTAATTGCAGTATTCAGATCGGAAATAAAACAGGAACTGGTAGGTAGGCTAGGTAGTAGACGATTTCTGAATCCCGAGTTTAAATATAAATATTAGAATTATTTGTATTTAAAGTTGTTATTGTGATTCAAAATCGGTTCTAACTATTACGTAAGAAAAGCATCGCCGGCTCTTGTGGCAGTAAATAAGTACCTACACGAAGTTCAGTGTGGGGTGGGGGTGGCAACCGAACACGCGCGATGATTAAAACCAGTCGAGTTGATTACGTTGCATGTTTCAAACCCTTTTCAGTGCGTGGCCGATAGCTTTATTTCCAATGTGTGTGTATGCTTGCTTTTGACAGCCTGATGTTTGTCGTTCTTTGATGTGATGCGACAGGCTCCCATAACTCATTTCAACTGCAATTACAGTTCGCGAGCTTTGACGAGAAAGCACACAATAACACAAACAGCGAACAAGTCTACTTTGCATTTAAGCCGGGGTTCTAAAATTGGCAAGATACTCTTATCCTTTTCAGAGGCATTTTCACTGAATGTCCCTTCTCCCTACACAGTACCCGTCCCGATAGCGCGTATTCAAAACGTTTTAGATAAGTCTGTGACGAACCCATGTCAGATTTAGTAAACATATAACATTTGTATGTTTATTGAGCTATCACTGGTACATCGTAGATCAATCAACTTGGCAGGCGTGAAGCGCGTGCCTTGCGATTTGACGCATCGCCCGATTCGCAGAATGCTGGAGCGTTTTTGATTGCATACCCAGTCTCATAACATTCCATCAATTGAACTGTGAACAATCTGTCTTTCGAGATAACTATACTATTATGATTACGGCATAGGCTGTTTCTGTACTCCCTGAGAAGCAACGGCCAGCGGTGCGGCAAATAGCAATAGCCATACGTTGGCATTTTAACATTTATCTCTGCCATTATATTTCACTCTGCAACAATTTACCGGTGAATTTTCTGCGAATTTTAAATTCTGTTAAAATTCCATAAGGGGGCTAGGCTATCGGTGGAGTCGTACAATCAAAGATGCCTGCGTTTCGTAGTATTTTTAAGTCTGACTGGGCAGGTAGGTAGTTACCGGGTGCCATTACCGGGACAGTGCTCACGATGCTAGAAGGGCTCCGGTGCGTTCCGTATGGAGATCCCGGAGGCCCTTGACATGCATCGAGGCTGGCCACCAGGTGGTTTTTTAGTGAGTCGTCGAGTCCGACCCACACTCCCCAGCTGCGACCCTTAATTGCAGTTGGGCGTCTGGGAGCAGATTTTTCCACCTGCAACTAAAAAAAAAGTTATATCATTTTCCTGCCCTTATCCCACTAGGTGGGGTTGGCACAACATGTTTTCCTCTTCCATCTTCTATCACTCGTCATCTCAGTAGTCACTCCTCTCACACGCATGTCCTCTTTCACACAATCCATCCATCTTTTCTTAATTCTTAGGCCTTCCTCTGCCCGTGTATCCATCCACATTCATATTCAGCACTTTCCTTGTAACATGACTTTCTTCCCTCCGCATAACATGCCCATACCACGCTAACCTATTACTCCTCACCCTCTCTGTCACTGGCGCTACTTTCAAACTTCCTCTGATGTATTCATTCCATATCTTATCCATTCTGGTCGCTCCACACATTCACCTCAACATTCGCATCTCTCTAGCATGCACTCTTCTTAAAAAAAAAGTTAGGTACCTAGTTATTTAATGTAATAGATTTAGTTTAAATTCCGTATCGAGTAGGTCTACGGGTGCGCTGCGGCTGCGGCCGAGTGCGGCCGCGGCACCAATCAATCATGGCGACGTGACTGGCACAGCTGCCGCCGCGGCGCTGCGGGTCCCTCGCCGGTACTTATACTATCGCGACATCGGTCACATCAAGGGCTGCTGCCACACTCATGAACCGATGAGCTCCTTCTAACCTACTTTATGAGAACGTATTTGAAAAGTAACATAGGCTTTAGGCTATAGGTATAAGTTCTGTGCTTGTAAAATACAGCTCCAAACACTCAAATTCCAATTTTCGGTTAGGGAATATCTACTTTTTAGGGTTCCGTACCCGATGGGTGCCAAAGGGACAAATAATAAAAAAAAATATTGAGTACATATCACACAGCATCATCTAGCCCCGAACTAAGCAAAGCTTGTACTATGGGAACCACATGGCTGATAGAATACTTACCTATTTTTTTTTGTAAATACATACTTATAATAGATACATAATACTAAACCCCGACCTGGAAGAAATATTTGCGGAACATCCAAACATTTCTCCCGTAGCGGGAATGGAACTCGCGCCTCTTGCGTCTCAGCCGAGAACTCTCCCACCACGTCACCGAGGTCGTCGAAGAGAAACAGTCGTACAGAAACAATTATGTACCTACATGTACGATGGTACGGAACCCTTCGTGTACGAATTCGACTCGCACTTGATCGGTTTTTGTATCCACCCCAACTAAAGCATATAATTAACATTCCAATATTTTGTTTCAGTTTGGCGTTCGGATGCAGTATCTGTCGGTAAGAACCCTCTTGACTGTCTCGTCTGAAAGCTCTTTTCGGTCGACTAGCTATTTTGGCTCAGTGCCGCTTTGCTAATTACTTTAGCTCGCATAACCCCTCACATTTTTTAACAAGAGAAGGCCAATTAGTGCCCTGGAATTCATTTATGGCAATCATAGTCTATTTGGCGGTCATGATTATCCACCACTCTACAACTCTCTTTAGAATAGATGTAAGCCACGTCCAACGACACTATAGGTACGTCTATTATCTTAGGGTTAGCTTTATTACTGGTACGTAAGAGGAAGAGGCTCTTGACCGAAGTGGCGATCTATCAAGCAATTTGGTGTGGCAAGATCTCTCACCAATTTACGGTAATTTACCTATTGATAGCGGTAGTGCAGACGGAGGGCCAATTTGTACATGCCACTCATTTCATTACGCAGAGATAAGGGTCTCGTGAATACCTACTTGCGCTCAATTAGACCCATTTTATGTTTGTGGAGGTTTATTTTCTTTTTGAGCTTGACGGGCCAAATCAGGGGTTAGGTACCTACTTACCGAAATAGAATCCTAATAGAATTATATAATAATAAAAATGCGAATGTTTCGGTATTTCTGTTTCAATAACGCCGTATCGGGTGTATTAACTTGTATGAAACTTGGTAGGTAAAGACATGGAGTATGATCTGAACCTGGAATAAAAAATAGACTACTTTTTATCAGGTTACCAGGTGAGCTAAATCAAGGAAAAGATAGTAAAGGAATTTATAGACTCCACAATAAATTAGTAGGTACCTAGGTACCATGTACCTAGGTATCTAGGTACTTATGTACTGCTGAGTACATAAGTACCTACATACTTTCTCGCGTGACCTCCAGGAATTTCTAAATTCTTTTCTAATTTGTAAATTAATCGCGCTTTGTTTCTATAAAAAAAAAAACATGTGTTTGGTGCGAAGTCAAAGGCAAATTGCCAATTTAGTTTGTTTCGTTTCGTTTGTTTTGTGGGTTTGTATTTATTTATTTAAGTTCCTACTCTTTTGGTAATAAATAAATAAAATTGTTGTTAGAGAAGTAGTGTTTTTGGAGTTACGATGTTTGGATATAGGTACGTGTTTGTTTGTACGAGTCGAGTATACCTTAATTTACATATCTCACCCAGCGTTAGAGGACGCTAGCATTGCATTAAAATCGAACTAAGTAAATAAACTTAACTCACAACAGTCGGACTAAATCCCAAACTAACAATTGGATAGAGAATGAAGTTAGTTATTTCGTGGCTGAATACAGTTTTAATAACACGTACGACGTACCTACCGTGCAAGTGACTCTTGCTAACTCACGCTACATAAACACCGAAACCGAATATTGAGCGGGAGCATGTCCACTCTTTCGCAGCGAAGCGAGTCGACACGATCGATCCTAGCCTAGGTGGATATTGAGCAAGCCCACAGCGGTCCACTATCCTCTAAACCCGTACTCGGACGTACTGAAATAATCGAGTTATCGATGCGGTATTCTCCCGAGTCCCGCCAGCAAGCTCCACTTGCCACGCACGTCGACGAAGAAGAGCGGGTAATCCGCTTTGCTCGCGACAGCTAAACTTTGTCAATAGCTCTTCTGAATTCTCTACTTGCATGCGGTGACAAAAGTGTAATAAGATCCATTGTGAAGTAACTTTCTCGAAACCTTTGCGTCTGAAGCAAAGAAGCCGAACTTGCAGAACTTTGGCTTGGATTATGCAACATACATGTTTGTCTGACACAATATTTTGTACTACCACAGAATACATAATAGTATACTACTTCATCATTGGCTTATTTAAGCACCTACTCAGGTAAAACTACCTACAAAAAATATATAAAACTGGCCTACCAAATTGCACGATCGAATTAACCCTGTTTTGTATCTGCGGATAAGTGTTTTCCAAATTGCGTAAGTAATTTGAAATCAGTAAGTGTTTCGTTTAACAATTTTTTTTCTTGATTTTGTTACAATGTAAAGACAATGGAAATGTAACTTGAACTTTCACTTTTTCCATAAATCTATATTTATTAAATGATCTTCTCTTTTTTTTAAATAGCCTCTCCCTTAACAAAGTCAGGGTAGGTTGTCCGCGGGCATGTAAGCATTTGCGTAATAACTTTGAGTCCGATATGAAAAGTCATTTTGTTCCATCCCTCGTTCCGTGAACCCATCCGGTTCTCGTCTTTCATCATCCATTCCGGTCACTTAACAGGTAAGTAAAAGTACATTTCATTTCTTATCAAGATTAATGCAAGAAGTCCTCTTTCTCTCTAGACCTTCAAGAGAATCGCGCTATATCTGCATTTATAAATCGATGCTTAAAGAATCCTTCCAATACGCCTACTATGTTACGCTAATTCACTACCATATAAATACGTTGACTTAAAAAAAATTTAGATTTAAGAGTGCTCAAATATGGGTCGATACTCAGGCATTAAATATTTTCGACGACACTTTTCGATGGTTTGACATCTATACTTCAGTAATTATTTGCACATGATCATTGTTCTAGGAGTTACACAAAAATCATTGCTACCTGCCAGTATCATTGTACACATAGGCGCACTAAATGACTATACCTACTGATTTGCTGGTCTGGCGTAGGACCGACCTGGCACAAATAACGGATACCAATTTGGTAATCTAATAAAACGGTTTTCTGCATCCCTATCACTAAATTGCGATTACAAAGTCTGTGTTCACACAACGCTTACGAGATCATCGCTAAGCCAGCCAAATGTTACTGGCAAGCGTCCACACGCCACTGCGAGCGCAGCCATGTGCTACATCTCTACAATCAGACCAAATGAATATTGTTTTAAACAGATTCATATGTTTTTATTTCGTAAAATATTCTACTTGCTCGTACCTTGTAGAAAATAAGATAATACGTTTGTACGGAAAGTAAATTCAGAAGATGTCTGCAGCGGAAAGCAAATAAACATTTCGTTTACGTATTATCACACACTTGCCTATGTGGCAAGCTTTTAAAGCTTCAGGCGTCAACAAAATATAATAAACAACGTAGTTGGTTTTATAGTGGGTTTTACCGCAATGCCACTGACAGTAAGTAAAGTACATTTCGTAGCACTCTCGTAGTGGCGTAGCACTGCATTATGTTATTATAACTACTATTTAAACAAATTCCTTTGTGGGTTTTTATTTCTATACAGATAGTCAGATATCTGTTTTCAATAAAAACAATGATTAGGTAGTTTAATCTTCTACACAGGCTAATCTAACTTCAAACTTCACGTTTATTCAATAAAATAAGGATCATTCATGAATAACTCTATTGTTGGTTAATAAAATTAGTTTTTCCTTTGATTCCTCAAAGTGAAAACAAAAAAGAGAAAAAAACACGTTTATATCGTCTTATCTACGTTACATTTATGCCTGTTCGTAACGCGAACAAGCATGCAAAATAGAGGCAGGAAACCTTGTTTTGCTACTTTTATAGGAAATTATTCCTTTACAATTTAAAATTCTATTAATAAATGGAGTTGGAGCATTATTCAGTCCCAAGGGTTTTTCTAGGTAATCAGATATTTAAAATAAATGTTTTGTACAGCTTTTAACTTTTTCGCTTGAGTTGGACTTGGTTATAGAATTTTGCTCTTGTGTATTTAACTTTGTTTGGAATTGAGACCTACTAAAATCATCCCTGTTCGCCAGTAAATGCTTACGTAGTTTGATTTACTATTTATTTGATATCATTATCATGATTATAGTAACATTATGTTTACCCACAAACATACAACTATGCACGACATACTCGTACAGTACAGAATATAATCTACAAAGCAGGTTAGTCTCGGGAAACGTCCTCAATTTAATTAATTATCGCAGATTCAATCTGTGAACTAACTCTGAACCGATGGCATTTACAAAGCGTGTTCCGAAATAGATTTGTAAGGTTCCGAAGGGAAATAACGCGTATCCAAATATAAGGTATAAGTATTTATAAAATAGAATTGCCTCCTGATACATTTTTTTATGGACGGCTATGGTTGAAAAACACTCCAGCCTAAATATCAATTCAGTAACTCCGAACTACCCCTACCCCAGAGATAAAAAGTCTAGGCCCCAGAACCTGTAGGGATCATTGTAAGGCCTCTAGTTATTATTTAGGTAATTTGATATAGACCCTTTGCGACATTAGCCTCAAAACAATTAATCAACCTCAATATCTTACAGTTCCATTGCACGATTATTTGTAATGTAGTCGGTACCTAACACCTTATGTTCAAATAGCATCAATGCAATCGAGAATTGAGCGTGTGTAAATGAAACCCTGCATCGAGTACCTAACCTACACTTGCCCCGAGCCGACTTCTCGCCCCTTAGCTTCTGTTCGGTGGTGTGCGCTTGGCACACAGAGCTTCCTTGAAATCTGATTCTTTGTCATTGTGTGTGACATGGCTATTACAAATAATTTTAGTTGAGTTTAGAGTTTTGATCAACTTTATAGCAAAACTCACGGTGTTAGTATACTGCTTCTTTTTTATAGAAACCTCCACGAGGTTTGAAATAAACTCCAAATGCTATCTACGAACACGGAAAAGCGTATGTAATAGTGTGCTTTTGTTCAATAATTTTGTATTTAGGTAGTAGTGTTTTGGTGTTTCTTAGTCTAATTGGGGCACGAGAAATTAAATATTCTGTTCGAGAAAAAAAATCAATGGATATCCAGATTGTAAATAGCACTTTTTGTGTAATATACAAAAATAATTCAAGTAGCAAATACATTTAATAACGTAGTAGTTAGTATCTGAATGAGCACGGTGTCGATCGTCCTGAGGTCGCACCGAGCTGGGGCCGAGCACGTGAGCTCCTCACCGGGGACCATTCATGTGCGAGGGCGGCGCCCTGCGCGCGCAGCGATCGATAGCGGAGCGTCGGGCGCGAGGCAGTGGCTGGCCCGCCGCGCGACGGCCCGCACGCTCGCCCCGACGCTCCGCGCCCGTGCCCCACCGCCGAGCCCATGACCGCCCCCTACAGATGACGGAGCCCGTCCGCACGGTTCGAGAACGCCCCGACCCGCCAGCCAGCACGAGCTCGTCCGCCGCCGCTCTTGTCGCGCGACAAGGTACGAAAATCGATAGCGGTCGCCGTCGACTGCCGCAGCATCCGTCGCCGCCGTTGCCGCGCTCCCGGACGACCTGCTCGGTCACTGCTGCCTGCACCTCGGTGGTGCCTCTAAAGCTCCCGCGGTATCGCTCGTCTAGTTTTGTGTATAACGTTAATCCACTACTATTCTATGGTTCACAAGTTCAGTCCAAAAGGCGCAAAGTATATATTTATAATATAATCTTAATAGAACCTTGCTCCGATTCAACTTAATGTATTCGATGAGGAACGTGTATTTTGCAGGTGTACTCTGAATAGTATAAGCAAAGTTTAAAAAGCCACGTTATCGATCACAGCAAATCGTCATTCTTGTATCGAGCTAAAAAAAATGTGCGTATTTAACAAAGTACTATATAATTCTAATAATGACTAGGGAAATGGCAACTACTAAAATGCCAATGACTTAAGCAGACAGGACTACATATTCATGATAAGGTAAATGAAACGCTGAGGAAATGTGACAATAGGACTTATTTCAGAGTGAAGAAGCTATTCAATCCATTACAAAAGTCGTTCGAATCTAGGTCTTCAACGTGATAGAAACCGTTGAAAAGAGTCATGATGGGCCAATCTTAGTGAAATTCTAATAATATTTTTAGTAACGTCTACTTACCTATGTTAATTGTAATAAAGCATAAAATCTGGAATTGTTAGTTATGTAGTTCGCCATACCTACCGGTACTGCAGCTAATATGTGCTTTACGTCAACTTATATTTGCTTTTCTTCGACCAACCTGCTGCTTCTTTTTTAGACTTAACCCAGTGCCAGTAGTTAACTACGTATATAAGTTGGTATGTTTGGTGCACTGTAATCAGTGATGTCCTTGATACCTGGTGAACCGTGCGCCCCGCGTACCACGTGTCCTACCGAACTTTACTTGACCTTATTATTGCGTTTATTCACTTTTTGACTTTCGGAGAGCTCTCAATGACGAGTGACGACCTTTATGATCCTTTGAGTCTACCATTTTTGGAATCTCATGTGATCCAAGAAATAACTTAGGATGGTGTACAAATATCGTATTAATTTCTCTCTGGTATTGCTGATCACATAAGTATTAGTGAAATCCAATAGAATAGATATCAACTCCAGACTACAAATCCAGAGTTCAGACTCATTCAATTATGATTCAGATTACTGAAACATTGTC
This sequence comes from Scotopteryx bipunctaria, assembly GCA_949320045.1. Lineage (NCBI taxonomy): Eukaryota > Metazoa > Arthropoda > Insecta > Lepidoptera > Geometridae > Scotopteryx > Scotopteryx bipunctaria. The sequence continues at coordinate 7,865,654 of OX439450.1, read as the reverse complement.
ATTCATTTTTGTAGACCTAAAATAAAGTTATAGTTAAAAGTAAAGTGAATATTGAGCAGTTCGTTTTAAAAGCAAAATCGATAGCGAACGACAGGTGAAGGCAATCATAGCATTTATTCGTAACTAGGGTAAGTAAGTAAGTAAGTTGGTGGTGGCATGGGTCGATTGTATGTCGTGATGCAGTGCAATTTCTGCGAGGTCGGGTGGGAAATAGACCAAGGACGCAGAGTGGTTCAAAGGCCACGAGCACTCTACGTGGCAGCTGGTCTTTATTGCGAAATTCATCAAGGAAATTTTACGACTAATAGTCGGAACTGCCTCCTGAAATGTGAACTCGAAAGTTTATTGGCCAGAGATCTCCAGAATTTCATTACTTATGGACGGATATTTTAGATCCAATCCACTCTACGGCGCTAAAGGATATACTTTTTTATGTAACATTGTAGGCTCTCTGTTATAAAGCTCGTTAATGGTATGTACAGTAGAATCCCGTATAAAAATGACATCCAAAAGCTTACTGATATACTTTGTCGAAGGTGATGCATCAAAGATGAGTCGCCGCGCGCGGCCGTGACATGGAAGCGCAGGCATGGGCTGGCGCGCCGTGCAACCGCCGCACATCGCCGCCGGCTTGCTCCTCTTGCTGCTAGTCAATTTACCAGGTCAGTGAGCACTTATTGCACAGCTTCTAATGAGGTTCCACCCCAATTTCATATCGCTACATAAAGCAATATTTTTTTTGTTAAACATGTGCAAGAATTTAAAATCTCACCATGATTTGGTTGATACAGTAACCTGCCATCAGGACCACCAAGATGCTGTGCATATCACGGCGATCCTCGGCGAGAGCGTCGTATTCAACTGCCAGGTGGACTTTCCCGAAGACATCCCCGTGCCGTACGTCTTGCAGTGGGAGAAGAAGGTAGGCGAAACGGTACGACGGTCCACACTCCACTCTTACAATACAACGCTGCTCATCTACCGTGTGTGTTTTTGTTCAGTAGAGGACGGCTCGTCCCCGCGACGCGGCCCACCGACTGTAATGTATAACTTGTGCCTTGTCGTTGCCGACACCTCGTATTGTCCCGTGCTAGTGGTAACGCCGGGCGCCACGGGCCGCGGGCTCTCCCGCAGCCCCCGCCCCGTGAGCGCCCTAGCACGCCTTTTGTGTATCTCTGCCTCTTCTACGTATTGCCTCGTAATGCTCGTTCTGCCGCGCTCGTCGACACGACCGGTTCCACATACACCACAGTGACAAAGGCCTTCAAAGCGAGTCCGAGAGAGCAGCAGACCCCCCTCCGTTAGAGTCGAACATGCGTACACATACACTGTCACTTTACATGATACAATAAGATTTTTATTTATAGTCCTTGATTTCCTTTACTGGGTGCACCATCGTTATTTTGTGAGATAGTATCGGGAGCACTGTTGCTTACATGGCTGACACGGGGCACCGCACTCCCTCGCGCACTGGCGGCGGTTCTGTCTGTTTCTCTCTTCCTGTGGCTGTGGGCTTCCCCCACGCTCTTGTCAGACATTAGAATCATACCTAAGTACGATCGTTTCATGTAAACTTTTAACCCTATTTAAGTGATTGCACAGTAATAAGTTTGATCCTCATGCACGATTTAGTAGCACAAGCTTATTTTTCACATCATCACATAAGCATGCCATAACTGCACTCGTGTTATAGGTAGGTACCTAGTTCTTTGATTTGCTATCGTACTCTAACTAGTACATGGAGTACTATATTATGCTAATATTACAGTATCTAGGTGGAACCACGAATGAATCGTCAAAATAGAAATATAAGCTTTGTACGAGCTCTCATAAAAGGAACGTTAGCAGTTGTTCAGAAAAATACGCTGCTTTTCTCGAGTTAGAATAACGTGATAGCATTGCATGTTCCATTATCTTAGTTGATGTCGCATAATGTTGTATCCTGTAACAGTAAAGTGCCACGTTTCCAGCCTATATCGCACTAGTATTATCTGCTCGATAATATGTTACTGCTACATGATATAGTTCTGCATCCGATTCCGTCTCATTGTTGTATGAACGTCACTGTCTCGCGTGTCGTAGACAGGGTTGGTATTGTTCGTGTAGTGTCGATACTCGTCAAGTTGCGCATCGAGCTCATTCAAATAAGCGTGGAATAAGCGCCAGTACACAGTCGGTCCCTAACCATACTTTAATGTTTAGGGACAGGACATCCCGATCTACATTTGGTACGAAAGTTATCCAACTCACAGCGGCGAGGGCTACGAAGGCAGAGTGTCACGCGTCGCGCCCGATTCTCCCTATGGCGCAGCTAGTCTCAACCTTACCAATATCCGCGAAACTGATCAGGTAAACGATGTTCTACACACATCTACTATAGACCAATGAAAGGATGATATTAAGCGTTTTGTGTTGTCACAGGGTTGGTACGAATGTAAGGTGGTGTTCCTCAACCGTTCGCCGAATCAGCACAAGAACGGGACATGGTTCCACTTGGACGTGCACGCGCCACCGCGCTTCTCCATCACACCGGAAGACATTATCTACGTTAATTTAGGTAGTTCATCCAACATTTTACTCCTATTTTATTCTATTTTTACAGCTTCAGTCGAGTATTGAATATCCCTTGCATCAAGAAAACAACAAGCCACCAATCAAATTTGAGACATTCGCTCAGTTATATCCTAAGTCTTAATTTTTGTTAGTAGTGCCACTATCAACACAAATGAATATATTTCAGGAGATGCCATCATACTCAACTGCCAGGCGGAGGGCACGCCCACGCCCGAGATCCTGTGGTACAAGGACGCGAACCCTGTGGAGCCCTCGGGCACCGTGGGCATCTTCAACGACGGCACCGAACTGCGCATCAGCAACATCCGCCACGAGGACATCGGCGACTACACCTGCATCGCGCGCAACGGCGAGGGCCAGGTGTCGCACACCGCCAGGGTCATCATCGCTGGCGGAGCTGTTATCACCGTAAGATACAAAATCAGTTACAAATCAGTGTCACTTTGCATTAGACAGAAAAAACCAGCACTATTGACGGTTTCAAACTTCAATGGTATCTTCAATATCTTTATATAGATCAACATCAGCAAATATCGGCACGACATTTGTCATTACACAAGATATCATTAACAGCGGTGGCATTTTCACGACTTACGTCAACTTTGTGAAACTGCATTCAACAATTTCTTTAGATGCCGCCGACAAACCAGACGAAGCTAGAAGGCGAGAAGGTGCAGTTCTCTTGCGAGGCGAAGGCTCTCCCCGGCAACGTGACCGTGAAGTGGTTCCGAGAGGGTGCACCCGTGGCGGAGGTGGCGGCGCTGGAGACCAGGGTCACCATCCGCAGAGACGGGGCGCTAGTCATCAACCCGGTGGCGGCAGACGACTCGGGACAATACCTCTGCGAAGTCTCCAATGGCATCGGCGACCCGCAGAGCGCATCGGCCTATTTAAATGTTGAATGTAAGAAATTATTTTAATGTTTGTTACTAAGTTATATTTTTCAGGGTTTCTATTCTCTTTCAAATGTTTCACAACTTATCGAATTAACAGTAAATGTGTAATATATCTGGAAAAGAAGCGCGTTGTATACTTTAGTACTAGTAATTAGACTCGTAGCTGTGTCGTAGCACTCGTAGCGCTCGTAACACACGTTTAAAGTCTACGAGTAATTTGTACGATGTCACAGTTTATGTTATGTGCCCAATGAATAAGCATGAATGGAATAGATACCAAAGTCCTATGTTCCGTAACCTACTCAATTTTTATAATAAAAAAAAATATGGTTTAAATAAAAATTCTTATTTCTCAGATCCCGCAAAAGTTACGTTTACGCCAACAGTGCAGTATCTACCGTTCCGTCTGGCCGGCGTGGTCCAATGTTACATAAAAGCGAACCCTCCTCTTCAGTACGTGACTTGGACGAAGGACAAGCGGCTGCTGGAGCCATATCAGACGAAGGATATCGTGATTATGAACAACGGCTCGCTGCTGTTCACGCGCGTCAATCAGAACCACCAGGGGAGGTACACTTGTACGCCTTACAACGCACAGGGGACTCAGGGCTCCTCAGGTAACAAATCTCGCCAACCTTTTTATTACTGTTATTTTAGCTGCTGTAAATGAGATTGAACTAATACAAAAATAATTTTAAAACCATGTGATTGAAAATTTGTGTAAATGTTTCTTCGCAGGTCCAATGGAAGTTTTAGTAAGAAAGCCCCCAGCATTCACCGTTGAACCAGAACCCTTATATCAAAGAAAAGTGAGTGTTTTCGCAAACGAGTTAGACTCTACAATTTTATAACTCCAGCTTTCTCTAATACTTTGGACAACTTAACTTAAACACACAATAAAGCTGTAGTCCAAACGGCTGGATAGATTTTGACAAATGAGCTATCGTTGGAAGATCGTTGGATTCGTCTAGATAAGGAGAGTGTCATAGGTACAGCCTTATGACAGTGTTTTGACACTGAACTTGATTTTGACACTTTTTTCTCAATTAACTAAGACATGACTAAAATTGTATAAATTATCATCATCATTATCATGTGTCTAAACATCTTATATGGCAGATTTTACGCAGTCGGGTTTTTTGTTCTTTTAAATAAATATTTGTTGCCTCTTAGTTTAGCGAATATGTTAGACGCAAACAATCAAGAAAGCAACAATCAGTAGACACAAGCTGTCACAACGGTGTGATTACGGTTTTTGACCGTTAGTCACACTATCAACAGTCACGCCAAATTGTAAAACTACCGGCACCTAAAAAAGTAAAGGGTTAGAAACTGAGGTACGCTGGTATCTGTAGAGTGAGTGTTTGCAGGTTGGCGAGTCATAACCGCAGTGTTACAGAGAAAAGGCCGGTATCTGCCGGTTCATAAATTAATTTATTTCATACGATTGCTACATGTCATTAAAAAAATCACTCGTAAATACCTAATAATAAGGTGGGCGAGTCATAGAAGTTAGAAACAGAATTCAGCGCTGAAGAGTGTATCGGTACCGATATTTGTAGAGGTGTGAGCGTATGCAGGTCGGCGAGTTACATAGGGTTACATACACTGCTACTCATGTCATTAGTTCTTTCAAATCAGTGCGGTAAAAGTAACTGAGCAAAGAGGCTCCTTTCGTTACAGAGGAGAGGCCCGTGTCTGTAGAGTGTTTGCAGGTGGGCGAGTCATAGCGGCAGGGTTGAAAAGAGATTTTAGCGCTGGTATCTGTAGAGTGGTTGTCTGCAGGTGGGCGAGTCAGTGGAGATGCACTGCGAGGCGCAGGAGGCGGAGGGCACGCAGCGGCCGAGCGTGGCGTGGCGGCGGCGCGATGGCCTGCCGCTGCAGAAGACCCGCGTGCGCGCGCTCGGCGGGAACATCACCATCGACACGCTGCGCCGGCAGGACTTCGGCATCTACCAATGCGTCGCCTCCAACGAGGTACTGCTATTTACTACAACATAAACTCATTCAAACTCCGGTGGATAATCTTAATAATCAGGACATCAACTGATACTTCTCTGCTGGACTGGAAGTAAAGAAAAAGCATAGAATGGGTCCAGCTGCTTCTCTCCCCGAGCATGTCGTAAAAGACGACTAAGGGATAGTATCCTCACCAACATGATGGACCACTTATATGGGCGATGGGCTGATCACCTGTCACCATGGTTTATCATATCCATCTTAGGACTTTGAATCGGAAGTGGCTGCAAGTATTCTTATGTTTACTTGTGGCTCTGCCCACCCCATTAGGGATACGGGCGTGATAATATGTATGTACATCAACTGTGTCTCTAAGCGCCTCGTTCACCATCTCTGAGTAAAGTGTTTATTAGTTAATTCTTGAGTAGACGTAGTAACGTCACTAGGCAGGTAAAGGTTACAAGTAACTTCTGACAATTCAATTTCAACGGTTAATCCTACGATAAGCGATATCTACTCGAAAGTCTGAAATTGACATTATAAGTTACCGATTACTTTAACTGGCGCCGGTCCCCACCTCAGCTGTTGAGTTCACCCAGGATGCAATTTTAACCAGAAACACCCTGCATATTGTCAGTATTTCAAAACCACATTTGCATATTTTTGGGCGGTATTTTTTAAACTATAAAAGCATGGACTTTATTTTAATACGACTACGAACATAACGCAAATAATACGATAGTAGTACAAAATTCTCAGTTCTACACTAGTTCGAGGGACAGCAGAAATCCTCACTGCTCAACTTTGTCGTCAATGGATAGGTCCAAGCGTGTATTTAACGTTAGTTTAGTTTTTAATTTAGTTCATTTTTCTATTTAAGTTTTTAATACTCTTTCTATGTTTTTGTTCCATCTAATCCATCCTAGGTTGCCTGGCAGAGATCGCTTTTAGCGATAAGGCCGCCAATTGTTTATACCCCTTTTTTGTCTATTTTTGTAAGTTCAATGTTGTGTGGTAAACAATGAAGTGTTATCTTATCTTATTTATCTTATCATAAAACAAGCTGTTGCACGCGACTTCGTACGCGTGTAGTACATTATTTTGTTCAATAGTTTTCGCAACGCACGCCAAAAACTATTTTGGGTTTTCTACCTTGGGTTACAATATTGCAATTTTCTTACGGATCCCTAATTTTTTTGAAAATATATTATAGCCTATATTGGTCCCTGATAATGTGGCTTTCTATTGGTGAAAGAATTTTTGAAATCGGTCCAGTAGTTTCGGAGCCTATTCGTTACAAAAAAATATTTCCTCTTTATAATATAAGTATGATAATATTGTATCCAGGTGGCAACAATAGTGGCGGACACGCAGCTAGTGATAGAAGGCACGCAGCCGCACGCCCCGTACAATGTGTCGGGCACCGCGACGGAGTTCCAAGTAACACTCCGCTGGCAGCCCGGCTACGCAGGCGGGCCCGACTACAAGCAAGACTATACCATATGGTACAGAGAAGCAGGCTTCTCGGAGTGGACCAAGGTTCCTGTCACACCTTCCGGAGCTACCTCAGTAAGTTGCACTCCCTGTTTACATTATCAAACATTGACGAAATTCTATCCTTCCACTCCAACCAACTGAAACGGATCAACTATTTGTCTTTCTCAACGATACAACTATTTAGTTGGTTCGATAGGAATATTTTATTAATTTAAATTTATTCCCATCTACACAACATAAACTGGTATTAAACCTTTTCAATGGGACGTAAAACGCAAAGCGTAGTATTACGCTAGTGTAGAAGCAAGGTTAGGAACCACTATGACATTTTACAGACGCATCAACATTTCTACAATAAAAATGCAGAATTCTCGGAGAACGCCTTAATGTATTGACGACATGGACGTGTTGCCGCGACCATGTCTAGTGCGCGACTAACTTGCACTTCTGTCTGACATCTTTGGTTTCGTTTTATAAAATGTATTGTTGAGGTAATCACGAGTTGAGCAATAACTCAAGTCATGGTTGTTTTATTTTACAGGTAACTATAAATCGCCTTCAACCAGGAACCACGTACGAATTTCAAGTGAATAGCAAGAATACAATCGGCGAAGGAATGATGAGCAAAGCCATCACCATAAGGACGTTGGGTAAGTAAGGAGTAGTAGCTAGCTGGGTTGCGGTAACCATTTGGGTGTTGTGGTTTTGGAAAAAAAATGTAGTAGCGTTATTAGATACAACTTGAAATGGAAAGTTATGGAAGGTTTTCTTTCAGGTGAGCTATACAATAAAAATAACTAAAACTGGGTAAATACAGTCATCTATAAAAATTATCTATGTTTAATTCACTTATTATTGTGGACATGAAAAAGTTAATCTTGTAAATTTCTTACCAGATCTTTTTGAAGATGATTGTACTTACAAGATAGTCACTTCCAGTAACCTTACTAATAAGTGGATAAATATTTTTATTTGATCGGAATGCATTTAACAAAGTTTCTTTCCAGGTGCACGGGTTTTTGGTGTGGGTTGGTAATAACTGGTGATTGCTTTTTGTAGATGTAGGCGCCAAGCCGAAGCCGCCCCCCACGCCCACCGGCCTCCCAAACGATAAGGATTTCCCAGACCCACCCGAAAGCACCGGTACTAAGACATATCTCTACTTATGTTCCATGCATTTATTTTAGGAATCATCGGCGCATAAGAAAGGCTTTCAAACCAGTACAGGTACTTGATAGCGTAAATTAACCTACTAATAACATTCATGTTTTTACTAAACGCATTGGCTATGGTTGGCAATTATAATAGTTGGTAAACTTAAGGTGGTGGTTCATTCGCAAAAAATCCCATCGTGTATAAAACACGATTTTTTATTCACATTTTACGAACACGCGGTGTGTTCAGAAATAAACATTTTTTCGAATTTTCCTGGTCTCAATATCAGTATTCGGCATAGTAAGCACCAAAGCCTGAAGCCGGCTGGAGACTAAGAGCTGTACCGAAGCTAACAAGGCCTAGCTTACATAGTTTGCGGAGGGCAAACTTGTATGAAAAGTCACCTCAGCCATTTCTAAGCTAAACTTAAGTTAGCCCTAAGGTGGCCGCAGTATAACACGTGTCATTATGATAGGTCCGAAGTCTGGTCCTCCGCGCAACCTGACAGTCACTGAGGTCCACAATGGGTTCCTGATCACGTGGCAGTCTCCTCTGGAGCGCGCCAACCTGGTGCAGTACTACACCATCAAGTACCGCACTGATGCGCAGTGGAAGACGCTCAACAGGGGACAGATACGACCTGAGGAGACCAGCTATTTGGGTATGTTTCTATAATATCTGATCACGTGGCAGTCGCCGCTGAAGCTCCAACCTGGTGCAGTATTACACCATTAGGTTTTGGTAGGCATTTTTCCAAAACTAAGTACCTAGTTTTGGAAAAACTATTAGTCATAATGAATAATAGAGTAAAACTTTACTCCTAATCAAGATAACAGGAACTTGAAGAGCGCTGTAGCGCATGTATCCAGTTTCAATCATCTACAAAAGTATAAGCAATCAATCAGTTTGCTGTTCACTCATCAACGGTATCATTTAACAATGTAGCTGTGCCGGTTAAAAATACACCGTAGTGATGAAAGAGATTTGAGATGGTGTGGACATGTCCAGGAAACGCATATCTATATTGTATCATCCTTCGAAGTCCTAGTTTTCACCATCCTAGTGAAAAATGTTTATTATTGATTGTATTCACAAGAATCATTCAAATCCGCTTAGCTTCTTTATCCAGAACTTTTGATATTTTTCAGAATCTTTTGATGCACCGTGGTACTTGTAGTACCTATCTGATATTACAAATTGTTTTTCTTTCACATTCCAGTGAAAAACTTGGTCGGCGGGCGGACTTACTATTTCCGAGTGCTAGCAAACTCCGCGACTAGCTACGAAAGTTCCGATGAGGTGAAGTTCCCAGTACCAGCCCGCGTGAAGCACAAAGCGATAACCGCGGGAGTTGTCGGCGGCATTCTCTTCTTCATAGTGGCCATCATCCTGTCGGTGTGCGCTGTCAAGATATGCAACAAGAGGAAACGTCGTAAGCAGGAGAAAGGTGAGCCTTTCTGCGAGTGGCGGCCGCTTGCTCGCTGCCCGACTGCCAGACTAACGTGTATTGCCGATTCATTTCCAACACTTTGCTGAACAAATACTGCCTGTAGTCACTTTGTGTCTAACACGTATGGGATATGCGACCGTTGAAACAAGTGGTGAGACGGCGATCGCTAATAGCAGTCCTCAAGTATTTGAACATGCAACGTTCAAAACCTCTGATCTCTGTGGCGTGGCGGGCGAGTGCTCGGCTCAAATGCAAGAGGCGCGGGTTCGATTCCCGCTGCGGGAGAAATGTTTGCATGCTCTGCAAATATTGGGTGTTGTAAGATTATGTATTTACAAAAAAAGTCATCTGGTTCCCATAGTACAAGCTTTGCTTAGTTTGGGGCTAGATGGTGCCGTGTGATATGTCTCCAAATATTTATTATTATTTACTTATAAAAGCGCGACTTCGTTAGACAAAAAGTGACTTAGCTTTGATTCGTCGTCGGCAGTTCACGTTATTGTGGTATTTCCGATTACTGTGGTGTTCTCACCATATTGTCGGTGACGAAGCATTACTTACATTAACCACTGCTTGTTCTGTGTTTGTATTTATGTAATTATTTTTATGGTAAAGCTTTGTATGTTCCGATCTCACAATGTTCATGCTTGGGGTTGCAATCAATGAATTAGGGGAGAGGCAACGTTCCATATCATACAAATCAATTAATTACTCCATGTAGTAAATGAGTGTTCAATATAGTAAAGAAAAATATTTTCTCCGAATAATCTAGTCTAAGAGCCAGTGCCCTTCCATTGAATACAATAAGGTAATACAAAAAATCATAGGCATTGTGCGCTTTTAGTCTAATACATTAAACCTCATTGCAATTTGCTGTTTAGTCTTTATACCAATTTTATTTATCAGCATTGCATAATCATCAACTGATTTCACTGAAAAGGACATTATTATTTTAGAGCGTCATTTAAATCGCATAAGCTTGGTGCTATTTTAATTAAAATTCCTTTTGATTGTCATATTAACAAAGTCCTTTTTGGTGGGATCGATTTTAGTTGACAATATGGTGAGGGCGGGGTTGTGGTGACGGGTGCGGGTGGCGGGCGGCGGCGGACGCGGCGCGGGACAGCTCGCTGCACTGCGTTAATCTCCAGAAATTATCCGATTGCAGCATACAACATGGTAGCCGCGCGCCTCACAGACCTCCGCGCCGCTGACAGCACTCAAGTGCCTTTTAAAAAGTAAGTCACATCAAACACATTCCGACAACCGCTACATCTCATTTCTTCGTCTTCTAATTTCTATCATTTTTCACGCTGCCGATCGTAGGAAGTCAGGTTAGTTCAACTCAGTAATTTAAGTTGCCAATCTGTTTGGCTATGACTGTAAAAATCTAACATAACACCTGTCGATAACCTTTGATAAAACGCAGAATGTCACTTAGTAACTACTAATTGTAACTTACTATGAATGAACTCATTTTTATAAAGTGATTGAAATTTTCAGATTTAGAGAACGCGGAATATCGAGTATAGTGCAATGTCTGCGGTTCACTGCCAACTGGGTATGGCCGGCGTCGCGGTGCGGCGGCGAGCGCGCCTGGCCGCCGTCGGTGGCGTCGTCCGCCGCGCCGTCGCTGGCGCCCTCCTCATCGTCAGAGGGCGGGTTTCAGCCGCGCACGCGTGCTCCGCTGCGGCCCGCTGCCGCGCCGCCGCGCCTGCGCGCCTCCTCGCCGGCACTCGCGCTGCCCTGGCCACCGTGGCCGCCATGGCCCCCGTGGCCGCCGTGGGCCTCCACATGGAGCCCCTGGTCGCCGCTGCACGTGTCCGATCTCAGCTCCGTACCGTTCCCGAGCTCCGCGGACGGGTCCTTCCCGACGCCGCCGTCGCCGTTCCGGCTGCGGTCGCTGCGCGCGGCGGCGGTGGCGACGCACATGCCCCAGGCGCACATGCCGCGCGGCCGCGCCCGCCCTCTGGCGCGACACACGCGCGTGCTGCCGCACGAGGCGTCGCCCGAAAGCCGCTCTTCGTCGAGCGGTTTCGGCAGCAAGAACGCGTCCTCGTCGCAGCACAACCGGAGCAGCCGCACCGGCAGCCTGGCGGAGTGGCGGCCGCCGCCGTACCGTCCGCCGCCACCCGCGCCGGCGCCGCGGCCGCGCTCGCGCGACGCGCTGGACGCGGGCTCGGTGGACGTGCACTACGAGTGGGACCGCGCGTCGCGCACGCCGACGCCGTCCACGCCACGCCCGCCGCGCGACGACGTAGAGGCTCGCGTGCGCGCCATGAAGGAGGAGTTCATGGAGTTCCGCAAGCGGCAGGCGCTGCGCCGCGGCTCGCCCGCGCCGCGCGCTGAGACAGTCTGCTGAGCGTCGCCACCCGACCCGACTACGCCCGCACCCTTTCTTCCCACCGATTTTTTCTTTCTCGATAGATCCCTGCTCTGTTTAGTATTGAATTTAGGTCGCTTCCTTCCTTGCATCGCAGGCCGCGCGCGATTTCGCCTAACTGGCGGGATGCCGTTCTGTCCGCGTCGTCGACCTGATTCATGCCCGGAATTGCCATCCGTCGGTTTCGGCAGTTTCTTCGATCGACGATCGGTATTTCGCGGTAGGTGATGCATCGAGCGCGATTTTATTCTAAGTAGATATGTTTTGATACGTTCTCTGTTAAGGTAGTGTAAACGGTCCCACCTCGGTCGTCGGCGGGCGCCGCGAACTCTGCCGGTGACCATTTAATATAGGATGATTAGGAAAAGATGATTCGAGTCGCTTACACTTTAAATGATATACATACGTGTAAAGTGGATGCCGTGGCGTTTTGATCGCACTGCCTGCATTCCCGTCCGATGAACGAATAAAATGTCAATTAACAATCGTTGAAACTACCCATTCAAAAATGTCAGTACCAAAGCTAAATCTCGGTTTATAAACCGGCTTAACATTTACTCAATCAAACACGAAAATTGCCTATGTAGAGTCGTTATTTAGTCGAGATTGTAGCCGATACGTGTTATTGAGTTTGATTGGAAGCAGCGGCGAGGTGGAAGCGGATAGAGCAGGCAAGCAGGCGGTGCGAGACTCGTCCACCTAAACGCTTTAGGTATGAGCGGGGAAGCATCCACGACACCGCTCATACCAATTATATTGTAGGTAATAATATAACTAATTATGAATAACGATTTACTGACAAAACACGCGATTGGCGCTTCTACATAAACCTTATAAATTGCCGGTGAAATATAAAATATCATAACATAATCAAATAAGGCCAAAGCCAAGCCCGCGGCCAAGTTTCGTACGTCCAAGCATCGATAACTCTTCTATGTAAGTTCAATAGATTCCGTAACTTAGCACCCTTAGACTAGCACTTTACCATCGTCAATAGCACAACGTATCAAGTATTCATCTAAATCAAATAAATACTCGGCTATTTCATTTTCTTCCCAGTAAAGTTATAGAAGCTACGTATTGTTATAAAAGTCCTGCTGGCTTCACCTTGTTTTCATGTGGGTCAGCGCCAATTCCGTGTTCCCGATATAATATACAAAAATAATCATTAAGTAGTTTAGAAATAATATAGATGAATAAAGTGATGTAAACTTGTTTTGATTTCACGTTTATAAATTATTTTACAAGTACAAATATATTATTTTTATTATTTATTAGGTACAATAATTTTAATGAAACTGTACATATGTAAAAACACACTAGATATTATCTTATACACTAATTTATTTAGATACGGAATGGTATGATTGTGATTTTGAAAACTTTTTGCCAGTGCTTGGGAGGCACCAGACACAGTCGATTTTTCTTTTCGTTTGAATTTTCCTTCTCCTTCACACTCCCTGTTGTACTTACGAGTAGTTAAGTTAATGTTTCGACGCTGCGATTCGACGTGTCAATGCCCGAAGTAATTGCAAAGGTCCAGTCAATTGTTTTATACTTTATCGACTCTTCTACTCTAAGTACTCACTTATTTATTGTTTTAAATATAATTCCGTTCGAAACGATGCGATGTTGTAATGTTTGCCTGCAGGATGTACCTTCCCATTTGTTGAATGTTATTTATCGTCTCTGTTCAGAGATTTCCCACCTAGTTGACCAGTCAGAGCGAAGACTGTTAGTGTTACGTTTGTTGTTATGTTTACTATTTGTGTCACTCAAAGTGTGCTCTTTAAATATAACTAGCAGACACATTGCACCATTTTGTACCTTTTGATTACAGTTTTAATTTTATTCAAGTAAAAATATCGTGTTAAGGACTCCTACGAAATAAGTATAAAAAATGTACGCTTTAAAGAAATTGGAATAAATTATTGGTAACAAATAGGTAGGTAGGTATGATAAGGTGTAGTTAACTTTGTGCGTGCATGGGTATGCGCCTGTGGCGTATTGCGATCAAACGAAACGTTTCATTTGAAACTATACTTGAGCATAACTTGATGCCACTCTAGTGGACTAGAGGAAGCAAAGGAGAGTTTATACAGAGTTGAGATGCCGTACAATAATGAACTTAAGTATAATGTACCTTTCAATCTTGTACACAAGTAAACAAGCATTATTATTTCACCGCTAAATCAATGTACAGTAGCCCAATTAAATGATTTAACACTTTTGAAGGAATGTACTTGGTCATTTTGATAGACGTGTGATAATATCTATTGTCTATTTATGAACACCAAACATGATGATGCTATGATAGGATGCTAGACCAAACATTCGGCCGACTGTACAATGAAGCTACAATCATCATAAAAATTATTTCATATTACTGTAGTTCGTTTTTAAGCTACATCCGCCATAAATTTACAACACTTATCTTAGTATCGTCTATTTTAGTGCAAAAAATAAACTTTCCTCGGTTCATATTAATATAAATAACACTTTTTGTTATACAAGTACGTAACAAAATAAAATTGTGCATGCTCAATTTTTTCGACTGATCTGTGAAATGTAAAAATTAATTGGTAAATTCGGATCATAATGGAAAGTAGATACAACTCGTGCATTAAATATGAATTCTGAAGAATAGAATGGATTGTGCTACTTGAATTTTAAAGTACCTATTTCTAATCTAACATTTATCGACATAACTACTTTTTTTTACAAAGTAAAGCTTAATTTGCTAAACTATTTTGGAAAATTATTGTTTTTCTATAATTTATTCTAGCATTGTAATGTTTCGCACCACAGACTGTGACACGAAAACAGGCATATCACAAGTCTATTTGGTTTCATAAACTAAGGTCGGTTTTTGTATTCGTACCTTATAATGGCAAAAGGCCACACGATCACTGATAGGGGTTTATACACGAGCCATACTAGCTACGAGTGCAGGCGATGTGTCGTGTAGCGACGGCGGCGGTTCATGCCCGACTGTTTCACGTTTTTAGTTTGCATTAGTAAGGCTCGTGCATAATAAGCCTTAACCGCACTTTATCTTGTTAATGGCACAACTTAACTTCGTAGTATAGGTTCTGCTAGATAGAACCTCACTTCACTGAAACTAATTATATTCATCATTATAAATATTATGCATTCATTGGACAAGTTTATGAGAAAATGCAACACTGGTCATGGAAAAATAGGAATTATTTTGAAAAAATATACAAAAATGTCAAGAATGATCAAAAATAATATGTATAGCTCAAACCATGTGATATCTAGTCTTTTTCCATTAATATCCTTCTTTTACAAGTTAAACTAACATGTAAGTCAAAAAGCAACAATTAAAGTTCATTTCGTCTAATTTAAGAAGTTCATAATTTTTAAAAGTACCTATGTGACACCTACCTATCTGACTTGTTTTAAGTACCTAGCTAGGTCTAACAAAAGCCTTCTGAAGCTCAGCTCACCATTGATCCAATTAACCTCCGCTCTCAGTCTAGTGAAATTCATATCTTAGGGTTCCCGCAAAAAAAGTTGAACAAGAGCTGGTCTGCAGTACCTTATAATCCTAATAAATACCTTAACGATGCGGTGTGACTCCCTTTTACTTTGATTTTCTTTAATTTGACTGGATCGAGAGCGTAATAAAGCAGACTGATATTGTGGATCGGGCCTTACAATAATTACCAGAAACTTCTAGGAAGGCACTGGCGCTAGCGTATTCTATTTACCTTGTAGGTATGTCAGACAGAGGAAAATCATAAACTCCCACAACATCTATTCATTCCATAACAAAGAAAACCCAAATTGGCTATTAAGCCTGAACAATAGCCTCATAAAATCGGCATTACTATAGACTAATATGAAAAAGATAGCAATATTTTAGAGTAATGTAATGAAGTCGTATATTATATCAGTTTGTATAAAAGATGACGTACGCGTAAATGAAGTAATTTGCACAATGGCGGGAGTGTAACGCGGTGAAACAGGGCACCCAACGTAAACATAAGGTAATTGCACAATATCTCAGCACAATATTTATGATAATAAATACTATCATTTATCAAAGTATCGTACTGAACACTAACTGTTACTCAAATGAATCCAAGTTTGCCTCGACCGAATAGAGAAATGCACTGAGAAATAATAAATAAATACCTACATCAATGAACAAAACAATTTTCTTTTTTAGAATATTTTTAGTTTTAAGTGTTGAGATAAAGACGTGTTTACTGTGTAAGCACGAGGAGGATTCAATTCAGAAAATACAATAACGTTGCTATGATTACTTTTGTTGTCTCATTTATTTACAAGCCCAATTATTCAACACCAAATTGCAATCTTGATCCAAAGGTAACTAATTATTATTCCATTCTTTCTGAAACGAATTTTACAGCAGTGGAGACGTAAGAATATTACCAGCAGCTCCTGAGGTAAAATATGGAATTGTAACTGCATCGTTCAGACAGCAAAAAATACTTCGAATGATAACCACTGTAACGTTCATAGATAACTAGCTATTATTTATGTACCGTAATCTAGCCCAACAACATGTCCCATTTCCAAAATATCGTTTTACTACTACACATTTATTGTAGTTTGTATTCTTCACTTGGTAAGTATGTCCTAGGGGACGTTTAGTGGTAAACGTAACATTAGTTTATTTAAGCCTAAGATATTGTAAAAATGTTTTAGGATTGTCTTGTGTGTGTGCTCTTGAGTACGAGAATGAGTATGGGCCAGACTACGGCAACGAGTGGATTCTCTATGTGGATGATAATGGCACGACTCATACTATGAACTTTTCGTCATTGCCCTCTGACGCACGCGGAATGATATTTGGGGATGCATACTTCTATCTTTATACAAGGTTGGTGTACTTATTAAAAACTATACTGAAGTAACTTACAACTGAGTACCTACCTAGTAGGTAATGATTTTTACGACATTCTACAAAATCTACTATAAAATATTATAAATGCGAAAGTTTGTGAGTTTGGATGATTGTGCCTCAATCACGCCTAAACGGCTGAACGGATTTGAATGAAACTTGGAATATACATAGTACATGTACTGAATTAACATATGGGCTATTTTTTATCCGGGTACCAAGCAAGCGAAGCCGCGGGCGGCAGCTAGTTTACTAAAAATTTAACATTATGCACATAGCACACTGAATAGGTAGTTATAATAACTAACAAACTACTTTTGACATGCTAAGATGTTTTTACAGGCGTAATTTTAAGGCTGAAATGCTGACAGTGCCTGATAATAATGACACAACCTTCGAAAGTCAATATTTTAATTCATCTAACGAAGTCAAAATAGTAACCCATGGATGGCTCTCGGGCGAAACCACTGAGTGGTTACAAAAAATAAAAAGCTCACTTTTGAAGAAGAACGACTATAACGTGATATTAGTAGACTGGAGCGAGTTAGCGGACAATCCTATTTACCCATGGTCTGCCTTCAGTACAAGATACGTCGGAAAGAGAGTTGCAAAATTACTGACGGCAATAATGGATACTTATAAAGTTGGAGGGGAAAGCGTTCATTTAGTAGGGCACAGTTTGGGAGCACAAGTCATGGGCTACGCAGGCATGTTTTCTAATCACCAAATTAGAAGAATAACGGGTAAGTTTAACAATTACTTTAAAAATATACGTAGGTTATCTACGAAATTTTGAGTTAATAATATTATTACCTAATATTTATTTTGAAAGCCTTATGTTACTGGATATCAAGGTCAAAGTTTATTGATTTTTGAAGGACTTGATCCTGCCCGGCCCCTATTCGAGATACCAAGAATGGGAAGGGATTTTCGTTTGGAAAGGAGTGATGCTGCATTTGTGGATATAATCCACACTTGTGGGGGAATTTACGGTTATCGACTAAGTCATGGGCATGCAGACTTTTATCCTAATAATGGCAAAGCAAGGCAACCAGGCTGCAGTGGAGCCCAGCAAATGATCGGTAACTCATCTAACTAAACCCTCAGACCAAATAAAAAGAGAAGACGCCGCGCCGCGAACAACAATTCGGAAGCGGGTCTTTTCTTTTTATTTGGTCCGAGCCTAAACCATCCTAGAGGTAGTGTTCAGAGATCACATCTGGTGTGATGACACAGCTTTAATTACAGAGGGCTGCAGCCATGGGAGATCATGCGAGTTTTTTGAAGAATCAATCAACTCCGATACACCATTTCTTGCATATCCTTGCGAGAACTGGGAAAAGTTTGACAATGGGGAATGTAGAGACAACCCGACAGCGATGGGATATCCCGCACTAGAAGACTCTTTAGGCAATTACTATTTGTATACAAGAGCAGAACCTAAATACGCTATCGGAGACGAAAATTAAAGCTAAGATAAAAATATGACCAGCATGTAAAAATGGTACTTACACGAATAAATCTTTCGCATTGCAATTTATGATTGCATCTTTCATCACTAATATTTGTGATTTTTTTAAGCTTTTTCATATTCATACAAGGTAAGTGAATTTATTGGCAATTAAATTATCCTATACCACCCTATGCTATCCAAATATCTTAATTATCTAACAGAAAATCGATAAGGCGTTTCTAGAACGAAACTAGGTGTGTGTATGTATAGTAATGAGAGCAAAAAAAAAACAATGAAATACAGTAAAAGTGTGTATTGTATTATTTACCAACTAATAAATACAGTTTCATTTATTAAATAATGTATAAAAAAATTATGAGATCTACTACTAGTCGTGTCACTAGTTCTTTCGAACAGTGAAAGGATTTCAAGTGCGCTTCAAAGGCTGCTTCCGTGCACTAATGATCTTAGTATAAAATTCTCAATTTACGAGTCATCTAAACGTTAATCTATTATAAATTGCATATAAATTTACTGAATCTAATCACAACTTACGAAGACAATATTATAACTACTTAAATATCTGTGTACTCAATTAGACATATTATATAATTTTAATATTGCCGAAGAATATTTTGAATAACCAATGTAAGTTTGACACACAGTTTGTAACAGACTTGAACGAGTAAAATTTGTAAAGACAATTTAAAATGGGGAATCAGCTTACATGTGCTGTCCTAGACATCGAAGCCACGATCCTGAAACCAAATAAACAAACATTGAACTGAGCTGCTACAAAAGTAATGTTTTTAACATAAAAATTATAAAATGAGTATCAGATAATATAATGTTTGTGCATCATTATGCATCAGTCGGGAAAAGAAGACAACAATAAGAATCATCATTGAAGCGGGTGTTGATTTACAACAATAATTATCAATATATTGATTTTTTATTGTCTATACTGAAAGACTTACCAAATGTTTAATGCTCCTCTTGAGAAAATAATTTCGAAGGCCGAAAGATGACAAATCTATAACAGGAAATACAAAAGGTATTAATAAGATAAAGTGAGAAAAGATAAAAAAAACAATCTTACTTATCTTACTTATATTATAAAATTGAAAAGTCTTAGTTTGCTTGAAATTACCGGCGTAAAGCTCAAAACGCAACGATAGCGCGTACTAATTTTTCCTGTGCTGCCATCTAGTACGAAAGTTTGTGACGATGTTTGGATGTTTGTGCCTCAATCACGCCTAAACTGCTGAACGGATCTGAACGAAACTTGGAATATACATAGTACATGTACTGGATTAACATATAGGCTATTTTTTATCCGGGTATCACGCGAGCGAAGCCGCGGGCGGCAGCTAGTGAATAATAAAAATACCACTACTTGTTCTATGGATAGCATCAGATTTAAAATTTGTTTCATCATTATACATCAGTCGGGAAAAGAAGACAAAAATGGAGGAATCATCATTTGCTATCTGATCATGAAGAAATGTTTTACAATGGCATCGTGAACAAGCAATATTGGTACATACCTTGCCGAAGACATGCTATTCTTTCCACGCGAATGCGGCCAGAGTTTGATTCCGATACTGAAAAAGAGAGAAATGTGTAAATCTTTGAAAAAAAAATTAAAACCATCATAGACAAAAGGTCAGCGACAAACTCAACTTACCTAAAATAGATCTTGATTAGTTCCTAGCTAAAAACTGATACCTGTGAACATAATAAAATGAGATTAGTAAACTGAATTGAACACAGATAATGAAACTGAAATAAGACGTTAGTAACTAGTATTCTAGAAGGAAACCAAGTCAACGTGATAAGTTTATCGTAGTATTATTCAACATGAAATAGGTTTTAATAAGGATATAATTTCAACTCTTATAATACTGGGTATCTTGGAACCATAGTACTTGTAGTTTTGACACGGGGAATTCTAGTTTGGGGTTAGGACTTTGTATGACTGTTCCACCAAGGTAGGTACTATCATGTTCATCTTAAATTGTATTTGTAAAGCTTTGTAGGACTACTTCTTCTGCAAGGCTTTACAAATAAGTTCAAAAGTTTTAAATAAAACATTTCAATGAGACTAATTGATTAAAATTCTGATTTTTTTTCTTGCATATTTATTTGCGACTTGCATAAATGCTTAGTGTTGAGGTATTGTGTCCAGCAATCCTAGAACAACTTTATTCCCGCACCCTTTTTGATGGATATACATAATTTCAGGCCTATAAAATAATAAATGCCTAAGCCAAATATTCAAAATCTAGAGCCGGCTCAATGCAATCAATGATCTCTAATCACGGAGCATAAAGTAAACAGTCAAATTCAATAAATATAAAATGTTGCGATATTTGTAGATCTCTTTTTAGTACAGCATATTTTACAAACTAGTGCAAGCGCTAAAATACAAGATTAGGCGTTTTATAAAACTTCTAAATTGGAACAGGATTCAGAAATAAATGCAGTTCTCAATTATGAGTAGTGCAGGATTTTTTCAAAATTTAAATTAAACAAATAACAATGATAAGTTCAATATCATTATCCAATTAAAACATCATCCAGCACTCCATATAATCGAGCCAATACGGAAATCAGTTTGTGGCTTGATTTCCTCCTACGCTGACGTCGGTCGCGTACGTTCGGTCGCGTATGACATAGAAAAAGTCCCGCAGTGCTAAACCGATCGCTGTAGGGAACAGTCGTGTATAAAATTACGATGTGATTTTTTTTGTAACGAACCAGTTTATAAATTATTTAATTTGTGCATTATAGTAGCGCATGCAATTTAATAATACCGATCTCCTACTTTCCATATTTAGTCTGGGTACAACAATTCGTAAATTTGCATCCACGCTGCCTGTCTGGCATCACCATCCTTGCACAAGCTGTGAGACAAATCCCACAGTACAGGATGCTGGCGTACCTCACCTATTACTCTTTCCGTGTCAACGTTCATAATTCGACTGTACCGCGCACACGTACGACGTACGTTCAACCGGTCAGCGTCAGCGCGCCGACGCACGCGGCGCTGACGAGTAAGACCGACGCGCGCCATCAGCGGCGCGTAGCAAAAAATCTGCCGCGCACGTCAGTTCGCTGTGCAGTGTCCCATAGAACATTGTGTTTATTCGTACGCTCGACCGATGTACGCGTCCGACGTCAGCGTAGGAGGAAATCAAGCCTTATAGATACTTAAGTAATTTTCTTGTGAAAGTATTGCTCTTTTGATGAAGATAAATATTCTCCGCGTGAAACTGCGATGTATTTTGCATCCGAAGGGTTATAATTGGCCTAGTCGCTCCTATTGGACGGAAATCAATAAATATTCCAATAAATTTGGATAAACATCTTTGCCTAAAAACTCCATCACAAGAGTTGGCCACTAGCTCATACGAATTTACTTACTGGTCACTAAGGGCATGTTAACTCGTCGTATATGTCGATTTTTGCTATAACAGCCTTTGACCGAAGCCATTAGGCAATCTTAAAGCTACGTCTTGGTCATTACCTATACTGAATGAACTATTAAATTTAGGATCTGTAACTTAGCGACTAAAGTTTTAATCAGATCATCAATCACGCCATAACGTTAATGTGGATGAAACTTGGCACAGACACAGCTTATGAGCTAGAATATTATGTGAAAGCCACCTCCGAAAGCTGGTTGTCCATAAGTCCACAATCGATGTCTATTTAGAGCCATTACGCACTGTCGACTGGTCGCCGGCGACTCGGTCGATGGCGACTGTGACTTACCTACTATAGTTTAAATAGGTGTTGTGTTTACGCACTTGGTCTCGACGACGCCGTGAATCGCCGCTTAGTGACGACGCACAAGAGACTGCCGGTCGCCGGCGACCAGTCGACAGTGCGTAATGACCCTAAGGCGGTAATGATCATTACTTACTAATCATCGATCAGCGAACCATGCACTTAGATAGAAGTTTTTTTTAAATATCGCAACGCGTGCTAATATAACAGTGCACTAGTGAGCACGATGTATTTTATGTGACCGGCAATATTAATATTCCTTGGTGAGGCAAAGCCCATTGTAAAATAACCAGTTTACTGTGAAACCTGAAAGTTTTGCAGATCCCTCGTAATATGTAACTGGGTCGTTTCGAACAGGTAGACGTGTGTTGAATAAAAATAAGTTTTGAATCTACAAAATCGATTAGTGCATGACCCAAATTCGATCCTTGGAGTCACTGCTCCATCAGTCGTTCATAGTACACAAAACAATGTAAAATCTTAGTTTCAAAAATAAAACGCAATAAGTGTTCAAATTCAATTGGTAACAAACTATTTTTTTATTCAACTTACCACTCGGAAAACAATGCTCGGACGCAGAATCAAAATAGATCAGTGGCTGAAATTGAAGAGTTAGACAACGCTGGTAGAATACTTCTTCATATTTCTTCGCATTTTTCCATTCCTCAGAATGAGTTCTGCTTACTTTACAAATTCTGTCAATAAAAGTCGAGAGAAATATTGTTGGAGAAATCAAATCGAAAATCAGTAGAATTTACTGTCTATAATAAAGGGAATATGTTGTGAATAACATTATTATACAAATTATCTAAACCAACAAGTACGGGGTAAATATATTGAATTTAAAGATGGAAAATAAAATACGACCATGCTATAACGATGGCTCGTAAAAAATATTACTCTTACCGAGTGAAACAAATAAAGGAACAGGAAAGTTTTATGCCATTCCGTAGAAAATAAAAGGAAACAAGTAGCTCAAATAATATCGATATGAAAATGTATTCAATTAAATAATTGAACACGAAATCTTTTGATTTATTTTCACTTTGTTGTTTGTTCAAGTCTAGTTAATATTAATCAGTATTATTTATTTCATACTTTTTTCCAATAAATTTACATTTTGTTGGATATTCAATCGCAATGAACCTCTGCAGATGAAGACTAAAAACCTGTAAGTACATAGATGTAAATAGAACACAATGAAATTATATAAAAAATATACAACCTATCTAGTCGTGTCAATAGGTCTTTCGAATCAGTGTGGGAAAGGATTTAAAGTGCGCTTTAAAGCTTTCGTGCACTTATCGTGACACATATCTTCAAACTTTTGAGGAAAACATCGTGTTTCCTCACGATGTTTTCCTTCAAAATTCCTTCCTTTCCGTTTTAAAGTATTGGTATAGCGCACATAATTTTTTCGAACTGTAAAATCCATGACCTTGACCGATAGATCAGGACGCAGGGACCTCCAGTGTTCTAAAAAAATATATACTAATAAATACAAATAATTAAATAGAAATAACATATTTTAATTTAAATATTTCTTCCTTATCTGGGTGTTGTAATTTCATGTATTATAACAAGTATGTATTTAAAAAAAAAAAGTACATAAGTATTACTTCACTGTTGGACTGGAAATAAAGAAAAAGCATAGAATGGGTTCAGCTGCTTCTCTCCCAGAGCACGTCGTAAAAGTCGACTAAGGGATAGAGGATAGTATCCTCTCCAGTATGATGAACAACTTATATGGGCGATGGGCTGATCACCTGTCACCATATCCATCTAGGACTAATTCAGAGGTGGCTGCAAGTTTTCTTATGTTTACTTGTGGCTCTGCCCACCACATTAGGGATACGGTCGTGATATATATGTATGTATGTATTTAAGTATTCTATCAGCCATCTGGTACCCATAATACAAGCTTTGCTTAGTTTGGGGCCAGATGGCGCTGTGTGAAATGTACACAAATATTTATTTATTTAGGTAATATGAATCTGACTGACTAGCTCTGTCTGGCTTCAGAAATAATTTCATGCTTTAGTTGCATTCTTTACTTTTATAATATATTTTTTTACTTTTATGATGAAAAAATAAATAAAGGTCAAATAAAACTATAAATATATAAATAAGATGAATTTGTGATGAATATATGGAGTTTCCTGAATTAGAATCTTGACTCGGGTACTTAATAATTTTTCTGTAGAATAATAACAATTAAGTGTATCTTGTGGTAAATTAACTAGTCAGAAACACGTGTGTAAATCGACTTTTATTACGATTTCACGTGAGGCGTTACTTTAGCCACTTCAGAGTGAATGTTTGACATAATAATATCACCGACCTATGAAAGTTTTGGCTGCAAGTTTTGGAAGTAGAAGTAGAAAGTTATTGTCAAGCTAAAACCTACAATATTAACTGAAATAATGGAATATAGTTCCCAAATAATAAACTCAATATTTCATAAGGTCTGTCATACAGTGGGTCGAAATTACCTGTGGTACCCGTCACAGGACCACTTTTTTGACATGACAAACTATAATAATTATAAAAACACAATGCAATGTGTCAATCGTAAAAGTGTATAAAAAAAACTAAGGCCTTTTACAATCTATAGTAGATGATTTATACAGCGTCAGGAGGCAACTTTTGCCTTCACTAACGGGACGCTGTAGTGCCCGGGACGAATTAAGATGGAGCAGGCTTGCCCAGCACTTATTCCATCCTCTCAGCTTAGTCGGCCTTGTCCACAGGAAAGACATGGTCAATACGTGCGGAGCTGACTAAGCCGCGGGTTTCCTTACGATGTTTTCCTTCATCGTTTGAGGGTACTGGTATGGCGTACATAAATTTTTCGCACAGAAAAATCCATTGGTACACGACCGGGTTCGAACCCACGACCTTAGGATCGGAAGGCGGGGTCACTACCAACTAGACCACCAGTGCTCTTAAAAGTGTGTACAATTACACAATTTCGAGCTACTTTCAACCCCATGCCCGATTATGCCCAAATATGTTCATGGATCACCTAGAAGTGGTCTAGTGCTGCTTTCACTAGGTGACACATAAACATAATTTACACATTAGGCGTACAAAGGGAAAAAACTGATAATTATTGGAATATTCTTATCGATGTTTGGTGTCGTATTGCAGTGATTTTTAATTAAAGCACTAATTAAGAAATGTCTGTTTATTTAAATCATGCCTCAACGGCTAAACCGATTTAGATAAAACTTGTTTTGTTTCTGCTTCTGCTAGTTATGGAACCCCTCAGATATGGGATAGATGCGAGACTTATTTAAGAATGATCCCATTATCATACAATAACAGTGATATCCCAATCAAAATACAAATGTGGAAAAAGGGCCAAGTTTGGTACAAAGAATATAAATAGATTAAAATAATCAATGAACAACAAAATGTTCTTCTAAATAATGAAAAACGTGGTACTTTGAAGAATTTATATGAAACTTGGCACCCGTTCAGATCACAATTTATTACTTCTTTTGACAGCAACGCTCCGAAATTGGACCCCTTTTCACATACTTAATTTGTTTTTTATTGAAATCTTATTTGCTGCAATTGGCACAGTAATGGCCTAAGTGGTAAATTACAACGTTCGTCACCCTAGGACGTGCTTCATTGATATCTAAATAATTACTGTGTTACTTAAGGTTGGTATTAAAAGCTAAGATGTTTGTCTACCACTAAAGCCGCTGTTCTGGCGGCACAGGCGGCACATGTTAGGCCGCCGACCTTGGTACATATGTTACCTTTGATGGCGGCGCGCACGTTTTGATGGTACTTACCACAGATAGTAAGAAATTCTATTCTTACTTCTTAAAGAAGTATAGGAGGTGGTAAAAAGCGAATTTTATTGTCCTAGGGACATAAACACGACGACGTAAGCCCTTTTAGGAAACATTTTTCACAGCATTGTGCGTGTACAAATAGCTATACAATTTCATTATATTTTTGTGCCAGCAAATTAAGTCAGATTTAAATTAAGAAAATTTTATTACAGTCGAATTTTTACATTATTTGTTTCACTTTGTTCCCCCCTCATGGTGTAAAATCTGAGAAAAGGTTGAAGCTCGAAAATATAAATCAGCCGGTATCGTGAGATCCATTATATTCTGTTGCACAAGACGGCAATAACGATAATTTTAGCATGTCTAAAATCAGTACAAGATGGGTACCAAGAAAGCTCCCGTTCACAAAAGATAATATTGCAATAATGAGCTGCCTTGCAAAGATGTGGCTAAACTACTAAACAGATTACTAAACCACTCTCACTACACTGAGATACCTGGTCTTTTACGATTAGTAAATTATTTCAAAACCGAAAAGAACTTCAGAAGAAAAATGGTTATGAAGAAGAGGTTTATAATGTTATCCGATTTCAGGTCTTTTTTTAAATTAACATAAAATATAATTAAATAGAAAAATCTTAATTTTGAACCCCTTTATCCGCAAAGTTTTAGACATGATGCTACAACCTAGTGTGGCAAGGTGCTATAAGTAGAATTTAAACTTAATTAACAAGATTAACGAATGTTGTAGGTTTTAGACGCTTAGCTTTCGGTAAGCAGTCATTTAGCACTTTAATAATTTACTTTGGGATGGAAATACTGTTATACTCCAGCCAAATTCTATGTATAATAAAGGTCTACCTAAAGTCCTAGGCCTGAGTGTATAAGCCGGACAGCATTTAGCAATTGCAAGCCAACATTACTCGCGTTATTCGTGAAATACTACCAGAAATTTTAAAACGCGTAAACGAAATTTGGAGCTAGCGCATGAACCAAATGAGATAATTTATTTTTAAAGTTAACTGCATAGGTGGTTAAAATTTAAATCAAATTATCTTCAAAAAGTAAATGTAAAGAATTGTTATTTTATATAATAACAAATAAACTGATAAAATTGTTTTTTCTTTATTATTTTTTACGTTTGAAAAAGGAGGCACTAAGTGAATCACCCGTTATAAGTGCCGGTACCAGTACAGTATGTAGTACTCTTCAACATTGATAGAACTGGTGGTAAAATGGTACTAATATTAATCTTTGGAGTAGGTAAACCACATCTGACTCTGGACGGACGGTCGGACGGACGGACAGACATGGTGGAACTGTAAGGGTTCTTCTGAATTTCGAACCCTAAAAATGCATACAACCATTGGCACAGCTGATTCGATTACTGCTAAAAGTCGTCGGATGACTGACTGCAATCCAAACCAGACGTCCTCCTATCGTATCAATATTTCAACAATCAGTTTTCCTTGTGGATCTGCCCACCATATTAGGGATACCGGTGTGTAAATATGTAGTAGTTCCACTGGGAAACCACAGCCTTCATTAAGTCCTGCTGAGTACAGGCGATGGGGCAAAGAGGACATAGGTGAGGTAGGTCATGTCTTCAGTGGGATCACCGTACTAGCACTGGATTTGGTCTGGCTCACTGTAACCCCATTTGACGCGATTTGCTCCGCAGTGGCCAATTTTGCTCTGGAGTCAATTGAGATGATCTCCAAACAGGCCACTGCAAATTTCGGCCGGGTGGCAATTGCTCAGCTGGAGCGATAAAATCCAAAGGTGCGTGTTTAGCCTTCCACAGTTCGCTCGTCCTTAAAACACGGAATTGATTCCTTTGACAGGACATCCACAGGTAGACGAACACGACACGATGTTCTAGTCTAGTCATAATAATAATAATGACTTTGGTTCGTTTTTTTTCATCGAAATTAAAATGATAAAAGGATTAGAAGATTTTAGTATAGGAGAGTTGCATCTGCGTTCAGTTTTTTTAACGAAGGCAACGCGATTTATTATAAATTGCACTATATAATAGCCGTTATATAGACGATTATACGAAAAAAAAACATATCGGCATAATATGTTGTTCCAAAGTGTCGGTAATCCGAGATAAGAAGAATATACTGACGATGCCAACAAATACTGAAAATTGACAAAAATGTTGACCAAAATCTTCAAATCCCTAATAAAAGAAGAGAAAATGTGTGCTACACACAATGTGATATTGTGATGTGACTTTGCCGCAATAGGAGAAATGGCTTATTCCATTATGCTCCCACTCTCATGATCCCAGTGGAATCATACAAAACTTTTGAGTTCATTAAGCTCCCACTATTTGTGGGATTCAAAAACTCCTCCGGTTTTATTCCATGTTGATCCTAGCTACATAGGGCTGTTCTATCTATGGAAAAAAGTACGCTACTTACATTTGCCTTATTTTCAAATCACATCATTACTTCCAAGTATGTGGGATTATAATGGAACGATGAGTGTTCACTGCTCCCTAGTGGGAGCTTAATGAACTCAAAAGTTTTGTATGATCCCACTAGAATCACGAGAGTGGGAGCATAATGGAATAAGCCGGAGAAATACGTATATGTCACCGTAAAATTGTAAATTAAATACCGTTAGATTACAATATATTTCGCGAGATTGTTAACTGTCGAAAGATTGTGAACCGTAACAATTAAACTGCTTTAAATTTCTGGTGCTTCGGTGGCCGCTACCGCGGCACGCTCGCTCTGCTCGCGCATTGTTTTTCGCTAACCAACGTAACCTACTTTATTCTCGCGAGATTATAATATAACAATTTTACGGTGACAATAATAAAATACACACCAGTAGGAGAAATAGAGAAATAGAATTGAAAACTATATGATCACAAATCAGTATACTCGGTGGTTTCCAGGGTTCACTATAATTTTGAGGTGAGAACCTTTGCTTATGTACATACATAATTATAGATTTATTTTTTGGAATCAGTTAATTTGTCCCGATTAAATGGCATGGTTGTTTATAGCAGAACATTACCGTGATTAGAACAAAGGTTTTGAAATGCATTGGCAAACTTGAATGAGAAACTGCCTTACGCATAGATAATTCACAACCAAAGTTTAGATTTCTTACCAGATAGGTAACCTTCAATTGGACTCTACCGAACTTCAGCTAGTTGAGAAATAAAAAATTAAAATGAGAGTTTTCATTACGAACTAATTTATTAAATAAGAATGCTATTTTATGTAATGATAATAAATGTAGCAAATTCATGTCATTTCAAACATGCTCAAGTCGACACTATAAAACACAAAACATTATTTTCTCCTTTCACACTTTATAAATTAGACGTACCGTTTAAATATCCTATGGTGTACTTAAAAACTCTTTACCTACAATTTAATACAAGCAGATTTTAATTTTTAAACTATAAAGTATCATACATAAGATACGTTTTAAGTTGATCGTTTAAACTATAATTCCAAAGTCGCCAAACACTTTTATGATTCTATTGAAATAGCGAGTCGCAACTTGAAGATAAATTATTTATGTTTTACTGGATCATTCATTCCTACATAACTTAAATAAATCTATGTTTAATGAACAAATGCAAGATATAAGTTTTACGATTTAACTATTTGAGACGTCTTGTAGTTCTACAGATTTATACAACTATTAACTGACATTTGGAAAATCGCACTAGTTGGCGTCAAGCTTTAAATAAAAATACTAAACTACGCTTATTACTTTAACAGTGCACGATTAATTTCCATGAAAACTTTTTTCTATACGTATTCTAACAGCAAATATATTTAAATTATACTTACCTTCTTTAATTTTATATTGCAAAAATGAAGAGCAAATTAAACTCTACAAACTATTTAAATAATATTTCGTCGTCTTCAGAATCGAACACTGTGCAATGGGCATGCTGCTTGACATAGATTACGAAGACTATTATTTACATCAATCCGTGTTTAATGATTTTTTTAATTAAAAATTAAGTTTAGGTTGAATTTGAGCGCAAAATGCCTATATTTTTTGTTTAAATTTTATGCGAACTTCAAGTTAGAACAAATAGGGGAACTTTGTAAGAAATACTATCAATTCATTGCGTTTATGCGTGTTGAAATTAGGACGCGCTCCAAGAGAAGCGACGCCAAACTAACCTCTACAAGTTTTAGTAGTATCTTAGAATGGTTTTCCGCAAGATCACGACTTATTCTACCAAAATTCGGTAGATCCAGACAGATCTATTTCACAAAATTAATAGTGTAGTAGAAAAAAATATTTACGTAAACCAAATCGCGATCATAAACTAAGAGGTTAGTTTTAAAAAATAATTAATTATATCATATATTTATATAAATTATTTGTCAAATTTTCCCCTTATATGTTACTAACCGAAAACTCGGTACAGAGTAACTTTATTGAGTCATCCATTTCATTTAACGGATTTAAAGAACAGGATTAATAGCGACGACGTTTATTGGGGTAATCATCCATTTGGCGGGGCCCTTCCCACCCACGACCCTGGGGTATGTCGTCAAAACTTCCTCTCGGCATGTCGAACTGGTCTCTGAAGCCTCCGTCCTAGGTAATCAATCACAAAAACTTTCCAATAGTTTCAAAGTACACTGCAGGAATATTGAAATATTCGCTACAATATTATGATAAAACTTAGTGTCTAAAATATTAAATAGGTGGTACGTATTGTGATAAACTTTGTTTCATAACTGTAATGCTGTTCGCGAATTGTTAATTTAGCAACTATTACTGGTAAAGATAGGTTTGATAATCTTTTGCAACTTTCTGTCTCTATAAACATAACATTCGAAATGACAAAAACGCATCAAAAAGAACAATAGCAGCAACTCGGGTGTGGCCAGATTGAATTCAAAGATTTGTGCTGGAAGAAAAGAAAGTCGTGAAGCAAGTGATGTTGGTAGGAGCATATTAAATAAAATGTTTGTACATAGTATGTCTCCATGCAGAACTTCGTAATATCTTAAAACTATTAATAGCGTCTATTATGATGCTTCTTGGCTGCTGGGACCTCGAACAATCGTTTCACAATGTATAAGTAATGGGTAGTAACACTTTTATATCCGTGTACATAAATGTATGATTTTCAAATTTTTAGTTTTGACTAATTTTATAATAATATAGACCAGAGTTAATAACGTCGTCATCTGAAAAATCTGAAAAAAACGTAGTAGCATCAAAATTCATCCAGCCGTTTGGGTGCTACGTCCTTCGTAGCAAAGTAAAGGATCAGTAAATTTTATTTTATCTCTATCAATTGCTGTTCGTTTGTCTCGCTTAAACTCGAGAACGACTGGTCTGATTTAGCTGATATTGGTTTTGAAATGTTTGTTGTAATCCAGGGAAGGTTTAAACGATGAAAAACATAGTACATGTACCGGATAACACGCGAGCGAAGCCGCGGGCGGCAGCTAGTTACTCATATAAAGCACACACGAAAAACATGACCCGCTAATCTGTCAATCGATATCTGAAAAGAGTACGGAACGCATACTTTTGGTGTTTACCTAATTACCAATATTATATAACCGAAATTTTGAGGATGCTTGTATATTTGTATTTTAATGACGCTCGCGCTGTAACAAGTGAAGAACCGATTTGGACGAAACCTGGAATACTTAGCATATACCTACCGTCACCATTGTGACCGGCTTGAACCACGCACGAGAAGCTAAGAGTTGAAGATAATAACATTAAACATACATACATACATATCACGCCTGTTTCCCATAGGGTTAGGCAGAGATCACGGATCTCCATTTGTTACGATTCTGACATACTTCTTTCGCTTCATTCACTTTCATAACATTCTTCATACATGCTCGTCGGTTTAAGGTACTCTTGACCTGGCCCTTTTCCAGTTTAATCTACATTAAACAATTATTTTATTTATTTATTTGTTAATTAAGACAAATAATAGGTAATATCTGTTTATGTAATGTTTATCGAAATAGATCGCTTATGCTAGTATTTCATTCATCCAGTTATGTTTTCTTAGCGTGCCTTAGTCATTCGAACTTGTTCGAATTTTTATTTCGGTTTTACGAAGTCTCACAGATAAAACTCAAACGTCAAGAAAATGGTAAAAAATAGTTAAAAATGGTAACAACAAAGAGAGTACTTAAAATATATTTCCATAACGCATAATTCCACTAGAACGATCTAGTTATTACTATTGGTGATACATGTAGTAACACACAATAAGAGAGTAATGTAGCGACTAAATAAACAATCCGGTGACAATATACAGTAATGAAACAAAAAGCTGTTAATACGCAGATAATAGTAATCTAATAAGTCTTCTTGATAAATTATTTTAATACCAATTTATGACTCAGTGTAAAAAACACCGAAAATTCAGAATAACAGTAGTCACAGGATAACAGAATATGCAGTAAGTATATCTCACATCACAAGCACATCACCATAATTATTGTATATTGCAGGTCAGAATAAATTCCACTCAATAAGTTTGTATTACCTATTTACACATTAAATACTGTATTGCAAAATAACATAGGTCAACCACCTGTGACCTAGATCAGTGTTCGAAATATCTGGTGAACTCCGTTAAAGTTATCGAACGTGAAATTCATGTTCACCTATATTCATACAGTGCCGCCATAATCCTAACCCAGTTATTGATCTAACCTAACCTATGATAACCAAGAAAGTGTCACCATCAACGAAAGACGAGATATTTGTCGATTCCCACCAATATTTATTAATTACTAGCTGCCGCCCGCGGCTTCGCTCGCGTGGTACCCGGATAAAAATCTTACTTATATTATAAATGCGAAAGTTTGTGAGTTTGGATGTTTGTGCCTCAATCACGCCTTAACGGCTGAACGGATTTGAATGAAACTTGGAATATACATAGTACATGTACTGGATTAACATATAGGCTATTTTTTATCCGGATACCACGCGAGCGAAGCTGCGGGCGGCAGCTAGTAGCCTATATGTTAATCCAGTACATGTACTATGTATATTCCAAGTTTCGTTCAAATCCGTTCAGCTGTTTAGGCGTGATTGAGGCACAAACATCCAAACATCGTCACAAATTTTCGTACTAGATGGCAGCACAGGTAAAATTAGTACGCGCTATCGTTGCGTTTTGAGCTTTACGCCGGTAATTTCAAGCAAACTAAGACTTTTCAATTTTATAATATAAGTAAGATAAGTAAGAAGTAAGATATCTTATATTCGTCGATGTTGCTTTAGCATCACCTTTTTACATTATTATTACTATTAGCTTGAAACGTCCCACTGCTGAGCAAAGGCCTCCCCTTGTTCTCTAGCGCTGCTCTGATTTCGTGCTAATTCATCCCACGCCCTGTTGAAGGTGTCGAGGTCGTCTCGCCTTTTTTTTCATAAATTAATCACTCGAAATGATCTTAACTTTAATGTTTGGATGTTTGTGTTTATGCCTCAATCAAACAGCTGAACGGAAATGAATGAAATACAAAATATATATAAATTATAAATTGTATGCTGAAATAACACGTATGTAACTACTTTTTATCCGGGTGCCACGCGAGCGAAGCCGCGGGCGGCAGGTAGTCAATAAAGGCTAAATGAGATAATATTTTGTTATTGTAATATTACATTTTTACAATGACGATGCGACGCTTACGCATTTGCGTGCAAACTCTATCACTTTTAGAAGAAACACTGATCTAGGTATTACGACTCCACTGTCTCATTTCAGTGTTTTTTAAATTCTGACCTCAACATTATACTTAGTGAAATAATGTTGCATTATAAATATAGCTTATGTTTGTGCCTGTGATTCTGTATGTGAACAGTTTTAAGGCATTATTCGGAGATATTTTTGCTAAATTAGAGAAAAATCAATGTTTCAAAGATCATTCAATCATTATTGGTTTATGCTGCATTTAAGAAAATATTGATTATTGTAAATCTTGTGCCAGAGAGTAAGCAATAAGCAAGTCTATGGCACAAAATTATAATAGCAATGAATGTACTTACCATTGGAGATTGTTGATCGAAAATGCCCTGTTCTTGGCGGTCCAGCATCGAGTTGAGACGCTGAGCCTGAAATAAGTTTTAAGATAAGTACAGGAGACAAAACTATGCTCACGAATGCAAAGTTGTTTACGATTCCAAAAAATTGGATGAAACTAGAAGAAGCTGGAATATCACAATTGGACAATTATTATAAGATGGGCTTAAATGTATCCACACATGCTAGGGTGTACCTGACTGAAACTGTCAATACCTGTCAGCTAAGCTTGAGCTGAATAGTAAGATTAACAGGCACTGTTGTGCAACATACTCCGTTGTTTACCTGTACTGTAACTGTAACCAGTTAGGCGCAAGTGAGTACCTGTACAAATAGCGTGTTCTCCTGCTGTCGGCGTCGCAGCTCATCGTCCTGCTGGCGCATGCGCTGCGTCATCTCGCCCTCGGTGCGCTGGAGCTGCGCGCGCTCGGCGTCGCGGCGCGACTCAGCCGCGCGCTCCGCCATCTCCCAGCTGCGCTTCTGACGCTCGCGGTCTTGTTCGCGCTGACGAAGCTGCTCGCGCAAAAGCTCTGTTTCGTGCTCGTACCTGGCGAACGTAGACAATGGTATCGATTTCGATGTATGTACGTTTCCCTTAACTAAACTTAATTTGTCATTCTTAAAAATCTTGCCGTCAAGATCAAACTAGGGAGGCCTTGCTACACAATCACTTTGGTAAAACACAACAATAAATGCTGCAAAAATATGAGAGTATAGACCACATACTTGGCATATTCCATCTGCGCCTCAAGTTTCTCTTCCTCAGCAGCTAGTTCCTTCTTTAGTGCCTCTTCCTTCTGTCTGTGGAGCTCATGCAGCTGCTTCCACCTGGTACCGTATTCGTGCTCAAAGCTGTTCAACTCAGAAAATCTTGGCCCCAACTGTAAAAAAAAGTTTAAAACATAAAAATATTCAACTTTCTAGAAAAACAAGAGATATCGAAATTTTTATACTGTCATTACCTCCCGAGCCTTGAGGAACTCAGGGTGCTTCTTGGGTAGATTCTTCTCTGGGTATCCATCAAACTCATCAGGCTCCTCAAAGCTCTCCACAATGACTGGCCGAAGAGATGAAGTCAGGAAGAAGCACTTATCAGTGCAATTACGAATGGCGGCCAAAGCGCTGGGCTTACGCGAGTACTCAACAATGCCCTCTCCCAGAGGTTTCCCTCTCTCATCAACCCTGACGTAGGCCCTCTCTATCCTTCCGAAGATCTCAAAGCCGCGGTAAAGCAGCTCGTTAGAAACCCACGGGGGAAGGTTCTTAACACGAATGGCGCAGTTGTGAGGCGCGAATCGCACTCTTAGGTTTCTGCCATTCATCATTTTACCATCTAACTCACGCTTTGCCCTCTCAGCATTCACTCTGAAGTCCTAGAAAAACATAAGTATGTTATTATCGTTCTGATGTACTTTATAAGAAATAAATGAGTAAAACAGCAACTATTTACCATTTTTATGAAGCCAAAGTTCTTTTCCTTGTTTATGAACAGTTCAGCGCATTCACCAAATGTTGAGAACAGGTTTGTGATTTCTGCTTCAGTAATGTCACTAGTGAGGTTGCCAATGTACAGCCTGCTCCTCCCATTGAACTTGACTTCCGATTGGTCAACAGGAGGTATGTCAATCAATGGTCCCATCAACTCACGTAGCTTATTGGCTAACATGTGCTCCTAAAATATAAAATGAAATAAAGAATAAGGCAAAACAATTTTAGATCAGAGTTATTCAGTTGATCATGGTGCAACGATGGTGTGTGCAGAAATATCAAGAAACTCAAAAAACACTGAATCATGGCAAATTTCCCGTTTTAAGTGATAATGTTTATAACCATGATAGTTGAAAAAGTTATATTCAGATTAGTTGTCAAAAATAATAAAGTAAAAGTATGTTTACCTCTCTCATAGGGGGCTTGCCATCCATTTGTTGTCCTCCCCTGCCCCTCTGCTGGTTGCGAATTGGACCACCAGGACCACCAGGACCACCAGGTCCCCCAGAACCAGCTGGACCTCCTGAACCTCTGTTCCCAAACTGCCTGTTGCCCTGGTTGAATCCACCTCCTTGTTTGTTGCCAGGCCCGCCTTGGACACCCTGGTTCCATCCGCCTTGCTTGTTTCCACCAAAGTTTCCATTGACACTCTAAGAAAATATGAATAGGTAAATAATTAAAGTTTAACAATATATACCTTTAAAGATAAGGAGACCATAATACTGCTATCCGATTTCTAAAATGCCGCTAAGTGACAAACCCAAAATTTTGCAAGAGCAAAAACATGAGAAATTTTGTTTTCTAGACTTTTTGAAGACTTAACAGTTTTTATTGAAATACCAAAATGTTTTGTATTTTATAAGCTTGAAGTGTATATTTTGCATTAGTATACAAGTTTATCTTGTGATTTTTTATTTAACTTTTTGTGTTTCTGTAATGTAAAATGAGTTAATCATATTTTAGAATTGAAAAAGTCCAAAACGGATGTAGATAGAGGTGTATGTGCGGCTCCAAATCTCAGTACTTTTAAATGATAGAAAAACATGACACATACTGGTCGATACGAGAAAAAAAAACTTTCTTCCAGTACATAAAAGTCAAATTTGAACAAATGTCACTTAACAGCATTTTAGTAATCGGATAGCAGAATATAAAATCCAGTTACTTATTTACATTTTTTTCTTAACTTAGGTCAGTCTTACCTTTGGTGGCTGATGGTTTATCTCATTAGATCCCTTAATTTCAATGATCGCCTTGTCAACCTTGTCCAGAGAATCTGCCTTGGCAGGTGTATTATGAGCAGTGGGCTGATTATGTTGAGCTGGTGTCTCAGGCTTAGATTGCTGTTGCTGTGGCTTGTTTTGTTGC
Organism: Scotopteryx bipunctaria; assembly: GCA_949320045.1. Taxonomy (NCBI): domain Eukaryota; kingdom Metazoa; phylum Arthropoda; class Insecta; order Lepidoptera; family Geometridae; genus Scotopteryx; species Scotopteryx bipunctaria. The sequence continues at coordinate 7,828,868 of OX439450.1, read as the reverse complement.
TGTTGCTGCGGCTTGTTTTGTTGTTGCTGTTGTTGTTGTTGAGGCTTGTTTTGTTGTTGGTTTTGTGGAAGCTTATTTTGTTGTTGGTTTTGAGGTGGCTTATTACTTTGCTGGTTTTGCTGGGGTGACTGCTGTGCTGGTTTTTCTGCTGCTGCTGGGCTTGGAGTCACCTATTCAAATGATTTTCAATTATGTATATGGATACATTAAATATACAGGGTGGATTATTAGGACGATTATTAGGACAATCATTAAGTTACAGGAAAATTTTCCTAGGAGACCATCCATAACTTTGATTTTCTGAACTGTATTCACAGATTTTGGAAAAAATGCTAATACACAAAAAAATTGTTCCAATCGATCCCATTTGTAGGGATCAAAAGACTATGGGGCCAACTGAGGTTTGAGTACTAAAAATGTTAGAAATCACCAAAAAAAAATTCGATACATTTCAGTAAGTCTTTCTTCCATACTTGGTATGTTAGGAACAGGCATAAATTCAATATAGATTTAAGACTTGTCCAAATAATCTCAAATATATTACGGAATAAAAAATATAAATATGAAAAAGACATGCGTTGGGTACCCGTCCAAGACACCCGTTTAACACAGTGCCTTAACGTTAGGCCTTAGGTACCTACCCACTGACCAGTCTCAAAAATCCACACTGTAGAATAAATTGATAAAATGTTTAGTACAGTAGTTCTTGCTAGGGTATTTTCAGTAAAGCTATGCTTTCAAGTTCATGAAAATACCAAGTTCCTATTAACTGCATCAGTTTGTTTCATCTTATTTCTATTATAAACTAAGCAGTTAATATGTGTTTTACTAAGTTTATTAGGTACCTATGCTCTCGACTGCAAGTAGGTATAGCGCAAGCGTCTGATGGTGATGACTCGTCTCATTCATTCATGACCATGAAACCACTTTAGATCTCAATACAAAATGGCGTCAAACAAGATGCTATCAAGGCGTAATGTATTATTACTTACTGGGGAGTAAATTACTTATTTAACATTGTTGTACGAAGTGAGTGAAGTTTTTCTATCAAATGATGACCACTTCTTTTAGGTACCTACAGTTTCATGACCCAACTGACCTCATTATTGCTGGGCCGTTGACCCTGATTCTGATTTCTTTGCTGGTTGGACTCAAACCTAGAGTTGCGGAACCCGCCACGGTTATTACCACGACGGCCACCTTGTCTTTGGGGTTGCGGAGGTCCGCCAAATCCACGGGACCCGAATTGATTCATAGCTTGCATTTGCATACTGCAACAAAGAGAAAGCCAATCAATAGCTTTAGCCAAGTCGTCGACACCCCAAGAAAACTATGTAGGTACTCACAATTCAATTTATTACTCTACTCGGCTATTCAAACGTATCTATAATCACACAATTACGCACAATCTAACAATAGTTCACAGTACAATACACTATTATTCCTTGCTGGCTGGGCAAAAATTACTATACAGTCGACGCGACACATGCACGTAACACGACGCGAATGGAACTTTTGTTCAATAATCAAAATGGCGGGCGGTACCGTCACGGCCGACACTTCCGTCCACAGTATACCACATTTTACTAACGTCCGGTTCCACTTCCACAGACAATAAATACTGCAGACTTTCCTTGGAAGAATAGACTTTCGTATCGAAAAAGTTGCATGACTCTTTTATCACTGGGGCAGATTTAGGAATTTGTTTCACTTGTTTTTAAAAGCTTTTATACAACTTGCATTGTATGTATGTTTGTTCAGGAAGTTCGGGACAAATCTTGCAACTAAATTTTAAAGTAATAAAAGGAAATAATGTAAATTGTTGTTCCGATCCGAGCTATTTATGCATACCTACCGATCGATACCACAATGCCACACAATGTCAATGCCACAGATAATAAATACACTAGGTATATATATATATATATATATATATATATAGTTATTTTATTGTCCGTGTTCTTTTAATTTTATTGTCTAGCTACTACCACCGTTACGAGCCACTAGGATGCTTGAAATAAAGTAATTTTATTTATTTATATACTCTAGATAACTGTCACTGTCAATGTCACACAACGTTAATTCGGTCGAACGAAAGTCAATTGTAGCCCTTTTGTAGCCACTATTACGAACTGAACTGAAAGTCGATTGTTTTCAGAGGTTTTCAGTTTTTATTTTAAACATCATCATTAAATATTAATAAACTCATAATTTCAGATAACTCGGGGTCCATACTACAATTTTTAACATTAGAAAACATTTCTTAAACTAAAGTTAAAGAACAAATAGGGTACCTAGTTTTGCCCACGCCAATAATTTTTCTGATTCTTGTTTACCATTTCACCGGTCAACAACAATGGAACTATCATCTGAAACTGAGAATGGCAAAGACCTGCCCGCTAATATGGACATAAAGTATCCCATGCTAGCATTTGAAAAACAAATTTTCATGGATGTATTTGAAAAGGATGCATTAGTTATTATGGCCAAGTAAGTTTTTCAAGAACCAAGGGTTTAACAAATCCGACTTTTTATGACATATTTATTCCATTTTATAAATGCGAAAGTAACTCTGTATGTCTGTCTGTTGCCTTTACTCTTGGACTCTAATAAGGCATAACCGTAGACTGTTCTAACCAAAATTACTACATCTACGGTATTTACCGTGTATGGACTAGTGCTTCCATTCAAATAATCCGAATATCCAAACTAATATAATAAATGCAAAAGTTTATTTTGCATATGATAACGATTATGATAACAAAGTTAATGCATAAATACTTCTTAGACATGAATTTATGACAAGACAGTATTATCAACAATGTCATTCATATCAATTGGGTCGTCAGTAGCTCTCTTTTTCTTGCAGGGCTGTGGATAAGGGCCTCTAGCTGGACCAATTTCATGGTTTTTGATTTGTTGGATTTGTCTCCGCCCCAAATAGCAGAATAACTACCTAATGAAACATTTGAAAATTTGCATTATTAATTCTAAAGCGATACAAACTTCGCGGGGTCAGCTAGTTGCCAATAAATTGGTAAATTGTACCTATCTATATACCCATGGGAGGGTTAGCAGGGGGGATAATGCACAATACACCCCACCGCGGGACGTCAGTGCAGATCTTTGTTCCCCTAACCTTAATTAGAATACCTATGGGAACATTAAAAACAAATTAAATTAGAGTTTATTTGCTATCTTCAGTATTTAGAATACTTTCTCTCCATGTGTGCTTTGAAAATTCCACTCTATATCTCTGTGTATTTGTGTCCACTCTGTACACTACCTATGTGGCTAGTAGAGTATACCTACTCACCTAAATTATCACATTTTCTCTCTAAGAGTTCTGACTTACATACATAATAATGTACCTACATATTTGTTTCAGGGGTCTAAACTACAACACAATTTTATCGAATTTACTATTTGTTTACAAAGATCCAGCAAACTTAGTACTCATAGTCAATAGTAGTGATCATGAGGAAAAATTCTTCATGGACAAATTCAGTCTTACACCATTACCAAACCTTGGACAGGAAAGGTAAATTCTAAAATTGCAAACAAAATGAAAACTATTTTTAAAATTGTACAATAACATCTTTATAAAATAAACTTAATATTCCAGACAAAAGGCATACCTAGAAGGTGGAATACACTTTGTTTCCACTAGAATTTTAGTAGTGGATCTCCTAAAAAACAGAGTACCAATCTCTCACATCACTGGAATCATAGTTTTAAGGGCGCACACTGTACTGGAGTCTTGTCAAGAAGCATTTGCCTTACGGTTGTATAGACAACATAATAAGGTACAGTAGTTCCTTACAAAGCACAAAGTTTGTGTACCAAATTTGTCCGAATATGCATCTAATGGTCAACTAATAATAACTGAACCAACCCTTTAAAAAAATTTGTATCTACATAATTATTTTTGTAGATACATATTTTTTATTGTAACATCTCTATATTACATTTATCATCATTGCGTTAGTCTTAGTCGTTTCAGAAGCCGAACCAGACGAAAATTGTTGAGGCGCACAATATTTGTGGTACTACTGTAATTAATTCAGTACACATTTTTCTTCACGCATCTAAATTACGAATCTTGATTCTAAGCAATAAAATAATAGCTGATGTACTAAATTAGAAAATTGTTTTTAGACTGGATTCATCAAAGCATTTTCCAATGCCCCAATATCATTCACATTTGGTTTTCATCAAGTTGAGAAAGTTATGAGAGCATTATTTGTGAAGGAGCTATTTTTGTGGCCAAGGTAAAGTTATAATCAAATCTTGTACATAAAATGATGCTTTTTTATCAGTTGAATTACTTACTTCTAACATTATAATGGCTAAAGTTTGTGAGGATGTTTGTGGATTGATCATAGTGTCAATGGCCCAACAGATTTAAAAGTTTGGAATGTGTAAAGTTTGTGTCTTGTGATATCAATATTGTGTTATATTTTAAGTTATATTTTAAGTTATATTTTGTATACCACAAGCAAATCCATGGGCAGAAGCTAGTAAAATCTATGTCCTTGATTCATTTTATAGGTTCCATGGCATCATCATACAGTGTCTTAAAAGCAGACAGGCTCAAGTAGAAGAGCTGCACATACCTCTGACGTTAAACATGAGTTCAATTCAAACTTGCCTTTTAGACATTATGAATTATACTGTCAAACAGTTGAAAACCACAAACAGAACCTTGGATATGCAGGTGTGTCATTTATATTACTAAATAAACTGTAATACATACTATTATTACTAAAAAATATTTACATAAATAGCTTTTTTGATAATTTTCACATCTTACTAATTAATATTTTTGAATGTTAAGAGGAATGTCAATGGAAAATATACATTTACAGGAAATTACTACAGAAAATTGCATAACAAAGAAATATCATAAAATACTACAGTCACAGCTGGACTGTGTCTGGCATCAGTTGAGTACTAGAACAAAAGAATACATTCAAGATCTAAAAGTACTGAGAAGCATGGTCATGTAGGTAAAAAACCTTAAATGTTAGGTAACTAAACTTCATCTTATACAAGATGAACCTGATAAATGATACAAGCAGATATAAAATTAATTGTATGCGAGAAATTATCTAAATTATAACTATGTCTTTTTTGTTTTAGAAATTTAATCCATGATGACTCAGTTTCCTTTTATGCTTTAGTGAGCAAATACCGGACTCCTGAGTATGCTAAGGTCAACTCTGGATGGATACTCTTGGATTCAGCAGAGCAATTGTTTAGACTCGCAAAATTAAGAGTATTTAACTCTAAAAACGGTGAGATTACATCAATCTAGAATGGAAACCTTGTGAAAATAAATAGGTGCTTAACCTGTATACTCCTACTGGTCACTGCCATATTGCAGGTTAGGTCTTGAAATAGGTTGAAATGGTTAGTAAGCCGACCACTCCAGTTCACGACCACTTTTTCGTAAAACCAATGAAAATAGGCGAATTGGAGCGCACCGTTCGTTTTATTTTTGAACGAAACATTAGTCAGTCTATCCCTTCCCCCCTGCGACACCGTTTTTTGGCCTATGACGTGTGATGCACCTTAGTGAGCTTCAAAACTGGAGCCGTAATCGAAGTGGTAATTAGTTGGATCAACACAACATCATTTTGATGATGTTGAAATTGAAATAATTTATCATTCCAGAATTTAACCCAGAACCTGCCCCAAAATGGAAATGCTTAAACGATTTGCTACTCGAGGAGATACCTGAAGAGGTGCGGAAGAAAAATGATGGCACCCTCAATAGAACAAAAATTTTAATCCTATGCCAAGACAATAAAACTTGTAGCCAACTCAACCAGTACCTAACAATGGGTGCTAATAAGTACCTGTTTTATACGGCATTCCGACGAGATTTGACTATAAATGCTGTAGCATCTCAATACAGGAGTTTGAAGAATACTGTTCCTATAGAACACCACAAAAAACAAAAGGAAGAGGATAAGAAAACAGAAGAAATTGAAAACACAGATGATGATAACCGTTTGAGGGATAACGCGGAAGATGAGTTTGATGTGGAGGCATCGAATAAGTCGAATTACTTGCTTACTCTAACGCAAATGGCGGACAAAGTCAGTAAGGAATTGGACGATACCCAATTTGAACCACTTTCTCAGGTACATACCAATATCCACCGCGCGTTGCTTTTTTGTATCATTCTCTAAAGCCCAGATACAAAGGCTATGACCACTATTTATTTGTTTTATTCACAGATAGATGATTTAGATATAACACAAATCGAGACAGAGAAGCCTATCATATGCATTCAAACATTCAAAGAAAACGGCAATAACTTTTCACTAGAACGTACACTAGAAAATCTCCGGCCTGAATACATCATCTTATACCACAGCGATGTTTCAGCAGTGAGACAGATTGAGCTTTATGAATGCAAAAAGAAGCCAGAAGAATTGATTAGTAAAGTTTACTTTTTAGTTCATGATGGTACTGTCGAGGAACAAGCTTATCTTACGTCGTTGAAGCGCGAGAAACAAGCTTTTGAGATTCTGATCCAAACTAAAAGCGTAAGTATTTTAGTGGTTATATTATAATAACAGCCTTCACATACGTAGCTATAATATATGTTATAGTGAAGCATATTACTGTATATTTTCTATAGCACACCATACAAAAGCACAGTATATTCATATGTATTATAGCTACGTCAGTAATGGCCTTAAAAGGTTGTAGGACCTAGGGTAAAACGTGCGAATATTTTACAGGTAATGGTAGTACCCTCTTACCAAGACGGGAAAACTGATGAATATTTCAATATGAACGATGAACAATTAGATGAAACTCTTGTAGATACTAGAAAAGCAGGTGAGCAAACATCATGTATACTGTTCGTAGTTTTGTATTTTCTTTTATTTTATTTTGGAAACAAACGGACACATTTGTCACTTAAATATAAGAAAAGGTAAAATGAGACAAACCAGAATAAATGCACATTACGGATCCAGTACTCAAGAAAGGTTGTGGTCACAGCCACCCGAAAATCGGCCAAGTGCGAGTCGGACTACGGACCCGATCGATAGGTAAGATATCGATAGGTAGTATTGATGTATTTTGTTACAGGAGGCCAAGTAACTCTGCCGAAAGAAACGCCCATGGTGGTGGTCGACATGCGAGAATTTCGCTCGGACCTACCAGCCTTGCTTCATAAGAAGGGCATCAACATAGAACCTGTTACTATAGCTGTAAGTTACACACCTTAGGTACTGGATGCGTTCCAGTCATTATCATCATGCTTCGGTCATTATCATCTCTTTACCCTTATTCCACTTAAGTGGGGTCGACACAACATGTTTTCCGCTTCCAATCCCCTCTCCCTCTATTAGCCGTCATCTCAGTTTTCGCTCCTTTCTTACTCATAATCATCATTCACGCAATCCATCCGTCTCTTTGGCCTGCCTCTACCCTTATATCCATCCACTTTCATATCTAACCCTCTTCTCGTCATATGACATTCGTCCCTCCTTATGACATGCCCATGCCATGCTAATCTATTACTCAACTTTTCCGCCACAGGCGCTACTTTCATACTTTCTCTTATGTACACATTCCGTATCATACCCATTCTCGTCACTCCACACATCCATCTTAACATACTCATCTCTGCATGCAGCCTTCTTTCATCCGTCCCTTTAGTTGCCTAACATTCTGATCCATACAATACGACAGGTGTTACGATTGATTTGTAAATTTTCCCCTTAATTTTAAGGGGCCTGTCGCCTTGGACGAATAAACACGTGTGTGTTTATTCGTCCAAGCCTGTCGCCATTTCATCCATCCCGCATTTATTGTATTTTTCACGTCTATATCACCGTCGTTCTGAAATAATAAGCCGAGCAGACTGAAAGATACAGCGCCTAAGGCAAGATGAGAAACTGGATCACGGTCATTGGACTTAAAATCAATGATAAAGAACATTTTTCTTCGCAGATTGGCGACTACATCCTCACTCCAGACATTTGCGTCGAAAGGAAGTCTATATCGGATTTGATAGGCTCGCTCAACTCCGGTCGTCTTTACACTCAGTGCACGCAAATGTGCCGCAACTACAGCAGACCAATACTTCTTATAGAATTCGACCAGAACAAACCTTTTAATTTACAGGTAATATAATATTATTGCATAGGTATACAAATCGAAATTACCATTCTTGCATGACCATAAGTGTTTTTCGCTAGGTTTTTTCAATCACAAAGCTTTTGTGCTGATATAACTTACCTAGCGCATTTACCTAATTTATTATATGCAGGGCCATTTCGTCGTATCATCGGACATATCAGGCGCAGATATCCAACAGAAACTGCAGCTTCTCACGATTCATTTCCCGAGGCTGAAGCTGGTGTGGTCTCCGAGTCCGTACGCCACAGCAGAACTCTTCTATGAGCTAAAGGTAATGCCTGGTATTCCAAATCCAACAACAAACAGTTGAGAATTACCTATCTACATATTCCAAAATGGGCGAATTTAGCATTTAGACGATGATGGAATGCTGATAATGCTGCATCTTTACCTGCGTTAGCGTTGATGTGGCCAACTACTCGTTAATTATTGCATTAAAAGGAACCTATGAGGTACTGCAATGTCAAAAGCTATTTCGCTGAGATAACGCATTAACTCACAACAAAATTGAACTCGGGACAGAGAACACGAGCACAATGGAGGTTGAAGCAGCTGCACTGGTGGCAGAAGCTACTCGTATTACATGTATTTATGCAATAGACAAAAGAAAAAATAAAGAAGATGGCGGATGATTCAAATGCATCGTCGACGAACTCGACTCAATAATGAGGGCGTTAATGTAGCTAACATCGCTTAGCGCGCCTTTATACCTTTTGATGTGTCAAAAAACCCACATCCGATGCCATTAGTAATGCCGTTAGTGAATTAACGCGTAAAAACCTTTGTCACTAAGCCATACTAAGCAGGTGGAGATGTAGCATAAAGCATGGTTGTTTGTTCAACAGGTAATCTAAGATGCCTACTTTCTTCATTGTAGCATGGTACAAGGTCATGTGTAGGATGGTTCTTTGATTTACTTTCGTTATTAAAATAATTTAATTTTTCTGATAATTTATAATACTTAGTGAGCTGCTGAAATATGACGACCTCTGTGGCGAGGCGGACGAGTACTCGGCTGAGACGCAAGAGGCGCGGTTTCGATTCCCGCTGCGGGAGAAATGTTTGCATGCCCTACAAATATTTCTTCCGGATCTGGGTGTTGTAGTATTATGTATTATAAGTATGTATTTACAAAAAAATTATCTTTGAATCACGCAGCAAATTTCATGCACTCATTTGCTACAGTGAAAAGACTACGTAAGGTATCTACAAAAAGATGCGGAATCAATCTCACGCTTCATTGCTCAGTATAAGACCTTGAAAACTCAGGAGATAAAACCAACTTCCAAAGAAACCAGTCACATTATTGTGTTCCATTCCTGATGCAAGATGGATGGATGGATAAAGTCCAAGTTACTTAATAAAGTTGGTGTTATGTTGCAGCAAGGTAGAAAAAATCCAAATGCCACCGAAGCTTTAGCAATGAGCGGCGAAAACACTGCCGACGATATGAACTATGAAAGATACAACATATTGGTCCATGATTTCATGCAAAAACTTCCTGGAGTGACCACTAAAAACTTGGCGAGAATAATGAACAAAGGAGTCTCTCTAGATAATTTAATAACATTATCTAAAGTAAGTGATATATTTATATTTTAATTAATAACATTAATTAGAAAAAGACCTTTTTAAAAACTCATACACTGCCGTGTATAACTCACATCCACTTATTAATTAAACCTGTTTATGCATGTTGTAGATTCACCCTGTCAAAAAAGGACAGCATTTCTTTAAACCATACTTTTTGACACATTTTAATTAGGGTAAACAACCTCTTTATTACGATAAAGAGGTTGTTTACCATACTACCTAATCCTTTATTAGGTATCTAATCATTGTTTTTTTTTTCATAGGAAGAACTTCTAAAAATTATTGAAAACAAAAATGAAGCTGACATGTTATATTCCATACTGCATGTCAAAGCGAAGCCTGCTGATGCCAGTAAAGAGGAAAAGTCATTTGTAAAGAAGAAATTTGTAGGAAAATTCATAAGTATTAAAAAGTAACGTAATTTAAAAGTTAAGTAATTTAATTACACAAATTGTCAAATAATAAATATCATATAAAATATAATTGCACAAAGGATTTACAAAATCAATTTTTATCTTTTATATTAATGCTAGCTGCCTCCCGCGGCTTCGCTCGCGTGGTACCCGGATGAAAAATAGCCTATATGTTAAAGTTTCATTCAAATCTGTTCGTGATTGAGGCACAAACATACAAACATCCTCACAAACTTAAAAAAATGACATACTTGCTTATATTATGTACATCAATCACTGTTAGAAATTTTTAAACACTGCAAAATAAATCCAATCAAAAGGAGTTACTTTCAGACTACTTCACTTCAGCTTGTTCAATGCCAAGGACCTAAAACAAAAAATAACCTATTATGTAACATTGTACTTACACATGATCTATAAAAAAATATTTTGTAATCAGATTCAGACATTATATTTACATATTTACTTGTACCATTTGCAAAGGAATAATTATTGTGAAATAATTTTTAGGAACAGTTCAGTAGTTTTTGAGATTATCTCCAACAAACTTACATATTTTGACTCTATTATATTCTCTATAGAAGTGAAATGTGTTATTAATGAGAAAATACTAACAAACCTTTTGTTTCCTTTATTTATTGAATTTTATTTTCATACTGTACAACATACAAACCCTGCAAAATCGTATTCTAGCTAAACACATACCTAAACAACTTTAATACACATAAATAATATCATGCAATGAGATTTCTACGTAGCACCATACATTTTTTAACAGGTAGATACAATATATTTTCCAATTTTCATTGGTAGGTTCTTGATAGAAACATTATAAACTAATTTAATAACAAACAAGTTACTTCAGCAATTTTATGGCAGTAATGCTAAGCTGCAAAATTATAGCCAGAATATTGAGGTAGGTATGTACGTAATGATAGTACTAAATTAAATATTTCTTAGAATTTGAACGAGAAACCTTATTAATTAATAAAAAACAATCATGAAAACATACATGAGTTAGCATTGTTTGTCACTCACGGTATTGGTGATCCTTGTCTGTCAAAGGCACATAGATCACACTCATTAGCTTTTTTACTGTAGTTGTACCATCTTGTGCTTTATCAACCTGAAAAAATGCAACTTTTAAATTCATGCCAATTCTCATTAACTTTATACTCTGAATTTAAAGTTTATGTTTGGGTAGCATATCATAAATAAATTATAAATGTAACAATTTATGTTTTAGTGTGTTTGGCTGTATTATCTCCATAACAGCTCTCTATCCATACTTTTATCCAAGTAGGTCCGGTCCCATGCCTGCGGAACCGCTGATAGGCGGATGCTAGTTAATTATATTTTTCACCTGAGTAAGATGCTGCTCCCCGCCTTCTGGTCCAACAGGCACTATCAGTCTCCCACCAGGTTTAAGTTGGTCAATTAACTGAAAGGAACAATTATGAGTTACATAATAATATATTCTATTAATCTGACCATTAATTAGATTCACGACTTTGACATTGAGAAGCTCATTGTAAGAGTGATGATTGAAAAAGTATTCAATTTTAAACAAATATTGCTGAAACAGTTCCTTGTTGTTTTATTTTAATTAAACTACCTGTGTGAAAGATTTTATTGTAAGAAACACTAAAGCGATGAATAATTGAGCTGCCTCATTTTACTCTATGTTAGAAAATCTGAGATGTAGGTCCATTTTGTAACTATCACATTCGCATTGCATATTGTATTGAATGCAATGGCTCGACCAATAATAGACGATTTTATAAGCAACCAAAATAGTAGTATTGCAATGTCTATGTAGGCTACATCAATGCAAGGGTGGCTGGTTTGATCCTTGATGACAAATAAATACCTACGTAGGTAGGTACTTTGGATGCATGTGCGGACGTAACACAGGACACAATTTTAAGAATTCACGTCTAATTCTAATTTTTATAATTGTTAGGGAACAAAGATCTGCACTGACGTCCCGCAGTAGGATGTATTGTGTCTTATTCCTCTGCTAACCCTCCCCCAGTAAGCTCAACTCCTTGAAGTACCGGAGGACTTTGGGATGTTGGCAGCAGTGTTCCAGTATCCTCGATGGTGTTGAGGCCGTTGTTGGTGCCGACGAGGTTGAAGATGTTGAAGACGATGATGCCTGGTATTGCTTGATGACTGTCTGCAGACCTGAGTTGTCTTATTTCGTTTGTTGCGGAACAGTGAAGTGTTACATATTCTAGTCTCTTCCTCTTGGAAGCATCCGCGACAGAGGCTGCTGTCCGTTGCTCTTATTTTGAGAAGATGGTGATTCAGCTCACAGTGTCCTGTGATGACACTGCGATGATGCCCCCATTATTTGAAGGTCTTCACGTCTCATTTTCAATGAGATTGATGTGAGGCGTTTGTTACGTTAGGAGATCAGTCCTTAGTTGTGACGACAACCCTGCCTCTGCTTCCATTGTTTCTGGTGTTCATTTTCACCATTATTTTCGTGGGTTTGCATAGATTGAAATCCTTGGCTGTTGGTAGTTTCTTTACTATTAATACGGAACTATGGTTACGGAATTCTTGTCGATGATCGGTTTCAATCGCAATCAACTGTCAAATATATTTGGTTGCAATATGCAACTGAGTTACAAAATCGACCTGCAGAAGCAACATTGCAAGATTCTAAGTGGAACCTTTTTTCCAAACAAAACATTTATAAATCTAAATAAAAGTTTGAGTTTAAAAAGAGTTTGATAGGCTTAAATACTTACAGCTTGCGGTAGAGTTGGTGCTGCTGCTCCGACATGTATTGCATTATATGGTGCCTCAGATGGATAACCCAGTCTCCCGTCTCCAACTGAAAATTAATATTTCAAGTCTGTTACTTACATTCTCATAGAGATATGTTTGAAAGCATTTACAAACCATAGTAATTTGCCCATACCTATCAACTTAACTCTTTCAGAAGTCAGCAAAGGTGGATTGTCATTTTTTATATTCTTCATAGCTAGTGAGACAAGGTCAGGGATATGGTCAATGCCAACCACTCTCCCTGTCTCTCCCAGCATGATGGCCATACATGCAGTCAGATACCCAGAACCAGATCCCACATCCAATGCCTTTTCACCAGGAACTAACTGATTCTTTAGCCTTTCCAAGGCATGTGCATGCTAAAAATAAGCAAAATTGGTTGAATCTATATTTTATTTATTTATTATTAGGCAACACCAACAGAACACATAATACAAACAGTTATGGATGTTTCACAAAAAAAAAATATAGTACAATAGAATGTGCTCCAATTATAGGCTTGCACAGCATTTGCAACAAATTGGCAGACAACAGCTAGTAAAAAGAAATATATACCTAAATATAATATTATATAACAAAAAAAAATTCTAACTTAACAATCAAAGGAAATTATCATAATAATAATATAATTAAAGGAAATATAAAATATTTTTGTGGTAGGTACAGGTACAATATTTCAGCCATCTTACCATATGAGGGGCACTAATTGTAGCTGAGAACCCAATAGATTGTGGAGAGTCATGGTAAGGTGCATAAGGACAGTAGTTCTTTCTATCTACAGCATTCATAGCATTGGCCACTGTATCTGATTTTATTATTCCATTTGCTGAAAGCAGATTAGGATGTTTCAGAACATTGTAAGATTATAAATGCATGAAATAATTTTATTAGAACATACAAAGAAATATATAATAGGACCATCAATTGACTAATTAATAAATAAATATCTGTTGATATTTCACACAGCGCCAATAGAAACCTGATAACATGAAGGAAATGAAGAAGTTACAAAATAAGACCTGGTCAAAGAAGCTGAAGTGGACTAAGCAGCAGAAATCACTGCAGTTTGCAGAAATGTTTACCTCGTAGATTTCTCACCAAGTCAGCATTACTGACTCCGTGGCTTCTCCAGGCCATGATTGCTATTATTATTGTGAACACTAAAAATGAGTTACTCCATATAAATTCAATTTTTATAGTTTTTCTTCGGTATTTCCTTAATAATTTTATTATTTTGAAATAATTCTTGTTCGAGTGACTTGACCACAGAGTACTTTCATAAGTAAGAATTTGGCTTCTGTGGCTAATTGTTACAATTCTGCCAGTGTCAGTTTCATGGAAGTTTTCATAATCATTGATGGTGTAATTTAATGACATAGACAACCTATGATAAATGACAGTGATAGAAAACACTACTTAGCTACTCTACGGCCACGTAGGAGGAGAGAAGCTAATGACCATAGTTTATATTGGTTCAATGATTCTATTCTAAAAATCAAGTTTATGGTGAGTTAACTAACACTCTTCTAGTTAATTTAGCTTTTAGGATGTAAATACTTATATACCTACTGTGTAATAACCTCGGCGGCAAATATTTGTTCAATTTATTCTAGAATCTATTAGTGTTTGAAGCGATTTTAGGCTCTTTCTCTTTAGCGTGTGTTTGCAATGGAAACGAATTTAAAGTTGATAGAAACTTGAAAGTGCTCAGAATTACCTACTTAGTCATTTTACCCACCACTTGGTCAAACAAAACCAACTAATACCAGTGAAACAAGAATGGTGTGCGATGGACCAGATCCTCCGGAGTACAATCCCCAGGAGTTGACACCACCCCAGAGACATGAGCTAATGAATGGGAATGGGGAAGATAGCGATGATGATAATGAACACATTGGATACGAGCCTCTGCCGCAAGGGCCTGAGGCTGTGCACTCCGACCATGAGAGTGACGATGACACTGAGGTAAATAGTATAAAAAAATGAAACAATATCTACCTTTTACTGACCACCCTACCAAGGCAAGTTTTGATTAATCAACATCATTTACCTTCCCCTATCCCACCAGGTGGGATCGGCACACCATGTTTCCCTCTTCCATCTTCTATCACTCGTCATCTCCGCACTCACTCCTTTCACATGCATATTCTCATTCACACAATCCATCCATCTTTTCCTTGGCCTTCCTCTAGTAGTATATCTATCCACATTCATATTCATCACTCGCCTACTGCTCTCATACCCTCTCATTCTCTCATACCTACTTCTCTCCACATAACATGCCCATACCACGCTAGCCTATTACACCTCATCTGTCACTGGTGCTACTTTCAAACTTCCAAGTTTTGATTAATCCTACAGTTATATTAGTAGATTACAGTATCAATAATATCAAGCGATCCTCATTTTATCACCATAATATTCATATCATAATATTGAGTGTAATTTAAGCGATTTTCTGTTAGTGATGGTAAAACCAAAGTTATAATCTCAAGCAAGCTCTCACTCATTTTAAAATAATTGATGCAAATTGTCCTAATCTTCACCCAAAATCATTTCTTGTGTGATATTCAAATGATGAGTCTATTGGTTTCTTTTTAAAACCTGTCTTTCACCCAACACTTGCTGCAACATTTACTTTTCAATATGAACGCAAGTACTATAGCTGCACTTCTATTATCCGTAATTTGAAACACAACTAAACTCCAGTAACATCAACTGCGTATTAAAAAGATAATATTGACAAGTGACAAGCCCGATTCAATACTTGCAATCTTATGATAATATTGTGATACCAGAATCACAATATTATCCTGCTGCAGGAGATAAGTTTGCATTATGCTGCTAATACTTTTTCTAGGATCAGGGTGTTCTTTTTTTTGGTCTGTGGTTCTGGTACCATGGTACTCCCATTTCTCTGATACTCAAAAGACAGGGAATCCTCATGTGGTGTCAAAACTCTATGTAACTGTTGGGTGTCATTAGAAAATAATTATTTATGAAATTGTAGATGCAGAGCCCAGAGGAACCATCAAATGAAGTTCCACCAATAGAAAGCATGGAATCAGTTTTGACGAGAGATGTTTGGAATGCTCCAAGACCTCCAACAGATCCCATCCAAATGGACAATGAAAAAGCACAACAGGTACTTACCATAGTTAATAGTTCTATGCTAAAATTGTAGAATTTTGTGTGTGTTCTATAATGAATTATATATTTTGTTTTAGGTTATGAGTGCAATGGCAAACTTTGCATTGCCTCAAGCGTCCATACCAGAGTGGGCACAAAGCATTACCGAGGACCAATGGAAACAGACTCTCAATGACAGGATAGAAAAAATTAAGAATAATAGATAAAGTATTTAAGGATTATTACGTAAATATTCCATGTTTTTTAATGTTCTATAGCTCGTCCAATACTTTGGATTTTCTGTATTAGAACGAAGAGAGAAATGGAATCTGAGAGTTCATTAAATGCAGGTAGGTACATAATCAATGTCATGCTTATTAACAATCTATAATTGGAACCTCACAGAGGTGACATAGCTCTGATGTTAGAATGAGATATAAAACATTATATAAGTATAAGTTTATATAAGTCATAGATGTATTAAGTTGCAAAATTATATTTTCAAAATAGTTTTATTAAAAACAATGTTTATTTCAATATTCTTGTAAATAACTTCAATATCAAGCTGTAGGATCATAAATTACGGCACTGAAAGTGACTAGTCCAGTCTTTTCATTTCTGATGAACATGTAGAATGGAGAGTCAGCGTAGAAAAGCTTGGCTGTGCGTGCTAATATTCCCGCTGTGGCCGCCACCGCTTCTGTGCCATATTCTACAAAAAAAAAACATAGACACATTTTTTACATCTGGCCAATAGTTTGGTCTAATCTGTGCAAAAGATATACTTTTCATTGTGGGTAATATTACTATTAGCCATTATTAGATGATAGTGTGATTTGATAAAGAACGTGTTCTACCGAGAGGTTATAAACAAATAAAAGCCTGTCTCAATATTAGCTATGATTGAACTGTCCAAATCTAAACATCGTGTCTGTAGATTAGGTAATCGAATACGCAATTCAAACAATACGCCCCTTACGGCGCCGGCGCCGTGGCGTATTTATTTTATACGACGTATTTTAAACGCGTCGACGCGCGTTTACGGCAATACTGAATTTCTGTTCTGAACATGTGTAAGGTTTACTGGCTACGATGGGTAGTTCCCATATGTTCTATGGAACATGGCATCATCGGACAGAATTAGACCTTTTTTTCTATTGTATTTTGTACTATGGAACATGTAATACTTTATTTCTCAAATTGTTCTAAAGGACAAGGTAAATAAGACCTCTTTACGATTATCTTATCATTCTTGCTACAAATATCCTTTCTTTCGATTTTTAGGATTCTTTTGTAGGATTATTTTACCCAGGCAGATGTTTCATCAATGGTATGACAGAATGATTGTCATTATCAGTGCCATTTAGCTTCTCATAGCTAGAAAAGCTAGTAAGTAGTTCTATGGAAAAAATAGGGAAGAAAATGTGTAATTTTGTTCGATAATGTTCCATAGAACAAACGGGAACTACCCGCTACGATTTAATCTCTTAAAGCGCGTTAAACCGGATACGCCGAAAAAATATGCTGTGTGAATAGGCTCTCAGCCAAGTCACTTTTGCGTCTATTGAACTAAACGCTACTGTAAACATTGGGATGACATTATACGATCGCTAAATCACGAGGTGATCGCTAAACCACATTATATTGCGACTTTGTTAAACGTAGAGTGACATTATAGCTACAGGCTCTGACTTCGCTTACCTGTAGATAAAAACAAACTGACAAAAAAATATGTAATTATCTATCTGCTTAGCATTAGTTCTGTTTGTCATCTTCAGAACTTCTATAAGAACGGCCTTACCATTCAGAGCCATTCATAATACTCGTATATCCCCGTTATGTATAAATGTAGGTATCATAAAGTAGTGCATGTCAACGACCGTAAGTGCTCAAAAGTAGAATAACATAATGACGCAAGTCCAGTTTTTTTTCTTAAAATATCTGTGACACTACTGGTACGTACGGTGGGTCAAGAAAGTGGTCTACCAGTTTTAACAAAACTTCCTGTGTAACTAAAATCACGCTAAAACAATACATTACACTGCGTTCAATCCT
Source organism: Scotopteryx bipunctaria (assembly GCA_949320045.1). NCBI lineage: Eukaryota > Metazoa > Arthropoda > Insecta > Lepidoptera > Geometridae > Scotopteryx > Scotopteryx bipunctaria. Next base: position 7,810,713 of record OX439450.1, on the reverse strand, counting down.
TTAGTTTACTTTTGACAACTAAAAGCTGAAAGCTCGAGAACGTTACTGTTCCACGATTTTAAAAGTAAACTAATCACGGAGTAGGTACTGACTTTGTACATTCTAGTTTAGACTTAGAGGTAATTCGGTTGGTACCATCTGCACTTACATCGATTCGATATCGATATCGATACAATCAATTCGTACCATCATGTACCTACCTCGCCCTAAGCTATTTTTGCTGTGTCAAATGTCATGCCTTTATGTGATGTATTTTAGAAAAAGCCATAGAATTATCATCCCTATTCCTTGCTGTAAGAGGTCAGGCCAAAGCGCCGCAAAGATAGAACGTTAAACGTTCAACGACATTTCATTGAGTTATGTATGTAAGTATGTATGTTCGAATGAACTAGTGGCCAACTCTAGTGACGAAGTTTTTAGTTTACATTATTTTCAACCAATCACAACTTGTATTGCTATGTGTGTTAGTATTAAAAATGTTTGAGTTAGGCTACACCGGTTCTCATAGTAAAAAGCCAACATTATAATTCTATTTTAAACGGATTTTATTTGGTGTTCTATGTAAATAATTGTGGTAAATTATATAATATAAACTGCCTAATCATAAAACTCGTCTATCCTATTTATTACCCAATAAAAATATTAAAATGCCGTAAATGTATCAGTTTTCATAAAATATGCTAATAATTAATTTGCGTAATACAAACGGTGGCGTGGCGTGGCGGGCGAGTGCTCGGCTGAGACGCAAGAGGTGCGGGTTCGATTCCCGCTACGGGAGAAATGTTTGTATGTTCTGCAATTTTTTCTTTCTGGTTTGGGTGTTCAGGCATTTTAAGTACCTATGTATTTACAAAAAAATACGTATAAGTATTCTATTAGCCATCTGGTGCCCGTAGTACAAGCTTTGCTTAGTTTAGGGCTAGATGGCGTTGTGTGAAATGTCCACAAATATTTATTTAGTTATTAAACTTACGTCACGTTCTATCGTTATATACCTAGTGCTGGGACCGAATGTGGAACCGCTGCAAATTAATGAATCTAAAGAAATCGATTAAACTTATTGTAGCTACATTAGCTAAAAAGCCTTAAAAACTTTAGGAAAATTCTCTTATCAAACTAGCTGACCCCCACGGTTTCAATTTCTAGAAATCGAACATTTTCGAAGCCATTATTGCAAACATTTGATTATATGCCAATTGCCATTCGTTTGCTACCAAAACTAAGCAAATATAATTCTATTACATTTTAATATTGGACTTGAAGTTCAAAAGTAAACGACATAAAACTAATTTTAAGAGTTTATTTTAAACTTTAATCATAAATAGACTGCTTGTTTTGTTCTGGGATTTTATAAAACAATGTAATCCTAATACCTAATATTATAAGCGCGAAAATTTGTATATGGATGTTTGTTACTCTGCCTAAACGGCTGAACGGATTTGAATGAAACTTGGAATATAACATAGTACATGTACTGGATTAACATATAGGCTATTTTTTATCTGGGTACCACGCTAGCGAAGCCGCGGGCGGCAGCTAGTAATGTATAAGTATGTAGGTAGGTAAGGAGGTACGTTATAATTCAGATATAGGTAACCTCTCATGGTTTTAAATTTCAATTTGACTGGAAACGTTAGGTTAGGTCAGTTTTCGACAACCCCATACTACCCAGCTGCGACCCTCAATCGCAGTTGGGCGTCTGGGAGCAGATTTTGCCACTTGCCAATAAAAAAAAAAGGTTAGGTCAGTCACTCACTGATTCTGTTGTTATAGTGGTTTACAATAACAACAGAATTAGCAAGGAGGCCTTGTGTCACGTATCACTTTAAATCAGTAGTTAATTTATTAACAATATCCGGAATAAACATACTTAGTAAGTACCTAAAGCTGACATTGGAGTAGTATATCCGTGTAAATTTTCCTGTTAGGTATTTGTGGTAGATAATTATTAAAAAACCGCGAAATAGATGTGGACAGAAAAATCTATGACAAAGAACATCTAATCTAAACTATTCTATAGGTAGGTAACTACTGCGCTCGGATTGTACTATTTTTGAAATTGGCCTCTACCTGAGCTTTTTGTTCGAAAAACTAAGCGGAAAAAAGCCATTGTTCGTCTTCGTGAGCGAGTAACAATACGTTGACAATAAGGTCGAGTGTATGAACAGGTAAAATCTTTACACTATTGTATGCGTTCTCAATATGACAGTTTGTAACTGTGCTTGTTTTATTTTTAGCTCTTACTTAACTGTGGAGGGTAATGTTTTATGTGCTTACCGTTTATAGTCAGTTTTACATCATGAAGCACGGTATCCACGTATATTCCTGGATTAGGCAGGCTGTTTACAGACTCCATAAACCCTTTATTGTCTTTCTCTTTTCCTTCAGTATTTATTGTCAAAAATTGTTCTACTTCAGTCTTATTTGAAACCGTAGGATTAGTGGCCACCATTAGAGCGAAATTAGCTTCTCCCGGGGCAAATAATGATTGCAACCCGAGAGCTTTCAAATATTTCTCTAATTGGACTTTGCTTTGAACATCCATTTTTGGGAATCTTATGACGGATTTGCTTTTCGACATAGTTTTTATGAGTCCGTCTATTTTAGCGTAATCGAGTCGTTTCATGAGATCAGATAAGCTCTGTCGTTCTGGAATGAGTGGTTTCAATGCATACATCGTTGTTACGCTGTCATTGTACGGAAGTGCTATCATGTGCAGGCCTGAAAAAACACAAAGATAATTAGTTTATTCAAATGTTATTTATAGTAAATAAGATTATTCGTCCATGATTTATTCCATAGAGTAGGGGTTTAAGCGTAGTAAACCTGAAACAGTGCATCGATATTACTATTTTGAAAAGTTAGTTATGAAATGGTTATTTTTCTACGATGGGAATGAATTCTCACGCTGTACATCATTTCATTACTATTCGGGAGTAGTCTTATTACATCCAATATTTTACTAACCATACTCCTCGGACAGTACATAGTCAAATGATCCCATATTTAACATTTGGTCCGATAAGACCTCGTTTGCGGGCTTCTTAAAAGCCATTCTGGAACAATCAAAGCCAACATGTTAGAGACATGAAAACTACCACAAAATTCTGTATCAATTATATTAGAAAAAAAACCGTGCAAGTGTATATACATGTTTCTTGTAGGCATGGGCCCTTTTTTATTTTATTTTAAACTATTTGTTGTCATAACGGCAATAGAAATGACACGCTCTGTGAAAATGACACTTAAAATTTCAACTCTACCTACTACGGTTCATGCGGTTCATGAGATACAGCCCGCTGACAGACGGACGAACAGAAAGCGGAGACTCAGAAATAGGGTCCCGTTGGCACTATTCGGGTACGGAACCCTAAAAACTGTCGCTAGTCGATCTAGATCCAGCCAGTCCAGGTTGAGGCAGGGGAGTTTCGGGGTTCATGACATCAATGAACCCCCCTCCCTGGATCCGCCCTTGCACAGAATTAATACTTTTATCTCCAAACTGGACTTACTTTAACGTGTATTCCGGTAAAAATGGATGCAACCACTGACCACGGAAGTATAGTGCACTTAACAAAACCACTTTTGTTTCTTCAGGAAGTGGTTGTAGCAGGAAATTTTCGAGTTTTCCCTTTGTATGTGAACTCACCCACCTAAAAACGTTAATCACATTAACGCTTATGTTCTAAGTATTTACATTCTTTGCTTCTAGTAGCAAAAAATTGTGAATAATTAATTAGTAGTATTGTGCAGGAGTGGAATTGTAAAAAAGATGGGGCAAGTTATATAGTACCTAATGAAAGAATCGTGACACTAAAATGTTTGAAAAACTTCTACAATAGTTTGTGGGTTTCATTCATCCATTTGATAAATTACTGTATTTTTCCAGGCGAGCTATTCTTAGGACACCTATGACATGTTAGCATAAATAAAACTACGGTACCTAAGCATGTAATGAGTACCTACTGTAGTTTTTCACGTTGACAACCTAAGTACCCAAGTACCTACATAACAATAGTAAATCTGAATGTTTGTGAGGATGCCTGCATGTTGAATATTCTAGTCTAGTCAAATTGTACCTACTTTACGGCAGAACTAATGATCTCCCTGCATCTAGGTATCACGAGCAGCGAATGGAAGCTTGTTATTAATAGCATGAAAAACTAAAGTAATTTCAGTTAGTTATAATAATATAAACTCGAACAATAAGCCGCCGCGGCGCCGCCAGCGCTAGTTAGATAGCTTTATTTGCTGACTAACCCCCGAATACTCAAACGCATCTCAAAGTTGAGCACGTATCAAATGACGATTTTTTGACAGATTTTCATCAAAAACTGTCAAAAAACCGTGAGTTGAGACATGCTCAACTCTGAGTCGCGTTTGAGTATTCTGGGTTAATACAGCTAATCTAGGTGAGATTAAAGTAGACTTTCGAATAGGTTTGCCAGATGCCCCGTGTTTTAATGGTTACCCCGTTTTTCAGACTATAAAAATCTAAGAAGCCGTAATCAGCAAAACAAAATACGGTGTAAACCAAACTCCTGTATTTATTACAATTAAGTACGTTCGGATTAACAAGTTACAATGTAATTTTAAGTTAAAATGTATTTTTTTTTCTTTGTTTTGACGTGCCTCTGATTACCCCCTTAGACATTATCAACGATCTCGTGAGCCTGGAGATTGAAGAGGATGTCTACCGTGCCTAGGGATACAGTCGTGAATCTATTTTTATTTGTCTCCCGTAAAAAAATCGACAACCCGTATTTTTCTACCTGGTAACCCCTTAAATCAAGAAGTGGCAGGTGGCAACCCTACTTTCTAAGCAAGAGTCAGTGACGCCGAGACATAGCAAATATATGGAACATCATTCGAGCACAGTGTTCAATAACGCCGCGAATGGCGATCCGACATCTACATTATAGCGTCACCCATCGCGGGACATTTGTCCCCTATTGAATACGAGGTTTGGGTATCTGCGACTCGTGGTATAAAGCTACTTACTTATTTATCATGTCCTTCACAAGAACACCCTGCTTGAAGTCCACATTGACTGCATCTCCATGATACACACGGCTCATGTACTCCCGAAACAGATCGTGGAGGACCGTCCCTCCGTCCACAAAAACGGCATCGGCGTAAAGAGTCTCTGAACTGCCGTTGGAGTTCAATTGACTTAGCAAATCTCCGAACTGCTCGTGGTTTTTGCGATTTACTATTACATCTGTTGGTGGTAAGTTACTCAATAAGTAGGTGATAAATTAGCTACGTATAAAAATAAACAGGAACATCCTTACAACTAGGTGAGTACCTAATATAATTAGACAAGACAATATTATTTTTGTACTATGCATAGTACAAAAATAATATTTTTATGTAAGCATGTAAGTTCCTACTGCCTACATAAAATAAAATGTTCATAATACCTCTACCGATCACGATGTGCATAAAACTGAATTTTATAACTTATGAGAAGGAGAAGATCTAAGAGGGAAACGTGTTGTGTCGACCCCACTTAGTGGGATATGGGCAGGAAAACGATGATGAAATAGACTTAGCCGATAATAGAGATATTCAACGCAAAACACATAGATGAATCATCATAACGTACCTACTTTACCAATATCCACAATCCATTCAATAAGCACGTTAAAATCTTTTCCAAATCATCATGGTATGCCGTACTCTACCAATGTCCACAATGCATTGAATAAGCGCGTTGATGTCTTTTCGAAAGGGGAATTCCCTACGGGCGGTGTAGCAGCCTACGCCGCATCTACACATCTACGCGCTGACGATTTCGCGTGACGTAGCCGCATGTATACCATACCTTGAGAGAATCCTAGTGCACCAGCCAACTCGTTTAATGTCTTTCCAACTGTTCCCAACAGAGTCATTCCCAGAAGTCCTGTTGAAAATTAATTAAGATTATTCATAATCATAATCTACTATTTACCCAGAGGTCTAAAATTTGGCATAGGTATTATCTGTGGGGTGAGGCGCGCACAAAGAAACTATTTTTTTAAATATGCATCCTAAGGGGGTTGATTTCTGGTGTTGAAATTTCTGAAATTTTGAATAACTTCACTATTCTTTTATGTAGGGCTAGCAAGCGAGCGGTTCGAAATTCAAAATTGGTAATTTCTAAGATCGAGCCAATGAGCTAACCACGCGTCTGTTCTGAAATAAAATACTGAATAATATTCATCAATTCAATCAAGTCATTTCATTATTAAACCACCTTTAATAAAAGTTTTTAACCTGACTGCCCGACTGATTCATCATCGCCGAGACAAAACTGCTGAAGCTAGAAAGCTGAAATTTGGAAGGTAGCTTCCTTTTATAGCAAAACCACCCACTAAGGCGGGATTTTTCAAATTTCAACTCCTAAAGGGGTGAAAAGAAGTGAAAAGTTTGTATGGAACTTATTAACGCGTGGTGCTGTTTTTGCTTGAAACTCAGTTCGGATACTATATATGGATACGTCATCGAGCATTTAACTGAATTATGACTAATTTAGTTAAATGCTCGATGGGATACGTATTTCAGGATTTTTCAAAACTACCCTTAAAAAGAGGTAAAATGGGGTACCTATCAAAGTAATCTAACGCGTACAAAGTGGCGGGTAACAGCTAGTTGATATACAAAATGATTACGAATTTAAAAGGTTGAAGGGTTTAGCGCACCAAAAAAAAGCAACGATGTGTCAATGCTATTCAAACAATAGATGTACCCAAAACTGTTACTATCTACTCTACGCAGGTGAAACCGCGGGCGTCTGCTAGTAGTGTATAAATAAACCTGCATGAATTCACAAATGTTGATAGAATTTATAAAGTCTTTCTGTTGAACCCGATCTTATAAGTTTGAAATAATGGAATCTTTTTACCACGCACTAGAGTGGCACGGTGCTGAAACAGTGAACAAAATTGCCGACGAACGACTCACCAGCAATGGACGTTGGAGATATGATAATATTCTCATCTTTCTCCTGCTCCATCATAGTCAGCAGCAATTTATATCCAAATTCATTAACTGCATTCTCTATAATTTTTTGGCCTGTTATATTGACAGCATTTCCTATTATTGTCTGGTTGGTTATATTCAGATTCCTGAAAGTTATCTTACTTATATTATAAATTTGAAAAGTCTTAGTTTGCTTGAAATTACCGGCGTAAAGATCAAAACGCAACGATAGCGCGTACTAATTTTACCGGTGCTGCCATCTAGTACGAAAGTTTGTAACGATGTTTGGATATTTGGATGTTTGGATGTTTGTGGCTCAATCACACCTAAACAGCTGAACGGATCTGAACGAAACTTGGAATATACATGGTACATGTACTGGATTAACATATAGGCTGTTTTTTATCCGGGTACCACGCGAGCGAAGCCGCGGGCGGCAGCTAGTATGTTTAATAAATAATGTGTTAAGTGGGTGTCTATTCTCAATCATGTACGCCATACTTTTGGCTAGTCATATTTATCATATTATGTTTGGTAGGTACAAAAGATCGCGTACTTGTAGGTTAGTTAGGTTACACACAGGCAAAAAGTTCGTCAAGCCACACGAACGTCGCCGTAGGCACTTGGTCATCATCTACAGCTTAACTACTTTGGTAGGTATGTTTGTGTGCCATATATAATACCGTAGTGGGCTGACCGGATTTTAATGACAGTTTGAAAATATATATACGGACTAGAATAACATACAGAACATACATAACATAAATTACATTTTATCTATATGTACCAATGAAGGGCGTCGCCAGGGGAAGGGCAGAGAGGGGGCAGCTGCTCTCGACTAGAGATTCAAAGTGTTAAAGTTCTCACCTACAACTCATACTTTTTCTTTAAGGAACTTACTGCCGCCAATTTACTTTTTACTGTACCCGAATAAAAAGGAGCCTAGGTATATTCCAGCACACGTTTTAAGTATATTCCAAGTTTTATTCAAATCCGTTCAGGCGTGATTGGAGCACAAACATACAAACAACCTCACAAACTTTCGCATTTATAATTTATGTAGGATTCTACTTCTAAATAAAAAATACCTAGTAGGTACTTGTGCATACTTTAGCTACGAAAACAATAAATTAAACTTACTCATTTATCACTTCATTTTGTGATTCAATGTCTTCACAGAAAACAGTTGTAAGAAGAGTTGTAAAAGACAAAAATATCAGTTTAAATTCCATTATCTGTAAACGGTAAACGCAATTAAATTAGTATTTTTACTGGTTTGTATGTTGTATTATCTAACCATGGTAACTCGGAAGTTTCTGATATTCTCGAAGCAGAATCCTGAACCATCTGCCAATGTGACTTGGCTATTATTATTATCATTATAATACATTTAGTAAAAATTTATGATAAAAGATTTTCAAAACTAGGTACCTCTGTTACGGGGTTCAGGGGGTGTTAAAGTTTGTAGTATAGGAATTTTATAACGCGTGGTCCGATTGCATTCCCTAAAGATAGGAAACCTACGCTAAGAAAGGATTTTTTTAACTCTACACTAAAGGGGATGAAAAAGAGTAAAACCGTTTGTATCTAAAAGCGTATTCCTTGAACTTTTAGACTTAAGACTTAGTATAAACAATCTTCAACATTTTATAAAAATCTATGGTAAAATATTTTCAAAAGTACATTTTGTACCTATTTTTTTACGGAAACGGAATGTATGAGTAGTTGAAGATTGGGAACTTTTTAGTATATGGTAAGATTTGCTTAAAACTCTGTAAGTATAATAAATATAGATATTTTGTAGTACAAATGAAAAAACTTTTATGATTATTTTTCAAAAACAACCCCTCTAATGGGATGCAACAGAGTGTTTGAGTTGATAAGGGAACTTTTAAACGGGTTGTTTGATGGCTTGAAAATCGGCACACTTCTAAGTATCTTGTAGTACAAATAAAAAAACTACCTAATTGAGAAAACAGTCAATTGAAAGGTGGTGTGCATGTCTGTATGGGAACTTTTTAATTGTGCGATATACTTAAAACTTGGTTTATATTCTTCAAATAAGTTCAAATAAAATAAAGATTAATTTATTTTTCTTAATTAAAAATTAAAATTATAACGTTAAATTTTATACTTAGTGGGTTCTGAGAGTGGTTTTAACCACACCAAAAAAGTACAACTATGTGTCAATGCTATTCAAACACGAGATGCACCCAAAAGTATCTAGATTCTAGATAGGTACTCTACGCGAGTGAAACCGCGGGAGTCTGCTAGTCATAGTTAATACTGAATTTTGACAGTAGATTTTGACATTATTCTAAATCTAGCTATATTGCGTTGCTACCTAATGTACAAAGAGCATAAGATAATTAGATAGGTACCTACTACTACTAAGTATATTATATTGCAAAATAAGATGATACCACCTATCATGAAAGAGTCCGATAATTAGGCACTCCATCCACACTCGGTAAGAACGGGGGGTTTTGATAAAATTTAAGATGACCCGACCTTTACGATAGGCATTAAAATACAGATTGTATTAGATATTTTAATTCAAAATATGCTCCAACAGTGTATTATTACTAAGTGACTTTTCGTGGATTAATTAACACATTACTTAAGTATATTATTTTTATAAAGCCTAGCCACTTACCAGAAAATAAAAATGTCACTGTTTATTTATTCACAACATACCTATTTATAGGTATTTTACAACTTGGTACGTGCCGTGCGTAAACGTACAACCGTCGACCACAAATGGCGTGTTGTATGTAGATGCACATTGAGTAACCAACCTTGAAAATACAGCGTTCTCAGCGCTGTTGATTCACACGGTTCATGGAACCAGACCGGATCGGTAGGTAGGTAGCTTCCCTACCGGTCCCTACTTACTAATAGTTATATCGGCCTCGGTGGCGTGGCGGGCAACTGCTCGGCAGAGGCGCAAGAGGCGCGGGTTCGATCCCGCTGCGGAAGAAATGTATGTATGATCTGTAAATATTTTTTCCGGGTCTGGGTGTTGTGGTACCATAGTATTCGTAGTTTCTGATATCCACGACACAGGGAATCCTAGTGTGGGATCAGGACTATGTAGGTACCTATGTGACTGTTAGGTTTTATTTATTTATAATTATCTAGCATCACTCTTATTTCTTAGTTACCTATCGATATTAAAAACGCAAGTGTGTTTGAATCAATCCATATAATGTATAAATCAATCATGCTGTAACGACTGAACTGATCTGAATGAAACTACAGGACATTTCTTCTAGCGATAGTACCTATATGGTATTTTACTCAAAAATTAGGTAATACTTAAACCTAACGCAATTTGTATGCTGACACTGAGATTATTCTTCAATAAGATTACCTTTTTTACTCTCTAACAGAGCGCCCCGCCAACAAACTCAGTACAAGCATACTAAGGTAGATATTTTTTAACCCCCTGTCGTGAGGCTAACTGCTAATCTAGACAGGTAGGTATCTATACAACGTGTAACATAATGTCCCTATAAGCCCGAAAGGGGTGTATTCAGACCGAGCACTTGAATACATTGACGTGTGCAAAAGTTCAATACATCATATTTGAAATTCCTATACAATTAAAAACAAATTATTTCATGAGAAATTTGTGACAACCCTATGTGTTTGTTTACCATTTGCGTAGGTAACAAACACACGCGCACCCTCCTATCGCGTCGGACCCACACATACGCAGACAATTGAACGCGCGGCAAGTTTCAAAAAGTACCTAGGTGTAATCACCAAAGTTTTCGTAAGAATTTGCAATTTTTTTAATTCTACGTAGAAATTAAAGTCGAAGATTAAAATCACGATATCTTTCACACATAAAAAAACAACTACCTACCTACATCTACCTAGGTAGTTACCTAAGGACCTAGGTACAGGAAAAGTTAAGTTATACCTTTTCTCCCTTCTTCTTGGTTGGCTCGGAACACGGCTAATTGACATGGTAGGTATTAGGTAGGTATGTAGGTACCTAGGTTGGTATTACTGGTACACATTCACATTCACAATCACAAAATTATTTTTGTCATTTTTTATTAGTAAGCTAGGTACTAATGGGGTACCTACTAGGTAGGGTGATAGGTTAGGTACCTATCATCATACCTACCTATCACTGAATTTTATCACTGTTGACACACACAGTAGGTACTCGGTATCCATCAAAGGGAAGTAGGTACAACACACCACCGAATTCCCGGTCTTCCCTCACTGGTGCGCCCCGGTGGAAAGATCCCGTCGAGAGAAGACGGTTCACCAATCCCAGAAAAGAGCCCGTAAGATGGCAATGGCCGCCCTGGATAACGCTCTCTGTAGAGCTGACGCGCCGCTACTAAGCTATTAATTATTTGGTGCTGCTCCAACACACACACACAACACCATAAATCATAATACTCACCGTTTGAGTACAAAGCCGACATCGTATCGTACGTTAATTAGTTACGCGAACCGAGAGATTGCTTGTTGCAGTTGTTGCAAGGAACGAATGCTAATTGCGACTGATAAAAACCGATCTGTTTTGCGACCAAAAGTAGGTACCTATTGCCGAAAGCCGAATTTTTAGGGTTCCTTGTCTGGGGTAACCCACTAAATACCGATTGGGAAAAAAAGGCAAAAAACTTCATCATACATCTACTACTACTACTACTACTACTACTGTCGTCGTGTCCGTGTCGCTAGCACTTTTGAACCAGTGTGGTGGAAGGATTAGAGTGCACCTTGAAGGCTCCTTTCGTACACTTTGACACACGTCTATGACATGCCTGGTTTCCTCACGATGTTTTCCTTCACCGTTTGAGAGCATTGATATTGCACACATAAATTTCGAATCGAAAAATCCATAGATTCGAACTCACGACTTAAGGATGGGAAGGCGGGGTTCATAGCAATATGCTACCATGTGCTCTATCCCCATTTGCTACTAGGTACCTACCTACTTACATAATAACCTACCAACAATTACGTAGTTCAATCAAGAAAAGTAAAAAACAAATAAGCCTACGGAACCAATTTGATTTTATTAAACAAACGCTTGCGGTGCGGTGTCGGTTGACGGTTGCGGATTTTGAATTTAGCAAAGGCACCGACAGCCAATTAGGGCGAGGTGCCATCCCACTTATTGTTGTTGTTGTTCCAATGCAACCAATTACAAATAGGCTGTTCACGATGAAAATGAAGATTAGTAAGACAGATAAGTCACAACCTTTGACTTTAGTGCCCAAGTAGGTAGGTACAAAATTGCATTGAAAAATGCTCCAATGAATATTGGAATAATACATCGTTGGAAAAACTAAAGTGGAATAGGGTCACGGCTTATCCTCAGGCACGGTAGACCTCTTCTCATACTTCTTGTTACCTACTCAAGATGCTTTTAAGGCCCGAGTAGGTAGGTACAAAATTGAGTAGGTATCACGGCTTTATCCTCAGGCACGGTAGACATCCTCTCATACTCCTTGGCACCCACTGAGGATACCTTTAAGGCCCGAGTAGGTAGGTACAAAATTGAGTAGGTAAGGTACCTATCTCCTATACTAGGTACTTAACAAAGAGATCTGAAAGGATGTTTACGGTGCCTAGGGATTTTAGTCGTGATGTGTGTGACCTTACATTTTAATTACCAATAAATACCAAGGTACCAACTAGGCCTTCAAAAAAAAATAGAAATTACTTATTAAGCCACCTCGTTATTAGGTAAGTAGGTAGGCATTTTACTAATGGTGTCTGTTCTGTTACCTGTTTCATCTAGAGTTCACACTTAAAGGTCAAAAAACAGCTGTAAATAGGGATGCCTCATGTTGTGTCAAGTTACGTATTGGAGCAAAGTTTAAGAGACATTTCATGAATGAAAACCTTTGAAATTTTAAAAGTCGTTGAACAAACGTTGTTCGCAATGACGTATAGAATACCCCCGTTTCGGGCTTATAGGGACATTATGTTACACGTTGTATAATCAAAGCTCAGTACCTACCTACCCATGAATAAACTTTAAAATAAATAATAAAACATGGTTTTATTTTTTCAAAATTGTCTGTAGAGGTTTAAGTGTGTTCTTGAGTTTGAATGGGAACTTTTAAACAGGGAGCGGTGCGATTTACTTAAACCTACGTTTGGAAAAAAATACAAAATAATAAAATTGAGCACACTATGTTTCATGGGTTTTCAATATAGGTACCTACGGGAACTTTTTAAATGGCAGTGTGATTGACTTGAATCTCGGTTTGGATTCTTACAATAAAAATAAAATGGACGTCTTTCAAGAAAAGGGTTAAAATGGTACCTATGTCACAGTTTGAATAGGAACTTTTTAACGGGGTGTGCGATTGGTTTGAAACTCGGTTTGGATGCTCAAAATAAAAAAAAATGGACAAGTGTTTCAAGTTTTTCCAAAATAACTATAGAAGGGGTAAAATGGGGTGTCAAAATTCACACTACGCGAGCGAAGTCGCGCGGTTAAATTCGTATCTCATAAACGCAAGATCAGCGAACTCTAATACTCGGCTGACAAACACCACTTCTAAGAGCAATCAAGATTTCCGCTACGTGTAGTTCCGTTTTCTAGATCCAGGTGGCTCAGCTCAGCAGTAGTAACTGTACAACAGCATACCTTAATCGTCAAACTTTGATACTCTTGGCCGACCAATTACCGGCTACCTACTCATTGAGTACATAGGCAAACAGATTTTCGCTGCGTTTCGTTTGAGACCCAGGTGGCTCAGCTACGATACAGCTGAGCCACACATATCTACTAAATGCGAGACCGACAAACTCCCGACATCATACTCAAACAGTCGATTTTCAATCACTTTTTTGTGGCTAAACTGGGATCAGCTACACTCAAAAATCGTAGCTGGCACCTTAGCAGCGTCCCGTTAGTGTAGGCAAAAAAATAATAATGGTTAAGACTATAAACACATTGCCATCTAAGTGCTAAGTATATAAATTAAGGAAACAAAAAAAATAAAACACCATATTTTATCAATCTTTTATAAATATTGGTAAATATAGGTCAAATGTGGTACAATTAAAATCAGAGGAAATATTTTATTAATTTCATATCAAAATGGAAACATCCACACATTATTTTCTACACTTTATCTATTATATTATTAGCTCAAAAATTTACCAACTGTTACTGATAAGAAATATTTACCATAACTACTTTCATAGGAACATGAGTTTACTAGCGTAGTGACAGGAGGAAGACTATTACTACGGCGAAAGCTTTATTTCACGACAGGATACCAATTGTAATAAACTCTTCCCATCACTACCTCCAAACTCGTATCAATAACTGAATTTAAATGTTACATAAATAAATGCAAATTAATTTGTAAGGTTCTCGAAAATAGAAAGCACTTCCTTACGTAATAAAACATCTCTACAAACTTATCTCTTTACGACATGCGATAGAGTGTAGAAAATTAATACATAAAACCAATAAAACTTTTTGAAGAGAACATGACTCACACTTAAATTATCCAATTTCAAATAAAATTAACAAACAATGCATCGTGAATACAATACTTATAAATTGTATTTTGAGTTATAGTTGTTTGCTAAATTGTAAAGAATATTTAGCTGTGTACTTTAGCAGTTATCATTTCCCATGTAAAATCCCGTAATGGTACAATACACACACTTTATCTACATAAACAGTATAATTTACTGCAGGTAGGTACGTTGCTTGTTACCATTATGAAGCATACAGTGGTAAAATCAACTGATTAAGTTGTTTGTAACATTTTAAATTCTGTATAATTTTACTATATTATGGAGTGTTTTATTGGTTTTATTTGTATTATGACAAAAGAAAGTTTGATTAATATACAAAGACAATTATCATTTACAAACTAATTAATAAGAAATAACCATTTTAATACTTTAAGACATAAATAATAACACATTTTAAACAATTTAACTGCTTCTTTGACTTAAAATCTCTTACTTCTATTTTTGACTACACTAATAGTATAACCAAGTCCGTTATATCGTTATTATCCTATACTGACATAATGTAAAGGCGGTAGGCAGACAACTTCTTAAAATTATGGACTCAGTAACAGAGTGTAATAAGAAATTTAAGAATCATAGGTAAAGTAAAGCTGGCATTCTCTTTCACACACTTCGCCACGCATCGACCAATACCTATTCCGAAGAATCTGTTCCAAGAAGGCATTACAAAAGAGCATCCCTTCCCTCCTTAAGAAACCCGAACTTCAGGAAATTTGTGCAGACAGAGTGTGTGATATAACATTCTTGCTGCATCAATAAAATTCACAATTTGTTTCATTGAACAACAAAGGAATGCAACCCCACTTTGCCAAAATTAATTGTAAACACTTCCGTCATGTCATTAGATAGCATACAGTATTATACATAGACAAGCCACCCAACTAAATTAGAGAGATTTCATAATCCTATATAATTTTACATGTGATTCACATAATTATTGCTATTATGGATGTATTTTTAACCATATTGGGCAATCTCTGTAATATAGTCAGGTCTATCTATAGTCAGATATAACAATTTACTTAACTTTCACATCATACATACATTTATTATAAATACATGTAACAAAACATACATCATCCCACACATGCTTTAGTTACTATCATATCATTATGGTGACTCGAACTTAAAATGAATAAATGAATCAGTCTTTAAAATGACCACATTATGGTCACATTACTATTTCTGTAATGTATTGTACTTGTAAATACCACTCTGTTTCTGAGTCTAACTTAAAGATATACATTAAAAACTTACAATTAGGTACTTATAAACAAAAAAGCACTGCACATTAAAATTTCAATTAAAATACTTCGAAACATCAATGCGACCATGAGTTAAATGTATTATCTAAATAGCAGGTCAGTGTAGAAACCGCCAATTTATATAAGAATGAATAAATCATGATTAGCTACTAATAAGTTCAGAGATTGATTTAATCATCAGCTGAGATAGAATTAATTTATCTATGCAATGTAATTGATCTATGGAATATAAAGTAGATTTTCATCAAAACTAGGCTCCACTACGAGCTATGGGAAGACATCTCTAGCGTAGCGCGAGCACGAGTCGCGTTCGATCGACGACATGCGTAAGCTCTACAGCAAGCCTAGCTAAGCAGTTGCACAGCTAACTAACTATTAGAAATGGCTTTGTGTCGCAGTGAAACCTTTTATTTGATTTTGCACTGTCTTATCAACCAAAACAAAATTTAATGGGATATTTAAACTACAACATAACAATCCATCCTCGACTTATTTACGACAAATTACAAACTGTCTTATTATGTTAGTAATTTTTGAGAAATATCACTGACAAGAGCTTGAAGTTTACTGAGTAACCAGCCTCAGATTAGAATCTGTAACATTATTTAACATTTATTATGTTATCTATTTATCCAGTTTATGTATTAACATTGAATATGTTCTTTAAAAATAATATTTAATTGAAAAGTTATAATTACATTTTGACAATTTACTTTTACATGATGTAAAATATTGTATAGAAAACATTATTTTTGGCTATATCTAAGTTAACTAACAATAATTATTACCTATAAATATAATTTTCAGTTAAATAATGCTAGTATCAAGCAATGCACTATTATTGAAATGAGTTATTTTGGATATTCAATAGATGTCAAATTTGTAACTCCAAATAACCACATCTCAAATGTAGAATAATTGGTAATAGGAAAATTCTACAAGGAATGATAATCTTGTTACAAGTGGTCAAGTCACACCAATCTACAATCAAATTTAACTAGGATTTAGTGCACACAGCAATGCACTGGGATATTTAATAAGAACAGAACAAACACTGGATTAATATTAGTCAAAAGTCAATTTATACCTATTAAAACTTACTAAATGATTAATCTAATCAAATTAGCCAGTAATGCCTGGGTTAGCACAAGTATTGACCTGACGATCATGTTCATGTTATTTATATCACTCATCAAATACTCCTTACTCATGTAAGATAAAGTTTACCAAAGTCAAGACTTGTGCAAATAAACAATAGCCACTGGGACTCACTTAAAACTTTATTTAGAATGTCTACAACCATACTTGCCTACTAAATTACTGGACATGGATAAAATTATGATAATTTACATCTAGAAGTAAAAGAGACCGCTTGTCGCCAAATGCCTAAATGCACTGCATTTGTTGAGATTATTTATTTTAGTAACCAACAACAGTTATACTAGACAGAGATTTATGACGATGTTTGAGTTTCATGGGTTTAGATAACAATGTATTTAAAAATATTTTTTACTTTAGAAAGCTGTCACTCGTTGGTACATTATTGCTTCCATGCATTACTTGTACACATAATTTTAAAACAACAAAAATATCACAAATCCTAAAATATAATCAAAGACCACTCCAGCATCAATATTAGTTTTCTTGTAATAATTGGCACTTGCAACATGCTCCATTATTATCATTTTCGCCTAATCTTACACAAATCAGTCAATCCTCTTTTAACTAATGTAAAACTAAACAAGTCCATTAACATAATAATTACATTTGAGACTATACATGTATGCTAAGCACAGCGCTGATCGGCAAAGGCGACAACACATTCAGCTGACTAAAAGTACAAATGATCAATTCAACGCTCTGAAGAAATGCATAAGTCACAGACTTATAGATTCTTCACTTTGGAAAAAGACTATTAAATAAAATTAATAATATTCAAGTCAGGGGTGCTCCCAAAGCAGAAGCAATATTACATAACCAATAATGATGACTACATTATAGTCGATCACGAGTGTTTGACGACGATGACGCCGGGCCGCGGTGGCGGAAGCGCGCGCTCCGCTTTCTTCGTGAGCGCGAGTGGCGCGTCCGCCGCCTCCTCGCGGAACAGGTGGTCGCCCTCCAGGTGCCGGATCGCCTCAACAATGGTCTCGAGATTCTGTCGGCTAGTGCTGGCCAGATACAGCCGCGACGGACCCTCCGCCGTCGCCTCCGGGAGCACCTCCACCTCCACGCGAGGTTCGGCTTTAATGGCGGCCTCGAGCAACGGCGCGGCCACGACAGCGGTGGTCACTGCATCTACTGTGGGTACTTCTACTACTTCTTCACTCTCCAGTTTACATTCTGCTACCTCTTCTCGTTCAAAATGCACGATTCCACGTGTCAGGTCACAACCGGTGCTGGGGTATGTTTGTGCTTCAAGTGTATGTACACGCTCCTCAAGATGGCGCCTCAGCCGCCTTTCCTGATCTAACTGAACTCGTAGTTCACCACCATCTACATCTTTTTTGGAGGGTGCAGCTAACAACGCTACTGGAACTACAGGTTCAGGTGATCGAGTGGTGGTGATGGTATCATCTGTGGAGTCAGGAATAATTGAGGGTACATGTGTAACAACTTCACTTTTTCTCTTTTTTAGAGGTATTTCACCTCCTTCATGCTGATTTAGTAGTCTTTTCAGTTGGCAGTTTTGTGAGAGAAGTCTTGTCTTTTCTTGTTCCAAGTTGTAGATGTATTCAGCAGTCTGTTGTAAAATGGCAGCCTGTAAAACAAAATTGGTATTATATTGGATGGATACAAAGAATGTGTTCATAAAACTCAGTTAAGCAAAGATTGTCATAAACATCTTTAAAGTAACAAATTTAAATGTTCTTTTAAAAAGCATACATACTTTACTCAGTTTTTCTCCTTCGTGGCGTGGTAGCAATGTTCTCAGTGCCTGGAAGCCAGCGTTGATACTCTGCATCCTTCTTCTCTCATTACTGTTAGCAATTTCTCTTCGAATCCTTTTTTCAGCCTCCATCGTCTTGCCTGGGGCTAGGTGTTTGTCCCTGAAATTGTGATCAATTTATTTGTTTTGTATAATAGTGTCAGAAATATGATTTGCTTAGCAGAGGTGATCAATGTAATCTTCTGCATTTACATGAAATAAATTACAGCTCTCTGATTTATTTAACATATCAAAATTCATTCAAATCAATGTTTTTAGCCTGCTAGCTATAGCACACAAATATTAAATTGTTGACCTTTCCTATTATGAGCTACTAAATGTATTATTGTTATCATCTTTGTAGGTAGTACATTCAACTGCAACAGCTGCGTAACTATAATCATAATAAAATGTTATAGATTCCACATTATAACAATTTCAAATTTACAGTATTGTGCAAATATTCTCGTTAATTTTACGCAGGAGTCATTCCTACCTTCATGATCATAATTATGAATGGATCTGCATAATTTATGTTGAATGTAAATAAATGTGTTTCATAGTACGATATTTTCCACGATTCAGAGCGCCTACTACGCCTATTTGATTTGACCAAACATGGCGGCCCAACAGCTGACTACTGACCGGCGCGCCGCGGCACGGGGCGTGATCATGGTCCAATGTGTGTCTCAATGAAGTTATCAAACATAAAATAACATAAACAAACATTGTTTATGTCAAAATAAAGCCTTGTTGCGTAATAACCTGCAACATAACTGAAGATAATGCAAAATATAGGCGACCACGCCGGTTATTCATACCTGGCAAAAGCGTGATCAGATGCTTCTTCTTCGTACAAATTGTAATCTTCTACCTCTAGCAAACAGACGTCATTAGCGTGTAATGACATTACTCCAATGTTATTTTTTAATTTCTCCACATCTAAATTCGAAAGAACACTCACAATACAGTGAGAAATTAAAGTTTATTCGCGGCACAATCCACAATGGCGGGAAATGACAATGAGTTCGGTCAGGTGACGCTACACAGTTTTAGAATAATTTGGAGGTCCAGGGTATCAAAACAGTATCATATCACAATTTTCGCACAAGTACACACTAAAATTTATCAATTTTCACATCGAACACTTTGATTATCTTCTCTAAAACGTAAATTTTAGTAGGGAGGCAAATGCACCACACACAACGTCGATTTACGTGAACCACAGACAACATGGCGATTGATTTTTCTAAACGAGGATCGAGGAGGATGGGGTGCTTGTCCATAGACAACAAAATTCCAAAAAAGTTGGCTTATTTACGGTATAGAAAAAGTACAGCAGGTTGAGAGCAGGACATTTTCCGTGCCCGAAGGGTGCCACCAGCGGGACCATAATAAGCCTTCGCTGTCCATTTGTCAGCGGGCTGTATCATGAATCGTAATAAGTAGAGAGTTGATCACAGAATGTGTATTTCTATTGGTGTTATAACAATAAATACATAATAAACATGTACGATAAAACAGAACCCTTCGTGTGCTAGTTCTACTCGCCCTTGAACGATTATTTTTGTTTTTTCTAGAGTAAGTAGGTAAGAGGTATCTACTTTAGGCGTTTGAGTGAACACGAAAAACGTATTAATACCTTGTGGTATCGAGTAAATTTCCTTTCGATACTGAAGTACAAAATACTCTATACTTTGTATTCGATTGAGTTCATTTTGGCAGGTATCGTATCGAATAAATCCTAGAAATTCTATACTTTTAAAAACTTGGCTTACGCCTCACGCAACACTTACTACATACTTATGAGTCAATCGTGTTGTTATTTAGATTCTGAGCTATATAAGCTGAGTTCAGCTCCAGCTCAAGGACTGGTGGTCTGCAGTTCTAGTTTTTCTTGTGAGTCACCCATGCCTAGCCTAGACTTTTACCATTACCTACCAAACTACCAACAACCTAATGAAAGATATACGCAGGTAATACGAAGGTACCTCTACTAAAATTTATAATGAGAACAAACACAAAGTCGCGTTTCTCTGTCGTCTTGATCAAGCAGTTTTTTGTACTCAAACGATTTTTTTCGGAAACTACTGAAGTGTATCTTAGTTGTATCATAAAGTCCATTTCGGCTAGCATCGGTTCAGTGACAGCAGGCTAAAAGATAGAACAAATTATTAGGTAAAAAATAGTCAATAGCTGAAAAAGTACTGATCTGACAGCTGTCACCTAACTAATGCTAGTTGAAATGGACTTTAATAGTAAGTACTTATTTTGTAACATTTTTGTAGGTATCTACTCGTATCGTCTGTGTTAACAGTGCATGGCTGTGACTTTGTTATTCTGAGAAAAATGGTGGTCCCGCCCCATCTTGCATTTCATCTTGCATGCATCTCGCGAGACTGCTAAAAATCTTACTTCTTACTTATATTATAAATGCGAACGTTTGTGAGTTTGGATGTTTGGATGTTTGTGCCTCAATCACGCCACGCCTAAACAGCTGAACGGAATTGAATTCATTCAATTCCGTTCAGCTGTTTAGGCGTGATTGGTACATACATAGTACATGTACTGGATTAACATATAGGTAGGCTATTTTTTATCCGGATACAACGCGAGCGAAGCCGCGGGCGGCAGCTAGTACTTGATATTTGAAAATTCACTACGGTACCTATGTTTTCACTAACAAATAGTATCCATTAAGTATCATTTATTTATCATAAATGAAACAAAATACGAGACAGGGCGCTCCGCCATTTTATCGCCACATCAAAAAAAGTACTCGATACTTGAATTATCCTTACTTTTGTTCCGATACTTTTACGAGTACTGTCATCAGAGTACTGTACTTTTTTTCGATACTACTCCTGAGTACAGTATCGACACTTTCTATTCGATATCGTGTTCTTAACTATAAGCTGTTTTAGTGCATGAAAGGAGCCTTTGAAGCACACCTTAAATCCTTTCACCACACAGGTTCAAAAGAACTAGTGACACGATTATTAGTAGTAGCGGTTTTAGCGAGAATGTCATCGAGATTATTAAATTTGCAATGTTGGTAGTTAGGTGAAAGTTCAATGCCACAATGTCATTGACTCTATTCTATTTTGTAAAGGTTGGCCAAATGAAGCGTCTTGAATGCATTGACCAATCACACATTCGTTTCAATTTTGAATAATTTTGAGGTGGGGATTTCATCCCGCCGCCATATTGTGCTGGGCTGTGAGTGCTTGAAGTGAATTTTTCTAAAGTTTTGTGTAAATTCTTTGTCTCAGTAATTTGGATTGAAAAGAATAAAGGTAAGCTTAATTTTAACTTACGTTTTTGTCATAAGATAGTTTTAGTCGCAATATATTCCCCACATGAGTGAGGAGAAACGCCGGTCTCGTGTGATCGTCAGCTTCCCTATGAATATAAAATTAAATGCATTTCATCCCTTGCATATTAGTAGTTATGTATGAGTTCATTCTGAAATCCTTTTTTCTATTGATACTACTGTACGTTTAGATGTGTTATTCATAATTTTATTTAGCGAAAACTAGATGGCTATCAACACCATAGATTGAAGGCAGTGGAATTCGGCTCCGTACGTACTCCTTGTGTCCCAAAAAAATCTTGGATAGTTTCTATCATAACTATCTCCACTTTGAAAGATTAGATGACCGATCCTAAACCATCATTTAGAAATATACCACGTACAAAGTAGTTGGATATGGTACCGGAAAATGTCCTTTGTGATGAACGAAAGGATGAATCATCGTCATGAGTAATTGGGGGAGACAATAGAACTCAAAGATTCGAGGGTGTGCTATCGGTAGATAGCTATAAGTTTCGCGGATTTTTTTCAGTCTGCAATAAATACGTGCCTAGCTAGAAATAGATACATAAGTAAACTCTGTATTATAATTATTTGCAAAGTGCATAAATGTATAATGTATGTAAGATGTTTTATACTTTTTATACACCAATATTTAGATAAGTAGGTAATTCTAGGACATTTATTCTGTGAAGTATTTATCTAGAAAGTGTGCCTATGTTAGTATGGTACCTAATATGTACATAAGTAAAGTTATCTAAAAAACTTTACAATTCAACACTAAAAAAAGGTTGAAGCAATGGTAGGTCCTAATTTAGTTTTATTGACTTTTTCAATGCCATATAGTGTTATAGTTGCCCTCTTATAAAAAAATCTTATGCATCATATTTACAGTAAATAAACTTAAAATATGTTAGCAATTGTGACAGTTTAAGAAATACTTATCTTTACCGTTAAAGGGTTCAAAATTTTGACACCTATTGGTTAAAATTTTATACCAGGGCCACTAGGTTGGGTGGGATGATATTTTATAATACCTACATAGTTTTCAACAATGATGAGACATTACCACAATAATACCATCATCCCATCATATTTTATATGTAGGTTATTTTTTAATTACCTATTTTTACCTATAAAAGAGCTTAACTGGACTGATTTATCATCGCCGAGCCGAAACCGCTGAAGCTAGAAAGCTGAAATTTGGAAAGCTCCTTTTATAGCAAAAACACCCACTGATGCGGGATTTTTCGAAATTCAACCTCTAAAGGGGTGAAAATGAGTGAAAACGTTTGTATGGAACTTTTTAATGTGTGGTGCGATTTACTTGATACTCTGTTCGGATACTATAAATGCAAAATAAATGGACACATGTTTCAGGATTTTTCAAAACAAACCTTAAAAAGGGATGAAATGCAGTGTCAAACTTTGTATTAAAACTTTTTAAAGGGCTCAACAATTGGCTTGAAATTGGTTTGGATACTCTATATGCAAAATTAATGGCAAAGTGTTTCAGAATTTTAAAAACAACCCTTAATAAGGGGTAAAATGGGGTGTCAAAAGTTTGCATGTGAACTTTTTACGGGCGGTGTGATTGGCTTGAAACTCTGTTTGATACTATAAATGCAAAATAACTGGTCAAGGATTTTTCAAAACAAACCTTAAAAATATGTGAAATGGGGTACCTATCAAAGTTTTTCGCGGAACTTTTTAAAGGGTGGTTGGTGCGATACTTAATCTAACGCGTACCGCGCGAAGTCGCGGGCAACAGCTAGTATTTGATAGTTAAACATGAAACTATAGTAAAATAAATAAAAGAGTCCAACTAAATTTATGGAGGGGTTGATTAAGTTAAAATGGGAGTAACCTACTATGTCAAGTGATGTATTATTTGAAAGGAATATGCACATCTTTAACAGGTCTCTCATAGTTTGGTAGTCTTACTCAGAATTTAGCAATCCAAAAATCTGTTGAACCCAACCCAGGAATCTGACCTGACCAATCTTCTTTCATTGTATCGCTAAAACTATACATATATTACAAAGTAATAAAATAAAAATCCTTTTAAATGTGTGTTCCAATATACTTATAACTAGTCGTTCGCTTGCGGGCGTAATCGCTGCTGGTGAAAAAAAAAAAGAAAAAAACTAAGGGCTTGTACACAAAACCGCGGTGCATCGTCGCGTCGCAGAAATACCATTCATAGTGAACGTTGTTATGAATGAGATATCTGCGATGCGACGTCGCAACGCATTTTTGTGTATCGCACCATCCTCTACGACATTTGTTCGAGCACTCCATACCTATCGCTTATAGTTTTCGAGATATCGTCGGTCAAA
The DNA here is from genome assembly GCA_949320045.1 of Scotopteryx bipunctaria. Classification (NCBI taxonomy): domain Eukaryota; kingdom Metazoa; phylum Arthropoda; class Insecta; order Lepidoptera; family Geometridae; genus Scotopteryx; species Scotopteryx bipunctaria. The sequence goes on along the minus strand of OX439450.1, from coordinate 7,786,365 downwards.
GTTTGTATGGCAACCATCTTGTTTTCCGCCATTTTGAACTTTTTTCAACGCACATCGAATTCGACCAGGGTGCATGTCCACATTCCGCAAGCAGGGCGGCTGTCGGGTCCCTGATGAGGAGTAGTTTTTGAATATTTCGGATTTTTCCCATTCTCGAATCGACTCCCTGAACATTTCCCCCACACATCATTTTAACCCATCTCTACTCCTTCTGGGAGAACAATGATGTCAGTAGTCAATAGATCAGTGGGTTTGCAGCTATGTACCAATATACTTATAATACTTTTTCCTGTTTTTTGAAAGGGCTCAAATCTCCAATCTTTCAAGAGTTTGAAAGTTATGCTCAAACAGACTTACTTAACACATTATAGATCTACTTAAATACCTATATGGTTAAATTGTGTTGCCACAGAGATCTTTGATCGTTCTAATAATTGTATTTCAAGTTTGATCCAAATTGGTTCAGCTGCGACGACGCAATGGTTAATCATTACTATCAAACTTTCAGACCTTTGTTAACTTGCTGCCGCCAGCGATATTGGTATCGCGAGGATTTCGCCTATTTTTTTTCCAGCACATGTACATTCGTCTATTCTAAGTTTGATTCAAATCCTTTCAGCCGTTACGGTGCGATTCAATCACAAACATCCAAGTGTCCTCACAAACTTTCGCAAACAATAGTAGCTGTAGGATCTCACTCGCGCGGGCTCATTTGAGCAGAAGTAAAATGTATAAACTAGGTAGGTATAGCATTCATGGATGATTTCATGATCTGGTGGAAGAATCTTGAAAACCTGTTCAGGAATTTTTGAGATTACTCCCTATAAACAATCCTACTTCCTACTAATATTATAAACGCAAAAGTTTGTAAGGTTGGATGTATGGATGTTTATTTACTCTTTCACGCCTAAACGGCTGAACGGAGTTGAATGAAACTTGGAATATACATAGTACATGGGCTAGATTAACATATAGGCCGCGGGTGGCAGCTAATCAAACATAAATAAACACCTCTAGTGGTAGAGAGCAGTTATTTTTTACACTTTGCTTTATTTTACTAATTAGGTTGCTACCTAAAGTAAAGTCTGTTTGCTATAATAAAAAGTTATGTTTGTGTTACCTACCTAGAATGTGAAATGAGGAAAATGCAATAATTGTTACATTTTCATACAATCATAACTATTATATTTTTCCTGTATGGTTGGTTGGTGCAGAGTTACTTGCGGTTTTAATCCGCAACTGGTCGCAGCTATCGATTTTCCACCAGCCGTGTAATGCATACGTTTGTACGATTTATTTGCATCTACTGCGTAATTCCAATGCGTTTCCTACAACTTCTTTCCTATTTTTCGTATATTACTTTAAATCCACCAAAGTAGGTACAGAATATGAGAATCATATTTTTGATAAATCGAGTCGCCGCTATGATGATAATAGTGGTTGCAGCTTACCTAAACTTAACATTCCAACGGCGAATAGGTAACTACCTATCTAATATTAATTTCTCATTTCACACGCATGCTAATTCCTATTTACTTATTGCTCTTGTCTAAAATCCGAATCCTAAAGCGTTCTGTTTATATTACACGTGGTCATAAAACTTTTTTGAGTATAACCGTTGCTTAGTCGTCCAGAGAACGCGTGTAACGTTCACGAATTCATACAAGGGACCTACTCGTCGGGCCGTCAACCTTGAGCGCGTTCGAGTCAAGGTCGCCGATACACACTGGATCCTCTTAAATTGAACCAGGGCCCCGTTCAAAGTCCCTCTTATTACAATAACAACGACGACAATAATATTAAGTTCGGGCTGACTGCATAGTCCTAGCATAGGGGGGTACAGGTCGATGAACTGAATGCGTTAACCAATTTGGAGTAACTCTGAGTGACTGACTCCGTAGATAAGCGCAATTTGGCTGCAAACTGGTTTTTATTATTACTGTTTCCCAAACCGTAACAATTATTTATTATAAAGTGGTGCACTTTCCAGGCAACCCCCCTTTTGAGCAACATAGTAAAAATAAATGACTGAACTACCAGAGCAGCGCAATAAGTATTGCAGATGTCAATAGGCTACAGTAACCATTTACTGTAAGATGGGGCAATAAGGAATTTAAATGGAAAGATTAAAAGAAAGTCAATCAGGCCCTTCATATTTGGAATGTTCGTAAACAAAGGCTCAGTGTTGCTGTGGTGTGGATATTTTCGTCCTGCGCAGTGAATGTTTGCGTCGAGATAACGCCCGAGTCGTACGTGACTAATGTCGTTGCTGTTATTGTTTGTATTGAGAGTAACGAGTTGTTTAATGAACGATAAAGGCGACGAAGGACTGGGAATTCGATCCATTTCGGCAGAGCGTTTCGATCTCCAAAAACTACTTCACCATATCACCCTTTCTAGGTATTAAGTTTTTGAATCCTATCCCTTGAAAATATATGAGATTTATAAAATTTTAATGGATTCGTCATTATTTTATCAATTAATATTATTTTTTGACAAATATACTTAAAAAGAGTCTGTAAGCTTCTTACATTTAATGCATACATACATACATATTATCACGCCTTTATCCTTAATGGGGTGGGCAGAGCCACAAGCAAACAGAAGAAAACTTGCTGTCACTTCTGATTCAGTCCTAAGATGGATATGGTGAACTATGGTGACAGGTGATCAGCCCATCGCCCTTAATTTAATAGTCATTGTAAAATTAGTATTTTTTCTTAGAAACATTATTGTTTGTTTATGATGCTTTTACTACATTATTTTAGTGTGAATCAGCGGTGAATACCACGTAGATGACTGACTGACTACGAGATTTAACTAACGTAACAGGAAGTTCGTTCATAAAAATATTGTGATTCCAGTCATTTCACAAAGACAAAAATATATAGGCACAATGTTTAGAAAATAGAACCGGAATGACCCACTGATGAAGCTGTTTATTTCGGTAAATGAGTCAGTAGTGCATCCCAAGCAATGCACTTTCGTTGGTTCTATTTTGAGTGGACACTTGGCAGTATATTTATTTCGAGCGTGTTGTGTTAGCTTGCTTTGACCCACTGACGTATATTGTAATTTGAATGTCACGCATACTATCCGTCCACATATTTTCGTCTGGTTTGGTCCAGTTTGCTTTTAAACAGCTTTTTAATTTTCAATCTTTCAGAACGTTAATTACACCACAATTACATAGAAATCTGATGATCCCTTCTGAATAGATTTGATTGCCAAAGATTGCCAATCAAACTAATCTAAGCTCTCAACACCAAAGGAACATTACATTCGTCGGCTTGTGCTCCAAATCGACACTTTAAAAAGACCCTCGAAAATCGAAACTTATCATGATGATGAGTTTTTAAAAACAGTAATACTAAAAAGTGAATCACGTACTTATTACAAAGCCGTATAAAGGACTTGGTAAATTCCAGCTACTCGGAACTATTAACTAATTAGAAGGTTCGAAAATAAGTGTTTTTTTTTAGGAGAGAATTGAAAATGGGTGCTAAACAGAGCAAGCGCTCGGTCGATATAAGCGGCAAGGAGGCGGAGGGAGGTGGCGAGGTGGCCGCAGCGGGCGCCGGCGGCGAGGGCCGCGTGGAGCCCCTGGCTGACGCCGACGCCCTCAAACCCCAGCTCAACGGAGATGCTCACATTCAGACTGAACAAACGGTAATCTTTTTCTGTTTATTATTATTGTAAACTTCTCCATACACGTCTAGGACTTCGCATCAGGAGTTGCAGTCGAGTGTGTATATTTCTTTTCTTATTTATGTAGATGCACAACACAATAACAACGTTTCTCATTCAAGCTTAAAAAGATATACCTATGTTTTGTGAATAGTACAACAATTGCGTTTCTGTTCTATAGTTATATTAACCAGTGTTAATAGTGTGCATTGATAACAAATAGCAAATTTAGAAAATATTTGATAAATACATTACTATTGCTAAACTAACTCTAGGTATACTTTAAATGTACCCTGTTCATTATTATTATTCTAAATTGAGATATCTCTTATCCACATTGTCTACTTATTTGGTAGCGACAATTTTATTATTATCTGACAAATTAAACGACTTTATTGAAGTACAATTGGGCCTGTGTGAAGCATGAAGGAACATGCGGGCTTATGTCAGGGAATCAAGCGAGGGGCCACATTCCATACTGTTGTCCTAATTAACATGACCGACGCCCGTGGACGCCCGTTCCGTACTATAAACGAATACAATGTGTTTGTGTTTATAAAAGCTTATCAAACCACAATACAGATCCTGTTTTGTTTGGCAAAGTTGGAGTAATTCGTTGAGAATTGAAACTTACGAAGCTGCTTAGCTTTAAAATTCCTAACGACCGGCTGGCTTATAAACGTGCTTCCCACGGCTTCCTGTCTAGATAAAGTAGATACTAATTTTATTATTCTACAGAGGAAAGGATAGATATTACATAGGTTATCCTAAGAAAGGAAATGCTATGCGTAGTATATTTACTTAGGAAGTTTAAAACCCTTGTCTCATGCGTGTTGCGGATGTCTGGCTCGCAGGAAACCGAATTTGAAATGTGTTGTTCAAAACTACTTTCTCGGTTTTTCTAATTTATTTACATCAAAACTGGTATAATTTGATAACAGTCTAGAGATTAGGATTTGTTTGTTGCCCCTTACTTTACATACCATTAGCAAGTCAAATTAACAAAGTAGTCTGATAAACTCATTTCTTATCTAAAGCTATTTTAACTCGAAATATTTTTATAATTATAACACATCATAATAAACAACCTCTTTTAGTAATTACTTACTGTCGGTAATTCCTATTACGGGAATTCCCTTTGTTTGTCGCCGATCGTTCTAGCAACGTGGTAATTTAATATTATGTACCTAGTGTACCTACCGGGGGTTGGTGAGTGGCGTGCGACTATTGATTTTTGCCCGTCGCCGTCGGTCGTAGGGATGCACTGCAAAGGTTGCAATTGCACGTGGCTAATATCTGCACAGGCTTCCGTATTTATACAAAGGAATTAGCTTTGTTTATACTTACGATTGTTACATACATACATATTATCACGCCCGTATCCCTAATAGGGTGGGCAGAGCCACAAGTAAACATAAGAAAACTTGCAGCCACTTCTGATTTAAAGTCCTCAGATGGATATGGTGAACCATGGTGACAGGTGATCAGCCCATCGCCCATATAGATGGTCTATCATTTGGAGAGTCTATCCCTTAGTCGACTTTTACGACTTGTAGTTCGAGATTGTTGTAGTTCGAAAATGACAAGCACAATGTTATAACAATGTTAGGAATCTTAGGAAAATACAAAATATATTTTTTCTAAAGATAAATACATTACTTATTTCCCCATACCCAACTTCTATTTCTATAGAAAGTGATATAGAACAATACAATTCTATTCTCTGCCATTAGCCCAATAAAATTCGAATTTTAGGATAAAGAAAAGGAACTGGACAGCGGCACTCCCGAAAACGAAAAGGATGCTACCACAGAAAAAGAGGGCAAGGAAGAAAATGAAAAAGAAAATGAAATAGCCCCCGTGACGAATAGCGAGGCGGAGGAAAAGATAGAAAACGGCGAGAACACGCCCGCCCCCGAAGACGGCAAGAAGCCGAAAAAGGAGAAGGTATGTGCACACTTACAGCTCAAACAAAATATACTTCAGAATTACTAACATTTAATTACATAGTTTAGTCATAATCAAAGTAACTAAGTAATTCAATGTTTACCTAACAGAGTGATACAAAATGTTGTGTAGTTTTAATTGTAAGCTCTTTGCACGTTTAATGTTATTAACCTGCCTTGGCATGTCGTGGACAGGTCAAGAAGAAATGGTCGCTCAGGTCGATCAGTTTCAGCCGAAAGGACAAGCCGAAACAAGAGAAGAAACAAAAAGACGATGAGCTCAAAACTAATGGCGAACCAGAGAAAGTTCCAGAGGAGGTAAGTGGCTCACCCATTTTATTTTTTGTACGACGACGACGGCATGGTGTCGACTTCGATTGATTCTGAATGCGAGTGCCAGGCCAGCAATAACTTTCTAATTTCATAGTACTTACATATTGTATTGTATGAATGTCTGATTATATTCTTATTCCAACGTTGTACGTTGTCAGAGTGCACAATGAAATGAACAGTGAATTCTGCGCGAGTACCCATCGACACGAGCGGCGAGCTGCCGACGAATTCATCTATCATAGTCGAGTTGCCCTACTTTCATTATGCTATTGTGGCCATGTGGATGAAAATTAAAATGTGCAAGCAATTATTTTCGGTATTCCATGAGAGAAAATTTATTATTCCCGAGGAAATGGAAAGCGATGTGATGACTGCGCGATCTCTCACAAATAACACGAGGATAGCTAATAGATTTCAATGGTCATTTCGCATTGTCCAAAGTAATAAATACATGCAACAAGAAAATTACTACTTGTATTCTTGATTAATGCTTTACTTATGTTTAATTAATTGATAGCGGATGCAGGTTATGAGTCCTGATAAAAACGAATCAAATTTTGTGGGTAATCTTATTAATATCTCAATAAAATTGGCTTGGTGTATAAATTTCAATTTTGTTAATTGGTTAGATAATTGTTATTGCAATGAATCGTTTTTGCGGTGCGACCTTGCGGCCGGACCGAGTAGAAACCCACGATTTCTATGACAAGTATTGCGGCGTAGTGCATTGCACCCTAACCGGCGCAGGCCGCAGCGCGAGGAACAATGCGCATTATAATTCAAAGTGGTGCTATATCCGTGCTAACCAAACGTGAGCCAGCCCAGCATTGTCGACGATACCTCGCTATTACCGACACTTACTTCATTGACGAACGGCATGTGACGCCGCTGAGCCCACTATGTACCGTAATTAATTAAATATCCACCCGGTAAGGCTTAGCGGCTATACTAGGGAAAGACAGGATGGCGCTGTCGTATCGCGTTTGTCCGCTCATCTTGGACATTCCTAGTTAACCGTCCATTTACAAGCAGTTTTAAAACAAAAATAATAGTAACTGTTACGCAATATCATATTTTTTGTTTAGATCTTCATGCTCAATAAATCTACGTTATGTAGAACATCGTCCTAGTACGTTACCGCCGCCGCCGCTAATGTTTATTTGTCTCCATGTGAATTAACCGGCACTGAAGCGCGGTCATTAGCACTTAGCCTCCCACAACGAGAGTTTGACACATTACACTTAACAATAATACTTTTTTAACACGCCACGGTAATGCGCATCACGTTGTTTCACGCTATGGCATGTGAATAGAAAAAATATCGTTTAGTAGAGCCAGACAATGAACAACGGACTTCATTGAAATAATAATACATATCGGGCACATTACTTATGGTGATTCAGCTGGCAGACTATCCATAATTCATGTTATTTTACGAAGTATTGTTATGATAAATTGAAATAATGTAGACAAAGCCAGTGATAATTGGCACTTATGTTGCACGATGAAGTTTAAAATGAGAAAATACTAAGAAATTTGTCAGATATGGCTTATTAAACATGGTAATCATATTAGAAGTACATATTTTGGCGAATTAAGTCTGTAGAAAAGCCAGCTAATGTACAATATTGGAGGTAGTGTATATTTAAACAGCGATTGGTGCGTATCAGATGGTGTATAAAATACACAGGCCGGGCGGCTCGGAGTCGATGACGCAAAGATGGGAGCATTAGGAAACAAGTTTGCAGAGTGGAAAATAAAATTAGTAGTCCTTGGCGGGTTTAGCGACTGCGAACCTCGTGGGCGGCGGCTCCGACGGGTCCTGGACCAGTTGCATGCGGCTCGCCACCGCCACCCAACTTAAGTTATGTCTAAAAACCTGTACCGGTTTTGCACAACTAATATGTACTATCAAAATCATAAAATCGCGTTTTAATAAAAGCTATGTTTAATACATTTTAGAAAGACTTAATTAAATGTGGATCCTGTTGTATAAGCAAAATTTTATGAAAAATTAACAAGGTGCTTGTAAAAATGTGGGTGGGAATATTTTTAGGACTGTCTATTTAGATTTTGGTATAGAATATTGCACAACAAAAACGAGATCGACGTGTCTGCTTACGGTTTTATATATCTAAACAATAATAAGGAAAGTTTCTTAATTGTATAATTTAAAATATCTGGTTTCGATCGTCCGATTTGATAGCATTTAACTTGTGAGTAAAATATTATCTTGCTATAAATAAGCAGACATATGTTTCAAGACTATAAACCTTTAGTTAACTTTAGTGATAAGGTAGAGTAAGTGCAAGCTAGTACCTAGGAGGTTGTCAAACCGACTCCCTCTTACCTATAGGCCCCTACCGGGCGAGTCCTGCGCCGGCCGCAAGCCGCACCGTACTGTTCTCCCCAGACAAACATCGTGTTCTACTTTCTCCTAATATTCTGATAAGCTTTTAGATACAACGGTATTATTGCACTGTTAAAATCTGGCTCTTGAGAATAACCAGTCCACTATATTGTGCTGAGTAGATGTTATTATATTGCTAACATTAGTTTACTTAAATAATTAAAGATGTCAAAACGAAGAAATCAAACATCAACACTGCCGGAGTACCAATCTATAGTACAGCATGCAAATAAACTGTAGCCAAATAAATAAAAATAACGTTTTCTTTACTTCTCTGCTGGACTGGAAGTAAAGAAAAAGCATAGAATGCGTCCAGCTGCTTCTCTCCCCGAGCATGTCGTTAAAGTCGACTAAGGGATAGTATCCTCTTCGAAATGATGGACCACCTATATGGGCGATGGGCTGATCACCTGTCACCATGGTTCACCATATCCATCTTAGGATTTTAAATCAGAAGTGGCTGCAAGTTTTCTTATGTTAACTTGTGGCTCTGCCCACCCCATTAGGGATATGGGCGTGATAGTATGTATGTAAATAAACAAAATGTAAAGGTTCGTTTGCAGTTTACTCCTCGATGCGAAGAACACGGCTATAGGAAACGTGAACATTTCCCGGAGTCCAGTGTCATGTTTACTGGCGTTAGTAGAGGCAATGCGACAACACACTGCATATTTTCATAATATGACCACTGAATGGAGCATTGACATAACAAGGAAGGGCTCAGTTTCCTCTATTGACTGCCTATTGTGTCAAATATCGTGTTCGCACGGCATTCTTGACAGGCACCCATCCACTATGAATGTATGTATAGATCCCTACAATCATCTCGGCCTCTATACCTTATTACGAACTATTGTAAGTCAGTTACGCTAATCTAAGTTCACGACATGCTTTCCTTTGTCGTTAGTACCTAATCTATTTTTAACTCTTATCTTCGTTACACGGAAATGAATGTCGTAAAGTCGACTAAGGGATAGTATCTTCCAACATGATGAGATACAATAAGCAAGTATTCCCAAGGAGGCTTGACGTCAGGCAGGCGGCCGGTCATGAAACACCTTAGCCAAAACTCAACGCCGACCCCACATAGAGTGGGATAAGGGCAGGAAGATAATGATGATGATGATCTTCGTTACACGGAAAAAGAAGTCGCTATGCTTATTAAATAAGATTATTTATAAACTTCCATTGCTGCATTGTTCGTATGTAATATAACTCGATATTAGTAATCGGTGCCCAGACAGGGCATTCAACCTCTGATAGCGGCTAGATGATGGGTCCGAGTCGGCTGACGACACTTGTTGAGGCGAGGTGTACCTACTGCGCCCGATGCTATCTCCACTTATTTATTACCGAAGCAAATTGCGTCCATCCGTCGACATCTCGGACACCTTCACGCCGTTATACCAATACATGTTTTATTTTAAAACTAAAGTTCTCTTTACTTGATGCAAAAAAACAATGAAAACTAATACTTACATACTTTTGATTTCACCTGCCCCCACCGCACCTTTTAAGTTGCAGTGAAATCTTGTTGTGTGCAAGGCACAAACAAGCATAAAGTTTCGACACGAAAACATAAAAGTAGCTTTGCTGCGCATTACGTTTGAAGAGAACAAGCCAGCGATCATTTAAACATGTTTTCGAACATCCTTTGTATTCATAACATCTTATAGACATGACAACGAAGTACAGCATTATAATTATTATGTTCTAACCTTTGCTGACACATCGATAATCGTGCGCTCAATCCTGTTTTACGGACGAACCGTTAGCTTCCCGTGCTCGCGGCTCTAGTGGTGGACGCCTTTGTTCGTGTTCCGTTCGTTCCGGACGACGATTTTGTGATTTCCTCGCTTCAACTATCCGGCATTATGCTGTTAAACACCGGCGTGTCATTAATATATTCCAAATGAATACAGCGGAAATTACCAAATAAACAATGTAGGCATTTGTATTCCAATCAAATTATCTATTTTGTCTGAATTTTATGTGTCATTTAATCGTTGTTGAATAGGATGCGTACTTAAATTGCGTAACTTAATCACAGAAAAGACTTAGAAACGGACTCATTACGTGAATTGTTACTTCGGGCAATTACTGTTATCATCAGAATCAAATAAAATAAAATGATTCAGATACCTAACAGATATAAACTAAAAGTAGAAAGTTTCACAACACATGCAATTTTATTTATTAGAAGACACTATCCTACTATATTATAAATGTGAAAGTTTGTGAGGATGTTTGTATGTTTGTACGGTGGCGTGACGGGCGAGTGCTCGACTGAGACACAAGAGGCGCGGGTTCGATTCCCGCTTCGGGAGAAATGTTTGTATGTTCTGCAAATATTTCTTCCGGGTCTGGGTGTTGTAGTATTATGTATTACTAGCTGTGCTCCGCGGTTTCACCCGCGTTTTTCTCGTTTCTGTGGAAATACCGAGATAAAATATTGCCTATATTATAGCCTCCCTCAATAAATGGACTATGGCCCATAACTCATTAATAGGTACCAACTCTTAACATCTTACACACGTGATAACTTTTAAACGAAATATCCGATTGAGATGAAACAAAAAGTATTTTACTTCTACATAAATACTCTTGATAACATAATGCTTAATTTCGATAAAGATTAATATTACGATACATATTTAACGTAGTTTTTTTTTCTTCAGACGATTTCATAATTATTTGGAACACAAAATCGGTTATTGTGATTAAACCATGATAGCTAGATATATGTTCTCGCGGACTTTTTTGTAGGTCTTGATGGGATCTACAAACCCGTAGTACATCATTTTGTTCTATTGTCAATAGTTTTTTGCAGCGCACGCAAAAATAGGTTTTCGATTTTACATCTTGTGTTACAAAATAGCAATTTTATTACGGATCCCTAATTTTGAAAGAAAAAAAACATAGCCTATAGCCTTCCTCGATAAATGAACTACCCAATACTGAAAGAATCATTCAAATCGGACCAGTAGTTCCAGAGATTAGCGCGTTCAAACAAACAAACAAACAAACTCTGCAGCTTTATAATATTATAGTATAGATAAGTATAAGTATGTATTTACAAAAAAAAATTATATAAGTATTCTATCAGCCATCTGGTTCCCATAGTACAAGCTTTGCTTAGTTTGGGGCTAGATGGCGCTGTGTGAAATGAAAAAAAAAACGACTGAATGGAATTGAATGAAACTTGGAATATACATACGGGCTACTCTTTATCCGGGTATTACGTGAGCGAAGCTGCGGGCGGCAGCTATAGTGTATAATAAACACGAATTAACTGAGCCTACTCACTTATTGAATATAATCGCAAACTTGCTGTTAGTTCATATGAAAATATGTTCGTAGTGCCTACTGTTTCTTGTACATGATAGCTTGTAAGTTCTTGAATTACTGTTATTTGTAACACTCACGACTTACCAACGAATATTTCAAAGTGGTGAACACTATGCGCTCGGCAGCCATTGTATGTAGCTTAATTTAAGATGAAAAACAGGCAGAACAGACGCTATCTCTGAATAACAAATAATCAATCATTTGAACCAAAAACAGAAGTTATTAAACATGATACATTACGTTTTTCATCACGTCCGGTCGTGGATTCTGGTTAGCGTCAAATGTACTAATCGGATATGTCCATTAATGCAGTACTCCAGGCGTGTCTTTCTACATCAGTAAACAAAGATGGCCTTGTGTACCGGTGTCGTTTTATTGTTTGCCACAGCCCTGCGATTGAATATCTAAGAATCAATCTAAGTTAATTCATTAAAATGTATTAACTCGTAATTTATTTTCAAACTTTCCCAAATCTCTATACATCTAGGACAGTGGTTCCTAACCTTTTCAGAACTGTTACCCCTATGGCCTGTTAGAGAAACTGATTTTGCCCCCGATTCAAAATTATTTCAAGCAAACAACACATGCAAGTTCAAATATCTTTATTCATAAAAAAATGCACATTTACAATACCAGTTTGTTATACTAACATTTAGTGTGAAGGTTGATGTTTTAAATTAGCAAGTTTTTTAATATCAGGTTTAGTTACACTCAATGCGCATCTCATGTCATGCTCCATGTTCAGACGTGGAGACAAATTTTTTCTGTCTATTCATCACATCTGCTACCCTCAAAGAATAGCTGTTTTACCCCGGCGGGGGTAATTACCCCCAGGTTTGGAACCAATGATCTAGGAGCTAGTTTGCTATCAAAGAACTTAATTATCTGTCTATTAAAATTATTACACATTTAAAAAAGAAATCTAGATTATTCTTATTATCTCTCTTCTCTTATTATCTAGGCTACTGCGAAATTTATATTGAATAATATAAACAGAACTAATGAATGTCGCTTAGAGAGGATCTCGCCATGCTTTATCTAGATTCTCAGCTTAAGTAATTGAATGCTTGGTCTTATTCTCATTGTTTTGCTTATCATTATCATCTTCTCTTTTCCGACTTTATGTGGGGTCGACCCAACATTTCTCTTTCAACACTCCTTTCTCACAAAGTCAGTACCTACTGTTTATCGAATCTTCACTTTAGCTTTGTTTAATTAATTTAGTGAATTCAAATAAAACTTGATCAGTTGATAAAGACAACCCTAGACATATTGCCTGCAATATAATATGCCTTTGATCATGGTCATTGAAGGATATCTAAAAATGAGCTCCAATCTTCCGTTACAAAATACACTATAAATTATATTGCGCCTGTCTATTCCCCTTCAGTCTCTCTGAGGATTTCTTGAGAACCACATCATTTAATTGATAACTATGGCCGACCATAAGGTTTTTCTTTTCATTGTGTCGTTTTCTTTGTGAACTTTACTTTCTTTGCGAAAATTTGCCACTGAAATAATAATATTTTAGATTTCAACTATAAGCAACAACAATGGATGCGTCTCGATCGCACAAAATAAATGCCAATTAAGTGAGTGTAAACTAAAGTGTTGTTTTTATTTGTAGACGGCCGAAGCGGCAGCAGCGGGCGAGCCAGCAGCAGAAGTGGCCACGGAAGCCGCTGCGGCTGAGCCCGTGGCCGCCCAGACGGCTGCCACGCCGCAGGAGCCACCGGCAGCCGCCGCCGCCGAGCCGCTCACCAACGGCACCGCTGCTAGCACGCCCTCGCCTGTGGAGGAGGCGCCCGCCCCCGCGCCCGCGCCCGCCGAGCCCGAACCCACCCCCGCACCCGCACCGGAACCCGAACCCGATCAGTTGCCCGTTAACGGACTCTCGCTAGAAGAACCCAAACCGGAGCTACCGGTAGAGAAAGCCGACGAATCTAAACCCGAGCCACCCGCCGCAGAGACGGTAGAGATCGCCCCGGCACCCGAAATCCCCGCAAAAGAGGTTTGTGTTCAACAGATGCCTTTGCTAGAATCCACACCTCCACCGCTCCCCGCGAACCCTCCCCCCTCGTCGGTGGCGTCCTTCGCCGCCACCACCATGGCGCCAGAGCTCACCGACGCTTCGATATCTAACACCACCGACACGGCAGCCGAGCCTCTTTCCGCACTCCCGAACGCACAAACCGCCATTGACGAGGTGCCATCCCCACCCCCGACCCCAGTATCTGATGCCATTGAGCTTCCCTCTCCTTTGAAGGAAACTAGCGAAGATATGCCGCCAGTACTCGACGTGATCGAACCGGAAGTACAGATTGAAACCACCGTGCCCCTCCCTGAAAGTAACGAATCTGAAGTACCGAACGAAGTGGAGGTGGTTTCGAATGTTGAAGATGTAGTGCCTCAGGATATTCCTGTACTTGCGAATGATCAAAATGAGCCGAGCCAAGAAGAGGAAATAAAGGAACAGCGCGATCAAGTAGCTGAAATCGTTTCTGAAAGAATACCCGAGGATACTATTTTAGTTGAATCTAGCCCCGAACCAAAGATTGAACAAATCCCTAAACCAGAAATAGAACTTATTCCGGATCCAGAAATAGAACAAATACCTGTCCCGGAAATAGAACAGATTCCGGAATCAGAGATCACCACCTCGGAAATCGACGACACTCCACTCCCCCCGCCCCCGGCGCAGGATGATATCGAAGTGGAAACGAACCTCGACCTAGTCGAGCAGAACGGCGAGGACGACATCAAAGTGATTCCGGAACCTATCATCGAACCTGAAGCGGTCATCGAGGCCAATCACGTGTCGATTCAGGAGTTGAGTAACGGTGTCGACGCGTGCAGTCTTGAGGAGGACTCGGTCACCGCAGAGAATGCCAAAAACAAAGCTAAAGCTGCAGCCCCGCGTGTCGCCGAGAATGGAGTCGGCAAGGTGGAGTGCAACGGTAACGCGGCCGACGACGGCTCGCATGCGGAGATCCTCACAGAGCTGGCGCAGAGCGAAGCCGCCACCACCGAGCCCGCGCCGCCCGCCGCCCCGCACACGCCACAGGTGAATAACAACCGGACAGTCTTGCTCTTGTAGTGGATTAGATCCGTAACATAAGGAGAGTTTGAAACCCCGTTAACCGTTCTCGTATGTAGTTTCATGTGTATCTGCCAGCATGTGTGGAACGCCATTAATTGGAAGATTCGTGTTCCTGTGAAACCGACGCATCGTTGCGGCCGCTCTCCTCTCCTACTCCCTTCCGTTTCGCTTGAAAATATATAAACTAGTTTTTTATATGTTTGTTTACATAACAGCATGTTGAGTTTTTGCTTCAGTGCTAATATCATTCCACACGAACCGTATAAATTACCATCACGCATAATTTACAATTGTTATCGTTTTATGATCACTTCTGCTAAAAATACCAGTAAATATTTGTTAGAACTTTACATTTTTATGATTCATAGTCAAAACAGTCTTTATCGTCATGACTTTGTTACTCATACTTACAGTAATATTGACATCAGACGCGGAGACTTATAAAATATTGATTTACGTATTAGATTTACAAGAGATTATTTCTGATTTCAGGAGCCTGTGTCTGTGTCCGACAAATTAGCGGACTTAATCCCTGAAGTTCCAGATGTACCAGAAATAAATACCGAAACGGTAAATATTTTTTACTTAAAGCATTAGTAATGTTTCGATCGAAATCTGGTGGAAAGGTGCTTTATTTAGATAGTTGTGGAGTACAATAGCGGTTTGTGTTCAGTTGCAGGCGACGGCTACGGACGTGGCGGTGGCCAACTAGGCGCCCGCAGCACTCCGTGTCACGAGACACCAGACCGTGTCCATAAATAAGCCTTTTATTTATTACGATTCGCAATGTGGTGTAACATCGAACTAAGTTCGACCGATGTTTACGTTTCCAACGATGTGGATTTTTAGTTTCACACGACAACGTGAAGTTAGTATGATATAATAAGTTTTAGCGTGCTTTGCTTCATTTGAAATAAGATTTTTATACGTTTTATTCGAAAGTATCGATTTATATAATTATTATTACAATAACAAAGTTATATAGGCAGTATACGGTGCGATTAGTTGGTGCCATTATTACAGGGGTATAAGTTTTGACTTCTGTGTTAGCGTGTCGCTTGCTCCTAAATTACGTAGGTACTTTTTTAACAGCCATCATAATTTATTTTGTTCCTTTCATAATACCTTTGCGAGTTGAGTAAAAATAAGTTTGATTGCTTAGTTTTCATGTATAACCCGACTACATTGTGTGATGAAGGGTAGTGAAATGTAGTGAATTGTTTTCATGTGGGTGGATAATATGATTCATATCTTATACTTTAAGTTCGACCCGGATTAATAACAAAATATAACAAAAATATTATCTTTCAGGAAACAGGCGTTATTTTTGTGTACGTAAATTTGAATTTATTTGTCTACTAAAAGTTTTTTTGTAACAAGGCAGCTGTTATTATAGATAAAAATTACACACTTTTAAAAATCATTATTGACTCATGTTCGCATACTTCGCCGGAGATACTGATATTGGGTCAGCCTTTACAATTTTTTCTTATCATATAATTACTAATTTATATAAAAAAATATCTTATAGGCATTAGTGTCCATGTAGCAAACATTTTCTAAATATAACTTTACTGACATTTTTAGTAAAAAATAATGATCCACTAAAACCTAAGTGCTGTCAATTTTAAATGAATACTTACACAATAATAGACACCATTGAAACTAACTTCACATAAAAACTCGACTCAGCTTGTAGTAGTTCTCATTACTGTTTTACATTTAAATAACTGTTATGTATATATGAATTTAATTTCATTACATATTTCTCATATAATTGTCATATGTAATCAATAAGTATCGAAATTAAAGTTGGAAGCATTGTAAATTTAAGTGTGAATTAAGTATATGAATTTCTTATTTTATATAATCATTACATTAGTGTTTTACTGTGACACATATTCTAATTTATATTAAGTTGTATAAATTTAGTTTACTGCTCTCTTTAATGCAAGCTCATGGATTTCTTTATGTTGTGGTGTCGAAATTTGCTCCTAAGTGTAGTAAAATGGTAGAATTCAATTAAATATTAAATGGTACTCCCGCCATAGTATACAAGGAAAATGTGTTGTGTGATTGCTGAACAAAATTTTTAAAGTTTCTTTACTGTGACTAGATTCTGAAATTGATATCCTGCGGCCAATTTGTGATTATACTATACACTTTTTATCCATTTACAGGCATATTATAATGTAATTTTAGATATTATTATCGTAGAATCTACATAAATATTATATGTAGCTAAGTAGTGACGACAGCATGATACTTCGTCGCAAGTTACCTGCTGTCGACTAGCGTAATTTTTTCGACCTCATTTATGAAATATCTAGACTTTTGTAAGATTTGATATTACTATACAATGTGGTTTTCGACGATAAAAATAGTCCATTACAGTATGGTTTCAAAAACATTTTGTAATTTTATACGTTTTATGAAATTTAATGTGACATTTGCACGGTCGGGAGAATTACTCCGAGTATAAATAGCCTAATCGTGAGTGAGACATTCCATATCAAGTGATATCTCGAACCTTAGGATTCATTTACGTATCAGAAGTAGACTATACTAACATTGCAAAATCACAAGCACTTATGAATGAATGAAATTTTTTGCTCAATCAAAAACAGTTCCTTTGTATTAAACTTCTAACAAGCACAAAATTGATCTCGCTGTAACATCTACTTTAGAATATTTTTATAATAAAATACTCTAAAACATAAGAATAGCTATGTAGGTACTTAAGTAAGTACCTAACAAGGAACTAATTATTTCAAACTGAGATCTAGATATGATTTGGCTAAATAGTAATTAAAATTATACAGATAAGTTAAATTACACTAATTTGTAAACTTGGATAAGCATGGATTTGTGAGTAGGAAGTAAGGAAGTACTTATTAGTGAAATTTTCATCGAAATTCGAAAGCTAGCAAAAAAATGTAGATTCGATGTAGTGATTGTCATACATAACCCACAACTATTTTCTACTGGGCCATTTCGAAGGCATTTTAGATCTAAAACATGGTTCTAAGCATGTTGAATGAAGTTAATTTACAAACTTATCGGTGGTCGAAGTTGTATCATAATTTATACTTATTTGTAATATTAAATTACGTTATGTACTCCAATATTGATACCTAATGTTGATGTGTGAATGTCTCTTATCAATAAATTTTTAATCTAACGGTTGAGTTTTTACCTATACCTAAATTCCTTTTCGACGAAACTACAAGAGTGGTATAGACTTCAGGACTCAGTCCTAATTAATTTTAATCAAAGGCCATCATTTAGTTAGTATGTACATATGGGATGGACACCAGTGATATCATACTACAAAGAAATATAGATAGCGAAATATGGTGTTAACCTTCTCATATGGTCATTTTTCATTATTTCACTTTAGGTACCTACATGTAAAAAAATGTTCCTAAAATAATTTTGCCTCAGAGCAACTTACAGCTGCTCTAATATGTCATAGTAGGACGAACAGAAACTGGTCTCCCTGGTGGCCCTACTAGAAGGACCACAAAAAAACGGCCCTGGAAACAGGTAATAATAGAAAACCGTTGTCGGAATCATTTCTGGCAATTTAACAAAAACTATCCACAAAATTGGATTTAGTCAGCTAATTCTAGAGCCCCAAAATAAGTCTGTGAAAAACTGGAATTTAGCAAATTGGACAATAAAATTAAATACCCCTATCCTAAAATAATATAGCGGGGCGGTATTGATTAAAATGTTTTTACTGCTGTTGACTCTAAAATGGCTGCATTTTGTTCGTGTCTAATCTGAATGTTCTTAATGAAGCTGACAAAATCATAAAACTGTTGTCTTGCTATGAAACATCTCCACAGAACACTATTACTACCTTTGATTATTTACCCAAAGATTACTACATCTCCTTTGTCCCTCCCTTGGAAGAATTCTTCCAAGGTCCCTCCGTGTGGCAATTCCGTAAACAGAGAATTCAATTCCTAGGCATAGCCGTTTAACGCCTTGATGTACCTACCTATACCTATATCTAATTGTCAAATAATAGCTTCTGCCTGCGGTTTCGCTCTCACCAGGATAAAAAGTAGGTATAGGTCGCTTAAATGTTATTTCAGCATGCAAAAAACCGCATCGAATAGGTTCAGTAGTTTTTGAGGAAAATGGTAACAGACAAACACAAATAAATCAATATTCTTCTCTGTTCTGTCGTGAGTTAGAATCAACAATTAAACTATTTTTATCAACAATAAATTAAATATAATTTGGCAAACAATGGCAGCCCATCTGTCAAAACAGCGGTCAGTGTCAGTGTCAGTTTGAGTTACTTGGATTTGTTTTGTTTCTGTTTCGTTGGTTTTTGACGTACAGTACGCCCAATGTAACTTGGCATGCGTGAAGTTAGCCGTTTCGATGCGCAGTAAACAATTTAGTATGAAAAAGCTACACTGCGCATGTCCAACAGCTAACTTCACGCATGCCAAGTTACGTTGGACGCACTGTAGTGTTTACTTGCTCAGTGTAGGGACACGATATCGATTAGAAAGTATCGATACCCTCATGAGTAGGATCGAAAAAAAAGTATCGTTCACGTAAAATATCAATACTTCAAATATCGAGTACTTTTCTTGTTAGCGTCAAGATGGCGGTGCCACCTCTCGTATTTAGTTTCATTTAAGTTAAATAATTGGTAATTAATGGGTACTATATTTGTTCCTCATAGTAAAAATATGTGGATCGTAGCAGAATATCAAGTACAGGGGTCCCGCGAGATGTATGCGTCAGCATGGCGGGATCACCGTTTTTTCAGAATAACAAAGTCACACATACCTTATCCGGGTATGGCATATCACACAGACAATAATGTATAGAATGAGTATGTACTACTAAATACTCATTGAGTAAAAGTATCGAAAGAAAAAGTATCGATACTTTTTTCGTGTCCCTATCAGTGGCAGTGGAAGGAATCATCAGTGGATATTGGAAGATTTAGAAACTTGTCGGATTTGTTGTTGTTTCGTTTCGGGATTTCATTTATTTCTTCGATCCTGCCTTTTCAGTTTATTATGAAGCATATTCAGACTGAACAAAATGAATAAATTGTTTGAAATTCAGTCAAATCATGACTTTGAACTCGTACGTAGAACTTTATTTACACACTTATGTACCTATAACCCATCAACTTGCCTGTTGCCTTATTAATGTTATTGTTGCAGATCTTGTACAAAGTAATACACAATCTCTCGTATGGTCTGAGAAAAATTGAAGATACCTCAACATCATTAGAACATGGTGAATTTAAAGCAGCTGAAGATGATCTGCGAAAGCTTATTTTTAGCAGTAATTTAGACATCAAAAAGGTTGAAGAAGCATTAGCTGTTCAAAATTATGATAAAAAGAGAGTAGAATATTTGGTAAGCCTGCTGGTTAAAGAAAAAAATAAACTTCTCTATGCATTTCTTAATTATCATAACAGTGGATATGGAGAGACCATCACACAATCAGACTGGCTTTTAAAACTTGTACTTGGAACTAGCGAGTTAAACACTTTAAGATATCCTGTCCTGCAACTTATACTTTCAACAGTTGATAGTAATAGTGCCCAGAACAAGAAGCTGTATGAACTTAGTCAAGATATGTTATTGAAAACTATTCAGACATTAGAGAAAATTTCTGGAGAAAATTAGCATAGAACTGCTGATTAAAATAGTGCATAATTCTTATGCTGGTTACAGAAAAAACCATGTGAAATCTGCTAAGCAATCAAATTAATTATTTGAGACATTCTAAGGAAAGTTGACAAAGGGGATCACACATCAGTTCACATTGCTGATTCCTACTTGCTTGGCTGGTACCTAGATTTAGCAAATTTGTATCAAACATTTCCTGTATGATCTCATGTGACTGGCAAAGTGGAGCCTATTACAGGAATCAATATGGGAACAGTTACAGGTATAGAGAAAGGAAACAAAGGAGATCATTCAAATAGTACCCAAAAATGAAAGTGCCGGCCAACAAAAAAAAATTATTTTATTTTATGGCAAACGATATTTTGAACATTTTTTATTATGACGGGTAACGTGTACGACCGACTTTTGAACTCATTTTGTAACATCAAAAATTCATAAAATGAGCATTAAAATGATATCATCAGTATATAAATATTTGTTAATAATTATTATAAACAATGCAAGATCGTCGAAAAGTGCTTGTTATTACCTGTTTATTCACTCAAAATAAAGTATTATGTCAATATTTTTATTTTTTTTATTTATATCTAGTAGCTACCTTTGAACACAATCAACTTGGCGTAGGTATACCGTAGGTTTTTGACTCACAACCTAGACATACAAAAAATAGCAAAAATAAACTATTTCCATTGATTTGCCGTAGTGTGTTTGTATCCAGGAATTGATTTCTATCAATAACACTATCGATTGATATAATAATACAGGGTGTTTTTTTTTTCAAATTCACTCATTATTTTGTTATTTCAATGTTAGATAACACGGCGATGGTTGATCGTAGCTCTTTGTTGCCATAATAAAAAATGATCAAAATGTAATTATCTACAAGATACACTCATTTTTTTTTACTGGCCGGCATTTTTTTTTTGGGTATTTTTTGTTCGAGACGTGAATGATGTCCTTTACAACTAATTTACAAAATACAAAACAGTTGCGAAACAGTCTATAGATAGCTTACCTGATCCAGCTCATCAGGGTGGAAGTGTGCCCAAGACCCTAGCTGCACTACCACCCTGACAAAACAATCATAAGAAAATAAAAATGGAGGGAGGAATGTCATGTGACAAGAAGAGTTGATCTTAATGTGGAAGGATATTAGGTAGAGGTAATCCAAAGAAATGAAATAGGGTCAATGGCTATCATAACATGGAAATTATCCACTGTGAGGATCACCTCCATGATATTTGCAACTCTGACTTAATCTTTCCGTAATGGAAGCTGGATCCATCAAAGGAAATAATTTTAACATACTAAAATTGGATTCCTTAATGGTGACAATATTTTCTGCAGAACTAAGGAACGTGAAAACGTCTTGAAAAATGACTTTACTTATTTAATCCATTTTTACTTTTAAATTAAGCTATATTTGTATTTTTAAGTCAAATAGGGCTTAATGGGTACTCTCATGTTATGTGCATAATATAAACTTTTCACTTGTGAAATATAACTTTTATTACTGTGAAATAGTTAGGGTCTCTAGTCCCTTGAATGGAGTATATTATTATTTTCGCCTTGTATGTATGGGAATTTGATTAAAATCCTTTTCGTACTTAGGTGAGTCTAACTTTATTCTGATTTTCCATTTGAGATTTAGAAATAAAAACAAAAGTGTTAGGTCATGATTTACTTTTGATGCTGACAGTACCTAAGTGCAAATAAAAAATCCGGAATACTTTTCATACAAATTTAATACTTTACATTGAAAATAATAAAAGGTAGTATAAGTACGTAGTATAACATAAACTTCTGAAATTATTAAGTTTTAACAACATGTAGTCTGCAACTGAATTTACTGCCTGTACTAGGTAATGCCAATTTAGTGGAGGCAGCATGCTTTAATGTAAATAAATTTTTTATCAACCTAATGAAATTACACCACCACAGAATTGTACCAAGTAATTGTACGCCACACTTTGTGAACTACAAATACCTATCTATCTTAATAAGACCGGCCAAGTGCGAGTCTGATTCGCACATGAAGTTCTATATCATTTTATATGTACTTAATTGTTACTTATATGCCACCTATTATAGGTGGCAGCATGTTCCCTATCAAAATCAAGCAAAAGATGCAAAGTGAAACGTCTCTTCTATGAAAACCCCCTTATTTTTAATTTTATCTCATGAACCGTAATAGGTAGAGTTGAAACAACAAATAATAAAATGAAAGGGGGAACCATACAAGAAACATTTTTAATGTACGATGGTACGGAACCTTTCGTGTGCGAATCC
Source organism: Scotopteryx bipunctaria (assembly GCA_949320045.1). Taxonomy (NCBI): domain Eukaryota; kingdom Metazoa; phylum Arthropoda; class Insecta; order Lepidoptera; family Geometridae; genus Scotopteryx; species Scotopteryx bipunctaria. Next base: position 7,763,577 of record OX439450.1, on the reverse strand, counting down.
AAATCGCAGTTGACTGGTTTTTATTCTAGTAACTTATGCATGTGTAGTAGGTACTCATCCACAAATTGAACAAGAAGAGGACAAGCAACAAATAGTAAAATACACACGATAACGATATTAAGACAAGTTTGTTCATTTATAATTTCAACTGCCGTTTATTTGCATTAAACAATCAACACTCAACAACATATTTCCACAACACCTAAAATCTTCAAACAATATTGATAGGCACAAATAGTGTGATAATAACTACACTTAAAGTTACAAATTGAACTGGCTTTACATAAATTATTGATATTGTAAAAAATATTTACAAAAGTAGGTACATACATGGGTTTAACAAATTGTATTCAATTCTAATTCTGAATAATTACATTATGATTACAATATTTTATATTCAGGATGATGTAAAAATACTTCTTATAATGAAGTTTTGTAACAGCATATTTTTAATATGTATCATTTATCATTTTATCATTTTATCTATCAATGACAGTACACATATTTTTGTATTATGGTATAAACACGATTTATTGATAATAAAAACGGCAGTGATTTGGTAACTAACTTTTACCTTATGCTGCTAGTTGTTGTATCTAACTTTGGTTACAAAGTTATAAAAAATTACTGAGAGTTTGGACTTGTTTTAAACTAATATTACTTACTACAGAACTATTTCTAACGGCATAAATCCCCCATTTAAGTAAGATGCAAATAAATTCGTTATAATGCAAAGTAAAACTAAATAAATATTTCTGTTAATAAATGCTTCTTTATTATGTACAAAGATCCTTTTTTAAGGACAACCTCAGTAGCAAATCAGTAAAATAGTAAATTATTGAAAAGAGCACCAGACGAAGGGATTTTACGAATATCAAAGCTATTTTTAATTATTGCTAGAAAATAAGTGATTGTTTTGTTTTACACAATGCACGTATTTCTCATATTATTTATATAATAAGTTGTAACTATGTTTGGTTAACATTAGAAAATATTTTAGATTTTTTTACACATGTAATTAAGGCACGCAGCGTGTTATGTTATTGCAAAGAAATAATTGTACCAGAGACTAATTGTAATTCTATTATAAATTCATTTCTATATATAATAAAAGTTACAGCTTTGATAACAATCAGTGTAGGGATCCAACTTGAACGCCCTTCAAGGCTATTATTAAATAAATATTTTGGGTTGTTGGCTGTTGTATGAGATTACTTGGGACATAATGTGACAGTCACGGATTGGATCACACAACAGACAAGCGTCCTTCGCGAATTACTCACTAAGTTTTCACCCTGTCTTCTAACATTTTACGCATCCTTAAGTACATAGCTTATATAATTTGTGATGTTTAAAATTATTAAGTACCTACAATTTTTTCAAATGCCATTGTGTCACTACCATTAAGGTGGATGGTCGAAGTATTGCCGTAATATTTTCAGTATTCCACAAGAAATATCGCTAGCGGAGAAGTAGTTTGAAACCATTTTATTACATTATAAATCTTATAAACAAAAATAAATATTTCCCTAAAAAGACCAATCAAAGTTTGTTCAGCCATGGTTTAAATTAGGTAATGTTCAGAAAAAGCTAGTGACCAATATCATTTTGCAGTAGGAACTTTTTGTCTTTTAGCATTAATTAAAATAGGTTACCGACCAAGGAAGTTTTAAGTTTTTTTCAGTACCAAGGAGATTTTAAGTAGTAATATCAGCATAATACCCAAAATAAAAAAGACAGCAAGTTTCAACAATGGATTCCCCTACAACTTCTGATAAGCCGCTTAGGGCGTTAGGAATGAAATTTTCGAACATTTTTCTTCCCGCATATTTGTGTGACAGTAATGACATAATGTTTAAGGTACGAGTTGGCAGCGGACGACATGAGGCAAACGCGTCGCTAGTTTCGTGTCGCTAACTACGGAGGGAATTTCATAGAAATACATAGAAACTAGTAGTATCGCTGCGACACGTCGTCTGCTGCTGCCTCATGTCGTCCGCTGCCAACTCGTACCTTTATGAAGAAATATGAACTTTCCGAGCACGCGTAGTTTTACGATTGTCTAACTATTTCTCCGCTAGTCAAATTGGACCATTTATCTTAAATAGTATTTAAATCTAAAAATTAAGTATTAGTTTACATAATAAGTATCCAAAATATTAAGTAGTACCTTCTAAGCTCTATTATAAAGCTATACAAGGGTTTGTTATCTCAAAAAGGGTAATTCTCTCACCGACGCGAAAATCAATATAATGTAAAACCACATACATTGATGGCTGAAAGATAAGTACCGAAGTGATTTTTAAAGTAACTTTTTTCAGACACTGTGATAATGTAGTTATAATAATTACAAAATAATAGCGTAGTTAGTAATAATTCAAATAAAAAAGAAAACATTACCTATTATAATATAAATGAGATGTATGTTATGATTTATATGAAAAATAAATGGCAAAGGATGACGCACTCATTTCAGAGTTACTTCTTATTTCCAGAAATTATATCGTCTTACTGTGTACTACTTATTTAATCAATAATTCGAATAAAATGATTCGACCATAACCTCTTTGAATAATCGAAAATAATATATTGTTGTATTGAATAAAAAGTTCCAAAGTATGAACAAAATCGGGAGATCTTAAGTAGCCTGACATAATCTACTGTCATGATTGTAGAGGTTACTGTAACCTAATGTAATGTCTCCTATTGCTGGGCAAAGACCCGGTACGATAGTCCAGTAAAATTAATAAATGTGATGTGGATTTACTAGAGTATTAGTTAATTTTTAATCTTAACATTGTTAAGTTTTGTCCAGATATACTATCAGTTTTTGAAATTCCAATTCCAATTCGAGATTTAACTAGCTTGGTGCCTGAGGACAGGCACCAGGCTCATAGAAATATGCACTAAATACATTAGTACCACAAATATTGTGCGCCTCAGCAGTTTTAGTCTAGCTTATGAAATACGAACTAAAGCGATGATAATACATTTAATATAGAGATGTTACAATGATTATCTATATACTTATTTTTTTTAAAGGGTTGGTTCAGTTATTATTAGTTGCATATTCGGACAAATTCGGTATTCATACGAAGCACGAAGTTTGCCGAGGCGCACAATATTTGTGGCACTACTGTACGAACTTAGTATCATAAAATGTATCGTCAAAATTAGTATGCGCTACAACTACTGAGAATGAATTAATGTTTTATTTGTGAATGAAGCTCGTGCCTCTTTTATTAGCTGCATTCGCATCCTAGTTGTTTATAATCGGTTTAATCTATTATCAACGTTTATATTGAATTTTAAACCCAGCTTGGCCTCCCTTCCTCTCCAATCAACCCCTGATGTTATTAAATAAAAGTATTACAATATTATGTAAATATCTAGACCCAAGATACCTAAAGCTTTTTATAGCTAGGTCTAGCTATATCTAGATATCGAGAGGTGTTTGCGACATGAGGTGGTATATAACATTTCTTCACTTAGCTAACGAGACCGGCGTCCTTGGCCATGCTGTAGAATATAGAGCTCTTGTCTTGTAAGAGTTGGTCTGGTGGAGCGTACTCGACCAGTTGTCCCTTGTCGAGCACCATCACCTTAGTGGAGTCCATTATGGTGTTGAGACGATGCGCGATGGTGAGGACTGTGCATGATGCAAACTCCGACCGGATCGTTTTCTGGAAAGGCAATGTCATTTTTTAACACCCAAAAAACATAGACCTTTTTCCACACTGGGATTCCCTATGTCGTGTGTACAACACCTTAGGCCAAAGAAAATATTGGCACAATCAGCAGGCATACCAGCTGCCTGTGATCAACCGAGAAGTTCTGCCGACTTTTATCACGTCGTGGCTTAGGTCGCTAACAGAAACGAGAGTAAAGACGAAGTCTTGCTACGGGCGCACATTACGAGAACTACATTTTAAGGATTTGTTAATATATTTAGTGTCTCTCGACTTTCGTTCACCTTCCCTAGACTCGCCAACAAACTGCGTTTTTCTTTTTAACCGAAATAGGTTTGCGTTTGACCACACTCTACCTAATGTTATGTAACAGTGTGGTCTAAGATGAAGCACGCTTACCTAGAAGAAACCTATTGATTCTCGATTTAAAGACATCCATATAATAATCTTCAGGAAATACTGAACTTGTTGTGGTACTGTATTAGTAGTTTAGTTTCTGATAACCACGACACAGGTTCCTAGTGTAGGGCCAGGACTCTTATCAGCTATGAACTGACCTGTATAAGCTCATCGCTGTAGAGCTCAATCAGCGAGTTGCCTCTGACCGACCGAAGGGTTTTCACGTCGCGTGACCAGCCGACAATAGTACTCGTAGTTTCTGACACGAGATCCAAAGCTCCGGATCAGGACAGTTAGCTACTATGAACGACCTAAGTTCGTCGATCTCGAGTTTAACCAGCCAGTTGCTATTGGCCCGCCGATAAACTGGGTATAACTGGTACCATAGCCTTCGTTGTTTGATACACAAGATCCTTGTGGGGGCTGCTATGAACTAACCTGTATAAGTTCGTCGGTTTCGAGGTCTACGGCGGCGGTGGCCTCGTCCAACACTAGCAAGGGAGTCTTCCGCAGCAGAGCACGCGCGAGGCACACCAGCTGTCTTTGACCGACCGACAGGTTCTCACCGCCTTCTGACACCTCGTACCGCAGACCCGCCGATAAACCTGACAATCATAAACAAATGAATAAATATTGGTAGACTAATAAAACGCACCGCAATTTTGTCAGTGTTTAGTTTTCCATAAAACTTCTTCCCGATGCGTCCTTACACGATAAGAGGAATATTACCTCCAAGTTTCATGCTTGGAGGTTTAATGGTTGTGCGTTAATTGTCAGTAAGTAACGTAAGTTTTATATATTTAAATAGAGTAAGAACTAAGGGGAAATGGGCAGACGATAGAGTCAAGATCATGGATTAGCATAGAACCGTGGTGGATGGCACAAGTAAAGGGAAGCCTACGCTCGGCTTTGGGCAAAGACAGGCCGGGGATAAAGAGTAGAATAAATATTTGACTGACACGTCCGCTATCTAGTCGCTTGAACACTGTTACCTCGCATCCCTTGTACAAATACCTTCCTTGTTACAGCTTACATACAGACCAAAAAAAAAAGAAAAGACGGCGCGCCGTGAACAATAAAAGTGAAGCCACCTTTTTATCTATCTTTTTATCTATGTGTGTCGGTTTTGAGGTTTTGTGTTCCAAGTAACCTAAAATTCATAATACAATAATAAGGAACGATGTTATTTGAAGTACTTACAAGTGAAAAGTGATTCCGTGAGACTTTTTATGTGATTTGCTGCTGTTTTTACACAAGTTTTCACTAAACAGGAAGGCATAATTCTATTTTTAAATTTTAAGTTCACTAGACGACGACTCGTAACGTACTAAGAGCGATGAGCATGGTTTTAGTGTAGGTGTGTGCGTGAGCGTGTAAGTTTACATGCAGGAGCACGGTTTTGTGTGGCTTCACTTTTGTTGTTCGCGGCGCGCCGTCTTTCTTTTTTTTGTTCTGAGGTCCTAAGATAACCCATCACTCAACGCAAAACCTTCGTTGAAGCCCGCTTACTGCTTAAATGCTACATTACCTTGCACAAACGCCTTGAGATGCGCGTGTTCTAGCGAGCGCCACAGATCTTCGTCTGAGTACGCTTCGAACGGGTCGAGGTTCATGCGGAGTGTTCCTGAGAACAGCACCGGATCTTGAGGGATGATGGTGATGCGTGAGCGCAGCTGGTGGAGACCGATGCGGGATATGTCCACGCCGTCGATCAGGATTTTACCGCTCATAGCTTCCACTATCCTGTTGGTGTAATCGCACTGTTAGAAGAGCCTTTATACATACCTACGTAGCATTCGGATCTTGGTACAAAACCCCCTATATCTAACGAATAGAACGAAAAATCTTCCATTTTACGATTCTTGCTTGACCCAAATCCTACGATTTGGGTCAAGCAAGAATCGTAAAATGGAAGATTTTTCGTTCTATTCGTGTTATTGATCATTAAATGACGCCACTGTGCGTATTGAGTAAGTTAGACAGGTAGATATATTATTTATTTGGCACACAAGACACAGTACAGACAGAATGACAGAAACAATAAAAGGAAAGAAAAAGAAAGAAGCACAATAATAGCAAAAAAAGAACGTAGGTAGCCAAACATCCACACAAGTCCCTACCTAAGTTATGCGAACATACTGCCTTGGGTGATCCGGCAGCCACGGCTACATATTATATTGAAAAGTTTTGCATTCAGGTCCTTATCGAATGACGTCACAGCGCGGCTGGTCACGTGGTGTAGTTACCTGAAGAGGCCGAGCGTGAGCGTGGACTTGCCGGCGCCGGTGCGGCCGACGATGCCGAGCTTGTCGCGCGGCGCCACAGTGCAGGTGACGTCACGTAGCGCGGGCTCGCCGGCGCGGTAGCCGAGCGTCAGTCGCTCCAGCTGCACGGCGCCGCTTTCGGGCCATGAAGCGCTAGGCGCGGTCTCCTGAATGGTCCACGCCGCTTCCTGGTAAATTAAAAACATTCCTTGTGAATTTTATTCTAACCGAACTTATCACAGGATAAACAAGGACGCAAAACCCAATAGCAGCAATACGAATTGCAAGATGGGCGATGTAGTAGCAATACAACTTGCAAGATAGGCGACGTAGCAGCAATACGACTTGCAAGATGGGCGATTTCATTACTAGAAACTCTGATACAGGCTCTAGTTCAGATTTTTTGTTTCGGTTTGAAACGGAGAAGAAAGAGGGCGATAGGGAAGTTTTTTATTTTATTTTGAACAGTACGTGTGAATATATATCTTACCTGAGGAGCTTCAGCATACTCCTTTATCCTCTCAACTGCAACTATGTTAGTTTCTACTTCGGATGTCATTCTGACCAGCCAGTTAAGAGTTTGTGTGATCTGAAATAAAACAAAGGCATTTAAAAGTATTTAGCATGCTAACTTTGTAGATTTAGAAAACTACGTATAAAAATGTATACTTATTAACAGACTTTTTCATTGCAAAAATTAGGAAAACAACAAGAGTAGCTTATTTACGTTTTGTCAAAATAGTATGTATGTTGAGTATTGTACAAAGATGTTTATAGTAAGTATCAAAATGAAAGGTACCTGTAGAGCGTAGCTGACAGATAGACCGACGAGACCCGGACTGGCAGTTTCCCTGTTGAGTACCGCGAATAGCGCCGCGAAGAATATGATAAGGTTGCCTATCATCTCCAGCCGTACTGCCAGCCAACGGTTAGCGATCGTACTCGGGTAGTGGCAGGACTGATTGTAGTCCACGTTTCGTTCCGATTCTAGCACAAATCTGTAGAAATGTTATGTTTTTTGAGGAGCTAAAACCAACACATCCTTTTCGGATCTTTAAAGTCCTTTAAAGGCTGGCTTTTAAGGAATATAAAGATAATTTTGTCGATCTCTATCACAGGAATCTAAATAATAAGGCACTATTATTTAGATTTCTGTGATCTCGATACTGCTACTAGTCGTATCATAAGTTCTTTCGAAATAGTGTGGTGAAAAGATTTATAATGATCTCGACGATGTTCCAACAGATAGTACCTAGGATTCATAGGTTAAACACTGTGTCGGACCAAGCGGAACAAGGTCATACAAAAAGTATGTTTGCTTACCGTCTTTGACGAGTTCAAACAGAACAGAGTGTGTTCTAATGTAACTTTGGTTTTAATCAGTTTATATTTGCGTTCACTTAATAACCTTCGCTCACGTTAGTTTGCTTGGTACGTACTCAGCTTACACAAATAGCAGAAGTCTTGTTTGAGCCTTCCTGTGACCGCCACAAAAGTACCTCCGCATATCATCGGGCGTCGCATATCGAGGATATAGCTTCGTTGTACTATGAAAAAAGATGATAAATCTAACCTTTGAGTAACTCCATAGGCACGGATAGTAGAAGCTCCCGTGATACTCTCGCCGAAGTGAGAGTAGATCGGCGACCTGGAGACAGACTCCAATCGTTTCAGCTGTCGCGAAGTCGCCACGTAGAACCGTTGGATTAAGTAGTACACGACACCGATCGGCAAAATAACCGCTAAAAATATCGGCGTCGACAGACTTATGACGAACAGTGTACCCAGTACCTACAGACGATAAACATATGTTTTACTTTTGCCAAAAAGTATTTAAAAATATACAGGGCGTCCGGTAAATAGTGGATTACCACGTAGAAGGTGATAGGGGTCGTAGAAGGATCTAGAAACAAAAATAAGAAATATCGGATTCCCCGAATATTTACAAATAAACTTTGTTTCATTTAAAACAAGGATCAGTTTACAAATGTGAAGGAAGTATGCCTGTAAGTCACCCTGTGGCTACATTATCGGGTTTCGGAGAAGTTGTCAGCGCGTTATGTGTAGCCATTATTATAATTTGTCAATGGATAGAAAAGAACGCAAATACGAACGTCATAAATATCCGATAGTGTAGCGGCAAGGTTACAAAAAGTTGTCAACAGAAAATAAAATTAGTCAAATAATGAAATCAAATGATAACAACATTCGTAATGCAACAAAAATGAATCCCATGATTATAATACTGCAACATTATGGCACTAACCCCCGAATACTCAAACGCATCTCAGAGCTGAACACGTCTCAAGTGACTAGTTTTTGACAGATTTAATCAAAAACTGTCAAAAAACCGTGACTTGAGACGTGCTCAACTCTGAGTCGTGTTTGAGTATTCGGGGGTAAGTAATTGAATATCTTTTTAAGGGCCATATTAAAACCATTTATTAATTTCATTTCGAATTATTATGGTGGCCATTAATTGCAATAAACATGAATCGTGCGCGATATGACTATAAACGTACAAGTAAGATGCCTACGTTCACAAGTTGATATATTCGTTGATTTCAAACACTCATAACAATGTGACACTCTTCGCTCAAAATTTTAGACACTCAAGTGTTGTAATAAACAGTTCGGAGGATATTTAGGACTCTCTTTGTCTAATCTCTTCATTCAAAATGGAATTATTCTTTATAGACTCTCATGCCACTGAGTCAAATATCCATGTATAAGTTCAATATTTTATAATAATTTCTTAGTTACAATGTTGTTAGTACATGAATTCATTCAATAACTATGATCAAAGTTAAACAAAGACAAACATTGTACACAGACAATCGACCAGTGGCATATCAGCCTTTGGCGCAAAATACAAATAAGTGGCATCTGACGTGGATGTAGGTAACTAAGATATATTGCCACTCAGCGTCACTACAGTGTGTTATAAATTAATATTGCTCCCAAATATTTGTTACAAATGATTATATGATGGAAATTGAGTGGCAAGATGTACTCGCCAAGTCCGCAACACATGCCGCTTATGATTATTTTGCTTCTTAAACATGACAACATTCCCTTTAGCATAATGACAATAAATCAACAAAAATGCAAATTAAATAACCAAAATGATCCCAGACGACTACGCCAAAATATCAATGTCTGTTACCTCAAATGCGCAAAAAATGACGTCAGTCAACTCCATAGGGAGAGACGAGTCCACTACGTCCACGTCTTTAGAAAATCTAGACAGGATCCTGCCAAGAGGCGTCACTTCGAAGAATTGCAACGGCGTCCTCAATATATTTGCCACTAATCCCACGTGCAGAACCTTTGCCGCGCGCCAACATGCCAGATACGGCAATAAATCCGTGAATACGGTGAAAAGAGCTGAAAAAGTATCGACGGTACTGTAAAAAACCACCCGTGGAAGCCAGTCTAGCGGCGGGTAATAACAATGAATACATTATTTACTGATTTTCTACATTCTAGCTCTAAATGTGGATGGGTGCAATGGAACAGCGACTATTCACTACTGCTAGACAAGGGCATGCACGTGGAGCCCGAAACTAAATGAAGCATTCATGTTTAAAAAGCACGCCTACAAAGAAGAAATATGTGCAAGTATATTTTATAAACTGATCCTGGTTGTTATTACCTTAATATTTTAGATCACAAAGATACTAAGTAAACAACACACAATACACGCAAGGATAAAAAGTTTACAATTATGTTGTTAGTATATATATTTTTTCTTCAATATTGTAACAAACTGTAATGCCCTTTTTCGAGCGTACAAAAAAGCAAGATTTTCCTTTTATGCACAAAATAAAAATTTAACAGCAAATATAGCTAAAAATTAATAGTTATTTAGCCCAAAGTATTAATATGATTGTGGATCATTATCAAAACCAATATGGCAAATAAGATTTTTTGTTAGAATCAATTTCCACAATCGGTTGACAAATACGACGGCTTATAACGGCCAACATATTTGGCAATTTTGTTGTAGTAACATAATCAATCATGATTGAATTTAGGATTAACTGTCGTGGATTACCGAAAAGAAGCACGATGTCCATCCCCTGAGCGTCATAGGCAGGACGTTATCCAGGACGTCCACATCTTTGCTGAAGCGGTTGAGCACGCGGCCGACAGGCGTGCAGTCGAAGAAGCCGATAGACGGCGCTCGAAGGACGCCGTTCAGCAACAGCGCGTGAAGTATTCTCGCCGCCGCCAGCGTGCCCAGGTACAGTGCCAGTGACGACACCGATACTGACACCACTGCGCGACACACGTCATATTGCACGGAGGTAATATCATTCCCGATTTATGTTGTGGTGTCGTGAGTGCCGAGGTACAATGACGACACCACTGCGCGACACCACACGTCACTAATATCACGGAGGTAACAACATGCCCAATCGTCCGATCAATGGTGTCGTGAGTGTTGAGGTAAAGTGTCGACACCGATACCAACATCACCGCGCAACCCCACGCGTCACTAATATCCCGAGGTTATAACATTCCCAATTGCCCAATCTATGTTATGTTGTGGTGTTTTGTGCCGAGGTATAGGGCCGACTCCGATATCAACACCACCGCGCGACACCACACGTGACTTATATCACAGAGGTAACAATCCTCTTGCCCGATCTATGTTGTGGTGTCGTGAGTGTCAACAGGAAGAGTAACGACACCGACACCACTAACAACAGGTAATAAAATAACATGCCCTATATTATGTTGAGTTGTAGGCCTTTGTGGGTTTAATCTACTTTGAGTTTTTGTTCAGCTTCTAATAACAGGTCTCATCTGGTTAATTGATAAGAATAGAGAACCTATAAACTAAAAAAGTCATATTGAAAGAATATAAACGACAAAGCACCAACGTTTCTACTAACGTAGATCCAATAGGTATGATCAGTTCATTGGTTTTTTTAAGAAATTTTTAATTTTTGTCTTGCAGCGTTACAACTCAACTTTGATATTTTGATATCCATTTCAACTACTTCTGATCTATTGTCTGTTAACATCACTACTTTACAATTCACAATACGTAGTTTGCGTAGTATACAGTGTGTTTCTTTTAACGGGACGGTATGGGGAAATCCGAAACCAGAAGAGATACAGGAAAAGTGTCTTTGGAAACATTTAGATGGCCAACTCGCGTTTGACTGAAAAACTTACTATGCCTAATTGTTTTCACAAAAAAGAGCAAATGATTTCTAAAGCACTTTTCCTGTATCTTTTCTGGTTTTGGATTTCCGCATACCGCCCCAGTTAAAAGAAGCACACTTGTATAAAGTCATGCGATATAATGTATAAACAAAACAAAAGTCACGAAGTATTTAAAAATGGAGTTGAATTTAGGAAAGTATAGGATTCTTTCCTGATTTTAAAATCATTTGTATTACCGTATTGGATTTTTTACCATCGTTATTTTCTTAAACTTGTCTCACGATGAAAATTGAACATCATCCTGGTAGTATGATTATATATCATACATTAAGTTAGTGAAGATGATATGTGAACTTAGCTTTAAATAAAATAATATTTTCCGAGTTTTGTAATTCTTATCTCCGTGACATTTGCTCAACACAACAGTCCTAATGATAATTATTAATTCCATGCACATTTTATGATCCTCTATTTGATATTTGTTTGAAACATGCAATTCATTTCGCACATTAAGTCCACCACGATAAAATATAATGAAATATATATAAATGGATGGCAGTAAACATGTATTCATTATTATTAAGCCACAAAACCAATTCCATGTCAATTATGTATACATCTTATAAAATAAACAGTAAGTAAATATAATACAATAAATAAGTGTGATAACGACCTCGTTCTGAAAACCAAGTTTTTATAGTTTTAAGTAAAATAATTATGGAAAGGTCTATAAAGGAACCAAAATATGTCTTTGTTACTCTGCCAGCACAAGCGTGTACAGGAGTAAGCGACCCATCAAAGCCCTTTTGGGAAAGTATGGATAATGCTGGCCACGTAAGGTTCTTTGTTAAAATGTTTTCCAAGAATTAAGATACTAGATCTAGTTAATGCAGTAAAAAAATATGTATTCAAACTTGGACAGCGCCACAGAGCAGATAATAGTATGAACTAAATTCAGAATTAATACTTACCCCCTCCCTCCAATCTGTCTTCCCTCATTCCGCCCATAATTTCATAGGACGTTAGGTGGTCAATTTTGCATACATACTTTTTTACTACAGTTCCTAACAAGTATTGCCTAAAATATTATGATGGAGCATAAAATTAAATAAATTTTTGCTTTCAAGTTTTAGGTTAGTTAGCCGTATTGTCTTTCGCTAGGTGTATTAGGGAACCTGCGTGACCAGATTTATCATAAGACTTATCCTCTGTATCACAAAAACATACGATTAGACGATGTCTTATTTGATATTTATTTTTCAAAGAACTAAGTTCATTTTGATCCCAATTATGATATCTATGGTATTAGTTTTTCTTGATTGATTATTTGAAACCAATATCAAGATTTTATGGACTCGTTTTTATGAGACAGAGGGCCAGATTATATAACTTTGAAGTAACTTTACTATGCGATTCATCCTCCACCATAGTGAATGGATGCGGTGTAAGTTATTCTTACCTTGGCCGATGCCGAGGCCGCCGTATACTCCCAGGTACATGTCCCGACGAGCTGTGTCAACTGTGCCATTCACTATCTGCACACATGTAAATAGAAGAACTTAATCATAGGAAACTTGCAGGCACTCCTGATTCAAAATCCCAAGATGGATATGGTAAAAAAGTAAGTTAGTTCATATGAGCTAGTGGCCAACTTTTGTGACGGAGTTTTTAGGCCGCCTAAAGGCCTCCGTCATGGCTTAACGACTTAAAAGTCGGGACCGACAACTTAACGTGCCCTCCGAAGCACGGAAGCGCTCAGCTCGTATTGCCACTTGCGGTCACCCATCCAAATTGTGACCGCGCAAACAACGTTGCTTAACGATATGGATATGAAGTTGCAAGTTATTGTTGGTGACGAAATTTCGTATTGGCGCATTATGAGCGAATGGTTTTTGAATGATATTGAGCTACCGCCTGCAGCGATGCTCGCGTGGAGAATGTATAAAAAGCCTATATCACACTCAGCCAAAAAATAGCTGTAAAAAAATATTCGATCCGATGCTTTGTGATATTTGAAGCACATGGAGACATTTCTTCCGCAGCGGGAATTGAACCCGCGCCTCTTGCGTCTCAGCCGAGCACTTGCCCGCCACGTCACCGAGCTCGTCAAATTGATGTATCTAATATACAAGCTTATTGTGATAGGACAAACCATTTTCTTATCATCTGACCACTGGGCGAGCCAGTAGTTTGAGCCGACTTGGAACACTTGGAGTATGAGATTCATAACTACGGTGACCACAGACGCCAGTATGCCCACACTCAATAGATAGTGCTTGTATACGTTCCATTTTACCTGCAAACGTAAAAAAAATCGTTTTATTTGTTTTTAATCATGGCGGTGAAAAATAAAATATTTTTTTGTGGTCATTTCACACAGCGCCATCTCGCCCCAAACTAAGTAAAGCTCGTACTATGGGCACCAGATGGTTGATAGAATACTTATATACTTTTTTTTGTATATACATACTTACAACACCAAATATTTGCAGAATAAACAAATATTTCTCCCGGGAATCGAACCCGCGACTCTTGCGTCTTAGCCGAGCACTCGCCCGCCACGCGACTGAGGTCGTCGAAATATACTTATAGTTCATTGATTGATAATACTAAATAGATGTTATATCTCTAGAGATATAATTAGTACTAGTACTTATCCCCTTCAATCTTTATCATAGTATCTAGTATGTAGAGACATCTTGCCTAAGAGGCAAGACCGTTGTGATTGTGACACATTTTGAGTCAACTACCCGAGAATACCTCGTGGAGAAGCCAAACAAAAGTCGAAGATATTGAGATTTAAGAGGGTTACGAGTTTTTGACAGATTTTCATCAAAAACTGTCAAAAAACCGTGACTTGAGACGTGCTCAACTCTGAGTCGCGTTTGAGTATTCGGGGGTAAGTATTATAAATATAACATCTATTTAGTATTATCACAAAAATATAATTAAAACTCACGCTGCCTGTCTCAGTTTTTTCAGTTTCTATGAGTTTGTTCTTCTCTTTCAGTTCACTTGGCGACAGTGTTTCTGGTGTTTTCCTTTTGACGCTGCCGGCACGATCGCCTGGAAATATCATTTATATCCATACTAATGATCCTATGAAGTAAGGTCTAAGGTGGTGGGTTCAAATCCGGTCGTGTATCAATGGATTTTTCTGTGGGAAAAATTTATGTGCACTATTATACCAGTACTCTCAAACGGTGAAGGAAAACATCGTGAGGAAAACCGCGGCTTAGTCAGCTCCGCCCGTATTGACCATGTCTTTCCTGTGAGCAAGGCCGACTAAGCTGAGAGGATGGTATAGGTGCTGGGCAAGCCTACTCCATCTTAATTCGTCCCGGGCACTACAGCGTCTATAAATTCGAAAGTATAACAACAACACCCAGACCCGGAAGAAATATTTGCAGAATATACAAACATTTCTCCCGTAGCGGGAATCGAACCCGCGTCTCTTGCGTCTCAGCCGAGCACTCGCCCGCGAGTACACCGAGTACACCGAGGTACGTCAAATGAAAGTTTGAGAGGATCTTCAGATGTTTGTGGCTCAATAACGGAAATACGGCTGAATGATGAGTACATGTCCGTGACATGGAATCCTATATGTTAGGTTACTTTTATTCTGGTGAGAAGAAGCCGCTAGCAAAAGCTAGTACAAGTAAATGTGTACCTGAAGCGACTTGTTCAGATTCCGAAGTGCTTTCTGATAACGATCGAGCCCTTTGTAACTTATGCTGGAATTCAGATCCGAGTTTGCTTTCCAAGTCCTGTTTGATCACGTTCAGTTCTGTAAACATTTTAAATCAAGTTTAATTGATGACTCTCATTTAGTACCTAATAAAGAAAAAAATCCGAAACAGGTTGACCACAGTATAGAGTCTATACATAGACTAAGGCCTTTAGCTACGTTACTGTGTGAAACAAAGTTTGAAACACTACGGCAAAAATATACAGGATTGGCATTATACAATCGCTAAAGCACGTGGTGATATTGCGATTGTGTCAGTCCCATACACATGTGCATGAAGCGTCTAGCGACTTCGTTAGACGCAGAGTGACTTGGCTACACGCTCTGAAATATGCGTTAACATTGCGATGCCAAAACTGCAGACGCCAAAAGGCGACGCCAAACTATCAAACGTTTGTTTTGTTCCTTTACCTTCGGGCGATGTTCTTTCCACGTCACTCAGATGATGTAGTAGGAATTCTGCAAATGCTCCCTTTTTCTCTAAGAGCTGTTGGTATGAGCCGGCTTCTGACATCTCTCCGTCTTTCAATACTACCACTTGATCAGTCTGTGCTAAATAGGAGACGTTGTGCGTCACCCAGATACGAGTTTTGCCTTTGAGCAGACCTGAAGGCCCGATTACCTGTAAAATTAAGTTTTAAGTTGAAGGATATAACAAACAATGTTGGTCTCACGAAGACCACCTCGGGCAGGACTTCGGTGGCGTGGCGGGTGATTGCCCGACTGGGTGCGAGTTCAATTACCGCAACGGGAGAATTTTTTGCATGTTTTGGAAATACTTCTTCCGGCTCTGTTTTATATCATGGTACTTAATTCTGATAGCCACGAAACAGGGAATTCTAGTATAGGCTCAGACAGAACTATGTGTGTGAATTTTGTGTAATTTATTTATTTTATAAGTACATAATCAAGTTTAAATTTAGCAATAGGCAACAAAACAGTTTTGTATTATTAATAAGTCAAGTTAATCTGCATTCCCAGAATATATCTATAAGGACTTTAATTAAGCCATATAATGTAGCTGTTTGTTGTTCCGTAATAAATAAATAAATACTCGTATAATACTTTAGTAGTATTTCCGTAAAAATCAATATCAATTATGATATTTGATTTGAGATTCATCATCTTCCTGCCTTATCCCACTCTATGTGGGGTCGGCACAGCATGATCTTTGGATCATGGTGTAAGAGTTTTGGCTAAGGTGTTTTATGACCGGCCGCCTGCCTGACGTCAACCCTCCTTGGGAATACTTGCTTATTGTATCTCATCATGTTGGAGGATACTATCCCTTAGTCGACTTTTACGACATGCTCGGGGAGAGAAGCAGCTGGACGCATTCTATGTTATTTCTTTACTCCCAGTCCAGCAGAGAAGTTGTTGAGTTGATTTGAGATTATTAAGATAAATAAATTTTAACATTATTAAGAGTAAGTATTTATCTCTTCTCTTACCTTATCGAAAATGTGTTTGCCGACGTGTGAGTCGACCGCGCTGAGGGGATCGTCTAGGAAGTAATTATCGGCATCGTAGTAGACCGCGCGAGCTAGTGAAACACGCTGCTTCTGACCACCGGACAGATTGATTCCTGCACAATATTTACATAAATAAATAAAAACAACTAAAGTAAGTAAGTTCGTTTGAGTTAGTGGCCAACTTTTGTGAAGGAGTTTTTAGGTCGTTTAAAGAGCACTGGTCATTTTAGAAAATAAAGTCTTCGTATAGGTCAGACTACATACTAGATAGCGGTATCGTTCTGATTTGCAATAGTTGTGTTTTCTACGTCTCCTAAAACAAGTTATAGTCTACATAAACTATTGATTTTGCGCTGTTATCAAAACATTATATTTAATCTAACTTTTTATAGAATAGACCATACGTCAGTCCGCTGCCGCTGTCCGCCTTTCCTAAGAACTTTGAAGGAATAATCAAATTTGTGATTAGAAATCTCAGGGCGCGAAAGCAAAATTTGCTAATCGTGGACAACGCGCGGGGGGGGGGAGATTTTAGTTCAGGCGTATTACTAGTAAATCGTAGGAAGAATCCAAGCTTTACCCTTTTCTCCGATTTCGGTTTGGTCCCCGCCCGGCAACACATCGAAGTCAGTTTTGAGAGCACACACATTTATCACATTGTTGTATTTGTTCATGTCCAGATCCTTTCCGAACAGAATGTTTTCTTGCAGCGTTGCGTTTTGTATCCATGCCTGTTGTGATACGTATGCGACGGAACCTGTAGGGAGACAAGAAATTGGGATAAAAACTAGCTATTGCCTCCGGCTTCGTTTAGCTTTACTGAATATAATATTATTCATTGAAAAAGAGAACATCTGATTCTTCCAATTTTATGTACATTATTGAAAATGAAAATTAGTAGATAGCATGTGCTTAAGACTTTTAATGGTCATAAGTAACGTTACTCTGATGACAAATATCTTGAATAATATTCAGTTACAAACATGAAGTTTGGTAATAATAATCAATATGACTTTTTTTTTAAAGTCGGCATTTTACTTCAACCTCTAAAATAAATTATAATGTCCTCGAAACATTCCTGAGTTGCTTCAAAGAAAGGTGCCGTCCTACCAGATTACTATGATTCATAAATACAAAGAATACTTGGCTGATAAGCTGAGTGGCATAGTATGCACTGGTCTGATAACAAAAATTGAGCCATGACCTTGGGCTTGATAACCGAATATTGATTGTGGGTTATTCGTTTTACTTCAACCTGTCAGGTATAAATTTTAGGCGTTCATATCTTTGTCTATTGCATCCTTCGATCGAATTGAATTGCATCATTGCATGCAACAAAGATATCTAAGTATGGATATTCTAAAATTTACAGATACTGACAACTTTTAGGTAAACTATGGTAGTCAAAGGCCCGTCCTAGTCCTAACATTAGGTTTGATACATTACATTGCCGAATTTTGTGAATGATGATCAATACATGAAAGCCTGGAAACCTATTGCCATTCGTTTTAGGAGGTATCACGCATTGTCCTAGTCTAGTTGAATGAAGGATAGTATAGGTCCCGACGCGTGCAATGCTTATTACCTTACGTCACAAAAAAAAGGGACAACATAGGCCGTGAATACCTACGTACCGCTACTTTTGATATTTCCCTAATGTGTTCCATTTGTCACTGGGTTTAAAAGGCTTACCATTCATATTAATACGTCCAGAGGTTTTATTCATCTCCCCCAGTAAGGCAGCCAGTAGGGAACTCTTGCCAGAGCCCACGGCCCCGACAACAGCGACAAGAGAGCCCCGTGGTACGCGCAGGTTAATATTCTTAAGTACATTGTCAGCGTCCTGGTCGCCCCATGTGAAGTGTCCGTTTTCTATTACTATCGGATTCGCTGTAAAATAACATCGTGTAAATTACTCACTACCTCGCCCATTTTCTTTCCGAACCTGACCAAGACACTGCCGTGAGTCTAGATAAGGCATGATAAACAAACTTGATTTTTTTATGATTGCTATCTGTCCGTGACTTCGCACGCACGTTGAAGGAATAAATGTGGTTGTGGTTGATTCTATTCCGGGTCACAGATAGGTGTGGCTACTAAGGCAAAATGGAAAAATAAGCTCCTAAACATCTGTATGCGCATATTATAACATTTCAGCGTATTTAGGTTTTTTTTTGTTATCTTTTGGTGAGGTGTACTATAAACTATTTTCATTCAATAATTCCTTATCTAGCTGAGTATTGACGTATGAACGTTAATCTGTAAGGTAGAAGAAGGTACTCACGTTCTTTTCGATCGTGCTCCACTGAGTTGACATCCAACTCATCACAATTCATGAATTTATTCAACCGTTTTATACCGACAGATGTCTGAAAACATTTTCAATATTCAAGCATATTTTGTAAAAAATATTATTGCGAGATATACAAAAACATTATGTACTTACACAAACTTGTTAATATATATTTGATACCATTTCTTTTCATTGTTATAAAACACAAAAAGAAACCAAAAAGCATCATTTCATTCATAGGCATTCCACAACCATGATGCTAATTTAACAATTATAAAGTTAATACATTAGTAGCTCGGAAAATTATCATGGATACATGGGTTGTTAAAAATATTATTGCCAGTCTCATCCACAAGTCCAAACTAGTGGTTACTCATTCATCAACCTTGGGACAGTCTCATGGTCAGTGATTTTAAAAGGGTATTTACCGGTAATTAAACCAATAGGTTTGGGAATATTCACTATTATAACACTAGGGAGGAGTTGTAAGTGAAAACAGGCAGGCTATTACAGCACAAACATTCATATTCCTCATAAACTTACTTGTACGACATTCGATATAACGTTAGGCAGCATGGACAGTGGGAAACGCAGAATGTTGAAAAGAGACAACGCTACGAAAGCCCTCTTAGAGTCCAGAACTTCTTTATCGTTTACCAATACGAAACACCCGAACGACATCAGTGACACCTATGAGACCATACCAGTAATAATTATCAGTGGGTTTGCCATGCAAAAGTTTCTGGACTATAATTGAGATGCAGGCGTTACTAGACGAAACTCAATTAAGACTACTCAAATAAAATCCAAATTAATAATTAATTGAATTCGTCAGTAACACCTGTATCAGCAAATGAGGGTTCTTACTTCTTATGCTCAATCAGTTCATTCAACTCATAAATCAGCTAATTATACCTTTTCCAATAGCGAATGCTCATCATCAGTGCCTGCTTACCGCAATATAATGTTAGTTTCGAATGAAAAAGAACCACAGCCTTTTAAATCTAATAAAACTATATGTTTCTTTGGAGGTTCTACCTCGATCGTTGACACAATGATGAGAGGCAGTAGCCCTAAAGGCAAGTGCATGGTGTAAAACAGAGACATCGATACGAATATATTCGTAGCAGTCAGGATATTTTTCTCAGGGTCGGATATCACAAACGTGAAGAAGGTTAGGAAGGTCACCTTGAACACAAAATCATTGTTTAGCTGCAGGTTCACTGTAAGTGATGATAGATAACATTACTGAACTATGATCGTCGCTGTCGAGATAAAAAGAGCATTTATACACTAGATTTTAGAGCAACTTTCAATTTGATCAATCCAGAATGCATGAATCCAGAATTATTTTTATATTTATAAAATTGCTTCTGCAGAGACGATAGATATAGATCCCTCTGAACATCCGTAACATTATAACCAAAACAAGGAATTTATGACAAAACACGCGATGCAATAATTGCCTGGATGAAATTGAAAGTCGTCTATGTAGAAGCATCGACATGACGTAACTGAACCTGGATTATAGATTAAATAATCTTTAAATGGAATACGTCAAGGTGCTTCTCTACCCGAGCATGCCGTAAAAGTCGACTAAGGGGTAGCGGATGGGCTGATCACCTTTCACCATGGTTCACCATATTCATCTTGGGACTTTGAATCAAGAGTGGCTGCAAATTTTGTTATGATTGCTTGTAGCTCTGCCCACCCCATTCCCTAATGGGGTGGGCAGAGCTACACTGTCAATATCAATAGTGGATATAAAGATTATACATATAATACATATATATTATCACGCCCGTATCCCGGGATACGGGCGTGATCGGGCGTAAGATTATACATACATATTATGTATGTATAATCTTTATATCCACTATTGATATTGACAGTTGTAAATTCATAATCCATATCATGTTCACAGGCAAAGATAGCTATGATAAATAAAAATCAAACAACTTATTAAACTAATTGATAGTACAAATAACAATAATATGAACGCGATAAGAAGATAGTAATATGTAATAGTATTAATTTTCACTTTATCGTTACACACGGTCTGCTGATAACGACTTGCAGTATAATATTTACTCAAGATATAAGGCTTTATGTCGAATAAATGATTTTGATAAGATATGCAGTGATTTAAAAATATATAAAGACTACTGTGTTTTATGATCGTATCCTTCGTCATAAAATATATGAGTATCGTGTATGACATAATTTTTATGAGTATTGCTACCGTTAAATCTTATTTTTTTGCATTTGACAAATTTACAGTTCTAATAATAAATTATTCAACATTAATTACTTATGGACATCAACAATTGGCACGAAGGCAGTATATTCCAATTACAACTTTAGAACTAAACGGTGAAAGAAACACAAGACATAGAATTCACAAGAACTCAAGATCACCATCAGAACTGGCTACATAAATAAT
Source organism: Scotopteryx bipunctaria (assembly GCA_949320045.1). Lineage (NCBI taxonomy): Eukaryota > Metazoa > Arthropoda > Insecta > Lepidoptera > Geometridae > Scotopteryx > Scotopteryx bipunctaria. The sequence continues at coordinate 7,742,091 of OX439450.1, read as the reverse complement.
TATAGTAACTACTATAGTCGTGTCACTAGTGGTGACACGAGTACACACACGAAGGTGCGCCTTGTAAAGATGTATCCTTCACCGTTTAAGAGTACTGATGCACATTTTCCGAGAAAAATCCATTGTTGCATGCTCGGATGACCCCACGACTCAAGAAGGCTACCTCTAGACTGCCAATGCTTCCAAGGGTCATTAAACGATCAGAGATACGACTGGCTTGGTTCATCACGTGTTACATCTAAGGCTTACCAAAAACGGCGCACATGACCATATAAATGAGGTAGCAGAGTTGAGATAGGCGGCTTGTCTTAGTACATTCATTTCCTTGTTCCTAATTTTGAGTATCTGGTCTTCGAAGCTCGGCTCCCAAGCGTACATTTTAAGTACCTGGAAACATAAAATAACTATGAGAATTGTTTTGTTCAAGATGTGTAAGTAATTAATTTATTATTATGGCATTAATTATAATAGTATCTATTATTTCTAACAGTCATAAACTTTCGTTAAGTATAATGGTTGGCAAATATGTCTATTGATAATCAGTTGACATGTCTTTACATAGATTTTTTATCCTTTCACATCTATGTAGAGATTAGACTAAACTGAAAAGATGATAGGTGCTGGGCAAGCCTACTCCATCTACAAATCGAACCGGGTACTACAGTGTTCCGTTAGTGTAAAGCGAGGCAAAAGTTGCCTCCTAACGCTATATAAATCATCTAGTAGGGATATCTATAGATGTATAGTAGATGGAAAAGGCAGTTATTTTTATTTATATCTTTATTTGCGTTTGTCGAAAATAACAGGTAATTATGATAGCCCCTTATTAATTCAATGAATTCGTTCAATGAATCATCATGTTGTATCTCCCAATATCTTATCTCTTTTCAAAACACACTCAGTGAACTTTTTTGAATGAAAACACCTGATGTTTCACAATCTTATAAAATTTACCATTTCGTAATGATTATGCAATACGTATACGATACAATTGTAAAGAATGAATACAAAATATTACTATTTGAGATCATAACTCTTAGTAAACAGGATCTTTGATGGAAGTCAAGGCCTCTTCTGAACCCTCTGTGCAGGTTTTGCCGCGACGCGTCATTAAACAACATCATTAACATGTTGTTGTGTAAATAATAGAAGTTCTAATGATCATATCTATCCATATCTCCCTTATCTAATGACAGGTTAGTGCGACCTCGGAAAACCAGGTGCTTTGGCATGTGTCGCTCTGCCTTTGTTACTTTCTGTTGTAAGAATACTGCACATTTTTATGTTTGTGTGTTTTGGTAAAATAATAAATATTGTTCCATTCCATTATATTAGACATTCTAGATTAGACTTCTTATCGTGACCTAAATGTGCTATTTGTGAACAGTAAAGGATAGTTATCGATTAAACCGAATTACCTAATGGCAACGCTGGCATCACTTGTTCAGATAACGTTGCCAAGGCCTACATTATCTCTACACACAAGTGAAAGTATAGAAAATCTATTGATTGTATCAAACCTTTCGTAAATATAGTTCTATGACTCATTAACGACTTTTAATAACACATTTTATGGTATATTAGTGGAACGCCGGCGGTTTCACTCGCGTAGAGTAGATTCGTCGTGTTTGAACAGCCTTGACACCCCGTTGCACTTCTTCGGCAAACCTCTAAATTCGTTATCATTTTGTATTGAAAGAACCCAAATCAAGTTTCAAGCAAATCGGACCACCCGTTAATAAGTTCCCATACAAACTTTAACACCCCCTGCACCCCGTAACAGGGGTAGTTTTGAAAATATTTCATCATAGACTTTTACCAAATGTATTAAAGATTATATTTTCAAGTTTGAAAGTTTAAGGAGAACGATTTTTCATACAAACGTTTTTAACTCCATTTCATCCCCTTAGGGATAGAATTTTCAAAAATCCTTTCTTAGTGTACGTCTACGTGCTATAAGGTATGATTCACCCTCTAAATTTCATGTCTCTAGGACCAGCAGTTTAGGCTCTGCATTGTCTATCATAGGTCAATCGCGATAATAAAATTGTTCTAAATACTTTTGCTAGACAACAAAAGCCAACTAATGAGAAGCTTTATTTTTACTTTTATTTCTAAGGAAAACAACCAGTGGTTTTAATCCAAATACTATAGCCTCGACTAGAGTAGACATAATGACTTGTTTACGGTTCATTATAAGGAGAAAAGCCAGGGCAAGAGCATGCATGAAGAATGTGATGAGAGGAGTGAAGCGTATATATGTACGTGTAGTATAAGTTTTTATGAAACAGAGGGTAAGTGGTTACAATAGTATTGGTGAAATCTGTTTAAAATTTTCGTTCATGGAAATACACCACATAGACATTTCCATTCATTCGACATTACCTTTATCCCATTCAAGACTTCATTCATCAGCTTAACACGTTCATCTTTGTATTTCATCTGCCTGATTTGAAGCGTTTTAACTCGGCTCGCGATAAGTCCGTTCACCGGTATCAGGATGATCATGACTGCAAGGCCAGCCAGTACCGATGGTCCTAGAATGCCCCAGAGGAAGTACAGCGCTAAAGCGATTTGAAGTGGTGCAGACCATATCATGTTCAAGTAGGCCGTCAGCTCTATGAATCTGTAAGGAAACATTAATAAAAACAATAAAACCCAAGACTAATGCCCTAGTCCAATATTCTTCTAACGGACGGATCGTGCATTACCCTAACGTTATTTTTCTGTCAATAAATGTATGGCACTTTTCGCCAGAAAACAACGTTGCTACGGTATGGAACGATCCGTTCTTCGTAGAATATTGGAACCGGGCATTAGTAGATTCACTACCATTTCTCCATTAAAACTCAAAAAATCTATGCTTCACACTTGAGCACTTTAATACGAGCTTCAAAGTCTTTACTTAGTCGTAGACAAGGAAGCCAAGGAAAACAAAAATTACGACTCTTAAAATAATGATGGATAATTTAAACCACAAATGAATATTTATTTATGACAGGTCCGTTTCCATCACGGAAATAGAAACAACAAAATAACAACTCAATGTGTGGTTATAATAATAATCATTTTTGGATGTGGCCCTCAATTTTGAACACGGTTTTAACTAGCTAATGATTGTGAGCATTAAGTTTAAATGCTTAAACGACTGGCTAACTTTTAAAAGGCGTAATGTTAAGGTCAATCAAAGCATCAATCATTTACTGAAGAAATTGTAGGAGGCAAAGGTCAAACCTTGCTTGTCAGTGCATGTACTCCGGTCCGTAGATTCTGAGAAGCACCGTATTTTGTACCGATGTTTATTACGGATAATGAGCCCACTCGTGTTACCTTGCGTTGGACTAGAGTCGTTGTTAGGTATATCCCCTTAGAGGTTTTGATTGGTTTTGTTGGATTAACTTATGAAAAATTAAATTATTTCAGTTAAGTACTTAATGAGTAACATTGATTGAATAATACTTATATAGTAGTGCACGAAATGAGCCTCAAAAAGGCACTTTTTAACTACATTTGTTTAAAAGAACTAGTGACACGATTAGATAAGATTATGTAGTAATCAATCTCAATATGAAATTAAGTATACACTTGTATTATGTACGATACGATTTTTTTAATGATAATTACCAGTAATTATTAGGATAGTTTTCAAATGTACTTAAATCAACATGATGGCAATCAGTATCTCAGAAAATTGCACGTGACTTTGACCTACTTTCAGGAACAAGTGACGGATATTCATGTACAAAGTACAAAACATTTGATACGAGCCCCATGCTATGAATAATTCTACGAGTACCGCGCTCATTCATACAACAATAATTATGTCCCTCAATCAAGCGCCGGCGGCCGGCCGGCCGGCATTTACTATGTACTTATTAGGAAACCGGTTGAGTGAGTCGAGCTTACAATATAACTATGCCTGCTATAGCAACAGTTTGTAAGTAATGGGCTAAGCGCAAAAAATACGACTATCGAATAAAATACAAACGAAGAGGCGTATCAAAAATAAGCAAGCATTAACTCTCTTATTTTCCGCGGTACATAGAATTCGCGATAAATTCTACACGGAAAAGTGTGTTACTTCTGTATGATACTACCGTGTGGATTCAGTTTTAGCTTGAGTCAATAACAAACTGTTTTAATACACAATCAAATGCAAACTGAGATAAGGAGTAGGAAGGATTACCTGTGAGCATCTACCGACATGAGGTTAACGATTTCTCCCACTGTAGACTCTTTCCTCGCTGAATTGGACATTCTTAGGGATTTCCTGTAGATGGCGCTGGTGAGGGCGGTTCGTATCCTCATCCCGACGAGATACATCCTCATGAAGTAATGTGCCAGTAGCATAGTTTGTACCGTTGCGCAACCTATTAAAGCAACTGCATACACGTAGCCTTTCCAATCTGGTTCATCGCCTTCTACGAATCCTATGAGAAGCCTGGAAAGGTTGTTTTCATTAGAGGCCATTCATCTATGAAGAGTTAGTTCGTATGAGTTAGTGGCTAACTCTAGTGACAGAGTTTCTAGGCCGCCTTAAGGTCTCCGTCATGGCTTAACGACTTAAAAGCCGGGACCAACAATTTAACGTGCCCTCCGAAGCACGGAAGCGCTCAGCTCGTAATGCCACTTGCGGTCACCCATCCCAATTGTGACCGCGCACAACGTTTCTTAACTTCAACGATCAATCAAGAACATCTAAGCAAGCTACGCCACGAGCGCTTCTATGAAGAAAAATGATATTACAGACTACTTTATTGTTTCCACGCGTTATAAAGAATAGTTATATACACAAGTTCTTTAAGTTAAGTTTCCATTGCATAATGTGGTGAAATGTCTCCCTCAGTCAGTTAAATAATTTAACTAACTTTGGCGTAATTTACGTGTAATCGAAATCAGGTGTTTGCTTTGGCAGAACTATACGTTTCTGTTATTTATATCTTATCTTGGTGTTGCTATGCTATGGCAAATAAGATAAAACATGAAACTAACTTGAGTAACTGCGGCGAGAGAAACATGAGGATATCGTTGACGAGTTTCAGCAGAGACCCGAAGAGGAAATTTCCTCCGAAAGCGAGGCATAACGCGGGGAGTATTGAAGCTGGTTTCTTCTCTTCTTCAGGTTTGAAGTTGACGCTCGCCGATGTCTTGCGATAAGTAGCCTTTGTGCCGGTGGTTCTGAGAAATAAGGTAAACAAACAGTGGCTCGACAAGTATGCAATTCAAAGTCCAAACCACAGTTCTCTAGTCTGGTCTATATTTCTCACACATCGATGTTATGATTTGATAAATACATTTTTATATCTTCAAAAACCTATACATAAATGAAACTTCAAATAATAACGTGTTATATGGGAGCCGGTTTTACTGTGTCCATGAGATTTTTAGGATTATTTCTTGATGAAGCGATGTATTTTTTAAAAACACTTGCTGCTTATGTCACCGATGTCACATGTGTTATAAAATAGTTATTTACAAAATCTTTTAAAGTTTATACATGGTAATTGTAACATTTGTGGCTTTCAAAACGCGCGTTGAAGTTGGAGTTCAAGGACGGGCGGCTTGTTTCACCGTTTTTAGCACGTGGTATCTTTTACATAACTCATGTGGCACGCTAAAACCCGCTACCAGATCCGCATAATATATATTTTAACTGAATAAGTAGGTAACAAATCCATTACTTTAACCTTTTAACAACAGTCGATTATATAATAAGTATGATGTCTCATTGGTCTTCACGATACATGCTTGCCTATTGTGAAGACCGCTGAAATACATATTATGTTTAATTCAAGCCAGATCAAACAGATTGTGCTTGTGAAAATTGTTTGCTGAAATAAATATTTTTCATTTTCATTTTTCAACTATTTAAGAAGATTGTACGCTCAATCTTAAGTAAGTTAACTTGAAAATAGATCATAAAGGTCTAGAAAAAACTGACGCTAAACAATAACTAAAACAATTGAAAATTAATATTCAGGGAACCCGTTTATGTACAGTTAAGATGAAAAGTACTTATGACGTAATAATAAAGATACCGTTATCGTTATCATCACAAAACTACTCAACTGTGAAAACAGTAACCAAATTCGTTACTGTTTTCACACTGCTAAACGAATAAGCAAAAAGCATCTTTACCCAAACAGAATACTCGTGGGTTTACATTTTATAAGCGTGTTTTCTCAAAACTTGATGCTAAAAGCAACAACTCTCTCCACTGTTTTAGCATTTTAGGTCTTTGAACCGTGGTAATAAAAAGTTGGGTCCAAATAGCCGACGGACCAACTCGAACACAGCTCAACTTTTCTGATTGAGGCAGTTTAGATATGTTTATATGCTTTCTTGGGTGTACACTGTAATGTGTGGGCACTGTAAAATGCCGGCCAATTGAAAACAAATAGTGTTGAGTTTCGATCGACAAACGATTAGCACTTGTGTGCAAAATGGGCCTGGAAATCAACTTGGGATGCGATGTCGATAACTCCTTTATCTTTATTATTTGTGCAATGAGTACTCTATATGTGAGTTGATCGCAACACCCGCCGTGCCCGTGTGCGATTTTGCAAACAAGAATCCATTTTGCATATTATCATACTGATGTGCGAGAATGAAGTTGAAACCTATCACACTAATATTATTATTGCAGAAGTGTGTATGTGAGTGAGTGTGCATGTGTATGTTTGTTCCTACTAATCACCTTAACGGCTTAACTTAATTTGGATAAAACTTGGGATATACATACATGGTTTCCACGGTCGGATGCCAATAAATTATACTAGCTACCGCCCGCGGCTTCGCTCGCGTGGTACCCGGATAAAAAATAGCCTATATGTTAATCCAGCATATGTACTATGTATATTCCAAGTTTCATTCAAATTCGTTCAGCCGTTTAAGCGTGAAAGAGTAACAAACATCCATACTATCCATACATGCAACAAACTTTCGCGTTTATAATATTAGAACTATAAATGTTAACATTTGTAAATGTTTGTTTATGATTCAATCACATTTAAAAGTTGTTTTAATATACCTAGTAACCCTAACCTTAGAGTATCTTAAAACAAATAGAGACAATTTTTCTGTCCCGTGAGCGAATCTACAAGTTGAAGTGAGTACAATGAATGGAGACGCTCTCACTTAAACCATTGTTTATTGCTTGATTGTGCAAGTACTGTAGGGGGTCATTGTCTTCTATCTAAGCAACTATCGAACTTGTACAAAATTAAGCTGGAAGTTTGATTTTCAGAAGTACATAGATTTGTGCGAATGCATGAATTGACTTATTGTTGCCAACTTAACAATGTCACTTTGCAATTTGCCGGTCTGATAAGCAGCTTAGAAAAGTTAGTTACCTACTGCATCTTTATAGACATCAGAAGAGTTCAATAGAAGAGTTATGTCAAAGACTAGTTAAGTAGGTAAAGTATTACTATCACTGAAAGATATAGAAAGAAGTTTTGACATTGCCTGTACGATAAGTAAAACAAAATAGACTTAAAGAATACTTACAATTCTCGTTTCCGCAAAGACCGTTCCCAGATTTTGTCGAATCGCTGTACGACCTCCAAGGAGGCATCTTGAGGGTTCAGTGACCATAAATCCTTCTCTGTTAAAGCTCGACGGAAGCCAGTCAGCGCGAGCGGATCGAACCAGCTGAATGTAAGCCTGCTCGGGAACCCTGAGGCTCTTTCAGGACATGGTTTCTGAAGGACAAACATGTATTGTAACAAAACAGTATTTTATTTACAATTAGCATAGTACATAAAGTTAGTATTTACAAGATGGCAAATAAAAGTGACATGTGTTTGTTTGAGTTTTGTTTGCATAGAAAAATACGTACAATTTTAATTTATAATAAAACAAATGATTACATTTTGCATTATTAATAAATAATTACGTTACGGCAACAACAATGTAGATTCTCTTAGTCACATCGTCAGGTACGTACATACCTACATTGAATAAAATGAAATAAATCATGATGCTCGTACCTTATCGTATTTGTACGGTGTATCTCTGGGAGGCAGATCGGCAAAACAGTTCAAAACAAACATGAATATTATCAGTGGATAGTACACCATGTAACTGACGAAGCTGTATTGAACATTTTCGTCGTCAGGCAGGTTAGTGTGCTTTACTATTTCTGATCTTAGCTGCGATAACCCAGCAAGGATAAGAAGCATCCAGAAGAAGAATAGCACACCTGATGCTCTCATGCCAAACTTTCTGTTGTAATACAACAGCGTTGCTGATAATGCCTGAAAATAAATATGACACACTAAACAGGAATGACCGTAAAACCATTCAATTATTTAAAAAATCATCTCATTTAAGTAGTCGGTGCAACATGTTTATTTCTTTCACTTCTCTCTTTCAACCGGCATCTAAGTAATCTCCTTTCTTACTCATCTCCTCTTCGGTCCACCACTAACACTAAAAATGAGAATGAACGAATGTCGAACTATCTAAAATCAAATCATTGCCCTTAGTCTGTGAGCTAGAAGTAAGTAAAAGTAATATAACGGAGAGTATCAATGATCCAAAGGTATGATTTGACCGCAGATGACCTATTTCCCCACGTGGCAATGGTACTGCAGCCAACATTGTGATACGTAGGTAGTGGTAGGTCCGATAGAAAGCCACTTTCAAACCGGAATAGGGCAGTAGATTCATGTTTTACCGTGCAGAAATACATAGTAGCTTATGATAATTTTGAGATCAAAGCTAGTAAATATTTTTTACCCGACTGCGAAGAAAGAGGGTAATATGTTTGAGGTGTATGTATGTGGGTATGTATATTCCGTAGTTCAAACGGCTAGACGGATTCGTCTGGATGAAGAGTGTCAAGTGAAGTGTCAAAAAATCCAACATGGCGGTTGTAAGAAGCCATTTTCAATTTATTATTTTGGGTGCCTCTGTTTCTGTAGCCGAATCGGCTGGACGGATTTGACAAATTAGGTATTATTTCTTTCGTCTAGATAACGAGAATGACACTTTTGACACTAAATTATAAAAAATCCAATATGGCAGCTTTAAGAAGCCTTTTCCAATTAACTTAAGATGGTAGGTACATAACTAAAACGTAGACTAAAATGGTACAAATTATGATCATCGTCATCATCATGTGTCACAAAATCAAATATGTCAAACCTACTATGCTACCTAAATTCTACGTAGTCGAGTTTTTTGAACTTTTAAATAAATACTTGTTAATTATTGTACATGAGAATCAATACTAAAAAGTTCACCAACTGCTAATTCAGAAATAATAAAAATTACATTCATAACATTAAAATAGAGCATGACTCAACATGGGATCGACTCACGACAAGCATTACGAAAAATGTTGTTTCTCTGAAAATGTTTCGTTTTACCGTTGCGTTGGTCACTCGAGTTATGAAGCTATGTTAAGATTTAGTAAAGGCTGTGGTATGGTACCGTAGCCGGTAGATTACCTACTGGCTACGGTAGGTATATTCACAATGTTAAGTAAAAACTCCAATTGCGGATACTGACGTAACCACGTTTTTGTGAGCGTATAATCAAGAAATTTTTAAGGTCGCTAGCATAATGGACTCGGTCATCATCTCGACCCACAAATGGGACCTCAAGGGCTCAGTTGACGATATCAGAAAATAACATTATTATCGATTGCCAACTGGACCCACTAAACGTTTTGTATGGAGTTTAAGCTGACTGAAAGTATTTAAATAGGTACAGTAAGACACACTAATGAAAATATGATAAAATAAGGCTGAATAATTTAACTAGAGTTTAATCAATTTTATTGCTTTTCACTGGCATTGTCAAATATGCAAAGTCATAAATCTTAAAAGTGCATATTTTAAGCTATAAAAACAATAGGTGATAATCTTCTTACCTTGGAAGCGCTTCTATTATCTATTGTTTATGAGTTTAGGTTTATAGGATGTAGAATTTGGCTAAGGGACCAAATTTTTTTCTATGTACGACAAACATGAGTGATTGTCAACAATGTAAAGTTGAACAATGCTGTAGTTAGAAAAAAATAAACCTCCACTAAAAACATTAGTTAAAAATGTAGACTATTATGCCCAGGATTTTTTGTGCTAAATGTAAATAAAAGTAGGTTCAGTTGGCGATCAATGTCGATGTTTTTTTCCAAAATCGTCAAATGAGCCCTTGAGGTCCCAAATTTGTGGGTCGAGATGATGACCGAGCCACATAATGGGGATGTCTAAATTTGATATGACGGAACCCAAGGTCAATAAATAACGTAACCATTTTGTTAATCATTCTCATCGAATATTTTTATGAATAGCTAAATTACAAAGGTAAACCGCTTATTCATTTCATTTAAAGACATCACGAACACCATATTCACTCATATTGCGTGTCAAAATATTTCAAAGGCAGAGGAAAGAAGAAAACACTTAGACACAAACAAACAAATGGGATGTTTGTGAAATATTTTTAGCAGATTGGGAAAATGATTAATTTGATATTAATTGTAATCTACCTACCTGCTTGCTTTTTATCCGGTTACAGCGCGAGCAAGCGCTGTAACCGGATAAAAAGCAAGCTATACAAGGTCACAAAATATGTACCTATAAGTATTCAAAGTTTAATTCCAATCTGTTCAGCCGCTATGCCGTGACTGAGGCACAAAAATCCTCACAAAATAGTAAGTAGGATAGATGAATTTGGAGACCTTAATTTTAAATTTAAGTATAAGACCAATACCTACTATGCGATGCTTACGATTTTAGCATTTTTAATAAGTAATATAATAAATTCTTACCTACCTTTAATCTTTCTATCATTCGGCAACAAAAATTATATCGACTTTATAGTGTAAATTTTTCCTTCAATTAAAAACAAAGTTATTATTAGTTTTCCTAGTAACGATTTTGATTTGTATTGTTCTATTCTATAGGTACCTTCTCACATAAACAGATTCACACCTTTATCCCCAAGCAAGCAATAATATTTCCCTAATATTGGTAGGTAAACCAACTTACTTTTTCCTGTCAACTATTCATTTTTAGTGTTGTGGTAGGTACTGTTATCTACTATTATCTATTCTCTTCTATTCTATATTTTACATATTTTACATCTTTTATTACACACCTTTTACTATTAGTACTACCACAGACAAGTATCTGTGGTACTACTTAAATAAAGTTCTATAAACATGTACTGAAAAAGTATGTTTTATGTAAAGTATGGGCCGTTTGTTTACATAAATTGTATTTCCAGTTTGGCTGAAGTATAAAAAACTGCAGTTCACTTTATACCTATCTATTTCTTTCTACGATTATCAGTCTAATAATTAGACTTGAAATCAGAAAGATAAACTAGGTAAGTATCTACTGAAGACGCCTTAAGATGATAAAAGCTACTCGCAAAAAGTGAGTAAAAATAAATACTTACAAATGTTGCAATCTTCAAGATGGGACTAAAGTAATCAGCATTGTACACACTGTTCTCATCTGACGATGCCCGGTGGACTGCCACTCCCAAATCCACAAACTTCAGCACTATTAATAGACAGGTTACTATCAACTTGGAGATATTCAGGATGTTCCATGGTATGTTCTTTTCTTTGCTGTTCAGTATGTAATATGCATCAAGGAATGCAAATAACCATAGGTACGCACATGGCACCCATACTAATACGGTTTTTTGGAAACACTCTGTTAACTCTGGGTTGGTGGTGTTCCATGATAGAGAAGTATTCTGTGAAAACGAGGAAAAATTATATAAATTTACCATACTAGGATACTATTATCTAGTTCTTTTGATACTTCCTCTGGTACCTAGCTCTTGAGCTTAAATTACGAATTTGAATCAAGAAAAATTGCCTCACAAAAGAAGAGCAAAAGAAGAAAAATATAAAAAAACATACAAAAAAGAAAAAAGAAAAGGAAATTGTGTTTAGCAATGCCCAGTTCCTATAGTCAAGTCCTGAAGTCCATGGGCAGACTATCATAGCAACATCGTTTATATATTTGAAAACGTTTTTCTTCTGGTAAAAGTCGACTAAGTGATAATATCCTCTCCAACATGATGGACTATCTTTATGGGCGATGGGCCGATCACCTGTGGTGGCTGCAAGTTTTGTTATGATTACTTGTGTCTCTGCCCTCCCGTTACGGATATGGCTTTCCAAGCGACACCCCGGAGTTTGTTAAGTGTTGGTGGTATTATACCAGACTTTATCTTTCGTTTGAGCATGTCCCATGTGTACTCTACTGGATTTGAGTCCGGACTACAAGGTGCTGGACGCATTCTATGCTTTTTCTTTACTTCCAGTCCAGCAGAGAAGTACTCATACATTTTTCATCTTCCTTCGTTAGCTACATTCATTAGAAACACTTCAATTGTTTGTTGTTACAAGATAAGAGCTTGGACAAGATTCTGTGCCAGTGAGTGTGTATATGTATGTATGTCTTTTTGCTTATTAATATCTACCTAGGGAAATCTCCATAATATTTCTATAGACATAGGTTGAATATAGAAACTAGGCATTAGTAGGAAACCTACTTAAATTTACAGTGATGTAGGCTATAGTGACTAAGCACAATATCACCTAGATTGAATCCCTAAATCGGATTCATACTATATAGGTGAACACAAAACTTGTTTTTCTGTTAGTTTTTTAAACAATGTAAGGAATGCTATGCTCAGTTATTGCCCTTCAACTTTAGAGGGCTTTGCCCTTGACATCGTTTACAGACATTGAAAGTATCAAGACTAATGAGCTGGATTAATAGATATTCTCCAATTGTTTTCATCAGTATAAATTGTATTATCTTGTTCTTAAACCACCTATTTAGGTATTTGCCATACCCTTTTGAGTTATATTTTGAAAAAGCCTGAAACATGTCCAATGAATTTGTTTTGAGATACTCTAAATTTCTATACCAATTTTCAAGTTCATTGCACAGCCTGTTAAAAAGTTCCCATACAAACTTTAGAACTCCCTTGCATCCCCCTAAAATAAATAATTATGTGCTTTATTATTTATTTTAAAATTTATTTGTACTGAGTTTTGAGTGAATTGAACCAAGAAATATTACTACTTACCTATGTTAGTACCTAAAGTACCTACTTTAAGTTGTATTATCTAATGCCACAAAAAAAAATTGTTTAAAAAAACTGAAGATATTAAATGACATAAGCAGGTTTATTTGAACTTAAGAGCACTAAGAAATGTATTATTGAAAATGGCTTAGGTCATGGTCATTGTGGTTTTCATCATTACTTCTGAGATTTTTTTAATTCACCTCTTACAATAAAAGAGTTTGACCCTAGTTGGCGCAACTGACTTCCTCAAAAATTTATGAATTTGTCACAAATAAAAATATAAAGATATACTAAAAAGGATGTGTATGACTAATAAGCTTATGAAATTATTGCAATTCTCCAACTAAAGGTAGGTATGTGTTGCATATAATTAGGAGCCCATATAAAATATGTTTATGTATTAATTCAAAAAAATCTCTTTTTATTGGTGTGATAGGCACAAACCCAGTGGCATACATTAGTCTAATTTTAATTTAAATATTTTCAAGTACTTAGGTAGATAAATACATAACATAGGTACTTATTATTTTGTTTTGTAGATATTTTCATTGAAGATTTTAATTTTTGTTTTTACTTACTACTTATTTTATTGTGTTCTTATCTTGTGTCTTTAATTGTTTGTACCTTACCTTGTATGAGCCAAAGTTGCTAGAGTTAAAGTGATTTTATTTTTTAATTAGCTTTACAGTGAATTTTTAAATACTGTAAGCTGCTCGATGAACCCTATTAGTAGTTAGCATGTGATGCAAGTGTGTTGTCTGCCTAATTAATTATTAGAACTTTATTGACCTTTACTTATAGATCAATATAAAAAACTGGTTAATGTAGGTAGGAGGGAGGTCAATACTGTGGTTAAATACCTCTGCTACAAATCAGGTTTTTACTAAAACGAATAAGGGAACCTAATGTTAAATTCAAAACACCTAAATGTTGTAGCAATGTAAGCCACTTACCCAAAATTTGGAACCGCAAAACTCATCAAGCGTGGAATCGTAATCATGAGACATTGTTACAATTCGTGACTGTTACATGTAACTGCCACACATTAGTGTAGAAGTCTGTAAGCACTGCTTATGTTAAAAACACCACTTTTACAGGACACCGTTTTATAGTCTGAAAATCAGGATAAACTGAAACAAAAGTTGTTCTAAATTGAGTACGTCTACGTAACGAAACTAGCGTGCGACCGCCAGCGAATTAACAAGAGCACTGACTGTTATGTGGCACTGACAACTGACACATGACATGCTGGCTATTTATGGCTTCTTCACACTTGCGCGAGGCGATAACGACACGAGGCGTGCGACGACCTCGTGTTCCGAAGCAACGACGCGTCGTTTTACCTGGTTAAATGTTAAAAGTTAAGCAACGTTGTATGTGGTCACAATTGGAATGGGTGACTGCAAGTGGCATTACGAGCTGAGCGCTTCCGTGCTTCGGAGGGCACGTTAAATTGTCGGTCCGGCTTATAAGTCGTTAAGCCATGACGGAGGCCTTTAGGCGGCCTAAAAACTCCGTCACAAGAGTTGGCCACTGGCTCATATGAACATACATACCTACATACATACATGGTTAAACCTGGTATTTAGCCTTTTTTGAATGATTTTGAATGTTTTAGATAAAAAGAAAAAGGTACCTAGGTACCTACTATATTAGTAGAATTTTTATTCAAAAATCACTGACACGAGATCATGTATTCTTATTACTACCTACCACTAGTCGTATTACGAATTATTTCGAACCGGTTTAGTTAAAGGATTTAAAGTGCGAGGATCAGGTTTTTGAACTTTTTCGGTTATACGACATGTCGGTTTCCTCACGGTATTTCCTTCGTCGTTTGAGAGACTGATATAGTGCACATACATTTTCTCGTACAGAAAAATCTATTGATGCACGACCGAATTTGAACCCATGACCTTAGGAACGGAAGCTACTACTAGACCACCACTAGCAATATTGGGGCTTTTATGCTAGGTATGTTATTCAGAAAATTTTAAGACAAGTTACTTTTCATAGAAACGTTGGCGATTTGATTGAGTCTTTACCTGGAAACCGCAACACATTGAGCCCGCTGAGCCCTGCCATGACGTCGTACACAGACAGCAGTATGAACCATTATTGTGCAATCGTGCAAATCCATGACTGCGCGCACGGCGATATGGTGTAGTGTAATCGCTACGCAAACCTCTTTGTTTGACTCGTGTTTAAACCCACCCGAACCGATCGTCGACACATCGAGCCGGCTCGATCCAAGCGCCAAGCCTACACAAACCACCCATTTACACATTCGGGGCGTTGCGGTACGCTTGAAGGGTTTGGCGATGGTGTAAACGCCCCATGAGACTGGCTTGCCATAGTATGGTATGGTGTTGTTTAATGTTTTTTTTTGTACTGTACTCAATGGCGGGCGCTGATCAAATCACAAATTGTTTTCGTTTTCTCTGTGCTAGAAATCTATGGTTTTTTTGGTCGAATGGGTCGAATGACGTGACGTGACGGACGACGAATGGATTGAGTTGAGTGTGTGTCGGACGGATTTGTGGTCTTTATTTTTTGTGTATATGCATTTCCTTATTCTATAGCATCCTATTTTAATGGATTAAAATCGAATATTGATATTTTAAACCAAACACATGTAAAATAAATTCTCTTTGGATAGATTATCTAAGACGCCGCTACGTACGCTGACCATTTTGGCGGTGTTTTAGTTTTCTTACAATGGCAGAATATTTGGCTGCTATCTTTGGTACAGAGAAAGACAAGTACGTATTTAGCTTCGAATAAGTTTTGTTATTTATTAGAAATGTTGTTTTCTGATTTAGAACCGTTGCATTTTAGTCATGATGTTTGGTCACAAATAGGTTATGGATTTAGATGAGTCTCACTCAACAGCTTGTCAAAAGCATAATCTCGCCTTGAATCAATAGCTTGTCGTAGCCTCGCTCGCGTGGAAAAATATAAAAGTACTTTTTGGATTCCCAAATTATTTTAGCTGTGATTGAATCACAAACATACTTTATTCGAACTTCGGCTTTATCGTGTTACAAGCTGCAGCCCGCGGCGTCACTCGCGTGGTACCCGGATAAAAAAATAGCCTATATGTTAATCCAGCACATGTACTATGTATATTCCAAGTTTCATTCAAATCCGCTCAGCCATTTAGGCGTGATTGAGGCACAAACTTAAAACATCCTCTCAAACTTTCACATTTATAACATAGTAGGATTAGTATGAGAGGTTTGATGAGGCTAGCATAGGACCGTGTTGGATGGCACAGGCAAAGGGAGGCCTACACCCAGCAGTGGGCAAAAATGGGCTGTGGATGATGATGATGATGAGGGGGATTATAACCTTTTGAGTGTATGAACCAATGTACTTATTCATGGTCTTATAATGTTTCAGAGTAAACTGTTCATTTTACTTCAAAATTGGAGCATGTCGACATGGCGATCGTTGCTCGCGTATCCACAACAAGCCAACATTCTCGCAAACTGTGCTGTTGCAGAACTTGTATGTAAATCCTCAAAACTCTGCCAAGTCAGCAGATGGCAGTCATTGTAAGCATTTACTTTCTATGTTTTTTCTGTGAGGCATGAGACATCAAAGTCCAGAATGTTCAATTACTCTTATCAAGTTGTTGTCTCTTGGCTCTTAGTATTTTATTTGAATTACATTAGTTTAATAAATAACATACATAGATCTGACCTAGGATTATACTAGAATTATCCGTGTTGTGGTTATCAGAAACTATTAGTACCCGATGGTACTAATACCTGATGATCACACATGACCATGTGGTACCACAATACCCAGACCTGGAAGAAATATTTGCAGAGCATGCAAATATTTCTCCCTCTGCAGGAATTGAGCCCACACCTCTCGAGTCTCAGGTGAGCACTACCCACCATGCCATCAATGTTAGATTGTGCTTTCTTTCCCTGTATTAATGCTGCTGTAAAGTTGTTCTATATTTTTACTTATTAAGTTTTAATGGATTTCATCATTATTTTTCAGTGGTGGTTGCCAATGTATCCGATGAAGAGATGCAGGAACATTATGACAATTTCTTTGAAGATGTATTTGTTGAATGTGAGGACAAATATGGGGAAATTGAAGAGATGAATGTTTGTGATAATTTGGGAGATCACCTTGTTGGCAATGTTTATATCAAAGTTAGTATTCAATTATTAGAGTAAGAACTTTCTATAACTCTAGCATAAGTTTGGGATTTAAAACTGAAAACTTAAGCATTGCCCCTAGTTATCTTAATTAGTGGTTGGGGAATGGTTGTAAATACATCCCTTGTTTCTCTCTCTTGTCCCGAACTTTCTCCCAGCCAGCCCAACTCCTTAAAATAACAGAGGAGAGGAGGGCTTTGAAATGTTGGTAGCAGTGTTATAGTGACCTTGATGATGCTGAGGTTGATGATGAGCATTTCTTGTTATTATTTATTTGGAAAACCAACAGCTTTAATACACTAGAAGAGAAACAATTTATACACTGAGAAGCCAATTAAAGATATACAATAGCTATATAGATGGAATAGCTACAGGACTTAAACAAGAAGTTGCACAAAACTTAAATGAACTATTTAGTAACTAAACAAAAATAAGAAAGATTAGAACACAAAATTAATATAAGTGTATGTTATGACTTTCTGCAGTTGTGAGTTTGTTCTAATATTGTTTATAGCTGTGTATTGTACATGTTTCATAGGCTCTTCATTTTGTCTTGGGCCTATGTGGGGTTCAAAATCCTTATTTTAATCTGAAATCACATCTATGATCAATATGTTATTATCACACTGCACAATAACATTTGTGTATAGACACATTTCTATCTACACATCCAATGGTTTTAAGTGTTTGTATTCTTATTTTATAGTTCCGTCGTGAAGAGGATGCTGAGAAGGCTGTTAATGATCTGAACAATCGTTGGTTCGGTGGTCGACCAGTGTATGCTGAGCTGTCTCCTGTCACCGACTTCCGTGAGGCGTGCTGCCGCCAGTATGAGATGGGAGAGTGCACACGCAGTGGCTTCTGCAACTTCATGCACTTGAAACCAATTTCAAGGGAGCTTAGAAGGTATACTTTCGAATATCTTGATAGGCTACTTTTTTTTTATTGATATTATTTATAATCTCATCATTATCAAAAATTGTTTTGCTTAATTTTTGATAATGATGAGATTATAAAGTTTCTAAATTCTCTAAAGATACATAAAATACAAAGAATAGTGCGAAAGTGTGCATTTGTGGGACAATCTCCCATTCAATGATTTACAGCGTTATAATTCATTCCAAACAATGTAGGTTGATGCGCCGTATGTACTTTTTCCAGATACCTGTACTCTCGTCGCGGTAAGGGTGGCGGCGGCGGTGGCGGTGGTGGCGGCGGCGGCGGCGGCGGCGGTGGTGGCGGTGGCGGCGGCGGTGGTGGTGCCGGCGGTGGCGGTGGAGGCGGTGGAGGCGGACGGCGGTCGCGCAGTAGGTCGCGCGACCGCCGCCGCCGCTCCCGCTCACGCGAGCGACGCCGCGAGCCGCCGCGCAACTCTCGCTCCGGTCGGTACTGACCCTAAGGTTAACTTATCTCCGAGACACGCGACACTCTATCTACCCTATGGCCGTATATTCCTGCCACTACACTATCGGGCTTCAGCGTAGGCTCGTGTTTGTGTATATCAAATGTTAAGGAAAGATGGCGGCTTGATAAACGAAAGACTTAAACTACGAAAGAAAATAAATTAACGGAAGAATAAGAAAAGTGGTTTAATATGTACTATCGCCTGCCCGAAAGTGTCAACTATACAACAATCAAATGTTACATCATGGCTACACCACTACATTATGTAGTAGTAACATGCGACTCTGTGACAAGGTCGCAGAAGCCTGGTAGGTGTAGCTGCTAGATGTTAATAATCTCTAAATAGAGTGAGCATATGATCATAATGACAAATTCCTTTGAAAAAATTTACTAAATCTATGCCTCGTTTATGATGATTATTTTCCCTTGAGCATTGTTGTGGCATACAGGCCTGGGTGTAAAAAAAGTTCAAATTTTAGCTGCTCTATATAACATTGGGGAGTCTTTGTTTATGTTTCCAATTGACTATGATAGAAGTAATATGACAGAATTCTCGTAAACATTAATGTTTATTATCATCAAATGACAGACTCTAGGGGGAGTCTGTCTCTATAGTAACAGGTGTCCCAAAAAAATAGTGTCAAGCGGAAGTCCAAAGATGGAGCATTTCTCGGGGTACCCGAATTACCCCCATGTATATACGATTTTTCGTTGTTTTCGAGTTATGATTTTTTTCGTATTTATTTGCCGAACTTTTACAGAGACATGGATTATTGAAAGACCTCTAAGACCAATTTTATTATGGGATGATCTGATATATTCCTCCCATAAATTTGATTCCCAAAATTGTGGGGAGTTTATTCATGTACCCCAAAGATTGCTCTATCTCTGCACTTACACTTGACACAATTTTTGGGTCACCTGTATTATGTATATTTTCAGGTTTTTTTTATTCTTTTTATTTGAAGGGTTTTAAATTTTCAGGTTATATATTGTACTGTTATTACCTCAGAACAGCAAATCAACTTCTTTTGTCATTTCAAGTTATCAATACACGAAAGCAGCGGATATTTTCCATAGATAATTCTCGCACAGTTCGGGAGTTAGTTAGGAATGTCTCACTTCGTGAACACTGATGTAGTCTAGTAAGTATAGCCTTATTAATATAATATGAATTTGTCGCGAGTCCTCGGCTTAGTTAAGTGTAGGTACTGCAAAAATATATGGTTATATAGATCGATTTTTGGAAGTTGTGTCCTTCACTTTATTATTGTCTATGCTAAGTTTAGTATATTATGTGTAAAAACGGTCTGGGTACATATTTCGCAGTATCCTGCTACATATATTTATAGTTTTGTAAGAATATGTGCAAACAATGTTTCAATGTACCTAAATAAAAATGACATTTCTAAAAAAGGTATTTAATTGTTCCTTATCTCATTAAAAAGTACTCGCCCGCCTTCGCGCTACTTTTTTTGTGTCATACATAACTCCTAAGAGCTAGGTATTTAGTACCTACTATTAATATAGTATGCATTTATTTGTACATATAAACCTTATATAATAAACTATCTATCTAATAAACTATGAAAGTGAAAACCGTATCAAGATACATTGCATAGCTTAGAACTGTCTGCACAAACAGAGGCAGACAGGTGGTCATACAGAGATGTGTTCATTACATTAAGTTGCCTTTTTGCAATTACCGCTACGGCAGAAATGTTTGCATGATCTGCAACTATTTCTTATGGGTCTGGGTGTTGTGGTACCATGGTACTCGTAGTTTCTGATTGCCACGACACAGGGATCCTAGTGTGGGGAACTATGTATTTTGAGACTGTAAGGTGTTATTTATAGTAACATAATTTAACCCATTAGCTGTTGCTCTACTCGATTGAGTACATTCGATTTTTTTTTATCAGAAAACTTGATTCAATCAAATCAATCAAATTATGATTACATTGAGCTACATAAAAAAGTAGGGGTAGGCATAAAACTTTGCATAAATCTATTTTTCGTAAACAAGTTTGTATGGAGGTGTGTGAATTATTCTGCAAATATTTTATTTTATTTGAAAGTAAATCAATTATTTTGTAATTCAATTTATAAAATACATCTTTATTAATACCTAAAGTAATTAATTAGTTGTAACATCTGAAATATCACGATATATCTGATACCGTACTCAATTGAGTACAGTGGCCATATAACTATGCAAAATGTTTTTTTTTCATATTGCTAATAATGAGTCGAAGACAGTTTAGTGGTGCAAAAAACTACAAAAGGCTCGAAGAAGCTATTAAAGCTGTACTACTATACACTTTCATAGTGATAATGAATTGTAGTAAAATTCTTCTTTGTTTTAATTTGGGCATTCATGGTTAAAAAGGAAATATCTTTTCTTTTAGTATTACCTAATTTTGTTCTGCAGATTTCGATCTCTAGCTAGTTATAGCTTAAATACATTTCTCACGTTTCAAAACTGGTCATTCAAATCTAATATTTAACAGAGTTTAAGAGGATATTAAAGGACTGGATATTGCAAGTCGAATTTCAAACGTGCACCTCGATTTTCATTGAATAATGATAAGAATGGAATTGTTCTCTAGTATCTGCTATTCATAATTAGCAATAGTATGGCCGGCAATGCTAGAGTGCCGATTAATAATGCATTTTTGCCGTAGCAATATTGGGTAACGGTATATTCATGTGATCCTGAATTACGTAGGTAGGCTTTCTGTGAGGATGTGTTGTATAGTCAGAGAGGACCACGGCTATTCTCGGACTACATAACAATTTCAGATGAGAATATTTTCTTATTTCAATCATAAGCGTGATTTTTCAGTAGTCGAGTTTTAGTTTTTGAACTTACTTTTTATGTGTTTTGCAATGCTTACGAGTACTTACTAATTATAACAAATTGTTTAAGAGGGGCCACGGAAAGCGCCAAGATGAGACGCGACGCGATCAAACTTATAAGTTTCTGTCAAATCGTAAACTGATTTACGCGATAATGTAGGTATACCTAGCTACTGTCTGATATTTTCGAAACGTTTATCCCTTATCTAGGACAATGCATGAGGTAAAACACAAGCGCTTCACAAGTGATTAGAAAAACTAAAATGACTAGAAACACTAATATTTCCTAGAATTTGATAAATTATCATCATTCCCTGCCCTTATCCCACTTCATATGGGGTCGGCACAACATGTATTCCTCTTCCGTTTCCCCCCTGTCAGAAGTCATCTCAACGCCCACTACTTTCTTATTCAAGCATGTCATCTTTCACATGGTCCATCTATCTTTTCTTTGGCCTAGGTACCTCTACCCACATATCCTTCCACTTCATATCTAACACTCCTCTCGTCACATGATATTGTTCCCTACTCATGACATGTCCATACCAAGCTAATCTATTGCTTCTCAACTTATCTGTCACTGGCGCTAATCTCAGGCTCCCTCTTATTCCTCACCTTATCAATTCTTGTTACCCCACACATCCATCTCAACATTCGCATCTCTGCTGCATGCACTCGCCTTTCATCCACCCTTTTGGTTGCTTAGTACTCAGACAGAATCCGTACACTACGACAGGTCTTATGACTGTTTTGTAAATCTTCCCCTTTAGTCACCTTTCGCCATTTCATCCATCCCGCATTTGATAAATATGAGACAATATTATTTTTCCTAAAATACCTACACTTAGTTTGCCAGTCTTAAGAAGTTTGCTGTTCCTTTCAGATAAATTGATTTTAGAGCTAAGTTTAGTTTAGGAAAACACAAACGTAGGTAGTGATTTCCAATTCAGTGAACACAACATGTACAGTTAATAATAAGAGGTGAGTTAAGTAGGTACCGAAAGATTCCTACGCAAAATTATAATATGCTACACACTGATATTCCTAAAATAACATATCACAATTTAATACTTAATGTTTCATAATTTATCTATGTTAGCTTAGAATATTTCTTCATAGATATTTTCCCAAAATTTAATATTAGTTTCAATAGCATTTTTATCACATTTAAGGTTATTTCCAATGATATAGCAGTGCCTATTAGAGGATGAAAACAGCTTCCATTCCTCCACATCGTTGGTCGGCGTTGGATTTCTGAAAAACACAGAATTTTTAATGTCTGTCAGTAGGTACCTATGACTGAAACCTATAGGTGACCTCGGTTACGTGGCCAGGGAGTGTCTAGCTGAGACGCGAGAAGGGTGGGTTCGATTCCCGCGTTGGGAGAAACGTTGTACCTATGTTCTGCAATATTTACCGTGTAGACGACACGGAGCAAAAGGAGGGTTATCGTCTCTGGGGTGCTTGTGACACTGGTAATTTTTGACACCCATGACACTGAATTCTGTGGGGTCAGAACTATTCATGTGATGTGACTGTTAGAGGTAACTTATAAGGTATTTATATAGTTACCTAACCATTTTAGTAAGAAACCACGAAATAGGGTGTTATTTTCTCCGCCGCGCCCCGGTCGTAATGCTTATAATACCGAGATTAGACTCATTATCTCACGTCTTGTGTTGTGACAGTTAAGAAATTATTAGATAACGTTTATACGAGCTCACACATTTGTTTTGGATTCAGTTAATCCTTATGCTTACCCAGTTTTAGCAAAATTAGTCCAAAGTTGCGTTACATTTTTGATGATTCTTTTTGATTGATCTGTCAGGGGTATGTTCAAATTCGTCACGTTGAATAGGTACGCCAATTCATCAGCATGGCATACACCTTCAATATTCTCCATTTTATACTGTTTTTTAGTAAAGTTCCTTTCAGTTTCTGCGATAAATTTATACAAGTAGACCGGCATTGAAGTGCGATCATTAAAGTAACGACCGAATCGGACGATGTTGAAGGCGAACAACTTATCCGTTTCTAGATTTGAATACTCCTGTAACAAGTCCATAGTAATATCGTTGCCTCCGAAATAATGTTCCCTTATTTTTCGATCTACATCTTTTATACGCCCCGGAGGCGATTGTAGTTTTATTTCTCTAGGCACAACGCTACCCGTTGTCGACACAAAATCAATAATATATTGAAGTTTGCGGGCTATTTCAATTCCCTCGCCCGAAGTATACCCCAAAATAACAGGTACTTTGGCTAAATTGCCTTTTATCACAGAGTTAGGCGGCAGTTCACTTATGTATTTCTCAATGTTTAGATCGGTGTTTTCAATAACTGGCCCGAACATAATGCTGTCAGTTATATCTTTGTGCTCATTGTCTAATGAAGGTAATTGTACGTTGACTAGAGAAGAAGTGGGAACTTCTGTTAAGAATTCGAGTAATTCATTTGGGTCATCAGTTTCTTTCCCGAGAAATTTTCCTAATTGAAACGCTCTCTCTCGACCATAGATACTGTATCCCCACTCGTTGAGACACACACCGCTTTGGCATATAGCCTTGTGGAATAAACCTTCGCTCATTTTTGATATGAGATGGTGAGAGGTCGAGGCGGCTCCTGCGCTGCATCCGAAAATTGTAATATTATTAGGGTCCCCTCCGAATGCTTCTATGTTATTCTTAACCCATTTTAGCGCCATGACTTGGTCTTTAAGTCCTGCGTTCCCCGGCACTTCTTCAGTGTCCAAACAGAGGAACCCTAACACCTCCAGTCTATAGTTGAATGTGACGAGGATAACGTCGTGAGCTACGATGAAGTCTGGTCCGTAAAAGTCGGAATTCCCGGAACCGGTGTAGAAACCTCCGCCGTGGATCCAGAACATCACAGGGAGGGGTTTGTCCGGTGTGATGGTTTTGGTGTAGACATTGAGGTAAAGGCAGTCTTCGCTGCCGGGTTCCATACGGTCCATGCGCTCATTGTACTGCGGACAAACAGGCCCGTGTTTAGACGCGTCTCGGATGCCCTCCCATGACTCTGGCGGCTCTGGCGCCTGTAAGTTCAAAGTTAAAGCATGAAATTCGCAATCACTCTTCCTCTTCTTTATATTTTTTAGTTTTTAGTTCATCGCGCCTCAATCACGCCTAAACGGCTGAATGGATTTGAATGAAACATGGAACATACATAGTAGGGTACAATGGTACTGGATTAACATAATAGGTTATTTTTTTTCCGGGTAACTCGCGAGCGAGGCCGCGGGCGGCAGCTAGTTTATAGTTTCATAAAATACGATTTGGAACAAGATCGAAACTCAACAAGAATAAACGTAACGACAAACATAAATCAATCGTTTCACATCAACACATTAGCAGGAATAGGTTGAGTTCCGCGAACCTGCGCCGCTGAAGGTACTCTGCAAGTCAAATACCATGCATACCAACGTTGAATTCTAATGCGGCACATCTTTACGTATGCATACCTCGCGAATAAAAAATATTTAAGTAAGTAGCTAACTCTATCAGTAAGTACGTTTTTATATTATTTGGCACTCACCTTGAATCTTAATTTCCCAACCGGTGGCTTCGCATAAGGAATTCCTTTGAAAGCTATGTACTTTTCAATATCTTCGCAGTTCACTCCTTGAAGAGTGCCTTGTGCTGTTCTTACCAGCGGAACAGACATCTCGTGACTGCCTCTGTAATTATGAAATGACTATAATAATTCTCACGTGTCGTAATACATTTACGAACTCGACTTTATTTATGTTTACTGATATCTAGCGCTCCATGACAACAGTTTTCTTGGATTGTTGCCATATATTGCTCGACAATTCGTTTTAAAGCGGTGTTAATGTTCATTGCTATGTGAACTTATCATGTAGGTACCTATCTAGGTATTATTAAACTAGTGACCTCAATGAATCTTTAAATAAGATACTTGCAGGTTCTAATTACAATGACGCAGGTATCGAAGGTACTTCCTTCCATGACAGGTAGGTTAGGTACGTGTTAGTTGTTACCATAAATATCTAGGTACCTATCTAATAAGTATGTATATGAAGAATCTTCATGAAGATCGACCTAAGGTTTTTAGTTCTAGCAACATAATTCGAAATAACTGAAAAAAGTACAAAAATTATTCACTTTTGAAAAAAAAAAAACATTTTTGACTGGCTGTATCTCCCCGGGTTAGGTTCAAATTGTAGCAAATTTCGTTAGATTTAGGTACAGCAGTCCTTAAGAACAAAGATAACTAAAAATCGCTTCCAAGGTAGTTTAAAAAAAAAATGCCAATCTTTTCGCAATATCTCGAGCAGCACAGGGTTTTCAGTGTTGCAAATTTAGGTATTTATATATAAACTACTTTTAAGGGACCTTACAACATAGTTGGATTCGTCTGGATGACAAGAGTGTCAAAGGCTGCATAAAGTTTCAAAAAATCCAATATGGCGGCTGTTAGAAGTCATTTTCAATTTATTTCCTTGGCTGTCCCTGTAGCCGTAACGGCTATTACGGATTTTGACAAGGCGCGGTCCGAAGGGGGGGGGTCATAGGGGACATGACCCCCCCCCCCCCCCCTCCCAAAATCGCCACAATTTTCTCCCCTAGCCGCGATGCCAATAAAAATAAAAGGCTTTCATTTATTTTATAATGTGTGCAATCAAATCTGATTTACTCGACATTATTAGTGACCCCCCCCCCCAAAATTTCAGGCTGCGATCGCGCCTGGTCATAGGTTAGATTTGTCTGAATAACGAGTTTCTTTTTTGACACTAGACAATGTGAAAAATACAATAGGGCGGCTATATAAACCCTTTTCAATGACAACACTGAGACTAAAATGGTATAAGTTTATCATGTGTCTAAAAGTCTAATATGGCAGATATACCTACTACACTACCTACCTGAATTCTACGCAGTCGGGCTTTTTTTGTTCTTTTAAATAATAACTTGTTTTGTGTCGAGATTGACTGGCCTATTCCTAGATATTACGCTATAATAATTGTTTTTCCCTCAGACTTTCTCGAATAACATTCTGCTATGCCGACAAAATAATAAGGATAAACAAGCTTCCGCCTTCGGTTACGCTTGCGTGGATTTTAAGTATTCTAATGTAAATTCTAGGTTACAACACTACGTGATTGTACTATGAAAGTGCAAATATTAATAACGACATAGTTATTATAAAATTATAAGTTATAGGGAAAGTAAACAATTCATCATTATCCACAGTTTAACTTGCCCACTATAGATCTTGGTATAGATCTCCCTAGTTCGTGCCATCCGCGATCCTAACAATTCGCTACCTACCTGATTTGATTATTATCAAAATGTTAGAATATTGTTTTGGGAGTCTTGGCACGAGTTCACTTCCAAGAACTGAAATAATCAACGTCCGTTGTTTTCTCTGTAAGAACTTATTCTATTTTCTAGTCAAGACCCACAGGCTTGGACGAAGTGTTTATTCGTCCAAGCCCACAGGCATTTAATAAAACTACTAAGTTGGTAAGGATGCACCTACCAAACTCGTAGTTGGGTGGTATAGGAAGTGATAGTATTTTTTTACTTTAGATGTCATCATCATCATCATTCGCTGCCTATAGTACTGTTCTATGTGTACATCCCACTGTTGGGTGTCCTTGTTTCCGCCATTCTCACAGGTCCTGTGCCTCCCGTGTATCCAAAATACATGGCTTTTTTTTGGTATCGTCGACCCATCGCGCAGTTGGACGACCTCTATTTCTGTGCCCGTTTCTAGGCCACCACTCGTTCAAAGCCTTACTCCACCTGTCATCACTTCGTTTGGCCAAGTATCCTGCCCAATTCTCCTTGAGTTCTAACGTCATGGATTTTAGTCCGCCGCCGGATTTCGGTATTAGAAACTCAATCTTAGATAAATTTGTATATAATTTACCTCCCTTAAAACACAAACAAATGCTACATCAGTAATGTGCTCGTAAACTCAGAACGCCTCCAGAAACATCTTGGCAGAGACAGTGTTCCTTTGTAAGGCTGTTGACCGTCCTACTTGATTCGAACCCTCTTAAACTTCCTTTATAATTTCAAATATTTACAATCGTAATGAAGGCTTGACCCCACGGGTACCTATATTTAGACTTTCTAAATACCATTGTTACTTCAAGTTCACTTTTCAGTACGGTAACCACGACACGCTTTGAGACTTTGTGGTCGATGTAACGCTTTTTATCTGCTTCCATGGAATTTCAAATTCAGGGTAGTTTTTGCTCCTATCGATTTATGGTATTATTCTGCACATCCTGAAGTGTTTTGCTTCGATATACATTTCAAAGTTGGTAACGCTATCGTATGGTAATAATTATTATTGACCATTAGGTACATATTTTACCTACGTAGGTAATGTATAAAATTCCCAGGGATTGTACAGAGTAGGTGCATGCTGGTCTACCGGCAATGTGTAAAGTTAATAGATTTTGTGCTGGCAAAGGTGCATCGATAGCATACTTTGATCTAATAGAAATAATTTTTTTTAAAAATGGATTCTAATTTTTTTGTACAAAAATCGCCAAAAAAAAAATCGCATAAAACAAACCGGCAACTTCATAGATTTGCTACAATTCGGGTACTTCGGTAATGAAATGCATCTCCCCCTTCCCTGGTCTCGTCTTTTACACACATTACCGGCTACGTATTCGGTATTGTATAGAATGTCAGGCAAAGTATAAAATAAATAATACTACATACAATTACTAAACGTTTTAGGTATTCTATACAATGCCAAGATCATTATCATCTCCCTGCCCTTCTCCCACCTAAGTGGGATGCCTAGGTATTATATAGAATACCGGATTATAAAGATTGTCGGTAACATAATATACTTAGTGGAAACTTTCCTTTCCCTTTCCTTAGAATTTGGATACCACCGGAATGTCTAGTGAGGAAAATACTTACTCATTGCTGGAACTGAAGTCTTTTCGGTTCGAACAACATAAAATTGATTTCCACTTCATCTTTGGCACTAAATGAAAACGCTTGATTTTATACGATACGACAATCAAGCTCGTGTTCAGCTCCATACTAAACTGTATCAGGCTGAGTTTGTGTATTTTGTTTTATTATCATTGTCTAAAGATAAGTTCGTATTTATCATGCATTAGTAAACGTAATCGTCTATGATGCAAGGAAACAAAGTTTGCATGGCTCAACGTAATTAAAATGTACCCATCTACCTAAGTAATTTGACTTTGAACTATATACAACCCGAACCGTAACTTTACAGAGTGATAAACTAATGATTTATGCCAGAAATGCCCGAATTGCAAACGACTCGACGTCGTAAAACAGTTTGAAGAGTAAATAGGGAACCCGTAGCGACGCTATGATTGTTATCTGATTCTGATTTATGTCGCCGAACTAGACTTTTCCTGGCTTTTCATTTTCATGGGAATAAGTTTCTAAGTTGCTGTAAAATTTTACAAAATATGCCTACTTTGGGTAGGCCAAAGACTATCTAGAAGTACTTCATGATTTTGCAAGCTTTTTGTTTAATTTTAACTGTTAGTACGTTTGAGTAAAATCTTGCGGTTGAAGTTTAAACCAGTTTCCTCAACCGATCGAGTTGGGCATACAGACCTATGTATCTTCAGTGACAATGCAATAATAATAGTGACAGCGAGCATCTGATAAGGGAATCAGAAGCTGTTCAACGGAACTCCTTGCCTTAGTAAGTACCTACCTACCTAAAATACCCATAGTTGGGTTCATTTGAATCAGCTCGCGGTCACATATGT
This sequence comes from Scotopteryx bipunctaria, assembly GCA_949320045.1. NCBI lineage: Eukaryota > Metazoa > Arthropoda > Insecta > Lepidoptera > Geometridae > Scotopteryx > Scotopteryx bipunctaria. The sequence goes on along the minus strand of OX439450.1, from coordinate 7,712,811 downwards.
TTAAATCGGCGCAAAGACGTTATTTGCGTCTACAAGATTCGTCAGGCTAGGTACGTGAAATCGCGCGCTTTGATTAAACTATTGTTTTTATTTTGAAAATATTACCATAAATCAAGAAATAATTTTAAATCATTACATTGTTAATTTAAAAATTAATTAATTAGACACTGATTTTACTATTTCGAGCAGCCGCGCGCCGCACCGTTTGGATATATAAGCGCGTTGTACAGTGATTAATAAACATAGGTTTTACGTTATTGATCTACTCTATTTTATTTTATTTTTACTCCATTGAGGCATTTTTATCTGTCTACCATAAGTGATCACCAGGATGATTAAGATAGTGATGTCAGCAATGCTAACTTTTGAGCACAACACTTGAGCTGAGTCTCCGTCATGTAGGTACATTAGAAGCTTGCTTTGTGAATGATTTTATCTTCAAAACTTGTTATAAAGAGTTGACGTTCACTGACCAATCAAAGTGCTCATCGTCATCAGCCTATGCAGTTAACTGCTGGACATAGGCCTCCCCTAATTAATACCATCGCACCCTATTTTTGGATTATTTACGGATGTTTTGAGTTACCTCAGAGTAAACAATAGAGTTTTGTTATTTTGGTTGTTGAAATTCACGATACATTGTAAATGTATCCCATTCCCTTCGTAAATCAAAGAGAGATCAAAGTGAGAACAATGGTCTTGGGGAAGTAGGACTAGAGGGAGCTATTTTAAGGGCTGCTTTTGTGCCCACCGGAACAAAAGAGTCCTCTGGAGGATACTAATACATAGGAAACCACGTCTATACTATAAACACCTGTTTAAAAAAAAATGCTTTAATAATTATCATCATTTGTACAACTTTTGCCTTTTCTGTATAGGTATACAAAGCCGGGAAAAGGTTTCTCCCAGTTTCTACATTAGTAAGTACTTAACCTACTCATTTTCTTTTCCTTTTATTTATTTATTAGGCTATGCCAACAGCACACATAATACATTTTTTTATATAATACAAGAGCAATTACAATGTAGAATGTGTAGGTACCAATTACAGGCAAGCACAGCGTTCTTATCATAGACAATTCACAGACAACGGTTACAATGAAATGAAATAATTTATTTTTATTTTCTTTTCACGAGATGCCTCTAAGTTTAAATTGCCTAGTTAGGTAGGTACCTAGGTGTTTGGAATAGCAGATAGGTATCTGGGGGCACGGAAGTGCCCTCGCCAATACGAGTCAAAAGAAGCGAGGTTCTAGCTCCCTTTTTTAGGTTATATTATTTTCCACTGGAATATTTTTTTATTATTCCAGGATAGATTTGAAAGGCAACCTTGGCTTCTTTGAACATGAATAAGAAATGTAGTAGTCTACTTATACTTAAGTAAATATGGGCTTGGTCAAAGTTTGCGTTGTTTGTCACGTTGTAATGCGTGGTTGTTGGTTATGTGTCAAGATGCGACATATAATTACGTCCATTTCAAAAGTGTGAAGTAATATTTACATGTACAGTCAGCGTCAAAAGTAAATTGATTGTTAGGTTTGAAACATTTCCATCGCGTTCAACGGGAAACCTAACCATTTTGTTTGCTGCCTGTACCTTCTAAGTAAATAACAATAGCTTTTTGTTTGCTACATTTTTTTATACTTCTACCTATTAGTTGTCTTGTCGACTTACCTATTATGTAACAAGAGTGTACGATCCGACATTGTTTTTTTTATGAGTGCATAGATTACACAGTAGGAACTTACTGAAATTATCAGCTTTAAATGTACCTAATCCAAATATACTCGTATGTATGCTTAATGGGTGCCTATTTTGTCGGGTGCAGAGCAATTATTTTGAAATTTGAAAGTTTTTATACTTAGGTACTCCATCATCAACCTATAATCAGTCCACTGCTGGACATAGGCCTCCCCTAATTTGCGCCATCGCGCCCTAACTTCGGCTTGACGCATCCAGTCTCTGCCAGCAGTTCGCAAATTGTCACTCCACCTAGCCGGAGGGCGTCCTACATTACGTTTTGCGAGTCGCGGTCTCACTTATTTAACTTACAAGTTATTTTTGTTATTCACTGCATTTCCCTAAATAATTTAACAATAATTTTACTCGAGCCCCACTGAATATTATTTTAGTATTCAGAATAAAGTTTTAAGGTCTGTTGATAGAATGTTTCAGTTTGTTAAATGTAGAAATAAATTGTAAGGTTACACGGCTAACAATTTGGGAGTTGTCCGGCCGGAAAAAATTCTCGCGGATAAAAGAAAATTGTCAGTAGTTTCCAAAACAATAAAGCACAAAAATAAACACACATCGCCTACATCTCAGGGCGTTATCAATAAACCGGTCCCTTAGGGGATCGTGCTTAACAAAACACCACAACGCCGAATTGCCTCTAGCAACGCGTAAAAAGCAATGAAAGCGTTTTCACATGACTAGTTTTCATTTCACATGTGCACAGAACTTTGTGAACAGCTGAGTCATTCATTAATTATATTGTGGAAAGGTGGAAAGTAAGTTGGAAGGCTATGACCGTGAAACATTTCTAAGAACCTTCCTTGAAATGACACCAATGAAATGCAAAAAACCTCATCGAAATCGGTTCAGTAGTTTTTGAGGAACCGTGTTTGGGCTCACTTGAATCAGCTCGCGGTCACTCAATATAAAAGCTTGCTTTGAAAAATATTACCAAGTATTTGACTGATAAGCACATGTTTCTGTTATAACGACACCGTCTAAAGGAAACGGAACAATTGCTGAATCATGTCATCAGTCCTTGTAGCTAATTAATTTTAAGCACGAAGCCTGGTCAAGTCAGCAACTTATGAAAAACTATCGACTCTATGTATTTTCTTGGCATACATTTGAGTTTGAGTGAGTTGTTTAGCCACTTGCGATGGCTGGCACTGAAGTAGGTACCCACAATCCACACCCCAAGCGGGATCCCTAAGGAATTTCAAACGTTATTTGCAGGCCCTAATAACGCCTGAGGGATGAGACGACTGCATTATTGTACAACCCACGCGTATTTTATCTGTTTTAAACACATTCGTGCAGGCAATCGATATGTTACCGAAATATTTATTGTGGGGTCTTTTTCGTGACCACGCAAGGGAATAAAGACAAACTTAAAGGAAATACGTTCCTCTGATATCGGTACCTCGAACCAGATAAAACGACTCGAAAGTTATATCCATTTTTTTTGTCCTCAAATTCCTCAGCTGTAATTTAATGTATTTGAAATGAATCCCTTGGACGTGATAAACTCGCATAGGAAAGTCTGCGAACACTTTCCTGCCGGCTTCTATTGAGACGCGTGAAAAGATGAAAAATTAATGAGGTTCAAGTAAGTCGTCTGCTCGGTACGCAAAACAACACCGATTTAAACTCGCTGGAATGGGTAAGCTCCTTTCCGAAAGGAAGCTTTTATAAGGTAAAATACGGTAAACACGTATAAACCTGCGATAAACAGTTATACGAAAGTTGCATAACTTTTGTATAATTGTTATTGATTGCACAAACTTATTACCTACCTACATATAACGCCAAATCGCCCTAATTCTCACGGTACCAAATAAATTAAACTTATCTACATAAGAATTAAGATACCTATCATAGCTTACAATTCTACTTATTAAGGGCCATAAGGTAACTAACTACTGGTAGATATTAGTTCTAGTTAGAGTTCTGGACATTGCTAATCATGAAAGCGTAAGCGATGCTACGCTGAAGTGAATTATATCAATCCAATCAACTGCAAAGGCATGTATGAAAAAAACGAATATCTCCGGAATCCGTAGACTTTACAAACAAAATGTTGGCCTACATGAGATGCTTTGCCTAAGTTTATCACTACTATTAACTTTGGCAAACACTTCTATAGCTTAAATTATAACTTATCTACAAATCTTACAAGGGAAGTAAAGTGAAGCGCTTGTGGCGTAGCTTGCTTAGACGTTCTTGATTGATACGCTGTGCGCGGTCACAATTTGGATGGGTGGCTGCAAGTGGCATTACGAGCTGAGCGCTTCCGTGTTTCGGAGGGTACGTTAAATTGTCGGTCTCGGCTTTTAAGTCATTAAGCCATGACGGAGAATTAAGAAGAAGTTAATGGAATCCTCGGCAACACGAAAGACATCCCGCGGAGGGGGACGCTGTAGTCTTCATTTTACAGGAAATAGCCGTAGAATTTGTTTTAGTACCTCCAGTTTTCGCGGGACTTCATTCGTGAAAAGGACTTTAGTTACTATTTTCAGGTAAATTGAAAAACTCAAATTGTTCATGAACTTCTCTTGACTAGGTTACGCGGATCAAAAAGTTTTCACCTATTTTCGTTGAGACTTTGGGCTTAATATAAACCTGTCTGAAGTAAGTTTGATGATATCCGCATGAAGTTTTGTTTTTCGAAAACTCAAGAGCAGCTTTGGTGTTAAAATTTGATTTTAATTGATAAGGATCAATAACCCTATAAATCTTTTTTACTTGTAAAATTTTAATCTCACTCAAAGCTTAAGAGGTCTACTTCAATAAAGAAAAGTACCCATGGGGTGTAAAAAAGCACTAGCGATAAGATAACAAATCGCGCACTTTACGGATATAATGCCTGTCCAATGATTCATGCTGCAATAAAGGACCACTAAGTGGGTAAATCAATTAATCCGTGAGTAATGTAGGCCTGGATTAATTGGTAGTTATGCGTGTTTAGTGAATTGCGTATAGGTACCTAATGAGCAAGTAAACGACCGTAAATGAAGCATTGCTATTGAATTGTTATTATTATGAAGAAACATTGGAAGATTAAAAAAATAAACAAACAGGTAAATTTAGTTTGTGGGTAAGTAACAACCTAAAGCATTGTGAAATTAAAATGGACACTGTTTTCAATGTTCGCCTGAAAATAGAATATGAGAAAATTCTGGTAATGTGCACAGCACAGACGGCACCATGATTATCAACCAGTCAGTATTTTGCATTAAAATGTTTCTTCCAGGAAGTATACATCTTTCAAGTTGGAACCCTGTCGGTCCCGAGGGCGGAATCATCTAACATTGGAGGGTGGTCCGCTGAACGTGGTATCCGTCCTGTACATATTATATGCATTATCTTAGCTACACAAATTGGTAAAAGTGGCTAAGTGATGAATCTGGAATAGGAAAATATATCTTTTTACGCTTAGAATATTTTTTTGGGTCAGGAACGTTCGTATAAAGTTTCATGGATTTCGTAGTTATTACTAGAAAGGATTTTCTGAGAATTTAACTACTGGGTAGGTATTTCAGCAACCTTTATATACTAGCACTAGCTGTTGCCCGCGACTTCGTCTGCATTGATTTTCGTAACAATATGTAGCCTCTCCTTCCCTAAGATGTGATCTACTTCCCTGAAATTATAATACGAAAATCAGTTCAGCGTCAGCGGTTTAGTTACTTTCGTATTTGTAATATTAAGTATAGATACAATGTAACTATTCCTATCGACGAGTTCGATTGTACCTAACACACGAATAAAGAAAAAACCGGTCAAGTGAGAGTCGAATTCGCACACGAAGGGTTCCGTACCATCGTACATCTACATAAATGTTTCTTGTATGGGGTCCCCTTTTATTTTATTCATTTTTTAGTTGTTATAGCGGCAATAAGAATACACACTGAAAGTTTGAATTCTGCGTATTACGGTTCATAAGATACAGCCCGCTGACAGACGGACGGATAGCGGTAGCTTAGTAATAGGGTTGGCACCCTTCGGGTACGGAACCCTACAAATATTTCTTGTTCTCCCCTTATTTTTTTATTTTATTTATTTTCATTATTTGTTGTTATAGCGCCAATAGAAATACACACTCTATTTCAACTCTCTTCCAATTGCGGTTCACGAGATACAGTACGCAGACGGACAGAAGGACGGTCGGACAGCGGAGGCTAACTAATAGGGTCCTGTTGGCACCCTTCGGACAAAGAACCATAAAAACAAACTAGGCAAGATTAAAAGGGGTTTTCAGTAAAAAATATTGAAAATTGCTGGAATATGTAAATGCCAACTACTCTGCCATATTTCGGCCGAAACGAATACGTTAAAATTTATTGCCATGAAAAAACCCATAAAGCTAATGTTTATCCTGCTGCGATCTATTTCACTTGCACTCTCTGAACAAACAATGGGCTGGAAAACCCCATCATTAGGGTAAAAAACTTGAAGGGGAGCCAAGATCAGTCGTGCTTGTAGAAGATGAGATGAGCAGCCCAAATTTTATTTCATCCCCATCTTTTTGATAAACAATACAATGTTAAACTTTCTTTTGTATATTGCCTGCCTTTAGAGTGGGGTTGGAAATCAATTTCACGTTAAATATCGGCGGTATAAGTTATTGTTATTACTGGCCGCCTTTATTTGCTAACCACGTAAAGTTTAGATTTTCTTGAAAGTGCTAAAGTCTTGTTAGGCATATTTATAGGCTTGCGTCACATCTAAAATTGTACTGAAATCAACAAGTATCACTCTGCCTTACTAAAATTACCCATAATGTAACTATGTTTAAAAATATTATTTAGCGCTACTGAAAATCAACTGTTTGGCAGTCACTATGCTGCTAGCATTTGTTGGATGACAGATAACCCTTTCGTTTTGTTTGTGGCGTTAAATAAATTGATTCTATTATATTCTAATTTAATCGAGCTCTAGAACCGAGACTATCAGTAGGTTAGGTACATCTTACTTTATGCCTTTACTATTGTGTAGTAGTATTATACTGTTCTGTGCTATTGTCACAATTTTGATCCTTTGCCTTGAGGGAAATACTCTCTGTAAATATAAGGGATGAATTTTGATAATCACCAAATGAAAATAGTTTTTCGTCCTGCTTGAGATATATTATTATCACTTATTCAAATTCCCTTGCCCCTTCAATTATGATATTTGATGTGTTGGGATAATCATGGGGGAGTAAGTTGGAGTTGCATAAATTGTGTCAATTCGGCACGGAGCGCCTCTCCATCGCTGTAACTGGCGCAAAGGGTGACGTTATTCAAAATTATTACAAAGCATTTTGATGTAGTATGGTTGGTGTATCGTGTTTGGTATCATCTGTTCACGCTGCGGCGATCCATTTGGGTAAGTAAGTTTGTTTCGATTTAGTGGTTTTCTTATTGAGATCGTTGTTTCTTATTTATATCAGGAAAAAACACATGCTTAGTAACCTACATCCTACGTGTTGGCAGGCATTTATCTCAAGCAAGGTTGATCGGCCGTTTTCTTCTTTCATAAAAAAACTTTAGCTACCTTATATTGGTACAGTTGATCTTCCATTTCATGTAGATAAGCCTCAGTTCTATGAATTCATATGCATTCTGATTTTTAATAACAGGAGCCATTATCTGTTCAATATGAACCATCCGAGCTCATAACTGACGTTCATGCCACATTCGAGTAAATAACGTCTCCGTTTGGGCCGCAATTGCGCAACCGGCAGCCGTAGCCACGGTAACAATGGCAGTACCTCCACTTTTAACAGAATATTACACATCATACGGCTTTTCCGTTAGTTTCATAGGTGGTCTAGCTACGAGTATGTCATACTAAGGCCTTTTACCATCTATAGTAGATGATTTATACAGCGTTAGGAGGCAACTTTTACCTTCACAAACGGGACGCTGTAGTACCCGGGACGAATTAAAATGGAGTAGGCTTGTCCAGCACCTATTCCACCCTCTCAGCTTAGTCGGCCTTGTCCACAGGAAAGACATGGTCAATACGTGCAGAGCTGACTAAGCCGCGGGTTTCCTCACGATATTTTCCTTCACCGTTTGAGAGTACTTGTATAGCGCACATAAATTTTTCGCACTGAAAATACATTGGTACACGACCGGGTTTGAACCCACGACCTTAGAATCGGAAGGCAGGGTCACTACCAACTAGACCACCAGTGCTCTGAAAAGAGTATGCTAAACGCGAAGCTATTTCCACCATGTGAAATAGTAATTTTGACTAGGTTGAGTCTGACTACTAAAACAGAATCTAAATTTCAATACATCGTTAGTTACACTTACAGACTATTTTTGTTGTATAAAATCGATTAAAAATATATAAAGAGAATCCTGTAACCTTTGACAAAATCAATAAGTAGGTATTAGACAAGGTAGTTTTATAGCCTCAGTACTGCTTGTGTATCTTGATACTGTGAATACAAACCACCCTACACCGAAATATAACTATTACGCTTTTATTGAGCCCAGGACCCACCAAAGGGATACTCATAATTTAATTACAAGACCCCGAAATAAGTTATTTCAAGTTGGCGGGGAATGGTCCGCGCTTAATCGAAACGAGCCGAGTCAAGGATTGCCCTACTGGTTTATGTTATATTTTATTTCTGTTAATTGCTTCTATTTCAAAATAAGCAACCTAAAATTTGAAATACCGGACTGAATGACTTTTTTCCTTATTTCGTAGCATACGTAGAGCGTTCGTAGAGTCTTCGTAGCGCTCGTAGCGTTGTTGCCTAATTTAAGATTTTTCCTTTCATCTCTGTTTATTCTGTTAGTTGATATTAAAATTCAAACTCGTTTTTATGGCTTTGCTGAGACTTATTTTGTAAATTAACATAAAACTACTTAGTTTTTATTACAAGTTATATCTGGGGATACGGTAGTGCCCCCGCCAAGACCAGCTAATGGTAATTGGTGTTTATTTCACGAATCAAGCAATCAATTATTTCAATGCCAAAATAAAAAAGGTTTTGTCAAATATATTTTTTCGTCGCTATAAATTAATTTGTCTAACAAGATGAGTAATAAAATATCAAATTGTCAGACCTTGAAAAGAATATTCTTCCGAAATCTTATATTATCCAGTCAAATCTTGTAACCAAGAGGGTTGTGAATAAGCATTTCAATGTATGTTCGGTGAAAATGCAATAATATGATGACAACGAAGTCAATGAAATCAAGAGTGAAACCCCTTTGCGAATAGTCCATTGACGTGATAGCATAATCTGTCAAATTCCGATGACAATGATGACAGCGATCAGACCTGAGGAGCCGTTCAAGGGAACTCCTAAGTGAATCGTAAAATACCCTTGTTTGGACTTATTTTAATTCTCTCGTAGAAAACTAATAAAAAACACTTTTACCTCATAAAAGTGCACGAAAGGATCCTCTTTAAGGCGCACTTTAATTCTTTCACCACACCGGTTAAAGTTAATGAACTAGTGGCACGTGTAGCAGTAGTAGTATTATTATTTTAAGAGCTCTTGTCGGTGTAATGATGTAGTTTCTTCCATTTTTCTCTCTCCAATGCGGTCTCTTTTACTTCTTTATACGACATGACAGCGACTTTCTCCTTTATCTGGCTGATATAACTAATTCTTGGTATTTCTCTTCCTCGCTTCTTATATAATCAAAGCCTCGCTTTCCTTTTATGATCGTCTTTATGAAGCTGTCGTCTTGTCTATGATGTCCAAACATTTTTCCTCATCTCTTTGAAATTTTTTCCTCTACTTGTTTTGAAACTTCCTCATTAGTTACTGTCACTCAAATATAGATATTTAATCATTGGATATTTATATAAACTTTATGGCTTTTATAATTTTTAATTAGGTAAAATTATTAATTTCTAAATATATTTTTTGATTCCTGTTACTGAAGTACACTTGAGTCAAAAAGCTCTTGTATCCATAACTTCCTCTCCGGCGGTGGGCATGGGTACGCCATCTTACAGGTTATCCTAGTTTGGGTACCTATGTTTTACAACCAGGACTAAAAACTAACCCCATCTTACTGTAATCTCTGTAGTACTACTAGATTAAGTGATGTTCGTAAACAAAATAGGTTTATCCTTATTATTTTCCATCTAGCTAATCTTCTCCATCCTTCTCCAGCACCACATTTGAAACGCTTCCAATCTCTCCCTGTCCCGTTGTGTTATCATCTATGTCTCGCACCCATACAAAGTTAGACTCCACAGCCGCACATACGTAGTAGTAGTAAAAGCTTGTTTTGTGATTTATTTCTCAATCAAAAAACTTATGTCTTTCTTTATATTTTTGTTCATCTTTTTTGTCTTTTGTTATCTGCTTTATTTCGTTTTCGAATGATTATTTCAGAGAATATTTGATTTCAAATACAATGAGAATTGTTTTGATTTTGTCAATCTGCCTTAATATCCTTAAATACCTACTGCCGTAACCTATTGATTTTAAAGGGTGTAAAAATAAAATTCCCTTCTTTTCTATTGTAGATTATCATCCAACAAAAAATATTTTCTTTTATCGTAATTATGTGCCATATGCCAGTACTCTTAAAGGTAAATGAAAAAATCGTGACAAAAAGACAAAAACAACATATCGTAGAACCTAAAAGAAGCTCGAACGCATTTGTCAAGAAAAGAGCCCATTAATGTTAAAAGGTTAAAACTGGTTTGAAAGGACTGGTGACATGAGTATTAAGCAATAGTTATATTAATAACTAGCTGCTGCCCGCGGCTTCGCTCGCGTGGTATCCGGATAAAAAATAGCCTATATGTTAATCCAGTACATGTACTATGTATATTCCAAGTTTCATTCAAATCCGTTCAGCCGTTTAGGCGTGATTGAGGCACAAACATCCAAACATCCAAACATCCAAACTCACAAACTTTCGCATTTATAATATAAGTAAGAAGTAAGATAGTAGATGATTTAAACAGCTTCAGGAGGCAACTTTTACTTTCACAAACAGACGCTGTCGTGCCCGGGACGAATTAAGATGGAGTAGGCTTACCCAGCACCTAATCCATCCTCTCAGCTTAGTCGGCTTTATACACAGGAAAGACATGGTCAATACGTTCGTGCGAGGCTGACCAAGCCGCGGGTTTCCTCGCGATGTTTTTCTTCACCGTTTGAGAGTACTGGTGTAGTGAACATAAATTTATCGTACAGAAAAATCCATTTTTATACGGCCGGGTCTGAACCCACGACCTTTTGATCGTAAAGCGGGGTCATTAACCAGACGACCAGTGCTCTAATAATAGTAAAGCTTTTAAGCTAGTAAGTCTTTATTTCCTCAGCTTCCTAATATTAGTTTTTAATCAAATAATATTATTTTCTTGGGGCAAACGAACAAGCATTTCACCTAATGGTATAGAATAGAATAGAAATGTTTTTATTTGACAGATATAAACAACACAGAACGGAAGTAAAAGGTAACAAATTGAAAACAAACGAGATAACAAAAAAACAGAAAAATAAGAAGAAAACCAAATGATATGGTAAGTGATTACCGCCGCCTACTGACACGGACAGCATCAGAGGAGCTGCAAGTATGTTGCAAATATAAACAGATACTGGAACCACAGATCATCCAACGATAAACCTGCAGAAACTTATTTTATTTACTAGCGACGCGCCCCGGCTTCGCACGGGTGCAATGCTGATACTAAATATAATACAGAACTAGTATTTTCGCTTGCGGGCGCGAGCTGCACGCAGCTCGCGAGGGACGTAATCGCTGCTGTTGAAAAAAAAAAAAAAAAAAAACAACTGTCACCTTTGGCATTTGCATCGCGCCATCCTCTATGACATTTGTTCGAGCACCCCTTACTTATCGCTTTTAGTTTTCGAGATATCGTCGGTCAAAGTTTGTATGGCGGCCATCTTGTTTTCCGCCATTTTGAATTTTTTTCACCGCACATCGGATTCGACCAGGGTGCATGTCCACATTCCGCAAGCAGGAGAGATCTTGGTCTTGTCGTTTCGTCTGGCAGTAGGTGAGGTCCCTGATGAGGAGCAGTTTTCGAAGATTTCGGATTTTTCCCAAATTGGAATTGACTCCCTGAACACTTCCCCCATACATCATTTTGACCCATCTCTACTCCTTCTGGGAGAACAATGATGTCAGTCAGTGAGTGGGTTTGCAGCTTTATATAGTATAATAATGTTATCATCTGTGTCATCTATACGTCATTATATAGCTGTCATTATACGTCAATTACATAGCTATCATTTGCGTTTTGTTATTCCAAGTCTGATTCTTTTTTTCTGTTTTTTTTTCGGGATAAAAAGTATCTTATGTCCGTCTCCTGGCTCTAAGCTACCTCCCTACCAATTTTCACCCAAATCTGTTCTGCCGTTCTTGAGTTATAAGTGGTGTAACTAACACGACTTTCTTTTATATATATATATATATATATATAAGATTTGAAGTTTGTGCATAATGTGCATGATACAAATGTGACATTGGAAAATGCTATAGTAAAAACTGTGTCGCATTTTCCAGTGTCCAAACCTTATATAGAAACTGAAGCAGTCAAAACACCAAGCAATAGTAGTTTCGAATAAAACCAGGGTATGTTCCTTCGGGCTGTTATATTGTGTCAATTACAGTGAATATTAAAAATACTTGTCAAAGATGCAAGCCTGTTTTTACACCCTGTATATTTGGTCTTCTAACCTAAATAAACCCAAAACTTCCCGTGCGTAACAAGGGATAAATGAATTATGGCGAAACTCGAGTATTGTATCATTTTTGGACAATATATTTTTATTCGCTGTTTTTTGCTTTCGTCGAACTTCGCGAGCACGTCACATTTGAAGAAACCGGCCCTCCAGTCAAAGCCCTTGTAAGTTACGATATATTCAATCTGAGAATATGAAAAGAGATTATGTATACATACCCTACCCACGAACTACGATGTATGGGGCACAATCTATTGTAGCAAATAGGTTTCGTTAATGTTCCTACTTTGGAAGTAAATATACAAACTTTCTTGATCTGCCACGTTTTTAGGGTCCCGAAGTAATTTTGGAACCCTTAACAGTTTAGTTATGTCCGTGTGTCTTTACGTCCGTTCAGAGTAAAAAGCATAGCAAATTAGTTTATCTATATAGTTGTGTTACTGGTTCTTTCAAATTACTAGTGTGGTGAAAGGATTTAAAGTGCGCCTCGAAGGCTCCTTTCGTACACTTGACACATGTTTTCAAAGTTTTTAGGTTCTACAGCATGCCGGTTTCTTCACGATGTTTACCTTCACCGTTTGAGTACCTACCTACCTACTGGTATAGCGCACATATTTTTTTCGAAGAGAAAAATCCATTGGTGCATGATCGAATATGAACTCAATATGTTTGTCAATGGAGCCTAGATAATAAAATAGCAATAAATTCAATGCAATGCACGGAGCATTTCGAAGAATTAATCTCCATTTTGACAATGACTTTCGGTCGAAAAAACAGCCGGTATCCTTTGATTATACGGTTCATAGTAAGATGATCCCAAGAGCAAAATAATGTAATGAAGGATTTAGGAGTTACTTTTGACCGAAAGCTCACGTTTCACGACCACATTTCCACAGTTGTTAAGGAGTCTTTTCAGAGACTTAGCTTCATTCAAACGCCCGAGACTTTCGTAGCGATAGTGTTGCGCTGCTTTTATTTGGGGCTCTAGTGCGTAGCAAGCTTGAGTCAAATTGTAGCATCCGGAATCCCTATGAAGATACCTATGTACGCTCTATTATTGGAGAAAGTTCAGAATGCGTTTCTTATGTTTCTCTACAAACTAACTACTACTAGACCACCAGTGCTCTTAAGCAAATTAGTAAGAAGGTATTATAAATTTATCATGTTGAAATATAATACGTTTAGTCTATATTGGTTTTCATACCAATATCGACCAGATTCGTAGTACTCTGGGGAAGCGGAAATAATTTTTATTTTTATATTTTTGCCTACGCCTACGTGCGGTATTGTTGGGATAGAGTTTTCAATGATATTACGTTTCATGAACACTTTTTCTTTTATAAATATGAAGATTGAAGTAATCATTTTGTGAGCGTTCAGTGTTCCCTTCTTCCTACAGCCCAGGACGAATTTAGATGGAGTAGGCCTGTAGGCCCAGCACCTATACCATCCTCTCAGCTTTGGCGGCCTTATCCACAGGAAAAACATGATCAATACGTGCGGATCTGACGAACCCGCAGGGTTTTTTTACGATGTTTTCCTTCATCGTTTGAGAGTATTAGTATAGCGCACTTAAAATCTATTAATGCACAACTAGGTTTGAACCCGTAACGCTATGATCAGACGGTGTTGCTACAACTAGACTACCAGTGCTTTAGAAAATATGTAGTAGCATAACAGCGCAGAGAATATATAGTACATATATGCCACCTACTACAGGTGGCATATATTATTCATTCCCTATTAAAAACAAGCAAAAAAAAATTAAACACGTCTCTTCTATGAAGACCCCTCAATTATTAATTTTATTATTATTTTTGTACAAATCAGTAAATTTTAGTAATGTTTCACTAAATAATTCCAACACTTTGATCTGATATTTGACAGATTGCTGTTTAGACATTTTGTTTGGTCGTCGATTTCTCCGCTGAAGCTGAAGATAAACTGTTGCATGAAATCGTGGTGTTTTTTAGATTAGTTCTGATTATTATTTTACAAAGAATATCACTGCATCGCCAAGTGCCTCCTCGTCACAGTTGATTCATTATGTTCAGAAGAATCCACGTAAGGCACATGCTCTTGTTGTTGGCCGGGTCAAGATTCTCTCCAGAAGAATCCTCTTTGTGTTTTACAACTTGCTAATGGCGTGTCGCTTTCATTTCGTCTTTCTCTTTATTCTCTCAAAGTACTTTATTCCAAGAAATAAGTATTTTATTCATTGAGATGACCCGAAGGACTGCCCGAAGGTAGAGCTCTGTACCTACAGTTACGATCATAAGAATATGGTTGATGACTTTTACTGAATCTAAGCATACTTGTTTATATTTTTTTAACGGAACTCCTATTCTTTGTTAAGTTAGTTTCTTAAATATTTTTTGTCGAAAAAATTTGGAGGACTAAACCTTTAAAACTACAAATTGTACCTCTATTATCAGTTTTAATTAACAATTTCCTAAAACCCTCTTAATTTCGCATCAGTTGTAAGAGATTTATCAGGCTGCCTAGGTATATAGGTACTTACATCCCGAATAGTGCTCAGTTAGTTTGACTGAACTTCTATTTTCTACCCCTAACAACGCTGTCCGTCACTCAGTCAGATCCAGACAGACATGTGCGCAATACATCAAGTATAGTGAAATCGTGTTCGGTCTATGCCTATATTTTAAATTTATTTGAACAAGCCTTTACATTACCTAAACGTGAAACTTAATTAGATATTTTAGTTTATAGGTTTTGTTAATAATATCTTGATAGGTCTAGATGTTTTTGAGTTAAGTGGTAAGTAACCTAGTTTGAAATAACGGTTATTTTTACTGAATTTGAAGTATGTCGCAACACGATGGAAAAACAAGGATCCGTTAACAATATTGTTATTCTTAATACTTTATTGCACAAGACACAGAAGAACATTGAACAAATTGAGGGCTTAATGCCTAGGCATTTTCTACCAGCCAACCAATGATGTGGTAGGTATATAGCGGTTGGCGTGCTACATCAAAAAATATAAAATACTTAGGCCTAAAAATATGCCTACCTGCGGATCTTTTTGACTGTTTCTACAGAGAAAGAATTGCCACGGAAAGAAGTGGTATGTTCAAAGATATACTTATTTAAACCTCCTACTAAGGAGGTTTTCAGCTGATCTTAAAACTGTGTCATGTGTGTCGGTCTAAAATTTAAAACAAAATTTGAGATAGTCAGGTCTTTGAGAACAGAGAATTCTCAAAAGTACCTATGTACCTACTCCACTCGAGTGTTAGCAACTTAGTATCTTATATTGAACTTAATTTAGCCCCAAACGTTTAAGTGGCGCCCTCTAGCGAAAAACTCGCAAGATACCTTTATTGGTAGGTCGCGTACAGTGCCACAGTGAGTGCCACTCCATCTCGCTACCGAACCTGTTTCTCGCTCGTTTTATCTTGCGTCTCCTTCACTCTCAAGCTCGGCGCTTGTGTTCAACTTCAAACGTGTTCGTGATTTGAAATACATTCAGCGCTGGGCCAACCGTTGCCCCGTCTGTACGTGAACGTGCTGTTAAATCTCGCCCTGCGTTACCGGAAAATCGCGCCAAAGTTTTCCTAACTATGGGAAGGACGTTAATAAAGTTATGTGTATAACTTAAAAAGTTCTTACATGTGATCTGTTGACAAAAATGCGTGTGTGTTTATCTGTGGTGAAATAAGTGAAGTGCATAAACCGTCTGGAATGTTAAAAAATTGTGATGGGCGCTAAGTTAAGTTGAGAATAAAGAAAGTCGTTTTGTCATCATGGAGTGGAAATGGCTTTCACGATCGGCGCTGCTCCTGGTCATTTGCTCAGGTAAGTGTTACTGCATAAGTTCTGACTCACCTTGCCTTAGTTCAGCTTGTTGAACGTGGCGTCTCGTCTCTCGGTCGTTGTATCAACAACGGCAGGCCAGGTACATACGCACACATAGATCGTGTCTGTGTGTTGGCTCGTTGTATTAATCGCGAGGGGAAGGTGGGTAAACAAGAAGGAACTTTGTATCTGTGTAGAGGCGCAGGATTGAAAAAAACTCAGTTTAAGTTACGTTGCCAGATGGCTATGATTTTTTTATTTTTGCTTTTTATAAAATAACTTAACATTAACTTAGCCTACATTTCGTTAATTTGATGAAGTAGTGTTATTACGAGTAGTAGTAATAGTAGTACTGAAACCGGACGTTTTAAACATTTCCTTGGTCTTATTATTTTTAATTATTAGGAAAGCCTTTTTGTTATGGAACTTATGACATTAAATAAGTCTGCAAGTCTTATTTTATTAAAACTAAAACTGCTGCTTCAGCGTTGTTTAAAACCGCTTAGTCTGCCCAACCTCAGTATTTTTATCGACGTAGACAAAAGTTTAATATTAATCTATGAGCTCCTGCAGGATAGGTGAAATCTCAACCGCTAAAACCTATCGGTTAGCGGGGGTGGGGGATAAAATTATACGCTTGAATAGGTAAATTAGGCAACGTTGCCTGTGTGCTCGAGACTAGAGAGTGAAACCGGTTTTGCTGGTTTGGATGCAGGTGTGCTATAGTACCTACTGTGCATTCTGTGGCGCTGCTTCTCAATTATATTGTGGCAGTGCGTCGACACAAATCCACAGATTATTAAATAACTACTACCTACCTACTTCATGGCTTTACGAGTTTAGAATTAGAACAGTACTTGAGTAGTACTGGTACTACCTACCTGGGGAATGTATTTACCCCACAAGAATAGTGACTAACCCCCGAATACTCAAAAGCATCTCAGAGTTGAGCACGTCTCAAATGACGAGTTTTGACATATTTTTATCAAAAACTGTCAAAAAACCGTGACTTAAGACGTGCTCAACTCTGAGTCGCGTTTGAGTATTCGGGGATAAGATCTAACTTTGTTAGTTGTTACTATGAAAAAACACATTATGAACGTTAGGTATTACCCGACTACGGCGAAAAGGAGGGTTATAATTTTGACCGGTTTGTATGTATGTTCATAAACTAAAAAAAATGTTTTAATGATTCCGTGATGGGTATCAGATGAAAGGTCTTAATCAGCACATTTCAAATATATTTATACATTATATTGTTATCGATTGCGTGCGGTTTTGCTTGCATTCACGTTTAGTAGGTACCTATACAACCTAAGTAAACTGGAAAACAATAAAACCTAAACAAAAAAAATTAAAAGCTGCTCTGCAAATACTTAATCACGAAATTATAAAATAACCCCAAAATATTTCAAATAAAAAGTAAGTTCAAAAACTCAAACCACACTACTGAAAAATCACGGCTCTAAGAGGTATGAAACAAGAAAATATTCTCATCTGAAATTATTATATACTTAGTCAGAGAATAATATTTACAATAGGTACTTAGATAATAGTTCATTAGGTAGGTACCTATTACACGTTAGCTAATTTTAATAATTTAATTTTATACTTACTATACTTTTATAATTATGTAGGTTTAGGTACCTACTTACCTAGGTTGTACAAGATACCTGTAACGTTAATGATAGCTTAGAGAAACTACTTAATTGTAATCAACAGTAATTAAGCAGGTACTTACTTAAGGTACCTAAGTACGTAAAACATTACTTACTTAAAAGTATATTTAATGATTGCCTTTTCATTATTAAAACTTTTGAACTTTTGAATATAAATTACTTAACAACGTTAGAAAAGTGAGATCAGAAACGAAATATTTAATATTTATCTAATTTAAATATCTAGATCATACGTAGGTACCTACTCACTTAGAAAAGTTTTGAAAACAAAATAACAAAAATTCTAATAAAAAAAAATACAGAATTATCCTTACTAATATTATAAACGCGAAAGTTTGTATTTATGGATGTTTGTACTCTTTCACGCAAAAACTATTGAATGGATTTGAATGAAACTTGAAACATACATACACATACGTGAGCTGGAATAACACATAGGCTACTTTTTATCCGGGTATAACGCAAGCGAAGCCACAGGCGGCAGCTAGTAAAATAATAAGTAGATAACCAATTATTAACTTGAAAGCTCATTTCGGCAACATTATTTTGTTCATTAAACTTTCAGTCGGATGAGTTAGCTTACCTACCAATGCTTGACGCAAAGGGTTTCTATTTTCCAATTGAAAAATAGGTAGGTCGATCGCTTAGAATTCCTATCGTGAAAAACCTTTTGCGATTGCCCAACTAGGTATTCGAGTGCACTGCATGTTTACCTATCACATGCAAACTGGGGCATACTATTCTATTCTGTGACTTGCCATGGCATAACCATAAAACAAGTATAGAGGTGGCATATTAAAGTGGACCGCGTTCTCAAATTCTGCGGAATTTCGCAGCTTTAACCATTAGCTGTGTAGTGACTGACTGAGTAGCCTCGTGAAGCTGAGGCAAAAACTCGCTTAGTTTGGACTTGTCTCATTCGCAGTTTGCGCGTGTGCCTCGGACAAGCACTTGCCTCGTGAGGCTGCTCGGTGAATCAGTCAGTACGCATCTATTACTTGCCACTACCACACATCGCATATCACTTTCACAAAATCTTTATAATCATTATGATAAATCAACTGCGAACGGAAATTGTCTTGATTTTTTTGAATATTTAATGTATGAAAGACGACTTCCATTTTTTTATTTTTTTATTTGAGGACATATCACACAGCACCATGTGACATATCTGCTGGGGTTCCGCAAGGGGGTGTCCTATCTCCTCTCCTCTTTTCTGTTTTCATTAACTCTATTACTCAGGTTATCAAATCTTGCTGCCATCTATATGCTGATGACTTACAAATTTATCATGTCTTTAATGTCAATGAGCTCTCTACAGGAATCAATCAAATCAATACAGACCTTGCTAGCATACATAATTGGGCGAAAACTTTTGGGCTACTTGTCAATCCATCCAAATCAGAAGCCTTAATCATGGGTAGCCCATACATGCTAAATATAGTTAGTAATTCTACTGTACCGCCCGTAGTATATGATGGAGTCACGATCCCCTACACTGCAAGTGCTAAGAATTTAGGTGTTATTTTTGACAATAAGCTATCTTGGGTCAGTCAGGTCAATGAAATTAGTAAACGGGTTCACTATTCCTTTCAGTCACTCAAACGTCTTCAAAAATTCCTCCCCTTTAAAACGAAAATTACCCTTGCTCAGGCTTTAATGTTACCCATTATAGATTATGCAGACGTCTGCTTCCTGGATGCTTCTGAGGAGCTACTCGAGAAGCTCGAACGTCTTCAAAACTTGTGCATTCGTTTTATTTACGGGCTGCGCAAGTTTGACCACGTCTCAGAGCTCAGAGTACAACTCAAGTGGCTCCCAATTCGTCGCCGTCGGGATCTTCATGTCTTGACACTTCTTTTTAAAATCCTCTTTAGCTCTGTCTCCCCGCCCTACCTTCGTGAACGTTTCGAGTTTCTTGTCCCCCGTGGTGAGCCATGCAGAACTTCTAAACATTTACTTCTTAAAACTCCACCTCACTCAAGCAGCCGTTATGGCGGTTCTTTCACGGTTCACGCTGTAAGGTTGTGGAACTCACTACCCCAGGCTGTTCGTGAATGTCAGTCCATAAATATTTTCAAAAGAAAAGTAAAAGAGCATCTCCTCTTATCTGTTTAGCTAAGTTATTATAATATTGGTATATATATAATAATATGTATGTATCTTATGTAGGTCTATTATATCAGATATTTAAGTAGTTTATATTATTATTATTATTTTTTTGTAGGCAATAGTGTAGGTATTTTATTTTTAGTATATGTAGGTATATTATTTTGATTGGTAAAAAGGAATAGGTTTAGATTGTAGTTCATTCACTATTTATTTATCTGCATACTTAAATGTTTGTCTTGTTTTGTACATGTACCCGTTATCTATACTCCACCTCTCTCTAGCTAAAGGTTTGCTGGAAGAAAACTCTCTGTAGGGTTAAGCTCGCCTTTGTACATGTCCTTACTTTATGTCTGTGTTTTCTGTGTTTTATATTATGTACAATAAAGAATAAAGATAAAGACCATCTAGCCCCAAACTAAGCAAAGCTTGTATTATGGGAACCAGCTGATAGAATACCTACATAAATACTTTTTTTTGTAAATACATACTTAAATACATAATACTACAACACCCAGACCCGGAAGAAATATTTGCAGAGCATGCAAACATTTCTCCCGCAGCGGGAATCGAACCCGCGCCTCTTGCGTCTCAGCCGAGCACTCGCCCGCCTCGCTACAGATGTCGTCAACTTTTAAAGTTCACTTTATATTCGTGGTTTTTAACTTTCCGTGCCAATAATTACACAATTCACCCTGTCAAGCGTGCATGTTATACTTAATGTGCATACCTAACGGTCCTTGTTAACGTTTTTTTTTTTAATTTAAAAGAACCTTTCTGACAACTTTTCCACAGTTTAAGTACCTACTACCCAAAATGTTGTTTTTCATAAAATAACTTACAATAAGCTGACGGTCTACGTGACGATTAACAGAAATACCGTAAAAAGAATTGTGTTTTTATGAAAATGTCGTTTTCCGTACCGAGATTTGTTGTTTTAGAATTGTGAATGGTTAATGCCTTTTAAAACTACCTAACGACTGTTGATGACGTGATAACTTGGACGAATCGTCCAAGAGTGATAAAAAAAGACGGTGTCTAGTAGTGATAACTTCCAATGCATCTGATTGAATTGCGAAAAAAAATGAAGTTTATGACCCTATCCTGTTGGTCATGAGAACAATCAATGAAATCGTATGTGTTTTTATAGCATTCGGAACACGTTTGTGTTTTATTTTTGATAAATAATAAATTGTTGCTTAATCTAAGATTTATGTGTTCCACTAGCCTCCGCCCGCGAATTTCATTCAAATCCCTTTGGTCGTTAACATCCTCTCAGATCCTCACTCAATTTTACTACTAGTTCGCTCCGAATCTTGCGTGCTTATTACCTGCGTAAATATTCAGTCTAACCTGAACTACGAAAACATGGAAACTCTTACAAAAGAGAGGTCAGGTTACAACGGTTTTCTAAATTTTACTTTATTCGTTTTATTTCAAAAACTATCCTAGAATAAATATTAAAACCATTTTGGAATGTACAAATAAAGCCCTTTCATATGGCACCCCACTGACTCGACACATTGGTAACACTTTTATTTATTTTATCATGGGAATATACCAATATCTTTACAACTGATTATTATATTACCTACACCTTAACCTATTAAGCTCATTATACTTTCCAGCAAATCTTCATAGCACAATCTATTGACCTACCAAGTTTCATACATGATGGATTAACGGTTCGAAATAATGCTTTATCAAACATATCCACAAACATACAACGCCAAATCGCCCAAGTTGCCACGCCACTTAAGAAATTCACTCTCTTGATCAATTAGTAGAAAAGTTTAATTCAAATTCGTTCAGCCGTTACGTCGTGCGTGATTAAGGCATAAACCCTAGCAAACTTTTGGTTTTATATTAGAAAATACCTTACAAAATTGTAATTTTCCGGAATATGAAAAAAGAGCTGTCAGAATTCGTGTAGCTACTTAAACCTTGTTTGTAACTTGGGCCCCAGGTATAGTAAAATAGTGATTGATAACATGCGCTTACTAACCCTTATTAATCTACTTTGCAATGTGGACCTACTACCTACTAGCTACTATTAAATCGTGTCACGCATTCTTGCACGCAACTAGCATAAATTGGCATTATTTATAAATCTGGTTTATTTAAATCGGACCTAGGTATGTACCTACTTTATTTTCAATCGTACTCCTACATCATCACTACATAGTATAAAACAAAGTCGCTTCCTGCTCTCTGTCCCTATGTATGCTTAAAACTACGCAACGGATTTTGATGCGGTTTTTTTTAATAGAGTGATTCAAGAAGAAGGTTTATATGTATAATACATGCATAATATAGTAGAGAAACACTGATAATTTTAGAGGTTTCTAATGTGATGTCGTAAATAAACACATTTTTTGCGCTTACATTGCAAACGCTGGCTGCGCCCTACAAGATAGATCAAAATAATGTACTACAGTATTGTACATCTTAAAAAGGTCTACAAAAAAGTCGCCGGTGGTATATGTCTATCTGTTAGTGCACCCGTGCGAAGCCGGGGCGGGTCGCTAGTCAACTATAAATAGTAGTTTAATGGAATCAAACTACCATAATGTAAAAGCTTAAATAATAAGAATGCCTATTGCTTTGATTATATGGCATATAATCAAAGGCCTAATTGAGTAACTTTCTGCCAAGACAAATATTCCCTGTTTACTTTCTGCTACAAATTAATTTCAGGCAAATACTCGTAAGTGTAGCAATTTATTAAAGTTGCTTTGGTAAATGTGTGTGTCTTTAAAAAGCAGCGTGTCCTTATGTCTTAAGAGCTCTGAAGCTGTTATGTATGTGGACGCAATTTCGGACTGAGCCTTAAAGATATTTTTCTGACCCCAAACGACGAAATGTGAGCTCTTAGCGTTCCAGCACAAATTGGTCGTTGAATAAAAGATTAAATTGGGATATTCCTATCCAAGTCGTCACTTTATCATGAGTTTTTTCATAATATTTTTCTATCTACATGTAGATGGAAAATTTTAAAAGAAAACAACATCAGTCAAGTGCGAATTCACTATTTTTTTTTTTAATTGTTCTAATTAACTCTATCCCCGTCCAGTCCGAAAGGGGCATATAGGTATCCCAATCATATTTACAATTAAAATTAGAAACATAAAATATTAGAAGGTAAAGGTATTAATAAATAACTTTACTACTTTATTTTGTGAACAATTTCTCAAAAATTTAGCAAATTTTAAAAAGTGGCAACACCGTCTCTTACGTATGTATGTTTGATTGTGTATCGTCATGTATCAGCACCGACAAACGTATTGCCATGTAAGTTTCCATATTTTATAAAATTTTGTATGACTTTTTCAGGGTGTTTGTTACTTTTTACCTAAAAAGGATTACATAAATAGAATCGTATCTCGGTATCTAATAATACCTTCATGGTACGGACAGGGTTTTCTTAACATATTGTATAGAGTTAAGGGATGGTTACACCACTTAAGCACCTAACGGATCTGTTTCACCTTATTGATTCGAAACCCTAAAAACGGGCCTATACGGTTTATTCCATTTATATGATCTAGCTAGAATTTGTAATGACAGATATATTGAAAAAGAAACCAAAAATTATGAATCCTTCGTTAGCGATACGGAGCGAAAGGAAAAACAGTTTCTCAGCCAAGTGTACCCGACCGAAATACACGTGTTCCTTGCTTGGTGCTAAAGCGTTCCACATTCCCAAAGGAAGTGCCGAATATAAGCAAGATTATGCAGGACACGTGCTCTCAATTTGCGTTTGACAATGTCCGTGAAGTTAACCAAGGAACACGGTAGCAATAGAGATTTGTGATTGTCACGCTCGTCGGTACGTAGGTCCACAGATCTACAGTGTAAACTGAACAGGCTTACGTAAACCTACATTAGCTGTCTATGACTATTTGCTCACGTCCGACCGTCCAATACTACTCAAACAATCCCAAAGTAAGTTCCATCATTATCTATACAATACAATAGAGAAACAGGGAGAAACAGTCAACATCAAAAGTAGATTAAGGTTGAATGAAAATTTAAAGTGGGTTATGAATGAATACCAGCAACTTACATTTTCCTAATGAATACTTATTCAGATAGAATTAGATCCTTGTCCACAGTTAAAAAATGTTTCAATTATTCTTATTTATTTTGCAGTAGGTAGTTTGTGTTCCTGACATCCTTAGCTTCGTAATGTAGGTATTTGACAGAATGAATTATCTAGAGTTTTTTATTTTATACCAGAATTCAAAAAATCATGTAGAATATAGTTTTACTACAGATTTATTCTATAAACCTTTTAAAGCGTCTACTAACTTTCACACAAATAAGTATCAAGTTGCACCCGCGGCTTTGCTCGCGTGTTTACCATATTAAAAGTAGCCTTAATTATTAAGCCTACTTATGTAAAGGTAGTATATATAAGTACCGAAATGGAATAGCGTAATTCTATTTCAAACACTATGTATATTCCAAGTTTTATCCAAATCAGTAAAGCCGTTTGAGCGCAGTTGAAACACAAACATTTGTACCTACATACAAACTTCGAATTTATAATTATAGTAAGTACCTACAGCATAGGATGTGAAACAATAAAATTCAGCAAAACCGTCGATCACGTAATGCTATAAATTATGTAAATAAACGCAAATACTACATCGGGGCCATCGACTACTCGATTTACGTTGATCGATTATAATAACAAACGAGTTTCCGAAAATACCTTCCTAGATTCACTTCATCATTCATCGGCTCACTGGGAGTGTAAGAATTTACGATGCGTAGAGTAGGTACTGAAATGCTCAATAACCGCTATTTAAGAGGCCAACATACGATCGTATCTAGAACGATTTCGAGTCGAATTGAAAGAGAGCGCTACAGATTTCGGGTGTTTAAAAGAGAGACGGTGCGAGATTGCGCAAAATATTGAAATCAAATAACCCGCCAAATGAAATAATTGGTATAAACGAGAAAACAAGAAAATGAATCAAAAAACTAGTTTCAAAAACTTAAGAAATTGTACTCCCTACATATCAAAGTAAAAACTATCTGAATTTCCCGAGATCTAGATAAAAAATTCTAAACTCGGATTTTTCAAGAATTTTTAAATCGTTTTTTCTTCTATCGTATTTTTACTTTGGCAATAAAAAAAATAGTTAAAATTTCATTTTCTTTTTGAATAAATTCATTTTGCTAACTATTATCAGAGTTCTATATCGATTTTCGTAAGCAAAATTCGCAATCGCACACTCTTAAGCAATGGTTTAATTATTAAACTAAGGTAGTTTGCTCATACGGTAACGAAGACCCAAAAGCCATGCCTACTGTATTGTAGTGACAAGATATGACAAGATACATTACATAGATACGAGTAGATTCATGAACATTGATACAATCGCAACCAAATATTAGCTGGCGATGTTAGGTTTAGCCTTGTACTATGTTTATGATACAGAAGTGTGTAGGAAGGGTAGCCTATTTACCTACTAAAAAAAACTGATGTTGCAAAACATAACAACACGAGATTTCGTTCGGGGCGATCTACTAACTAGTATGTTTGGGATATAATTGCCTTCCATTATGAATTTCCACTGAACATTGAAAGGATAGGTACCTACTCATTTCCCTGGAGGTACCTTATGAAATAGCGAAATTGCCTTACTAATTAAAGTTATTATATAATTGTATTCGTTGAATCACGTTTTGCTGAATACAAATTGGAAAAGTTAAAATGTTATAACAAATGATTTAACAGACATTTACATTAAGCGAAACATGAACACTGAACAGGCTATTTTTAGACATTAGGTACTTTTACCACCTCTATTATGACTAGCGTCATTGTTTCTTTTGAGCGAGTGTAGTAAAAGGACTAGTGGAACAAAGGATTTAAAGGAGCCAAGGAGAGTTCATTTCATGTAAGTTGCCTGTGATCGGCATTGGTATAAGAAAATTGTAGTGAACCGTGAGCTAATTAGTCATATAACGGCATTTTTTTTTGTTTTCTATACAAAAGACATAAACGCGCCCTGTCTTTGATTGCAAAACACTTTAGATAATGTGTGTTTTATTCTAATTTTGTGCTACGGTCTTGTTTTATCCTTGTTCAATAATCATGACACAATATCGCGTTCAGGGTATATAAAGGCAAGCAAAACATTGAATTCATACAAAAATAAGTACGTAAGTGTAATCGTGTTTCTTTCATTCCCCGCTGTAGGTAGCCATTTCATTCATTCGCTGGAGTGTTGACCCCAGGCGGGTATCTTTAGGCACAACATGAGCGAGTCATATCAACAGAATAGATGCCTTCTGCAACAATTTGATTCCCAGGACGGTTAGTTTCTTGTCAAGGTTAAGTTCACACGGGCCGTTTCCTTTATTACGGAGTAAGTATGGCGGGCTAGGGTTGGTCTGTGTCCGGCGTATAGACGCGCACTCTTGTGGCCACGGCTCCGACTAAGCTTTTATATTAAATTTAGGTTTTTGTGGCTAGCCTGATCCAGGAACGTGTGCTCTAATTAACCGGTTAGCAGGTGCGGTCCGAAGTGGGGGAGGGGGGTCACAGATATGACCCAAAAATCCTACACGTCAAATTGAAATGTTCTAATTTAAAAAATATAAAAAAGCAATTTTCTGTCCCTAGCCGCGATGTCAATAAAAATAGAAGGCTTCCATTTGTTTTGTGCAATAAAATCTGATTTACTCGACATATTCTATTCTTAGTGACCCCCTACAAAATTTCAGGCTGCGACCGCGCCTGCCGGTTAGAGGCACATAATTATGTCAAAACATCGAGCATTTTAGTTAAATGCTCGATGTGTCAACTGAGTAATAGCGTAGCGGTTCATGTCGCTATTGCTTGATATATGAATAGTTAAGAAATATTACTTTTTAGCTGCACCGCATCTGGATTTTATTAATTATTTTTCCCATGCGAGACTTTTTACAAAAGCTCGGATTTTTCTATAAAGTGTATTTCGAACTCGTAAAATAAATATAGGACAAAGGGCCGTGTTCGTTATTCGCAGTTGAGTTTTGCCGGCTATTTTAATTTTCCTTATTCCAAGTCCAACGTGTAACGACGAAGCATACATTCAGCACCAATTGGTTCGGCACCAATGCTTTTGGCACCAATACTATTTTACTTTCAGCACCTATTAATGTTTTTGACTTCAAGTGTAGAATACTTTTAAAATATCAAAAAGTTTCCACTTACTACACCTACCATAGAATCTTAATAATGAGCTGTTTTGTTTTACTGTTATACATACACATACATACATACATATTATTACGTCCGTATCCCTAACGGGGTGGTACAGTACAGTACAGTATGTTACATTACAATGTAACATATGAAAATAAATTATGATCATATTTTTAAAGTATGTATTTCACATTCCTCATCAAGTCAAATATGTTGATAGGTGCTGAAAGTAAAATGGTGTTGGTGCCGAACGCATTGGTGCATTGTTCATTATAATATTAAACATTTTATAAAATATCTATTATATGTACTATATGAATCTATTATATGAACTTCCATGCTTTATCACGGCCGAAGGCCTTCTATTCTTCAAATTACGGGTTTACCATTAACTCGATAGAATCTGTGTCTGGTCTAATGGTGAGTTCGAATTCAGTCATGTACCAATCTATTTGAAAAAAAAAACAAATATGTGCGCAAATTATTACGTAAAGGTATGGCGCATGTGCGCCATACCTTTGTATAGCGCACATATTTGTTTTTTTTAGAGTTTGTACTCTGATTTTGTATTTCTCTATTCCAAATATGTATTTGGAATAGAGAAATACAAAATCAGAGTACAAACTCTCAAACAGTGAAAGAAAACATAGTGAGGAAACCGGCTTGTAATAAAATAAACTAAAAAGATTGAAAACATGTTTCAAGCGCATAAAGGGAACCTCTTTACAAGTGCATTTGAAATCCTTTCATCACACTGGTTCCAAAAACTAGTGACACGTGTAGTAGTAGCAGGTTCGATGTGCACTAGTTGAAACGATAACTGCAACCTCCTTATTGCTATATCTTCCAACCCTTCTTCCTTAGGGATAACTTTAGAAATTCAATTTAGCTGTTCTATTCAAAGTCGCGCTAGAGATAAGAACTTCATTAGTAGACCAAGTCCACACTTGTATCAATAACATTTTCAAACTTTGTATTATTTTTGAGAATCCTCTAAATATTGAAATCCTCTTTATGAATAACTAGCTGCCGTCCGCGGCTTCGCTCGCGTGGTACCCGAATAAAAAATAGCCTATATGTTAATCCAGTACATGTACTATGTATATTCCAAGTTTCATTCAAATCCGTTCTGCCGTTTAGGCGTGATTGAGGCACAAACATCCAAACATCCAAACTCACAAACTTTCGCATTTATAATATAAGTAAGATGACTCATTAATTCCTGAAATAGATCTAAATAACTAGCACATAATTGATATCTCGCTTTATTTTCGACTTATCTAAAACCCACCGAAATAACTTCCGCATTGTATCTGGCTATGAAGAGTTAATACTTTGATTGGTAGCAATCAAAACAAAATAACTTTCTAACTCAACAAAGTGGGCCATAATGGGTTTCCATTTTATTTTGAGGTTAAAATCTTTAAACAACTTATTTATATAGCGAATCCTAGTGTGGGGCTAGTGAATAAAATCTTGCCTTGCAAGTTACATACTTAAAACAAACTTGTATTTCTTTTTGTGTATTGGTAATTTGTAAAGGATGTTCACAGACCGGATGTGTTTTTGGCTCGTTTATATAACAAAAGCTGCTGTTTATTATAAATGTAGGAAACCTAATATAACCAACCTTATTTATGTTTCCATTAAGTAAACCAGACCGGTCACGTATGCATACACTTGCAGTCAAGGGATTCAGATCAATAAAAATTTTCACTATACTTAGTTTAGAGTTCACGGGTAGTTTGATAGTTTTTATCATCATCTTCCTGCCCTTATCCCACTCTATGTGGGGTCGGCACAGCATGATCTTTGGATCATGGTGTAAGAGCTTTGTGCTAAGGTGTTTTATGACCAGCCGCCTGCCTGACGTCAACCCTCTTTGGGAATACTTGCTTATTGTATCTTATCATATCATGTTGGAGGATACTATCCCTTAGTCGATTTTTACGACATGCTCGGGGAGAGAAGCAGCTGGAAGCATTCTATGTTATTTCTTTACTCCCAGTCCAACAGATAAGTTGATAATTTTAATCATAAGTTAAAAACTATGAAGATGAAAAACTATCATAGGATGGGCGAATCATATCATTATAGTCCACTTCACCAAATAACCTCCAATATAACTTATCACTTCCTCCCTCTAATTTAGTAGATAAATATAAGCATCATAAAAAGCAAATATTTTTTTTTACTTGCATTAGCAGTAAGAAAGTAACATTTCAGGCCATTTCACATTTTCAAGTCAATATAGTCTTAACAGTTTGCTGAAATAATCATATCGCATAAAAAGGGTTTCTTTACACCATTTTGGTTCGGGACTCTAAAAACAAAGTACTTATCTACACTAATATTATAAAGAGGAAAACTTTGTTTGTTTGTTTGTACTGAATAGGCTCAAAAACTACTGGACCGATTTTAAAAATTCTTTCACCATTCGAAAGCTACATTATCCACGAGTAACATAGGCTATATTTTATTTTGGAAAAAAATAGGGTTCCGTAAGATATTTGGGTTTTTCGGATACAAGGTGTAAAAAATCAACCAGAAAAGTTACTTATTTTGCGTACGCTGCCTAAACTATAAAAGATAGAACCATAAAATGTTCTAATTAATTGTAGATCTTATAAATATCTACAAAAAAGTCCGCGACACACTATACCCATCTATGTCGAGTGAGGCACAGCAACCATTTTTTTATTTAAAAATCTTGAATTTTTTTTGGACTACATTTAAACGCGTTTATTTTACTCATGCTATTAATCCTTATCAAAATAAATGATTTCATCACTAAGAACAGTTTATGGAGATAATATTTGGTCTTTGAATGATTAAAATTGGACGTTTGGTTTTGAAGTTATGGCGAAATTAAAATATTACGATTTCTGCTCTATAATATAAAAATGAATCGCAAAATGTGTTGGTAAGCGCATAACTCAACAACGCCTGGACCAATTTTGCCAAATCTTTTTTTAAAATGTTCGTCGAAGTTCAAGGATGGTTTTTACGGCGAGAAAAATTAGAATTATTGCTGGAAAAACCCTAAAAATAGCCCTTTTCTTTTTCCCATACAAATGATTTGTAACTAAAACGTAGTCAATTTGAGCTTTATTGCTATGGTATAAAGTTCATATTAAATTACAAGCACTTGCATTATTAATTTTAAGGCGATACGAAGTTCGCGGGGTCAGCTAGTACCTTATAAATGTAAATGTGATGTAGAACTGATGGTTGCCTAAAACGTGTGAAGCATTTAAACTAGTTCACTGAGGGCAATTCGAAACTAACACAGTAAAATATTTGTTTCTCCTTATATAATTATTACGAGGAAATAATGCAACCTGAAGTGGCTGCAAGTTTCTTGTGGCTCTGCCCACCCCATCAGGGAAATGGGTGTGATAATATGTATGTATGTATGTATGTATGTATGTATGTATGTATGTATGTATGTAATAATGCAACCGGCTGAGATAAAATGATAAATAATGATGATAATTATTGCGCCTACGATTTAGTTTGTGATTGTGAAGACAAGAAAATGTTGTTTCCTTTTTATGTTCTCTTGAAAAGTCGTAATAATACAGTTGTTTTCGCATAAATAAGCGCTCACCTCCTATAAATATATTATTTTATCCCATTTATCTTGTGGTATTGAATTGGGAATTCTAGCAAGAAACAAATAGGCTTGTTGTATATGCAAATATTATGGCTTAGGATGACTCTGTGTCGTGATGGATTAGAAAGCCGATTAGATGTAGGAATATTTTACGTGATCTGAGAGAACATAAGCTACTTTTTATCCCGGTACGAAGAAAGCCCTCGCCACAATACCGGTCGAAAAACACGTCAATAACCGTCTCTGAGGGAGAGTCTTTGTTATGAGTATGAGGCAGAACATAAGTACTTAATTACCTTACCTACATGCTTACGCTGTTTTGTGATCCAATTCACCAGCATACATGTGCTTACATAATGTAATTTATGTGATAGGCTAGCGTTTGCAAAACTCTAATCAAAGGAGATGACTTTGACGTTGTAATATAGGTACAAGATAGGTAATGCCTAACAGATACCTACCCTTTCATCATTTTCACAAGATATGTTACTAGAAATCTAATTAGTTAGACTTAAGTAGAATAAAGACTACAGATTTGCTAATAGCGTAGGTACTTCATACCTATTGGTCCTTTAGTAATTCCCTACCTATTTTGTGAAACAAAATATTTGTATTTGTATTCATACTACCTACCTACCTTTAGTAATGACACGATTTTAATAAATAATGATAATAAATAGTGCTGGATATTTCACA
The DNA here is from genome assembly GCA_949320045.1 of Scotopteryx bipunctaria. Classification (NCBI taxonomy): domain Eukaryota; kingdom Metazoa; phylum Arthropoda; class Insecta; order Lepidoptera; family Geometridae; genus Scotopteryx; species Scotopteryx bipunctaria. Next base: position 7,681,267 of record OX439450.1, on the reverse strand, counting down.
CACCTCTGTACCCCCTTTCACCATAATGAGGTGGACATTACCGTATTACTCAATTTATTGATGTCCTATTTATTTATAATATCTCGTTACTCAACTCGTAACCCGCATTTTTGTTTTGTCTTGTTCTATTCGCGCACAGATTTCCGTAGTTCGACTTTTCATTGCGGCCCGCATCAAAAGGCAGTTATAAAAATATGATTGGGTTCTGTATTGATGTAAATTGTTATAGTCTGTTTGTTATATTTGCGTTACGAAAATAAATATACTGTCGATAAACATCTTTTGTAGTGGAATCTAACATACTTTTTAAGTCCCAACAGTCACATACATAGTCCTGACCCCACAACACCCAGACCCGGAAGAAATATTTACAGAACATCCAACATTTCCGCTTCCGCAGCGGGAATCGAACTCGCGCCTCTTGCGTCGCTGCCGCGCAATCGCCTGCCACTTCACCGAGGCCGTCAAAGACCGACACGGTTTAAATTTATGAATGGTTGCTTTCCGTATTCTAAAGCGTCCTATTATGCTTTGAATTCGAAAAGCTAGATTCTTTCACAGCATGATGAAATAGTTTTCTAATAGTCTAGTACCTAAAAAAAACTGCAAATGCAGGAAATCCACTACATGGATAGAAAGCCCAATCTCTAATTAAAGAGTCGACTCTTGTAAGCGAGTGCTCTGAATCACAACAAACCTACTGAAGTAGGCACGGCATGCAGTTTCGAAGACAATAGCGTTATTTGCACCGCAAACGAGTGGGCACAATGGGTGTTTGTGTCTTATCTCCGTTCCCACTGTTCTGTTCGCACAATTTTTCTCATTTCTAAAAAAATGTACACTAAGTAGGTAATGCTTGTAAATTAAGGTCGGTGCTCTGATTTAAGCTCAATTTCTATGGCTATACCATTTTGTGTAACAATAACGAACTTTCGCTTGCCAAGTACAAAGTCCCCAACCGGTGGGAATTGTGAAGATGCTGATAACGATAATCTGTTCTTGTAGGTATGTAGTCTAAACACTTGAAATTCCGAAGTTTGTTAGCAACCTTTGCCTTAACGCCTTTAAAGGGGTCAACACAAAATATTTTAATGGCAGCTAAATTGGAGAGCTCTTGAAAATAGAGTATTAGGAATTTTCGGAATTCCACTCTTGGGTATTAAACTTTGTTACAATCACAACATCCGAATATGAAGCTATTCGTGAAATTCCTTTGCTTATTGGGATAAAGGGTGTTTTGGGAAACATTGTCAAACGAAAAATCAGAGTACCTACAACTTTCCAAATGTGGCTTTTAGTTCTAACGTGCGCCCATAAAGAAGTACGACATGTTCTTGGCCATTTTTTGCCGTATCGAGGCTGTATTAGTCTATGTGCCGTTACGTATGCAATGCGTAACTTCTGGTGCGTTGGCCACATAGGCATTCGAGGCTAAATAGCACAGTACCTTAGCTCGAAACCTTGTGATGAATTAAAGGTACCGCTGGTACCGCGTCATTCGTTACTGTGACAAAGTGCCTACCTAATTATTCTGCTCTAGAATATTACAAATTCACGAGTACATTTACTTACGCCGGTTTTGGGTTACAGGGCGAATTGCATTGGCAATAAAACGAGTAGGTAAAGGTGTTAAAATACCTTGCTGTAAAGGAGTATGGCGTACTTTGCATCTACAATAAGGCACGGTTTTAAAACCAAGACCACATAAATCAAGAATATCTGCAAAACCCCTCACACTTAAATTAATCCGTAGTAATTATCGAGAGCACTGGTGGTCTAGTGGGAACACTGGTAGTCTTGTGGTAGCAGTGCCGCCTTTCGGTTCAAATCTGGTCTTAGACAAGTGGATTTTTCTGTTCAAATAGGTATGGTATTAGGTTTGTTATTTCTCTATATTATTTAATACATTATATTATTTCTCTGCCGGACTGGGAGTAAAGAAAAAATATAGAATGCGTCCAGCTGCTTCTCTCTCCGAGCATGTCGTAAAAGTCGACTCAGGAGTACCTAATATCCTCTCCAACTTGATGGACCTATATGGGCGATGGGCTGAACACCTGTCACCATGGTTCACCATTATCCGTCTTGTTGGGAGTCTTGGATCAGAAGTGGCTGCAAGTTTTCTTATGATCACTTGTGGTTCTGCCCACCCAGTTAGGGATACGGGCGTGATTATGTATGTATGTATAAATAGGTATGTGCGCTATACTCTCGAACAGTAAAGGTAAACATCGTGCAGAATGTAAATCCTAAAAGAGTTCGAAAACATGTGTCAAGCGCACGAAAGGCCCCCGTTGAGGCGCACTTTAAACCCTTTCACCACACTGGTTCGAAAGAACTAGTAACAGTAGTAGTAGGTAATAGGTAATTATTCCATTACGTATAAGGAACACAAACCCAGGCAAAAAAAAAATTGTTTGTTGTATCTAAATTGCCTTTTGCTTTAATTCAGAATAGGTGTATAATTAAGTAAATATTTTATTAACCTGTATATTACTTGGTACAGTGTCTCTGGGTAGCATATTTAGTAGGCCTTATTTGCCTCCGTCTCATATTCTCGAGACAATTTTTCTTTACCTAACTTGTTATACTCGTACCATATATTAAAAACGATAAGTACGTGTTTCAGAATAATATAACTACTCACGTCACTAATTATTTCCAACCAGTGTGGTGAAAGTATTTTATGTACACCTCAAGAGGCTTCTTTCGTGCACTCAGAATTTTATTATAATAACACCTAACAGTCACCATTTTTCTGACCCCATACTAGGATTCCTGTGTCGGGGGTATCAGTTTACTTCTCACCCCACACTAAAATTCCCCGAGTCGTTGGTATAAAAAACAAGTGCAATGGTATAACAACACCCACAATACCAACAATGGTTTTTATTAGATTATAGGAAGTAATAAATGGACCACGCACGATGAAGGCTTCGGTTCAGTACGACTGGAATCAGTACGGTCAGAACATACTTACTATTAAACCAATTAAATTAAGCGTAAAAATTACATTCTACATAATTATGTAACTGTGATAAATTATTGGTCTATCCATCTAGTCGTGTCACTAGTTCTATCAAACAGTGTGGTGAAAGGATTTAAAGTGAGCCTAAAAGGCTTCTTTCGTACACTTGACACATATCTTCGAATTTTTTAGGTTTTATGACATGCCGGTTTCCTTTTACGACATGCCGGTTTCCTCACGATATTTTCTTTTACCGTTTGAGATTACTGGTATAGCGCACATAAATTCGAACAGAAACATCCATTGGTATAATTTATAGTAATATTTTTAACATTTTCAGGTATTCATACATACATATTTCAGATAGTAGCTTCTCTGGTGGACTAGGAGTAAAGAAGAACGTAGAATGCGTCCAGGTGCTTCTGAGAATACTGAGATGAGTAGTACTGAGTGATAGAAGAAGATGGAAGAGGGAAACATGTTGTGCAGACCCACCTAGTGGGATAATGGCAGGGAAATGAAGATGGACAACAGATGGCAGGTTACCACACCATCGTTTTTCTGACAAGGAATGTATGGCGCTTTTCGTTCGATGACAACGTTGTTATGGTAATGGACGACCCGTCGTCCGTTAAATAAAGGAACCGAGGATTAGAGCGGTAGCAAACCGCTAACTACAAGCTATTTTATTTATGTTTATGTTTTTCAGCATTATAAAATTATGTTGTACCGTACATTTTTAAAGGATTTGAAATACAAAATCTATTTTCCATCATCTAAGAGGATTTAAGAGAGAAAACTGACTGAAAAGTAATCTAAGCGTAAAGAAACTAGAATAAACAACATTGAATATAATATCTAAAGTTTTTTATTAACTGATAGGTTTTATTTGTTAAACAAGCTCTGGCGTTGGAATAAAAACCATACATGTAATATTTGCTCGTAGCGTGTAACAACGCCAGAGTAAAAGGAATACATTTTGTTTTATAACTGTCGATACATAACTCTCTCGTTCATTAATTTATTCTGTCACTAGCTGGACTCATGCGATTTTACTCGCGTTATATCAAGGTTAATTGATTAAATCCTGAAATATGTGTTTCGTATTTTTTTATATTTGAGCTAATGTTCGCGGAATCTCGAAATCTATCACGTCATGCGTTCGAAATCTCAAAAGAGTGAAAAAAAAGTTTTTAGGTGTGAAATTTTGAAAAATCCCTTTGTAGTTCGTGGTTTTCTATAAAGGAAGCTACACTCCAACACAGGTTTGCAGCTTCAGCGGTTGGGACTGTGCTTGGACTCTAAAACAACACTTATAATTGTTTCCCATTTGCCAGTGTTTAAATTAGTGTGCAGGCAAACTAAATAAAAGATGCTTCCCGGTGGCATAGGCACAAACAATGAATTCATATTTAGCGATCTTAACTTACAAGCTGTAATCACATCACATACTTCATGCATGTGCCATACAAATCTGTTGTCTGTCTTTTTGTACAAATCTATTAATCGGCAGATACATATTAGACCTTTCCCAAGTTGCATCAATATTATTAGCTCGTTATAATAGCTGGGTAGGTTTTCGTAACAGTAGGTACCTACGTATAACTAAACTACTTAATGATCTTGTAGAAAGAATTGTATTGCAAAAAACGTTACTATGACATCGTGCCCCTCTTCATCTCTAATACGTTTGCTACGAGAATAACATATTAATCTTGTTATCCCAATTAGACAACGAACAACAATGTCAGCATATCGGTGTTGTGAAGCATACGTACCTATTATAGGAACACTTATTCATGTTACTTATCGATCGAGCGAGCGAAGCGAGCGTAGATCTTAGCGGCAACTTTGGGCGATTTGGCGTTGTATGTTTGTTCGGGCATAATGATTTTCTGAAATATACATATAAATAGATTTCTGCTTTATCGCTAACTAACATTTGCTTCTGTCACGTGGCACCCGACTAAACGTACCTACCTATTTCAGTATACTTTCCTAGGGCACCTCTATTCTAATTTCTAAGTTTTGGCCAAAGTGGTTCAGCCTGTCGTGATTGTGTAGGTATGTTCGGAAAAAAAAATATATTCAAACAAATGTTCTGATTGTAGTAGAAAGAAAGAAATCTTGGCATTATCTACAATCTGTGTCGGTGTAATTGTCTATTAGGTACGATTGAGCTCTTTCGGACAATTACTGCTGTTTCTTTTTCTGTTAAGTACTGAGGAGCATATTAACAGCTCCGTTTCCTCTGATTTATACTTATAAAGGCTTTTTAGGTTAGAAAGAATACTACAAATTCTGAAACAAGAGTTGGAGCGAACCAAGCTGAAAATATAATGAAATGAAAAGTTTGTAGGAAAGATTATACGTTTATTTTTATCACAATCTTAATGTGTGCTTGCAATACCTAAATATTGAATTAAAAGTTGTATCACGCAAGCAAAGTGATACTATATTAGTAGTGTTGTAGTATTATGTATTATAAGTATGTATTTACAAAAAAAGGTAAGTATATACTTATACTTTAAGTTTAGGTAAGTATTCGATCAGCTATCTGGTGTCTATAGTACAAACTTTGCTTAGTTTGGGGCTAGATGGCGCTGTGTGAAATGTTCATAAATATTTGTTTAATATTATTATTGTTTTGTTCGTTCTTTATTAGCGACTTAAATTGTGAGAGTAAAACATTGAAGAAATAAAAGTATAAAATCGTAGCACTGCTAAAATTTGAACTAATTATTAACTGCTCGTGTCGTAAACAAATTTCCACTTTCAAACCAATTTTATTTTTATATCACGAATATTCAGTGTTAACGAAGGCGTGTTAAAATACTCGCTTTTAAAATGCTGTGTGACCTCAGAATAAGCGTAGTGCGGTTTCGATTCCAACTTTTGCTTCGCCATACCGCAATTTCACTCATAGGGTGCTCAAAGGGATATGAAATATCACCATCAATGGCCTGTAACACATACGTACTACCTACTTATGATAACTTATAGGGGAGGGTACTTGCGTTGCCTTAACTTAAGAAACTTTTAATATCCTTTCTGTATTTTTGCCGTTTGTATTTTCAACACCGGCCTCTGCAGTTTGAGAGTGCTTCTCTTAGTTTTCAAATACTTCATCATCATCATCATCATATCAGCTCAAATCTTCCAACTGCTTTTACTTTTACCCACTACTACTACTCGTCATGTCACTAATTCTTTCGAATCAGATTCTTTTGTGCACTGCTGCTGACTTTGGTAAAGTATCGTAGAGTATGGCATTCCGTGCCTTGAAAAAAATGACGGAACCCTTGATCGCTTGCATCTGTCTGTCACAAGTTTTTTTCTCTGGTAGGTTCAATTCACGCATCCCGCGCCGCACACTTGCGCTGGGTTTGGTTCTTTCAACAACGCTTGTGGCTCGTGTGGTAGTGTTGTAGTATAAAGTACCTACAGTTTCTAAAATTAGTAGTACACCCCGAACTGGGATTTCACAATGTTCTGTTTTTTTTTGTTAGTAGCTATACATAGTTGGTAATGAGTATTTAAATGCTAGTTACACACTTTCAGGTTATTACTTCTAGACTAGACTGACTGGCTATTGCTTCAGGTCTTGGAAATTGTTTTTTTTTATAAAAAACATATATTTTTAAAGGAACCTTTTAAGTAACTTCGAAAAGTCATGCTGTGAAAAGTGAGTTTTTGAGTTGAATTAATCTGTTCTTAGATTGTGCTCTGGCCATTATGCTTTCTAACAACTTCGCTTTTCTAATGAAAAGTCACTTCTTAAAATTGTAATGAAGGTGTTATTGAAGATGTTCATCATATTTTTTTAGAGTGTGTTCGAAATGCTGCATTCAGATCTTCATGTTTTGTACTATTTATATAGGTTATGTAAATAGTGTGTTATCCGACTCTTCTTGTAAAGAAATTGAGTTTTTAGTTTTGTTACTTCAGTTAGGTTTAAGTAGTTAAGTTTTATTAAAGTATAGATTAAGTTTTTCTTGGTTTACTTTTTATTTATTTTTGTTTTTATGTGGGAGATGTGGTCGCAAAGCGACAAAAGCCTAAATAAATAAAAAAAAATTTTTGGGGTAGGTTTCTACTTGCTAACGTCCCAGCACTACAGTGTGTACTCGCAAAATATCAGGGTAGTTAAGCCTCACTTTGCGGTGCCACTGCGGGCCCAATTCAGCCGTTCCAGTTTTCTTGCTTTTGGCGTCGCCTGAACTTGATAATTAAAGCCAAATGTAACAGCGCTTTGGGGAATTAAATTGCAAAATTATTCTGTTTAATACGTTTTCGTGCATAAATTTATAACGGTTGTAGTGAGAAAAAGGGTTTTGACTTAACACTTTTGTTAGGTACCAATGTGTACCTAACTACCTATTAAAGAAATCCACATGTATGTACTTCTGAAAGAAATCCACCTTGATATATAGAAAATAAATTTTATTTTATTTTGCATTTCTGTTCCGTGTCACCTCAGTGGCACTTGAGCGGCTAGTCAGTAGTTGGGTAAGGAAAAAATTATTGCGTTTTTAAAAATACGTCCCGCCGCTCTACATAACCGGGGGGTTCAAGAAAACCTGTGAAACAAAGAGAGTCGGCCTTATTTATCAGCAAGTGGTGTGGGGGAGAATATGCCATCACTGGGAGAATGGAAAAAATCGCCGCATTGTAAAATTACCTACCGCCTAAGTGCCTATATGTATAGGTGAATTTTTTCGAGAGCCCTCTGAGATATAATATAAAAACAGCTGCAGTTATGAAAAAAAAAATCTCTAGAGTCACAGGCTCGATTTAATAAAAAATAAGCACTGTAAAAGGTTATTATTATTTTTTTGCACATTTCGGTCCTTTATCTAATAATAAACAAATACTGAAAAATAATTATGAGTCTAATTTTGTTGGAATACCTAGCAATTAAAATTATCTATATAGACACTATTAGACACCCAGTCAAAAAAACCGTTATCTCGATAAATAAGGTTTTTTGTTTTAGTACAGTTATGGAAATAAAACACGCGATTCCTAATCCTAGAACATGTTTCATAACTACAGCCTCCAAGGCTTCGAGGGCCTTCGATAAAACTGACCCAGTATGTATGTGTTTTTTGATCTTTATTTATTCCGGTCCATTTTGAGCTTTATTTGTCTTTTGATCTTTATTTGTCTGAGAGAGATCACTTTAGCGATAAGGGGCAGCCTTATCGTTAAAGTGATTGTACTAAATATTTGTAATTTTTATTTATTTCTATTTTTCTTGTGTAGAACAAAGTGCTCGTCTATCTATCTAGACATATACCTTCCTGCTAGGGTTACCACCCGTGCTATACTATATAGTATCGTATAAACTGTTTATACTAATGTATGTGTTTCTTTTCTATAACTTAGCTAATATAAAAACATTTAAAAAATAAATGTGTACTATTTTTTTCCTGAATTTTAAGTTATTGCAATCTTTGAAAAAAAATATACCTACCGTTTTTCGTAAAAAAAGGTGGCAACCCGTCTGGTCTCTCCATCTAAATACATGTAATATTCAGATGGAGAGACTGCTAGAACAGAATGGTACATAAATCGAAAATTATTATGTCATGCCTTGAGCTATATTTGTATCCTTCGTATTTTGATTAAAACTCCTCCTTTGCACTACACGTAGCTCATTTTGCCAAACAACCGTTAAAAGCGAGACCCGTTTATTGCAGCGAGATTCTTCATAGCTTGCTATGCAAGACCGAGCGGAAATTCAGCAAGTTATAAGATGATTAAATTGATTCTTGTGCTTTCAATAAGTACCTACCTATCTTTTTTATTGACTAGGAAGGCGTAAGACTGCATTTGCATTTTTCTGACCGAATTGAATGATATTAATAGGATTTTCACTAAAATCTCATTCATGTGCGATATGTCATAAGTTTGGCTTTTTATGAGCTTAAGATAGAAAGCTTAAACTATGATATACCAACCGTTTTTTGACCAGTTGCGTACGTAACATAGGTACATATTGTCTATAAAATGTCGTTACAGAATCTCCTCACAGAATAAGGGTACAATAATAATGGTGGTTAGTTAGCCACCCCCGCCCGCTTACTACTACCCAATAAACATAGACCCATTTACCTATTACAACTCCCTTTTGACACTTTAGCATCATAAAAGCCCATACATAAACAAAGCCAGAGAATTCAATAGCCGGGGGCAACAAGGAAGTTATGAATATGATTATGATAAAGCGGCTGTTGACTTTAAATAGATCTTGTACTTAAATAAACTTCCAGGCGTCATAAGAGAGTTGTTATCGGACAGAACTGTAATCGCTGGTATACAGATACTACCTGGGCCTGCACAGCCAGTCTCTGCCCTCTCTCTTCAAATATATATTTGTCCTTTTCTGTTAAAAGTTGAAAATGCATCGCCACGAGTAGGTAAACCGGTCTGGCAACGCTGCCAGCTGTACAGTTTTGAATTTTACAACGAGGTTAGCTTAGCTATCACTTCTCTCTGAACTAATCTTTGTAGAAATACGCACTCTGACTGACCTAATGTAGAGTTCTCTCCGCTGTAGCTAATCCTTTTAGGAATCCAATTTATTACCTAATTACCCTACTAGATAAAGTATTACCACTGAATAATGTATTTTGATTGATTAATCTCCGCAATAAAGGCATACACAGCGAAATACTAAAACTTTATAAAATATGTTCGAACCATTGTTTTTTTTATGTCGACGATTTGTCTTGTCTCTCAATCGGCAACATCTGCAGTGCAGTATCACATGCAACGCATGTGTGCGAAAGCTAACCGTTCAGCTATACCTACGTGACGGCAGCGAACTGCTTTGTGTATCTCATCTTATATATTTTTCCTACTGATAAACTGAATTCAGTGCTGAAAATCAATATGAATCTACTAGGAACCTAGTCAGTACCTATGCTAAAATCCAATCTGCTTAATCCACAAACAACACGAGTGATGGGTGGTTCATCGGATTAATGATCGGATTGATTCCAGGCAGGGTACCTTTATCTTACCTCTATTCTAGAAGCTTTTAGCTTGCAGTCAGGTGGCGAGACTTAGATACCTAGGTAACATAATTTGAAACATATACCTCACTTTCTAAGCTTGGTAGATTTTTTTTTATCTCTATGATTTTTGACCTCTTTCGTTTCGAAGAAAAATCCTTTTACTGCTATTCTACAATCTGGTCAAAGCAGAACAGCATACAAATCCGTTCTTGTTTTATTTTTACTACATATTTTATTGTATTCGCTTTGTCCCTCCACGAATTTACTTCACGTCTCGGCTAGCGTCGCTGGCGCAAGGCGAATAATAAGCAGTAACTAAGACTACTGTTTTAGTGAATGCGAGCTGGATGCCAATTTTGTAAATCGCACCTAATGTATAGGTAGCTACAATGACCGGCCGACTTCGTCATCGAATCCAGAACCGAAAACTAAACTTTAACTCATTACATTTGCTTGCTTACTTCTCTGCTGGACTGGGAGTAAAGAAAAAACATAGAATGCGTCCAGCTGCTTCTCCCCCGAGCATGTCGTAAAAGTCGACTAAGGTATAGTATCCTCTCCAACATGATGAGATACAATAAGTAAGTATTCCCAAGGAGGGTTGACGTCAGGCAGGCGGCCGGTCATAAAACACTTTAGCCAAAACTCTTACAGCATGATCCAATTATCATGCTGTGCCGACCCTACATAGAGTGGCATAAGGGCAGGAAGATGATGATGATTTGCTTGCTTGGCGCGGTACTAACTAATCTTAAATTACAGTTACATTGAAATTAATTGGTGCAGAATGGGATTTGACTCTTAATGTTTCGATCAAAAGACGCAATCGGCGTCGTCGTTACCAAAATACCGAAAGTAGGTATTCTAGCATGGGTTGATTAAAGTAAAACAATAATAATAAATATATAATAAAAGCTTTTATTTTTCTCTACACAATATGTACATGTTATATTATCTATGTCTAAATTATTCTATGTATTTATCTATTTTTAAACTTATCTATACCTATTTTATGTGTAAGAACCGCGTTCAGCGGTAAAAGCCTCCTCCAATTGCTTCCATTTTTTCCTATCTCGAGCTGCTCTATGCCAAATCTTGCCTGCCAGTTTGGTGATATCGTCACTCCATCTTTTTTGTGGTCTGCCTGGTCTTCGTTTCTTATCTAGTGGGTACCAATTTGTTAGTGTATTAGACCACCTCCCGTCCGCCACTCTTTGTACGTGACCAGCCCATTTCCACTTTAATTTTAATACTCCTGTAACTGCATCCTTAGCATTCGTCTTATTTCTTATAGTACTGTTTTTAATTTTTTGCCTCAGTTTGTAACCCGTGTAGCTTCGCTCTATACCCCTCTGGCATACTCTTATTTTGTCAAGTGATTTTTCAGTTAAAGCCCAAGTCTGGCATGCGTACGTTAGGCATGGTAGTAAACAGATTTCCATTGCTTTTGTTTTTAGCTTAGTTGGTAGATTGCTCTTAAATATCTCTTTCATCGCCCAGTACTTGTTCCAAGTGCTTTTGATTCTACGTTCGATTTCTTTTTCAGTACATGTATGAAATGTGATCAGGTGTCCTAGGTAGATATAATCTTCAACATACTCTAGATTTGCAGATTCAATTTCCATCGGTATGTTTTGTCTGTTTGTCATGAGCTTTGACTTTTCTAGATTCATTTTCAGTCCGACTTTCTTGCTTTCTTCATTAAGCGACTCTATCATCGTTTGCAGTTCTTTTGGGTTTTCTGAAAGTAATACAATGTCGTCCGCAAACCTTAAGTGTGATAAGTATTTTCCATGTAAGTTTAGGCCTTTATTTTCCCAGTCCAGATTTCTAAAAACTTGTTCAAGAAACAATATGTAATGCTAATTACCTACGTAGTTTCATAACTGGCTGGTAGGTAATGGACAGCTGTGAATTAATAATTACACAACGACAGCGGTCTGTTTCTTGGATTGTCATAAAATTGTCAATTGTGGTGTTTATTTAGTTTAGGTACTCAAGTGAACGAGTTGATTGACCTGATTGTTATTTATAACATAAAAAAAATAGAAAGCTACTTACATAACCTGCAGGAAGGAACCTTAACATAAGAGCTCCAGGGAAATCCCGGAATTTCGAAGTTTAAGAACCGGGAATCGTGAAACCAAATTTCGGTTCTTTCTAAGCGGTGATTAAGTTTCAACTTTGTTAAAACGCGCTTAATATATGAAGTTTTGCATGAAAATGTGTGTAAAATTTACATAGTATACAAATATTAAAAATTTGTTTCGTGCCAGAGAGATGTGATATTAATCTATTATAAGGTGTGAGGTCAGAAAGGACTATATTTTTGAGTTTACTTTTGTCGATATTTTTTTTCAATTTTTATCAACAACGTTTTGATTGAACCGAAAAGTATCAAACATCCCAAGAATTTCAGATTATTTTTGCAAGAAATCCCTACCGGAGATCCCGGTTCTGCAGTCCCATAATTTATTAAAAAATCTGGTAAATACTAACTATATTTAGCAGATTTTTTAAAAGAGATAATTGATTTACTTAGCTACTTACTAAAATATTGAAGCATTAGTAATTAAAGGTCCCTGAATTATTTGGTCCCTCGAGGAATTGTAAAACATATTTCTCGCTCTCCAACATGATGGACCATACGATAGATGGGCTGATTGTCTGTCGCCATGGTTCGCCATATCCATCTTGGGACTTTGAATCAGAAGTGGCTGCATGTTTTCTTATGATTACTTGTGGCTCTCTCCACCCCATTAGGGATACGGGTGTGACAACATCTATTTCTCGCTCTTTAGTTAAGAACCATTATTTTCTACGAATTTGCAATACGCGCACAATGTTGAATTTTTAATACACATATTTTTCTAGCTATTCTTTTTCTCGCTTCGCTCGCTCGTTCAATAAACCAAAACTCTATATTAATGTTTTTCTCTTTTGTTTTATTTGAGTTAAAATATTTCATCCTTTATCAGAGAAAGAATCGGCACATGTGTATTTTTAAGACTCAGTTTTCTGTTATTTGAAAACGGGGGCCTCGCAGCATTCTGTTTGTTGTTTTAATAAATAAGCGGGTTCGACAACTTTCACACTTTTGTACCTACGACTACGATGTAACATTCTCATACTTCGTGATCCGAAGTCTAAACGAGAAAGGAGATATGCCAACTCAACATTTTTGAAAAATATACTTGATTGTGACGTCGGTCGGCGCGGCGCTGAAATATTCTAGCTTTGCTGAGGAGACAAAAACCGTAGTACTACCTATTTGCTAGATGTAATAAGAAGTACCTAGGTACCGACCTGCCATAATTATATTCAATGCTTAGTAATGTTGCTCGCAGAACTCAAACAACAGCGAAAGTAAACGCGCAAGGTCGAAACGTGACAACAAAGAATTTAATAATTTCCTATATTAGGCACGGTTGAGATATTGCCACATTTTGAATTTGTAATTTGCATGGAAGGTGCCTATTTTTAGGGTTCTGTACCTCAAGTGAAAAAAACTTGTTCGTTGTTCCTCTGTAAGTACCTAGTTGTTAATTAAGATAAAATGTTTCACTTTCTTGTTAAATTTTGTTACGATTTAGGTTACTTACCTTTCCTTCTCCTTACTCTATGGGGCTTCTTTCACCACCTTCAAGTAAAGAGCCATGTAAGCTATTCGCCAGTTAAATTTAACTGATAGCTTGAGCCGGGTTTCCACCGTGAGCGGAGCGGACTCATTAATGACTCCGTTTAACTCACAAGAGCAAACTGCATAACTTGTATTCCCACCAACAAATAATCGAGCGAAAAGGACTAAGCGAACAGAAAGAGTTGAAATGAACTCGCTCAGTTCTGCCGAGTTTCCACCACGAGTGGAGCAGACCCATTAAAGGACTCTGTTTATCTCGCAATGACAAATTACATATTAGCGTTTCAGTCATAATTATAGCCACAGTCATTACCATTGCATGGTCATGGTCATGGTCATAGTTCCTTTTTATTGCTACTTTACGAGTAATTTCTCATTTTCCGTTCAGCTCGCTCCACTCATTCCTCTCTCTCACATTCCGTTAAACTCTTTGTTGGTGGAAATGTAAACCTATTTCATTAAAAACGAGTCCATTCCGCTAGCTATTTCCCGCTCATTACTCTTTCACGATGGAAACCCGACTTTACAATGTCAATTTCACAACTTTGGAGTAGCGCTAATCATTTCGAAAGGCTAAAACATTTTGGTACTTTTGAACAAGGGACATCAAAAAGACCCTCTTGTAAGAAGTTACTCGAAACTATATTTTCGCTTGTGGAATTGACACAAGTTACTCGTAACATTTACGTGCCAAGTAACATTACTTAGGAATTAACTAATCAACACTTTACTTGGAGATGGTGAAAAAGGCGCTATCTACACTAATATTATAAAGAGGAAAACTTTGTTTGTTTGTTTGTACTGAATAGGCTCAAAAACTACTGGACCGATTTTAAAAATTCTTTCACCATTCGATAGCTACATTATCCACGAGTAACATAGGCTATATTTTATTTTGGAAAAAAATAGGGTTCCGTAAGATATTTGGGTTTTTCGGACACAAGGTGTAAAAAATCAACCAGAAAAGTTACTTATTTTGCGTACGCTGCCTAAACTATAAAAGATAGAACCATAAAATGTTCTAATTAATTGTAGATCTTATAAATATCTACAAAAAAGTCCGCGACACACTATACCCATCTATGTCGAGTGAGGCACAGCAACCATTTTTTTATTTAAAAATCTTGAATTTTTTTTGGACTACATTTAAACGCGTTTATTTTACTCATGCTATTAATCCTTATCAAAATAAATGATTTCATCACTAAGAACAGTTTATGGAGATAATTATTGGTCTTTGAATGATTAAAATTGGACGTTTGGTTTTGAAGTTATGGCGAAATTAAAATATTACGATTTCTGCTGCACGACCGCTGCGTAGGGAGCCGACCTCGCGACTGACCGTGTCTTTCCTGGGTAGGCTTTTTGCAGCGGTAACCGACATCCACGCGGGCGGAGCCGCGGGCGACCGCTATTATAGAATAAAATAATGTACTACACGCGTACGAAGTCGCGGGCAACAGCTAGTGTATTATATGTTACTGGAGAACTTTGCTAAGTAAGCTGTCAACGTCTGTCCATCTTAAAGAGGCTTCCATTCTATGATCAGCTACATATAGCGTAGGAAAGTAAGTAGTAATTCTAGACTGTGTGGAAGTCTAATAATAGTAGATTGGAAACGCTCAAGCCCTTTAAAAAACCCTACTGACTGATCTGAAGGTCACAGTGTCCTTCATTGCCACTTATGGTTTAGAGCGCAAGGTAACTTTAAGTCTGGCATGATGGCCTAGTTTCCTTTTATTGTGATATGACGGCCTCGATGGCGTGGCGGGCGATTGCTCGGCAGAGACGCAAGAGGCGCGGGTTCGATTCCCGCTGCGGAAGAAATGTTTGTATGATCTGTAAATATTTCTTCCGGGTCTGGGTGTTGTGGTACCATCGTACTCATAGTTTCTGATACCCACGACACAGGGAATCCTAGTGTGGGGTCAGGACTATGTATGTGCTCTTCAAGCTCTTGATTTTGATATCCATAGCAGTGATGCTTGTCTTATTCATCGCCGCCAGTATAAAATTTACTGCGACGGTGCGACGGTAATTTTATTTTTGAAACAAAATTTTGAATGATAAGTAGGTACAAATTTTGCAAACTAGTTGCTTTAAACTTTTGAGGTGCCTATCAACCTGTTAAACAACACAAAAAATGTTTATAGGTGTTATGTATGTAGGTACTACCGAGGCATTTAGAAACTACAAGCATAAACGTAAGTGAACAAGTAGGTTATTAATGAGTAGGGTAGGTTGGTACACTTTCAGGTAGAACTAGTAATTAATGTGTAAATATTAATAGCATGGCAGTTGTTTGTAGATTTATTCCTATTGACAGGAAGTTCATTTTAACATTTCATACATTTTCGATTTCATTTCGTAGATTTTGCTACCATGAAATTAATTTTATCAGAGTTGGGTTAAAATTTAATTGATATAGCGATAATCGGCTGTGATTATGTTATTCATTACGATTCTTTATTTCGATTCCTGGCTATTGATTTTTCTAAAATCCAATGACGCAGTTTCAGTTTTCATGAAAATCGGGCCCGAGAATCCTTTGAGTACCTTTCGCTATTCCTCATAATTTCGAATTTGGCCATGCACGCGCACCTGAAAAATTCATCATATCATTATCATCTATATACAGGATATAATATAATATAGGTGATATGATATGCAACCTTGAAAGTATCCATGACTTATGTCATTATCATAATAAATTGAGTAAGATAATTAGTAGATAAGTTGTCATTTCAAAGTTTAATTTCACGACTTTTAAATATTACTTGAAAAGTATGAATCTCTCCGACATAAAATTTATATGTAAGCACCTTGAGATCATTCTCTATACACCAGTGAAAGAATTATCAAAATCTTAACCGTATTGGCGGAGATATTGGTGAATATAATATATATATATATATACCGAACATAGAATCTCCTCCTTTTTAAGTCGGTTAATAAAATGACAATAGACGTTCCCTTGTCTAACTGGCCCAAAGCCGGCTACAACATTATGAATATTACATAAATCCTACTGTTTTCAATTATTTTCTCTTTTATTTATTTGTATAAAGGAGTTCATTTCGGAACCTGCTGGGACAGAAAAGGGCTACCAACTTATTTACTCATTCCCTTTATGAATTTGGAATATCTTTCGAGTTTTGAGGATAAAGACTTGATTTAAAATAATATAATGGTTGTCTCCAGTCTATGCTGTAATGGCTTTTACAGTTTATACACAATATACTATAGAAAATGTAAGTAACGGTACCGTAAAATGTGCCAAGCCCTGTGAGACACAGCTTTGCTTGACGCTTGGTGGTCGTTTAAAGGAAGTGATCTAATTTTGGCGCGTTCCTTGAAGCTAAAGTCTATATAGGAAGGAATAGGGAATAGCACGTTCCGCTATACCAACCTACTATAAATATGATATGTTTTTTTTATTATTTGTCTAAATCTGAGGTAAGTATTACCACGTCATAGTCAAAAGCTCTCCTCATTTCGCAAAGGGCTGCCCAAAGAAAGTGCAAAGTAAATGTGAAGTACCTACATACTTCGATTACAATAATGTTAGTTTAGATTGATGAATTTACTCATACCTGCATTATTAAATGCACAGTTTTTAAGACTGTATTTCCGCTCTTCCATATCTTTTTTACATATGCACGGTTCCAATATTTTACTGACAGAAACTGACGGCTTATTACCATAGCGACGTTGTTTTTAGCAAAAAACGTGTGGCGCTTTTTACAAACAGATAACCAACGAATCGGGCAATAATCTTCTCGAGAAGGCTTTGCTCGGTGACATAGAGGAGTGGTAATTGTACACGTGTCCCCGTTATGCTTCGCGGGCTTTCAAGCGCGACAGCCCTGCTCTGTCCAGGATGCGTGGAGGATGCGGGGCGTGCCACATGTCCTCGCTGCTCGGAAATCACGCACATGTCGTCGACCAAAAACATTACAACAGTTTAACTAGAGCATTATGCACATAAACGTTTCAGTTATCATCGCTTTTTTATAAACATCAGGAGCTTGTATTAACTAATTGCAGGATTAACTTTACCAAATGGTAAATTATTAAGTGAAATTCGAACTTTAACCTGTTTTTTTATTTATGCAACCGAGCTGCATTTAAGGCCGGCGCCCACTATCGGCACGGCATTCCAAGGGATCTTTAGGCGTCCTAAGGCATGCCGAGACGTAAATAGGCATGCTGTGCCGTGACGATAAATAGAACCCGGGTCATTTCTCCTAAGTAAACTTTAAAAATACATACCCACTCATCGAATACGTACCTACTCATCTGATTCTTTTCTAAGGCATTATTATAACGAACTTTGCTCGCGTGGTACCTGCGCGAATAAAAGTCCTTACGTCTATTCGAATGTCCTTCCACATTAAAATGAATATTTAGGTACTGTTTAAATAATAAATAAGTCAATATTTTCCGAAAATATAATTTCGATCTGTGACCCAAGCCGCGGGCTAGTCGGATTATTGCCTTGTCTGATACGCCTACTACCGTTGCTTGTGGCCGCGGGCAGATACAGAATTCTTACTTACCTACTTACTTTCATTTTCATATAAATATTACAAGCTCGTTTTGAATCAAAAAATGTTCCAAAACAACGATACGATAAGCTGGGAATGGCAATTGGCAGGCAGTCAGTCAAATCACCTATTTATAGGCCATGCTTGAAGTACCCTACCTAAGTAAATTAAACCTATGGAGTAGGTACCTACCTATGTATAATACTTCCCCAATTTATTAAATAATATAGGCAGCTGTCATATTAAAATCATTCTGTTACTAACTATATTAAACCAATATTACAATTTAATAGAGCTTTAAATAAGGAGTATTCCAGGCCTTGATTTTGTTTTCGTTATCCTTCTCTTAGTAGTATATTGAGAATGCTAACCAAAATAAAATACGCTATTTAATTTTATTATTATTACCCTCCTGCTCACTTCTAACTCGGATCACTTGTGTCGAGAAAATTAAATAAATCTTTTCACCGGGCACCTATTGTATTTATTGGATCTGTCTTAGCTTCTATTGTGATTGTACGATTCTTTGTAAGCTTGTTGAGAGCAGGTAGTTATCCTTGCGATTTTTGACATAACAAAAGGTTAAGTTGTTAGGGTTTCTTTACCTGAGAATTTAGATATAACTAAGTTGGCAGTAAATTCGTTTAAAATGTTCGTTTTACCCGTAGTTTGCTAGATAAATAAAGGTTACCATAAATTATTTTAAGCACTTGCCGAGTCAGGAAAGCTATGAATATACAAAAATACAGCTTTCAAGCTTCAGCGGTTTGGTCTGTGCGTTGATTCCACGAAAATGCATGTTGTTTTATTTATAACAAAAATACACATTCCTTTATTTATATCTAGCTTACTCTTATTAACTTGACAATTGTTAAGTTAATCGCACAGCCAGTTAAAAAGTTCCCATACAAAGTTTAGAACTCCCTTGCACCCTTTGAGGGTAATTTATAATAAATAAAAACTCGTCATTACTTCTCTGCTGGACTGCGAGTAAAGAAAATACATAGAATGCGTCCAGCTGCTTCTTTTCCCGAGTAGGTATGTCGTAAAAGTCGACTAAGGGATATCCTCTCCAAAGTGATGAACCACTATATGGGCGATGGGTTGATCACCTGTTACCATTGTTCACCATATCCATCTTAGGACTTTTAATCAGAAGTAGCTGCAAGTTTTCTTACGTTTACTTGTGGCTCTGCCCACCCCATTAGGGATATGGGCGTGATAATATGTACATATATATTTATCATTTATTTTAAGTTTGTTTGTACCGAGTTTTGAGTGAATCTAACCAAGAAATATTCTTTTCCATAGAAACTTTACCACCCTGTTAAACCCCCTTAGGAATGGATTTTTGAAAATAATTTATCCTCATTATATGTTATTCCAGAACCTCAACTATTTAGATTCTAAATTTAACCAAAATCGGTTTACTAATTACGGAGATACGTGGTAACACACATTTACACACACAAACTTTCGCATTTATAATATTAGTAGCAGAAGATGGGTTGGTGTAATAGGATATCGTACGTATAATGAAGGTACTAAAATATAGCTGTATAAAATACCTTTTGAACGAGACTTTTCAACCGGAAAAAAAGAATATATTACACAAAGATAGATTGGTGTCAAAGTCCACTTATTTTCTTGTATCATTATTACTTACTTTGATAACTAGTTTCTGAACTATCGATAGCTATAGCTAACTGTCAAAATGTTTTTATTCTCGGCCAATCAATGTCGGTACATCTGCCGATGCCAACTATCACGACCGTTAGCCACACGGAACCGTCCCAGAGACCTACTCTCAGCCCCACATAGTTATCTCTTTAGCTGTGCCAATGGGATGCATAGCTAAGAGTAGCTCGGTGGGGCGTGGTGGGCGAGTGCTTGGCTGAGACGCAAGTGCGGCTTCAATTCCCGCTGCGGGAGAAATGTTTGCATGTTCTGCAAATATTTCTTCCGTGGCTGAATGTTGTGGTAGCATGACACTGAACTCTTATTCCTAGTATGGGGTCATAACTATGTTTGTGACTGGATATAGGTATATTCAACTTGTTAATTTATAACTGAAGTTCCTATTAAAATAATTAAAACTGTAACCATTCTTGCTAAGGCTTTGGTCTAATCCCCGCTCCATTTTTTCCGCGTACCTTCATTTTTGAAATGTGCCTCTAATCTTTTATTAAAAAAAGGAAAAAATGGCAAATGGCCAACATTAGCGAAGTCAAGAAGAAAAAGGCTTTGGTTAACGCAGTATCACTCTTTATTATGTATATTGGTCTCTTGATTGTACAACTTCGTTATCTGTGCTACAATTCTAGACGCTTTTCATACAGTCAGTGTCCGACCGAACACCGCGTAAAGGTGAATTGCGGTAGCAAGAGACCAAAGCCAGTTTTTCTCAAGCTTTTGTTGCCAGGTAGCATTTGTGTGTGATGTTCCATACATTAATTATGGCTCTGACTCAGCTTTATTTTAACACATCTATGGCTGTAAGCTGGGATTATTGTTGTTATACTATTTTCCCCCACTATCAGAATATAATAGAATAAGGTTTATTTGACACACAACACGAAAAATAAAATAGGTTACAGAGATAAAATTATAAACGAATAGGTAGATCAGAGTAGGCCTAGGCAGGTACTTATCTATACCTGTTAAAGAAATGAATTGAGTACGTATAGCTAGTATAGGTAGGTATTATAGATAGATACCTTCCCAACAAACACCAACCCTATGTAGGTAATTAGTTACCTACAAGTGTTTTGTCGTTTTCGCTTGTGGTGCCCAACAGGTCCAGTCTTAGCTTTAATGTCTGCTAAAGGAGGCAGAGCCTTGCAGGACCTGTCGGTTCGATCAATCGACTGACGACAGGAATAACTTATTATAAGGATCTTTAGGGCCTAAGGTAGGCACGTCAGACGGTACCCTAAGCACAAAAAAGTAATAAATAACGTAAGGCATAATTTGAGAGCCATCTGTTTTGTGCGTATAAAAATAATGTTTCAACGACCAATCAATCCCGCGGACTCAATTCGAGATGGCCGTATCGTATGAAACGAGGCCAGTCAAGCTTAAATTATTCTTATATCGATGAAGCTCATTTGAGTGTGTAATAAAAGTTGCAGTTTATGCTAGTAGGTACATAGAATATGACTGTAGAATTTTTTTTATGATCTTGAGATACTTAGTTTTTTCACTTTGACGACCTCAGACTCTGTGGCGAGGCAGGGGAGTGCTCGGCTGAGACGCAAGAGGCACGGCTTCGATTCCCGCTGCAGGAGAAAATGTTTGCAATAGTTTGCATGCTCAGCAAATATTTCTTCCGGGTCTGGGTTTTGTAGTATTATGTATTATAAGTATAAGTATTATATCAGTAATCTGATTCCCATAATAGTACAAGCTTTGCTTAGTTTGGGGCTAAATGGTGCAGTGTGATATGTCCTCAAATATTTATTTACTAGCAGCCGCCCGCGGCTTCGCTCACGCGGTACCCAGATAAAAAGTACCCTATGTTCCATTCCAGCACACGTAGGTACCTACTATCCTCATTATTCATTATAATATAGTGTACGCTAAACGATGACTAAAGTATTGCCATCTCTTACCATTTCATAATGACAAACAGTGACAGGGCTAACTTTAAGCAATGGCTAACTTTAGCGAACGAATATGAATAATAGGGTAGGTATGTAAGTATATTCCGTAGTTTTTACGTGAAAGAGTAACAAACATACCTAAATCTAAAAATTAAGAAATTTCGGTGAATTTAGTAAAAATTTTGAGTTAAGGTAAACTTTTCAAAACGCATCGATAGCACGTTCTAGGATTTGATCAGAATTAGCAGCGACATCTAGTTATCAGACGTAGAATTACGTCAGAATTCCATAAATAATCAAGATTGGAAACTTTTTAGACCAGTAATAATTTATGCTTCCTTTCACAGGTAATTTGACATTGACAGTTCCTTTTCCATATGTTTTGTATCATCTATTACTAATCTTTGGTATCATTGCTGTCATATGTCAAAATAAAAGTATTCTATTTTGCATGAAAAACATGCCAAAAATAAAGAATTTACAGGTAATTATGACATCAATTAAATGAGAAAAATCGGCTCTTTAATTTGATATAGGTTATGTGCAGTTTTAGACCAAAAATTGATTGCAGGTTTTCATCCCTTTTCACCCCTTTAGAGGTTGAATTTTGAAAAATCCCTTCTTAGTACACCCCTACGTACCAAGGTTTACCTACACTGAAAATTTCAAGTCTCTACGTCCAGCGGTTTAGGCTGTGCGTTGTCTGTCAGTCAGTCAGTCAGTCAGTCAGTCAGTCAGGACAAAGATTCTTATAATAAAAGATTTATTTACTAAGTTGACATGCCCCCTGCGATTCCTTTATATCATGATGAAACCGGACAAGGGTGAATGGGACTCGTGCATTATGTGATCTTTTTACATTTTAAAGGTACTGGAATTAAAAAAAATAATGTATTGTCGTAACCATAAGTCCATAGGATAAGCTTAGGATGTGAAAAAATCCTAAGTCTATGGGCGTAACATACTATCGAAAGGTAATTAGCGTTGTAGTCGTACTAATTTTTTGACTCTCAGTCATAGAATACAGCACAATAAAGACAAACTGTTACAATCCATGTCAAGAGCTTGTCCCCGAAAGGTTCAGTCAGGGTACTCTGAGTATTGAGTCGACATCTTTCGAGCCTTAAAACGTAAATCTTCATTATGTCAACAGACAAGTAAGCACTTGAACGTAAAGTGTTGTGGTGAATGAGTTTTTGAGGATAATTTAAAAGGGACACATTTTTTCTTCAACCCAGATACTTCGGAGCTTTTATACATCCTCATCATCATCACTATTTCTGTGTTTCTTTTTAAATTTGCCTTTTATATATATTTTCAAATTATTAAACTACTGCTTCTCTCCCTGCATATTGTAATCGTAAGAGTCGACTAAGGACTATTATTAGGTATTATTTATTCTGTGTTAGCTAACCAGTAGTAGGTATCCTCTCCAACATGATAGACCATCTATATTTATGGTGATGGTTCACCATATCCATCTTGGGACTCTTGTATCAGGAGTAGTTCAAGTTTTCTTATGATGACTTGTGACTACGCCCACCGTTAGGGATACGGGCGTAATAATATGTAGATGTGTATGTATTGTATTTAACTAGTGCGGCTTACAAAGCTTGTGCGCTGAGCTTTCATCAACAGTATCTAATTTATTTTATTACTAGCTGCCGCCCACGGCTTCGCTCGCGTGGTACCCGGATTAATAAATAGCCTATAAGTTCATCCAGCAATGTACTATGTATTCAATGTATCCAAGTTTCATTCAAATCCGTTCAGCCGTTTAAGCGTTATTGAGGCAAAAACATACACACACATAGAAACATCCTCATAAATTTTCACATTTACATAATGTTGTATTTGTAGGATTGCAGGTGAATAATTAATTTCAAGCGAACAAAGTCACGGCATTCGAGTAGGTATATGTTGACAATATAGTGGATAATATTATAAACAATACAGTGTTTAATATAATAGATAGGGCGCCCGCATTATCTCACGGTCTCGTCTTACGTACGTCGCGACACGGTCGCCTTCCCACAACGTTTCCCACTTGTGACAGTCGCCATTATAATGCTGAACACGTGTGTACAAGTGTGATGTAGCTGTAGCTAGCTTCGAGTAGGTATTAAACAATGGTACAATTTGTAATCTAATCGCCAGAGCTTAGGACGGGAGAACACATTTTGAATTTCAACGAGACTAAAATTACTAAACCACATTTTGTGTATTATAATTATTGTGTAACTGGACCTGCGCGGTTTAACTTGCGACGAAATATTATATAATATAGGTATTAGGCGATAATGTATCTATTTGTCAGTGAAATAAATAATAATAAATAACACCCAACAGTCACATACATAGTCCTGACCCCACACTAGGATTCCCTGTGTCGTGGGTATCAGAAACTACGAGTACCATGGTACCACAACACCCAGACCCGGAAGAAATATTTACAGATCATGCAAACATTTATTCCGCAGCGGGAATCGAACCCGCGCCTCTTGCGTCTCTGCCGAGCAATCACCCGCCACGCCACCGAGGCTGTCAAATAATTTTCGGTACCAAAATTCGGTAATAATTTTAGTCTCTGAGTTTCAGAAAAAACTTTACCGTTTATAATGATAGTGTAGGTTAGGTACCTAGGTAGTGTAGATCTAGGTTGCTAAACTAATACAGCAAGCTAGAAAAGGACGTAGCGTAGATACCCTGCCTAAATAGGTTTATGAAAGGCTAATTTGTTACCACGGACGACTATTGCTTGCTTTGAGCCAATTTCAAATCAGCTTTTAAATAGAAGCAAAGAAGAATTAAAAAGAAAACAGAAGACTGCACTAAATTCTTTTCTATTTCTATTTCGTCTTTGCTGTGGTCTAGCTATGGCCAAATAAGTATTTGGCCAGAACTAGACCACAAATTACCTATGTTACTTACAGACTCTAAGAGAAAGAAAAAGAGCTTTCACAGTTGTGTGTAAAATGTAGAAAGAAATACCTTATGCCTCACGTGCAACTCGTAACTCGAGGACGTGTAAATACTAAATCTGAGTAAAACTTAACCCCAGTTGAGCATCATTGAAGTTTGTGGAATGTGGACTAATTTTGCTATTTGCACATCTTCATTATGTATAGATATGCACCCCTATAAAAGGGGTTGGAGGGGGAAGTTTCCGATTTCTTAATTTTCTCGTTGTAATTCCTAGCATACATATCAAATTTCAGTCTTCTAGGACTGCAGGAAGTACCCTAGAGGTTTTGATGATCATCTGTGAGTCAGTGAGTCAGTTACGAAATCGATGCATTTCAGATGTCATTAAATCTTAAACTATAAAAGCTAGATAATTTATACTTGGCGTGTTTATTAAGTCTGCCGAGGTCATCCTACTCTGAAAATTTCAGCTTTCTAGCATCATCCGGACTGAATCTATGACGGTTCGAAAATACGACGAAAACGCTTCCAGAAAGGGAGGTAGTGCCACGCTTCTTTTGGCTCGTCTTGGCGGGGCACTACCGTTGGTACCCCCAAATACACGCATAACATGGGCCTAAAAGCATTTTCAAAACTTTCGATCCCGTTGAAAATCGGAGTTTATTTCACCTTTAGTTGTTTGTTTGTCCTTGTTCTGAACATAGTTATTGTGAGGTTTAGTGGCTTTGAACTTTCGTAATGGAATCTTTGTGCATAGATCTACAGGTGTATATATTTTGTAAACAGCCAGAAGTTACAATGAAAATAGTAAAAAATAAGTAGTTACAGGTTTTAGAGTCGAATGCTTACCTACAGTTTAACTGTTAGTATATAAGTTCAACTGTAGTAGGCATGCCAAGATAGAATAACTCTGGAACAAGTACTTACAACTGTAAGTGTATGAATTTATGAATTCATACACTTACAGTTGAAGTGTTCATGAATGTATTCACTCGCTGTTAACTAACAGCGAGTACATTCATGAACATACCTACCATTCCTAGTCAAATTAATTAATTAAGATCTAATTAATTATTAACAAAAATAAATTAACAACTAATACAAAAGAAACAGTCGTTGCACACGGTCTATAGATAGCTCACCTGATCTAGATCATCAAACGGTAGAAGTGTGCCAAAGACTTCGGCCGCAATGCCACGCCGAATGATATTATTTAAGTATTATTTTTGTTCTTAGTTATTATATTAAATACGAACAAACAAAATCCAGCAGGCAGCACCTAGAATTAATTTATGATTTTCATTAAAATTAATATAAGATGGCTTTGTGCTGTAAAACACGCGAGTAGAAATCTTTTATACTTGTACTTGTCGTATGACATGGCGGCTTATTAATTAAGTACCTCTTTGACTAGTAGGTTAATATTGGATAATTAACTATACCTACTATTACGTAACTAGGCACAGGCACCTCAGTTCATTTATAACCACTGCGTAAACTTAAAGTGGCTTGTACCCAGCGGCCTAGTGGCGAACTCAATCAATCATATTTTTTTTATATAAGTGTATGGAGTATGAGGAAAGTATAAATAAGTAAATGTTTGTAGAAGATATCTAAAAAAACACGTGTATCTAAACAAAAGCTGTTCCTCTCCCTCTATCCGGAAGTTTCTTGGAGGAAAGAGTTTTCTTTCTTGAAACGGTTGTCTATTATTTATTGTGTTTTTCACGTCGCCGCTTTTGCTACAGTACGTTTGTTGCGGAACGTCGTAACTGTATCTCTAGAAATCAAAATCTTTTTGAAGACTTTAACAAAATGTATATTAAAATCGGCCAAAATATACCTACCACCCAAGCCAAATAAATACATGGATTTCGCGCTAAATCAAATAATCCAGACATTCAAATCGGATCTTTGATCTTCCAAGGAGATAATCCAAAGTAATCTAATGGAATATGGAAATAGTGTGCGTATTTCGTGTTTTCTGATAAATATTTAACAATAAAACTGTTTCCATGGGAGCGTGAAATAGACAGTGGTGCCAATCTTAAATCTAGTCAAGCCAGGTGGTATGAACTGCGTGGTCTGCGTATGCACTGCAAAGTACTTCAAACGCTTGATGTTCGCTGACGTCATTGCTTATTCATGTAGTGCATGCTCCATACATCCTGTCTGTTTGCAAAATGCATACTCATGATTATACTTTTAGCCAGGCAGCCGTTGTAGCCTGCGTTAGTTTGTTCGTTAAAAGTTCAGTGATTTTAGCTCCGGGTAGATTTTCCAATAGTTTTTGCACGAAGTCTGTCACCGGACGAGAAAGGAAAATCTAAACCGTATTCAGGGTTTACACTTCGTTGGTTTACTGTAAAGTTTGTTACCACTATTTGTGTTCGTTTTCCTTGTATTAAGGGTTGTCTCTCTAAAATGTAATAAATAGAATCTCAAGGGCGAAACTTCTTTATCTGTCTATTCACAATGGTTTCACTGCCAAATTCTGAACTAAGTAGGTACATTTCGATACCGATAAAAAAACATCACAATTTATTCTTACTAGGTGTTATAAAACTTTAGATAGGTAGGTCAGGCTTTGAGCTGCTTTTACATCTTACTGAGAAGTAAAGTGAAGAGGTAAAGTCAGCTAAAAGTCGGCTTACCTTTCAAGTCCGATGCAAAGTGCAGTCTTGGCCGCGTGAAAAAGTAGGTGGCGAACTGAAGTCCAATCGATTAGCGTAGTAAGTACTAAATTATAGAATAGATGCTCTATTTTCGAGACCATATAGGCGAAAGGAGCCTTGTAGGAGCGAAAGGAGTAGGAATGAGGCGCACTTTCATTCGTTTCAGGAAGCTGGATCAAAAGTAGTAGTAGGTAAGGTAGATTGACTTTGAAACTACATACAAAATTTACAGGTCGTAGAATTGGTTAAGTTTATACAATTTATCGTTCACATTCAATTCAATTCCAATTGCTATTTCATTAAGCTCGCCGCGGACATTAAAAGCTTTCGTCAATAGCATAAAGAATATGATTGGAAACTCGAATACCTACCGAGATTTAATTGAAACCGATATATGAGTATTTCAGTCTCTGTTTGTACCTAGCTATAATTTAAGTAACAATTGAGAAACGGACACCTCAAATTTCTAAATAAAAATACGATATCCAAGTCTACGAGTAGATCTAATCAAAAATACATAACTTTAATGTACTAAATTTACAAACCTTGTAATTTAAAACACTGACGGACCGATGTACCTACTCGTACATTTATTTATTCATTTATATAATGATAGACTAGAATCTAGACAGTTACCTACAGATTTAAAGGGTCCATTAATATATAATGCGACTTATGATAATCATTGACTGGGTAAGCTTTGTTTCATTTCTAATTGAACATTATGATGCCTTTATAAATATTAAATTATATTATACTAGCAACACGCCCTAGTTAAGCACGGATGCATATTAGGTATTATGTAAGATTACCTATTTTGTTACAAAAAAGTTACTTATTTTAAAAATATTACACTACGCTAAGTTTTTCCGCGCTGTAAAAATTTAACTACTAGTCTGAATTGTTTGATATAAAGACAGATATAAGTAACTAGATAAAATACAAAACAACAATGATTTCATTAAATTTAATAATTAATAAATACAATTACACCAAAAAACTACTTAATTTAAAGATTTGTTAAATTTTTTTCAAAAGCAATATTTTTTAGAAGTTAGAAGATAGACATAATAATATACATAAATTGCAACAAATTTTTTTAAGAAGAATTATTCCATAATATATAATTCTAAATATATTGGTTTACGCGGCGCACGCCAGTAAAGCTCTCAGTCGGCATGTTTTTTCCGATATCTTCAACAATCATCATCATTTCAGCCAATTTACACAAAACCTTAATGAATTATACATCTGTACCATCTGAATGAAGATTCACTTCATGCATTGGTGAAAACCAATAAGACAAATGGATAGACGGACGCGGCGGCGGGGGACGGGGGGACTTTTTTATAAGAATAACTAAAAATATATATATAAGAATATTTTTGGAGCAGAATAAGACACTCCCTTGTCAGTTGCTTCCACCACAACGCCGTAGGTATAGGTACATAATGTATTCATTGCGATTCGCCACCAAGGGCAGAATTTCAGCAACA
Organism: Scotopteryx bipunctaria; assembly: GCA_949320045.1. NCBI lineage: Eukaryota > Metazoa > Arthropoda > Insecta > Lepidoptera > Geometridae > Scotopteryx > Scotopteryx bipunctaria. The sequence continues at coordinate 7,652,392 of OX439450.1, read as the reverse complement.
TATTTCCACCTTCTTTTCTTCCTTAGGAAAAAACAAGACCGGCTAAGTGTGATCCGACTTGCACACCACAGATTCCTCTTTTAGTCAATTTTTTTACTTTACCATGTTTAAAATCAGTTTTTTTTCAGGAAAAAAAATTAACTTGAAGTTCCAAATTTTTAAGAAAATGGAAATCTGTTATTTATTAGCTAAATCAGGCCCATAACTAGCTGAAGTAATCCTTCTTTCCAATTTTTTAAACTGTATGAGTGAGTAAGTAACTGCATTTTATTTCCCCTGTAATGTTTACCTAATATACTTGTAATAGGTAGGTATGACATAATTACAATTGAAATATTCAATTGTAATTATGTCATACCTACCTACCATAAGAAAATGGAAATCTGTTATTTATTAGCTAAATCAGGCCCATAACTAGCTGAAGTAATCCTTCTTTCCAATTTTTTAAACTGTATGAGTGAGTAAGTAACTGCATTTTATTTCCCCTGTAATGTTTACCTAATATACTTGTATTAGGTAGGTATGACATAATTACAATTGAATATTTTCTTTTGTCCGGAACCCTAAAATGTAGGTTCGAGTAACATCCACGTACTGTGGCGTACGCACGTGTATTTTCACAATTTTCGATGCTTAAATATTTTATATTTTAAATTCATCCCAAAATTTTGGGGCCTGCCTTGTTTAAATATTAACGTGTTTAAAGCTCTATCCTCTATTTGTACTTTTAGTAGTAGTAGTTAGTAGGTACATTTAACAATAGCGGGCCATCCACAAACATTATTTACCCCTGACTTGTCCTGTGGTTGAATCTGTACAGAAACGCGACGTGATCACGTGATGAAATACCTAAACCATTGATGCCACTTATTATACCACAATCCTACATTCTTTCTCCCCACTTTATCAGAATACAGTTCATATTTAATATCTAAGAATTATTTAAAAAGTAAATCATAAAATAAAAAACCTGATTTAATAACGTCTTTCTTTCTTGAGAATGCCGCGTTAATGCTAGATTCTGGCAGAAGACGTGATAGTGGATTGCTTGCTTGGCTATTGTGTGTGATCATGAAATGAATGTACGTAAATATTAGTTTTCCATTCTAACGAACAAAACAAAACAAACAGAACTAAAGAACCCTAAAATTGGAAGTCGTTGGTTTGTCTCTCCGCATTCAAGGCATATTCCTATTACCTGTCGTAGGTAGGTAAGGTACTACAATATTCGAGATATCCATATATTATACAGATGTATGTATGTATGTTTGGATTATAGGATTTTGTCTTACGACTCGAATGTATTTTGGTGTAAACATATTTTACCTGTCATAAATTGGCGTATTTATATTGGAATGGGAGAAGCACCATTGGAGAATTTTTACTCCCCTATTGTTATTGTTCTTCGAGCTAACTATAGGACCTGCTCTAGCTTTGTGACTCTAGTGCCACGGATTTCCTAGTTTCGGATATCCTACGTGATAGGCAGCCCCGACATAGGCCTCTCCACAACCCCTGTGCGATTTTGAGCTTTTGTTGAGCCCAATAGTTAACGATCACGTTTCAATTCTATAAACCACCTGTTGAGAAAATATATTGAAGTCTCTTAGCATTGTAGGTACTTAGATTCTCCAGTGATTCCGCTACAATTGCGTGATTGTAGCGGAGACAAATCATCAGCAAAGCAAAGGTAAGCTATAAATTCACATCATGTAATATTATGCATCTACTCGTATCAAAATAAAAGAGTTTTAATGTCATCATCATCATCATCTTTCTGCCCTTATCCCACTCTATGTGGGTCGGCACAGTATGATCCTTGGATCACGCTGTAAGAATTTTGGCTAAGGTGTTTTATGATCGGCCGCCTGCCTAACGTCAACCCTCCTTGGGAATACTTGTTTATTGTATCTCATCATGTTGGGGAGGATACTATCCCTTAGTCGACTTTTACGACATACTCGGGGAGAGAAGCATCTGGACGCATTCTATGTTTTTTTTTACTACCAGTCCAGCAGAGAAGTTAAAAAAAAGAGTTTAAATATATAGGTACAAAATCCTCCAGAGGCGAGGTGAATAGTTTCGGAGAGATAACATTTCCCTATCTCAGTCCGTTTTGCAATCAGATAGAATTCGTGCTCTGATCATGCAAGTGTCCGCGTGCCCAATTACCTAAGAAAGGTTTTTTGATCAAAACTCCATTAAACATATTGCCTTATCACCTTCATATTAAAAAAAAACGTAAAAGTAGAGGTACTGGAAAGTTTTTCTAGAAAGAAAAAAATGGGTCACGTTAAGCTCATCCTTACATTTATTTACATATTTTCTTTTCTGGATTTACAAACACAAGGAAATGTTTTTATTACGGGGTTTTAACGGAATTCTATGGATTGAGTCTAATTTTTGCTTAATATCCTTGTTTATTAAATCTTTCGTCTGAAACCAGAACAACAGTAGTAATAATGATAACAGTATTGTTTTGAAAATAGAGAATCTTCTAAAGAAACCGAGGCAGAGTTAACTTATCACATTTAAATGTCATCAATAGCGGTTTTGTCTAATTCCTTTGACGTTCATACTATCTCTTATCGTAACCGCTGGTTTTATAGTAACTGCCCATTTATCTCGATGTTAAGGGGCCTAAGCGAGTTCAAATGACGAACCAATATCCCTTCAGACGTCACACAAACATGATTCCAATGGATAACAGATAGTCGATTACATAGTGACATTGTCATCTAACAAAAGGCTTCATACATTTTTTCACATAAAAACAATGTCGTTATGGTAATTTACCATACGTCGCGGGTTAAGCTGCGCCCAGATATGTTCTTTTCTCCGTACTGTACCTCCGTTCCGTATCTCGAGCGTCTTTTGGACGCACTGAAAATAGCCCGTATCTCCGTAACGTCGCCGGGATCATCGTTCATTTCTGCGTCTAGTCCGCGTACACCGTATCGTCTCGCCTTTCAACTGGACGAAACAACCGACTCTCGATGGATCGGAGCGTACCTGTATACGTACCGAGATGCCGTACCACCGTACCGAACGGCGTCCAAGCGTTTTTGGATCGTGACGCTGAAACAAAACGAAGGTACGGTACGGTAAGAGCCTAGTATTTTTTTGCCCAAACGTGAGTTCGCCATGAAAATAAGCCCAGAATATTTTTTTCATTCCTCTTGCTCAAAAAGTCCGTCATTGTAGCGTACCAAAGCGGGGATAAAATAGCATATTTGCCTCTAGGAGAAAAACTATATATTTTTGTCCGATACCAACGAGCCCACAAAAACGAAAAAGTTTTGATTCTTAAGTAGAATAATCATGGATAAAGACTTATTACTGTTTTTTTTATGAAACAGTAATAAGTCGAGAGAATAAGTCAAGAACATTTTATTTTTGAAAATGGAACTAAAAGCGGCGATATCTTCGGTAGAATGCGTGCATTGCGTTGCGGCTACAGACAGACAAAATGAAAAAAAAATGCTTTGGCGCGAAATCTTTAGAATTTTTCTCTTACTTAATACAAATTGAATTGGTGACCGTAGGTATTTAATGTTGTATTAGATTATTTTATTTTCTCGTAGTGAAAAGTAGAGTGTAACACACGGCGCTAAAACCCATTATAACCCGGTTTCTATTGACACGTTGACACGATAAATGAATGAACTCGGTTTCTATTTACTCGCTAAAGCTCGGGAGTAAAACTACCTCTTATATAATGAGTCATTTCAGCCCCTTGTAAAACAATACACTATTTAGTGCTTATCGACTGTTACTTTTACGGAGCATTTTCATTGCATCGAAAAGAAAAAATCGGGACGTCACAAGAAACGTCAGGGTGCGAATGCAAATCTTGTAGGACAAAATAGTAGGACCACGAGAAAACGGCCATCTTGCTGGTACTGTATGTATGTAATGGACATCGCGGGAGATCCCAATTCGGGGCGAACTATTAGTATTTTAATGAAAAGAATATGGATTTTCAGAGAAGTACCTACCTATTGGAATATCTACTTTCTTTGTGAAGATTCACAATACCTCTCCTTATTTGCCATATTCCAGTTTAATTCGAAGATAACCTATCCGTACCTTCCAACGGGCCGAAGAATTATCCAAAAAATATGCTAATGATTGCCGCGTAGCATTATCGTAGCATCTTTGATGTGAAAATGAAACGGTATCTGATTCATTTCAGTTTCGGTTATACAGTAGGTAGGAGGTCTAAACTGTTAGATGATCTGTGACGCAGTGCCTGCGTCGTCGTAGGCCCAGAAGCCTCGCACGCGACCCCGTGTCATTGACCCTGCGCCCGCGCCGCCGCCGATGCCGTTGCGTCCTCCATTTGGTGTCGCCTTAGGGTTGTCACGAGCCTTGCACAGTATAATTTCTGATCACATAACGCCCATCGATGTGATAATTAGAGTGATACATTAGTTTTTTCGCACGGTCGACTGTTTTCACTATTAAATGTCAGCTTACATTATGTTCTACCTTCTTAAATTGAAAAATATTATCTACTATGCTTGCTTTGTGCATATTAATTACCCGAAATTCCCGCAAAAAATTATCATAAAACCTCATTTGTTTGGTACAATTACTAAATCCCCCTTGGTCGAGTACCAATTTAGAGGCGAAAGAAAAAAGCTTAAAAAGGTGGATGTTGTAAAATATTTTGTTCAAAATAATATGTAAAGAATATTAATTTATTGATTTCGTTGTATTCGAAGCATTTTGATGAATAAATCCACTTCTGAGCATAATTCATAGCTAACTGCTCTCATTAGTAAGGATTGTCTTTGAATTTATAAAATGGTACAATGGTATCGATTATGATGTACTTTTTCCTTACTAAACTTAATTTGACATTCTTAAAAATGCCGCTGTCTTTTTCTTATAGATCGAAGTAACAGGAACAGCTATAATTTTAGAACTATTCAAATTAAGTTTAGTTAAGGAAAACGTACGTCAGAATCGAGAGTATTGTCAACCCTAACGTCAAGATGCGATGATGACGTCTGTGTGTGGGAACGGGATAGCCGTATGGGGTGAAAGAGACAGAACTTAGTTGAACAGTGGTGAGCCTAGACTAGAATCTCGTCAAGAACTTTATACTACTCGGATGACTATAAAAATACCTAGGTATTGAGTGTGTAATTAATATAAACTGCGCCCTGTTATTTTCTGTGTACATACAGACCTTGTGTTTTTCATGTTATTAACTTTTCTAAGCTACAGTAATTCAACAAAGCTTTTATTTTCTCAACTGAAATGAATGAACGCTCTCTAGCTCTAGACCTTCCCTAGACGCACTAAATCAGTCTGAAGTTATATTGCTGAAAGAAATTATACTTTTCGTGAATAGGTCCGAGAGGACTCCATATTCTCCTGTTTGCGTCACGTGGTATATTTTATGACACAAAATCAAACACTTGTGATTCGAAAGGTAAATAAGTAGGTACACATAACATTTACAACTAGCGTTCGCAACCTTCTATAACCTTCACAACTTCTCTACTTCAGGTAAAAAAAAAATACTTGTAAGTATTTATCTACGTCAGTGCCTTACTTTTGACAAAGTTCGTGTTCGACATGTTTCTATGCCCGGTTCCAATATTTCACTACCGGACGAAGGATCGTTCATTACCATAGTAACGTTGTTATGTGTTTTGTTTAAGAACTTTGTAATCAAGAACAGCCAGAAGCCAAGAGAGAAAGTATAACATGGAAAGCTGTTTTTTTTAATATAAATTAAACAATATATTTTTTCCTATTGTGTAGTTACCTACTCATAATTAAAAAAGTTTTGAAGTAAAACAGAGCTCACTTTCAGGTACAAACAAATTATTTACGATTTTTTTTTCCTTCTTGGTTTTATGGTTTTAATTCTCATCCTTTTGAAGTGGTCCTATATCTTTTTAGAAATAATCTTATATATAAAAATGAATCGCAAAATGTGTGTAAGCGCATAATTCAACAACGCCTGGACCAATTTGGCCAAATCTTTTTTTAAAATGTTCGTTGAAGTTCAAGGATGGTGTTTACGGCGAGAAAAATTAGAATTATTGCTGGAAAAACCTATATGTTTATCCCCGAGCGAAGCCGGGGCGAGTCGCTAGTTATGAATAAATAAGTGCTTGTAAAAGGAGTAAGTATTGAGATGACGAGTGTTAGTAGAAGATGGAAGAGGGAAACATGTGCCGACCCCACCTAGTGGGATAAGGGTAGGAAAATTATGATAATGACGGTGATGTTATTTATCTTCATCATATGTTTAATTTGAATTTGTGTAGGTTAACATAACATTTATTCGGGTTAGTACATACATAGGTACTTATATTTTAATTGGATTCGAACTCCTCGTTAAAATACGTTCGTTTCAGTAACATCAAATAAAATAAATCCAATCCAATACCTAAGTATTACGCAAAAGTAATACAAAGATTTTCAATACCAGCAGATCTTGTACGTAAAAATAATGTTCGATATTTTTATATACGTACCTATACAGATTTCGTACATAATAAATTACATTATTTTAATACTATAATGTAAACAAAATTTTATTTGGGACAGCTCCTTTTTGTTTTAGGCAAATGAAGATAAGTATTTATTCAAATATTTTTTTGTTTTCACAACATCAAACGAAACAATCTCAAATTCTCAAGCTCAGAATAATCTAGCTAAGATATAGCCGACAAATAGGCGCAGATTTAAACGATTTAAAAGGATCTATAAGTGAGCTTTAGACTTTATTGTTACTTTAAAGTTAAATAAATCTAAATCAAAACTTACCAACATATGGGTGACCGTAAGAGGCATTATGAGCTGAGCACTTCTGTGCTTCAGAGGGCACGTTAAATTGTCGGTCCCGGCTTTTAAGTCGTTAATCCATGACGGAGGCCTTTAGGCAACCTAAAAACTCCATCACAAGAGTTGGCCACTAGCTTATACGAACTTACGTTATCCTCTAAAATTTACTTCTTATTTGAAAGAATTTTAAACAACTACTAATCACTAGTCCTTCGAACCAGTGTGGTGAAAGGATTTTAAATACCTACGTCTCAAAGAGGCTTCTTTCGTGCTTTTGACACATGTTTTCAAACTTTTTTTTGTTCTATGGTATGCCGGTTTCCTCACAATATTTTCCTTCACCATATTTTAAACGAACTAATATGATACACTAATTTTATCTAGGTACATAATAAAGTTATCAACTAAGTATCAATTTTATTAGAAAAGCCTTAGGTTAGTTCTATTCCAATGAAAGTTGGTAACTACTTAGCAGTATTTATTTTATTATATTTTACCAGACTTCGAATGCCGTAATGTTATTTTTATTTATTTACCAATTACAGCGGCACAATCAATTACTCTTATTAAATTACAAAGAATAAATTGTAACAAGAGTGCAAATATCACAACCGAACAAGCAAAACGTGGTTTTATAAAAATACTCTCATCATAAAGATCCAATGGCAAATACCAGAACTATTACAAGTGTTTTACAAGTGTAATAGGTACCTACTTACCAAAAAATAATCATAAATTACGATTATGATAACTAGCTGTACCTGCAACTACGTTCGCGACGCCATTATTTTATAACGTTTTTGTGTACACAATGTTATTAATTAGGCTGCCTGCCTGGGAAATGGACAAAATATTACAGCTCACTCGTGATAGAGCTACGTAGGTACAGCTCGTGACTGCAGCAGCTGGGATAGAAGTCAACGGCCGCGGGGATACATCCCTATAGCCGAATAGTCATGTCCTGGATGTCACCATCGGTATTTAAAAAAAATAGGAACGAGCTGAACTATTAGATTAAATATGAGTATGCAGTTTTTGTAAAACTTTGCTTTTCCTATTATCCTGAGTCCTAATAAATTCGCAACAAAAAATGTCAAACGACCAGTTAAACACAGATTAATACACAGTTATTAGGGAATTAAAAAATCGATTTTCAAAATTATAATACAGCTAACGCCATTGGTTTAAAAACTGAAAAACGTAAGCTCATTCATGACTTTCTTCTCAAGCACTGCACATAGGTTTAACCGTTTAACCTCACTTGATTTGTTATGACAATGTGTCAGGGAGTGATTACTCCCTGACACATTGTCATAATTGTCGTAATTTTGTGACGTGCATCTGATTAGATGCACGTCACAAAATTACGTTCAGTGCATGCTCCAAAGGAGCTTTGCAAAGAGATGTTGCATGCATCCCTATGCATCATGTACTGCATTGCCAATGGGGAGTGTTCTGAGGAATTGTTCGGATTAATTCCAGCCGATGATTTCCGCCATCGTACACAGCGACAGCAGTAGGTACTAGGTACATATACCATCCACATCATGTGAAAGGTTGGCAGTCCGCAACTGTGTGGTTCACACGACAATTTCTACATCACACAACTGGCGTGTGGAACCAGCTGTCGCCAGCGGTATTTCCGGACCGATACGGCTTAGGGACCTTCAAGAAACGAGCCTACTCCTACCTCAAAGCCGGGCAATGCACTTGTTATATGCATATGTTTTAATTTCGCGTGCAAGCAGTAAGAGTAGGCTAATTTTAGCCGAGCTTCGCAGCAGCGTTTTAACTAAGTCTTAGTACTGCACTTAACCTTCTCCAGGTTTCTGTAGTAGTAATAAAAAACTTCCAGGTACATTAAATCTGAAAGTGTTTTATTGGACACTACACGGTATTTTTGTTATTTATTTTGTATTTGATCTGTGGGATAGTCTCTTCGGCTATAAACCATTTAATGTGATTCTACTAAACGAATGTGAATAATCAATTGTTGTTATATAATTTGCTCAATTAATTGGAAAGGCGATGGTATCAAAGACCTTATTGCCAAGTCTTTCGTTAATTTAATTTAATTTCGTATGTATTGTTAAAAGTCTTTCGTTCACAATTTTGAAAGGCACCATTTTGAATAATCAATTTCAAGTAGGTATTATTATTATTATTCAAAGAAGTAGGTATGTCAGAATCGTAGCAAATGAAGATCAGTGATTTCTGCCTACCCCTGTGGGAAATAGGCGTGATTTATGTATGTTTATATTATGTGTATGTATATTGAATTAGCTTGTTGGGAATAAAAATAATGCCAAAATCTGATCATCCGTCATTTTTCTTCATCATTTGATCCGTCATTCCCACAAAATAGGCATAATAACAATAAAATTATTATTGTCCACAGCGAGCATATCAAATGCGGAAGACGAGCAGCACGACGCCAGAGAAGGCGATGATGTGACGATGCAGTGTCGTTTCTCTCTGGAGCCCGCAAATGGAGACCCGCTCACCTACTACTGGGTCCGGAGCACCGCCAGTGGGCACGACAATGTAGCCATTGGGAACATACCGCTAGAAACAAATTACCAGTGAGTAGACATTCGCATTAGTGGTCCACCCTTGCTTCGCCGTTTTCACCGAAAAAGTTCCGAACTGTCGTGTTTTATCTGCTAAAAATTGGACTCGTACCTACCGGCTGGAATAAACGCCGACGGAGTTTTTATTAAAACTTATGATAAAATCTCCTTGGTTTCTAAATTGGCTAGCTTCATTTGAGTTTCACCCTTTTGCGTAGATATGCAAAAAACTGTTTTTTTTTAGTTTGGAACAATCTGTTTTATTTTCAAAATTATGGTGGCTGAATTACGAAAACTCTTTGGTAACCTAATTAATTAGCTGTCTGCATTTCAGTTTCATATTATTGCGTGCGAAAAAGCCTGCATTTTTTGCAATTTAAATGACTGACGACGGTGGTTTTATTGACATTTATAGAACCGTGAATACCATACAACATTACTTCCTACGCCAAAACTGACTGATCTTAAGCTCGTCTATGATTGATTATGTTGTATATTATTATGAGCTTTCGCCCGCGGCTGTACTCATGATGTATCCGGACAGATCCGGACAAAAAGTAGCCTAGGTATACCTAGTATATCCGGTACTAGGTATATGTTATTCTAGCACATATACTAAGTATATTCCAAGTTGCGTCCATTCTCCCGTTACGACGACGGCGTGATTAAGGCACGAACATACATCTACACATTCGCATTTATAATATATGTAGGAAGTACATAAACACATTCTTATCCTTGTTTCATCCATCCCGCGTAAGGAAAAAAGACAAAAAGGAAAAAAGCACTACTGTCCCAAAAGCACATTGAAGGAAAACTGCTTGCCTAGCAACACCAAATTTAGAGGGGTTATAAACGTATTATTGACCTTTTTATCAGATACCTAAGTATTATTTTGTTATTGTTAAAAGCATAAGCAAAAAATATTCACTAGGTGTCTGTAAAGGTTCGGTATATTTGCATTATCTATTTTGTTAGTATCATGAATATGCTATTTATTATTGATAGTATACTATATAGGTACATATCGAGATTCGAAATCGTGTAGCGTCCAGTACCCAATTAGCTGATTACTGACTGACTGAGCAGCTTCGCGAGGCCGGCGCTTGAGACAGATGCTCGCTCAGTCAAGACGAGCCTCGCCCGTAGTTTGCGCGTCCCTCGGGCAAGTATTTGCCTCGCGCGGCAGACTCGCGAGGCTACTTGGTCAGTCAGTAGTACCCGGCGAATGCCCATCTGATCGTCACCTTTTTTTCACAGAGTTATGTACAAGCCAACGGAAGGCCGCTTCGACCTGATGGTGGCCAACGTGTCGTACGAACGGGACAACGGAAGGTTCGAGTGCAGGATTAAGGCTGGGGGCACCGGGCGGAACCTGCACGCCCAGGGCCATGCTCTGACGGTTCTTACGCAGCCGCGGGCGCCGCTGCTGTCTCCCGGGACGCATGCGCAGGCCTACGAGGGACGGGAGTTGAACCTCACCTGTTCCAGCTCTGGGGGATCTCCCGAACCCGTCATCAAGTGAGTACAGTTCAAAAACATGTGTCAAATGCACAAATTTGAGGTGCAATACAAATCCTTCCATCACAGTTTTGAAAGAACAAGTGACACGAATTAGTAGTAGTACATACTACACTACTAGTGAGGATTATTTAGACCTTTACTTTGTCGAAGTTTATAACACTGATTGGCGTTAAAACACAGCGCAAAAGTAGAAAGTATTTATTGTCTATTTATTTTTTATTGTCAATTATTATTCTGTGACTATCTCTAGTTTTTTTCAGTTACATATACAAGTTTTACTAATTACAATCCTCCAAATGTTGAGTTAAGACTTGTGAATAATTTTATGCTGCGATTAGATTACATAGATACGTATTTTCATAGTACAGAAGCGTAGGAATATCATGTATAGCGATTTTGTACACAGTAATTAATTTTCCAATAATTGGGAATTGAGTATCACTTTGAAGGAATGTATTGGACGTAAGAGTTATTATTAAATGAATGCAAAGTATGTCAAATAAAAATCAAGTCAACATGGATTTTAAAATGGCTCCTTTTTACTTTATAACAAGAATGTTCAAATGCGGTTCGACTCGCACACCGAGTTTTCTGATTAATCAATTTTTCGCTTTTCTAAGTGTGCCGTAAATGAAAGCCCGTATAACCTATAGCTGCCCTTGCACCACCCCATTTAGTAAGATTTCTAAAAAATCGTATCTGTAAATGTTTCATCATTGTTATCGAAATTGATTTGCTGTTCTGAAATTGTAATATTTGACACATGATAATAATAATTTCTATATTTTTTCTCCTCGTTGCAAGCTTTGGAGACGAGAGGAACGATTTTTGGTCATTTTTCAAATTTTTCCTCAAATGATACCCACTCAGCATAGTGGAAGCACTTTGAAATTTTGACGCCTTCCCCGCCCCACAATTTTACACCCTTTGACAATTCAAATGAAAATACTTAGTTTTGATTGAAATCTTACAGAATTCAACATTTCAAGTCGATAGATTTCGCAGTTGCTGAAATAATCAGCCATGTCTCATTGACGGACGGACGGGCAAAGTCGCACCATAAGGGTACCATATCACCATTTCGTTTCGGATCGGATCCCTACGCATTCTCGAATAAATTGCTTATTATGTACTTGTTACATCGTTTGCCAAATCGCACTCGAGTCACAGTAATTCGGCCAACCAGAAAAATGACCTAAATTCTTTGAAGTCAGAGGCGGAATGAGGAAGGCAGCTATTTTCAAGCAGAAAGGACCCTGTCACAGTCTCCACGGTCGGCGGGTCGCGCGGTCGGTGAGATTGATTCTGCTTATTTGCCTCGCATTTTCTTGTGGATTGTGTTTTATTAACGTTGTTGCCAAATCACATTTTGTAAATGAAACAGGAAGGTTAGGATTGTTGTTTATTTCAAAAGTATCTGGTACAAATACCAACAAGATCAATCTTCAATTGCTGCCAGACGCGCCGCTCCCAAAATACCAAAATGCCACGCTTGCTGATAATGTATGGTACTAGAGCGAAAGAAAAATCGCGATAGTATCATCAATGGTACCATATTAAACCAGTATTTATACATATACATATTATCACGCCCGTTTCCATAACGGGGTGGGCAGAGGCACAAGTGATCCTAAGAAATCTTGCAGCCAATCCTATCATTCAAGAGTCCCAAGTATTTGTACTTTGCCATTTTTATGAGAATACTTCCTTTTTACGTTTTTGTTATCTGTTTGTTCCGTAATGTATGTAGATACGTATGAATTAATGATTAATGGGTTGTCGGTATGTACTTAGGTCCATATTGATTGTTAATAATGGTGCGAGGATTCTAATTTACCCTCATTCTATTATGTACGTATAATTTTGTAGTATTAACGTTACTAGTTAGCTGTTCCTCGACTGTGGTGGGTGATGGATGAGACAGCTCAGCCGGTAAAAGATGATAATCCGTTCTTACAAAACCGAGTCCCCAAAAATTTATAAAACTACTACTTTATAAATAAGTAGGTTAGTAGGTTAAAATTTTGATCTTAAATGTTAGAACGAGAATGTATAAGGATTATATTACATTTTACTGTGAACAACCTTTCCTTACATCTTCAATCTTCACCACGCAAGCCGCCAAGCCCGCCCGCTCCCCGTAAGTTGTGGTTTGTTACAGATTCTGTCGTTCTCGGTCTCAGCTGATACACGACAAAAACCGCAATTACATTGTACAGAACCTTTTGTTAAACAAAGCAATAGTAAATTCAGCCATTAAGAATTCTATCGCGAATTATACACCGGCCACCTAATACACCGGTAAGGCAGATTAAAGAAAATTATTCATGGAGGCTTTAAGTTTTGCGAAAGTAGCTCACGGCGACTTAACTACATAAGTATGTAGATTAATAATTTAAGCTCTTTAAATATATATTACTATCTGTCGCCCGTGGCTTCGCTTACATTGTTTATACGTTATTCCAGCTCACGTTCTTTGTTTAAGAGTGTGTTATAGCGGATTTTGTTCACCAAAATCAATGTAGAACTCAGCTGTTGTTATACTAAAATTATAAGAAGGAAAGATTTTTTTTGTTTTTTTTTTTGTAACGAATAGGCTCCGAAACTACTGAACCGATTTCAAAAATTCTTCCTCCAAAAGTAACAATCCGATTTGAATAAACCATTTAATGAAACGAACAACATTATATAAAGACAATGCTTCTGAAAATACCTCGTTAAAAAATTGCTTCTGCTTACGCTGTGATGTAAATCGACTTGCTCCGCTGACCATAATATAAAATAAAGCTGGGGTCAGATTCGCGACTCTAACAAATAGTTTGGCCGAGTGGACTACTCTGCGCACACAAAGTTTATTTTGGTCTAGCTAAATAAACAGAATTTGTATGAAGCTGGTTGACTAGACGATTGATGTATTGACTGACTGACAATCAACGCACAGGCTAAATTATAAGACCTAGTCATGAAGTTTGGAGGGTATTTTCCTAGTGGTGCAGCACTATGAAAGGGATTTTGGAAATGTGACCTCATCGAGCATAATATTAGCAGTCAAAAGGAGTAATTTAATAATACGAGTGAAACCGTGGAGATGGGCTAGTTTTAAATAATATATTATCCTTAATAGTATAGAAAACGCAACAGCTACACAATCGTGGCACATGTTGCAAAACATTTTTATAAAAACTTCAGGCGAACAAAAGTAAAAAAGGTTTTTTGTTTGCTACGAAACCTCAGCAGGAACGTAGTTTGTTTGAACATGAAACCTTAATTTGGAGCAGGATTAAGTTACAGGCTCGGTATTGACGTTTGAAATGTTTCTATTTGCTCCATTACAAACTACTTTATTAACTACTAGCTGCCGCCCGCGACTTCGCTCGCGTGGTATCTCGATAAATAGTAGCCTATATTCCAGCACATATACTACGTATATTCCAAGTTTCATTCAAATCCGTTTAGCCGTTACAGCGTGATTGAGGCACAAACATCCTCACAAACTTTCACATTTATAATATAGTAGGATAGGATAGTAGGACACAAGTATTGAGAAAATGAAAGGTCATATTCCCGGAGATTTTTCTTCATGGTCAGTGTCAATCATGGACACGAAACACAAGTAGGCAGGTACTGACACGCACATGAACGGTTTGTTTTATCATAGGTAACTAGCTTACGTCCGCGGTTTCATTCACGTGTTACCCGACTAAAAGTAACCTATATGTTATTCCAGCTCACGTATTATGTATGTTCCAATGCAAGGTACATTCAATCTGTTCAACCGTTAGGGCTTGATTGAAGCGCAAACTTCCTCACATCGTCATATCCTCACCAATTTTCGCATATAAGTAACATTTATTAACGTAAACTCACAACAAATACAAATATATTTTACAAAATACAAAAGAAACAGTCGGGCTACCTGAAGGCCGTTGCAAACGGTAGGTTTGTAAACTCACTCACTCACCTGATCAAACTCATCAGACAGTGGAAGCATATAAGTTGGATGGTTTTTTTTTATATAGTACCTAATCGAATCCTGATTTTGCAGAATTACCTAGGTATATTTATATGGGTGACCGCAAGTGGCAATACGAGCTGAGCGCTTACGTGCTTCGGAGGGCACGTTAAATTGTCGGTCCCGGTTTTTAAGTCGTTAAGCCATTACGGAGGCATTCAGGCGGCCTAAAAACTCCGTCACAAGAGTTGGCTACTAGCTCATACGGACTCGCTTAATTTTATCTTGATTTCATTTCGTTTTAAAAATCTGACTGACTACGTCAATAGTACTTGCAAGTGGTAATATTTCAGTACTATTACTTATCTCCTTATGAAACCGCATTGCGTGCTAGAATACTTAGAATTTGTAGCCGTTGCTTTGCTGACAAACTAAAGTACTGGACTTATGTTAGACATTATTTACGTAACTAAGTTAACTCTCTCCACAAACGCGGTTGCTGGCAAGCTCCAAGTAAGTCGGTCAAGATTATATTCAATTAACATGTGCCGAGTAAGAACATACACGATTAAACTCTGGTCTTGTTAAAAAATCAACTATGCTCGAAAAAAACATCCCTTCTGAAATGTTTTTTTACATTTTCCTTGAGACAATAATAACCCAGAAGAACTCAATGAGAAATACAAGCCATGGCTCTGTAGTGATAATTTTTGGCCTACAGACTGAATAAACTGCGTCTAAATAATTTACGTAATCAAATCAGAGCACCTACCTAACAGTTAAAGAAGATAAGGCTTTGGGCCGTGCCTTAACCCTGCCCGAGCCAGAATACTAATTGGCATAAAACATTACCTAGCGTGCGTATAAACCCACTTATTACTGATGAATTAGGCATAACAATTTCGTTTATAAAACTAATCTTCCTAAAATGAAAACCAAAAAATCATAGTTTACAATTTAATATATAGCGGGCTCGCCTGCAAATCGATCAAGCCTAATCAATATTATATACATTAAAGCGAATGAATGAGCATGATATTTACTTTGACAGTTCAATATTGTAATTCGGCAATCCGCAGGGGCCTTCTTGATGGATTACAGATCTCTCGCGGTCACTTAAATAAATAAGGAGCCACTCCTTCTCGACTATGGCGCTGCAGAGCTAAGCTAGGGTTATGGTTTTAATACGTTTATGATTTAAGTTGATCGTATGTTGTAGGTGGTGAGTTTCTTTTGCCTTGATCAAGTTATTTTCCAAATGTGTTTCCGTATTTCGTCTTCAGAAGCGTAAACAGGTACCTAGTTGAGTGAAACGCACCTCCCTTTTAATAAATCATAACTTACTGACTGATAGACAGACTTATTTATGGATTGAAATTGGGTATTCGCGACTTCAATTCCCTCCCCGCTTCGCTTCGGTGAAACCGCCGCAACCCCCTTTACTCCATTTAGTCAGCGGCTTCACACACTAGTAGGATTACCAGTTGAGTTAAAACAATTGAAGTTTTTAGTCAAAATTATGAAAATTGCTCTGATTCAATGACCCTTAATCATGCGCTAAAAAGTATAACGTCCTTGAATTTTGATGGTTGAAAGAAATGGCTCTTTCAAAAGTATCGTGATTGATCAATTACCTACCTACCATTATTCCTTCGCTAACGTATATATTGTTCTGCAGATGGTACCGCGATGGTTCCATGTATCCGATGGAGGCGAAGATACTGCACGCGAAGGTCCGCACGGAACCTACCACTGCCGTGCTGGCGGTGACTCCGACGAGGGACGACGACGGCGCCACCTACCGCTGCGTCGTGTGGAACCGCGCCATGCCCGAAGGCGAGCAACTCGACGCCACGGTCGAGCTCAACGTCAGCTGTGAGTACTACTTTCTAATTGAGTCCTACTTGTAAACTCTTGACGTGTAAATGAACTTGTGTCGTGTAGAAGCGATATATTTAGCCGAAGACCGATATAGCGTCCTGTCAGTATGTCCTATGGCGTTAGTTTTCGCTTTGCGTGCGAATAGGCAAATATTTTGGGGTGGATTTATCTTTAGTTACATACCTACCTGTTTGGTATGACGACGATACTAGTTCAAACTTTGTCGCAAGTCTTAGGTATTCGAATTGGAACTAAACTATACGCACGGAAGCTAGTTCGTGCAAAATTACCTAGGTACGCCTCATTGTACGAACAAAGTAATGGCAATTTTTCCAGCGTCTGTCGCCACGGTCGCGTTCAACGTTCCGAGAGTAGAAAGTTGTTAAAATTATCGATTGTAAACCACTTTCTTTTGGTATGATTCGGATCGACGTAACTTCCTGCCATTCAGATAAGCTATGCTCAGTAGGTATAATTGAGAAGTCATTAAAATTTTATGATTTTTAAATTTTTTATACCTACAAGACTTGTCGAAACCAAGATTCTTAACCCTTTTGGTGATCCAATATAATTATATTTATACAGACACCATTTTTAGGTAAAAAATTCTGTGAACATTTTTATGATTTTAAAAAATCTTTGCCGCGAAATTAAAAAACAACATCCTTTGTTCAAGTGTACTTGCTTGCCTTATTTATGCCATCATTAAATGTACAATCCTACTAATATTATAAATAACGTAGTACCTACAAGTAACACCTGAACGGATTTGAATGAAACTTGGAACCTACTCGTATGTGTAGGTACTAGAATAACATAATAGGCTATTTTTCATCCGCGTTTTTCACCACGCGAGCGAAGCCGTGGGCGGCAGCTAGTACAGGATAAAATAATAGGTAAGTTTTACAAAAAAATACCTAGGCAGAAAAACGTGAGGTCAAAGTAAGTTACTAATAAAACTTAAAAGTTAATTTATTTAGTTTCTGAGCTCTCCGTTTCAGCTTCAGGTTCCATGAATTATATAGGTACTAGCAATCGCGAAAAAATCCGAATCGTTTTATGTATGTATGTTTTTGCATTTGCACGTTAAACTGATTTTGCGCAATTATCCTACTAATACTATAAACGCGAAAGTTTGTATGTATGGATGTTTGTTACTCTTTCACGCCTAAATGGCTGAACGGATTTGAATGAAACTTAGAATATACATAGTACTTACATGTACTTGATTAACATAATAGGCTATTTTTTATACCGGTACCACGGACGGTACCTAGTAGTTTCATAAATTTGTAAGTAGGTACCTAAATTCAGTAGGATAGCTAAAAAAACTGTAAAAGATAAACAAGAAAATATTAAAAATTGTGTAATTTTGTACTCATTCCGCCTGATTCTGATAAAATTACTCATCGGTGTCTTAATAGCATGAGTGTTCAGTATGAGTAAGATAACGGGAAATCGTAGATCCGGTCTTAAAGCTTTTAGAAAAGCGATCGTTTTCTAAGTATTAAATAGGTACTATCAATTACCAAATATTTTTAGGAACAGAATGAAACTTACTAGTACCTACATAGGCAACTAGTACCTACATATATAATTTACTAAGTACCACAATTTTGTTCTAAGCATGAAAGCAAATTAGCGACTGTCATGGTCTCCACTAAATCTAACAACATTAAAAAATATCTGACCCTCAAACAGTGCCTACACCAAACTTAAAATCAATCGGACCTGTAAAAGTTGACAATTATAAATTCTTTTGTCAATTATAAAATGAGCTAATGATCTTCAAACGCCGAACAGATCCTCATAAACTGTAGCTAAGAACCATCTCGATTACATCAGCTCTCAAACATAAAAAAGCATCAAAATCGGTCCATTCGTTTGGAATTACAATGCCTTAGATACACACAGACATATAGATACATTATACACGTTACACTTATAATACCTCTATTTTTGCTTCGAGGGTTAAAAATGTACCGTATTACAGTATCCGCTTAGCCAATGAAAAAGCTTAGTAAATGTCCGCTTCTTAGAGAAATAAAGCTTTAAGCCCCAGACTACTTACTATCTGTGCTTTCGGCCGCAACCTATCGAATATCTTGTAGGAACCAGATTGTGACTAAGTTGTATATTCAATACCTAGTACCTCTTACAAAATTTAGTTGTGATAAATCGCCTTTGAAAACTTGCCCCTTACAAAAATAATGATAAACAAAACAAACTGGCACGATACCGATATCAATTTAGGAACGGCATTAATAATCAAATACCTAAGAGGAAGCTTTTAAATGACATTGTGTGGGATTATTTGTATTTAATTATTATTATATAAATTATAATTAGTTGGTAATAGAATAAGAGAAGTGTACTTAATACCTATTTTTACAAACAAGATTGTGTATATCGACATTTATCGGCGTAGCCAATTTCCGCTGGCTCGTGTTTACTGCCAGACATTGACAGAAATAAAAAAAATGAGTGGGAATTAATTCCCTAAAGTGCCCTGTAGAAATTGACGCTGAAAGTAAAAAGTAAAACTTTGATACCGAATTGCTCATCTCGAGGCTTGTTTTGAAAAATATTTTATAGGTGAGATTACAGTCAATTTGCTAACGATAGAATAGATAAAAAATAAAACCGGTCAAATGCGAGTCGATTTCGCACATGAAGGATTCCGTACCATCATACATTAGTTGTCATAGCAGCACTAGAAATACACATTCTGTGATAATTTTAACTCTCTACCTATTAAGGTTCATGAGATACAGCCTTCTGGCAGATGGATGGATGGACTGACGAACAGCGGAGGCTCAGTAATAGGGTCCCGTTGGCACTCTTCGGGTACCTAACCCTAAAAAAGGGCCAATTTTATGCAAATTATTAAATTCAAATACAATAAAGCCTTTTAACCTTACATAATAACATTATCTTCTCTTTCTCTGATAGCAGCGAGTTTGACAACTTAAATAAATCAATAGTCCGCATGTGTAGGTACTCCTGTTTAATTATTTGTACATAAGTTAGTATCAAACTACTAGTTAGTATAGGTAAGTAGAGGTACTTAACTTACCTAATTTGAGTACATAATTAACAGTTTAATTAACCACACATTTCAGTTCGAATACTTCGCCCAGCACCGAGTTAAGTGTCAAGCGAGAGTTTTTTTAATTTATTAGTTAGAAAAATGGGTCACGAGTCGACTGGTAGTCCTACAAGGTGAGTGCTTTAGAACTGCCTCTCTGAGGCCCTCTAAAAACAAAGAATAGTTAAAAATTGATAACAAAAAGACGTACTAGACTACTCAGCTAGAATAAAATATAAATACAATATTTAATAGGGCGGCACCAAGAGCAATGTAGGTAAACTTTTTTCAAGTCAACCTCAATTCTGTGGGTGGGATAAAAAAGGCCATTGCACTTGTATTGATAAGCGTCTGTAAGCACGATATGAAAGCAGTGTCCGAAAGATGCGCCTTCAGATGCTTGCTATAGAAATCTGTTAAGTGCATTTCGGCCATGTACTAGCTTGATTTCTGTAATAAAACCAGTACCTACTTTTGATGAAAAAACTACTACTATGTACTCTTTAAAGCAGCTTTGAAGAGTGAATACTAGTAAACTTAGGTATTGTGCGATCTTTACGCGTTTTTTATGCGCTTGCTTTACGATACAGGCAGTCATTTTATTTGAAAAGTTGTAGAAACGCCTTTTAACCAAGACCGCCCAAACACTTTCGCAGTTTCCCACCTACCTATCTCTGTAAGCACGGATAAACATGACGAATTTATAAGGGTTCCGCTTACCGTCATTCCGTTGCGGACGCCTAAAAAGAAATGAGCTGTTTGAGCAAAGGCCTTTCGCACATAAATGTCCTGCAAAGAGTGAATCCTTGCGCGGCGCCGCCAGAAGCGATCTAGAAAACTCAAAAGCCCTCGGCAAATAAACTCAAACATGTACATTTTCAACGGGCACCGCGACGAATGGAACTACGCATAATTTATAAACGGACCAAGTGGACGGACGAATTTAATGAGAAAAGCTCTGCACATAAATCATTTATTACCGAACAACTACATACTTATTTAGATTTCTGAACTTAAAACATGATTCCAAAAGAATATTTAATTAGTTTCACCAGATAACACCCGACTGTCATATAATTGATAAGATAAAGTCAGCAGTTGACCTATTTTTCTTCTGAGACAACGAAGTTCACGACTATAAAGTAACAATAAAAAAATTACGTAAATATAAAAAATCACAATCAAAAGTTTACTGCTCTGATTTCCACGAACATTTATAAGATGGACTTTTGTAGCTGGGCTGTTTGTTTAAATTCGCTGAACCAAGTTGGTATTATGAAATACGTAAAATGGAATGAATCCAAATATTTATCACAGAAATTCAAAAGCAGACGTAACGGACCTTTGTATAAACATGTTCTTCTTGCTCCACAAGGTTCAAGTTTCTTCCACATTATCATTTACAATTTCCAAACATGGTGTTTTCTGCCTTCTACCAACTAATGCGTATCCCCCGAATAACGAACACATAACCACGTAATGAAACTGCAGGATTTCCGGCAGTACTCGATATAGCTATCTTACGTAGGTTTGATTCCTCGACTTAATTTAATTACAGTCTTACAAAACCGTTCCCGGAATCAGTATAATGTTTATATCATCATGTGTGACCTGAATATCTTTGACCAGATGAGGAGCATTAACAAATCGTTGCAGTGTATATTTTACTATGAGGTATAATGTAAACAGAATTTTCGAGCATCAGCATGTCAGCCAGACTTCAGGCACGCATGCACACGGATATACAGTTAAAAGTAAATAGTATAAATCAGACGCAATAATAAACATTGGAAGGATTTTTAAACTATTCTGGCTGGTAAGTAGAAACACGCATCGGCTTAGCGGGAACCTTTTTTTGGTCTAGTAATCCATTTTTGTATACAAGAAAGGATAATTATTTGTTTTGTGTATATAATCCTGCGTCCAGAAAACCAAAGCTTAAAAAACCTTGCTATTCAAACTAATTTGAACTATGAAAATGTTAAAAGCTTAGTTTTACCATAATAAGTATATACATATTATCACGCCTGTATCCTTAACGGGGTGGACAGAGCCATAAGTAATGATAAGAAAACTGCAGCCACTCCTGATTCAAAGTTCCAAGATGGATATAGTTAACCATGGTTACAGTTGATCAGCCCATCGCCCATATAGATGGTCCATCGTGTTGGAGGGGATCCTATCCTTTAGTCGACTTTTACGACATGCTCGGGGAGCGATCCCAGTCCAGCAGAGAAGCAACCATAATAAGTTCCATTTTAATAGCAATTGTTTCGTTCAAACTACCGTTATAATTACTTGTAAATTGTTGTTTCAGATTTTCCACGAGTCGATGTTGGACCGGAAAATCCCCTAAGAGTGGAAATTGACGGCACAGCCACAATGGATTGCAAAGTCGATGCCAAACCAAAAGTGAACTCCGTCCGGTGGACCCGAAATGGAAAATTCATATCAAACTCCTTTACGCACACCATACAGAAAGTGACGGTGCAGGATGCGGGCAAGTACACCTGCACTGCGGACAATGGGCTCGGCCGCCCCGGCGAGCGGGATATGTACCTTGACGTACTCTTCCCACCCACCGTCACGGTCGAATCTAAAACCTACGAAGTCGAGGATGGCGGTAACGTCGAAATCAAATGCGAAGTATCCGCAAATCCCGAGCCCACTTCCATAGAATGGACTATGGAGGGAAAACCGGACTTTTACCAAAACGGAAACACGCTCATGCTGACGAGGGTCAACGCGGACATGGCGGGCACGTACCTGTGCAAGGCGACAAACGTCATATCGTCCAGCAACGGGAACCGCGTGGAGCGGGCCAGCAGTGCGTCCGTGGCCGTGCTGGTTCGTCACAAGCCGGGGCAAGCCTACATCCGGCCGGACCGACCCGTAGCACAGGAGGGCACCGGCGTCACGCTCACCTGCAGCGCCAAGCCGCCCGGCTGGCCGGCGCCGCAGTACCGCTGGTTCCGCGACATCGACCTGGCGGAGACTAAGCCCGCCGTGTTGGCCACAGGCAGCACCTACACCATCCCCAGCGCGCACCTCGGCAGCGAGGGCGTCTACCACTGCCAGGCCACCAACGAGCTAGGGCACGGCGACCTCGCCTCGGTGACGCTCGAGGTGCATCAGCCGCCGCGCTTCCAGACCAAGCTGCAGACGCACGCGACGCAGCGCGCCGGCGAGCGCGACTTCGCCGCCGTCTGCAGCGCGCTCGGCAAGCCGCAGCCCACCGTCAAGTGGTACAAGAACAACTCCGAGATCAAACCCGACGCCAACCTCTACGAAGTTCAGAGCGATGTCACTGAAGGCAGAAACGCAGTATTCACCGTTCAAAGCACGCTCAAATTCAAGGGGAAGGCGAGACCGAATACGAACGATTTATTGCCTGAAGACAGAGGCGTTTATTCTTGTATAATCGAAAATGAAGTTAAGAAAATCGAATCCACTATGCATTTGAAGATCGAACGTAAGTTAAATATTACCCGACTACGTTGAAAATTTCAATCAGTAGGTAATGTATAGTGTTGAATTATAACTCTTTTCTTTTTCAGACGAACCGATTTCGATTAAACCTCACAAAAAGGTCGCATACGATCTCATGGAAGTCGCAGATATCGTATGTAGGGTCCAAGCATACCCAAGGCCTGAATTCCAATGGTTCTATGGGTCCAACACGGCGTCACTGCAGATGTCTTCTGACGGGCACTACGAGATCAACACGACGGACGACAATAACGATTCCTATCTCAGTATTTTGAGGATAAAGAATGTCAGGAATCAAGATTATGGGGACTACTACTGTAAAGTGAAGAATACGCTAGGAAGCATCAAGCCTCAGATTAGGCTGCAGCCGAAAGGTGCGCCGGAGTCGCCTCGCATGCTGGAAAGTCAGAAAGTGGGGGCTTCGTTTGTCACGCTGAAGTGGGAGGCTGGTTTCGACGGCGGGCTGTCTAGTACTAAGTACTTCGTGCGGTATCGCCGAGTGGTGTTGCGAGGGGCGGACACGGGCGCGCACTGCATCGCCGACAGAGCCTCCGAGAACGAATGGTTGGAGTACGACTGCGGACGAATCAACCCCTGCAACGTTACTCGCCTCGACCAACACAGCACTTACACTTTCAAGGTAAGAACTTTTTATATTCTGAGCTGATAATTGTAAATCAGCGTACTTTTTGATTGTGACAGTAAATTATCAATATCATAGATAACATTTTAACCAAAGCCTTGGTTAGTAGGTAGGTACCTATGTATATGAATTTCAAAAATGAGAACTGCCATAAAATACTACTATATTGTAATCAGTTGTAAATTGTACTAAATAATATATGAAAAGTCTGATTAATAAGTAAAATTATTATCACAAGAATACATTCTTGCTCGTTCTCAGCATTTTTTAACTCTATAAAATGTTTCAATAACTGTTAAGCTAAAGTAACTTAACTACACTATTATTTATGTATTTCAGTTTATTAAATGTCTTTCTGTAAAAATAAATGAATGAACTCAAATCTGTATAAAATTTATGATGAAAGATATCAGTGTGAGTGTGAGTAGGTACAGTTAGATGGGTAGATATAATAATATACTTCATTTAATGATGTTTGAATTTTTATGGTTCTCTAAAAAACTAAGTGAACTAAGATTTGGGCATATTTTCTCGACATCTGTCTCTATGCTTCAGATAACTACTATTTATCGTGTACTACAGTTTTAAAGTAACTAGAACATCGAAGTATCGTCACGAGCGGCTATCAGCTATAAACTTGAAAATAGTTTATAGCTGATAGCCGCTCGTGACGCCCTAAGGGCTGGTTGGAACTCCAATTGACATAAGAAGTGCGTGACCTGGAATAACTTATAGACTATTTTTTATCCGGGAAACACGAGTGAAAGCTAGTACATAAATAAGCTTTCATATTTTGACACATTAGGCAAGCCGTTATTTTTTATTGGGTTGGTACTTTATGTACCCACATTTTCCTAACAACATTATAGGTGAATCGAAACTTTGTGAGGATGTTTGTATAATTAATGTTTGTGTTTTAATCACGTCATACCAGCTCAACGGCTTTGGATTAAACTTGGAATACTTAACATAGTTGAGTGGCCTGGGATAAAGTAGGCTTAATTTCGTACCATGCGAGCGAATCCACCGCCGGAAGCTAGTACTTTATAAATATAAGGCAGATAATAGAAGTTTGAAAATAAATTAAGGGTTCCATTAAGCTTTTAACAATATTAGGTAGATAGGCTCCATTGTTCCGCTCTTAGACATTTTAACGAAAATGTGTTTTAGGAATATAACAATAATATTTTATTAACTTAAATTTTATTTTCCATTTATCGCTACCGACAGCAACTGACATTTGTTTTCAAGGTAAATCATTCGGCTAGCCGTTCATATCAACTTTCCTATTGTGAGCTATTTTTCCCCCCTAGGTAGGAAAGGATGCTACACAAAAATATAAAGATTAAAGTGTTGATTATCAAGTGTTTATTACAGGAATTTTATTACCAGAAAAGGAAGAAAATTATCGAAAGGTTTTACAGTTCTTTTTAGCCGCATCTATTACACACTACTGTCCTAGTTACTATGAGTAAATAAATAAAAGATAAACTTATTGAAACGCTTACAATTCATAGACGAGACTATTACAAACTACAACGCCGTCATTCACAGTACATCCACCGTTCATCTACACAATACTACTGTAATTTACCTTCGTCAGTCAGCTCTGACATATCCCACGATCAAAAAATTACACTCCAACACTTGGTTCATCACAACGGGTAAAAATTAAAATGTAAATTAACAATAAACGGGTTTAATGACCTGCCCTGATCTACTCTGCCTTGTAAATCAACCGGATGCCCACTTAGTCACGGCCTACTCAGGAGTATCAGTCCACCGCACCTCACCGCTGATTCAACGATCCACAAAAATAGAGTTTTTGGTTATATTTGGTTTGTTAAATTCCGTAATTGACGAAATTCGCGCGAGTGAACCTACAGGAACGCTTGATTTAACGACCCTATCAGACACACTCACTCGACTGACACCAGCCACCACAAGGTCACAAAAAGGCAGGGAAACGCCACACCAGGACTTTCGGTCTTGTCACAGCAGCACAGCAGGGGACGCTGGCGCTCTGGACCCTCGCCGACGACAGCGTGCGCCAGAAGGCGGCAGGTAGAAAGGTTGCGACACGTGCTCGCCACGTGGTCGCGCCCGTACGGAGCACCTCTTTTCTGGAAAATTCATAGCCCGGCGTAAGCGAAAGTGCTCTTTAGCCTGCGAAGCGGGGTGCAACCTTAGCAAATCTGCCCTTGCGTATTCATGCACAGGGTTGAGGATGTCCCACGAGCTCCGCTCGGCAATCGAGGAAGACCAAAAATCAAAGATCAAAAGTTCAAGACTCTTACCAGAGGCACAAAGCTGATAATACGCACAAAACACGTGCGCCCGAAGGAATCACACGCGTGGGTTCTCCCGTGGAGGATTCCCGCTACGCCAGACACAGAAGCCAGGATATATTAGCCAGCAAATACGATTTTCATCAAAAGCTCCACGCCACGTTCTCCACATCGATCCGTCAAAAAGATCCTTGCCCTCTCGCTCTGACCGAGCGAGACGAAAGAAAGAACTCAAACGACATTGACAGTTCGATCCGTCTTGAGAGGGACACTGACACTCACAAATCGCCCGTGCCAAGCCAGAGTGTGACCAGCAAAAACCAAAATTATTACCTATCTCGCTGAACGGAACTTTCAAATAAAAAGGGGGGAAAAATCGAACGTTACACTATTGAGGACGCCAGTGCAGTATGCAGAATGGACAGGTCAAACCCGTTCTTTTGTCCGCGAGTGCACCCTAAAGCCACTGTCAAGGGCAAAATATTTCTAAGTTTATGCACAAATTATATTATGTATCCATTTACAAAATATGGATATTAATTATTTAAAATATGATTAATACATTCATAAACTTAATACCTATTAGACGAATATAGTTATTATTAAAGTTATTAAAGAAAAACTAATTGGTATAAAAAGTCACACAATTTTTTCTCATACCTCTTAATGCGCCCTTGATACTACAAGGTCAAAATTTGGTACTACACTGGCTACCTCACTGTATGTTTGTGGCGTGGTCGCTTACTTCAACCACGTGCCTCAACCTATCACTAAACTTCCAATTTATACAGGTGAAAGCAGTGAATACTAAAGGACAGAGCAACTATTCGAATGAGATCACGGTGACGACGAAAGTGGATCGCATAGCGCCGGCAGAGCGGGTGACGTTTGATCCCAAGACGAATATAGTGACGTTCACTGCGCCGCCGACCTGCCTGGCTCTCGTAGCCGTGGCCGAAGGCCTGGCTAATGTTGGAGGAACCACAGGGTGGCAGGTACTATCACATACCCTATCTTATAATATGTCCTCTGAATACCAACAGGCTACATTCCTAATCGCCATTTACCAATTTGTCCTGGTCCTTAAACGTGTCGTTAGTTTGTTATCCAAACACAGTCTATTTGATCTGTTCAGTAAATAAACTGTTCTACTTTACCCTCAAAGGTCTCGCTCGATCGAGTTCTAAAATGAGCTTCCTTAAATAGGAATGAGAAACAAACAATCATAATGAGTTTGTATAACAGACATCATAAATAAAACAAATATCGATACAATTCACGAGGCTGCTCTCAGTATTCGGTAGATAAATATTTAGTAGAAGTCCCTACCTACCTACCTAAATAAACATCTTAAACCAATCGTTCCTTTCTATATAGTACTTACCTAGTATACAGTAGGTGTGTACTACTCATTTATAGCAACGAACGAACACGTCAATAATTCATGTTTCATGTTGGCTGCGTGACTTTTATAAGCTCCTATTATTATGTAAACGAATAAGGATTGCAGGACGTTGGATATTCGTCCAAGCGTTGGATGGAATAAGCAAAAGCTGGGTACTCACCTAGCCATGTAGTATGTAATGTATCTGATACTGTATCAACCTGCAAGTGTGTACGGCTCATCCACGGTCACCGCGTATCTAGCTACGAGCTCCCGCGCACGCTGCGAGCCTTTGTGTTCGCAGCGATACTGCCACTCGGCGGGTTACTGCGAGCTTACTGCTCTCCACGCGCGAGCGGCTCGCAGCGGGCTCGTGCCTGGTGCCTACGTACTCACTTGATACTTAGGCGAAACCCCGAGACCCGGGAGCAGCTGCCCCCGGAGTTGAAGCCTGGGTAATGTTTTAATAACGAGGCCCATTCCTGTGTTCACCCGGGGACCAGAAGACCATTTGTTGTCACTTGATACAGTATCAGATACATTACATGCTAAACGTACAGGTGAGTACCCAGCTAAAAAGAGGCCTACCCTCTAGTGGGCGTAACAGTGGGCAATGACAGGATATTCATGATTTTGTCGAATGTGTAGGTTGTCGACACAATGCCACTGAAGATGTCCGGGGAGCCGACGATCGTGGAGACTGTAATCGAGCTGCCTGCTAAGTCGAGCCGGCGGCAAGGCATGCAGAACCGCCACGTGACGGAGCCGCTCGACGAACTCAACCCGCGCTTCCGCATCAAACTGTGTTTGCAACTCAACCAAGATGTCTGCACCGAGTACACTGAAGCTGAGAGTGAGTTATCGAACCCAGTTTCAACTATTGTAAATGCGAAAGTTTGTGAGGATGTGTGGATGTGACGATGTATGTTTGTGCCTCAATCACGCCGTAACGGCTGAACGGATTTTAATGAAACTTTGAATATACATAGTATGTGTGCTGAAATAACGTATAGGCTACTTTTTATCCGGATACAATGCGGGCGAGGCCGCAGGCGGCAGCTAGTGTTTTTAAGGGGGCCCCCTAGTTCCTGAAAGATCACTATGTCCAAAATGTGATATGCTCAAAAATATCAATTTTGAAGAGTGATTAACGATTTTGCCCATCTCAAATCTAGAAGGGTTCCTCTTCAATTAACATGGATTCTTAAGTACTAACCTGTGAATGCTAAAAGAGTTACTTTTGTGAATTCTATTAGATTCTATTACATTATCTATTCATTTAACGTGACTGTCAACAAAAATAAATATACTACTTTGTTTATTCTAACAAAATAGTGTTCTGTCGAAGTCATAGGGGCCCCATTATCCTAATATGCCTTGGGCCTCCAATATGTTAAAGACGGCCTTGGGTGCTGGGCAAGGCTACTCCATCTTAATTCGTCTCGGGCACTACAGCGTCCCGTTTGCCTCTTGACACTGATAAATCATCTACTGTAGATGGTAAAAGGTTTTAGATTTTATATTATTTTCGAAAGGCTGCATAGGTTTCCTTAAAAGTAAAACTATTGTTGCAGTTGGCGCAGCCTATGTGAAAGAATCGTACATAGTGACAATGACGTCTTTGATAGTCTCTGTGCTGGTGACACTGGTGGTGGTACTGATGTGCCTGTCACTGTTCGTGGTGCTACGCAGACGGAACCACAGGAACAATAAGAACGGCTCCAAGGACTTCGAAATGGGCTCTATGAAGCCCAGCCCTATTGTGACTCCGCAGAACAAAGATCAGCCGCCTCCGTACGAGCACACCGCGGGGATGGAGAACAAGGCTCTGGAACATTCCATGGACATGGGCCTCGGCATCGACGACTCCAAGAATCCGATGTACTCGTCCCAGGGCGGCTACTCCTACCACGTGCCTCGCCAGACGCCATCACACCCCGGACAACCCATGCCCCACAACGATTGTGAGTTTCTAATCCATTTTCTCTTTAATGTCCGATTCCAATATTCTACTAACAAACGACGGATCGTTAATTAACATAGCAACGTTATTGTTCTGTCAAAAAATGTGTGGCGGCTTTTCGACAGATAACAACGTTGCTTTGGTAACGGACGATCCGTCGTCTGTCAGTAGAATATTGGAATCGAGCACAAATTTATGTTATCACATACAGTTTTGTTTTAAACATTTTGTTTCCTTGCGCTAACGAAGGAAGAAAATCCGAAGGTACGGATCGATCTATCCTTTCCGACCCGCACGGCAGACACTAATAGTTCCTTCCGCACAGGGAACATGGGCTTCGTGGATTCGTACACGAACAGCAACCACGGGGGCAGCGTGAACTCGCAGGAGTCGCTCTGGCAGAAGGCGTCTGCGGGGGTGGTGGAGGCGATGGGGGGGCAGCTGGACCGGCAGAGCAATTACGAGTACGACGCGATGCACGGCGCGTACCGCGGCGAGGAGTTCGCGCAGTACTCGCGCCTGCCGCACGCGCCGCACGCACCGCACGCACCGCTCGCGCCGCACGCGCCGCCCGCAGACTACCTGCGCAGCCAGAACCCTTCGCGCCAGGAGTACTGCTCCGACCCCTACGCCTCCGTGCACAAGCCCAAGAAACCCCGCCGGGACCAGCATATCGGTGAGTCTGCAACCAAATCCACCATACTAATAGGCGGATATAAACGGCTCATCGAATGTGGATAAAACTTGGATTACATATAGTTCGTGATCTGGAATAACACATAGGCTACTCTTTATCTGGGTGCCTTGCGAGCGAAGTCGCTGGCGCAAGCTAGTAAAACAATAATGGTATAAATGAAATTATTTATTATTGTTTAAACGACCATCACTGCTCGGGACAAGAATTCCTCGTTTGGGTGTTCCTAGGAACCCATGCTCAATAGCACGTTTGCTGCATTTTTGCAGAATTTGATGTTTTGTGTTGGATATCAATACGATATTATATGTAAATCCGTCGTAGATTGAAACTGAACGGTTTGACATTATTATGATATTTACGATCCTCGTCTAGGCTTCCAAAACAACGACGATCTCGTTTTAATTCATTTAACAAATCCCCAAGATCTTATTTTATGTTTAGTTAAAAGAAAGAAACACGTTTATTTCTGAATAAACAGAATACTGTTCATTTTCTCCTTGCTCGTTTTGACTCGGATCTGAATGAATTACTGGGATTATGCCTCATAAACTTTTTATATCCTTCACACGCCAATATGGGCGACTCGGTGAAAAGTTTTCAAACTTTTAACAATCTTGGAATCTTCCACCTCCTTTATGTGTGGAATTCTGAGAGTTTTCACCGCGCTAGTTAACTTTGTTCCATTTCAATGTTATTTTTACTTACGTAGACGCTGTCTACCAAGTCTACGAGGTCCGTTATAGCACTGGTGGTCTAGTAGTAGCGGCAACGCCTTCCGATCCTAAAGTCATTGGTTGAATTCCAATCGTACATCTATGGGATTTTCTGTTCTAAAATTTTATGTGCGCTCTCAATCGGTGAAGGAAAACATCGTGAGAAAACCGGCATGTCGTAGAACCGCAGAAAGTTCGAAAACATGTGTAAAGTGCATGAAAGGAGCCATTGAGGCGCACTTTAAATCCTTTCACCACACTTGTTCAAAAGAACTATTGATAAGACTAGACTAGATAGACGAACATTTTCCGTCCGTAAACATTTTCACTTTTGTCACTACAACTAGAGTTATGAAAATGAATGTGGATGGATTAAGCAGCAGATGTAGGCCAAAGAAAAGGTGGATGACATGTGTGAAATAGGACATGGTTAAAAAAGCAATGAGGTAGATAGAAGGGAATGAAAGAAGAGAACATGCTGTGCCGACCCCATGTAGAGTGGCAAAAAGGTAGGAAGATGATGAACTTATTCGTCTTTCACAAAATTAACTTCGTACTCTACCGCTGTTTCAAAAGGGCCATTATCATAACTTATGATAAAACAATACAACATTACAATCAAAATTGGAACACGTTGAAAACTGCCTTAATTAACTTAAGAACTGTATCGCAGTTTCCAGCGTCCCCTCCCAATTTAATTAGATTCTAACTAAAACGTTATTTCTAGAATCGCCGTACCACGAAGTGAGCGGCTTGCCGGAGTACCGAGGCGAGGACGGCGGCGAGGACAAGCCCCCCGCGCACCTCTCCCTGAGCTACGACGAGTCCCTAGAGTCAGGGTACTCCACGCCAAACACGCGCTCGCAACGCGTCATCCGAGAGATCATCGTATAACATGCAAATTCGGACGAATTCTATATCACGAACGCTGAAATGCTAATCACGGTTAACAGGGTCACTTAAAAAATGTTCGTTGGAACGTAAACAAATTTTCCGGCTCTGAATTTTAGCTCGTTGCCATAGTGTTTTTTTTAGTTTCTGACTTAACACGGTAAATCTGATTAGCGTTTCAGTTTTCGGAGCCTACTTCTGGTTATATTGCACGAGTCGAGGTATTCGACACCCAACCCACTCGCAACATGGCTGTGGGGTCGTTTGTCATGCCACTTCGTAGGAAATTAAAAACACGAAGCTGAAACGCCAATCAGGATTTTTCCTGACAGGGTCTCCACTATTAATGTATCGGGTAAGAGTCACATTTCAACTGTATTCCATCTGATTAGCGTTTTAGTAGGTATTCGATGGTCCGACGATGACGCTGGAGACAAATATGAATAACAATACGTCATTCGATACCATCGTGAAGCCCAACTCTGTACAGGCTATCTTGATAAATAAGACAACAGTTCAAATTAGTCAATTATTTACTTATATATTGATTGGTGTTATAGCTATTCCACGGATTCCATCCTAACAAAAATGTTAATTCCTCGCCAAAACTAGATGGTATAAAAATCCTTTTTACCCGCTACTATCTGAAAATTCCGCTTCAATGAAGTCTACAGCTGTAAGCATCGTTCTAGTATCAAGATACCGCTGTACAAGACGTGTTTGCAACTTCGTCGTACAATATTTGAACCTACGACATTTCAGTAGAACCCACCGTTAGGAATCGTGCTCACAGAGTCGAACCTTATTGTCTGAACCCTATAAAAGGCCAAAACTACTGTGATGCGCGTTCTCGGTGTTAGTATTTTTTTCCTACTGATTATGATTTGTAACATGCGACTCGATAAATCCCACCGTTCGCACAAACCTGCACAGATTTGATACTCAAAACTAAGGCTATAAGTATACCTAACATAGGGAAAGTCAAGGTAAAGCGTTTTCACGACATTATACCACAACACAATGTACTACCAATTTAACTGCCAACAACAGTTTAGGCGTTTGTGCTAAACTAAACAAGCCTTTATCACACCTATATATTGATTGGAGAAGTACTCAATTCGCACACTAAATTATATATCCATTTAGCTCCAATACTGTAGGCTGTTTATAATAAAAGCGATCGTATTTCCCCCAAGAGATTATCAAACTCTTTGACCTAAGTGTGCAAAAGTCATGAATTATATTGCTTTATCGTCCTTGGCAGTCTTGCCAAGTGGAAATAGTATGGACCTACTCATATTGTTTGTGGACACTAAATTGAGGGTTCGATCCAGGAACCTAAATAACAGGATTCTATATACAGGAACCTATTTCCGTTAGAAATCCATTACAAATGACAAACGTCAAAGCTTAGTATAAAAGGGCTAGCATTTCTTATGTAGTAGGTATTCTTTACTTAATCTAAGTACGACTTTGTAGTACTATTGTACTGTTCTGTAGTATGACTAAAATTTGGTACAAATTCAAATAAGGAACCGATTTTTAAGGCGTACATGAGTCCATATATCTTCACGGAATCTCCGTAATTAAATACTACTCTAAAATTGGATGAAGAACTGGCTTGAAATACTCTAGTTTTTAGACCCTTATAAAATATTTACAGTAATTACAGGCTATTCAGAATAACCACTTTTCAATGCCCCGTTTGATGCCCTGTTGGTATACATCAGTTATCTAAAGAATGAAAGCTTTCATTGATTCTGTCTCAAAGTGGAGGGTTCAAAGCCCCGTACATTGATTATGTTATACTGGTGATCCTTTATAATATGACATGGGTGGCAGCTAGGACCCCAAAATAGGCATACTTTTACCGAATAAAATTCCATAAGGCGACAGAATACCTACAGATTTTTAGAGACCGCACAGTGTAGGTACATCAAATTCCGCCTTTG
The DNA here is from genome assembly GCA_949320045.1 of Scotopteryx bipunctaria. NCBI lineage: Eukaryota > Metazoa > Arthropoda > Insecta > Lepidoptera > Geometridae > Scotopteryx > Scotopteryx bipunctaria. The sequence goes on along the minus strand of OX439450.1, from coordinate 7,618,547 downwards.
ATCACTCACCATCTACTAACGTAAATCGTTTTAATAAGGTAGGTAACTGGATGGATTGGATATTGATGTGTAGGTAAGCTTTGTTTTACTTAAAATTGGTCAGAGTTGGCTAGCTGGAATCGCGATTGAGAAAAATAAATGAAAGAATATTAATGCATTATTCTTATTCGTTGATGAAAACCGATCACAGTTCAGATACTTACCTAAAGTTTTATTTATACTTTAATTATAATAACTTTGTTTAAATAACTGCCTTTGTATTTACTTAGATAATCTTACTTTAGGATCTCATTTTATGCAATTAAAAAGACTCAGTCATCAAATTATGCGGCAAATATTTTTTGTTTCGCTACAAAATATGAGTTTATCTTTATTATTTCAATAAAGCCTAACATATTTGTAATTTTGTAAGAATAAGATTTATCTTTTCAATGTTTACATTTAAAAGAATAGAAGATTAAAAATTTTGAACTGATAGCAATAATAAACAAAAATGTGTACTTAGTTGTTTTTCTACTTTGTTTATTTGTAGCGAAAGTTATTGGAACGCACGTCGCTGCACTCTAAGCATAGCTACTCGAGTCGCGGCATTATACGTATAGCTACGCGCGTAGCAAAGAACGCGTACATTTCCACTGAGCGTAGCAATAACTCTAATAGAAATACTTTTGTAGCCAATCCACTGTTGTAAGACGTTATCATACTTTAATATTTCGTAGACACTGTAACACACGCTGACTTACTGTTATTTCAGAAAATACTGCTGGAAAAGCCAATATATTATTGTAACATTTACGTTTACATTATACCTATGAATGTCTACAAAAGCCTCCTTCACATGTTTATCTAGGTACCTACTTATATCATTTTGATTCTTATAATATCTATCCATTGTTATAAAGTAGTACTTACACCAAAACTTGAAATAATGTTGTTATAGTCAAATCATGTCAATTCAATTTGTATCAACAATCAAATACATTATTATGTGCATAACTATGTGCGCTACACACGGAACACGGTTCCTTTTCCATTTTATTTTAGTTTCTACACTTTTTTGTAAAGATAGCATTATACCAACCTAAAACTGTAAGGTTAGAAAAAATAGGTGCTCTGTTTATTTCAACGAATTGATAAATAACTCCTTCATGTACTTATGTAGATCTAAGGAATAATTTTATTATAAGAGCCTTGTAAAAAGATTGATAGATTTATACATAATATTATACTTGCTAGGTAAATAGAATATAAGTAGCTACTTAAGTACTTATTAATTTTCTTTCGCCATTTACTCTTAAGGTATGACGTCATTGTTAGGCAGCTAAAATGTTACGAAATTATAACTTATGTCATTGGTTTAGTTGTATTGTGGTAACTTATATCCGTGGTATCGGTGGTGCTCGGGCGTGACGCGGCGAACCACCGCGATGTCTGACCTAGCTACAGGCTGAGTTTACATTAGCAGGCTTAGTTGAAATTTTGAGACGTGTGTTACATGATGCAACACAACGGAATGTAACTTTATTGTGAACTCGGTAATACTCGGTACTCTGACTGCATTGACACAAAACACAATCGATGACGAATCATATATCAAACTAAAGTCAGTAGGTACATCGCGATGGTTTCAGAATATGGGCGTAAGGATGGCTAGAATAGAACCTCAGGAACCAGAGCCTGTAGCCGCCTCACTTCACTCTAACGAAGTGGGATCGACACAAGCTATATAAATGTCCCCACGTGATGTAGCGATCACAATGCCACTTTTGCACATAGCGTCTAGGAACTTAGGCGTTAAGAATTTAGCTACAGGCTCAAGCCATATTGAATACGGCTACAGGGTTTCCTTGAGGCTCTATACTCGCGAGTTCGATAACCGCGTCACGACCGACCGGCACCTTTATTAGTTTCCTACAATTTTGAATATGGACATTGCAACTTACAATTGATTTCTTAGAGAGAAAGCCTATAAATAAATATATGCCTGGTTTATTAAAAGTAGGAACTTTAACTTGTTCACTCGGCATGTACTCACCTACTTATTTATGTATTGCGTTTCAATTATGTTTCAAATTAGTCCATGTACGAGTACTTTGTCACTAAATATCAATACCATGGGTTTATTCACTCCGATTTTTTAATATTTTTATCCATAGTAGGTTATAAATTCTCTTATAAAATACTTAATATGTATTTTTTATGTTTATTTATAGCAATTAAGTGCGCTGTCCAATCTAAAATCCTAAGAACAGCGCATCGCGCTATCAGTTTAAATGCATCATCAAATAAAATTATAATATACGAGTAACGCAACAGACTAACCCTTTGTTTCATAAAAACTTAGAGTAGACATGATATGAACTGTATTCAAGTATAAGTTTTTATGAGACAGATTGAAAGTTTATGAATAAAGGAGTCAAAAAAACTTAGTAGGTAATATACCTACACCTTTGTATAGGAAATACATGTTTACACATGTAATCAAAATAAATCTACTTATACCTAGTTATAACTATTAAGACAAGCCATCCTCATCAGTTTTTAGGGTAAGTTTTTTTACAAACCTATGATCATACTAGATAAGACTGTAAATACTTTAGATAATAAGATCCATGACATTCTTTGGAAAAATTCGGTGTAAAATAAATTGCTTATTAAATTGAATTTTATCTTTACAATTTGTTTTCCTTTTTCACCTAAATCCACCTCATTTTAATTATGCAATAGAAAGCTGCATGAAAGGGTTTAGTTCGACCTTCTAAATCCTCTATGGGACTGATTGTTGTTGATTTTTTACGTTTTCAACAAAGTAGATTATCTGCATAAACACTTATCGGAGAAAGAACTATTTAGTAGATAGGTGTTTTTATTTTATTTTTGTGTTGCATTTATATATTTAATTGATTTTATAAAGAGGAAAAAAGGAAGCGAAGTACGCTTATATTCGTTAAAATCAATGTATAACGTAGGCATACTACGTAAAAAGCGGCAATGAAATATCTAAAAAGGTTGCCCGCTAGTTCATGTCAAGATAAATAGGTTACTTACCTAAATTCTCCGAGCGGAAATTGTTTCCTAAAGCATTGCCCCCAAAGGACCAACTTCCCATAGTTTTTTATTCTCCTCCATTTCCTTTTGGCAAGTAGGGAGATAGCACATAAATATGTTGGTACTTGCACTTATCTACCTATGGGCTTTGAGAAGCCAGACCCACACATAGGATCTACTTATGTCTTCATCAATTGTTGGAATACTTCTAAATTATTTGGTAGGTAATTTATTGGAAAGTTTTTGCAAAACGACAAACTTCTGAACCTTGGTATTCTGAAGAATCGTCGGATAAAATTTCAACAAAGCCATCTATGTTTCCTAGATAGTTCCTTGAGTACAAAATAGCTAGGTAAAACCAAGAACCTTACAAAGGGAGAAGGTACAAATCGTGAGATTATACTAGAGATTGTCTTCTTTAGGGAACAAGAGGTGGCGCTAGGAGGTAAAGTTACATCAATAGAGGTTTCCACATTGCTTTCATTCTAAAGCTTTCTTACTACGTATGTTACACACATTTTTTAATTTAAAAAATCTAACTATGTATGTACTAGATATTTACACTGTCCACTAGTAGAAGATATTAAGTTTTTAACCTTACTCTGAGAAAATATTTTTTCATGAAGCATCCCCATATTTATCGATTTGGACCTGACAGAAATGCGCATGTCCGAAAATGTTAGGGTGTGGGTTTCATACACTGCACTTCAAACACTAAAGGGCTGTGAATTAGTTTATTTTAAAATAAATTTAGGGTGTCTTGATGTTTAATTTGTGGAGTGACGACACTAGAAGACCGACCTACTTATTTAGCTTAAGTAGTTTATAAGGACATAGGTACAAATCAATATTCAAAATGGGTAATACACAAGCAAGCGATAAACAATCGAAAACAGGAAAATCTCCAGCGAAGGGTAAACATTTCATCAAAAATTTAAACAAAAAGCAGACCAGGGAAAGCAAGAAGCGTAACAGGAAAAAAAGCGACGCAAAACGAGACGCCATCGACAGAGAGTTCGATAAAACTCCCGATTCAGATAATGTCGAACTTATCGAGGCATCAGATAACGATACGGTCGAGTGCTCGTCGAGAGCACCGCACGAGGGGGAGGGCGAGTCGAGCGTGCAGTCAGAGGTAACGGTGAGCAGGTGCGGGCGGTCACCGACCCTTGGCGAGTCCGCCGCGCCGGGCGCCGTCGCCGCCTCGCCGCAGGACGGCTCCACCTCCGACTCAGTGTTCACGGAGCCGCTCACGCCGCTCACGCCGCTCACCGCCGCCGTCGAGCTCAACCAGTGCTACTACTCGGCCGAGAGCGACAGCGCGCCGGATGAGCAGCCCGTGCCGCGCACGCTCACTCCATCCCCGGCTGCGCCCGCGCATTCGTGGCCCGAGCCCGCCCTCGGTATGCCTCACGACGATGCAGCCTCCGCGCTCACCGCGACGTTTACAGAAAAAGAAGAAAAACTTGACAGTAATGATGACAGCGCTGATAGAGACGAGAATGAAAAGGCTATGGGCTCCATAATTTCGGGGGTGCGTGCTGAACAAGGGAAACGGAATAGTCACGAGTGCAGTCATGACTTCCTCGATAACCGGCTGAAGGCGTCTCCGGGGCAGACCTCGTTCACGCTCTCCAAACATCGGAAGGTGGAGCTGCCTCCGGTCGGCTGTGAGCCGTCCCTGTTACTGGACAACGAAAACGGTTAGTCTATTCTAGTGTCTTTTAGCTGATACACGTAGGAAAAATGGCACTTACCTATTATCTATTGATGTTTGAGGCGATTACAAGCATCATAACAAATCAAATAAAATTGTAGGTATATACCAACAACAGTTGTATAAGTAGTACCGTTGTGTACCTATGTTGTGTAGCGATACTACAGTCACTACTCTCACTTACCTACATTAGGTTGATATGTAGGTACTTTGTTAACGTTTAGTCCGTCCTCACAATGACCAGAAACCAGTTTGTTGGTACCTTCCTCGCTGAGTCCACTGGCCAGTGGCCATTGAATCGAAGTACCTGATGGGTACAAAATGTGGTACAAATCTATAAGTAAGTAGGCGTGTAGTGAGTAAGGTAGGAATCTACTTGCACCATACAATACCACATTAATTAACATTTGTTATGCGCGTACCATAACAAAACATTTATTGGAGGACGAGGTAAAATCATTTCTATAGACTTTGTATTTTCAGATGTACATTAGGTACAATATTGTGAGCCTAGGACCCAATTAAAACCTTTTATCACCTTCATATCTGGGAAAATTATAAAAGATAAAATGAAATTATTTATTTACTAGCAGCCCGCCCCGGCTTCGCACGGGTTTTTAACAAATTAGGATTTTTTAGATAAATTTTTTACACCGCGGGTTACATTATTGGAGTTTTAGTAAGGATCCCTAATTTTTTTGCAAATAAATTATAGCCTATGTTATTCCGTAATAATGTAGCTATCTACTGGTGAAATAATTTTTTAAATCGGTTCAGTAGTTTCGGAGCCTATTCGTTGTAGATGTAGATTCAGAACAAAATGCACATTAGTCGTAGTGACAAAATATAACGATGCGACTGCAAAAGTTACAAAACTATGTACCTAGCAGCCTCAGGCTTAGCCCCCACCTCTTTATCCTGCCTGATACAAACTTTAACATAAAACAACAAATACCATGGTACTAACAAGTACCATGGTACTCGTAGTTTCTGATACCAACGACACAGGGAATCCTAGTGTGGGGTCAGGACTAATGTATTTGTGACTGTTGGGTGTTATTTTTTTGTTTTTATTTTTTATATCTGAAATTAAATTAATTGGGGACTTTGGAGATTATGAGGAGATTTTCAGTTTCCTCATAAGACAGAAAAAGGAGAAAAACATGTTGAACGTTATATTTTTCAGAAATAGACCGTCGACACTCGAGCCTTAGCGACGTCCCAATGACAGAATCCAATGTCTTGCGGAAAGTTGCATCCCTCACATTGGACAAGCACTCCGAAGCCAAGGTCGTCAGACCGAAGTACGTTCCAGATAAGCTAGACTTCCGCCTCTATGAGAAATTTGAAGGTAAAAGAATAATTATTTTCTTTTATGCCTAGATTATTGGACTGTTAGAGCACTGGTGGTCTAGTTGGTAGTGACCCGCCTTCCCATCCTAAGGACGTGGGTTCGAGTCCAGTCGTGTACTAATGGATTTTTCAGTGCGAAAAATTTACTATGTGCATTAAACCAGTTCTCTCAAACGGTAAAGGAAAACATCATGAGGAAACCCGCGGCTTAGTCATCTCCGCACGTATTGACCATGTCTTTCCTGTGGACAAAGCCAACTAAGTTGAGAGGATTGAATAAGTGCTGGGCAAGCCTACTCCATTCGTCCCGGACACTACAGTTCCGTTTGTGAAGGTAAAAGTTGACTCCTGATGCTGTATCATCTACTATAGATGGCAAAAGGCCTTAGTCTACTAGTGAACTGTATGGGATTTTAATCAACCTTTGAAGCTTAGTTAGGCGAAGGCATATGGACTCTAAATATGGACCAGATTGCAATAGATAGTTTATGTCCCTTCAGGACCTCTAAGGTAAATACATACCTTTGTTAGGTAGGTACCTACCTAAGCAGTACCTATTGATCTCAATTTTTAAATGTACCTAAGTAGGTATATGAGCATAGGCCGAGTAAAATATGTTCAGTAATTTTCTTAAGCATAATTATTTTACTTGTCAGTGCTAGGAAAGAATCAGATAATAATGCTACCTAGGTCATTTGTTGTTATCTGCAGGTTAATAACATCATAATCATAAAGATTTCCACTAGGTAGATAGGTAGGTACTTATATTTTACCTAATTCCTTATCTCTACCGAGTGGTAATCAACGTTCTCAAGATAATGTCCATTTTCAACTAGTGTGTGTACGTGATCGGTGTGTTCCTAAAGTGTAACAAAATGCAATTATCAACAACTCGTGTCAACTTCACCAACTCCTCAGTGTCTCAGTTCAACTACGTTAAGTTTCTCAGTAAATTCCGCTCGTCACATAAAGATGTCCACGATCTAAATACAATTCTTGGACTTAATTCTGTGGATTTTTCACAGTATGATATAATCAGCGATGATGACCCTTTATTGAAACCTGAATGTGATGCCTCAAGAAATACGAACAACGTCAAATCAATAGTCCCATTTAGATCTCCAAAAAAGTTAAAATTCAATACTGAAAAATACTCCCTGATGTGGTACAAATGTGTTATATTATTCGTAAAACATAATGGCTATGTAATTGAAATCTCTTGTGATTTGAGAACTAGAACAATGGAGTTGTTTACCCCAGCCCAAAGTTACGTCATACAGCTCAAAGAAAGTAAGTCGTGTTCAAAGCCATAGAATTTGTGAAATTAGATATAATAAAACAAATTCAGAGCTCGGTACCTAATTAATTACGTTGTATGTACCTATCTATCTACTCCCTGACTCGAATATCGAGTAGATAGTCGGTTAGAGCTAGCTAACTAAGTTTTGCTTTACCACGTCCCTCTCACCCCTTTGATAGCGGCCGGCGCCGGCCGCAGCGCGGCGCGGCAGGCTTACAAGTAGCTGGCTAAACTCGATCTCGACTCACTCTCGAGAAATGCTGATTCGAATCAGCCTAAATACCTCCTACCATGAGTATAAAAGGAGTGAATTCTAAGATGACGGCTGATAAAGGGGAGTGGAAGAAAAACACCATGTAATTTTTTTTAAATAATACCTAAACCTAGATTGCACACCTTATTAATACTGCTGTTATGTTACTTCTATTTCCTGAATAAATGACTTAAGTTGTAGCTAACTACGGAGTCTACAAAAGATGCGCAAGAGCAAGCACTAGACTCCTTGCATGGTTGCGCTTTGAAAATGCGCAAGTCGATAATGTCATTTTTAATTTCTGTTTAGTGTCACTGCCACTGTCATGTTGATAGTGTTGAATTGACTGACTGAAGCTGAAGTTTTATTTTGTTTTATGTTTACTTTCGTTCAACGCGATCTGTGAAGTTGCGAATTTAATTTGCAAATTAATCTATTTTCAATTTTATTCCGTATTTTTGGTTTATTTTATTCAAACTAGAAGAGCAATGTAAGTTGTGTTAACTAAGTAAAACTGTTTATTTCTAGGCAGGTTATAGTTTAAAAGTGAACTTTTAAAAACATGTTCACTGTTTCCAGTCCTAAATTAGAAACCCCTAAAAGAATTTAAACTCAAAGAAGAACTGCACAAACCTTGCTAAAACAACAATTTGTCATTTTTCTTACAGGACAGATGCTATTGAACTGGTTTGTGTCCTCTGTCGCCGATAATAGCAACTTGAAGAACCTAGTGAACCAGCAGGATCTGAAGAATCTTGGCATCCAGTACTGCACGCACCTCCTCGCCGCCGGAGTTCTGAGACAAATATCTGATAAGAATGCGCCTACAGAAAATATATTCAAGGTAGGTGCTTAGGTACATGTGTAGGTATCTAATAATTATGATATTTATTTATTTATGGTCATTGTTTTTCATCCTAAGTAAGATGTCAATCTCATAAAAATAATAACAATAGTTACTGTCAGTACAGCTAGTTGCAAGTAAAAACTATAGGTAGGTACTTAAAAAATAATACTCGTATAGACTAAAGCTAAGAGATGTGCATATCTAACAATGTGAATCTTATCCAATAGCCAAGTTTGATGTACTACTGGGCACACATGGAGGCGCCCGCATCGCAGCCGGTCACTCCCGGCAGACTGCACATGGACACCTGGCCTCCAGACAAGGATCAACCACAATACCCAACCCAGGACAACCGACTCATTGATAACAAATTCTTCAGCCCCAATAACAATGAAGAAATCAGTGACATCAGTCAAGCCAAAACAATCATATCCCAGTTGAAGCAGCAGCTACAAGAACTCCAATATCAAATAGAAAAATTCAAAATTAACTCTGAAATTGAAACACTCAACAAAAATCTAGACAAAGACTATGCCTCCATCAATGAATTCTGTTCTAATAAATTCAAAACTCAACTAATAAGCAGCTATCAAACTTCTAACTTAACTCATGAACTAAACAAACAAGATACTAAACCTGTGATAAACATACCTGAATATGCACCTATAAGAACAAATGTAAATATTGATAATAAATTAGAATTAAGTAGCATAGAAAATGAAAAGCTTACTAAAGATATAACACATACACCTGATAAAAGATCTGAAAAAATTGAAAACTATTGTAAGTTAAATAAAAGTAGAGAATATAATAGAATATTGCGGAAGGATGTACTCCCAGCCACAGACAATTTTGATGAATTAAGTGTGCAAACTGAGAATACTAGTAATATACATAAATCCGATCTGGATGTGAATGTGCAGCAAGATAGTTCATCTGATGCCTCATTCCGCAGCATTATATGCTCTTCCAATGATTTAGTAAATGCTGTGGAAAGTTCCTCCATACTTGATGATGGAACAAAGACAATGAAATTCAATGCACTAACGCCTACTGCACAAGTGTTATATGCAAATGTGGATTACAAGGAGCCCGTTGCCTACGATGGGCATAACATAAGTTCACTAGAGCATGATAGTTTGATATTTATTGAGTCGGAAGTCAAACAACATGAAAACTTGAAAACACCATCTGAGCCAATTGAGGCTGAGAAGATTGCAACGGGGAGTATGGATAATCAAGCTTCGTGTGAAGAAGCGGCCTTAAGCCTCGCCATAGCAAGCCCACCGCCCCCTCTGCCCGGAATGCCTCCTCCACCGCCGCCGATGCCAGGAACAGGTCTCTCGCCAGAAGAGAAGTCGGCAGTGACCTCAAATGCACCTTCGGAATCAACAATTACTACACCATCATGCCTATTTGTGCCGCCTGCCCCAACGCCACCGCCACTGCCAGATGCTGGATTAGAGCTAGGACCACCCCCACCTCCTATGCCTGGTATGGGCCCACCCCCACCTATGCCTGGTATAGGCCCACCCCCACCTCCTATGCCTTGCATGGGCCCACCCCCACCTCCTATGCAAGACATGGTACCTCCCCCACCCCCTATGCCAGGCATGGGACCTCCCCCACCTCCTTTGCCAGGCATGGGCCCACCTCCACCTCCTATGCCCGGAATGGGTCCTCCGCCACCCCCTATGCCTGGTATGGGTCCTCCGCCACCCCCTATGCCAGGTATGGGTCCCCCTCCGCCGATGATGCCATGTATGGGTCCCCCACCGCCGATGATGCCGGGCATGGGTCCACCTCCGCCGCCACCCCCAGGACCGGGGGGTCCGCCGCCGCCCCCGCCTACCTATTCAGGGCCTGTCCCGTTCCCCGCGCCGCCTGCCGGTGGATGGAATATGCAGAGAGCCAGTAAGATTATATAGCTGTCTTAGCGCCTCATTCACCATCTCCAAGTGTTTTTAGTTAATTCCTGAGCAATGTTACTTAGCAGGTAAAGGTTAGATTCCTATGATTAGTGCTTCTCGAAAGTCAGTGATATTGACATTGTAAGCCGTCAGGCGAATAGCTTACTCGGCATCTTACTTGAAGGTGGTGAAACAGGTCCTTAGTATTTCACGTCTAAAGTTTCCACATGTACCTGCCTAAAACCTGATTGAACATTTTTCAGCACTAAGAAAAACCCCAGTGAAACCGGTTGCCCCAATGAAACCTCTGTACTGGACGCGAATCTTGGCGCCTCCTAAGCCTCCCACGATCAACGGCGATTCAGCAGCTGGCAGCGTGAAACCTCTCTGGTTAGAAATTGAGGAGACGAAACTGGACAATATTGACGAGTTCGCCGACTTATTCTCCCGGCAAGTGGTCAAAGCGCCCGTGAAGAAGAAAGTTGAAGTTAAAACAAAGATACAACCGGTGAAAATACTAGACAGCAAGAGATCGCAAAATGTCGGAATACTCGCACAGAGTTTGCATGTAGAGTTTTCGGAGATTGAGAACGCTATTTATAATTTTGATACTTCAGTTGTGAGTTTGGAAGCTTTGCAGCAGATTTATGAGTTGGTAAGGATCCTTATTGTTATTTTAGATGTAGGTATATCAAACTATGTCTCTTAGCAAAAATATATTTACGTATTGTATATTACATTGCAGCGCGCAAACGAGGAAGAGCTAGCCGCGATAAAGAATCACCTAAACACTAAACCAGAGATACCCCTGGACAAGCCAGAATCCTTCCTCCACGACCTGTCTGGAATCCCCAACTTTGCAGAGCGGATATCTTGCTTCATGTTTCAAGCCGATTTCGAGGACTCTGTCAGCACAACTATGCATAAACTCGACAATTTGAAACATACATGTGAGGTGAGCCTTTAGAATCTCCATAATTATTAAGATCACATTACATAACTGAGAATCATTTACTTTTAAAAGTAGCCAATTACCCACATCACCACATACTATTATGTAGATGATAAGAAGCTTATTTACTTCCAGTTTCTGATGACAAGCGAGCCGCTGAAAAAGTTATTCGCGATAATTCTGACGCTCGGTAACTACATGAACGGAGGTAACGGACAGCGTGGCCAGGCCGACGGCTTCGGTCTCGAGATCCTCGCCAAGCTCAAGGATGTCAAAGTAAGTCTCTTACGCCCGAATACTCAAACGCGACTCAGAGTTGAGCACGTCTCAACTCTGTCTACATTGTTTTATACTATGTAGTGAAGTAGGAAATAGGATTACGGGACCAATAGACTTGTATTTTCAGTCGAAGCAATCAAACATGACGCTCCTGCACTTCATAGTGCGCACATACATGCACGCTGCGGGCGGCGCGCTGAGCGACGCGTGCGCGCTGCCAGTGCCCGAGCCGGGCGACGTGGCGCGCGCCGCCTCGCTAGACTTCGCCGACGTCGCTCTGCATCTCACTACGCTCACTAACCAACTCACAGGTAACTATAAATCTCCTATTTATCTGCATATTTTGATTCAGTTTCAGTCCTGGTTGCCTGGAAGACATCGCAATAAATGATAAGGTCGCCTTTTGCCAAAAATAAATAAATAATTATGAATTAATCCGGATGGATCCGGACAGGTGGGCGATCATCACCACAGCCTGGCCACCTGAGGGGCGATCCATGGGGGGAGACCTTTACCCAGCAGTGGGACGAAATAGGTGAAAAAGAAAAAATATATAAAAAAATATTTTCACACTGATGGTATATGCTGTTCCAACCTTAGAATATAGAAAAGACCTAAAAGTAATATGATAGTCACTTTTCCTCTATCGCCATCCTTTTCGCACACACCCCCAAGTAGCGTTAGATGGAGTTACAAAATTTTTTTTTTCAGCTTGCAAAGAGAAGTACAATAAAGTGATCGAAACTGACGCGCAATCGAAAAGCCAAGGCGACGAGCCCTCGAGTTGTGACAGCAAATCTCGTCTCGAGGTCTTCAAAGAGAAGATGACCACATTCCTGCATGCAGCTGAGGAGAAACTAAAGACTGAAAATGAGAATCTTGAAGAGTGTAGATCGAAGTTCATAGCAACAGTTCGGTTCTACCAATACTCTCCAAAGTGTGGCAAGGTGGAAGATTGCGAGCCAAAGGAGTTCTTTTCACTTTGGACGTCCTTCTGCAGCGATTTCAAGGATATCTTCAAAAAGGAAGAGCAGATCGCGATAAAAGAAAAGTGAGTCTTAACATTTTTATTGCTTTTTTTCACTAGCGAACTTATTGCGTAACTTTATCCGTCAAGTCACAGTTGACACCTATTCAAATAAGCTAAACATCCTAGGATTTTATAACCAGTCAAATTTGTAATCTTGGCTTTTATTTTTTTACAGATTGAAAGAAGCGAAGAAGCTTCAAGGAGAAAGGAAAACTCTCACACAACCCAAAAAGGAAGGTGGCTTAAAAGCGCGCCTGCAAAAATTGTCAAAGAAATAATACTTCAGAACATTCCATGTGCCATTTTAGGTACAATGCACAAATTGCGATCGAATTTGAAACAATATTAATATTTTCAACATACATACTTATTTATTTCAAAACATTGTGACAAACTATACACCGTGTTTCCGAGGAATTCTCTTTTTTAGGAACTTTGGCAAACACTTCTATAGCTTTTAGTGATCAAATCTTACAAGGGAATATTCGTAATTTCAATTTATTAAATTTAATTGATTTGCACAATAAGAAAGGGACTATATTTGGGTTATGTTGCCGCTTAGTGCAAAGTTAATCTATCAAACTGATATCTTCATTTAATTTGCACTTACTGTTATACCGAGAATTAACAAAAAAAATATATTAAAATTAATATTATTATGGTGAAAAAATATTATTTCGATGGTCTTAACAGTTGGTCAAATTTAACGGATATCTAGAACACGGTGTATAATGAATTTAAAAGTAATATATATAACTATGATTATGAGCTGCAGTTTGCTTTTGTCAAAAGGTATTTAGCTGCTGAAAAATATAATGCGCCAGCTAGTGTGTTCTAACCAGATTTGAGATTATCACTTATGTATATGATTTATTTTGCTTACTTATTTTTATTGAAATACTAATGGATGATAATTAATTACTCAATACCTTTTGTTTCATATTGGTTGAATTCTTTTGTTTGATGTTAAATATTGTTGATATTGTTGGTATGAATGTAAAGCTGTATACAAGAAGTGTGGTGTGTGGATATTTGCTGGTTATAAATATTTAAATGCCGTATTTACTGTAATTGAACATGATGATGAATGCCTCGTAAGGATGTCAAGTATTTTCACTCCATTTAATTGTCAAATTATTATTGGTTCTAACTTGCCAAGACTGCACTACGTTTTATAATGCTTTTTGCTATCCAAATGAACATTTGGATCTCAAAATTATGTAAGATACTAAAAACATTTTTATTAGCATACAGTAGATTCTGTTTATTTATGAAAATGGTGCTGTAACATTTACTATATTATTTACTGTAAATATTTAACAGAAGTAAATAATAAATGAATTTTTTTAAACATCTTTTATTTATTTTTTAAAGACAATCTAAACATTTTTCTTTCCAGACTTTCTGAAGCTTTTTCTCAACTTTTCTACTTTTAGAAAGAGGATCACATACTTTTATCATTGAAGTTTTCAAAGTTTGCCACTGCATGAAACTCAAGTGACTGGTCAATGACCTTTTATCTTCATCATTCCTATACATCTCCTCTTCATCAATAAAATCTGTCAAAGTATTCAGATTTGTTACTTTTCCAAAGTAGTGACTGGTTTTATTACCACTATTAATTTTCTTCTGAAACTTATTGAGTATGTTTATGCTCTCTTGAGCAATTGCTTCACCATGGGCAACCTTTTCAGGGATTAAAAGTAGACTTTCTCGAGATACTGCTTTACCTGTATCTATTTTAGGAATACTTTGTGAATGGAAACAATCTCTTGATATGGCTTTGCCAATGTCTACTTTAGACACAGTTGATAAAAGCACAGGTTCACTCAACTTTTGTGTCTTTTCTTCTATGACATCATCATCATTTTCTTCGTTGATTTTGGTGATGTATCCCAGTATTTGCCCAAATGAACTAGATTCATCATCATCTAGCATTGGTAGGTCTACATTGATGTTTTTCTTCTGGGACCAATTGAATCTTCCAAAATTGTCCATGTTTTTCAAGTCAAGCCATTTTTCTAAGTCATCTGGGAGATCTTGATCCGAAGATAAGAATTTCAAACCTTTTGGCTGTAGTACTGTCAAATAACGATACAAACAGGTGTACCATGATGTTGAGTGATGGAGGAGCACAGTACACAATGAGTACAGGCGACTGAGCAAGGCATATGGTGTCAAACTCATCCAATGGCTCTCACCTCTCTTTACTCTATCAAAGTAGAATACAGCTGCTTGCTTTGAACAAATCCCTATCCTCAGCATTATTTTTGAAAATGCAATTATTCTCACCAAGACATACTCCAACATTTGACGAGTTGGAAAGTATTCTTCATCATCTTGAGGCAGGACAGCCATGAAATTTTCTACATCTTTTAATAAATTTAACTGTAAATATCTTTTAAGGGTTGAGTTGATTTTCCGAATGTTCCTATACCCAATGTCATTACGAAATTTTTTATTGTATTTATAAAGAAATCGTGAAAGGAGTGCACTTTCTTTATGAAGAGGAGTTTGTTTCGATAAAACTCTAAGAATATTGTTGCAAACATGTTCCAACTCTTTGACATCTGTAAACAAAAATTTAGTTTTGGTGAGATTTTGTTATATCTCTATTATTTCAGGCAGTTACTTCGTGACGTGCCTGACTCCGTAGGTTATGAAGGGCTGTTGAAGTGCCTTTAGAATTCTAGACAGGTAAAGGTGCTCGATATAGAGTCGAAGTACCTATATTAGATAAGGTTCCTCTGTAACGAACAGACTACTAACCTATTATTTCCATTAATCGTATAGTCTGCACTGGTGGTGGTGATAGGTTCATCAATTTCCATGGCTCCAACATTTTGGTTATAAATGCGACACACAATTTAACGACAAAGACCATTTAGACTACCATAATTCTAGTGCAATCAATCTATCGGTCATATTTCTGGTTTGTTTTGTGTGTTTACGTGTTGTAAGTGTTTTTGCGGGTTGTTATTTTGATAAGCTTTGATTATAAACCTTTATATTCAAAGTTGGTTAGTTTCTCCAAAATCCTCATTCCTCTCTTAGATGACAACTTCGATGGTTATGTCAATGTCAGCTAGTCACCTTACTCACTAAGCACGAATTAGCTCTTTAGGCTACGGCCACACTAACGTGATATGTATGACAATAATACATACATACTTAATTATCAGGCTTGTATGTATCGCTACCATACGCTACGCTCATAGTGTATGGTGTTTTTAAATCATTTTTGGCCAAAAAGGATATAAATACTGAACACATGTTAAAACACTGCTCCATCCGAGGCTCCATCAAACTTAACGTAAATTATTAACCAGCAACACATATTACAACTAATAATAGAACTAATTCATGGCAGGGCACGACACAGTGTTTTTTTATCCATCCATACAGATCCATACTGATACAGTGCGCCCAGCGTAACTTGGCGTGCGTGAAGTTAGCCGTTGGACATGCGCAGTGTAGCTTTTTCATACTAAATTGTTTACTGCGCATCGAAACGGCTAACTTCACGCACGCCAAGTTACGCTGGGCGCACTGTATCTATATATTTATTATTACTATCTGTGCTGTGGTACTCTCTGATCCCGTCGAACTAAAAAAAAATATTTCTTACAAACTTACAATAATATTTTACAGATCCCTGCGGACCAAGCCACAGTCGTAAGGCCGCCATTCAGTGTTTCATGATAAGTTCAAGTCGGCGCGCTACATACTGTACTTACTGCTATAATTGAAAATTACTATTGGTCATCACATCACACAACCGGTAAATATATACGTACCCACTCGCTGCCTGCTATGCTGGCTCCCAGATCTAGTCAGCCTCAAAAAGTATATCTTGCTTATCCTCTAGCAGCTAGTCTAGCTAAAGTTAGGTACGTATTCTTGCCATAAACGAGGCACACACAGCTAACAAAGCTGCTACTAACACGCGGTGGAGACAGTCAGCATGGCACTTATTCACATAAGTACATTCATATTAGTCGTATACTTTTCTAGGATAATTTTTAAACTAACCTTGTTATTTTATTTTCTAACAGATAAACCATGCCAAAAAACAAGAAGCAAGAAAGTTCAAGTGATAGCGATGAAGGACCTGTGGATGTAAGTTAGCCTTTGGCGAAATTCTTTTATTTACCAACTAACTATATCAAAATGTCTGCTGTAAAATACAAAGAGTGATTAGCATCCCACTATCCCAACCAGTTGGGAGCTTAGCTGGTTCAACCTATCTACCAAAAACATCTCAATTAATGCCATGACATTGAAACGCTAGACCAAAGACACTAGCAGTACATTATGAAGATGTGCCCAACAGTGAAGCACAAGCCTGATCATAAATACATGCAGAGGAGCAAATATATTCAAAATCCTAGATAGATGCTCCTTTTAATAACAAAACTGTTTTTAATTTCACAGAGTACAGAAACATTATTTCTGGCATTGAGAAAGTAAATGTTATTTTTGTTTCAGAGGAACCCTCCTCCGGAAAAGAAAGCCAAAGTAGGAAGTAAGACTGATGAAAAAGAACCAACATGGTCACTCCCAAACAGAAAGTTTGTAAAACTGAGGGAATTCAAAGGCAAAATGTACGTAGACATCAGAGAGTACTATGAGAAGAATGGTGAACTTTTGCCTGGCAAGAAAGGCATCAGTTTAACTCCGGAACAGTGGCGAATGATAATGTCATTGGGTGATGAAATTACTGAAACTCTTAGCTCTAAGTGTTAAAACTGAGTGTGATTTTCATTATATTGTTATTCAAAAAACTTTGTGATGTAATTTAACTGTTCAACAGTTCCAAATAAACCAAATGATCAAAACTTGCTTTATTTTGATGGATGCCACCAAGCTTGGACGAATTATTTGTCCAAGGTTCCAAGTGATTAGATTAGTAGGTAGGTAGATAAAATAAATAAGATACATATGTACCCCATAAAACTTTATTTACTTATATAAAACAATAGTAAAATGCAATATTGGTTGAATCAATAGTTCATATTCACTTCATAAAATTATTAAAAACAGGTACAATCTTGAGCACTTTGGGGCAAGTGGTTTTTATGGCAAAAAGGCTGCATAATCAGCTTCCATATGTTTTGTCTGATTTACAAATAAAACTAGATGCCATTTACATCGCGTCTAACTATAGGATCTCTGAAACATTGTATCAAAATTACCTATCACATTACAGTTTTGTGTTAGATCTAGGATCAATTAAAATAACTTAGGCTAACACCTAAATTGACACAGTATTATTAGAATAAATCATACCAAAATAAGTTCACGTAAGAATTGAAATCTTATAAGGCAAAGAATTATTTTTAGGAAATTATGGAATATTATATTGTTTAAAATACAAACAATTAACAAAAACGTTTTGTATCCTTGCAAATGGCGACAGATTAGTTTATCATTTTAACTTAATTGTCTTTGATTAATTGAGCTACATGAGGAAAAATATCTACATAAAACCCAAACCACCCCAACGGTTACCATCAGCGAACCAGCACCTAAGTAACAAAATAAAAATGGTTCTGTATTTTGTTTAAAAAATGGAATTGTTTCTAATGTCTTCTTAATTTATTTTCAAGCCGCGTATTCACTAGGGGACAAAGTCGCTCGACATGTCGAGAGCAGTCGCGGGACATTTACATGCGACTGTCCGAAGACAAAGTCGAGTGACATTTTGCTCGTCCACACACCACAACCACAGTTGTGGTTGAGATGTTGCCAGAAGAGGTAGAGTTGCTAAGTGCGACTTACATAATTAGGGGAACAAAGCTACACACGTCCTCACTACTCAAATGCCGTCGGGCGACTGTCGAGGTGCACGAAGTCGCAGCAAGTCGACGCTCTCAGAGCGTCGACAAGTGACATGTCCCGCGACACGTTGGTGTCGCCTGCGATGTCGTGCGATGTCCACCGACACGTAGAATTCGTGTCGGGCGACAAGGTCGCGGGACAAATGTCCCCTAGTGAATACATGGTTTCAAGGTCTAAAATGTACATAGTATAAGAAAATGAACTCTGTTTTTTTATCTTTGTAACCCCCCCGCGTTGGTTGGGTGCCTCTGCCACCTTTTACGTCCGCTCGGGGGAGAATTTGTTTACGTTTTTGGACCAAGATTAAAATCCAGAATACCTTTGGTACTTACATACCTATTTTTGAGAAAAATAATTCCGTGTATCTAAACGACAAAATAGTCTAGAAAATGTAGATTTTAAAAATGTTCAGAATCTAATAAATATTTTTGTATAAAAATACAGCAACCGGACATTGGTTTTATAATCCAACAAATCCATATCAAAGTATCTAGTATGAGATTACACATAAAATAACAGTTGACAAATTAAAACCTAAACTATGTTGACTAGTGTTACAAGTAATATTTTGGTTTACTTTCACTCTAGTTTTGTGGCACTATATAAAAAACGTTGAACCAAAGGAATACTCACTATTCCATTAAGTACGCGTTTATAAAGAAGGCCATAGTAACTTCACACACAATCACATATTAAATAAACATAAACTATTCTAATATTCCTTTTTTCTGGTTCATAGTTGATAAATAAATAAATATATGAACTGTAGGAATGAAAAACAATAACATAATATTTTTTAGGTACTAAAAGTCATGGCAATTCCATATACCTAAACATTTTTACATCAATCAGTAACATTCGCAATTCCCCAGTTTGAATATTGAACATCAAAAACATTAATCTAAATGACTGACATGCACATCATAGACACCATACATAATTTTAATAGCTACATAGCATATCATCTACTGAATTGAATTAAAATACAATACAAGTACCTACCATGCAGTTAAACTCGTAGTACATACAATTCCGCTAAAACCACAAATGGAAGGATTTCTACACACCAAAGCTGCCGGCCCGGCGGGCTCATTTCTACTACCAGGCGGCACGCCCGCCCCTCCGTCCGCTTATTCAGTTGCCCGCCGGCTTTCACGGAATAGTGACGTTATTTGTGAACGCCACATGCCGCGACTGTCGTGTGCATCTGCAAAGTTGTCTGACTCGCAACTTTCTGAAGCCTTTGGCGTCTTTGGTGTATAGACACCTGAAGGTAATGGACCTTAACGCGTAATACTCGTAATAAACTTCCTTCAGATCTACAACATTTAAAACACTTTAATCAAAACCTACTACTTATTTTTCTTTTTGCTTGATATGGAAACAGTCGATATTGAAATGCTGGCACATTTCCTGCACCTGGGAATAAAACATGAATGAATTAGTAGAATTAGTAAAGAAAAAGTACATTCTAAAGAAATAATTTAATAATGCCACCTGGAGGGAAAGTACTCCAAATATCGAAGATAGCTAATTTTACCCAAAGGAAACATTCTTTTATTTTACAAAAGAAGCAAAACTGCATTTATAGATTTTAGAAAAAACGTTTACCACACCCGGGAATCTAGCCAACTAAAATCCGAAAAAAAATCAACTTACTGAACTTTTATTAATACAACTTACTGGCATTATAAAATTCCAACCTGTAATTATCCTTACTAGATACATCCTGTATATTATCCTTACTGGATACAATCAAGCATACCAAATAGTAGAACTTTGCAAGTTTCATTCCACCAATTCATCAGCCCAAATTAGTTTGGGTTCTATTACTACAAAATGGCAGTCACCACTTTTGTGCCATAGTAAATGTGCGCCAGAGAACTGAATATGGTGAGCGCAGTGAGCAGCATGACCTCTGTGAGCGGACTCACTCGCAGCACAAACACAGCGCTCAGTACCACGGAGTAAGGAAACACGAGCCCGTTGAACAACTCGTACTGAGTGTTCCTCAGCTGAGATACGTTTAACTAAATAATGTAGGTGCCACTCACCACTTTAGTGCCGTAGTAAATGTGCGCCACAGAGCTGGATATGGTGAGCGCAGTGAGCAGCATGACCTCTGTGAGCGGACTCACTCGCAGCACAAACACGGCGCTCAGTACCACGGAGTAAGGAAACACGAGCCCGTTGAACAACTCGTACTGAGTGTTCCTCAGCTGAGATACGTTTAACTAAATAATGTAGGTGCCACTCACCACTTTAGTGCCGTAGTAAATGTGCGCCACAGAGCTGGATATGGTGAGCGCAGTGAGCAGCATGACCTCTGTGAGCGGACTCACTCGCAGCACAAACACGGCGCTCAGTACCACGGAGTAAGGAAACACGAGCCCGTTGAACAACTCGTACTGAGTGTTCCTCAGCTGAGATACGTTTAACTAAATAATGTAGGTGCCACTCACCACTTTAGTGCCGTAGTAAATGTGCGCCACAGAGCTGGATATGGTGAGCGCAGTGAGCAGCATGACCTCTGTGAGCGGACTCACTCGCAGCACAAACACAGCGCTCAGTACCACGGAGTAAGGAAACACGAGCCCGTTGAACGACTCGCATTGCGTATCACTCATCTGAGACACGATTAAACGGCACTGGAAGGAATGAAGAATATTAAAATTGCTGCTTAATACATGATTTTGAGGTGATGATGTTACAGTAAGTTGGACGCACAATTAATGAGAAATGTAACACCTGAGATTACATAGTACTGACTACTGAGATAACACTAGGATTTCCTGTTTCATCGTTCTTTTTCATCTTCAAGAGAAGTTTTGTACGTATTCTGTATCCATGCGCAAACTTTTTCGTCTTTTTACATGACAACTGTGACCAGCTTTACCGTGACCATCATGGTATGTTACCTCTTTATAATAATAGTGTAGATAGGCAATTTTGTTTCTGAATAAAACGAATTGATACCTACTCACATTGATATTAGAGAAGATGGTTCCTGTGAGGATGTAGAAGAGTCGCGGCGCGCGGTTGATGATGTCGTTGGGTGAGAACAGCGCCCACGTGCTGCTCAGTAAGAAGAACATGAACAGAGGCACCAGAGGCCGAATCGCCTCCAGCAATGGCCGCAGCTTGCCGGTGCGGTTACGGTACGATCTACGACAAACTCAAAGTCAATGTTGATGATATCATTAAATCCTACTAATATTATAAATGCAAAAGTTTGTGAAGATGTGACGATGTATGTTTGTGCCTCAATCACGCCGCCGTAACGGCAGAACGGATTTGAATGAAACTTGGAATATACATAGTATGTGTGCTGGAATAACATATAGGCTACTCTTTGTCCGGATATCACGCGAGCGAAGCCGCGGGCGAAAGCTAGTATATAAATATATTTGTGGACATTTCACACAGCGCCATCTAGCCCCAAACTAAGTAAAGCTTATACTACGGGCACCAGATGGTTGATAGAATATATATCTAATAAGTACTTTTTTGTTGTATTATACAACTTGTATATTAATACTACAAAACCGAAACCCGGAAGAAATATTTGCAGAACATACAAACATTTCTCCGGTAGCGGCAGTCGAACCCGAAAACTTGTGTTTTTTTTATAATTTTGAGTAATTAATAACTTATGATATTCAATCATTTAAGCTGCACTACTTTACAAGAAGATTTAAACAAACGAACATCTTTTGAGACACATATAAATGAAACTAAAGTTTCGTTCTTTTAGAGGCCCCCATGACTCAACTAAAGCAGGGTGAATGACATACACTAAAAAACCAGTACACGAAAAAAGTAACATTAAAATAAATAAGAAGTAGTGTACTAACTTGTAAATATTCCACAAGATGACAGTCTGACTAGTGAGCATGGCAGAGAAGTACAGCGTGAGCTCGAATACGAAGCCCGGAGAGACTCCACCGGGCAGCGTCACGTGCCACGCCTGCGGCCCGATCACCGACGTTATGAGGAGGAGAATGCACGAGCCCTGTAGCAAATAACACCCAACAGTCACACAAGTCCTAAAGCCGCAATACATTTGTCTGACTTGCAAGGCCGTCTTTAACCTATTGGAGGCCATGGGCGATGTCAGAAACTAAGAGTATAGTACCGGAACACTCAAAACTTGTGAGGAATTATTAATTTCGAATCTTAAAATCTCTAGATTCGGAATTCTGGCCAAATTCGATGCTGACTAAACGTAAATAAAATCTTAATTTACCAGATCAGTCTCATATAGCACAGATAAATCATTTTCAAATCCGCGGTCAGAATCTAGTCTGATTTATAAACATTTTCATAAATATATTTACACGGTTTCCTAGTTAATTCTTTTTAGAAAAAAAAATCTAATTTTGCTAGAGATATAGGCCTATGGTTTAGCTGTGGAAGCTAACAGTAGACACTAAGATTTTCATAAAAAGGTAACTTACAATCATTGTGAAGTCGTATCCCCAAGGCAGGAACATGACACCCGTGTTATATTTTTCCCAATGCGTCAGGTAGAAGTTGAAGAAGATATTCCATACAACGAAGAAAAACCGCAGCGGACTCAGCTCATCCCTGTCAAATATTTATTATATTACTGTAATTTTTTTATAACCATCTTCCATCCGCAGCGTAGTTCCGCGACGATATCCGGATAAAAAGTAGGCTGTGTGACTCATCTCTAAGCAAAAAACATAGATTCGTTGCTGTGTGAAAGAAGGACAAACCAATTAACAACATTTCTCATTTATAACCTGGCTGCATGCGTATGAGCCCAGTAACCATCTTCGACGTAGCGACCATCTTTATTTTTCGGACGGACAAAAATTCTGCGGTTCGCAGCTGGCTGGCTGGCAGCTTTACCAGCTTTGATATAGCGACCATAATATAGTATACTAGCTGCCGCCCGCGGCTTCACTCGCGCGGTATCCCAACAAAAAGTAGCCTATATGTTATTCTAGCACACATACTATGTGTATTCCAAGTTTCATTCAAATCCGTTCAGTCGTTACGGCGTGATTAAGGCACAAACATACATCCTCACAAACTTTTGCATTTGTAATATTAGTTAAAGTTAAGCAACGATATGCGCAGTTACAAATTGGGATGGGTGACCGCAAGTGGCATTACGAGCTGAGCGCTTCCGTGCTTCGGAGGGCACGTTAAACAGTCGGTCCCGGCTTTTAAGTCGTTAAGCCATGACGGAGGCCTTTAGGCGGTCTAAAAACTCCGTCACTAGAGTTGGCCACTAGCTTATACGAACATAAATAATAATATTAGTAAGATTATTATATAAATAGTTAGTGCTTTAGTATAGCGAATGGAAAGGCAACAGCGGCGTACCTACTTTAAGTGAACCGAGCTGCCGCGCGAGGCAAGTGCTTGCCCACTTAGGACATGCCTCACCCGCAGTTTGCGCGTTTGCCTCGGGCGAGGAACGCCATAACCAATCAAGCATCGCGATGATAGTCAGTACACAGCTAACCGCCTATGACTGGGCACTGTTCAAGCTACCTTCCAAATATGCTGTATAAGCAGGTGGGTATGAGCACGGCCGAGTAGGAGTCCAGTCCGTGGTCGAACAACTCGCCGAGAGGGCCGCTGGTGCCAGTGCGCCGAGCTTGCTTTCCGTCGATGCCATCTGAAATATTTAATTATATTATATACATACACACATACATAATTTCACGCCTGTTTCCCATAGAGATCCTGAGATCACGGGTCTCCATTTGCTACGATGCTGAAGGTCAAGGTCAAAATATTTTATTCCTTAAAATCACTGGGATCACTTGGACACGTCTTAAATCTACGTTGCATTTACATCAGGGACTTTATTCGCTATGACCAAATGAAACTTGACTGCTTGTAACTTGTTTGTGACATGCCGCGTCACGTTTTTGCAATACAAAATTTTCATATAGAATACAATACACGGTGATTCCACGAACGTGCCCGCGTTACGTTTTGTTTGGTCATAGTGAATAAGGGGGTTGTTCGTAACGCGAACATACCCTTTTTCGCTTCATTCATTCACATTATATTCCTCATGCATGCTTGCTGGTTTAGGGTACTCTTGACCTGAATTTTTAACCCGCGATGTTGTCTGCGTGTTAGAAGATTTTTTTGGAATCACATTATCTGGTAGCGCAAAAAGTCAATATCACGCGCATTCTCATCCAAATTTAGGCCGCCCACAACACTGCTTGACCTTGCTAGTATAATAATAGGTTTCCCATACAAACTTTCATCCCTTATTTCACCCCCTTCAGGATTATTTTTGCAACAAGTAGCTTATGTCCTTCCCCGAGATGGAATCTATCTCCTTGCCTCATCAAAATCTGTTCGAAGCGTGAAAATGAAACAAACAGATAGAGTACTTACGCATTTAGTATGGATTTCTTTTTATACTTTTTTACCAAACTCCGAAGGAGGAGGGTAATGTTCTATGCCTACTGAAAGAATCGACCTACTGAGTACATGCCCAACCGCCTAAACTAATTTAAAAAGTTAGTAGGACCACTCGTAAGAATCGTGTATAAACATTAAGGTAAGGTTTGATTTGGAATGTCGTCGGTCTAATCTAATGCAATGTCTAACACTTGGACGACAGGTGTGTATCTTCACTTAGTGAAGGTCGGACCGATTTGTTCTTTTATTATATACCTACAGAAAATCAATAAGTCAAATCAAAGGTTTGTTTCGAAATTGATTTTTCTATATTTTTTCCGTTTGAGGAGACACTAAAGGAATCACCTGTTATTTCAACTTATAGAAAAAAAAGTTAGGCTGTGCTCAGTCCTATTCCGGATTCTAACAATGCTGATGATCTATCGATCAATGAGAGACATAGTTTAGTCCAAATGTATTGAGTAATTTCTAAATAACACAGTAGATAATGAAACCAGGATGCGATCAGAGTCGAAATAATAAATATCTGTTTACTATTATCATGTCGACACTTCAAATGTAACACGAGATAACAAAGGGCACTAATACAATCAATATGGTCAAGTGCGTGTTTTACCTACTGCAAACTCCAGAGTCCAGCAAGTCCGACAGCACAAAATCGTTAGCCCTGGAAGTCTATTGGGAGGTCTATGTCCAACAGTGGACTTGTATGGGCTGATGATCTGATAGATATCTAAGGTCTAGTAGATAACAAACGAATGTAATATCTAAAACGGAAATCGGATGGTCGTCGCGATAACTCCCAAGTAGAAGAGTGATTCCGTATTCCTTATTATAAAAAACAATGACTATTCGGAAAAGATTCAAGTATCTACCTAAATTGAGTAGGTCTATGTACCTACTTAAGTAGGTATTAAAAAAAATCACAATCTATAACTATCAATCGTTGCCTTTTGATTGGGTAATCTTATCGTATTTATGGTAATATCAATCAGGATTACATATATACATAATATCATGCCCGTATCCTTAATGGGGTGGGCGAGCCACAAGTAATCATAATATGAAAACTTGCAGCCACTCCACTCCTGATTCAAAGTTCCAAGATGGATATAATGGTGAACACATGATAAGTAATCATCATAAAAACTTCTACTTTTTTACTTAATTGAAGCGCTCGTGGTGTGGCTTGCTTAGGCGTTCTTGATTGATTGTCGAAGTTAAGCAACGTTGTGCGCGGTCACAATTTGGATGGGTGACCGCAAGTGGCATTACGAGCTGAGCGCTTCCGTGCTTCGGAGAGCACATTAAATTGTCGGCTAAGCCATGACGGAGGCCTTTAGGCGGCCTAAAAACTTCGTCAAAAGAGTTGGCCACTAGCTCATACGAACTTACTTATAAAAACTTCTAGTTTTATTAATATTAGTTAAAGAAGCATCTGTCTTATGCTCGGTTCCATTATTCTACTAACGGACGACCGACGGATCGTACATTACCATAACAGCGTTGTTATGTCGAAAAACGCCGTATATTTTTAAACTTTATTTTAATGTACTCAGTTGAATGCGTTTTATTTATTAGGAATCTGTTTAAGGAACCCTAGTCACGCGAGCGACAGATATCAGCTAATGAAATGGATCCATGGAATCGTCATTACAAAGTAATAATATTATATCATCTCGTAATGTATTTACCAACAAACGCATAAACCAATCGACTTAGTTTCTGTATCATGTTAGATTTTTTATGAATTTCTCCCTAATATAATAATATAAAACTTTTCAAATTCAATATCAAAATGATAACGAGTAAAATAAGGTATGTACTAGTTGTGTCACTAGCTCTTTCGAACCAGTGTGGTGAAAGGATTTAAAGTTAAAAATTCAAAGGCTCCTTTCATGCACTGGGTAGGTAGGTACCTCCTACCTACCTAGTAGATTTAGTAGTAAGTAAAGTACCTTTAATAACACAATCTTTTGACATTGGAACCACTAGTGATTATGACGACGCGGGGTCATGGTTGCTTAGCAGTAAAATTACCTAGGTAAATTGCATGATACAGGTAAATATATTTTAAAACGAGCTTATTATGTATTCGAGTTTTTGCAGCTTATTTATTTAGAATCACTGATGTTTTCAGACATTATAATTACACCGCTTATTGTCTGAACAATAATTTCTATTCAAAATTTTGACATTTGGTGAGCTGCCAACCTTTGACGAAAATAAGGTACTTTTAGTACTAGCTATAATAGCATAGGTTAGGGTACTTAAACATGGTAGATAAGTATTATGGTGAACATTAATATTAAAGCACCTGCATAGATTACTTAATGCTGGTAGGCAGTAGGCAGTATAGGAATGTTGCTAATTGACTTAGCATGATGCAGAAAATTGTTTAATCCAATTATAATACTTAACAAGCTAGTACAGTCTACTCCAGTAAGATCTTGTCCAAAACAGTACAGTTCACTGATATTTTAAAAGTAATTTTTTTATGACAATATTATCTGCTAGATCTTTCAGGAGTTTACTGTACATATACTTAATAAATACCTATATTAATGTAATATCATGCTCACCTAGAGTGTACGCGACAAATAAGTTGACGGCAGAAACAGCCCAGACCCAGGACGGTATGCGATCATTGGTTACATTATCTTCAGTTAATGCATAGAATCCAAAATCATAGTACGAGAACAACAGGAAATTAAGGACTGTGAGTAAAAAACCAGTGAATGTTAGCAGGTTCGGTGCCACCCACACCGGGCAAAACTGAAATGTTAAAATAATAGTTCTCAGGGCCCAAGATACCATAAATATTTTCTAAATTAGTATCATGGTTATTTTTAAGACAAATAGCATTTGTAATAATTATGATATTTATGTAAATGCATACATTTACATGGTACCTATCTAGCTCAATTGGATATGGAATGTTTACTAACAAAACTTTGTAAGCAACCAATGACAGCAGATGTAAGTAAAAACACATTTTAGATGATGTTTTTAATTAAGGCTAGCTTCTGCACATAGATTCGAACACATCATTGTAATTTAAATAATACTAAACTAGCCAATTATTTAAATGTTTTTGTTACATTGTGTCTGCATCAAATTGGACTAGCTAGAGGAAGATAGAGGTAGGCAGGTAATTTCTTTCAATATTGTTCCTTCATTCAAATATTGTAAAATCTTTTTACACAGAAAATAAATATGCAACAGTAAGTACTTAGCTTTTTTCATTATTGAACGAATTTTGCATGTGATTAGCTTGTAAAAATCTGTGAAATATATACTGTGATAAGAGCACTCCTACTGATTTATAATAAAGCGATATGGTGCTTACCTGCACACACCAGTTCCAAAAAGGGTGCATAACATAGTTGCTGAGTACACTGGTGTCCACCGAGTTATACTGCAATACAAACAAATGCATGTTTACAAACACGTTCAGGATGCAACCATCTTTACCCAAATGAAATTGACATGCTAGAGAATATTATTTGTTTAGGTATAGTTAACTCTTTGACTTTTCTAAATCTGGGTGAAGTACGGTCGGGCAAGAATAACAAGGTTGATTTTGTCTTGCAATAATATTCAGACAGTTACTAATGCATCGTCTAAACGCTATTTTGGTTAGACAGGAAATTTTGACAAAACTGGTAGACCACTTTCTTTGCCCACCGTACCATGATACTAGTGGTTCTGATTTCTGATACCCACAACACAGGCATTCCTAGTATAGGGTTATAACTATGTGACTGTTAGGTGTTCTTCATCCTACTAATATTATAAACGCGAAAGTTTGTATGTATGGATGTTTATTACTCTTTCATGCCTTTGAATGAAACTTGGAATATACATAGTACATGTCCTGGATTAACATATCGTTTATTTTTTATCCGGGTACCACGCTAATGAAGACGCGGGCAGCATTTAGTTTATTATAATTAAATAGGTACGAAGTTATATTCCTACTTAAAAAAAATTAAGATAATCTGCTAGACCGAAAAAGTAAACATTATATTTAGCATCGAGTGGATGAGGAAAGATCTTAATTACAAGTTGTTGAGAACAGAAGAGGAAAGATGATCGGCGATTATACAACATGACAGTTTCATTAAGAATATCTTAGAAGGGAAAGTGGAAGGAAGGAGAGGAAGAGGAAGACCAAGGATTTGCTATAAGTGCCAAGTGAAGGAGAAGGTTGCTGTCATGTTAACAATCAAGGAGGCTGCCCTGGAAACTATGTGAAGAAAAATACATCAGTTATGCCAACAAAGGTCAAACCCTAGAATTGGAAGAAGAAAGAGAAGAAGTTTCATACCTAGGTAGGTACCTAAGCACAAAACTAATAAAGTCATTATTATAATGAGAATAATTATAAAAAGGCCTCCTCTTTAACCAATCTCTCCCATCCCTAGCAAATCTCATCCACTGGCTATTATAAGTATTTTGGTATAATTAAATGAAGAAGTGATTTGTGCTGATTTGTAAAGATACAATTCAATTAGGTAAGAGCTTTGATTATATTTTGGCATAGATAATATTACTATTAGCATCATTATACTACACTGCCAATAATATGAATGCAAATACTATTAACTTATGCTTGTGGTTCAATTAAGCTGTGGTCGAATTGATTTTGATGATTTTCTAAATAGGTATACTTAAGACCTAGAATGGCAATAATAGAAGCTGTTTTTTTATTAAAAAACCTGCCACGCTAGCTTATGCCACAGGTAGCCGGAGGGTCCTTTCATATTTTGGTTCCATCTGATACGGCTTTTTAATACTTATTTAATTAGGCCGGTACCTACATGAACCAATAGTAATAAAAGTAATAAAAAAAGTTAATAGTAATAAAAGTTATATCTATATGGAATAATATAGATAGGTATATCTTATTATTGTGATTCAGCACTCAAAGAAATTTGTAACCTCACGGATTTTTGATGCTTAGATTATCTTCGTACTATTCGGCAGTCTAGGTATTTTGATAACCAGCTGATATTTGAAGAGCATGGTTTGTATAGGTAGGTAGAGTACCTTTGTACCTACTGGTGCTTTACCTACTTCAATTATGTGGAGTCTCCAAATACGAAAGGTAGCAAGGTATACCTACACACCCTCCCGCGCTGCGCCGTTGATACTGTTGGTATCGTGTACAAACAAACAAACATACCTTGTATTTTTCAAATCCTCTCAATTTATCCTCAGACAGGAAACAAGCCATTTTGAATGTATACTTGCGTGTTATATTTTTTATAAGGTTAACATTTTAGAGGTGTACGCGAAACCCACTGATATCACAGTGTTTAACAAAAAAATATCTCATGAAAATGAAATATTGAATTTATACAATAACAGCGTCCGTCCACACTTCCCGAACAGCGAAATGTGAATGAAATGAATGAGTGAGTGAATGTATTAAATGGTAAGAATCAATCGGATCGGAATCGATGGAACGTATTCTAGAATGAAATATTATGAATGAAGCATGAATGAAGGTAAGAGGTAGTGAGTGATGCTCATGTTCTGAGGAGTGATGTGATGCATTTGACATGTTTTGTCTAGGTGTGATTTGGAACATGTTTCATCTTGTTTCCTTGATTTATACATGGCAGATTTTTATTGATCGAATTATATTTGCTAATAACCCCTCACACTTTAGCGACTAACACCAAGGAAATGGATTTTGAACTTAGTAGGTCTAATAACAAACTTTTTTGTTTCAATTTACTTATAATTATTAATGTTATGTGGTGATCAATGACAACATTAACAAATAAATGACAAGTCACATTTTTTAGTGACATCAAATATTTTTGAATGACAACGCAATGTAACACTTTTAACGGAATCAATAAAAAATAAGATTATTTTGTAGGTAAATACATGGTAGAAGCTCTGTACTAAATTTTAGTACTTTTATGCGATTCACGTCCACTTAACTTGTCCGCTAATAATAATGTATGGTGTTCAGAATAATACTACAGGAGCATCTTTTAGTAAAAGTGAAAATACCATTTATTCCAATGAATATAGAGGTAGGAAGCTTGCTATATTATCATTTTTTTAAGACAGAGCTGCGGTGCGGGTTTGCGTGACAAGGTTTAATAATTTTAAATCTTATAGATCCACCCATGATGCTAGTGTAAAAATAATTATCTTCAACTAAACTGGAACAAATCATACACATCATGCTAATCATACAATAACAATCAATTGAAAAGTCCACTCTAAGAAGAAGTAGATTTAAAGACGTCTTGAAATCCATTTTAGATAATCATGTTTTATACTTAGTAACATTTACTGCTTAAGACCTAAGTACATTGATGTCTATTGAGACATCGAAATAAAAATAATGTAAGTTTTATTTTTCAATACGACCGGGTTCGATTGTCGAACTGTTATTTTTTTTTAATCTATGTATGAAGTTTTTCTTTTCACTAAAATCGATGACATGGTTCCTAAGAACCATCGAACAGATCTTTATATGTCTTATAGTTACAGACTTGCCCATACTGATTGATCTAAATGTCCATTCCGGACCCATGGCACCCCTGAAAGATACCCCTGGGGGTGCTTTAGGAACTAAGATTTAGACCCGTGGCACCCCCAGGATAACTAGTGCAGTTGACCAGAAATATACTGTCACATACCAAAGTTTAGCCAGTGATGTTGATGTTACCTTGCAGGTACTTCATTCACTTTGATCAACGTTGTTTTGGTTGATATTCAGTTCACTTAATCACTTCAGTATGGCTTCATTCATTCATTTATATCTGTATGTCATAATAATGTCATTGGTTGTCATGTTTTATTATTGGAGTGGTTGTGTTGTGATGTGACTGCGCGATGTGATTTTGTTTCAAAGTTTACGTAAAATTCTAACTTGATGTGCTATTGTTTTTTCTAATTTGGATTGGATATTTTGCCTAAATTGGGGTACTTACTTTTTAAAAGTAGCTATCCAAATTCAGGTTCACTCGATCAGTACCTACCTAAAGTTTTAGCTATGAAGTATACTCATTAAAATGTCTCGAAGATCGACGGTAACTAAAGCTAGGGTTCGAGTGTCCAATAAATCTGTTTTTCATCTTCAAGATAAAAAGGCAGATCAGAACGAATTATCCAACGGATTAATAAAATCGGCCAAACGAACAGGACAATTGAGTTTATGCAACAGAGGACTGGGCACAGGTACCTGAATATTTTATCATTTTCACCCTCCCTCCATATACCTGACTACTTGCGTATGTTCTAATATTAACTTGGTCTCGCTCCAATTGCTTCATTTCATTAGCTAACAGCTAATAAGCTCACCCAATGGGGAACACAGATCAGTATGGTTTGTTTTAGTTTTCCTGAAATTTGTGGATCAATGGATTGTTACCATTGATTCACATGTATGCTCCCTTTATTCGATTTACTTAGGTAGATATTTTGTAACAAAGTTATTTGCAAGCATAAGTAAAAGCAAAAAAGCAATTGTAAAAAGGCAATCTCAAAAAATCTAATATCAAATGTTTCAACAGTGCCTGAAAATGTTTGGAAGATTGAAGAGTTGGTACTGGATGAAACCAAGGAGGTTGATTTCACTCGCTCTGATAAGAACAACTGGTGGAACAGTGAACCACTAAAGTCCCTTGACCTCAGCTCCAATGTCATAAAAACAATATCACCAAATGTGAAGCTTTTGCAAGAACTCGTCACACTCAAGGTGAGTATGTACAACTAGTTATGTAATTTTTTGCAATGTTCTGTGTAAATGGCATGGAATTCTCGTATAATCTTATTTAAATAACAAATCATTGTGACCTGTGCTGTTGCTGTTGAAAGACCAAACAAGGTGCACACATGCTGCACATGCAACATTTATTACATACAAGTTTTTATCTGCTCTCACCAATTATCTACTCCGACACCATGCATTAATTTCTTTGATTTACAACAAGAAGAAAGCAGAAAATTAATAATTGTCAGCTATTATAAATTTAATCTCTTAATTATACACATTTTTATATGCATTGCTGATTCTTCGTCAATTTCAGCTCCATGATAATGCCATAATAAGTCTACCATCCGAAATTGGTGAACTGAAGAACTTGTCAAACTTGAGTTTGGATCACAATAAGCTGGTGAAGCTTCCCAAAGAATTCTACAAGCTAACAGAACTGCGTTGGCTTAATATCTCATATAATGAGTTGGAACTAATTGAGCCTGACTTTGGGGATCTGGTTATGCTAAACTTTTTGGTTTGTATTAAATATTATTGTTAAAATTAAATTTGGCAATGTCTACTCATAGTTTAGAAAATAAGCAATCTGAAGTGGCAGTGGGTTGGTCATAACTGCCAAAGAACCGACAACCGCTAAGGTAAACAAATTCCCGAGTGGATCGCGACAGTGGTCGGTCCCGGCTTTTAAGTCGTTAAGCCATGACGGTAGCCGTTAGGCGGCCTAAAAACTCTGTCACAAGAGCTGGCCATTAGCTCATACGAACTTACTTACTTTTTTAGTAGAACAACTTTCACTTACCTGCTTCATCCTTTCAGGATTTATCTCACAACAAAATTTCGGTACTACCTCCCGGAATGGGGTATCTTGTGCGTTTGGTGGAGCTCAACTTATCCCACAACCAGCTTGAAGAACTCCCACCTGATATTGTCAATTTACGAGGTACTTATCAACGAATTTATATTTAGACTGGCTACCGCCCGCGGCTTCGCTCGCGTTGTACCCGGACAAAAAGTAGCCTATAGTATTCCAGCCTACGTATTATGTACATGCCAAGTTTCATTCAAATCCGTTCAACCGTTTGGCGTGATTGAGACACAAACATACATCCTCACAAACTTTCGCATTTATAATATTAGTAGAAAATAAAATAAAATAATTAAAAAATAAAATAAAATAAAAAACAAACAGCACCAAGTGTAATTATTACCTCTAAACTAACCTGACCTAGCAATAGAACACAGTATAATAATTGTTTAAGATCTGAAGAGGCTGAATATTAGCAATAACAACTTAAAGAGGCTGCCCCCTTTGGGGGAACTAAGAAAAATGGAATACATGGATGCAAATCACAACAATATTGAGAAGTTACCAGACTTTTATGGATGTACTGCATTGAAGGAAATATATTTGGCCAATAATTATATTAAGGTAAGAATTTCTTATACTTATACCTCGGACGAATTCGTCCAAGACTTATACACCTCTTATGGTCCTGCGCTGAGCTGATAGATATTTCATACAAAGCTTAAATTAATTTTATTTTCACAATCATTTTATTCAGTAAATAACTTTTGTCTAGTAGCCTAGTTCACACTCAAATTCATGAAATGTTTCTATGTATAAAAAATGGTAGATCATTCTTACATTACTGCGTGAAAGGACAAACCAACAATTTTTTGGCTTTGCTTTAGTGTTTATTTAAGAGAAAGAATACTTAAACAAGGTTCAAATAAGGTTACATAGTTTAGTACAGAAAAGAATCTTATGTCTTATTGTTTCAGGAAATAACAGAGGAGTTCTGTGACCAAATGCAGCATTTGAATGTGTTGAACATGAGAGACAACATACTAGAAGTGCTGCCTGATAACATATCATTACTACAGAAACTCAAACGACTGGATCTGACCAACAACAGTTTAAATAAGTAAGTTTTTATGAACTAGAAGCCACTAGTAAAATAGCGTTTTGGAGAATCTTTTCATATTTCGGCCAGACTATCTTCTTCATACATTTTTGGAATCATAACTATTTTAGTACGATTGCATTATTTTTACTGTTTCATACACAAGTTATACTACTGTTTAATCATAAATAATTGAAGTAAGTGGTCTCCCCTCGTCCTGTGTCATTGCGCCGGGAGCCGGAACATGCTAATACAGACAATTATGTATGACGTGTGGCTGAAATAGGATGTACAGGAATACCGATCTTTATACTTCAGGTATTTAGGAGTGCTGAGAACTCGTGGCAACTTGAGAGTTCGATTCCTGTTATACCTACTAAGTACTACGATTTATAACCTCTTATTCTTTAGCGGACAAACAACCTGCAAAACGATGTTTGAGATGTCGGGCTCATTAGAAAGCGCTAAAAAAAAGTTGTTCGTCCACATTGTTTGTGCGCAATGTTGTCAGACTTGTTGGGCGACGTCGCGGACATACGTCCGTCCCATAATGAACGTGAGGTTATCTGGCACCACTCATAAACGTAGTAAAATATAAATAAACGTAGTCACGTTAACTAGAACGACCATGCTAATCCGATAAGCAAATAAAACAAAACACTGTGTCAAATCGCTTTTCTGACTCAAGCAACGACATATTTTACTTTCAGGCTACCGAAAAACCTGGGTCTCCTCACCCAACTGCAAAGCATCAGTATGGAAGGAAACAAGCTGTCCTTCGTGAGGTCAGACATCATCAGAGGCGGAACCGACCGCATGATGAAGTTTCTACGCGACCGCATCACTGAGGAAATGGTCATGGCTACTAATGACAGATGCAGTGAGAACGAGTGGCCTGATAAGTAAGTATAGATACCGTGCCGACCTTGAGCGTTCGATGAAAGAATGGCTTGCGAGAGTAGTAGTATAATAAAGTTGACTAAAAAGCCGTAACATGGGACTAATATGCGTAGAACATTCCGTTATGTTGTATGTATCCATGATCTCACCACCATCGTCGAAACAGACCTCTTCTCTCCTACTCCGCACTACACTGAAATAAAGACACCTGAGAGGTGCGTTTGCGCGCCCTAAAACTCATTGTGAAAGTGTCTCGGAAGCTACACCACAATTAATTAAAGTCGGTTAAAAAAAAACTGTTTCCCATTATGGGAATAACACTTCCACAACCACAGATTGATTTTGATGATACTCAGAAATTATTTCGATAAGCATTTACTGGTTTCATAGAACTAATAATATTTTTGCTTCGTCTGCCATGGGGGATAAATGTTTGCATGTTCTGTAAATATTTCTTTCGGCAGGTACAAGCTTTGGGGCTAAGTGACGCTATGTAAAAATGTCCACAAATATATATTTTTGCATCACAGATACACTCTGAAGAAGAGCCAGGCTCTAATGTTACCGGCGCGGGAGTTGTGCTCAGTGCCCGACGAAGTCTTCAAAGCGGCCGCCGACGCAGAAGCCCATATTATCGATCTATCTAAGAACAAGTTCGCTGCGGTACCAATGGGGTAAGATATTCATATCTAAAATTACTATATTTTGTGACTAGTGGAACGGGCCGTGACTTTGACTGCGTTTCTTTTTTTATTACAAACTTCATCTTCCTGCTGCTTCCTCTAGGAGTTGAATTTCAGGAAACCATTAGTACACCCCTACACCATAAGAGGAATATACCCTGCAAGTTTCATGTTTGCTCATTTTCTTGTATTTCAAAATCTTCAGATCTGTGATTTGTTGGAGATTATATTTAAATGTAATATATAACTTTTAATGTGTAACTTTTGTTGCAGCATCTACCACGTCAAGGATACTCTTTCGCAGCTGATATTGTCTTCGAACACAATTGAGAATATTCCACCAGAACTAAGTCGCTGTGTTCATTTACAATACATAGATTTAGGTAAAAATTGTCTTAACGATTTACCGACGGAACTTGGCTATTTGAAGAATCTGAGGGAATTGGTCATCTCTAACAATAAGTGAGTATGAAAACAAATGATTTTGGCCGGTGGTTACTAAAGGGGTTTTAAAAGGGTCGGGGGCCTTTGTTCTGCAAGCTAAAATAAATCCACTTGTCGGAATAACTACAGATTGTTCAGAAACTAATTATGAAAATGAAAAATATTTTATTCAGTAGAATCGGTAGAATATACACCTGTTCGTAACGCGACTAACCGCAGAAGATACAGGCACGAAATGCGCTCAAGAAACTGTTGGCTATTTTTTAGGAAATCATATCTTAAATCATGTTTATATTTGTAGGTTCACGAAAATCCCACGTTGCGTGTACGATCTAGAAAATCTAGAGATCCTCCTGGCAGCTGACAACCAAGTGGAGGAGATAAACGTGTCGTCTGACGCACTCGCCCGCCTCAAGAAGCTGGCTGTGCTGGACCTCAGTAACAATAACATCAGCTCAGTGCCGCCCGAGCTGGGGAACTTCACTAATTTGAGGTAAAATTAATAATTATAATAAATAACACCCAACATACATAGTCCTGACCCCACACTAGGATTTCCTGTGTCGTGGGTATCAGAAACTACGAGTACCATGGTACCACAACACCCAGACCCGGAAGAAATATTGGCAGTATATGCAAACATTTCATCCGCAGCGGGAATCGAACCCGCACCTCTTGCGTCTCTGCCGAGCAATCGCCCGCCACTGCCACCGAGGCCGCCGTAAGGTAAAGGTACTTGTTAGTTGTATGAAAAGATAATTCCAGATTTCAATAAAAATCAGACTGATTTGTCGACTTTGAAAAGAACTTACCCCCGAATACTCAAACGCATTTCAGAGTTGAGCACGTCTCAAACCGTGACTTGAGACTTGCTCAACTTTGAGTCGAGTATTTATGTACAATAGTACATAAATACTTTATCTTAGCTGAATTCACTGCCGCTTTTACTTGTGACTCCGTAAAAGCCACAAGTTTGCATTTTATAAAAAAAAAATTCGATAGAAAATTGCGGTGGTACTCTATTTTAGTATCTACTATCCATACAATAATAGCATTATCCGCATGGTTTTACTAGCCAGCACTCAGGTATAGTATAACTTACTGTCAGTGTAAGAAATTTCTAAAATCTTTAACATAATAAACTACAAATTTTATTTTTTTGTATAACTTAAATAGTGTTGATATTGGAGGTCTAAAAACCACTTAGGATTAGCAGGGCAAGAATGTAATGGCTACGAATTTTATTATAATCTGAACATTATTTGCAGAACACTGGAGATCATGGGCAACTGTTTCCGGCAGCCGCGCCACGCGATCCTCGCTAAGGGCACCGAAAGCATTCTGTCTTATCTACGCGACCGCATACCCACCAAATAGTCGTAAGCCTTTCTTTCATTCTATATTATTTGAGTGTAGGGAGAATTGTACTAGTTCAATCACCATCATCTTGTCGGTATTCAATGTCGGTAATTTAATATACATACATAATAATCACGGCTGTTTCCCATAGGGGTAGGCAGAGAACATGGATCTCAATTTGCTACGATTTCAATTACCATGTACCATATTGTCGAAAACATTATTTAAATATTTCGGATGCGTCAATCAGCTGATCACCACTATGACACACATTTTGGTTTATTAAGGTTTTAATTTTATGAGTAAGTGCAATTCTCTCTACACTATAAATTAATTCAAGCTAGTCTAAGCTCGTCAAAATCAAATATCTTTCAAATACTGCAGTTGAAATTTATTTAATATTTCGGACTGCAGTGTGTCAATTCTTATTGTGGCCATGCGCAAATATTTAGTGTTGCCATAATACAGCCTACTTATGCCAAAAACATTTATTTTGCGTATCGTACTTTAGTACTCGCTTCTCTTGTTTTTATTTGTTATTTTGTTACGTTATTATCAGTTATTGTTTTGTTGAAATTATCATTTGGAGGCTGTTTATTTATTTAGTTCTTAAACTTGCAAAAAATATGTAGGTTGTAAAAGGCGTTTTAAAATTTAAGTACATAATAATAATAAATTAATAATGTATATTTAATGAAAATGAATAACTGAAAGCTAACTCAAAAATTGTTATTGCCAAATAATATAACATTTACCTATGCATGCTATTTTTTGACATGTCTTATTAACATTAAAAATATAAACAATGTAAAATGTATTTACAAGTTTGTTATCGATTTAAATATTATTTATTTTGTTGTATGGAAACGTCACAGTGAAATTGCGAGTAGTATTATTATTATGTTTTTGCTTTGTCTATGTTTTGATGTCTACATTCCAATTTTGACTGTGACATGAATGAAATATTACGCTATTTAAAGCTATGTAAGCATAAAACGATAAGTACTATAATGTAACTAAAAATATTTAAATATCATAAATTGGTCATATCTTTAAATTAATCGCTTTTAGGTCCAAAATAATCAAGCATAACAAAAAGTATTAAAACTTCATTATGACTATTGAAAATCAACCAAAGTATTGTTATATGTACCTGAAAATTGTTGAAAAAGAGACATACAAGTAGATGATGTATATGAGTCACAGTTCACAGCTTTTGCGTGAAATTGCACAACTTATTTACCTTTTACAAGTGCACGTTGTATAATCAGTATTTACGATTGCCGAAATAAATTAATTGTTTGATAACAAAATAATGTTAGTTTGATTAATTTTTGGTTATCCATACTAATTATTACCTATAGGAAAATAATTTAATACTTTGACACTTTTTGGCCCTTTTGTTTTAAAAAATCCCAATATTCAAAGAAAACACGTGTCGTGGGTATCAAAAACTACGAGTACTATCGTACCACAGCACCCATATGCAAACATTTCTTCCGCAGCGGGAATTGAACCCGCGATATTGCATATCGGCAATCGCCCGCCACGCCACCTAGGTCGTTAAAAAAAATTACTTGGTTATAAACAGTCATACTAGAAACAAAATTAACATAACAATGGTATGAGGTACATTATCAATGTTGATAATTAATTAACATAACACATTACTTTTTAGGTCACTGTGGGACATTTGGATGACTTATATGAAGTTCTAAAGGCTGTTTAATTACGTTTATATGAATGACTGTTTTATAAACCAAATCTAAGTGTAGAAAACAAAAGGAATTCATTCTTTTTGCTATCTGTTATGACTGAGTTCTTCAGTTTGTGCAATATGAGTCATAAAGTCGTTAAAATAGTTACTGCATACATTAAATCGTAATTTTTAATGTGAAATGTTTAAATTCTATTCTAATAAACAGCGACTTAAAAGTATGTCTGACTCGGTGGAACTTTTGAAACACCCTGTATATGTAAAAAATGTTGGTAAATTATCTATCGATACATCTCCTGGAAACGGATTTTCCGCAGGAGACTATGCAAATTACAGTACCACCGCGGATGTTTTCAAAATACATGCATAGATACCAAATTACAACTAGCTAAGCACTTAGTAGTATTGAGGTTGAGCCCGTATGTCCTGGTTGTTACGAAACACGGCGTTTTTGGATGTCTAACGTTACTATTATCGTTCAGTTTCGCTATCGTTTGTTGAATCGTCATTCTATTGTAAATTGTAGTCTGTAAACCCATAATAAACTGCAAGGTCGCAGGCGGAGTAACCAAGTATAGGGGGGGCACATGACTGCAGTCTACCATTCAGTTTCAGTAGTCGGCGCGTGAGGACTGGCGATCGCCTCGATACACGATATGATAACGATAAAAATAAATAGCAAGTACCCGTGTATGGAAAACGTGTGACAATTCACAATTTTGAATAGAAACTATATTATAAGTACCTAAATACATAGATAGGGTACAATCAAAATCACAAAGACACTGTGCTATGTTTATCCAGCTGTTCCGGTGTTCGTATAAGCAGAGTGTTCCGTGCCGGATTGTTTAAAGTCCTTCCTTAGTATTTCTTCTTTCGTGACAAAGTTCGAACATAACGGTATTAAATAGTGCATCGACATGAATGATTGTAAATACTATTTAGAGAGAATAGTAGTGCTGGATAAAATCCAAGAACTATTGAAGAGTTGATAGTAAAGTAACAGAAAAGTAAATATGAAATTATATGGAATTCGTATTGTGTTCGCGCTGCTGATGTTCATTAATGGTAAGTGATTCACCTTCATACGCCTTTGCCAATTTTAATCACCTATACCATAACTAGTTGACTGTATGTACCTCTTACCAAGCCTTTAGCAGCTGAATATATTCTTGTCAAACCTTAGGAAGATTTTGTATCAATTGACTAGTTTCACAATCGGATCTGTTAAAGTCTATTTGTGAGATGTAGATTTTTATTACGAACTTTGATGCATAAGTTTTTCCGTAAGCAAATGGGATCCTTGCTGTGAGTTAGCCCAAGCCCAAGAGAGGGCATTTGCCTTCTCTTGATCCAGTTTTTTCTCTGTCAAAAACCTTTGCACTAGAATCTTGTTATGTAACCGTAGAAAACGAATCAGCCAATTGTTGAGGTATGTAATGATCTAACCTTTTCCAAACAAAACATTACAAACCATTCCGTTTTGTGGTCATCGCTTTTCATCTGTAATGTCCCTTTGTCAGACATAGGCGCGCAATGCGAGCGAGGTCGCTCCGCTACCTTCGCGCGGTGGTCGGGTGTGTCCCCGGACAAAGCGACACCTGTGTTTGTGTACTCCGCGAGTGGTGAAGAAGACTCGCTGACTGGAGCCTGTCTCGCCAGATGTAGGGAGTTAGAAGACTGCGCGGCAGTAGTGGTGATGTATAGCCGGGGGAACTGTCAAGGCGTGGCGGCTATGAGAGATACGCAACTGAAGATTGATAACGATGTCGCTTACTTCACGAAGATTTGTGTACCAGGTACGTTATTATTTAATACTTCAATGTTTGGGATAAAATCTAAAAACGGATCTCATTTTGTTTGTGAAGAGACAAGATTTTTTTTATTCAAAATATGAGACAGCGACCTGTTCGATAAACTTATTATTCTTGGGTTTCGTTGTCCATGCACTTGACTCGTTCATCATCACATCAATCGCTGTCTTGACGACGGCTTCTGGCGGCAAAGCCTTGCTAGATTCAAATTACACACTATCAATCGGTCAAATAAATGCACTAATTTATGTATGATTTAGTGTCAGACGAATGCAGCCATCGTTGGTGGGCGCTGGAGAGCATCCCAGGGTACCACTTACACGCGGACGGTTCTAATTCAAAGGTTCTGTACAACACCACAGTGCTAAAGTGCTACGATGCTCTACTGGTGCCTAACAGGGAGAAGTTGTATCGGTATGTGAAATATTTCAGTAATAAGTAAGCCTACATAGACATGAAGCGACTGGTGCAACACTCCGCGACTTCTACACCATGAAATATACCCTACAACTTTCATGAATACTTCTAGATTAGTATTTCTCGGATCAATTCATTTTTTTTCCAACCAGTCTAGGTTGTAAAAAATCAATCACTACATGTGATTGTAAAGGTACAACATTTTGCAGGATGCTTCCCATCTACGTAAGTATTTTTTTTAATTTATGTAGTCTCATAGTCTTAAGTACAATTATTTCCAAAATGCAATAACCGTCGTAACCTAAACTTTCTTCTGTGTAAGTTGAAAATGAGATTCCATTGAGATAAACATGTCAGTGAGATAATATAAAAACCAATAACTTTCCTCTTTTATGGCAAGACAATAAGTTTTCTCAATTACGCGTTATTACGTCGTTAAAAAGTAGATCTCATTGTTCTAAAATTGTCTGTAGATATTGTTAGCTATTGCATTAATTGCCTTAAAGGTCAACTAGAGTTAACTAACTCTAGTGCAAACAAAATATTCTCCATATTTGGCGGGAAATTCGATTTCTTCAAATTCAACCGTATTTATAAAATATATTTTTTATTACAATTCCATATTTCAAAACCAGTAAGAATAGTATAAAATAGAAAAATATTTATTTTGTGTTACATTAGGACTTAGAAGGTAACAAAAAGGCTCAGCATTTGCAATGACGGCGAGACATGCCAGACGCTGGTCATCCGTGGTCGCCCTAACACCAGAAGAAAATGTCCGTTTACAAAAATCATTACATATTCATTTACATAACGGTTAGTACTAACTAATACGAATACGTATGCTGTATAACAGCAGCGTGGTAATGTCAAAAATGATATCTATGTTAGCATCAA
The DNA here is from genome assembly GCA_949320045.1 of Scotopteryx bipunctaria. NCBI lineage: Eukaryota > Metazoa > Arthropoda > Insecta > Lepidoptera > Geometridae > Scotopteryx > Scotopteryx bipunctaria. The sequence continues at coordinate 7,575,715 of OX439450.1, read as the reverse complement.
ATATGTATTGTTACATTTATCGAATGTATAATTTGAAAGCAAATAGGAACTCTAACGTTTCTTGTCTCCTTGTGTTGTTGACTATTACATATCTACCTATAGAGTTGGTGGTCATGTTTCGCTTCACCGCTTGACAATTTACACAAGTGTAGATAGACGCCCTAATATGATGTCATCAAAAGTCCACGCTTTCTTCATGTTGTAACAATATGTTCTGGTTAAACACCTCTTCAGAGTGGTTTCTTTAACGACTAAATGATGTTAGTTAGTATGTATTGTATACTTCGTCTACTTACTTTTATTCCTAACTATCTACTTCTTTTGCATTCCTACTCTCTGTAGGATTTGCCTTCTGAATCTTTAATGTAAAGTAACTATGTTTGCTGTAAGTGTAAGTTTTCCGAAGAGAATAAAATAAATATTCAGGCCTCTACTACAGCTACTGTTTTAGTTATGGGTCTATAACTAAAACTGTCATGTAACTTACATCCTTCTGTAGAATCTTGTATGACGGTCTCGATGGTGTGGCCACACTTCCCGTTGCGCGAGATATGTATGCATGTTCTGCATAATATATTTTCCTTCCGGGTTTGGGTGTTGTGGTACTCGTAATTTCTGATTCCTACGATACTGTATGATGTTCAGTGTTTTTATTAACTTCATCTACAAGGTTCTGGAAGATGCACACTTATACTATTTTGTACTAGCTGCCGCCCGCGGCTTCGCTCGCGTGGTACCCGGATAAAAAATAGCCTATATGTTATTCCAGCATACATTTTATGTATATCCCATTTTTCAAGTTTCATTCAAATCCGTCCAGCCGTTTAGGCGTGATTGAGGCACAAACATCCAAACATTCTCACAAACTTTCGCATTGATAATATAAGTAGGAATTAATATGACAGGTCCGCTCAATGGATAGGTCCGGAGGGCAATTTTGACGCAGAACTTATAAAGAAGTCAGATGCAGATATCGGATACTGTGTATTGCACCAAGAGGACAAATTCACTGAACCGGAGTCGTACAGAGTGTCTAATTACTACACATACTATTTGGAAAATCAGTGCAGGCATGACTGTAAGTGTTTATAACTAACTCTATTTGAAAAGTAATGTGCCCAACATTATGTTACACTTTTCTGTAACAAATTTATAGTTTTACTAGCTGTCGCCTGCGGCTTCGCTCGCGTGGTATCCGGACAAAAGTAGCCTATATGTTATTCCAGCACAAATACTATGTCTAATCCAAGTTTCATTCAAATCCGTTTAGCCGTTACGGCGTGATTGAGGCACAAACATACATCGTCACATCCACACATCCTCACAAACTTTCGCATTTATAATATTAGTAGAATTTAAAAGAAAAAATAGGATTTATACCTTTTTCATTAAATATCCATACTTAGCTCTTTGTGTATTTTTACATTGTAATTATGTTTCCAGATCTAAAAAAGATAGACAGATGCTCCTACGAAGAATATTACAATCAAACTCTGAAGCACGTTGAGTTCACAATAAAGAACTACACTAAAGACGAGGTGAGTACAGTTCGCTATGATCATAATTATAACAATTTTCCTTATAATCTTGGTTTTTCTCGACGTCAAAAAGGCATAAAAACTGTTCATTATAATAGCAGAATCGTAATTAGTGTGGGGGATCGGTCTTGGAAGCAGAATATTGTTGTATTGTCATGTGTAGCTTAGGTGCTTCTGCAGTGCATACTCAAACTATGATTTCCTTCAAGCATAGCTTCATAAATATGGGATCATATCTTTACCTACTAACTCAGCAATGCTCAGATTTGAGCCATTCATAGGTACGTATAGTGCTGGTAGAATACCGTTTTAAGGGTCGGCTAATCTGTTTGAGGACATATCAATCACACAGCACCATCTAGCCCCAATCTGAGCAAACCCTGTACTATGGGAACCAGATGTCTGATAATAGAATACTTATATACTTCTTTTTTTGTAAATACATACATATTACAACACCCAGACTCGGAAGAAATATTTGCAGAGCATGCAAACATTTCTCACACACCTGGAATCGAACCCGCGCCTCTAGTGTCTCAGCCGAGCACTCGCCCGCCACGCCATAGAGGTCATTTAAAAGGTTTCCTCACGATGTTTTCCTTCACCGTTTGAGAGTACTGGTATAGCGCACATAAATTTTTCGCACAGAAAAATCCATTGGTACACGATCGGTGAACCCACGACCTTAGGAACGGAAGGCGGGGTCATTACTAACTCGACCACCAGTAGGACGTACTCTAGTGTAGTAGTAGGTACTGTACTCTACAGTCAGTACTATCTATTGTTTTAAACTCATGTGATCCCAACACATCAGCTGACCTGTTAGTAAAAATTATTTCATCAGTTATTGAAAAACACACCCACAAAACTAAATTACCCAGTAAAAACAGAATCATCAAACCTTGGATCACGATTGGTTTACTCAGATGCATCCGTAATAGAGATAATCTACACAAAAAATTTAAAAAGGAACCTGAAAATGTAATATTAGAAATTACATACAAACGCTACAGGAACTTTTGTAATAACATACTGAAGAAAGTAAAACGTGTTTATGAGCGAAATAAGCTAAAACAGTCAGAAAAACACCCAAAAGCTATGTGGAAGACTATTAAAGAGATTGCTAATTTAAATCAAAGAGCCTCTTGTTCCTCTAATTTACTCAAGTTAACAGATTCGCCAACAGCCTCAGTAGAAGCAGTAAATCATTATTTTGCCAATGTCGGAAAGATTCTGGCTTCAAACATTAACCAACCTGGCCCTTCTAACATTAGTCTCCTGCCTCATAATTTTTCTATTTTCCCCTGCTCAAATGCAATAAATCACTCCATGGTATTATTTTACGTTGATAGCAGTGAGGTTCAATGCACTATTCTCAATTTAAAAGACAAACCCTCCATGGGTTGGGACGGGATACCTACATCTATCATAAAAGCTGCCAGACATGTCTTAACTCCAATACTTTGTACTCTCTTTAACCTTTGCCTCAATACTGGAATATACCCAGAAGCTTTTAAAAGAGCAGTAGTTCACCCTATTCATAAGAGTGGGGACGCAGATATTATATCGAACTACAGGCCAATATCTGTGCTCACAGTACTCTCTAAACTCTTTGAAAAAATCCTGAATAAACGTCTCCTTTCTTTCTTAGACGCTAACAAGATAATTTCCAATAACCAGTACGGCTTCAGGCCTGGATTATCTACCGAGGACGCCGTTTTAGATGTTACTAGCGAAATTGTGCGAAATCTAGATAAAAAGCGTAAAACCGTAGGTATATTCCTCGACCTCTCAAAAGCGTTCGATACTGTTTCGGTCCCTATACTTCTTCATAAACTAGAGTCTGTAGGCGTAAGAGGTACCTCTCTTGACATTTTTAGAAGCTACCTCTCAAAAAGAACTCAATATGTATTAATTGATGGCCACATGAGTAAAGATGAAGTCGTAACCTATGGTGTCCCGCAGGGTAGCGTCCTAGGACCTACCCTGTTCCTTATTTATATCAACCAATTATGCCAATTAAATATTCCCAACTGCAAAATAGTAACATACGCAGATGATACTGTGTTATTAATAAATGGTAGAAACTGGTTTGAGGTTTTTCAACGAGCAGAATCTGCTCTCACTACTGTTATGCAATGGCTAGCTGCAAACCTTCTGACTCTGAACTTAAATAAGACTAAATATATTGCATTCTCCCCCACTGTTTCAAGCCAACCTCCCCTGTCCCTCAGTATCTATCCGCATTCCTGTAATCTAGGCCCTAATACTGGTGCATGCAATTGTATGCCTATTGAACGCACATCTCACATGAAATATCTTGGCGTTATTGTCGACTGTTCTATGTCATGGACGCATCAGATCAAATCAACTGTCTCACGCACCAGAAAATTGATTTATGTGTTTAAAAATCTTCGACACGCACTAGACTTTCCATACTTGAAAATTGTATACTTTTCCTTGGTTCAATCGCTTCTTACATACTGTATAACGGGTTGGGGTGGGTCTTGTAAAACATCTTTTCTACGACTCGAAAGAGCCCAACGTGCTGTACTAAAGGTTATGTCGCAAAAACCCTTCCGCTTTCCTACGACTGCACTATACTCAAATTGCGGTGTTCTTACAGTTCGACAGCTCTTCGTCCTTCACACAATTCTTCGCAAACACTCCCAGCTCTCATATGACCCTAACATAAACAAAAAGCGAAGATCGGATAGAGTTTGTAAGACCGAACCTCGTAGAACGGCGTTGGCGAGCCGTCATTACTGTATTGTTAGCTCGATGCTGTATAATAAGGCTAATAAAGCCCTTAATATATACCCCCTTACATTGCAAATATGTAAAACCAAATTACTTGACTGGCTTCGTTCACTCTCCTACCATGAAACTGAGGAAATTCTACGAGTCATTGTATAATCCACCTTATATATACACGCGCATACACACTCCCACACACACACACACGCTCACACACACATACACACACACGCACACACACATACACACACCCACACCCACACGCACACACACATACACAATCACACACATTTAGCAGACATGTTTTTCATTATATAAATATATAATGATGTATATGTATATATTTATTGCATGAAATTTAATTGCATAGAGGAACAACTATTGGTTAAGGAGGTGGGCGTTGGTAGCTGCGACACAGTTTTTCTAAAACTACTGCAGCTACCATCGTTTGCAATTAGTTTATATAAACCTGTGATCATCAAGTTCCCAAATAAATATATTTGATTTGATTGATTTGATTTGAGTACTCGAGTACATAACTAACGTTACTAGTAATTATCCAACACAACGTTGAATCGTAAAGTAATACATCCATTATCTGAGAATGCATTTCTGTAGGACAGGCATTCAGTTATAAAGATAAACCTAACAATAGCTTGTAGGCTAGACTGTGCTGTAACCGTTACTATGCTGCGTATTTGATAATTTGTGTTATTTATTTACTACCGTTCAGTAGGTACCTATAGTCCTATATAGGTACCTTATTATTCGATCTTCTCTTAATTCTATTGAATGACAAAAAATATCCAGGTCAATGGAAGTTAAGGCTGATCGTGCAAACAATCAACTAGGTTAGTTAGTACCTGCCTTCGTTTTTGTTCTACGTTAGTGGGTACGTAAAAAGATGTCATTAGTCATTACTACGGTTTCATTCATTACAAATTGATTTGTGTAGATTAGATTGGAGTATGATTTTGTGCCGTTTTTTTTTAAATCAGCAGTCTTTATTGTAAATTGTAGTAAGTGTAATATGAGGTGTTTTTTATTGCCTAATCAGAGACTTCCGATCAGATCTCCTATACAACCTGGTGTGTAAACAAAATAAATAATTCGCATGATAAATAATAGAAGACACTAAAATAGGTTTAAATTTACGAACTAAATGATGATGACGAATTAAATTTAGTGAATGACAAAAGGGAAGAGAGGCCATTGCCCAGCTGTGGGTTCCAGGCTTTTTAGATTAGATAATATTAACCAAAAATCCTTAACTATTAAAAAAACATGCTTTGAAAATCTTTCACAGTGCAAACGAGCTTGTGAAACGGAAGTTAGATTCATATGCAGAGGGTTCACGTGGCGAGCGGGGCGGGGGAGGGGTATTTGTGACCTGCACAGTGAGGACCTCGTCACCACCGGCTCTTGGCTACTACGACGGACGTCTCTGGCTACCTACTATAGACGAGTCATCTGCCTCAACAGTAAGGGAACTTCATAGCTTGTGGCATTGCCCTGGGCCTCAGTCGTCATCATCAATGTTATTCACAGATCAACTTTATCCACGATTTGACCCTACTTGATACGACCCAATGATCCACGACTTGACTGTCCATTACGGTGGTTGTCGTCTTACTCATCGATCATCTGCAAACCTAACAGTATAATAATATATGGACAATGTTAAATTATTCCCAAAAATTATCTCTCAAAGTAAATTCGTATGAGTTAGTGGCCAGCTCTTGTGACGGAGTTTTTAGGCCGCCTAAGGGCTTTCGTAGCTGGTACCGAAAATTTAACGTGCCCTCCGAAGCACGGAAGCGCTCAGCTCGTAATGCCATTTGCGATCACCCATCCCAATTGTGACCGCGCACAACGTTGCTTAACTTCAACGATCAATCAAGAACGTCTAAGTAAAATACGTCACGAGCGGCACTTGAACCCATCATAACATTGTAATCATAAACTAAGTGTGTGGTTATTGTAAAAAGAATTTGAATGTTCCATTTGGCTTCCACATTGCCTCAGTACCAGATCTACTTTTTGCTCTAGGTATTACGGTAAATTCTTCTTCATTGCAGTGACGGTAGATTGTGAGCCATCAAACCTAGTTATAACATATCGCCCGCGGGGCGTATTCCGGGGGCGCATGTACGTCCCGGGCCATGGGGAGAGATGCAGTGCGCGCGCAACAGATGGCGTTGTTCGATTGACGCTGCCTATGCACGGAGACTGCGATGTCAACTTCGCTTATGGAATTTCTAATGGACCCAATGGTGTTATTAACAGGTACGTTAAATCAGAAGTGGCTGCAAGTATTTTTATGTTTACTTGTGGCTCTGCCTACACCATTAGGGATACGGGCGAGATAATATGTATGTATGTAAGTTAAATCATTATTAAGATTAACGAAAAAGGTGTATGAGGCGAGTGTGAATGGTACCGTTGGAAGACCTCGGCGCACGTACCTGGACCAAATCGGTAATGTTTTGGAAAAGGGCCAGGTCAAGAGTACTCTAAACCGACGAGCATGCATGAGGAATGTAATGAGAGTGAATGAAGCGAAAGAAGTATGTCAGGATCGTAGCAAATGGCGATCCGTGATCTCTGCATACCCCTATGGGAAACAGGCGTGATTTTATGTATGTATGTTAAAGTTTACTGAGCCACTGAAGTGATTGTGTTTAGTGCTGTCATATTGTTATATCGTGGCTGAGTCTCGCTCAAATTGAGCTTTAGTGCAGTGTTCTGTTTGAAATAAACTAGAATCAGAGGGCTCATCTAGTATATTTCACATATTATTTCAATAATTTCAGGACAATGGTGTACGTAATGGTGATGATCCAAAACAACCCCATCATCCAGACAGCGGGCGACAGATGGGTTCGCGTGGGATGCTCTCCCGGAGCGCAGGCCTCCACACAAGTAGACGCTACCGTTTCCGTCAGGGATACTGGGTTAGTGAGACATATGCATAGGCTTATCTTATGAACAGTTTTAGTCATCATCATCATCTTTTTTTTTCACCGTTTCAGCAAACAGACTAAAATAAAGTCTATCAAAGTGTACATCTCATCTTATTTCTTACTTATATAAAAAATGCGAAAGTTTGTGAGGATGTTTAAATATTTCTGCCTCAAACTCGCTTAAACGGCTGAACGGATTTGAATGAAACTTGGAATATACATAGTACATGTGCTGGATTAATATATAGGTTATTTTTGATCGGGGTACCACGCGAGCGAAGCCGCGGGCGGCAGCTAGTAAAACTATAAATTTGTTACAGAAAACCGTCTTCAACTAGTGAGCACTCGAGTGCGTCCAATCCAGGTAGTGCCAGCGCCATCTATGGAGCGAGTTCCGCACCTCTTACCATGTATGTGGTCCGCGGAGAAGAGAGCCCGTCGCCGGCGGCGGCAGGCGCCGTGTCTCTGGGCGAGCCCCTGGAACTGAGGATCGAGACTTCCGGTATGTTATACTACTACTCGTGTCAGACGCGGATCCAGCCTTCAAAAACTTGGCCGATTACCAGGTGACCGTGACAACAACCCGGTCACGGTCACCCGGAAATCGGCCAAGTGAGAGTCAGACAACGGACTCGCTCTCGATCGATTGGATTTGACATATCAGCTATTCGACATCAATTAGGGTTGTGGGCATGATCACCCTACACACAATGGTGGATCCGTTCTCTTGTCGCTGGTTTTTGCGATCATCTTCAAGTAGCGAGAAATCAAGTGATTATTTTAGTTGAATTGGTGGCAATAACAGTATTTTATCTTGTCTTTTTCTGGACATATGAAAATATTCGACAAGATAAATCAAAATGAAACGCGTCCTACGTGAGCGATCTTGACGCGAACGCGAAGCAGCGCGGCCCGCCACTAAAACAACAGTCGATACCTTTTGAAGTGTCCGACGTTAGAAACGCACGCGGCGCGGCACGAAACGAAGCGAAGTTGGCTTGATATTTTCTCGCGAACTGGATGCGGTGTCGTATTTTTATTTGTTTTGCGGCATTGGTGCGTGATAATACGCGCGCAACTAGGATAATGCCGCCGCGCCGGCCGGCGCCGCACCGCATTGCATTAAATTCGCGTATCACCGTATCGGGTCGCTTCGCAATCGCGTTCGCTTTGAATCGCCTACGTAGGACGTTGCGAAAGGACGTAGGTGAAGTTTTTTCAAGTAAGTTTTGCTTTTATGGTGTCACAATGCAATTTAATTTAAAAACAACAATCCGCCACCTATTAAGTTCATCAGTCATCTATTTCACAAACGTGTGAAACGGTATAATTATGAAACAGATGCAAAGATAGCTCTAATTAGCGAAGCATGCAAATCTGATTAATTACCATAAACTTGTGCAACTGAAAGCGAATCAACCAATCTATTGATTTGAAGCTACAACTCATTAAAATTGTAGCTAGTAAAAAGTTAAAGTTAAAGTTATACTGCATACTTACTGCATATAACTTTATCTACAATTTCAATGAGTTTTTTCCATCGAGCATATAACTTTTTTCTAATTATATGTTCTCTCTCCTGTTGTTTTAGAGGGGGCAGAGATAGAACCATATCATTTGGTGGCATCTTCGCGACTTGGTGATAGCTCTGTTTTACTTCTCGATAGCAGAGGGTGCCCTACTGGACAAGTATGCATTTTCATATAAAACTTACGACATACTATTTTTTATTATTTTTTAAACTTAAACTTATTACTATTATTTCTCTGCTGGACTGGGAGTAAAGAAAAAAACATAGAATGCGTCCAGCTGCTTCTCTCTCCGAGCATGTCGTAAAAGTCGACTAAAGAGTACCTAGTATCCTCTCCAATTTGATGGACCTATATGGGCGATGGGCTGATCACCTGTCACCATGGTTCACTATATCCATCTTGGGAGTCTTGAATCAGAAGTAGCTGCAAGTTTTCTAATGATTACTTGTGGTTCTGCCCACCCCGTTAGGGATACGGGCGTGATAATATGTATGTATGTACTTAAACCTAATAAAAAAGTGAATATTCGCAGGTTGATTTTCCGTCGTTTACACGTTCGCTGCTGGGCGGCGGCACACAGCGTCTTTCTGCGCGGTTCAAAGCGTTCCGCTTCCCCACTTCGCACGTCGTCCGCTTCGCAATCATGGTTCGCTTCTGTGAACAAAAATGCCCACAGGTAGATGGACTGTATAATAGGACTAGCTGTTGATAAATCTGCCCTCGTAATAGCAAATGCAGTACTTGCAAAATGGCGGTTTCGAGAAAAACGCGGTAATCATAATTTTTAGATATCTCTGCAGCAAGTCAATGTTATATACTTATAGTAAAAAATGTAATGAAAATCATTTTTTTTATGTAGGTGTAGATTAGCCCCTTGGAAATACCATTTCTTCAAAAAAAATGAAAAACCCAAAAATGACGATTACTGCAAGTGCGATTAGTAGGGCAGATTATGTTATCCCAGATCTTCTGTATCTTTAGAATTTGACGTTAAGACCAAAGGGTTCTTGCTTCCGATGTTTTTTTTCTAGCAAATCTTAATGTTCAAAGTAAATTAAATGCTTGATGATTTGAGATATTTTTCCTGTAGTGAGTGATACAGCCTCTTTTCAACCGATTGCAAAGTAGTTCCTTTGATTGTCGCTGTAGGTTTGAGGTTTTGTTGGATTCATCTGGATCACGAGAGTAACATAGTCTATACAACATTTCAAAAAATGTTTTTTTCCACCAGACTCACTGCGGAAATTCTCAAATACGAGCCGCTCGTCATACCAACGGCACATACTACCATTTAGAAGATAATGATATAGCCGATGTGGCTGTGGACACTCCTCGCGCAACAGTTGTCGCTCAAGGAGGCACAACCGACTGTGGAAGACAGGTCGATGGAGATAGTGTATCTCTTCTGATAGAGATGCTGGTAGACTCGAAGGATATCATCTCGGCCGACACCATGATCCGGGCTGACCATCGCTCTACGACCCGTAAGTACCTTCCTACTAATATAATCCGAAAGTTTGTGAGAAGCTTCTGATAGAGATGCTTGTAGATTCCAAGGATATCAACTCGGCCGACACCATGATTCGGGCCGACAATCGCTCTACGACCCGTAAGTACCGTCCTATAATGAGAAAGTTTGTGAGGATGTGAGAAGCTTCTGATAGAGATGCTGGTAGATTCCAAGGATATCATCTCGGCCGACACCATGATCCGGGCTCACCATCACTCTATGATTCGTAAGTACCGACTTATTAATGAATTCCGAAACTTCATGAGTATATTTCGATGATCACAGCGTAACAGCTGGATGGAGTTGGAGTTAGACGAAACTTTAGCATTTATATTTTTACTCGTAGTGTAATAGTGACGTCAATACGTGTGGATAAGGCCGACTAAGCTGCGAGAACAGTACAGGAGCTGGGTAAGCTCCCATCTAAAAACCATCCCCCGCACTATCCCGTGAGTGTAGGCAAAAGATGCCTCCTGATACTGTATAAATCGTCTAGCACGGTAAATGCCATAGTAACAGAGGTCAGGCACAACCATGCGAATTTTATCTTGATAGATGCAAGGTAATGTTAGTTATACCAATCAATTCCTACTTGTGTAGCAGACCGGCAAATTATTACATTAGTTCCTTTGTAAAAACATTTTCAAGGCAGTGATGCGTTCGTAGCTCGCACGAGCGAGACATTGATTATGTCTTCATTGATTTATCATCAGTTTACAATGCTACTCGTATTTGCATATCCTGTCTATTTTAATAGATTCGCATTTGTATTCCCTTCACTTACCATAAAATTAATGATTTAATAGCTCGCATGGTGAGTAGGTATGATCTAACTCAGGCTTTCGTCCAGTTTCGCTCGCGTAAGGGCCCTGATGTTTTTTTTATTTTATTTTTTGTTGTCATAGCGGCAATAGAAACACACTGCAAATTTCAACTCTAACTATTACCGTTCAAGAGATACAGCTCGCTGACAGACGGATGGACGGACGTACGGACAGGCAGACGACCCTTTGGCACCTTTCGGGTACGGAACCCTAAAAAAGAAAATTCAGTACATCCAAATCGGTTGAGTTTTTACGGTCTAATTGAGCAGTAAACAGAAAATATCCTCACAAACTTTAACATTTATAATATAGTAGGATTTATGATTGTAGGTACATTTGTTGCTTACCCCTAAGACAGCGTCAAATAATGTTGAATAACAAGAGGTATTGTAGCATTTTTTTTTTGCAGCGGAGTCGCGGAGTGATATCGACGGCGCTGTGGTGTGTGTCCACGAGCTGTTGTTGGTAGCATTGGCCCTGGCGTGGCTTGCAGTACAGGTCTTACTACTCCTCGGATGCTGCATTCTCGTCAAAAGGTACTTACAATTCTAATTATTTAGCTATCCATCTAGCCGAGTTCTTTCGAACCAGTGTGGTGAAAGGATCAAAAGTGCGCCTCCTTTCGTGCACTTAACGTTCAGATCGTGATTGTGAAACGGTGAAAGAAATTATTTAACAGCACTGATGGTCTAGTGGTAGCAGCCTTTCGATCCTAAGGTCGTGGTCATTCGGTCGTGCACCAATGGATTTTTCTGTTCGTATTTATGTCCGCTATAACAGTACTCTCAAACGGTGAAGGAAAACATCATGAGGAATCCGGCATAACCTAAAAAGTTCAAAAAATAAGTGTCAAGTGCACGAAAGGAGCCTTTGAGAAAGGTCGGTAAAGTTTAAAACCTTTCACCACACTGGTTTCGAAAGAACTATTGACACTACTAGTAATGCTAATTATTGGTTGGGGAACAAAGATCTTCACTGACGTCCCGTGTTGCGGTGTATTATACATTCTCCCCTCTAACACTACCCCAGTCATCCTAACTCTTTGAAGTAATGGATTGAGATCAATCTGTTGCTCCGTTGTGAAAGCAGGACAAACCAACATAATGTACAAACAAACTTCCGCATTTCTTTGTAAGGATTTTAATTGCAACTGCTTTGACAATATTTTTTTGATGCAGGTATCGCAATCTTGCCGAGCTTAGTATGCAGAAAGATTACCATTCGTTCGACAACGTGGGCTTTGAGACAAGCTCAACGCATCGACGGGTGCATTGGCCGGACCAGAATATTGATATACTCCACACTTAATCCCGAAGCGCTCGTGGCGTAGCTTACTTAGACGTTCTTGATTGATCGTTGAAGTTAAGCAACGTTGTGCGCGGTCACAATTTGGATAGGTGACCGCAAGTGGCATTACGAGCTGAGCGCTTTCGTGCTTCGGAGGGCACCTTAAATTGTCGGGCCCGGCTTTTAAGTCGTTAAGCCACGACGGAGGCCTTTAGGCGGCCTAAAAACTCCGTCAAAAGAGTTGGCTACTAGCTTACGAACTTACTAAATTATCCCAAAGTGACTTCAAAAAAAACCCAGTTGCTTCATAGATGGCGCTGTACCGGGAATCCCCAGAGCCATAGAAAGTAAACGATCATTCTGATTGGCCCGATTGTAGAAAACATAAAACTAAAGTGGTCGGGTTTAGTCTGACTATGTGTATGTGGGATACATAACATTCTAGCGCCACTTTTTTTATTTGTTACTCATTAATAACTGACGTTTTGACGACTAACTATTGTTGTAGAAGAAGCCATAAATATGAGTAAATACAAATCAAGAGGCAAACTAAATCCTATTGTGCATTCGTTTCAGTGCAAAATTAATGAAGCTTAAAGGTTTATCTTGATGAATCCTAATTGTATAAACTATGATTAATAAATTATTTAGGGAAGTAGTACCTACTTAGTAAAGTTTAGTCAACTTCGTTTTGGTCTGGTTGGTATGTTTATAGACGTATTTATGAAATGTAAGTAGGTATACTATAGATATTTTACATGCCGTCCGATTTGACTGTAATTGTTATTTATTTTAAATAGCTTAGATTGTTAAAAACGTAGGTTTCCGAAATAAACTTTCTTTAAATCAACTGCAACAGTTTATTTACATTTTATTCCATTGGCTCTTCAAGAGCGTATTTTTTTAGGGCAAAAATTCCCAGCTTTTATACATAAATAAATTACTGTTTATTACAGTTTTATTCTTCAAGATTGAATATTATCTATCTAGATAAAACCAGTATTCAGGAGCTGCCTTTCTCATATTTGCTATCGTCTTTGTTTTGTCTAAGTATGTTGCTATTACCCTGCGGTTACATTGCGATCAAGGGCGAATCCAGCTTTTAAGTCAGGAAGGGTCATATAGTTGAGGTCTTGTCAGGACAGAGAATGAGATAAAAAAAATCGCTAGTCAATCTTTAAACACGGAGTACCGACGTCAGACGAAAGTCGAAGACTTCGGTAACCGTGCAATAGATGTTAAGTGGAGTTTGGCGGGACACCTGGCTAGACGTGGTGATAGCCTTTGGGGGAGTAGCCTTGACCGAGTGGGGCCGAGGACAGGCCAAGGAAATCCAGGACGTCCGACAGCGCTTTGCATCGATGACATCGAAAAATTCGCGGCAAAACCTGGATAAGAGACGCACAGGACCGAAGAGGCTGGCAAAATCGAATGAAAGCTCAGTAGTGGCTGATATCAGGCTGAAATGATGATGATGATCGCTAGTCGACTTAGTGGGTCTGCTCTTGATTGCGATACTGCGAAGCTTCGCGTTTGCAAGAACTCTCTCGTCACTACTCAAGTTTGCCAAAGTCCGATAATGTAGCAGCAGGGTTATTGCCTATTATTATTGCGTGGTATTGGTGGGGTGGGCGAGGGGAGGGGCGGGCGCGGGGGGCGGCGACGGCGCTTGCCGCGACCCGCCGCGGGGAGCCGCCTGCCTGACGCTCTGCCGGTTCGAAGCTGCGTTGTAATGGTACCCGTCGAACTTGTCAGACCCCCCCGACCCTGGAGTGGGGAATGTCGCTGTTCCCATATACATTATCTGAAAACCATCGTTATGTTAGTAAGTTTGAAGTGCACTTTTACGTAGAACAGAAGGCAAGAGCAATAAAATTAAACTTCGCAGTACCGATAAAAATAAAACACCCAATAGTCACATACATAGTTCTGACCCCACACTAGAACCTATTCCCTGTGTCGTGGGTATTAGAAACTACGAGTACCATGGTACCACAACACCCAGACCCGGAAGAAATATTTGCAAAACATGCAGACATTTTTTCCGCAGCGGGAATCGAACCCGCGTCTCTTGCGTCTCTGTCGAGCAATCGCCCGCCATGCCACCGAGGCCGTCAGCTGAGCGGTAGATAGGCCAAAGACTTTGCTTTGGCTATTCATAAAAGACACACCTGAGGTTTGTACCCGTCGGGGCCGGCCTCGTATTCTACAAGCTGCATGCGACCGTCAGGTAGAAGCACGTGGTAGGAGCCGGTCGCGTGGTCATCCTTCCGCTTCTCGTTGTGCCCGAAGTCTAGGCTCACCCCGTTGTCTTGCACGTCGTATGAGAAGTCGTAGTACGCTGGTAACTGTTGGAGAAAATTATAAGTAACTTGCATCGCATTATGCGTGCCTAGTCGGAGTCTTTGTAGGTAGATACTTACACACTTGTTTAAATAACACTATTGTGTGTAACGCACAACATTAAACTTACAAAAAGAATGAGCGACTTTATCGCTAAAAGCGCCAGGCAACCTAGGATGGATTGGTCGGAAAAACGTAGAAGGGGCAAAGGGGCACTTGTATTGTAGCACAGCCGGACTTCCAACGTTTCAAGTTGGCGAAATTTAGCGCGAGACGGGGCGCTGGAGCCTGCATCTGAACTTTAAGTAGTAGGTACCTGTGTATATTTTTAGCACTAGGTAGATACAGAGACTTGTGTAGTAGGTACCTAGGTATAGGTAGGTTGTTGTTTGTTACCGTTGGTTCAGGAGCGGCTGGTTTTTTTCCTCCCCCGATTTTTGGAGGCAGGTACTCTTGTGCCGACGTGACCCATATCGATGTTAACGTCAAAAGTGTAATCTGCAAAACAGAAGTTTACCGCTAAGTTCAGCTTTTTGGCCGTTTTCAGCTGCTGGTAAAATAATAAAAACTCACACAAACAATTTTCCACATTTTGAAGTGTTAGTGGTCCGTCCGCGAAGGGCACTGCCGTAGATTTAGGGTATTTGTGTAAAATCGCGAAGTTTATAAACCCGCAGGGCTGCGGTTGCGGTGCCGCCCCTTGGCATTCTTCATTACCCAGATGCACGATCCACGAAAATTTCGAAATTGTTCAATTATTTTACAGATTGGGTAATTGGGCTGGGATTGTGCCCGAGTCCAGTAGGTATCTAGGTAACCTACCTCCTAGTGGAAAAACCTGGTTAAAATCTAGTGTCCGGTAAAGTTTTACACAGGTACCTATCGAGCTAAGTAGGTAGGTACGCTAATAAAAAATTTTAGATTATTTTTTAAGATCGTGGTTGTGACTCGACCGTAGTAGGTACTACCTACCTATAGTTTGCACCTCTTATGTTCGTTTTTTTAACTGACTGCTTTAGGCAAGTCTTTTCTAATGCTTAGCTAAGTACCTACCTACCTACCTTTGCAAAAAGTGCATTTGAAATATGTTTATTTATTTTAGTGAAACTGAACTGAGAATCGAACCCGCTGCACTTCACCTACATAGTCATTAAGCAAAGCCAGGCATATCAAACGCCATTTTACTTTTTATTTTGATTTGTAATATAATCGAGAATGTCACAAATAACTAGTACGTATGTGACATTGACATTACATCATATTTTTCCTTCCAGCTGATCGGAAAAATCTTTAGAGGTTGGTTTTGTTTCGTGATTTTTCATCAATACTTAATTAATCTTTATTGTTCATATAAAATATAGACATTCCGCTAATAAATAAAGCTGGCTGTGGTGCGAAAACATTTCAGAAATAATTCGGGACAAAGGCAACGTCTCTGAAAAAGATATTAGTTAAGCGGGCTCAGATAAGTTTATGTGGAAGCTTTGTTATTTTATTACTAAAAATGAATTCTTTACTGAGAGGTAGGCTTGTGTGCCGTGCATTCAGTACTTCAGTAGTGCGACAATGTGCCCAACCGCCCAAAAAGGCTACAAAAAAGTTCATAGGGCCTATAACTTGGAAATCGATGGCGGCAACAGCTGTGGTGGGAAGTGGGCTTACCGGGTTTATGCTGTACGTAAGGAACGAGAAACAGGAAGCTGTGGATCGGGAGAGAAAACGTCAACTTGGGAAAGCAAAGATTGGTGGAAACTTTGAGCTCGTAGATTCAGAGGTG
Organism: Scotopteryx bipunctaria; assembly: GCA_949320045.1. Taxonomy (NCBI): domain Eukaryota; kingdom Metazoa; phylum Arthropoda; class Insecta; order Lepidoptera; family Geometridae; genus Scotopteryx; species Scotopteryx bipunctaria. The sequence goes on along the minus strand of OX439450.1, from coordinate 7,559,184 downwards.
GGAATCTTTTTATTTATCTGATGGTCTCCACCCCGTTCTATTACCCGACTACAAAACAACTGACACAGACATTTCAGTTTGTTGAAAATCTTGATGATACTTGAATGGAGACCATAAAATGAATTTTTCAGGCTATACAGATTCACTTACAATACTGTTATTTTTACAGGGAAAACTAGTCAAAAGTACAGATTTATTAGGGAAATGGTTGCTAATATATTTTGGATTCACTCACTGCCCGGACATCTGTCCTGATGAATTAGAAAAACTTGCAGAAGTAGTGAATTTACATGGTAAGTATACATACTATTACATAATTATTACTCATTTGCTTAGTTGGTTTCAATAATAGATAATTATATATTTCTAATTTTAATTGTTGGGGGAACAGAGATTTGCACTGATGTTCCCTGTTGGGGTGAATTATCCCCCTGCTAATCCTCTAGCTAGCCCAACTCCTTGAAGTACTGGAGGACCTTGGAATATTAGTAGCAATGTTCTAGTATCCTTGATGGTGTTGAGTTTGTGGTTGAATTATATATTTTCTATTACAGACAAATCATCGGAACCAATAGCCTTGCAGCCTCTTTTCATATCTGTGGATCCTCAAAGGGATACACCAGAAATTGTTGGAAAGTAAGTTCTCATACATATTTTGTGGACAACCTTTATATATTCATAACTCATTTAGTACAGATCTATCTGATTCTTTCATACATTGTAGAAATACATACATATTATCACGCCCTTATCCCTAACGGGGTGGGCAGAGCCACAAGTAATCATAAGAAAACTTGCAGCCACTCCTGATTCAAAATCCCAAGACGTAATGTTCTATTTTCAGATATTGTAAAGAGTTCTCGCCAAGATTCCTTGGTCTAACTGGCACCAAGGAGCAAGTACAACAGGCTTGCAAATCATACAGAGTGTACTTCAGTGCTGGCCCTCAGGATGTTGATAATGATTACATTGTAAGTGTTTTTAAATACTGATACTAGTTGTTTGAACCAGTGTGGTGAAAGGATTTAAAGTGCACTTCAAAGGCTCCTTTTGTGCATTTGACGCGCAGGTTTTTGAATGGTGTTTTCCTTCACCATTTGAAAGTACTACACTGCCACCGGAGTATGGTGTATGGATACAAAATTTATTTGTGCACAGCCAGATTTGAACTCACGACCCTAGGATCGGAAGGCGGGCCGCTACCACTAGACCACCAGTGCTGTTTTGAATATAATGAGAGCATTTAGTGGTCTATATCTGCTTCAGCAAAACTGGAGATACAATTTATGTAAACAAACCACTGCATATTTTTCGTTATTACAACGAAATCACTTTCATGTTTTAGGCAAATAAACCTCTCAACATAAGTTTTCACACCTTAACTATCAGCACTTACAAGTTCTATAAACATAAATAAATAACACCCAACAGTCACATACATAGTCCTGACCCCACACTAGGATTTCCTGTGTCATGGGTATCAGAAACTACGAGTACCATGGTACCACAACACCCAGACCCGGAAGAAATATTTACAGATCATGCAAACATTTCGTCCGCAGCGGGAATCGAACCCGCGCCTCTTGCGTCTCTGCCGAGCAATCGCCCGCCACGCCACCGAGGCTGTCATGTATTGCAAAAGCAAGTTTTAGTTTTAGGTGACCCCTGCTTCTGATCCTTAGATGGGGGATAGTCACTTACCGAAAGATTTTCCTTCATGAGATCAATTTGTCCTTTTCAGGTTGACCACACTATTATCATCTACCTAGTAGACCCAGATGGTGAATTTGTGGATTACTATGGACAAAACAGAAATGCAAAAGAAATCTATGACTCAATGCTGATGAACATTCACAAATACAATACAGGGAAAAAAGGCTCTTGGTTTTAAGTAAAAAAGCATTTCCGTAGATTACTTATTTAACATTATGTTGCAGTAATTAAATTATCGTAAATAATTCGTATCTTTATTATTTCACATAAGTTTACATAGCAATATTTTTAATTTAATAAATTACATACAATCTAATTAACAAGAAAACATAATACTTTAATATTTTTATCTTAGATGTCCTTTGGTCTTATCAATACTTTTTCAACTCTCAGAATTTGTTGCAGACATGGTAACTCCAATCTCATTAACAGTGACAATATTCAGTTCGCTTGCCCCACCATCTTCGTTGCTCACAAAGCTGACTGTATTGCTGCTTCCTAGTACAATCAAGTGGGTTTTGACGTTGTTCTCTTGATATACTAGTTCTTGGCTCACATCATAGCTCTCGTGTGTACCGAGGGTTAGTTCCATGATAGCATTTGGAATGTCTTCGATCTCTTGCAACGGCACTGTTACAACTTCGTTTTGATCTGCAGCTACCTTGTTCTTTGGAACTGGTGGACGGGCAGTGATAACATTATCTTTGGAGTGTTTTTTCTTTGATTTATTGTTTTCGAAGTTTTTTAGATGCTTTATGAGGAGGGCTTTTGAAGCGAACTTGGACTCACACTTGGCACATTCAAATGGTTTTTCACCTGAAAAAAAAAAGAACTTTAAAACGTCTTATAAACTTTCTAAATTTCTTTTTCCTTTAAAGAAAGTGAAGGCGATTATTTAATAATCTGTGAATGCAGTTCATATTGTTTTTTTAAATTTGAATAAAGTCTTCTTTTAGTAAAAAATTATATCTACGGTCTAATTCTAATTATTGTTAGGGGAACAAAGATCTTCACTGACGTCCCGCGGTAGGCCGTATTGTGCATTATCCCCTTGCTAACCTATTACTTTATCTAATAGGGTATTAAAGGTATTATCCCTCCATGTGGCATAGCCGTGGAACGTCCTATATATTATGTGTAATGTATAAAATAAATAGTTACCAGTGTGTGCGCGACAGTGGTCACGTAGTAGCGAGGCGCTGACATATTTCTTGGGGCAGGCGCTGCAAGCGAACGGTCTCTCGCCAGAATGCAGACGCATGTGCAACTTTAGATTTAGACGGGCGAAGCTGGAACAAGAAATGTACTACTTAGCCAATTCCCCTAATAAAGCAATATAGCACACAACGTATTTTAATCAAAATGTTTTAAATGGGTTATTTCGCCCACGCATTAGCATAAGTTCCGGCAAAGATGTTTTCACTTTATTAGCAGGATAAAGTTAGGTTGATTTAATCAGTCCAGGGCAGTCCTACTGCCTTCACATACAGTTAATCTGTTCTGATATTTTTGTGGGTGATCCTTTAAGGTTCAATTCATCACAAAGTTACGAGTAAAAATACCTCTTGCCACAAACTTTGCACTTGTAAGGACGTTCCCCTGTGTGGATCCTTTCGTGACTTTTCAGCGATGAGCCCGATGAGAACTTGCTATCGCAGTGGGAACACGGGTAAGGTTTCTCGCCTGGAATTATATGTTTACGTGTACCTATAATATTACTTACAGTACAATCAAAAATTCTAGGTAGGTAGGTAAGGTACCCAAACGTTTGTATATTTTACGTATAAATCGGCAGTGAAGTGTTTGCCTTGTTCTTGTAAGAGAATAGTTGTTAAATTAGTACCTACCTGTGTGCGTTCGCATATGCAGGCGCATGTTGGAGCTCTGTATGAATGTTTTGCCGCAAATGGAACACACGTACGGCTTCTCCCCCGTGTGAGTCCGGTGATGGGTGTTGCGAGTAGACTCGTGGCGGAAACTGAGGGAAAATACGTTAATAAGAAGTAAAAGTATTCTAAATAAACTTCTTGTACAAAATTTTCCATTTTTTTAATAGTTGTGGACATTTTACACAGCGCCATCTAGTTCCAAACTAAGCAAAGCTTGTACTATGGGAACCAGATGGCTAATAGAATAGGTACTTATCTATACTAATATTATAAAGCTGCAGAGTTTGTTTGTTTGTTTGTTTGTTTGAACGCGCTAATCTCTGGAACTACTGGTCCGATTTGAATGATTCTTTCAGTGTTGGGTAGTCCATTTATCGAGGAAGGCTATGTTTTTTTTCTTTCAAAATTAGGGATCCGTAATAAAATTGCTATTTTGTAACACAAGGTGTAAAATCGAAAACCTATTTTTGCGTGCGCTGCAAAAACTATTGACAATAGAACAAAATGATGTACTACGGGTTTGTAGATCCCATCAAGACCTACAAAAAAGTCCGCGAGAACATATATCTAGCTATCATGGTTTAATCACAATAACCGATTTTGTGTTCAAAATAATTATGAAATCGTCTGAAGAAAAAAAAACTACGTTAAATATGTATCGTAATATTAATCTTTACCGAAATTAAGCATTATGTTATCAAGAGTATTTATGTAGAAGTAAAATACTTTTTGTTTCATCTCAATCGGATATTTCGTTTAAAAGTTATCACGTGTGTAAGATGTTAAGAGTTGGTACCTATTAATGAGTTATGGGCCATAGTCCATTTATTGAGGGAGGCTATAATATAGGCAATATTTTATCTCGGTATTTCCACACAAACGAGAAAAACGCGGGTGAAACCGCGGAGCACAGCTAGTATACTTATAAAATCAGGCCAAGAGTAGGTACACCCCTGCTGGATTGCATCTGAACATACGTACATATATCACGGATTTCCATTTGCTACGATCCTGACATACTTCTTTCGCTTCATTCACTCTTATAACATTCTTTCTATATGCTCGTCGGTTTAGGGTACTCTTGACATGGAACTTTTCCAAAACGTCGCCAATTTGGTCCAGACACGTACGTCTAGGTCTTCCCCTTCCAACGGTACCATTCACACTCGCCTTATACACCTGTTTCGTTAATCTTCTTTCATTCATCCTTTCTACATGACCAAACCATCTTAACATACCTTTCTCATACTTTTTACTCATCACACCTCAACATACCTCTTTGTAAATTACATAATGTTCAGTGGAGTATTTCTTATTTGAATTATCTAATCATAATTAATAATTGTATTATTACTTCTTCGCTGGACTGGGGGTAAATAAAAAACATAGAATGTGCCCAGCTGCTTCGCTCCCCGAGCATGTCGTAAAAGTCGACTAAGGGATACCTCTCCAACATGATGAGATACAATAAACAAGTATTCCCAAGGAGGGTTGACGTCAGGCAAGCGGCCGGTCATAAAACACCATAGCTAAAACTCTTACAGCACGATCTATGGATCGTGCTGTGCCGACCCCATAATAGAGTGGGATAAGGGCAGGAAGATGATGAAGTAATTGTATTATTCATAATAATCATAATCATTTATTTGCATTTATTATAATATATAGGTACTTCTTATCTTCCTTATTATAGCAACCACCTGCATCAATGGACAAAAGCTTAGGTAAGGTCGTATAAAATGTTTGCCGAGAGCAAAAATGAATCCAAAATAGTACTTAGTGGTTTCGCTTACCGCTTATCACAGTATACACAGGCATAAGGCTTGAGATCGGAATGCACAAGGCGGTGGGACGACAACAGTCGCGGCGACGGGAAGGCCTTGCCACAGACTATACATTGGAACGGCTTCTTGCCGCTGTGGTGAGTCATGTGCGCCATCAGCTGGGCGTTGTCGATGAATCTGCAGAGAAGCCAAAGTTTCGTCAAGGACATTGTTTTTATCAAGGGAAATATATTATTTACGCTAAATTTTACCTATGTACATACATACATATTATCACGCCTTTATCCCTAATAGGGTGGGCAGAGCCACAAGCAAACATAAGAAAACTTGCTGCCACTTTAGATTCAGTCCTAAGATGGATATGGTGAACCATGGTGACAGGTGATCAGCCCACCGCTCATATAGGTCCATGGTCCATCATGTTGGAATGGATACTATCCCTTAGTCGACTTTTACGACATGCTCGGGAAGAGAAGCAGCTGGACGCATTCTAGGCTTTTTCTTTACTTCCAGTCCAGCAGAGAAGTACACATTTGGGGGTCTGACTGAATACCTTTAACATTTGTCAATATGATTTATCTGTGTACCTTTTGCCACAGTCGGGACAAGCATGTTTCTTCTCAGCCTGTTCGCCAGTGTGTACGCGCGAGTGTCGTTTCAGCGCGTACCTCTCAACGAACATCTTCCCGCAGACCTCACAGGAGAACCGCTTAGAGTCCATGTGACGCTGGATGTGCCTTCGCAGCGCTGTTCTTTCTGAAAAATTAAGACAATTCATTATTAAATAAGTAAAAGGGAGAGAGAAACAAGATGAGGCTCCGTCCAAGCACTAGAAAGTAGTGCTCGCAGAGTCAACAAATAGTGCTTTGGAAATTTACTTACTAGGTAGCTATGGCTATTACAAACCTTTAAAATCTTTATCACAAATAGTACATTTCCAGGGGGGCCCCTTGTTGTGTACAATGCAGTGTAATTTGAGATCATTTTCAGAGATGAAAGTTTCATTGCATTCATTACATGGAAATGGGTCATCTGTGGTTCCATGATGTTTATTTTGATGGGCCTTCAGCAGTTTCAATTGATGGAATACCTGAAATAATAAAATGTGGTGTTGAAACTTAGAACATAGATACTCCACACCATGTTAGATTTGAGATATCAGATTTGAATAGAGAAAAAATATTTATGTCAAGATTTACATTGAATTATTTTATTAAGATAAAACTGCTATAATATAGAGAGTTATAAAAGCATAATTTAGTTATATATCAGTGAATGAACATTATTATTGTAGGAATATTTCGTAATTACAATAATAAATTTGATATGGACTAAATGTGAAGAAACAAACATGTGATCATTCTATTTATAGAATAAGAGATCATAAATCACAAATCATAATAATAATGATTTAATTTACTGTGTAACAATTAATCAGATATTCCTTTACTATGTTAATGGGTTTCTCATAAATTCTATCTACTGACTGATACTGCCAAAATCTATTTTACCTTAGTGCAATAAGAGCACACATATTTAGGCTTCTTCTCCTTTTTAGCTCTTGATACTATTATCTCAGTTAGTAGGGAGCTAGGATCTGAAACATATTAAATTATTTTTACCTACATACATATATGTACATTGGTACACACCTGTCATATGCAATTACAACGTTGATACATGACTTTATAACTACTAATGTTTATACTTAAGTAAGTTTGTATGAGCTAGTGGCTAACTCTTGTGACGGAGTTTTTAGGCCACCTAAAGGCCTTGGTCATGTCACTTATGTTAGCTTAACGACTTAAAAGTTGTGGGTGTTGTGGTACCATGGTACTCGTAGTTTCTGATATCCACGACACAGGGAATGCTAGTATGGGGTCAGGACTATGTATGTAAGTGTTGGGTGTTATCTTAATCTTTTTTATCTTTTAAAGCCTGGACCGACAATTTAATGTGCCCTCCGAAGTTATAAATATCAAATGTCTTTTACATACCTCTATCAAGTATTGTCATTTTCCTGAAATTTAAATACTAGTTTAGTAAGATTTATAAATAGGTATTTTATTTTATTATTGTATATAAAACTAAAACATGGAAAACTTACTTTTGATTTCTGATTGTGTTTTGAACTATGCATAGTGCTTCATCCTCACTTAAAAGACTTTTCAAGTCTTCTGGATAATCATTGGAATCTGAAAATACAGCAATCTTATCAGAAACAAAATATTTGACCTATATTAAATTTAAGAGTCAATGCATATGAACAAATGACAGTATAATTATAATGTCAAATGTGTAAGTTTAACAATTTCAATATCCACAAAATTCTACCTAACTTCTTAATCTTATTTATAATTTTCTTATTTATTATTGATAGAATAATTTGCTTACCTATAAGGTGATTATTTTCTTCATTTTTGACATATTGATCTTCAGTATCCACTTCTCTAGAAATAACACAATGGCAAATGAGTAGAATCTAGTTTTAGAATTAAAATTAAGCATCAGCTGTGGATGAAATCAGGCAACCTGGCATCGACTTCCAAATACTCACACACAATCAGATTTGGGCTCATCTTTGATAGAAAATTGTCCTTTCAGGATAGATTTCAGTATGTAATCAGATTTTTCACATTTCGTTCTGAACTTGAAGTAGTGGACTACTTGGGTTTGGCAGTTTGAACATATTCTGTTTGGAAAATCATCTTCTGGACTTACCTATAAACATGATTTAAATTAAAGGAATCAATTAAATTATTCATCAATAAGATTTCACAGAATTGGTTGATTATTAAATTGGTGTGTGGTTGAGATTTTTAGTACTGTAGTAGTAGTTGTATCAACAAGATGTAGTTAGTATCAACAAGATTTCTTAAATGATCTATAATATCTACTTACTTGAATAGATGTCATAGCTTCAAACATATCAGCCAAAACACTGTATTCTTTGTTGGATGAAAGTGGATATTGTACTTCATTACTGGTTAAAAGGCATATTCGACAAATGTTTTGTAAATTGCACTCTTCTGAACCTAAGTACTGGAGCAGCGTTAGAGGAATTTCAAATTCGACATGATCATCTTTGTCCTCTTCAAGATTTATATATCCTTTAGTTTCCATTTTTGTAGTGTTTGTTAACAAAATTTATTTCCTCTCTAATTATATGCCCCTAAATAAATGTATTATTTTGGTTATTAATGTAACACAATGTAGGGACATCAGGGATACATCAAGAACATGTTTAGGTAGATTCCAGACAGACTAATTCTCTTCCGATTCTGTAAGTAGAACCAAACTTGATAAGCATCCTCACAAATGCTCCTGGCTCTCGAGATGCTTTCAAAGGAGTAGTCAGAGGCATGTCCAAACATTACGCTTGGCATTGCTCATTTCAGAAAGGAATGATTAACAAAATATTTATAGGATTAGACTTATACCATATTATAATATCCTACCATAATACATGCTGAATGCACATATTTATTTATGGAAACATGACAAGAAATGTTTTTCATCTAAAAGATTTACAGAGATTAGTTAGGTACCTACTACAAAACACTTCACACAGACACAAGAAATCTAATAACTAAAAATCAAATTATTATGGATTTTACTTCCATTCCACTTTCTATGTTTACATCACTTGCATTGCATCATATCATCATCACCAGACAACAGTATTTTGGATGACTTGACTTCGTACAGACGGGGTACCTATCAATTCAATTATTGGAGTTTTGATGACTTGAAAGAAGATAGCACTAATAATGACATTGACAATAAAATTATTGTTAACATTGACAATCACTCATTATTCTAAAGATCTCACTCACTAATAGCATAACAACGCCATCTTGTGACAAGTAGAAAAAAATATGATTTAGTCTCATAAAAAATGGATAGCATTCGTAATAACGACAATAAAAAGCTTATTTGTTCGAAAACATAATGTGAGCTTGAATCAGAATCGTAGGCACAAGCTTGGTAGTCCGTAATATTCTACTTAGCTTTCACATGCATGCATAAAGAAAGAAAGTCAGTAAGCAAAATTACCTACGGTAGAAAAGTTCACCTGTCAGTCGTCATTATTAAAATGTGTCAGCTCAGGCCAGGCACAGATAGGTGCCGTATTCTACATGCCGTAGCCTCTTTCTGCGAGACCGTAATGGACCAGAAAGAGGCAGCTGAGCGAGATCGGAAGAGGGCCGATCCCGCTCAGAAGAGGCGGCGGTAGTGCACTAGCAACGGCCGCCCCGCACCGCCTGTCCGGTGAGGGGGCGAGTGGTAAACCCTGTCAAACAGGGGACCTTTTGGGTCTGTGGTCAGCTGAAGGGCTTTGGCTTGCCGAATGTGGGTCCCGGGAGGGTGCCGGGCGTGGCTGTGGGGGCCATTACCGGGACAGTGCTCTGAGAACGATGCGAAAGGGGCTCCGGTGCGTTCCGTATGGCGATCCCGGAGGCCCTTGACATGCATCGAGGCTGGCCACCAGGTGGTTTTTTAGTGGGTCGTCGTGTCCGACAACCCCACACTACCCAGCTGCGACCCTCAATCGCAGTTGGGCGTCTGGGAGCAGATTTTTCCACCTGCAACTAAAAAAAAAGGCACAGGCATCTAAAGTTTCTACAGAGTTAAAGTCTGCAAGGCTATTCCTTTTCCTATCATACTAATAATCCTACGTAAGGTAAAGATGTGAAGGCAGCCGTACAGGCAGTGCTGGAGTCTATTAATTAGGTATTAGTTTGACCTTAATTTATCATAAAACATCACTGATCTCAAAAACAAGTACCTACCACCTACCTACTTAGAAAACGTAAGGCTCTTGTCCGTAACTTTGCCCGTGTTTTTTTGCCACAACTAATTGTTTCGCCGTTTCGCAGTTTAGGCGGTAGGTGATTCTTTATTGTTCGTTGAATTCAGTGTTGAAGATATGCGTATTTTGGTACGGTAACTTAACGTAAAATTGTTATTTAATCTATTTTTAACAATTAGAAGTAGGTTCTAAAGTAAATGTATTTAGTTAATAAGTATGCAGACGTATTTTGCCCCCGACGATAAGAGTGACCCGAGGAGAATAGATAATGTTGTGTAGAAGCGGCGCGGGCGCCGCTCCGGTCAGCAGTCATAACCAAGCTACTCCTTGTGGAAGCTGGACCAGCCTGCCACTTCTTCTCGATATCTTCACCATGTTCATTGGCATCACCTCCAGTGGAGACAACGTCAATTCCCACTACGATTACCTGATTTGAGGGGCCTAGAGGTGAGTTTTTTTTTCAAATTGTCATTATCAGGTGACCTTACCCGGCCGGTTACCGTTCAAACAAATAAAGCAATTTATCGATAGTAGCCCGATAGACTTTTAAGCTACTAGATGTTTCATTCTCGCTGTGTTAGAAATAGGACGACTCGACGTTCATAACAAAATGTACTTTCGTAATAGTTTTAATTAGGCACTTGTGCCACGGTAATAATATATTGTTCGTTTTCTATATTAATTACTGATGATCTTTACCTAGTAGGTACCTGTTTATTTTACGCATGAGGACTGACAAATTAATAACTTTTCAGGAATCAAATCTTACCTAGGATAAAAACTTTCTATCACGAAAAATGGCACTGGATTTCATAGCAGGATGCATTGGAGGTAAATAAAACCTATAATAACATAAAGTTATCTAAATTTATCTTGGTGCCTGTATCAATTTTAAGTCGAACACAAGTTTAATTGAGTCTTATTTTTAGGTTGTGCTGGAATCATAGCTGGACACCCGTTGGATACTTTAAAAGTGCACGTGCAGTCAGGAAGAGGTAGTGCTTTACAATGTACGAGAGCTCTCTTGAAAGGAGGCACATTATCCACTGCGTATCGTGGCATAGGAGCGCCATTGGGAGGCATAGCAGCAGTGAATACCTTAGTTTTCGGTGCATACGGCAACACTAGACGAGCGCTACCAAATCCAGACTCCTTGAAAACTCATGCGATAGCGGGCGCATTGGCTGGATTTCTGCAGAGCTTCGCGTGTTCACCAGTTGAGCTAGTGAAGACAAGGCAGCAACTCGCCCACCCCGGGGATGGAATGCCTACTGGAGCGTGGTCGGGTGCTAGACATATTCTACGGACGGGAGGTCTGCGAGCTTTGTATCGAGGACTGGGAATAACGATAGTCCGCGATAGTCCCGCGCTCGCAATTTACTTTACATCGTACGAAGCGATGACGCGCGGCGATCAGTCGATGATGAAGGTCTTTATGGCAGGAGGAGCAGCGGGATGTTTATCTTGGATAATGCTATATCCTATCGATGTGGTGAAGTCCCGCTTACAGGGCGATGCCGTTGGACGGTACTCGGGAGCGTGGGACTGTTTTAGGCAATCGATAAAGTCTGAGGGTTGGCGGTGCATGGGGCGAGGGCTCGGAGCCGTGACTCTCCGTGCTTTCATTACCAACGGAGCATGCTTCACGGCTGTTGTGTGGACGGAGCGGGCGTGGCGCCACTTGACTTCTGACAATGCAGTGATGACCCTAGCACAGGCGGCAGCAATCTCAGAGGTCGTAAGGCATGATAGCCCTGATCTGCACTTTGATTTGTGATCAGTGTAAACATTGAAAATAGGACTCTCAACTAATACGAAATAAACCCATCTACTCTTAGCCGTAAGCTAGCATAAAATAAGTTTTGCTGGTGCTGATAGGTTATCTACTTATTATAAGTCTGAGCATGATGCGTTGTTATTGTTACCTATTGATGTTTGTAAAATAGCTGGATACGCTGAATGATTACCAATGTATTTTCTAAAGTAAAAAAATAATGATTTTAATAGTTTTGTGTTTGTAGTTTTATTTGTAGATACTTTTAGATATTGTAGTTCTTGTGATAATTATCTATGTTAGGGATTTTTTTTTATGTCAGGGATGGGATAAAATAAAAATGCATTTTCGTAGTAGGTAAGTATCGTATACTTGTCTGAAAGATTTTATACTACCAAAATTAATCCAAAATACAGTATCATTCACATTATATGAAAATATCACAACATTATAAATATGCCAAAAGCGCGCTATCATAAATGCAAGTAAATATTTTTAAAAATAAAGTACAGTAACATATAATTTTACAACATAAGTAACACTATTCTTTCAATGACTTTCCTTGCGTTTCTTATTGATTATTTCTAGTTATTTTCTCAAAAAGGTTTTTTCGAAGGAATATAATCATTTGTAAAGTTTTGATCTTACCTGAAAAAGACGAGAATATCTTCATTAAAGAAAACGTCATGTGTCCTTCTGCGCCATAATCCGCTAGTTGTATAGAGTTTACTTAAATCTGTGTCTTGTCTGATCAGAGACATGTTTTGTCATGGATACTTCGAGAATGGTGCGAGAAGCACCATTCTCGAATAACGAAAGACCCACAATGACACTGGCGTCAGTATTTATATTCTTTTTGATGTCGCACGCCAACCTCTTAGGTAGGTACATACCACCTCATAGGCTAGCTGGAAGAAATTGTCTAGGTATTAAGCCTATTATTAGCCTCCATTTGTTTAATGTCTTTTTATTATGTTGTGCAATAAATAATAATAATTAAACCACGACCACTGTCTTTTACAGTGTCAGCGACGGCGCGCCGCGAACAACAAAAGTGAAGCCACCCAAAACCGTGCTCCTTAATACTTAATTATTATATTATGAATTTTAGTTTACCTGGAACACAAAACCTCAAAACCTTTTTTATATATATATATATATATATAAAAAAACACACACACATATATAAAAAGGTGGCTTTACTTTTGTTGTTCGCGGCGCGCCGTCTTTCTTATTTTTGGTCCGAGACTAGAAAGATAAGATACTTCGAGAAAAGGGTAGACTAACCAACAGCGGATCTAGTCTTGTTCCATCGGTTGCGGGGGCAGCGGCGGCGGCGGCGGGGGCGGAGGGGGCACCTCGTTGGCCCCCTGGTTCTCAACGAGGCCGAGCTGCTCTAGCATGTCGTCATTATCCTCCATCAGGTGGACCTGCCCCAACTATGACATGCTTATTTTGTAGTCCCGTTACAAAGTTTTTTTTTTCAAGAAATACCTTTTTCTTAATCTTACCTAATATAAGTTCCGAAATTAGTAAGACAGGATACTGGCCGAAATACGAAAAGATATCCCAAAAAGTTATAGACAAATATTTTTATATGTGCCTTAAAAATAACAAGTTAAATATCAAATACAGCAGTACCTACCACAAATATTGTGCGCCTCGGCAAACTTCGTGTTTTGTTTGAAAATCGAATTAGTCCGAATATGCAACTAATAGTCAACTAATAATAACTTTGTAACATCTCTATATTACATATCATCATCGCGTTAGTTCGTATTTCAGAAGCTAGAAGAAAATTGCCGAGGCGCACTATATTTGTGGTACTACTGTACCTACACAATACACTGATATGCCTGATTTATTGGCTTTTGTTATTTTTTTTATATTCTTTGCCAAATAATATTTGGTACCTCTATCTACACTACACGTGATATAGCTAAGGATTCGTAACTTTGCTAGCTTGTAGTCTTGATTTCATTAACCTTCGACCTCTATATCTTACTTTTTATGACTTTTGATAGTAATACAAGTGCGACGACTTGAAAGTTATTGTTTTTTTTAAATCTAAACTTTTGTTTTGTTTTCCTTTAACACCGGATCTAAACGCTAGTTCTACAGTAAATCTTACACCTCTACGATTGTAACGGGTGGGTTTTTTATATAAATAAATATTAGTGGACATTTCACACAGCGCCATCTAGCCCCAAATTAAGCAAAGCTTGTACTATGGGAACCAGATGGCTGATAAGTACAATACTTATATTAAGTACTTTTTTATGTAAATACATACTTATACTTATAATACATAGTATTGAAACACCCAGACTCGGAAGAAATATTTGCAGAACGCGCAGCGGGAATTGAACCCGCGCTTCTTGCGTCTCAGTCGAGCACTCGCCCGCCAAGCCACCGAGGTTGTCAAATAAGATTACCTAATGTAAATACACACTTTCATAGACTGTAAAACCGCTTGTTGATGTCTTGTTAGTGAATTCCAATTGATAGGTATTACAAGAGTTATTGTTTACTAACATCAGGCAACGCAGTGCGATGCTGTCCGTGTCTCGCCGTCTCGGACAATAGTATTTTCTGCCTCTTTTCTTCCATCAGACGCTCCCGATGCTTATGAATATAGTCATAAACGTTTGGCAGGCCCATTATCACGCAGGCCGACAGTGCTGACCGATAGATGTTCATGTCAGTAGCTTCGTACCTTCAACATGTGGAAATAAAATACTAAAAACACGGGCTTCAAATTTGGCGTAAGACCTGTGGAATTTTAATTTTTATAGACTTACATTCTTACATACATACATAATATCACGCCAGTTTCCCATAGGGGTAGGCAGAGAATACGAATCTCCATTTGCTACGACCCTGACATATTACTCGCTTCACTCTCAACGCATTCTTCATTCATGCTCGTAGGTTCGTCCATTCACGAGCATAAAAAAGTTTTATTATTACCCCCGGTCTTCCACACAACAACAACGTGTCTTGTTCACATCACAACAACGATCCGGGTCGCAACACATTCATAAAGACTCTTAACATGGGGTGATGTTGCGATACCTTGTAAGCTACCATTCACAAGACGAATTCTTATCTGTGAAAACTTTAAAGCTATCATCATGATAAATTTCAATTTAAAGTCAGAAGGTACTCTTGACTTACTTGGCTTACACGGTATCTCAACATCACCACATTTTGAGAATCTTTATGCATGTCGTCAGCATGTGTTGCGACCTGGATTGTTGTTGTGATGTGAACAGGACACATTGTTGTTGTGTGGAAGCCCGGGAGAAATAATAAAACGTTTTTTATACACGTGAGTGGACGAACCTCGTTCCCTTTTATCAGAACATCAAAAGAGTTAATTATGAGATAGGTATATTGTAGTAATTTAACGTTGCTATTTAGATTATGCTTTAATAACTTTTCAGTTTTTCATTCAAGTAACTTTTTAAGTTTCACGTTTTGTAGGTTCCTATTTATTCAAATAAACTTATAGTGGGTAATAGAACAAACTAAGTTTAGTTAGATTAATTAGAAGTTAAGATCTAGAAAGTTTTTATTTGACCGAACAAATATTATGAATAGTAAATTAAATATTTATAATAGTAACTAACCTTTTGCGTCTTATCTATCTTGTCCTTATCACAAAAGTAGGATTCTATATCTAGTCCTAGTCTATTATTGATTGAAAAGCGGATAAAACTGGTAGAAGAGATTGTGACAGACAACTTCTCGTATTGATAAATAAGATGTTTTGCGGGAATATTTCGTATCGATTAAAGTGTTCATTTAAAAAAAGTAGAGCATGCGATAAGTTTTCATAATTTTGATAAAAATAATATTTGATAAAAATTAGAGACAATTCTACCCTACACTTCACCATATGGTTTGACAAAATAATTGACTGGCGGACGATGTTAGCAGCTAATTATTATTTAATGAACAGCAGCTTTACAATTGATATGATCAATTAATTAGATTATCATTAGGTATTTTAATTGGTTAATGTATAGTTACGAGTTCTGAGAATGCAGTCAACAGGATTTATATTTTACTATTACTTCTCTGCTGGACTGGGAGTAAAGAAAATCATAAAATGCGTCCAGCTGCTTCTCTCTCCGAGCATGTCGTAAAAGCCGTCTAAGGGATAGCATCTTCTCCATGATGTACCATCTACATGGGCGATGGGCTGATCACCTGTCATCATGGTTCAACATATCCATCTTGGGACTTCGAATCAGTAGTACCTATCCTATTATGGATATGGGCGTGATAATTATGTATGTATGTTTCTAAGCGCCTCCTACATAATTATGTTTGTGTGTATTAAACTGCGCAGTTTGTTACTGTTGGGTTTCACTATCAAGGGTTAGTTACCTTCCTTAAAATTGACTTGGAATTTAGGGTAGACTGGGTACGATTGTGCCAGGGTACGGTTGTGACAGTCGTCGTATTGGCGAAACTATAAGGAATACGGGGGCGGGTGCAAGGGACGAGATGAGCGGCGTGCCTGTCCGCACGTGTTTCACACTATTGTGTCAGCCGGCGCGCGACGTAGCGACTTGCAGAGTACCACATTATGATTTTTCGATGAAAAGTAAGTTTTTTTGATCGATTTCTTTGTGTGATTGTTGTTTTATGTATACAGATAGAGTGATAAGTGTTTTTTCTCGTAAAAACATAAACATTAGTGGTTAAATAGCAGTGATTACTTTGAACGTAATTTATCCGGTATAGTCATGGCAATTGTTTTTTTACGAATGTATGCAATGGGTACGGTTGTGCCATATTTTCTGGGCACAGTTGTGATATAGGTAAAAAAAATTTTTCTTTTAGATGCCCCGGCAAGGTGTAAGGGCGACGGAAAGAGGTCAGTGTCACTTGCAACAGTATCAAAACGCATATCAAGCAGTGAAAAGCGGGACGTCTATACGGTCAGCTGCGGAAACACACAACGTTATTCGGATGTCTTGGCTTCGATACATTCGTAAACGTGATGCAGCCGTTTTTTGTATTTTGTATGACATAATATAATACGTGCAATAAAGCTGATTAAAGACTATTTTATGTGTATTTTCGAACCTGTCACTTTCGACCCCAGGCACTGTCACAACCGTCCTTGGGGTGGGGACGATTGTGACATTTTTTATTTTTTTTCAAATGGCTCCTATAAGTTACCCTTTGCACTTATAGCCAAAATTGAAGTATTTATGCGTAGAGAAATGTCCATTCCACTATAGAACACACCTTGCTTCCAGCTAACTGCAATACTTACGAAATTATGGGCGATCAAATGAAAATTGGCACAACCGTACCCAGTCTACCCTACCTATCTCAATTTTAGAATCTGACGACACACATAATAACTATGAACAAGAAACTTGTCATGGTACAATGGACAGTAACTTGGACACTGAGCATTGTGCACTTGTGAAGTGTGAATATGTATTTAATATGTAGGTGATACGTGTATTCACCGTAGAATACCATCATCTCCCGCCCTTATCCCACTTAATGTGGGGTCACTCCTCTCAGTAACTCCCATTTACACAGTAATGGATAGTGCAACAAAAACGTTGATTCCACAGTCTCATCATAGAACAAGTATGACAAAAATGTCTTAACAGTTCAATCGCTTAGTTCTATGGGACCAATGGCACAATTTTCGTTTCAATGGCTCTAATATTTGAACTAAAAGGATAAAAAAGTATTAACAGTTTCATATACCAACAGTTCTATAGAACTAATGGAAGTTATCAGATATTATTAGTTCTATAGAACAAACGGGCTAGTTTACGTTTCAATAGTCCTACCATTGAACTACAGGGATTAAAAGTTTTAACATTTCTATGTCGTAACAGTCCTATAGAACAAATGGGAGTTACTGACTGCTCTCTATCAGCCGTCATCTCAGTATTCACTCCTTTCCTACATTCACCTTAAAACAGTATACTTAAATTCTCACCATTCATTGGTCCTCTCGTCGTAACACTCAACGTGGTAGATGGTAGTGACCCCGTTGAAGCCCCCGATAGCAAAGATCATGTCATCGATGACCTCTATGGCGAAGTTGCTGCGAGGATTGTACATGTCGGGGACCGGGGACCAGGTGTTGGCCATGGGGTCGTAGACCTCGCCGCTGCACATTCGGGATATACCGTTGAAGCCACCTATCACGTATATCTGAAAGGAATTATTGGGTAACCGTCACTGTTCCAGTACAAAACAGTTACCGGATTTACCCAGATAAATGATAAAAAGTAGTCTTACTGTTTTGGAAAACTTCATACGTGTAGCATGAAATCGTTTATACCAAGAAGGTAGGTACCTACTCATCCAGTAAGTAAATAAAAGTATTTACATAGACATAAAATACAACTACATTTACTACTATGTAAATAAATAACTTTGATGTTATTTGATAAACTGTAGAATTTATCACCGACATAATTATTTGAAGAGGGATGGTCATCACGTGATACAAATATGAATGGAAATATTGATGCTCATCAATATTTTTGTGAATAAACCTACAGAAATTATATAGAACATGTATACGCGCATAGCGGTACAGGCAGCTATCAAAAGTGTGCGTGTGAGCACAAGTGTGATTCGTTTAAGAAAACGTCCTAACAAAATGAACTACCTACCTTAAGACACATCCGTTTAGAATGCCTATTTTACTAATAGTAAATAAACGATTGTGTTTACCTAGATTTACCTAGATACCTTGTTGTGGTAGGCGATGCAAGAGACGCCAGAGCGGCGCGAGCGCATTGGCGCGAGGGTGGTCCACACGTTCGAGTCCGGGTCGTACACCTCCACGCTGTTCATGCACTCCTGCCCGTTGAAGCCGCCGGTTATGTAGATTTTATCTGAACAAGTTTTATTCGAAAATATACTAGGTACATACTGTGATTATTTTCCAATTAAAATGTCGGTCAGGATCAGCAATGCCGCTGGTGTCGCAGACATCGTCACGTACCATCAGGTAGCGCGTATCATAATGGCATTAAGGAAAAGAACAGAATATTGCAACCTTAGAGTTAAAAAAAATGGAGAATCATCACACAATAGTCAATTATTATTACTTACTATCCAGAGCTGCTGCACTGGCATCTGACCTCTGAGCGTTCATGGGGGCGACAAGAGACCACTGGTTTGTGCGATGGTTGAATCTCTCCGCGGTGTTCTGTCGATGATGCCCATCATATCCTCCCATCGCATATATTGTCTCACCAAGAACTGCCACCGATACGTAGCAACGCCTTGCATTCATTGGAGCCACCTACAATGTTATACAAATTTAAAGGTTGTACTAAAAATTAAATCTCAATAACGTGGTCTAACCTCTCGCCAGCATTTCGTAACAGCATCGAAGCAACGGCAGGAGTTGAAATAGTCCATGCCATCGAAGCCACCGATTACGTAGATGCAGTTCCCAAGCACTGCTGTTCCATGATATGCTCTAGGTCCGGCTGGGTCGACCTCTTCTACCTGGTGGAAAGCTTACTTAGCCATTGATAGCAACAGATGGAATAGCAAATGGAAGAAAACGTACTTTGATCCATCGGTCAGCTCTAGTGTCGTATGTTTCGATGAAAGCCGTTGGTGAACCACCACTCCAGCCTCCAATAGCAAAGAGAACCTATAAAATTAACCTTCCTTAATTATTTACCAATGGTGGTCCTTCCAAAAGGTATATAAATAATTACGATATATCATAATTTACCTCATGTGGAACCCTTGGTCTGGCTATTTCTGGGGTGGCCACTTCTCCGTCTCGCTGAGCAATCATTTCCAGGTCGTAAAGGAACTTCAGGGTTTCTATTATGATTGGACGGGAACCTTCGTTGCCAGTGACGTACGGATGATCTTTGACGTTTTCTAAGAAAAACTAAATAAGAAATAATAGGGATTGGATTCAAGTAGCACTAAAATGCAGCCATGAATTGTAGGGTTCCTTACTTGTGTGTCGAGTAATCCAAGTCGTATGCTGCCCATTAGTTTTACGGTATGTTGCCAGCGTAGGTCAGGATCATAATTAACCCAACGCAAAACAGCTTCCCAGACAACTTCTTCGCTTTTAACATTTAGCTCATCTTCCAGAATGATGGAATTCAGTTCATCAAGCGGTAAATGCAGGAACTCGTCGCTTTGCGTCGCAACAGTCACGAAGTAACGAAGTAAGTATCTACGGGAGTCTGCCTCCAGTTTGTAGCAGAAAACACGTCTGTAATCCCCATATCTACTATAAAATTATTCTCTCCGTATAAACCCAACTGCTAAATAAGAAATTAAGAAGAAGCAACTGTTAACAGATCGTTATCAAAAAAGTCGGGAAAATGAAAATGTTATGCAAGAAGTCCCGTTATAAACTTGAAATTTGTTAACAGATCATCAAGAAAGGTAGGTTATCACCTGGCAAACATCATAATCCCGAGGCAGTTCTTAGGGTTGAGCGAGATTCTGAGATGGTCACAGCAAAGTTGCAGTACGCCGAGGAAGGCCAGGTAGTCGGCCGTCATCAGCAGCTCGTGAACGTTGGTATCAGTCACGTCTATGCGGCGAAGATAGGCGTACTCTATCAGGAGCAGCAAAATTTCAGATCGGACCCCGGATATTTGGACATCACTCTGCTCCCGTGAGTGCAATGTTGTTGTAAACAACGCCCTGCAAATGAATATAACCATCAGCTGTACATGATAATCTTTCGAATTTATAAATAAAACCATCTGCCTGTGGCTCTGTTCACGTGGTACCTGTCTAGTTGACAAGTAGCCTTTGTTATGCCAGGATTATGTATTTTTGGAGTTTCAGCCGTTCAGGAGATAAGGGGACATTTACAAATGTGATAAGTGATAAACATACAAGAAGTACGGACTGCAGGCGGAGAGGATGGCGCGATGCACGGCGAAGGAAGCGCCGTCGTCCGAGCGCACGATGGCGTCGCACAGCAGGCGGCACTCGCGCAGCCGGTGCAGCGCCTGCATCGCCGCCACCGACATGCACCGACCAGTCTCGCGACCCGCCGTCTGTGCACAATGCAATTCACCTTTGTGGCGCGCCGAGCGGGTGCCATACTCCGGTTAAAGCGCGATACCACTGTGGCACTCGCATGTAGCTTCGTTTTTTTTCGGACAGACTTAATGCTGTATGTCGCAGATGATCGCTGGCAGCTATACCGGGCTTTGGCGAGCGCAGAGCTGTTGCCCGAATAATTAATCTACCGATTCCGCCCAGAAAGAAAGAAAACGTCGACTCCGACAGTACGGTGTTATGTGCTTATAATAACACCATATAGTTTAGCCTACGTCGGCATGATGGAGGTCTACGCTCCGCGTTACCGAAAGTGATTCCGTTATCGGGGTCTCCAAGAACATGTCTACGAAGAGATCACATTAGCTTCACTACAATAATATTGTGTACATATTATGTAAACAATGTAGGTAGTAACCTTCACAATGTCGCCACGCACGTGTGCGTCGAGAGTTGGCTATGGGCGTGGGCATGGGCATATCATAACCATGCGCCGCAGAGGAGTCGTGCCTTAACGATGGCATTGGTTTCACAACCGAAGCACGGACTAGTGGCCGGCGGAAACGTTTTAATTTACTTGCTGGTTAAGATATAAAAGCTCCTTTGCCTCATGCGCGCTATAAACGGACCTTGATAGTTTCTATAGCATGTTCAGCGTACGAATATTGTTTGTTTACACTAGGTAAAATACATCAACATGCGTAGTAGTATTATTTAGTCGAAATATTAAACAAATTGTTAAAATCATTTTACTGTAATTCAGTGAGGTATATGAATTTCATCTTTTAGAACCATGACACACCTTGTATACCTACTACCGAAGAACATCATAATACGCCTTTAAAAACACAGCACCCGAAGGTATTTTCATTTACTCACAGAAGTTTTCTGCACGCACAGAGCTTTGGAGGCAGTACTTACTGTGTTGTTAGGGTCGTTTTCCATTTCAGCGCGTTTTTAACGCCAATTCATCATTACCAAAATTGACGCGCATCAAAAAAAACCTTATTTCCAAAACGCACGATGTCACGATAACAATCGAGATTTAGCTCAATAAATTTATATAAAAATACGGTAAAAAATAATCTCAAAATATCAAAATCAAGTCATTTGATAAAACATTTTAGGTTAGCAAAAAAATGATACAAGAATGACAAAACATGTCACACCTTTTTTTTCCAGTTGACATTTCCGGATAGCAGTATTTTCATCATTGGTGGTTGTCTTGAATCAAAAACATTATTACTTTTTTCCTGTCAGTATGGCGATTTTGTTGAAGAACGGGTATATAAAAAGGACAACCCAAAATAGTTTTCATCACTTTATGTGTTATTTATTTTCATAATTTATTAAAAACAGTGTTCATCTTAAAACTAAGTAGGTCCTAGTAATTCATTTAGTCAACACTCTCACACACAGGCAGACAAAATATTTACAGAGCACTTGATTGAAGAATACAGTTTTAATTCAAGTTAATATTAGTTGAGTGGCTTAGTAGTTTCCCTGGCCGTGATGCCGTCAGACCTGAGTCGGGAAAGCAAAGATTTGTAGACAACCGGCGAGAATGGCAATACCACACCGCGCTCCTGGATCTCACCTGAAAATGAGATAGTACAAGCTTTGCTTAGTTTGGGGCTAGATGGTGCTGTGTGAAAAGTCCGCAAATATTTATTATTTATTTATTATTCTTGTATGTACGAATAAATTGGCCATGTTTCCATTGATCGATGACATTCCGTGATAAAATAGCGAGAAAACAAGTTCATCTCTACTTTTGACTCTCAAAAAATCTATAGGATAGGCTAAACTTCAGTGCTCGTCCTATGACTGAAATTATATTGATGATGAGTACAAAATCCTAGTAATATTATAAAATCACGACGTAATGAATGGATCTGAATGATACTAGGAATATACATCTCACCTCCCGCCTCCCTCGTTTACCGTCACTCCACGTCACTCTCAACTCGTGACGTAGCAGGACGAAGCTAGAATGTAATATTCCATACCATCCAAGAGCATCTTAGCGGCGATGGCAGTGGGCAGGCCTACGGTGCGAGCCATGGCAGTGTGCGAGGCGGGGTCGCCGCGTACAGCCATAGTCACCTCCCGCCTCTCTCTCTTGCCATCACTCCACGTCACTCCCAGCTCGTGACGTAGCACTACGAAGTCGGTTTCGTCGTTTGCTGTAAAAAAAAAAACGATTTTTAACATAGAAAATAATAATTACAACACCCAGACCAGGAAGAACTATTTGCAGAGCATGCAAAGATTTCTTCCGCAGCGGGAATCGAACCCGCGCCTCTTGCGTCTCAGCCGTGCACTCGCCCGCCACGCCACAAGTTGTCTAATAATGACCATTTTTTAGGAAAATATTTTACACCTCGGGTTTATTATTGGAGTTTTAATAAGGATCCCTAATTTTTTGGCAAATAAATTATAGCCTATGTTATTCCGTAATAATGTAGCTATCTATTAGTGAAAGAATTTTTTAAATCGGTTCAGTAGTTTCAGAACCTATTCGTTACGAACAAAAAAAAAATCTTTCCTCTTTATAATATTAGTGTAGAAGGAGAGAACAAACAAAAAAGACCCATACCTAGTTGTAGTCGGTTGCCTAGATAGTGGCTGATGGTGTCCAGCGGCGTGTTACACTTGACGATGGCACTCTCGTCCAACAAGCCGAGAGACTCAAGCGCCTGGGCCCCGACCGTACCTATGCGCTCCGCTAGACGCGTCCTGAGATTCTCGTAGAAGATCGTAGAGTCCATTAGTCCGAGTAACTCGCACGCGAATTGACGCTGAAACAATGAGTATTTGTGGGCATTTCACACAGCGCCATCTAGCCCCAATCTAAGCAAAGCTTGTACTACGGGCACCAGATGGCTGATAGAATATTTATTACATTTTTTTTGTAAATACATACTTATAATACATAATATTACAAGAAATACCGGAAGAAATATTTGCAGAACATACAAACATTTCTTCCGTAGCGTGAATCGAACTCGCGCCTCTTGCATCTCAGCTGAGCACTCGCCCGCCACGCCACCGAGGTCGTCAATAATAGTTAGTCTGTATGCATTAGTTATTAGTAATACAAAATTAAACACTTTTTCTCTTCCTCGATGAATATGCTGGGTACGGATTCACCATACATAGCAAAGTTAATTTACCTACTACAATAGAAAAAAGTGTAAAATGTTTACCCAAGTGATGTTTGGGCCATCTGGATGTAATGAAGGATGTGGGTTAGGGTCCACTAAGCCATACAGCTGCATAGACTTCATTGCCTCTGCAAAACCTGAAAGTAAAATCACACAATTATAAATGCAAAGATTGTGTGTTTTGTTCCCATTCAACGGCTGAATGGTTTTGGCTGAAAATTATAATATACATAGTTTATGACACATAAGGTACTTTTTAGATTTCTGTACCCGAAGGATCCTAGTGGGACCCTATTACTAAGCCTCCTCTGTCCGTCTGTTAGAGGGGTTTATCTCATGAACCGTAATAAATTTTCACAGAGTGTGTATTTCTATTGCCACTATAACAAAAAATAATAAACATCAAATAATTTAAAAAGTTCCTGAGGTACAGCCCACTGACAGACGGACGGACGCCGGACGGATGAACGGAAGGACGGACGGACAGCGGAGACTTAGTAATAGTTAGCACCCTTCGGGTACGGGACCATAAAAAGGAGCAATTTACCTTTATATCTCAAAGTGCCTCTAAACATGGTATGAGCGTCTTCAATTCCGTATAGTTTGGAGTAGATTGTGCTGTCTCTGTTGGGGAACCCTTCGAACGCGAACCCAGGCAGGAAGTCCAGATCTCGAGCCACAGACATTAGCTCTCCTCCACTCAACACTTCCACTATCTAAGAAAATAACATTTTCAGTAGATATTAAGTACCTATATTATCTCTTACTAGCTGCCGCCCGCGGCTTCGCTCGCATGGTACCCGGACAAAAATAGCCTATATGTTAATTCAGTACATGTACTATGTATATTCCAAGTTTCATTCAAATCCGTTCAGCCGTTTAGGCGTGATTGAGGCACAAACATCCAAACATCCAAACTCACAAACTTTCACATTTATAATATAAGTAAGATTTGTAACTTAGCCTTTTTTCTAAACCTATACTTTGTTTGTTTGACTGTTTAATTTTCCATAGTCCTTAGGTTGGGCACTGGAAAATGCGACACAGTTTTTACTATAGCATTTTCCAGTGCTGTATTTGTATCATACAAACAAACAAACAAACAAATCAATTTATTGACATAATAAAATGGTTACAATATAAATGAATCCTTAGGCTCCTGAACTAGTAAAAACTGTGTTTCAGGAGCCAACGGCTTCTCCCATGAGATAGGACAATTATTATTATGTCGACAATCTAATTTAAGTGTATAATATCTAAATGAATATAATACTTAAAAAAAAGTATGATGCGCATAATGTAAATATTTGCTCCAAATAAACAAATAATAAAATTTTTTTTTTCTTATTTAATTATTTTCAGGCTGTATTGTCCCACAGTAGAAATGCGTGCGTTGTGAAGTACCTATGTGTAGGGTGTTTTTTCTTTTTGTGCCTTTTTGTGCCTATGACTGGTCATGGAATAGCTTAGTGGACGGAGACAGAAATGTTTTTATTATTCTTATCTTTAAAAATCTTAAGCGAAATAAATTTGTTATTCTGGAAGAGTTTTTTTTTCATATTTGAAAAGATCTAAATCTAAACGGTAACTGGAGTTACCTGTCCTTTGCTTAGATATTTGGCTGCTGATATGGTGTTGAGCAGTACTCCTCGTGGATTCCAAGAAAACTTGTACCGAAGAGCGTTATCGCTGAACTCTGGCGCTGGGAGACCTGAAATAAATAAAAAAAAAGTCAAATGCGAGTCAAAGTCGCACACGAAGGGTTCCGTACCATCGTACATAAAAAAATGTATCTTTTATTTTATTATTTGTTGTTATCGACAATAGAAATACACACTGAAAATATAAACTCTCTACTTATTTACGGTTCATGAGATACAGCCCGCTGATAGACGGACAGACGGACGGACAGATAATACGTTCTTCAAATACTTCTTCCGGGTCTAGGTGTTGCAGTATTATGATGTATTTACAAAAAAAAATGTATCTATCAGCCTTCTGGTTCCCATAGCGTTGCATAGTTTGGGGCTAGATGGCGCTGTGTGAAATACCACAAATATTTATTTATTATGGAAGGCGGTCTCCTCCACTAGATCACTAAAGCTTGTAAGGCACTACTTACCTCCACAATACGAGACAAAGGAATCGATTCTGCCACCGTGGTTTTGTATGTTGTGAATGCATTCCAATGCCAGGAGATGGTCGATACCTGGGTCCAATCCCACTTCATTCAAGAACGTTAAACCAGCATCTTTTGCTCTGCAAAAGATTGCATTATTAAAAAAAATGCATAGAAGATAGGTACCTATTAAAAAAAAATCCACCTTGTTACACCTACATTATTTATCGATAAAAACATGTCAACACTGCATTACAAAATGAGAAATGAATTTTGGACCGGAAAATGAAGTTTGGATGGCCCCCATCTGATGGACCGATGACAGGGTCACAAAACGTTTCCCTGGAAGTATAGGGAGGCCTGTGTCCTGCAGTGAACTTCTATAGGATGATTATTAAAAAAAAATAACCGAGCGTGGTTTCTAGCCTGTATCTTCCCCGCTTGGTCGCGTTACAAACAGGTGTAAATGCAACGTAGATTTAAGACGTGTCCAAGTGATCCCCGTGATTTTATGGATTTTTTTTTGACTTTTACTTTGACTTTATGGTGATGATTTTGTTACTCACGCTTGATGCAACTCCTGAACTTCGGGCCTGACATACGAAGCTGTCACCATATGCGCTCCGGTGTGCAGACACGCCTTGGCCACGGTCCCATGCAGGTCGTAAGGCAGTAAGGAGATAACTAGCCGGGCCTTTGAAGCTAATAACCTAAGAGCGGATTCGTCGTTCGCTTCGAAGTATTCAGAGTTCACTCCGTATTTTTCTGCCAATGAGTCTGCCTCTTCTTTCACTGCTGACGCTAAAGGAACAAGGAGGAAAATGGTGAAAAAAGAAAAGCCGAATGAAATAACATTGGAATTCTAGATTCTTTGGAACTCCACTAGTGACCGGTTCAAATATTATATTCTACTGGCCAACGACGTACATATTATTGTCTCAGAACAGCAAATCGACATAAAAGTAAAGTAAGTTTGTATGAGCTAGTGGCCAACTCTTGTGTCGGAGTTTTTAGGCCGCCTAAAGGCCGTCTTACTTCTATCTACCCCCACTCTTTAATCGAGCATTAAATATCCGAGTCGATGTTGTACATGCATCATGCTTCTTATGCCTTCGAAATAAAGTTGATAAAAAAGTAAGTTCGTATGAAGCCAACTCTTGTGACGGAGTTTTTAGGCCAAGTTTTTTTTGTAAAGTTGCTTATTTTCAGAGTTTACTTACCGACTGTAACAGCAATATTCTTATCTCTAGACAGGTACTCGACCACGGGAGCAGAGACCAGACCACTTCCCAATATCACAACTTGTCTTTGCTGGTCATTGCCCTCCACCTTGTGACGTGAACGTCTGTAAACAATTATAACAAACTAGCAGACGCCCGCGGTTTCACTCGCGTAGTATATACTTTTGAGTGCATCTCGTGTTTGAACGGCCTTGGCACCCCGTAAACCTCTAAATTCGTTATCATTCTGTGTTAAAAGAGAAAATCAGGTTTCAAGCAAATCAAACCACCATACAATCTTTCATAACCCCTACAACCCGTTTCAGAAGTATTTCGTTTTGAAAATATTTTACCATAGACTTTTATAAATGTCAATTATATTATATTAGCATTTATGCAAAGTTTGAAGTTTAAAAGTTCAAGAAATACAATTTTTCATACAAATGTACCCCTTTTCGATTCTCGCTGCGGGAGATATGAATGATCTGAAAATATCATGCGGATCATTTCTCCAGATTCATCCATTTTCATCCAGTTCTTCCGGGTCTGGGTGTTGTGGTACGATGGTATTGGTAGTTTCTGATACCCACGACACAGGGAATCCTAATGTAGGGTCAGAACTATATAATGTACTGTTGGGTGTTATTTATTTATTCATATCCCTTACGTATTTGTCTGACGTAGTTCATTGATGTACTCGAAAGATGGTGTTAGTTTTCCGTTGCTTGTGATAATTGCCTGAAAGAAAACGAAAGTTGATTGTCTATTTTCTATCCTGCATTCATCATCATTATCATTATTAGTCGGTGCACGACCGGATTTGAACACACGATCTTAAGATCGGAAGGAGAGGCCGCTGCTACTCGACCTTACTCCCCAATACTACTAACACTATTTACTAAGTATACGACATCTTGCATTACATCATTTAAAATTTATGGTCCAAAATTGGTCTGGATCTGATCTAGAATTATTCCAGAAGTCTTACCCCTTTGACGACTGGTGAGAATTCATGTTGCTCCAAGGGTTTGGTAGCGTCCGATTTGATGATGTCTTCTGCGTAAGGGAACAGTAAATCTCCGAAGAAATCCGTGGATTCCCGCGGCAATTGCGTAGGCATGTTATCGATAGAACAGACCAATACCCCGGGGCCTTTGAAACTGAAACAAATACTTATTTTAGAAGGAAATAATACATACCGACATTTATACAAACAAATTATCACACCCGTATCCTTACTGTGGTGGGCAGATCCACAAAGTAATCATAAGAAAACTTGCAGCCACTTCTGATTCAAAGTCCCAAGATGGAAATGGTAAATCATGGTGATAGGTGATCAGATCATTACCCGTATTAGATGGTCCATCATGTTGGAGATGATACTATCCCTTAGTGGACTTTTACGGCAGAGAAGCAGCTGGACGCATTCTATGTTGTTTCTTTACTCCCCGTCCAGCAAGGAACATTTAGTCCCAGTCTAGCAGAGAATATACTTAACTTACAATAAAATAATAATGCAGGGTTTAACAATAACCCTGTGAGATCATCTTCAGTCAGTCAGTAACAGTTTTATATATTTTGTGTGCATAGTATTTAAGTTTCATTAATAAATTATTTTGTATATTTTTTTTGTATTTGGATTGTTGTAAATGGATGAAAGAAAGAAGGAAAAAAAGAAAGAAAATAGATACATATAATGGTTCATAATCATCACTTACCTACAATCAAGTATAAATTAAAACTGTCTATTACTAAAATACCTACAGTAAGCATTGTGATGACAATGAACCAAAAGGCCCTGCCTCAGCATTATGTTGCTCAACAAGAAGTTGATGCAACGCTGGTTTTCTGGATGATGCCCTCACCTCTTTGTATCCTTGTTCCTGTCTGCGTCGTAGAGGCAGAAGGGCGTGTCGATAGTGGTGCACTCATTCATAAACTCGATGGAGCCGCCAGGGTCCGCAGATATGTCGCAAAGGGCCAGCATCCTGCTCAAAGGATAATATTAAAATACCAGTATATTGATCCAAGATTTTCTCCAGAAAGGGCACAGTGGGTTTCACAAACGCTCATATTAATATCATACTGACGACCTTGGCAGCGTGGAGGTGACTCTTTGAGTATAGACGTGATAATATTTCTTCCGGATCTTAGTGTTGTGCTAGGTACCATGGTAATCGTAGTTTCTGATACCCATAATCACAGAAACCAGATTGTAGCGTCAGAACTAAGTGACAATTGGGTGTTAATAATTCATACCTGTGTGGTAACGCTGGGGCACCCACACTCTTGGGTAACCAAGGCGTGTGTGAAGGTAGTAGAAGATGTTTCGCGTCGGGTAAAGTTAAGAGCTTTGGGCTGTCCACCGCCCAGTAGATTCCGTTGATGAGTACTGATGTGTATGGTGCAATCTGAAAAACACCGGTAGTAAATACCTAACCACCACTTATGTGAATGTTATATGAAACTTGGAATATACTCGTACACAGTACGTGTGCTTAAATAACAGTCAGGCTACTTTTTATCCGAGTACAAAGTGAGTGAAGCCGCAATTGGAAACTGGTGCCAAATATATTTACCGCACTTCAATACAATCTTAGAGAGTTTACCTTTTGTGCAAAAGTGGAGATATATCTTTCAGGATGCTCGTCATATTCCTGGTGGTCGTATCCACCACCGTTCTTCCTCTCGAGGTGATGACGGCGACGGACCTCGCAACCGTAGATTTTATTTGGACCTTCAAAGCAAATTGAATTTAGTTTAGGTACATGTCTTCGGGAAGGACAGATCAGAGGAACTAAACATGATAAAATTCATACTTACTCCCATGTTCAGCAACTTTTCTCAACATTTCTGGAGGCACGTATTCGTGAGGTAACTCTTGGAATATTTCTTGGCTCCCCTGAAAATAAGAACACAACTTTGAATTCACAGAAACAAAATGCTCAAAATCACCCTTTATTGTCAATTCATCGATAGGCCAAACTTCACCCGTTTTTGTCAACCCGTCAACAAAGATTTTAAAATAAAGATAACCTTCTAGAACCAGGAATTATCGAGATTATCATGTCATGATGAACGTTGAATCCCAAGACATGTTTTCATTGTTTACTAGACTAAGACAAAATTATAACCGGTGCTCCACATGCAATAAAATTGGTGATGATTGGTGACCAATAGACTCTTTTAAACAATGTCAATTTACGCTCACCTGTGACACATTGCCAGATCCAGTGAAGACGAAAGTGAGTGGTCCAAGGGATTTGGGCATCATGCCCAGAGCCACCTCGTAACCCGCGTCGCGGATGGCTTGCCGCGCCATGCTGGAGTTGCGATAGTTGTGCGCTGGACCGATGTGCTGAATGAACAAATTATAATCATCTTGGGATTTTTACTTCACGTTTTTACGTCACACGTCTTCACAATTAATATGAAACTTTTTTGGAGAACTTTGTAAAGTTTACGTCTCTTTGAGACGTACTAATTCTTTCATCTCATGTTTGTGTTTGAAAGTACTACTATTACAAGTGTTGACACTTGTAATAGTAGGTAGTATGAAAATGACCTTTAAACTACTTATTGCAAGTACTACCAGTCTTGTTGCATGAAAGAAGTGTGGTCTTTAAGCCAGCACACTGAGCCCCAGTCTGTCTTCGCACTGGCTATAAAAAGCTAGTGTAAATCACTTGTTACAAAAGGACAAAAATGACCAGTCTGGTTGCACTAACCATGAAAGGAGTGTGGTGTCCTAGCGCTAGCAGACGCAGCCCCAGTCCGTGTAGGATGTTAACCATGCCGGCGACACCGGCGTACTTTCCGAACGCGACCACGCGGCTGCCCTTCTCATCCATCAACTTCTCGTAGTCGATCAAACGAATGTTCTGCAAGTCAACATGTGCTAAGTACCTATTGATTTTTAGTGCTCCAATAAAAAATAATTCAACAGTGCATCTTTTTTTGAGTATAATCATAGTCATCGTCTATTTTTTTATAGCCAATATAATGATAGCTTCAGAAAAACTTCCGAGTACCCTTTTTACATTCATTTGTCAAAAAACCGAGCTTAATAAGTCAGATATGGAATGGAACTGGTAGATACTGGTTTTGAGCATAGACCAGCGGCCTTTTCTATGACAACTACCCGAATTAACTGTAATAAAGGCACTTCTTTTTACAAAATGACGTGAAGTAGTAGGCCTTATTACCTTGGCCAATATAGCGTCCAGCATGGGCATGTTAGCCTCCTGCGCTTTGATGGTGTGCGAGAAGAAGCAGTAAGTCTTGTTCGGTATGAGGAGGTCTACCGGCGTCTGCTTCACGCCGAAGATCACACTCGCCTCGCTGATGTCTTCCTGGATAATCGCTCCGGCGCTTACGTATAACTAGAAATAAAAGTTCAAATAGGCAAAAATGGAGTAGGTACCTAAATGGATAACTGGAATTGCTCCATTCATATAACTCTCTTATATTTATCACATTCATACGTCTCTGTTGGATCCTCGTTGGATCCTCGTTGGATCATTCATGGGTCATATCGATGAAAATAATAGCATATTATTTATTTAGTCTGTGGGCAGTAATCAACCTATTATACTGAAAGTTTTATGCTTAGTAACAAAAAAAATTGGTTAACTGTATACGAGGCAAAATATTTTTAATACGGTCAACTATGGAAGTTTATGAACATTGTTTTTATATGTAAAATGTACATATTAGGAACTTGTAAACATACAACCAACATTTTATGGCTTATGATGGCTTCTCCTAGGTCCATTATTATGTATGTACAAACCAAAAATTACCATACTACTAATATTATTATGAAAAATAATGTAATAAGGTTTTGGTAGACCAAAAAAAGTGCCTAGTGAAATGTCGTTTCAGTTCCTTACCTGCATTGGATACGCGCGTCGGTTCGAAGGTTGGACGATGACCTTGACTCCTTGCTGCACGAAGCTCTTCACGTTTGAAGGAGAGAAGGGCGCTCGTCTCTCCCATACTGACTGGTCTTCTCTACGGATGGCTATCACTTTGCGAGACTAGAATTAAAAATATATAAATTATAGTCAAAGCAGAGTTGTTTTGTCTGTCAAAGGTTCCGTAGTGCCACATAGAAATACAGACAAAGTTTATACCTATAGTTTTAATAGTTTGTTCAGTTTTGAAATTCGTAAATAATTGTTGGCTTTCTTAAATAATAGGACCTAAATGTTATCCTAGCACGCATTTAGAAACACATCTATTAAAATTTAGAAATAAAAACAAAACGTAATAACTATTTGTTAACAGAAATAAACTTAGGTACAACTAATACAAGTACCTATACCTAAAGACTGTTGCAAACGGTCTATAGATCACCTGAGCCAGATCATCAGAAGTTGGAAGCGTAGGTTCCCAAAACGCTGACAGCATTGCCACGCTGAATAGCAATACTGATCCGTTGAGCCAAATAGGAAACAGCTTTTGAATCGTTCATCGATTTATAAATATATTGTTAAACACGGACAGCGTTACATTTGTTTGTGATGTAATATACCAGTTATTACAAATTTCGCATCACCATTATCTATTTAGCCGATATACCTAGTTGTAACTTATCTAATCATAAAATAATGCGAAACTGTAAGATAACAAACAACCAATTAGATGTCTAATAGTATCGTACAACCTTCAGCTAATTTGACCTTTTTAATTGTTTTTTTCAATAGCTTACCTATTATACCTCCTGTGCCCGATAGGTAGGTATTAATAATAATCGGCTGGTAGGTAAATGTAAAACATAAGTAAACAAAGACAAATTAAAGTTAAAGAAGTTACTTGTTTTCTCAGATATAGTAGTTTTACACACAAAGAAAGACATTTAACTTTAGTCACAAATAAACAGTAAAAAAACTCATTTTTTTTTAAATGGACAGAAATGTAATCCTATTCGAACCATGATTAAAATAAGATGGTACACGGGACCCTAAATCTTCGACCCTAAATAATCAAATCAACGCTATTGCAATGTTTTCTTTCATTAAATACTGAAATAAGTACTTGATTCATTGACACCTTGAAGATAAACCTAGGAGTATGTCAACAGTGTGAAATAATAAGAAAACATATCAATGATAAGTAAGTACTATCTCTCCATACCTACGAAGTAGCAATAAGTTCACTTCGATACAAGATATTAGATTCAACTAAGGTCCCCAATTATTTTGTCCTAGTAATAACTGATAATTTAGTGATAAGGTTCCCCTGGGGGTATTTTCCAATGTTTATCAGTGATAATCAATTTTGTTGATCGTAAACCGTGCGGTTTGTTGGTATTCGCTTATATTGGTACTTGCACCTTTTAGGTTAGATGTTATTTTTCGATAAAGAATAATTTAAACCTCATAATCTGCAACATGTTTTTTTTATTTAAAGAGTGGGTGGGGTAATGTGACATACGGTGTTCTTTATTAGGTTAAGCTTAATGAACATACATCTATATTCTAAGATCTTAGTGTAGGTGACTGTAGGTACATTTGCTACAAACAAGTTATTTCAACAAGTGAAGTTATTTTTTGCTGCGGATGCTGACTTTGAATCACGAACTAACAAAGTAGTCTAGAATTGAATCACTAGCGTAGCGAGTGATTCTAATAAGTAAAGACTACTGAGCACAGTGAGTGATTTAAGGGCATGGCTCTTGTGTGAATCATACAACTTTTCAGCTCTACCAGCTAGCACTATTGTTCGAAACCAAGGCTCGCTGACAAGTATCGGTGATGTTCGAAAAAATCACTTTTACTCCCGCTCGCTGCTAAGAATTGAATGATCAAGCGAGCTAACCTGAAGCGAAGCTCGATCCTGATTATACTGCTTTCACCGAAGAGAAATGTTTACTTGTAGTACGTACGTATTCGCTTGATTATTATACAAGGCGCTAAAATTACCCATTATTATACGAGGTAGTTTTAATCGCTAGGAGTAATAGTGTTCTGTGGTTTTAATCAAGAGCTTTAGCGAGGTTTTTAGCGCCGTGTGTAACACTCTATCTTTCACTACTATTGCGAGAAAATAAAATAATAAAATGTATATAAATATATTAAATATAATATACTAGCTGCCACCCGCGACTTCGCTCGCGTGGTAGCCGGATAAAAAATAGCCTATATGTTAATCCAGTACATGTACTATGTATATTCCAAGTTTCATTCAAATCTGTTCAGCCGTTTAGGCGTGATTGAGGCACAAACATCCAAACATCCAAACATCCTCACAAACTATCGCATTTATAATATAAGTAAGAAGTAAGATTAGTGCAAACAAAAATTAAGAAAATATCTTTGAAGAGATCATTTTATAAAAAGACATGCACGACCGAACTGTTAGGGTGCTAATTAATGATGACCCATTTCAAGGACCAATTTTGAATTTGGTGGCATCATTAGTTTTAAAAATCGATAT
The DNA here is from genome assembly GCA_949320045.1 of Scotopteryx bipunctaria. Taxonomy (NCBI): domain Eukaryota; kingdom Metazoa; phylum Arthropoda; class Insecta; order Lepidoptera; family Geometridae; genus Scotopteryx; species Scotopteryx bipunctaria. The sequence continues at coordinate 7,524,208 of OX439450.1, read as the reverse complement.
AGTTTTGTAGATTTTTTGAATTTACTAACCTCAGAGCAGCAAATCAACTTCGTCTATCTTACTAACGGAGGATTTTTCAATTGCCTATCTAACTTTATTCTATAAAGTACTTATTAAATACTTTAGAATACGAATAACATTTTTTCATAATTATGCAGTTACCTCTATCTATTTTTTCGTAAGTGCGTCTAACATTTGAATAAATAATAATGTAGGTAGGTACAGTAGAACCAAAAATATTGTGCGCCTCGCCAATTTTCGTCTAGCTTCTGATACGAACTAACGCGATGAAGATATACCTATAATATAGAGATACAATAATAATTATGTAAGTACCTAGATACTTATTTTTTTAGGGTTTGCTCAGTTATTACTTTAATTATATATCCGACAAATTCGGTTCTCATACAAACCACGAAGTTTGCCGAGGCACACAATATTTGTGGCACTGCTGACGATAGGTCGGTACTTACATCATATTTCTGTGCAATGTGTCTGATTTTGTATTTTTCATAATTTTACTCATGAAATTTAGAGCTTTTGACACTTTCACTGCTACCGTTTTTGATATTTCTCTCATCAAATTAAATTGTTCTGTTACTGATGATTTTGTCGGGAGTGCCTATAGGTAAGAAAAAAACCGATTTCACATATCTAGTGAACTTCAGGTGCAGTGCAAATGTCAAAAATGTACATAATGATAGCGCTCCTATTTTTCTTCTTCTTTTTAATATAACTCGGTCAAGAATCTCATAATTTTTAGTCAAAAATCTTATTAAGTAAGTACTTACCTATTAAATTATAAATAACGATTTCCTATACTTTTTTACTTTAATATTTTCTTTAGTGAATTGTAAAGTTTGTACTTATTTTCTCACCTTAGTGCTCGAATAAAAGGCAAGGTTTTTCAAGAGATGGCTCTTTGGCCGCAGAGCTGCTGACTTATGCAGCATTTTAATTTATTTATCACTCAATCACACACAATTTGGTCACTGGACTGTATTCGTTCGTCTCTCTCACAGCTGACAATTATCTAAACTTAATAATTCTAAATAATGAACGTTTGCTGCTACATTACAATCGCATGATATTTTATCGCCTCAGAGATAATGCGTATTTGTTGTTTTCATTGTAAAATGTTCTCCAAGTCTGTGCTGGATATGTACCTACACTAATATCCAGCACTGACTTGCAGCGCGTCTGATAATCCTACAATATTATAAATGCGAAAGTTTGTGAGGATGTGTGGATGTGACGGTGTATGTTTGTGCCTCAATCACACGGGCTGAACGAGTTTGAATGAAACTTGGAATGTACACAGTATGTGTGCTGGAATAAGATATAGGCTACTTTATGTCCGGATATCACGCGAGCGAAGCCGCAGGCGAAAGCTAAAATTGAGGAATTTGTCAAGTTTGTTGAAAGCACACAATCAAGGGTTCCACATAGGTGGGTACTGTTTTGCATTTCTTCTATACATTATTAATTTATTTTACTAAACAATGTCTATGTATAAAAGTGACAAACCTTAAAGTTTAAGACTAAAAGGGAATATTAAAAATGGCTTATAATCATTTTATTTTATTATGATGATTAGGTAATTATTTTATTAGAATACAATTTTATACGTATACCTAATACATAGAAAATTAATTAAGCATGGTTGATGGTTTTTTTTAATCAGTAATTAGGTAAGTATATTCGAAAACCCACCAAGGGCAATACAATACTGTACGTTAGTTGGTAACTACATTTCCATTATTATAATACTACTAAGGCCTTTTACCATCTATAGTAGATGATTTATACAGCGTCAGGAGGCAACTTTTACCTTCACAGACGGGACGCTGTAGTGCCTGGGACGAATTAAGATGGAGTAGGCTTGCCCAGCACCTATTCCATCCTCTCAGCTTAGTCGGCCTTGTCCACAGGAAAGACATGGTCAATACGTGCGGAGCTGACTAAGCCGTGGGTTTCCTCACGATGTTTTCCTTCACCGTTTGAGAGTACTGGTATAGCGCACATAAATTTTTCACACAGGAAAATCCATTGGTACACGACCGGATTTGAACCCACGACCTTAGGATCGGAAGGCGGGGTCACTACCAACTAGACCACCAGTGCTCTATTATTATTATTATATTATTATAATACATTTTTGAATACCGCCCACAAAACATTCAAACACCCCAGTTTCTACAATCAAACACTGATACTAATAATTTCCTGTTTTGATTGTCGTTTTCGTTCACTGATAATAATTTGCACATTTTCGAACAACATATTTTGAATCAGTCGAAAACAAATAATAATGAAAACAAATTATCACGAAATGCGTAACATTGAAGTAGGTAAATAACTGGGTTAAATTTTTGGTTCTTCTTCCTAAGAGAGTAAACAAACCAAAACATAATATTGTGAAACAGACGTCTGGGATAAAATAAATTATTCTTATTTTTAAATTCGCTGGCTTTATTTTCATATAATCATTGCCGATGTTCTTACCTGCGATGCCGACTTTTGCCGCCGGCACTAGACCATCATTAGATAGTTATAAAAAAACATTTTGACACATAATTGAATCTTGTCTTTATTGTCTTTTTCATTTCCAGACTGTAGGGAATTTAACACCAGACCACAGCATAAGTCACAAAATATACTAAAATCATTGGGTTCCTCAGATAAGAGGAGTTTGCTAGCGCCCTATCAGTTCTTGTCATCGTGTCCCTTTTGTCCTGATGCTCATGAACCCAACTCCCGTCCTGCACTGCACTCTCCTCGTTGCTCCTCCAGTAGAGTGGGGCCAGCGTAGCAAGACACTGGAAAAAAGAAAAAAATGGTATAGCCAGCAAAGTAAGTTTGTATGAGCTAGTAGCCAACTCTAGTGACGGAGTTTTTAGGCCGCCTAAAGGCCTCCGTCATGGCTTAACGACTTAAAAGCCGGGACAATTTAACGTGCCCTCCGAAGCACGGAAGCGCTCAGCTCGTAATGCCAGTCAGTGCCACTCCTAAATATTTTTATTTTATTTATTTGAGAAAACTGTATTTTTTTTTTCAACAAGCAGTAAGGGGTCAACACAGAACTACCTACCGACTAATAGGACAACAACATTTTATTTTTGTTCTACGGGTTCCGAAGTTACCTATTTAATGTAGAAAAACATAAAAATGTAATTACTTGTATGAAAAGTTGGCTGACACCTGGGTGGCTGATTTTGAAAATATTTTTATCAATAATAAACATTTTGATGTTGATAATTTTTTCCTCTGTGTTTTCTATACGTCATGAAATATAAAACCGGTTAAGTGCGAGTCAAATTCGCACACGGTTCCCTAGCATCGCACATGTACCTACATAAATGTTTTTTGTATGGCAATAGAAATACACACTGCGAAAATTTCAACTCTACTTATACATGAGATACGGCCCGCTGATAGACGAAAGAAAAAACCGTACAGCGCAGCGGAGGCTTAGTAAAAATGTCCCGTTAATCCCGTTACGGAACTCTAAAAGAGGTTTGATTTTTCTATCTTATATACGTAATTTCACCCGAAAACAAACATTAATTAGCATAAAAATAAAAAGTATGAAATATATTATCTCAACTAACCTTGACTTTTAGAACATTGTTCTTAAAATGCATCCTATCAACCAGAAAGTCGAGGGAGACACTTGTGGTGATCAATCCATTCTCCGACCAGTGAGTAGGAGATGGGTCAGGTAATGGTTCCCCGTTCAAGTACCACGCTAATAGCGTCGGTGGATGAGACTTGCCACTTGTACAGCTCACCCTCAGTCTATCTCCAGAACGGTACTTTGACTTGAGGCCTGACAGTGACGGGCCGTGTTCGGGAAGAACTGAAAATGAGTTCTTTTTTGTCATGCACATGGATGCTAGAAGTGCTTATTATTATTACCGCGACCTCGGTGGTGTGGCGGGCGAGTGCTCGGCTTAGACGCAAGAGGCGCGGGTTCGATAACCGCTTCGGGAGAAATGTTTGGTCTTCCGGGTCTGGATGTTGTAGTATTTTGTATTTAGAAAAAAAGCATTTAAGTATTCTATCCACCATCTCATGCCCATAGTAGAAGCTTTGCTTAGTTTGGGGCTAGATGGGCTAGATGTACACGAGAAAATTAACATGAAAATCATCTTCCCGCTGCGTCCTCTACAAGTAGTATTTGAATAATACTCACTCACAACACTCAGGTCAGCGTATTCTGACACGGTGTGGAACAGTGGACCTTCCCCGGAGACTTCACACCGGTATCTCCCGCTTGTGTTCAACGCCGCCGCCGACAATACTATCTGCGACCCAGAGGAATCAAACTCCTGCAAAATTACAAATATCTAATAATAATAATAAATAAAAATATTTGTGGACATTTCACACAGCGCCATCTAGCTCCAAACTAAGCAAAGCTTGTACTATGGGAATCAGATGGCTGATAGTAGGTACTTAGGTATATACTTTTTTTTTGTAAATACATGACCAAACAAAACGAACGCGGGCAAACGCAAGCACGTTTGTGGAATCACCGTGTTATCATATTCTACCTAAATGTCAATTTCGTATTACAAACCATTTCGTTTGGTCATCCGACGTGTCCAAAAGTGATCCCCGTGATTTTATAGAATAATTTTTATTGACTTTGACTTTGACATCATCAGCGAATAAAGAAAGCCCCTTCTAATAACGCGACCAAGTATTTTTTTCTAAATTTCTAAACCATACCTAAGCATGCGAGGCTCACCGGCTCACCTCCACATCGACTCCCGGCAGCGGGAACTTCCTCCTGGGCTCGACGTCGCGCGGCACGTGGCGGAAGAACTCCTTGCCGTCCTTGTACCATTTGACGGAGTAGAGCACGTCGGCGGGGCCCAGCTGCCAGCGGCACGCCAGCGCCGCGCGCGTGCCCAGCGGCACGTGCGCCGGCACGCGCAGCTCCAGCAGCTCCAGAGGTGTCACTCCGTGATCTGTAACAACCAACTCGCAACTCAATAAATACATAGTAGGAAATTATATGTTTTTGCACATCACCTTCTCGACAATATGACATTTTAAAATTGAGAGACCCCACTAGATTATTACTTCCAGTTCGAAAAACTGCTCTAAGTCACAAAAATAGCTACGTAATGTGTATAAAAAAATTTAATAGGATACCTAGATCAACTAGAGAACTACCATTTAATAAATTTAAAACTAAATTGTATACATGGCTGGTTGACAAATGTTTTATAGTAGGTATCAATGATTTACTAAGTTAAAATTTATCAATTAATGCCGGAATTTATATTTTAATAGGTTGAAATTTTAATGTTTCATTTATGTATAATTTAATTCACAACAAATGTAATCTTAAAGTCGTTTTTGCATACTGGGTTTTCTAGCGAAGTGTGTGAATCCAATTTAGATATTTAAGTTCTCTATGTACCACATTTCACGCAAATAAATTATTTCATTTCATTTCATGTCCTGCAACCTTCAAGGAAAGTAAGTGTCTATACCAGGGATGGGTAAACTACGGCCCGCGGGCCATCTCCGGCCCGCGAAGCGTTGAAATCCGGCCCGCAGCCATATTGTTAGAAATTTCAAAATTTCATTCACATTGGCAGTGCGCGGCTCGCATAAAACAATCACGTATTATTTTGCGAGCGCGGGTGGTATGTCAAATACATATCAATTATGTAAAATACATATCAATATTTTTATTTTAGTAAATAATATAGCCAAAAATGCAACAACTTGGCCCGCCATATATTTTGTAAGTAAATATTGGCACGGAAGCGGAAGCTTAATAATAGAGTCCCGTTGGCACCCTTCGGGTACGGAACCCTAAAAACGGCAGTCTTCTAAACCACTATAGATTAGACTACCTAGATCGAGCAAGATAGAACAAAAAGTGCTACCAAAAGTGCTATTCAAAGTAAAGTTAATAGCTAGCTACTATTGTAGAGTAGACTCAAGAAATTATATATTTTCTTACTGAAATAGAAAACAAATTGGCTTCCGACCTAATCTACATAGGAAACAGACTGCATTTCAACTAGTTTGTCTTCAGACAAAGTAGAATACATAATGAGATACCACAGTGCCGTAGTCAGGTTCTTGCTCTATTAAACGTACCTAAGTAGGTAGGTACCTAAGTTCTTTCGTTTTTTACCTAATTTAAATCTATTTAAATACAAATAAGAAAAGACGAAGAATTATCACAAAATAAGCAAAGTAAGAACATGCATCATTTCGGTTTTCAGCGTAGGTAGGTACTTCTTGGCTAAAAATAAAATCACACACAAATATTATAGGATAGTTCGCGCCACGTAAGAAAAACCGCGAGAAAAGTTTGAATATGGATTTTTGCTCACAAAAAATATTTTACCTCAGAAGAGCAAAATAACTTTTCTTATTGTTTTAGATATTTATTTATTATTTTCCGTAAAATATTTTGCATATTGCATAAGACAATAACAAAATCTTTTTTTTCTCTCTCTGGTATTTCTTACGTGGCGCGTGCGTCTGCCTATATTTTTTACTCACCAAATGTTATCACAACGCAGAAAACCAACAAAAACATTGGTATTAAGGCCAAACCCGCTGACTATACATTTTTTCTAACGAACATCATGATCTCCGATTATAAAAACGGGCCACAAATTATTTCTATTTAAAGTATAGATAAACTGATAAGTATGTGAAATATTTATACGGAAAGAGCGAATAAGTAGCTTTTTGTAAGCGTGCAGCTCCAATGCGAGCTTGCGGCAAAATAACGATGGATTCCAGCAATCTCCATGAGTTCAAAATTTTCTGAAACTTAATGACGCATTCCTTGCCTAATTTACCGTTCTAGAATAACTGAGCAACGAAGTTTTATATCATTGCAGTCAGTTACACTAAATATCCTTTAGGTAGAGTTGGTATGTTATGTAGCTATAGGTAGGTATTGTACCGAGCTATATGTACCTACTTGTCAAAAGAAAAGTAAGAGTCATTAAAATAATTAGTCAGAAAGGCTTTGATCTATCAAATTCTATTGTAATAGGTACCTAGCTAGTAGGCTGTAAAATAGCGACAAATAGTGGCAAGGTAGGTAAATCTTACGTTTATAAGATATTAAAATTAAAATTCTATAGATATAGGTATTGGTATATTTAATTTTAAATAATACTATATTTAGTAGATTTTAGTAGTAGGAATTTGACTTTGACATTAGACATAGTATCCAGTCCCTTTTGCTTTTGATTCTTTTTGATTGTATTTATTGTTCTGGTTCAATTATGTAACGTGTGGTGTGGACCTGTTAATAAATAAAACTAATGTGATAGAGACATGGCATTTTATTCCATGACAGTGATATCAATGAGTAAAATACTTTCATATTATCGTCACTGGAAAGGAAAAAAACGCCAAAACTGTATTTACTATAAAAGAGTTATTGAAGTCCAAACTTTAATCTTAGCGTTTTTCCCTTTCCAGGCACGATATACTTACTTACCTTTACATAATATCTAAGTATACTTAGTACCCGCTGAGCACTGGTGGTCTAGTTGGTAGCCTTCCGATCCTAAGGACGTGGGTTCAAATCCAGTCGTGTACCAATGGATTTTTCTGTGCGAAAAAATTATGTGCGCTTTACCAGTACTCTCAAACGGTGAAGGAAAATATCGTGAGGAAACCCGCGGCTTAGTCAGCTCCGTACGTATTGACCATGTCTTAACTGTGGACAAGGCCGACTAAGCTGAGAGGATGGTATACGTGCTGGGCAAGCCTACTCCATCTAAATTCGTCCCGGGCACAACAGCGTCCCGTTTGTGAAGGTAAAAAATTGCCTCCTGACGCTGTATAAATCATCTAGGTACTATGATGGTTAAAGGCCTTAGTTTAGTACCCGCTATGGTAGTCACAGGTTGGGTTTTAAGGTGCTATAATCATAGCTACAGACGAAGCCATGATTGTTCTCCACAGAAGGCATTCGAACTTACAATTCATTACCTTTTGAGTGGAGTTGTAGCAAATTGATCTGGACACAATGAACTGCCTACCAGATATAAAATTAAATAGGTAGTATACCTAACTAGGTAGCTACACATATAATATGCGGGGTTCCTATATTCTACTAACGGACGACGGACCATTTATTATTATACGTTGATTTTTTCGTCCGTTAGTAGAATATTGGAATCCGGCAATAGTCGAGTTTCAAAGAGAAAAAAGTAGTACCTACTTATCATAAGATTACTTACAAGAGACATCAACGCGCGATTGTCTTATGTATGTACCTAAAGTAATGTTTGTAAGTAAGAAACATATTATTAGTTATTAGATAAATACATTACAATGATAAATATTAGCAACAAGGTAGGTATATAATATTATTTAGATAGGTACTGGTTTACCAGACATGGACATCGCGCGCGAGATCTCAGTTTGAAGTCTCAGATTTATTTGATCTGAGTTTGAAGCACACTACCTACTATTATGCATTAGTAGGATTTTAAAGCTTTAAACTTATCTACTGAAAGATACCTACAAAATAAAAAAATATTTTAGAATTTCTTCTACATCAAAATATAACTACTAGGTACTTATGTTTTTTTTTAAATAAAGTTCGACTTACACTTGGCGGGTTTTATGAAAGGGCTTGCATTAGCGTTGTCAGCAATAAGTTACAAGTGGTACCAGAAAGGGCAGTGCGAATATGGTCGTTCACAATGCCTTTAACTGCAGCGACTGACGAATGGTCCTTCCCAAAGTGGTCTGTAAAATGAGTCACACTCTTAAATTGTAAGTATTAATCAACCTTTTTGAAGAAAGCTTTAAAGGTCAGGAAACTGCATAAAAACTTATTATTGAATTTGAAAATAGAATAGATACTTATTTAATTTCAAGAAATTATTAACATACCTACATAAAAGTTGAGTCTAGTTTCGCCTTTCGTTTAGGCGATGACGAACACCTTACTTTAGTCTTTCATTAATTTAATTTACTTTCGCTGACATACCTTCCTATACCCTATTTATACAACTCCAAAGTCCGTGAAATACTGAGATTTAAGACGATTGGACTGACAAATTCGTTGCAATTAGCCCTACTTTGTGTTAGGTTTCACCGCGGCATCATGTCCATGTTAAGAAAAATATATTTATCGAGCAATCCCCACAAACGAGGTGATTTGTTCCGGAACGAACACCGCTATTAATTACTTTTTCAGTGATTCACAATCTTGCTTGTAAAGAGCTACCTTTTTAGACTGTTTTATTTTTAATTTATGTCAGGTTAGGGAATGAATGCATTAAAACATCTCCCAAAAACGTAAAGTAAATAAATAAGTCACCGGTTGCTACCGTTAGTTAGCAACTAAGATGAATATAGTCGCTAAAAATAAAATACAAATCATGGATACTTAATATGATTCTAAGCATTTTTTCTATTTTTGTCCGAGTTAACGGCGCGTTCGCGAAGGTAATGGTTTGTGTGCCATAATGAAGTGCACTCAACTGAAAGAAATGTCTTGACGTCTTCTCTATCCCTTTATAAAACAGTTCCTCCTCACGAATCACCAGACAAGTTTTGGAAACGATTCCAACAAGGTTAGGTAGATCTTCGACCATCTTATAATTTTTACAATAGCATTTGTAATATTCATACATTTCTCTTTATACGGTTACCTCCATTCCCTTAAAAAATAATCATTGTAGGTGTCACCTCTATCACCTTTAGGTAATCAGTTGCACCACTCATACTTTTGTATTGTAAGTGATTGATTAACAAAAATTTTCAGTCTGTAAAAATGCGGAAAATGGATAAAATAACGGTGTCAGTGGCTTTAGTGATAATGTGGAGTGTGACCTGCGCAAGTGCAGCTAACGGCGGGCGCTGCAAGCTGAAGGAACAAATGCATAAGGCGATGCAGACAGACCTCAATGGAAGACGGTGCTGGGACGACGTGAAGATCATGACCTGCTGGGGATATTGTCACTCTTACGAAGTAAGATTATAACATTAACCCCCGAATACTCAAACGCATCTCAGGGTTGAGCACGTCTCAAATGACGAGTTTTTGACAGATTTTCATCAAAAACTGTCAAAAAACCGTGAGTTGAGACGTGCTCAACTCTGAGATGCGTTTGAGTATTCGGGGGTAAGTCTCATTAAGTACCTACATTCATACCTTAGGTACATACCTATCCAGATTTTTTTGTTTAAGTACCTATGTAATATTAAAATCGTGGCTGCTATTACTCTTGCCTACTATTAGCCTGAATTGTCCCACTGCTGGGCAAAGGTCCTTGCTCTCTAAAGCTGCTCCGGTCTCGTGCCGGAATGTTTTTATCGTACCTAACTACTGCCGTGTGTTTTAAAAAACAATTTCGTTAATTATAAATAATTTAATTTTCAAATCTACGTCCGACTCGAACGCGCGAACTTATTTAATGCAATCAAAGACTAACCCCCGAATACTCAACCGTGACTCAGAGTTCAGCACGTCTCAAGTCACGGTTTTTTGATGAAAATCTGTCAAAAATTCGTCACTTTTGAGACGTGCTCAACTCTGAGATGCGTTTGAGTATTCGGGGGTAGATTACCAGGAGCTGAGCCAGGAGTAGGTAGGTACCTACGTAAGTAAAAGTAAGCTTGGCAGAATCTATAGGTAGGTATGTATTGAGTACCTAGCTCTACTATTTCAATTTCACCAGATATCCGACTGGCAGTTCCCATACAAAGAATCTCACCATCCAGTATGCGTGCACGGTGAGCGTCGCCACGCCTCCGTGAAACTGAACAACTGCGATCCTAATGTGCAGCCCGGAACTGACGCCTATCACTACGTCGAAGCTGCTTCCTGCAGCTGTCAGGTATATACTAAGGCCTTTTACCATCTATAGTAGATGATTTATACAGCGTCAGGAGGCAACTTTTACCTTCACAGACGGGACGCTGTAGTGCCCGGGACGAATTAAGACTGAGTAAGCTTGCCCAGCACCTATTCCATCCTCTCAGCTTAGTCGGCCTTGTCCACAGGAAAGACATGGTCAATACGTGCGGAGCTGACTAATCCGCGGGTTTCCTCATGATGTTTTTCTTCACCGTTTGAGAGTACTGGTAAGTATAGCGCACATAAATTTTCGTACAGAAAAATCCATTGGTACACGACCGGATTTGAACCCACGACCTTAGGATCGGAAGGCGGGGTCATTACCTCATCTTAAGATTTTCTTACGTGGCGTGATTTATACTTCGGCCAAACTGGAGGTACAAATTTATGTAACAAACCGTCGCGTATTTTTCGATATTACGATGAAATCACTTTAATTTTAGGTAAATAAATCTCACAACATATAGTTGTACCTATCACAAATATTGTGCGCCTCGGCAAACTTCGTGCTTTGTATGAAAACCGAATTTGTCCGAATAAATAATTGAAATAATAATTGAACCAAACTTAAAACAAAATAAGTAGGTGTCTACATAATTATTGTTACATCTCAATATTACATTATCAACACCGCGTTAGTTCGTATTTAAGTAGCTAGACGAAAATTGCAGAGTCGCACAATATTTATGGTACTACTTAAGGGTACTTACTGTGGACACCCCACCGCGGGACGTCAGTGCAGATCTTTGTTTCCATAACATTAATTAGAATTAGAATTAGGTACTTAATGTGATGTGTTCCAGGAGTAGTAGAGTTAGGAGTAATAGTGTTTTGTGAGTAGAGTAGTCCCATAACATATTTAGAAACCTACATACTTACCCACATTTATAAAAATAACAATCTATTTTCTCAGGTTTGCTCTTCCGAAGATACCAGCTGCGAGTGGCTGCCCCCAGACATTTCACTGCTTAGTGGACTCATCCTGAGAGAAGAATCAGATGAAGAATTGGAATAACATTAGGAAACCTATTGGAAAACGAACCTACCGAAGTGCTATGATTAATACACACATAATTTAAATATTTCACAAGTTACACTTTGTTACACTTTTTGTTCTATAATAAAATAAGATAAAATATTTGGGTTCTATAAATCCTTGTAACTAGAATAATTATAAACTTGATAAATCCGACATCTAGGTGCGAGTAGCAAAATTAAGCTTGCTATCGCTATCTAGCGTCAAATAGCCATACTAGATTACTCTAAATTTATTACGGCTGTCACCGTCAAAACCGTTTGACAGTCAAAGTCATATCTTTTTAATGGGAAAATCTTTGAATTCAGACGGACAAGCTCGCTTGTTAGAAATTCGGAACGGAACGGACGGACGAACGAACGAAGCCGAAGGAAAGGAAGGAAATCTGAGAGCGATTATTTATTGTTTAGTTGGGGTGTTGACCTTTTCTTTTTATTTTATAACTGAATATTGTAAATAAAACGATAGGTAATGCGATATAAAGGAGCAACTATGCTAATATAATAATCTTCATTAGTGTTCATCTTCAAGGTGTTATGGAAACTATTAATCATGAAATACACCTGTGTAATCGTGCTGTGCTTCTATTTATGTGAGACTTTTACTTTGAACGTAGATAAAAAAGACTTCCTGACCCTTTTGAAAACTAATTCGTCATCAGAACCGAAGAGATGGAATATAAATTTAAATATTTACTTTTCCAAAACACTGCCACCAGTCATAATCAAATCTTGCGGAGAAGATGTCCGCTTCAAATGCGAAGCTATTATGAACTATACGAAGGTTGAGAAATATACAAAAAATAAGGAAGGAATAGAGACATCCCTCAACGAATCCCCTCCGGAACATATTCAAGAGGCACTCCTAAAAAACGTAAAAGTTTATTGGTCTAAAAATAACAAAACACTAACAGAATCGCAAAAGGTAAAGATAACAACTAAAATAGATAAGACAAATGGTACAATAGGTACAAACCTGAAATTGAAAGACCTAGATCCAACAGATGAAGGAAATTACACTTGTACTATAAAACAGAACTATGAAAAGAAACAAACAGCAAGACTGATAGTGGAAAATGATGATGTTATTCAGAACTTTGAGATTCCTACATACACATCTCTGTTCCCAAATTCTGACATCAATAACGAACTTGAACTCAGTGTAAAAACAACCCCTGATCTTATATCTGAAAATATAAAAACTCAAGAGATAGAAAAGAATAAAAGTTTGACTACACCAAAGAAATTGGAGCCTATCTGCCAAGAATATGTCGGGAAAGTGTGCTCATCACACCTGAAGGCGCATTTTGTTTACATTCCCTATGACTCATCACAAGCTGCATTGGAAGAGAAACTGATGCAAGCTATACAAGTGACTAAGTACTCCAATGATATCAGTTCCCACTGCGAAGGGTTTGCCATACCTAGTTTATGCTACTCAACTTTCCCCATCTGCAGAAACCCTTTTGAGACCAATAGCCATTTCCTCAAAGAAGCTAGGAAAATGTTTTCTGCAGACAAAACCAGTATTGATTACAATGAAGAATTGCCTGAAATAGTATTTGAAAATTTACCCAATGGTATTCTCCCACCAATGTATTCAAAGAACAACACAGCTAAACTGTTTGACTACCGACACAACTCCACAGTGTTAAGAAGGGTCTGTAAGCAGGATTGTGAGATACTTGAGAATGAACTGTGCCAGAAGGAGTATGCCATAGCTAAGAGACATCCACAAATTGGCCAGCAGTTGATACTGGAAGACTGTCAAGATCTACCAGAAGATGATAAAGACTGCCTTAAGATAGATATTGGTGCAATGATGGTGTCTGATGATGAATGCTTTTGGGAGAATGGCAGTGGGTATCTAGGCAGAGTCAATGTTGCAGAAACTGGAACCCCATGTGTGGAATGGTCCAAGCAATGGCATGTGAAGGTGTTTGACTTCCCGGAGCTAGCTGGCAGGCACAGCTACTGCAGAAACCCTGGAGGTCTTAAATCCCAGCCATGGTGTGTTACAGAGAAAGATGGCAAAACTGAGAAACAACTATGTGACATACCAAAATGTGCTCACAAAATTTGGATCTATATTGTCATTGTCTTTCTACTGATCACACTCATCATTGTAGGATTCACTCTTTGCCTCTGCTATAAACATAGGCAGAAGAGTAATGCAGCAACAATCAGGGATATCAACTTGCCTAATGCTGATAAGAATATTTATGGTAATTCTAGACTAAACTCACCCATAGAAATGAGTGAACTGCTGAATAACTCTAACATGAGCAACCAACCACATTTAGTGCAACAAAAGAGCACCCGCGGGAATGGAATACTCCGCATACCTCAGTACTCCCTGTCACAAATAAAATTCTTAGAGGAGTTGGGTGAAGGGGCATTTGGGAAGGTTTATAAAGGAGCTTTGAAAAAGAATGGAGAGACACTGTTTGTAGCAGTGAAAGCTTTGAAGGAGAATGCTTCTGCTAAAACCCAGGCTGATTTTAGAAGGGAAATAGATTTGATATCAGAGCTGACTCATGATAATATAGTTTGTATTGTTGGTGTGGCTCTCAGGGAAGAGCCTTTGTGTATGCTGTTTGAGTTTATGGCTCGAGGAGATCTCCATGAGTTCCTAATGGGAAGAGCTCCACCATCAGGGAAGGGGCTGCCTCCAATGAGGCTGCTGAACATAGCTCAGAACATTGCAGCTGGCATGCAGTATTTATCATCACACCATTATGTGCATAGAGATTTGGCAGCTAGGAACTGCTTGGTGTCAGATGATTTTGTTGTAAAAATATCAGATTTTGGTTTGTCCAGAGATATTTACAGTTCAGATTACTATAGAGTAAGTTTTACCACCAATTTTATTTTATCAGCTAATTAAAAATGCATAATTAAACCAATGTTTTTTTTCCAGGTGCAATCAAAAAGTTTACTTCCAGTGAGATGGATGCCCCCAGAGTCGATTCTTTATGGAAAATTCACTACTGAGAGTGATATTTGGTCTTATGGGGTAGTGCTCTGGGAAATTTATAGTTACGGGTTGCAACCATACTATGGGTAAGTATGACATTGTTATCTATGTAGTGAATTGTTTGGTTTTGGGACACAGATTTGGGAATTACTTTCCTCAGTAAACCTGCCCCACAAAAATTCTTTAGAATTTTTAATCTATATAAGAATCTTTAGATACACAACTAAACAAGTAGGTATTCTATGTTTAACTTTCGCTCTTTTAGCTGTCAAGCCATGAATTCCATGCACGCAAACCATCGGCTTAACTCTCGTGTTTAGTATAACTTGATAATTTCTTTCGCGGTATATTTAACGCCCGCTGCACACACGCGAGATGCGACTACGTAGTGAAAATTTATATTGTAGTTGAGTTGCAAGTACATATTCACACCAGTTCTCAAGATTCTGTCAACTTTCTCTTAAAAAGTCATCTTGGTTGCTGACCTACTTCCTAATGTATTGGTATCTACTACCTATCTACCTAACATAGGACAAAAACAAAAACACGTACTTATAAATTGTTTACCCTGTTTGGGTATACTAGAATCAATTAACTTATAGTTCCGAAGCAGTTAAAGAGCTGTCTACTCTTTTACCTGATAATATTCTGTTACCAAGATTAGATACAAGGAAGGTGCAGATAGATTACAAGACTTCTTTCATTAGAAAAAGCTTGACGTTCGTTTCTATACTGAATTCAAGATTTTATTAGCTCATACCACAGCTTTGTCCAAAACTGCTAGGCAGTCATTTTGCGTTTAACGAAGTCAAGCAAAGTAACTGCTACAGATTCGAGTAAGGACGCATGAGAGCGCGTTCGTTCAATCAGTTGTTTGATCCGTCATTGCAGGTTCAGTAACCAGGAGGTGATATCGATGGTTCGCGGGGGCGAGCTGCTGGCGTGTCCGGCCGGCTGCCCCGCCTCCATGTACACTCTCATGCGGGACTGCTGGAAACACACGCCGCAGCGGAGGCCCAACTTTGAGGCTATCGTCAACAGGTACCTATACTACAATACTTTACTATACAACATAATACTATCCTTGCTTTTAAGCCTCCGGCTACACAATCGGGCTACGAGTGACATCTGTCACTACGCGACAAGATCGATAATGTAGCCACATAGTAATTGTGTGGATTTAAACGCCATCCTATCATTATCTCATTACCTTCCAGAATCACGGATTGGATCCAAAACGGCGGTTGTCCAGATATGACGGCGCCTTCGGAGTCCAGCAGTAGCGGTTGCATGCACCGACCTACCGGCTCCACAAGGGACTTGCAAGAGAGGGCTCCCCTACTGCCTCCTCACTGCTCATCCTCCAACGGATCCCTCACCACAGGCAGCTTGAAGAAATTCAGCGTAGCGGGAAGCTCGAAGATACTAGATGATAACCGTTCTACGTGCAGCGAGGTGCCCCCGCTCGCGCCCAAATCAAAGAAACACAGCTCAGCGTCACTCATAGACGAAAGAATGGGCACAAGGGAAACCGTAGTCAGAATACCAAACACACAGTTTGGGAATGAGATATAGCAACTTGGTTAGCATGTAGCATTTTACCATGTTAACATGCAAAGTGAAGAGAGTTTTATGATCAGCGATTTGTCTTGAGCAACTTCAACTTATAGATAAGTTTGTATGTATATAGGCTCATCCTACATTGATCGCACCTTTCAGCATTAAGGCGCCTTGAGGTAGGTTTAGGTGTCCATGTAAGACAAGTTTTTGATATACCTACGCCACGGTTTTTCTAAGTCTGTAGCCAAGTCACAGATTCAAACAAAGTTTCTGAACGCTACGTGCAAAAATGTAGTTAGTGTTCGATGACTTCGTTAGATGCAATGAGACTCTGCTAAACGATACGCCTAACGACCGCATCCAGTAGCTATCTATCTAGTCGTGTCACTAGTTCTTTCGAACCAGTGTGGTGAAATGATTGAAAATGCGCCAGTAGCATGATTGTTTTGTTTAAAAGTGATCCGTGTACCGCGGTGTGAATCGCTGAAAAGGCACTCTATTACTAGAATATTTTATAGAATAAGATTAATTGATCAATACTTGCCCTTAGCTTTAAATTCCTTGATTTCTATTTTGTTAAAATCACCTATGTTACATCAATCTCGGCGATTATTGGCCATTACATTTTTAATTGGTTGGATAGTTGGTAGGTAGATTTTCTTTCAGAAAAAGTTTTGTTACTTTTTTGTACCTATTATGTACTGCGGTTTCTATTTAGAAATATTTTGTACTTAACCAGTATTTATTTTTAGCCAATATTGCATTAGTTAGACAACAAACGTACATTACATAAGTTTAAGGCACTAAATTATTATTTATTTGATAGAACCAATCAGTTAAGAATTATGTAAAAACATCTTTTTTTTAACTATGTACATACATAAATAAGATGAAATAAAACAAAATCAAAGGCTACAAAAGAAAATACTGTAAATAACGTGTTGATTTGAAAACAAATCATTCCAATTATGTTTAAGATAAAAAAACTATGATTGGTCAGTGTACCTCTAGATAGCAAAGTTTGAAGAAAAGATATGTGCATTGTTTGCCTCCATACACCGTAATTTATTGCCTGCCTGATTTTTGCATGATAATAATCTAGATTAAACTCATGACACGAACGAACTGTCTTCATGTTAAGATTTATTTTAAGTTTATACAATTTATACTTTTACAACTTTATTGAATTTGTACTTTTCTGTACTTGCCAAAGACTTTTTTTGTATGTGATACATTTAGTTTTTTACCTAGTGAGTAATAAGTATTTGTAAAATAAATGATTTTTTGAAGTTTTATGTGGTGTATTTCTTTCTCACTATGTACTTTCACAGTCAAATTATTTCCAATCTTTACCAACAAGGCTTATTTAAACGCCAGTCTCATAAACAAATTTGTATTACATAATAAATCGAAAATAAACTACTAACATAAATAATAACTTATCTAAGTAATTAAAGAAAAAATACATTTTACTTTTCTTTTGTAATCTCCAACAATACAATGATTATTTTTTCTAATACAGTCAGTATTTTAAAAATAGAGATATTTTGTAAAATAGACATGTATTTCTATCTCCTTTAATAAAATTATACCTTTTCGTTATACCAGTATTATCGAACACAATGAATCACACAAGTACCTACTATAAACACACTATTGCAACGTATGAGTTGTGTAGGTATGTGTGATTGCAATGTGTTTATGTTTCCACTTCATTTTTCTTTTTAACTAATTCTATGCCGTGCACTCTCATGTGTACTTTGCGATTGTTATTTCCAGTAAATCCTTTGTGGCAGATTTCACAAACGTATGGTTTTTCACCTGAAAAATAAAATGTTTGAGATTGTTAAAACCCTATCTTACTTATATTATAAATGCGAAAGTTTATGAGGATGTTTGTGCCTCAATCACGCCTAAACGGCTGAACGGATTTGAATGAAACTTGGAATATACATATTAAACTTAACTGTACCGTTATTAGAAACCTAATTTATGAGAGTAGCTTACTTGATTTTTACCTAGTACAAGTCGTGCTTAATCAATCCATCCTGTGTTTCCGGCTTCACTCTACTTCCGCTCCCGCCATAATTTCTCCCCCCCCACCATCAACCACCTGGCAGCTCGAGCGTCGAGCGAGATCTAGGCTCATTGGCTTTTTGATTTTCGACCAAAGAGGTCTAGTAGTACTGAACTTGGCTCGGTAGAACCAAGGTCACCATTTTGTCGTGCTGTGTAATATTTGTTGGAGGAAAGTTTTATAAAACAGATAGGTGAGTTTTTAAAACTTTTACATTGCGCAGAATGCCTTCCAAACGGCTTTTGCCGTTCGAATTGCTAAAAAATTATAATCTCTTTTTGTAGAACAAGCATTCTGCTTCGCAAACGGTTTTAGCCGTTCAAAGTGAACATCGTGGGTATTTCTACTTATACCTAATTATAATGTTGGTTTTGCATATATTTCTTTTTATAATCCGTTTTATGCCATTTGCAATTGGTTAACTATTCATTTGTCTTTCTTCTCTTAGAAACTGACAATGTGGGTAGACATCATTATTCGAAAAAGTGTTCCTTTTTGCTAAGTTTTAATAGTTTTCATGTTGATTTTAGATTTTTATATCGAATAATATGGAAAATACGATCGATCCATCGGAGGAAGTGCATAATAATATGCGACGCAGATCACGGAAACGGAAAGTATCGAGATCTTCGAACTCTGACTCTAGTTCTAGCTCAAACACGAGCTCAAGTGCTGGCAGTGATCGTAAAAGGAAGAAGAACAAACGGTGCAACAAACGGAACAGTAAGCTTGACAAATTATTAGCGAAGGTTTCTAATCTTGAAAGTAAATTAAATGAGCGTTTTTCGAGTGGGTCGACACGACCAGATGATTGCAGTAGTTGCATGTTAGACCCAGACATTAGTGGGGATTTATACGAGAACGAGCCCTTTGAGATGCAACTAGACGAGACCACTGGTACCTCCAGCAACACTGCGCCTCAGGCTGACCCACAATTTGATTTTTCGGTCTGTACGAAAGTAAAAGAACCTACTGTACCTTCGACTTCCTTAGCATATTTAGATCATCTAAAGGCACTCCAGCACTTTGAAAAGACCGAATGGAAAAGTGTACGCTACAACGAGGCTCAAAAGCAGTACGTTCATTCACCTGGCTTTACTAGCTTAGAAACCAACACTGAGGTTGGAAATTATGATAATTCTAAGTTCACAGCGCACATGGAGACCGCATTTTCAGGGTTAACCTTTGCCTTGCTTAAGCAAAGTGAAATAATACGAAATGATATGCGCGATTTCCTTAACTGGGTACAGCAAGAAGAAGAGCTCAGCTATTCAAAGATATTTACGAAGCTAAACGAAGTGTTCACGAATGGTGAATACCCTAAAATTACTAGTGATTTATTCCAAATGGCATGTGGCCACAGAGCAGAGTTGATCCAATACCGAAGAGATGCTATATTGGCCTTTGTAAAAGACCCAGTACATAAAGAGGTTTTGAAGAAGATCCCTCCTTCCTGCGCCACATTGTTTGAAGAGGAAAAATTTACTGCCATGTTGGATAAGGCGGGAGGTGTTCGAAACGTTTTTTGGCCTAAAAATAAAAGCCGCACAACCTCTGCACCACAAAATAATGCTGGCCCACCTGCAAACCAGGCTACTGCTAGTAGACATAATCAAAAGCCGTTTCGGAATCGAAATGAGGCCAAAAACACTCAACCCAAAGCTGGGCCGAGCCATAGCTCGCACAGAGGAAGGGGTGGCAGACAGCATAGAGGATATCGTGAACAACACAAAGGTCGCAAGACTGGCTCTCCCTCATCCCATCGGGAAAGGAGCAGCCAGCACAAACGGAGATATTGACGGGAGGAAGCCTTTTCGTGCCGGGCAACTGCAAAATTACTACCATCGGTGGAGAGTGCTCGGGGCTCCGCCCTACATTCTAAAAATGATAAACGGATATCGAATACCTTTTGTTACAAAACCACCTTTGCAGATGCCGAATCCAAATCTCAAACAAACTACATACTCGCTAGAGATGTCGAAAATTATTTTGGAAATGAAGGTCATGGGCGTGATACGCCAGGTAAAACCATCTCCCAGCTTCATCTCCACCATATTCTTAAGGCCAAAAACAGACGGCACGTTAAGGCCAATATTCAACCTAAAGGATTTGAACAGATATGTTCTCACCGACAGATTCACACTGATAAATACACGGAAAGTCCTGCAATTCCTTCAACCTCAAGACTGGCTAGCCAAGATAGACCTACATCAGGCATATTTTCACCTGAATATAGCACCGAGCCATCGGCGTTATTTGAGGCTAAGTTACAACAAAAGCCTGTACGAAATGACTTGCCTCCCTTTCGGTCTAGCCACCAGTCCAAAAGCTTTTGCCTCCGTAACAAATTGGATGGCCCAGATACTGCGACAAAAAGGACTTCGCATAATAGTTTATTTGGACGACTTTCTATTGGCTCACCAAAACGAAATAACGCTACGAAGTCAGATCAAGACCGCGGTATGCGTAATGGAGCACCTGGGCTGGGTGCTAAACCCGAAGAAGACTATTTTGAAACCGCAGAAGTCCATCGAGTTTTTGGGAATCATTTGGAACCCATGGCAAAATATCAAATACCTACCAAATCGGCTAACATCAAAGATAAAGGTACAGGTACAAGAAATGTTGAAGACAAACACAACGGACCTCCAATGTCTTCAGAAACTGATCGGTACATTGAATCTTGCCTGTTTTGCGATCACAAGAGGAAGATTAAACTTTCGAGCCCTACAAGCGCATGCAAATGCCTTGTTAAAAGCTCCCCCACAATCCGTTGTTTACCTAAGCCCGAAAGCGAAAATGGAGCTTCGCTGGTGGCTAGCAAATTATCTTTCCGAATCAGCAATACACAATCCTCTGCCCTCGCATTACCTGACGACAGATGCCAGCGACGTCGGATGGGGGGCCAAATTGAACAATATAAGCCTACAGGGCGTGTGGTCCGATACCGAACAAAGTCTCCACTGCAATCTAAAAGAAATGACTGCTATTTTCAAAGTCCTGAAAATGTATGGGCAAAACCTGGCTTCGGAAGCCCTGTTGATTCAATGCGACAACAAGACTGTCGTTTCATATCTTCGCAACGAGGGTGGAACCCAGTCGCAAGCATTAGTCAATCTGACCGAAGAGGTATTTCAACTGCTGGATCGGTTCGACATTCATATGACCATCTACTATCTGCCAGGGAACTACAACACCGAAGCGGATCGCTTGTCACGACAGCGAGATCCCCCGGAGTGGCATCTGCTTCCGTCAGTTACGAGAGCTGTATTCCGGAAGTGGGGCGTACCTGTAATAGATCTCTTTGCGTCCCATCGAGCTCATGTTGTTCAAAATTATTGCACACTGGACGTGTCCGACTCGCAAGCACAACATCACAATGCTCTGGGGATGCTATGGGACTACGAGCTAGCGTGGGTGTTCCCTCCACCACATCTCATCCCGAAAGTGCTCACTCACATGAACAAAGCATCGGGAATTTACCTTCTAGTTGTCCCCCGTTGGGAAAAGGTATTCTGGAGGTCGGACTTGAAAGCCAGAGCATTGGGACCGCCGTTCACTGTAAGAAACCTGTCGAGAGTCCTCCTGGATGTATCAACCAACCTTCCACCGCCCAGAGTGCAGGAACTAACTCTGGAAATATGGAGATGTGGGGGTGGGATCCCTACTTAAATGACTGGACGGACGAACAAAAAGCGCTGCTGTCGTCTAGCTGGCGCAAATCTACTCTGAACACCTATCGACCAGCCTGGAAGAGGTGGCTTACCTGGGCTGCCAATAACGATGTCAATGCAGTAAGTCCTAACGGATCCCAACTTGCGCGATACCTAGCTGACCTGCACCAGAAAGAGGGCTTATCGCTTAGAACAATAATGGTTCATAAGTCTGCGATATCTACTTTGTGTGATCCTAACAGTCAGATGAAGCTGAGTTCTCACACGCTTGTCAAACAAGTCCTGAAGTCTATCTCCATAGCTAACCCAAAGCAACCAAACCCGCCGATTTGGGACATCGACATACTGACATCGTTTTTAAGTAAAAGAAATGCAGACACTACCAATTTTTACGAAGCTTCAGGACATACGGCTGCAGTTCTTCTCCTGTGTTCTGGTCGTCGGGTGCACGATCTGACTCTGCTGAAAATTTCACCGCAACATTTCTATCAATCTGAAGATAGTATAACTCTTTGGCCAGCTTACGGTTCCAAAACTGACACGCCAAAGCGAAGGCAGTCGGGCTGGAGATTAATGCACAACAAAGATAACAAGAACTTAGATCCGGTCTATTGGGTTCATCACCTCGTTAAACTAGCTGGAACAAGGAGAGAAGAAGCTAAGTCGGATAATTTATTCCTTAGTACGTTTGGCAAACCGAAACCAGCTACGCAGACAGTTATTTCCGGATGGGTTAAGAAGTTGTTGCGGCAGGCAGGCATAGAAGCCACGGCGGGTAGTCTAAGATCTGCTGTAGCTTCGAAGAATTGGACAGAAAACTTTCAATTAGATGACATACTCTCGCGAGGGAACTGGAAGTCGGCTAATACGTTCTTGAAATTTTACTGTAAAGAAATAGAACCTAGGACAGAGAGCTCTGTTTTGATCACCTCTTATTTCAAACCATCAAGTTGATTATTAATACTATGTATATGCTAAAATAATTTTATATTGACGTGAATCAGTAGAACCAGGCTGTTTATCGATTTTAAACATGTTAATTTTTTATGCCTTAGAAGGGGATTTAGGTACCTCTGTTCTGATATAATTAGTGAATCATGGTCACTAGTTCTATAATATTGGGTTATCGATTTTCACTAGTTGTTTTCGAATGAGATAGTGTTGTTGTTGTTACTGATTAATTGCATTTCTAAGTAGTTATAGCAAGCTGTGTTACCTAATTTACTTTTTCTTTATATATATAAACAATTATACCTGCGTAAACCAGTTTAATGCAAACCCCAGGCCTTTTCTTTTCTTAAACTAACTAAGTATGTATCACATTGGCATCACCATCACCACCAGGCGATAACAGACATCTCTCTCATAAATTAGGTTTCTAATAACGGTACAGTTAAGTTTAATAGCTACGTTTTACCTGTAATTAAAACGTTTATTAAACATACTTACCTTATTAGAAACCTAATACTTTAAGCCCTGCCTGGTGGCCTAGGCTTTATTATGACAAATCCAATGAGCCTAGATCTCGCTCGACGCTCGAGCTGCCAGGTGGTTGATGGTGGGGGGGGAGAAATTATGGCGGGAGCGGAAGTAGAGTGAAGCCGGAAACACAGGATGGATTGATTAAGCACGACTTGTACTAGGTAAAAATCAAGTAAGCTACTCTCATAAATTAGGTTTCTAATAAGGTAAGTATGTTTAATAAACGTTTTAATTACAGGTAAAACGTAGCTATTACATGTACTGGATTAACATATAGGCTATTTTTATCTGGTTACCACGGGAGCGAAGCCGCGGGCTGCAGCTAGTAAAATATATGAATATTCCATCATCATCATCATCATCTTCGTTCTCTTATTCCACTTTATGTGGGGTCGGCACAACATGGTTTTCCTCTATTCCCTTCTGTCTTCAGGCCATTGTATTTGAACATGAAGCTGAATTTACCTGTGTGGACACGTCGGTGTTTGATCAGAGCGGATAAATGATAGAACTTCATTGGACAGAAGTCGCATGCATGCCGCGGCGTGCCTGCGTGCCGATCCAGATGATACCCGAGCGAGTATTTATTCGCAAACGCCTTGGAACATTTATCGCACTTGTACAGGATTTTTTGGTGTCTTTGCATGTGATTGGCAAACTGGAAGAGTGAGAAAATTATGTTTCTTGAAGGAATTTTTTTTGTTCTTAGGATGTCACTAAGGCGAGGTCAATATCACTCTAAAACACCACAGTGCTCTAATATCATCATCATCAACAGCCTGTCTTTGTCCACAGCTGGGCCTACGCTTAGATGTATCCAACACAGTCCTATGCTACTGTAATGTACATCCTACTTAAATAATACTCATAAATGCATAAGTTTCTGAGGATGTTCGTTAATTTTATATGTTTATGCCAGAATCTGATGTCTGATGTGAATCTGATGATCGTCTCGCTGAGACGACTGTAAGGATTAAAATGAAACTAGGATACTTTTACTTCGATACAACATTTTAGGTTCGGCGACAGGATTAGAATTTACTTGTGGCTTTAAGGAGATTAGAAGAGATTAGATTTTCGTCCCATCATCAGATCAAATTCAGACATGGACTCAGGGAGCTTGTGATATTCTGTACACGAGATGCCCGTAGTATCTTTCAAAATGATGACATTGAATACAAATGAGCTAAAATTGCAACCGCTTAGATAATCAAATCAATTCAATGCAAAAGTCTAGCTAAATGGATCAATGGAAGGTACTCACAGAGTTCCCTATTACGTGTATCCCGCATATAGTACAGAGGCGATCTTTTGTTTTCGCATAACCTTTGCAAATGTGATTTATTTTGCCTCTTTTAGTTCTGAATATAGCGTTGCACGTGTTACAGCTCATGTTCTCGTTTTTCCCGTGTTTTCTTATAAAGTGATTCTGAAATAATTAGGAAAGGCTAGGTCAAGAGTAGGTACCCTAAACTGCATGAAGAATGTGATGAGAGGAATGAAGTGAGAGCTTGGACGAATAAACACAGTGAGAGTAGCGAGTCTTCGCCTACCTTACCCTACCTTTGACAATCTCTGTGGCGAGGCGGGCGAGTGCTCGGCTGAGACGCAAGAGGCGCGGGTTCGATTCCCGCAGCGGGAGAAATGTTTGCATGCTTTGCAAATATTTCTTCCGGGTCTGGGTGTTGCAGTATTATGTATTATAAGTATGTATTTACAAAAAAAAAGTATATAAGTATTCTATCAGGCATCTGGTTCTCATAATACGAGCTTTGCTTAGTTGGGGGCTAGATGGCGCTGTGTGATATGTCCTCAAATATTTATTATTATTATTATTATTTACCTCTATGGAAAACAGACGTGATAATACGTAGGTATGAAATAAGTACCTACCTATACTTAGGTATCAGTTTGATTGATTAGGTAAATATTTGTGGACATTTCACACAGCGCCATCTAGCCCCAAACTAAGCAAAGCTTGTACTATGGGCACCAGATGGCTGATAGAATTATTTTCTTTGATCTGAGGTAGTAGGTACAGTGCGCCCAGCGTAACTTGGCGTGCGTGAAGTTAGCCGTTGGACATGCGCAGTGTAGCTTTTTCATACTAAATTGTTTACTGCGCATCGAAACGGCTAACTTCACGCACGCCAAGTTACGCTGGGCGCACTGTAATACAGATACTCTTACGAATTTTGAGTACTCAGTGAAAAAATGGGGTAGTTTTAGCACGGATTACGGGTCAGCGCATAAATTACCTTTAGGTATCTGTACATATAAGCAAACAAGCATACTTACAGATAAATTAAGTCTGGAATTACCAACGTAAGCGCAATATTCACATTCGAAGGTTTTTTTTGCATGCTTATCCATGTGTACGATCAAGTTTGATTTACTTGGGAACCTGAATAAAATAATATATTCTTAAAAGTAAGTAAACAGTACATACAGTACCACAAATATTGTGCGCCTCGGCAAACTTCGTGCTTTGTATGAAAACTGAATTTGTCCGAATAATAACTAAACCAACATTTAAAAAAAGTATCTTCATAATTATTATAACATCTCTATTTTACCTTATTTTACATATAATTATCGCGTTAGTTTATATTTCAGAAGCTAGACGAAAATTGCCCAGGCGTACACTATTTTTGTATTAGGTACCTACTACTGTACATCTATGTAAATATCTTTGGTACTTATATATAACTCTTACGTTACTGTCTGAATGCGTATCAACGGCCTTAACCATAAGTCATGAAAGAGTGAAACTTGGGTAGACATTGGGTAGGTATATTCCTTTTATTTCCACTCCTAGGTGGACTAAGAAATAAATTCCCAAAATTCAACTCCTAGAGGACGCAACGGGAAGATGCAAGTTTGTATGGAAAAAACCTAACGAACAAAATCGCTTTTCTTTTCACAAGTTTGTATACATTTGGTGGGGATTGTGATACTAAATCCCAAAACCATACTTACTTCTTATAACAAACATGACATTCGTGTTTAAAATCGGAATGGCATGACCTTATATGTTTTCTCAATTTTTTACCATCAATAAATGTGCGTGGACATATTTTACACCTGATTTGTTCATCCTAAAACAAAATACAATAAAACAAATTAGATTGACATCAGCGGAACAACTATGATTCTTTACTGTACAATGAATTCCTATCCAGGACAAACATTTGTGATGAAGTAAGATGTTTTTACATATGTACATACTTACATAAATTCGCGCCTGTTTCCCATAGGGGTAGGCAGAGATCACGGATCTCCCATTCACAGGCTTCATTTACTCTCATACATGAGATCACGTAGATGTTTGTTGTGGGTTATTTATTATGTATTTATTAGAAAAAGTACCTAATAAGTATATATCAGCCATTAATTAATTTAATACCGATGGTACAAGAATTGCTTAGTTTTGTCCAGCAATATTGATTCCTAACTATTACTTATTACAGTTTGACTAACAAGCAATACCAAATCTACATCCATGTTAAAAAAGGACTTACTTTTGATGTCATCCCATGAAATTTCATAAGATGATATTCCATGGTTGGTTCCGTGATGAAGCGTTTAGAACAAATATGACACAACTTCTGAACAGCTGGGATGTGTTCCACTCTGTGTGCGAGCATGTGGGGTATATTTATGAAATTCTCTAAGCATATGCCACAAGGAAGACTAAGGTCATGCTTGTCCAAATGTTTCTTGAGTGTTTCTTTGTCTTGTAATGAATTACTGCATAATCCTGGAAAAAATGAATAAACTAAGCAGCTTAAATAAAAACGCTCTTTTCAGAGCTAGATCTCTTTTAATGAGAGATTAAAAGGTAATAATATAAATAAATACCTACTGGTTGTACAGTCAAATAAATAATTTAGGATTTCCTAGGATTAAATGTGGCTTACGGTACGGTACCATGGTACCACAACACTCAGATCTTGGACGAAATATTTGCAGATTATTTATTTATTTAACACTAATATATAAATCATACTAATATTATAAAGAGGAAAGATTTTTTTGTTTGTTTGTAACGAATAGGCTCCGAAACTACTGGACCGATTTCAAAAATTCTTTCACCAATAGAAAGCTACATTATCAGGGACCAGTATAGGCTATAATATATTTAAAAAAAATTAGGGATCCGTAATAAAATTGCAATATTGTAACCCAAGGTAGAAAACCCAAAATAGTTTTTGGCGTGCGCTGCAATAACTATTGATTATAGAACAAAATAATGTACTACACGCGTACGAAGTCGCGGGCAACAGCTGGTTTAACATAATTATGTGAACATATCATCCGTCGCGGGCCGCAGCCGAGCCGAAATAGGCATTTGAATGAGGCATGTGTGGTGGTGTTCAGGCTGTAGGTAATGATTTTCCTTACATTTGCGTTAGAGCTCTGTCGCGGCGTCACTGCTAACGCTTGCTTATAAAAGTCTACAAATTTAGGTAGGTATCATAATGCTATAATTTTTATAAAAAATACCAACGTCATAATCCAATCGGCTATCATATTTTTTTTATCTGCACAAGTTGTTTTTACATATAAGTGGAAAGCTCGCACTAGTTACTTACGCAGCCGTAATGTTGAGCAAAAGTCTCATATTTTCACCAAATAATTTATGCTGTGGTTTGTACAATACTACTGCAACTAATAAAACTTAGATAATTACCTACCACACTTCAGCGGTTTGCCACTTGGTTTATCACTTGTAATTTCAGATTTTCTGAGCAAACTTTGAACATCAACAGGTTCAACTTTAGTATGAACATACATATTCGATAGTTCAGTATATATATTTCCAGAAACTGAATTTTCCTTTTTACATTCCGTTTCATTCAGTTTCTTGATAGTTTTGCTTTTAAGTCTTGTCACAGGTACAAAGTCTGGATGCCAAGTAAGCTTTTTATGTTTCCTAGTTTTTCTTGTAGCTGCAACTAAGACACATTAAATAAAATATTATTTTTTATAAGAAACGAAGATATTATGATGATGAAGATAAGTTTTCTGTTCGCTTGTTCTGTGAAATGGATGCAACTGAATGACAGTGATCATCTTTGCTGTTCACTACCTATTGCTCAGACATTGTATGTTACTAGGCCAGTTTATGTTTTTCTTCTAGCTCAAAGCAAGTTGACCTTACTGCGCCCACCTTATAAGTTCAATCATGTTAGCCTGGTGAGAGCACTGGTGGTCTAGTGGTAGCGGGTTAGCCTTCCGATCCTAAGGTCTTAGGTTCAAATCCGGCCGTGCCCCAATGGATTTATCTGTACGAAAAATTTATGTGCGCTATGCAGGAATTCTCAAACGGTGAAGGAAAACATCCTGAGGAAACCAGCATGTCGTAGAACCTAAAATGTTCGAAAAACATGTCGTCGGGGATAGATCAATCCCGCGTATGTACAAACGCAGAAACAGGGTATCTACACTTTTCAGGAGACATTTTTTCATCCAGAGGCGTAATTTTTGGGTCTTGGTCCGTCATTTTCGCACATTAACAACCATTTAGTGTTTTACATACTAGTGATATTAGTTTTACGAAATGTGACCTATTTTTCTTGTACCTACGACACTTACGCTGTATCGTTATGGTGACAGTATCTTTACTGCTGTGGATTGCATGTCGTAAGTTACGCGGTATTAAAACAAAATGTACTGACTGAGTTGTTCTTTATTTAAGGAAACAATAAAAAATCTTCTATAAATCAACATTAGAAAATAGAAACACTAAAATTATCAGGAACAAAATAATTACTTATTCTTATTAGGCAGTAAAGTAGTAAGGTCTTATCTACCTAGGTACTACCTCCCTACAAAAAGTTTTATTTAAAAACTTACTTCTTAAACATAATCAAAACACAAATAATTTATTAGGAAGGTACATCTTCTATTCTCAAGTTTTTACTAAAATAATCAGTAATTTTTATTGCACTAGACCCTAACAATTTGGAAATTACATTTACTTTAAAATGTTAATTGTTCAATAATCATAGGTAGGTAAACTAAAAACATTTCAAATTTTTAAATGGTGAGTAGTCATAAAATTCGTGACAATCCCTTGGAATTACTTCTTTCAGTTGTAATTGGTGATTGTATTTTGTTTTAGAAATTGGCAATGCCGAATGAAACAACTGGGGTAGAGGAACTGGTTCAATCCTTGATCTTTTAGACCTTTGGGGCAGCTTTTCAAAATCATCGATATAATTAAGCTTATATTAAATTGTACAATCAGAACTCTGATATCAACTACACAATTTGCACCAGCTCCTTTGCCAGGTCTGATTGATTCGTAAATAAGATTATTTTTAACACTAACATCTGAAATCTGATCTGGCAAAACTAATTCATCATACAGAGACAGGTTTAGTCTTGCTTCTTTTGTGATCGAGGCATATTTACTCAGCAAGTAAATTTCACAATATTTCAACTTCCTTTCAATTACTGAATGAACTGAATCGACTTTCATTTGCGTATGGCTCTTTTCCAGATTTTTTTGTGTAATAGTAACATTTTAACGCATTGCCAATCGCAAAAGAGTGTTTGAAATCACAGCATTCCTGTAAATATTTTATTTCGGACAACAAGATCCATAATGTGTTAGTAAAATATATACAAGCACTTATAATTAGGGTTAGTTATCTGATTTAATACTAGGTACTTAATACTAAATATTTTAGTAGATCATCCTCCTCACGAAACAATGCCACGTGGGAGAGGTGATTCTACCTGCAATAGTTTGAAGGATGGTGTTGGGGCTGTCACGCACTCTGCGCATCAGGGATAAGGTCTTTTTACGGAGGATGGCAGCAAATCCGTCTCGCATTCTGCAAACATCCCCGATGCACTGCAAAAACGGGGCAGTCCCAACATCATCAAAAAAATATTATTATATTGCACACGTTGGGTCTCTAGCGGTCGTTTGGTGTAGTTAACCCATATGTTCTCCATGTAGAAACTTTGGCAGTATACTTTAAAAAGCGTTAGCTTCTTCTGTACACCGGGAAAACCTATGGATCAACATTATTACCTCTTACCGCCAGAGCCCTACGCCCACGTTCAATGTCAAGGTCCTTCCTAAGCTAAGTCCTTCCGCAAAATATGCTCTCGATAGTTTTCTTCTAATACGTTGCCGACCTTGTAAGAACAACATAAATCGCATACATCTTTTTTTGGCTGAAATAAAGCTATATTTTCATCATGTAGTATTTCTTCGAATAGTTTCTTACTATCTATATTCTCTGATTTATTTCGTGCATCCTTCACATAGATACGATATAGCTCGCGTTTGGACTGTATCAAAGATTCTAAGTACAACTTAGTGCTATCTTTGCGACAATAGTGAGAAGGCAATTTCGGCAATGCTCTCAAAAAGATTCCAATTGAATTTCTCAAAAGAGCTCATCTGCTAATTTGCCTTTCCTCATTGACTCTTCCCACAGCTGGTTTTTTACTCATCCAGTATCTTACAGTCCACTCTTTTATGCCTAAAGTTCTTAGGAATGTTTTTTGGCACACTCTTTCTCTCTTTTCATTTAGGTTTAAGTAGTATTCTTTTATGCTGACCTGTCCTGATTTTTGCCTTGATTTAGTTTTCCTTGTCGTTTCTTTCGAATCTATCATAGAATAAACAAACATTTTCTTTTCTTGCCAGCTCAGTTTCCAGAAGTATTCAAAAATGTTTTGTCGTTCGCTTTCCGTGAATTTTTCGCAATGTACAACCTGACTTCTTAGACATTTAACGGAACCACACGTCTCTCCAAGTTTTCGTGCAGGTTTTATAGAATCTTGTATGTATTTTTTATTACCTGTATCTCTAAATCCAGTGTACTCTTTACCGTCCATTCTTAGTATCTTATTTTTTGTTCTTATATCTTTTGCGTCAGCTTTTTGCTGTCGCTTTCGTGATTCCCTCGAACATTCTGGTTCCAATTCTCGTTCGGGAAATGAATCATTGATATTGTCAAAAGTACATGACAAACCAGTATTAAGCACTGGTTCATCTCTTTGAGGAAGAGCACTATTATCTTCTGAAGTCGTCGATGCCAATGGTGTTAATTCTAATTCACTTTCAGGATTGAGCTGATCATCAACAACTTTTTCAATGGGAGTAACATTCGTGATTTCCGTATTTTTACAGTTTGAGCCAGACAATAAACTTTCAGACGTTAAGTCTGGTATGCTTTCAAAGTTACTGAAGCCTGCATTTTCAGAAGCTGTTGGTAGTAAGTTTTCTTCTGAAGTCGTAGTAGTGTAATATCCGCTTTCAATGAAATCGTTGTAATCATCATCATCATCACTCAATCTCTCTACTTTGTTAATATCAATATCAATATCAAAAGCAATGGTGTCACAGCTGGCGAAAAATACTGCTGAACTTGTTGCGTCCAAGTCACCATCACTCGTTCTGGTATTGTCAATATTTTGTCCAGAATTAAGATCAGAATCCATGTTGGTGACAATGGCTTTCTTTTGTTTCATTATAAGTTTCTTCTTTTCTAACAAAAAGTCGCGTTTTTTTTTCAAATCTGCCCGAGTTGTGACTTTTGGGTTCATTTCAACATTTTGTAGCGTACTGAATTCATTATCTTCCTCGGTATTTTCCTCCATATTAAAAACTGAAAATAAGTTAAAATTATTTGTTTTAGGACAACTTTAAAACCCGCAAAAATATCGCGATAAACAAATAATAACCGCGAATCTGTATCATTTTGCTCATAAACAGACATAGGTTCATGAAGGATTTTACCGCGTATAGCCGCGTATGTACAACTTTATCTCAACTTTATGAACAAAAACCGCGAATCTGCATAACTTCACTCCTTACAGATGTGTGATGATCAATTTTACCGCGTATGTGAAATCGACAAACTTTTTCACTGAAGCTAAACCGCGTATCTGAATTATTATGCTCGTAAACAGAGGTAATGAATGATTGAATGATTTTATACGGCGTATGTACAAAAAAACTTTAAAACAGTATTAAATCTTTAAAAGTTATTACACAATTCACTATAATTATAGCCGAACATGATTAATTAGTTTAAAAATATTTAGTTAACTCTATAAAGGTAGGTTAGGTTAGGTAGGTTGTACAGACTTATTCAAACTTTTAGTTACTTTCTATACGAACTAATAATAAATTAGCATAAGTATTTATCAACAAGTAAAGCATAAAAACGACTTACTTGACAAAGAAGATTGAAATCTCAATCTTTAATCCAACCTTTAATGTTCAACTCACGACTCAAACAGAAAGTGATGCAGTTCCGCGGAATCGTCTTCCTAGAAATCACCGAATACAAATCCGCGGTTTTGTTGTTTCAAAATATCTCGCTTGCTTTTGGTCAAATTCAAATTAAGTGAAACAGTCGGGTGGTAAACCTGTCCCTGCATGCATTAGCAGCAAAATTCAACTTTGGCTACTTTTGATACGACTAGATACCTACGCAGTATTAATGTACCTGTGGGTTAAGCGGTACTGACCTATCCCCGACGATGTGTCAAGTGCACGAAAGGAGCCTTTAGAGGCGCACTTTAAATCCTTTCACCACACTGATTCATAAGAAATATTGACAGAGTAGTAGTTAGCCTGTGGCATACATAGACCAAGGCATAGTGGTGCCAAACAGCTGGTAACATGCAGTAGACAGACAGGAAATGGAACAGGTGTAAATGCAGATTAAGACGTGTCCAAATGATACCCGTGATTCTAAGGAATAAAGAAATTTTGACTCTGACTTTGGAACGGGACCACTGTAAAATTTGAATTGTGAATCTTAAATAAGAAGTTAAAAAAAATATCTAAATATGTCTGTTAGATAGACACTTTGTCAGCAGCACTGGTTTAATGCAACACACACCATTTGGTTAGCTTACCTTCATTTCCAGTGTTTTCTATAGGATGTGGAATATCATCTTCAGCATGAGCTGCATCATTAGCTTCAAACTCTTGAGAATGACATAATTGGAATTTTGACTCTTTTTTAACAAATGACTCTTGCTCATCTTGGCAATCCAATCCAGAAATTTCTTTATGATCCTGAAATTATCAAGAGCAAAATAATAAACAATTTGCTAAAAAAAATAAAGTAAATAAGAGCCCTTATTCCACACAAAAAAAAGGAAAACAGTGCAAACATGCATGTAACTACCATATTTTTTATGTTATTAGGTCCCTTGAGAGTAGTTTATACCCTTTGCAACCCTCAAAACCTTATGCTGCTTGAGAAATTGCAAAAACTTTGGACATTTTTTCGATTTTTTCATAAAAACTTCCTTAAGGAAGTGTATTTCAAATATCTTTGTTCTACACTTCTGTAAAGCTAACTAAATTTGCTACAATTTGAGCCTAACTCAAGTAATCTAGGTCCATTCATTGCGGGGATACAGCTAGTCAAAGATGGGCAATTTTTTTCTAAAGTGAACATTTTCAGTCATTTTCCAAGACACATACTGGCTGAACTAATGCTCCTAGGGAAAAGCCATGAGAATCATAAAATGTGGTGTTAGTATAATGTTTTAGAATGAGTTTCAAATCCCATCAGGACTGCGGTAGGTAAGGGTTTGTTGTGATTTTTGAAGAGTGGCTACAATTACACACCTTATGCTTGGTAGCATTGTAAATGGAAAATGACCCTCAAGTTTTTCTATTTAAAACAGAAACAGCTTATAAAAACTACAATTAGCAGAATAGATGTGGACTTTAAACTTACCGTAACACATTTTTGAAAGCTACAGTCTGCTTCAATGCATTTCTGCCTAAATTCAATGAAAAAATTTACTGCACTATAACACGATAAGCAGGAATATAGAGTCTTTTCCTGAAATGTTACCTGAAAACATCCTTTCAAATATTATAAATGCGAAAGTAACTGTCTGTCTGTTAGGTACCTTTTCGTGCCTACACCACAGAACAGATTTAGATAAAACTGCAGAGATAGATTGCATCCTTTGGGGATACATAGACTAACTTCTCTAAATTAGATTGTGTAGAGGGCCAGAGCTAGTATAAATTATACTGGCAGTCTAAGTAGGTACCTACGTAGGTAGATTGATAGCGATGTAGATTTGTTTAGAACAAAATGAAAATAACCTGATTTTCTTAGATTTGTAAAATAACCAGGTTGATACATACATTTAAGCCAGTTAGAAGGTTGAAATCCTTTAGAAAAGCATCATCCATGGGCATCATATTGGGCTCTACAATCAAACAAGCCCTGCACATCAGCATTTTGCTGGATTGACAACACGGAGTACTCTTTTATATACTGAAAAACCAAAAGACAAATGCCGTAGTTATGGGATTTACGTTCTATTGGTTCTAATTCTTACCGAAAGAAGAATATCGATCGAAAATATTAAAACTTTAATTAGGTACCTTCATTACATTTGCCAGACTGATACTGAAATCCTGAACAAAATAAACCATAGAGTATCAAACATTTCGTAACGCGGCCGACCGGCCGGCCGGCGCGCAACGGCGCCGGGGCGCCCGAGTAGATCCAAATACTAAATATGAAAAGATTAAATAAATAACAAACTGAAAGAAGCGACACTGCGCCCGCAAGAGCAAAATAGAAGCAAAAAACAAGAGCAAAACTGTCCTACATCCTCAGACCCTCAGACCAATTAAAAGAAAAGAAAGCGCGCCGCGAACAACCGTGTTCCTGCAAGTAAACATAAACGCTCACGCAAATAAGCCTTCCTGTGTAGTGAAAACTTGTAAAAACAGTAGCAAATCATATAAAAAGTCACACGGAATCACTTTTCACTTGTAAGAACATACTTAAATTATCATCGTTTCATGATTATTATACTATGAATTTTTGGTCACTTGGAACACAAAACCTCAAAAGGTGGCTTCACTTTTGTTGTTCGCGGCGCGCCGTCTTTTCATTTTATTTGGTCTGAGAGTAGTAGGTAATTAATTACTCTTCTATTGTATGAATTATTGGGACTATGGACTGTTGTCTCTTAATGTTGTTGACCGTTGCGTAGACAGAGAATTTCTCTGTGGACCGTTGACATACTAACTACATTAAAAAGTGTCAATGTCAATATAAGCATTCAAGCAAGCAGCGACAATGACAAGCAGTGTTACCACACAATCAACAGTTCAGAGACTTCCTAGCCTTCAGCCTACAAATAATCTATTATTTATTCATAAACACAAGTATTTATAAGAAAACATGCAGCCACTCTTGATTCAGTCTCAACCTTGCCTCAACATGAATATATTGAATGATGGTGACAGGTGATCTGTCCATCGCCCTTTTAGATGGTCCATCATGTTGAGGAGGATATTACTCCTTCCCTTAGTCGACTTTTACTACATGCTTGGGAAGAGAAGCAGGTGGAAGCATTCTGTTTTTTCCTGACTCCCAGTCCAGAAGTGAAGTATATTTCGTTTACAGATATAATATTTCATGCCTAAATTGTTTGATTGACCGGCTACCTACAAATGCGTCCATGGCAGTCGCTGCATTAGTATGTTTTGATTTTTGATAATTTTTGAGGTAGGTACCTATGCAGTACTAACAAACTTAACAAAGTGATATCTATTGATTTAAGGGATTTTAGGATTTAAAATCTAGTTGTCAAAGTTGCGGAGTATGGCAATCCTTATTAGCAAGCAAGCAAAGCAAGCAAGCAAAACTAAAAAATAGAAATCGATTGTGTGTGCGTGCAAGGTGCAAGGCGAGTCGAGTTGTTCAATGAACTCTGTATTGTATTTTAGTTTTTACAACTATGATGATTATAATCCTTGCGCTCGACGAAATTTTGGTTAAAAGACGCCCCTGATTTCAATAATTTAATTTGTAAATCATCATTTATTTCCAATTGAATTCTAATTCATAAAATCCAGAGTACTCTATTCAGCGAATCAATCTTGTGAAAACAAAGTGAAATGGTGGAAAACGGTGCATCTAGCGGGGGCAGCGATAGCCCCAACGCGACATGCTCACGGTCTGGTCTCTTAGAGACGCTAGTGCGCGGTGTTTGGTACCGGGTTCACTGCTCCTTGGAGGATGATTACATGAGTGTGTGCTTAGACGATGGGTACGATGCTACTACAACCCTGAACGGCTCTCTTAACAATAACAATGTCGAGACCCCCAACAGTGACTTTACAGAAGTGCCAGAAGCTATAGCTAATCAGAAACGTTTAGTGCAAGTGGTGAAATCAGACAATAATGGCTTAGGCATATCAATCAAAGGTGGAATAGAGAACAATATGCCTATATTGATATCGAAAATATTCAAGGGTATGGCTGCTGACCTCACAGAACAGTTGTATGTTGGAGATGCAATACTATCTGTGAATGGGGAAGACTTGAAAGATGCTACTCATGAAGAGGCTGTAAAAGCTTTAAAAAGAGCAGGAAAAATGGTGCAGTTAGAAGGTATATTATATACAAATTTCAACTTATGCTTTGCTCAAAACTTTACTATTTTTCAAAACTGAGAAACAGCAATCCTAATATTAGGATGCTAATCATTGGAATTAATCATAGTTGGTTTAGTTGACTGAACAGCAACACTTAATTGACCCTAATTGTGTCTACTGAACTCACAACTGGTAGGTACTAATTGTACTATTTAACTCCATTGCAACATTGCCTCATTTATGTACTGCGTTTGAAACAACAAATCACAGGAAATATTCTACTAACAGTCTGGTTTTCTAGTAAGTAAGTAAGTTTGTATGAGCTAGTGGCCAACTTTTGTGATGGAATTTTTAGGCCAAAAGTCTCTGTCATGGCTTAACAACTTAAAAGCCAGGACCGGCAATTTAACATGACCTCCGAAGCACAAAAGCGCTCAGCTCGTAATGTCACTTGCGGTCACACATCCCAATTGTGACCGTGCACAACATTGCTAAACTTCAATACACAATCAAAACCTAGATTTGTAATGTAAATGGTAAATACAACTTAGTTAACTATAATAATGATTAGAGTGAAGTAAGGGATCTATCAGACAGAAGGCGGTCACACGTTCATGCATTCCGTGTTCACGTTCTGCATAAGTGTATAGTAGCTCGCAAACCCCGCAGTTGGACGGTCTACGTGTTACCACTACTGTGACTATGTTTCTTGACGATAATTCTTCATCAGAAGACGAATGATTAATTTTGTGGTCATTAGCACGAGTGCAAAATTGAACGCTTGAAGCGCTAAATTGTTTGTGTACTTGCAGTGAAGTACCTACGCGAGGTTACACCTTACTTCCGCAAGGCATCGATCATCAGTGAGGTGGGATGGGAGTTGCAAAGAGGTTATATGGCAGAGGCGCCGCCTTCGCCGCCGTCGCCGCGACGCCGCCGCGCAGACACACGCTACGTACCACTGCTGATGGCTTGTGTCGCCAAAAACCTACGACACCATGACCCAGGTGAACCAAGCTATTTTATATTAGACAATTTATTTTAGGTCAAAGCGTTACACGGCGGAGAGAATTCTCTCCCTTCGATATTTTTAGATTGTGGGGGCTTAAATGCAAGTCAAGATTGTCCCTCCATCTTTTAAAGGTCTGATATAAGAC
This sequence comes from Scotopteryx bipunctaria, assembly GCA_949320045.1. NCBI lineage: Eukaryota > Metazoa > Arthropoda > Insecta > Lepidoptera > Geometridae > Scotopteryx > Scotopteryx bipunctaria. Next base: position 7,485,962 of record OX439450.1, on the reverse strand, counting down.
AGTGCCTCATTTGTGGAGATATATCGGTCTTAATTTTGGCGCAAAGGTCGTCCGCCATGCGAATCACGCCACTGCACTGCCCAGTCATCCTCATCCTCATAAACTTTCGCGCGTATTAGTAAAAATACTTTAAAATGAATTCTTCTGACTGACAACATCATCAAGGACACTGGGACACTGCTGCCAACATCCTTCTCCAGTACTTCAAGGAGTTAGGGGACAATACACAGTGACAGTACAGATCTTTGTTCCACTCCAAGAATTAGATCCTTCTGACTGTTGCATAAATATATTAGAACTTGGAATGTTTCCAGAGGAGCGTACAATCGAGATCTACTCGCCGGACGGTGTGCACGCGCTAGCGTTGCGCGCGGGCACGGCTGGCGCCGCCGCAGGCTGGCACCGCGCCCTTCACGCGGCCGCCAGACGCGCCGCCAGGGCTGCCTTAGCTCGTGCCCGGCCTCGGCTGCGCCCGCTAATAGGCGATGTACGCTTCGCCGGATGGCTGGCACGCCGACCGCCGCAAGACCACGTAAGTACTTCTGTGGATTACAATGATACATGGTCATTTTGTTCTCGCAAGTACTGTTATTAAGCGATGGACGCTTCGCCGGCTTGTTGGGACGCTGACCGTGACCAAGATAATGTAAGGTTACACAAGTGTTTTGTCAGATGTGATACAAATATGTCGCATTGTTCCTTGTATACATATAATTCGGTGTTTTATTTTACAGATCAGCGCCTCAGGTGGCTCTGATAGCTCAGATGACAACGAAGGATGGCAGCCGACTTTTGTCGCGATCACGGATCGTGAGCTAAGGTGAATTGTTTTATCCTATTGCATTATTGTAGTTTACCTAATTTATTTGTTGCCTTGAGCTTACTGTGAACCAACCAAAGATTTTTTGTTTTCAATATCTAATCTAACCATTAAAGGTAGTCACAATAAATTTTAGGCTTCAGAAACCACTTAAATTTATGAAGTGTACTCCTCGTACACAATATTGTATATCGAAACCAATACAGATGTTGATGAAGGGATAGCAGGGGGATAATGCACAAAACACCCCACAGCGGGACGTCAGTCAGATAAAGTGGGGAACAAACCCCTACCATTAATTAGAATTAGTTGTCGAATGATGTACATTGCAGGCTGTACGAGACGGCACCGGCGCCGTCCTTGTGTTAAATCCCGTGAATCTGTTGAATTTAGAGCTTAATGTTCCCAGGCTTTACGAGGCGGCGCCGTGGTCTGGCGAGGCGTGGTGCGCGTCGTCTGAGTGCTTCAGCTTGGCGGCGACGCGGCTGGCGTGGTGGAGGCGCGCGGGCGGTGGCGGCGCGGCGGCCCTGGGCGTGCGCGCGGGCACTCCGGCTGGCCTCGCGGCGAGAGCTCTGCGGGCCGACACGCCGCACGATTTAGCGGCTGTGGCGGGAGCGCTGGTCGATGGCGCGCATCATGCTGTGCGCGAACAGCCGGAGTTCACCTTCAGTGAGTGTGTGCTGGCGGTCCTGTGTGCTACTTCTTATCTATCTTATCTATTTGATTTAATGTCTATCCAAAAGAGAAACAAAATCATCGACATAGCTCAGAGAAATTGTAAGCTGAAGTGGCAGTGGGCTGGCCGTATCTGCCGAAGAACCAACAACTGCTGTTGTAAAGTGGAGACCGCGACTCGGCAAAGCAGGTGGGTAAAAAAGGCCACTATCTGATCTGCTGCTGAATTGAATTGCATACAATTCACCTACAATTTGGACTGTTTTACGAAAATTACAGGAATCGCTTAGGACTTGTTATAAAATCGAAAAATGAATTTCTATACATGAATTGTCCAAAGTGGCCTTTTTAGCCCTATTGAGAGTTGGATTGTGTGTGCAGGGTGCCGGTTCCGCGGCGGGTGCGCGCGGCTGGCGCTGGGCGCGGGCGGCGTGTGCGTGTGGGAGGCGGCCGGCTCGCTGGGCCGCGGCGGAGCGCGCGCGCTCTACCGCCGGCCACTGCACGCGCTGCGCGCCTCCTCTGACGACGACCGCTCCGCGCTCTGGCTGTACTTCGCAGACGACGAAACCGTGGTCAGTACTCTCACATTGTAGTCGTGTGTGTGTGTGTGTGAACACTCACTAATAGCCCAACCTGTCACATTGTTACTACGATCCGTCGCCATCACCTGAGAGCACTGGTGGTCTAGTGGCAGCGTCCCCTTTCGATCCTAATGTCGTGGATTCAAATCCAGTAATTCACCAATGGGTTTTTCTGTTCAAAAAATTTATGTGCGCTATACCAGTACTCTCAATATGAAGGAAATTATCGTGAGGAAACCGGCATTTCGTAGAACCGTAGAAAGTTCATCATATCATTTGTCGTATCATTTGATTTGACATCCCATCTGTCAAAATCGGACCGTAGTGCGAAGGAAATTTAAGTTTTATACAATAGTATGAATACGTGCCTGTACGTTTCTACACCATAACATAAATTTATCATAATATTTGACAGGAGCTCGACATGGAAGGCAGTCCAAAGCCGGCAGTTTTCATCCTCCACAACCTCCTGTCAGCGCGCGTTCATTCTCTGCCAGGAGAGGCTGCCACGCATCCCCTATAACCATTACAATAAAGAATTACTACCTACAAGGTAACACAATGCTGAAGTGGCTTGCTTGTATCATTGGGTCTTCAGTCACTCTGCGTTATGTTGGCCAAATACCAAGGGGTGATCATGTAACTCTATTGCGAACAGTATCTATTTGAAGCCATCAAAATATGACAGATTATTTATAAAAAAAGCTGTCATTTTTGACATAAGATTGATAAATAATCGTCTTAAGGGTCCTGGTATTAGCCCTGAATAGAACTAAGAGCTAGTACAGTGAAAGAATTGCCTTGTATAGGCACTTTATATCTGCTGAAAAGCTGGTTGTTGATTTATGGCAACTTGAGCTTTTCACAATGTTGCGTGAAGCTGTCAACTTGTTCATACCGACAATGGAAAGCATATGAAACGAATACAAAGACGTCGAGGTTGTATTCATGAAGGTCGTCATTATTTATCTGGTTGTGGAAGCTTATGATGATACTAAGAATACATTCAAAGATGGTGGAAACCATTAAGAATATGTTATATATTTTACATTCCATCTATTAGAACTTTTGGAATTTGAATCAAAATAGAATCTTGTGTTCTTCGCAGCTTTCAAACTTCATAAATATTTAAACTTCAACTCCCCTGTACTTAGGTTAAGTTTTAAACAAGTGTTCATGGCCTAAATATTTAAATGTAGCAGTATTGACGTGAGAAACGCCTTTCGTGACGTTATATTATTCATTCCAATACAATTTATTATTACACTATTTAAGTTGAGAGATTTTTACAATATTCTTAAATCTGATTGTAACTCCTGTTTAGTTATGGTGAGATTTTACAGTTCTTAACGAAGATCATATCACGCTCAAAAGCAATATCAATGAACGAATCAAATGAATTTACTTGACTTTTGATAACTGTACATGTATGTTCCGAACTCTAGTACTGTGAAAGTGAAAAGAATAACTTGGATTAGTAGTAGAATAAAAATATTTTTTGAACCTAACAGTTAGCAGCTTAGCCCGACAGTTTGAATATGGCTGCTTTTTTTGACCTTAGATAGTTACATTTGCAACAATGTATTGTTATTTTTGAATTTTGATGTTATTTGTAACCATAAGCCCACTGTATGGTTCCATGTATCGAATTCCCATGTATATTGACATGTTACATGAAAATAATAAATTTCTTAATGCTGAAGTATAATATATATAGTGAGGATAAATTACTTGTGTGTTCGGTACGAAGGAACTCTACAAGATTGTGGGCTGGTTTTAAGGCTGAATGCATCTGCCTTACTATCGTATGAGCGTCGTTGCTTTTTCATCTTGAAAATCGCTTAAGCTGGTATAAAACAAGGATCACATGAGCAATGGAAAGTAGCAAGAAATAGAAGTTGAGCAATTACTAACGCGATAGTAGCCCATGTGATGTCAGTCTTAAGGTTCATATTTGATTGTATAGTAGTTTTCTATGTAGTGTGAAAGTGTCAACGATCTTCCAAAGAGTCTCTGTTATTTAAAAGTTGATAGATGTAGTAGCTTTACACGTGTATGTTAGAATAATGTTATTAACCATAATTTATTTTAAATCAATCACAATTAATATATTATTATTATAGTAAATAGTCATAATAGTACATACATACATCCATGTTTGTAAAATCTTGTTATTGTAGCGGTTCATAAATCTCTTTATAACTATAATAGTATTGTTGTCTCTTTCTGGCCTTAATGAACTGTGGTGGTTAGAGCAAGAACAAAATATTTCGGTTATAAAGAGAATGGTTTATGAAGACAATCGTATCTTTTTTAAGATGAGGGAGTTTTGTTATTTGTAAAGACATTCTCAGAATGTAGATTAAGTAATAATTTTGCTTTAATATTTCGTAGCGTTGAACTAATAATACTAAAATAGATGTAAGGTTCCCATAATACGATGTATATTACGTAGCTTTAGTGCGAAAGAGTGGCAATATGCAAAGTGATATCAATTTTACAGTAAAATATTTATTTTAATACCGATTTCATACAACTTTGTAGATGACACGTTTATACTTGGTGTAGGTGATGTATTGTTAGTTTTATTAATATGTTTTATCATACCAATGACTGAATACCATTCAATATACCTATTTAAATATTAGTTCTATGACAGCACTTTCTCTACGGACACCAAATATTTGTAATTTTCTTTCAAATGCTTTTACCAATTCGTATTTTCTATTCTTGAGATATTTTATAAATAGATACATTTTGAATCGGAAAATTTTGATGTTTTTGCAAAATTCTGCAACTCACTTAAGGCATGTTCACATAACGCTCACAGTTTGCGGCTAACTGTGAACTACTGTTAGCGTTTTAACGCTAATACTGTTTAGAATAGACCGATCACACTATGCGTAGAGTACGCAGTTTGCGGACAGAAACTGACAGAACCGCTGACTGTGAGCGTAATGTGGACGCACCCTTATGTAACGTATCTACCTATATATTCTTGAAAGGTTGCCATATCAATTTACTGTAAGACTAACTCTAAGGCATATTATCTTGTAATCTCTTAGAATTTCTACTGATGACTAGATTATTTTATATTGATCGTTTATAACTAATACTAACATTTCACTTTACATACTTTTCTCGAATCTAAGATGTAGTAAATACTCATATTTATGTATAGTCGAAAAGAAGTTTAAATCATCGAAATTATGAACAATGTAAACCTTACTTTCAATTTCTTATGATGGGTACTTAATTGATTTATACAGAGTTAGGAGGCAAATTTTATTTGTACCTACTAACGGGACGCTATAGTGCCCGGGACGAATTAAGATGGAGTAGGCTTGCCTAGCACCTATACCATTCTCTCAAGTTAGTCGGCCTTATTCACAGAATGACATGGTCAATGCGTGCGGAGCTGACTAAACCGTGGGTTTTCTCACGATGTTTTATTTCACCATTTTGAGCACGTGTTTGAGTGCACATAATTTTTTGTAAAGTAAAAATCTTTTTGCACTTCAAATCAAAAATTGGTACCTATTACGTAAGGCCAAAACAGCTTTTGAAAAAAAACACGTATTCATACTTGCTTTTAGCAAAATATTCAATTCACATAACTAAAATCTGATACATGCAATTATAAAAAAAGTAATAAAGTACCCATCTCAAATTCTAAAATTATGAAATGTGGTCCATGTAGGATGAACTTGACTTTCAATGTTCACCTCTAGACAAAATCTCTTATTAGATGAATTCACTTCTCTGCAAGGACGACACAATTGAATACTTATTAATATTACATTCAGTAAGTACCTCATTTTTTCAAGAATCTCGTGATCCTAGCACAGATTTTAGCATAGTTTCGTTGTGTTTTGTAGAGTGCATTACCATCGGTCAGTAGAAAATGTCATGATCAATAAACAACGAAGAAATAATATTTCTGTTTTATTTATCTCCTAGTCCTAATTAACCTCCTATATTCCTAAGCTGTTTTAGCTCTTACTTTGTTGCTAATAAAGTGACAAAGGAAAAGGCTTGGATGATTCCAAAGTGAAAACTAAACCGAACTAGTCGATTCATTAGGTCGAGTGACTGGATCGCTGACCGGCCGAGAGCCCCTTCATTCTCCTTCATAGGCTTATCAAAACCTTACAATGACACATGCAAGCAAATTTAAATTCTAATACGTATGAACAAGGTCCAGTTTCCCAACAGAGCTATATCAATAGCCATGTCTGAGCTATTGTCTCGCCTTCCTATTGAAAAGTTGACATAGAAGCTCTCCTATATGCACTAGGTATACGGTACTAGTCTAGGTAGTTCAGGTATTAAATTTTCAGTTAGATTGGGAACTTGGGCGAATCGGTTCATCAGTGCGGACTATATATCGATCGCTACCTTCAATGATTATTTTGGTAATGAAACTGGGAATAGGTAATGTACCAACTGAATAACAAAACAAATAAAGGCAACATTAAAACTAAGAGTCCTCTGAATTACTAAAACTTTACAATATCATTAAAAGGTTTAGGTAGGTAATGGTAATGTTTCAAAAACTAAATTACCTAAGCAGTTAGACTTTAGTAGGTGGGTAAACTTTTAACACCTTTGGTAGGTAGGTGGGTTCGTTTTGATAAACAGGCATATTTCCGAACTATAAGAAAAATAATACACCGAATACTTTTGTACCTACTGTTTACCTGCAATATGAATCTCGTTACATTTTATATGCAAAATATAATACAATAAATCTTCCTACGCGTCATGGAGATGCATAGAGTCTGTCCTCTGAACTAGAGCCAGCCGAGCGAAAAATTGCAACACGGTCACCTACTATCTAAAAACTAGGGCTTTTTACCATCTATAGTAGATGTTTATACATCAACAGGAGACAACTTTTACCTTCACAAACGGGACGCTGTACCTAGTGTCCGGGACGAATTAAGATGGAATAGGCTTGCAGCACCTATTCCATCCTCTCAGCTTTGCCGGCCTTGTCCACAGGAAAGACACGTAAGTATTGACTACGTCTTCATCTACTATCTATGCTGCCGTTAATAAGACCTTTTGCTGACGTCGTCGTTTGTCATCCAAATATAGAAAAACTCTTCCTTACCTACTGATTGCCTGACTGACAATCAACGCACATCCTAAATCATAATGAAGTCCCACGAGGAGCTCTGAGGGTAAATTCCTCTTGGTGTAGAGGTGCACTAAGAAAAGAATTCCCGAAAGTCCATTCCTGAAGGGCAAAAAAAAGTCGTGGAGCGCTCCACTAGTTTTTAGTGTTCCGTACCCGAAGGGTGTCAACGGAACTCTATTACTAAGCCCCCACCACTGTCCGTCTGTAAGCGAGCTATATCTCATGAACTGTATGTAGAGAGTTGAAATTTTCACAGAGTATGTACTAGGTACTTATGTATTTTCTCTTCATATCTTTACATTTACGAGTACCTACCTATCCAAGAATTATTTCAACCAAGCAGTGGCTGAGAGTAAAAGCTTTCGCGTCTTATGTTATGAAATTAAGCGCATAATTAATGAAATTAAGTCCTATCTTTGGCCTGTGCTTTGACCCCGTGACGTGGTGGGGCGAAGGTGACGTACCTCGCAACCTTTTGTCTGCGGCTTTCACTATTATATACTCACGGATTTTTTTCATAATATGACGTACTATGAAAATATATTTTGAATTAAAAACATTATTGCCCGGTTCCAATATTCTACTAACGGATGACGGATCGTTCCTTACCTATTAACGTTGTAATCTATAGAAAAGCGTCATACATTTTTTGACATAAATATAACTTTGCTATGTCGTCGTGGTAGAACTTAAGAATGGGGAATATACATTTTTCAAAAAGAAAAAAAAATAGATGGACTACATACGTGAAACTTAGAACACTATATTGTTCCGAGACGACGCCCTACGACGCCAGAACAGCACATTAACTCTGTGATGGTGAAAGATGTCGAAGATGTCATGTGTAAGAATGTGTTGAAATGACGGCTGACAGAGGAAAATAGCAGAAAAATACTCTTTGCTATATAATCCTACTTATACTTATTATAAATGCGAAAGTTTATGAGGATGTTTGTATGTTTGTACCTCAATCACGGCCTAAGCGGCCGAACGGATATGGATGAAACTTGGAATAGGTATACACAATACGTGTGCTGGAATAACATAATAAGATGATTATGATCTATAATTATCTATCTTTATCAATACCTAATTAATTCTAACCAAATTGAGACGATCTGTGATCAAAAAAGTGTGTTTAATTCAGTATAAATTTCAGTTTTTCGTTTATTTGGTCTTAGAGCCACCATTCGTTATTTTTTTTAAGAATATATTAACAGAAAGAAACTTATAACTAATACAATAATTTACAAAATACAAAAGAAACAGTCGAGCTATCTTAAGAAGGCTGTTGCAAACGGTCTATAGATAGCTCACCTGATCCAGTTCATCTGACGGTGGAAGCGTGCCCAAGACGCTGGCCGCATTGCCACGCTGAATGGCAACACTGATCCGTTGAGCCAAATAAGAACCAGCTCTCACGATCAGCGATCACGCATCGCTTCGACCAGACGCTCTTAAAGAATTTTGAAAACGCAGTGGGCGGGCACCCGTGCCCCACGGACCTAGGGTCTCGACCCCAAAAAGCTCAAATACATAAGCCCCGTCGAGGTTTGCATATTTGCGCCTTTGCGCCTTTTGAGATCCTCGGCCGAATCTGCTGCCGCGCTGGCCTTTCGTTAAAAATGATTCGTGCGATCTTTCTTTCAGTGTTTACTATGCTAACAACGGATAATTATTCAAACAAATCAAGACGGGCTCCTCGGTAAGAGAAATAACGTTATTAATCTTTGAAGTATTCTTGGGTTTTTAACCGTTTTCAAAAAAGGAGGAGGTTCTATGTGCGACTGTATATATGTCTTTTTAAATGTAAGTTCACCGATATCTTCGCCAATACTTAACCGATTTTGATGATTATTTCACTGGTGTATTGAGAATGGTCCCATATAAATTTGATGTCGGAGGGATTTATTATTTTCATTAATATTTAAAACGTGTGAACGACGTACCTACTTATTTTCTTATAATTTATTATGGTGATAAAACTCTACGTTCCTGACTGACTGACTGATTGACTGACCATCAACATTACAGTCCTCAAAGTATGAAACTTGGAGTACCCTCCAAGTATTCCTCTCAGGATGATGTGGTGATGCACTAAGAATGGAATTCCCAAAATTCAACTCCTAGGGAACGCAGTGGGAAGATGAAGTATGTATAGAAAAACCCCAACGCGGACAAAGTCACGGGGCGTTCCTCTAGAAATATGACATTACTTTGTTTTTTATTTGAAAGAGTGTCGATGGCCACTGACATCTTGACATTATCTAATACCTGTTAGTTTCTATAGGATGACACCAAGGAGTTTTAACTTATTTTACATTGAAGTTCTGTTTTGTTTTTAGTTTTTACAACGTATTATAAACAAAAGTATAAGCATTAATCATGGACGAATATTTCGTTGAATATCCTAGGGTTCCAATTTCAAAAAAACATAAAATGCGCCCAGCAGCATGTCGTAAAATCGACTAAGGGATAGTATCCTTTCCAACTTAATGGACCATCTATATGGACGATGGTCTGTCACCTGTCACCATAGTTCACCATAACCATTTTGGGACTTTGAATCAGAAGTGGCTGCAAATTTTCTTATGGCTCTTTCTTGTATCTCTGCCCACCCCATTAGAGTTACGGGCGTGATAACTATGTATGTATGTATTGTGTTGATATAATTATGCCTCAAACATTGCGACTGAAGTTTATGGAAACTTGACTGCTACGGCTACGCGCTACGCCGTAGCGGCTCTACGAATGTTCGTTATTCTTTATCATAGAACTCTCCTACTCTCCACGACTGTTGCATAATTATTGTCGGTAGATTTGTTGTAGGCTAAAAATTTATGATTATTTTACAGCTTATGATTCGTTAGTCTTTCAATCACGACAGTGCTGCCTAATTAAAAATGCATTTCGTTAGTATTTATAACTATGATAATATAAGCATTTGTTATTGCCGTATTATTCCGCTTCTGGGCAAAGGCCTCCCCTCGAGGTTTTGTTGTCATTTGTAATTATACTTATTAGTAAGAATTATTGTGTTATTTTTTGTCCGTTTATGTAGGGCAGGTAAGCAAATAATTTATTTTTGACGAGCTTAACAATAATGTAACAATATTGTCTATTTGCTTATCTGGCTAATGGGTTACACCCGGGTTAATTAAAATCAATGAGTGAAATTAATTGTCCTCTATTTTATCAACCGTTAAAATTCTAAATTCCCTTAAAATGTGTTTCAACAAATTTCCCAGAAACTTGAATAACTAGGAGCGTCCAAGCCAGATTTCCGCTAATCATTCTAAAACAGAGGCAAGAGGACGGTTTAAGTAAATTTATAGACTGAACTGAGAGCGCTGAGAAACCCATGAATACCTACACTGCTGTAAGTACCTACCAACCTATCCAATATAGGTATTCAAATTTAAGGACTAATTAGGGGTATAGGTTTGGCGCTGTTTGAATAAGCACTTACTTGAATTATGTGTAATGTCTAAATACTATTTTTTTTTCATAATAACAAAATAAAATGCAGCTTTGTTTTTAATGCGAAAATAGAGAAAAACGTGGTTCATTTGCAGTAGTACCATTGGCTAGTACCATTGCAAAAACTTTACCGCTCTAGTGCCATTATTAAATGAAATTCAAATCATGTAACCTCTGCGAATGAACCAATATTTTCATTCGATTCAGTACCACTGCACACGTCATCAGCAATGTTTCTGTTGGAAAAAATACTAGGAGAACATTAACTAGTAGAAGGTAAAAGTAAGTTCGTATGAGCTAGTGGCCAACTCTTGTGACAGAGTTTTTAGGCCGCCTACAGGCCTACGTTATGGCATGGTGATACTTACGTTGACAAAAAGTTGAAAGTTCGTAAGTAAAACTCAGTCTTCGGTTAAGCTTAGTTGGTGCCTCCGATTGGGACGTGCTCAAGTGGGGTCGTTAGCAATCCGGCCTAAGAGTCCTACTTGAGTTTTGAAATTCCTTTCCGATCGTGATTACCTGTGCTAAAGAAACTGGCAAGAAGCCACTGTGCCACAGAATAAAAATTAAACAAAAACTATGAAACTAATGTATGCCCTGTACTAATGGATGAATGATAGTATTTGTTAAACTTTCACGATATGTGTTATTATTTTCCCGACGTTGCAACGTGTCCGAAACGTCAGGAAAATAAAAAAATGTACGCGATTAAGTCCCGTAGAAACTTTAAATATGATATGAATGATATAGGCATGAGAGATATTGCGAGTTTATTTAAAGCTAGCGAAAAATAGACATTCAACAAAAGTTATTCTTAAGTTAGACTTTCGATACAAGCGTCAGTGGCGCCGCGTAAGTGACGCCGCGACAAGATTACTACGCAAACGTAGTTTCAATGACGCGATGAATGATGTTCAATACATTTGCGCAGTCACTCTGTCGCGGCGTCACTAACAAGCGCAGTCTCAATGACGCGGTGAATGATGTTCAATACATTTGCGCAGTCACTCTGTCGCGGCGTCACTAACAAGCGCAGTCTCAATGACGCGGTGAATGATGTTCTATACATTTGCGTACTCACTATATCGCGGCGTCACTAACGCGGCGGTACTGACGCTTGCTTCGAGAGTCTAGCTTTATTGGGACATCGTTTGCTTGGCGTGTGCTGGCTAGTATCGATTGCGATATTGAACGTTAAATTCGGTGACATTCCAGCTCATTTTACATTGCACGCTGATTACAAGTGATGCTTGCCGGACTGTGCGACTCAGTGTGACTCGTGACTTAATTAACGCAGGCAGGAATGGTCCATCATTTTGACACTCGAGCGAATTGGGCTTTGTGAGAAAGGTTCTCGAGATGCGTCTCTGCTAACGGTTTTCGCTACCTCTTCGAATCAAAAGAATGTTCTTTGACTCACTTGAAAATGAACTTGTTTGGGATTGTTTGTTTTGGGCGTTATTTGGAAATTTTTCTTTACTGAAACGTCGTCAAAACTTCCATATATTTTCTTTGATATTTGGATAGTTCATGAATTCGTGTTTTTGTTGATAGGTGAATAGAAATAGAAAGGTTGATAGTTGATAAGTGTAAACGTTTACTTTTTGTCACCTGTCGTAATTGGCTTTTAAGTCGTTAAGCCATGACGGAGGCCTTTAGGCGGCCTAAAAACTCCGTCACAAGAGTTGGCCACTAGCTCATACGAACTTACTTTGTACCTATCGTAAGAATATTTTTCGAGTTTGTGTTCTAAAATTTGTAAGAAAATATGATGATCTTTGTTTTCAAAATTAGGTACATACCATTTCCCCAAAATGCAAAGTGGTCTGACCGTAAGAACGTATGTGTTACAGTTAAGTTGTTAACTGTGTTAGGCTAACTGTGATATCATATGAATGAATACTCAGTAACATTCTAAAACTAAGCTAACAAGGCTTGATTATAATGGAATTTGAAATGTTCAAGTAATTTTCAGACTGAAAATAGGCAAGCAAGTACATTGGCATTTACGAAAGCTACGCTCATAGAATTAAGTGTAAAACCCGTTCAATTTTGTAGATCCAATTATCAAATCAGATTTTGCAAACAAAACGTTCAGAACAATGCTATTATAAATATCCAGGCTGTCACGTTGGCTTTCCTTTGGTTCAGGATCGCGCCGGGATGAAGGAAAAGGCGCAATCTGAGATTTGTATCGAAAATCCCCTGTCAGACGCCACGACCCGAGTAGGTGTAAAACAATCCAAAAAAAAATTGGTCAACCGCGTATCAAAACTACGAAGCCTTCTTAGGTCAGTATGTACGGGGTGGCCGTTGGCGGCAGTAGTGCTTATTCATCTCAAATAAAATATTAATCATGTCTCTCGATGTTTGCATTTTGTGACTAAAATGTCCGGTTTTTTTTGAAGTGTCAGGCTTTTTGTCAGGACATTTCAAATTTCTAAATGGTAACCCTAACTGCAGCTATCATCGTGCACTTATTATGTTGTTAACGAACCCTTAAAGGTACTTTTCCAAAATATTTTTTTTCGTATTTGTAATGAATATATCACGGGCTCACGGCTAATACTAGATGACGTCATGTGACTAGATCTTTCGAATTAGTGTGGTGGAAGAATTTAAAGTGCTCAAAGGCTCCCTTCGTACACTTGACACATGATTTCATTTTTTTTGGATAATGAGTGATATTGTGACCTCGTTGGCGTGGCGGGCGAGTGCTCGGCTGAGACGCAAGAGGCGCGGGTTCGATTCTTGCTATGGCAGAAATGTATGCATGTTCTGCAAATATTTCTTCCGGGTCTGGGTGTTTTAATATTATGTATCACATGTATATGAATAAAAAAATATATAAGTATACTATCAGCCATCTGGTTCCCAAAGTACAAGCTTTTCTTAGTTTGGGCTAGATGGCGCGGTGTGAAATGTCCACAAATATTTATTTATTTTATTTATTTATCTCTCTATTATTTACTTCGAGTAAAATTACGTCTACCTACCCATATATAATACGTAGATAAATAAGGCCTGAAAGAAAACTCATTGAGACAAACTCGGTGAAATCCTGGAGTCGACTAAGTTGGAACAATATAAGAAACGAACCGAACTTAATTAGGTCACGAACAAGACGGTGTCGAACATGACCACCATTAAAAGAGCCACTTATTCTTAAACAGACCTCGGCTTTAGCAGTGTCACAAAGAAAATAACGCTCAGTATTAAAAAAAATGTTCATTCGCAGTAGTACCATCAATAGTACTACTGTGAAAAATGTGTTGGTTTAATAAAATATGTTTAAACGTTTTAGTGTTCCTCTGTTTCGGCGTCATGGTGTACCTACTATGCGTTAAAAAAAGACTACATTGCACTTCATTTGACAGAATAAATTTATAATGTCTCAGGTGTGACATTGTTATTGCCGGTAACTGTACATTATCACTGGCCAAAGACTCAGTTTCGAAATAATTACTTGTCATTTCGTTTACGAAATGTTGATTTAATTTTTATGCTAATTTCGGGAAGTTTACCCAGGGCGAATGGTTGGAAATTATTGTAATTGTAAAGGTTGGATCGATATTTTTGACGGTTCATGAAACAAATATTAATATGTTTTTTGTTTTGGTAGGTGTACAACGTTAATATAGTACTTATCTATACCTACAAAAGAGTTTAATCTGATTGACTGACTGACTGATTCATCATCAGCCTAAACTGCTGAAGCTAGAAAGCTGAAATTTGGAAGGTAGCTTCCTTTTATAGCAAAACCATCCACTAAGGCGGCATTTTTCGAAAATCAACCCCTAAACGGGTGTAAATGTTTGTACGGAATTTTTTAACACGTGGTGCGATTTGCTTGAAACTCGGTGCGGATACTGTTAAGGTAAAATAAATGAACACTTGTTTCAGGATTTTTCAAAACAGCCCTTAAAGGGGTGAACTGGTGTGTCTAAGTTTGTATTTAAACTTTTTAAAGGGCGGTGCGATTGGCTTGAACTCTGTTTGGATACTATAGATGCAAAATATGTAGATGGACTTATAAAAGTAATCTAAAGCGTGCGAGGTCGCGAGCAACAGCTATCTATACATAGGTATATTCTTCAGTAGAAATGCCTAGTAACTTGTAAATGAGCTTCAGACAGCTCCTAATTAAAATTCTTTGTAATTTTTAAGAACATTTAAAAGAGCTTACAATTGAATAAAAGAGGAAGCGTTGAATGTGACTTAATTTTATTTTAAAAGACATTAAAACTTGCTGTCAAGAGTGAAAAATAATCTCTGAAGTAGAATTATTGCTCACAAGATGAGCCGGGAGATAGGCGCTGTGGATTACGGCCTACGGAACTGCTAAAATTCTGATTTTTGATGAAACTGTTGTTATCAAATTTTTTAAGATGTATTTGATTTAATATTATAATCAGTAACTTGGTCTTTTTAGTTTACCCCGTGTTGCCGCGTTATGTTATTATGTATTTATTGTTGGTAGAATGCAATATTGAGCGTTGACACAAAAAGGAGGGAAAAAGTACAAGGTAAAAAAAAACGCAGCTACCGGCAAAAGTCGAGCGGGATCTCTTGAAAGGAATTGGATTATTAGAAAACAATTTATGTAAAATAATACAGATAAATAAATAAGAGTGAGTATTTTCATGGTTGTAATATATAAAATAATAACCTCCCATCAATAGAATTAGGCACACTGTGCTTCGTGTTCTAACTTATTTATCTAATGCTTTGAAATAGTCAAAAGGCAGGCAACTACATACATAATCTAGCTTTTAGTACAA
Organism: Scotopteryx bipunctaria; assembly: GCA_949320045.1. NCBI lineage: Eukaryota > Metazoa > Arthropoda > Insecta > Lepidoptera > Geometridae > Scotopteryx > Scotopteryx bipunctaria. The sequence continues at coordinate 7,470,482 of OX439450.1, read as the reverse complement.
TAAAACATCAATAGTTTTCTATCAATACAGAAAATAAAACGTGAATTTTGCGTCGAATCCACAAAACCGTAGGTCACATAGTTACTTTTTCGAGAGGAAATATGGGTAAAACTTAGGTACTATTTCATGGGGCATACAAACACAGCAATCGCTTAATTAGAAGCGTTGTCGGAACCTACGCAAACGAGTTGGCTTGCTCACGTTGTGGAAACTTATCGCAGGAGCGTGCCCTTCCTTTCCATTCAGAAAATATTTATTTAGCATCCTTTCCTTAAGCCCCGCGCTCAGGTGCGAGATAGCCCTAACTCAAATAAGGGGCGAGCCATTTAAATAAAGCACTTGTTTTCATTACTCCTCGGCTTTTACAAAACATTTATTGTTTACCGCAAAAACTAATTTCTCGGTTAAGATGACTTTAGTTGTTTTGTCTACGTTTGATTGAGAAATGACAATTTCCTAACAAATAAAAACTTTATAATTAAAAACGTTTACACTTTATAATATTACAGCTCTTACTTATAGATAAAATAACGGAACAAATTTATTCGGATTCCATTTAGTCTAGGCGTGTCACTAGTTCTTTCAAACCAGTGTGATGAAAGGATTTAAAGTGCGCTACAAAGGCTCGTTTCGTGCACATGACTCATGTTTCCAAACTTTCCACAGTTCTACGACGTGCCGGTTTCCACACGATGTTTTCCTTCACCGTTTGAGAGTATTCGGATTCAAATTCAACATTATTTAACTATTAAGAAAAAAGTACAAAAGGAAACTGATTACGGGAAACATTACAGCAAGAATGCCGTGAATTGCAAAAGTTATAAAAATCTGTGTAGCAGCCTCAACGCTATGCCTTCTGCCTATTTTGACATTGAAATTAATTTTTTATAAAGTTCAATTACATTTGTAAAAAAAAAAACAAAGATCATTGTGCAAACTATTACTTACAATAACGCAATTGTGTTAGTTTATATTATATGATAGGAACATATAGAAAAAAAGATACTAAACGAAAAAAAAAAATTTTGTGTTCCTAGTGGGTCATATTTTGTGCCGTAAAAAGTTCTTTGTTATGCGGACGAGAACCTATGTAGTTTTAACCTTCATTAAAAGTTAGATACTCATGTTACCTACATATTTTTATATTTATTACTTTGAATACATTTTACAGCAAACTGCAAAACATTCAGAATTCGTCGTAAAAAATAGTCAGGTTTTACTTAGAAGGCATATAAATGTATTGGAATTCATTTTGTTTTTTGGGTGTTTGGATCCCCGCATGGAGAAGATATTTCACTTAAAGTGCGCTAGCCAGAATAGTGGTACATTGAAATTTATGAGTGACCTTAGCGGACTTCGTATGAAAGCGTACATTCTTGAATACGAGTGCTCCGAGAAGATAAAATGCATTAGGATTATTTCTTTGGTATCTTAAAAATGCCTTAGGTACTCTCAATCAGATACATGTCAATTGAAGTCGGTACCTAGTACGTAGAATCGTAGGTATAAAAATAACTCACTCCATGATCGATATCGCTGTTTTGATCAGAGAAACGTTCGTAATGTTTTTCTTTATGTTTTGTGGTAGGAGGTAATAAATTGGATCCGCTTGGTTTTGTGTTATTTTTACCAACGCTTTCATAAATGGTATATTTGGCAAAAAACGTATATTCATGTGTCTCAGTGAGTTCATTTACTTACTCTATCTGTCGTGAAAAATAATTGCCTATTTAATCTAGATTATGTGGTTGAATACGTGGAAGACAAAGGCGAAACTCCAATTTCACAGTTCTTACGCTAAGGCGATTTAGTGAGCTTGTTACATTCTATTATTTTAAAAGCTATTTTCTCCTGTTTGTGTTGATAGCAAACATGGACAGAATAATTTTACAGTTGGATACATTAAGAATGTAATAAAAAAATAAAACATTATTTTGGTTCATTGTGCTTAGCATCATAATAAATGTGGTCATAGAACGTCGTACCTTCTAGAAATCTAGAAACACTAGGCTCCCTTGAGCTAGTCGCTGCTTTGTTGGTGCTAGAGTTGGCAACTCCTTATCTTCTCTGCTCAAATTAACGAGGTGATTAAATAAGCCGAGATTAAAATAAAACTTTAGCTACACAATACGATCCAGCCATAGCTCCCAGCGTTATGATTGTACCGAATTGTTCGAGATTGAGAAGGGTAAACGTCCCAGGCGTCGGCGCCGCGACACCGACTTTGTTAGCACACACTTGCGAATGAAGAAAAATGTCTTTGCTTAAGCCTTCCACTCGGCGAGCGTGGAATTGTAAATAGAGATTTATTAAAACGGGACATAGCGAAATTCGCAGTTACACCCTTTTGTGGGGACGTTTAGATGGGATAGAACAAAAGTTTCTCTATTTGGGTCGCTGTCATGGATGATTCTAGCTAAAAATTTATAGGGTATGTTTATTTTAGGTCTGATTTTCGGAATTACTTCTCTGTTGGACTGGAAGTAAAGAAAAAGTATAGAATGCGTCCAGTTACTTCTCTCCCCGAGCATGTCGTACTAGTCGAGTAAGGGGTAGTATCCTCTCCAAAATGATGGACCATCTATATTGGCGAAAGGCTGATCACCTGTCACCACTTGTAGCTCTGCCCACCCCATTAGGGATATGGGCGTGATAGTATGTATGTGGTCGGGATTCTAAAACATAATATAAGTAACATATATTATAAGTGTGCTATGTTTTAATAGTTTTTTTATCTTCAAAAGTCTGCATGTGCATCCCATGTATCTTTGTTTATCTATATAAACAAACAAACATACTATTAGTAGTTTATCTATATAAACATGTCTATACATGGCTCTACCTCATATTATCACTTGCATTGGGTAGGTAGGTACGGTACATAAACGCAGTGTTTACAAAGTGCAAGGCTAGAATGACCTCTTTACATTTTCCGAGTAGCTCTACTTGAATGGCATGTTAATGTTAAAACTTGAAGTCTAGTGGTAGGTATGCAGCTCGGTATGCAGATTTTGGTGTTTGTAACCACTTACAATCTGAACTGCATTCCTAGCTTGTTAGCAGTTTCCTACCGACTGTTTGATGCCTCAAGTTGTTTTTGAATTGAATTATTTTGTCGTCATTGAGTCGAAAGATGATAATTTGGTTAGTAGAGTCATAGTTGACGACCTCGGTTGCGTGGCGGGCGAGGCTCGGCTGAGACGCAAGAGGCACGGGTTCGATTCCGGCTACGGGAGAAATATTTGTATGTTCTGCAAATACTTCTTCCGAGTCTGGGTGTAGTAGTATTATGTATTAAAAGTATGTATTTAAAAAAAGGTATAAAAGTATTCTATCTGCCATCTGGTTCCCATATACAAGCTTTGCTTAGTTTGGCGCTGTGGGAAATGTCCACAAATATTAATTTACTTATTTATATATTTTTGGTTATACTGTGATTCCTATTACCATTATGAGACGAGATTGATGGGATATTTTAAGTATTTTAAATTAGTGATTTCTGAAAAGTAAGTTATTATTGGTCACTCTGATGTCAAGCTATAGCTGACAATAGCATCTTATTCATCTATAAACTAATTGGTTCCGTTTGTGATTAAATTTGGTCTTTGTTTACAAATCCAACATTACACACCACAAACTGTTTCATTTTCAGTCGCTATCGATTTGCGTTCAATAAATAATTATTAGAGACTAATTATGTAATGTGTAGGCTCTATTCACAGCTGAAAATGTTTGAATTGACCTGATGTGTGTCGTCGTTGGTATATTTGAAATGTTTGCTGATGGAAAAATATTTATTATCGAGCTAATTATAACGTTATTACAGATTCACCATATTTTGTTATTTGATTCACTTAGAACATGTTCATTCTTTTTGGTACTTGGTAACTTACTTAGATGTTTTTAATTGACTGATAAGCATCGTTGTGCGCGGTCACAATTGGGATGGGTGATCGCAAGTGGCATTACTCCTGACTCCGGAGGCACGTTAAATTGTCAGTCCCGGCTTTTAAGTCGTTAAGGCGTAACGGAGGCCTTAAGGCGGCCTAAAAATTCCGTCACTAGAGTTAGCCACTAGCTCATACGAACTTACTTACTCTACAGTTGTCTGAAATCAAAACTGTGAAAATCAGCAAAAAAACCTTTTGAATGCACCCTGACAACGAAATGTGATACGCAATATTGCATCCCCGGATAAAGGGGGTGCCACGGCGACGTGCTAAATGTGAAATTCAGAAGATCTAGGGTATTTGCGAAATAATCTATTGAGCTGGTACTTAAATGTTTCATTTTAGGAAAGGCTCGTCCTCTCCACTGATAAAAGCCTTACAGTCTCCTGGATGGACATCATCATCATCTGGACGGACAATAGTTATGATGATTTACCTGTATTAAACTGTTCTCTTTCTCTCACCATTTTAGACACGAGCCAGCAGTAGTAGTCGTAGAGAAGCCCTCGGCGCGATTTTGAGGAGTGCCCGGCAGAAAGGTGAGAGAGGAGAGAGGTTCAGTTTCGATTCCCAGAAATCAAACAAACAACATAAAAAATAAATTCAGCAAATATTTATTTCAGTTCGAGTGTTGCGGTATTATGTTATGGTACTTGTAGTTACTGATTCCCATAACACTATGTATCAGGACAGGACTATGATCAGGACTATGTATGTGACCGTTGGGTGTTATTACCATTAGGCTCATTACAGTGTTAGGCATATTTTGTTACAACATAAAAGATCACAAAGGTATTTAGTGTGAGCTAGCCTTTATAATTCATGGTATTGAAGCCAGCATGGTGGGTTGCAATATGTCTTTATTGTTTTTGAGCCGCTTGTAGCTCACTGCAGCTTCAATAACGAGAGATTCTTCCGCAGGTAGTTTTGTAGACAAGTGTTCTAGAAATCAGGCGATAATAGAGCAATAGAGCATAGCAATTTCGATGGAAGCTAGTACCAATTGTACTACTGATGAAGTCAAAGTCAAGGTCAAAAATTTTTTATTCCATAAAATCACGGGGATCACTTGGACACGTCTTAAATCTACGTTGTAAGACAATCTTAAAGATTGTAAACTGTCAAACATCTGTGAAATTAGTAGGTTAGGTTAGTTGTGAAAAACTACCCGCAAGGCAAGCAGAGCGAACGTGCCGCGGCAGGGGCCGCCGAAGCGCCATGCCAGTAAAAAAACAGTTAAGTTGGAAGCAGTATGTTCACAATCTTTCGACAGTTTACAATCTCGCGAGATAGATTATAATCTAACGGTGTTTACAATTTTACGGTGACATATACAATATGTGAAAGGAGTTGTAAATCGTGTTTGTCCTTGTTTTGATACGTTCCGAGAAAACAAAACGGTTTAATTAACTGTAGCGGGTTCCTTGACTTTGATGTCTTTGTCATAAGCTTGCTCGTTTTAAATTGGACTTTAATACGCCGTTTAATCAACTGTTATTCGGCTGAAATTAATTTGATTTCAGGGTTGAATCGTGAGACCAGAAAAAACCACAGTATAATAATAAAATTGAGTATCTATGAGAAGAGAAGGTACGAGTACCAAAGTGCCTACGTAGATAACACTTAGTAGTTTCTCAAAAGATCATCTCGCGATACAATAACTCGCTGCGTTAATGCAGAAAGTTGGAAGTTCAGTTTCAAATAACATCCAACACTACGGTTTAATGATGCAAAGCTTAGATCGAGAAGGCTCTGTTAATTGTTTGAGCTGGATCAGAATCTGTCTGTAATTATCTTAGGTTTAGTACAAATAAGTTCTGGGTACTTCCAGCAGTGTGGAAAGTCATTGAATTTTTGACTCATTAGATTAATAAGAGTTACATATAATCCTAAACGCAACTGATGAATTCTACGTGGAATCACGCCTACGGGCAGAACATTTTTAATATTTACCGATTACCTACATAGGTCTGATTCGTGGTAGGAAATAATAAAATTATAAATTAAATCCTGCTCTCTCCCAGCGAAATGGCAAAACATGCAACAAATTAACAATTATAAAAGGGTTTGGCAATTTTTTTTATTTGAGCCAACAACTTTGAAATCGCGCTTCATGAGGGTATTCAGGTTGCCTGGGGAATACACTTGGGTTGGGTAGATACACCCGGTATGTTAATTCACGACGGCAGCGTAATGTAAATAGGCTGTGGCAATTTATGTCGCTGAAACACTCCTAGGGATAACTTGGGAGGGTCTGGTCGGTCTGCCTCGATAGTTACCGAATTCCAAACCCGGGAAATCGAAAACTGATTATTCAGTCATTCATTCCCACGTCAATATGTAAATGTTGGGTATACTGCCTACACGAAGGAGTGTTTCTTGGTTAACTGGTAGTAAAAAGCTGGTAAATATTGTATTTTAGCTTTAAAACTCTACCCAGTGTCTTACCGTAGAGTTTCTGGAAAGAACCACGACCAAGTAATATAGGTAAGAATTTGATTGCTAAGGATTTAGCATACTAAAGTATTATCTGATTCACAATAACTAAGGATAAAACACACCACAAAATAGCGACAGTGTGTACTGACTGTGTAATAATTTATTATAAATTTGCTTTGCCTTTTGATATGACTAGGGAGAATTTCGATATCGGAAAGTTATCGGCGCACAAACAAGCCTCCTTTGGGAAACCTTTATTCTGTGGAGTTTTAAGGCACCATATAATATTTTAGTCAACTCCTAAAAGATATCAAATAAATTTATTAAAAAAAAAGTTCTTGATTTTATCTTTGTGCTCATAGAATTACTACATAAAATCACGCCTGTCTCTTTTAAGGGTAGGCAGATATCACGGAACTCCGTTTGTCACGGTCCTGACATACTAGTTTCGCTTCATTCACTCTCATCACATTTTTCATGCATGCTCGTCGGTTTAGGGTACTCTTGACCTAGTCTTTTTCCAAAACGTCACCGCACCGTATAGAGATTTAGTAATCTGTAAAATAAAAACAAAATAACCGCTCTTTGTACTAGCGTTATTGTTAGTTTGACAAAATATCGACCATCCTTTGTTTAAAGACAAAACTCTATTATTTTCGTAATCAATGACAAGATTAGTTTCTTTGCTCTCAGACAGATTTAATAAGTACCTACATGTACAGATTTCTCTTGCAGATTACCTGCAGACGTGTTTGTTCAGGATTTAAACGTTGTTCCGTTAACGTCTATTATTATTCATGACATAAATTTTCCTGGCAAGGAAGGCATTAGACGAAAACTCATTAAAACAGCGACGCGATCTGACTTTTCAAAGCAGACACGTTAAGTCCACGCGTGACACAAGATGGAACTAATTGCTATTCGCGGCAAGTAAACCGGTTGCTTATTAAAATCCGCTATAGTGAACATTAATTTATACTTTGCGTAAAGTTTCAGTGGGTCGGGCAGGTACTGCGAATGAGCGGCGGTAGTGTTTTGTAACAAACTCTGCTATTCCACTTGTACTTGCTACTTCAGGACTCCTCCGTCGTCGAGCGCGCGTGGCTAGGCGTAAACTTATGAGTGCTGTGGATGACTAAAATGAGCTTCACTTTATCCAAGGTATATTTATACTGTTACAAATTACCTACTACCTAGCATTCAACATTCTACATTTTTTATTAAAAACTTTATAACTTTCCGGGTATCATCCGACGTAGGATCTGCGCTATTGTTTACATCTGAACCACGCTTGCTTCCTTATAAACTTACCGTTCATAAAGTTCGTGTTGTAAACTAGATTGAAAAATGATCTTGTTTGAGCTTGTACGTTTACCTACTCGAATTTTCGAAGGTTTCCTTGTAGAACTCATTTCGCAATCATGCAATAAATTCATGATGTGGGTAATAATTCAAGTTAGTTTAATTTAGGTGTGATTGGGGATGTATCAAACCAAGTTTTTTGGGTACGACCTTCGGCGTACAGTAGCATGTAACCAATTTAATTTGGTACTCGATAACCTTATAGGCAATTGGGAAAGCTTGTTTGTGCGGCAGATTAGATGTTCACCCTGAGCTGCGATGTCCCGGCGATAACGCGGGGTCGAGACGTGCCGTTTGGGACCCAATGTAGGCCGTTACATTGACGACTCCATTGCCACACGCCTTATCTTTATCCACTTATTTCCATACTGCTTTATTATTTATTTTGATAGATAGCTGGCTATAGAATAACGTAAGTCAGCTGCACTCTAGAGTCTACGGTGATTAATATTATCTAAAAAAATATATACTGATTTGTCCAAAAAATCCAAGATAAAAAAGGAAACTTGATAAAAGATTTCCTCAAAAAGTTGTGTTTCTACGAGTACCTACCACGTACGTGGGTCCGTGGTAGAGCCAAAAGTGAAAACAGAGCGCGTCGCATCGTCTGTTCTACATGACGCTGACACCTTCGTAATTTAGATTGACTTGTTCGGAGGCTCGCGAAATTGTTTCCAGGTTGTTTCAGGGCGTACAAAACAACCACTCCAACACATTGTTGAAGCCCTCAATTTATTATTCACAAATAGACCAGGGAAATTGAGTTTTAACGAAGACAAATTGAACTAAAGCGGAATCAATTACGGGAGATTTATTTTCACTGCGAGAAAGAATTAAGTAACTGCGAGGCAAGGAGATGTAAATTGAATTTTTGTCGTAACCCCCAAAGAGGAACAAATAGAAGCGCCCCGCGATACATTAAAAACTTTACCATTTCAATTTCGCTCAACCTTTCTAAGTATTTGCGTTTATTAGTCATTTGAATTGCTGGAGCTTTTACATAAAACATGCTAGCTTTAAAAGCTACCATCTACTTACCCATTTGTTGTAGATTCCTAATCTGTTACCCATATATTATATAAAAAAACTGCTGATTTCAAATATCCAAAGTCAAATAGCTAAATCGAAATCCTCTGAGTCAAACTAAAGTGAACCGATCTGAGATCAAGTGGAACGAAGTGATAAATTGAACCACGCGTAGACCATGTGATGATAAACGATATCTAAATTCTGTCTCGACTCTAAAATCTAGCTAGAGGCGCGATTTTTAATTAACTTAGTCAAAGATACAGACTGATCTTCAAAATATATAAAACTCTTACTTTACTGACTGACTGATAACCAATGCACAACCTAAACCATAGGTCCTAGAAGCGTGATATTTGGAGGGTGTATTCCTCTTATGGTGTAGGTCAAATTCTAATTACAGTTATGGGAACAAAGATCTGCACTGACGTCTCGTGGTGGGGTGTAATCGTATTGTGCATTATCCCCCTGCTAACCCTCCCCCAGCCAGCCCAACTCCTTGAAGTACCGGAGAAGGACTTTGGGATGTTGGCAGCAGTACTCCAGTATCCTCGTTGGTGCCGACGAGGTTGAAAATGATGATGCCTGGTATTGCTCGATTACTGTCTGCAGTTCCGAGTTGTGTCTCGGTGTATGGCGTGGGTGCACCAAAGAAGGAATTCCCGACATTCATCTCTTGTAGAACGCAAAGGGTAGATGAAGATTGATGAAAAAAAAAATCAACGCAGAAAAATTCGCGGGGCGGTCCACTAGTTTAAAATAAAAAGGTAAGGCAGTATAGTTCCGATGACATCGGTTCTGCCAGCTGATGATAATGATGTATGAATAAAAATAAAGGGCGATGTGTCTCGGTCACGGCTGGCGCTCGCCGCGACAGATGGATCGGCATCACCTGGCGGCGCACGCGCACGCGCACCACACCCTCGCAAGCTATACAAATCAATACGTTTATCAGTGTTAACACGCCATGATATTACGAGCCTATGGTAGAATTTAGAAAGAAAGAAAGAAAATAATTTATTGGCAACCTAGGTAAAAAAATACAAAAATGAAAAAAATAAAAGACAGAGCAATAAGTAATACAGAGTAATAGGGCAAAAAGAGGCAAAAAGAGAAGAAAATACATAAACAGACCTAACCTACATAGCGCATGTCCTGGTTGCTCTGTCAATCAGAAAGAGTTGCCAAGAGGTCCTAACTCAGCTTTGAGCTACTTCACTTGGTACCAGGTGAAGTAGCGCTGGTTTTTTTTGATTTGATTGATATTTGAAAGCCCTCACGGACTAGTGCTGCCTGTCTAATAAACCCGCCTTGTAATCGCATGGTCGTAGATCTAATAAGAAAAAAAAATGTTCGGTAAAATGCCATGCTCTCAATCTATAGAGGGAAACTTTTAACAAAACAGATGTTCTAGCACTCGTAAATTCTAAGTTATCTAAAACCTTGCGGCCACACTAACAGAGTTCAACGAATTAGTCGCATAGAATGACAGGTGCCCTATGTTTTGCCATAGGATAAACAAGGACCTCTTTTCGAGCCGAGCTTATTTCAATTTTTAGAATAAACTACTTTTATTCATACGCTACGTGAGCGAGGCCGCGGGCGAAAGCTAAAGCTAAAATAACATACCAAAAATAACAATGTTATGAAATGTAAGCATTGATTTATGACATTCCTGCTATATCTGAGTGTGTATCATTTTTCAAGCACTTTTATAATTCTTTCACCACACTGGTTCAAAAGTCAGATATCCGTACATAAACCGAGAAAAACAGCATGTCCTGGACCCTAAAAAGTTCGAAACATTTGTATGTGTCAAGTGTACAACAGAAGCCTCTTTAAGGCGCATCTTATTCCTTTCATCACACTGGTTCAAAAGAACTAGTGAAACTACTAGTACTTGTACTGGTAGATAGATGGGTTCGTGATAAAAGAGGTTAGCCGGTTAGGACGTTTTTAAGAGATTTGAACAGCGTAAAGGCGTGGCTTAGTATTCAAGTAAGCGGTGCATATTCGACTTGTGCAAAGAACTCTGTGGATCTTGTTTTATGCCAAATAGGCTTGGTTTAGTCTAGGCACATATTGACTAACAAGTATTTATTTTAAAGAACAAAAAACTCGGCTGCGTAGAATTTAGGTAGCATAGTAGATCTGACATATTTGATTTTGTGACATATGATGATGTTGAAGAATTAGTATCATTTTAGTCTACGTTCTTGAGAAAAAAAAACGATGTGAAGAGCTGACCCCAATTAAAAATGAGACAAGGCCAGAAGAAGATAATATATAAGAATGCAATTAACAGTAGTACCACAAATATTGTGCGCCTCGGCAATTTTCGTTTAGCTTCTGAAAACGAACTAACGCGATGATGATTAGAGATGTAATAATAATAATACTTATTTTTTAAATGATTGGTTCGTTATTATTAGTTGACTATTAGTTGCATATTCGGACAAATTCGGTTTTCATACAAAGCACGAAGTTACATAAATAATAAAATATGGATAAGATAGCATGACCTAATTTCTTTTTTATGGAGTATTGATCTGTCTTATCATAAAATAGCTACCTAGATTTTAAAGTCCTAGCATAAGCCATATTTCATTGTGACACAAAAAGTTTAATACCGAAACTAAGCCCTGTAATCGCATTAGCATTGTTCTTTACCGACGACGAAAATAAATAAAGGCCGTAAGGTCTTCGACTGTAGCCTGTCCCAAAAATAGGGAAAAAAATTGTTTATGAAACAAGCTACATAGCTATATGTTTCATAACAGCGCTATTGTCGAGCACACGTCTCGCCATCAATCCCTTCAAATCGATACATTTATCAATGTTTACACGCAGTTTATTCCACTCATACCTTGTAACACTTATCTTTTGTAACTATGTTCATACACGGTCATTGCTCACTATACTTTCACCACACTGGTTCAAAAGAGCCGGTGACACCAGTAGTAGTTACCTAATATATTGCGTTTTTTCGTTGTATATCTAATTCTTTGAACAATACTCGTAGTAAGAAAATTAACAGTAATATCGATTAATTGCACTGTTAGTTACTCTATTTAACTGACGTATAGCGGATGGTAGATAACCATAGTAACATTGGTATCTATCAATAAAACCGGTCAAGTGTGAGTCGAATTCGCCCACGAAGGGTTCCGTACTATCGTACTACCTATTTCGGTTCATGAGACAGACGGACAGACATCGGTGGCTTAGTATTAGGGTCCCGTTGGAACCCTTCGGATAGGTAACCCTAAAGAGGATATATTTTTTGATAAAAAAAACCCTATTAATCCAGCATTAGCGAATGCGAAGATGAACCTAATAATCTAGTCTAGACCTTTCTAACCTAACCTAACAGTACGAAGCACAATGGCACCTCAGTATTATCTATAGATAGGTACAGTATCCTATAGATACGTAGGGTCGAGGCATCAATAAGCTCACCTGGAGGTTATAACATCTGTCCCTTATTACGTAAATAAAGCCGGTCTGATTTGATAACCCACGACAAACGAGCCGTTTATTACACCAACATTATTACATATTCTTACCTACCTGGTTATGTATTTATGTTATGCAATGTTGAAAAAATATTGTATACGAAATTAAGCTCAGAATACTCGCATTGTATGTGTATAAAGTGCCTATGTGGTAAGTTTGTAACATGGTTTTATTACGAGTACTTTATTGTAAGTAATACTGGTTCATTTTGGCGACGACGAATAAATCTAAAGAAAGGCGTATTATTTGGCAAGTCAAAGGCAGAAAGGACGATAACATAGCTGCAGTATAATACTTGTGGCCTACTCACAGCTCTTCCAGAACAGCTTGACAAATTCATAGGACATTAATCAATTCAGTACGGCATACTTTATTCTGCATTCAACTTGACAAAGCTAGTGTGAAATAAGCCTGTAAGAAGTTATTATTTAGGTTACGGTTACGGTCAATTAACTCAATCCTTCTTACTAATATTATAAACGCGAAAGTTTGTATGTATGGATGTTTGTTACTCTTTCACGCCTAAACGGCTGAACGGATTTGAATGAAACTTGGAATATACATAGTACATGTGCTGGATAAACATAATAGGCTATTTTTCATCCGGGTACCACGCGAGCCAAGCCGCGGGCAGCAGCTAGTAAACAATAATTTGTTCAAATTAGAACTAAATTTTGATATATTTTTGTACAAATTTCTTGGACAGTAACCAACTGTACCTTTAAATGAAATGGTACTATAATGTGCATGCTGCGATTGTTGTCTGGAGCAGCCAATCCCATGAAAGCTGTCAGCTTAACCCTCAAAGCACAGCTCGGAGCGGGCAATCCGTGCATTTTGATGGGCAATGCCTTTGTGATTACAAAAACCGGCGGACCGGACGGGAGCGCGCTCGGAAATTACTTCATACATTTTATTTCGACAATCGAATCTGTTTGATTCCATTTTATGACAATACAGGCGGCAAATGAGAGAGATTTATTGTCCTTTTAATAGGAAATAAATAATGTGCTCTTTGATCCGAATTCGAATGACTATATACCCCTAGTATATTTAATTCTCGGTAAAAACACGCGTGGTTGATTTTTAAATCGAAACAGGTAGTTTTGACAAAATTTCGTATGTACCTACTAGATGTTTCTGACCAAATAAAAGACGGTTTTGTCACGATTTTGTCTCATTCTCTCATTTTAGGTTGACATTGGTATCGATTCTGTTAGGTTTCATAAACTTAATTTAATTTGACAGTCCTAAAAGTATTGGCGTCCCTTTCTTTTACATTGAGATAACAGGAATCGCTATAATTTTAGAGCTACCAAATTAAGTTTATGAAAATACACAACAGAATTGACACGAATATATTACACAAATGGTTTTGTCTCTTCGGAACTGTATTAAAAAGCATATCCACGAGCATGAGTGCGTCACCTAATAAAAGCTGGCTCTGGAATATATTTTTGCAACAAAAACTTATTTTACGTATTATTCAGTATCTCTAATTGGTTTCGTTATCAACGAACGCTCGAAGCACCGAGTGACCTTAATTGAAGGTATGTTACTGCATCCTGATGGAGGGTTTGGCTATGATTTAGGAATATCAGGGCCAGACTTCACTTGCGTATATTGATGTTTATACAACGTGTAACATAATGTCCCTATAAGCCCGAAAGGGGTGTATTCAGACCGAGCACTTGAATACATTGACGTGTGCAAAAGTTCAATACATCATATTTGAAATTCCAATACAATTAAAAACAAATTATTTCATGAGAAATTTGTGACAACCCTATGTGTTTGTTTACCATTTGCGTAGGTAACAAACACACGCGCACCCTCCTATCGCGTCGGACCCACACATACGCAGACAATTGAACGCGCGGCAAGTTTCAAAAAGTACCTAGGTGTAATCACCAAAGTTTTCGTAAGAATTTGCAATTTTTTTAATTCTACGTAGAAATTAAAGTCGAAGATTAAAATCACGATATCTTTCACACATAAAAAAACAACTACCTACCTACATCTACCTAGGTAGTTACTTAGGGACCTAGGTACAGGAAAAGTTAAGTTATACCTTTTCTCCCTTCTTCTTGGTTGGCTCGGAACACGGCTAATTGACATGGTAGGTATTAGGTAGGTATGTAGGTACCTAGGTTGGTATTACTGGTACACATTCACAATCACAAAATTATTTTTGTCATTTTTTATTAGTAAGCTAGGTACTAATGGGGTACCTACTAGGTAGGGTGATAGGTTAGGTACCTATCATCATACCTACCTATCACTGAATTTTATCACTGTTGACACACACAGTAGGTACTCGGTATCCATCAAAGGGAAGTAGGTACAACACACCACCGAATTCCCGGTCTTCCGTCACTGGTGCGCCGGTGGAAAGATCCCGTCGAGAGAAGACGGTTCACCAATCCCAGAAAATAGCCCGTAAGATGGCAATGGCCGCCCTGGATAACGCTCTCTGTAGAGCTGACGCGCCGCTACTAAGCTATTAATTATTTGGTGCTGCTCCAACACACACACACAACACCATATCATAATACTCACCGTTTGAGTACAAAGCCGACATCGTATCGTTAATTAGTTACGCGAACCGAGAGATTGCTTGTTGCAGTTGTTGCAAGGAACGAATGCTAATTGCGACTGATAAAAACCGATCTGTTTTGCGACCAAAAGTAGGTACCTATTGCCGAAAGCCGAATTTTTAGGGTTCCTTGTCTGGGGTAACCCACTAAATACCGATTGGGAAGAAAAAGGAAAAAAACTTCACCATACATCTACTACTACTACTACTACTACTGTCGTCGTGTCCGTGTCGCTAGCTCTTTTGAACCAGTGTGGTGGAAGGATTAGAGTGCACCTTGAAGGTTCCTTTCGTACACTTTGACACACGTCTATGACATGCCTGGTTTCCTCACGAGGTTTTCCTTCACCGTTTGAGAGCATTGATATTGCACACATAAATTTCGAATCGAAAAATCCATAGATTCGAACTCACGACTTAAGGATGGGAAGGCGGGGTTCATACCAATATGCTACCATGTGCTCCATCCCCATTTGCTACTAGGTACCTACCTACTTACATAATAACCTACCAACAATTACGTAGTTCAATCAAGAAAAGTAAAAAACAAATAAACCTACGGAACCAATTTGATTTTATTAAACAAACGCTTGCGGTGCGGTGTCGGTTGACGGTTGCGGATTTTGAATTTAGCAAAGGCACCGACAGCCAATTAGGGCAAGGTGCCATCCCACTAGTTGTTGTTGTTGTTTCAATGCAACCAATGACAAATAGGCTGTTCACGATGAAAATGAAGATTAGTAAGACAGATAAGTCACAACCTTTGACTTTAGTGCCCAAGTACGTAGGTACAAAATTGCATTGAAAAATGCTCCAATGAATATTGGAATAATACATCGTTGGAAAAACTAAAGTGGAATAGGGTCACGGCTTTATCCTCAGGCACGGTAGACCTCTTCTCATACTTCTTGTTACCTACTCAAGATGCTTTTAAGGCCCGAGTAGGTAGGTACAAAATTGAGTAGGTATCACGGCTTTATCCTCAGGCACGGTAGACATCCTCTCATACTCCTTGGCACCCACTGAGGATACCTAAGGCCCGAGTAGGTAGGTACAAAATTGAGTAGGTAAGGTACCTATCTCCTATACTAGGTACTTAACAAAGAGATCTGAAAGGATGTTTACGGTGCCTAGGGATTTTAGTCGTGATGTGACCTTACATTTTAATTACCAATAAATACCAAGGTACCACTAGGCCTTCAAAAAAAAATAGAAATTACTTATTAAGCCACCTCGTTATTAGGTAAGTAGGTAGGCATTTTACTAATGGTGTCTGTTCTGTAACCTGTTTCATCTAGAGTTCACACTTAAAGGTCAAAAAACAGCTGTAAATAGGGATGCCTCATGTTGTGTCAAGTTACGTATTGGAGCAAAGTTTAAGAGACATTTCATGAATGAAAACCTTTGAAATTTTAAAAGTCGTTGAACAAACGTTGTTCGCAATGACGTATAGAACACCCCCGTTTCGGGCTTATAGGGACATTATGTTACACGTTGTATAGGAGGTAGATCACGGACTAAAGACAGTAATTGTATCGGAAAACGCTATAAAGAAGGTTATAGATCATCAAATAGATTACCAACCGATGTTCTGCGATGATTTTTATTGAATAGGCTGATAGCTTCATTTGAGAATCTTACTGTGTTTGATTAAGTATTTGACAAAATTCATATCAATGTACCTAAGTAATGTAGTTACAACGTGCAAATATATTTTTATCAACTCGTTTCGAAAATGCAAATGTATGTGAGTTGTATCTCAATATATTTCCCTTTTCCGCGGCCAGATTGGAAAATTTTCCACTACTTGAACTTTTACATACAGGTTCGCATACAAATAAGCTTAAAATAAAGTTTGGTCCCTCGGGCCAGAATGTCGGAGGTCCCAAATAAACTAAAGCTTCGTTTACGAATGCTAATAGCCGGTTAGCAAATTGTAACTAACTAATTGGCAATATGTTGCTACTGTTGTCAGAAAATTAGTTTAAGTTTTACCTTGACCACTGATTTTTGACGCTAACGAGTCAATCCATCATAGCCATTGAACTTGAACAATGATTTCCAATTCATGCGTTACACACTCAACTTAATGACATACCCAGAATTGGGTGGCTAAATATTTATATTTCCACTTATTTTAAGTTGTGCTAGCTCGCCACTGCAAAATAAATTTCGTTCAAAAGTAATACACAACCAACCATCAACCATCACCCTAAATGCAGTGACTCGTTGCTACAAATTGTACAACATCGTGTTACCACACAACGTTACAATGTTATAGTGTTTTGACATGTCTGTTGTTCAGTGAACAGTGATCTGTATAGTGGCTGGGAATTGTCTGAAGTGTTTCATTTAAATAACCAAGTAATTATATTATGAAGAGTCTGTTCCGTAGTTTTTAGGTTAACGTTTTACATTATTACCAAACGAATGTTATACTTAAGTCACTGGATGTTCAGCGCCAGCACGTGCCAACCAGGTCATTTGTTGAAAGACTAAATGACTTGTAAAAAATTGTGACACTTGAGGCAGTCTCTTTTAGGTTAATCAACATTATCTCCAAACGAATGCTTAGTCACTAGATGTTCAGCGCCACCACGTGCCGACCAGGTCATTTGCCGAATGACAGTAAAAAATTATGTTTGCTATGCACATTATGAACATATCTACTTTTTGATACCTTATAGTGTTCGATTGATTTGCCTCTGACTCGGACAGACGGATAGACGAACATGGCGAAACCAACTTTAAGGGCCCATTGTAGCTTTCATAAATTTATAACGACCTTTAAGTACGGTATTAATTTCACGTATCGAAACAAGCAGATAACAACTAAACTAAGATATCTTCTAAATATGTATATAAAACTCTTGTCAACTCAAGAACGTCTAAGAAAGCTACGCCACGAGCGCTTCGACACTGACTGTATTTGAACTCATTTAAATTAAAACGTGATTAAATTAAAATTACAAACCTTGTTTCGTTGAACAGCTACTCTTCTGAATTTCCTGAAAAAAAATGTAGAATCCGTAAATACTATTTAATTGTCATCGAAGATCTTCATTGAATACATAGGTATGCCAATCTCTATCTATTAGAATTATCCCAAACATACTACATAACTATCAACTTTCTAATCGAAACTCACCGATTTAACTTGAGTAATGAGTAAATATGTACAAAAAGCAAGCAAAACGTAGTCTTAGTTTGCCATAACGATGTTTCAGTAAACAAGACGGAAGCTTGAGTGCTCCGTTTCCATCGGAATACCAAGTAATCAAATCATTTTATGTTCTTTAATACACCAAAAGGTACTCAAAGAATACTAAAAGCGAATCGCCCACTCTGGACGGCTAAAACATTTTTATCATGCAAAATAGATTAATTAATATGCAACTTGTTTTTAAGTCATCATCATTTTAGATTGTACCCACTGTTGGGTATTAGGCCTGCTCTTAGTTACGCCATTCTTTCCGGATTCTCGCAAGTCTCAGCTATTGATGGCCGACTACGCTGAGCTCTGTTTTTGTATGGATTTTTCTAAAGATGATAAATGTTTAAAAGGCTTCTGCGAGGTGACCTGATCTTTTACCACACTGGTGAATGTCTTAGAATCATTTGCGAGGGCATCAAAAGATATGTTCTGTGAGCTAATATTACGAGAGATTTTTTTTTGCAGTCCCATTACCTATCTAAAGTTTTCATTTCGATAGAAATATTTTTCTAAAGTCTTGTGTTATTGTTCCGTTCATTCAAGTTATTAAATTTGGGACTCTCTAATCATAAAAGTTTCTTAAATACTCTGTTATTACAGCGTTAAAAGTTGGCCCATTTAAGGGAAGCGTTCTTTTCCAAATCTGGTCTATAAATTAAGTACTCTTGTTGAAAATCTCGATGAAAATGTATAAAAAGCAGTATTTCAAAGAGGGCGGACCGTTTCTATCTGTTCGGCTAATCGACTCAGTTCCTCCCATTCACGGCTAGTCGCTCAAGGAGTGCGCACGGGTGCCGTGCGTCCCCACAAAACTTTCCCGTAGTAGCGCGAAACGTGTGACTTGACTTGTGTTGTGTATTTCGGAAGTCGGAACTTGCAATTTGTGCAGTGTGCTGTGTAGTAAATTGTGCGTAACTATCTTGCACTGAAACTTTGCGTTGGATTGACGGAAAATGTCCTGAATAAATTGGGTTCGTATCATTCGATTTGTATGCTGAAAACCTTTATTATGCAGTAGTCCTTTATCTATATAAAAATATAAAATAATAGTATAATTTGTTTTTGGTTCCATCAGTGATGTACCTCAATGACAATAATATTGAAAATATTTGCATAAATGAAGTTTCCGCATTCCACTATCGTTAGTTCAACGTTGATAAATGATCCTTGTTATTTATTTAATTAAGACTTTTTGATTTTATTTTAAAGAAAATTAAACAAAAATTGTTGTGAAAAGGTACTGAAAGTACGTTTATAGAGTTTCACCTTTTCGTTCCAGTAACGATATCAATTATTACTTGTAATAATTTTATACTTGTATCTAGTAGATAGGGTTTTAATTTTAAGTTATGTTTTAAAGAACCCTCTAGATATTATCCAAGGATCTTCAGAAAGCTCTTTTCAAACGGTCTGTGCTTATTAAGTTCTGACACACAGTATTTTGAATAAGCTAAGGTCAGCCTTAGCTTATTCAAAATAACTCTGACGTCATAGTAGCTGAATAAAATTAAAATAATAGTATAGACTATACCTACGTAAAAAATAAAAAGTTGACTATTTCCGTCTGGGTAGTTTTGTTGTTCAAGCTCTATAATTATACTTATAGGTTATTTAATTACAAAAAGGTAATTATTAACTTTATAATGGTGCCTATAGAATTGATGTCGGCCCATGAAATTACCTTCAAAAGTTCAGTAACCATTCATGCTTCATGCTATTTTATGGCGCGTATCGACGTATGGCATATCGTTAAATACCCGTGTCATGATTTGCGATCAAGTACTTACGGTTAAGTTGGTGCAATAAGCCATTAAATTCAATGACTATTGACTATAACAATTAGGAAGTGGTTTCCTGAGTAGTTCAAACTGGTGGTAGTGGTAGCGGCCCCATTTTCCGATCCTTAAATCCGGAGTGGGTTCAAATCCGGTCGTCCCACCAATGGATTTTTCTGTGTGAAAAATTTATGTGCGCTACACCCTCCTACATCTCTCAAACGGTATTGACCATGTTTATTCTGTGGACAAGGCCGACTAAGCTGAGAGGATGGAATAGGTGCTGGGCAAGCCTACTCCATCTTAATTCGTCCCGGGCACTACAGCGTCCCGTTTGTGAAGGTAAAAGTTGCCTCCTGACGCTGTATAAATCATCTACTATAGATGGTAAAAGGCCTTAGTAGTAGTACTAGTAACGAAAAGTTGGTAAATAGATACACCTGGTAAATCATTGCATGCCTCCATTACTATGAAAAACATAATCATGTTCAAATTAAAAATGTATATAACACATTTATTTGATATGAATTGAAACACGAATAAAAGCAATATTCTCGTTCCATAAAATGAATGAAGCCAATGTAGGCTGTAATCAGCGAATAATAATGTAATCGTAATAAAATATTTGACAGCCTATCTCTGTGCATCGACGGAAGACCTGTAAAACCAAGGCATTCATCGGCGCTACAGATAAGTTCAGTAGAAATAAAAAAAACTTAATGTGCTTTAATGCTAAGCAGGTATATTAATGAGAGCTTCGGCGCGGTGGCAAGACCACGCCCGAAAAGTATTCTAACCGCTCAGGGCATCAATTCTTGAAAATCAACGAGTCATAAAAAGTCACCAAAATGGTCCATTTCACCATTTCAGTGATTTTCTCGGTGACTTAAAAATAAAGTTTAAGCCTAAGTAAAAATATAATATATTTTAACTTTTACTTAATAAATGGTAGGTAATTGTCTAACCCCGGAATACTCAAACGCATCTCAAGTTGAGCACGTTTCAAATGACGATTTTTTGATAGAATTTCATCAGAAACTGTCAAAAAACCGTGAGTTGAGACGTGTTCAACTCTGAGTCGCGTTTGAGTATTCGGGGGTAAGTTACTTAAACGAAACCTAATCTTACTTTATTTTTTAATGATTAAGTTATCAAACACCACTGTACGAACGAACACTGGAGAGATGCGATCTGATGTGAACAAACATTCGAAATTTAAATATTTAAATGAAATACCTAAAATTGTGACGACTATTATAACGTGAAAACTTTAGCTCTACCATGAATTTACTAGAGTAGAGTTAGGCAGTTGTTTGTTTGTAAAGTACACCACTAACTAGAAGTTACCTTCCAAGGAATAGTACACGAAGTGAGGCTCTTTAAAGCGCGCTATCCTTTCACCACACTGGTTTAAAAGGGACACAAAGTCATAGAAATGACTTCTGATAGAGGGAAATGGAAAAAGAATATAATGTCGTGCCGCCTCCACATAAAGTGGGAAAAGAGCAGGAAAATGATGATGATGACTTCTTGACTGATTTCTTTTCAGAACTGTATTGACATCTCTCCTCTACTCAAGCGCAAAATACCATGTGCTTTGCTTCCCACGGTCAAAATTTTGCACATCTCATCCCTTCTTACCTAATCTAGAGGTCGCTTATGATCCTAATAAACCAGAACCAATGTTTACGATGTTTATCCAGAACAGGGATAGACACCTGTGCAATAACTGGAGAACCGCGTTGATGCCCCGACATCTGGACCACTACCTTTGTTTCGTAACTTTATTATATTAGATACCTCCCTAGAATGCTTGTATTACAAGGGATTTCTAACCCACCTCGTCGTTAGATATACTTTGCCTTCATATAATATTTATTTAGATTCACCCCTGTCTTACTGCATTGCTTAATTGTTTTTGATATATAAATGTGTGATTTGAAATAACAGTTAGCGGTCTGCACATTTGGTATTAAACTTTTTCTAGGAAAATTTCGGTAGACCGTATAGCAACGAAATTAAAATGTGATATGAAATAAAATTTGTTTTAAACATAATGAAGACATGATTTGAAATTACTTTGTAGCTTGGTTTTATGGTGCTATATTCTCTCTCAATACACATACATACATTATTATAATATCCTCAATGGGGTGGGCAGAGCCACAAGTGTTCGTAAGAAAACTTGTAGCCATTCCTGATTCAAGTCCCAAAATATTGTCAAATAATCTTTATATTATAAATGCTAAAGTTTGTGTGTGTGAATGTTTGTTACCACGTATCCCCGTAACCACTCAACCGATTTTGATGAAATTTAGAACATAAATAGTTTAGGTTCCAAAATAACATATAGGCTAATCAAATTTCCAAAAAGCGACCCCTAAGGGGATTAAACAGGGTGGCAATGTTTCTATGGAATATTTTATTCCTTGGTTTTCGGTTCCCTCAAAAGTAGGTACGAATGCATTTTAAAATAAATTAATTTCCTTTTGGCTTTAAGGGAGTTATAAAGTTTGTATGGGAACTTTTAAAGAAGCGGTGCGATTTACTTGATACTTTGCATAGAAATTTAAAATACAAAATAATTGGACACGTGTTTCAGGGTTTTTCAAAATAATCCTTTAAAGGGATGAATGCTGTGTCAAAATGTCAAAAAGTCAAAACGCGACTGAAGCTGCGTGTGTAAGCTTGTATCGTAATAATTATAAATGCTTTAACATTGCACTCTTATAAAAGGGGTGCCGTACTTCCTCATTACATCTAGTGGAGCTTATATTTTTACTAGCTTGATATTATACCAAGTACTTAATATGATGGAGCTAAGCTGCTCGTTATAACGCTATCTAAATTTGAATTCTAAAACCGTAGGCAAGTTATGTATACTTTCCCGAGTTTTGCGGTATTATTTTACGTGGCTAGAAGGGAATAAAGTTTTCATACTGTAAATGCGGTTTATTTGATTTAAACGGCTCTGGGTTCACGGGAGTAGGTACCCTCCTAAATTTAATCAGTCGCTGTAACCCAACCAAAATGTTAGAGTTTCATGTAAAATATTTTTGTTAACTGGCTCTAAAAAGGGACAAAGTGGTAAATAGCCAATTAGACGGGATTTAAGGGAAGATTGCACACCTTCCCCATTTTAAGAGCAAATAGGGCAGTGCAGATGTTGTTCGCACAATATTTTGCTCCGCTGAGAACACAAAACGTTTAAATTATGTTTGGCCATAGCTAACTAGAGTTAGTTCTGGAATAGATCTCATGAATCATGTTTTTGTTTGTTCTCTTCCAAAAGATTGTCTAATGAAATTGTCCTCTAACCGGAGGATTTATTGTCTAGTTTACCAATAACTCTGCGTCAGTGGGGCGTACGTTTCTCAAGCGGTCAATTGATTAAACGAAGCAATTAAGCAATCAGTCCTCAATGGCGGCGGGCATTGTCGCAAATGAGTGCGGGTTCGACATCTGCCAGTAGGGTTTAGCTGGACATGTGATCCGGCTTATTAGAGCTCTGTTCGGCCAACAGCTTACATGTTATATTGACTTCGTATCACGCAATCACTTCGCAGTTCTTTAGAAAAACTCTAAAAGTAAGCTTCATTGTTTCGCTAAGACTGTTTTTTTAATAAATCAACAACGTCTATACTGTATGGTTTATATTTTAAAAGTGAAACGCCCCGCAACTTTGTCCATATTGAACTTCTTTTCATATAAACTTCACTTTCTAGGACTTAGGTATGACTAAACATTGATTGTCAATCCGTCAGTTAGTCAGTTTTATATATTGTTATTTTCCGGCCTTTTGCAGCTCTAGATGTGAGTCGTTAGCTAGCCCCTGTTAGCCGGCGATTAGCAGATAAACAATTTGTTTTTACTGTCGAGTTGACGAGTTGGCAGAATGCTCTCTCATTCCGCATGACCGATTTGACCGATGCTCTGTTTCATTCCTGAAATGCTGGCTCCAACCAAGATTGACGGAGGCAACCTCTGACGAATATTATGCCTTGTTGAAATTATTTAGAATGAAAGGAAAACTAGAGGTATTTTAAAACTTTTGTCATTTAACACTAATTAAAGTTACATTACAATCAATACTAATCGACTATGAAACAAAGTTACGATGCCCGTGACGGCGAACGCAATTCCAATCTAATAATGTTTTATTTTAGTCGAAAACATCCCTTTATGGCTTATAGCGTTCACATTACATTGTGGATGCAATAAACAAGCCACTGGATAACTTTATTGAGCTATGAATCGAGGTCCCTGCTGGCAGATCTGTTGCGAATTATTCTAAAATTAAACTATGTTCTATTGGTGGCGACACTGGTAAACGACTGCGACATCCGGGCCGATCAAAGTGATCGAGAACGATCGTTGACGACTCCAGCCGTCGCTTTATGCCCAACTTTAGGGTTACCATCTAGGTACACATTAAGATTTTTTCCTAACTTTTAATAACGATCGACAACATAACAAACTAAAGGCAGGTCTAGAGCTCTGTGTTTTACAGACAAGCTGGACAGACCATGAAAAAGCATCATAACAATGTCTAGAAAGAGCTATGGATATACACCCTCCCTGGAAAGCACAATTACTAGGTTCACTTTTTAAGTTTTGCGTAAAACTAAGTAGGCTGTCTTAACTAAAATTATAAAAAGGTAAAGTTGTATACGTTTGTTTGTAAATATGTTTGGTTGTAGGTAAAATACGAAACTCCTGAGCCGATTAGCGCTCACCATACCTAAGTAGAACCACGCGAGGGTCAGTTAGTCCTAAATAAAAGATGACAAACGACATTTAACGCGTTGGTACAGATGGTTTAGAAGGCACCAAACAGACGAGTTCCAAAAAGTGACACACAATCAAAACTTTAATAGCTTTGCCCTCGCAGCAGGGCTCCGTGAAAAGGTAACTCCGCTCTGTCCATATGACTTAAACAAACCGGCAGATGGCCGACCGCCTGATTAGCGATTGTTTGATTTTTTTAAATTTATTTAAGGGCTTTGTCGCTTTGCGACCACATCACCCAATTTAAATGATGTTAAAAATAATATAATGTAAATCTACCACCACATTGGCATGTCACCTACCTATGGAATCACATTGAGTTGCGTGTCGCAAGTAAATTCCAATGCAATTGTTATTATGCTCATAAATCTAATTCTCCGTATAAATAAATAAATATTTGAGGACATCACACAGCACCATCTAGCCCCAAACTAAACAAAGCTTAAATAGTATAAATAGTGGATACTATTTATATAGATCGATAAACCGATTTAATATAGGTATTTTTGTATGTAACACTTTTCTTTACACTAAAGTCACTAACAAGTAAGGCAGGATCGTTGTGTGAAATATTTCAACACAGTTTGGCCATATTCACAATGAAACTACATACATTCTTCATAAGGTGGTTTATCACCGTCACTCCTATGCCAAGGAAAAAAGATGACAACATTCAAAGCTGATACGCTTATCGACGATTCTACCTAGCTATGAATATAATGTTATGATACCAAGGTACATAAAATACGGTGCCTGCTTCAATTCTCAATCAAAACACAGACGTAGCTTATAATCTTCCTGTTATGAGTAAGCAAGTTTTTTACCTATGCAACGATTAAATTACAAAAAAAAAAATACGGAACCCTACTATTTTTAGAAATAGCAAACGACTTTGACAACCCTGTGAGCTAGAACGAGCTCGCCATATTGTATAATTGAGATTGATCCGGCATCGATAAGAGGGAAGCTAAATATGTTTGCGAGTGCATTTGTAATACACGACTTGTTTCAGTCAATAGTCCGGCATAGATCTAGCTCTGCAATACGTTGCAAATTTTGCAATAGATACTTACTGTATTTATAAGCCTTGTAGTAGAAATATGTGCTCAGTCAAGGGGCTTAGTAAAAGCGCTTACGAGCTGGTTTGTAGATTATCTTAAGTCTGCATAAACAAAAATACTCGATGGTTGGTAAGTAATATTGAGCTATGTTTATTTGTTATGGTAATAGCAGACATTAAAATTATGGCCTGAAATAAAACTTAGGTTTCTAGCAAATCACACTGAGTTGGGGTGTCTAGAACCTATAACTTTATTTATTACTATGTTTTGGCATTAAGACCGCTGTACAAATACTTATACATACTGTAGTAAAACTAAATATAAATTATGTAATTTAATTTAATTTTTAAATTATCAGAAAGCTTAGCTGGGTTGCAAATAAAAATAATGAAATTAGGATTTATTTTGTTCAACGGATCAGTACCTACTGCCATTCAGCGTAGTAATGCGGCCAAAGTTTTGGGTACGCTGATGAGCTGGAACAGGATAGAACGTTTGCAACGGTCTTTAGATAGCCCGACTGTTTCTTTTGTATTTTGTAAATTATATTTGTGTTATTTGTAAGTTTCTTTCTGTTAATAAATGTTTTATATTCAGTAAAATCATATAAATACACTTAATATGTTGGTACTTATTAAATACCGCTATCAATACCTACTTAAAGAAAAATAATGCGATCTCAAACGTTTCCGCTCTTATTAAGCAGACGCCACACATTGCGCTGAAAACGTTTCAGTAGACTTTATTTATTTTATATTATTAATTTGTTATAGAATATATATGTTATTAAACATTTCATAAATTATAATCCCTGTTAGCATAATTCTCATATAAGTAAAATTCCATCCAACACCATCTGTTTTCGTTGAAATAACCACCTTGTAAAGACTCATTTTATTATGAATGTGTCAAATATATGATGAAACATTTACACACATACATGCGCACATACTCGTACTCAAATATCCTATCTTAATTTTGCCTGTGACTGGAAGTGTGATGACAAGATAAGGTGGCATCGGGGTTAGACTTAAACAAAAATATTAAATGAATATTACAATCAGATACAGATATTACAATTGGTGAAGAAAAATCAATCATGAACATATTCTTTTACATTGAATCAAGTTTAAAAAATATTTGCTAGTAACCGTGTATGTTCTAATTATAGATTCTTACTTTATTATCGTAGGTACAATTTTCATACAGTAGTAGGTACATAGATACTTACTTTATTATCGTAGGTATTAGTTTGTATATTTAGTCTAAGTTGAATTGAGTTGGTTGTTTGGCCGACCGACAGCCTACAGCGTCGACAGAGGTCACGTGGTCAAGTTGCCATGTGTTCGAACGCTGTGGCAGTTAATCCTTCGGCCAATAAATCGACCACCATAGTAACACAGTGTCAGATTAACAGTATTTCATCTTCATAGACACATTTTATGGTATAGGTACAGAGTGTTTTTAATTGGGACAGTATGGGGAAATCCGAAACCAAAAAAGTGTGTCTTAGAAACCGCTTGGTCTTTTATTGTGAAAATTATTTTGGCTCATACAGTCAACTTTGAAAAACACTATTACGAAGTAATTGAGTATTGTTCTTGATTCTTTTTCTATATTATCATTACGACTTTTTGGAACCTGGCTGTCTTCTGGAGCTTGTCTTGGCTAATGTGAACATTTTCCCTTTGGTATCTACCTGCTTCTCCGCTGGACTGGAAGCAAAGAAAAAAACATTGAATGCGTCTAGCTGCTTCTCTCCCCGAGCGTGTTGTAAAAGTCGACTAAGGGATAGTATCTTCTCCAACATGATGAGATACAATAAGCAAGTATGCCCAAGAAGGGTTGACGTCAGGCAGGCGGCCGGTCATAAAACAACTTAGCCAAAACTTACAGCACGATCGAAGGATCATGCTGTGCTGACCCCACATAGAGTGGGATAAGGGCAGGAAGATGATCTACCTACATGCAATTAGGCACAGAACTGAACATGATTATATAAATATGAATTTATAAAGCTCGTATCACAGCATAAGAAAGCAGGATCAAGTTCACAAACTATATTATAATCGGTTTGTTCTGAATTTTTTGCATTACGCTTTTAGCAATGCTAAAATATGTAAAGGCTGTTATTGCGGTACTTGTGCCTCAACGTGGGCCCGAACCGGCCCGCGGCCACATGTCGGCGCCCCATTAAATTCTACACCCCTACAAAAAATAATGACTTTACCATACCCCGTTCGTAACTCGCTCAATTTGCCTTGAAGTTTGGAGTTGTTAATTAAACCATATTCCTGATTGCATCACCATGAATAGTTTGTCATGGGATAAACGGTAATTTTACGATCGGAAGATGGGAAATAGTTTGTTCACACGTCGCTTGGATGTTATTATCTGTTGATCTCGAATATGTGTTATAACACAGTGCAATTAATAAAAGTCTTATGCTAAGAAGCAAGGAAGTCTGAAAATACAGAATCATAATATTAGATAGTCACGGTAAACATAGCGAGTTTACAGCTTAAAGCTGGCAACACCAGGTTCAGTCGGCGCAGAGTTGCCGCGGCACGCCCGGCTGACTTGCGGTTGTACTCAGCTGCTGCCTTCTGACATAAGCTGGGTGTACATAGCAAACACTCGTTTGCGACAACAAAATAACACACAATTCAAGGAAATGAAGCTCACTACATAAATGCTGAAGTCTGTTTTATGAGCTTAAATATAGTGTTCCCTACTGTCAGTGACGGCAGGCGTTGCGTTCCGGACGGTCGAACGTTGCAAATGTTTTTATATGTAGACGTAGCTTAACCCTTAACCACTGACGTGTAATTTCGTAACACTACCAGTAACGTACCGTTAGACTGGGTCTGGGCCCAGTCTTGCTTTAAAAAAACAAGATTGACAAGGACACAGATTTATTAACTGTTTGCTTTTTACACTTTACATTGATCTCTCTCTGGATTGGATATACTCTGGAGCTCTGATGCAGCCGGTGGGCAATAACCAGGTCCGTTGCTGGGGAGAAGCAGGATAACTTTCTAAGATCTGAATGAACCGATTTACCGATTTTTGAAGTTTATAAAGTAAAATAGTATCTAATAATGTGTGTAAATAAATAATGTGTGAGTGAGGCTGATTGCATGGTTAGAGCTAGCTCAGCAGATACTAAGGTTGTAACAGTACGAATGTCATTCGTCTGTATTTCTTGAGACATCTGAGGCAGTAATCAAGTGTTATTAATATGGTTATTGTTTGTTTAATAATAAAACATTTCAAAAACAAGTACTACTTAGGTAAATAAAACAATAAAATAAAAAAAAGTATTTATTATTGATCATATTTAAAGGTAACAAACCCAATTTTTTTTAATATACTTAAAACGAATTAATGATTTCAGGAACTGTTTCTATCGTTTATCTTTATACATAATTAGGTGTTTATTAAAAGATTAATAACGTTATAAGCAAATCAGTATTAAGTGTATTACAAATGCACTAATACTGACCATACGAATGCGATACGTCAGGTCGTTGAACCTACCTACCTACTTAACCTACCTGTTTAGACTAGCGCCACGCGTCCGTCCTCTCTCGCTGTGCCCCAGTGGCTATGAAACTACTAAAAACGACGAAGTCGTATTCCCTTGCAAAACGAAGTTTTGTACGAAGAACTGTTTCGGTCACGAATGTCATTCGTACGTCAGTGATTAAGGGTTAACTCAGGGGAACGAATAAAAATAACATAAGGAGTCGAGCTTGTAATAACATTTGTCCTAATATATTACTATTGTGACGTCCCGCAGCGTTCTGGATTTATCTGCTACCGTGCGAACCGTCACTTTAGTTATTTATTAATATTAATGCACGCCGTCTACAACAAAATTATTTTTCATCAGATATCCGACAGACTTTTCCCAGATGTTTAAGACGATATTACCTGCAAGCAAATCCTTTGATGCAGACATTTATCCTCATTTCAGCGGTGTTGATGTTTCGCGGCTTTATTAACGCGCACAGAGTGTTGCTTTGGAGACATTCTACCCGCAAAGCTTAGCAAATGTTTACAGGAATTATAATAAAAAGTAAGTTCAACAACTAAAACACGACTACTGAAAAGTTACGCTCTGAAAGGTACGAAACAAGTATCTCATCTGAAATTGTTATGTAGCCAGAGGATAGCTGTGGTCATCTGCCACTTTACTCTAAAGCTTATATGATCGCTAACTACTCTTAAAGTGTATTGTTTTGTTAAGGTAGGTAACATACGGCCATGGCTATTCTGCAAAGTAAGTACATAAGTAAAAGTAGAGTAAGTTCGTATGAGTTAGTGGCCAACTCTTGTGACGGAGTTTTTATTCCACCTAAGGGCCTCCGTTATGGCTTAACGCTTTAAAAGCCGGGACCGACAATTTAACGTGCCCTCCGAAGCACGGAAGCACTCAGCTTGTAATGCCACTTGCGGTCAGCGATTTCCCAATTGTGACCGCGCACAACGTTGCTTAACTTCAACGATCAATCAAGAACATCAAAGCAAGCTACGCTACGGGCGCTTCTACATACATACATATAAAAAATCTCGCCTGTTTCCCATAGGGGTAGGCAGAGATCACGGATCGCCATTTGCTACGATCCATTGCACGTTAAAGTAATTTTCAGAGCCACTTTTAAGATAGACTAGAAGTTATGAGGGAATAGACGAACAGACATACATACCGGTTAAAATCATAACTACCCTTTTCGCCGTAGTCGGGTAAAATAAATTAAGAATGAGCTTTGCAAGTTTTGGTGAACGTTGTACCTTTGTACTCGTAAGTTACCTTGTCAAAAGTCTCCGTCGTGAACAGCTAGGTACCTACAACATTGTGACAAGTTAGATTTTTAGGTAGGTACCTAAATACGTAGTTCAAAAGGCCTCAAAACTGAAATGGGACTGGGCAGGGCATATCTGCCGCATGCCGGACGAACTGTGGGCCAAAACTACCACTGAGTGGAGCCCTGAGACAGGGAGACGGCGTCGCGGTAGACCACGCAAGCGATGGCGCGATGAGCTTGACACCTTCAGCGACTATCAGTGGCAGACAATAGCCTTAGACCGAAAAACCTGGAAAACTCGAGGGGAGGCCTTTGCCCAGCAGTGGGATGATACGGGCTAGCAACAACAACAACAACAACCTAAATACCAAAATTGTTTTTGTTTAAATAAAATATTAAACTGTTGGCATTTTGAAATGAAACGAAATATGAAATGTGTGTATAATCATGCCCGTATCCCTAATGAGGTGAGCAGAGCCACAAGTAGTCTAAGAAAACTTGTAGCCACTCCCAGACACAAAGTTCTACATGGATATGGTGGACCATGGTGACAGGTGATCAGCCCATCGCCCATATAGATGGTCCATCATGTTGGGGAGGATAATATCTCTTACCTACGATTTTACGACATGCTCGGGTAGAGAAGCAGCTGGGCGATGGGCTGATCACCTGTCAACATGGTTGACCATATCCATCTTGGGACTTTGAATCAGAAGTGGCTGCTAGTTTTCTTATGATTACTTGTGGCTTTGCTCTCCCCATTAGGGATACAGGCGTGTTAATATGTATGTATGTATGTAATAAATAGTTTTGTTTTGTATTATTGCTTCTCTTTTAAATGGGAGAGCAAAAAATTCATATATAATTCACAATACCTACGGAGACCCCAGCCTGTCAGTTTTACTCGTACTTGTCTACATTTGTACTCGTGTTTTTACAGGGTTAACGGTTTATGCTATGAAACCCATTAAATAACCCACGCAGACAACATTGTTTTTAGAGTGTTTTTTTCATTGAGATTTTTGTGAATTTGCGAAATGGTATATACCAATGAAGTTTATTTGTTTTGACTTTCATTGGCATTATTTAATTGTGTAATTTTAATGTTTGTTCAGTATTAAAATATTGTATAAATCAGGATAAATTGTTTTTATTCACATGAACACTTCTTCAAAATACGCTGCATTCGAGTAAATCTCACATTATACGGGTTTAATAGTACTTATATGAGTTTATTTACGTCAGTACTCACCCTCTCTTATATTTATCACGAAGATGAACTTTCCAGAGTAGTATATCTACCTCATGAAATCATTTTCCAATTATATAAACAGCACCTACGAGAAGCAAAATCTACAAGGTTTATATGTGAAAGTAGTTGGGTAATACCTGTTTTGATACTTCTTCATTAATTAATATTTGCGGCCTTCGAGGAAATGTAAGTTCATAATTTAATGCTCAATATGAATCATGAACCAAGGAGTTTGTATTCTCTTTTATTGTAAGGACACATCAAGGAGGTCGAATCTCTTAGCGTATTCGCTAAATACAAAGCAACCTAGCAATGAAATAAAAATAAATTGAAACACTTATTCGAATAAAGACATAAGAAGCTTTTGTTTTTCATAATCTGGGTTTCAAAAATTTTCACTTGCCGGTTTTTTATTTGATAACGGAGGGTAGTAACTTTTACAGATTCTGAGATCGAGTTCAATTAAGAATCAAAAAAGTGAGTAGTACATTCTTAACTATCGAATTGATCACCTGGTGTGCCTAGGGTACCTAGTTAATTAAATATTTATTTTCAATAAAGCTTTTACATACAAAATGATGTAAGAATAGGTACTGGGCATTCAAAGCAAAGAATATGATATGAAACAGCACACGACCCAGTAGTTTATAATGTTCTGATATCGGAAGTCGTACGGACGCAGTGTTTACTCAGAGAACCGCAACGCATGCGCCCGCGCCGTTATTATTGTTTATTTTTATACGCGAGCCATTCGTCAGCTCAGATTTTTGTAGACCACCCGAAAGGCGTTGGATGTGTGACAGAGTAAACAGCCGACATAAAGTATCTACGGACAATTTACTTGAGACGTATTTATCCTTTTACTAAACTGGTTCGAAATAACTAGTGACACGACTTTTAGTTCGGACAATTACTATTTTGTGAAGTTATTGTTGTTTGTAGGCTGGTTCCATTTAAATAGTTTAAAGAATTTTCTGTTCGAAAAAAATATGTGCGATATACCAGCAGTTTCAAACGGCAAAGGAAAACTGAAACTAAAAAGTTCGGAATCATGTGTCAAGTGCACAAGAGGAGCCTTTGAGGCGCACTTTGAATCCTTTCACTATACTGGTTCGAAAGAACTGGTCACACGACTAAGTAGTAGTTAAGATCCGTGATGAATGCAGCCGTCAGGCGACCTACGCCTCCCGTCATCCGTCACGGGTATCCGTCCGTCCGACATAAAAATTCTCCCTCAGGCGACGTATCTCTTGATTAATGTTTCAAAAAAGCCCAATTAACCGCGCACTGGAACTCTATGCCCGCAGATGACTGTCGCTTACTCATTGGGTAATGATTAGGACAATTCTAGGTTGGTTCTAATTGTTATTTATGGTTTTTGAGGACCTTTGGTTCCCTTTTATGTTTTTTTCTTAGTTAAAAAACTGTTGTTATATAGGGATATGGATAAAAGTTTTGTTAGGATTTTTAACAGACTACAAAAAAAGGAGGTCGTTCACAATTCAGCCGTATTTTATATTTATTTTGAAACCCGATACTTCATTTGCCTACCGATTTTGATGATTTTAGATCAAGAAACATTAAACATTGCTACTTCTCAAATAAAACTTAAACTCGACTTGTCAACGTTCTCTATTACCTAATAACGACTTCTTTCCATTTTTATTCACGTAATTAACAAACTTGGTATTTGTTTTATTTTCATAAATAAACTCCAATTCCGATTAAATTATTAGAACTTTAAAACTCAAACAGTTCAGTTTATTTACTTATAATTTCGTGGAACAGTGTTTTTTATTGAATAAGACTTGGCTGTATGTCTATCTACCCACACAGATTTTACGACTTAATCTGTGAAATAAAATTTAAATGAATCAAAATAATAAACTTACCGTGGGTTCATAATTAAATCTTTGCCAGAGTGGCCTTTGCTGCTCTTTTAAGACCTTGGTATAAATTGAAAGTTTAGGGAACTTTATATTGTGTTAAGCTTCTCTGAAGAACTAGTACCAACATAATAAATAAAGATTTATGAAGTAGGTATTACTTACGCGGTAATAATTAGTGTAATCACTGTTATAAATAAAAAAATCAAACTTTTTTAAAAGGCAGGGAAATTATACTTTGCTTTTTTAAATAGAATTTAAATAGGTTATCATCTCTTGGAATTACAACGTGCCGAAACGTTTTGGCCAGTGTCATATCTAGTGATTAAAAGTATAGTATTCAATTAATCTTATATTATAATAATTTAATATTATAGTTTCACTGTATCATCATTATCAGCCTATAGCAGTTCACTGCTGGATATAGGCCTCCCCAAATGAGCGTCATTGAGTTCTTTGACTTGACGCATCCAGTCTCTGCCTTCAGCCTTTCACAAGCTGTCACTCCAACCACTTCACTGTAAAATAAATAAAAAAGCGACAGACAGCAGTATCAAACGTCTAGGTACTGTTTCAATTTCGTCTTCCTTGCCAAGTCCATAATTTTCAACGATTTTACTTTTTGTTATAAGAACAACGAAACTGATTTTTAGTTTGCTGTCCTAAAATGATATACTGGATGTAGGTCAGATTTGTTGAATTGTTATTTTTTTGTTTCAGATCAGCAAATACGATGTGTAGAAAAGTTCATAGCAAGGGTGGGGACTGGGTGGGAATGAGCGCGCAGTGAGCTCCGAGCAAAATGGCGTTAGCGCTGCTACAGTCACGACTACCAGTCTTCATGGCTTTGCTGCTTTTGAGGGGTAAGCTTACTCTTCTTATTAATAATAATAAATATTTGTGGACATTTCACACAGGATATTCGGTTTATGCTCTTTGTTTTTGTGTTACGGTTGTGTTGTTAATTATTTTTGTAAAATATCCTAAAGGATTTCTTATGTTATAAGAATACGCATAAATAAAACAAAAAATAAGAATAAACGGACGCATAGCAGACAGACTAGTTTGTGTTGGGCAAATAAAAGCCTTGAACATGTGATGGCTCGTACACTACAGAGTAACTACCCTTCCTTTATCAACAGATAGGTCCACGCACGGTAGTGTCTAGTATCAAAATAAAATACATTGCAATCTTGGATGTGTTTTGGTTGGCATTTTAGGACACATTTTTTCATCTATCCTACTATTACCCACCTATATAAATTGGTCTACCATGTGCATAATATGTTAATTTGTGAGGCCAATCAAGCAAAAGCTCGAACAGCTAAATAATCCAATTTGTTACACTCTATAATAGCCTTTGTAGCTTAAATTAGTTTGCGTTGCAATCAAACAACCGTAGTTAGGTACCTATATTGAGTCGTTGCCTAAGTGTAGAACTGACATTGACGCTCAAGACATGCAACCCCGAGGGGTGAAATTGGTATTCTAATAAATTATTACTGCTGATATTTCCGGTAGCCACAGTCTCATAACAAAAAATACAATATATGATTGTTATCAAAATGTTCGTCTCACTCGAGTTTTAGGTAACACTTCAGACATTTGCGGCCAGCAGTCACTTGTACTCGTCGCGTAAGTATGTGAATACATACATAACTGCTCTAAAAGTAGCGTCTTTAATTATTGACTCTATAAACGGGAAACAAAATAAGTACCTACATAAAATAACATAAATTAGTGCCGTGCCTGCGCAGTCAACCCAAAAATGCCCGCCTTAACAAGGAACATAAAATCGCACTTTACTTTCTAATTTGCTATTCAAGTGGCTTTCACACGTTTCAGTGTTCTGTTTTTTCGGCCGAGGACAAAATATCTATTGACTTTGCTTTATTGAAATTACCCACTTCGTCGTGGAAGAACGAATTAAAATCGCATTAGGAAATCCCGTTCCCGCTTAACTTTTCCAGTCTGTGCACAAAGTCCGGGTGTATCGGAATAAATGGTCCAAACTTCGTTTATTTATACAGTCTTACTGAATATTTAATGTTTTCGTGCTTAATTTTATATTCCTGTCACTTGAAATAAAACTTTATACGAAGTTCAGACAAAAATATAGGTAAGTACTAACTTATGTTGTCCCGAGTTTTTAAAATGCTTAGAAAATCTACTGTCCCTCAAGCGAACAGATTTTACAAAAAGTAATTACAGTTGAAGTTTGTGTTTCGTTTCGTTTTAAGTAGGTATTATTTTCTTTTGGAAATTGTAAAATGATCCCATAAAGACATTTCTGAATTTGTTTACAATTGTTCTTTTAAAATTTCAAAAACAATGTTCTTACATGAACTGGTTTGATTTTTTACGACTTCCGAAACTGTATAATCAAAGACATTCAAAGCTTATTTCCAGTAAAATAATGTAGTCCAATGCACGATTTGTCGTCGTCGGTAAAAATTGTTCAGTAAAATAAATCTTGGCAATCAAACAACGTCGTTTTCATTATCCATAACCACAACTGACTTACGAGAATAAGGGTCTATTTAGGTAATTCCACTAACTTGGCAAAAAGCGTATAAAAAATGCGAATCGGAGTCACGCCTGTTCGCTGTTGCTCACCCAAATAGGATAATCGCGTAGTTATTGCCTGTGTCTGAATAGACACTAGCCACGCCAACCGCTCGTTTATTTACGTGCCATAATCCATGGCATAACTCCATAACTCGTTTATGTGGAAATGTCTTACTACTGGCACGCGTGATAGATGCTTGCCACATGCTGTTCCGATTGATGAATATATTCATGTCCGTTTCCTTCAAAGGTCGAGTCTAGTCACATTCAGGCATGTGTCGAACATGACTTTCTTGACGTCGGGTGGTAGGGCTACTACATAATTCGTAACACCGCGCCGCGCCGTAAACACATACCTAATAAAAATAATAAAGTCAATTTTATCGATTCATCATTAACATGTATAGATAGCACATGCAACAAGTAGGTACCTAACCTGCCAAAGACATATAGAAGTTTTCTTATAATAACTTGAGGCTCTGCCCACGGGCATTATAAAATGTAGGGGAGCTAGGGGCTAGTTGTAGCGGGGGTAAGAAGTAACAGTGAGTTTTCTCAGTAAATATAAACTCAATTAATTAGTACTAATTCTTAACATGATTCTTATAACCGCCCCCATGGCATAAGCACAGCCAGTGCACCACTGACCGGTGGTGAACAGACGCACCATTTTGATCATAATTATAAAGAGTTTTGATTCTCGTAAATTTTGATTGGGTATACGTTAATTTATAAGCATTTTTGCATATGTGTTGGTCTGGAAGCATTATCCATTATATTATCTTTCAAATTGTTTTACTGTTTCAGAAAAACATTAGCTATTTTTCATATAATTATTGAAAATCATACCATGGGGTAGGTTGTAACAAAACTTGGGGGCAACTTCGGGGCACTGCAAGGGTATAAATTTCAATGGTAAACATAAAAAAATATGTTTGTTTTAAGGAAGTCTCTGGCTCTGACTGTCTGAATAACATTTCTGCATTATTTGCTGAAGTTAATCCTTTAAATAGATCAACATCTTCCAAAATAATCAAATTTTGTATTGTTGTGTTTAATATTAAACTAATATTATGTATCGGTTCTGTTTATTTTTTGGTGTTACAACTTGCCCCAATTACGGGGCAAGTTGTAACAGCTTGACTTGTTTTACGAAAATTGCCTGTGTGTCTAATCTAATTATCATTTGGATTAAAAGTTAAATGCATCCGATAGACGAATATATCAGCTACAATCAAAAACTTATGAATATTTTTTTTAATAATAGCGTTTACCAAAAAATGTTACAATATGCCCCTACGTGTGTATGTCAAATAGAAAGCTGGCATATATTTTTTTCTATATTTTGTGTATGTGCTATGTGGTACACGATGTACTTATACTTACTCATTTTGCGTTTAAAGGTTATTTTATAGTGCAGATTGAATCAAGACAACTCATTCAAAATTAAGGAAGCAACTGTCGACTTTAATGCGAAATGGGGAAAGACTAAATCGGAACTTGAAGGTAAAATGGAATATGGAATAAATATGGCTCGTCATTCCCACCCATTCTACCCGGCTATTCACATAACTACCTAAATAAAAAGTTAATAAATTATTCGTTCGAAATATAAAAATGTTTTTGAATTGTAATTTACCTATGAAGTAGGGACCTATAAAAGCAAATTCCAAACATTTATTGTGAACTACATGTTTTTTATTGCCTCAGTGCGCGAGTCTGACTCACTATTTATCTATAAACATTTTGCGGTGTTCGTTTAGTGATAAACATCATAACGAAATTCAAAAGTGACTTTTCCGAAACAAAAGCCTTTGACAAACAACCAATATGCAAATGTCGATAGAATCGTTAAAACTATGACGGAAATTGTTTATAGACGAGGCGAGGCGAGGCGAATTTATTTTTGTTATTGTTTGTTTGTAGACAATCAGGCTGGGTGGAAGACATGTTGCGGTTAAGCCGGACGAGGTGGCTTTGAATACCGATGACGACGCAACTACGACCCGTTTCAATCTGTACTCTATGCATAAGTAATGTGAAAAGTATGGCGATGCGGCTCGGAAGCGGAATACACGCTCTTCTAAAATATCGCCACATATTTTTATGGTAACAACATCAGTTATTTGTTCTTAGTACGCAGTACCAATGCGTTTTGTAAAGTGGGTCACTTGTAGTTTTGAATGTTTGATCCAAATGTTTTTATTATTGTTTTCTCACATCAATACAAGATCTAATAAGATGTTTAAATCGGAATATCTAATCTAAAACTCATAACAAATTAAACTTTATCCTGGCTACACGTCATTACGTCATCAAAATACTCACAAAAGGTAAAGGTAGAAAGCGGATTTTTCGGCTGAATAAAGCAGCTGACGTCGGACATTAGTCATGAACATCAAAAAGGCTTTAAAATCCCAGCCGGGGACTACCGATGAGAAGACAAAAAGGGCTGTAACTTCCAACAGATGAACGAACAGTTTTCTTTACAGCTTCTTTACAGCTTTTTTCTGTTTTATGGCCGTTGTGAATCAGCGGACACTTGGGAGTCATGTAATTCTAATACCGGCTGAGGCATACTGTCTACTTAATTGGCACAGAGAACCAGAATTCGTTTCAGTAATATTAACCTACCACCCCATCAGTAGCAGGTTATGGACCCACTGCCTGGTTGCTTGTATTGTAATTATACATAGGTACATTGTTTCTACAATACAATTTAGGCTCGATAAAGTTAAACCGAAATAAACGAAAACTGTTTATCAAAGCTTCCTACAAAGTATCTAATTATCTTGAAACTAAAAAGCTTAGAGCTGAACAATGCTCCAACTCAGTTTATCAATAACAATAAATTGTAAAGGGATAATTTTCTAACAGATAGCCAAGTAGGATTATCTTGCCTGTATCTCCCATATTTGGTCGCGTTACCAACAGGCTGTGCGAACAGGTGTAAATTCAAGGTATATAGATTAAGGACGTTTGAAAAATATCCTTTTTGATTTAAGACGTTTCAAAGTTATATTGTTAACAAATAGCAAAGTTGTATTAGTTTGTGATTTCATTGTTGATTGAAGTTTCCAGTAGGTATAAACCTAAACATACCTAGGCTAGGCTAGCCCAGCTGATAGGCCTAGGAAAACTTGATATTTTTTAACACAAGCTATATCGTTGTTTCTGCTGAAACGAAATTTCAGAACAGTCTTTTCTACTGAAAATTTCTAACAATACGCAGATATTTATTTACTCGTACTTATGTCAGTTATTTCCCGAAGGATTTATTGGATCCTGACTTGCTCTTTCTTGCCGATGATTTTACTTTGGTTTTTTATTCGAAAGTGTCATTCTGTGTGATTAATATGACGTGACTTCGTGCGTGCGTAGAAACGCCAATAGCCTGTTAAGTGTTTTTGGAGTATCAATCATCATTGAAATCGTTTGTTTTAAAGGTATCATCTTTTTAATCAATAGAATTAAAAGGGATATAGTTTATACATGTTTTCAGGCATCACCGTAGGTACTTGTTTGGGTGAATGGATGATTGATTTTATATTAGTATTGGGTAGTTTGGTGCTCGTACCCGAGAGTCGTTCGAGCGCCCCTCTGTTGCCAGGGTAATCGCTGTCTGAAATAATTTATGAATTATGCCATAATAACCTTTGTAATATAGGTCAAAGCGAGGATAAAACACTTTCGCTCCTAAATTGCTATTGGAAATAATTTTGGTTTTGTCTTTTGAGGCAAGTTAGTCATAAATTAATTGAAATCCTATAGGATGCTGTAATATTTACTATGTCAATTAAGGCTCTAGTCAAAGGCTGCATGCAATAAGGTAACGAAAAAAAATGCTGTTAAGAGTCTTAAGTGCATCTAAAAATACTTTAATAAAAATAACTGAACAATCATAGAAATATTTAAATTGCAAATACCGGTCTATGTAATTTAATTATTTAGATAATCATTTTAACGGAATATGTTTCGTGGTCTGTTTCTTAATTTGATTTGTAAAGGAAGTCAGTTATTCGTTCTAGGGATGTTCTGGAGATGTTCCACTTGCGTGTTATAAATTAAATCAAGCCCAAATTGATAAAAAATTGTATTCTCGGAGGCGTGTAGCAGATTCCAGGCGATAATCAGCTCAGTTCGTAAGTAACCCGCGTGTGTGTAATGCTCGGCAATAATTCGATTTTTTTGCTTGAGTGCGCGGCACGCGCGGCAGAACCCGCGTGCGATTTACCGACAGTCAAGAGAGAACAGCCAGAACTCTCCAACCTTTCGGTACGCATACACCTAACCCGCTATCGGCTGAAGTATGATCGGACGTCGCCGACCGAACAAATGTCGATGGAATCGAATGAACGATCTCTGTTGTAGTAGTATATGCACTCTTTTCTTTTAGCATACGTTTGATTCATCATCATCATTCGCAATCCGACTTCCCGTTTACAAGTTGGTCATAAATTAATTGAAATCCTATAAAGGATGCTGTAATATTTGCTATGGATGTATGCAGTAAGGTAACGACAAAAAAGACCTATTCCTCCCTTTGTGTGTGATTATATCGGCCGAATTCGGCTGAGGACGGACGCCCGACGTCCGAGAGTGTATTTGTACCGTTTGAGAGGTGCACTTAAAATCCTTTCATTGCCCTGGTTTGGAAGAACAAGTAGCAGGACTAGTGTAGTTCAGCAAGCTCTTTTTGTGTTCACGGGATTGTAGAGCCTACGTCTGGTGCTATTTATTGGAAAGTCTGAAGCGGTTCGAGATACAATAAAAAACGTGATAACAAAATGGGTTGTCACTTTGCCACAATTTTTTTACCAGTTCCTGATTGATGTTGATCGGTGTCTCACTAATCTGATTAATTTCTCAATTCTAATTAATCTATCCAGCATTATTGCAGTCGACCGATTGAACTTAACTAAAGTAAACCAAGCATGGCAACAATCTATCGTCGTTTTAGTTGTTTCTCCTTGATCATACCGATAGAAGTGCGCCAGCTATGTGCTCTGAACATGCCGTAACTCAGCTACGGGCGCGACGCACGACGAAGGCACAGGGATGGTGAACATGTGAAACAATTTTCCCCTTATGAATAAAATTTAAAGGTGCGTATGCAAATTTCCATTACCGAGGGCCGTCTCCAGTAATGGTGTCATATGTGCAGACATTCACTTTTCATATACTCCGTAAAAGGGTAATTTCAAACGACATCTCGTGAACTTAAGGTTACCTTCAGCAATCGAGACTTTTACGCGCTTTTTGTATTATGGTAGGTTTTTATTTGTTAGAGTTGATGAACACTTTTACCTGCTAAAAGAAGGAATGATGAACTTTGTTTGAGCGTAAATATCTAACCCCGTGGGCACCTTTACGAAGGTCAAACAAGCACTTCAACTTTAAAATTACCCACATTTGTGTAACCTACTTGAAGTTCCGACTTGAATACAATAGAGACGGCAAAAGCTCGCGTTAACTCACGTTTAACTCAATAAAAAGTCCTTTTAGGGGTCTACGCAATCACATCATAAAACGTTCGTACAATATTATCTTAGGACTATTTTAATTAAACTTTTAAATGGGTTAACCAGCTAATAGAGGTAAGCCCTACTCTCAAGCCCAAACTTACAATGACCATGTAATACCTACCAACGAATGAGTAACCAAATGTTGTTGCTTATAAGATATATAAAGGCTCAATTTGTTGACTTTTACCGAATCACTTCCTATTTGATCCGTTAAATTAGAACTGAATTCTTTAGTAAGTACTTTGAAGTAAGAGGTTGATAACTTTATCTGTAGTTGGAAATTATGTATCTAATACACTAAAATACCTATTGAGTTATCAGTGTTAATTTTTAGTTTATTTTCTGCTTTGTGACTTTCAAAAAACGTAGGTATAATTTGTTAGTTTTCATTTCCAAAACGGTGTTGAAACTTTGATTATCATTTCATTTTGGAATATAAATACATCACGTGGTAACTTAGCTTCCTATACTTCGAAAATAAAGGTATTTCGAACAAATCGAAGACTTTTTGGATAAAAGCCAAATCTACAGATGGATCTATCCTTGTAACATTGAGTATACGGACTTAAGTATATCAAGCAAAGGAGAATTCGTGCAGCGGCCGCTGACAATCAGCACAATTTTACGAATACTACTACTAGTCATGTCACTAGTTCTTTCAAGCCAGTTTCATTTTACGAATAAATGTACACGCATTTTAATTATATGCTCTGATTTTGTCTATTGTCATTATGTAAATATTAATATTATATTTCAGCGCATGTTTATGTATGGTAATGAAATTGTTCATAACTGTTGGATAATCTGTGCCGCGTAAATATCACTTTTTACTACTAGGTAGGTTGTGGTTTACAATATTGAGTAAAATCGAAATTGAAATATTTAAAATTCCTACGTTAGCGATTGACTGACAATCAACGCACAGGCACAGTCTTAGAAGCATGAAACTTGGATGTAATATTTATCTTATGGATTAAGGGTGACTAAGAAAAATCCCGAAATTGAGTTCCAACTGAAATCATCGGGAAGAAGTTAGTATGAAAAAGAGCTCAAAGAATACTAGGTCGACGGGCGTTAGGTACTTATAAAGACTCTGATCAAAGCATCTGTAATTCCATTTTTCTGTGAAACATCTGAATTTTTAAATATCAATATCTATCAGTAATGTAGCCCTCTAATGTCCTAGGTAATTAAAAATACGGCGCAGTTGACTTTTTAATAAAGTTCAAAGTGAGTCTACCGAACTTGTTCATTATAAATTTTTTCATCATTAAAACTTTGTTCGCATGCTACTTACCTATCAGGTATTTTTATTGCATACGTCATAGGACAAATATAAAATCTCTGCTATTTTTTACTACGTTCAATCTTATTTTATTGCTTAAAGCAAACGAAGTGCAATTTAAAGTTACACAGGTCTGAATTTCAAAATATCTGTATTATCTAATAATAATAAAGGTACCTATCCAATTTTAGATAGAGAAATTATACACAATGCTATCTATTCCGCCGTTTTAGCAACAGCTCAGTCAATAAATGAGTATAAATGGTTGGTTATTATACCTGAATGTTAAAGCATAAAGTTCTTTTCTAAAGTAAGATTTTTCTATAAGTTATTTGCGCTGATGGATCGAAAAGGTTAAAAGGTACTTATATTGGACTTTTTATTGTTTATTGGCGGAAATGGAGAAGGCTTAACAGTCAATACATTTATGCAGTAGGTGTAGGTAAATACACATAAAAATATATCTAGCTTGACGACGACATGTCACGTTACTGGAATAAAAAGTAAATCACCAGCAAAAATCCTCAGCCAAACCTAAATTCATTTGACAATAGAACGTGTAAATGGCGTTCCCCGTCAATATTTATCGTACCCTCGAATCTAGGTTCCATATTTTCTTCATTACTTATGCATAGAGTATAGATTGGCTACAGCAAGACGCGGCATCAATATTCAGTCAGCGATTGCAGTGACGCTGAGATTACCTTAACTATATTCCGATAGGTATTCTTTGAAACCCATCTCGACGATAGAAACTGCAGGTGCCGCTCTTCCACTCATCTATACCACTATGTACTTACTGAATATCCAATAGTTTACATAGTTTTAGGAATTATTTAATTAACTTTTTAAAATTAAATATTATGAAATTAATACGGAATTCTGTTTTTATTTTATTAAGTATCTCCAATATGTATAGCAGCCTTTTTATGTTGTGAATCTATGTAATTTAAACCATCATGTATGTAAGTTTCAAATGATCTAATGACTTTCATCAAATTTATCTAAATATTTCGTAAATTGATTAATTTATCTATTTTTAATTAATTTTATTCTTGTATTTACCTAATTTTGTTAAACATAATTTTGGCATGGTAATTCTTTTGGTCAAGCGTGAGTTGACCGAACAAAAAAATTATTATGACAGAATTGTTTTCACAAAAAAAGAGCAAATGGTTCGTAAGACACTTTT
Source organism: Scotopteryx bipunctaria (assembly GCA_949320045.1). Lineage (NCBI taxonomy): Eukaryota > Metazoa > Arthropoda > Insecta > Lepidoptera > Geometridae > Scotopteryx > Scotopteryx bipunctaria. The sequence goes on along the minus strand of OX439450.1, from coordinate 7,426,236 downwards.
ACCGTATCTCTTCTGGTTTCGGATTTCCCCATAATATAGTCCCGCTTAAAAACACTGTATACAGTTTATGGCTCAGACATTATTCATACAAGAAAACTTTTTAATGTAATTTTCAGAAAGTATAATTATCAAATAGATCTTTTTATTTTATTTTACCAATTTATGCGCATGTTTAATTTCTTTCGTATTTCGTAATTTGCGTATATATTTTGCAATATGACCAGTCAAATTGCTATTGATTTAAATTTTGTTATTTCTTTATTAAATAATTTATTTTTCTTACCTGATTTAAAAAAGTTGGTATTATCCTTAAACATGTCTAAATATAGAGTAAGTGCGATATTAGGCGTCATGTGACGAAATCGTTTTATCGACTTCATAGAAGTCCCAAAGAATCCATACATATTTTTTTATCAAAAGTAATTACCTGCCTATGTTTAGTAAACCCCATTCATAGAGTTGATAAAGATCAGACACTGTTTATTGTATTTAGTCACACGTAGTATTTACTATTACACCGTTCTGTTCACACACAAAGCTTGTTTTGTATGGAGTCGTCTTTGTTTAGACAGGCACGTGGCTGCTGAGTTTAGTAACGGCCTAATTTCGTATTCCCCCAAAATTCTTAGGACTCGCGTGCCTTGATTCCACTTGTAAATTCGTTAAATTCTTCGATAAAACTGTGGAATCCTATAACGATAATGAAGCTCTGAGGCGCCTCTGTACTATCTGTAATGCAATCGCATCCAATAAGAACTGTTGATGTGGGTTCGATACCTAGTCACTTATTTGCATAATAATATCCTTTGTGTTCGATACCATCAGATTGTACAATAGAATAATTCTACAGTTATTAAAGATGTATGAAAATTTTAATAGGGTTTGCAAATATTATTATTTTATCTAGGTACCTAACTCTAAAAATATTTCTTTGTTGGACTGGAAGTAAAGAAGAAGCATAGATTGCGTCCAGCTATTTCTCTCCCTGAGCGTGTCGTAAAAGTCGAATAAGGAATAGTATCCATTCCAATATGATGGACCACCTATATGGACGATGGTCTGATCACCTGTCACCATGATTCCTCATATCCATCTTAGGACTAAATCAGAAGTGGCTGCAAGTTTTCTTATATTTACTTGTGGTTCTGCCCACCCCATTAGGGATACGGACATGATCATATGTATGTACGTATGTATGTAACTTTAAAGAAAATAAGGATTGAAACTTGATAGAGCAAATTGTAGTTACGGTTGGATCTTCGATATAAACTAGCAATATCTGTATTAGTTTGCTTGTTGGTTCTGCGATATTAAATGCGTTTACTAGATTGCTACGTAAGTTTAGCTTCTCGTAAATGTTGCACACTAGTGACTTACTGCAATTCTACAGTTAGGATCTTAGGTAACTAAATAGGGCAAACATTTGGCATTCTATAGAACGTGCTACTTCGTACTTGCAAAACACTATAGAAGCTTTCCTAGTAAAACTCTACGTTTCACTTTGAATGTATGTGCATGCTAGAACTTTTTCATACCGTTTTACTCGAACTTTGCTTTGAGAACTCTGATTCTCTGATTTGTATTCCTTAACATTAAATTAATTTATTTAAATTTAAATATTTTACTCGTATAGTCAATATAAAGAAGATTAAAACTAATAATATGTTGATACTTTCAGTCAGTGCTGTATTCGTAGTATATAAAAAACCTAATGTTATGTTTTTATTTTCAAGTTACAATACATAATGCTGTTGGTGATCCCGTTTTTGAATGAATAAATAGAAAAATATAAAAACATTAAGCTTTCTTTTGCCTAGGCTTTTGTTACCTTAGTTTATTTTATATCAAAAGAATGTGATATAAAATAAACTAAGGTAACAAAAGTATGTATAAAAATAAACATGAGAAGAATCTTTACCCAATACGGTGAAAAACAACGACGTTGAAAAAATTTCGTATAATAATTTAATGAAATTGACCATGCGACTGCTTTACCATTAAAATGAAGCCTGAGGAGCTTTCACTGCGCCTCGTTAGCTGCACTCATGTCAATGTCATTGAAATATTTTAAATATGCAAAAATATTTGTATTCTGATGTGATCTGACTTTTCCATAAGAAGCTTTGAATGTATACCATTATTATTCATTGACAAAGGTATGTTTATGTAAAACAATCCTGATAGCTGCAATTCGTATACAAATTGCTCTATAGCAATCTTGGTCAGGGCCCAAACAAGCAGAACAAAAGCGGAATGTCTACCGTTTAGTGCAGTTGTCACCGTGACTACTCACGTTGCCTTATGTGGCTCTAATATCCAGGTCTATGTATATCCCAATTGGCTTAAAATGTACAAGGTTTGTAGTACGTAAATCTGGTTACTGTAACACATTATATGGTTACTATAATGTCAAACTATTTTGTCAAATAACTCATTATAATATTATGTTTTAGTTATTTATTAAGTCTGTTTTTTAAGTGTAGGTAAGAATCCAAAAAAAATATTTTACCATTATGCCCCGTTTTCTTAATGATATAGCTGAAGAGTTAAAAAAATTACCGCCCTTGTTCAAAAATTAGATTTTAATATGGTCAGTACATGTTAAGCGATATATTACACAAAAACTGTAAATTTTTACTATTTCAAGTTGTAATTTTCATAAAAAAAGATTGAAACTTACGATTGCCTAAATTATTATATTCCTTATCAAATATTTTCCATACAGAAGAATCGTGAAATAACAGTGTGTAACTGGCTCTTAACCGGTTTTTTAATAAATCCATCTGGCTTGAATGAAATACTCTTACGTAATGGAATCTTTGTTTTTTTGACCGTAGTTAAACAAGTATCACACCTAAACAAGCTTTTCAGAAAAGCTTCATTCACCGTGTAGAAAAACGAACGTTCAGAAACGCCACGGTCGCGGTTGCGGCAGAGCTTTTATCTAAGCAAATATCGCAAAATCACATCACGTAATCGTTTTAACCTCCCATGTGCTAAAACGGAAAACAGTTTTGTTTTATTAAAATAACAACCGTACAGCTGGCATTTAGATTAGTCAGGATATTTTGTGGCGGAAAAATCAGATGACCAGGAATGAACCTAAAATAAACGAATAAACTACATTATGTATGTAGCTGCCGCAAGGAATTTGAATTATGGTTTGTAAATATTGCAACATGGTGTAGTTGTGGTGTAATGTATAGCACAAGTTCCCTTTGTTATTTATTCGACAGCTGTAAATATCCATCATCCATAAAAATGTATAGAGACATGACTCTATACCTTGGACGAATAAACACGCTTACATTTTTGTTATCGAAAACAGATAATTATACTACTACAAAGCTAATTGGCTACATACAGAGTCGATAGTGCAAGGAAAACATTCTTAATGCTGCTAAGGGAGAGTACCTGCGAGTATGGCAGTGCTCTCTGCACTGACACTAGTAGGATGCTAATAGCAGATGCATTAGGCGCTACGCAAAAGTAACCGCAGCGCTTTCCATATTTCCCCATTTCATGGACAGACGAAATACCTGGATATTTGAGTTTCATACATTTTGATGTATCTTGTGCATATCTCTACACATCTTTACCTTTGACCCAAATCGAGTTAACTTGAATGGGACAATGGAACAACGGGAAACGAAGTGTAAAAATCGCGGGGGTTGATGAATGAATGAAGAGCGAACAAAATCATTCGTGGGTTAACTTGATAAAAAAAACTTTCGTAAACATGTAAATTATATTAATAAAGCTATAGGACACAAAAGTCCTCTATAGGAAACTTATGTGAAAACTGTTAACTAGTAAAATTGTTCAGATACCTCACCCACCTATCATACTGCACCACAGGTAATCTAAAAAAAACATTCCAAATAGATATAAATGCTAAGTGGTGGCCTTTATTGTTACCTTATTCTATTGGAAGAATATTGTGCCTTTGTGTGTTTTTAGTAACAGAATAAATGCTTTTCTATTCTATTCTAAATTGTGATATTTTCGAAGGACGAGTAAAACTAGTCCCACTACAATCTAATCTCTGGCACCCCGTAAGGAGGAGTTCATTTATAGTTTTATATTTTCATACAGACTGAAAACACGAAACCTTTTTCTTTGGACACAATTTTTCTCTTGTATTCTTATTTTATTTTTTCTCTTATATTTTAATTTTTAACTTATAATAACAATATTTCAGCTCAGTAAAAATCTCCCTAATTACACTCACGTATATAAGTTAACATTTATGTCTCGTCAGGCTTTCAATAAACTTTCCTTATTAAAACTTATTGTATTCAACTGAAAACGTTAACTGTCAGTACAAATTAAAAAAACAGAACCACTTCGATTTCAAAATGCTCGAAAGCTTTAAATATTAAAACAAAAAAAAAATTAAATGACAAATGATTTTACTGAGATTGACTTTAATACGTAGAACACAAACTAGGAAAAAAAAACATCATATTGCTTATTATATAACTTAGGAACGTGGCAGAAAATTACGAGACCGCAGTCGACTTTCCAGTACCGAAGTACATTAATATTATGTTAATTTGACACAAAGCTGTTGCGCCAAGTTACGCAATTTATAGAAATGGAATAGGAACGGGATCTGAGATGGAAATTATTGTAAATCGCAGTCATGATGGACTCTGTTTTGAAAGCGTTTTCTGTAGCGAGAACAATCACACCGACGCTGACGCCCTGCTACTACTACAACTAGGTACTACTTCTTCTGTTGGCACTAATCTCTCCAATCTTGTTAATCGAAACAGTATGTTGAGAGAATTTATGTGCTCATAAATAAGGCTGTTCTAGCGCACTTCTTTAAAGTTCAACGACATGCAGTTTTTCTTTAATCTCCTTCATCATTTGGGAGTATAAGTATTATGCATCAACTTTTAGCCTTTCCTGTACCTATTGTTCTGTGTGAGCTTGTGCGCTTAATATGAGTACTTATTGACTTTATTTTTTAAATATCCCTCATCTATGACAATGAAGACATCTATATCTACTATTCTATTCATAAAACGCCATAAAGACAATGCTTATAATTCAACAAGAGAGCTAATAGTTTCATGCAATCGCGTCGAAAACCCCTCGTTATCCCGCCTAATAGGCAATTGTAATAAATATTTTGTAGTCGGCCAATAGGCGCCGTAATTAAATGAGCTTGAGTACGGCTCATTGATTCGCAGAAGTCAGATTAATCAACACAAATTGTTCTTATGCAAGCCTAGCAGCCTACGAACGATTGACGAATTACTACAATAATTTAGTAGGGCATTTATTTTATTGTAGTTAGGAAACAACGATTAAAATTAAATGACCTACTTTTGTCGCTACTGAACTTTGTCTTATGCTATAGGTACCTAGAGTTCACATAATTTTTTAACGTTTTCCTTTTCTAAATAAGTCAAGGAAGAGTGTACATGCACTTGAGATAGAAATAGTCAATTTTCAAATCAAGAAGACAAAATAGATTAGTGAATATAAAACGGAACACACACACGTAGATGAAAATATAAGAGTTAAACTAACTAAATGAATGAATGACTGACAGCCATACATAAAAACCGTTTAGCAGCTGCCGTGTCGTTACACTTGCTTAGAAAAATACCGTCTGTACCGTCCTTGCATCTATTAGACAATTATAAAATTGAAATCGTGTGTACTTTCGAACGAATAATTTAAAACATTGTAGGTTCGCCGATTGAATTAACATTTGGAATGAGGGAGAAAAATTAAAAATAAACACAGTTGAAAATATAAGGAAATAAGGTACTTGGGTGGTTAGCGAGGCCTGGCATAGAGCCAGCCTAATGCTAAACCGACCCGCTAACACAACTAGAACTCTCCCTTGAATTAATAATGGAGAGGTAAACCTAATCAAGAATGAAATTCTCATAGCATTATTACTTTTAGACTACGGGCAATGTAGTGGGAGTGACACCGCCTACTATCAAGATTGTGGCATCAATTGATTTTTAGGGTACCGTACCCGAAGGGTGCCAACGGGACCCTATTACTAAGCCTCCACTGTCCATCCGTCCGTCCGTCCGTTTGTCTGTCAGAGGGCTGTCTCATGAACTGTCTCTTAGTTAGAGTTGAAATTTTCACAGATTTATTATTTCTATTGCCGCTACAACAACAAATAATAAAAATAAAAGAGGCCCACATACAAGAAACACTTTTTATGAACGATGGTACGGAACCCTTCGTGTGCGAATTCAACTCGTACTTGTTCAGTTTCATTCTGTTCGAAAAATAAGCGAGCAATATTCTTAGGTTAGAATTTTTTCTGTAAAGAAGCCGGATAATCATATAACATAATATAAGTTAGAAAACGATGTGTCAGGCACGAAAGGAGTATCTTATGAGTAATTGAATCTTTTCACCACACTAGTGACACGTATTAGTATAATTAGCACTTTACTAGCTAATGCTAAGCCCCCCGCTAACACAGAACTCTCCCTTGATTTTAGCATTACAAGTGATTAAGTGTCTAAGAAAAAATTACAACTTATTTGCATGAGTTTCATTTATTTTCCGAATAAGTTCGTACCTATAACAGAAACGGTTGTTGGGTTCTTCCTAGCAAGCACAAACCATGTTTATATTTTACTAGTAAGTATAGCATAGGAAAGCTCAATTCTGCCTGTAAAAAGTTTAATTCACAGAATACCTACTTATTATCTAGACAGAGATACCTACCTATATCTAGAAGACAAGAACAAGGAAGCTTTTGTCTGCTGATAGGACATTGATAGGGCAATTACTTCAGATCATTATTTTTATAGCCGATCATTACTCTGCCCAAGACTGTGTCTAATTAAACCAGAACGTACCAGACTAATAAACCTGTCAAGTACGAGTCAAAAACGCACACGAAGGGCTCCGTACCATCGTACATGTATTATATAAATGTTTATTGTATAGGGCCCCCTTTTATTTCTTCATTTTATTTTATTTTTATTATTTGTTGTTATAATGGCAATCGAAATACCTGGCGTAATACGTAAATACGTTGGCAACCTTTCGGGTGCGGAACCCTAAAAATCAACGTTTGTAGGACAATGTAAATAGTGACGAATGATAATTGAACAAGTTCTCTCGTAAAAATATAATTACTTTGAGATGAGAATATTCAGCAAATTTTCGACAACTTTTATTAGATGAACATTCCATGACATCTCCAGAATTTTTAATAAGTTAATTCATCAAGCAATTAAAATAAGTGATTCGCAAAAATGACGATGCCGTATCTTTTCGACCCATTTTTGAATGTAAATAAGAACATCAATTCCCTATGCTTCATTCAGAATTTCGTCTTATGCTTTCCCCGGCTTACCCGGCCAGTAGCGGCATTCTGCAAAAGAGTTGAAAATTGCTTTTCTTAGTGAAACAATGTTTTTGAAATTAATTTTGTTTACATAGGTATCTTCGAATTTATTTTCAAATTTTTATATTGCTAGATAACGGAAATATTGGGTAAAAGTTTTGGAAATAGTGTGATCGATGGTAGAGTACCCGTATTTAAAAAAATAGGCCTTATGAGTACCATGGTACAACAACACCAAGACTTATTCATACACTCCTAGAAATATTTGCAGAAAATGCGAACATTTCAACCGCAACGCAACAGCTGGCACTCGCCGCCGCCAAGATACCAAGGTCTTTAATTTTAATGTAAACCAGGATGGTTGCTCCTATGTTGGTCAGTCGAAGGAAATAATTAGGTAATTAACTAAATTGAAGGTCTCCGGACCTCAACTTTTGGTAGCACTGTATCTTACCGTCAAATGAACAAATGACGATCGGATTCCTCTATAATTGTTTCTGTGATGACATCTCGTTAAGTGAGAGAGCGCCTGGCGGCGGCGCCATGTCAAACAATGCAAGTAATTGAAAGTGTCCCGACCGTGTCTCGTCGTACTCGGTGCACACTAAACAATAATCCATTACAGTTTTATAATCCAACAGTAATTTTGAGACAATGCACTCTATGAGTCACTTCGACTGCAGTCGGTTTCACCATACAACCTATATGGCTTGATTTATAGGCCTGGCGTAAACCGATAAGCATTTGCTGGGCTACTTTTACTAAGTGTCGTTTTAGTCTGAAATCTGACAGCTTTTAGTGGCGTTTCTTTTCATAGAGTAAATCAAACTTACCTATTGTATTGCCCACAATGGCATAACGAAATTGGAATAGGTAACAAAGTATACAGATGGATTAGATGAGCAAAGCAGGCACAACACAACTAACCTAGCAATTCAACATTATTCTAATGAAAGCTAGCTCTTTACTCTGACCCCACTGCTGAGCAAAGGCCTCTGTAGGCCAGTTTGTTGAGTGGACATCGAGTTCGTCATAATGAGTATGTTTCCATTGACAAATATGCAATCTTCCCACCCCAGATTTATAGTTTGCGTTTCTTGCTTTAAGTCATGAGTCCATACTCATCAAAGACCATTCTTTGATTGGCTCATCGCGAGTCCAACATGTTGTAGCTCTGATAATGTTGAAAAGAATAAAACAATGTCGTCGATGAATCGCAGATTTGTTAATCTGTTCTCGCCAACGACGATTCCTTTGTGTGCTCATTTGGCTGCCAATTTTCTGAAGACTTCTTCTAGGGTTGCTGTAAATAATTTAGCTCTTTATTGGTAAGTAATATTTGTTTATTTACATAGGCTAACTTGTCCTCATAAACGTTAAAGACAAATCCAATTTTACAGTGTCCAACTCGACGTACGCCGTTCGTTGACTATAAACTTGGCAGCACTCCATAAAACTTGCAAAAAATCTAGTGGACAAATAAATGTCCGTCGTCTGTTTTGTCAAATCTGTGCAGTACGTGCCTCCGCCAGTGAGCGGGACCAGGGCGCGCGCCCGCGAACTGATTTTATAGCGCCATAAAATCTCGTGAAACGCGTCCTTAAATCACAACGGTACGTCGTATTTCATCGTTTGGTTGTCAATGTTTATTTTATATCATATTTTACAGATCCCTCGTGTATAAATCACGCCTGGATTGATATACATTAAGGTCACGTAGATTTGGCAGATCGCTTAGTTTCCCGCTGCTCCACCCACAGCCTCCCTGCGCCACCGCCGGCTCCGACCGGCGGTTCTGTTGACAAGTGGTCGATGCCAGTGCTTTACTTTCTGCTGCCTCACGAATTGTTTTCATGTTCTCTGTTGTTAAGATGTAGTCATGTGTCATTGTTGTTTTGTCGTACTATAAAATACTACCTTCACTAGAATTGCATCAAATATATGTAGGTAGTCACGTTTCAAAACTTCAAACATCCTTTTACCGCACTCATCTATTTTCAGAAAATAACGAATGAAAATACTTCATGAAAAGCTTTGTGGTGAGTTAATACGGAAGATTGGAGATTTAGGTCTGATTACGACTGACACGCCGTGAATGGGGAAGAATTCAATGAATAGCTTCGCGGCCGAAGTAAGTGGCCAATCTTTTTCAAGATTAAGCCTTTCTAGTCTCGAAACGAGACGAATTCTCTTTACCCATTATCATTCATCATCAACATCGACCAGTTCTGTTTGACTCGCGCACATTAGGGTGAGCCGCATCGCAACGCAACGTCACTTTCAAACATTTTGAACCATAATACGTATATGTATTTAGATAATTGTCTAATTTACCACTAGATGCCTTCAATTAGCCTTTGATTGACTTATGTTCATTTATGTAGGAATAACCTACCTAAGATGGATTAAGCGATTCGACCATCAGAGCACTTAGTCAATTCGAATCCAATTAAATAAACATGGATCAGCTATCCATCCACGTATCTCATTGGCTCTCTGTGACCCGAATAAGGTTTAGTTTAGCTAACAAGGAGTGTCTTTGACGTGACGCGGAGTGATCTGTTAGCGTCTAAAGTGTAACTAATAAAGGACATCAACGCCATTGTTCGAAGGCATTAGGCTTTAATCCGGTGTCGCGCTCGCGACGCGGCTCGTTAGGGTGATTGTTCGCGTCGGCCGTCGGCAGATGGCCGCCGTAATCCGACCCGCACTACCTCTGCCTCTGAGGGCAACAGGGGAAAATATAGCCTCTTTGTGTTTGTTGCATCTGCAGGTAAATTGTGCGCTAAAATTGGACCGTACGTCAGTGCACGTGCCCGCGCCTCCGAATGCAGCCGCTATGAATTTCATTATTCTTGAAGACTTATTGTTGTGCGCACCTTTCTTGTTATTTCATGGTTTGTTCGCTTGTATAAATCATTCTTTTATCATTTTTAACCCGCATTTTGCCAACTTTACGTACGGTTTTATAGAACTAGCTTACTGGCGCGGCTTCGCTCGCGTAATGTAAATTTCGACGCCCCATTTTACCCCTTTTTGAGGGTGATTTTGAAAAACCCTGAAACACGTCTCCATTTATTTTTCATTTATAGTATCCAAACCGAATTTCAAGCCAATCATACCACCCGTTAAAAAGCTCCCATACAAACTTTGACACACCGTTTTACCCGTTTAGGGGTTATTTTGAGAAATCTTGAAACACTTGTAAATTTATTTTGCATTTATAGTATTCAAACCATGTTTCAAGCAAAACGCACTACGCGTTCAAAAGTTCCATACAAACGTTTTCACCCCTTTTGACCCCTTTAGGGATTGAATTTCGAAAAATCCCGCCTTAGCGGATGGGTGGTTTTGCTATAAAAAAAGCTACCTTCCAAAATTCTGGTTTTTCAGATGCAAAGGTTATCAGGTAAGGAGCAATGCAACTTTTGGCTATATTACATATTCAGTTTAGAATTCCACGATTGCAATTTTTTGGGTATAGGAATAGAAACACGTAAAGAAATATTTAAATACATGCATATTAGAGATTACAACACAAACACTAGCTTTCCACCATCACAGTACAAGTGAAGCGCATTGTTTATTCAGAAAGCTTGTGCAAGCCTTGTCTTGGTAAACCACTCAACGATACAGTGCTCCGATGGCCAGCAGCGCGATACCGCGCGGCAACGCCCAATGATCCAGTTCGAGGTGAGTACAGCTAACTCGGACAGTGAGCGGCGAGCGTCATTACCATCTCATTAGCATACACAAACATTAGTCACACATCGGAAAGGCTTAGAGAGAGCTAGCTGGCTGTGCCAACAAGGCACGTCCACTTCAGGCACAATTATTGTACTTAGCTATTTGTCTACACAAACACTGCTGCATGTTTGTTGAGCAAACGTAACGGGAACGAACTAGATTAGCGCGTGTTTACGTTCATTACTGTTCCTTCCTTCACTCGAAACTATGTAGCTTCGATTACGAAGAATGGAAGCAACAAAGTGATGATATACATACATGTCTATAAAGGTACCTACTTGGTAGATACTTATGAATAATAATAATATGTACCTAATATAATATTATGTGCTCAGTTAAGCGGTGAACTGGATGTCTCAATAAAGCACACGATTATATCATAACAGCGTCTGTTTGTAAACATGCACTTCTGATATTTATTAAGTCCCCTGAACTGTTGACAGCACTGAAATTAGTGTCTCAGCCACCCTCAAACGTTGACAGCGAGTTATTAGTGCGACGGTCACAGTCGCAGTTTACTAAGCATGTTTCACAGGCAAACAGATCGAAAGTCAATGGTGTTTTTGGGGTTCCGTACCCGTAGGGTGCCAACGGGACCCTATTACTAAGCCTTCGCTGTGCGTCCGTCCGTCCGTCTGTCAGCTGTATCTCATGAAACGTAATAGGTAGAGAGTTGAAATTTTCATGTAGGTATTGTGTCTATTGCCGCTATAATAACAAATAAAAAAATAAAATAAAAGAGGGCCCCATACAAGAAACATTTATGTACATGTATGATGGTACGGAACCCTTCGTGTGCGAATTCAACTCGCATTTGACCGGTTTTTTTAATGTAAGTAAGTATAAATAAAAAGAACAACAAAAAATAACGAGTAACAATTTGTGGCCTTTTGTATGTACTATAAATTATTATAAAAAAGTAAAGAATGTAAAAACAGCTAATAAAGAAAGTTGATGGGACCTTAAATTTTCTATTAATTAAAACTTTACCTACTAAGAACTACTAACGAATTAAAAATGTTATCATTGTATACATAAGTATTTATTAAAAACATACATTTGTCGAACAATATGGTGAAAATGTATCAACAAATTTCAAGTGAGTAAAAGCGGAGTGTTTTTAAGATTTATGAAAAAAGGTCTAAGTGATCCAATTTGTATAAAATTTTCATTGAAATTCTCCAAAATCGTTTTCAGTGAAAGAACCTTTAAATCGGACAAATCATCACAGAGAAAACGTACCTGCGTAAATAAACGCGGAAATTAATAACTTTAGGGAGGAGGGGATTCGATTCCCGTTGCTGAAAAAAAATTCCTGTACATTTGCGTTACGTCATTTTCAGTCTTGGTTTTTTTATGTTACTACATAACAACCTGAACTCAAAGTAGGTACTCCTTGCATTTAGGTTGTCTGATTTAGTGCCTAGAGCAAAGGATATTCTAACTTCTAAGTGTTCTATAAAAATAGGCAGACTGAATTGGACTTTGTTTGAAAGTCAGTAAAGAACGAATTTACGCGGTCCCATAGATCAAATTTTGAGTTTGTAAATATTAATGGATTCAGCTCGAAGGGCACAGATGGGGCAAGTTTCGCAAAACAATGTTAAATACAACAAAATCGTGTTGTTATTAACGTTGCCGCGTAAATTATTCATGATATTAAAGTTAGAAAGTGCAAAACACGAATTTTGGTTATAATAGGTAATTGAAAACGGACTGAGTTATTCTTTACGGGGTTATTCTTATGAATTATCACTAGGGACGAGGTGGCAGGAACGACGACGCGTTCGTTGTTCAGATAAAGTTTATTTTATGACTTAAGCGAGAACATTAATATTCATTACTGGTGCGAAATGAACTAACTTTATTATTCTATATAGATCAAAGAATGGAAGGCAGTATTTTCAACTTATTTTAACTTCGATGTTATGCCGCGCATGCATCTCGGTGTTGCCGTTCAAAAGCTGAAAGAGATTTTATCGAGACAGTCTAGACCTTTTCTAATAATATATTTTGCTTCAGGTGAATTAAGTCTACCGAGTCATTTATTCTTAGTACTTACAAAACACTTGGAGGTCTTACACCCATTTGTAACATTAAAACAATCAATAAAAACAAAACAAAGGACATCTCGATTAAAATAAACCCGAATGTTTGTTTGTTGCAAGCTCAGAGCTGACACGCTATTGCATTTTGTTGGATAGCCAAAAGCCTCGGAAGGCAATGGGCTTACGGCCAAACCGTTTGAAGTCATCACAAGTTGAAAGCTTGACTGAGGCTTATCATGTTCGTTTGAAATGTTAGCTCTAATAGCATACACGTTACACTCGACTCAGGCGAATCTTTATCGTTCGATTCTAAACCATATCAATACCGTAGCTTTCTGCCTGTCGCTCATCGGTATTTCAAGCTTTGAGATTCAGATATACGGTCCTATACCGATATTAAAATCGATACAAAGTTCTCTTAAGTAAGCTTATACTGTATCATCCTTGGTGAACTACTTCTAATACGTTTTAAGAAACTCATCGTGATAGTTAAAAATACCATTATGTTTAGAACAGTTTGGCAACCGTTACGGTCATATTTGAGTAACCCTATTTATCTAGCTTCATGCAAATACTACTAAAGTTTCAGAAGCTTGTTGTTTCAGAATAAATGGGTTGGTGCATGTGCTTCCTCTTTAGCTTTATTAAGCTAAGATAAAGTAAGCAAGCACTGTCCTGTTGCATAAATAAATAACTAAAGCGAGTACATCGCAACACTTCCGCAACTTGTAAAGGGTTACACAGGGTTACACGAACTAAGATCTTTACCATCTGTACTAGATATATGTTTTTTACAACATCATTTTGACATAGGTACATTACTGGTTAGACACGGGGTTTGCTCGTTTTTTCAAATGAAGTATCCATTGGTGCTCGGCTGGAAGCCGAACCATCCACCGTCGAATGACCATCGGAGAGTCCGAAGTGTGTCCCACCAAACCAACGTGGCTCTGAGAATGTCATAATCCTATCCTACTATATTATAAATGTGAAAGTTTGTGAGGATGTTTGGATGTTTGTGCCTCAATCACGCCCAAACGGCTGAACGGATTTGAATGAAACTTGGAATATACATAATACATGTGCTGGATTAACATATAGGCTATTTTTCATCCGAGTACCACGCGAGCGAAGCCACGGGAGGCAGCTAGTGTTATAATATGTAAATAAGGCTAATTACTTGGTGTCAAAATATGAACAAAAATCGAACAAAGAATTATACCTATCACTTCGTTTTGAACTTTTCAAAACGAAGTGTTAGAGCAAATTCCCGACTTTAGTTCACGTTTCACAACTAGATGGCGCTGTCAATTCTGACCGGTTTTCTAGAACGCGCTATCGATGCGTTTTGATGTTTTTGCTAGGCTAAAGTTCTAATATGTAATAAATTGACTCACATATAATACCACATAATGCCTTTATTTGCCTCCCTTTCCCTCTCGGAGCTTGCCGATCAGTTTAGTTCAAAACACGAAGTGATAAGTATAATTCCCTTATAAAAAGAGGGCCGGGTGGACTATCTAAATTTTTAATACTAGGGTTTACTTTCTTTTTTTGGTTTCATATCAGAGTAATGAGATAAAATTCTTTGTAAAAAAGCCAGCGTGACTCAGCAGCAAGTTGTCGTAGTATGCAATTCTTCATGCGCCCTATCTAAACGAGCATCGTAACGACACGAGACGACTGTAATCTCGCGATGGTGTACTGCTAAAGATTTCCTTACATTCGAAAATGAACTTTACTTTCTCATTTATAGAGTTCAGATTTCCAAGTAAAAGCATTTGCAAAGATGAATGATTTAAAATAAATATTTACTGTACTCAATTTGAATTTAAATGTGTGTGTGCTTTGTTGATTGAAATGGTTATTGTGGAGTATGTAATATTTGGAACATGGGTGTGTAATTAATTTACCAAAGTACCTTAACTCTTGCACCATTTATATAACTGCTGAACTTTCAAGACCTCCGCTAGTCTACCTGTCTATTAGGTGTACAAACACATTATCTGACTAAATTCCGTTTCTATGAAAACCGTTTGTGTTTACCTAAGTTGGAATTGAAACGCTCGTTGAGTTAGATAGAACATAGAGGTAAGCCTGGAGTTATTTACCTATGCCTGAAATGGCCTAATCTCAAATCCAAATGCGTATTTGTGCTTTGTTTACCAATTGACCAATTGTGAAAACGCCTTTTTAAGGTTCCAAACAAAAGTGGTGAAACAGAACCCTTATGGTACGACTTCAGACATTTCGGTAGTAATGCGGTATCACGCATCAGTCAGAAGTCAGTTTGTGTAGAACTACCCACTCGTTAGTCGTTTTACTTATCTACTAAGTTATTTCTATTTTCTAAGTACGAAGATAAATTATATTTGGTAATCTTTGAAATCCAACACAAGGTATATATCCCTACAGACATAATGGTTGAAGAATATTAATTTGAGCTCTAATGTTACACAAGCATTGCGGTGTCGTGGCGTAAATTACGTTCACTTAGTTACTACTCTGGCGCTTAATTTCACATAATCCATTTGAGTGTCGCGTATCCCACATAATTGTGGGGTAGAATTTGCCATACGTCACACATATGGCGGCTGTCGAGACACGCTGCACGAAATATTACAGCCCATTGTAAATATCATTCTCGTTATAATTGCTGCTTTTTATCTTCTACTTAAGTTTGTAGAAATAATTTTGAATAAAAGGGCTACAGATATAGCTGGGAGTATCTCTTCGAAGCTATTTGTAACTTTTTATCGGAAAAAGTTGAACCATTACAAGATGCACTGAATCAGTTCGTTGAACTGATTATATACATTTGATCCTATTTTTCAGAACCATTGAACATTGTAACTAGCGTAAAGCAGCTTCCAAGGATGGACGAGATATGCGATAGCCGGACTGATTTGCACGGAGTTTTCGCTGTACCTACTAAGTCGTATTTATCCGTATTCGTGTGAGGATATTCTATGAGTGCGATAGTACGTAAACACTCGTAGAGTGTGCCGCGATGGCGTGCCCCTGCATTGAGCTACGTATAATCAGTGCTGCCAACTTAGCACATTTCCTGCCAGATTAACCATCAAAATTCTACAAATAATCAAGGTAGTGAAGGACTCTAATAAGCATTTCAAGCTCTGTTAATCTGTTAAGATACAGGCGCCGTGGTGCAACCTCGTACGAATGTCTAAAGCATCGTTGCTTAATTTAATGAAAGTTTAAATTAGCATTTTGCTCCGTTGTACTGTTTATGAAACAGAAGATGCCACTGTTATATTTTAAAGATACCGGACGCAAAAAAGCTTATTCTAAAGTAAAGGTAACTGGAAGCTCCTGTATCATTACGCTGAGTGAAGACCAACTTTGATATCATAAGTATAACCAACTATTGTTATGGGCACATTGTATATTGTAACTATTATTGGCACAAAATAAACGTTTACTTTACAAACATACATAACTTAATTTGTACAGAACCCTATGCGCTCAAATCCTACTCGCACTTGTCATATTTTTTTCTTTTTATATCACTATAAACCACTATCAAATGTAGTATATTTATCATTGATGTAATTCGAACTAAAAACAAAAAACAATCTTAGCATGATGTGTGTTTAAATCCAGTAGGTAACCATACTGTTTTATTAACGACTGCTCTTCGTTGGTAATACTACGAATAATTGAGTGGCACTCTTACTCAGCCGTCATTCTGAGACACTACCTAATTAGACCACGTGAGTTTGGGCTTCCAGTTTTGAGCAACAATCGGTGTTAGCAAAGAGCCTGTTCCTATTGACTGAAACAAATACAAATATAAATGTATTTTATTATTACTACGCGTATATAAAAGTTGATGTTGTGCTAAAAAATTTAACAGTAAAAATGACTGACAGCGAAAAACGTGATCCGTTGATGAACAAGACTAGCACAGAATCGTTATGGACGTCACAAACATGCGTTGCGTATGCCAGCTGTCGGACTGTCAATTTTGAGGATGATGAGTAAAATTGTGACATCAATCAATGACGATAATGATTCAGAATTGTTATTTTAACAAAAAAAAACACGGCATGTGTAAAATCGCTTACTTCAACATCACAAATAAAACCGGTCTAGTGCCTAGTGCGAGTCGAAACACGAAGTGTTCCGTACCATTATACCATCGTACATGTAGGTACATAAATGTTTCTTATATGGGGCCCCTTTAATTTTATTATTTGTTTTGTTATAGCGGCAATAGACATACACACTCTCAATTTCAACTCTCTACCTACTACGGTTGATGAGATACAGCCCGATGACGGACGGTCGGACAGCGGAGGTTTCGTAATAGGGTCCCGTTGGCACCCTTCGGGTACGGAACCCGAAAATTTTATTCGATTAAAAAAATTATTTGTTTAATACTTTGTGTTTTGTATGTATGTATGAGCTAGTGGCCAACTCTAGTAACGGAGTTTTCAGGCCGTCTAAATGCCTCATTTTGTGTTATTATACATTTAACTAGGTAATACACAAAATACCATAAGCACCAAGCAGCACATGACAGTAAGCGTTCATAAAATTCGATATTGTCTTATGTATTCTTTTTGGGTGTATGATAGTAGTGACTCTTAATCCCAATGTAACAGTATCCTGGAAGACCCGCAGTGCCGCGCGCCGCGGCTTCACTTGCAGGATTAAGGAATTCGTTCGTAAGAATTCGTTTATTTGCGCGGGCGTGTGTGCGTCTCCTATATCTGCGTACAGACGCCCAACTTGCCCTATCGAAACTTCCGATGAGACACTTTATGCCGTACGACATTTTTATGAGATATTATAGGAACAATAGAGGCGTATATCCTAGTATATTAGAAACTTTAGCAATTGTATGTGAACCCCTTATGTTTCGCCGGAGCTATTTCAACACAAAGTTTCGACTTTTACGATAATGTCAGCCATTGCCATTCAAACGCGCTAAAACTTTATCAATGTGTGCGAAAGGATAAGCGTTCGGCTTTATTCTTCGTTTGTCTGTGTTAAACAGATATATACCTACCTACCTATAATAACACGGGATTGTCTTTAACTATAAACACAGTCAGCGTAGAATCAGCTACGGCGTAGTAGTATCGCATAGATCCGGAACCTGTCGTCGTAAATGGCCGCCTTCTTGAAGTTGTTTCGGAATACACATACCTCGGGCAGATAGTGCAGTTGGGTAGAAACAACTTTGAGGAGGCTAAGAGGAGAATCCAGCTCGGTTGGGCAGCATTTGGAAAATTACGTCAAGTTTTCACGTCACCTATACAACAATGCTAGAAAACCAACGTGTTTAATCAGTGCGTCCTACCTGTCATAACGTACGGAGCCGAAAAGTGAACACTACGGTAGTCCAGTTCAAAGTCGCTCAGCGAGCTATGGAAAGAGCTATGGAAAGAGCTATGCTCGGAGTTTCTCTGAAGGATAGTATCCGTAACGATGTTATCCGACAAAATGTTTCCGAGAACTAAACTCACCGACATAGCTCAGAGAATTAGCAAACTGAAGTGGCAGTGGGCTGGTCATATCTGCCGAAGAACCGACAACGTAAACGAGTGCTTGAGTGGAGATCGCGACTCCGCAAACGTAATGTAGGACACTCTCCGGCTAGGTGGAGTGACGGGCTGCTGGCAGAAACTGGATGCGTCAAGCCGAAGATAGGGCGCGATGGCGCTCATTAGGGGAGGTCTATGTCTAGCAGTGGACTGCTATAGGCTGATGATAATGATACGTTCCCGAAATTGCAAACTATGTCACACAAGCTACGCCGTGTATTTCATTTACCTACCAATATTTGAGTCGACAAACTCGTCGCTTGATAACGTCTGAAAAAGCTTTAAAACAAACAAAGCCAGCGCAAAAATGGCGCAAAAACAATTATACAGGAAATAATTTACATTTTCAATCAGTTGGCTGGCTCGGTCATTTAGATTTTGCTGTTATTTATACAAAGTTGAAATGTATTTTATTAACAATGAACGAGTCGGTAAGTGATACACTGACAATACTAAATGACATTGTCCAGTGTTTCGTTGACCACAATAGCCTATCAAAATAACAATATGTTTGTACCCGACTGCAAAGAAGGTTTTTGATAAACAACCTTAATTGATGGTAAGGTAAATAGTACCTATAATTATTATATATGTTTATAGACACTATATTTAAAGTGGTCTAAATACAGATTTCATCATCATGATTATATGAAATTCCATTTACCTACCAGAAATGTTCACTAGCATTTCCATCTATTTCTCATGACGAGACGTGCTAAAATAAACACTGGCGTTGTCATTGAGAAGGCAGTGACAAACTCAGTTGATTAGGCATATAAATGATTGATTTGTTCTTTAATATTATTACTTAAGAGCTTGGAAATTTATTATTTTACATATAATAATAAATAAAACAAAAGGCTAACATTAAAAAGTTATATATGTAAAAGGTATGTGATGATACTGAATGAAATGAAAGAGGTGTCCTGACACACCTCTTTCACTTCATTCACTCGCATCGTAGCAAATGAAGATCTATGATTTCTGCCTACGTCTATGGGAAACACGGCGTGATTTTATGTATGTATGTTTACATAAAATTCCAGATTACGTTTATGTAATATTGACTCTGTTTTCCATCCGTGTTCGTATAGATATTAAAAACAGAGTTCAGATCACCGACAGCAGGCAAGTTGCCCAAAAGGTTGGAGATGTTACATAGTCTAGCTACTTACTTATACTGCTAGGTACTTATAAATATTTTCTGTTCGAGAGAAGCGAATCTCCTTTTGGTCATTGGCCTCATCAACTAACTTCTTAGAAACTCAGTATATTTGTAAATGCTACGTTTACCGTTGATTTGAATAATTGTATAATATAAGCCTTGCATATAATATTAAATTTCAACAGAAATCTCAAAACAAGTGCTACTGGAATGTATTTAGTTCAAAGTCAAAGTCAAAAAAAAATATTCCTTAAAATCACGGGGATTATTTGGGCACGTCTTAAATCTACGTTGCATTTACACCTATTCGTAACGCGAACAAGTGTGGAAGATACAGGTAAGAAACCACGCTTGGCTATTTTTTTTGAAAATGATCCCTTTACAATCACGTTTATAAAACGAGTAGGAGCATTATTCAGCAAAAGGAATTGTTTGTAGGTAATTGTCTGTGATTTTTCTAGATATCTAAAAAACTAAGTATATCAACGAGAGAGGATTTCCATTCTTGGAAATTAGTTTTATCTGTGTCTCCTTGTCAGATAAAACTTTCTGTGGTCCCTGTCAGTCTGAGTTCGTCCACTCAGTTACGACTATTGAGCTCTGAGTGAATAAACACACGGCATTGTGTACACATTTCTCTCAGCGTATGTCTGCCAGTCGTTTAATTACACATAAAATGCCCAAGTGTTTGTTTACTATCCAAGACACTTATCGAGCAGTAACAAGAACTTTATTGACACATTCAATTGCCTCAGGGCTACCAATTTGTGTATAGAATTATTCATGCGTAGCCTTGTATAAGTAATGGAGTACAATTTGCGGTGAACAAACATCAGCGTGGAGCTAAAAGCCTTTGATTAAACGTTGATCTGATAAAGTAGGCACACCAAACAGAGTTAGGTATATTTTATCTAAAATTCGCGATATGATATCAAAAGGCAATGATTTTTTATCTTACTATGACAGATCTTACAAAATTACTCCATTGTGCATGCTTTGTGTCTAAAAACTTGAATGTGATTTTTGATATTTTTGCACATTTTATTTCTAGTAAAAAAACACGGAATATTGCTCTAAAAATGCAATAATCGCCAGCCCTGTTGTAATATGATTCAACAACTAGTCGAACTGTAGTTTGCGTTACACATTAGGAAGCACACATACCGTAGCATAGTAATTACTTTGCGGTCTTGCGTGGAATGGCGTAGGCAGGAGCGGTACTAGGGCGATGTCATACGGTGCAGTTTATCTATCTATCTAGTCGTGTCACTAGTTCTTTCGAACCAGTGTTGTGAAAGGATCCAAAGTGCCTCAAAGGCGCCTTTTATGCACTTGACACAATGTTTTCGAGCTTGTTAGGTTCTACGACATGCAGGTTTCCCCATAATGTGTTACTTCGTCGCTTGAGAATACTCGTATAGCGCACATATTTTATCGAACAAAAAAATCTATTGACGTACGACCGGAATTGAACCCACGACCTTCAATCGGAAGGCGGGCCTGCCCCCACTAGACCACAAGTGCTCTCATTGCACTGTGCAGTGCGATACTATAATAGGTATTTGTTAATAAGACACTAGAAATTTTAGTGAAACACAATATCAGAGATTTGATTTCGATGAAAAACGCTGGCTTTCCATAACTTAATTTCCTTTAAAAGCTTTTTGTGCATGCAATATATTTATACTCAGGAAGCCAGCTCGTTTAATACAAAAGTTATTAAAAAAATAAACTATTTATTGAATCTCTTCTGTAGTTAAGTTCTTACTGTTTATTTCACACAACTTGTTTCACAAAAATACAAATTATTTTCATTTTAAAATGAAACCTAAACTTGTGCCTTCAACCCTTTAAAATTGCTAAAGTAATATAATATTAAACCTAATTGCGTAATTCTTACTCGTAATGAGCGTAATTTATTTTACCCTACCTTTATTTTTTACCAACAGAATATTTTTTCTATAATGAGTTAATCGTTCGAGGTATACTTTTTAATTAGGGTACCTATTTCAAATGTCGTAATTATAAATAGTTGGTACTAAGTTAAGTGCCCACTTTTATAAAAAAATCTTTTCAAACCAAGCGCTCCTGAAGACTTTCAATGTAATCCTTAAACAAAATCAAAGAGCGCTCGTTGCAAGAGCACTTCGTTAAGTTTATTGAAAATATTTAACACAATATGGTGAATGAAAAGCGTAGCTTGCATAAATGCATTGGCTCGCTTCCGAAGCTAATTACATAAGTATGACCTCACAGTATTTTTATATACTTACTTGCTGCCGCCCGCGGCTTCGCTCGCGTGGTATCCGGATAAAAAATAACCTATATGGTAATCCAGTACATGTACTATGTATTCCAAGTTTCATTCAAATCCGTTCAGCCGTTTAGGCGTGATTGAGGCACAAACATTCAAACATCCTCACAAACTTTCGCATGTACAATATAATTAAGATGTAATGTAAAATATTCACAATAAGTACCTATATTAGTATGTACCTACACAAAAAACCCGATTGAAAGACATAAGTCCACATTTTTACTTGGATCAAATGCGATAGTATCTAAGTGGATGGAGTGCGATTATAAGACACTCCGATGGAGGACCATGTGCGAACAACGTCGATACCAATATGTTAAGCACTCGTGTCCGACATAAAACAGATGCCTCGCTGACCCTTGAAACAGTGCAATATTTTGTACTTCTGTAACACTATTCATCAATTTATGTACGAAATCATGTCAACGGTTTGTTGCGATGAACTGATCGGTGTCCGATAACTGTTTAGCAAGCAATTTAATATCTTCAAAAATGATAATTGACGTTGAATACAAACACAATCTTCATTACGGCCTCGGTGGCGTGGCGGGCGATTGCTCGGCAGAGACGCAAGAGGCGCGGGTTCGATTCCCGCTGCGGAAGAAATGTTTTCATGATCTGTAAATATTTCTTCCGGATCTGGGTGTTGTGGTACCATGGTACTCGTAGTTTCTGATACCCACGACACAGGGAATCCTAGTGTGGGGTCAGGACTATGTATGTGACTGTTAAAAAAAAAAAAAATTCATTCAACACCAATATACAGTTTTAGTTGGCATTTTTTATTATGGGAAAATAATATTAACTACTTTCTTCATGATTTCTTGTTGAAAACCTTGGTATCTGAAGATTGAAATGGTAACATCTCTGAAACAATGTGTCCTAATTTAAAAAATTACATTAAATGCCACAGTCCCGCATCCTTGCCGTGACTTATGCCGGGTATTTCTCAAATCGGTATTCAAGCCGAGCGTACGATTTTAATATTTTTTTGCAAAAAAATATTGAAACGAAACATTACCAATTTGGAATGGCGGTTGAGAGCGGTACACCTGATGTCGGGATTGCTCCTCATATCGTATTCTGGATAAACGTTGCATTTTACCTCTCACCTACTACGTAGTATATAGAAACCTAGTAGCGCAACTATGGATATTTACGTACGGTATGGTCATTTATAGTGAATGGACAGTAATTATTGAAGGATTTCAAATCACGTTACGTAATTTCGTTAACACTGTGATTAAGTCTTTCAGTAGCTTACATGAAACTATTTAAAAATATTTAGGTACTGATTTTTGACAGTGTTGTTAGCAACAGTTTTGTGGAAGCTTTTCTTTGACCATCACTTAAAGTTAATGAAAAAAATACATTTCTAAGAACCTATTTAGAGTTGCTGTACGTAATATTATTTACTAAGCCTCCTCTCCCACACCCACCGCAGTTTCCATTCATAAAATTGGTCATTCGATATTGAAAATTCTGTAGTCAATAAGCGGAAAGTGCCTACCTAGGTAAAACTACGTCCAACTACACTTCAACGGTATCTTTGCCTTGTGTTTATGTGTAAAGAAGTTCAATAATATTTTGTTGCATTTTTAATACCATCCTTGTAAATTGAAATAAATGTCAGCATTTAATTCTGGAGTATATTCCTGAAGTTCGTTGAAATTAAATAGCGCATTCACATAACTAACATAATACAAAGCGTTTCTGTTAGGTTTTGTGTCTCACTTATTAGTCAATATGTACCTGTTTACCTCATCATCATCGTGTATGCATAGTTTGAGGTTTTAGTTTTTATTGGGTAAGCAACTTTCCGACTAGAATTGAATAAGATTGAGAGGGATAGGAGGATTTATTGAAGCGCGCTATTGGATTTCAAATACGAATAGAACCAAGAAGAGGTCGCTACGTTTTACGATGTCGGCAAAAAGTTAAGTCCTTAAAGCATCCTTAAAAGTACCTACAGAAACTCCGGAACCCACATGAATGCCAAATAAACGGTAAATATATATTGTTTACGTTATATATAGCTTCCATAAGTTTTATTGAAAATATCCACCTGCCTTCCGCAATACCAATAGCTCAAAGAGCGATTGGCCATGGCATTTGAACGCAGAAGAGCAATAGAGCTGGCTCGTACGTGCACAATCTCAATGGCACTCGGCGACGGTCGATCGCGGCAGACGCCCCGCATGCTGACTCCTCACTTAGCTCCATTTCCGTCTTCACAAGAGAGCTCGCTCACCCCAGCCTGCGGTTTCCACACGCAACGCAATAACCAAATTCACACATGCTAAATGTAGGTAATTTGAACGTGATAGCATTCGTGGCGCCAGAGCTTTAGTGGTTTGTTTTTATCCGACTCCAGATGCTTCATTAATGCGACGGCATGAATTGAATAACATTATTATTTATGTGTTTTTTCATCCCCATACTCTTCCTCATCAACATTTTTTGTAGAAGTTTAACATTGGTATGGCTGTTTGCGCTCGTTGTCTTTATTCACCAATTTACTTACATTTGAGCTCCACCCGCGGGTCGTAAAGTAATATTATCCACCGCTGGGCGAGGGCAATAGTGCCTCTTTTACGGGCCGCGAGCGAGCGTCACATGGGAAATTATTTGACGTGGCGTTTAATGGATTTTTGCCTTCATAACACGGTACCTACGGCCAAATAAAAACATTCTGCACCTACCAACTGATCTACCTAAAACTACATACGTTTTTGTGGAGCATTTGAAATGTTTTAATTTGCAGATACAAGGCACCGTTTATGATAATTCTGAAGAAAATTGTGGGTCGTAAGCGTATTTTGTGTCGCACCCTCGATATTTTTATAAGGCTTTAAACGGTTCTCCCCTTTGCCTTTGTTATTTTGAGTCGGCTGGATAAAAACATATAATTTTCTATTATGTATTTATTGAGTTGCGAGTTGGTTGTTACAGATCACGGAGTGACACCTCTGGAGCTGCTGGAGCTGCGCGTGCCGGCACACGTGCCGCTGGGCACGCGCGCGGCGCTGGCGTGCCGCTGGCAGCTGGGCCCCGCCGACGTGCTCTACTCCGTCAAATGGTACAAGGACGGCAAGGAGTTCTTCCGCCACGTGCCGCGCGACGTCGAGCCCAGGAGGAAGTTCCCGCTGCCGGGAGTCGATGTGGAGGTGAGTCACACATTGATGACACCTAGAAACGACTCTTTCTGAAAGCTTACCAAAATTACTGACTTAGTCTTTTCACTGTTCATTGCTTGAGTTATTCAAAAATAAAAAAGTTAATTATTCCTTTCCTGGTGCATGCGAAAGCTACAATGACCAAGTAACTTCTTGCTAGAATAAATTCACCTACCTGCCACTTGGCTGACTCATTTTAATGGAATCCTAAAAGCATCATTTATTATTTATACCTGTGGTGAATGAGTTAATGTAATTGTATTTGCTCTATGTTACTTCTATGTTCAACCCTGAAAAGTGATTGTTTTAAAACATTTCCGCCCATATAAAAGGTAAAGCTGATAACAAGGATGAACTTTTAGAGTGGATACGTATAATTGGATTAATCCGGTTGTGAGACGAGTTTGCTTAGGTCTCCCGAGTGGAAACAATATAAAACTGGACCGGATATTACGCTGTGAAGAGGCGCAGGTGTATACAGAGCCTCTCGTGTGGACTCATTTCCACTTTCCTTCATTTGAACTGGGGCTACTGGAGCTCAGCACGTGACGAGTACTACTAAAAACTTCATAGCGTTTCATACGAGTATTATTACTTTCTATGCATAATAGGTACGGTACATACAGCGAGTTTGCCATGAAACTGCTGTGAAACAGCCAAATTAGCTAAATACCAAAACTGCAAACATTTATGAAAGGCTTCGTTAAGCTCGGCAAAGCTAGAGCTATCCCATCTTACTATACAATCTATGAATATTATACTTCCCTTTCGATTTACTGGCAATTTGAAACCGTTGAATCGCATAAAGTTTTATATTTATTTTTTTAGAAATCGAGTCCGAACGGTGCCAACATCACGTTATACCCGGCGATACTGGAAACAGGGGGGCGCTACCGCTGCGAGGTGTCCGGGGAGAGGCCCTTGTTCCCCACCGTGTCCGACCACTCCGATATGGTCATCGTAGGTGAGTAACCAGCTTTATAATAGTGCACCACTTATTGGCAGCAATATTGTTGTACTAGGTGACGTATTTAATCCTTTTCTGGTTCATCTTGCGCTTTCCTACTCATACTTTTATATGTATGTATGTATGTTCGTATGAGATAGTGGTCAACTCTAGTGACGGAGTTTTTAGGCCGCCTAAAGGCCTCCGTCATGGCTTAACGACTTAAAAGCCGGGACCGACTGTTTAACGTGCCCTCCGAAGCACGGAGGGCACCTTTAACTCTATACCACGCCTCAAAGCTAGTTGAAGAGAACTAGACTAGAGCGCGCAAAATCAACAACGGTGAAACTATCTATGCATTTGACATAAAATACGAGTAAGTAGGTATATGGAAAGTTGAAAACGCAAGTTGAAAGGGAAAACGCATAAATATAGGCGATCAAGACCTTAGGAGATCCAAACATTAGGAATAAACCGAATTCACTTCAACTTTTAACAGATTCTAGCGTCGAAATACAGAAAAAAAATTGAAGCCGGTTTGGACTAGATTAAATTAACTGTTGTCTACTTTGCCCTACAAAATGTTGGTAGATGTCTTTTTCGACTCGTGTATTGTTAAGAAAATATGAAATAGCAGGTCAAGTTAGTGCCTATTTGCGATGTGACGTGAGGAAATAAAGGGGTTTTCACACTATCTGCTCGACAATGACACATTACATGTCATGAGAACCTAATGGAAAATAACTGATTACAGCCTTATGGTCTAGCCGGGCAGTAATGTACCGAATGGATATGCATGTGAACGTCAAAATTCGAACCTACTTATATTTTTTACCATAGTTACCTACGCCAAAAAAAATATAATATAAATCCAAAAGTTTGTGAGAAAGCTTATTTGCTTGTGCCTTATTCAATGCTTAACACCTGAACGGATTTGAATGAAACCTGGGAAACCTTTACTAAGTCGTGACCTGGAATTTATGCTATTTTATCAAGGAAACCTAACCAAAACGCATGCGTACGCTGGTTATATATTGGTGCTATTATAGTCTAACGAATATCCGTAGTGGAGGCCATCAAGCAGACAACACAAAAAAACACCTTCAAACACTTGAGATTACAAATTCAAATGGAATAAAAAAACACTTTCGCAGAGCGCTCAAGATCTGTACAAGTACCTACCTAAGTAGATATAACACAGTAAAATTTAAAACAAAAACACTGTCCATTATTTTTCGGTTTCTCTTTTCAATTTATAAGCGAGCAGTTTTCAACTTGAAACATTATTTCTATCTAATTGAGTTTACTTGATGTTACATCTCTGGGTGCATTACTATATTGCATCGGAACAACGTTTATACGCGCTGTTAAGTAATCACACTTTTTAATACCTGCATCTGTGTGCGTGGTCTGTTTCAATATAGGTAATATCTAAATCCGACTAGGTTCCTGTTTTTGTGTTACGACGTGAGACCTATGAAATTTGTCCTCAGAAAGAACCACTAGCTTATAAATACTCGTATCATTAGATACTAGCTTTCGCTAGCGGCTTCGCCAAAGTTTTTCTCGGATACAAAGTATCCTATATGTACCTGCCTCTCTAATGCTGCAAAATCCGACTTGGTTCCTGATTTTTGCGTTTCATGACGCTTATGAAATCAGTTGTCAGAATGAACCACTAGCTTTTAAAGATCATTATGTACTTCCGCTCACGTCTTCGTTTGAGTTGTACCCGGATACAAAGTATCATAAAATATTCTTTCGAGCTTTGTATATTTCAAGTGTCTTTCAAATCCAGCTTTCACGTTGTGCAAAAACATAAAAATATCCTACATACTCACAAACATTTAGATTTGTAATACATATTACAATAGGGCGTAATAATAAAAAGAAGTCAGCTATATAGTATTTACATAAACTTGAATGTAGTAAGTTATTTGGCTATTTTGATAAAAAATACAATAGAACGAAACATTAATTACTGCAAAATGTGCCTGGCTGGGACGGACAACCTTATTTAATTTTGTAAATGGGTTCAACACAAACAAACAAACGATTTTGACCTAAATAAAACATTATAGTTACATTTGTAGGAAAGAGTGTCGAATTGGCTATAACCATAAAAAAATATTTGTAGTTTTCATCAATAGAATCTCAAGGGACATATTGAATGAACACAATGGAGTAAGTAATATAGCGCCTTGCGTGTTTTCAAAACGCTTAGTCAGAAGATTGAAAAGGAGGTGTGGCCAGGTCGGAGTGCTAAGCTTGAATGGAACTATTTTCTCCATGTAGAAACAAAAAAAAAGAATCTGCGCAAATATGTAGGTAATGTTATGAAAGTAAATAAACAAAATAATACTCAGGATACTCCTGATGCTAGAAGCACTAATTAAATATTGTTATGTACAATACAAGGGAAATGACTAAAACAGACTGTTCATGTTGAATAACAATTACAAAAAATCTCTTGAGATTCTAAGTAAATGAAACAACATTTTTAATTAAGTAGGTGCATTTTTATTTAAGTTCCCGTAAGTGGAGTGGCTCTTCATTGCTTCCATGTCGTTAAGAAATTAGATTGGATTTTTTTGTAAGAATGGAATGAACTGCTATTGTAATTAAAACTTGTCACAGCCTATAATATCAAATTTTGGGTTTGGGTTCAAATTCGGTCGTGTACCAATGGATTTTTCTGTGCGCTATACCAGTACTCTCAAACGGTGAAGGAAAACATCGTGAGGAAACCCGCGGCTTAGTCAGCTCCGCACGTATTGACCATGTCTTTCCTGTGGACAAGGCAGACTAAGCTGAGAGCATGGAATAGGTGCTGGGCAAGCCTACTCCATCTTAATTCGTCCCGGGTACTACAGCGTCTCAGTTGTGGAGGTAGAAGTTGCTTCATGACGTTGTATAAATTATCTATAAATAATATCCCTATGGGTGTGGACCTTATTTTGCTTCCGCCATTTATTTCAGGCAACGACATTATAAAGGAACATAGTTTTTTGGATGCGTTAACAGTAACGAAAGACGTAGACCGTTGTCATACATGTTTTTATTTTGCAGCATTACCTGACCAGGGTCCCACAATCACTGGTTCACGGCTCAGGTACCAGATCGGTGACAGGGTGCAGGTGACCTGCACGTCAGGCAAGTCCCGGCCAGCCACGCGCCTCGCCTGGTATATAAACGGAGAGCCGGCGCCGGCGGCAGCAGTCCTCCCCCCCATGCAGGAGGTGACGGAAGACGGACTTGAAACCACTAGCTTAACGCTCGACTTCAAAGTCAAGCCGAAGCATTTTAGGAAAGGCGATTTAAAACTGAAGGTGCGTGGGTTTGATGCTTATTTAGTTTAAAAAAGCGTAAGGTTCATAAAATGACTACTCGTATCGGTCGTAGAAACCAGCGCAATGCATCCATTAAAGTGCATCGCAAAGAGGGTTTTTTTGAGCACTGGACACATGTTTACGAACTTTCATTTAGGTTCTACGACATCCCAGTTTTTCAACCGTTTCAGATAATTAGTATTGAATGCATTGGTACATTTTTCAGGCTACCCTACACAATCAGTGCTAGTGAAAATTTTAACCAATAGAACTAAGCACCATAATATATTCTGTATTGTTACAGTGTCTAGCAACAATAGCTACTGTGTATTGGCGGAGTAACGAAGAGAGTGTTCAGGGCGAGCGGCTGAAAGGCTACTCCCGGTCCCGCGAGTTCGGCGAGGGCTCCCGCGCGGACCGGGTGCAGGCCGCCAACAAACCCAGCGCGGCCTACCACGAGCCAACCTTAATACTACTCTACATCATCACCTTCCTCCTTGCGATAAACATTCTCTAAATTGACATGGACGCTTACGTGATTGTTTAAAAGCTGTGAAATATGAGTTTGGAAATATTGGCTATTTGTTTTTGAGATATTGTTGCGGAACTAGTCTTTAAACCGTCTAGAATATCTGTAAAGTTTGAAAGGTGCATACGAATGTACAAAGTGGCACCTCTCTGAAATGCAGTCCGGATTTTACGGAAAACAAAAGGCTTTTGAAGTCTTTTTAATTGAATTGTACAGTCTTATTTTCTCGTTCTTATAGCCAAATGTGAAATAGAAGGGAGAAATAGATTGGTATTAGGATAAGGAAAATAACTTGCAGCCAAAGCAATGTTGATGACTAGGGATAATAGGAATAAGAAAAGCCTGCGAAACATGTTATTAGCTTTTTCATACGCTAGAATAATGTGCCATTTATATATCTAAACACCTCCAAAGATCGATTCTTTGACCAAAGGCTACGATTTATTTTTTGAGTGAGGAATCCGTGTTATCACCGCGTCCATACTAAAAGCATGTTTTGCGATCTACATTGGCGATGCCCACCATCATGTTCCTAATGGACAATAGCCGCGCGAACCATGCTGATGCATGTATTAACATATGATTTCTATCTGTAATGTCCTTGGACGAATAGGATGTCGTATTATACTTGGTAGAATACCGTGTACTAAAAGAAACCACCTACAAATTTACCATAATAGCTTAGTAAGTAAATATACCTCTTGCATTTATTATGTTAATAACATGAATTGAATACATAATTGATCAACAAGTTCTACATATCATTATATATTAAATCGCGTTAATGTGTAGAGCTTAATTTACAGCTATTTTCAAACTTTATCAAAAAAGGTGTGATAGAATAGGGTACATAGTTTATGCCACTTCTGATATAAATGTGTCTATTAAAGTTTTTTTATCAACTTTCAATTATTTAAGCCTAATGGAGCACGTCCGTGCAGTATTGCAAACACATTGAATAGTAAAAATAAAAATTATTATGCATTTACAATGATAATGAAAACTTTCCTAAGTCACAGCTGAAAAACTACAATTTGATTGAAGAAATGTACCCGGTACCAATTAATATTCTCCTAACGACATAATAGTCAATTAACGTCATCCGTTAGTGCAGTCGAGTAGAAACAACTTTGCTTAGTGGAGAATCCAGCTCGGTTGGGCAGCATTTGGAAAATTACGTCAAGTTTTTACGTCACCATTACCACAATGCCTAAAAACCAAAGTGTTCAATCAGTGCATCCTACCTGTGATGACATAAGGAGCCGAAACCTGGACACTCACAGTACGGCTAGTCCTCCAGTTCAAAGCCGATCAGCGAGCTATGGAAAGAGCTATGTTCGGAGTTTCTCAGAAGGATAGGATTCGTAACGATGTTATCCGTCAAAGAACCAAAGTCATCGACATAGCTCAGAGAATTAGAAAACTGAAGTGGCCGTGGGCTGGCCATAGCTGCCGATGAACCGACAACCGCTGGGGTAAACGAGTTCTTAAATGGAGACCGCGACTCGGCAAACGTAATGTAGGACGCCCTACGGCTAAGTTGAGTGACGATCTGCGAAAGGCTGCTGGCAGAGACTGGATGCTTCAAGCCGAAGATAGGGCGCGATCCACTGCTGATGATGATGATGTTAGTAGAATATTGGAACCGGGTAATAATGAAAAACTGCTGAGGTAGCCGGATCAACAAACGCCACCTACAAACAAATAGCGAACAAGTTCCGATGGTTGAAAGTGGTCCGAACACTAATCTCCTAGCTGTAATTATTCCATGTCCAAACTTTACCGGACTTGTTATTTTAAATAGTTTTGCCGTGTATTTTTGGAAGCTAAAGCTGTAGTGAACATTGCAAAAACAATGATGTGGGCAACGTTACTTACATAGTAGTAAACAGAAGTACACTCAACTCCCATTGTGACGTGAAATTACGGGAGAGCAAAAGGACCGCTACTCCGGGATTACGCGTGTCGTCGGCCTATCAAGTTCCATAACCGTTGGCACCCACGGACAGACTTGAACATGACAACTGCAATTTGCTATTGTTGTGAACTTTAATAGTACAGGCCCTTATTACCTAGGAGCACTCCAACTTTCTGGTATCGACAAAATATTTTGTTTGAATTTAAAAACACGTTTTCAATACGAGTTTCATAACGCTGAAGGGTAAGGTAGGTAGGATATACTTATTGTATTTATTTTTAGTTGTACAATAAACTTACCAACAATAAGTGTCTATGAACCAGGTACGTTTTAACCAAATATCTCAAATAATTAGGATTGTTTGTGTTCGTTGATTCTGCAGCTACACTATCGGGTTTTGGCGAAGCTTCGCCTTTGTGTCCTATTTCATGGCAAATTGTATGGCTATATGAGGCTACGCGACAAATTCGCCGAAGTCTGATAATGTAGCCACAGGGTAAGAAGATTGTTGCTAATTGTTATAGTTAAGTTATATAAATTTTAGATAAATAAATTTGTACATAATGAGAATATGTAGCTCAAAATTCAATCAATAAACGAAACAAAGAAAGAGAATGAATTGCTGTTTTTTATTGAACCCACGTCAAAGAGAACTCATTTTATTTTATTTCCTATTACTTATAGCTAATTTTATTGCTCGAGTAGGTACCTTACATTTAAAAATTACACATTCCGTAAAAGCTTTTAAGAGAACTGAGTAGTATTCCCACGGTTATTAATAATCAATTAGCTAATTTAATTAATAATTCCCGCAAATTTGTAAACGCCGCGGTCATTGTGTGCGGAGTACGTGCCTGTAGTTAAATAACGGGGATTATAACCACCGCACAACTCCTCAACCACTTGTTCCTCAAAATGTTTTGTCGTTTTATTGAGCCCTCCGGCTTTAGAAAATATTTTTCAACAGAGTTTGTGAAGCTCGGGCGATACTGTGTTATTGCAATTATTTTTTAGTCATATTTGAATCTTAATTAGAATTGCTACATAAAACGTTACTCTGAAATTATTCCTGAAAAATTCTTTATCCAACCCGACCCTCTGCCTCACACCTAATATTGTAACAAAAAGATGGCCCTTATCGATAACACCGTGACCTATCACGTCGTGTGTCATGCAGACAAAATGTGTACCTAAAGTCTTACGACGTGCCTGTAATTTCACCGGAACATCGCAATGTGTCATTCCGGTGCGCTTCCGGCTTTGAGGAATTGTGGCTTAGCTCGACTGGAAAAGCACCAAACAAAGAAAATTAGAGGTCTTCTGTGCGCTTTTGGGTTTGAACAAACATTTACAGTTCGTTGTGAATTGACTGGTAAAAGTGGCCCGGTGTTAGGTGTTCATTTTGAAAAAGCTATTTTAAAGATTTTAAATATTTCCAAGAATTAAGAGCTATTGTATAATATTAGAAGCAGTAAAATTTAAACTTTGACAATTTCGGCATTTAAGTCCGTTAAATTTAATAGTTGCAGTTCTGTGCAGTGCATTCGTAACCATCCTTTCGGATTTGGGAGTAAGTATTGAAACTTTTTAAAACGCAAACACAGCTGGCAGTGCTTCTTACAAAGTAGTTAATTAAAAAGCGCTTTGAAAGCAGTATGGCTGGTAGCAAGTAAAAAAGAATACAAGAATACGACTGGCAGTTGCAAAAACGCCTGAATCAGAGGGTTCATCACATGGCGTGCCCCACAGCCGTTTGCTGCCTGCATTCAGTTTGCATAATGCACTTACTGACGGACGCTCGGTAGCACCCCCTCTCACCCACCCCTCCATTTTACTCCATGCACCCCAATTACATTATCCCAAACAGGGCAAACATATTCATTATACATAATTGTTTGTCGTACAATTTACAAAACTGGATTAACAACGATTATGATGAATCACGTTATCGGCGCGGCACGCGGTGCTCGGCGGCTTGTGCTATTGAACTGAACATTGTAATTAGTATTTTTAAATTTATTTATTTGACTGCACTTAAAAGTAAATACTTGTTTACACATAATATTGTGCCAGAAAATCCCTTATTAGGTTTGAATAGGCACTCATTCAAAAAATGTCCACAATTCACAATCACTTTATTTATGTATTTACAAGTAAAGTGCCTATGTAAGTAGGTACTAATCACAGAAAATATTGCTCGTTCTGCCTTTTACATCTTACTAATTAATCGAGCGAGGGAAACGAGTGAAGATCTCAGTGGGAATTTGGGCGAATTGGAGTTGTATTTTGTATGTTTGTGGATATGTTTGTTAGAGCATAACTTTCGATTAACGGTTTGAAACTACTCATATCTTCCACCGTACAGGTCATAGATAGATAAATAAAAAACTGATCAAGTGCGAGACGAATTCGCATACGAAAGGTTCCGTACTTACATAAATATTTCTTGTTTTATTTTTATTTCATTTTATTTTTATTATTTGTTGTTATAGCAGCAATAATGGAAATACACACTCTGTGAAAATTTTAACTCTCTACCTATTACAGTTCATGAGATACAGCTCGCTGACAGACAGACAGGCTTAGTAATATAATAGGATCCCGTAGGCAACCTTCGGGAACGGAACCCTAAAAATGTAAGAACTATATTTACTCCTTTCTCTGCGTCAAATCTAGCCTAGTCTAAAATAATGTAGGTACTTTCATTTTTATTGGAATTAAAAGAAAATGTAATTTTCATTTATTGAGAAAATATTGTTCCTTTAAAAGTTTTCGCAATACTACATTGGCTGTCGGTCCCGTAGGAGGTTGTTGCTTTTATTACCACCCGGCACCAGCAATATAATTTCAACCATATGACTATCCAGGTATATATATGTAACAAAATTGAATAGCAAACATTTTAACGAAAGGTATTCTCTCTTTTAATTTCAGAGAAAGCACTTTCCTATGGAAGGATAATTATCGTAATCTGAGAGCAATATTGTAGCTAGGTAGGTACTCTACACATTTCAAAGGCTACATAATTACCTACGTTTATGCTTCTTGAGGAGCTAAAATAAAATCTTTTTTAGACTCTTTGCCTGATTAATATAAGTAGGTACTTCAAGATTTTCGTAGGTTGGCACTGATTTTTTGTGCATCCTTTTTCGTACAAAGGCTGATTTTTTTACTAGATACTTCGTATCGCCATTTAGGTTGTTTCTAAAGTTCATAATTATTTATTCTGAAATGGGTTAAACTTATGTCTTCGAATAAAAAAAACCAATTGTCAATTTTGGTTCCAAACCTAGTAAAAGACTTTGTGTTGTGTTCTGTACTTTTTACACTAACGACATTGGCATTTCATATAACGATTCATCTTCCACATTCTCTCGCGAGCCCATTAAAATAACTCGAACCGTGCTTTCATTCAAAAACAACAAAATATAGAGACCCAACGTGAATGTAATCTTATTCCATTTCAACAATATCGATTCCGACTCTATATTATGCAATATCATAAGTATTCATATTTCCGAGTTCGTGTTGCGAACACTGGTTGTTGGATTTGTTCCGACCCGATCGACGTGAGTCATCCGTACCCCATGCACACAGCTCGATGCATTCCCCGACCCCCTCCGATAAGGAAGCCAAGGGAACAAATTGGGAAATGCCTGGAAATGGCTCACGCTATTGTCCCAATATCCGAAGGGGAGATATCGAAGCCCCAATATCTTTTCAACGATTAACCGATATTTATTCTCCGTGAGAATTCAAAACAAACCGTCCTGCCCTTAAAGTTGGATAAATGAGGGAGTTGTTGCCGACTGATAAATTTCCTGTCGTTTGATTACAATTGCGGATACCCTTGCTATAATTTAGAAGCCCAAAAGAGCAATCAACGATGTTTTGGTTCCATCAATTGATTTTAGCGTTCGAAATACGAGCACTGGCCTAGTGGGAGCAATGCTGGTTTAGTGCGAGCACTGGTGATCTAGTGGAAGTTGCCAATGTCTTCTGATCCTCGCCCGTGATTTTAAAGTGATACAAAAGTATCCGGCCGTGCACCAAACCTACTGGTCATATTTTATGGAACGGTTCTCTCAAACGGCGGATGAGAACATTGTAAAAAAAACGGCATGTGGTAACCCCCAAAAAAATTTTATATAACATGAGTCTAGTGCATACAAAAAGGCTTTACCTACCTTAATCCCTTCGTCTCTCATTACAATGGTTTTAAAACATCAAATTACACGAGTAGTATGTAGCAGAAGCGTTCAAATAGAGATCTGCTACGCCGTAGACATTTGCTCCGAACAATTACATAAAGTGATATTAAACCTAGGTATCTAGCATGCTACTCAGCATTATTAATAGGACGTGATCAACTTTTTAGTCCTGATTAAGTTTTAAACAGCTTTTGTGACCCAAAAATGCAAAGCGCAGTCGTGTAATTTTATTCGCGTCTCATTGTGAAAAGTTACTATTGCTCGCCTGTTAACTCCCCAGACACAGTATGAATGCACGTAGAAGTTTTATTAAAACGCAGCGGTAAGTAGGAAGTTTATAATTTAACTTATTACAGTGACAGCGTCCGTTTCATAAAGAAAATTTTAAAACCAAAGTTCACTGTCTCGATCAAAGCAAAAAACAAATCTCATTCGGAAGAGCAATTTTCAGTTCATATTTTTCATCAAACAAAAACGGCTCTATGGGAAAACATTTTTATTTTATAGCTTTCTATCAAAAAAAAATTGGCTATATGTAAAAACCTAAAAAACACACAACCATCTAACATAAATATTATATTAGTCAGAAATTTACTTCCGACAAATTGTCATTTCTAGTTTTCTATAATTACAATCATCATATACTTATTCCACTATTAATGCAATTTATGAACAGAAATGTTCATATACCTACCTATCAAAGATAATTTGTGATAAGTAGGTATTTCTTATTACATTTAGGTCAGTCTTCCATTCGTTCTGTTCTTCAGCATAAAAGCTTTTTAATTATATTGAATATGCAGTGCAGGGACAACGCAATTGGCTTGATGCCCAAAAAGTATAGAAGCATTCTAATACCCCGAAGTTCATAGAAACGCCAGTAAAGTAGACCATCTGCACAGATTAATGGATATCTACGACTCTTGTTGTATTGTTTCATTGCTTCTCGGGGAAAATATTTCTAGTCAGACTTGAACTTTTATAAATGGAACTGCACACTTTGCGTCGACTTCGGAGTTTCTAAAGAAGTTGAGGATGTAACTTTTGTAATTATAAGTTAATCTGTATAATATCACTTAGAATATTTACAATGTAAACTGTGCAATGCAAATGTAACTACTCACATTAATTTGACTTGAATTGTATCGAGTCGGTGTAATCGGTTCACCACTTATGCAGATAATTGGTGACTCAAATAAAGAAATATAGTTTTTTGTCAAAAGACATTTAAAGAGGTTATTACTTCAGGTGTAATAAGGTCAATTCAGATTTAGATCATTATATTTAAGGGTGACTTAACCTATACGACCGATTAGAACCCAGTACCTCCCAGACGTGCTCTCTGTAAAAACAATGTTAGGAAAATTGTGCAGTCGATTACAGTTAAATGAGAATAGAGTAAGATTATAAAAGCATTGTCAACTATTATTTCTAAAAATACTTTATTATTTTAAAAAAGAAATTACATATTAGGAATATTCAAGATTTTTTTTTTGGTGTTTACCACTACAAATATATTTTTTAAATACCTCTTGTAGTTGAAGGTACAAGGTTTAAGTTACGTGGCCTTCTTCGTTGTTATATAAATTTCTAAGGGTGCTTGAAGCTTTTGTTTCCAACGTGAAAAGTCGAGCTACAAATTGACGGAGAAATTTTTTACACATAATAAGAAAACTTCAAAATTTTTCTAAAAACTCTTTTTTTTTCAATAGGTACATTTATTCCCCCTTCGGAGTTAAACCCTTAGCTCCAGCGAACCGTTACAGAGTTATAAAAATAAAATTTTGAAAAAAATTTTTTTTCGTATTTTGTTTTGTCTTTGGTTAGAGCTTTCAAAAGTGTTATGAGTTTTCACAAGGTAATACGTTTCATTATGTAATTTTGAAGTGATTTTTGTTAGAGTTTAATTTGTTCCCTGCAGCCGGCTACATACCATCTGACAATCAGTCGGGTTGGCTACGACGCACTGCGTTTTTGGATGAAATATAGCGTCGTGAGTTTTACTTCCAGTAAAGAACAAAGCGACCAAACTTTTACTCATAACATTTTCTTTCAAGTGAGGCTTCGTGGAACATAATTTTTTCTATAAATAATAAGTATAAATATCAGTTTGCCTAACTTCTAACTCTTTCAAGTTTTTGACTTGGAATTAGGAGTAAGTCAAACTGGCGAAGTTTCAAAGGAAAAAATATTCATTTATATGGAATTCTTGATAACCACGTATTGTAATAATTCAGTCTAAAGTTTTAATCGTACGTACCTATGTGTGACCAATCCTTGGAACTATACATACAATACGAAGTCAACTAACAACAAGAATTGATAACCGTTTCGTTAAAAAAAGTTCTCGCGATCAGAACTCCCCAATATAATTATAATATGCAACCACCACCCGCCATACACCGACCATTGGCGACCTTTAAAATCCTCATCGGTTCCGATCCGTCGCCGCCAGCCGAGAATCTTTACGGGGTGGTGCGGGCCACGGCAGCATATTATCGTCATAGGTACTTCTTGTACTGGGGAGTTCTGATCACGAAAAATTAAAAATACTATATTCAATAAATAAATATTTGTGGACATTTCACACAGCGCCATCTGACCCCAAACTAAGCAAAGCTTGTACTATGGGCACCAGATGGCTTGTAGAATACTTATATACTCTTTTTTTTTGTAAATACATACATATTATGCATAGTACTACAACACCCAGAACCGGAAGAAATATTTGCAGAACATACAAACATTTCTCCCGTAGCGGGAATCGAACTCGCACCTCATGCGTCTCAGCCGAGCACTCGCCCGCCACGCCACCGAGGTTGTCAAATATTGGGGAGGTCTGTGTCCAGCAGTGGGCTTCTTTAAGCTGATGATGATGAGCTACAACAATCTAGTATTGTATTGTGCATGTGTAATTATGTACTTATGCGTATATTCATGTTCGCAATAGTAATTACAATAGTAGGTACACAATAGCGGGGTGTGTACTCCACAGGCGCGTTTACATTTTGCGCCTAATTTGTATAATGGCTGTATGCTCATATGTCTAAACCTTTGGGACTAATTAGTGTCTCATTTCTTTATTTTACACGGCTAATCTACTTATTTACAGTTATTTAGTTGGTTACTGCTGTACGCAGGGTAATTTACATCCATATGACGAAATGTCCAATGGCTAAAATGTATCAAAAGTAAAAAAATCTATTATAGTAATTGTTGTTCCTAGTACGTGAATGAACTAGCAGTTTCTGTTGAAACCTATGGGTACTATAGAAAATATTAACCTTGAAAAGAAAATTAAAAATGTTGGTTTACATAAAACTATATTAATTATTATTTTCCTATATTTAACTATTTATAAAGCCTATCCTAAGTAGGCAGTAATAGCGTCAATCTAATAGCTGTATGAGTTGTTTAAAACGAATGTGGGCTGGATAAACCAGATTAAATCCTACAGCGAATTTGAACATAATTAAATTGTGTCACAGCGAGGAACCTAGCCCAAGTAGTTTCGTAAAATAAACGGTCAATTAACCTATGCAAATTGAATAATTTTAATATTCCCTTTTAGGCCCTCGCCGCACCGCATTTGGGGATAACCGAGGTGAAAACTGTTAACTCCACTATAGCCAAACCGTGCGACCGCCTCCATCAGTTCTCCTGATTAACTTAACTTTAGCCTTTTACATATAGGTACTTCTATAATGATGCGCTCGTGGCGTAGCTTGCTTAAGCGTTCTTGATTGATCATTAAAGTTAATCAACGACATGCGCGGTCACAAATTGGGATGGGTGACCGCAAGTGGCTTTACGAGCTGAGCGCTTCCGTGCTTCGAAGGGCACGTTAAACAGTAGGCTATTAAGTCGTTAAGCCATGACGGAGGCCTTTAGGCGGCCTAAAAACTCCGTCACTAGAGTTGGCCACTAGCTCATACGAACATACATACATACAATATAATACATACTCCTATATTCATACTATCTAACAAGGATCCGGTTACAAACACAAAGAGGTAGTGCACCGACACTATGATACGACCGCTGCATCTTTTTTGAGTCGCAATGCAGGTTGTTGACCTAGTAAACGATTCTTAGGTATTCACGATTCGTTTGTTATTAAAACACTACCCTCCTTCTTCGTAGTTAGAAAAATTATGATGCATCGTTTCTAAAAAATTTTATATAAAATCACCTCTAATAATACAGCTAAAAACGTATAATTTATAAAATTAGCCGATAAGTACACAATTCTGAAGATACAAGGTAAATAAAAAAGTTGTACATTTGCAAGACACTTAGAATAGCAAGACACCACAAACAAGAACATGTCTATCCCATCAATGAGAGAAGAGTAGGTAGGTATGTGATCGCTCGAGTAACCCCTGTCTAGTATTAAATGAAATATAAAGCATGCGATCATTAGTTTGACCCTAATTCTACTCCAAAGTTTCATTTCATAAACTAGTCCCAAGTTTTGTTTATCGAACTCTGAACTCCCGTTATATAACTTAAAAGCCGAGCTGGAGTTAATTAGAAACAAGTGAAAATTAAGCGCTACAAATAATGGGGAATACCCTATAAACTAAGGGGATATAGGATATACCAGAGTTTGCCAATTTATCTTGATTTAGCCGCAGTGCCGTCGCTGTTTGAAAACGAAGATTTTAGTGATAAGATTTTCCCGGTTTTCATTTCATTTTTGAAATTATGATGAGGCATTGTAAGTACTATAAGCTAAAACCAACGTTAGCTTAATCCTGAGGCCAAGTTTGCATTAAAAAGGCTATGAGTGAAGTAACGTGCTTATCTACGCTAAAGTAGTGATATGTAACCAAGAAAAATTCAGGATTGGACAGGACCGCCCTCGTTCCGGTAAGAACCAAAACTAAAATACGGAACTGTAGATACACATGGTGTTAGTCTGTCGGAGCTGAAGCAAAACATATACCTATTTAAGCTGATCACAAATTATGTTGGTGACGTAAATTGGGCATGGTCAAGCCACCTCCAAAATGATGTAACTTTATTTGCTTCTTCGGGGATTAAGGGTAGGTAACTTCTATTTAGGGTCAAACATTTTATTGAATAACGTATCTATGGTA
This sequence comes from Scotopteryx bipunctaria, assembly GCA_949320045.1. Taxonomy (NCBI): domain Eukaryota; kingdom Metazoa; phylum Arthropoda; class Insecta; order Lepidoptera; family Geometridae; genus Scotopteryx; species Scotopteryx bipunctaria. The sequence goes on along the minus strand of OX439450.1, from coordinate 7,384,830 downwards.
AGATAAAAAGACCTCGACTTGAATAAAGTCTCACTCCAATTAACGAGTGAGCTCAAAAATCATCTTATATTTACGTCTTAATTCTAATAAAAGGGTTCATCATCATAAATTCTAAAATAGTACATTCTAAAGATAGGTAAATTCACAAAGTTTTAAATCAAAACTGCCAAACAACATTTCCAACAGTTCCAACAAACATTTTATCGCGTTCGATATTCATGAAGCATAATTATCTTTTGCCTAAATAAATTCTGAACAAAACAGCTTTGTTTCCGATCAGAACTAACTGGTGAAGTTGTAAGAAACTGTAAGAAAGTACGAGAGCCATTACTCGTCCGTCTAGTTTGAATTAAGTTGAATGTTTTATAAAGACAAGGCGTGTCCCCTAGCCGCGCCGGCGCCGCGCCGCTCCCGCGCTCCTAATGATGATTTACTCGTGTAAGTTCCCACGGGCGGTGTAATTTTCCTTTAGTAAGGCACACTACATGCCGTATCCCGACCTAAAGTGAAAACAAATGAAGGAACGCCTCCGTTTAATCATTCATTCGCGCGCCACAGTGAGCACCTTCATTGAGATTTATCTTACCTTTTATCGGTCAAGCGCTGGACGTAAGAATGTTTTATGCGCCTCGGATGTTGGACCTTTGTGGAGATTAGTAGGTAAGATATATTATTCACATAGCTTCTGTGAGGGAAATCTCAAGGAATTTCCTTGTCATGAATATTATATTTTTAATTGGATCTACGAGTTTAATAAGTTTGTCCTAAGACACCACTTTTCAAAACATGGATCCTAAAATATGTGAAAATTGGTTCTTTCTTTTCGCCCAACACTATCCAACTTGTTTATTATTATTTTTCTTTAAACACACTTGTTTTGTTATAGGCAGATACCATGCAGTATGCTCGATCGCTTCTAGCATCTTTACATTCTCGGTACACTTTTGTGTTCGCCATTATGACGTAGATTTTTTCAGACATCGTGATAAAATCCCTTGCGACTCAGCTCGCCCGAAACTGGTGCTAATGGCCCTGTTCATGCGAACCTTAACGCGGTATTCGCCTTGTATTTTTATTTTAGTCGGACGACCTCTGAATACACCTCTAAGTACAGCATTCAACATCAAAGCAAACTCTACTCGTACAGTCAGAAAGCAATGCTATCACTCTATTATGTACAAAGCCGTGGAAATCTCATTATTGTCGAGTTGCGGCGTGTAAGACCATCGGACAAATAAGTCTATTTGCCAACATTTAATATTCGCTTCGGGGTGCTCTAATTAAGTCGCTTGTAGGGACCGAATGTGCACCCTACGTGCTTATGCGGGTTCGGAAACAAAGGGCAGCTGACACACTATTAGGAACCGCGGCTAATCAGTGGTAGATAAAAGGTAAAACAGTTTGGTGTTGATAGTTTCATGTTACCGTCTCTATTTCTCAGGCGAGACCCTAATGGTCAAACGAAAACGTAAAAATAAATCCGGACCTGACTAACGCGTAGCCAATCTCTGAGCAGAGTCACGAGAATTTGACAGTAAAGTTATTTGTTCAAAAGAACCTTGAACTTTATCGACATCATCCTCAACAGCCTATAAAAGTCCACTCCTGCTTGCCCATAAAACTTTCAGGACGAACGATTCGGTGCTGTCTCCATCCACAGACCACGCGTGACCTCTGCAACGTTATCGGTCCATCTGGTGAGAGGCTGCCTTCGAGCCTCGAGCTTACAAATCAATATTTAAAAAAAATATGATTACTTGTGGCTTTACCCACCCCATTAAAGATACGGGCGTGATAATATGTGTGTGATAAAATTAGGGTGTGTATATAATTTCCTATTGAACTGTATTTAAGACTGAGATATTGAATTTTAAACTGCCTGCTATGATTCAAGGTCGTCACATACGCAGCTATAATAATATATTATAGCACACCATACAAAGCTGGGTCTGTGAGGGCTTTTATGCGTAATTTCAAATCAAAGGTGAGAGAGATGAGAGTGAGAGTTAATCGAGTGAGCTAGCTATTCACTCAACTGTGTCAAGCTCAATAAAGGAACCGAAATATCCGCATCTGTTCGACGTTACTTAGCTATGGACACTACGGTATATCTATATCGTGTTGAGTTGTAACTAAATAATAACGAGCGAACTGGATATTTTCAGAGAATTTCGTATTACTGCATCAATATGCGATAAAGTCATCTGACGGGGCACTGTGCTCCGGGAATCACGTACATACTTAAGTTCAATGAAGTGAAAATAACTTATACACCTTTATATCACAGAAAAAAATCCATCTTAGGGAATCGTTGGGTAACGTGACTGATATAATGCCTGAATAATAAATTTATATTAAGGATGATGTTAAGGCTATTGAATGCTTAAATTTTGTTGATATAGCTATCGAAAGATACTGTGAAGTATCAGCAGTTGAGCTGTTAGAATATAATTTGATAATTGTGTGTCTTTATAGAACTAACTTAATATCGTCTATCAGCTTCCTACCTTATCTAGAGCGCCTCCTCGAACGAGCCAATGAGACTAGGAAAAGCTTTTTATTTATCGGAGATTTTAATATTAACTGGCTGGCCGACTTATGCGTCGTCAAAAAACAATTAGCCGATATATTATTTACCAATAATGTGCACAACGAGGTTGAATTTGCAACTAGAGTTGATAAATCGACCTCGTCGTGTCTTGATCACGTATACAGTAGCTTCCCGCGGGGGTCGGTTGTGACGATGCCGCTCAAGACTCGCCTCAGCGACCACTACGCCGTAAGAGCCTCGCTCGCCTGTACACGCATACAGCCGCGCCCGCGCACTCGTATCGTCAGAGAGTATTCGCATAAAAATCGATTGGGGTTTCTTGAAGCCGTATTGTCAGTAGACTGGAATGACATCTTACTTAATGCAAAGTCAGAAGATGGTTTAGCTCAATCTATTATCGCTATATTAATAAATAAATTTAACATCTGTTTTCCATATAAACGAAAAAATACTAAGAAACAGACATGGGTGTCTCAGGAACTTTTAGGCCTGAAAAATATTCTATACGACGCTATTAATTTACAAGAAAACTACCCAACCTTGAACCTACACTCTTTTATTGACAAGATTACGCAGCAATATGAGAATTCGGTAAAGTCTTATAAAGTCAGGCACTACGAGAACATGATTCACAATAGTCCAAATTCTTGTAGGACTATTTGGCGTGTAGTAAACTTAGAAAGAGGCGCAACTGTACATTCAAACATTAGTTTCACAGAGATAACTAAAGACTGCGCGGGAAACAAATTTATTTCTCGAAAAGCGGCAGCGGACGCCATGAATGCAAGGTTCGTGAGTGCGGCCGCTGCGTGTGGGGCCCCCCGCGCCTGCCTCGTGCAGGTAAAGGCGGCGCTCGATGCAGCGCGTTCCTCAGCGGACCGTTCCATAAGATTAGCCAAATTCACGGCAGCGGAGGTGTTTAAAATCGTATCATCACGAATACCACGCAAACCCACTAAAGATATTTATAATATCTCTATGGAACTAATAGCCTCCGTTGCAACACCTATGGCGCCTCATCTGGCCGAGTTGTTCAACCGATGTATAGATAGCGGCATATACCCAATGTCGTTAAAGGTGAGCAAGATCTCACCCCTATTTAAGGGAAAAGGGAAACGGGAGGAGATCGACGGATACCGTCCAGTGTCCATAATCCCTGCACTAGCAAAAATTCTAGAAAATGGACTCAGCTTGCGCCTTACTGAGTTTTTAGCGACAACGAATGCTCTGTCAGAGCGACAATACGCATATCGCGCCGGGTGCTCGACTACCTCGCTCACTCGAGAGGTGATTCGGCGGGTGATGGTGGCATGTGAGGCGAAACAGCAGGTGGCAGTTCTGTGCTGTGACTTATCGAAAGCTTTCGATGTCGCAGACCACAGTGTTCTCGCCCACAAGCTCCAGCACTACGGAATCAGAGGCAAAGCACTTTCGCTCTTTACAGATCTACTGCGCGGAAGGTCACAGATTGTGGTTGGTGACGGAGGAGAGACCAAGTCTGAGACCCTACAAACTGTGATGGGCGTGGCACAGGGATCGTCAGTATCCAACTTATTGTTCTCGTTGCTGCTCAATGACCTACCGGAGCACGTCTCGGCAGGTGAGGTGTTTATGTATGCCGACGACGTGGCCGCGGTAGTCTGTGCGCCTTCATTGGATGAACTCGAGAAACGTCTAAACGAGGCCGCCTCTCAGGTGGCAATGTGGTTTAACTGGAACGGACTTATACTAAATCTAAAAAAAACTCATTTTATCCACTTTTCTATCTCAGGCCGCCATGTGAGGGACTTATCTGTACTGGTTCATAACACATCCATAGATCAAGTCCAATCAACAGCCTTCCTAGGTTTTCAAATTGACCGTGGCTTGACTTGGAGCTCCCATGTCGATAAGTTATGCGCAAAGCTAGGAAGTGCTTGTTTCGCACTCTACAGACTATCGCGTGTCGTATCCGCTGATGTTGTCCGGACTTGCTACTTCGCGACCGTCCACTCGCTCTTACAGTACGGAGCAGAGCTGTGGGGGCGTGCAGCTGATCGGGAGCGCGTCTTACGTATGCAAAAACGTGCTGTGAGGGCGATCGCGAAGGTGACGCGAGACACGTCCGCAAAGCCGTACTTCACCTCACTGGGAATACTTACCCTACCGTCAATAATAATACTCCAAATAGCAGTGTTTGTGAGGCAAAACCTTGAAATGTTTCGAACACGTGAGGACGGTCATGCGAGGGTGTACAACACCCGAGGTGCACGTAAACTCGCAACTGTAACACACCGGCTCACCAAGTCTGAAAGGCTCACTCATGTCCTAGGGCCGAGTGTGTACAACCGCCTGCCGGGGCTGGTCGTCGCAGCGCCCAGTCTAACATCTTTTAAAAATAGGTTAAAATCGTGGCTCATCGAGAAGGCGTTCTATAATGTAGAAGATTTTATATGTGTAGGTACCTAATACTACAATTTTGTTGATGTACCTATATTTTATAGGAATTTTAATAATTTTATTATTATCGTATATATATATTTGACCTGTAAAAATACAATTTACCAATAAATGGATTATTACTGATTATTACTGATAATGCCCGGTTCTAATATTCTAAGAGTTGTGGTTATTAGAATATTAGAATCTTGCCCTTCACGAGTGTTAAACCTAAACTAAGACGTTGGAGCTTTGTAAATGCTGTGGAAGAATAGATGATAAGCAGATCTGAAGGTATAAACCCTAGCAAATATACTACGCGTAGGTTACTGTATTCCTACCTGCTTGTGAGAAAGTGGAATGTGAGGATGTTTGTAGCTCAATCACGCTATAGCTGCTAAACAGATTTGAATGAAAATTATACGTCTGCTAGAATAACCTATAGACTTCTATCTGGGTATCACACAAGCGAAGTCGCAGAAAGATCCCAGTTTGTTAATATATGTACCTATGTATGTATGTGTAACTTTGAAATGCTTTCGCGTTTATCGAGAAAGCTCGCATTGGTGCTGAAATCAGTTAATGGATAGCGCGAACCTAATTTTATCCGGTATCATCTGCAATTCGGCAAATGAATTTCTAATTTTGTCCATGACAGTTATTTCAACCAACTAGACGACGTAGGTATTTTAATTACCTATTATATAAAGAGTCTTTGAATCAAAAGAGGCTGCAAGTTTTCTTATGATTACCTATTGGCTTTGCCCACTACATTAGATATACGGACGGGATAATATGGTAATTGGCGAGAAAAAAATAAATATTTTTATTGGGAACACGTTACAAAGGTTTTCACATAAATGTGTAGGTGCCTAACATCGTTTTCACGTAATTCTAAACCAACTCGGCAATTATATATTTAATGCAGGAACCGACAAACATTACAGGTATTATTAGTGTGTCAATAGAATCCCAAGATTCAACAGGTGTGCGAAATTAATTGAGTAATCCCACAGACTGCAGTCCTATGTTTGTGTGTTGAGATAATAATTATACGCATAAGTTACACCTACATAGGCCTTAATTTAAATATACATAGGTAATAATATGCAGACTAATGACCTAATATATGTTGAAAAAGTAATTTATAATGAGCTTTAGAACTACTGGTCAAATATTTCCCCTAGATTTCTTAAATATTTGACAGGAACATTTGAGTCTTCATATATCGATATATGTATCCCTATGTCATACTTTTTTACAGAAGCTACGGTAATAACCTGCTGTTTTTTCTAGGTTTTTTAAGCTTTGAGTCATTCGCGTGCATTGTATGACGTGTATTATCAGAAAGTTCATCACTTTGTGTCCACACGTAAACACCCCTGTGACAGTCACCACATAAGCCTTCAAATTCATAAAAGTTCCTGGAAAGTGAACAAAAATTTCTATAAATGAATACGGGACACGCAACAATTTTGACATTGGCAGTGAGTCGCGGCGACGCATGCGCGAGACACCCGCGACTTGTTTTAAATTTAGCATCGTCGCCGGTATTCGTTGGCCTATTTCGATGCTACCGCAATCGCCGTATTTCACACAATGCAAAGGATTTACTAATTGCTAAACTGATCGCGCCCAATCCCAATACTGTCAGTGATTTAGAATTCTGTGAAATTCAGTGTGAATCTGTCAAATCGGTGCTGTGATGTGAACGCGGGTAGTGCTCTGAAGTGTGTGGTGCAGTGGATTCTGTGTAGTAGCTGCATTCATGCATTCAAGTTGTAAAGCGAACTCATAAATAACCGTAAAGATGTTACGGAGTGTACTTTCCCTTCTTTTTCTGCTGTGGGTACAAGGTAATTCATGAACACGTGCGCGGTTGAATCATCCGTTTTACACATGGTTGATATTGTCATTTTTATATTTTCGTGTAAATAAAGTGAGTCACAAAACTTAGGAATCAATATTTTATTCGAGCTTTTAACAAAAGAAACGTTTTCGAGTGTACTTAACCTCATCATTACACTGATTCGAGCTAACCTGTGTGTGACACAAGTACGTAAGTAGTAATTAATCCAAAATACTTACATAGGTACCTACATCCAGATTGGGCGGTTTACCTGTTACCTACTTACCTAAACAAGGAGTCACGACGCGACGTATGTTTTTTTTTATCGATTTGGTATATATTGAGATCGATGTTCAATTGTTTTCTTTCAATATAGACTCAGTGTGGAGTGTCCGGCTGGTAGAACTGCGTGTACCGGCCCACGAGCGTGAAGGCGGAAGGGCCCTTCTGGGCTGTCAGTATGACATGGAAGGCGAGGAGTTGTACTCCGTGAAATGGTACAAGGACTCCCAGGAGTTTTTTCGCTACGTACCAAAGAACAATCCACGGATGACCTCCTTTAAACGACCTGGTGTTAATGTTGATGTGAGTAATCAAACTGTCTAAATCTTTATTCATTTAAACTTGAAGCTGCGTATTAGGTGGGCGTTGTTTTCTTTTTAATTATCACCATAAATAAATGTATCTTTAATAAAATTACCAAATACCCAAATAGTATTTCCTTATCAATTCATCTGAACAATTTCAATCTATCACACCAAACATTTCCTATCTCGATCTTGGTTATGGTATTATGCACCCCTAAAATCGACTTTTAGGTACTATTACATCCCCTGTTGCTCCGTTAGGCACGCCCCTGACTAGCAAGTGACAATATTAATCTTATTTGACTCACAAATCAGAGAAATGTTTTTTCCCTATTTGGAATTACCATAAATTTCCATTATAAATAAAATCGAATTTACTCGACATGGAGTAGGTATTTAAGTGGGTAACTTTTTTGTGTAATTTACCAAAACAAAACACAACTCTTGTTAGATTGAATAAGTATATAGAAGGTAACACTCTTCCAGAACAAACAAACTGGTCTGTCTCATTTGAAAAATCTGTATTGTCTCACTGCTGGGCCAAGGCCTCTCCTTGTACTCTAATGTTGCTCCCGTCTCTGAAGATGTTTGAAGATCTTAATAATTGAAAAAATTACAAGTTCCACTAGCTACCAGTAAACTTTGAATACATGTATTTGAGACTGCTTCAAAACTTATATCAGGGGTATGAGGGTGAGCATTGTAATGGAAACGATAAAGCCCCTGCAAGTAAGGCACACGCACCACGCACAGCAATTTGTAGGAAATTGATTGATAGGAATCATAAAGCAATCGTGCTTTTTATGGCTTGAAAAACTGCCAAAATATTTTTCTGTGACCCTTTTCTTTTTGATGTATTACATATTCAACTTTTAGATTTATTAATGACAATAAGAAACATGACTCTCCTATGCGGTTTTTATTGATTATTTCAAATGATTCAGATGATGGGATCTTCAAGCACAGCGGTGGCCTTGGAGAATCTGACGCGTAAATCCGAGGGCACGTATAGCTGTGAGGTCTCTGGAGAAAGTCCTAGCTTCAACACAGCCAGAAGCCATAAGAATATTACGATATATCGTGAGTAAAAGTGGAATGTATAAATTAATAACACGAAAGGAAAATTTGAGTTTGATTGAACACACTGGTTTAAAGAACTAGTGACACGATTAGTAGTTGTATTGGCATGATGTTTATTATTTATTACATCTGTTCTGATATTCTACTGTATATCACATATCATATACTGTATATCACATCAATTATGAATGACATAACTACATAATGCAACTTTATTTTTTGTCAACAGTTCTTCCAGAAAGTGGTCCTTACATAACAGGGATCCAAGAATCATACTCCCTCGACGAGACAGCCGCCATAAACTGTTCATCATCAGCGTCCCGTCCCGAGACCCACCTGAAGTGGCTGCTGAACGGGCAGCCAGTTCCTCAAAGCAACCTGCGGGGCCCGGCGTACAGGGTGTCCGCAGAGAGACCTGATGCTGTCGAGACGATTCTACAGCTCAGGTTTATTGTCGAGCCACAACATTTCGTTGATGGAGCTATGCGACTCAAGGTAATATTATTTACTCAAGAAACGCCCCGCGACTTTATTCGCTAAGCGTTCCTCTGCGTTCATCAGTAGTTGAATTTCAGATATTCCTTCCTTAGTGGACCCCATAAGATAAATACCCCTTCCAAGTTTCGTGGTCCTAGGACTTATGGTTTAGACTGCATTGACTATCAGTCATTTAGTCAGAGTTTTATATATCTAGATCAAAGATACTTGCTAAAAGTATTCTTTGCCAGTCACACTAACTGCTACAAAAGGCCAAATAGCCAACTAATCAAATTCATTGAATGTTTGTTTTCCAGTCGCCTTTAGATGGTAGTACGGTCCGTGCCATAATAATAAATGCTAGTTTGCATTTGTAACATGCTACTAATATTATAAAACCTTCAGTTTATGAGGATGTTTATAAGTTTGTGTGGGAATCACGAGGCGTAACGGCTGAAAAGGTTTGATAAACCTTGGAAAATAGACTGTGAATAGGGTTAATATAGGGTACTTTTTGTTCGGGTACCACGCTAGCGAAGCCGCGGGCGGTAGCTAGTAAAAGTAATAAATAAACTTGATTTCAGTGCCAAGCAACAATAGCTCCCCTGTACCAGCGGGAGACGGAAACAACACAGTACATCCGGCTGCCTGAACTGATGTCTGAAAAACATGGCCTTCTCGTAGGCGAACCAACCAGTAAGGATCTGCTTTGAGTTTTCTGATTTGTATGTTTCTTTTCCTACCAAGTATGCCTCCTAAGTTCTTGGTCAGTAGGTTCTAATGTCATACATAATGTTTCCTGTAAACATTTTTACTGTTGCTAATTTGATTTCTTTTTTACAGATTTTGCATCCGAAACTTCAAAACATTCAACAGTGATTTTAATCTTTTTCTTTGCATTTATTTTGTTTTAAAGAACTTTGAGTTTGATTAATAATTTTATAAGTAGTAATTTCTATACTAATATTATTTAAGTTCTTGCGTTTATTGTGATAATAGGTAGTAATAATAATTTATTTAATAAAATAGAATAACTACCTTTGCGTCCTATAAGAACAAAAGCTTTTGTTTAGCAATTTCAAATGGTTAGTTTGCCGACAATTTTGTAGGTAAAACGTGGCAAATGCGTAGTGATGCGGTTTAGCCACGGATAACATTCGAGGAACTCAAATATTATTAGTTCATTAGACTGACCCAGTCACTTGATCCAGTATTAATTCATTGCCAGTAACCAATACTTGGACAATGAAAGCTTCGAAATTGTGATTTATTTATTCGTTTAGGTACTTATATTTTTGTACACTGTTTACAAGATCATTGGTAGGGCTTAGTTTAGAAAATAATGTTTCATCGCTAACCTAATCGTCTTGCTTTTACTAGATTTATTAATCACTTTGAAACACCTAATTTACAGTATCATTGAGAAAATATTTTGGGAATAAAACAACTATGAGTACCATTTTACGTTTATTTATTTATTGATATATTTACATCCATTGACCACAACAATAGTAACATCGCGGCATCAAAAACACAGTCCAGTCGTATATATTCATCATCAAAAGTGGATTAGCTCCGTTTAGTATCCAGAGCCTCTCGGACCATTAGGACCCCCACTAGGGTAACCGTCGTCATTATTTTGTCCACCTCCACCAGACTGAGAACTCCCAGGGTATCCCTTGCTACCACCTTGGGAACCCCTACCGCTGCCTGGAAAACCTCTGCCTTGTGGACCTTCCCTAGGATATCCTGAACCCCCTTGCTCGTTGCCGTTACTTCCCTGAACTGAGTTTTGAGCAAAGCCACCTTTGCCAGGCTGTCCACCTGGATAGCCTTGGTTTCCTTGGTTATCAGGTCCACCGCTAGGATACCCCTGGCCTCCTTGACCGCCATCAGCACCAGGTCGTCTATTGGGGTATCCATCATTGCCTCCGCCTTGACTATTGCCTCTGCCCTGGCCGAAGCCGTCTTCTTGCTGGTACCTATCAGGTTGGTTGCCTTGAGACCCCGAGAAGCCACCGCCAGAATTGCCGCCAGGTCCTCCTTGAGGGTATCCTTGGCCTCCCCGCTGGTTACCACCTGTCACAAACATAGAAGGCATATTGTATTCAATTCTATATAAGTAATATAGGTACTAAAATTTTAAAAATAGTTATAATTACTAACCTGAACCACCAAACGAACCGGAACCTCCCTGCCCACCTGAAAAATAATATAATTGTTATACTCAGTTATAGTACAGTAAATAAAAAGATACTTGTAGATTGTCATAAACAGCCAAAACAACCAAAAATGTTTTTTCAAGAACACCTCTTCAAAGCAGCAGATGGTGGTCCTACCATTAACGTAAAAACAAACCCTCGTATCGTATCTGAGGCTTGTATCCATCCAGGCCCGCCTCGTACTCGACCACCTGTTTCCTGCCATCGGGCAGCACCACGTTATACTCGCCAGTGGCCAGGTCACCATCACGTTGTTCTGAATGACCAAATTTAGTACCTGTCTGCTCGTCGTCCACTTCATAGCTAAACTCGTATTTCGCAGGCTCCTGCAAATCATGCAAACACAATTATTGTTACCATAATTAAGAGTAGGAAATTTATCACAACAATGATGTTAATTTACATCGTTATCGCTTTCATCATAGCCTCCTCGGCCTGCAGAGCCTCCAGAACCGGATCCTCTACCGCCAAAACTACCAGACCCTCCAACACCAGGAGCACCATATGATGCCGAAGGTGGGCCGCCACTGGTACCTCGTCCACCACCTCCACCTTGAGATCCTGAATTTGGAGCTGAATAACTCGAGCTAGGTGTTCCATGACTTCCTGATCTCCCACCGGAACCAAAGTCACCAGCAGGCCCAGTAGCTGGAGGACCATAAGAACTGCTTGGGCTTTGGCCAAAGCCTGAATCTGATCCAGAACCACCATTTCCGTCCAATCCATTTCTAGATGGATCAGTGTTTTGGCCCGAACCTCTGCCTGGTAAACCATAAGTAGATTGTAATGCGTTCCTATTTCCACTTCCATTCCTTCCAAATTGAGATCGATCTCCTGAAGATCCAGATGACCCTGGTCCACCACGATTGGGTGCTCCATACTGCGAGCTAAGTGAGTTGGCACTGCCACTTCCCTGGCCTTGCGAAGATGAACCAAAACCTCTTTGTGCATCTCTGGACTGTCCAAATCCTTGAGATGAGGGAGGTCCATATTGTGAATCCGGACTATTCGAACCAGACTGTCCGGAAGGTGAAAAACTGTCTGAAAATTGATTAGGTGAGCCCCCTCCTTGTCGATTACCACCTCCGAGGGGGCTACCACCACCTAATCCTGGTGGCCCATACTGAGATGACGGTCTCCCGCCATTACCCCTAGATCCTGATAACGGAGGTAGATAGCTGTTAACGGGGGGTTCACACTTGGTCACCGCCCACTCTAGAGCGACTAACCAAAATATTTGCTGTAAAAAAAAGAAAGTTAATTAGGCACCTACTATATAGTCACATAAAATTTACACAGAAGTTGTGACTTACCAAAATCATTTTAGGCAGGCCTTCCTCAAATTCAAGCCCGAAATATTAAAATAAGTAGATTTGTTTGAAGGGAAGTGCTCCTTTATTTAGATTTGGCTTTTGAATACATTAAACGTGAGAGGACGAGTTTATATAGTGGTGCTCGCGGCTTCGAGCGTGATATCAATAGTGTAGAAAGATGGCACGCTTGTCGTGTCTTATGCGGCGAAGGCCTAGGGCCGGAAGGCATCCGTCAAAAGGTGCATCACTTCTCAACACTTAGAAAAAAATTGCCCTCTTATTTAGTAAATAATATTTAATACACTCCAACTCGCAACAAATTACAAACAAATGCAAACGTAGAATCAACGCCCATCCTTAGACCAAAACAATGACTATGAGATGAACTACTTGCTTAGATCTAGTCTAGATACAGTTTTTATCAGATAACTACCATTGTTGAGACATAAAGTCATTTTATTAAACGCGATGGTAACTTACCTACGAGTATCTCTAACTTACCTACGGTACCTAGATGTATCAAGTTAATTATGAAAATTAAATGGACAGAAATTGTAAATAAGTAAATAGCACGTTTCCCTTCCTTTCATTTTCCTGAATTTAATAGGCAATGAAAGGAGGTTTACGTCTAATTAGTTACCAACAAAAGCTCAATAACGTCTTTTAGTATTTTCCTTTTGACATTGAATTAGATTTCATTAAAAACACATCAATCAGAATGTAGGATGACAACATTGTCTTAGATATTAAATTGTAGTTTAGAAACTGTAACATAAAAGCATAAAGAGCATACAGTTTCAGTGACAATACACAATGATCCATTCATCAGTTCTTTATGAGCTCAGTAATACAAACATTCGAATGGGAAATCCGTGATGAGATGCCGTGAGGCTGCGATCTGTGTCACCGCTAGTTAGCGCTAGTCGTGCGCGCGTGTGGACTGTGGTGCAAGAGACGGAGCTACTCCGGGATCTACTGCGAACTCGCCGCTTTCCTATCCGTTCCCCACACTTGTCTCTTCACCAAATAAGCTAAGCGCAATCCCCAGGATTCAGTTAGCGCTGGTTCGGAATGAATGGAGTGATAAAGAGGAGGCCTTTACGCAGCAGTGAGTGAATATGAATGACGAAGTATGTGAGTGTGATCCAATATGATGAGCTTATTGATGAAGTTAAGCGCGATGTGCTCAGAATGGGATCTGAATGAAGATCGGCTAGCTACAAATCTCGGAGAGTGACGGCGGTCCTCTCAAACACGTGCTATATTCTTAGTGGAAGGCAAGGTAAAGGGAATGATTTTACCATTAGGCCTAAATCCTGTTTTTACTAAATTACATAAGTCTATTGTATCAGTTTTGTTATTGCTACTGAAAAAAGTGAAGTCTGATTAACCAAGCAAAATTTGTATTATTAATGTCTACATTTGGCTTTGTGGCTCATTTTGTGGCACGTATTGGCTTTCCAATTTTAATTATAATATTACTTAGTAGTAAAGTCTGGTTTTAGCTTCCTATTCTACTTTTTTTCATTTGGATATTCTTTCTAGCAAGCTCATTTTCTGCGTCATTTAATTCAAATGTACAACACAAATACCTAAAGCTATTTCTGAATGTGAAACCGAACTCTGAAATGTATACCGGATCTAATTTGAAGTCGCTTCGGAAATCTGAGCACGATTGGACACAAAACACAAAACTTTATAAACAAAGAGGCGAGCTCGACGCTGTGCTGCCATAAAAATGTTAAGGATGGATTCAGGGAAACATCTTTTTGTTTGGGATTTAATAATTTACCATCGGTTATTGATAAAGGTACGAATATTTTTAGCATTTCCCGTAATCAATTTAATTTCTTTTACAATCTTGAATTTTGCTGAGACATTATTTTCGTTGATGGTTTTACTACATTGTTTAAAAGACATAATGAAAACCGAGTGATCGAAATTACATGCGTAATTTGCATGCGTAGAAACGCCAACAAATTTTTAGGTGCTATAGAAGTGCCCCAAGGAGACTTCATTCTACTCTTGAAGTCGGTTATAAAAAAAAGTTATTGTTTTATGTATTATTTAAACAAATCAAACCTTATCATATTACCAATTATCAATAGATGATGATAATAACTGCATCAAGCTGAAGACAGCGCGCGATGACGCTCATTGGGGGAGGCCTATATCCAGCAGTGTACCGCTATAGGCTGATGATGATGATTAATTGATGATTTTTAATAAAAAAGACACTTATTTCAAAATATTTATTCATTTCAGGCAGTTCATGGTAGGACCGATGTCGCTCGGTAAAGTGATGACCAATTATATCGAGACCAATGATAATGACTGACGGTTCTCGCGCTCTAGGAACTATTCTATCTACATACATACCACCTAGGCTTCTGTTTAGTCATCTCCACACTGTCTTATGCCCGGTTCCTTCTTTTTCTTGTAAAGCCTCTCCATTACTGAAGGTTGGTCATCCTTTTAACTATTTATCTTTTACCATCTATATAGTAGATGATTTATACAGCGTCAGGAGGCAACTTTTTACCTTCACTAACGGGACGTTGTAGTGCCCGGGACGAATTAAGATGGAGTAGGCTTGCCCAGCACCTTTATCATCTTCTCAGCTTAATCGGCATTGCCCACAGGAAAGACATGGTCAATACGTGCGGAGCTGACTAAGCCGCGGGTTTCCTCACGATGTTTTCCTTCACCGTTAGAGAGTACTGGTATATAGTGCACATACATTTTTCGCACAGAAAAATCCATTGGTACACGACCGGATTTGAACCCACCACCTTAGGATCGAAAGGCGGGGTCATTACCAACTAGACCACCAGTGCTCTCTTATTTATTCAGGGCTAGCCTAAATAGTGGTTCCACCTACTTTGTCTGATACCACCCTTTCATTGTCTGATATTGCGGGCCTGATGTTTCCTATAACCTTATAATTAATGACGGATCATTCATTATCAAAGCAACGTTGTTTTTTTGACACACTTTTCGACAGATAGTATGGTAGGTAATGACGATCCCTCGTTGTCTGTTAAATATAGGAACCGGGCATTGGACCTTGGTGTTAGGCAATTGTCAGATACCTATATATATACACTCGCAGCGATAATGTAGGCTTAAATTATTAATTGGTGTAAAGCGTATTCACTGGAGGACTACATTTCCCTGCATAGATGCGCTGGACATGGACATGTAGCGCGATACCAGTGCATATTCTGGTCTTTCATTATGGTATTAGTTCTTTCTTGATAATCTTTAAGTACTACTATTTCGTGTCACTTCTTCCAGGACATGCCGGTTGCCTCACGATGTTTTCCTTCACCGTTTGTGTACTCAGTAGTAAAAAAAAGTAAGTTTACGAACTTACTTTTTTTTACTTTTTTTTTGAGCTAGTGGCCAACTCTAGTGACGAAGTTTTTAGGCCGCCTAAAGGCCTCCGTCATACTCAGTAGTATCCTGAAGGTAGTGACTTTTAATATCAGGTGCAATTAGTGAAACAGAAGTTTCAAAGAAACAAAAAAGGATCGATTTTCAATCTTTATTTTCGCCGGTTCATCTAAATTGGCTGCAACTACATTAATTTAGTGAGTTAGCCCTAGTACTTAACATTACTATTACTAATTATTATTAGTTAAAGTATTTTCCTAACTTTTATTAAGAAATAAATATAGAAAAAAAATAATTAAATAAGTTTCTATCACAAAATAATGACTAAGGATCACAGAATATTGTACACTACTATTGTTTTTAAGCTCTGAATTGATATTTATTATTTAGTGATATTTTATGACATGCTATATCTATTAATATGGAGAGATCACCAATATAACAAAACCCCTACTTACCTACCTTATTTGAATATCAATTTTACATAATACAATAGATTTTAACATTTTAGGCTTCAATCAACCTACGGAGAATAAATAAAAATCAAGTAAGACATAGGTAACAATTGTTTTTGTTTGGCTTTCAGGTTTTGTAAAGAAAATACGCGTACATTATTATGGTTACTTGTTATTTTATCATACCTTTTCAAGTAGGTAAAAAAAATTGGTTGCCTGTAAAGTCGGTATACGGGCGAAAGTTTTACGTGACAACGACGGGCGGGCTAACCATGCCCGAGTGGAAGGGACGCGTGCATCTCACTCGCTCTCATTGTGAGCGCATAACGTGAGCGGAGCGTAACGCAGTTTCTTGAAGTGTCACCCGGCAAACCAATTTATAAGACGTTGTCACGTGAAAATAATTTGTTCAGAAGACTAAGTTAAAACTACCTAAAAAGAAATACATAGGTACACATAATTTCTTCTTTAGTGGAAGCGAGCTATTTTCATTAACAGGACAGGAATTTCTAGAAATAACGAACTGGAGTTATCATTATCATAATCATAAGTTCAATAAATAATTTGTATTTGTATTAGGGGTACCTACTTTTATGCGTCTTTGGTACGAAAGTATCCTAAATGTGAGTTTGTACTTGCGAGGGATGCATTTGTATGGATTTGACCTTTGTTTTCTTCCCTCGGAAATATTGTTCGATCTCTGCTAGAGACTTGCCCTTAGTCTCGGGAACCACAAACAGGACGAAAAAAAATGCCATTGCACAGAAACACGCGTACATCCAGAACGTCCCAGCCGATGTAAGCACAGCCTGGAATAAATTTTAACAGCTAATTTTTAGACCATTTCCAAAGTAAAAATAAATATAACTGAGGTTAGTCGATCTTGAAAACGTGACGTTCGAATCCTTGGCTGAGACGCAAGAGGTGCTGGTCGATTTCTAAAAGTTTACATGTTCTGCAAAAATTCTTCCTGGTCTGTCTAACGGTGCTCGTAGTTTTTCATACCCTGAAGTCAGGACTACGTTTGTAATTAGGTGTCTCTTACCTCTAACGCATGGTATGACTTGATGACAGAGAACATGGATATTAAATTGACAGCGCTGGCCATCGCCGATAGTTGCGAGCGGTATTGTGTAGGGAACAGCTCTCCTAGAAGCAAAAACGGCAGACCACCGAAACCCAGCGAGAAACCCAGCATAAACACAACCAGACTCACGATTGGCAGGTATCTGTAATCAGAAAACACTAGTTTTATAATAATATCTTACTGCTATCATCATTATCCATAGCCCGACTTTATCCACTGCTGGGCATAAACCTCCCTCTGTTCAGACATCCATCATGGTTTTGAAGTAGTCTTATCCACCCACGGCCCACAGTTACCCACAGACCCACAGACCAAAAATATATGGTCTGTCTCAGCTTTTCAACAACAATATTCTAAAAAGATACGTGGATAGTAATGATAAATGATGACGGTAATGGTGGTGGTGATGGTAGTGGTGGTGTTGATGGTAATGCTGGTGATGACAATGATGAACATTCACAATACAATCTTACCCAAGATAAGATTCCTGATCAAACTTGAAGTAGAAAGCTGAGCCCATGGCTGACATTGAGAAACACATGATAGCAGCAGACACGAGAAGCAGTGGTCGTCTTCCCAACCGGTCTACCAACATCGTGCTCACTCCGTTACTCAATAGCTGGACCAAACCGATTACCATGGTAGCAGTCATTGCATCCAGTTTGCTGCCTGCAGAAGAAAAATAAACCATTACAGATATCATGCTCGAATTCTTTTATGATTTTATGGATCATTTAGAATTAGAAGCGTCTTGTTACGTCGAAATGACGCCTGTTCGTAAGTGTCTAAGCATCTAAGCAATTCAATTGAGAGTAGAATCTTATAAGTAGGTACTTCTGTGATCTCTTTGGTTCGATAGCTTTTTCAAAACCTCTACTGATCTCCAGAGAATTTTACAAAAATGCGTAGAAAGTGGTAAATTCTGACTGAGGTGCCTATAGTGGCTTTTAGAAAGGCTGTGTTCTTCATATTTCGCTTCCCCGTAGGATACTGCACAACGGCTATTGTAATACAAAATCTTCGCAGGTATGTACCTACCTGCGCTTTTAAAAATCTCCACAGTGAAGAAGACCACAGCATCGATGCCGCTGAACTGTTGGAAGAAGAGCAGCGCAAAGCCAACCGTGAGTGGCTTCATCACGGCAGATGAGAAGAAAACCTTGCGGGTGAACAGACTTGGCAAAGCTTCCGGATCCTCTTGTTTTCTGAAAACATAACAAAAATTCTGTTATACAATAAATGTAGGAACCTAGGAAATAATTTTTCGTTTGAACATATTTTCAGATTAAGTGATAAAATGATGCAAGTACCCACTCTTTATCATCATCATCATCATCTTTGACAACCGCTGTGGCACGGGCAGAAAGGTGTAGCCACTTGATGGCCTGGGAAGCATCAGCACCTTTACTCTCTAGCCACACCGGAGACTCAGGTAGCGGTAGGAGTACCACAAACAAAGCCACTGAAATAAAATATAAAAAACATTTAGGATTACCAAAAACAAATCTATCTATCTAGTCGTGTACCTAGTTCCTATGAACTAGTATCGTGGGAGAATTTAAAAAGCGCCTCAAAGTCTTCTTTAGTGCACTTTGCATATGTTTTCGAAATTTTTAGGTTCTACGACATGCCGATTTCCTCACCATGATGTCCTTCACCGTTTGAAAGTACCGTATTGCGCACATAAATTTTTCGAACTGAAATATCCATTGGTGTTCGATCTTATAACCCACGACTTAAGGGACGGAAGGCGGGATCACTACCACGAGACCACCAGTGCTCGAAAAACAAATTAAAATTCGAATGTCATGTCAGTGATAGTGATAACTGGGTCCTAATGTTGATTGACTCTATTTTGCTCAGTTTGCTTACCGCAAAATGTAGCAGATAAGAAAGCGAGGTATCTCCAAGTCAGCCAGTTGCCCGCCACGTATGAGATCAAGATTCCAAGAGACATGGACAGGGTTGGCAGGGAGCCAAGACGTCCTCGAATCTCAGGATCGCAGCATTCACTCACCTATGGAAAAATGAGGCGGTACGGTAATAGCAAACATGTATGAAGATTGCTAAGATTTTCGTGATGGGATAAGCATAATGCACACATACAATTTAACGCTTTGGCACAGACCATTTATATATTGCCTTAGTTTTCTAGGCGATTTCTTGAGCATTAATGTCCGGTACCAATATTCCACTGACGGACGATGGATCGTTATTTACCACTAGCAGCCGCCCGCGGCTTCGCTCACGCGGTACCCAGATAAAAAGTACCCTATGTCCCATTCCAGCACACGTAGGTACCTACTATCCTCATTATTCATTATTAAATGTAGTCCAAAAAAAATTCAAGATTTTTAAATAAAAAAATGGTTGCTGTGCCTCACTCGACATAGATGGGTATAGTGTGTCGCGGACTTTTTTGTAGATATTTATAAGATCTACAATTAATTAGAACATTTTATGGTTCTATCTTTTATAGTTTAGGCAGCGTACGCAAAATAAGTAACTTTTCTGGTTGATTTTTTACACCTTGTGTCCGAAAAACCCAAATATCTTACGGAACCCTATTTTTTTCCAAAATAAAATATAGCCTATGTTACTCGTGGATAATGTAGCTTTCGAATGGTGAAAGAATTTTTAAAATCGGTCCAGTAGTTTTTGAGCCTATTCAGTACAAACAAACAAACAAAGTTTTCCTCTTTATAATATTAGTGTAGATAGCGTTGTTATTTGTTGAAGAGTATCATACATTTTTTGATAGAAATACAAATACAAGTTGTTATGATAATTATCAATCCGTTATCCGTTAGTACGATATTGGAACCGGGCATTTATCAATCTCTTTTGGACAAGAACGACAAGCTGGCAAGATGTCAATAACCTATAAACATCAATTCTCCATGCATAGTTGTCGGGAAGAGATCGCTCTTAAGCGATAAGACCGCGAATTGAGTGCTTTCTTGGTGTATGTTCTATTTTGATGTTTTTTAAAGGTGTACAATAAAGTATTTTTCATTCATTTCATTTAATTCTACATAAATAATGCATTCTTAGTTAAAGGAAGTAAATTCCACATGATGATTTGAATGAACACAGACCTCAGTAGTTATCTACAGAATAGGTAGG
This sequence comes from Scotopteryx bipunctaria, assembly GCA_949320045.1. Taxonomy (NCBI): domain Eukaryota; kingdom Metazoa; phylum Arthropoda; class Insecta; order Lepidoptera; family Geometridae; genus Scotopteryx; species Scotopteryx bipunctaria. Next base: position 7,364,269 of record OX439450.1, on the reverse strand, counting down.
AGTTAACAAAATAGCTCACACTGTTCCTGTTCATTCTAAAATTGTAGATGAATGAATATGGACAATGGATGCTGTTTGTAGTTTCGTCATCATTGAGATATACATAACTAGAGTTTCATTGAATGTACCTACTTACGAGTATATTTACATAGTCGTTGGAAACGGTCTCATTATACCTACAGTCGCATACACCTTTTTCTTATACAGTTTGAATGTTCCTTTTAAACTGCCAATGGAATTTTAAACTGCCGCGATATCTCTTAAATTATTCGCTTATGTAGTTTTCACCAGAGGTATTTCTCAAGGCCTTTCACATTTTCATACAAATTAGTTTTTAGTCTTAATATCTACACTCCTGTTCAGGAATTAATAGACAACTTATGAACCCCCAGGAAGCCAGAGCATCGCCAGCCGATGGCCTAGGGGTGTCCAAGTTGATCATTAAGAGCAAAAGCACTTTGAATCTCCAGGGGGGCCACGAGGTACGAGCACCCGAGGGGAAGTGCTTGGCGAACCCCAGGATGTAGAGTTCAATACCCACAGTGGAGCCGTTAGCTGTAGCGTTCGATGACGCCTGGCCAGGCGCGGTCCGAAATCGTACACGTCCCCTCAAAATCGTACACGTCAAATTGAAGAAACTTCTAAAAATTTACAAAATATAAAAAAGCAATTTTCTGCCCCTGGCCGCGATGCCAATAAAAATAGAAGGAAGAATAAAATTGTGTATTGTGCAATAAAATCTGATTTACTCGACATATTCTATTATAAGTGACCCCCTCCAAAATTTCAGGCTGCGACCGAGCTTGCGCCCGGCGCGCTGCATTAGTGCCCCGGGCACTAAACTGCCCACGCACACTCCTCGTCTCCACGAGGAGTGTGCGTGCGCACCTGAGATTACACACATAGCTAAATAATCTAAAGTTACTCACATAAACCTGGGCCGTCGCTAGCACGAACCCCACGCAGACGCCAGACAGGATCCGGCCCACGAGCACCAGGGGGAAGTACTTGGCGAACCCCAGGATAAACCAGCTAGCCACCCACAGTGGAGCCGTCAACTGCAGTGTTCGGCGACGGCCGGCACGCTGCATCAATGCCCCGGACACTAAGCTGCCCACACACGCGCCCAGCGGGGGTATTGCACCTGGGATTTGATACTCAATGAGTTTATTGGACCTTGTAAGGTGTTTGCCTCCTATGTGAATTTGTAATCCACATTCGCTTAAGACATTCTGAGTTCTGGCTCTGTATAAACGTCTCGATAGAAACGGGCCTTCAAGTCATCTCGAGATGTAGTCATGAAACTTCTAACCCTTCTAGTTATATCAAATAAAGAATTCACATATAGTGGGAGTTGTAAATAAATTGTGTGAGCTATTCCTTCCAGCGTTTTACCAGCGTTTCTAAAAATTTCCATATGTGGCATAAGCCTATATAGACTACTAGCTTCCGTTCGGGGCTTTGCACTCGTTGTATCCACATAAAAGGTAGCTTATATGTTATTACAGCACACGTACTACGGATACTTCAAGTTTCAGCCAAATCAGTTCAGCCGTTACGGCGTTACATTTAAAAATAAGGTTTGGATAGTCCGAAGAAAGGTAGTAGTAGAAATCTGAAGGGCTACTGGTCATTAACACTGAATTCTCATTGTACCTAGTTAGGTATTTGCCCAATGAATTTTAACATTCTGCCAAAGTAAATAATTCGTTTGTGGTGTCAATATTTGCGATGTGTTTAATTCTTTATTAAATATCACAAGTGGAACCACATATTTGCTTCTTTTTTATTTACAGCTAAGTATTGTTCAGATTTCAGTAAAGAAAGATTTTAAAGATAACAGAATTAGTGATCAAGCAATCACGTATTCGTTAAGCGCTTACCAATCCAAGACTTCTGTTCACTGCTGGTGATGATGTGGGGATCGATAGCCTCTATGGAAGGGATTGCGGATGCGGAGTAGCCCCTCACCAGGCCAATGATCAGAAACGAGAGCGAAGCGCCAAATGTCAGCCATAGCTGGAAAACAATAGTTAATTAAAATGCTCAGTTCCTAAATACATAAAACGTGTCGTTTGCGCTACGCATAGTAATTTTATAGGTAGCGACACTTTAAGGCAATTTTCACTGACTATATGAAAAAGATCTAAGTGGATTTTAGAAAAAACTAGAACTTGACTATTAACTTATCAAAGAAAATAAAAGGTATATCCTAGATGTCCTTGGTTCAAAAGGTAGTTACGTAACTTCTTGAACAAGCTCCTTCTGATGATCTGGATCAACAATAATCCACTGTTTCTTAAATATTTATAAATTATATATGTGAATATTACATTTATTAACAGAAAGGAACTTACAAATACAATTTTGCATATACAAGAGGTAATTAAGTACCTAAGTTGGTCGCAAAGCGACGAAACCCTCAAATAAATTGGAAAATAATATTGAGTTCCAACGCTGATTTTAGAAGATAGCGTAGATTATGCCTAGACATCTGCCTAGAGTACGTCTACAATTTAGGTATGTCATTAGTAATTGCGTGTCACCTAACCATTCAGCATTCGTAGACTAATATCTCCTTGATTTCTTTATAACAATTTTGTCAAGTAAATACTAGCTCTAAGTACTTACCTACCGCTATTTCCGATAACTATATTTCCTGTATACGGCCATTTTTAATAACCTAGGTTTACAGATGGATAAAACCCACGATAGAAAAATAGATTTTATCTTTCCATAGTCAGCATTCTTGGACGAATAATCGTCCAAGTCTGCGTGTCACAATCACAAATAAGTGATATAAGCATTTTGAAAATTACGTCAAGTTTTCACGTCACCCACAATGCCTGAAAACCAAAGTGTTAAATCAAGCAGCCCTACCGTACTAGCGTCCTACCTGTAATGATATTCAGAGCCGAAATGTCTACACTCATAGCACGGCTAGTCTACCATATCAAATTCGTTCTACCGAGCGTTACTATCCGACAGAGAACCAAGGTCATCGACATAATTCAATGAATTATCAAAGTGAAGTGACAGTGGGCTGGCCATATCTGCCGAAGAACCGAAAACAGCTAGGGTAAACGAGTTATTGAGTGGAGACCGCGACTCGGCAAACGTAATGTAGGATGCCTTCCGGCGACGATCTATGAAAGGCTGCTGGCAGAGACTGGATGCGTCAAGCCAAACGCCAAACGTCGTCTACACTTGTGTTTTAACCGTTTTTATTTGAAAGGTTATGTTAGGAAGCGATTCCGTGCTTCGGAGGGCATCTTAAATTGTTGGTCCCGGCTTATAAGTCGTTAAGCTACGACGGAGGCCTGTAGGCGGCCTAAAAACTCCGTCACAAGAGTTGGCCAGTAGCTCATACGAACTTACTTTTATTTTAAGTCGAAGGGAAATCCAATAAATAAGAAACGTAGACATACCATTCTGTTTTCTTTAAATAGTGGTTTTTATAGATTTTTTTTTATAAATGTACGGCAAATGCAATGTTAGCTACATTGCATTTGCTGTACATTTACGAGTATACGTTGTTTATCCAATATCACATTACTGGATAAAAAACATTTCTTCAATATTTCCTACACTAGGGAAAACCTTACCTTATACGTGTTTTATAGTTCTTCTATGAGTTTGTTTGCGTCAGCATTCACCCTCCATTCCATTTGTCACTAAGATGAATAGTCTATAACCATCGGGAGAGTATATTCACCAACCTTATTAAATCACTTTTAGATTTATAAGCAGGTAGGAAAGTGAATTGCTTCGATACATCTTCATTAATGTTTTGCCTATATTTTAATGTCAATATATAATGAACCAAGGAGTTTTTATATTCTGTTACAATAAAATCTACCGACCTCCTTGATGCATAGGTATTTGATAAGCACAGATCATAAAACTGTCAATAATAAAAAAATAAAAAGTTTAGGAAGGAAAGTTTACTAAAGCAAAGAAAGCAACGCTACCTCAGATCATGCTATTGAATTCTCAGTCGCAAGTCATGGATTGACTTAGTGTCTAGCTTTATTTTGAGGAATATAAATATTGTGAATAAATCCCAAGTTTAAATGTTGCAAGTATACTGCATGAAAGATATAAGTTACCATAGTCGGAGAATTTGATTTATTGAGATGACCTTAGATGTAGCAATTTTAGTATTATCCACAATAGATGGTAGCGTGACCGGCGGATGTGGACTATCAGTGTGCACGTGACTGCCGCGCTGAACCGCATGAATCTGTCAACTTTATGATGCACTGGTTCACTTTTTAGTGTCTTGTCTTACAATTTTTTTTAAGGATTGCTATATGTTGTGTATTAATTAATACTACACCAGCTCGGAAAGTCAGTCCATATTTCTTCAATAACAGGGAGAAGAAATGTCATTACTGTCATACAAATATGCGGAAGGGAAAAATGTATGAAGATCAATTTCTAACGCACTAAGGGGGTAGAATATTTGTATGGAAATACATTGTTAACGTGCTGTTCGATTTTGGGTAACACTCGTATACCTACTGATATTACTACTTACTTGCAATCTCCTTGGTAGTAAACAAACTTAAAACTTCCTTGGTCGGTAACCTATTTTAATAATATTATTATGTCAAAGGAAGTTTATGATGCTAATATTATTATGAGTTTTAATAACTGTACGAATTTTAATAGCACAAACTACAATAATTAATAAAAAAGATATTTTCCTCACAGATGATAAAGCATTATGAATCACTTGGGAGAAAATGCGATTGTCAACTCGTATGTATTACTAAACTACACCCTCGTTAATAAATCAGTCATTTTCTCCCCTCGATAAACAATGTACCTTAGTAGGTATATTTAAAAGTCTATTTGAAGCTCATTAGAAACTATTCTATACTTGTATTGTGACAGAATATCATATTAGCCAGAAAAAATAAGTTGAATAACACCCAAGATGATTTTATGAAATGTAAAATGGATTGTTTTTATACGGCAGGATGTTTCATTACGGATAAAGTGAAAAATAATTACATATTAACCTACCTTGTTCCATCATCAGTCTGTTTTTTTAGGACGGACGGTGCCGTCAGAAAACGGCCGGCTGTAACCGAGGAACAAATGTGCAATCGCTGACCATGAACTTGAGAATTTACGCAGGTATATAGGATAATCATGTTTTTCCGTATTGAGTAACAAGCGACCATCAATGTTAGAAAATAACTCATGCAGAATTATCCGTATGAGTAAAAAGAAATGATTCTAACAATGTTTCCTGGCAAAAAAAATCATGGCCTCAAACAAATTTGAAAATCCATTGCAATAAGAAATCAGTTCGTAGCTTTAAAAACGGCTTTATAAAAAATGTTTGAGTGTGCGTAGGTTACCTACTTGCCAAATTCACTGCTTTCAAACCGCATTTTGTGTCGTAAGTAACTCTAAAGAATTTAAATAAAAAACGGGTTTTGATTAATGTCAAGTCAGTAGATAGAAGTGGTATGTTTGAATTTTTTGTGAATATTTAGCCTTACCCAGAAAATTTACAAAACCATAGTATAATATTTTCAGGTTAGCTGCAAGTCGATAAGCGATAAGCTGGTTAGTATCTACTTATAAGATATTGTGGGAAGTCACGGGATTTATTCAGTAATCAGTGATAATGATTTGACTGAACTCTGATGCATGCATTATGTGATAATAAAAATCTCAAGAAACATAAACAAAATTATCCGTTTAAACTACTTTCATTTGAATAGGTATCTTATCACCTATGTACTCTAGGTATTTTAGGTAGAGTCAAATGACTCTACTCTAGTTTACTCTACGTTACCCCGCCATTTTTAAATGCAGCTAAGTAGTAAAAATATATGTATTTGTCCAGCCAATGTAAAAAAATAATAATGGTGTATATAGTATACTTTAGAACACTTTGAAAGCCAAAAAAATATAAAGAATAATATAATATAAAGAATGATAGACAAGGTCGCTGCATAATAAGTTTTTAAATTACCGAGTGGATTGACGTCATAAGGATATGATTCAATTTATTCAAAGTCATAATTAGATAACAGAATTTGTTTAAAAAAAACCTAGTTTATAACATAATTTAATTTAAAGACACAAACGAACTTGCAGAAGAACAAATTACATAACTTACTTGTATTATAATGCGCGAGTTGGGCTTCATATTAGGTAATTTGTATTCTTTTCGAATAAGTAACAACATTAGACTCAGTTTTTAATTTTTATCCAACCCACAATTTAAAACATAAGTTTTTTTTATTTATGGAGTTGTTATTTTTCATGTCTGACTAAATATCCACCTTGGGACTCTTTGATCAGGAGTGGCTGCAAGTTTTCTTATGATTACTTGTGGCTCTGCCCACTCCATTAGCGATACAGGCGTGATAATATGTATGTGTGACTGAATATCTCATAATCTCTGATAATCTCAGAGGGCCCTCGAAAAAACTCACCCATAAAGTCAAATTACAATAGGCATAGTAGGTAACCTCTTTCACGAAGGAAGTTGAATAAAAACCGGTTAAAAAACCTTCACTAACTAATAACTGTTCACTAATAACGAGCAGTTAGTAACAAATAAATATTTATCTCAATCTTTAGACAATAATAACACCTAAGTAATTACTTTAAAAGGACCTACATCAGCAAGAATCTATGAAACAAAACCGTCCAGTTTGGTCGTTTACTTGTACAAAATATTTGGAAAACATTAGGTTATCCTAAAATAATAAAAATGTGACATAATACCTGTTTCAAGAAAGCGGTCGATATGTTTAACATCACTAAACAATTTATTCTTATGTAATTAGTAAACAACCAATTATTTACAAAGCGTGTTTTAAAGTCACTTATATTAAACACCACTGTTCTTATTGATGCATGGGAAAGATAATACAGCATACGAGCTGTATTATACTACAGTATGTAGGTGCGTATAATTTGACTCTGTAAGTACCACTGCGAGCAAGAGATCGACCGCCACCGATGAACCTCTAAACCCCACTGCGATGCGAATGCAGATTGATCACCATCCGATAATCCAAACCAACTGATCAAGTGACCACTGAAGGATCACTTCATCATGTGACAGCCGATTAACATACTCAAATAAAAATTATAAGCAAACAAAGTTGACCCCAAAAGTGAAGTAAACAGTTTTTCACACCACCTGCTTGTCAATGCCAAATTGCATTTCGTACAAACTTAACTTCGTACAGGTCGCGTCATATGAAAAGAACCCCTGGGAAAAGCGTTACCTACTCGTACGCATTGCGCAAAGTATTTTATTTTTGTTTTATTTAGATCTATCAAAAAGTAATAAACAAATATATTTAATAACATGAAAATACCGTAGTGTGCAATAGTAATCCTGATTGCAGTTTTACCTACTGATTTATTTCGGTCGGCTATATTTTTCGGTATTGTATGAAAACTTGTTCAAAAAAATATTTGAAAATCGACCTGTAGGTATAGGTCACCAACCTTCATTACGTAGAGTTATATATTACACAGATTATTGAAGTGGTTTAAAAAAAACCTCAAATACCAACAAATGAGCTACAAATGTAAATTACCTATTTGATTATTAAAATGTTGAAAGACTTTGGAGTTCATTTTAGATGCCATAAAACATTGCGTATATTAGTAGATAGCCTTGCTTTTACCATACCAAAATGGTGAAACAGAGCCCATAAGTTGTTTGTGCATAACCGACACGAAATTCTTTTGTCAAAAAAATGTTAAACTGACTTCGTCCAGGCGAGTTTGAATCCCTCCCTACATTCGGGATTAACGGACGAAAGCTATTCAATGATAAAATATGAGGCATCGGACGACCGTCTAGCTAGATGCAAGAGGTACTTGTTCGATCCCAACAAACAACAGAAACCTATACTAAACCTATACTTAATGATAAAAAACAAAGAGGAAACAAATAATGTTTTTGTCATTTATTTAGGTATGTAAAGGACAACTTCTTTTGAGCAATAAACTTAAGAAGGTATCTACGTATCTATTCTACAAGGTCAAGGTAGGAAGTCTTTTCATATAAGTATTACCTAAAATTAAGTACTTGGTAAAATATTAAAGCAGTATTTTCTGCAAACAAACCACTCAAAAACTATTTGTCTTTTGAAAGGAAATGGTTTTTTTTCGGTTCATACACAAACGCATAACGAATTGATATCGATAACGCCATCTTTTGAGGCATATTTGAAATAAAGTTTCATTCTTCCAATGAGGACATAAGTAGCAAATTCCCAATAAAAGGCGTATAGCATTTTCTTTATCTAAAGAATCGCAGGTGACAAGGAAGACTAATTAAAGTCTATAGTCAATTGTCTCTATCCACTGTCATGTGAATAGTTAATAACATAAGTAACCACAACGGGAGTCATAATCCTGTGATCTCCAGTTATTCAACATCAATTACCACCTACTTGTAAAATACCTAAAATATATTGAAAGGACTATTTATTTTTATATTTATTGTACCATTTCTGATATTTTACGCCATTTATCTTCATAATTGTTTACTTTATAAGTGGCCCAAGGTATTACAATAAGTGTTTAGATTTTCAATTTTTCATGATTAGCTCTCACAATCCTACATCCTACATATATATTATAAATGCGAAAGTTCGTGAGGATGTTTGGATGTTTGTGCCTCAATCACGCCTAAACGGCAGAACAGATTTGAATGAAACTTGGAATTTACATAATACGTGTGCAGGAATAACATAAAGACTACTTTTTAAGCCGGATACAACACGAGCGAAGCCGGGTGACACCTAGTTTATTTATAAAACAAAAAATGTATGTAGACAAAAATCATGTACCTAGGTACTGTAGGTATTATAAAGACAAAACAAAATCGAGATTTTTCTTGTAACTAAAACAAACAGGTTACTTAGCTAATGTCATATAACTTCAGTCTTTGCTGATAAATAATTAAGGTTTTGATAAGTATTATCTATGATTGAGATTATTCATTATTCTACGATAGGCACTTCAGTATTCAATTACGAGTGCCCGAACATGTTGCTATTTTTTTTAACGGTGTTTGCAATCTCTAGTCCGTTTGCTGTAGGTAAGTTGTCTCTTCTTTCTTATCTAATTTGATAGCTCGCGTCCGCCGGGCTGAAATTCACACAAGACAGAGCTTGTAAATCTGATTAAATAAGATGTATTCCTGATGCGTTTATATAATCGCGGATCACTAGTTATCTACCTCAAATAGAGGTAACGCTAGAGGGATAAGCCTTGAAAAGCGGTTTAGTTTGTGTGAGTTGAGCTGAGTTGAGGTAAAGTCGCAGTGCTCGTCTTTGTCAGGTAAATTCGGAACCTTTGAACAAGACTATGGCTACGTGACTGTGAGAGATGGGGCCCACATGTTCTACTGGCTCTTCTACACAACTGCCGATGTGCCGAACTACACTGACAGACCACTGATCGTCTGGCTGCAAGGCGGGCCTGGAGGCTCCTCCACTGGCATAGGAAATTTCGAGATACTGGGTCCTTTAGATTTGTCATTGCAAGAGCGGGAGACATCATGGGTAAATATCTATTTAATGGGTTCAATATAGATGAAGCATTTTAAATGCTCGTTAACTAAATACTTTTTTGAAAGTTAGACTGGTATTGTGGTTTTAGAGGTTTATTTAACTGTTGCTATTAGCTATGAAATTCTATTTTTAGGTAAAGAACTTCAACGTGCTTTTCGTGGACAATCCAGTCGGTACTGGATTCAGTTATGTCGATGATCAAAATTTGCTCACCAAAAGCAATGACGAGATTGGTCAGTCTCATTCCAGACATATGGTAAATTATGCTTGAAATAAAGATTAACATGGTGTCCATCAAATATTTTTACAGCTTTGGATTTTGTTGAACTGATGCGAGGATTTTACAACAAAAACCAAGAATTCAAAGGGGTACCTTTGTATATTTACGGTCAATCTTATGGCGGGAAAATGGCTATAGATATGGGCATTCGCATGCATGAGGTGAGAAACAATTTTTTGGGTGTATTTTTGCATCTCATATTGGTATTTTATGAGTAAATATTTTTGTTTTAGGCAGAAAAGGCAGGGACTATTGAGTCGAACTTAAAAGGTATTGCAATGGGCAATGCTTGGATCTCTCCTGTAGATGCCACGCTCACCTGGGGTCCCCTACTGCTAGCAGCCGGACTAGTGGACCAAGCTGGTTACGAACACATCCAAGCAAATGCCAGAGAAGCAGAGAGGCTGTTCAACGCAGGATTGTTCACAGAATCCAGCTATCAGTGGGGTGCCACTCAAATGGCTGTTTTCGATGCCACGACTAGAGTCGATTTCTATGATATCCTCACAAAAATGGAAGTCCCACGGTCGATAAACGATACGAGGATCAATGCAGAAGGTAAATAATAATAAAGGTCGCAAATCACAAATATCTTTGCAAACAAATATTGATAGATAAATTATGTATCTACCTCTAAAGAGATAAAAATCGATCATAGCAATTATATATACTCTATCTACCTCTAATTTGCATGCATAATTGAACATTAATGTCTGCAAAGTTCAATTAGTTCAATTATATCCAAGCCTAAGTTAATATTGACATGCCAACTGAACCAAAATGTTGATTTTAAGCACTATATTATCACAAAAGTTTTAGATTCGATGATGGATGCCGTAGAGTCTACGACGTAGACACTGTAAAATATCGCTCTATTCTTGTTAATTCTTTTAAGAGGCATTAAGAGCCCTTTAAAACTTAAGTACTTGGGACTCAACTTTCATTCATTTTTTTCAGAATTCTCCAGAAACATGATGATTCGAGATGGATCGCGGCCTGCAAGGGATGGTGAATGGAATCTGAACACATTGATGAATACAGTCGTGAAAGAGGCTCTTGGGATTCCTGAGAAAGTTGTGTGGGGCTCGCTTTCAGATCCAGTATTTGATACTCTAAGGGGAGACTTCATGAAACCCGTCACAGATGGAAGTGAGTAAAACTAATGATCAATACCCATCTGATTCAATTAGGCCCTATTACTGGTAATACGAGTACTTAGTACCAATTATATGTAGCTCTCTAAGTAAAAATATTCAATTTCGTGGGTCGAACATTATTGACATGCATAGGGCCGTATTGAATGGCACAAGCAAAGGGAGGCCTAAGCCCAGTAGTGGGTAAAGACAGACTGTGGATACTGATGATGATAACTAATAATAAAAATCACATTTTTGTTTCAGTTGAAAAGTTGCTCAAAGAAACGGATATTATCTTAACAAAATACAATGGAAATCTTGATCTCATTTGTGATACCCCAGGTATGTTCATCCGCTAAATACAAACTTAGCCCAGATAGGTCATTCTCTGTCGATATCTAATTGAGTAATTAAAATCACGTCTAATCACGCCTTTCGAAGCAAACGTCAATGGTTTTAATGTATAGCGCACGAATATGTGTTTTTTTATTTAGGCCAGATCCTCTGGGTGGATCGTCTGGACTGGCCAGGAGCTGAAGGCTATAAGAACGCGCCGCGACTTCCTATCTGGGAGAATCGAAAGCTGGAGGGGTACTACAAGTCGTATGGAAACTTCAGATTTTTCTGGATCAATAAAGCTGGTCACAGTGTAAGTTTCGTTAAAACTTTTACGATAATTATGCCTGTTTTCTATAATCAACTTACGGATGTCCGTTGGTAGCAACGGCAGAAAAACATTTCTGCCTGAAAATGTATGCATTTTAACATATAAACGGACATGTCTAAGTAGAAGAGAAGAACCGGGCAATAAGAACGAAGAAATATTTCAAAAAATTCAAAGTACATTGTCTGTTCACATTTTACTAGGCATTCATAATTTTAACGTTGCAGGTACCGAGAGACAATCCTGCAGGAACAAATGCATTTCTTCGTGATATGACCTCATTTGGATAAACTCCAACTCATCATCATTATAATAATTAGAAAATTTTATATAACTCTTCTTGAAGTTAAGTGATTTGTAAATATACGAAATATTTTCGTGGAACTGTATTTTGTTTATGAGTACATAATAATTGTCTACACTTGATGTCGAACCTATGATTCAGAATATTTTAAACACCAATACATACTTCTCTGGCAAGTGCTAGAACCTCTGTTAATAAATGCTAAAGTATGGTAAACATCAAGATGACGGAATTTATTTTTTTGGATTTATGTTTTTTATTTAAAAAGTATATTCAGAATGTGATAAGAGTGAATGAAGTGAAAGTAGTAATTCAAGACCGTAGCAATGACCTTGGTCTCTGCCTACCCCTATGGGAAACAGGCGTGATACTATGTACGTATATATGTACCTACCTAGGTTCTATTGCTACCGTATTTGAAACTTAATCGTAACTGTAAGGATAAAGAAAAATCCGGTTAAATAGATAATTAATTTGCAAATCATATTTACCTACAGAGATAATAAGATCGGATTAATCCGATTTCAAAATGTTCACAGTTATCAATGATTTTATGTAACGAGCATCGAAACAGTTTGTCATTATCTATTTAATTACTTTCGTATTTTACTAAGTCATATCGCTTATCAGATAAATAGGTACCTCAAAATACCTGAATTAATCAATGATAGTCGACCTGAATGATAAATCGATAAATACTGATAATAGTTAATTTACTATATTGGGCAGTTATTATTTTTCGACATGGCGAATAAGACTGTAATAATAGTAGTTTCTGTGATAATAGGTTTATGTGTAGCTGCAGGGGTTGCTGTGCTGATATGGTGGTTGGTACGGGACCCGGATAACTTTACTGTTATAGGTATGGTTTCTTCTATCGGATAAAAACGCTTATATTTCATTCCATCTCTTATTTACTTACAAATTCATCTAAAATTAGGTTCGAATTTAAGTAAATAAATTGAAGATTTAGAAACTATCCTACTACATCAAACATTTTGTCAATGGAAAGAGGAAAACGCTATTTTCGAATTATACGATTTTTCAAGTCGCAACATCATATTATGATGTTGCGACTTGAAAATCTTAGATTGAAAAAAAATAGAGGTAGTAATAAAAGTACAGCTGAAAGAGGTGATTTTGTTTGTAGGAGGTAATCCAAGAATACTGGTATACCTAAAGCTAGTAGGTAGGTACCTACACTATCTCAGAGAGGTTATGAGTTTAGCTTTCAACTTGGATTGATAGTACCTACTCATCGTAGTTCCTATAACATTACAGTACTTAATAGTAATGACTTTAATTTCATTTATCATCATCATCAATCATAAAAGATGGCAAAATTTATATAAACCTAATACAAAAGATATAAACGCGCTTGCCGATTTCAGGAATATCAAAACTGATGCCCATGGTTTATTCAAAATCTAAGTCAATATCATAACTTTAGGATAATACGTAGATAGTGAAACCTACCTAAGTACGTATTTAGCAGAAATAAAGGTATTGTCAGAAATCATGCTGCTATGCGATGTTAAATTGCAGGAAATTACCGATTTCGTGAGATCGAGGCAACTTTGATTTACCATTATCCTTTCTCATAATTAAGTACCTAACTATTTCAGAAAAAAATAAGGAATGTCAATAGTGTAATTTCTTCAGCTGCAAGGTAGTCAAATATATCTACCTATTCATATCACAAGGATGATCACAGAACACTATTTGCGTACGCAACCACAAAAAGTATAGGAGATACGAATAGGTAATGACTAAAAACAAAGCTTGGTTATTTTTCTAGAAAATTTGTAATATTAATGCTTAAAGCATTAAGTTTTTTGTATTCTAGAGCTATTGTTACCACCTTTTGAATTTTTTAATCAATTCAGCATATTCATTAAAGCATTTTTTCCAGCTTTGGAGGAAAATGCATTTGGTGACGTCAGATATTCAGCTGCGCTCACTAGAATCAACAACGTAGGTGATGTGTTCTGGTGGTTCTTCCCCACCACGGCAGCCGCGGCTGCCTCCAAGCCACTGCTACTCTGGCTGGATGGCGTGACGGGACTGCCGCCCAGCATGCTGGCTAACTTTGGCATGTTTGGCCCAATCGACTTTGATATGAACAAACGGGAAAACTCATGGGTAATGATAACCGCTATTTTTTTCTACAGCAATAACAAAAACTCCACTCACAGCTGGGTATAATAGGCTTCACTTTGTTTGTGTCATAAAAATAGTAAATAGTCAACAAAAAAAATAGGTCATTAGGTTACATAACATTTTCGGCATGATTTTTGTTGATATTTTACAAGTTTTAGTTATACGAAGGTTAAATATCTAAAAATGCAGACACATGCACCACCCTTATAGTTTTACCATATTTTCATAGAAATATGTTCCAGGTTGACGAGTTCAACCTCCTGTTTGTGGACGCGCCTATTGGAACCGGATTCAGTGTGCCCTTAAACCATGATATCATACCGAGGACATTTGATGAAAACGGTTAGTTGACCTATACGTCAGTTTAACATTTATTTTTATTAAGTATACATTCTCTTTTTGGGGTCTGAAACTTCAGCAAAATTAGTTTCCTAATAGCTTCCTTTTGGTAAAGAAACTTTAATCATCTTATCTTTGTGTTATTTGGTTTCAGCTGATCACTTGACCGCAACTCTGAGGTCGTTCTATCGAACTCACGAAGATTACAGAAGCAGTCCTCTGTACATCTTCGGACAGGGCAGTGGAGCTCAACTAGCGCTAGCGCTGGCCACTCGCCTTCCTGATGTAAGTTACGTGAAACCAAAAAGTCTCCAAAATTAAACTTCGAATATATAAAAGAGTTCCTGAACAAAGAGTATGGACGGTATAAGAGCAAAGTGTTTATTTATATACCTACGAAATATTATTTTGTTATATACTTTATTTAAAGATGACCTATTTTTCCAACATAAATTAGGTACTTATTGATAGGCAAGTGGCTTCTTTGGGTCGACTTAGTGGGATATAGCGAGTAAAAAATTTATCAATTGGGTGGTCGGTCCTAAGAACCATTACCCACTTACAGGTAAAGTTCGAGCACAACTTGCAAGGCGTGGTCCTTGGGAACGGGATCGTATCACCAGCTCTGGCACTCACTAAACTCGGCTTCTACCTCGAGGAGCTAGCCTATATCGATAGCAACGGTCGAACTGCCATAGAGAACCTAGCTTCAGAAACAACAGCGTTGGTTGAGGAAGAAAAGTTCGGAGAAGCCTTCGATAAGTTCCTATCATTGGGAGAGTTCGTCAACGAGGCTGGAGCCATAGCTGTCAATTTGAATTACATCGTGGAGAAGCTTACAAATGGTTCCGAGTCGACCAGAGGTAATACGAAAGCACTTGCTATGAAGTAACTTTGTTCTTGAACTTTTTCTTGTTTAGGTAGGTAAGTAGTTAGGTATTTAGTTAGGTACCATTATTTAATTTGTGGTAAAATAGGTACCTACGTTCTAACGACTATTTATAATTTGGAAGAACTATCATTTTGTTGCTCATTGTTTCTGTGTTTCAGAACCGAACTATTTCGGCCAAATGGAATATCTGAAAAGAGTGACGCCTGATGCCTATTCATTCATGGACAAGGTGGCCACAGCTCTGGGCATCCCAAAAGTGTCATTCGACAACGCCAGAGACTTGGCACTTGAAGCGGCTAGTAACACCTTCATGATACCAATCGTTGATAAAGGTAAAATAACCCTCCTTGGGAATACTTGCTTATTGTATCTCATCATGTTGGAGGATACTATCCCTCAACTTTTAGGACATGCTCGGAGAGTGAAGCAGCTGGACTCATTCTATGTTTTTTTTACTCCCAGTCCAGCAGAGTTGATATGGCAGGAAAAATATGTCAAGTTCCAGGTCTTTTAATAACCCGCCTGTTTCATTTATATTTTATAAATAATATTTGTAAATACAGCTTCTCAGCTAGGTTGGGAGTAAAGAAAAAATGCGTCCAGCTGCTTCACTCCGCAAGCATGTCCTGAAAGTCAACTAAGGGATAGTATCCTCTCCAACATGATGGACCATCTATGTAGGTAGGTACCTATATGGCGATGGGCTGATCACCTGTCGCCATGGTTATCCATCTTGGGATTTTCAATCAGGAGTGGCTGCAAGTATTCTTATGTAATATTTGTACTTGTATTAGGTACCTGCTTGCAAGTTTAATTGTGTAAGTAATTAAACTTTTTTTATTTGTATTATGTAAATAGGAACGTGCTTAAATAATGGATTTCTCTGTTTTCAGTTGAAAATATTCTGCAGAACACGGATATAACTGTTAATATCTACAACGGAAACTTGGATGCAGTTTCTAATACACCAGGTATAAAAATACTATAAATATGGCTCTCAAAAGATAAATTTTAGCGCCATCTATGAATGTGTAGCTCTATTTGGATGCAACTTGACTTTCCCCTAGCAGCTATTTTATTTTGTTCCATTTTGTAGCCAACTGAAAAAAGGTATAAGTTTTTATCTTTTTCTATAAGGTACATTCAACTGTTTCCAGGTCAATTAGAATGGGTAGACAACTTACAATGGGATGGCCAAGAGCAATTCAAAAACAGCACTCGGGAAACGCTCGTCGTGAATAGGCTCGTGGAAGGTTACTTCCGTCTTTCGGAGAAGCTGAAGTTTTATTGGATGAATGCAGCTGGACAATCGGTAAAAACCTACTCGTTAACGATGTACAATAGTGGTGTTTATGTGTTGTTTGAAGTTCAAAGTAGGAAAATCCTTCAACGTTGAAACTTTAAACGTTGAAGGATTTTCCTACTGTTTTAATCAGGTAGGTACTTAAATATGGGTAATGTTTATTTTAGAAAAAAAAAACCTATTTACCTAAATAGGTTCCTAAAGTAATAGAAAACCCTTGTGATAAAATATACATTTTCAAACTTTACTTATTTACATTTTTTATTTAAGAGTGTTTTTTGTCAAGACTTTACGGGAAATAAAAGTCTTCTGTGTATATTTTTGAAATGTAAGTCTTGCCTACCTATAATGTCGCTAATTTTCTTTTAAAGGTGCCGATTGATAATCCGATGGCGATGCGGCGGTTCATACAACTAATTACCGAAAATTAATTTCAATTCTTCTATTGTGAAGATACCTACATGCTAGAATAAATTTACTTCGCTATTAAAATATTTTTACACCTGACATCTCTTTGACTAACCTACATTTACCTTCTCCAGTCTTCTTTAGAGCAAAACAACGGCTCGGCAAGCTCGGAGGCGGGCGTGGCGACCGAAAAATAGAAAATTCATAATTTACAATCATCGCCACCGCCAAGCCGTGCTTTGCCAATGAGAATGACCAACGAACAGCGTAAAAAAACCGAGAAAAAAATACATTTTCATCTTTATAATGGCTGAAATATTGAAGACTGGGTTCACCATAATACGTCGATCGGGACGAGTGTCGATTTTTCGACACATTTGAAATGATGAATAGCCTCGCGCTCGTTGCTTTGCTTTGCGTTGCTCATCCAGTTAGACCACAGAACACTATTACTCCGAGAGTTAGACCTGGGGCCCTATTCACGATGACCAAACAAAACGAGACGCGGGAAAACGTGTGGAATTACCGTGTTATCGTATTCTGCATGACAATGTCAGATTTCATAAACGAGAGTAGGCGCGAGACGAGGCTCGTTTTGAATTGTCAAAATTACATACTTCAATATTGCGTGTTTTGCTAAAACTAGGTTGTGTTTTTACTAATTATGTAAATAAATTAGTCTTCTTTAAACTAAGTATTTAATAGCAGAATAGATTATTTGTACAATAAATAATATAATCTAGGTACCATTGAATAATATCCCTAATAAATGATGTGGTAAATAAGTGAAATAACCTAACCCTAGTGTACAGAATAATTATTACTCCCGGAGCCCTAGTACACAAAAGGAGCTTTTGAGGCGCATTTTGAATCTTTTCACCACGCAGGGTTCGAAAGAACTAGGGGCTAGTAGTAGTTGTAGTAGGTACTAACCTGCAGTGGAGGATGGATGCCAGGGAGGAAGCCCTGGCATCCTGGAGTAGGCGGTTGGCCCTAGCTAACTCTCGCCGGGGAGTTGGGGCCACCCGCCTGCTCGGGGCGATACAGCCCATTCTGAAGGAATGGGCTACCCGGGAGCACGGGGCGCTCTCCTTCCGGCTGACGCAGGTCCTCACGGGGCATGGTTGCCTCGGGAGGTACCTGTGCAACGTTGCCCGGAGGGAAGCTTCCCCGGTATGTCACCAGTGCGGCTGCGCGGAGGAGACGGCGCAGCACGTGCTGGAGGCATGCTCCGGGGCGGAGGGACCGCGACGAGCTCTGGTCGCGGTCGTGGGGGCGGACCTCTCGTTGCCGACCATCTTAGCCAAGATGGTCCAAGACGAGGGGTCCTGGGAGGCGGTGGTCTCCTTCTGCGAGGACGTGATGTCGCAGAGGGAGGCGGAGGAGCGGGAGAGGGAGAGAGATTCTCTCGCTCCCCCGCTCCGGAGGGCGCGGACACGAAGGCGAGCTAATCGAGCTCGCACTCCGTCTCCGCTTGGAGGGCCTGGGGCGATGGGTGTGGGGGCACCCGTCGCTCCCTAGAGTAGGCCCTCCGAGAGTGGGGTGACGCGCTGGATGTCCCGGTGCGTCGCCGGAGCCGAATGGAGGGGTCCTCCCCTCCCGAGGCGGGTCCGCCCTGTAGTGCTAAGGGCGGACGACGGTAGATGGGGCTGCGCGGAGTGTGCAAACGGACCCGCGGCTCCATCTACTACCGTGAGAGAGGGACATCGTGTGGTTTTAGTCGGTATGGCCGTTTTTTAGGCGAGTCCGACATACCCCACCCGCTTCCCCAGCGGGTGGGGATGCGTAAATGCATTTCCACACGCTAAAAAAAAAAAAAAAAAAAAAAGGTACTAACCTAGCCTAACTAATAGCTCTTTTATTGTGAATGCAAAAGTTTGTGAAGATGTGACGATGCTTGTGACTCATAATTTAATTCTAAATGGCTGCACGGATTGAGTGAAACTTGGGATAGGCATAGTATGTGTGCTGGAATAACATTAGGCTACTTTTTATCCTGGCAATAGGCGAGCGAAGCCGCAGGCGGCAGGTAGTACTTAATAAGTTAAAGAAAAGTGAGCATTTTTGTGTTTTATGGTTTTAATGCATTTATTTAACATAATATAATTGTCATGAGCTGCCCCTCCTAATGTAGCACATGAGTAGGTATGCCTTTAAACCTCTGTTGCAAATCTGAAACGAGGCAGAAATCATTGTTATTGTTTTTATAGGTAGGTACATACTTTCATGTTTTTGGAAATAAAGATTATATTCTACTAATATAATGAAAGTGAACGTTTTCTCAAAGAATCTAATAAAGTTAATTTATTTTAGTTCGCTGATGCTCTCACAAATACTATTATGTAATACCTACTAAAATAAATAGTTGATTAAAATATTACCCTTGTTTGATTTAATTCCTCTCTTGTTCGGAGGTAGGAAATTTGATGTAGGTTGGCATCATTAAAGGCATTCACCGCTTACTCTATGCAGAGGCTTACAGGTGCTAACCAAAAGTTTCCCACTGGCTTTTGATAGCTACTGGTGATCAGGAAATTGAGGGTTGTAAGTATCTGGAAAAATACAATAAATATAATAGGTTTCAGTCTAACCTAATACCTACCTAACCTAGGTACCATTTTATTATTGTTCAACAAATTAAGTTTATTGACCGTAAGTGGCATTGCGAGCTGAGTGCCTTCGTGCTTCGGAGGGCACGTTAAATTATGGGACCCGGCTTTTAAGTCGTTAAGCCATGACGGAGGCCTTTAGGCGGCCTAAAAACTCCGTCACTAGAGTTGGCCACTAGCTCATACGAACATACATACCATACATAATAGGTATCTATTTACTTACTTATTCATATCAAGTGCCTATCAAGAAAAAGCAGGCAATTTGTGGTACAGTACGGTCAACGGATCTAGGCACTCGTGAAGTTAGCCGTTTCGAGCAGTAGACAGTATGAAAAAACTTCACTGCGCATGTCAAACTGCTAACTTCACGAGTGTCAAGATCCGTTGACTGTACTGTACTCGCAGTTTCTGATACCCAAGACACATAATCCTAGTGTCCCTCTGTATTGTGGGTCATGTTTGTATGTGAATTTAGAGAGTTCTATATTTAAAAAAATCAACATTTTTATTGATTCAACATTTCCCAAATTGAACCATGTAGGCTCAGACCAAATAAAAAGAAAAGACCCCGCGCCGCGAACAACAAAAGTGAAGCCGCCATTTTATCTATGTGTGTGTGGAAGGTTTTACTTGGAACACACAATGTTCCAAGTAACCTAAATTCATAGTATAATAATTAAGAAACGATGCTATTTGAAGTACTTACAGTAAGTGAAAAGTGATTCCGTGAGACTTTTTATGTGATTTGCTGCTGTTTTTACAAGTTTTCACTACACAGGAAGGCATAATTCTATTTTTAAGACTCGTGACGTACTAAGAGCGATGAGCATGGTTTTAGTGTAGGTGTGTGCGTGAGCGTGTATGTTTACTTGCAGGAGCACGGTTTTGTGTGGCTTCACTTTTGTTGTTCGCGGCGCGGCGTCTACTCTTTTTATTTGGTCTGAGCATGTAGGTAAGTAGTTGTGTTTTATAGTAAACAAGTCATACCTGATTAAATCAGCTGGAAGAAGGTGTGGTTGTTCACGAGTTTCCTGAAATAAGATATAATATCTGATGAGTTTCAAATCTAATAAAGTAAACAAACTATATCTCAGTCTTATTAATCATAGGTTTGGAATTGTTTGTTTGCTTCTAGTCAGTCTTTTTTAAATCTTAATTAGTATGATGGATCACTAGAGTCTCTTCCTCATGAGCTCCTCCTCCTCCTGGCTCATCTGCACAGGCAGCAGCGCGCGGATCTGGCACAATCCCACCTACAACTTCGCACCTCCAACTTAGTCTTACGTATATTCTTGATCTAAATAGGAATGATGGCTCACCAGAGTCTCTTCCTCATGAGCTCCTCCTCCTCCTGGCTCATCTGCACAGGCAGCAGCGCGCGGATCTGGCTCAGCCCCACCCACATCTCGGCTACATCCAGCTTCGTCTTCGCGTTTATCACATAAGTCTTCTCGAGAGCACGGATCAGTTCGCCAACAGCGTCGTACTGACGGACTAGGAGACTGGAAGGAAGAAATATATTATTATTATCATTAGGAGTCTGTAATATATCTGCCAGTTTCATCATGTTACATATAACATATAAATAGTGTAAAACATAAATGGCAACGAAGATACATTTTTTTTTGTTTGGTACCTGGAACAGAGATGTGAGTAAAATTACCTGAACATTTCTCTGACGAGTTTGGGCGTCTCGATCTGCGACTCCTCGGCCCAACTGACAATAGTGCCGATCAGGACTTTACGGAACTTCTCTTCTGGAGTCTTCTTTGCCGGTTCTTCTATGGCCTGTAGGTACAATAAATAAATAAATAGCACCCAACAGTCACATACATAGTCCTGACCCCACATTAGGATTCCCTGTGTCGTGGGTATCAGAAACTACGAGTACCATGGTACCACAACACCCAGACCCGGAAGAAATATTTACAGAACATGCAATTTCTTCCGCAGCGGAAATCGAACCCGCGCCTCTTGCGCCTCTGCCGAGTAATCGCCCGCCACGCCACCGAGGCCGTCAAATTATTATAAGACACTTTTATAATAAAAATTACTACTGTAGATTCTAGTTTTTTTTTGCACTAGTACCTTTCGTGTGCGGATCCAACTCGCACTTGACATTTTTTTTTAAATTATACTTTTACTTATTCTAGTTCTCTTTCAACTATAATTAACCTTTCACACCTTCAACTCTTTCTAGTTCTCTCTAAAGACTTTCGCTCCATAGATAAATGTTTTCCAAGAAATTCCAAATGTTATTTACGTTATGATTAGTAATAGTTACCTCAGACAGTGGCTCTTGCAGAGCGTTGAGAGACACATGCACCATGAGGCTCTCGTGGATCTCGTTCATCCTGACGATGAGCTCCTCGCCACAAGGACAATTCTCCTTCCAAGATTCTTCTTCCTGGTCCATGTGCTTGAAGCCTGTAAAAACATCACAATTACCTAGTAGATTTCGTAAAAGGCCTAACCTCCGAATACTCAAACGCATCTCAAAATTGAGCACGTCTCAAATGACGATTTTTTGACAGATTATCATCAGAAACTGTCAAAAAACCGTGAGTTGAGACGTGCTCAACTCTGAGTCGCGTTTGAGTATTCGGGGGTAAGACAAGTAGGTATATAGTTGAGCTCGAGGCTTAGGACAAGTTTATAGTCAAGTTTACTCCTTTTACTCCATTTACTCTTTTCTAAACTAGTAACACCTACCAGGTAGGTCCTACCTATTACTCAATTAACCTTTGAATTTATAATAAAAGCGTCCATTTTAATTGCGGGTTCCTATCAGACGGAATAGGAAAAAATAAGACAACGATGTTTTTATGAAACAAAGTATTATAATCAGTCTTTTATAAATAAACTATATAATATCTACTAAAAAACAGCATAGAAAATCACAATCTTTTAAACAAATTTTTAACCGTATTCTGGTAATAATTTATAGAAACTACTCAAAATAAAATTAGTCTTAAAAAAAAACAGGAATACAAATATCTACGAATACTTATTTAATTTTATCTACATAATCATTATAGGAAGTATTTTTTTTTTAGTGTAAAGTTCCGTAAATTAATATCCTGATTTTAGATGTTAGTTAAATTAATATAAAAGTCAATTTATGATTTTAATGTAAGTCACTGAACGACTACCGGTACGACATCGCCGCCATCTTGTTGTTTACGAAGGATTTGTATAAAAGCGCTTAGCTAAAAGGCTAAAAGGCTTTGCGTGTTTCGACATCGTGCTGATAACTTGTGTTTGAGTAAGTACCTATATCGTATTAATACATTAGTGTTCTGTGGGTAGGTACGTACTCTAAACACAAGGTATCAGTACGACGGTAATGTACATTACCTGGGTTAGTTACATTATATTTTAATGTGTTAATTCGATATTGCTATCTTTGCTGCCTATGCGATCTTTGCTGCCTATGCGATCTTTGCTGCCTATGCGATCTTTGCTGCCTATGCGATCTTTGCTGCCTATGCGATCTTTGCTGCCTATGCGATCTTTGCTGCCTATGCGATCTTTGCTGCCTATGCTATTTTTAACGAAATTTTTAACTTAATGTAGCTTTAAACCATCTCTAGAAGTCTCTAAAAGTTAGCGAGCGAAGCGAGCTTCAAACCAATGCGAGCGAAGCGAGCCAAATTTTTTTACTTAATGTAAACATCCAAACATCACAAACTTTCGCATTTATAATATAAGTAAGAAGTAAGATTTTAGTTTCGACGATGTAGATTGTGTGCTTATTTACCTACTATAGACTTCGACTTTGAAACAAGACGAGACACTTTCCTTAAAACTGAGTTCATCTGTTCTCTGGGCGGACAGCGGAATTCCCTGGTCTTCTTGGCAGCCACGGCGCTCGGCAAATCTGACTGCTTAATTTCTTGGTAACGTCTGAAAGCAAGAAAAATATGCGTACATAATATTTAATCAGTTCAAGCTGGTATTATTGTTTCTGGTGGCCACAAGCATTGATTGATTGGGTTAGATTCCCGCTGCGGGAGTATTCTATCAGCCATCTGGCTCCCTTTGCTTAGTTGGGGGCTAGATGGTGCTGTATGATAATGTCCTCAAATATTTATATTTATACTAGCTGCCTCTCGCGTCTTTGCTCGCGTAGTACCCAGATGAAAAATAGCCTATATGTTAATCCAGTATATATCCGTTCAGCCGTTTAGGCGTGATTGAGGCACAAACATCCAAACTCGCAAACTTTCGCATTTATAATATAAGTGAGATTTATAGAATTTTTTTTTAAAGCAGGGTTATGCCGATGTTACCTCAACTGATCGCTCTGCAGATCGCCTACGAAGTCGTGAGCAAAAGCTATGACGGCTTCCACTCTATGCCTCAGTTGTATGTCGTTCAGATGTTGTTCCTGTGCTCGTCTTTTCCTTCTATAGGACATAATTAGAAACATTTATAGAAACTTCAAAAATTTATTTACAAAGACAATCTATATTATCATTAAAAACTTTCAGGTAATCGGTGTAATAATAAGAAAATAGAGTGATAGGTTAGCGTGGGCATGTTATGCGGAGGGAAGAAAGCCGTGTTACAAGGAAAGTGCTGAATATGAATGTGGATGGATACACGGACAGAGGAAGGCCTAAGAAAAGATGGATGGATTGTGTGAAAGAGGACATGCGTATGAAAGGAGTGAGTACTGAGATGACGAATGATAGGAGAAGATGGAAGAGGAAAACATGTTGTGCCGGTAACCTAGTGGGATAAGGGCAGGAAAATGATGATGATGATGGTGTAATAATATTTAAAATAATAATGTTTAATTTTTTAATAATATTTATTTATATGTATGTATATATTGTATATATTTTTGTAGATATATATTATTTGTATATATTTATATTGTGTGTAGTATATCTTATTAGTTTATTATATTTGTAAGCTTATCTTTATGTTTTTCTTTTTCCTGTCTCTGTACACATAACTTCCACTTATGTTAAAGCCTCTCCCTTGCCTCAAAGGTTTGCTGGCAGAAAACTCTTAAAGAGTTAAGCTCGCCTTTGTACATGTACTTTTTAATGTTTTGTGTGTATTTGTTTCGTTTCGTGCGTGTACAATAAAGAATTTCAGATAATGGAATCTTGTGGGTAAGGCAGTAAAAATTTTATGAATTTGATCATGATGAGGAGCTTCTCAACGTCTTCATCTCGCATCATACAGACTAGAAGGAAACGGTCTACCAGTTTGATCAGAGGTCTGAAACGCATTTAAAAAGGTTGTTTTAATGTGTTTGACTTAATTACAGCTTAACTGAATTTGATCATGATGAGGAGCTTCTCAACGTCTTCATCTCGCATCATACAGACTAGAAGGAAACGGTCTACCAGTTTGATCAGAGGTCTGAACGCATTTAAAAAGGTTGTTTTAATGTGTTTGACTTAATTACAGCTTAACGTCTGAAGAATAATAAACTCTTATCGGATTAACGGGTTGGGTTGCCTATGAATATTTATTTATTAAAATGAGAGTTGGCCTGATGATAGGGGTAAAGTACTTACAGGAAGAGTGTACTCACAGGAAGAGTATATTGTCAGGAAGAGTACTAACAGGAAGAATGTACTGTCAGGAAAGTATACTCGCAGGAAGAGTGTACTCACAGGATGAAGGTATTCGCAGGAAGAGTGTAGGTACTGTCAGGAAGTGTGTACTCACAGAAAGAGTGTACTGACAGGAAGAGTACTCACAAGAAGAGGTTCTCATTGGTGCCGCCCACGGGGTCGCGGTTGTGCACCTGGTTGGTTGTAACTGCGTCCGCAAACGCCTGCATCACGAACTCACGGACCACCTCCAGCGGTAAGTAGGGGGAGTACAAGTTGCTGATCTCCGTTATACTCTCTCTGAAACAAGATGTTTTGCGAGGTGAAGATAAATTGGGACTGGAAGATTTTCTAACGAAATAACAACATTCAATACCTATTCTTAGGAATTCACAGTTAAAATTACATGTGTCAGAACAAAATTAAGTTAACCTTAGTTGGGGCTAGATGGCGATACATATTTGTCGGAGATTAATTATAGCGCCATCTACAATCACACTGCAACACTGACTCACTACCTACAGAACGCAAGCGTGACGTCACAGCCGAGTCATGCTTGGATGCGGCCGTTGGAGCTGGCGGGCAGTCTATTTTTAGAGCTCGTGCCGAGCGGGACGTATCTGTTCTGCCTACTTGTTTATTCAAGAGTTACTTGGTATTTGTACTGGACGCTAATAACTTCGTACGAATATACCGAGTGTGATTTTTTTCTCGAGGTTACCCATTATGTCGGAACCCGACGAGAACACGTGCCCACTGAGCCCTACAAATCGGCCACCTGGGACATATTTATATTCTTCCGAATGTCTGGGAACACGAAAGCAAGCAAACTTACTCCATCGCTCGCTGGCAAACCCCGAGTGTGGACCTCTGCTGAGCCGTCAAAGACCAAGTCTGCGCGCCGTACGTGAGGATAGGGAGAATGCATACGTCAATGAGCTTGCGCTTAAGGGAGATTGTCTGCATGCATGCAGGCAATAAAATAATGAACGAAACTAAAGTTCACACAATCACTTTAATAAAGTTACGATCTCAATAATTAAATTTGAATACAGGTAAATACTCTAAATTACAAAACGGAACGGAACGGAATGAAGAAGTCAAAAACTCGTCACTTGAGATTGAGACGTGCTAAACTCTTGATGCATTTGAGTATCCGGGGGTTACTATATGCTTCTCTCCCCGAGCATGTCGTAAAAGGCGACAAAGGGATCTTCTCCAAAATGATGGACCACCTATATGGCCGATGGGCTGATCACCTGTCACCATGGTTCGCCATATCCATCTTGGAAGTTTGGATCAGAAGTGGTTGCAAGTTTTATTGTTTACTTGTGGCTCTGCCCACCTCATTAGGGATATGGCGTTATAATATGTATGTATGTATACTATAATATTGGAAAGCTTTAGTTTGCTTGAAATTACCGGCGTAAAGCTGAAAACGCAACGATAGCGCGTACTTTACCTGTGCTGCCACCTAGTATTTCATAATCCTGTTCTTTTCCAGATGCTGTTCAAGCGAAACTGGTGTACTCACATGGTAGTGGCGTGCGACTCGAGATGCATCGCAATGAGGATGTCGTAGAAGCCCTGGCGTAGTGGACCAGACATGTACTGAGACTGTATTGCGTACAGCAATTGCTTCTGATCCACGTGTTGGCATAGTGCGTGGGCAGCTCTGAAATATAACAATTTAAATGTAACAATCTAAAACACACGCACACAGTCATGCTTACACATATACACTAAGCTTCTTAATCGGCCTCGGTAGCGTGGCGGGCAATTGGCAGAGACGCAAGAGGCGCGGGTTCGATTCCCGCTGCGGAAGAAATGTTTGCATGATCTGTAAATATTTCTTCCAGGTTTGGGTGTTGTGGTACCATGGTACTCGTAGTTTCTGATACTCACGACACAGGGAATCCTAGTGTGGGGTCAGGACTATGTGACTGTTGGGTGTTTTTGTTTTATTACTTTTTTTATTATCTAAAACACACACACAGTCATGTTATGTTATTTTAAGTTACATGTACAATAAACTTCTTAATATGCACATGTAACTTAAAATAACATAACTTAACATAGCTCTTTTATTGTGAATGCAAAAGTTTGTGAAGATGTGACGATGCTTGTGCCTCATAATTTACTTCTAAATGGCTGCATGGATTGAGTGAAACTTGAGATATGCATGGTATGTGTGCTGTGAGTATTTTTGTGTTTTATGGTTTTAATGCATTTATTATTACTTATTATACCTACACAACCCCATGTACCCATATGTTAACACTAACACACACACACACACACACATCTCATGATTTCTGATTTATTTAACATAATATAACTGTCATGAGCTGCCCCTCCTAATGTAGCACATGAGTAGGTATGCCTTTAAGCCTCTGTTGCAAATCTGAAACGAGGCAGAAATCATTGTTATTGTTTTTATAGGTAGGTACATACTTTCATGTTTTTGGAAATAAAGATTATATTCTACTAATATAATGAAAGTGAACGTTTTCTCAACGAATCTAATAAAGTTAATTTATTTTAGTTCGCTGATGCTCTCACAAATACTATTATGTAATACCTACTAAAATAAATAGTTGATTAAAATATTACCCTTGTTTGATTTAATTCCTCTCTTGTTCGGAGGTAGGAAATTTGATGTAGGTTGGCATCATTAAAGGCATTCACCGCTTACTCTATGCAGAGGCTTACAGGTGCTAACCAAAAGTTTCCCACTGGCTTTTGATAGCTACTGGTGATCAGGAAATTGAGGGTTGTAAGTATCTGGAAAAATACAGTAAATATAGTAGGTTTCAGTCTAACCTACTTAATACCTAACCTAGGTACCATTTTATTATTGTTCAATAAATTAAGTTTAGCTAACACAATACTTACTTTGACTTCTGTTGTAATGCTAGAACATCTCTGAGGCCCAGAATTAACTAGCCTGCCTCCAAGAACGCCGCACAATACCAAAACCACTCTTTGGCCACCTTATAAAATAGCACAAAAAATTTAGGGTCCAGCTCAGCAGAATCCCTTGACAGTCTCCTATTTATGTGTGGGCGTTGCTGGCGCCAGCATATCCAGCCTATCCAGCATATACGTTGTCTTCGAAGAACAACGTCCATTTTTATCACTCTGTTAAAATATGTATATCCAAGTTTTTTTCAAAACAAACAATGCAATATGTCAGTCAATATTTTGATTGATAATTCGTTCGGAAACAAGTTGTGGTTGGTTTGATGTAGCTAACCATTTTACGTATATATTTTTTTTTGTTCTCTAAACTTTAAAATATAACGAAAGTATTAGTAGAAAGAGTTTAGCAATTTTATAATTCAATATTTATTTACTTGAGATGAAAATTGTAAACAAAATAATAAAATCGAATCTAAAACCGATTGTTTTCCGAAAGACCGGATGCTTGATTTTGAACGAATCACGTAAAACCAAAACACGGTCGTAGACAACTAGTCTTATGGCATACAGAATACAGTTTTTGATTTCACACCATGGCGTGTCTCGTTTGTGTTTAGAGACACGATGACATTTGGCTCGTTACGTGGCTCGTTTTCTTTGGTCATCGTGAATAGGGCCCCTGTTGTGTTTGTGGCTTGATCATTTATTAAATAAATAACATTTTTATTTTATTTTCTTAGTTCAATTTCAATCTGATAACGTTCCGCCGTCCGTTTTCTCTTCTATGTTTATGGTTTGACACAACGAAATGGCGATGTCAACGTCAAAGGAGAAATAAAATGAATGAGGACGGACGGACAGAACGACAGATGAGTGAGATGAGATTGATAGAGTTGTTGTTTAGGATTCTTTAAAATAATTTCCCAATAAAACAATTTGTGCTTGTTTTGTTACACTTTTGTGAGAGCAAAGTAATGTTATTGGTAAAATAATTTTCCGTGAAAATGGCTGATATTCTTGATATACTGGACATTGAGATTCCCGGAGCCTCTGAAATAAGTCGTGACAGTATAATCCACGGGGACAGGAACAAGAAGAAATATGTTACTACCAAGGCGGTGAAGAGGCCTGAGGGCATGCATAGAGAGGTCTTTGCTCTGCTCTACAATGATAACAAGGAGTTACCGCCTATGCTGCCCACTGACACAGGTATATGACCAAAAAAATCATGTTTTATTTCATCTATGATGACTTCTGTGGCGGGCTAGAACTTAGAACCCGGCTGAGATGCTTGAGGTGTGGGTCTGATTCCTGCAGCAAGCGAAATGTCTGCATCTGCATGTTCTGCAAATATTTCTTTTAATGTCTGAGTTTTTGTGGCACCATGGTAGGTACTAGTAGTTTCTGAAACTAGGTACCACAAAGGGAATCAAAGGGTGGGGTGAGAACTAAGTATGTCACTGTGTTAGCTGAGATCTTCTATATAGTTTTATAAATTTAAGTTTCGAAAAAAATTAGCTTCCAAATTATTTATCTTATAGGAAAAGCATACAAGCAAACCAAAGCCAAGCTTGGTATGCGAAAGGTGAGGAAGTGGGTATGGGCACCATTCACTAATCCAGCTCGCAAAGATAATGCTGTGTTCCATCATTGGAAGCGAGCCTCTGATGAAGCTAAGGAGTATCCATTTGCACAGTTTAATAAGGTAAAAACAAATTTACAAGGGGACCTAATCACATACCTTTTTTCTGATAGTTTGAATGCATTGCAGTAATTGTTGTCATGGGATGACTCAACATTGGGAAAATAAAAAAGGGTACATGATTAAGTCCCATTAAAATCTTAAAAATATCCCTTGAATGTTAGTCATGTTTGACTAGTAAGTACTAATAAGTTTTGACTAGTATGTTTAGTATTATGTATTTTTTAACACAATCTGAGCAAAGCATGCCCAAAAAAACTTCATAATTATCTTTCCAATTCCAGCAAGTTTCAATACCATCATACTCTGAGTCTGAGTACAATCAATACCTAAAGTCAGAGGACTGGAGCCAGGCTGAAACAGACCATCTGATAGACCTGTGCCAGAGGTTTGACCTGCGTTTCATTGTGATACATGACCGATGGGACCGAGCCGCATTCAGGGATAGGAGTGTGGAGGACTTGAAAGAGCGCTATTATGGAATTTGTGCTACTCTGAGCAAGGTAAGTGAAGCAAGAATATAGGTTACCAATGCCAACAATGCACAGCATTGAATAGACTAAATATGATCACCTAGATATTTTTTTTAAATTAGGAAACCTGCTCACATTATTGAGAATTTTATTGTTCATATAACCTTTACTTCTCTGCTGGACTGAGAGTAAAGAAAAAACATAGAATGAGTCCAGCTGCTTCTCTCTCGTCAAACGTCGTAAAAGTCAACTAAGTCGGATAGCAAACTCTCAAACATGATCGACTATCTACATGTGTGATGGACTGATAACCTGTCCCATGGTTCACCATATCCATTTTGGAACTTTGAATCAGGAATGGCTGCAAGTTTTCATATAATTACTGTTGGCTCGCTCACCCTTTTAGGGAGGGATACATGTGTAATAATATATATGTATGGTATGTATAACCTAGGACTGATCCACAGTGGCCCAAAACAGGAATGACTGGAGAGAAGGGATAGGTCTTTGCCCTACAGTGGGACACCAAAAGCTCCTGATAATAATATTGATAGCCTTTGAGGGGCACCGCATCAAATGATTCATAATTTATGATATTATTTTTTAGGTGAAAACAAACCCATGGTCTAACACAGTGACTGTGGTGAATGGTGAGAAAAGGATATACCATTATGATGCCGAGCATGAAAGAAAGAGAAAGGAGCAACTTAGAAGACTCTTTGATAGAACTCAAGAACAGGTAAGTCTTTTACAAACTTGATATAACAATAAGATAAGAGTTTATAAAGATCCAGAAGAACTATACACAGACTTAAGTCACACCAATACTCTATTCTCATAGAATTCTCTTTTCTACCAGATTGAAGAAGAACAGATGCTACTGACTGAGTTGAAGAAGATTGAGGCAAGAAAGCGTGAACGTGAACGTAAAACTCAAGACTTACAAAAGCTGATATCTAGAGCAGACAGTGGCACAGCTCAGCCAGCTCACAATACCAATACTAATACTGATGGAGGCAGTGTTACTCCGAGCTCCAATGCAAATGCAGCGAGACGGCATGATAAGAAACTACATAAGAAGAAGATTCCTGCACAGCAGCGGCCTGTCAGAGCTCCTGAAGCTGTGGTATGTCATACTCTTATCATTCAAAATGAAAAAATATTTAAAATTTGACAATCATTCTATTACTATAAATGGAACGTTTATGTGTATGTTTGTTTCCATTCATCTCCCTAATGGCTGATCAGATTAGACTGAAACTTAGAATACACATAGTTTATGATCTTAAATAAAACATAAAATAGGTACTCTTTATCCGAATAGGTACCGCACGAATGCTATAATTAATAAACGCCGCAGGTCGATCCGATCTGATGACGTCATAATAAGATTCTGATCTGATAAGATTTCATATAAAGAATTCTAAAATTCGTTTCGTTCGGCGCGTTGGTCTCGCATAGGTGTGCATTCACCATTATGGATGAAGAACGTTATGTTTTCGCAAATATAAACAGGATGTTTAGAGAAATTTCATTGAAGATTACATTTTCAGACTGTTGAATGGTCAGGCATAAAGTTCCCTGAGGCGCGGTCCACAGGAGTGTGGCTGCGTTCGCAACGCATGAAGCTGCCGCCAGGAGTCGGTCAACGGAAGACAAAGGCAATCGAACAGGAACTCAAGCTTATGAATATTGGTGAGATTGAATATGGAAGAGGCTAGAGGGACTTAAACGCGTACCTACCTTTTTAGAGTTCCGTACCCAAAGGGTGCTAACGGGACCCTATTACTAAGCCTGCGCTGTCCGTCCGTCTGTCTGTCAGCGGCCGGGCTGTTATCTCATAAACTGTAATAGTAGAGTTGAAATTTTCAGTGTGTATTTCTATTACCGCTATAAAGGGAGCCACATACAAGCAACATTTATGTACATGTACTGTGGTACGGAGCCCTTCGTGTGCGAATTAGATTCGCACTTGACCGCTTTATTTAATTCCCGACGACTTTTCGAAAGCGTTTCAGCGATCATAGTCACGCGGATAGAACGGTTGAACGTCGACGACAGCAGTGTCGGTTGAGCCATTTTATTCTATGGATGCGAAAGTATAATGTTTGTTAATTTATTGGTTTGTCCTCCTTGCGCACAGCAAAGGATGTTGATACGATAATTAAACTCATTGTTTGCATTGATATAGTTTATAGGCCAGAGAGCGACATAGCCTACTTTTTATTCAGGGTATCATATAATCGAACCCCAGTTCTAATATTATAAGACAAAATGTTCGACATCTTTTGTTGGATGGAATCTAGTTACCCAAACAATCCTCATTCTATTTTTCAGATATAGCGCCGACGCCCACAGAAGCAGTTTGTAAACACTTCAATGAACTGCGCTCAGATCTGGCGCTGGTCTTGGACTTGAAGAACGCACTAGCGTCGTGTGAATTCGAACTTCAGGCACTCAGGCATCAGTATGAGGCGCTTAACCCTGGCAAGGTATTCAATTGTATACTTACATTAAACTACTACTTCTCTGCTGAACTGGGAGTATAAAAGAAACAAAATGCATCCAGCTGTCTGAACATGTAGTAAAATTCGACTAAGGGATACTATCCTCTCCAACCTGATGGACCATATTATATGGGCGATGGGTTGATCACCTGCCCCTTGCAAGTTTTCTTATAATTACTTGTGGCTCTACCCCCTCCGTTAGAGATATGGGCGTGATAATAATGAATGAATAAATTAATTTATTGGTTCTAACGTTGTATTTAGACTTGCCTATTTTTTATTAGTTTACCCTCACGGCTTCGCTCGCGTGGAGTAAATTTTGACACCCCATTTTACCTCTTTTTGAGGGTTACTTTAAAAAACTCTGAAATACATGTCTATTGATTTTATATTTCAAGTATTCATAATTATTGAGTTTCAACCGCACCCAATCGCACCCACTCATGAAAAAGTTCTCACATAAACTTTAAAAGTATGTACATTAACTCAGGGGTTGATTTTCGAAAATTAGATTAACCTATTATGTTATTCCAGAACCTAAACTATCTACATTGTAAGATTCATTAAAATCGATTTAGTAGTAACGGAGATATATGGTAACAAACATTTACACACACACTTTAATATTTTTTTATTTATAATATTAGTAGAATTTATAACAAGTACTAAGTACCTATTTGATTGTTCCAGACTCTAACGATTCCTTCATCGATTTGCAACACATCCACTGACAGTGAAACGAAACCAATGGGAGAGATCATTGATGTTGTTGGCTCACCTAGTGCACACAACACAACCATATAGCAAGGCGCCGGAAACAGTGATTGTGCTTAGGTTATGAAATGAACTTAATAATTTAATTACCTGTGTAATAGAGGTGTTGTTGTTGTCTAATAAAAAATACAATATGCACAAAACAAAGTTTTTTTGCAACCGGTCCATAGAACGGATGACTGTTCAGGGATGATTCTAAAGGGATCATCTTCCAAAAAAATAGCCAAGCATGGTTTCTTGCCTGTAGGTGTAAATTCTATGTAGATTTAAGCTTTATACTGATCTTATTGAATAAAGTATTTCGACACGTCCTACGTAGACCAGTGTATGTGCCTGATACACCAAAGTGTTTTTATTGCATTTTTGAGCTCTACGTACCCAGATCTACAATACGATTTTTTTTCCCTATCACAACACACTTTTTTCTCAAACATATAAGTATTTATCTGCATTGACGGTTCAAAACGCACCGAAAACGAGAGGGTTTAGAAGAAAAAAAATCACATTAATATAAACTGCTATCAAAACAAAAGCCTTTTGCCAATTTTCAAAGCTATAGATCTGCGCAAGACTGAGTAGGTAATAACGAAATAAAGAAATTGAAATCTTAAAACCGCTCTCCTGTAAAATTTGCTTTTTGTAGATACTTAGTTTAACGTAGGACGTGTCGATTTTAAGTTTTTGGCTGGAGAGAAGGAAGGATGGTCTTTTGCCTTACAGTAATAATTGTCCTTTCTAAAAAGACAACAATATTCTCCTGCTCCAGTGATTGTAATAATAGAACAAATAAACATTATATTGACTTAAAAAAGTTTATTAGAATTCTCACTAATCTAAATGGCTCCTTTGGGAGCACCATACGCATCAGGCATCCTCTCAATGGTGTATTTATGCTCAGCTACATATATTATAGGAACACCGGGAATCTTGCGTATTCTCCGTTTCAAGTCTTTGTCATTTGTGGCTACAATATAACACTTGTGTTGAGTAACTCTTTGTACTATACAGTCATCAGCATAAGTTCCCTTGTGCATACAAGCTACTCTTTCAAACCGAGGATCCTTTATAATTCTCAATGCAACTCTATACTTTCTTCCAAGCTTTTCTAACTCTCCCAGCACACAATCTGTTATGTATGGAATACATTTTGCATATAAACAGTCCATCATGTTCTGGATAATGTCAAGTTTGTTCTTTATGGAGAAGTTTATAAAGTTTGTATCAATAAGGACATGGTAAGGTGGACCTAGTTGTGTGTTGT
The DNA here is from genome assembly GCA_949320045.1 of Scotopteryx bipunctaria. Taxonomy (NCBI): domain Eukaryota; kingdom Metazoa; phylum Arthropoda; class Insecta; order Lepidoptera; family Geometridae; genus Scotopteryx; species Scotopteryx bipunctaria. The sequence continues at coordinate 7,329,384 of OX439450.1, read as the reverse complement.
ACTGAAAGAATAATGCAGAACTTGCTTGCTGCACCTCCCGTATTTTCATTTCATTAGGATCTATCTTCTTCTTTTTAGGCTCGGCTCTCTTGCTTGATTTTATCCTCGGATCGCTAGGGCTTATAATTTTCTTCATCTTTGCAAATCTCTTCTCCACAATCTTTCTGGTTTTTTTCTGTTTGCCCTGAAAAATACACGTTAGGTACCTTACGACGACGTTCTAATGAAAAAAGTAAAAACCTATCATATTATTTTTAAATTGCTACCTAGGTACATACCATGGTTTAAATTTTTTTGTGGAGTTGATAAATCTGAAGAATTGGAATGATGTCGATGCGATACTTATTTATTTAGCTAAGATGAGAAACAAAAACATAACCTATAATAATAACATGCAGTTGGAGCTCCGCTAGTAGGAGTAATAGAGTTCTGTCTGTCTGTGACTATGCGTTAGCATCCTAGTAGTCTGTGCTGTGACTTCAGACTTGGAGTGGAGAAGACACGTCAAACGTCATTTATGTTACTCTGTGGAAACGTCAAACTGACTGTCGGAAACTGTCGGATGTCGGTCGGTGCAGGTCGGCCTAGGTCGGCGCTGTTGCTGCTGTTGCTTTGCTGACAAAGCACCGGCCAATTTTAGTACAACAATGATTTTGATTGAAACTTTCATGAAACGGACACTGGCAGAATTGTGACAACTAGCCACAGAAGTCAAAAATAAGAAGTCAAGTCAAGTTTCTGTCCACCCTCACCCTCAAAGAAACGAAACGAGTGTTGTTTTTCCGTGCGTGAAAATCGAGGATGTCTTCGCAATTATCCGCGATAGAACTCCTTAAACTAGGAGATGCCGGAAGAAAGAAGCCTTGGGCAAATTATTACTGGAGTCAACTTTTAGGTGTTACTTTCGGAGTCTGCACAGGCTCGTACCTAAACTATCAAACAAGACGACCAGCGTTCAGCGGTACGCATTACATAATTACTGGAAACAAAACAATTACCTGATCTTTGTTACTCTGTAATCTTCTTACTTCTTGTATTGTTTACGGCGGCATCAACTTGTTTCAGGTATTCAAAAACATATTTTTGCAACTATTGGATTTACCATGGTTCTGATGTTCATTCAGAAAAAACGTGACGAATATTTAGCTGAGAAGGATGCAGTGTACAGACATTACGTTGAACTGCACCCCGAAGACTTTGTAGAACCACGTAGGTATTTTGTAAAACCCCCTTTTTAAATACTATCACCAGTTAGTGCTATTTGTACAGCAGTAAATGGGGTAAACAATATAAGACTGTGAACTAAGTTTTCTTTACTGTAGTAATTATTTTGTTTCAGCACGCAAGAAGATTGGAGAAATATTGGAACCATGGATCCCAATTCGCTAAATAATTTATTTAGAACTGCATAGCTATATTATATTGTAAATTGAGAGAACTTAATTATTTTTCAAAGTTTTATTTGTTCAAACCAATTCATACACAATTCAGTCACACAATCTAACTAGGTAATACTAAAATTAACTGAACAATTATCATGCAATGAAAATTGCTTCATCACAAGTATACAATTAGGCATTCAAACATAAATATTAACATTAAAACAAAAAGCTATGCCATAAAATGCTTAGCAACAGAGTTCAGATCTTCATGCCTCAATGCATAATGCTGAGACAATTCAGTGACATAATCAAATCCTACCCCACATATTGCACAACTATGCAGGGCCTTAGATGACAGTGAATAATGAGTAAACACATCTTTCCTCTGATCATACGGCAGCAATCCATGTTCTGGTATTGTTACTGGCACACTCGGTTTATCACTTATCAAATGAGGGATGAGATGTGTAGCATCTTTCATAGGTGGTGGAGGCTCTTTTACATCCACACCAATGATATCAATGTTGCCAGTATTGTAATTGTCTTGTATCTTTGGAACCTGTACTATTGGATGTTTCTTCATTTTGTGGAGTTTCTGAAATACATGCATTAGCTTAGAACTTTAGACCATTCATTCCCAGAGAGGTCGATATCAACCCCTGGGTGTCAACGAAGACCTGCAAGGAGTACATGTCAATGAAAAAAAAAGTGGGTCCGCAATAGTAGATCTTATTTAGACAAGTTGTGACTATAATGAATAGAGTAATCCACATACATAAATAGAAAAGTTGCTTACTTATTACGTGAAAATGAAACAGGAAAATTCTTTTATGTGTATCAATCACTATACAAGCCAAAACCACATTAGAAGCTAATGAGTTAGCAAAGGAAAGAGAGGAAGACCGAGGATGTGATGTTGTATAAAGAGGTCAAAGAGGCTGCTCTGGCAACAACCATGTGGTGAAAGATGCATCAGTTGTACAAGGGTCAAACTCTTAAATTGAAAGAAAAATAATTAGCATAAATGTAATATTAGCCAAAAAGGGGAAGGGAGCGATCGACTCACCACCGAAAAATAAGCAAATGGTCTATGAAACAAAGTAGGTTGGAGACCTCTATGTTAGACATTTTAAGCATTATATTCATTAAATTGCATAATCAGAATGCCTTACAAGGTCTCTGGAATGCCTGTAGGCTGACTCGCACATATCACATTTAAAATTCTTTAACCCTCTGTGATTAGCCATGTGCCGTGTCAGCTCACTTGAAGTTATGAAAGACTTGTTGCATATAGTACAGACCTGAAATTAAAAAAAATATTCTTAAATATGTAATTTTGATGAATTTTAAAATAAAATAGGACAATGCACTGGTATGGCAAAGTCAGTAATGAGAATTTACTAAAAAGAGGACTGCGGGACTAACTCTTAATACTCACATGATCCTTTTGCCCAGTATGGATTTTGAGATGAGCATTCAGATTTCCTTGGGCTGAGAATCTTTTACTGTAAAACATAAAATATTACCCTATTTGAATGGTTTGGTCTTTCTTCTGCTTCTTAGACGTTAGAATCCCTTATACTTAGTTGAGTAGGACTAAGTTTGATTGAAATTCGTTAATAAATTGAATGATGTAGATAAAACATTAATTCCTACAATGGTAAGACAAGAAGGAAAGGCCAAAAGCCTATGCCGCCTGTTCCGAAGATAATTATTAGGCGGCACATAAGGCTGAAGTATATGATGAAGATCACATCAATTACGTTGTTGAACATTCTTTTATACAGGTACTTAAAAAATGGGTTCAATACATCTTCTAAAAGAAGAGCATAAGTGAAAGTGGCCTCATGCAGTTTCCAGATGCAAGAACTGGAGTCAAGCTTGCTTCAAACTAGGGCGCTGAATAAAAATCGCATAACTTTTTATTGCTGAAATCTCAAGCATTTCTAAGCACAAAGTCCAGTCTTCTGTAAGATTCCTTAGCAACTCAGCCATGGAGAGTAAGCTTCCAGTCGAATACAACACCCAAATCCTTCACTACTGTAGCTTGGGTAAGCTTATTACCTTAAATTTCATAGTCGAAGAGAATTGGGTGCCACATCAGACAGAAAGTAATTACTGAGAAACTAAGAAACTGATTAAAATTGATTGCAACAATGTTATCATTGGCCTACAGCTTATAACCTGCAGACTTCACATTGAAATGGCTTTTCTCCAGTGTGTACTCTCAGATGTATTGTAAGGTTGTGTTTCTGTGTGAATCGTCTTGGGCAGTACATACACACAAATGGCTTCACTCCAGTATGGGTCCTAAAATCATAAGTTCAATTTCAATCAGTTATGCTACTACTGCTACATCTTACTGAGTGTTAGTTGCTTAAGTGCTCAAGATCTATATAGGTATCTGTGCATATAGGCTGATTGGGGAATGATTATCGTTGGGATCCCTATGGGACCGACATGGTAGGGTAGGGGTACAACAAAGGTCTCCAAAAAAAAGAAAGCAATAATATTGATTACCTAATATGCATTTCCAACTGGGTCTGGCATCGGAACTGTTTGTGGCACGCATAGCAGGAGTGAACAAGCTTTGGCTTGGGTTTAGGTCCACGTTTCAACTGCTCTGCTTCTGGTTTCCTTTTGTAATTAGAACTAGTCTTTCTTTGCTGAGATAACTTGCATTTGCTGAAAGGCAGAAATAGCTTTTAGGTTTGTATTCAAGAACAATGGTTACTCAAGTGAGTATTACTCAATAACGTTTTCTTGAATACACACGAGTTTTTCTATTAATTTTATTTGACTTACCATTTCTTTATAATAGTTGTACGAGTGGGGACAATAGGATCAGTCATAACAGCAGCATCATTGAACCTGCAAAGTTCTAACAAATATTAGAACATACCAACTCAACAATGATAAATTAATAACATTGACAATGATGGTGATGTATGTTTGTATGTGCAGAATGAAGGGAATGGTAAGTCTTTGCCCTGCAGTGGATTAAGATAGCTCATTGTAATAATAATATAAATTTTATTATAATTAATTTGGCCTGTAGAGGTTAGAGGACTTAGCTGTTGTTTCAACTGACTAAAAGCAAAGTGTTTTTCAGCTATACGCTTATTTGATTTGTAAGGAGCAAGTAACAATGTAAACTTACTTGCTTAAAGTTAAACCAAGATGCTGCCTCAACCGCAAGTCTGAACTCTCACAAGACTGTATGAAATGGTAAGCAATGCCTAACTTATACATACAGTTACTACACATAAGCTCCGGTAAGCCATCATTTCTAGTGATCTGAAAACAGAGCACCATTGTATCATGACTGAATTAAAAATACTCTTATTTAGTTTTGTTATAGTTCACTGACCTTCACTTTACAGCAGTACTCTATCATATCACATAGAGAAATATTAAAGTTCTTGGTAAATATAGAAGAGAGAACCCCTTCTTCTAAACAAATACGACATATTTTATCCATGTTCAACTTTTTGAACTGAATATTTACTGTCTAGTAAGGGTATGGCTGTCCTAATCTTCGCATTCTCTCTATGTGCAATTCAAACAACAATTTGTTATTATGGAAGTAGTTGCTTTCAGATGAATCGATGCCCGGGTCGTAGCTAGGTCTATTTGGCGCTGAGTTAGTCAATACTTGATTTGCAACTGATTGCGATCCAGATGCGAGGTTATTGATGTGCAAGTTGTTAATCCTCTTCGATAACGGCATAAACTCACATGTGTCGTCCTCTCTAAGTCTTTTTCTACAAAGAAAATTAAAGGTGGAGAGTTGAGTTGGGTAGAAGGTAGAATTTCAAACTAAAAATTATAGGTTTTACCTACCTGTTTTCTGTCATAATTGAAAAGTTATACTATCCATATTAGAAGCATGTGATTGTGGAGTAAACGAACGTTTTGTTAGACTGTGAAAAGCGAACAGCCAAACAAACCACGAACAGAATAATCAAATTATAGGATCAATCCAAAACAATGGATGAATGGATATTGAATGAAGTGAGTGAAGACATGAAGATGAATGAATGATCAACCAACAGCTGACCACTGAGCAAGGTATTAAACAGCTGATTGCGCACAGCTGCGCACTGATTAATTTTAAATTAAATCGTAATAAGCGCAATCATTCATTCATTCATTTGCTTTTCCGATTATCGATTCTTCTAAATGACAGATACCTAGTCATTTCATGAAAGCTTTAGCTAAGTTTAGCTACGGTACCTTAACTACTTTAGTAGGTAGTTAGGTAGCCACTGGCTAGAGAGTAAAATACACAATGAGGTACGCTACCTCTCTATTGTTAGTCAACTGACTAACAATAGAGAGGTAGGGACAACTGTCACCCTTCGTTTTTATGTTAAGAGTTGGCCCCAGTAGTTCATACGAACTTACCCTTCGTTTGTAGTTTATGTACAAAGATAGGTACTAGATATTCGATATTACCTTAAACACGACGACATTCAGTACTTAATGAATATTCCGAAGAATAAATTAAGTAGGTACCTTTAATAACTATACCTACTTACTTAAATATTACTTGGTAACACTACCTAATTTAATAAAACCAGCATTTTATTGTTGTAAATAAACTTTATTAATTCAAATAAATTATCTAACAAAAATTATCAACAAGAATCATAGATAGGTACTTATCTAAAATAACAATTTGCATTACACAATAATATTATTATTTTATAATAATTGCACATAACTAATGTAGGTAGATACATATCTAGGTTAGTTAGGTAGGTACTTATTTAGTTTGGTTATGCATGATTACAGTAAAATCATTAGGTAGGTATTGATATGTAAATTCAAGCCTACGTCATAATGCAAGAGGTAGGTAGGTACATCTTATTAAAGAAATTAAAATGACAGAACATATTCAATGGTAAATTTACCAAGTTTTCCATTTAAAATATAATCTGAAAGGCACCAATTGGTAAATATTGATAGATTAACTACCCTTCTGCACTGACTGTAACGTACTAACAGAATTAATGTTACAGAATAGTTATATAATTATCTAGAGTAGGTAATATTGGTAGCCATCGTGTAGTTAAATACCTAAGGTAGGTAAGGTATATCTCAGATAATTAAGTCAGTTTGATTATTTAATTTTTACTTTCACAATTACTTACTGGTAGTATAGTAGTATATTTTATAATTAAAACAAAAACTTAGTAGTATTCCCCTAAACTAGGTACATCTTTCTCTTACAATAGGTTATAGGTTATAGGCAATAGGTTATAAGCACAACCGTTTAATCAACTTAAACATTAGCAATGGAAGTTATCAGCTCAGTGTAAATATCAATACCCCTAAGGTACACATCAGCGTGAAGGAATTCATCATGATCATGGAGTAAAACAGGCGTATGATTCATGGGTGAGAAGCCAATGGCTGGAATACCAACCTTCCTCACATATCTGCTGTCCGTGCCTCCCGGAAATATCCTGCGGTCCAGTTTGAGCTTCCTGTAACAAGGAAACATGATTTTAGCTCTGCTATAATGACGTACGTAGCTAAATAGCTACGCTTGTTTATCTAGTTTTTAAGACCTACTGAGGCATTTACAGTTATTTATATAAGTAAAGTAAGTAAAACGTTTAATGTGGCAAGACTGGTGCCTGCCGACTTGATGAATAGAGTAATACTATTTTTGTTTCATAGAGTTACACTGCGGCTCTTAATGAAAAAAACATTTTTAGATACTTAATGCATACATACATACATATTATCACGCCCGTATCCCTCAGGGGATGGGGGCAGAGTCATAAGTAATCTTATGAAAACTAGCAGCCACTCCTGATTGAGAGTCCCAAGATGGATTATGGTGAACCATGGTGACAGATGATCAGCCCATCGCCCATATAGATGGGCCATCATGTTGGAGAGGATTAATGCCATACTTACAAATTATCAGCAACCGCTTTAAATGCAACCCAGAAGGGATTAGTATCATCAATTTTTGTGCACTCCACATAGTCGTTTTTCTGCTCAAATTCCATAGTAATGCCCTCACCTGCTTCTTTGCACCATTGGTTTATCTAAAATATTTTCATAAGTTAAAGTTTAGATTTGACCATGAATCAAGAAGCTTGATTTTCCATAGGTTTACGTACCATATTTTCAAATTGTACATGATCAACTGTCACAGCAAGTCTTATATCAAATACAGCAGTCAACTTTTCCGGTACCACATTAGATTGTACACCACCCTGAAATTTTAATAAAAGTTATTAACGACGTAAATATTTAGTAATTTCATATTTATACCTAATCAATATAATATCATGATAAAAATTTGGTTCATTTTATGAATGAAGTTAAATCGCAAGTCACTCACCAAAAACCTATTTGATAAAATGAGAGCTTGAAATAAAAATCATAAAACAATATTTAAAATTGAATAATCTACTAGGTATGGAGCTATATTAGTCTTATAAAATGGGGTTTACTCGCAGTTAGTTCCCTTGGCTTATTAGGTAGAATAACATTTAGTTAACTTGAATCCTATTTACCGGCTAAATACTTACGTATACTTGAGTCAAATTGATCGTCGTCACATCACCTATTGTCAACTTAGGATCACTATCAAGTATCTTCTTTTGTTCATCCCTTAGGTCCATGAATCTATCAATAATAGTCCTTAACTGAAACAACGAAAGTATTCAGTTAAATAGCTACACAAGAACTATTAATATAAATGAGACTTGAGGTTAAATAGCTCACCTTTTCTCCTGCAGTATTTGGTATTAGTAAAGATCCATGACCTGGCTGACCGGGACAGTGTACGTGTATTTCTAAAAATAGTGCATTATGGAGTTCATTTTAGCTACATTGAGTCAAGTATTTACGATTATATTAGATATTGTTTTCAAAAAGATACTCCCTATGTGTATGATTTTCGTATACCTAGGTAACCAACTTACGCCAGATACTCCGTTCTCCATTGAAAATAATGAAGTTTTCAGTAGGACTGGCCATTCCCTCATCAAGTGCAAATCCTATGTTGAGTGCTTTGAATTCTTCAGTTAGAACAAACTTTTCCATTCCATCATGACCGCCGATCTCCTCGTCTGAAAATATGTTTAAGTAGATGGTGATTATATTTTAATGCAAATTACCACAAATCCTAAACAGTAATTAATGTTTCTTTATGGTGAGATTGCCGACTACCCGTCTTTCGTCCTTCATGGAAGCAGAGTTTGGGCCAAAGGGTTTGTCCACAGACGTTTCTGCGGGCGCCTGAGATACACTACAACACTGAAAATGCACACTGAAAACTATGTTGCATGATGCACATGCAACACTGAAAATTAAATAGTTTTTAAGTTTTTTTATTTCTGTGTTTCTATGGGACGTAGGTTAATTAAGATCTGATGATTAAGATCTTGATGTTGCCTGAAATAAAGTTTCTTATTTATTTAATTATGCTGAGGCTTTCACCTGGTACGAAAGAAACATGTAGAGTACGCTTTAGCTGAACACCAGACTGTTTTATCTTCCTTATGGCTTCCAAGTATTGAATACCGACACATTTCATATCTTGAGACCCACGAGCAAATATTTTACCATCACCATCAATGTGCCCGCTAAATGGTGGATAAGTCCAACTGTTCTGAGGATCAAATACAATAATTATGATAAATATATTTTTTTGTAAGTATTTATATGTAATGTCATTCCTTTTGTTTACTAATTCTGTTAATTGACTTGATAATTAGTTGCTGTTCTCATTCAATGTCAATACTTGAATGACAACATTCAAGTACCAAAACAATCATCAGCTTTGAAGTAGGTTTATTCTACGTTTAGTTCATAAATCAGGGATGATTCAAAAAGTTCCTCCTGTATTTTATTTGACTTACTTTATCTTATCTTCCTTAAAATAATTTCGTAATACACCTACCTTATTGCATTCTCATCTTTATCTTCTGTAGGTACCTAAATGATACTTACTTCAAATACGGGAACAACATCCATGTGAGAATTTAGCATGATAGATGGAATGGATGGATCTTTGCCTACCCATGTCAATACTACAATGGGTTTACGAGGTACCATTTCGTATATTTTGACTGCAAGGCCAATATCCTTAGCTTGTTTGTTGAGAAAAGAAACGCAGGCATCTGAAAATCGTGTAGTTATAGGTATTATATACCTACTTAGTAAATAAATACTGTGTTGTATTAAAATAAGGGCTAACAATATTAGTCCATCATAATATCATTATGATGCTTCTTTAGAGTACCTAGGTGTTAAACATTATTCAGCAGCTACAGATGCAGGCACTGATTGATGAATCGCAACACTAACGACATTATCCAATTGGATTTCATTGACTAGGTAGGGCTACCATGATCCTAGAACCCAGTGTCAATTGAGACAATGTGCCATATCCTGACAAATGTGTGTCAGAGGGAACGTACTTGGGTACCTATACTTAGTTACCTACTCAATACAAACAAAGTTAACTCATTGGTGGTTTAAAAATAACTCGAAATAAATATAAAATACTGGATTATTCCATTCACATCTACATTGTTTATTCCTCCGTGCCAAGTAAATAGGTACATACCTTTCTATAACTATTAGGTATTTTGTGGCTTAGGTATGCTATCTTATCTTGAATGTACCTACTTGCTTCATTAAATAGTGATTAAATATATTTTACATTATCACTATGAAAGTATGAGTTTTCTAAGGCTTCTGAGGTTAAAACGGTAATAGTTACGAAAAATGCTCAGTTGCGATCTTAATAAGATCAATTAATTTGATACTTAATGGAAACAAAAACATTAAACTAGTATTTTATGAACAACTAGTTGTTAATATGTAGTTAGAAGATGGTTATTATTCGATTATTTCATTAACACCTTCGTTAGTTTCGTTTTAAATAATCTTTGATGAATAATTAAAAATAATTTAGCTTATTTATAAAACCCGAATTGTTGACGTTGGTCAAAAAGCCGCCAGCCTGAAGTGGAATTGGGCCGGACACGTCTGCCGCATGTCGAACGACTTGTGGGCGAGGAGGACCACAGAGTGGACCCCACACAACGCGACGCGGCGACGTGGAAGACCTAGGATGAGATGGCGGGACGAGCTGGACACTCACCTTGGCACATGGCCTGTCACAGCGTTAAATCGCGAAGAGTGGAAAAAGGGAAGGGAGGCCTTTGCCCTGCAGTGGGACAAAAACGGCTGAATAATAATAATAATAATAATTATTTAGCAGGCTGTACCTATTTACTTTAATTTCAAAATAAGTGTACCAAATGCATTTCAAGAAATTCGCGAATTGCAATTTGTTATTTATGGAATCCCACTCGTACCAGTCAGGCAAGTATTCACTGCACCCGTCTGCAGTGTTAGTTACCTTATTTAGCAAGAACGAGTTATTAGTATAGATAAAATACAAAAAATATATTAATGTATCTATGCTTTTTTATACCTATAGATTTCCAAGCTATTGTTTAGAATTGGGTATAAATTTTAAAATAAACTTACCATAGTTGATGTTTGGTTGCACACTTGGTATTTTTAAATATTCGATAAAGTTTGCAATAGCTGTTTTTTTTTCGTATTTGGATGCCATAGTGTACGTCATGCACCGCAGCCCGGAGAGCTCTGCGAATGAAATGAGATAGCACAGTAATTTAGTGTCGGTAACGGCCTAGCGGCGAGGTCACCAAACAAACTACGAAACTATTATGCGGCACTTATCATTAGCGGAGTGAGGTAAATAGTTGTTTTACAAGAATTATTTCCAGAAACAATTGTAATTTATAATTTTACATTATTATTTAGGTAGGTACTTACGAGTGTAGGTATCATTAGTTTCGCAATTTACGATTCGTATAATTCATTAGTCTCTTTTTTGCTAAACCATCATCTTCAGGTACGTATGTACCTATATACAAAATTAGGCAAAAAATTGATTTATTTCATTTCATAACCCTATAAAAATACCTTATTATGATCTTCCACTATGTACCTACATAATTTTAATGGCTTGTAATATTCCGTATAATTTTTTTAGTGGTTAAAAATATTTATAACTCTCTGTCTACATTTTTGACACCATCTCCCAATTCAATACGTCCAATTCGTGTGTGTACCTTGTGTCAAGTTGTGTCATGCGCTAAATTGTGTTTTTTGGATTGAATGAACGAATAATCGATTTCATACTCTTTATTCATTTGTATTTCATATAATTTCAACAACTTAGAACTTCTATCCGAATAAGAAGGGAAAATGAAAATTACATTAAAAATTACACTATTTAACCGATAGGAACCGACAGTGTCGATTGATTGTTGTTTTTATTTGAATTTTCGATTCGACCGATTTGACAATTGTGCGAAACCCTAGTGGATGGACGACGGAAGGGTTGGGTGTTGTTGGGTGAGTGAGAGTGAATAAGTGATCGACAACGACATGAACAAAAAAGTTCAACTGAACTGAACTGTTGATAAACAACATTGAATTCAATCAACGGCTTTTATACCTCTATCTCGAGTTTCCTGTAATATTTATTTGTTTATTTAGAATGGATAGTGAATATTATGAAGTAACATCACAACTGGACGCTAGGGAAATATTGAGATACCTAAATAACCTAGGAATACACAACATTAGCGGCGAAGTACTAAAATATTTCATTACAGGTTTGTAAATTACGACTACCTTACTACCTACCTTCGGAGGGCATGCTAAATTGTCGGTCCCGGCTTTTAAGCCGTTAAGCAATGACGGAGGCCTTTAGGCGGCCTAAAACTCTGTCACAAGAGTTGACCACTAGCTCATACGAACTTACTGCTTCGTATTTTCTGCCATGTATCATCTCCCATTTACCATGTTCTAGATCTAAAGAAACTAATAAAATATGACCTAGAAAGCAGGACTAAGACGCCAAGTGGGCATGAGAGAGAAGAAACACCAGGCTTTGAAAGGTTGCATAGTGCTACTACATTTTCCTCAAGAACTAGATCCAAACTCAATGATGGAGCAATATTGAGTTGTTCTAGAGAATGTCAGAAAAAACGGAAGGTTCTTACTGTGAGAAATTTTCAGTCTGTGCCTAATTTAGTACAAAATGAAAAAGACAAACAGCTGAGACGTGCTTGCTCATGCGTTAGAGTTGAAAAGAAACCTGAAAGTAGAGCTGAATCTGGTAAAGACAGAACTGCGGCTAGTTCAAATTACAATTGTAAGTATGTTTATAATTTTATTGTCTGCTGGATTGGGAGTAAAGAAAGCTGCTTCTCTCTCGAACATGACTTAAAAAAGTTGGTTAAGGGATAGTCCTCTTCAATACGGTGGACCATCTATATGGGCGGCGGGCTGATCACCTGCCACCATGCTTCACCATATTCATCTTAGCTCTTTTAATCTAGAGTATGGGTGTAATAATAAATGTATTTATGTATGGTTTTCATGGTTCCGTACTCGAAGGGTGCCAACGGGACCCTATTACTAAACCTCCGCTGTCCGTCCATCTGTCAGCAGGCTATATGAACCATAATAGGTAGAGGGTTGAAATCTTCACAGAGAATGTATTTTTATTGCCGCTATAACAACAAATAATAAAAATAAAATAAAAAGGGGCCTAAACAAGAAAAAAATATTAACATTCATAAACAATCATTGAAGTAAAGCAACACTGAGGATGGTCACGGTCAGTAATTGGATGGTGACTTTTGCAGATCTTTTTATGTAATATTTTTGTGTATTTCTTTTTAAAACAATCTAAAATTTACTGATTTTTACAAGACTAATAATAAAATTAAAAAGCAAGGGGTCCTCATAGAAGAGATATGTTTATTTATGTAATTTTTTCAAATAAAAACCTATGCTAGGATTTCAAAAACAATAAAATTTGTTCATATTATTATCTCTCAACTTGCATTGTAATAATGTGATGATTATGATTTACAGTAATAAAAGTAGCCAAACAGCCAGTGTTGAAGAAAAGTGACCCAGTCTCACTATATCACTACTACACATCCCTCTGGGCTAAGTACAAAGACAATGTGCCAGGTGAAAATGACTGGTCAGACTTAAGGTGGAGTGTGCGACAGAAAATGGCAGGATGTACTGTTGGACAGACAAGCAGCAAAGTGAGTGATGTGTACCTAGTTGATTTATAAATTTTAGTTGTCATTTTCATTCAGGTTTCACCTGCTGATTAAGGGTCAGTTCACACCAAGACGCGACGCGACTGCGATGCGACGATGCGAGCCTTGAAGAGGCCAGTGGTTTTCCTCCGCAAAGTCCGATTATAACAAGATCCCAGTCTATCATTGTAATCTTCACTTGAGCACTCGACTGAACTGCATCAACTGTAGGTACACGAAATCTGGAAGGAAAATAGTAGGGATAAGTTGTCGCCACGACGACGTCAGGCTGCGCCTCGTGACTTCGGTCGCTTTGCGTCACGAGGCTTCGCGAGGCTCTGTTCTGCTCTTGCAAGCTGTGCCGATGCGTTGCCGGTACGCGCATTTTTGAATTATCTCAAGAGAATGTGTATCTTTTGTGTAGTAAATAAGGTTATATTTTGTATCACTATCTTAAAAAAAGATCGCCGGCACCGCGTCGCCTCGTTCAGTGTGAACTGACCCCAAGGCAATCTTATTTATTTTTTATCCTTTTCAACGGCCTGCGGTGTGGCAGACGATTGCTTGGCTGAGACACAAGAGGTGCAGGTTTTTGTTATGGTAGAAATGTTTGCTTGTTCTGCGAATATTTCTTCCAGGTCTGGGTGTTGTCGTAACTTAGTATTTGTAGTTTTTGATACCCATAACATGAAATCATAGTGTGGGGTCAGAGCTTGAGTGTTCAATCACTGACTGAAGATTTATCTTCCATAGACCTGTCAGTGTTTGTTTTTGGCCATTGTTATGGTAAATCATAATAGTAGATTATGTAGTCTAGAAAGTAATATTGTTTTTCTTGTTTCAGGCATCAGATATACAATCACAAGACAAAGTTGGAAGGATATCAAAGAACAGACTATGATTTCAATCCAATTGCTTTATTTTGAAAACATGACATTCCTATAAGCATTTATTAGTAAGTTTACATGACTATTTTAGTAATAAAACAAAAATATAACTATGGGTCTATTTATTTTGAACATAAATCGCTAACATAATTTATTATTACACCTACAACAGCTGTACCATAAAATGTATTATACTTGATCTAATTTGAACTTTGCTTCTTTGTCTGTAGTGATGGAGTGAGAGTGTGTTAGTATTCTTTCTTCTATTTTCTCTGCTGCTGCTTGAGTAAGGACTAGGGTGTCATGTTTCAACATGGAGTAGACATTGAGGCCATACACTGGCATTATGTTAACATGGCTCAGGCTATCCGAAGCTGCGATTATGTTTCTTGGAGCATAATCATTACTGAAAAAGAATGACATTGTATTAGAAGCTTTATATTGTTGCTGTATAAAAAAAATAATAGCAAAACCAAGATTACTCACTCATCAATGATAAGAACTGAAGGGCCCCAATTTCTTTGATCAATGAGCTCGCTCAAGTATTCTGGTTCATCTGTTGGCAGTTCCAGATCTTTCACTATGTGTAAATCATCTTGAGCCAGCTTAGCAGACAGTGTTGTGGTCAGTCCAAGAATTCTTAAATGGAAGGGCAGCATAAAGAAGTGGGTTTTGCCAGAACGAGGGCCATGAACCACACCACCTCCTCGGAATAATGGGGAACGGATAGAACCATGACGAGCTCGGCCCGATCCCTTTTGAGGCCAAGGCTTCCTCCCGCCTCCACGTACTTCAGCCCTAGTCTTTGTGTGTGCCCACGACACCCATCGGTACTTCTTCTGCCATACAACGTTTCGATGGATTACGTCAATCCTCGGAGCAACAGCGAATACTTGTGGATGTAGCTCAAACATTCCTAGTTTCTTTTCCTCTATAGTATCTAAATTCTCGATCCATACTTCGCGCGGCTTGGTGTAGAGTGGCATGAAATTCCATTCCTTTTTAGTTACTTCGAAGTTGTTAGTGGGTACGACCGAATTTGGGGTTATGTCTGAAGAAAATATTCGGATCTGTGGTCTTGCTGTAATGTGGAGTCGTTTGATAGCGTTTATCAAAACGGAAGTCATTGTTGGACCAACTATTTGGGTTTCCAGTCTTCTACATTTGTTGATAGAAACGATCTGCAACAAAAACACTGCCTGCCTATGCCTGCTTGCTGCTTGTTTGACTTTTTCGTCTTTTATTTATGTCAATCTTCACGTCTTAACTCACTGTCAATGTAAATGACAGATCAATGATATGTCATCGTTTTTATTGTATTAGTAGTACATTTAGTAGTGTACGGTATGTTAATTTAATTACTAGTTTTTATCATTCTGCATAATATTTAGATTAGTTCTTGTAGGACGCCATCTGTGGTTTTTGAAGCTTACCAATTCGAAAACCTATTTCACTATTCCCTGATAGATGGAGCTTACGACGCTTTTTAGTTCCGTAGGTGTATGATGGAATATGGTGGTTGGGAGTTGGGAGGTTTCCTTACGATTCGTAGTTTGTGGGTTCGGATCCTGGCTGTGCACCAACGAACAATTCTTTTCGAAAAAAAGTTCTGTCAAACACGTGCGTAAAGGAAAACAGCGCAAAAGAAACTTATTCAGCTTCATTTCATATTGACCTTTAGGTAGGTATTTCAGGTGGATGAGGGCGACTAAGCAGAGAAGATGGTAGGCATAGGTGCTTCGCAAGCTTACTACTTCATATAAAACCATTTCGGGCACTACGGTGGAGCGGGCGTCTCGTAGATGTAGGCAAAACTTTCGTCCTGAAGCCATAGGGTACATCTAGTAGGTACCTACTTAGGTATAAAGGTCTTATTTTTATATTAGACCTTCTAGGTGATAGTGGGAGACCAGGTACCTACCTGACTGTTTTTATTTTAAGAATTTTCTGTGAAATACTTTAGGTTACCTATCTACCTATACTTACAGTAGAGTAAGAGTTTTGGTACCATTTTATAAAAATACTTACATCAGATAGAGTCGATTTCTTTCGGCCTGCCATGTAACGATCTAATAAATATCTACAAATTACCTTTAGCAATATGCCACTAGATCACCTATGCTCAACCGATATTTTCTTAGGGCCGCTAAGGTCCCATTATTATGTTTTTATCATGCATTATTATTATAGCTCACAAACTATGAAGTGGAAATAAGGCTCAGAGGTTAGGAAGATTACTTTAAAGTTAACGACTAATCTCAACTGGTTAAGTTAAGGGGCGGCAGGACGTAGAAAGGCCTCGACGGACCGCAGATTATAAACATCTACACTAAAGCGGTTTATAAGTTCAAGCAGTTTTTGTTGATAGTTTGATTGAAATTCATTTTCTTCCCATTACAAGTTTTAGTTACGTAGGTAGGTACCTATACCTTTTTAATTACTTACCTGTCTACGTAACTTAGGCTTAGGTACTTATAACCTACCCATCACACTTTAACGCGAAATAATATCCTATATTATATACCTACCTGTGTATCTGTGTGGATAGATGGGGCATATAAGGCTTTAGCACGGAGTGTTCATTCGTACCTAGTCCATTCTAATACATAGCACCGACCTACTAATTTATTTTGTCGCAAAATCGCATCAACTCAGCTACAATCACAGCACAATTTAGACCTAACAGGTTTGAAGTTTCTAAATGAATCCTGGACATTCAATGAATTAAGTTTGATAAGGTTGAAGTTATATACCAAAAATAAAGGCGGTCTGCAAATGGAACATTTCAGTGGGCCATTGGTTTCGTATGGCTGCACTAGAGTAATAGCGCGGATCGGGAGCATTTTCCTCTTTCGTTTATTGCGTGAATGTGCTCTGAGTAGCATTAATTACGCTCCGCCAGGTCCGTTCTTGTTCACTCACTTGATATAGATACGCCTAGGAATAGGCATCTGTAACGACTGCGGGTTGAATGTGGGGCGGGCATCTATATAAATTTCAATGGCTATAGCTTCAACTCTATCTCGGAATACCGCTATTCGTATCAATACGTGATACTACTACTATCGTGTCGTATCGTGTGTGACTAGTCGTGTCGCTAGTTCTTTCGAACCAGTGTGGTGAAAGGATTTTAAGTGCCCCTGAAAGAGGCTCCTTCCGTGCACTTGACACATGATTTCAAACTTTTTTGTAGGTACGACTAATTGCTGGTTTCCTCGTGATGTTTTCCTTCACCGCTTGAGAGTAACTACTAGTAATATGCACATAATTTTTTCGAACTGAAAAATCCATTGGTGTAAGACCGGATCGAATACCTACACAACCGCTGGATTGGAAGGGGTCACTTCCACTAGACCATCAGTGCTTTCAATACGTTCATCGTCATTGTTCTCCGAGGGGAGAAAGTGACCGATTATTAACGAGAGTGTAGTTTGATTTGAGGTCCTCGGGCCTAAGAATCGCACTTTCTCCAGAGTGATACACAGTGGTTTATACCGATCTACTACACCTGACAGGAAAAGCCTTTACATTACATAATATTGAAGTACTATACATGTAAGGAAAATAAAAAAAATATTTATTAATATTTGAAGTTTGTTTTAAAATTTCTACAGATAACTGCACTTAATAATAAGTGCACAGTGCTGAGCGCACTATCGCTTAGACGTGTCACATTGCACCGCTACGAATTTATAATTCGAGTATCGCGCGGCTTTAGCCGCTGCCTGATTTATCGCCATGAGCTCCGAAAAACTCGTGGCAAATGAATTTCTTGCGTTTCTCCAAGACCGCTTGGACGATGCAGATCTGCACGTCGAGTCGCTGAACAACATCGAGCAGACGAAGACCTACCGAAAAGATAAACGAGGTGAATGCAGTCTGCAGAACATCATCAACGTCCTGAAGGTGACAAACCCGGTCGACGTGCCCGCGTTCGTCGCCCGAAACCTGCATCGTGTCCCACCACTGGACTTCGACCACATTGATTGTACCAGTTTACTGAAGGACATCAAGGCGTTGAAGTCAACCGTGGCCACGATGCAGCTGAAGTTGGAGACCGCACAAAACACCATCTCTGACCTACGTAGGTACCTACAGAGGTCGCGTCATTACACAACTCGACTTCGGTAACTGGATCACCCGCTGAGTGCAACAACTAAATGCTTCGGCGTGCACTTTTGTGCCGACGTCATCGCCCACGCTAGCTGATTCACCGCGTGTCAACGTTAGCCCCCCCGCACCACAGCCGCGGCCTGAACCCGCCCCGCTGCCGTCCCCGTTCGTCCCGCGCCGCCCTCGGCGTACCCCGAGCCGTCACGTGTCACGTCGACCCCGCAACGTGACTACGCCGCCGTCGCTGCGACCCAAGCAAAGCCCGAGCGACCATCAGCCAAGGGGATGAAGCAGAAACGTCGCGAACCCACTCGTAGCGCTATGCATCTGCGTTCGTCGAAGGACCGTTGCGACAAGGAGGGTTTCGTACTTGTAAAACGGAAGAAGAGTAAACCTTATCGTAGTCAGTGAAGGACTGCCGCACCGGTGTGCCTACCTCGCGCCGAGGTACCCACCACGCAGGTCTACGTGTCACGTGTCCACTACGCCGTGAAGCCGGAGGGGCTGGTGGAGTAACTGAAGCAGAAGACCGGCCTTTTTATGAGAGTCGAAAAGTTGGTATCTCGCCGGAATGTGAATTTTAATTCATTTGTGGTGAGAGTACCGACCGATCGGCTATCTACGTACATGGACACCGGGTTCTGGCCGATAGGTGTCGTGTTCAGAAAATTCATCGGAAGCCTGACACAAAACACCGCGCACTCGTCATTGGCGATGAATTATACCTAAATAAGTTTTAATATTATTGTTATAAGGTATTTATTTTATATGGACCAAAATGTGTATTTTTGTACTCATTTAATGTAGTCTAAAATAAAGCTTATTAATTTAAAAGGTTTGGGTGCAAAAACTCGATGTAATTTTTAAATTAGGTAATGTTCAGAAAAAGCTAGTGGCCAGTATTATTTTGCAGTAGGTAAAACCTTTTTGTCTTTTAGCATTATAATATTAAAATAGGTTACCGACCACGGAAGTTTTAAGTCTTTTTACTACCAAGGAGATTTTAAGTAGGTACATTACAAAAAAAAAAACTGCACGTTAACAATAGGTATGATTCTATTCCATAAAACTTTTCCATCCGCTTAGCGCGTTAGAAATGGATTTTCATATAGTTCCCTCCCGCATCTTTCTGACTTTTAGAAAGTTACTTCTTATTTCTTCAATAACAGGGTAGAAAATATGTCATTATTAGGTACTCTCTTGCAAATATATAAATGTAAATATATTATTTTATTGATATTTCCCTTAGCTGCGCCCTCGTTAATAATCGGTCACTTCCTCCCCTCTGTGATGTGAACAATGTAGGTTAGGTATACTATTACACAATGTTTTCGATTTTTTTAGTTTCAACGACTATATACGGGTGCTTAACTCGTATTTTTAAAACTCGGATTCGTGTTCGCTTCGTATTGTGTACCCAGCTTACGAGTGTTTATTACTGTTTATGGTACATACTGAAGGAGAATTGTACCCTACGGAATCGAGGTAAGCTGCCGTAGTTACATGTGGTAGCCTCTTTCGAGGAATCACCCCAATCTCTATATCATAATCAAAGTTCTTATAGATTATCGGTTTAAAGTTTAAACAACAAGGTACGATTCTACGAAGTAGAAGCACCTGAGTGAGATTTGATCTATGATCAATGGATAGAAGCCTTTTTAAATCTGTTGACGAAGCGGCTATGTTAGAAAATGTATATAAATGTGTTATATGTTATGTACCTACATAAGTACAATGTAAATAAAGTCGTGTCACTAGATATTTTGAACCAGTGTGGTGAAAGAATTTAAAGTGCGCCTCTCGTGCACTTGAAACATATTTTTGAACTTCTTAGGTTCTACA
This sequence comes from Scotopteryx bipunctaria, assembly GCA_949320045.1. Taxonomy (NCBI): domain Eukaryota; kingdom Metazoa; phylum Arthropoda; class Insecta; order Lepidoptera; family Geometridae; genus Scotopteryx; species Scotopteryx bipunctaria. The sequence continues at coordinate 7,309,020 of OX439450.1, read as the reverse complement.
ACATGCCGGTTTCCTCAGGATGTTTTCCTTCACCGTTTGAGAGTACTGGTAATAGTGCACATTATTTTTCAAACAAAAAATCCATCGGTGCAGCACCGGATTTGAACCCACGACCTTAGAATCGGAAGGCGGGATCACTACTCTACTAGACCACCGGTGCTCTCACATTTATAAATGTGTTGATAAATAATAGGAATAAGTATATTTTATTATTTTTATAATAAAATGATAACTTTACAGTCTTGTACGTGTGTTATCTTGTAGGTATCAAATAAGGTGAGGAACCTACATAAATAACAGTCAGGTAATGCCGCGCGCCAGCGGTATAGCTACCTACATATTGTTAAACCACCCAATTTCAATTTCATCTCAGCGATTCAACTCTGAATTAGGTGCGATTTATTTTCATTCTTTGCTCGCTAGGCTCTACGAGTACCTACCAGGAGTGCGTGGTACCTGATTTATCACTTTTCGCGCAAATTCTGACAGCTGTGTTAAGCCGAAAAAGCCGAAATGAATTTTATTCCAATTTTTATTTTTTGCGAAAAGATTGGGCTTATTTTAAGTCGAAACTTAACCATTAGACCGAAGGCTTTTAGATTTTCATTGTTTTGAGTCTCTAAGTACCTTTAGAGCTACCATATCCATGCACTAATGTACCTACAACTTATTTTAGTCCCATTTCGATATTTCAGGCCTGGATCTGATGGAAATGTCACGCTGATTCCCTCGTCGGCACCTTGGCAACCTTAGGTATTTATTTGTCCTACTAATATTATAAATGCGAAAGTTTGCGAGGATGTGATGATGTTTGTGCCTCAATCACGCCGTAACGGCTGAAAGGATTTGTATGAAACTTGGAACATAGTTATGTGTGCTGGAATAACATATAGCCCACTATTTATCCAGGTACCACGCGAGTAAAGCCGCGGGTGGAAGATAGTAAAAAATAAAGTTACATTCGATTTTTTGACGACCTCGGTGGCGTGGCAAACGAGTGCCAGGTTGTGACGCAAGTCGATTCCCGCTGCTGGAGAAATATTTGCATGTTTTCCAAATATTTCTTACGGGTTTGGTGTTGTTGTAATATTAGGTATGTATTTACATAAAAAAGTTTAAGTATCCTATCAGCCAGCCCCTATAGTCCAAGCTTTGCTTAGATGGCTAGATGGCACTGTATGAAATGTCCAGCGTTATTTATTTATTGATTCCCGGAACGTAAACATAAGTTCTGGTAAAATAAACTCTGTCACCGAGCGAGGCACGAGTTTATATCAATTTGATTTGCTGTTATTTTATTAGGGTTCCGCACTAAAGTGGGAGAATGAGACGACAATTTATGTTGCTACTTACTTCGCTGGGTGGTCTATCTTAGTACCTCGTTAATGTGTTATCATTTCACCACACTGGTTCAAAAGAACTAGTAACGTGTTGCGGAGTACCACTAGCTCTCTGTAACTCGTTACTTGTCGAGCACTTGGTTCGTCGACTTCTGACAGAGAGAAATGGAAGAACAATACATGTTGTGTCGACCCCATAATAAAGTCAGAAAAAGGACAGGGAAATGATGGTGTGGAGCACTGGTGGTCTAGTAGTACCCACCCAATCCTGAGGTTATGGGTTCCTATAAAGTTTGAAAACATGTGCCAAGTGCCCGAACATTTAAAGCGCATTTTAAATCCTTTCACCACCCACACTGGTTTGAAAGAACAGTAGTGTTATAATCGATTCTGCTCACAATATTTATTTTAGTTAGTCGGCAGTGCATCGAGTAAGCACTTTATTAGGTAGGTAAGTATTTCCCTAACTTTATTAGTCTAGTATTGAATTTTTAATCTATTCGATCTCCAGATGGTACGCATTTAATATGCGTACTATCCATGGAAGATACAGTAAGAATAATTGAGAAGCCAGCCGCACGACTTAACCAAGAATTAATATATTGTAAATAGTTAATATTTTGTGCGTCTATTTCTGCTTATGAATACAGAGTAATCAATAACAAATACACGTTTGGGACGTGTATAACTAAATACATCCAACGTTAACTAAGCAGCTTCCCAAGTTAGTATTGGACCGGGAATAATGCATGGCTTAGGATGGCTTTCGTGCACTGGACGCAATCGAACTTTTTAGGTTCTATGACATGCCGATTTCCTCACGATTTCCTTCACCGTTTATTAGAGGTGCTGGTATAATATTGCACTTAATATTCGAACCCAAGATTGGAAAGTAGGGTGACTATCACTAGACCGCCAATGCTCTTTCTATTTCAAGCAGTGCTCTACAGTGTAGAGCTCTACGCCGTAGAGCATCGTGACGTAGACCTACGAACTCCTAAGAAGTATTTAGAAAAGACGGAAGAGCAGCCTTTGTTTCAGAATCAGAATACTTTTTATAATTATATTACGTTATATGAACCATCTGTGTGGGCGATGGGCTGATCACCTGTCACCATGGTTCACCATATAAATCTGGAACTCTTGGATCAGGAGTGGCTACAAGTTTTCTTATGATTACTTGCGGCTCTGCCCACCCCGTTAGGGTTGCGGGCGTGATAATATGTATACATACAACCTTTTAAACTATCATAGTGTTAAACACTATAAGTACTTATAACGGAATTTTTACCATGTTCAAAGTTTAATAATATACTTTATTCCGTAGGTTTACTTGAAACGTCTTAAATCTACGTTGAATTTACGCCTGTTCGTAACGGGACCAAGCGTGGAAGATACAGACAAGAAGCCACGCTTGGCAATTTTTTTGGAAAATATTCTTTTTATTTTTAGTCCCAAGCTTTTTGTCTTTTATAAACCAGATTTTTTTGATAAAGCTTCAAAAACTATCGAATCATGTGAATTTCCCGTTAAAAGTACTAATAATATTTTACGTTTGTTTCGTTGGAGTTTGAAAAGCTTACTATGATGTATTTGTTTATCACATGAAAGTGGATGAATTCAAGGGTAGAGGTAGACAAAAAAAGAGATGAATGGGTTGCTTGAATGATGATATTTTATGAGTAAGAAAGGAGTGGATACTGAATTAACTGCTGATAGAGGGGAATGGAAGAAGAAAACATGTTGTGCCGACCCCACTTAAGTGAGATAAGGGCAGGGAGATGATGTATTTGTTTATCATATATGATTTATTTTAGCATGGATTTCAGCTATTGGTTGCGCTCAGTTTATTAAAAAAATCCAAATTTTTTGCTACTTTTATTTTTTATTTAAATTGTGTTTAGACCCATTATAAAAAAATTACAAACGCAGACAACGACAAAATTACAGCTGGTTACTTTGACAAGTACCAAAAAAACCTACATAAATCCCACTAATATTATAAATGTGAAAATTTGTGAGGATGTGACGATGTTTGTGCCTCAATCACGCCGTAACGGCTGAACGGATTTGAATGAAACTTGAAACACAGGTACACAGTATGTGTGCTGGAATAACATACAGGCTACTTTTTATCCTGGCACCATGCGAGCGAAGCCGTGGGTGGAAGCTAGTTAAATAATAAATATTTATGGACATTTCAAACAGCGCCATCTAGCCCCAAACTAATATACTTTTTACATACTTATAATAGGTACCTAAATAACACCATAATACTACAACTCCCGGACCAGGAAGAAATGTTTGCAGAACATACAAACATTTCTCCAGTAACGAGAATCGAACTCGCGACTCTTGCATCTCAGCCGAGCACTCGCCCGCCACGCCACCGAGGTCGTCAAATTATATAAATCAACGTATTGTTTGGGTACGACTGTGTGAAAAAATACTCCAAATTAACACCAAACATTGTCGAAGAGTCCATTACGGCGATGAAAGAAACTATTAAGATATCTGTGGCTTTGCTGTCCAATCGGGATGTTTGCATTTAATCTTCTCTCGTATTAGCAGAGTAAAAACATCACCGATCGAGATCAGTGATCACAATTCACGTGGTGATCCAATAGATATCGTGACGGTAAACAGATCTACGGATCTATCACTTTTCGTCTATCTGATATATGAAAATAAAATGCGGACTGGTGACAGTGAAAAACATCGGCTCAAGTATTGAGCTCTAGAGATTATAGGTAAGTCCAATAACTATATTACAATTGACACATCATGCCCGTTTTTTAAGTAGTACCTACCCAGTGTCTCATAAGTAAGTGGCTATTAGAATATCACAAATATTTTCCTTTAACCCTAGAAAGATAACCATACTGCGAGGTACGTAAAAGATAACCATGCGCTTCAGAGGCGCCAGATTTTAAATGCGTATATCTCAAATAAAAAGTAAGATATATTTTAAGTAACTACGTCCTTTTAAAGGTATTTCTATAGCCTTCAAAATAAAAATAAAATTATATTTCACTTTGTTTATTAAAAGTAATTTATAACTAAATGAGTAGACCTCCAAAAAAATTAATAAAAATCAACAGTCTTCTGTTTCTAAGAACAATTCCCGTAAATTATAATCTAAATCGGTTGTTTTTTTCTTGCAATCTAGCTAATTATAGTATAATCAGTCTGAAAATGATCATCATCATTATAATAATAAGCTTTATAAACAGTCATGACACACGTCATTCTTTTGCTCGCCACAGACTGTCTTTTTGGATTTAGGGCAGGTCATCTTCGACATTCATTTTTTTTAGATGTGCAGTAGCTGTTCTTCTTCCGGTACGGTATCTATAAACTCGTCTTCAAAGTTACTCTGTACGTCATCTTCGCTCAAATAATTTTCTATCTCACTGGCACTCTCCTGAGATACATTTTCGTCATTTTTCCCATCTTGGTTCAATAAAGACCATATTTCTTCTTCTCTCAGCGTCCTTCTACTTGTCATGGCTACTGCGTAAGGTTTGTAACCTAAAATCAAAACAAACACATATATAAATACACTTTAACATCAAGAAATTATATTTGCTTACTAACACAAAAAGTCACTTAAAAGATAACCATACGCCTCTCGAGCGCACCAACTCATCATAACTACTAAAATATTGCACTTACCGCATAGAAACAGTCATCCCGTGGTAGAGCACACCGACGACTGAGTTGGCTTCGAAGCACAAACCCATACGCGCGTCGAAGAAAAAGATACAACAATATATTTATTTCGCAGGCGCCTCTGCGGCGTAGGTTATCTTTCTAGGGTTAACACACACTCATGTCATGATTATGTATGATACACATTTAGTGGGGTTAAAGTAATTAAATGGTTTGTCATTAGATTTCACTTTTTACTGGCCAGATTCGTATCATCAATGAAGTCTGAACAGTGTATGGCTTGTAATAGAGCCATCGTGGTGCATGCTCATAGCTGAAATAGTTTTATGACTATGTAGGTTAGGTACCTATGTATCAAATCTTTTCAAAGGACATTACCTATATAGAGTTTTATTTTGCCGCTAAATAAACAATGAAGATAAGTTGAATCTAATAATGTGCAAATTTCAATCACGTTAAATTGAATGATTTTGACCTTACTGTCTTTGGGTATATTGACATCACTATCAAATTGATAGCTTCAGAAAATAATGGCAAGGGTAGGGACAGACAAAGGTGGGTACGGTAGATTGTTTAGCCCTATTCAAACAGGTCCAAGGGGCTTACTCCCGACACTCGACACTCGACTCAAAAGCAGGAGTTAGGATTGGAATCGAGTCGAATGGGTGTTAAGCCTCTGGGTAGTCGCTGTGGTTTGTTCGTTTTTTTATTTTTTCCTGTTTCGCCAGGCGCGTCCAATAGTTGTGTTTGCAACTAACAATTGCGAGATTACGCAGAATCTATTATTGAAGAAATTCGACCACGAAGCTAACGTCAGTGTGTGATTTTATTTATTTGAGGAAGTGATGTACCCTCACCGAGCCCCACACGACGACGTTAAAATTTCACAAACAAAAATAAAAATTATGTTTTTTTTTGTAAAATCGTATTTATAATAAATAATAAACGAATTTACCCATAGGCTATTAAAAAATAGTACTAGGTAGTGGAATATGATAGATAAAAGGGTTTCAAATGTAGGCTGGTCACAGTTATAGTTGGTGAGGATGCGGCCCGCAACACAAAGCCTCATTCCATTATTTTCGAAGCGGATAGACAACAGGACCATTAAAAAGAGGGTGCGTTAGCAACGTATACAGTTCTCCGCTCTATTTTCATTCAATCGATTGTGACTCTAGCAGTGCATCCCCAGAATTAGGACGACTGACATAGTATAACCTTTGCAGTTACACAACTACTGCCGAGTAATGTTCAAACTTTAAACTTTACCCTACAGGGTTACAAATTATCCTCTTGACTAATGTCAAGGATAATTTGCTGCAATACGTGAGAAGCATTCTAATCGCCTACGTTTCTTCCCCGTCACTTCCATCTAATTTGGTTCGGGACTGCTTTGAAGAGCTATTTGCAATCGATCATTCCACAGAATACTGAAGATCTCTTTTGTACTCTGGATCATTCAGACGGTGATATAAATGATTCTCTGTTAGATCTGCAGATCCTAAATATTATGCGGATGTACTTATAACCAACCAGCATTTTTGCATAAAAATGGATTATCACAAAATATTCGGCTTACGTCTTTAGTCTGAAAAGTCATGCTTTGACTACTTTTTACATTTCACTGTTTAGGTTTTACTCAAAATTTTATTGCAAAAAAAAAATAATAAATCAAAACTATTAATTAGGTATCTAATTAAGGACACTGGACCCAGATGCGAACAGTATTCGAAAGCCTTGATAGCCTTAAAAAAATCTGTCGTACTGAGTACCCTCCTCTGCAGTAGGATGTTTGCCAAAGACGAGATCACGCTGCGCCACGCCGCGACCGGCCGGCGCCGACGTTTGAACTCACTCCAAGTTTCGGTCGGCCCGTGTATTCCTTTATGAATTCTTTCTGTTTTATGGGGGTTCGTTGACCTTACCTCGCAATACGACAACCCTTAACCCGCATTTGTGGGATTGGCAACCTGTTTTGAGAAATACCCACTCTTCGTCTTTTCTGCGTTGATTTTCTTTTGTACGGGTACGCAGGATAAAAATAGTGAACATTATCTGATTAAGACCTTTGAATACTTTAGGTCGGTAGGTCTTCGAATAGGTAATATGCTAATAAAACAAATTAAAATAATGAAACTGATCAAGTGCGAGTCGAATTTGCCAACAAAGGGTTCCCTAACATTGTACATGTACAAATATGTTTCTTGCTTGGGGATTCCGTTTGTTTTTTTGTTTATAATATATTATTTGTTGCTATAGCAAATAAAAAATACACACTGTAAAAATTTCAACTCTCTATAATATGTATTACGGTTCATGAGATATAAGCCTATGGACAGACGAACGGATGAACGGACGGACAGGCAGATAGACAGACAGCGGAGGCTTAGTAATAGGGTCCAGTTGTCACCCTTCGGGAACGGAACCCTACAAAATAAGTTAAGTTCTGTACCTACAGATATTAAATTATTTGGCTTCATCCTACGCATAGGTTCATAAGTAATAAGTTCGCCAAGTATTCTATAAGTAATATTATGTTATTACAAGCTCCGTTTAAACTGGTATCAGATAAGAAGTTAGGCACGTAAGTTACTACAGCGTGATTCACGAGCACGGACCAAGCAAAACGTAGTCGATATAAACTTGCGATAATTCTTCCTTTATCCTGGTATTAGATTCGTAGGCAGAATATTTAGTATATGAAGGCACTTAAGTGATCCCAGAATCGTAGGAATGTCACATTAATAAGCAGTTGGGCTGTTTCAGGCGGAACCAAGTGGTAAAAAGTAAGTAAGTTCGTATGAGCTAGTGGCCAACTCTAGTGACGGAGTTTTTTAGGCCGCCTAAAGGCCTCCGTCATGGCTTAACGACTTAAAAGCCGGGACCGACTGTTTAACGTGCCCTCCGAAGCACGGAAGCGCTCAGCTCGTAATGCCACTTGCGGTGACCCATCCCAAGTGGTTAGTTAATAGCTATAATAAGTTACTTATTGGTGTCGATTATGTTGTGTAGAATCAGAAATTAAATACATTATGATAGTTCTGAAAGTGTTCCCGTTCTTTTCATATACATAGATCGAAATGACAAGAACCGCAATAGTTTTAGAACTGTCAAATTAAGTTAAGCTTAGCATTTTATACGATTCATGCCCAGTTCCATTATTGTAGTAACGGACAACGGATTGGTAATTTTTACCATAATGTTGTTATCTGTCGAAAAGCTCGGTGTATTTTTTGACAGAAAAACAACAGAAGAAGAAGACTAAAAGGTTTCAAGTGCACCTCAAAGGCTTTTTTCGTGCACTTGACACAAATCTTTGAACTTTTAGGTGCTACGACATTCCGATTTTCTCACAATGTTTTCCTTCATCGTTTGAGAGTACTGGTACATACATTTTTTTAAAAGAATAATCCATTGGTTCCAATAATCTACGACTGGATTTGACCCACGACCTTAGGATCCGAAGGCAGGGTCTCTGCCACTAGACCACCAGTTTTCTTTGTCAGTTCTTTATGTGGATCGATATTAAACTAGTTAGAGGTACATCCGGCCGGGTAATTTGGTTATCAAACACAGTTTAACGATAAAATAACCAATTGCTCAAATAGCTTTTCGATGTTTCGGCATTGTAGAAATGGCCTTCGTTAAAATATTTCAAAATTAGTACAAAATAACATATACCTGCTTATTAGGTGAGTTGTTGACTTGTAAAATTTATAGTGCCTTACTTATTAAGAAGCTTATCATCGCGTCTAGACCGATTTCGAAAGAGATAGCGCTTCGGACCGCGCAAAATATTGAACTCAAAAACCCACCAAATCAAATAATATTGAATTACAAGAAAACTACAAAACGAATCAAAAACTAGTTTCAACAACTAAATAAACAGTTATTACCTACATAACAAAGTAAAAATCATCTGAAAATATGGTAGGATTCCCGAAATCTAGATCAAAACATACTTCAAACAAGAATTCATGTTTTTTTTCTCTTGTCTTGTTATCACTTCGAGAAACCAATAAAAAATAATGTTAAGATTTCATTTTCTTTTTGAATAAACACAATTCATGAACTAATAACAGAGTTCTACATCGAATTTGATGAGTAAATCCGCTATTGCACACTATTTGCGTCTATTTTGCATTAAGTAATAGTTCGTATGAGCTAGTGGCCAACTCTTATGACGGAGTTTTTAGGCCGCCTAAAGGCCTCCGTCATGGCTTAACGACTTTTGCATTGGAAATTAGGGAATAAAAGCTAAGCACTTTCTCAAAGAATAGAATAGAATCCTGCTTTTAAAGATATCTTCCCAATTTAACAGGTACAGCTTCCTCATGTTTTAACATAGCTGTATAAAATAATTACCCTCTCTAACATAACAGACCATCTTTATGGGCGATGGGTTGATCACCTGTCACTATGGTTCACCATATCCATCTTGGAAGTTCAGGAGTGGCCGCAAGTTTTCTTATGATTAGTTCTGGTTCTGCCCACCCCATTAGGGATAAGGGCGTGGTAATATGCACTTATGTATAAAATAGTTTCTTGCTTCGTTCACACATGAAAAAAAGTTTAATATTACTGTTTTATGGTACTTGTCAACTAGCGATGTATGTCAAACATGCTGCTGTCGATGGCAGGCACACAGGCGCATCGTCAGATGGTTTCGCTTTACATTGCGTTATTTATCGCCGTGTTTATTAACAAAGCATTTAGGCAGGTATTTATGTCCTCTTTGCGCCGTACAAAATGGAAGTTAGAAATTCGAAAAAGGGGTAGCATTTTTGCATTTTTCGGGAATATTCTAATCACATTATGGAAACTATGAATGATTCAACTCCGCGGACTTGGTCCGCTATAAGATTTTTTTTCATACAAACTTCAGCTTCCCGCTGAGTTCTGCAGAAGAATTCGAATTGAATTTCGGAAATTCTATTCTTAGTGCACCCTACACCTTAAAAGGAATAATATACTCTTCATGTTTCTAAAACTTATAGTTTAGGCTGTGCGTTGATTGTCAGTCAGTCAATCAGTAACGTACGGTAATAGTTTTATAATAATATGATTCAATTATTCAATAAATCACCCTACAGTACTTATACAGTTATCTGTAAGTACCTACTGTATAACCCTACAGTAGGGTGATTAATAAATAAGTACTGTAGGGTGATTTATTTAGTAGGAACATCATAAGAGTACAATAAATAGTACCTACCGGCGTCACAATAACTTCCTGGGGTTCTAAATAAAGATTCAAAGATTCAGAAGCGTACAAAAACTTAATTAAAGGTGGAAAGCTCGTTTCAGGTGCGTTGTTTATTTACAGGTTTCGTAGCCACAGGGCTATCGAGATGAGTGGGTAGCAAGATTTAGCTTACCAACGTGTGTAGGTAGGTACCTGCTAATATACCGATGTACGCAAGTTACTAAGGCACATATTGAATACTAGTTACATCGGTAAGTTATGCGGATAAATATTTAAATATGTTTGATATATATCTGGGTCTGGGTGTTGAGTATTATGTATTATCAGAATAAGTATAGTGTTACAAAAAAAAAGTATATAAGTATTCTATCAGCCATCTGGTTCCCATTGTACAAGCTTTGCTTAGTTTGGGGCTAGATGGCGCTGTGTGAAATTTCCACATATATTTATTTATTTTATTTATTTATATTAACAAAAGGGAGGCCTATGTCTAGCAGTGGACTCGCTATAGGCTGATGATGATATGTTTGTTCTGGATCTGAGGGTTTTATTTGGAGGAAATTCAAAGGTATAGTCAGTAAAACGGGACTATTGTACGTACCTAGGTAATATTCGATTATCTAATGGTGTTCGGACTCGCAACTAAACAATTAGTTGAGACCTTACCTAAAATACTTATTTTCGCTAGACACTTGTTTGTTTCCATTCTACTTTTAAGAGTATATAAAAAAATTATTACATGAGAATGTAATCAGATTTTCTTTATGAAACGTATGAATTTACATTTTTTATTAAATTTTCATGTAATTTTTAGGTTTTCATAAAATTGATTTACCTACCCCCTCCCGCCGTATGAAGTACTAATATCTGTTCTATACCCCAGGTAAAAGTAGCAAGAAATACGAATAGGTAAGTAATTTGTTTTCATCATTCTAAAGAAGTTTAACTTGGACCGTGAACCTACCTTCATTAATAAGTCTACAAACATCTCGCATAAATAACGAACTTACAAGGAACACAATAGAGTTTAATTTTGTAGAGCAATTTGATTGGTTCCATTGAAAAGCCTGTGGCTTAGAAAAAATCAAATTAGGCGAAAGTTATCGTCCGACAAATTAAAAGCCGATTGATTTTTAATTTGCGCCGACCGCTGGCATCGACGATTTTCTAGGTAGGAATGATTTATGATAGAAAGTTTACCATCTCTTCTTTTTCTTTAAAATATACGGAATTATTATACTTTTATGTAAGCACTGTGAGCACTGGTGGTCTAGTTGGTAGTGACCCCGCCTTCCGATCCTAAGGACGTGGGTTCAAATCCGGTCGTGTAGGTACCAATAGATTTTTCTGTGCGAAAAATTTATGTGCGCTATAACAGTTCTCTCAAACGGCGAAGGAAAACATCGTGAGGAAACCCGCGGCTTAGTCAGCTCCGCACGTATTGACCATGTCTTTTCTATGGACAAGGCCGACTTAAGCTGAGAGGATGGAATAGGTGCTGGGCAAGCCTACTCCATCTTAATTCGTCCCGGGCACAACAGCGTCCCGTTAGTGAAGATAAAAGTTGCCTCCTGACGCTGTATACATCATCTACTATAGATGGTAAAAGGCCTTATAGTATATGTAAGCACTAGTGGATCACCCCGCGACTTTGTCTATGTTTTGTTTTTACATAAATTTCATCTTCCCGCTGCGTCCTTTACGACTTGAGTTACGGGAATTCCTTTCAATAAGCACCCTTACGCCATAACCCTCCAAGTTTCATGCTTCTAGGACCTATGGATTATGTTTTGCGTTGATTATCAATCAGTCCTTTATTTAAAAGTGTGCTCAGTGGTTAATTCAAATGTATTTGCTCTCTAAATATCATTGGTGTTTGATAAAAATAACGTAAAAATTACCCTACGCAGTGATTCGTTCTTCTGTGGTCAAAAACACGGGGTTGCTTAGTTCAACTAAATTTAATATCCTTAAATAAACGAAAACTGAGGGCTCTCATTAAATTGGGCATTGTGGGGCTCTGGGGTGACAACACAGCATCCACCACGCCAGTCTAGACGGCGCCGTTTTATGACTCACGATTATTGCCAACTCAACAGATTTTATTGGATATATACCTTACAATAATGATAATTCTCTGAAAATCGTCTTATATCATATCCATTGAAAGGTAACGTTATGACGCGGTTCTAAGTAACTTTCTTAAAAAATTATAATGTTATGTGGAACTTACCATTTTCAGTATAACCATTTCATGATTTGATATAAAAAACTGGTTTTATTCAGCCTAATATAAAAAATATGATTTAAATGCATATTATATAAGTCGTTACACGTAGCCGAGAGGATATGTTGGCAACACAAAGTAACATAGTAGGGACAGACTCCTAATTCTCAGAACATCTGCTTTCACTGTGTCCCGCTGAGTCACCGTAATCCATCACTGATTTAATTTAATCCCCCTGAGATCCTTGGTTTAGCTCTATTCATATTTTAGCTCTTCTTGGGCACCTACATTAACCGTCTCGTAGTATCATTCATTAAGATTTGAAAGACACTGTTAAGAGGCTTAGGTTGTCTTAAATATATATTCAGCAATATCATTATTATCCCAGAACTTCTAAACATCAAAGTAATCAGTAATACCTTGCTCAATTTGACATAAATCGATCTATGGAAAAGGTTCAAGAAATAAAGAGGGTAAGAAAAGGCAATACAGGAAAGTTTCCTCGTTTTATATTTTCCGCTTTAGTCGATCCATGGCTGAATTTGAGAAGAAAACTGCCTTGACAAAGTTTAATTATGAACAATATACATACTTAATTACGAAAAGCGGCAATTTCTTATAGAAATTAAAGGTTAAGGAGCCACGAATTTCCTACCTTAAATAGGTGTAATTACAAAATATTATTTTATTTTATGAATGTTAATTAGCATGGACATGCGCCGAGCTTTAATTTCGACTATTTCTATGCAAGTATATATTTTACCCACAGTTAGATGCTAGTTGGAGATTAGGGCCATACGGTACAGGGTCAGGGGCTACGGGTGCACAAAACGAGTTTAATTTTGTAATTATTAATCTCAAATATCCATTCTATCTATAGGTTTTAACGAATAGCCAATTCAGGGGGCTGATTCTCGGAAAATACACTAATATTCACATATTAGATAATAATATCTTTAATAAGGATAACAAAAACTGATAATTTGTCAAGTCAGTTTTTATCAGTTTCATCTACTGTAATAATAATTAGGTCTATCTATCTATTTCCTTACCAGGTCCCTGCTACCTAGACATGGTAAAAAATGTATTATGTTTCATAGTTTTACCCCCGAATACTCAAAGGCTCAAACTTTGAGATGCGTTTGAGTATTCGGGGGTTAATAACACTTACATAAGTACGTCTTACATAGGTAAGTATATGCTTCACAAAATTTTACTTTTATTATGTATCCGAAGATTAAGGAATAACTTTCTAGTAGTCACGAATCATAACGGAAGCAAGGTTTATTCATAAAGCACTTCCAAAAATGTGCTAAATATCTTATACAATATTTATTTGGTAAAATTATTATTTGCTGTCATCACCAAATGCCTCCCCAACTATTCAAGCCCATCGTTACTTTAACATTTTATTGTTACGTTCTAAGTCCTAAATTCCTTTCCTTGTTCAAGTTGGGGGCGCCCCTGTTTTGTGACGCGGGGCCAGGGGGACACCCGGCTTATAAATTGCTTTAATTTAATATATCGCTGCTGGGGTAAGTTTTGTCTCCCGAATGTACGAATACATTTTTCCCGGAACTTTTCGAGACTTTCATAAATGCGGGAAAGTTATAGGCGTTACAAAGTGAAGTGGGGAAATTTAGTATTATCCAACAAATATTACTACTTTATTATCTGGCTATGTTGGGCTTCGGCTACCTACAGGTTTTCTTTACTGTAAGGATAAATTCCTTCTAAAAAAGGTTGTTACCTAACTATTCTACATCGCAGGTAGATTGGCACATAATGTAAGCACTTTATACCAAAGTAGGTACCTATGTTGCCGGTAAAACAGAGAACACTTATCAGGGATTGAGGCACTTGCGGAGATTGCGGTACTAATACCAACCACCTCCCACTAAGAAAGTTTTCATGTACATTGTGGTAAATATATGAAATAGCTATACAAATATAACATGGCTGTGACTCGTAAAATACGCTCGTATCCCCCCTCGGTGAGCCTCGTTGTTGATTTAGGATGCTTTACTCTCAGTGATCATGCTTATGTACACAATCTCAACCAATAATAACGTAGATTTTATTTTTGGCTGACCGATTGATTGTTTGGTTTATTGATTATTTTCTATGTATTAGATTTGGCATCAGATCGCCGGTTTGCCTCTCTTTCAAAAGTAAAGTCAACTTATATTTTATTTATATTTAAAACTGTTACTGTTATTGACATCCTCGGTGGCGTGGCGGGCGATTACTCGACTGAGACGCAAGAGGCGCGGGTTCGATTCCCGCTGCGGAAGAAATGTTTGAGTGTTCTGTAAATATATCTTCCGGGTCTGAATATTGTGGTACCATGGCTCGTAGTTTCTGCAAAGATAATCATTTCATCATTTTTGCCATATTGAAATATAAAATAAAATTGTTATTTCACCAATTTCGTACAGAATTCCATTGTATATTGGCCAAATTTATAATATCTACCTACGTAGGTATTATTATTTTAGTTATGCACCAAAGGGTAACTGTGAAAACAAATAAGTATTTAGAAAAAATTGAGTGACTGGGTCAAAAGCTGATTCTTTAGCTATTCCTTATAAAATAATTAAGGTATGTTTTTTACACTTTTGTCAAGGTGACTGCTAGAATTTGGCTAGTTTTGTTAAGAGGTATTTTTTTTATCGGCAAAGATTCGTGAAATAAACAAAATCCGACCTATTGTCAGTCTGGTAAAATTATTGGATCTTCAAAAAGCCACGGCCAAAACAACACATTTGGATAATGTCTTTCGTAGAATCAGTTAAGGGCAAGAAATTGGAGTTATGGACAAAGTCCTACAAACACTTAAACTGTCATTAGGTAAGGTGAGTGGATTCTTCACGGACAGGTGTGTTGTGTAGTCCTAAATCGCAGGTGTAGGAAATGTACAAACTTTCGAGTCCTTGTCGCTGTTGTTGCTCTGTTTCAGATTACAATACCTAACCACCTTCAGGCAAGGTAATAGTCCCGAAACAAATATAATTAAAAACATATTATAGGTTTCAGTCACAGATTAGATCATTCAGGATAAATAGCACATTTAAAGAAATGATAAATTATGTAAGCCCGATAACCTGCTCAATTTTAATTTGCTTTATAATTACTGTAGTATTTTTTTACATTTCCTAATTCACATTGAAGCATAATTATTTATTGTCGTTGTTTTATTTATGAAATGTAAAACCAATTATGGTGTTTTTTTTTAAGTTTGAAAGTAGCGCCAGTGACAGAGAGGATGAGGAGTAATAGGTTAGCGTGATATGGGCATGTTATGCGGAGGGAAGAAAGTCATGTTACAAGGAAAGTGCTGAATATGAATGTGGATGGATACACGGGACGAGGAAGGCCTAAGAAAAGATGGATAGATTGTGTGAAAGAGGACATGCGTATGAAAGGAGTGAATACTGAGATGACGAGTGATGGGAGAAGATGGAAGAGGAAAACATGTTGTGCCGACCCCACTTAGTGGGATAAGGGCAGGAAAATGATGAATGATGATGGTGGTTTTTTTATACCACTCAGCTGGCACACTAGCATACGGCTCGCCTGATGGAAAGCGGTTATCGCAGCCTATTGACGTTTGCAACACCAGGGGTATCACTCACGCGATGCCGATTCTCTCTCTCTTCACACCCTTTTTGTACTCGTTAGGGGAAACAGCGTTCTATGGGAACTTTTATCTTGCGTATGGACTTCTTCCCTGTTCTACTTTAAATGTGCTGAACTTTATGAACCACCCTAATTCATAACGTTTGCCACAAAACTACTTAACTCATTTTTATTAGGCTTGTTTGAAAAATATCCACTTGGGGTCACCCGGAAGATTGCTCAGGGACTAGCAACTTCAGCTATAAAATAAAAGTAATCTAAGGACCCTCTGTAGGATGATAAAAGCAAACTTCATAGAATATTTAGTCAAAACATTTCAACAACTCTGTAGTCATCAGGGTAATTGGAAAAATAGTGCCTGAGAGAAAAAGTGTAAGCACTTATTTATTATCATTTTGGTCCTAAAAAGGTTCTTCTATAAAGTAATTTATTATTTATTTTTTCTGCCTAAATACCCTTGAGGGATTAAAGGAATCTGTAGTTAGATTAAATAAATCCTTTCTAGTTTTTAGGGTTCCGTACCCAAAGGGTACCAACGGGACAAGCCTCCGCTGTCCGTCCGTCCGCCTGTCTGCGGGCTATATCTCATGAACCATAATAGGTAGAGTTAAAATTTTTATTATTTATTTCTAAAAATACACACTCAATGAAAATTTCTAACAAATCTATACTATATCTTACTTATATTATAAATGCGAAAGTTTGTGAGTTTGGATGTTTGGATGTTTGGATGTTTGTGCCTCAATCACGCCTAAACGGCTGAACGGATCTGAACGAAACTTGGAATATACATAGTACATGTACTGGATTAACATATAGGCTATTTTTTATCCGGGTACCACGCGAGCGAAGCCGTGGGCGGCAGCTAGTAATATTATAAAGCTGCAGAGTTTGTTTATTTGTTTGTTTGTTTGTTTGTTTGAACGCGCTAATCTCTGGAACTACTGGTCCGATTTGAATGATTCTTTCAGTGTTGGGTAGTCCATTTATCGAGGAAGGCTATAGGTTATGTTTTATTATTTTCAAAATTAGGGATCCGTAATAAAATTGCTATTTTGTAACACAAGGTGTAAAATCGAAAACCTATTTTTGCGTGCGCTGCAAAAACTATTGACAATAGAACAAAATGATGTACTACGGGTTTGTAGATCCCATTAAGACCTACAAAAAAGTCCGCAAGAACATATATCTAGCTATCATGGTTTAATCACAATAACCGATTTTGTGTAACATCGAAAACTTATTTTTGCGTGCGCTGCAAAAACTATTGACAATAGAACAAAATGATGTACTACGGGTTTGTAGATCCTATTAAGACCTATAAAAAAGTCCGCGAGAACATATATCTAGCTATCATAGTTTAATCACAATAACCGATTTTGTGTTCAAAATAATTATTAAATCGTCTAAAGAAAAAAAAACTACGTTAAATATGTATTGTAATATTAATCTTTATCGAAATTAAGCATTATGTTATCAAGAGTATTTATGTAGAAGTAAAATACTTTTTGTTTCATCTCAATCGGATATTTCGTTTAAAAGTTATCACGTGTGTAAGATGTTAAGAGTTGGTACCTATTAATGAGTTATGGGCCATAGTCCATTTATTGAGGGAGGCTATAATATAGGCAATATTTTATCTCGGTATTTCCACGGAAACGAGAAAAACGCGGGTGAAACCGCGGAGCACAGCTAGTTTTTCATAATCCGTCAAGCCGTTTCGGCAACAAAGGCAGCCAAAATAATAAATAGAAAATGACTTCTTACAGCCGCCATGTTGGATTTTTCGAATCTAACGACACATAAATTGTCCAGCCGTTTGGACTACAGCTTCAGCCAAAGATAAGCACATACCCACATACATACATACACCTTTTTCGCAGTCGAGTAAAAACTTATAATAATAAATCTTACTTCCTGCTAATATTATAAATGCGAAAGTTTGGGAGGGTGTGACGATGTTTGTGCCTCAATAACGCCGTAACCGCTGAACGGATTTGAATGAAACTTGGAATATACATAGTACATGTGCTGGATTAACATATAGGCTACTTTTTATCCGGGTACTAAGCGAGCGAAGCCGCGGGCGAGAGCTAGTAATAAAAATAAGATGAAATGATAAAAGAGGGCTCCATACAAGAAATATTTATGTACTGTACTTTGGTCCGGAACCCTTCGTGTGCGAATTCGACTCACACTTGACCGTTTTTTATCAAAACAAACCCTTTGTGTAATAAATAGTTTCAATATTGACCTTACCAACATAGTCAGATATACAAAATCAAACAATTTAACCTCGATACGGAGGTACCTAAAGCAACAAGAATATTTTCTTAAAATATAAGAAGTAGTGACCGAGAAACCTGAAAATTAACATAGCGTTGATACCAACATTGAGATTCCATTTATCCAGGTATTTCCATTTGTGAAATTCCTTTTAAGCTTACGGAATACGGACATACTTACCTACGAGTACTATTAAATCACCGTCTGACAAAATGGCGTGCCAACGCCTCCTGGTTGACGAGACAGGAAAATCCTTTTAAATTCACTATTTGAAATTACAACAGCAACAAACAATAGCGACAACGAACAATAATGACAATAAACGGACCCACATAAAAGTACTAACAAAAACTAATCATTACCCCTTCCCGCGAACCAATCGGCGTTGTGGTGTGGTCAAAAAGGTTCAACCTCAGTATGTACTAAGAGTATTTCCAGACTAAACTAGAAGTATCGCTGTAGGCAATATTTGGTAGAATCTCTAAAATGCATAAATAGCAAAATGTCTAGGGTGTTGAACTGTGGCGCAGACGAGCCACATGTTAAGTAATTTAGAGCCTAGGATACAATCAGAGTTTAATGAACGAACTCTACATTTTGAGGTTCTGATTAAAATGAATAGGCCTCATCCATTTGACTAGTTGTCATGTTGAATGCTAAGTAGTTTTTTCGAACTAGCGTGGTGAAACGATTTAAAGTGCGCCTCATAGGCTTCTTTCATGTACTTGTCACATATTTTCGAACTTACGGTACTACGACATGCCGGATTTCTCACGATGTTTTCCTTCACGGTTTGAGAGTAGATACTAGGTATCTAGTGATATAGAGCACATAAATTTTTTGAACAGAAAAGTTCATAGGTGCACGACCGGATACCCACGACCTTAGGATCGGAAGTCAGGGTCACTACCAAGAGACCACCAGTGCTCTAAATATGAATAGTAAGTGAATGGATAAGACCTTTTTCTGTACCTAAAATACTTGTAGAAAGCCGGCGTTTTATATTATTCCATTTACTCACTCTTGAATCGCAAATACCAGCAGCAATGCGCGGACCCTACAAACCCTCGTAAAAGTATTTTCTTCAGATAAATATCGTTTGTTCTGCATCTACGCGTAGACGGTTCTTTCAACTTTTTGTTATGTGCTATAAAAACGTCTGGAAAACTAGTGGGTTTGAGCAATAGTAGCATTGTTGCCATAAAAACATTCATCCTTCCTATAAAGCTGGCAGCGGTTTGAACCAATATCGGAAAAGGTTTGAGCTGCAGTACGAATACTTACCAAATGATCGTACGCTCCTCTCAATAGCTTGTCAACAACACTAAATATTACATACAGATTTATTTTAGTCCTGGCTGAAAAACAAATAATATGAAACATTTTAAAATATGATGACCAATATCTACAAAATTAATGAAATCTCTGTAAGGGAGGACGTTATATGGGATTAAATTTTTTGTACGCTTCCTCATTTTATTTTATTTAAAGTCAAAAGGAAAAAAATGAGATCAACGTTAAAAATAATGAAATAACATTGGATACTTTTAACTTAGATAGGAAACTGAAATGGAAAGTTTAAGTTTGCTTGACACCAACATGCCTGCAGCAACACGGGCCTTTTGTTTGGCAAAATTGCGTAGGTGTGGCCACCTTTGTGGTCCTTTGTGAAAGTGCCTGTCTGATCTGATCCCAGCATTACTAGCCTTCGTTTTCTAAACCATAATATAGTATACATTTGGTTGCATACATAGGTCATCATAAGCTAGATTCATGTTATGATATCAAAAGTATATAATAATAGTAGAATTTGAAAAAAAAGGCTGATGGATAAGAAGGAATAACAATAAATACCTTGATGTAGCCTTTAACTCGCGCTTTGACATTTTCTCATATTATTCATTTTTCGTGATAATAATAGCAACTGGTTTAGCTCTTAGAAGTTTTAAAATGAAACACAGCAAAAATATTCCTCATTTTCTTAAAAAATACAATTTATTATGGATTTTATAACAGGCGGCACATATACCTAAATTAAACCGAAAACAAAGGTCCAATTACAAAGTTTTGAAGACTACTCTACCTTCGTGGAGGAAATAATGATGACTCGTCATAAGTTTTCAAATTGACGCTCAATCAAACATTCAAAATGTTGTTCGGTTGATTTACAGAGCTAATTTGATAATGCCAAAGTTACAATGTTTAAAGTAAAATAACCTTTCTGAGTCAAGTAAGTTTTATCGGACAAGGGATAGTTGGAAAAAGAAATAGAACACTCGTGTATTCCATTTAATGAAATATACATAAATTCGGGTTGGCACAACTACAAAGTACCTTTAACAGAGAAAATACAGAGAAAGTTTCAGTCATGCAAATAGGTTTTATACGTTTCTGAACACAGCAATATTTACAGAGTTTACAAGTATTTATACAAAATTTAACTATCTAAGATCGTATTTACGTTGAAAGTAGCTTGTCGGCGCTTCTCCAAAATAAGGAAGGCGTAGATTGATAATTTTACGCAAGCCTGAATAATAACAATCACTGCTTCCTAGAAACCAAAACTTTTCATCCTCCAAAACGTTTCTTGCCTTGGTAGTGCTTATACCTGGATTTATTCAAGGTGGTATCCGTCGAAAAAAGCCGTCAACCACTTTCAATCAACAGTTTATAATGCTACCGAATAGGTTGCGAATCTGTTGCTAGTTTTAGATTTGAAATCAGCAACATTTTAGGCCCTTTTTTACGAGAAACTCCTTTGCAAATTCACAATACATTCGATTACGTTATAAACTGATGGTTACATGATGTTATAACCTAGTTACGGGTTTGTACAACATATAAAGGAACTATCCGAGTATAGTCGGTAAAGTAAGCAACAGAAGTGATAGTGTAGTGCCAGTGAGCCTTCGATTTGAGCTGCCATCTGAAACAGAAATTCTTCTATTGATATTTGATGTGCAATTTTAAGCGAACTCTATTTAACGAACTCTAATCAATTTAACGATATTTGTATTGTAAAAGGTGGAACCAAATGGGACTGACATTAAACTAAGGCAAAATAAAATTTTTATTGGTTTATTGTTTAACGACGAATCTAGTATAGTTTTACAAGGAGGAAAAATGTGCTACCTCTTTGAAAATTTTACTACACAAGATTATTTCTAAGTGTAAGTAGGGTTCGATGGAATATAGTTCATTTTTATCCTCGAACTGTGTGGGACCCTTAAAACCGCAAGAATTCCCTTTGAGTTTCTTTGTCATATATTGTTCTGTTCATCCTTTGCCCAACAGCCCTTGTTTTATGAGACTTTACTATGACGTTGGTGGGGACTCGATCCGGTAACACTATTGTATTCTAAATATGAATAAACGCCCTCTCAAAGAGCATATTTCATATCGGAACGTGAATAACCTTAGAAACACGAGAAAAGCATTTCGCACGGACATAGTAAATTTTATATCTTCTCTCGTGAGAAAACTGAAGTTGTGGACCTCATTATGGCGTAAATGGTTTTTTCTTTGCAAGGGGGGGTGTATATCTAAAAATGGTCTCATAAAATGTTTATTCAATCAGTTTCAAAGTTATAATACGTTGGCGTTAAGCCGTAGGTATTAACATTGTGAAACTGGTTTCATGCATGTTGAAATTAATTTCACGCCATCAAAAAATTGGAAGATAACATAAAAGTGCTCAGCGCCGCTGCTGTTGCGACACTCGTTTTATCACGATTCATAAGATGTCACAAGTTGCATTATACCTACAAGTGTTGCCAAAAAACTGCGCGTAATTAATTAATTACGTTTAAATCTAATGCATGAAACTATTGCCGTCTATGTAATGCATGAAACTACTTTTTCAGCATCAATTAGTGAAGCAAATTCTGCCAAACTAGTTCCGTAGGTTAATATATTTAGCGCGGTTAACTGGATGCCAGACTGTGTGAAATAAGTTTTGTCTATTTTGCACATATTTTTTGTTTGTATGCCTACCAAATTATGTTCTGCCGGGTTTTATTTCGATTGCCTTCTATGCCAGAATAATTTGCGGTTCTGTTCTTGCAAAATGGTTTGACCCCATTCCCCTTTATCGGATCGAGTTGAAATATTGCATTCCCATTTGTGAAACTTGACGCACGGTAACAGTGGTCTGATGACGGGGACAGGTGGACAACGTATTTTTTAGTAAATTGCTTTAACGGATTTATGTTTGAGGGATAGGTTTTTTCCCTTAAAACTTAATAAACGTCATGATTAGTTGGAACCTCAGAAAAAAAAACATCTCCGCAAATGCCAAAACATTTGTCTAAGATGATTTTATTTTAGTTTGAGGCATTCCTCGTAGCGCGCCTTTTTTATTCGAAGAAGTGTATGTTGCTAGTTTCAATCTGAGTAGACAAAATTACCCGAATTTACGCATGTTAGCTGCTATAATATGATAGCCCTAAGGAGAGCTTCAAGCTGACAATAAAGACGGGTTTTAAGGTGCCAACGGAACTCTATTACTAAGCCTTCGCTGTCCGTCCATCCGTCTGTCAGCAGGCGTCTATCTCGTAATAGGTTTTTGGTTGAAATTTTCACAAAGTATGCATTTCTATTGCCGCTATAACAACAAATAATAAAATAAAATAAAAGGGGGCCCCATACAAGAAAAAATAATAATCTTACGTTTTTAATCGATCATTGAAGTTAAGCAGCACTAGGCGTGGTCAATTAATTGGATGGGTCGACGAGTGATTTTTTGCACATTTTTTGTAGTTTTGGATTTGTACATGGTCCTATCGACCGAATCGGATAAACCTCTTTTTAAGCACCAACGCAAAAAGAGAGGTGTTATAAGTTTGACGTGTGTTTCTGTCTGTGTAGGTAATCTATCTTGCCTCATAGCTCTGAAACGAATGAACCAATTTTGATTGCCTACTCCTAATGGGTAACAGGCGTGATTTTATGCATGAAGTACAATAACATTAATTAAAGCGCCTAAAAATAATTAAACTACTCCATCTTGGAAAAAAAGCAATGCAAACAATTCTATTGAAATTAAAAATAGACTGGACTCTGATAATAGAAAAAGTGGTTATTTCTGGTTTAATTTCTGGCCTCACAAAAATGATTTAGGAAAATGTTTTTGTTAGCTGTTAATACATTTTCCCTAGTTACAAAGCCGACTTATTGACCATTGTCTTGTTTACGGTCGTTATTTTTACTTATGTTAAACATGTTCCTTAGGCCAGAGTGGGGGTATGTGAGTGATTACTCTGCTTTGTTTTATGTACATCTATAGTTTTGACGAATCAAAACACACAATCGAATACAATTTGTTTTGATAGCTTAGTTTATAACTACAAAAGTGATTTACCTATATAGTTTTACTTCTACTTTATTCATCCCTGACTGACTTAATTATTATAAAATAATATAGCCCAGGCTATAGGTAGGCTGGGCAGGTAATATTAGCAACAATGCTTTTGTTACAAGCTATCTCGCTTGCTTCTTACTTTTCCGCTGGACTGGGAGTAAAGAAAAAACATAGAATGCGTCCAGCTGCTTCTCACTCCGAGCATGTTGTAAGAGTCGACTAAGGGATAGTATCCTCTCCAACATGATGAATCTATATGGGCGATGGGCTGATCACCTGTCACCATGGTTCGTCATATCCATCTTCTTGGATCTTGGATCAGATGTGGCTGCAAGTTTTATTATGATTACTTGCGGTTCTGCCCATCCCATTAGGGACATGGGCGTGATAATATGTATGTATGTATCTCGCTTGCTACATATGAGTTAAGCTTTAGTTTTTCCTAGTTTCCTACCCAAACAGTGAACGATTAACGTCATGTAATACGCCTATAGAAAGCTCGTGAGCATTGGTGACACAATCTAATACAAAAGAACTGAAATATGGATGGACTGTGTAAAAGATGACATGGATAAGAAAAGAGTGAGTACAGAGATGGCGGCTGACAGAAGATAATGAAATGGGGATGAAAAAAAATGAGGATAGGGACAGGAAGATGATGATAAAAGAACTGGAAAAACCATAGTTTTGTAGCAAATTCCTCTAGGAACTACTGAGAAGTTCCCTTAAGAATTTGCATAGTACTTTATTAGTTTACTTTAACTATCACTTATTAGTATATCAAAGCTTTATAAAAGTTCTTTTAGCAATTTTGAAGAAACGAGTAGTTATACCTAGTATAGAAAAACAAACCACTCTGCAAGTAGCCATTCTAGTCGAGAGAACCATTCTATAAAAGCTGCCTAAGAATCCAAAGGGGGTTAGCCTCGCCTGCCGCAGAATAAACAGTTCTTACCCCGACGCTTCGGAGCAATATTGTTCCGGAGAAGGTTAAGTAATCGCGCAGAACTGTTACAGCATTTGCAAGCATGCAACATACTGTAGCGTACTTAGTATGAATATAAAACTAAACTGTTACATACAAGAGTCCACGTTCATTAATATTAACGTTATGTAGAATTTTACTTGCAGTGCATTGCGTTTTTCGTTTCCATTCGGTTTTATCGTGACGAACAGAAATTTTTTAGCTAGTTGCACAAACAGCGAACAATGGTTTTCTTCAGCTCAACGTGAAAACTTGAAAACAGACAGAGAAAGAATTTTAAGAAGCGGTTCAGTAGTTTCAGAATTGCCCCCTTTATTTAAAAAATTTAGCTCTATTGAATATGGTTCTAAACAACAGTGAAACTTAGGATTAACATTAAATTACTTACTCGTTTCTGCCAGGTGGTGTACAGAGTATACTAAAGATTCCCTAATCTCAGGGAGGCTGATTGGAGTGGTGCGTATCCTCTCCTCTTCCGCACTTTTCTCCAGGCTTTGCAGGTATATTGAGTAGATGTGCGCTGTACACCGAACCTGCGATAAAGTGACAAGAACTTTCAAAAAGTTACTTTCTCCACATTTGGTAATGAGCTTTAGTAACTTTGCGATCTTTCATGCTAGGCTGGGGTGACTTATTTCTGAAAGTTTGACGGATAATAATAATCAGAACTAAACTATATCATCGGAATCAGATATATCAACCTGAATTGTGACTCGGTAAATATTTTCTCAAAGAACCAAATGATTCCCGATTCAAACGTAATCTTCGCATTCAGGCCCAATAAGATTGAGGTGTGTTACGGCTGAAATGCTAAAGAATTACTCACTAAAACGAATTCTGACCACTGCTGTAATCTTGACATGAGTAGAGGTAGAGTACTAGCTACCTATCTACCTACCTCATAGATGCCTACTCTTTGAGAGCCCGTAAGTACCGCAGCGAGGCTTTTTCATAAAATGACTTGCCGATAGTAGATTTTTGCCTACCTTTATTTTTCCTCTGACAAAGTGATGTTTTTGCACGGTGAACTGTATTGTGCTGTAAGCCGACATGGCACCTCCCGCCTTTTCCCCGTCGACCCTGTGGAGCACATGTTGTGACAGCGCCTAGAACAACAAACACAATGTGTTAAAAGTTTCGGCAAAATCAAATAGGATAGGTTCCTAAATATAAAATGCGAAATCGTTCGGAAACAACCACACCTATCCTCCTAGATGCGTGTAATTTCAAGGTAGGGTTATTTTTGAATAAAGGGGTGCACTAAGAAAGGGCTTTAGGAAAATCTCACGGAAACGAAGTTCGGCATTGTCCCGGGTAAATGAATTGTGTACGGTGGTTTGGCATAAGGTTGGATATCCGTAAAATATAGTCCATTCCAATTTGTTATACAAAGTAAGGTACGCAACATAATTTGAAAGCAAGAGATCGAATCGAAATCTTGATTTATCGACGGTTACTATACCGTAAAATAAACTTAGGACTTACAAATACTAAGGAAGATATTAACTGAGTTATTTCAACTTCGCACCCTTCATTATTACTCATTCTGAGAAAGGGTCTTGACTAATTGACAGACAGATTGAAGTGACCGCATGAAACTTGGAGCATTCACTAACCTTCTTTCCATCTGACTTGTCTTGTCGTACAATATGTACAAAAACGTGACTAAATTGAAGGTAGGGTAGTAATACCATCATTTTTTCGCTAATCACTCAAGACGAAAGAAATTAACTATAAAGGCCTACTTTGATACTGGTGGCATAAATGCACCTTTTTATCGTGATTATGGAGGATAGTATGATGGATAAACTCTAAAGAAAAATAAAATAAATAGAATAAACTCTATAAGTTAAAGATATGAATGAATGATGACATCGTCATGGTAAAGCACATGATGCTTATCCGTATTTGTCAAAACAAAGATCTAAAACCGTCTTTTCTGCAGGAACTCTCTGCAACTGTAGTGCACTTCTGCGTCCTAATGACATGTCTTCAAGCAGCCCAAGTTCGAGATACCAAAGTGTTGTTAGAATGTCACGTAACACATTCCGTTGAGCTAAAATACTTAACTCGTATCCTACATTCTGGCTAGGACAAAGTTTACAAGAGGCAAAATAATTTTCCATTGGTACCCACGACGACGCCACGCATAGTTGTGCTGAAATAGTAGACAATAAAGTTTAAAGAAAGACAAAACAATGTTGATGAAATTAAGCTTCTGTTTGACTTAATAGATTGAAATTGTTTCTTCCACTGCAATCTACATGAGAATCTCAGATGAGAATATGACAACATCAAATAAAATTATACCACGTTACCCGCTTTAATGTTTATTGTTAAAACTTTTACTGAGTTTTGAACGAATCGAACTAAAGAACCAAATTCACACACACAAATTTTCGCATTTATAGTAGGTATTATTAGGATTAGTAGGATAAAACAATAAGCAAAATAACCTTCAATAACAAGTTTTAAAAAAAACCGACTTCAATTAAAAAATAAGTTGAAACTTCTTGGTGCCATCCTATAGAAACTTAACAGGTAGGTAATGTCAAGATGTCACTGGCCATCAACACTCTTTAGAATAAAAAACAAAGTAATGTCATATTTCTAGCAGAATGCCCCGTGACTTTGTTCGCGTTGTTTTTTTTATACAAATTTCATATTCCCACTGAATGCAGCGGAAATTCCCGAAATTCCCAAAATTCAACTCCTCCCTAGGAATGCCTAGGGAGTTGAATTTCGGGAATTATTTTCATAGTGCATAATAAAATTACATCATGAGAGGAATTATACCTTCCAAGTTTCAACATTGAGGACTGTAATATTGATTATCAATCAATCAGTCAGTCAGTAACGTAGAGTTTTATATATTTAGATGATACGCAACATTGAATGTTTCCATGTCTTTATTGTTCTGAGATTGAGTGAGAATAAGTAGGTACGTTGTCATTTCAAAGTTTAGTTTCACGACTTTTAAATATTACTTGAAAAATAGAAATCCCTCCGACAACAAATTTATATAGGACCTCGGGACCATTATCTATACACCAGTGAAAGAATATAAAAAACCGGTTATAATCGTAAACATACATACAGTCGAATATAGAACCTCCTCCTTTTTGAAGTCGGTTAAAAAGAGGCAAAATGGGGTGTAGAACTATGTATGTGAACTTTTTAACGGGTGGTACGATTGGCTCGAAACTCGGTTACTTGGACACTTGATAACTAAAATTAATGGTGACTTTTTCAGGGATAAATGTGGAAAATGTACCATTTTGGGTCTTGTCATTATTGTAGCCACGGTCACTTTTGAGTTATTTGGCGTTGCTAGGTAAGCGTATCTCTTCCCATCCTTTGAACCAAGGCATATTTTTTAAGCTGGTTAAAACTGGGTTTTAAATAAGCCATCGTTGTCGATTTTATAGTGAATATGGAAGTGAAAGCTATTTTTTTGCGGATTATAGAAACTGCAGCTTAACTGACGATGGAAGTCGTTCTCAAACTTGGGTAGAACAATGTCTTGTCCTGAATTCAACATGACGTGCTTACCTAGACTGTGTTTGGACTTGGTGCAGTTTGGCAAACTTTAAGAAACCAGCAGAGGTTTCCAACTAGATTGTATCCTCTTTCATGACTTCAAGATACAATTCTCAATTCCACATTGAATAGGTACCTACTTATAATTGTACTAGCTGCCGCCCGCGGCTTCGCTAGCGTGGTACCCGGATAAAAATAGCCTATATGTTAATGCAGTACATGTACTATGTATATTCCAAGTTTCATTCAAATCCGTTCAGTCGTTTAGGCGTGAAAGAGTAACAAACATCCATACATACAAACTTTCACGTTTATAATATTAGTAGGAAGTAGGATATGCAGGATTGCGTACCGTTCGAACCTACACTTATCAAGATTAATTATACTACTACTACTACTAGTAGTGTCACTAGTTATTTAAAACTAGTGTGGTGAAAGATTTTAAAGTGCGCCTTACAGGCTTCTTTCGTGCACTTGACATATGTTTTCAAACTTTTTAGGTTCTACGACATGCTGGTTTCCTCACAATGATTTTACTCACCATTTCAGAGTACTGGTATAGTTTATAGAATTTTTCGCAACAGAAAAACTCATTGGTGCACGACCGGATTTGAACCTACGAGCCTAGGATCCGAATGCTGGGCTGCTACCACTAGACTACCAGTCCTCGTAAAATGAATATATAATAACATAGGATTCCCTGTGTCAGGAGGGGTATCACAAAGTATCAGAACAAAAGTACCAACCATGTCACGTAAACCCCGAAACATATTTGCATATCCTGCAAATCTTTCTCGCACCTCAAGTCACCGAAGAGATCAAGAAGATCACAGGTATTATTCATTATGCACAGATCCGATCCAGGCACAGAAGCAGCCCTCAATAAAAGATTGTGGTCACGGCCACCTGAAAATCGGCCAAGTGCGAGTCGGACCAAGAAGACATTGGATCTAAATCAGCCTATCGATATCAATTAGGGTTGTGGGCCTGCCCACGACTGTGGATCTGCGCCTGATCCGATCTGCTAGTTTGATAATAGGTCCAAATTACTGTTAGAACTTCACTGATGGATGTCTCGTAACGTCTAGTAATTTGTAACTTTGATGTTGACCCGACAACTTTCAAAGCACTATAGATTTATAAGCCAATGTTAGGTCCGCGGGTTCGCAGTCACATCAATTAACTTAATCGACTTTGGTCCTAATGGAATTGGAAAGGTATTTGTCAGTTTATTTCAGAAGGTCCGAATGGAATGGCCAGCTGGTGTGGATCCACGGTGCCTGGCAATATAAATAAATATTTGAGGACATATCACATAACACCATCTAGCCTCAAACCAAGCAAAGCTTGTACTACCCACCAGATGGCTGATAGAATGGTTTTTTCTTGATTATAATCGTAAATGATGTATTTTTAGACAAAAACTATAATAGATATTTTAGTTCAACTTTTCAACGCAAACTTTTTTTGCTTGTACGAGTAGATGACCTGGAATAACATTATAATCTTTTTAGGGGTACTTTTATTCGGTTACCGCGATAGAGAAGCCGAAAAGCTAATAATGATAGTGGACCTAATTAAATTTCTCGTAGAATTAATTATTTCAAGCATTTCTTAAAAGTTAGAATTTCAGTAAAAAAAAACCAGAGAACCTTATTTAGCTGTAATTTATTTTGTCATCTATACCTAAAGGTGGAGAAATTGACCGCAGGTAAAGTGCCTATAAAGCCGGAGTTATTTTGTTTGCAGGACAAAATGAAATCATTTATCTTTCTAAATTACTTCTCCTTAATAAATATTTTCGGTCGTTATTTCTAAACAACATGAACCCATGGTTAGATTTTGCAGAAACATTGGCTTTGCCAGAATATCACCTAGGTACATACTATGCATGTGGTTAATTATTTAATTTGTTGTTTTATAGTTTTCTCAGTATTCAGTAATTTATTCACAAAAAAACATGGTAGGTATATACTTACATGACGCTTTAATGGTAAATATAAAAATTAGAGCTGCACATCTCGCCCGAGCACAGGCATTTGAATATATTAGATTTATACGAAATTAAAATCAAATTAAATGACATTATTAAGTACCTATGTATATAAAATGCGACGAAATTGACAGTTATTTTTTATCTTTATCATATAAACTTCACAATTATAATAGGTCAATACTTAAAATTAAGATAGATCGTCAACAGAATAAAAACAATGATCAATTAATAATTTTATCTCTTTTGGGCAGGCGGATAGTCTGAGACCTTATTGCCTTTCGTGAATTTATTTTATTTCATTGTTAAAAGTATTCCGTTCACTCAGGGCGCAATTTCCAAATTTCGTATGTGAACCTGCGCATGCGAACATAAGTTATCAGCCATATACATAAATATCTCTGTATTGTAGGTGTCGAAACTACGATTTATTTATTTATGATCGAAACTACGAGTTAAAGTGATCCTTACCGATCTTATTATATAA
The DNA here is from genome assembly GCA_949320045.1 of Scotopteryx bipunctaria. Classification (NCBI taxonomy): domain Eukaryota; kingdom Metazoa; phylum Arthropoda; class Insecta; order Lepidoptera; family Geometridae; genus Scotopteryx; species Scotopteryx bipunctaria. Next base: position 7,278,286 of record OX439450.1, on the reverse strand, counting down.
AGTAAATTGAGTTTGAGTTAACTATAACATGATACCACAACACCTAGACCCCAAAGAAGATTTACACATCATTCAATTATTACTCCCGCTGCGGGTATCGAATCCGCACCTCTCACTCAGCTGGATACTCAAACACCACGCCGCCACCGAGTTCATCAAATATAATAGTGCCATACACGTATCCATCCAGCGTTTGAAATATTAACCACGTAGAGAAATAATAGACTCCTTCACCTAAGGAAACATTCTACTCCTAATTATAATATTAGATTCTCTACATCAGGGTAGGTATAAAAGTTAGTTAATATGCTGTACTGGCTAAACGAAAATAAGAGCCAGTATAATTGTCCCCACAAATTAAATTAAAGTTCTTTTTGCGTGTCCCGAAGTTCAAAGGAAAAGTTACCCAAGAAAAGAAACCAAGTAAGTTAGTAGGTACACAAGGTAACAAATCAAAGTGACGTTGAAATATAGGTACCTATATTTATACTTGACGACGACAAAAAGGTCATATAGGACTATTCCCGCTTCCAAGTCCCGACTGAAAAATTCATGTCCTACAACAAAAACCCGATTTCGCAGAAATTAGGTAGCATACATCTGCGATATTAGACTTTTAAACACATAGTGATGAGGATGATGGTGATGAATTTGTTTGATTTAAGACAAAGTTTTTAGTTTTGTACCATCTTAGTTCATTGAAAATGGCACCTTAAAACCTTTTTATAGAAATTTTTACACTTTAGTGTCAAAAAATGGGTTCTTACAGCCGCCATATTGGATTTCTGGACACTTTTTTGTCATCTACACGAATCCAACAACACTTCATTTGTTAAAATCCGTCCAACCGTTTGAATTGCAGCTTCAGCCAAAGGAATAGCAAAGCATGCATACATACATACATACACCCAAACACATTAACCTCCTTCTTCGCAGTCGGGTAAAAACATATTTTACATCTAGCTTCCGTCCGCTGAGTCGCTCGCATGATACCTTAATAAAAATACATTTCTAATGAATACGCTATTTTATGTTACGAACTCTGTCCTATATCTCCCGTCCAGTCAATGTGGTAAACTTAACGGCGCGTGATTGATCCATAGCCATAAAAACATACTTTACAAACATCCTAACAAACTTTAGGATTTACAATAATAGTGGGTTCTCATCCAGTTACACCTAAACGAGTAACACGGAGTCGTTAGCTCGTAGAAATACGACTTGAAAAATAAAAAGAAATAAAATTACAACTAACACAAATATATTTTAAAAATACAAAAGAAACAGTCGGGCTATCTAAAGGCCGTTGAAAACGGTCTTTAGATGGTGTCAGGTGTTGATAATGAGAAACTATTCGGCCACCCGTGATTCGCACCTGAACGAGTTGTATATTAAGGAGAAAATGCTACAGTAGTCGGAACATAAGAGTTCGCCGGCGCCGCGCACCGTTCTGAACAATGAAATGACCGTTGGAAAAACAAAGTTCCTGGCTCAAAACCGGGTAAAAATACACGTACACAGTACTTGTTTTGTACTTGTGTGTAGCATAAGCATAGGTGGATAAGGTTTTTTTTAACCGTTTTGGCTCTTAAAGCATGACTATGAAAAGATGTGAACTTTATTCTATTGTATTATTTTTTGTTTACTTCACTGCTGGATTGAAAGTAAAGAAAAGCATAGAAGCGTCCAACTGCGTTTCACCCCAAGCTTGTCGTAAAAGTTGACTCAGGGATAATATTATCTCCAAAATGATGAACCACCTATTATGGGCGATGGGCTGATCACCTAAAAAGGTAGCCTGTAATTTATCAGTTTAATAGAGTGTACATTTCATAGTAGTGCATTTACATTGGTCTAACTGAGGTATTAAACTCGCTGATTTAATACTTAGTAGGTATGCAATTGATAAACGTGTTTAATTAAGGGGAAAATTCAATGATTGGATTAAAGGATTACGTTTATAAATTGTATTGCATGTAATAATTGTATTACGTTTTCTACGTATCAGTTTACTAGCTGCCGCCCACGGCTTCGCTCGCTTGGTACCCGAAAAAAATAGCCTATTATGTTATTCCAGCATACATACTATGTATACGACGTATGTGATTGAGGCACAAATTTACATGCGCGCATCCTCACAAACTTTCACAATTATAATATTAGAAGTAAAATCACAGAGTGATTAAATTTCGTGTTCTTAAAAGTCATTTGGTGATTTCAAATGAAATTGTGAAATGACCAAATGACTTTCAAGATTACGGTATTTAAAGAAAAACAATGAAAATGGGTCATTTTGGTGATTTATAATTACACAGTGATTTATTTTTCAAGAATCGATTTAGTGACACGACTGGTATCCAATTAGTAGTAGTGTAATATCTACACTTTGATTATTCGTTCCTTTCAAAACTTTATTATTTGTAAATACGAGTATGGATGAAATCCTCTTTGAAATATTTTGTTGTAATTGCGTTACTTTTTTTAGCACCGCGCAAAAACAGAAAAGGAGAAGTTTTAAACAATAAGTACTAAGTTAAAACAAACTCGTCTTCTCCGCTTTAGCTTTCGTGATTTGTTTGTGAGGATGTTTGGATGGCTGTATGTTTGTGTATCAATTACGCTGTAACACACATAGAATTAGGATAGCTTTGTGCTATTTTCAATTAATGAATGAAGCGTATAACTAGTGATTTAACGAAGTTACTTCCGACAAGAACTAGCTCTTAAATAATAATATAGATAAAATCTGAACTAGTTGGTACTGTCAAAACAGTTCCTTTTAGTGAAGTTCTATCATAATTTTATGAAGGCTTCGCTTGAAATATGACGGTCACGGTTTTCTAGGAAGCAAGACTACAGTTTGAACAATATTTTAGAACACGCATTTGATAGGTACTAATGCAACACTCTCGTTAAAATGTAAATCCACGAACACAGTGGGATGCTAATACGCGAGATATTTATTCAGTTTCAGTCAAAGGCTTCATTCGGCACAATGTTTTCACAACGCATTGAAATATGGGCGATATTAAAGGTACATTAAATGCCTTGTTTTTAGGCTTCCGAGCAAAATGGTGAAACGGAAACCATATGGTACGTCTGTCACGGCTTGTTATATCAGCAACTAATAAAGCCATCTACGTAGAATGCGAATACTCGTACATCTTACTACAACACTCCTATTTCAAGCGAATACAGAATAATATAAATATTTTAATTATTATTGACAACCTCGGTGGCTTAGCGGGCGAGTGCAGAGGCACAGGTTCGATTCCCGCTGCGGGAGAAATGTTTGCATGTTCTGCAAATATTTTTTCCGGGTCTAGGTGTTTCAATGCTATGTATTTACAAAAAAAAGTATGTAAGTATTGTATCAGCCATCTGGCTTCCATAGTACAAGCTTTACTTAGTTTGGGGCTAGATAGCGCTGTGTGAAATGTCCATAAATATATATTATTTATTTATTTATTTACTATCCACTAGAGAATGATGTTCGTTACGGATAGAAATGCGTGTGTTTATCTGGAAATCCGTCTAACAGCACATAATTATATTCAGTCAGAATCGCGGTTGTACTTCAACAAATCGAGTGAAAGCTTTCTGTGAATTTGGTTCCTTTTGTATACTTCCATGTATTTTGAGATACACCTAAATTATGTAATTTTTCACAAATACATTGTAAAAATTTCAAAATATTTGATCATTTTGGTACGTAACAGAAAGTTACAAATGACAAAAGCGGCATGCAACTGGCCAAGCATGTTGAACTTGGAAAAGATTAATGAGCTTCTAAATGTAGCGGAAGCAGTGGACTTAAGCCTTGCTTTCTAGGTGGCTGTCAGCGAACTTGTGAGCTGGGATATTTTATACATTTAATCATCGTGCCGCTTAAGGCTTTGTGTATGACAGTTAGACAATTTGTACCCAAATTTCCGGACAGGATCACTCTACTCTCTCTCGAAGAAGTGGTCCGTAAACAGCCTCAGGAAACTAAGACTTAAGGATTGCGTACACGTGCCTACTTCATCTTAGCTGACACTAACCAATTACACCAATTTGTATTCTACTACAAGGAAATAAGGTTGCTTCTTTTTTTAAGTTGCGCGAAACCAAATTAAGTGAGATGTCAAAAAATGTTGTTGTATTGCGTCTCTGTAATTGTTTTGAAGTTTTTAACCAGCGGCACAATATGTATAAAATATACTACGATCATAAAATAAACAAAAATATGTCACCAAATCAGAATCAGTATCTAAATAGTCTTTATTGTGAATAGTTGAAAGTGTCAGTGTTAGGTATAATAAATGTAATACAAATAGTATTACACCCGAATACTCAAACGCGACTCAGAGTTGAGTATTCGGGGGTTAGTGTACTTATTATCTATTATTGAGCTTATCAAGTGATTCGGCTTCATTATAACTATATTGTTATTGTAAAAGGCACGAAATCCAAAAGAAGCGTATTTGGGTGACTTCTCTGCTGTCTTTTGTATATAAACTGTATTTAATTTCTAGAAAGAGATGTCCAATGAAGCTTATTATCTTCTACGTCTGTAGCTTAAGCTTTAGCTTCTATTTTAATAAAGCAGCTTAGGGAATATTATTTTCTGAACGATACACATTATGCTTTGTTTTAGAAAAACAGTATGAACTAGATAAACTGATAAAGCTTTCTCGACATACTTTTATATCTTTGATCCCTTTTAGCGTCCTATTTCCTATTAGTATTTTAAATGCGAAAGTTCGTGTGTGTGAATGTTTGTTACCTCGTATCTCTATAACCACCAAACCGATTATGATATAATTTAATATTTAAATAAATTAAGTTCTAGAAAAACACATAGGCTAATTTAATTTAAAAAAATAACTCCTAAGTGACAAAGTTAAAAAGATTTTTGGGTTCGATTCGCTCAAATTCGGTATGTACTTTAAATAACTTAATAAACTTTAACTTTAAATAAACTAATATACAAAAAATTAACACGTGGTTCAGGGATTTTAGGTTAGCTTACTTAGACGTTCTTCATAGATCTTTGAAGTGAAGCCACGTCGTGAGCGGTCACAATTTGGATGGGTGCCCGCAAGTGGCATTACCTACCCTACCCTGATGTACCCCTGATTACCCCCTTAGTATTCTAACAAGCATTCGCCGAAGTTGGACTTGACGCCTGACCTGATCTTATTGACACAAATTATTAAAATGTCTGAAATATTGAAAATCTTCACAATTTTTCGCCAGCAAACGAGTGGTTTGAATTTTATAATCCGTCATTTTAAAAATCGACCCAACGAGCTAATGCTGTTCTGAAATATAACATTTTTTTAAGCTACATCACTTTTACTACAAAAGTGTTGTGGATGAATCTATGTATTTAATTCAAAAGGCAATCCTATTGGATTCTAGTACTTTGTTTCAAGTTTAAGGCGTATTCCGTATTTTGACACCTTTATTGTAGTATGCCTAAGAACAAAAAATAATAATTTTTAGTTTAGGTGCAACTAAACATAGTATATCTGAATAGAGGATTATTTTACAAAAAAAAAACTAATTCTGTGTTTTATTTTTGGACTGCCCTAATAGTGTAAAAATGTTTACGTCCATGCGGCTAGCAAGCGATCGGTTCGAAATTCAAAATCAGTAATTTCATTTCAAAAATGGAATAACAAACCGGGGTTACCCCAACGCAGAACGCTGAGCTGAAACAAGTTTTACCGAAATTTCGTTCATTTTTTGCCGCGATAATTTTGTGAACTTGAATTCCTTACTAATATTATAAACGCGAAAGTTAGTATGTATGGATGTTTAGTATTCTTTCACGCAAAACCGGCTGAACGGATTTGAATGAAACTTGGAATATACATAGTACATGGATAAACATATAGGATATTTTTTATCCGGGTATTTTACGCGAGTGAAGTCGCGGATGGCAGCTAGTATTAAATAAAAATGTTTACTTATTTGGTTCTGATATCACTAAAACTTTCCCCGAAACGGAGTGAAGGGATCGCTAAAGATTGAATGGGAACTTAAGCGGGTTATCCGATTTGCTTGCTCTGTACAAATATAACTCTGTATAATATAATGTATTTTTCATAAGGTACAAACAAAATTTTCTCAGAACTTTCATTTGAAATAGTTTTCTAATGAATATGAATGTATCAAAAACGAGATCGAAACGCGGATCAGACAGTATTATCATATTTCACATTAATACCTATGTTTTTGGTCGAAATTAGTTCATATCTTAAGCCACATGGTCATGTGCATCAGGATAACGGGTCGTACTCATAGGAGTAAAAACTATGGCCGAATGAGTAGTTTTTCCCTATTTCGCATTTTTATGATGTCTTTGATCAACCATCAAAACCAAGTTTGCTTATAAATCCAATTTTGCTCTTTCATTGTCTGATTTAAAAATAAATTCTTTAGCCAGTAATTTAATAACACAATGAATAATTTATCCTTGTTTTCAATTTCCAGTTGTGGCTTGATTTTTATAAAGCGCTGCGGAACTGTTATTCTTACTTCCGGTCTTAGGGGGAAAACGGAGCTGGTGACTTTTTACCCTCTCTGGACTAAATACTTTATTTCAGTCGGTATATTTTGAGATCTCGTATTCTGTAGTAGTTACCTAGCTAAGAGTGAATTTATGATACTGCCGAATCTGACACTGACTCGGCTTTAGATAGATAGATAAACTCTTTATTATGTATAACAACAAAAACGAAAAGAAAAAACACAAAACTTAGGTACCTACTAAAAAAAACAAATACATAAACGGCGGTCTTATTGCTAAGAGCAATTTCTTCCAGACGACCTTGGGGTGGAGAGGATAGAAAAGAAGAATGGGCGATGGTGTTATCACTTAGCTATGAGTATATTCCTTTTAATGCTAATCAGAGCAGTCGTTAAAGATTTCAAAAGACAATTTCACTCAGTACCATTTTCACTGGTAATTTCGTTTGGTTCTATCAATAGAGACTAAGATCTTCGCTCGCTTCGCTCGCTTGGTCGATAAAATGTATGTATTCCACATTCGGCAATGTTTGCATCGTTCACTGGCATTGAGCCAGCGGCCCTGCAAATGCGGGTTCGAATCCCATGCGGCGTGAAACAAATTGTATCAAACCATATTGCAGATTAAGAATAAGTAACAAACACAGCACAAAATATTATGGAAATCTACCTCATATCTCGCTTCTGTATATTATAATTCCAACTGGGCTTTATTTTCCTTCCCGGCTTCATATAATTTTGCGAGTTGGAATAATAAAAAGGGCTTTTACTAGGCACCAATACGGTTTATGTAAATTGACTGCTATATAAAGATAAATCTTCGCTAATGATCGACCTTGTTCAGCATCTGAGCTTTCATCAGCGGCCGGGGGGCAAAGTTTCACTACCATTAATAGGCACTTGAATCCGCAATATGGCAGTGGGAGCATTACCTTTCATCTTCGCTTCCTTCGTTAAAACCTCGCTCAAGCTCTATAAACAATCGCGACCTCGCCTCTAGTGCTTGTGAATAATAAATGCGATTCCTTAGAAATAAATCGTAGGCTCAACTATCTCTGTGAAACTTATTTCTACTTATAACTACGTATAAGTTCCAACAACTTCTCGATTATTCCTTATCGATGGTATTGAATTTTTAAAGTCATAAAATATGCCTAAGTCATGTGTAATGTGCCTATACTCTTCGACATATTTAACAATCTTATCTATGTCTAGTCTACCGTGTAATATTGCCGTGTCTCGGGAATAAAATCGTGTACCTGTTTAATAAAAATAAACTTAGATATCTCTGTCTGATAGCCCAAGGCCCATAGCCGAAATATAAATTCAACAAAAGCAATTTTATAAAGATTTCGCTTTGTTCGCTGTGTTTTTTAGTATTTTAACTAATAGTTTTTATGCTACCAGTTTCTTGGTCCCGTAATTTCGACAAAGACTTGGATTGACATTATTAATAGGACCCCACATCAAAGAACCTATTTAGGTAACCGCCACGTCAGCTACACTGATGATGTTAAACGAGTAGATAGTTATTACAGCGAAGGCAATTTCAGTTTTGAATGGCTTTATTGTAAGTTGGTAAACTGAATTTGATAATGGCTAATTAGTATAAATAAAAGAGTATGTTTTGCTATAGATTAAGGTAGCAAGTGGTACTTTACTAAGAAGTTAAAACTCAGCGAAGTTAAATTGCTAAAAAAAATTGTTAATTCGTCTGTATCTCATAAATACCCTATTGGGCCTTACTCTTATTAAAAATGCGTACATTCAAACGTAAGCTCGTAATTTATTCATTATGATACGTGTCTAAGAAATATTTTTTCACACGTCTAATAAGATTGCATCTAGTGGCCACTTCGATTCTGAATTTACAATTTGTGGTATCCTATAATACGAGGTATCATTTTGATGAATGCCTCAAAATTCATCCAATTCATCTTTAGTTGGTGCTATGAGGTAAAAAATATGTTTTGCCAAATATATTTTTGTTTACCTTCTCGTACATATCCACATAGAATACAAAGATAATATTATGTAAGCGCGATAAACATAGGCCGTCTTTCTGAAAAATAAATAAAACTGGTCAAGTGCGAGTCGAATTCGCACACAAAAGATGAAAATGTTGCTTGTATGAAATAAAATAAACTAAAATTAAAATAGGGGCTCTTCTTTTTGAATTTGATTAAATTTAATTTTTATCATTTGTTGTTAAAGCGACAATAGAAATACACACTCTGTTATTTCAACTCTCTACTTATTACGGTTCATGAGCCTACTGACAGGCGGACGCTCGGACGGACGGACAGCGGAGGCTTAGTAATAGGGTCCCGTTGCTTGACACCCTTCGTTCACGGAATCCTAAAAAGCAATCTTTATGTATGCCAAACAATTATGAAGTATTAAAAATAATGTTATAAGAACAAAAATGAATACACATGTATTACTATATGTGAAGTTTCATCCTAATACATCCCGAGGCGGCAGGAAGAGGGAAGCTTGTATTTATATTTCAGACATGCAAATGATCAATATAAACGAAACAAAGCGAACTTTTCGAATAAAGTTACCAACAAGTACGTTGCGTTGTAAACACGATCCCCGGCTTGGCGCGCGATTGATGTAAAATTATTAAACTTTATTAAATTGTTGGTTCGTTTGGAGGTTTCCGACCAACCAATAATCCTGTTTCAAACTTTTGAATATGTTTAATATTATAATTGTATAAAGACTTGAATTCTGAGCGTCACAGTAGAAAATTACCTACGAGTAGGCAATTTTATTAATTTATTATTTAATCTCCAAAAGGGGTCGTTTATAATGAGGCTGTGAGAGAAAAGTTTTGTGTAACGTAATTTACCTTACTACTCTATTCATGAAACAACACCATAATTAGGAGTAGAAATTACATAAGTATCTTATAAGTACTCGTCATAGGGCCTTGTCATGAGGTCCTATTGGACGTTCAATTGAACGATCCTACTATTGCAAGGTAGAAAAAATGATAAGTAATTAGAACATTAAAATGAGGAAGTAAAAATCTGTCATGACGCATAGAAAGTCCTAAACCTAACCTCAACCTAAGTCCAATATTTACGATGGCAAAATCGGAAAACAGTAGAACGACTCTGACGTTACTAGGACGTTGCAATTTCCTGGAAAACGCATTTGGAGTTGTTGACGCGAATTCATGAACTTATTTATCCTTCAAACGCGCTATACTAGGTTGGTCAGGTTGGTCGTCTTTTATATTTCTGTGGACGTATTTAATTTGTACTGAATGAAGTCTTTCATAATAAGGAACTGGAGAGTTTGATGTTTGGTGAATATATTTTTGGTCCAAGCTGAGCTGTTTCCTGAGAACTTATTTTATATTCATTACTGTTTTTAATCGACTGCGAAGAAGGAGGGTTATGTTTTTGGAGTGTATGTAAAGCTGGCTTGGCTGAAGCTGTAGTCAAAACGGCTGGACGGATTTTGACAAATGAGGTGTCGTTGAATTCGTCTGAATAAAAAAAGTTCTATATAAAGTATCTAATATAGCGACTGTAGGAAGTCATTTTCAATTTATTCCTTTTGCTGTTACTGTAATCCAAATGGCTGGATGGATTTTGACAAATTTATTTATTTAATCGTATGACAGTATCATAGACGTAACAAAATATTGAAAATAAAATAAAATTATAAACTTAATAACAATAAAACTAAAAATATTCACAAGTCAATACAAAGATTCCCAAGCCAGGATACTGCTTCAGGAGGAAGATTTACTAAATCGGTCCAGGGTCCAGGGTACGAGTGGATAAATGAGGTGTTGGATTCGTCTGGATAATTAGTGTCATAGGTACAGCCTATAACATTTTTTTGACACTAAAGTGTTATAATTCAATATGGCGGCTTTAAGAAGCCAATTTTAATGAACTAGACTTAGACATAAATAGGATGATCATCATCATCATCATCATCATTATCATTATGTGTCAAAAAATCTAATTTGGCAAAATAGTAATACAAGCCTTAAAATACATATTAGGTTATAATGTTTGTCAACGACTCTTCTTACACGAAGTAAGACTAATAGGCTGACGGAAAACGTCGTGAGGAAAAAGGCATATCGTAAAACCTAAAAAGTTCGAAAACATGTGTCAAGTGCTTGAAAGGAGCCTCTTTGAAGCATAATTATATCTTTTATTTTACACTGCTTCGTAAAAACTACTAATAATAGGCTTACATACAAGAAAAGGCTTACAATTAAAGGCAGTTACTCACAGGCTCATTATTGATGAAGAATGAGAGGTTAGCAGCCGGCACCGAGTCTCCGCTGATGCATTCCACCTTTAGCTTCATCCCGGCTTTGTATCGACGCTTCAACCCGAACATCGACGGACCCTCTTTTGGCAATACTGTAACAAAAATACACATGCCACTGAAATAAACAACACCCAACAGTCACATAGCTGAGTGAGGTGTGGAGTAAGTTGACCATAGAATCATAATAATCATACTTTAGGATTTTGACGACCTCGGTGGCGTGGCGGGCGATTGCACGGCAGAGACGTAAGAGGCGCGGGTTCGATTCCCGCTGCGGAAGGAATGTTTGCATGTTCTGCAAATATTTCTTCCGGGTCTGGGTGTTGTGGTACCATGGTACTTGTAGTTTCCGATACCCATGACACAGGGAATCCTAGTGTGGGGTCAGGACTATGTATATAAATCCTATGTCGTAGGCAAGTACCATGGTACCACAACACCCACACCCGGAAGAAATATGAATATCTGTTAAAAATGAAAACATTTCACCCGTAACGGGAATCGAACCCGCGTCTCTTGCTTCCTAGCCGAGCACTCTCCTACCATGCCGGGCTGCTATGAAACGCATCAAAAGTTTTGCGACTTCCTTTTGAAGGAAAATAGATTTGGTACCTTCTGTACTGATATTTCGTGGAAATGTGACTTATTTTGGAAGCAAAATACACAATAGCTCCTGTACGTTACGTTTCTTAGAAATGTTATTCTCCAGTATTCAGTAGGTACCGAAAGTACCTACTAGTGGTCTTCAGATACCTACAGTCTTGGGTTCGGAACATGAATGAACATGACATGTGTGTATTATAAGGAAAACATCGTTAGGAAACATTGGTTTCAAAAACAAAAAGTTCGTAGACGCGTGCCAAGTGCACTATAAGATCCTCTATAAGGCGCCCTCTAATTCTTCCACCGTACCTACTGAGTACTAGCAGTAGCACGTGTTAAAAATGATTGAACATACGCAATTTAGGTCTGACTGGTCAAACCCCCATTTCATCAAATTGGGTTTCGGCGCTCGAAATTGGTTTCTCCTAGGAAGAAACAAAAATTCGTTAGTGTATGCACACCCGTATCCATAATTGGACAGAGCCAAAAGTAAGCATAAGAAAACTTGCAGCCACTCCTGATCCAAGAATCCCTTGGGATTGATATTATTTATTTGAAAGCTTATACATATGCGCATGACGCAAATATAACACTGGAAAATGCTATAGTAAAAACACATCTTCCAGTGCCCAGCCTAAGGACTATGGAGAATTTATTCAATAATCAAACAAACAGAGTTTAAGTTTAAATAAAAGGCTAAGTTAACAAAAATATTATGGTGATAAGATTCACAGATATTGTGAACCACGGTTTCAAGTGGTCCGCCCATCGCCCATGATAATATGGTCCATCGTGTTGGAGAGGATACTATCCCTTCGAATTATAGTATTCGTATACGTGCATAATTATGTTGGAAATTGTACCACACCATTAAAATATTTACGTGCACAGCTATAACTATAATTTATATTTACTAGGTAAAGAAAGAAAGGAAAGAAAGAAAGAAAATAATTTATTGGCAACCTAGGTATACAATTATGTATAAAAAAATACAGAAATGAAAAATTAAAAGACAGAGCAATAAAGAAATTGTAATAAATATTTTATTTCATGACACAGTTACAAAGACAAACTATTATAACATTAAAAACTTTAAGGTAATCGGTAAAAAGAAATAAAAATGAGTTCAGTTTTTTATCTGAGTTCGCCTACAAATAAAGAATAAATAAATAATAGCAATAAATACAGGTAACCAACAATTACGTTCGTCCTCCTCGTGATCGTGATTTCGTTCAAGGACTCGGTCCAAGGCGAGGTTGAAGATGTAACCAGCTATTCAGATACTTTATCGAACCAGCAGCGTTTCAGTTTCTACCCTTGGACGAATAAACCACTAAGCTTCTACCTCTAGGGGTTTACCCTATATTTTTCCTGGAATAACGAGTTTCTCCATACTTAAACTGACATGCCCAAAGTATAGGACACAATTACAAAGACAAACTATAATAACATTAAAAACTTTAAAGTAATCAGTATAAAAACATATATATATATCAGTATATTATGTTAAACCATTATTATTGTGCTGTGTCGCAAGAGTGTTTTTATACATGTAAATACTGACGGGTACTGTACGTGCTCAAAACTTAAAATCTCTAGTCGATCTCTACTCACTTCTCATCACTTTTGTGTCCCTAATTTTGGTACATACTTTGGTACAAATTGAGAATTGATTTGGTTGTAAAGTGGTAGTACTCCGTTATCCGATGTTTATTTATACGGGCTTTAATCTGAGCATGCATTAACGAATTTTTGTGTTCGAAAAATATTTATGAACACTCAGTACCTACCCTAAAAAGGTGAATGAATGTCGTAAAACCTAAAAAGCCTGAAGATATTGGTTCGAAACATCAAACACGAGTAGCATAGTAATCCTGCGAAGTCTTGAAATTGTTCCGTATTGTTTGTTTTGATTTGTTTAGATACTGCTGAACTTCTGTTTATGGTCCAGTTAAGTAAACTACAGGAGCATGAAAAATCCATTACCTTTGTTTTGCCATGAAGAAAGCCTTCTTGGAAACGGGAGACGTCACATAGAAGACGTAAAAAAGTCTAAATCGGATGTAAATAGAAAGGGTCCTTCTATTAAAAGGAGCTACAATTTCAATAGCACCTTCTGTGGCCATTCCATACATAGGAAGTGTTTCAGTACTATATATAGAAGATTTGGCGAGCACCTAAATAATGTAAATAGTTTGACCCAGTTTAACCTCGTCACCTTAATTATACTTATATAATAACTAGATCCGATCCCTGCGGCTTTGTACAAATCCTTGCACTCATTTTCATCCCATCAGGGGTTAAATTGCACTGGTGGTCTAGTGGTAGCGGCCCCGATCCTATGGACGTTGGTTCAAATCCGAAAGTAAACCAATACATTTTTCTTTTCAAAAAAATTATGTGCGCTATTATACCAGTACTCTCAGACGGTGAAGGAAAACATCGTGAGGAAACCGGCATGTCGTAGAAATTAAAAAGATCGAAAACATGTGTCAAGTGAATGAAAGGAGCCTTTGAGACGCACCTTAAATGCTTTCACGTAGTAGAGTTTAAATTTTCAAAGGCAGTGCTTTAATAAAATTGTCAGTTTCAAAGGCAGTCAGCTTCATAAGAGATTCTGGAAACATCAGTAATATCTACACTATTATCTACACCCTACTTATATTATGAATCTGAAAGTTTTATGCTTGGAACCTATTTGGAAGATAATTGGAAAAGAAATAAGTAACTCATGACCTGAAAGAACATATTAGGTCACTCTTTATCCAGAAAGTTGCAAGTGAAAGATATATGTATTGAAAAAGCCGGTCAAGTGCGAGTCGAATTCGCATACGAAGGATTCTGTACCATCGTACATGTTTTATTTTATTATTTGTTGTTATAACGGCAATAGCAACACACTGAAAATTTCAACTCTCTACCTAACTCTCCGGTTCATGAGATACAGCCCGCTGACAGACGGACGGACGGACGGATATACAGACAGGCGGACGGACAGCGGTGGCTTAGTAATATGGTCCTGTTGCTACCCTTCGGATACGGGACTCTAAAAATTATATCTCTCTTTTTGACGGTCTTGGTGTTTCAACTTTTGTAAAATTTTCTAGATTTTCACGTTCGATGGTATCGAAATTTTCATTGAAGATATTTCAGGAATGGTTACAATTTTGATAGATGCTCGGTTATCTGGTATTTTCACTTTTGCTTCTGCAACGGATAACCTACACTGTTTGTTTAAAAGATAAAAACATAACTTTGACCGAATTTAATGTTTCCTAAATGAAAGGACCAGCGGAATTCCCACATTAATTAGCGTGCTCGCTTGATCCAACATCTTTGTTATACTAACCCTTGTTGCAATTTGTGTCGCCAACGGTCTTGGTTTAATCCTTTGAGCCTTTCGTGTTTATGTTTGTTACATAAATGTAAGGGTGGCTAAGAATGTTATAGGCTGTTTCTATAAATCCACGCAGTATGACTCAGCGACTCAAGTTCGAGAATGTAAATTTTGTAAAAGGGTAGATGTGAAGTGTGCAATACCAATTTGCTTGCGAGATTGTAGTTTACTTTGGCGATTCGTCTATTACATCTACATAGAAATAGGTGCTTATATGTACAATGACCTCCCTTATATAAAAATAATCGTTTTTACTTTCGTTGTTTTCCAATATGGCCATAGTGAGTCTGTAGCCAAGTCATTTTCCGTTAAACGAAGTCTGACATAATTAAGCGATCGCAATGTCACCATCTGACTTTGCGATCTCATTATGTCTATTCCATTTATTTTTGTAATAAAGTTTATCTACTTCGTTAGACGTAAATTGACTTGGCTATGGCCTCTGGTTCCAAAAGAACACAGCTGTACCTAAGTTATTTGAACTTAGTATTTGACCCAAACAAATACTGGTGTAATTCCTCAAGATTCCAGGGAAGGCAACTTTGACAGATACAAGTTTGTTTTGTTTATATGGAGTTGGGGACCACGATTTATTCTCAATGTTTCAGACAGAAACTGTTGCTTGGACAAAGATAGACGGACAAAAATTGGAAGTACTTTTGAATTAGATTCCGGACATTAAATATTAAATATTTTTTTGTATGTCAGGATCGTAGCAAATGGAGATCCGTGATCTCTGCCTACCCCTATGGGTAACAGGTGTGTTAATTATGTATGTAGGTAAATATTTTGTTCTATGCATTGCTTTACTGTCTCATTTTAGAATTGGTCAAGAACTCTGAACTGAGCAACGTGTCGGAAAAAATGGATTATTTGATTAAAATAAATCGTTAGGCAAAAGTAGGTTTAGTAATATTTTCAGCCTATAACGAGTTGTGAAGTAAAAATGAATGTCAAGTTTCTATATGTGCCTTGTTTCATGTGAGTTCTACAAAGTGGACAGTTTTATTCACAAAGTTACATGGTTATTGTGTCTATTCGCTGCACCCCTCGACAAGAACTTAGTTTATGAGTCGTAAAAGAATAGTATGTAACACTCGCTACAAAACTTTACTACTATGTAGCAGCCAGAAAAGAGTCAAGCCGACAACAACTTAAACTGAAATATAAATAAATAATAAATAAATATTTGTGGACATTTCACACATCACCCATCTAGCCCCAAACTAAGCAAAGCTTGTACTATGGGCACCAGATGGCTGATATAATACTTAGGTATATACTTTTTTTTGTATAAACATACTTATAATACTACAACACCCAGATCCAAAAGAAATATTTGCAGAACATACAAACATTTCTCCCGTAGCGGGAATCGAACCCGCACCTCTTGCGTCTCAGCCGAGCGCTAGCCCGCCACGCCACAGAGGTCGTCTGGTTAAGGAACAAACATCGTGAAATCCTTACAAACTTCTGCATTTACGAGTAGGTATAATATTAGTAGGTATGCATAATGATGTACTTAACTAGGGTAACATCAGTAGGTAAGCAGTCTTTTATAAACCTAATAAGATTTTTATACACAGTACTATTACCGCAAATGGGTCTAATTTCCTCAAGTGGGAATATTATGAACTGATTTATGCAGTATCTACCTACTTCCGATTCTAAAGTATGGCTTCATTTTCGCACAGTGAGTATAACGTAGTTCAGTTGAATCAGCTCTGCGGGTGCTAGTATCTCGTGGCTTGCCCGGTCACGTAAGAATGGTCAGGTTATTACCCACATAATGGCTGTAATAATGGCGGAATGTCAGGCATGTGAGTGTAGGAAAAATCTACGAAAACAACAAGTCGATACTAAAACTTTTGGTTTTAAAAGTAGCGGTGTCTAGATGAAATACCAAAGGAGCTAGCCAAAATCACGCCTTGTCCTAAGTAGTCTACACTAATAATATTATAAAGAGGAAAGATTTTTTTTTGTAACGAATAGGCTCTGAAACTACTGAACCGATTTAAAAAATTCTTTCACCAGTAGATAGCTACATTATTACGGAATAACATAAGATATAACTTATTTGCAAAAAATTAGGGATCCTTACTAAAACTCTAATAATGTAACGAGAGGTGTAAAAAAAATACCTAAAAAATCCTAGTGTGAAGCCAGGGCGAGCTGCTAGTAATATTATAAATATAAAGTATGTGCGGATTTGAACATGTGAGTATGTCTGTGCCTCAATCACGCCATAACAGCAGAACGGATTGGAATGAAACTTGGAATATACATAGTGATGGAATAACATAAAGGCTTTTTTTATCCGGATACCACGCGAGCCAAGCCGCGGGCGGTAGATAGTATTATATGCTATAGATAGATAGTAAGACACTTACTTTCTTTTTTAGGGTTCCGAAGTCCCCTTATAAGGTACCCTTTAGTTTCGCCTATGTACTGACAGGGGTAAGTCTTAGTACCCCTTTAGTTTAACTCATTATTTTTTTTGTTTTGACTGAAATATAGTTACCTAATAATAGGTACTAGTCGAGTCACTCGTTTTTTCGAACAAATGTGGTGAAAGGATTTAAAGTGGGCCTCAACGGCACCTTTCGTGTACTTGTGTGTATATTTTTTTTTAAACTTTTTAGGTTCTACGACATACCGGTATCCTCACGATGTTTTGTTTTACCCTTGAGTTCTGGTATAGCGCATTTTTTTTCGGATAGAAAAATCCATTGATGTACGACCGGATACCCACGACCTTAGGATCGGAAGGCGGGGGCTACCACTAGACCAATATTGCTCTCTATTATTAAATCACTATTCTGTTCTGTAACTATAGGTAAATTATGTTGGTAGGTAGAAGACAGTTTCTGTTTTGTATCTTCGCTGTCAAAGACACGGGTTAATTGTATCGAGTACGAAACTACTTGCGAATTCTGTTTGAACTCTTATAATAAACAAACAGGTATATGACATATGTTGATAACTTCAAAGATGTGGCCAACCAAGAGAATATCTAATTGTAATGTTAATGATGCCCGTTCGTCCTTCTCATT
Source organism: Scotopteryx bipunctaria (assembly GCA_949320045.1). Lineage (NCBI taxonomy): Eukaryota > Metazoa > Arthropoda > Insecta > Lepidoptera > Geometridae > Scotopteryx > Scotopteryx bipunctaria. The sequence continues at coordinate 7,260,406 of OX439450.1, read as the reverse complement.
TCCCTAATGGTCTTCCGGTACACGTTTGTGCATTTGTGGGTTAAATGTTCGAGATTCCGAGTGATTCAGAGTCAAGATCGTACATTCTACATATAGGTAAGTACTAACTTTAATTAAGACTGTTGTCTATTTAGAAAATGTGCCTATAGGTATAAAAGAATAGGTTAATATTAGTAGGTAGAAATAATGAAATGTTTGTAATATTATTTATTTAAGTTTTAATTATTTCATCAAATAACGGACTATTTTGCAAAGGTCAGTAAATATTCGGCCAGTAAATTCAGTATCCTCACAGAAAGTTTTATCTTGGGGCTGTTTTAATTAACTTGTATCACTTAGTTATTATTATGACTTTATTGAGATAAAAGAGATATTAAGAAAGCAATATTATTTATATTAAAGGTTTAGTGGTTGTGACCCCGCCTTCCGATCCTGAGGTCATGGGTTAAAATTAGGTCGTGCACTAATGGATTTTTCTGTTCGAAAAAAAATAAAACATGGTGAGGAAACCAGCATGTCCTAGAACCTAAACAGTTCGAAAATAAATATGTGTAAAGTACACGAAAGGTGAAATATGTATCGGTAAAAGGAAATATGTGTCGCTGCATCTGTGACGTAGGTTGTTGTGTTGTGACTCACCCACGACATACATGTGCGTGTGGACCTGTGCAGTCTGGAAGGAGGGTGCGTCGGCCGACACCTCGCACGTGTATCGCCCTTCCGCGACCTGTGTCGCTGCTTCGATGACCAGATGCTTCGCGTCGCTCTCGCCTTTCTGAAAATAGATAACTAATCAAATTCGTTTCATAAATATTAATAGAAAAAGTTAACAAATATAAAATGCTTGTCTTGACACTGATTATCGACTTGTTTACTGCATCAATGAAATGAGAGAATTGTGGTCTAGTTAAAGTAACCTCAAATTTATGACGGGTATATCAGTGAAGAAGGAAAATTTCGTGAGGAAACCAGCATATCCCGAAGGATAAAAATTTTACATGTGTCAAGTTTAATCTTTTCACCACATTAATTCAAAAGAATAAGTGAAACTAGTGGCAGGTAGTAATGGTTATGAAAAAGCTGTTCATTTCTAAACCACACATCATACCTACATAAAGGCTGGATTTGAGCATTTAAAAAAATAAACGATAACTACATAACTATAGCGAAGACATTAAGCTCACTGGGACAGTAGATAAATAGTCCTATATAAATTTGCAACAGCAAGACTCAATAGAATTGCTGACATTCCAAAAAAAAAAAAAAAAAAATCTCATGTGCCTGCAACTTTACTTGGGGTTGAAGTCAAAATATTAAAGTATTTCTGATTTAGATACTTTAGCTTAGAATTTATCACACACCTAGGCTGTCCCGCTATGATGTATGCTACATATATGAGTAGCGTACATCAAAGCGCTAATCAACTTGGCGTAATTAACTCTCGCTTATTCCAATAAGCTCGATATTCAGAATTCGGATTCCTTCAGTAATGTTATTGCAGCTGTCAGAAGTTTGAGCTGATCACCACGTAAATTAGCTGTTTGCTGAATCCATGCAATACTAAGTATTTAAGTATTAAAGACAATATCTTTCTAACTAGGTACCGTTCTAATTCACCATCACGCAATAATGATACAGCGTAGGTAATGGGTTTCCACGTTTTTATTCCATTACAGCTGAAATTGAATCCAAACAAACTTTTATCGCCATTAAAGTTCCATTATCTCCTGTTTCTCCATTACTTTGAAATAATTACTGAACTATGTAATGTTGGAAGTAAATTAAATTTATTTTCAATTGCGCGATCATATTTATTTCAGACTACATAGAAAATTATCAGGGTCCACTCCACATTGTATTATTATTATAGAAAATTAATTACATGCATACATAAAATCACGCCTGTTTCAAATAGGGGTTGGCAGAGATCGCGGATATCCATTTGCTACGATTCATAGACTACAAACATCTTTCGCTTCATTCACTTTTATACATTTCTTATGCATGCTCGTCGGTTTAGGGTACCCTTGACCTTGCCCTTTTCTTAAATGCAATATGCGTCAGTAAAAGAAGGTTCATATGAGCTAGTGGCCACGGTGTCCAGCCTCCCTGCGATGAGGTGAAGGTAGCTGTGTTGGAGCTATCGCGTAGCCGATGCAGGGACGCAGATCTTTTGCGTATTATCGCTGCGAAACTGTCCACTTGTGCAAACATTCCTGACGCGCTGCAGAAGCGCGGTAGCCCCATCAGCACCCTAAATGCATTATTTTACTGAACACACAGGGCATCACAAGACTTATTCGTATGCTTTACCCATAAGCTTTAAGTATAAAACGACTGACAGTATGATCTAAGTAACATCGTTTTTACTTGCCTTGTTCAACGTGCTAACCTACGGTGTAAGCATATTCGCTCTTATTTATAATGACCTGTGTTCTCTCTCCATATCCTTGTCATCTGTGTGATCATCGGTAACCCAATGGACCCGATATTTTAAACACGCTACCTGCTTCAGCTTGCTGCCGTTAAGTTTAACCGGCCGGCGGCGGTATGGTGTTATAGGTTTTGGAGCCTGATTTGAAGACCATTAATTCACTTTGGACCATGCATAGTGAAAGTTTTCGATGTAAGTACGATTTATTCAGCTAAAGAACCAGTTTATACAAAAAAAAAACAAGCGAATTCTAATCTTATCTAATAAGCCTATCTCATCTAGATCCCACTGTTGGGCAAAGGCCCCTTAACTTCTTTCATCCGATATTCACCCTCTTTTAGTCAGTTTGTAGAGCTCAAATTTTTATCTTGAAAAGAGAAAAAAAATTATCTATGAGTAGGTACGAGCACGTGCCATCAAATGATGAAAAACAATTTAGCGATAATAGCTTCTTTAGAAAACCAGAACCCTGGATATTTATACTTAGGATGGCCTGTGAAAAGCGCTGCATTGTCTTGTTTTAAAGTACTCAGACAATGTTCTAGTATTGATCGGACTCTCAACACTCGTTGCAATGATTTGGACTTATTGTAAGTTTTGTTATGAGTTGGTAGCAAAAATATCGACCATTTACTAAGTGTAATCCTACTAATATTTTAAACGCGAAAGTTTGTAAGTAGTGATGTTTGTTACTCTTTCACGCCTAAACAGCCTAACGGATTTGAATGAAACTTGGAATATACATAGTACCTACATGTGCTAGATTAACATATAGGCTATTTTTTATCCGGGTACCACGCAAGCGAAGCCGCGGGCGTCAGATAGTATAACATACATCTCCTGGACACTGGAAGGTTCAGCTATGTACCTGAAATACAGCTTTAAGGTATAACGTAGTATTTGGCTTTGACTAAATCATTTGCAAAAGATGAAAAGGTCAATCAACATGATGATGATGGCTAATAAGTACTCCATTATGCATTAGATAAATTTACTTATTCCAAAATCGTTTACTATTGATATACATTATATATGAATAATAGAAACTTAGAACGAATAGGATAAGACAAACAGTAGGTCGAAGATTATTATTGTACTCTGAAATTAGTTTAGTTCCCCTTTGTTTAGTAAAATTCATCTCCTACTATGAAGCGCTCGTGGCGTAGCTTACTTAGAAGTTCTTGATTAATCGTTGAAGTTAAGCAACGTTGTGTGCGGTCACAATTAGGATGGGAGACCGCAAGTGGTATAACGAGCTTAGCGCTTCCGTGCTTCGGAGGGCACGTTAAATTGTCGGTCCCGGCTTTTAAGTCGTTAAGCCATGGCTTAACGACTTAAAAGCCGGGACCGACAATTGACGTAGGCCTTTAGGCGACCAAAAAACTCCGTCACAAGAGTTGGCCACTAGCTTAATCGAACTTACTTTTTTATCTCCTTCTATGTCTAGGTCTCTCTTGTTTAACTTCTACCCAGACCATATTTATTAGTGAGTTAATGATACTCGTCTTGTTTTCAGCACTTACGAATATGCATACAGAACCATGGTATGAGAGTACTGTTTCAGTTTTTGGGAGAATATTTTTCTCATTGCTTTACTGTCCCTTACGAACTCGAAAGTTCTTGAAGTTATCAAAATATTTTTATTATCCTTGTAACAAAACTCTTGTAGGGGCTGCGACCCAGCACTTTGCGTGACTTGTTTACGTTTGTCTTTATCGTATTCCCTGGAAACATTTTGTCAAAACAATATAAAATACATTACGTGAGATATTTTCAATACAGTATTGGCAGTAAGTATTATGGAACTCAAATGGAGTTGGGCAGGATTGCGAGGCATGAAGTGATGACCGGTATGTGCAGAGTTATATAAATGGCTATAATCGGTGGATAAAAATTCTTTGACACTTTTGAATGGTGGCCGAGATGTTGTTATAGAAATGTGGGTCGTCCTGCAACAAGATGGGCAGAGGACATAGTAAAAATCGTGGGCCGTTGATAAACAACACTAGCACACAATTGTGATGGATAAAGCACAATTGCGAAGCACTAAGTCTTTGCCTAGCCATTGCTTGCATATAATCCGGTCTTTAATCATCATCATCATTCACCGGATTATATGCAACATAAAAAGCCCAAAATATGCATAAAAAATAGCTAAAATATGCACGAAAATTCATAAAAAGGGCCAAAATATGCAGCACGAAATAATAAAAAAGTCATATTTTTAAATGCTTTAAAAAAAAAGCTATTTTTACTCAACAATAATAATTGTTTTTGCGAAAATATCAATTACAAAATATATTTAACAATGAAATTTACAATTTACCTTTAAAAATGTATACGACTAAGTACTGTTCTAAATGTTCTGTAGAAAATATATCTATGCGCGATCGGACGTTTCTGGTGAGACATCATTATTTTGTCTATGCGTCATCAGAACGATGAACCAGATCGAGATCGAGCTATGCATGATTTCAAATGTTTTGCTGAAATATGCAACTACCGCTGAAAAGGGGCTAAATATGCAATATGCATTTGCATATAATCCGGTATTTATTGATGATAATGGTAGTAAGTAGAATTCAAACCGATCCGGTCGACAACATCAACAACTGGAACGAACCGCGCTTAAGCACTTAATTGACGCTATATCCATTTTGTAAAGGTACAGTGAGCTGCAACTGAATTGGTTATCCCGTTTGGCCAAACCAATTATTGGTTCGGCTGCATGTCGTTATTATCTTTTGGTTTTTTAATATTTGAATAGCCGCTTATGAAAATTGTAAATAAACAAGCTTCCACCCGCGGCTTCGTTCGCTTGATACTCTGAAAAAGTAACTTACGTGTTAATCCTACAAACGTGTCGATGTATATTCCAAGTTTCATTCGAATCCGTTTAGCCGTTACGGCGTGATTGAGGCACAAACACAACATCCTCACAAACCTTTGAATTTATAATAATATGAGGACACATAACTACCCCTGTGGACGTATCAGAGCGAACAATTTGAACCTTGATCGACCGAGGTGGGTCGAATGGTACCTACTTGACTTTAAGGGTCCCGTTCCCGAAGGGTGTCAACGGACCCTATCACCAAACCTCCGCTGTCCGTCTGACTGTCTGTCCGTCCGTTTGTCAAAATAGATGTGAACGATCGCGTCTAGATCAATTTCGAATCGAATTGAATAGGATTTCGGGTGTATAAAATAAAGACAAAGTGAGACCGTGCAAAATAATGAAATCAAATAATCCATAAAATCAAATAATTTGTAGGTCAGCTGTTACAACACAAGTTGAAACGTCAGGAAAAAACAAGGAAAATTAGGTACCCGATACACACCCGTTTTATTAACTCAAATTAGATGTTATCGAGTCAGATGTCTATCTTACTTATATTATAAATGCGAAAGTTTGTGAGTTTGGATATTTGGATGTTTGTGCCTCAATCATGCCTAAACGGCTGAACGGATTTGAATGAAACTTGGAATATACATAGTAGGTACATGTACTGGATTAACAGATAGGCTATTTTTTATCCGGGTACCACGCGATACATTTGGCCAAAGATGTTTGGCATAATGCCCAATTGACATCATACTGATAATTACAAGTCCATCACCGATTGGTATACCAGAATACATACGGTAAAACTTAATGACACTGTGACCACGCTTCAGTAGCCTGTACCACGTATCGGAGTGAGGTGATTCGGTGCATCAGCCGCTACAAGCGAGTTAATATTAACGGTCCCCCGTCCGACGTAATGAAGCGATGTTGGAACGTGTCGCGATAAAATTTAAGCATCCCACATGGACGTTATGAGTACTCTGACATCATATCAGTTAAGCTAAACTAGAGTTGTGAAAGTGGACGAAAAAGCCGCTTTTTCACAATAGGTAAAGTACTTACCGTTTTTTATTCTTATGTAACGTGTTTATACTGTATACAATCCTTGCAAAAATGTAACATCTCAGATGGAGTTATCAACTAAGCTAAACTAGAGTTGTGAAAGTGGACGAAAAAGCTGCTGTTCACAATGGGTAAGTTTAAATATCTTTCAAAAAAAAAATAGCTAACCGTGGTTTCTTATTTGTATCTTTCACGCTTGGTCGCGTTACGAACAGGTGTAAATGCAACGTAGATTTAAAACGTGTCCAAGTGATCCCCGTGATTTTATGGAATAAAATTTGACTTTGACTTTGACTTTGATCTGTCTACTTCAGCCAAAATGGAGATACAATAACATTTATGTAAACAAACCGATGCGTATGTTTCGTTAATATGATGAAATCAATTTAGTTTAGGTAAATAAACCTCGCAAAATATGTGTGCACACCTTAATTTAACTATTCATACTATTTAAAAGTTTCATAATCAAGTAATGAAAAAGTAAATTTTAGGTTATGTATGGGCGGTTTGTTTACATAAATTGTATCTCCAGTTATACCATCGTTTAAGCTATAAGACCGTTCGTGTGTAACTTGATTTTGTTATTTATTTTGTATTGTTATTGTATGTATAGCTTGTAGAGAGTTTATAGATTTCCAACAACACTTCTCCATTGTTTCTCGTTCATTATTTCAACTAGGCCTTAGAAAACTGTTTCTAAGGGTTCGTGACCTTTTAGAATAATTATTCTGTTACTTACATTTAAACTTACAGACTGGGAGCCCCTACAGTATGCTTTTCAAATAAAACCAGTCAAGTGCGAGTCCATTACGCACACAAAGGGTTCCGTACCATCGTACATACATATTTCATGTGGTAGGGGGCCAGTTTTATTTCTTTTATTTTTATTATTTGTTGTTATAGGGGCAATAGAAATACACATTCTGTAAAATTTTCAACCTTCTACCTATTACAGTTCATAAGTTACAGACCTCCGAAAGACATACGAACGGACGGATGGACAGCGAAGGCTTAGTAATAGGGTCCTGTTGGTACCCTTCTTGTACGAAATGATTATTTTATGTTTGTTTTCATGTCTTTTCAGGTCCATATTATATCTTAACCTAGAAATCGCTGAATAGTACACAATCGAATGCATACTGAGACTTAATTATCGAAAAATTCGACAAAGTTACACGTTTTGTCACACTAGATAAAAAAGTCGATAAAACTGATAAAGAATTAATTATTTTGATGGTATAATATGTGTGTTATCAACTAATTAAAATAGACCCATTTAATAGATTTTTTTTAAGTTTCATTAACTGATTATATTCCCTTATTGATATTCCAAAAAAGAGTACCTACCTATTTCCCGAAAATCAGAAGCGTGGGGTAAATGATACGGCATTCAAACAATGGTTTGACCCTTCATCCTATGTCAGGTCCGAAATGTCAAAAGGTCAAAGGAATACCTATCCTTTTATATTAGGCTCTGTGATCTCCTAGTTGAGACATTATAAAAGACAAAAAAATACTTAAAAAATTCGTAACATAAAAAGGGAAGCAACATAAATAAGATGATTGAAATTAAATGCTGAGAAGGATAGATAAGAAAGAATACTGAACCATCTTAGATGGAATGATAATGAACAAAATTAATATTGACGATAACGAATAAGATGGAAACGTAAGTTTAAAAAAAGTAATGAGCAAGTGGCCAACTCTATTGACGGAGTTTTTTCTGCCGCCCAAAGGCCTCCGTCATGGCTTAACGGCTTAAAAGCCGGGACTGACAATTTAACGTGGCCTCCGAAGCATCGAAGCGCTCAGCTCATAATGCCACTTGCGGTTACCCATCCAAATTGTGACCGCGCACATCGTTGTTTAACTTCAATGATCAATCAAGAACGTAAGCAAGTTACGCCACGAGCGCTTCAGATACTAATAGTAGTACACAAACTGTCACGAATTTTGAGCGATCAGTGAAAAAATGGGGTAGGTTTATCATTGCAATGTAATTTTAAGACTACAGGATAATGATTTTTAAACATTTGTCGTAAATTAATAAAATTAACACCAAACTATGACCTAACCGCATATACAATGCGGTATATAGGTACAATCGTTTGAAAGCAAAGTTTCCTTACATGATTATTCTATTCTATTCCAACAATGCCAAACCTCCGTTTTCGTCCTCACAGAAATCTTAAAAGCCGGAACGGTTACCCTTTGCTTTGGCCGCATTGTACACACAACTTTTCGCATTCCTACAACTAAAACTCACTCGAATTTAGACTTTATCCCAAGGCTTCAAAAGCTAGTCTTGTGTGCACACAATGGTTAGTGCGTCGTAAAAATAGTTAGGGTCATGACGAACTAATTACGAACTATGAAATTGTAGCAATAATATTAACAATTCTGGTTTAACTCTACTCTATGAATAAATTAGACGTAAGTAGTCTATTGATGTTGGCAGTTAAAAAAAACTTTAGCCTGATTGTATATTCTAAATAATGTACGGGGCTTTGTTAGCGTAGTGGAAGGATACAAATAGCTTGATTCAGCCTTTAAAAAATAAAGACATGTAACAAAAAATCCTTTTTTTTAATCTACAACATACCTAAGAACCTTTTCTAAAATGAAACTAACATAATGCAAAAAATTGCATCGAAATCGGTTCAGTATTGCTTATTGAGTTTCACAGGTGCAAAATCTATGCGAGCTGTTGCGGCGCCCTCTGGTAGGCTATTTCCGTAAAATATATCTATCTATATATATCAAGAACCTTTCCTGAAATGACAACAAAAAAATGCAAAAACCGCATTGAAATCGGTTCAGTACTTTTTGAGGAAAATGGTAACAGACAAACACAAATAAATAAATAAACATACAACCTCTTAGGCCAAACGCATATACCTTCTCCGTTCCATCGTGGGTAAAAATAAATGATAACAGGTTCACAAACTTTATGAAATACTACTAACTTTATTCATATTGTAAAAAAAATTAAAGAGAAGGTAGTATCTTACTTATATTATAAATGCGAAAGTTTGTGAGTTTGGATGTTTGTGCCTCAATCACGCCTAAACGGCTGAACGGATTTGAATGAAACTTGGAATACACATAGTACATGTACTGGATTAACATATAGGCTATTTTTTATCCGGATACCACGCGAGCGAAGCCGCGGGCGGCAGCTAGTAGCTCAATAAAATAGAAAATAACTGATTTTATCCGCGTTGGGTTTTATATCATACATACTTATTTCTTGCATTCTGCATTCTTCCACTGCGTTCTCTAGGAGTTAAATTTAGAATTATTTTCTCTGTGCACCTTCATCATAAAAGGGAGATCCTCAAATGTTCATGCTTTGCCTTGATTGTTAGTCAAACAGCCATTAGTTAGTTACTATTACTATTAGCTTGAAATGAGAGCACCGGTGGTCTAGTTGGTAGTGACCCCGCCTTCCGATCCTAGGGACGTGGGTTCAAATCCGGTCGTGTACCAATGGATTTTTCTGTGTGAAAAATTTATGTGCATTATAACAGTACTCTCAAACGGTGAAGGAAAACATCGTGAGGCAACCCTTAGTCAGATCCGCACGTATTGACCATGTCTTTCCTTTGGACAAGGCCGACTAAGCTGAGAGGATAAGCCTACTCCATCTTAATTCGTCCCGGGCACTACGACGTCCCGTTTGTTAAGGTAAAAAGTTGCCTCCTGACGCTGTATATGACGCTGTATTGTATATCTAATGGTTCAAGGCCTTTGTTTTGTGTTTAGCCTGAAATGTCCCACTAATGGGTAAAGGCTTCCCCTTGTTTTTTTAAGGTACTCCTGTCTCGTTCCAATTCAACCCACGCCCTGTTAAAGATGTCGAGGTCATCTTGCCATCTCTTTTTGGGTCTGCCACGACGCCAGCTCGCTGTCTCAGGGCTCCAATGAGTGGTGACTTTCAGGGATGTTATGGAGCACCGTAACCGAAACTATCGGATATCCAAAATAAAAAATTATCCGTAACCGTAACAGAATCCCATTTAAAAGTTATTTCGAATAATTTCGGAGGGCGGAGTCCAATTAGACATGTTATGACAGGTTTTTGTTTTGCCCGGCTGGGTCAACACACTAGCCACACGCGTCCCTTGTACATTTTCTGTAGATTTTGAACTTGTAAATTGCTGCTGGGTAAAAAATATCAGTAAAATATTTTGGTACAATTTAAAAGTTTATGGTATTTTGCTGTAGGTATATTGTTGGTTTATTTTAGAAAGATAATGGCAACCCTCTTCTGAATTCTGTTTTGATATGGCTATGGGAATTACCCATTCTTGCGTTTCTTTGTTTGAGTCAGAATCAGTCTATAAATAACACCCAACAGTCACATACATAGTCCTGAGCCCACACTAGGATTCCCTGTGTCGTGGGTATCAGAAACTACGAGTACCATGGTACCAGAATACCCAGACCCGGAAGAACTATCTACAGATCATGCAAACATTTCTTCCGCAGCGGGAATGGAACCCGCGCCTCTTGCGTCTCTGCCGAACAATCACTCGCCTACCGAGGCCGTCAATCTATTTCTTAAAACTTGCATGTTTTATTTTTTATTTTTCAGCCTACAGCTCGTCCGGCATGTGATAGACAAAGACATGACCATCCCGGCTCCATTTAAGCTTTGCAACGGTTCGAGCAACGTAAGCAATTTGGGTTTGGGAGCGCAGAGCTTTGTTTCGTATTCAATCTGTACGTTTTTCACCGAGGATCTGCGCTCCATCCCCCGCTGGACCAATAGTTAGTAACGTACAATCATTTCGGGCGATTGCTCGGCAGAGACGCAAGAGGCGCGGGTTCGATTCCCGCAGCGGGAGAAATGTTTGCATGTTCTGCTTAACGGATTCGAAAGTTATGCTCTAACAAACATACAACGCCAAATCGCCAAGTTGCCACTGAGATCTTCGCTTGCTTCGCTCACTCGATCAAAAACATGACCCTCCTTCTTCTAAGTCAAGTAAAAATAGAAGTACCTTCTAGCTTTTACGAAGTCTGGTTTTAGTTTTAAGTAGGTATATGTAAATCAAAAGATTAAATTTTTATTTTTACTTTTCAAAAAACTTTTTTTTATTTTTCTTAATTTTTTTTGATGTTTAACTTCCGTCGTCTGCGAGTTTTACTTTTATAACTATTTGATTGTACCTATATACTATAAGTGGAAACTTTTAATTGGCTTTCCGTATGGAAGTAAGTGCGCTCTGCGTATATTAAATATTTTAACTATTTATATTCATAGCTGTAAGGTTTTCTAAAATGATTAAAATAAAAATAAAATAAAAGCCTCAGCGCATACTCACATGAACTTCGATCCCGGGTATCCTGAACACTTTGAGCGGAGGTACGTCCTTGGGCGAGTACCTGCAGAACTCCCTGTCTCCTCGATACCACTTTACGGAGTACAGTTCCTCTTGCTCTAAGTCGTACAAGCATTGCATCTCAACCTTGGAGCCTCTTTCTACGGAATCGGGAACTATCATGTGCACGTTTCTTAGGCAAATTGTACCTGGAAGAAAAGAAAATACTCGTTAATATTCTACTAATAGATATTGTAAATGCAAAATTTTGAGAGGATATGAGGAGTTTTATGCATCAATCACGCGATAATGGCTGAATGGAATGAAATTTTGAATATGCACATATCTCTGCATGTGCTGGAATAATCCCCAGGTTATTTTTTAGGTTTAAAAATAATAATAATATGGAACCAGTATGATAAAAATATGTAATAACTGAAAGGTATGTTAATTTGCAATAGATTGTCTTAACTAACTACAAAATGTGAAGCTTACGAGGGGCGTTCAAAAAATTCTCAGTATGGATATAAGGAAATTACTTTTTAATCTTATTTTATTTTTATCAACGTTTATCTTAACATGGATACGTTTATTATTTATTAGTCTTTAAGTTTCGTAGCTTTGTTTTTTGTCAAAACGATATTCGGTCCGTCTGATACATAGTTTAAGTAAGAATCGTTCTGTTCTGTAAACAAAATGGAAAAAATAGTCGTAATCGCTACGAAAAGTATAAATGCAATTATTCTTATTATTTGTTAGCAATGTATCCGGTTCTCAAAGGCCCCAACGGAAGACCAGCGTGGGTTGTTTCAACCTGACATGCTGAGTTTGGACCATTTTACAACTGTTTCATAACTATGTTAAATTAATTTAGTATAGTCTTTGTTGTTGCTAATAAATTGTTATCTATACCTATAAAAGAGCTAAACCTGACTGATTGACTGACTGATTCATCATCGCCAAGTCGAAACCACTGAAGCAAGAAGGCTGAAATTTGGAAGCCTCCTTTTATAGCAAAACCACCACAAAGGCGGGATTTTTCGAAGTTCAACCCCTAAAGGAGCGAAAAGGGGTGTTTGTATGGAACTTTATAACGTGTGGTGCGATTGGCTTGAAACTCGGTTTGGATACTATAAATGCAAAATAAATGGACAAAAAACAACCCTGAAAACCTTTAGCAAAATGGGGTGAAATGGACCTATCAAAGTTTGGAAACTTTACGGGTAGTGCTTTGGCTTGAAACTCTGTATGGAATCCTACTCTAAATAAAATAAATGGATATGTGTTTTCGAGTTTTTCCCTCCCTCACCCTCAAAGAACCAAAAGGAATCTAACGCATACGAAGTCGCGGGCAACAGCTAGTAGAATTCTACCTATGTGTCTGACGTCATTCGTCAAGGTATTGTTTCAAAATTCCCTTTAAAATTAATTTCGTTCAATGTATTGGTATTGCTTCATTTCATTTGTTTTCGAAAAGTTATTTCGCTGTAAATGACTAGTGTTTACACACGGCTTTGTTTTCTGATTATAAGTTCTGCATTACGAGACAAAAGTGTTTACTGTTCGATTATTATTAGTATTAGCTGTTCGTCTTAGACAACTCATACATTTTTAGCCCCTATGCTCCTATGCCCTAATCAAAGTAAACATTAGTTCTAGCGCCACACCATCCATTGATTACTTAGTTCGATAGATTTAGGGGCCACTTAGAAACTGGGAAGTGGGCGCCATATTTTACGGCACTGCTTACGTAGTATCGCATTCGAAATTCAATTTCTGGTTTCACGTGTAAATGCGGAAATTATGCAGATATACTTGTATATCTGTAGATAGCTGTTGGTTTCCGATACGGAGGGTCCATAATGGAGTTTAAATGTTCAACAGTTAAAAAAGAAGTAACTAAAACGTTCGCATCGGACCCTACCACTGCGAAATTAAAGTTTTTTCTCTCTCTTTATGTCTAGTTTTTTGAAGGAAATGTCCGTGAAAAACTACGTAGTTAAAAGTGCGCCAGTATAATAAAGTCTACGAACGACGTCACATCCAACACGAGAGCTAGGTTCCTATAATTATCCGAAAACGTGGAACAAAAGGAAGGTTATGAGTTTTACAGTTTACACGTACGTGTCGTACGTATCTATGTACATATAACATGTGTGTGTTCATCAGACTTAGAAATGTTGTCAGTTCTCGTCTTTCTCTCTAAAAAACTAGTTAGTAATAAAATATCCAATTTTACATATCTTTTATTCTTTGTTCTCTCAAGATAATTTTAAAACATTCTTATTTAAAAGTATCGAGGAAATTCACATAAAAACGTGATTTCATCTTGAAACTTGATATCCCATTAGAACCCCAGACATCACAGGCTTAGGTAAATAGTTTCAGTTGGGACAAACAGTAACGTAATACTACCACATTCAATGTTATTTACTTTTATATTCTCTTATTTAACTCATGCCAGTCTCATAACAAAGGAGTTAATGAGCTTACCCTTTAGTGTGTAGAATCCTACTAATATTATAAACGCGAAAGTTTGTAAGTATGGATGTATGTATGTATGGATATTTGTTACGGCAGAACGGATTTGAATGAAACTTGGAATATACATATTACATGTGCTGCATTAACGTATAGGCTATTTTTATCCGGGTACCACGCGAGCGAAGCCGCGGGCGGCAGCTAGTTTAATATTTTTAGCATTCTTTATTTATAAAACATTTCAGAAGTTTATCACATTAATTGTTGATTGTATAAAGATAATCAAAAAACAAGCGCTGAAGCGCTCGTGGCTAAGCTTGCTTAGACGATTTTGATTGATACCCTGTGCGCGGTCACAATTGGGATGGGTTACTGCAAGTGGCATTACTAGCTGAGCGCTTCCGTGTTTCGGAGGGCACGTTAAATTGTCGGTCCCGGCTTTTAGGCGGCCTAAAAACTCCGTCACAAGAGCCGGCCACTAGCTCATACGAACTTACCTATCAAAAAACAAAATATGTAGCTATTCCTAATTACCTAAACAAATGCACATAAAAATCGTTATCAAAACACAAAATAATAAAACATGATAGAAAATACTACGCCTCGTCTACAAGAATATCTCTTTTAAAATCGATTTGTGTGGTTTTTGGTGTTTCGTTTTCGTGTCAACGGAAACCTATTACTAAACTTCCGCTGGCTGTCTGTCCGTCCGTCTGTTTGTCAGCAAGCTGTATCTCATGAACCTTAATAGGTAGAGAGCTGAAATACAAGTAATGTGCTTCCACATTCGATCCGACTGCACTAAGAGTTCGGTATCAAAATATTTTCTAAAGTGTATTCCTTCACATTAAATATTTCAAACGCAATTCTAGTACTACAAATACTACTACTTATACTAATGTATTCCATCATAATGTATGTGTTTACTAGTTTTGGCCTGCGGTTAAATCCACTGGTATAAAAAGTAACTTTTAATGTTATTTTATACTTCGAATTTTTACAAATTCGATGTCGAATAAAGTCAACCCAAAAATCTTACCTAAAATTTTGTCAAAAAATCTTATAAAAATCTGGTTATTTAAATTACAATTTCGTGAACAGATAGCTCCACCCTGCCGATGTGTTCTCAAAATTGGAGTATGGATAATAAACTGTTTATTAAAAATTTCAGCCAAATCCATTACGGAGATTAGTGGGAACAAACACACACACATACAGTGTGATTAGTAGGGTGAATATGGTACTAAATATTACAAACATATTATGTAAAATAATGGGGTGGGCAGAGCCACAAGTAATCATAAGAAAATTTGCAGCCACACCTGATTTAAAGTCCCGAGATGGATATGGTGAACAATAGTGATAGCTAATCAGCTCATCGCCCATATTATGTAGATGGATTATCATATTGGAGGGGGTATTATCCCTTAGTCGACTTCGTGTCTGCTCGGGGAGAGAAGCAGCTGGACGCATTTTATGTTTTTTCTATACTCCCAGTCCAGCAGAGAAGTAAAGTAGTTCGTAGTGTTCGTGTATAAAGTAGACTCTAGACTGTATAGTCAACTTTGTTTTAACCCACTCTTGCCTTCAAATGTGAAGCCTGCATGTACGAAATTGGGAGCAAGTGCCTTTCAGGGTATGAAAGAAAAAAATGTGCCACGTCTTTAATCCCCAACGTCCTCGACTGTTTAGTTTCAGGCGAAGTTTTTTGATGGAGTATTCAGCGTTCCCGCTTTGCATCATACATGCCCATTAGCTTTTGCCTGGCTGACAGACGGGTATTGTATTTCATGTGTATCTTTATATGTGGTACTAGAGGAATGCATTGAGTATTTTTATCCGACTACGGCGGAGAAAAAAGGAGAGTTATGAATTGGTCCGGTATGTATGTATGTGCTTAAGTTCCCTCATAAGATCTAAACTGCATAATATAATTTGACTAATGAGGTGTCGGTGGAAGCCTCTCGTTCTCTGGTTATTAGGCTATGTGACGTCACATTAAATTGAATATGTCACATAAAACATAAGTAGAAATACTTGCAATTAGTAAAATTTTAATTTGTACGTATAGTGCGTTTACGTTTTTCTACTTAATATAACGTGCCACGTTTTAATCAAAGGTATCTACCTATCAAATAAAGTTTACTCATTATTGATCTACCAAAGACCTCGAAACTACTACCTAAGTAAATGTAATGCGAGTAACTTAGTTAAGCCACTTAACAATCAGTAGTCGCCGTTTCCGGAATCAGTGCGATGCCCAAAATACAATTATTTATATCAAATACATAGATTAGAATGGGGATGTCATGCGGAGGGATGAAGGAATGACGAGAAGAATGTTAGATATGAAAGTAGATGGATACAAGGTTAGAGGCATACCAAAGAAGAGATAAATGGATTGAGTGAATGATAATATGAGTAAGAAAGAAGTGGAAACTGAGATGGTGCATCAGAGGAATAATTAATAAATACCTAATAGTAAATAAATATTTGTGGACGTTTCACACAGCGCCATCTAGCCCCAAACTAAGCAAAGCTTGTACTATGGGAGCCAGATGGCTGATACAATACTTATATACTTTTTTGTAAATACATGCTTATAATACATAGTATTGAAACACCCAGACCCGGAAGAAATATTTGCAGAACATTCAAACATTTCTCCCGCAGCTGGAATCAAACCCGCCACGCCACTGAGGTCGTCAAGGAATGGAAGAAGAAAACATGTTGTGCAGACCCCACTGAAGTGGGATGAGGGAAAGGAAATGATGACTTGTACCAAACATACAACATAATAATCGAGCCAAAGTTTGAGAATCTGGGTTATATTATATTCATCTTAATTACACACGTACTTCTCGACTGTCTTCGAAATTCAGTTCGGAAGTTGTGTTCTGGTCATGAATAATAGACGACGTTATATGAGATCATCCTCATCATCAGCCAATAACAGTCTACAGGACATGGCCTTCCCCAATGAGCGCCATCAAGCCTTATCTTCGGCTTGACGCATCCAGCTACCAGTCACACCAGCTAGCTGGAGGGTGTCCTACCATTACGTTTATTTTATGAGATAAAAAAAAACTAAATCTTTTACCATACATACTTTACATACTAGTAGGTATGATTTATATAGGAGGCAACTTTTGCTTACACTAACAGGACGCTGTAGTGTCCGGGACGAATTTTAGATGGAGTACGCTTGCCCAGCACGACCGGATTTGAAGCCATAGCCTAAGGATCAGAGGTCAGGGTTGCTAACACACTAGACCATCAGTGCTCTCATTAGTTAATGAGATAGAAACTTACTCGTAGTATGAAAACATTCTCAGGTTAAACGGTAATCAGGTTATCGAAATGACGCCATTCAGGAAAATCTTTGTGGCATTTTGACGTGAGATCTTTTTAGGGTTCCGTACCCAAAGACCCTATACTAAGACTCTGCTGTTCGTCCGTTTGTCAGTGGGCTGTATCTCATGAACCGTAATAGATAAAGTTGAAATTTTCACAGTGTGATTTTTATTGCCGCTGTAACAACAAATTATAAAAATAAAAGAGGGCCCCATACAAGAAACATTTATGTACTATGGTACGGAATCCTTTGTGTGCGAATTCGAGTCTAGCTTGACCGGTTTTTTTGGATTAGTCTCGTCGATGTGGGAGGACAATGAATGTATTATTAGGTTATGACTGTTTGTATAAAAGTATTCCAGTGAGACTTTTTCATGAATATAATGGATGTAACACGGCCTTTCGTTTGTAATTAAAAACGAAAAATACCTAAACAAATACAATCTTTTGTGTTTGGTACATATGTTCGGTTCCAATCTCCTACTGACGGACGACGGATCGTTCATTACCATAGTAACGTTGTTATCTGTCGAAAATATTGACATAAAAACAAAATTACTAGAGCTATGAAATATATGTTGCCCGTTAGTAAAATATTGGAACCAGGTACTAATGAAAATTGTGGAACATTTTTAGGATTTCGTAACCGAAGGGTGCTAACGGGATCCTATTACTAAGCCACCGCTGTTCGTCCGTCCGTCTGTCTGTCAGAAGGCTGTATCTCATGAACCACAATAGGTAGAGTGTTTAAATTTTCACAGTGTGTATTTCTTTTGCCCTTATAACAAAAAAATAATGAGGACACCATACAAGAAACATTAATTTCTTTAACGTTCGTAATCGATCATCGAAGCTACTTAAAAAATACAAAGAGTAAAAGTCATACTAAAAAGTACATCTACGGAACCCTTCGTGTCCGAATTCGACTCATACTTGACCGTTTATATTTTTGTTGCATTTTCTGGTAGTAACCATAACTCGAGACCTTGATATTATGTTATTGATTTACCAGTGTTTCTTAGGAACATTTTATAAGTTCACATAACCACTGGTACTCCCCTTTTCAACCCTCACCCTAAGTTCTCGGCTTATAGAACCGTCGCACTATAAATTATCTATAGAGTACTGATCCACAGTATCTATATTTTCAATTTCTAAAATAATTGGTTACATTATTTTGCATAAAATGAATGGGTTCACTATTTCAAGTTTTACTTCTCTGCTGGACTGGGAGTAAAGAAAAAAAATAGATGACGACCCACACTGCGGCGGCAGGAAAGACCGTGGTGGCCTAGCCGGTCGACGGAGTTGCCACAACGACATTGATGAGGTTCGTTAGTCGTGGCTCCTATTCTAAGGCTAACTGCTAATGAAAAAGTTGTTCTATCCAAGAGCGTGCCGATGTTTGCTGACGGCAAAGCGTGCAGCCAAAACCCAGATTCCCTAGTGCTAGAAGCAATAAGGCGGGCCCGTTCTGCCGGAGTTGCAGCAGAATCTAACAAATTTTTCTGCAAACTTCTGCAGATTGGCTCATCCCATTGCCTCTGTTGGTGTAGTTTCTCTGGAAAGGTTTCAGCTAGGCAGACCAATGTCCAAGCGCTCTTAGCTTCGTCTATGGAATCAATTTTGACATTGCCTAAAGCTGCATTAATAATTTTTGAAAAAAGTGTCGAGGTGCTATGAACGGAAGATAAGAACGCTGGGAGAGACACACTGGAAATTTTGCGAATGCCTAGACCACCAAACCTTATAGGTAGGGAAGCCTGGCACCATGAAACATCTGAAATGGGACAATTTAGAATTTTGATTAGCATATTTTTCAAGGCCTCGTCCAGATCAAATAAAAGACCATTGAAGATCCATAGTGGGCTGCATCTGAGTACATAAGTCAATTGAGGTACAAAAAGACAGAAACGAATTATTTGAAAAGCCATATGGTTGTGAATTTTGGACAGACGTTCAGAATATTCATCGAATTTCGCTCGTTGCTCTGTTATAAACTGTGGAAATGATTCTTTCAATACGGGGGCACCCAGAAGGCGAAGGGATGTTTTATTAAGAATTTTGATTGTTGGAGCCAAAAGATAAAAATTATTAATGATATCTTTTTTATTTTGAACTTTATCCGAAATGAATAACTCACATTTTGAAAAATTTAACTCTAAACCAATTGAATGGAATTTATCTATAATAATTTTCAAATCTGTCAAAACTGAGTCAGCATCGCCTCCAAAGGTGCCGTCATCTAAATACCAAATATTTAATTTAGAGACTAATGATGAAATAATTGGATGAATTGCTAGACTAAAAATTGCAGGGCCTAGTGGGTCTCCTTGCTGACAGCCAGTAGAAGAACTGATATGGTGGGTCTTGTAAGTGAGGGTGGAATCTGAGCCGTAACATTGAAAAAGATAATCGTATATTTCTGGTGAGGAATTTTGAATTTCATTTAAAATATCTTTTCTATTTACTGAGTTGAAAGCGTTTTTAACATCCACTTTCAGCAGTACCTCACCTGCATCTCTGTTAATATATGTTCTTAGAGCATGAACGGCTGCTTCACATCCGCCCCTGCTCCCAAAACCAAGTTGGATTGGTTGAAATTTCGCGGTGAGATTCGGTAATATTTTTTTGCAACAAATTTTAGAGGCTATTCGTCGAAAGGTATATCCCACTGCGATGGGGCGGATACCACCGTCCTTCTTTTTTAAAGCACACAAATTCGCGCCATATAACATGTGTGTAATGTCACTGTTTACTTTACCTGATAGCATTACATTAATAACCGCAGTAAGTTCGGTCAAAAGAACACTTCCGACGTCTCCTGGTACGCCAAGAAGGTCTTTGAGATGTTGTGGGGTAATGCCATCAGGACCCCCAGCAGAACCAGTTCTAAAAGACATAACTGCGGAATATACGTCTTTAGTTGTAGCTTGGACTGGCTGCTGAGAGTGAGATGATGGACACAAGGTGATAGGCACTGAGCAAGGTGGATGTTTTTCTATAAGTGCCGAGAGAGTTTCTGGTGTATCTGGAGCCAAAATGTCACTACTGAAAAGTAATTTAGAAGCGTCTTTTAGATCACCGTCACTCACTTTAGACTCAATTTTATGAATGATGGAGTCTGATGAAGTAATATATGGACGAGATTCATATGGTAGGTTAATCGAACTATAATTATGATGACAATTTTGTTTAATAGAAGATGTAAGCGAGATATTTGAAGACTTATGAGAATGTAAAATTTGGAATGAAAAAGAAAAAAGATTCTCCCATGCCTGAACAGAATTTTCATTACATACTTGTTTTAGTCTTGTGGATAAATTTAGAGCTACTGAGTGTCGAGCACCTTTGGGTATGCGTTTTACTAATGGAACTGATGATTTCAAATGCGCTAATGACTGCCAAAATGGTTGTGAAGATGAAGTTTGTTGAAGAGGAACTTGAGAAAAAGGTGGATTAGTTCTTGAGTTTGATTTGTGAACTTTTCCAATGTGTATATTTAAACCTTTAGTACCTTTAAAAAATTTTGGTTGCGAACATTGTGAGCACTGAATGAGATTCGAGGAATCTTGGGAAGGCATAGCAGATGCAGCCAGAGATGTACCTGCGGTCTGTGCCATAATATTAAAATGAATTATGGATAACTTACAGATTACAAGAGATATAAAAACTAGAGCTAAAACTAATAAAAACATGCACAACACAAATTATAAACACACAGTCTTGACTGACAGATAAAAGTCAAATTTTTTCACTCCTGTCCACTTCTGTCTAAAATTTAGGGCTTCGCCACGCACAATAACAATAAATAAATTCAGAGTATGAAAGATATATTTTCTGATATATCTGATATAACACAGCATAACCATGAAAGAACCAGTGTGTTACACTTCCTTTCTCCATTGAAAAGTAAAAAAATTATTTTACTATTTATTATTATTTATTAAAAAATTATTTTTATTATTTTACTTACATAAAAATTTAATTAGGTTTTGTTATTTATATTAAACTTCCGAATAATTAACTAACTGATGGTGAAAATCGCATCAAAATCCGTTACGTGGTTTAGGAGTTAGCGCATATACAGAAAGATGTGAAAAGCGACTTTGTTTTATAGGTACTATGGAGAGAAGACTATTTTTATCTATAAGCTTTTCAGATGAAATCAATACTTTTTTCTTAGAAATAGTCAGTGTCAGATTATAGTCAGAGTTTTAGTATAATAATCATGAACAAAATGAAATATATCTGATTTGGACCCCTATAATATAAATGCACTTCAACCACAAGCGGAGTGACACCTATCTAAGCACACTTACATAAAAAAAAACATTTAAGAGCTTCTTCCTCTTATGAAGTTTATAAGATATTTTTCGTCTTATATTTAGTATGCCTACCTAGCTATATTAAGCTGGTATGCACGTTGAATGAAACCGGTCAAGTGCGAGTCGAATAATTACGCAAAGGTTTCCGTACCATCATACAATAAAATGTATTGTTATAGCGGCAATAGAAATACACACTCCGTAAAAATTTCAACTCTCTACCTATTACGGTTCATGAAATAAAGGCCGCTGACAGACGGTAAGCAGAGGCTTAGTAATAGGGTCCCTTTGGCAGCTTTCGGATACGGAACCCTAAAAATGATGTGCTTATACCACCTTATTTTTCTAGCCAGTGAGTTAAGCTACTTAGAAGCGACTTCATGAAAACTAGCTTGTCTAACTTTTCAAAGCTACGATCAAAACTCACGGAACATAACGTACCTAACTATATTTTGAAGGTAAGCAGGTAGGTGTTAGGTTGTTACAAAAGTAGGTACTATCGGTAGTAGTTAGAAACTTTTACAGTTCTAAGAACTTAAAACAACAAATATTGCTGATGTGTTTCAAGATCAGTAGGTACTTAGACTTATTAAATAAACAAGTAACATACTCTTTAAATAGTTTATCAAAAATGATTAGAATAAGTACAGTCACCTAAGAATGAACTAAGAAGATTCTAGAAGATTTAAAAGACTTTAACAGACTACTACACTAATAAAATATAATATTACTAGCTGCCGCCCGCGGCTTCGCTCGCTTAGTACCCGGATAAAAAATAGCCTATATGTTAATCCAGTACATGTACTATGTATATTACAAGTTTCATTCAAATCCGTTCAGCCGTTTAGGCGTGATTGAGGCACAAACATCCAAACTCACAAACTTTCGCATTTATAATATAAGTAAGATAACAAAAATAAACAAGTATAAAACTGGACAAGTCAAAATTAAGAGGCACAAACAACCCTCTGATAAAAGATCTTGATATGACGGTCAGACGTACAACAAAGGGATACTACAAGTTTCAGTATATTACTACGGAACCCTAAAAATCATGAAGTTAGCAGAGATTAGCAAGTCACGATTATTATGTGTTTTACTATGTTAATATTTTGTAATGGGTGATTCATTTGGTGCTTTTTTTCACACACACACACACACACACACACTAATATTATCACGCCTTTATCCCTAATGGGGTGGGCAGAGCCACAAGTAAACATAAGAAAACTTGCGGCCACTTCTGATTCAGTCCCAAGTTGGATATGGTGAACCATGGTGACAGGTGATCAGCCCATCGCCCATACAGGTGGTCCATCATGTTGGAGAGGCCACCATCCCTTAGTCGACTTTTACGACATGCTCGGTCAATCATGATACATTTTTTTCAAACGTAAAATAAATAAATATATAAAAATCAATTTATTCTCAATAGGCCTTAGGTTGGGCACTGGAAAATGTGACAAAGATTTTACTATAGCATTTTCCAGTGTTGCATTTGTATCGTGCGCATATGTAAAAGCCTTCAAATAAATAATTTATTAGGAGTTGCTTTGTTATTATAATGAAAGAATGCTTCTTTACATTTACTTTTTAAAGATAATTTATTTTGAATGCTAATATTGACTGCCACTGCGATTATCTTGATTATGCGGTAGTTCTAGTTCTCGTTGATATTTCACGAATTACGCGTAATGTTGGCTTCAAATTGTTCGACTTATCCACATAGACATGTTTTACGCAGATAAAAAAAAAGTTTAGAGGTGTGATATCACAAGATCTAGGAGAAAGAAACTCTGATAATATTTTTTTAATTTAATTTTTGTCTGAAATATTCAGCTGCATTTTGAAAGTTAATGTAGGTACAGGCATTTCGTTCATATTCTTTGCATATTAAGTGCAGGCGACTGTACTACATAAATCCCGACATGGATGTTTCTTCCTTCCTATGTGTTTATATAAAACGAGTAGACTGCACTGCAGTATTTATTTAATAAATAAAGCCTCATTTTAGGGTTCCGTACCCGACAGGTGCCAACGCGATCCTATGACTAAACCTATCCGTCCGTGCGCCCGTGCTTCTGAGTGTATTGCTATTGCCGCATTTGCCGCTATAATAATAAAATAAACCCCCATACAAGAAACATTTAATGTACATGTACAATGGTACGGAACCCTTCGTTTGCGAATTCTACTCGCACTTGACCCGTTTTTTATTATTTTGCAGGCTTCATCCGGAAAGTTATGGCAGCAAACAGCTTGGTAAATGAGCGAGGGATCTTTTATGGGTCTTAATTGATATTGAGTTATATTTAGGTTACGTTTGAATTACTTTTCTGTTAATATTGCATTTCCTTATGGAGATCCGTGATCTCTGCCTACCCCTATGAGAAACGGGCTGGATTTTATGTATATACACTTATGTTTTTAAATATTACTAGCATCTGCCCGCGGATTTGTAGTTGTAGTTGTGTGTGATTTTTCCAAGTGTACAGCTGTATCTATATGGAATAAATGAATCTGAATCTGAATCTGATCCGCTCGCGTGGTACCTATCAAATAAAAAGTACTCCATGTCAAATCAAATCAAATCAATTTATTTCCTTATTTGATACAACTTGTACATTAGGAAATTGTATGTATTATTACATTAGGAAAAGTCAACATAGAATAAATAATAAAAACCTGTAAACTTAACTATGTATGCTTTACATACTAAAATTATCAGCCATGGCTTTGTCAATATTGTAAAATGATTTTAACAATAGATAATTTTTAATCCTAACTGTAAAGTCTTTAAAATTTAAATTTCGGATATCCAAGATTAATTTATTAAATAATTTTATGCTTATATCATCATCATCATCAGTATTTTATGCTTATATACAGGAAACTTTTGTCTACTTTAACTAGTCTACATGGTACCATTAATATTCCAAGTCCAAAGCACAGGCAAAACTTGTTACTACTTTTTTCAAACCAATGTGGCGAAAGGATTTAAAGTGCACCCCTTTCTTGCACTTGACACATATTTTTTCGAACTTTTTTCCTTCACCGTTTGAGAGTTAGCTCATAAATGTTTCGAACAGAAAAATCCATTGGTGCACGACCGGATTTGAATCCACGACCTTAGGATCAGAAGGCGGGCCGCTACCACTAGACCACCAGTCCTCTCAAAGCTGCGGATGTTAGTAACATAAGCGCTAATTGCAGCATGCTTGCTCGTGTTAAACATACCTGCACTAGACACTTAGGTGCCGTTGTGTCGTATGAATAAGCCTTAATTGTATTCTATCAGTGAAGATGTATAATTAATTTAGTTTCTTTAGAAATAACAACAAAGGCCTTTTACCATCGTAGATGATTTATACAGCGTCACGATTCAACTTTTACCGTCACAAACGGGACGCTGTAGTGTCCGGGACGAATTAAGATGGAATAGGCTTGCCCAGCACCTGTTCCATCCTCTCAGCTTAGTTGGCCTTGTCCACAGGACAGACATGGTCAATACGTGCGAAGCTGACTAAGCCGCGGGTTTCCTCATAATATTTTCCTTCGCCGTTTGAGGGTACTGGTATAGCGCACATAATTTTTTTCGCTCAGAAAAATCCATTGGTTCACGACCGGATTTGAACCCACCAACTTAGGATCGGAAGGCGAGGTCACTACCAACTAGACCACCAGATCTTGTATTTTTTTTAACTAGTTGCGGCTTCGCTCGCGAATCGAACCAAAAAATATTTTTTGTTTACAGTAACCTTACCACCCCGTTTGTTTACTAACCTTAAAGATTGATTTTCGAAAATTAGCCTATGTTTTATTCCAGAACCTAAACTATTTCATCAAAATCCGTTTAGTAGTTACGGAGATACGATTACGCGGAATATCACGAGATCGTTTAAACAAAGAATAAAAATCGTATTTTCTGTGTGACAATTTTACATCGGTTTTTACACTAAAGCTAGCCATGAACACAGAATCGGAAAAAGCATTATCTTGCATTGTCTCGCGTGGGAATCGAACTCGTGTTTCTGCTGTTATTTCCACGCGAAGTAGTACATACCATTGTAATCTACGCAAATGCATTTATCTGATTTCAAATAACAAAGGTTGTACAAAAATAACGTGGATATTCCTAAAAACGATAAAATTGAGCATACCCCAAATTGGTTTCTGTATTTTATGGGGCGCTTCTTGACGCGGCTACGGCTGTGCGCCACATATTGTTAACTATACGAGTTTGCGTCAATACCTCAGCTTGACGTAATATTGAAGTATCTGCATTATACGCGTACGTACCTACAGTCAACACTGCAAAATCTGAAAATCAATATTTCAAAATACACCTGTCTTGTTTTGACACATTTACATATAAATAATATTGACAAATATTTGTGGACAGTTGTGGACATTTCACACAGCACCATCTAGTCCCAAACAAAGCAAAGCTTGTGCTATGGGCACCAGATGGCAGGTAGAATACTTATATACCTACGTTTTTATTTTTAAATACTTATAACACTACAACACCCAAACACGGAAGAAATTTTGCAGAACATACTAACATTTCTCCCGTAGCGAGAATCGAACCCGCGCCTCTTGCGTCTTAGCCGAGCACTCGCCCACCACGCCACCGAGGTTGTCATTAGATAATAAGGAGATTTGATAGCATGTTTACCTAGCTTGTGAATTGTTGTATTCATGGTGGGTGTGCATGTTATTTTATTGCTTAACTTGAGTAAACAAAGTGGTAACATCAAAACGTGTTGTTACAGGACTATCCACGGATAGATCGCTTGATAACATACAGTCCGAATGATCATACCTTGATGAATCTAAGAACATAGTTGACGATCTCGGTGGCTTAGCGGGCTAGTGCTCAGCTGAAACGCGAGAGGTGCGGTTTAGATTTCCGCTGCGAGAGAAATATTTACATGTTCTGCAAATATTCCTTCCGGGTCTGGGTGTTGTGGTACCACGGTACTCGTAGTTTCTGATACCCACGACATGGAATCCTAGTTTTGGGTCCAAACTACGCATACGACTGTTTGGTGTAACAGCTGGAAGAAAACGTTCACATAGTCCGATCACATAATGAAGAATCTAATAACACCGTAATCTAATTGATCACAACAAAGTAAAAGTAGTTCGATTGGCTGGACAATGCTGTTGAACCACGTGGTCACAGCTCGAGGTCGGGTAAAAATAGTCCGAATGATGGCACCATGAAGAACCTAATAAAATAGTTGACGTCCTCAGTGGCATGGCGGGCCAGTGCTTGGCTGAGACGCGAGAGGTGCGGGATCGATTTCCGCTGCAGGAGAAATATTTACTCGTTCTGCAAATATTTCTTCCAAGTCTGGGTGTTGTGGTACCATGAAACTCGCAGTTTCTGATACCCACGATACAGGAAATCCTAGTGTGGGGTCAGACCTATGTATGCGACTGTTGGGTGGTATTTATTTATTAATAGTGGTTTGATTCTTAGTTATCACAAACGGTGAAGGAAACCCAAGGCCTTAGCTAGCTCCGTACTTATTGACCATGGTATTTTCTGTGGATAGGCCGACTAAGCTGAGAGGATGGAATAGGTGCTGGGTAAGTCTATACGCCATTTAAATTCGTCTCGGATACTACAGCGTGGCGTTAATGGAGACAAAAGTTGCCTCCTGACCCTGTATAAATTATGTAGTATCTAGTATTATTTATACATTATTTTCAGTACACTTCAACTTGGCTCTTAATCCAGCGACGGTTTATTAAAAATACCAGTTACTGACAGGCAGTATAAAAGTGCGGATGAAGTAAATCCTTCTGAAATTACGTGAAAACAATTATTTCAGGTTATTACAGACACGGTAATAAATCCACTTTAATAAATGGTAATGTTTATTTTTCATGAAATTATTGTAGGTACTTAAAGCATTACACGTTATCGGTTCGGCATAGTTAATTGTTTATCAATGATAAGTGGGCTTTAAGCCAAGCTCTGTGGATACACTTTACAATAACAAAACAAAATAGCTTACCGCATAATGGATTTATTAGCTCATTAATACCTTTACTGACAGTTACCCTTTTTTAATTAAT
This sequence comes from Scotopteryx bipunctaria, assembly GCA_949320045.1. Taxonomy (NCBI): domain Eukaryota; kingdom Metazoa; phylum Arthropoda; class Insecta; order Lepidoptera; family Geometridae; genus Scotopteryx; species Scotopteryx bipunctaria. The sequence continues at coordinate 7,232,482 of OX439450.1, read as the reverse complement.
TATAGGCTTAATCAACCAGACCCCATTCAGTTAATATTAGTGTAAAATGAATCTGAAATTAAATAGTACAATCGAATACATAAACAGAACAAAACAATGAAATATTAAATAGGTATGAAAGAAGATTAAAGGTTTAGTATAAAAAAACTTACTTTGAATTCCCAGAAGGATAATAATACATTTCAACACTATTATACTTTTGATCATATTTACACTAAAACTTTATAACTTTTGACACTACACAAATAACACTTCACCTCACCGACGGAAAATCGACATGAAGTCACATTGAATAATTAACCAGATTTTTGTCAGTTTCTACTGTGATTATTATGCCTATTTCCGAGAATTTCTAGTTACGATCGCGTGTTCTAGGTCCGCGTAGCACCGCGTAGCGACGAGCGTTCACGGTAGGTCTACGGCGCGACTGACGCTGCGTTGCGCGTAGCGCTGAATGGCCAACTCATTTGTTTGTTCCTTTCAAATCTTAGAAGTCTTTTCACCTGTATGGAACAAAATACACTGCGATGTCTTTTATACTTATCTCGGTCACTGCTGTGATGATTATTACGGATATTATCGTTTAGAGATTCGCTACCAGAAGGATAACAATGAACCCTTATGGTGACTTGGTTTTAACAAAATTGCTTTCTGACAAAAGAAAATTATGGAGATTGTTAAAGGAAAAATTGGAACATTGTTTAAATACTTCATTAAAATTGTGTTTTTATGTTATTCGACTTTGCGTGATAAATTACACACAAAGAATGACTGTGTATGAACGAATAACTATAAAAGAAATAAGTACGTAGAATATTATAACAGTAATTTAGTTCTGAAACAAGTAATGATACTACGTAGGAGTAAATTCACAGAAGAGCAAATCAGTACATTGAGTAAATTGATAGGGTAAAAGCATAATAATTATACCTGAAAGGTTCTAAGTAATGCACGTTGTTCGCCAATGCGAAACCTCTGAGGGATCAAACTATGTAAGGCTGCCCATTGGAATTAGGTACTAGGTTCTGGAAAGGTAGAACAACAATGCCCGATTATAATAATCTACTGACGTACGATGGTCCTCAGAACAGCAAATCATCTTAAGATAACAACGTTTTTTTCTGTTAAAAAATGTATGACGCGTACTTACTCAACGATCCGTTGTCCGTTAGTAAAATATATGGGACCGGACATATGGCTTGTATTCTAGAACAATGGCCATTGCTTAATATATTTCAATCTGTTTTCGATGGGAAATTGACAACAAACCTATGCTTGAGTTATTCACTCTTGAGCCCAGTTTTCGATGGAAAATTGACTGCAAAACAATGATTGTATGTTGATTTACACAGCGCAGTTTTCAATGGAATATCGAAAGCTATTCTATGCTTGAGTTTTGGTTCAAGCATGAGCATTGTTCCTGACGTGCCTAAATGCTAGCCACTGCTATATAAAAATACCATGTAATTCCAGAGCTACAGCAATCCCTGAACTGCAGTGGGTGTTTTCGGCATTTATTGCCCTTTTATGTTACGAAAGAACTGACAACCGCTGGGGTAATCGAATTCTTGAGTGGAGACCGCGACTCGGCAAACGGCTAGGTGGAGTGATGACATGTGAAAGGCTGCTGGCAGAGACTGGATGCGTCAAGCCGAAGATAGGACACGATGGCGCTCATTAGGGGAGGCCTATGTCCAGCAGTGGACTGCTATAGGCTGATGATGATGATGATGATACTTAAAACTTAATTACAATACTCAGACTCGTAAAATATATTCGCAGAACATGCAAACATTTCTTCTGCAGCGGGAATCGAATCAGCGCCTCTTCATCACTCGCCCGCCACGCCACCGAGGTCATCTGCGTAGGTATATTAATGTACCATGTACCTATACAGTTTATTTATTGCCTAAGAATACATTATCATCATCATCATCTCCCTGCTCTTATCCCACTTAAGTGTGATCGGCACAACATAATTTCTTCTTTCATTCCACTCTATTAGCCGTCATTTCAATATTCAGTATTCACTCCTTAGAATAAATTATGTATGTTTTAAATTGTTAATACAGAACAAAATGTCTTGTGGCGTTGAAAAAACTGATTCTATATTCTTCAATTTAATTTAATTCAATAAAGATATGTAGAGTGTTACTAAGTTCTAAATGTAATAGTCTTAGTAAGAAATTGTCACGTGCACGAAAAGAGCCTTTAAGGCTCACTTTAAAACCTTTCACCACACTGTTTTGAAAGAACTAGTGACACGAGTGGTATTAGTAAAAGTATTTATGTTTGGGCTGTTCATTTTATAGGATTTAGGTTAAGGCATCGTACGGTTAGGAAACTAAGGCTTAAGAGATGATCTGTTGAATTTTAGTCTGGTACGCCTACTTGCGGACAGAAACCTTAAAGCGGATTCGGTTCTAGTGGGCTGTTTGGATTAGATTGGATTAGTTATATCTATTAAAAAGGTTATTCCAGAAACTTTTTAGGAAAAATAGCCAAGCATGGTTTCTTGCCTTTATCTTCCACGCTAAGAACAGGCGTAAATTCAACGTAGATATAAGACGTGTCCAAATGCTAGTGATTTGAAGGACTAAAGCTACGTTGAAAACGTTGTGTTGTAAAATTTTTCCCCACAAGTCTTTGTTAATAAGCGCGGTCACTACGTCGGTCAGACTGATGCTTTATTTCGCGGTCCCTGGGGCCCATGATTTGTTGTTTTTATGACTATTTGAGTTCCACGCCACAAATAAACTAAAAGCACGATAACCATTATTTATTGTTCTCCGCGGATTACTCAGTCCCACATTATTTTTGTGCGGCTATTTTGATAAGGGATTTAAAAAGCACTTTATCATATGGTTAACCTGACATTTTTCGAAAGGTTATACACCTTAGTTACTGAGAGCACTGATGGTCTAGTGGTAGCGACCGCACCTTCCAATCCATTTAAATCCAAAAGCAACCCTTGAAAGGGGTAAAATAGGGTGTCAAAATTTGTATGGGAACTTTTTAACAGGCGGTACGGCTTGAAATTCGGTTTGGATACTATAAATGAAAAAAAATGGACGTGTTTCAAGGTGTTTAAAAATAACCTTCAAAAAGAGATAAATGGGGTGTCAAAGTTTGTATCGAATTTTTTAACGGGAGGTGTGATTGGCGCGAAACTTGGTCTAAATACTATAAATGAAAAATAAATAATAATAAATAATAAATTTATTTCAACAAGAAACTTATACATTTACATAGTGCTTAAGCTATAATAATGGTTAGAACATAATTATATCTGACTGTTCAGCACTATGAAGTGAGGAACATGCCTCCCGTGCTAGTTAACAACTGTGTTACGGCAAGGCAGCTCTCCCCTCCTTAGGCAGAGCAGACAGGATGTATTAACAGAACGGCACTTACAACTAATACAAATATAATTTACAAGACACAAAAGAAACAGTCGAGCCATATAAAGGCCTTTGCAAAGGTCTATAGATAGCTCACCTGATCCAGCTCATCAGTTTCTATTTTATTAACTGTAGCAAGCTTTCAGTTCCTTCATAGTCCAAAGTCTCCAAGAATTTATCGACAATTTTTCTACAGATAAATCTAGTGTAAGCCTTAAGTTCTACCTTTTTACTCACTCGGTTATACAAAAGAGGAGCCAAGAAATATGCAAAATTCTGAGCAAAACTAGTATTGCAGAAAGGAACTTTATACACTTCATGTTTTCTCCTACGGTTCATATTCTTAGCATTTATCGGAGTAGAGTGTTGCTTAGTTATGATAGCTTTAATAAAGAGCTTACGCACAGTAAGTACTTTTGACTCTTTATACAAGTTGGTTGTGGGGTATCGAAAGGGTTTTGAATGTAATACTTTAAGAATAGAGCGCTGTGTTCTTTCAAGCTTGATAAGAATGGTCTTTGCTGCACCACCCCAAGCTGAGATTCCATACGATAATAAAGATTGGCACAGGGTTAGGTAAACGGTTCTATTTGTTTTTTCATCTTTAAGGTGTTTAATTCTTTTGAAAATGTGTATGAGCTTTCTGATACGCGTTTTAAGAGTATTAACTTGAGGCCTCCAGTTTAAATTTTTGTCAATAATAATACCAAGATATTTGACACAATCCGTAGCAGATAGAGTGTAACACGCGCAAGGTTCATTAATACTCGCACAGGTATGTGTTTTTATTGTGAAGTCATGGTTTGGCTGTGAGTTGTTATAAATTGAGAAAGTGATGTATTTGGTTTTTGAGAGATTAAGTGTTAGTAAGTTATTATTCAGCCAATTAGTAATTATACGCATTCCACTCTCAGCCGCCGTACGCGCTTCTTCCCATGAAGATCCACTGAATAATATTACAGTGTCATCAGCAAATGATGTTATTTTAGCATTTGGTAGTTCAGTGTTACAGAGGTCATTTAAATATATCGAGAAAAGTGTCGGTCCTAGGACAGATCCCTGAGGGACCCCAAATTTAACAAGTTGTTTGGAGCTAGTACAATTACCTAATTTCACAGTTTGGGATCGCTCGTGCAAGTAGTTCCTAAAGAGATCCAATGGCACTCCACGCACACCAATCGCTTCAAGCTTGCGCAAGAGCAGTGGAACAGAGACAGTATCGAAAGCCTTGGCCAGATCCAAAAAAACTCCAATACATTTCTGTTTACTGTCCATGCAATTTACTATATGAGTAACAACTGTGTCGATTGCATCGTTAGTAGATCTTTTCCTTCTGAACCCGTACTGATTTTGTGACAGAATATGTTTTGTCTCTAGATACTTAACTAGCCTTATGTTAATAAGCTTTTCCAAGATCTTGGCCAAGGTTGGTAGCAGGGATATTGGACACGTATTTGAGGATTTTTCTAAACAACTATTAAAAAGGGGCTAAAAGGAGTGGCAAAGTTTGTATGGTAACTTTTTATTGGGCGGTGCGATTGGCTTGAAACTAGATTAGGATACTTTAAATACAAAATTAATAAACAATTATTGCAGGGTTTTTCAAAATAACCCCCATAAAGGGGTGAAATAGGGAGCCAAAATTTGTACAGAAACTTTTTAATGGGTTTAAAACTTGGTTTAAATACATACCTACTGTACAGAAGCCATGTAGGTACACGTTTTTTTATGAATATGACCTAAGTAATTAACACCAAACGAGCTCAGCTGCGTGAGTATGCTAGTTGTATTATAAAGCCGTGTACTCAATAGGTGACTTTGCTGAACGTTTTTATTCATAATCTTTGTCGTTATTGTCGCTCGGAGAGGTGTGCATAGATAGAGCAATAGTAAATACGAGCCTTTTAAGTAAAGAGCTGGAAGATGACTAGGCAGAAGTCGATCGAACACGTGCTAAATCGAGGCGCATTTTAAATGTCAGACACAGTTTGTGACGTTTTGTTTTAATGCATACATGGCAATAAACAATTTTTTTAACCTCCAAGCTATGAGAAATTAGAATTTGTACATAAATACATATGAATTTATGTACAACAAATTCTAATTTCTCATATCACGCCCGTATACCTAATAGACTGGGCAGAGCCACAAGTAATCATAAGAAAACTTGCAGCCTCTCCTGATTCAAAGACCCAAGATGGATATGGTGAATCATGGTGACAGAATAAATTGTAGTGCAATATATCGTATCAGTTTTTCTTATCACTTAAATCGATGACATGGTTCCTAAAAACAGATCTTCGTATGTCTTATAGTTTCAGACTTTTCCATACTGACCGATCTAAATGTTACACCCTGTATAGCCTATTGACACTATAAAAGAGTAAAAATCCAATATGGCGCCTTTAAAGAGCCATTTCCAATTAACTTAAGATGGTACAAAAATAAAAACGTAGACTAAAATGGTACAAATTCATCACCATCATCATCATTATTGTATCACAAAAGCAAATTATGTCGGACATACAATGCTACCTAAATTCTACGTTGTCGGGTTTCTTGTTCTCTTAAACAAATACTTGTATATAAAATTTTGTTGAAAGCATCTTTACATTTGCCTCGGATGGAAGTTTACCATAACGACGTTGTTTTTTGACAAAAAATGTACAGACAGGGCTAAACCATGTTTAAGTAAGCAAAGTTTATAAGGAAGCCCATAAAGAAATGCATAAATACATAGCATTTATTTTGTGAGAAGTATTTTTTCAGAATCTATCTGAGTGAATAAAAAAACAACTGAGAACATAAACCAAACTGTCTCTTAAACGGCGAAGGCTTTGAAGGATAACGATGTTAATTAAAATTCGTCTTAATTTTCTAAAAGCGCAGATCCTTTGGAACGTGCCCAAGAGTCGTTTGCGTACAATTTTGGACAATTTCCTGTGTACAATTTTGTACCCTCCTATCTCAAGCGGCGACACAATAGAACAAATCCGTGAAATAATCTTTTCAGAGTTTTCTATTGTGAAATTACTGCCAAGCCAGAGATCACAAAACACCTTGCGCGCCTTCATATCATACTTTAAATTGCTGTACCTATTTTTTTCAATAAATAACATCTTACAGTCACACAGTTCCGACCCAGCATTAGGACACGCTGTGCTGGGTATCAGAAACGAAGAGTAACAAAGGTAACATACAAACATTTCTCCCTAATTTAACTCGCACCTCTTGTTTCTCATGCGGGCTTTACACTGGCGACTTACGATTTTAGCCGCACGTTGAAAAGCGACTGCCTAAATGGCAATTCGGCAAGGCCACAGGTGACTAAAATCGCAAGTTCCAAAGTAGACTTGCATCCGACATTTGGGCGTGCGGTGACAGGAAGGCTTGTCAAACAATACCTGTTGACTGTTCTGGTCGACATTTTGATGCAAAATGAACTAGTCTGCGAACTGAAGTTATCATCTGTGTAAATAGGGTCGTGATTAGGCTTGCAAGTAGCCGCACCAGCGTAAAGCCCGCATTAGGCGATTTGGTAGGCGACCAGCCGTACGGCGAAAATCAACTGTGTAAATGCCTCTTTAGCCTAACAAAATTATCATTACTAGTAATAAATCTAGTTTCGGCTTATTACACTTAGATGACTGATTCTTTGTGAACTTTATTCCACAGCCAATATCAACTCTTTGTTACTAGGCACCTACTAGGTACCTACCTACCTAAATAAGTAAGTAAGCAAAGTTCGTATGAGCTAGTGGCCAACTCTTGTGACGGAGTTTTTAGGCCGCCTAAAGGCCTCCGTCGTGGCTTAACGACTTAAAAGCCGGGACCGACAATTCCCTCCGAAGCATGGAAGTGCTCAGCTCGTAATGCCACTTGCGGCCACCCATCCCAATTGTGATCGCGCACAACGTTGCTAAACTTCAACGATCCAGAACTTCTAAACAAGCTACGCCACGAGCGCTTTGTAGGTACCTAACTGTCCACCTGTAGCAATGGTCATAGATAAAGTACTGTTTACTTTACTATGATGGCTGGGCTTTGGGTTGGAAGTGCAAACATCAATCTAGTTTATTTACAATTGGCTGTGATCAGATATTGATCATGATCAAATTCAGCTGTACGCACTTCACTCATTTTACAATCAGTAAATAATGATTGAATGAAGTTTCAGAAAATGTGCTTTGAATAAAATAAGTTTGATGTCCTCGGTGGCTTGGCGGGCTGAGACGTGACAGGTGTGGGTTCGATTTGTGCTGCAGAATTCGAGAAGTGCAGCACGCAATGTTACTGTGAGGGAGACTTATGATGATAATACTTATTTGATTGTTATATATGCGATAAATGATTTTGAATAATACTATATCAGACATAATAATAACTCATCTGATTCTGCAGCTGACTCTACTCCATTTAGTAAATAACTAGAGGTGCATATCGTTGGTAAATAAAACAGTAATTACCTACCTGTGGCCATGGGTATTTACTTAGTTAATATTTATTAGTAAACTAGCCTCCATTTGTGGCTTGTGGAGTTGTACCTGGATAAAAATAGCTTATGATGTTATTCTAGCACATGTAAGTTTAATTGCCGGCCTCGATTGCGTGGCCGGCGAATGCTCGGCTGAATCGCAAAGGCGCGGGTTTTGCAAACGTATGTTACAGTTGGGTGTTATTTATTTTTTATTTTAAATTAAAATCATTTAACATTATTATGGTGTGATTGAGGCTCAAAATTCCTCACATCCTCACAAACTTGTGACTTAAATTATTAGCAGGATGTGGGTGCAATCTAGGCTTCTAGGATTTCTTCTAAAATGTACACATATTTCAAAAATAAATTGAATACATTGACAGATATCAAATTTTAATTATGAAAGTCGGTTTTATTAATAATTTATGTACCTACCACGATATTAAGGTTAAATAATGAGTTTTAATTTCCTGATTCAGTGCAATCTGCCGCAGTCAAAACTCGTTAAATTAAATCGGAGAGTTTTAATAAAATTATTCTTCACTTATTTTCATATTTTAATAAAAATGTATGGGGTTATTCACCGATGGTAAAGATGGTACACGTTCGTTAAAAAGGTCTTCGTTCTAATGAAAGCCTCGGTGGCGTGGCGGGCGATTGCTCGGCAAAGACGCAAGAGGCGCGGGTTCGATTCCCGCTGCGGAAGAAATGTTTGCATGTTCTGCAAATAATTCTTCCGGGTCTGGGTGTTGTGGTACCATGGTACTCGTAGTTTCTGATACCCATGACACAGGGAATCCTAGTGTGGGGTCAGGACTATGTATGTGACTGTTGGGTGTTATATAAAAAAAACTACTAGTAGTGTTACTAGTTCTTTCGAAGTGTGGTAAATGGATTTTTTTAAGGACGCCTCAGAGACTCGTTTTTCGTTATAACAAAAAGTAATAATAAATATACCTACATAATAATAATAATTTTATTTTAGCTCATTTCTTCCTGCACGCAAAATGCCTCATGACAATAATAGGTACCTTTGAATAAGGCACCGTCTCCACTTGAACAATTGTGTAACAGACAATTTTAAATTGTTTCATTTCGCGGACGCCCCATTCTGTTTTGTTCATTCAACGAGAAAGGAACAAATCGGGCCAATTGTTTGCACGCCTGAGCTACGCGTTTTAGGAAATTTTGCTGAAACATCTAATTATTTACCATTGTTGATTGTAGGTAGATATGAGCCATCGTTCCGGAAATCTTAATACATTCCGTACATTCCGGAATTCTTAATACCTGTATAAAACTGTAAGGCGTTATTCTAATTGAACGCGAATATGCGATTATCGCGTGAACGTCAATTGGGATACCTGTTTGATATCAATATATTAATGTTTTATCGTATGTTCGAACTAAGTTCACGCGACTAGATTTAAAACATTTAAGTCACGTGATGGGATCGTGCGAACTCCAATTAGGACACCTATTCGAGATCTGTATGTTTAAGCGCAGATTCGAACGAGTAAATTTTGCGCGAGGTTTATGTAAGCAGTTAAGTTTTATTATAAGTAAGTATAGATTTCGTTTTTCTTGGTTTTTCATTTTTGTTATTATATGGGTGATGTGGTCGCAAAGCGACAAAACCCTTAAATAAATTTAAAAAGTTAATATATATTTGCGCGAGCTGATTGGTGTTGCTAACAAGAACTGGCAAATCTCAGAATTATTGACATAAATTCAATTTCTATTCGTTTTAGACTGTTATCCGTGAAAATTTCTCGAAAATGAAAACGTTTCGTCGTTCAGAGGAGATAAAAGAGTACTCATGTGAAAAATGTCCGCGCCACATCACCGACAATTCTCTATCACTCGTGTATAAACTGTTTATTGAAAAATACTAAAACCTTTCGACACAAAAAACTTGTGGACAAGCTAGATAGATTGAGGTAGATTGTTGGAAAGATTAAGGACACTCCAACATTCGAATACATTAATTTCTTGAAAGAGTAAAATTCTACCTCCGAACCTATAAACCTAAGGCAGTAAATTATGGCAAGGTACTAAGCGCTCGCTTTCAGTAGGTATCAGACACAATTTTATTAAGAGCCTGTTTAATTAATTAGTGGAATGCTCGATTTCATACCATTATTCATTAAGATTCATTTAAATAAGTTAAATTATGAATAAAACTGAGCATGTAAAAAGGGCCTATAGAAGATTAACCTATACTAAAATCGAATAATTTTTTTTAACAAGTCTTCTTTAGAGTTCCGTACCCTAAGGGTACCATTGGGACCCTATTACTAAGCCTACGCTGTCTCGTCTGTCTATCTGTCATTCCGTCCGTAATAGGTAGTGAGTGAAATTTTCACAGAGTGTGTATGGTCTAAATGTCGCTATAACAACAAATAATAAAAACAAAAGGGGGCCCCATACAAGAAACATTTATTGTACGTGTGCAGTGGGTTTTTAATGTTTTTGGTTCATAAACTAACGACTGATTTTCAGCTATAAGACGAGCAGTTCTACCTTAAAGTTGTGGTACCCAATGGCTCCAGAATAAAATGCCAGCTCGGAACTACTTCGCCAGCCCTCAAACCCATTGAAACAGCGTCTGAACGTGTTTGTGTTTGTTCGCTCGAGTTGAAGAAAGTTTTGAACAACCATGGTGTTGGGATTCGTAAAACAACGTTCTTACTTTAATACTAATTATTTTTTTTTAATCTGCATCTCTCAATTCCCATTTATCATCAACACTCCACTCGACCCGGTGTCGTCTCAGTGGTATGGCCACAATTTCGGTCTCGACGTTTAAAATATAAAACAACAGTAACAAAAACTATCGAGTGGTCAGGAGCACTCGATGCATATCAAACGATTTATCGTTGATTTTATCGACAGTGACTTCCCAAGAATACGAAAGTTTTAATTCATTCGATATTTTGACAGCTCTGGCGATATTTATCGAATGTGGTAACCTATTTCCCGAGAATTGGGCCCCTGACCTTATTCCGCTTATGTGGGGTTGGCACAAAAACAGCATATCAGTATTCAGTTCATTCTTTCTAATGTCATCTTTCACGCAATTCATCTCATCTTCGATCTACCTCTACCCTTGTATCTACTATAAACTGATTTAATTGTTTTCAATTTACAGTCGTTGGTACGCTATAAACAGAGTATCTAAGTATTTTCGTAACGACAAAAAACCTTCAATTTGTGTATTACGACCAAATGATCCGTGTCTGGCATTACACGGTAGTATTATTTTAATTGCTAGTAAAAAGAATTGCGTTGAAACAAGCCGTCTTCAGTCTCAAAGATTTGTTCTTTTTAAATAGAAGTTTTAAGAAAAAAGACTTGCTAGCAATTTCTTGTTTCAGACATACTGCAGTAATCGTTGTTATAATTTAATTTTATGACCCGTCGTGCATGGCTTATTTAGACAACCAACTAAGTGGATCCACTAAAAGAGACATTTCTCCTAAAAGTACCTAAGTAGGTGCTTCAATAATTTTTACAGCATAATTTCTTCATGAAAATTAACTATAAATATCCCTTGTTCACTTATAAGACTGCTTCGGGTTAAATTGCTTCGTATACGTTATTTCGTGTAAAAGCGAACACAAAATAGAAAAGTATCTTTTCAATGATCTATTTAGGTTTTTTCATGTCGATGCCAACGTTGGCCCACTATCAAACGCAAATTTACATATGTATGAGTGAATACCAGCGATTCAGAGAGCCAGATTCCATTTCGTCTTTATTTTATTTGCTTTTTATGGCGTCCCTCGCTTAACGACCGAGGACAGTAATGTTAAGCGGATAGGAAGAATTGCATGTACAAAGGATTCCAAACAAAATGCTTAGTTTGAATCTGTTCGTGCCCTCGACAATACGTCTTACAAGGGGAGAGGTGAGCATCATGACTATGAAAGATTTATTTCCAATTTTCAACCCCGAGAATAAGAATTTGTAATAGGTATACCGAGATCTCGGGATGTGAATATTGTCGGTAGTGGGTAAGAGTGATGAATATTTTAAGAGCTTTCGTCTTACAAAAAGTGTTTTTTCGGATTCTTTTGTTTTATGATATTGGTAATCACTTCCTGTTTCATCTGGATCATCACCGTTTTGGCACAAAAAGCCAAGCAAATATTCTGAGAAAAGTCTGTGTCTTTAATTATTTCGTTATTATCTTCCTGCCCTTATCCCACTTATCTGGGATCGGCACAACATGTGTTTTTCTTCCACTCCCTTTTATCAGCCTTCATCTCAGTATTCACTCCTTTCTTACTCATGTCATCTTTCACGCAATCCCTCCATCTCTTCTTCGGTCTAACTCCATTTTAGCCATCCACTTTCATTTGTGACACTCTTCTCGCCACATGATATTCATCCCACCTCATGAGATGCCCATACAATCTATTTACTCTTCAAAAAGTGTGTCTTTCATAATTTAATTAATTTATTGAATACGATAGTCAATAGGAGACCTTTAAGGGTAACCCACTTGTGTTTGAATATAATTATTTTTTCACATTTTCAGTACATAAAATGGGAGTGAACCGATTATCCTTTTTCATTTTACTAACAATAATGAGCGAGGTGGTGGTGGGATCACGCGACGTCGCATGTGTCAGGCGTGTATACTTATCTAGGGCGGAGCAGGCAGACGAGAACGGACTGAAGTGCTGGGACGTCGTCAAGGTTCCCTCCTGTGGTGGGAGATGTGACTCCAGAGAAGTAAGATTTTTTAATCGACTAATGTCCTATTCTTATATACAAGCGACTGATACTAATTTTCATATTGTTTTCTATCTGCCAAAAAGCGCCATACATAAGAATAAAAACCGGTTAAGTGCGAGTTGAATTCGCACACGAAGGGTTCCTCCCGTTCAATCGTACATGTACTTACATAAATGTTTCTTGTACTTCTTTATTTTCTTTTTAAGGTTCCGTAACCGAAGGGTGCTAACGGGACCCTATTACTAGCCTCCGATGTTCGTCCGTCTGTCAGCGGGCTGTATCACATGAACCGTAATAGTTAAAATTTTACAGAGTATGTAATGCTATTACCGCTATAAAAACAAATAAAAAAAAAACAAGAAACATTTATGTACATCTACGATGGTACGGAACCCTTCGTGTACGAATTCGACTAGCACTTGATCAGTTAAAAGGTGACACTCTTTGAAAATTCTCTACCTATTACGGTTCATGATACAGTTCGCTGACAGACGGATGGACGGACGGACGGACAGCGGAAGCTTAGTGATAGGGTCCCGTTGGCACTCTTTGGATACGGAACTCTAGAAATGTATTTTTTAATCCTTTTATCAAATAGCAGTCAAAACTATGTGTTATTTTAACGTGATACAGGTAGCGTAGGTGACCTACATAGATATTATTTTATCTATAAATCTCCTTTGTATTTTGATAAAAGAATATTTTTCTGACAATGGTATTCAAAACTTTTACAATATTTAAGTCAGATAACAATGGTAATCGTGAATTCTATGCTTCGTTTATTTTCAATTATCAGTTTCGTGTTAAAACTGGCTAAGCCCTATTATGTAAGAGACGGTTGAGCCGAAGTTAAATTCTGCTCCGTTACTTTTCAGGGTTATTCTGAACCAATGCTCACAGAAAACTTTGTTTCAGAGGCGGGAATATCTCAGCTTAATCCTTTAAATTGTCTCTTATCTATAAAAAGCACAGACGTTACCGAGTCTTTGTAAAAGTTTGGATGTTTAAACCGACTTCGATTAAGATGGATTAGTTAACCGCATTGTCATAGAAACTGCTCCGACTTGTTCCAAACCAGCAATTCCCTACCTGTACTTCCACGCTTGGTCGCGTTGTGAACAGACGTAAATTAAAAAATAAATATTTGTTAACATTTCACACAGCGCCATCTAGCCCCAAACTAAGCAAAGCTTGTACTATGGGCACCAGATGGCTGATAGAATACTTATATACTTTTTTGTAAATACATATTTATAATAGGTACATAATACTACAAAACCCAGACATGGAAGAAATAGTTGCAGAATATACAAACATTTCTCCCGTAGCGGGTATCGAAACCGCGCCTCTTGCGTCTCAGCCGAACACTTGCCCGCCACGCCTCTGGGGTGGTCAATGAACTATTGAATAAACTATTTTTGATTTTGACCTTACACTTAGCATTTTTTCAGATTTCTGACTGGGAGTTCCCTTTCAAGAAGACTCACCACCCGGTTTGCGCGTACGGATCCCGTCGTACACTCGTAGTGCGCCTTCGCCACTGCGATGAGGGAGTCGCACCAGGTACTGAAGTGTTCCACTTCATTGCATCCGAAGATTGTCGCTGTAAGGTGAGTTATTTTTGTATCCCTGCTGCTATGCTACATTATATTTGACGGCCTCGGTGGCGTGGCGGGCGATTGCTCGGCAGAGACGCAAGAGGCGCAGGTTCGATTCCCGCTGCGGAAGAAATGTTTGCATGATCTGTAAACATTTCTTCCGGGTCTGGGTGTTGTGGTACCATGGTACTCGTAGTTTCTGATACCCACGACACAGGGAATCCTAGTGTGGGGTCAGGACTATAATGTAACTATTTCATAAAAAAATAAAAATAAAAATTAAATTATCTCTATACTGTAAATCTTCACGATCCTGTCTTCGATAATGAAAATTCATATAGCCTGCACAGTCCGTTAACGCGACGATTTCGTAGATATTGTAGCAGTAGGGTAGAGTATACTCTACTATACTATACTCTACTCGTCGTACATTAGGTTGGGCCTCGCCGTAACGAAACATCACTTTCATACATTTTGAAGTAACAATCAACAACACATCACCAATGCAAGGCACGGCCGACCCTAATGTTTGCGAACTTGTTATAATAATAAAAATATAAAAACTTTGAAAATATTGCAACGGATTTTTCGACCATTTTAATAGCTTATTATAGTGGTTCACGTGTCGAGTATGTATCAGGCTTGTATTGTTTTACAAAAAATAAAAGTGTACCTAAGTATATAATCTTGAACTTTTAGTTCCGAACTCTAAGAAGTAATTAGTAGCTGCCTAAATTCTCGGTTCACCATTTCAAAAGCTGTATAAGTAGAATCGTGATCGATGATGTCATAGTAGTACAAACTGAGGATCGTTTTCATGAAACCGGGGATATGCGAAGCATCCTTATATGAGGAACAATAATCCGGGTATGTTATGAGAATTTTGTTTCTTTTTAATATAGCCAGCATATTAGGGGTTCGCTACAGAATCCATGTGAAAAAATCCAGAAAAAAAACATTTTTGTAAAACAGAAGTAGCTTTTTTGCCTTGACATGTTTAAAAATAGTAGGTAGGTAATGCTTCATGAATTTCTATGAATGCGAATTGGTACGCATATGATCCATAACAACATCCGTAAACGTGATTGTACTACGTATAAAAATCTGGTTATACTCAAACATGGGCACGTGATCACGCCGTTGAAAGATTTTCGGTTCCTTTCTTTAGATTCTTTTCAACTTTCTCATTTGTAAAGTTGGTTAGTTAACGTGTTTAAGAAACCTGGTTTTTCTTTTAAACTTTTTTGTTGTTTTATAAATAAATACTCTGTATCACATTCTGACTTCTTGCGGTTTTACTCAGAAGTGCTAGGTTTCTTTTATGGTTTCTTACTTATTTGTGGTTTCCTATTTAGCCGTACAAAGGCTCTTTTTTGAAGGGGTGTATTCGGAAAATACTGGAACACTGCGTTTCTTTATTTTGTGTTATGATAAGATTCCAACAGAGGAAGGCCTTTGTACTACAGTGAGACAAGATACGTTCAAATAACAATAGGGTACCAAATAAGTATGAACTAAAACCAATCAAGATTAAACCCCATTATCACTATATTAGGTACTATTAATTTTTTAAATCTGGAAACACGTTTTTATGCTCGTATTTCAAGTTTCACGTTTGAATAATAAAATTTTACAAACTTTGATAACTTAGGTACCCAGAATATTGATTTGCAAAATGCCAAAATATGTGTTTTGAGATCGACTTCGTCGTGTAAGATAAATTTTGTACGCACTTCATCAAAATATCTATATTCTGGCCCCTTCCAATAAATTAGAACAGAATAAGCGAAGTCTTATTACCTCCTCAAACTCAGACTGAAAACCTAATCAAAACCTTTAATAACAGTTTGTCATAACCGTTATCTACCTCATAACACGATATTGCGTTTCAGGTGTGTTCGTCTCAGTTCACGAGCTGCGAATGGCTCCCGCCGAACTCCACGCTGCTCCAAGGCGTTATAGATAACGAGTTTCACGACTAATCAAAACCTAATTAGAACTTCTCTCGTAAAAGATAAAGCTGTGAAGTCGGCGATTAAAATTACCTGGACAACTTCAAGACGCACGAATTCTTTGCGAAACTTTGGAAAAAATATTTTTTTATAATAAGTTTGTAACTTAATAACCGAACGTTGGTAGTTTAATATAATATTAAATTGGTTGTCGAAGTGTTTCAGTTACTTTTTTTTTTATTTGATCTTTGCCCAATATTTTAATGGGCCAATTTTTTTGGTTTGAATATTTAACTGACGAACGACGGATTCTTCATTGCCATAGCAATGCTGTTATCTACCAAAAATTGACATAAATATTTTGACAGAAAAACAGCGTTGATATGGCAATGAAAGATTCGTAAAATATAATGATGATTTGGCTATTTTTCAATAAAATACCCAAAAACCCATCTCACAATTTGTTTGTCCAGCTCAATCCAAACAGTCAGTTATTGGAGCGTGGCATATTGGCTTCACAAATTCACACAATATTGCTATGTACTGGGGCTATATTTATTTATTGACTCATTGAATCGAATGCCGTATTGACCTAGCCTCGGGTGACATATCTATCCACTTCAACTTTCAATGCGAAGATCGTGGGTTCAAATCCCGGCCGGGTATCAAAGGATACGTGAATATATTACATTTGAATAGGTATATACATTTGCATATTTGAGCAGTGAAGGAAAACATCGGAGGAAATCTTTTAGTATTCTTACTCGTATATCAGCAATTGGCTTGCAACCTGTCACTTGCCTAATATGTGCCATAATAATACATAATGTTTAGACGTTGTCATCTGTTTACCTATACGTATTCTAATCTAATATCATAATATTATCAACACAGAGCAATTGGTAGTAGCTCTGCCTTCAGTTCTATAGGTTGTGGGATACATTCCTACCAAGGACAAACATTCGTATGATGAACATTGGTATTTGTTTCATGTCTGGGTATTATAAAATATTATAATTACCTACCTATGTATTTACAAAATTAACCTTTACAAGTTTGCTATAAGTTTGGGTTTAGATGGCGCTGTGTGAAATGTCCACCAATATTTAATTTATACTGATCCAGATTATCAGACGAAGGAAGCGCGCCCAAAACACTAGCCGCATTGCCACGCTGAATAGCAGTTACTAATCCGTTGAGCCAAATAAGAACTAGCTCACCCATAGCTTCGAAACCCTAAAAGAATTTAAAAAATATAGTGGGCACCCCTTGGGCTTAGGTCTCAAACCCAAAATGCTCAAAAACATATGCCCCGTCGTGGTTTATTTGCGCCTTTTGAGATCCTTTTAATCTGCCACCGCGCCGACCATAACTGAAGTCCCGGGCAAATGAGAACGCGCAAGGGTATCCAGGCACGTGGCTTGCAACATCAAAAGCCTTCCCTTCTCCGAATGATCTAGAGTCATAGTGTTTGCAACGGTCTCTAAATAGCCCGACAGTTTCTTTTGTATTTTGTAAATTACATTTGTATTAGTTTTTAGTTTTTGTCTATCAATAAATTTAAATTTGTTTTATCAATTAGTGATCGTATAAAAGATAAACAAAAAGAAACGATAGATCCTTAAACCACATAGCCTGGAGTTGACATCCTTAAAGCAATATGAGGTTGATATCCTTAGGAAGCAATTCTGTGCGTTCGTACGGGCAAAGTAGGTAAATCGCACTCGTTGGAGTTGATTGGCTATTAACAGAGCTCTGTTGCCTGCATCTGTGAGTCAATTAGGTAGAAAACGTAATTTCGCCACGGGCCAGTTGTATCCAGGCGATGTTGAATTAATATCAGTCCGTATTTCTGATAAGGGATAATTGAGGGATTGCTTTTCGTTAGAATGGTGAAGCGTGACTTATTCAAATGTACTTCCTGCACAGAACACATTTTGCTGGTTCCGCTATTACTACTCGAGCCAGTCGTCTTTCGAACCAGTATATATGGAACTTTTTAGGTTCTACGACATGCCGGTTTCCTCACGATGTTTTCCTTTACTATTTGACAGGAATGACACATGAATTTTTCGAAAAGAAAAATCTATTGGTGCACGTCCAGATTTGGCTTTCCTTTGAAAGGATTTGGCCGAAACTTAAAACACATAGGTACATAATAGGGAGCTGGAATGACAACACAATACTTTCCAGTTATATACTCCGTGAGTGGAGCCGCGGGCAGATGCTAGTTAACAATATTATTGATCCACGATTGATTATTCATTATTCTTGAAGAACATACCTAGATGATATTAGCAATGGACCCTGGAGAATGGAATATTTACATGTGGAAGTCAGCTTCAGATGATGATTATGATAATGATGATGATGATGATAATGATAACGAGTTACGATCAGTCTGCGATTGGTAAGGTACAAGGTTAAGTTAATAACTAGTGTTAAGGTACCTATCTAAAGTGATGAAGTGATTGAAATGCCGCTATCAGTCTTCTTTCACGAGCGATATGCTTCTTTCATGTAAATAACGATCGTCATAAATATTTCTATTATCTATCGGGTCTAAACTACTAATTATAAACAGGTAAAGTTTGTCTGTTTGTAGATATGTTTGTCGGGCGTAATCTTTAACTGGTTACTAGATACCCTAAGTTCTATTTTGGTTTCTATTTAGTTTGATTTTATTCTTACAGCGCGAGTGCAGCCAGTTTTTAATAAAAATCAAGTTAAGTTGTGTATTTCATCTGGCTGTCCGAATGCTGTTCATATTTCTCTACAAAGAGATTCTTGTTGCTAATTTACAATGCAATTTTATTATTCAAATTGAAATGCATTCGAGAAAACACTGAATAAACCATCATCCTACTATCCTACTAATATTAATAAATGCGATGGTTTGTGTGTGTGAATGTTTGTAACCCCGTATCTCCGTAACTACTAATCCGACTTTGATGAAAAGGAGGTTCTCAAATAACAGGAAGGCTAATTTAATTTTCGAAAATGAAACCCGGGCTAAAACAGGGTGGTAAAGTTTTAAAGGAAAAAATATTTCTTGGTTCACTCAAATTTCACTTTCTAATATTACTCAATACTCGATACTACATAATTATTATACAATAATGTACCTATTTTTTATTTTTCTAAAGGGAGAAGGGAGTTCTAAAGTTTGTCTGGGAACTTTTTAACGGGTAGTGCGATTAACTTGAAAATTCATCAGAAAATGTAGAGTCCAAAATTATTGGATACGTGTTTCAGGATTTTAAAAAATAACCCTGAAAAAAGGGGTAAATGGGGTGTAAAATTTACACCACTCGAGCAAAGCTGCGCGGGTAAACTAGTAATTTGTATATTAAAAAGAGAGCTGTTTACATTGTGTTCCGTTTGTATCGGAGGATAGTAATTGTATGTACGCTATTTTATTAAACTTTAATGCGAGAGGTAAACATACGAATAGCTTGTTACTTCACTATTAGGTGTACTCTGTGCCCATGCTAATATTCGTAGCTTACTATAAACACATCTAAGCTAGACGTACGTTACCTTCTTTTTTGTAAAACTGTGGCGTGATTAAAGGATAAAAATCTGATGTAGGTATGTATGTTCGTATGAGCTACTGGCCAACTCTAGTGACGGAGTTTTTAGGCCGCCTAAAGGTCTCCGTCATGGCTTAGCGGCGTAAAAATCTGAGTATTATTGTTAGTTTGTGCAAAGTTTTTCCAGCTCACATAAAATGCATTCTGTGCATTTGCAAGAGCCGAGAACAATTGATTACGATTCATCGACTGCAGGCAGGTGCGTCTGCATGGAATTGAATTACGCTGAGTACCAACAGGCCTAGTTTTAACGTGAGCTATCGTTCTGAATGGCAATCGTTCGATCAATGCGAGGTGATTGTCGCATATTCGTGCGGCTGATACAAACCCTACCATGGGAAAGCGGATTAATTTTGGTTCATACATTAGCATGTTTTTAACGACTCCGTTTAAGGAACGATCTACAGATTACAGATTTACTACAGAAACTCATTTTTGTTGTTAAAAAAAACATCCTAGAAATGATTGTGAACTTTGGCATTTGTATTACTTTGTTTTACCCCCGTTGGAATCCAGTATTTGAACTACCCCTAACCCATTAAGCACATTAGCCTACCAGTTAAGCTTGTAGGTATAATATTGAATTCCCTGTTGACTTATTAAACAGACTTGACTGATTTAGCCCATTCACCAGCAAATCTTGTATAATGTTGATCTACCTACCTGCTGATTTAATAAATAGGCAAATCAGATCAACGGTTCGAAATTTATGCTCGTAAAAACATATTATTTACAAACATACCACGCCAAATCGTTTAAATTGCTTGAGAGTTCTTCACTCGCTTTGCTCTCTAGATCAGTATGATCCTACGCACCCTCGATGTTCCGGGGTGCTTAAATTCAGTCAAATCATAATGAGATCGAGGCTGAATTAATATTGGAATTTCGAGGTGGAATGTTTCAGTACATTTACACTGTTCTGCGGTTTGAGTTTTATTCAAAACACGTGCCTTGTTCATATACCCAATCACACTTTTATTAACCTACTTTTTATGTTTTAAATATAAAGCTTTTGATAATTCTAAATATATTTATATAATATCATTATAGATATTTTATGTACACTTACGGTACACAAATATGTAAAAATCTCCCGACGTTTTAAAGCGATAAAATTGTACTAGCATAAAACTTATATTCAGTTAATAAAAACATAAACGCACGTAGGTAGCGAGCAAGTGTACACAATGTATATCTAGGTAAACATATTGTGTTGAAGAAGCTTCCAGCTGTGATGCCATTCCAGGAATTTCGAGTGGACCTACGAACATTGAGTTGCCTCATGATTTAATTCCACGTATTCGGATTTTCAAGCTTGTCACATCAACAAAAAACTTAAAATTCAATCTTATATCTTTTTCATTATACATGAAAGATTATTAGATAGACCTATTTCGCGTTTCGACCCAGTTAAACCGTAGGCCGTTGGTAGTTACATAATATTTTATGTAAAGTTATGTAGAAATATGTTTCGAATGAAAACATTCTTATTTCAATGGAAAACTCCTTTGCATTACGTTCCCGTTCGGAGACAGAATTTTAAAACATATTGTGCCATATATTTGGAACAAATGTTGAGTTGGAGCCTCGTGATGGCAAAGTTTTGACGTAGCTTTAGGTTAGTAAAGCATTGAAACGATCCGGCAGGGAATACGGCTGCCCCAATTTACAAGTTTTTAAAGTAAAAGTTCTTTTGAACTACGAATTATTATTTATAAAGTAAAGGTAACTTTTGCCGTTTAACCAGAACAAAATATTCATATAATAAGGTCCTAGTTTGGACTAGTTCGGAATGAACCAACCGACCCCGTTAGTAAAATTAACTTTCAAAATTATTGATGGTATAGTGGTTGTTGTGACCTCGCCTTCTTATCCATTCAGTCTTGGGTTTCATTTTGACCTTGCACCAATTGGTAAATTACAACAACGACATGAAAAATACCAAATTATTCTGTTGTGTAGTCAATACACGGTGAAGGAAACATCGTGAAGAATGTCATGTTAGAACTTTAAAAGTAGACATGGTGTCAAGGTCACGTAAGTGTCTTTCAAGAAATAAAAGCTTCAATGTTAATTATAGTATGTTCAAAGTTTCATTGAAACTAGCTTTACATTTACGCCTTGATTGAGACACAAACATACAAAAATCCTCACATCCTCACAAACTATCGAATTTACTATATTAGTAGGATATCCTAGCTGAACATTACCGCTCACCACCTGAACTCTGGCGAAGTTACTTTAAAGAAAGAAATCCAGCTGTAACTTTCAGTAATATTTGCCACCAGGTGCCTATTACAGTTCACGATGGCATGCAGGCCCCATTTACACTACTACGGGACGACTTACGGAGACTGGAAGCAGATTGATAAACTCTTTATCGCAAACAAACGAAACAAAAAACAATAACAAATATAATGGTAGAAACAAACTTTGGTACTAACAAGAACAGAAAATATGTATAAACGGTGAACTTAGAGCGATTTCTTCCAGACAACTTAGGAGGTCGAGGATAGAAATCCTTATCCTCGCAATGCAAAAGTAGATGAATAAATATTACTGTGTTGTACAGGGCGCAGATAATAAGTATAGTTTTGCATTGAATCTGCTATTTCGTTAAAACCAGTACCTGTTCCGACAAAAGAAATGGTATTTTTAAAATAAGACGTCAAAGGTAAGACTTCGAAGTTTCATGACCCCAAATATTAGGGTTATAAATTTCACAGATTCTGAGAGCGTTGGATTATGAGTAAAAAAAGTGGGTAGTCATCATCATCATCATCTTCCTGCCTTTACCCCACCTAACGTGTCATAAAACACTGTGGGCACAACATGTGTTTTTTTCCACTTCCCACTATCAGCCGTCATTTCAGTATTCATTCCTTTTTTATTCATATCATCTTTCACGCGATCCATCCATCCCTTTTTCGGTATACGTCTACCCTTGTATCTATCCACATTAATATCTAACACTCTTTTCGGCACATGCTATTCATCCCTCCTCATGACATGCTAATACCATGCTAACCTTATTACTCCTCAATTTCTCTGTCATAGGCGCTACTTTCAAACTTCCTATGATATACTTATTCCGTATCTTGTCCATTCTTGTCACACACATCCATCTCAACATTCACAACTTTTTTTGTGTAATATTTAGGTATGATCACAGCAGCCGACCCCACATAGAGTGGGATAAGGGCAGGAAGATGATGATGATTTAGGTATTATCCCGGTCCTTCTCGTAAAGGAACAAACACCCCCCAGGCTGTATAACACCGCTAAGTCTCCCCATAATGACTCCAACTTTCAATTTTTTAAGACATTAAAACCGAAACCATAAAGTCGATTGTGTCTCATTATTATTTATTGTAATGGTTCCCCGTTTTATGACACAGATCCTTATTTTTTATTGCTTTATTGTAAGTTAACGGTTTTTGGGGTTCCGAATTTTCGTATCCGCTTTTCAAATGAAAGACTTTAAAAAATAAAATGGAACCATCTTAAAAAGGAGACAGACCTGAGTTAAGAAAAAACAATTTTTTTGTTTATATTTACTACCCACACTACGCCATCTAGACCTAAATTACTAAGCTTGTACTATAGGAACCAGATGGCTGATAGAATACTTATACTGAAATACTTTTTTGTAAATACATACATACATAATTATCACGCCCGTATGCTTAATGGGGTGGGCAGAGCCACAAGTAATCATAAGAAAACTTACAGACACTCGTGATCCAAATTCCCAAGATAGATATTATGTTGAACTATAGTGACATCAGCCCAATATGTGCATACAAGGCACTCAAATACAATGAACATGATTAAGCCATGAAGAAAATCAAGTAAGTTGCCTGTATGTACCACGTTTGCAGAAAAAATAATACTTAAGTAGACTAACAACTAGAAAAGCGTGAGTACATTATGTATTCGATCAGTACAATTTGTGTTTGTAATTAAATAAACTTTTGGAGTCTTTGTAAACATTAGTATACATAGTTAGTCCATCTATTTAGTATTAGGACCAAACTACAACTAGTGAGTGCTTCAGCATAAAATGGCCTAGTGGTAGCGGTCGTCCGATCATAAGGTCGTAATTTCAAATCTAGTTGAGCACCAATGGATTTTCTATTCCAAAAAATTATGTGCGCTATACATACTCGTATAAGTACTCTCAAACGGTGAAGGAAACTATTGTAAGGAAACCGGCATGTCGTAGAACCTCAGTTCGAAAACATAAGTCATGTTCCCTAAAGGAGCCTCTGAGGCACAATTTAAATCCTTTCACCACACTGGTTCGCAATAACTAGTTTTTCAGATTGTTGACTTGACTTGACTCAGCTAATTCCTATCCAAGCATTGGATCCAATCAAGTCCAAGGCCAACCATAAGGCAGGTCAAAAGCCAACTATATTGTCCAACCAGGTCCAACATTATATAAATAAATATTTGTGGACATTTCACACAGCGCCATCTGGCCCCACACTAAGCAAAGCTATATACTATGGGAACCAGATGGCTGATAGAATACTTATATACATTTTTTTTAATACATAATACTACAACACCCAGACCCGGAATAAATATTTGCAGGACATACAAACATTTCTCCCGTAGCGGGAATCGAACCCGCGATTCTTGCGACTCAGCCAAGCACTCGCCCGCCACGCCACCGAGGTCGTCTAATATGGCTTGACCCTTACTTACAAGTGTATTAGTATTAACAGTTCCTGAAACTCTAACAAGGCTTGCGGGGCAGAAGGAATTAAATATGAGTAAGAAGTTTGGCAGCGTGTTTACGTAACTGAAGGGTTGGTACAGTCAGCTTAAAAAAATATATTCCAAGAAAGCCAGCCACATAATGTTAAATAGGTACTATAGATCTTTAATACATGCTACGAAATGTTTTTGGTATTTATGAGACCGGAAAAGTCGCATTTATACATAAGCTACTTAATAAGATCTTTATTGTAGTTGACTGTACGTACCCAAACCGTGCAGAGAATTTGTAAGCAGTAGGTACGTACTTGACGG
Organism: Scotopteryx bipunctaria; assembly: GCA_949320045.1. Lineage (NCBI taxonomy): Eukaryota > Metazoa > Arthropoda > Insecta > Lepidoptera > Geometridae > Scotopteryx > Scotopteryx bipunctaria. Next base: position 7,207,678 of record OX439450.1, on the reverse strand, counting down.
CCAGTTGAGATCTCAAGAAATGGCTTAGGATGAAAATGAATCGATGTAGTAAGGCAAAAATGATCTTCAGTCCAGACTATTTAAATAATCAACGTAGGATTCTAAGCTAGTGATAACGTAAAATTAGTACTTTCAAAAGTAAAGCGTAGTAAAATAACCAGTGGCATGTTGTACATAAAACAAGCCTTTTTTAGGCGTATTTTAGTTTTTTACTATACTGGTTCTGTGACACGAGCTTAATAGTTGTTTTCAGAAGAGGCTGCCACGTTTTTTACAATATCCTCAAACGTTGTTTTATTAAAAGTGAAGCAATCATAAAATTAATTGACAAACTTCAGTGGATCTTTCGTGGAATCTAGTAGGAAGTAATTAAATTACCTATCAGAAAAGCTTCGCGATAGTGCTTTTGAATGCCATAAAACTTCCAAGTTAAGCATTGATCAAGTGTACGTAAGGCTTCTTCGTATGCCTCGAAACAATGCGACGACGCATGGCATGGCAATATGCCGTATCGTCACGTCTGCCATTCCGCCATTCCACCGACATTCATGTGATTTCTTAATAAAGTGCGAGACTCGTTCCCGGCGCCCATATCAATAAGCGGGCACAGAATTTAATGAAATTCTCCAAGAGAATTCCTTACCATTTCTTAATAGTAGAGGAAGGTCGGGGAAATCGTACCAGTTTATTTTTACTAACAGTAATGAATAGAATTTCAAATACTTCAAAATTTCAGATATGGCAGGTGATTTTCCAGCTGGAGCGTGTTACGGACGGGTTTGATTCCCGCAGCGGGGAATTGTTGCCTCAAATGTGCAAAATGATCAAATTCATTATCATTTTTACTCACATATCGAAGAATTTTTTATTTAAGTTTAGCAATTTATTTTCTAGAATATCAATAGTAAGTCTTACAAATTGGTCCTTACTTTGACGAGACTTGGCGTTGAAAGCATGTCAGATAATAATGTTTAGCGTTTAGAAATCTAGAGGTGGTCCAATTTCATTACATTCGGAGTCTTCACCCTACGTTCTTGTATTGACCTATTTTTTAGTATTTATAGTCTTTCGCTGGTTTATTTTTAAACCAAATAATTGAGATTGTTGCAGTTCGAATGGTTTTTTCAACATATTAATTTCCAATAGGTTATTAAAAAACGTCAAAAAACTGTGACTGGTTGACTGTTGACTTGGTGATATTTATGTCATTGACCCTGTATCAGCTTTTTATGTTTGTCAAACGTTTCTAAGGGAGCCTCCACACAGAATTTTGGTCATCAAATTTTCGATGTGGTGGTAGTGGGGTATTGCAGTAACTCACCTATTCGTTACCGTTATTTATGAGTTAATACTTAAAACAACAACAATAACAACAACTTAAACATATGATAAAAGAATAAAATATGAGCGAGTTAGGCTATGTAGCCTAACTCTCTTATGTTTTATTATAAGACAAATGATAGTTGTTACATAGTAAGAACAAGGACTTTGTAGCCAGGTCTATAAAGAACCCCTCATAGCTAGAGAATTCATACGTCATCTTATAATGGTCCCATTCCGTGAATTCCACCTTACTCAAGGTGCTTTCGAACGACGTGCTTTAAGTCAAACCGTTTCCAACTGAAAATGAACCCATTATTTTTAGTATGCAATAATTTTTAGGTTTTTTTCATCTTGTTGTTCGAATATGAAATTATCTCCATTACAAATACAAAATACATAGCGAAATATTAGTGAAAGTTTGTATGTTTGTGATTTAGTTAAATAAGTTCGTATGAGCTGTGGCCAACGCTTGTGACGGAGTTTTTAGGCCGCCTAAAGGCCTCCGTCATGGCTTAACGGCTTCAAAGCTGAGAACGACAATTTGACGTGATCTTCGAAGCACGAAAGCGCTCAGCGCGTAGTGCCACTTGCGGTCACCCATCTAAATTGTGACCGCGCACAACGTTGCTTAACTTCAACGATCAATCAAGAACGTCTAAGCAAGCTACGCCACGAGCGCTTCACTTTGTGATTTTTTGATAAATTATATCAAACATCGAGAGCACTGCTGGTCTAGTTGGTAGCGAGCCCGCCTTCCAATCCTAAGGTGGCGGGTTCAAATACGGTCGTGTACTAATAGATTTATGTGTGCGAAAAATATATGTGCGCTATGCCAGTACTCTCAAACGGTGAAGGCAAACATTGTGAGGAAACCCGCGGCTAAGTCAGCTCCTTATTGACCATGTCTTAACTGTGGGCAAGGCCGACTAAGCTGAGAGGATGGAATATGTGCTGGGCCTACTTCATCTTAGCTCGTCCCGGACACTACAGCGTCCCGTTTTTGGAGTTGAAAGTTGCCTCCTGACGCTGTATAAATCATCAATTAAAGATGGTAAAATGCCTTAGTTTATATCAAACACCATATCTTACTTAAATATATTATAAATGCGAAAGTTTGTGAGTTTGGATGTTTGTGCCTCAATCACGCCTAAACGGCTGAACGGATTTGAATGAAACTTGGAATATACATAGTGCATGTACTGGATTAACATATAGGCTATTTTATATCCGGATACCACGCGAGCGAAGCCGCGGGCGGCAGCTAGTAGATTCATAAAACAATTATATTGAGAAACATTTTATTTCACGGTATTCACGTTAGTTTCATACATAATGTGATCAATAACTTGCTCCCGCTTTACTTGCGTTGTGCCCGGGAAAAGTAGATTATTTACTACGCGAACTCACATACTACATATAAATATGCTTACAAAGTTTCACCCTAATCTGTTTACCTAATGTGTATTGTATATTGACGACCTCGGTGGCGAGGCGGGCGAGTGCTCGGCTGAGACGCAAGAGGCGCGGGTTCGATTCCCGCTACGGGAGAAATGTTTGTATGTTCTGCAAATATTTCTTCCGGGTCTGGGTGTTCTATTATGTATTATAAGTATGTATTTACAAAAAAAAGGTTTATATTAAGTATTCTACCAGCCATCTGGTTCCCATAGTACAAGCTTTGCTTAGTTTGGGGCTCGATGGTTTGGGGCTAGATGGTGCTGTGTGAAATTTACGCAAATATTTATTATTTATTATTATTATTATTATTAATGTAAAACATAATGTAATAATAATAATAACACCCAACAGTCATATACATAGTCCTGACCCCACAATAGGATTCCCTGTGCCGTGGGTATCAGAAACTACGAGTACCATGGTACCACAACACTCAGACCCGGAAGAAATATTTGCAGAACATGCAAACATTTCTTCCGCAGCGGGAATCGAACCTGTACCTCTTGCGTCTCTGCCGAGCAATCACCCGCCATGCCACCGAGGGCGTCATAATGTAGGATTTTACTTCCTCAAAGTCAGAACAACTAAATTATATAATTACCTCAATACGTATTATGTTATAACAAGTCATTTGCAAGCACCTTAATGTTGGTTGGATATGATGGTGTTCCTGCCGTTGAAGGTAATTTAATTTTCGTTTTATTATTACGCTCTGATCAAAAACTTGTGAGGCGTTTATTTAACAGGCACTTTCGTTTTATGTAGGTACTTTGCTTGTATGAAATAATTTCAGCCGGTTTCACACACCACCTTCTAATTTATGGTAATCTGTACTTACTGAAAATTTGTTTCGACACTTAAGAACGTACTGTGGCCTTCACACACTTGCCTAGCTCGTGGACCAGAGAGCTTGGCAGCATCTTTAACAATTTTATAAAAAAAAATAGACATTTAAACCTACATATCAGACACAGTCATCTGAACCAAAGAAAGCACAGATAGATCTTTATTAGAGAAATCATAAATTTCTCATAGCTGACTGTGCATAATATTATAAATAAATTATACAGCAATAACTCAAAAACATTAAATTCGTTGATGGTAACACACATTTTCGTTGTTTTTTTATCTAGTAGAAATAGGTAGGTACATTGTATCTCTGACACTATTTTAAAGTTATGGAATGTACAGCTTACTGCAGGTGGTGACTGTACCTTGGTATTTGTATAAATATGACTGTACCATTGTAATGTTGTTATTATGTAAACTTAGTAACCATCTTACTCAACACCGTGTCAGCTTTTTGCGTTAGGTATTTTTAGGCGAAACAGACTATTTGGTCCAGACGTGGGTTAAATTAGAGTTTAAGTCATATTTTTATAGTAAATAAATAAATAGATAATAAATATTCGTGGACATTTCACACAGCACCATCTAGCCCCAAACTAAGTAAAGCTTGTACCATGGACACCAGATGGCTGATAGAATACTTAGGCAGGTATATACTTTTTTTAGTAAACACATACTTATAATACATAATAATATAACACCCAGACCAGGAAGAAATATTTGCGAAACATACAAATATTTCTCCCGTAGCGCGAATCGAATCCGCGCCTCTTGCGTCTCAGCCGAGCACGCGCACGCCACGCCATTGCAATCATTAATTTTTTAGTCAATTTATTTTATCCTAGGTATCATCAGGGCTGCAAAAGGTGTATTTAATTAAATAATAAAAGCCTTTTACATCTCTAATAGATGATTTATACAGCGTCAGGAGGCAACTTTTACCTTCACTAACGGGACGCTGTAGGGCCCGGGACGAATTAAGATGAAGTAAGCTTGTCTTTAATTAACAAATGAGATAATGTCCAATGTCGTAAGCACCTACTTATTTGTATTCTGTTATGTCGCGTATATATATACATAGGTATATATGCTTTGAGTATTCTTGATATATGACTTGAGTATTCTGTTCTCTCAAATATAGGCCATCGAAATGAAATAAAGTCAAATAAAAGCCGGCAAATAAAGCCGAGGCCTATAACGTCTTGCCCTAGTACTTGTCCCCTTCACAATGAAGCGTGAATCTCCCCAAATTTGTAGATAGGAATATATTTGGTAATAAACAGCCGCATTCATGGGCGGCCGCGCTTCGGTGATAAAGTAAAGACAATAAAACTGTCACCCGCACCCAACTGGGATTCCGTGATCGTTTCGTGAACTTACTGAAGCTACTTACCGCGACGTAGAGAATAATGTTATTTGTCGTGGTTGAAGGAACGCCTTCACTCATTGTTTACAAAACAGTCGCTAAGCGGTAGTGAACGAAGGTAGCGTTCAGATTCCACCGACTAACTAGGGTAAACACGTAACAATTATGACTAAAAGTTCAAAAACTTATGTCAAGTGCACGAAAGGAGCCTTTAATGTAGTCTAAATCCCTTTACTAAACGGGTGTTACTCAACGCATGCTGTCCGAAATAGATTGCACTTTGTGTTTGTGCGACCACGGAAGACCAGCGCTCGGCAAGGCTCCCCTGTCATTGCATATGCTAAGTGGTGGCCTTTTTTGTTACCCTATATTGTAAGTGTGGACTAGTGGCTCTTTGTATTTAAGTTTGGTAACAATTTTTTTTTTTCTTATTTCTAAACTGGTTCGAAAAAACTAGTGACACGACTAGTACTGTGGAAGTTTTCGACTCTAGTATGCATTATTTAATTTATTTATAGATATATTCAAAATTTTTGGTGTTTGCTGCTTGACATTCTGTTGCTGGTTTTTTCAAATGCCGACGCGACAGTGACATATTTCTGAATGGCGGTGATCGCATCCCTAAGCGACGGGCGCTTATTTTTATAAATTTTATCGCCGTCGCGTTTCTCACAGTTTTAAAAAATAAGTTATTTTGTGTTATATTTTTGATACATCATCAAGCTGGACTCTAACGCGGGCTGTATATAACACAAAATAATATAACACACGCTAATATAACACAAAGTCACTTTCTTACAGATTATGCTTTTCGGATGACATATTATTTGATTGACTTTTTAAAATGATAATTTTTACTAAATGATTGTGTGCGTATGAATATTATAATACGATGACAAAGTAACATTTTATCCGCTTACTTCCGTATCAATACCGAGCATTCCCTTCTATTTTGTGTCGCACTTTGTACCTACTCGTTCATTTGGATTATGATAATTTCGAGGGAGAACTCACATCGATCATAAGCTCCCCTTACTCTTAAGCCATTGTAATGTACCATCCAGTCACTGTAATCAATCATCTCGTCTACTGAATTCTTGAGTGTAAATAAAATACCTTACTCAGAAGCTTGAGAAGTCTCAAGCTTTGGGTAAAGTTTTGCTCTAAGAAATATTATTCTACTTGTTAATTTTATATCGAAAATGAAACCACGAAATATTATATATGATCAAACGAACTTCCTCATAATAAATAAATAAGCAAAAAAGTTTTTAGGCCTTTAGGCGGCCTAAAAACTCTGTCAGAAGAGTTGGCCACTATCTCATACGAACTAACTAACTAAAATAAATATTTGTGGACATTTAACACATGATGACCGTAAATTACAGGAAACGTGATTTGCTATTACACTGATTTAAGTCATGAACTGATTACATTCATAAGACGTTTGATTGAAACTAAAATACTATTATATTTTATTATTTTGATAATGTGTAAAATCAAAATGCGGCAAAATAATCTATCTGGATTTTAAAACTTCTTTAAAATAGGTATTTTGCCGTACAAATGAAAAAGCCTATACGATTATCTTTCATCAAAAATAAATAATATAAATATTAAAGGCCAAAGGGCAAAAATAGTAAAGTAGTTTTTGTATACGCCTAAGTGAATTACTCGGGTTTTCTTTTGTGTCAAATAAAGAATAGTGCTCAAGGCTAGCATAGACTTATTTTACCGAGGCCAGTCATTTCGAAGTAAAAATAATGACAATAAAGTTAAATAAACGTCTGTCGCTTTGTTTTGTGTGCTAACATTGCGGGGGCTATATAAAATGTCATTGAACTGCATATTAGTTTCGTCTGAAAATTAGATATAATTTTCTTCAACAAATACAGCCAGGAATTCAATTCTTTTCGCCAATAGATTTTTCTGTTCAAATTTATGTAGTGCTCTGAAACTATGAAAGAATACAGTGTGATTTTTTTAGTGCAATAGGGTCTAATACTTACTGCTATAGGTACCTTAAAATAGTTTAACGGATGCAAAGTAAATCTATACTAGACTTCTGTTACCGTTCGAATGTGGCTTGTTCGTTTAATACCAGAAATTATTTTTTGTTTTATTCATGTAGAGAGGATGAATGAAAGAAGCTTAACGAAACAGGTATATGAGGCGAGTGTGAATGGTATCGTTGGAAGAAGACCTAGGCGTACGTACCTGGGCCAAATTGGCGATGTTTTGGAAAAGGGCCAGGTCAAGAGTACCCTACCTAAACCGACGAGCATGCATGAGGAATGTAATGAGAACGAATGAAGCGAAAGATTGTAGGATTGTAGGATTTGTTATTGTCAGGATTGTATCAAATGGCGATCCGTGATCTCTGCCTACCCCTACGGGAAACAGGCGTAATTTTATGTATGTATGATTTACCTGCTACTGTACCTGTAATATAGGATGCCCTCCGGCTAAAGATAGGTGGAGTAAATGTCTGCGAAAGGCTGCTGGCGGATGCGTTAAGCCGAAGATAGGGCGGATGGGAGGCCCCATGTCCAGCAGTGGACTACTAGGTTGATAATGATGATTTACTTGCTACTTAATATCAACACCATTTAAATGCCTACTACGTGCACGATGCGTGCAATACTCGTGCACGTATTACCAGTTTGCATTTAAATGGTGTTGCTTTATTTATGTGCTGTTAGTAATTTGGTTTAGTTTAAACGGATTGGCTATACGATTGTTAATTTAAAGGCAAATGCGGATGTATAATTGATCACAAATATTATTGGTATTGGTATAATTATTTTGTAATATTTTTTTTAACTGCCAACTCAGGCTTGGCCAAAAAATAAACTATGCCAAAGTTGTTTTCACAAAAAAAGAGCAAATGGTAGGAACCATTTTCAAACACTTTTCCTGTATCTCTTTTGCTTCTGGATTTCCCCATACCGTCCCAATTAAAAAAACACTGTAAGTATAGGGTAGGTAATGAAAATAATAGTACATACATAATATCTCACCCGTATTCCTAATGGGGTGGGCATAGTCATAAATAAACCATAAGAAAACTTACAGCAACTCCTAATTTAAAGTTCCAAGATGAATTAGTGTCAGGTGATCATCAGCCTATTGCCCATATACATTAGATGATCCATCATGTCGGAGAGCGACTATCTCTTGGTCGACTTTTACGACATGCTCGGATAAGCAGCTAGACACATTCTATGTTCTTCTTACTCCCACAGACTTACCAGCAGACAAGTATGAAAGTATAATAATTATAGATAATTATTTTAATAGCTTTTTACAGAGTTTTTCACCGTAGATTCCGTACTCTTTAACAAAGTAGGTAAACACACGAAATTACCTCTTTGTACCAAACGAGAGCTGTAAGTAGGTTATTTAATTATTAACAGTTTCTGTGCCAGGGAAGAGCCAAATTTCTTTTCCTCTCTGAGTTTTAATTAGGTTAATTTTACTCTAACTTTCCACCCATCTCTCTGTACTGGAGCCAGTGCTTAGTCCTGAAGGTAGCTAGGTATTTTCATCTAAATATAAGCTCTTATGGTACTGACTGAATGACTGACAATCAACGCACAGCCTAAACTAATTCCTAGAAGCATGAAACATCAAAAAATAATGTAGGGATGTACTAAGAAAGGAATTCCTGAAATTCAAATTCTACAGGACGCAGCGGAAGGATCAAGTTTGTAAAAAAGCTCGCAGACAGAATCGCGGAGCATTCTAACTGGTTCAGAATAATATTATTTGAGTATTAAGAATAAGTATGAAATGAATCCTTTGAAATAACCAAACATTTTAGTATAAAAAGTATTAACAACTTTATTTACGAGGAGCAAACTGGTTATCATTTATTACATAAATAAACTTACAACTAATGCAAATTATATATTATGAGAGCAAATAATAATGTTGTTGAATATTTTGTTTGTTACTATTCACAAATGTTTTAGAGAAAAACATATTTTTTTATCTGAATTGTATAAAATTCTTCTACAGACGAAAAAAGTGTTTTTTTTAAATGCATTCGAGAAAAGTTGAAGCAAAATATTCTTTTTCAGAAATACAAACCAAATCAATACCAAATTAAAATCCATTTTCATTTTAATAATGCCAAGCAGGATTGAAGGAGTTTTAAGGCTTTTATTTGTGGTAAAAAAATACCACGAGGAGTATCATTTGGCGTGCCGTTGCTGCCTCGTTCAATATTCACCATGCGCCGTACTCGAATACATTGATATTAAATTTCGTAACCACTTCCGATAATTCCTTTTCCAAAATTATCATCTCTGAAACCAGTAAAGATAAAATATGAATATATGTGCTTTTGATTTTGGAAGCATTTACATGAGCTGTTGTTATTTTTATATCCACCTACATATTTGACCTGAGTGCACCCTGCTGGGTATGGATATTAATTTGTTATTTAGATAAATAAAATATCAAACTAAAAAACCAGTCAAGTGAGACTTGAATTCGCACACGAAGGGTTCCGTACCATGTACAGTACATGTACTGTACTGTAAATGTTTTTTGTATGGGGCCCCCTTTAATTTTATTTTATTCTTGGGCACGCTTCCACCGTCTGATGAGCTGAATCAGATGAGCTATATACCGTTTGCAACGGCCTTTAGATAGACCGACTGTTTCTTTTGTAAATTATAATAGTTAATTGGTAATAGGGTTCCGTTGGGTACCTTCAGCTACGAAATCCTAAGAATACCTAAGATGGATAACAGCAGTATCTGAATGGAGGTCAAGAGACGTCACACGACCACGAGGCAGACCATCCGCCCCTTGATCTGACGATATAGTAGCTGGGAGCAATGGATGAGGCTGGAACGGTGCTGGAAGAAGTGGCGTATTATGGAGGATATAATAGCGAAGCCTTGACCTAGTAGTGGGTTTATAAAGGCTAGATAGATAGATAGAGTATAAACAATAACATACTTTAGAGATATTGATCGAAACCCACAAAAAACTTGGTTTCTACAACCTTGGTTCTGCCGCGGGTGAAAATAAAACATCAGATGACAAACCCCAATTAAAACTACGAAAATAACAAAAGGCGGCTTTTAATCGAGCTATCGTAAAAGCTAATGCGTCGCGTCGAAAAGACTCACGAATATTCGTGGTAAAACATCGTTAAAAACTTATCGCTCCCACAAGAGCTAGCGGTTTAGTGAAACGAATCTGCTCATTAGTAGCCTAGTCACCCATGGACTTGTAGCCCAAGGATCATTCTTTTAGTTCATGTAATGTACTTTACAAGTAGAATTCACTCAGATCTTTCATCATCATTATTTTTCTGTCCTTATCCCACTATGTGGGATCGGCACACCATGTTTCCCTCCTACATTTTCTCCTATCACACTCGTCATCTCAGCACTCACTCCTTTCACACGCATATCCTATTTCACACAATCCATCCATCTTTTCTTTGGCATAAATTCGCTTAGATCTTTAAAGGCGACATAATTTTCCCAAGTACCTCTCGCCTTGAATCGACACCGCTTTACCAACTTAGCCATTGTCCGTATTCGGACCTGCGTATGTGAAATATAGGCAGGCCTACCAACGTAGCAATTAATGAAATCAATAAATTGTACAATGTAGTAAAAATTTCATTAAAATAACAGCCGCATCAAACTTAAAACAATTATAAACAGCTTACGCATTTTCGAACATCTACTTTGTAAAATCAACCTTTTTAGATGAATATCTGGCAATATTTTTGTTCTAAATGTATAATGAATTCCATTAACAATTTTTTCGAGCATTGTTGAGGTATAATCATGCGATCGCGTGCTCCTACAATCTACATCTCATCCATGTAAACCACTCTCGGCCGTAATGTTCTTTGAATAGGATTCAATTTTGTAAAATGATGGTGGTTTCAAGCGATCACTCAAACAACCAGCAATTTGCCAGGTTGATTGAATGAGTGTTCTGAACCACACTGAACTGAGCATTTTCTCTAATCCAGTTTTATGGTTTTTTCAATCATTTCACGGAAATGTTGGTTTTTTTAACAGTCTCCTTTATAGTTTAGTATCAGAAGCAGATAAAACAAAAGGAAACGTACATAATTCTAATCTCATACAAACAATGAGTCATTGCATTCAGGGCACGTATTCAGAATCTATGCGTAAACATAAATCATAAATAATGGAAACATTCCTATTGTAAATCTGTTTTTTTGGGTTGGTAAAAACATGAAAAATTGAATTCGTTGTATGTACTGTACAGGTACGATATAATACCTCGTATAACTTAACTAGGTAGGTACGTGCGCCGTTTTTACTCACGAATAAAATATGCCTTGCCTAGCTTAATATAAAAAACTCAGGCATAGTGAAACTTCTTACTTAGAATTTTCAGAAACTGTTCAGTAATAATTTATATCTAATAATAGATGCAGGTTACTACCATAAAACGTAATGCAGCTACTATTTGATTGATAAGTATAATATTCGTTCTACAATCATTAACAACCCGTAGCAGTCCACTGCTGGACATAGGCCTCCCCTACTGAGCGTCATTGTACCCTATTTTTAGCTTGATATAGGTATAAAAGTTGTGTAATGTAAAAAATCTGACATTATTAACAAAAATAAACTTACAACTAATTCAAATCTATTTTACAAAATACAAAAGAAACAGTCGGGCTATATAAAGGCCGTTGCAAACGGTCTATAGATAGCTCACTTATCCAGCTCATCAGACGGTGGAAGCATGCCCAAGACGCTGACCGCATTGTCACGCTGAATAAATTGATGGGTTTGACTTAATATAAAGCTTATTTTCTTCTTTTTAGAGCGTTTTTATAATAATAACTAGTATTTTCGCTTGCGGGCGCGAGCTGCACGCAGCTCGCGAGGGACGTAATCGCTGATGCTGAAAAAAAAAAAAAAAAAAAAAAAACTATCACTTTCGGCATTTGCATCGCGCCATCCTCTATGACATTTGTTAGAGCACCCATTACTTGTCGCTTTTAGTTTTCGAGATATCGTCGGTCAAAGTTTGTATGGCGGCCATCTTGTTTTCCGCCATTTTGAATTTTTTTCAACGCACATCGAATTCGACCAGGGTGCATGTCCACATTCCGCAAGCAGGGTGGGTGTCGGTCTTTTAGTTTCGTCTGGCAGTAGGAGAGGTCCCTGATGAGGAGCAGTTTTCGAAGATTTCGGATTTTTCCCAAATTGGAATTGACTCCCTGAACACTTCCCCCGTACATCATTTTGACCCATCTCTACTCCTTCTGGGAGAACAATGATGTCAGTGAGTGAGTGAGTGAGTGAGTCAGTGGGTTTGCAGCTATATATAGTATAACTAGTATTTCCGCTTGCGGGCGCGAGCTGCACGCAGCTCGCGAGGGACGTAATCGCTGCTGTTGAAAAAAAAAAAAAAAAAAACTGTCACCTTTGGCATTTGCATTGCGCCATCCTCTACGACATTTATTCGAGCACACCTTACCTATCTATTATAGTTATCGAGATATCGTCGGTCAAAGTTTGTATGGCGGCCATCTTGTTTTCCGCCATTTTGAATTTTTTTCACCGCACATCGAATTCGACCAGGGTGCATGTCCACATTCCGCAAGCAGGAGAGATCTTGGTCTTGTCGTTTCGTCTGGCAGTAGGTGAGGTCCCTGATGAGGAGCAGTTTTCGAAGATTTCGGATTTTTCCCAAATTGGAATTGACTCCCTGAACACTTCCCCCGTACATCATTTTGACCCATCTCTACTCCTTCTGGGAGAACAATGATGTCAGTCAGTGAGTGAGTGGGTTTGCAGCTATATATAATATAACTAGTATTTTCGCTTGCGGGCGCGAGCTGCACGCAGCTCGCGAGGGACGTAATCGCTGCTGTTGAAAAAAAAAAAAAAAAACCAACTGTCACCTTTGGTATTTGCATCGCGCCATCCTCTACGACATTTGTTCGAGCACTCTATACCTTTCGCTTATAGTTTTCGAGATATCGTCGGTCAAAGTTTGTATGGCGGCCATCTTGTTTTCCGCCATTTTGAATTTTTTTCACCGCACATCGGATCGACCAGGGTGCATGTCCACATTCCGCAAGCAGGAGAGATCTTGGTCTTGTCGTTTCGTCTGGCAGTAGGTGAGGTCCCTGATGAGGAGCAGTTTTCGAAGATTTCGGATTTTTCCCAAATTGGAATTGACTCCCTGAACACTTCCGCCATACATCATTTTGACCCATCTCTGCTCCTTCTGGGAGAACAATGATGTCAGTGAGTCAGTGAGTGAGTGGGTTTGCAGCTATATATAATATAACTAGTATTTTCGCTTGCGGGCGCGGGCTGCAAGCAGCCCGCGAGGATATCGTTTCTTAGAGGCTGAACCAAAATTTCAGCCCAATCGGACGAACCGTTTCGGAGATACAAGCAAGAGGGGGTGAAAATTGGGGGGAGGGGGGGGGAACTTTTTATTCAACTTTACTCGCCATCCTATTCTCTATACGAATCTACTTGAAAAAATCCCATTTCACGAGTCATTTCGGAGAACCAGTTGAAAGGGGGGTCAAAGGGGGGTCCAAAGGGGGGGTTGAATAAAAAGTTGTATTCATTCGAGCACCCTCTATCCGAATCTATAAAAAAACATGCCCTCGTCGGGAAGAATCGGGACACCGAACGTGGGGGGGGGCGAGGGGGGAGGAAAATGGGGGTTTTCGGATTTTTCCCCCACTCACTGGGACTCCGCTTGCGGGCGCGGGCTGCAAGCAGCCCGCGAGGATGTCGTTTCTTAGGGGCGCGTGGGGGCGCGGGCTGCAAGCAGCCCGCGAGGATGTCGTTTCTTAGAGGGCGCGTGGGGGCGCGGGCTGCAAGCAGCCCGCGAGTAATTGGTTTCTGGAGAAAAAAAAAAAAAAAAAAAAACATTCGGCATCAGCGACCCTCAAAACCCTCGGAACCAAAATTTCAGCCCAATCGGACGAACCGTTTCGGAGATACAAGCAAGAGGGGGTGAAAATTGGGGGGGGAGGGGGGGATTTTTTTATGAAATTTTACTCGCCATCCCATTCTCCATCCGAATCGACCAACCGCGATCTCGAATCGTTGGTAATTTCGGAGATGCGTAAAAGAGGGGGTGAAAATTGGGAGGGAGGGGGGGGAAATTTTTATTTAACTTTACTCGCCATCCTATTATCTATACGAATCCACTTGAAAAAATCCCATTACTCGAGTCATTTCGGAGAACCCTTAGAAGGGGGGGTCAAAGGGGGGGCAAAAGGGGGGGGGGAGTAAAAAAAATGTATTCCTTCGAGCACCCTCTATCCGAATCTATAAAAAATACATGCCCTCGTCGGGAAGAATCGGGACACCGAACGTGGGGGGGGGCGAGGGGGGAGGAAAATGGGAGTTTTCGGATTTTTCCCCCACTCACTGGGACTCCCCGAACATTTCCCCCATACATCATCATCACCCATCTCCACTCCTTCTGGGAGAACAATTCTGTCAGTGAGTCAGTGAGTGGTAATCGAGCTTTATATAGTATAACTAGTATTTTCGCTTGCGGGCGCGGGCTGCAAGCAGCCCGCGAGGCGGTTGTTTCTTTGAGGTGACCCTCAAAACCCTCGGAACCAAAATTTCAGCCCAATCGGACAAACCGTTTCGGAGATACAAGCAAGAGGGGGTGAAAAGTGGGGGGGAGGGGGGGATTTTTTTATGAAATTTTACTTGCCATCCCATTCTCTATATGAATCGACCAATCGCGATCTCGAATCGTGGGTAATTTCGGAGATACAAGCAAGGGGGGGTGAAAATTGGGGGGAGGGGGGGGATTTTTTTATGAAATTTTACTCGCCATCACATTCTCTATACGAATCCACTTGAAAAAATCCCATATCACGAGTCATTCCGGAGAACCGATAGAAGGGGGGGTCAAAGGGGATCCAAAGGGGGGGGGAGAAAAAAAAATGTATTCCTTCGAGCACCCTCTATCCGAATCTGTAAAAAAAACATGCCCTCGTCGAGAAGAATCGGGACACCGAACGTGGGGGGGGCGAGGGGGGAGGAAAATGGGGGGTTTCGGATTTTTCCCCCACTCACCGGGACTCCCCGAACATTTCCCCCATACATCATCATCATCCATCTCGACTCCTTCTAGGAGAACAATGATGTCAATGAGTCAGTGAGTGAGTCAGTGGTAATCGAGCTTTATATAGTATAATATAATAATATAATAATAACACCCAACAGTCACATACATAGTCCTGACCCCACACTAGGATTCCCTGTGTCGTGTGTATCAGAAACTACGAGTACCATGGTACCATAAAAGCTAAAAAAAGCGTTATAAAAGCTTATTTTTAAAAACATTTTTTACTATTAATTTAATTTCTAGATTCAGCTTTGCTTACATAGTAAATATGATAGAGATGTAGTGTCATAATTTAGAGCTAAATCTCTTCATCTCGAACGATGAAATAGGCCTGTAATAGCCCTACAGCTTGTAGCCCATATGCGGATCAAAATCATAGAGGTACCTAGCTGTGTCACAACCACTATCTATGCTCGCTTCATTTGCTAGTCATTCTAGTGAACTTACTAGATAAACGGACTGAATTAACTCGTTTGATGACTCTATCCAACCCAGTTTCGGTTTAATGGTCGAGCCATAATTAAACTGGAACTTCAGCGCTTTAGACATTTTTACGAATTAATTTATTTCGTTTAAAGAAATGCAGTATTTTATCTTGAAATAGCAAACTCAGAAAATTATAAACAGCAGGACCTTTGCTGAGTATGTATGTTATGGGGTTTGACCCGAGCTTTCCGAACATTTCTGGTTGGTCACATTATTAGAAATGGCAAGTCTCACAGTTCAAATTAGCTATTGTGATTGTACAAGCGCATTTCATTAGTTACAATGAGAACTGATACTGTATTTACAGAGGGATTATTTTGTCTAGAATCGAGAATCTTTCTCCTAACCTCTGCTTATTTGATTCGCGGAAAGGCTTTTTTACTTTGTTAAAGAACTTAGTA
This sequence comes from Scotopteryx bipunctaria, assembly GCA_949320045.1. Taxonomy (NCBI): domain Eukaryota; kingdom Metazoa; phylum Arthropoda; class Insecta; order Lepidoptera; family Geometridae; genus Scotopteryx; species Scotopteryx bipunctaria. The sequence continues at coordinate 7,191,655 of OX439450.1, read as the reverse complement.
AGTTTAGTACAATGTTTGTGTTATGGTAGACGAACTAAATCCCGGGACAGACTAGCTAGAAGGTCAACTAAAATACGTCACTACGCTACGAGCGCTACGAGCTACGAGCCCACGTTACCAAAATTTTACTTGTCATACGTGTCAGCAAGATGTTATACCTATCGAAGAGAAGACAGAGGAATATTATGATCGAACAAACTTACATGCAAACATACAAAGCCAAATCGCCCAAGGTACTCGCTTCGCTTTCTTAATTTGATAGCTTCTGTGGGTCGCTTTTCTTACATTTTACCCGGATAAAAAGTACTTATAAGTATAACACCCTATATCTACTAAACTTTTAAGTCGTTCCATGACGGAGGCCTTTAGGCGGCCTAAAAACTCCGTCACTAGAGTTGGCCACTAGCTTATACGAACATACATACATACATCTACTAAACTATCTCCTGTCTGTGGCTTCTCTCACGTGGGAGATACCACGTGAAAAAGCCGCACATGGATACCTATACCTAGTTATACCTATTACTTAGGTCATGAACTTTACCTATTTTGAACACACCTGAATAAACGTCACGAACTTTCGGATTTATAATGTGAGTAGGATATAATGTTTACTGTAGGTTTACATATCATAATAAACCCTTCTGTAGGTACGACCTTGCCAGAATCTAGAACCTTTTGTTGGTGTGAATAATTATTATTATAATTTTTACCTTTATTCTCTCCCAAAATAAGATTTTTCATGAGTAATATAAAATCTTTTTACTTTTCTTTAAATATATAATCAGGAATTAAATACTCTAAAAACTAATATAAGAAATCAATGATGAATTATAAAAAGAAATTCAAGGCTTTTCTATAGCACCTACCTAATGTAGATGGTTTTCGTTGAGAAAGAAACATATGTATATATGTTTCGGGATTGCAATGGCCACTTACACTACCTATCGAATAATAAACAAGAGAACAATGGTCTACAAGAAACGACGGCAAGTCCCTACCATAGATAGTAGGACCTTGGGCAACAAATGAGTATGACAGCGGGGTACTGCTAGTTAATATGAATAAATAACTTCTCAGAAACCAAGCTGAAAACAACTAGCTCGCCCCCATTAGGTACCTACGTATAATGATAGGTATAATAATAAGTGTGTTTTGTTTTGGAATTTTCATGAAATATGGGAGCAGAATAATAATTTTTGAGATGAAAGCGAATAACGTTCAGACATTCGTGCCCTTCTCACGGGAGCACGGCTTGTACAATTTTATCGAGCCATGAAAATAAATAATAAACATTTGTGGACATTTCACACAGCGCCATCTAACACAGCCTCAAACTAAGCAAAGAGTGTACTATGGGCACCAGATGGCTGATAGAATACTTATATACTTTTTTTTGTAAATACATAATACTACAACACCCAGACCCGGAAGAAATATTCACGGAACATACAAACACGGCCTCGGTGGCGTGGCGGGCGATTGCTCGGCAGAGACGCAAGAGCGATTCGATTCCCGCTGCGGAAGAAATATTTGCATGTTCTGCAAATATTTGTTCCGGGTCTGGGTGTTGTGGTACCATGGTACTCGTAGTTTCTGATACCCACGACACAAGGAATCCTAGTGTATGTGACTGTTGGGTGTTATTTATTTATTTCTCCCGTAGCGGGAATCGAACCCGCGCCTCTTGCGTCTCAGTCGAGCACTCGCCCGCCACGCCACCGAGATCGTCAAATGTACAGGATAATTCCTCAAACTTCTATGCTATGGCCAACGACCGTCACTGACTATATTGCTTGCTACGTTATAATTTACTAGGTAACGATAAAAAAGAGCTTGACGCTGCATGCCTATTCATTCTTTTTGCTTGTTTCTTCCGCCTGCTTGAATTATGATCGACCCTGTCAACGGCAGTGATTAAGGAAGTGCTCCTACACAGGTTCCAAGAAAATGCCTGAAATAACTCCATTTCGCGAAATCTCTTATGAATCTTTTGACTTTACGATCTTGCCAAACAATCTAAGAAGATGCTTTCAAAATGGCTGTTACAAATGTCATATATATCCTGACTGAGTCAAAAGTTTGAGTGTTCGTACCTAATACCTTTTTCGAAACGAAAAATCCATTGGTATCCGGTATTCGAAAAAGTAGGTCCGAAAGACGGAACACCTTCCACGAGGCTTTTACTGCTCCGTTAGTATTAATCATGTCTTTCCTGTAAATAAGGCTAGAAAGATGGTATAGGTGATGGGCAAGCCTGCAGCATCCATACGCAATTATCTAGTATAGGTTGTAAAAGGCCTTAGAACCTACCTGAAGAATTTCCTCGGTTGTAAAGATCCTTAGGTACTATGGCATTAAAGGTGGAAACGACAGAAAACCGCAGCCTGAAACATTTCATTTCCTCATTTCTTAATGTAGGCGCGTGTATAATTTCGCGCCGTAAATTTATAATTTTGTAGCGACACTTCAGAATTTCAGTTTCACGGATGCTAGATTTCCCAAAGCGATGGCGGCGGGTCTCGCCACATCGTTACGGTTATGCGAATGCCTTTTATCCTTATATAAGATAAATCTCAAAAATCCTTTCTAGTAGACTCGAATCGACTTGCATTTCAGCACAGTTTTGTGGCAGGAAATCTTTTGCCAATATTAAATGCACGATGCATTCAACTCCTACAGGAGGCTGCAGGAAATTAAGTTTGTATGAAAAAAAAAACTCAACGCTATGTTGCGAGGCGTTCCACTAGTAGTTTTTAAAGATACAAAAGAGAAATATCTAGATTTGCCTAGAAGCAGCGCAAATAGATCAAAAAGGCCGCACTAAAGCGCACATTACCGCTTTCTTGAAACGCTGAGTAATGGTTACATTAGGCCTGGCTTTTGGCCCAAATGGCATATATACAAACTCATTATAGAGCCAAGTCTGTCTTCAAGAAACGGCGGCCGTTAAGATATCTGAGACTTATTATGTAAAACAAGGTCAAACACGTTTCGTACTATTCAGAGTACAGCTTATAGAATTAACTAACCAGTTTTTATTACATTGTATTAGCTACTATTTTAACACTTTTCAATTAAGTATTAATAAGTAGCTAAATCAAAGGATATGAAACGGATACATCGAAAAATTATTGATGAAACCTCCTAATATTCTACTCTATCCTACCGTAGGATAGAGTAGAATATTAGGAGGTTTCATCGTAGAATTCCTACGATATTCCACAAAATTGGCTAGGCAAAAACAAGACTCAACAAACTAGGCTAACAATAATGATTTTGTGTTTACCCCATGTTCTGTGAACAGTTCAGTACCTACTGCAGAAATTTTACGGGTTCCTGTAGAATTTGATACCCTAAAAACAAATGAAAATCTACCGCGTAACATTCGTTAAAAATAGTTAAGTACCTATGTTTCGATCATTGTTTATTAGGAAACCATCTATTAAGATTTTTTGTTTGTTAACCTGTAATGTCCCACTGCCGGGCAAAGGTCTTCTTCATTTTTTTCCAATATTTGCGCTTCAAGGCCACAGCTTGCCACTGTGGCTCAATAATTATTTGTTTCAGGTAAAAATCTGTAGATACAATTCAACAAAATACAATAGATATATAAATGAAAACACGGAGAAGTCAAGATTAAAATTAAAACAAAAACAGGAACTAAAAATACGAAATTATAAAATGTCTAAAATAATTTTAATCAACAATTATGGATTAACCTAACATTTTTCTGAAAATATTTCATTTTGAAAGAAAGTGTCAAAACATCAGATCCTTTTCAAAGACGCCTTTCTGGTCTAAAACGAGCCAAATATTATCCAGTGATAAGGCCTTTAAACGAACCTCCAAAGCTCCGTTGAGCAGCTGCTTCTCTGATCTTATTAGAGTTCTTATGAAAACCTCATTCCATGAATTCGTACGGTCATCGACATAAGTCAATTTTCTTATGAAATGAAGCAGTGAGTTAGTCTTAAAATGTTTGCCTATTATTATCTTCTATTAAAATATTTTACTTCGCGGTTTATTAGTAGAAATGGTATCAGTTGCATTTTAAAATTGTTTAAATTGTTCATCTACTTATGTCTCTGACTGTACCCCAGACATTCCGAAATAAACTAATAAGATTATGAAACTTTCACCTGAGGTTCTTACTATAGAGAACTTTAGAATTCCTCTCAGCTCGATGTCGTCGAGATTCTGGGACCGGCTTTGAGAATAAGGCATCTATGTCTCAAAGAAAACTGTGATTTAAAGAGGGATACGGCATAAGACCCTCTTCTAGGCTAAGCTGAGCTAGGAAATAGACAATCCAGTTGTTATGTATGACGTGCGCCCCGATTTCAAGAGGTCGACCGTAAAAGCTAAAAGCACGCGAAATTATTTTCACTCAAACAAAAAGTAGAAGGAGAAAACTACCTACTGTGATAAAATATGAACTGTACATGAAATAAAATAGAGGAGCGACAGTATGAAAATCTCTAGTGTAATGAAAGTGTGAGGGGGAATGGCAACTTTTGTTCACAAAATAATAATAAACCAAGGCAAAGCTTCTATTGCAATTCCTCTTGATTCTGTCTACGGGTAAGATATAAAATGTTCATAAACTTTCGTCGCTCAGTGTACATACTAAGAAATGGACCACGTAAATGAACTAGCAACCCACTTCAGGATTGCAACAGCGTTGCAGGACTACCTCGGTGGCGTGGCGTAAGAGACGCAAGAGGCGCGGGTTCGATTCCCGCTACGGAAATGTTTGTATGTTTAGCAAATATTTCTTCCGGGTCTAGGCATTAAATAAATAAAAATATTTTATTTCGGACAACAAAAAGATCCATAATTTGATAGTCAATATATTATAAGTGCCTACCTATGTATTTACAAAAAGTATTCTATCAGCCATCTACATGTAGTTTCCATAGTAAGTATAAGCTTTGCTTAGTTTAGGCCTAGATGTCGCTGTGTGATATGTCCACAAATATTTATTTATTATTTATTGCAATAATCACAAGCACTATCTCAATATCACACGAAGAAGATGATCACAGAAGCTGTATATTCTAAAGGTAGACTTTCGAAGCAAGCCTCATTGACACCACGTTAGTGACGCCGCGTCAAAGCTACCACACAATTTGTAAGTAACGTTATTTGAGCGCAGTGTCAATGAAGCGGAGTTCATATTCATTATATTTTCATAGTAACTGAGGCTTGCTTCGAAAGTCTTCATATTAATGATAGCATATCAAAATTCGAGCGCATCCTTACGCGAAAATATGTTCCTAAATAATCCCAAGCCAAATTCATATATTATGTTTATGAACATCGCTTACTATTTACGAGTGTACCAGTAAGGCAGTATTCCCAGAACTGCAATAATACCTTGCATATGTAATTTATGTTAAACGCCACCTAACCTGTATGAATGGGGCACTGGGAATAACGTTTACTTTGATATTCTATCGTTACTTCGAACCTGCAATGCTCTGTGAAAAATGTACTGTTTTAAAACAAGCTTTGGTCAGGCCGTGGTCTATAATCATTCTAAACACAGAATACAGAGGAAATATCAGATTATTGTAACAAAAAAAATTGAATAAAAACATAAAAAAATTGCAATGATGATAATGTTATAAAGAGATGTTACAATAATTATGTACTAAGTACTTATTTTTTTAATGGTTGGTTCAGTTAATGTTAGTTGACTATTAGTTACATATTCAGGCAAATTTGGTTTTCATACAAAGCACGAAGTTTGCCGAGGCGCACAATATTTGTGGTACTACTGTACACGTACGATGGTACGGAACCCTTCGTGTGCGAAATCAACTTTGACTTGACCGGTTTTTCAAATAAGAGGATGGAATAGGTACTGGGCAAGCTTACTCCGTCTTAATTCGTCCCGGGCACTACAGCGTCCCGCTTATGAAGGTAAAAAGTTGCCTCCCGACGCTGTATAAATCATCTACTATAGATGGTAGAAGGCCTTAGTTTTTAAATACCACCCAAGCAAAGCAGCGAGTAAAAAAAGTATTTGCTCTTTCTTTTATCATCTGATAAAGTGTATCTATAAAACAACACAAAGTTTATAAAAGCTTTGGATGCAAGAGTCACAAATTAATATGAACTTTAATAACATCCAGCAAAAACATTTTTATCTGAACACTCACATCCACAAACGCTTGTAATTAACTCTGAAAATTGTGTTTTAAATATTCATTATTTCTTTACTTTAACATATTAATGTTGTTTTAATAAAATAATATTGGTACTCGTGAAAGAAATTAAGTAAATTTATTTGAACATGATTCGACTACTAAGTAGAGGTCGGCAATTAAACCAATTAGCTTTTATTGTACCGGGATCCGAAACTGAACCATGAGTTTCCTGAACCGGGATTGAATGAGTCTGCAAAGTTGGACTTTATCAGAAATTCGTCAAGGGCTTTTCAGCGAAATTTCCCAGTTATGAACCGGATTCAACTTCTACCTCTAATGTTATGAACAAGGATATTAAACCTTACCTAAAATCTCGTATTCACTAGGGAACTAATTTCCCGCAACACGTGTCGCTAGAGATGTCGACAGACGTCGCAAAACATGTTGTTCCGCGACTTTTTTCGTCCAAATAATAATCAATAATTCAGCAATGTTGCCAGACTTGTCGTAAAAGTCGACTAAGGGATAGTATCCTCCAACATGATGAGATACAATAAGCAAGTATTCCCAAGGAGGGTTGACGTCAGGCAGGCGGCCGGTCATAAAACACCTTAGCCAAAACTCAGCATGATCCAAGGATCATGCTGTGCCGACCCCACATAGAGTGGGATAAGGGCAGGAAGATGATGATGATGATGATGATGTTGCCAGACTTGTCGTGGGATTGCGGACGACGTCGCTTTGTTCGCAACACGTGTCGCTGTGGTATTTGTCCCCTAGTGAATACAAGGCTAAGAATAAAAACGTCAGTCGTCCAGCAGCGAGATGGGCTGACGATATAGCATCCGTCGCTGGCCGAACCTGGGTGAGACTTGCAAGGGACTGTGGTGAGTGGCACACACAAAGGGAGGCCTATCCTCAGCAGTGGGTGAAGTCGGGTTGCGAATGATGATGATGATGAATACAAGGCTGAAGCTTCAGAAGCAAAAGTTCGTAGAAAAAAATGTGATCAGAGAGAAAAAGTCACGAGTTTTGAACCTCTACAACACTAGCTTCTCCACCTTTTTAGAACCACCTTACCACCTCCTTTTGTTTGTGACATCTGTGAACAAAGTAGGTACTAATGCGAGTTCCCTCAAATTCAGTTCCACACAGTGATTCGAATGACTTCACCATCGCGTTAATCGAGATACGCATCGAGAATGATAAACTAGTGTTAACGTTTCTGGTATCAATTTCGGATGCTAGTCGATATTCGATTGTCGAGGTTCTGGCATAATAAACTTGAACTCATTGATAATGTTTCAGATTATCAACACTAGATGGCGCTGTTTTTTCTTCATTCAAATTAGTGTTTTGCTTGTGCCGAGTGAGTTTGAGTCTCTCAAGGCACTAGGCATAACTACTACCTGTGTCACTTCCTTAGAATGTGTTTAGTTTAGTGTGGTAGAAGGTGAGGATCAAAGCACCTCAAAAAGGCTCCACTAGGCTCTCAGGTCCAATAAAAATCACACGTAGGTAGAAGAAATAAATGACAACAAGCAAGCGAGCATTCTCGCACTTGTGGAAGTACCACAATAAACTAATAGATAGTACTTACGGCCCATAGCCATCACCCGCTTTCATTCGATTTGTTTTTAACCCAATTGCCAATTGTCTAAAAGATCGTTACGGTCCTCTAATTGAGCAGAATCGTAGTAAATAAAACGAAGCGCCGATTTCACAGCTGAGCTACAGCCTTCCGCCCACGCTAATCATTGATTGAACTAGATAAGAAATGAGATTAGCAAGTTAAGGAAAGGTCTGCACACGAGTTTGATAAAGTTTACTCGTAGGTACTTTTCAAATATGGGGCAGAGCCTGATGCTCGATTTCACTAAGTTGGTAAAAGAAGTTTCACACCTGGCGGATCGGGCTCATTATTTTGAACACGTGCTATTCTCTTGTTTCTCATTTAAAACGTCCACGTTGATTCGTTGCATTTGTATTTTTCATATTTATATATTACTTATGTTTGCTTAGTCCGTACCTACGCTATGATATTATTGAAGACATTGCTTGCTACACTTAGAAATTTGCAATACAATTTATCAATGATGAATGACTACTACACTGGAATCTATTCTAAACATCGATGCATCACCTTCCGACAAGCATAAAAAATATCAACAAAAGATAATTAAAATTCTTTTGGATACGAAAATATTAGATAGGTAGGTACCTAATCGGTTTTTAATTAGTTAGAGCACTATCTATTTACCTCCTCGAATCGAAAGAAAACTATCCAGGAATTATTAGCTCCTGTGTTTATCAACCAAATAAGTTAACTATTGGTAAATAAATAAAAGAAGAGGTTTGTTAAGTTTGTGTGGGTGAGGATTTGGCACCTTATAAGTATAAGGAGTACCTACTTATAAAATATTTAAAGGTTGGCCATGGCTCCGGATATATGAGAAACCAAAGTTGAAGTGGTGTTCATTGGGAGAAGCAAAGTTTAAAAATAAATATTTCCGTTAGATATCTGAACAATGTTGCTTTGAAGAATGAAGTAAAAGAAGTTCGTAAAGTTTGCTCACAATAATGGGTTCAGATAATTTGGCATCTTCCGAGATCCTTCAGAATCAATCATAAATGTTTACATAAAAAAAGATGCGGAAGATATATTATGAGAAACAAAATATGCTATATACCTACGTTGGAAGATCAGCATTAATCACTCAAATTTTATCGAAATCTGAGCTAGATTTTTGGTTGTTTACCGTAACTCGACTTAAGTGAGCCTCACTTACAACGACGAAATGATTTTTTCTTCAAATCAAAAGTGAGTTAAGACTGTTTTTTGCGCTTTTGGAGGTAATGGGTGGGTACGCTTGTTGAAATTATGAGCACAGGGCGTTTTCGTGGTCGTAATTCACGTTTATCAAGCAAGCGTCTGTAACACGAGTACAGATTATTTCGTGCAGTTCCCTGGTTCTTTGTTGTTAGTCCGAAACTTTGAAAGACGTGATTCAGAAGACCATTGATATCTGGCCATCTAGAAATTTAATAAAAACAAACTTTTATCGTCCTGTTTTCAACAATATCACAATCTTCTTATAATTTTAGGAACAAAATTGTGAAAAGCCTATTAACCCAAAACTTTATAAAAAAGGTAAAAACAAGAAGTTCTATAAAATAAAATCTAAACTCTGACCTTTTCACCCATAAAGTACCCAATTGAAGGACTTGACTTTCTCCATTAAGGATCGTTTTCACATCTTTAGCCTTGAGAATTTAGTCAGATTGTTGAACACCAAATTACAAAAGCTACTCTGCTACCCAGAATAGCGTTATTACCAAATAGGTATAATAATTACCTATTTGTGTTATGTATGTAGCTGTAAAAAGTTCCCGTAGATATATATTCAGTCAGTCAATGACAGTCGGTAAACCGTCTCCAGAACCAAATGATGTGCGTAGTTTTATAAATAAGATACAGGCTTTCGTCCGGTCCACATACGAGACTAAGGCGGGAAATAAATGGGTGTCTAAAAGCAAAAACCAGAGCCGTCTCTAGTTTATTTTTGACGGCCTCGGTGGCGGGCAAGTGGTCGGCTGAGACGTTAGATGCGCGGGTTCTATTTTTGGCTGCGGAAGAGATGTATGCCATTATTTGTTCACTATAATAGTAAGTGGTTAGGCTCTCTCATTGATCACCTTAGGCTTGCTAACTTTAGATTCAATATCGCTTGCATCGACGACCTCGGTGGCGTGGTGGGTAAGTGCTCGGCTAAAGGCTGAGAAGCAAGAGGCGCAGGTTCGATTCCCGCTACGGGAGATATGTTTGTATGTTTTGCAAATATTTCTTTCGGGTCTGGGTGTTGTAGTATTTTGCTTTATAAAGTATTTATTTACAAAAAAAAGTATATGGGTATTCTAACAGCCATCTGGTTCCCATAGTACAAGCTTTGCTTAGTTTGGGCTAGATGGCGCTGTGTGAAATGTCCACAAATATTTATTATATTATTTATTTATTTTTATTATTATATTAGATTGTGTTAGGAAATTTTAACTTTATCGTACAAAATAACAGATAATTAACTCAAAGGTAATCATAATCAAGCACATGTAATTTGTTAAATGTTATAAAAATATTGTGTGCCTACTTGAATTTCCTACTGCAACTCAGGTACAAAAATGAATCTTAAAAAGGCATGTATAAGCTCAGTTACTTTCAGATTACAGGGAAACCTCATGTATTAAGTACATGAAAGGAGCCTTTGAGACGCGTTTTAAATCCTTTCACCACACTGGTTCGAAAGGACTAGTGACCAGTGACGGATTAAGACTACTTGATGCCCTAAGCAATCCATGCTTTTTTTGGTGTGGTTTTTGGTGACGTGAGAGTGAGACGAGATGCCCTAAGGGCGGATTTTTTTATGTACTTCTGGTGCCCCCTCAGACGTGATGCCCTAGGCAAAGGGTTAATCCGTCACTGTTAGTGACACGACTAGAAGTAGAACCCCCGGGTTAAACGGGCAATAAAAATTGCCCGTGGGCAAAACAGGTGAACCCCGGGCAATGCCCAAGAGACGGCCCTGGCAAAAACCAAGCCTTTGGTCATTTCTCAATAGAGTTGTCAGCTAAAAGTAAGTTCGATTAATGTACAGGATATTACACTGATGATGGCTCGATCAAGCTCTGTCGAGCAACGGAAATTTTATGAGGCCCCGATTTATGCTTAGTAATAAACGGCTATCAATATTGGAGCCAAGTCTTCTTGGAATTTATTTGCATCTGTACGACTTTTATCCACAATAGAGACACATAATAATCAAAAATTTTTAACTTTGAATGAGAAAGTACCTATTAAAAACCAAGATACAATACATGCATACATATGTAAATACCACGCCTAGTTAATAGCTGAGAGGATGGATTAGGTGCCGAGCAAGCCTACTCCATCTTAATTTGTCCCGGGCACTACAGCGTCCCTGTGTGAAGCTAAAAGTTGCCTCCTGACGCTGTATTATATCATCTACTATAGATGGTAACAGTGCCTCAGTGTTTTCCAATAAGTGAATAAAAAAAATGTGTTCAGAATTTGACTTTGGAGCTTAAATGAAGCATTTAAAAAAATATGGTGAAAATAACTTTTTGTGTGGTATAATGCGATCAAAGCCACGTACGAAAGCTAGTATGATAATGTATATGAAGTTAGCGAAAATGCTATGCACATATCTACCGTTATAGAGATCTAAAACTTGATGGCCGATGAACTATGCAATGCACGCGTGAAGTCCACGGCTCGTGTTTTCTAACTAAATCCAAAATCAATAGCGCCTAAGCAACTTATCCATGTTTTCCCAAGGGTATAACTATGTACAAAAGGAATAGCAATGGAGACCTCGTTTGCGTAAATAGTGAAAAAGTGTAATGGAGTAGAAAAATGTCTCAAATTGAGCTTCACGCTCCATTATTAGAGAAGCAATATAGGTAGATTGCGGAAAATCGTTTCTTCATGGAACTTGTGCATACAATAGTACACTCTAGTCAGTTTCTGTACAGCGATTATTGAACATTATTCTGATTCGCAGGTTTGCTAATGAGCTTATGAGTGCATAATTAGGTACCTCATTTTTGTTATTTCTGTAATCTGTTTTTGCACATTTTAACTTTTCAGGTCCCCCCCTGGTGTCTCGATGACCTTTTTTTGGAGATTTACTAAGCATTAGTATCTATAAAACAAATAAAATACTACATTTCTATAATGTGATCCATACAAATTATAGGTACTGATCGAGGGATCCAGGGCATCCTCTTTTGGTCGGATATCCAATTTTACTTTCGCACCAGATGTATCGGTGGTATTTGATTAAAAGTTATAGGTACTCTGATTACACTGAAATCGTATTTGGCAAGTAGCTAAGCCAATTTCATCTTGTTAATGAAATGTTCCTTTCATTCCGAGGTCAAGCAACAATTTTAGGATAGTTGTGTAGATTACTAGACATTTTGTTCAAAATGTTTAGTTAATTTAAAATTTAAAGTTTCTTGTATGGGTTGAACATTAGGGTTATTTAAAGGAAAATTAAATGGCAGTTAGTCGCCTTGTAAATCGAAATGGAGACGAACGCTACTAAAAACTTGACAAGTTGAACAATGAGTACGAACGTGGGATGAGCGGGAATAACTAAAATTATAACTATACATACATACATAACATACATAATTATCACACCCATATCCCTAATGGGGTAGGCAGAGCCACAAGTAAACATAAGAAAACTTGCAGCCACTTATGATTGAAATGGTGAATAATGGTGACAGGTGATCAGCCCATCGCCCATATAGGTGGTCCATCATTTCGGAGAGGATTCTATCCCTTAGTCGACTTTTACGACATGCTCGGGGAGAGAAGCAGCTGGACGTATTCTATGCTTTTTCTTTACTCTCAGTCCAGCAGAGAAATAGAGAAGAGAAGTCCATAACTATATTTTTAATAAAAGTAGGTAAGTAAGTAGTTTATGATTTCAATAAACAATTTGCACGGCGCTTTCATCGAAAGCCTAATCTACTACATTTCGCGCCCCCTGAAAACTCCAGAATAAGCGGCATGTCACGTTGCCAGAGAATGGGCGAGACTGCCATTTCGCTGAGCGCTGCAAAAACTCAGAGAGATAAGCGACGCATTTAAAAGCTTCACGTATATTTCGATTCTTAGCATAATCTGGAATCAGTTTTCTTTCAATTGCGTGAAACAATCGTATTTCTTTGAACTAATCGAAGGACACAATCTTGTAAAAAATCTTAGAAAACAAAACGTTCGAAAAATGTTCTGTGATGCTGAAACCCCGTTTCAGAACATTCAGAACATTTCGAACATTTTTCGAACGTCATGATTTTAGATGAATTTAGAAAATAGTTCCTTTTTTCTGTGTTTACTACGTTTACATTTGGTATATTTATTTATTTTTACATCAAATAGGTGCCTAGGCAAATATTTAAAGGTATCAAATAATAAAATATTTCTATAAGCATTCGTAGAAGTTAACCCAGGCAACACTATTATAGTGTAGGAATTACAGACAGACAATATACAATTTGAAGTTAGTCTTAGTTACAGTGTTAGTTTTACGAAACGGACATCTCAGTAAAACTATCCTTTGCTGAGATGATTACATAATTTATATAATATAGAACGCTTGCAAGTGTACTTAAGAAGTCGTCTTCCCAGCAAAGGCTAGTGGTTTTCGCATATAATATTCACATAGAGACTTGCCCAGGGTTGAACTAAGAGAAGCATAAGAATACAAAATTATATGTTGGAATACTTAGGTGAAAGGTGAAATAGAAAAAAAAACTAAATGAATAAACTCAGTTTTTCAAGTTTCGGAGATCCTTATTTCTAACTTATTTTTCCCTTTTATCGTGGTGACTGAGCAAATACAATATTCAATAATATTTTCCTTTTCTTATCTTGTCTAAGTTTTTATAGAAAATATTGTCACACAATTTTTCAAATAAAAAAATGATGTAACATTTTGGTAATGTACGAACCTAAGTGACATCCTGTTAGTGGAAGTTTTCTATTGGAAAAAAATGTTACGCAGTTCGGAGTTACGGCAATTGGAGACGTTGAAAGTACCTTAATAGATTATGAAAGCTGATTTATTATTATACTTTAGTCCCAGGGGACTTAAGCCCACTTTACTAATGTCTTGTGCATAAAAGAGCCTCTTAAGTGTAGACTTAAGTTTCTTCCAAACGCTGTAGGTATAATATAATATAGGTATAGAACCAGACTGATGTAAAAGGTCTCGAAGATCTAAATAAACCTTTGAAAATGTGAATAAAAAGAAATTAAATTAAAAAAGAGACCTATTTTTTCAAAAGTAAATTTTAGTAGGTACCTACCTGCTTAGGTACTGTTCCTTCGGCTGACCCTGCAAAATGTAATCTGCTGGTATGAGTAGAGTGTCACTCGACCCCTAGTCTCGCGTCAATAGCCTGAATACCCGCAGCAGTGAGGAACACTCTCCTTTGCAGGTATCGCACAAATTGTGTACATTGAACTAGTTTTCAAAGCGAAATAATTGACTGCAGTAGATCTGATCTACGTCTGTTTTTGAGAATGCTTAGAATTTTTATAAAGTACTTACTTACCCCATAAAAAGATGCGGGTTGAAAGCTTCAAGTAAATAAATAATCTCGTCAAAAAAACATCTCCATAATAAAGAAGGAAGAACCAACTTTAAACTCTAGTTAGTAGTCATAGTCATAATACAAAATGACAGAGGAACAATAAACGGGGTAAGTAGATACAGGAGGTTCTGCTCTTTTGTCAAAACGGAGCATTTGCATAACTTTAGCGGGAATTAACATAAAAGCAACGCTCTGACACCATAGTATTGTCGGGGCTACCAATTGTAAGCCTTACTCTAAGGACACAAGGATAAAAAGTTAAAAGGGACTATACTCCAAGGTCTACAGACATTAAGGGAGTCAACAGATACAGTCGTAAGCTGATTTACTACTTAATCTTTCACTTCTTCAAAGAGAAATGTGAATAAAAAAATAATAATAGAAATAGTATAAGTGTTATAACTCAGGTTAAAGTACAGGTACTTTAAGCAAAAGTTAATGTGATGATGAGCTTTGACTATAAAAGCTGCATTCGAGTCTTCATTTTAAAATCGAACATAAAAGGAACCTCACGTGCCGACAAATGGATGAGACTTATATTATGCTGACGGCTGGAATAACCGGGGAATAAACTGTGAATTCCGTGAACGGAACGCTAAAGGAAGTTTGACTAGGTGAGTATCATTATTCTTAGATACGTATTTTAATGTTTTCAGCATAGCAAAATAGACTGCAATTCTGTTCAGTTCGTTTGTACGGACCGATGCAAAAGGTCACCGATGTTCGCTTGCCTTTTCAAATGTACGAGCTGAGCGTTTCCGTGCTTCGTAGGGCACGTTAAATTGTCGGTCCCGGCTTTTAAGTCGTTAAGCCACGACGGAGGCCTTTAGGCGGCCTAAAAAATTCGTCACAAGAGTTGGTCACAAGCTCGAACGAACTTACTAACTTACTTTTTCAAATATAAACAACAGAATGAAACGAAAGACTTCACTGGCTCTCTCGCTTTCGTTACTAAAGGCTCGTTCGGACTACGCTAGTATTTCAGTCGAGTAGCGAGTAATTTAGTAGCTCATATACTCGCTACTGCCCAAAACTCGTTCGCACTTTGATCGAGTACAGCCTTGAAAGAGTGGTTTATTCGTCCAAGATACAGATCATAAGTGAGTGGTGTTTTGCAAAATGAACAGTCTGCAACGTTTGCAAGTTTGGGACAACTAATGAACTCGACTAACTTCGACGATTTCAGACTTGTTTTGCCAGTGAACCAGTGGGCAGTGACGCGTGGTGAATAGAACTAAATTGATAGACTCGACTTAATTACTTACTAATCCACTCGACTAAATTTCTGGTGTTCAGACACGTTTAGTTACTAAATTACTCGCTACTCGACTAAAATACTAGCGTAGTCCGAACTAGGCTTTAGTCAGATGCAGATAATGGCAAGAAAGTGGGAATCGGCGGTGAGCATCGATGTAATACGCTCGCCTTTTCGACGAAACGAGTCGAACGAAACAGAACAAAATGAAAGACTTGGCTGGCTTTCACTCGCTTTCGTTATAACATTCACATTGATTCATTCGCGTTGGTTCGTTGTGAACTCATTCTAATACAACTGAAAGTCTATTTAAACAAAAACAGAATGGAATAAAAACATATTATCTAAGCCGCATAAAAAGCAAGACTTTATCTTATGGAAGAGAACGATGGCTGATCTTATCGCTAAGTTTACGTTTTCGTAGTAGTCTCTGTACGTAAGTAAATACGTTTATTAACTTGGGACAGCCAGCAACTGAAGAAAATGTAATTGTTTTATTAAACAGTTAAATAATTCGTAACGAAACTAAAAAGAAAAACTACTTAATTAAAAATGAGATAAAACTACTTGGTGTTATTATATAACACCTATTGTAAGTAGTTGATGTTTCTACACATGAATAAAGGCGGCCTTGTGAACGAAATACATAAAAACCAAGTGGGTCAAGTGCGAGTTGAATTCGCACTCGAAGGGTTCCGTATCATCGTACCTACATGTATGTTTGTATGTACATCTATGTTTCTTGTTGGGTTGGGGGTCCCCTTTTATTATTTTATTTTATTTTTATTATTTGATAGTGGAAATAGAAATACCTATTACGGTTAATGAGATACGCTGACAGACGGAAGGACGGACGGACAGCGGAGGCTTAGTAATAGGGTCCCGTTGGCACCCTTCGGGTACGGAACCCTAAAAACTAGGCAGTAACGTCTTCGTCACCATTGCCTTCTCAAAATGGGAAATTATACTAACATCTACAAGCATGCATAAACCTACGTCATGTCATTATTTATACGTTAGAATGTCACTGGCCATCGACTATAAAAAAGACAAAAAAAATATTACGGCCAATTGAGAAATTAATATAAAAAAGTTAAACGGCAGACGAATCTTGCTGGCTGGTAGATTGTACAATTATAACAAAAGGGTTCCAGTTCCCGTTTGTGTATTTAACGCGCAATCGTAAAATAAATATTTCTGGAACGTTTGCGGTTTAATTGTTGTAGTAGGTACATTGAGTAGGTACTACAATAGGCTACCCTCCAATTTATGGCGATGTGAATTAATTCTTTGCATAATTAGCAGATATTATTTTAATGTATGTAGGTAGGTGGATCGCACCAAATGCACGAGTGACTTTTACGCGTTCGCTTTGAAAGTCTAATTATTGTAAAACAGTTACCTCAGTTCATCATAATCATTATCTTTAGGCTATGGAAGTCAAGAAAAACTGGGTCACCTTAAAGAGGAGTGGAAATAAGGCTTTTGCCCTGCAGTGGGACGGAATGTGGGACGACGAAGAAAAGGCGCGATGGCGCTCATTAGGGGAGGCTTATGTCCAGCAGTGGACTGCTATACAGACTGATGATGATGATGATGGGACGGAACGGGCTCTTAATAATAATTATGCGAGGATGTCTGCTGATCAAAGGCCTCACAACCATCACAATGAAATCGGTTCATTGTGATTCTAAGTAAAACAATAAAAAAAAAAAATCATATATTTGACGATGGAAGTATAAATAATGTTGCCACCTAAAACTATAAGTGTTGTTTCCAATTCGTACAAATGCGAGAATGAATCGAGGAATTTTTATGTGTTAGTATTATTTAGTGGTGGTCTAGTTGGTATTGACCCCGTCTTCCGATCCTAAGGTTGTGGGTTCAAATCTGGTCGTGTATCAATGGATTTTTCTGTGCCAAAAAAATATGTGCTATACCAGTACTCTCAAACGGTGAAGGAAAACATCGTGAGGAAACCCACGGCTTAGTCAGCTCCGCACCACGTATTGACCATGTCTTTCCTGTGGACAAGGCCGACTAAGTTGAGAGGATGGAATAGGTGCTGGGCAAGCCTACTCTATCTTAATTCGTCCCGGGCACTACAGTGTCCAAGTAGCCTCCTGATACTGTATAAATCATCTAAGTACTATAGAAGGTAAAAGGCCTTAGTTAGTAAATAAGTAAGACTGTGGCTGTGATTCAGTAAAATCGTAATATTATACCTAATATAATCTTAACAATATATTGATTTAACATACATATAATATTATCACGCTTGTATCCCTAACGGTGGGCAAGGCCAAATTGACTTGAGGATGATATTAAATAGTATTTGGGTTGGCTTCAGTCCGCGGCTTCATTCTACCTGGATGCTTCTGGGTGTAAAGTAGACTATTACCTACTGATAGGCGGATTTATCGATGAACACATCCGTCTTCAGTGTTGGGCGCATCTCTAGTTGACGGGGATGTCAAATGAATGAATGAATGAATGATAGACAGAATAGTTAAATGCGATAGACAGTAAAACTCTGTGATACTCTATGGTGGATCTCGGAATAGCGCGAATCAAAATTTGCGTTTTGTGAAATGTTCAATTATGATATTTTGCAAATAACTGACCCCGCGAACTTCGTACCGCCTTAAAATTAATTATGCAAATTTTCAAATATTTTATTATTCGTAGGTAGTTATTTCTGCTATTCAGGGCGGAGAAAAATCTAACAAATCAAAAATCATGAAATCGGTCCAGCTTGAGGCCCTTACCCACAGCCCTGCAAGAAAAAGAGAGCTGCTGACGATCCGAGATATGAATGACATTGTCAATTATCATAATTTTATGAATGTCAAATTAACTGTCTTGTCATAAATTATGTCTAAGTAAGTATTAATGCGTTATCCTGGTTATCCGGCCTTTTTCCATTTTGAGATCTTATGTAGATAAAAAGTAGCCTATGTCCTTCCCCGGGATGAAATCTATCTCATCTAAATTTCATTAAAATCTGTTCAGCAGTTTAGGCGTGCAAAGGTAACAGACAGACAGATAGAGTTATTGTCGCACTTTACATTAGTACGGATGTATGGATAAGTCTTTTATTAAGTATCAGTCTAACACTACTATGTTTCGTTCTAATCCGTTCAGCCGTTACGGCGTGATAACAGCACAAACCATACAATGTGACACATTCTCACAAACTCTCGCATTTGTGATATTAGTGTGATTATTATTAGGTACATACTTCGATGTCAATAACTGTCAATCTGCGGCAAAGCTCGGGTATAGTAGGTACCTACATCGCAAATCCGGAACTAATGCCGTGGTTGTTATTACATGTCAACTTGTCGCTCACAGAAGGGATTCTCGATTTTGTTATAAATGTGAATACTTTCCTCCGAGGCTTTTTTCCTTACCTCTTCAAATAATAAGGGTAAATGTTGTGTAGTACATTCCACTATCAAACACTGACATAGATAGTAGGAATTTCGTTTTACGTAGGTACCTGACAAAAAATACAACTAAGTAAGATAGGACCTTATGTACCAAGTTGTATTTTTAGGGTTCCGTACCCGAAGGGTGCCAACGAAACCCTATTACTAAGCCTCCGCTGTCCGTCTGTTTATCCGTCCGTCTGTCATAAGGCTGTATCACATGAATCGTAATAGGTGGAGAGTTGAAATTTTTACAAAATGTGTATTTCTGTTGCCGCTATGATAACAAAATAATATAAGTAAAATAAAATGGTACGGTGGTATGCACAGTAATCTAAATAATAAGGCCATACCACCACAAAAATGGTAGTATGGGACCCTTTGCGTGAGAATTTGACTCTTACTTCACCGGCTTTTTTCTAGTCTATCTTCTATGATATAGTACATAATTATGAATCAAAGATTAAATTAAGTGGCTTAAATTATCTTCACTATATAACAGAACATTTGTTAGCAACAGAAAAGGTAATGGAAAGATGTAACATTAGGTCGATATTTATATCTTGCATAAAAAATATACCGACTTACGGTGGTAAAGCGGATTGCGCGTTAGTAGTCAACCGGACGAGCTACTAAATCCCTGGAAAATGAAAATCCGATCTAAAAATAAGAAGTTATAACTCGTTGAGGGATAAAGAAAACGCTTCGTATCCTTTCGGCTATCTAGGTAACATAAATGTAAGCACCTAACTGTTATCAGTGGATAGGTATTTGTTTACCTACGACTCCTGTTTTCGAATGTATATGTGAAGCTATGAAAGTTTTTTCAATCTATTTGGATGACCCACTTTATATTCAGATGGATATTGAGTGTGGCAACTTTCCGGTGCGCAGGATCGACTTCGGAGATAGGCACATACAATGTCAACTTTGGATTCGAATTTACTTTCGTTTTACCGATATTAAAATTCTTAGGCCTACTTTTCCTAACGCCAACTGTGCGGAAATACAATTCTGCGATATTGAACCTTAAGGAGTGCTCAGTAAGAATAGAATTTGAAGTTGTATGGGAATGCTTGTGAGAGGATTATTCGCTTTTGCGCTGACTGAATAGCCCCCGAGACAGTGAAACGATTTGAAGTTGATAGGAAGGCTCATCAGAAGAGTTGTTTTGTGAGATTAGCTCCAAAAATAAAATAAGAAAATGTGGTTGGCCAGTCAGAAGGAAGAAAAAGTCGTGGAAATTACCCTCAAGTTGGATCACTTGTGCAAGATTCTAAGCTTGAAATTCCGCTTTCTTATAGAAAATGCTTTACCCATTTTGAGACGATGGGATGTTGTGCTATTGCGCAACGTGTGTTTCCAGTATCTATTCAACACGTTAAAGACACGATTACCTATAACAATATCCTACCAGGAAGTCACTAGCATGTCAAGCATTCCGACTACAGTACTCAATTTTATGAGTGAAAAATACATTTTGTTAAATTGAGAGCCGTCCAAATAACGAGTACGTTTAACAAACAACAAACATAATTAAACCACAACTACTTTCAGTGACAATTTAAAATAAAGTTGTTACATTGCTACTTAGGTACTGCCGTAATGACAGCATGCCTTGTTTACAAGTAACCTTTTACTGAATAAGAAAAATAAGGAGAACTACAAAAGACAATCAGACTAGAGCAAGACAATGTGGAGCTATGATGCTGAGGCAAAACGAGCGGATTCTGTGTTTTCGTGTATTGTTAAAACTCATTTTGTGTCGTCGCTCGTCTGGTACAAACCAGACTTAGAGAATGCGACGCAAATTACGTCGCGACTCGCAACTTGCTAAGTTACGCTAGTCTGGCCTCACAATTACCTGTCCAATCAGCTTGTTTATTTATTTATAACTGGTACATAATTACATAGGTAGGTAGGTAGGTAGGTACCTACTTTTCTGTTATTTCACTAGTTCTTTCAGCTTTATTAACGCTGATGGTCACCAGGTGATTAGGCTGACTGTGTGGTGGCCCAGGTTTTATGATTATCAACAGCATAATCAGATCAGTGAAAGTATGCTCTGTAGATTGTAGGTTTTGGGTCCTTTTGTGTTATAATTCTACTTGGTCGACCACTCTTCTGATGCAAATGAAGCATTGCTCTGAAATGAAGTCGTGGAGTCGTAGCACCGAAATGCTGTATATTTTCATTAAAACGGATCCAATTTGGTATTATGGCGTTGAGCAGTTGCCTAAAATATTATGATGCGCAATTTGTGCATTTCATTCTTTCCAACCTTTAAAATAAACAAAAAACAGACTTATGTCTATGTTATAAGTACCTACCTTCTTATAATCACACCGTCATCATTGGAAAATTGTGTTATGACGATTTTTTTTTCAGATAGCTAAAGTTGTTTGACAGTAGGACAGAATAACTAAAAAGAGATAAACTGCTTTCTCCCACAGCGGCAATCAAACCCGCACCCGCGTCTCAGCCAGACACTCGTCCGTCGGTAGGTACTTGTCGTTAAATCGACTAGACCGATCAATTCTCATTGTCTGATAGTTGTTCGAAGGTCTCACATGTAAAACCCAATACAATTACCTATGTATGTATGGTTATCAAGATCATGCCGTATGATTACATAGTTAGATTAGTTGAAACAATGTGTGACCTTATTAGAACTCTTCGATCTGTGATGACCATCGTACTAATAGGGTCGACTATTGTATAACGGACTTCGCTATATATGTTACTATAAAAGCCCGTATGTTGGTATCTAGGATTTAATCAGTAAATACCGACATGATGTTGGTAAATACATATATGGATTTATAAAAAAGATACGATTTTTTTCCAATTTTTACCATTGGAATTCAGTAAATGCTGGTTTTTAAATGCTAGTAAATGTTGATTTGAGAAGAATACAATGAGTACTTTCTTTCTTGCTTGTTACGAGCTCGTAAGTCGAAGTTGAAAGACATAAATAAGTGAAGTTACTTATACATCCAGATTAAATTCAGTTGGTTGGATTAGGCTTGAGTAGTGGCCACTGACGTGCGAGGCGAGTGAGCGTAGCGAGCGGTAGTGGTAGCGGCCAGCGCTAGAAATGTTGAGTGAAGTTACTTATATTTCTGGATCACAAATTCTGCGCCGGACACCGTTAAAACATGACTTTTTCAACATTTACCGTGTCTTTTTAGTCGTAAAAGTTCGAAATGAATGATGTTCCCAGAACCATTCGGACTTTTACCATTATGTGTGTTGTTAAATCTTAGGTTTTACTGGAAAATCTTATTATGTCTTTCTTACACGAAAACCAATTTAGTCGTTTTGGTGAGATGTAGACACAAACATACAAATATCGAATTCTTAATTTATTATCCGGGTACTAAACGAGCGAAGCCGCGGGCAGCAGTTAGTTTTTACAAACTACCTAGTTTCGACTTTCATTTATTTTTATATATCACGACTTGAAAGTTGAAACTAGTCTCAAGTATTGGTATAAAATATACCTATACACAAGTTTGTGCTTAAATTAATTGACATGCCAGCATCATTCATATTTTATTCACAGAACTGGAAAATTGCTTGTTGAACGCTAACCACGCTTTTATGACAGGTTAATATGATTTTAATACAGGGGTAAGTAATAGTAGGTTACTCAAAGAAAAAATAATACAAGCTCTATCAGATAATATGATAATCATAATTTAGAAAATCCACCTAGGAAATCTGTTCCGATTTCCGGTACCTCTGTTTTTGAACGGTACAGAATGATGGTGAGATTGACAGAGATGTAAATAGTATAAGTAATAGTGAAAGTATGTCAGGATCATGGCAATTGGAGATCCGTGATCTCTGCCTACCCCTATGGGAGGCAGGCGTGATTTTATTATGTATGTGTGTATGTAAAAAGGGTGTTTTTATTCGGGCAGGTACTGATCGAGCGGAGCAGCGGCCAGATTCTAGTCTCTAATAATTTTAATACAATTATGTAGAAACAATTTCCAGATGAGCTATCTTTGTAAGCCGCTTAGCATCGTGTCTGAGAGCGGTGTAAATTATCACTTAAAATTTTAAGCTTGAATATTTTTGATATAGGTAATCAGTTAGTTAATTATAAAATGGTAATAAGAGCACGTTATATTTATTTATTCAAATTTCGTACGCTGTTAAACAAAACGTGGTTGTACCTAATTTTTTCTAATACCATTTATTGTAAACTACCTACCTGTGTTTGCGAATTAAGTGATTGATTGATTGATATTTTGCTTAATTTATTTTGCTGGCAATAGGTAATCAAAACGTTCTAACCGTAACTCTGTTTATTTTTTTTTCATTATACATAGGATGTAGTTAACCAAAAGGATCAAATCTACCGGACACACAAAAATGGGCTTTTTCCTCATGGCCTAACTATTTCGCCTAACAAAAATGTGTTAAGTGTACTAGAGGGGTCGTTTGCGTTTATATTTTCAACCAGCATAAACATCCCAGCAAATAAAACGTTTTAAAATTAAATAAAAAACCGACTGCAATGATAAAATTCGAGCCCATAAAAATTTAATCCTCTGTGTTTCACCCTTGGCGATGGTAATTTTTCTTCAAATTAAAATGGGACCAAATGGGAAGTGTACCCTCCAAAACAAAAAATAATTTTCCAATTCGGTTCATAAATGACGGAGTTCTAAGGTAATAAACATAAAAAACCCTAAAAATACAACCGAATTTAGAACCTCCTCCTTTTTTTAAACGTATCATCTATGGCGGGGATTTCGGGATCATTTTAAGAGCAGAGTTAGAAAGCCGGAATGTTTTAGAATCGAATAAATCGAAAACATGACAGTCATATGCACGAAAGGACCCTTTTTTTCACCACCGGTGTTGATTGTAGGTACTTTCAAGATGTTTGAGATTGACATAAGCTATCGAAGGACATGACTTTGTTCATCGAGTATCAGAAACTATGAATCGAACCCGCGCCTCTTGCGCCTCAGCCGAGCACTCGCCCGTCACGCCACCAGCCAGCGCCGAGGCACCGAAGCCGTCACCGTCAATCAATATTCAATAATTAGCTGCGAAGCATTGCTGAAATACGTAGGTAAATACGAAGGGCGTAAAGTAACATTCGTTTTTTCCGTGGCTGTACTAAGTCGAGAGAGTTTCGGTTCTGTAACAAGATGTATAAGATAATTTTCTGATAAAAATACTTTATCTCACATGTAGGTTCTTGTCACTTAAAATAATATTACAGGGTCACAATTAGGACTAGGCTCGACAACGACTTCTTGCCGTTAAAATCAATCTATTGTTTGTTTTGAAAGATCTTTATTTAACATAAAATACATAATATAAGTAAGCGTTCTATTAATCATTTATGGAAACACTGACTCAATAGGCTGTTTCACCTCTTAAAGTCTCTTGACAAAATAAATATTAAACTATAGATCGGAGATACAATGCAATTTAGCTAGCCAAATTACGATTTGTGATTTTATGATACACACTTGGTTTAATTTTATGATTTTACCAATACCTATGCATATGAAATCATACATTACAGAAATAAAAAATTGAAATCAGCCTATAATATCGTGATATTAGGTCTAAGTAAAATATTAGCTAGTAAAAGTAGAAGTTTCAGTCTAGGTGCTTATTGTATCTGCAAAAGCTTGCTGGTCCCAAAGTTTTTTTCTATATGCACTGCAATACGCAAAGTGCGATTTGACTAACACGGTATTTTTTGTCATAAATCATAGGTATTATAAAAAAATCTTAGGTACAATTTGCAAATCACTCACTATAAAGTGATACCTCACTTAACTTGTGGTAAGCTTGTTTGACCTCCTCTATTTAGAAGCTTTTAAAATAGACAAGGAAGAATTTAAAACTGTTCGAAATTTAAAGCCGATAAAATAAGTAACCGTGATAAACGGACGGACGGGCGGATTGACAAAGTCGAACCTTACGGGTCCCGTTTTCCATATTGGTTCGAAACCCTAAAAATAGGTAGGTATTCAACGTAGATTTAAATCGGTTCAAAGTGATCCTGTAATTTTATTAAATCCTGATGTTTGTTAGGTACTCTTTCACGCCTAAGCGGCTGAACGGATTTTAATGAAACTTGGAATATACATAGTACATGTACTGGATTAACATTTACCCCCGAATACTCAAATGCGACTCAGAGTTGAGCACGTCTCAAGTCACGGTTTTTTGACAGTTTTTGATGAAAATCTGTCACAAACTCGTCACTTGAGACGTACTCAACTCTAAGATGCGTTGGAGTATTCGGGGGATAGGCTATTTATTATCCGGGTACCACGCGAGCGAAGCCGCGGGCAGCAGCTAGTTGCATATAAGCAAGCACCGTCTACACTTTTTCTGAGACATCTTTCGCAAGTAGTTTAGATTCTTTTAATTACTTCATTATTATTAGGTATATCCTCTCGCACCATGTACTCTACGAGATCGAATAAGATTTTTGAATGGAATGGACACATGGAATATTCTAGCCAGCATTCTTCAGCTTTGCTCGGCGGCAGTGATTGACCGAATTGGTACGCTTGCTTGAAGACTTCCCACGCCACTCTGTTTTCGTTCTGCGGTTCTAATCTGAAAATATAAAATAAATCTTTATAAGTTTCGTGAAAGAAGTTTTTACTCATCACAATTAAGAGCACCGGTAACCTGGAGGCAGTGCCCCACCTTCAGATTCTAAGGGAGTAGGTTCGAATCCAGTACACTAATGGACTTTTCTAAAAAAACGTATGACTACGCTTATCATCACCATGCACCAATACTTTGAAACTCAAAACTTTCTGGTATAGCAGAAAAACTACGTGAATTAAACCGGCGGTATGTCGTAGAACTTAAAAAGTTCAAAGGTGATGATGATGTTGATGATGGATCGCAGTATGGTGCAGTATCAAGTGAGAGGTCCGTCAACCCAATAGGCCTATGTAAATAATCTCAGGCTTCAGCATATATCCAATGTCAATATTGTTATAGTTCAAGAAAACCGACACCTTTCATACGGATCCGGATCAATCCTATAATTGGAACTGGACGACAGTATCCATGAACATAACAAGACAAGATTACATTCTGTACTATGTATGTACTATCTCAGTCAACACCTGTGACATAACCGTGGAAATTGAAAGTTCCGTAATGGCATAACTTGAAGTGGGCCTATTATACTGTCGACCTGTTTACCTGCTTTACCATAGAGCACGTCGCGTCGTAGATGACTGTAGGTCTAAATAAGATGCTCGGTCGCACACGAGGATAGCTACTGGGATGAGAGTTTCTAAGCTGATGTAGTTTGGTCTAGAGACTATGACTTCACATTTGCAGCTTCTCTGATGATGCAGATGTCCGTGGGCGGCGGTAATCACTTACCATCAGGTGAGCAGATTGCTCGTTTGCCCACTCTTTCATAAAAAAAATACACGCGTATAATAATAATAATATGTTATCATTGTGCGATCGATTAGGGTTGTACCGTACAGCTGGGGCAATGGCTAATGTGTGAAGGTCTATTCTTTTGCCATGATAGATCTTTAAAAATGCATCTACAAATACATATAAAACCATCTTAGCATAAAAGTACTTTTTATAATTCTAAATGCGTAGTAAAAATCTTGAAATTAATAGTGGTTCTCGATTGTACCTGCCGACGTATTGAAGCCAGTTGCTACTTTAACTTTTATTATGTATATGGAAGGGGACTGCTGATTGTTTTCAAGCACAACCACAAAATGACTTGCAGAAGTTACTTGCTATAATGCATATGCATGGAACACAGACCGGTTTAACTTACAAGTAATGCAGTAGGTAGGTACTTGGCTGCAGTCGCTAGCCTCGTGTGTGCGGGGCCTGTTTTCAACGCGGATATCAGATTCAGAGATAACAACAAAGTAATATCAGACTTGTGAGCATTGTGTTTTGTGTTATAGACATCCTTGCCAGCGAAGTAGGGCACAGGTGACCTGTAGCACAGGTTTTTTAATACTTGCCTACATACTCGTATTTCAGGCACCAGTCTCTCACAAAACAGATTAACCGACTAACTAAAATTAATGTTTTTATTTTTTAGTGTGTTATATTTGTTTTTTTCACATTTCTTTGAATCAGGAGTGGCTGCAAGTTTTCTTATGACTACTTGTGACTCTGCCCACCCCCTAAGGGATACCGGCATGATACAATGCAATGTTTTCACATTTATTTTTTGTCATGTTAAGAGAGAGAAAAAAATGATATATTATTATTTCCTAATGATCTACTCTAACAAATGATTACATTCATGTCATTTTGACGGATTGCCATCTTTTGTCGAAACTAAATAGTTATGTCAAACTTAGCAGCTCACTAAGAGAAATGAGAAGCTAAATATATATAGCTAGAGATAGAGAAAAGAGTAATGATTTCTGAGTCAGATGAACATCAATGGTTTAGTCCTCAACATATTATGAATGTGATAGAAAACGGTTTAGATATTATTTTACTTAGCATATTCAAAAAACCTTACAAATAAATTTTAGTAAACTCACTACAGCGCCTACCAACGCTATTTATAAAACTAAACCGTTCGATTGTACTTGAAAATAATTGCGGTTTCAGACAAGGGGCGTTTGTTAGATGTTCAGGTAGTTACGTACCTATATAAAGGTTGTGAACCCCAAACCCCAAGACAAAGATTCTTTATCTTGAGGTTTACAACCTTTCAGCGCCGCAGCTTTATTTCTAATTGGATATAGGCTTTGTAAACCTGCCTGTCTCGTAATTGATTTTATCAGACTTTTCGCTCTATTTTTGTAATAAACATTTTAGTAATTTTCATAAAATTTGTTGGTTAGATCCTTAGGTCTTGATAGTATCCAGAAGCAGTTTTAGTTGTCTGAAACACCTCAATGGGAGACGCTGAGGAAATCTATTATGAAAGATCAGCCAGAGTAGCTTATAACAGTAAAAATGATTGCCTGAGGCTTGTTTTTAGCCGCAATAAATATTTGATTGAATACTTACGTCAACATAAACGTGAAGCCCCGACGGACAGCATTGTTGGCGGGTCGCGCCCCCAAATCACAAAAGAGGTAGCGAGCACACTTCACAGGGTCGTACCTTAGTATTGCTTTCCATCTTACGCCCGGCTTCTGAAATATTCAATAAACACTGAAAATATACATCCACTTTTACCAATGATCTTGGTTAGGAATACATAAGTAAATAAATAAAAATATAAACAGCACCATCTAGCCCCAAACTAAGCAAAACTATGGAAACCAGGTAGCTGATAGGTCACTTATAATATACTTATAATACTACAACCCGGAAGAATTTTTTGCAGAACATACAAACATTTCTCCCGCAGCGTGAATCGAACCCGCACTTCTTAAGTCTCAGCCGAGCACTCGCCCGCCACGCCACCGAAGTCGTCAACATCTAGCTTCTGAAATACGAACTAACGCGATGATGATGTGTAATAAAGAGATGTTACAGTAACTATTTAGATACTTATTTTACTTAAAGGTTTGGTTCAGTTATTATTAGTTACTATTAGTTGTATATTCGGACAAATTCAAAGCACGAACCGAGCCGCACAATATTTGTGTATTTAATTAGTACCTACTTGTAAACTTTTTGTTCAATTTCGCCTGAAGACGCGAATACATAAAAGTTAATTAATGGATACCAAGACGAATCTTTATAACAATATTTTCATTTTGTGGGTTTCAGTAAACAGTATCTTCTATTCGACAAATTAAAGTTAAGAAAATTTTAATTTTGTGTTATTAGCACTCATAACGGGATATTTACCATTATTCGATGCTTGTTGAGTTTCCCGATATCGAGTTTCGCTTTAATTTAATTATTCCGTGATCATGGCGCATAGAACTAGGTCGAAATATCGGGAAACTTAAAAAACACCGAACGCGGTAAATATACCAGAAAATATACGGGAAAAGTGTCTTAGGAAACCAACATTTACTCTTTTTTGTGAAAACTTTTGTTAATTTTTGCATGATATTTTTTTTGGCCAAGCGCACGTTGGCCACGAAATGGGTGATACAGGCAAACATTTTTTTAATCGACTCGGTTAGGTTCTTGTAAGGATAAATTCATTGTAGCGGATGAAAAATATGGAACAGGCAGTAGTTGGTCAAATTTAATAAAATGTTTTTGTACTATGACATTATGGGGAAATCCGTGGCCATAGGGAATAGACGAACACTGTCTAAGAAACCATTCAATTGAATGAGAAAAATAATAAAGTTTGAAGTAATTTCTCTACTCCCAATATCGATTTATTTGTTAACTCGTTTCTTTGATTACTCCTTAAAGAACTTTTTGAAATGGATCAGCCGTTTCTATTTTACATTGTTGTCTTTGACGCTGATAAGATCTGATAATATATCGTGCTTAAGGTAGACTTTCGAAACAAGCGTCAGTGACGCCGCGTTAGTGACGCCGCGACAGAGCTTAAGTATATGGACGACCTCGGTGGCGTGGACGTAAAATGCGCGGGTTCGATTTCCGGAGAAATGTTTGCATGTTCTGTAAATATTTATTAGTATTCTATCGGCTACCTGGTTCCTATAGTACAAGCTTTGTTTAGTTTGGGGCTAGATGGCTCTGTGTGAAACGTCCACAGATATTTTTTTTTATGTAGGTATATGGGACGTTACTAGCTGCGTCATTGACATAAGAACTTTACGAGCGCAATGTGCAATGATGCGTGAATGATGTTTCATAGCGCAGTATAAGTCTTCCTTTAGGGATATAGTCATAGTATATTCGTTCTTTTTACGTGGAAATTACTTACCAAGTTATATTGCGAGTTCACATCTCTCTTGAACAGGAACCTAAGGAGTCTTGGTGCGGTTAGAGCTTGGTAGTCCTTCACTAGCAAGTGTAGAGAATACAACACTCCCACCAACAACGCTAGTAGGATGATCAGTCTGCAACACAGAAGTGTGAATTTAGCGTATGTACGACGGGATTGCAAATTGTGCAGACGATATCAAGATCTTGGGCAGTAAAGCCGCGTTGACACGATCAATGCCTGCTCGGACCGACTAGATTCGGATACCTACTCGGACGCAACTCGGATTGTAGCAACCCATAATCCGAGCGCACTTGGACGACGGCGTCCGAGTTAGGCGCCATTTTGTTTTCCCACTCGTATACGAGCTAGCTAGGAAAAGTAAAACGCCAAAGTGTACTCAGATCGGAGGCCGTCGTCCAAGTGCGCTCGGATTATGGATTGCTACAATACAGTTTGCGTCAGAGTAGATATCAGAGTCCACTCAGTCCAAGCAGACTCTGATCATGTCAACGCGGCTATAATGAATATGGCTAGCTCAGAACTGTGTTGGATGGCACCATCAAAGGGAGGCCCACGCCTAGCAGTGGGCAAAGATGGCCTGTAGATGATGATCATGGAATCGTATAGCTAAGTACACTTTTTCTTCTAGAATCTTCGAACACAAAACAACAAAAATGACTAGGGGTATTGTTTTTAATTTGATTTAGTGATTTAGTGTAAATTACAATTCGAGCGAGTAGAACAAGAACAATTTATTTCCTTTTAAACTTTGAAAGCGCCTGAACTCCGAGGTAATGATAAAATATTATTTTAATTGTTGGATAACATTTTCAATCCTTCAAAGAAGGTTTTATGATAAGTGAGGTCTACTACAAAAGCTCTCAGAGTACTTCTACCAACTATTTTCGAAAGCTGTTTGTCAGCCGGTTTATTTCTTTCAGCACTTTTTCTATAGTAATAACGGCCACAAGAATGAGCTCGTAAGGAACTATTGAGGCAAGCTCTTTACCGACCCACGCTGAGCTTTTTAAACTATAATATATAATACGACGATTTTCACCCTTTTTTACCTACAAGTTGTTGAGTTTTGTAGAGGTTGCTGATTCGATTAAACTTGATAACGAGTTATTTGTACAGTGATACAGTAAGTAGTTTACTTTTTATTAAAAATATTCTTGCAAATTCCACAACTAGAATGCACTTATACAATGCCCGGTTCCATAGTCGGTCCTCGGTCGTAGCAATGTAAGTTATCCACAAATTGGAAAAGTTTGGCTCAATATACCATCCGCCCGTTGGGTTTTACCTAAGTACATATTCTATTTGGTTTACCTTGCTTGTGGCAAATAGCCTCTCTCCGTATTTGCTTTATCTAAAGCTTTCACTAAAAGTAATTTAGATCATTTTTGATCGAGCGAGCGAAGTGAGCGAAGATCTCAGTGGCAACTTGGGCGATTTGACATTGTGTGTTTGTTGATATTTTTGTTAGAGCATAACTTTCGAACCGTGAATCCAATCTGTGTGAAACTTGGTAGGTCAATAGACAGTGCCATGAAGATTTGCTGATAAGCATATGAGCTGAAGGGATGGTAAAAGCTTGAGTTCCCAAAAGGATAATAAAAAAGTTTTACACACAGTAAATAAGCCATTGATTAGTCACAATTTTCAGCAAATAAGTTATTCATCATTGTAGCAAAGTGCACGAAAGGGGCCTTCAAGGCGCACTTTAAAGCCTCTTACCACACTGGTTCCGGATCATGGTCTGAATACCTACACACAAGTCAGTTTCCGGGAGCTTTCCTTATTACAACCAGTATATATATTTTATCCCATTCGTGTGACGTATTGGATACTTAACCGATATCTTGTCATGAATTTAAATGATATATTTGCACATTTGTGGCTGGCTTCGTAACGGTACTTTTAATCAAAATAATAAAATGAAATACTTTTAGAACAGATGAGATAGGTAATGTAAGATTACAATATAGGTTAGGTTAGGGTTAGGTATAGATAGATATAAAATACTTTATTGCACATTTTTTTTTTAAACATGTACCTACATAGGCTAACTTAATGCTAATTAGCATTTTCTTCCTGCTAACCTTTGTGTAATTTGGAGAGAAAATGGAGGTAGTGCTTTGTAGAAAAGTTTCAAGAAATAAACAATACATTTATATGAATACAAATAATATCTAATATATAACATAGGTAAATATAAAAATATCTACAAGTGCTCAAGCTCAATTTGAATGACTGCTCTGCAGAGCAAGATAATGATGATATAATTAGGTATTAGGTATCATTTTGTGATGAAGCCACAAACGTGCAAATATATCATCTAAATTCATGAATTAGATCATTAGTACCTATCTATTAACCATTTTCTGCCTTTTTGTATCGTGCACGAAGGAGTCCAAAAGAACGTGCACTTTTATTCTATGACACATTTAATAGTCCGTACGACGCCGGCGTTATCGAACGATGAAACTACATAAATAATTCCTCCATTCTTAAAAGCGCATCTGTAACATTATCTGAATACAGATCACGATTACCGATCAAGTGGGAATACAGGCACCTGGATGTAAAAAGTTAATGGGTTAATGAAAAGCAGGATGAAAGGACCTTGACCCACAAAGGGTGAAGTTAAAACAGGTAAGGCCATCAGAAGTCAATTGTGAGTGTTTGTAACTTTGTAAGAAACACGATTGTGTACTTTAAGTGAATCGATAAAGGCGAAGGTAAAGCCGAAAATGAAGAATGGTTTTATTGGAGCATGCTTGGTAACTATTTTTTTTCTAATTAAACTTCTCGCCTGTAGGTTAGAAGAGTTCAGACTCCCGAACAAGCTGGATTTCGAAAATACTTTGGCGCTGTAAATCCACACACTCAAGCAGATTATATAAAAGATCCAGAAGTATAATAGGCGACTATGTATAGCGTTTGTTGACTTAGAGAAAGTCTTTGATTCAGTCAAAACGTGTTGCGGTCGATTCAGCGGTGCAAAA
Source organism: Scotopteryx bipunctaria (assembly GCA_949320045.1). Classification (NCBI taxonomy): domain Eukaryota; kingdom Metazoa; phylum Arthropoda; class Insecta; order Lepidoptera; family Geometridae; genus Scotopteryx; species Scotopteryx bipunctaria. The sequence continues at coordinate 7,158,797 of OX439450.1, read as the reverse complement.
TCGAAGTTTTTAAGGGTTTTTACAACAAGACCAAAATTTTATTCGACTACAAGATCACAAGACGAAGATGATGTAAAATGCTTATGTTGTACTTATGCCGGATAAAAAAATACAAAATGGAAACGTTTTGAGAATTTTGAATGTTAAATAAAAAAATGTAACCAACGATTATGCAAGCGCGTTACCTACAGTTATTTATAAAATAAATTAAGTAAGTTTATGTTTGGGCGTATTAAAAATTAATGCTGACACGTTCATCTTATACCTATGTGCCTATGTATTTAGTTTATAATAATAATACATAGGTAAATAAACAAAGTAACGGGTAGAACGCTGTAAAATAACTAAGTTAATATTATTTTTAAACATATTCAGTGAAGAGTGTTTTTACGGTATTTGTTATTCCTAAAAGCGTTACCCAAAGAGATAAAGTAAAATAAGCTTAAAAAATGGTTCGCGGAGAAAAAGAATTAAAACTCAAGTACGAACTACCCCAAAGAACACTCAGATAAACAAATAAGAGTCTTGTAAAGTATCTTTAGATCCTTGAAATAAAAAAAAACAATCTCACTTGATTCCCATCCTTCACGTCCGCACTCAAATAACCACAGTCAACAATTGTGTACCTTGCCATGTCTTCTTTCTGATTACATTTGAAAATTACATTTCGCTGCAGCACAGCACTTGCATTACTCGTTACCACAACCTCAGTGTAACACTGCCAAAAACGAAAGGCCTCGTAATGGCATGCGGTCGGGAATAGTTGAGGCCTCCTAAATTGGAACGAGCTATAAACTGTTTCTGGCCGAGGAAAGTGGTATTCGTTCACTACCGAGACGAGTTTGTTTCATTTCCTATAAATACTAGTTTTGAGTAGTGATGAGCTGAATTGCCTATTTTGCCGAACCTTATCGGCCGAACGTTTGGACAAACTCGTATTTTTTTATAGAAAAGTAAGCCCTTATTTTTAGCATGTCGTAAGTTTGATCCAATCCAATATACTCGTACTTACTTGCACAATATTAGGTAGGTATTCGACTCATATAAACAGTTGTAACAGTTTCTTTCCTCTTCACTTTTAAAACAGCAACCTTTGTTAAAAATAACCCTGACAGATTTTTTAGATTTTCTGATGTTCGTAATAGAGGAAACCAAAATCTGTGTTCAAAGTTCAAAGACTTCGTTAATTTGCATGGCTCCATCTACTTATATAATAATAAACTTCCTGAGAATTACCGCGTTCACTGTTTTAGAGAAAGTTAAAAACCATTTTAGAACTGAAATACTTTACAGTATATTATAGGTTTTTAGTTTAATGGCAATTAAAATATTTAATTTTATTTAAACTGTCAAATTGACATTTTTCTATTTATGTTTAAATAAATCAATAGTCGCATGCCACACAGGGCATTTTTATTTGGCCGTCATTCGTTTAATTGGTTGAATATTCGGTAAACCTATCGAACATGCCGAATACAAAGAAATATTTGGCCCTTCCCTAGTTTTAAGGATTTATTGTGGTAGGATACTTCCTGTTACATCTGATAATGCAACTGCTGCATTATCAGATGGTGTTCAATGTTAAAAGCATTCACGAACCAGAGTGGACGAACAAGTTACAATAGTAAAATACATTACCTAATTAGGAGCCCATTTTTTTAAATAAATTAAATAAATCTTAGGACGAACTTACCTAGGTTTAGTATCATTATCATCGTCATCATTATAATTATCATTATTATCGTCTACTGCTGGACATAGGCCTCACCTAATGAGCGCCATCGCGCCCATCCAGTCTCTGCCAGCAGCCTTTCGCAGATCGTCACTCTACCTAGCCGAAGGACGTCCTACATTATTTAAGTCTAAAACCACCTTATGATATCAATTAATTATTAATTAGACCCTTTTTTTACATTTTCGGTAAACCCCGAATACCTACCTACCAGTTTGTAAAGTCGGTTACTTTGTAAATTCTATATACCATTTCGAAAACTTAAAATAGTTCAGATAGTTAGAATTCCTCAAACACAACATTGGAAGAACACAACCTACCTACCGCAGCCAATAAACAAGTGTTGTGAGTTTGACGGCGTAACCATACTATTGAAGCAAAGTTTTTCAATCTGTGGTATCTACAAAGTTAAAAACCGCTGCAGGTTTTTCAACTTTTTCAACGAAAACTTCGCCATGTAGCCTTTGAGCATGTAGAACTGGAGAATGCTACGCGACACGTAAACCACTTTTTTTAATAGGAAATAACAAAGCACCTCTTCTTACTGAAGCTGGGTATCACCTTGTGCCAACAGAATCATTATAGCCGGCCATTCACCAAAGTTCTCCCCTATTTAACTGTTTTGACTTACAAGCTGTAATATAAATGAAAACAGGATGAAAGTCGGTACCGTCATGTCATTCTTTTGCGTTATTTGAATAAAATTTGCATTCCAGACCGTAATTGTGACGGATTATGATCAGATGCGGTTACGGTCCAGTTCTTATTTTGTTTGATAGACAAAAGTAACCACATTGGTGAAAACTTACCTACTACACAAAACGAAATAAAAACGAATACTTACTACTCGCCTGGGTGATTTTATAGGTACTTAATTTAAACTTTGATTTGACTGAAAAGCAAAACTTGCCTTTCGTTTAACTTACATATTTCTCACTACTGAGTTTCTGGCCTTTATTAAATATTATTTGGAACCACTTTTTTAGTGCAATTAATTAAAAAACCTCCATAGTGACATTTTAATAAATTACCCTTGCTAAACGATCTGTGTCTAAGTTCTCCAAGAAACTTATTATAACGACTTTTGACTCGCAAACTCCACCTTAAAAATTACTGACCATTCCCACTTTTATATGCAAACTTTACAGGAAATTCCCAGCTGTGCGATTTATCTAACCTGAGTTTTAGAATATTTATTTGAGTCTGAAAGCAAAAGAAAAATGACAAGAATTTGCGACAAACATTAAAAAACATAGGTTACGAAACCTACGAAAGTCTATGATAATGCAGCATGTTTAGTCCTAAAAAGTCGATAAACAATGCTATCATACGATTCTCTGTCTAACATAGTCATAGTTCACTAATTTTTATTTTTTTCGGAAAAAAAATATTTTTTTAGCCTTTTTAATGAGGTTCTAAGGAAAAACAGTGGCGTAGATACCTTTTAGGACTAATTGAATCTCTCACGTATGACTAAACAAAACAAAATATCAGTGTAATGCCTTAACAAAGAGTTATTCCTGGATAAATAATTCCTCCTAATAATTTATTCAGTCTTGTAGCTTATTAATTTCCGCCAAGCGACATTTCTGCTTCCGAGTAATATGATTAAATACGGTATCGGATATGAGCTCAACTCACGCGGTTTCACTTGAATTCACACTTTCATCATCATCTTCCTGCCCTTATCCCACTCTATGTGGGGTCGGCACAGCATGAACCTTGGATCATGCTGTAAGAGTTTTGGCTAAGGTGTTTTATGACCGGCCGCCTGCCTGACGTCAACCCTCCTTGAGAATACTTGCTTATTGTATCTCATTATGTTGGAGGATACTATCCCTTAGTCAACTTTTACGACATGCTCGGGGAGAGAAGCAGCTGGACGCATTCTATGTTTTTTCTTTACTCCCAGTCCAGCAGAGACTTTAGACTTCACACTTTAATATCACACTTAAATTATATTTATTTACACTTTGCATCGAATATTGAAAACCGAGTACATATTAATCTGATCCTTGATTAGGTACGTTCCAGTGAGTTTCTGTAGACAGGTAATTATTGTTCAGTTTCCAAGTAACTACACTATTGTCATATCCTTGGCATTTGCTTAGTCATGTGATATCTGCTGCCATATTTTCCTGTTATTTTTGTTTTCCGTCTTGTTTATTATCTAAAAATAAGATTTGTCAATAATGGGAAATGGTATTAGAAGGTGGCTTGTTCATACAATTTCAAAATTAATTTGTTTTGGAAACTTAAAAGTACTTCAAAAACTACAAACCGAAATAATGCCACCAGTCTTTATTATTATAAGGGTAAAGTAGGTAGGTAATTGTACACATTCTTGTTAGAAGTTAGCTTTTGAAACATAAAATGAGCTAGCTTTTATAGGTTCATATAAAACTAGGAACTTAATTAAAGTTAAAAGGTACGTACATACAATAAGTAGCATGAATCATCTTTTATTTTTATCCTTAAATGCCCCGCAAAAAGTACTTAGCAAAAAGACAGTGATGAGTTTTTTTTTCAGAAAAACTAAATCTTCCCGCTGCGTCTTAGCTGAATTTCGGATATAAACTTTGTTCCTTTCTTAGTGTAATTCTACGCCCGTAACAGAAATATACCCTCTAAGTTTCATACTTCTGGAACTTACATAGTTTAGACTGTGCGTTGATTGTCAGTAAAGTTTGTCAGTAACGAAAGAGTTTTATATAATTTAGATAAGTATGAATTTACGTTGTAAACAGCACTTACACAACTTTTTGAGGAACACGCGTTTAATTTAATGTTTGAAATTAGTTCGTTCCAGGAATTTTAATTTTGTGTAGAGTTAACAAAATTAATAAACATTCTTGGAACTAGGGTCTGCCATTTAGAATATTTATGTTTTTTTTTCGGCTTCCTCCAATAAATACAAATATTTTTTTTCAGTCTAGTAGTTCTTGATATTTTGGAATAAATAGTAAATGTATTGACGCAGGGAGAGAAACTACAAAAGTACTATTGAATTACTTTATTATTATTAAATTCTATTATTTACTAAATTGACATGACAAGTACCCGAAAGTTTTTTGCTTTAAAAGCTTTATCAGAATGGTTAAATAAATGAACATAACCATTTTACATAGCGCCATTTAGCCTAAAACTAAATAAAACTTGTATCTACTATGAGAGCCAGATGGCTGAATTACTTAAATTAATTATTGAGGAAAATGTCTCTCTCAGGGGTGTTTGGGTGCAGATAATGTTCGAAACACGAAAAATCAGTAAAATGGTATGATGTAAAAGCCACGGATACACGGTATAGCAAACAATGACGGAAAACACAAACTAAAATATTGCCGGCGCGTAAAACCGTTGCCAGGCGCGTGGTAAGAGTGAGATCGTATGACTCTTTCTGTCTCTCTCGTCATACATATTAATTTATTATTAGTAAGAAATTAGACAAATTAGTAAGAAATTTTACCAATAACATTTGATTTACTTTAATACATAGATACTTTGTCTACAATCAGTAAATGGTGACCTAACATAATTGATAGGTCAACATTCAATAGTTTGACCTCGTTGTGGTTACTGCACCCTTATCAAAAGTTTTGGTGTAATCGAATATGGTCAAGCTTCGTACTAATCCTAATAGATAGAATTGGATTGTTTACTTTTGTTTCACTCAGTTTATTTAGGCACTAGTCGATTCTCTTAGAGGATGGTATAGGGGCTGGGCAAGCCTAATCCATCTTAATTCGTCTGGGGCACTACAGAGCGTCCCGTTTGTGACGGTAAAAGTTGCCTCCTGACTCTGTATAAATCATTTACTATAGATGGTAAAAGGCCTTAGTTTTTTTTGTCAATCCTCTCGGTTTCATGCTTATTGCAATATCAAACAAACGTTTTCATCCCTTATACCGTTTTTCAATCCATTTGTATAGTGAACTCTTTCGTAGAAAGAAAACCTGCTCTTGAAGTTTTATGCTTTCAGGACTTACCTATGGCTTAGACTGTGCGTTGGTTGGTATTTTTATTTTAAATGTATTTAGATAAACTATGTATAACAAAATGGTTTAAATAAAGCATATTTTTAAAATGTTTTCTGACGTTTGTGCTTCCATTTTATTGTTAAATTTTGTTTGTAACTTGTGTTTTTTTCATTTAAAACCATAAAACCATACCTAATTGTTTTATAAATCCAAACAAAACACTGATGATTAACGTTATAGTGACTCGTGCTTCGTGTACTTACCTACACTTGACTATTATTTAACCTATGAGTACCTACTTGCTAGTTATATTATATTCCGCATAGATTAGCAGAATAGTTTCCGGCATTTCTCGACTCTTGACTGCGATAACAGAAACTGGTAGACACTGGGTACTTTCCTAGTACTAAGATGCAGAGATTAAAGATCGTTGCGTATGTTGAGCTATTTTGAGGCATGCTTTTCCTGTTAGACCACTTGCTTCTTCAGTAGTTTTAAGAGTCCACTATACAATCGCGTCCAGACCGATTTTGTATCGAATTGGATACGGATTTCGGGTGTATAAAAGGAACAGAGTAAGACCGCAAAATATTGAAATCAGATAATCCACCAAATCACATATCTGGTAATTATAAGAAAACTACAAAATGGATCAAAAAACTGGTTTCAATAATTAAAGAAATAGTTATTACCAAAGTTAGATCATCTGAATATTGGTATCCGAGATCTACATCAAAACATGCGCGAAACATGTTTATTTTTCAATAATTTAGCTTTTTTTCTCTTATCGTGTTTTCACTTTGAGGAACCATCAAAAATGTAAAAATTTCATTTTCGTTTTGACTAAACGCATTTTATTAACTGACAACAGAGTTCTACATACCGCTATTGCAGACTCTTAATTAATGGTGTCCGCCCACTACCATTACCGGACCGTAGATAATAGAACTGGCATGTCTAGAATGTTGACCTTTCAAGGCATTTTATATCTTCTTCTACGAAGAAAGAAACTCATCTTCGAAGTCTAGTACTAAAGTCTTCTACTGAATCATATTTTTTTATGTTGGAATCAACATTTTTAGCCTTGTTATAAAAAGCTGAATAAAGTTTGATCTTCCACCACTGAATCTTTTTATATTGTGATTTAGTAAGTATGTAAGTATGGAAAAAGTTATTGTTCTTCGGAAAAAATTGTAAGAACTTATAAGGGGAAGACGGGTATAACGTGGTCACAAGACATAGCGGGGTACTTGAGAAGGTCATTAGAGATGCTTGTTGTAGCTTGTATTCATTATCAATCAATTATTCCAAACAATTAGTTTGAATTTAAAAATGTGTAACGTAAGTACAATTGTTTACTGTAAATAACTGTATGACGGTAAGTATTTATTATGTTATAGTGAAAACACCCTGTTTTCTACAGGGTGGTTCTGCAGGGTACCCTGTTTTCTACAGTGTTTTAAGTAATTTTTGTTAATTTATAGATTGCTTGTTCGTATGTAGATTTTACTATGAATTATTAAAAAAATCATACTATATCACCTGCATATAGGTAGTGCACCATAGAATGCTTCATCGTGCCCGCACCAGAGGTACATAATTACAATAAATTTAAAAAGGTATACTTTTCAATTAAATGATTTATTCGTACTTTACCTCATTTGCCATTAATTGTGATAAATGATCATCACCATCATCTTCCTGACCTTATCCCACTCTATGTGGGGTCGGCACAGCATGTTCACTTTTACCACGAATAATTGTAAATAATTGTGGTAAATTTTTAAATTAAAATTTTTATTGATCAATAAAAAAATACACTGTTATCATTGTTTCCTTAGTGTACCTATAATGCCACCCTTCCTCTACTTTGAACAAAGGACAAATAAAATCCCTACCAACCCTCAGCAGGTAGAAACCGTAAACTTTGTTTTATATTGTTTCATACCTCTACACGTTACTTTATACAAGGTACTCATTGAAGGGATAGGCACTTCCCTTGTTTTTAATCACAACTTTGAGACCTCTTGGTAAAGTATATCTTCTTTCAAAGAAAATATTATGTAGGTTACACAGTTACTACCTACTACTATTCGCGTCACTAACCTTTCTAACCACTGTGGTGAACGGTTTTTAAGATGCACTTAAAAAGCTTTTTTCGTGTTCAAGTTCTACGACATGCCGGCTTCCTCAGAATGTTTTTCGAACAGAAAAATGCATTGGTGCACAACCGGATTCAAACCTTTACCTTAGGATCGAAAGGCGGGGCCGCTACCTAGTGGTCTAGTGACCACCAGTGCTCTCGATAAGTTACACAGTTACTTGAGCAATATTATGTAGATTTAAGGAGCGAATCATCATCAGTACGAACGTATCGTCGAATCGATTCGCTATCCTATGCACATTATGTGAAGGAATAAAAATATGAAGAGCTAAGATTTTATTTATTCCTTACATAAAAAATTATACTTTAGAGGTTTACCTATCTACCTATTTTTACTCGACTGCGAAGGAGGGTAATGTGTTTGGGGTGTAGCTGTAGTCCAAACGGCTTGACGAATTTTGAGAAATGTGGTGTCATTGGATTTGTCTGGACGACGAGAGTCTCATAGGAGGCTATAATAAAGTGTCAAAAAATCCAACATGGCGGCTGTACGAAGCCATTATCAATTTAATATTCTGGGTGCCCCTATAGCGTATAATTATGTGATATAAAAGTTGATGCGAGATATACCTGTATAGATAAACAAGAATAGGTATAATCTAGACTCTTCATATTTTTTGACTTTGAGTAAGCTACTATTTCAATAGCTAGCTTTACTGTCATAGCACATTATGTAAGATTTATATGACCTGTAAGAGTGCCATCTTTGCTTCATGTCAGGTACTACTTACTATGTGCATTCGCGAGTTAGAGAGGGGCCAAGCGAGCTTACAGTTTTCTTTTAGTACAAAAGTTTTTAACATAGATGGCGCTGTAAATTGTTTTCCATTTTCCTTTAGTACAAAGTTTTGCCACTGGATAAGGCTCTGTTTGTTTGCAGACAGCGCCAGCTGTATTTTCTACCAAGAACTAACTACCACATTTACAGTTAGAAATAGGGGTTTTAGAAAAAAGTTTAATCCCGTTTTGTGAGTCTAACTTTTATTTATTCGTACAGATGACTCTGACAGTAATTTTTAGGCCTCCGTATTCGAAAGGTGCCAACGTGACCCTATTAAGCCTTTGCTGTCCGTCCGTCCGCCTGCAGCGGGCTTTTCAACAAAATTCATGCTTTGTATGAAAACCGAATTTGTCAGAATATGCAACTAATATTCAACTCATTATAACTGAATAAACCCTTTAAAAAAATAAGTACCTGTGATGGAATCTATCTCCTTGCCAAATTTCATAAAAATCTGTTCAGCAGTTTAGGCGTGAAAAGGTAACGTACAAACAGAGAGAGTTACTTTCGTATTTATAATATTAGTATGGATCGTGATTGTAAGACCTCTTAAGCAATTTATTTTTGCTACTAGTTGCACGGCAACTTTATGGCTTAACTTTACCCTTCCCTTTTGTTTTCTACCTCGAAGTTATGGCGCTATGCTCTTCAAAACGCCGTAAAAGTTTGATGGCCTTATTACCTTTAGATATTGTTTTTAGTTTGCTTGTGTCTACTTGAAATGGGTCAGAAACTCGATTATAAGATTTTATAATTACTCGTTATAGATAATAGGTAGGTACCTTGATACCTTCGCATTTCTACCTGTTTTAGGGAAAAAAGTTCTGAAGTAAAAGTAAACCTTTGTAAACCGAAATAAGACTCTGCAGAAGCGTAGAACCAATATAGGTCGGAGTCTTTATACCTATTATATATATTATATATTTCTCTATGCTTGAAACGATCATTAGGCCAATGATCGTTTCAAGCATAGAGAAATATAAATATGTTTTCCTAATTCGGTGATTTAAAGACACAACAGGGACATTCAAACAAGTAAAATTACAAGTAAAATTTTAGATTTCCATTTTTATGAAAAATAATGTTAATAGATACAATACAATGGTTCTTATTTGGCTCAACGGATCAGTATTGCCATTCAGCGTGGTAATGCGGCCAGCGTCTCGGGCACGCTTCCACCGTCTGATGAACTGGATCAGGTGAGCGTTCTATAAATAAATAATAAAATAAATAACACCCAACAGTCACATACATAGTCCTGACCCCACACTAGGATTCCCTGTGTCGTGGGTATCAGAAACTACGAGTACCATGGTACCACAACACCCAGACCCGGAAGAAATATTTACAGATCATGCAAACATTTCTTCCGCAGCGGGAATCGAACCCGCGCCTCTTGTGCCTCTGCCGAGCAATCGCCCGCTACGCCACCGAGGCCGTGATATAGACCGTTTGCAACGGTCTTTAGATAGCCCAGCCCAGATAACGGTCTTTAGATGACTTTTGTATTTTGTAAATTATAATCTATTTAATTGTTTTCTTTCCGTTATTTTTTTTATTTAAGGGGTTTGTCTCTTTGCGACCACATCACCCATTCGGTTAATAAAATCCATTCAATAAAATTGGAAATTATTAAAGAGTGGATACTCTAATATAACATAGTAAAATCATAAAATTTTCATGAACTTCCTTTTCTTCCTGACCATGATGAAGAAGGGTAATGTTTTTACCTTACGAGGTCTAAAGAGATAAAATAAAAGGGCTTTGAAGAAACTTGTTACTCACCTATATAAGTAGCTAGTCAGATGAAGTGAAAAGGGTCTATCTTCAGGTAAGTTCGTCATTCAGCCCCATTAGGCACCCGTATTTAAAGAGATTAAATTGTCACGGTATTCGTTACTTTGTTAGTAAAATGAAGGACCATTTTAAGTCAGTGACACTGACGCAATGATCCAAGATTTGTTGGCGAAACTTACTGGCACTCTTTTATTATGTTTTACTAGAGTATCCGCTCGTGGCTTTGCTGATGTACTTGAAAAGAAAGTAGTCTATCTCACTTTGCAGTCCCCAAGCAATCTATACGTAAAAAATCATGCCGACCCGTTCGTTGCTCCGTTACTGCCTGAAAGGACAAACCATCATAATATTTATTAACACATTTTCGCATAAATAGTTTTGATTCATATGCGACTATAATAATATACCTAGTCGCATATGCGCATAGGCGGCATAGCGGATTATATTCTAGGCGACTTTCGCGGTTTTAACACTTACCATCAGGTGAGCTGCTTGCTCGTTTCCCCTCTCTTCCATAAAAAAAATACGCCAATTCACAAAAAAATGATAATTAGGTATGAGATTACCTAAACAAAAACGCCAAGTTGTATTACCAAAGTTCTAAAAAAACAGTCAACTGCGACCAGTTTCAATTTTGCTAAACGGATTCTGCGTCTGGCCAAAATAGAATGCAGTAAAAAGTTTTTTAATTTAAAGAACTGCACGTATGGACTTGAACTAGTGCCCGAATATTTCTCAAAGCCAGTTTCAATTTGCACTGACCTCGCGGAAAATGGATAGTGATTCCTATTTATTTCCACCAAGAACGTTGTGCAGGTACCAAAGTAGGTTTAAAGAGGCGATTTGTAGTAGGTTTCCAATTACTATTTTATTTCATCTAAGCGTGAGTAAAAATAAGGAGAAAGGAAGTTTTTTTGCAGTTGAAGGGGATATTTACGTTAGGACTAGACTGTTTCTGAGTTTCCCGATATTTCAGCGCAGTTGCATACACGATGATCACGGAAAAACCAATTCTATATACATAATCTATATAACTAGTGACACCACTGTATCACTCTTGACTTAATTATTTTAGGTTCTACCCACCCCCATTAGGGCCGTACCCCTAATGCGTGATAATATTTATGTATGTATATCAAAGGCTCCCTTTACTGGACTTGGCACTTGTTTTTGAACTTTCTACGGTTCTACACATGAAGTATATTTTGCTATTCTGAGGTTCTTCAGCATGCCGGTTTTCTCATGATGTTTTCCTTTACCGTTTGAGAGAGTACTCTCAAACCTGTTACCTGCACTTACCAGTATACCTTGTATACCTAAGTATATAAGCGTTTTAAGCAGAAAAACCCATTGGTGCACGACTGGATTTGAAACTACGACTTTAGGATTGGAAGGCAAAGCCGCTACCACACGACCACCAGTATAGAGAGTTCTCTCAGAGAACAATCGAACATAGATTACCATCCTTAAAATGTATAGAGCGCCCAGAAGTGAATTTCTTTAAGAACTTAATAAAAACTATCACAAAGTAAAAACGAATAATGCGTCAACAAATGGCAAGTTTTGGTTGATTGCACCATGTCAATTCTTACTTCTCACTCCTCGTGTCACAAGCTATTCCAAACCAGGTCTAAAAATCTGATATTCGGAACAGATGCCCATTTTATACCCACAACCTCGTACACGTAGGTCGTCAAAATCCGCATTGTCCAATAAAAGTTTTAATTGTAGGAAACCAAAGCGTAAAATAAAAACAACTGTTTCTCAATGGTATTTATTTGAATCAAAAGAACATTTATTTTTGCTATATTATTGGAAAGTTCGAATCATACCATTCAGATTCCATAGACCAGGATGTACTGTTAACAAATTTCTCAGTTATGACAAACCTGAAAAAAATATTTTTTTGTTCACGACAGGTACCTATGCTTTTCATCGGATGTGCTGTCGAGATATCTTCAAAAAGAAATAAAACGATTTCTGCTTTACGTATGTTCAAAATGTGGGTAACTTGGCGGAGGCTGCCAGCTGTGACGTACTCTAACTGATGTGAAAACGATGTTTCCTGAGCATTTATTTTACTGCGCCGTATCCGTATAAAGTTCCTCGGACTTTACGGCCAACTAATCTTAGATTGTGACGGATCCTGGCGATATCACGTTTGATTATTTCGTCGAATGTCAAGCTGATGCCGGTATTAACCTGATTCTCAGATTTTCCGTGATTGGACGAACAATTAGTCCATGGTAAGTAACATAACATAATTTATTTGATAAATAATATAACATTACAAAGAAACAATTGGAACACGTTGAAAAAAGTGACAAAATACATTTGTTTTAAATGTAATTAAGTAAGTATGAATGCTAATAGCTACTTAATTACCGTAGCTTTGGGTGTCGCAATGCAACATGTGCCACTTGTAGGTACTACTGACATTAATATAGACATTTATAAGCACCGGCGCTGGTGGCATTATGGCGCTTATTGCGCGTTACGCTCTCAACGATAAGGAAAAGGCACAAAGTGAAAACTACCTGCATTTTAGAAAGAAACCATCATTACGCCTTGAAAACAATCACATAACCAGATGTTGCTCTCCAAACACTTTACATTCACGGCACCTAACTAGATTATGCAATCAAATAGCCATTTATCCTGCACTCGTCCGCTAAATCCTTAGAGTTCCAAAGTCTCGCCAAAGTCTCCGGTAGCCAGGCCACAGATGGCTTTTAAGGCTTGAAAACAATCGTTAAGATGCAGGATTAATGGTTGAGAGGCCAAGTTTGGGCGTCTGGCTACGAATCGCGATCTAGCTAACAGTCGGAGCTTAATTTAGAAGTCTATATTCAAAAGAACAATTGTATTGAAAGCAGGTCATTGTTAAGGCCGGCTAGTTTCCAGCACGATGGAGCAAACTCAAGCAGAATAAATTATCTAAATATTCGACTAGTCTTGGTAGGCAGTGTAAGTCAAAGGAGGAAAACTTTGACGGCGTGGCTAACGTCCGTCAAGCGGTTACTCCGTGGGAAGAGCCACTGTCTAATTGTGCCAAAACTTGCCTCCATTTCGTTCCGGTTTCGTGTGAGAAAAACAACCAACTTTTCAAGTGGATGAGTCTTTAGAAGTCAATATCCTAAAGTCTATTTGCAATGTAAACTGGGTGAACTAATTTATGTTCAAGTTGAGATACGACTCGGCTGCGATTGTAGTTGGTTAGCCAACTTTATATTCGTTTGCGGAAGAGGTAGGTAATCTCCTCCTTTAAACTTATAAACAACTTAGCTTTGCTGCTGTTTTCTAGTAATTGCTATCAACATAGGTGAGTTTTAGTTAAATAAGGCTTAAAGAGAACTTACGAAATTACTATTTAGAGATAAACTTTCAGAAATACTTCCAAAGACAAGATAGCTTATTAAGGAAGTTTCTTCTGTTTCTTCTGTTAATGGAAGATTATTAAATAATCTTCCATTAACAGAAGAATTATTGTATTACACTACTACTAGTCTACTAGGCCAAAAAATAGAAATAGGATATATGCTGTACCTATGCTTAGTGAATAAAATGTGACGTAAAAATTGCGATCATTTTTTTACATTTCGTCAAGAATTTTCCTCTTTCGCGTCAGATTGGAGCATTTCATAACACCTCAAGAGAGATAAATTGAGCACTTTACAGATAAGCTTCAAAATGGCTTGATATTTCATTTATCCTTAGTTCGCATTTTTTTCGGAATTGGATGAATTGTGTTAAAAAAAACTGTTGGTAAGTAAGTGAATGTTTCTACTTTTCTTCTGTTTGTATTACTTCGTCTGTGTTACTTCTATGCTGGACAGGGAGCAAAGAAAAAATATAGAATGCGTCCAGCTTCTTCTCTCCCCGAAAATGTCGTGAAAGTTGGCTAAGCGATAGTATCGTCTCCAATGTGATGGACAATCTATATGCGCGATGGGCTGATCAAATGTCATCGGTTAACCATATCCACCTTGGGACTTTAAATCAAGAGTGGCTGCAAGTTTTTGTATGATTATATATGGCTTTGCAGATCCCATTAGGGATAATATATATTGTATGTATTTAACTTTGGATAAAATTCTAAATATTTCTTTATAATCTACTTTTGTAACTTCCACTTGCAAAAACTTTACGAATGAAGTGAATTCGTTGACAGTTTTATGATCCAATTTTATTAGATGGTACGGCAAATTGCATGGCATTGGCGAGAAGTTAGTAGAACTTGCAACAAGTTGTGACTGCGAGACGTGGGCTGAGCTTAATGCTAATGGGGCAAACTTGGCACCGGAACTGTACCAACTACTACTAGACAAATCGCAGTTTCTACCTTGGCAAGTGAAGTCAACTTTGGGAGAGCTGTAATTTTAAGAACTACACTGCTTAGAGGAGATTTAAATTGGCCTATAGGACTGGACTCCTATAGGCCAATTTAAATCTTCTCCAAAGTCCAAAGGTGCTGGACCATCTGCATCTTTTTTCCAGTCATCACATCATAATTATAGTTTTCAAGCTACGTCAATAATGTCGTGCGATCATTGGACGGGGTTTGCTTTTTATGCATAATAAAAATAAGCCAATCAACAGGAAGGGTCATAAAGCTTTACTGCAGCATTTTTCCCTAATATCAATATAGGAATATTCTTGCATAACAAAGGGTCTGTTTTATTTGCAGTCTCGAGGGTGGCCATAAAATCTGTCGGTTGACGTAGCGCTGACTGTCAGAATATCTAAAGGTTGATATAAGTCACGCTTGCGCTTGGCTTATCTTGAGCCATGTGACTTGAATATGAAAAGTCAATGTTTGAATAAATTATATGACAAAACTAGTTGGTACTCTTAAATAATGGAGTTGTTGTCGCCTCGGGCATGCACCTTGTAAGTAGGTGCTTAGGTATACTGTGTTTGAATTTAAAGATAACTTAGAACAATTCATAATATTTTTGCCTTTAATTTGGGAACTTATTAAAGAAGGATTATAAAAGCTTATCTTTATCTTTCTATAAAACATTTAAGCACATCAGATAGCAATATGTAATCCTACTAGACCATTATTTCTACGATAAGCCTAATGTAATTTTTGTGGAGCTGATAAGCCGACACATAATAAATCATAAGTCAAACGGGTAATCCGGTACTCCACTAAATACATTACTGAAAACAGTAAGTGTAATTACCATAAAAAATTAAGTACATAGGATTTTAGATAACAATATCTCCATTTTGGGAGACAGATGAACCAACAAAATGAGCGTTGGGTGACATTGAATATACAAGTGGATGACCATTCACACCAAAACCCTTTTGCGGAGGGACGCTACGAAAACAATTAATATGATTTATGGCGGAAATAAAAACCCTTGAAGCAATTTTAGGAGCATTTTTGCTATAGCAATAGTCGACTTTCCGTAATAAAATTTGATTTATAATGCGCTGAATTTCATGCAAATATTGCTCTACATAGTATCGCTTAGTAGCTACGTAGCTTTTCTACATAAGTAAATGCTAGGCTAAATAATGGTTTGACAATAACGTGAAATCTGAATAAAACTATCGTGGTCCTTATTTGTAAGATTGTTATGAAAAAGTTCAATGAAATCAACCGGTCCAAAATTTGACGATTTGACGTTTGTTATTTTGTTTGCCGTGATAAATTGTATGAATGCCTACAAATAATCACAAAGTAACCACATAATACCAAATTTATTATTAAGTTATCCATACACTATGACACTGAGTACAATTTACAAACACCAAGTTACACTTTAAACTGTACAAATTACTCTCACAAACTCTAGTTAACCTAAACCTAACCTAAACCTAACCTAAAACAAACCTAAACCTTACCTAAACCTAACCTAAACCTAACCTAAACCAAACCTAAACCTAACCTAAACTTAACCTAAACCAAACCAAAACCTAACCTAAACCTAACCAAAATCAAACCTAAACCAAACCTAAACCAAACCAAAACCAAACCTAACCTAAACCTAACCTAAACCAAACCTAAACCTAACCTAAACCTAACCTAAACCTAACCTAAACCTAACCTAAACCAAACCTAAACCAAACCTAAACCTAACCTAAACCTAACCTACACCTAACCTAAACCTAACCTAAACAGAACCAAAAACCAAGTATTTTTTCTCTATACGTAAATATGCTAGATAGCGTTGCGTTTATTAAAGTATTTCGTCTATTGCGTTCTAGATTTTAACAATATTGCAGTTACTCAGAACTGTTGACAGTAAAACACACATAAGTATGGAGCACAGCAAAAGGTCACAGGGCGCGTCAGTGTGGCCTTTATGCTGCTTATTGACACGTAGGCGCATTATCTATGGCTTGCTGACTTGCGTCGGTGTCTGCTGACATTTACTCCGAAGTGAAAATCGTATAGCGTATGTTTGCTTTAAGAATAGATTTCTTTAACTAAACTAGTGCATTTGTTCATCTATTGAGCATGTTTGTGATAACTCTTTATTTAAATAATTTCTGCTATTGTCTCTAGTTCTTTCAAAAATCCTACGCGTCATCAATAACGAATAGGGATACCTAATCCACTTACGGCCCACAATCTTGAGTATAAGACCAGTATATTGTTTATTGCTATAAATATCTCTTCGTTTTCCTAGCAATAATTGCCAAAAATAAGCCAGTTGATTAATATGCAAAGTTAAAGCCCAGTAAACAAAAACAGATTATTGTTGTTGCCTTTTCAAGCATCTATTTCAGAGTTAGAGAAATTTGCAATAAGAAAATCTGCTAGCTCCTTCAACCGGGGGAAATTAAATTACGCTCGCATTTATTGCATTGTGATCTAGATACCTAAGAGTAAAAAAGTATAGAAAATGTTTTGATTTGTTTTGTGGTGATATTGAAAAACAGATCGCTGTTTCGTCGACGGAGTATCTTCTTACTACATAATAATGAGCAAGAGTAGGTTTGTACATTATTATGTAAATATGTAATTATTGATAAAAATAAATATGTAATAAGTAATTACACACTTAAATATAGTGATATCATATAGATAGACCATCTATATGAACGATGGGCTGATCACCTGTCACCATGGTTCACCGTATCCATCTTGGGACTTTGAATCAGGAGTGGTTGCAAGTTTTCTTTTGACTACTTGTGGCTCTGCCTACCCCTTTAGAGATACGGGCGTGATAATATACATACATACATTCATAATTATTGTGCAATTGTAAAGTACAAAAAACAAGTCTTCATAAATACAACATTTAAGCAAGCATTTCTTAAACTTCAAATACAAATGTATTTGTTGGTACAATTCAAACTCCCACTCATTTATCAAACGGCGGCTAAAATAGCAAAACAGTTGTTCTTTCTTTCAAATAATGCACGGACGTGAGCAGTAAATCACCAAGTGTCATAAATTCAGTACGATTCCTCTCTCCTAATACCAGAACGCACCTGAGCTCGTTTTGTGGCTTTCTGGACGCACACAACGCTAAGCTTTTGCTCCTTCTCATCGACATCGAAATAGAAAAGGACAGATGTAAGCACATTTTGTTTATGCACCTATTTTTGTTTGTAGGCGTTGTATCGGTTAGCAGAGGTGACATAATATAAGATACTTTATTAACGGTAGCAGAGGTCTTACCTTAGCCAAAAATGTTATCTCGGGTATAATATTTAACACGGGTATGATCCTTGAAATTTTTTGAAAGAAATGTTATTTTACGCTATATTTGCTATGTAATCCTCTTTTAGTTCGAAAGACGACGTATTGAAGCATCAATATTTATGTTATCCCACGTTATACCTTCGAACTTGATGGAGGATTAGTTGATATAGGTACTTTCTTGCACTAAATTGGTTGATGAAGATGAGCAAATTACTAGGCAAGGCAACGAGCGCTTTAAACGGTGACGTCACCCTTGAAATTAAACACACGCTGACATAGCCTATTTTATCTCGAGCCAGAAACGTAGGATGTCCCATAAATTACAAGCTCCCTTCCGTGCCTTGCCTCCCACACAATTATTACAAAGCCTGTCAGAGTTACAGCATGTTGGCGGTTTGACGCATGGAACAGCGTATTAGGAACAGTAATAGTTGGTATTAGTTTACAGTTTTGGAAGTTGTATTACAAAGAAGTTTCACGGAAACTTCTGTTACTCGGAAAGCAACAGTCAAAGTGAAACTACAGTAAAGTTAAGAAAAAAGAGCTCGGTGGATATACGATGAGTTCTGCTAAATTCGTTAGTGACTGTAGTAAAAAAATATAAATTTAAACTTGTACAGCGCCACAGAACTGATAATTTCTTCATAATTTATACTGTCTCTCCCGGCGATCCGCCTTATTTTAATTTGGTATGACATCTGGATATCTGTTAAAAAAGCTATACGTGTTTATTATTATCACTACAGTGCCTAACGAGTATAGTCTGCAAAAAACTCGTGGTAGATCCATAGTGAAATAGTGATATATAAAATTATTAATAACTGCTGCACAAAAAAATATCATCATCCACAGCCTGATTTTTCCCACTGATGGGCATGTTGTAATGCTGAGCTAATGAATGTGCCATCCAATACGGTCATGTGCTAATCACATCAATTACCGCCCATGATCTTGACTATATCGTCTGCCCATCTCGCTGCCGGACGTCCCATGCTTCTGTAACCGCACCTCGGCCATCATTCAGTTATCGACTCGCGAAGCCTAGCGTAGCTTGCTAAGACGTTCTTGACTGATCGTTGAAGTTAAGCAACGTTGTGCGCGGTCACAATTGGGATGGATGACCGCTAGTGGCGACTGATTACGAACTGAGCGCTTCGGTCCCGACAGGCCTAAAAACTCCGTCACAAGAGTTGGCTACTAGCTCATACGAACTTTCTTAGGTACCTACTTACTTTAGTTATCGCCATACTCCACCGGTCGTCAATTTATAATAGATAATATTATTGTAATGTATCACAAATTTACTTAGGTGAATTTGTTGGTAATGTGTACTGGGCTATTGCTGAGACATCTGTAATAGCCACAAACGGAAATAAAGAGCAAAAGAAAAAAAAAGTCAAGATCATTTTTCATCAGGATGAATGGCAGTAAAAAAAGTAAGTTAAAATGTAAGAACCTTAGCCTAACACCGGTAACTGT
This sequence comes from Scotopteryx bipunctaria, assembly GCA_949320045.1. Taxonomy (NCBI): domain Eukaryota; kingdom Metazoa; phylum Arthropoda; class Insecta; order Lepidoptera; family Geometridae; genus Scotopteryx; species Scotopteryx bipunctaria. The sequence goes on along the minus strand of OX439450.1, from coordinate 7,139,198 downwards.
GTTCATTAAGTTAATAAAGAAAATTAAGGATATAATGGGACGTAGATAAAATGTTCATTACTTTTTCACTGAGACGGAGGGAAGCACTGTCGTTTATTCTGTGATAGAGCATCGGGTTTCTAATAGAAATGGCGGCATTACCAAAGGATATTGCGGTGAATGACCGTTCGTAGTTTCTACTGCGATGTTTCAATTCCTGCTTCTTCAATTTGCAATTCAGAATTACGAGTACAACCAAAGAAAATATAAGAACTTTTTGATACAGGGGATTTAATATATATTTATTGTATTGGTATTAAATTAAATATTATTGATTTAATACCTAAAATTACCTACCTATATCTAAGAGAGTAGGTACTTATGATTTGTTTGCTTAGTGATGCATAATTATGTATTTTACGCCGCATCTTGTGTTTCCGACTGCGCTAGCATGAAATGGCGCCGTGGATTTTTTTTCTAATAGAACGATTTGTTTATTTTAATTTTCTTTACTTTGTTTTCATTCGCTTCTGCCCGCGCCATTGTTCGCTTCCAATCGGAATAAAAAGTACCCAATGCACCAGGCATTGGTCTTGGTCCACATGTTCGTTCAGGCCATTTTGGTAGAGCATTGGTACTTTTGTATCTACTCGTAACATCTAAATTAATGAACGTTGTTAAAAAACGTAGCGTTTTCCAATTCAGTATTGAAACTAAATATATTTATACAAATAAACTTTCGCATTCCTTTATTTCTTCGCTGGACTAAAAGAAAAAACATAAAATGCGTCACGCTGCTTCTCTCCCCGAGCATGTCGTAAAAGTCGACTAAGGGATAGTATCCTCTCCAACATGATGAGCAAGTATTCCCAAGGAGAGTTGACGTCAGGCAGGCGGCCGGTCATAAAACACTTTAGACAAAACTCTTACAGCATGATCCAAGGATCACGATGTGCCGACCCCACATAAAGTGGGATAAGGGCAAGAAGATGGTGATGATTTAGTGTGATTCCTTTGTTGTGTAACTCCTGATATCATGCAGATTTAATATACCTAGAGTTGATTGCCACAATGTATACTTCATATTTATGAATATTATTGTTTGTTATGCAAGCCGTCAGAGGCTAACAATATTCAAAATCTAATTTGAATTTATCACAGCAAAGCCGAGATCATGCTAAGCCCAGTACAGAAACCATCTGGGGTTAATCTTATCTGGCGTAATTGACTATCTGTCCGTCTTTTAGTATTATTCCTGTGATCTCGGCATTGCCTTGTGATTATCTTCCATTGTGCCCACTCCTATTACGACGGATCAATGGAATCAACTCTGAATTACTTTGATGAAAGTATTGCTAGTCAAAGGTCACTTGGTATTATAATAATAATATAATGTAAATAATGTATAGGTAACTACGTGGATCTATACGTCTATACATACATAAAATCACGCCCGTTTCCCATAGGGGTAGGCAGAGTTCACGGATCTGCATTTGCTACGATCCTGACATACCTACTTCTTTCGCTTCATTCACTCTCATAACATTCTTCATACATGCTCGTCGGTTTAGGGTACTCTTGACCTGGCCCTTTTCCAAAACATCACCGATTTGGTCCAGGTACGTGCGCCGAGGTCTTCCAACGGTACCATTCACACTCGCCTCATACACCTGTTTCGTTAATCTTCTTTCATTCATCCTCTCTACATGACCAAACCATCTTAACATACCTTTCTCAATCTTCTTTCACTCCACATCGCTCTCTTATCACGCTATTTCTCACTCTATCTCTCAAAGTCACACAACACATACTTCGCAATGCACGAATTTCTACTGCATTCACTGTACTTTATATATTACTAGCTGCCGCCAGCGGCTTCGCTCGCGTGGTATCCGGATAAAAAATAGCCTATATGTTAATCCAGTACATGTACTATGTATATTCCAAGTTTCATTCAAATCCGTTCAGCCATTAAGGCGTGATTGAGGCACAAACATCCAAACATCCAAACATCCAAACTAACAAACTTTCGCATCTTACTTATATTATAAATGCGAAAGTTTGTGAGTTTGGATGTTTGGATGTTTGGATGTTTGTGCCTCAATCACGCCTAAACGGCTGAACGGATTTGAATGAAACTTGGAATATACATAGTACATGTACTAGATTAACATATAGGCTATTTTTTGTCCGGGTACCATGCGAGCGAAGCCGCGGGCGGCAGCTAGTTTATAATATAAGTAAGATTATTTATTTATACGTCTATAGTTCAGAGTAAAATAATTATAGGAATAAATAATAATAAAAGAGTCTAATTCAAATGGAGAAATAAATAATTCGAATTGTTTTATTTTGATAGGGTATTTTAAAAGCCAGTTATTCCATCTCGCCATTGCAATTGACTTTTGTTATATTTCTTTAAGATTGTCGATTCTGGTAGAAATGAACGTCGGTGAATGGCCAGCTTAGTGCTGAAATAAAAGAAACAAGGCCATATTTTAACGCGCCAAGTAATCAGTTTGTCAACATTGGGCGTGTTTTAAACTAGGGCGGTCATAAACAAACATGACGTGTCATGAGATTCCACACAGCTGACAGCCAATTCAGTTTTATGGATTGACGGCACCATCGTTAAAAGCTGCGTTTTATAACTGCGCGGTACTCATGGGTGGTAGAAAATTGCTAACAGAATATGTGGAAACCCCGGCAGGGGTTAATACAGGCATGTATTACTGTCAGAACATGGTTGGAATAGGTTGGAATGGAATAAAAACGGAAGCAGTGTCCGCAACACTCCTACATCTGGATAGAAATTCCCACCAAATTCTAAATCACTACGTTCGTGAGTCTAGTGATTTCAAATTCAGTGGGGTAGCCACTAGAACATGCCTTTGCTATACGCACATCCTGGTAAAGCAGTCGTTAGTTAGTTATACAGACTCCAACAAAAATGTGCATAGTCATCAGCACATGAGCCACTTCTAACCAAGGTTAAGTTGCGATATCTTATCCTAGATTTTCACTCATTTTCTACTATAAAAGCGTCGCAGAACCTGGTCATCATTGCGTAAAGGTTAACGTACCTGTTGGTCATCGGAGCATTAGCGTGAGTGAACCGTATGAACTGTATCAGATGCATCATACTGATCTGTGGATACAATCTGCATTATGTACCAGATCTACACACCTACATATTAGACCACACAATCCCATTTAGCTAAAGGTTGCCTAAGGATGCCTATCTATCAATACCATCATCGAGATAATACATGGACTTTCTCAACCGAAGTAAACTTTTGTTTAAAAAAATACATTTACTCAAAACATGTAATTTTTTGAGAACCTTTAGTAGATCTTACTCAAAGTGTTCGTGGATCATTGATCGTTGGGTATTTTAAAGATCTAAAATGTAAACGTTAGCAAGCAAGTCCTACGTCACATTTTTTGCTTTTTTGGATGTCGCTATCCCTGGATCCCACTTTCGAATTAGTACCTAATGTGTCGCTCGCTCTACTTCGATTTGGTTCTCATAACAACTAAAACAAAATAAACACGTCTATCGGAAATAGACGGAGCTACAAAGAACAAATTAGCAATCAACTCACGAATAAAAATAAAAGGGTGGCGCCGCAATCAATTTGGGAAATCCTTGCGTGTCCGGACCGTAGAATTTTGGGGATTGCGCGAAAGAGCCGTTTGGGGCCGCTTGGCCGGGGGCCAGGCCGGGCGGCCTGGGCTCAACAGGTCACATCATATAAATTTCCAAGTAATACCGTCCTCCTGTCACCAGTTTTGCGAAGGCTTTGTTCATATGTTTTCTAGAAGGCATGGAGATTATGTTTGCCATCAGATGTATGCAGCCAAAAGTTCCAAAAGCTCCTATTAGTCTGATTTAAAGCCAGAAAATTACGATGAAGACCAATTTCGTTTACCTAAACGTCTACTCTTACTACTTATACTTAATTGGATTATCCTCATCGTCCAGGGACGGGAAAAATGGTTTACGATTGTTCCCAAACTACTTCTCCGCCAGCCACGTTACAAAAATTTAGAATATGAAATAATTGAATTCCTAACAAGAGGTGACTGAAAGTAGTAGCAACAAAATAATAATGATAAAAGTACGTCCAAACATATGAAGTGTAAGAAACTTTACTTACTAGATACGACACAAATATAATTTCATTATTGTTAAGAACCTTCCTAATTTGCAATACTTACCTGCCTACTCAAAAGTAATTTGGCAAATGAAGGCATTGGTAGGAGAGAGCTTTTTACATAAGAACCTCTTTTCTCTAGAGCCAGTAATTAGAATCATTTTGTTCTTTCTGTTGAAGAGCAAACGTCGAACAGGAAAAATATGGAGCATAGTAAAATATAAGTTTACATTTTTAAACAAACTCTTATAATATTTTTGAACTTCAAAAACGGTTATTAATTTTGACTGTTTTTGTATGTACGTTTAATGTTACACATACATACATCTCCTCAGTGGAGAAATCGTCATCGAGACTTCTTCCATGACGATTTATTCACTGATGTTAAGAGAAGTATAATATTCCAAGTTGGTCCCTCATATAAATTTTATTCCTGAAGGGTTGCTATTTCTTAGTAACTAAGGCCTTTTACCATCTATGTTGATTTATACAGCGTCAGGAGGCAACTTTTACCTTCACAGACGGGACGCTGTAGTGCCCGGGACGAATTAAGATGGAGTAGGCTTGCCCAGCACCTATTCCATCCTCTCAGCTTAGTCGGCCTTGTCCACAGGAAAGACATGGTCAATACGTGCGGAACTGACTAAGCCGCGGGTTTTCTCACGATGTTTTCCTTCACCGTTTGAGAGTACTGGTATAGCGCACATAAATTTTTCGCACAGAAAAATCCATTGATAAACGACCGGATTTGAACCCAGGATCGGAAGGCTGGGTCACTACCAACTAGACCACCAGTGCACTCTGAGTAAAACATCATAATTCTTTGGAATCACGACTTGCCGAAACATTTTCATCTAAGGGGATGATTTTACTCGTCAGTAGAGCTTATTTTTAATATTTAACTGTTTAAATTTAGCTATGAAAGAAAGGAATTTATATAAAGTTTTTATTAGACTCTTTTGGAATGTTGGCATCCCAGCGAAATTAAAACGAAATGTTGACGAAAAGTTGTGTCTCCAGCCTTATGTTTGCAGAAACATTACACTAAAACTTCTACACAAAATATTGTTTCGATAATCATTTTATGCTGCCAAACTAAATTTACACGGCCGAGACTTGAACCGGCAACCTTATCTGACCATGCGCTTTTAATTTTACCTCCGGGCAGGCGGCGTTACACTAAGTTTATGGGATTCTTTTCTTTGTCAAAACTTTGCTTACACATGTGCAAAAATGCTTTGTGGAATATTTTTTGCGCCTTTTTTGATTTAATTATAGAAACTCTGATCTAGAGACCCGGCTTTAAGCGAAACAGTAAAATCCTTAGTACTCCGAACAGTTAATTCAAATCTGTCTTTATGACCTAAAGCAGTAATCTTGTACGTGAATTTGCATTCTATAAATCCCGATTCCAATACTCTACTAACGGATGATGGATCATTCATTACTGTAGCAAAGTTGTTTTTCAGTATGTCTAAAAAAATTATGTCGCTTTTCGACAAATAACAATGTTGCTATGGTATGGAACCAGGCCCAAATTCGGATCCAATTCGCGTCCAACAGGATACTAGGTACCTAAGTACTAGTGCTATCCTAAGCATTCTTCGTACAACAAACTCATAAGGACGAGGGAAACAACAGTAAAAAATGCACCTATATGCCTGTGTATTTTGAAAACAAAATCAAATGTATGTATTTATATATGTTCGTATGAGCTAGTGGCCAACTCTAGTGACGGAGTTTTTAAGCCGTTTAAAGGCCTCCGTCATGGCTTGACGACATATAAGCCGGGACCGACTGTTTAACGTGCCCTCTGAAGCACGGAAGCGCTCAGCTCGTAATGCCACTTGCGGTCACCCATCCCAATTTGTGCCCGCGCATATCGTTGCTAACTTTAACGATCAATCTAGAACGCCTAAGCAAGCTACGCCACCAGCTCTTCAAGCGCGATCAAATGAAAGTAGCATAGATAATTGATTAATAGAAAATCCTAGTTCTAAAATCCCGTTGTGTGAGACCGGGGTCACTAACTATAAAAACAAGTAAGTCAAACTGACGTCACCAATGGCGGGTTAATGGCAGTTAATTAAGCATCAATAGGGATTCTAAACTCGTCATAATTATTCGATAACAGCAATGGCTTGTGCTATTGTCATGTCATACTAATGTAACGATACCAATTTTCAGTCAATAGCCGGCCATCCTACGTTTGTAATGTTTGTTTATTACTGTCGAAATTTACAACCTTTGGGTATATCTACACGCTAGGGTTACCTGATAGGTTTGCCTGTACAGTTCAACTGTACAGGTACTGGTAGGTACAGGTACTGGAGAGGGTTACCTGCCTGCCTGCTTTACGGTACCAGACAGGTTTGCCTTGAGAGGTTAGCGCGTATGGAGTCGTGTATAGTATACCTAAGGAATACAATGGTTAGAAAGAATAATATATCTGTCTCGTGTTCATTTGTTGTATCTAATCATGCTTCTATACAGTTTACCTATACGACAAGTCAGAAGGAAATAACGTTGGTGTATGGTCAGCTATCGTGTCGACGTTTTATTAGCTGCAATATTAGATTAGGGAAAGTTTGACGTCATTAACAACTGAAGCTATCAGTATATTAATGTGGTAAGATCTACCTTAGGTTATCTACAAATTTTATGTCTAGTTTTCCAAGAAGGTACTTACAACCATATCACACGATCATGTCTAACGACTAATACCCGGTTCCAATATTTTACTTATGCTTAACGGCTCGTCCATTACATAACAACATTGTTATCTGTCAAAAATCACCATACTTTTTTTACAGAAAAACAACAATGCTATGGTAAAATATCACCTACTAGCTTTCGCCCACAGCTTGGCTCGCGTGGTATCAGGACAAAATGTAGCCTATATGTTATTCCAGCACACTTTTTTTGTATATTACAAGTTTCATTTAAATCTGTTCAGCCGTTACGGCGTGATTGAGGCACAAACATACATCGTCACATCCACACATCCTCACAAACTTTCGCGATATTGATGACGAAGTAAATAGCATAAATACTGCTTCTCTTTTGTTTTTGAATGCATGCATTATAATTATTCGTGTATTGGATGTTACTGATGTTCAACCTTTCCGATTTCAGGGTAATTGGGCAAACTCTGTCGTGTCACGTTTTGGAATCAATATCAATTTAATTTGTCATTGAGAACGTTGACTGAAGCGTACTTCTCTGGTAATTGCATTACGTTGTTTTGTTGCCACAGTACCTACTCGTCTCGTATGATGAGCAATTCGTTCATTCGCCTGTTCATTCTTTAATTATTATTTTTTATTAAAATATAAATTGTGTGGATCCTTCTTTAAAAGCTCTTTGTCCATCTAGCCAAATTAGGTACAATTGACGGTATTAAGTTGAATATAAAAAGCACAATGACATAAATACGAAAACAACGAGATTCCACAAGAGATAAAAATATAAACGGTGTAATAGAAGTGGTCGATCATCGGTGGCAAGGCGATAGGGATTAAAACGCTAATAGTAGGTATGTTCCGCGATATTCATTTGTTCAAAAGAGATAATACTTATTATTAACAGAAAGAAACTTACAAATAATACAAATATAATTTACAAAACAAACGGTCTATAGATAGCTCACCTGATCCAGCTCATCAGACGGTGGGAGTGCCCAAGACGCTAGCCGCAAATTTAAAGAGATTACATTTTTAAGGTTCCGTACTCGAAGGGTGCCAACGGGACCCTATTACTAAGCCTCTGCTGTCCGTCCATCCGTCCGTCCGCCCGTATGTCAGCGAGCTGTATCTCATGAACCGTAACAGTAAAAGAGATGAAATTTTCACAGAGTGTGTATTTTTATTGCCGCTATAACAACAAATAAAAAAGAAAGAAAGAAATTAATAACATTATGCTTTGTGTCATATTAAGCTAGATATCTCGTTCGTTTTCGTTTCCTTGGTACCATTGATAAGTATACGGTTGTATACACGACGAGTAGTACTTGCCTCTTTATCAAAAAATATCTTCTAGTTGACGAGTTATTTAATCTCAGTGATGTCAAAAGCAATTCGTCGCAATATTTATGTCAATATCACGTTCAAGCTGCTATTGTGTTGCCAGGAGTCCATGGTCGTTAAAATCTGTTTTATTATTTATATTCCTTTGATAGACGCGAAGTTTTTTGAAATTCTGTTCCAAGATTTGTTATGAATCACTAATGGTGTGGCTATTCATAGAAATATCTAAGAGTGTACCCCCTAAATATTTTTCCTACAAAGGTCCCTAAATTATTTCGAGCTAAATGATCTAAACCCAATTTAATATCCAAAATATTTTTTTAAGATCCCAATCCCATACGATTAAGGGAAAATTATTCACAAAATTTGGTATTTAACATACATAAGTACATAATTATTACGTATCTTTAATGGGTCCTTATGATTACTTGTGGCTCTGCCCACAGCCACATGTAATCATAAGAAAACTTGCAACAACTCCTGATTCAAATTCCATGGTTCACCATATCGTCACTGGAAAGGCAAAATTACGTAAGCGCCAAAATGGCGCCAAATAGGCATATTGAGTTATTATCCAAAAATAGCAGTCCAAATACAATAATATGAATTGCTGGAAATAGAAAATGAAAAAAGAATGAAATCTTACGTTGACGTCATCAAAATTCGATAATTAGGTAGAAAGTTATGATTAAAAAAACGAAAAAAATGAACTTTAAACGGCTTTTTCTCGATTGGCGCTTACGTAAATTTGCCTTTCCAGTGACGATATATACATCTTGGGACTTTGAAGCCGGAGTGGTATAATAATAAGTGTATTTTTTTGCCACCCCTGTAACAATTATATTATTGTAAAATAATAATTTTGTTCAGCAACTGGTTTGGAAACCGAAAGGTATTGAGTAAAAACATGGAATTTTCCGTATGTCCTCTAAATTTCCAAACAATCGAAGCCTACCTACATCTTACGAAAGTTTCAAGTTTTGTTTGTAAGGTTTCAAGGTTAATATTTCCTACCCAAATCTGATTGATTTTCTTAGTAATACCCGGTAATATTCAACCAACGGACGACGGATATTACTATAGCAAGGTTGTTATTTGTCGAAATTGCCTTATATTTATTATTAATCAGAAAACTTCACTTCTCTGCTGGACTGGGAGTAAAAAAAAACATAGAATGCATCTAGCTGCTTTTCTTCTCGAGCATGTCGTAAACATCGACTAAGGGATTATATCCTCTCCAATAAGATGGACCATCTATTTTTATATATGGCTGATCATCTGTCATCATGGTTCACCATATCGATCTTGGGAATTTGAATCATGAGTGGCTGCAAGTTTTTTATGTTTACTTGTGCCACTGCCCACCTCATTATGCGTAAGGACGTGATATTATGTAGTTTTTTTAAATTGCAAGTTACGTAAACTCTTCTATCAAGTTGAGCTACTGAGCTCTATTCAATTAAACCCTCTCCCAGAGGAATAGACAACATGGCAAGTCTAATTCTATTAATTCTGTCTAAATGCGGTTTATTCCTAACCTGACCTAGGACTAACTGCAGAGTGTGAGGATAGTTGGAAACAAAATCAATTCTGCCTCCAGTAGGGATCTAAAAAGGGAATCTGGGAAAGGATTAATCCGATGAAACTAGGCCCAGTCATTATCAAAAGGTAGGCCTAGTTTGAATTACGGAAATAAACTCAAACTGGATTTAGAATCAAGCATCGTTTTCTTCGCAGTTAAAAAAAAACTATAACCACATTTACCTTATTAAAGCTAAGACTAGATGCTTTATAAAGCGCCAGGAGGAAACTTTTGACTAGACAAACGGGAAGCTGGCTATAGTGCCCGGGACTATTTGTGTACTGACGATGGAATAGGCTTGCCCAGCACCTCAACCACCCTCTCAACTTATTCGGATAACCTTAGTAGCGATTTCAGAAAACAAACACAGTTATTACAGTATATTTTAACCTGTGTCATCCCAATAGGGCAAAGGTCTTCCCAAACTCCGCCAACCATTTGTTCTTCGAAAACTCCCGCTATCCTCTCTCGAAGGTTACGAGATCGTTCCGCCAATGCTTACAAAACAAAATAATAAATATATTGTTTATATTAGGGATCACACTGGAATAAACCCTAGGCTGCATGCCCTTACAATTTATGCATTGTTGGTAGCTTAGTATTATGTTTATTGTAACATGCCAATGTACTCTTAAATGAGAATCTTAATTAAAAACGTAGAGAAGGCTAGCGATATATTTTAATGGAACTAATAGTAATTGCGAACCTAGTACCTAATCGCCGTGTTGGCCTAGTGAGAGGTAGGTACCCACCTTGACCTTCGATCCGAAGGTCGTGGATTGGAATTCCGATCGTACATCAATAGGTTTTTTGGTCTAAATTTTGGAACAAAACCGCACAAAAGTGAAGAAAAACATGGCGAGGGAATCGGATATCGTAGTTAGGTAGGTATGTAGTTTCTTTGAATAAAACCAACTAAAACTGCGAAGATGGTGTGTATTTCTGAACACATTGTTATCGTAAGTTAAAAACAATCATATAAATACAGCATATCCAAATCGAACCTTTTAACGTACTCCAAATGTTAAGTCGAGTTATTAAAATAAACAACTGTGACAGATGGACGGAGGGACAAAATCCCACTACAAGGGTTCCGTTTCACTATTATGGTTCGATAGCGTAATTTTGTGACACATTCGAGTCGTTGTCACAATTGTCAGCCGTCACTTACACACGAAAGGCGTGCCTTTGTGCGAACTATTGTGTGTACGACTCAAATGTGTTACAAAAATGCACAACGGAAAGACCAACATTATACGACTTATATAAAGTTAAGGACTTAATCGCGTCTTATATATTTGCACGGTCTCTGCAACGCATTCGAAACGTCGGAAAAATTAGTGTAATATGTATGTTATTTATGTAGTTTGCTTTTTGAAAGTATAAGTATATGTTTAGGTATGGCCGTGTTACCGCTCCACATGCAGTAGCGCGGTATATTGGTGCTCCGACTAGACGCAGACATTCAATTTCCGCGTGTCAACGTGATGCTAGACGCTCCAGCACCTTTACCACCAGATTTATAGTGTAGAATCATTCGCTAGTGATTTAGTAGCCTTTTAAGATTTTTGCGAACGCTAAATTAATCTTCTTTATAAAATAAAACAAAACTCGTAACGACTATATACCAGTAGTATAGTATTACTAACTGACTGATTGATTGATAACCAACGCACAGTCTAAACCATGAATCTCAGAAACATGAAACTTATAGTCTTCACCCCTAGTGCACTAAGAAAGGAATTCTCGAAACTCAACTCCTACAACGAGAAGATGAAGTCTGTATGAAATAAAACTCAACACATACGAAGTCTTGGGGCGTTCCTCTTGTGGTATACATTATGAAGTTGATTGTCTGTCAACGAATGGCCTTAAGCATAAGTCCTAAAAGTGTGAAACTTGGAGGCTATCTATATTTTATGATATACCTACAGTAACAGTTGCACTAACATAAGGATTTTCCAAATTCCACCACAAACGAGGTGAAATGTGAATGGAAATAATTATAATCCTAAAAATTATACCTATCCAATGAATTCTTATTTTAGTTGTGCACGAAAAAACAGAATCTTTAATATTCGGTTTTCGGAAACTTTTTAGCTAATATTTAAATCATAAGGCGTTACTCTACGTTACCCGAGGAGTCTCTTTTATCTGTGAAAGACGGCTTTTTTAAGGTGCTTAATTTATTTCAGATTAGAGTGCTGAAAATAGTTTGTTATTTTCAGTATTTTATCCAAAAATAAAACACTCTACAGACCAAAAATACCCAGTTTTATAAAAGCGTGACAATGTACCAAAATAGAAAGCACTCAACAATAAAATTGGAATGTAAACCCGTATCAAGTTTAAAACACAGTCCATACCAATTTTTCAATGTCACAGCTCGTCTAATAACATAGGGGTTAAATAAAATAAAGGGGAATCAACACCTGATGAGGTCATCGCGGCTGGTCGATACACAGGGACATGAGAACAGCACATCCATTTTATGCGAGGAAAGAGGGCACATTATTTCCTTTTAAAATGGAAAATTCTATGAAATAAACTTTATGCTAAGTAACAACGAGTACTGATTTTTCTAGTGATTTTATCTATTTATTGTATTATGTTCGGTTCCTATGCTAACTAAAGGCCTATGCTTAATAGCAACGTTGCTATCTGCCAAAAAGCGCCATATATTTTTTTACAATTAAAAATCTTTAGTAATTTTCCATCTGTCACCCAAATATAAGACAAACAGTACAAAATTAACAAATTACTGTAAGTGTTTATTCAAAAGAACCAAAAACCCGACTGCGTAGAATTTAGGTAGCATAGTAGGTCTGACATTATTTGATTTTGAGACACTTGATGATGATGATGGTGAAGAATTTGTCCATTTTAGTCTACGTTTTTAGTTATAATGTACCATCTTAAGTTAATTGGAAATGGTTTCTTAAAGCTGTCATATTAGATTTCTTACACTTTAGTGTCATAGGCTGTACACACTTGTGACACTCTCGTTATTAAGACAAAACCAACAACATCTGATTTGTCAAAATTCGTCTAGCCGTTTCGGCATTTTAAAAATGGCTTCTTACAACCGCCATATTGGATTTTTTTACACTTTATATATTCGTTCAGACTAATTCGACGACACCTCATTTGTCAAAATCCATCTAGCCGTTACAGCTTCAGCCAAAGGAATACACATACATACATACCCACATAACCACATACATACATACACCCCAAACACATTATCCTCCTTCGAAGTCGATTAAAAAAATATAGATAGACGAAAATGACGCTCACAAAGGTCGTTAGTAATGTTTACGAAAAAATCTATGAAAAAATAAGACAGAGTTTACAGTTTATAAACAAGGGAAAAGAGATTAAAATAAATCTGAGAAAGTTGTTTTATATTTATGGTTATTTTTTAATAAAAAGTCTGAGGACGGCCATAAACAAACCGATTCCAAGTCAACGGGCGTCTGAAGGGATTTTTATTTGAAAGTGCGTTGGTAAGCTGAATGTTTATTTGGATTGGCCGTTCCAGGCATTTCGGGCTTTCAACCCGCTTTTATTTGGGTCGATCGATATTTAAAAGGTTAATAATGTGCCTGGAAGTTTTAGCACGTAGATATAAAAAAAATAAAAATTCAAGCTTCTTGGACGTATTCTTTTCGTGAATTCTATATGAAGTAAGAAGTATTTATTTAAAAGAACAAAAAACCCAACTCCGTAGAATTTGATTTTATGATTAAATGATAGATGATGGTGATGAATTTGTACCATTTGGTCTACTTGTTTAGTTTTGTACCATCTCAGTTAATTGAAAATAGCTCCTTAAAGGTGCCAAGTTGGATTTTTTAGAAAAGTGTCATAGGCTGTAGGTACCTGTGATACACTTTCGTTACCTAGACAAACCCATTTGTTTAAATCTGTCCAGCCATTTCGGCTACAGAGGCAGCCAAAATATTAAATTGAAAATGGCTTCTTACAGCCGGCATGTTGGGTTCTTTGACACTTCATTATAGCCTATGACAAGAGTGTCATCCACACGAATCCAATGACACTTTTTGCATTTGGACTACAGCTTCACAGCAAAATGAATACACATACATAATTACACCCCAAACTCATTACCCCCTTTTTTGCAGTCGGGTAAAAAGATCTTACGTAGGTACTAGGAATTTTACTAAAACAGTTTAAAAATACATGTGACCTAAAAACCCATTAGTCCCCTTTGCAGTGCACAAACTCAACTTCAAATACGGGCAGATACACAAACGTAGAATTCCAACACTTTCCGCGTTTTTCTGATTCCCATTTCTGAATGCCTGCGGCTTCTAGCTGACTTAAAATAAAAATAAAACTGCCCCTCGGCCTGCTATTAAGTATTTATAATTACCTAATAAAAATAAATACTTATAAATTTAAATAGGTACAAAATTAAAAACTTTACATCAAAAAATAGTGTTGAAATTGTTTGCAATTCTACTCGTATAGATAACTCAACTTATTTATTTTATTTAGCAAATGCAAATACTTGTAAGTTAACACTAATAGATTAAAGCCTATAATTGTAATGCTTCTTTTTAATTCTAATCTTTCTATTCGATTTTACTTAGCATCTATTTATTTACTCAGGTATGTTACGCCTTGCACAAAGCGATTCTTTGTTCCATAAAATTTTTGCTGAAGTAGAGCCGATTTTCACTCAGTACACGTGTATTTTTGAAACAGCAATGGAATATTTTCCTGGCAAAGTGTGTTTTTGTTATTTTCGTATTTGTGTTCTTCTTTTTATGAAAGGATCTGAGCCAATTTTTTGTTCCGTAGCCCTTTGTAAGCTCGCTAAGACACTTTATCCTCATGAATGCGAGAATTTTTAGGATTTCAATGTGCGCTCATTGGCTGAGGGAATGACGACCTAGGTTCGAGAAATAATAAAACCATTTTTTCGACCATAATTATGCCGACAAAGATTTTTTTTGAGATGTTGATATTATTTTTACCAACATTATTTCGCGAAGCATGTTTTTTTCTCTCAATAATACCTAATGAAATAAAACAGCAAGGAAAATATAACACGTCCTACTAATAATATTGTTTTGCTCAAGCTCGACGAATAACCTAATTCACATTGTTATCTTAGGTGCCTACCTACTTGTTTACTCAAATACAGAGCCCAGACACAATTACGGAGCGGCTTATCGAAAGGATACGACTAGGATGGATTTAGGGTACTATAAGGGTCATCCATCATTCAAAAATAAACGGAGAATAGCTAAATAAACTTTACGTTACGGACTAACAATCAACGCGCAGCCTAAACCGTAATTATAAGAAGCATGAAACTTGGAAGATATCTTCATTCTACGATATAGGAGTGCAATAAGTAAGTCATTTTGGAAATTCACACCGATGATCTATGTGATTGGGCCTCAATACTTAATATTCAAAATCTCAGCTAAGTTTCATCTTACGATTAAATTATGTTTATTTACTCTTATGATTGTAATCCTCAAGCCAGGTATATTTTTCTCAGATTTATAAATAGATACTTTATAATCCCCGAAGTTGTCAACGAAGGGTCGTTATAGGGATATGATGGAAAAGTTTATATATTATATCAAGATTCACTCACAAGCTCAATCCAATTAACTGACAAAGGGAAGACAATAAACCGTTTAGGGAGTTGCCACTAAATTGTCTCATTAAAATCATTTTTAATTTTTCTGAAACAGAAAAATATGCTCAAATGACACAATGATTCATCCTGATATTACCCACAGCTAGGTAAAGGCCTTCTTTCGATTTTGCCATCCTCCAGGTTTTTCCCCGCGAGTTTATCGATGTCATCGACCCAACGCGCTGTCGAATATCTAGGATTTAAGTAATAATAGCAAGAATTTACTATTGCCCCGCCCTATATCTCTTGAGTACGCCCGCCCACGTTAAAGATCCGGCCTTAGGCGTGCTTTTCGGGTTGATGTGTAGATTATGTAGGCACTAACATAAATCAACCCCTCTGATTCTTGATATCGGAAGTTTAATTCGGAACTTTTAATTAATTCCGAAGGTTCGTGACTATGATTTGATTTGTGAAAATAGTAGCCTTTGATTAGATAGATCATTTTGAACAATCTATACAATGGGAGCATTGGTAGGTTTGTTATCAACGTTTGAGCAATGTTGGGTTTTAAAACATTATCATTCATCAAAGTAATTTTACCTTTTTATTTTGATTACTATAGGGAGTTCACAATAATGAAATTAGGTTTGTATATTCTGATGTAGGTATATCATAGGTAGGCATTGTTTACGTTGTGTAGGTATGGAAAACCACCAATTTAACATGTACGGTACGTCATGTAAACAGGGTCAAGTCGACAAGAACCATGTAATAAAACAAAAGATAGGTTCTTTCAATAGCTTTGTCTCTTCTAAAGATGCGTAACATATTGTGCCATATTATAATATAAATCGCATTATTTGCATTGAATCAACAGGCGGATTGACATTCAGTTTTTTAGTTCCTGCCCTTTATTAATTCACATTTAGAAATGTTTTGCTTAATTTTGCAGTGTTTCCAAGTTGGTATGGTATTTTTTACAAACTATGCTTTAAGTCAGTGATGAGTTCCGTTTTACCACTTTGGTTTAAATCCCTTTTATGTTATGAATCCACTTTTATAAACAGGTAAATAAACCTCTTAAGCAGATTTATTTTAAATAAATTATATCTTTTAGGGAGGTGCTTCTAAGTTTTTTTTTGTGTTGATAGTGTACAGTACATTACCTATTCTGTCTGATCCCGGAAATATTCTGCAGAATATTTCCCGGATCAGAAGCGATACTGAAGTTTGTAACTTCACAAAGCTTAGAGAATTATTTCTTCATAACAGCACAACTTTTATTGAAAACTTTAACTTTGCTGTGAGTTCCTAGTGGCTAAATTGCACTCGAATTTAAAGAACGAAGAAGTCCAGAAAGTTGAAAATCGAATCGAATGTTATTCGCACGTTGCATCTTGGGCGTCTTGGCTAGCCAATTTGTCGCTGAATACCTTGACAATGAGGTCTATTCATTTTATCATTTTAAATTGTTTATTTGAATGCACCATATTCTTTCAAATCATTGAATGTTCTTTTGTGGGTGACATTCAGAAGAGACGTGTACCTACGTTGCTATGTAGTTTGCTTTGCTATCGAATTTGTTACGACTTCAAATACACAATGTAGTGTATTATTTATATTTTATGGACATCAAATTATTTTGACCATTCGGCAAGGTTTCAAGAACACAGGTTGCTTACCCACGTTGTATGTCCAAAGAACTTCTTTGCGCTACGAATGAGTCAGCCCTTTTATTACCTGCAGCATCGACTAACAAAAGTGTCGTAATAGTTTTTATTAGTAGAAGGTTAATAAATTGGGTTCAATTAAACAAATATTCTATACTAGCTGCCGCCCGCGACTTCGCTTGCGTGGTACCCGGATGAAAAATAGCCGATATGTTAATCCAGTACATGTACTATGTATTATATTCCAAGTTTCATTCTAATCCATTTAGCCGTTTAGGCGTGAAAGAGTAGCAAAGTCCATACATACAAACTTTCGCGTGTATAATATTAGTGGGATTACGAGTATGTAGTTTATCTAAATACACATGAAACTAAATTCAATGGCGCCGCCTCGCGCCCCTGCTGTGTTTAGAAACTACGTTTATTCAAACTTTGAAATCTGCCACTGGACACCCTGTATATCACAATTAGCTTCTCTCGCTGCTCAATGCAGTCATGTTGTGGCAGTGCAGTCTATACATTCGTTAGACAAAGGAAACGCAGGAAATAATACTCGCATGTCATTATGGAATGGTGTTTCCCGATGTGTATTGTAGCGACGACACAGTCCGACTGCTGACGCTGCGACCCAGATGTTTGCTCACGTTTTCACTTGATGTGGCTAAGGTTGGCGTTTACCTACGTCATAACTCATACTATAAATTTTATTAAAAGTTACTGAGCAGTACCTACATTATATTTTACTTTCCAATTACAATGTTGCTCTGCATAAAAAACTATGTTTATTCCAGCTAGACTCAACCCTAATTAATCTGTCATGTTATAAATTGAAAGTTGTACGTTAATATTACGAATAATTTTATTCCCTTTGGAGTGTTATAATTATTTTGTCTAGAATGAGAGATACAGGTGTTCCCCAAAGGACAACTTGATGGAACACTTTAAATAAGGAAAAGTTATTATTAAGGTGCCTCGAAATTGAGACGAAAAAGGCAAAACTTCGTTAAGTCGAATAGCTTTTGAGAGGACGGATGATGCTCGTCTTAGTTAGAGGGTAAAAAAATGAAATTCAAACTGGACAAACTTTATATAATTTTTCAGCCTCCAAACTTCAAGCCTCTTGGACCAGCGATTTAGGCTCTGCGTTGTCTATTATAGGTCTGTCAGTCACGACAAAGTCTTTTTTTATAGTATTGAGATGTGATGATTCTATTTGATTCCACTCTTGTTTGCCGAGACTAAATGTTGACGATTATTACCTATACCTATGCGTTGTATGTATTACGTGCATCTATCTAATAAATCATCATTGGTCTGAAGGCGGTATTCCAAACGGCACAAGCCGCCGTCATTATGCAAGAGCACGCGAAGAGCCGACTTGGCCCATATGTGCTGACGTCACACTGACCCAGCTTAGGCACATTTTGTGTCGAGCTACCTCAAGTTTCGGAACGATGTGCGGTCGGAACGCTTTCAAATAGCAAATCACATACTCATTTATTTTCTGTAAAAATTCGCTTATTCGTTCTAGAATTCTATGGCAAAAAAGTCAATTAAAAAAAAACAGAAAATTGTGTTATAAAACGCTCTTACAGAAACGAGAAAATCCCAACAAAGAAATAGTTGGCACAGTTAGAAGCATGACGTTTAATCGTACCATAGCAACATTTTCCATGACAGCTTTGATAAAGCATAAAGCTTAGGAATCGTTCTAAAGAGAAATCCGCTTGTAAAGATGTCGACGCAAGTGCAAGAAGTCAAACAAAACGCGGTCTTTGGCAAAGTGCTCCATTGACGCTGCTCTGGGGATTACTACAGATGGAATGCTCAATGAAAAATACAGCATTTTACTTAGAAACTTCCATCTTTTGACGGTAAATTCGAAAACATCAGAAATGTAAATGACAGGGGATAATGGGTATGAATGATATAGGTACAGACAACTAGAGAATCGTTATTGTGTCCAAAAAAGACACATGGATGAAACGCGTAGTAAATGAGTTTTCTATTTCTTAAAAATAAGTTGGGATGACAACATTTTCTGTCTGCTTTTAGCTTTATTTTTCACCTCACAAGTGCCAACTGAGAGTGGGTGCTTAGACAGAAACAGCAGCTAGTGTCGACGAAAACACTAAACGATATAACGGTCGCAGTTAAACGAGTGACGACCTAATGTAGACAAGATAGGGTCCATAATGACCCTTTAAAACGCAACATCGGTATCTGAATACATAAAAAATCTACTAACAGAATAAGGCTGGGCAATTTATACACTCGAATGTGAACTTTAGCCAAGTGTTGTTAAGATAAGCCTTAGGGAGTTGGGTGACTGATAAAACTCAACATGGATTTTCTGTTAAGGTACTTGCTTATTTTAAGAAACGCGTTAGGGGGAACTTTGTATTCTTTGTATCTAGTCATGTGACTAGTTCTTTCGAACCAGTGAAAGTGAAAGTGTGTGAAAGGATTTAAAGTGCGCCTCAAAAGCTCTTTTCATGCGCTTGACACATATTTTCGAACTTTTAGGTTCTACGTCATGCCGGTTTCCCCTCGATGTTTCCCTTCATCGTTTGAGAGTACAGAAAAATACATTGGTGCACGACTGGATTTGAACCCACGACCTTTTTTTTAACCGAAATAGGTTTGCGTTTGACCACACACTACCTGATGTTAAGTAACAGTGTGGTCTAAGTTGAAGCACGCTTACCTAGAAGAAACCTATTGATTCTCGATTTAAAGACACCCATATTATACTCTTCAGGAAATATATACCTTAGGATCGGAAGGCTACCATGATCACTAGACCACCAGTGCTCAACTTTGTATTGCCATTTCGGAATTCTTTTTTCATAGAAGCTCTATTATGAGCTTTAACCAGTATGACGGTACAAACAGCACAGCGATTGTATAGCGCACCAAGACATACCATACATTATAGCAATTTAGCAAGTAACGGAGTTTGTTTAGTCTTGAAATGATATACAAACATCGACTGAGTGTTTATTATTCCATACTGAAAACTATAGGGTATTAATTTGATTTGGAAACACCCACAAGGTCGGAAAGTTGTTTAGTTTCCAAGGAATCTTCGGAACCCAAGCTAATGTAAATTCAACGCACATCGCTAAGTTTTCGGATCCTGTGTCAAGAATTTTCGGTATCAAAGTCCGGGGTACAGTTTTATAGTTATTTCTAGAAGTAAATCGGGTACATGAAAACTATTTTATAAAGAAAGTATCAACACCAGATTTCAATTCAATTTCAGTTTCAGTTTATTGAACGAGCGAGCGAAGCTAGAGAAGATCTCAGTGGCAACTTGGGCGATTTGGCGTTGTATGTTTAATAAATAACAATAAATATTTGTGGACATTTCACACAGCGTCATCGAGCTCCAAACTAACAGATGGCTGATAGAATACTTATACTTTTTTTGTAAATACATACTGACAATACATAATACTACAACACCCAGTCCTGGAAGAAATATTTGCAGAACATACAAACATTTCTCCCGAAGCGGGAATCGAATCCGCGCCTCTTGCGTCTCAGCCGAGCACTCGCCCGCCACGCCATCATCAAAAATATAAAAATTATCAACACCAGATTTCAATTCAATTTCAGTTTATTGATCGAGCGAGCGAAGATCTCAGTGGCAACTTGGGCGATTTGGCGTTGTATGTTTGTTAGAGCATAACTTTCGAACCGTTAATCTAGTCTGTACAGTATGAAACTTTGTAGATCAATAGATTGTGTTAGGAAGGGAACATACATACAACGCCAAATGGCCAAGTTGTCACTGATTTTCGACAATAAACGGTCATAACAGGTGAAGATAAATAAACAAAAAAAAAACCGGTAAAGAGCAAGTCTAATTCGCACACAAAAGGTACTTTAAAATACCGTTTAAGGTACCGACGTACTTTAAAAAATGGTTTTTGTATAGGCTCCCTTTTATTTTATTTTTAGTTTATGTTGACGGCAATAGAAATACACACACTGAAAAGTTCAACTTTTAACCTATTACTTTCATGAGATACAGCCCGCTGATAGATGGACGGACGGGCGAACGGATAGCGGAATCTTAGTAATAGGGTCCGTTGGCACCCTTCGAGTACCCTCAAAACTATCATTAAATAATAAATAACAAAACTGTCATTTCAGAAAATCCACTATTCACTACTACATAAACTACGATACTGTGAAATCCAGACAAGACTATTTACTTATTTTATTACATCACGCAGAGAAAGCAAAAAATATTGGTAAGTATTCTTTTATTCAGAAAGAACTGAGTGGTTTGCTCGACAATAATAAAATTCTACGAGTGGGTCTCATCGTGAGCCTCTATCGAATTATGATAGACTAGTTGAATTCCCGCGGTCTCACTTACGTTAAAATTTCTACAGTCAAAGTACTCATGGATATTATCTTACTACAAGTGAAATAACTTTCAGAATAGGTTCAGTCATTTCAGAGATTTTCCCCTGCAAAAACATGCACTCAAACATACTTACAAACTTTTGGTCTTTACTATAATAGTGTGGATAACAAGACAGTGCGAGGAGCCTGAATTATTCAAACCTCGATCGATGCCTCAATATCAACATAGACTCACTCACATAAAGCAAAAGGCTAGCCCGCTCTACTCTAATTATATCGTCTTTTAACAAGCCTTGGTGAACCATGGTGACAGGTGATCACCAGACACCATGAAAATCCTTAACTTATTGACCCCCATACCAACTTACCTTGAAAAACTTACGTTGTTATTTCTGCGCTCCTTCACATGGCATGGTTATAAGACACTGTACTTGTAGTACACTTTTGTTCAAAACTCAACATTATTAAGTGAAAGAGCTATTTTATTGTCGACTGTGGAGCGATGTCGAAGGATATCATGTCGAGTGACAATCACGTAGGCTTGTACCGCTTTTGGGGAAAATCAATTTATACACTCTAGGGGGCCTTTTATTATGCGCGGTGGCAGCTAAGATTTAATTTTGCTACTCTGAACACTTTTTATAAAGTGATTTTATTGACTGAAGTGGGGTGCAAACAACAATTTTAGTAATAGTGAGCTAATTATTATGGGTTCATGTTTTTTAGAGTAAGGCAAACGAGCAAGCGGCTTACCTAGTTGTAAGTAATTACCGATTACAGCTGCAAGTACGATGCCGGTCTTTGAGCTAAGAGTAGTCTCGTTTTTTGAGGTCCCTATGTCGTATCGGTCCGGAAATACCGCTGGCGACAGCTGATTCCACACGGCAATTGTGCGAGGCAGAAAGTGTCGTGTGAACCGCACAGTTGTGGACTACCAATCGTTCACATGATGCGGATGGTATATGTACTGCTGTAACTTTGTATGATGGCGGAAATCAGCGGCTAAATCCCCTATCCCTACCCTATCCCTATGCATCATGTACCGCATTTACAATGTGCTACATGATGCATAGGGATGTAACATCTCTTTGTAGAGCCAAATAATCAAGCCTATCTGAAAGGATTTGGTCATTGACAATTCGAGTGTATTGTATGCGTTCAAAAGGAAGGAGTTGGTACTGGGGTGCTCCGGCCTAAATATGAGAGTAGTATTCCATGTACGGCTGTACTTGCGCCTACAGTTAAATACAGTTGCTAGCGGTGAGCCGGCACAAAATACTGTCTATCCCTGTGTTGAGCACCCCAAGTTTTTGGGAGGCCAACTTGGCCATTTTCTTTCCTTCCAAATGACTGCGAAACTGAACATCACTCGATATGTCAACGCCAAGGATTCTAATTTTGACTGAGGCGATGAGGGGAGTGCTCTCAAAACTAGGAAATACGACTAAGGGATTATTTTTAACTGTAAATGCACAAACTTGTGTCTTCTTAGGGTTGAACTCAACTAAGTTCAGTCGACCCCAGACCGAGACCTTGCTTAGCAAGGTTTCAACTTTGGACACAAGTTGTTCCGGCACTCAGTGACGTATTCCCGAGAAATATTAGCAAGGCCTATTATATCGCATCTCCTATGCTGTCATCCGCATAGCAATGAATGCTTCTATTATTTAGTAACATATAATTGATGTTCAGAAGAAACAGAGTAGGAGATAGCACACAGCGAAGAAACTGTAGAACACGTAACATTTCACTGCTCCGAAACAAACGAAATAAGACAAAACTCGGGACCAAATTATGTATAGCTATTTTGCACTCTAACTTCATTGATAAATAATTGATGCGTGACCCCGCCAAATGACCTCTTTATCGGTTATTTTATGCATTAAAAATTGTTTGCTGTTGAAATATTATTTTTTAAGTAAAATTTACGCAAAATCGCTAACATTTTAAAACGTGATGCCAAATATGTGTTTTGATTTATTGTTTACAAGAAAAAACACGTTTTAATCTAGGTAACTGTAACTATTCGTTTATAAATAAAATTTGATCAATTTTAAAATGAAACAAACTGTCAAATTAAGCTTCTTTATTCATTCACTTTGTATGACTATGATTATTTAAAATGGCCATTATAACCAAATAACAAATACGGCAACAATCGCTTCTTCATAAACTGGCATTAACATAAACATTTTAATGAAAAATACTTGGAAACATTTACACAGTTATTTGCTACAAATGGAACAATGAAAACGTCAAGGTTTGCTCATTCCAGGCTTGGGATATGCAGATGGAAATGAAACATAAAAATGTCATGTGAGCGTAAATTAAAACACTGACATCCAGCTATGTCATGCTATTCTACTCGTACTGTTCAATTAAAATTTACTTAAAACTTTAAAACTACAAAAACTTTTGCACGCTTTGTGGTCCTATTTTTTGCTGGCATTAAATAATGGGGAATTTATATTGTATAATATCAAAATGATTACCGGTGACTTAAAACAACCGAAACTCACTTTCGAAACGAAAAAAAACACGGCTCTAAGTGTGAAAAGTTTTACCCAGAAGCACCACCTTTGCTTAAATGAAAAGGTACGATATCATAATTACGGCTGGGTATCATTGTTGTGATTGGCTGGCTGCTAGCTGGTTACTCGATCACGAGGCATTCAATATCAGAATGCCGGTCGTGCTTTCGCATTCCACATGGCTCGGTACAGATTTCACTGTACCATAAAAATATCCAATTCTATTGAAAGCGATTGTCGAGCTTATCTATTATATCTATAACCAATTATGGTGACATCTAAAGGGGTAAACACGTACATTTCCTGGTAGTGTTAACAAACAACACTGTATTTTAACGCCACTTACCAGTTCGCGACAGCTCTAAATGATTCCAAAGAGCATTCAAACTGAGAAGGAAGAAGATATTGCATTTTATATAAATGTAACATTTTATTCCACTTACACAAGCGTAGAGGCTTACATGGGATTAAACTTAGCGAATGACGCAACAGATGGCTCATAATTACATTGCTGCTGAGTATTTCAGCACATCAGCATTGAAACTGGGTTTTAATTTATATATACGTTTTGTCTTAATTTGAAAAGCTGAGCTGACAAATTAAATTATTATAAGTGATGTTGAATCTTAGAGACTATTTTGCTTAAGTTTGAACAATCTTTATTAACAAGAAGAAGCGACTATCAACATGTTTTGGTCACAATTACGCCTATTCTATGAATATTTTTACATTTCTATACAATAACACATTAATATAATTTATCTATTTGAAAATATTTTTGTATTTTGCTATTATTTACATTTTTTTCTTAACTTATCACATTTTTTGCCTAACAAATATTCTCTACTATAGTCAGTGTAAAGAGCTGCAGGAAGACATTCAACGCCAAATTTTTAAGGAAGAGACTGAATAATATTTAAAATATTTGCAAAATTAGATACACCATTGCTTATCATATTTACTATCATCTGGAGTTCTGTGTTGTATCGAACATGAAAATATTAATCAGTCTCACCCCATTGGCAATTACGATTAATTTTCATAATTTCTTTACAGCGTAACTCTATTATGAAATATCTTGCTGAAATATATAATTATTTATTTAAGTAAATACTCAATAATTAAATTCTCAAAATACATTCTCAGTTAGATAATATCTAAAAACTCGAAATACATTCGGAGGAAATTGGGAAATATATTGTACAAAAGTATTTTTTTGAATCTACCACAAGAACCATTCTGCAATTATTACTAGGTACCTTATATTTCAAAACCGTTAAGCATAAAAAATAATAAGGGCTCGGGCACACATCCTACCAGTGCTCCTTCGAAAAAGAAAAATATAATAAACTAACATTATATCTTCCTATCTTTATCTGAACTGAAATAAAGCAGCATATTATTTTATTCTCGTACTGACTAGTTCAAACAGGCTAAAGTTATCAAGGGTATTCCATCGCAAGCCCGGACTTTATCGTAGCTAGGATCATTGTCTATCTAATAATGTTTTCTTATTTCTATTATGACAACATCCAAAGCTTTATGTAGCAGTAGTAAAGGAGTAATTTTTTTATGATTTTATCAAAGTAAAACATTGTGTAAGTACATATCAACTCAATGATTTTAGTCTAAGAGATAGGATTTCGGTAACCCTGTCGATTTAACTGGGAATGATTTAAATAACATTAATTGACTTTAGAAGCTCAGGAAGAAAAGTTTAAACGTAGTGTAGATAGTTTAAAAATAGTAAGACATAGTTAACCAGAGAAACTATTATTATCATAAGTATCAATATTGTCAAAGACAAATAGCTCTTAATAATGTTATCAAAGTATGTACCTACCAAGTAAACGATATTTTGAATTAAACAACTATAACAAGGTTGGGTACAATTTTAGCAAAACAATTTAGGACAACCATTTACCTTGAAAGTGAGACGAGGAGTAACAGAAAACAATATTGTTACGACGACGCCTAGTGTTTTCAAGATTTGACAGGAGGATTTTGCGTTTTATAATAATTCAAATCATGGTAATGAATAATGTCACAAGATTCCAAACTATGAGCCCAGTAGTATGCCATAGTACAATGTCATCCAGTTGAATATCTGCAGTAGAAGAGGTTGCATTCGATTGACTCGTCTCTGAAATGGGCTTCTTCGGACTGAGCTCGTTAACTGCCACTACGGAGTAAAATGTTCATATTTTATTATCTAAACTAGGTAGGTAGGTATTCATTACAATTTAAGCATTTCTGAATCGAACACCATTAAAGACTAATGATAATGATGCAGATCCTGTTGAGTTATTTTCGAACAAGGCACAATTTACCGGACCGCTGTAATTAACTTAGGATAGTGACATGTGTCAGGATGGCGGAAGTCCCTTTACAAATCGAATAAAAACATCCAAGGGTTTATGTACCTCTATATGACCTCTATAATAGGTATCTAAGAAATCACTTGCCTCAGTCAATAAAATAACTCATTGTAATAAAAGTAAGTACCTACTAACCTAAAATCTGAACGTATTCTTAGGATTTTTTTTCATTTGCAGTGTAGAACCGCTTTCCTGACATGAAAACTACAAAGTGTTCACTTTTGTGCAGTGACAACTTTACTGATCACCATTCTACCAATATAATTAACATAATAATCAAAATAACCAAAGATACAAACACTCACCAGTGACAGTCTGCTTCTTGACGTCAGCGTACTTCTCCCCGGGGCCGAGCTCGTCTGGTATGGTGGCTGTGCAGGTTAGCTGGAGGCGGCCGTGGGCCGGCGCCCGCAGCTCCGCTATCGACACCCACAGGGGGATGGGCGGTGGTGGCTGTGGCTTCGGACGCTCTTGTATCTGATGGTCCGAAATGCACAGTTTTTTACATTCATAATGACTTGAGATTTTGTCAGTTTTCTCCAGTTTGTACTGCATAGGGTTATTTAAATCTTTAATCGAATGGTTTGATCGTGTAAAGTGGAGCTTGAGTAATTTTTATGAGTGTGTAATGATGTCAAAATCAATACCCAATCCTTTAACTGATCGAGCGAGCGAAGTGAGTGAAGATCTCAGTGGCAACTTGGTCGAATTGGCGTTGTATGTTTATATATGTTTGCGAAGATTAACAGAATTCATCTGAATCAGAAAGAATACAGGTTTGAAAGAACTAGTGACACGGTTTGTAGCAGTACTGAATCGGAGAATAAAACAATAGACAAAAAAAGCTTGGTAGAATCTCTAACCTTAGCCATCTCCTCACTCTGCGCATCCTTCAAAGTGCACTTGTGATGTTTGGTTGTGTTCGTAACTGGTAGCACAGTGGTCTCGCTGACCAGCGCCCAGTACTTCGCAGTGTAGTTGAACTCCGGCGCTATGTAGCGATGCTGATGCTTCCGGTGTCGGAAACCACCGCCTTTTGTACGAGTGGAGCTGGAGACACGGTAGGAGAAATAGCGGATCGAATCTTCGGAGACCTGTGGGAGACAAAGATGAAGAAAATAATACTCACGCGTTCCATCATCCTATAAGATTGGTAGGAGAATGTAAGAATCAAAGAAATGCATAATACTTAAGTACCATAAAAGGAACTGAACTCTGCTGCTCTGCTCAAAGTCGAGGAAAATTTTGATATTATTATGTGATATGAATTCTTATTAGTAGTTATGTGTGGCCTAAAATGTGATTGCCAGAACAACTTCATGATGAATTAAAGATTAAATCTGCCACTATTTGCTGTTACGCAATGAATGAAAAACTTTCAATTCCAAAAACAGTGGCAAAAGTCTTATAAGGCTTTCCTAAGCAGGTACTAATAAAAGTTCTTACCTTCTCGTTGTCAATGTACCAAGTAAGCCTGGGAGCAGGAGCAGCAGGTGCACTGGTGCAGTTGGCTCGCAGCAGACCGCCGACCACCGCGTCAGGTCGACCGAACGTGATCACCGGAGGGTGCTTCTGGGCATCTGGATAGAAAGAGTTTTTATGAGTTACTAGCCTCCGTAATTGGATGAGACTAGCACAGGACCATGTTGGATGGCATAAGCTAAGAGAGGCCTATGCCTAGTAGTGGGCAAAATGGGCTGTGGATGATGATGAAGATCATGATTAGCCTCCCCAACGCGGCGTCTCTAGTTATTAGAACGCGCTATCATTGTGTTTTGGGAAACCGCCCAAATTTAGTCCAGGATCCTAACTTTCTTCTAAACCTTTGGATTTTTAATATTAGTAAGATGTCAGATGATGGATCATCTATATGGGCAATGGACTGATCACCTGTCACCATGGTTCACCACATCTATCTCTTTAGACTTTGAATCAGGAGTGGCTGCAAGTTTTCTTATGATTATATGTGCATCTGCCCAGTCCATTAATGATATGGGTGTGATAATACATATGTATGTATGTAGTAAAATGTGTGTGCATTATTATGTATTTATGCTGAAACTTAAAATACTTGATATATTGTGTAAAAGCGAGTGTAATTTAGCAAATTGCCCGACACAAAACTATTTCGCATGCAAACGCTGTCACCTGCGAACATTTAACACTCAATTGCCCTTAACTATTTTCACTTCGACACCTCGAATAGTTCAGGCTTAAACTATTTACATTGTTGCTAGGTACGATGCCCACAATGTTGTTACAGTCGAGCAGTATCAATATTTCTGCGCTGAGTTGTGTCACGGTCTGCCACTGGTCTGCACACATTTAATGATTGCGGTGTGAACCTATATGAATGACAACAACACAAAACGGTCATTGAAATAATGAAAATACATTATTCAAGTAGGATATCGATTTATCCTTAAAACAGTTTTGTTTGCTATTTACCATATCTCAGACCTCACTCTGCGCGTTTAGGTGCGGGGACAATTTTTGTTAGTCTTATTACTACTGAGGCCTTTTACCATCTATAGTTAATGATTTACCTATACAGCGTCAGAAGGCAACTTTTACCTACATAAACGGGACGCTGAACTCAATTCTTAGAGAACGCAGTAGGAAATTGGCGTTTGTATGAAAAAAAAAAATACTTGGACAAAGTGAGGCTATATTATTGTTTTATGTGAGTAGACGCTGTCGTAGATATGAAAAGGCTTCCGTCTTATGACTAGGTCTATCAAGTTTTTACTGAGTTTGCCGCGCGTCTTGGGAGATTAACCAATTTATATTCATGACTATGACTACCATCCACTGTCTATTAGAATTGCTATCTTTTTATGCGCATTTATTAAGTTTAGCCTATTTTTCTTGGCCACCAAGCTGACTGGTTTCTTTTAGGGTTCCGTACTCCAAAGAGTGCCAACGGGACCCTATTATTACCGCTGTCGTCGGTCTGTCTGTTCGCCCGTCCATCCTGTCTGTCAGCGGGCTAGATCTCATGAACCATAATAAGTAGAGAGTTGTCACAGTGTGTATTGCCACTACAACTACAAACAATAAAAATAAAATTAAATATTTAAAAAGGACCCCCCCATACTAGAAACATTTATGTACATGTTCGATGGTACGGAACCCTTCGTGTGCGAATTTGACTCGCACTTGGACATTTTTTTATAGTGGTCTGAATTTCGCCGTTCAGTCACTGACAATTGTACGGTACTTGGAAGACTGCGAAAGTTTTTTTATTTAAGGACAATTTAGTCTCAGTCCAATGGCAATGCCTATATTTCCGAGCTCTTGGCATCGTGCCAAATAATTATGGAAGGATCATAACATTAATATAGTTTAAGTGGTGACAGCCAAAGGTCAGATATTCTTTGCTCTTTTGGCACATTGCCTAAGATATACTTTATTATTATTCTACATCATATAATTATATATACGTACGTATTTATTTTGGTATAAAAAAGAAATACGTACACATTGGTACAAAATATCAGAACCATGTTCAGAATCAACTTACTGTAAGGATATACAAGACACTATTTCCGACCTGGCCTCTGCGCTAGGTCTGGCCTAGCTACCAGAAATAAAATCCGGTCAAGTGCGAGTCGATTTAGCACACAAATGCTTCCGTACCATCGTACATTAAAAATGCTTCTTGTACGGGGGCCTGGTATTTTTTGTATTTGCTTTATTTTTATTATTTATTGTTACAGCGTCAATAGAAATACACATTCTGTGAAAAATTCAACTCTCTACCTATTACGGTTCATGAGATACAGCCCTCTGACAGACGAACGGACGGAATAGGGTCCCGTTAGCACCCTTCGGGTACGGAACCCTAAAAACACCAGACAAGCAAGAGAGTGGGTAATTTAAAATGCTTACAGATAACAGTCAGTTGATGTGGAGCAGAAGCAGCTGTGAAGATCGGCGTCTCCAGAGACACCTCGCACCAGTACAGGCCCGTGGCGCTTGGCTCCAAATTATCGATTGTCACTGAATTTTCTGTAGCCAAAGACATCTGGAAGAAAAACCCTTCTTAACAAACTGTATGTGTTGCCTATTTAACCTGACTACGAAGAACAACGTTAATTGTTTTTTTATCTCAAACTTTCTTATATTTAAGGGCCACAACAGCGCTCCCGCACAGCGAATTAATTTTCAATGAATTAATTGGCTTTGCGGCTTTAAGGCGAGCGTTGTAGAAACAATTTACAATAACAAGACTAAAAGCCCACTTTTTAGTGACAAGCAATTAGCTATGTACCGTAGGGGTGGTATGTTGGTAAGTGAGTGATAATCTTAAGCTGTTGTTTCACCAGAGTTGTCAGGCAGCGTAGACGTGGCAGCAGTTGGAGAAGACCTTTGCCAAGCTAGGACAAACAGATTCGGTCGCCGATGTCTAAATACCTCTATTTTTGCATTATTATTGCCAACATAGTTATGTAAGTGTCTGAATAAAGGCTTGCTTAGTTGTACCACCATTAACCAGTGCAATGTAGATTACATTTTGTTCAAAGATCGAGTTGAGTTTACAGACTGTTAAGTAATGAGTGGCATGGAATCTTGATCTTGAGCAATTCAGAAAAGCGTGATCAAAGTCAAATTCAAAACAACTTCACCGCTGCATAAATAATACCTCCATTTCAACCCACAAACGAGCTAGTCGTTGAAACAACTTGAATAACATTAATTTACCTACCCTAAAGGCTTATTTGGCTGAAGTTCGTTGATATGACAATAACGTACAAAAAACTATTCAAACTACTCGCTTCTACCTAACTAGTTCCCATTGTAATGGAAATATCCCCTTATGCTCGAACTTTCCCCCTTTAAAAGCGAAATCGTTTTGCGTTCGAATACTTTTTGCTACCGGATATTTGTTTGTCTTTACAAGGCTCGTCTTGAAACTCTTAGTTCTTGAGTATGGAACCCAAATTGGTTTGCTGAGGATCTTTCATATAAGGAATAAATTTTCAACATCATTAGTGTGGAGAACCTCATTTAGTCTACACAAATAGACATTTTTATACTCTGCTGTTTTCATGATGCACGAGACCTCGTAAGGAAAATTCACCAACATGTCTTCAATTTACTGGTATAACTATGCAATTTAGTTTCAGAATGTTGTGGCTTTATCTCGGTTATGAGCCTGTAGTTTATTTATAAATGTTTGTCAACTTATATATTGTTTAAATCCCAGAAATTTAGTAAACTGTTATTATCATCTGAAGCCTTTTCTCTAGACGTTGACTTTAGCTTTTGCCATTTGCATAACGAAATATTTGATTAAATACTTTAACTTAAATAGAAATATTTTATTTCAGACAAAATCCATAACTTACAAATAAATTTGAATAAAAAAGTAAGTAACGTAACGTAAGTAAGCACCTACTTAAGAATAAACTTACATTAAGTTTCCCACCAGCGAAAGTGTAGTTAGTGAAAGGCGGCACCCGTTCCCTGACATACTGGAGGATCTTAGTCTCGCTTCGCAGGAACTCGACTTTGTAAAGTAGCTGCGGAGGCACCTGGTGGAGGCACTGCAGTGTGACGGAACCACCGCGCGCCACCCAGCTCGGCGCCGCTATCCGCACGTCCACGTCTGTCGCTTGCGCATTCCCTGATATGAATGAAGACATTATTTCTGCCCTCGTAATAGCAAATGCAGTACTTGCAAAATGGCGGTTTCGAGAAAAACGCGATAATCATATTTTTAGATATCTCTGCAGCATGTCCATGATAAATACTTATAGTAAAGAATATAATGAAAATTATTTTTTTATGTAAGTATAGATTTAGCCCCGTTTGCCCCTTTGCAAAAAAAGTAAAAAAAAGCCAAAAATGGCGATTACTGCAAGTGCAATTAGTAGGGCAGATTTATTATAATTGTTATTTTACTATTTATTTATACAAGGACTTTTTTTTTAACACCCAACAGTTTGACATATAGTCCTGACCCAACACTAGGATTCCTTGTGTCGTGGGTATCAGAAACTAGGAGTACCATGGTACCACAACACCCAGACCCGGAAGAAATATTTGCAGAACATGCAAACATTTCTTCCGCAGCGGGAATCGAACCCGCATCTCTTGCGTCTATGCCGAGCAATCGCCCGCCACGCCACCGAGGCCGTCCAGGGTTGGGGCTTACTTCGGACAGAAGACAAGTCAATTTTATGTATGTATGTACTAACAATTGAATAAGTATCAATAATAGCCTCCATCTATCAAAAGTCACCACATGAAAACACAACAATGGAAAATATGATTGACGTCGAGCATTTTCCGTACACGTGAACAAACTGCTCTTTTTGGGGAAACAACGTTCGGCAAATTACAATAAAGCCAAGCTGTCACAGACAGTATATGCGGTAACACTTTCAATGGGATCACTTCGTACGATATGGTTTGGTTACGTGATGTTCGTTATTTTTAGAATAAATTCTGTCTGTTTACCAAACTCAAGAAGGTAGCTGCTATCCCCAAATCTTATTAGCAACTTTGCAGATATAAATTGTTTATTCTATGGGACAAAACAATCTCCTTTCGCTAAATCTACGGTTCCTGCCAAGACCAGCTATCTTGTAATTTAAGCGCCTCACACCTATAATGTAGATTTAGGTGTGAATTCAAGAGGGAATGGAAATGCAATCTGTGTGTTCAGGGATCCCTTCCGCTAGTCTAGGAGTTAGAATGCTCTGATTCTTTAGTATTTCGAGAAGTGATAAAAACTGTGCACGCCGCACGGTAAAAAAATATTCACTATTTTACTAGAAAAAACTTTGCTCAGGCCATGTTTATACCGTCTTTGAGCATTAAAATAAAATGTACAATGTTTTTAAATTAAAAAAATGTGAAATGTAAGTATTATTTTTAACGCTCGGCGAGCGAGTGAGTTGTGGGTTACGGGTTAACAGTTTGCGGAAAAGGTTAGCATTCAAAATCCATACCGGTATCTATGCTTAGTTTCGATAAGCAAATGCAACCACTTATATTACTTTTGAGCTTTTATATTTTCTAACGATTTTCAATATAATTAAATACCATCCTTCTACCGATACATACATACATCACGCCTGTATCCGTAATGGAGTAGGCAGAGCCACAATAAACATAAGAAAACATGCAGCCACTTCTGATTTAGTCCTAAGATGGATATGATGGTAACAGGTTATCATCGCCTATATAAGTGGTCCATCATGTTGGAAAGGATACTTAAAGGATCCCTTAGTCGACTTTTAAGATATGCTCGGGGAGAGAAGCAGCTGAACCCATTATATGCTTTTTCTTTACTTCCAGTCCAGCAGAGAAGTATTCTTCTACAGATATGCCTACAAATCAATGTAAGCACTAAAAGTGCTGCTCATATCCTAGTGTACGCCCGCCAGCGCTCGCTCTGTAACTACGCTGTATAAAGTACAACCGAGACGTGCCCACAGCTGTTTGCTTCGCCAACTCTGTCTGAACCACACTGATATTCTCTTTACAGAATTATCTTCCAAAGGATAAAGCAAACTACGGTACGTACTTCATTTTCTACACTCAAAAACGGTAGACATTCAGATCTTTAGCTACTTAAATCAAGTTTGTATTCTGAGTGAGAAATTTTCGTATATCACTACTGGTTTAGCTAAGCAATTGTGTAAAATAATTTCGAATACAGATATGTCACTGTTATACTTAATGGAAAAACGGCATTCGAGAAATAAAATAGATAATCGACAAGTTTTCACGATTGATTGCTTTTAAATATTAGACTTTCCTTGAATGTTAATTTAGTTTAGAAGCAGATAATGTCACTGGAATAGTTGCTAATTTCTTTTTTGGATGAGCAAAAAATAAATTTCACAAGAAAATTACTGATAAATAGATAGAATAAGGTTAAATAAATTAAGTTAATGATAAAATCCTAACTTTTTTGTGCATTGGTTTGAAATATACATAATAAACTATTGTATTGTATCGTACTATAAGCCAAGATAACACAGAAAACTTCGTTATATTGATTAAATAGCCTTACTCTGTTTTATTCTTGGCTAGCAGTGGTGGTGAACCAAGACTTTAATTAATATTCATAAATGGACGACACAAGGAGGCGGCACTTTATGAGACGGTAACTCAAATTGCTAAATGAGTCGTGTGCTCTAATTAAAATCTGACAACCATTTGAATAATAAATCATACTAAACACACTATAATAAAATCTTTAACGGCGAAGAAAAACATCGTGAGGAAACTTGCGGCTTAGTCAGCTACGCACGTATTGACCGTGTTTTTTCTGTGATTAAGGTCGACTAAGCTGAGACCATGGTATAGCTGCTGGGCAAGCCTATTCAATCTAAATTCAGTTAGTGTAGGCAAAAGTTGCCTTACTGTATGATTAAATAAATAAATATTTGTGGACATTACACAGCGCCATCTAAGCCCAAACTAAGCAAAGCTCGTACTATGGGCACCAGATGATTGATATAATACATAAATACTTTTTTTTTGTAAATACATACATATAACACATAGTATTGAAACACCCAGACCCGGAAGAAATATTTTCGTAAATCGAACCCGCGCCTCTTGCGGCTCAGTCGAGCACTCGCCCGCCACGCCACCGAGGTCGTCAATCATCTGGTAAAATAGATGGTAAAATTATCATTATTTCTGTAAATATATACCTAGGTAAGTTAGGTACCTAGGTAGGTTTCAGTATATTTAGGTACTTTATTAAAAAAAATGTGATAATCATGGCTTTGAAAATTTTATTTTGTTTTTAAAAAATATTAGGTTGTGATTGGTTGATGATGGGCATATGAAGTGGTCTACTTGTATTTCATTTTAACAGGGGTTTGCTGCTACTTCATAGTAATTTTCAATTAAAATAACGCTAAGAAGAAGAATGACATTAGGTGAGTACTACTTATATAATAACTTTACAAAGTGTCTTGGATGCCAGAGTTAGAGTGTAGATTTTCATATAAAATTCAAAAAGGCGTTCTAATGAGCGGCACGGTTCCTTTCTCATAATCGTGCTACAAGTCATTTGTCTACTTTGTACAATAGAACCTCTTTGTGAGCTTTGAAATATTCGTTTGTTCCGTGCGAAGCTAAGCGGACGTAAGAATGGTTAAATATTGTTCTTAGTTGTCGCAATTTATTACGTTTTTTCTCGGCATTTGAAAGAATAAAATTACCAGCAACATGAACAAGCCCGCATGACAACATGATATTGATAAAATCATTGTAGTTATTATCGGTGCTTGAAATAAAGAAACAAGTTTATTTAATTTGATTTTTAATAACTATTCACATAATAATACATGACAACAATTTTTCTATTGTTTTTCATTGTAAATAATTATTTCAATCTGGATTTTGATATCCTATCATCGTAAAACGCTTTAGGATTTCTGTACACTACTCCGTTCCGTAAACAGATCATAATAGGATCAGCACGTGCCTTACTTTTGTCACTTGACGGCGACCGTCCGGTCCGTGAACGATTGAAGACCCTTTGCATCCGTAGTCCTATTGTTCTTGTAACTAATTTATCGGCCGAAGTCCGGTCGATCCTCGTTCGAAGACGTGCTTGTTGCCCAGGTGATGCCATTTTGTATTCTGAGCAGATATTGTTCCGTTCTATACTGTGTTCTACTGGGTACTGAGAGTTTGTTGATTTTATTCTAAAATTTATTTTATTTTTCTTTAAAATATACCACTGTAACAGCGAAACGCTAAAATGCTAAAATGGTATTTTCTTCTCTATATTCTTTTTTCGATTTTTGCTCTACGCTTCACTTAAACGACCTACACAGTAGTTTCACATTAGACGCTCTACCATAAAATTAAATTGTTTACACTTTAAAAGATACTTCTCACTTTCACGGTTCAGGTTACGTTATGAGATAAATCTAATGGTACAGTGTAGCGTATCTCAGTAGCACTAACGACATCCGCCCTAGAGTCCAGCGACGTTGCACCTTGACACAGGATGCTATTAGCAAGTTGCATTATGCACAGAGACTTCACAATCTTCTGCAATCTTTTGAAATCTGTTGTTTTAGTTCGGGAGACTCACTAAAATAAATATATTTGCAAGCTGATTTCAAGGGTTCCGTACCCGAGGGTGCCAATGGGACCCTGTCAGTGGACTGTAGCTGTATCTCATGAACCGTAACAAGTAGAGTTGAAATTTTCACAGAGTGTGTTTATATTGCCGCTATGACAACAAATAATAAAAATAAAAGGGGGGCCCCATAAGAAACATTAATGTACATGTATGACGATGGTACGGAACCCCTCGTGTGCGAATTCGACTCGCATTTGACTAGTTTTATTGAATAAATAAAATAAATAAATAAATATTTGCGGCCTTTTTACACAGCACCATCTAGCCTCAAACTAAGTAAACCTTGTACTATGGGCACCAGATGGCTGACTGAATACTTATATACTTTTTTTGTAAATACATATAGGTACAACACCCAGACCCGGAAGAAGGAAGAAATCTTAGTTGGAACTCATTGTGAAAATTAATGTGCAAATTGATCTTTCATTCAATAATCATAGTGGCATACGAAACATATTGCTAGTGAACCGAGTCCGTGAATGAACAAAACAATGTTCTGTAGTCAGAGTGGAATAATATCCGCCGATGTACATCCGGTAATGGATCGCACAATGGATGCACCTTGGCGCTGTATGACAGAAGACTTGCACAGAAATTGATCGTGGAAATCGAAAATCAATCTTTTGAAACTAGGTCAAAGTTTATGCATGAGTTTAAGCTTAGCACGCTAACGCTTGAGTATGTAAAACTAAATAATTTAAAGCATAATCTATCGTTGACATATTTTTAGCTTGTTTTTAAGTTTGATTTATGGGCAATGCGCATACTTTTTGAATAAATTACAAAAGATTACCGAAAGCAGGAAGTAATTAAAGTTACAAAAAAATCTGTACAAACATCCTTTTTTCAAGTTTTGAAATGAAACATTTTGGAATGTTTTATAATTATGAAACTTTTTAATACATAATTTGCTCGTCCAAACTTTAATTCTAATGAGGTTGCACCTGCTCTGGAACTAAAGTCGTTCTGAGCACGGAAAGTAACTTGACCCATTAAAATTGTGACTTCCTAAAAATTAAAGCACCCACCGTCGCCGTTCGTAATTAACGAAATTGGAACTAACAAATTTAAGAAATTGCTGCCGCTTCAGCACGACATAAAAATGTATTTATATTTATATTTTATGTTTCATCGTCATTACATTTTCAGACCGTATTTACCCACAGCTGGGTATAAGCCTCATGATAACCACGGTAGCGTAGCGTGTTTGGCTGTGAAGCAAGAGGCGCGGGTTCGATTCCCGCTACGAGAAAAAAAAAATCTGCAAATATTTCTTCCGGGTCTGGGTGTTGTAGTATTATGTAGTAATCATGAGGAGCTCATCTAACTTCAATAGAGCTAAAACATTCAAAATTCTTTACTGTGCCTTCGTCCGTAGCATCCTTGAATATGCTTCTCAAATTTGGAATCCTCGATATGATGTTTACATCAATAGGCTTGAACGCATCCAAATTAAATTTATTAAATATATTTGTTTTCGCTTAAAAGTTCCATACTCATCTTATAACTATCATAACCTCTGTAAAAACTTTCATTTTCTTCCTTTATCTAAACGACGTCAAATTGCTGATCTATCATTCTTATTTAAAATCACCTCCAATAACATCAATAGCCCTGAACTGCTTGGTAAAATAGCATTGAATGTTCCACATAGATCTTTAAGATCAAACCCTCCCATTTACACTCCTGTAGTTGGCTCCAATTACAGACAAAATTCTTTCTTATGGCGAGTAAGTAATGATTACAATGAGTTGTGTAAGCGATTGGATCTTGATTTGTTCTATACGAGTGTTAACTTAGCTAGACAGCGGTTGAGCAGAGAGTTTTTTGTAGGTAATGCCTTATAAATTAGAAGCTTGCTTTTCTCTGTTTTTCTTTTTTTTTTTGTACATTTATATATTCTATAATATCTTCTTTAGCGTAATTTGTTCATGACAGTTTTTGTATCGTAGAATGTTTTTAAACGTGAAAACCTATTATTGGCTTTCTGTTTCTTATAAGTATATTTAATTTAATTTGTTTCTGTAGCTGTTGGTTTTCCAATAAATAAATAAATAAATAAATAAATAAATAAATAAATAAATAAATAAATAAATAAATAAATAAATAAATAAATAAATAAATAAATAAATAAATAAATAAATAAATAAATAAATAAATAAATAAATAAATAAATAAATAAATAAATAAATAAATAAATAAATAAATAAATAAATAAATAAATAAATAAATAAATAAATAAATAAATAAATAAATAAATAAATAAATAAATAAATAAATAAATAAATAAATAAATAAATAAATAAATAAATAAATAAATAAATAAATAAATATTTAAATAAATAAATAAATAAATAAATAAATAAGTAATATACTGTTGTAGTAATATACTAGTAATAAGTATGTGTTTACAAAAAAAAAGATGATTCGTTTTTTTCGTCTGATGAGCTGGATCAGGTGAGCTATCTATAGACCGTTTGCAACGGCCTTTAGATAGCCCGACCGTTTCTTTTGTATTTTGTAAATTATATTTGTATTAGTTGTAAAAAAAGTACTTATAAAAGTATTTTATCAGCCATCTGGTGTACATAGCTTTGCTTAGTTTAGGGCTCAGAGCGAGTTTGTAATTGTTTGAGGTGATTATCTTTGAACTACCTACTGACATAGAGAAGGAACGTCGAGTACAAAAATAATGAATGTTTGATTGTATTTGTACTTATTGAATTTTTCTTTGTCGATTTAAGAGGATCCACATTCTGTTCACGCGTACGAACTGCGCGAGCAGTTGCGTGCAATTTATATTTCTTCTCGCAAACACGAATTGCGCAGTTTGCGTGCATTTTAGGTAACATTTTTTGACGTGTTTGTATGGGAGGTTCGTGCACACTGCACGCGTGTTAGATTCTGACCCGTCCAAAAGCCTTGTGCGGCGCATAGTGTGCGCAGTTCATGCACATGCGCAGATGTGGATTCTCCTTTTCAATCACGCGTAAATTCAACGTAGATTTAAGTTTCAAATAAACTATTGAATTGGAATTTCATTCCACATTCGAAGTAACCAGTTAACTTGGATCAAAAAAATACGGATCGCTAGTTATCTGAAACTAGCGTACATTTTACTAAGGATTGAAATCGCGGATGAAAATAAAGTATCTGCGGAGACCTGTAGTAATTCCCGGAGGTTGAAGCAAAACCAGCTGATCTAATTACGTCGGCTACCTCCCGAGGACGCTAATTAGAACGCTCACAGCATTCGAAACTAGAACGCTCTGACCCCATGAAGGCAAAATGTAAGCAACTGGGTGGCAATTTATTCAGCTAAAATTTTATATTTGATACAAAAAGTATTTATTTACATACATAAATATTATCACGCCCATATCCCTAATGGGGTAGGCAAAGCCTCAAGTAAACATAAGAAAACTTGCAGCCACTTCTACTTTAAAATCCTAAGATGGAAATGGTGAACAATGGTGACAGGTGATCAGCCCATTGCCCATATAGGTGGTCCATTATTTTGGAGAGGATACTATCCCTTAGTCGACTTTTATGACATGCTCGGGGAGAGAAGCAGCTGAATGCATTCTACGCTTTTTCTTTACTCCCAGTCCAGCAGAGAAGTATTTATTTAAATGAACAAAAAACCCGACTGCGTAGAATTTAGTAGATCCGTTGTATTATCATCTAACCAAAACACATTGTCATGAAAAAGACAACAACAACTTTATGAATTTAATACAAACCCTAAATTAGAGGTAATAATTGAGGTTCTATAGCGGGGAGGATCGTAAGCGGTAGGTTATATTGAGGTGAGAATGCTACAATTAGATTACGACCCGAAGGCCCTTTTGGAGCACGTTGTTTACAGGCCCAATAGCTATTACTATCGATTAGTTATGGTTATTAGACCACCGTTCACAGTTGCATATCTATCTATATATCTAGTTGTGTCACTAGCCCCCGAATACTGAAACGCATCTCAAAGTTGAGCACGTCTCAAATGACAAGTTTTTGATAGATTTTCATCAGAAACTGTCAAAAAACCGTGAGTTAAGACGTGCTCAACTCTGAGTCGCGTTTGAGTAATCGGGGATAGTTATTATACTAAATAAGACACAACTCAGGACTGCAGACAGTTATCGAGCAATACCAGGCATCATAATCTTCAACGTCGTTGGTACCTACCAACAACGGTCTCAACACACCATAGAGGATACTGGAACACTGCTGCCAACATCCCAAAGTCCTTCTCCGGTACTTGAAGTAGTTGGGCTGGCTGGGGAAGGGTTAGCAGGAGGATAATGCACAATACACCGCGGGATGTCAGTGCAGATCTTTGTTCCCCTAATAATAATTAGAATTAGACTATTCCGGCCTGTTACAGGCAAGTTATAAAACGGTATAGTATACGGATGTAAATAAATATTATCACATGATGATGACATCATCTTTATCATTCACAGGCCGATTAAACCCACGTTAACCAGTATCTGGTCCACAGAAGAAATTAAATTACAAATATTCAATGTTCAACGCCCACGTTTCATTGCCACGTAGAATACTAACTACATTTCGGTGAAACCCTTAAAACCACATTCAGAAGTGGTCTTCCACGCGGCCCTCCGACCCTGAAACTTTTTATCAGTGGGCGGTCCAATTTGTGAACTTATAACTACGAAATTAACCTAAATGAAGCTAAATTTAATCTGTCATGAGACTAGTTCTTTTAAATATTATAAAGCCTCTTCTGAACAACTATTAGTAGTCGTCTCACTAGTTTTTTTAAACCAGTGTGGTGAAAAACTTGACACAAGTTTTTCAAACTTTTTAGGTTTGACGGAATGCTGGATTTATCATGATGTCTTCCCTTCTGGACTATGCCTTTTAGTAACTATCTAAAAGAGGATACCTTACTGAGAAAGAACAAACAAGCAAAGTTATAATTCCAAGGAAGAACATCAGAAAATATTTTGCAGACACGCAAAAAATGTTTGATGGTCCCCTGAAGATAGCAAGACGAGATCGACACGATGACGCCATAACACAGAGGAAATTGCCCATAAGATAAGCATGTCATTGAAACTGATGGAACTCAGACCTGAAACTGAATGGTAAAGTAGGTACCATGTTCCCATTTTCCAAGTAATAAAACTGCCTCAATTGTATGTCGGTTCTTAGCTGGTCACTACTTATACGGCCAATGGCCTAGATGTGGACTCTGTGTCTTTTTCTCTGTGGATTAATAAACATTTAGTTCACTTATCAGTGCCTCTGATGATCTTTAAGAAAATTTCAAAATTTAGCAAACTCATTGAATTTAAAATGGTTGTTTACATTAAAGAAAAAAGGCCTCAAGCGCACTTCGTCATCATTATCAATTAATCAACATCGTTTCCTTCGAAAAACAAAACCTGAACCAAATTATTATGTCCAATTTGTTTGAAAGGGAATTCGTGTAATCAATCGAGGCGCTTCTGAATTATATACGAAGCCTAATTTTTGTGAAAATTTTTGACAGTGTTTTGATTGAAAAAAGTTTATGGCCTTGTGGGAACCAAATAGTAGATTGTTATATGTACAAGGGGCTCAAATGACGCACTCTACTTTTCACTACGATTGCGAGAAAATAAAATAATCAAATAAAATATTAAATACGGTCACCAATTCAATTTGTAATTAGAGAAAAATTCTAAAGACTTCGCGCCAATGCCTTTTCTTATATTTTTTCTGTAGCCGCAACGCAAACCACGCATTCTACCGAAGAGATTGCCACTTTTAGTTCCATTTTAAAAAATAAAATGTTATTTTTTATGAAACAGTAATAAGTCGAGTTTTTATTCATGATTATTCTACTAATGAGTAAAGACTTTTTTCGTTTTAGTGGGCTCGTTGGTAACAGACAAAAATTAACTTTACCCCTAGAGGCAAATATGCTATTTTGTTCCCGCTCTGGTAGGTACGCTACAATAACGAACATTTTGAGCAAGAGGAGTGAAAATGTAATTTTTGTTATGTAACGTCAGATTTATGAATCTAATACCTAAGTAAGTTCGTATGAGCTAGTGGCCAACTCTTGTGACGGAGTTTTTAGGCCGCCTAAAGGCCTCCGTCAAAATCTAATGTTTGTATGTTTGTGTTTCTATTGAATTTGCACGTATGCGTACACGGCCAAACGGCTGAACGGATTTGAATGAATATATGAATGTTCACTAATACTAAATATCGAAACTTAACTTTATTTATTTATATTCATTTACTTTATGAATTCAAGTTTTGAGCTTTTACATAGCCGAGTTTTGACTGTCATCATTATCATTTCACTCGTCATCTCAGTACCTACTCACTCCTTTTACATGCATGCCCTCTTTCACACAATGTATCCATCGTTTCTTTGGCCTCCTTCTAGCAGTATATTCATCCACATTCATATTCATCACTAATTCCTACAAAACTTTTGCACGTGCAATATTCCTCAGTTAATATCCTACATACATACATAATTATAAAAAGTTAAAAGCTCCATAAGTGGTGAAATTAATCTAAATTGACTTATTAGTCCCAAGCATTTGTAGCAATAAACTACTTACGAAAAATAATATAATTAACAAAATACAACGCGAAGTTTGCGTGTTAATTAGCCCATAATTTGAGCCCAGTTATCGCGTTGTGTGGTCGAATTGGGCCGTAGCTTGACTTGCGGTCAAATAGTTTAGTGGCAGCATTTAGTAATTTAGTATTGTATCTGTATTCTGCGTAGTAAACTAGTTTTTGGTAACAAAATTTTTAGGGTTCAGTATCCGAAGGATGCCAATGGGACCCTATTACAGAGCCTCCGCTGTCCGTCCGTCCGTCCGTCTGTCAGCGGGCTGCATCTCATAAACCGTAATAAGTTTCACATGACTATAAATTTTCATATAGCAGCTCACCAAATGTCAAATTTGTGAATGTAATTAATGGTCAGACTATAAGTAACAACGTGACCCTATTGATTTATTAAGAATTATTTCTATTCTGATCGAGGTCGCCGATATGTTTCGCGGTTCGCGGAGCCTTGCAACTGACATACCGCTCTGTGCCTCGGGTACGTCCTATTTTATTCATTGACATGAACACAATTATATTGAATCTGAAAATACATTTCGAGTGCATGGTACATTACACAGTCCTATTTATACAAGAGCCATTCGAAGAGGGATCTGTTTAAACAAACTTGACGAGTCTTCAAATACGTCACGTACAGTCGTACACACAAACAACTAACAATGTCCGCATGTATAACGTTCTTAATAACATTATTTGAGTCAACTTGTTCTCTAGTGGATGGATAAATCAGAACCTAAAGTTAATCGGTATACGAAAACCAGCTTTGAAACTATTCTAAGTTTGCCCAAACTCATTGTAATTTGCGTTCGAGCGTGTCAATTATCGGAGTTGCGTAACGGCACATACGTTACTTTGTGTAACTCTATGTGAATTCAGTTTATTTGGAATTTTAGCACTAAAGTTACTGCATTTTTGTAGAAAATTATATTTTCATTTCCTAGTTAATTGAACGCTAGTACTTATCCACTTAAATATTCATAAAAAGCTGACAAAAATGCAGACAAGTGCACCGCCCAACCACACGCAATTAAAAACCATGAAAGACTCATGCAAGACAGCACATACGTCCACACAAAGCAAACTTAATATCTCCACAGAAAGTGAGCCACCATGCGACGTGCCCACCTTTTATACCATTTTTAGCCACTGACTCTTTGATTACCTGCCTTATTCCACTGCTGGGCATACGAGAAAGATCTTTCTATCTGTACCAACCTCCTCTATC
Organism: Scotopteryx bipunctaria; assembly: GCA_949320045.1. NCBI lineage: Eukaryota > Metazoa > Arthropoda > Insecta > Lepidoptera > Geometridae > Scotopteryx > Scotopteryx bipunctaria. The sequence goes on along the minus strand of OX439450.1, from coordinate 7,094,916 downwards.
TTGCGGCAATCTAACTAAATCACTGACCCCTATTATACTGAGTATCTACTGGACTGGTGATAGATCTAATGAAGCGATTCGATTTTGGCATTTTGGAACTGAAAAAAGTGGTGTATGTAACTACACAACTAATGCTAGATGCTAAAGATGCGAAACTTCACAAATTACTCAGAAATATCTAACTTATTTTATAAATGCGAAAGTTTGTGAAGATGTTTAGATGTTTGTGCCTGAATCACGCCTAAACGGCAGAACGGATTTAAATGAAACTTGGAATATCATAGTACATGTGCTGGATTAACATATATGCTATTTTTATCCAGGTACCACGCGAGCGAAGCCGCAGGTGGCAACTAGTTTTAAATAAAACGACGGCCGTTTTCAGCAAATGTCAAAATAACACAGTGCACTTTCGAGTACTCTACGGTGAAGCTTTACATCATCATAAGAATTTTTAGCTGTCATTTGTATACTGCAGCGATGTTATCTAAGACTGTAAGCTGTTCAGCATACCTAAAAAAAAGCCTTTTACCATCTATAGTAGATGATATACCTAAACAGCGTCAGGAGGCAACTTTTTTTACCTTCACTAACGGGACGCTGTATTAGGATAGAGTAGGCTTGCCTAGTACTTATACCATCCTCTCAGCTTAGTCGCCCTTGCCCACAGGAAAGATGATCAATACGTAAGTAAGTAAGTAGTAACTTACTTACTTACCTCACGATGTTTTCCTTCACCGTTTGAGAGTACTGGTATAGTGCACATAAATTTTTCGCACAGAAAAACTCATTGGTACACGACCGGATTTGAACCCACCACCTTAGGATCGGATGGCGGGGTCACTACCAACTAGACCACCAGTGCTCTCTTAGCATGTATAAAGGTAGACTAATAAAATTGTTGTCATTGTTTTTTTCAAGCCAATGTCCAGATTACGGCTTTGAAAATGGCCTAGCAACTGTTGGACTTCTAAACGGTACTCTAGAAACTGGCCTACGTTTAAGTATTGTTTGCAGAAACAGTGAAGTGCCCTTCGTGCCATAGACTGAGAAGAGAAGCAATATTCTTTTATGTACAGGGCTGAGGCTAAACCTAAATTAATCTTGCCCTAAATTCGCGAATTTCGTGCGTCCGCAAAAATTTTAAGTGGTAACTCTTGAGAGATTTAATACTTTCAGTTTTATGAGAAAGATGATTTTAAAACTTGGCTTATTAGTTCTGATTCCAGTGACGTTATGAGCTACTTCAAATTCCTTCATTTTCAAACCTAAAACTTTAAAATCTCTGTTCATAAATTAAATTGAAAAGTTGATCCTAAAACTCCATGAGTAGGTATTTAATCCATCAAGTCATGACCAACCAAACCATACCTAGTTAGTATTCAAGTAATCAAAAACAATTTTACTAATTGTTAGCTTTTTATTGTAAAGAAAAAGTAGTTATAGTGAAAAATACATACCTTTTACAACGAAGAAGAGGAGTGGGATCCAGAGTTTCCATGGCCTCCACTGAAATCGCACCATCGCCCCCTTTTTTATAGCACTATAACTTAAACTCATCTACAGTACAGAAAATCACAAATAGTCTATTATTTGGAACATGTTTTGGCTTTCACTTTCACGGACTGGTAGAATTTTATTTCATCTAAATATCTTCAAAAGTATAACTGACTGAAATAAAATAATGTATCTCGTATTTAATAGATTAAAATTAGGTTTTTTTTTTCAAAAAATAAACATACTGTGTTTGTTTAGCTTTCACTTTCAAGTCTTGTAAATCGACTTTACCATTACAAATTTAAATTCGTACTTCTATCATACATAATATTATTAGTGTAAGCTCGCAGAAACTTGCTAAAGTCTCATGGCACTTTGTATGATAGTTATTCACCTGTTTTTGTGCTCATGCTATATATTTATTCAAGAAAATACACCGTTTTATAATAGACCTTCCAGCAATTTATTTAAATTCATTAATTTACATGCGTACATCATACCACAAAGGCGTACCTACTCGTACATACTGAATGGAGTTGTAATTTTAACAGTCAAGATATATCTTGAACTGAGCATTTTAAAAATCAGTCATCAGTCGGTTTATGAATAAATGAATAAATTATAAAAGAAAGCAAAACAAAAAAGCTGATGATAATTATACTAAACTTAATAATTTACGAGCATCTCTATATCTTGTTTAGTTTTAAATTAAGTACTATGTAAGTTCCTTCTGTATATGTCTGGGTAGGTATAAAATATACCATTCGAAACAGAACATAAAAATTGAATATCTTAAATACCTACCTTAAATCAATAAATAGTGATTCATTAAAGCTTCCAAAAAGCTTTTGAAGGCTTGTTTGTGTTAGTATTTTCAACTTTACATATCAACTAGATGAAACAACGGCTGTTGTTTTAATTTGCATGGTATGCATGATTGCGCGTGAATTGTATTTGAATGAACAGTTTTATTTCCGAATACGAATTTGTTTGTAAAAATATCCCATATCAAATGGCTCAACCTTTGTTTCACATCCAAATCCCTCACACAAAAAGGTACCGTCATTATTTCACTTCCAATCGGACACACTTCCGTAATCACCATTAGGACAAGGGCCATATTCGCAACAAATGTCGTCTCTTTCGAATATTTGTCTAATGTTGGAGGGTTGGGCTTATCGCCCACATCAGTCTCGACATGATAATAAAGGGTTTGGACCCAACGCGACATTTTATTCAATGAACATCCAATATATCTTCGAGTAAATGTTGTCTCTAGCTTTTTCTTGCCCTGGAAATATCGTAGTTCATCTGTCGAGTTTCCAAAGTTCAACGATAGTTCAACTAATAGTCTAACAAAAGTTAGGGTAAAGTTATCACTGTCTTTTTACCGTTTGGCCTGAAAATATATTGTGTCGTGATGATAAATGGAACCTATCAAATAAAAAAGTAATTAAATAATATATATATTGCAATAAATAATTTAATTATAACAAGATAATTTAAATCCCATACCTGAACAAAAAACCTTATGTCCCTTTGGACTAGGACTTTTGGACTACTTTCACACTGAATTTTTTGTTAAGATCAAAAAGCAAGTCGGTATAATAAAATGGGGGCGTATAAAATTAAAACGAGCACTCAGTTTAACAGTAACGTCAGCCTGTAAACGTCGTGATTGTGAACCATTCATCAAAACGGCTCCAACCGGCTCTGAAGTGGTGATAAATGAACTTCAACTTGGCTTCATCTTGCAAACAATGCATTGGCGGCAACATGTCATGAATGTAGCCCAGAATCCCAGTTGTTAGGCGATATAGCCTGAAATATTTTAAAATTTGTAAATAAAGGTTATCTTAACTGTTACAACTTTAACAGATTATATCACAAATTTTATCAATAGCCCATACCCTTTTATATAAACATATCATCATTGGCATCATCATTTCAGCCTAGTATCCATAACTGCTGGGTATAAGAATCCTTTTCCAAAATCAAATGATTGTCGCCAAGTAAACTTCAACTTGGCCTCTGAACAATACATCGAACGTAGCATGATATGAAAAATTCATCTGAATCCCAACGCTCTGTCTAGAGGCAATGGGAATTGCTGAAATGACGAATACATTTTCTACGAAAAAGATTTTTCAATTTCGATGAATGCGCTTGCACGGTTGCGATTTGTGGTTTTATTCTTGGTGCATTTGATATTACTAGGTAAACCTGATTATTTATTATAACTGTTTTTATTATATGACTAAGGTACTTACACAATCAATGCAAATAAGTGTGCAAACGGATTAATATACTTGGCTTTTCGTAAACGATTTCTGCTAAAATATTCAAGAAAATAATCCTCAAATCGTAGTCCATAAATCAGGAATGTTAAAAACAGCGAACCCCGCACTCAAATTACCAACAAGTTGATTTAACATAAACAACATTTTTTTGCCTTCTGATGCATGAACAGAACATCAAAGCATTTTGTAGGTAAATTGTGGAATTTAGTTGATTTATTCGAACGCTAAGAAATAACTGAACACAATTTTACGAGATTTGGGCCGTTTTGGAGGTTTTTGAATGTAATGATGATTTTGCAACGTAACGAGTCTCTCTCTCTATCTATCTAAGGTAGGTATTGCAAGATACATTGTTTCAGAACATTGACAGCACATTTTTTTTCTCAATTTTATGCTTGTTCATGGTTTGATCTCAAAGCCCTAGACTCGCAAGATGTCACTAATACAAAATGCTATACTTTTTTGTACCTAGATTTTATAAAACTAATTAGCTAGAAACATTGCATCGGACGGACCACAACAAATTGATAGTGCGGCTGCACCTTTAGAAGTGGCTCGAGGCCCCAGCTGTTACTTCAACTAATTAACTTTGAGCTAAAATACTTGAACCTACCACCTAATTATTCTTGAAATTCACTTTAACGTACTTCAACAACCACTGGTACTTATATGCAATTAGCTCTAGGTTCGTTCCGAGTTGCTAGTTTATTTTTGAATACTTTTAGTGAAAATTTACTACTTTGGTAGTGATTAAATGATTAAAGTACACCTCAAAGTGGTCAAATATTAACTAATATTTAATTATTTATTTGAACATTTCGAACTCACGACCTTAAAGTTGAAAGTCGGGCGTCACTTCTACTGGACTACCAGAGCACAATATCAAATAGTAGTCTTTTGAATGATCCTGAGCTAATAACAGTAATGAAGATTCGGTGCGTTTCTCTGTTTTGTTACTTCATATTCTTCGACAAAACCCATTTTCAATTTCTAAGTCTCAGAACCGTAAAAATATATGTAAACAATGACTCGACTTCAAAAGACTGTATTATAAAAATGTTTTGAGATTCATAAAAATACAATAAACAGATAACAAAGACGCTAAAAAGATGGAGATTTAAAGTCCAAACGTAAATTGAAACGTAGAAGATTCTTTGAAGAATAACTCTGTTATACCTAAAATACAAAAAAATAATAATATTCATGTTGTCACGTGCCGCTATTGCGATCACCTTCTCCCCAATAAGTGTCGATATTATGTGAATGTTTAAGTAAGTAATTAATAATTTCGTCAATAGCCTGTTTAATAATCTAAAGAAGTCTATAGGGTTTAAATACTGTCACATTAAATATGTGTAATGTAGTATATTATTAGAGTACTGGTAGTCTACTTGGTAGTGACCCCGCCTTCCAATCCTAAGGTCGTGGGTTCAAACCCGGCAGTGTACCAATGGATTTTTCTGTGTGAAAACGTCGTGAGAAAACCCGCGGCTTAGTCAGCTCCGCTCGTATTGACCATGTCTTTCCTGTGGATAAGGCCGACTAAGCTGAGAGGATGGAATAGGTGCTGGGCAAGCCTACTCCATCTTAATTCATCCCGGGCACTACAGCAGCGTCCCGTTAGTGAAGCCAAAAGTTACCTCCTGACGCTGTATAAATCATCTACTATAGATGGTAAAAGACCTTAGTTAGTTATTATACAACGAAATAGATTTTAAATTGAGGTTATACCTACTGTTCTGTGACATTAGTCAAGTGACAGAAATGTTTTCAAAAAACAATCAAAATGTGTTCGATTTCAGTTTTGCCTTTACAATCTATACCTACCTATAAAAAAGATTAACCTGGCTGACTGACTGACTGATTCATCATCCGAAACCGCTAAAGCAAAATAAAGTAATCCAACACGTACGAAGTCGCGGGCAACAGCTAGTATAAAATTAGGCAACTTGTGTGGAAAATATTTATTTTAATAAATGATGATAAATTATGTTTTTAATAACCTCTGTGAAAATCCTCCGCTTATTTGTATTGTACAAGCGATTCTGAAATATTAGTCTGCATAACAAGGACTTTCTTAAGCCTCGCTTTGAGAAAGCATTTTTCATTTAATCCATGATTACACGGTACAATGGAACTTGGAATGAAACGGCCGGTATTATTTCTTCTCATTACCTTGAACTTTTCTGAAAGCTATCGTTCACTGTAAAATGGGTCCACTTACCATAGGTATTATGATTGTTAATTAAGTTTACCACGCAGCTTTTCTAAGATATCAAACACTACTAGTTGCGACACAGTTTTTAGGGTTCCGTATCTGGAGGGTGCTAACCCTATTACTGAGCCTCTGCTGTCCGTTTGTCTGCGTCCGTCGGGCTCAGCGTCTGATAACCGTAATAGGTAGAGAGTTGAAATTATCATAGAATGTGTACTTCTAATGCCGCTATAACAACTAATGATAAATATATTAAAGGGGGCCTCATACAAGAAACTGGAAAGAAAAGGGAAAAAGCTACATAAAAATTAAGAGGTTACCGAAATTTTCATTCTATTCTGGCACTGCAGCACAGCGAATGAGATAAGATATCATCGATTCGCTTGTTCTCTCGTCGGCTTTTGTGATATTAAACCGCATTTCCATTTTAGTTCGGTAATTTCAGTAATAGCCTCAACTCCAATTACTTCTGAAACTGGTATATCTCTTAGTATTAAACTAACCGAATAGGTTATGTTTGATACAATGTGATTGTAATACGGGGAATTCGAATTTACCTGAATGCAAACATTTTGTAGTTGGATGGATATAAAATGCACTCACAGTGCATTTTACGAGTTCCATTTTAATGTTACTATGTTGAAACGAGTTTTTTAAACAGCTACGGCGTAGCAGCGTAGCACTTCTTCGTAGTCTTTCGTAGTACTGCGTAGCATGTGACTAGACTAGAGGTGTCAAAATTGGTTGAAAAAGAGAATCGGTTGACACTTTTGACTGTTAGCATTTTTATCATTTTTGTCTGTTGAATTTTGACATTTGTTATTTGGATAATTATTATGTATGTAATGGTAACAAAATAAATATTTTTCTTTCTTTCTTTCTTTTTATTTGCAACAAAGTACTATTTTGGTTAATATTCACAAAGTGGAAAATCTTATTGCAAAATTGACACATTATTTCGAACCATCATCATTATCAGCCTAAGGCAGTTCACTGTTGGACATAGGCTTCCCCTAATAATTGCCATTGCGCCCTATCTTCGGCTTGACGCATCAAGGCTCTGCTAGCAGCAGATCGTCACTTCACCTAGTCTCCACTCAAGAACTCGTTTATCCCAGCAGTTTTCAGTTTTAGATTCTTCTACAGATATGTCTAGCTCATTATCACTTCAGAAAACTAGCAGTTCTTTGAGTTATGTCGATGACATTGATTCTCGGGATAAAATTCGTAATGATACTATCCGATAGTATCATTACGAATTTTATCATTCAGCTAAACTTCGAGCATATTTCTTTCCATAGCTCGCTGTGAGCGACTTTGAACTAGGCTAGCCGTACTATTCAACATAATTATCGGTTCCGTTCCAACCAATTTTGATTATTTTGACTATCGCATATTTAGTTATTTTTTATTTTTAGTTAGATAAAACGGTTGTTTGTTTTATAACTCTGGCACGGGTCCCATCTTTGAAATTATCTTATCTAATGCAAATAACAAAATTGTTTAAGCCCTTTTGGTTTGTAGGTCAATAGGTTGAGGGGAGTTTGTCGAGGACGCAAGGCCGCTAGTTCCTTGGGCTCGTGACTGTAGTGCTATTTAAAATAGGTTTCGAAATGTCACAGTTTCAAATATTGGACATAATAATAATCCTATCCTGCTATATTATAAATGTGAAAGTTTATGAGTTTGGATGTTTGTGTCTCAATCATGCCTAAACGGCCGAACGGATTTGAATGAAACTTGGAATATACATAGTACATGTGCTGGATTAACATATAGGCTATTTTTTATCAAGGTACCACGCGAGTGAAGGCGCGGGCGGCAGCTAGTTTATAATAAAGATTGTATGTTTCAGCCAAATTCGTTCTGACGTTACTGAGATGAATAAGAAGAAAGAGATTAACAAATTTTCGCATTTATAATATCAGAGTAATGTAAATTATTTTGTAAGTAATATTTATGAGTTGTAAATAAGTGATATTTTTTTCTGTATTTGTATTTTTTCAGTTCAAAAAATCTGTATGATTCGTCACTGACTTTTAGTTTACGACTCCACTATTTCAGTATTTAATTACCACAATAGCATTCCCAAGGACTTTTTTGTAGCCATCATCATCAAACTAAATAGTATTAATGGATTATTTTCCCCATTTTGCTTTGTAACTGGCCGACGCATTGATGCATTCAATTCATATTAATGTATTTACATAGATCCGAAAAATAACAGCTGAATATAACTTTACTCGATTCTATAAAAACTCTGATATTATGTTAGGGTTTTATCACTAAATCACACAGTTATTAATTGGATTGTTACAGTCAATACCGAATCACGAGTCGTTAAACAAAACTAACAAGGATGAAGATCAGTCAATACAGATCTTGGAGCCCAATATTGAAACTCACGATGAGTTACTGACTTAGTTCAACACACGTATCAGAATATAATTTATTCTCTAGAGTACTATAAGTCATTTCAATATATTTATTTTGCTTTTTGCAATCTGAATTCTATTTGCTATTTGTGCCTACAAAGAGCAAACAGAATTTATTGAAAAGAACTTGGATAAAACTGAGTATACTTTATTTTTTATAGAACCCTTTGTATTGTTAAAACATAAATTAAATATAAATATAAATTTTATTGTCATCATCATCATCATTTCAATCCGTCTCCGTCCGTGCTTCCTCTTTATTACGTCATTCTCACCGATTCCTCGCGAATCTCATCCACTGATTTTTGGCTATGTTCACGATGTCATTCGACCATTGGGCGGATAACTTATTGTAATTTATTTATATTTAATCTCAAATCTATTAAATATGTGTATAAGAGCATCGCACAAAGAAGATATCTCATCGTATTCAATTAAGCTGGTCACTTTTAGCAGACTCGTACACGTACAAGACGTGTACTCAAGTCTCGAAAGATACCGTAGTGCCTGAAGGCCTCTTTAACCAATGTGTCCTGCCCACCCTAACGTATGTAGCCGAAACTTAGACGCCCCCTAAAGAAGCTGTAAGCCGAATTAAAGTTGCACAATGAGAGTTTTATGTTAGACATCCACACATACATGTTATCACGCCCATATTCCTAAGGGGTGGGTAGGTACAAGTAATCATAAGAAAACTTGCACTCACTCCTAATTCAAAGTGCCAAGACGGATATGGTGAACCATGGTGACAGGTGATCATCCCATCGCCCATATAGATGGTAAAAAAAATAAATAAAAAAAAAATCATGTTAGTGCCTTAGTCGACTTTCACGACATGCTCGGGGAGAAAAGCAGCTGGACGCATTCTAAGTTCTATTTTTTATTTACTCCCAGTCCAGCTAAGAAGTAAGGCATCTATCTTATAGATAAGTTTAGGAACACCGAGATTTTTTTAATGGTGTCGGGCACTTGGTAAAGCTTCTGAACCTGCAGACCACCTGCCTGATGGGTTGACGACATCGAGAGGATAGGGGAAAGTCCTGGATGCGATTGGCTGAATCCAGATGTGAATGGCATAAAATGGGGTAGGCCTAAACCCAACAGTGTATAGATACGGACTGCGAATGATGATGATGATGATGATGATGTGTACTATATCACATCGATTGGTTTATAGTATGAAAAACAAGTAATTCAGGACGGAACCACTCAATTTGTATTGATGAACATTTTAAGTTTTCGTTCTATAGGTATCTTATCCAATTTCTTGTTTGTAACTTTTTCCCATTGCCAAAGCGACATGCAACAATGTTCGCACATCATCACCATAAATGTTTAAAACATGTGAATGAACTTCGCGAAATTTAAGTACAAAGCTACTTTGCTTTCGTTTTTAAATATTCAAAATTATCTCCAAAGTACTCTTCGAATCTCTTTGCATATACTTCGCTACCTGAGATTCCCAAAGTATCATCAGATTATACACCAGAACCTCGTTGTTTCAGTGCTCAAAGTTTTAAAAGCTACTAAAGCTTTTATGAGATCAAATGAAATACTTTCATAGAAATACAAACGGATTTCATGTTCGTCGAGTTTATGAGTTCAAAACTCTATAAACGTGAGACGGGCGTTCTTCCAATGTTAAGTAATGCCGTTTGATATTATTATAATGTTTTATTACCTTAAACCTTTCGATCTTCAATATTCGATTTTTGATTCTACCCATCATCGTTATAATTTTATGATACCACTGCCAGCCCTACGACTTTGTACGGGTAGCAATAGGTAAGAACACCTATTTTATTACAAAAAGTCACCTATTTGAAAGAATATTACACTAAGAGTTTTTTCCGTGCAAAACAGTTTTTCAGTGCCAAAAAACACATGAATAAAATAACACTTAGTCCAAATTGTCTGAAAGATAAAATGCAGAAAACGATTATATCATTTAATTTAATAAGGATACGTAAATAATTATCCAAAAAAATAAATTAAGAGTGTGCAGTAGCAAATTTTGCTACCATAATCGACGTAAAACTATGTTGTTAGTTAATAAAATAGTGTTTATTCGAAAAGAAAATTAAATTTTAATAAAATTTTATAGGAATAATTCCGTAATATTTTGTTTTAATAACTCTATTGGTTTACGTAGTGCACGTAGGCATGATTTTCCGGCATTTGATTTATACACCTACACCTTCCTCATGAGTTACTCAATCTATTGGTGAAAACCGTATGAAAATCGGCTTGCTAGTTTTTGAGTTTATTGCATTCAGATAATACGTGTGCTGATGATGGCGGGATAAGTTTGGACACCTGGAAGACTGGCTGACATTAGCGCAAGAAAGATCTGAATAGTAAAGGAGACAAGACTGCTCAGCAGTAGGACAAAATGGGCAAATAATTATAACACGTAATATGTGTATGTATAATGTATATAAGTGACCGCTACACGAGTGACGACACTGTGATGACGTGAGTTTTTCACTTGTTCCGTACTTAAAACCTTGTGCTTTCAAAAGCCGCCCGGCAAAACTCATTTCAACACTGCCAACCGGTAATATACAGGGATAGATTGCATCAAAACGTCAGCGTCACATGGACTCACTGTAATGTAATCTACGAATTTTTTTGGAAACAAATCGTGGACGAATTCAGACTGCGCCCTTGTACTACTATTAATTTCACTAAATATTTCAAAATAGTGTGGTAAAAGGATTTAAAGTGCGCCTCAGGCTTCTTTAGTTCACTTGACACATATTTCGAACTTTTTAGGTTCTTAGAAGGTTTGCTTCACCGTTTGAGAGTATTGGTATAGCGCATATAAATTATTCCAATAGAATAATCCATTGGTGCATGATCGGATCCGAACCCACGACCTTAGGATCGGAAGGCGGCGCTGCTACTACGACTAGACCAATAGTACTCTAGCGTCACTTAGACTCACTACAATGTAACCTACGAATTTCTTTGAAAATAAACCGAGGACGAATTAAGACCGCGCCCTGTAATTCTATCTAGCGATTGTGGATTGAAACGTTTGATGACCCTAATTTAACCTAATTAGGGTCGTTTACGCGACATTGCTGATTGTAAGCTTGAAGTTCAAAAGTTTCGCGATCTTTTTGTACTTGCTTTCTGTAACGAATGACTTAATTTAGAATTGAATTAAAATTTCAGGTTAGCTGTGTCGCAAAGAATGTAGTTATTTACGTAGATTTGTACCTAACAAATAACATTAGAGCCAACGTTTGCCTCAACAACACCATCGAGGATACTGTAACACTGCTGTCAACATCCCAAAGTCCTTCTCCGGTACTTCAAGAAGTTGGGCTGGGGGTAGGTTAGCAGGGGGATAATGCACAATACACCCCACCTCGGGACGTCAGTGCAGATCTTTGTTCCCCTAATAATAATTAGAATTAGGGCCAACATTTTTAGATGTGTGAGGTACAGGCCCGGAGCAAATGATGGAAACAAAGTGTCTACACCCAACAGTGGGATACTATAGCCTGTGGATGATGATGAAGTAAGTACTAATAGCACCCGCAGTCACATTCATAGTTCTAATCCATACTAGGATTCTCTGTATCGTAGGTGATTCCTGTATTTGTCAGTGACAAGTGAGGAAAAAACAAATCAAGTGCGAGTCGAATTCGCATAGCAAGGATTATGACGGCTGACAGAAGGGAATGGAAGAAAAGAACATACTACGGCGCAGTAGTTCCCACATAGAGTGGGATAAGGGCAGGAAAATGACTATTTTCAAAAGCAAACAGAACCTAGGTACCTTTTTTCTTTCCACAAACGCGTGTTTCTGTAATTTGGAAAGCCTCGCCCGTGCCGTTTAATTAAATGGTAGTAAATCAAAAAGGATTGTCATTTCGCTGAACAAAAATAAACGAACCGAAGTTTTTCAATTTAGGCGCTGGTCAACACTTCAGCTTCGGTTTTCGAAAGATTATTTGTTTTAGATTTTAATGATTTTTAATAAAATTATATTTATTGCTATTTATTATAACATGCTGAAAATAAAACTATTCTATAAACTGATGCCACCTTAATCATCTGCAATAAATGTGAAAGCTAACAATGATAATGATGATGACACTAAAAAAGGAAAAAAAATCTTTTTCTGAAAGAAAATCTGTTGTCTGACTACCTTAAATGCAAAGTTTTACGAAATCCATTGACATTCTCCAGAAAATCCGCCTAATTTAAAAGTGTCATTTTATAATTTATAGACGAGTAACACCTGCGGCCTCATTACGAGTTGTCGAATTTTCATCGTTATTGCATTTTGCGCGCTAAAATAATTTTTAGCACAAACTCTGTCTGGCCCAAACTTTTGGGAGTTGGTATTTTAGAACACGCTTTTATTCGGATTAGCTTTAGCTTTTTCTGTCTCGCATATAAATAAAGTTCTAGTCTACTAGCAATAATCATTCTGTAACAGCATCCATTGTGGAAGGCTTTAAAAAACTACAATTCGCTTCTCTACAATCCGCAAATGGATACCTCATGTGCCTTTTCAATCTTCAATTTTGTTTATATTATTTGTTGATTAATTTATGAATGGTGAATGTTTTAAGAACTAAAAAAACCGACTTCCATGAAAAACAGAATGAAAACCCTTGCAGCCATCCTATAAAACCTAACAGATATTTTTCTACGCATGCGCGACATCATGTCACTTAACTCATTGACACGAGATGACACTGGCCATCATTTGGAATAGAAAACAAAAGTGAAAGTGTCCACAAAAATTGATCCGGCAAGTCGTGGTGGGTGACCAAAGATAAGACATTTTTTTAAGTTTTACTAAAAGAGTTGTCCCTGTGCTGATCCCTCGTTAAAAACTATTATGAGACAACTTGAAACCAATCTATACAGACAAGCGAAAGAATCATTCAAATCGTCAATATCGAATAATATTAATGAAAATAATGATAAAACAGCCAAATAAAAAACCTCCGTTTTAAAAGTTAGTTAAAAAGGATAGTAGTCCCTCTGCGAGATCATACTCCAACATAACTCAGATAAATGGATTGCAAAGGTGGGCCAAGTAAATACGTATTATTTATCCAAACGTAGGCAGTATTTCCGCCTTCAGAAACTCGAGATCTATAATTTTCAGATATATCCTAAATACAACGTAAGTCAACTTATTTGTTGTGAACCAACATACAATCCTAAGCAAATATGATCACTTGTTTTAGTTATCCAAACTAAATCCTTTTCAAACATGACCTATGCACCCACGCTAAGCTAACTAAACCCTAATTTTCTAAATAAAATTAGTTTGAACGGACACTGAATATCTAATTGCTGTAAGTTATTGTTTCAGAACTCAAATTCATCAAGATTATTCTAATTTGATTCAATTAAGTTTACTCGAGTACTTAAATGAAATAAGATCTAACTTACTGGATATAATTATTGTTTAACTGAAAAGGATTCCCCAGAAACAAATATTTGATCACCCGCGTGGAAAATAACATTTACTGATGAAAATGTAACATTCAGAATAAAAAAATACATTTGTAGATAAAGATACCTATGTTGTCCAGGCTGTTATTTATAATTTAAGTGTCTTCCTGATTCCTACGTGTATTATAATTTGAGTTTAGATTTGAATAGGATTTGGATGCGAGATGTGCCGAGCCCGAGGTTAGCAAAAGTACTCTCGTATCTTATGATAAATGACTTCCTGTGCGGGGTGCTCTCAGCGCTACCAATGAAATCTAGGTCACAGGAAATTTTGCCCTAACCCTCTTCCAACCCTATCTACCGATACAGGTAATATAGAATGTACGTTGATATCTGTTCCTCTTGCGCAGGTCATGCGCAGAATGATTACAAGCGATTTTCGTCCTTACTGCTAATATAAAGTTTGCCATAACTTTTTAATGAAAACTGCCTGTCAAAGTTCGAACGGTAAGAAGACGCAGACAGCGCTAATGGCCAAAATTTTCAATTTTACGTTCGCTAAATTGATTTTGTGAAATAACCACGAAATGGTTGAAACTCAATGAACGTAACATAATCTTAACGTTATAGATACATAATGAATAAAAACAAATATAAAAGTACCTACAAAATCAAGCACGAAAGTTATAAGCGCAACATACAGAGAAGTAAAACTTTGGGAAGGCCGAGACTGAGAGAGTTGTTTATTTATTCGTATCGCCGATTTCCTACCACTCAACTTGTCGAGGGTGGCCGGCGCGAAAAAAACACTGCCATTTATCATGTGGATCGGGCACCTGTAGCTTGTTGGGTTTTTGCTACATTCCGCGTGTTGTGGGGACCGGAGCGAGCGGGGCGAGCGCGGTACCTCCGCTAAGGCCGAAGGCGTACTGAGGCCTCCCTCGCCCCGCGAGCCTAGCATCGACCGTCCTCTCGCCCTCGCGCTTTACGCCTTCTGGCAAACTTTACAAAAAGCCCTCGTTATTCGCGGTACAATTAAAACGATTGAGCGTTCACTATAGATGTTCAACTTTCTAACGGTTTCGGTTATGCTATTATTTTTTTGTGCCTTTTTTTTCAATTTTAAAAATCTTTGTCATACATTGTTTAGTTTCGTTTATTTTAACGTAAGTTACCAAGTAACCAACACTCGTTGGTTACATCTTTTTTTTTTTGTTTTGAGTTAAAAGTTTTGAAATGTGATCTTTGTAGTTTTGTTATTTTGAAAAACATAAAAATACTGATGACTTTCATATAAAAAGTTATTACTCGAAAGAGCGAGGTACAATAAAATGGTAGAATAAACTTTAACACGTTTAAAAACCTTTATTGCTCATAATATATGCATTAGTAAAGGCTTGAAAGAGCCCAACGCATTTTCAGTTCAATTAAAAAACTTTTAATTTTGTTTTAAAAGTCTGAAGAACTTTGATTAAAGTTAAAAGAAGTCGAATCGACTGAGAGCTTAGCTTATAGTGGCTTCGAATTCTTGATCTGTTTCTGAGAAAAATGTTGTATCCCTGAAGTTTATTCTTTAGCAAATTATTTTCCAAGAACATTGATTTACCTTAGGATTTGTGGAATAAGATAAGTCACATAAAGGTTCTCAAACAATCTGACAGCGCCAATATTATATCCACCACGGTCATTGCTTATCTAGAGAGAGTGCTCATAGAGTAACATAAAAAGGACCAGTGACGGAAAACCAACTATGTAAATGGGCTGAATATTCAGAGGGCGAATAAACAAAGCTATAAATTGTTTATAAAATGATCTCCGGCAAGCCCTTAGCTTATTAATTAAGATAAATAGGTTTGCAACAGAAACTGTTTGTTGTTATTTAATATTAATTTCCACTGGTAACTTGTTGCCATGCAATGTTTACAGTAAAATCGATCACCATCATCAACTCCCTACCTTTTCCCACTAGTTCCAAAGATCAAGTGGCATGACTATAACTAACTAGACTACATAATAATATAGTCTAGTTAGTTATTACCCCTCTAGTTAGTTATACGCAGGATCAGCACTAGGTACTTGTGCATTGTATTCTTCGTCTATTTCCCTTCGCAGCCTGACGGCTGAGCTGACGGCTGAGCCTGACGACTCTCAACACTCTCTCCTTGAGGACCTGCATCCGTTAGTTAAATAAAGGAACTGGCTGAAATGAAAGTCGGGCAATTACCTTGCGTTCCTCTAGCTAAAATAGAGATTAATAACGCATATCTACCTATTATAATGAAGAGCTCTGGTGGTCTAGTAAAGTAAGTTTGTATGAGCTGGTGGCCAACTCTTAAGACGGAGTTTTTAGGCTGAATAAAGGCCTCCGTCATGGCTTAACGACTTAAAAGCTGGGACCGACAATTTAACGTGCCCTCTGAATCACGGAAGCGCTCAGCTCGTAATGCCACTTGCGGTCGCCCATCCAAATTGTGACCGCGCACAGCGTTGGTTAACTTCAATGATCAATCAAGAACGTCTAAGCAAGCTAGGCTACGAGCGCTTCAGTTCACGGTGGTCTCAAACGGTGAAAGAAAACCTCGTGAGTGAACCGGCATGTCTTTAAACCGAAAACAGTTCGAAAGCATGATGTCAAGTCACGAAAAGAGCCTTTTAGGCGCGATTAGTAGTAGTAGTAGTAGTAGTTTTATATGAACATCTTAGAAGATGAAGCTGAGGTTAGTAATAAGCGCTGGGCAAACCTTCTCTATCTAAAAATCGTCCCAGGCACTCAGCGTCCAATAGTGTAGGTATAAAGTATCCTTCTGACGCTGAAAGAATCATCTAGTAGATATGGATGGTAAAAAGGCCTTTGTTTAGTGCATGTATCACACGCAATCAGAATTATATTGGTAGCAATAATATCAATGGACGGTGGCACGAAAAAGCTACGTCAGTTTATTTTTGAAATAAAAAACCAATCAACTTGGGAATATTCTAATAGTTTCATCATAAAGAAACGACTTTTGGAAATTAAAACCAAAGCTTAATGTAACAGGTGCCTGACATTGAATTTGCGCTGATTGATCGCTTCTCCAGCTTCAAGTGATTGCTCCTTAATGGAGTACCTATTAGATGATAATCTTCGAAAGATGCTCGTAATACTCGTTTTAGGGAACCGTGCCTCAGAAGGAAATACAGAACCCTTATAGGATCACTTTGTTATTCGTCTGTATGTTTGTTTGACGGCAACAGATAGAGGTATCGAGTTGAAACTAATATCAGATACAGAAAGGAGGGTCACTAGTACTTTCGAAAGAACTAGTGTGATGAAAGCATTGAAGTACACCTCAAAGACATGTTTTGAAAACACAAAAAGTAGATTCATCATCAGCCTATAGCAATCCACTGCTGGACATAGGCCTCTCCTAATGAGCGCCATCGTGTGCTATCTTCGGCTTGAAAAGAAGATTGAATAAAATTAATTAATTTTGTAATTTGTACGGAACCATCAGGACGCGAGGTCAAACTTGCAGTAAAAATCACTTAATCTTACCTTGTATGCGTTTATTCTTTAGGAATGCGTTTTACGAGTTATGAGTTCAGTTTCCTATTCTAGAAAATCTGAAAAAGATTTAAAGTATCAGAGTATAACAAGATTATTGGAAAGGTAAAGCATGATTTTGAAATTCAAATGCCGTATTTATTTGGGACTGTTTTTTCGGTATCTTCACCCCAGGAAACGTCACTGTCAATCAATTTATTGTGCGTTACAAGCCCGTACCGCCACGGTGAATATAAATTGTGTAATATCCGCCAGCGTTTTGAGACCGCGAAGAAAATGGGCGCCAAAATTATGATAGATGCTATGATAGTTATGTATAGTATAGTTATGGAAAGTTTTACCTTTTTTACGTGAAAGTTATTTACTAATGAATGACTTACTCTTAGCTGGATCCCGGGGTAATTGTGACCATGTTTTATATTATTCGGCAGTCTAAAACGATCCAATCCCGTAAATAAGGAATACAATGTAATTCGCTTTATAAGTAAGTAAGCAAAAAATACACGGAATTCCTTTTTAAGTTTCCAATACTTTGAAACTTCCACATTCCGTAGTTTTGTCGGTGAACGTTGTAGAGCTCGCATTAATAGTAGGTAAGTGAAATAACGGAACAGAACGTAGTTAAAACTGATTTATTGTAAAACTTATCTTGGCAACGGCAGGGTTGTTTGAACGCGAATATAAGTTAGCTGTTTCGAATGGTACGTTAACGTGGTGAATTATTACCCGATTTCCTAACCCCAGGGATTGCTATTTTTGTCTTCGCGGAGTCTTAAGATGAAGGTATTGCGTGGGGAATGTCAACTGCTGAGAAATACCTCCCTACTGAGCTACTGACGGAACATTATTTGGAATTTCTACTAGTCGCAACCAAGCGGGTATGAAAATCATAATAGCTTAGTACTGTTGTGCAAATACATAGACAATTTCTCTTAAAATAACGCTAGGAACCTGAAAGTTGCCAGTTCAAAGGTGAGCAGGCGTTGATCCGTGCAGTTTTCAGATCGATGGCACATCCGACTTGTTTCCGTGAATAAAGGAAATGAAATGCTAGTCGTTGCCGCACTGTGCTGCGAATCCAACAATGGATTTTTATCGAAATGCTTCAGGGACAAAAATATATAGAATTTTGTTAGGAAATATGACGAAACACATGCTGATAAGAAGTGGACCAATTAAATTAACAAAAATAAAAAAGACGATACTTTATTTCATAAACAATTTTTGTTATTTGACGTACCGAGGCACCTACACAAATCTGAAGTGTTTGATTTTTTATGAAATACTAAAAACAATAGTTTCATCATTATTGTGCCGAGATTACTATTTCAAACTCTTTTTAAGATACGTAGGCGATTTTTCTAGATATAGCTTCAAATTGTAAGTTTTCATTAGTGTGTTTGTCACTGCTGTACTTTCTTAGCCATTCTAGATTAAGTAAGTTAGACGGTGAGAAAATAGACTGCGGAGAATATATTGCCCTACATTGGCACTTTAAGTGACGTTCACTACACTCTTGGGTCCGATAAATGTATGGATTAACCTATTGATTCGTGACTGAGTCTCTTGCGGAAGTGTAGTAGATATTAAGTGCTGGCTTAAGGGCTTAAAGTGCGACTGCTTCTTTAGCTACAGAGATTTTCAAAGGAACACTGAGTTTTTATGATGTTCAACAAAACTTAGACGCAATTACTGGTGAAAGAAGAGGCTACACGTATTCCGGTAGTGGCGACAAGAACTAAATTGGTGGGTGCTATGATAAAACTTATCGGTTAATTGGCTGTTACATTTTGAAATGCAATGAACAGAGCGTCCTGTTTACAAAGTATCTGGGTTTTGTTGATATTTTGGCCTTTTATGTGACAAATCAAATAAAAAATGGTCGAATGGGCACATTTGAATTAAATAAATGAATACGCTTGAATCCTTATTCACCAACACACCTCAGAATATCTCTCTCATTTCAGGTTTGGTGCCCTACAAAAAAAGTCATGACCAAAAGGAAAAATGGAACCCCATAAAGTAAGGATACGCTGTAAAATCCATTTCGACATAAATTTTTAAGCCCATCAGTTAGCGAGGGCAGACATAATCAGTCGAGACTGTTTGAAAGAATTTAGTAGGGTCGAACCCAGGGTAATTGATTTCAACTTAGTTGTTTGGAGATTACACCCCAGCACAGATGTTGTACAGTTTATTTTGAAAGCTTTTATTGCTGTATTCGTTTTAGCTACAACCCGTGACTTTTACTGCCTAATAGTAAACAAATATCGAGAAAAATTTATGTTTAAATCAGTTGTCCTTTCTATATATCAGGTTTCTGTTTGTTTCTTTCGTAGGGTTTTCGAATTGTCCTATTGTGCAGATCTACGTGCTCGTTACATGTGATGAAATCAGATTTATAGTTGTGTTATTACGTTTA
Source organism: Scotopteryx bipunctaria (assembly GCA_949320045.1). NCBI lineage: Eukaryota > Metazoa > Arthropoda > Insecta > Lepidoptera > Geometridae > Scotopteryx > Scotopteryx bipunctaria. The sequence continues at coordinate 7,075,073 of OX439450.1, read as the reverse complement.
TAGTCAGCGGTTGTCTGTTGTTATTCTGTCCGCAAATTGCGTACTGTACGTGTAATGTGAACGCTCTATTATAAATAGTATTGTAGGTTGATTGGATCGCTTACAGTGAGCCACAAACTGTTAGGGTAATGTGAAAACAGCTCAATAGTTTTCTGGTTAGAACAAATATATATTTGAATAAAAAAAATCACCTAAGGGAATCTTAAAGTCGAAAATAAAATAAAGAGATGTTACAATAATTATTTAGATACTTTCTTTTAAGGGTTGGTTCATTTATTATTAGTTGACTAATAGATGCACATTCGGACAAATTCAGTTTTCATTCAAAGCACGTTTTTTCACGAAGTTTGCCAAGGCGCACAATATTTGTGTTCTTACTACTGTTTATTTTGTACTAAGACAATTTCATTACCTATTTTCAATTTTATAAAATGTCTGTCCAAAGAGTTTCTATTTATTGTTGAACAAAACTGTCCGAGAGAAAGAAGCCATCGGAAAGCGCCAGCTGAAGCAAGTCTTTATTACCTCCAAACACCTTTACCTTCGCACAGTCTACGTGATAGTTCCACAGTAAATAAAATTACACGCGTCACCTTCCCATATCTATGAGTACATGGTGTGCGTCTCAATACTTTATTTTTATATGGGATCCACTCTGTGCGCTTTGTGCTGACTCCTGGGTATCAATTCCTGAAAATCACCGAGTGATAAAAAGTCACCAAAATAGTCCATTTCCATTGTATTTCTTTTTTCAATTTCGTAATTTTGAAATTCATTTGGTGACTTCAAAATTTCATCATCATCATCATTAGCCTATAGTAGTCCATTGCTGGACATAAGACAAATTTAGAAATCACCAAATGACTTTTAAGAATATTTTGGTGATTTTCAAGAATTGATACCCTGAGCATTTTACGCTTTTATTATGAGATTTGCTATACATTACCTAAGCATCTTTCACTATAGCTATTTTTACTCCTACCATGCTACTAGTCGTGTTACTAAGTTATTTCGAACCAGTGTGGTGAAAAGATTTAAAGCGCGTCAAAGGCTTTTTTTCATGCTTTCATGTTTTCGAACTTTTTAGGTCACGCCATGCCGGGTTCCTCACAAACACCTACCACGAATTAACTTTTCGAATTTGACTGTAGTTTAACAAATGAAATGTATTGAGGATGAAAAAAATGCGTGCGACGATAATATTATAGGTCTCGAACATAAACAACTAGTTATTTCATAAATCGGTGGTTCGATGTCTGTGTACGTACTAATATCATTTTTATGATGCAACATATGCCCTGCGAATGTCAGTTATTAATTTGGGTTATGAGCAAAAACTTCATCAGAAAGCCAAATGACTTTGCTCTGTCTGTCGTCAGTTCAGTTGATACAAAATAGTATAAAACACTTTTATTACCTACTTTTCTTAATTTCAAAATAATTTAGAAGATTTTTATAAGTTCTCCCTAGAATTTCGTTCTCTCCTACTTTATTGAAACTATGACCTGGCTCACCTGATTCAGACCTCTTACAACGGTCTTTAGATAGCCAGACTGTTTTTGTATGTTCTCTGACGACCTCTGTGGCGAGGCGGGCGAGTGCTCGGCTGAGACGCAAGAGGCGCGGGTTCGATTCCCGCTGCGGGAGAAATGTTTGCATGCTCTGCAAATATTTCTTCCGGGCCTGGGTGTTGTAGTATTATGTATTGACAAAAAAAAAAGTATATTATGTATTCTATCAGCCATCTGGTTCCCATAATGCAAGCTTTGCTTAGTTTGGGTCTATATGGTGCTGTGTGATATGTCCTCAAATATTTATTATTATTATTATTTATTTATTATTATTATTATGTTCTTAATAACATTCGTAAATACTTGTAAGTTTATTTCTGTATCTATCTATCTCGCTTTCATTAATTCCTTATTATGAGTAAGTAGGATATTAATCTTTATTCTGTACACGATAAAAGTAGGATATAGTTTATTTGTCTGTCAACTATCTCTCGCAGATAAAAGCTATATTTCACCTGAACTTGAATGTGATTCATGACGTTTCTCATTGAAAGCGGCACGATCTTGTGTCGATATAGGTACCTAGTATAATGTATTGTCGACATTGCTTTGTTGTGGAGCAGCAATAAATAATTCCCTCCTTCCGTTTAAATCTTCGTTTTTTATGAGACTTCTAAAATCATGTCTAAACTAAAACCAAAATACAATAGGTATAATATGTTGATAGTAATACTTATCTTTTAACCTATTTCCTCCCACTGCTGGGCAAAGGTCTCCCCAAACTCCGCCAGCCATCTCTGTCCTTCGAGGTCTCCCACCATTCTCTCTCGAAGGAGTCTAGATCTTCCCGCCAACGTTTTCTTGTAATTATCTTATTTCCTTAATTTGTCTAAGCATTGTGCGTTATGTCATTGGGCATATCATGAGGAGGGATGAATATCATTATGACAAGATGAGTGTTAGATATGAATGTAAATGGATGCAAGGGTAGAGGTAGACCGAAGAAGAGACGGATGGATTCCGTGAAACATGAATAAGAAAGAAGTGAACACTGAGATGACGGTTGATAGAAGGGAGTGGAAGAAAAACACATGTTGTGCCGACCCCAACTAAGTGTGACAAGGACAGCAAGATGATAACCTAAGCTCATTATTCATCATCATCATCTTTCTGCCCTTATCCCACTCTATGTGGGGTCGGCATAGCATGATCCTTGCTGCAAGATCATGCTGTAAGAGTTTTGGCTAAGGTGTTTTATAACCGGCCGCCCGCCTGTCGTCAACCCTTGGGAATACTTGCTTATTGTATCATGTTGGAGGATCCCTTAGTCGACTTTTACGACATGCTCGGGGAGAGATGTCGTAATAACCTAAGTTCATTATACAAAAATATTTTAACAGGAACCATTAACTCAAAAGATATAAACAAGTACCGAACAAAATTACCTACGAAATAAAACAGGAAAGCATAAAGCTTCCGACTTAGTAAAACATGTTGGAAGTTGACATTTACAATCACTATTTACTGAATAAAAAAATATTGAAAGACCAAATAGCTGCTTTTAATAATTCCCGAAGTAAACCAATAACTAATAAATAATAAATAGTACCAACCACCTAAAATATTCAAAGTGAGCAAGCGAGTATTCCTCAATTCACTGATTCACCGGCTCAAGCAGTAAAAGGTAAACAAGCTCTGTCGGGAATTCAGAATCCCGATGTTAAAGGGCCCATTTACATTGATCTTCACAACACCACAGCGGTGAAAGTTAAACAAAACACTGGCTGCGTGGTTTACCAACATACATTTTCGTTCATTTTCTTGATTAGATTCAGCGGTAGCGTCACCAAGAACCACAAAACAGCGACAGCAACAAAAGCGAGGATTAAACGACAAATTTGATATTGAAATTTCAATGGCAATTTTATACTTGCAGTAACTGCTAATAGCTCAGCATAGAGAGTAATAGGGCAGGCTTACGTTGTGTTTTTGCCTCACGTAACACATTTTAGGGTTCTGTACCCGAAGAGTGCCAACAGGACCCTATTACTAAGTCTCCGCTGTCCGTCCGTCTGTCAGCGGACTGTATCTTATAAACTGGAATTGGTAGAGTAGAATGTTTCACAGAGTGTGTATTTCTATTGCCGCTATAACAACAAATAATATTAATAAAAAATACACGATTTTTTTATGTAGGTAGGTACTATGGTACGGACCCTTCCTGTGGGAATTTTAACCGCTCTTGACTGGTTCTTTTAATTTCATACATTGACATACTTAACGACCTCGGTGACGTGGCGGGCGAGTACTCGACTGTATCCAGATGGCTGAAGTATTCGATCAGCCACCTGGATTCTATAGTAAAAGCTTTGCTTAGTTTGGGGCTAGAAGGCGCCGTGTGAAATGTCCACAAATATTTATTTATTTACATTTATATAAATCAATTTATTTTCGATCGTTTGCGAAATAAAACAGACTTTTGCCACTAAATTAAACTGAATACAACCAGAATCACGCTCGTTCAAAGTTATTAATCGATAATAATGACTGACTTTTTTAACAAACAACTTTAGGATAGATTACATCTATATTCAAACTACCTATAGTAAATAATTGTTTGTTTGTTCAGAAGTAACCCAGCAAGTACCTACTACCACTTTCACTACACAACAGAAAATCCATTTTCAAGTACAACCCAAACCCATCCCGAAGATCCGTTCCAACTAAGTCAAAATGCCCCCACCTTTGCCCAAAAGTTTGTGCCTTATCTACGCCACAAATAGATTACAATGACCGGCCACAGGTACGCGATATGGAAGGAACTTCACCCTTATCGACCTTTGAAATCATCTTTGGTAGAGTTGAGAGGTGTGCTTTTAGCCAGATCAGTCGTGCAGTTGGTATAAACTAAGGCCTTTTACCATCTATAGTAGATGATATATACAGCGTCAGGAGGCAACTTTTACCTTCACAAAGGGAATGCTGTAGTGCCCGGAACGAATTAAGATGGAGTAGGCTTGCCCAGCACCTATTCCACCCTCTCAGCTTAGTCGGCCTTGTCCACAGGAAAGACATTGTCAATACGTTTCCTTGCGATGTTTTCCTTCACCGCTTGAGAGTACTGTTATAGCGCACATAAATTTTTCGCACCGAAAAATCCATTGGTACACGACCGAATTTGAACTCACGACCTTAGGATTGGAAGATGGGTTCACCACAGTTGATATAGGTAATGTTTTATGCCGACACAATATTGAAGAACATGATAATACATGAAACGTGGAGGATTTTCTTTATAAGGTATAGAGGTCAGAGGTCACTAAGCAAGGAATTTTGGAAATTAATATCCTAGGGGGGATGTAACGAGATTAAAAAAATTGTATGTATGGGTTTTGTACTTAAAAACATGGGGCAGCTAGTATAAGGTTATAATCAAATTATACACAATAGAGGTTCACTGCTGCTTTATAGTACCAATTGTAATTAATAGTGTGTATTGTCTGCCAGATATAGAAAGCAAAGACAACAAGTAATAAACTTTGCGATTTATTGTAGCAATACTTCACTGGGATCAGAACAAAGGCTCCTAGGTGAGGTTAACTTATCGATATTTCTCTCGATATAGACTATATGTTTATGTTAAATCTCAGTAAGTCAGCCGCCTAATACAGTACAAATTCTGTCCTTTTTTATATTGGTATACAAGTATATTTATTGCAAAAAAATGTATTAGGTATAACATTACAAGGATCTTATTACTAGTAATGGTCCCACATGAGAACAAGACTGTCGCGAGCTCATATTGGGCTTAACTTTAGAACATTAGTATAGAACTGAAAGCTTCTAGATAAAACTGATGTTTCTCAGACCTCCATTGAATTAATAACGCTTTAAAGGCATACAAACGACAGTTGAACAATCATATTAGTATAAATTTTCAGTAGAATCTGTGAAGCTTTACTTTGAAGCTTAAATAACTATCCTGCACCTAGCTTGAAGAATCTATGCGAAATCTGTGATTTTTTGCACCTTTAACATCTGTTACGAGTAGGTTTTAGCGCCAACATGTAGAGATACAGCCTTCTGACAGACGAACGGACGGACGGACAGCGGAGGCTTAGTAATAGGGTCCCGTTGGCACCCTTCGGGTACGGAACCCTAAATAGGGCCTCAATAGATCGATGTCTATCATCAGTCCAACATACTTAGGATATATTTCACCAACAGCACCGTCAACCGAGAGCAAGTTAATCTGGGAGTAAATGTACGGAGTAATTTTATTACTGGTAGGTATAGTTATCCTCAGATAATGGTTCTGTTAGTGAAATCCTCCCTTAACAACATAATGATTCAAGCAATTAAAAATCGATTACAACTACTATTACTTGAGAACTAGTAAATCCTATAGTTATAGGATTTGTAATTTTTTGTATAAGATACAGTTTTCAACACTTTTCAATGAATGCAGAATGCAGAATAAATGCTACCCCATCCATCCCCTTTCAAAAAAGAGGTAGAATTCAGCTATATTTTTCTGTATACCTATTTGCCACGATATCTTTAGTACCTTTAAGCAGTCTTTTCTTTTATCAGTTCAGTGTATCCCCTCATGCGTACGTTTTCCAAGAACATCAATCAAGAAGTTCCGTAACGAAACTTGGTTCGGCAAACATCCCATCCACAAACTACTTTTACCTTCGGTTATTATTTCTTACGTCTGTAAGGTACATTTCACAGAGGTTTTATGTGAGCTCAAAACTTTTTGCTGAATCCTTGTGATTCCGAACACGGACGATTCAACACAAAAACGTACCATAGAGTAACTTTTTGGGCTATAAGCGTACCTAAATAAGAATAGTATGAACAACCTATTCACATATATTAGGCTTTATTTGTACCAATAATTTAAAACTTGCTCGGCAGAGACGCAAGAGGCGCGGGTTCGATTCTAGCTGCGGAAGAAATGTTTGCATGTTCTGTAAATATTTTCTTCCGGGTCTGGCTGTTGCGGTACCATGGTACTTGTAGTTTCTGATACCCACGACACAGGAAATCCTAGTGTGGGATCAGGACTATGTATGTATGTGACTCTTGGGTGTTATCTTACTTATATTATAAAATTGAAAAGCTTTAGTTTGCTTAAAATTACCGGCGTAAAGCTCAAAACGCAACGATAGCGCGTGCTAATTTTACCTGTGCTGCCATCTAGTTCGAAAGCTTGTGAGGATGTTTGGATGTTTGTGCCTCAATCACGCCTAAACGGCAGAACAGATCTGAACGAAACTTGGAATATACATAATACATGTACTAGATTAACATATAGGCTATTTTTTATCCGGGTACCACGCGAGCGAAGCCGCGGGCGGCAGCTAGTTATTATATAAAAATCATTACAAAAAATTATACTCAAACTGAGCTTGAACCCGGTTACCGTGGCCGTGTTCTAACCAATTCAGCAAACAGACAGTCGTCGTAATTAAATTATTTGTCTATAGGTAGGTACCACCAAATGTTTATTTGAACTAAAATGACATACCTACATGATGCTTCACTGACGTTTCCATTATCTAGCTTTGTTTACTTGTGGTTTCAGCCATTCCTAATACTTTCTAATGCTCTTATTGGGATTTTGCGCAAATTACACGTATGAATAGGCAGCTGGGGTTTCGGAATAGCGAGTTAAATATACATGGGTAGTTTAAACGACCCAAACTTAGTCCATAAGAGAATGAATTCGCATTTTAAAAAGTAAGTATTTTTATCTGCGACATTGCTTTTTACGGCTGGACTTTATAACCATTAAAAGCCAAAAAATCTAAATATTGCCCTAGTAAATGCTAATGTGATGGTAAAACTATGAAAATTTGAGGTACCTACTGTTATTATAGGTATTAAATGATAGGTTTAAAGTAGGTAAGTAAGTAAGAACACTCTTAGTTTTACTTTAACGGTAACATAATATATTTACGATTGAAGTCTTCTGGGAGTTGACCCTTAAGTATCCGTTTAAATCGAACGTAGAAGACATAGGTACAATAATAAAGATTGCCACAAATAACCAGTCCATCAAAAACCACAATGTCAATTCTTCTCTTAACTTTGAATCCTTATGGAATTGATACGAGTTTCTTATTTTTGGTACTTTCAGAGTAGTTATTTTGTCTTTGATCTACCTATGTATTTTGCCATTAAAGATATATTGGAGATAAAAGAGTAAGGTAAAACTTCTTATAATTATTTGAAATAAAAAATTGAATATTTTTACCATAAAAACACTATGAATAAGATTTGACGTATTGGAAAATCCTCGTTCCTAATGCCTATATTACACAAATTCTTTATAGCACACTTCATTTACAAAGGGTATGTATGGTACCTACCCAACTCGTTTTTAGATTAAAATATCATCAAAACAGTGTCCTTGATCTCAACCCTGCTCATTATCACAAGAACATACAAATTGTCAAGTTGCGTTAATTCATTATGCTAACGAGATGAGCTGCCTACGACGATGATGGATTAGCTTCCCTCGTAATCCTGAATCCATGGTTATGACGATCGAGAAAAAACGGTAAGTGGTAGACTTTTTGTGAAAATTGGTCCAGTATAAGTATAAGTAGCTTTGAAAAACGCCTAATGAGAAAAAAGGAATAAGGTAATTAGTTTTTATCTACATTAACCTGTTCATAGGTAGGATGTACTCAGCTTATTATATAATGGTAGATTCTTTTCCTTTCCACGATTCATTTTGTAGTTCGCTTAGTTGTCGGCAAGTAAAAATACTCATATATTTATTTCAAATAGATAGTATTTGAATACAAGGTTCGTGTTCTCGTAAGATTCGCGGAACACCAAAACCGTCCAATAACAGTGTATGCAAAGTTGGCTTCCTTCGACATAAAATATTGGATTATTGAAATTTTCCAGCGCCCTGAAGCGTAGACGGGCCCGCGAACACGCCTCGCAACGTTACGAGGTTTCAGTTTTACGCTGACATCAGCTGTAAGTAGTGTTCACATAATTTGAAACGGTCCTCGATAAGATCCAACTAATTTTTTGAAACGTTTTGAAAAAAACCATTATAGCTAGTTAATTTTGTTTTGAATTGACTTCACGTCTCCTCGGTGGAACTCAGTGACACACCTATATTTAGTTAAGTATAACATTTCAACAGTCATGCGTCACACAACCAACAAAACGCTTATTCCTTTTGAATTTTAATGAAAAATTATACCTTCTGGCAAAAACGTATTCCTCTTAGTGAAACCAAAGCTTGGTTTTAATAAGAGGAATACGTTTTTGCTGGCATTAAACCCAAACGGTAAGTAAAGTTCTGCTGCAAAGTGCTTGCATTTTCTGATGTATAACGCCCTTCACTAAAATTTCTAGTAAATTTCAGGTATCTCAATACGGATTTGACTCCGCTGATGTGTAGAGTCTACGAGTATAATTATATGGTTCTGGAATAAAACTTTTATTACAGATCCATTGTTCTATCAGATGCTATATTTAAGTACATTATATATATGGAAAAATAGTATTTCGGCTTTATTTTGAACTAAGACTGCCTCGTATTTTGACTCCGCATTATGATTTGATTGGGATGACCTTTATAAAGTTTTATTTAAGATAAATTAACACTCTCAATTTATCTCTCAAACCCGATAGTTGATTTCTACTACAAAGCTATTTTCCCATTAAAACTGTAGCCACCCACACAGTTCCGTGAAATGCGGTCGTGGGACGAGTCCCACACAATCGTATGAAAGGCCTGCGAGATGTGAAAGCAAAATGCTTACACTCGTCGAAAAGGGGTTCAGCTGAAAACACAAGTGATAAAATACAAGATAAGCTGTCACGAAGAAATTCACTTTAATTAAAATTAGCATGTTTGTATCAGTAATTATAAATGCTCAAACACTCATAAAATGTTATTTGCTTTTTGAATAAAAATGAATGTAAGTTTTTCTTAGGATCAAATTAAATTTAATTGCAACTTTCATGTTTCTTATGAGCGAGCTTATAATATTATGATTATAAGCTCGCTCATAAGAAACACATTTTACACAAACGTAAAAGTATTTTCATCATTATAACTTGTACAATAGCAATAAAATATTTGGAACTCAAATGTTGAAAAAGATATTATGATACTATCTACAATATTCTCTCCGCAAAAATATGTTCAACATACCAAATAACTTTATATAAAAATTGCAGACGTAAACATTCTGCTTTGAATAGAAATTCTACCCTCATTACCATAACTTGTGGATCATTTCATATATGATACGTGTAGAGTACCTATATCTCGTGAAAAGCGTCAATTCAATAGAAAAAGGTAACCAAATCCTCTAGGCGAAAGAACTATTCAACGCCCATAAAGGTCACGTCGTTATGATGGTAGTCATGGCGGTGCGAAACCTGAATAATAAAGGGTATCTCAAAACGAAACTGAAATTCTTTGGACTTTTGGACCATTCCTGCAAAATTCTCACAATTTCATTAGTGACTTTCAACAACTATGCATTCCTCGACTGTGAAACGATTAATTACTACTTCAAAGTTATCTGACAATATCTAAACCTTTCGCGTTTAACAGATAATAATTAAAATTTAAGCAAGTAGGGTTTTGAAATATTGATAGTGTAAAAAATTATATCCGAGGTAAACTCATTTTAAAATTTTTATCACAAGTTCAAACAAAATTTTCTATTAGAACATTGGTACAAAACTGACTATAGCAAGCCTCTCGTTATTTGCCATAACCAGTACAGTGTAGAAGCAATATCCACTTGCGTAAGTGTTTTCAGATAGAGACGACTATTCTTAGTTTACTCGGTATTTGCTATCTCCAAGATTGCCTTTCCATGTGAGGATAACTTACAAAATGAAAAACAGCTTATGGAGCTTTGACAGCAAATTTATAAGTGCTTTCAATTCTGATAATTTCGTTCAATTAGTTAGCTATAGTTTTTTATATCTATCCTTTGATATCTACACTTCTACACTAATATTACAAAGAGGAAAGATTTGACTATTTGTTGGTTTGCATTTAATAGGCTCCGAAACTACTGGACGCGTGTCGCGCGTCGTAGTCTGATCGCGAAGACCATCCTCACGATTTAAATTAGGATGCACCTTGATTTCAATCGCCTCTCGGATCTTCAATAAATAATATACGAATCGTTCAAAAAAGGTACGTTATTAGATAGATAAATAATATATTTATTATGTTTAACAATGAAACGAAAACAAAATAAGAAAAAACAAAAACGGATATACATAAACGGCTGTCTTATTTCTAAGAGCAATTTCTTCTAAACAACCTTGGGGTGGAGAGGATAGAAAGGAAGAATGGGATTGAGTCCCGTTTAAGCTTAATATAATGTTAACAAAACGCGAAAGTTTAAGAAATACTAAGTAAACTCGGATATTTTATCAGGAAATTACACATCATATCATGTATGATTGGATTGTTTAGTCTAGTGAAACACACCCTTGCTCGTGTAAGCTTGCCTCACGGCTTGTAGATGCGGCCAGCACTCTGATCCGTATATTTTAATTAGAGGTGAGCTGGAACCTACTGCAATGCAATTAAATGCCTTCTTTATCTCCGTAAAAGGCATTCTTTGTTCAAGCATCACGCGCTTTTTATAAATTAAAACGTAGTATTTTTCCTGTGGTAGAATCCCACGTAAAATGCTTTTTTGTTGCAGAAAAACGAATAATGCTAGGTATCTAATAACTCCGTACCCTTAATACGTATCAACGTTACACAGCCTAATTAGTTTTTTTTTTTAATTTGCTGACCAGTGTGACGTAGTTTGATTTTGTCTGTATGCTAAAATTTGGTAGACAAAAATAAATCTTTTCTAGTTATCAAAACTATAATGAAGGGTATTTAATGAAATTAACCAACGTTAAATAAGCCTAATTGAGTACCTATATTATTCAAGGCGCCTGCAAAGATCTAATAGAATTAAGGTATCAAGTTAAATTTAAAATAATAACTATTTCTACCGTATGTCTGTTCTCACCAAATTTTTAGTATTTAAAATTGCCTATATACGAGTACGAGTACAAGCATTAATAATATAATTATGCCAGGAGTTTATAGTGACTTTAATGCGTCTTTGACGTTTCATATCAAACCGAGACAAAAGTCATTAGGCAAAGTCATTAAGTTCGAATCTTGGACTATCTAGTAAAAGAAAAAATGTAGATTTCAATTTGTAGTTTAAACACAGAAAACTGTATACTAACATACTCCTGTAATAGCATCATTGATCTTTTTATGGTACTTTACCCAATTCAAAAATCATCATTTGCTCAATATCCGTATTTGGTAGCTATCTTAATTGAACTTGCAGGCGGCTAGCGTGAAAGTACACCATCGAATACCCCTATCCTTTCTTTTCCCCAAAACTGTCAAAGTAGCTACAAAATTACGTGCGAGTCAAGTGCAAGTTGAATTTGCACACAAAGGGTTCTGTACATATACATAAATGTTTCTTGTATGGGGCCCCTTTTACTTTTTATTTAATTTTTATTATTTGTTGTTACTAGTTCTTTCGAACTAATGTGGTGATTTAAAGTGCACCTAAAGGCCACTTTCGTGGTCTTGACACATGTTTTCGGACTTCCTACGGTTCTACGACATGCCCTTTCCTCACGATGTTTTCCTTCGCCGTTTGAGAGAAGTGGTTATAGCGGTAATAGAAATACACACTTTGTAAAAATTTCAACTCTACCTATTAGTTCATGAGATACAATGACACTGACAAACAGACGGACGACGGACGGACGGACAGCGGGGACTTAGTAATAGAGTTCCATTGGCACCCTTCAGTACGGAACCATAATAAACGATCGTTGATAATGGAAAACTTTAGATGACCCTTTTGTTAGTAGAATTGATCTTTGGCCGAGGTGTTCCTTTGTCCGCGATAGCCTGACCCGTTTATTTATAGTTTAGTTGTATTTTTATATGGCGAGATAATGTTATTATGTGGTGCGTGCGTCATTGTACGGCAGGTGTCCGTAGCTATTTACCGCCCTACTTACTCAAGAGCGGGGGCGAACCACGCTATGGATCGCGTATAGCCCCAGTGAGGAGCATGGTGCGAGGCCGCGCGGACGCTTCGTGCGAACCCTTCCACGCACAAACGAGACGCAAAATACGAGTGGAACAAAACAGAGAGAGACGCAACATTCGTTTTCAACAGGTCGTTATTGCAACTGAGTCAATGGTGGTTCTGTGCAATAATTCTCACTTCGACGATTACTTTTATTAAAACGTTGAACTTTTTTGACTGTGAAGTTGAGAAGACTTTTTGGTACGATTTCAATGGATTGTTTGTTTTGGATTTCGTTGGCGAGGAGACGTTGCTGGTAATATATTATTAAGAGCTTTTATAAATTAAAGCACTTGCACACCAAATTAAACTGGAAGTTTTCAGGATTCAAAACGCTTTGGTATTCATATTAGTGGAGGGTGTTTGCTTATTTATTTGATAAATAATGGATTTCGATTTCGAATATGCCTATCATTTAGTACCTAGAAAATAATTGTGTTTATTAATACGCAGAACACAATTGATAAACATTCTTGTATAACTGCCGTATTATTTCCTCATGAAAACAATTGGATATTTCTGGTCATACCAAGGGAATTTATAGGTCCTTTTCCCGTTTTCTACCATTTTTTCTTGTTTCCGGTAGTTGTATTCGAGGCATGCCTAGCCCATCATTCGTGCGATGCTCTCGCTTCTTAAAGATTGCCTACTTTATGACATAGCCTGACCTAATTTGAATAGTTTGCTTGTTCCTTAGCAAACAGCAACAACATTTGTCCTTACGTGTATATTATATTGCATTTTGTATTTAATTAGTATCTAGCTTCCACAGCTAAAGAGAAGGCATATACTCGTCTTCTCTTCACCATGCCAATCCTCCAGTTCTCAGCAAGTCTAATCCATTTTTGTATAGCAGTAAAAAGAATTAAAAAAAAATACTAGCTACAACATACCTATTCGAATGTTCTTTTTATTATACTTGTTTGTGATAAGTATCACGCAGTCACGATAACGATAACTAGCATGGAAGGACTCTTTTAGACGTATGTTAAGCCTATTACCACACTGGTTCAAAATTACCAGTAACACGCGTAGGTAGTAAAATAGATATTGTGGTGAATGTTTAAATTGCTTACTTCAAAGATATGTTACATTTCTTTTCTTGATAAAATTCTTTGATAAAATTGTTGGCCGCTTCTACTACAATCTGCTTGGTAATACTATACTCAATCAATACAGACTAATTCTATTTGAAGTGCCTAAGTACCTATTCTATCATCTTGAAACTCGAGTGTTCTCAATTATAAGCACTCACTTGAAGCACAATCCAATAATAATGTTTAGTTTTTGTTGATGTATCCTATAGGAATATATATACCTATGTATATATATATGTATACATATAGGTGTAGTAGTATCTATAGGTATACTATCTATAGCCTCTGCCCGTGGCGCCACTTGATTGTTATGTTCTTGCATAAAAACATTAACCTCCTTCTTCGCAGTCGGGTATAAAGTAGCCAATATGTTATTCCAAGTCATAAATTTTGGTTTATTCAAAGTTTTAGTCTAATCCGTTCTGCCGTCATGGAGATGAATATTATAGAACATACATACAACCCCACTCACACACCCCCACATGCTCACTCACTCACTCACCCCCACATGCTCACTCACTCACCCCCACACAAACTTACGCATTTACAATACTTCATATTAGGTATTTTACAAAGTAAAATATTTATCTTAGTGTAAAATTGTCCAATTTGAAGTAATTATTTGAAACAGCGATAATGGCGACTTCAATTTTAGTTAAAACGGTTCAAATTTCAGCTTACAAACCACCCAATTTTAATAAGTACGATTATTAAGGATTATAAATATTGTTTTAGGGAATAATTGAGAGGGAGAGCCCTGGTGGTCTAGTGGTAGTGACCCCGCCTTCCAATCCTAAGGTTGTGGGTTCGAATTCAGTCGTGCACCAATGGATTTTTCTGTTCGAAAAAATTATGTGCGCTACACCAGTAGTAGGTACCCACTCTAAACAGTGAAGGAAAACATCGTGAGGAAACCGGCATGGCTTAGAACAACGAAAAAGTCCGAAAACATGTGTAAAGTGTACGAAAGGGGCATCTTTGAGGCGCACTAATTCCTTCATCACAATGGTTCGAAAGACGACTAGTTAGTTAGGGAATAATTATTAAACATAAATACTTCATAATTTACAGGGCTCTTAAACAACGAAGGTTTCTAAGAAATAGGGGTTGGACGTTATTCGATCCCGCGGAATAAGCTCAAGTTCTTTAAAATTGTCTTCAATTAAACTCTTTTGTTCGGAAGTTATTTCAATAAACATTTTATTTATGAAATATAGTTCTATAATTTATATGATTTGCGAAAGAAATTTTCAAATCAAACTTTCACGTATTTTATTTATCGTGTCTCTAGTTTTTTCCAACCAGTGTGGTGCATGTTCTGGAGGTCAACACTTTCAGAAGTTTGTTTCTAACACGAACAAGTAGTTTAGTAGTAGTTAACACTAAACTAATTATTATTATTCTTCTGGAAAATGTACCTATTAATTGCTTTTAATGTAAGTACTTATTCACTGTACCTCAATTATTCTTAGTCACGACATAATGGATTGGTATCACATTCATGTTTACATATTGTCAAAAAACGTAGTTAATACATACATACATTATTTTCACGCCTGTATCCTTAATGGGGTAAGCCATAATAAGGTAATCATAAGAAAACTTGCAGCCACTCCTGATTCAAAGTCCTAAGATGATGATTAAGATATGAACCATGGTGACAGGTGGTCAGCCCATCGCCCATATAGATGGTCCATCATATTGGAGAGGATACTATCCCTTAGTCAACATATTTACAACTAAAATGGGTTTATAATGTTTATGTTATTTGTATATTATTTATAGCAAAAGAAAAGTAAGGTAATTACCCGACTTTCACTTAGTAACACTAGCTACTATAATCAATACTTTATTCAATCGTTCTTATTTTTTTTGTGCAATGTTCATTTGTTTTTCGAAGTCAAGTCGAAAGTTTAAGTTATTTAGAACATTTTGAGGAAATACTAGTTGTACATAAGATTGTGTGAGTGCTTTATCTATCCATCATGATCACCTAAAGAAGATTTTCAGGTTACACAGAACTTACACAGGGTTTTATAATTGTGGGGGTCGATTTCATTTTACTCATGCAATTTTATTGTATTTTATATTATTCTGTTTGTTGCTTTAACGTTACCATCATCATCTTCCTGCCCTAATCCCACTTTATGTGGGGTCGGCACAGCATGATCCTTGGATTATGCTGTAAGAGTTTTGGCTAAAGTGTTTTATGACCGGCCGCCTGCCTGACGTCAACCCTCCTTGGGAATACTTGCTTATTATATCTCATCATGTTGGAGGATACTATCCCTTAGTCGATTTTTACGACATGTTCGGGGAGAGAAGCAGCCGGACGCATTCTATGTTTTTTCTTTACTCCCAGTCCAGCAGAGAAGTGCTTTAACGTTACCGTCCAAACAAAAAAAGGCAAAAGTCAAATAGTAAAGTCTATAAAAGTATGGGCTTTCAAACTGGCATCGCTGGACCGTAAACCTCAACATTCTTATTCTAAGCAATGATTTCTGTTTCTTACCAAAGCTAACAAGCATGGCACCATAAATTATGCACACTGCAAATGGAGCGCTCGTCCGGGTTGTACTCTCAACCGCTAGAGCCTTACAGCCCCTTTCAACAGAGCGAGGATGTATCTAGCAATGTCATGTACAGTCAACGATAACTGTGGTGAAAGGACTTCACTTTGTTCACTCACCAACAGGCAGTAGAATCTCTAGTTTACGAAAAAAGCCTTTGAGACGCACTTAAAATCCTGTTCAAATGAACTAGTGACACGTATTAGCTGTAAAATCTCATTCTGGTTGACCTAAAGCTAAAGCCAGACTACCTATTACTTTCATTCGTGTAATTAAATTACTTAATACGTATACTGGTTACATTAAAGCTCAAAGTTAAAAATTCGGTTTTTTTAAATAATTTTTTAATGTTTCAAAAACTATGTAAGTGTTCCACATAACTTGAAAGAGAGCATAATCGATAACATCATTTTTTTCGGTTATCTGTTGGAAGTACCTTTCCATGTTTTTATTAATACTTTAACTGTTTAGTTTAGCATTTTTTTTTAGAAAATGCAAAAAAGTTTTATACCTACTCAAGCTTTCTGATATTGTATAAGAACAACGAAGCATAAGACATTCAAAGTAGAAAAAGATGAAAACGCATTAGAGCTGTCTGGCCTGCTAGGTCAAAGTAAAATAACCAAGCATTTTTAAATGTAGAAAGTTAAGAGGTTGAAACGAACCAAGCTCATAGCCACTGCTTCTGAACAGACGAAAAGTCACGGCTTCGGCCAACGTAAGGTAAAGAAGTACCACTTCCAAACTTTGCCAACATTTTACTTTACCTCTTCAAAATACTAAACAACTATTATACTCAAATGTTTACGTATATGCAGGTGCACCTGTGTTCCACGAATCGTATAACGTTTAGAAGTTAAATCAATACCTGCATACATTGCTTCATTTATGTTGAAGATAGTTTAATTTATTTTATTTGTTAGAAGCACATTTCTTATAGTTCAACGAAACCACAGAAGGAGAATAACAAGAGTGCCAATGTACTAAAAAAGTTTATAAAAAGGTGGAAGATCAAAACATATATGTAGATTTTCCACAAGTACCTGCTCTCACAAAAAAAACGTATCCTGACAACGGTTTGTCCATCACCCACCGCGTAATTGAGATTGATGATCAAGAATGCTCCATCAATCAAACCAAATATAGGTACAGACGTTAAATCTTCATTATTCTCTACATCTGTCCACCCACAAAAAGACTTGAATCCTCTGGAAAATCACCTTTGTACCGACGTGATAAGTATTTGAAGTTGGGATGAGCGAGCGAAGATTGGTAACACCCTAGTGTGTGGCAAGATAATGTGTCGTATTCTTATTGTGTAGGCACGTGATTCACGACACGACTGCGATACGCTTGTGGTTTTCAAATTAATCAACATTATGAAATAAATAATATAGTTGTAATCACGCGGTTTCGATCGCGTTGGAGTAAAATAAAGTAATTTTACAAAATCAGTTAAGTAGTTTCCGAGATAACAAACAAACAGAAATACAAACTTTACCTTTTTATAAGTGTAGAAATCTCTTAGACTTTTTGAAGCATGAAAACATTCGAAACTGAAGTTAAAATGATGATTTTGAAGTGAGTATTAAATAGTAGTTATGGGTCGGAGGTTCATGTCATGAACAATTATAGACGGAATTGAAGTAAAGATATTTATTAGTGGGGTCACGCAATCGCGCTCAACATTGTACATTAAACTCTGCTTAAACTCGTATCTACTCCGCAAACATGATACTGTTCAACTTATTATTATGATGTAGAAGGCAAGCAAGCTGTAGACAGCCAACTTTCCTAATTACGTTGTTCATAATAACCAAGTAACTTTTTCACTCAACAATTAATTAGTAACTAGAATAAACAAACAAGATAATCTGTTTTCTATATGTAAACAGAATAATAAAATAGTACATGAAACAAGCCTCAACGACTCTTTTTTCGTCACACTCTGCTTCGAAGGAAGTCAAAGGAAGTGTGCTTCAAAAAAGCTCAATTTGTGTATTTGACATATTTGTGTTTTCAAACTTTTTAGGTTCTACGATATGCCGGTCTTTTCACTATGTTTTCCTTCGCCGTTTGAGAGCACTGGGTTTAGAGCACATACAATTTTTTAACAGAAAAATCCAGTGATGCACGTCTGGCAACCAGGATCACCTTAAGATCGGAATGATTCACTCACTGATCTCATACAATATTATTTAGGAAGGGCAGATTTAACAATTTTCTGATAGAACGGTAGTTACTGTGAACCTATATTTATTACTGTATAAGATAAGCCCAGATACCAAAAAGTATTAATTATTTATGAGATACTTCGTGTTCTCATTAGCTGAAACTAGGGGTGCACAAAATATTGCTGATCTGATTGCTCATTATCTTTCTCTGGGTATTGTGGGAGACAATATCTGATCCCCATATTTAATGACCTCATTAGTATTGTTCTGCACTAGCTTCCACCCGCCGTTTTGCTTGTGAAATACGCAAATAATAAAGTAGTCTAAGTAAAGTGATCCCAGATCACGAATGATTACGACGTGATAAAAACACGAAACACACTAGGTTTGGAATTTATGAAACCGAAACCGCTGAAGCTAGAAAGCTGAAATTTGGAAAATAGCCTTTTTTAGAGCAAAACTACTCACTAAGGCGGGATTTTGTGAAATTCCACCCCTAAAGGGATGAAAATAGGTAAAAATGATTGTAAAGAACTTTTAAACGCGTGGTGGGTGCGATTTGCTTGAAACTCTGTTCAAATACCGTAAATGCTAAACAAATGGACACGTGTTTTAGGATTTTTTAAAACAACCCTTTAAAAAAATGGGTGTGATACAATTGGCTTAAAACTTGGTTTAGTTACTATACTCGTAAATGCAAATAAATAGACCCATATTTTAGTGTTTTAAAAAAAGCATTAAAAAAGGGGTGTCAAAGTATGTATTGAAAATATTTAAAGGGTGATGCAATTGGCTTGATACTCGGTTTGGACGCTATAAATTCAATATAAATTGACACATGTTTGACGATTTTTCAAAACAACCCTCAACAAGAGGTAAAATCTAAAACCTACAATAGCTCTATATTTCGCTCTGTATTAGAACTTTTTAAAGGACGGGCGGTGCGATTCTTATAAAAGTAATCTAATGCGTACGAAGTCGCAGGCAACAGCTAGTCACGAATACAATCCGAATCAAAGAACAAACATGAGATTAATAAGAAGCCATATTTTAATCATCTTCTAAAACAAGTTTTCAATTCTGCCGAGTCAGCATGAGTTTAACATGAATATATTTTACATTCGTATGTTTGCACAGAGTATTCAACAAGTCTTTGTGGTGCGGAGAGAATATTTACTTTGCATATTTGAATGAATCTGGATGGATATAAAAAGTTACGTACCTTATCTTACGTGTATTACACGAATGTGTGGGTACATACTTTCCTTGTATTATTGTAAGAAGCTTTTATAAGATTAGAAGATTTAGCTGGTTGAAACTAAACGGTAAAACATGGTCTGACCAGCTACCCAACTATGTTCGAAATAAACCTTGGTTCAGATTAAATTCGCAGTGTAAAGGTGCAGTCTGCGACGTAAGAGGTGCGGGTTAGCTTCCCGCTGCGGGAGAAGAGTTTGTATGCCCTGCAAATATTTCTTCCGGGTCTGAGTGTTATAATAATCTATACGTATAAAAGAGCTTAATCTGATTGACTGGCTGACTGACTGCTTCATCATCGCTGAGCCGAAACCGCTGAAGCTAGAAAGGTGAAATTTAGAAAGTACATACATACATACATACATAATGTCACGCCCATATCCCTAATGAGGTAGGCAGGGTAAACATAAGAAAACTTGCAGCCACTTCTGATTTAAAATCCTAAGATGGAAATGGTGAACAATGGTGACAGGTGATCAGCCCATCGCCCATATAGGTAGTCCATCATTTTGGAGAGGATACTATCCCTTAGTCGACTATTATTGAAAAGTAGCTTTATTTTATTTTATATATTTATATTTGCTGTTTGTGAATTGTTTGGCTACTGAAATAAACTATTTATATCTCAATAGCCTCACAGCACAATTGGTAATACGAATAACTCTGATTTCTGCGCTGAAGTTTATTAATTCGTTTCCTAAGCATAACAAACATTTGTGCGATGAACATAAAATTATGTTTGTTCTGTATCTGGGTCTTATAGCTAATGTAATTAACCTAAAAAAAAGTGTGTGCATTTCACACACTGCAATGTTATATTTATTACTAAACGAATAGTTGAAATTAACTGAAATGGTAGGAAATTGCGTTGTAAATACGTGCTTTCACATTTGTATGGCGTGCTCTCATCATTTGCCACCACACAAATTTACTACAGCAACACTAAAACAAATCGCTCAATTTTTCACTTCACGTGGTGCCCGCCTCGGTTAATATCTAACATAGTTTATCGTACACAGTACACGTTTTGGTCTAGAAAAACTCATATGTAGGAACTATGAATGTTTTAAATTAAGGTTTTTTTCTTGCTCTCACTCTCATTCAATGTGCGCTATTTAAACTGACAGCAAAACCCGTAACAGCACACTATCAAGCGGATTGTATACATCCGGAAATATTGAATCAGAATTTATTTCAGAATCTGGATTCCGCCAGATCGCCTCACACATTTTCAATATATTTATCTTAAAATGACTTATAGATTGCAATTTTGCAATCCTACAACATTTTAGCGCTCTTTGATTTTTGAGCTGGCAGCACTGTTAGAATCCTGTAATTCTTGTTATCTCGTATTTCTAGGCTCATGAACTTATTATCCCGGTCTCCTTTCCTGTTGTGATAATCAGCACTTGTTACTTGATGGTTTTCTTCGAACAGAATTGAATTTAGAACACAACAAATCAGAATTGAATTTCATAATTCAGAATCTCTTTCCGGCGTGTGTTCGTTCACTGATCAAAATGTATTCGAAATCTTGAATTTTACTCGTAAGAAGCACTGCCAAATTGAATTTCAATATCAGAATTTGAAACCGGAATGTGTGTTATTAACTAGTAATTCGGTTTATAAGATTGATTCTGGATACAGATTCTGAGTTAAGAATTCCAGATGTGTCACTGTACCTATACCAACGGTATCATCTCGTCTCAGGACTTTATACGTAATACTTTACATATGATCAGATTATTTGTAGCATATTCACGTGCTACTGAGTATCTGTATCTTTATAAGTGTATAATTCTTTTTAATTTGATGAGTATTGTAGATGAATTTAAGTTTGAGCAAATCAGAACTAGATGACTAAAATTGACCCGTTCCTGCATCGCGCTATCGTTGCGTTTTGAGCGCGTCATGATGTAAAACCATTGTCACACTTGCATAGTAGATTGTTTTGTTGCAATAACACTCCGATTTTTTTTTTGGATTCTTACAATAAGTACAATCGGCTTCAGTGTTTCAAAAACTCTTTCGACTGTCTTCACTGCAAGTTGAACAAAAGCCGCACCACGCCAATGCATTTTCTGCACATTCTACAAAACTGACACTAATTGGTAGTTTACCTCAAAGTTTTGTAGGTTATTTTGTTAGCTGTAAAGACTAAGAAACCAAACATTTCAGGCTCTCTTCGCCTATATACTCTTACCCTGTATTATCGGGCTCTGGTGAGCTCGTCTCGTAGAATGATCGTCCTAATGACCATCTGTCATTAGGTCGGACCAGGACGCATAACACTTAGCTACTATCTAGTCATGTCACTAGTTCTTTCGAACCAGTGTGGTGAAAGAAT
Source organism: Scotopteryx bipunctaria (assembly GCA_949320045.1). Lineage (NCBI taxonomy): Eukaryota > Metazoa > Arthropoda > Insecta > Lepidoptera > Geometridae > Scotopteryx > Scotopteryx bipunctaria. The sequence continues at coordinate 7,052,979 of OX439450.1, read as the reverse complement.
TTAAAGTGCGCCACAAAGCCTCCTTTCTTGCACTTTGCATCATGTTTTCGATCTTTTTAGGTTTTACGCAGTTTCCTCACGAATTTCGAATAGAAAATCCATTGGTGCACGACCGGAATTGAACCTATGATCTTAGGATCGGAAGGCAGGGCCGCTCCCACTAGACCACCAGCTCATTAAGCTACTCAAGAATCTCGTTAGTGTAACCAGCTATAGTGTTGGGCGAAATATTTTCTTTTTTGCGTGAATGACGATATGAGTAAGAAAGGAGTGAATACTAAAATGACGGCTATCTGCCGTCATTTCAGTATTCACTGGAAGAGGAAAACATGTTGTGCCGACCCCACTTTAGTGGGATAAGGGCAGGGAGATGATGATGATGATAATGGTAGTGTAACAAGAATATTATTATTATTATTTTTAGCCACTACCGTGAAAAGTAAAACATTTTGCCCAACTGCTGGGCGAAATTGTCCCCCACGGATTTCTAGACATATCTTTCCTAAGCTTCCTCCCTTTTTTTAAGAGCATCGAGCTAGTCTCGTCAACGCTTTCTCGGCCGACCCGACCAGGAGGCGTTTGCCGATATTACCATTTATCAAAAAATATTTTTCTCTGCTTTCTGATCTTGCTGGTCATGCTTATATACATTTGAAGTAAGATTGTGTATTAAATATTGTTTTATCTTTCCAGATCGTGGACGAGATGTGTTACTTCAGTGTGATAGTGATTATTTTCAAATGAGTTCAGTGTATAAAGTTCAAAATGGAGTTCAGGCGTGCAGAGTTCACGCTTGTGGTGTACCTTTCAGGAATTATATTGGGTGAGTCTTAAGCTTAAAAATTTCAACTTATTTTGGATTCAGTTCCCAGCAAACGTTTAGCTATAAGACATAAGACATAGACATAGACATAGACATAGACATAACATTTATTTGCTAAGATAGCACACATGACATAACAGATAACATAGAATTTTAGGAAAATAAAATAAAAAATACATAGACAATAGAGAGAAAAAAAAAGACATTTTAAACATTAAACACTTATCACTAAAATTATAATATTAAACAAATTATGATGTGTGCTACAGCAGCAAATTGGTTTCGACTCAGCATTGTGTCTGCTGTTTGAGCAGCAGACGCTGTTATTCTGTCGGAACCACTTCCTCTAGCCATCAGACCCTGTGAGACTAGCGTACAACAGTAAAATGTAAAAAAAAACTAATGAAATAAAACATAACAGCTTTGAGTCGCGTTTTTCCATCCTGAATATAATTTTAATAAGGTAATCCTGGTCCATCTGACATTCGTACATAATTCCTTAGAAACGGGATTAGTATTGAGGGCAGGATCGTTAATGGACCAGACGAGGGAATAAATTACATTAGAACTCTCTTTGAGACAAGTTTGCATCGAGTACGTGAGTGTAAGTTTTCTTTGGCTAAACGAAAACAGAAAGTTGTCAGTACGGAATTAGACTGGACATTCAATTTGCTTCATTTAGACAGATTTAGACGTAGTTAAATTAGTTTTATTTTACCCTTACGCCCTCTTTAGGTTCCACTTTTGGTCAAAAGCCTTCTCTTCATTTAGCACCGCTTCACCATAAAAAGAATACACCCTCCAAGTTTCATGCTTCTGGGATTTACCAATAAACGCGTAAACATTTTATTTTCTGACTACAAAAACCTGATAAGGAACAGATATTTACCTCACAACAAAGACGCTCGTATCTATAAAGTTCCGACTACATTATCGAGTTTGAGTTTTCCCAGAACTTTAAGGGAGGGATGGGTGATAAAATTACCCCCAATTTATCCTCCAAGACCGGCCGTTTGTAGCACCCGTGGGCGATTGCAGTTAAATCTGTCTGAGGTAGACCTGAGGTTTCTACTTTCTACTAAACGATTGATGTAACTTAGGCAGTGCTATTATCTATCTGCCTCTTTTGATGTTCTGTGGTAAAATGGGTACCAGGTACATAGATAACTTCTAAACCCGATAATCTTGAAGTTTGTCTTTTTTATGATGCTGTTTTATGATTAGTCTGGTCTAGACTAAATCCCAGCATCTTAAAAAAGACAACGCGAACAAAGTCACGGGGCGTTCTTCTAGAAATATGACATTACTTCGTTTTTTATTCAAATGAGTGTTGATGGCCACTGACATCTTGACATTATCTACCTTTTAGTTGATATATGACGGCACTAAGGAATTTCAACTTATTTTTCATTGAAGTCGATTTTGTTATTAATTTTAAAACCTATTATTAAAATGTCCAGTCATCTGGTGCCCATAATACAAGCTTTCTTTAGTTTGGGGCTAGATGGAGCTGAGTGAAAAAAATAATTACAGGTACAATATAAACAATAAATAGAAATAGGTACTAAGGACGTCTGCCTTATTAACTAATGGTTCGCTAGTTAATTTATTGGTTTCTCGTGAAGTATATTACTTAATACTTACTCAATTAACCACTCAGCTAAAACTCTCAGTAGTAGGTATTAATAGCTCGTGAAGTTAATTAATTTTCTGCTGCATTCGATAGCTTCGGAAAGTTCCTATCTATCGACACTTCACTCAGGCAATTATAAATTAACTACATTCACTACGTGTGTTGAACATTATTAAATATTTTATGATTTACCTCGAAATGTTTTGAAAATACTTCGACTTAATAATTTCGGCGACCACAGTAGCGTGGCGGGCGAGTTCAATTCCTGCTCTGTGAGAAATGTATTCAAACATTTCTACATAATTATATACATAATATATATATAACGCCCGTATCCCTAATGAGGTGGGCGGAGCCACAAGAAAACATTAGAAAACTTGCAGCCGCTTTTGATTTAAGCTCCTAAGATGGATATGGTGAACCATGGTGACAGGTGATCAGCCTATCGCCCATATTGTGGTCCATCATTTTGGAGAAGATAGTATGATATATAATATCCTTATATAATCTTCAAATATTTATTTCCAGCCTGAATTTTGTGGAACCATGAGACTCGTAGTTTCTAATACACTAGGATTTCTGTGTTACGTATGCGACTGATATGTGTTAATCATTTATTTTGAGAGTACTGCCAGAGAACACCACCGGATTCGAACATACGATCTTTAAGATCAGAAGGAAGGGTCGTTTCCACTAGACCTCCCGATCTATATATATGTGAATATGTGACTAGCTTTCGCCCACGGCTTCGCTCGCGTGGTATCTGGACATAAAGTGGCCTATATGTCATTCCAGCACACATTAATGTATATTCCAAGTTTCATTAAAATCCGTTTAACCGTTACGGCGTGCTTGAGGCAAACATACATACACACATCCTCTTATACTTTCGCATTTATAATTTTTATATAAATGGGATTGGATATAGTAATTGAATGGGCTAGTAGCTGGAGTCCGCCCAGCTAGCCACTGACTCGTCCTAAACCTGCCTTCACCTTGTTCCGTGGGTTTACTGACTGTAATTACATCTACAGTTTACTTTGAAGCAAGTCATTAAATAGCCGCAGGTAAACCTTTAAATGGACCTGTCCCTTAATGAAGATGCACAGCCATCTGTAAGTAATTTACTTTGGGAAAAGAAAATGTCCTAGGGTAATTTGATTTTAAATATTTCATAACTATGAACCTATTTCATAAATTGAGTAGTACAAAATAACAAAATTGCTTTCCTAAGCCGCAATAAGATAAAGAAAATCGACCGTGGTGGTCGTGATAGCATCACAAGGTTTTTATAAATACTGCCGTATAGCGCTTGTTGTCAAAATAAATTCTATTTTATCGTAAAACAAAACCAAAATTAAATTTTAAATCTAATTGTTTTAGGTAAAATAAAATAATTCTCGAATTACGCTCCCTAAGGTCATGGGTTCAACCACCAGTCGTAATTATTTCTACCTTATCTACCGAAAAAAAAATATTATTTTGTAAGTTCAAATATAAAGGTTTAATGCGTGTATTTGAAACTGTATGCCGTAATATAAAAAACCATGGTAGATGACAGAAACAAATAAAGGGTCATATCAAACAGTAGGTAGAGTTGGGTTTTTAATACTGACTATGATAATTTAGTGAATTACTTTCATCATCATTAATTTTATATTCTGTGCTTCGGAGGGCACGTTAAATTGTCGGTCCCGGCTTTTAAGTCCTTAAGCCATGACAGTGGCCTTTACGCGGCCTAAAAACTTCGTCATTAGAGTTGGCCACTAGCTAATACGAACCTACTTACGAGTATCATCATCATTTCAGCCATATGAGGTCCATTGCTGATAACTAAAGTCACCGACGTATGGCTCGAAGAACTGACGGCCGTTGGAGCACAAAGGTTCTTGAGTGAAGACCACGCACCGGAAAACGCAGCGCAGGATGGCCTCCCACTAGATGGAAAGACGTCCTAGTAAAGGTTGCTTTGAGCCGTTGGGTGCAGACCGCACCAGATCATTTGCTCTGGAAGTCTATCGGGGAGGCCTATGTTCAGCAGTGAATTAATTAATTTATCATAAATCCCACTAAATAAAATATACATAACATTAAGTTCACTACTTTGGCAGTGTTTGTAATATTTATGCATATTCACTGTGAATCACTTTTATATGTTTAAACATTTTCTATCGACATAATTATTTCAAATTTACTAAAGAGTATTGTAGTAATCCGCTCGTCTGGCATTAAATTTTCATAATACCTATTAATTCTGGAAAATGACTACATTAAAGACCGGCGAGGGAAAGATTTTCACGTTGTAGAGATTAGGCCAAGTTACAAGGGCATGTTGTGTTTATGTAAATACTCTGATACGACTTAATGTTTGAATATCACGCTATGCCACCGTGTTATGGGAACACTGTGTGTCTAAGCGCTATCCAAGTAATAAATGATAGTTGACAAATGTCAATAACTAAAACTAAACCTCGAACTTTTAACGATTTTATTCAGTTTTCAAATTTAAGTTACAATTTATCTATCCTGTCGTGTCACTACTGCTTTCGAACCAGTGTGATGAAAGGATTAAAAGTGCACCTCAAAGGCTCCTGTCGTGCATTTGATACATTTTTGGAACTTTTTATGGTTCTACGACATGCCGGTTTTTCACGATGTTTTCCTTCACCGTTTGAGAGTACCTACTGGTATAGAGCACGTAAATTTTTCGAACAGAAAAATGTGTTGGTGCATGACTGGATTTGAACACACGATTTTAGGATTGGAAGGCGGGGTCACTACCACTAGACCACCAGTGCTCTCAAAGTTATAATAATATCATCATCATCATTTAGACTAGTATTACCCACTGCTGGGGTATATAATAACCCTCCTTTGAATATCATTTCTTTTTTTACATTTAGAAGAATCCATTTGTGGCTTGATTACGTCTAAAATGGCTACGATATTAGAGTTTCAAAGAAAAGTGCCATTGAAATATAATCCATAGGCATACATAAGTATTTTGTGCTAATTGTGCCACATTTAAAATGAAATTAACCATTTTACTCCATCACAAGAGTTGGCCACTAGCTCATACGAACTTATTTTTTACCATTCAAAAATAGTTTAATCGATGGACAAACGTACATTGTTCGGTTCGTGTTCAACTCCCATTAAAGTAGATTTCGTTGATTTAAGCTGGTGACACGTGTACATATGTGAATATACACGTGTATATTCAATTTTATCTATAAGTGTAGTCACCCGACTTCAGCCATTGCTGGGTACAACGCTCCCTTCGTACGTCACTCTTCACGGTCCGTTACGAATTCAATAAGATACAATGAGTCACAGATTAGCAGTTTGGTCCACTCGCAATCATGTGTAAAGTGCACGAAAGGGGCCTTCGGGGCGCACTTTAAATCCTTTCAACACATTTGTTAGAAAAAACTAGTGACACGAATGATAGGTAGTGGTCTGTAATTACCGCATTTAGTAGATATCTCAGATTTCTTCCTCCGATCTCACATTTCTTAAGGGCACGGTCTAGAACTAATGCCGCTCTCGTTAGAGATGAATTAACTGAAGTGAAATTAAGATGACAGGTAATTAAATATCAAATACCAATACCTTTAATATTAAATTACTTCTTTGCTGGACTGCGAGTAAAGAAAAAACATAGAATGCGTCCAGCTGCTTCTCACCCCGAGCATGTCGTAAGAGTCGACTAAGGGATAGTATCCTCTCCAACATGATGAATCTATATGGGCAATGGGCTGATCACCTGTCACCATGGTTGGACCATATCCATCTTGGAACTCTTGGATCAGATGTGGCTGCAAGTTTTCTTATGATTACTTGCGGCTCTGCCCACCCCATTAAAGACACGGACGTGATAATAATTATGTATGTATGTAATATTAAAGGATGTAATTTATCTATCTAGTCGTGTCTCTAGTACTTTAGAACCAGTGCGGTGAAATGATTCAATGTGCGCCTCAAAGGCTCCTTTCGTCCACTTGACACAACTTTCTACGATTCTACGACATGCCGGTTTCCTCACGATGTTTTTCTTCATCGTTTGAGAGTACTGATATAGCGTTACATAAATCGATCAAAAAAATTCATTGGTGCACAACTGGATTTGAACCCACGACCTTAGGATCGGAAGGCGGGGCTGTTACCACTAGACCACCAGTGCTCAAATAATAATAAATAATAAATAACACGCAACAATCACATACATAGTCCTGACCCCCCACACTAGGATTCCCTGTGTCGTGGGTATCAGAAACTACGAGTACCATGGTGCCACAACACCCAGACCCGGAAGAAAACAAAAAATGTAATAGTCCATCAACTAAATACCTTAAGTTTTAGGATTTAATTTTGATGAAGCACAAGAATGGTGAACGTAACAGATCGTAGACCGAAGTAGTCAGGTAGTCATTAAATCAACGAACTGCTTTATTCAACTACTCTACAATCGGTAGAGCAGCAAAAAAAAACGACACGTTGAGTGGTTTCGTTCATTTGCTTCGCTGGTATACACATTCAGGTGCGTTATATTCAAAGATCATATTTGAAAAAAAAAGACCTTGATTTAATATAATTTCTTCGTAAACCGGTCGGTCAATTTATCTAATGACTAGCTGTTTCTCGCGACTTCGTACGCGTGTAGTACATTATTTTGTTCCAAAAACTATTTTGGGTTTTCTACTAGTACCTTGGGTGACAATATTGCAATCTAGTACTATTCAGCATAAAAAATACTTATTTTGTGCAACGCTCGCAGAGGCAAGACGTTTCTGACGCAGTCAAGTTCTCTAGGATGCCTCGTGGAGAGTGAAACAAGTGTCGAAGATATCTAATATGTAATATTATTTAAAAATGGAATCTTTAATGATGATTAAAGAAGTGGTTCTTTCACAAATTTCGTAAACGTTTTGTAAAAATGTAAGTGCATCCGACGTGCGCAGGTACAAAGATTACTTTTTCAATATTCCTAAAGGTTGTTCTACCTTATTCCTCTCACCATATTCCTTGAATATTGACTAAGCTCATTAAGTATTCTGGATGCATGCACTACACAGGTAACTTATGTAAGGCTATGAATTCACGGGGCGATAATCACGCGCAAAATGTTGTAGGATTGGCGATCTAAGTGGCGTTGCGGGCGAATTATCTAATAATCCCTTCATATAAGCGAATTCAAATATATCAAGAGTTTGACCAAGAAAATCCTACTAATATTATAAACGCGAAAGTTTGTATGTATGAATGTTTATTACTCTTTCATGCAAAAACTACTGAATGGATTTTAATGAAACTTGAAATATACATAGTACATGTGCTGGATTAACATATAGGCTATCCGGGTTATCCGTGTACCACGCGAGCGAAGCCGCGGGCGGAAGCTAGTCTTTAATATATTGAATACATTTTGTATTACTCAATGATTATACATGTGTTTCTACAGTTTTTAGTTCTACTTTCTGATGTAGATTGTAAGTTCGATTTCCACCCAGGACAAACATTTGCATGATCAATAAAGATGTTTGTATTTCTGGGTGTTACATTGCATTTTATAAAATATACATAATACGTCCACCAATAACGTATATTTATTCATGTATAATATACATTATATATACTACCAAGCCTTTCCCATTGAACCCTGTTTTGAATAACACAGTACGAAACAACAAAATCTCACTCATTGTAGCCTACTGGTGTACGAACCAGTGGGCCGTATTTAGAAATGGTGTCCGATAATTTTACCCGAAGATACTTTGGAAGATTAGCCTATTTATTATGTGGGTAAGGTCGTTTGTATTTTGTAAAAGGGCAAAATAAACGATCGCTTTTTGTGATTTATTAACGTTCACCACAATAAATCATTTGATTGTATTAACACGAACTTACCGCAAACTTACATGTTCCGGGTCAATTTTAGTTTAATGCTCATGTAGCCAACAGTGTAGCACTAGCCTAAATTATGGACTGTACCGTAGCCTCATGTGTTGCTAGCCTTAACACGTCTGCGTTTGACTCGTCACGTCGTCGCTTTGAATTCGTAGCGCTGCGTAGAGGTACTCCTAAAAGTTTCGTAGAGCTGGCGTAGCACGTACAGAATTATTATCTATTCTAGCAAAATAAATAGCCAAAGCATATAAGCCTCTATGCTTAAGAAATCAAGCGCTATAATCGTTTGATTATACTCACAGCTTTAATTCTCCTTTACCGGCTACATTGAAATGCTCTCCGACGCGCTACACCGTCTGATTTAAATCGTACTTACGCAACAAATAACATTTCCATAATCGTACGTTCATTTATGTTACGTACCTCTTCTCATGCATATGGTTACTGCCTTTGTTTATGACATTAACTCACGCTGTAAGAATTCTCACTTACCTATGGACCTAGAAGTACCATCAATAGGGATTTGTAATAGACTTCCTTCATAGGAAGAGAGAGGTTCTTAATTTGGCTTTTTAATTAAGCCTCACTCTCTCTCTCTCCCTCTCTCTCTCTCCCTCTCTCTCTCTCCCTCTCTCTCTCTCAGGTCGTTGCCTCATGTCTGAGGATCGTGGTCAGCTTGGGGTTTATTTCTGTAATGGACAATCTGCCTCCACCGGTTTCTGTTTAGCGCGTCCCTAACGACCGTGTAAAATTTTGAGGACGATGAAACTTTTTCTTGATCAGTCCATTAGTTCAGTTGCTGAATGACCACGTAGTTCCTTTTGTACAGAAACCTCACTATATCTCAATCAATTGTAAACTGATTTAGATGATTCTTTCGCAGATGTAGAAGACATAATTGTCTAAGTTGGCTTAGAGAATGGTTCTAAAGAAAGGTGTTTAAATAATAGTGTGTGAAACACAATTATTACTTGCGAGGGATTGCATTTCAGAAGCCATTTAGAATATCAATATCGATAACACTTTTTATTGGCAAATAAAAAACGCTCTAAAAATAAAATAGAAAATGAAATTGGAAAGAACAGAATCCTTTTAATGGAGGAAATATAACGTTAGTTTTAAATCCTCACTACCGCTAAACGATTTGCAGTAAACACAAAAATAGTGGAAGTGCCATACATTTGGAGTAAAACGTTAGATATAAAATATTTTATTTGCACTGAATAGGTACCTAAGTTCACTGCTTGTGTGTTGTTTCACTTTTCAACTGTTTTCCTGTTGTTATATTGCACCAATTCTTATTAAAATAGATGTTTGTTTTAACTAATTATTGCAAATTACCGATGTCTTATCAGTGAGAGGGAAGATCTCTTCTTTGATTTAATTTAAAGTTTATTTTCTTCTTTGTAGAGCATTTATATAAAAGCTTGTTTTTAAAAACATTTCTTACTACTATTTTTTTTTTGAAAATTATATCAACTTCCAATTCTAACTAAACCATTGGGAAAAATATACTCTTTAACCTTTTCTGAACAAAAAGTTTTCGAAATAAATAAGTAATCAATATTTATGGACATTTCACACAGCGCCATCTAGCCTCAAACTAAGCAAAGCTTGTACTATATGGGAACCGGATGGCTGGTAGTATACTATATAGGTACATTTTTTTTAAATACTTACTTATATATAACAACACACATCTACAACACACAGACTCGGAAGAAATATTTGCAGAATATGCAAAAATTTCTCCCGCAGCGGGAATCGAACCCGTGCCTCTTGCATCTCAGCCAAACACTCGCCTGCCACGTCACCGAGGTCATCAAGAGTTGAAAAAGACGAAGCTTATTAAAAGCACGCGAAGGTAGCTCAAGCTGACTAGCCCAAGGCCCCTAGCAAGATTTATAATATTAATCACGCCCGAACAAGTACGCTGAAGAAAGTAATTTACACCTTCCTCCCATTTTCCGTTTTTCACTCAAGATACCCTACATTTGAGGTATATTCGCGTTTTACCACCAATCCTAATTCTGGAAGCTTGACACGAATAAAATGGTTATAAACATTGAATGAATGTGAAGTGAAAATTTACTTCTGTCGTAATGTTTATTATCAATGTACGTGGGTAGAATTTAAGTGCGTGAGGACCTTAAAAAAGCTCACTTGAAACGTATTTAAAATAGGTTAATTTATTTAAATCCTCTTTATTCCTACATCAAAAAATATTTTTACAAAAATTAGGGTTATCTTGTTTAAAGCGTTATCACATTACGCTTTCATTTTCGGCTTACAGTGAGCAATCAGTTAACGTCCATTAAGAATAGATCGTTCACAAGATAAACAACAATAACTGGTAGTTAGCCACTGACTGTGAGAGTATGAACACAACCAAGTCCAGCTATTCCATAGCGTACAATAAATAAAATTCTTCATAAAATATCCAACAATATATCCCCATTACATATTATTTAAAAAAGGTTTACACAGTTTTAATCAAGCTCACTCACGGGAGCCATTCACAAATTGAAATTAACATTGTCTGCACACCTTTTACATAAAAGCTAAGCAATTATAACGTCAATTAAATTAAATGATGTTTTGCGTGATGCAAACTGTGTTCGGGATCCTTTGTTGTCGCCAATGCGAAATGAGACAATTTGGCTTTGATATTTCGGTCCTCGCCCTGAGGCAAACAGTTTGTCTATTTAATTAACAAAGACACTAGCATTTCGTTGTGGATTTAGGTATATTGATAATCCTGAAATCGGGTTTAGAAGCCCTATAATAAACGTTAAATTACGTTGACACGTTGACATGAGATTACGTACAAATATAATTTAAATAAAATGATAAAATATATTTCTGGTAAACTACCAGACTGGCAGCAGAAAATTGAAAATTGCTTCATAGCAGAGGGCCGAAACTAGTGGAGATAACAGAACCGCATGTATAAAATTCAAATCAAAACAATAAGTCATTAAGCCATGACGGAGGTCTAGTGGTCTAAAAACTCCTTCACAAGAGCTAGCTATACTTTTTTTAGTAAAAATATGAAATATATTTTACTTAAAACCACTGGCGTAGGTATCAAAAACGCATAGTTTTTTGATTCGTTTATTCAAAACAACAATAAACTTTGTAACATATTCAGCTATAGAAGTTAATTTTGCATCCGTTTCGGCACGTTTTGTTGGCAATATGCTCTGCGCAAATTGTCGGTATTTCATTTGTTTAGTGTTTACAATTCTGTTTTTCCACAGTTTAATTTCATACAGCAACCGACTGACACAAAATCTACATACTATCTATACTTTTAAGTAACTATAAGTATAAATAGTAACATTTATAATTTTACTATTATTTAAAACATAGGCAGTAAAATGACGCGAAAATCATTAAACGAATCAGAATTCGTCTAAATATATACAAAAGCATTATAAAACAGAATTGTCCGAGGAAGCAATTTCCGTTTCCGTAAGACGAAGCAGAATCTCCATCTGGTTGCAGGTAAGCCTCGATCCACACAGACAATCCATGATCCTAATATTTATTCAGTTAATCTCTTCATTCTCAAGCTCAAGGTTCAATATTTCAAAAGCTCTAGTTAAAGAAGTAGTATAATACATAACATTATATTTATACATATTACTCGTGTCACTAATTCCTTTGAACCAATGTGATAAAAAGATTAAAATACGCCGCGAAGAGATTCCTTATGTACTTGACACAAATTGCCCTCGATTTTTAGTATTAACCGTTTGAGCGCACTGATATAACGCACATATTTTCTCTAACGAAAAATACATTGGTTGATTTTTATTGGACTTGGAATTGGATTGGAACGAATTCGAATCCACGGCCACGGATTTGAATTGGAAGGCAGGTTCAGTTCTACTAGACCATCGAGTTTCCGATACTATATTGTAACTTTGTTTTGAACTGAATTATGAAATCCTGCTAATAAATAACACGGCCTTAAAGATTATTTTCAGTTAATGCTTTAAACCAGATGAGTTATACTTATTTTATCTTCACCACCTCATGTTTAAATTAATGCACGGAATTGTGGATGTATATAAAACTAGTAGAACGCCCCGTGACTATGCCTACGTAATCTTTTTTCACAAAAACTTCATCTTCCCACCGCATCCTCTAGGAGTTGTATTTCAGGAATTCCTTTCGTAGTGCCCCCTACACCATAAGAGAAGTTTACCCTCCAAGTTTCATGCTTCTAGGACGTTTGGTTTGGCTGTTTGTTGATTGTCAGTCAGTCAGCCAGTCAGTAACGTTAGAGTTTTATCTATTAAGATTTGTTCTGCTCTTGATAAGATTATACAGTCGTTGGTTCTGAGGCTTGGTAATTATTTTCAGAGACATTATTGCTTCGTAGATAAATCCTCGTGTTTTGCTGTAGAAGTTAATTTTCTTGAATTCCTTTAGTAGTAGTATTTTAATTAAAATTAGATTCCAACATTGTTCTGCTAATACATGGGCAGTTAGACCGATAGAATTTCATGTAGGTTTCTCTTGATTACTTAAAACGTAAAAACTAATTGACCATGGCGTGTTGGTTATCATACTTTGCCAATTTTAGGTGAAAGATGTTGGTTTGAACGCGTTCGATAACTTTGATAACAAAAGTTTAATAAATTGATTTCTAAAATTAATGTTTTACTAAAGCTTTTATAAAAATATTTCACCTTTGTTAGTCGACGCCGCAGGTGATAAGAAGGCTAGCTCATTCCTAGCTAATATATATTTTTTGACGCGGGAATACAGCCAGTGCTCTTGAAACATTGCCGAATAACCAACCTTTTTAGTTTATTTAATATTATTAATTTGTTTACTTATTTAAAGATATATTTTTTTACTTAAAATCTAATTTCAAAAAATGTTTTAAGTCCAACATTATTGTTTTCATATGACTTTGATCTTGAGTTACTTTCATCGCTCCATATAAAAATCACAATTAAAAAAGTCTTTTTGGTTGATTTTAGTTGAACTACCCCTCCAGTTAGAAACAAGTTTTACGCAAGCTGAACGAAACGGAACCAAATTTACATTCTATCGGTTTACGAGTCCACTTGACTTTAAGCAAACAACTCCTGGCTAGGTCAATAGTTACTAGGCTCTCGGAATGTTTTTCAAGGAGCTAGTTCAAAACCTTTTACACTTGAGTTACAAAAACTAAGATCAAACAGCTTTCAGTCGACGGCATCAAGCCTTCTTCAGTTGACGGAAATCAAATTATTACCAAATTGCTAAGTAGAAGGTAGCTAAGTGGAAGCTAGTAAAATGTTATTTTTAAACACCTACACTATGCCATCTATTTCTACTGTATTTTTAGTTTTACTGATTGACAAAAAAAATTGCAAAAAAATGAAAAAAGTACAGAAAATGTCCATAAATATGGAATTTAGATTTCAAGTTCACAATTATAATACATGTTTTAAGACAAATACTTCATTTACTCCCATTAAAATAACTATCTGGGATCCCTCAAGGGCATAAGTGTAAGGTAATGTCACCCCTTCTATTAACCCCCGAGTGAGGGTAGGTTACTCACGTAGGGCCTTTATAACTTTGAAGTGCCTACTGTTTGCTACGTGGTTGTAATTTACCTTTGTTTGTCTTACCATATCAAGTCAGTTATGGCGAAATTTTACTATGCACAATGAGAGAATAAGTCATTCCGCATTTCCACGGCACTGGGTGTATTTATTAGAATTTTGTGCGTGTGAGAACGATTTAAGCACACAGAGAAAAACTATTAAGTATTATGATTAAATATAATACAAATTATTTCAGTTATGCTCATCATGTCATAATTTTGCTTAAGATATTCCACGCCTTCGCAAGCACGGCCGTTAAACAAAACGCTATTTACGGAACAAGTTAAGGTTGTTTGAATATAAACAGTTTCAGCCAACCAATAAATTGCCCAAAGTTCAAAACATAAACACAAACGTCAAACCGAACGTTACATAAAACAGCAGTTGTCCCATAAAAGGGACGCTGTCCCACGAATGGGACACTAATTTAACTCGCATAAAGTCTCTAAGTATTTCGTCCCTTCGCTGAGTAATAGCTTAACGTCAACTGGCCGGATACTATTTATGAAAAGCTTGTGGGATGCAGATTCGGGACAGTGTTGTCTGATGGGCGATCGATAGAGTGGAGCTCAGTTGCGAAGGAAATGCGGGCGGCGGCTTTTCTACAAACGTTTTCTATTAGAGGATGTTTAAATTTGGATTACGGCTTTAAATTGAAATAGTTGGTAACACCAATGCGAGCGATGATGCGGGTTCGATTTTTTTTAGTAAATGACCTTTATTTTATTAACACACGCAGTGGTGAAAACGTGGTAATACAAAATCCTGTCGCCTTCAATAACAGTAAGCAAAAATGAATTCAATTCTAAAGCCACGGTGTCCAGTCCTTGAGCCTGAAGTTACAATATATGAGATGTCCAAACGTTTTCCGCAACATGTGCCCAGTGAGTCACAGCTTAGAATTTGTTCTGTTCCCACAATAGCTGGATTTGAGGATGTATTGAGCGCTGAACTCGGAAGTGGATAATTTTATAGATTAGATGAGCAAAATGTAAAGTATGATTGACTTCGGATGAGTATTTCAGTGATTCGCAAATAGTGGGCAAACATTTGAAGTGTAGGCAAGTTAGGTTAAAGTTATGATATGAACATTGAAAGTAAAATATAATCAATTAAAATTTGAATGGGTTAAATTAAGGCCGAGGTTTATTTTAAATTAGTAACAAAGTGAAAAGGAGAACAGTCAACTTTTAACTCTATCAATACTTTGTCCTTATTAAGGCTCACATACATGTGGATTCAGATCCTCGCGTTCCCTAGGGAAATCAAGTTAAGCCAGACCTTGAAGTTCTGAGGATTGTCTTTCAGGAAATCCTCAACTAAATCAAACTTTAAGCTTCCTTCATTTAATTTTGTTACATTTTAAGAAAGTTTCACCAAGGTTGTTCTTACAATCCATTTTGTACAGAGATAAAATTTCAGACGTAGATATGCCTTTTAAATACGAATAATATTAGTATATTTGCAGAGTAATACTTTACTTATAAATAGTCGAAATACTTTGCATTCAGACACGTAACAGAAAATAACATTTTCATCTAATTGATTAAGGAAAATTGGTCGGTAACTTTCGTGTCAAGGTACGGCTTCTCAGCACGAATTCATTACCATAATTTCTTTTGCACTAATTAATATTAGGTTTTCTGTTTTTGCATAACCATACAACAAGATATGTACATTGTTGTGTAAAATAATTATTACTACGAGTATAACTATTAGCCTAAATTTGTATCACTGCCGCCCCCTTATTCTCGATGACCAAACGAAAACTGACAGCTCGTAATTTATTTGTGACGCGCCGCGTCGTGTTTTTGCAATACAAAATTGTCATATAGAATACAATAATACGTGATTCCACAAACGTGGCCGCGTTACGGTTTGTTTAGCCATCCAGAATAAGGGGGTTGGGCAAAGGCCTCCCCTTGTTCTCAAAGCTGCCCCGGCCCCGCTGTGTAAATTAAAAAGGCAATTGTCAAAATGATTCCCTGGTTATGAATAAGCTTCAACAATACACTGATTGTTTTTTATACTATTTGTCTAGCTGGACACCGGACCGGTCTCTTGGTTTTTTTACTTGTTACCCTGCGGCTGTACATCGGGCTTCGACGCAGATTCGTGTTTTGCTTCTTTGACTATCTTATGACGAATCAAATGGCTACACCTGTCACTCAACGTGATTAGTTCACCAAAGTCCGAAAACAGAAAGTCATAGTAGTTGCCGTTAGATTAATCCCCGGTTTCAATATTCTACTAACGGACAACGGATCGTTCATATACCATATCTGTTGAAAAGCGTCTTACATTTTTTGACAGAAAACGTTGCTATTGTAATGAACAATCCGGTATTAAACTATGAGGCCGGGACGATTCCCCGAAAGAAGCCATGTTACGTCACTTCAACAGGCTTACGTTGTGATCTGGGGGAACCGACTGGTGAAAGGGATCACTGAACACCACACTGAACATAGTATGGTATATAGTACATAATTATAGTATTTATAATGTACTTACAGTAGCTTATTATTATTATATTTATCTTTATCCGTGACTGACCCTGCTGGTTCCGATGGAAGATCAGCGTTGCGTTGTATAGTTCCGACTATATAACGCAACATAATGCTGAGTCGGACCCCATTTGTAGCAGCGCATTGAGACATTACGAGACACTCCATTTCTAAGTAGGTTTTTTTTTAACATATTTCTGCTTTTCTTTGTATTTGTGTTGAGTGTATTTTTATTGTTTTTTTTGTCCCTGTGTGTTGTTACAAATAAAATGTTTTTCTTTCTTTCTTCTTTCTTTCTAGTTCACAAATCTTATAAAAAATTCTGATAAAGCCGACTAACTATCAACGTACTACCATGACCTTCACCCAGATGTTCTTAAAACCATGAAACTGGTATGGTATCTTTCTATTATGATGTAGCTTTACAATAAGAATTTTGTACATTCTACCAATAAGACGGTAAAAATAAAGAAAACGTTTGTATGAACAATCGTATCACGCGAGGGAAACCGCGAAAGACAGCTAGTAATTACTTAATTAAGATTTTTTACGTTTTTCACAAAGTTTTAGGTAGATTTTTTTGTAATTTAAAATGGTTTTTCTACTTGTTGGCGACCGGCACCCGAAAAAGGTTACCAAAGAGTCCGCAATATTACCAAATAAATAAGAGTATTCTGCGTAGAAGATCTAAACTAAATAAAACTTCAGAAAAAAGGTTAAAACAAACTAAAACCTCATTTCCAGAGGAAGGTCGTTAGTTCGAGTTAAAAAAAAAGTATTTCTACAATCCCGACTCACAAAAAGTATAATAAAAGAACCTATTCCAAATACATGGGTTGTATTTACTACTACTAGTATTGTTCCAGAACAAACTTCATTCTCCAATAAAATCTTCACTAGTGTGAATGACTATTGGAATTTCCCTTGTGTCAGATGGTCGTAGATGCAAAAATATTTATTACCTTTGCTTTCTTGTCCTTTTTATGACATTCCACTTTGGAAAAAATTATTCTCCCGGCCCTCGTGAATTATCACACTTCACACTAAGATATAAAAAAAAATCGAAAGTTTGGGTTGTCGGCTGCACTGATTTGTCTAAAACTTGGAATACACATACTTTGTGCATACATTCATAAAATCACGCCTTTTTCCCATGTGGGTAGGCAGAGATCACGGATTTCCATTTGCTACGATCCTGACATACTTCTTTCGCTTCATTCATTCTTATCACATTCTTCATGCATGCCCGTCGGTATGGGTACTCTTGACCTACCCTTTTCCAAAACGTCGCTGATTTAGTCCAGGTACTTACGCCTAGGGTTTCCCTTCCGACGGAACCATCTTAATATACCTTTCTCAATCCTCATCACTACATCTTCTTTCACTCCACATCGCTCTCTTTTCGCGATATTCCTTACTCAAAGTCACCCCACACATAGTTACTTCGCAACGCACGCATTTCCACTGCATAGTTTATGACCCAACATTATAGACTTATTTTTGTGCGGGTTGGTACCATGCATTCAGAGCACTGGTGGTCTAGTTGGTAGTGACTCCGCCTTCCGATCCAAAGAACGTGGGTTTAAATCCGGACGTGCACCAATGGATTTTTATGTGCGCTATACCAGTTCTCTCAAACGGTAAATGAAAACATCGTGAGGAAACCCGCGGCTTAGTCAGCTCCGCACGTATTGACCAATGTCTTTCCTGTGTACAAGGCCGACTAAGCTGAGAGGATGGAATAGGTGCTGGGCAAGCCTACTCCATCTTAATTCGTCCCGGGCACTACAGCGTCCCGTTTGTGAAGGTGAAAGTTGCCTCCAGACGCTATAAATCATCTACTATAGATGGTAAAAGGCCTTAATTTAGGCACCATGCGGACGAAGCCACATTCAGATACTAGTCTGGGCAGATGTTGAGCTCGTTTCATTCCAATCGCACGATGAGTGCAAAGGTAAAGGAATTTGAGAGATTAAATTCGCACGGTGAACGTGAGACCTGCGTGAAATATAGCCCGCTTGTCTCGGTAGGCCTAAGCGCGTGGTAATAAACTACAAGCATCCTCCTGCTAATACCCATGTGCCTATGCGACTAATTAAAAGCTTTGACAGTGTGTAAGGCTCTTGAATTTCAGTAGTAATTATCAACTGTTTTGTGCTGATGACTTTGGTTCAACTAGTACTACTAGTTAATCGTGTCATAAAGATCGCCTCAAAGGTTCCTTTTTAGTTTGTACTGATGGTGGTATATTGGTTAAAGTTCTAGAAGCTTTATATAATACTAGTGTAACGTTCCGTGACTTTTTCTGCGTTGAATTTATTTTTAATTTCTTCTACGACCTGGATTTCGGTAATTCCTTTCTTAGTTCACTCCTACACCATACAGTATACAATACACCCTCCAAGTTTCATGATTGTAGGACCTGGATGTGCGTTGATAATTACCTTAATCTGAGTATAAGAGCTCGCTCTTATAATAACTAACCTTTGTTTGTGACTCTGATTTTAGGAAGCTTATGTAGGTACTGTTTATTTTGAGACAGCGTACCTTATAGGTAAACCACATAAATCAAACTACTTGCTATGCATTTGCGGAGCGGGGACCGAGAGAGAGGATTACGCGGGCGTCAGGACGATTTTGAGATTGTGTATTTTTAATATTAAATAAAATCTGCGAAAATATAAATATCGCGGGAGTAGTCTGACTTAAGTGGTTTACTTATAGCGTCTTTCCACATTTTATGTATTGTCAGTATGAAATTGCTTTTTTATGCAAAAGGTGGCACTTAAATGTGCCAAAACTGACACTATACTAGTGAAGCTACTGGGTTTTAAATAGGAGAACTATAATATTTATAAGACATTGAGGTTCACACATAATTTTGCTAGGAGCCGTTGGGTGCAGGCCGGACAAGATCGGTCGCTCTGAAAGTCTGTGGGGCCTATATTCAGTAGTGGACGTCATATGGCTGAGATGTTGATGATGATGAAAATTCGTTTACGAGCCGTAGTTTGACGACTACTTCAGGAACTTTATGCAAACTAAGTTTAGTCAATTTGAACTACGGGTAGCTTTGGTAGGTTTAATCCAAATCGAGTTTTAATGTTTATTCATTCAATTGACTCTGCATACCATTGCATTATAATGCTTTAGCAATGGATTTTGCTCGAACTTACCTCGATTTAAGCCACTCTACCTAATTTCGTACTTAAAAGCCACCACGCAATACAAGGTATCTACTTAGGTACTTATTTCTATAATTATTTAAAGCTAATATCATGAAATATAAATATGTCATGTTTAAGTATGTGTAAATAGGTTAAATCTCGTTGGTAAAATGAGTTTGTCACAATCGCCTTTACAAAAAAAAAGAAAAGAAACTGAACAGAGCTAGTAACTGTCACTGACAGTTGCTGATGTTAATCAAAATATTCTACCGGCCAGTGTACTTTTTTGTCTTTGGTTGGAATCGAATTATAAATGAAATTATTATGATCTGTGGTATAAGATATGAGGGCGGCATAAAGATTTATGGAACATCCTGTGCCGTAGTGATCAAAATGTTTGCAAATTGAAATAAATGAAGAAATCAGTTAAAAATTACGTTTCGAGTTCACAAATAATATTTTATGTTTTTTTTTTATATTTATGAAGTACCGAATAAGGATTTATTTATATACAAAGACAAACTAGAATCACATTAAAAATTATACTTATTCGTTGTCCGAGGTAAGCGCCAGCTCTTTCATTGGGTCTTTGGTCAAATCCATCAGCTTCTTGGATAACTCCTTAACTATTTATGTTCCATAAATTATAAATAATGTTTTACTACCACTGCTTGTCGTGTTACTATTATTTCATTCGAACCAATGTGGTGAGAGGTTTTAAGTGCGCATCAAAGGCTCTTTTCGTGCACTACATTTTTGCAAACTGAATAATCCATTGGTGCACGACCGGGTTTGAACCTGAAACCTTAGGAGCAGAAGGCGGGGGTGCTACTACTAGATCTCCCGGTACTCTGTCATAGTGTTAACAGAATGCATTATTTACAGTGGGTGGCATGGACGTATGGGTGGAACTGCGCGCACCTCGCTACGTGCTGCATCATCACACTGCGGTCCTGAACTGCGAGCACAACGTCGACCCTGCCTCAGTCTATAAGGTAAACCCGAGGCCTATTACATTTAAAAGACGCTGGCAGCAAACAGTTTGATACAAACTTCTATCGCAAAGTACTGGGCATCACTGGGTTTCTACATCGTTTTGAGAAAGTGTGAATGCGCAAATTTAAAAAAAAATCGTACATATTTTACGTACACATATATACATGCCAAACGGGGTGGGCAGAGCCAAGTAATCATAAGAAAATAAAACTTGAGCCACTCCTGATTCAAGAGTCTTAAGATGAATGGTGAACCATGGTAACAGTTAATGACCTCTTCCTTTCCCTTAATGAACACCAGCTCGCTTTTCGGCTTGACGCATCCATTCTCTGCCAGCAACCCTTCGCAAATCGTCACTCCACCTAGCCCGAAGGCGTCTTGCGTCGTGGTCTCCTCTTAAGAACTCGCCTATGTCTCGCGAAAGGAATAAAAAGAATGGCTATATTCTGAAGCATTTCGGCCATCTTGGGACTTACCTAGTAATCGCCTTTCATAATTGGTCTTGTCTTTTGAATTTAACTTCTGTTGAACAAACGAAACGTTGCTAAGTTCAAAAGCCGATTAAGTAGGCTCTTAGGAAAAGTTTACAAAAATAAAAAAGATTATTTCAGTATTTGCTTGAGTTTTATCTTTATTGTGTAATACCACTACTTCTAATAACTTTTTGAACGACTTTTCGATTTAGTTTACCATCAAATTTACCAATTATGTAATTCAATAATAAATGAAGGCCTTCATTTAAGGTTTCTTTATTAATTAAAAACTTCTTGCGCAAAATTAAAAACTAGGTAGTAGGTTTGCACGAAAAATAGTGACTTTATTTCTTTCAAAGTACAATGGAATTCATTTTCTTCAAGCATACCTACTCTCTGTTTTACAATCTATTTACATAATATACTGTGTTGAGCCTTTTACCAAGCATAACGCTGAAAATAGCAGAAAATCGTTTTATTACATTTTATTTACAAAGTCCTAAAAATATACCTGAACTTAACCTAATAAACCTGTTGCGATACTGTTAAAAGGGACAAAATTTCAGGCGGAAAACGTTACAATCGATAGGAACGTGCCTCTCGAAGTTTCTGGAGTGTGGCGTTTGGCTTCTGGATACAATGAGCTTTGAATAAAGATTATAATAAATCAGGCTTAAGACACCCTTATTTTTACCAGCAGGCTGATTTAAGATAGGCCCCAATCCAGACTACTCGTAATTCTTGAGATATAAAATGGTTCTTGTGATTACCTAAGGAAGGTATCTTGATATTTGATTAGACAAACATAAAAAATAGGCCTTTTACTTTTATAGTAAATGATTTACACAGCGTTAGGAGGCAACTTTTACCTTTACTAACAGAACGCTGTAGTGCCCAGGATTAATTAAGATGGTGTATGCTTGCCCAGCACCTATTCCATCCTCTCATCTTAGTCGGCCTAGACAAACAACATTTCTTTAAATTAATACGAAACCGAGGATTAATGATTTCCTATTCAGACCTCTTAACAGGCAGCCGCCATCACCTATCCTGTAGAAATATAACTGGAATCCCGATGCTGACCACTTGACTCCTAACTAGGCCTCTGACGGCCCAAGAAATCAAGGCTTTAGATACCTAAAACTTGTACAATAATAAATGCCACTTCCAGTTGTTCTTTTATTCTCTCAACACGCTCCTCTCGCCATGTTCGCAGCTCGCTTCAATAGACACAAAGTGGATGCTGGAGTTTTTATTACGTTATTGTCCAGTCGACTCGAGTCTAGTTGACTCTTTAATTTGCAGCTGGAGAGGGAGACTACGGAAGAAAGTTTGTGTTTCGATCTTCTAAGTTTAAAGACGATTCCAACTACAGATCATTCACTCAATACTATTTTGGTATTTGAATTTTTATGAGGCATGTACTGCCGTAGGTATGGTTTAGTTCAGCACAAAAGTCGGTTCTTTTACCAGATTATTGACGTTTGTATGGCTATCCCTGTTTCATATCCAGGCTCATCTTTTCAGAACAATAAAAAACTTAAAAAGCTAAATTTTGGCAGTGCTTTTGGTTTACTTACAGACTACGTTTGTATTTTCAGTCATTAGACGATTTTTTTATCAGGTAACCTACCTACTATAGTTTCATTCAATCAGTTGCGTGCCGTGCGGTTTTTATTGTAATTTAAATAAAAAAAGAAACAGGTTTAACATAGATTAAAATCAATAACGTATTCTAAACACGACACAATGATACCCTCAGATAAGTGAGATTATTTTCTACTTTCTGTGCTACTTAGATACCTATTTTTGGAATAATCGTTACCGTCACGCAAGTTTTAGCTTTTTATAAATTAATTAAAATGCGCCTGGTTCAGTATTATCGCAACTTTATCACGTTACCTACTTTTATGGAACCTTCGGGTCTTAAGCCTTAACCAAACAGAAGGCTTAGCTGGTACAAGCGGCTTTCCAGTAAAGGTGGGCTAGACAGCCATTTTATTTATGGGGGCAAGTAGTGAAATTAACTCAAGTTTATGACGTAATGTTCATTGAGAGGATGGTTTAAGTGTGAGCAAGCTATTATCTAAAAACCATCAAAAAATCTAAGAGTGCCCTAATTCTGTATGGAACTCAGCTGGGCTTTTAATTTACAAGTTGCGAGGTACCGCTTATCACAAAGTGTTGAATATTTTAACACTTAAATGAAATATAAACATTTTCATTCACTCCTACGCTGCTTTCGTTCATATGAGATCATTTGTGAGAGATATTGTAGCAGTTAGTAACGTCAGAACTGGTGTCTAACCTTATGTGGGTGGATTTTCGTCTAATTTCGTAACCTTTTACCTTTTTTAAATACCTACTTACTACTTACTTATAAATAAGCTTATGGTATACACTAGTTATCCATATTGCATTCCAAACTCAATACCAGCATTCGGTTTTTTGAACCCACTTAGCAGACGCGAAGTTTCCACAGCTCCATTAAAATAAAAATCTTGGTCTAACAAACAACTTGGCCATTGAATAAAACACAAACGAAGTGCAAAGTTCAGTCATTGAAACAGTCGGTTCCCTAATGCTTATGCAATATTAAACGCTTAAATCGCCCCCGAGGGGTCGCTCTAGGCGGATTGCTCTCAGTTCGGATTTGAATCGGGAGCACATTTTAAAATCCTTGACAAAATCCAAAAATACTGAAACCTTTTCAATTTAGATCCGGCTATTAAGCCCGATAGGCTCTTTTAGATCTAAATTAACTGATGTGAAAAGTCTACGCGGCCATTAACTTGTTTCCTAGAAAAGATAGAACTAGCTTTATCGTAATTACCTACACTCTCGTAAAATACCAAATTAGGAATAGATTTGCCACCCATCCATTCCACAGTACCGAAACGTTGTGACAAAAAAATGTTTAATCGGTTCTGGTAGTCCAGTCATGCTCCATCACCAGTGTAGACATTCCAAAAAAGTTTCACCGAGCACGGTATGGCATTCACTAAGGCTTTTTACCGGCTATAGTAGAAGATTTATAGTAGTGCCTGGGACAAATTAAGATGGAATAGGCTTGCCCAGCACCTATTCCATCCTCTCAGCTTAGTCGGCCTTGTCCACAGACAGGAGCTGACTAAGCCGCGGGTTTCCTCACGATCTTTTCCTTCACCGTTTGAGAGAATTGGCATAGCGCACATCAATTTTTCGCAGAGAAAAATCCGTTGGTACACGACCGGATTTGAACCCACGTCCTTAGGTTCGGAAGGCAGGGTCACTACCAACTAGACTACCAGTGCTCTCATGGCATTCACTAAGTAACGGCTAAAACCCAAAATTAATACACACTCAGATGGAGAAACTAATATCCGTTTCTAAACTAAACATCTACATGCAAGAAGTAGTTCAAGTTAGAAACATAAATCATTTGATTTCTTGTTAGTTTCAATAGGGATGTAGAAAGGAATATTCCAACTGAAGGTAGACGTCAGTTCAAGTGTCAGTGGTGCCGAGTTAGTGACGCCGCGTCAGAGCTACTAAGCAAATGTATGGAACGTCATTCCGCATCATTGACACTGCGCTCGAATGGCGTTTCATGCTTTTGCGATATTAATGCGGCGCCACTGGTATTTCGAACTCTCTTATTACTAAACTATTTTTTCTCTTACCTATATTCAAGTAGGTTACTAGGAATCGCTTAAGTAGGTACTAGACTAGAGACTTGTTTTTACGCTACTTCAGCACTGGTGTCATTAATTGCCTTTTATTTAAACTTAGACTTTGATTGTAGAATTCTTCATAGTCCTTAGGTGGGCACTGGAAAATGCGACACAGTTTTTACTATAGCATTTTCGAGTGTTGTATTTGTATCGTGCACATATGTAAAAACTTTCAAATAAATAAAAAATATACACAGGACTAACCCCCGAATACTCAAACGCGACTCAAAGTTGAGCATGTCTCAAGTCACGGTTTGAGACGTGCTCAACTCTGAGATGCGTTTGAGTATTCGGGGGTAAGTTCCTTTCAAAGTCGACAAATCAGTCTGATTTTTATTGAAATCTGGAATTATCTTTGATTTTTTTTTCGTGAACTACCTACTTATCTAAAGACAGAAACAAAATAAAAACACTGTGTGATTTTATACAAAATGAAGCTTTCGATCGAGTGACCACTTACAGTAACACGTCTGATTCGTGACGTAATTAAGTTACTCATTCAAGTCATCGTCGTTCTTCTCTTTCACACCTACAGTACGCTTTTACTTTATTCATAAAGACATAATAAATTTAAAATTTTGACTATGAACCTTAAACGAATAAGTGGTTTAGTTTGTACAAATGATGTAGACGAATGCGAAGACGACTCAAATTTGTAACAAAATCACGCTACCCGGTGCGACAGCGTGATTTTATTCTATCTTTATTGTTGACACAAGTTATACTAGAGACATCCCTATCTCACAGTCTCGCAGTTGTACAATAATTGCATACCACGATTCTGGTTAGTAATGAAGACGGTTTGTGCAAGTCTTGTTTACATTATCTCGTTGTTAATTATATTGTTGTATGTATGATCATTTCTGTTTGGACTTGTTTTATCACTAGACACTTTATTACCGTTTTATTTTGCGCCTGCGTCGTATAATTTTAAGAAGTAGCCTATAATGTTATTCCAAGTAAAAATAGTAAGTATTGTGCGCGGTCACAATTGGGATGGGTGACTGCAAGTGGCATTGCGAGCTGAGCGCTTCCGTGCTTCGGAGGGCACGTTAAATTGTCGGTCCCGGCTTTTAAGTCGTTAAGCCATGACACAAGAGTTGGCCACTAGCTCATACGAACTTACTTTATGTTATTCCAAGTCACGTAATATGTGTAGTCTAAATTTAATTTGAAACCCTTCAACCGTTAGACGTAGACATGACGTAGAAACAGATTTTTAATGACGTAGAAATGCCAGCCAATCTGTTGAGCCCACACAAGACCTCTAAAATATTTTGTGTGTATCATTATATTCTGATTTTCTTTACAGGTTGTGTTCTTCAAAAATGGGCAGCGTATTTTGAAGTATGTGTATGGCAGAGATCCTCCTTACGAGCTTTACAACTTCACGGGAGCGACTGTAGATGTAAGTAACCAATGTAGTAAAAATAAAGTCACATAGTATGAACATAGAAATTACTTTTATCGATGAAGAACATTGCAATAACATAACTATTCTAAAGAATAAAGTTGAACAATGTAGTTAAATAAAAAGTATCACTTGTGCTTCAGGCAGCAGAGGAATTTATTTAGATAAAAAATATATAAGAGGTATAATGTAATTTGTGATTTTAAAATGTAGGTAGTTCGTTTTTTAAATAACTGTTTAAAATGACAATATCCAATGAGATGATGAACGAATGAACGACGATATATGAACCGGAATAAGTAAATTTTACTACTTCAAATATAAATCAATACATGAAACCTACGGGTGGCTATGCTACGGGGTTACAAAATTGTCGGTGAAACTTCAAGAAGGAAGAAGAGACAACTAATAAGGACACTTGAAACTTGTGTATGAAGGAACCTCTTGGGGAGCAATTGAAACTTTTCATTACACTGGTTATCTCTAACAAATGAAAAGTTATTTGATAAAGATAACAGTAATGATCCTGTCAAAGGACAGGATATTATTACATACATACAAGTACATACATATTCTATCTAGTCGTGTCACTAGTTCTTTCGGACCAGTGTGGTGAAAGGATTTAAAGTGCTCCTCTAAGGCTCCTTTCGTGCACTTGTTGAACACATTCATATTATCACGCCAGTATCCCTAATGGGATGGGCAGTCACAAATTTATAACAAAACTTGCAGTCACTCTTGATTCAAAATAATTTTAATAAAACCTTAAAGGCTTAAAACCTTAAAATATACACACTGAAAATTTCAACTGAATGGGCTGTATCTCATGAACCATAATAGGGGACCAATGTCATTTTTAGGGTTCCGTATGCGAAGGGTGCTAACGGGACCCTACTACTAGGCCTCCGCTATCTATCCGTCCGTCTGACCGTCTGTCAGTGGGCTGTCACCACACTGGTTCGAAAGAAATAGTGCCACGACCATCGATTAGTGAAATCGAAAAGGTTTCTGTGTGTCAGTAACAGTAATTTTCTTTTAGTAATGGCAAATACAAGAGATGGACAGTAGCATTTTGACAGCGATCATTTGCCATCGCTTGTTCATCGACGTAATAGGCAAGCAAACTCTGTTTCGATCGGAATGGCAATATATGCACTCTATCCAACTTTCGAGCGTGCCCTAGATCCCGGGAATTCTCAACTAATCAGAAACTGGAGTATGCTACATAAAGATACTTGCAAACATATTTTTAGCACACTAACCATCTCCTGATTTTGAAGCAGAACATGATGCAGAAAGAGCACGCTAAAAAAACTAAGATTTTTTTATGAGATTCTTCTGATAATATTGAGTGTTTCTATGAGTTTTATATTACAACTAGCTGTGCTCCGCGGTTTCACCCGCGTTTTTCTCGTTTCCGTGGAAATACCGAGATAAAATATTGCGTATATTATAGCCTCCCTCAATAAATGGACTATGGCCCATAACTCATTAATAGGTACCAACTCTTAACATCTTACACACGTGATAACTTTTAAACGAAATATCCGATTGAGATGAAACAAAAAGTATTTTACTTCTACATAAATACTCTTGATAACATAATGCTTAATTTCGATAAAGATTAATATTAGGATACATATTTAACGTAGTTTTTTTTTCTTCAGACGATTTAATAATTATTTTGAACACAAAATCGGTTATTGTGATTAAACCATGATAGCTAGATATATGTTCTCGCGGACTTTTTTGTAGGTCTTAATGGAATCTACAAACCCGTAGTACATCATTTTTTTCTATTGTCAATAGTTTTTGCAGCGCACGCAAAAATAGGTTTTCGATTTTACACCTTGTGTTACAAAATAGCAATTTTACTACGGATCCTTAATTTTGAAAAAAAAACGTAGCCTATAGCCTTCTTCGAGAAATGGACTACCCAACACTGAAAGAATCATTCAAATCGGACCAGTAGTTCCAGAGATTAGCGCGTTCAAACAAACAAACAAACAAACAAACAAACAAACAAACACTGCAACTTTATAATATTAGTATAGAGAAATATGCATTTAAGAAAAGAAATTGTGGCATTGTTAAACCAGCCGTATCAATCTGAACAATTATTGACTTTTTGCCGAAGAATTATATATTTTTTTCATTTCAATATTTGATCAGCACTCAGATATAATTTCTACACATTTTTCATACCACAAAGACGTCTTTGAAACCGCCAGGATAAATGTAGGTATTTGCTTCCACAAGCCAATTTCTATCATCCCAAACCACATACTCGTATAACAAGCACTCACTGCATGCACCTGCCATAGAGCATATAATACGTAGAAGTGGTTTATTGGCCACAGAATGTAGACTAAAGACGTCCATAAATAATTACTCAAATGTATTAATCATTTGCGTTGTTTACTGAGTAACTAATTAACTGACAATTATCGCACCCCCTGAACCATAAATTCTAGATGTATAGAATTAGAGGATCTACCTATCCCTCTTATGGTGTAGAGCTAAGAAAGGAATTCCCGAAATTCAACTCCTTGAGGACGCAGAGGGTACATGTAGTTTGGATAAAAACTCCCGAAGTCCAACCCTTAAACATAGTTGCCATGTCTATCAGTCAGTTTGTTCTTTCTTAATCAGTTGCATGATATAAATTCACAGAATATTAGTACGGTATCATGCTGTAATTTTAGACGGTAGTACATTTTGTTGACCCGCTCAAAGCTATGGAGAATAATATATTTTTTCCTACCCTTTCATGTGGGATGTCAATGGATATAGCTTTCAAAAATATTGGGGGGTTTCATCAATACTCTCTGATATTGTCAGCGATCCGTTTTATAAATAAGAAGCTTTTTTCGTTTTTGTACTTACGAAAACGAAAAAAGCGAAGTTAGTACGGCTTTGCTACTAAGCAAAGCCGTACTAACTTCAGATGCCTTTATTGTGTCACGCATTTGGCGGGTTTTTTACTTTGTACTCTATAACATAGTTCAGTTAGCCTAGTTGGATTTTCAGTGTTGTCAATCAATTCCACAAGGTCGGTCAGCGAGTCATACAGTATACGAGGTAGAAGTCATAAAAGATAATGTTTATTTAAAATTACCGCTCAGCATAGGAGATGCACAATGTTTCACAATGAGTCTGTATGAAAATCCTGTCAAGTAAACTCGCAACCATTGTTTGAACAGCATCAGAGTGCACGGTAAATGCTATTTGCGAGCAAAATATTCCATTATGGTAATTTTTATTAGTTTTTTCGTACGGAGAGAGAAAATACCACTGTTCTGTTACAATGTGATTATTCTAATTTCGGGGATGGAAGTAAATCATAATAGAATGGGAGGTTCGTAAAAGCGTAGCAATTTTGATAGCAGTTAAATAATAAAAAACTTGGAACTTACGCAAAAGTTTGTATGTATGTATAGATGTTTTTACTCTTTCACACAAAAGGTACTGAACGGATTTGAATGAAACTTGGAATATACATAGTACATGTGTTGGATTAACGTAATAGATTATTTTTTATCCGGGTTCAACGGAAGCAAAGCCGCGGACGGCACCTAGTCCTTCATACATACATACATACATATTATCACGCCCTTATCCCTAATGAGGTAGGCAGAGTCACAAGTTTGCTAGAAGCTAGCAGCCACTTCTGATTTAAAATCCTAAGATGGATATTGTTGACCTTGGTAATAAGTGATCAGCCCATCGCTCATATTGGTGCTCCATCATTTTGGAGAGGATATCTCCCTTAGTCGACTTTTACGACATGCTCGGGGAGAGAAGCAGCTGGACGCATTCTATGCTTTTTCTTTACTCCCAGTCCAGCAGAGAAGTAAGTCCTTCATAAATTATATAAAAAAAATTCCAACACTCGATTAATTGTCAATAACGTTTCAACGATTCCAAACACCATTTCTACGAACGTGCAATTGTGGATAGCAGCTGAATAGAAGTTCCAATTCCGCGTATTTCATTCAGAATTCAATAAACGCTGTGTGTGTAATATACAGGGCATAAACAGCTTTAGTAGGTAAGTACACTGGAGAAACAATCCCCGTTATAGGCTCTAGGTTAAAACAAATCGCTTCATTTCGAAAGTCGTTTAGCGTTATGATCACTGTTCAACTAGGTTTGCTGTAGGTGCGTAACAGAAAACCATATCGATAATACCTATACACAAAGAAAAAACATACATACATAAAATCACGCCTGTATCCCATAGAGATCACGGAACTCAATTTGCTACGATCCCCACCTACTTCTTTCGCTTCATTCGCTCTCATTACATTCTTCATACAATAAATATTTGAGGACATATCACACAGCCCCAAACTAAGCAAAGCTTGTGTATTCTGCCGTCATAAGGAAAAAAGACGTATCTGACATTTTTTTTAATAATTGAGTTACATACATCATCGGAATCAGTAAAAAAAGACGCATCTACCAGTAATTTTTTCTCCATTTCGGAAATTTATGTAGAAACGTTCTATTTTCTTATGACGGCAGTATTATGGAAACCAGCTGATGACTGATAGAATACTTATATACTTTTTTTTCGTAAATACATACTTATAATACATAGTACTACAACACCCAGACCCGGAAGAAATATTTGCAGAGCATGCAAACATTTCTTCCGGGAATCGATCCCGCGCCTCTTGCGTCTCAGCCGAGCACTCGCCCGCCTCGCCATAGAGGTCGCCGAGGTATAATGAAGTTATGTAACTCATATCAAATCAATTTGATATATACAATAATTTACACAATGATATAATGGTGACTGTGATATTTTCTACATTTATTACATTTTTGTAAAAACAACAATATTGTTCCAGTTACAAAAGCTCTCTCCAACAAAGGTGACGCTGGAAAAGATGGATTTCTGGGCGGCCGGCCAGTACGCCTGCGAAATTGCTTTAGAAACTCCTTTATACTCCAAAGTTTCCAAGGAGCACGAAATAACGGTAATAGGTGAGTACACGATTTTTGAATTTGTTTGAAAAATTGCCGATTTAGGACTTGAGAGCCTAAATTTTTATTTACTTATTAGCCTAGATTTTTCCATCATTATTATGTAAATCATATTTAAAGACTGCTATACGATAAAACAGTATCAAATTGGACTTAACTAGTTAATCTAAGAAATGCTAGTTATATTTGTAAAAATAGTGTGATAAACTCATCATCATCATCTTCCTGCCTTTATCCCACTCTATGTGGCCCAGAGTGGGGTAAAGACACAGAGAGAGTCGGCACAGAGTTTTGGCTAAGGTGTTTTATGACCGGCCACCTGCCTGACTTCAATCCTTCTTGGGAATACTTGCTTATTGTATCTCATCATGTTGGAGAGGATACTATCCCGTAGTCGACTTTTACGACGTGCTCGGGGAGAGAGGCAGCTGTACGCATTCTATGTTCTTTCTTTACTCCCAGTCCAGCGATGAAGTAAATAAATAAAAATAGTGTGATAAATTTAATGAATCAATAACTAATAGCTGCTGGCAGAAACTGGATGCGTCAAGCCAAAGATAGGGCGCGATGGCGCTCATTAGGGGAGGCCTATGTCCAGCAGTGGACTGCTATAGGCTGATGATGATAATGATGATGAATAACAAATATCATACCATCTTGTTGATAAGTTAATAAGAATAACGTTTCAACGTACCAGAGTCTGCATGTGGCACACCTTTTTTCAATTCTTGGATATCGAGTATAGCCATAAATGAGCCGCATCTTTATAGTTCGCCAGAAGCATCGTCCGAAGATAAAAATAAAGCACAAAAAGCTGTCAGCCAGCGACTACCTGGAGGCGACGTGCTCGAGCGCCGCTGCCTATCCCGCACCCAACCTCTACTGGTTTATCAACAATGTTAAGGTAACAGAACAAGTACATTCAGAATAAATAATAAATAAAAAGGCCTTTTACCAAAAGAAGGCAATTTTTACTTTCATTAACGGGACGCTGTAGTACCCGGGACGAATTAAGATGGAATAGGCTTGCCCAGCACCTATTCCAGTCTCTCAGCTTAGTCGGCCTTGTCCATAGGAAAGACATGGTCAATACGTTCGGAGCTGACTAAGCCGCGGGTTTCCTCACGATGTTTTCCTTCACCGTTTGAGAGTACTGGTATAGTGCACTTTTTCGCACAGAAAAATCCATTGGTACACGACCGGATTTGAACCCACCACCTTAGGATCGGAAGGCGGGGTCAATACCAACTAGACCACCAGTACTCTCAACACCCAACAGCATACATAGTCCTGACCCCACACTAGGATTCCCTATGTCGTGGATATCAGAAACCACCCGGTATTATGACATATGAAATTAACATAGTATACTATTTATTTGAGAGCATAAAGGTTCATTGACACTGCCTCAAAATAAATAAAAAGTAAAAGCTGCGAGCGATCACATGCGGCTGAGTGGCGCTCTCCTCGCCTGCACACGGCTTATAAATAATGTCTACGGTGCTATGTGAATCTTATATGTCCATCAGAATAACGTAATTTTTTCCTCCTTTTATTAGGAGCGCGATACATTCACAACCTAAGGCTTTATGCGGTCGCTGACCTGATAGATTGACACTTTCACATGAGAAATAACATGGAATCGGCGCGACCTAAAAATGTCGTGTTGCTTTCAATCACGAAGACACCTTAACACAAAGTGACCAAGAATATGACAGTTTCATTCTATCATTCACACTCGTATAAATCCTTTGAAAAACCAATCAATCTGAAAAACAGTTTAAAAGTTAGGCCGTGAACAGGAACCTCCTATACCTAGTAGAAAATCCATCCAATTTCAAACGTTTCAAAATAATAAACATCCAATTTCATTCGATAAAGGCTAAAGTCCATTATTCCATCAAGCTGTCTATAATATCGATGCTAATTGACGTTTGACAGAGATTCCAGTATTACATTCACTTCATGGTATTTGGTCCCTTTTCCAATGTTACTCGCCCAATGTTTCGTTTATAATGTCGATGTTCAGATCCGGGTGTGGTACTAATACCTAGAAGGGGCATTTTTATTTGGGCAGTGTAATTTATAATGTGTCCTTTTTACACTACTGAGACAATTATAATTTGTTTAGCGAAGTAAGTACCTAAATACGTTACGTGTATGTTGAATAAAATCAAATGTTTTACTGATTTGCCACATAGATACATTTATCATATGTATTTTAAAAAACTTATTCCTAATTGTGTATCATATATATTCTACATAATGAAATTTTAATCCGGGTATTTCTTATAATATCTGTAGCTCTATGTATCAATTGTTTAAGCTTCCACGTTCAAATAATTGTAATTTGAACCGTAACATAATATTTGAGCAAAACATCAGTCCAACGAATCGATGTTTGTTAGCTAATTAATTCTTTAAACTCATACATTACACTGGCTAAATTTTAGGCTTTTGTTGTACCGAATTTCAGTTATTATCTAGTTAGTGAGTAAATGGTAAACGGTGAATAAGATAAAGTGAATTGTTTTCCTCAACACAAAAAATTAACATCGTGCACGAAAACACGCAGTTGTGTTTTCCACTGAACGGTCATCCATCCATTCGTTATCCACTCAGAACGTACCAGTCATGCCACTAACGCATTATTTTCATCGCAATTATCTTCATCATACAAACCTACAGCTGAACATAGACTTCGTCAATATACCTCCTGAACGAACCATTTGTTGCTGCCTCTGTCCACCGATGCGATCTTTTTCATCGTCCATCGAATGAGAGTCCTATACTTTATTTTCTGGTCCATGGCCGATATTCCAGAACTTTTACCTACGGAACTGCGAGCGAACTATGTGACCCACTCTTCGCTTATTCTTCCATATTTATAACCATGATAGTTTAAAAAGTAACAGAAATAAACTTACTACTAATACAAGTAGAAAGTGGAAGCATGCTCAAGACACTGAATGCATTGCCATATACTGAAAGTTTATTATATATTCTTATGCTTTACTCTGTGTTCGCCAATTGTATATGATAGACAAATAGATAGATAAAAGCTTTATATGGCACAGCAACATTACACAGACACAATAAGAGAAGTACAAAAACAAACACATAAAATGAAAAACTAATAACTAACAATACGAAATATTCAATAAAATAAGTAAAACTAACAAAGCAAACAGACAAAACACCTGGTATAGAAAACAAATCCAAAGCTTAAAATTTAAAATTTAGGCAGGTGCAAGGAGGTCTGTGCTGCTGCGGTGAGTCAAAAAGGGCCAGTTGACCATATGCAACTGTATTATGTTTTCCCCAGGTGGACGAGAAGCTCACTGTTCCCCACGGCACCCAAGCTCTACACCGGCACCACTACGGCATGCCTCTCACCATGTCGACCTCATCGCTCCACTACCCACTGTCGAGTCTCCAACTGTTCCCGAACCAGACAGTGGATATCACGTGTCTTAGCACCATCCCTGGGTACAACACCCTGGGGGAAGGGTTTGCTGATGCGCAGAATCATACTGTGGCCGGTAGGAATACATTTTCATTAATCGTTTTAACTTTCAGACTGCGTTTAGACCAGAGATGTGTGAGGTAGCTTCATTGAATGTATGAAGTTCAAAATTCAAATTTACTTTATTACTTAAAAGCGCTAGGATCATTTGTACACGTCTTAAAAATGAAAAAATCCGGTGTTTGTTTCCTAGCGCCTCGCATATGTCTGGAGGAAACGCAGCCTTAACCGAATATACAAAAAATATTCCTTTTTCTATTTGAATTTTTCATTTACACTATTTGTAGAGGCAGTTAATGGGGTGCAGACTACAATCAACCTTTTAAGATGGAGTGGTATGCTTACTTAGCAACCAAGATTTCCACACACTTGTCGGACTTATCCATTAAAGACGTGGTCTTTTACGTGCCGAGCTGACAAAGCCACGGGTTTCCTGGTGAAACATCACGTATAAAAAGATTTACTAGATACTATAACGTGTTAGCGTTGACTATAAACGGGCCATTGACTAAAGTTCTCTCCTTCTGACTTGTCCTGTTGTACAATCTGTACAAA
The DNA here is from genome assembly GCA_949320045.1 of Scotopteryx bipunctaria. Lineage (NCBI taxonomy): Eukaryota > Metazoa > Arthropoda > Insecta > Lepidoptera > Geometridae > Scotopteryx > Scotopteryx bipunctaria. The sequence goes on along the minus strand of OX439450.1, from coordinate 7,017,667 downwards.
AGAGACACGTGATAAAATAAATGAAAACTTGATGAAAGTTCCTTATTTCTTTATTTATCTACCGTCATTGCAGTCTACTGGCGTTAATGCTATAGGGCTTGTGTATTATGATGGCCAATTATTTACCTACGCCATGTCAACGAAGTCGTCAATAGTCTTTAAACACAATCAAAAAACGTAGATATTATAGAAAAACTAATAAGAAAGTTAAAATAAATAAGCGATCAGAAAAATATAAAATTTCTATAGAAAATAATGTAAATGACTTCAGGGAAAAAGCGAATAAGTAATTCACATCGTGAACCTATTTAGGTATTAAAAATTTATATTCAGTGACTCAGTTATTATCATGATGCATAAGAATCACGTTTAAATATCACATAAACCATTAATAATAAATGTACCTACCTACCTGACAGCATTATTCCGAATCATAAGCCTAAGTACCTAAGTTTCTATCATGTTTTGTTTTACTGTGGGCGTCCCTACCTACATATTACGATAGCATTTAAACACCCACACAGCCTTACCTTACCTAGAATATTATTTATTTTGAGTCAGCATAAAATTACTAAATCTATGTAGGTGGGTGTACATCCTAGGGTATATTGGGTGAGTTTCCTCTCTAAGGCTATAATCTACTCGTAATATTATAAACGCGAAAATTTGTAAGGATGTGACGATGTTTGTTCCTCAATCGCGCCGTAACGGCTGAACGGATTTAAATAAAACTTGGAACATACATAGTATGTGTGCTGGAATAATATATAGGCTACTTTTTATTTTGGTACCACGTGAGTGAAGCCGTGGGCGGAAGCTAGTATAAATATAACTATAAACGGCTCATGGGTATTGGATACAATTTGGATAAAAGTAAAAACTGCCATGTTAATTTGATTACGAAAAAAAACTTCGTTTTTGAGTCATTTTGTTGTATTAAATAACATTGCGGTCGCTAGTAACAAACGGACTAAAATGTTTTAACAGGACATACCCTGTGGCGACATTTTCATAGATATTTTCTAGATATTTTCACGACGATAGTTTTAATGTAAAAGGTGTTTTTTTATTAATTTGAATTTCGACTGAAAAGTTAAAAACTAAGTTCAAAATAAGATGTCTATGGTTTTTTAATGATCTACTGTATGCGCTGTACTCATTATAGTTTTTGTTTTAGTTAACGTTGTACGCCTTGAGCCAGCGCCCACACAACTGCCCGTGAAGATAGTCAGTCAAGAAAATAGCTCTGCAACAAGGTGGATCTCCAGTAAGCTAGTGTTGTTCTTACTTCTGTGTTACTTCAGTGTCTAAATAATTCTGTGTTTAGATGTATCGTAACCGCTGATAAATCGATGTACATTATGAACTAGGGGTCGAATAATCGAATGCTTATAATACCTTAATATTTTTTTGCTGTAAAAGCTAAAAAAGTATTGATGTAGTACCTTTACTTTACCGGAATTTGAAAAAATGCTTCTACATGAATTACGTAGCACATTACAAGAACTGCTACGCTAAGCTAGTATGTCGGGTTATTAAAACCAATTCCCGTGGAATTGTACCTAGGTACCTACTACTGCAGTAATAATCCCGAAAATGCACGAGTTATCGATAAAATTCAGATTCCATAAATTTTCTTAATAAAATTATCAATTAGTAAAACCAATTTGTCAGAAAACACGGCGAAGTTTCCGATATGAAAATAATACACATACTAGTAAACCCATTATGTTTAAGTAAATAAGCATCCGATTATTACCCGAACCCTATGGTACGATTACACCAAGTCTTTTATCGTCCGAAATACGTCAACGGTCGAACTCGGCTGATCGAATCAAACGTATGCTAAAAGAAAATAGCGGGTACGCTACTACAATAGACATTGTCCATTCGATTCCATCGACCATACTTCGGCCGATGACGGGTTAGGTGTATTCCTTTTTTTTAATTTATTTAAGGTGTATTCCTACTGTAGAACAACCTTAAATAAGTGAATGTTACTGAAAGTCTCGCGGTCGAAGGGTCATTCAATTCAGTATTCTGAAAGTGAATGTTTTATCGTTCAAAATGTAATTTATATAAGAACTTTATTTTCTTTTTGAGATACAAAATAAAATGGCTTTCACTTATCTTGATTTTATGAGAAATATTGTCTCATATCTGAAAAAAAGTTAGCGTTACTTTGAGCATATTATATGAAACCACGTACTTAAATACAATTTTCTCGTTAAATATTTTATGTAGAAGCTCTTTTTTGCATCAAATATTAAACTTTTCAAAAACTTAGACAACTTTATTTTATCAAAGATTGTTACGAACTTATTATTATTAAAGTAAATAGAGCAAGAACTTTTAAAATGCTCCTAATGGACTTCTAATTTGAAATTCAGTACCAGAAAAAACAATAAATAATCGTTATCATTTTTACTCATAAAAATAAAAAGAGATTTCTTCAGAAAGTTTCATATTGAATAGCGGTTCATTTTATAGCAGAAACCATTCATAACAAACACTTCAATATTTTGCATTTCTTGCATTCTAGTTCATTTGCATTTCAATCACAACTAAAGTAAGTGTTTACTCTTTCATAAATCGTTGAACTTATGTATGCGCAATTGTGAGACTGAATTAGAAAATTAGGGATTTGTAATGACCCGTAACCCCTAAACCAATGCTAGATCTCATGTCCATTACGTGTAATGCCAAAGGAGGGTGCTAAGCCATGGTTTCCTAATGTAGGTGAACGTGCATTTCTTGTACGTAAATTCCCTCTACCATTATTGCCTGATTTCAATATTCTACTAACCGGCAATGGATCGTTAATTACCTAGCAACGTCATTAATTGTCGAAAAGCACCATACATTTGTTGACAGAAAAACGTTTCTATGGTAGTAAATAATCCGTTGTCCGTTAGTAGAATATTGGAATCAGACATTAAACTGCTTTCAGTTTACTTGATTTCTTTCGGCTGTTATCTTTAAAAATAACCATATTTGCAAATTACAACCTATGTAATAAAAATAATTAAATGTATGTGCAGAGATAGCCTTAGAGTTTGGCAATGAATACACTTCACTAAAATTTCTACGCATAGGTTAGGCCTCTGTGTATTTTTTTATTTAAACTTCATAAAACTGTAAAACCATTGTGTATGGAATAAATACATCCCAACGTATTTATTAGCACAACACATTAATTATTTAAAAATGTATTAATTAAAAATCATGGACCTGTATGAGCACAACTCTTTCATACATTTAAAAATGTCAGTCAACAGTTTTTGAAATCACCGATGTATGAAAATTACGATGCGGCTTGTGTTTGCACGAGTTAAAACGAGAAGGCAACTGACCAAATGTAACCTCGGTTACTTTAACATCAAGTACTAGAATGACACTTAAATGGTGAAATAATAAAAACTCTTGGCGCAGCCTGGCTATAACTGACACGCGCAGTCAGCACATATCTGGCTTCGATTTTATGCGCATTTTCATGATTGCCGTGTTGACATCATTATTTTATCATAATAATCAACCAGGCTGTTTGACAGGATCCAATAAATAGCTAGTTGCTTAACATCTATTGGAGAAAACACATGATTTAATATCGTCTAACTAATTTCGGTGCCACTTTATCGATTGGACCTAATTAGGTCTAGACAATTACGGTCTTAGTTATAAACGTCACTTCACTTAAGTACCGTTTAAAATTGGTATTGGCTCCATCAGTAGCTCTCAAGCATTGTTTAACTTTGAGCAGATTTTTAGATGTTTTTATGAACTGTAAAAAAAATAATCGCTTGTAAAATCGTAGTTTACCGTACTTTTTCTAAAGCCAAGTAATCCATTTTCTACTATTTTTTGCGTGTGTATTCTTTACATAATAAGTAGGTAAAATATAAAATCCACTTCTGGAATACAAACTTGAACATTCAAGCTGTCAAAAAACGTTTTTTTTTTGAGTGAGTGATTGTCTTTCTATGTGTTATATACGCTCGGTATGTTTACTAATAATATGTATTACAGTTTTATTGCTGATGTGAAATCGAGTTCGTTGTTGTATTAGTGATTATAAAGTGTAGCGCTTTGTAACAAAAACATATCAAGTAGACGTGATTTGGGGAAGTAATAATATGTTTAAAAATGTTGTGAGCTGATATCGATCAGTGTTGATATTGGTAAATGGATATTATTAATTATTACTGTATTCTAAAAACGTTAGTAAAATCCCTTAAATGTTAGTAGCATTGCTTAAGTCTAAACTAAGTAGGTAAAAATATAATAAATTATAAAAATATATATACTTAAGGAAATAAGTATTCAAATCACTATTTATGTATCATTTTGTAAATCCAATTAACTAGATTTGTAAATATCGATCGTTTTCGGTTTATTTTAATTCAGGATCTGAAATAAAAAATTGGTAAAACAGCTTTTAAAATTTTATGTTGTTCGTTGAAATACGCCGAGGTTTGAGATCGACGCGATAGTAGATTGGAATCAAATTGAAATGACAAACTAAAAATAACGATAGCGACGTGCGCTAAAAATGGGTTTTAGGTTAGGATATCAAAATTTTAAGCACACCGTTAAAAACATTATAAAATCGAAATATATTATATGTTAACGTGTATTTTAACGTTATGTTATAATAATAAATTCTTTATTTAAGCCAATATACACAAAAGATACCTTATAGTCTTGCATACAATAAAATATTATTAACACTATCTACCTAACACACGAAATGTTATGTTTTCTTCGTATTATTTGACCTCCTTGAACCATACCTGCTGTTTTATTGTTTTACCCCCACGTTTAATATGCTGGCTTGAACACAATCCGGGATAAAGTGTAAGTAATGCGTTGAACGTTCATATTATGTTCACATTTTGCAATTTGAAAGGATTAAAAGAATTTCGCTGGCTGCCTCGCAGTTGGAGTGAAAACAAGAGGGTGTGGATTAAATATTGTGTAGCGATTTACTGTAGGTATATTGTGGTATTTTTATGGAAAAAAACAACATACGAACGAAAGAAAACCGGCAGTTTAAAAGAACAATTTAGAAGCATGAAAATAGACTTTTATATAGTGTAGAAACATTTTTATTTTCATCACTAAATCCGCTGCAGATATTTTTTTAATCAATTAATTATAAAAAAATATAAAAATAATAAGAAAGTAATGCAGTTTATCACCATGTGTAAAAACAAATTGATTTAAAAAATATACAAATTACTTAAAAAGCTATGTTAAAATTACCTAAAGGATCAATATCCGTAAGTTTCTTACAATAAAAACGTGACTTCGACTTATTTCGACTACTTTCCTACATCTTTCTTTTTATAGTTCACCGTAGTCAATAAATAATCATCTGGCTGCGTAAAAAGTTCGATAAAGAACCGGTTTAGAAAATAAATCCATATAATATCTGTATGGTGATTCCGACTTAATCGTGGTTTAAGTCAGATCCAGAGAAATGAGTTCGCAATTTTCTTTTTCTAACAAAATCTTTGAATAGTTATATATTGTGTATGTAAATGGTTACACCATTACCACTGACTAAAGACATAAGTTAAAACAAGTTTTGATTTTGAATTGTTTATTAATAGTGCTTTTACTGACGAGAGTTTCAAACTAAAAGTTATAGGTGGGTTTCGCTATCAGTTTCATCCGTCACTCCATGGTTTTAGGTTGAATCTTCTTTGATGTCCTACAAGAGCTTCTTGCTACGATCGAAGTCGGGCTACATGAAGTCGGGGTGCCCTGAGTCCTGAGTATTAAAGAGCTTTTACTGTTGGTTCTAATAAAAACGTGCCATCTCAACACATTAAGACATCAACGTGATATCCGTATACTATCAACAGGGTTGATACAATTATCGAAAGGCATAGCTGTTTCTCCCGTTTCAAGTCACGGACATAGGTGCTTATTGACTTCGGACGTTGCTTGAATCATATTTCGTAAATGTTACAGGCCCTGACTGATTTTGGCTTCACAACTAGTTTTGACAGATTATAGGATGTTGACTGTGACATACACGTTTTGTTTAGTCCTCATTTTAAATTAATTCTATTGAATTTCAGGTTACGTTGTCAAACACAATATTACTTTTTCTTATGGCTTTTGCTGTATGAAAAACACGTTCGACATTTTTAGGGTTCCGAAGTCCAAAAGAAACCCTCATAATGTCCGCCCGTCCTTAGTCAGAAGCATTTTACTCGCAGACTATTAGTTGTTCTGAAACTTTGCACGGTAGCACAAATTGGTAAACCGCACAATGTCATTAAACCTTTACCTTTGTAACAAATAGTTTTCCGATGTACCTAGGGCAGACGTTTTTTTATTTCTAATTTGTTAGGTAGAACATTCCAAAATACTACGTTTCATCAAAACTTTTTTGATATTGAAATCTATTTAAAAAATAGACGGGCGCCATAGTAATACATACCCACTTCAGAAGCTTTCGCTGTGCGTGGCCATTTATTAGAACATTTTTATTACTACTTGATATACCTACCTATATCTGTATTTGTCTTTAATCTAAACCGGCTAGTCATACTCGCACTCGTCGTTAATTAATTTATATTATAATGGTGTAAAAATACATGCAGGCTATCGATGTCTTCCTTATTGCTATACACTCTTTATAAACTTTAATATACTTAGTAAGATAGATTTTATATGGAAACGATTAGAATTGAATTCCGAAAATGGTAGTGGTCATACGGTATTTCTCGGTGTTCGCTTTGCAAGTAGTCTTTCGAAATTTAGTCAATTATACATTATCAATTGAACGTTTATTTTCCCTAGACGTCCATTTGTATTGAATCTTAGATAAAAAAAATACATTATTTGATGTTATAACTAAGGAAATGTTTAGTAAAAATATTCTCATGTTTTTTTTATAGTTAGAGTTGTTTCACCCTTGCGAGTGTTTTTCTCGATAATACATGGCACTATCACTACCTATACTTTCACTACGCTTTCATTGTTATCCCAAAAATGTCGCATCTCACTAAACTGGAACAAACCAATAAATCAGAACTTTAATGTACCTACTTGTTTTCTTTGTATAGAAAATTCCTGTTTGTGCATAAAGAATACATTCTTATATTCTTATGTTGATAGTATATAAATCATAATAGTGCCATTTATAACCGAGTGGAAGTTCGACTAAAGCCTTAGCTACTCAGTAAATTAGACAGAATCCGCATTAGTGCGGGACGGAATTAATACATTTTTGCTGTTTGGATAAGGCGTAGTTTTGACTTATCTTTTTTCATACCCTGAAAGTCCTGTTTCTATCGTTTCTGTGTGGCTAAGGCTTAAAAAGTAGGCTAATGATAGTTTAAGATAAATGTTTATATTGTGTGTATCATTGTATTTATCGACTAAAGTCGAGCTGAATTGCATGAAATTGTCTATACAAAATGTGAAAATTTTATCTCTTTATTAAAATAAATGTACTATGCGGACCTTCTCTTGTTTTATTTTATTCAGTTCACTTTAAGAAACCTCCACTTAACAAAGATAAATAATAATAATCGAAGTATGTTGATCTCAAGAATGAAATAACTCGTATGTAGCGTTTGAAAAAAGTTTCCATCGTACCAATAGTAGTATCTAGTACAGGGGTAATCCCAAAGCAGCTCTTCCAGTCCCTTGACCTCTTAGACCTCCCAAAACACACCTATGTCCTTATGCAGAAGGCCGTTACACTTAACACATGCCAAATCGTCCGCAAGTTCTTGCAGGCGGACTGCAATGCCAGTGAGGATTCTCCCAATTCATTTATGTAGGAACTGGTGTGTACTTGGCTTAGGCCAGTGTACTTCAGTTAGTCCAGTTTCCATTTACTGAACCGCGTATAAAAACTATAAATGATAATAATAATATTAAGGCGAAAGGAGCCTTTCTAAGGCCCTTCTGAGCCTCTCTAAGGCGCACTTTAACCCTTTCACCACAACGTGTTCGCGAGAACTAGAGAGACGAGTAGCATTAGTACCTTTGTAAGAAAAATATGATTCATTCGTAAACCTTGCCCAACATTTATCAAATGCGTAACTTGAACCCAAATAGAGGCGATAAATCCAAAACAGATAAAACTGTAGTTTTCAACTTTTTTATTATCTAACTTTTTTTTTTTGTTATCCTCGCAGATTTTCAAAGACTCACTTTGCTCAGTCTTGGAAGGTCATCAAAGTCACAAAATATAGACGTATCGTGGGGCAAGTATCCCATCATTATAAACGGGTCAAGTGACAGATACCTAGGTAACTGTAAATAGGAAATTCATGTTAAAGTCACAGGCATGAATATTCACATAGTAAAATAGCACACATTCATAAACTGCTTTCAATACAGACAGATTATTGAACATGATGTATTGTATGTTGGACAGAACTTTCGGGTAAGACTCCACAATACATCAACTGGTGCCCTCAACAGTTTTGTTGGATCATTCATTGTTGATGAAAAGGTTGAGCTTCTTACAAAAGAGTCTTACATGAGTACACATCTTCCTACCTATATTTGGTTATTTTTTATATAAAACCCAATACACAAACTAGTTGGAACCTATTTTAACCGACTTGAAAAAAGATGGGTGTTCTCAATTGAGCCGTATTTTTTTATATTTGTACTTTTATGAATGTCACGCGGTGTCTCGACTGATGAAAGACTTGAATTATTCTTTATATAGAATGATCAGAAGGTGGTGCCGTATAAATTATTTAACAATGATTTTCAGTGCCAGTTTCCCTAGCCAAAGTTTGTGGCAAACTAACCTAACATTCAGAGCCTTTAGTTGAGAAAAGTAACTAGTGAATTATAGCATGTACCTACGTAGTTCGCAATTTATTACCTTTACTTATTTACTTCAAGCCAGTCTGAATGAATATTAGAGCTATATGTTTAAAGCTATAAAAAGAGAAGAGCAAAAATAAACTAAACTTTTTCGAAAGGCGGAAATGTAACGGATAACTGAGTGCCGTGGATCGCTCGCTCAAAAGGCAAATTGAGCCTGTTGTTTTTATCCCGGCGCATCTGCAAAATCTTGTTACGCCAGTTATTCTGGTATTGACTGGTCATATTCAGAAGGGACAAATTGGAATAGCTTTCTGCATTTTATCTGGACGTTTATAGTTTTTTATCCGAAGCCAATTGAGGAAAATAGGTACATATAATTTCGATAATATGTTGTCGTATATCCCCTTTTTTTCACAAAAAAAGTAAGTTCGTTATGAGCTAGTGGCCAACTCTTGTGACGGAGTTTTTAGGCCGCCTAACGGCCTCCGTCATGACACATTCTAAAATGCCCTCCGAAGCACGGAAGCGCTCAGCTCGTAATGCCACTACGCGGTCACAATTGGGATGGGTGACCCCATCCAAATTGTACAACGTTGCTTAACTTCAACGATCAATTAATAACGTCTAAGCAAGCCAAGCCACGAGCGCTTTTTTTTTCACTAAATACCAAAGTTTGCATTTATTTCAATTTCCAGACGTTGGTTATGATCAAATTATATTTTAAAACTAGGATGAACTCAAAGTACAGGTAGCAAATACTATCTAACATGCTTTGATAAATAATATTCCATGCTCTTTTCTTATAAAAGTTTTTTTCCCATCTGCGTAGATTTTAGCTTTCGATCTTTGTTTTTATCCAAAGATCACATATAAAATTTACGAGTTTATACTTCGAAAGACACGTCCAGGATAAAATAGGAATTTGATATAAAAGATATTGACTAGATAAAACAGTTTCAGAAAGGCAATCATTATATTATCATACTAGCTGCCGCCCGCGGCTTCGCTCGCATGGTACCCTGATAAAAAATAGCCTATAGGTATGTTAATCCAGTACATGTACTATGTATTCCAAGTTTCATTTAAATCCGTTCAGCCGTTTAGGAGCGATTGAGGCTCAAACATCCAAACATCCTCACAAACTTTCGCATTTATAATATAAGTAAGATTACATGGAATTTTAATTACCAACTTTATTGTTGCTCATAAAATAAATAACTTATTTTCAGTTACAATTAAACAATTCAGAATCTCACGTAATAATGATTTCTGGAACTGTATAATTTCGTACTGCGTATAAACCACCCTATAAATTGAAAATCGGACGATCGTAGAGCACCCCGGTAATAGCATGGATTACAATTACAATCACTTCCATTTGTCTTTTCCATTTGACACATTCACTTGAACATTTATGTTATTTACTTATTTGGAAGTTCTGAAGCGCAGGTTGAATTCTTTCACTGCATTGGTTCAAAAGAACTGGTGACACGATTAGAAGTAGTATTAAAACATAATTTTTAATTTATTTAACTTAGAATATATTTAATTATGTTAGCTTTAATTGGTTATAGAAATAATTAGGTACTTTGTTTGCGTGGTGGCGAAACCTACGAAACCAAAAATAAAACCGGTCAAGGGCGAGTCGAATGAAGCACATGAAGGGTTCCTCCACATGGTACATCGTATATTATTATGTGTTTGTGTAAATGTTTCTTGTATGCCCACCTATTAGTGGCAGAACGTTCCCTATTAAAATCAAAATTTAAAAGCAAAAAAGTGCAAAATTAAACACGTCTCTACTATGAGGACCTCCTTAATTTTTAATTTTATTATTATTAAAAAAACCTGTAAATTTTAGATCGTTTGAAAAAGAAATTTAGAAAAATACTACAAAAAAATGTGCAAAAATTCACTCCACTCATCCAATTAGTGACCGCTCCTGGTGTTACTTCAATGATCTATTACGAATGTTAATTTTGTTTTTCCTTGTATGGGGCCCCCTGTTATTTTATTTTTATTATTTGTTGTTATAGTCAATAGAAATACATAATCTGTGAAAATTTCAAATCTCTACCTATTACGATTCATGAGAAGCCCGCTGACAGACGGACGGCCGGACGGACGGACAGCGGAGGCTTAGTAATAGGGTCCCGTTGGCACCTTTCGGGTACGGAACCCTAAAAAACTACCTGTTATCTTCAACTGGACGTTTTGCGGCTTGTAAAAACGAAATACAAATCCTAATGGCGTGGCTGAACTGTCCCACTGAATCCCTCCATTTCAATTAAGGTGAGAGCTTATCAGAGCGTTGTCGGAACATCCCCACCTGTTGTTTCTTGGCCCGCTGCCGAACCATATCCATGCAAACAAGCTCATAACTTAAAAATAACAGAATACAAGTCGTATAAGAAAACAACGTTTAAATTTTGTATGAGCGGTAACTTTCGTCAAAGTTCCAAATTCAAAAAAGTAAGTATAAGGTTGTCATGACATTGGCTGCTTAGCTATTGACTTCATTATAGCTATTATAGTACGCCTCAAATGCTCCATTCGAGCACTCGACCATGTTTTCGAACTTTTTAGGTTCTACGACATGCCGGCATCCTCGTGATGTTTTTCTTTATCGTTTAACAGACAAATCTATTTGTACACGACCGGATTCGAACCCATTACCAGACGATCAGAAAACGGGACCGCTTCCACTGGACCACCTACTACACTTCAGACATTACGGGTATTCATAATAGATAAGAACCATTTGTATGCGGATAGCAAATACGGAAAAACTTATCATCAGTTTCCGTGTCTTCAATCATTGGCAATGAGCAAAATAAACATGTATGGGAATATTGAATGGAGATTATCTGCCTGACGCTAATGAGACAAGAGCAATCTAAAGTACAAAGTTTTGCAATGTTCAACTTTACCATTTATTAACAGCCCATTTAACTTCATGAAAACCTGTAATACTCCAGAAAAATAGAACAATTTCCATAGGAACAAATCTTAAACTGGGATAACGCGTCATACCATCGAGTTCCCATGAGTTGTGCGCTAGTTTAATTTACATACATACATATTATCACGCCCGTATAGGGCGGGCAGAACCACAAGTAAACATAAGAAAGCTTGCAGCCACTAGTGGACAGTAAAAATACACTTTAACTAATACAACTAGTAATATAAACTGTATTCTAGTAATTGATAGTCTCCCATATTGACATAAAAATGGTGGGTAGTAACATTTGTCCCGTAATTTCAGCCAACAGACCGAAAGCTATAGATCCATCTCATAATATATTTATTGGAACTTTTTCTACTATCAAAGATTAACGAGTAGCTTGGTTCGTATGTGGGTTCGGCCCGTTCCAATCTCACGGTTCAGATCATTTATCGACGTTCCAGAAGTTACAGGCACTTGGAGAACACATACTTGGACAGAAAATCCAACAAAGTAAGTACTTTTCTTCTACAGATTGCTGTAAAACAAAAAACGGATTTTGTATTATTAGCCAATTTAATATCACATTATGGATCATTAAGTAAGTTATCACAGTACCTCATTTTCAAAAAATGGCTTATTAACTGGGTAATTATTTCTCCCTCATTTATAAATATTTACATAGTCAAATTACATTAAATTACGATTTTTAAAATCTACGTGTTCCTTATACGTATTTCTCTTGTATGGAGTACCACGTCCACATTTCCTAAAACAATTACCTAATTCAATTAATATCATAGCATTTAACTTAGCTATTTAAATGTAATTAGTACAATTTAAAGTTCTAGTAAAACAATACTCTGGTAGAACTTTAAAATTAGGTACTTTAAAATGAGGTCCAGATGTTGAACAGCTCCTGGCACCTGGATACATAAATATCCAGTTCTTCGGAAGCTTATTCGCCTAAAGAGAAACAGTCGCTGTAGTGTTTTATTGCTCCTTGAAGTTAATGAGTTGGGTTTGGCTTAGCTCGGAGCCTTTTCAACCTATCTTGGATCGGTGTGTGTTCTATCCCTAGATCTGACTTTGAATGGATAAATATTGTTATAGTTTACAGATAGGGACATCGAGCATATAACCGAATAAAGCGGTATTGTTATTTGTTTTTGGATGGTTTTTGACGGAATTGGATGGCCCATACTACTTCTCTATTCGGTTATATGCTCGATGGATAGGGAATATTTAAAAAGTCTTTGTAATCCATTACAGATATGTATGTATATTCGTATGAGCTAGTGGCCAACTCTAGTGACGGATTATTACAGATGTATTAGATAAACAGAGTCCTAACCCAATACCAACGCGGACGGAAAGTACTTTAAATAATATTGCTATCAAGATTACAGTGGAGATTTCATTTCATTTTTAGAAATGAGTCATACATTCCAAACCTTATTTTAAGTTATTTGTCTGACCAGGTATCCCAATCTGCGAATCGAGAAAAAAACACCTGAAATAAAATTTTATTCTAAAATAATTCCTTCAGTAACATTTATCTATCTAATAAGCTCACTGAATCCTTTATTCACCTTGTAATTATATAGAGACCTATACAATCAGTAATATAGTAGATTTTAATTAAGTAAACTTCTATTTACTTTGATGAAAGACGGTATGTATTGTTTGCTATTAAAATTGCCTGGTTTGGCCTTTTGTAAACAGCAAGCAGCAAACGAAATTAATGATATTAGCATAAACACGAACTTGCTATTAGGGAAACTCAAATAAGGTAATGAAGGGTGACACTGACTCTTACCTAGTTAAGTACAGAATGGCTATTTATACAGTAGCTATTCAGAAAGTTGTAATGAAGAAAAAGTACCTACATACCGCTAAACTTTAGAGGTAAAGCCATGGTTCGTGACCTGCCAGAGTATTCTTACAATCACTCGTATCCGCCACTTACAAAAGATAAAGGACACGCGATGCGCAGTGGAATAACTTTGACGCGGCACGAAGTCTAAACTTGACCATCTCATCGTTAATCATAGAGCTGCGCAACTCGTGACTCGAACACACAAATACCAAAAGTGAGTAGAAGCCCGCCGCTGGAACAGCATATTATTATCTACATTGCAAAATGTCCTATTTTACTTGCTATGTATTCAAATAAGCAAATTCCTATATCGTGGGGAGAACGTGTTCAAACATAATATTATTATGGAACTACGTTTTAAGAACACTTGTTCGAGGCCACCCTTTCACTCGTGCCCGATTCCTACGAATATATTCTGCTAACGGACAACGGTCCGTTCATTAATGTTGTTTTTTTTTTTCAAAAAATGTATGGCGCTTTACGTCCTTTAGTAGGTCGTAAAATAAAACACTTATGCAGTTTGTGTCCAAATTACAATTCAAGATTTCATTCAACCTACTGGTCTTACTGATTTTTTAGATTTTTTCAATATGGTGGCACTGAAAATAGTATGTTTCTTGCTTACGCAATGCTGGAACATAAAAGTCTGGTTGAGGTATAAAAAGGTAGCCATAAAAAGGCAAGTGTGAATTATGGTGGTCTTGATAACAAAGTTAGGTACATGTGGTTTTCTCCATATTTAATAAACTTTGAAAACTTAAGGTAATGCTTGTTACCCGACTGCAAAGAAGGAGGGTAATGTATTGGGGGTGTATGTATGTACATACGTGGGTATGTGGGTACCTATGTATGTATGTGCATTACTTTGGCTGACACTGTAGTCCAAACGGCTAGACGGATAAGGTGTTGTTGGATTTGTCTGGACAACGAGTGTCCTAGGCTATATGAATTGTCAAAAAATCCAACATGGCGGCTGTAAGAAGCCATTTTCAATTTATTATATTGACTGTACTTTGTAGCCGAAATGGCTGGATTATGACAATGTTGTTGGTTTCGTCTAGATGTCATAGATACAGCATATTTTTGACATTTAAGTGTAAACAATCCAATATGGCAGCTTTAAGGAGCCATTTCCAATTAACTTAAGAATTAACTTAATTAACTATTAACTTAAGGTACTTGTAGATTAAAATAGTACAAATTGTTCCATCATCTTCATCATCAATATGTGTCACAATAAATAAATATTTGTGGACATTTCACACAGCGCCATTTAGCCCCAAACTAAGCAAAGCTATGGGAACCAGATGACTGATAGAATACTTATATACTTATTTTTGTAAACACATACTTTTAATACTTAATACTAGAACAAAACCAGACCCGGCAGAAATATTTGCAGAACATACAAATATTTCTATTAGTCTAATAACTAACCCTAATTATAAGTGTTTGTACATATTTACTAACAAATTATGGATCATAATGTAGTCCGAAATAAAATCTTTTTTTTTTTTTCTCTCGTAGCGGGAATCAAAACCGCGCCTCTTGCGTCTCAGCCGATCACTCGCCCGTCTCGCCACCGAGGTCGTCAAAATCAAATATGTCGGACTTACTTGCTACCTAAATTCTAGGCAGTCGGATTTTATGTTCTTTTAAATAAATACTTGTTTAATATATTTTTATTTGTTACCTACGATAGTGTAAATTGCTATGCCAGGTGTCGTAAAAGTTTCAAGTTCAGTTTATTAATTCACAAAATGCATGTTACAGTTCTATTAAAAGAGTTTGTACATCCATTAACCTAATCTTGAATCTAGCTCTATTTGTAGCAAATCTCGAAGCTAGCCTAGTCAGCCATAAAGTTTATGATCCTGTCAAGCGCACGAAATTATTTCACTAGCCGGAGATAAAATTAACTGTGTCAGTAGTTCCGCCCTTTAGTTTGGGGATCCGTGATGATAAGTTAATCCTGGAGGGTCCAGTCCGTCATAACTCTTGAATATCTTTATGTAAGGCTACTTGTATACTGCTGCCCTTTTGTGTATCAGTTTAGGGTAATATGGTAAATACCTGTTGTAAAAGATTGTAAGTAAGTAAGCTTAAGTTTAATTCAGATTTTCTAACTAGATGGCGCTGTCAAATTTGTTTGTTTTTTAGAACGCACTATTGATGCGTTTTAATGGGAAAGTTGTTTATAATACAAAACTTTGTTTACTTACTTCCCTTCCTCTCACCTCCCTATCAGTTGAGCTTGTATGGGGTTGTCAATGTCTCAAATGTTTCTTGTATGGGGCCTTCTTATTTTTTTTTATATCTTATTTTTATTATTATTTGTTGTTACAGCGGAAGTATATACTCTGAAAAATTCAACCTTTTACCTATTACGGTTCATGAAATACAGCCTACTGATAGACGGACGGGCGGACAGAGGAGGCTTAGTAATAGGATCCCGTCGGCACCCTTCTGCTACGGAACCCTCAAAAGTACTTTATCAATTAACTTGAATATCTCCTGAATACGACCATAAACCAGTAGTTATAACTAGTGACACGAGTAAGCATAGTACCTGAAAAACATCAATCGAATTAGCTTATTGGGGTAAAAAGTGCTAAAACTCTTTGGTACAAACTGCAAACAATTCTATTCAACCATATGAAAGTTTAGCGTAAAAAGGTTCAACGCAGTCACCATACAAAATTAGCCGATTGAGCACCTCTGTGCTTTTAAGGGTCGAAACCCACGGTAGAAGCCTAAAAACTACAAAACCTCTACAGCCAAAGTTGTCCACTACATCGTATGGAGTTAGGTACCTTCCCACTTACCTATTGTCAGGTACCGCTACTATTCTACTACTCGAGTCACTAGTTATTTGGAACCAGTGTGGTGAAAAGATTTAAGTGTGCCTCCAAAAAGCTAGTTTCGTGCACTTGACACATGTGTTCAAACTTTTTAGATTCTGCGACATGCCGATTTTCTCACGATGTTTTCCTTCACCGTTTGAGAATACTAAGTAGTTTAACGCATAGAAATGTTTCAAACAGAAAAATCAGTAGGTACATAACCGAATTCGAATCCAAGTGATTAAAATATTGACAAGCTTATCAACTAAAACACTTACAAATAAATGTTTGTAAAACCATGTCACTGTAAATATATTTTGTTATATATATTTAGGCTAAAGCAGAATGCCCTGCGCAAGACTGACCTCTAGACGTGTGGCAGACCACAACGGAGATTGCAGCAAAAGTTATTTGGCATCTTCCAGACAGACTCACTACACATAAATAGAACTGCAGTAGATCAGAAGGCATTTTCCGTGCAGTGAAATAAGAGAACGTACCTGGACCATGATGTTTTGGAGAAAGGCCAGGTCAAAAGTGCCCTCAACCGACGAGCATGAATGAAGAATCTGATGAAATGAATGAAGCAATTAGTATATCAGCAAATGGAGATCCGTGGTATCTGTTAAAAGTCGGTCTCTTAAAAAAATGCCATATAATGTTCTGCTATCCATGCGAAGCCGGGGCGAGTCGCTAGTGTATGAATAAAATACCTACAGTAAGTTATTGTAACCTTGTAATTCATCACAAAGTGATCCCGGGAGCATTCGGATTGTAGAGTTATTATATACCCGTAAACCAAAATGATTATTAACGTTTAACATGTTTATTAGCTCCAATTTGTGTTAACTCAAGCATGAATTAGGGCTCTTAGCACCAGTCAGGTAATTGGTCACTAAAGTTTCTTTTATTTATTTGAGTCACAAATATAGTGCTCGCCAATTACTTAAAAATAATTTTTAATCCAACATGTGAATTGTCATAATAATTTACCTACAGGACGTAAATACAATACAACGAAGTTAACTTGATGTTCTGAGAGATACTATAAGCAAGAGCGAATTGTGTATAGGTAAATTAAAATTACCGAAAATGTATTCATAAAATGTCTCTGGGTGTTGTGGTACCATGGTACTCGTAGTTTCTGATACCCACGACACAGGCAATCCTAGTGTGGAGTCAGGACTATGTATGTGACTGTCGGGTTTTATTTATTATTCATTAAATATAAGAAAAAATCAGGGTGAAAGACAAAATGCTAGTCTATCTTGATCACCCTGTATTAGTTCAATGACCCTTTTTATCCTTCTCAGGCAGGCCTATTTGTCTAAAAAGGGCATAGTATCCTAAGCCATCTTTGTTGCCCTTTTTTTCCAGACTTGGCCGTAAGGATCAGGCTATAATATAGCCCAAAACTTTTAAACAGGTGTGCGTACGAGTCATTAGTCTGTATTAGGGATAAATTTTAGCACTTTTAAGTAGTACAGCTGATAAAATATATTATTATGGCAAAAAGTACGACAAAATAGCATTTCAGTAGAATTTAAAAACGGTTTAGCTCTCGGAACAATTTATTCTTCCAAGGTTTAGCCTCTCAATCCCAAAATCAAAATGTCAAAAAATAATGACAGCCGGTGCACAGCCGGACATGATCCGAATCGGAAGGCGTCGGAAATACTGCATTGTACAAAATATTTAGTCCAGACTTTAACTGCATGTGAAACTAATAGCTGGTTTAAAGAACTAAGCTTGTTAACGGCTGGTCAATGTGAAAAATTCACCTCTCGTAATAATGGTGTGAGCTGTATTAGAGTGTCAAATATTGTCACTGGTTTTTAATTGGTGTACAATAATTCTATTATATTTAACTGAACTTGATAATACCTGATTAAAAGGGAATATAATGATCTCTACAAATGCCCTTTCACTATCACTTCACATCACTACATAGTATAAAACAAAGTCGCTTTCCGCTGTCTGTATGTTTAGAGCTTTAAAACTACGCAACGGATTTTAATACGGGTTTTCTAATAGATAGAGTAATTCAAGAGGAAGGTTTATTATCATGCATAATATAGTAGAGAAACGCTGATAATTTTAGAGGTTTCTAATGTGATGTCGTCAATAAACACATTTTTTTGCACTTACATTGCAAACGCTGGCTGCCCTACGAGATAGATCAAATTAATTTACTACAGTATTGTACACCTTAAAAGGTCTACAAAAATATCCACGATGGTTGGTATATGTCTATCTCTTAGGGATAACCCACAATAACCATTTTTTATCCTTTACTTTAAAGCTTTATAAACGTTGTATATAAAGACATTCTGTAGTATCAGCATTGCACCCGTGCGAAGCCGGGGCGAGTCGCTAGTCATTTATAAGAGCATCATTTAACATCCTGAGCGATAAATTGGAGTAGTCAGACATCACATCCTAATGCCAATGCTTGAAATGTAGCTGTTTGCTGTTGTAAAGCTACTGACATTAAAAATCCAAATATTTTTTTATTAACTTCCATGATATTTGGTAGCTTTTAATGTAAAATCTATATATCCTACTTATTTCCTAATAGGAATAATAAGTTTGAGAGCATTAAATTGAATAATAATGTATAAAGTATTTATACACTTGTAAGAGTTTTGGCTAAGGTGTTTTATGACCGACCGCCTGCCTGACATCAACCCTCCTTGGGAATACTTGCTTATTGTATCTAATCATGTTGGAGGATACTATCCCTGTGTTTATTTTGTGAAATATTTTCGCAAAACCGATATAAATCCGACGGCACGCGAAATATTTGATATAATCCTACGAGAATATACATTTACATTAAAGTGGTAATCCGAAGTATACCAACAGTAAAACAAGATAAAATATGAACATTTTTATCTTACCTTATTGTTGTCACTATCACTTTAAAACCAATCCGCAATTCTCACCAAGAATGATTCATCAAAAATTGAATGGCTGTAATTTGAGAAACTTTACAGCCCTGGTACAAACCTTGTACAGCTCTTTTTGCTGTTAACCAGGCACTGTAATGCCGAAGGTTGGTTAATTTGGGGCCTTTTTTAGCATTATAGCGTCTTATACGGATATAAAGACGCTATAGATCCCTTGTGCAGCAAGCTAAAACAGCCATAATGTGTTCTTATTTACTAGTCCAGCGACTATACAATACAGTGTCGTGTGCTACTTGCAGGTGCCCAAAAGGTTCAAAGTGATCTTTGAGATTTTCAGTAAAATGTTAGTTACTCAATAAAAAATATATTATATACGAGTAGGTCGTTGGCCCCTATAATGTATCTTTATGTTTCTGGCAGTACTAATTGTGCATGAGAAAAGGAGTATCAGTATGTGTAAGATCCATCTCATCAGTGGTCATGCTCTCCTGGTGTTTTTAATTTCGAATAATCTAAACTTACAGAGTTACAGACATTTTGTTACAAGAGGCAGCGCTATCAAACCCAAAGCTATTTAAACTAGTGCTAAGCTCTTTCAGATGATTATTTCTCACATGATTGAAGCGTTCACGTAGAAGTTAACAAGTTAATTGGCTGATTATGAGCGCCTTATTAAATTGAGTAGTTTTCGCATCAGAGCTATAATCTTATTAGTTACTTATCTATTGGTATATATACATAAGTGGTTCTTTTTGAATATGTTTAATAATAATTATTATTGAAACATAGGTGTTTTATAAGAGCCACTAACAGACCTACAAATGACTCTGAGAGGCACTCCAAGTCCCTTCACCACACAGGTTTATTCATTGACCTAATGTCATAAAAAAGACAGGGTAAGACGACAAATCAGCAGGTCTGTTATTTTCTTCTACTGACAAGTTACTGATTAGAGGGACCATATTTAGACATGATGGCAAAGTAAACATTGTAACGAGTACAAGCTGAAAACATGTTTCAACATTAATCCAAACTTTAAGAAATAAGTTTCAACATTATGCATTTATAAGACAAGTTAATGCTGAAAACTTTAGCTAAACTACGAATGAATAGTTAATTTTATTTAAAGTGAACCGAGGCGGTGGTTCATACAGATAAAGTATCAGTAGGTACTCTCAAAAGAGATGACGGTGTATAAACTACGACATACATACGGTATACAAACATAAATCTTTCATGAATAAAAAATCGCTATGTTGCAAAAGGCAATAGCTTTTGAAACTGTATTTCAAGTCTTTTCGACCTAAAAGATGGCTGTAAAACTCGCTCAAAACTTTCTTGAAGCTTTTCACCGAACTATAAACGCATAAAACTTATTTTATGATGGGCACTTTGCTTTTAGTAAGATATCACACTTATAAGAGAATTTATCATATATTTTTTTGATATTTATCATATATTTGTGAAATCTGTAATTTAAACTTCATTATATTTACAATATTACAGTTTATTAGATATTGTACACTGTCTCTATGTACCTATCCGTTATACACAGTTTCACTGACTTCGGCAACTTATTTGAAACAGTGTTACAAAATCAAAAGTTTGTGATGATGTTTGGATGTTTATGGCTCAATCACGACTTATCGGTCGAGGGGATTGAGATGAAACTTAGAATACAACTATCTATTCTGTAACTTAAATCGAGAGCTTGAAATAATTCCACGTAAAATGGCCACTCGGCTTTGTGCTACTTTAAAAGAACGATCCATCGTTAGTTTTTTTTAAATTAGAATATAGGAACCTGGCACGATAAAGTTAAACACAATCTTATTCTAGATCACGGCATGTGTGACATTGATCAGAATGCTTAATACAAAATTCATTATCTTGTTACACGTCAGAAAAACATATCAAACCATAAATATTTATTTCGTTGACGGTAATAACCTGTCAGTCTGACGATGTTGACAACTCATTTTGATTAAGACAGGTAGCTTGCTTGACGTCACTGATTTCAAAGTCACTTGGATGATGGCCCTGAAGCGTACTCAGTACCCTACTCTTGGAGTATCAGTGTCATGGGAGTATTTAATTATTCATCTGATAATTCATTTTTAATTTATAGAATCTCGAAGGTTCTTTTCAAATGTAACTCTTGTCTATGACTTCTTTTGTTTTTAGGACGTAGAGGATTTTTTCCCTCTGTAGCCTTATTTCGATATGGTAGACTTTTAACATAGACTACAATACAATTAAGCGCATAAACCGACCTTTCCTAGCAATGATCATGTAATAATAGACGCGTCATACCTCAATAAAATTGCATTTGAAGGCTCCTCGACTATTTTATGGCAGTGACAAGGAACTCAATAATGACACAACGTAGGCGCTAGTGTGCATGCGCGACGACGGGTCGGAGGCCTAGATTACAATTCTGCCCTCCTACTGAAGAACGCAGTAACTAACATTTTTGTCCAAAATTAGTTAGCCACATATTCAGAATCGCACGACAAAATACAACATTCTGATCTCATTCACGTATCAAAACATGTTTGACATAGTTACTGCGTTCTTCACTAGGAGGGCAGAATTGGTAATGGAGGGCAATCGGATCACATCGCAGAAACAGGTTAGGTGTTCCGTGGAGTGTCTGCATTTTAAGTTCGTATGCGTGACAAGATCTGTTATTTTATTCTCCTCACTCAATTTACCTACGCCTAACTGTTATCGTATTAAGAATATGGAACAGCATCCTGACAACGATAATATCACTTCACTTCACACTTAAAACGGAAAAAAAATCTTAGTTTACCTCTTGGAAGAATAAATGTATTTATTGTTCTGAGATTTACCTATTGAGTACGAACCTGTGTAGCCGTGAAGATGTCTATTACGCAATCACAGTAGTCATTTGTTCTTCTGTGAGTAAGAGAGTATGTATGTACGTTCGAATGAGCTAGTGGCCAACTATAGTGACGGAGTTTTCAGGCCGCCTAAAGGCCTCCGTGATGGCTTAACGACTTAAAAGCCGGGACCAACTGTTTAACGTGCCCTCCGAAGCACGGAAGCGCTCAGCTCGTAATGCCACTTGCGGTCACCCATCCCAATTTGTGATTGCGCATATCGTTGCTTCAACGATCAATCAAGAAAACCTAAGCAAGCTACGCCACGAGCGCTTCAGCAAGCAAGAGAGTGAAAGTCTGGAAATGACCTTACTTTACTTCTGCCAAAAAAACACTGACAACACATCCATATAATAAAAAAACTAATTCCTTACGTAATAGGTGTGTTTGTGTGTGTGACTATACATTACATTTCATGCTTGTACCAGGGTTACGTCACCTTTTTGCTCGAGCGGTTTCAAACCCACGACCTTATTATAAGAAAGCAGAGCCTCTACTATTAAACCACCAGTGTTCTCATCTAAACAGGTTGTAATTACAAGGGATAAAGAAGAGCTTTCATGAGGAGTACAGGTTAATCTGCTGATCCTTAGGAAACGGCTTAATTTCCACGTTAATGTTTACAGCGGCATAAGTGTGTTTGCTATGTCTACACCATGTTGTTTTCATAACGTGAGACCTGTTATCTTGAGTTATTACGACCTTAGAAAGTTCACATTACATGGATATTTTCAGACCATGGTCCATCGGCCCAAAAAAAACTGATGTAAATCGTGTGAACTCTTTAAAATTTGAATCTTCTATTTGCTATAAAGACGAAACGTACACACGAAAGAATTCTCGCGCGTTGCTTATTCTGCAAATATTTTCCGGATCCAATGTAATATCAATATTTTTAGCCTAAACAAATGAAGTAGTTTTAGGGCTCCATGCGCCGTCATTGTATCCTAAGCTCTTCATATTTCATATTTTTTAAGCCAAGTATAGCTTAATAGTAGGTAATCATGTCTACGTATGGTAGGGTTGACTTAGCTAAAAAACAATAGAAGTAATAGTTTTTAGACAGTATTGTTTAGCTACTTCTGCATAAAAGCAGTTACATGTAGCTTGTTTGGTGAGATAGTTTATTTAAGGTTAGCACATAATATACCTGTTAGCCTGTCAACCTGAAAAAATATTGAACAGACGTTGGCAAGCTTGTTCAAACTTTTCTTTACTCTGTAAAATGTTAATAGAATTTAACAACTACACATATTTTTTATATTTACATATATTTTTGCATTATCGATTGCCTTAAAACATGCTTGGAGAAAGTATCCCGATTGAAACAAACTCAAAATAGACTTTTCTATTTAATTTATATTCTTGAAAGCCCTAGCAATGCGTAGTTAAATGCAAAACACGCTAGCACTGAGCACAATGCAGGCAAGTCTGTACAATTCATACGATGTCGTAGCTTCATCATTGCTACGCTTACGTAGCACCTTTACACTAATCTGCGACCTCGTAGAGATTCTACGTCAAGTATGTATATGACTGTAGTCTACTTAGGGAGGTGATTCTGTGAATAGACATCATTATCACAGTAGAAATGTGAAAAACTGACAAAATACTAACATGTCTACTCTCTGAAAATCTGTTCCCAGGGACCTAATTCTTGGAAAATATACATAAAGATAATATCTTTGTTAACCGAAAGAAACTTACTACTAATACAAATATAATTTACAAAATACAAAAGAAACAGTCGGGCTATCTAAAGGCCGTTGCAAACGGTCTATAGATAGCTCACCTGATCCAGCTCATTAGACGGTGGTAGCGTGCCAAGACGCTGGCCGCATTGCCACGTTGAATGGTAATACTGATCCGTTGAGCCAAATAAGAACCAGCTCTTGGATCGCGCATCGTCTCGACCAGACGCCCTGAAAGAATTTGGAAAACGCGGTGGGCACCCGTGCCCCACGGACCTAGAGTCTCGTCCTCAAAGTATATGTGTATGTATACACATAAGCTAAATATCACAAAAAAAAGTGTTTTTGACAATTTATAATTTTAAAATTGTTTGGTACAAGTATTTCATTAAAGTATGCTTGTATTATTTACGTATGGACAATAGAGTATAAAAAATATACCTGAACCTGGTCGTATTTGAGCAGAACTCCGTAGCGAGAGTTTGCAATCTGTGTAAATACTCAAATATTCCGAGAGCCATCAACGAAATTAAGGCGGCTACAAAAATAATCGTACAATTTATTGGAAGTTACGTTCGGAATTGTGTAAAATATCACAATGCTTGTATGATGCAATGTTTTTTATTGTCCCTTTATTGTAAAAAGCCTGGTGACTTTTGTTTTTACATGAGAAGGTACCCGAGTATAAGTAGTAGATGATAATCGCCCGTATCCGTAATAGGGTAAGCAGAGCCACAAGTAGGTACTTAATCATAAGAAAACTTGCAGCTACTCCTGAATCAAAGTCCTTTGGACTTTGATGATGATGGATGTAGCTTGTACCGTGTACCTAATTATAGTTTTTCCTAAGTTGATTTGATGTTCTGAAGTTTTACGTCTACGCTTTATTAGAATAGACTTTTCAAAAAACATTACTTTTATTAAACGGTACATCAATGTTGTCTGTTTCAAGTTTATTCAAATAATAACTACCAATTTATTTCTTTTAAGAAGTTTTTGACAGATCATTTTGGCCTAGCTTTAAGACTTCTGAGAAGCATGAGAGAAATGTATCCATATTTTTCATAGGTAATTATTTATGAAATTTCAATCTTTCAGCATACATTATAAGTTTCTAAAGCTTGAATTTCAGCAACCTTTAAATATTATAGACTTGATAATTGTGAAGCGTGGGACTTGTGTTGTGAAGAACTCTAATTGTGTCTGTCAAAATTTTCATCATTTTATATCATCGATAAAAGTTATGCTCAAGGAACCAGAAGACGAAGATAAAAATAGCATAACAACTGTAGGAATCTTCCAAAATCAAAAACCAAACGCAGAAAGTAAATCCCTTATCGAATCTCATTATAAGTCAAGTCTCTACACACATTAGGGAGGGATCACACGGGCCTCGAGAGGGTCACACTTGACCTGCCCCCGACCCTCTGAATCCAGTGGCTTACCAATACGTCAAAAGTCACTGCGTAAGTGAGGAAACTTACTCTTAGTTATTCTTGGGCCTGCCGGTAACCTTTGTCTCCCTTCATAGTTTAGATGTTTAGTATTTAAAAAGGCCTTTTACCATCTATAGTAGAAGATTTATACAGCGTCAGGAGGCAACTTTTACCTTCACTAACGGGACGCTGTAGTGCCCGGGACGAATTAAGATGGAGTAGGCTTGCCCAGCACCTATTCCATCCTCTCAGCTTAGGCGGCCTTGTCCACAGGAAAGACATGGTCAATACCTGCGGAGCTGACTAAGCCGCGGGTTTCCTGGCGATGTTTTCCTTCATCGTTTGAGAGTACTGGTATAGTGCAGAAAAAATTTTCGTGCAGAAAAATCTTTTAGTACACGACCGGATTTGAACCCACGACCTTAGAATCAGAAGGCGGGGTCACTACCAACTAGACCACCAATGAAAAATCTATTGTGTGACAACTACAGAAAGTAAGAAGACAGAATGATATTCGACGGCAATTTTTTTTACCAAGCGGAGTAGAAATAGTGGTATCTAGTCAAACATCAATTAACCACTTGCGTAGAACACCTACGAAAAACCTACCTCAAAGCATGTTTTGAAAGGAATATCAGCACAAAATGGTAGTTTCCATCTCAAGGGTCATAATAACACAAAACAACCTCTCAAATTTTCGATTATTTTCAAGGATGACTGAAACATAGCTTTAGCCAAATAAGCCGGACTCAAACATTGTGGTCCAACCCTAGAAATTTTATAAATGGCATTCTCAAGCAATTTAATTATCCTTATCGTGGTCAAAAGCTAATTAAAAGGGTCGAAGTTAAATTCGTAAAGCAAGATTAGCAACACGTTGTTTTAATAACTTTAGTGAGCTTTAGGAACTTGAATAAATTTATATGGTTAAGGTTTAATTCTCAGAACAGCAAATCAACTTATAATTGTCAATATATAGTATGATTATCAGAATCATAGAGAAAATTATAAACGAAGTTGATTTACTGTATTACAGAACGAATTAGTATAAAAAATCGTAGTATCGAGTATCGAGTTTTTGACAGATTTTCATCAAAAACTGTCAAAAAACCGTGATTTGAGACGTGCTCAACTCTGAGTCGCGTTTGAGTATTCGGGGGTAAATGTCCCAAATTCCCAATGCGAATGGGAAATACTAGGATGGTTGCAGCAGTGTTTCTTTAAACGTAGGAGCGAAGTGTTTCCATTGAAAAGGCAAAAAACACTGGCGTTGCACACGTCAAAGGCACGTACCTATTTATTTCAAAGGAATCCTTTAAATAAACGTCCTCGACGAGAGTGCTGTTGAGTCACGGCGCGACGCCACCGGGTACTAACATTCGTAATTTGTGCTACACTTTACTTACAGGGACGGAGTTAGTATACCCAGCTAAAAGTATACTTTCGAAGTATGCGTTAGTGACGCCGTGACAGATGTACTACGAAGATGAATTGAACATCAGACGGCCTCGGTGGCGTGGCGGGCGATTGCTCGGCAGAGGCGCAAGAGGCGCGGGTTCCCGCTGCGGAAGAAATCTTTGTATGATCTGTAAATATTTCTTCCGGGTCTTGGTGTTGTGGTACCATGGTACTCGTAGTTTCTGATACCCACGACACAGGGAATCCTAGTGTGGGGTCAGGACTATGTATGTGACTTTTGGGTGTTATTTTATTTATATTTTTTATCATTCACCATTATTGACACTGCACTATAGATGTTCTTTGTAGCTCTGTGATCTTTAAAGAGTAAAGCCTCTGACCACCCCGTTCTTTAACGGGACCCTCAGCACCTTGACACTGAAAAGCAAAACAAAGCATTTACAAATTTGCTTGTCGTTTTTGTTTTGCTTGTGAGATGGCGATAGTCCGATTATGGAACATAACAGTACGGGTACGGCGCCAAAAGTTCGGCTAAATACGTTCACAATGTTTTTTACGTGCCACGAAATTTCGGCTGATGTGTCACACGCTACTAAAAAATTGTTGCGTTCTTTCAGTACTTGTGGCGCAAAACTAAATAGAAATCTAAAACAGAACGGTCGTCGCATAAAGTCGAAAGGGGATATTATAAATCCCTTTACCTTTGACTATGGATGATTGCTAGATGATTGGGCATCGGCAGTGGTCAGATGTTACGTCGAGTTTGATTGAACTACCAAGACACACAAATATAGATACGTAATTAAAAACTTTGACAGAATATCAAACATGCACGTACTACCAGAAAATTAAATGAAATAGTTAAAAAATAAACTTCTCTGCTAAACTGGAAGTAAAGAAAAAACATAAAATGCGTTCAGCTGCTTCTCTCCCCGAGCATGTCGTAAAAGTCGTCTAAGTGATAGTATCCTCTCCAAAATTATGGACTACCTATATGGGCGATAGGCTGATCACCTGTCACCATGGTTTACTATATCCATCTCAGGACTTTAACTTTACTTTACATCAGAAGTGATTTTCTTATGTTTACTTTTGGCTATGCCCACCCTATTAGGGATATGGGCGTGGTAGTATGTATATAAGTAAAAAAATAAAGATAGCGTTTCATCGTGCTATTGATTTTTCTGCGCTGTCGTCATTTTGGTCGTGTCTATTTAATCAAAACTTTGTGGTTCAGTTTTTTATCTAAATTGTGTAACTTTTTGGGTGAAAACGGTGTCATGTAGGGAACAAGTAAACAAATCACATAAAACTCATTTTGCAGTTAGATCCTACTGATAAAGCACACACTGTTCAGTTATTGCATAAATCTTTTCAAGCTCGATTTCATCCTCTACGACAAAGACAGAAGGGTTTGTAGAGGATACCTGTCAATACTCGGTGAACGCTATCATCAAACGGACATCATCGATAGACCGTCAGCTACTTATTATTGAAACTGTGAATTATGAACAAATTTATATTTATTCAAAATTGAAAAAGTTCAGAAATTATAACATTAGCAACACACAACTATAAGACTAGAAAAAAGAACACATTGCACAATGAACTGGACTGGGAGTAAAAAAAAACAGAATGCGTCCAGCTACTTCTCTCCCCGACCATGTCGTAATCTATCATCTCCCCAACATGATGGACCATCAAATCATGGCGCTTCAAATCTGAAGTCCTAAAGATACTCTTTTCCTAGGCCTCTAACCAGCTTCCAACTTCCCATTTACTCGCTATAGAATACTTCTGACTATTATACAGTTATTATATAAATATCTTAAACCTCGTCTCATGTAAGTATTTATATTTTGTCTCAGTAGTTTTATAATCTCTAGTTAAGTACTCAAATTCAATTCTTCTAGCAATGTATAAATTCTGTTATTATTCTGTGCAAAACGTAGTGGGCTCTACGCATTGATGTAACTCCTTAATATTAATCTTTGTAATATAGCTGTTTGTTTTGCCAATAATAATAAAAAATCTAGACTTAGAAAATGCCGTCGACAATTGAATAAATAAATATTTTTGTACATTTCACACAGCGCCATCTAGCCCCAACCAGATGGCTGATAAGAATACTTATACACTTTTTTTTGTAAATACATAGTATTGAAACACCCAGACCCCGAAGAAATATTTGCAGATCATGCAAACATTTCTCCCGCAATGTGACTGTGAATGTGACGGCATTTAACTGAAGGCCGCTTAGTAAATAAAGGATTAGGTCGTACACATTAGTGCATAGTCCGCGTGATGAACACGAATTTACCTAAACGTTGCGAAATGATCTTGTTAACAACCGCAACGTGATTGGCCTAAATCGACGTGTTAACTCGGATGGCTGAATAGCAACAATTCTCACGCATTCCAACACGATCCTGATAAGGGGCGAATGCTTTTAAAACGGGATTTTTCACCCATTTTTATTGAAGTAAGTGTTCCACGCTGTGCCGTTATCAATAAGTATAAGTAGCTGAGTCCATTAGCATCAGATTTTTACCAACATCACTCATTTTCAGAGCCTACTCACGATTGGCCAAAAAACTCACTATACCAAATTCACAAAAACAGAGTAAATGGTTCCTAAGACACTTTCTGTATCACATCTGGTTTCGGATTTCCCCATACTGTCACAATAAAAAAAAACACTCTAAAAGGTTTTGACCCTCTAGAGGCTACCTGAGTCCACGCGTGTGTTTCACACATTTCTGTTCACGGCTAAAACACGGTAATTATGTTCAACCAGCCCCTTGTGTTCACTTTGTTTGGGCCTAATTTTAATAATGCGTTGCCACTTTTGTCATAACTGCCCGTGTACCTAAAAACCCTTACGAACGATGCAAGTTGGTTTTTCTGAAAATTTATAGATTTTATATTTGCTCAGTACTCGATTGGCACTTGAGTATTCTTAGATTAAATGGTCAAATTCATTAGTTACTAGACCATTCTTATAAGACAACTATAAAAATTACCATAGGTTCTCTGTATCACCCCTCGGGGACAAACAAAAAATTGCATATTGTAATAAATACCAATTCTGCCCAACAACGCAAAAGCCCGTGAAAATGTTCCCGATATTTATATATCTACATGTCACAAAAGAATCGTGAAAGTCGCACCCTCGGCAGAAAGCTAAAACGAACTTCGTAACTCGATTTACATTTGAAATGGAAATAAAAAAATTGACAATTGCGAGCGAGAACGAAATTGGGAAGGACAAGGTACCAAATGTTTATTAATGCCGTTTGAACAATTTATTTTACCTCGAGGGGCGGTCTTATTTCCTGATGTGGAAAATTTACAGGTACCTACCTTCTCCGGATAATTTTATTGGGACTGCATAGGCAGGCAATAAATAAGTTTTTTAATTGTTGGCGAAATATTAAAAACGTATCACCATCTTCCTGACCCTATCCCACTCCATGTGGGGTCGGAGTTTTGGCTAAGGTGTTTTATGACCGGCCGCCTGCCTGACGTCAACCCTCCTTGGGAATACTTGCTTATTGTATCTCATCATGTTGGAGGGGATACTATTCCTTAGTCAACTTTTACGACACGCTCGGGGAAAGAAGCAGCTGGATGCATTCTATGTTTTTTCTTTACTTTCAGTCCAGCGAAGAAGTAAATATTACAAACGTATACGCTTACTTTATTCATGTTACTACGTACCGTGGTTGTATTTCGTTACAGATCTAAGACTATTTCAAATGACTAAACAACGTTGTTTAGTAAAGCTACGTAGCTTTCAAAAGATGTTTAACTAGCTTTGTTCCATTGTAAATCGTTCATCTAAAAATAAACAACACTTCAGCAGGGCGGAACTTTCCAGGAGTGGTACTAGATGTTTTCTTAACAATAAAATCGTTTTAATCCCCTTTTCCTTGTTTAATCTAGTGTTGTAAATTTAGGAGCAAAACAGCAAGAATCTATAGAAATTGCCATCGGGAACCTAGCAAAAGAATAGCGTACTATATGACAATGCGTCGCTTCTCGCAAATGAAAAAGTGCTCGCTAAGTGAAAGGCCCTTTCAACGTAAACTTGTAACGTTTCAGTTGGACTTGCAGCGGATGTTCTGTTATTTATTTTTATTGCAACATTTTTACTCAGTACACAACTTAAATACCGAATAAAGTTAACTAAGTCGAATGCACGGTGCCTTTTTTATCTGAGTTACTTAAGTCCCTTAAAATATAGGCTTAGGCCAAAATGTGTTTAGCTAAAAAACAAAACCAAAGTTATTTACATAGATAATGTAGTACCTATATTACTATCAAATTAATATATGCTCTAAGTAAGACATCCATTAGGAATTAACCAAGTTCTTATCGGCGATCAGTACAGCGAGCGCCTATACCACTTTCCCGAACCGACCGTCGAAATTACCTAATCAGGTCATAATCAGGATTACAAATCGCTCAATCAGGTAGCCAGTACGATCTAAGAATCCTAATGTGAGGTGTCGTCAGGTTATTATGACTAAACTGAAGCTTTTACCATCTGCCTACATACAATAATTAATACTCGTACATTATCAGGAGGCAACTTTTACTTACGCTAACGGGACGCTGTGTATATATTATGCCAGTATATATTTACTGGCATAATATAAATACGGGCACTAGTGGTCTAGTGGTAGCGGCCCTGCCTCCCAATCCTAAGGTAGTGGGTTTAAATCCGGTCGTGCACCAATGGATGTTTTCATGTTTCTGTTCGAAAATTTATGTGCGCTACACCAGTACTCTCAAACAGTGAAGGAAAAGATAAAGATAAAGATAATTTATTTACAAAACATGTGTACAAAAGATGTCATTATTTATGGTAAGTGTGACACAACATGCTTTACCTAAGTCGGTGTGCAAGTTGAGGAATTGGCGTGAGGAAACCAGCATGTCGTAAATGTCTTAGAACATAATAAGTTCGAAAATATCTGTCAAATGCACGAAAGGAGCCTTTGAGGCGTACTTTAAATCCTTTCACCACACTAGTTTGCATGACTAGTAGTAGTACTGCAAGGCAAAGGCATCCCTCCCTTTTTTCCAGCTTTTTCTATCCTTTGCCGCAGTTGGCCGGTCTGTGGTATATGACTGAATGTTATTTAATTTGATTCCATGATTCTATATGTGCAAATCGCCTGATGTGAGGCGAAGCCCTACCCACCAGCTTTGTGAACGCTACAATACATGCACTCACAATATCTACGCAGCTTTACGCATGGGAATGTAATCTTTGTAAGATCTTTTTATCGTCACATCAGCTATTTTTACCTCAATAGCTTCTTTTAGCCTGGTTTCCTAGGCCGTCAGCGGGCGGCCACAACACGAAGTGTAGAGTTATCATAACGTAGGTACGTTTCATTTTTATTAAAATTATAAGAAGCTGCGTTGAGAGATTTTAGTGTGCAGAGCGAGACGACACCCAAAACGACGTCCAAAGCTAAGAGATAAGATCGAAAAAAAAAATAATAGCATATACCACAAAAGTAAGTCACAGTAAAATTGTAAATACCGTTAGATTATAATCTATCTATAAACTGTTGAAATATTGTGAACCGTGACATCGCTTACAATTTAACTGCTTTAAATTTCTGGCGCTTTGGCGGCCACTGCCGCGGCATGCCCGTTTTATTCATTAGCTCATCCATAGTTTTCTACTAACCAACCTAACCTACTAAATTTGATGTAAGCAGATGTTCGACAGTTTACGTTCTCGCGAGATTATAATCTAACAGTATTTACAATTTTACGGTATTTAAATTTATGATACTGCCAGGCGAGGCGACGACCGGTGGGGTAAGGCAATAACTGAATGTTGGTCGAGATGCGGCTATAGAAATGTATGACGTCCGGCAGTGAGATCGGCAGAAGATAATTATAGTCAAGACTGTGTGCCGTAATTGGATTGGCTAGCGCAGAACTGTGTTGGGTGGCATAAGCGAAGAAAGGCATAGGCCCACCTGTGGGCAAAAATAGGCTTTGGATGATGATAATGAAATATATGATGTGGTCTGTCAACCAACCATTTGACAGTAAATTATTTAGGCGTGCTGTATGCGAGATTATATTCTATTTTCAACTTTACTGTTTATAGGTAGGTAACTATTAATGCAAAATGTCTTTACGAACTTCACTATAACCTAAAGTAAACTAATCAAAACATTCTATAAAATAAAAACGGAATTCTCATTTAAGTTTGATTGAAGTGTTTTGATCAAAGGCATCAAAACTTTTCTAATTTAAAAGTAGGTATTACCACTGAAATGTATATTTTTTTAGTAAAATAGGAGAGTACGTACCGTACTGGGAGAAAAAGTCACAAAAAAGTACCCTCCTTCGCAGTCAGTTAAAAAACAAGTTGGAGCTAATTCAATCTGTTCGACTTCGTAGCTTTTTCGAGTCGATCTGCAACTCGTACCAAATGATCTCGGCCCGCGTGGGCCGAGTTATAGACGCACAAAATTTTATTATTTTCGATCACTAACTCGTACCACTTTTTTTTGTATGGAGTTTTTATCTTAGTTTTAGTGAAGTAACGTCAGCACGAAAAGTGCTTTGTAATTATTCAAAATAAAAACCCAGTTCAAATTTTTTAACGAGCCGTCGCTTATAGATTTTGTTATCAGTTTAAAACTGAGTAGGGTTTTATCAAAGGCAGGGTATAGTTTTGACTTATTTTCAAACAAACCCGACAACTGAACAAGAAAATGAACACTAAAAGTATGATCGATTGTAAAATATATGATGACTTGAAAGCTCAACCAACTAATAAATCATAGCGTTTTGGCGGTGAAATAAAAAGGTAAATGTTTCCAACGGCTTCAAATATTTTGACCAGCGCATCAACAGAAACAAAGTAAAAAAAAATGTCAAAGGATGGTAGCACTTTTTGTTTTAAATACTTTGTCGCTCTAGAAAACTATAGAAGCATAAAAATACTTAGATATCTTTGCACATGCTGAGTTATGCATAGAAACATACACAAATTTTAAAAATGGGTTAATTTGCTTAACACTCTGATCTAGACAGTAACGTGCTGTGCAATTAGGTGAACAAAAAATTGACTTTTGATCGATTTTAAACTCTGGTGGCTATGTGAAATTGTGACTTTAGCTGTCAAATTTGGATTTGAACTTGCATATTGACTGGATTTTTAAACTTGAACTTTTCATACCTACTACTAATTTACTAAGCTACACTATCCCGGGGTGACATGGGCTATATTATATTTTCAAAAAAAAATAGGGATCTTTACTAAAACTCCAATAACTCGAGGATAAAAGAACATCAAATATCGTTTACAGGGAAGCTCTGACTTAAAAAATTTAATGGCTTTTGTTTAGTAGACATGATCTTTTTACAAACATTAGAAATAAAAATAAATATTATAAATTCATTAAAATAATAATATCCAAACTTTTTTATAATATCGTTTTTTTTTAACCCGATGCAAAAAGAAGGGTGTATGTGTATGAGAGTGTATTTGTTAATTTTTTTGATTTTTGAAAATTTTGTTAAATACCCGTGCGAAGCCGGGGCGGCCTGCTAGTATTTTAAATTATACGAATGCTATACTTTTATTATTTGAAAATTCCGTGAACCACTTTTGTCGTTAACAGTACTAAATCTTAATGAGATTAGGACGTGGTACGAGTTAGTGATCGAAAATAATAAAATTTTGTGCGTCTATAACTCGGCCCACGCGGGCCGAGTTCATGTGGTACGAGTTGAAGATCGACTCGCTTTTTCGGTGTAGTAGGTATTTAGTTTTAAATTCATATCAGGGTTCTCTTTGAAACGATTTTGCAAAGATAAAAAAACTTACAGCCACTCCTGATCCAAGAGTCCCAAGATGGATAATGTGAACCATGGTGACATGTGATCAGCCCATCGCCATCGCCCATATAGATGGTACATCATGTTGGAGAGGATACTACTCCTTGGTGGACTTTTACGACATGCTCGGAAAGAGAAGTAGCTGGACGCAATTGGCTTGAAACTCGGTTTGGATACTAAATAATAATAATAAATGGGCACCTGTTTCAGGGTTTTTCAAAATAACACTCAAAAGGGGTAAAATGGGGTGTCAAAATTTACTTCACTAAGCGAGTGATGCCACGCGTGTAAGCTAGTACAATATATAACAATAAGAACATTCTAAGTATATCATCAAATCTACTTACGAAAGAACTCTCTAGTGCTTAGGTAGGTAGGTTGAAGAAATTGACATAAATAAAGCCTCTTAGAGGGGTATGTCGTTAGTGAAGCTGAAGGGTTGTTATCGATAACTACTCTAAACAAGACGGAATACAATCATTAGATTGCCCTCGACTTCGTGGAGTGATTTTCTACCTCTAGACTATACATATAGCTCAGTGTCACTCTCAACTTAAGTTTTTTTTTTCTACAGCACTGTAGTAGCAAGTACGAGTATACACGTTGTCCCCGCTAGGTTTTTTATACAGTCACAGTGGCCCTAGGCCCATATAGAAGTGGGAAAAACGGGAATCAAAATTAATTACTTACCCGTGTGACCTTTGGGTCATTAGCCTCGCGTAACGGAAATAACCTGACATAACAAGGAATCTAATCTCATACTACTACTAATACTACTACTACTACTTACCTACTAGTGTTTTTAGTTCTAGAACCAATGTGGAAAGGACTAAAAGTGAGCCTCAAAGAAATAAAAAAATAAATATTTATGGACATTTCACACAGCGCCATCTAGCCCCAAACTAAGCAAAGCTTGTACTATGGGAAACAGATGGCTGATACAATACATAAATACTTTATTTTGTAAATACATACTTACATAATACTACAACACCCAGACCAGGAATAAATATTTGCAGAACATACAAACATTTCTCCCGTAGCGGGAATCAAACCCAAGCCTCTTGCATCTCAGCACATGGACGCCACGCCACCGAGGTCGTCAGAAAAAGAAGCTCTTTTCGTGCACTTGGCACATGCTTTGAACTTTTTAGGTACTACGAGTATGCTCTTACTTATAACTATGTTCGGCATTGCCTGTTTGCTAAGTTAGTAAAAATAGAATTTAATTTTCGATGAAGCTAGTGTTAATTGAAGATTCTCATCTACAGGCACAATATTTGAACAGTTTTACAAGAGCCTCCTATTCAGTAAGAACGGGAAATGTCGATAATTGGCTCGTAATCAGAGTGGAATGGGGTTGGGTGCGCCATTACCCTAATTTTATTACGACATTCTTAAGGAGATCTTATACTAAAACGCTTTAAATAATTAAAATATCCTAGTCCAAGTTGACAACCTCGATAGCGTGGCGCGCGAAGTGCTCGCCTGAGACGTGAGGCGTGGGTTCGACTCCCTTTACGGGAGAAATGTTTGTATGTTCTGCAAATATTTCTTCCGGGTCTGGGTGTTTTTACCCGACTGCGAAAAAGGAGGGTAATGTGTCTGGGTGTATGTATGTATAAGGGTATTATATGGGTATATGGGTATGTAAGGTATGTGCATTTCTTTGGCTGAAGCTGTAGTCCAAACAGCTAGACGGATTTTGACAAATGCGGTGTCGTTGGATTTGTCTAGACAACGAAAGTATCATAGGTTATATGAAGTGTCAAAAAATTCAATATGGCGGCTGTAAGAAGCCATTTTCAATTTATTATTTTGGACGCTTTTGTAGTCGAAACGGCTGGACGGTTTTTCACAAATTAGGTGTTGGTTTCGTCTAGATAACGAGAGTGTCATAAGTACACCATTATGACATTTTTTGAACACTAAAGATGATGTCTCACAAAATCTAATATGTCAGACCTACTATGCTGCCTAAATTCAAAGCAGACCGATTTTTTGTTCTATTAAATAAATACTTGTTAAATGGTTCTAACAGTGCAAGCTTTACTTAGTTTAGAACTAGATGGCACTGCGTGAAGTGTCCACAAATATTTAGTTATTTATATTATAGTATATTTAACATTTAGTAGTTGATAGTGATGGATTTTTCTGTGCGAAAAAGTTATGTGCGCTATATAAAATATTAAAAATTTATACCCGTGGCTTAGTCAGCTCCGCACGTATTGACCATGTCTTCCTGTTGTCAAGGCCGACTAAGCTTAGAGGATGGAATAGGTGCTGGGCAAGCCTACTCCATATTAATTCATCCCGGGCACTACAGCGTACCGTTAGTGAAGGTACTATAGATGGAAAAAGGCCTTTATATTTTTATAAGTAGTGGAACGCCCTGCGACTTTGTCTGCATTAAGTTTTTTCTTACAAAAACTTTCTTCCCGCTGCGTCCTCTAGGAGTTGAAATTCTGGAATGTCTGCTTAATACACCCCTACACCATAAAAGGAAGAGGTATGCTTCAAGTTTCACACTTCTAGGAATTATGGTTTAAGTCAGTCAGTGACGTATGAGTATCATGTATATAGATAGACAGAAGATAGATTTATCCGTTTGAATTCCTTATAGCAAAGTTCCATGTTTTATGTAACTTCAGGTAAATTTACTTGGTTTACTTGGTTTACCAGAAGAGAGAAACATTGTAAGCCACTTGTTTACTCTTGTCTTGTCACAAGTATTCGCCCCAAATATTCGCTCGACATCTTTTCTGTTTTAACTAAATAAGGTATTAGCCCTACCATAACTACCTACATTTCATTTGAATCCTGCTAATATTATAAAAGCGAATGTTTGTGTGTGTGAATGTTGTTTACCACGCCTTGCCTCAGTATCTACTTAACCAATTTTAGTGGAGTTTAGGATGTAAATAGTTTTGGTTCTGAGATTTTTTGTTAGATTCGCTGAAAACTCAGTAAATATAAACCATACAATAAATAATATAACACATATTTTTAATTTTTGCGATTGGCTCGAAACTTGTTTGTTACTTTAGAATTTTTCAAAATAATCTTCAAAAATGGGTAAAACGGGGTGTCTTTACATAACGCGAAACCGCGCGTGTAAACTAGTATGTACATTAATAGGATCAAAATACATTATGAAATGTACTAGGTACATTAAGGTGGTTTGGACAGCATTTTCTAACTAAATATATAAGTAAGTATATTAATCATATAGGTTAGGTACCTACACATGGAGTAAATAATAAATGAAAATATAAGAGAATCCTTTACAAAATCAAACAAAGATTATAAGCTATTTAGGACAAAATATTTTGACACAAAACAAGTAACGAACATTTTAGGACAATACCTAAGTGGGCGTTTCTGGAACGTATTGTTGGAAGTACTCGTATTTGTAAAAAATGCCATAAAAATTGCTAAGCAAGTTTCTCCTCATCGCCAACCGAGCATTCAGCATGTAGTGCCGGGAGCACTACAACATCGAAACTCAGCTCACTAAACATTGCATTGGTAGAGGGAGCTACGAACAATTCTTCCATCGCGCTAATTGTACCTACTTATACCTACTACGATTTTGAATTTGGTCTGTCCTCAAAAATTACGAATCATCATCATCATTATCTTCCTGCCCTTATCCCACTCTATGTGGGGTCGGCACAGCATGATCATGCTGTAAGAGTTTTGGCTATGGTGTTTTATGACCGGCCGCCTGCCTGACGTCAACCCTCCTTGGGAATACTTGCTTATTGTATCTCATCATGTTGGTGGATACTATCCCTTAGTCGACTTTTACGACATGCTCGGGGGTAGAAGCAGCTGAACGCATTCCATGATTTTTCTTTACTCCCAGTCTAGCAGAGAAGTTATGAATAATAATAAAAAATGCTCTTCTTCGTATAGTACCTACTGACTTATTTTCGTTGTGTGAAATAACTACCTGCTTCTTTGCTGGACTGGGAGTAAGGAAAAAACATAGAATGCGTCCAGCTGCTTCTCTCCCCGAGCATGTCGTAAAAGTCGACTAATGGATGGCATCATCCAACATGATGGACCACCTATTTGGGCGATGGGCTGATCACCTGCCACCATGTTTCATATCCATCTTGGGACTTTGAATCAGGAGTAACTGTAAGTTTTCTTATGACTTGTGGCTCTGCCAACCCCATTAGGTATACGAGTCTGATATTATTATGTAGTATTTATGAAACAAATCAGACTTTTTATGAAAGAGAAAGCAACCGCGCAGCGCAAAAAGTCAGCTATTATTTTATTTCGTAGCAAAATTCATCTCTTTAGCCTCAATATTAATACCTGTCTTATATTTTGTTTTGTTATCAAACTTCAGTACAATATATATCCATTTTAGGAAATTTGTTTTCATCCTGCTTTGATGCTGTAAATGTTTAAGAGCTTCATCAATCCAGTCCATTGTGAAACCAGAATCCATTGTACCCTAATGGCAATTTGTAAAACCGTTCGAAACTGCCAAAGCTTGATTCGTATTCCGCCTTGAATATAAAATTTCGTCGTAAAGCTGACCCCACGTTGTATTTAAGACTCGTCCACACCGACGCTCATCTTGAAAATCGCTTTTGAGCAATTTATGCGCTCTAAACGTGACATGAAAACAAACATACACGAATTTATAACTCATACTGTTGTAAAAGTTGACAAACCATATCGAAAACTCTTGTGACCGAATAGACAAAAGCATTATTCATAGATGCCTACTATTAATACACCCTAACGCGGGACGTAAACAAAATAAATAAATAAATAAATATTTTTGTTGACATTCGGCACAGTGGCTAATAGAATACTACTTAGTAGGTACTACAACACCCAGACCCAAAAGAAATATTGGCAGTTACATACAAATGTACAAGTGTACATTTGTATGTAACTGCCAATATTTCTCGTAGTCGAACCCACACCTCTTGCATCTCAGCCGAGCATTCGCCCGCCATGCCACTGAGGCCGTCAACGTCAGTGATCTGTGTTTCCCCCTTGGACGAATAATTTAATTTAAAAAAAAGGCAATATTCAAAAACTACGACAGTAGGCTACCGTTATCGTAGTTTTAATAATGCATTCGTAGAAGTTGGAGATAGTGTCCTTAACTTTTAAATCTGATGTTTTTAACGAAGTATTTTTGTTGTGAAATCCTCGGTTGTGTACGCAGGTTTAGCAGGTTTCAAAATAAATAAAATGCTAATCGCATTTCGTTTTACTGTCAAAGTTGCGGCAATCTCTTTGATCTCCAACATAACCGAAACCAGGATTCTGATATTGTGTAAGTTTTGACGATCTGTACTTTCCAGTTTTTACAATGACACTTAGCATTAGTAGGTAGGTACTTTGTATGAGGCAACCTGTTAGTGATCGTCTGGTATTTTGAAACATTTTTCTTTTTAAGCTCAGACCAAATAAAAGAATTATTTTTATGAGTTTTTAAGTAAAAAACTACACTATAAGAGGAATACCTCAGAACAATAGGAATACCTAGAAAGATGACAGCTGACAGAAGGGAATAGAAGATCACAATGCTGCCGGCCCCACGTAGAGTGCGACCAGGACAGGAAGATAATGATAATGAAGTCAGAAAATATATTTCAGAAATGAAAATCTGTTATGGAATGAGCAAATCTAGCAATTTAACGTATTTAACAACTGCATCAAAAAATTTCCGTAAGTACCTAAGTGTGGCTAGGAACCCGTAGAACTGTTTAGATTTATGTTTTTCTTTGTAATTTTGAGAGCCATCTACAAACGTTATTTATTCTGACTTTTTCTCAGACCTCAGTATCTATATTGTGTCTATTTTTGTTGAAGTTTTTGAGATCAATATATTCCAACTGTCTTAACCACCCACGCGCAAACGAGTCTACCCACACAATGCTGTTGCCTTCAAATAACTTACCAACTTGTTTAATAATATTTTATGAACAACTTTTAAATAACAATTATGCTTATCTGCCTATCTTAAAATATTAATATTACTTATCAATATTAAAGTAACTGCTGAACATACATTTCGATAAAATCAAGGAAGTAGAGTACCTGGGTAAGGGCAAAGTCTCCCTTTGGTCTAAGAAAAAAATATGCGTAAGAAGTGGAAGATGCGGGCAACAACTATTTTTCTATTTAAAACAAAATACTAAAAGTATCTAGGCATTTAGTAATAACATCGTGAAAGAACATTAAGGCTCTTTTAATGCACTTTACACAAACATAATATCTTGAAACTTATTAGTTTCTAAATTATGCCAGTCTCCTCATGATGCTTTCTTTCTTAGAGTTACTTACCTACTGGAAAATAATTTAATTTTCCAGCAAAAAAATCCATTGGTCCAGATTCGAACCTTGACATCGGAAGGCAAAGTCACATAAACTATAACCACCAGTGTTCAAAGTCACTAGCAGCACAGACAAGTATTAGCAGAAACCACCAGTGCAGAATATAAGGAAGAATTACTTAAAACTCCATCTAGTGATAAAGCTTGAAACTAAATGCTACTACCACTTGATCTGTGGAACCAACGCTTAAAGCTTATTTATGATACCATCATTTCTTTGCTGACAGACAATAAATTCGACGATGGGCGGATAGATGGCGTGAAACTAAAAGTGTTTTCAATGATTTTCAGTATTTTGTGAACTAAAATTTCTAGAATTTTTACGTTTTGTAAAGAATAAACGAAAAATATTATGAAATATGTATTTCTCTGCTGGACCTAAAGGAGTAAAGAAAAAACATAGAATGTGTCCATCTGCTTCTCTCTCCGTGCATGTTGTAAAAGTCGAATCAGGAATAGACTCTTTAACATGATGGACAATCTTTATGGGCGATGGGCTGATCACCTGTCACCATAGTTCACCATATCCATCTTGGGATTTTGAATCAGGAGAAGCTGCAAGTTTTCTTATGATCGCTATGCTCTGCCCACCGCAT
Organism: Scotopteryx bipunctaria; assembly: GCA_949320045.1. Taxonomy (NCBI): domain Eukaryota; kingdom Metazoa; phylum Arthropoda; class Insecta; order Lepidoptera; family Geometridae; genus Scotopteryx; species Scotopteryx bipunctaria. The sequence goes on along the minus strand of OX439450.1, from coordinate 6,975,978 downwards.
TAGAATACGTGATAATGTGTGTGTGAATGTGTACTCAAAAAAGACCCTTTTTGCACGTAACTTATACCTACCTTAGAAACCTTTAAAGAAAGCTGCATGTAAGTTTGGGTTTATTTAATTAGGTAGTTCAATTTTTTTTTCAAGTCGTCAATTTAACTTAGGTATATTTAACCTTCAAGGAGTCACGTTGTTAGCCGTCGGAAAATTCCAGAAAGTCCCCATTTTACATTGTTACACTTTCAAGAAGTCACGTTGTTAGCCGTCGGAAAATTCCAGAAAGTTCCCATTTTACATTGTTACGTATGAGTCACCGACGTTGCTGTGGAAAATTCCCTTTGCAAATAACCTACCACAACTCCCACCACCTTTGTCATGAATACGAAAGTTCGTGAGTTTGTTTGTTTGTGGCTCAACCCCACTGATTTGGCTGAAGCTTGGAAAAGATTGTTCGTGGTGCGTTCAGGCTACATTTTATCCGGGTTTCACGTACTGATCAGCGGGCGCAAGCTAGTAATGTTTAAATGGCAAAGTTCACATGACTGCGTAGTAACCCCAATGAGCAGAATACGCATGCGCGGCCCTATCGATCCAACCTTCCTTTGCCAAAGCCTCACTTACCCGCTGTAACCAAATTGGTGAGTACACAAAATTCCGCGTTCCGGTTTTGAAATTTCCAATTTCAGTAAAATCATCATAAATTGCCGTAACCATCTCGTATGTATCTGGCAGTGGCATTAATCATAATTGTTGCGAGTTTGGTCAAGCTACATGTAAGTAGATTTTTCATTACGTAATATTTCAGTTCACCTTCATTTATTTATGAGCATTTCTGCCCTTTTCCTGCTCTTGTAGGATTATTTTGAAGTTTATTTTCCTATTTCAACTTAAAACGACACATTTTGCTTGATTATGTATGTAAAAGCAACATTTTTCTAAACACAGCCTGCTTTTATATCTAAACCTCGTCTAGTTTTTTTTTACAATCAAGTAGATATTTATAATAAAATTATTACCTACTTTATTTATTTAAAATTAGTATAAACAAATTAAAAAAAACAACATAATACATTTGTCAAACGCATTTTTACACATCAGAAGTGGGAAGCACAAAAAATGTCGATCAGTTTCTTGAAAATCAAAATGGCGTCCCAGACAAACTGCGTCTTTCTAGAAAATTCCAACTTGTGTGACCTTCAAGAATGACGTGGCGATAAAAAGAAGCAACAAGTTCACACCCTTTTGTAGGGATCTTTCAAAAAGAGATATGTATGAAAGAATCCTGTGGCAGAGGCTTCTTTCAGCGCACGTGCGTACAGTCAGCAACAAACCGGAAAAGGAATTGCGTTTTCAAATTACGAAATCATTTTATCACAGAAAAATAATGTTAGCACAAAAAATGTTGATCAGTTTCTTGAAAATCAAAATGGCGTCCCAGACAAACTGCGTCTTTCTAGAAAATTCCAACTTGTGTGACCTTCAAGAACGACGTGGCGATAAAAAGAAGCAACAAGTTCACACCCTTTTGTAGGGATCTTTCAAAAAGAGATATGTATGAAAGAATCCTGCGGCAGAGGCTTCTTTCAGCGAACGTGCGTACAGTCAGCAACAAACCGGAAAAGGAACTGCATTTTCAAATTACGAAATCATTTTATCACAGAAAAATAATGTTAGCACAAAAAATGTTGATCAGTTTCTTGAAAATTAAAATGGCGTCCCAGACAAACTGCGTCTTTCTAGAAAATTCCAACTTGTGTGACCTTTAAGAATGACGTGGCGATAAAAAAAAGCAACAATTTCACACCCTTTTGTAGGGATCTTTCAAAAAGAGATATGTATGAAAGAATCCTGCAGCAGAGGCTTCTTTCAGCGCACGTGCGTACAGTCAGCAACATACCGGAAAAGGAATTGCGTTTTCAAATTACGAAATCATTTAATCACAGAAAAATAATGTTATTTCAAATGTATAATTGAAATAAAACATACTTGCTTACACATTAGTTCGATTTTTACAACTCAATCACTTTTTTAACTTATTCATTATGGAACATTTTCAAAAGCATGGTTCAATCATCATCACTTACGATTGTGATTGAGAATTTTATTCAATTTGACCCCTAGTTTTAGTCTCGTTTATGTAAGATTTTTCAGTGTAAAAACTACTATTGTATGTGAAATTTATAAGATTCTTTGGGAACATAGCACAAGTTTATTTTTATATGCAAATTGGTGGTTTGAAATAATGCCAAAGAAAGTCATGTAGGTACTAAATGATTTAATAATGTTAATATACGTTTATTATAATCATTTAAAATCTGTTTTGAAACATAAAACTGTTCTAATAAATTTATACTAAAGTAATCTAAACTGGATTTTAATCTTAATAACCTGAACTTTCTCCAACACGAATAAGTACATACATAGTACCTATTATAATAGCTTAAAGTAGTTTTGTGGTCGAAGGTAACTTCCACACTGACACGATTTTTCATGATACGAAATTACCTAAAACCGAAATTACAAACTGCGCCATTTAAACCGGGTGAAAGAAGCGTGTAACACGGGATTCTTTCAGTTCATACGTTTCATTCGAATTCAAGGCTACTGCTGCCTGTGAAAGAAGCTCTAGGCACAGGACTTTTTCACTTTGAGTGTTTTGAATTTGGAATCAATTTCTATAAGCTTACGTCGACATTTCTTACGACGACATAAACATCCAAAACTTATTAACATCCTTTCAAATTGTTTTTAAAACTAAAATCTTCAAAAATACATTTTAATCTTTTCACTAAGAAGCCCTTCCGCTAAGAAAATAATCATCTGATGACCTTGACCTCATAATAAAACCATTAATCATGGGTGTTTTATGGCAATATTGGCAATGAGCTTTTTGGAGGTATCTCCCTTTGTTGACGCTAAATCATTATCTTAGAAGCAACAGCCCCTCGTAGTTGCTATAAAAAAAGAATTAAAAAATATATATCGTAACACAGGTTTGAAAAGAGCCAATAAGCAGTTGTTCATTATGTTAAACTTAGTGCCACAGTATTCGATTTACAAAATTACATAACTTGGGAGTTTTGTCTTTACCTCATAAACCTGCCATCAAGGCACACCTATTTCCAGACCAACAATCGACCGGTATTCTAGACATGCGCTGTGACTCGAAACAGCCGATCGATCGCGTCTAGGTCTCATCCGGGAGCCTATCATAGGCAGCTGTGAACCCCCCGCGCCCCTGCGCCCACCCCCTTTGGGGTGAAAACCACCCTCTTTAGGGTGGATCTCAGTTGTGCCAGGGGTTGCACAATGCGCATCGCCAATTGCCATCCGCGTTCGGTGCAAACCACCCGTGATTTATCACTTTGAATAAATTATATTTGTTATCTGGCATTTTGGCAATTCAGTTTTGATTATATCTTGTGAGTGGTTTGCTGAATTGAGGTAAGAATTAAGATAACAGTTATAGGATTTTTCTTTTGGTTGTCATTGGGCGTTGGCCATAATTTTTTCATCTCTTTCCTGTGTCTAAGATTATTCTTATATGATGTAATTAGAATTGTCTACTGACAAATAAATGTCACTGGGTGCTTTAAGGGACATCGGGAATACATTTCGGACAACTTCCTTCGGCACGTCACAATGGCTGCCTAGGTAAAAGAGGCGTTTGAAAGAATCCTTATTTTTTTTCGTATTTTAATTGAAAAATCAATCAATCTGTTAACTGTAATTATTACCGAAATGATATAATAAAATTTATCCTAAATACTTTGTTCATTTGTTTCGATTATTTCACTTCGATTATAGGAGAAGTTAGCATCGCCATATTGGTGAAAGCCACCTCATTCACAGGACTTGTTCTAGGCGTTGTTTACGCATGCGCAGCCCTACTTGCTGAAAGAAGCGTTTCACACAGGTCACTTTCAAGTGCCATTTTGAATTTCGAAGAGGTAATACGGAAGCCTATATTGATACGCATGCATAGCCCTACTTGCTGAAAGAAGCGTTTCACACAGGTCGCTTTCAGGTGCCATTTTAAATTTCGAAGAGGTGATACGGCAGCCTGTATGGATACGCATACGTACCCTACTTACTGAAAGAAGCGTTTCACACAGGTCGCTTTCAGGTGCCATTTTGAATTTCGAAGAGGTGATACGGCAGCCTGTATGGATACGCATGCGTAGCCCTACTTGCTGAAAGAAGCGTTTCACACAGGTCGCTTTCAGGTGACATTTTGAATTCCGAAGAGGTGACACGGCAGCCAGTATGGATACGCATGCGCAGCCCTACTTGGTGAAAGAAGCGTTTCACACAGGTCCCTTTCAAGTGCCATTTTGAATTTCGAAGAAGTAATACGGAAGCCTGCATGGATACGCATGCGTAGCCCTACTTGCTGAAAGAAGCGTTTCACACAGGTCGCTTTCAGTGACATTTTGAATTTCGAAGAAGTAATACGGAAGCCTGCATGGATACGCATGCGTAGCCCTACTTGCTGAAAGAAGCGTTTCACACAGGTCACTTTCAGTGACATTTTGAATTCCGAAGAGGTGACACGGCAGCCAGTATGGATACGCATGCGTAGCCCAACTTGCTGAAAGAAGCGTTTCACACAGGTCGCTTTCAGGTGCCATTTTGTAATACGGCAGCCTATGAAAGAGGCCTGTATCACAAGACTCTTTCAAAATTTATCGATTACCACTCTTCACTGAGAACATTTTCAATGAGTTTTCTTTTCAATTCAACTGCTTTTAGATATTACTATATAGAATCTGGGAAATTGAAAACTTACCGACTGAAAGTTTTGGATTGATGAGTTGCTCCTTAGGTAATTTAAACTTAGGCAGTTTAAATTACTTCCTTCTTATACCTATTGAAATTAAACACAATATTATAGGTACTTTTAACAAATCATAAATTTATACGCGTATAACATGCGTTGTCTGACGGTTTGAAGTACTTACAATTATTATTATTCTAAACTACCCCTACGCAGGGGCGTTTGTTGAACGGTACCCCATCTGTCTAATTGTCCACGCATCGATCGGTCTTCGAATTGTGACATTGAATAATGCATTGCTACTGATGTCCTTTTATTCCAACTAGGTATGTAATGACAAATGATTTTTTTATTTGCCAATAATTTAAGACAATGAATGATATTTTTATTATAAAACATAAAGGCATGAGATAGGTACACCGACTGTAGGTAGATTTAATGATTGGTAGGGTTGATTGGCCAATTTGCCTACTTCTAATAAATACGTTTATTAATTTCATTTACGAAGTTTTAACTGCAATGACTTCCTGATTTATCTTAATAAATAGTACTGTACAATAAGTCATTACACTATAAAATAAATTTCGAACTGTTTGACAGTTTAGATTTCGGATCCCGCGTTAACTGTTTGCATTCTATCGAAACACGAATGAGTATTGACTTAACTAGAGTAAGCGAACATATTAAAATACCAAACTCGCAGTTATTAGAAAAAAAACACTTGTCTTATTTTCGAATTGCGCCTTGTAAGTAAATACTGGCTTTAAATTATTGCTCGTTGGAGCGATTCACTTTTTAATTTACGGCGATAGTATCTAATGAAGTAGAAAATATAGTAGTTATGTTGAGGCAATGGACGCGAGCGCCCCCGCGCGGCCAAACCTGTTACGAGATGCGTCTGCCCATAGAAGATGCTTAGAGGTAGAACATATCAATTTATCTTACTGTTCATCGGTTGTAGTCTGTAAAGTTTTATGCAACATCCGTTCCGGTTAGACTTTCAATCCATTAATATTTAACTATTATTATGTTAGAAGCATAACGGCTTCCTATGCAAAAGACATAAACGCTCCTCGATAAGGTTCCATTCACCCCGTCCTCGGGCTCAAACCTTAAAATAATGCAGATGAAATACATTTATACGATAACAATCGTATTATTTTATTTATTTATTCAAGTAAACACACATCATATATTATTTTACATAAAAAAACACAATCACGTAAGGTACATTTCCGATATATAGGACATTACGGGGTACATAACTTACTATTATGTTCTTAATGAATTATTATGCTCGTGAAAGTTACATAAAAAATAAGGATAACAAAAAGTAAAATTAAGGTGAAAATTTAAAGATTATACTTAGGTAAAGCAACTGTGAGAATAATATAGAGAGAATGAAAAAGACATAATTATTATGTAACATTAAAAAGTGTACCAATTTATCGATGTTCCGACTTCATATCAAAAAAACTCCTTATTGCATTGGCTTTGTTCAACATATTTCACCCTAATTGTAAAAAAATATTTTATTTTTTATCAAATATTGCCTATTAACTGTTTCGAAGCGCTCGTGATCTTGATTGATCATTGAAGTTAAGCAACGTTGTACGCGGTCACAATTCGAATGGGTGACCGCAAGTGACATTACGAGCTGAGCGCTTCCGTGCTTCGGAGGGCACGTTAAATTGTCGCTCTTGGCTTTTAAGTCGTTAAGCCATGAAAGGGGTCTTAAGGCGCCCTAAAAACTCCATCACAAGTAGTTGGCCACTAGCTCGTACGAACTTACTTTCTTACATACTATTTCTTAAGTTAAGGCCTGTACTATATATATGCCAAATGATATATACATGGCTAAGAAGCAACTCTTGTCTACACTAACGACACACTCTAGTCCCCGGGACGGTTTTAGCTGTAGTAGACTTGCCTAATACCTGCCTACACGATCCTCTTAGCTTATTCGGCCGTATCCATAGGAAAGATATCATCAATACCTGCGTTTTCCTCCCGATGATTTCCTTATTATAGTAGGGTCTTTAGTACTGGATACTACATTCGGAATATCACAATTTGTAGGAGCTAACTAACTAAAAGGCCTTTTACCATATATAGTACACGCTGTATAAATCATTATGTATAAATCATTATACAGCGTCAGGAGGCAACTTTTTACCTTCATGCTGTAGTGCCCGGGACGAATTAAGATGGAGTAGGCTTGCCCAGCACCTATAACATCCTCTCAGCTTAGTCGCCCTTGTCCTCAGGAAAGACATGCTCAATACGTGCGGAGCTGACTAAGCCGCGGGTTTCCTCACGATGTTTTCCTTTACCATTTGAGAGAACCGGTATAGCGCACATAATTTTTTCGCAAAGATAAATCTATTGGTACACGACTGGATTCGAACCCGCCACCTTAGGATCGGAAGGCGGGGTCACTCCCAACTAGACCACCAGTGCTTATAGGAGCATTACACCATTTAATAAATGAAGGTGCAAGTCCAGTCCTGATACTAGAATTGTATAGAGCAGACACTTAGCGTGCTGTCTTGGTGGAGCGATAGCGCGACATTGAAAATGATGAAGGTGCTAGTGGCTCGTGCGAGGGAGGACGCGCCGACAGGTCGCGCCCACGCGCGGCGCCCGCGCACCTGACGCCGCATATACAGTAACTAGATTGTACAAACACAACTATCTGAGTTCTCTATTTGTATTTATTTTTTTACTTTAATTCAAACGGTTACAACCAATTACAACAATTTAAAAAATGTCATGGACGATAATAAAATGTCAAAGTAAAACAAAAATTAAAATTGACATAATAAAGAAAAACAATAATTAATGTTAATACACTTTCATACGTCACGCTCAGAGAGTCCCAAACATTATAATCTGTAACAAGTCGCTTTTGAGTTTTCATGTTATTCTATTCTGTTTGGTGGCCAGCTTGTTTTAATTGGCTTTATCGAGACTTTGTCAAGTCAGAACTTTAAATAAATTCACAGATCTGTTACTTGAATACTCTGACACTAGAAAGCTTGAATGAGGGTTAGTGAATGGACAGATAGTACCTACATACAGTCCATTGATACTACCTACACACTAGGCCACAGATTAAACATCACACTGGAAGTCTGACTGTGTTTATCTAAAACTAGCTGTAATCGCGTGGTTGCACTCACTTGGGAATATTATATAGCTTGGGTTCCCAGGTTTGGTACCCAGGGTTAGTTTAACTTTCTTCCTACCAGTCAAAGAATTTTTAGAATCGGTGTACTTAACAGTTTCTGATTTCTGTTCCCTACGAGGTTTTGTAAGTAGCCCGTACGTTTGTACAAACAAACTTATAAACTTCACTCTTAATAATAATAGAGTAGATACGGTCAAACCGGCCTATCTACCACTTAGAGCCTAGGGCTGTTTGCGTACAAATGTCTAGTAATGCCTTCTTGACTCATTTGCAATATTTACCGCAAATTGCTAGCAGTTTTGTAAGATTTCATTTTAGAAATAGTACATAATCTAGTTATTCCTTTAATAAAATAATCATAATGTTTTTTACTGTTAGATAATTAACATTTAAATACAGACTAGACCATTCACATCATTTAATCTGATCCTTTTAAATATCTAAGTACTTTACCTACCCTTTTTTGATGACTGGATAACACCCACTCAAATGGTTACCAAGGTATTCGCAACGAACAAAGTCACAGTCACTCTCCTGTATAAATTAATACAAAGCTAACTAACGGTCACTCGTAGACCGTTTAGCAAAACCAATACTTTTTGACACAATGTCGATACACTTGTGATCAGATTAAATTAAACCACTTGTTTAAGTTCCGGTGAACAGAGGCCTAAGTACAAGCCTTAATTGAATAATAATTGTATGCAAAGTCCGCGGTTCAAACGAAGCCGGCGCCGTCTAAACATTTTGATTGCATCTCTATTTGGGCGCCCACACACTGTCCACACAATGGGATCTAAATGGAAGCATAATGTAAAAAACCACCAAACAATGTTATGTCATGTATCATTTTGATTAATTTGATTTATATCGTTCTAATGATCAAGTTTTTTGCTTTAATTATGACTGGGGTTTATAATGTCTGGAAATGAAAATGATTGACATGACGTGGGCTTGCAATAGTTTTTACTTAAAAATCCTACTCAGGCACTTTTGCTCTGTAGTTTGCAAAGATTTTAAACGCGCCCACGTTAACTCGTAGTACCCACGAAAAATAGCAGAACAAATGCCTTATAACTTATACTTTGAACCTTAAATGTAAAATTATTAAATGGGCAGCAACGATAGCAAACTCCTTCGTATTAAAAACTCTTTATTGAGATCATTTTTGGAAAAGAGAGCTTACATAATTTTAGCACCCCTGATTCTCAATTGTCTATTCCCCCGAATAGACAATTGAGAATTAGCGCAAGCAAAGGCGGATATGTGTAGTTTTACAATATTATGAGTAATGTAAAAGAAAATAACTAAACCATCTAGAAGTTAAGAGACATGAAAGTCATATGCACTGGATTTATGCTTGATCACCTGAACAAACCTCTAAAGTATACAAACAGTAAATTTTTCTGTCTTTAATTTTTACTCTCTCACGAAAAATAAAAAGTGCCAAATTAATTCACACAAAAATAAAGTTTTCATTTAAGTAACCATTCTCCCGAGTGACACGTCTCGTCCGTTCTTAAGATAGGCAAAATAAAATGTAGGCAATTTGAAAAAGGAACTTGAATATATTCTCTGTTGTTGCAGATACGACATGGGCCACCACGCAGTACTTTTTTTGGCGATAAGCGTGGTCGGAACCATGGGCTTTATCCCCCATGGTTCTATTGGGGAAAAGGTGAGCTTTAGATTTAAGATCACGGATCTCCATTTGGTACGATCCTGACATACAAATAATGTTTTATATTCTCACAAAAATACTCAATACTTATCATATTTTTAATATCAATAGATTCAAGTATCTATGTAGATAATCCTGATAAAATGTTTTAAGCTTTAGATCCAGGCAGATAACCATGATTCAGCTGATATAAAAATGGGTTACTTTGTTCATTCTGGGCGAGCTTATTACCTCTATATTTATTAAAAATAATACAGTTAATGTTTAGTTGGAGACACTAAGCCAATGATGATTTTCTGAACAAAAATGCTAAATTCAAATACTTACCGTCTTTAACCTTGGCTGGAAAAAAAACCGTTTAAAAAGGACGCCTTTCATCAGGATCATATGCTAACGGAGGCTTTACTACGTGAGGTTGTCGAACGTATGGGCAAGGACTTCGACTCGGCAGCGTCGGGGTACCTGGGCTTTCCATCCAGCGACCGCCACCTGGAGCTGATGGCCCGCGCCAACAAAGAGCTGGAGAACGAGCAGTTGGACTACGAGTCGCTCGTCGAAGGCAACCCCAGCCCCAGCCTGCGGGACAGAGAGTTCTTGCAGCACAGGTCTGGTTTCTGCTCCTATTCATTTTGTTACTTTTGTATACAGGTCTCGGAGATGTGTAGTTACTGGTTTTCAAAGACAACACGGATCTGTTAGCTATCCCTTGAAATATGTCAGGTTTTTGAAATGGTTATAGACATTTCGCGTTCGACACCAGCCATAATAGGTGGGTGCTATTAGATAATTATTATTTAGTACTTCCTTTCAATATGAATACTTTTGACACATGCAGGAATACCTTGCAATCCAAGGATGCATTCTTCTTCCTTGCGAAACTTTATTTACTCGACAATTCGACCCAGCAGCTCGCTCTGGGGCCATCAGTACGTGACTGGAGGCGCAGGCGAGGGTGAGCAGCGCCTGCAGCCATCCGGGGAGATGCCGAACCGGCAGCTGGTAAAGACCGATGCTGTTCTGCCGGCGTACTGCAACCCACCCAACCCTTGCCCCGTTGGGTATACAGGTAAATTTAAAGATAATTATATAATTGTTATGGTGGGTTTGGTAACTCATCATCATCTTCCTGCCCTTATCCCACTCTATGTGGGGTCGGCACATCATGAACCTTGGATCATGGTGTAAGAGTTTTGGCTAAGGTGTTTCATGACCGGCCGCCTGTCTGACGTCAACCCTTCTTGGGAATACTTGCTTATTGTATCTCATCATGTTGGAGGATACTATACCTTAGTCAACTTTTACGACATGTTCGGGGAGAGAAGCAGCTGGACGCATTCACACACACACACTCATACACAGTTGTTTTGATAGTTTATATTTTTCATATTTTATACAGGCTAGTGAGGAGACCACCAGTTAATGGTACGCGAGGCAACCGACGGTTTAAAATAAAATGGCAGGGATTCTTTTCCGTCACTTCACAATTTTATTTTTTATACATACCGTAATTTTTTCACACATTTGCAATCCAAGGACGTTCATTTCGTAAACATTGCATCCAGCTGCTATCGGTGTTAAAATCTTTCCTGAACGTCTGTTGCTACTGATCAGTTGATATAAATATAACGTTAGTTATGTGCATCTCTCCGGTATAACATAAATTTATATCGAAACAGAAGACATGGGCTGCATCATCGACTTCGAGAACACAGCCGCGTTCAGCCGGGAGTACCAGCTCTCCCAGCGCTGCATGTGTGACGGTGAACATATGTTCAGTTGCCCGCCAGAGTCACCCTCCGATATGGACATGCGCTTCCCCGACCACCATAAAAGCATGGTCGCCAAGAAGTACATTCCAGACGTAAGTCTTAAAACTTTTTTAATGCAGGTGTCCCTTTTTTAGTGTGGTTATGAATCTTTTTAGTGTAAGCGGCTGGCTGCTGTTGGTATCTACATAGCTGGATGGTACAGATAAACTGAATCGCAACTGCCGAGTAGCGACTACCAAGTCCCGAATGCATTTATGCCTTGCCCTCAGCTCAGCTATGGGTGAAAACCAAACCTTCAACATACAAACTTCGTGTTTTTTAGCATTTTTAACTTCGAGACATCAAGCTATCAGTTTGTTATTTTTGCACACGTTTTCAGATTGAGATCAACCCTTTTCTGACGGGAGAGCGACTACCGATTGCAGCCAAAAAGGGTTTCGATGTTAATTCTTTCTAAATGCACATTTAGAATACGTAGGTTACAAAATAGTTTCTATTAATGCCACGGAGGGGTAAGTACGAAATCATTGTCGTATTTTTCCCCTTCGTGACTATTTTTGTATTTCTATATAAAGAGATTCTGTTACTACCTCACGTCTAGGATTGATCTAGGTATAGAAATGGAATATTTCCCTTCTAAATGCTTTTAGCCAATAACATTGAGTAATTTTAATGATTTATTAGTAAAATCGCCGAAATTAACAGCATTTATGTTACATACATACATATTATCGCGTCCATACCCCTAATAGGGGGGAGGGCATTTATATTGGTTTTTATTTATTTATTTACAGTAATAATAATTTATTTATTTTATGTTACTATTGAAATTTTGCGTTTTTTGGTTCGGGTTAGTGTGCTAACATTTAGGTCGTAAAGTTAAGGTCAAATGTACATATAAAACGGAAGCTAGAGGAATATACCAAAGATTACAAGTAGCTAGAAATACAGTAAGTAAAGTCTACATAAGATGCGGGCATGTAGGTACTTTTAGTCTTCAAATTGTAATTACAATCTTTATTATAGTTCACTGATAGAGGGAAGTGGGAAACACATGATGTACCGACCCCACGTAAGTGGGATAAGGGCAGGGAGATGATGATTATAGTTCACAATAACAATCATGTATTATTATTTTTTAATTTGTGGGTGTGTTTAAAACGTGTTTTTGCTGTGTGAAGTTTCATACGTGCGAGTACATGTGTGTTTGTGTGCGTTTTAAAGGGGGTAGGTTGTGGAAGTGAGCGGTGGGTATGTGAAGGGATGTGTGGGGGTGTGTTTGTGAGTGTACTTCTGAATACGTGTGTGATTTTATCGAGAGAGCTTGTGGTTTCAGCAAAATTCAACTACAGTTCGTAAATAAATGAATAGTGGCTAAACAATAATACAAAATAATTAAGTAAAATAATATAAAATCACATAGTAAAAACATTAAATCCTCCAAACAAACGTCTTCCTTAAAATTTTAAGAAATTAGTCCTCTCGTCATGTTTAAACATTATTGTTATTGATATAAATAATAAAAACCGTATTTAATTTATGAATAGGCAATTTTGGTGGTTTAAATTTAAGTTCAGTAGTCTTTTTAGAAATAAGTAATTAATTTAACCAATCAAAATAACATACTAGGAGTAAAGTTTTCAAACTAACCATTTTTTAGTAATTTAATAAATCGCCCTATTTAATGAAGCTAATAGAAATAGATAAGATAACAAAGAAATATAGGTTAAGATAATGTTAAATCCGAGATATGTAGATAAAAGTATAAATTAGGAAACTACGGAAATGTTCTTTATTTAAACGTATTCTTTCAATTTGCGAAAACATATAAGTTCCTTGTGCCTGCTAATTCTTATATTCAGTTAAACATAACACTTACCAAGAACTTTCGTAAATCGTCTCTTACGGCCATGACTATAATGGGATGAAGACAAAACTTAGGTCTTTTTATATATTCTGGCAACTTTTGCCTCATTAACAGACGTTGTAGTGTGGTACTAGACTGGCCCCAAACTTCAATAAGAAATTAGCGCCCATAAGTCACATACATATGTAGGTCTGACCCCACACTAGAATCTGTATCGTGGGTAGGTATCAAACGAGAACCATGGTACCGTAACTTTTACCATCCTCTCAGGTTAGTCAGCCTTATTCACACTCTTAGGCCCTTTTCTGATTAGTCGATGCAGCAGCGGTACGGCATCAGCACGCTTGTTATACGCTGTACCGAAAGCTTACCGAGCGTCTATATTTCTACGGAGCGGTCCTGATAGGTCTGGTAAGCGCGGCAGCAACACGGTACAGATTCGGTTTACCGCGTTTCGGCATTTTACCGAGCCTCTTGCAAGATTTTATGCTTTACTTTATATCATTTGAGTTGTTATCTTATACCTACAAAGGATTGCATAACAGAATATTTACATAGGTATTCTTGTGTTCAGATAATAAACCTACAATTCACGATGCTCGCGTATTTCATCAACCACAAATACAACAATAACAATAATGTAAACAACCCCGTTGCGGACAGTGCATGTTTTTATTCCAATTAAAATCTTTCAAAAGTAATTTTACAACAAAAACACGACAGTTAGTGTTATTATCGATATAAGGATGACGCAAATAATGCTTTTTTTTCACGTAAACGAGATAAATACATACATGCATATTATCACTCCCATATCCCTATTGGGATAGGTAAATAAACTACGAGTATAAATGTAACAAATATTTTCATTACTCTAACTCGAAGACGAAATTATTTCACGACGGCACAAGCGGCTCTGCAAAAACGTTCTGCAGACACGTACGAAAGTAGAGGCGGAGCTATCCCTACCACTATCGCTTTATGCTTTTGACATCCGAGCGTGCTGACGACGTCGCGTCGCGCTGCACCAACTTATCAGAAAAGGGCCTTATTATGCATGACGTACAGAGCGATTCTTTTCTGCAACTAATGCCGTTTTAAGTCATTATTTCGTGCGGCTTAGTCAGCTCCGCACATATTGACCATGTCTTTCCTGTGGACAAGGCCGACTAATCTGAGAGGATGGAATAGATGCTGGGCAAGCCTTCTCCATCTTAATTCATCCCGGGCACTACAGTATCCCGTTTGTGAAGGTAAAAGCTGCCTCCTGATGCTGTATAAATCGTCTACTATAGATGGAAATAGGCCTTAGATTTCATTCAAATTCTTTCTTATGAACTAAATACTGAAATGAAATTCACTTTAAATAGATCACTGTCGCAAAGATAACATCATTTCAAATTAAAATATATATAGGTAATTTAAGTACAATAATAATAGTGTAAAATATCTGTAAATACAACGTACGAAGAAAAATCCAAGGCATATAATAATTAGTTAGCTTATAGTAATATTTCTTGGACTCAAACATAAGTCACTAAATAATTGTGATCTAGAGCCAAGTAAATATTTTTATATTTATGGGTAAGGACAATATAAACGTAATACCTATAAATACTTACAAAGCAAATATATGATATTAAGGTGTTTAAATATAATATTAATATGGATTAGGATATATGCGGAGTAAAGTATCAAGTGGTCTCATTTTTAAAGCTTAGTTGAGTCAGCGTCGGAGCACACTGCAGTTTTAGAACCCACTACTTCTAACATTAACAGATTTAGTTTTCGAAGTGCAATTTGACAAGTGCTGAATCATCAGCTGCAGCAGTTTTGTAATTTGAGAGCGAACATGCAGACTAATTTTCACTCGATTACCATATGGCCGGCATTACCCGTATGTAAGAACTAAACTAAACAGGTGGTGTAATCCTTCATTTTACTGCATCTATTTTTACATTTACATGAGTTGAATTCTTGCTCTCTTTCTATTCAAGAAATACACAAGGAAATGAAGACCCTCATTCTACGAGTCTACTATATTCATAGTTTACAATTGGGTTAACCAATGATGACATTAAAATCTTTTCTAAAAACTAAAAAAAAATAGACAGTATCTAAAACATTATTCTATTCGTTTCCTTAAATTTTCAAATGTGACAAATTCAAGAAATAAATATAGCCATCGCAATACATATACAATATCAAATATTTGAATCCTAGGTACCAAATATAAATTTTGTTTTTCTGAAATTTCTATTAAAATATATATAAGTAATTTAAGTACAATAATAATAATACATAGTATAAAAAATCTGTAAATAAAGAATGAAGAAATGTTCAAGGCAAACAATAAATAGCATAGTAATATTTCTTGGTCTCAAACATAAGTCACTAAATAATTGTGATCTAGAGCCAAGTGAATATTTTTATATTTATGGATAAGGACAATATAAACGTAATACCTATAAATACTTACAAAACAAATATATGATATTAAGGTGTTTAGATATAATATTAATATGGAATAAGGTTATATGCGGGTAAAATATCAAATGGTCTCATTTTTAAAGCTTAGTTGAGTCAGCGTCGGAGCACACTGCAGTTTTAGAACCCACTACTTCTAACATTAACAGGTTTAATTTACGAAGTGCAATTTGACAATTGCTGAATCATCAGCTGCAGCAGTTTTGTAATTTGAGAGCGAACATGCCGACTAATTTTCGCTCGATCCATATGGTCGGCATTACCCGTATGTAAGAACTAAACTAAACAGGTGGTGTAATCCTTCATTTTACTGCATCCATTTTTACATTTACATAAGATGAATTCTTGCTCTCTTTCTATTCAAGAAATACAAAAGGAAATGAAGATCCTCATTCTACGAATCTACTATGTTCATAGTTTACAATTGGGTTAACCAATGATGACATTAAAATCTAACAAATAGGAGTCCTAAAACTGGAGTGCAATTCGCTACTGGATCTTTAAGCTAAGTAGTATTCATGCAGTTGATATAAGAAATTTTAACTAAAAAAAAGACAGTGTCTAAAACATTATTCTATTTATTTCCTTAAATTTTCAAATGTGACAAATTCAAGAAATAAATATGGCCATCGGAATACATATACGATACCAAATATTAAAATCCTAGGTACCAAATATAAATTTTGTTTTCCTTAAATTTCTAAAATAAGTAGCAGTGATGAATAAACCAGTATAAGACGTAATCTGGAAACATCACACGCAGTGCGACAAAAAGACATTACTTAATTAAAAAAACATACAAAAAGATCAAATGGTAAAATATTAATAATATCATAATAATACTATGAAAAGTTCTTACCAAGTTAATATAAATAATACCTTATTAATTAAACCTATTATATTTTATTCCTGTCTACCTAATCAAAGGTTATATGTATTCAATTCAATAATGAGATATAGGTAGTTTGCAACTTTTAGTCATACGAGTAGTTGTAAGGACAATGGATAAACGTTCACAGTTAAAATTAAGATAGCTACTATTTAGCATATTTTTTTAACAAAATAAAAAAAAATAAAAAAATACAATTATATGTATATTCCCATTTACTCAATAAAATATTAAAAGTTGCATTAAGATACTGTCTAGCTCATAAAGGTACGCAGCGCTATAAAACAAAGGATCTAAACGACAGCTTTAACATAAAAATAGCCGTCGTAATAGTCTGTTTCTAAATTAAACTGATTGAAGTCCATGACAGCCAAAGTTACTGGATAATTTCCATGAAATTAGCGTCATTATTTCGAAAAAAAAGCTGAGTATGTCACTTTTACATCAAGACTAAAGCAAAACTCAATGAGATATTGACTAAGCATTATTTTGTTGCCAGTTGTCCGTATAAATTACCCGGATTATTTGAACTACATTACCCAGTGTTAGTTTTTTAGGCTACACAGGAACTATAACCGTTACAAAAGCCAAGTAAAATAATAACAAAATGACTAATATCTTCAGCAATATTATCTTCGCCATAACACGCCCACACTGCGTGTTGTGAAACAACTCAGCTCACCAATTAAACTACTGCCATGTACAAGATTAAGGAGTCTGGGCATGTTTTATAAATCACTGCGCAGTGTGGTCAAATACAAATACTAACAATGTCTAAAACAGATTCCTTGATAATTTCTAAAAGTGTAAGCAAGTTAAGGATGCACTAGTCTTAAACAAATAACTCTAGTCGTATAATCTAGTCATAGTTTGTACATTATTCCCAAAATGGGTGAAGTCGAGTGAATCTAGTCAGACCGTAGTCATTAGGATAAACACGTGGAATTACGTTTAGTCATGTATGTAGCAAGTAATAGTGCTAAGTAATTTATTTTTTTATAAAGAATATATTTTTTTAGCTAAGCCATAAAATGAAAAAAAAAATGTTCGACAAAAAACTAAATGTTACAAAAAAACTTGCAATAAAATAAAAAAAACATCTCAGAGTAGATTAGCTTAGAGTCTACGCCCTAGCGTGTGATTTGACAAGTGGTAAAGTTTTGGAAAAATAAATTATACATTTTTCAAGAATCGCAAATTCTACACGATAACGCCATTGCGATACATCCACGCACAAGTACATTTATGATCTACTTGCCACTTGTGGGCGGGCCACTTAAAAGATGGAATAAACAACAAAAATTACACAAAATATCTTCCAAAAAGTTTCTACCTCAAACAACAAGAGCATCAATCTACAAATCGAAGAAATGCCTCATGACAATTTTTTCACTCGTGTGTAATGTTCTAGTTCTTATTTGTATTAATTAGACGTACTCGTAGTTAGGTAGACACATTTATTTTCTAATTATAATTAAACTCAACACCCATACATAGCTTCACTACCACCTTTAAGGAGAAAATGAGACATGCATCTACATAAAGTCAAAGATCCTTTTTGAAGGAATTCGTGAAGCTTCACTTAGTTACTTTGATGTAGCATAACGTACCGTGTTGGATCCGGTCTAAGAATAGGTCCACTCCATATCTTCCCGTGGATGTCGTAAGAGGCGACTAAGGGAAAAGCCATAGTTTGAAGACAAAATTACTACACCGGGGATTACCACAAAAAAACGAGAAAAGGGTTTCGAGTTAGTAGTTAACAAACAGTTGTACAACAAACCAGGGTGTGCAGTCAGCCGGGTGGTTTGTTTTTCTAAAGGATAGGTAATGGCGTATGGCACCATCCGCTTATCAAATATTCCCTAAAATTTTGTCTTTAACTAATGTGGCTGTAATTTTTTGTCATCTCTAGCAGTTTAGTTTCTTTTGATGTTATTTTGTCAAGATCATTGCTCTTCTGTCTCTTCACTTTTTCCAGCATCTTCTCTTGCTTCCTGTGTCTCTTTCTTCCCTACAGGTTGGTACAAACCTATGGATGTTTAAATTTTTTTCTAACATTAATTTGAAATTAAAATGCTATATTTTTATGGTTTGTCATAAGTTCATAAGAGACTAATCTTGTTTGTGATTATGATTGTGTCTACCTCTATTTTAATTGTATTATGAAAACTACCTCTTTTAATATTCGGAATAACGAAGTGACCTCAACTATAGGTGTAAAATTGGCGAAAATAACCTCATAAAAATAAACAAGTTATTTGATAAGCAACATAATAAGAACCATAATACCTCTGATATAACAGTACAATAGACAAGTCACTCAAAATTTTGCCATAACTCATTGACAGTATTCTACACACGAGATCATTATTTTTAAAGTAACAGACACGAATCTAGGACAATTTTATTAATAGGTATTCCTTATTTAATGAAACTATATTAAAATTCAGTGACGTTTATTAACATCTATAGTTTTAAATTGGCTTCGGTACAAATACTTCTCAATGTTTATAATAAAAAGTTACCGCGTGTAGAAATTGTAGCGGCCTATTTAATATCAGGTGTAAAGTTACTCACCGTTTTACACAGTATTTTTAAAACTTTAACCCTGCTAACATCTGAGGGTACATTAAAAAATAAGGTAATATAAAATGAATTGATAATTCACAATTTTCTTTAAAAACAATAAAATTCTCTGTCATAATTTTTTTTCTCTTAAATATTTACTGCGGCTAAGAAATTATACATAAGTAAGATTTTTGTCCTTATTGAGTTGGTTTTCTTTTCTTACATAAATCGTGATCAAAATGAACTTTTAGGCAGTAGGTATCTATAAACAAATTAGAAACCTAGGCAATAGTACTTAATATAAGTTAAGAGGAATAAATGGCTTACCTACTTAGGCAGTCGAGAGATAAATTAATAAAATATAAATGTTTTGGTAAAATCTGTAGAAATAAATTAGTTGATATTCAATCAAAGATCTCATTATAATTATAAGTTACAATTATTTTCATAGTTCTCGTTAAAACTTAAAGCATCATTGCATCATTCCTTCATAAAACTAATGCTACTTTAATTAATAATTTAAAGATTAAGCTTGTTATTTTATAAAGTATAAGTGTATTAGCAAATAATTGTGTAAAATAAGAAGCCTACATTATAAATAAATAAAAAGGTTCACCATGTAATGTAAATTTTATGGAAATACGACGATTGAGCGCCATGATTTAATTAGGTAAAATACTCAAGGGGTAAATAAGTTTTTGTATTATATAGAAAATACCATGAAAACATTTACATAAGCTTTAGCACTATATAACTATCTAATCTTAAGTGCTGCTTAAAGGAGTCCTGAAATCTTTTTTTATTTTATCCAATGATCTATAATCATTTTATTATTATGTTCCCCCTTCTCCCTTTTCCATTAATAAATCCTCATTAACTCTAACAGTTCTATCTATAGCTTTATAATATTATTAATATTATCACTTATTATTACTTCTTCGCTGGACTGGGAGTAAAGAAAAAACATAGAATGTGTCCAGCTGCTTCTCTCCCCGAGCATGTCGTAAAAGTCGACTAAGGGATAGTATCCTCCAAGATGATGAGATACAATAAGCAAGTATTCCCAAGGAAGGTTGACGTCAGGCAGGCGGCCGGTCTTAAAACACTTTAGCCAAAACTCTTACAGCATAATCCAAGGAACATGTTCTGCTGACCCCACATAGAGTGGGATTAGGGCAGGAAGATAATAATGATGATCACTTATTATTTTCCATTTAGATTTTTTTTATATCTCTATAAACGTACCAGGGGATACGTCATGGGTAACGTTACTTATAAATAATAAATAAAAAACACTCAACAGTCACATACATAGTCCTGACCCCACACTAGGATAACCTGTGTCGTGGGTATCAGAAACTACGAGTACCATGGTACCACAACACCCAGACCCGAAAGAAATATTTGTTTAACATGGAAACATTTCTTCCGCAGCGAGCACTTAGCATAAAAAAGTCTTAACAATTACTTGTCTGGACATTCCATGTCAGTAGTAGGTGAAATAATTATGTTATAGCAGTTGGGGCTACGCAAATATTGGCATGGGAGCATTGGCCGCCAAACCGACTTCTGCGGAGCAGACTTCGTGTGCTGCTCATACTTGCAGCGACACAACACAAGCACGGATTGCTAGAGTTGTGTGGCTGTTACAGGGGATCATGGAATGGTTGTCAGTGACGCGACAATTACTCACGTTTCCTTTAGTGGAAAGCATAATACTATTTTAAAATGTCCTGATGTGCAACATAATACCATAGTTTCCTAAGATTTCATGGGTTTTTTCCCACTAACTTAACATTTCCGCAATTGTTTTTTATCTTGAATTAGTTAAATGCAACTCAGGCAAACAGTAAAAAGCAAAACCACCAACATCAATAAGACTAGGTAAAAGCCAAGCTAGAATGATAGGAAAAAGGCTCGCTATCTGGACATTCCATGTCAGAGTAGTAGGTGACATAATTATGTTATAGCAGTTGGGGCTACGAAATATTGACATGGGAGCATTGGCCGCCAAACCGACCCCTGCGGAGCAGACTTCGTGGGTTGTTCATACTTGCAGCGACACAACGCAAGCACGGATTGCTAGAGTTGTGTGGCTGTTACAGGGGATCATGGAGTGGTTGTCAGTGACGCGATAGGACGACATGAAGCTAAAGCTAGCGTATCAGGTGGTATCATCCATCATTGTCGGGAGGCATAAAACGTTAACTTTACAAATGTCAGGAAAAGTCTATCCTAATTCTATGCATAAAGTCATCAGCTTAAAAAAAATCTAGTCAAATTTTACATTAATTTGATGCATTTACATATAACAAAACCCATGAAAATATAGGTATTTCTAGAAACAAAGTTTATCTAACGATAACTAATAACTAATCTTTTAGCAGTGTATTTTCTAATCTTAGATGCCATATAAAACCATTAAGAGACCGTGAAATCCTTTCATATTTATATACCCTAAGCTAACCAGGGATTTATAATCATCACAAAGTTTATTCCCCTCCACCTTTTTATAAATATAATAACTTCTCTGCTGGACTGGGAGTAAAGAAAAAACATAGAATGCGTCCAGCTGCTTCTCTCCCCGAGCATGTCGTAAAAGTCGACTAAGGGATAGTATCCTCTACAATATGATGGAATACAATAAGCAAGTAATCCCAAGGACGGTTGACGTCAGGCAGGCGGCCGGTCATAAAACACCTTAGCTAAAGCGCTTGCAGAGTGATACAAGGATCATGCTGTGCCGACCCCGCATAGAGTGGAATGGGTGCAGGAAGATGATGACCTTTCCATCAATATAATATCCTCTTCCTCTTTCACTGTTTTATCTATCCTACTCGTATATCGTATATTATGCTCTAACCAATTTGGTAAATCGTTTTATTTTCGTTTTCTTTTCATTTACTCCACAATATTACCCCTTTAATCATACTCCATTTTCTGGTCTTAATGTGAAGTTTTTAAAATTGTTGTATAATTTTTTGGACTAGAGAATTCAGTTTATAATAGTACAATACGTAGCGCTTAAATTAAAATTTTCTACTCGTATGAAACCTCTGTAGCTAATAAATTGAAGCGAGGGTTGAACGAGCGAAAGTATGTCTCTTATAATATATTCTATTACGTATAAAATAAACGCAAAGTGCCTAATTATTTAAATCTCGAATGGAAAACTAAGAAAATTTTAATAAGTTTTTCCAAGCCTTAGCACGTTTTTCTGAGTAATCGAGCGTGTATTAAATAAATTCGAATCTGCGATAAGAACAAAAGAACGTAAATCAAGCATAAATCATGACATGTGAGATCTTTACATAAACCATATTTAAGACTAAAAACAGTCTCTTTGAAAATATTATAAAATTATCATCAATCGTTTACAAATTGAATAACTGTTTCCAAAAGAAAACAAAAACAATATTGTCTGGACATTCCATGTCAGTAGTAGGTGAAATAATTATGTTATAGCAGTTGGGGCTACGCAAATATTGGCATGGGAGCATTGGCCGCCAAACCGACTTCTGCGGAGCAGACTTCGTGTGCTGCTCATACTTGCAGCGACACAACACAAGCACGGATTGCTAGAGTTGTGTGGCTGTTACAGGGGATCATGGAGTGGTTGTCAGTGACGCGACAATTACTCACATTTCCTTTAGTGGAAAGCATAATAATATTTTAAAAAGTCCTGATGTGCAACATAATATCATAGTTTCCTGAGATTTAATGGGTTTTTTTCCAATAACTTAACATTTCCACAATGTTTTTTTTATCTTGAATCAGTTAAATGCAACTCAGCAAACAGTAAAAAGCAAAACCACCAAAATCAATAAGACTAGGTAAAAGCCAAGCTAGAATGATAGGAAAAAGGCTCGCTATCTGGACATTCCATATCAGAGTAGTAGGTGAAATAATTATGTTATAGCAGTTGGGGCTACGAAATATTGACATGGGAGCATTGGCCGCCAAACCGACCCCTGCGGAGCAGACTTCGTGGGTTGTTCATACTTGCAGCGACACAACGCAAGCACGGATTGCTAGAGTTGTGTGGCTGTTACAGGGGATCATGGAGTGGTTGCCAGTGACGCGATAGGACGACATGAAGCTAAAGCTAGCGTATCAGGTGGTATCAACCATCATTGCCGGGAGGCATAAAACGTTAACTTTAAAAATGTCAGGAAAAGTCTATCCTGATTCTATGCATAAAGTCATGAGCTTAAAAAAATCTAGTCAAATTTTACATTAATTTGATACATTTACATATAACAAAACCCATGAAAATATAGGTATTTCTAGAAACAAAGTTTATCTAACGAAAACTAATAACTAATCTTTTAGCAGTTTATTTTCTAATCTTAAGTGCCACATAAAACCATTAAGAGGCCCTGAAATCCTTTCATATTTATATACCCTAACCTAACCAGGGATTTATAATCATCACAAAGTTTGTTCCCCTCCACCTTTTCATAAATATAATAACTTCTCTGCTGGACTGGGAGTAAAGAAAAAACATAGAATGCGTCCAGCTGCTTCTCTCCCCGAGCATGTCGTAAAAGTCGACTAAGGGATAGTATCCTCTACAACATGATGGAATACAATAAGCAAG
Source organism: Scotopteryx bipunctaria (assembly GCA_949320045.1). NCBI lineage: Eukaryota > Metazoa > Arthropoda > Insecta > Lepidoptera > Geometridae > Scotopteryx > Scotopteryx bipunctaria. The sequence continues at coordinate 6,952,150 of OX439450.1, read as the reverse complement.
TAATCCCAAGGAGGGTTGACGTCAGGCAGGCGGCCGGTCATAAAACACCTAAGCCAAAACTAAGAAAATTTGAATACGTTTTTCCAAGCCTTAGGATGTTTTTCTGAGTAATCGAGCGTGTATTAAATAAATTCGAAACTGCGATAAGAACAAAAGAACGTAAATCAAGCATAAATCATGACATGTGAGATCTTTACATTAACCATATTTAAGACTAAAAACAGTCTCTTTGAAAATATTATAAAATTATCATCAATCGTTTACAAATTGAATAACTGTTTCCAAAAGAAAACAAAAACAATATTGTCTGGACATTCCATGTCAGTAGTAGGTGAAATAATTATATTATAGCAGTTGGGGCTACGCAAATATTGGCATGGGAGCATTGGCCGCCAAACCGACTTCTGCGGAGCAGACTTCGTGTGCTGCTCATACTTGCAGCGACACAACACAAGCACGGATTGCTAGAGTTGTGTGGCTGTTACAGGGGATCCTGGAATGGTTGTCAGTGACGCGACAATTACTCACATTTCCTTTAGCGGAAAGCATAATAATATTTTAAAAAGTCCTGATGTGCAACATAATATCATAGTTTCCTGAGATTTCATGGGTTTTTTTCCAATAACTTAACATTTCCGCAATTGTTTTTTTTATCTTGAATCAGTTAAATGCAACTCAGCAAACAGTAAAAAGCAAAACCACCAAAATCAATAAGACTAGGTAAAAGCCAAGCTAGAATGATAGGAAAAAGGCTCGCTATCTGGACATTCCATATCAGAGTAGTAGGTGAAATAATTATGTTATAGCAGTTGGGGCTACGAAATATTGACATGGGAGCATTGGCCGCCAAACCGACCCCTGCGGAGCAGACTTCGTGGGTTGTTCATACTTGCAGCGACACAACGCAAGCACGGATTGCTAGAGTTGTGTGGCTGTTACAGGGGATCATGGAGTGGTTGCCAGTGACGCGATAGGACGACATGAAGCTAAAGCTAGCGTATCAGGTGGTATCAACCATCATTGCCGGGAGGCATAAAACGTTAACTTTAAAAATGTCAGGAAAAGTCTATCCTGATTCTATGCATAAAGTCATGAGCTTAAAAAAATCTAGTCAAATTTTACATTAATTTGATACATTTACATATAACAAAACCCATTAAAATATAGGTATTTCTAGAAACAAAGTTTATCTAACGAAAACTAATAACTAATCTTTTAGCAGTTTATTTTCTAATCTTATGTGCCACATAAAACCATTAAGAGGCCCTGAAATCCTTTCATATTTATATACCCTAACCTAACCAGGGATTTATAATCATCACAAAGTTTGTTCCCCTCCACCTTTTCATAAATATAATAACTTCTCTGCTGGACTGGGAGTAAAGAAAAAACATAGAATGCGTCCAGCTGCTTCTCTCCCCGAGCATGTCGTAAAAGTCGACTAAGGGATAGTATCCTCTACAACATGATGGAATACAATAAGCAAGTAATCCCAAGGAGGGTTGACGTCAGGCAGGCTGCCGGTCATAAAACACCTAAGCCAAAACTAAGAAAATTTGAATGCGTTTTTCCAAGCCTTAGCACGTTTTTCTGAGTAATCGAGCGTGTATTAAATAAATTCGAATCTGCGATAAGAACAAAAGAACGTAAATCAAGCATAAATCATGACATGTGAGATCTTTACATAAACCATATTTAAGACTAAAAACAGTCTCTTTGAAAATATTATAAAATTATCATTAATCGTTTACAAATTGAATAACTGTTTCCAAAAGAAAACAAAAACAATATTGTCTGGACATTCCATGTCAGTAGTAGGTGAAATAATTATGTTATAGCAGTTGGGGCTACGCAAATATTGGCATGGGAGCATTGGCCGCCAAACCGACTTCTGCGGAGCAGACTTCGTGTGCTGCTCATACTTGCAGCGACACAACACAAGCACGGATTGCTAGAGTTGTGTGGCTGTTACAGGGGATCATGGAATGGTTGTCAGTGACGCGACAATTACTCACATTTCCTTTAGTGGAAAGCATAATAATATTTTAAAAAGTCCTGATGTGCAACATAATATCATAGTTTCCTAAGATTTCATGGGTTTTTTTCCAATAACTTAACATTTCCGCAATGTTTTTTTATCTTGAATCAGTTAAATGCAACTCAGGCAAACAGTAAAAAGCAAAACCACCAAAATCAATAAGACTAGGTAAAGCCAAGCTAGAATGATAGGAAAAAGGCTCGCTATCTGGACATTCCATGTCAGAGTAGTAGGTGAAATAAATATGTTATAGCAGTTGGGGCTACGAAATATTGACATGGGAGCATTGGCCGCCAAACCGACCCCTGCGGAGCAGACTTCGTGGGTTGTTCATACTTGCAGCGACACAACGCAAGCACGGATTGCTAGAGTTGTGTGGCTGTTACAGGGGATCATGGAGTGGTTGTCAGTGACGTGATAGGACGACATGAAGCTAAAGCTAGCGTATCAGGTGGTATCAACCATCATTGCCGGGAGGCATAAAACGTTAACTTTAAAAATGTCAGGAGAAGTCTATCCTAATTCTATGCATAAAGTCATCAGCTTAAAAAAAATCTAGTCAAATTTTACATTAATTTGATGCGTTTACATACAACAAAACCCATGAAAATATAGGTATTTCTAGAAACAAAGTTTATCTAACGAAAACTAATAACTAATCTTTTAGCAGTGTATTTTCTAATCTTAGGTGCCATATAAAACCATTAAGAGGCCCTGAAATCCTTTCATATTTATATACCCTAACCTAACCAGGGATTTATAATCATCACAAAGTTTGTTCCCCTCCACCTTTTCATAAATATAATAACTTCTCTGCTGGACTGGGAGTAAAGAAAAAACATAGAATGCGTCCAGCTGCTTCTCTCCCCGAGCATGTCATAAAAGTCGACTAAGGGATAGTATCCTCTACAACATGATGGAATACAATAAGCAAGTAATCCCAAGGAGGGTTGACGTCAGGCAGGCTGCCGGTCATAAAACACCTAAGCGAAAACTAAGAAAATTTGAATGCGTTTTTCCAAGCCTTAGCACGTTTTTCTGAGTAATCGAGCGTGTATTAAATAAATTCGAATCTGCGATAAGAACAAAAGAACGTAAATCAAGCATAAATCATGACATGTGAGATCTTTACATAAACCATATTTAAGACTAAAAACAGTCTCTTTGAAAATATTATAAAATTATCATCAATCGTTTACAAATTGAATAACTGTTTCCAAAAGAAAACAAAAACAATATTGTCTGGACATTCCATGTCAGTAGTAGGTGAAATAATTATGTTATAGCAGTTGGGGCTACGCAAATATTGGCATGGGAGCATTGGCCGCCAAACCGACTTCTGCGGAGCAGACTTCGTGTGCTGCTCATACTTGCAGCGACACAACACAAGCACGGATTGCTAGAGTTGTGTGGCTGTTACAGGGGATCATGGAATGGTTGTCAGTGACGCGACAATTACTCACATTTCCTTTAGTGGAAAGCATAATAATATTTTAAAAAGTCCTGATGTGCAACATAATATCATAGTTTCCTAAGATTTCATGGGTTTTTTTCCAATAACTTAACATTTCCGCAATGTTTTTTTATCTTGAATCAGTTAAATGCAACTCAGGCAAACAGTAAAAAGCAAAACCACCAAAATCAATAAGACTAGGTAAAGCCAAGCTAGAATGATAGGAAAAAGGCTCGCTATCTGGACATTCCATGTCAGAGTAGTAGGTGAAATAAATATGTTATAGCAGTTGGGGCTACGAAATATTGACATGGGAGCATTGGCCGCCAAACCGACCCCTGCGGAGCAGACTTCGTGGGTTGTTCATACTTGCAGCGACACAACGCAAGCACGGATTGCTAGAGTTGTGTGGCTGTTACAGGGGATCATGGAGTGGTTGCCAGTGACGCGATAGGACGACATGAAGCTAAAGCTAGCGTATCAGGTGGTATCAACCATCATTGCCGGGAGGCATAAAACGTTAACTTTAAAAATGTCAGGAGAAGTCTATCCTAATTCTATGCATAAAGTCATCAGCTTTAAAAAAATCTAGTCAAATTTGACATTAATTTGATACATTTACATATAACAAAACCCATGAAAATATAGGTATTTCTAGAAACAAAGTTTATCTAACGAAAACTAATAACTAATCTTTTAGCAGTTTATTTTCTAATCTTAAGTGCCACATAAAACCATTAAGAGGCCCTGAAATCCTTTCATATTTGTATACCCTAACCTAACCAGGGATTTATAATCATCACAAAGTTTGTTCCCCTCCACCTTTTCATAAATATAATAACTTCTCTGCTGGACTGGGAGTAAAGAAAAAACATAGAATGCGTCCAGCTGCTTCTCTCCCCGAGCATGTCGTAAAAGTCGACTAAGGGATAGTATCCTCTACAACATGATGGAATACAATAAGCAAGTAATCCCAAGGAGGGTTGACGTCAGGCAGGCTGCCGGTCATAAAACACCTAAGCCAAAACTAAGAAAATTTGAATGCGTTTTTCCAAGCCTTAGCACGTTTTTCTGAGTAATCGAGCGTGTATTAAATAAATTCGAATCTGCGATACGAACAAAAGAACGTAAATCAAGCATAAATCATGACATGTGAGATCTTTACATAAACCATATTTAAGACTAAAAACAGTCTCTTTGAAAATATTATAAAATTATCATCAATCGTTTACAAATTGAATAACTGTTTCCAAAAGAAAACAAAAACAATATTGTCTGGACATTCCATGTCAGTAGTAGGTGAAATAATTATGTTATAGCAGTTGGGGCTACGCAAATATTGGCATGGGAGCATTGGCCGCCAAACCGACTTCTGCGGAGCAGACTTCGTGTGCTGCTCATACTTGCAGCGACACAACACAAGCACGGATTGCTAGAGTTGTGTGGCTGTTACAGGGGATCATGGAATGGTTGTCAGTGACGCGACAATTACTCACATTTCCTTTAGTGGAAAGCATAATAATATTTTAAAAAGTCCTGATGTGCAACATAATATCATAGATTTCATGGGTTTTTTTCCAATAACTTAACATTTCCGCAATGTTTTTTTATCTTGAATCAGTTAAATGCAACTCAGGCAAACAGTAAAAAGCAAAACCACCAAAATCAATAAGACTAGGTAAAGCCAAGCTAGAATGATAGGAAAAAGGCTCGCTATCTGGACATTCCATATCAGAGTAGTAGGTGAAATAATTATGTTATAGCAGTTGGGGCTACGAAATATTGACATGGGAGCATTGGCCGCCAAACCGACCCCTGCGGAGCAGACTTCGTGGGTTGTTCATACTTGCAGCGACACAACGCAAGCACGGATTGCTAGAGTTGTGTGGCTGTTACAGGGGATCATGGAGTGGTTGCCAGTGACGCGATAGGACGACATGAAGCTAAAGCTAGCGTATCAGGTGGTATCAACCATCATTGCCGGGAGGCATAAAACGTTAACTTTAAAAATGTCAGGAGAAGTCTATCCTAATTCTATGCATAAAGTCATCAGCTTAAAAAAAATCTAGTCAAATTTTACATTAATTTGATGCGTTTACATACAACAAAACCCATGAAAATATAGGTATTTCTAGAAACAAAGTTTATCTAACGAAAACTAATAACTAATCTTTTAGCAGTGTATTTTCTAATCTTAGGTGCCATATAAAACCATTAAGAAGCCCTGAAATCCTTTTATATTTATATACCCTAACCTAACCAGGGATTTATAATCATCACAAAGTTTGTTCCCCTCCACCTTTTCATAAATATAATAACTTCTCTGCTGGACTGGGAGTAAAGAAAAAACATAGAATGCGTCCAGCTGCTTCTCTCCCCGAGCATGTCGTAAAAGTCGACTAAGGGATAGTATCCTCTACAACATGATGGAATACAATAAGCAAGTAATCCCAAGGAGGGTTGACGTCAGGCAGGCGGCCGGTCATAAAAGCCTTAGCATGTTTTTCTGAGTAATCGAGCGTGTATTAAATAAATTCGAATCTGCGATAAGAACAAAAGAACGTAAATCAAGCATAAATCATAACATGTGAGATCTTTACATAAACCATATTTAAGACTAAAACAGTCTCTTTGAATTTATCATCAACCGTTTACAAATTGAATAACTGTTTCCAAAAAAAAACAAAAACAATATTGTCTGGACATTCCATGTCAGTAGTAGGTGAAATAATTATGTTATAGCAGTTGGGGCTACGCAAATATTGGCATGGGAGCATTGGCCGCCAAACCGACTTCTGCGGAGCAGACTTCGTGTGCTGCTCATACTTGCAGCGACACAACACAAGCACGGATTGCTAGAGTTGTGTGGCTGTTACAGGGGATCATGGAATGGTTGTCAGTGACGCGACAATTACTCACATTTCCTTTAGTGGAAAGCATAATAATATTTTAAAAAGTCCTGATGTGCAACATAATATCATAGTTTCCTGAGCTTTCATGGGTTTTTTCCAATAACTTAACATTTCCGCAATGTTTTTTTTATCTTGAATCATTTAAATGCAACTCAGCAAACAGTAAAAAGCAAAACCACCAAAATCAATAAGACTAGGTAAAAGCCAAGCTAGAATGATAGGAAAAAGGCTCGCTATCTGGACATTCCATATCAGAGTAGTAGGTGAAATAATTATGTTATAGCAGTTGGGGCTACGAAATATTGACATGGGAGCATTGGCCGCCAAACCGACCCCTGCGGAGCAGACTTCGTGGGTTGTTCATACTTGCAGCGACACAACGCAAGCACGGATTGCTAGAGTTGTGTGGCTGTTACAGGGGATCATGGAGTGGTTGTCAGTGACGCGATAGGACGACATGAAGCTAAAGCTAGCGTATCAGGTGGTATCAACCATCATTGCCGGGAGGCATAAAACGTTAACTTTAAAAATGTCAGGAGAAGTCTATCCTGATTCTATGCATAAAGTCATGAGCTTAAAAAAATCTAGTCAAATTTTACATTAATTTGATGCATTTACATATAACAAAACCCATGAAAATATAGGTATTTCTAGAAACAAAGTTTATCTAACGAAAACTAATAACTAATCTTTTAGCAGTTTATTTTCTAATCTTAGGTGCCATATAAAACCATTAAGAGGCCCTGAAATCCTTTCATATTTATATACCCTAACCTAAACAGGGATTTATAATCATCACAAAGTTTGTTCCCCTCCACCTTTTCATAAATATAATAACTTCTCTGCTGGACTGGGAGTAAAGAAAAAACATAGAATGCGTCCAGCTGCTTCTCTCCCCGAGCATGTCGTAAAAGCCGACTAAGGGATAGTATCCTCTACAACATGATGGAATACAATAAGCAAGTAATCCCAAGGAGGGTTGACGTCAGGCAGGCGGCCGGTCATAAAACACCTAAGCCAAAACTAAGAAAATTTGAATACGTTTTTCCAAGCCTTAGCATGTTTTTCTGAGTAATCGAGCGTGTATTAAATAAATTCGAATCTGCGATAAGAACAAAAGAACGTAAATCAAGCATAAATCATGACATGTGAGATCTTTACATAAACCATATTTAAGAATAAAAACAGTCTCTTTGAAAATATTATAAAATTATCATCAATCGTTTACAAATTGAATAACTGTTTCCAAAAGAAAACAAAAACAATATTGTCTGGACATTCCATGTCAGTAGTAGGTGAAATAATTATGTTATAGCAGTTGGGGCTACGCAAATATTGGCATGGGAGCATTGGCCGCCAAACCGACTTCTGCGGAGCAGACTTCGTGTGCTGCTCATACTTGCAGCGACACAACACAAGCAAGGATTGCTAGAGTTGTGTGGCTGTTACAGGGGATCATGGAATGGGTGTCAGTGACGCGACAATTACTCACATTTTCTTTAGTGGAAAGCATAATAATATTTTAAAATGTCCTTATGTGCAATATAATATCATAGTTTCCTAAGATTTCATGGGTTTTTTCCAATAACTTAACATTTCCGCAATGTTTTTTTTATCTTGAATCAGTTAATGCAACTCGGGCAAACAGTAAAAAGCAAAACCACCAACATCAATAAGACTAGGTAAAAGCCAAGCTAGAATGATAGGAAAAAGGCTCGCTATCTGGACATTCCATGTCAGAGTAGTAGGTGAAATAATTATGTTATAGCAGTTGGGGCTACGAAATATTGACATGGGAGCATTGGCCGCCAAACCGACCCCTGCGGAGCAGACTTCGTGGGTTGTTCATACTTGCAGCGACACAACGCAAGCACGGATTGCTAGAGTTGTGTGGCTGTTACAGGGGATCATGGAGTGGTTGTCAGTGACGCGATAGGACGACATGAAGCTAAAGCTAGCGTATCAGGTGGTATCAACCATCATTGCCGGGAGGCATAAAACGTTAACTTTAAAAATGTCAGGAAAAGTCTATCCTGATTCTATGCATAAAGTCATGAGCTTAAAAAAATCTAGTCAAATTTTACATTAATTTGATGCATTTACATATAACAAAACCCATGAAAATATAGGTATTTCTAGAAACAAAGTTTATCTAACGAAAACTAATAACTAATCTTTTAGCAGTTTATTTTCTAATCTTAGGTGCCATATAAAACCATTAAGAGGCCCTGAAATCCTTTCATATTTATATACCCTAACCTAAACAGGGATTTATAATCATCACAAAGTTTGTTCCCCTCCACCTTTTCATAAATATAATAACTTCTCTGCTGGACTGGGAGTAAAGAAAAAACATAGAATGCGTCCAGCTGCTTCTCTCCCCGAGCATGTCGTAAAAGCCGACTAAGGGATAGTATCCTCTACAACATGATGGAATACAATAAGCAAGTAATCCCAAGGAGGGTTGACGTCAGGCAGGCGGCCGGTCATAAAACACCTAAGCCAAAACTAAGAAAATTTGAATACGTTTTTCCAAGCCTTAGCATGTTTTTCTGAGTAATCGAGCGTGTATTAAATAAATTCGAATCTGCGATAAGAACAAAAGAACGTAAATCAAGCATAAATCATGACATGTGAGATCTTTACATAAACCATATTTAAGAATAAAAACAGTCTCTTTGAAAATATTATAAAATTATCATCAATCGTTTACAAATTGAATAACTGTTTCCAAAAGAAAACAAAAACAATATTGTCTGGACATTCCATGTCAGTAGTAGGTGAAATAATTATGTTATAGCAGTTGGGGCTACGCAAATATTGGCATGGGAGCATTGGCCGCCAAACCGACTTCTGCGGAGCAGACTTCGTGTGCTGCTCATACTTGCAGCGACACAACACAAGCACGGATTGCTAGAGTTGTGTGGCTGTTACAGGGGATCATGGAATGGGTGTCAGTGACGCGACAATTACTCACATTTCCTTTAGTGGAAAGCATAATAATATTTTAAAATGTCCTGATGTGCAATATAATATCATAGTTTCCTAAGATTTCATGGGTTTTTTTTCCAATAACTTAACATTTCCGCAATGTTTTTTTTATCTTGAATCAGTTAAATGCAACTCAGGCAAACAGTAAAAAGCAAAACCACCAACATCAATAAGACTAGGTAAAGCCAAGCTAGAATGATAGGAAAAAGGCTCGCTATCTGGACATTCCATGTCAGAGTAGTAGGTGAAATAAATATGTTATAGCAGTTGGGGCTACGAAATATTGACATGGGAGCATTGGCCGCCAAACCGACTTCTGCGGAGCAGACTTCGTGTGCTGCTCATACTTGCAGCGACACAACGCAAGCACGGATTGCTAGAGTTGTGTGGCTGTTACAGGGGATCATGGAGTGGTTGTCAGTGACGCGATAGGACGACATGAAGCTAAAGCTAGCGTATCAGGTGGTATCAACCATCATTGCCGGGAGGCATAAAACGTTAACTTTAAAAATGTCAGGAGAAGTCTATCCTAATTCTATGCATAAAGTCATCAGCTTAAAAAAAATCTAGTCAAATTTTACATTAATTTGATGCATTTACATATAACAAAACCCATGAAAATATAGGTATTTCTAGAAACAAAGTTTATCTAACGAAAACTAATAACTAATCTTTTAGCAGTTTATTTTCTAATCTTAGGTGCCATATAAAACCATTAAGAGGCCTTGAAATCCTTTCGTATTTATATACCCTAACCTAACCAGGGATTTATAATCATCACAAAGTTTATTCCCCTCCACCTTTTCATAAATATAATAACTTCTCTGCTGGACTGGGAGTAAAGAAAAAACATAGAATGCGTCCAGCTGCTTCTCTCCCCGAGCATGTCGTAAAAGTCGACTAAGGGATAGTATCCTCTACAACATGATGGAATACAATAAGCAAGTAATCCCAAGGAGGGTTGACGTCAGGCAGGCGGCCGGTCATAAAACACCTAAGCCAAAACTAAGAAAATTTTAATACGTTTTTCCAAGCCTTAGCATGTTTTTCTGAGTAATCGAGCGTGTATTAAATAAATTCGAATCTGCGATAAGTACAAAAGAACGTAAATCAAGTATAAATCATGACATGTGAGATCTTTAGATAAACCATATTTAAGACTAAAACAGTCTCTTTGAAAATATTATAAAATTATCATCAATCGTTTACAAATTGAATAACTGTTTCCAAAAAAAAAACAATATTGTCTGGACATTCCATGTCAGTAGTAGGTGAAATAATTATGTTATAGCAGTTGGGGCTACGCAAATATTGGCATGGGAGCATTGGCCGCCAAACCGACTTCTGCGGAGCAGACTTCGTGTGCTGCTCATACTTGCAGCGACACAACACAAGCACGGATTGCTAGAGTTGTGTGGCTGTTACAGGGGATCATGGAATGGTTGTCAGTGACGCGACATACATCAATTTAGCCTTTATCACAGTGACAAACACGAAGTAGGTATATCAACGACTACAATGATAATGTCATAGATTGCCTTTAGAAGCGTATTTAAAGTTATAAAACGTGTTTTTTGATATAAATTTGGGGTGTTCTGTAAGTCCTTATTCTATGTACAAAGATCAACTTAAAGTAAATACTAAAATCAAGCGTACTATTGAATATTTATAAAAAAAACAACTTTACAAAAATGATTAATGATTAAAATACAACATTTTACGTATAACATTTTAAAGTCAGTTATGACACAACACCAACTAACTGAATATCCATTATGCTCTACGATTTCATAAAGAAAGTAAAATCAAAACTTGTCTTGACATTTCATGTCAGTAGTAGGTGAAATAATTATGTTATAGCAGTTGGGGCTACGCAAATATTGGCATGGAAGCGTTGACCGCCAAACCGACTTCTGCGGAGCAGACTTCGTGTGCTGCTCATACTTGCAGCGACACAACACAAGCACGGATTGCTAGAGTTGTGTGGCTGTTACAGGGGATCATGGAGTGGTTGTCAGTGACCCGACGAGTTCGAATATTTATCTTAATGAAAATCATAATAATACCCACCAAGGTACTTAGTTCCTAGTTGGTAACCAAATAAGTGTGTTGTCATCTGCTTTTCAAAGTTTTCTAAGATTCCACGGGTTTTCGCAAATAATTAAATAAAAATAAACTACATCCAAACATTCGCGACTTTATTATAATCTTTGAATATTTAAATACAATTTTGGCTAGCGATAAAAACGAAACGCTAAAAATCAATGAGACTAGGTAAAAAGCCAAGTTAGAATAATAGGAAAGTAAGCTTTCTGTCTGGACATCCCATGTCAGTAGTAGGTGAAATAATTATGTTATAGCAGTTGGGGCTACGCAAATATTGGCATGGGAGCATTGGCCGCCAAACCGACTTCTGCGGAGCAGACTTCGTGTGCTGCTCATACTTGCAGCGACACAACACAAGCACGGATTGCTAGAGTTGTGTGGCTGTTACAGGGGATCATGGAATGGTTGTCAGTGACGTGACATACATCACTTAAGCTTTCATCTAAAGTGACAAACACTATATAAATGACTGTAATAATAATGTCATAGATTGTTTTCAAAATACTTTTAACAAACCCCTTAAAATCATTGTCTGAAAAAAAAATATAGCCACTAACGGTGATACTCTGTCGAGACCTTCCATATCAATAAAAAGAAAAATTTTAAAGTTATTACAGTTGGGGGGGCTACACAAAATTAGTATGGAATCACAGATCACAGATCGTCAGTAGTGACGCTGACGTTGTTTCGGTAGATCGTGGAATAGTAGCTAGTGATATGACAGGCAGGTAGGTTCAAACATATACAGTGACAAACATAATGTCATGCCATAATTGATGTGGACTATGTCCTTGCAAGCACTTTGCAGTTTAGAATAAGTTGTATTCGAAACTTTGTATGCGCAGCCACTTTTTACACGTGATTTCAAGAGGCGTATTTAGAAGATTTGATACGTTTGTCAGTTTCTTTACTGGACAAGTACTCATGACGCACCATCTGATAGCAATCTTCCAATTCACTCACTGTGAACGGCTTTGGGTATTTTCCTTTATCTGTGATCTGTGTAACAATTTTATTAATAGCCAAGTTTCAATTACTCAACTGTTGATTTATTTCTTGACAACTTTGACTTTTAAGTAAATAATATAAACTGCTTTTTAACACTACAGTTTACGAATCATGCAAATACTTTGAATATGAAATTAAAATATCTATTAATATTTTATGAATACATATAGACGTTGATGTTTACACGGCGGAAACGTTTAATTTCTTTGAACTGTTACTAATCAATTACTAAATAAAGAAATATATTTTTAAAGTTAGTTAGAGCTTGTACGCTTTGTTGTGAGTCGTAATTTCATTCATGTATGTACCTACCTAATTATAATTTATTATGTACTTAATTAATCCCGTAAAATAATTTTGTAGAGGTTTCGCATGTAAACGAACGGAAAATGAAAACGAAAGCCGACTAATTTCTTCGGTATTGACCATTATGTTGTATTGTGTCCTCGTTTATTGGGTTTTATGTAATAATTTGTGAAAATTATCATAAGAGCTGTACTTTTTGTAATATAATCTTTCATCCCTCGTCGTTTTAGAGTAAATGATACGGAAATGATTAATTATAATAATAGTGACAGGCGGGATATCTCATTTAATATTAATTACTGAATACTTATTAGTGAATGTAACTATAACACTAGAAGCTAAGGCAAAAAAAATAATAATAAAAAATGTACATTAATATCCAAACGAGCAAACATTCCAGCAAGCTAAGTAAAGTTAAATATTGCATGTGTTGTAAAATAGTGTGAGGGAGACGCATTGCACTGTACGTAGGTTATTGTTCTTACTTAGATATAAGAACTTCAATTTTTTTTACTAATAACTTTAGCGTTTCTTTAATTTCTAACCAAATAACTAACTTATTTTCACATAAATTACACTTTATTACCCGGCCACGCAGAGTAAAAGTCACTTCAACCAATTTTGAAAAATGAGATGTTAAATGCTGCGTCTTGATAGTCCGGGTCACATAGGCAACAAACAATGTCATTTTGCTATGACAAAAAATAAATAAATTTCCTAATGATTTCCTATTCCATAACAATAATACATTAGGGTTTGAAATCAAATACTGTCGTGAATGACTTTACGTTCTATAGATGTAGGTAAGTTTTTAGCTTTTACGTAGTCGGGTTTTCATTAAAATCTATTAATTTTATTTAGGTATGCGAATGGTGGGCACATGACCAATGTTAACGCAACCCCCTAGACATCTCTGCAAAGAGTTCTTAAAATATGTCTACTATCTTTGAGTACACACAAATATTATTATTATTTGATAGTTTGATCTATTTACTCAGGTTATTTTTTTTGTTTCTTTTATAAATATCATATCACCTAACATCATAGCTTATTATTTTTGGTTCTATTTGGTTAACATAAGTACGAAAGGATATTTTATTATTTTTTATAGTAGTTAAATTTAAAAGAAACCTGTGATTAATAATTTATTATGCATTTTGTTTTGTGTTAGTACTAAGATTACTATTTAGATTTAATAAAAACTGTTGGATGATGGAACATGTTTATAAGTATTTTAATTACGTTACATAAAATCTAGGCTAAATTTATTTGTAAAATGATAAGCATTTAAAGTATTAACATGATTACTAAATTAAGAATTAAGGTATGTTAGGTAAATATTAATATGCAACTATCGTACTACAGTATTCTTGGAACAAAAATATATGATTATTAACCTATATAGGTGTTTTCGCATCAAATAAAAAAGAAATCATTTTTGAAAATCCGTAAGATTAAGTTTTCTTTACGTATTTTTTTTTCTTACACTAAAAGCATTATCAGCAATTTAAACTTATTCGTTTAAATTTGAGCCAGTGAACTATTAGATGTAAAATTATTACAAAATATTGTTTAACTAATTTGCTTGCCTTCTTAAAACGAGTGTTTATGAACCACTAAGTATTATAAATGAGAATGTTAAAGGTTTGAAAGAAGGATTGAAAACTCTGAAATGAAGAATATTAACAAAAATATTTGTAACGGAAACACTAACACGCCATGCAGGTGTAATAGAAAGAATAAGAACATAGGTAGGAAATAGTACTCCGGGAGCTATTTTGAGTTTAGGTGGGTACTAAAAGGAAATACTAGTATAAATTTCCCCCTAATGATATTATTTGCCCCGAATGATAACTTATCAAATGATAATCATGAAGAAAAAAAATGTATCTGAAAAGCCTTCGGCCAGTCTTTTCTCTTAAAGGTTGATGTCAAATGATGATGTATGACGCTGTGGACGGATCAAGCGAACGAAGGCGAATGAAGACTAGTAAGTCAAAATCTGCCATGGCCTTTGTTCAATCGCCTTCTCTAAAGTGTAGAGACAGAAGAAGAAGGCGAAAACGTCGATTCGTTCACGTTCGTTCAGTAACCTTCGCTTGCTTGATGCATTCCCAGTTTTGTAAAAGAAAGTGGCGCATAGGTAAGTTAAACGTAGGACTTTGAAAAGGGTATAGTCGGCTGCGTGAGGTTGTAACAGAATTTTCAATCTTTACTATAATAATTCATATTGGTGTCTAAAATACGATGTTCGATGATGAATGACTCTTACAGTGTCATCTGGAATCAGGAGTTCTTGCCGATTTAACTCTATAGATACAGACAACGCAAAATATCTACCAATAAAAAGTTGGTACTTCTATCTCAAAATAACTAAGAAATAAGCCCTAGTTATGTTTTTTATTCTCAACCAAATAAGTAAATCGGAAAGAAAGCTTGATATGTCGATTGTCATAATTTATTATCTAATAATATAATAAACATTGTAACATTAGATTTAATGTTTTGTGTGTTAATGTCGCTTAGTAGCGATTAATAATATCATTGTCATATCATTTTAATCAATAGCTTTCTGTCTCTGTATTCTATTTGATGATGGTCTATCTCCTCTGTCTGATCTTCATTCATAATCGCTCATCGCTATTTCAAACTAATATATAATAATCAAAAATAAATCTCTGTATAATATGGTGTTTTTATTATTATCCTTACCTCCTTAGTAGGTGACGAGAAGTCAGTAATTGAGGAAAGTGTGATTTTCCTGTTTTCCTTCCTGTTGAAACCTCAAAGTTACCTATGTTTTTAAATAAAAGACAATAATCTGTAGGCATTACACACTTTATTTCATTATTATCTTTATAAAAAATCAGTCATAATAACTCATATTGTGGTATGCTGATTGTTAAAACCATGGTTTATATTTAAAAAATATATACAATATGATTAGGCTAAGGCTAAGTAGTTCCCATTTAGCCCAAAGTACTTATTATATTCACTTACCCAGAAGTCGGACAAAACTGATATTTTGTACATAGGTAATGTGATTTTAAAAGTTTAAGTTAAAAAGTAGCTGCTTAGTTTTTCCGTGTGGATTATAAAAACAGATATAAAAGTTAAGATTAAGTAATAAATATGACGTGCATATGCATTGAGAGCATATAGAGATCATTAAATATGGTAAAAAGTAAGGTTTTAAAATAAAAGAAAATAATAGATAACAAATAGTTATGTACATAAATACATAATATCGTAAAAAATAAAGAGGTACCTGCAAACTAATCATTTGTTTACTTCATACGTACCAATACAAGTTGAATGCATATTTTTCCAACAATTTTACCTAGATACATTTTTTTCCTAAAAACAAAATTGTGTGTAACCAAAAGACCAAAAAAAAACATAAATCTCACATCATATAGGTAATCAAATATCTTTAACTACGAGAAAGCACAGTCAACTGGTAAATAACTAATACTAATATCACACTTTCTTCTGAAGCTACAAATAAAAAATACCACTTACTGACCACATCTCTTCAAGCAACAGTGTCAACATTTTATACCAAATAATACCTCCAATTATAGAATTAACTTTTCCGTTATGGATCAATTAAAGCTTTTACAAACGGCTTGGTCTAGAAGCTGTTCTAAAATAGGTATAATTCTACAGGCAACTAAACTATGCATCACATTGCGTCATCGCCATTGACGTATGCGAGCACACTATCTGAATGTATTAGCTAGTCCGTACACAAGTGGATGCTCAGGACGGCAGGGCAAGGGCGACAGGCTGTTCTCACCGTGCCGCGGGCCTCTGCGTCTGCAGTCTCCATACACCACCGCTCTTTCGTCGGGCGCGCGCCGCGACGTCCGTACCGCCTCTCCTAGGAGGGTCCGACACTAAACCGCAATCAGTTCACTCCCACAGATAAGCACCTGCACTGTTTAACCTTCTGCACGCGCTTCCGCCTGAAGGGAGGGTTCTGGCCCGGGCAGCGCAGCGTCACCGTCACCCAGGTGAAGTTCTTCGGCCGACAGAAGGAGCACGACTTGAACGCGTTTTGTGGCCGGTCCTCGCGCCGCCGCGGCCCTTTCGGGATGTAGAACGAGTTGCACTGACCGTAACAGAATTTATTGATCACTGTGGTCGGCACGCAGCCCGGTTCGCGAATTTTTTGAACCAGAGGCTCCGTTTTACACCAATCCTCCTTGAGATATTCTTTCTTAGTCACGAGAAGTGCGTTCTTTGATGATTTAAGGAGCTTGCGAAAGTCCACTCCCGGAGGCAGTTCGGTGTTATCGTCCTGATCTGGTGCAGAGACAACCAGTCCACCTTCGGAGCTGCCGTCGCCGAGTTCATTTCTATGCATGTAGGTAGAAGATGCTGTTGCCTGTTCGGCTCGTCGTCGCTCAGCGAGGAATCGCTCGACTTGCTTCGTGTCAATGATGTCCAGAATTGAATCGGACGGTGTAAAGGGTTTCCTGTTGCCGACTCCGGCTCCGGCGCAGATGCCGCAAGTGGCCAGAAGCGCTGCGGCTGCTAGCCAAAAGTGGGATTTATAGTTCTCCATCTGAAAATAATAAAAATAAATTGAGTAAACAAACGAAGGTGTAGCGTAGGCTCGGCCGGAGCGGATGTTGTAGGCCAGAGGCTGCACTCACGTCGTATCGAGAGATGGGAGCAATCATGTCGTAGGTAGTGCGTCGGTGTATATTGAGAGGGAACGCTCTGTGTGCGTGTACGCAGGGCCGGCCGGCGGAGCGGTAATGAGCGCGAGCGCGCCTGAATGGACCACCGCGCACCACCGCTCAATGAACGAGAGATGACTCACGCACCGCGCCTCCGCCACAGAATAATTACTGCCTCCCGATAAGTACAGAGCCTACTTTAGCACACGTGATTCGGATTATGGTGACGACTGGCGCGGTGACGACAATAGATAACGCTTTATGAGATAATCTTTTTGACTGAACTAAGTAACACACCTGTTTATAAACAAAAGCTTTAGGTAGGTACCTACGCCATCTGGATAATATTTTCTTATATTTAAAGATTGCAAGAGCTGACAAAATAATAAGTTAATAGCTACCTACCTAGTGTATCCGTAGTTATTAACACTTATAACCAGGCCAGACAAATCCAACGACATTCACATACATACATATACCCCAAACACATTACCCTCCTTCGCAGTCGGGTAAAAACGATGTCTCTAAGCAGGTAATGAAATGGATGGAGTGCCTAAGTATTAAATGAGTTTGCCTCACCGAGGCTCGTACGGTTTAGGTAATAACAACAGTAAAATGTTTCATTCTATATCGATATTCGAACGCGGTGAGATTTTCTCACCTATGCAAAGATTCTGGCGCCAAACGGCGGGAGAGGCGCCGGCGCAGATGGTTCGTTCGAACCGCCACATTTCCGCCCATTCGTGCTTCCCACAATGCTCAAAGAACATTGTGTGCCATAGAGCCTTCTGCGAAATGTAGGCGACGGACGTGTGGGTGCCGTGCCGTGCCGAGTTTCAATTACCTTTTTAACAATATGTTTGCTTACAAAACTACCGGCCGCGTTGCAACTGTATCGTAAACGATGTGTGTCTCTTTGTCACTTTTATTATAAGTATTTGGGGCTAAAACATTTTTAAAACAAAGAGATACTGATTTATATTTTACTAGGTGCAGCCCACGGCTTCGCTCGCGTGGTACCTGGGATATAAAATAGCCTATGTTAATCCAGCACATGTACTATCTATATTCCAAGTTTCATTCAAATCCATTAAGCCGTTTAGGCGTGATTGAGGCACAAACATCCAAAACATCCTCACAAACTTTCGCATTTATAATATTAATAAGATTCTCACAGATTACTGTAGATTATTTCAAAGCACCTCGAGGCTTTACTAAGAAAAACATAATGACAAGAAAAGCAAACAATGAAAACGTAGTGAAATAGGTAGATAGGTATCTACTGACCTTTAAGGACCTAGAGTAACACCTGCCTATTGACTAGGTCAGGTGAACCTAAAACCAAGCTCTATTTCAAATTGTTCTGTCAAAGCTCCACATTTTGTCCTTCACCTATTCACCTATTCCAATGGTTTCTTTACTCTGATACCGAAACTAAACAAGGCATAAGGTAAAAGTAGTTATAAATGCCTGAGTGGGATAGGCGTCGGTCGTATTTCATAAAACTTAATTTCAGATTACAAATAATACCTACATTACTCTACTTTGTCGCATGCTTCTATGACCTTGTACCTACTGGCACTCAGCAAAATCACCTGTATGAAGTATCGTAACACTGGTGCTTGGAACAGGTAGGTAGACAGTTTGTCGTTAGTTAAAATACATGTATTTTTACTTAAAAATATTAACATGTTGACATTCTTTTAGAACTCTTACCAACGTAACGATCAAACAACTAGTACCTACCAACCATGATACAACAAATCAATACCTGGACCCGGTAGAAATACTTGCAGTATTAATAAGAATCGAACCCGCACCTCTCGCGTCTCGGCCGGGCACTCGCAGATCACGCAACCGAGGTCGTCAAATGGATAGCAACTCTACTTTCTTGGGTATATTTGAATAGTTGTAGAAATTTGCACTTTCGAAAGGTGGGGGGGGGGCATCTATCCTGCATTTATCCGATTACTCACAAGACTATTTACGAGTAAAGGTAGTTTTTACAAAAGCTTTTTTGTTCCATTACGGCGCTTAGCATTCCTACGATGGAATTTCATTCATGTGACATTCATTCACCTTTTTTTGTCCGCCCTTCGGCCCTACGCTGTCAAAAAATGTAGCCCTTAAGAATTAAAACGAACCATAGAGACATGCCGTCTATAACAAAAGATATACAGTATGTTTGAACACTGTTTATACTATTTTTTATTTTTCGTTTCTAATACATATAACATAATACAAGAAACTGTAGAAGTGAAAAATAAACAACTTTATTTAGCACAATGTTAAATTGGTTAGTATCTTTATAGCTTTGATAATGACTTTAGAGTTAAATGGTTTGAAATAAAATTCATTTAGTTACCTACGGTACCTATATTGTTCTTATCGTTACATCTAAAAGAGTTAACTGAAAAGAAAGAAACATCCATGTAAGATACTTGTATAAATCTTTTATAAAAGGCTTTGTTTAGAATATACTACTTATAATAAACATCAGCCTGTACAAGAAGGCATTCGCTTCGAGGTGTTCAACAAAGCCCACCGCTCGCTTCCCAGAAACCATGCTTTTAATTCGAGCCTTAGATCATATCATACGCATCGTTTGGCCTAATCAAGATCATATTATATACTTGGGGTCAGAAATAACATTTAATAAATACCTACTTGCTTATAAATGGCGCCTCTCAGTAATAAAGGTCTTATGGTTTTTGTTAATGTTTGTGTACAATGTTATTTGTGGGTGTTTATTTTTAAGACTGATATAAATACTATGGGTCGCAGGTGAGCAAACGAAGACCCCTGGGCGTCACAGGGCTTCGTGTTGAGATATTACACTCTATCTACTATTATATACCTACGCACATAAATATTATGTATATACTATAACTAATGAGTGGTGGGAGAAAGCTCAGGACAGGGAGGCGTGGAATTTCATGGAGGAAACCTTTGCCTAGCAGTGGGACGAAATAAAAAAAAAGATATAGAAAGTACAAGCAAAAATACTTCTCAAAATAAGTCAGTTCAAAGGTCATACAGATTGCAATATTTTGCAAAATTGTCAATTAGCATTAGTATTCCCGTCAACAAATGTTATGATCCAAATTCATAAAAGCGGATCAGTTGATTGTGAATGACTGCGCTTACCAATAGGTATAACAAGTACATAAGATTCAAGTAACGAATGCGAGAAAGCATTTAATCAGTCAAAGAAGAGCAATGTGTATCGCGCCTGTTGGGCGCCGACTTCAATGTCTAATACAGTCTGTAAAACATCAGCTGAGCGATAAACGCAGCGGATAATATAGCATACTATTGTTCAACGGGTAGATACTATTTCTTTTACACAACACCGAAATACATACGTATGCCTTTCAGTGAATCAGTTAGAGGAACTAGTTTGAAATTAAGTTGCAATATTCATTTCTTTTACACAACACCGAAATAGGTACATAAGTATGCCTTTCAGTGAATCAGTTAGAGGAACTAGTTTGAAATTAAGTTGCAATATTCGGCAAAAAACAAATATTACAAGTGAAGTTTAATAAAAAGCTTATAAAATTGTTATCAATGGCTTCTTATTTATATCTTACTCTCTTTGATACTCAATACTCAAATAATACAAATATGGCCACAAAAAATTGAATAAATTACAATAGTTTAACGCTATTCTTTTGTCTCTACTGTTATTTATCTTCTTTTGTGAAATGAGAGCTAGAACAATGCTTGCACATAGTGGCCTAGATTATATTTTCAGAGCTGTATTTGTAACACGCTTAGCTTAAGCTAAGCCGCAGTCTATGCACCATCGTTTCCAATACCTCTCTGATCGGCGCTCCGGCGCCACACAACGAAACATCAGGTTTCACAAAAAAATCAAATACAATCTTATACGCCAGGTAAAGCCACGTTTACCAGACGCATAAATCAAAGAGGGCTTAACAACTTATGACATAAACTCCTTTATTATTCACACGTAGCCTAATAAAAAATGGCTGGCGATCAAACGCTACAGGATTAAAAACACTTTTATTTTTCATCCTTTCAATGGTGCAATTAGATACGGACGTATGACAAAAAATGTCTTAAACCTCGATGTCATTCAAGCAGGTTGGAAATATGTTTCGTAGAAATTGAATGGAGCGAATTCGACGCGCGAAAATGATTTATTTATAAAGGCTGGCATTTAATGGATGAATGGGAGGTAATTATGTACCGGAAAGCCGCATTTTTCTCTTATTTGTACAAATAAATAAATGTTGGGAATTACTTGTAAAGTCATTGAATCAGAATGATTCACGATGTAACCACCATTTCCAAGTCAGACAACAGTACCTATCCTATAACTACAGATGATCTTCTGTCGATGTCTAGTCATCTTCTAAGATCTGGTACTTGTACTCATACAGAGCAGATGGATCTAGAATATCTTCAAACTTAAGATGTGAGCCCGTTTTATTTTCCAATATTATACTTGGCAAATCTACACAATAACGTGGAATGTGGACTGAACAATAAAGGTATACAACCAACGGACCGTTGTTGCTACAAACATATGAAAATTAGTTTCGCATATTATTTTAATTGTATCTGGCGCCGTTGTATCCATTAGAATCTATTGTTTTTAGTTCTTTGTCTATGTCTTACTAGCTGCTGCCTGCAGCTTCGCACATAGACTCTTAAATAACCCTGATTTCTGATATCTATTCTAACTTGTAGCCTCGATTCAGCGGTTACGTCGCTATTTAACAACAAACATCTAAACATCATACAATTTTCATACTTATATTATAAGATTAAAGACGTAGAGTAGAACTAGTGGCGCATGCAACTAGAGACAGAAGTCAATTCAGTGGTGTTTATTAAATTGTACCTTGATTGTACCTAAACAGTTGTCATAAAATTATAACGTTCAATAGTGGTAGGAAATCATTTTGAATTGACTTGTATGTAACTACCGTTAAATTGTTAACAAAATTAAACTTGTATGTATAATTATGTACAGAGGTAGGTACTACGTAGTATGTATATTATGTACTACTTTGGCTCCTATGTAGGTCACGATACTTTAAGCCAAACTGGAGATACAATTTATGTAAACAAAGCGTCAGTACTTAACTTAAAACTAACTTTTTCATTACATGTTTATGGAACTTTTAAGTAGTACTAATAGTTAAATTAAGGTGTAAAAACGAATGTTGTGAGGTTTATTTTACTAAAACTAAAGCGTTTTCATCGTAATAATGAAAAATACGCGTCAGTTTGTTTACATAAATTGTATCTCCAGTTTGGCTGAAGTAGGTATAGGTTACTGAGGTAGGTAGGTAGGTACTACACACTAGGTAAAGATACTAAACGCAAACTTTTAAGACAGATAGGTATTTTATAAAAATAGACATTTAAGACATAGATATTTGGCCTACTCTATGGTCCATCAGTTTTAAGGAATCCGTTAAATTAATACAAACCGATAAAGCTATCCGTTTGTGATCGCGTGATAATAGATGTGCGGTGTGAGGCGTGAGACACAATTGTTTACTTGCAGACTTTGTGCCTTTGACTCAGCTTGGCATATAAACATGGGATGTTTATGTAGGTACCTAATTGGAAGTCTAGTTTCAATTTTCATAGTTCTAAATTGACAATTTACAACTTTGTTATAATGATATTAATAAAGGAAATTGCCGATGCCTACATACCTAGTCACGACTGTGACTGTGAAATATAAACATTTTAAAAAAATATTTTGAATTATGGTAAGTTAAAATTAAGGTCCTTCCTCTTGACAATGAAAAATTTACCATACCCACCCACTGGCTTATTGTGTACCCTTCTGAGCGTCTACAATAAAAACTTATGATCACGTTCGATTTGATTTTTAATACAAAAAATCAAGGTTTTGCTAAATTATTAGAATGGTCTAGACAAAAATAGCGGATTCCCAATTACTAACGCATAGAAACGCCAGCTGTAGAAGGCGTGAACTTAATCTAAGTGTTCAAATGCTTAATATCCGAGGAAAATTCGGTACAGGATGGAGCCAACTTTACAGAGAGCCGAACTCGGCACGGGACACCGTCTCGTTCCGGAGCTAACGACTTCACTGATATCGAAAGCCTGCCCTTAAATGGTAAGTACCTAAAAGGATGGTAGATAAACTGAAATCATTGTAAAAAGGTTTACCTAATGTCCTCTGTTTTTGTAGTTTTGTTCATAGGCTGTATGAAGTCGAATTGCTCGAAAAAGTGGTTTTATTTTCATAATTGTTCCTGTAACAACTCGAAGGGAGTGTCTGTCTGTCTGATTCAAAGGTCTTGGAAACTTATAAATGAGGTTCGGGGACACGTCTGATTCCTCACAACTTTTTTCTTTTCTTCTCAATCTTATTAATTTACGTCCCATATCCTTCCCATCTCGTAGCACTGCCAATAGCCTGTCAAGTCTAGACGCAGGTCATTCAAACAATAAAAACATTAGGTACCTACTTGTGCAGTTCAAGCTATTTATAGTAACGTGTGAACTGATGGTACGATCAATTGGATGATGCATTAGAATTAACTAACAGACCGACTGATAGTTACAATATTGTGTTTATTTGTGTTCCTTTAAATGGAACGGAATATTTGCTTCCGCCAGCCAGCGGTTTTGTATGTAATCCAGATAAAAGTAGCTCGAACAAGTTACAAACTATATTCATTTTAAAGGCCTTTAATGCACATTTGTATTCGTTTTGCGGGTCCTACGCCAAAACGACTGAACTTGAACAATAAGACTGAATGATTTTGTATCGTGTCATACATAACATTATAGAGATTTTTGTTTGAGAAGCAGTGTTTTGCTATTTAAACTTTCGTTAGCTATTTTATTTATGACGCACTGAATGACGATAACCTACATTTAAGGCAAGCCACCAGCGCAGCGGATGCTGAATGAATTTCACTAAAAACGGACTGGCCAATTAGAAATGACGCAAGCACAATCACCGTCACCTCAAAAGGACAATTGACGCGCTTCTAATTGGGTATTGTGTTTGTTACAAGTAAATGTATGAAATCAGCCAAATTATTATTTCAACTCTACTAAAACATTCACTATTCATTTGATAGAGAATAATTAAAACAGAAATTAATACTAAAATTGTGTTCCCCAAGGTTATGTACAAACAAAGTACTGGCAACTTAAGAATAGTGACAGAATGTAGGTAGTTTGACATGGAAATTGGTCGTCACTAAACTAATGTAAGAGAAGCTTTTACTTTTCTAACGTTGGTTTTCTGTGACGCCAGTAGTTATAACGCAACCACTGGTACAAAATGGCAATGAAGAAGATAACAGCATAGAAATACCATTGCGTTTATTGTTATGACGACCACGATGGCGTGGCGGGTAAGTGCTCGACTGAGACGCAAGAGGCGCGGGTTCGATTCCCGCTGCGGGAGAAATGTTTGCATATTCTGCAAATATTTCTTCCGGGTCTGGGTGTTTTAATACTATGTTTTATAAGTATGCATTTACAAAAAAAAAGTATATAAGTATTCTATCAACCATCTGGTTCCCATAGTACAAGCTTTGCTTAGTGGCTAGATGGCGCCGTGTGAAATGTCCACAAATATTTATTTATTTACTGCGTTTTCCATATTAGTCCACATATTTGAATCGATTCTACTTTTAGGATAAGATGTATGCCTAGCCCATATCTTGGAAAATAACAAGGTAGGTACCAACCTAACATATCTACCTATCAATCAGCAGCCGAGGTGCAAACACGAGGTGTGGACACCTAAGGTAGGTATGTTGTTTTCGATTATGCACGTTGTGAATCTATTAATTATCACCCTTTTGATCGGTCATAAATATCAATGATTGTTTATTCATAAAGATGTGCACAGGCTTCAGATGTCTCATACATTAAATACGTAGTTAATAAGCATAGGATAAACACACAAACATAGATGCTACGACGTTGGTCAAGTTTTGTTTTTCTAAGAAGTTGTTATCATCCTTTATCGTCATAACGATGACCGTAAAATAGTTCAAATTAGAAGGAGGTTTTCGTTTGGGTAACATTAATCAAATGATCATTGCTTAGTGTGAGAACGAATTTGGTTTCTTTTTCTGATAGAGTGAAGCTTTGTCAGTGTGTCAAAGGCTTGTAGAAAATGGATGCGTCATGATGGCGTAAATTTCTACAGGCCTTCAGCAGTGACATAGGTAATAGATGGAACAAATAATATGATAAGGATGAAGTATTCCTCATGCGAGTACTTACGGTGCCGAGACGTGGACGCTCAAAGATGAGAGTTGTACATAGAGCGATGGAGCGGGGCTATGCTCGGCGTTCTACTTATAGACCGTTCTAATGCAGAAATTCGAAGGCGTACTAAATTAGAAGATATTGTAAACCGTATTATGGAACTCAAATGGAGCTGGACAGGATACATTGCGAGGCGTGGTGATGATCGGTGGAGTAAGGCGATAACTGAATGGTGGCCGAGCGGCTATAGAAAGGTGAGACGTCTGGCAGCGAGATGAGCAGACAACATGGTCAAGATCGTGGGTCGTAAATACTTAGATTAAACTAGCATAGGACCGTGTTGGATGTTAGGTACAAGCGGAAGGTGGCCTATGCCCAGCAGTGGCCAAAAATATGCTGATGATGATGTATTTTTCTTACTAAACAACAGTTCAAACGTCAGAATGTCTTGTCCGAATTGATAAGGCATTCCGCATTTATCTCCATTACTTTTTACTGGATACCGAATTTAAACGAGAATGTAGAACCTTAGGTATCCGTGATATTCGTAAGTAAATAAATAAAAAGCCTCAGCAGTCACATAATCCTGGCCCCTGACTAGGATTCCTTGTATCGCATCAGAAACTACGCGTATCATGGTACCACCCAGACTCGGAAGAAACATTTACGGAACATCAGACATTTCTCCTGTAGCGAAAATCGATCCCGCTGCCTCTTACGTCTTAGTCAAGCACTCGTCCGCCACGTCACCGAGGCCGTACTATCGATACCTTCAGGTATATTAAAAGTAGTCTGATGATGTCCCTTGGGACCATTAAATCTGCATAATTATTGTCTATGGTTTACACATTCATTAATTCATTATGAACACGCGGTTATTATTACACCAGTAATTTGAGTTGTGTCTGTGTCATTATGTCAAGACATTTATGTGCTCACTTAGATTTAGCATAACAAATAACAGACACGCCGCATTCTGAACGCAAGGAATAATTCCGGTTCACGAGGTGCATCCTTTACTCTGCTGCCTCTTCGTCAGAGAACAGCGATTCATGCGGATCGCTATGTTCCCATCTCCTTGCTATCAAAACACGTTCTCAGAGTCAGTGTCACCCACGACCACAGATTTATTACAAAAAATGGTAGTATTAAACGTAAACTATTGTGAAAACTTAAAGTCCTAGCTACAACAAACCTTAAAAATATGAGTAGTAATATTTTAAGGTCTGTACACTCTCTAGTCGCTACCATCAAATGTCTACGGTTTTGGAACGTTATCGTAAGTTCACAGCTTTGCATGTACCAGGATCTTTCATCTAAAACGCAAGGAATGTAGTTAAATCTATTTCCATGGTAAAAAAAGTGTAAATGGTATGTAACTGTAAATCTTTTGTGCTATTTAAAAAATATGGAAAAAATATAAATATGATCGAAAATAGATCACCGATAGGTAAGTCTAGAACTAGATTGTCTAGAGTACCAAAGTACCGAAGCTTTAAACGTAATAAGATCGTGTCCGCAATCACATCGCCACCTACAATCCAGATACGAGTATCATTGAAGTTAATTGTGCACAATTGTTATTTGTGGGCAGGAATACGACTCATTACTGGCTCCGCGCAACGGGTGGTTAATTTGTGCAGAGGTGTATAACAGTTTGCGCTATTTCACTATAAACATTTTAGCACCATTATTGTTAGAATGTTTTGGGCAGATGTGATAAAAGCATGAAAAATTACCAGACTACTTCAAATTAGGTATGCAAATGGTTTTGGTTTCTTCATTCCTCATCATCCACAGCTTTACCCACTGCTAGACATAGGGGTAGATGGATGCCACAAACATTCCATCAGGATCCTGTGCTAGTCTCGTCCATCTACGGCTTAGGGTTTTGACAATATCGGCTTCCCAGTTCTCATCTCGCCGCCATTAAAGCTGTATGTTTGCATTTTGTATGTTTGTCGCAGTAGTTCTCTTCAGGTTATTGCCAAAACCCAACCTAACCTAACCTAACCCAAGAACAATCTGTATCGTATGCTTATGCAGCGCATACTGTAATACTACTTTGGTAGGTAATCAAACGCGATCCGAGGTGTAATGCAATGTAAAACAATGCAGTTCAAAATAACCGTGTTTGGATGAAAAGCACTGACCAGACTGACCAGAGCGCGCAGCAATAGTCAGTAAAGTACAATCCGCTATAAAAAATATTGATATATTTATATTATGTATATGTAGCGTATGTATACTCTATTTTTAGTCTCTAAAGCACTACCTCTGTTTGTTCTCCAAATTTCACAAAGGTTAGCTGGAAGAAAATGCTAATTAGCATTAAGTTCGCCTATGTACATATTATTGTTGTGCAATAAAGAATTTTCTATCTATCTATCTATCTATTATATTGTGCGCCTCGGCAAACTTTGTGCTTTGTATAAAAACCGAATTTATCCAAATATGCAACAAATAATAACTGAACCAACCCTTTATAAAAATAAGTATAATTTACATAATTATTGTAACATCTCTCAATTCGAACTAATTCGAACTAGTTCGAATTTCAGAAGCTAGACGAAAATTGCCGAGGTCACAATAGTTGTGGTAGGTGCTACTGTAGCTTATTTTAAGACATAGTTAATCATATTTGTTAGTCTTTTTGTTATGTATTGATTGTATTGTTATGTATTTCAATTCACAGATGAAATTTCTTTGCGTCTGTCTGTCTGCAGCGAGGTGCCCGAATACGTCGTACTTAGGTACCTAGAAGTAGGTAATAAATCTCTAGCGCGATATCAGCGCCTCTCCAGTCTCCTGCCAAACTTAGAGCATTATGACGTAGAGAATGTGTGTTCCCATACTACTCGTCGTGTTCTTTTAAACCTAATGGTTTAAACGACGAGTAGTATGGTGAAAGGATTAAAGTGCGCCTCAAGAGGCTCCTTTCGTGCAACTGACATATGTTTTCGAACTTTTCTAGCTTCTATGACATGTCGGTGTCGCCAAGTTTTCCTTCATCGATCGAAAATACCAAGGTATTCTCTCCTACTAGGTATAGATTTTTCGAACAGAATAACTCATTGGTGCACTACCGGATTCGAAGCTACGACCTTAGGATTTGAGGACGGGCTTATTATCACCAGTGCTTTCAGTGTCTTCATACTAATCCTGTATTAAAAAAGCAAAGTTGGAGACGCGATAGTTTGATTGAGGCTCGAACGCGTCTTCACGACTGAATCGATTTTGATGAAAAATTAAAAGACACAAATGTTTTTTTTTAAACATAACTTCGACTAGACTCTATGGGATATTAAATAGTTGTAGATCATACTGGATTTTCTTTAATTTATTACCTTCCGCAGATAGGCCAACAAATGTTTTGTTGTTTCCCGTGCGACAATGGAACCAGCATCAAAAATTACGATTCCACAATCTACTCTACACGCATCCATTCGAAGATGACTCACGAAATGTTTATTCGATTATCGGCTATCTCTGGTTTAGACATCCGACTGATGGATAGTAAACTGCACGGTAGCACGTTTCAATGAGATTTTATAATAGTGCAGTGTTTTGATTGTTTTTCATTAGTAATCCCAAGTAGGTACTGTACTTTATAAGCTTTGAAGTTCAGTATCAGTCGTCCTAAGGTCTTAGTCATATTTTGCGTGACACTTCCTTTTCTTTACTTCATAAAATGGTTTTGTGGTAAGTAAGTAGTTGTGCACAAAGAATTTGTTTTGAGAACACCATGGAAACAGCAGCAGGCAACCTTACAATCAAGTAGACACAAAAGGAGACCTACATGAGTTGAAAGTCTTAAATAACCTTAAAAATGTTGACTTGGCCGAGTTTTTTTTTTGTTGTCTGGATGTTTCTTGATTCTCATTCTAGATTCATTGTTTAAGAATATTAAAACTAACATTAATTGTTGATGCTTTCAGTCAGTGCTGTGTTCGCATTTAATTGGCTTGTGTATTAAATCCTTTTTATAAACTTTTTAAATAAATATAAACTACACAATTTCTTATCTGGTGAGCTCTAGGAGCTAGACGACTGTATCAGCAAGTTAATCCGATATGTTTTTGATACAAGCTTACCTCATTGTTTTGATCATCTTAGACACGATAATTGTATTTAATATTATACTAAGGAAATCCCGGTACTAAACTTACCGAGTCATGTTTTATCATAATTATGTAATAGGTATATCATCATCATCTTCCTGCCCTTATCCCACTCTATGTGGGGTCGGCTGTAAGAGTTTTGGCTAAGGTGTTTTATGATCGGCCGCCTGCCTGACGTCAACCCTCCTTGGGAATACTTGCTTATTGTATCTCATCATGTTGGAGGATATTATGTATATGTGATAGGTATAAGTATACAAGGTTATATATATATCATACTACAAGACGAGATGCAAGAAACATCTACCTAGAGAAGACTAGCTGAAAAGAAATGACGCAGTGGGTAAGTACTGTACGTGATACTGGGTTTATTGTGCAGACAATAAAATGTTAAACCAAATTAAATTGATGTAAATATATAAAACTCCTACGTTACTGACTGACAAATAACACCATAAGAGTCTTAAAAGCATAAAACATAGAGGTTATATTCCTCCTATGGT
Organism: Scotopteryx bipunctaria; assembly: GCA_949320045.1. Classification (NCBI taxonomy): domain Eukaryota; kingdom Metazoa; phylum Arthropoda; class Insecta; order Lepidoptera; family Geometridae; genus Scotopteryx; species Scotopteryx bipunctaria. The sequence continues at coordinate 6,921,771 of OX439450.1, read as the reverse complement.
ATGGTGTAGATAGGATGCACTAAGAAAGGAATTCCCGAAATTGAGCTCTTAGAGGACATAAGGAAAAAGCCATACCTAATGTAACAGGATGAGTCATTTGGGAAGCCTAGCCCGGCATTCTGATACTGTAATAAGGCCTTTTACCATCTAAGCATAATAGATGATTTATACATTGTCAGGAGGCAACTTTTACCTTCACTAACAGGACGCTGTAGTGCCCAGGACTAATTAAGATGGAGTAGGCTTGCCCAGCACCTATTCCATCCTCTCAGCTTAGTCGGCCTTGTCCACAGGAAAGACATACCTAGTCAATACGTACGGAGCTGACTAAGGCGCGGGTTTCCTCACGATGTTTTCCTTCACCGTTTGAGAGTACCTGATGGTAATTGGTAGTCATACTGTAAACTTACGTATAAAACCTACTCAATACTGTATGTTTTTAGTTCAGTAGGTACTTGGTACTTATCTCAATAAAAAGTTCAAGAACGCTTTTTCTGCTGGTCTCTCTACTCTATATAAGTATGACCTAATACCGCATAATATCGATTTAATTATTGATCGTAGAATCTGATCCAGTAATCAATTACGACACGTCTATCCGTCTGTCACTCGTTTGATCTTTATAAAGGCGTCTGAATTTGTTTTTATGCAATGAAGTCATGCCCATAAAATCGAACTACTGGATACATTCATAATTTTATTAATACCACTACATTATTATTTCTAATGATAATCATTTTGCTTCTATATTAATAGTTAAATTTTGATTTGATAATAAAAGTATATGAGTTAGTTTTTTTATAATCCCTAAATTACTTTTATTTGGGACAACTGAATGTATTTTGTGCCCTTAGCATTTCTACCCGTCGCAAAAAAAGCAAAGAAAAACATATAATTTTATTTCAGATTTAGCTTTGCTTTTTAAAGTGTAGTTCCATAAAAAAACAAAGAAAACTGTTATAAAATGCTTTTTTTGCTACGGTTTGGTTATGGAACGAGAAGTGGAGTAGAGCTCAGGAAGTTTATCAGGAAAGTAAAGTGCCAAAGTAGGTACCTACGTTTTGTGAAATCAGTAAACAAATAAAGTTAAATTAGGTACATAAGGTATTAACAGACAGTCACATAGACAACAAAACACATGCCTTTTACCATTTATCTTTGTTTTGGCTTAATAAGATAACCGTTATTTATTATGGCGATTAAAACTTGCTCCTACATTGCGTACCCATTTAAGTGACCAACAATCAATCAATATGGTGCTACTTGATTAGAGATAAGAAAAGTGAGACTGTCTGTCACAGTTAAGTTGTATATAATAACTTAATACAATTGTTGCCTATAGAATTTACATTGTTACGTACAGAACAGACCAGCAAGATTTTATAGGTTATTTTTTGAACAAGAATGCGAATCACACACACAACTTTTTACACCTTTTCCCCAACATTGTGACTTGGTGAGAGCACTGGTGGTCTAGTGATAGTTGTTCAATACCAACATAAAAGTAGGTTGCAAGATGGCAACACAGTAGAACTTTGGAGGTTATAATAATAAGAAGAGAACGACATTATGGTTCCTAACAAATAAAACATTTTTACCTAAAATAAAACTTCTTTCTTTTGTGCGTTTCGCACAAGTGACCCCATCCTCCTATCCTAAAGTCGTGGATTAGAGTCCAGAGGTGCACCAATGAAAATGCCCTACTTAATCGAATGGTAAAAGAAAACAGGTCAACAAAGGTGAGAAAAATCTTCCGCTACAAACTGCCAAGATTAAAATCACGCCACTTCGACCGCACCCGACAAAACTTTGACCAAGTGCTGACCATATCGGTCGGTGATATCATTACCTATTGTTTTTCTTCCATAAATGACGGCATTTAACACGTGTCTTTTAAACTTGACCAATTTAAAAGAGAGCAGTTTTTGTCCGATCTTTTTTTGAACCGCTAATTCGGACGGTGAGAAAAAATTGGTCGCAATACGTAGGTACTTAGTGTCAGATCAGTTGTGAATATGATTCAACAGTAAGCTTGTCTGGTTTTCATACTGTGACGTCATTTGATTTGATGACAATAACATGACGTAACAGGCTATAAAATTGAGTGCTTGCCTATCATCATTGATGTTCCTACCTACACGAAATGTATAGTTTTATGAGGAAATTGTTTTATGTGGAGAAAATTGATGATGTTCGGTAGGTATTTTTAGAATCATCATCAGCGGCAGTTCAAATATTTCATAGTATATTATCCCAATTCTGCTGTGGAATTATCCAGCACGAATACGGTCGGATTTCTTTATTTCATTGCGGTACCAAAGTCGTAACGCAGAACCATGCCAAATAAATCTACGTATAAGTACGTAAGTACCTACCTACATACTTAGTAATATGTCTTGATTCAGGGCTGAAGAACAAGTTAGGGTAGAAATGCGTTTCACGCTGTGTACATGTACATGTACCTATTAATGGAAATTTCCGTAACTGCGTCGGTCATAATGGGTCAGGTATGGGGTACCTAGTAGGCGACACGATTAAACGCTTGCCCCGCAACTTTAGGCATAAACCTATTTATTTAGAGCGGACTTGCATCAATATAACATTTGTTATATTTAATCAAACCTTATAATTTAAATATTACAAGCTAGGCAATTTAATTCGTTATTAATCGAAGTGTGGCGTGCATAAATAAAACAGATTTATGTCTTTAGTTGTGCAGTTACGCCTAGTCTGTGTCTCTGGCTGGCACAGATGGTGGAACAGTTGTATGACAAAGGTATTAGGTATCTACCTGCTATATTATTGAGAGAAGGAAGCGATTGTCTCGACTCTCGATCGTAGTGGTCGTTGTTTCAATTCCCGGTGATTTAGTAATTTATTAACAGGCATTGCGGACTGAGCTACACAGCCCGGTAACGCTGCCAGCGGTCATCTGAGACCCACAGCATTATAATCCGTCCGAAAAATGAGCTACACAGCAACTACTGTTTTTTTTTCAATCATTTTAAACTAAGTACTATTACTAGAACATAGAATATTATATTTTTAGGGACACAGTTCTAGCTACGCCGTAGCATATATAATAATAGCCTAAGTCGTAGTCAAGTTAACTAATGAATGATTTAAGGCTTTACGTGAGTGGACACACCTACCGACCGAGAGAGAAAAAGATTCTTAGCACCTAGGCTTGCTAAGAACATTCACATGAAAAAAACCCTAATCTTACACCAACATACAAAGTCCTCTTAGCTTATACTCGTAGAAGGTAGGACGGTAGAAAGGTAGACGTCTTTAAAAACCTGACATGCTCATCATTTCAGTTTTGAACTAGATTTATTCATATCAACCGTGTGACCAATTCTTTCGAAAAATTGTGGTGATATTATTTTAAGTGCGCTTGGTGCTCATTTCGTGCACTTGACATATGCTTAATAGTAGTATTCAATAGCAGCATAGGCAGGCGGTACATGCTTTAATCTGTAAATATCCTCATTGTTGTGACATATTTTAATAATTTTATTTTAAAATTTAAGAAAACTTACAGCTAGGTACCCACATAAATAAGACTAATTCATATAATACTTGCACAAGGACAGGTATGAAGACAGAGATAAAGACATCTGCTAAACGACCCGAAAGTTCGGCTAAATACGCTTGCAATGTTTTTAAGTAACATAAGACACATTATGCGAATTTACGTCGAACGTAAAACACATTGCGAGCGTATTTAGGCGAATTTTCGGCACCTTACTTTTAACAGATTTATTTATTTATTTATACAGACTGGGTCCCAAACATTAAACAGCAATGCGGCAGACTACGCAGAAGATGGCGGGACCAGTTGGACGCACACCTGGAGAACTGGTCGATATTAGCTCATGAAAGATCTAGATGGAAAAAGGGGAAGGAGGCCTTTGCCCAGCAGTGGGAAAATACGGGCTGATAATAATAATAAGAGCATTTATTAGTTGTTCGGGAACATTTTCATAAAAGTGTGATTATAATGCGTGCTTGAATCAAATAAATAAATGTAATATGTTCTGTGCTGTGTGCATGTGTGCGGGACGGATATTTTTTTTGTACAGTTTTTTTTTAAGACCTGTCTTTATTCGGTTCTCTTTTCTATAAAATGTGACGACCATTCATCGACTTCCTTTGAGCTACGTTTCATTCATCACTCTGCTCTACCTTAATCCATAGTTCAATAAAATGAGTTTTGCATACAAAATTGACAGCACCATAGAAATGGGTTGAATAGCTATCTGATTGGTTTTTAATGATCTTCCGGCTCGCGTCATTGTGACTTCAGCGCTGGCCTCTATAAAGTACTTTTGACAGTTTTATTTTACTAGACTAATACTTCTGAAAAAACTCGTATCTCTAGCTCTTTCGAGCCAGTATGGTGAAAGAGTGAAGTGCATCTCAAAGACGCACAACATATCAACGCATCTCGTGCATTTGACACATTGTTTACGATACTAGCCGGTTTTCCTTCACCATTCGAGTCTTGGTATGCTGTGAACGCACGTAAATCTTATCTAGTAGAACAATCTAAAAAGCTACAAGCACGGCCGGAATCGAACACAATAACAATAAAAGACTGTTAACCGCAAGCATGGTTTTTCGAAAAGTAGGTATAAAACTAAGAACTTGTATGGTATGTTGGTATGTTGTTGGTATGTTCTGCAAACATTTCTTCCGGATCTGGGTGTTGTAGTAAGTATTATCTATTTATTATCTATTATATTAGTAGTATCTATTATAAGTATGCGTTTACAAAAAAAAACGGTTTAAGTATTCTATCAGCCATCTAGTGCAAGCTTTGTTTAGTTTGGGACTAGATGGCGCTGTGTGAAATTTCCACAAACATTTACCTATTTATTATTTATACTTGTATAACACAGCAGGTACCTACTGCCACTTACAAAAGAAACTTCACAGTTTGCCGCTACTATAGATGATCGGATAGGGATAAAAGTAGATAGGTAGGTAGTAGTGCTCTTGGTAGGTATATGCGAGTACTTATGTATTCATGTAATGAGATCATGCACAAATATAACACTTATCTACAGATATTACTTATGTTTTTTTGGGTATCGTGAAACTGGATCAATTTTTAATATCGGCGTCATACGAGTGCGTTTGCTTAATAATATCTCAAATCATACAAGGTAATGTTTCTGACTAGCTCCCGCCCGCGGCTTCGTTCGCGTTGCACCCGGATAACGTGTAGCTTACATATAGGTACTTACAAATATGTTACTCTAGGTCACGAACTGTGCAAAGAGTTTCATTAATTTCAGCCACTACGGCGCCGGGCGTGGTTGAGGGACAAACATCTTCAAATACTTACTTACTTTTCTATATATTTTTATGCATAATATGCATATAGAATATATAAAATATGGTCCTACTGATTACAGATGGTGTCAACAGAATTTTCTATCCATTCATCTTAATTCGTCGATGCACACGAACTGGAGCGCTTGCATTTAGTTTCAATAAATTACCGTCCATAAACTTGTAACGTTGTATGCAAATCCTGCAAAGCCATTAACACATGATTGATTTTATAACAGAAACGTGCCAAACGGACACTGTTATCTCGCTCGTGAGCTATTAACTTATTAGATAACATTCCACGATTTATTTAAACAGTGAATTAAAAATATGAAAAATCTATATTATTCATCTTCGACTTAAATAAGATTCATCTAATTGAAAATGCCTATCATAACAGTAAGTCATGCAGTTGGCTATACAAAGGTTAAAACATCCGCAGGGATCTAGGATACTCTTAGCAAATTAAGTTTGTATTTTGGGCCGACGTATTTTCAGCTAAATGATTAACGCAGGCATTTTTCCCATGAAACTAAATCATAAACCGAGTAATTTGTAAAAATGTACGAGCTAATATCATAGTACACAGAAGGTACTAAGTACATAGTGATCACTTTAGATTTAGTAGGTAATTAGTATCTTAATCGATAAATTATCTCAACTGTAATAAAATAACACTTCATGTTTCTGCGTTCCAGATAAATCCATAACTGATTTATTGAATTATTTTACAGATTTACTTAAGCTGTTTAATTACATGATGCAGGTATCTTTGTTATGTGATGTGTCATCGGTACATTTAATTACCTAGGTCAGTTTCGATAGGTTAGGCCAGTCAATATCGACATCAAACGCGCATGTTTGCGATGAAAAAATTGACCATCTTTGATTAGCTTTATCCCCGCAACAAATAGACCTAGAATACTCGGGTTAGGCTCAAATTGTAGCAAATTTTGTTAGCTTTACAGAAGTATAAGGGATGTATAACTTCACGGCTTTACAAATCGCCTTGAAAATGTCCTCCTGGAATTAAGAGAATCTATTGAATAAATCAGTGTAGCGAGATCACGCGTAAATCCTGTAACTGTTTTAGGGTTCGTCAAGGAACATTACATTACAGTTTTAATCAGACCACATGTCCGTTCTAAGTCAGAGGCATTTCTGCCCTCGTAATAGCAAATGCAGGACTTGCAAAATGGCAGTTTCGAGAAAAACGTGGTAATCATATTTTTAGATATCTCTGCAGCATGTCCATGTTATATACTTATAGTTAAAAAATATAATGATTTTTTTTATGTCTGTATAGATTAGCCCCTTGGAATACCATTTCTACAAAAAAGTGACAAATCCAAAAATGACGATTACTGCAAGTGCGATTAGTAGGGCAGATTTTACTAGTACAATCATGCTAATTCTAACTTCAGAGGGTCCACGAGAAAACTCACCCTATAATATTTCTACATACACCCATGTGGGGTGTCAAGGGATAGAGCTTTTAAAAATGGACCTACGCATGGTCAATGACATATTATTTTGTAGTACTGCCTGACTCTATAATCGATCAAGGCACAACCCACCGCGCCCAGGCACGATCCGTCCAATTCTACAAATTACTGGTATGACTCCAAAATATGTAACAAACTGACGTCAATATTTTATTGTTCGTAAGTAATGTCCAAGTGATTTGCCCTAAATCTACCTTAACTGGATGCATATTAATCTACGACAAGTGTCGAGTCAACGTTTTGCTCGCTGCTAAATAACCCAATGCAAATATCGTTTCCATAATAGGTGGGTACCTGCCTACTCCGACCTGCCTACCTACTAGTTTTTTCTTTTTTTAGTTACTATTAAATTTTAATTACCTACTACTTATCTGTGTGTTATTAAACTTTTTTCACGTTGTGTTGTTAATAAACTATACTTATTCTATTCTATTCAATGTTAATTCTGAGTTTTAACGCAATATCTACATTGAAAAGGGGTGTCAAAGTTTGTATGGAAAATTGTCATTTACACCCCTCATAACCGTTCGCTTCCACACCAAGCGCCCGTGCCTGAAACTAGTTGGATTAGCCGATTTGGAGATTTCGTGAAAAGAGAGTCAGTCAATCAGACTACTCCTTCATTTAAATCGAGGGGGCTTTTCCGAGGTTATACCGCTAAGCGAATAATGCCGCAAATGACAACTTTGTAGCATAATTCGTAACATTGATTATGATTGTATAAATACTGGTGATTAAATGATGATTGATGGTAAAGTGATCATGACAATATTTATAAAAACCATCGTGATCGCTCATGGCGAATAGTAACACTCGTATCGTAACCGATTGTGTTAATACGATGCAGAACCATCAATAATCAATTTGCGGGTAAATACTGGTTGTTATCTACGAACGCATCTTTGTTTCTGTGTCAATACTTGTTTTTGCGTGTGTCTTGGCCTATAAATCTAAAATATTTTATTCAATAAAATTACAATGAGGACAATTTTAAATGGGTTTGGGTACCCGTTCGTAACGCGTCTATGCGTAGAAGATACAGACATTTTAGATTCCTTTTTTTGGAAAATGATCCTGTATACCTAAAAGATAATGATGTTCTTACACTAGGTACCTACCTAATAAAATATCCAGCTAATTTCGACATTACTCCTGACTCTGAATTATTGTGGTTAAAATATGCATTTATTAGTTAGGTAGTCTTAAGTGGAATAAAATTAATGATATAAGTTTATTGTGTTTATATAGTTACTTAAAATTTTCGTTTTATTAGTATCTACCTACCTACCTTAATAAAACGATTAGGTACTTACGTAAATTAACCTACCTACAGAATATTTTACCCATCAATGCTCACTTCAATTTCAAATTAGTCTTTCAATGCAGAAGGAAGCTTATTACTTACTTATATCAATAACATTAATAAACATTGCTCGTTGTGCCTTATTTATCACACATATACCTACATCTGACATAGATTACCTACCTACCTACATAATACTTAAGGTACATTGTTCTGCCAAAGGACACAGACTAAAATGTCCTCAAATATCGACTTTTTGAACCAGTGAGGTGAAAGGTGCGCGCCTCGAACAGTCTCTATTCTTACCACTGAATTTTATTTTATTTGAAAACCCAATAACAGGAAAACATATTACTATAACATATCTGAAGGTCTGTATGGTTGTGATTCAATCTCATTGTAACAGCTGAAGCGATTCGGATATAGGTATCTTGGAATTGTTTAAAACACTTATTTTTATCCAGGTACCTTGCAAGCAAAGCCTTAGGAGTTTGAAAGTGAAGCTTCATGGACCATAAAAATATTGTCAGTGGGGAACATTCTTAAACAGTGTTTTAGACAGTGTTAAACAGTGTTTGTGTTTCTAATAGATGTGACCAAAGGGCTGGTGCTTACCTCGGACAAAGGATAAGTATAGCTATCCAACGAGGTAACGTCGCCAGCCTTTTGGGGACCTTACCTGTGGTCGGTGATCTGAGCTCTGTTTTCTATCTGTAGGCGAACTTAGATAGAAAACGGAGTTCATTTTTATTTCTTATTATTATTATACCGATTACCGTACCTTAAAGTTTTTAATATTATTATAGTTTGTCTTTGTAACTGTGTGTACTTAAATAAATATACCTAAATATGGATGTATCCTGATTTATTCCATAGGCACTGCCTATAGACCGGAAACCAATCGTACAATGGGACCAATCAGACTATGATTTGCTCTTTATAGCTCTTGGGTGTTCCGGTAGAATGCCATACAAGATGAGACTGGAAACAATTTTTAGGGTTCCGTACGCGAAGGGTGCCTACGGGACTCTATTACTAAGCCACCGCTGTTCGTCCGTCCGTCCGTCAGCGGACTGTATCTCATGAACTGAGTAAACATTAAATAAGTAGATTTGAAATTTTCACAGTGTATTTCTATTTAACATATAATTAAGAAATAAAAGAAGGACCCATACAAGAAACATTTAAGTACCTACATGTACGATGGTACGGAACCTTTAGTGTGCAAATTCGATTCACACTTGACCGGTTTTTTTTAATGTTCCTCAGTATGTCCCTAATTACCATATTGGACCACGAATAGGTATTAACTAAGTCATTTAACATATTGACGTCACGCTCTATGTCACGTTATATTATATCACAGCTATTAATGGACATAAATCATAATGAGTACTATTTTAATAGGCGTGTTAGTTTATTTCCTTGGCTTAGTCATGATTATAATAATTATGTCACGAGACGCGAGCCGCTTTTGAAGATTCCGGCGCGATAAAACGGGAGTAATGTTTTGTTTTAAAATGGTCATCCTTTCCAAAATATACTAATTATACTAATCGTTCCACTGATTCTTTCGATCTAGTGTGTTGAAAGAGCTTTAAGTGCGCCCCCAAGGAGGCTTCTTTTGTACACTAGATGCTGCTTTCGTAAGACTGTTGAAAAAAACTACTAATAGTAAATTCAAAAACTTATGTTTTAGAAGACTGTGTTACCTACTAACAGTGATTTTTGCTTTGTATCTTATTATGATAGGTTTAACTCTTAGAAAAGATAAAACCGCAAATAGTCCTGTATTCAACCGTAATCTGTAGAAAAAATCAAAAGCATTTTTCTCACAAAAGACATCAACGCACGAATGCTACACTCAACTGTGAAAACCCCAATTAAAACAAAGCCCTTGTCCTGTTTCAATATTTCTGAAGTATTCTGAGGTATAACTAGTTAAATACAAAATTAAATTAATCTAAACGAGACTTATTTTTCTCACTACGTATTAAATACTTATGATTCACTAAAATAAATTGTGCATTAATACTTAATAGACTCGATTGAGTCAAATTCCTTTTTCACCGGTAAAGCCTTGTTTTCCTAGGTCTTGAGAAAGGGTATTCAGCTGGCAAAATCTTTAAAACCATAACTACAGGCACTGAACAGAATAATGGTGCCTGCCTACCTACTGCATGCTTAAGTGTGCTCAAACTGGAGTATCAAATAAGAGCGGCGTTGTGGGAAAGCGATGTAGTATGGTCGTAGTGGGTATAATTCCCCACTTATATTGCAAACAGTTGGTCTTATTATATGGAATTCTGCTACCATGATTGGCGTGTCTAATTGCCTTCTGTATCTAGCGCTAAGTTGTTTCACAATGACACATGAGATAATTTCAGTAATTCCCATGACGAAAATCGGAAGGAGGAAAATCCATTCACTTACTTATTTATTAGGTAGGTACCTACCTGTTCGATTTGATAGTAGGTACCTAGTAGGAATTATTGATTTATTGTACAATCATCAGCTACTTAACTCTATGTTTTTTTATAATGAACAAATTATCATAACTCTCAATTTGTGAAGGGAAAGTTCTTCCTAAAAAACCGCAGTAGTCACTGTACAATTACTTTATATATCTTAAAGTAAAAGCTAAGCTTAAAGTAAATTCACAGAAATATTTCTATAGTTCCTTTGACAAAATGCGTCTTAACTAGTTCGTCGTGCATCGATTTGCAGTTTGCAGTGTAGGTACAGAGCTTACAAAACATGCGAGACGCAACATTTCATACAGAAATAGCCGTAACACGTTACGTATCAATAAAGAAAACATAAATAACTTCACTCTTAATTATCAAGGCGAAATCGTTTACTTGCTGATTTTACTACTCAACAGCGAGATAAAATCCGGTCTAATTAATATATTTATTGAAATGAGACAATATCAGCTATACTTTGATGGAGTCTGGCGCCGGGTAAGTCGTTTCTAATGTTTGTTGTACTTTGTGGGTGTCTCAACGTAGTAAAACGAAGCTGCTAACATCAACTGAACCGTAAGCAAGAAATAGGTTAGCAATGAAACCATACGATCGCTTCTAGACCTATGGATTTCGGGTGTATATAAATGAAGTCTCACTTCGCGCAAAATTTTGAAATAAATAATTAGTAATTACAATGAAACTAAAAAATGAATCTAAAACTGGTTTCAAGAATTAAGAAGTAGTTATTACCTACTTATCAAAGTAAAAATCAACTGAAAATACGGGGTTCCCGAGATCTAGATCAAAGCATATGCAAAACATGTTTTTTTTTATTCTTATCGTATTTTTACTTTGGGGAACCAAAGAAAAAATATTTCATTTTGTTTTACTAAACTAACAACAGAATTTTACGTCGATTTTGGTGAACAAAATTCGCTATTTCACACTCTTAAGATGAACGAACACCCAGACAGACAGAAAACTTTCGGCCAATAAATAACATGCTCTATAAACTAACCATTAGGTATGAGATTGAAAAAAAAATATCTCTTAAAATGTAAATAAACAGTCTGTGCTACAAATGCACTACCATATCCATAGCTAGCCTATTGCTGCTCCAAGGAGTTCACAGTGCCAATTGCGCTATTTGGCTGCGAATGAACACTTATAGCCTCATAACATAAAGATGGTTACTTTGTGGACAGTCACCGTAGGACCGGCTAGGAACCACATCCAAATAAATACGTTTTCAACGTTTCATAGTCTTTCTGAATAAACCTATCTAAATACCTATGTTTTGTAAATTATGAAACGAGTTTGATTCTAGTAGGTATCTACGTTATATACCTAAGGTGTACTGTAATATCCCAAACTATTAAATCTTCAGATGTATTCGCCTATCTACCACTTATTTCGTAAAATATGAGAATGATTTGTACCAACCATAATTTGTAAGGTTATAGGTATATTTACTGACCTTATAAAAGTTCCAAAACATGGTTCACATATTTTCAGCAGCACAAATGACGGTGTTCCAAATCATAGATCGCGCACGACTGTTCCTTGTGAGCGGGCCGGCTTGTTTGCAAACATCTTTATGCCCAATATGCTGAAGCTTCCGACCATGCAACTAGATTAGAATAATCTATGGTTAAACCGCAATGCAGGCTAGACTTTTATAGCATTCAGGCAAACTTTCAGGCGGCTTGCAACTCTTAAAAAAGAAAGCTGACTGATTTCCTGTTTTAATTAAAATAAGTTTTATAAAAGCTTTGAAACTAGGTCTATCTTTCAGAGAAAATGGGCAGTGAACCTTTGAAACCAGGTAGATGTAATAATTCAGTAGTTTGTTACCTAGAATCTAGCCTGAATTTTAGATTACACCGACGTATTTGTAACCAGTTGTGAGGCGTTTTACAACTTGCAGTTAACACAAGTTTATGGCTGGTAACGATGATGTTTTACTGATAAGTCTAACGCCACATTTACACTAGTAAAATGATATATTATATTTGTGACACGTAGGAAGACCTAGACAAGGAATCCTATTACTTAATGCCTTTCCAAAGCGGTTGACAATATAACCACCGTTAAATCCAGCCGATGGGTGGCAGTCCATCACTCAGTTCAGGCATAATAGTAATAAAACTGAAGCTTATCTTGACAGATTCATTCAATGTTACGGTATACACAAGTAATATTCCTGCGACGGGACCTGAATCGAATGTATTTACTCACGGCAGTATTGAATATATTTACTCTCCAACATGATGGACCATCTATATCGGCGATGGGCTGATCACCTTTCACCATGGTCCACCATATCCATCTTGGGACTCTTAAGACTTTGAATCGAGAATGGCTGCAAGTTTTTCTTATTATTACTTGTGGCTCTGCACACCGCATTAGGGATTGATAATTATGTATGTATGTATTGGATATAATATTCAATATCGATAGTGTGAAGAAGACATTAGGACGGACGCCGATGTGACGCCACGTGGGCCGGCGGCGCCGGCGCCGGCGGCGCGTAGACAAATTATATAATCCTAACGATTCTGTACCTGCCTAGCATGCTATAACCCATTTATTTTATTGCTTGCAATCCAACAAACAATCTCATAAACTAGAATTATTTTCACTAACCTAAGTAGCTAGGTATACCTACTACTTATTAGTACAATAGCTAAACCAACTAAGTAGGACCTCTTTTCTTAAGTCCTTTTTTATAACTAGGTACCAGCCTACGTTACAATTTTCATTAACTATAGACACTATCGATATAGCAGTACCTAGGTAGAAGTAGGTAAGGTGTCAAGTCTTTACACCTATAAACCAAACCTTTCACCATTGATCACAAGGACAAGACATACTTAGGTGAGTGGCCAGAAGTAACTAAGAGTGATGATGATGACTATTTTTCCTCCCGTTTACAAATTGAACCAGAGCAGATTTGCGTTTTTATTTTATCCTCTTTGCAAAAACAGAAGATTTTGTGAGGCCAAACTTATTTCAGTAGCAAAGCTCTCCGGCAGCTAGGTAATAGAATAGAACCTACCTATGTATTTGCCTCTATGTTGGTTTAGTAGGTACCTATAGTTAGTGCTTGGTGTGTATGACCTAAATGCACCAGCATATCGGTGAGTGTCGATCGAATCGAGTTGAACGTTCTCACGGTGCTTTCTCTATTTTTACCCTGACCGCAAAATATCATCTTCAACCGACTAACGTCTCGACTCGAGGCAGACGCCATCCCACCACATGTTACCAAGATATTCAACCTAAGTAAATCTTAATACTTACATATAAAACTCTTACGTTAGGTACCTACCGACTGACTGACAACACACATCCTAAACCACAATTCCTAGAAGTTTTAAACTTAGAGGATATATTCCTCTCATTATGTATGGGTAGGTAACTAATTCTTGAAATTCTACTGTCAGAGGATGTAGCGGTAAGATGAAGTTTAAAGGGAAAAAAGTCAACACGAACAACGCCGCGAGGTGTTCAAATTAAAAAAGGACCCCTAGCACCTAATTAGCTATGCCTTAGCTTATCAACAATAAATTAGGTACTTAATTTTCCAATCTTATGCAGAGGAAGAAAAAAATATTGACGCCGCGCTAATTTTAAATAATTACTTACCTACACTAAAAATTAAGCTGTTTTTTGGACTACACTTACCTTTTTTTCCCAATTTCGTCCGACATTTCCTTGGCAGCATTTTGCATACCATTGATCCGAACAGAGTCCAAAGAGGCACATAAAACGCCTTGCGGTGAATGACGCATGCTCGTCAAATGCTGTGTGAATTTTGCTGCGCTGTAGACGAGGAAATAGAGGTGGAATAGTCACAGTACCTAGGTAGATACTATGCTCAGTTTATGGTTTTACGGTAATAAGTGGTGAAGGGTTTAGAAAGCCCTCAGGATGTTGTAAATGTAGAAAAAAACATTATCGCGGTTGGTGGGAATACAACGGCGTCTTTCCGAGAGTCAGACGGTGCATATCCTAATTGGAAATAGGTACCTAATGTGAAACCAATCGAGTTCTAATGATGCGCAAAAGACCGCAACCAAAAGCGCTAGCTTGTAAAGAAACTTAGTCGGGTGGGAATGACTCTCTCAGTAGTTAATTAGAGGAGGAGTCTCAGAAACTCTGCAGTCGGTAGAAAGTTATATTAGGTAGTACCTACCTATTCCTGAGCTATACGTATTTATTTGAAAGTGAAAACAATGAAAACACGCGAGTAGGTATCTATTAAGTACACAGCTATTATAACATAGGTAGGTAGGTACCTATTACAAAACCTTAGCGGGTTAGCGTTCCAAACGTCGATCATAGCACCTAGGTGAGGAAATCAACCAGCTGCAGCGTAGGTACTAAATAATTGAAACATCTGCAAATCAGACATGACACGACTTTCGATGTATGCAAAACATGGTATCCAATTACACGGCACTTTTGAGTGTCAACAATGGCTTCATTAATCAGTGCGGCCGCCGACTGTCGGCAACTGGCCGCATCTCAGTACCCACGTTACCTTACACCCACTGACACAGACTTTGTAGTTTGGCTGCTATGATGGCGGGTGATCAAACACTCTCATTGTACTCATGAGCACTGGTGGTCTAGTCAGAGCGGCCCTGCCGTCCGACCCTAAAGTTCATGGGTTCAAATCTGGTCGCGCACCAATGGATTTTTCTATTTGAAAAATTTATATGCGCTTTAGCAGTCAGTACTCTAATGGTGAAGGAAAACATCATGAGGAAACCAGCATGAGTTAGAACCTAAAAAGTTCGAAAACATGTGTGTCAAGTACCTACACGAAAGGATCTTTTGAGGCGCACTTTAAATCCTGTCACCACACTGGTTCGAACAACTAGTGACACGAGTATAGAGAGATAATAATAAATCTTAGAAAAGTAGGTATTCATAATAATCCTAAATTGATCTGCTCACCAAATACGTTTTATTTTCAATCATGTTTGTGCCGATGGCTTTAGTGTGAAGTTGCGGTAAGAAGTTAACCCAACTTACCCTAGAAATAACGTGCAACTGGTGCAAGATGATTACAGCGCTTTTAGTCGGCTGATAAAGCTCTTTTACTCTTATTCAATAAGTTTCCATCAACAATTTATAACCTAGTTTTTTATTTTTTTGTAATACTGCGTTAAGCTATGTCGAAATCTTGGAAGAATAAAGTTCCGAGATAAAGTCGAAATGTAGCAACTCTGACACTGACACTAAACCTTTACACAAAATAAATGTTCTGCCAACCCTTTTTCACTTTCATGAATATGTATTATACCATGAATAATTATTATGAGGTGTTGATTGTTAAAGGCCTATAACTTATAGGCCTTTAACAATCAACATAAAGCTGTGCGTGACAAAAAACCTTCAGGCACGTTTATACATTCAATTTCCAAAAAACAAAACTGAATCTTAGCTATAAATAAAATAACTCTTTAGATAAGTTATTTGAGTGCTCCGAAAATACTTTTAAAATTTGATCTGATAAGTTGAACTTTATGTGTATTCCTGTAAGTCTTTAATATTATATGAGATTAGCTGCCGCTCGCGGCTTCGCTCGCGTGGTATTCGGATAAAAAATAGCCTACATGTTAATCCAGCACACGTACTATTATATTCCAAGTTTTATCAAATCCGTTCAGCCGTTTAGGCGTGATTGAGGCACAAACATACAAACATCCTCACAAACTTTCACATCCTTACTAGTTTTATAGACACGAAAGTTTGTATGTATGGATGTTTGTTACTCTTTCACGCAAAAACTACTGAACGGATTTGAATGAAACTTGGAATATACATAGTACATGTGCTGGATTAACATATAGGCTATTTTTATCCGGGTACCACGCGAGCGAAGCCGCGGGCGGCACCTAGTTTATAATATAGTAGGATTTTACAGAAAGTATACTGACGTTGGTAACACGGGATTAATTTATTTTTGCAAAACCTTGGCAGTCATCATCATCATTATCCACAGCGCGTCTTTGCCTACTGCTGGGGCCTAATTCACTATGAACGAACAAAACATAACGCGGGCAAACGCGGGCACGTTTGTGGAATCTCGTATTTTATACGACAATTTTGTATTACAAAAACGCGACGCGGTGCGTTATAAACAAGTTACGAACTGTCAAGTTTCCTTTGGTCATAGCGAATAAAGGTTCTGGTCGATATATTAAAAAACATGGCCATAGCTATAAATGAAACAATTAAAAAAAAACATAATTTATCTATTCAACTATTCTTACAACAACAACGCCCCAAAATACGGGGCCGGGTTTGGTTTATTCAACTTATACCTAAACCTTTGCAACAACCCACTGGCCACCACCACTTGTTTCGAATAATTACTATGCACGTAAGGAGTCTGATATCTTCTGGGAACGTGTAAAGTTCTGCAGTTTTTTATTTTTAATCTCACACACATTTCACTGTTGAACCTGGTGGTCTCGAATATTGTTTCTTTGTGGATGCCATTCCTTATGCGCGGGGTTGTCGGAAGGATTCTGATTTTTGGCCGTCGGAGGTAGGAGCGGTGTTCGAATGAGATATCGTCGTCTGTCATTCTGTCCATGTCGTCTGTGCTGACTTGTTCTGTAAGATAGGGATAACAGTTACCTACTAAACTGGTTAGATTTACTTATAACTTAATTTACCTATTACTTCTCTGCTGGACTGGAAGTAAAGAAAAAGCATAGAATACGTCCAGCTGCTTCTCTCCCCGAGCATGTCGTAAAAGTCTACTAAGGGACAGTATCCTCACCAACATGATGGACCACCTATATGGGCGATGGGCTGATCACCTGTCACCATGGTTCACCATATCCATCTTAGGACTAAATCAGAAGTGGCTGCAAGTTTTCGTATGTTTACTTGTGGCTCTGCCCACCCTATTAGGAATACGGGCGTGATATTAATATTATTTATTATTATTATAATAGGCTTTTAAGTCGTTAAGCCAAGACGGAAGCCTTTAGGAGGCCTAAAAACTCTGTCACTAGAGTTGGCCACTAGCTCATACGAACATACATATAATACACAATTTTGTATTTATCGCCATTAATTTATACAACAACTTACAAGCTATATATGAAAATTATGATTGTCCAGGCACTTACTTGGCTTAGGAAAAATGGTCCGTCTTGGATCTATTGAGTCGCCAAGCATTTCGCATAGAACATAATCACAGCCAACAAAATCCTCGATGTACGTGGTGGGTTCAGATCTAAGAAGAGCAGTCGATACATCCTGTGGACCAATAAACAGCTTCTTAGATACGGACAATGGCAGAAATTAAATTATAAATAACACCCAACAGTCACATATATAGTCCTGACCCCACACTAGAATTCCCTGTGTCGTGGGTATCAGAAACTACGAGTACCATGGTACCACAACACCCAGACCCGGAAGAAATATTTGCAGAACATGCAAACATTTCTTCCACAGCGGGAATCGAACCCGCGCCTCTTTCGTCTCTGCCAACCAATCGCTCGCCACGCCGCAGCACACATACTATATATATACCAAGTTTTATTCAAATCCGTTCAGCCGTTATGGCGTGATTGAGGCACAAACATACTCGCATCGTCACATCCTTACAGACTTTCGCATTTATAATATTATTATTAGGATAACAACATCTAAACACAAAACAAACATCAATGTTCATCACACGAATGTTTGTCCTGGGTGGGTATCGAATCCACAACCTACAGCAAAGAAGGCAGAGCTACTAACAAATGCGCTATGCCGCCAGCAAAATGTTTAATCACTTAATTTATGTGGCGAACAACTTGTAAGAGTTCTGACACTCACTAGCATTGTTCCCCTGAGGTCTGCCTGTTGTTGGGTCCATTTTTCCGCCAAAAGGCAGTCGTCCAAATGCACCAGATTGTCCTCGCTGTTGAGACATTCGTATAACGCCTGCCGTCCCAGCGCCATCACGCACTTGATCATAGGCCCCGTCAACCGGTCCTTCGTGCTGTGTGATAAGTATTCGAATAGTATACTTTTACCTGCAAAATTATTCATTTTACTAGACTTTTTGATTTGGTAATGGGTAAATATAAATAAATAAATATTTGTGGACATTTCACACAGCGCCATCTAGCCTCAAACTAGGCAAAGCTTGTACTATGGGAACCAGATAGCTGATAGAATACATAATATACTTTTTTTTGTAAATACATACTTACACCCAGACCCGGAAGAAATATTCGCAGAACAAACTTTCTCCCGTAGCGGGAATCGAACCCGCGCCTCTAGCGCTTCAGCCGATCACTCGCCCGCCACGCCACCGAGGTCGTCGAGGTCGGGTAAGCTCAAAGAATAGAATAACAGATAATGGTTGGGTGGGCCATGACCAGGCACCATGATCTTCATCCTCGTCGGCAACAACGGCCTCAACAACACCATCGAGGACATTGGAACACTGTTGCCAACATCCCAAAGTCCTTCTCTGGTACTTGAAGGAGTTGGGCTGGCTGGGGGAGGGTTAGCAGGGGGATAATGCACAATACACCCCATTGCGGGACGTCAGTGCAGATCTTTGTTCCCCTAACTTAATTAGAATTAGGTGAGCCAAGGGCCGGGAATCGAAGTGAAGCCTACACTTCCTAGGGTTCCTACCCTAGGAAGTGTAGGCTTCACTGTAGGCTTCATACAATTCTCCTGAATTAAGGAGCATTTTAAATGCTTTCACCACAGTAACATTATAAATACGAAAGTTTAAGACGAAGTGATGATTTTTGTATGTTGTACCTCAGACACGTCGTAAGGGCTTTTGTTGGAATTTGTTGAATTCTTTCATGGATTTTGTTGAATCTTGGGAAATCCACAGTATATGTGCTGGAATAACAGCAGCACGCGAGCGAAGGCTAGTAACATTATGAAGATCGTCCTAGAAGTGTGATGAAGTGAGGACTAACATTTTGCATGATTATGTTTTTGTTATACTGTTTTAAGGGTTCCGTACAGGAAGAGTGCCAACGGGACCCCATTACTAAGCCTTCGCTATACGGTAAATACGTAATACTACAACACCCAGACCCGGATGAAATATTTGCAGAACATTCAAACATTTCTCCCGTAGCGGGAATCCATCCCGCGCCTCTTGCGTCTCAGCCGAGCACTAGCCCGCCACGCCACCGAGGTCGTCAATGATGTTTAAGGTTTACCTATTGTGATGAAAGAAGGCCACGTTCTGGTAATCTTGGTGAGTATATTGACCATTTTCTCTGACATTGATCCATTCCCGAGGATATTTGACACCATCACGGGAAACAACCTTTGGAACTGAAATTGAAGGATACAAATATAATTAACTAGCTTCTGCCCGCAGCTTCGCTCGCGTGGCACCAGGATAAAAAGCAGCCTATATGTTATTCCAGCACACATACTATGTATGTTCCAAGTTTCATTCAAATCCGTTTAGCCGTTACGGCGTGATTGAGGCATAAACATCGTCACATCCTCACAAACTTTCGCATTTATAATATTCGTAGGATTTGTGGAAAAGCTTACGTATAGAGAGAAAGAAATGTCTGGCAAAGACTAGAGGAATGCCTCACTACATTGTCTTCATTTTCAGTCAATCAGCGTCAGGAGGCAACTTCTACCTTCACTAACGGGACGTTGTATAGCACACATAAATTTTTCGCACAGAAAAATCCGATGATACAACCGGATTTGAACGACCAACTAGACAACCAGTGCTCTCTAACATAACTCAGTAACATAAGAGTTTTACATATTTAGAATTGATAGACGGACCCCTCTTTCCCACTGGGCACTCTGGGCAAGTGCCCAGGGCCCCATGATCGATAGGGGCTCCCTAGTTCCTGCCAGATCACTATGTCCAATGTCCATAGAATGTGATGTGCTCAAAAACATCGATTTTGAAGGAGTGATTAACGATTTTGCCCATCTCAAATCTGGAAGTGTTCTTCATCAATAGATTCTTAAGAACTAACCTGTGAATGCTAAAAGAGTTACTTTTGTGAATTCTACTACATTATCTATTCATTTAATGTGACTGTCAATAAAAATAAATGTAAAAGCTTGCTTATCTACTTTCTTTGTTTATTCTAACAAAATAGTGTTATGTCAAAGTCATAGGGGCCCCATTATCCTAATACGCCCAGGGCCTCCAAAAGGTTAAAGACGGCCTTGTTGATAGATCATCAGTAATTTCATGAGTAATTTGGAATTATTTACCTGTTGTTGTATGTTAGTATCCAAACTACAAGGGTTTGAACAGAGCGCGTCGACCATATCTAAGACGTTGGACTGCAAAGGTTTCTTGGCGGGAACATTCAGTGCGTTCAGGTTGTCATCGTTGAGCACAAGCACGGCTAAGTTGAAGAGGTTCGGAAATATCGGTCCTATTCGTGTGTTGGTCATCAAATCACGCACTGCTACCTCTTTCGGCTTCTTTCTGAGGTTCAATATTGCTGGAAAACAGAGTGTAAGTTATAGGCTATTAAAGAATATTATAGAAGATTATATATGCTATTATAGAATATTAAATTGATAACCTCGGTGGCTTGGCGGGCGAGTGCTTCGATTCCCGCTGCGGGAGAAATGTTTGCATGTTCTGCAAGTATTTCTTCCGGTCTGGGTGTTTCAATACTATGAATTATAAGTATGTATTTACAAAAAAAAGTATATACTTAAGTATTCTATCAGCCAACTGGTTCCCATAGTACAAGCTTTGCTTAGTTTGAGGCTAAATGGCGCTGTGTGAAACGTCCACAAATATTTATTTATTTATGTATTATATAGGCTACTATAGAAGAGTATTTTCTGTATTCTGTGGTTAAAGGTAGTCTCTTCTATAAGATGCTAGACCTTTAATTGTGATTCATATTATATCTGATTCTAATGAATCTCGGAAGAAATTAAAATATATGAGTATACTTTCTAAACTTGTAGCAGTTAAAAGGTATTTATTTTAAAATGTGTAATAATAGTGTGTGAGAGAACTGGTAGTCTAGTTGGTAGTGACCCCGCCTTCCGATCAAATGGTGGTAGGTTCAAATCCAGTCGTGTACCAATGGATTTTTCTGTGCGAAAAATATAGTGCACTATACCAGTACTCTCAAACGGTGAAGGAAAGCATCGTGAGGAAACCCGCGGCTTGTTAGCTCCGCACGTATTGACCATGTCTTTCCTGTGGACAAGGCCGACTAAGCTGAGAGGATGGAATAGGTGCTGGACAAGCCTACTTCATCTTAATTCGTCCCAGGCACTACAGCGTTTGTGAAGGTAAAAGTTGCCTCCTGACGCTGTATAAATCATCTACTACAGATGGCAAAAGGCCTTTGTATAACAACAAATAATAAAGGAAAAAATGTATGATGGTAGGGAACCGTTCGTGTGCGAATTTGACACGCACTTGACCGGTTTTATTAATTTTTGTTTGAAAGTTAATAAACTATGCAAATACTTACATCTAGCTACTTTAGTGTAGTAATTTTGCAAGTGCACACTTATGTTACTGCTGTAGGGGCTACTGTGGTTTTGGCTCTTCTCATCTGTGATCCATTCCGTAGAGAGAGTTGGGTGTGAGGAGTACACAAAGATCTGTGATGTCAGTGCTACATCACACACATCCACTAAATCTTCCTAAAAAGTTTGTGCAATTATTACAAAAAAATATTAGTCTTTCGAAGCAAGTGTGACAACCTGGGTGGCGTAGCGGGCAACTTCTCGACTGAGACGCAAGAGGCGCGGGTTGGATTTCCGCTGCGGGTGAAATATTTGTTCTGATGTTCTGCAAATATTTCTTCCGGGTCTAGATGTTTCAATACTATGTATTATAAAGTATAATTATGTATTTGAAAAAAAAAGTATGTAAGTATTCTATCTGGTTCCCATAGTACAAGCTTTGCTTAGTTTGCGGCTAGATGGCGCTGTATGAAATGTCCACAAATATTTATTTATTTATTTATAACATCTGCCATATCATTGACACTGTGCTTGCTTCAAAGCAGTGACACTTGCTCCGAAAGTTTAGCTTCAGGCGACATTGTGAACTAAAAATCTAATTTTGTAATTGAAGTTTATATTTGTTGAAGCATACATATCACACCTGTATCTCTAATGAGGTGGCATTGGGGCCACAAGTAATCATAAGAAAACTTGCAACCATTTCTGATTTGTTGTGTATTTCTAATGGGTACTTTTGTCATTTTCTTCTTTAATTAATAAGATAGACTAAGTAGAGGGTAGATATATATTTTCACTCCGTTTTTATATGTTGTTTTGCTACTTTACCTAATAAACAGTTTTAACGAAATATAGTGGACTTAACATGATTCAAAGTCCCGAGATAAATATAGTGAACCATGGTGAAGCAAGTTAGATGAAACTTGAAAAAGATAAATACTACCTGTATTTATGTTTGAATAACATAATATACTCTTTGACTGGGTCCTATGTTTACCAGAATTACACCCGAATACTCAAACGCGACTCAAAGTTGAGCACATCTCAACTCACGGTTTTTTAACAGTTTCTGATAAAAATCTGTCAAAAAACTTTGAGATGCATTTGAGTATTCGGGGGTTAGTAAAGCTACTCTGAGTAAACATTTGTAACGATCTAAAATTATTGACTTTCACAATAAAGTTACGCAATAAATATATACTCACAACATCAGCATATATTTTCTCTTCCCCTACTTGTGTGAAATGCGTAGGTGTCGTACTAAAGGCAGGATTGGTATCTGCCCGAGATAATGCTGTGTTCACATCCCAAGAGTCAATTCTTGACTTTTTCATCAACTCACTCTGAAGTGCAATGGTCTGAAATTAAAATAATACTATAAACAAGTACCGAAGGACATAAAAATACAGTCAGGAACCAACAAGTATCTCAGGATCAAGAATTTAGTGAACAATATCTAATAACATACATATATAATATCACACCTGTTTCCCATAGGGGTAAGCAGAGACCGCAGATCCCCATTTGCTACAGTCCTGACATACTACTCTTGCTTCATTCACTCTTATTACATTCTTCATGCATACTTGTCAGTATCTAATGTGTTTCGGAAGGCATGTTAAATTGCCCGTCCAGCTTTTAAGTTGTTAAGCCATGACGGAGGCCTTTCAGCGGCCTAAAAAATCCATCACAAGATTTGGCCACTAGCTTATACAAACTTACTTACTATTAGTAGGTATCTAATGTATGTAAATATAACTTACACTGATCATTTGTCGTAGTTTATAGCTGATATCTTCTGCTAGGTTCGTAGCAGCTTCAGCTGTTAACTCTGAACTAACTTGCTCAGCAATACAGATGATCGAATCAGGTCCAATACCAGCGAACTTACCCTGTGTTGAACCACCATCCTGAAACATTTTACAAAAACAGAAAAAAAATTAAGTAAATAAAACATCACAAAGCAATTAGCAAATTATCTATTATATGAATCTCAAAACAGCAACTCAATTCCGTTTATAAAGTTAAATAACTGGCTGGTAACTAACTAATGGGCAGCCAAAAACATCCTAGAATTCAAGGATCTTCTAAATTCAAATCAAGAGCTGCATTCTATGGATGGATATTTAGATATTCTACAAGAAATCCTTGTTGATATTCAGTGAATACAGAACTTACCTTATCTACGAGTGGTGGGGTGTCACATTGACTGGATCCACCTGACTCTGAAGCCACTGCTTTGCTTTTATCACGATGATCCCTGCTGCTATCCTTTGATTTTTTGGAGTGATTCTTAGAACTGGACGACGCGCTAGACATTATTTTCAACACTTTGATGCACTTTAGTTTTTATGTGTTTGTTTAGCTATTTCTGAATAGAACAAGAGAGTTTTTCCAATTTCATTTTAGTTTTGTACACAAAATACCTACAAACTAACGAAGCATTCCTGCGTGCGAGGATCTAACCACGATCTAACGTACCTACGTAATGGTTATTCTCTGTGCAAGCGACTGTCAAATCTACGCTGTCAAAAGCTCGATAAGATACTCTGTGGACTGATTCAACAACGAAAAAGTGATTATTTTGCTCAGTGGACTCAACCATAAAATCTACCCTACTCTTGGAAGAATAAATTGTTCCGAGACCCTACTCAAAGCTACTCAAGTTACTTAACCCGACTCAACCACGCGACGCGGGTACCACCCACAGAGGAAATTGTCAGACTAAGTATGGGCAGGTGATGAGAGTTAGATAATTACGGAGTGATATTACTGGAGCGAACGATAATAATTATTATGCATTAGTCAGTTCCCAATGCATAATTTTATTATGTAGGTAGTTATGTACCCATGTGTTGTAGATACTGTCTTTGATTAAATACCTGTCATAATAATCAAAGGGTACTGTATGTGTATTGTATACCTATAGCTGCCGCCTGCGGCTTCGCTCGCGTGGTACCCGGATAAAAAAAAGCCTAGGTTAATAGCCTATATGTTAATGCAGTAGGTACATGTAGGTACTATGTATATTCCAAGTTTCATTCAAATCCATTAAGCCGTTTAGGCGTGATTGAGGCACAAACATCCAAACTCACAAACTTTCGCATTTATAATATAAGTAAGATTAAAGTACCCATTCAAGTTAATTCACCTGCGGGAAAAGTTTGATCTTGGATATTTTTGCTCAAAAAAGTATTTGTTTATTGTTTTTAGTTTTTAGGCATAGGACTAGAGTAATAGGTAGGTTAGGTACACATTTACACGTTATGGCTGCTGGTACAGTGCGTCCAACGTAACTTGGCATGCGTGAAGTTAGCTGTTGGACATGCGCAGTGTAGCTTTTTCATACTAAATTGTTTACTGCGCATCGAAACGGCTAACTTCACGCATGCCAAGTTACGTTGGGCGTACTGTACACAACACACTCAATCTGGATCGCGATGACACAGTTCTGATCGTGATCACAGATCACGGGATGGCCCGTAACATTTCACGCAATCTTGATTTCTTCAGTCCGTGTATGGCGCCGCGTTAACAACACCTGTATCTTTTGACGACTTCGGTGGCGTGGCGGGCGAATGCTCGGCTGAGACGCAAGAGGTGCTGATTCGATTCCCGCTCCGGGAGAAATGTTTGCATGTTCTGCAAATATTTCTTCCGGGTCTGGGTGTTGTAGTATATAGTATAAGTAGGTACCTATGTATTTAAAAAAATATCTAAAGTAAGTATTCTATCAGATTAGCCATCTGGTGCCCATAGTACAAGCTTTGCTTAGTTTGGGGCTAGATGGCGCTGTGTGAAATGTCCACAAATATTATTTATTTAATTTTACTTAAATCTACTAAAAGTACCTACTTAGTGATTTTATTGTTTTTTTACTTCATTGTTTGACATTACCGTGTCCGTGTATTTTTATAATAAACCATTTTTACTGATCTTTCGTGTTTCGAACAATTTCTGCACCCAAACACCCCTGAGAGAGACGCTTTCCTCACATTTACCTATTTAATTTTATTACGTAGGTAGGTAGGTACCTACCACAGAAAAACTCTTCTGTGGTAGGTCTAATATGTAGGTAATTGTTGGTAGGTAGGTTCTTGCCTACTTGAAAAGATAACCTATCGTTGGTACCTATAGGTACCTACACTTACCAACCCACATGCTAACTTGCTCAAATTTGTTTTTTACATTGCTTCCATATGATGACAGGATAGTAGGTACCTACGTAGTTACACCAAGTTACACCAGTGACTACGGAGATTTTTTTTTAATTTGTCACAATAAGCTATGCTCTAATCCAGGGATCCCCAAACTATTTTGGACATGTGACCCCTTTTCCAAAATGAACTGTTACCACAGACCCCCATGGCCAAATTACCTACTTTTAAGATCAACCCCCTTATTCATAATGGTCCGCTAACTTAAAACAGCTGCGAGTTTTTCATCTTGTACGAACTTGAGACTTTACATTACTACAACAATGCTATTTCCTACAAAAATATTAATTATTCTTAGTACACGTGACACAACATAAACAATACAGTACCTACCTATCTTGAAAGTTTTAAATAAGAACGTGTTAATTTAATAGGGGTCGATTTTTAGACCTCGTCGACCCCCAAAATCAGTTTTCGTTTGTGTCGACCCCTAGGAAACCGATATCGACCCCAAGGGGTCGATATCGACCACTTTGGGAATCCCTGCTCTAATCTAAGCTCTGCAGACGCATACCGCATACTTACCTAATTTAGCTTTAGCTTGGTACATAACTACATACCTTTCGTCCAAGACCTAACTTACCTCCATAAACCGACAACTCGCGACCTTTACGATACCTTTGGTCTATCGGTTTCAGAGTCCACCGCCATTTGAGATCTTTACTACGATTCTACTCGTCAACGGTTCAGGCGCGGTCGCGGCCTGAAATTTTGGGGGGGGTCACTAATGAGTAATGATAGAATATATCAAGTAAATCGGATTTTATTGCACAATACACAATTTTATTGTACACATTATAAAACAAAAAGGAAGCCTTCTATTTCATTGGCATCGAGACTAGGGGCAGAAAATTGCTTTTTTATATTTTGTAAGTTTTTATGTTTTTCCATAGAATAGATAATAGGTACCTAATTATAATTAAAAAGTTCCATTTACTTATATGTAGAATAAGAATCCGTAGAACTAGAATTTAGTTTTTATTTTATAAGTTTTTAGAATATACCTACCTAGGTGCTTAGTTCATTAAGTTTACTTAGTTATAAGTACAACAATTAGGTAGGTAGGTAAGTAGGTATACTTACAGTAGATAATATAAACCGAGACAATAAAATAATAAAGCTACCTATCAAATGAAAAGTGTTTGTATAGGTAGATATTATTATCTACTCATATTATTATTAAGTATTGC
The DNA here is from genome assembly GCA_949320045.1 of Scotopteryx bipunctaria. Classification (NCBI taxonomy): domain Eukaryota; kingdom Metazoa; phylum Arthropoda; class Insecta; order Lepidoptera; family Geometridae; genus Scotopteryx; species Scotopteryx bipunctaria. The sequence continues at coordinate 6,894,258 of OX439450.1, read as the reverse complement.
ATCATTGTAAAGTTCTTTTCCAAAGTTCTTTTTTAAAGTGCTTTTTCAAATGCACAACTTAATTTATTGGTCGGAATTAAGTATTTAAATCATCTGCGTCAGTTAAATTTCTAGCAAAGGCTTTCCTTTCGAAAATATCTGCATCAAACATATTATTTTTAAAATACAGCTCTATCTCTTGTAGGGTTCTACCTTTTGTTTCTGGCAAACAAAACCACAAATAACCTAAACACATTAGCCCCAGTCCAGCGTTGAGTAAAAATACCCCATGATAACCTATAGTTTCAAACATAGGCAATGCTAATTTAATTGATAAAAATAACAAAACTGTACCAATAGTTCCGAAAGCAGCTATACAATATGTTTTTATCTCTAATGGGTATATTTCCCCGAATAGCGATTCCAATAAAGGATATGGACCAGCATTAATAATAACTATAAACAATCCTAAGAGAATACAGTTGAGCCAAGGCAGTTTAAAAAAATAAAGCGTAATACTAGACGATATAAGTACTGCGTATGCCACTATGCCGCTGTAAAACAATAATGTTCTCATTTTCATTTGATCAATCAAAAAACACGATAAAAATGATCCTAGGACTAAACACCCATCTGCGACTAGCGTAAACAATAATATATCAGAAGCCCCAGTTATATTTTGAACCATTGTTATAGTAAAAGTACAGATCAATACTCTACACGATGCTACTCTGAAAATGTGTAAGCAGATACTTAATATGACTATTTTCCATAAATATTTCTTCTTACAAGCAGTCGTAATCTTTTTCAGTATAAGTGCGGCTGTTTTTGATGGGCCTCCAATTTCGGATTGTTTCTGTGTTTCCATTTCAATAAGTAACTGAAGTTCTTCTTTAGCGGCTTTTCCATTTCCGTGAAGAGCCGTAAAAGATATCGCGCAATCATCAAATCTTCCCTTTGACGCTAACCACGTCGGGCTTTCCACCCAAAGAAAAGGAATCAAAGCAGAGATAGTGGCAGGGATGATTCCCATCCAAGCGACTGTCCTCCAATGTAATAAAATGCCCAATATATTGGAAATGGCAACACCTAAAGAAGTACCGGCTGTTACAATCATGTTTAGGTAAAACCCCCTGACCTTGGGTGCCGTGTATTCTGCCGTGGACAGTACGCAGAGAGATATGACTCCTCCGAAACATATACCAAGAACCACCCTGGCAATCATGAAAACCAGCATACGCTGCGCAAGCCACATGACCAGCCAGCAAATTACAACTGGTGTGGAAAGAAATGTGATTGCTTTTCTTCGTCCAAATTTTTCAGTCACGATAGCAGCCAGAGCCAGGCCGAAGATCGTAGTCACGTTGCTAGCGGATGCTGCAACAAAGAGTCCTAATAAATCTATCTAAATGTATAAAACTCTTATATTACTGACTGTCTGACTGATTGACAATCAACGCACGGTCTAAACCAAAGTCTTAGAAGCATGAAAATTGGAGGGTAGATTCCTCTTATGGTGTAGGTGTGTGCTAAGAAACCAATTCCCTATTCCTGGAGGACGCAGCGGGAAAATAAAACAACTCTTAAAACGGACAACGTCGCGGGCTTTAAAATATTTAAAACAACTCACCAACCCAAGACATTTCGTCGTCATTCAAAGGGACGTCGCTGTCCAAAGATTGCTGAGCAGCAACCATCCCCGATAACTGTCCCACTATGTATCCATCAGAAATTGTACACATTAACAGCCCTCCTATAATCAACAGCTGAAAAACATAACTCACAGTAGTACACAAAACTCCACTAACTAGGTAGGTATATTCGTAAGAAAAAACTTTCTTAACCTTTTGCTTGTTCCGTTTAATTGGCGTCATTGTTACGAAACGGCAGTAGTTCAATTTCAATAAAATTAAAATTATTCTCGTTACGAGTTCTCTGCACATTAAAGCTATAAAACGTTATAATTTAGGTAACGTCTGAAAAGTCTGCTTCAGTTCTTTTGTTTTATGCTCTCTTTCAATGGGGCTACGAGAGTGGGGACGAATGCATTTGTGTTACCTACCTACTTAGTACTTACTAAGAGTAGCAACCTGTTTTACTTTGCGTGTACCGTGCGATAACATCCTCATCCAAACCAACACAAGTACCTATAATGTCATAAATGCTTAGTACCTACCTATAAAATTACTTAGTTTAACCGCGCGGCTTTGCTTGCGTGGTGTGAATGAACACCCCCATTTAACTCCTGTTTGAAATCTATTTTGGAAAACCCTGAAACATGTGTTTAATTATTTTTTATATTAAATTACCAGACGAAATTTCAAGTAAATCGCACCGCCCGCGCGCACGTTTAAGAGTTCCAATGCAAGCTTTAGAACTCTGTTAAGCTCTACTAGGGGTAATTTTGAAAAAATTAAAGTAGGTACGTTTTATTATTTATTTTAAAGTTCATTTGTACAGAGTTTTAAGCGAATCGAACCAAGGAATAAAATTTTCCATGGAAACTTTACCACCCTGTCTATTAGCCTCAGGTGCATGTTATTCTAGAACCTAAACTATTTACATCCTAAATTTCATTAAAATCGGAGTAGTTATGGGGATACGTGGTAACAAATATTCACACACACAAACTTTCGTATTTATGTATAATATTAGTAGGTAGGATAACAATGATAAAACATTTTGTTTGTGAAGGATGCTAAACGGGACCCTATTACTAAGCCTCCGCTGCCCGTCCGTCCGTCCGTCTGTCTGTCAGCGGGCTGTATCTCATAGGTAAACCGTATTAGGTAGAGTTTATTTTCGTCATGACAACTAATAATAAAAATGAAATCTATACTATAATATTATAAAGCTGCAGTGTTTGTTTGTTTGTTTGTTTGTTTGAACGCGCTAATCTCTGGAACTACTGGTCCGATTTGAATGATTCTTTCAGTGTTGGGTAGTCCATTTATCGAGGAAGGCTATAGGCTATGTTTTTTTTTCTTCAAAATTAGGGATCCGTAATAAAATTGCTATTTTGTAACACAAGGTGTAAAATCGAAAACCTATTTTTGCGTGCGCTGCAAAAACTATTGACAATAGAACAAAATGATGTACTACGGGTTTGTAGATCCCATTAAGACCTACAAAAAAGTCCGCGAGAACATATATCTAGCTATCATGGTTTAGTCACAATAACCGATTTTGTGTTCAAAATAATTATTAAATCGTCTGAAGAAAAAAAAACTACGTTAAATATGTATCGTAATATTAATCTTTATCGAAATTAAGCATTATGTTATCAAGAGTATTTATGTAGAAGTAAAATACTTTTTGTTTCATCTCAATCGGATCTTTCGTTTAAAAGTTATCACGTGTGTAAGATGTTAAGAGTTGGTACCTATTAATGAGTTATGGGCCATAGTCCATTTACTAAGGGAGGCTATAATAGAGGCAATATTTTATCGTGGTATTTCCACGGAAACGAGAAAAACGCGGGTGAAACCGCGGAGCACAGCTAGTAAAAGTATAAGTAAAAAAAAATACCGTTCGTAATCGTTCATCGAAGATAAGCAACACGAGTCGCGGTCAGTATTTGGATGGGTCGAGTAACTTTTTGCACATTCTTTTTATTATTTAATAATATGGTACATGTATGATGGTACGTATGGTACCCTTCGTATGCGCATTCGATCGGTTTTAGTTATTTTAATTGTTGATTTTTTGTTATTGCGTTCTTAATTTTATTAATGATTAATATATTTAATTCTATAGTACTATATTATATTGTTCGATTTTGCAAGACAACCCTACTCGGGTATGCTTCGCTTGGCTGGTTGTCCGTTTTAAACATGGCAGAACCATTAATTATTTTTTATCACATATTGTAAAATAGGTACCTAGGTAAATTCAGCGTCAAATTGATATGAGCGTAGAGTAGTGAAAAATGATCTGAAAAACCTAAAAGCAATTTGATATACCTACGCAGTTCGAATCATCATAATTGTTGTAAGCACCCAAGGTGTTCAAAATATCTTACTACTGGGTAGGTAAGGTACTATTCGACCATTGAGTAAGTACATCAGTAAAAGACTTTCGGCCTCGCCAGCCAGAAACTATAGAATTTGCAATTAATTTCGTAACACACACAATTAAAATAAACTTACTCATTTAGATCTCATACATTTTTATTTTAAGGTAAAAAGAGTATATTGATATCGGTTAGGCAAATTATATTCATAGGTAATTCGTACACAGTGTAATCTTTACTTAGGTACATACATTATGCTATCTAGACAGTTTGAAGTATTCTATTGCATAGTACTTGCTCAAGCATGGCCATTGTTGGGAGTATGTAGGTAGTTGGAATATTTTCTGTTTAACAAACTCCCAATAAATGAAATCATGACCCAGATTGTTTATCATAGAATACTTATATTATTTTGAAAATGCAACACAAAGCCATTTGATTCGATTGCATATCTTTAAAGGCACATGTCTTTTTGTCAACACTAAACTTAACCTCTTCAATTCTTATTTACATAACATTATCTATACATGTGCTAGAGTGACTAAAAAATAGTTTCCCAATAACATTTACGCTGTACAAAACGATTTAGCATACAACCATTTTAAATAAATGTAGTAGTATTTCAACTACAAATTAAAATAACAGTAGATAATTACTTAAACAGAGTCCTTAAAATTATTGGCATAAAATAAGTTACCCCTCTGTTTTTAGAAACCTGTTAAATTTTAATTAGTAAGTATATTATAACATAACATTTCTATATAATATTTTTATCTTGTATATTAGTAGGTCTGTACCATTCTTTATTCCGTGACTGTACTAAGAAGTATTCATTATGTATATTTTTTACATTAAAGTAAGTAATATAAATTACAATTGTGGATTCGAAGTGATTTCCCGCGATAGAGCTTGATTCATCTCCTTTATACACAATTGCAAGTTTTTGTTTCAAAATAATTAAGCAAATAAGTCCATTAAGCGTGATTATAAAGGTCACTCCAGAAACACAGCATGGCAAGTTATTATATTCATCCTCAAAAACGACCAACAAAAACTCTAGATTAATAAAAAACTATCCAAATTCAAGAATTGAAAAATCATAACTTAATTATATTACTTACGTAAGTACTTTACAATAAGCATTATAGATAAACAATGATAATTTTATGCAGCACCCGATTCGGCTGTTTTATTAATGTAGGTACCAATTTTGAATGTATGTAACTCGGTCCTGAATCAGATGGAAGGCAGTTTTGTTATTTAAAATACTATTATGGATGTTCATTGCTCAAAAAGTTTCTTCTTACACCATACAATATTTTTAATTGCTGTAATCAGTCACATCATTTTAAAACTGCATTCTTTAATTAGCCAAAAGTTCAAATATCTCTTTTATAACTTGCCGGACTCTCTTATTATAAGGCACACGATAACAGCTTTTTACTCAGCATTCTAACAAATTACTGTAAATCTTAGGGTCTTGCCCTACTGAGAAATCTTATCTTAGAAAAGCCTTAGATTATCTCTCAATATCTCTCTAAAAAGAGCTTATAATATGTATCTATAGAGAAAACACACTGAATGGCAAAGTTTCAATTTTTATCATGAACCCTTAACTGTAGTTGTGGGTCCATTGGACCCATATTCAATATTTGAACGCATGTAAAAAAACACGAAGTGTGCCCCAGCGCCTCGTGCTTCTAGGAACCTTAAAGTATGCAAAAGACGGACGGACACGGATCACTCGCTACTGCTAAGGTAAGTAATGGTATGTACATTTGGGTCCGTGGGACCCACGACTATAAATACGTAACTTTTTTAGTTTTTATTAGCATTGGTTTTACTGTGGTTGTGGTTGAACACGGAAATAAATATTGATGCAGACGAAATCAGCAGTTTACCCACTTCTCGAAATAAGATCTCGACTCGACCACTAATCCAGAAAATGAAGAACAGTTTGGGATAACGAGTAATTATAACACAAAATCTGATTTATTTGAGAGCAAAAACACTATGAAGTAGAACAAGTAGGTAAACAGATCAGTTCTACTGGATATTTTTATCTATAAAATAGATTCAAATGAACTTCATCAGTCATGTAACTTGGCATAACAGTTGATGACGTTGAATTTTTATAGAACTTTTCGAGTTTTTATTCTAATTATTTAACGAAGTATTATTTTTTGTTAATAAAAAGTAACATTTATTTTCCTTCATGTGCGAATTCGACTCGCACTTGACCGGTTTTTTTTAACCAATGGTATCAAGATTTATCAATGTTTTTAATGAATTTGTCTAAATAGTGAAATGTACATTGAAAAACATCTTATAAGCTCTTTCAGGTTATAAGAAAAATAATTAAAGAGTAGGTACTAAGCTAGCGGTGAATTCAAATTAGAAGCGTACCGAATTCAAAGTAGACATTAATATTATCCAACAATTACCTGCTTTGCCAGCACAAAATTCATAAACAAGGATTAGGTATATACTTATTGTAAAAGATATTATGATTTAAGAAAACCTTTGACAACAAAACAAAAAAAATAGCCCAATTTTTCACTGAGATCTTCGTTTACTTCGCTCACATTTGCATTCATCTGCCTGTATAATCATATAAATCATCATTATGTATGAATATGATTATTCGCTCATTATACAGGCCTCTTGTGTAGTCTGCTGGTACAATCGACTTCAACTGTTCAAATAGTAATTTAAAAGTAAAGCGGATAACAATAAGCTTACAGGTATATACCCAACAGGTCTGTAGGTAGGATTCTGCCAATACTATGAAAACGGTACATTGAATACTAATTATTATTCAGATTAAAATATTTGCAATTATGTTAGTTTACAATGAAGAGTATCTAGGTGTCTTGAATTCGTTGAGATTTACTGTAACTTATAATCCCTTATCCACGCTAATCGCTCAACAAATGGGAAAATAATGTGAATGAGATAAGATATCAAAATTGTCAGAGATTGATAAAATCTATCTCATTCTAGTTCATTAAAATCTGCTTTTTACTGTGCGCTTGGCTGGGACGTGCAGTGCAAGTATCATACATAACATAGACATACATATTATGTAACATACCCAACCCTCATTGACTTTACTGTCTAAGCACTCTGTTACAAAATCTAATTATTTTAGAAAAAGGCAGCGGTTCTTTGATCATAGCTATGTAACTTATCTTTTATTTTTTAGATAAAATACCATTATAATGGTTGCGAAAGAGTTACATAATCACACTCCTGGTCCGCACGAATGGCACACAACGGATTGAATGGAACTGCTTTGTTAATAAAACAACTAGAGGACAAAATGTCCCAAGGCACGTGTCGCTAGAGAAGTCGAGCGACATCGCCAGACATTGCACGATAAGTCTGGCAACATTACACGACACGTGTTGCTGTACATTTGTACCTTAGTGAATATCAAGCTAAAAGTCGGTTGAAATCAGTGGTATAAGAATAAACAGTAGTACTACAAATATTGTGCGCCTATGGAATTTTCGTCTAGCTTCTGAAATACGAACTAAAGCGATGATGATATGTAATATAGAGAGGTTACAATAATTATGTATATACTTATTTTTTTAAAGGTTTCGTTCAGTTATTATTAGTTGCATATTCGGTTTTCATACAAATTTTCATACAAAGCACGAAGTTTGCCGAGGCGCACAATATTTGTGGTACTACTGTACAAGTTATTGCGTGCCGAGTGAGCAAGCGGGACAGTAGATGCACTAGTCCTTAGCCTTATCTTAGTAATAGGGATTCAGTGGCAAAATCAACCCTATTGCAAGTGAATACAGTTTGATTGAGTTTAGCAGAGTGTTCAGCTAAGCCACGCCCCCTTGGGGTGGGATTGGGGTCAGTCTGAGTCGCTGCCGGACTCTGAGAGGCAAAGGTCGTCGTTTAGCACGTCTCTGAGTAACGGAGGGTTGTTGTTGCCCGCTGTACCTGGGAATTAAATTAAAATTAGAATTCTTTATTTTATTATTTCATTTTGATCCATTATTTTGTTAGTACCTAATGCTTAATACTATGTTAGTGACTCAGTGCTGGGTAAATGAAGGAAGACCAATTAAATCAAAACTATTCAGAAAACAGCGCTAAATGTAATAGTACCCGTAGTTTCTGATACCCAGGACACAATTCGAAGCATACCTTTTAAATTTATTTTTGCATAACATTTCGCGCCGTTGGACATTTAGCTACTTAGACCTCTGATTCCAGTCCAGCAGAGAAGTAAAATGGATAATGGATACCATAAGGGATGTATGTCATCATCATCATCATCATCAGCCCACGTCAGTCCACTGCTGGACATAGGCCTCTCCCATGGCACGCCACTGAGCTCGATCTTCAGCTCTCCTCCTCCAATCCCTGCCCACTGCCTTACGAATATCATGGCCCCACCTAGCTACAGGGTGCCTTTCACTACATTTGCCGACACGCGATCTCCACTAAATAACCAGTCTGCCCCAACGGCCATCGGTTCTGCGGCATATGTGACCTGCCCACTGCCACTTCAGCTTGCTAATTCGCTGAGCTATGTCGGTAGCCTTGGTTCTCTGACGAATAACTTTGTTTCGGATATCTCTCCCGGGGGATCATAGGGATGTATGTAAGTAAAATTATCTCTTACCATTAGGTAGAGACTGCGGCGCGCTAGTTTCATTCTCGTCACTGTCGCTGCCGCTGTCTGAATCGCTGCCGCTGTCGCTTGAGGAACTCGACGAGCTATCGTCTGCATTCTGTGCATTCTACACAAACATAGGTCGTAAATTCACAAAATCTATAGTAGATCTATTTAGATTCCTTTGTTCAGGGACGATGTGAGTAGGCGCTTTTTTTCTGTGAGCAACAAATTAGGGAGCTATTGATTCCACAAGAAGTTCAGAGAATGTAGGCAAGTCACTTAGAGTCTAGCGAAGTCGCTAGACGCTTTGTGCTAAAATGTATGGAATTGATATCGCAAAGGCAATCTCATACATTTTTGCACGTCTGGCGACTTAGAAGCTATACGACTTAGCTACAGCCTCAGGAGTAAGTTATAAAGTTTAGTTGCGAATATAATATATAGAATCTATAGAAGAAAAAAATACCTACTATTGAGCATTTCGATCGACATATTAAAATGACAGGTGTTATTATATTTCACATTTGGCGGGTTCGATTCCCGGTTCAGACAGGCGAATATTTAAAAAACGTATAAATGCAGTTCCAAGTTTTCTTTCAGTAAAAAATTTTATAGGTATACGATATTTAATTTACTTGCCCTCCGTGTGGCATAGCCGTGAGACGCCCTGTATATCATACTAGCTGCCGCCCGTGGCTTCGCTTGCGTGGTACCCGGATAAAAAATAGCCTATATGTTAATCCAGCACATGTACCATGTATGTTCCAAGTTTTATGCAAATCCGTTCAGCCGTTTAGCGCATAAATTCATCCGCGAGAACATGTTGGAATTTGTGCGGTTTGCACAAACCGTACAGTGTGAAAGATTAACAAACATACATACAAACTTTCGCGTTTATAATATTAGTTGGATTAAATAGTATATACGTACGAGGTTAGCAGCTGGCGCGTGCGGTTGGATCACAGGAGTGGCGTGCGGCCTCTCTTGTATCGGCGGCCTTTCTGGCACGGGGGCGATACGTTCAGGCGCGTTACGTTCAGGCGCGATACGTTCAGGCGCGATGCGTTCAGGCGCGATGCGTTCAGGCGCGATTCGTTCAGGCGCGATGCGTTCAGGGACTACACGTTCAGGAGCTATACGTTCATGTGCCATGCGTTCAGGGTAGTTCCGCTCAGGCGGGGGTTGCCGCGACGGAGCAGAGTAACCTGTGAAAATAAAAGTCAAGTTCAATACTTCGTATAGTAATACTACTACTCTTACGGCTCTAGGAAACAGTGCGGAGAAAGGTTCAAATTGTGCTCGAGAAAAATAGTTAGTTAGTTCATACCATCATTTGGGCATATTGAGGCCGAAAAGCGCGACTATTTTTTATAAGACGACACTTTTTTAGATTTTACTGACTTTTGTTCTATAGGCCTATGAAAGCAACATAGATACCTACCTACCTAAATTGCTTTGTATTCTTTTAACAATCTTGTTCAAAAAGACTCTTAGTCTTACTCTTTAGTCGAAATTTTAATGTTTTCTTTAGTTCCTCAAAATAAAACACAACAGAAAAAAAACGCTTAATACAATCATAAAAACCATTATTTCATTTAGCGGATTATTTTGTTCCAATATTTTGCGCGTTCTCACTCTGTCTTTCTTTTATACACCCGAAACCCTAGCGCTGTCTCTTTCAATTAAATTCGAAATCGGTTTAGACGCGATCATAAGGTGACTCGTTAATATCCACATACCATTGTGTTGTGGCGGCGCCGGCGGGGGCGGGGGAAGCGCGGCGGCGGGCGGCAGCGGCGCGAGAGCGTCGTCCAGCCCTATCATCGGCAAAGACGCGAGAGTACTGTTGCCGCCACCGGACCATCTGCAACAACAATAAATTATAATCTTACATCATCATCACTATCATCTTCCTGCCCTCATCCCACTCCATGTGGGGTCGGCTCAGCATGATCCTTGGATTATGCTGTAAGAGTTTTGGCTAAGGTGTTTTATGACCGGCCGCCTGCCTGACGTCAACCCTCCTTGGGAATACTTGCTTATTGTATCTATCACTTAGTCGACTTTTACGACATGCTCGGGGAGAGAAGCAGCTGGACGCATTCTATGTTTTTTCTGTACTCCCAGTCCAGCAGAGAAGTATAAATAATCTTACATAAATTATAAATGCAAAAGTTTGTGAGGATGTTTGGATGCTTGTGCCTCAATCACACCTAAACAGCAGTACAGATTTGAATGAAACTTGGAATATACATAGTACATGTACTGGATTAACATATAGGCTATTTTTAATCCAGGTACAACGCGAGCGAAGCCGCGGGCGGCAGCTAGTATACAAATAATTCGAAACACAAGAACAAAATCACGCCCAACGGCTGATTAGTTTTGGGTGAAACTTCGGAGCAGGGCTGTAACCTAGAATAGGCAATGTTTTATCCGAGCCAAGATGTCAAATGTAAAATTGAAGAACGTTGTACATTCCTACATCTATGTTTAATAACAGCTGGCCTATTTTCGTTTTTAGAAATTCAAGTTTCAAGTTTCTAATTCATCTAGTACTAGATAGATAGATAAAAACTTTATTTGACACAAGAACATTACACAGACACAAAAGATAAGTAGAAAAACAAACAAACAAAATTAAAAAACGAAAAGCTAACAAAAAGAAAAATCAAATCCTCTCCGAAATGATGGACCACCTATATGGGCGATGGGCTGATCACCTGTCACCATGGTTCACCATACCCATCTTAGGACTTTAAATCAGAAGTGGCTGCAAGTTTTCTTATGTTAACTTGTGGCTCTGCCCACCCCATTAGGGATATGGGCGTGATAGTATGTATGTAGAAAAATCAAATAAAAGAAAAACTAACAAACAAAGCACTTATTACAGAAAACAATCATATTAAAGTAGTAAGCTTAAAATTTAGGCAAGAGCAAAGAGGTCTGTGCTGTTGTGGTGAGTCAAAAAGGGCCAGTCTCAGCGCCGGCCGTCTATGTTGACAATATATACCTATTATGTATGTTTTGATGGCCAGTTATTAGAAGAAAACAATACTCACGGTGCGGCCTGAGGCGGCGAGGTCTTGGGTCGGACGGGCGAGCGGACCATGCTCTGTGGCTGCGGAGGCTTCTGCGGCGCGACGCCATTGAACCGGGACGGTAGATTCGGCTGCGCTCCCGCTGAACCTATCATTTACAATCAACACAAAACAGAATCATTGTAAGGCACTCTAGCCATTTAACTAAGGCCTTTTACCATTTATAGTAGATAATTTATAACGCCCACCGCACATATGATTTTTTTAAATTTTGCTACAAGCACAGTATCTTGAAGTAGAAGAGTGAGTATGGTTATGTGCAGCGAGAGTTAGAAATCTTTATATATCAATCCTATACTTTTTCACAGCAGCTTTGAATAACTTCTTAGCTAAGGCCTCTGGGCATTGTCTAAATAATCTCAGTATATATCGTAAAGTTGCCGATTAAGCTGAGAGGGTGGAATAGGTGCTGGGCAAGCCTACTCCATCTTAATTCTTCCCAGGCACTACAGCGTCCCGTCTGTGAAGGTAAAAGTTCCCTCCTGACGCTGTATAAATCATCTACTATAGATGGTAAAAGGCCTCAGATATCGTAAAGTGACAAACCTGGATTGGGATTCACCCGTTTGTTAGTTGTGACGCGAGTGCGGGAGGTAGACCGCTGTGTTGTGTTCGTGAAGTCTGTGGTAACCGGGGTCAATGGACGGGGCTTCTGTGTGGATTCCTGCCTAAAATCAAATTTTGCAATTATCATAAATTACTTACTTGCAAAAGAATCTACAAAACAAGCTTTTGTACTTGTAACGGAGCACTTACTTCGCGTAGCAGCCTCGCCTAGCAGCCTCGCGAGGCTACTTGCTCAGTCAGTACCCAGACTAATCTTCAAAGATCATCACTAAGTTTAAGACAGAACTAAACAATCAGAAGTAGGTAGGACTACAGCATATGATTGCACTTTCTATTGCCTTTTTCCCCACAATGTTTCACTAAAAAATAAAAAATATTTTTTTCTTACCTCGTCTTTTTAACCTGTATGTTACTAGAGAGCTTCTCGAGTGTGACTTCGCCTGTGATTCTGTCAATGATCAGCACACATTCCTTTGTATATGGCCTCTGACTGCCTTTGAACAAAGTTTGCGGAACACCAGCTCCATCTGTCAACAGAATACCACATTATAAACAAAATGTTACTATAGGTACTAGTTTTAGATCACACTGTACCCAGACATAAAGTGACCAATATTCTATTCCAGGTCATTTAATATGCACCAACAGCCTCAACACCATCGAGGATACTGAAACATTACCGCCAACATCCCAAAGTCATTCTTTGGTACTTCAGTTGGGCTGGCTGGGGGAGAGTTAGCAGGGGGATAATGCACAATACACCCCATTGCGGGACGTCAGTGATCTTTGTTCCCCTAACATTAATTATAATTAGAATGTAATATGCATATTCCAAGTTTTCGATTGAAATAAAAAACGAAATTTATTAAAAATTAAAACCAAGTTTATTCAATGTCTGTCAAAGGTCTGTAAGATTCACATTGAAACTTCTTAAATCCAGGTACGTTAAATTTATGCCTGTTCGTAATGCGACCAAGCATATAAGATACTCTAAACTAAATAAAAAATATTGGTGGACATTTCAATCAGCACCTACATTGTAGAGGATGCATCCACTCATGCATGAAGACATAATCCTTCATCCCAAAAGTCATTTGATGATCCTTCAGTGCATTAGATGACAATACAATAGACCCATGTGACACTATTGAAGTGCTGATCTTTAAAATAATGTTATGGTTACAGTTCAGACGCTATAATCTTACTTCTCCTATTTTTTGTTTTAATTTGTTTCACAATTTATTAAGCATAATCAAGTGATTCATAGTTTTGCACAGACAAAATTGCAAAAGAGTTTCATAAGATTAGCAAGTTACATTCAGTGTAATGCACAATAAATAATTGGCCTGTAGCAATCTATTTTATGCACTACAGAATAGTAAGTTAGGCTAAATACATTAATTAACTCACCCAAATGGGGTACAGTGACAGTGACTTGGTTGTTTGTGCCGACATCCACTGTTGCCATTTTGTTCACATCCACGGAAGCTGGCTTGAAGTCATCTGAAATGAGGATAAAAAAGTTACTGACCATCTAATTCTAATTAGTGATGGGAAAATAAGATTTGACATCCTGCAAATATTATACATTATCTCCCTGCTAACCCTCCCAGCCAGTCCAGCTTCTTCAAATAATGGAGAACTTTGGGATGTTGGCAGCAATGTTCCAGATATTTATTTTTGTCAGAGATACAAAAAGATAGATACAGATGTATACACAGCTGTAAAGATAAGAGGTTATGGCCATTTAAGCCTATAATGACAGTGATTTTATTGTACATTTTTCTAAATAAAACAAAATTTTAAACCTAAACTTACTTTAGGAAAATACACAACAGAATGGGCAAAATACTTTAATTCTATAATAATAAAGATAAATACAGATTTTCATAGTCCAAACTCACAATTATTTCAAGTAGTGTCAGTTATTCATGTCTATACCTATTGGTAACTAAAAACTTACACTTTATAGTGTGGTATTGGGATGCCTTGTTGTTGGTAAAACTGGTCCCAAGTTTTAGCTCCCTCACATCATAGTTGAGGCTATGATTGTCGGCCATGCTGGCAGATTATGCCATAAGAATGTTCTGGAACAATTTGTGTATCACTTTTTTATATTGACTATGAGTAGGTGTGAGGACTATGGGTAAGGTGGTCTGGTCAGTATCAAGTGAACATTTCTTTTACTACATTTTCTTTCATTTTTCTGTACATTTTAGTAAAATATACAAAGTTGCTGTATTATTTGAAGTACTAGAGTGTCTATATAATAATAAGTGTAATTTGTTTTCTCAAAACAGTGTTGAATGGATTATAGACCTATCACAACTTATTTAAATGTGTAATTAGAATAATTGCACTGGGCTAGTGCCAGACTACAGTGTAAACTTTTAGGAATTATTTTTAGCAAAAAAATATATTGCAAAAATTTATTAGATGTGGTAAGATGTGAAAAATATAAAGTTAGGCTGGGTAGTCCTCATGTACAATTGCCAAATAAAATAGTTTTCTATTTTTTATTTTGATAGTTTCACACAACATTGTACCTAGAGTAATGAATACTCAAGGAACCTCGGATCATCTAAACCCTGGCTCTCTGCCCAGATGTTTAATTACATGAATAAGATTATCATCTTTGCATTTTATCAAAGTGAACACTTTTTTACAGCTAGAGTAAATATTCTTATCAATGCAACCATAATCTAAGAACCAGGCAATCTAGTTTTGGGGAATTAATTAACATAATCAGTAGGCAAATGTATCATAAAAGTCACATAATTATTAAAAATTAAGTAACCTTTTATTTACAGAGGAATTTGGTAGTTTTGACATAATATACTATGCATACGTACCTAGCTACCTTATAACTTTAGTGACATTTTTCCACAACACTAATTGTAATAAAATATCATTGTCTACTTAAAAATTATCAACTCGACGTGATGTAGTCCTAAGTGAATGTCAAAAATGTGCCGTTATACGGTGTAAAAAATTAAAAAAGAAAGTTGAAATGAGTAAAATATGGCAAACAAATGGAAAGACGATTATTAGGTACCTACCTACACTTACCTTTGATAAGCCCCTTACAGGTTTAAATTGTATCAAATGCTCGGTAATGATTTATCATGTACTCAATGCGAAATAAAGCAACGGTTATCAATAATTGCATGTAAAATAGCTCACCTGAGCTCACTCAAAAGAATAAAATTCCCTAGAACTATTCCTTTGATCGATCGACCTAGATCTCATGACGTTTCATTCATTCGATATAATTTTAGTGATGTCTGATCGATTGATAAAATCGATTGTGTACGATTCGTTTATTAACCTACTAATATTATAAAAATGTGAAAGTTGGTGTGGATGTTTGGATGTTTGTGCCCCAAAGGGTTATATTACACAATCAGTAATAACTAGAGATGGGCGGGTGGGTAAAAATTCGGGAGGGTAAAATAGGAAGGAAAGGGTAAAATAGGTAAAAATTAAAAAATACCCATTTATACCGGGTATTTTTTATTAATGCCGGGTAAAAATTCGACCTGTATTTTACAATTGTTTTTAACCGATTGCCTAGATTCACCTACCGGTCCGTAACCGTACTGTAACGAAAACTATTTTTCAGTCACCTTTTGTTTTGTTTATACAGAAATTCACAATTTAAAGACAAAACAAAATGGCGGCAAAGCCATGCGATGGACCCCCCAACCGCTCCCGTATTTGTACCCAGTATAAAATGTTTTATTCGGGTTTATTTTACTTAATACTAAATAAACAAATAAAATAATAAATAAATAGTGGCGGACATTGTAACACAGCATCATCTAGCCCCAAACTAAGAATAACTTGTAATATGGGAACCAGATGACTTCTTCTTCTTCTCGTGTCGATGCTTCGTTAACTGTTTTTAGAGTAAAAGGTGGCCTCCTCAATCGCGCTATCTGTAGCGGCGTTGAGGTCATCCCTAGTGCAGGTGGTTGGACACAGGGAGCACACCAGCAGGTGCGGCATGATTTGCGCCGGAGCACCGCAGTCGCATTGTGCCAAACTAGGCTCCCTAAATCGCCATTCGCACATGTTGAATCTGCAACGACCAACTTGGGTGCGGAGCCGATTTAACGACTTCCAGACTGGCCATGGCAAGGCGTGTCTTGGTGGTAATTTTTCCTGCGGGGTGATAAAATTAGGAGGTGGGGGTTTTTTCTTCTTCCAAAGCTTATACTTTGCGGAAGCCGGATGGTCATTTGAAGCCTGTGTGAAACGCTGAAAGCTTTTGCGGCTTTTGAGGCGAGCTTCAGGTATTTCGTAACCATACAAAGGATGTCGGTTATTACTCTCTTGCTTGGATTTCTCCATTGAACTAGCTACATCCCGTCGCACGCACGGTGGTGTGATACCTGCTAAAGGATATAGCATGTTGAGAGGAGTTGGCTTGAGACACCCAGTAATTATGCGACACGTTTCGTTGAGCGCTACTTCAACGAGTTTGGCATGTGCAGACCTGTGCCACACTGGGCACTGGCGGAGAAGCACAGCGCCATACCAGTAGAACGTAAAACGTCTGGCGCTGCTCCCCACTTGGTAGATGTTAGACGCCGTAGTAGACTGTTGCGAGAGCCGACTTTCATCTTTGTCTTTTGACAGTGTGGTTTGTAACACAATGATCTGTCCAGTGTTACGCCAAGATACTTTGGATAGCGCTCACATTGGATGGTAACTCCTTGCCACGTGATGTTAAGAAACCGATCAGCCTGGTGGTTGCGTAAGTGGAAAGCGCAGGCTTGAGTTTTTGATGGATTGGGTTTTAGACCATTTGAATCGTAGTAGGCTCCTAGTTCTTCAAGGGCGACGATCAGGTTCTCTTCCGCCTCTTCAAAGGTTTTTGTCTGGGTGGTCAAAGCTAGGTCGTCCGCGTATAAGAAACGGGTTGTATTTGGGCTGCTAGGTTGATCGTTCGTATACAAGGGTTGGTGCAAGGACACTCCCTTGGGGAAGTCCGTTTTTGACGCTGCGCCATCTACTTTTTTCCGTAAGAAGGTGAACTTGAAAGCGGCGGTTACGAAGTAGTTCACCAAGTATTTGAACAAACCCAAGATCGTTGGTCAAATCTTTAACTTTTCCTGGGAGTTTTAGGATGTTTATGGTATCATAAGCAGCAGTTAGGTCAACAAAAACCATGCCTGTTATATTGTTCGTCTCAAAGCCGTCCTCGATATGTTGGGTGAGTCTAAGAGTCTGCCCACAACAGACTTTTCCGGGCCTAAATCCGTAATAAAATTGCTATTTTGTAACACAAGGTGTAAAATCGAAAACCTATTTTTGCGTGCGCTGCAAAAACTATTGACAATAGAACAAAATGATGTACTACGGGTTTGTAGATCCCATTAAGACCTACAAGAAAGTCCGCGAGAACATATATCTAGCTATCATCGTTTAATCACAATAACCGATTTTGTGTTCAAAATAATTATTAAAATAATCGTCTGAAGAAAAAAAAACTACGTTAAATATGTATCGTAATATTAATCTTTATCGAAATTAAGCATTATGCTATGAAGAGTATTTATGTAGAAGTAAAATAATTTTTGTTTCATCTCAATCGGATATTTCGTTTAAAAGTTATCACGTGTGTAAGATGTTAAGAGTTGGTAGGGAGGCTATATTTTATCTCGGTATTTCCACGGAAACGAGAAAAACGCGGGTGAAACCGCGGGGCACAGCTAGTTATAGCTAATTAGGAATAAAAACTAACAAGTAAAAGCATATATAATTAGTTGTACCTCAAAAAAAGATGCATTGAATTTTTACCCGGTATTAATTCGAAATGGGTAGGTAAAAATGGGTATAAATGGGTAAAAACCCAAAGGTCGGGTTTTTACCGGGTAAGCGCCCATCTCTGGTAATAACACGATATTCTCGAGTATCATTATAATATTGATGAAAATATTGATGCGTATCGCAGGTTAGATACCACAACACAACATATCCCCTTGTCATGTCCCCAGTGACCCCCCCCCTTCGGACTGCACCTGCTCACACCATAATGACTGGAAGGATTTGAATAAAACTTGGAATATACATAATAAGTGTGCTGAAAAAAATTACTTTAAAGCCTCCCCTTTAATACGAATATCACGCGAGTGGAGCCAGGCACTAGTTAAGAACATAAAAATATATTTTGTCAGATACTTACTAACATGTTTTAAGATGAAGCTACTGAAATTGAGTAGGTAACTAAAGTTAGATAGTGAAATCATGATAGATTGGATCAATCAGATCCAATAGAACGATCTAACGATGTTGGTACCTTATCTAGTTGGTACTAGGTATGCTTGCTTTGACTGTAAAGAAAGAGGGTAATGTGTTTGACGTGTTTGCTTGTGGTGTATGTAAGTGGGTATGTTTGTACATTCCTTTGGCTGAAACTGTAGTCCACATGGTTGAACGAACGACTAATAATACAACAGAACACTTAGCAGTCACACAAATAGTTCTGACCCGACACTAGAATCACCTGTGTCGTGGGTATCAGAAACCACGACATGGTACCTACCATGGTACTACGACACCCAGACCCAGTAGAAATATTTGAAGAGCATGATAACAATTTCTCCTGCAGTGGGAACAGAACCCGCGCCCCCTGCGTCTTAGCCGAGCACTCGCGCTACCAAGACCGTCAAAAATATATTAAGTGTCAAAACACTCAATATAGCGGCTGTAAGAAACCATTTTCAATTTATTCCTTTGGCTGTTGTAGCTGCAAGCAGCTGGACGGATTTTGACAATTATAATCCAATAGGGCGGCTAAAAGGAGCTATTTTTAATGAACAAGAAATAATAAGACTTTTACAAATTCATTATTATTTGCCAAAAATATATTATGGCAGCTGTACTATATAGATTTTAAGTAGTCGGGTAGTTTGTTTTTATAATTAAATACATGTTACGAGCAGCTAAAGTAAGTTAAGTGGTTAAAAATAAAATAACAAAGAAAACTTTGTTATTTTCTTTGAGCATGCCCAATGACACTAAACTTAAATTGTCTTATTTTAGTGTTCCTCATTAGATCGATTTCTATATCGATTAATCTTTCAAACATTGTCCCTTCTCTTTAGCACAAAATTGGAATGTCTAAGACTGTCTAAGATGAACAACAATGTCAATTTTCATATAACAGATAAAATTTTCTATCAATGTGACTGTCTCTTTATTCGTTTTGTCATTGCCATGTTAGAAACTTGACAGTTTAATAAAAATCATCGACTGTCAATGTCAAGATCAACAAGGTTTTGTTATGTCATGTCAATAAATAATCAACAAGAAGAGAAATGCAATCATTTTATTGTTTGTTGAGCGGTTGGTTTGAGTCGTTTTCATAAAGATAGCGCAGATTGCCCTTATTTCCATAGAAACGAATTCAAATTCAACAAGATGTCTAAAAAATCGATATCCTTAGAAGTGGACCCTTCAATAATGGAGCAAAATATGAGAATAATAAAGGTAAAGACTCACAGGGTCGAATAATACGCTTTATGGCTCGATATTTATTGTTTTCTTTTGCACCATTTAGCAATCACTGCGATTGATTACTTTTTTATGGTAAATTTACAGGATACTCAAGTTGATGAGCGACTTAATAAAATGCTGGCATCCGTGGATGTTCCATGGAAACCTGTAAAACCCACACCAGGTCAAATCTCTTCATTTGTTTTTTTGTTTTTAAAGCTTTGACTTATTTGACACCTTTATTTTTCAGGTTTCTGTGTAAAAACACTTACAAAACCTGACAACAAGAAAGTATTTGTGAACATCTGTGTGACAGATGTTATACCATGTCCACGGGATGTTACTAATGAACAGCTGATGCAGATACTAAACTCTTCGGATCCCTCCAGTTATAGAGTTCCAATGAGTATTGGTGAAGGAAGAACTGAAGCTGATAAATCTGGATCACCATGCACAGTCTATGATGTTGCTATCAACTCAGAGTTTTTCAAGAAAGTTGAAAAGGATGACCTCTTCCAGACATTTTTCCTGACTGTAGTCTTTGAAGGATTGCAGGACAAGTATCAGTGTGAATTAGATGTTCAAAGGTCGACGGTCCTGAAGAATAGAAAGTCCATTGGTACATTGCAGACTCATAGGATCCAATTGCGAGATATTAAAACTACTGAAAGTTTTTTGAAACCACCACTTATTGAGGAGATAGGTGAAAAGCCTGCACCTAAGAAACCAGAACTCCTGTATAGAATGATGCGAGATCCTCCAGTAGGAGAAATTGAGTATCTGATAGCAGAGTTTAAAATACCAGCTAGTGTAAGCCTTTTTATAACCTTATAAATTTTCTAATATCCTAGTATCAAATTACAGGGAATCCTAGTGTCATCAGGATCATATAAGTGACTGTTGGGAATATAATTAACTAGCTGACCCTGCAAACTTCGTATCACATAGAATTAATAATGTAAAATTTCAAATGTTTTATTAGGTAGTTATTCTGCTATTCTAAATCCAATAAATCAAAAATCATGAAATCGACCCAGCTTAAGGCTACAGCCCTGCAAGAAAAAGAGCTGCTGACAACCTGATTGATATGAATGACATTGTTGATTATCAAAATTTTATAAAGGTCAAATTAAGTGTCTTGTCATAAATTTATGTCTAAGAAGTATTTATGTGTTATCCTGGTTATCCTTTTTCCATTTTGGGATCGTTTTACAGACAATAGATTGTTTATAGTATAAAAAGTAGCCTATAGCCTTCCCCAGGATAGAATCTATCGCCTTGCCAAATTGCAATAAAATCTGTTCAGCCTAAACTAGGTGCGAAAAAGTAACAGACAGACAGTCAGTTACTTTCGCATTTATAATATTAGTATGGGTTATAAAATTGTGATACATAGATGAATGTGAACAAAACTTCCTAAGTTTCAAAGTGGAACAAGTGGCAAGGATGAACTAAAATTGTGCAGTATTGTCAACACCACTGTTTACAATTTTAGTAACAAAACCTTATCTTTGGTCTTATTTCCTATAGTTGGTTTAGAATGCTTTCTTTATTAAAAAAAAACTCAAGTGTCTTCATTTCAGGTTGAATTTAGAGATCTGAATTTGGAAGTGGGTGAAGATAGACTGGTACTAGATTCGAAAGGGATGTTTGAAATAGTTGATTTCTACCTGCCATGCAGCGTTGATCAAGATTGCATTGATGCACACCTCAATAGAAATGATGATGTAAGTAATTCTTGGACACCTTTTGAGAAATCAAAAACTTTATGAAGATGTTAGAATCCTTTTAATTTTGCTTTTATTGATTCCAGATGCTGATTGTGAAGATGCCAGTCATTAACTAATACCTACTGCTTATTATTATTAATGATACAATTATGATTACCTGATACAAACATAAGTAGTTGATTTTTTCTTGTGTGAAAACAGATATAATAAAAACACCTTTAAAATTAATATGATTTATTGCTGTTTGTTCATTTGTGAAATTGTAAAAATACATTTAAAAACTTCTTGTTACTTACATGCTAACAATAGTAAATTGAGGCTTGGAATGAGATTTCTCAATGAAGATTCTATAAATTAGTCTTAACTTATATCACAAGTAATTATGACGTGAAACTATAATAATGATGAATAAATGATATAAATGCAAGTATAAGTTTCTTTACATACATACATTAAGGCCTGTGATGATTAATATGATTTGTACCTATTCCCTTTATTTAAAGGAACACAGGTATTTTTAAATTGTTAATACCTACCTACTTATTAGTACTCATAGCATAAATAATTTGTTTAACAAAAATGTAATTTACTAAAACATTAATCTACACATTTTCAGAAGTGTCACTAATGTGACTCCTAATAGTACCACGGTAAAACTAGCGGAATTAAACAACAAAAAATTAAAACTCGTCATGTTTTGCGCCAACGAAACTAGTCCCGGTGTACTCTTTCAAATGCGCCTTTACATCTGCAACGATGCTTGAATACTCTCTAATCTGTATTGTGACTACACTGCTGACTTGGCGTCCGTTTCTCATCAGGTAGAGACGGAGTGAGGGGTAGGATGTAATGCCTTCGTGTTGGCAAAGACCCCGCTCAGAGAGGCAGTTCACACGACCTAGTTGCACCGCGTTGCCGACGAGCTGAAAAAAGTTATAGAATTAACTTAAAATACGAAAGTATGTGAGGAATTTAGAAGAGTATGTTTTTTTTTGTAATTCAATCCTAACCATTGAGCCAATTTGGATGGAACTTGTATAAAATATAGTTAATAATCCGGAATAACATCAAGACTACAGTTACCACCTAAGCGAAGCTGCCGGCTGTAGATAAAACACTAAGACTTATTTCAAAGCATAACTTGATTTTAGAAAATGTATGGGAATCGCGAACTGTCTATCCACGGAAAACAGAACACCGTCATGTGGTCGTAGTTTTAGACATGTAAATACTTACAATGCCAGCAATAGCAAAATCTGGATACATTTCATAACATCGGTAGCACCTCGGTGAATGGAAATAGACTAGCCAAGGTTTTACGGCGCTGAAACAATAGTATAAAATAGTTCGTTAAGAGAAAGGTAGATATTTCGTCAAACCGAAGCTTAAAGTACGACAATGCTTAGTAACGAATAACCAACAAACAGGCCAACTTGTGAAATAGGATCACCTAGTTGGATTCAGCTCCTCCGCAATGACAGTTTTAGTGAAAGTCCGCCAATTATGTTTCTGCACAGAGTCGTCAATACGTTCTAGTGCCCACTCCAGAATGTACGGCGCTTCATTCAACTGCTGCAAATTTACACTGAAACAAAATACAAACTGTAAAATATATGGTGGCTTTGAATGAAGATAAAGGTAGTTAAATGTACTTCAGTCTTGGACGTGTTTATTTGTCCAAGACTTCAGTGTTCCAAGATCGTTAGCAATAAAATTGTGAATCACCCATCATAATAGAAATCATAAACTTACAGAAAAATAAATTAATAGACCAATGAAGAATATTCTTAAATTAGAGTCTTATTAGTTCTACTATTCTGTAAGGATCTACTAGCTAGACAAATGTTCCTCATCGAAAACGCAATATTTTTTCTTTTTCTTACTTATATTATAAATGCGAAAGTTTGTGAGTTTGGATGCTTGTGCCTCAATCACGCCTAAACGGCTGAACAGATTTGAATGAAACTTAGTATATACATAGTACATGTACTAAATTAACATATAGGCTATTATATTTTATCCGGGTACCACGCGAGCGAAGCCGCGAGCGGCAGCTAGTAGGTACATAAAGTTTTGCATAGGTACCTGAAGTGATGACCTGATGCAAGAGGGTAAAGTCTTGCCGTCGGCATTCTAATATTCGCACAGAAACCATAAGAATCTGTGTCGCATTTCAGGATACCCACTCGCACAAAATCAAGCGGACGAAGCTGAAATAAATAATAACAGTCTTAATGATGCGCACTTGGCCTAGACCCGTGTTTATTGTTTTAAGCCGGCACTTATGAGTCGAGACTATGAAAGTTTACCCAAAAATAATAATAATCTTTATTTCAGACATTAACCCACAAATACTCAAACGCGACTCAGAGTTGAGCACGTCTCAAGTCATGGTTTTTTGACAGTTTTTGATGAAAATCTGTCAAAAACTCGTCATTTGAGACGTGCTCAACTCTGAGATGCGTTTGAGTATTCTGGGATTAGTATACATTTTTGGTCCATATTAATACATACATACATATTATCTATCACGCCCGTATTCCTAATAGGGTGGGCAGAGCCACAAGTAAACTTGTTGCCACTTCTGATTGAAAGCCCTAAGATGAAAGAAAGAAAGAAAAACTATTTATTTGGTTCACAAATACATTAAAAAAAATAATTACACAGTTAAAACAAAAAAATAATAATAAATTGTGAGCCAAAAAGGCAACCACTCAGCGTGTGCTGCAGGAGCTCGGAAGCAACTACAGCGCTGTTCTTCCGTGGCACTTTAAATGGATATGGTGAACCATGATGACAGGTGATCAGCCCATCGCCCATATAGATGGTCTATCGTTTTGAAAAGGTCTATCCCTTATTAATAAATTCCTTAAATACACAATTGAGGGGAGACGTGACTTACCTTAGTATAAACCTTCATCCATTGCTTGACCAGCTGGTCACAAAACCGGCCGCAGTGCGCGGGTATGTGCGCCACTAACCAAGTGCGAGTTCTGCTGGATACGTCAAGGATTTCTAATACTTGTTGTTCACTTAAATCCATGCCTAAAAATATAAGAAATAATATTGGTGGATATTTCACACAGCTCCATTTAGCTCCAAACTTTTTAACGCATTTTTTTTAAATAACCCTGTACCTATGAAAAAAAGCAACTGAAATTGTCATTATATACATCGTGTAAGATGACAAATTCATTTTTTTTTGTACAGTATTTTGTGGGAATGCAACTATTATTTTGATCATCACAACTCAAAAACAGTTAACTTCATAAACATTACAGCCTATCTGAGGCATATTTTTGGGTAGCTTTAATTTGTTCACTGTTATCCAGATACAATGAGATCAAAACTGAGGATAGAACCATGTAGTGGAAGGTACAAACCTGAGCTATCCCTATGCATCTGTATAAAGTCAATCAGTTCATGCTCATTGGCTCGATCGGTGTAGTAAGTCTGCTTGGTTCCATTCTGCATCAATATAGTGGGTTCATCTCGAGCCACTCGGCGGCATTGCTGGTCCGTTTGATCCGTACACGACATTATACCGAACTGAAAAGTGAAAAGGTAAGTTCTTATTATGTATCTACTGTAGGTAAATTACAGTCGTGATTAGTCTAATTTATAAATTATAAAAAAGTCATGATTACTCACATTGATATTGGTATGTATGAAGTGGATACTGGCGCGTGTGAATGGCTCGATGACGTCATTCCACGACAACTTGTAAGGTACTACTAGTAAAACCCATACACCATTCTCTGAAACATCAGATATGCAAAACTGTACTCTAGCAATTTTATTGCTCAAGAATATCGTCAGTCAACTATCGTTCCTAAACAATCATATACAAGTTAGATTCCTCTTATCATTTCTTATCCATACCCCATTATATCCCACTGTTGGACTCGCTTACACCATTCGCTTAGTTCTTCTCTATTCAACGGCTTTGGGTATTTCTTCCAGAAGGTACTATGTATATGTATAATATTTTTCACGCCCGTATCCCTAATGGGCAGAGCCACAAGTAGACATAAGAAAACTTGCAACCACTCCTGATTCAAAGTCCCAAGATGGATATGGTGAACCATACGTGACAGGTGATCAGCCCATCGCGATTTTCGTGACGCGACCAAGCGTGGAAGATACAGGTAAGAAACCACGCTTGGCTATTTTTTTAGAGTTAGATTTGTTTAAGATACCTGCCGCCAGAGTCCTGGTAAACTCAGAAACGGACAATGTATGCAGATTGGTGGCCTGCGCGGCCAAATGTATGGAGTTCGGCTCCACACGTTGGTACGCGCCGCCGCGTTTCAACATGCCCCATGCCGGGAACGATTCTACGTGCAATGCCGCACATAGTTCCAACCATTCATCGCAGTTTATTTCTCCTGTAAATCATATAGGTATATAAATATAGTAATTAGAGAAGCGCTGGCTTCTCTTTATCTCTTACGCTCAACATCCTGTGCAGGTTTCTGTACTCTTTCGAAGTAGTGTGTTGAAATGATTGAAGTGTGCCATAAAAAGGTGTTTGTAGGGATTTTAACTTGAGATTGTCATCAAACTTTATGATATGCCGATTGCCTCACGATGTTTTCTTTAGAAGTACCGAAAAATACACAGTTTCATGACCGAATTCAATCCAGCGACCTTAGGGTCGGAAGCTGGGATTATAACCACTAGACAACCGGCAAAGTTGACTAAAAATAAGATTTTTTCGTTGTAAACTTTTTATACTGTGAGCGTAAAAAAATAGTGGTATTTGTACTACAAAATAGTGCTAAATCTAGTTGGACTATAACTTACCAAAGCGCATATCCGGCATAGACAGCCTCCTCTGATGGAACTCGAGTCTGTCGCTTCCTTCTGCAGTGAAATATAGCACCAACGGCGTGGTTGTGCCGCTTCTTAGTTCCACTCTATAGTTCTAGAAATAAATAGATTAATAACACAGCCCCCTAGTTCCTGCCAGATCACTATGTCCATAGAATGTGATGTGCTCAAAAACATCGATTTTGAATGAGTGATTAACGATTTTGCCCATCTCAAATCTAGAAGGGTTCCTCTTCAATAGATTCTTAAGTACTACCATGTGAGTGCTAGAGTTTCTTTTGTGAATTCTATTACATTATCTATTCATTTAATGTGAAGCTTGAAGCTTGCTTATCTACTTTCTTTGTTTATTCTAACAAAATAGTGTTCTGTCAAAGTCATATTATCCTATAATATGCCCAGGTCCTCCAATAGGTTAAAGACGGCCTTGTGCCTAATAGTAACCTATACTAGGAGGCAGTACATTCCCTATTAAAATCAAATATAATATTTGTAGACATTTCACACAACGCCTAGAGTAGTACCTAGTAGTAGTAAGCCATGTGCAATTTAACAGTACATAGACCTTACCTGTAATTTTTCAGGGTCAATAACTTGAACTTCAGGCAGTTGATTGACGATTTCTCTAAGCAATTCCTTTTCCTCCGTGCCCTCGATTTCCATACTGATATCCTTGTATTTGAAGACGACTGTTGCGTAATCGTTTCTCGTCAGTTTTTCCCTGAGTCCGTCATCTTCGACTATCGCTAGTGTCACTAGGCCTTGCTGTTTAAAACATAAAATAATAAACATTAAAGCTTTTAGTATTATTAAACTAACTATTGATGCCTAACTGTAAATGAAAAAAAAAATGTGAAAGAAATATTAATTCCGACCGTGACAGGACTCGAACCTGCAATCTTCGGATCCGAAGTCCGACGCCTTATCCATTAGGCCACACGGTCTTATATAACTTGGGTCGAATTTGTAATTCGCTTGTCATGAGTTGCGCGCGCATTTCAGGTAAAACACTGTGAAATGAATGGCGGGAAAGTTTACTCAATGAATATGTCACCGTAAAATTATAAACACCGCGATTATAATCAATCTCGCGAGATTGTTAATTGTCAAAAGATTGTGAACCGTAACATACTGCTTACAATTGCTTTAAATTGTGGCGCTTCGGCGGCCACTGTCGCGCCTCGCGCGTAGGTTTTCGCTAACTAACCTACTCATTTCGATCAAAGCAGATGTTCGACAGTTTACAATCTCGCGAGATTATAATCTAATGGTATTATCTTAATATTATAAATGAGAAAGTTTGTGAAGATGTGAGAATGTAATATGTAAGGATGTGTGGATGTGACGATGTATGTTTGTGTCTCAATCACGCCGTAACGATGTATTAGAATGAAACTTGGAATACTCCTGAACGGATTTGCATGAAACTTGGAATACTCATAGTATGTGTGCTGTAATAACATATAGGCTACTTTTTGTTTGGATACCACGAGAGCGAAGCCGCGGGTGAAAGTAAATGCGAAAGATTGTGAGGATGTTTGTGCCTCAATCACGCCTAAACGGCCAAACGGATTCGAATGAAACTTAGTGCATATGCTGGATTAACATATAGGCTATTTTTTAACCAGGTACCACGCGAGCGAAGCCGCGGGCGGCAGCTAGTGGTATTATAATTTTACGGTGACAAATACATACCAACTGGAAAGCTATTCTCGTGAGTGCATTACTGGTAATCCTGTTCTCTCCTAGCACGTAAGCTATTGGTCTCTCAGTGCCTCTTATTTGTGTGACTATGGGAACATGTACTCTGCTTTTCAGGTACTTCATAACGAACGTATCAAGAGCGTCCAAAGTGCGGTCGCCACGATAATAGACGTAATTACCGTTTTTACCCTGAAAATAAGAATAATAGTAAAAAAATAAGTAGTATTATGTATTTACAAAAAAAGTATATAAGTATTCTATCAGCCATCTAGTTCCCATAGTACAAGCTTTGCTTAGTTTGGGGCTAGATGGCGCTGTGTAAAATGTCCACAAATATTAAAAAAAAAACTGAATTCGAATTTTGTATACGAAACCATTATAGATTCAAAGAGTTAGCCCAGTTTAGAAACAGGAAATGGAAAAATGGAATTTAAATTTCAAATACTTACTAGGCCTCTATTGCATCAGAGTTACCCCGGCCTAGAAACAGAATCTTAAAGAGTGTTGAAGTTCAACAATGTTTATAAGGAATCCACTGTGTGCAGAGTAAGTAGTAGTTAGTATGCCATTTCTGGATTCAGATTCTGAATTTAGAAAGGCATTCTAAATGTATAAGACCATCCCAAAGATTGCATATAATCATACTACCACAAACAAAGGTTCATCTCCATAATATGAGGAATGCAATGAAATAAATTAATTTACGTAAAAAAATATATGTGTCGATGACTCCAAACTAAACTTACATTTGGATAAAATAGCAATGTAGGATAGCTGCTTATTCTCATTGAATTGTAGCAGAATGAGTTATAGTACTTGCAGTTTACAGCAGCCACTTTGACCTGCAAATATAAATAGATGATTTGAAATGTGACAATGTAACAATGAAATTATGGTTCAACTAGCTGCCTCCCACGGCTTCGCTCGCGTGGTGTCCGGATATAAAATAGCCTATGTTAATCCAGCACATGTACTATGTATATTCCCAAGTTTCATTGAAATCCATTCAGCCGTTTAGGCGTGATTGAGGCAAAACATACAAACACCTTCACAAACTTTCACATTTATAATATAGTTGGAAGGATTAAGGCCGGATTTGACGGTCTCGGTGGCGTGGCTGGAGAGTAAGAGACGCGGTTTCGATTCCTACTGCGGGACAAACGTTAATAAATATTTTTGCCGGGTCTGAGTGTTATGGTAATGGTACCATAACATTCAGACGCGGAAAAAATATTTATCATGGGATAGTCGTAGTTTTTGATACCCACGCACAACACAGTTAATCTTAGTGTGGGGTCAGACAGAACTGTGTCTGTGACTGTTAGATGTTATTGCCAATCTAAAGACAAATCATAAAAAAAGGCCCCATACAAGAAACATTTTTTAATATACAATGGTACTGAATACTTTGTGTGCGAGTTCGACTCGCACTTGACTGTTCTTTTTATTTGTTTGTATTTTATGCTTAGGTTGCATTTCATATCTTCATATTATTAACTAAAAATATAAAGCTGTTTACTTACAACTCCTTTATAAATTTCAGCTAATTTCTTCCAATGGTCAGCCACATTTTGACATGGAGGACAGAATGGTGAATAAAAGTTTATGAAATAAAATCCTTCCTTCAAGTAATTGTCTGAAAATGAGATAAAGTTTACCTTGTTGATGTACTTCTAATATTTATCTTAAGACTTTGTTTTTAAATGCCATTTGGTTTTGAACAACTTGAAACTTCAGCTATTGTAACTAACTACTATTTTCAGTGTCTTTATTAGCCAAAAAGGTTATTGATATATCTTTTAAAAACTATAAATGTAGCACACTTACAAAAACTGTTTCCCGAGAGGGTATCAACAAATGGATCTTCATGATAAAGTCCGTTGTAGTACAAATTGTCATATTCAGCCTGTGATTTATGGTCATATCTCCGTGAATATGAGGGGTATGATCCATATATGTCATACTTGTGCCTCTTATCGGGGTCCTTCAGGGTTTCATAGGCTTCGGTGACTTTTAGGAATCTCTCTTGATTTTTTGCATCCTAAAGAAAAGAAAAACTAGTTTGTGAGTAATGGAGTATGTCTGCATAGTGTACTGCGAAGTGTGTATTAGTACTAGTAGTTTAACATCTATTACGTATTAATCTTAAAATGGACTTCTGCAAAGTCACACTTGCATTGATTATTAAAATATCTCTTTAGTACAAATTTATGAACAAGTAAATATTGCTAGCCCTAAACTGAGCAATGTTTGTATTATGGGAATATTTTATTTTTATTTTATTAAGTACTAAATAAAGGTAGTATTTGCAAATATATTTAACTTTTCTAGTTTCAAACTAGATAATATTATGCCAAAACTTACAGGATTCTTGTCTGGATGGAGTTTTATGGCCAGTTTCTTGTATGCCTGTCTGATCTCTTGTGCCGTTGCTTGCTTGGTCACTCCTAAGATCTCATAATAACTTACATCAGTTAGGTTGGCTGCGCCAACCAGAATACATGTTAAGACCACGTATTTTAGCCTGGAATATCGATAATTAGTTTTACAAAAGGAAATTAGATTTGTTTTATGTATGTTAGGTACCTACATACATAACCCAAAACCTGATTTTCTACACTTACAGAGATAATGCTGATCTCACTTACCTAACCTATGATGGGTAGGTAGGTAAGTAAATAAATAATATACATGTGTTACTAGTTTACCTGCTATACGTAGGTAATGGTAAGATTTAGGGATAATAGTCTTCAAGGTTCGCTATGACTGTATGAATGTGAGAGAAGAGAACATGTCTTATGTGGAAATGAGACTTGTTCGTAGGTAAAGGTAAAGTAAATAGCTTAGATTTTGGAAGACCAGTTCCTTAGATACTTACATTTTGCTACTGCTACCGTTAGACGTAAAAAGCGGGTCAATTAGATAACCTTTTATTCAGGAACAGGCAGTAATCAGTGAAGAGATAAAAGTTGTTTACTTTTTGTGTAGGTGTTGAGCAGGGACATAGTTAGGGTTGCCAGACTTGGGCCCATTTAAATCGCTAATTTTCTATGGAAAGTAGCTTAAAATCGTCCTTTTTTCATTAAGTGTAACATGATCAATATGATCATCTCATCATCATGATATCAGCCTTCATCCATCCACTGCTGGGTATAAGGCCTCTTTAGCACGTCATTCTTTACGGGCCTGCTAATTAAATCCAGTGGATTCCCGATGTTAGACACCTGACGGGTGGTTTGCCTGGTGATCTGTGACCCTCGCGTGGACGTTACAATGTGCATCAAAAATAATAGTCAGTTCGTAAAATGCATAATCATAATTACCTACCTCTCTATTTTCTTCTTTCAAAATTAATATCCTACCTAGGTACCTACTTACTTTTGAAACGAGGTATCTTCTCCCATTCGTCCCAGTAACATATTCCTTGCTTTCTTATCTTCCAAAATAAAGCTCCAATGAACACAATTACAATAAAATAAACACTACTTATGGTATGAAATCAAATTCCATTCGTTCGTCTGTCTCATGCCGCCCCGGCCACCGCCGCGCCGCGCCGGCCGTGCCGTCAAAAATCGAAGTAGACACGGTTCTACTTAGTGGAGTGAGTACCTTTAGCCAATCAAACATGAATCAAAATGACATAGTTCTTGAAGATCATTTCACATTAAGACAAACACTTTGTCTATGACCGGAAGTACTAGTGATGAATAAGAGGGAGAAATACGTTCCAACAAAATTAAGTAATTTAAAAATAAAAAACTTACAGCCTATTATCGTCGTATAATTTTTTCAAAGTAGCCTAAAAATTGCCGATCGTATTTTTATGTCTCCACAAACACCCTCTGAGCAGTGACGGATTAAGACTACTTGATGCTCTAAGCAATCCATGCTTTTTTTGGTGTGGTTTTTGGTGACGTGAGAGTAAGACGTGATGCCCTAAGGACATCACGTCTTACATTTTTTTTGTGCTTCTTCTGGTGCCCCCTCAGACGTGATGCCCTAGGCAATTGCTTAGTGAAAAATAGCGTAACCTGGCAACTCTGTTGCAAAATATGGAGCTGGGCAGGACACATTGCGAGGCGTGGGTGATGAGTGGTGGTGATGGAGTGTGGAGTAAGACGTTAATTGAATGGTGGCCGAGGTCTGGATATAGGAATGTAGGTACCTACGTCGACTTCCAGCGAGATAGACAGACGATAATAGTCAAAATCGTGGGCCGAGGATAGATGAGGCTAGTGATGGATGGCACGAACAGAGGGAAGCCTATGCCCAGCCGTGGGTAAAGTCAGGCTGCGGATGATGAATGAATGGACCTTTAGGCGGCCTAACTCCGCCACAAGAGTTGGCCACTAGCTCATACTTACTTACACTGTGTTCCTTGAACTTTCAAACTTAAAACTCAGCATAAACACTCTTCAATACATAATGTATTAAGTCTAAAATAAATTTATTTTCAAAACTATCCCTGTAACGAAGTATAGGGGTTGTAAAAGATTGTATGGGATGGGAACTGTTTAGTAGTTGGTCCGATTTGCTTAAAACGGTATAAATATTTTGCAGTAGGTACCTAGGTACAAATGAAAAAACCTTAAGATTATTTTTCAAAAACAACCCCTCAAAGGGGTTACCTACAACAGGGTGTTCAAGGTGTTGGGAACGTTTAAACGGCTTTTCCGATTTGCTTAAAACCGGGCAACCGAAAATTTTTATCGTATGTACAAACCAAAAACCATAAGGAATTGATTATTTTCTAAAAACAAGCATACTCTCTTTTACCCCCTTTAAGAGGCAAAGGGGTGGGAGAGGGTGTGCATGTCGGTATGGGAACTTTTAAACGGGTGGTTCGATTTGCTTGAAAAAAGTACAATGATGTGTCAAACACGAGATGCACCCAAAAGTATCTATTCTGCGCGAGTGAAACCAGGGGCGTCTGCTAAATAATAAATAAAACAATGTACCTACCTAAAGGCATTAGGTAAGTAGGTACAAATTCAAAAGATTTTATTTAGATATCATTTAGCCACATCTAAAACTAAGATATCACTTTATTCCATCTATTCCCAACCAACACCCAAAATTGGTGCAAATGGAAAGTTCATTAGTCTTATGCATAGCCACAGAAGCAACTTAAAAAACTTGCTTTACTTATTGTTTATTAGCGACGCATTTTGTTTAGCGCAAACATGGCAAATCACTTAGCGGTTCACCAGTTATTTCAAAATCTGACTTGACCTGCAAGATTAAATACGTAAATAAATAAATAATAATAACATTCAACATACATAGTTCTAACCCTCAGAACAGCAAACCAACTTCGTTTACTAACCCCACTATGATTCCCTGTGACGTATGTGGCGCGTATCAGAAACTACGAGTAACTGGTACTACAACACCCAGGCTCGGAAGAAGTATTTTCAGAATATTTTCCAACAATTCTCCAGTTTTCTCACCAGCTCTCCCGCTTCGGGCCGAGCCCGCCATTTGCCATCGAATTAGGTGTGGTAGGTATAGGTACAGAATAAATAACATAACGTAGGTAGGTACCTATTGGTCGCGCCACGTAGGAAACCGCAGGTGAGTTTGAGCATTATGGATCTTCTTATTGTTTTTTTCAGTTGTTGTGTTTATTTAACGAAAAATAATAAATAAGCACCTAAAGCAATAGGGAAGTCCTCTTTTGAAGAATATCCACATTCCCGCGGTTTTTATTACCTACGTGGCGTGAACGATACCTTCTCTTTATCGTCTGTGGCTAGCCTAAGAACTTTGAATGGCAAGATTTCATTTCACTGGGATTCAGCTTACAAATTACTTATCTACCTACTAATTTACTTATGTACTACTCATGTATATTATTTTATGTAAGTAAGCTAGATAATAAGATACATTTTAGGTCTAACCTTTTTTGAAGTAAGTATTAATAATACCTACTAGTACCCGTACTTAGCGATAACTTTAACATTATGGCAAAATTCAGTTTCAACTCACGATATTCAACTCATATTTCAGCACTTGGTATTATAGGGTAGTGTACCTAATATAAATGAATGCGTTAATTTAATACATAATTACCTATATAAGTACAATCGCCTGCATTAAATAATATTAATAATAAATATATAAATATTAGTGGACATGTCACACAGCATAATTGCACATTCTGATGTGCACATTCTAGTAGGAAATTGAATCAGGGTAATAGTGTAAAGAAAACGGTAGGTAGGTACGGTGGGCCAAGAAACTGGACTAAGTACCTGGTAGGTACTAGTTTTGACCTTTCCTGTGTAACCAAAATCGCG
The DNA here is from genome assembly GCA_949320045.1 of Scotopteryx bipunctaria. Classification (NCBI taxonomy): domain Eukaryota; kingdom Metazoa; phylum Arthropoda; class Insecta; order Lepidoptera; family Geometridae; genus Scotopteryx; species Scotopteryx bipunctaria. The sequence goes on along the minus strand of OX439450.1, from coordinate 6,859,885 downwards.
CTAAGAAAATACATTCAGAACTGACAGAATATTTTTGCAAGGGAAAAACAACCTTGTTATTTTAAGACCAGCAATTCGCCCAAGATTTCAACCCTAGGGTGGTAACCCACATAATGTACCTATTTGGCCGACCGTACACTTAGAAAACTCGAAAATTAGGAAATCATTGGATAAATTATTAGCAGGCGATTGAACGTAATTTTACATACTAACCCCCGAATACTCAAACGCATCTCAGAGTTGAGCACGTCTCAAGTGAGGAGTTTTTGACAGATTTTCATCAAAAACTGTCAAAAAACCGTGACTTGAGACATGCTCAACTCTGAGTCGCGTTTGAGTATTCGAAGGTTAGGTATTTAGTAGGTACCTACCTATCTCCTAATAAGTTAATAGGTAGGTATTCATATGTAGTTATTCAAATCTATTACAAAATTTATAACAAGTAGGTACAATAGATAATATTATGTGGGACACGGTAAGTAAATACTATATAGTTAAGCCTTATACATAATAACTTATATTAAACAAAATAAACTTGCATATTTACTCGATTTTGCTTATTTTTTATATTCTTTCAGAGATCCATTATCCTAAAGTGATTTGAGTACAGTGCATTGTGAAAGAAATAATGTGTGTTTTCATTCAGATTCCATAAAACCTCCTCACATACAAACTACCTACTCTTATATAATATGTAATACCTCCCAACATACATAAGTAGTACCTACCTCTAGTTTGTTCTTGCTAGTATCAAGTACATGGGCTTGTTAGGTTACCTGCCTACTCATTCATCGTATTATCACAAATAACAAACTGTTCTTATTATTGAAAATAAAAATGACTCAGTCATTCTGTGCTATAATCTCCTAGCTCAGACCAAATAAAAAGAAAAGACAACGCGCCGCGAATAACAAAAGTGAAGCCACCTTTTTATCTATGGTCTTGAGGTTTTGAGGTTTTGGGTTCCAAGTAGCCTAAAATTCACTACACAGGAAGGCATAATTCTATTTTTATGACTCGTGACGTACTCAGAGCGATGAGTATGGTTTTAGTGTAGGTGTGTGCGTGAGCGTGTATGTTTAGGTACTTGCTGGAGCACGGTTTTGTATGGCTTCACTTTTGATGTTTGCGGCGCGCCGTGTTTTCTTTTATTTGGTCAGAGTCTCCTAAAAACAATAAATCAATATTTCTTAATGTGCCTTTTGAGGGTAAAATAGGCTAATATCCTGAGTGTCAATAGCTCTATGCATAATATTCCAATGTCCGTCCAGTAGTTGCCTTCCTTCAGTTTAAATTCCTTGATCAGCTCGTTGGGGTATCTGTTATAAAAATAACTACGTAAATAACTGATATTAGCCTATGTTTTTTTTTTTAACTTACAAGATAATGTTACAGACAACAGCAAATTGCAATTTTATCAAAGCGCGTTGATGTCTTTTGTATGTAAAATAGACTTACGTTTTTGAAAATGATCTATATTTATTTTCATAGATACATATTATCACGCCCATATCCCTTATGGGGTAGGCAGAGCCACAAGTAAACATAAGAAAAATAAAACAAAATAATACTTGCAGCCACATCTGATTTAGTTCTAAGATGGATATGTTAAACCATGGTGACAGGTGTTTAGCCAATCGCTCATATAGGTGGTGAATAAAACTCATAATGTCTTGATAGCAGTACAAAATCAAGACTTTATGTGCAATCTATTGGTCAACCAAGTTTCATACAGCCTACTCTGCCCACCCCGTGATAATATGTACCTACGTGTTAACCTACGGCTTAGTCAGATAAGGCTGACTAAGCTGAGATGATGGTATATAGGAGCTGGGTAAGCCTATTCCATCTTAATTCGTCCCAGGCACTGGTGGTCTCGTTGGTAGTGACCCCGCCTTCCGATCCTAAGGACGTGGAAATCCGGTCGCGTACCAATGGATTTTTCTGTGTGAGAAATTCATGTGCGCTATACCAGTACCCTCAAACGGTGAAGGAAAACATCGTGAGGGAACCCGCGGCTTAGTCAGCTCCGCACGCATTGACCATGTCTTTCCTGTGGACAAGGCCGACTAAGCTGAGAGGATGGAATAGGTGCTAAACAAGCCTACTCCATCTTAATTCGTCCCGGGCACTACAGCGTCCCGTTTGTGAAGGTAAAAGTTGCCTCCTGACGCTGTATAAATCATCTACTATAGATGGTAAAAGACTTTAGTTTTTTATATATTTACTCGCTATACTATTTACCCGCGGCTTCGTTCACGTTGTACCCGGATGAAAAATAGCCTATATCCAGCACATGTTACTATGTATATTCCAAGTTTCACAGGCACAAACATCCAAACATCCTCACAAACTTTCGCATTTATAATATAAGTAAGATAAGATACCTCAAGTGACAGTAGTCTTTATTCGCGGGACATTCGAGAGGCTGCCTGCCGTACGAATAGAGAGCCAGCACGGCCGCCTCGTAGACGTACTTGATGAAGGACACGTGCGATATCAGCCGCATCGCACTGCTCATGTGTTGGAATAGCACGAGGAAGCCGGCGAACAGAAGCATCGCGCATGTCATTATAGCACCGATGAATGTTCCGTTCTGGTGAGATCATTTCATTTATTTAAAACAAAAGATACTTGATATAGAACACTTAGTTACGTAATTTTTTTACAAAGTTTATCAAACAATAAAAAGGTAAGGTTTAGAATACTTATTAATAAATAATATCATGTCGATAAATATTATAATATTAGTTGATAGAGAGCCTTGGCTGTTTATCGCTTATTTATATTGTAACGTTTGGTTGCGTTACGAACAGGTGTAAATGCAACGTAGATTTAAGACATGTCCAAATGATCCCCGTGATATTAAGGAATAAAAAAATTGACTTTGACTTTATAAAGACCACTTATACAGCGTACATACTAAGAGGAAGTCTATGGTTTGCAAGTTAATTTTTGTTGGATACGTATTACAAAAAACGTTAACACTGACAAGAAGTCATGTTTTTTATTCCTGCTATGGTAAAAAGTTCTACAAAGAGTGATTTCGAATAAGTAATGGCTTGTTACCATGCGCTAGGAACATAATTCTCAGCGACACTGATTCTTAATCCATTGACAAAGATTTATAAGTACAAATTACAATAATGGGTTGACGTCATTCCATACATCACTGACTTCGTTTCTTGTGAATATTTTTGTGACTTTAGAGGTCAATAACCGAAATTACGTATGATTACGGCGAGAGGAATAAAAAATATAAGCGGATGTCACTTAATGGAGGTCAGTGATGCCCAATCACGATAGACTCCACGATAGTCCATAGACTCCATAAAGTCTACCGTAGGGTACTATGCCACTTTGTATGAATGGAAGGATGTATGGAGGTCAGTGTGGGAAATACAATAGTGAATCTGATCTCACCACTGGATTCATACAAGTTCCGATGACATTGCCGAAAGCATCAGCTATCAAAGTTACGGTTGTCATCGCCAGCACGAACATTAGGAATCTCGACCACTCCAGCGGTTGGCCCGAGATGAAATACGAAGGCACGGAGTATACGAAACTGTACCATACCTGAAAAAAAAAAACAAGTGTAAAGTGCGAGTCGAATTTGCACACGAAGGGTTCCGTACCATCGTACATGTACTTTTTAATGACTTTTACTTTAAGTACTTTTTAAATAGGTAGCTTCGATGATCGTTTACAAACGTTAAATATCATGTTGCTTGTAATATTTTTTTATTATCTGCTGTTATAGCGGCAATAGAAATACACACTCTGTGAAAATTTCAACTCTACCGTTTATTTACGATTCATGAGATACAGGCCGCTGACAGACTGATGGACGGACAGCGGAGGCTTAATAATAGGGTCCCGTTTGCACCCTTCGGGTACGGAACTCTTAAAAATGATAGACATCTCAACCTGACTTCTAAGACAAATCTAAGCTTTAAATTATATCTCCTGGGGATATAATTAGAGCCAGAATAAGACAACATTACTATTTTGTGTGGGAATCGAACCCCTACTTCTCATTACGAGAACTCGTACCTACTCGAGAGTTGTTGCATATAAAGACAGGTTCTTATTCCAGCAATGGACTGATTATAACAATAATAATAATTTTATTGTCAGAAAAAACTGTGTAAATATTTGTATGATAATGAGGGACACGCAAGCGACTTCGATACGATCATAAATTGATGTTTGGAGTCTGTCTGCCAACCTAAAGCTTCATTGACCTGAGTTAAAAATTCGCAAAGGTTTCAATTATTATGTAGGTACCTGTAAGGGCATGCCAGTCACCAGCGTGGCAATGTAGTATGTCTTCAGATTATACCAGTTGTTGAAGTTTTCTTTCTTCAAAACTGATAGCTCGAGCGGAACTGAAAAAAAAGTTGAAATCCAGTTCAACGCGGGAATTTGGAACTTTTATGATGGGTCTGCAAGATGTTTAAAGTTCATTAACATCAGAATGAGGCGAATGACCCTTAATGTAACATTCGGTTACGGATTGGATGTGTTCATAAGAGTTCATTACTTAGGTATAACATAACTTGGTGCAAATGAGCACCTGACCGGTAAACTGCAAAGGCTAGAATGTGGCCGAGATAACCATACATGGGCTAAACTGCATAACTACATATAAACTTGTTATCTAGACAGAGTTGGTTAAGTGATGTCTTTATGGTACGTCATCGCATACCAAACACACTATTTGGAAAAAAGAAAAATACTAACCTACTTAGCTAAATCTTAGTACATCCAGGATTAAAATAAAATACTAAATCATAGGTAAATCTGTTGTTTTTAATAGATAAAGATAAGGAAGCAAGTCGGACTACAAATTGCTGAATGAAATTCAATACCAGTCGTTCTTAAGTGAGTAAATCCGGACGAGTGAGCTAATACGGGTAGGTAACTAGACTCGTATGAAGAGACGGAAACAATTCCACAAGATAATCGTAATGTTACCATAAGCCGCATCTAAAATGATACTACATACACCTATAGCTAGCCTTGTCACTAGTTCTTTCGAACCAGTGTGGTAAAAGGCTTTAAAGGCTTTTTTCATGCACTTGTTTTCAAACTTTTTAGTTTCTATGACATGCCGATTTCCCCACAATGTTTTCCTTTACCGTTTCAGAGTATAACTGGTATAGCGTACCTACATCATCATCATCATCATCATCAGCCTATAGCAGTCCACTGCTGGACATAGGCCTCCCCTAATGAGCGCCATCGCGCCCTATCTTTGGCTTGACGCATCCAGTTTCTGCCAGCAGCCTTTCGCAGATCGTCACTCCACCTAGCCGGAGGGCGTCCTACACTACGTTTGCCGAGTCGCGGTCTCCACTCAAGAACTCGTTTACCCCAACGGTTGTCGGTTCTTCGGCAGATATGACCAGCCCACTGCCACTTCAGTTTGCTAATTCTCTGAGCTATGTCGGTGACCTTGGTTCTCTGTCGGATAACATCATTACGGATCCTATCCTTCAGAGAAACTCCGAGCATAGCTCTTTCCATAGCTCGCTGAGCGACTTTGAACTGGTGGACTAGCCGCACTGTGAGTGTCCACGTTTCGGCTCCGTAAGTCATTACAGGTAGGACGCACTGATTGAACACTTTGGTTTTCAGGCATTGTGGTATAGGTGACGTGAAAACTTGACGTAATTTTCCAAATGCTGCCCAACCCAGCTGGATTCTCCTCTTAGCCTCCTTCTCAAAGCTGTTTTTACCTAACTGCACAATCTGCCCGAGGTATGTATATTCCGAAACAGCTTCAAGAAGGTGGCCATTTACGACGACAGGTCTCGGATCTATGCGGTCATTGTACATGACCTTGGTTTTATCCAAATTCATGCCGAGACCTATCCGTCGCGAGGCCGATGCTAGACTGTTCAACATTTGTTGCAGCTCCTCCAGCGACTCTGCCATTAGGACTATGTCATCTGCGAATCGTAAGTGTGAGATGTGCTCGCCGTTTATGTTAATGCCCATGCCTTTCCAGTCCAGCGTCTTAAACATATCTTCCAACGCGCTGGTGAACAGTTTCGGGGATATGACATCCCCCTGTCTCACTCCTCTGCGCAGTTGGATGGGTTTAGACTGCTGGTCCTGTACTTGGACACACATGGTGGCGGCTTCATAAAGACATCTCAACACTTCGATATAACGATAGTCCACTTGGCATCGCTGTAAGGATTCCAGAACAGCCCAGGTTTCAACGGAGTCAAAGGCCTTCTCATAGTCCACAAAAGCGAGACACAGAGGCTGATTATACTCTTCGGACTTCTGTATAATCTGCCTCAATGTGTGGATGTGGTCTATGGTGCCAAATCCTCCTCGAAACCCAGCCTGCTCCGGTGGCTGATGCTCGTCAAGTCTTCTGGCGAGACGGTTCGAGATGACTCTTGAGAACAGCTTATAGACGTGGCTCAGAAGTGAGATGGGTCTGTAGTTTTTAAGAAGAGTTTTATCACCCTTCTTAAAGAACAGGACCACCAAACTTCTGTTCCACGCCTTTGGAGTTCTCCCACGGTGAATGACGGAGTCGAAGAGGATCTGCAGTTGTTTCACAACTGAAGTTCCTCCTGCCTTCAGAAGTTCTGAGGTTATTCCGTCTTCTCCGGGGGCTTTTCCATTTTTAAGCTGTCTCAGAGCCAGCACGATCTCGTCTTGGCTGATGTCTGGCAGTTCGTCGGTGTAGTGGCGGGTGAGAGTGGCTCTAGAATCGTGATCTTCACGTTGAGGGCAGGGAGCATGTGCGGCATACAATCGGCCATAGAAGTCCTCTATCTCGGCGAGAATCTCCGGCTTTGACAGTACGGTTCTGCCATCTTGCGTTCTGAGCTTCGTCAGGTGGCTCCTTCCAAGCTGCTGAGTGAATACTTTGGACCCTCGGTTTCGCTCTATTGCCTCTTTGATAAGGCGTGTGTTGGAGCTCCGAAGGTCACGCCGTATCATCTTCGCAATTTGCTTGTTAAGGTCTGACCTCGCTGACGAATTCGCTTGAGTGGTTTCCCGTCTTTTTGTCATAAGCTGAAGAGTCTCAGTCGAGAGTTTAGACTTCTTGCCCGTATGCCGCGTTTTGCATAATTTGATGCCCTCTTCCCTCAACGCGTCAACCACGTTTTGTAGGGTCTCGTCAGCGTCATCGGTGGGTTCCATAGCAACAAATCTGTCTTCGAGAAGTTTCTGAAACTTCTCGGTGCCCGCTATGATCTGGAGAAGATTAGGTCGGAGCGTGGACTTCATCAGACGGGATCTTTCCAGCTTAAGATTGATATTCAGAGAGCCTCGAACAAGTCGGTGATCAGATCCGGTATTAAACCTGTTGATCACTGAGACATCTCTGAATATGTGCTTTTTGTCCGTCATGATGAAGTCGATCTCATTTTTGGTCACAGCGTCGGGGCTTTGCCACGTCCACTTCCTGTGGGGTTTCTTCTTGAAGAACGAGTTCATCAAGAAGAGCCCCTCCTTCTCTAGGAAGTTGACGAGCATTTGCCCCCTGTGGTTCCTACATCCATAACCATGCGGGCCCACTCTAGATTCGTCGCCAATCCGGACTCCCACTTTGCCGTTAAAGTCCCCCATAACTAATAAAAAAGTTAATAAAAGTTTCAGAGTATAACTGGTATAGCGTACCTACATATTTTTTTGAAACAAAAACATCTTAGGTACGACCGCATCTAAACCTACCAAATGCTTTATCGAAGATGGTTTTGTTGATGTATTGGGCAGATGTGATAGCCAAATAGGGCCATCTGCTTATCCGCATAAAAAATTCTAGCTTTCTTAACATATTTGTTTATCCTTCTTCATTTATTACTAGCAGCGTGCCCCAGCTTCGCACGGGTATTTAACAAATTAGGATCTTTTAGGTAATTTTTTTACACCTCGGGTTACATTATTGGAGTTTTAGTAAGGATCCCTAATTTTTTTAATGTAATAATGTAGCTATCTATTGGTGAAAGAATTTTTTAAATCGGTTCAGTAGTTTCGGAGCCTATTCGTTACAAACATAAAAACAAACAAAAAAAATCTCACCTCTTTATAATATTAGTGTAGATCAAAAACAGTGATGCATTCTTTGATTATTTATGCATTAGAGTAGTTGCATGTTCTTACATTTGAGGACAGCTGGCATGAGTGAAGTGTAGCACAGGTAGACCACAGAGACCAGTAAGTAGCCCAGGTTGCTGATAGTCTTGGAAGCGTCGGTGCCGCACTTCTCGAACAGAAGCCCAAGGAGAACCCCGATCAACATGTGAAGCGCCACCTTTAGGTGCGTGACTGTCTGCAAAACAATATTTTAAGTTCATAATGAGTAAAAGAACCAAAACATAGAATGCGTCCAGCTGCTTCTCTCCCCGAGCATGTCGTAAAAGTCGACTAAGGGATAGTAGGTATCCTCCAACATGATAGATACAATAAGCAAGTATTCCCAAGGAGGGTTGACGACAGGCAGGCGGCCGGTCTTAAAACACCATAGCCAAAAAACTTACAGCATGATCCAAGGATCATGCTGTACCGACCCCACATAGAGTGGGATAAGGGCAGGAAGATGATGATGAATGAATGAAAGAACCACAGTCCGGACACCTGAGGTCGGGCGTCTTCGAATGAACAATCGAATGAACAATCGAATGGACAATGGAATGAACAATCGAATGGACAATCGAACAAACAATCGAATGGATAATCGAACAAACAATCGAAAGGATAATCGAATGAACAATCGAATACCCGGATAAAAAATAGCTTATGTGTTAATCCAGCACATGTACCTACTATGTATATTTCAAGTTTCATTCAAATCCGTTTAGCCGTTTAGGTATGATTGGCACAAACATCGTCACTATAATACTCAGAATGTATTCTGAATATTACCTTATTATGACGGTCGCCGAGGTGTTTGGTTACAATACCTAAAATTATAATAATTTGTGAGATAATTATGCTTCCAATTATTATTTGTTTGGTGGCAAGATCTTTGGATTCAACATGAAACGGCCACCGCTTCTAAGAAAACCATAGTTGTTCTTGCTTCCTAAGAAGGTACTTATGTCTAAACTAGTATAATGTGATTTGATTAACGAGTCGTTCTGACATAATTTGGTTATGATAATAATTAATTATCTAGACAATTACAAAAATATTTATTCTAATACCAGAACAAAATGAGATGTATGTGTGATCGTACCATATTTTTTGTTAGGTTTATTTTAAAACTAATTTTGCTTAAAAAATCACGAAAAATAATAGGTAATTTACCTATCTAAACTATTATAGGCAGGTACTTTTTGTACATCTGAATCAGAAAAAAATATATTTATTTCGTGATTCGATTTTTGTAAATGTAACTTTTTGTACACTTAAAGCTAAGACTTTGTAGGTACCTTTCAACTCTTGGCATCATTTGAGTTGTGGATATCTTTGCGGTTACGCAAAAAATTGACTTCTCCTTATTATGGAATTTGTCGTCTATATAATAATGAGAATAGGTCGATTTTTTGTTATTATTTTTAGCTTTGACTGAAGGATACGCTGAGCACTGGCACATAGCGCGCGATGATGTTAGATTCCGTTCACACTACTGGGAGGTAACCGAAGACTTAGCTCTGTACCCTGTACCTATCAAAGTGCCTTGAATACGGTCCAAACCTACTATGGCTTTTAAAATTAGAATATTTACCCAATCTCTATAATGTTGTGTCATACACCGCCTGAATAGAACCCCGAACTTATAGAGCTCATGCGGTCTCCTTACAATGACAGATATCTTGTTATTCAGCAGAGGGTGCTTCTCATTCTCGACGACAGGTGGCGCCAGGGTCAGAAGAGCCTTGTTTCGTGAACACTTTTCTGCCAGAATTTCATTGAATTTGCCGTATTCTCCGTTTGCAATCTCCAGAACTGAAACAAAAACAACCTTACAGCCTATTCTGGTTCTTACATAGTTGGAAATTACAGTTTTCATTAAGTTCTAGGTACCTACCTACTTCTACTTTAATTTACTACACAAATTGTTGACAGTTTTTAATTGTTTTCATGGTGTCTCTACTCTGAGTCAAAATCAGCCGGTACCAATGGCTCGGTGAGTTCTGTAATGTTTGTTTAGGCACACGCTCCAGCCTTTCCGTGACCGCTACATATTGAATAAAGGATTTTGTTCCAATTCATGAAGAATAATTAAAAAAAGGTTGTTTTTTTATGTAGGTATACCCAATAGAATAAATTAATGTAAAGTAGTAGCTAGCTTAAGCAGCTTCCAGCATCGCTAGCGCTTGGCAAGTTTGAAATAATTGCGCTTGTTTTAATAATAATTAATGAGTTAACTCACCCAACTTGTTACACTGGTTTCTTAGGGCTGTTGCCGTTTTTTTTGCGGAAAAATACATAATCTGAATCAACAACATTACCTTTATAGCTCACATTGGCTTAGCAAAAAATGCCCTGATAAATACTTAATCTAGCTTTGGTAACGAAATTGTTTCTCTGGTCCGTCATGCTGTGTACCAAAGCAGTCTTTTTTCCGTCCTTTATAATCAAAATCTGACGCTATTCTAGATATTTTTTGATGTACCTAATAAAAAGAAACCGGCGATGATAAATTAGAGCTTGACTAGGTACCTACATTAGCGGATGTAACGTAATGCTAGTAGCGTTGATTCATTCATAATTTTTTTTTCATCAACCTAAGCTAAGCTGTTTATTTTTAGATGAATTAATGATTTATATACAACCAAGTTTTTTCCGAGAGCTTTGACTTTTAGTGACGGTCAATGACATGACGTGAGTAGTGGATAAAAAGTAATTATAATCATCCATCATGTCATGCTTCATTTTTATCTTGAGAGTGCAGCTTTGTGATCCTAGACTGCAAAGGTTTAACATAAATCTTATTTTAATGTAAAATAAGTTTTAAATAGTTTCATCGCGTTTACCAAAGATTTAATTGAGATTTACCTATGTAATTAATTAAATGAATGCAAGAAAGTTTAAAAAATCCATCATGTCATTATTTTTTGGGTTCTAATTTAGCAACAAACAAAAAGTTTTAAAAACCGTAAAGGTCAATATCACCCACATTTATCATCGGTACCTACCTAATAAAAAGGATTTGAGATTTTACAGACCCAATTACACTTGATACAAATAAAAGTATTAAGCTTCAAACGTGTTCATAAAAAATACAAGTTCCCACAAACTTGTTTCATTCGGGTTCTCGATCAGCTTTTCAGACTGTAATGTTAGTAGGTATGTATTTGTACGGTTATCTTCCTTATACATAATTAAGGAAAATAATATCTCGTTGATAATATACCGATTACCGACCCAGCTCTGAAGGCCTCGCTTGCATCAATTTAAACTTTATAAATTCTATACATATAATAATAGGCAATTAACTTCCTTCTAAAGGTACCCGAGTAGTTTTTATCAAGTTTTTTCGGATGTATATTTGGTTCTGTATAATCGCTAACCAGAGTTTTTGGAGTTAATTTTCACTAATACCCAAAACACCCTTGCCTCATGGCTTTAACATCGGGAGTAATTGAATGAAACAGCAAACACATGCTTCAGAAAAGCGTGTAAAGAAAGACACCCACAAAATACGATCGTTATCATCTAGAACTCCTTGTATAGAACCTACTCATACTACAGAAGCAGAAGATTATAATTATGCTACATGCTATACTAAGGCCTTTTACCATCTATAGAAGATGATTTGTACAGCGCCAGGAGGCAACTTTTACCGTCACAAACGGGGCGGTTTAAGATGAAGTAGGCTTGCCCAGCACCTATTCCATCCTTTTTTTTTTAACCGAAATAGGTTTGCGTTTGACCACACTCTACCTGATGTTAAGTAACAGTGTGGTCTAAGATGGAGCACGCTTACCTAGAAGAAACCTATTGACTCTCGATTAGTCATTATTCTCTCAGCTTAGTCGGCCTTGTCCACAGGAAAGACATGGTCAATACGTGCGGAGCTGACTAAGCCGCGGTTTTCCTCACGAAGTTTTCCTTCAGTGTTTAAGAGTACTGGTATAGCGCACATAAATTTTTCGCACAGAAAAATCCATTGGTGCACGACCGGGTTTGAACACACGACCTTAGGATCGGAAGGCGGGATCACTACCAACTAGACCACCAGTGCTCTTTACATGCTATAGGCCAATACAAATTGTTATAGAGGAAATGATGACTTACTGTAATCAGCGGGGTTATGGTATTTGGGACACTGTAACCCGATAGATGCGAGGTAGGGAACGGTGTTATCACTCGGCCCGTTGTATATGCACATGCCTTCTGCTAGTATGTAAACCTGAAAATGTTAGCATCTATAAAAATCAATAGGTATTTACAAGAATTATCTCGTAATTTTGTTCCGGAAGAAATTATTTTTGTCAAGATGATTATTAAATTTTATTTTAACTAATTCATTATTTTTCATATATAATATAACTGGATTATTTATAATTTAATTGAATGAGATTCTTTAAGATATTTCCATAAGCATCTTGATATTAGTGAGTGTTTTGTTACATTTATAATACGGGTGGTGAGCGGCCATTCGGGCGCCAACCATCGCAGATCATGGTCGTGTTTTGTATTTTTGATATACTTAATTAAATAGAATTGTTGACAGTGAGTTCGTATAATTCTTTAAATAGTTTGTGCCAATAAATATCACTTTAGAATGTATGGGAAAATCGCATTTGTCTAGGAAAATAGACTGATCAGTAACTCACCCAAACGCAGTATAAAAATGCCTATTGGCATGAAAGAAGACACGATTTCACAAAAAAAACTAATGATAATAATATAAATTCAACAGTTTATTAGGATGTGAGGAGATTTAAATTATATTTGGAATATAGGTACACAGTTCTTGACTTGATATAAAATGAATGAATGAAACTTAACTAAAAGTGTGGGTGCCAAAAAGGCGTCCAGCTCAGCATGTGTTGGAAGTGAGTAAAACTTACAACCAACGTTAAAAGAAGCTTCTTATATATTATTCGTGGTCCATGATAGGCCCAATAGCAATAGCTACATAGTTTATAGTAAATGACTGTACGTTTTCTTTAGAATTAAAACATTAGTTAGAAAGTGGAACAAAGAATACTTACGTTATCAAACATGGAGTAGATGGAGGCCGGGGGCTGGTGTATAGTGCAGACGATGGTGCGGCCATCGCGCGCGAGGTTCTTCAGCATCGTTATACATTGCATTGCTGTGAGGCTATCCAGGCCACTGAAACAATTTAAATATCCCTATAATTTTTTTTATATTTGCAGACATTTCACACTGCACCATCTGTCCCCGGTGTGGTCGCGTTTCGTGCGCCGACATATTTTGGTAAACAAGCTAGTTGGTTGCGATTCGGGTGTTTTACAAAATGACGAAAAAAATACCTACTCGGTTGGTAGCGGTTCGAGCGCTCGTCATATTTTCATTGTTTTGAATAGAATGACAATAGAGTTACAAAATTGTTAGACATGTCAGTCTCATATCTACTTCTCTGCTGGACTGGGAGTAAAGAAAAAACATAGAATGCGTCTAGCTGCTTCTCTCCCCGAGCATGTCGTAAAAGTCGACTCAGGGATAGTATCCTCTAACATGATGAGATACAATAAGCAAGTATTCCTAAGGAGGGTTGACGTCAGGCAGGCGGCCGGTCATAAAACACCTTAGCCAAAACTCTTACAGCATGAGACAAGGTTCATGCTGTGCCGACCCCACGTAGAGTGGGATAAGGGCAGGAAGATGATGATGTCAGTCCAATATCGAATCTTCAAGCTCGGTTTGTACGGTGTTATAACAATTTTAACGTAAGTCGTTACATTTTCAGGAAAACAACAATAAAGAAATTCGTACACCTAAACACGGCAAGTATTTATGATTAATCATTATCACGTTAAAAAATCAGTCTTTGACATAAAATATACATAAATATTACCTGAACATTGCACAAAATATAATCACTCTTAGGTACATACAAAAAACCTTCATTAATAATAAACTATAGTAGATAGGTTCTCACAATCTGGTACCGCCGGTCGCCTTACATGCAGAAAGCAAATTAGGCTACCTTTTTCTGCTAAGTAATAATTAAAACGAAACTCGTAAACATAATTATTAATCATAATACATCATCATCTTCCTGCCCTTATCCCACTCTATGTTGTGGGGTCGGCACAGCATAATCCAAGGATCATGCTGGAAGAGTTTTGGCTAAGGTGTTTTATGACCGGCCGCCTGCCTGATGTCAACCCCCTTGGGAAAACTTGCTTATTGTATCTTATCATGTTGGAGGATACTATCCCTTAGTCGACTTTTACGACATGCTCGGGGAGAGAAGCAGCTGGACGCATTCTATGTTTTTTCTTTACTCCCAGTCCAGCAGAGAAGTACCTAAATCATAATACAATTTTATTTTATTGATTTAAATACATTTCAACATTGTTGTTCGTAGCTCTATGGCATTACTCATAATGAGTTTCAAAAGATCTCGAACCGCTACCAACCGAGTAGGTATTTTTTTCGTCATTTTGTAAAACACCCGAATCGCAACCAACTAGCTTGTTTACCAAAATATGTCGGCGCACGAAACGCGACCACACCCTGTCCCCAAACTAAGCAAAGTTTGTACTATGAGCACCAGATGGCTGATAGAATACTTATATACTTTTTAATACAACACCCATACCCGGAAGAAATATTTGCAGAACATGCAAATATTTCTCCCGCAGTGGGAATCGAACCCGCGCCTCTTGCGTCAGCCGAGCACTCACCCGCCTCGCCACCGAGGTCATCAAAATAACGTCAGAATATATTTAACCAATAAGTAACCAATAATGCGTGAGACTATGAATGATGAGTGACAAGTTTTCTTAGGATCATTTGTGGCTCTGCCCACTCTTTTTTTTTGTTTATTTAAGGGCTTTGTCGCATTGCCTCAACCAGTGTATAATGGCTGCAAAAATTTTGATGAAACTTGGATAATACTTAGTACTTACGCCGCCGCTAACAAACGTTAAGTGTTTATAGTTTTTTTATACATAAATAATGGATATTAAAATTGATCTTGTCCCATTTATACGAGCACACAAGTACCCATTTATAATTATGATTGTCTCATTTTAGTAACAAAAAACCGTAATACAGGAAATATTTTAATTGGTCGCACAAAATAAATAATAGACAATGTAAATAGGTATTGACTTGATGATGTAGGTAAATAGGTAGCAATTATATCTTAATTATTTATTGTTTAGTTTAAAATAGGTATTCTCTACTTAAGGGTCCGTTCCGAGTCAACTTCATGCAGAAGTTATATTTTGCTATATAATTTTAAAAAAATCGCCTTAAACCTAAAAGTAACCGTTTTAATCATGTAACATATACAACTTTATCAAACCAATAAATGATAGAATGTGATCATTTTAAAATCATTTTTGGAAATAACCTTACTTATGCCCTTATTTTAGCTGAAGATAGCCTTGAATAATTGACTTGAATACTGCATAATTGACAAAGCGCGATATGTAGATAGTTTCTAAAGCTTAATTATGATGACCTTTTGCATTAATTTCAGTATTTTGCACATTTCCGAATTCCTTTTAAATAAACGAAGGTAATATGTTGTTTGTTGAAAGCTTTACATACTGAGGTCGAAATACCAGTTCATTTAATATACATGATACCTATTTATACCAGTTTCTATGTAAATACTGGCCGTCTTTCTCAAGAAAGCGGTGACGGCCAATGACGGCCGTTATTTAACGAGCTTCAAACAAACTTCAAACTGTATACCTACATTACGGCCATAATAAAACGGTCTTCGTTTGTTAAAATTCGAAGCTTTGTCTAAACTACTTATTATGGATGCTAAAGAAACTGATGAATATGATATTTAAGTACCACTTTTTGTTCCTTATAAGCACTAATAAGCCTTGATATCTTATTAAAAGGCCACACGTAAAGTGAACAAGCATTATTGCGTCTTGGCTCTACATGACGACCGTCAAGAAAAACAAAGCTTTAGTCACTTTTTAATCAAAATCTTTTCATGGACGTATTACATACGTATCTTGATTTCTTATTATATTAGAAAGAGTTCTAATAGTGAAGTAATTAAAATAATTGTGGTAGGTAGGTACATAATGATATATCTTAATTAGGTACAATTAAATATGACAAGTATTTATTTATAAGAACAAAAAACTCGACTGCTTAGAATTTAGGTAGCATAGTAGGTTTGACATATTTCATTTTGTGACACCATGATGATGATGATGATGAAAAATTTGTGCCATTTTAGTCTACGTTTTTAGTTAGTATATACCATGTTAAGTTAATTGGAAATGGCTCCTTAAAGCTGTCATATTGGATCTTTTACACTTTAGTGTCAATAGGCTGTACCCATGACACTCTCGTTATCTAGCTGAAACCAACACCTCGTTTGTCAAGTTCCATACCGCTGTTTCGGCTATAGAGGCAGCCAAAATCATAATTGAAAATGGCTTCTCACAGCCGCCATGTTGGATTTTTTGACACTTCATTATAGCCTATGACACCTTATTTGTCAAAATCCGTCTCCAGCTCCAGCCAAAGGAATGCAAATAGATACATACATACCCACGTACATACATGCACCCCAAACACATTACCCTCCTTCTTCGCAGTCGGGTAAATAAATAACACCCAACAGTCACATACATAGTCCTGACCCCACACTAGGATTCTCTGTGTCATGGGTATCAGAAACTACGAGTACCATGGTACCACAACACCCAGACCCGGAAGAAATATTTGCAGAACATGCAAACATTTCTTTCGCAGCGAGAATCGAACCCGCGCCTCTTGCGTCTCTGCCGAGCAATCGCCCGCCACGCCACCGAGGTCTTAACATATTTTTCGTCTATTCATATCATACAGGTCAAACAAGGTCTATAAAAGATTTGGTTTTGAGTTTGGAGTTGAATTTGATCGCAATAAACACATAATTACCTACAGCAATAACCAATTAGATTTTTATTGATGGTAATGAAGCAAAAATCACGGATAAAACGGCCAGTTTATACTTTCGAAGTCCTTATTACGATCCATACTTTATCCTTTAGGCACCTACATATTATCCAGTTCCAGTGATGAGTTTCTTCAACAGTGAACTTCACGATTATTTGGCGATTTATTTACATATTATATAAACCGTGGTAGGTCATCCAGAAACACTGATTACTTATGTGGTAGGTCATCCAAAAAGATTGATCACTATGACTATGTAGAAAGACTTTTAACTTACAGTACGTTCAACGTAACTTGACATGCGTGAAGTTAGCTGTTGGACATGCGCAGTGTAGCTTTTTCATACTAAATTGTCTGCTGCGCATCGAAACGACAAACTTCACAAATGTCAAGTTACGTTGAACGTACCTTCTGTACGTGGTCGGTCATCCAAAAAGATTGATCACTATGTCATCTAGAAAGACTTATATAACTTACGTGGTAGGTTCATCCAGAAATATAACAGGGGGGTTGTCAATCAACTCGACTGCAAGTGAGACCCTCTTCCTCTGTCCCCCGGATAAGTTGCCGCATCTCGTATCTTCCGTCCCCGTCAGCCCTAGCGTAGCTAGAACTTCTTTTATCTGCAAAAATATCAGATATAGATATCAGTTGCTTCGTTCCCCGAGCATGTCGTAAGAGTCGACTAAGTACGATAGTATCCTCCAACATGATGAGAAACAATAAGCAAGAAGATGGTCGGTCATAAAACACCTTAGCCAAAACTCCAAATCCAAGGATCATGCTGTGCCGACCCCACATAGAGTGGGATAAGAGCAGGAAGATGATGATGATCAGATATTTGAAATTGGCTTTTTAATGAACAGACACACAATCATTTTCTTAAATAAAATTACCTGCTAATTAATTTATGAGACAGTAAATTGGTTCCGGTTAAAAACTTTGGGTTTTTTCAGATCACATATAAGTATATGTAATTGGTATAATAATTAAAGTAGTTGGTATAAATCTACTTTCAGTCTATGTACTGTCGGATATTGAAAACTGGAATGACCGAAGAGTATAGATTCCGTTTTCAACGTATGACATAGGAACCCCAAAACAACGTGTATTTTATCGTCCTAAATTTAGTACGTAACCATATGTATCTTTATAGGCATGATTTTTTTTGTATTTGATATACTGGTATTTCTTGTAGGTACCTAATTAGTAATTATGTAGGTAGTTATATTCTAGTTTTACCTAATGACGTAATGTCACATACATCCTGTATTAACTTACCAATATTAATTTACATATAATACATTAAATTGGGTGTATGTTTTGAAAAAGGTAGATCAAACTTATTTGAAAAATATTTTTTTGACGCGAGCTATAATAACCATAAAATTAATTACATAAGTGAAGAAAATAAAAGCCAACTTCGCTCTAACAAGGTAGGTAAATCTTAACTGCAATATATTTTTATGTAATCTTAATACAATAAGCATGAATTACTAAAAACTACGGACACAATAAATCTACATAAAGTAAAATAAAATTAAAATGGTAAGCCTTCATAATCGGGGATTGACATCAGTGTCCAATACTCGTAGGTATGGATAGATACGGTAAGATGAACAATGAATAAAAACATCTATATAGGCATAGAATGGAAATTTTTGACAAATGTCCTGAAGTTAGATTGGACTGTTAAACAAATAAATAACAGGGCTATAGTTTAGAGCTATTTACTTTAATTACTTTTGACTTTGCTGGTAACTTTTCAAATGAGAACACAACGAAACCAAGTGCTGTAATGTAAAATTATCCATATTCTGACCCTGACATATTTCGATGGTCCCTATTAACAATGTCGGATATTATGCATTTTTATCAATATTCACTTTCTTACATAAACAGGATCTAAAAAATTATGGTATACAATATTTTGTTTTAAGATAAGTTTTAAGTAAGTTTTTTTTTGTTTTATTGAAAATCATGATTATTTCGCCAGTTTTTTGTAAATATTGTCGGTAGTTATAACTTTGTCCCCGCCACAATGTGGGTACTGAAGGAACTGGCGCGCCGCCTGTAAAAAATGGTAAAAAGGTATATCCGACATTGTTAATAGAGACCATCGATTTGTACTGAAACTTGAAGCAGGCTTAGCCTGATAAGAGAAAGACCAACCTGTTTAGTATCTACTTCCTTTTATTATAATGTATTGCTAAACATGGATTTTGAAGGTGAAAATGTTTGCTAGAATAACCAGGGTCATCAAAGTCTAACAACGTCAGTCATTTACATTTTTGTGATGTTACAAATCGCAGGAACATATCGTCTCGTCAACCTTCAACATTAACAATACCTTTATGAATAGTCGGAAACATACTATCTATACTTCAGCCAAACTGAAGATTTATGTAAACAAATTACGATGAAATCACTTTAGTTTTAGGTACTTAAATAAACCTCACAATATAAGTTTTTACGCTTTAAATTAACTATTAGTACTACTTAAATGTTCCACGTGTAATGAAAAAGTATATATAATAAAAATATATTTCATTATCAACAATTACTTTTTTTTTATCTCACATCAAACTTCGTTGATGAATTGAAAAATCCTTCTTGAGCCTAACTTGGGATGACATAGGCCATCTACACTCTTTTAAAAAGAAAAACTAATTAACTCTGTTAATGGGAAAAAAGGTGGCGTCTTAGTAAACGAAAGACTAGGCAATATGGTTTAAAATATACTATCGCCTGCCCAAAAAGGTAAACTTTACATTAAAACAGTACGCTACTAAAGGCACTTACAATGTTAGCTTTCAGTTCCTGTGTGATAATGTTCCCCAGTTTCATTTCCGCAGCGAACTCCATTAGTTCTCGCACGCTGAAGAGGTGGTTCAGCCGGTCATCCTGAAGGATGTAACAGGACTTCTTTCTGTACGCCTTTAGAGATTGATTGGACTGATTCAGTTCACAGATACTGTCGCCGGCTCGGATTGTACCGGTCAAGCCTTGTGTCCTGTGATCAACATTGAGGGTTATAAGTAGGTGACCGATAAATAGTGAGATAGAGTAGGTATTTTTCACAAAAGACGTCCTGTAACACGAAGAGCACGAAGACTACAACGCCCCCTCCGCAGGACTTCTTTCATGGACTCTAACTCGGTCCTTTAAAGGGCGTAAAATGAAATGGTCCTGCTAGTCGAGTAACGAGATTTGAAAACCACTCTAAGTTATTGTACCTCTGTACCCCATTATTTATGTATTCCGGTATTCCGGACTCTATGTATATTTTTTTCTTTGTTTCCTGGCCTGGTTTTTAAGCCCTTTGGCCCTTTCCTATTTTTATAACACAGGTATGGCCATGTTAATTGTAATAATAAAAAAATACAGCTTTATGTCATAGGATATATCACTGTCATATGACAAAGATTAGCGCTAGGATTTTAAGCGTTTATGCAAGAGGACATCCTTACGAGAATCCTGTTAAGGAGTTTAGTAACGAAGACTTGCCGGCACCGGATGGACCCATGATGGCTGTCAGCTGACCGGATTTGAAGAGCCCCGAAACCTCTTTCAATATTGTCTTCTTTTCTGGAACAAATTATAATACTTAGCCGTTTGTTTGGTTCAGTACCCACTGGACCTTCATAATTGGACCTATTCCTATCAAAAATGTTTTGTCAAAATAATACACCAGAACGGTAAATTTCAGAGGATGGCATAGTGCAAAGATCGTGTGTGCTATATCAGCTACCATGTTCACTATTTCTAAACCTGAAATCGTACTTTTAAAAGGATCTTTTGGAAAGCCCTTATTTAAGCTTAACATTACCTTAATATTTCCGTATTTAATAAAGGTTGCGTAACTTTTTGCTGGGGAAATATTGATACTATAATGCGAACTATAATGCGAAATAAAGATTACGTACCTAAGCTGTTGGAATTGAGGAAAAAAATATTATATTTCAAAGATGGAGGGAGAGGGAATGCTAAGCGGAATGTTTTTGCGTATCTAAACCGGAATTTTGAATATTATTAAAATATAATGTTGAAAATGTATCGGACATTTTTCAAAAATTAACTCTTGCTCTGACGACACTCTTCGATGCAATCTAGTTGTAAAATTATGTAGGATCACGTGTCAGCGGCTTGTGCCTATAATTATTGTTTATGACATTGTTATAGTTCATCAGCTAATACGCCCATTAACGTGCCGTATACCATATTAACTTAAAGCAATTTTCATGAAAAAACGTATCTAAACGATGGTGGTTGGGTACAAACTTCACGACTCATTACAAGTCGTCAAGTTGTATTCAATAAGAGGTAACTTAAGTATTAAGTGCGGGTACTTATATCAAAGATAATTTTGTTTATGTTTTCCGATATTTTATATTATTTTCCATTATGTAGCAAGAACAGACGACTTAACGATAACTACTTTAATGGACGCAAAGTTCGTAGGTGTGTTTTTTACTACGTAGGTAATAATTTTGTAAAATAAAGTAAGTTTTATTCTCAAACATGAGACAGTTTTAAAGTAACCCGATTACGAGTACACCTATCCCTTTAGTATTTTGTTTATAAGAACCATTTAAATGGCCTTTGGTCGACATGGCCTGCTGTCGTTAACTGTTAACTATTGTCGACGACCACATGGGCTATATTTGTCCCCCCTGTAATTTTTGTAGATCCTAGTAGGTACTGACCTAGAAATAACCCTAAGTGAATTGTCTTATCTGGTACATATAATACAGTTCCTATTTAAAGAAAAAAATAAAAATAAAAACTAAGAATTAATTGACACCAAGATAATAAAGAGCTAATTATATAAGCCTAGGTTTTCTGCCCTTCTAAAGACCCCAATGCAATGTAGTTTATACAATGATATATAGAATATCATTGGGTTTATTATGAGAACCGGAATAATTAATTCAGGAAACAACTCTTATTAATAAACTTGATCGCTAAAGAAACTGACAATTATAACTCTACAATGTGAGTGCTTCTAAATGGATTCCGTGACAAATTTTTTGCCTAAAATTGTGTCTTCCACGCTTAGCAGACGTAGGTATAGGTACCTAGTCAACGTCTGTTCAAGACATGTCTAAATGATGCCATAGATTTGAAAGAATAAAATACTTCAGAATTTGTTTCTGTACTAGGTATTTACTTACATGTTATTATTTGTTAAAATATATTTAAGTATCCTCTTTTTTACTCCACGATGTCGTGAAAAATGTAAGAAGTGTTTACATAATTAAAAAGCCTTATTAGGGACGAAGCAAATTAACTACGCTGGTACCTACATATAATTTATAGGTCATCAGGTATGTTAATATTTGCTATTAAGTGGAACTAAATGATAAAGTCTTGTTCATACGTAAGGTTGTGCATACGTAAATATTTACTTTAGTACCTATCTTTTCATATACCGATGCATGTTAAAAACTTAACTTGACCATAACTGTGTATTAGGTACTAATAATCTTTTGCGCCATAAGTATGTACACTCAGTAAATCGATCATGTGCAAGATTTAAAAAACTCATGTTTGGACTTTTTGAAAAAATTAAGGTGACCTTTTTAGATTTATTAGTAGTAAAGTCATGCGGTTCAAAGGCAAAGTGAAAATTATAAGAAACACGTCATAATCCTAACACTTTTCAAAATATCTAGAAATTCGAAATTATATAAACCAGTCTGAGTCTGGTGTGTAATTTATATTACCTATGTTTTGTTATTATTTTTCATGTAGTTTGTAATTATTATTATTTTGTAGTTTCCTTTGATTGTTAAGTTAGACTTGTTTTTTTGTTATATTATATTATATATAGGTATATATTTCTTTCTACTAGCTGTTGTCTGCCAATTTGTATTAAATAAATAAATAAATAAATAAATAAATAAATAAATAAATAAATAAATAAATAAATAAATAAATAAATAAATAAATAAATAAATAAATAAATAAATAAATAAATAAATAAATAAATAAATAAATAAATAAATAAATAAATAAATAAATAAATAAATAAATAAATAAATAAATAAATAAATAAATAAATAAATAAATAAATAAATAAATAAATAAATAAATAAATAAATAAATAAATAAATAAATAAATAAATAAATAAATAAATAAATAAATAAATAAATAAATAAATAAATAAATAAATAAATAAATAAATAAATAAATAAATAAATAAATAAATAAATAAATAAATAAATAAATAAATAAATAAATAAATAAATAAATAAATAAATAAATAAATAAATAAATAAATAAATAAATAAATAAATAAATAAATAAATAAATAAATAAATAAATAAATAAATAAATAAATAAATAAATAAATAAATAAATAAATAAATAAATAAATAAATAAATAAATAAATAAATAAATAAATAAATAAATAAATAAATAAATAAATAAATAAATAAATAAATAAATAAATAAATAAATAAATAAATAAATAAATAAATAAATAAATAAATAAATAAATAAATAAATAAATAAATAAATAAATAAATAAATAAATAAATAAATAAATAAATAAATAAATAAATAAATAAATAAATAAATAAATAAATAAATAAATAAATAAATAAATAAATAAATAAATAAATAAATAAATAAATAAATAAATAAATAAATAAATAAATAAATAAATAAATAAATAAATAAATAAATAAATAAATAAATAAATACATAAATAAATAAATAAATAAATAAATAAATAAATAAATAAATAAATAAATAAATAAATAAATAAATAAATAAATAAATAAATAAATAAATAAATAAATAAATAAATAAATAAATAAATAAATAAATAAATAAATAAATAAATAAATAAATAAATAAATAAATAAATAAATAAATAAATAAATAAATAAATAAATAAATAAATAAATAAATAAATAAATAAATAAATAAATAAATAAATAAATAAATAAATAAATAAATAAATAAATAAATAAATAAATAAATAAATAAATAAATAAATAAATAAATAAATAAATAAATAAATAAATAAATAAATAAATAAATAAATAAATAAATAAATAAATAAATAAATAAATAAATAAATAAATTGTTCTACTATTGTGTCCTTATTATGTATTGTATTTATACTTTTTCAAATTAATTAAAGTAAGTAGGTAGGAACCTACATTCTTGTTTGACGTTGAAAAAATACACTACTACTAGCTTCCAATCGCGGCTTCGCTCGTAGCCTACATGTGTCTCCAACACACATACTATGCAAGTTCCAAGTTTCATTCAAATCCGTTCCGCCGTTACGGCGTGATTGAGGCACAAACATCGTCACATCCTCACAAACTTTCGCATTCATAATGTTAGTAGGATTCAGTGAGCTTTAAAATAAATGAGTAACTTCTTACGAAAAATTCGGCATTCGACTAATAACTGCTTCTCTGTTTGTATCAAATCAACCTTTGTGAACTCAAGTGCCCGTCAGTGCCCGTCACACTGTGACAGAAGCATGACGTCAAAAAGAAGGTAAAAAAGGATAAATGTACGTAGTTTAAATGAAACCAGAAAATACTCCTTCACATTACAGAATAACAAAAAAAGCAACGAAAAATCATATTGGTAACTACCTAACTACCTTCCTACATAGTGTACATGAGGAAAAATATCCGCCTTTATCAGAGAAACAAAAAATACTGGAATGAAAAAAGTAAAATAATCTATGCTGATGCAAATTTTTTCTGCAAAATTTGCGTAATAAAGATAAAAAGTTCACGACTGACGTGAGACCCAGATAAAGGTACACCTACTATTTAATTATGGTAAGTATAATATTGACATGAATTGGCTCATAAAATATTATAATCTGCTGTCATTATATACCTAAGTATGCGATATTCTGAGCTACATTATATAATGTAAGATATACCTCCTGAGTTAGTTATTCAATAAATATAGAATATCTATCGGAAACAACTTTTCATATTGTATCAGAAAATCTGATAATAACAATTTTGGTGTAAATCCCGCTGTCCCCATTAGGGAGAGCTCAATAAACTTAGACACCCAAAACCGAAACATATATTTGCAGATCATTCAAATATTTCATCTACCGCGGAAATCAAACCCGCAGCTCCCCCGTATGTGCCAAGCCGTAAATAAATGAATATCAATTATCGATATAGTCAGTTTTACATGCAATCTTTTGTAATATGAATGTTTGACGCAATATACCTAAATGTACCTAGGTATTATTGTTTTGACATTTGATTGGCCTATTAGGATTCCATTGAAAATCACTCGTTATTGTTAGCATCTGTTGTAAACAATGGACTTGAGAAAATAGCTAAGTATATATCTAATTGTTGAACTATTATTGTTACACTGTTCCATTTAAAAAATATAATAAGACATATCGAGCGGAAACGTGGACGGCTAGTCCACCAGTTCAAAGTCGCTCAGCGAGGTATGGAAAGAGCAGTGCTCGGAGTTTCTCTGAAAGATAGGATCCGTAATGATGTTATACGACCACATAATATCTTATACTAGCAGCCGCCCGCGGCTTCGCTCACGCGGTACCCAGATAAAAATTACCATAAGTCCCATTCCAGCACACGTAGGTACCTACTATCCTCATTATTCATTATAATATAGTGTACGCTAAACGATGACTAAAGTATTGCCATCTCTTACCATTTCATAATGACAAACAGTGACAGGGCTAACTTTAAGCAATGGCTAACTTTTGCGAACGAATATGAATAATAGGGTATGTAAGTATATTCCGTAGTTTTTGCGTGAAAGAGTACAAACATACCTAAATCTAAAAATTAAGAAATTTCGGTGAATTTAGTAAAAATTTTGAGAGTTAAGGTAAACTTTTCAAAACGCAACGATAGCGCGTCAAAATTTGATCAGAATTAGCAGCGACATCTAGTTTTCAGACGTAGAATTACGTCAGAACTCCATGAATAATCAAGATTGGAAACTTATTAGACCAGTAATAATTTATGCTTCCTTTCACAGGTAATTTGACATTGCCAGTTCCTTTTCCATATGTTTTGTATCATCTATTACTAATCTTTGGTATCATCGCTATCATATGTTGAAATAAAAGTATTTTATTTTTCATGAAAAACATGCCAAAAAATAAAGAATATACAGGTAATTATGACATCAACTAAAGGAGAAAAATCGGCTCTTTAATTTGATATAGGTTATTTGCAGTTTTAGACCAAAAATTGATTCCAGGTTTTAATCCCTTTTCACCCCTTTAGAGGTTGAATTTTGAAAAATCCCTTCTTAGTACACCCCTACGTACCAAGGTTTATCTACACTGAAAATTTCAAGTCTCTACGTCCAGCGGTTTAGGCTGTGCGTTGTCTGTCAGTCAGTCAGTCAGTCAGGACAAAGATTCTTATAATATAAGAAGATAATTATATATTTATATAATTATTATTTAGATTTCTGTGTATACGACAGAGAATCAAAGTCACCGACATAGATCAGAGAATTAGCAAACTGAAGTGGCAGTGCGCTGGTCATATCTGCCGAAAAACCGACAACCGTTGGGATAAACGAGTTCTTGAGTGGAGACCGCAACTCGTCAAACGTAATGTAGGACACCCTCGGTGGAGTGACGATCTGCGAAAGGCTGCTGGCAGAAACTGGATGCGTCAAGCCAAAGATTGGCGCGATGGCGCTCATTAGGGGAGGCCTATGTCCAGCAGTGGACTGCTATAGGCTGATGATGATGAAATTTCAATACGTCAAACCTGTTAACCTCAAACCTCAAAACATTATTTCAAAATGTCTTCCTGCAATGATTTATTTTTGATGTTATCCTAGCTTAGGGTGACAGGATTCAGTTTTTTAAACAATAAATAACTTATTAACTATACTACTACCAAACCAAATATTGCGTGCACCGTTATATCACGATCGTGATAAACGGTAACGCTTTTTTAGTAAACCAGTTAAAGAAGTTTATCAAGTTTCTCAAACACGACAATGTAATTTTATTAGGGTTCCAAGTTCCAAATCAAAATGGTGAAACGGAACCTTTTTTGTGCGAATTCATCCATCCATCATTCGTCTATCAGGGCTGATTATTTTAGCAAAAAGGTTCTAAAGCTATCGTCTAGTCACTAGACTCTAGTAGAATAATTTTAAATTAGACTTACCCACTCCTACTGCCAGTGAAAAACTCATTTCATTTTCATTGAAATTGTAAAAATAGGATAGGTAAAAACTTATGGAAGTAAATTATAGTGGTTATAGTGATTGATTTTATGGATGGGTATACTTGTAAAAATGTAAATAATACTAGAAAAATAAAACGTAATTTCAAACTAACACGGTATTAAATTCTTATTACTAAATGCTGTAGTAGTGAAGTTATATGGTGAAGAGTTAAAAAAGTAAGTTCAAAAACTAAAAGCTTTGTTCTAAACCTAAGGTCATCCCAGAGTTTAAGTCCGGTCGTGCACTTTAGTAGGTCCTTTCAAATGGTGAAGGAAAACGTGAAAAAACCGGCATGTCGTAGAACCCCTAAAAGTTCGAAAACAAGTGTCAAATGTACGAAAGGAGCTTTTGAGGTGAACTGTAAATCCTTTCACCACACTGTTTAGAAAGAACTAGTGACTCGACTAGTAGCAGCTATAAAATGTACACAGTTAAGTGTCATAGTTTTTTTTCTAACTCGCGATTTGAACTATTCATAGCCTTCAATATACAAAGTAAGAACTAGTAATTGTAACCTTTGCAGTCAATAATAAGAAAATAGCTACGTTCGTTTATCAATAGTTTTATAGCATTTTTACCTCGGTCTAGCAGGTAATTAGCAGGTAAATTAATCTGCAAAAAAAATGTACTATAAGAAAATAAGAAAAATAGCGATAATAGCGATAATAGCGATAATAGCGATAGAGTGAATAGGTACTAGAAACGCTGTAAAGGCCGGCAACGCAATTGCATTGCAGCTTCTCTCATGTTGTAGGTGTCCGTGGCCGGCGGTAATCACTTACCATCGGGCCCCTATTCAATAAACATTACAAATTGTAATAAAATACAAATAAATGTAACCGGCTACAATTTCAAGTTTCAATTTAATAAAAAATTACGTAATCTTTATTGAACGATTTGCGTTACAAACTGGCGTAAATTCAACGTAGATTTAAATCGATTTAAAGTGTTCCGTACCGATCCAATTAAATAAAGTATATTGAGTTTGAATTTGAGTTCGAAAAATAATATTCAAAGTGAGTTAGATCTTCATCTAATCTAAGATCTGTTTATCATTACTACTCTTGATCGACTATTTACCTATACGTATAATTACTGGTTTCATAAACTGATTGTTAAGCTAGTTACTTAGTAGATACTAAGGCATATTATGCCTATTTTAATTTATGCATGTAAGTTGATCCTCCTTAGACATAACACAAGATCATGACGCTTTCAAACTGAAATTGTCAGAATTATTATACTATACACACACTTAATAATTGGTAATGTGGTGTAGATTTAGCTTAAATAACCTAACTCAAAATAACTGAAATTACTTAATAAGTATAGTTTAAAATTTGATTTTGATTGGATCTTCCTCAAATTTATTATAATAGCTTTTGCTTCTCACGCAAGAAGTTAGTTGGTAATGATTTTTTTATAATAGTCATCATTTTTTTTCACAAAATTCCAGTAATATTGTCTATTATTTTAACTTAGTCCAAAACCTTACATTAGTTTGTGTGAAAGAGACAAGTAACCGAGTAATTTATACTATATTTTCGATAAAAGTTAAAATATTATTTTTAATGTAAGCGCAGCCAAGTGAACTCTTGTTTAAATAATATGTATAAAAACCTTGTAAATGATCGTACTTAAGTATTATATCTATGCTTATAACAAGGTCAAAAACTGAAAAGTATTTTAAACTAATATACAAAATTGAGACTGCAATTACTAATAATTCTAAGCAACGTTAGGTTTTGTTTGATAAATTCCGACAATTATTTTGATTGACTTACATTATTGTCAATTTATGTTTAAATGGCAACCGGACGACATGCAATCTTATGAGTTTGCATCCTATACCTACTTATATATTGTATAGAAGGTAGGTATTTATTTTATTTTATTTATGATGAGATACGATAAGCAAGTATTCCCAAGAAGGGTTGACGTTAGGCAGGTGGCCGGTCATAAAACACCTTAGCCAAAACTGTGCCGACCCTACATAGAGTGAGATATGGGCAGGAAGATGATGACGATGATGATTTGTTTATTCTTCGGAAAACACATTACAGCTGAAAAAAAACAATAGGAAAATCCTTTATGCACAATAACAATATCCACATTATTTTTTGCCCGCGGATACCTTACATATAACTAGTGTTTTTTACTCGAACTTTTAATAGTTTTGTAAACGAGAACATAGTGTTTAGACAAACCTAACATAGGCTTACAAACACTACTAACCAATGTTTTTCAATATTCGATGAAATAAATATATCTATCTATCAAAAACTATTTTACGTAACAAAAATCTTCATGCATCAACTTTTTGAAAACTTAAATAGTTTATTTCTAAACACACAATCTTCTTTGCTCCTTGCTGACTAATGTCCGCTAATATTTTTTGTGACCTACGTGGACTAAATTTCGTTTTTATTAAAATAAAATTATCTGTATGCCAAGGTAAATAGAACACGATTATAATATTCATAAACCAATTAATTATTATGTATTTAGCTTTAAATGTGCATTGCATAGACTTTAATTAAGCTGTAGGCTGAGTAGAAAATGCTAACTTACACTGGATTCAAGACTATAAAACCCGGTAAAGCTGTCAACGGTCAACAGCAACTCACAGTTAAGTTTACGAAGCCGTATTTTAGACAATCCGAAAAATAAAATTGATTCAGAAACTCAACATAATTAGAAAAAACAGGAGAAAAAATGCTGAGTGAATACAAAACTTTTATTATCACGACCATATCCCTAATAGGGTTGGCAGAGCCATAAGTTTGCCATAAACTTACAGCCACATCTGATTTAAAATCTTAAGACGGAAATGGTGAATTATATCTTTTTAACAAAAAAAGAAATAAATTCACAAAAGACTAGGCAATAATATGGTATCAGACCATCCGCCTGCCCGAAAGAAAAACAAAAACTACAAAATAAAAATAATCATAATAAAATTAAAAAGACGATGATGACGTCTACTTAAGTACATGTTTTCCTACAAATAATAATAGCTTAAAGAAATCTTAGAACGTTAATTTGAGTGTTTTGCATAAAACATTTTAGAAAATAAAAAAAATATTAACGAGCTAGCTATGGCAAATAAGCTTTTAGCCTTTTTGATTTATTATATAAAACCTGTTAACTAGCTAAATACATACTATAAAATTTGATACGATTGAACCAATAACTTTTCCATTATAAACAGGTGGATGCAAGCAAACAATTTTTAATTTGTTTATTTATCTTAGAAACCTACGCCATAGCTTGATTAATCATCATTTTTTTCGCGTTTCTATTAAAACTCCAAAGATTGTTTGTCGGTTGTGATCTGATGTTGGTAAATATTGTTTTCACACGTTTCACACGATTGGCAGTTTTAAATCTACCTAAAGTAGTAGGTACCACAAATATTGTGCGCATCGGCAAACTTCTTGCTTTATATGAAAACCGAATTTGTCCGAATATATAATTAAAAATAATAACTGAACCAACCTTTTAAAAAAATAAGTATCTACATTATAGGTAATTGTAACATCTCTATATTATTACATAACTAGCTGCCGCCCGCGGCTTCGCTCGCGTGGTACCCGGATAAAAAATAGCCTATATGTTAATCCAGCACATTTACTATGTATATTCCAAGTTTCATTCAGATCCGTTCAGCCGTTTAGGCGTGATTGAGGCACAAACATCCAAACTCACAAACTTTCGCATTTATAATATACCTAAGTAAGAAGTAAGATTATCATCATCGCGTTAGTTCGTATTTCAAAAGCTAGACGAAAATTGCCAAGGCGCACAATATTTGTGGTACTACATTTTACTGCTATGACATGTCTCTAACAAGTAGTCATGGGACCTTAGACTTGAACTGTAGTTATTCTAGTGAATATACTTGTAACATTTCAAACAGTCACACTCTGAACATCCATCAGGGCCTTTAATTATCTGAAGATCAAATATGAAAAATTAAAATGTTTTATCGCATTACCATAGTAACATTTCTTTTTTTTTTCAACCCATTGTTATAATAATGAACGATCGGTCATCCGTTAGTACAATAATAAATGTGTGTGGACATTTTACACAGCACCATCTAGCCCCAAACTAAACAAAGCTTGTACTATGGAAACCAGATGGCTGATAGAATACTTATATACCTTTACTTTTTTTGTAAATACATACTTAAAATATTACAACACCCAGATCCGGAAGAATTTTTTGCAGAACATGCAAACATTTCTCCCGCAGCGCGAATCGAATCCGCGCCTCTTGCGTCTCAGCCGAGCACTCGCCCACCACGCCATCGAAATCATCTTAGTGAATTGTATCTACAGCAGACGCTGCCTACAGTAACTCCGATGGAGGTGAAGAAGAACGATTTGTTAGGTGTTGTTAATCAATCTGTGGTAAGGTGATTGATCTTTGATCTCATTATGTATTCAAGACTTGGGGATTTGGAGACAAATGTTGGCACTTTGCCTAAAGCGCATACCTATTGGCGAAGAGTAACGTTTAATATGTGTAGTTATTAATATTAGTCATAAAACAAGCGTGATAAGAATTCATTCCTACTTAAAATACCTATTCTTTAGACGGCATGTTTATGTGCTCATTCATAATTTCCCATTCATTTATTCCTTTCTTACTCGTGTCATCTTTTACACAGTTCATCCTTCTTTCTTTGGCCTACCTCTACCCACATATCCACATTCAAACACTTTTCTCGTCTCATGACACGTTCTAACTAACCTCCGTAACTAACCTATTACTTATTCTTCACCATAATAATGAGCTCTTTATTGCTTATTTATTACACCTTTATATCATCTACAGAAATACACATATCATTAAAAATACAAATACCAAACCAAAACTCAATAACAAAAATAAAACTGTTTTGTACCTATAAAATTTTTCGATTTCGGGCGATTGCTCGGCAGAAACGCAAGAGGCGCGGGTTCGATTCCCGCTGCGGAAGAAATGTTTACATGTTCTGCAAATATTTCTTCCGGGTCTGGGTGTTGTTATACCATGGTACTCGTAGTTTCTGATACCCACGACACAGGGAATCCTAGTGTGGGGTCAGGACTATGTATGTGACTGTTGAATGTTATTTATTTAAATATTCGCCTAAAGAACACAGGTTATAGACAGCAGGCAAGGTGCTCAAGGCGATGTTAGCTCGTTGGTTTGATAGGAATAATCAGTGATAAGAGCCTGTCCGTTGGTCTTATCCATCAACATCTTTGAAATACATAGATATTATTACGCCCGTATCCCAAATGGGGTGAGCAGAGCCACAAGTAATCATAAGAAAACTTGCAGTCCCTGATTCAAAGTCTCAAATTGGATATTAAGTAAGTTCGCATGAGCTAGTGGCCAGCTCTTGTGACGGCTTAACGTGCCCTTCGAAGCACGGAAGCGCTCAGTGAGTAATGCCACTTGTGGTCACCCATCCTAATTGTGACCGCGCACTACGTTGCTTAACTTCAAGGATCAATCAAGAACGTCTAAGCAAGCTACGTCACGAGCGCTTCGATTTGTGAACCATGGTGACAGATGATCAACTCATCACCCATATAGATGGTCTATTATTTTGGATAGGATACTATCCCTTAGTCGATTCTTACGACTTGCTCAGGGAGAGAAGCAGTTGGACCCATTCTACGCTTTTTTATTTATTTCCAGCCCAGCAGAGAAGCAAAATAGTAAATAATACATCATAATTATGTTTTTTTATTATGCGACTAAGTCCAAGCTGACAGTCAAGGGAACCAAGGCCGAATTAATTTACGTAAGTATAAAAAGGTACATTATGTCTTAGCACTTTGTTACCTGGACAATAAAAGGTACACAAATGACACTACTTGTGTCAACGCGTAATGAATCATTGAATAACTTGAGGACAACTTACATTTTGCATCAGTATTTACTTAAATATTATATGACGTTTAATAACGTAAACGAGGATTGGTTGGCTACCGGTAGCAGGAAATCCTGCTAATTAATATTTGCTTTAGCAAAAGGCTGAACGACCAAAGCAAAAGTCTGGCGGCATAATAATACTTATTTATTTTAGATAAAATCAATCCTTCAATCAAGGCATAGATCGCTGGGAGCAAGTAATATCTACAAAATAAATAAATGGTTAAACAAAGAAATATTTAAAACAACAAACTTTTATTTAAATGCTCTAATAAGAATAAAATAAACTTTAAATTAAATCAAACTCATCAATTTATTAAATTACACAACTTATATGATATAAAAGCTTGTCGCAAGATTTACTATCTATCTATACAAATTAATTACGACGTAAATGACATGAAGAAAATTATTTTTTAAAAACTAAAATAAAATGACTTCGATGACAAATAATAAAACTTCCATTGAGCCATCATAGAACCTAATAACTAGGTAGTCAGCTTTTTTTCCTCACATTAAAAAAGTCTAGGTACCTACACCACATTAGTACACAAAAAAATTTAAATAAATATTTACAGCCGAATTAAGACCCTTTTTAAAGTCTGTTAAAAAAGTTTTGTTGTTCTATTATCTACGAACTTTAGCTAATGATTTTCAGATAAGTATTATCTTCAAGTATGAAGTTGTTATGTTTCTTCGACGACAGCTTGTCTACCTAGTTAGTAGCTTTGATTAGCAGAAAAATATTGAAGGAAAAATTCTCGTTCTGTCGGCAATCGGATGTTAGTCAGGGTTGTGCTATCAACAACTGTCAAAGTGCGACAGTGTCAACTGACCCTGATTGATAAGCAAATAACTATTAACCCACACAGCCGATAATCGCTAAACGTGAAACGGTAATTAGTGTTCTGATGAAGTTGTTTGCAGTGATTTTGCAAGCTATTAGGTATTTGAATTTCCGTTCTTACATGCTTACGTACCTATATAATATCTTGGTCATCGACCTTTAAAAGTAGAAGGTCAATCAGCCTTTGATTTGACCTATTTCACTCCTAATTTTAGGAAGTGTGACTTTTTAATATCGATCTTCTTTGATCCCCAAATCCTGTCACTATGCTTTGGTATCCCGGGCTATTTGGTATACCAAAGCAAATATGGCATTCATCAGCATTATATGGAGAACTGAGGTAGCTAGGTACTACCCTGTTCCATTGACAGCAGATACAAAATTTTTTTTGCGTCATTGTAGTTTAAATAATAAGGTTATGTCAATGATACTGACCTAGCCAATCATAATAGATAAGTTTTTGTTTACTAATTCATAAAATTTGACGCTGTCTGTGCTAAATAATATACGACAACTACAGCGTGGTTTATGTTTATTTGACTAAAATTCCTAACTTAATATCATCGAAACCGTTAATTCAAAAATAACAGTAACAAACAAGTTATCCAAAAAATCTAATAAGTAGGTAGTACCCAAAAATTTATGGCGCTTTTGGACAGATAGCAGCGTTTATTGGCATACAGGCATTTATTGAGTAGCCTAAAGGGTAACAGAAATTGATTCCAAAAGTTTTTTGTGTTGCTAACCGATGGCGATGGGCCAGAAGATGCGTAGGTACTTAGCTTTGCAACTTCAACAAGTTCAACAACGGGACATTGTGACACATTCGTTCTACGAACGCTATGTAATATTTACAATTTTTTTGCTCAATCCCTATCCAAACACACGTGTCAGTAAACATAGAGTTCGAACCATTTCAGAAAGAGACAGATAAACAGGTGATACTTGTGATGTTGTGTGATATCTATCATTATCAAATTGCTTTCAAATTGTCATTATGTGAACTCGTTTGTTTTTGAGTAGCACGTTGTGAAGAGGAGGTTATCAAAACATCGACCACTATGTTTTTTATTTCTAATTAAATGTAAATTAAGTTAATTAATTTGTAGCATTCTCTGTTTTGTGGGAATCGATCGAGCGCGTTAAAAACACGCTGCGTTTCTTGGTTGGTTTTTAATTTGTTTTATTTAGCACATCCAACGAATAAATCAGGGGACAAATTTTATTGTGAAATAAAGTTCTATGTGCTCAGATGTGCTCTTCTAATTATGGGTGCATTTAAGTTAAACTCAGTAGTAATATTTGTATTAAAGGTTAACTATTTTATTGTATTTCTATAATAAAAACATGGTAGGTACTTAATAGAAAAGGTAATGAAAAACTTGACGTATGAAAAATTAAAATGTGTGAATTATGCTACAGCAACAAAATTGCAATACTCGGCGCTATGCTTTCACTGTCAGAGTTAAAGGTCAACTCTGTTATTTCCGTCGAATCCTTGAGTTCAGTCACTAAACTAAAAAAAAATTGTCAAACTTCATAACAATGGAAACTTTTGGTTATAGAAACACTACACCTATCTGACTCATAACATTTTCTAAAATAATGTATCTATAGGTATATTTAAAACAATAAGTTTATATACATCTTTCTTATTTATTTATTTATTATTATTTATTATAGCCGTTTTTGTCCCACTGCAGGCCAAAGGCCTCCCTTCCCTTTTTCCACTCTTCGCGATTTAACACTGTGACAGGCCATGTGCCAAGGTGAGTGTCCAGCTCGTCACGCCATCTCATCCTAGGTCTTCCACGTCGCCGCGTCGCGTTGTGTGGGGTCCACTCTGTGGTCCTCCTCGCCCACAAGTCGCTCGACATGCGGCAGACGTGTCCGGCCCAATTCCACTTCAGGCTGGCGGCTTTTTGACCAACGTCAACAATTCGGGTTTAGGAGCGTAGTATACTGTTCCGCACGCGGTCTGACAGTTTTATTCCTAAGATACTTCGCTCCATAGCCCATAGTTATTTATTTATTATTATATATTTTTCCCATTTTTTACATTATTAGTATTTTTTAGTACTTACCAACTTAGTAATTTACCAAATTTTATATCCTTTGTACATGCGAACTGAAACTGTAGATATCACTAACCTGTTACTTACCCATTTAGAATTAAGATTTTTCTGCAATCAGCGCACAGGCTAAAAAATAGTAAAATCACCCACTAAAATGGATTTTTCGAAATTCTACTCCTAAAGGGGTGAAAAGGGGTGAAAATGTTTGGATGGAACTTTATAACGCGTAATGCGATTGACCTAAAACTCGTACCTACACTATGCGAGCGAAGCCATGTATGAAAGGCAGTGATGTATATAATATACCTACTACTACTACATTATCATGTATATTTAATATCTTTCAAAATAGTGTAATAGCATTACTATAATAGTTTACTAGACAAAAACTTTGAAATTGCTTCCTGATACGCGGATAGCGATTGTCTGAAACTTAAAATTGTTTTTGACATTAGTTGTCAATTTGTGTTTGACAACTTATATCCAGTTACTGCTATTAAATAACCATCAAGTAACAGTCACCTTATTACACGGTGTAACTGGAGGGGTAGATCATCGAGAGCAGGGCAATGGGGGACCTTTCAATGATAACGCTAGTTTGTTCCACATTATTCATTGGTTCAAAAGTTATTAAGATTTTTAAGAAATTTTAGTCAAAATCCGATTTTGGGCTAGATGTCCCAACTGCAGCAAAAATAAAAGTTAGGTGCCAGCCAATTTGTATCCAAGTAAAGTGTAGACTGTTTATTACTTACGAATTGCCCAAAAACGTCTGGCCCTATTTCATCAAATATGTAGTACCTACTCTCATTATCTAACGCCCTAATTATAGACTTGGTCAATAGCACATCATGCAACACAGTTGAGTGAGTTATAAGCTGATTGTGTTCAGTGCATAAATTAGGATAAACATTATTTTTCATACAATCATAGTCCTAGGCTAAGGATAAGACCTATACTGAGTAAGAGTATATTAGGATAAGTGAAATGCAGGATTATAGGTGTGAAACCAAGTCATCAATAATGCATGTAAAGTGCATAAAAATAAGTAGGTAGGTTACAATGCGTCAGCGTTAAAAGACATTGTCAGATTTCAATAATAATAAAAATACATTGTTTGAGTTGAGGATAGTGAAATACCATACCTAACAGAGATAGACGCGAAATAACTCATGGTCTATATAATGTGCTTCAATATTGTTTTACATCTTCATAAAGTCAAGGTGGACATTAATATAGTGAACCCTGACTTGTAAAGTTACACAATAATAAAAATAATAAATATTTATTTTCAGACAACTTATTCTACAGTACAAAAAACTAACATTCAAAACACATACAACAAAAAAATATATATCGCGGTCTGGCAGAAATTTACCTAGATTCTATCAACCCAAAATAAATAAATATTCTCCGGCCGCATCAACAGAGCGGATATGTATAATTTGGGGTAATAGGTTGTTGAGTGTTTCTGATAACGATACCTACCTCCAGCTTAGCCTATTGTTTGACTATGCGATTTTTTATATGAAACTGAATGAATATTTAGTAATATAAGATATATTTAAATAAGTTTTTGATGACTATGTTGATTACCTATAATAATATTATTGTCTGCTGTATTAACATTATTATAGGAAATATTCAAAAGGCGGAAAGATGCATCCTTAGGTGATGGATACATTCATATTTGTGCCTTTTGCCGTGGAAACTAGGATCCTGGGGTTCGGAGACGTGGCTTCTTTTCAAGGAGATATCCAAGAAGCTGATGGATGTGATCAACGACCAAAGAGCTAGCGCTTACCTCGGACGAAGGTTAAGTATAGCTATCCAACGAGGTAACCTCGCCAGCCTTTAGGGGTGCTTACCTGCGGTCAATGATCTGAGCTCTTTTCTATCTGTAGGCGAACTTAGATAGAAAACTGAGCTCATTTTCATTTCATATTATTATTCCGATTACCTTAAAGTATTAAAATTATTAGTAAATTACTATTATGTTATACAAAATAATAGAACTTGAACTGATGAAGAATTATGCACCGGGATGTAGGTCTCAATTTACTTTGAAACAATGTAGGTAGGTTTCTTATAATCTCTGTAAAAGAAACTAAAACACCCAAGAAAAAGAAGCACTTGCCCACATTTCGGAATAATTAAGGTAGTCCAGAAATTACAATTCCAACAATGTATTTGGTCCATCCAGTTTTGCACAATATCGTTATAGAAAAAGGCAACTTACTTCGTGAAGAAAATCCCTGTGACACTGTCATGGTGATATTGGTGAACTCGATGTCGACTGAAGACTTGACTGGCAGGCTCACTTCGAGGATCCTGCACTCACTAGCCTCAACATCCTTGGCGCCCAGCTTGTGGCTCAGGATATATTTTGCTATTTTAGACATGGTTCACTGCACTTTTTCTACTACGATCACAATGTCATAGCGTCGATGCAAATAATGTGCTCTAAAAATTTTTTTTCTAGAAAGTAAATATTTTGTTTAGTGTATTGTTTGGGGTATGTAAACGTTATATCATTGTAATTGTTTATTTTTGTTTCATAATAAGTGTCTTCTGCAGTACTAAAGGCCGTGCGGAACCGCGCGTGGCCGTTCACAGACTGAGCGCAGGGCGCATTCATATATTTTACTTAGATATTTATTGTAAGTCTTACAACTTAATATGAGTTTGATAGATGCTTTAAATATTGATATTTAATGAACAATAACGATGATTGATTTATTAGCTACTGTATTTTAATTTATTGTGGGATAGTTTATTTTTACCCTTATTTTACTCTCAAACGGTGAAGGAAAACATCGTGAGGAAACCGGCATGTCGTAGAACCTAAAAAAGTTCGAAAATATGTGTCAAGGGAACGAAAAGAGCTTTATAGGCACACTTTAATCCTTTCACACTGGTTCGAAAGAACTAGTGCCACGACTAGTTAGATAGACCCTATCTTATTACATAGCAACGACTTATTTCAATTGATTGCTTCTGCACTGTTAGGTCAATGAACTGGTTGAGTTTTTTTACATTATTCTTATAAAGAGTTACAAAAACTATTTGATGTATTTGTTTACTGTATTAGAGTAGAGCGGGTCTTTATACATACATATTATCACGCCCATATCCCTAATGGGGTGGGCAGAGCCACAAATGAACATAGGAAAACATGCAGCCACTTCTAATTAAAAATCCCAATATGGATATGGTGAACCATGGTGACAGGTGATCAGCCCATTGTTCATATAGATGGGATAAGGATAAGGATACTATCGACTATCCCTTAGTCGACTTTTACAATATGCTCGGGAAGGAAAGCATTCTACGCTTTTTCTTTACTCCCAGTCTGGCAGAGAAATACCTGAGGTCTTTGTTAGAAAAAAATTCAAAATTTCGATTTTATTTAAACATTATTTTAATTGCTGGAAAGCTACACTATCCCTTATGTCTATCTTACTATCCTAAACCCGTAGTGTGTAAGTATTAAATGAGCCTTATCGCGGCGTATCGGCTGAATACATATAAATTAAATATACTTATTACTAGTGCGTGTGCTGGAATAACATAATACGGGCTATTTTCTATCGGGCCACCACGCAATTGATGTTATGTAGTAAAAAATATTTTAGGTTAGCAATAAGCGTCATTTCTTATCAAAAAATGAATGCTGTACGTATTACCTACTTATTACTATCACAGAAGCGCTCGTGGCGTAACTTGCTTAGACGTTCTTATTTGATCGTTAAAGTTAAGCAACGGTTTTGTTCGATCGCAATTGGGATGGGTGACCGCAAGTGGTATTACGAGCTGAGCGCTTCCGTGCTTCGGAGGGCACGTTAAATTGTCGCTCCCGGCTTTTATGTCGTTAAGTCATGACGGAGGCCTTTAGGCGGCCTAAAAACTCCGTCACTAGAGTTGGCCACTAGCTCACACATACATACCTACTCATTTAATAATTACTGATAAGTTTCTCTAAACTTGATAATTAATATTACGAGTATAAGTAATAAGGTCAATATCTATCCAACATGTCGTAGAAACAAAAAAACAAGTTTGAAAAACAGTGATGGCTGATCACTTGTCACCATGGTTCACCATATCCATCTTGGGAGTCTTGGATCAGAAGTGGTTGCAAGTTTTCTAATGATTACTTGTGGTTCTGCCCACCCCGTTAGGGATGCAGGCGTGATAATATGTATGTATGTAAAACAGTGTCAGGTGCAGGAAAGGAGCCTTTGAGGCGCACTTTAAATCCTTTCACAACACTGGTTCGAAAGAACTAGTAGTAACCTATATATCTAAATATACATATAAATACTCTTACACTACTAGCTGACTGCCTGACTGGCTAACTGACAATCAATGAACAGCCTATGAATACCATTTCGGACCCAAGGCATCCCTGAAAGATACCCCTGGGGGTGCTATGGGAACTAAGATTTAGACCCGTGGCACCCCCAGGAGGGCATTGACGACTGCAATGCCGGCCTCCTCCAAGAGCACTCTTACACCATTAGAATATAATATTATCCAAGAGCACTCTTACACCATTAGAATATAATATTGCAGTTCAATCGGCATTGCAGTCGTCATCAAAAATTCAAATGTGGCCTCTGCTCAAGGACATTGTACAAGTATAAATAACAGTTTTCAGCTAACGGACCGATTACGGTATTTTAAAAACCAGTCAAGTGAGAGTCCAAATCACACACGACGGAACCCTTCGTACCACCAGGTTCCATCTTTGTACCACCATACATGTACTTTTTAAAATGAATTTTACTCTGTGTACGATGATCGATTAAGAAAGTTAAAAAAATCTTGTAAAAATAAAAATATTTTTATATCTGTTGTTATAGTGGCAATAGAAGTACGCACACCGTGAAAATTTCAATTCTTTACCTCTCATGAACCGTAATAGGTAGAGAGTTGAAATTTTCTGGTGGTCTATCGAGAGGACTGGTGGTCTAGTGGTAGCGGGTAGCCTTCCGATCCTAAAGATCGTGGGTTCAAATCCGATCGTACACCGTATACGTGCATGTCGTAGAACCTACAAAAAAAAATGTTCGAAACATGTGTGAAGTGTAAGAAAGGACCACTTTAAATCCTTTCACCACACTGGTTCAAAAGAACTAGAGACACGACTTAGTACCTACATAAAATACGAAGTTCTAGAAGTAAAAAAAATTATAAGTATTTTTTATTCGGAGTCACAGTAATTTAATATAGCAAGATAAAGTCATAATAAGTTAAAACAAATATTATTGACATTATGAAATTGATGGATTAGTGATAGAGTCTACAAACAATCGCTTTTGAAATCGACCAACTACGAAGCATCGAAACTAACAAACAGCTCACGTTATTTTAAATTCATCTTAATTCATATTTCAAAAACCATAAATAACTACAAATATTTGCCGATTATGCAGATTCGATCAACGGTTTAAAAGTTTATGCTAAACACACAAACATACAACGCCAAATCATCTTAATAACCTTATGAGTTCAATGACTAAGATAATCTACTAGCCTAAGAGGTTATGGACTATAATCTATCGATAAGGCACGGTAAGAAGCAATAAATATTGAACGATTCCTAATGTCAATATCAAACGGCCTGCATCACTCACTTGGACCACTTTTGATCGCCTATTTTTTAGGCATTAGGTAATGCTAGCACATATAATCATCATCCACAGCCTGACTTAACCCACTACTGGGCCTCTCTTTGTTTGTGCTATTTATCACGGTTTTGTGTTAGTCTTGACCATCCACGGTTCACGATTTAGATAATTATCAATTCTAATTGTTGGTCATCTCACCACAGTGGGACAACAAACAAAGCTGAAAGCGGCTGAAACAGCTGAAAACGCCAAGCGGTGTAAATACTCAGTTCTTTTGAATGGTTATATTTTTATAGCCTTTAAAGTGCATTTTAAATCCTTTTAGCACACTGGTTCAAAAATACTAGTAACACGATATACTATCAATCACCTCAATC
Organism: Scotopteryx bipunctaria; assembly: GCA_949320045.1. NCBI lineage: Eukaryota > Metazoa > Arthropoda > Insecta > Lepidoptera > Geometridae > Scotopteryx > Scotopteryx bipunctaria. The sequence continues at coordinate 6,817,735 of OX439450.1, read as the reverse complement.
TCCATGTCATGGTGTAGGTACTAGAGTACCTACCTCATCTAGGCTAGGTCATAAACTATGTGTATTCCAAATATCAAGTGAATCCATTCAGCGGTTACGGAGATAACCGCAGTAAAACACAACATCTAAAAAGAATAAATAAATAAAATAAAATAATAATGCTGGAAATTTACCACAGCGCCATCTAGAACCAGGTGGCTGAAAGGGTACTAAATAATAATACAACACACAAACCCGGAAGAAATATTTGCAGAACATACAAACATTTCGCCCGCAGGGGGAAACGAACCCGCGCCTCTTGTGTCTCAACCGGGCAATCCCTCGGTTCGCCACCAAGGTCGTCCTATGACGAACTTGAATATTTCTATGATTGTGGTGTAAAGCCAATCTTTAGATCTGATTCTTCATAAAACGAATGTAACTACTTTTTAGTATTCAGCCAACACTGGAACAATTTTCTTAAATCATTCATTAGTTAGAGTATATTTTTCTTTATAAGACAGCACTCTATTAATATTTATAAATATTTATCCATGCAGTTGGTCGCGACCACTAGATATGCGCGGCAAGGTCGTCGCTTCAGCCCTGGATCAATACTTCAGTAATTACCTAGCCACCTATTTTACTGTCTTTTCATTCATTATCTATACCTATAAATGAGCTTAACCTGACTGACTGACTGACTGATTCATCATAGCCGAGCCGAAACCGCTGAAGATAGAAAGCTGAAACTTTGAAGATAGCTTCCTTTTATATCAAAAACACCCACTAAGGCAAGGTTTTTCGAAATTCAACGAAAATTCCGCGATGTCGCACGAAGTTACCAAAATCATTGAAAGCAACCTAATAACATTTGTCCATGCAGTTAGTCGCGACCACAAAAGGCGAATACCTATATGCGGTATTTGAGGTCGTACCTTAGATATTTATTTAAATGACATGACATGAGTGATATGCGCGGCAAGGTCTTTGCTTCAGCCCTTGATCAATACTTCAGTAATTGCCCCACACACTACTCATTCATTGATTTTATGGCCTGTAGTGACTTTGTTTCCAATATACCTATTTCATTTTTTGAAACTAATAATCTACTAAAACTAAGAATTCAACAGTGTGCATGCTAAAAATAAACCTGTAACCAAACCATGTTGGCTTTGTTTTTCAGAATTCCCTTGAATTGAACACTTACTGAGTGTTATTTAACTATTTTTACCCACGGTGGAATTGAGAAGGTATATACGTTTGGCCTAAGAGGCTGTATGTTTATTTATTTATTTGTCTGTTACCATTTTCCTCAAAAACTACTGAACCGATTTCGATGCGGTTTTTTGCATTTTATTGGTGTCATTTCAGGGAAGGTTCTTAGATATATTTTATGGCACTAGCCCATCAGGGGAAACTCTATACCTACTAAACCGATTCTGATGTAGTTTTTTGCATTATGTTAGTATCATTTTAGATAAGGTTCTTAGATATGTTTTACGTCCATAATACACCAGGGGGCGCAGCAGTTAGTATAGTTTTTTTGCACTTCTGAATCTCAAAAACATTTTTTTTAAAGACCTGCTTTTGTTGTAGACAACTATTTTTTTATCGTCGTGGGTTTTTGAAAATGTTTACATTTTCACATTTGTACCTAACATTGTTTGCCTTTTGAACTTTCATAGCAATACACATCAAAAGAAACTCTCAAATGTTTCTCTATCAAGTTATTTTTGGCGTTATGTGTACTTCTGTCTATGATAATATTACGGTCGCCACAGGAAACTCTTTTGTGAATACGCTGATGTTCATAGTAGTAAGTTTCATATTATTTTTTTCTCAGATGTATACATAATATGTATCAGCAATAGGCATAAATCTGTTATGCCTAGAAAACCTGAAAATCGGAATTAGGGCTCTGAAAATCGGAAAATGTTCCCCGTGAAATAACACAAGTATAAAGCCTAAAACATTTTCTAAACGTAAGAATAATTACATTGATTCATAGATTCACGGCTAGTCATGCCGAAAATTATACCTCTATACCAAATTTGACAATTCACAACATTGAAATAGTTTTTGTATATAAGAGAAAAATATACACAAATACAAACATTTTATGCATTATCTTATATCCATTTGAAAAGCTGTATTTATACAGACAGGTACGCATTCTTCCTTCATCCAAAGTTATTATTCTTGCTCGCAAAATAGCCTAAAACTGAACTAAATTAGCTAAAAGAGTAAAAAATCATTGACTTCTGTTTATACATACAAATAATATATTGTTTTTTTCTAAGATTCTAAATAATGTATTTTTAAACAAAGACTACTTTCCTGAAAGATAATTTTATAATATTTTAGGGAATGAAAAAATATTTCAATTTTTTTATATGTGCACGCGTTGAAGTCTTTTGGCAATAGAAATTCACACTTGTGAAAATTTAAACTCTATCTATTACGGTTGATGAGAAACAACCCACTGACAGACGGACGGTAACCTTTTGTCCTTTTGTTAACGCCTTGTAAACGAGTCTTAGTAAACGTCACTGTTTGATACAATTATTTTTGCAGGCACCTTAGTGCCGCCTACCAGATTACTAGCTTCTAAACTGGTTTTAAATTGTTTTTCACAACCAGTCACACTGTTTATTGTTGCAACTATTTTTTAAGTCGTATTCCCAACGAGTTACTGTGACTCACTTGGGTGTGTTACCGGATGTAGGTACTAGGTACTCACCCTTCTACGCAATTAACCAAGTAGCAAATTGGTCAATCATTTTACTCTACAGCAAAGTAGCAATTAAGGGATTGATGACCAATGAGTATTTTGGCAAAATCCCTATTAGATATTTTAATATTGAAATCTCAAGGCTATCGCTATATTACCGTGGTAATACGGAATGAGATTTTTCGATATAATTTTTTTTGGCACATTTTGTAAAGAGTCGCATATGATCTTACACGCTTCGATTTTGCGACGGGATTATATCAAAATCGTCCAAAATCTACCAAATCTTTACACATTGTTTTATTTTTTATTCATTGTGGAAATGAATAAAAAAAACATGATAATGTTTAGGGTTCCGTACCAGAAGGGTACCAACGGAACTGTATTACTAAGCCTCCGCTGTCCGTCCATCCGTCTGTCAGCGGGCTCATGAACGGTATTTTTGAAACGATCTAAAACTTACTGATTTATACAAAAATAATAATGAAATTCTAAATTAAAGGGATCCTCGTAGAAGAGACTTGTTTCATTTTGCATTTTTTACCTGATTTTAATAAGGAACGCTGCCACCTGTATAGGTAGCATAGAACTGACTTTTATGTACATAAATTATGGTACGAAACACTCAGAGTGCAAGTTCGACTCTCACTTGACCGGTTTTATTATTCTAAAGTCAAGACATTGAGACTTTTTTAGTACCTGTCCTTCCTCCTACGCTACATCCAACTTCGATATGAATTTGTACATGACCTACACGAAAAAGTAGGCAATTTTATGCGTTAGTATAGGTAAAATTGAAATATAATTATAATTCGTATAAACATGTGAATTATGCACATAATTAGGAACCAGCAAACAAAAAAACAAACGAAGATTAATTTGTGTAACTAATTTATTTTCTTCGTCATAATGAGGTGCGATCCGACTGAGTGACATCTTTGTCTTATTTCGTGTAAACAATACCCTTTGTATCGTTGACCGCACACATGCGCGCTACCGTCCCAACTCAATCTACAAATTAACATGCAACGTAACAAATACGACTACAGTGCAATTATTTACCGAGTACGGACAAAGGGTTCCGATAGTCCAGTTCGCGCTGAGTCGAGCGGAGGCGCGCGCGCATTCCCCGCGCGAGGCAGTGCTACACGCGCGATATACTTCTACGAACTGTGAACAAACTACGCTAAGATGATGCTCGCTGGTGCTCAGATTATGGACAAATCGAGTGTGGTATACAGCCAGAAAATCCAGGAACAAAATTATGCCCAGAAAGCAGAGGTGCCAATGCCCTCACTAGCACTCTCGGAGCCGCTGCCAGCAGCGCAGGGTCTCTCCAGGATACCCACTATCGACCCCGTAGACATTACCTTCTCCAACATCACATGCACTGTTAATTTAGGATTCAACAAAGGTGAGTCCAACTGCCCAATCTGGAAGAACCACTTACTCTCCTTGCGCATTTCCTTGAAAGAATGCAGCTTAAAATAATTTAAATATAATGTCAAGCCATACATATATTTTTAGCCAACAAAACGAACATTTGACCCAGTTTTAAGCATGTGTCGAGAGGTTAATAAGTTATCGCATGAATAGCAAAATACATAAATTTACAATAACACATTGAGTTGTTATTATTATCTTACTAGGCTCCTTTTAAAGGTGCTTGCTCTTCGTTATTGCCTCACTGTGTAACACATCATCACGCATAAATACTCTCAAGATATTTTTCTCATTCTAATTTATTTTATATGCTTGTAATGTAACCTACACAGATCTAGCAGAGTAAAATTAACCATCAATTCTTTACCCCTACTACTATTTAGGAACTGATTGTTTAATTTTCTGACTAGTTTTCTTTATCTTGTTTCGTGATTATCGACTCTTGAATTATGTTCAACGTTCATAGCAATAAATTACATATGTAAAGAAACAATGTTATCTCCACTAACTAAGCGCGAAGCGCTCATGGCGTAGCTTGCTTATACGTTCTTGATTGATCGTTGAAGTTAAGCAATGTTGTGCGCGGTTACAATTGGGATGGGTGTCCGCAAGTGGCATTACGATCAGAGCGCTTCTGTGCTTCGGAAGGCACGTTAAATTGTCGGTCCCGGCTTTAAAGTCGTTAAGCCACGACGGAGGGTTTAGACGGCCTAAAAACTCCGTCACAAGAGTTAGCAACTAGCTCATATCATAGACTAATTATCAATTGTGTTTTGTTTATCTATGCTTATACGAACTTACTTATTAACTTACCACTAACCAAGTAATGGTAAGTCCAATAAGTACCTAAATAAATTGAGTCTGAGACGCTAAGACGAGCCAAAAGTAGCGCGGCGCTACCTCTCTTTTCTCGAAACGTTTCGTCGTATTTTCGAACCGTCATCATAGCCATACTCTTTTTACCAAGATTTAGAGTTTGTAGAGTCAGGGCTTACAGGTAGAGTTATTTGTTATTTATTGTTATAAATGAGGTACAGTCAAGAGCACTTAGACCTATATACTTTGGACTTGAGACAGGCCCCGTGGACTATGTGATGCGCAGCACAAATCAGAGCTCAGACAAAGACTTGGCTCCATTAGTGGTTTTCTCATAACTTTTTAACAGTGAAAGCATTATGAACTAGTGAGTCTTGACAACCAATTTTACATAGAATGTTTTTGGTGGGATTATAATTTCTTCTATCTTGCACAGTGTATAGGTACCTAGATACAAACAATAAAATGTATTAAAAAGGATTACTATCTAATACAATAATCAGTATCTTATCAGTAAAAAGTCATAAATTGTATCATGATGACCTCAAAATGTTATCAAAAAAGATATTTTTTCACCTAAAATAATGATAATCTATTAGCTAGTACGAGTATCTTATTCACAGATATATTTTCTTTTTAATTTCATTTTCAGGTAAGTATTTCCTTCTGCCTATTTTTCAAGATTTTTGAAAGGCTTTTTGTGCATTTGACACATATTTTCGAACTTTTTAGTTTCTACGATATGCTTGACGATGTTTTCTTTCGCCGTTTGAGTGTACTGGTACGAGTATAATAGCGCACATATTTTTTTTTCAAACAGAAAAATCCCAATGGATTTTGCATCAATATGCACAACCGGATTTGAACCTTAGGATCTTAGGATACTTTAACTTAACGACTTAAGATCGCAAGGCTGGATCACTCCTACTACCAGGACTCACGAGGCCGTTGAATGACAAGTAATATAATAGGGATTGCACTCTACTAAATGAAAGATTTTAAGCTGTTCAAACAGCTACTTTCAGTTTAGCTATTGCAATTAGAAAAAATAACACTTTAGAAGGATTCTGTCGTAGTTCAGATAAACGAAGTTCATTTTTAGTCAATAGCCACAAAAACCTATCAATTAATTGAGCAGATTTACATAATTTGTATTGTACAGACAGATTAACCTTCAACATTCTGTTCATTACTTGGTTCTAAAGATTAAACATCTCAAATGCTAATCAAAAAAAAGCGGTCACAAATCGGGATGGATGACTGCAAGTGGCATTACGAGTTGAGCGCTTCCGTGCTTCGGAGGGCACGTTAAACAGTCGGTCCCGGCTTTTAAGTCGTTAAGCCATGACGGAGGCCTTTAGGCGGCCTAAAAACTCCGTCACTAGAGTTGGCCACTAGCTCATACGAACATACATAATACATCGAAAAAAACACGCTCATGGTGCATTAGAATAATGAAAAAAAAATAAAAACACTACAGGAACTGTAAAGTAAGAGATATCAATTATTGCTAATAAACTACTCATACACAAATTCTCATATTTTTCGACAAAAATATACATAAAACACACAAGTTTCATGTAAAGTATATCATGCATAATACAGTAAGTTGTCCCGCTGGGGAGCATGACACCAAATATTTGCAAGAAAAGATGTCATGTCTATTGACGTACCGATCAAAAAGTACGATCAAGATCCACGTGATATACGAGCGAATAAAGTCCAAGAGCTGATCAATGAATAAATGATACAATCAGCCTTTTCCTATCAAACGTATTATCGATAATCTTTTATTGTTCACTGGTATCTATGACTAATTATCACTACTTAAATTTTTTACTAACAGTTTTTGGTGTAAACTTATACCTACATACTCCTTGCATTGCACCACCTACCTAAGAATGTTCAATAATGAGAACTCTAGACAATGCAAAGACTCTCCTGTATATCTCGTATCTAATATAATGTTTTCGTTCATTAATTAGATTTAACTGACACTCAGAAATTGATAGACGTTCTACAAAAGCTGAGTACACACTTAGGGAACAAAGGCTACCGAGCGAACGAAGAAGCAAGCGGGAGTTTAGTCCTGTTTTGTTTCAGCATCGGTGCCGATTAATCTTACTCTCTAGCCCTAGCTCGCTTACATTCGCTTGGAAACCGAGCTTAAGAAGAAAGTCTACTTGAGTCCAATTCCGAATTCACAATACCTCAGTGAGTAGCCGTTTTCTTACCGTGTGGACGTGTACATTGGATCTTCAAATATATAAAGGAATATCTCAAAAAATACCTACATCATATTAGCCTTATTAGCACACGCGTCATCTGACCTTGCTAAAATACGAATATCAGGCTGGACTACAGCTGGTGGTGTATAATGTTATGACCTATTTAATGATCTAATAGTCAGTTTAATAACTTAATTACTTAATGAATTAGAATAACAATCGTATAATTTACATATGGTAGATACAATAGAAGACACTCATGTCTTAAGTCTTGCACCATAAGTGCTTTCCAAGCTTTCCAAGTTCCATGCTTCCAGGATCTATAGATTAGGCTGTGCGATGGTTCTCAGTCACTTAGTCAGTCAGACAGTCAGTCAGTCAATCAGTCAGTACCTAACGTTTACGTTAGTTAGTTTAAACTATTCTACAACGTTTCTGACAATTAACCAAACAAGTCTATAAATTATCTAATTTTAATATCCTGCCAAAAATTCAATACAAAAAACAGAATTGGAAGTTACCTATATCTATCGTACTTGTATGTAATGTTTTTTTATGATGACTGTTATACTAAGTCGGCTATTGCTAGTACTTGTACTTCTGATCCAAAATTGTTTGTCTAAAATGATAATTTGGAGTAAGGCTATAACTGAATCGTTGCTGAGGTATGGCTATTTGGGACGCCCGGCAGAGAGATAGGCAAACACGATGGTGGTCAAGATTGTGGGCCGTAATTAGGCTAGAACAGGACCGTTTTAGATGGGGCAAGCAAATGGAGCCTTTACCTAGCATAGTGCAAAGACAGGCTATGGATGATGATGATGAGATCCTTAACGATGGGTAAAATTAATTATGATTCATAAGCTGTTTGTTATCATGATAGGATCATAGGTCTTGCAAAGTCATTGTCTAGACTAAGTCTAGAGGTTAGATCAGTTGGTATTGTCACCGGAAAATTGCAAAGAGCTACAAGAAAAGTCCGGAATCTACTAATATGGTACCTATGTTTTTTATATCCTTACTAATCATTTAAATGCTGAAGTGTGTTTGTACATTAAATGTACAAACACACTTCAGCATTAACAAACCAAGAAATTTTCTTGGTTTGTTCTTCTTTCACGCAGCAACAGAGGAACAGATTCGTTTCACATAGACTTAGTTTACTACTTCAAAATAATGATACTCTACATATATCTGTTAGGGGCAACTCGATTAACCGAGCAGTATTAATATGGACGTGTAACGGTCAAATTTATAAATTTATTAGGTACTTTGACCGGCCCATATTAATAATGCCTGAGTGATTGTCGATTTCTTCACTTAGGTACGTCGATCGTTTGTCCAAAAGTATTTATTTCAGGATCTAGATAACACGAACTCGTGCTACTATTATTGATATGTACCTTTATCACACCTTTATCACTCAATGTGCCTTTGTTCGAATGATATTCTTATGATATTATGAAATAAAATATCTACCTACCTAACACATTTATACCGGTCGGATTGTTCATTGTCAAGCAACGTTACTGTCTGTCGAAAAGCGCCGTACATTTTTGGCTGAAAAACAACTTTGGTATGGTAATGAACGTTCTGTCGTTCGTTAGTAGAATATTGGAACTGTTTACTAGAGAAGTTGAGTTCGTTCAACTAATACTGCGCTCTACATTATGCGTAAAGGCACTGGTGGTCTAGTGGTAGCGGCCCCGCCTTCCAATCCTGAGGTCGTGGGTTCAAATCTGGTCGTGCATCAATGGATTTTTCTGTTCGCAAAATTTATGCCAATACTCTCAAACGGTGAAAGAAAACATCGTGAGGAAAACGTCATGTCGTAGAATCTAAAAAGTTCAAAACATGTGCCAAGTGCACGAAAGACGTCTTTAAGGTGCACTTTACCAAATCCTTTCACCACACTGGTTCGAACTAGTGACATGACTGGCTAGACAAGTGAATCATCACTTGGTGTCAACCGAAATACATAGTTATCGTACGTGACAATTTATAATGTCAAGATGTTACATAGATTATGATGTTACATTATGTTACCTGTACATTATGATAATAAAACCATGTTGAAGAATATTCCTTGCCACGTACAAAGGTATGACGCTAGATTTTTTTTTTTTAAATGACGCTAGATACTTTGGCAAACAAATCCATATTTTATGGGCTTAGTGACATAATCCCCATCAGATAATTACTGTATTATGTAACTTTGATGTCCACCCTCTAACGTCATTCAAAGTTCGTACTGATGTTTGGATGGACATCATATATGTAAAATAATTGTTTTTTTCGAAACATTATTTATTTTGCTGATATTTTCAATACCGATCGACAACATTCTTAAGTTTTCGAATCTAAATGATCAAGTCTCATATCATTTAAAATGCCTTAACAAGCGATGCTGAAGTCCACTATAGAATAAATACTAAGGATATGAAGTATTTTGTTAAAAGCAATTCGGTTGTTGTATGATGTGTTTTTTTTTGTAAATTGAATCTGATAAAACGGATACAGGATTATTGACTTTTTTATCAAGTAAATATCAGGTAGTCAAAGTTCAAGGTGAAACTGATGATTGATTGTGTGTTTTAAAATAAATAGATTTCAGAAAAACAATAAATACATACATACATATTATCACGCCTGTATCCCCAACGGGGTGGGCAGAGTCACAAGTAATCATAAGAAAACTTGCAGCCACTTCTGATCCAAGACTCCCAAGATGGATATGGTGAACCATGGTGACAGATGATCAGCCCATCGCCCATATAGGTCCATCATGTTGGAGAAGATACTAGGTACTCCTTAGTCGACTTTTAAGACATGCTCGGAAAGAAAAGCAGCTGAACGCATTCTTGCGCATGCTTTTACTTTACTTCCAGCCCAGCAGAGAAAGAAAAAAACTATAATTATAGCTATAATTTGGTAAAGTTAATTTTAGAAGACATAAGTGCTTATATGTGATTAAAAAATAGGTCCTAACTCGTTTAAAGATTCTAAATATTAGTTGAAAATTAAAAACTATTTAGGTATTGTTATTTTTCCACAAAAAGTTGCTACCTACTTGGTTGCGATTTAACACTATACAATGGAATAAAGTCTTTTAAATAAGTGGCAGGTAGGTAATTATATATGTCTCGATACCGAATACCTATTCTAGCGCTCCTCAGCATGCTAGCTGCGCGTGACCGATTCCTCTACATTGATGTTTGTCTCAGATCCATCTATCATTAGTAAATAGAAATGATTATTATTGAAGAGGAACTAATTAGCTAATTTCATTAATGGGTAGTTATGAGAATTTACTTCCTTATTCGTTGAAATCAATTCAACCGAGTGCATTTAAATTAAAGTTCTCACGATAACAAAAATACAGTACCTAGTAATCTACTTCACCTAAAAACATGCTCTCCCAAACGTTTAAATATCAATACAATACTAGTCGTACGAGTACTATGTATGTATGTTCGTATGAGCTAGTGGCCAACTCTAGTGACTGAGTTTTTAGGCCGCCTAAAGGCCTCCGTCATGGCTTAACGACTTAAAAGCCGGGACCGACTGATTAACGTGCTCTCCGAAGCACGGAAGCGCTCAGCTCGTAATGCCACTTGCGGTCACCCATCCCAATTTGAGACCGCGCATATCGTTGCTTAACTTAGTACGAGTACTTAGTACCAATAAAAATTATATAATTAATTTAATTATTGTAATTAGATAAGTTCAATAACAGTATCACGTCTTGAACTTTCATTATAGATTTAGGGGTAGGCAGGTTTCTGTGAACTGTGCTAACAAGGTGACCTCTGGGCATTTTATTTTATTTATTTCGTGTGGTCGGTGATGTGATTTTTATAAAATAATGTTTTTTGTGTATTTACTTTATTTACCTTTTACATTTATTTTTCAACGTTAGGGAGGAAATAAGCTCACAATTTGGCTTTGTATTTTGTAAAAATCTTAAAAAGTATGCACATTCCCGATTTACCAGATTTTTTTCCTTGCCCATGAATTTTGACGAGATTTAAATAATTAAATGCAATTAACTGAACATTCAAGTTAGGTACGTAAGTAGCATGATAATCGCCAGTATTTCATGCCATAATATCCGGGCAGGACTTCGGACTTACGATTAACTTATTGTTTTCATTTAATAGGTATGTTAAGTACTCAATTCATCATAATAAATTCATATAGGTACTGTCGGGATAAAGTTTTTTTTTTCCATCACAACTGGTTTAATATGTACCTAAAAAGGGCGTCCACACACGGCAAAGATGCTACCTACATATCGCTCACAATACAATTCAACGAACCATCACACACGACGAAGATAAGATATATTTTCATTTCAATTTTAAGGGAGGGCACTAGCTACCTAAATACAAGTTTTTTAAACTTAGTTTGGTAGGTAGGGCTAAAATTTAAATGTAATGTACTCCAAATCGCAATAAATAAATTATTATTATTATTATTATCTTCAGCATCTTTACATACCAAGCGATATTGGATTTTTTCTTACGTTTCTGGATTTTCATGTTCAAGATATGAAATATTCGTATACAGTGTTTTGGATGTTATAAATGATGTTCTATTCAAATTGATCTTCTTTTAGAAAATGCTAATAATATTTGTAAATCGAATTCAAACTCAGAATCATCGTCAGATGAGCGTCTAATAAATCTAGCAGTAAAGCAGTTACTAGCCATAGTTTATCAACCTGTATATAGATTTTTGTAAGCTTACGAGACAACGAAGATATATTATAGCATTTAGCCGTCTGTGATACCATAAGCCGATATATTAATAAGTAACTTTACTATACGTAGCTAAAGATTAAATATAATAGTATCTTCGCCGTGAGTAACGCCCTTAAGTACTTCTGGATAAACATTACCTACTTATTTGTTTCCACTGAAGTAATTTTATTAGCAGATAAATATTCCGATAAAAGTTCCGGTAATTCTTGAGAAATGTTAATAAGCCTTAGATAACCAAGTAAGGTCATATCAAAACAAACATAAAATAGTAATAACAGTAGACTGGTGCCCGGTTCCAATATTCTACTTACGGATTCTACTCGTTCATTACCATAGCAACGTTGTTATTTGTCGAAAAGCGTCATGCATTTTTGAAAATTCGACGTTGCTCTATCGTAATGAACGATCCCTTGTTCGTTAGTAGAATATTGGAACTGAGTATGGACGTATAGCTGCAATTTATTTGAATGATTATTTGATTTAAGTGATTTTATGGAAATTATTATTGCCTATTTCGTTATTAAATACACTTATTTTGTCTTGACAATAAAAAAAATATAACTAGATACTTGTATGTTGTTATAGTTTGGAGTAGGTAGGTAGGTACTTAGGTAATAATGTACTTAATCGTGTCAGTCACCCAGTCGATGTCCAAGGGCACTGTTGCAACACCGCTTTGTTCTATTTCCTTATCTCTACTTACGACATTATCATTGTGTCAATTATTACCCAAATTCAATTAAAATGTGAGGAAAAACTATTAAAAAGTAATCAGTTAGGTAGTAAGAGTAAACTACAATTTAACAATTTATTTACATGCTGATCCATGTCCACGAATTAATAAGATAAATGTATTTTGTTTTAAAAATGTTTCGAAATTAATTCCTAATATTGGTATCTCATTATTGGCTATTTAACGTTTAGACTTGGAAAGAAGAAAATGAATAGCTGATGAATTAAAAACAAATGGCTTAAAAAACGAATTTCCATTTTACATCTCTTACATTTTTTACCATAAAGTATTATCGGTAAAAGTTTTGGCAAGCTAACTTATTTATAAGCTACTCAAAACGTACAGTGGTTTGGGTGGCACTTCCTCTGAGTTTATTGTTCGTTTCCGGTTCCTATTTACCGATGCTGTACCCGTGTGAACTGGGAGTTATGCGGGAATAAGTTAAGATACCGATATCAGAACTTACATTTACATAGTGAGAAATAGATATCAGCAAACTGATAGTCATTATAAAACTGCCGTGGAAACTTTAGAACCCTGGGGTCCGGAGGCTTGGCTTATTTTCAAGGAGTTCCAAGAGACTGATAGATGTGACCAATGACCAAAGAGCTGGCGCTTACCTCGGACAAAGGATAAGTATAGCTATCCAACAAGGTAACGTTGGCGCCTTTTTGAGACCTTACTTGCGGTCGGTGATCTGAGCTCTGTTTTCTATCTGTAGGCGAACTTAGATAGAAAACTAAGTTCACTTTAATTTCTTACCGATTAACTAAAATTTTTTAATGTGATTATAGTTTGTCTTTGTACTATCAGAATCTCTGATTGAAGTACCTAAGCTGAAACTACAGGAACCGAAATTAATATCGGAATTCCGATCCTAGGTCCCTGTAGGAATTAACGATCACTTATCTACCTCGGGTATTGAATTTTTTCTGACATAGTGAGGTGGAATTCATGAATTTGGAGTTCTCAGCTATATTGGTTCATGAAAAACCAAATGTTATTTGCCATGATGCGGTAGATTTTTTACCTACTTATAGTAAACACCTTTAGCCTATAGCAGCCCACTACTGGACATAGGCCTTCCCTTATGTAAAGGCCTACTTATAGCAAAGCCTAATAGTTAACTGTTTGTTAGGTCACGTTCAAAGTCCATATTCAATTAATAGTCTGATCTACTTACTACATACCTATAACTACCAGCTCATTGTTTTTATGTGACACTAGTTGACCCCTCGAACTTCGTACCGCCTTAGAACTATTAATGCCAAATGTTTTATCAAGTAGTTATTGCTATTCGGGGCGGCCACAAATCCAACAAATCAAATATCATGAAATCGGTCCAGCTAGAGGCCCTTACCCACAGCCCTGCAAGAAAAAGAGAGCTGCTGACGAACCGATTGATATGAATGCCATTGTTAATTATAAAAATTGTATAAATGTCCCATTGACTCTCTTGTCATAAATTAATGTCTAAGAAGTATTTATGCCCTATCCTTGTTATCCTTTTACATACTTTTTCTATTTTGGGATCGTTTTACAGGATAAAAAGTAGCCTATGTCCTTCCCCGGGATGGAATCCATTTCCTTACCAAATTTCAATAAAATCTGTTCAGTAGTTTAGGCGTGAAAAGGTAACAGAAAGCCAGACAAACAGACAGAGTTATCGCATTTATAATATTAGTATGGATAGTGAATATACGTTACGTTACAACGCATCAATATGACACCGAAGGTATGTCACTATTACTTAATCTGTGGCCAAGATGCGATGACTCGACCTAATGTCACATCCTCAGTTCCGATATGACCTAATTTCAGAGGAAACTGTCAGCTGTTACTGACGATGACGTCATGGGTTCAATGACATGCCCCACATTGTTTGATAAAGTTCGCAAAACTGAAGTTATTGCCCTGAGCAAAACAAAAGTACCTACTAGGAATTACACAAAGCTCATTCAACGCAAAACAGTCGCAGATATTTTTTATCATTATTATCTTGAAACATTTTTTTCTGGAAAAATATTATGAAAAGTGTCACCGGTGGTGTATCCAAGAAAATGTAAAATAAAATGTATCAACAAAAGACTTAAAATGTCGGAACAATGAGTCAGATATTGTCATGTTTGGATATAGGACGTTGCTCTAACAAAGGTGTTTGAGCATACATCGACTCCCGGAACACTTGGCCATTGTTTATATACTAACAGCTGATGGTTCTGTGGTGCGGCAGTACAAACTGATAGCTAAGCTGTGGTGTAGCGAAAACACTTGTTTTAGCAATACTATATTAGTGATCGTGTGGAATACTAATAGTGACGAGAATATACAAATTGATATATTATGCACGTAGGCACCACATGCTTTTGTTTACCAACAAACCGATTCAAAGCTTGATTTATTCACTGGTTTGATAGGTAGCCTGCATTTGTTTCATTCGATTTGCATAAAAACATCCATACATAGTTGCTTTAAGTAATTTTGCAAACTAGTGTAATGCTGTGTTCGCTTATAATACATTTATAATGCAACTTTTCTATAAAACCAACATAACAGCAGATATGTACCTAAGCTATTGGCGAACCTTTTTGTAATAAATAAACAAATAGTCTAACAGTAGCATAGAAATCATCTATTATTTTTGTTTTTTTCTCTAAATAATTTTTCTAATGTTTTCAATTCTTTAAAACATTTCGATTTCAAACTCAAAATTAACGACATTATTTTTAGGTTTAGTTTTTAAATCAAAACTCATTAACTCTCTGCGTTTTTATAGTCAAAATATAGGAAAACCAACATACATTGACTTTTTACAAAACAAGCTTTATTTGAGCATTTTCCTTATATTTGAGAACATTACATATTTACATGAATGATATTGAAATTATTTGATACAGATCAAAATTTTTAAATTTTAAACGCCAGGAAGACTTAATTTTTTACAATTCCTTAGGTACCTTTGATCACAGTAGTTGAAGTTTTCATTTCATTGTTTGTAAATAGATAGATAAAAATACATGAACGTTTTGGTGTATAGTCAAAAGTAAAAATATTAAAAATTTCTTCTATTTTTATGTAGGTAATAAACTAGTTGTAAATTTTTGTCTGACAAGGCGAAACATTATTTTTTATGGTTTTGTTTTTGGTATTTGCTCATAAATGAATCAACCACTAAGATTCATTTATATTATAAATGTTAAAGTTTGTGAGGATGTTTGTATGTTTGTGCCTAAATTACGTTTAAACGGATGAACGGATATGAATGAAACTTGGAATATACATAGCACATGTGCTGGATTAACATATAGGCTATTTTTTATCCAGGCACCACGCGAGCGAAGCCGCGAGAATACCTTATAAAATTAACCACTGAATATTTTGATCAGTCTAAACTCTACCAAATCCACCTTAGCTTAAATATTCCTACCTGCCTTTAAAGGGATTAATCCTTTGACTAGGCTTTTGCACACACAACTATCCACGAATAAGCTAAGCCTAAGTAACTTCTTGGGTTTTAGGTTGGTAGCCTTTGCATCATCTGCGTCTACAAGCGAAAAGCAAATAGTGTCCATATCAGATGTTTAAATAAACCCTGAGTAGCGCACAAACAGTGCTGGTACCTAGACCTACCCATGCGAGATTAGGTACCTATTAAAGCATTGTTCTGTATTACTTACTCTGCTTACCTAAGTAGAGTAATTCGTTCCTAAAATAAGAAGGTTCTTAAACGAGTTTTATTTAAAAACGAATTTTAGGTGGAGAACCAACTTGATATGAAAAGGGTATCACTGTCTAAGATAATGTAAGAAACAGTATTTTTTAACCATGTTTCTTACGATATTCTCGTCGAAAACCCACACAAATTGGCAAACTATCTGTCTCTACAACTTCAATTAAATTATATGTTGTGAATGACAGCTTCAGCTTCCACAAAAAATCGGTTATTCCAGTTTGTTGCGATTAATCTTCTGAATCAAGTCCAACTCGATTAACACTAGGTATCTGCAATGCCCTTTGATCTTGCGCAGTTTCCGCGCCAGAGCCAGATAACCTCTACTGACGTCATCGCAGTGCCCTCAACATGTACTTGACAGGTCCTCCTTATCGAAGAAAATAGTGCAAATGTTTATCGCCTTTCTTCATGTAAATTAACTTGGTATTGTTGGTGTGGTTAGGTGTTACTAAAACGTCTTTTAAATTTTAACAGTTTGTTTTTTTCTGATAGTTTCCGAAAACTCACGCATATTGTGTGTAAGGTCCATTTCACACATTTACAAAATACATAAGATTGTGCTCCTCAGTGCTCAAATTCCATTGTTTTATTCTATTTTTGAAGCAGTAGATGGGTGCACAGAACTTCTAGAGTCTAGACTCTAGAAGATCTTTTTTAGATACTAGAGCAACTTGAGTCTGTAGACGTGGCTAGAGGTTATATAAAACACGCATGAATACACTTTGACTTTTCAGGTACCTAGATGACACTTATAGTACCTAATAAATAAAAAAAAAAACAGAAGAGTTCTAAATATAAATGGACCGCAAAGTTTATACTATGTCAGGAAAATCGGAACAATCCTATCCTACTAATATTTATAAATACGAAAGTTTGTGAGGATGTGTGGGTATGTTTGTGCTTCAATCACGCCATAACGGCAGAACGGATTTGAATGAAACTTGGAATATACATATATTGTGTGCTGGAATAACATATAGGCTACTTTTTGTCCGGATACCACGCGAGCGAAGATGTGGGCGAAAGTTTTAAATAGTTCTTAATTTCAGGTAGTAAGCAGATTCTCCATGGCGTCCACGGCCGATTGCGACCGAAGCAGCTGATCGCGATCATGGGTCCCTCCGGCGCGGGCAAGTCCACGCTGCTGGACGTGCTGTCCGGATACCGCATCACCGGCGTCGGCGGGGCCGTCTTCATCAACGGAAGAGGAAGGATAATGAGTGAGCACCTATTTTATTTCTAAAAAAGTGTTAACATTACACTAGGAACACCTTGAACAATCACATCACAACAAATCACTTACTTTACTTCGTTTTTACCGATCTGACTTAGGCACTTGGCAATGTATCCTCTCTAGAATAGCATGTTTCCAAGCTAGTTGACGGTGTTGTCCGACCAACGGGCTAGTCTTTCCTTTTCTACGAACAAATTAGATCAAACCACTGCATTGAAAAATATAAACACTAAGATAAGTAGTAGAATGGCACGGGCAATTTAGTTTATTTTTTGACATGGCATCAGTGAAAAATGAGGCCTATCGAAGGTCATTTTAAATTGTTTATTCCAAGTAATCAAGTTCGTGCGTAATATGTTTTCCAAGAAAACCCGCATAGGTGGCGCTCTTAACGGGGACGTAGGCTTCTACAGAAACCGGTCCAACTAGTTTTTCGCTACATCGACCTTTATACATAGTAAGTACTTATACTCGTAGGTAAATAAACACTATGAGCTTTTGTGCCTAACAAGTTTATTTAACGTTGTTTACGATAATTATACCCAAATTAAATGGTAGTGGTAAAAACTTTCATCTAAATCGATTTACTACTATTGCTGGTGTTACTCGCTCTTTCGGAAAATTGCAATGTGGTGAATTTGACAAACTTATCTGCGACATGCCAGTTTCCTCACCATATTTTTCATCATTGTCTAATTAAGAGTAGAATACTTCTCTTAAACGATGACGGAACATACATTTATCAATGAAAAATCCATGGTGTCCGACTAGATACGAAAGCATGACCGTGAAAAGCGGAGTCACTAGTACTAGATCACCAGTCCTCTCAACAAGACAAGTCAAGTTAATATTGAATTACAAACATCGGTAGGTAAAACATAACTTCGCATTTAGGTGGGATGTAGGGCAAGGCTGGCCAATGTCAGGGCAACGAACTCGACTCCTACCAAGTGAGAACTACAAATTGTCTGGCAGTTACCAAAGATTACAGCCTTTTAAATGAAAGTTAGAAACAAATGAACCTAGGTGGCTAGAGATAGTCTAATCAATCTCTTTGATTAGCCTTTACTTATTTACATTGTAATGTAGTACCTACCTAAGAAACGTGTTTTACCGTGGTATAGTTAACTACGAGTCATGACTAGACCTTTGCCCATAACTATGATGACTTAATGACGTAGGGTTAGTGTGTACTTCCGGAATTCCTCTTCGTACCTTGGCTGGGATCAAGGTGATCTTATTTGCGGTTCCGACGATTAAGTATAAAGATGTTAGCTGACACACTGCCGTATATATCTAGATAAAGATAATAAGTTAAAACATGTGTGGATTACTTTGCATTCTAGGTAATTACGACATTGCACTGCAAGGTCATATACCCATCTAATGAGTAAAGATACGTAAGTAAATAGTATTCAAAGAGGAAAAAACAATAGTCTAAATGAAAACGATTGTAACCATTTTCCGACTTCCCGGGGAGTCCCGACCGGAGAGTCGGTACTTCGTCCTAAAAAATTCTTCAGCGAAACCTATAATAAGCGACGATCATCATCATCTTCCTGAGTGCATGATCCTTGGATCATGCTGTAAGAGTTGACGCCTGACGTCAACCCTCCTTGGGAATACTTGCTTATTGTATCTCATCATGTTGGAGGATACTATCCCTTAGTCGACTTTTACGACACGCTGAGCCGACGACATACGGCACAGGAGAGAAGCAGCTGGACGCATTCTATGTTTTTTTCTTTACTCCCAGTCCAGCAGAGAAGTTCTCCGTTGTCTCAGTTTTAATAAGCAACGATGCTGCTTGTTAATATTGAGTGTTACAGTACAGTACACTCAATATTAACTAAGATACTTATTACAAATATTATTGTTTGTAAAATAGAGCGCGACCGCGGTCGCGGCCCTGCAGCCCTGAACGCTGTGGTCGCCAATACCTACAACACGCTTTAGTAATTAGGTACTCGAACCACAAAGTCTTGCGAGTGTTAGCATACAGATTTTCCATTAAAGTTATCATTGTATATGCACCTATGACACCTAATTATCATCTCTGTAGTAAGTATTTCCATCTAAGTAAATACTTACTACAGCGGCTTCGTGCAAATTATTACCCACCCGTTAGGCCTTAAAGAAACTGGTTTGGTGCCTACAAGTGATTTTATTAACAGTTATGTGATTATGGTGGATAATGTATCTATATTCGCATTTTGATTGAAAAATAGTACTTAATTGTAACTCAGCCAGTCCCAATAGTATCATATTTTATTAGACTCTTTGAGAAGCCCTATAGAGGAAATTCACAGGTTATTGGAAACACTTTTAACTGTCGAGGGAGATGATATTTGAAGATCGCTAAAAACCGGGATAATAGTTACATAGAAAAGATAGAAGAGTAAACGGTATGGGACTTTGGAGGACTTTCTTTGCACAGAGGGGGGAAAACGATGGATCATCACCATCATCATATTATGCGAAAACTGTTAAATGGTCGATAGTTATAATTGTATTTACTTTTTAATTAGTTTTAAGTACCCACTGTTTGTTTTCCTAAGAAATAAAAATAAAATAAATAAATTATTATATATAGCAATAATATATAGCAAAATATTATATGATATATATAGCAAAATCGAGGTCTATACCTACCCAACCAGCAGCAGCTGCTGGCTGGATATAGACCTCGATTTTGCTAGCCTCCTAGTTTCGACGCGTTTCATATCCAGGTTTTGCTTTTGCAACTTTTGATGGACGACTGACAGCGCGTTAGGTCGACGACATCGAAAAAGTTGCGTGCAAAACCTGGATATACCTAACGATCTCAGTGTTCATTAAGTTTTATGGTAATTCCAGAGAGGTTCAAGAAGATGTCGTGCTACATCCAGCAGGACGACCGCCTTCAAGGCCTGTTGACGGTAGGCGAGAATATGTCGCTGGCGGCCGACCTCAAACTGCCCACGACCCTCGACCACTACGAGAAAGAAGAAGTGGTAAGTAAAAGTTTGAGCTTGGTATGGCTATCACAGAATATTTCGTGAAAAAAAAAATAGCAAACACCATTCCAGATCCAGAACTGATTCATTCCAAGTTCTATCATAACTAAAATTAAGCTATTTTCCATATCTGTGTAATGAACCTAATTATCCTGCTGAAATTGTACGCAATCATATAATTAAGTACTTACATTCAACGTCAGCATTGCACTAGCTTTCGAAATATCTATTTTGTTGATTAGACACTTTCGTAACCACATCCCAAAACTAAGCAGTTTTTGTATGTAGTCACGCAAAATATCAAATCTTTAATTTGCTGGTTGTTTGACTGACAATCTATAAACATATTTCCAGGACATGTTCAGTTTGGGGTGAAGGAATAAACTAAAAGCGTTGCAGAGAAGGATATAGCGGATTACGGTTGTAGGTACTAGCGACGGATCCTGGACACTGACATACTTCAGCCATGCCTACCACTGCTTAGGACCTCTCTTTTTTATGCCATCCACCACTATATCGTCGACCTACAGTGTTTTCGGTCGAGCTCTATTTCTTTGGGCCATGAATTTTCTAGTCATAAGATGAGTCCCTTAGAGATCGTGATAGACCACGCAAGATTGTGCATTAATAACAACAATATTTGTATTTATTCAGATCGAAGACATTCTGACAAACCTGGGTCTCTACGAGCACATAAAGACGCGCAGCTCCATGTTATCTGGCGGGCAAAAAAAACGTCTGTCCATCGCCTTGGAGCTGATCAACAACCCTCTCATCATGTTCTTGGATGAACCTACCACGTAAGACATTTTTTCGTTATTAGGCTATTGCTTCTGTCTACCTGGGGATAGTCATGGAGTCGAGGAAGAGATCTCAGGAAATGTTTACTACGCTTGGGGTTTACAGTCGTGAAAATAATTTAATACTGACGTAGTTCGCACGGTTACGGTTTTATTGGTTCAACATTTTGAACCAATAAAAAATACGTAAATTCGAAAACATGTGCATGAAAAGAGCTGCTGAGGTTCACTTTGAATCCTTTCATCACACTGGTTCAAAAGAACTAGTGACACGAGTAGTAGTAAGTAGTCTAGTATAAGGTTTCTTTGTAGGGAGGATATTTTACATATTTTTACAAAAGTTTTCCAGATTATCTTTGCTAACTTATTTGCTTCTTAGGAAAATACGGATCTATCTATTTGTAATGATCTAACTATGATATCATTACAAATAGATAGGTATTTATTCACTAATCATTGATTTTTTTCTCCAAGCAAACACGTTTTTAAATAGGTAATAAGTAATTTGTACGTAAGCAATTTAGCCTGTGCGTGTAAGCGACCTTGTTCTACAAACTTACATACTTACCTCGTTATCATCTTTCCTGTAAAAATATATGAACTAACTCAATTAGTTAATGTTTCCATCCCAACATTTACCTCTCAAACAGTAGTATTTTATACTCCTCATGGAGTTCAAAATTCTGTGCTAATGTCGTTATCCTAAAGATTTTAAAGGATTTTTTATACCTTATTTGGAGATAAAGCACTTGGGATAATAGTGAGCTGGTTTTCATTTTCTTAGTTCCTAATTACTCATTTTCAGAGGTCTAGACAGCGCATCATGCTCTCAAGTGGTAAAACTCTGCCAGAACCTAGCGCACCAAGGCCGCACGATCGTGTGCACCGTCCACCAGCCTTCTGCTTCACTGTTCGCGCTGTTCGACCAGGTGTACGTGCTGGCAGCTGGACAGTGCCTCTACCAGGGCACTACCAGGAACCTGGTGCCCTATCTGGAACAGGCAGGGGTGCCGTGCCCAATCTACCATAACCCTGCTGATTACAGTAAGATATTCATATATTAACGACCTCGGTGGCGTGGCGGGCGAGTGCTCTGGGGTTGTATTAATATAGGTTATAAGTATGTATTTACAAAAAAAAAAATCAGTATTAAATCAGCCATCTGGTTCCCATAGCTTTGCTTAGTTTGGGGCTAGACGGCGCTGTGTGAAATGTCCACAAATATATATTTATTTATTTATTAGCATGAAATCACAACTGATGTCACTTATCATTAGTTTATTTCTACCATAACTACACGTTTCAGACTATGATGAAATATTATTGTTTTTCAGTTATTGAGTTGGCATGTGGGGAGTACGGCGAAGACAAAATCGAATTACTAAGCACGAAGGCAGAAAACGGCAAGTCACTAGAATTCTTCGCAGACGGCGGTGTCTCCGTCCCCAGCATGGAACAGCTTCGGAAACAGTGCCCATTGAGCGTGAGGAGAGCACAGGAGCCGCTCTCTGCCGGAGCCGAAGAGACCTCGCAGTCCAACCAGAGATCCGTGCTCATCAGGCGAGGGTTCATGAAGGCAAAACGAGATTCAGTGAGTAGAAGTTTTTAGAAAAACGAAATAATATGCTAAAAACATCGTCCTTCTTCGCAGTTGGGTTTCGACGTATTCGACGTAGGTACTGGTATTTTTTGACAATCTTGCAATATGTGAGCAAAAGACCAGAATGATCCATTGTAATACTACAAATCCTGTAGCCAAAAGTAGAGAGGGTTTGATACTAATATAGCTCAATTCACCAAAGTGCGACCTTATCAGAAGATCAAGAGATTTCCAAATGATACTTTAATAGACACATTTATCTTTTTCCAGACCATGACCCATCTGCGTCTGATCGTGAACGTCCTTGTCGGCGTTATGTTAGGCAGCTTGTTCATCAACGCTGGCAACGAAGGGTCCAGAGTCCTGGAGAACTACAACCTTCTGTTCGCGATCCTGATGCACCATATGATGTCACCAATGATGTTGACTATCCTCACGTGTAAGTACTTACTTACTTGAATCATACAGATCTATAGGTACTTCAATCCAATTCCAAAAAGTCTAGTAAAAATATTGAAATAATACCAGTCCCGCTTTACAATCCTTGATTATATCAATGAATAATACCTGCATGAGCACTTTGCCGCGTGATTTTGCAGCCGAAAATGGTATCTACTATTTTCGGTTAACAACTCAATACTACACATACCCCCGAATACTCAAACGCGACTCAGAATTGAGCACGTCTCAACTCACGGCTTTTTGACAGTTTCAGATGAAAATCTGTCAAAAAGTCGTCTTTTGAGACGTGCTCAACTTTGAGATGTGTTTGAGTATTCTGGGGATAATTTGTTAAAATCTATATTTATTTTTACAGTCCCGGCGGAGATGTCAATCTTATCAAAGGAGCATTTCAACAGATGGTACTCCTTAGGCTCCTATTACATCTCTATCACACTTGTCGACTTGCCAGTATCAGTGAGTATGACTTTTGTAATTAACTGTGAGACTTCCTTTAGATACCTCCTGTAATAAGTATCTACTAGGTTTATCTCTATGTTACACTACAAGCCAGACGATGATAGTCACGCGTTGCACATAAGCAAAATAATAAATACTATTATACATTCAAGCTATCGCCCACGGCTTCACTTGCGTGGTATCCGTACAAAAAGTAAGCTATATGTTATTTTAGCACATAGGTACACTACTCGTATATGCATTTCAGGTTCATTCAAATCCGTTCAGCCGTTACAATATGATTGAGGCATAAACATACTTACATCGTCACATCCACACAAACTTTCCCATTTATGATATTACCAGCTGCTCTCCGCGGCTTCGCTCGCGTTGCCTACATGTTATTTCATCGCACGTATTATGTATATTCCAAGTTTCATTCAAATTCGTTCAGCCGTTACGGCGTGATTGAGGCTCAAACATACAAACATGTTTACAATCGTTCACATTTATAATATACTAGCTGTTGCCCGCGACTTCGTACGCGTGTAATAGGTACATTATTTTGTTCAATAATCAATAGTTTTCGCAGCGCACGCCAAAAACTATTTTGGGTTTTCTACCTTGGGTTACAATATTGCAATTTTCTTACGGATCCCTAATTTTTTTGAAAATATATTATAGCCTATACTGGTCCCTGATAATGAAGCTTTCTATTGGTGAAAGAATTTTTGAAAACGGTCCAGTAGTTTCGGAGCCAATTCATTACAAAGAAAAAAACAAAAAAATATTTCCTCTTTATAATATCAGTATGTAGTAGGAAATAGGATATAGTAGAATAGGAAACACTCAGAAAACAGTACCTATATTCAGGCCATGAGGAAAAAGCCAATCAAACTGTCGATTCTCGATCGGTTTGAATTCAAACGTCATCTGCTTGGGGAGTTGTGGGTTCTACCAGAATTTCTACGTTTTAACAAAGCTCAGAAGCATGGTGACCTGGAAAAGGACCACTTTTTTATTTTATTATTATTTTTTAAGCCTCTGGTGACTATTGATTAAATAACTTTAAAATGTTGTGTTTCCTTTGTAGATAGTGTCATGTGCACTTTTCACTGTGATAGTGTACACGATGTCGTCGCAGCCGCTCGACATCGTGCGGTTCCTCATGTTCTTCGCCATCTCCTTCTACACCGTGCTGGTGGCGCAGAGCTTCGGACTCATGATCGGAGCAGCTTTCAACGTTGTCGTGAGTAACATAACATTTATCTCTTTTAATGCGTAAAGTTCTATTTAAATCGTATTTCTACCTCGCTCGCACCTACAAAATGCTATTTACCTGCCAAAAGTTTTCGCTTCCGACTTACATATTCAAGTCGGGTGCCTAGTAGAAACGATCAGTTGTACCTATATTAGATTTGTAAATGTGTCGAAAATAATGTTACACCTCCAAGGACTGTACTACCAAGATAGTTTAAAAATGGAATAACATTTTTCATGTTGCCTGCCACTATAATTGATCGAGCGAGCAAAGCGAGCAAAGATCTCAATGGCAACTTGAGCGTTGTAGATATGTTTGTATGTTTGTTAGAGCATAACTTTCGAACCGTTAATCCCATCTATATGAAATTTGGTAGATTGTGCTATGAATATTTGCTTGGAAGCATATGAGCAAGGGGTTTTAAAGATTGGGTTGGCAAGAGGGTAAAAGATATAAAAGTTTTACAAAGTGCTTTGCAAAAACGGTTTGATTTTTATTCTAGCAAGTATAGTTTTTAAAATAAAACTAAAAAAAGTAAATTTAGAAAACCGTAACCTGAGCTCCCTTTTGGTAGAGTTCCAATAGTTTAGATTAGACTGCATATTCACACAAGTAATAAGCGCGCGAGATCTCAGTTCGGGCGAACTACTAGTCTATAATTTTTTTATGTTTCAGAATGGTACATTCCTGGGGCCAACTCTCTCAGTGCCGATGATGATGTTCGCTGGGTTCGGCGTGACGCTGCGCGACCTGCCTTCCTACCTGTACTGGGGCTCGTATGTCTCCTATCTGCGGTACGGCCTGGAGGGGTTCATCGGTGCTATCTACGGTCGGAACCGCCCTATCCTGGACTGTAACCAAGCGGAATACTGCCATTACAAGTGAGTGGTCTATTTTAATGTGTTACCAGTTCCCGGTGGCGGTTTCTATTGCGTTGATATCAGACAAAAAGTAGATTTATATGTGATTCTTTCACATCCGAGGAAAGCAGGATTTGCTAATATGATCTATGTAGGAGCAACATATAATTATTTTATTATATTTAGGTTAAAAAATATCGTGAATTCGTGTTTATCTTGATTCCAATCAATGATTCTGTAGAACTAAAAGAACTTCACATTGATTTCAGACATCCTCGTCAGTTCCTGGCTGAGGTTGCGATGTCCCCCGACATGTTCTGGTGGGATGTCCTGGCCCTCACAGTGACGGTGATAGTCCTGAGGATCGCGGCCTTCCAACTCCTCAAGTGGAAACTGAATGCCGTCCGGTAAACTGACAATCAAAACTAACAGTTTAGACTGTTAGTCTTGTTTATCAGACATACCCCCCGAATACTCAAACGCATCTCAAAGTTGAGCACGTCTCAAATGACGATATTTTTTTTGACAGATTTTCATCAGAAACTGTCAAAAAACCGTGAGTTGAGACGTGCTCAACTCTGAGACGCGTTTGAGTATTCGGGGGTAAGCTTTTAGAGTTGAATAGGGAGCGTTGAATTGTTAAAGATTTTTTGTTGGAGTTTATTTATGTTCGGTTCCAATATTCTACTGACTGACGACGTACCTATCATTCTTTACTATAGCACTGTTGTCTGTTGAAGAGCGAATTTTTTTGACAGAAAAACAACGTTACTATGTTAATGAACAATCTGTCGTCCGTTATTATAATGTTGGAACCGGGCATTAGAGAGACATTCATTTTCTCAGCCGTGGAATAAATAATTCCTATGAGGTTTAGGACGTAACAGAACTGTGATAAAAATTCATTTTTTGAATGATGCTTTCAGTCTTTTTTCTACTGTCTTTCTGATCATTTCTATTTTTTTCTTGCTAAACCACAGGTTTTATTAATGTTTAATTAAAAATTATTTTGCTACAACATTTTGGGTTATATTAAGGATGAACATTGTTAAAAATGTAGTATTTTAACTATAAACTAAGAAATAGCATTGAGCTAGGTATAAGCCGCACTTGCCAAAGTAATGAAAACTGCCGTAATTCAAACGACGTAATTTATTCGACTCTGTTGTGAAAAATCATAAACTAAATTTTATTCAACAGAATGAACACCAATATCGTTGCATTTAATATTACTGCATGGTGTGACTACTCTGGGTTTTATACGCACATAATATTCTTATAACTTTTTAAAATATCTTGGTTATAAACATTATGGGCACTTATAACGAGATATTTAGATACCATGATTCGATATTTTTTGGGTTTCCCAATATTTCGACGCAGTTGTATACGCCATGATCACGGAAGAACTGAATATGGTGAGACCTGGCAGATGTACCATGACTTGCAATAGAAGACTTGGAAAGAGTGTAGACCGGTACGTCTACCTTCTGCCTGTTATTCCGTGATCACGGCTAGGCAACTGCGCCGAAATATCGGAAAACTTAAAAAACATTGAACCATGGTAAATATCCCTTTATACGTGTTAAAACATTCTTAAGTTATACCAACACAATATTATACTTAACCTAATGTTGGTATGGGTAGTCAGTAGTATTTTTTATACCTTCTATTATTCTATTCCACTAAAGCTTTTTCCAATATTCTACTAACGGACGATGGATTATTAGTTTTTCTATCAAAAATTATATGGCGTTATGGTAATAAACGATCCGTCGCCCGATTAGTAGAATATTGGAATCGGTCGTAAATAGTACCTAAGTACTCTTACGACGAATTTATTTGTAAAATTGACAAGTTATGTTGAACAAAAAAGTACCTACAAGTAATGTAGGAAGTACGTATGTAGGTACACAGTTTAAATGTGTATTAAGGATATCAGGATGGAAATCTGTCTGAAAAGGGATTATAAAAATCTTAGGATGGGTATTCGACTTGATGTTTTATAAGTTTAATTGTAAAGCATAAAACTGCTCAATTAGCTATTTGTAATTTTAAGTAGGTGTATAGTATATAGCCAACCCAATGTACCTAACTCACGGCGTACTTTTACATAGTATTAGAGGAGTGATGAGTTCGGGCATTATTAGTCAATAATAGTAGATAATATCATCAAATTATATCGGTGACAAAGTGGGCAACATTAGAACAGACATCAGTCTATTCAATAAATTATTATTCCAAGTTCGATACAGGTGTTAGAATAATGAGTAGATATGTACCTATGTTAAAGCTACAGCTTCAGATATTATACGAAGTAGTGAATTAGGTAATGTAGGAAAATAAACTTTTTTATTTTATTAAATGTCTCGTTTTACTTTACTAAATAAAAATCAGGTTACTTGTGTTTGACTGTAATCCATTCGATAGGCACTTTTCTTTTCCATACTAAATCTATTGCAAGCCATTGGACATAAAAAAATATAAAATGCATCAGGAGACCAAATAATATAATCTGTATAAGTTGAATCGGACTCAGGTGCTCCAGGAACGCGTAGACGATTTCACCTCTACATAAGCTGTGGTAGACCCTGAAATAAAAAAAAAACTTTCCCATAAAAACTTCTCGTGACATCACTTTCGTGAAATTTATTTATCTGTTTCCTCAGACTAAATAAAAAGAAAAGACTGCGCGCCGCGAACAACAAAAGTGAAGCCACCTTTTTATCTATATGTGTCGAAGGTTTAAGTTTTCACTACACAGGAAGGCACAATTCTATTTTTAAATTTTAAGTTTACTAGACGACGACTCGAGAGCGATGAGCATGGTTTTAATGTAGGTGTGTGCGTGAGCGTGTGTGTTTACTTACACTTTTGTTGTTCGGCGTCTTTTCTTTTATTTGGTCTGAAGTCTGAACATCATAATACCACGCCTGAATCCCATAGAGGCAGGCAAAGAATACGGATCTCCATTTGCTACGACCCTGACATACTACACTCGCTTCGTTCACTCTGATCACATTCTTTATGCATAGATACTCATCATCATCATTTTCCTGCCCTTATCCCATTAGGTGGGGTCAGCACAACATGTTTTCCTCTTCCGTCTTCTCCTATCACTCGTCATCTCATTATTCACTCCTTTCATACGCATGTCCTTTCATATGCATAGATACTCGTCGGTTTAAAATGCATACGTACTTACACAGCACAGTATATGAGTACAAAACTGGACAACAAAGTCAGGTGTATCTTCAGGCTACTAGGCTTCTGTCGTGGAGTTATAAGAAGGTCTATGACGACCACGGCGAGGGGCACTGTGTGCAGCGAGTGCTGGGCCCAGTACGGCAAGTAGTAGAACAGCGACGCCGGCGCTAACAAGGTAGGATCTGTGAGGTAGATGCTCCAAAATACCACGGCGCTAAACTGTAAAGTATTGTAGTATAGTTACGAGCTATATTCGCTATGACCACAGAAATCTAAATAATAAGGCACTATTAAAAAACAGCAATAATTATTAAAGAAATGACTTACTGGTGAAATGTAATCCTCTTATTGCTATAATTGCAAGTTGTGAAAGAGTTTCCGCAAATGCTGCAACACTCCATTTTTATCGGTTCTTACACGGCCAGCGTTTCAAACAATACTAATAAAATATTTGCGCGCTGGTGGCTCATTAGTCACCTGTGCGGCGACAAGGTCACGCGGATATGTGACTTCTAGTGCCTTATTATTTAGATTTCTGTGGCTATAACCAAACGAAACCAGACGGGACCTTATTTACTATGACCAAACAAAACGTAACAGGGCAAACGCGGGGACGTTCGTGGAATTACCGTGTTATCGTATTCTACGAGTATAATAATAAGTCAATTTTGTATTGCAAAAACGACGCTGCGCGTTAAAAACAAATTTCGTTTGGTCAAATTTCGAGCTGTCAAGTTTCGTTTGGTCATAGCGAATAAAGCCCCAACAAAATTATCTTAGCAAACAAAGTTCTCAAAGTGCTTACAACAATATGATGATTCGAACTGCGTGGGTATATCAAATTGCTTTTGTTTTTCAGAAAATTTTGACTACTCTAGATGCTCATATCAATTTGACGCTGACTGTTATATACACATACCTATATCACGCCCGTATCCCTAATGGGGTGGGCAGAGCCACTAGTAATCATAAGTAAACTTGCAGCCACTCTTGATTCAAAGTCCCAAGATATGGTGAACCATGGTGACAGGTGATCAGCCCGTCGCCCATATATGTAGATAGTCCATCATGTTGGAGGCATGCGGCCACACCTATACTTTAACCATTTTTGCACTGTCTGAGTTTTTGATCTGATTTTTGTTATAGCAAACGAATGGCATTATCAAATGTTTGCAATAATAAATTCGAAAATGTTCGAATCCCATATTCGGCCTCTTGAAATTGAAACCGCGGGGTCAGCTAGTTTACAATAATAATATGAGCACTTTTTTAACTTTTAATATTTATAATGCTTATTAGCCAATATAGCTTCAGTAGGTCTAATCGATTACTTTCGATCCATTAATTTGCAGCGAATACCTAAGTATATTCGGTCCTACTACTACGTGTATGACGATAGAACGCGACAATTGTTTTTATTGGGTAACAAACAGGCTAGACAAATTCAATTTCAATTTCAATTTATTTATTTCAGTACATAACCTTATATTTTAACGTAGCTTACAGTATTTAAGACCCTCTTTTAAGTATTATAATACTTGTGTCAGAGGATCTTGCTCTCACATATCTGTTTAAGTGGTAAAAATTTAAGGCTTGATATAAAGTTTTATATGTAGTATATACTTTTTATACAAAACAAAGCAAAATAAGAAAGAGAAAAGAAAAAAATAATAATAATTGTGCTTCTGTGTTATCTGTTGTGGTATGTATAATGTTGTGCGTTCGTGTGTGTGTGTGTGTGTGTGTGTGTGTGTGTGTGTGTGTGGGTGTGGGTGTGTGTGTGTGTGTGGGTGTGTGTGTGTGTGTGTGTGTGTGGGTGTGTATAGCATTTAATTTTAGTTTATTTCTAAGAGGCCTTCTGCCTCCTCATAGTTTTTCGTTAAAAGCCAATTAGAAATTATTGTCTTGCAATGACAATAACGCTTTGGGTATATATCTAAGGATTTATTGATTAAGTTGTATAGGTGTTCTGACTGTTTTTGGTATTGGTTGCTAGCATACGTGGTTTTTGTAATATGTATTTTTACTGCCTTGCCTTTTCTTCTCTTTCCTGCAGTTTCCAGGACATAGACAAGGTTCTTGTGCATTCGTAATATAGTTTGTAAGATATATATTTTTCTTATTGATAGTAAGTTACAAGTGGAGTATAATGAATCTGTAGAGAATCTGTATGGTTTAAAGTACATAACCTTAATCAGAGACCTTTGGGCTCTTTCTATCTCTATAAATCTACACTTAGCAGCTCCACCCCATACAGGAATACAATATCTAATAATAGATTCAGCCAATGCTTTATAGATGTTTTTTAAAAGAGTCTCGGGTGCAACATGTCTTAGCATTTTAAAAACCCAAATTAATTTCCTAAGCCTACTGGATAGAGCTTCAATTTGAGCATACCACGTCAGTTTTTGATCTATGATTATATTTATACAAATATGATTAGATAGTTTATATATTTCTCTTACCACAATTTAAAGTTTACTTTTACAAATCATGGAACAATTACGTTCTCAAGCTCTCAGCTGTCAAACGTAAATTAAGGATTGGACGAAGTATTACCCTTTCTTTGCAGTATTCAAAAAATTAAATAAATAGCTACTCATCTCATGACAACCTCGGTGGCGTGGCGGGCGAGTGCTCGGCTGAGACGCAAGAGGCGCGGGTCCGATTCCCGCTACGGGAGAAATGTTTGTACCTATGTTGTGCAAATATTTCTTCCGGGTCTAGGTGTTTTAGTATCGTAAGTATGTATTTACAAAAAAAAAGTATGTAAGTACCTATTCTATCAGCCATCTAATTCCCATGGAATAGCTTTGCTTAGTTTGGGGCTAGATGGCGCTGTGTGAATTGTCCACAAATATTTTATTTATTTATCTACGTACCACAGTAGTAGGCAACAGTACCCCAGTCATTAGCATGTCAGTGGCATTGTTAAGAGTCTTCACAATCCTCTGGTCACCCTCACCTCGCTTACTCTTCCAGTCCACGTACAGTCGAACAGGCAGGTAGACCAAAGTAATCAGCTACAAAAAACGAAGGTAAACCTTATCGATACCATAAAGACATACATTCGGAAGATATAAATGTAATCTTGATATCGCAATAAACCATTAGGAACTGATAAAAGACTTCACATTATAATCATCAATTAGATATAACATACATATCTAAATCTTAACGAATACGATTAGTTCGTCCTGAACTGAGATCTCGCTCGCGATATACGTAGTAGTAAGTACCTACCCATATCTAATGGTCTATTCTATAAAAAGTAGTAAATATACATACATACATACATATTATCACGCCTGTATCCCTAAAGAGTCGGGCAGAGCCACTGAATTTAGATGCATTCTGTGTTTTCTTTACTCCCAGTCCAGCAGAGAAGTTCAGCCTAGTAGAAGTTAGTAGTAAATATTTGTCTTGATTACAGTACAAAATCAATACTTTATGTCGACTTTAACTTTTAATAGGAGACGTAGCAAACACAACTACTGCGATACCGCATAAATCACTACAATAGCGCTATTTAGCTAATTTTCAGTCTAACCTAACCTGTACTACGAAGACATCGAAACTTTAACAAAAGTGAGCTCAGGTTAAAACTACTTTCTAAATTTTACTTTTTTATGTTTTCGATACATTTGTAAAACTTTTATTTAATTTTTATCCCCTTGGGAGCTCAATACCTTTACAACCCCTTCACCGCTTAAGCTTA
The DNA here is from genome assembly GCA_949320045.1 of Scotopteryx bipunctaria. Classification (NCBI taxonomy): domain Eukaryota; kingdom Metazoa; phylum Arthropoda; class Insecta; order Lepidoptera; family Geometridae; genus Scotopteryx; species Scotopteryx bipunctaria. The sequence continues at coordinate 6,784,730 of OX439450.1, read as the reverse complement.
TCTTCCCAGAAAATCTTCATAGTACAATATATTGACCTACTAAGTTTCATACAGATTGGATTAACGGTTCGAAAGTTATGCTCTAACAAACATATCCACAGACATACAAACATACCATGCCAAGTCACCCAAGTTGCCACTAAGACCTAAATTTAGTAGTGGTGATAAAAATTTTACTTTCTATAGGCAAAATTTACGAAATTGGTTAAATGTAAAATTCTACTTATAAGTAGATTTTTTTATGTGTTATAAAACATACGCGGTCTTTTCATTTGATAGCAAATAAAATACCAATGATTCCTTATTTTTGTGGTGGGAGTCTTGCATTCCTTTGCTGACATACTGAAATATGACTGACTTCATTATAGCCTACGATATAACTATCATATCACCGTGACTAAGGTTATATGAGAGTAAGTACCTACGCTAAGGCCCATTATTGACATGTCCTTTGTCAAAATCTGACCAACTCAACTATTATAGTTGAACACACTAGTGTAGGTACTATGTAAAACACAACCGTCCGTTTGCTACGCAAGTCGAGTAAATAGTAGAGTTAAACTGATCTTCACGCACTCACATTGAACCAGCAAGTAAGAAGCTTCCATTTAACGTAGTAGTAGTTTCGAACTTTCAAATCCCCATCGGCTGTCATGTCAATACTGAGCGTCACCACTGCTGTTACCACCAGATGCACAAACGCAACTGCTAAAAATCCTAACCTTAAGTGTAATAAACTATTCACAGAAAACCACCAGGCTCGTAGCTTTTGCATGTCTGGCTAACAACTACCAAGTAGCATATTTCAGATTCTTTATGTGTGTATAAGTATTTATTGTTATCTGCAGTAATCGGAATTGGGCAGCCTAAAATACCTAAAGTTCAAAGAACAGAGGCAAAAAAGTGAAGATTTCCTTATTACAACAATTTTATTCGGTCCAATTGGGCCGAAAATTGGAACAATTGTCGCAGCAAGTAAGACATTTAATATTAATGTTAATAATATTGTGAACTAATTCAGATCATTTTTCTCCTTAACCGACTGCAAAAACGTGCGTACCTGCTGTTTTTTCGGAAACTAAAACCGGAAATTAATTCGATAGTTGTTTTACTGAATTAATTTTAGATTTACGAGTACTTTAGTAAGTCCCGAAAACCGAGACAATTGGCCCATAAAATATTTAGTTCTAGGGCGTCTCCACTATGTCTCTGTTATATTAAGTATTAGTAAGTATTTTTCGAACATTAGCTATTTTAGCGCCGCCTGATTCCAATCACCGGTTATCTGTTTTAGATAATTAAAACTGGAGTACCAAAGCAAGTGACAAATTGAATTTAGCTAACCAATAAGGTAGTACGTAACAAACTTTAAGGATAACATTTGTGACATCATCATCATCATTTTCCTGCCCTTATTGGAGAAATATCAACCAATATTTATCACTATATATTAATTTCTTCATACTTCTCTGCTGGACTGGAAGTAAAGAAAAAGCATAGAATGTGTCCAGCTGCTTGTCTCCCCGAGCATGTCGTATAAGTCGACTAAGGGATAGTATCCTCTCCAAAATGATGGACCACCTATATAGGCGATGGGCTGATCACCTGTCACCATGGTTCACCATATCCATCTTAGGACTTTAAATCAGAAGTGCCTGCAAGTTTTCTTATATTAACTTGTGGCTCTGTCCACCTCATTAGGGAAATTAGTATGTATGTACTTATGTATATATTCATTTAGTGTTTTGTCTGCTCTCATACGATATGCACCTGAAGCATTATTCTAAAACAGAGATTTTACAAAATTACATCATTTATGGATAAACAGATGATTAGTCCATATCCCTGGTCCATATCCATGTGACAGATGATTAGTCCATATCCCCCATATAGATGGTCCATCAAATTGGAGATGATACTATACTTTACAATTATATTTCTCAGAATTAAGTAATCTCAGTTAGTGTCCCTGAACAGAACACATTAAGGTCATGATAAAATTAATAAATACATTACTAAGCATCACGATAAATAAGTCTGGTGTGTGTTAATTTACTTGAACGAGACGAATCTGTCTCCTTCCAATTAAAGCCAGTTCAAACTAACTTTGTATGCAGTACCTACTTAATGTAGGCCGGCGATTTCAATTAATTTATCTGTTCAACCAATCAATAAATATACCGAAATTAAGCAATAGCTTGCTTTAAAAACATTGCCATAAGTAATTTAATAATCATTTGAGAGCTTCAGCAGATATACAAAACGTTTTACAACATAATAGTGGAGTGCCAGAAGACATAAATATGTAAAAACCTCGGAACCCGGTTCAATTGAATGGATTTTCATGAAACGTTTTCATTGCATTTGTTAAAAGCTTAAATAATAAAGTCAAAAGTGTTCAGGTCTCGATAATAACAATTTATAATAATATGTAATATTTATTTCTTGGATCAGAAGTGGCTACAAGTTTTCTTGTGGTTCTACCCACCCAGTTAGGGACACGGGCGTGATAATATGTATGTACCTATGTATGTATTATTTTCAATGTAAAATCTAACTTCAAACGCAAAAAAAACAAGTTTCTAATAGAAAATTAATTAAAACTTCGAATTTTTTTTATTATTCATTTGAATCAATTTCAATAAAAAAGCTGTGATCAGAAAAAAATAACGGATAAACGTTTTAGTATTTAGTTTTAAAAACGCATTCCAAAAGGTTTTATAAAAATCAAGCCAGTTCCGAGGTACTTTATGGCGCTCCACTATAAATCCGCCTTTTACCATCTATAGTAGATGATTTATACAGCGTCAGAAAGCAACTTATACGTTCACAAAAGGGACGCTGTAGTGCCCGGGACGAATTAAGATGGAGTCTCAGACCAAATAAAAAGAAAAGACGGCGCGCCGCCCAAAAGTGAAGCCACACAAAACCGTGCTCCTGCAAGTAAACATACACGCTCACGCACACACCTACACTAAAACCATGCTCATCGCTCTTAGTACGTCATGAGTCTTAAAAATAGAATTATGCCTTCCTGTGTAGTGAAAACTTGTAAAAACAGCAGCAAATAGCATAAAAAGTCTCACGGAATCACTTTTCACTTGTAAGTACTTCAAATAACATCGTTTCTAAATTATTATACTATGAATTTTAGGTTACTTGGAACACCAAACCTCAAAACCTTAAACCTTAAACCGGCATACACATAGATAAAAAAGTGGCTTCACTTTTGTTATTCGCGGCGCGCCGTCTTTTCTTTTTATTTGGTCTGAGAATGGAGTAAGCTTGTCCAGCACCTAATCCATCTTCTCAGCTTAGTCGGCTTTGTCCACAAGAAAGACTTGTTCAATACGTGCTGAGCTGACTAAGCCGCGGGTTTCCTCACGATGTTTTCCTTCACCGTTTGAGAGTACTGGTATAGCGCACATAATTTTTTCGCACAGAAAAATCCATTGGTACACGACCGGGTTTGAACCCACGACCTTAGGATCGGAAGGCGGGGTCACTACCAAGTAGACCAGTGCTCTCACCACGGCGCTCCTCTGTAAATAAGTTTAATATCGCATGGTACAGAATCTTTTGCTATTCTGGAGCCTGATCTATATAACAAAATATACGGGAAATCCTATTATGTGTACATAATCGATATCATGCAGCGATATGTGTTTGTCTACGTGATCCCGTGCGTCAGTAGATATCTAAATTGCTTTAAGATGAGACAAGGTCCTGTTTACGGATTAGCCTTATCACATCTCGTGTTTGACTTTTGAACTTGGAGTAGGTACACGAATTACTTTCGTGGTTTACTAAAAAGGGCCTAAGGCCAAACTCAAGGGAAGAGTGAAAGAAAAACAGAATGAGCGATCAGCTACATACATACATACAATCACACCCGTATCCCGAAAGGGGTGGGCAGAGCTACAAGTAATAAAAAGAAAACTTACAGCAACTCCTGATTCAAAGTACCAAAATGGATAATATATGGTGAACCATGTGTGACAGGTGATCCGCCCATATAGATTACATCATGTTTAATGGGACACTATCCCTTAGTCGACTATTTGATCATAAAGTGCTACGCCGTAGCACCGTAGAGGCTGCCTATGAAAAGAAAATGTTTACACACAAATTATTTCAGACATTTCATCTGTAATCTATATTATACTATAGGTACAATAAAAAGCATGTTCCATGAAGGTTCCTTTTATAGCAAAACCACCCACTTGGGCGGGATTTTTCGAAATTCAACCCCTAAAGGATTGAAAAGGGGTGAAAACGTTTGTATGTAACTTTTAACACTTAGTGCGATTTGCTTAAAACTCGGTCTGAATACAAAATAACTGGACAGATTTTTCAGGATTTTTCAAAACAATCATTGAAAGGAACTTTTTAAGGCGCGGTGCGATTGGTTTGAGACTCGGTTTAAATATTTTAAATAATAAAATAATCGACACGTATTTCAGGTTTTATTTAAATAATCCTCAAAAAGGTGTAAAATGTAGTATAAACATTTACACAACGTGAAAAGCTGCGCATGTATAGTAGTGGAACATATCGAACTACAAATTGTTACTGTTGTTTGCTAATAGGTAAGTGGGTGATATGAAGTTGACACTAATGTACATTCTTAGATAACTCAAAATATAAATTTAGTAGCACTAAAGGACAATAACCCGATAGGATAAGATCTCATTGCAGGAATGGTATGTAATCGGTCAAAAATATGTATTTTTTTTTTTACTAATGCTTTTCTATGTTTTTTTTAGAATGCAAAATCTCTAAAGTTTGTAACTGTACGTGTGAGTGCGATTTAGTGATGAAGTAGATAAGAATTAGATTCAATGCTTGCAACGCATAATATACTCGAATAAAATAATGCGTAGTCTTTGATCAAATCTAAGGTAGGCCTACAGTGTGGTCTTGCACTACAAAACAAAATATACAAAGTTCGATATTTATATCATGTTTCTTGGCGTTGGTACCAATCACAGATCATTGTGCAAATAACTTATATTGAATAAGCAATATGAACTCTATAGGTATACACCTACTTACATGCCTTTTATAAACAAGAATAGTTAAAGGGGGCCTAAAAGATAGATTTGTACGTTTAAGCTAAGCATACCTACTAGTCATTAAAATTTAGCGGAACTGTTTGAAACAAGGACGTCGATAAAATTATTCCCACTCATAGAACGGTTATGGGTCAGTGCTTACTAAGCTTAGCTATTAGAACATTGCAATCGTACTAATATGTAAGTTACTACAGATAGAATACCTACATATTACAGAATATATCGTCTTGGCTAAAATGTCTCGAAGAAAAAGCATTTTACAATTTTATTACAACTTGCATTCAAACGTAAACAAAAACAATTGACTTGACACAACGAAGAACAAAGGTTCTCGTAAACAGTTTAATAAATTGTATTTAATTCATATTCATTTATTTTAAAACATGTGATAAAATTATCTGCTTACGTATAAGAAGCAATGCCCCTTTGAGGCTACAAGGGTAGGTAAGTAATAAATACTTTCGAGTAGCAAAGTTCATACGCCACCCGAAGGTCTCTGTCATATTGAGAGCAACAACGAAGCACCCAGTCTATTATAGTCTGGAAACTCATCGGTTTCAAGAATAAATGATTTATACTAAACTAAAACGAACCACATTTGCCAAAATCAGTTCAGCCGTTTGTGCTACGGCAAAAGGAACTCACATAAACCTCGTTACCCTTTCTGGGGTTATGAGGCGCATGTCGGGTAAAAATATCATAAGCTTATGTACTAATCTACCAATAACGTAAGATAAATACTTCCAGCCCAGCATCTTAAGAAAACTTAAACAAATGTACCTCAGAAATGGATGAAAATTTCATTATTTAGAATATTCACATTATTCATAATTAGCGTCGCAAATATTTCCAAAATAATTGCACAGACTGAAGTAGATACTATGTTCAGGGATATGTCATGGTAGGAGGTTGTCAGCTCAGCTTAAGAATCCTTAGGAGCACAAAAAATTCAGATCGCTATACTTATTTTTTTACGTTTAGATAATTGTTATGAATCATTCCTGATACAATCACGTTTGTAAGAATGAAACAATTTCTAGAAAACATCTAAAAGAATTAATAAGGTCAATTTATATCAACATTATTTCCTATGCATATTCACAAATTCACATTGTCTAGGTTTAAGCCTTACACTACTGCTACCTTTCAGTAATGTTTCGGGATGTTAGATTTTTCTGAGAATACACGTTATTCTAAACAATCAAGTTTTTCTCCTCGACCTCCTCAGACCATTTGATAGTTATATAATTGCCTGACGAGCCCGTTCAGTAGGCAATTACTGTAGGTTTGATAACTTTATCACGAGTATAAAAACACAAATTATGATCGTTTGTATTGGTAGAGGTAGCGACAATGATACGGGCTAGTAAAAAAATAATAAGTTATGAAAATGGTGTCGAAAATTTATTGAAGTAAGTATACCTACCTATATATATTAGGAATTGGCTGCCGCCTGCGGTTTCGCTCGCGTTGTACTCGGATAAAAATTAACTGATCGGATGTAATTACAGCATACGTATTTTGTATATTCCAAGTTTCCTTCAAATACCGTTCAGCTGTGATTGAGGCACAAACATCATCAAAGAGACACATCCTAACAAATATTCGCATTTATAATATTATTATTTTTCGGATCAAAACTAAGTATCTTGTAAAAAACATAGAATAAAACGTTACTATTGGGTACCTTGAAAAGAGGACAAATCTTAAATATTCAAGCAAAAACTTTATCATATTATCTATTGTAGTGACCTAAAAACAATATAAACAAAGGAGAAAAACAATTTACCCACTGCTTATCACGTAGTAATTAGTGGCAAGGTTCTAAGTTGTCTATTCGTAGTTGTTAGAGGAAAAACCTCGGCCATATTTCCACTGAATTCATTCCGACTGCAACTTTGTACTATTAAGGATCGCTAAATAGCACTACTTTTTACAAAGTGCAGATCCAGCCCTCAAAAAATCGGCCAAGAGCCTCGCTCACGATCGATACATTGCATTACATTAGATGGGTGACCACAAGTAGCATTACGAGCTGAGCGCTTCTGTGCTTCGGAGAGCACGTTCAATTGTCGGTCCCGGCTTTTAAGTCGTTAAGCCATGACGGAGGCCTTTAGGCGGCCTAAAAACTTCGTCACAAGTGTTGGCCACTAGCTAATACGAACTTACTTATTACATTCGATTTAACATATCAGCCTATTTGACATCAATATAGGATTGTGGGCATGCGCTCACTGTGTCCACAACGGTGGATCCGCGCCTGTTATTTACTAAATCCCATAGGGTAAAGATAGGATCTGAGCTATGTTACCGTTCGATTTAAAGAACATCGAATACGATACGGTGTGTTAATTAGGTCAGATGCTACCCCAGAGAATACTAACGCACAGACTGATAGAAGATAGGTGAGTACTTTTTGATAAGAAATGTAAGTTTTACTAAAAACTATCACGTAAGGACATTACTTATGTGAAAAATAACTTAAATGCCCATTCAAGTGCGTACAAAAACAAATGCAAATTAAAACAAAGACATGTGTTTTAGCGTCTTACACGTGCGGACCTAGTGTTACACAATGAGTTGATTCATCAATGTGGTTATGAAAGGTTCCTTACGTAGGCAACTGTGGTAGGTTTTTCTTAAGCATTTCCATGGTTTTCCATTTGGAGGATTATGTAAGGCCTAAAGCTGTAAAACTCCTTAGTTTCACGGGTTTCGGCCTTACATAAATCCTTGTCTCTAGAATTCAAATGAACGTAATTGAGAGATTTATTTACGAGTACCTAGGTATAGAAAGTATACATATTTGTTTACTTTTAAATTTTATGATGGATTTAAAAGTAAAAACAAACAAACAAACGTACCTATGCTACCTTTTAAAACGTATGACCAAATTGCAAATGAGTAACACGGAAAATATTTTCATAAACTGATTCCCTCAAACGTCTAAGTAGACAAGACATGCATGGTAGCGTGCAGCGACAGAATACATTCATCGCGTTTAGGTCAGGCACGCACGTGGCACGTGGCGTGCGCGCGCGCTGCACGCACGCGCCACGCACGCGCCACGCACCCGCCATACCCCCCTCCCGTGGAAAATCGAGAAAAACAGAACTATTCCCGCTTGCTCACATAATCGCACCCAGATACCGTCCGCCATAATCGCTTGCAATAAGGTATATTTTTAACTGATCCGACTTTTTTATAGAGCATAATAAAGAACTGTTAGGTATTTATTCTGTATCCTCTTTACATTTCATCGACGTTCGTTTCATTGAAATGTGGGCGCCAATTCATAGTAAATGGATCAACAACTAGGCCAACTACGGTAATCATCTTTGTTTAGTATGTTATGTAAACAATGTTGGTCAACGGATGGCTGTAGTTATTTCCTTGAGCACCTACCTAACGGCATATAGAAATACCTGTGACATACCTAAAATATAAATTTCTATCTTGAAGCATGATCTCCTAACTAACGAGAGCCAAAACCGTTGCTTGTAATATCATCGGTCCGTTCAGATACTACTACTACTTTTACTCGTGTCACTAGTTCTTTCGAACCAGTGTGGTGAAAAGATTATAAATGCACCTCAAAAAGGCTCATTACGTGCACTTGATACATGTTTTCAAACTTTTTTGTGTTCTACGTCATGCCGATTTCCTCGCGATGTTTTCCTGCGCCGTTTGAGAGTAGGTACCTACTGGTATTTAGCGTACATAAGTTTTTAGAACAGAAAAATCCATTGGTACACGACCGGATTTGAACTCACGACCTTAGGATAGGTCCGTCCCGATACAAAAAGCAAACAAGGTTGCCGCCTAAACCAACGAACTTACATATTTAATGTGGGACCCAATGTTTTTAAATTTTAAAATAGGTATAGAATAATTACCGTTTAAAAACGACGTCAGTCTTGAGTGCGTTACGAATGTGAACATTATGATATTATTTTTTACAAAAAATCTTGTATCTACGTGCGTAGGTATGTCAGGTTATCTCTCAGTAAATTGTGTAGATACTGTAGTTCCATTCATATTTCACTGCTTAATTTAGGCGTCAGACTGGCTGGGCAGAGCGGGCGAAGCGGCTGCCACGAAGCTACATCAAACCCAAACGAATTGTAAATTAAATTTTCAATTAGTGTTTTTGTGGTATTGTTTCGGACACACACCGAAAATTCGCCATTCCAGTTGGCCAAGCACAGAGACTTTAGCTGGATGGGTCAGCTGATGATAACCCCTGTGACGCTCGGACCTCCGACGCGCAGTCCGCCTCTTCGCCCTTCTGCGACGCGACGATCCAAGTCTATAAATGCGACGGACGCACACAAAAGAAACAGTACGCCTTGGATCTCCATCGATGATGTTTATTATTTAGACTTTACCTACACATCTGCGCGGAGATTTAACTGCTTCCATGATCAATGAATCCGCGTAACAATACTTGAATTTCGAATTTTTCCCTCCATCGAAAGCGCGCATGCGTGCCGGCTGCGCTGTGATTGGTCGTGTAAAGGAAGGTTCTTGAAGAATAATAAACATGAGTGAATCGGAGGACAGTGTCGGTGTCGGCAGATCGACGTGCAACAGCAAAGGAAGCATGATCGTTGTTTCCAATAGATTGCCCTTCATTCTTAGAAGAAATGAGGCCGGTGATTTAGAGAGAAAAGCAAGGTAAATAACATAACATTTATTATTTTCTATTTTAGCGAAACAATTGAACATCCTAAACTCGAAAATTTTTGTTCGGGCTTTAGATTTTAGAAGTACAAAACCCAAAAATAAAGGTACAATAGTGTTTATATGTATTGATATTCGATTATTGCATCCGTAGATAGTAAACAATAGAAAATTATAAACTAGCTTCAAGTAAAAGCTCATAATCCTGGAGACAAAGAAGTCTAGTTCCGGAAACTTCCGAGACGGGTTCTCGAATGATATTCAAGAATGTAACCGGGCCCGGTCGGTGCCGAAATTTACATTTTAATATTACCTACTACTAATAGAAAGCTTTCTTTTCATCTTAAAACTTACTTCATTTCAGTCAATACATACAAATTACATTACTTTATACATTTGTAGTAGGTATCTGCTGGGTTACTAGACCATCGAGCTAACAAATGGTATGTTATGAAAACTTAGGTAAACCTAGACCGGTTTGCAGTATAATGCAACTTGTGTTTACAGCTACTGTAGAACAAAATTAGTTTATTTATTAACTTATACGATCAAATTATTTAAACATCACATCGACCTTGGACTTGATCCAATCGAGTTTGTCCTACGTAGTAGGTAAGTTAGTTAAAATTAATATATTGTATGGTTATTTTGTTTACTAGTTAGTACCACAATTTATCATCAATCAGCATCAAATCAATATTATCTCTATAAGCTAGTTACTCCCATTTTTATGCCCCTTTTAAACCACTAATAAGTCTCAGCTCAGTTTCTGTTTGTAAATGCACAACATCTAAAATATATCTTCCAATGTTAGTCTTGTTTCCTTGATTTGAGTTCCATCATATTCCATCCGAAAGAGAATTTATTTTGGGACTGCCGTGCCACAAATGGGTGTGATCTATCTTTAGTCTACTGACTAAGTATTTTAGAAAAAACGGTTGTTAGTTCAGGCTTATGTTTGCTTGTCTAAACAAAATATTGTTGAACAGCGCTGGAGGACTGGTAACAGCGGTAGCCCCAGTCGTAATCCGGGGGAATGGAATATGGGTGGGCTGGCCTGGCATCCACCTGGAAGACCCCAACGAGAAGATCCCGGAGTCAGACCCCAAAGACAAGACCCCCACCGCTGGACTGCTTTCAAAAAAGGTAAGACTGCCTTTAACGAAGGTTCGGTTATGAAACCAAAGTTATATAAAGACAGCTTGGAAAATATTAAGTCCACGACGATATTTACAAAACTAATCTTTGCATTATGTCTCTATCACACTGACCCAATTTCCAAATTGTTAAATGATCCCTCAACATTACTTTATTAATCAACAGCAATACGACAGGCTTATTGGCTTTTACTAGATATCAGGAATACGGTCGTTACAGGTATCCACTCCGTATGCAAATTATAGGATGTAAAGAAGAATAATAAGTGGAACATTAGGCATTTACATAGTACTTGTATATAACAATAAAGTAACAAGTATTAAGGGTTTAAACTTACATAAATACAATTTGATAAAGCTCCATTTGTTTTGCAATAATATTTCCGATAAACAAAAGAACACATAGGACGGTTAGTGTGACCTTCGAAACACGCGTGGCTACCGTGACACTATGATATGTTTTTTTCCGATTTCGCGCTATACCTGGGCTTACCTCTTTCTAATATTAGATTCTGTACACAGATCAAATCAATATTCAGAATAACACACTGTATTATGTGCGTATGTTACGAGATACACAATGGTGTATCCTTGGATTATAGGTACTTGTAGAACACGTTGTTCATATTGAATTCGTAATAAATGCAGGTAAACATAATGGATCATTAGTTTACCTACAACGCTATGTCGCGGATTTTTATGCCAAGGTTTCCTTCCATGACGCACCTCCCTATTTGACGAAATTTCTTGTAAATAAATAAACGTTGTAATTTTCCTATGAAACATATGATAAGGGCTTATCAGATAACGGTAGAACAATAAAGGTAAGGACAGACTGAGCTTACGTACGCAACGTATACTATGCGATGTGGGAGAGCTGATGTGCATACTTGTCCCGCGTACACCACGCATATTGACGTCAGACTCATGAGTAATTTCTTCAAGTGCTGTTGTGTACAATGTTTTCCGATTCTGAGAGTGAATTTGAGGACAATTTACTACGTTTGTTATTTATAAATGAATATTTGCGTGCCAAAAGAACAAGAAAAAGAGTCAAGAGAAGATATTGGGTTCATGAGATAAATAAAGAAAGAGAAAGGTTTGGGGAATACCATACATTATTAGAGAAACTGGAATGTGATGAGCAACGATTCTTCATGTATTTTCGTATGTCTAAAGTACAGTTTGAGGAGATTCACGGTATTATTGAATGTGACATCAAAAAAAGACATACGCGTCTTCGGAAGCCAATCAGTACCAGAGAAAGACTAGCAGTTTGTCTACGGTATGTATTTTCATTTAATTCATTGCAGTTATTTATGAATTCTACTAGTATTTATTAATTTGAAAGTTTGTTAATCTTCTGCCTGTTTGTTTATTACTCTTTCACACAAAAATTTCTAGATCGATTGCGATGAACCTCGGTGTGTAGATAATTGGAGACCTGGATTAACATGTAGGCTATATTCCTATGGGATCAGGTTTTATGCGGGTAATACCGCGGAGCACAGCTAGTAAATAATACAAATAAATATGGGTGATAAAGAATGATTTTATTCCATCTTATTATTTTCATAATAATGGCGAATATCTTGTTCCTCACTAATTTCTACATTACTAGCAACTTCTTCACAAACATAATTAAAGGAAGGTACCGATGAAACTTGAGTATTGGGCAGTTGAAGTACATAAGATGAGGAACCATACGACGTCTGGGGTTGTTCAAAACTACCAGTAGCAGAATTTACATTAACGCGGCTTTGCCCACTTATCTGATGACTCTTAATAGTAATTGGTGTTCTCAATACATTTTGTTGTGACTCTAGCTGTTTGAGCTCCGCTTCACTTACAGCTTTAAGCAAATCCAGTTTAATTCGAATCTGATCAAGTTTCGGAAGGTTTTTAACAGTTTTACTTATGCTCAAAAAAAATGTGTCTAAATCATCCATTTCCTGCTTTTTATTTCTCTGTTCTTGAGAGGTTTTCATCATTTCAATCATATCAGCCAAGTGATTATCACTATTAGAACTGGCCTTTCTTTTGTATGACGCATTCGACATGGGAGTACTAGCGCGCGACGGGATGCTTTCAGGGGATGTTGGGCTTTCACTGTATGGACTCTCTGGTTGTAGAGGAGAATCTTCATTAGACATAGTAAAATCAAGGTTTCCTGTAGTAGGACGTCCCTCTAAATATGGCTTCAAAAATGACATTTGTTCTTCAAACCGCCATGGCGCAATTATTTTCCCAGCTTGGCCGCTTTTCTTTTTGCGCCGCTTCATAGCATTATTATAGCAATTACGCAACTTGTTCCAATTTTCTTTACATTCCGCAACTGTAACAAAAAATATTAAATCATAATTTAAAATAATTTATTACAGATTCCTGGCTACGGGTAATTCATTTCGGAGTATCGGATTCAGTTACCGCCTAGGATTTTCTACTGTACGTGCAATTGTGAAGGAGGTTTGTGAAGCGATTTGGAAACATCTTGGTCCTATTGTGATGCCGCAACCAACAACAGCAATATGGAGACAAATAGCACATGATTTCAATCGCTTCTGGAATTTTCCGAATTGCATTGGTGCTCTAGATGGCAAGCACGTTAACATGAAGTGTCCAATTAATGGTGGCTCGGATTATTGGAATTACAAAGGTCAAAATTCTATTGTTCTTCTGGCCTTAGTTGATGCCTATTATAAATTTGTTGTGGTAGACGTGGGCGCCTATGGAAGAAATAGTGACGGAGGTATTTTTGAAAAATCAACACTAGGTAAACTATTAGATCAGAAGAAATTAAACATACCTGAAGATAAGCCTCTAATGCCAGGATCAGAACCTTTACCGTATGTTATAGTAGGTGACGAAGCATTTCCGCTCAAACATTATTTATTAAGACCTTACAGCAAAAATGATTTACTTAATAATGAGCCGAATAAGATTTTCAATTATCGCTTGTCCCGGGCAAGAAGAATTGTAGAAAACGCATTTGGAATATTAAGAGCAAGATGGCGGGTATTCCAAGGGCCTATGCAGGTACAACCAGAATTGGTAGACAAAATAGTTCTAGCAGCATGCTGCCTTCATAACTTTTTGGGCACAACTTTTGAGTTACAACATGAAATATTTACCGAGCCAACCACTCAACAATCATTAATTTCATTAGATGGTCTTAGAAGAAACCACACACGATATGCTTATAGCATTAGAGAGAAATTCAAACAATATTTTATGACACGCGAGGGTTCGGTGCCGCAGCAATTTAATATGGTGAGAAGAGGAACGCAAAGTACACAAAACGAAAATGATTAGTTCATAGACGTCTGTAGATGTAAGCCATTCTAATCTTCTTCCTAAATACGATTTCATTGTTTACTGTAAATCATACAAATAAAATATTGCAAAGTATTGTAACTATTTCTTTTTGTGTCACGTTTTGTTGAGGGGCGTGCATTTATATTTACCCACTAACTTTAATAATAATAAATAGGTAGAGTATTCTGAACATAAGTTGAGTTTTATGTCTGTCTTAAAATCCTCACAACGTTGCAACAGGCCACTGTCATTTTTCTATGAAATATTACTACAAAAATATAAATAAAAGAAAAACATAAACGCAGATAGGTACTTACTAGGCTTGCCATGGCGTTTTGCGATCTCTTCCCACGCTGCATTACGTAATGTAGCATCGCGATATTCCATGCATTTAATATTATAAATGGCTTCATATCGCCTAACCAAATCAATTAATTGTTCGTCTCCCATTTTCGCGGTAAAACGTACCAACGTCTATTCGAGACTGACGCGCTGCAAACGTAAGTTCTAGAGACACACTAGTCTTACGCGTGGGATAGCGTATGATTATCCCCTCCACCTTCCCACGCCGATCTGGACTGACAGAAATAACGTTGCGTGTGACGCGTGTAAAAGCATTGCGTATGACAAGTATGTTTCTAACTCAACGGTTTCCATACAAATTAATGAGTCTAGATGTCATAATGCGTTGCATACGTTGCGTACGTAAGCTCAGTATGTCTCTACCTTAATTGTAATAATAATTATTTGCTGAGCTTATAAGCTTTCTTTTATATAGCGATAAATTCTTGCAATTTAGATAAATACCTACATAGAAACGTTTATTGCTCATAATGGAAATTTACAAAGTACTTATGGCATCGGTAGGTTTAAAGGCAACTCGTAAATGTTAGGTTTGAGTACCTACAAGTAAGGATATAAACATTTGATGAACTTCTGCTTCACAGGATAACGATGACTCCTTTATCTAAAGGAATACACAAGTTGATCATTATTCATTGTTCAAAAGCTAGGAAATCATCTATTTTCAAAACAATTAAAAGTTATTCGTGCCTCTAATATTATTACGTCAAGAAGAATCAACAATAGCACGTTTTCGTTCCTTTACAGATCGTACCAATCCATGCAGAACCGAAACTGTTCGATAGCTACTACAATGGGTGCTGCAACGGTACCTTCTGGCCGCTCTTTCACTCCATGCCTGACAGGGCCACCTTCATCGCGAACCACTGGAGGGCTTACATCAAGATCAACGAGGAATTCGCTGAGAAGACCATCCACGCACTCAAACTGCTGAAGAATGAGACGAAACAAAAGAACGGAGGATCTGCGCCAATCGTCTGGGTTCACGATTATCATCTCATGTTAGCAGCTAATTGGATCAGACAGGTTTGTTATGCGGAATCTCAACATGTTTGCGATATTCATTGCTAATGCTTGCCTAAATCAAATATTATATACTTTCTATAGCGAGCTGAAGAAGATGACATTAAATGCAAACTGGCATTCTTCCTTCACATTCCATTCCCGCCATGGGATATCTTCAGGCTCTTCCCATGGTCAGACGAAGTTCTTCAAGGCATACTCGGTAAGTGGCTGCATAAAACGTAGATTTTCTCGTCTCTGTTTAATGACTGGTTTCAATCAAATAACGTAGGTTTTATTTGCAGGTTGCGACATGGTCGGATTTCACATAACAGACTACTGTTTGAACTTTATTGACTGCTGCCAAAGAAACCTAGGTTGTCGAGTTGATAGAAAGAACCTTCTAGTTGAGTTGGGTGGTCGCACCATCTGCGTCCGTCCGCTTCCCATCGGAGTACCCTTCGACAGATTCGTGCAACTGGCAAAGAACGCGAAACCAGTGCTCTCTACGCCAAACCAAAAAGTAATATTAGGAGTTGATAGACTGGACTATACCAAAGGTTTAGTGCATAGACTGAAGGCGTTCGAAAGGCTACTGGAGAAACACCCCGAGCATATCGAAAAGGTTGTTCTTCTGCAAATCTCAGTGCCATCTAGAACCGATGTTAAAGAATATCAAGACTTGAAGGAGGAAATGGATCAGCTGGTTGGAAGGATAAACGGAAGATTTACTACTCCTAACTGGTCACCAATTAGGTAAGAAGAGTCATTATTAGATCGAAGTATATTTAGTAAAGGTATATTTTTTTTATCCTTCATAAGGTAATGTTGTTGCAGGTATATCTACGGCTGCGTGGGTCAAGATGAGCTGGCAGCTTTCTACCGCGACGCGGCCGTGGCTCTAGTCACCCCCCTAAGAGACGGCATGAACCTGGTCGCCAAAGAGTTTGTTGCATGTCAGATCAACAGCCCTCCAGGAGTACTGATTGTGTCCCCATTCGCCGGTGCTGGGGAGATGATGCACGAGGCTCTCATATGCAATCCTTACGAGCTGGACGATGCAGCAGAAGTAATTCACAGGTACGTTGAATTATTTTGAAATAAACAAAACAGGTTTAATACAATATCCAAGCTGGTAGAAATATATATTTATCCAAGTTTAGTGTACATAATAATCACATTGTTTATAGTTTGGATTTCATTCAAGACTTTTTTCCAACACTAGAGAGTATTTGAATATCGATAAAACATCGAAGGATGCTTACTTTAACACTTAATAGGTTTTTTCTGTTACTAAAACAGCATTTCTGGATTTCAGAGCTCTTATTATGCCGGAAGACGAGAGAATAGTCCGAATGAACCACCTCAGACGAAGAGAACAATTGAATGACGTGGACAGCTGGATGAAGGCGTTCCTCAAAGCCATGGATTCTTTGGAAGAAGAAGCTGATGATATCGGAGCCACATCTATGCAGCCCGTCACTATTGATGACTTTGATGAATATCTGTCCAAGTAAGTCTTGCGAGTCTTTAGCTGATTACATCAATTACACCTATTACACATTAGGGTCATATGCCAAGAAACGACCTCTATATCAATGCTGAACATTTTAGAACTTATCTTTCGCAATATCTCGTAAAACTCAGTAAAGACAACATACAACCTACCTACTCTTTCTCTCAACAATCTGAGACAAATGCTCATCTTCCAATATTTCATTCCAGGTACATAGGCTACACGCAGAAGTTAGCCCTGCTTCTCGACTACGATGGTACCCTAGCCCCCATCGCCCCACACCCGGATTTGGCCACATTACCCGTTGAAACCAAGCACACTCTACAAAGGCTCTCTAATATGTCTGATGTGAACATTGCTATCATTTCTGGGCGCAACGTTGATAACGTCAAGGCGATGGTGGGTTTATTTTTTAAACTGTTTTTGAAGATGTCTAGGATCAAATTCCACCGATTACCAGTCGAGCCTAGATACCTTAATTTAATCTACATTTATGAAACCACAAACTCATCATCAAACAGTTACAGTAGATCCGTTAGTTCGTGGATTGAAGGTTATCTTATGTAGGAAAATATCTCGTACACGTGACTGAATTTTCGTCCACACAAGTAACTGTCAACTTATCATGTTTTTCTTTACATGTTGATGAAAAATTTTTAACGAATTTCTTACAAGATAACTCTTGTAAACAACACAATTGGCCTTACAATAGTGATAAACTGGGATAACCTTTTCAAACCGATTGTAGGATTTTGACTTTCACTGTTCAAAGTTTAAGAATCTGTATCACCTCAAAATCTTCATAAATCGACCTGTGAAATAATCATGTCAAGCTTTACGCTTTGTTTTTATTGTAATGATACTGTGCTCCGATGGAAGAAAATAGATAAATAGAGAATAATTGGCGAAATATAATATATTCCTAGTACGAACTTGCGCTACGCAGGAAAACAAGAATTTCAGATATCTAGCGGCCGTGCAATAACAAGGTCTCAGCTATCTTATGAACTTTGACTGATATTATCATCGTTTTGAACAAAATATTTATACTATTCTATGTACACATGCGTACCTAGCCTCCTTGATAATGTGTTAACCCGGTTTGGTACATGATCATGTTTGCTGTGCACTTAGTACTATTACGTAATATTTACCTATGATGTCTCTCGATACATTCAAATAATATTTTTAGGTATTTGCACCAATAGTGGCCGTGTTTAGAATACTTATATGGTTATCTTGTCTCTCTCTCTCTATAAAACATGTATTTTATCATCAACCAGTTTCCCAGTTATTAATTTTACACTAGTATAATGTACTCACTACCCAGAAGTGTTTCTATGGCACAAACACAGAAACATCGTCACATCCTTACAAACTTTCTGATTTATAATCACATATCCTCAATAATTGGTAGAGTAAGTGCGCCAATTATGGACCACCATAAGGATTTTGTCCAATAAAACTCAGAATTTTAAAGTTTAATCAGCCTTATATATTTTAAACAGTTCGATAATTATTTGGTACCAAAAACGATTAATAAAATTCTTAAAAAACATCAACATCTTCGAAATAATCAACATTTTCTAAAATTTGTCATTTTTGTGAATTTGCAAAAAGCGTACAGAATATGGACCACATGGTTTCAGATATGGACCATAGTTAAACTAGTCGTGTTACCTAAAATTGAATCAGTCAATTTTATTAGGGTTAAACTAATCATTGGTACACAATTCGCACACATAGAAATCAAGCATAATCTTCTATGCCAGCACACTCTTCATGAGCCCATAGCCTTCAAGATGCACATTGAATCCATTTCTCTCCATGAACGTCGATGATTTGGGATCTTTCTTTTCTTTTGGGCTATTTACTTTGGTTTCTTTGTTGTCTGGTCTTTTCTTTAGTTGTAGATGCACTCCTAAAACATTAAAATTAAAATAAGTGATTTTTTGTACTAAGAACTACTAGCCCATATTTAAAACATGCCGGTGGTCCATATTACAATACATATTACATTTATAGGTTAATATTGTTGTTCAGAAAATTATAAAAACTATTGTATATTGCAACTTAATATGAATAATTGTAAAATAACTTACCTTTCCCCTGGTTTGATCCACTTATACAAAGAGTAATATTTGTTGAAATTATGAGCTTACGAAGTTAGCTAAGAAATTACATCGCGCGTTGATAAAAACGAAAAATGGCTCCCGTGAATATGTGCGCGCTCTCTGCCGTCCTGCAAACGGTTGGCGAGCTGCTGGAGGGCTGAAATTTAGTGTGCGCTGACCAATGGCTCGATACAAAGGACGTTCTTTGAGAAAAGCCGGTAGTCCATATTATAGAACCAGTCCATAATTGGCGCACTTACTCTATCATCTATTTACCTAGCTATCCGTCTGTTACCATCGTCGACATAATTTATCTACATATCTACAATTCCAACTCGTTCATCACTTTCTTCGCTTTGCTTTATTTTGATCTAAATGATAATGAAAATATACTGAATCCTCTTTATTAAAAGTAAAAAGCCCGTACCAACAGTTTTCAATTAAAAAAACTAAATGACCTTTTATTCGGGATTTATTTCTTGGGTCACATATTCGCGACTCGATAAAAGATTGATAACCTCAATCGGTACTATTATTTAGCGATGTGACTATCAGTGTTCTTACAATGTTCAGAAATAATCAGAGTAGAACGGACTTCATGCCTACGACGTCAGTGATGAAACCAATGTACCTTATTGTCATCGGATATCTAAAGACATTATTAAGGAAAATATTGTTTGAATAGATGCATACATGCTTGTCGCGTCATTGGTTGTGTCAATCGAGATTGTTAAATCGAGGTACTATAGTAACAACTACTAAGCCCTCTTCAAGGTCCCTTTTCATAGTTACTATTGGAGAAAGAACTTTATGTTCTAGTGACTACTTAGGTATGATTAGTATCTACGTTGTCATGAACCAGCGATTTTCAGAGTATATTTCATGCATTAAGCTAGAAGCATTTTAAAAGGATTAAAATCAGAACGGTATCACGGTAGACTTTAATATTTTACTGTTGGAAGTAGAATATTAAAAAGTGAAATTGAAGCAACGGAAGTATAAAACAGAACTGACGTACATGAATGAACGAATGAAGACTAAAAAGGGAAATGCGTCAAGCCCAAGATAGGGCGCGATGGCGCTCATTAGAAGAGGCCATGTCCAGTAGACTGCTATAATATTAATGAAAAAGCTAGTGATATTTGAAACACTCACATGATTGTCTCGCCAGGTCGGTATCGAAGGCATTACTTACGCCGGCAACCACGGCCTGGAGATCCTGCATCCCGACGGCAGCAAGTTCGTTCACCCCATGCCCATGGAGCTGCAGGACAAGGTCGTTGAACTACTCAAGTCGCTGCAGGAACAGGTAAAAACTATGAAAAACTTTATAGAAACATTTGCTATAAGAACACCATTAGAAAAAAAGGAAGAACTGGGAAAAACTGCTAGTGAATTTGTGACTTTCACTTAATCTGGTGATCTGTTCCCTTGATTTTGATACAATTCTAATAGATGGAGTCCTTCATTTTATTTGTGAAGATCTAAAAGTCCCTTCCGGGGCCAAGGGCCAAGCCGGGGTGTGGCAACTTGTTTTGACCTCGATTCGGTTGGGGCTCAATCATCATCATCACCTTCCTGCCCTTATCCCACTCTTCGTGGGGTCGGAACAGCATGACCCTTGGAACATGGTGTAAGAGTTTTGGCTAAGGTGTTTTATGACCGGCCGCCTGCCTGACGTCAACTCTCCTTGGGAATACTTGCCTATTATATTTCATCATGTTGGAGGATACTATCCCTTAGTCGACTTTTTTTTCAGTTGGGGCTCAATAATCTGACCCAAATGTTTGAAATCCCAGGTATGCAAAGACGGTGCCTGGGTGGAGAACAAAGGCGCCCTCCTTACCTTCCACTTCCGTGAGACGCCGGTGGCCAAGCGAGCCGCGTTAGCTGAGCAGGCGAGGAAACTGATCACAGCTGCTGGCTTCACGCCGGCGCCGGCACATTGCGCGTTAGAGGCAAGACCGCCCGTACAGTGGGACAAAGGTAAGATTACGAACACATGGAGTTACTAGGTACTACTAGTACTACTAATACTCCTAGGAGTAGGTACTTGTAGTAGTAGGTACTACTAGTAGTGTCACTAGTTCTTTCTAACATCGAAACATGACATGACACATATTTTCGAGCTTTGTAGGTTATTTTTAACTTTTTAGATGTGATGCTAAAATAGTCTTGTTATGTGTTAAATGGCAGGTAAATATTGTTTACGAATAGTTATGGATCTACAATTATGTGCGTATAGTGTGGTTTATAGTAGGTATGGATATTCCGTTGTAAGCTCTTCCAAAATTTTGATTCTTAGTAAATTAGTTGTGAAGACATTTAATATTAAAAAAAAACTTCTCTATCTGCCAAGTAGGTACTAAACTAGTTCTTATTGCTTGGTCAGGGTTAAAGGCAGATGAGTAATCTAAATTTATGATTCTAGAGTTCAATGACGTTTTACTCAAACAAGCTCAAGTTTGAATAACAAAACATGTCCACTATCAAGGTTAATAAGGTTCATATACTTACTTCCAATATCTTCTTAGGTCGTGCCTCGATCTACATTCTGAGAACAGCTTTCGGTCTGGACTGGAGCGAGAGAATCAGGATCATCTATGCAGGAGATGACGTCACCGACGAAGACGCTATGCTGGTAAATAACACATTTTATATCAATCAGGAAATTTAAAAAAAATACGTCTTCCATAATGGTAGCAGGATCTCACTGGAACAACCGAACAACCAAGACAAAAGGAACTATCAGCTGTTCTGTCGTTCCGCTAGTCACCTAATAAGAGATTGAGAACTTATTTTTAAATAAAATTCCTCATAGCTTCCTTAGTATAATAAAAGGAACTTACCCAACGTTTATTTTCTTAGTAGATATATTTTTACAGTACCAGTCCATAGTATATTCTACGATGAGCACAAAAAACTGAGGCCTTTTACCATCTATACTAGATGATTTATACAGCGCCAGGAAGCAACTTTTTCCTGCACTAACGGGACGCTGTAGTGCCCAGGACGAATTTAAATGGAGTAGGCTTGCCCAGCACCTATACCATCCTCTCAGCTTAGTCGGCCTTATCCACAGGAAAGACTGGTTAATACGTGCGAAGCTGACAAAACCGCGGGTTTCCACGCTGTTTTCCTTCACCTTTTGAATGGTGAACACAAACAGGTTGTAAAACGAATCTTTTTCACAGGCCCTCAAAGGTATGGCCGCTACCTTCCGAATCGCATCATCGCACATCACCAAAACGTCAGCGGAAAGACGTTTGTCGTCAACCGACTCTGTACTAGCCATGCTCAAATGGGTGGAACGACACTTCTCAAGACGCAAGCCCAGGGCTAACTCCCTCACGTACAAAAGCGCAAGGAAAGCCAGGGACACAATACAGACCCATATGTCCTACCAGCCAGTGCGGACGTCGCCTAAGGCCTCCCCGCCCCGCACCCCCGACAAGGCCTCAAGTGGCTCTGAATCTAGCTAAGACTCTCTAGACCGACTTCGGCCAAACCTTACTAAAGTCTACGAAAAACTCGCTTAAATATGAATCAGCACTATACTTAGCGTCTCGGCAAGGAATTACTATATTTAGCCCGTCGTCGCCCACAGAAACAAGAGTCAAAGCGCGAGCCCAAATTACGGGACTAACTATGTACCTACGTTTGAATCTAAGGGATTTGTTAGAATGTTTAGCGCCTTCTTGACTCCGCCTCGACTCTCATTCTTATGAGCGACACGCCTTACTCACATAAGATTAGCAGCATAAGCTCGTAGATATTTTCATGTATTTTGAT
Organism: Scotopteryx bipunctaria; assembly: GCA_949320045.1. NCBI lineage: Eukaryota > Metazoa > Arthropoda > Insecta > Lepidoptera > Geometridae > Scotopteryx > Scotopteryx bipunctaria. Next base: position 6,761,713 of record OX439450.1, on the reverse strand, counting down.
GTGTCTGTCACTAGTGTGCATGTGCGAGCAAAGAGATTTTCAGAAGTATGTATTTCGAGGTTTTCAAAGTTATTGTATTGGACGTTTGTGTAGAATTCAATGCATGTATTTGTCTTGTGGTAGATTAATGTATTAGATAAACTCCAAACATTCCCTTCAAATGTTTAAATCAATGATTCATGGTGTTAATTTATTCATAAGGCTTAAATATACAAAACTCAATTATTTGCTTCTGTAGTTGTTATATAGTTACCTACTAAGTTACAAAATGATGTTATTTATATTTCTGACCAAAATATGTTGCTTTTTGAAAGAAAAAATGTTCTATTTTTATACATTTGGTAAAACTAATAGCATTTTTATTTTATTTTATGACTGTAATGTGGTTGTTATTATTTTTTAGAGCCAGTAGTTACCTAATAAATCAAAATAAATAAATTGTATCACAAAGGAACCGAGCTCGAATTCCTTCGAATAAAATGAAAATGTAGGTACTTAATGAAATTATATTTTTTTTTATGAAATAGCACCACTCAATATTCCTATAACAAGTGATAAATGGCTATGTTACGTAGGTATGTAAATAATATAATGTAAGTTAAGTAGTGATGTAGTACCACAGTGTCAACACTATGTAGGTGACATTGCCAATATAACCAAATGCCTTGTCCAGACCAACAAATTATATACAAAACATTATCAAACATCAACAAGAGCAGAGTTTTCAACCAGCTTCGGTATTTAGCTTATCACTAGTTATCTAATAGTAGGCATGAATCATCTCGAATTTTAGCAACCTTGTATTCCATTTTTAAACGCATATTCATGTTTTACCAATAAAATCACAATGGACGTAAAATAGCCTTTTAATTAATAAATATGTACAAAATCCTCGAAACCATTTCAGGGAATGTTGATTGTGGCGTAACATTAAATTGGAAAAGGGCTGACTATTTGTTACGTTGGAATAAATACTGATTTAAATTGTAAAATATGGTTAGAATTAACCTAACATTTATTCACACTTATACTAACAGCCGAACTCTAGTTATCTATTAACTCATTAAATTGATTCAAATGCAATCTAGTAGCAAAGTACACTTCGACTATGATGTCGAATGGCCGATTGGCCAATAATTTCATTCGGTATTTTGACTGATTATTTATTAGGTAGTATATTATATTATCAATTATAGTTTTTTTTAAGAATTTAATAATAATTCAATAAATTTAAAGACAAACTTTCTTCAAGTGGCAGATTCTCCAAATCAATCTTTACAAAGAGAGAGAGCTAGTTAAGAGTGAAATATGAGAAACAACTAAAGATGTATGAGAATAAACCTATAAACCTATACAGATGTAAGTAACCATCTAATGAGTCATTAAATGACAGAGTGCCCTAGAGTAAATATCACAAGTAACTTAGACGTTGCTGTGCGAGACCACCAGCCATGACAGAATGAAGTAGAAGAGGCAGATAGGGTACACCGCGAGAGCTTTCTTGCCTTCCGGCTGGCTGTCGCCCAGGAACTTTGTGGCCGCTGGAACAATAGACAACAATGTATTTCTGAGGTGACCATGACATTATTCTAACTAGTGATGGGGGAACAAGATCTAAACCTACACAGCCCAACTTTACCCACCGTTGCGCATAGACCTCGCTTCGTGCCATCCATCACCTTGAAATTGTGACATTATCTTCTTATTTAGATACTAGCGACCCGCCCCGGCTTCGTACGGGTGCAATACCATCGCGGACTTTTTTGTAGACCTTTTAAAGGTGTACAATACTGTAGTACATTATTTTGATCTAACTCATAGGGTTCAGCCAACGTTTGCAATGTAAGCGCAAAAAAATGTGTTTATTTACGACATCACATTAGAAACCACTAAAATCATCAGTGTTTCTTTACTATATTATGCATGAATTATACATAATAAACCTTCCTCTTGAACCACTCTATCTATAAAAAAAAACGCATCAAAATCCGTTGCGTAGTTTTAAAGATCTAAGCATACATAGGGACAAATAGCGGGAAGCGACTTTGTTTTATATTATGTAGTGATTCAATTTTTTTTTCGTGTCACTTGGTCTATCGAACCGGGGTGTGGTGAAAGATTTTTAATTATTTAGTAAAAGATTCAGTTATATAATTAGATTCAGCAATTACGCCCTAATAGAACCCAAATTTTCGCATTTCTTATATTAGTCTGTCTCTTAGATAAATATTCATACACAATGGTATACATAAAAATATTTGCACAGCGACGGGCTCGCAAGAGGTAACCGTACGGAATGCAACAAGTTGCCATGTTGGATATGTGTACATCATCGGACGTGTTTTTGACCAACTCCTTCAATAAGAACGAGGGCATTGAAAACTGTTAGAGAATGTCAGTTTTGAGGATTACAGTATAGATTGTGGTTCCTTACTCTACTCGTAATTAGTTACAAAATTAAAACCTTGTCGGATAGCAGCTATCACTTACCGAAAGTAGCCCAAACGAAGCCCACCATAGATATGACCAGTCTCAGGAAGAAGAGGAATGTGTTCTGTGTACCGAACAGTATAATGCGGCAAATCACTAATGACACTGCTATTGGAAATAAGCAGTAGCCCAGTACACACACTGATTGGAAGAATGAACTGAAATTAAAACAATACTCTTGTTACTTTTATACTATTGAAGGAGAAATTAAGAAATTAGTAAAACCAGTCAAGTGGGGGTTGAATTCGCACATGAAGGGTTCCATACTATTGTACATGTACATTCAAATGAAATGAGGATCCCCTTAATTTTTAATTTTATTATTATTTTTGTACAAATCAGTACAGATTGTTTGAAAAAGAAATACACAAAAATCCTCACATTATCACACTTCAGAAACTTTTAAACTTTATAATATCACTGGGATTTTACTTACATATTTCCACCCAAGAGCTTCGAGTTTAAGGTAACAATAGCGGCACCAATCCACACCAGTACAAACACCTCTGCAAATTCTGGTCCCCCATCATTGGTGTTATCTGCTCTCTCTGCTGAACCCTGGAGTATGGTGGCCATCAGTGTGCAGAGCAACAATGGGCCCCATAGATCCCCTGGAAAGTTAAGTCTAATATTACTGTGAAGCTTAGCAGGAAAGTCTTGCATCTATAGTAAAGAGTGAAGTAGCTGATGTAATGATTTATAGGAGACTAGCTTCTCCCAGCGGCTTCGCACGCGTTGTACCCGCTTAAAAAGTAGCTTATACGTTATTCCAGCACACATACACTATGTATATTTCAAGTTCCAGCCAAATCCGTTCAGCCGTTACGGTGTGATTGAGGCACAAACATTGTCACATCCTCACAAACTTTTACATTTATAATATTAGTAGGATTTAAGGAAAATTATGTAACTAAATAAATACTTTAATAACTATAACTCACATTCTTTCAATAAACTAGTTTTTTCTCTAGGGATGAGGACATGGTAAAATTTGTTGCCGACAGCTCTCAGATCTCGCATCTAAAATTAATAAATAAAATTAAACCAAGTATTTTTTAACTGGGACAGTTTAGGGAAATCCGAGGCTAGAGGGAATTAGGGAAAAAAATTTAAGGAACAAACCAGGTCTTTTTATGTAAACACCATCTTGGCATAGTAATTTATTAGTCAAGTCTGAATCGCCGATAAAAAAAATTGTTAGCTCTACTTGGCAATTATTTCTCATGAAGCAGCATGAACTGCAGAAGTTGGACAAATTTAATTAGAACATGATGATTTAGTACATTGCATTATGCTATTGTATGACAGTAAATTTTATGTAGTCACCAATTTTTTTTTATGGGCATGTTTGATCAATTGATATATTATTTTTGCTCCACATTTTATAATGTTTTATAAAATCTCAGAATGAAACTGAAACAAATGAAATAAATGTATTTTACTAAAACAAATGTTTCAAAGTTTAGGAATGGTAATATTATTATTATCAAAACAGGAACTTTTCATTAGTGTGTCAGTCACTGACAATATCAGTACAGAAAAAGATCTTTTTTCATCATAATCAATCTCGACTTTACCCACTGGTCGGCATATACCTCCATATGTTTGTACCATTCATCAGTCCTGTGCTAGTCTCATTCATCCTTGGTCCACAATTTTGACTTTATTATCTGCCCATCTTGCTGGGCATATAGGAATATAGGAATCCGGTTTTAGTAAAAAAAATTACCAGCATTATTAATTGTTGTGATCATTTAATATGACTTACAAATGTTTCTTTAATAGGTTCATCGAGTGTGTTGAACTCCATAGCATTACCCGGGGTACCGCTACTTGATGGGATGTTCATTTCACCTTCCACTGTTCCAACATCACCTGCAGGAAACATCTGAAATAATGTCAAGGAATGTAAACAAGATTAAAAACTATAAATCAATTGCATCTCAGCCTACCAACTATTTGTGCAAAGATCTAAGCATTATATTTGCTCAGTAGGCTAGTACCTACAAACTGACTCAGAATGGTTTAAAAATTTATTTTGTAGATACGTTTTATGAGCAATTCATAAAGCTTTTTGATGAAAAATATGACTAGGATAATCAAAATACTTGGTAAGTAGGTACTATAAAACTTATGTTGCATGGTTTATTTACCTAAAACTAAAGTGGTTTAATCGTAATAACGAAAAATACTCGGCGGTTTGTTTACATAAATTGTATCTCCAGTTTGGCTGAAGTTTAAGCAAATGTTTTCTTCTAGTCAAATCAAGTATGGTGATAGTACATTGGTTTACTCACATCATATTTTGCATCAAATGTAGTCATCTTTCACACTATTTTAGCAGAGAAAACCGCTAAAGAGGACAAATGTATATCGTAAATTCCAAATATTCCAACACATCAATGCTTATTTTCCTTAAAACAATCTCACTCAAGTTTTGTAGTTGTAGTTGTTGCCTGGCTGACACTGACAATAAAATTGACGTTGACATTAACGTAACAAAAGCTTACACACAGCTACACACCGAGTACAAAAAAAATATGACCAGTTAAAATTATTACCCCTCCCTTGCTTGTAAAGAGCGTTAGCGGGCTATGAGAAGATGGATGTTGTTTTATTTTAGATCTTTTTGTCTTGCGTGTAAAGGAAAGTAATAAATTTTAAACCTTTAAACAAAAATAAAACGAATATACCTTTTTGTGACATTGACATTGAAATAATTTTGCCATTGATATTGACATTATGAAATCAAAATGTTTGGTTTGCAAGTTCAAGTCAAGTACCTACCTAGTGTTTTTCGCAAAGTTATCGATTTTCTTGTTTTATGCATAAAATAGATTTTACATAGAATATAAACTTTATTATTTAGTGCAAATTATATCAATCAGTAATGCTAAAGAAAATACTATGAAAGTTACTGTTAAAAGTAAGTACATGTTGCTTACAAAAGCATTCGACATGTTTCCATTCCAGAGTTTGTTTTCAGTGTTTATAAATAATTTTTGGCGTAGGTTGGACGGGGGTAGCAACGTGGCGTTGGGTGGCGAACGACGATAATTGCGGTATCTGTCGTATGCCCTTCGATAGTTGTTGTCCGGACTGCAAGTTGCCAGGAGACGATTGTCCATTGGTGTGGGGCGCCTGTTCCCACTGCTTCCATATACACTGCATCGTGAAGTGGCTCCATTCGCAGCCCCAGCAGCAGTGTCCTATGTGCAGACAGGACTGGAAGTTCAACAACAAATAAAGACAATTTTAAAAGGTATGTTTATCCTATGGTATATGAGTTTTGTTCTGCCTGTTAAGGCCTGCCAATTATATAACGTTAATTAAGGTATAATCACAAGAACATCACATAATGCATTTGAGCTGCATAATGTTTTACCAAGCATTTATTTTTACTACAAGTTCAATATTTATGTGAAGTATAGGTATCAAATTTAAATTTAAGAAACTCTGGAATTGCAAGAAGTATTTTTAATTACTAAAAGTAAAACTTAAAGTAGGGTTTTATTCTGATGTTATTATTTCATCAATCAGTTTTTAGGAGTTCAAAATAATTTTTATTACTATATTTGGGATATATTTTATCTACTCATATAATGTTCAAGGAAACGTCTACTACTTTACTTATACAACGTGTAACATAATGTCCCTATAAGCCCGAAACGGGGGTGTTCTATACGTCATTGCGAACAACGTTTGTTCAACGACTTTTAAAATTTCAAAGGTTTTCATTCATGAAATGTCTCTTAAACTTTGCTCCAATACGTAACTTGACACAACGTGAGGCATCCCTATTTACAGCTGTTTTTTGACCTTTAAGTGTGAACTCTAGATGAAACAGGTAACAGAACAGACACCATTAGTAAAATGCCTACCTACTTACCTAATAACGAGGTGGCTTAATAAGTAATTTCTATTTTTTTTTGAAGGCCTAGTGGTACCTTGGTATTTATTGGTAATTAAAATGTAAGGTCACATCACGACTAAAATCCCTAGGCACCGTAAACATCCTTTCAGATCTCTTTGTTAAGTACCTAGTATAGGAGATAGGTACCTTACCTACTCAATTTTGTACCTACCTACTCGGGCCTTAAAAGCATCTTGAGTAGGTAACAAGAAGTATGAGAAGAGGTCTACCGTGCCTGAGGATAAAGCCGTGACCCTATTCCACTTTAGTTTTTCCAACGATGTATTATTCCAATATTCATTGGAGCATTTTTCAATGCAATTTTGTACCTACCTACTTGGGCACTAAAGTCAAAGGTTGTGACTTATCTGTCTTACTAATCTTCATTTTCATCGTGAACAGCCTATTTGTCATTGGTTGCATTGAAACAACAACAACAACTAGTGGGATGGCACCTCGCCCTAATTGGCTGTCGGTGCCTTTGCTAAATTCAAAATCCGCAACCGTCAACCGACACCGCACCGCAAGCGTTTGTTTAATAAAATCAAATTGGTTCCGTAGGTTTATTTGTTTTTTACTTTTCTTGATTGAACTACGTAATTGTTGGTAGGTTATTATGTAAGTAGGTAGGTACCTAGTAGCAAATGGGGATGGAGCACATGGTAGCATATTGGTATGAACCCCGCCTTCCCATCCTTAAGTCGTGAGTTCGAATCTATGGATTTTTCGATTCGAAATTTATGTGTGCAATATCAATGCTCTCAAACGGTGAAGGAAAACCTCGTGAGGAAACCAGGCATGTCATAGACGTGTGTCAAAGTGTACGAAAGGAACCTTCAAGGTGCACTCTAATCCTTCCACCACACTGGTTCAAAAGAGCTAGCGACACGGACACGACGACAGTAGTAGTAGTAGATGTATGGTGAAGTTTTTTTCCTTTTTTTTCCCAATCGGTATTTAGTGGGTTACCCCAGACAAGGAACCCTAAAAATTCGGCTTTCGGCAATAGGTACCTACTTTTGGTCGCAAAACAGATCGGTTTTTATCAGTCGCAATTAGCATTCGTTCCTTGCAACAACTGCAACAAGCAATCTCTCGGTTCGCGTAACTAATTAACGATAATGATGTCGGCTTTGTACTCAAACAGTGAGTATTATGATATGGTGTTGTGTGTGTGTGTTGGAGCAGCACCAAATAATTAATAGCTTAGTAGCGGCGCGTCAGCTCTACAGAGAGCGTTATCCAGGGCGGCCATTGCCATCTTACGGGCTATTTTCTGGGATTGGTGAACCGTCTTCTCTCGACGGGATCTTTCCACCGGCGCACCAGTGAGGGAAGACTGGGAATTCGGTGGTGTGTTGTACCTACTTCCCTTTGATGGATACCGAGTACCTACTGTGTGTGTCAACAGTGATAAAATTCAGTGATAGGTAGGTATGATGATAGGTACCTAACCAATCACCCTACCTAGTAGGTACCCCATTAGTACCTAGCTTACTAATAAAAAATGACAAAAATAATTTTGTGATTGTGAATGTGAATGTGTACCAGTAATACCAACCTAGGTACCTACATACCTACCTAATACCTACCATGTCAATTAGCCGTGTTCCGAGCCAACCAAGAAGAAGGGAGAAAAGGTATAACTTAACTTTTCCTGTACCTAGGTCCTTAGGTAACTACCTAGGTAGATGTAGGTAGGTAGTTGTTTTTTTATGTGTGAAAGATATCGTGATTTTAATCTTCGACTTTAATTTCTACGTATAATTAAAAAAATTGCAAATTCTTACGAAAACTTTGGTGATTACACCTAGGTACTTTTTGAAACTTGCCGCGCGTTCAATTGTCTGCGTATGTGTGGGTCCGACGCGATAGGAGGGTGCGCGTGTGTTTGTTACCTACGCAAATGGTAAACAAACACATAGGGTTGTCACAAATTTCTCATGAAATAATTTGTTTTTAATTGTATTGGAATTTCAAATATGATGTATTGAACTTTTGCACACGTCAATGTATTCAAGTGCTCGGTCTGAATACACCCCTTTCGGGCTTATAGGGACATTATGTTACACGTTGTATATTAACTTTATTTATTACTTTTGATTGAAACTTTGGTTGTGTAGTACCCAAATAAAAAATAGCCTGTTTATTATTGTAGCACACTTTTCAACTTTTATTGCAATCCATTATGGTTATAGGGTAATTGAGGCACAAGCATCTCCACATTCTCTCAAACTTTCATATTCATTTATTTAAAATAGTAGGAAATCACTGCAATCTCAATAATCATAATAATCACTGAATAAAATCCAAATCCCTGCATGATTTTGACTTTTGCCTATCATTATTAATTACCTGACTACACTTAATAAATAATGTGTTATAAAACCAGAGAGAAGTGAAAGAAGTATGTCAGGATCGTAGCAAATGGAGATCCGTGATCTCTGCCTACCTCTATAGAAAACAGGTGTGATTTTATGTATGTATGTATAAAACCAGAACAGTAGAGAGTAACATGTTGAACACCATACAATGTGGTGCCATTCATTCAATGGAATGATGCCTAGGTAGCACCCTAAAGAACACATAATTTGATTATGGCTATGTAGATAAAAGGGGAAAAACTAAGAAAAAATATTAGGAATATTTCAATACTGCATATATTTTTATATATAAAAGTGGGCTTATATACAATTAAATTATTATTGTGTTATTTTTTTTTGTAGTCACCTATTTTACAAACAAAAAAATATTTACTTTCTTTTAACTTAGGTTTACTACACCAAGCTACACCATAAGAAGATATTGCTGTTGCCAAGCCAAATTGAGTTAATTTTTAAACGTTTTATAGATGAATTACCGCATCTTTCGAAAGCTACTTGTAAACAATAGCTCCACCGTAACGTTTTGATTACCACGAAACAATAGGTCATGGAGTAGGTAACTACTTTCGAAATTGCAGTCCAAACAATAGAGTCGCGTGTTCCGCGCAACGGTAGCCACTATTGCGTTCATTCTCATAGTAAACAATCACTTTTACATTATTAAACTGTGGGTCAATTCATTGTTCGCCAGTATCTAGCTACCCACATGCACTATGCATTCAGTAAAGTACAGTAATGCAGTGATGAGTGCGGGAGCCGTTGCGGCGAAGTTTAGTATGTATGTACTGAGGTGGACGAAGCGAGACGCACCGGTGCGGCGGGGACCGGCATGGCAGAGCGCGGGCGAGCAAGTGCCGGCCCGAGCGTTGTGTGCCAGTGGGCAGTCAGTGAGAACCGCGCGCCCGCCGGGACGCACGTCTCAGACTACGCAAGAAGCGGACACGATCGCGCGATCGGTGCCGGCCCAACGCGCTCCTTATACTATAACCCTTCTTTATAGTATTGTACGAGTGACGGTTCGTTCAGCATGCTGATGGTACAGAGTAACGCCCAACCCATGAAGAGCAACAAAGTCAAGGGTCCGCCTCCTGTGCCTCCGCGACCCAACCAGAGCGTGGTCGCGGAGGCGCTCGCAAAAACCAGGAAGGCAGTCGCCGACTCCAAGGCAAGCTTCACAAAGTCACGGGCGTTCTCCAAACGGGAGCAGACCAGCACTCCGAGAAGTAAAACTCTAGACAGAGCAAATACTGCGAACCCGAGTTTGGTGTCACCTAAACAGAATGGATTGGCACGCGTGAAATCATTCATCAGAGATGTTATCAGCGACCGTAGCTCCTCGTCAGACGAAAAAAAGTCCAGCGGACAAAACTCAAGAAGGAGTTCTAGTGACAGCAATTCAATACCGGCTTCTACCAAAAGATCGAATGAATCTCTCAATTCCAAAGCGGTCAAAACTTGTAGACAAATATTAGTGAGATCTCTTTCCACCTCAAACAAGTTAGATCAAGACTCGAAATGTAAAATATCGAAATCCTCCAGTTTTGCGGAGAAAACGTTGCCATTGCGGAAAGCACCACCGCCTCCGCTATCACCGAAACCTAAGCTAAAACCAATGAAGCCTTTACCTATACCTGTACAGAAAAAAAATATAGCAAATAGCAATGAACATAAAACGAAAGTGGAAATAAATTCATACTCCCCACGACAAGTGAACATAAGTCCCATTCCACGTGATGTGTACGAAAGTCCTTACTCCTCACCGATCGACGCGAAACCACCGCAGAGTCCGTCGTCCGAAGCGCCCTATGCTTCCGTTGAAGAAGTACAAGAATTCGATGACAGATTACGGAATAGCCCATCAAAAGAAATGAATAGTCTTGAATGTCCATCAAGTCCACAAATCGAACCAGCCAGTCCACCAAAACACGATGAAGTCATAAATGAAAATACCAACTCCTTGGAGAGGAAAACATCCCGAGTCACAGAGCTGTTGATTTCTGAAATTCTCGCGAGTAGAAACAACAATAATAAAGATGAAGCTAACACTGTAATAGATAAAGGTAAGGGTTCCGAGAACCTCAGCAACGGCGACGACTCACCAGAAATCTTGATGATGAAGGATATGAATAACCATGAGATGTTGATTTACGAGCTGCAGACGATGCGCTCTCAGTCAAATGTGCCTGAAAGTTTGGACACAAGGGAGTGTGAAGATATTAATGGGCAGTGTGATTCCGAGGACTCGGAGCCAAATTATGCGGTGTCGTCGGTCACCAGTGGAAATACGGACGACGGGTATGATCAAGCATACGCTTACATACTGGACGTTGACCTTAAATCTAGGTAAGCTTGAACTATGCACACCAAAAGCATATAAGTAATTTCAAAGCTAATGTATGTAAAGTTGGAAGGTGCCGAAGTATATTAAAAGGTCACGTTAGTTACTTAAAGGTTGTAGTACCTATCGTTGTGTTGTTTGGTTTAAAAGCGTGTCATGTAGGTACTTTACCATTTCTAGGTCACGGATGTTGACCCAGTCGATAGTCAAAATTCAAGTAACGTATAACCGACTTTTAAAGGCATTAAATTTCATCGCAACACAACTTGTATTTGCTGCAAGGAACATATTAAATGCTACAAAAGCACAGTCACTTTCAGAAAACCTGGTTTTTATTCATCATCATCATTTTCCAGCCTTTGTTCTACTAGATGGGGTCGGCACAACATATTTTCCTCTTCCATCTTCTCCTTATTGTTTTTAACTTAAACGTACTATCATAATATCCTGCTCAAATAGAACGTGTAGGTAGAAAATGTTGAGTAGACAGGTCGACAGGTGCCTAGTTTTCATAATAATAAACAGACTCTAGCTAGATTGTCACCTTGGAATATGACTGGCTTCATTATAAACCTGTTAGTTTTGTGTACAATTTATACGTACCTAGGTAAAAAAATACCAACAATCACATTGAGATGACCTTCCGTGATATTTAGGATATTACAGGAATCTTAAAAAAAAATATTAAATAAAAAATCACTATTTATGCCCTGTTTGGTACATCTCCTTTTGGCGGGGGTGATTTTTGAGCACCCGTTGTACTTTAGGATCCCTAATCCACAAGACATCATATACATAAAACAACAATCGTAAGATTTTGCTGAAGACTCAACCAACGGCACATTAAATTTACAGTTAATTGCTAGTTCCTGTCCAAACAATATAAGGAAATAGTCGGCAAACAAAGAAGTCTTATACACGGTTTCGATTAATTTAATTATGTCCGACATTGTTAAAAAATTTGCTCGATTGTCGGTTTTACAAAATTTTAAGATCCAAGTGAAATACCTTACATACGAGTAGGTAGTCGTTAGTTCGAATAGGTATTTAAAAATGAACGTCGAAAGTAATTTCGATTGCTTAATAAAACAAGGCAGGTATTCTCGGATTGAACTTCAAAGAAATCTGCTTAGAAAAGCACCCGAGCCCGTATAACGATAATCTCTTTGAGACACGCGCCCAAGTGAAGGGCTTTCAACAAGCCTATCAGCCGGTTATCACTTATCTCTGTAAGCCAGGATACGGTATCCACTTTCACCTAAGTAAGAACACTATGTTGAGAGTATACATGTTAAATTATTTGAACTGGTTTTGAAAAGGATGTAATTCAGTTTTGTGGTTTTTCCATTTTTAGCAAATATATTAGATATTAGGAAATACTAGGTATTCCCGGCTGCAATTTCATTCATATTTCACGAAAACGCGTAACCGCATCCTAAAAAGGTGACACGTTAATAAATATCATGACACGATATCTTCCCTGTCAGATAGGTACCTAATGAATAAAATAACTGCAAATTTGCCAAGAAATCAATCTGACGTCTGTAGAAAATAAAAACAGACTTTTCTTGGACCTAGACGATGTAATAATCCTTGTAAACGAATCTTCAAATTACTAGTTGAACGTAGCAACTTTAATTTAAAATTGTTGTCGGCAGGTTACGGAAGCAGTTCCGCGCGATCTCCACGATGTCTTTGCAAGGGATGCCGCCTCTGCCGAAGAGCCTCAGCGGTTTCGCGGAGGGCGAAGTGGAGCCCGAACCGCCAACTAGCCCGGCAGACAAGCCACCCACCGACCTCGACTCGCAACTCATCTACTTGAAGAAGGAAATGGTAAATACTCCTTACACAACGTTAAGTCATGGCTTCAAAGGGGATGGGAACCAATCAGAGGTCCCTCTGTTTGTGTTTAAAAATCCGTATCCCCTTTTATCCGCTTCCTTCTGTTTTCTGAACACCTTGTTTAGTGTAGCATATTTTCATCGCACTACATAATATTTTATTTTATAGCCTTTTCTTGGTAATATTCAGTTTTATGAGAGAAATTTACATCTCGTTAAAATATAAGAAACACGGTTTAACACCGACACGGCGCCAGTTTTGTTTGTGTTTCAAATTACATTGACATCATAGGTACCTACATATACATACCTTGTTGCCAAAATAGAACACCAAAATGTCTTCAAAAACGAGCCATGATATGAAATTGTTGCTGCTCGAAATCCGTTCCAAATATAAATCTCTCATCTGCTTTCTACGACACTCCTTAAAGATTCCCATAAATAGTTATTGCATAAAAACTAAAAGCCGTGACACCTAAAATAGAATGATGCCCCTTCCAAATATGGTAACACGAAATACAATATAGTAGCCACGAGCGCAATCCGAAAAACAGATGTTGATACATTTGAGCTTATCTTGCCTGTAATCGTTATGTAGGGAATTGGGAGCGTTTACGTGTTTCGTTCCAGCGCACGTTCACCGGGAAACAAGATTGAACGGCCCAATTCACTTTTATATCTTCTCTGTATGTTGTATCATGCGGAATCTTCGGAATCCGACTACAACACGTTCCGGCAATCCGATTTTATTATACCTACCTGTGCCTTATTGTGTTGTCCGCCTGAGATTCATCGCTCAATCTCTGCTTTGCTCAATTTATTTCTCGCGAAGCGGTTTTTCTTCCACTATTAAAAAAGTTCAAGACCAAGCTAACTACTAGTTAAGTAAAATAACTTTTTTAACGCAATTCCGCATAAACTAGTAACAATTGCTATGAGGAAGTACATACCATTGAACAGTATAACTGTAATTTCTCATCACTAAACTATTACGAATAGATAAAAGACAGTTTAGTCCGTGTCACCATTTGTATTCTATGAGCTTGTTGCACCTTGCGGTAAGATAATGACACTCACTATCCGTATGAGCAATTTACCAAAAGCGGTGCCTGCAAAGAGCACTTAAACTTGTTGATTATAAAGGCGAATTTTGTCTGACAGTTTGGATTACAATGATGCAAAAACTCGTATAATAGCGACGTACGGTGTAGAGGCCACTCTTTGTGGCATGTTTAATTGACACGACATTACATTCTTGGTGGCACTGAGGCTCGCTTATGGAAATTCTTCTCTTATTGGACGTCATATCCTTACGTCAGGTTGTGGTTTTATACCTACGAAGTATGAAAAATTCTTGTGATCTGGTCCAGTGAATTGCTCTGTGGTCCTACGTCCGGTTTCTCACATTTTCTTCATAAGTGTTTTTACACAAATTTGATTACGATTCTTTCAGATTACCATTTATTTTTTTGTTTAAAAATATTGCATTACTTTCTAAAATATCGGGTTTCATATTTGTTCTGTCTGGGAGTTATATTTCTGCTGCGTAGTATTGAATACCTAACCTACACCGAATGGGTAGATCAATAAAACTAAAACAACATTATATCAATTTACATAGAATTATGGACGTTACTACGACGCCGTGACGCCACAATGTACTCATTGGGTAGGTGTATCTAATCCTTTCGTTACAAAATATTACCATTGCATATTACGCTCATTATCACATACCAGTCTGCTACTCAAATCTTCATCTTTTGGAGCATGTTATGATTCGGAAGCGGTTCTTTGCCGTTCCGCTGATTAAGTTAGTGAATAATCTTCATTTCAAGATCATTACACTAATTTAAGTTTAATGAGATAATAATGATTAACTGAAAATGTTTTTCATTATTCAATCAATGATAAACATTTTCATAGCGTTGATAGAAGTTTCACGATGAAGTTTCACCATTCTGTGAAAAGTGCCTTGCTAAGTTTTAAGACTTTCTAAAGCTGCTACGAAAATTTATGGAACGTTATTCATTCCGTATAATTGACACTGAAGTCGAAAAATATTCCTTAGATATTCGGAGAAGCTCTGTCACTGAGTCACTGACGCGTCTACCTTTAAGTCTTTAAACAATGTTGTTGCTGTGCCCAAAATGTGTGTATATCTTAATACACAGTGGGAACTGTGCAAAATAACAGGTTGTAAATTAAATTATCAGTTGTTCTCAGCCTTGAAGACCTTGTAACGATTGGCATCCTACGCGAAACTGAGTGCTGGGCGTAGTCATAGATAGAATAACAGCTACTATGACACTTGACTGACATTGCTTATTGTGAGACTTGGAAAATTAACTGTTTACAAACAAAACAATCTTGTGATTGCAATCAAAGTAACAAGCGCCTCTTTGTACCTCTTTACATACATACATACAAAATATCACGCCTGTTTCCCATAGAGGTAGGTAGATAACCATGAAACCTCTTGCTATGGTCCTCCTGAAATGCTACTCTTACTTCATTCACTCTCATCACATTCTTTATTTTAGGAAACTCTTTGCTCTGTTTTAATTTTTTTATTAATAAGAAAAGATAATATACACACTTGTAAGTATGCCTCGCATCAGCTTAGTGAAAAGGTAATTTAATAAAATCGGTCAAGTGCGAGTCGAATTCGCACTTGGGTTTTGTACCATCGTACATGTACATAGGTAAATGTTTCTAGTATGCTTGCATTACAAAAAATGTGCAAAAAGTTACTTATCCTATCGAATTACGGATCGCGACTAGTGTTGCTTAACTTCAATGATTGATTATTCATATATTGAGTTTAAATAAATAAATAAATAAATTACGAACTTTAAAAAAACATTTCTTGTATTGGGCCCTCCGTTTATTTTATTTAGCGGCAATTGAAATACATACTCTGTGAAAATTTCAACTCTACCTATTACGGTTCATGAGATATAGCCCGCTGACAGACGGACAGAGAGATGAACGGACAGCGGAGGCTTAGTAATAGGGTCCCGTTGGCACCCTTGGGGTACAGAACCCTAAAAACAGACTGAATAGGTCAAATTTAAGTAAAATTCTCAATCATGTAACACTACATTTTATAAATTGTTTATAACTATTTTGTTGCCTATACGCAGTTGTTACATGACATCTTCATAATTGCATATTTATATAAATCCGGTTGGTATACAGGCATGCTATGCATCTGTGTCGTAATCTTGTTCGCATTCATTGAATGTCTTCTTTACCATTTGTGTGGGCTGGGAATCCAGTATACCGTTGCTTTTAGCCCTTATTTCGGCAAGTTCTATCATCATTGTAATTCTATCCACGGATGTCGGTTGACCTATCCGTGCATAGACTGCGCTCATGTCTATTTTCTTGGAGAGACAGGCAAGAAGACCATAGATTATCACTTTAAAAAAAAACCTGCCTTATCCCACTCTATGTGGGGTCGGCACACCATGATTCTTGGTTCATGCTGTAAGAGTTTTGGCTAAGGTGTTTTATGACCGGCCGCCTGCCTGATGTCAACCCTCCTTGGGAATACTTGCTTATTGTATCTCATCATGTTGGAAGATACTATCCCTTAGTCTACTTTTACGACATGCTCGGGATAGAAGCAGCTGGACGCATTCTATGTTTTTTCTTTACTCCCCGTCCAGCAGAGAAGTTACCACTTACTCCTCACATTATTCTTAGTTAGGATACTCTTCACCAGGTCATTTTCTAGTAGCACAGTTTATTAGTACTACTAGTAGTTTAAGTATAGTGGAAGTATCATCTCTATCAGGAAAAATATTATTTCAAAGAATTAACTTCAACGTAAAAATGAGGCCTCATGAGTTGTAATACAACTCCTTCGTCAATCACAATAATTACTACTAGTCGATATCTAAAATATTGGCAAATTACTTTTGTACTTTTGTGATTTTCCTCATTATTTTATCGTTGTAAATACTCTAAACAAGTATTTCGTCACACCATGTACCTAAGTAAAGAAAGATGGTAGTTTGTGTCTAAAATGTGTAATTTCCTATTTGCTTCTATGTATTTTCTGTGACCATCTCACTGTTCCCAATTTGGAAGGTTATGAAAGCTTCTATCTGGACATCCAAAACGGGCTTCAACCACTTTCTACATGGCTTCTTTTGTACAAGATGGTCTTCCCACGCAATAGTTCTGTACATAGATGCGTTGCAAGTGTCTGTGGAATTTACATACTAGATGCTTATCTGATTATTTTCATGATACTGGCGGAGAAACATTTTTATTGGAATTCATTAGATGATACAATATTACCAATTGGATGGGTTTCCATTGCCTAGCTTTCGTCAAAACATATTTCTCGTTCGTAATTTCTCTTATTTACCACGTAGCTACTGAATAATATCGTACATCGTAACTTCTGATAGCTCAGATTTGCAAAGTGGTCGGTCACCTGCCATTGCTGATCTGCTGTTTGAAATTAATTACATGGTAAAAGTACTCGCATAACAATAAATTCATTTGTCTTCATAGTGTACCAATTAAACTCGTGCCCCCCTAAGCTCTTGTAGAATGCTCTCGTAACAGCATGATTGATGCGACGATCGGAATAACTGCCCGCATTGTTTAATGTCACTAGGTCTACTATCACATCCGTGTTGGCAACCGCCGAGGAACCGATAATAGTACGTGTTATACTACTGTTCTACGATTACCGGCTGTCTACCATGTTAAGTCATCTTCAATTCAAAGAAAACCAGCGCTACAACGGCCACCGCAGTAGTTTAAAGCTGAGTGGTTACCATTTTTACATCACTTCATTACTTACTGTCTTTTCATTGTTTTTGTTTATGTAATTTCGCGTACATGTGTCGTAAAATATGTGACTTCTTTTTCAATTAGGTATATCTAGTAGAATCGAACAGATTTCTGTCTGCTTCAGGCTAGTTTTCTAAAACACAAAAACAGCAACTAATAATATTGTAAGAATCCATTGTTGGTTGATGTTATTGTTTTTTGTGTGTGCATAGATAATGATAAATGAACATTTTATCCATTTGATTTCATTATATTCATTGCCTAGCGACACTAAGCAATTGCAACCCAGTCAAAACGTCGAGGAAAGAATAAGGTAAATTACGTGATAAACGCTACTTGGGGCATATCCTACCCCTACGGCATGAGCACTATCGTCTGCTCCAGCTCAATATGATGGGAAGTTGATGGGTCGTAGAAATGTAGGAAGAAGAAAAACTTCATGGCTTTGCAACATCAGACAATGGAAGGGTTTCAATAAGGTGGAACATCTATTTAGGCTAGTCCTAGATAAAGAAAATTTTAAGAGGATGACTGCCAACCTTCAGTAATGGCGAGGCACTACAATTAAGAAGAAAAAGAAAATAACTACTTCCCTTGATGAGAATCCAAGAACATACTTCAGAATATCATCAATCACCGAGTTCAGGGATCACTTTTCAGATGAAATGGTCCATGCCATAATAATATACTATAACTAGACCATGTCGCGCGCTGGAGGCACGTGCTAGTATTTATAGACGTAGCGACACCCGGGGGCGTGTTACGTCACCCTAACTGGATTAGTCCAAAACTGAACAAATCCAATAAGAGTTGACGCCTGAACCACCCAGACAAATCAGTCTGTCGATGCAATTAAAAGTAATTGCTTTATTATCATACCATCTGAGTAAGTTGTAAAGTCAACGTATCGTCGAATAAGTCTACTTTTGTCTTTAATCGTGGTACTTTTGAATTGTTTAAACAGCACGTTAGCTTTTTTATTAAGCCTGTAACTAGCGAGAATTTTGGTTGTTTGGTAATGATGCAGTGTCCCGTTTAGTTTCATAACGTCATAGATTTCTAAATCGGAAACTGTATGAAATTACGCGCAGCTGAATGTCTAGCGCATATTTATTTGTGTAAATAGAGATTGAGGTCTTGGAATAGGTACATCGTTTATCCAATTCCCGTAATACTTTATCATAAAATTGGATTTAGTGTTCTATGTAACCGTTATATTGAGAAATAAGATCGTTAAAAAATGGTGCGTGTAGGTGCTGTATGGTTTATGCTTTTAGTAACATCGCTGTTTTGTTTCAAGAAATACATACATACGTATTATCACGCCCGTATCCCTAATGGCGTGGGCAGAACTACAAGTAATCATAAGAAAACTTGCAGCCACTCCTGATTCAAAGTCCCAAGATGGATATGGTGAACCATGGTGACAGGTGATTAGCCCATCGCCCATATTGATGGTCCATCATGTTGTAGAGGATCTATCTCTTAGTCGACTTTTACGGCCGGGGAGGGAAGCAGCTTGACACATTCTAGGTTTTATCTGTACTCCTAGTCCAGCAGAGAAGTAAATGAAAATATTTGTATATTAGTGGTTACATGCAATGAAATAAATTATGATACCTACAGGATACATGTAAGAGACGACAATATGTTATGTTATCGCATCATCTAGAGCTTTTGTAGTTGTTTGATGGTTATTGGCCGGATCTCTTGCCGCGTCGACTATAAATAACGGAGTCGTCGAGGCATTAACCAAAACACGCTGTTTAAACTCATGTCCATTATAAAACGACACGCCTTGTTCGTCGGCGTTCACTTCTTTACCCTACTATGGTTTTACAAAAGAAACGAACAGAATCCAAATTAGGTACTTTTTATTTTAGTAAGAATTGAACACTGTTTTAAAAAATACACTAGAAAATCTTTATGAGGAATGTACCTACAGTTCCAACAAAGCTATTGTTGAGGTCATTCATACCCCACTTATTGCGGTTCGCTATCAGACATAGCAATCAAACACTTATGCGATCCAACATTTTATACTGTTTCACAATCAATATCATTGGCCACAACTCGTATAGATTGAACCAAATTGGCTAATAGCCACATTGCTTTTTAAAGTGCATCATAAATAGTTGTGTCAACGGTCACGAATAGTTCTGAATGAAAGTCCACTGACCTCGGGTGACATAACCACATGCCTAACTCATTGGATTACCTGCTGACAAGTTACTCGTTCGTATCAATTACACATACTTTCTTTGGTTGTCGGGACTATAATTGGATACCACTTACAGTAATGCTCTTGATTCCTGATAAATGTTTATGGATTAGCCTTTAACTGAATTTAATTGTTTTTCCCTAGAAGTTTTCGTCTTTGTAGAGTTATTGAACGGACCCTTTTCAACTTCAGCTTTCTGGTTGTTAGGTACAAAACCTGTTTTCCACAAGCAAGTTGGCAAATCCGTGGCAAACTTACATTCATCAAAATTACGTTGCTTTTTTCTAAAACTGGTATTATCTAGCCCACGTGTGGTTTTACCTTGCTGGTTGTAACATTCTATGAATAATTTAATTTATTTGCACTCTCGGTTGCATCATTGCGCTATGCGGTACCTAAGGTAAAGCTACATATTCATGAATTCGCTAAAGTACTTTTTGACTATCTGCCAGCAGAGTCTGTTGAGATCAATTCAAACTGTGATAATTTCTGAACTTTACAAAACTGTAAAAGTTCATATAATGTACGAGGTCATAAAGTTTACTAAAGTAGAGCCCTAATGCAGATTTTTATCAACATGCGTTAACAAAATTAACATACATTATTCATACAATATTGTAATCTGAAGCCAGGGGTTTCTATGATATAACCTACGGTTTTTATGTCTTTTCATAAGTGTTGTTGCAATAATATTTGGTATGCCATGATATCCTTAAACAGTACACACCTTTGTTGCTGTTTGGAGAGAAATTTTATTGTGAAAGCGTTTAATATCACGACTGGATTCAATATTTGGGTGGGCGTAATCCATTTCATATTGCAAATGGAAATGTCAAACTAATCACAATATTGCCTGGATTCGTTGTATTCGGATCCTGTAGGTGATTTGCTAATTTTCAGTTTGTAACTTCATTGGAGCGATTAAACATATTTTGCGGTCTAGTTTCTATTCTCAATGCGTGAGCACCGCACCATTATTAGATATTTTTCCACGGTGTTAATGTTACATTTAATATCGTCAGATTCTATCACCAATTATGTCCAAAGCGCATGATCGATGACGTGCAACCGTCACGCACCATCGTCTCCGGACGCAGCACGGCATGAATACTTTCACATGTATTCTTAAACAATTTCACCTACATTTCGGATCTATAATGCAATATGTCTTGTTAAATGTCAGCTTGATGAACATTAACTGTGAGATATATTGAATTCTAGATTAGAAACCGTGAATTATTTTTCCCAACAAAAACAAGCAACTACGTATGCAGCTTGTTAACTAAGAATGTAACTATATATCTTTAGACATCTGTAACTAAGCGCTAAACGGTGCTTTTTCATTTCAAAACCTAACACACAACTGCACATTTAAGTCTGCATAATATGTCTTTTAAAATCTACATAAGTTGATGCATTAATCGAAATAAAATAGTCAAGTTTATCTGCCAGAAAATCTACATTTTTAAATACATAACAGTAGAACTAGAATGTCAAGGTTTCATTAAAAAGTGGTACCTAATAGCTGGCTTGGTAAATTAATCTGCCAACGTATAACAGATTCCTATTTTCTTTCTGGGTTAATAGTATGCTTGCATCCTACCTGTGGCTTATGGCAAAGTTGCCTTATCCGTTGCATAATCTTGAGCACCTTAGGGGAGTCAATAGTTACCATATCGTTCTATTTTCTCTTTTTTGTTTTGCTTATGTAATGTCCCTTTTTAGAAACTATCGAGTTTTATAACTTTATTATTACGTTACGCTGTTCTTCCAGTGAAAACTAAGCAACATTTGTCATTACTATGGGTTTGGTAATATACTTTATGTATTTCAATTCTCTCTCCTTGACCTTGCGTATATAATTATACTTCGTTTTGTATTTCGATTGTGGCAACACTAGATACGTACAGCAACCCACCATTGTTAGACAGTATAATTCAAGATACTATTAACAAAATAATAATTGATCAACAAGGTATTAAACATGAATAAACTCGCAGTAAGTAGGTCCTGTTTCTTTTTTTTCTGTTTTCTGTTCAGCTCCATTTAAAGTAGCTTTCGTGACATCTTGCTTACCCGTTAAAACACTTTTACTGTTCAAAATGTCACGTCTTTGTCACGCTTTCGTTCATTATTTCAGGACGTGTTTCTTTGTTTGCTTCCGAAACAAGTTACATTTTGTCACACTTCAATATATAGCAGAGCAGCAGGTTTTTAACTGTTATAGTAAAAAAAATGCTGTTACAAACATAGATCGTTTAATTATATTAACTTCTAATTCTTCTTAATTAACTTCTTTTTAAGGAATTATTTCATATATTCTATTACCATGAAGTAGGCTCATTATACGTTTGCATTTGTAACCTAAATTAAATAAATATAATGCTAAAGTTTGTTATTCCATCATAATCAGTCTTCCGTGAATCTTAGATTACATTACTTAGAAATGAGTAAAGAGACATAATTTCCTCTTAACTTCTTCAGCATCGAAAGCTTTATCCAAAGCCGTCAACAAAAACTCTTCATTTCATTATTACCTGAAAAACGAACTTTTCCATTTCCCTTCCTATATTAGAATCATATTTTGTTACTTCAAAGCAATACATCAACGTCGGTGTGTAGGAAACATTTAGCCAAGCCTTCCCTAATGGCCCATTCAAGTCTTCTCTTTCATTCGCTTGCTCAACGTGACTCACGACTTCGTACCACGACTTTAGGCATGCACTTACTATCAAAACTAACTTTTACACGTGTCTTTGCTTGCATATCATCCCTTTCTTTTACATTGTTTTAAATTGCAGCGTCGTTGCAAGTGTGTATTGCTTGTACTACACTATTTCAATCTGATTCCTAGGACTTACTAATATGAACCAGGAGTTGTATTTGCAGAATACCGCGAAGTTAATGTTTTATTAACTGCTCAACCTATTTTTGGTTCGTATTCGTGTAACAATTGTACGGTTATTGTTTACGCTCTTGTTAGCAAAGTAGTTTGATAAAAACAATTGCATGCCGCACGGTTCACGTAAGTAGGGTTACGTGAAAGTTTTAAACGGATGTCAGCAGTTCAAGCTGTTCAAAATTCGCTTAAACATTCTGAGAGTCACTTGAAAACGTACCTGCCTTAATGAAACCAGGTCGAGAAGAAGTTCGATTGGAGGCTACTATGTACCTATATTAAAACTCTCACTAGTGTTTTTACAAATGCTGATGTCATTTCAGGTTTATGCTGCGTAATTTTTCTAAATGTCAGCATGTAAACCTAAACCTAACATGTA
The DNA here is from genome assembly GCA_949320045.1 of Scotopteryx bipunctaria. Classification (NCBI taxonomy): domain Eukaryota; kingdom Metazoa; phylum Arthropoda; class Insecta; order Lepidoptera; family Geometridae; genus Scotopteryx; species Scotopteryx bipunctaria. Next base: position 6,738,436 of record OX439450.1, on the reverse strand, counting down.
CTTAATATTTGCACCTACTTCATTTTAATTGCATAAAGAAGTACCTATTAACAATACCGCAAGTTAGAGCACGGCATGTTATTAAATATACCTTTACCTACTCGCGTAATAAACTAGTAAATATCGTGATCGTTTCATTGAATAGCCAATTCTTTGTTTCAAAAAACGACCCTGAAGCGGACATAGCTGTAACTACATTTACCAGTTTACTAGCACAGAGTAATACTTACTAGTTCTCGATTCAAAAGTCCTTTAGCGCAATGGTGAAATACATATACTAAGGCATCGTGAGAAGGCTATTGTTTCTATTCCGTCATAGTGTTCACCAGAGCGCGACCGAAGGCCTCAAGACTAACGATTATGACTCAGTCGCGTATTTTAATATTATTATAGCTGTCCAGCTCAGCACAATCAACTGTTTTTACAAAAACCCCTTTTCAAGGAAAACCCATAAAAACAACAAAACGTCTCATGTATCTGCTCATTTCCTTTAACCGTTGATTCTAGGCACGACACTGCGCCTTTGTAAAGACTGGCGCATTGTTCCATGCCAAAGCCGCAGTGAAAACTCGTTTGGTATCAAGTTTCGTATCGTGGTTCATCTCCGCAGCGACACGTAGATAAATGCGAACTACACAGGAACTTGCAGTGAAAAGTGAATTAAAGACTGGATTCACTTAGACCTTGTTCCCTTATTCTACTTTATACCACAGTGAATTCCTACTTTCAATTTCATACTTCACAAACATAGTTTGTATACATTTTAACTTGCAGCTCCCAGGGATTTTAAGTATGTAAATTTTATATTAGATTGAATCAAGCAATGAACATAACATCAATTTCTCTCTCATATTGCTTACGTACGTCATTCATCAATTAGAGTTTTACTACTATCTCCGGGCGCTTGCGGGCTGGGATGATGGGCCGACATATAAACGAATCATAAAATGAGTCACGGACGACCTTTCCAGCGTCTAAATTCGCACTACCAAACCAGCTAACGACCAAGCTGACTTACAGGATCTAATTGATCAATTTATTAGCCAATTTTTTTACCGCTGCTTGCTTGTGATCACTCTTTTTATTTAGTTTATATTGCTATGGTAGGTATAGTATTTGCAGTAAATATTCTTATCTGATATTTGATAAAGTTAATATGATGAGGCAGAACCTAAATAATGTGCTCACGTGTCCAAATAATTCAAGTGATTTGACGCTATAAAGGACATTCGCATTTCGAATTTTCAGCGCATCTTATAAATGACAATCTCTATCTTACTGTGCATTCATATTATTGTTTGTTGTAGTCTATCAATAATCTATTCAAATATTGTAACGTTTAAATAGGAATGATTTCTTAGATTGACCACACGATCTTTGAAGGAAATGTTAATTGCTTCGCTACGCTGTCAAGGTGACTTAAACAGAAATCGTGTTATGTAATCTTTAATCTATCAACATAGTCTGTACCTGAAATTTGTAAAATACTTTGAATAAAGAACTAATAAGACTTGCGTAGATTTTGCTATCCCTTTATTAGAACTGCTAAAATTTTATTTCTTTCGTCGACACTCCTTGTGCCACATAGGGTGAGGTCGGTTGAGTGAGACACACGCAGAGCCAAATCGAAGTCGCGCTTAGAATATCAAATGTTATTTTATGAGTGGATTCTATGACACATCGTATGAGATTACGAGAGATGTGCGTGTTTTCCCTAAAAGTTTTATTACCTACATTATTTTTTGCATAATGTTTCTTCATTGCAACTATAGGCACAAATACATTTCTGACCATTTATTGAAAACTCATATTATTATTAAGGTGTAAGAATTGTGGCGCACATGTCTTCAAATTTGCCTATTGTTTCAAGCTCTCTTGGCACCAGCAAGTCTGTCATTCAATTTCATTATTGCTTTTGACTATGACTGTGTCACATCGTTACTGTGTTGATTTTATGAAGCTTTTATTACAAGCTCGTGTCGTAAATAGTGAAAGGTTGTTGTATAAAGTGTAAGGTGTTCATGTCATTATCTACCCTACAAGATAAATCATCCCTCCCAATTACGGATGCCACTGTATGCAAATAGAACCCACACTTCGGGCGGTCGTTGACTTCACAATCTGATTTCCTATAGTCATCCACGTGGGTAGTGCCGTTTTAAAAGCCTACGCACAAACCACCAGCGACTGTTATACTGTATATTTACCTACTTCTAATAAAGCTCAAATTTTAAAGTCTGCTGCAACCCACATGAATTCAATTTATGCTTTTGGCTGGCTAGTTAGTGGGTATGCCCCTTGACCCATGCAAATGCAATACAGCTTTATTGATATTAATGCGCACCACAGGTGCATTAGCATCGATTACGGAGCTCTGTGTAATAACTGAAATAGCTACTTGAGTCATAAATTCAAGCATAACTCTGATTTCATCAAACATGCAGTCGTATTAATCCAGCAAAGATAAATTTAATATTTCGTTTCAGGAACTTGCGAGTTTTATTTTGAATTCATAAAATTATATGGACTTCCTATTAGGAACAGCCAAAACACTCAAGTTTTTTAATTTATTAAGGGTAATTATAATCATAATTTACATTCCATTACGCTACCTACCAAATTGGTTATATTCTAGCTAATATAATTGAGTAGGTACCTTGATTTTTTGTCTTTACAATCCCAAGAACTTAGACGAAGCTGACTGATGAATGATGATTCACATGGTCAGCCATATTTGTTTACAACAACCTCGTGGCCAACGCGTTATGATATGATTCAACAAGTAGATTTTGATAAATTATTAAAGAGCGTCTTGGCTCAAGATGCATTTTCTTAGAAGCTTGTCTTTTGCATACCTATACATTTTGGGCGCGTATCTTTAACGTTAAATACCTACTTATTGTTTACCGTTGAATTCTTCATTCGTAAACTAAATGGTCTTGTCTACATAGATAACCATCAACCGTTAGAACAGTTTGCTCTTATTCAAAGTCCTCATTCCATTGGCATCCAAAACTACATCGGCTCCATTCATTAGCAAGTCATTGGCTTCATTGACCTTCAAAATACAAATGCGCAAAACCCTGCAACGGTCAGGCCTTGTGTTCTTTGGGTAGCTATTGTGCTTTGTATTTGGCTGTAATAGGCGAAAAAACTTGTTCGACAAGGTAATACACACAGAGATAAGTTTAAAATATAATCGAATTTATCGTTCTAACATTTGATTAGTATTTTAACATTTATAGATATTTGTACTATGATATTTGAAGGAACCACAATCCAATTATAAATGCGAAAGAGTGCCTGTTACCTTTTCACGACAAAACTGCTGTATAGATTTTTATGAAATTAGGCAAGGAGATAAATTGCATCCCGGGGAAGGACATAGGCTACCTTTTGTCGTAAAAATAATCCTGAAGGGGGGTAAAATAAGAGATGAAAAAATCTTCTAGCACGCAGACAATGTCGCGGGTTAGATAAGCTAGTTAAAAATAAATTCGTTATTTTATTTCGTATCGCATCATCATGCTCGCATGCATGAATGTTGTGTCATTCCGATTATCAACACAATCACTGTTTGTCGAGAACTAACCAAAACTACATTGTCCTTCGCTCGTAATCCTAAAAGTATAAATACGAAAATACTGTCACTATGCGTTCACCATACCTTCATATGTTTTATGAATATTATTTTGATTCTTTCTCATTTATTTATATAATTAAGAAACATCAAGTTTTTTCAAAACATATATTTTCCGAATAGCTCTATAACAGTTGCAAAATTACCACGTCTTTGCAATTCATTTATGCACCTGCAGTAGCTATTAGCTATATGTTTCAGTGTATCGCCCTCAGTAAAGTGCGGCTTTCTTTGAAAGGATATTGTGTAAAAAAAATGGGATGCGCAGCTGTCTGTCGTTAATTGCGCGGCACGCGTTCGACCTGCAGTCTGTCCTACTCGTTTTATGGACTGTGCACTGTGCTGAGCATGTGTTCCATTTTCAAATGTTCTGTTTTTGTAGTATGTACATAGTTTCAAGAATGCGTCCAACAGCGTTGATCATCACCCGACACTAGGCACCTACTGAAGAAAGAATGGCAAAAAGTATTATTGGTAATAGGCCCTTTAAACTTTTCCTATTTCCTTTATTTTAGTACTTTTATTAAGTTCTCCGTTGTCTTGAACAACTAGATTCCAATTTCTCTTTTTGGCAATAAAACCGGCTTCTTAATAGTTTTTACCAATGCCTTTTCCTGTGTGCCCCTCTCGCATGTTATTTAGGTAAGCCGGTTTGCGCCATCTTTGGTGTTGTGTTCAAAATCACGTTTTGTCTTTTATGGGTTTGCTGATTGAGAACCAACTAGCTCCTTACCTGCTCAGCTCTGTTTACACCTATCTAGGTATACAGTAATTGTATAAAGTAAATCGTAGCCGATAGCCATAAAACCTGATTGACAGATGGAGTGGACAAATATGGTGGAAAACGGGGACTAGATTGGTGCGTGCGTCCGTGGGTGAACTGGTCACACGGTACTGATCAGTTTTTCAAAGGCTTCGTGTAATAACTGTTTCTAATAGTGCACTGTACTTTGGTATGTCCATATGCCCTTTTGTGTCATCTGGATAAATGAATCTAACTGCTTCAAACACTCAACCATTCGTAGTCATGAATACTTCGTCGCGCACTTTAATGACGTGGCCTATTAGTTAAAGGGTGTGGTTTCTTAAGATTGAAAGCTTTTGTGGTTATTACCATACTAAATTCATTTAGCAGATAGCGCTTCATTAAAATCGGCAAAACTTGGTGCTCAAACCGCTGATACTTGAAATATCCCGTCACAATGTTTTACCTTTTATTTTCTTTCTTATCACCTTCGTATCGCGGCACGCCCACGACAATGCTACCAACTGAGTACATAGCGTAAATAAAAATAATAATACCATCTTCCGGCCCTTACTATTAACATATCTCGAAATCTCTAGAGCTCTATTGAATTCAAATTACGTTGGACGAACACGTGGGTGCCGGCGCCAGGCTTAGCTGGTAAACACAGATGTTACCGTGTGGTTTGAGCACATCCATAAAATGCGAGTGGTAAAGAAAGACGAAGACAACGTTAAATACATCAAACATTTTTTTTTGGTTGTGGCAACCCTAAGACTAACAGCTGTTGCAATTTGTCCCAATTGTAATTAATTATTTTAATTGTATTTACGTACTGTTTAGTGGCCCATATCGATTATATCGAATTTAAACAACAAAATAAATGTGTACAATTGTTTTTAGTGAACTATCGTGTTGTTTATAATAGTGATTTGGCCAAGTAGATAGCGGTACTTTTACGGTTGTAAAGTTTGAATATTATCATTGTCCTCTCGGTTTGGAAGTGTTCGCTGTGTGCTTGTGTGGATAATCTGATTGTGGAATATATTGTCACTTCAAAAAGGTATCTTCATAGGCGCGTGAGTACATTTTCAAACTTATAACCTCAATACAGTGTTGACATTTCCTTGAATAATTTGCGTGTTTATTCTTTGTTTATTTCGCGAATTACGTTTCCAAAATGATGACCAGGAAGGCCTTGTCTCGCCAGGAGGAGTCCAAACTTCACCAGGCCTTACAAGAATTAAAGGTAACCAAGGACTTGTGCAAACAATTGACTGAGGAAAGAGAGGATAATGAAATAATTTTATTAGATGCATTAGATAATAACAATAGGCTTAAAAGTGAGATGTCTGCGTTACACTCACAATATACTTGCATTGTCATAGAACGGGATAGGTTACAAACCTTAATTGATGGGTTCGACCAATGTGGTTCAGAGTATGAAGAAGCTCTCAAGAGAACATCTGTCTTGGAGAAAGAGCTGTGTGATGCCCACCAACTAATCACACAGCTGGAAGATGCTGCACAGAGCTCTGCCACAGAAATAACCCAAAACCTATTTGAGGAATTAGTATCAGCTGATAGGGAATATGGCCATATTTCTGGTTCATGTTGTGATGCTCCGGCTGTAATAATTGATCTGACAAATACTGACTCAGCTGGGGTCAGTACAGCATGCACCAGAAATACACTAAGCAAAAATAAACTAAAGAAATATGTTAAAATCAACAGATATATTGTAAAAACCAAAAGAAAGTTAAAAAATCAAAAAGATGTAGTAAATAAGCTAAAAAATAAGAGAAATAAATTAATATTATTAGATGAACTGCAATTATGTACACTGCAGATTGAAAATAATAAACTAAAATATGAAACGGACATTCAGCTGATTCAAAATGAACTAGCTAGTGTTGAGGAATCATTACGATCCATTACTAATCGCTATGAGAAGTCCCAGGAGGTGATACGGGAGTACTCTTTGGCACTGGATGAGCTCCTCCAACTGTCCCACAGCAACAGGGACCGCTATGACTCCTTTGTGGCCAATCACACATGTGATTGCGCCCGCTCTGAGAGTCCGGAGCTTGTGAGTGCTCCTGTATCAATTTCCCCGCTGAGTGTCCGTACACCAATTTCACACAAATATAAAACTTTCATGTTTTGTGATGAAATTGGAAAAGATATGGGCCGGCTTTTGAATAATAGCATGGGACATAAAGTTTTAAATTATTGTTCACCCAACGTAAGTCTGCATGAAGTCATGCAATCAATTAAAAAAACTGATTTCAGCCGCGATTCAAACTTGTTAATTTGGCTTGGAAATAGGGGTAATGTGAGCAAGAGTGAATTAATAAAATACTGTGAAACTTTATGTGCTCTACAGATAAACAAAATTGTAATGTTCTCATTCCCCTATAGCAACAGTTTGCCACAATCAGAAAATGACCTTAGATATAAGTTAAATATGACTTTGCATACAATATCATGCAATAATAATAATATACATGTAATTGACTCTAACAGTGTTGTTAGTAAAAAATATTATTTGACTAAAGGTAGGTATTACCTTTCAAATTATTACAAAAGACAGGTAGCAATGTCGCTATCTTATTATTTTAATATAACAGCCAAGAACTTGGCTACTCAGACTGCTTCTTTTGAGCAGTATAATGACCCCCAAAAACAGACTCTGGAAGTTACTCCAAGTCATTTAAATTAGACCTCAAGACAATAGAGATAGCCTCTAGCGCTTATTATTCACCTTTAAAAAAATCAGTTCTTCATTCAAATATAAGAAAATCCGATAATATATTAAAGTCAAATAATAATAAAAAGAGTCAAAATAATAATTTTAGAAAATCAAAGGTTACTAATTTGGTGCATCAAAATATTCAAGGTTTGAGAAGTAAAGAACTACAGCTGGAATTGTACATGACCTCAAACAAAATTGACATAATTTGTATTACAGAACATTGGCTAAAAAATCATGAGCTTATGTTTAATTTCAGTGATCACCAAGTTGGTAGTGCTTTCTGCAGGAACCATTTTGAACGAGGTGGCTCATTAATATTACTAAACAAACAAATTAAATTTAAAGAACGCAAAGATATTATTCACCTGACTGCAGAAAGACACATAGAAATAGCCTGCGTAGAGTTGGAGCAGTTCATTGTTATAAGCGCTTACAGCCCGCCTTGCGCCTCCTTTGATGTTTTTGAAAAGGTTATGGAAGAAATTATGTTCAAATTGTCTAAATCTAACAAGGAAATTATTGTATGTGGCGATTTTAATGTAAATCTGCTTGAAAAATGCTCATTAAATACTCAAAGTCAAAGTCAAAGTCAAAAATTTTTATTCCATAAAATCACTGGGATCACTTAGACACGTCTTAAATCTACGTTGCATTTACACCTGTTCGTAACGCGACCAGGCGTGGAAGATACAGGCAAGAAACCACGCTTGGCTATTTTTTTGGAAAATGATCCCTTTACAATCATGTTATAAAAGGAGTTGGAGCATTCAGTCCCAAGCATTTTTATCTTCTATATAATCGGATATTTTATAGTAAGCTTTTTTATACAACTTTTGTTTTATTAGTGTTTTGAATTTATTAACTGACAAATTTGTCATCTCGCTTGGGACTTTGTTATAGAAGCGTACACATTGCCCTTTAAATGATTTATTAACTTTACCTAGCCTAATCGTGGGTACAGCAAGTTTATCCTTATTTCTAGTATTAACACTATGATTATCACTATTTTTCTTAAACTTACTAACATTTTTATGTACGTACATCAAGTTTTCGTAAATATATTGACAAGGAACAGTCATAATGTTTATTTCTTTAAATTTATTACGTAATGACTCCCTAGGACCCAGGTTATAAACTGCTCGAACAGCCCTCCTCTGCAACACAAATACGGTGTTTATATCTGCAGCACTCCCCCACAACAAAATGCCATATGCCATGATGCTATGGAAGTAGCTGAAGTAAACTAGTCTAGCTGTATCTACGTCTGTAAGTAGACGTATTTTTTTTACTGCATATGCCGCAGAACTAAGTCTCTTCGACAATTTATCTATATGTGGGTCCCATTGAATCTTTTTATCTAAGGTTATGCCCAAAAAAGTAGTAGTGTCCACGAGATCTATATGTTCATTTTTTATTTTTATATGAGAATTTACTTGTGTAACATTTGGTAGTATAAATCTTATACATTTGGTTTTCTTTTCATTTAGCAATAGGTTATTTACATCGAACCATTCTACGACTTTGGAGATTGCATTGTTTACTTCGCCAAAATTAACCTGGCGTCGTTTCATTTTAAATAAAAATGAGGTGTCATCTGCAAACAATACAATTTCATGATCATCCCTAACAAGTTTAGGTAAATCATTAATATAAACTAAAAATAGAAATGGTCCTAATATTGATCCCTGTGGTACACCCATTGTTACTATTGACCCTGGAGAACGTTTTCCATTAACGTCGACTCTTTGTATTCTGTTACTTAAATAGGAACTGAGAAGGTCAAGAGCAAAACCCCTAACCCCATAGTGTCGGAGTTTCCTGATTAATGTTTCATGATGGACACAATCGAATGCTTTTGACAGATCACAAAAAATCCCTAAAGCATCACGAGACTCTTCCCATGCATGGAAAATATGCGATATTAACTCGACACCAGCCTCTGTTGTTGAACGGCCCTTCATAAATCCGAATTGTTTGTTGTCGAGTAGGTTATTTATGTTAAAATGGTCTTGAAGTTGCTTTAGAATCAGTTTTTCAAATATTTTGCTAAAGGTCGGTAGTACTGATATAGGACGATAGTTACTAGGGTCTGAATGACTACCAGATTTGAAGAGAGGTGTTATTTTACTATGTTTCATTAAATCAGGGAACACACCACAATCAATACATTGATTGAAGATCATAGCTAGGTCAGGTGCAATTATGTCTATCAATGGTTTTACGACGCTAACAGAAATTCCCCAGAGGTCCGTGGTCTTTTTTACATTGATTAATTTATAAGCCTTGACAATGTCATTAGAACTGACATAATCGAATGAAAAATTTGTTTTACATTCAGGTACGTTTTGTTTCAACATTGACTCTGCGATTATGTGGGAAGAGTTTAAAGATTTTGTAGTAGAGACTGGAATATCAGTAAAAAACAATTCGAGCGCTTTAGCTACATCTTCATCTTTGTTAATAATTATATTATCTATTTTTAATTTAAAACTGTTATTATGAATTATATTTTTTCCAGTCTCTTCTTTAATAACATTCCAAGTAGCTTTAATTTTATCTTGACTGTTTTTAATTTTTGAACTCAAATATAATGATTTGGCTATTTTACATACTTTCTTAAATATTTTAGAATAATTCTTAACTTTTTCTTTAAACTCTTCACTGAAATTATATTGTTTTATACTGTACAATTCATACAATGTTTGTCTACTTTTATGTATTCCTGCTGTTGCCCACTCACAAAATCCTGGCTTATTAGATACCATGATCGATTTGGATGTATAAACTGAATTGAATTCGTTATTAAATTCTTCAAAAAATGTATTATACAAATAATTAGGATCTTCATTATGATATATTATGTTTGGAATTTTATTTTTTAGATTTGATTTCAACTGTTCCAATCGATTAATGGTCATTGGTACATAGGTAATTTCCCTTTTTACATTTTGCCTAGTTTGTGTTTCAATTTTTATAAATTGTCCAAGGTGGTCTGATTCAAGTTGATTAATAATATTTTTACTTATTATATTAACATTAGTAAATATGTTGTCCAAACATGTAGCTGAGGTGGCAGTTATTCTAGTTGGCTCCATAAATGATGGTTCAAGATTGAATGATTTAAATAAACTTGTTAATCTAGTATTTAATGAGCATTTTTCAAGCAGATTTACATTAAAATCGCCACATACAATAATTTCCTTGTTAGATTTAGACAATTTGAACATAATTTCTTCCATAACCTTTTCAAAAACATCAAAGGAGGCGCAAGGCGGGCTGTAAGCGCTTATAACAATGAACTGCTCCAACTCTACGCAGGCTATTTCTATGTGTCTTTCTGCAGTCAGGTGAATAATATCTTTGCGTTCTTTAAATTTAATTTGTTTGTTTAGTAATATTAATGAGCCACCTCGTTCAAAATGGTTCCTGCAGAAAGCACTACCAACTTGGTGATCACTGAAATTAAACATAAGCTCATGATTTTTTAGCCAATGTTCTGTAATACAAATTATGTCAATTTTGTTTGAGGTCATGTACAATTCCAGCTGTAGTTCTTTACTTCTCAAACCTTGAATATTTTGATGCACCAAATTAGTAACCTTTGATTTTCTAAAATTATTATTTTGACTCTTTTTATTATTATTTGACTTTAATATATTATCGGATTTTCTTATATTTGAATGAAGAACTGATTTTTTTAAAGGTGAATAATAAGCGCTAGAGGCTATCTCTATTGTCTTGAGGTCTAATTTAAATGACTTGGAGTAACTTCCAGAGTCTGTTTTTGGGGGTCATTATACTGCTCAAAAGAAGCAGTCTGAGTAGCCAAGTTCTTGGCTGTTATATTAAAATAATAAGATAGCGACATTGCTACCTGTCTTTTGTAATAATTTGAAAGGTAATACCTACCTTTAGTCAAATAATATTTTTTACTAACAACACTGTTAGAGTCAATTACATGTATATTATTATTATTGCATGATTAACTAACTTACTAGATTAACAAGTTTATTTAAATCATTCAATCTTGAACCATCATTTATGGAGCCAACTAGAATAACTGCCACCTCAGCTACATGTTTGGACAACATATTTACTAATGTTAATATAATAAGTAAAAATATTATTAATCAACTTGAATCAGACCACCTTGGACAATTTATAAAAATTGAAACACAAACTAGGCAAAATGTAAAAAGGAAAATTACCTATGTACCAATGACCATTAATCGATTGGAACAGTTGAAATCAAATCTAAAAAATAAAATTCCAAACATAATATATCATAATGAAGATCCTAATTATTTGTATAATACATTTTTTAAAGAATTTAATAACGAATTCAATTCAGTTTATACATCCAAATCGATCATGGTATCTAATAAGCCAGGATTTTGTGAGTGGGCAACAGCAGGAATACATAAAAGTAGACAAACATTGTATGAATTGTACAGTATAAAACAATATAATTTCAGTGAAGAGTTTAAAGAAAAAGTTAAGAATTATTCTAAAATATTTAAGAAAGTATGTAAAATAGCCAAATCATTATATTTGAGTTCAAAAATTAAAAACAGTCAAGATAAAATTAAAGCTACTTGGAATGTTATTAAAGAAGAGACTGGAAAAAATATAATTCATAATAACAGTTTTAAATTAAAAATAGATAATATAATTATTAACAAAGATGAAGATGTAGCTAAAGCGCTCGAATTGTTTTTTACTGATATTCCAGTCTCTACTACAAAATCTTTAAACTCTTCCCACATAATCGCAGAGTCAATGTTGAAACAAAACGTACCTGAATGTAAAACAAATTTTTCATTCGATTATGTCAGTTCTAATGACATTGTCAAGGCTTATAAATTAATCAATGTAAAAAAGACCACGGACCTCTGGGGAATTTCTGTTAGCGTCGTAAAACCATTGATAGACATAATTGCACCTGACCTAGCTATGATCTTCAATCAATGTATTGATTGTGGTGTGTTCCCTGATTTAATGAAACATAGTAAAATAACACCTCTCTTCAAATCTGGTAGTCATTCAGACCCTAGTAACTATCGTCCTATATCAGTACTACCGACCTTTAGCAAAATATTTGAAAAACTGATTCTAAAGCAACTTCAAGACCATTTTAACATAAATAACCTACTCGACAACAAACAATTCGGATTTATGAAGGGCCGTTCAACAACAGAGGCTGGTGTCGAGTTAATATCGCATATTTTCCATGCATGGGAAGAGTCTCGTGATGCTTTAGGGATTTTTTGTGATCTGTCAAAAGCATTCGATTGTGTCCATCATGAAACATTAATCAGGAAACTCCGACACTATGGGGTTAGGGGTTTTGCTCTTGACCTTCTCAGTTCCTATTTAAGTAACAGAATACAAAGAGTCGACGTTAATGGAAAACGTTCTCCAGGGTCAATAGTAACAATGGGTGTACCACAGGGATCAATATTAGGACCATTTCTATTTTTAGTTTATATTAATGATTTACCTAAACTTGTTAGGGATGATCATGAAATTGTATTGTTTGCAGATGACACCTCATTTTTATTTAAAATGAAACGACGCCAGGTTAATTTTGGCGAAGTAAACAATGCAATCTCCAAAGTCGTAGAATGGTTCGATGTAAATAACCTATTGCTAAATGAAAAGAAAACCAAATGTATAAGATTTATACTACCAAATGTTACACAAGTAAATTCTCATATAAAAATAAAAAATGAACATATAGATCTCGTGGACACTACTACTTTTTTGGGCATAACCTTAGATAAAAAGATTCAATGGGACCCACATATAGATAAATTGTCGAAGAGACTTAGTTCTGCGGCATATGCAGTCAAAAAAATACGTCTACTTACAGACGTAGATACAGCTAGACTAGTTTACTTCAGCTACTTCCATAGCATCATGGCATATGGCATTTTGTTGTGGGGGAGTGCTGCAGATATAAACACCGTATTTGTGTTGCAGAGGAGGGCTGTTCGAGCAGTTTATAACCTGGGTCCTAGGGAGTCATTACGTAATAAATTTAAAGAAATAAACATTATGACTGTTCCTTGTCAATATATTTACGAAAACTTGATGTACGTACATAAAAATGTTAGTAAGTTTAAGAAAAATAGTGATAATCATAGTGTTAATACTAGAAATAAGGATAAACTTGCTGTACCCACGATTAGGCTAGGTAAAGTTAATAAATCATTTAAAGGGCAATGTGTACGCTTCTATAACAAAGTCCCAAGCGAGATGACAAATTTGTCAGTTAATAAATTCAAAACACTAATAAAACAAAAGTTGTATAAAAAAGCTTACTATAAAATATCCGATTATATAGAAGATAAAAATGCTTGGGACTGAATGCTCCAACTCCTTTTATAACATGATTGTAAAGGGATCATTTTCCAAAAAAATAGCCAAGCGTGGTTTCTTGCCTGTATCTTCCACGCCTGGTCGCGTTACGAACAGGTGTAAATGCAACGTAGATTTAAGACGTGTCCAAGTGATCCCAGTGATTTTATGGAATAAAAATTTTTGACTTTGACTTTGACTTTGACTTTGAAACAAAAAAATAAGTACTCTTAGCCTGTACGAAATATTAATAGACTGAATTATTTATTTCGCCAATAACACCGAATTTGATGCATTGCAATGACACATCAGCAAGTAGCAATTATCAAAATCTACTCAGCTATCAGATAGGTTATCATTGAAACCTGTTTTTTTTGCAACAAATATTATCAGATTTCAATAAAGAAGTAATTTGTGTACTAATAGGTTAGTTACGCAAGTATTGCGGCTTCACGATTGGCGCCACCGGAAGGTATCTTGCAATTTAATGTGCTATAAAGTTAACACAACAATAATCCGCGTGAGACCATTGCATTGCCATGTCCAAGTGGTCTACTTATACATTTCCTTATATTCACATTAGCAATGCCAATTGTTTGTTTGTATTATGCAAGTTTTAGTAAATTTTAATATGTTCATTGTCTTTTAAGTCAGAATATTTTAAATGCTTAATATTAATAACTAGTGGAACGCCTAACGACTTTGTCCACATTGAAGTTTTTTATACAAACTTCATCTTCCCTCTCTAGGAGTTGAAATTTGGGAATTCCTTAGTGCGCTCCACCTCCATCATAAGAGGAGAGCGTAAGAGTTTTAAATAGAAGTTTTAGATTCAAAACAGAAGCTTATTATAATGTAAACTTATACAAACGGGCTTGCCTCCCCAGCAACCACGAACAGAATGTTATTCCTTCTACCCACTGATGGATTTCATCACAAATTGGTTTATGGAAGGGGTGGGGCCACACTACATAAATCTACTGGTAACGATGATACAACTGACTCACATGAACCCAATTTATCGCGATAAGTCATTTCACAGAACTGAGCTATCTATGTATTTGCTATCTAAGCGCATCACGCATTCACGCTACTAAAAAGACTCTGGGCTAGCTCAGATTTTTATTTTCATTACTTCAAGTTGAGCTTTTTTGATTTGTTTTTTTGAAAATCTGGCTGCAAATTTTCATCATGATTTTCAGACTGATTTAATTCTAGTTTACGTATTACCCTTGTCAGTACCTAGTTTAAAAGTGGTTAGTGGTATTCAAAGTTCCAACTATAGACGCGTCAGGGCACAATGCACCGGACGTGCGAAGCACTAACAGGAGTTTCCTTTGAACTAGTTGTTGTAACAACAGCAACCGCACTTGTTGACGTTGCCGCTTTTGATTACCTTCCAGGAAACTATCAACTTTTCATAGCTTTCGTATTTTTAAACGCTTTTAATTCTTAACCATGCTGATATTTTATGAAACAATAAATAATTGAATGTAGTAAAGATATCAGTAGAAATTTAATTTGAGATTACAAAACCAATAGTTTCTATTTACCAACCACTAAACTTTTATATTATCTTCGGCAAAGTTGATTTGCAAGGAACTGTAAAACTTAAAAGTTTCCTTGAACAACATAATATCAAAGAAATTCAACATTATAGGTAGTTGAACAGACCACCTTACTATTTCCGGGTGTGCCTTCCTAATTTAATTATATTATACGACAGTGATCACTCGCGACCCCTATGTAATAAAAGTATGATGGTCATTGCAAGGGCTTTACTAAGTATCATATTAGATTAGATAAAGCACTTATTGATGGTTCTCGGTCACGTTACATACCACCAACTAAAATAGCGCTGAACAAAAGCTGGATTTTCATGTAACGTATTTTTGCGTTATTAATTTGTTTTGGTATCATATTCGGCATATTTTTGTGTTTCTTGGCATGGTAACTCGGCCTTCGAGCGTTTGTTATCCACTAACACAATCCATTTGGTACATCACAAATAGATATTGTTTATTCCCGTTTCAATCCCATGTCTTGTCATCTCGAGCGAGCCGTTAATATCAGAATTAGAATCGTAAGCCCCCAGTTCGTATGAGAAAATGTTTAAAAATATTTTTAGTTTGCATCTGTAAGTAAGTTCGTATGAGCTAGTGGCCAACTCTAGTGACGGAGTTTTTAGGCCGCCTAAAGGCCTCCGTCGTGGCTTAACGACTTAAAAGCCGGGACCGACAATTTAACGTGCCCTCCGAAGCACAAAAGCGCTCAGATTGCATCTGTGAAATTCAATTTACAGTTTTCTCAATTCCATTCCATTGTGTGCAGTTGTAAACAATCTGAATATAAAGTGGCTGAATTGATTCCATGCGATCTAGTACTTGGCACAGTAAAATGAATTGATTTTAGCGTCCTAGATATCTAACATCTGCTGTTCGAGATGTTTTCTACTGTAATTTTGGAGCAGGCTCTTTTGGCAGTCTGTACGCATTGTGTCTCAATCCTCTTAGAAATATGACCCGACCCAAAACCTTGATAATCAATTGCATCATTTTCTAATTCAAGCGTGCAATAGTATTTATGTTACTGTCAATAACATAATTTTTTTTTACTAATTTGTTTAAGTAAGGTTAGGTTTGGTTATTTTTACCACTTTTTTCATATCACATTTATCATATTCACCACAATTTGTAAATATTTCATTTATGCATAACTAAAATCACTTTCTTACCTAATTTTTTTTTTCTTCGAGATTTACTTAGGTAACGAATCACAATATGAATAGTAATTTTGAATAACTCTTGCTCATACAAATGTGACTGCGCAAATATGTCGTTTCTCTTAATTATTTACCTCTGGTTGTAATTGTGTAAACTACGAGTGATGGTAATTAATCGGATGCAAGCCTTCGTTTGCACGTCTCCGTCGAGGCGTGATGTCCACTTTCCCTCTTTCCCGAACATTCTTTAAAGGAATGTGAGTAATTATAATTTCAAAGTCACACTCATTGGTTGCCACTCCATCATTGCATCTCTTTGTCATTGCATGTTATTGAGTAAGGATTTAATTAATCTGATGGATATCACTTTTCATAGCATCGATTGACGCACGCACCTTTTTCTGTTTGTTGTTTTTCATTTACACGGTCAATTGTTTTATAATCTTTCGTGACGTCAAATACTTGCTAATCTCTTACGCCGCGCTACTTTATTTCGCCTTCTTTTAACCACAAATGACATACATACATATTATCACGCCCGTATCCCCAAAGGGGTGGGTAGAGCCACAAGCAAACACAAGAAAACCTGCAGCCACTTGTTATTAAATCCCAAGATGGATATGATGAACCATGGTGACAGGTGATCAGCCATCGCCCATATAGGTAGTCCATCATGTTGAAGGATACTAGCCCTTAGTCTACTTTTACGACATGCTCGGGGAGAACTTTTAACCAAAAATTAGGCATTATGTGTCATCAAATTATATACACTAAATTTACTTTGCCAAGCCTAGATTTATACAACAATTTCACGAGAACTGCATATTCGCAAACGACGTTAGAAATTCATACACTCTGCCAAGTTTCAACTGTTGGAAAGGCACATTGAAAATTCCGATTCGGAAACGAATCAATTCATTTACTATTGTTTATGTTATCTTTGATAGTTATTTGCTTGTAGTTTGAAACTATATTGTAACCACCTGCAGCGACACATTTCACACTGCTCCATTTCCTAGACAAACCTGTCGGCCTAGATTCGTTTTAGACGTCGTCGCGAAAATTAGCTGTGGGTAAATAATATATCTACTTTAGTCGTGCGGCCTACATCTCGTCGTGATCGGACCGCATTCCTGTATAACGCAATCGACCAGAACGACTTGCGGAAGGCCGTTGAATATGACGACTGAGCTTTTTAGTGATATTGTTTTGCAAATCTCCTACCTTGAATCCCCTATTATTGACATTTCCTTTACTGGCGAAACATGGATCGTAAAATGGTAAAAAGGGTTGGAAGGCATCATAAATAACAACACGCTTAATATCTTACGCTATACAACTTATAATAATAATGATATTATGTACTTCATACTGTTCTAAGGCGTGACCAAAGAAGAGATGGATGGATTGCGTGAATGATGATATGAGTAAGAAAGGAGTGAATACTGAAATGACGGCTGATAGAGGGGAATGGAAGAGGAAAATATGTGCCGACCCCACATAAGTGGGATAAGGGCAGGGAGATGATGATACTGTTCTAAGGGGTATGATGCTATCCGATACTAGAAAAGAAACATGTCAATGAGCCCGCAAAAAATGTCTCAGGAAAATTTTAGTAGTAGTAGTAGTAGATAAAAGTTTAGGCTTTTTTAATTCCATCGAATATCTATCACGATTGTTTAATTTCGCATTGATATCGATCACAAAAATCGATATTGTTCGAATATTGACGTACTAATTGATTTCGAGATAGAGAAAAGGTTAAGTACGTTTATTGGAATATTTTCTATGGAAAGTGTAATGTGACCTTTCTGTTTTCAGGCGGATCTACGTCAGCTGGACCTGTCCCTTCTCTCGGAGCTGTGGTCTCTGAGCGAGGCTATGGCGTCGTGGCGGCGGCAGCTGGAGCGCGGCCCGCGCTTGCGCCCCGCGCCGCCGCCGCCGCCGCCGCCCCACTACCTCAGGACATAGCGCAAGAGAAAATCCTAGTACTATGGACAAAAGTCATAGTATCTACTATGGAAAAAGTCATGGACAAAAGTCATAGTACTATAGAAAAAGTCATGGACAAAAGTCATAGTACTACAGCTTTTGACTTATGTCAATGGACAAAAGCCATAGTTCAATGGACAAAAGCCATAATTCTATGGACAAAAGAAATAGCACTATGGAGACCATAGTGCTGTGGAAGAGGTTATGTGGTATCAGTGTAGTAGACAGCCATGCTGTGGAGAAGACCATAGTGATGTGTATTAAACTGTAGAAGATCATAGTGTGAAGACACTAAATGTATGAATTATGATTAATGAGCAGTTAGTTTTTTTCTTTTTTGTGAAAGATTTAGCCCATTTTATGTAATTATCAGTCCAAATGATAGCAATGTCATTGTACACCTTATGAACATATTAACTGAAATTAAATCTATCCTACAGACAAAATAAGGAAATAAAATAGCCAGACATAGGTTTTTGTTAGCCATATTAGGAGCAACACAGTTCATATATATTTAAAAGTAGGTATTGAAAGTCAATGGATTGGATGGTGTGTGAATCTTACTTCTTACTTATATTATAAATTTGAAAAGTCTTAGATTGCTTGAAATTACCGGCGTAAAGCTCAAAACGCAACGATAGCGCGTACTAATTTTACCGGTGCTGCCATCTAGTACGAAAGTTTGTAACGATGTTTGGATGTTTGGATGTTTGTGCCTCAATCACGCCTAAACAGCTGAACGGATCTGAACGAAACTCGGAATATACATAAAACATGTACTGGATTAACATATAGGCTATTTTTTATCCGAATACCACGCGAGCGAAGCCGCGGGCGGCAGCTAGTCTGTTATGAATGATACAACTTTTAGAAAATAGGTACTCTCTATATTCATAGCAAAATAGTTTATACAGCTAAATATAGGAACTGGTTTCATTGCCATTAATTAAATCTAAGAACTCTTCTTCTGGTTTAATTTATTAGAAAAAATATTTTCATGTAAAATTAAGTTTACCTAGTTGTATAATTTAGAACGATGTTTAATGCATAATTGCTAAACGTTATGTAGCATTTTCTCATATAATGATAGACCTTACCATACTGTTATCATGAAAGTGACTATAGATTGTAATTATGTGCCTACCTCCAATTAGTAGCATCCAGCTGATTACAAATTAAATTTCTCTTGTGTATATTGTGTGGACTTGTATGTTGATTTATGTTAATAAAGAACAAAAAAAACAATTTCAGAATAATAAATAATTTGAGGAATAACTATAAATTGTTTCACTCATAACATACTATGGTATTTTACTGTAGCTAAGTAACATAGTAGGTAGGTATTATTTTGTAGGTAATTAGTTAAAGTTGAAATTAATTAACTAAATGAACAACCATATAAATCGCTACAAGGACTGATAACCATTAGAGTGCAAAAGTTGTCAAATAGTGGCGACTGAACGGGAAATAAAGTGTAGGATGGCCCCCCAACTGATAGACCTTTAAAACATAAGACAGCACAAAATCGTTTGTCTTGAAAGTACAGGGAAGTACCTACCTTTAGGGGCCCTACAATTTTTCAAAATGGGGTGTCAAAGTTAATACCTACATATGGAAACTTTTTAACGGGCGGTGCTATTGGCATGATACTCGGTATGGATAGGTACCTACCTACTTTAAATATAAAATCAATGGACACGTGTTTCAGAGTTTTTCAAAATAACCCTCAAAAAGGGATACAAAAACTGCACGCGAGCGATGTCGCGCGGGTAAACTACTTTCTGTATAAGTACCTACACTACGTCTGTTGTCCATTGTTTAAGCCCTTATTATTTTGTTCCTCTTGATAATCGACGCATTGTCATCGGACATACAGAAGGACACCCTGGTGCATGCTGTTCGCCGACGCCATTGTTCTTGTCGGGAAGACGGTCCAAAGGGAACTGGGAAAATGGCAAGTGAAATTGGAAAGTGTCGGACTGAAAATAAGCAGAACAAAAACAGCATCTGTTTTGTGACTTCGCTGGTCCATCCAATTTGGACCATGGGTGGTCCATCCCCTGTCTGTACCAGTCTGTTCCAATTTCTGATAGGTACCTCGGTTAGGTAGTACAAAATGGTGGTGTATTTATTGTACCGCCGAGGTAAGATGTAAAACTAAAAAAATCTTGGACTGTTCTAATGAATAATAGTGTTCTGTAGTGCTTATTTATTCGTCTAAGGCTTGGAAGAAAAGGATATTATAATCTGTGATATTCAATCTAATCAAAGACAAACATTATTTTGACATTTGATCATGGCATTTGAAGGACTGTTTTTCTTTTGTAATTTGTCTACGGTTTTGCAGTTTTGCTGTAGAACAAGCAAACTCAGAATAATTTAAGAGTTTATGGTAAAACCTCGAGCAGAAGTTTACTTATAGTATCGATGTTTTCCGAATGAAAGAGTAACAATTTCAACCCATGTCAGAAACTTCCGTTCAAACAAGTCAAGCTCCCAAGGAAGAATTACCGCCGTCGAAGATACCAGACTCTGTAAAGGTGAGCACTTAGCATCAATTTCTTACTTTATTGACTTCTTTTGAAGCACCTGCTTCATCTTAGGTCATTATCTTAGGTCCCTTTAAACAAACATGTTAGCTTTCTATGATGTACCTATTATAAAAGGCAGACTTACTCTAATAATACCTAATAGGTACCTATAATCATCAAGCAGTTCTGAATAATTTGGTAATAATATTTCAGAAAATAATATCAATGGAGAAGGAAAATGAGAACAGTTCCAGAAAATCCAGGATTGACCTGAGTGCTTTACCAACACGCCAGTACCTGGACCAAACCGTTGTGCCCATACTCCTACAGGGATTGTCGGCATTAGCAAAGGAAAGGCCCCCAGACCCAATCAACTACTTGGCTGCATACCTCCTAAAAAATAAAAATACCTTTGATAACAGCTCTGCGGGTTCCAACAATAATGCCCCATCCAACCCACAGACATAATGACTAGCTTTGTACGAGGGAATAACATGCATAGTGATGAAGTTTATTGCTCAAGTCTGTTAAACAATCATTGTTTGTACCAATGTGCCTATGACTCAAAAGTTCAAATACTGTACACATGCTCCAAAAGCTGTGAAAGCCTCTTTATCCATAAGTTTCTGTGGAATTGTTATGCAGTTTAATCAATGTTTATTGTGCATCACAGTATTTTTTAAATGTTGGTTAAAAGAAGTTTTGGTGCTGGAAGCCTTACCAAACCACTTGAAGCAATATTTTTTCACTCCACTATTTGGATAGTGATTTATTAGATATAGTTCTCACTGCCATTATTTATATAGACTTATTCTTTTCATATATATATAGCATCTATATATAAAATGATCATGCCTGTATTCACAGATAAATTTTGTTATACAGGTATTATACAAAAGATTCTATCAGAAAAATGAGGTCTTAAAATTGTTGCCATGTCAATTCCGCCCTCCTAGTGAAGAACGCAGTAACTATGTCAAACATGTTTTGATACGTGAGTTAGAATAGAATGTTGTATTTTGTTAGGCGATTCCGAATATGTCCATTCAACTAATTTTTGACAAAAATGCTAGTTACTGCGTTCTTTACTAGGAGGGCAGAATTATAGACCTTGAATTGGCTTTTTGTACCCAAAAGCAATAAATAGATTTATGTGACTATTTTGTAGTGTTATATTATAATGATCTCTTACGACTGAGCCAATATGCATGTTGTTTCTCTTTGACTTTTAGTATAATGAGCTGTTTAGTTAAGACTGATTGCACTGAATTAAATACATGTTAGAATGATGAAAACTGGTTAGCTATAGCGGTTTTCTGCCACCTGTCATTCTTATGATCAGTAATATCATATCAAGTGTAACTAGCATAGATGTCGGCCTGAAAGCATGTGTTCTGGTTCCTTTGTAAAAGTAATGAAAAAGTTTTGGCTCCAGGATGCAGTATTTCTTATCAGTGTAGTCCGTCTAACATAAGCCATTATATACAAAATGTATGCCTAGATAATAATTAGTTTAAAGATTGATCTTTATCAAACCAGAAAACAAGGAATAGGGTGTGTTGAATGTAGAAGTAACTTTATTTTGCTATTTTATAATAAAATAATATAAGGCTATGTTGTTTTTTTTTCAGACTTGAACAGTCCTAAGTTTGTTCTACTTCCTGACCCTGGATTTCCAGGTGTTTGTATTTAGCCAGACTAAAAATAGATACCTGCATAAATAAACAGTCGTTGAGTCAATTTTCCTTGGGTCATGCTATTTTCATGTTTTTTCAATCATCTACTTTTGCATAGGTATAGAACTAGAATAACTACAATATTATGTTATAGTATTCCCAAGGAGGGTTGAAATGAGACAGGCGGCCGGTCATAAAACACCTTAGCCAAAACTCTTACAGCATGATCCAAGGGTCATGCTGTGCCGACCCCACATAGAGTGGGATAAGTGCAGGAAGATGATGATGATTATGTTAAGGAAATATCTTGGACGAGTGGTTTATTCGTCCAAGGGAAATATACTTTTGCATTTATGATATTAGTAGGATAGAGCTGTCTAACTAAGAGTAACTTGAAAATACGAACAAGCAATTTATTAAATCAAACATCCTTCTGCTCAGTTTCTTCCAAGAACTTCTGCCGATGCATCAGCCAGGAGTCATTATCATCTCCATCCTCGTACTCTGGCTCCACAGACGGCGGCTCGAACTGCAGCAAGTCAGTTTCAATGCTCTCATCCGTGAGCGAAGGCAAGGAGTCGTGGACTGGTAGAGGAACGGGCTCTGGTGGCAGGAACTCTGCCATGTACGCAGTGACGTTGCGAGCGCGCCAGATTGATATCTTTCCTGTGGAAAAGAACGGTAGGTAAATTGCCTTGAGATCAAAGCTGCCTAAGTTCAGCAGAGCGCTCAGCCAGAACCAAACGCCTTTGTGAGATAAAACATATAAAATTAAAAACCTAGCTAACTACTCTGTGGCCAGCTTACGAGCGTTTTCTTTCAAGAACAGCTTCTCTCGGTATGTAGGTAGGTAAGTTATTAGTGGCCCGGTGGATGAAACAAAGCTTTTGGTTTAAATGTAGGTACAGTAGGTAATTTAATCCTAATAAGTATCTTCCTACGTAGTTGACTACCTACTGTGGTTTTAGAGGACTTACCCAAAGTCTCGTCAAACTCAATCTCCTCTTCTCCTCCCTCCTCCATCTGCTGCTCTTTCAGCTCTTTCTCTTCCTTCTCTTCCTCCCCTTCGCCGAACTCCTCCAAAGCCGGGTCCTTCATCAGCAGATAGAAGCCATGCTGCATGCAATTGGTATCAAACACGAAGCACCCAGGGCCCTTAGGTTTTCCCTTCAGCCACGAGCCGTGGTACCGTACGCGTGGGTAAATGATCTGTCCTGGCCCTTCGATAACCCCTTCTACCCACGTGCCCATGAACTTGACTTGGAATTCGGCGAAGAAGTAGGTTCCCAGACCATGCCTCTTTCCTAGAAATGAAAATAATTTCTTATCAGTCGCGCGCGACGCAACAATATTATCCTGTTATCTACAGTATCAAATACCTACCTTTAAGGTCGTGGGTTCAAACCCGGTCGTGTTTGTTTTGCAAAATTTATGTGGGCTATACCAGTACTCTCAAACGGTGAAGGAAAACATCGTGAAGAAACCCGCGGCTTAGTTAGCTCCGCACGTATTGACCATGTATTTCCTGTGGACAAGGCCGACTAAGCTGAGAGGATGGAATTGGTGGCATTGGTGAACTACAGCGTCTCGTTTGTGAAGGTAAAAGTTGCCTCCGGACGCTGTATAAATCATCTACCTACTATAGATGGTAAAAGGCCTGTTTTTTTAATTTTTATCTTTGAAAAGTCAATGACAAAATTAGAATTACCTTTGAACCAAGCGCCCTCATAGATGTCTCCATTGGGATAGTAGTACGCGCCAAAGCCTTGCTTGAGATCGTGACGCCAGTCGCCTTCGTAGCGCGATCCGTCCGGGTATAGCATCTGTCCCACGCCGTACTTCATAGCTTTGCGCCATTCTCCTGTAAATATAATTCAGAGGTTTATTATCATCAAAGGCAAACACGTTTATTACTTTCCTATCTCCATATTTTAATTTTATCTAGTGCCTAACTACCAATTATTTATATTCGTGGCTGGTAGTACCTATGTAAAGTTACCTATTGACCTCCCTGTAAGAAAGAACATCGCATTAACCATGCTTTGCCTTCCATATTGCGTCTTATATTCCATTCACTACAACAAGGCCTCTCACAGTGGTACATACATTATTAGAATGCAAGGCATTATTGAAGTGTTTTCGCACCTTCATACCGTGCGCCGTTCTTGAACACATAAAGTCCCTTGCCGTTTCTCATGCTGCGGCAGTAACATCCTTGGTAGAAGTCGCCGTTCGGCAGCACCGCCCAGCCCTCACCATGTCGCTCGCCGTCCGCGCTGCGACCGCCTACATAAATCTAGAGAGCAACTAAATCATAATTTGTGTTGGCCTTTTCATAAACATCAATCTATTTCATGCTTACGCCAATGGTATCTTCATCTTCACCCTTTTCACCCTTTTCTTCGGCCATGCCTAGTGTCTACACAGGTCTACACCTACAATTTAGCGAATGTTACAAATATGAATGTTTACAATAATGTTAAGCGAACTCGCGCTAAAATAATTTTTGACAATTTTGGAAACCCTGTCGAAAAATGTCATTTATAAGTCGTTGGCCAAACCATTAACTCCTTGGTGTCATCAGTTGAATCATACTTCCTACTTATATTATAAATGTGAAAGTTTGTGAGGATGTTTGCATGTTTGTTTGTGCCTCAATCACGCCTAAACGGCTAAACGGATTTGAATGAAACTTGGAATATACATAATACGTGTGCTGGAATAGCATATAGGCTGCTGTTTATCCGGGTATAACGCGAGCGAAGCCGCGGGTGTCAGCTAGTAGATTCATAATAGATTAAAATAAAACGTGAAAAACGGCTCAAAGGCCTAAGGAGTAATTTTATTAATTGAAAAGTTTTGAACGGGCTCTCTCTAAAGTGGTGATTCTAAGGTACCTATTTCGTTATTTTTAGGAATAAAAAAAGTGAGCATTTATACAATTTTAACAATATTTATTAATGAAAATCCTATTTATCTGCATTTATGTACTTAGTCTAATTGAATAAATTAATAACACAAACACTGAATCAAAGGCAAGCAATCATTCTCGTCGTGTGAGCTAATTATAATAGTGGAAAGGTTTATCTGACTAGGGATGAATATACCTTAGTGATTTCCAATTAAGTGTCCCACACACAAGACATATCTACTGATAATACCTAGGTACCCATTTAAAAAAGTAAGATTCACCTTTGGAGCCTACTGTGGTGTGTTAGCCCAGCACGTCGGCGTCGGTACGTGGTTTTGAAAATATGGACTCTGCAAAGTTTGAAACCGTGGATTGGGGTGACTTTTGAACTACGGGGCGAAGTTGATGATTAACCAAAATTTTTGCATTTCGTCCTATAACTTGCGTAAATTGAAACCTGGATAAAATGTTTTTATTTGTGTAGCAGCATTGACTTTTCGGCCATCTTGTCAGTAAGTGTTAAAGCACGAGAGCAGTCAGTTTGTGAAAAAATAATTTATAAATTTAATGTGGAAATAAGGTAAGAAATGCATACCTGAATAACTTTAAATGTGCTAGCTAAACTATAAAACCTAGACTTATGAAACTTACTAGATTTATTTGTAGTTGTATTGTTATTTTAAAGCTATTTTACTTTTCTCATTGCGTCGACCATCTTTGTTTATTTAGAGAGTTTTATCATATGGGGTTACTTTGATGGGAGGTATGGGGCTAAATTGATTATTATCAAAGTTACCCCTTCTGAGACTTCAAAATGTTTATTAGGTGATTCTATAGACTATCAATTTAACCCCATTTATTTAATTTATAGAATGGTGCGAAACTACAAAAAACTTCCTGGGACACGAAATTATAAAAACTATACAGAAAGCACACTAGAAGAGGCCTTTGAAAGATCACCGATGGCGAATTGTTCATCAGCGCGGCTTCCAACGCCTATCATATTATACCGTTCGGAACTCTAAACTTGATTTTTTTATAAGTTTATACAAATGATTGATCTCTTACAATGAATCTTAGTCTGATTAGTTTTAAGTTGACTTTTGATATTGTTAATTACCTATACGATTTGATTCTAAGAAAACCTGATGTCAATGAGTCTGATTAATTTTAAGGATAATTTTGTAGTATGTTTTGTTTCGATATTTTTTGATTAAACTTTAATGAAGATTATTCTGATTATTCGTATTTTTTTATCAAACTGAAAGCAAATCAAAGTAACCCCTTCAATCATATTCGCCCCGCATTCTGAAAATTACTCATAACTCAAAAGTTGTAAGAAGGAGTTTTGTTTTTTTTTCATTTTTGGCATGTTTAATGGGGTCTCTTTCTCATTCCAAATTAAAACAGTAGGGTATCAAAGTGACCCCGAATCCAGTTTAAAGTTGATAGCATCGTTTTTATTTTTTTTCTCAAAATCGAATGTATTAAATTTTTTTATACTTCGTATATCTACTCCACTATATCTTCCCATCAGTATATGATTTTTTCAGATTTTAATTGCCACCCGTTTAAATTTTATAACTGATTTTATACCAAAACTTAATCAAAGCGACCCCAATCCACGGAACAAGTTATTCGTTTAGCTCACACGTTAAATCACAGACATAAATAATTTAATAAAATAATACTACATACCTAGCTACCTAGTTTATACAATGTTATAGCCTCTACGCTAGGTAGATAACGATATTCTGCCGAGAAAAGACAAATTTAAAAAGTAGTGCTTCTATATAAAATTAAGAATAAGTAAGAATCTAAGTAGTTCATATGACAAAGTTATTAGGTACTTATCTATTTTGTACTTTTTTAGGATCTTTGTAATGAATATCTAAGCCTATCTACAATCTAAGGCAAGTCCATGTTGCGTGACCCACAATTTTCTTTAAGCCCTTAGCGATAAACTTAGTTCTACAGTTATGTTTGATTGTAAAACGAGGTCATTACTTAATTCCGTTCTTTAGGTCACGGCATGAGACATCGAGGCGTTCGCAATGACCTCAATCAAGTCGGATTCCAAACAAACAACTTGCATCGCTAGAACAAGTTCATTTCCTTTAGAATATTTATATTCGCACTTAGGTGTCAGCGCGGGGGAGCTTGCGATGGTGCTTCCTCCAGCTTGCCCCACACGACATTGCACATCTCCCTTACGAGAGCCTGCTCGCCGGTGTCCAGGTCCGGCGCCGGCCGCCGCCGCTCCTGCTCGACGCTCTCCCTCACCTCTAGCACTTGTAGCGCTCGTACAACGGCCTCTGGTCGCTCACTGGGTACACTATTCATGCCCTTTTCCGCCTCCAGTCTCCGCACTTTCTGCTCCAAGTCTCGCACGTACTGCACCGTGCGCTCGGCGAGCTGGGGATGCGGCAGTGGCATAAGTGGCGCCGGCGCAGTCCGCGGCCCCTCCTCCACGTTGGTGCTGCTGCTGCTACCGTCGCCGTCGTCCCGCAGCCTGCCCGAAGGACGTCCGCAATTCATACATGTCCCCCGCTCGCGTTCCTCCACCAAATACAGCCACAACTCCTTCAGTTCTAAGTTATCAGTTATCAATTCCTGTTGTTTCTCGTCCAATTCTCTCAGTTTATTTTGATACGCCGAAACCTCTTGACGCATCACTGACGCAGTGTACCTTCCGAAACGCTGCCATTCTCGGGCTAGCTTCCTTCCCTTCTGTCGGTCGTCGTCCAGAAAACAGCAGAGATCCCGGAGCTCCTGATTATCTTCGCTCAACTTGCGGTTCTCTTCCTTTAGAGCTTTTATTTCGTCTAAAAGCGCTTGGACCTGCCGCCGCTGATCCGTGGAGGCTCGTGGCGCATCGGGGTCGACTCGCTTCGTGAACTTGAGCATATCGGCCGACCTCCTGTGGATCTGTTCCTCTTCGATGTTGCGAAGCACACGCTGCGTATCGTCGGCGCTACGAGCGCGCGCCGTCGGCTCTCCGGACTCGTGAACAATGGCTTGCGTTACAACCTCGCCTGGTTGTTGGCGCAGCACACGTATCGCTCCCGGTGGCAAAGGATACCCCACAGGGTAGCCTTGCGGATACTTACCGTAAGGGATCGATCCCCCAGGGAACGGACCGGGAGGCGCGGCGCGGGCTCCCTGCGGATATTGCAATTTGCTAGGATCGATAGGCTTACTAGCATACGGCGGCTTGAACTCCTTGGCGGTCGAGTCGACAGTGGCTAGTTTTGGGCCACCTGCGGCCGCCGGGGGCGGATGATAGCGCGGTGGAAAGTTGACCGGTTCCGGGCCCTGTTTACCTAGTTGTTGTTGTTTTTGTTTGTTGAACTGGCCCGCGTTCTGGTTGATTGACATTGTCGTTGGAGCCTAATCTCGCGAGGTCATCTGCTTAGCGGGCGCATTTCTGCAATATTTCAGAGTCTATTTCCAAATCGTCAATCGTGTCCGTGCGAAAGTCGCGGCCGCATGAGTTCAACGAATGGCGCTTGAATGAATGGAGGGGAACGCCGCCGGCTGCGTAGGCTGTGGACCGTGGCATTCGCGCAATTATCTCTGCGAGATTATGTTGTTAACTTTGACACAAACACTTCTGTCACTTATCACAGTTGAAGGAAATCCATCCTAGTGGAAAGTATACAACTTAACATTGATATGGAGCGCTATTGTTGTTATTTTGATGAATGAGGCTGTATAGCGGCGCGACGCGGGCGCGCGTGGTGCGTTTGTTTCGGACTGGCGCATGGCGCATGGCGTGGCGAGTGGTAGCGCGGGCGCGGCGCGGGAGGCTCTCGCGCTCTACCTGGCGGAAGCTCTCGCCTCTCGCTCTACCGCCACGCCGCGCGCCGCCGTCTCACCTGCACACACACACGGAAGCGACGAAGAAGGTTCTATGAAGACTACAACTAGTACGTAACGTACGTAGTACTTTTTTGGCAGTAGGTACTTAGGTAGGCGGCATACAAAGGTATTTAATAAATTGTATTGATTTTTTTCCCTGTACAAAGTCTTGCAGAGAAGCCAATTTGAACAACATTAGGAAGTATCCTACTAATATTTTAAATGAGAAAGTTTGTGAGGATGTTTGTATGTTTGTGCCTCAATTATTACGCCTAAACGGCTGAACGTATTTGAATGAAACTGGAATATACATAGTAGGTAGGTACATGTGCAGGATTAACATATAGGCTATTTTTTTATACAAAAGACTTCAACGTCCTCTGATTATATGTAGAGAGCAACTGTTTTTAAAAGGTGTTCTCGAAAACTTATTCACACACTTGCTCGGTCACACAAACATGGTTTTTAGTAACCGATGGCCAAAGAACAACTAGAAATTTTAACAATTCGCAACCTAAATAGTGATCATATAACTCAGGTATACCTAGTCATCTACCTACACAAAGATTGGATTGTACCTTCCTTTTAAGTTTTTATTGTTGTTCAACAATTTGTCATGCATCATAAAAACACAATGCTTACACAGCAAACACGTGATTTAACAATGGTCTACTCGACAAATTCGGAATGCTCTGCTGAGCTCGAGAAATTGTCAGACTACAACAGTTTATTTCACGTTTGGCTCTATACTTTCACGATCATTTCCTATTCAAATTCCGTGTTGACAGAGTGTCAGTTCTATACGGTCGGTCACACGTACGGTGTGCAAATTAGCCCAAGCCGCTGCACAGCATAGTGCTTCGATGCTGTCCCTCCCTTTCACGGCTCCTTTGTACGCCAGTAGCAAAGCGGAGAGCGTGACGCGAGGATGCGTGGAATTCTGCACCTGTGCCTGTGCCTGGCGGCGATCATGGTTGTGCAAGGTATGTGAAGTTAGGAAACTTGCCTCATGGATCATAAAACTAAATCATAGGCCAAGAAAACGGCCAGCCAAATAAATGTTAATTGGGAACCTACCTAAACAGATAAGTGCTTGAATCTTATTTATATTATAAATGCAAAAGTTTGTGAGTTTGGATGTTTGTGTGTCAATCACGCCTAAACGGCTGATAGAATTTGAATGAAACTTGGAATATAGGTACATAGTACGTGTGCTGGATTAACATATAGGCTATTCTTCATCCGTGTACCACGCGAGCGAAGCCGCGGGCGGCAGCTAGTAAGGGTATAAAATTATCCATCCTGGAAATTTTAATATTGAACCCTATATATAAATGCAATATTCTGTATAACCAACAGAAGCCTCACAGACAGATAGATTGCAATATTACAAAGAAAAACATTTTCATTATAAAATATCATAATAACTTAGCCATTAGCCCTGCAAGTTTTGAGATAAAATCCTAGTTGCAATATGAATGTATCAACTGACCAAGATTAATATTACATACCAAGGTAATTAATGACATGACGTTGAGAGTAAAAAAATACTTTTATTCTAAACCCTATAAGTGCATGCGTCTGGACTGGGTTATTTAATCATAAAAGTTTTAATTCACGCTTAAGAAATTCATGTCTCTTTGCTTTAAGTTTTTACTATTTTTAACTAATTTCCCTATAAGTCTTATTTCGTTTCGCGAGGATTTAAAAATTGGGCTCTCAATCCAGATGTACATACATTAGAATCCTGGTTGAACTACGCAACGATGGAGCATTTTCAATCTACCAATGTTGATCAAAATTGAACATTGCAGCTACGGAACCAGATCGTAGCTTACCCAAGCCGGAGCGGCCCGCGAAGCCCGACCGGCCGGCGAAGCCCGAGCGCCACCCGATCAAGGAAGCGCTACTTCTCCACAGCGACACCTTCTCCAACGTGACGTTTGAGGACTGCGTGTGGAGGCGCGACCGAGAGCCCTGCCCCGACCCAGATGTCACCCTGCACCTCTACACCGAGACAGAACCTGTGAAGAATGTGGTATGGAAACACCAACTTCGAAGAAAACCGTCCAATAACTTATTTTTAATTCTGACCAAGGTTGATCAAGTTAAACCTACTAAGGATCTCCAAGGAATAGAATAGACATAATTAACACAGTAGATTGTAATTATTATTGATAGATGTAACTGCAGGTACCTACCTACTACCATAGGTAGTAGGTATTTACATTGTCTGTTATTTTCTCACGTTCGTAATTACGTATTCTTGCAGATTTTGCACATTTCATTATGAGGAAATCAAAAAGAAGCCATTAAAATGCCAATCAATCATAGTTTCTTTCAGAAAGCTTTGATAGTCTAGTGGTAGCTGCCCCATTTTCCGATCCGGTCGTAGGTTTGAACCCGGTCATGCACAAATGGATTTTTCTGTTCGAAAATTTTATATGCGCTATACAAGTATTCGTAAACAGTGAAGAAAATATAGTGAGAAAACCGGCATGTCGTAGAACCTAAAAAGTTGTAAAACATGTTTCAAGTGAACTTAAGGAGCCTTTGAGGCGCAATTTAAATCCCTTCACCACACTGGTTCGAAAGAACTTGTGACATGACTAGTAGTAGTCTGTCAGAAAAAATAAGGAATCAATTGCCATTGTTAGCTTTGGTCACGATTTAATGGAACGCAAGTAATGCGACCACACTACCGCTAGTCCTTCGTTACTTCATCATTAGGTATTGCATGCACATACGCAACCCACTGCCTACTGAGTTGGAGGTAGCGTGTGTCCTAATAAAGTCCTCATTCTAATGTATTTTTGGAAATGTGGGTGAGCATTTTGTACTAAATATTTAGAACAAAGAGTACGGTACCTAATACTTCAACCCAGAAACTCTCGTAACATTTGTAGCAACAGCCAACTTATATTTTATGTACCTCTTATACTTAGGAACCTGAAATATAAACCTACAGCCAAGTTGTCAAGTAGTCGTAGCCTAAGCAAGTTTTCGTAGACCAATGTTGGATTTGGCATACAAAAGACTTGAACGCGCTACTGTAACTCGTAGATCGTATAAGTAAATACGGCCTAGGTAGGTACCGAAAATTTTAATACTTACAGGTTGACTTATACAGCGAAGACTGGCTTCGACAAAGCACCTGGGATCCGGCACACGAGACCATCCTGCTGATCCACGGCTACGCTGGAGGCGACGACACTCTGCCAATCACCGTACTCAGAGACGGTAACCGAATTTTTTACCCTACTGTTTGGGGTGCATGTATGTATGTATGTATGTGGGCATGTATGTATGTGGGTATGTATGTATGTGCATTCCTTAGGCTGAAGCTGCAGTCCAAATGGCTAGATTGATTTAGACAAATGAGGTGTCTTTGAATTCGTCTGGATGACGAGAATGTAGGCTATACGAAGTGTCAAAAAATCTAATATGGCCGCTGTAAGAAACCATTTTCAATTTACGAGTATTATTTTAGCTGCTTCTGTAGCCGAAACAGCTGGACCTCAGAACAATTTATTGTTCTGAGGGCTGGACTGATTTTGGCATATTAAATGTTGTTGGTTTTGTCTAGATAACGAGAGTGTCATATGCCTATGACACTTTTTTGACACTAAAATGTAAAAAATCTCTAAATAATTCTTAGGACTAAAATATTTATTACGTAATATTATAGGTAGGTATATACATAATATAGACATTTAATATAGAAATTTATTTTTTGTAGAGCTTCCGTCCGAACGAACTAAATAATTACCTAATATCCTGACAGGCTCTAAAAGATCCATCCCAGCAAAAGTAATAAATTTAAAGCTTGTAAACCAAACAACTTTCGTCTTTGATGTGTATTACGCAACCTATAATTTAAATAGGAAAGTTACTAATAGTTGGAACGTTTTCCGCATAATTTTCCATGATTCTCAAAGCTGGATAAAAGTGAAAGTGATTCGTATGCATATTGTACTTGACAAAGAAATTACGGCGTCTAGGTTTTTTAGTACTTTGTCACTTGTAAAGGCTTTCTCCTAAGTCAACGACCCATTGCAGATATGTGTAGGTATAACAGAGAATTGCAGAATGTGTGGATCGTGGGCCATTGTGCATGCGGGCTGCTGTTGCGATAGGAATTGCGTTAGGATAGACACGGTTTAGGTGTTTCGCATTGCTGTCTCAATCCAATTCACGATTTTGAAACCTAAAACGACTGGGTACATGTGCTGGGTTAAGGGGATCCTCATAGAAGAGACGTGTTTCATTTCGCATTTTTTGCTTGATTTTAATAGGAAACGTGCTGCCACCTATGTATCTAGGTGGCGTACAAGAAACATTTATTTATGTACATGTACGCAGTGACGGATTAACCCTTAATCAAATTAAGCAATTGCCTAGGGCATCACGTCTGAGGGGGCACCAGAAGAAGCACAAAAAAAACCGTCCTTAGGGCATCACATCTCACTCTCACGTTACATCTCATCATCTTATTTTACAAAAAACTAATGTTTTTAGGCGGTAAAGGTTTAAAGACCGATTCTAGTTGACATACGGATAGGGGGGGGCCACAGGCATGGATTGCTTAGGGCAGGGTTTCTTAAAGTGGGGTCCACGGACCCCCGAGGGGTCCGTAATACATGTGCCAGGGGTCCGCAGTAGCTCAATTAATTGTTGAGATTAATGAAAAAATGTCATCATTTGCTTGACCACTCTCGCAGGTTATTGTTGAGCAGCGCGAGAATTATTTAATTTATATATATCAATTTTAATTTAATTAAATCAAGCATTAGTATCTAAGTGTGATTTTATAAAAAAAAACACAATATTCTTTGACAGGGGGGGGGGGGGTCTGTGGCATTTTAGAAATTCTGACAGTGGTCCGTGACGATGGTACCCTTCGTGTGCAAATTCGACTTGCACTTGACTGGTTTTACTTATTATAAAAAATATAATTTTATTTATAAATTCGAAGGTTTGTGAGGATGTTTGGATGTTTTTTGTTTGCAACTCACACGTATAAAGAGCCCCATATACGGTAGATACAATAATTTTGTGTTGACGATTCGTCGTTTCAGAGCGATCGAAACGACGAATCGATATACCTAGGTATTTTAATATCGTTTTAATTTTTCTTAATCGAAGACGATATCGGAAATCACACAAAAGCCGATGCAACCATAACTTAAGGATAAATCGACAGTGTGTGGCAGTTTGCGGTCGACGATTCGATTTTTTATTTAGGTTTCTGAGATCGCACATCTAGTAATCGTTCCGCTTCAAACAAGTAAATGATAGATCACAACGGTCAATCGCTTCGTTTATGGGCGCCATTTTTAAAACGATCTATTTGGCCATTGGACGATGCCATTGGATCTATGGGGCCCTTCGGCTGATTGAATTTGAATAAAACGAATAAATAGTTTACGATCTGATATATCGTACAGATTTATCTACCTACTTAGGTTACTTTTATCCTCGCGAATCCTCGGGTTGAAGGTAAAGATATAATAATATTGCAGCGTATCTGCGCCGCGGCGGTTACAACGTGTTCATGCTGGACTGGGGCAAGCTGTGCCAGCCACCGTGTTACGTGGCTGCGGTGCACAACTTGCGGCCAGCGGCGCGCTGCGCGGCCGAGGCGCTCGGCTCCCTGCGCAAGGCGGGACTCCGCCCTGACAGACTCACGTGTGTGGGCCACTCGCTGGGCGCCCACATGTGCGGGATTATTGCTAACTATCTCACTTTCCGACTCAATAGGATTATTGGTAAGTAGCCTAAGTAGCAGACCCCTCTTTCCCACTGGGCACTCTGAGCAAGTGCCCAGGGCCCGTGATCGATAGGGGCCCCCTAGTTCCTGCCAGATCACTATGTCCATAGAATGTGATGTGCTCAAAAACATCGATTTTGAAGGAGTGATTAACGATTTTGCCCATCTCAAATCTAGAAGGGTTCCTCTTCAATAGATTCTTAAGTACGGTACCTACTAACCTGTGAATGCTAAAAGAGTTACTTTTGTGAATTCTATTACATTATCTATTCATTTAATGTGACTGTCAATAAAAATAAATGTAGAAGCTTGCTTATCTACTTTATTTATTCTAGCAAAATAGTGTTCTGTCAAAGTCATAGGGGTCCCATTATCCTAATATGCCCAGGGCCTCCAATAGGTTAAAGACGGTCTTGGTAAGTAGTTCGAATGATCAGCTGAAGGGCTTACGAGTGGAAGCCACTCGCTCTGGGGATCCACATGCGGGTAATTATTGCGAACTATCTCACCATCCGGCTCAATAGGATCATTGGTAGTTTAGATGAGAAAACTTGTGGGTTTTTGGGACAACCAGGGCACCAGTCTTAATGAAGGTTCATCTTACTGGCAAATTGTATTACGATTAGGTTTCTACTTAGGTACTTACGGACCGAGTATTTTAAGTGACGATTCGTGTTCATAATAAATTGTTACCTTAACGATGTCCAATATAATTACGTCCATAGCTTTTGATTTTAATTGTGTTTACTTTGAAGATTTAATTAAACAGTACCTACATAGATTTTTGTTGGTTGTTGTCATCGAGCATTTAGTTAAATATGGTTGGTATGGTTGGTTGTTGTATGAGAAGCACCCTGTCATCACATCGACAGACGTGTTATTGTTTACTTCCGATAGGTTTGGACCCCGCGCGGCCGCTGATCCGCTCAGCCCCGGCTCTGCGATTAGACCCTGGCGATGCCAGAGCAGTACACGTGTTGCACACAAACGCCGGCCGGTACGGCGAAGCGGCGAGATTGGGACACGCAGACTTCTGCCTCAACGGTGGACGCAGCCAGCCCTTCTGTGAAGACACGCCTAGTAAGACACCTAGCTTCTTTGTTTCCGTCGAGAACAGCTGCTGGTCTAGTGGTGTTCACGCCATCCAATCCCAAGGTCGAATCCATCATAAACCAATGGATTTTTCCTATCGAAAAATTTGTCTTTGAAGCAACCAGCTCAATGGCAATTTTATACAGCAGTTAGCGAACTAGCATTTATTGTACCTACTTAACAGTAACATACAGCTCCACTGAAAGTGTTTGTTAAAATATTTCAGACGAAGCGCTATGCAGCCACATCTGGTCGATCTGCTACCAGGCGGAGAGCTTGTTCCGGGCGCGCTCGGCGGCGCCGTGCGGGCGGCGCTGCTCCGTGCGCGTGCCGCCCGCGCGCGCGTCCGCGCTGCCCGTCCTGCTGGGCCAGCCCGCGCCTATGACGTGAGTTAACTACCCTATGCATTTTTTTCAAAGCATGACTCGACAGAAAATCGGTCAAGTGCAAGTCGAAGACAAACGAAGAGTTCCGTATCATCGTACATTTATGTAGGTACTTACGTAAGTGTTTATTGCACGTAGGGTTACCATATCTCAGGATTTGTCCTGAGATCTCAGGATTTGTAGGCTCTTCTCAGGATTGCGGCCGGATTTTGGAAATCTCAGGATTTTTGGATCTCATTTTTGGAATTTTCCATAAAATGGGGGATAACAGGCCCAATAACCGAATGCGCAACGTATCGCTATCTCAAATCAATCAAGAATATCAAACTATGAAGGATTTTTAATAATATTATAATTGAATGATAATGATCTGCCTATTGCATTGCAGCCCACGC
This sequence comes from Scotopteryx bipunctaria, assembly GCA_949320045.1. Classification (NCBI taxonomy): domain Eukaryota; kingdom Metazoa; phylum Arthropoda; class Insecta; order Lepidoptera; family Geometridae; genus Scotopteryx; species Scotopteryx bipunctaria. The sequence continues at coordinate 6,701,600 of OX439450.1, read as the reverse complement.
GTCGTTTTCGCGAGAATTTGAAAAATTCCACTAAATCTCAGAATTTTTCAATGGAAATGAAACTTTTTCTCAGGACTTTTAAATTTTTTATCTGGTAACCCTAATTGCACGGGGCTCCCTTTTATTTTTATTATTCGTTGTTATAGCGGCAATGGCGGCAATAAACGGCCTATACAAGGTTCATGTTCATCGCTCTATCGTCGGGCATGATGGACACAATGCTCCTTTTATTTAACACATCAAATATTTTAATACAATCTTGCCTTAGCCTGGCGAAGAAGATATTCAGCAGCACATTTCATGCACCCACAGGTAACATAGAAATAATGATGATTACTTAAAAATAAACTTTGCATGCTACCTCGTTTTATTTGGCGGCAGCGCCAGCCATTCCATTTTTAAAAATCTATTTTTTTTCTAACTTGGCAAGCGTTGGTTCTCCTTTTTTATGGCTATCCACCTATAATCCCGCAGGGCATCCGGCGCGTACTGCGTAGAAGACTTCACAGCTCCGTTCTGTCCGCACACCACGGGCCTTGCGAGCGGCGACGAGCGCTGCTGCCTCGACGCGCAGTACCTGGCCGCCGCAACTACCGAGCCCAACAAGAAACGACCGCGCCCGCTCGTCAGACTCCGACAGATGAGAGTCAGGAACGAGCATGATACTACCAAAGAATGAGAAAAAGCAAATAACTAGGTTTGTTTCACGAAAGAAGTCAACTATGGTCGCTAATGGGCTATCGAGAGACCATGTTTTTTTCTTTCCTTTAGTATTTTTCGCTCTAGAAAGATTTGAACAATTTGTGCCCCGCTTCTCGGGTGTTTTAGCTATCAAGGCTCCCTCTATGCATTGCCAGTTGCCACAAAAATGTGAATAACCGACACCTTCCTTGGTGTCACTTTGATTCGGATATTTTGTGATTAGGTAAAAGTAGATATTATGTACAAACTTTTGAGATAGTATAGGTACTTACTGATAGCATGTACTTATTACCTACCGTTTTGATTTAGTATAAGCCAAAGATTAATAAAAGTTAACAAGAAAGTTTGTGCCGTTTTCAAAATACCCACTCTGAAACCCAATAAAGTAACCGAGTTACGAAAACAAGATAAATCGTTAAAGTAATGACGTCAATTTTCAAAATAACGCGCGATGCTATATCCTGCATTCTGGAACACCCTCATCTCTATAGATGTGTCTAATATTTTTCAGTGGGAATATAGATTTTTGTGCTAAGCTATGAATAAATATCTATATTCCCACTGAAAAATATTCAGTTTACTTAGGTAGGTACTTCGATACCAGTAAAACAAGCAAATTGTCTTACATTATTACAATTTATTTTCTACATCCATAAAAATAATTTATCTTAATTAAAATAATTATGTAAACATACGGTAAATGTAGCTTAGACAAAAATGCTTTAAATTTGAACAGTTCCAAATCACATTTTTAGTTTGCACTATGAAATTACTAGTTAATATGCTATTTAAAATTACTGAACTGACAAAACTCTACATTGAATCTGCAAGGTATCTACGAGATATACTAGTGGAATAGAGTACACACCAGATTTTACAAGTTATTACATGCAATGCTTATTTTTCAGATAGGAAAAGGATAAACAGTTTTGTGAAGACCGGTAACGTATTTTTACTACCTTTTGAAATATTTCAGTTCAAATCTCAATAAAACTAACGGTTTTCACCAAACTTACACATGCAATTTCCAAAATCCCCTGAATAACCCTGCGACTACACTGTTCTGATACTGCGAAGCTTCGTAGCGTTTTTATTCCTTGACAAATGTTTGCATTTATTAGGCAACGGCGATACTGCGAAGCTTTCTACACTACTACCTTATCCCGTGACAAATACACCGACATACATCTGTCACATGTTGAGAGCACTGGTGATCTAGTTGGTAGTGACCCCGACTTTCGATCCTAAGGTCGTGGGTTTAAACCCAGTCGTGTACCAATGATTTTTCTGTGCGAAAAATTTATGTGCGCTATACCAGTACTCTCACAACGGTGAAGGAAAACATCGTGAGGAAACCCGCAGCTTAGTCAGCTCCGCCACGTATTGACCATATCTTTCGACAAGGTCGACTAAGCTAAGAGGTCGGAATAGGTGCTGGGCAAGCCTGCTCCGTCTTAACTCGTCCCGGGCACTGCAGCGTCCCGTTTGTGAGGGTAGAAGTTGCCTCCTGACGCTGTATAAATCATCTACATCTGTCAACACAAAAAGTTCGCCGACGCTCGATAGTGTTAGTTCGTAGTCTCGTAGCCACAGAGTTGCCTCTACACCATACACGAGTCCACAGGTCAGCTCTTCCCAGCCATGAGCAAAGAGAGCAGCGCTTGTTTCTCCTTCTCCTTCTTCCGTACGACGTCGAGAGAGCGATGTTTCCACGTACTCTTGCGCAGCTTGATCGGACGGCTGCCAACGTAGCGACCTTCAAACAACGAATTCCATGAGAATGATGAAAAGAAAATGAAAAAATTATTTATTTTATCAGTAAAAACTTTAAGGATAAAGAATATACAAACATTTATTAGGTACGTTATTAAAGTTTTACTGAGGAAGGGAGCAAAGAACGGTTACCTAAATTACCTATGGTACCCACACTAGAGTGAATCTGTATCATACTTAATTACCAAAGTTTATACGCCTCGGGTTTTTGTTGACCAAATTATCAAAGACACTTACAAATAATAAATAAAATGGCTGCAAGATTTCTTATGATACTTGTGGCTCTGCCCACCCCGTTAGGGATGCGGGCGTGAAAATACAGGTGAGGCAGATAACAAGTAAATAAATAAATTACTTTATTCTACATCTCTTACCGTCCATTTCCTTCATGGCCTTAATGAAATCGCCGGGGTCCTTGAAGCTGACGAAGCCAAAGCCCTTGCTTTTATTAGTGCGTTTATCGCGGATCACTTTGGCGCGCTGGAACGACGTGTATTTGGCGAACGTGCGGATCTGATAACAACCACGTTACACGTTCATATTAAATACAGTTTTTACCCAACTGCGAAGGGGGTAATGTGTTTGGAGTGTAGGTATGTACGTAGGCAAAGAATGTACATTTCTCTCGTTGAAGCTGTAGTCCAAACGGCTGGACGGATTTTGACAAATGTGATATCGATAGATTCGTCTGGGTGACGATATTGTCATAGACTGTATGAAGTATAAAATCCTACTATCTTACTTATATTATCTTACTTATATTATAAATCTTACTTATATTATAAAATTGAAAAGTCTTAGTTTGCTTGAAATTACCGGCGTAAAGCTCAAAACGCAACGTTAGCGCGTACCAACTTTACCTGTGCTGCCATTTAGTGCGAAAGTTTGTAACGATGTTTGGATGTTTGTGCCTCAATCACGCCTAAACAGCTGAACGGATCTGAACGAAACTCGGAATATACATAGTACATGGACTGGATTAACATTTAGGCTATTTTTTATCCGGGTACCACGCGAACGAAGCCGCGGGCGGCAGCTAGTAATATTATAAAAGCAAAAGTTTGTATATATGGATGTTTGTTACTCTTTCACGGATTTGAATGAAACTTGGAATATACATAGTATATGTACTGGATTAACATATAATGCTATTTTTTATCCGTATACCACGCGAGCGGAGCCGCGGGTGGCAGCTAGTATCCAATATGGCGGCTGTTAAAGACATTTTTAATTTATTCCTTTGGCTGCTGCTCTAGCCAAAACGGCTGGACGGATTTCGACAAATTGTCGTTGGATTCGTCTAGATAACGAAAGTGTCATAGAATAAAATGGTACAAATTCATAATCAAAAACTAATAGGCAAAAAAACGAATATGGCAGATGCTACCAAAAGTTATGCAGTTGGGTTTTTGGTTCTTTTAAATAAATACTTGTTTATTGGTACATAACAATAATACCAAAAAAATATAGTTATCCTTAAAACAGGTAGTTCAGATAGAAACATGAAACATTGTTACTTACAAGTAATTCATCTGTGACATCATTGCCAAGATCTCCGCAGAACATGCGGAAGTCATCATCAGGCCAGTCCAGTAAAGTGACATCTTCCCAAACCTGACCGCCCGCTGTTCTCACCACCTGAAATAACCATACAATAACGATGTTGAAAAAATCTGAACTGTAGAAAGGTGAGCGTATTTTGAACTTAAATTTGTAGGTACCATAATTTTACTTTTTTTGCTTATTAGGGGCTAGATGGCGCTATGTGAAATGAAATGTCCACAAATATTTATTATTTATTTAAATTATGCATGCTTGTCCTAGTGACAAGCAAGCATAATTTAAAAAAGCTAGCTAGGGTGCACATTTCTACATGAGAAAAACATCTTTGATATTTTGACAGAACTTGCTAGTTTTGCTACGAGCGTGCGCCACGCCAAATCGGACGTTTAATTTTAAATATGGACCATCACTATATCTTTTGTACTAAGTTGTCTGAAATAAAGAGTTTACTATAATTATTTTCATGGAGGTTTTCTAAAATGAGTACGTACCTTTCTGTTTTTCTTCTCTTTTTTGGGTTTGCCGGTAGCCTCGTTCTGTGAGATTGGAGGCGGTGGCGGCGGCTGCACGACCGGCGGCGCGGGCTCCGGCGCCGGCTCAGGCTTCGGCGGCGGCGGAAGGGCTTCGCGTTTCTGACATCAATCATATAATAATCATCAAAACGATATACAACGCGACAAATAGAGATAACTATTATGTATGTATGTTCGTATGAGCTAGTGGCCAACTCTAGTGAGAGAGTTTTCAGGCCGCCTAAAGGCCTCCGTCATAGCTTAACGACTTAAAAGCCGGGAGCGACTGTTTATCGTGCCCTCCGAAGCACGGAAGCACTTAGCTCGTAATGCCACTTGCGTTCACCCATCCCAATTTGTGACCGCGCATATCGTTGCTTAACTTTAACGATCAATCAAGAACACCCAAGCAAGCTACGCCACGAGCGCTTCCGACGATAGCTATTAATAACATGCTTTGTCACAACAACTCATTTCTGGCATGGTTTTATGGTCAAAACTTTGAAATCTGGGGAAGCCTACATAGGACAATGCTACATAAAAAAATGTGTTGTGTTTAAGTATAAAAAAATGGGAGCAAGGAAAGTATAACTTTATCAACAAACTATAAACAATTTCTATTAGCAATAATGGCTTTGAAATCCAATATAATATTTTGATTATATAAGCTTTTTACTTACTCGCTTCCTCTCATGCCTCTCCCTTTTCTCTTCGTCTTCGAGTTTAGACTTCTTGTAGAGTTTGGGAGCGGCAGAGAGAACCACGGGCTGGGGGGCTGGCGGCGCCGGCGGCGGCGGGATCAGCTGCGGCCCCGGCATGCCTGGCCGGAGGAACGGCATCGGCTGGAAGTCATGGTGGCTGGGTGGTCCTGGGTGCCCTGGGAAGCCAGGTGGGCGCAGACGTTGGACCTGTGAAATTAATTTATAAGGTCAAGAGTATCTTAAACCAGGGAAAGGAAGAATGTCATGTAGGAGAAGAATGTTAGATATGCTTGCGGAAGAATATGTGGGCCAAAGTAAAGATGGATGGTCTCAAGGATGGAATGAGTAAGAAAGGAGTAAGTAAGTGAAGTGAAGTCACCCCAGGCCCAGTCTGAAAACCAGCGTTGCTCTGCGCTTGACAGCGCAGAGTAACATTAAGCTGAGACTGGTCCTTTTTGACTCACCACAACAGCACAGATCTCTTTGCACCTGCCTAAATTTTAAGCTTACCCTGCCAGCCCTGAGGGCATACTAAAAATCTATTTAAACTGGGAAAATAGGGTATATGTCTAACTGAGAATAGGTACCTCCATTTTATAGGTTGTATATTTTTTAACATAATTTCGTAATCGGTTCAATAAATGTTCTACTAACCAATGAGCATTTTTTTAAATAATTGAAGTCACAATTCCTAATAACAACTTATAATATAAATAACTAAAGATACAACAAAATAAAAACAAAAAATAGACAATATAAAATGCACATTAAAGTGAAATTTAGACCAAGTATAACTATGGATAATTTTGAAAGTTATGTGCTTTGAAGAGGCTAGTACCATTAAAAATATTGTAGGAGGATCAAACATTGTAAAGCTTAAGCATTCTATACAATGTAAAATACATTCCTAGATTTGTTCATATGCACGGTAATTGGAAGCATTTTCTATTTATTAGCCAGCTACTGGGTCGGGGGACCTCTAGCTTAAACAAAAACAGAATGTCTGATATCTTTCAGCTGGTATGAAGAGATAGAACTCCATTCTGTGCTCATATGACGGAAGTTTCTTAAAATTATTGTTAGCATAAGAAAGATGATACAAAAACCTTTTTTTAATATGTTCCAATCTCGCAGAGTGCACAGCATATCCAGGAGACTTAGCTTCACTGCACTTAGTCATACACTCACTCACCAATGGTCAATATAATTTTTAAAGCAAGACTATTTTACAACTTGGGTATGGTGGGTCTCATCTCCTATAATATAATGCTTTTGTGACTGACTGACTGACTGACATATCAACTCACAGCCTTAAACAGTCCTAGAAACATAAAACTTGGTAGATTCCTCTTATGGTGTAGGGGTGCACTAAGGAATTCCCGAAATTTCACTCCTGAAGGACTCAGCAGGAAGATGAAGTTTACATGAACAGAACACAGACAAAATCATGGAGCATTCCTATAGAAAATTATAAAATGTCTGGCTTTAAACGGTTGTTTTTAGACTAAGGGTAAGGTAGATTGCTGACGGATTGACTGTATGTCAGTAATTAAAATAGCCTTCGAGCACATACTTGCTGCGGCACCATGATACTTGTCGGCGGGGGCGGAGGCGGCTGCATGGCTGGGTACATCATGGTAGCTAGTCGCGCCTGCTGGAACTGAGCTATCGGCGCAGAGTCCAGTCTCTGCTGGATGGCTCCGTACGTGCCAGCGCCTATCACCGGCCGCATGAGACCAGCCGCGGCCGCTGCCTCAGTTCCCGATATTTCCGCTTCGAACCTACAATAATATTTTTAAAAAGTTATCCAAAAACCCAATTGCTAAGCATGAGCTGAGCTGAGTGAGCTACACTAAAATCTAAATTACCTTGACATTTCATCTTGCATTTGCTGGAATTTATTCGCATTCTCCATGGTGCTCCTCGAAGCTTAACCTTAAAGCAGTCCAAAAGATTACGTAGCAAAATATTCGATTCAACAACTCTTCAACAAGAATTCTTTTCCGAGATACGTACAAATTCCCACATTGTTAAGTATCGCGTCTAATGCCAATGCTAATGAATGGGATAGGTAGCCAAATTATCACTCACAGCACAGCACAAAATCTTGCACCTTTTTTCGTGCAAAAATAATTTATAGATTGTCTGACTGATTGATCCATGAATGAACGTGTGAGGATGTGAACGGAACGGAACGGAAGCTCCTTCCCTCCCAAGCTCCCAACCTCTCCCAACCTCGTAGTAGTCTGTCTGGCTGACACTGACATATCTAGAATTCTATCAGAAGTCAGAAATCCATGGAAGCATAGACTAAAGAGTACTCTGTGATAATGTGTCTTAGCTAGTCTGTGGTTTTTATTTGTTGATTTTGTTTTGTAGATTGAGTGAGATTTGAAAAAAGATACCTACTTTCATTTCTTGATTTTTCTTGAACTAATTATACATAAAAGTACAAACCTTTGTACATTTTTTAAGTGTATTTGGCGAGTGAGCTTTATAGAATCGAAAATGATTGAGGAAAGCAATAACAACACACTTTGGTGTGGTAATCTAGCAGACCAAGTCACCGAGGAGCTCCTGTACGAACTGTTTCTACAGGTCAGCAAACCAAAAGACGTGGATCTTAGTATTTCACGGGCCTTTGTTACTTGATTACTTCTTTCCTCTTTTTATTTCCAGGCTGGACCTCTGGAGAAAGTAAGAATAGCAAAGGAACGGGACGGCCGTCAAAAGAATTTCGCATTTATAACCTATTGCCATGAAGTTTCCATTCCATATGCCATGGAATTATTCCGTGGAACATCTCTTTTCAATAAAGCATTAGTGCTGACGTTCCGCGGACGCATGCCTTTTCTGCCGCCGCCGATCAGATGCCACGGACCGGACTCGTTAAATCTCCAGACCCATGATATGGAGCAGTTTGCAAACATGGCCCAGAACCTAAGTAACGAGAATATGGGACCGGTACTTGCCCCTCGACAGGTGAATGAAACAGATAAACTAGTGCTAGCCAGTTTACAGGGCAACTGGTCTCATAGACACCATCCATACCACGGGAAAGATAAACACAGATCTAGGCTCCATGATGACTACAGGAACAATCAGAGATCTGACTTTAAAAAGCAAAATTGGAATAGTAGAAGAAACAGAAGAGGCTATCGTGAATATGACTAATGTGACTCGATGATAATGACAATGATGACCTAATTGAATTAAATATTTAACACTGATTATCTTCACGCATTGTGATTTTAAATACTAAAGTGCATGTGAAGGGATGTGCAATAAGCTGACGAACATTACTTTTAATAATTTTATTGAAAGTGTTACATGGTGTAGGTATTCATTGATGTTCACTGTTAATTCTGATGTCATCCAAAAAGTCTCTGAAAGCCCCCTGTAATGAAAATAGTGTTAGTTTTATGTAATATTCTTCCAATTAAAAGTTTATAATCCTGATAACTTACTTACCTTTGGCTTATATTTGTATAATACATATCCTACAATTTCATATACGAAGGCCATTGATACTAAGTAAAAGATGACCGAAATAAGCTTTTCATCCATATCAAATAACTGGGACTCCAATATTTTGTAAATGAGGTAGGTGCCCAGTATAGCCCGCACAAATAGGAACATCACTAAATATGCCACCTCCACTATTAAGAATATTGTGGTTTTATCATAGCCTTCTTCTCGAAGGAACCTGTGAAAGAGAAATTGAATTACTTACTAAAAGCAAAATCATACTATTATAGTTACAATAGACTTACCACAGAACCTTATGATTAAACTCTTTTAGTTTGTCGCCGGGCGACAAGAGCTATCGAAGATCATACTCGCTCAGCGATGCTAGCTTTGGCGGTCAGAACTCGCTGAGAGGCCAAGTAGCTGTCATTTCTGCATGTAGCGCGAGTAATCGGCCGTCGCACTCTCGCAGACACGCTTATAGCCCAGCGAGAAATCTATCGGAACTACAAACTCGCTACTCACAGCTTGCCAACTCGTTCATAGTTTCTAGTTCTACTCGTTTCTCGTTCATCGTCGGCGGCGGGACAACTACCTTACCCGCGAAAACTCAAACGCGACTCAGAGTTGAGCACGTCTCAACTCACGGTTTTTTGACAGTTTCTGATGAAAATCTGTCAAAAAATCGTCATTTGAGACGTGCTCAATTTTGAGATGCGTTTGAGTATTCGAGGGTTAGTGAGCGGTTTTGCTATAAAATGAAGCTACCTTCCAAATTTCAGCTTTCTAGCTTCAGCTATTTCGGCTCGGCGATGATTACACAGTCAGTCAGGTAAGCTCTTATATACCTAGGTATAGATGTAGAGGAGCCTATGGCACTAACCATCGAGTTTGTAACAGAGGATTGGTGATTTCCAACATAGCCAGGGTGCAAGCAAATGTGCAGCCGGTGTAATCTTTCTGCATGTAGATTGTTATAGCGGCTAACGCGCTTGTATGGTGACACAGCATGAGCACACTCTCTGACCAGTACACCAAGCAACATAGTAGGTCAAATGCGAAGTAGCCCCATGACCACACCATCAAGGCATAGTGACATGCCGTTATTTTCACTGCAGGAATAAATTAGAACTTAACTATTTTTGCATCTAAGGCAGCTTTCTAGCAGTTGGCACAAAGAGGCAAAGTTAGCGCTGATTCTATAGTATAGGTACTCAATATATCTATTAAAAGGAAAAATGTTACTATTATTAAATCAAATTTATTTATTTGGGAGCATGTAACAAAGATTCTTATTGTAAATGGTGATAGCTGCAATAGTTTTAGAAAACTGTCGCAACTACCTACCAACGTCCACTTTACCAATGGTTGTTCCTATTGTTATCTCTTACTTAAATTATAAATGTGAAAGTGTGTGTGGATGTTTGTGCCTCAGTCACGCCGTAACGGCTGAACGGATTTGAATTAAACTTGGAATACATCTGGGTACCACGTGAGCGAAGCTGCGGGCAGCAATTAGTTATTTTATAAATCATACAATAAATATATAGGTAAGTACCAATGTTCACTACAAAGGTCTGCGTTTCAGTTTTTACATTTACCTATGTAGGTACCTAGCCAGAGACTTATATGATTGATTGCCTACAGAAGTGTCTGTCCTAGTCTAATAACTTTACAAAATATTGATTCTTAAGTTTTTACTACCCATATCAACTCCCTTCAAAAACACCACTGTCGAAAATTACCTACTTGAAATCGACCTATAATAGCCGTCTATCAAATTAATTATGTAGGATTCCATTATTTGTATAGGTACCTATTCAGTCAGCTGAAATATTTAAAACATAGACCTACACTGAACAAACGTTTTTTCACTACATAATAGTTTAATTTATTCTATTTTTTAAGGAATTTCGTTGCAAACAAAATTCTGATCTCCAGCGATAAATCGCTGGAGATCGGTCAAGCCATCGAGCATTTCAGTTAAATGCTCGATGGGTCAAGCAAAACGTGATAGGTAATACTCGTAGGTAGGTAGGTACCTATTACTAGAACATTTCCCTTGTTTTTTAAACTGCTTTCTGGGGTGTCCCGTGAATTTAAGTCAATAACTTTTTATATTAGACAAATTGCTGTCCGCTTGTGCATAGCCTAGAATCATTATTAGTACTTATTTATCTCAAATGTTTCGAAAACAGAAAAAAGATCAAAGTATCAAGTTAATAATTCGTAAAGTTATTAAACCTAATTAAGTATTAGGTGTCAATGAATTTTGATGCGTCTCTCAGATTCTTTTATTTGATCTGGGATGCGTCTCGACAAACTTAGTAATTTACTTTACCTACCTACGATTTGTGTAATCTATGTGCATGCATGACCTAGATTCTGCCTGATGCATCGTGTAGGTAGGTATCTAATCTACCCTAGTCTATCCTATAGGCTCGTCTCTAGGTATGAGGAACTAGGAACTCACTAGTGAGGCGACATGGTGTCAGCTGGGTGACTCCGCACTGCGACAGGCCGACGAGGGTCGCGACACTGCCGTGCAGCAGCGTCACCACCCTGGAGCACCACTCAGGGCTCCGCTGCGGCCACGACACCGCGCTCTGCAAATACAGCCCGCTCCAAAAAAGAAACGAGACCAATTTCAACAGCGACGCAGGCGACAACTCCTGACCGAAACAATTACTTCCTAAAGCCATTCAGAAAGCGTGCCATTTTAAACGGAAATTAAACCATTGCGGCACATTTTCTATTCTTTTGAGGTGTGTTTCGGTGGGTATAATAATTTATTTTCTGTAGATAATGGGTACCTATTTGTTTTGTAATTTGGTTTGAACGCTTTGAAATACTGACAATGGTGTCAAACAAAAGTTGACACGAGTCACAACTCAAATACCTATACGACCTATGTCTACGATTCAAGGACAGACCAGATGTCGCATAGATAGCGGTATACGGAGATAAGGTACTCTGTCATAAATTGGTGCCCCACCGCTCATCTGGCCCTGGCCAACCCTTGTTGATAGAATACATAAGTAGTATCCATTTGATGAACGAAGTCCTGTGGAAGAGGCGCCGTGTAAGTGGAAATTTCCGTAGAATTTTGTTTAGTAACTACCGCGCCAATTTTTGCAGGACTTCATGCTTGAAAAGGACTCTACCTACTACCTATGCTAAGGTTAATAGGTTCTATAATAGTTTTTAGGGCTGCGTACCCGAAGGGTGTCAACAGGACCCTATTACTAAGCCACCGCTGTCCGTCCATCCGTCCGTCTCTGTCAGAGGACCGTATCTCATGAACCGTAATAGGTAAAGAGTTGAAATTCTCACAGAGTAGGGTAGGTACCTGTGTATTTCTATTGCCGCTATAACAATAAATAATAAAAATACAAGAATCATTTTTTTAACGTTCGTATCGATCATCGTAGTTAAGCTTAGATAAGCAACGCTAGGCGCGGTCAGTTTAAACATAAATACTAGCTCTATTCTCACCTAAAGATACTTTTTTAACTTAACCCTTGGATTTCCAAACATGGCCCTGTCTCGTTTCATCTCCCACCACCCTTGAAAACCTTTAACAAGTAGATTTCAAATAGGTACCTATGTAAAAAAATAAAATAAATAAAACCGTTCAAGTGCGAGTCAAAAACGCACACAAAGATCATGCTAATTAAATAATCAATTACCTATTCAAATTATACGTAAAGCAAAAGTCACATTGAAAGCTTTAAAAAGTACTGGTACGATGGTACGCAATTGACCGGTTTTAATTTTTTTATAGGTACCATTATGGTGGTACCAAGCATAATTACGATTCGGCCCAAGTTTAACGTCAAAGGGGACTTGTTGACATCAGAATGAAGAGCCAGTAGAGAAACTACCTACAAATTAATACAAAACATTTTTTATACTTACAAAATTTTATTGTTAAATAAATCGATATAAGATAGGTAGGTATAGTTAAAATATAGTAACCTACATTATTTATTCTTCCTCTAATCTACGGTAAATACCTACCTTTAATAAAACAAATAATGTTTAATATTTGATTTATACATAGGTAAGTACTTAATGTATTGGGGTAAATTTTAAGAAATTGTATAAAAATACCTTTCGCACTTATCAGTCAAGTTCTACAACAGTTACATCATAATTTTTTATGTAAGTAGTAAAAAAACAGATCCAAGTACCTACCTACTCTAAAATATAAGCAAAAAATAGGAATAAATAACAACAAGCACCTTCTATATGTATGTACCATACTTAGGTCCTTCAAAATCCCCTCCAACCAAACACATCAAGTAAAAATGTTGACGGTGTCAATATTTTTGCTTAAGTAGAACTTTAGCACAGGTTAACTTCTTTACAAAAATTACACCAACGAACGATCCAGCCGAGAGCTACCGCAGCTTGTCGACAAGCTTCTCGATGGTGCGGTAGCGCGACGGCGGCGTCGCCTCCTTTAGCAGCGGGTGGAAGCGCGCGTCCTCCGCCAGCGCCAAGCAAAGCGCGCGCGCATGCAGCCGCGCCTCCGCGCTTGCGTCCCCCAGCAGCGAGCCCACCGCACGCAGCAGCAGAGAGCGAGCCTCTGGCGGCAACTCCAAAGCGCGCGCTGCGCCGCCCGCCGCCACCAGCCGCGCCAACGCCGCTGCCGCCGCCGCGCGTACCGGTCCGGCGCGGTGCGCCGCGCCGCGCCGGCACAGCGCCGTAACCGCGCGTGCGCTCGACCCGCCACACGCCACGCGCGCCAGCGCCGCACCCGCGTCCGCGCGCAGGAACCGGTTTGCATCCGCGCACCGCTCCAGCAACGCCGCCGCCGCCTCTTCCAGCTCTGGCTCCAGCGCGCGTCCGCGGTGCTCGTACAGCGCGCCCAGGGTACAGCACGCGGCGCGCGCTACGCGAGATCGCAGCGAGCGCACGTGCGCGGCAGTTGCGCGCGCCGCCCCGCGCCAGCTGCTTGGCGACGCGCGCGCCTCTGGATCAGCGGCGAGCCGCTCCGTTTCCAGGAGCCCGGCGAGGATCGCCTCCCAATCCTCATGGCGTGCGGGCACGATACACTCGGCGAGCGCGGTGCGCACGTCGCGGGAACCACGCGGCGCCGCCGCCGGGGTGCGCGCGCCGCCGCTGCCTGCCGGGGAGGCGCGCCCACTGGAACCTGCGCTCGCAGGATCCTTGCCGTCGGAGGGAGCGCTCCCGGTGGACTCGCCACCGGGCGTGCTTCGACCCGTTGAGGTGGCGCCGCTTTTCAAGCTCACTTCGGACTTTTGCGACGTGAAGTCTCCGGAACCGGGTGCCTCGGTCTGCGTCGGCGAATTCTCGGCCTCCTTGACGCTACTCCGGGACGGATTTGACCTTTCAGAGCAGTCTTCTATGCGGATCGAAGGCGACCGGTGCAGGGAAGGCGATCGTGCCGGAGCCTGTGGCGGTTCGTGGGCTTCCGGGATGTACGCGGACTCTCCGTCCGCGACTTCTTTCGCGTCGTGAACGATCCCGTTCGATCTAGCTGTCTCAGAGCCCTCTTTGGCGTCGTTTTCATCATAATCGGCTGGAGCACTCGAATCCCTGTAAACAAAAATGTGTTCGGTGCATAAGGGCATGCGTGACAACGGGGGTGGATGTTTCCGGACCGCGAGCGGGCTCGGGAGTTACCATACCAGGCGAGCGGGGGTAGGTCGGCGACGAGGTCGAGCTTGAGGTCGGGAGGGCGCAGAGTGGGCGCGACGGGAGCGCCGGGTGCGGGAGAGGGCGTGACAGCGGCGCGACGCGGACAGCAGCACAGCCGCAGCATGCCGTGTGCCGCCGCGGCGCCTCCGCGACTGACGCCGCGCGCCTCGCTCCTCGCCCTCGCTCACCCGCGCGCTACCCACTCGCCACATGCCCCCCAAGCCACCACTTCCCACTCAATTAATTCAGTAGACGTACGTTTATCTATCTACATAGGTATAGATAAGTACCTACTTAGTTAGGTCTACTCCCTGTAGTTTTGGTACCCATCTGCATAAAATGCTGATTTCAATGAACTTACACAAAAAACGTGTTAACAAACAAGTATGTTAGATACTTAACCTATGCTAGGTACCTTGCTAATAATTCATAAGCATAGTGTAGGTAAGGTACCTAATCTAATACTGCTAAAATATAGTGAACGAAGTTGATTTGTTGTTCTAAGTTCTAAGATTTTCATAGTTGTCTGTGGGCGGGCGGTACTAACAAATATGCAAGCAAACTTTTTTGGATTTCACTCCCGAAAGGTCAAAATAGAACTAATAGGTACTGTTGTTCAGTTTTTTTATCTATCAAAACAAAATACTTAGTTCATAGGTAGATGGTAATAGTTATAACTTATACCTATTAACTTAGATTATAAAAAAATTATAAATATACAGGCGTGTTAAAAGTGGAGCGATTTAGTGATAGCAAAAATGGGTCGTCTAGTGCCGAAGTCCGTCGTTTCGTTCATAAGCGCCCCTGAATACAAGTAGGCCAATAAATTTAACTTTCAAAATGTAGGTTAGTGGCACTGGTGGCACGCAATTGGCCCCTTCAATACACGTGAGGTTACAAATTACATCGTAGGTATAGGTTATACTTAAGCACTCTTGTTCTTGTTCTTCTCAACAATGAATTTATATTGAATGTATGTACATACCTAGATCGATTACTAGAAAAAATAGGAGTTACTAAAACCTATTTTTTTATCCACCACCACTTTGTAGCAGCTCCTTCAACACCTTAGTGAATCTAATTTGGATACCTATTTTATGAAGTAGCAGGTAACTCAATGGTTACCTATGTCATTTCTCAAATGTGCCGTGCGTGGCCGTCTCAAATGTGCCGCCTACCGACCCTACCATGTTATCGAATTACAACCTACCCACATTGTTATCTTTTATTTTACTGTTTTTTATAAGTAACAACGTGTGTTTATTAGGTACTGTTTTTATAGTTAAAATACCTTTATTTAAATATATTTAGAAACATTTATTTGGTCCCTAACGTCAACATTTGCCTATTTGTAAACTTATTTTATAGTTAAAAATTTCTAAGTAAAAACAAATTTACTGATTCATGCCCTTTCATGTCTATGATTCAGAAAATTCACGGAATAGAAGATTTTATAGCGTTGCTAATTCAAACTCACCACTTTAAACGATTTTCAGTCACGTAAAGCTTTGAGTCGAGTTACACCACAAACGCTTCTGAAATCAGAATACCTAAACTACAAGATTTTGATAGTTTTATGACAGTGAAAAATGAAAATGACATTAAGATTTCAAATTCCTATAGATTTTAATTTTTTGGAAACCTACAATTGACATCACGCGTATTGTTAGGTACCTAAACGATTTCTATCGATTAGTGTGTTAGTCACAGGGGTGGTTGACTCCGTGCGTGGGTTGTATTGTAGCTAATGGGCTCTATAATCGTATTGAATTTACATAGATACCTATCGAAGTCGGTGGTCAACGGGAGCCGACAATCAAACCAAAATTAGGGCAGAATTATTAAAGATTGTGAATTTGATACGCGAAAATCTTGACAATTAATCTGAAAGTAATTGTTCCCCTGCTTACAACTAGGTCATTCTTAATGTTTCAAGGTCTCTTGTTTTAATAGCCTCTACTAAGTAGGTAGGTAATTATAATTTCTAAATAAGAAAGCTATAATAGGTATATGCCGTAAGATTGGGTCAATGGTTTAGGAATAGACCTAATTTTTGTACACATACAAAACACTATTGGCGATCCTTTTTTGAATAAATAAATAAATATACACTCCGTACCTATAGTTACTTCTTCAGCCAAACTGGAGACACAATTTATGTAAACAAACCGCCCATACTTAACCTACCTATTTACTTTTTCATTACATGTTTAAGGAACTTTTAAGTAAGTAGTTACAAAACTAAAGTGATCATCATCGTAATAAACGAAAAATACTCGACGGTTTGTTACATCAATGGTATCAAGTTTGGCTGAAGTAATTGTAGTGTTGCCCCTTCCAAGCAATACCTATTTTATGCCGGTCAGAGCAGCTGCATAAATTGCCATAGGCAATAGGCATACCTAATTACCTACCTACTCTCGATTCTTTCACCATTTCGCATAGAATAATAATAAGTACCTACCTATAGGATACGGGTTAGGCTAAGTATTCTGTAACGATAATAAATTGAATACCTACAAGTTACTGTATCAGTGAGTGATCAATGCATTAATTTTGTAAGAACTATATGTTTATTAGGTAGTAAAACTTACGTGTCACTTAAAGGAATCGGAGAAAGTTTCTTCATAAGATATTCCCTTCCAAGCAGCGACGTACCTATAATAGTAAATAAATACATTATAAAAGTCAATTGCTGTTCGTTTGTCTCGCTAAAACTCGAGAACGGCTGGGCCGATTTAACTGATTTCGGTTTTTGTAGTCCAGAGAAGGTTTGAACGGTGAAAACATACATGTACCACGCGAGCGAAGCCGCGGGCGGCAGCTAGTAATATTATAAGTTATTTCTGTCAATAAAAAAAACATATAAGTTCGTTAGGTACTGACTTGGCAATGGTGCAGAATCTGGCAAGGGCCGGAGTCGCCGCGGTGGCGCCGGTACTGCAGGTGGTGGTGTGGATCTAGCTCGCCTTCTCACTGGCACAGGCAGTTGCGAACTTCTGGCAGAATCATGCAACAGAGTTATTCAATTAAAAGAAAGGATCGATCTAGTTACGGTACAAGCAGTACGTGGTATATTAAAATAAGTTTATGCATTAGTCACCTTGCCATGAAGCTGGGTTTTATATTCTCTAAAGGTCTTCTCAGTCGCTCTCGTAACTGAAATCAAATCAAATCAAAACAGTGTAAAATTGTATACTTTTGTATCAGCGATGAGCGCATCACGTGGAATGCAGTAGAATGCAGTCAATCAATATTAATTCTTGTGCTTACTTTGTAACAGAAGACATCAGCTCGGGCGGTTCCAGCTAGTCTTCGCCGTACTGCTGAAAGTACTGACGCCGGTCCAGCGGCTCTTGCCAAACAGAGTGTAGCACGAAGCTGGGCACTTTGCACGCGGTCCGCGTCCCCAGATTCCTTTGAAACAATGAATGATTTAAATGTTTTCCAAAATTTTACGAATATCTCTAAGCTTAAGAACGAAACCTAAGACAAGTAAGTAGGTACCTAACCTACTTAGTCATTCATCAAGTCTTACTTTCACAGCGGATTGGCTAGTAATGTTGTAAGTAGGTAATATGAATTTTACTTAATTAATATCATCCAAATAAAAGCCGAAAATTGGTAGATAGTGTAGATACCTAGATGTAAATATGCACTTACTCCAATCATAGTAGGATCAAAAATAAGATCTACGAGATGGTGCAG
Organism: Scotopteryx bipunctaria; assembly: GCA_949320045.1. Lineage (NCBI taxonomy): Eukaryota > Metazoa > Arthropoda > Insecta > Lepidoptera > Geometridae > Scotopteryx > Scotopteryx bipunctaria. The sequence continues at coordinate 6,683,506 of OX439450.1, read as the reverse complement.
CGCCAACCGCTGCAGAAGCGCATGTGGGAGTGCCGCTGGAAGAGGTTCTCGTGCCATCCTGGACACGAGAGATGGAAGTAATTGTCTCGCGCAGTCGCTACTCGCTGCTCGGATCAAAGCGCACACTGCACCTTCGGCTGGTGCCTTCGCTGCCGTTACCTGATCAAATACATTTTTCAATTGCACCTAATCTAGCAACCGACCTTATCCAAAATAGTTCACGTTAATTTGTAGATGCGGGTTCAGTATATTGCAAACATAAGTAGGACCCCGTTTTACAAAATAATCATTGATCCAAGTTCTTTAACCTCTAATCGTACCTTACCTATTCAGAAATTTGCAAGTATAGCTAACAAGTAACCATGTTTACGTGATACTTTATTTATGCATGTAGGTAATTGTAAATTGTAAGTGATACGCACCTCGTCGCTAAGAGCCCACATATGCCTGACGAGCGATAAGGCCGCCGGCTCTACCTTCCGCACATTGTCCACTTCAAGCAGGGCACTGTGGAGGTGATCGGCTGCCTTCACAACGGCGATCCAGTTCTCCTAGCCACAACATGATCTTGATCTCAATAACTATTTCTAAGTTAGCTCCAATCCCAAGATCAACAAATGTTAAAAGAGGATCAAGTTCATAAAAACATTATCTGGATTAATTGCATTATAATTAAAACAAATTAATCTATAAAGATTACCGTGTTATGTAGTTGATCGACGACATGGCGCGGGATGATACCTAACTCCTCCCAGTCGTAGTGCGCTCGCAGTGGCGTGAGAGCCCTAGGAGAGCGGAGATCCTCCCGCGGTGGAGGCGTTCCGGCCAGCACGTTGAGGACGAATCTAAAGATAATCGTTGTGTCAGCCCATAGGTACAGGAAGAACGCAACAATCTAGTTTTATTCCTGCTTGCAGTGCTGATTAGAAGCTAAGGTAGACCTCTCCTCTAAAGTAGGCTCTTAAACAATATAACAACTTACTCGTCTTCATCCAACTGTACTTTAGTGATTTGCCGTCGAGGTGACACCACAGGACTCCGCTGCAGATTGTGGAGCACCTCCACCTCCCTATGAGGCTCCACAGGGCTCGAGACCTGTGGCGATCGAACTTCCGATATTGTCAGTGCAAATCCAGAAAATTCTTTAGATTTACCATGAGGCTCTCCATTTTTTGATCTAAAGTAATCATACAACTCACTTAAAGATTTCGATTTTAATTTCACTCTGTTATATTTGGATAAGTATTCTTGTTTATCAGGTTTCTTTAAAATCACTGGGAGAGGAATATTACTCTTTTTATGTTGTGACTTGTTTTGGGACTGCTTTTCGATCGCTTCTCTTTTTGATTCATTCATTTTGTTACCTATCACTGATGTTATAGGTCTTGGTATTTCGATGTTATCTGTCTGTATTAACTTATTGTGATTATCGTCTTCACTTGTTATTAAGTTGTCACTATCTGGAGTCCTTATTTTAACACTTTCTCCACCGAAACGTACTCTTTTCACCACCACATCAGTGTCTTCAGAATCTACATCACTGAATTTCAACATATTTTGATCAGAACTATCGTACCCATCTTCGCTTCCAGTCTGCCTATCAGATTCAGATTCTGTTTCTTCTAAAACAGTCATTGTAATGGCAGTATCTGAGTCAAATTTGATTTCTGTTTCAATAATGACTTTAGCAAAATTGTTATTATAAAAAGGATAATGGCCATAAAATTCTTCTGATAAAGAATCCATTGAGGCAGTGATTTGATTGTTAGGTAGTCGATTGACCTTGATAAACGGTTGGTTGTTGTTATTTTGATACACCTTTTTCCTTGGGGCGAAGTAAACATCCAAAGAATCTTCGTCGTAGTTTTCACACAATATTCTGTATTTGTCTTGTATTTTCAAATCTAGTCTCGATAAAGAAATTGAATATTCCTTGGATCCACAGATTTTGCGAAGCTTCATCATAGCTCGATGAGCCACATCTCTATGCACGGGATCAAAGAGCTTTTCGCCCAATATTTGAAACACTGGAAACATGTCGAGAGACTGGTTTCTCCTTTTCAAGATTCCCATAACAGATGGAATCGATAAAATTAACCCAGTGATAACATTCATTTTCATGTCGATGTCAGCGGAATGGGGTCGTATGTTGTGATAATAACACTTGTCAAGAATTGCTCTCGCAGCACATTCAGCATCTTCACAATGAGTGCAGAATACCTTCAAGGCATCCAATGCCGCTTTCCGGACATTTGGAGAGCCGTGTCCAAGGTTGTCGACAACCTGGTCGAAAGGAAACGCGAGTGCATTACCAGATAGGGGCAGGAGATCTGCGAGAACACGTAGTGCGTGGAGTCGCACCTCCCACTCTGGATGGGTCAGCCGATCCCTGATGGCGACATAGAGAAGTTCCACATCGAGGTCCGGCGGTAAGGCGCGGGCTCGTAGTACGCGGTCCCACAGTGGAGCGAGCGGTGGCGGCGGCGTCTCCGGCAGTTGCATGGCGCCGGAATGAAGCGCGCCGGCTCGCGTGGCCGCGCACCGCCGCCTAGATCCACACAACTGGGTTAATGATCGGACCGGACGGTAAAGCACGCCGCCGCCACCACCCCTCCTGACCAATCGATGAAAACACACATGTAGGTAAGTACCTAAGCTACACCTACCCCTACCGTAGCGACCTGTTTGTGCTCATAGCGCTGTCGACATAAGTACTTACTTTCCAGCCACAATTTTACAGGTTCCATAAAAACGTTATGTTTAGTTACATTTTAATGTGCTTAAAGATAGTAAAGTATCTATAACTATTACTACTACTACTAGAATCGTGTTGCCTAACTACCTAGTTCTTTTGAACCAGTGTGGTGAAAGGTGCACCTCAAAGACTCTTTCCGTGTACTAGGTATACAAATAAAACCGGTCTAACATTGTTCTGAGAGTCTAACTCGAGTCGATTTCGCTCACGAAGGGTTCCCTACCGTCATACATAAAAAAAATTGTAGGTTTATGAGAGCCACTTTAATTTTTATTTTCTTTTATTTTAGTATTTGTTGTCGCTATAACAACAACTAACAAAAAAATGAAAATACTAGACTCGTAGTTTCTGATACCCACGACACCAGGGAATCCTAGTGTGGGGTCAGGATTAGGTATGTGTGACTGTTGGGTGTTATTTATTTATTTAATTATTTTTAACGTTCGTTTCGTAATCGATCATGCGCGGCTGTGATGCGCAGTCAGCTTCGATCAAATTATTTGATCGTAGGCGGTCAGTAACTGCATTGGGTTAAGTCGAGTGTCTTTTTGCTTTTGATCAAATAAACATTTTTGTTTTTTGGGAACGTGCTGTTACCTATTAGCTAAGTTTAAAAATATTATAATAGCAGCGTAGGTACGTACACCTACAAAGTAGCTTGATGTTTTTAATTGCCCCCACTAGATGGCAGAGCCTTTCTTCACGTTCCCTGGTAGTTTTTCGAAATTTCGAAATTTTTATTCGGAAAAAATAATTAATTCTTGTTACATGTTTCTATGTGGTATAGATTCCAAAACGCAATGATAGCGCGTGCAAATTTTTCCTGTGCTGCCATGTAGTTTTATTTGGCTCAAATATGATTTATTTATACATTAATTTAAATTAACGCCATCTAGTGAGGTTTGAAGTCAAACTAGTACTAGAAACGAATAAATCGAACATTCCCTATATTTATTTGTACTTTTTTGTTTATATCTTTTTCATACGATTTAAAAGTTACTGCTTTGTACAAAAATAATCTTAGAAAAAAGGTGTTTCATTTTGCATTTTTTGCTTGATCAGTGAACGCGCTACCAATGCCATCTATAGATGGTAGATGGTGTGGTGACATAGATGATAGGTGACACACAAGAAACATTTAGGTACAAGTACGATGGTACGAAACCCTCCGTGTGCGAATTCACTGGACCGGTTTTATTTCGATTCTCTATTTGTTAACAAACCTATAAAATACTGGGTCGAGTAAAGAGTCAACCAATACGTTACCAAAATAGTACCTACTTATTAAGTTCCTTGGAAGAATACATCCGTTTTGCAGGGTTTTGCATTCTCAGTGCCACCAACTCAGTAACCTAAAACCACAGAATACAGAAGTCTTATTTTAAATCTAGGCTTAGAACTGGGATGATCAAGATGATTGGAATCTGTGACATCGCGAGAGCGAGACACGAACTGCACCTTTATCGATAGTATTTTATGGTAGAGACAAGAGAGATGATAGATATTCTGTGCCGCCAGATATTGCTGCGGTAGGAGATTTTACTCGGTACTTAGTGTATAAAGAAAACCTACTTAAGTACATAGGATCCTGTGTTGTATAAACTTTTGATGCATGACCATGAACTTATTTCATGACTGATAGTCTGTAAGGCTGACTGTGGGTTGACGGGTTGACTACTGAAGCTGGAGGAGCTTGCAAGCCTACAAGCTACGAAAGCATCAAAGGTTTACCCAGGAATCCGGGCATTGTAGTCCCTGCAAGTAGACTAGACACCAGGACGATGGGAAATGCACTCGAGGCCCTTACCTAGAAATCGGAAAGCAGCAAACTATAAAGGATGCGAAATCATTGTCTCTGGTTGGTTTGGTGTTTGACGTCTCTTTGAGGAAAATAAAGTGTATTATTAATAATAATAAATCTTTATTATCAGACAACTTAGTCCATAGCACAATAAAAAACAAGATGGGACTCGAATCGAAAATGAATGTTCGAATCATCTGGAAAAAAATCGAATCATGACTCGAATTAACCCTTGATTCGAATCAATACGAGTCGGTACGATAATTCGAACAATAGATACTTTTAATTATTGAATCATCATCATCATCAGCCTATAACAGTCCACTGCAGGACGTAGGTCTCTCCAATTATTACAACCATCGCTAGGCGTACTACTCGCGTAACAGAAATTGAAAAAGAAATTGATTCGAATCAGATCGTAGATTCAAATCAACTCGACCATTCGAATCAAGCAATGATTCGAAGCAACATAAAATCTCATTCGAATTGAGTTTTAACTGTCATCATCCGAATCAAATGTGATTCGAGTCCCATCACTAGTATTATCTATGGACAGAACAGAACAAGGGCAAGGGGCAAGCGTGTTTTGCTTGTTGTGAATAGTTTCATTTTTGTTTGTATTTATAAATCATCTTTTCTGAAATAAGAAGTGCTCTGGGTTATTGAAATTGATATGGTTTTTACTTGTTACCTGACTATGATGATGATGAAACAAACGAATCCTTGCGAAAGTGTTGATTGCAATTAGTGTAAGTACAGTCAAAGATAATGTTTAGTCTTACCACAAGATGAAGCTGTTGGAGATAATTTTAATGATAACGACATGCTTTGACGTGCGTGTGACCCTCGGACAAATTGACAACTGCACAAGAACGAACAGCCGCAGCGACTACAAGTTATGCCTCCGGACGTTATCAGACACACTAGCAGCCCGATTCGGCGACATAATCATAAAAGAACTCTGCACAGAATACACAACTCACTTCGAAATACCTAACTCTTATAAGGTTAGTCGTTACTTTTCTTCAGACACTGAAATTTTAACCAGCATTGTTGACAAACTAACCTACAAGCTCTCATCAGCAAAGAATATACTGAATGATATGAAAAATATTATCAATGACAACAGCACTCCATCTTTCACTCATCCCTGCCCATTCAACTCCATTCGTAAGTCAGTATTTATAAAGAGTTTCAATGAAGACAACCTGCAAGCTCCAGATTCGAAACCTCAACAGAACCACCATAAAGACCTCAAAGTTAAGAGACAATATTTTCTTTCTCACATGGACTATGCCACAGACAGAGATTGCTCATCAATGCCTCACTCTAACTTAAGATATTTGTATCATAAGGTTGTGCATCCAGATCCTAAACTAGTTGTTTTTATAATGGATACTAGTATTGATACAGACTCATTTCATCATGCGATAAACATTGTCAAAGAAACAGCTTATGCATTACAAGAGAGAGATTTTATTGCTCTGAAGATGACCAATATGACAGGTTTTGTGAAATTTGAAAATACCTGCAGCGTTGGAGGTGTTTCAGATTTAGGAAATGCTACAGACAATAACAAACTTCTGCTGAGAGAGTACCTGTCGTCAGTGGATGTTGCATCATCAAATATCTTGCCATTGGCTATAAACAAGGAGTTAAAAAAAATACTGGAACAAAAGAATTTGCCAAAACACAAACTTTTTATTTTCCTGACAGATTCCAAAGTATTGAAAAATGATACCCTGCTGAAACTGTTTCCATTTACAGATGATAAAAGTAAAGATGAAGACTTGGTATTTGCGATTGGATTAATAAATGAGAATAAATTTGACAAGAACTGTTCCTTGGGTATCTTACACATAGACAAATGGCATAATCACTCCAATAACCATTCTGTAATGAGGATTCACATTAATGACAGTGGGGTAGTTGGCCAAGTAGCTTCAGCATTTATTTCGCTGCTTCCTGGTAAGTATACTAGTACAAATATGACAATAGAAGGTCCAATTTGGGAAGCCACAGAAAGGGACTTTATGGTTTCTCTTGTTCTTCCAACTCTTGGTGGAATAATTGGCCTAGATTTGTATTGGTCTGATTTAGCAGAAGATATATTATATTTCAAGGGTACTAATCAAAGAAAAAGGGCTTTTGTAATGGATTTTTCAGGAAGAGTACTAATGCACACATTTTTTCCAAGACCAGAAACTACATCAGATAAAATTAAATTTACTAATATAGAGGGTATAGAAATATTTAACTTTTCAAAAATTGTTAAGCCAGAAATGTTGGCAAAAGCTTCTGGCAACATAACTTTATTTGAACAAAACTCTACAAAAACTATATTGTATTCCTGGAAGTGGGTTGAGGACCTTTATGTTGTTTGTATAGCATCAGAAGTAACAGGACAAAGTACATTCAACAAAACTAACATATTTTTTACAAGAAGTAGTAAGGAATTGCTTTTCCATAGATTAGACTTATTTCCTCCAAAAAGTGGAAAAATGTGCCGTCATTTCAAACAAATAGCTACAATTGATCAAGGTACAGTCTACTTGAGTCCTTCAAGCTTTCAGTCACCATTTACTTACCTCTATGATATGGGTGATGGACAAGAAGCTATCACTTACATGAAAAATTATTTGGCCTATTTGAAAAGTGTAGCTCATGGTTTGCTATCTAATCCTGGTCTAAAACAAGAGATTCAACTAGATGTTGGTTTTCTCCATTCTCTTTTATCATTTTACAAGAGGCAACATTTGCATGGCACCTATTCTAAATACATAGTAAGAAGATATGCAGTAACTGAGAGTGGAGTACTTGTCATGTTTCCAGGTACTGTTCTTGAGTATGATTATGAGCCAATTAGAAGGCCATGGTATACTTATGCAATGGATAATCCAGGAAAAATTATTCTAACTCCTCCTAACTTAGATGTGGGTGGAGCAGGATATGTTGTTTCAATTTCTTATGCTGTAAAGAGCTCTTATTATCCCACTATGGTTGTTTCTATGGACATCACAATGGGTTTCCTCTATAAACTATTAATTGACAGTATGCCCCTTTGTGCAATGTCATATGCTAAGTGCTTCATAATGAACAATAGAGGATATTTAGTTTCTCATCCTGGGTTAATGGATCCTAATAGCTCTGGCCCCATTGAACAACAACATATTACGCACAAAGAATCCATGATTGCTATGGATATGTTAAACCACAAGGGATTTGTCACAAAAAGGCTGTGCAACCACTTCTATGACAAAACTATTCAGAGATTCTACGAATTTAATACCTCTTTACCTAACGTCCTTTCGAATGTTGTGTCTGGTGATCACTGTGTCCATTATTACATCGCTGCCATCCCTGGTACGAATGCATTCGTTGGATTGGTAAACGCATCGTGCAGCGTAGGTGCATTCTGTCCGTGCAGCATGGTGGACCGCTTGTGCCTTAATTGCAATCGCATGGAACAAACTGAATGCGAATGTCCTTGCGAGTGTAGTTCTGAGCTCTATGAATGCCCAAATACCAACGTTTCGCAATCCAACCAAGAAACTCCTCTTTGTGGGGTGATGCTAGAAAACAATAATCATAAATCTCATTATTTTCATAATTTCGCTGAAAACTTGAAATCATGTTTCGATTTCCAGTGCGAAAGTTACTTATCTCATTCTTCTTGCTTGGGAGTTTTGGGCTGTGAGTGGTGTCAGATAGACGCGGATGGACACACACCACTCTCTGCTCCGTTCTGCACCTCTCAGTCAACTTGTTTCAATGGTGTCCTAGGTGCTGTGACTCCTTATGGTGAAGGCACCTTTGGCCATGTCAATAGGGACGCCTTCGGCAGCTATTCGACGATAGGGCCTATAGCAGGGTGTATTGTGACCGTCAGCCTTATCATAGCTGTAGCTATATACTGTTACAAGCAAAATGTGACAACAGCTAGTTGCCACAATTTGTATGTTGATGGGCCAGCAGAGACTTGGCACGACGCTGATGTTCAAATGAGCCATTTGCAATCTGACGATCCGCACGATCAGTCTGGTCAAGACAAATTGCTCCCTGCTATGGAAATAGAGGCCCCAATCTCACCTTACAGAGTGGTAACTGGGTATAGAAGAGCTCACACAGCAAACGGTTCTGATCATGGTTATTCAACGATGACTCCTCATGAAGATTCTGAGGCGACCGGTTTTTCTGTGAATGATCCTATCATTCAATCAGACGATACGAAATCAGATGTAAGTTGTCCACTTCCAGCTAAGATAAAACCCAGATTAATAGCCGCAGACTTGAGTGTGACGGTTCTGCCTTGTGGTAAAAACAGTGTCATAGCACCTGTAACTGTACATAGACATATGGAAGCATCATAAAAACATATCCTTACACAATCTACCTCCGATGTAAATACTTACAGACATAATGATGTAAATCTTGTTTTGTAATTTGTGATAGCTTTGTTTGCCTAAAGTTTTGATATAAGTACTTAATAATTTTAATCCCTGCGTTTTGTTTTACAAAGATACTTACCTTTCATATTGGTGCTCATAAAAGTGGAATAATACCTATTGTTTATGTATCTAATCTACTTACTTTGTTAATGGTTAGTACCAATAATTTTTGAGGCAGCTGATTTAACTTTATTGTTACAAATACCTGCTGTTTTTTTATTATTGTTCTATGTGTTCATTCTAACATGAAAAGGGTTTGTAAATGACTTACCTACCGTAAGCTGTTGTACTTAGACATAAGCAGTTACTTAAACTAGGCACACCTGTCTTGTGCATAAATTGTACCTTCCTACCTTTAGAATAGAATATTGCCCTATTTTTGGGTAGAATCAGGTTGTAAAATACAGGTTCTTTTTTATATTATGACATTTTTACATTAGGTACATAGGTATCTACTAATTTAGTCTCTGTAAGTGATTTTAAGAACACATGTGCCAGTGCCTACTGTATTATTAATTTAAGCTACTAATATTTAAGACTGAATTTCATTGATGTTGGCATTTACTTTTAATTGATGTAATAAAATTTTCTTTTGTAAGTTTTTTTTTTAATTTCCTTGGTTTTGAATTTGTGAACTATGGCTATGGGAAGATAAAACGAATAAAGTTTTATACCTATTTAAAAAATATAATTATGCAGCTTCATGGCAAAGGGTTTCCATGTTTTACAAAACTGATTATTAGTTAGGAAACTAAGTTAAATTGAACTACATAACTACAATCTCAATTAAATTGGAAATGTTACGGTCGGAAAATTTCGTGATCCTATGTTTGTTAGGTCTCCTGAAGTGGGCGCATACGCTTGTCTACTCGTCGAATCGGATGTGTGTGTGGGTGGGTTGGGGCGAGGCGGGTCTCGCGTCGGGCTTTGCGGCTCGTTCCGCCAGTCGACAGCGACCGCGCGGTCGGTGCGTGGCCATGGCTGACTCGGCCCGCGCCCACTGCTCCGCCTGTTCCACAGCCGATAGCAGTCTAGTTCGGTTGCTGGAGTTACTACAGTACTGGAAACCGAAACATGTTACCTATTTTATTTATTGTTTGATTGATCGATAGCTTCGGTGATGTGTCGGTCGAGGGCTGAGACGCGGGTTTGATTCCCGTTACTTCTAAATGTGTGTATATTCTGCAAATATTTCTTCCAGGTCTGGGTGTTGTGGTACCATGATACTCGTAGTTTCTGATACCTACGACACCGGAAATCCTCGTGTGGGGTCAGAACTATGTATATTACTGATGGGTGTTATTACTTATTTATTATTATTATAAAAAGCTTACATATTCAATTCAACTGTTACAAAAGTCATTATGAAAACAGATTGTAGGGGAAACCTAGTGTGGGGTCAGACCTGTGTATATTAATGATGGGTGTCATTAGGTGCTATTATTATTACATCAACAAAGAGTCGACAATGAGCTCTAGCTGTGTAAAGTAAGCAAACTCACATCCTTAGCAGCACTTGCAGAATCAAATCGGATGATGACATCTGTTTGCCCTTCCTTCACATCTACGTGCAACGCGTGAATGTTACTCCTTATCTATAACACAATAATGTTGATTAAATGTAAAAACTTCTTGTCTTCATAAAGCCAGGTGGTCAATCATATTATCATTTGGAACGTCGAATCTGTCGACGCATCTCCATAATCACGTGGTATTGACTGGTTTTGTGATGAATAGAATAAGCAACCAGTTTTCAATCTAAGTTTACTCTGTAACTAATTAAGAAGAGCCCCAAGAAGCTTACCGTACGCTTTGTAAGCCTGACATCGAATGTTGGTTCTGGTAGAATTTCCTTGACAAACACATCAGGGATCTTTTCTAACTTAGTAACAGCTTTGGAGTCTTCTGCTTCTGATGGTGGCATTGCTAAAACATTAATTATGCATTAATAGGCTAGGCAGGTACAGATTCCAGTAGAATCTGCGCTTGATTGATGGTGAAGGCATGCACTAGTGAATTTGTCTAGGTCACAAGGGGCAAAGATCCTTCTATATTATAAATGTGAAAGTTTGTGAGGATGTTTGTGCCTCAATCACGCCTAAACAAATGAACAGATTTTAATGAAACTTGAAATTTACATAGTACATAATGTGCTGGAATAACATATAAGCTATTTTTCATCCGGATACCACGCGAGCGAAGCTGCTGATGGCAGCTAGTATTTTCATAAAAATGAAAATCCTATAAAGAAAATCCCATTTTAACTTAATAATAATTCACTAACCTGTATCAAAAGATGGCGTTGCGGGCGCAGGTATGCTTGAATATGCATGTCTCTGATTACGCCAGTTTTGCTTTAATTCCTTCATGTACTGTCGTTGCAAGTTTAGGTACTTGTTACGTAGAGCTTTCCACTCTGCTTTAGGCAGTACCTGCATTCCCCATAGGACACCTGATAATTATAATATACAAATTAATACTTCTACTGATAGATCTGATGTAGACTTGTCTTACCAATGAACACAAAAATATACCTAAAGCAGTTATGTAAACAGTCTTCGTTTTGAGTGGTGTGACACGGCTTCGGGCTATACAATATTCGGAGGCCTCGATTTGCATTGTAGCATTTAATGCTGAACAGTTTCTAATTATGTGATGTATGCAACACTTTGTGTTATCACTTTGAATTGATTTACCACAAGTAGTTTTAGAATACAATTTTTTTAGTGTAGCTAATTTAAAATGACAATTTTAGTAAAGGCTCTGGTGCCTTACCTTTTGGTGCTTCAGTTTTTTCCAAGGCTTTGTTCTTTTCCTTAGAGCGTTTTCGAGTTTTCTTTTTCCTTGGGGTGTCAGGGTCCCCAGCCCCTTCATCGTGACTCGTCATTTCATCTTTGGAAACAAGCAGAGGAGCTTTTTCCTAAAAAGAAGATGGTAACCAGTTTAGACCACAGAACTGTTAATCTGAATAGAGTTGTTTTAGGATTACCTCTGTAGGTGTAGTGCTGGTGATGCTCTTGTTTTCATCCTAAAAAAAAGAAGAATGTGAAGAAAACCTCTTGTAGATGCACAAGCACATATTTAAATTTTTATTGGACTTGATATTAAGAAGTATGTGGAAACATACAATGAAAAATGGACACTCACACTTGGTGTATCAGCTTTCTTTTCAGTATCAGAATCTTGTTCAAGCTTCAACTCTAGACCCTTTGCTGGCTTCTTTTCTTTATTCTTCTTCTTTTTCTTTGGTGGTTCATACTCTTCCTTTTCAGATTTGTAGGTTTGAGAAGTTGCGTTTCCATTAATGGAATCATCAACCGAAAACATTTTTACCGATGACAGTTCTTCAGGGGGCATACAAGTGGGTAATTTGCATCCCATTTCACTAAATTTTTTCAGACACTTTTGAGCATCTTCTCGGTTTTTGAACTCTATGAATGCAAATCCCTAAAATTAGTAACATAACACTTTTATTTAGTTTCTCAAGTTTAGTGTGATTAATTTTTATTTCTTTAAGAAATATTAAATAATTATACTACTAATCATTCAAACAGAATTTAGCAAATAGTAACTGCAAATATATACCTTGATAGTCTTTGAGTTCTTAAATGTGGGTAGAGAAATGTAGGCCACTGGGCCATATTCGGAAAACACTCGCTCCAGCCACTCCCGAGTGGCAGATACTGGGATTGATTCAACATAAACGGTCCTCTCGTCTGCATTATATGGTTGCACTGGTACTTTGCGCTTAACCTAAAATTATACAAATAAATTAAATAAATCATCAAAACTAAAGTTCCACATTCAATAGGTATTTATAAATAAAATCCTTTGCAGTATTACTTTAGTTCTGTCCTCAGAGAGTTCTAATATAGTGGAATGTTTCATAGCCTTTGCAATATCATTCAAATCCTGTGAAAGAGTGCGGATTTTGTTGAACTTCAAAAACAGCTCCAGAGGGACCCACGGATCGTTCTTCACAAGATCACCCAAGAATCTATCTTTACACAAGTTAGCATCGCTGAAGTAAAACTCCATTTGCTTGAGAATATTCTCGTAAAGTTGTTTTTTTCGATGTCGTATACGCTTCCTCGGAGTGTGATCATGTTTAGGCTCTTGCTCGGCAGTTTCTTCAGCAATGTTGGCGTCAGGCATCGTAAAATAGAATTTATCGGCCAAGCCAACAATATAATATCACATTCGGTTTAGAAAGTATTCAGTAGATACATAATTAAATAAATAAACCAAAATAAAGAATTTCACAAATCGGTTAAGATTCACAAACAAACACTCACACCATAGATAATTAATACACTCACAAATCACAATGATAGTTTACAATCAACGCAATAAAGTAAACTCATAAATAACGTCAGTCAACAATTGATTATTGAGCCCTTTTGAGCACTGGTGGTCTAGTTGGTAGTGACCCCGCCTTCCGATCTAAGGTCGTGGGTTCAAATCCAGTCGTGTACCAATGGATTTTTCTGTGTGAAAAATTTATGTGCGCTATACCAGTACTCTCAAACGGTGAAGGAAAACATAGTGAGGAAACCCGCGGCTTAGTCAGCTCCACACGTATTGACCATGTCTTTCCTGTGGACAAGGCCAACAAAGCTGAGAGCATGGAATAGGTGCTGGGCAAGCCTACTCCATCTTAATTCGTCCCAGGCACTACAGCGTCCCGTCTGTGAAGGTAAAAGTTGCCTCCTGACGCTGTATAAAATATCTACAATAGATGCTAAAAGGCCTTAGTTTTTTTTTTGAGCCCAAAGAGCATCTAATTATTTATCGGAACAGAATTATCCTTTTTCATTCTTGTTTTTTATTGTCTGTGTTCTTTTAATTTTATTGCATATTTACTACCACTGTTATGAGCCACTAAGTTGCTTGAAATAAAGTGATTTTATTTATTATTTATTAACCTACAACCTACTTTTTTATGTAGAGTTCTTTTCACAAAAGAAGTCCTGCGGAAATTGGCGGTACAATGCTCGATGATTTATACAAATGACTATACTATACCCTCCTTTGTCTTCAATTTCCCGTGACACGAAGACTACAGCGCCCCCCTGGGGCCCTATTCACGATGACCAAACAAAACGAAACGCGGGAAAACGTGTGGAATTACCGTGTTATCGTATTCTGCATGACAATGTCAGATTTCATAAACGAGAGTAGGCGCGAGACGAGGCTCGTTTTGAATTGTCAAAATTACATACTTCAATATTGCGTGTTTTGCTAAAACTAGGTTGTGTTTTTACTAATTATGTAAATAAATTAGTCTTCTTTAAACTATTTAATAGCAGAATAGATTATTTGTACAATAAATAATATAATCTAGGTACCATTGAATAATATCCCTAATAAATGATGTGGTAAATAAGTGAAATAACCTAACCCTAGTGTACAGAATAATTATTACTCCCGGAGCCCTAGTACACAAAAGGAGCTTTTGAGGCGCATTTTGAATCTTTTCACCACGCAGGGTTCGAAAGAACTAGGGGCTAGTAGTAGTTGTATGTAGTAGGTACTAACCTAACCTAACTAATAGCTCTTTTATTGTGAATGCAAAAGTTTGTGAAGATGTGACGATGCTTGTGACTCATAATTTAATTCTAAATGGCTGCACGGATTGAGTGAAACTTGGGATATGCATAGTATGTGTGCTGGAATAACATTAGGCTACTTTTTATCCTGGCAATAGGCGAGCGAAGCCGCAGGCGGCAGGTAGTACTTAATAAGTTAAAGAAAAGTGAGCATTTTTGTGTTTTATTGCATTTATTTAACATAATATAATTGTCATGAGCTGCCCCTCCTAATGTAGCACATGAGTAGGTATGCCTTTAAACCTCTGTTGCAAATCTGAAACGAGGCAGAAATCATTGTTATTGTTTTTATAGGTAGGTACATACTTTCATGTTTTTGGAAATAAAGATTATATTCTACTAATATAATGAAAGTGAATGTTTTCTCAAAGAATCTAATAAAGTTAATTTATTTTAGTTCGCTGATGCTCTCACAAATACTATTATGTAATACCTACTAAAATAAATAGTTGATTAAAATATTACCCTTGTTTGATTTAATTCCTCTCTTGTTCGGAGGTAGGAAATTTGATGTAGGTTGGCATCATTAAAGGCATTCATCGCTTACTCTATGCAGAGGCTTACAGGTGCTAACCAAAAGTTTCCCACTGGCTTTTGATAGCTACTGGTGATCAGGAAATTGAGGGTTGTAAGTATCTGGAAAAATACAATAAATATAATAGGTTTCAGTCTAACCTAATACCTACCTAACCTAGGTACCATTTTATTATTGTTCAATAAATTAAGTTTATTGACCGTAAGTGGCATTGCGAGCTGAGTGCCTTCGTGCTTCGGAGGGCACGTTAAATTATGGGTCCCGGCTTTTAAGTCGTTAAGCCATGACGGAGGCCTTTAGGCGGCCTAAAAACTCCGTCACTAGAGTTGGCCACTAGCTCATACGAACATACATACCATACATAATAGGTATCTATTTACTTACTTATTCATATCAAGTGCCTATCAAGAAAAAGCAGGCAATTTGTGGTACAGTACGGTCAACGGATCTAGGCACTCGTGAAGTTAGCCGTTTCGAGCAGTAGACAGTATGAAAAAACTTCACTGCGCATGTCAAACTGCTAACTTCACGAGTGTCAAGATCCGTTGACTGTACTGTACTCGCAGTTTCTGATACCCAAGACACATAATCCTAGTGTCCCTCTGTATTGTGGGTCATGTTTGTATGTGAATTTAGAGAGTTCTATATTTAAAAAAATCAACATTTTTTATGACACAATTTTCCCAAATTGAACCATGTAGGCTCAGACCAAATAAAAAGAAAAGACCCTGCGCCGCGAACAACAAAAGTGAAGCCACCATTTTATCTATGTGTGTGTGGAAGGTTTTACTTGGAACACACAATGTTCCAAGTAACCTAAATTCATAGTATAATAATTAAGAAACGATGCTATTTGAAGTACTTACAGTAAGTGAAAAGTGATTCCGTGAGACTTTTTATGTGATTTGCTGCTGTTTTTACAAGTTTTCACTACACAGGAAGGCATAATTCTATTTTTAAGACTCGTGACGTACTAAGAGCGATGAGCATGGTTTTAGTGTAGGTGTGTGCGTGAGCGTGTATGTTTACTTGCAGGAGCACGGTTTTGTGTGGCTTCACTTTTGTTGTTCGCGGCGCGGCGTCTACTCTTTTTATTTGGTCTGAGCATGTAGGTAAGTAGTTGTGTTTTATAGTAAACAAGTCATACCTGATTAAATCAGCTGGAAGAAGGTGTGATTGTTCACGAGTTTCCTGAAATAAGATATAATATCTGATGAGTTTCAAATCTAATAAAGTAAACAAACTATATCTCAGTCTTATTAATCATAGGTTTGGAATTGTTTGTTTGCTTCTAGTCAGTCTTTTTTAAATCTTAATTAGTATGATGGATCACTAGAGTCTCTTCCTCATGAGCTCCTCCTCCTCCTGGCTCATCTGCACAGGCAGCAGCGCGCGGATCTGGCACAATCCCACCTACAACTTCGCACCTCCAACTTAGTCTTACGTATATTCTTGATCTAAATAGGAATGATGGCTCACCAGAGTATCTTCCTCATGAGCTCCTCCTCCTCCTGGCTCATCTGCACACGCAGCGGATCTGGCTCAGCCCCACCCACATCTCCGCTACATCCAGCTTCGTCTTCGCGTTTATCACATAAGTCTTCTCGAGAGCACGGATCAGTTCGCCAACAGCGTCGTACTGACGGACTAGGAGACTGGAAGGAAGAAATATATTATTATTATCATTAGGAGTCTGTAATATATCTGCCAGTTTCATCATGTTACATGAATAACATATAAATAGTGTAAAACATAAATGGCAACGAAGATACATTTTTTTTGTTTGGTACCTGGAACAGAGATGTGAGTAAAATTACCTGAACATTTCTCTGACGAGTTTGGGCGTCTCGATCTGCGACTCCTCGGCCCAACTGACAATAGTGCCGATCAGGACTTTACGGAACTTCTCTTCTGGAGTTTTCTTTGCCGGTTCTTCTATGGCCTGTACAATAAATAAATAAATAGCACCCAACAGTCACATACATAGTCCTGACCCCACATTAGGATTCCCTGTGTCGTGGGTATCAGAAACTACGAGTACCATGCTACCACAACACCCAGACCCGGAAGAAATATTTACAGAACATGCAATTTCTTCCGCAGCGGAAATCGAACCCGCGCCTCTTGCGCCTCTGCCGAGCAATCGCCCGCCACGCCACCGAGGCCGTCAAATTATTATAAAACACTTTTATTATAAAAATTACTGTAGATTCTAGTTTTTTTTGCACTAGTACTGAACCTTTCGTGTGCGGATCCAACTCGCACTTGACAGTTTTTTTTTTAATTATACTTTCACTTATTCTAGTTCTCTTTCAACTATAATTAACCTTTCACACCTTCAACTCTTTCTAGTTCTCTCTAAAGTCTTTCGCTCCATAGATAAAATGTTTTTCAAGAAATTCCAAATGTTATTTACGTTATGATTAGTAATAGTTACCTCAGACAGTGGCTCTTGCAGAGCGTTGAGAGACACATGCACCATGAGGCTCTCGTGGATCTCGTTCATCCTGACGATGAGCTCCTCGCCACAAGGACAATTCTCCTTCCAAGATTCTTCTTCCTGGTCCATGTGCTTGAAGCCTGTAAAAACATCACAATTACCTAGTAGATTTCGTAAAAGGCCTAACCTCCGAATACTCAAACGCATCTCAAAATTGAGCACGTCTCAAATGACGATTTTTTGACAGATTATCATCAGAAACTGTCAAAAAACCGTGAGTTGAGACGTGCTCAACTCTGAGTCGCGTTTGAGTATTCGGGGGTAAGACAAGTAGGTATATAGTTGAGCTCGAGGCTTAGGACAAGTTTATAGTCAAGTTTACTCCTTTTACTCCATTTACTCTTTTCTAAACTAGTAACACCTACCAGATAGGTCCTACCTATTACTCAATTAACCTTTGAATTTATAATAAAAGCGTCCATTTTAATTGCGGGTTCCTATCAGACGGAATAGGAAAAAATAAGACAACGATGTTTTTACGAAACAAAGTATTATAATCAGTCTTTTATAAATAAACTATATAATATCTACTAAAAAACAGCATAGAAAATCACAATCTTTTAAACAAATTTTTAACCGTATTCTGGTAATAATTTATAGAAACTA
The DNA here is from genome assembly GCA_949320045.1 of Scotopteryx bipunctaria. Classification (NCBI taxonomy): domain Eukaryota; kingdom Metazoa; phylum Arthropoda; class Insecta; order Lepidoptera; family Geometridae; genus Scotopteryx; species Scotopteryx bipunctaria. The sequence goes on along the minus strand of OX439450.1, from coordinate 6,665,252 downwards.
CTCAAAATAAAATTAGTCTTAAAAAAAAACAGGAATACAAATATCTACGAATATTTAATTTTATCTACATAATCATTATAGGAACTATTTTTTTTTTTAGTGTAAAGTTCCGTAAATTAATATCCTGATTTTAGATGTTAGTTAAATTAATATAAAAGTCAATTTATGATTTTAATGTAAGTCACTGAACGACTACCGGTACGACATCGCCGCCATCTTGTTGTTTACGAAGGATTTGTATAAAAGCGCTTAGCTAAAAGGCTAAAAGGCTTTGCGTGTTTCGACATCGTGCTGATAACTTGTGTTTGAGTAAGTACCTATATCGTATTAATACATTAGTGTTCTGTGGGTAGGTACGTACTCTAAACACAAGGTATCAGTACGACGGTAATGTACATTACCTAGGTTAGTTACATATCTTTGCTGCCTATGCGATCTTTGCTGCCTATGCGATCTTTGCTGCCTATGCGATCTTTGCTGCCTATGCGATCTTTGCTGCCTATGCGATCTTTGCTGCCTATGCGATCTTTGCTGCCTATGCGATCTTTGCTGCCTATGCTATCTTTGCTGCCTATGCGATCTTTGCTGCCTATGCGATCTTTGCTGCCTATGCGATCTTTGCTGCCTATGCGATCTTTGCTGCCTATGCGATCTTTGCTGCCTATGCGATCTTTGCTGCCTATGCGATCTTTGCTGCCTATGCGATCTTTGCTGCCTATGCGAGCTTTGCTGCCTATGCGATCTTTGCTGCCTATGCTTAGCGAGCCGAAATTTTTAACTCAATGTAGCTTTAAACCATTTCTGGAAGCCTCTAGAAGTTAGCGAGCGAAGCGAGCTTCAAACCAATGCGAGCGAAGAGAGCCGAAATTTTTAACTTAATGTAGCTTTAAACCATCTCTAGAAGTCTCTAGAAGTTAGCGAGCGAAGCGAGCTTCAAACCAATGCGAGCGAAGCGAGCCAAAATTTTTAACTCAATGTAGTTTTAAACCATTTCTAGAAGTCTCTAAAAGTTGGCGAGCGAAGCGAGCCGAATTTTTTTACAACTCGCAAACTTTCGCATTTATAATATAAGTAAGAAGTAAGATTTTAGTTTCGACGATGTAGATTGTGTGCTTATTTACCTACTATAGACTTCGACTTTGAAACAAGACGAGACACTTACCTTAAAACTGAGTTCATCTGTTCTCTGGGCGGACAGCGGAATTCCCTGGTCTTCTTGGCAGCCACGGCGCTCGGCAAATCTGACTGCTTGATTTCTTGGTAACGTCTGAAAGCAAGAAAAATATGCGTACATAATATTTAATCAGTTCAAGCTGGTATTATTGTTTCTGGTGGCCACAAGCATTGATTGATTGGGTTAGATTCCCGCTGCGGGAGTATTCTATCAGCCATCTGGCTCCCTTTGCTTAGTTGGGGGCTAGATGGTGCTGTATGATAATGTCCTCAAATATTTATATTTATACTAGCTGCCTCTCGCGTCTTTGCTCGCGTAGTACCCAGATGAAAAATAGCCTATATGTTAATCAAGTATATATCCGTTCAGCCGTTTAGGCGTGATTGAGGCACAAACATCCAAACTCACAAACTTTCGCATTTATAATATAAGTGAGATTTATAGAATTTTTTTTTAAAGCAGGGTTATGCCGATGTTACCTCAACTGATCGCTCTGCAGATCGCCTACGAAGTCGTGAGCAAAAGATATGATGGCTTCCACTCTATGCCTCAGTTGTATGTCGTTCAGATGTTGTAGGACATCTGAAGCTTCGCTCCCTCCGCCATTTTCATGTGTAGTAGACCTTTCCTGTGCTCGTCTTTTCCTTCTATAGGACAGAATTAGAAACATTTATAGAAACTTCAAAAAATTATTTACAAAGACAATCTATATTATCATTAAAAACTTTCAGGTAATCGGTGTAATAATAAGAAAATAGAGTGATAGGTTAGCGTGGGCATGTTATGCGGAGGGAAGAAAGTCATGTTACAAGGAAAGTGCTGAATATGAATGTGGATGGATACACGGACAGAGGAAAGCCTAAGAAAAGATGGATGGATTGTGTGAAAGAGGACATGCGTATGAAAGGAGTGAGTACTGAGATGACGAATGATAGGAGAAGATGGAAGAGGAAAACATGTTGTGCCGACCCCACCTAGTGGGATAAGGAGCAGGAAAATGATGATGATGATGATGGTGTAATAATAAGAAATGAAAATGAGCTCAGTTTTCTACGTTATCTTTAAAATAATAATGTTTAATTTTTTAATAATATTTATTTATATGTATGTATATATTGTATATATATTTGTAGATATATTATTTGTATATATTTATATTGTGTGTAGTATATCTTATTAGTTTATTATATTTGTAAGCTTATCTTTATGTTTTTCTTTTTCCTGTCTCTGTACACATAACTTCCACTTATGTTAAAGCCTCTCCCTTGCCTCAAAGGTTTGCTGACAGAAAACTCTTTAAGAGTTAAGCTCTCCTTTGTACATGTACTTTTTAATGTTTTGTGTGTATTTGTTTCGTTTTGTGCGTGTACAATAAAGAATTTCAGATAATGGAAACTTGTGGGTAAGGCAGTAAAAATTTTATGAATTGTAACTTACCTTTGTCAAAGGTGGGATCCCACGTCTCAGGGTTGATCATGATGAGGAGCTTCTCAACGTCTTCATCTCGCATCATACAGACTAGAAGGAGACGGTCTACAATGAGAGTTGGCCTGATGATAGGGGTAAAGTACTTACAGGAAGAGTGTACTCACAGGAAGAGTATATTGTCAGGAAGAGTACTAACAGGAAGAATGTACTGTCAGGAAAGTATACTCGCAGGAAGAGTGTACTCACAGGATGAAGGTATTCGCAGGAAGAGTGTACTGTCAGGAAGTGTGTACTCACAGAAAGAGTGTACTGACAGGAAGAGTGTACTCACAAGAAGAGGTTCTCATTGGTGCCGCCCACGGGGTCGCGGTTGTGCACCTGGTTGGTTGTAACTGCGTCCGCCAACGCCTGCATCACGAACTCACGGACCACCTCCAGCGGGAAGTAGGGGGAGTACAAGTTGCTGATCTCCGTTATACTCTCTCTGAAACAAGATGTTTTGCGAGGTGAAGATAAATTGGGACTTTCGTAGGAATTCACAGTTAAAATTACATGTGTCAGAACAAAATTAAGTTAACCTTAGTTTGGGACTAGATGGCGATACATATTTGTCGGAGATTAATTATAGCGCCATCTACAATCACACTGCAACACTGACTCACCTACAGAACGCAAGCGTGACGTCACAGCCGAGTCATGCTTGGATGCGGCCGTTGGAGCTGGCGGGCAGTCTATTTTTAGAGCTCGTGCCGAGCGGGACGTATCTGTTCTGCCTACTTGTTTATTCAAGAGTTACTTGGTATTTGTACTGGACGCTAATAACTTCGTACGATTATACCGAGTGTGATTTTTTTCTCGAGGTTACCCATTATTTCGAACCCGACGAGAACACGTGCCCACTGAGCCCTACAAATCGGCCACCTGGGACATATTTATATTCTTCCGAATGTCTGGGAACACGAAAGCAAGCAAACTCACGTGATATCTTTACAGATTTCTTCATTCTTCATCTGCGGTCGAACGCTCTCTGTTTGCAGCGAGCGGAGGATGTGCCCCATCTCTGGGTCTTCGTACAACGCCTTCAGTTCCGGTCCCAGGGGGATCACGAACTCGTTTTTGCACACCTCCCTGGAAAAAACAAAAACAAGCAAAAAAAGTAAGAACTTGTCTGTTATATAATTATCTTCTTGATTCTTAGACATTATGGGCATGCATTATTATTATTACTAGCTGCCGTCCGCGGCTTCGCTCGCGTGGTACCCGGATAAAAAATAGCCTATATGTTAATCCAGTACATGTACTATGTATATTCCAAGTTTCATTCAAATCCGTTCTGCCGTTTAGGCGTGATTGAGGCACAAACATCCAAACATCCAAACTCACAAACTTTCGCATTTATAATATAAGTAAGATTATTAGCCCATATCGTCCCACTGCAGGGCAAAGGCCTCCCTATCCCCCTTCCCCCTTTCTCTATCCTGTGCTTTGGAGGACCAATCCTTCATTCCAAGACGTCCCGCCATCTCAGTCTTGGTCTGCCACCATGCCGTTTACCACCATTAGGAGCCCACTCGGTAGTGGTTTTCGCCCATAGGTCATCCGACATACGGCAGACGTGCCCTGCCCAGTTCCACTTCAAAGTGGCTGCTTTCCGAGCAACGTCAGCGATTTTTGTTTTGGAGCGCAGTATGGTGTTGCGTATTTGGTCAGTGAGTTTTACTCCGAGAATACTGCGCTCCATCACTCGCTGGCAAACCCCGAGTGTGGACCTCTGCTGAGCCGTCAAAGACCAAGTCTGCGCGCCGTACGTGAGGATAGGGAGAATGCATACGTCCATGAGCTTGCGCTTAAGGGAGATTGCCTGCATGCATGCAGGCAATAAAATAACGAACGAAACTGAAGTTCACACAATCACTTAAAGTTACGATCTCAATAATTAAAGAATACAGATAAGTACTTTAAATTACAAAACGGAACGGAACGGAATGACAGAAGTCAAAAACTCGTCACTTGAGATTGAGACGTGCTAAACTCTTGATGCATTTGAGTATCCGGGGGTTACTATATGCTTCTCTCCCCGAGCATGTCGTAAAAGGCGACAAAGGGATCTTCTCCAAAATGATGGACCACCTATATGGCCGATGGGCTGATCACCTGTCACCATGGTTCGCCATATCCATCTTGGAAGTTTGGATCAGAAGTGGTTGCAAGTTTTATTATGTTTACTTGTGGCTCTGCCCACCTCATTAGGGATACGGCGTTATAATATGTATGTCTACACTAATATTATAAAGAGGAAAACTTTGTTTGTTTGTTTGTTTGTTTGTACTGAATAGGCTCAAAAACTACTGGACCGATTTTAAAAATTCTTTCACCATTCGAAAGCTACATTATCCACGAGTAACATAGGCTATATTTTATTTTGGAAAAAAATAGGGTTCCGTAAGATATTTGGGTTTTTCGGACACAAGGTGTAAAAAATCAACCAGAAAAGTTACTTATTTTGCGTACGCTGCCTAAACTATAAAAGATAGAACCATAAAATGTTCTAATTAATTGTAGATCTTATAAATATCTACAAAAAAGTCCGCGACACACTATACCCATCTATGTCGAGTGAGGCACAGCAACCATTTTTTTATTTAAAAATCTTGAATTTTTTTTGGACTACATTTAAACGCGTTTATTTTACTCATGCTATTAATCCTTATCAAAATAAATTATTTCATCACTAAGAACAGTTTATGGAGATAATATTTGGTCTTTGAATGATTAAAATTGGACGTTTGGTTTTGAAGTTATGGCGAAATTAAAATATTACGATTTCTGCTGCACGACCGCTGCGTAGGGAGCCGACCTCGCGACTGACCGTGTCTTTCCTGGGTAGGCTTTTTGCAGCGGTAACCGACATCCACGCGGGCGGAGCCGCGGGCGACCGCTAGTATACTATAATATTGGAAAGCTTTAGTTTGCTTGAAATTACCGGCGTAAAGCTCAAAACGCAACGATAGCGCGTACTTTACCTGTGCTGCCACCTAGTATTTCATAATCCTGTTCTTTTCCAGATGCTGTTCAAGCGAAGCTGGTGTACTCGCATGGTAGTGGCGTGCGACTCGAGATGCATCGCAATGAGGATGTCGTAGAAGCCCTGGCGTAGTGGACCAGACATGTACTGAGACTGTATTGCGTACAGCAATTGCTTCTGATCCACGTGTTGGCATAGTGCGTGGGCAGCTCTGAAATGTAACTATTTAAATGTAACAATCTAAAACACACGCACACAGTCATGCTTACACATATACACTAAGCTTCTTAATCGGCCTCTGTAGCGTGGCGGGCAATTGGCAGAGACGCAAGAGGCGCGGGTTCGATTCCCGCTGCGGAAGAAATGTTTGCATGATCTGTAAATATTTCTTCCAGGTTTGGGTGTTGTGGTACCATGGTACTCGTAGTTTCTGATACTCACAACACAGGGAATCCTAGTGTGGGGTCAGGACTATGTGACTGTTGGGTGTTTTTATTTTATTACTTTTTTTTATTATCTAAAACACACACACAGTCATGCTTACACATGTACAATAAACTTCTTAATATGCACATGTAACTTAAAATAACATAACTTAACATAGCTCTTTTATTGTGAATGCAAAAGTTTGTGAAGATGTGACGATGCTTGTGCCTCATAATTTACTTCTAAATGGCTGCATGGATTGAGTGAAACTTGAGATATGCATAGTATGTGTGCTGTGAGTATTTTTACTTAACATAGCTCTTTTATTGTGAATGCAAAAGTTTGTGAAGATGTGACGATGCTTGTGCCTCATAATTTACTTCTAAATGGCTGCATGGATTGAGTGAAACTTGAGATATGCATAGTATGTGTGCTGTGAGTATTTTTGTGTTTTATGGTTTTAATGCATTTATTATTACTTATTATACCTACACAACCCCATGTACCCATATGTTAACACTAACACACACACACACACACACACACACACACACACACATCTCATGATTTCTGATTTATTTAACATAATATAACTGTCATGAGCTGCCCCTCCTAATGTAGCACATGAGTAGGTATGCCTTTAAGGCTCTGTTGCAAATCTGAAACGAGGCAGAAATCATTGTTATTGTTTTTATAGGTAGGTACATACTTTCATGTTTTTGGAAATAAAGATTATATTCTACTAATATAATGAAAGTGAAAGTTTTTTCAAAGAATCTAATAAAATTAATTTATTTTAGTTCGCTGATGCTCTCACAAATACTATTATGTAATACCTACTAAAATAAATAGTTCATTAAAATATTACCCTTGTTTGATTTAATTCCTCTCTTGTTCGGAGGTAGGAAATTTGATGTAGGTTGGCATCATTCAAGGCATTCACCGCTTACTCTATGCAGAGGCTTACAGGTGCTAACCAAAAGTTTCCCACTGGCTTTTGATAGCTACTGGTGATCAGGAAATTGAGGGTTGTAAGTATCTGGAAAAATACAGTAAATATAGTAGGTTTCAGTCTAACCTAATACTCAATAAATTAAGTTTAGCTAACACAATACTTACTTTGTCTTCTGTTGTAATGCTAGAACATCTCTGAGGCCCAGAATTAACTAGCCTGCCTCCAAGAACGCCGCACAATACCAAAACCACTCTTTGGCCACCTTATAAAATAGCACAAAAAATTTAGGGTCCAGCTCAGCAGAATCCCTTGACAGTCTCCTATTTATGTGTGGGCGTTGCTGGCGCCAGCATATCCAGCCTATCCAGCATACGTTGTCTTCGAAGAACAACGTCCATTTTTATCACTCTGTTAAAATATGTACATCCAAGTTTTTTTCAAAACAAACAATGCAATATGTCAGTCAATATTTTGATTGATAATTCGTTCGGAAACAAGTTGTGGTTGGTTTGATGTAGCTAACCATTTTACGTATATATTTTTTTTGTTCTCTAAACTTTAAAATATAACGAAAGTATTAGTAGAAAGAGTTTAGCAATTTTATAATTCAATATTTATTTACTTGAGATGAAAATTGTAAACAAAAAAATAAAATCAATCTAAAACCGATTGTTTTCCGAAAGACCGGATGCTTGATTTTGAACGAATCACGTAAAACCAAAACACGGTCGTAGACAACTAGTCTTACTTATGGCATACAGAATACAGTTTTTGATTTCACACCATGGCGTGTCTCGTTTGTGTTTAGAGACACGATGACATTTGGTTCGTTACGTGGCTCGTTTTCTTTGGTCATCGTGAATAGGGCCCCTGCGCGGTTTTTACGAAACTTACTCTACATTCGTGCTTCCGACAAGTTTCGATCGAAATCGACCATAGGTAGCTCAGAAATAGGTAGGTAGTGATTTTATACCATTATACTCTTTGATTCATTAAATTAATTTTCTTTTTCTTCTTTTTAAGTCTGACACTTCATTTTGATCAGTAAGGTTGACCTCGGAGATTGACGTCAATCTGACTGTGGTGAGCGAATCTGTATATACAAAAAACGTGACTGATCCTCGTTACAACTCAATCGGTTGAGGATAACTGCTTTTTAGTGGCAAGATTTGACTCGAACATTACAAACTTACATACAAACATTGCAAGTTAAATAAAAGCATTTAAAAATAATAAGGGGGCTGGCAACCCAGGTAACCCAACCCATTGGATCAATCATCAATCAATTCCATGATCCATCAGTCAGTCAGTCAGTCATCAGTCACAGATCGAACATCGCGATTTTTTGACGTCGTCCGGCAAGATTTTCGGGAGTTTGAGTTTGTCCGTCGGTCGACAAGATGTGGGAAAAACCTTTGCGAGCTAATTAGATAGCAGGTGTTAATAGCGCAATAAGTTTTATTACATTGGTCGTTCGTTATTGATTTAGTTTGGTATCGCGGACTCAGCTTGACGTCCGTACGTCTCATCTGCCATTCAGCTAGTGGTCTTCGACACAGCTGAGCGTGCCGTTGATCGGATTCGCAGATAAATTCGTTCTCAGTGTGGAAGATGATGGCTATAATAAACAATAGTGATATTCTCGCGTAAATATTTATTGTTCACAATGACTGCTAGTTCGCGATCTGCGAGGCTCAGCTGGAAGCCTATAGAGGTGCCCAAAGCCCTGCAGGATGGAGAAAAATTCATCAAGTGGGATGAGGTAAAGCAGTGTTATTATATTCAACCTTTGTATATATTATATGGGTAGGCCCCTAGGTATTGTGTACAGGTGTACCTACTTTTTTAATATCTGTAGCTATTTTAATTTCAAACTACTGCCTTGTAATAATCAATGTTTAAATAAGTCATGTTATGATCAAGAAACCTGTAGAGAAGCTTATGATTTTTAGTAAGTTTTAGTTTTAATCAAAGACATCAATAAAAAAATTGGATGTTCTAAGTAAAAAAAATGTTTTACCTTTGAACTAAGTACCTATTTAGAAATAAAAAAGTAAATAAGTAGGTACTTAAGTTAAATTTAAGTAAGTAGCTAACTCTATGAAACAATATCAAATTGTTTCTGATATGATATTTCTGATTACATTTATGCTAAAGTCAGTTTAGAAAATTAAATTAGCAAATATTTTATTGTGAGTTTTATTTGCAATCAGGATTCCAACTAGTTATGAGCTAATGTTCCCTGGGTTTGGTATAGCACTCTACTGCTTTCTCTACTTTGAAATTAGCATAAATAAAGAATATTTTTTGCACAGGATTCAGGCACGGGCCTCCCAGTCACTCTTCGGGTTGACCCCAAAGGCTTTTTCCTCTTCTGGACAGACCAGAACATGGAGGTAGAACTGCTGGACATTGCCACCATCCGCGATGTGAGGACTGGCGTACATGCTAAAGTACCTAAGGTGAAAAAACTTGATTTAAGGACTTTGATCAAACCTTCATCATAGCTTATAAGAAGAAATAGGCAACAACTTGAAAAAAAATCAAGAAAATAAAATGATACTCATCATCTTCCTGCCCTCATTGGGATAAGGGCAGGATCTTTGGATCTGTCCCCACATAGAGTGGGCTATATGTGGGGACAGATCCAAAGATCATGCTGTAGAAGTTTTGGCTAAGGTGTTTTATGACCGGCCGCCTGCCTGACGTCAACCCTCCTTGGGAATACTTACTTATTGTATCTCATCATGTTGTAGAGGATACCATCCCTTAGTCGACTTTTGCTCGGGGAGAGAAGCAGCTGAACCCATTCTATATTTTTTCTTTACTCCCAGTCCAGCAGAGAAGTAGAAAATAAAATGATAGTAAAGTCTTTAAAAAGGTACTGTCTAACCCGAGTAGACATGAACTGGAAACAAGTTTTCAATTGACTGTATATTAAAAGCTTATTTAAATGTTACCGGCAATCTGTATAATTCAGGTATTTTATACAATACCTAGGCAATGTATAGAATACTTGGGGCATTCAGGCAATGTTTGTCTATGACATACTTTACATAGGTAATGTATACAACTCTAGGATTGTATAGAGTACCTGCTGGTCCACCGGCAATGTGTAAAGTAAATATAATTTAGTCTGTATTTTTCAATATTATGTAAGGGTCTATAAAATGATGGAAAAATAAAACATGTTATAAGAGGTCTTCTTTATCTTTGAAGTTGCTGTTTTGTCGTCCGATAACCTTATCAATCAACTTTAATTCGTTTAATTAATTAAAGTTGATTGTGAAAGCTCAATACTCGCTCGGCTTAGCCGAGGATTGAGCTTCTTTCAACGTAAGCATCAAAACAATATTGGTCCATTTGCGCCCAGTTGACAAAGCTTGAGAATTTGTTGTGTAAAATGGATTTCTTTTCACAAGAAGAAGAAGTATAGAATACCGGATTGTACAGATTACCGGTAACATAATATACAAAACAATAGGGGGCTCCGGCTTAGGTGTCCCTAGAGATGGAGTTCCCTTGCTTGCTTCTAATGTATTAAGTGTGTAACTAATATGTTTGTGACATGGCATGATAGGTAAACAACAAATAAATTTATATGAATATGTATAAGCAAAAAAGTGCTGAGTAGAGCGAGTAGTGATAGTTTTTTAACTGGTAGGACTTAAACATAATTAACTTATTCAACATGGTCCATCTATTCTATCTGGGTGACGAGCTGATTACCTGTCACCATGGTTCACCATATCCATCTTGAGACCTTGAATCAGGAGTGGGTGGAAATTTTCTTATGATTACTTGTGGCTTTGCCCACCCCATACGGGCGTGATAATGTGTATGTATTATTGTATGTGAAAAATATTTTTCTTAGAAAAATTTCTTGAGGTTACGTCTGGTTGTGTATAGACACTGAGGAGTTCCATTGAACAACTTGTGATTCCGCTATTACCGAATTTTTTGTAATTATTTCAAAAAAGTACCAAAGAGCGTAATAGACCGCGAAGGGGCAGCTGGTTTAAATTTCAGTTTTTACTCTAATGTATGAAACAATAGACGAATAAAAGGATATAGTTAGCCCTTAACTAACGATAATGTTATTAGATATTCAGCTAAAAATATTTGTTTTAGCACTATAAACTCCTAACCTAAATCTGGCGACTGTCCAAGTATTCTACTTTGTCTGCGAAACTTAATCAAGAGAAACAGGTTCTATCTCTCTTTGGTCTTTATTATTTGGGTATCTGGCTGTAGTTTACTTGCTACCTAGCATTAGAGTTTGTGTGCCTTTACCCTCAAAGACTTGCATCGTCAGTAGATAGATTATACGGCTATAAGCCGTAAAATATAAATTATAAAAGATATCTAACTACTAACCCAGTAGTTTACCTTAAATTATAAGGATTACATAAACTCGCTAACGAGAAAATAGGTGATAATTGAAATATTTGCGCTAAATCACGTAAGCGATAAGTAGTAGGTATAAGATTAGAAGCTGCTTAAAAGATGCATAATCTGTCATAGATATTTCCGACGTTTCGTGTTACAAAACCTTTGCTTTGTACAGTTTCATAACTCTATTTTACGAGTCGCGGACCGTAGCGGGAAAATTACGGGGTGTGGTGGTCTGTAATTCTGTTAATACAAGTGGTTTCCCCTCCCTTCTTTCCCCAGAAGCTCTCTTAATAATTCATGATACGAAACGCGACTGACAGGTTACGATATATAGTAATGCTATATTCGTAGTTTCATTGTAATGTAATAAATAGAACTGAATGTCTGGTAGGTGCCTACTTACTGACAAACACTCTTGAATGAATTCCGGGGTACCTTGGTACGAAAGCTGCTTCGTTGCAAAAAGATCCCCTGGCCCTGGCTTGTCCATTCGTCAAAGCAAAAATCAGGACAAAAGAATCGGGAACAATGAGATGAAACGAAATTTATCGTTTACTGCAAATGATTTAGCTATTAGCTATGTAATATAAATAATTTAATAATAACCGAAAACCTTGACCAAAAATTGACACGCGAGCGTTACCACAATGAAAAGGTTAAAATAATATTCGCGACGTACAAGATGATTTTTTGTGCTATGAACTCATTCGGAACCTAAGAAAATAAAAATAACTACTTTTGAATCAAAGAAAAATCAAAATTGAAAAATCAAAAATCAAATCAAAATTGCATTGCGATATGTAAAGTTTCTTGATCTGGAGTAGTGAATATGTAACAGAACTGGGTACTGATAGCTGCGCGATCGACGCTAGGTGGCTAAGCATTACAAAAAGATTTTGATCAAATACGCAAAATTCCCGTTGTCGACCACGGAACTGCTCGATATGAAGCGAACCTATGCTATTATAAAGCCTGTCTGTGTCGAGGCCTAGCCAAGTAACCCATGTTTTCATTGCGCTAGTTTACGACGGTGGGTTAGTATTAAAATATGGACCATTGTGTGTGATGGTGATTAAGGGGTATCAAAGTGAAGGCATTGTTATCTAAGGTTCTCGTAAATCTATTAACTCTACGGTTACCATGTCGATATCTATACATACATTTATATAAAACAGTAAGCATTTTTTTGCAATCAACGCACAGCCCAAACTACTAAAGCTAGAACGTAGCTTCCTTTTATAACAAAACCAACCCACTAAGGCGGCATTTTCCGAAATTCGACTCCTAAAAGGGTAACTCCAACGTCCTTTCATGTCTGAGGCGAACGTAACACTGGTCCTAAGTGTGAGATCTATCTCACGCCTAGAACCAGTGTGTTTCTAGAAGTTACGTATCCTCTCCACTTTCCCACGCCGATCTGGCGCAGCAGATGGAACGTTGCGGGGGGACGCGTGTGATAGCGTTTCGTATGATAAGTATGTTTCTAGGTCATCTGTTTTTATGCAAATAAAGAGTCCAAAAAATCTTACTTATATTATAAATGCGATAGTTTGTGAGTTTGGATGTTTGGATGTTTGTGCCTCATTCACGCCTAAACGGCTCAACGGATTTGAATGAAACTTGGAATATACATAGTACATGTACTAGATTAACATATAGGCAATTTTTTATCCAGGTATCAAGCGAGCGAAGCCGCGGGCGGCAGCTAGTATTAAATAAAACAGGTCAAGTGAATTCGCACACGAAGGGTTCCATACCATCGTACATGTACATAAATGTTTCCTGTATGCCACCTATTATAGATGGCAGCGTGTTTCCTATTAACAAATGTACAAATCAGTAAATTTTAGATCGTATGAAAAAGATACACAAAAAATCCAAATAAATGGAATTATAGGGAACGTGAAGAAAGAAGGCTCTGCCATCTAGTGGCGCCAATCCAAAACGTTAGGCTGTTACGTTGTATGTAAGTACGCTATTATAACATTTCGAAATGTAACTAACAGTTGGCAATATGGCAGCACGTTCCAAAAAAAAAATGTGCGAAACGAAACTCGACCCATCCCAATTACTAATCGCGCCTAGCGATACTTAACTTCTTGAAATTGTACAGAATCCTAAAATATAGCAATATCTCTTCGATATTAGCTGACCTTCAAATTTCTTCCAGCTCTTTTATCTGGATGAATTGCAGACGTAATTTTCATTCTCTCTCACCTGTTCCTCGATTGGGGACTTCTCCGCTCGACATTACGTCATGCGAGAAATTAATTTTCTACAGCTTACGAAATATAATTATCACGATTTGTTAGTGGTTAACTATTGCCAAGAGCTTGTTTACAGATGACAGTGATGTGTTATTAGTTTTGAGATTGTAAGTACGTATAATTTGTTATTCTCGCACAAGTACTATTTATATTCCAAGTTTCATTCAAATCCTTTCAGCCGTAACACAAGATTGAACACAAACACAAAAACTCACATGCTCACAAACATCCATAATATTAGTTGAATATCTAGATTTCGTTGTCTAGATATAGATTAACCAATACCTAAATAAAAAAAAGGAATTTAAATGGTCTAAAGGTGATTAGAGACTTAAGAATGAAATACACTAAAGTTCATCCCTGGTACGGGTGGTTAACTTTGTTGGCATATTACTTGTCAAGAACGAATACGCAGGCTCCTTGAAACCATTGAACTTCTACTTGTGAGTAAGGTAAAATTATGAGTATTAAGTAAGGGTGGATAGGTACTTACTTTTACTATCATGCGATTCGTATAAATTTATCAAGATCAAAGAACAAAGATTAAAAGGAAAGGCCAAATACGAAATACAAAGATTCTTATCCATACTTAATTATAAATGCGAAAGTAATTCTGTTTGTCTCTGTTACCTTTTCACGTCCAAACTGCTAAACAGATTTTAATGAAATTTGGCAAGGAGATAGATTCCATCCCCGGGAGGTACTTACATAGGCTGCTTTTTATCCTGTAAAATGATCACAGAATGGAAAAAGGATATAAAATGATAACCATATATACTTCTTAGACATTAATTTATGACAAGACAGTTAATTTAACATTTTTTGAACGATTTTCGATTTGTTGAATTTGTCTCCACCCCGAATAACTACCTAATAACGCATTTGAAAATTTGCATTATTAATTCTAAGGATCAAGTTCGCGGGGTCAGCTTGTTACAAAAATAATTTCAGAACGCAAATTAAAAAATGAAACACTTTCATTCATTTTCCTGCCCTTATCCCACTAAGTGGGGTCGGCACAACATGTTTTCCTCTTCCATCTTCTCCTATCACTCGTCATCTCAGTATTCACTCCTTTCATACGCATGTCCTCTTTCACACAATGCATCCATCTTTTCTTAGGCCTTCCTCTGCCCGTGTATCCATCCACATTCATATTCAGCACTTTCCTTGTAACATGACTTTCTTCCCTCCGCATTACATGCCCATAACACGCTAACCTATTACTCCTCATCCTCTCTGTCACTGGCGCTACTTTCAAACTTCCTCTGATGATTCTGATGAAAAAATGAAACACTTTACGCGCACTTTATAGTGATTTGGATAGAAGACCAGCTTATCCATCTGGGAATAGATTAAGAATTAGAAATAACGTTATTACCTACTTGCGTGGATTCGCTTTGAACATCTGAGAATCCTTGATAGGGATTAACTTCGTGAGAATAATTAACTTAAATAATGTAGGAACACTTACTCCTACCTATCAGCTTAAGAGTGTAATCCACATCGAGGATATCTTGATCATTGAGAGTATGCCTCTAGTGAAAGACGGGATTTGCCATATTTTTCTAACTGCGTTTATTGTATTAGATTAGACTGTCAAACTTGTAGTATTCTATTATTATGTAGCCATTAGTCGTCGATTGTGTTGCTAACTCTGCACAAAGGGTCGTTGATCTTATTGTAATCCATTCATTATAATCTCATTAATATCTATGGAAAGGCGCACTGAGAGTCGATCAACGGCCTTTGATTCGCGGCAAAAGTGTATCGATCGACGCCCGCAAGCACTGTAATCGCCGGTTGCCACAATAAGAGCCGTTCGAGTGGCCACTCAACCGGAGGCTACTCAATTGGTCTCACTTCACCACTAGATTGAAAACATTATTAACTTCAGTTTGAAGTTGTGCCTCATTTGAACTTCCAGGTGCGTAACGCGTGTGATTTGAGATCTTTGAGAGGAAATTTTGCTACTGCTACTCGAATTTACAATAGCACAATTACATTTTTCCTCTTGTTACTTGTTAACGACCGAAGAATTTCCGAAATTGGGCTTTTTGGCCACTCTATGAAGTTGATCGATTATATTTGTTCCGGTTTACAATAACTTCCGTATTAGTTTTATGTAAAAGTATTATTTATTTAATTGAACTCGACAATGTATTATGACATGTATTGTGTTTTTCAAAAAAAAATGTTATTCAAAGAAAACTTAGGTCCAAAACGGGTATTTTAGAAGGATATTATGAGTAGGTATAAAAAAGGTTTGGTATTAGAGTACCGTAGACCACCTCTGGACAACATCATCAGATGAGCTTACTGTCACAATTGTTGTCGGAACTTAAAATTTGGAAATTAAATAAAGGCATACCTAGCTGATACCTATTCAATCGGCGATACGTTTTAATTCAATCGGCTGATCTGATCTGACGAAGCAATAATAGGGGGTGACAGTCAGCTAGCTGCATTGTCACTTTCTCATCGAAGTAACATAATTGATTCCAAACAGCTCAATCGGTTGGAGGAAATTTAATGTTTAAAATTGTTATCAGTGGATTAGAATCATTTTACGGGTATAAAAATGTTTGTCTTTCGAAAGCCTTTGATCTCGAGCGCAGATCAGACCGGCGATTTTGCGTAACATTCAAATACATACTGCTGTCTTAGATCTTACGCCCGTCGTTGAGAGTTCATTGCTAATATCTGTAATGGATATAAAAAACAAGATATATAATGTCATAACTACAGTACCTACAAAATCAAGACTTTATGTCGACTCTAACTCGTTATAGGGGACATACCAAACACAACTACTGCAAATCACAACGATCTAGCTAATATCCAGTCTAACCTGAACTTCGAAGACATCTAAACTCTAACAAAATAGAGCTTAACTTTTTTAGCTGTATTATAAAAACTATACATCCTAGAATAAAAATAAAAACCATTTTGGAATGTACAAACGAAGCCCTATCATATGGCACCCCATTCGACACATTTGTATTTATTATTATTGTGTCCTCCCCTCTTGGAAACTCAATATTTTTACAACCCCTTCACCTATTAAGCTCATATGCCACCCAGCAAATTTTCATAGCACAATCTATTTACCTACGAAGTTTCATACAGGTGCTCTAATTAACAAACATACCCACAAACATACATACATAAATACAAACATACAACGCTAAATCGCCCAAGTTGCCACTGAGATCTTCGCTCGGTCGATCAAAAAAGTGTGTAGGTACTAGTATCTAATATAATATGTCTATCTATTAATTTTTATGCAGATCGGAGCAGTCAAGACCAATTTCGTTTTACTAGATCAATAGTTAACTTAACATAAAGATTTTAAAACCAGAATAAATAATTCTCGACTACCGAACCCGTGAAGGCGTCCCCAGTGAAATATCTGCCAATATCAGGTAAACAAAAGCGTTAACCTTTACGTGCTATGCTTACGTTTTACTTACACTAGTTAGGCACGTGTACCGTACCGTCCCCTTTATTGTTTTATAGCTGCGAAGAATGTTCGGTAAGCTAAAATTATCGTCAAACCGATCGTTATCGATTCCGTGTCATGTACTAAATATAGAAAAATCTGCCACAAATGATCGCTTCGTTCGTGACGAAAACAGGCACATCAGCGCGGAATTTAATGCGAGATTACTTATTTAGCACATCCTCAATTTCATATCTGCAATTCTGTTTCAATTCATATTATAATGTAAATGGCTGTTCTCATTATTTTTCAATCTTTCAAAATGTAGACCTCATTTTTAGGGTTCTGTACCCGAAGGGTGCCAACGGGACCCTATTACTAAGCCTGTGTCCGTCTGTCCGTCCGTCCGTCTGTCTGTCTGTTTGCCAGCGGGCTGTATCTCATGAACCGTAATAAGTAGAGAGTTAAAATTTTCACAGAGTCATGATCATCATCATCCACCCTGCACTTATTCATTCTCGTCACTCCACACATCTCAACATTCTCATCTCCGTTGCATGCAGTCTTCTTTCGTCCGTCCCTTTGGTTGCCAAACATTCTGATCCGACAGGTATCCGACAATACGATAGGTCTTACGAGTGATTTCTAAATATTCCCCTTAATTTTAAGGGGCGTTCTTGGACCGCAAGTTGTCCCAGTGACCTGCCGCCATTTCACTCATCCCGCATTTATTATATTTTTCTACGGCGGTCTATATGCCGTCGTTCTGGATCAATGAGCCGAGGTAACGAAAGTCGGAGCAGACTGGAAGGGTGTATCCCTTCCAGTCTGCCGTCTAAGGCAATGGGTGAGAAACTGGAAGGACCACCGAAGTCGCAGAACAGGTGTTATGTTTTTTTTCCTTTCTTCAGTCCGACACTCTCCAGTTTCTCTTGCCATTTTTCCAGTCTACTCTGGAACTCAAGCGCATTATCTCCAATAAGAACAATGTCGTCGGCGAACAGCATGCACCAGGGTGCCTCCTGTATGTCTGATGTCTTCGCATCTAGTCCCAGGAGGAATAAATAAGGGCTCAAAGTCGATCCCTGGTGCAAGCCTACAGCCCAAATTGAACTTATCGGTAACACCGGCCTCGGACCGGACATAGTATTCGCTCTGTCATACATAGCATGTACTACGAGTAGTTGCATGTACTTCCCAGACACTCCCTTCTCTTTCATTGCCCACTACAGAACCTCACGGGGCACCCTGTCATATACCTTCTCGAGGTCAGTGAACACCATATTTAAGTGTTTTTCCACTCGTCTATATTTCTCGCAAATTTGGCAAAGAGCGAATATAGCGTCCGTTGTCCCACGTAAAGGCAGGCATTTCTATTGCCGTTATAACAACAAATATGTAATAAAAATAAGAGTTGTACATTTTTTTGTAGTATTTTCTATCGATCTATAATTTACTGCTTTGTACAAAAATTGTAATAAAATTAATAATTAAGGCGGTTTTCATAAAAGATAAGTGGGTACGTGTTTGATTTTGAATTTTTTTTGCTCTATTTTAATATAGGGAACGTGCATCTGTAATAGGTGGCATACAATAAAACACGATGTACTATGGTACAGAACCCTTCGTGTACGAATGCGACTCGCACTTGACCGGTTTTTTTGCCTTTTTGTGAGCCGGTATTGTTGGTAGGAGTTTTTGTAATTTGTAAAGATCTGTAAGTAATATGATTTGTGAACGAGTGTCCATAGAAAATAAATGATTTATTTTAGCATCTGCGGCTTTCAATGTCGAGTGGCCATCAATAACAGTGAAAGGAGCTTTTGTCGAACTTTAACTCAATTACAAACAAATGTAGCACCAGATGGTGGGTTCTACTTTCTTCAAGTGCTAATTATTGTTAATGTTTAATTTGTTGCCGCTGTTATGATAACCGTTTGATTGCCGACAAATTGTACATAAATATCAACGCGAGGGTGAGTGAGTAAAATCTAACTTAGGTGTTTATAGTAAGCTGACTAATGGCGGCGACCACCGCTCATTATGCTTTCAACTGGCTGTCCCAACCCAAAGCATGCTCTGTAAAGCTTCGAAAGAAGAAAAAAACATCGTAGCCATTTTCTTTTAGTGTTCTTCCGCTAGATGTGC
Source organism: Scotopteryx bipunctaria (assembly GCA_949320045.1). NCBI lineage: Eukaryota > Metazoa > Arthropoda > Insecta > Lepidoptera > Geometridae > Scotopteryx > Scotopteryx bipunctaria. Next base: position 6,645,992 of record OX439450.1, on the reverse strand, counting down.
ATTGCGTCTTAAGTGATAACAAACGAGCTTGCTACTGGGAAAAGTCATTAGGAGCTTTCAATTTGTGCCATTAGGTAAAAGGTAGGGTGTCATTAATTATGGTAAGTTGAAAGTTTACTCACACCCATAGACTTCATTGCATCAATTTTTATTACCCGATTACGGCGAAGCTAAACGATGTTTATGTTAAATAGAGTTTGTTTGGATATGCCTGTTCCTCGCAGTCCCAGATCGATTTATTTTTATTTGGGTTCGGGTATCAATTTGGCTTGGCAAACGAGCGGGGATTATATTTGAAAGTTGAAGAAAATACCAGTGTATTCACTGTCGGATCTTATGATGGTCTTATGAGATACTGCAACGTATATATATCGTGATAATTAATTGATTATTATAAACCTTTTTATTGGTGGTAATGATTCTTGTTATGATTATTTTCCCTGCAAGGTTTGCTATGATGAGTTAGCTAATTAGCTTTTAAGTATAGAAACAACAAGTTCACAATTTAAACTATGCCCAGCCCTCGCTAAAGTTGTTTAAAATGTGCTCCCTTGAGCCCCCTTGACTTTTAATTTTCGGCTGGCACGCGCTCTCACGCACTGCACGGCTACGTTTTTACACTTATTTTGTTTGCGTAGGTTTTGTTTAGCGCGCTCTTTGTGTGGATTCACCCCGTGATTATGCGTTTTTATGTTTAGGTAGGTACTTTTAGAGTCGATATTGCATTTTACTAATTATTATATTACTTGCATTAGGCAATTATACTGCAACCATAATCGAAGTACAATTGACGGCAAAAAGCATTATTGTCGGAAATTCTTTTCTTAATAAAAAATGTACACACGGTTCTCATTTAATACTTTACCGACACTATTATAATGATCGTTCCATTTGGTTAAATAACAATACATACGCTATTGTATAAGGTCTCTAAGATGGAGCTTAAATCAGATAGAGGATTTCTAGGGATTAAACTCTAACTAAACTAAACAAAGCATGACCGCGGATGTGACTTGAACCCAGCGACGAAACAATAATACACAGTATCGAATCACAGAACATAGCTCCGCTACTCTTACGGATATGGAACGATAGAACGAGATGAAGGCTGGGGTTTTAATGGAAATCTCATTGCATTCTACCTGTGTGGATCTGTTTGAACATAATGACCTACATACGTTCCGGGGACATCGTCCGCCCATTACTGTTTTAATTGAAGTCGATGGCATCATCCACCGAACCGTGAGACACCTTATCTTGTGTTTATGTATTTTCGTTAGAAATTCGAGGTATGCGTTGATATCGCGCTTTCTAATTCATATAACACTTTGTAATCATAATAACTTACGTTAGCTAAGAGCAAAGTTCGGTTAAGTTCGATGAGTTACATCACATTTTTGTTATTTGTGTGCTTGAAGAGAGTTGTCCTGGTATAATTATGTCGAAACTTATTGGTGGATGAACATTGAATATTTGTTATTAGGGTTCCGTACTCGAAGGGTGCCAACGGGACCCTATTACTAAGCCACCGCTGTCCGTCCGTCCGCCCGCCCGGCCCGTCTGTCTGTCAGCGGACTGTATCTCATGAACCGTAAATAAGGCAGAGTTGAAATTTTCAGGGTGTATTATTATAACAACAAATAATAAAAATAAAATAAATAGGGGCTCCCTCCACACAAGAATTTTTTTTGTTCTATGTACCTACATATTTATTTTTATTTATAATACTAGCTGCCGCCCGCGGCTTCGCTCACGTGTTACCCGGACAAAAAATAGCCTATATGTTAATCCAGTACATGTACTATGTATATCCCAAGTTTCATTCAAATCCGTTTAGCCGTTTAGGCGTGATTGAGGCACAAACATTCAAACATCCTTACAAACTTTCGCATTTATAATATTTATAATAATATAATGTACTTACATGTACGATGGTACGGAACCTTACGGAACCCTTCGTGTGCGAATTCGACTTGCCGGTTTTATATTTTCATATTTTAGTAATATGTTGCTTGTATGTATGCTCATTTTATGTATTTTTTTGTACCTACGGACATGAAATTCGAAATAGAACACTTAAAAGAGCGGTCGAGATGTTCTCAAACGTCCCTTCAGACTCCAATTTGTCGTGAGAGCCTTTCGACTTTTCCGATAAACAGTATTGCTAGCTGTCGAGAGAAAATATTGTTATTGCCGTATTATAGAAAATTGTGTCTTTCCTCAAACAACCATAAGGCTTCGTTTTTTCCATTTGGCCTGAGATGGAAACCATAAATGTTCTAAAGTCAAAGGAAAACCGAACCTGCATACCTATTTGCTTTCGATTTATGAATATGGTTATACAGCACATATTATGAAATTATCTGTTTCAATTTCCATTTTTCCCGACGGAGAAACGTTCCGATCAGTTTCTCCATTTTGGTTCGAAACCCGAAAAGGGAACTTCAACTCGTAGATACATTTAGCGCGATTAAAATACTGACCCATATTTGCTTCGAAAATATCTGCAACTGACTATTTGGAAATCGATAGATTCTATTCAATATGTGCTCGTTCGGCGAAATTTTTGCTGATGGATTTGATACGCCCTGGAGCAGTAAATAGTTCGAACCAATTTAATCGGTCTAAATGAAAATTACTTGCTATATCACAACCAAATAAGTGGGAGTTAAGATTTTGTGGTGTAGTAAGCTTCTTCGTATATTTTCGGGTTTTTGTGTGTCATTGATTTACAAAATAATGCGTGTATTGTATACGTGATAATTTTCATAAATTAAGCATTTAAAATTCTTATGTAACTCAAAATTCAGTTAGAAGCTATTTTCAGAAAGAATAATTAGGGGGTGAGAATGTTGTTGTATTGTCAAATTATTTATTTGGGGCAAATCGGGAAAAATCTTAGGACAACGTAATTCATGTTTGTGCTCACAGAGAGTGTAAACTTTGCTACTTTTGAATGGTCAGTGTTTTTGTTTTCTTACGACGCTATATTGTCATAATCTCTACCTAGGAAATAAAAACTGCACATTGAATACGAGACTAGGTACATAATAAAACTATTTTGTTCTCAGGATCAGAAGATTCGGAACGTGGTGCTCATCGGCTCCCAGGGCTCCCTTGAAGAGAAGACTGTCACTGTCTGTCACGGATCCGATTTCGTAAACATTACTTTCATTAATTTCTGCTGTACTAGGAAGGAAATAGCACAGGTGAGCCTTATGTTTCTACACTTACTACCTTTAGCTCTGATGTTTTCTCTATAACGGGCGTAGTTTTAATCCATTACGTGAGCCTAGTACTGCCATAGAAACATAACGATCCATCGTTATGTTTCTTATGGCCGCTCTCGATAATTAAGGTTAGGGATTCATTATAAAAGCTCCATAATCATTAAATTGTATACAAAATCAATTAATTACGAGAATCAGTTCGTTTTATGTATTGTATGTGAAATCTTCGTGTCTTTTTTATTTTATTTTAATCAATGAACTTTTCTACAACTTTACATATTAAAGTAAGTAAGTTCGTATGAGCTAGTAGACAACTCTTGTGACGGAGTTTTAAGGCCGCCTAAAGGCCTCCGTCATGGCTTGACGACTTAAAAACCGGGACCGACAATTTAACGTGCCCTCCGAAGCACGGAAGCGCTCAGCTCGTAATGCCGCCTGCGGTCACCCATCCAAATTGTGACCGCACACAACGTTGCTTAACTTCAACGATCAATCAAGAACGTCTAACAAGCTACCTCACGAGCGCTTCATATTAAGTTTTTGCACATTCATCTTGCACAATCAGTTTATGTTAGGCGAATTGAGGGAAATTGCTCAGGTAAGTCGCTAACTCGCAAATAGGTCAATCAATGCTGCCGCGGCTGCATAATAAACGAGATTGGTTAGGCCGCAGATCTGTATTTCTGTTTACAGTTCGGTCTTGATACTACGTCTATCTAGTTGGTTTGCTGGATAATTGAATGAACTCTCAAATCTAAGTGGTAATGTTGTTTGTTTGGTGCTCAGACCAAATAAAAAGAAAAGATAGCGCGCCGCGAACAACAAAAGTGAAGCCACCTTTTTGTTTATGTGTGCGTCGAAGGTTTTAAGGTTGTGTGTTCCAAGTAACCTAAATTCATAGTATAATAATTAAGAAACGAAGCTATTTGAAGTACTTACAAGTGAAAAGTGATTCCGTGAGACTTTTTATGTGATTTGCTGCTGCTTTTACAAGTTTTCACTACACAGGAAGGCATAATTCTATTTTTAAAACTCGTGACGTACTGAGAGCGATGAGCATGGTTTTAGTGTAGGTGTGTGCGTGAGCATGTTGAGCGTGTATGTTTACTTGCAGGAGCACGGTTTTGTGTGGCTTCACTTTTGTTGTTCGCGGCGTCTTATCTTTTATTTGGTCTGAGGTTTGGTGCAAAATTTTCATTTTTAACACGCTTTTCCTAAAATAGGTCAGTGATGTTTTACATTTAGGTGTCTTGTAACCGAAAAAGCTAGGAAGTTATGACGTCCACTTTGCTTGCCAGATAAAACTTGATTCAATTTGCTAGGATCTCTTGAGGGTAACACCACGAGATAGTTTTCAGTATACCAAGAGTACTTATTTTCAAAAGGTAAGGTATAATCTTATTTAAGTACATAAATCTTTGCTTCAAGTAAGTAAAGTAGGCGAGCCATCATTTTTGGGGTTCCGTACCCAAAGGAGTGCCAACGGGACCCTATTATTTAGCCTCCGCTGTCCGTCCGTCTGTCAGCGGGCTGTATCTCATGAACCGTAATAGATAGAGAGTTGGAATTTATATAATATAAAAATAAAAAAAAATTGAAGGAGGCCCAAAACATTAAAGAAACATTTTTTTATGTAGGGATGGTACGGAACCCTTGGTTTGCGAATTCTACTCGCACTTGACAGCTTTTTTTATTAAATAGCATATAAAAATATATCATGATCACAAGTAGTGCATTAACACAGAATAACATAGTAGCCTAGCAAATAGCTTCGCACACGCTCTAGTTATGCATATTAAAGGTATTGTATTGAATCCACGATGTTTGATATTCATGCTCAGCGGAGCGAGGCGAATCCGCCTCGTTGTCGTTCCGGATTAAAACTTTTCTACTTTATTCATTCGAGCTACGGACCGCATATCAGTTTTGTACGGGTCTGGATTTGAATAAGCTGTAAGTTTAAGTAGGTATTTAATTATAACTGGGCCGTCCTGAAGTGAATTGTTTAGCGTGATAAGGTTCTTATGAAATCTTCTAATATATATCGCCAGAGGTCCACTTTACCTAACTCGACTCTATCTATTCTGTTGCCAATACAATGAAAAGTAAGTCTGTACCTAAGTACCTTGATAGGAATGTTTGCTTCGGCTATTAGTTTAGAGATTTTCAATATTGCAGATCTCGTCGTTCTATTGTTTCAATTTGCGCTAGTTTAGAACACATCTTCAGTATTGCTCCAACCCTGCTGCATGAAAAGGCTATTCAGCTTCGTTTCAAAAGGAAGTTTTATAATAGAAACGCAAGACAGTCACGAACTTCAATTATAGTTTTTCTGTTCTTCTATTGTGGCTTTATGGATGTGCATAAAGTAGAGTAGGGTGTGTTTTGTTTGAGTAATACTCGTTCGTTTCCTCTGTGTGGTGTGGATGTTTTCCTATTTGCTTATATGGCCGCAGGAGGGTGGAGAACGCCTCGCACGTCACGCTCGCTCCGTATATAGCAGATCCATTATTAGGAAGAATATTCGCTACATTATTGTGTTGTGAGTGATATATTGCACGCTCCCTTCGATATATGAAAAAGATAGTTCTAGTAATGGCAGATATTATTTATACGAACATCTTTTTATATTATCTTACTTATATTATAAATGCGAAAGTTTGTGAGGGTGTTTGGATGTTTGTGCCTCAATCACGCCTAAGCAGCTGAATGGATTTGAATGAAACTTGGAATATACATAGTACATGTACTGGATTAACATATAGGGTATTTTTATCCGGGTACCACGCAAGCGAAGCCGCGGGCAGCAGCTAGTTGCTTAATAAATTATCAACAATCTCACACTTTCTCTTTATTATACTAGCCCATAAATAATATCATCATAGCACGGATAGACTTGTATTAAACTAGTATCACTTTCTTTCAAAGTTATTTATTTTATATTTGACAAAAATATTATGGTTTCAAATTACTGTGTTCATCACACAGAAGGTTTTTTGATAAAGATAGTTCCGGTTGGTCAAGGCTGCTGCTTGCGAACTGATTTTGACATAGGTATTTAAAAGCTGACAAGTATGGTGTTGCGCCAATACTTTTTAATACTACCGAACTCCACACGTGTAAATTTTTGTTTATTTTCATTATATTTTAGCGTTATGGTGAAAATAATGAGGTTCATCCTTCTCATAACTGTATGATTGAGTTAGAATCGCTCTTACAGAAATTATAACTGTTGAACAGAATAAATGACTACCATTGCTGGCTTACAACAGTCAATACCGAGTTGCTTATCTTTGAAAAGATTATTTCCTGTTAAGTTTGTGCTTTGTTTGGTTCAATCAAGCCGTGGCTTCGAATACAGGTAGGTATATTAGTTTGTGACTTGGAATAGCATATAAGCTTCTAAAGGAAACCGCGGCCAAAATTAGTATGCTATAAATAATATCTCTAATCGTGATAGTGGTTCTTTCGAACCAGTCGAAAAGAATTAAAGTCCTTTAGTATAATATAATATAAATAAATACATAAATGGGCTGTGTAAACATAATAGGCTATTAGCAAAGTCTTAACCAAGCTCTTTTAGCGTGATGCCTAACGCAGCGGACTTCATCAGCGTAAAGTTTCCATTGTCCTCGTATTTCGTAGAGACTCTGACGCTTTGTAAACTTTGCATGACGTAACCTAGCTCAAGTCCGTACTTAAAATTTTTAAATATGAACTTCACAGGATAATGTTGAAATAAATCTTGCTGACGAATCTTCAATATTATATATTTTATAAATGTGAAAGTTTGTGAGGATATTTGTATGTTTGTGCCTCAGTCACGCCTAATCGGCTGAATGGATTGAATGAAACTTGGAATATACATAGTACATGTGCCGGATTAACATATAAGCCGCGGGCGGCAGCTAGTAATATCTAAACGAACATTATTCTGTTACTTTTTCCAGCTTCAATCGGCTCAATGCGGTTTTATTTTGCGTTATTAACGACTGTTTAAGCTAAGCTGCTTCAAGGTCCAAACGTATACATATTGTATGCTACATAATAATGTTGATTTGTGTATTTTTATAAATTTAGAAAATAGGAATAATTTTGTACATTCAGATTATTAAGATAGATTTTTCTCGGCAGATGTGGACAGAGGAGCTATTTGCGCTGGCCTACAACTTGAACCAGACCAACAATCCCACAATTAAGTTTCTGGAAAAACTACACACCAAAATTGTTCTTAAAGCTGACAAATCCGGGAAGATTCTTGTGAAAAAGTAAGTAACAATTTTAATATTGTGAATACATACTGTGAAGTATAACAATTTTTAAATTAAACTGGAGCATTCCAAAAGCTATAGAGGCAGAAGCAGTATTTCATTCGCTATGAGCGTGTCGGAAACATCAAGTTTACGCAAATATTTGATATGAAAACAGTCAGTTCCCTTATCCTTCACGGTAAGAAGTGATGAGAGCTCTGACATCTAATGATGACGGATTATCTTGCAGACTATTAGAAATATTTCTTTAATTGTGGTGTTTTACTAACTTCATAAAACAGCCCGCAAAGTATCACTTTTTTACTATACCACAACAATCCATCCATCTTGTTTTATAGGTTGACGGATACGCGTTGGAAGCTAATAATCTAATGGAGATGTATCATCGACTCAATGTCTGGTCCATCTTTCAATCAGCTATTGAATCAAGAAAATTATGAAATTATACGATACATACCTATTGCAAGTTAATGCGTGAAATAACAAATTATTTTTGAAAATCAGATAGAAATAACGTACGAGATAATAACGTACGAGATGTCAAAAATATCATCAAATTAAAATGAGAAAATTCTGAAAATTCTGAATGAATCAGTGGACAAAAGAATTTATATGTTGAGGATAAAGATGAATGGTGCCAAAAAACGAAGCCAGTATTCTGACTTTGCGATGCGCTATAAAAAGACACGTAAATCAGTGTTAGGGCGCTTACACATGAGATTTTAATGCTAGTTCTTCGTACGCTACATACTTTCAGTTCGTTGTCACATATTATTTTTAGTGTTTCTAAAATAAACATTCATAAATTATTCCGGGATTTCGCAATTTAATTTCATCTCATTTCATGAGACAAAGAGGCTGTACCTTAACAGTAGGTCCTTATTTTTTGAGGAATGTTTTTTTAGTAAACGTTTCAAAGTCGTTGCTAAATAACCACTAAATGTAGTTATGATTTTTATGACAAAGTTAACAAAACACAGACAATTGAAAGACAAACATAGCTTTTCTCGATAGATTTAGTTTTCTAGGATATCTTCTGGAACACTTTTTAAATATTCTTTCACAATTAAACTATCAAACTATAATTTATAAATAACAGCTGTCTTTGTTGGGTTGAAGGGTTGACTGCATTACTTATATTTATTTCTAGTAGGTTTATAAATAAAGTTTTTTTTATAAACCTTTTCTCATTTTAAAATCAGTTTCCAACGCGTGCACTTTATATTTCTACATTTCCGAAATCAATGTTCACTGTAATTAACGCTATCCCTATCTTGTTTTGACGCTTTTATATTACTACATTCGTGCTTTTGTGTAGGTACCTTGTCAGATCCATTATGAAGATTAAAAATTATAATATTCGAAGTCTCTTTTTTTGTAGGGTTCAGTGGTTCTTTTGTACAAAGTTTATCTTTTGTCAGCAAGTATAAATATTATGCTTTATAAAGATAAAATTTTGTATTCGTTTCATAATGCTGCGCGTGGTTTGTTATTATCTGAATTGTAAAGTCTATGTAGATACTCCAAACCTTACCATGACTTTAATTAAGTGTGTTAAAAATTAGTAAACACCTATTTAAATACCTTTCCATTAATTTCATAGTTCATACCTTTGTATTCACAGTGGATTAACATCACTCGGTTTAAGTATTCAGAAATAATTACTAAGATTAACTGGCTGCGCTACAAGATTAGCACGTGAATAGGCTGACGAGTTTATTGTGTAGAGTAGTCGTAGTCCTCACTGCGGTCATAGAATAAAATAAACATGACTTATGCCGATTTCCTCACGATGTTTTCCTTCACCGTTTGTACTGGTATTATAGCGCACATAATTTTATCTAACAGAAAAATTCATTGGTGCATGACCGGATTTGAACCCACGAACTTAGGATCGGAAGGCGGGGCCGCTACCACCAGTGCTCTCTATTGACTTAAATGGATAAGCTGAGGTTACCAAGTCTAGAAGTGTTTAAAAAAATTAGGTATTTACATTCCTGTGAATAAATACATACATATTATCACGCCTGTATCCATGACGGGGTGAGCAGAGCCACAAGTAAACATAAGAAAACTTGCAGCCACTTCTGATTTAGTCCTAAGATAGATATGGTGAAGATATGGTGATTGCGTGAATGATGATATGAGTAAGAAAGGAGTGAATACTGAAATGACGGCTGATAGAGGGGAATGGAAGAGGAAAACATGTTGTGCCGACCCCACTTGAGTGGGATAAGGGCAGGGAAATGATGATGATAGATATGGTGAACCATGGTGACGTGTGATCAGCGAAAAAATGATTATGATATTGTGATATTTTGAAATAGTGACCCACATGAAATGGAAATATCAATCACAATAAGGAGTTCGTCTCTTACCTATACATACCGGTTACCTAAGTAATGGTATACATATAACCACAGTACATATTAGGTATTTAAAGCAAATAGACAATTCTGAGATCTTTAGATCTATAGAAATAGATAGTTCCAAGAATACCAGCACAAAGCCGTAGTATGAATGATCCGATACTAAGGTTTGTTCGAACGTCTGAATATTATGCTTCGAATATAAACACTAATATTAACGATCACTATGATTCCACCGACATTGACATCTGGTAAGATTTATCTGCATGTCTTCTATTGTCATTTTAACAATTACCTACGTCCATCACCTGACAAGGGAATCAAACCATGTAACAGTATAATAAGATCGCTATCTTGTGCGCCGTCTTATGTCTCTGCAGTTGTACTAAATTTGTTACATATTGGTACATACAATCTCCTCAAGAAATATAACTTGACCTTGCTCAAGAGCACCTGAAAAGGATAAGGGATCGGTATATTAATACAACTTGTTGATCAAAACTATAATTTAATGTATTATTATCGAGTGATGGGCATTTTTGGATTTCCTAAGAAAAATTGTTACATGACCTGGATTTCGATTCAGATCACAATGCCACATAATCTTAATCTTCTACCTACACACGTAAAATAAAAATACTGGCTTTGATCTTTCTAGATCTCAACATTTTCACGTTTGTGTTTTCAGTAGACTTTATAGTATTTATATTGCGCAGCATTGTCCGGGTATTCGCTCAGAATAAGGAGGATAAGAAGCGCGTCGAGAAAGCATTGAGCGAGTCGGGGTTGCCAACGGGCAAGACTGATACTATCAGCCAATCCAAGTTTCAATTTGAAGATTTCTTCGCTTTCTACAAGAGCCTCACGCAGCGATCGGAAGTGCAGAAGATATTCAACAATTTGTAAGTACAACTATTTACAGTAATTTCTGACATGTTCCTTACGTAACACGATTTTAACTGAGTTACAATGTTGAGCTTTGTAGTTGGCTTTCGTCCTTGTTTGCGAACTTTATCGTAACTCAATTTCATGGCGAAATAGTAGCTCTTAGTTTCATGGAAGGCAGTCTGTTTACTTCGTTATGAGATTAAGATAAATCAAATAAATGTCCTGAGCAAACGTTTTTCTCTGTCGACACTATCTGCACTGTAACTTGACTATTGACAGGGAATGTTTGATTCAGTATACATGTTTTGTCGTTACAATTAGGCTAAACAAAATTAGACTATCTAAATTGCTTTTAAGAACTAAATTGTTTTATCGTAGTCTTAGACCCACTGTCGACTTCAGATATTCACTTCAGACTACATTCAATATTAAACCAAAAGGAAAAAATATACGTTTAGTTTTCGATTAAAGGTCGAAGTTCAAGATAAAATGAACAAAGAATACACAAAGGTAGCGCTAGAACTGCGAACACGATATCTTTATTATGCGTTGGAGTCACAAATTGACACTATTTAGTGCTTATGAGTTCACTGGTTCAAATGGCATGGCGGTGGCAATTTATTATAATTGCCCGGATTGTGAGGGCAGATTGGTACTTGCCGCCTGTTAGACTAGGTTATAAATCGTAATGAAAATAGATTTGATGATTCAGACTTTTTGAAGAGATATGTAACAAAACATGGTTATAGCGATGATACATAGCAGCTTATAAAAAAGATTAAACGTGTTTCGGACCTCACAGTAATGTAAGGCTTTCGAAGTCAGCATGGCGCCCGCCGGCCAACATCGGCGAGCATGTAAATCTTGACTCAAAAACTTGACTATTAACTGATATTAAATTAACAAAAACCGGTCAAGTGCGAGTCGTATTCGCACACGCAGGTTCTGTACCATCGTACATATACATAAATGTTTTTTGTATGCCAGATATTATAAGTGGCGGCACGTTCCCTATTAAAATCAAGCAAAAAAAAAAGCAAAATGAAACATGTCGTTTCTATGAGGACCCCCTTAATTTTTAATTTTATTATTATTTTTGTACAAATCAGTAAATAAGAAATACACAAAAATACTACAAAAAAAGTGTAAGTCACTCGATCCATCCAATTACTGACCGCGCCAAGTGTTGCTTAACTTCATTAACCGAAAATATATTTTTTTGAATGGATCCCCCTTATATTTTATAGCGGCAATAAAATACATACTCTGTGAAAATTTCAACTCTGCCTATTTCGGTTCATGACATACAAGCCCGCTGACAGTCGTACGGAGGGACGGACAGCGAAGGCTTAGTAATAGGATCCCGTCGGCACTCTTCGGGTACGAAATCCTAAAAATGACTAGCTACTTCTATACTTTAAAGCTACGTAGGTATTCATGATAAGGATATCCGTGTCGATTGTGTTGATACCTACTTATATATTTGGCATCTCAACGACACTTAAAACGATGTTGTAGGTAATTATAAAAAATAAAATAATACTCCCCTACTTTTCGGAGTCGTACATTCCAAAACTATGAGTTCCTCGGATGGCCTTTAGAGTGATAAAAACACTCTTTTCGTTCTCCATAAAAGTAAAAAAATATTACCAAAACAGTGTACTTTACGCCCTAATGGACATTTACATAATCGGTTTTGATTCAGAATCTTTATTCCTCCAAATATTTGAAATGAGCAGTAGCGTCGGCTTGGACAATATGTTTTTATACCTATGTTTTGTTTCATTTACCCACGCTATTTATGTAAGAGACCATTTTTATTCGTCTTTACTTCGGCTTGATTTCTATCTGTATTCATTGTGAATTTACTATGTTTTGCTAAGAAGTCCGTATCACTGCAACAGCCTACAAATCAGAAGCTAATCTTGTTTTTGGACCTTTCTTATCATCGATAGCTAAGAGAACATTTGTTGCAGAACGGATGGCAAACCGCATCTATCCGCGAGCCAGCTAGTAGACTTTCTGAATGTAGTACAAAGGGATCCTCGATTGAACGAAATCCTGCATCCCTACGCCGATCTTCAGCGAGCCAAGGATCTCATCAAAGCGTACGAACACAACAAGTACCACCAACAGCGATCGCAGCTCACTTTCGACGGATTCTTAAGGTATGACAACATTGATTAAAATTGTTCTATAAATTTTCAATTCTGATGATGATGATAAACAAAATAAACATAGTTTCTTGTGTAATTATGAGGCATATTAAATACGTCGCAAGCTATTTTACTTACGCAAAGTCTGGAACTTTCAATCTGGAAGTTATTTCAGCGTTATGGAAGTATGACAAAGTTTTACGTCCTTGTTTTGTTTATTTAAAAGGCAAATATTTAACTCGGTACAGAAAGTAAATATAAAGTCGGAATTGTTTTCCAATTTGTGGAATAACAAAGGGTCGCTTTTTGCTGGAGGGTATAATTTTGACACTTAGGGGTTTCTCCTGACGAGAGGTCAACGCTGTAAATAAGTAACGTGAAAGGTCAGCCTTAATGTGAGTATCCTACCTGTCTGATATAGCAACTTTTGGACTAACCTATAGAACATTTTGTCGTATTTTTGGCTGCCTATTTTCCACATACGAGACAAGATTTTTACCAAAATTGAATGAAAGCTGGCTTTCAATTATCGGCTTATCGATATCAATATCTATTGTGCCTTTCAAGGATGGTCGGGACGGAATATCCGACCTCTTTCATTCGACATACTCGTTTATGGAGCGAAATCCACTTTCGGGCTTTTCGTCAATTTGCTTCAACAGTTCTGTCAAATCAATTTGTAGGTTCCTTATGTCGGAAGACAACCCAATGGTGGCTTCAAATAAGCTGGACCTATCTGACGACATGGATCAGCCGATGTCGCATTACTTCATCAACAGCTCGCACAATACCTACCTCACAGGGCATCAGATCACCGGCAAGTCCAGTGTAGAAATCTACCGTCAGAGTCTACTAGCTGGGTGCAGGTAAGTGTTTAAAACAACAGCTAAAAAGATAATAATCATGTTATGAGTAAACTCGTCTCTGTTTCTGCAAAAAACATCCTAGCTATAGCTGTCTAAGTGGCTATATCAAATCTTGCTAACACTCAGGAAACCGACGACTCAGATTAGATTTTTTATCCAAATCGGATTGCAATCCAATTTAAGCAAGACTCATTTCCCCGGATTTGTTATTCTATAGCTATACCAAAGTTCGTATACTACCATGGGTATGCTTGTTTGTAAGTCCCCTTAGTATTCTGCCGCTAAGGTACGTGCACGCCACCACGTGATCTTTGCAATTAGTGGATGTCACGTCTTGGATTTAGCCCCACGGGTCAAAGTTATTTCCCCATCTTACCTGCACAACTGGACTAGTGATGTGCGCAGTTTATCGTGCATAGTGAATATCGGTGAACGTTCTCTTATAGGAAACCATCTCTTATATTATGAACAATATTTTACAATTGCTCTTTAGATAGAGGATGGTAGATGGATAAGGCAAAGGTACTCATAAACGCATCAATGCATATGTTATACACGGACACGTTGCCGAACTGATTACAACGTTATCGAAACTAATTTGTATTAAAAATCACCGTTGCGGTCCCAATTCGATTTTAATCGCATATCCAATTAACATGCTATCGAGTATCGGAGTTATCGATATTACGGTCCGCCCTAATTGATGACCGGCAGATGGAAATAATGTAAATATTTGGTAAACACTAAATTTTATCGTAAAGTAGCGTAACTTAAAATAACTTAATTAATATTTTGTATATCATTCATTCATTATAGACAAACAAATGCAAATTAATCTATCGATGTTTTAAACCTACACTAACTACACAAACCGGGAAAATCGAATAATTTTGTCTGTTATTTTATATGTAAGAATAGAATCCATTTTTAATTCGTATTTACATAATTTGTTTAAAATGATATCATAATGAAATATTGATTCAAAACATCATTTTAATCAAATCAGGGTTGAGATAGTACTTAATGATTTTAAGACATTAATGATTTATCGAGCCATACGGCTCTGTGTTTCAATTTCGAGTAGCAAAACAAATAAGTACACGCGTAAACCCTCTGGATTAAATAGGCTAAACAAATACAACACTGACTGCGACCTACGAAATGTAAATATTTTACGAGTACAACATAATATATATTATATTCACGTTCTTGAAATTTTATCAGTAAAATTTGTTGAAAGTTCAACCAAACTTTATGATTATTTTCCGATACTACGAAGCTTTTACAAGAGCCGTTCACGTTTATCTAAGCCAAACAAAAGATAAGCCCAGAAGCGTGTTAATGGAAGCGTTGCATTATTTATTACTAAGTGAAAGTTCTATAAAATGCTCAAAGGAATGGAAAACAAAAATACGTCTTATATATTTTTAATTTTTAATTGCTTTTTTTTAAGGTTCCGTACCATCGGAACCCTATTGCTAAGCCTCCGTTCATCCGTGCGTCCGTCTGTCAGCGGGCTTTATCTCATGAACTCTCATGTAGGTAGACAGTTTAAATTTTCACAGAGTACGAGTATTTATCTATTGCCGCTTTAACAACAAAAAATAAAAATAAGATAAATTAAAAAATAAAAGAGGACCCATACAAGAAACATTTTATTCAATGTTCGTAATCGGTCATCGAAGTTAAGTAACGTTAGGCGCGGTCAGTACTTGATGGCTCGAGTATCTTTTTGCACATTTTTTGTGTATTTATTTTTAAACGATCTAACATTTACTCTTAACATCTATTTGTTGTTGCACAACGGCCTGGTGTTGCACAACGGCCGGTGTCCCTCAAGGTGGCGTTCTTTCTCCTCTTTTATTTGCTCTTTTTATTAATTCTATTTCACATCAACTTACTTCTTCCTACCACCTCTATGCAGACGATCTCCAAATTTACACGCAAGGTTCGCTCTTTGACCTTTCTAATGCAATAGATCGTATCAATAATGATCTAAAAAACATTCGTGAATGGAGTGTGGCTTACGGTCTAAAAGTAAACCCAAGTAAAACTCAAGTCATCGTAGTGGGAAGCTCTCGTACTGTAGGTAAAATTGACTGGACAACTATCCCCTCAGTTGTGTTTGATGGCGTGTCCGTTCCGTTCAGTATTGAGGTTAAAAACTTGGGTCTACTTTTAGACCAACACTTAACTTGGAGACCTCAGATGGAAGCTGTGAGCCGCAAGCTTTTTGCGTGTGCAGGCTCTCTCAGAAGACTGCGCAACTTCCTACCTACTGCTACTAAGATTGCGCTTGCTCAATCTCTCCTTCTCCCAGTTCTTGACTATGCGGACGCCAGTTACCTTGACCTCACAGAGGAGCAGCTCAACAAACTAGAACGTCTCCAAAATGTTTGTATACGGTTTATCTTTGGGTTGCGTAAATTTGATCATATTTCTGAATTTCGCCTTAAGCTCAAATGGCTTCCTATTCGTCTTCGCCGGAATACTCACATCCTTTCCCTTCTGTACAACATCCTCCACAATCCCTTGACCCCCTCCTACCTGAAAGACCAATTTAAATTCCTCCACAATGACAACCCCTGCACATTGCGATCCTCTCAAAATCTCCTTTTAAGAACTCCCGCCCATAGAACCAGCTTTTACGACTCTTCCTTCGCAATACATGCCGTACGCTTGTGGAATGCGTTGCCTGTCGAGATTAGGAAATCCTCTTCTCCAGCGATTTTTAAAGCTCGGGTAAAAAACCTATATTTATCGCAGATGCCTGAGTAGGCTATGTATATATTTATTAAATATTAAATAGTAGGTATATGTGTATTATATGTATATTTATCTAAATATATAATAAATATTTGTTTAATGTTATTCTATTCGAATCATGTAGCTCGAATTCGTACACCCCCGGCCACCCTTACGTTCTGTTCTCTTTTTCCTTGCATGGTTGTCTGGAAGAGATCGCTCTTAAGCGATAAGACCGCCTATTGTACTCTTTTTAACGTAATTAGTTTTTATATATATTTTTTTTTGCTAGTGTAAGGTGTACAATAAAGTATTTTCATTCATTCATTCATTCATTCATTCTATTTGTACAAATATAATACCACACATACAAAAAACATTCATACGGAACACTTCGTGTGCGAATTCGACTCGTACTAGGCCGGTTTTACTTATAATTTTTTTACAATTTGTTTGTAAAATTTCCGCTTTTGTATCTAATTAAGTTAAGTACCTATGTGTAATCGTTCTTTAATTATCTGTCGTTGAAGGTTGTAAACAGAATTTTTCGTATCCGGTATTAGTTCCACGGGGCAATAGATAAAGTTTAGAAAATGAAATAATACCTACCTGTGATAACTCTCAGATATTTAATATATTTTTAATATCTAGGTGTGTTGAACTGGACTTCTGGAATGGTCGGACAGAGGAGCCGGTTATAGTTCACGGCTACACCTTTGTCCCCGAAATTAGCGCCAAAGAAGTTCTTGAAGCGATTGCTGAAAGCGCTTTCAAGACCTCCGATTATCCTGTGATACTGAGCTTTGAGAACCACTGCAACCCGCGGCAGCAAGCGAAGATTGCCAACTATTGCCGAGATATATTCGGAGAAATGCTTTTGGATAAGGCGCTCGATAGCCATCCTTTGGAACCCGGTAAGTTATGCCCTAGGCTTGTGATATTTTCAAACACCCAAGGGTACTAAGATGAACTAAAACATGTCTACAATGTTTGGATTACAATGTTTGACCTTTTTGTTTCTTATCAACATGAAACTCGAATAATTGAAATAACAAGAAATAAAATAAAAAATACTCTACTGACTAAACTAACTTGCTAGGTTATTCGGTTGTATCTTAAAAATGTCTTTTTTCGATCATATCGTTTTGTGTGGTTTCCAAGGTTTCTCGATGGCTTTTATCATTGTCTAGGGTACAATATACGTGTTCAAATGAATGCTAATCGATCGCTTGACTTACATAGATACCGATGATGATTTTACTTGATTTCTTTAACACCTCTGTTATGATTGCATCTGGTCGCTACTATATATTTTTTTTACAAAATTTGTATAGCGATTCAAGACGATTCTAATGATACCTCATTTATCAAAAGCCATGTAGCCGTTCGTATGCTATGCTTTAAAAAAGATTTTTTTGACACAATATGGTCGATAATGCCCGGGCCCGGAAAAAAATTAATAAATAAACAAGGGCTCTTAGTTTCAAATAATTTTTGAAAGTCCTCCAACAGTTTGTCATACGAAAATATGCTACAAAATTAAAGCTTGGTTGTGAAATGTAATAGCAATTTAAAAACAAGTTTGTAAGAGGTATTACATTAAAAATATTAAAAACTTGCTTAAATTTTCTTTCAAGTACTATCTAGTTTCTTCGTTCGATTTTTCTTTTATTTTCCTCAGCGACGAACACCGGGTCGCGATGTTGACATAACACAGTGCTCTATGAATAAATTATACAATGTAGAGTCGGTACTCTGCTTCTGCGCGACTATTCAAATAAGAAACTACGTTCACTGTTATGGATTTCAAAACCTCTGTTTTATTTGGTGTGATTTTATCGCGTCTTTAAAAAGTGGATTGCTGGACTATGTAAAGATCTTTTGTTCCGTTGGCGTATTCTATTCTATAAGCTTGTAGACCGTATTTCCAACGTTGAGGTCCAAAGTCGAACAAAGGTCAAAGACGTTGAGAACCGCATAACGGAACTAAAATGGAGTTGGGCAGGTCACCTGGCAAGGCGTGGTGATAACTGGTGGAGTAAGCCGGTAACTGAACAATAAATAATAATAAAATAAATAATAAATAACACCCAACAGTCACATTCATAGTCCTGACCCCACACTAGGATTCCCTGTGCCGTGGGTATCAGAAACTACGAGTACCATAGTACCACAACACCCAGACCCGAATGGCGTCCAAGAACCGGTTACAGAAACGTCGGTTGTCCAGCAGCGAGATGGGCTGACGACACAGCATCCGTCGCTGGCCGGACCTGGATGAGACTCGCAACGGACCGTGGAGAGTGGCACCCACAAGGGGAGGCCTATACCCAGCAGTGGGTGAAGTTGGGTTGCGAATGATGATGATGATGATGATGAAGGCGAATTCTACTTAAAACGATGCATTTGATTATTATTTCATACGGCAGGTGAAAAAGTATCATCCAATTTCGGCTATGTTATAAATAGGTCTGAAATGTTGGCACGTGCCCTTAGTCATATGAATGTAACTGGATCTGTTAGGGGTTCCATTTACTGTAGGAGCGCTGCCAACAGAAATGATAAGAATCCGATACTGATCTCGCATCCACAATGTACGAGAAGGTACACTTTCTGCGAATTTTGGAATGAAATCAATTATTCGGATATTTAATATCCGTCAGTAGATGGATTTAGATTCTGAAGATATAATCAGAAGAATAAATAGGGTTTGTGTCTTCGCGAAATTCCAATATTCACGGAAATTAATTTTCACGCAGCGAGAATTTATTGATAGATCACGCTTTGATGTCCAGACGCTTGCCTGTTTGCGTTGGCCTAACCAGTCTTACAGCTTAGCTTTGACGGCAAAACGAGACAGTTTGTTTTCACTTCATTATCGATTATATTGATGCGTTCAAACACTCCGGCAAATGTTTGTTGTAAACCTTCAAGCAGCCGTTCGGATTTCTGCTATTTCAGACGAATTACAGTGTTGCGAACTATCCCTATGCCGAGAGCTCGTATTCTCGCTTGAGATAATAATTATGGTATTTACGCGGTACGGGGAATGAAAATAAACTAATTTTCAATGTGTCTTTCATTCAATTGTTGGATTCGTACTAATTTGCATTATAATGCAATGCAATGCATTTATAATAGCTCTGCATTAGTTTATCATCAGTGGCTTTCAAAGCAATTGTGTTTATTAATGAATCCAAGGACAGTATGATATAAGAGCTTCTAAAAATTTTCTATTAGAATGATGAATCACCTAAAGTAATAATTAAATTTAAACCGTAAATCAACACTTTAACCTTCCGCATAGCAACAAAGTTCATTGAATTTTGAAAAGCTTTGTATTGTTTATTAAATCAAAGAACCCCTCATTACGCGTCCATGCGGACAGCCATTCCTACTAAAAGTACAATGCGAAGTTTGTGTGGATATCTGCCACTCAATCACGCTGTAATTGCTGAACCGATTTATGTGGATGAAAACTATTAGTATAAGTCAAATTGCTGCAAAATGTAATTCATAACTTCCGAAATGACATCAACTGATCCTTCAATTGAAGTCATGATTTTTGTTTTTTGGTCCTGTAAATGTCTCTTACACCATTTAGTTATAAAATGTATAACTACATTTTATTAAATGCGACTCTATCACTAAAAGTAGAAGAGATTAAAATCTAACAAGAGTAAAATAGTACGTAATGGCTGTTATTGTTTTATTCAGGAGGAGAAATGCCGCCGCCATCGTTCCTCCGGAACAAGATCATAATAAAGAACAAGAAAAAGCATCATCACCATCACAAGGCAGAGGACTCGGTGGCTTCCGAGGAAAGTGAGCAGAGGTTGGAGCCGGTGCCGCAGGGCAATGGAGAGATTCCTCATGCTGTAGTAAGAATCCTCAATAATTTATTTTCTCACCTGTTGCCTCCTATTACGAACGTTATTAAAACATCTCAAAAAACATCGTACTACCGCTACTTAGAACAAACTATGGAGGAATAAAATATTAGGATAACATGTTATTCCAGAAAAAAAAGGATTATATATTAAAAATTATTTCAATTCTTTAATAAAACTGTATCTTGTCTACTGTTAATTTATTGGCTGCAACCAGTACACTATGTTGGTTCAGATCTTTAACCACAATAAGAATTCTTTAGTATTAGTCTTCAACGCCTAAATTGAATTCATTCGGGTGGTGATTATGTTAAAATTTCAATTAGTATCTATTTAAAACCATCAAATGACGTGTTTTTTTATAAGGCTCTCATTTTGACAACCAATCGTAACAAAGCTACATAATCGCTATACATCGCCATTTTAACCCTTTATAAAAGTTATTTTGAAAACCCCTGAAACACATTTCTATTTATTTTGTATTTAAAGTATTCTAATCAAGTTTCGAGCTAATCGCACCACCTGTTAAAAAGTTCCCATCAAACTTTGACACCCCTTTTACTCCATTTTAAGGGTTGTTTTGAAAAATTCTAAAACACGTGTTTATTTATTTAGCATTTTATATAGCGGGTTTCGAGCAAATTGCACTACGCGTTAATAAGTTCCATGCAAACGTTTTGCACACCTTGAGGGGTTGAATTAAAAAAAAAGGCTAAGTTAATGTACCTTCCAAATTTCAGCTTTCTAGCTTCAGTATACTTAGGTCTGTGCATTGATTGCAGAAAAATGCTTACTGCTTTATTTATATAGTTTTTTTTTTATTTAATGTAAATTGTCGATTTGATTTCTTTCATTTAGTACAAGAATAAGAATGATTCATACACAGTATTATCACAGTACAAGGACGTATTGATTTCCAACTCAGTGGATTCATACCTAAGCGTAATTTACCACATAGGTGTTCGAAGTTGTAAAGGAAAACACCGTGTACAACAACAGCTGTTTACTTTCTGCTACTGAAAATGACTAAGACTGCAATACTGTTGCCATTCGTCGATTCACACTTTCAATATTATTTCCATGTTTTGAGAGAACGTGTACGGTCCGAAGCTTTGTATTAAAGTATTTGCTGCAAATTGGAGAGTCATTCGATTTCAAAGTCAGTTAAATATAGAGTGATCGGTTATTTCTAAGTAAAAACGTATCATTGAACTTTCCTATTTGTGTTTTGTTTTCACATCGGACATGTTATTGACAGCGGGTATAAACATAGACGTCGGAAAATTATAGGATTATAAATCACCTTTTTGACTTGAAGAGGCACTAAGCTGCCAAACATAACACTGCATGATGAATGACTGATGGGTGAGTCACCCTGTCTTGTCTCAAGGGTTCTGTTCAACTGATATTCGATATACATATGTATATGATATTCGAACACTCCAACACGTATGAAACATATTAATTACTCCGAACAGTAACATGCATAGCTATAACCTTGTTACATTATGATATTCTGTGTTGTGGGTATCAAAAACTACGAGTACCATGGTACCACAACACCCAGACCCGGAAGAAATATTTGCAGAACATGCAAACAATTCTCCCGCCGCGGGAATCGAGACCGCGCCTCTTGCGTCTCAGCACTCGCCCGCCATGCCATCGAGGGCGTCACAATAAGGGGTGGAACCCTTTGTTATGTTTGCTTATCACGGTCATATTATAAACTTCAGCTTGCGTTTGTTTCAGGTGACACGACGCGGCTCCAAAGAGTCTATAGAGTCGTCTTCCTCCGAAAGTTCGTCAGGGGAAGAGGAGGCGGAGGGGGCGGGCGAGGGCGCAGGGGAGGAGGCGGCCGAGGCGCGTGAGACGCACGCCGCCGCAGAGATATCCGCGCTCGTCAACTATGTTCAACCTGTGCACTTCTCCTCCTTCGAGAGCGCTGAGAGTGAGTCCATACTTTGTACCTGCCTGTACCTTGATAGTTTCTAAGGAGGGTATCAGAATCTACCGTAGAGATATCCGCGCTCGTCAACTACGTTCAATCTGTGCACTTCTCTTTCTTGTGCGCTGAGAGTGAGTTCAAGCTTTTGTACTTACATAGATAGTTCCTTGAGGGTATCAGGCTCTGTCGTATCCGTGACCGCGCTTGAAAACTACGTGCGCAGCACTTCACAAAGAGTTGTTGGGGTCATCTTTCTCGGACAGCTTATCAGAGGAGGGAGCAAACTGTATACTTCTCCTCTTTCGAGAGTGCTGAGAGTGAGTTCAGTACATCCTGCCACTCACTGCTGTAGCCGAGATATCCGCGCTCGTCAACTACGTGCAGCCAGTGCACTTCTCCTCTTTAGAGAGCGCTGAAAGTAAACCCGTCCTGAGAGTAATTCACTGTCGTAGCTGGGGTGTCTGTATCATCTTGTGGTTGCTCTTTTTACTTCGAGAGCACTGAGAGTAAAGTTAAAATACAGGGTATATAAAGCAACGAGCACTTGAACAGACCGTCAGATTTCATTGAATACCCTTTTACAAAGAGCATTGAATGTATGACGAATTTTTGTTTGCCGAATTGAGTTAGTGATCACTGATTGATCATGGCATGTAGGGGCTCGCACGTACCATATAAACTTCTTATGCCTTGTCCCTTTCCACAGAAAAGAACCGTTTCTACGAGATGTCGTCATTCGACGAGAAGCAGGCCACCACTCTGCTGAAGGAGCGCCCCATAGAGTTCGTGAACTACAACAAGCATCAGCTGTCGCGCGTCTATCCCGCCGGCACTAGATTCGACTCCTCCAACTTTATGCCGCAAGTGAGCGTCCTTGTATCTTTTATACGTAGACTTGTATTAATAATAAATAATAATAATAAATAATCTGTTAATATCTTTATTAACAGAAAGAAACTTACAACTATTACAAATATAATTTACAAAATACAAAAGAAACAGTGGGCTATCTAAAGGCCGTTGGCCGCAAATGGTCTATAGATAGCTCACCTGATCCAGCTCATCAGACGGTGGAAGCGTGCCCAAAACGCTGGCCGCATTGCCACGCTGAATGGCAATACTGCTCCGTTGAGCCAAATAAGAACCAGCTCTTCGATCGCGCATCGTTTCGACCAGACGCCCAGAAAGAATTTTATATTTTATTTTATTTTTTGTATTATACTTGCACTTGTATGTTTTGTATGTAGACTTGTATTTTTTCCTCCGGCTACACTAGCGAAGTTTGGTGTTTATCATGTGATGAATTATATGGCTATGCCTGTCACTACGAGATAAGGTTAAAAAGGCCACTTTATCAGACCATTTTATGAAAATTACAGCAATTGCTTTGGATTTGCTTTAAAATCCAAAAAAGAATTGCTATAGATTAATTGCTCAAAGTGGCCTTTTTAGCCCCACAGTTCGC
The DNA here is from genome assembly GCA_949320045.1 of Scotopteryx bipunctaria. Classification (NCBI taxonomy): domain Eukaryota; kingdom Metazoa; phylum Arthropoda; class Insecta; order Lepidoptera; family Geometridae; genus Scotopteryx; species Scotopteryx bipunctaria. The sequence goes on along the minus strand of OX439450.1, from coordinate 6,622,167 downwards.
TGAACTAGTGTAACCACAGATTTACAAACAGTCATTAAGCCCTTAACCTCCAGTAGTCTCATACGGTGAAGGAAAACATCGTAAGAAGCTGGCACGCCGTAGAATCTTAAAATTTTAAAATAATTTAAATTGAGCCTCAAAAGTGTTATTTCGTGTACCTACTTGATACTTTTTCAAACTGTATAGGTTCTATCACATACTGGTTTCCTAACGTTTGCAATCTAGAAGTTCATTGTTTGAGAGCACTAATAATAATAGTAGGGTACCCAATGCGCCGCGTCTCTTCTATCTGGCTTTCGAGGTTGCCTTTGGGCTTTGACACCCTTACAACTAAATTACAACTGATATCAATTGAACATTGCAGGTGTTCTGGAATGCGGGCTGCCAACTGGTGGCTTTGAACTACCAAACCCTGGACCTGGCGATGCAGCTCAACCTCGGCACCTTCGAGTACAACCGCCGCTGCGGATACCTGCTCAAACCTGAGTTCATGCGGAGGAAGGTACGCACATAACACTAGCCTAATTGTACAGACTTCTACCGAAAATAGTGCATTCGGGAGTGAAATCGAGGCTGAAAAAACATGAAATATTTGACTCACAATAGTTACGACCCTTTCTGAATTATACTCGTATTAGGTAGGGCATAAAAAAGCAAAATACTCATTTGTTTGCAACGACCTCCGCGATCGTCACCGCTAGCCGCATGTTCAACTTACATTGATGCCTGAGAAGTACGATAAAAGTAGAAATAATTTATGTGTTTTCTGTCTATCGGTTGTCTCGTATTTAGTAAGAGATTTTCACATTACAATAAACGAGCATTGTAAGTCAATATATAGATTTCAAAACATGATTATCTTATAGGATCGCCGCCTAGACCCGTTCGCGGAGAGCACAGTGGACGGCATAATAGCTGGCTCACTCACCATAACAGTGCTGTCGGCGCAGTTGCTCACGGACAAGCGTTGCGGCACCTACGTGGAGGTGGACATGTTCGGCCTTCCTGCCGACACTGTGCGCAAGAAGTTCCGTACTAGAGTCGCGCCGAATAATGGCATCAACCCTGTGTATGGAGAGGAGCCTTTTGTCTTTAAAAAGGTAATCAAATCTTGTTTATTTTGGGACTACAGACTACCTATCGGACTTGGCAAAAATGTTCGTATTTTACGCTCTTGTCTGTTCTGAGACAAATGATATGCACCTGTTACTCTTCGTGACATATTGGCAAAGCTCGTTAACCGCAGGGTAAAAAACACGTTTATAACAACCGATAATCCTACAATATTATAAATGTGAAAGTTTGTGAGTTTGGATGTTTGTGCCTCAATCATGCCTAAACGGCTGAACGGATTTGAATGAAACTTGGAATATACATAGTACATGTACTGGATTAACATATAGGCTATTTTTTGTTCGGGTACCACGCGAGCGAAGCCGCGGGCGGTAGCTAGTAGCTAATACATTTCTATAAAATATTGCCATCTCTCTTCGTTGACATAAAGAGGATAATAGGTATAAGATAAACATTTAACACTACTATACAAAAAGACAGTACAACAATAGCTTTAAAAGCCATAACAAAATGTAATCTTGAGCATAGCCTATTTATTTATTTATTTACCCAAAGGTATTACAAAGAGTGTTATACAATAATTGTGAAGCGTGTGGACTGCCCCCTTAAATCAAATGAACATAAAAAACGGACTTGTGAACATCAGTAAGATCTTCACTACGTATTTTTTTATGAATTAAAATTTAAAATTAACAGAAGTTCGTAACTCTCTCATTTGATTTACAGCTTACGGCCCCGCTTGATATTCGCCAAACATCTTAGCAATTAAATACGGAGATTGCTTACTACAAGTTTAGTGTATACCTCCTTTTGTTCACATAACGTTGCTGTTTTATTCATTAAAAAAAATCTAACAGATTCTTAGACGTAGGGATATCATCTGATTCTTACTTGTGAAATTTATTTCACACGGGCTTAAATGGTGCAAATTATAAACATCAGAGAATGTTATTGCAATAATACTCATTTTATTGTTTGAAAAGTTATAAAACTTTAGAAGTTCAGACGGGAAGCAATTAGCCTTGGCTCGATTTATTATTTATAATCGTTTCGCAGCTGTGCATTCGTTTCTTGGCGCGAATGCAAATGTATCATACGTATATTTTCTTTGGAATATTCTGCTTTCCTGTAACAGTCATTTTGGGAAAACCATAGATATATAACACTTTGTTTTTATGGGGGAATGTTGGAAACTCAGAAACATTACGTAGCAAAAGTCAACACAAACACCCTGTCTGTAAGTACGTTTGACCTTAGGGATAGTCTAATATTGACAAATCGTATAAATGTTTGTCTAGTCTAGACAGACACCCAACGCCTTTGTTCGTTTAGTTGTATGTTATTCATAAGACGAACTATTTCATTAAGTCAGTAGTAGTCAGAAAAATGTCTTGACGTACTCCTGACTTAAGAGAGACCGTACAATCGCATCTAGGCCGATTTTGAAAGAGATAGCGCTACAGATTTCTGGTGTATCAAAGAAAGACAAAATATTGAAATCAAATTATTGTTAATTAGGAACACGATAACTACAAAATGAATTAAAAAAAAACTAGTTTCAACAGCTAAAGAAATAGTTATTACCTACTTATTAAAGTAAAACGCATCTGAAAATATGGTAGGGTTCCCGAGACCTAGACCAAAACGTACTTAAAACGTGAACGAAAAAAAAAATTATAATTATGTTTTCCTCTTCTCGTGTTTTCACTTTGAGGAACTAAAGTAAAATGTGAAAATTTCATTTTCTTTTTGAATAAACACATCATTCACTTCATAACAAAGTTCTACATAGATTTTGGTGAGCATATCCGGTACGATAAAGCACACTCTTAAAGGTCTACTTACTAAACGTAACCTTTACATTAAGGCTACATGGCCTTATCTATATTTATCAAAATTAATCCGTATGTGACATGTAGAAAGTCCACCGCCGCTTTTAATGTTTCTCTCAATTATGTTTACTTTTGTAATCACGACTAACGCAAATCAGTGATGAAAAATGTGATTTGTTTAGGTACCATTCATGGTGAAAGAAATAGAGGTAGTTGTAGGTCAAAGAAAAAGTGGATGGTTTGTGTGAAATATGACATGGTTAGAAAAGGAGTGAGCTCAAAGATGACGGCTGACAATAGCGAATAGAAGAAAACATCTAAATCTGATCTAATCTGATCCCACATAGAGTGGGTAAGGGATGTTCTTGACATTATGACGATTTATTGTCAAAGAATTAAAGTGCGTTAAACTTATGTGTCTGTTTATACAGGTCGTCCTGCCAGAGCTGGCGATGATTCGCATTGCGGCGCATGAGGAGAGCGGGCGGTTCTTAGGCCACCGAGTACTGCCCGTCGTTGGCCTCTGCCCCGGCTACCGACACGTCAACTTACGGACGGAACTAGGACAGCCACTGCCGGCCAGCGTGTTGCTTCATGTCGTCGTCAAGGTATAAATAACACCCAACAGTCACGTTTGTCATCATCTCCTTGCCCTTATCCGACTTATGTGGGGCACAACATGTGTATCTATTCCATCTGTCAACCGTCATCTCGGTATTCACTCCTTGATTACTCATGTCATCTTTCACGCAATCTATCCATCTCTTCTTCGGTCTACCTCAATCCTTGTATACATCCACATTCTGATAAAAAGTAGCCTAAATGTTATTCCAGGTCACAAGGTAAAAGTACCTTAAGTTTCAGCCAAACCCGTTCCGCCGTTGCGAAAATGAGTGGGAACATGCACACTCACGCCAACTTAAGCATTTGTAATATTAGTGTTGTAAACTTTAATTTTTCATGTTTACAGGACTACGTACCGGACGGGCTGTCTGAATGGGCGGAAGCTCTGGCCAACCCTATCAAGTATCAGAGCGAGTTGGACAAGCGCGAACATCAGTTGGCGGTGTTGACTGAAGACACGGACGCGCCCGCTCCCGCGCCACACCCCACTGTCTCTCACGCCCCCTCCCCCCCTGTCACCGTACCCGTGAGTATACTTGTATGTTTATAACTATGCCCAATCCCATCAATCAAGCATCAAAACGAGTTGGACAAGGGCCAGCATCAGTTGGCTGTTAACTGGAGTTAACTTCCGCGCCATTCCCTATTATCTCGCACGCCAGATTGAAAACGCGGACATTGCCTTCTCTTTGTCATGTCTGAGATAAGACAATGAGAGACAATAAGATAGAGATCAATGAAACCCCCACTTTATTCTATTTATTTTTATTTACAGCCGAAGCCAGACAACGGAGACAGTCCGCTGAAGGTAGCCATGGAGGAATCGAAGAACTTTATCGTCACCGAGTCTTGTCCCCCTGTGGCCCCCATGCCTTCTGTCAATAATAGTGACACGAAAGGTAAATGGAATCCCAAAGCCGGGTTAATTGACACCAAATTAGAAGAAAATTGGAGCTTAATTCGAAGTTAATTGGCGCACAACATGGGGTGTACGGTGTCTTGTTAACTAGTACAGCTAGATTGTTAATGAATACGCGTTTGTATGACAATAAGAAGTTATATTGTTGAAACGGTTGATGAGTGAACTGTATGTTGATTGTGATGATGGCGTGATCACGCGCCCTTGGTGGCTGAATGCGAACTGATTGATTTGCTGATAATTTGAATAAAATTAAATGTTGTAAATGATTGAAACTGGCGCGGTCAGCGCCTTTCTGCTGACCCAGGAAGATGCACGGTTGCATGTACTGTACATGGGGCAAAGCTATAATTATGCTGAAATATTTTTATTGATAGATAAGATTATAGGTAGCTTAAGCTAACTTATTTTATACTGAATAATTATTCACAGAAGTTACACCTGACCCCAAAGCCAACGGCAGCTCAGATGAATCTCTCGAAGATACATTAGAATCTCTTCTCTCCTTGAAAGTGGTTCGTGAGAAGCGTTCGGAACTGGCGCGGAAACTTGACGCGCTACGTCGCAAGTACGATAAAGAACGTCGACCCACCTCTGCCAAGTTCTATGTCAGCAACCGGCTTGTCAAAAAACTGTCATCCAAGAATATGTAAGTATTTTCTTATTTTCTATTTTTAGGGTTTCGTTACCTGTAGGGTGCCAACGGGACCCTATTACTAAGCCTCCGCTGTCCGTCCGTCCGTCCATCCATCTGTCAGCGGGCTATGTCATGAACTGTAATTGGTTAAAAGTTTAAATTTTCACAGTATGTATTTCTATTGCCGCTGTAACAACAAATAATAAAATTAAATTATAATAATAAAATAATAAGGGTCCCATACAGGAAACATTTTTAAATATACGGTGGTACGGAACCATTCGTATGTTAATTCGACTCACACTTGACCGATTTTATTTATATTTTGTTATAATTCATTATTTTGAATTAGAATAATAAAGTTTTAAAAATAAATATGTTGCTAGACAACCATAAAAAAGGTCTTATTCATAAAAGATAGAGTAGACATAATGTTTTGATAACAGTTCATAATCAAGCATTATGTACTTAGTCTATGTGAAACTTTGACGAAACGCAAAGAGTATTTTTTAATACCGAAGCAATATCAGCATTGTGTTTAAAATAAGATCGAAAATTAATTAACATAGCAAATAAAAGCATCTAAACGGCTACAGGAGAATATTATGTTAATTATTTTTATCTTGTTTTATTGCACGCAAAGCCGATAACACCCACTAGGTGTAGTTTTGCGAAAGGTTGCAGGCAATAGATGCGTCAAGCTGAAGATAGCCGAAGATAGGGCGCGAGGGCGTTCATGAATGCCCAGCAGTGCTATAGACTGATGAAAACCAGTAATGCTTTGGCAGTGAATGTTCTCTGCGCTTCGTCGAATATACGCCGGTCCTAAGGACATGTTTGTAACATGTCACCTATGTTTTATAAAGAAAGCACTCATCACATAGAGCACTGGTGCTCTAGTGGTAGCAGCCCCTCCTTCCGGTTCAAATCCGGTCGACTGGATTTTTCTGTTCGAAAAATGTATGTGCACTATACCAGTACTCTCAAACTGTGAAGGAAAACATAGTGAGGAAGCCGGCTTACAATTTGAAAAGTTAGAAAACATGCGTCAAATGCACGAAAAGAGCCTTTGAGACGTAAAGCCATTCATCACGCTGGTTCGAAAGGACTAGTGATACGGCTAGTAGTAATAGTAGGTACTCATCAACTCTATCCGACCTTGGCCACTACCTCATATCTGTATCAGTTTGTTTGGCGGCGGCCTCAGCAGCAGCGAGGGCGCGGGGCATGAGGACAGCGGGGCGGGAGCGGGGTGCGGGGAGGCGGCGGGCGCCGAGAGGGAACTACGTCTGCGATACCACCACGCCATCTACGCAGCGCTCGAGAAACACGTCAGGAACGAACAGCAGCATCAGATGAAGAATCTTACCGTGAGTCATTTTGAATGTAGAGTGCAAACTTGAATTTAATTGGTCGCCGATACAGACTATCATAAATAACCAAAAGTGGTTTCTTGCCTGTATCTTCCAAGCTTGCTCACGTTACGTACAGGCGTTTAAAAATGATTGTTATTGCGATGTTATTTTGTAAATATTTTCGCATTTTAATGTATCTATCATCACGAGGACACGCTTAGATACATTCGAAATTTTCTCATTATCGAACTGCATGAAAGTAGAACATAATAGAATACTAATAGATCCTAATAGATAACTTCTTGTTTTACCTATCTTACTTTGTTAGTTGTAAACTGAAATAGCGATAACACAAACCTTAGTGGTTTTTAGTTGCTAAGTACCTAATTACTGTTAATTTTGTTTCATGTAAATCGTTAATAAAAAAAAAAACTTATTTTTGATTGATTTGTGTAAGTCATGGGTTTCACCTGTGATTGGTTATGTATTCTAATGGGTTTTATTTATTTCAGGATCTTTTGGAAGTTGAAAAGAAGGAGATCCTGAATAGATTAGCAAATTCAAGGAAGGAGGATGTCAAAGCGCTAGCAAAAAAGACCAACAGGGATAAGGATGAAATTCTGAGGATAAAACGAGAGATTCACTCGCAGGTGAGTGTATGTTCACCACATTCATCTTGGGACTTTGAATCGGGAGTGAATGCAGGTGTTCTCATGATTATCTGCCCACCTCATTATATATGGGATACGACCGTGATAATATGTATGTTATCCTATCTTGTTGTCATTGCCCATCATCATCATCTTCTTCCTGCCCTTATCCCACTCTATGTGAGGTCGGCACGTTTCTGTACAAAGTTTTGGCTAAGGTGTTTTATGACCGGACGCCTACCTGACGTCAACGTCCTTGGGAATACTTGCTTATTGTATCTGATCATGTTGGAGGATACTATCCCTTAGTCGACTTTAACGACATGCTCGGGGAGAGAAGCAGCTGGACGCATTCTATGTTTTTTCTTTACTCCCAGTCCAGCAGAGAAGTATTAGAAATGAAAATGACTGCAGATAGTAAATTTTTTGTCAAGCGAGAGTTGAGCGTCAAGGAAGAATAGTAATATGTTGCATATTATGTTACAGTCTGTGGAGCGCGGCGTAGCGGAGTGTTGCCGGCTCGAGCAGAGTTACGCGCGGCGCCGCGAGCAGCTCGCGCGCGGTCACGAGCGTCTGCTCACACTGTTACAGAAACACCGCGACCAGGTAACCACACAAACATCTAAAGGATAAACAAGAGTAGCAAATATTACATCACAAGACGCAAACAACTAAGGGGTGTATTGCAGGGGAGCATTAAGAGTAAAGTTAGCGGATTTACTCACCAAATCGATGCAGAACTCTGTTTGTTTTTATTGTTTATTCAAAAAGAAGAATTCGAAAGTGTAGTACTGTGTACTTTAAGCGTTATAGTATAGATACGAGACAAGAGCACGTTTGTTACTCGAGAAATGACTATCATGTAGGCTGAAATGACTTGTGTTTATATTAAAAACTCACTTGTTTGTCATTCCAGGAGCTATTAGAACTGGAGCGGATGTGCGGCGGCGCGCCGGAGGGCTAGGGCTCCGGCCTTAGTCCCGCCTCACTCTCTCGGCGCTACTCTTGTAGTTGGCTCTTCCGGCGACGGCCGCGCGACACCGACCCTCTAGCGACTCGGTACGTACGCGACTTCACGTCTCATTATTTTCTTTAGGAATCTGTGATATTAACGCCTAAGGAACGCGTCGCAGCCCACACCCGACGAGCGACCCACGGCAGTATTCTACGTTCGTAATCTCACTAGATTAGTTCTCGATAGAGACCTCTTGTGTGCGGAAATGTGCGAATGTCATGTCCGACACGAACGCCCCTGTAGTATCGACATGGAAATTGTGTTTATCCTAGTGTCATGAGACAAGTCGTTAACTGCATTTAAATTAGTCGATAGATCGCATAGTGTTACTGACGCTTCGACGATATGCTAGTCACCACGCATTCTGATATCGATCCGGGATGGATTAATGGCTTTGAATGTGAACCTTATTGCCGAATGTTAATGTTAAAGTTAACATTTGAATGATGAGTTGGAAAGCTTCTCGTAACGTCTACATATCTAACGCAATGCACGAAGACATTGTCAAAATTTACAAAATCTATACGTACACAATTGTTTCGTACAAGTTATCCACGTCGGTTCTTCCTTTTACTAATTCGTAGGACTTATTTGAAATTAAAATATTTAATAAACATATTCTTATGATGGTTATTCCAAATTTTCTGGTTAGTGATTCATTAGTTTCTTTGAGACATAAATATACAGGCATATTGTAAATATGTTTTAATCACAAACATAGCTGTTCTGAAATAGTTTTTCAATCTTAATACACTTGTTGAATTAGACATTTTTAAAATATGTCCTTTATACAGTTTTAATTCTTACAAGTTAAAATTATTCTGTGTATGTAGTATTTATGTAATGAAATAAATTATGGATTGTAGGAATATGTATTTGGTATGTATTTTAGAACTAACCATGTAACAATAGGTTGTAGGTTAACATTCCAACTAGTTTTTGAATTTACATAAATTTAATGTTTTGAATTTGCAATAATTGTTATTGGTAGTATCGATACCTAAGGATCTTCTTATGTCATACGTATTTACTCAAAATGTCGTGATATTATTCATGATCTATTAGAATAATCAGACACTTTTTATTCTCCAAAATCAGAAATTGCATAAGATTTTCCATACCGTTACCGTTAGCGAGTACCATATCCATGCTACTTTGTACAACCATAACATGTGCCTAATCAAATATACTGGATTTATATAATTTTTCTTTTGAAATCATAATCTTGCGTGACAGTTTTTAGCGTGCAATACAGCAGCAAATGCGTATAAGACCTATGCTGTTTAGTTTAAAACTTCATATAAATCTAATAAAATAAGAACACCACATTTCAAAACCACACGATGCCTTTACCGTTGAATAATAATATTTTATTTATGACCTGTGCAGTATTCTGTAATTATTGTTTTGCATTTTACCGACGGTATTTGATATTTTAAAGCAACACTGCCAAAGTTAGAATAACAATTTGTGTGGAGGTTAGTTTTGCTTTTGAATCATGAGTGATTAAAATAGGTATACATCGAGAACATTCGCATACGCACTTATCACATGTCCTTGAAAAATAGGAACCTAGAATGATTTGAAACAAGATCGATTGAAAATTGTTAACATTTTTTGCTCTAGTACCTAGTCTTTTACCAATATGTCCGATAAGCCTTTGATGAAACCTATAAGCAGTGTTCCGCTAAATTTTACATGCAAAAATATTGCTGAAGTAATTGGATTTAAAGATATTTTTATGTTATTTGATGCGAATGCTCTCGACCAATAAGTATGACGTATGCCCCAAACACGCAATAACCCAACAATAATAATTATAATCCTAGCAGTTGTAAGTAGTTACGGGTTTAGTTCTTCTAACAAGGCTTTAAAAACGGCTGTAAATAGTGTTTCTACCTATCTATGGTGCTTCCTACGTTTAAGCTCAAAGTACTTAAAATCGTGAAAATGTTACTTGTGTCTGTTGAATGTTTCGTCATTTTATAGTTGAACGTATAGTTTTAAAGTAAGAGATACATATCCATTTGCCTAGCGCATGTTCGTATGATCACTCTCATTAGTTATTATGATTATACTTACAGGGTGCAAAGAAAAGGCATGTTAGATTGTTCATACAGATCTTGTTGCAGGTCAAATTAAATCATGACCTAAAATTTTATGTGGACTGATTGTTTTTGTCCAGATTGCGTAGTAACCGTAGACTTAGTTTTATTTGTTCATGAGCTCTCTTTTTACATCCGTTTTTAGATAAATTAATGAAAATGAATCGATTAGTTTACATATTAATAAGCTGCATTGTGCATATAACAAATGAGGAATGAGAAATCTTGCATAAACTATGTTCATACACTGTATCGTTTTATAACCTGAATAGTTGAAGAAATCGTGGGGCTTTCTTATTCATAACATCCCACCGAACATAGTGCAGTGTTAATAAATCATCAACAAAAACGTTTCATCACATTTGATTTAATAAAGTTATTTAACATTACTTACGGAATCCGTCTTTGATTTTCAAAACGAAATCTTGCAATAAGTTTAGACAAATTTTTAGCTCTTCATAGAGATAAGGTTGAAGATGCCTTCAATTTTGTATGAATAAGAAATGAAACTGTGCCATTTTTGGACACAGCATTATTAATTTCCAAAAAAAAATGTTGTGCGCGATACGTCTAATCGCATAATGACTGGTACCTACGATTAACAAGTAACTTAACCAGCAATATTTATTAAAGAACAATTGAATGACATGTTCTTTGTCAGGTTTACTCAATTTGAGTGCATCTTGCAACAAACGAGCAATAATAAATGATTAAACTTATGACTTGGTTATAACTTGGCACTCTTATGCACTTTCCGTGCCATTCGATATTGTAATCAAGTAGTTCATTTTCAAGTTAAAAACATATTTCTAGTGTCAGATGTTTATTAAAGAGGTTTAGATTTAGAATATACTTTCGTAGGTTATTAAATGTTTTGAATCCTGTCCTTTATTGCCTTAAACTTTTCTGACGTTTTTATCCAAATTCTAGATGAACAATATGTATTTTTTCTGTAAAGTTTTTCTGTACATATGTTTTATTCTTCTAAGTGCCATGAGTTACGTTCTTGTTGACTTTTATTTCTAAAGTCTGTGTTATTTACCAGTGGTAAATAATCCTGACTGTAAAGTAAAACGAATGAAAATCTAAAACAGGGAACCTTAACCTATGTATTTCTTCTACTATATTTATCGATCTATTTATAGTTTAAATACTTAACTCTTATAAAGTTAAATTAAAGATAATGTGTGAAATCATGTTTGTGTGTAGGTGATTATCTCATAAGCTAAGATCCGATTTGAGCCTTGTGATTACTTGTTAGATTGGCTTGTGTGGCTGAAGTAAGTTTAAAATTTAGTAATATTACGCTAATTAATATTATTAAGTAGTTAAATGTCGAATAATATAATTGGAGAGCTTTTGTGTAATATGTTATGGGGATTTGTATGAGTGTGTGACACTACTACTGGTTTATGTTTAAAAAAAGATTCAAACACGTTTAAATCGTTCTTCGAAAACTACAACAATTCAAATGTTTACACAAGTCCGTTTGACCGTATTTGAGATCTGTCAGCTCATTTAAAAGGAGTGTAATCTTGGATCTTTCAAGAATGTATGAAAAGATAATACGTGTCAAGAAAGTAGTGTTACTCTACTAGGTACCCGACATTGTATCGTATATCGTAGCGTAAACCCGTTTTTGGCATTGTTATTCCCTCGTTGACACCAAATTAGATTAGATAGTGTAACGATTCATTTAACTTGTAGATTCTACAGTTATTGTAATGTCACGACTTGTTCTTGCCTTGTGTATCTTGTCTGATTAATGTTTAGGATATCGTGATCGTATTTAATGTTAGAATGTGTAACCGATTCTGAATTTAGACCGATTGCTCTTCCTATATAACTCTTGAAGTCACGTCGTCTGGTTCTCTTTCGCGATAATACAACGCAAAAATGATGTTAGTCAATGTAGTTATTATTATATAAGCCATATGAAATAGGATAATCTTCCGGTTCTAGTTACCGAGCTATACTACTATTGCCTATCATTAGATCTTGGCAAGATCCACTGCCATCGGACCGTATTGCGACTAGTAAATTTAAAATCAGCCACCAATCGCATTTTTGATTGTTACTCATTCTGTTTTAGGAGTTTCTCTATTGATCTACCTTTGCGTGTATAAAATACGTATAATTATATTCGTGTATAATATTTTGTGATAGGATGTTGCCAACTGCAGCTTCGAAACGATTAAAATGTAGGCTGGAGAAGAATCCATAGGATCTTCTGGTCTTGTAGCTACGTAAATAGTTTATAAGTCAACTTGTATACTTTGTCTACCTTCTGTGCTAGACGAGATAAAATACTTCTATAAATTATTGGTCTGAGAAATCAAATCGTCTTGGAGTTTCGAATACATTTTTATTTATTTAACTAGAATCGTGAACTATTGTACTATTTTTGATATTATAATTTAATATTGTAATACCTCATGACTACGATTCTGCTCAATGTTAAGTTACACATATTCGGTGACACAAATTCTCTTATACTGTAGTTATCGCCGACTTTATTATTAGTTTAGTTCCAAACTTCGATATCTGGAATGTTGGATTGTGTCGTCCTGTATGCGTCGCTTAGTATTCACAAGTATTTTGTATGTTCGATCTCGAACAATTTTACAGTCTTCGAACTATAATTTGCTACTTTCTATACTTGAATTAAACCTTTTACATTAAATCGTAACCTTAGTAAAACATATTTTCTATCATATTTCGTATATGTGTAAATTTACCTACGCTTTCCTAAAGGATTTTTTACTCAATATATTTTCTATAACATCTGTCTCTTCTTCGGAGTTATTTTTTGAATATAATAATTCTTGTGTATATTTATACAACTTATTTATCTACTTATCTTCCTCTTTATGATAGTAATCATTGATAAGTGTATGATAAGTCCCATTAAATAAATTTGCTCGATTTTACGGAAGCCGGGTTATAGATACTCGTCCCACGTAAATTTTATTTAGAAACGTTTTTAGACTTACATGTTCAGAAGGCGAGCGAGGGCTTTGAAAAATTAATTCTTCTTCATTTAGGTTTCGTACTGATACTCGATGCCATAAGATCACCTACGACTGTTTTTCTTCTATGTTTGGAAATTGAACCAGTCAAGAAATACATAAACAATGTGTGTCAAACAAATTTTACAAATACCTAAAATTGGTCTTTAGATTTATCTTCTCGTATTAGATTTATCACATCGCGCGAAATACTTTTCAAACATCCACCAAAGGGTCCATATGAACAACATCTATATGTTTGTGAAAGACTTTAGACAAGCACCATGCTATGACATTGTCGATTTATTTTTCTCTACTTTGGTGGATGCGAGCCTTAAGTGGCCCATTCACAGTACTGCATTCAGGCACCACGCTGGAGAACTTACTCTATACACATGTTCTTGCATATCATCCGATCACACACAGTTTTTTCTCTTCCTTTCTATCATCCTTTTTTTTTCTTTGATCGATGTTACAAAAACAATGAAAGTCGATGTGAAATGACGTCACAGTGGATTGAAAGGCATACACAATCCGTCGATGACAGTACTGTGAATTTTCTACTTAAAGAATTTTACAAGCTAGCGAGGTGTAAATTACTAATCGGCACATTTCTTATGATCTACTTTTAAGCGTCGCACGCGACGGGTTGTGAATATAAAAAGAGTAGTTTTAGATTTGTCTTGCGAAGCTGCAGTCGGCTGTGGGCCTTTGATTGTCTCGATGTTTCCAACAAAAAATTAAACAAAATGTCTTCCATAAAACCCCATGATCTTCCTAAGTCTTCAGAGAACATTCGCTTTTCTTAGTTTGTAATTATTTGTATGGTTTAAAAGTAATATTGGAGATATTTTTTCCAATCGAGGTAATCAAAGGCATCTTTTACGTAGAGCCGTCTAGATGAAAAGTATAGCAAAACATGAATAACGTAAACTGCACAAATTATTTTGTTTACACAAAAACGTTATGCATTTTACAACCTAACGTTTGGTGGATTCATTCTTGTAAAGTTTATTTGGAATTTTAGATCTGTTCAGATTATGCATAAAATTTTTATTTATTATTTAATTAATGTTAAGTTATACAAATGTAAAATATTTACGCGTTTATTTAAAATTTTGAGCAGAGTGATTTGAATATTGTTGATTTTATGTTATTTTATAAAGTTTAGAAGCACTTATTGAATTTAGCAATGATCTGTTATTTTAAGTTTTGTAGGAATTGCATTTGCACAAAAGTAGTATTTTGTTTTATTGATATTCAACACGTATATATATATGCCTAGTAGAGATCGTCAGCATGCGTATTGCGTATCCAAGTGGGGTTTCAGCCCATCGGTTTTACTTAATGTAGCTTAATAAGGATAATAATAATCATCATAATTTGCCAGAATTTAGGCTAATAAAGTACCTACCTTAATTATAGTAGTGAACTTTGTACTAGTGGTGTTTTGTAACGAAGACATTAACAACAACCTTGTTGATTCATTATACTTTTTGAAGCTTAGAATCTTTAGTCTGTTCTAAAAAATTATTGCCGCTGCATTGTGAGTACATAATTTTATAAAAATCATTTTTTTAAATATTATATAAAAAATATTGCTTAAATGAAATTAAATTTAAAGCATTTATAAAATGAAATATTGTTTGATTCCCAGCTAATTGTACGTAAAAGTATGTAATGTACTTAGTTCGAAGTAATACCAATAAAATTGTTGTATTGTCTGGGCGGCTTCTTTTCAAATGGTCTAGTCATTTTATTCCTCCGTGTTGATTGAAACATGAACGCATGCCTGTCTTGGTAGACAATATGTATTATGTAATAATCAATACAAATGTTAAATAATATAGATTAAACTTGTATCTATTAAAATTGATGTCTGTTCTATAACTTGTTTTATTTTAGATTTAAACTGTTACAAAATCAAAGTTAGAAACTTCGCTACTACTAGTATAACTCTGTTTTAAAAACTACCTCGTATATAATGGGTCATTTTAGTCCCTTGTATAACAATTTACTATTTGACAGTGAGTTGACATACGTTTTTGTGATGTCCTAAAGCATTACCTATTCGATTTCTTATAACAATAGACTTTATTTATGAAGAAGGTTTATCGATCGAACACTTTGTACCTACTATATTATAAATGTGAAAGTTTGTGAGGATGTTTGTACGTCTGTGCTTCAATCACGCCGTAACTGCTAAACGGATTTCAATGAAACTTGGAATATACGGGTATCCAGGTACCACGTAAGCGAAGCCACGGGCGGCAGCTAGTTTTATATTTTATTATATTGTTTCATAAAATCTCGGACTTGAAGTCCCTCTCGGGATTCTGAAACGAAGCACAGGTCATCGGCATACATAGGTAAGCTCGGTAATGAGATCGTATGATAAGGTTAAAAATAACGCCATCTGTTCGAAATCGAATACGAGTTCCTTCAGTGTTTGCTTTCAAAATCTCCTTTACGACAACAGAGAAGTACAAAGTAAACAGTGTGAGTATACAGACCTGTATTACGCCGCAGGTAACAGGAAAGTGATCGCTCACCGTTAACAGTTACACAGCATGTCATATCATCATGAAGAAGCCTTATCATGCGTATAAACTTACCGGTACATCCCAGTTTGGATAGGACTATCCATAGTGCTTCGCTAAAGAAGCAACTATACGATTGCAAGGAGAGCAAATTTCAATAGGCGTTTTCTGTTCCGTATGGATAATTTGTAAAAATAAGACTGATCTAAATAGTATGCAGCTGGCAAAAGAAATTGTGGCTGAAATGACAGAATGAGAAAAAACTCTTTTAGAGAGTCAAGCGTTCTTCTGCCAGTCATTTTTATGGCCCTAGGTTGAAATAAATTCTGTCAGAATAAGAGGAAGAAACCGGAAAGCGTTGGCTAAAAGATGTTTACTATCAAATGGAAAAGTACGAAAAATTGTCCCAACACCAGAATACCATTCTTAACCTGATGCTCCAAGTTGTGCTTTTAGTTCTCCACCTACTAGACAGGGACAAGATAGACCTTGTACCACTTAACAAGATGGTCGACACGAGCATTAAAGTCACCGAGAAGCAGCACTTTTTCACAGGGTTGGACCTTAGTTAAAGTCTGTTACAATTCCTCGTAAAATTTGTCCTTGACCTAATCTCGTTTATCAAGCGTCGAAGAATAAGCACTGTTAATATTCAGATACCTATTTAAAATTTTCTAGATGATCGCGAAGGGACATTACCTACTCGGTATGAGATACCAAAAGGATGTTCTACCAACTTAGTAGGCTGTTGTAGTTTTATTGCAAAGCTTATTTATGAACGTCGTGGTTCAGAAGCTGGTGTACTTTTCCAGAAAAATATATAACGCTTCAATATTAACCTCTACGTTCAACTAGTTCACCTTGAGATTTCGTTGAGAGCAGCTATATCAACGTCGTAGCGTCCTAACTAAAGTGCAACAATAGCGGCTCAAGCGGCAATGCAATGCAACAATAGAATAGACAAAACATTTATCAACAGCCTATTTGCTATGCCCTACTTATTCTGTTGATATGATAGATGAAATTGTCACCAAAGTTTCTGAATGTCATCTTCCATAAAATAAAATAATCATCATCTTCAAAATCACGCTACTGAAATAAAATAGTCAGATGCCCCAAAATAGTAATTTTTACTAAACCCTCATTTATACAAAATATATAAATGTAAGGTTTATTAAAGTGTAAACGTTCTGCCGTTTAAAATCTAAACTACAATAAAATATTACTGGAATCCTAATTTTCCTGAGCCAACATAGTTCAAAGTTACAATGTTCCGCCTAGCGTACAGACGAATCCTCTCGGTGTCATCATTGCTGATACAGCCACGAGCTGGGTACCAAAACTTCGTGATGTCAGAAGCTCTAGCGCAAATAGAAAGGGATTGTGAAAGGTACTGTCCTGTGCCGAGATTCCCACCGCAGAAGGTAAGCCATGCACAGTCTGCGTATTCATGTTTAAATACATATCTACTTGTTTAGCAACTAAGTAATCTCCTGTGGTTGATACTGGATAATGTGTATCACGTATCCATTTCAAGGCTTGGCCTATTCATCGCTAGATTAATAACACCTACTCGAAGTTATAACAGTTGGTGCTTAGGGCATTGCATTTACTTTTATAGAATTAGGTATATTGAAGTTGATTTGCTGTTCTGAGGGAATATCCATTTGAGATCAATAACTTTGGACAACAGAAAAGAAAATATAACTTGTGAATTTTTAATCTACCCCTGAAAAGTGTCATCAGGTAACAAGCCTTTCGCAAGTGATCGAGTCACTAAAAAAGCAGTTTCTTCCAGGTGTGCGTAGTAGGAGCGGGAAGCGACGTCGGTCGAATTGCTTCTTTATTTCTGAAGCAGCAGAAAGTTATAAAGATTTTGGCTCTGTACGACGACGTCCCTGAGCGATTCGTAATGGGCGTGGCTAATGACTTGGCGCATATCGATACCAGTACTGAAGTCGAGGCGTACCAGGGTCGGGTGTTCCTCAAACCGGCTCTTAACGTAAGAACTTACCAATACATTACCAGACTCATGACTAATTACAGTTTCCAAGCTCTGGTTTGCGCATACCGAGTCTCTGAACCCTAGTTCCTTTAAGTGGGTTTTTATGAATTTCCTAGGATTCAGACGTGGTGCTGATCTGCGGCGGCTGCTACTCCATGCCGCCATGCTGCTTCACGCAGGACCGCGACCTGTTCTTCCAAAACATGCAGTTTGTGCGCACCATCACGCTTGCCTGCGCGCAGTTCTGCCCGCAAGCCATTATAGCGATACAGACTCCACCCGTCGATTGCAACTTCACGCTTATCAAACACGTTAGTTCTTTTTTAAATGAATACTTACGTACTTTAGCAAATGATCGACCTGTGGAAAGCTCGTGGTGGCTTTCGTTACAGTAGTTTGTTTTTCTAGCCGATGTGAAACAGTTGTTGGGACCTTTTCTTTTATATACTCGTAAGTACTGTGAACGAAAAGACACGAGGAACTACCGAGTTCTATCCATTGCAAATTTTGGCACCTTTCATTCATAAGAACATTTTCATTACTGAAAAAATCTTTCCTTCAGCTCAAAGATTACCACATCAATTTATCTACACATTGAATTGTAGACGTTGCAAATGGCGAGGGTATACGATAAGCGGCGTCTCCTAGGCGTGAATGCCATCAACGCGATGCGAGCCAACCAGCTGTTCTGTTCAATCACGGGCGCCGACCCGCGTGGCGCTACTATCCCCGTCATCTGCGGCACAGGCCGATGCACCAGGGTACCTGTGTTCTCAGCTGGAAAGGCTGGCAACTTTCCTCAGGTGAGTTAATATCAGAGTTTGTCTTAATAACCATCACTGTTAGTAATTCACTTGTGTCAATCGTTTTAATAGCATACATACATATTATCACGCTGGTATCAGTAATCATAAGAAAACTTGCAGCCACTTCTGATCCAAGAGTTCCAAGATGGGTATGGTGAACGGTGAACCATGGTGACAGGTGATCAGCCCATTGCCCATATAGATTGATCATGTTGGAGGATACTATTCCTTAGTCGACAGCATAATAGCATTTATAATAATTTATTCAGAAATCAATCTTGTTTTAGACGCAAGTGGACTGTTTGACTCGTCTGGTCCGCGAAGCTGATGATATTATTTGCAAAGTCAAGAGCAACAATGAGCAAGGACACCTCTCTATCGGGTTCTCCACAGCTAGATTTGTTGTCAATCTAATGAAAGGTTCGCTTCCTCCAAAACTGACGTATTAACATTTTTTGCATCTGTAAAGTCATATTTCAAAGTGTAATTTTTCTTCTTAGGTCTATTCGAAAAGCCTACGTTTATAGACAGCGCTCTGGTTGAACAAAAAGACCCTGAAAGATGCTTCAATATGGAAATCTGCGCTACTCCAGTCACCGTGGGCAAGGGTGGCATCGTGGAGTACGCCATACCGACTCTTAATGAATCCGAGAATAGTTTGTTGGAACTCTGCAAGTAAGTTACCTCTATGTAGACACTACACAAATATTGTCACTACAAGCTTCTATTGAACCATTATAGTCGTTCTCAGTAGTAGGGTATCAGGGTAGTAGTTTGAAGTGGACTTATCGTTTATAATGCCTCTACAAAAGGTTTTGTGATTTCATTCATACACCGCTTGGTCGGTGATTTCGGCGAATAAAGAGCTACAACGTATGACGTATTCGATACTTAGAATACCAACAATCTCCCAAGTTGGCTAAAAATGCCAGGGAGAAATATAGTAACAGTATTTTCGTTCCTCTAGATGTGACCTAGAAGACATGTTGAACCTAGGCCGGTGCTACGCGGTAGGCGACGAGTACTACTTGCATCCCTGTAAAGTATGTTCTTGTTGTTTCTGCCCGCCGCACTGCCAAGTTTGCAACCCCTGCGGATCTAAAACAGACAAAAAAAGCAGCTAAAGGCTATGACGATAAGAGACTCAAGATTTTTGTAAATAATGTTCTTTTTGCGACTGTCAGCCGTTAAATGTCCTAACTTTGCAACTTAAACAGCAATCAAATAGACCAAAATCATGGTAAAGAATTAAAAATACAAAAATACCAAAGAAGGTGAGGATTTTAAAATCAATATTTGGTATAAAAAGTACCTGAACGTATTTTTAACCCGAATAAACATCGTTAAATCTGCCTAAAATATGTTTTTTACTGTCTTCTAAAAGTAGAAGTTGATGTAACAATAACGATCCAAGTTTATTCAAACTGAGCCTGAACTTTCAAAAGATTTCAATGAAATCGACCCCTTTTTAGCAACTTCTTAAAATAGCACACATTTTTGAGAGACCAATCACGTTCATCAAAACGTAATTTGGAAACATGAGTTTGTCATCAGGCTGGTAACGTCAATGTGACCGTTCGTAACCCCAGGTAGAAGGCATTATTCGAGCACGAGGCGTGTAACGCGGGTCTCAACAGCACGCGAGAGTTCGCACGTGCCAAATGGCTTCTTGCTGGAACTTGTAACCAACGTAACCAAGTACTCTTACATTTTGAGCATAATTAACTAAGTTGAAAGCAGCGCTACAAAGTTTAATTTTATTTAATTAGAAACACAGTGTTACGACTTCCAGTAGGTACCTACAGTAGATAAGGCTTTATATAAAGGCAGTAAAGGGTGATGCCTATTGCATCCCTGAGGTACAATTCACTGAAACTTATGGATTTTATCTGTTTGTACTGGGTTATACTTGTAGCCTAATTAGTTTTTAAGTGTAAGACTCATGTGACGAAAAGAGTGTTAGATATGAATGTGGAAGGATATGTGGGTAGAGGTAGGCCAAGGAAAAGATGGATGGACTTTGTGAAAGATGACATGAGTAAGAAAAGAATGAGTGTTGAAATGGCTTCTGATAGAGGGAGATGGAAGCAGAATACATGTTGCGCCGACCCCACATAAAGTGGGATAAGGGCAGGGAAATGATGATGATGATGATGTCTGAATTTAAACATGTCTGCGTGATAAAACTGACTGGTTTAAAGAGATCCTATTAATGTAGAGGTACATAACTCTTTGATGATACTTTCAGTTGGTAAGTGCATTTATTTAAAATCTTTCGTTTTACACAGATGTTTACATAATTTGATTGAAAATATCAATTATAATTGATCCTTTTTCAAACACGTTTTCGCAAGCGGGGGAGATTTATTTTTAAAACGATAATGTCACGTTTTACATCCTGTGTTGAACTAGGCAATGACGTCAAGTTGGGAAAATTAATTAGCAATGGAAAAATACAATGAATTTTACATCTCTAAACACGAGGTTCGTGGAATACATTTTTGATAAAATAACAATAACTAGGTACATTATGTAATCTAAGTAAATTACATTGTGGATGATGCAAGAAAGTACATAAGCTAAAACGTGACTAAAATGGTCGACAAAAGAGCTCAGTATAAATCCCACGAGACGATATTCGATATTGAACTTGTTCCGTGGCCGTGTGTCGAAGGTCAGGGGGTGGGCCTTGGGGGATAATCCGCAATGTGACTCCGGACCGGGCGCAAGTGCGCAACATGCGAACACAAAGATTCAAGTATTTGATCCGGTGCGAGTGTAACATTTGTAGTTTAAATTGTTTAGGTTTTTTATACACCGTGTTTCAGAGGATATCCGTTAACATTGGCAAACACTTCTACAGCTTTTAGTGATCTAATCTTACAAGGGAAGTAATACTTGAAAAGGCTTCGTTTCAAAGTTATTTGTTATTTTTTTTTATTAAATTTAATTAAGTTGTGCAGTAAGGAAGGGTCTTTTTTCAGGCTGAGTTGCCAATTCGAAAGATAATCTATCAAACTGATATCTTCATTTCATTTGCACATACCCTAGAGGGACCCGAGAGTTAACACAGAAGTATAACGGAAATGCCGATTCGAATAAAAAAAAGTTTTAATTGAACACGGTGTATATATTTTTATGGAGGATTTTTAAAACAAGTTTGAAGTTTTCTGTTACCTTTAACTACTACTAGTCGTGTCACTACTTCTTTAGTATGGTGAAAAGATTTAAGGTGCACTTCAAAGGCTAATTTTGTGCGCTTGACACATTTAGATTCTACTACGAGTACATGCAGTTTCCTGACGATGTTTCCCTTTACCTTTTTTTCCATAATTTATTTTTATATACCATTACACCTTAAAGGAGTGTGAATTATTTTATTTTCAATTTAAAATAGGTATTCACCTAATCCAGTAATTTTCCATTCAGATTCTAATGTTTGTTATCTGTCCGCTAGAGCTTCTGACTTCTGCTGTGAAACCCGCCCGGAATCCGACTTCAACGATCAATGTCAGGATCGCGACCTTTATAAAACATGTAGGAATGAAATACCGTCCAAAGCTGCCATTAATATTAAAATAATGAAACTACCGGGAATAGATAGGCACAGTCGCCTGCATTATAATTTACACATTTTTTAACACTCGAAAATAATGTTTTCGAGATTTTTAAAAGTCGAACACTACCACCTCCTTTTATGTTAGATTGATATTGTTTTGTAACAGACTGCAGATAGGTCCTACCTCCTACCCGCTTTTTAAAATAATACAAAAATGAATTTTCAGGAAAACCATCATCATCATCATCATCATCGTCATAACATCAGCCATTTTTGTTCCCATAGTACAAGCTTTGCTAAGTTTAGGGCTAGATGGCGCTGTGTGAAATGTCCACAAATATTTATTTATCATCATCTCCCTGTCCTTATCTCACTTATGTGGGATTGGCACAACGTGTATTTTTCTTCCACCTCCCTCTACCAGCCGTCATCTCAGTATTAATTCCTTTCGTACTCTTATCATCTTAAACACAATCTATCATACTTTCTTTAGTCTACCTCTACTCTTTTCGCCACATGACTTTTATCCCTCCTCATGACATGTCCTTACCATGCTAATCTATTACTCCTCAACTTCTTCGTCACAGGCACTACTTCCAAGCTTCCTCTAATATACTCAATCCACATAAAAGTATAAAAGCGATACAAAATGACTCGGATAACGTCCGAGGTAGTAGTAGTAGGCTAGCTCGCGGGCTGGACCACAGCGTCCAGACAGGAAAAAAAAAAAAATATACTCAATCCGTATCTTGACCATTCTCGTCACTCCACACATCCATCTCATCTCTAGTGAATGCAATCTTCTTTCATTCATCCGTCCCTTTTGCTGCCCAACACTCAGATCCATATAATATGACATGTCTGATTTGCAATTTTTCCCGTAAATTTTCAGGAAAACTTTATAAAATAAACCATAATGCATAAAATAAATACCTTGGTAACGTTTCCTAACTGCAAGCAAATGGGGTCTGCAGACCTGTAACGTGATTATAGAAGCCTTATCACTTGCTGTTGCACGAAGCAATCCTGTAAACAAAGAGTTTGCCTCCACAAACAACCCAGTGAAACGTTATATAAACAACATAGTAGTTGAAAAATACATTACCTTTTAAATGCATAACTCAGTGGAACATAGATTCATCTGAATGTTTCTAAAAAACATGAAACCCAATAGAGTAACGAACGAATAAATATCTTGAAAAGTAATTATTACTATTACTATTACTATTAGAAATTTTTATCACGAATTTAATTAAACCCAACCTAGAATATACTAGAATATGCTCGATTTTGATTATTCTTTTATTATATAACAAAAAAAAACTCGTGAATTTTTGAATTTTTGTTTTTATCGTGGTTTTGCATTTATTGATCTTTCTTTGTTTTTATCGTAATCCAGCCCTGTTACTTCTAAATATTTTTTCATACTGCTGCCGTTAAATTATTTGCTCATATGGTCCTCGAGAAAACTCGCCCCGTAGCTACTCGTCTACAGCGTGCGATGGTCGGGGGCGGTTAAGGTCAGCGTATCTACTTGTTGTACTCTTCTCGTAGTAACTACTGCGTACTCTGTGTTGGTACTAAGGGAGGTGCCACCGGCTCCATCCCTCACTCACCCTCAGTACAGACAGAACTCGCCGCGAACTACACTTGTATACGCTTGCTTTAATAAAAATAAATATTTATTTGAACAATTCTAAATTCGGGAGTTGAGTAATGCTGGTTATTATTACGAATTACGTTATTACTTCATTGTGAAGTTTTGTTGAGGTGAGTCGATATGTTAATTGTTATGTGGTGTGAAAACATGGAATGTTTAATATCCATACTTAAAAACTTAAACAATACTGTAAAATAATAAAGTGTTTAAATTATAATAGAATACATTATTTTTTTTTACCGATAATTATATTAAAGTGACAAAAGATATATTTAAAAATATAACTACTAAACTTTATAAATATCACTGATAAATCACAAGTCTAATATTACTGAGCGTATTTGAGCGTCATTGAAATAATTTTATAAATAGTTGTAGTTGAGATGGCCGAATTCCAAAAGAAGTTGTATCCGAACTGCGATTCCAGCGTGTGGCTTCGCTCGTGTGAGGAGGAAGTCAATGAGCCCCTGGACGGCAAGATAACTGGTAGGCTCTATACTATACCTTGATATCACCATACAGTTTTATGAGCCTTTATGGTGGTTTAATGTGCCTCTGACTACCCTTGTTCGAGCCGATTTCACCATTTACACAGAACGACACTTTTTAGGGTTCCATACCCGAAGGGTACCAATAGGACCCTATTACTAAGCCTCCGCCTTCGCCCGTCTGTCAGCGGGCTGTATCTCATGAACCGTAATAGGTAGAGAATTTAGAGCATTGAAATTTACACAGAGTGTGTTTTATGAAAATAAAAAATAAAAGGGAACCCCATACAAGAAACATTTTTTGTGGCCAAAGTACATAGGGTATATAAAAGTAATATTAATAAAACCGGTCAAGTGCGAGTCGAAATCGCACACGTAGGGTTCCGTACCATCTTACGTAAAAAATGTTTCATGTATGGGAACCCTTTTATTTTTATTATAGCGGCAATAGAAATACACATTTTGTAAAAATTTTGGTACTACGGCTATTACGGTTCATGAGATACAGCCCTCTGACAGACTTACAGACGGACGGACATCGGAGGCTTTGTAATAGGGTCCCGTTGGCACCCTTCGCGAACGGAACCCTAAAAAGTACATCTGCGATGGTACAGAACCCTTCGTGTCCGAATTCGACTCGCACTGGACCAGTTTTTAAGATTCTTGTCGATATAATTGGACATAGAAAATTTAATAGAATTGCTTTTAATCTAGTGCCGTTTTTCGGTTTTTTGTTATATAGAAATGTACTTTCAGGAGAGATCCCATCATGGCTGAAGGGCACTCTACTGCGCAATGGCCCGGGCTCCCTTAAAGTGGGATCTATGAGATTCCAACATATCTTTGACAGCTCAGCTCTTTTGCATAGGTACCTAATTATAATACTTAATAGGTACGTAGTTGTAAATAATTTGTTTGTAACCGCCAAAAAAGTGTCTTCCTGGCCCTTATATTTGCCAAAGCTTATTGCTACATAAGAAGTTTCTGCAGAGTGGCCCATTATCCTACGAAAGCTAAATTTCAGGCTTAAATGACGGCATTTTACATGGACTGGATTTGGCTAGCACTTAGTTTAGGCTGGTACTGAAATACTGAAAATGTCTTTGATATCTCAGATTCGCAATCCACGACGGCACAGTAACATATCAATGCCGTTTCCTTCGCACCAACACTTTGAAGAAGAACCGCGCGGCCAACAGGATAGTGGTCACTGAGTTTGGAACTAAATCAGTACCCGACCCGTGTCACACCATCTTTGACAGGTATGCCTCTTGGGATTCTAGGAACAGCCGAGGTATTCTCCGTGGAACAACGTGAACGCATCTACATTTTGCCAAAACGTGACTTCATTACTTACAACGTGACTTGATCGATCTTATTGCGACCCTTCAGAGATTTCATGTACTGTGAATTTTCCAGTTAAAACTGTGTATAGCGAGATTGCATCTTGCAGTCAAGGACAGGGTCTGGGTGGGGTGGCGTGGGTGGCGAAACGGGGGGTTGAAGGGTACCTATAGTTATCGCTTGTCGTGGTAACATAGGAAAAGTACGCAGTTACATAAGCGTTTCCAGGGAATCTACGAAGGTTAAAACATGCCCTTTGTCTAATATTTAGTTATTATTTTCAGAGTGGCGGCTATATTCAAGCCAGGGGAATCCATGTCCGATAATGCCATGATTTCCGTATATCCGTTTGGGGATGAAATATACGCGTTTACTGAAGGACCAGTAATCCACCGGTAGGATATGGTTGTTGCATTTATAAATACCCATTTTTCGTAAAACTTATAAACATTTATCATCTTACTAGCTAAATTCAAAATGTTCAGAAAAATATGATTTTTGATAGAGAGTTCGTAAGTAATTTTAAAGTATATTTTATTTAATTGGCTTCAGGGTGGATCCAGTGACCCTTGACACGATGGAACGGAAGAATCTCACTGAAAATCTGGCGCTCGTCAACCATACGTCTCATCCACACGTGATGCCTAACGGTAAATATTTTTTTCATGTCGATCACCCGTATCTTTTCGATCATACTTTGATTCATTAATCTAGGTGTGCTCACTGAAGGTTTTTATCTCTAAAAACACTTTAAACACTAAACAATAACACTCTTCGATTAAACACTCCTATTTCTGTTGTTTTGGTATGATTGTAATGGCGTTTCTATATTTTTTTGTTATTACTTAGAGATAGATAAGAAAAAAATATTTTTTTCAGGTGATGTTTTCAACGTTGGAATGTCAGTAGTTAAAGGAACTCTACGCCATGTCGTTGTAAAATTCCCTTACACTGAAAAAGGTACCTTCCAATTTTTAACATACACCTTAAAAAAACCTTTTCTAGTCCTATTAAAAATGATAAAATTCTCTGACAACACAGTATCCTACCTTTGTTCATTAGGTGGCAATTCTTTTACTCAAAATTTTTATAATTTTATTGTACTCAGTTTGATTTCAAACGGTCTTCATAAAATTTTCAGGTGATATGTTCGAAAAGGCACATATCGTGGGCAGTATAAAACCACGTTGGCCCCTTCATCCAGCATACATGCACACTTTTGGTAAGAGACATTAAAATCAGTTAAAATATACCTTGGTATTTGAACATACCTCCAAAGTTCTTTTTTCTGTTACCTACAGGCATAACTGAGAACTACTTCGTAGTAGTGGAACAGCCTCTCACAGTTTCCCTATTGGGTGTCTTGCATAACCAACTATCGAACGAACCACTCGCCAGCAGCCTGATGTGGTATCCTAAGCATGAGGTAAGTTTCGACAAATTCTTCAACATACAAGATTCATCTACTTTAACCCCTTTCAGTTCTGGTCTGTAGGATCAATTTAACAATATATTTATATTTCTCTCATTGTTAAATGCCGTTATGTGGGTATAAGGGATGGATATCAGGTATTAAATCATATATTTCAGGCATAAGCGGGGCATAATAACATCATCGTAAGAAAACTGGTAGAAACTGGGGCTATCTTCCAGTACAAAATCACCATCATATCCACACACTATCTAAACTTAAATCTATGTATGTATATTATCATGCCCGTATCCCTAATGGAGTGAGCAGGGCCATAATAAGAAAACTTGTCACTCCTGATTAAAAGTCCCAAGATGGATATGGTGAAACATGGTGACAGGTAATTAGCCCATCATCGCCTATACAACGTGTAACATAATGTCCCTATAAGCCCGAAAGGGGTGTATTCAGACCGAGCACTTGAATACATTGACGTGTGCAAAAGTTCAATACATCATATTTGAAATTCCAATACAATTAAAAACAAATTATTTCATGAGAAATTTGTGACAACCCTATGTGTTTGTTTACCATTTGCGTAGGTAACAAACACACGCCCACCCTCCTATCGCGTCGGACCCATACATACGCAGACAATTGAACGCGCGGCAAGTTTCAAAAAGTACCTAGGTGTAATCACCAAAGTTTTCGTAAGAATTTGCAATTTTTTTAATTCTACGTAGAAATTAAAGTCGAAGATTAAAATCACGATATCTTTCACACATAAAAAAACAACTACCTACCTACATCTACCTAGGTAGTTACCTAAGGACCTAGGTACAGGAAAAGTTAAGTTATACCTTTTCTCCCTTCTTCTTGGTTGGCTCGGAACACGGCTAATTGACATGGTAGGTATTAGGTAGGTATGTAGGTACCTAGGTTGGTATTACTGGTACACATTCACATTCACAATCACAAAATTATTTTTGTCATTTTTTATTAGTAAGCTAGGTACTAATGGGGTACCTACTAGGTAGGGTGATAGGTTAGGTACCTATCATCATACCTACCTATCACTGAATTTTATCACTGTTGACACACACAGTAGGTACTCGGTATCCATCAAAGGGAAGTAGGTACAACACACCACCGAATTCCCGGTCTTCCCTCACTGGTGCGCCGGTGGAAAGATCCCGTCGAGAGAAGACGGTTCACCAATCCCAGAAAATAGCCCGTAAGATGGCAATGGCCGCCCTGGATAACGCTCTCTGTAGAGCTGACGCGCCGCTACTAAGCTATTAATTATTTGGTGCTGCTCCAACACACACACACAACACCATATCATAATACTCACCGTTTGAGTACAAAGCCGACATCGTATCGTTAATTAGTTACGCGAACCGAGAGATTACTTGTTGCAGTTGTTGCAAGGAACGAATGCTAATTGCGACTGATAAAAACCGATCTGTTTTGCGACCAAAAGTAGGTACCTATTGCCGAAAGCCGAATTTTTAGGGTTCCTTGTCTGGGGTAACCCACTAAATACCGATTGGGAAAAAAAAAGGAAAAAAACTTCACCATACATCTACTACTACTACTACTACTACTACTACTACTGTCGTCGTGTCCGTGTCGCTAGCTCTTTTGAACCAGTGTGGTGGAAGGATTAGAGTGCACCTTGAAGGTTCCTTTCGTACACTTTGACACACGTCTATGACATGCCTGGTTTCCTCACGAGGTTTTCCTTCACCGTTTGAGAGCATTGATATTGCACACATAAATTTCGAATCGAAAAATCCATAGATTCGAACTCACGACTTAAGGATGGGAAGGCGGGGTTCATACCAATATGCTACCATGTGCTCCATCCCCATTTGCTACTAGGTACCTACCTACTTACATAATAACCTACCAACAATTACGTAGTTCAATCAAGAAAAGTAAAAAACAAATAAACCTACGGAACCAATTTGATTTTATTAAACAAACGCTTGCGGTGCGGTGTCGGTTGACGGTTGCGGATTTTGAATTTAGCAAAGGCACCGACAGCCAATTAGGGCGAGGTGCCATCCCACTAGTTGTTGTTGTTGTTTCAATGCAACCAATGACAAATAGGCTGTTCACGATGAAAATGAAGATTAGTAAGACAGATAAGTCACAACCTTTGACTTTAGTGCCCAAGTAGGTAGGTACAAAATTGCATTGAAAAATGCTCCAATGAATATTGGAATAATACATCGTTGGAAAAACTAAAGTGGAATAGGGTCACGGCTTTATCCTCAGGCACGGTAGACCTCTTCTCATACTTCTTGTTACCTACTCAAGATGCTTTTAAGGCCCGAGTAGGTAGGTACAAAATTGAGTAGGTATCACGGCTTTATCCTCAGGCACGGTAGACATCCTCTCATACTCCTTGGCACCCACTGAGGATACCTTTAAGGCCCGAGTAGGTAGATACAAAATTGAGTAGGTAAGGTACCTATCTCCTATACTAGGTACTTAACAAAGAGATCTGAAAGGATGTTTACGGTGCCTAGGGATTTTAGTCGTGATGTGACCTTACATTTTAATTACCAATAAATACCAAGGTACCACTAGGCCTTCAAAAAAAAATAGAAATTACTTATTAAGCCACCTCGTTATTAGGTAAGTAGGTAGGCATTTTACTAATGGTGTCTGTTCTGTTACCTGTTTCATCTAGAGTTCACACTTAAAGGTCAAAAAACAGCTGTAAATAGGGATGCCTCATGTTGTGTCAAGTTACGTATTGGAGCAAAGTTTAAGAGACATTTCATGAATGAAAACCTTTGAAATTTTAAAAGTCGTTGAACAAACGTTGTTCGCAATGACGTATAGAACACCCCCGTTTCGGGCTTATAGGGACATTATGTTACACGTTGTATAGATGCATTATGTTGGGTACGACACTATTCCTTAGTCGACTTTTACGACATGCGCGGGGAGAGAAGCAGCTGCACGCATTCTATGTTTTGTTTTTACTCCCAGTCCAGCAGAGAAGTATTCTTAAGTACTTATCTATCTATCTATATAAAACGATAAGCATTTTTCGGCAATCAATGCACAGGTCAAACTACTGAAACTAGAAAGATGAAATTAGGAAGGTAGCTTATAGCTCCTTTTATAGCAAAAACTAATGCGGAATTTTTAGAAGATCTACCAAATGTTCACACCACGCGAGCGAAGCCGCGCGTGTAAGCTAGTCAATGTAGAAACTATGTACGTACTGATAGCAGCGCAGGTACCTATCAGGTGAGCATATTACTACTTAGTGAAAGGTTGTTATGTAAAAACAGGAGTGCCGATTTGTTTTACTCTCAGTACCTCACCCTTTCCTAATCAAACATAATGTCATGCACCAATTTTTCAGTTCGAAAAATTTACGAGCATCCAGACCCGCGACAGCCAAGTCATCTCTTCCCTTTCCTAGTCAAACAAAATGTCATGCACCAATTTTTCTGTTCGAAAAATTTATGAGCACCCAGAGCGACAGCCAAGTCATCTCTTAAATCTCATCCACAGACGCACGTAGTCCTGATAAGCCGGAAGGACGGCAAGGAACACAAGCGGTACCGCACCTCAACCCTCTTCTTCCTTCACATCATCAACTGCTACGAGCTGGATGGCTCGCTGCTGCTTGACCTGTGCTGCTACAAGGACGCAAAGGCCCTGGACGCTATGTATGTCAAGGCTATTGAGGTGAGAACTAACGAAATCAATTTTACTCAGGATTAGAATCTGCTCGAGTGGTACTGGTACATACAAAAACAAATGTGTTTACCCATTTCTTGTAATTTTCCTCTTACTAACGGATGTCTCTGGGTAGGTTGCCACAGCAACATTGTTTATCAGAAAATATTTGCACGGAATTTGGAATCAAGTTTTTAGACAAATAAAAAGTTTGCTATGGTAGTCTAACCGAAACGCCGCCCGTAGATATTATATGTTACTACCGGCATATGTTAGTTGAATATAGAACTAGCATAAAACGAGATGATTTACCTCGGAGTCAGTCCCCCAAACTTATAGATTAGAATTTTCAACAAACATTACTGTCCACAGATTATGGTCATGACGATTTCAGCCTTTGGAAATGTATTCAATAAAACATTATGATTCACAATTTTAAATTAGCGTTGTAATTTATCATGTTCACGGAAAATTAATTTATCATTTGCCGTGTTTCGGAGGGCACGTTAAATTGTCGGTCCCGGCTTTTAAATCGTTAAGCCATAACGGAGACCTTTAGGCGGTCTAAAAACTCCGTTACTAGAGTTGGCCACTAGCTCATACGAACATACATACATACATTTATCATGTAGATATATTTTATTATATTTGTTTTCAGACGATGCAAAGCAACGCGGACTACGCCGAATGGTTCAGAGGGAAGCCTAAAAGACTGGTGCTACCGCTAAACGCGCCCAAACTTACGCGAGTAGAGCCAACGCTGATCGTCGACCTGGGCTGTGAAACTCCGAGGATACACTATGATCTGCATAATGGTAAGTTTCAAACCTCTTAGCACTGTAGCATGGACTTGTCGATCTCAATATTTATCGATCGATCAAAAATCTGCATCAACCTCTTAGCACTGTTAGCATGGACTTGTCGATCTCGATATTAATCGATCGATAAACAAATTTTGTCTACCGAATTTTATCGACAACCTCTAGCGTCTTAACGACAAGTTTATCGAGGCTACTTTCATGTAGCCTCGATAAACTTGTCGTTAAGACTTTATGTCGAATCATTCGTTCTTCGTTCATTCGCAGATTAAAAAGATAATTAGGCATAGGAATCAATTTTTAAACTGTCTTATCAACTAAAATATTTTTGACGTTATTTTCGTATAAAAGCATCCGAGGGAAAATAAAGTTACTCATTATTTTCATTAATACACAATTTTATTTGAGAAATTTTAAATTTATGTAAAATGTATTCCATTTTGAAATATGGAAGCTATAAATTATATGAATCTGTTCTGTTTTTTTCCCCCCCATATTTTACTGTTTATATATATTTTTTAATAATATTATGTTAATTTTAATTTTGTTGTGAGAGAAAATAAAAAAAATATATATATATAATTTAAATTGTTGCAGGCCGCCCCTACCGATACTTCTATGCCATGAGTTCCGACGTGGACTCTGATAACCCTGGAACCGTGAGTATCTTTGTGAACGATTTTCTAATAAGTAGCATTTAATAGACATAGATTATCCATTTTACACCGAATTAAACCGTCTCAAACATTTTATGCGTCATTAGATCAACAGCCATGGCTGTTTTCTAGTAATTTTAATCTAAATAGATGTTAGGATGACCGATTAACTAAACTGATAGGTCGATAAATCCACAACTATGAGAAATTCATAGGTTTGTACAATACGCTCTAAATAAGCGAAATTGTTAGATCGACACCTAAGCGACACTCATAAAAGCAGTAAAAAAATACAAAACATTTTTTTTTTATAATTTATGTTATTTTATGTCAATTTAGTGAATGAAGCGAGTCTAATGTTACCTTATAGAGTGCAGTGACTAAGTAAAATGCGGTTAAAGAAAATAACGTATGTTTTTGTTAGGCTACAACAAAAACCTAGTTGCAAGCGTCAAGAAGCTCCGGTAACCGCTTACCATCAGGCGGGCCGTATGCGGTTTTATATAAAAAGAAATCATTTAAATGGTAGGAAGCAAATTTTTATCTGCACATTAATTTCAACATGATGGACCATCTATATGGGCGATGGGCTGATCACCTGTCCCCATGGATCACCATTTCCATCTTGGGACTCTTGGATCAGCTTTGATGCGGCTCTGCCCACCCAGTTAGGAATACAAGCGTGATAATATGTATGTATTTATGTATATTAAAGTTGATGATAATGGTTTATTTCTATCCTTTAGATAATAAAGGTGGATACTGCAACAGGAGAGACAAAAACATGGTGCAATGCGAACTGCTACCCAAGCGAACCTATTTTCGTGCCGACGCCTGATGCAAAGGTAAAAATTTAGTTGTAGGATATTTTTGAACACTTCAGGTAGATATTTGAAACATCTAGGCACATTATGGTTTAAGTACACATAGATACGTCTAACGTATAAATAACACCCAACAGTCACATACATAGTCTTGACCCTACACTAGGATTCCCTGTGTCGTGGGTATCAGAAACTACGAGTACCATGGTATCACAACACCCAGAAACATTTCTTCCGCAGCGGGAATCGAACCCGCGCTTCTTGCGTCTCCGCCGAGCAATCGTCTGCCACGCCGCCGAGGCCGTCAGCGGGTAATTTAATAAAATGATGTGTCACCGTAACATTTTCCTTTAGTTGTTGTAATTACTATAATGGTGTAGGTGTTACCTTGACTTCAAGATCTTAGGACTAAGTAAACTTATTAAAAAACTCCTTTTAACAACACACAGCCCTCAGTTTATCAGTTAGGTCCTGGAAGTGCACGAAAAGGCTGACACATATTCATAGGAGGTAAAATTACATATAAAATTGCGACCACGGTCAGACATTAGTTGGAATGGCATAGAACGTCAATCAAACATAGAAAACTAATATTCGGGCATGTGGTTAACTATTACTGAGGAATGTCATGAGAGTCAATGAAGCGAAAGAAGTAAGTCAGGATCGTAGCAAGTGGAGATCCGTAATTTCTGCCTACCTCTATGGGAGACAGGCGTGATTTTATGTTTGTATGTATGGACTGGAAGTAAAGAAAAAACATAGAATGCGTCCAGCTTCTCTCCCCGAACATGTCGTAAATGTCGGCTAAGGGATAGTATCCTGTCCAACATGAGCTACAATAAGCAAGTATTCCCAAGGAGGGTTGACGTCAGGCAGGCGGCCGGTCATAAAACACCTTAGCCAAAACTCTTACAGCATGATCCAAGGAACATGTTGTGCCGACCCCACATAGAGTGGGATAAGTAAGTTAGTTCGTATGAGCCTGTGGCCAACCCTTGTGACGGAGTTTTTAGGCCGCCTAAAGGCCTCCGTCATGGCTTAACGACTTAAAAGCCGGGACCGACAATTTAACGTGCCCTCCGAAGCACGGAAGCGCTCAGCTCCGTCATGATAATGTATGTATATATGGTTAACTATTTTGACTGTTTTTATTGAAGCTTTTTTATTTTCAGGAAGAAGACGACGGTGTGTTGCTAAGCGCGCTAGTGTGGGGCGGGTTCAGGGACTGCGAAGTGTCACTCCTTGTTCTCGACGCGCGTACCATGAAGGAGATTGGACGAGCTCACTTCCACACCAAGTCGCCGGCTCCCAAGTGCTTGCACGGCTGGTACTTGCCTCAACACGTCAAGTAGGACGACAACATGCTTTTAATTAAGCTGGTTTTAACGAGTTTTGATACTGTGTTACATATTGAGATACAGATTTGATAAAATGAGATCGCGAAACGGCCCTTGTCTATCCCGTTCTGTTAGTCGGACTGTTCGATTGGTCTAAACTATTCGGGAAATTTAGCTAGGCGTGTTTCGGTAAATGGGATCGGTAAATGGGGAACTGAGTCGAATTGTTCTTTTTTATTTAAGTAAATATAGTTTTACAGGCTAATAAGGCCGTGTATTTTTTCTAAGGAAAATGCGAGTTGCATAAAATGAGTTGGAGAAAAGGCATGTTAAACGCCTAAAAATGCTGGTATAGCAAATCCATAACCTAGACCTAGCGTAAATGCTATTAAATTAACTCTTAGCAAATTGTTTCTGATATCCACGACGCAGACAGTCAAGGCCACAGAATACAGACGAGATACTCGTGTTTTGAGGTCAAGACTGCTTATGTGTTGTATTAAGTAGATATTATTTACGTATTCAGTTAATATTTTCTGAGGCATGGTGGCAGAAAAATGAGCGTAACAATTGTTTATGAGAATGGAAAAAAACTATGCACCTGTCTAAAGGATTCAGTGTGTTATTCAAATGTAGGTACGGATACTCCCAAAGCTATGAGGCTAGAGGTTAATTAATAATCAATTACTGTTAATGATGAATATTAAATCCAACAGGTATAAATGTAGGAACATTTCTAATTGGTAAATATAAAAATTAAGTAGATTTTAAACGCTATTGATTGTAAAAAAATACTTCAATTAAATGCTGCACAAAACTGAAACATTTTATTTCATTAAATGATTTAAATACCCAAGCTCTAAAACAATACTGAAACGACAGCTAATGAACATTATCATCTTGTACCAACTTAGCAGTATAATCCCACAGCTCCGTACCTTTGCTTTCACTCGCTGCCCTCCACAGCATGAAGCGTTTGGAACAGTCCACGAAGTATTCACCTGAAACCTTTTCACATTGCTCTGAAACTGCCAAATGAACCACGGTCTGTGCGCCCCCCTCCGCCGTCCTGCTGTACAAGCACGACCATATCCAGAAGATAAACCTTAACACGTGCGGGAGGTGCGTGGTGATTCCGGTCATTATGACCCCAGGGTGAACCGCGTTAGAAACCACCCCCGAACCTCGAAGACGCCTCGACAGCTCGTTCGAAAACACCAACATACAGAACTTGCTGTTAAAATACGCAAACACGTTATTATTCCAAAATCCCCTCTTGTTTATAGTGTTCTGGTTAAAGCGACCGACGAAATGTGAGATCGAGCTGAGGTTTATAACCCTGCTGGGCTGCGATTTCTTCAGCAACGGCAGTAGGAGCTGCGTGAGAAAAAAGTGTCCGTAGTAGTTAACCTGCATCGGATAAATGTTTCCGTCCTCGGTGTATGTGTCCGAGAATCCGTATACGCCGGCGTTGTTCACTAAAACGTCGAGTCTGTCTTCGGTCTCGTAGATCTTCGCGGCAAATTGACGCACTGATTTGAATGATGATAGGTCCATGTGTTGGTAGACGACGTTGTTGTTACCGGTCTCCTGTATTATTGAGTCTTGTGCGGCGGTGCCGCGGACAGCGTCCCGACAAGCC
Source organism: Scotopteryx bipunctaria (assembly GCA_949320045.1). NCBI lineage: Eukaryota > Metazoa > Arthropoda > Insecta > Lepidoptera > Geometridae > Scotopteryx > Scotopteryx bipunctaria. Next base: position 6,586,150 of record OX439450.1, on the reverse strand, counting down.
AGGATTACGCGCGCACCGCGTCTCGCCAACTCTTTAGCAGCGTGGTAGCCGATACCCGCATTCGCTCCGGTCACTATCACCACTTTACTCTTCATAGTCACCGCGCACTTGCAATTCCTTGCACTGAATCTGAGGTATAAGCAAAACATAACGAAAAATGACAACATTAGAATTATTAAAACCGTAACCGTAACGAAGACCATGACGCGCGGCTTTCTGATGCAATTTAAAACTCCCAACTGGTTACAACCGAGCGAGTCTACCGAACAGGCCTAGAAATACAGAACTCGCTTATTTATAGTTGACGAACACATCGTCCGCAAAAGGGTTTACCAAAATTTTAAAAATAATACCTAAGTATAATATTAATATAATATGCTATTTTATTCTGTTCGAATGTGTAAGTAACTTTAGAATAAACGTCTATTCCCAGCTGTTCTGTTGAGTCCTAGTTATGTCGGCAGAACTAATGTCAAAAAAATCCAGTAGTTCTGTGACTTATAGGACTATGCTTTACACCTGGCTTCAAATGGTTCATTTTTGTATTTAGGGTTTCGTACCCGAAGGGTGCCAACGGGACCCTATCACGAAGCCACCGCTGTCTGTCCGTCCGTCCGTCCGTCGCGTCGGGCGGGCTGTATCTGTAACCATAATAGTGAGAGGGTTGAAATTTTCACAGAATAAGTGTGTATTTTTATTGCCGCTATAACAATAAATAATAAAAATAAAGAGGGGAGGGGCGGGCATTGGAATAACATATAGGCTACTTTTTATCTGGGTACAACCCGAGCGAAGCCGCGGGCGGCAGCTGGTGTGATTATATGTAAGATATATATAATTTCGATCAGGTAGATGGGGTAGGGTAAACTTGCCTTAATGGTAACCTACCAGTTTAAATGTTTCGTCCATTGTTATTTTATGAATCTAAGGTTACTAAAATAAAAAATACGAAAATAAATCTTCATTTATCTGAGCAGCGATATGCTAAATCAAATTATACAAAAACAAAGAAATCTCTAAAATAATAAAAAAAAGTTGAAAAAAGTACAATTAGGATTTATCGTAAAAATTTTAGTATTTAGTGTTAAAAACACATTCTAAAAGGTTTTATAAAAATCCGTTCAGTGGATGGGTTCCGAGGTTTAAACCTTACGGCACTCCACTATGTTGCTCCGAGGTGTTTTAATTTCAAGCTCCAAAAAAGGTGAATCATCTAATTTTACTCTGGAACGATGTTCGATCTATAAAGTACCTAGGTAGGTAGGTACCTAATTCTTTTACTGTTATACCATATACTCGGTCATGGATTAATCCAATTAATCTTTACGTGTACTCCACATGGTAAACAATGATGAATAAGCTACTTAAGTGGACAAACACCGCTCCTACGTATCAGCGAGTACCTACACTGTTCATTAGTGGTCAAGCTTTCACTCGCGAAAGGCATTGTTCTCCAAAAATTTCATTATTTATGTAAAAGCTGGAAAATTCTGCACAATGTCTGATCCCTATAACGATTCGCGTCTTTGGTCGGAGTTCAATGAAAGAATACTAACCGAAGAGCCTCCGTGGATGATAATACTTTACGGGGTTATAATGTCATTTGTCTTCGTGGTCGGCATGATCGGGAACCTGCTAACTTGTATCGTCATCTACTCCGACAGAAGCATGCACACCGCAACCAACTACTACCTGTTCAACTTAGCAGTATCGGACATGGTCGTCACTCTGGCGATTTTAATAGAAATTAAGGATTATTTTATGGCAAACAAGGAGCCTTTATATTACTTTTATGATGAAGTGACATGCAAAGTGCACTACTTCTTGGTAGTAACTCTCTGGAACCACGGTGTCTTAGTGATGACGGCGCTGGCTATAGAGCGATACATTGCGATTTGTTATCCTTTGGTAGTGCAATCTTCGCCGGTTTGGCGCAGGGTGGGTAAAGTTATCGTGCTCATTTGGGTTGTGGCCATCGCAGAAACTCTGCCCGAACTGTGGACCGTCGGCCTGACTAAGACTCCAAAAGCCAACGTTTGCTTCATCCAGCCGTCTTCCCACGCGCGGATCGTGAACGGCGTGCTGGCCCTCTTCACGTTCCTTATACCGCTGGTGATTATGTTGTTTGTGTATACCATGATAGCTTACAAAATGAAGGAAATGCAACAGAAAAGCAATGGTAGAGACAAAGTATTCAACCATCGGGATAATAGGAGTAAAGTGAATAAGCTTATTGGTAAGGACATAATATTAAGTTGTTACTTTATTGTGCTCATAATCTTGATCTATAAGTTACTGATTAACATTAACTGAGTTGGTGTCGTTTTATTTGTGTCATAAGTCGAATTTTATTGTTCAGTAGCATTGACGGTTTCGTTCCTCGTGTGCTGGCTCCCGTTCTTCAGCGTGCGACTTCTCTTTTTCGCCCTGGACCTTGAGCAGCTCATTCGTTTAGATACGGTGAGTACGTAGGTACCTCTGTGTGGTCAAACTCTAAATCAAACTATTTTCCTTATATTCGCAGCAGTTAACATAACTTAGGCGTTGTACCTAGTATTATGTAAAACAGTTATAAACTTATGCGAAGGTCAACCAACAATCTAAAAGGCGTAGAGACGCTACTTCTGCCCTTCGACCAATAATAATATTCATAAATCGGAGGGCTACCCTTAAAAATAGTTCCAGTCTCGATTCAATATTTTAATATATTTTTCTAGGTAGTTTTAATTTCATTGGCTCCATCTCATCTTAGTGGGACAAAACCTGACAAAACGCAAGTCTGGAGCCGCGACTGAGACAGGTGAAAACGCCAAGCCCCGTCGCGTAAATACTCTGTCCTCTCGAATGGCTGAATTTTTCCGCCGTTTGGTGTTGAAATACTAGACTACAGACTAGATTGAAGCTTTTATAAAAAGACTTTACATTAATTTGTTAGTAAATGCCACAGTTGATAAAAGGACTGCTTTTTAGCGCAAATAATTTATTTGCCCAATACAACGCAGGAAGGCTGCCTACCTTAAGAACAATGTATGTTTAAAATTGTATTACTTTTTACCCGAATGCATTTTTTTGGGTGACTATAAATTTTAATGTTGCATGTACATATTTTGGGTGAAGCTGTATGCCCAAAATGCCCAAATGGCTTTACTAACAGAATCGTATTGTTTCAGTGGTGTAGCTCTTTGTACAAGTTTTCGGCAATGAACAGCTGGTTCAGTACCATGCTCAACCCGCTGCTGTTCAGCCTCATGTCTACCAAGTTCCGGAACGCGTTGAAGGTAAAATCACATACCTAGGTACAACTCTGAAAATGTATAGGGTCATTTTTCTGACCAGGTGCCTACTAAAAGTAGACAAACGCCTTTAAAGGCGAACCTGAAGGATTGAGTGACATATAAACATCCTATTAGTATCTATTATACCTATTGTCGAAAGTTTACATAATCTGTATATTTGTGTTTCAATAATACTTCATAATTCAGCTCACTCATCGAATCTAAGTCTACATAAACCGTGTATTTTTTTCAGACCTTATGGAAAAAAATAACGAAGCGACAGGATCATCAGGTATCAATGATACGGGTTTAGGCCAAGAATTCGTCATTTGTAGCTTTAGTGTTCTTCGGTAAACATCTGCGTATTTAAGTATAACATTTCAGTTTAGTCAGATTGTGTAAGATATCTTACCAAAGAGATAAGGTTTAAGAAAATGAGCCAATATAAATTCAAATAAGTACACTCGAGAGCAAAAGTTCGGGTCATCTAAAAAAACCTGATAAGATATAAGTACTGATTATAGCTTTTATAATGTCGCTTACACCCATAGAATGTACCAGTATTCTCACAATGCTAGAAAATTGGAGTCAACGTGACTGTCGGACAGTCGGTCGGTGTGTCACTGTCAACAGTACGAGATTTCCGACGTTACGAGAAAACCGACCCTAACCTACGCAGACCAGTAAATGACAGGCCTAGGTACACACCACAGCACGAGAAGAGCGATACTTGCTCAGCACAATACTTCGAAATTACTTTCTCACGGGAACTGCACTTAGACACCAGTTTCTACGCCTCGAATGAAGCGACCCAAGTGCACGACTGTAAGACGACGACTTGCGGAAGCTAATTTGAAACCATTTACCTCCGAATACTCAAACGCATCTCAGAGTTAAGCACGTCTGAAGTGACGAGTTTTTGACAGATTTTCATCAAAAACTGTCAAAAAACCGTGACTTGAGACGTGCTCAACTCTGAGTCGCGTTTGAGTATTCGGGGGTTAGACCCGCAAACGGCGCCAAACTAGAGCGTAATCATCGTATTTCAAGACAAAGTTATACACAAAGATATGCATTTACTTCACTGAGCTAGCATTCATGGTTTGCGAGATATTCAGGTTTTTTATACGACCCGGAACTTTTTCTCTCGAGGGTATTTGTAAGAAAACATTGTAAGTTGTAACAGTCACCTGTATGCTCTACGTTACCGTTATCTCGGTAAATTAGGGCTGCGTATTCTTAACTGCTTTAGTGATTTTAGTTGTTAAACTTCTATCTTTATTCAAAGATTTCGTAAAATACTAAGAAAAGTAGGTAATAGGAAAAATATGTATAATGCCTATGTCTAGTGCCTACCCTATTCAGAAAAGAAACAAAACTGTTTTACTTCCTCTTGCTTGGGTAGGTAGGTAAGTACAGGTAAGTAATAGGTAGGTACCTACTTATTATAATGCAATAACATAGAGGTTTTTAAAATGTCGTGATAATAATAATAATAGCTACAATGATAAGCATAAAATACATAGGTTGCAAAAAACTAAGGTAATTAGGTATTTATGACGTTTTGCGCCGCATGTAGGTCCAATTTATTCGTTTAGAAAAAATAATGTCCTTTTGTTTTTCACATTATTTTGTTTAGTGTTATTTGTTTCAAAATAAACGAAATAAAAAAAAAAAACAATTTGTGTATGATCATGTAAGACAACACACCGAAGAGATAAGGCAATAGGAAACGAACCAATATTAGGTAGGTACCAATATTGTTCTCAAATAAACATTGTTAAAGGCCTTCTACACGGTCGGGACCAACCGCTGGCCATCGTGTCCTTGCTTGGACGAATATTCGTCCAAGTGTCCTTGGTCGGGTTGATGTAAAAATGAACAGTGTAGAATCGGTTGATCGACTAATATTTGGTTGATGTCAACGGCCTTGGTTGTGAGAGCATCACTCGCGACAGGCTACGTCTGTGGTCAGCACCGACCGTCTGGGACACGAGCGCTTCAGTGCGCGCTTGTCAGTATTCGCGGGCCGTGTTTTAGCTACGTCTTTACGCTTTGAATGCCGGAGAGAACTGACAAGTTAAGTCAACCACCTGACCGTGTAGAACGAACACAAAATTCGGTTGACCCGACCAAGGACACGATGGTCAGCGGTTGGTGCCGACCGTGTAGAAGGTCTTTTAGTTCGATGTCATAAGAGTCGCGTTGCATTACGCTCTACGTCACTAATCGTTATCTTTCTGACTACGTATTTTTAGGTCATTTTTTTATCTGTATTTTAGTTATTCAAACGTCGTCTTCTCAAAAAAATTGTGAATATGGTAGGTAGGTAATGGAAAATGCTTGTTAATAATAATGATAATTCTTTATTTCGGACAACATAGATCCATACAAATTATGAGTATAAATAACAAACACAATACAAAAAATAATAATAGGTATTTGGCCTTATTTTAATAAACTACGCAAAGTATGGGATTGACATAAAAATAGGTACATGTGGTGTTACTTGTTATTGCGATTGCCTTTTGATTTTGGTTATAAATACAGATCTTTAACAATTATAAACTGTTCAATATTGTTTCTATTTGTCACGCCTATCTAATAAAAAATGAGCTTTTATTTATTGTTTTTTAATTTGTTGAACTCTGGTTTGTCCCCTGTATAAGCAACTTTCCTCCCTAGCTGTATCTATAATTAAGTTAGTTTTTAGGGTTCCGTACCCGTAGGGTGCCAATGGGACCTTTTTACTAAGCCTCCGTTGTCCGTCTCGTCTTATCAGCGGGTTGTATCTCATGAATCGTAATAGGTAGAGAGTTAAAATTTTCACAGAGTACCTATGCATTTCTATTTCCGCTTCTTTTTATATAAAAGGGAACACAAAAACAAGAAAAAAAAATTAACCTTTGTTATTAAGCTAAGCAACACATAGCGCGGTGTATTTTTTGTACTATTTTTGTGTATTTCTTGTACAAACTGTCTAAAATTTAGTGTTTTGTACAAAAATAATAATAAAATTAAAAATTAATTGGGTCACCATAGAAGATACGTCTTTCATTTCGCATTTTTGCTTAACTTTATAAGGAACATACCGCCACCTATGTAATAGGTGGCATACAAGATACATTTATGTACAATTATGATGGCACGGAACACTTCGTATGCAAATTCGACTCGCACTCTCGCACTTGACCGGATTTATTAAGATTGTTAGTTTTCCTCTTAAATAAATAAATAGTGGCAAATTTAAGAGGTGTTTCTACGTAAATGAAACACATTATATAGATTTACTTTAGTAGACAGAACAAAATAAAATATATACTGTACCTACCTACTTACTTTATTGGTTTAACTTATAGACTAGCTTAGGTATGTAATGCACATTGGACAGTGTAAATAGGTTGAAAAAAGCTGAGTCGTGGAATATAAAGGGTACTTTGTGATTATAAAATACGTACGTAGGTACAAGTACCTACTGGGTGTAATAGGACATCTCTTGAATATTGAAGGTACATATACCTAAAAGACATCAAAATAAAAGGGGTCAATATAATTCTGTTTTCACTTTTTTCAGCCTGTTCAGTATCATGGTATAAATGCACTTTTTCACTTGGTACTAATACACCCTGTAGGTATATTATGTAATACGAAAAAAAAGTATAAAACATGTTTCAAATGCACTAAAAGAGCTTTATTAACTTTGATCCATTAACCATACTGGTTCCAAAGAACTATTGCCACCAGTATAGTAAGTGTAATGGGATCAAGAGATCTATTTGTTCCTCTTCCGGAAGCGCACGTACACGGGGTCCTTAGTTCTGAGCACGATATCGCACGTGAATGCTATGTCTTCAGGCCTGGTAACCGGCTCCAAGCGGTACTTACGCAGTAAACCTGACATGACCGTCTTCATCTCCAAAATCGCGAACTTTTGCCCTTGGGAAAGAAGATAATCATAATAATATATGTATAGTTGTAGACATTTTACACAGCACTATCTAGCCCTAAACTAAGCAAATCTTGAACAATGGGAACCAGATGGCTGATAGAATACTTTTATACTTTTTTTTTAATGCATACTTACAATACATAATATTACAACACCCAGACCCGGTAGAAATATTTGCAGAACATGCAAACATTTCTCCCGCAGCGGAAATCGAACCCGCGCCTCTTGCGTCTCAGCCGAGCACTCGCCCGCCACGCCACCGAGGTGTTTAAAGCTGTTTTGACTCCACTAGAATAAATTAAATGTTAGAGATTGCACGAAGTTTGCCGAAGCGCACAATATTTGTGGTACTACTGTACGTGTACCTAATTGTTATATACCTTCCGAGGGCAAAAATAAAAATAGAACGAACCAATGCAGTTCCTCGGGCCAGCACTGAAGGGGATGTACGCGTACGGGTGTCTGGAGGTGATGTTCTCCGGCAGGAACCGCTCCGGGATGAACTTCTCTGGCTCCGGATACAAATCCTCTCGGCGGTGCACGTCGAATATGTGGATATTACACACAGAGTCAGCTGGGACCGTGTAGCCACCTGCAGATATTACCCTTATTATTATACCTCAGAAAAAGTCGTACTACTATTACGTGAAGTAAGGATTCTAAGTGCGCTTCATAGGCTCTTTCGTGCACTTGACATATGTTATCGAACTTTTTAGTTTCTACAAAAAAAATGAAAAGGTAGCTTCGCTTGTGTATATAGGTACCTGGAAAAATGCTAAAAGAAGCCTATGTTACCATGCGGTCCATGAATATTAACTATACGAAAAATCATGTCAATCCGTAACTTCGTTGCTGAGTAAAGAAACACATCTCGTATTTATAGTATTGGCTTCAGGCTCGTTTGTGAATCGTAATATTGTCTGGTTATTGGTCACGTTTGTTACGTAACGAGCAAACTCAAAATATCGTAGGTTATCTTTACCTAGCATTATATAGGCCGGTTAGTACGGAATAATTGGTAAAAAAACAAGTTTAGGTCACAACTTATTTTTAAATTCTGTTATGCTATATTTGATAGTGTACCTACCTACAGCAGTTTAAAAGTAGCTGCCTATTAGTGAAAAGATAGTAGAAGTTGTAAAGTTATCTTACTTAGTACAACTTCTTCGGTGATGTGCCTGGCTATGAATGGCACGCTGGGGTACAGTCTCAGAGACTCCTTGATGGAGCACTCGAGATATTTCATATCGGCCAAGTCCTCCACGGTGGGAGTGCGGTCCGAATAACCGAAAATGCGTTCCTGCTCTTCGTAAATTAGCTCCTGAAACGTTCAAAATCTATGTATGAAAATGTTATGGTCGTACAAAAACTATAAATAATAATAAATAAATATTTGTGGACATTTCAGACAGCGCCATCTAGCCCTAAGCAAAGCTTGTATTATGGGAACCAGATGGCTGATAGAATACTTATATACTTTTTTTGTAAATACATAATACTACAACACCCAGACCCGGAAGAAATATTTGCAGAACATACAAACATTTCTCCCGCAGCGGAAATCGAAGCCGCGCCTCTAGCATCTCAGCCGAGCACTCGCCCGCCACGCCACCGAGGTCGTCTATGCTAGTACGTAATATTTTATTTTTAAATGTTACCTGCACTTTGGTCTCGTTTGCAATCCTCATTATCATGAAACTAAGAGCCGTTGCGGTAGTATCATGTCCCTGTAATACGAAAAAACGAATTAAAAATTAATTTTATAGTAAAATTATTACACCTTACTCGAATCTTTAGGTAAAATTACTCCTTACCTCAAACAAAAATGTGTCAACCTCTTCCCTAATCCCCTCCTCATCAATCCTTCCCTTCTTCTCCTGATCAAGCAGCATGTCCAACATAGCCAAGCGGCTCTTCTTGCCGTATATCTCATCGTCTACATTCCAACTCTCGATCTGGTTCACCTGCACGTACTCTTTCCGTTCCTGGATGATCTGAGTCGTGAACCTGTGGAGGTCGTCCACTGCCACTTTCTGGATGTAAGCAACTTTGGTGAGGTTAAACGCGAAGTCTAGGTAGAGCCAAGTCCTGGTGAGGCGGTAGACGATGCATTTGCCGATGACGAAGAGACCGCTGAAATATTTGTTTGTGACTGACACTATATCTTCGTCCATCGTTGTTCCCATCGATGTTTCTGAAAAACCATTTCTGTTCAAAAAAATGTAGAAAAGCGTCACTCATTCGTTTCTTCTATTTACTTTCACTGATTGAGGTATTAATATAATTCACAAAATTAAATTTTAAAATCCTACTTATATTGTCAATGCGAAAGTTTGTGAGGATGTTTGGATGTTTGTCACGTTTGATCAATCCTAAACGACTAAACGGACTTAAATGAAACTTGGACTTGGAAACTTATATACATAGTACATGTGATGGAATAGCATATACCTAGGCTATTTTTTATCTGGGTACCACGCGAGCGAAGCCCCGGGCGGCAGCTAGTATTACATAAATTGTTATTGATAAAAAAATGTTCAAAAAGCTTCATTTAGTGAACATTTAGTAAAATAAGTTTTACCACACATGATCCTCAAGGTATGCTTGGAGACCAGAGGCATTATATCCGTCTTCTCACTCTGCAACTCTGCTTGGAGCTGGTTCACGAACTCGGCGGTCTGCTCGCTGAAGGTTCGGCAGAACTTCCTCAGAATATTGAAGTGGAACGCAGGAGTCAAGAGTTTCCGTCTGTGGTGCCACTTCTCACCTGGAGATCAGGGAACTAAGTTTGGAATTATCCCGGCTAAAATATTATCCATGGTAAAGAAGATATACCCAATCAAACTTTTTTGTATATCTTAGTGGGCATGGGACACCCCAAGGAAAGCCCAGTGGGATCCCAGGCTGCGGATGATAATGATAATGAGGATAAAATAATATGCTGTAGGTGTCCGTCTATTAGAGGTTATCTTAGTCTTGCTTTAGCTAAGCCATTATAATACCTACTATTCAGTCGAGTTATCGCCAGTAAATAAGGTTAATACAGATTTTGGTACGTACCTATCGAAGGCCAAATATTGAAAATTTATCAAAGCTATTTTACTTCGTTGTCGAGTATTTATTTATTAATAGAATGTATAGGTACTTTTTATGGACTATATTTGAATTGGACATGGTCCAATCCAAGGATGTTATGGATATGAAATTTCGGATCTGGATACGGATACGGATATACATAGGAATAATATTCAGGGATGTTATGAAACTTATAAGCTGCTAGAAGGGAAATTACACATTCTTGCGTTTCACCTTACTAGCAACTGTATCAAGTTCCTCGAAATCTACAGAAAATGTACAAATCTACTAAATTTGGTTACATAGCATACTACAAGGGAAGGGACTACGAATGAGTAGTTTGTCGACTCGCGGGCAAAAACAAAAACTCGTCATAGTATGTCTCATTTAGAATCCGCCGAAACTTTTAAATCGGATTCGGTTACGGATAGACTTCTATTTCAGATATCCGATAGTTTCGGTTACGGTTACGGAACTCCATAACATCATTATTGATGGAGATTGATGGAGCCAGAGGTTACGGTTCATATCCCTATCTTATATTTTGTCTGTTTATTAAGATTATGTTGTAAATTATTGTAGAGTAGTAATTTAAAATAAAGTATTTCAATATCACTTTGAAAGGTGGATTTGGCCGTTTTAGAAATTACAATAAAAGGAATACTAAACTAGAACAAAATAGGTACGTACATAAATAAGTACGGTCGTAACTGAAATTTATTGTACATTATAAAATTATTTCAAATTAATATGGACAAATGCATGATTATTTATAGTTTAATACTATGAATTCTGAATTGAAAATTTAAAAGAATGAAGGTTAGATACTTTAATTTTATTTTATTTAGGTACCTGCCTATTCATGTACTTTTGAAATATTTAGGATACCTATATTTATTTATAAAATATACATACCATTGTTTATGAGCAACCCGTTGCCAAGCCAAGATTTCATAAACGAATATGGAATTCGTTTCTCATTAAATTTTACCTGTGACAGCAATACCTGAAAAAAATATTGTGTTTTGCTTTTTAAATGTATGATTTCAATCCTTTCACTAAGCTTGTTTGAATGAAATACTGACATGATGTAGGTAAGCCTAAAGGAACTAAGAAAGTAATTTTAAAAGTTCTTCCCAGGGGTGAAATGTTTGTACTTGTTTTTGAAAGTCGTAATAAGCGAGTGAAAGTGCGGTGGGGATCGGATCGGCTAGTTCTGTAGGTATTAAAGGCCGTTATTCCATAGGCCTAGTTAGTTCCCATAATATTATTGCCCTCACATCGACTTGATTTACGTTTCTGTTAGCGACAGATCTAGCCTAGCTCAAAACGCGTAGCAGCGCTACGAATGCACGTAGCAACTCTACGAGTTCTAATAGACTAGACTAGTCGGTTCTAGCTTATTTTGTACAGAAAAAGTTAACTCAGCAAAAAGTTTTTGAAAATATTTTTGTCAATTTCTACATAATTGCGTACCTCAATGTCTGCAGGGTCGTACACATTGATAGCTCGTAGATGAAAAGCTTGCAGCTTGCTGAGGTTACCATATTTTTTGTGAAGCGTCCTCAAGTACTTGAACAATACAACTGAAAATTAAAGATATTACATATTTATACATATACTAGCTGTAACCCGCAACGTTGTCTGCGCAACAAAAACGTATCACCCAGCTCATTGAAATTGGATACAGATTGATACACTGTCAGTACGTCATAAAATACTGATTTTCAAGATTTTCAATAAAGCTTACACCATCTGTTCTATTGGATTAAAACACAAAAATTTCTTAAACATGGCAGCCATAATAATATATAACAGCAAATCTCCAGGCTTGCTCAATTTATTATGAAGAAGAGGGGAAAGTCAAATACACATTAGTCCAAACACCACGGAGACATGTGCCTAACATGCCCACATTTTCCAAGACCTACCAGAGTCGGTATTCGAAGCACACCACCGCTGCTGTATAAGAGTACTTACTACCTAGCTGTTTTCCTCGCAAACATTTATTTCTTTGCCGTTCTGAGCTTATGTTAGGTAATATTGACAGCCTCGGTAGCCTGGCAGTCGAGTGCCCGGCTGAAACACAAGAGGCGCGGGTTCGATTCCCGCTGCGGGAAAAATGTTTCCATGTTCAAATATTTTCCCGAGGATAGGGGTTCTATAGTACTCGTACATTCTAATACCCACACAGGTAATCCCAGTGTGGGGTCAAAATTATGTATGCGACTGTTGGGTGCTAAAAAACCGGCGATCAGTTATTGTTCTGATTACAACTTCTGTCCGTACCTACGTATAAACTCATTACAAATCTAGAATTATCTTTTTATCTCTTGCTTTGCATTCGCATACATAAAGGAATTGGTCAAATACAGCAATAAGTCCGTTGCTTTAAACAATCTCTAGAGGTAGTCAGCGAGAGAAGCAAGCACTTTTTTGCGGCAAATTACCTAAAACCTATATTTTGAAGTAGTAGACAGTTCTTGCTTCGCACGCTACTTGATGTAAGTACATCTACTCTTATAATCCTTTTGTGCTGTGGGTTGCTTTGCTAGTATGATGCATTTCGACACAACGCACTTCAATTTACCAATTATAATATTTTGACTATGTCCGGTAGGACATAGTCAAATTATAAATAACAGATTACCTGTCTTGTCATACCTAAATTAAAGTATAAGAAGTCCTTTTTTCCGTTTTGTGATCGTTTTAAAGGATAAAAAGTAGCCTATATGTTATTCCAGGGTATGATCTGATCTACCTCTGTAGCAAATTTCAATTGAATCCGTTCAGCCGTTTGGACGTGATTGAGACACAAACATCCAAACATCCTCACAAACTTTACCTTTTATAATATTAGTAGGATAAACAATTGTTTCATCTTATTTATTTACTTGTTGTTTACACGTTAGTTATAAATAGATTTCTAAGTTTATACTTAAAAGATAAGATAGTAGCACATTGACATTAGTTGAATATTAGATATATCCTAAGATAAAGTATTAGTAATAATACTCTATCTTTATCTTAGATAGGTAAACAGGTCAATGTTAGGGAATTTCTGCAATAGAACCAATTTAAGTTCTAATCTCGTTGTTTGTTTTGTTCGACTGCAGCAGATATTGATTCATTCATTTATTCATTGTGATGGCGAATTTATTTACAAATATAAACTAAGTACAATAACATTAAAAATTTTAAGTTAATCGGTATAATAATAAGAAATGAAAATGGGCTCAGATTTCTTTCTAAGTTCGCCTACAGATAGAAAACAGAGCTCAGATCACCGACCGTAGTTAAGGTCCCCAAAAGGCTGGCAACGTTACCTCGTTGAATAGTTATACTTATCCTTTGTCCGAGGTAAGCGCCAGCCCTTTGGTCATTGATTTAAATTAATTCAGCCGAAATTAATTTCACAAAAGAAGAGCAAATGGTTACTATGCCACTTTTCCTGTACTTTCCTGTCACTTCTCTTCTGGTTCCGATTTCTCCATACTAAAATTCAGTTTATCCTGAACTACGAAGGCATCGAAACTCTAACAAGGAGGAGCTTAGGTAACAACGGGTTTCTGAACTTAACTTGTTTAGTTGTATTTCAAAAACTATACACCCTAGAATTAAAATAAAAACTATTTTGGAATGTACAAAAAAAGCAACTTTTACTTAATCTTTACAACTCCGTCGATTAAGCTCATATGCTTCCTAGCAAATTTTCATAGCATAATCTACTGACCTGCTAAATCGCCCAAGTTACCACGGACATTTTCGCTAACTTCGCTCGGTCGATCAATGACTCAAGTACCGAAGTTAAGAATTGTACCTGTAGTGCATTGCACTTTTTGAATAGGATGCATTAGGAAGTGGCTGCATGTTTTCTTATGATTACTTGTGATTCTGCCATCCCTTTAGGAATACGGGCGTATGTATGCGTCACGAAATTTGTGACAAAATTTCCTCTTTTAGGAAAAATAATAAATTATGACAGCATTCAACACGTCTCACCAGGATGTAGGACCAGATCAAAGGTGTTTCCAAATATAGGTAGTGGTAAAGGCCCCGGTATTTTGTGCACTAGCCGTCCACCATACGAGAAACGGTAAACAAAACTCAGCAGAACTACGACTGAAACGAGGAACAATAACAAATTCACAAACATTTTGACAAGCTGTTGACCGCTTTGGAAGAGTCACTACACTCTACTGAGCCTATTACCGATCTAAATAATTATAAATTACAGAATGTTTACCGCTATCACTAAACAGATAGATTGTATAAGTAGTAGATGAATTGATCGATTCCTTGTTGAAAATTAGAAAAAGCAGTGCAAATAAAACGATCTGTAGTGGTTTTGTAATTTTAAAATAATAATAATTTCTTTATACGTAGGCCCATGTAGGTACAATGTCATGTATAAATTGAGGGACAAAATAAAATTAACGTTATACAAAATAAAAGTTATACCTAAATACCTATGTTGCTTAGGAACATCAATAATAGAAATAAAAATAGAAAAAAAAATTGAATTGAAATAAGAATTTATTTTTGAGTAAATAACTACAAATAAGTCTAGCGTTTACACATTCAAGAAGTAAATTATTTTTATTCCATAATAATACTGTATCTGTTGCCCATCTACCTCTATTATGTATGAGAGAGTGGTGGGAGTTGGCTCGGGACAGAGATGTCTGGAAATCCATGGGGGAGACCTTTGCCCAGCAGTGGGACGAAATAGGTTAACAAAAAAAAAATACTGTAACCATAAAAATTTGTATAACCATAATGTATGTTATCTGTTCATGCCTTAACCGCACTGTAGATCGCATTCTAAGAAGGGAAATTTGCTACATTATGGCCTAAGAGTCGCAGGCAAGTCTTTCTAGTCTTGAAATAAATAGATGCCTAATGAGTAAAGCAAAGTACGTAAAAATGATTTTGCTACTTATACATAATTAAGTTTACACAGAGTAATTTTGAATCCAGGCTGTCGTACTAGTATTGTGTTTCAGTAGCCAGTGGCTTCTCCCAAAATAATGTTTATAAATCTAACTATATCTATGTCTAGTCACACAAATCACAATGATAAAAAAGTACAAAACTACAAATAATCATCGAATGAAGCTAGTCTTTGAAGAAAGGTATACAATTATATAAATAAACTAGTATTTTCGCTTGCGGGCGCGGGCTGCAAGCAGCCCGCGAGGCGGTAAACCCTTGGAACCAAAATTTCAGCCCAATCGGACTTACCGTTTCGGAGATACAAGCAAGAGGGGGTGAAAATTGGGGGGAGGGGGGGATTTTTTTTAACATTTTTTACTCGCCATCCCATTCTCTATACGAATCGATGAACCGCGATCTCGAATCGTGGGTAATTTCGGAGATGCGTAAAAGAGGGGGTGAAAATTGGGGGGGAGGGGGGTCAAATTTTTATTTTACTTTACTCGCCATCCTATTCTCTAGTATTTTCGCTTGCGGGCGCGGGCTGCAAGCAGCCCGCGCAACCAAAATTTCAGCCCAATCGGACGAACCGTTTCGGAGATACAAGCAAGAGGGGGTGAAAATTGGGGGGGAGGGGGGGATTTTTTTATGAAATTTTACTCGCCATCCTATTCTCTATACGAATCCACTTTAAAAAATCCCATATCACGAGTCGTTTCGGAGAACCGATAGAAGGGGGGGGCAAAAGGGGGGGTTGAATAAAAAGTTGTATTCCTTCGAGCACCCTCTATCCGAATCTACAAAAAAAACATGCCCTCGTCGGGAAGAATCGGGACACCGAAAGTGGGGGGGGCGAGGGGGGAGGAAAATGGGGGTTTTCGGATTTTTCCCCCACTCACCGGGACTCCCCGAACATTTCCCCCATACATCATCATCGTCCATCTCGACTCCTTCCAGGAGAACAATGATGTCAATGAGTCAGTGAGTGAGTCAGTGGTAATCGAGCTTTATATAGTATAATACTAGTATTTTCGCTTGCGGGCGCGGGCTGCAAGCAGCCCGCGAGGCGGTAAACCCTTGGAACCAAAATTTCAGCCCAATCGGACTTACCGTTTCGGAGATACAAGCAAGAGGGGGTGAAAATTGGGGGGGAGGGGGGGATTTTTTTATGAAATTTTACTCGCCATCCCATTCTTTATACGAATCCACTTTAAAAAATCCCATTTCTCGAGTCATTTCGGAGAACCCTTAGAAGGGGGGGTCAAAGGGGGGGCAAAAGGGGGGGTTCTAAAAAAAGTTGTATTCATTCGAGCACCCTCTATCCGAAACTACAAAAAAAACATGCCCTCGTCGGGAAGAATCGGGACACCGAACGTGGGGGGGGCGAGGGGGGAGGAAAAGGGGGGTTTTCGGATTTTTCCCCCACTCACTGGGACTCCCCGAACATTTCCCCCATACATCATCATCGTCCATCTCGACTCCTTCCGGGAGAACAATGATGTCAATGAGTGAGTCAGTGAGTGGTAATCGAGCTTTATATAGTATAATACTAGTATTTTCGCTTGCGGGCGCGGGCTGCAAGCAGCCCGCGCAAAACCCTTGGAACCAAAATTTCAGCCCAATCGGACGAACCGTTTCGGAGATACCAGCAAGAGGGGGTGAAAATTGGGGGGGAGGGGGGTCAAATTTTTATTCAACTTTACTCGCCATCCTATTCTCTACACGAATCCACTTGAAAAAATCCCATATCACGAGTCATTTCGGAGAACCGATAGAAGGGGGGATCAAAGGGGGGTCCAAAGGGGGGGGAGTAAAAAAAACTGTATTCATTCGAGCACCCTCTATCCGAATCTATAAAAAAAACATGCCCTCGTCGGGAAGAATCGGGACACCGAACGTGGGGGGGGGCGAGGGGGGAGGAAAATGCAGGTTTTCGGATTTTTCCCATACTCACCGGGACTCCCCGAACATTTCCCCCATACATCATCATCGTCCATCTCGACTCCTTCTAGGAGAACAATGATGTCAATGAGTGAGTGAGTGAGTGAGTCAGTGGTAATCGAGCTGTATATAGTATAACTAGTATTTTCGCTTGCGGGCGCGGGCTGCAAGCAGCCCGCGAGGCGGTTGTTTCTTTGAGGTGACCCTCAAAACCCTTGGAACCAAAATTTCAGCCCAATCGGACAAACCGTTTCGGAGATACAAGCAAGGGGGGGTGAAAATTGGAGGGAGGGGGGGATTTTTTTATTTAACTTTACTCGCCAGCCTATTCCCTATACGAATCCACTTGAAAAAATCCCATTTCACGAGTCGTTTCGGAGAACCAGTTGAAGGGGGGGTCAAAGGGGGGTCCAAAGGGGGGGGGGAGTAAAAAAAATGTATTCCATCGAGCACCCTCCATCCGAATCTACAAAATAAACATGCCCTCGTCGGGTAGAATCGGGACACCGAACGTGGGGGGGCGAGGGGGGAGGAAAAGGGGGGTTTTAGGATTTTTCCCATACTCACTGGGACTCATCAAACATTTCCCCCATACATCATCATCGTCCATCTCGTCTCCTTCTGGGAGAACAATGATGTCAATGAGTCAGTGAGTCAGTGAGTGGTAATCGAGCTGTATATAGTATAACTAGTATTTTCGCTTGCGGGCGCGGGCTGCAAGCAGCCCGCGAGGAGGTTGTTTCTTGGAGGTCGCGTGGGGGCGCGGGCTGCAAGCAGCCCGCGAGGATATCGTTTCTTAGAGGCTGCGTGGGGGCGCGGGCTGCAAGCAGCCCGCGAGGGTATCGTTTCTTGGAGGTCGTGTGGGGGCGCGGGCTGCAAGCAGCCCGCGAGTGACGGAAATGCTGCTGGAGGAAAAAGAAAAAAAAAAAAAAATTAAAAAAAAAAAAAACATTCGGCATCAGCGACCCTCAAAACCCTCGGAACCAAAATTTCAGCCCAATTGGACAAACCGCTTCGGAGATACAAGCAAGAGGGGGTGAAAATTGGGGGGAGGGGGGGGGAATTTTTATTTAACTTTACTCGCCATCCTATTCTCTATACGAATCCACTTGAAAAAATCCCATTTCACGAGTCATTTCGGAGAACCAGTTGAAGGGAGGGTCAAAGGGGGGGCAAAAGGGGGGGTTGAATAAAAAGTTGTATTCATTCGAGCACCCTCTATCCGAATCTGTAAAAAAAACATGCCCTCGTCGGGAAGAATCGGGACACCGAACGTGGGGGGGGCGAGGGGGGAGGAAAATGGGGGTTTTCGGATTTTTCCCCCACTCACAGGGACTCCCCGAACATTTCCCCCATACATCATCATCGTCCATCTCGACTCCTTCTAGGAGAACAATGATGTCAATGAGTCAGTCAGTGAGTCAGTGGTAATCGAGCTTTATATAGTATAATATACTAGTATTTTCGCTTGCGGGCGCGGGCTGCAAGCAGCCCGCGAGGATGTTGTTTCTTAGAAACAACCGTTTCGGACCGTTTCTAACCGTTTCGGAGATACAAGCAAGGGGGGGTGAAAATTGGAGGGAGGGGGGGATTTTTTTATTTAACTTTACTCGCCAGCCTATTCCCTATACGAATCCACTTGAAAAAATCCCATTTCACGAGTCGTTTCGGAGAACCAGTTGAAGGGGGGGTCAAAGGGGGGTCCAAAGGGGGGGGGAGTAAAAAAAATGTATTCCATCGAGCACCCTCCATCCGAATCTACAAAAAAAACATGCCCTCGTCGGGAAGAATCGGGACACCGAACGTGGGGGGGGGCGAGGGGGGAGGAAAATGGGGGTTTTCGGATTTTTCTCCCACTCACCGGGACTCCCCGAACATTTCCCCCATACATCATCATCGTCCATCTCGACTCCTTCCGGGAGAACAATGATGTCAATGAGTCAGTGAGTGAGTCAGTGGTAATCGAGCTGTATATAGTATAACTAGTATTTCGCTTGCGGGCGCGGGCTGCAAGCAGCCCGCGCAAAACCCTCGGAACCAAAATTTCAGCCCAATCGGACGAACCGTTTCGGAGATACAAGCAAGAGGGGGTGAAAATTGGGGGGAGGGGGGGTTTTTTTTTAACATTTTTTACTCGCCATCCCATTCTCTATACGAATCGACCAACCGCGATCTCGAATCGTGGGTAATTTCGGAGATGCGTAAAAGAGGGGCTAAAAATTGGGGGGGAGGGGGGTCAAATTTTTATTCAACTCTACTCGCCAGCCTATTCCCTATACGAATCCACTTGAAAAAATCCCATTTCACGAGTCATTTCGGAGAACCAGTTGAAGGGGGGGTCAAAGGGGGGGCGAAAGGGGGGGTTGAATAAAAAGTTGTATTCATTCGAGCACCCTCTATCCGAATCTACAAAAAAAACATGCCCTCGTCGGGAAGAATCGCGACACCGAACGTGGGGGGGGCGAGGGGGGAGGAAAATGGGGGTTTTCGGATTTTTCCCCCACTCACCGGGACTCCCCGAACATTTCCCCCATACATCATCATCATCTATCTCGACTCCTTCTGGGAGAACAATGATGTCAATGAGTCAGTCAGTCAGTGAGTGGTAATCGAGCTTTATATAGTATAACTAGTATTTTCGCTTGCGGGCGCGGGCTGCAAGCAGCCCGCGAGGCTCAAACCCTCTGAACCAAAATTTCGGCCCAATCAGACTAACCGTTTCGGAGATACAAGCAAGAGGGGGTGAAAATTGGGGGGGAGGGGGCAAAATTTTTATGGAGTTTTACTCATGTATTCTTTCGAGCACCCTCCATCAGAATCTATAAAAAAAACATGCCCTCGTCGCGAAGAATCGGGACACCGAACGTGGGGGGGGCGAGGGGGGAGGAAAATGGGGGTTTTCGGATTTTTCCCCCACTCACCGGGACTCCCCGAACATTTCCCCCATACATCATCATCGTCCATCTCGACTCCTTCTGGGAGAACAATGATGTCAATGAGTGAGTGAGTGAGTGAGTCAGTATTTTCGCTTGCGGGCGCGGGCTGCAAGCAGCCCGCGAGGCGGTAAACCCTTGGAACCAAAATTTCAGCCCAATCGGACTTACCGTTTCGGAGATACAAGCAAGAGGGGGTGAAAATTCGGGGGGAGGGGGGGATTTTTTTATGAAATTCTACTCTCCATCCTATTCTCTATACGATTCCACTTGAAAAAATCCCATTTCACGAGTCATTTCGGAGAACCCATAGAGGGGGGGCTCAAAGGGGGGGCAAAAGGGGGGGGTTGAATAAAAAGTTGTATTCATTCGAGCACCCTCTATCCGAATCTACGAAAAAAACATGCCCTCGTCGGGAAGAATCGGGACACCGAACGTGGGGGGGGTGAGGGGGGAGGAAAAGGGGGGTTTTCGGATTTTTCCCATACTCACTGGGACTCATCGAACATTTCCCCCATACATCATCATCGTCCATCTC
The DNA here is from genome assembly GCA_949320045.1 of Scotopteryx bipunctaria. NCBI lineage: Eukaryota > Metazoa > Arthropoda > Insecta > Lepidoptera > Geometridae > Scotopteryx > Scotopteryx bipunctaria. Next base: position 6,565,504 of record OX439450.1, on the reverse strand, counting down.
GACTCCTTCTAGGAGAACAATGATGTCAATGAGTGAGTGAGTCAGTCAGTGGTAATCGAGCTTTATATAGTATAATATAATAAAAAATAGTAGATCGATCTTAATTTTACTTTAATAGCTCTCTTATAAATAATTAATTTAATACTAATAATAAAGGTCTGTTTCTAGGTTGCCTGGCAGAGATCACTTTCAGCACTTTTAGCGACAAGACCGCCCATTGTTTTGCCTTTTACTTGTAAAATGATAAAGTGATAGTAAGTATACCTACTTAAATATCTTTCTGTGTACCAGATAAAGAGATTTAGTCAACATGATTACTAGCAGATTAATTAAGGTTTATTATATCTAATCGATTGAACCTCTGTTCCTACGAACAAAGATCGAAGTCTATTATAGAATGAAATGGAATACCTTGATACGCGAGAGAATCATGAGATAATAATAAATAAATAATAAATAACACCAAACAGTCACATACATAGTCCTGACCCCACACTAGGATTCCCTGTGTCGTGGGTATCAGAAACTACGAGTACCATGGTACCACAACACCCAGACCCAGAAGAAATATTTACAGATCATGCAAACATTTCTTCCGCAGTGGGAATCGAACCCGCGTCTCTGCCGAGCAGTCGCCCGCCACGCCACCGAGGCCGTCGATGTGATGATTATGACGCTACTTGCAATCATGATGACTGAACCATACGATTTTGTAATCCACAGGAAAAATTATGAAGAGGTAGGTCACGTAGTTATTGCTCTTGATACTTGGGTGATGGATACTTAGGTACTCTATTAGGTAGAGAAGTTGGCTGCTATAAATTTCCGGCTGATAATTACAACATACGAAGATGATTTATATATATTCCTTTGTCATAACATGAGTTCCTAACCTCAGTGGACTGTGCTCTGATAATATGAGAGTTATGCATCTCTTTATCGGCAAGAGCGCGAACTCAGACACTGCATACTATGTTGGTACTGTTTAATATGTAGTATAGGTATAGATAAACATAAAGTGAATATTTTTCAAGTTGCTCTACCAATGTGAACGTTTCATTAATCACTAGCATCAACCCGTGGCTTACATTCGCGTAGTATCTACTGGGGTAAAAAGTAGCCTTAGTGTTATTACAGTATACGTATTATCTATATTCCGAGTTGTATACAAATCGGTTCAGCCGTGACTTAGACACAAATGTACCTACAAATATCCTCATATCCTCATGGATTTATAATCAGCTTTAAAACATCCAGAAGTGAATCTTGCTAAGGACAATTTCTGGATAAGTTGAGTACCTAATCTTATTTCCTTGACTTGTGTTGCTCTTCGAGTGACGTCTTATGATTCTGTCTTAGCTTTCAATGTAAACATCCGTCTTATCATGCTTTTTAAATATATACAAAACGTACTGCCTCGTATTTTTGCATCGATTTGTCGAGAAAAATACACTTAGCACCCCACTCCCTTCACGATCACAGGACCCAACTTAAATTGAGTCGGATATCCGGGGCGCTCCGGCCAAAACACTATCCGTTGCATCTCTAGAAGATTAAAACAGCGAGCTGATCTCATGATGAAAATGAACGGTAAACAATATCACCTTGATACTTTGATCTTACTTACTAATACTGCTTTTCATGTGCTACAATTTGTTCCTAGTACGATATAAATAATAATTTGCCAAATACTACTAAATCCTTATCTTATCAAGCTCTTATTAAGCAACTTTTGAAGGAATATAAAAAATAATAAAACATAACAGATAAATACTTTATTAATATCACTTATAACTTTCCTGCTTCGATCATATCTTTGACCTTAAACTTCTGGATCTTGCCAGATGTAGTTTTGGGGAAGTCATCGATGAGTTTGACTATCCGTGGGATCTTGTAGCGAGCAATGTGTCCGGTGCAGTGTTTGGTGACGTCATCAAGCGTGAGTGCAGTAGCGCCGTGTCGCATCCGCAACACCGCACATAACTCTTCGCCTAGCCTCTCGTCTGACACTCCTAATACCTGTGGATAAAATAAAAAACAAAGGCCTTTTACCATCTATAGTAGATGATTTATACAGCGTCAGGAGGCAACTTTTACCTTCACAAACAGGACACTGTGTCCGGGACGAATTAAGATGGAATAGGCTTGCCCAGCACCTATTCCACCCTCTCAGCTTAGTCGGCCTTGTCCACAAGAAAGACATGATCAATACGTGCGGAGCTGACTAAGCCGCCGGTTTCCTCACGATGTTTTCCTTCACCGTTTTCACCGGATTAAATAAAATATAAATAAATATTTGTAGACAGTATTTTCAGACAGCGCCATCTAGCCCCAAACTAAGCAAAGCTTGTACTATGGGAACCAAATAGCTGATACAATACTTTATACTTATTTTGTGAATACATGCTTATAACACATAATACTACAACACCCAGACCCGGAAGAAATATTTGTAGAACATACAAATATTTCTCCCGTAGCGGGAATCGAACCCGCGCCTCTTGTGTCTCAGCCGAGCACTCGCTCGCCACGCTAGGTACCGAGGTCGTCAAAATCAAATTAAAACATCGTCATCGTCATCGTTCGTCTTTTTAGGGTTCCGTACCCGAAGCGTGCCAACGAGACCCTAATTAAGCCTCCGCTGTCCGTCCGTCTGTCCGTTCGTCTGTCAGCGAGCTGTATCTCATGAACCGTAATATGAAGAGAGTTGTTGTGTATATTTCCATTGCCGCTATAACAACCAATTAATGAAAAAGGGGCCCCATACAAAAAAACATTTTTTTTGTTCGTAATCGATCATCGAAAATATCTATTTAAAAATTGCATAGAGTAAAAGTCATATTAAAAAGTACAGTCGAACCGGTCAGTTCGACTCGCACTTGACCGGTTTTTTATGGGTTTATAAAACTAAGTTTATGACGTGTTTTGAGACTCACTTTGATCAACTGACGCCTCTTACCTGGCACTCAATAATATCGGGGTGTGTGTTGAGTACGTCTTCAATTTCTTTCGGTGCGATGTTTTCTCCGCCTCGCACGATGATGTCCTTTATCCGACCCACTATGCGGCCGTAGCCATCTTCGCTAATTGTGAACTTATCTCTGTAACAACCACATAAACATTGAGTTACATCGACTAATTACACAGCACGTTGTGTCGTATTTCTATTTATACGTTATTTCTAGTAGTTGCACCTATGTTTAGTAGTACAAGCAATTTACGGCTAAGTAATATTGGAAGGACGATAAGAAGCCGAGTTCTTCTAAATTTAAAACTTCCTTTTTAACTTGACAAGGTCTTTATTTGCTATTTCGAGGAGCTTGTATAGTACTTTTCTCTAATTTGCGAGGAAACAGTAAAGAAGTTAATTCAAGAAACAAGTTTATTCCCACCAATTTGACTGCGCGCGGTCTTTGTTCTTTACTTAAAGTTTTGAAAAGCAATGCGGAACGCGCATTGGTATCGTTGTACCTATGTACTAAAATCATCTCCTCGCTATAAAAATATTTAAAAATGCTGTCCGGCAATTTCCATTATTGTCGTGTTACAAATTACTAGCGTTTTATTTCATAGAGTACAAAAAAGAGCCCATTGTATTTTTTTTTCACTCAACTTTAAGTTTTTATGCATATTTATTATCTACTTTAGTCGGTATTTTTTAACGAGTTTTATCTAAGAAACTTATGAGAAGACTCTATGAAGAAGAAACTTAGTCACTATATGAAAAAAATTGAATTTGTGAAAAAGTTCGAAAAGAATCTTTGAAGCGGACTTTAAATCGTTTCACCTTTCACCACACTGGTATGGAAGTAATAGACTAACCCAGTGCTAACCCAGCCGTCGTTGTCAATAGTCTGCCTGGTCTTCTCTGGCTCGTCCCAGTAGCAAATCATGTTGTTGTAACCGCGTGACATCAGCTCGCCCGGCCTTCCGAACGGCACCATCTCTCCGCACTCGTCTACCACCTTTATGATAATCATCATAATTCAATTAAATAAATGACACCCAACAGTCACATACATAGTCCTGACTCCACACTAGGATTCCCTGTGTCGTGGGTATCAGAAACTACGAGTACCATGGTACCACAACACCCAGACCCGGAAGAAATATTTACAGAACATGCAAACTGTGTCCGCAGCGGGAATCGAAACCGCGCCTCTTGCGTCTCTGCCGAGCAACCGCCCGCTTCGCCACCGAGGCCGCCATTATGTTAGGCATTCATTAAAATCATAAAAAAGTAAGTTAAGCAACGTTGTGCGCGGTCACAATTTGGATGGGTGACCGCAAGTGGCATTATGAGCTGAGCTCTTTTGTGCTTCGGAGGGCACGAGGGAGTCGTTAAGCCATGACGGAGTCCTTTAGGCGGCCTAAAAACTCCGTCACAAGAGTTGTCCACAAGCTCATACGAACTTACTTAGTGTTAGTAAAAGGATTTAAAATGCGCTTCAATGGCTCCTTTCATGCACTTGACACATGTTTTCGAACTTTTTAAGTTCTACGACATACCGGTTTCCTCACGATGTTTGCCTTCACCATTTGAGAGTACTGGTATATAGCGCACATACATTTTACAAACAAAAATCCATTGATGTACGGATGTGAACCCACGTCCTTAGGGTCGGAAGGCGGGGCCGCTACCACGACCACCAGTACTCGAATCTAATTCCATGGATTAATCATAAGAATGCTGGTCTCTTGCAATTTCACGGCTATCTATGGGTTTGGGTCTCTGCCTGCCCTTTCTATAACCGGAAAGGTGATGGTGTACCCAAACCGCAAACTACAAAGCTAGTTGTTTTAAAAGTTTGCTTGTCAAATTCTATGTGTCACATTTTTCCGGACCAAAAAAGCAAATCAAAGGTCCTGTCTAAAGTTTTCTCGTCTTTTTTGCTTTTGTCTTTTTTTTACCGGGAAAATAACGGTCGGGTCATGCAACTCTTACTTTGACTTCGCAATGGTCGGTGATGTATCCGACGGTTTCCGCGACCAGTTCAATGCTGTCTCCCGGCAGGGACTGAAACACGGCCGCCGTGGTCTCCGACAGTCCGTACAAGGCCTGTCAATAAACAACATGAATTGAAAGAGGGTCGATTACATTGAAAAAGTCTAAAAGAGCTTGACTGATTCATCATCGCAGAGCCGAAACCGCTGAAGCTAGAAAGCTTAAATTTAGAAGGTAGCTTCCTTTTATTGTAAAACCACCCACTAAGGCGGATTTTTTCGAAATTCAACCCTTAAGGGATGAAAAGCGGTGAAAACTTTTGCATGGAACTTTTTAGCGCGTAGTGCGATTTACTTGAAACTCGGTGCGGATACTGTAAATGTAAAATAAATGTTCACGTGTTTCAGGATTTTTAAAAACAACTCTTAAGATAGGGTGAACTGCGGTGTCAAAGTTCGTATTGGAACTGTTTTAAAGGGCGGGCGACGCCGGCGGTGCGATTAGCTTTAAACTCGGTTTGGATACTCATCCTCATCTTCCTGCCCTCATCCCACTCTATATGGGGTCGGCACAGCATATTCTCTTCTTCCATTCCCCTCTGTCAACCGTCATCTCTTTATTCACTCCTTTCTTACCCATGTCCTCTTTCACACAATATATCCACCTTTTCTTAGGCCTACCTCTGCCTCTAAATCTATCCACATTCATATTGCGCAGCTTCAGACTGGTGTCACAGAAAACAAGCGTTAGAAGAGTGAAAGCTCCTATAACACAAGCTGAGTGAAGACCTATGTTGATGTCGGCATCCTGATTTATATCACAATTTTATTTAAATTTAATTCTCTTGATTTGGCACGAAATAAACTTTTACTTCACTTTAATTTATTCTTAACTTTCCTTGCGACATGACCTTCATCCCTTCTCATTACATGCGCATACCACGCTAGCCTATTACTCCTCAATCTTTCTGTCACTGGCGCTACTTTCAAACTTCCCCTAATATGCTCATTTCTTATCTTTTCCATTCTAGTAACCCTACACATCCATCTGAACATTCGCCGCCCCAGTTCCACTCTCATGTTGTGTGAACACACGATATTCCACATCGTGGGTGTGCGGGTTCAAAAAAGAAGATGATAGAAGAGTGACGCGAGTAGTAATACCTTTACGGAGGGTACGTTCATGTACTTCTGTATATCTCTGATGAGCTGGGGGCTGCAGGGCGCACCTGCGGCGAGCGCGGCCCGCAGGCTGGAGGGCGTGGCGCCGCGCCGCCGCAGCTCTGCTATCATGTCCACGTGCATCGTGGGCGTGCCCATTATCACTGAACATCTGAAAGTTAAAGAGCCCTTTTCTTTTTCGATTTAAAAAACAAAATATTTCCAACTGGCGCTGAATTGAAGAGGACCTCCTTTGAGGACGATAAAATAAATAAATATTTGTGGAAATTTTACACAGCACCATCTAGCCCCAAGTTAAACAAAGCTTGTACTATGGGGACCAGATGGCTGATAGAATACATATATACTTTTGTTTTTGTAAATGCATGTGTAGAAAGTATTTTTGTGTAGAAAGCAGAACATGCAAACATTTCTCCCGCAGCGGGAATCGAACGCGCGCCTCTTGCATCTCAGCCGAGCACTCGCCCGCCACGCCACCGACTTCATCAATAAAAAAGGCGAAATCAAAGCAGTGTTCATGTGCCAATAATCAGTGGAAACAGAACTTGGACGAATAAACACAGGACAGAACCAATGATAGAACTATGTATGTTGTTGACTGTTTGTTATTATTGCTTATCACGTTCGGTGCTGACAAAGGTAAGCAACTGCAGGTGTATGTGCTGGTAAGCTACTTACTTTTCCGATAGAAGAGTGTCGACATTAGCACTGACGTTGTAGGTCGGTGCAGCGAGCACCATGCTGGACCCGTGTCTCAGCGCCGACAGAGACGTTATGATAGAACCTAGAGCGTGGAACAACGGCACCTGAAAACAAATTATAAATAACACTCATTGAAAAGATATAGAATCTATAGGTACAATAAATATTTGAGAACTGACCTGTACACAAATATTCTGGTGCCCCTGGTTCAATTCATTTCTTATGCCACAGAAGTATGCGTTGTTTACTAAACCGATATGAGAGTCCAGTGCTAGTTTTGGTTCTCCTGAAAATCAGGTTGGTAAATTTTACCACGAAACAAATAGAGGGTCGACAAATAGAGCGGCAGATACAGTGCGCGAGTTGGAAAAGGGGAAGTTAGATGCTCTGGAGATGTGGTCCAGGAGATCGGCATCACACAGCGTCTATCAGCCATAGTACAGTCGCGCATATTGCAGAATTTATGGACACGTGTCTATAAAGAACACAGGGCAATGAGTTTCTGCATGAGATAGTAGAAGAATCTTCGATCAAATTGTATAATTATGACTCGTTTTACTATTGCCGTTAGAACTACTTGCTAGCCCTATATGTATAAGATGGCATACACACCAGTCGTTCCAGATGTGAGGTGTAGCATACATCCTTCCTCAGGTTTAACTTCGCTCCCGTATTTAGATATCTCGCTCCTGTTTTGATAGTCCTTGATTAAGGAGCTGTACAAAAAAGTCCCACTGAAAATAACATATTAAAGAATTAGAAATAAAACTTTTGTTGCACACAAAAATAACAACTTAGGTATGTACCTATTTTTTGGTCCGTGTAAGATTTCCATTTTCAAAATCCTATGTTTATTTCAAAAACAGTATTTTTCTAAAACAAACACTAAAACGAAGCAGCGATTACAGCATCATAATTAAATAGTTAGTCAAATCAGCAGTAAACATCCGTTATTGATGAACTCTTTTGCCGCAGATAAGCTAACAGGGGAAATGTTGAAGCATCGTAATTCATCTCACGAGGAAATGCGTGACTGATATCAATTTCAGTTGGTAACTTTATGAAGCACGCGTGGTAACGTAAATCAATGTTTTACCTACTTGTTCGTAAAGAGGGGAGTTTTGTACGATAACTTTTCGGTTCTGAAAGTTGCTGAATGGTATTTTTCCCTATGCCAACGGTTGGAATACGCTTCGCGTTTGGTGGACATCGTCAGACTACTCATCATCATCATCATCATCTTCCTGCCTTTATCCCACTCTATGTGGGGTCGGCACAGCATGATCGTTGGATCATGCTGTAAGAGTTTTAGTTAAGGTGTTATATGACCGGCCGCCTGCCTGACGTCAACCCTCCTTGGGAATACTTGCTTATTGTATCTTATCATGTTGGAGAGGATACTATCCCTTAGTCGACTTTTACGACATGCTCGGGGAGAGAAGCAGCTGGACACATTTTATGTTTTTTCTTTACTCCCAGTCCAGCAGAGAAGTAAGTCAGACTACTGGGCCAAGTCTATAGATAGTATCCTAAACTTACTTTAATTTTTGCTTGCCGGCATTGATCACGGACGTCAAAGAAGGAAATTCCTTCGACTTAATTTCTCCAGGCTTACAACCGTGTAATTCCGGAATAAGCTTCTCTAACATGCCGTAATAGTTCTTCTTCAATGTCTCTCCGATGAGCAGACTTTTTAGTTGAGTCTTTCGAATGGCGAAACTTATTTCATTTTCCTCGTAAGCTGGGTTGATGAGTACCTTAAAACTATTAACTGTAAGTAATTTTGCAATCAAACGCCACAGTTTCTCTAGAAATGGAAATTTGCAAATTATTTAGACGACTTTGACAGAGATAAAAGTAATTGTACAATATGACGCTCACCGATACTTACCGATATAAGCCCGACTCTAGTGGCTGCCACCATGGCTACCATGAAAGATACGCTGTTGTGAGACCACAGGCCGACCCTGTCTCCTTTCACCAGGCCCTGCTGCCGCAGCGCGCAGCCAAGGGAGTCTGCCTGGAATAACAATAAGTATCTTAATAAGTAGGTACCTTTTGAGTAGGTACAAAATATTTTATTGTTATTTTGTACCTTCACTACAGTATTTCTAAAAATGTGTCTTCTTATCTTATCGTCAATAAGTCCTCGTCGTCAGGTTTAGGTAGGTAGATGTACCATTATATACATCATACCATATATTTAAACATTAGCTAAGTATCAGATTACACAATAACATTTATTATGTTTAGTATGATGATGATATAAAACCATCCTACTATCCTATCCTACTAATATTATAAATGCGAAGGTTTATGTGTGTGAATGTTTGTTACCATGTATCTCTGTAACTTCTAAACCGATTTTGATGAAATTTAGAATGTAAATAGTTTAGGGTTAAACAGGGTAGTAAAATTTCAATTGAAAATAATTCTTAATTCGATTCACTAAAACTCGGTACGAAGAAACTTTAAAATAAATAAAATTAAATACCTACGTAGGTACATATTATATATTTTTCTAAATTACTCCCTTGCACCCCAAAAGTGAGTTCTAAAGTTTGTATGGGAACTTTTTAACGAGTCGTGCGATTGGTTCGAACTTGGTTAGGATATTTTAAAATACAAAATCAATGGACGCGTATTTCAGAGTTCTTTAAAATAATCCTCAAAAGGGGTAAAATGGGGTGTCAAAGTTTACACCACGCGAGCGAACCCGCGCGGGTATACTAGTCAATAATAGGTATATTTTACGTATTTTGTCACTGACTAGGTTGAAATTCTTGTAAAGCTAGTGGTGATAAGAGTCACTTTTTAACAATGATGACAACGCATGTACCATGACCTCCCGTTGTACCCATCATGGAGACATGGCAATGGGGTCATCAAGAACAAACCATGATTTTCTACTATATTTGCATCTATATTTGAGTTTTCAACAATAGTTCTCACAAACCTGTGAGAGCAACTGCTCATAGGTGATGCTGATTCCCTCATGGCGCGACTTGACAGCGACCCTACCGGGGTACTTCTCTGCTGTCTGCGCTATGACGTCACCCAGGGTCGCGATGGTCAGCGGCTCTGATCCAGGGTTGTTCAGGTAGCTCGCTGATTGGATCTGATGGGCCCATCTGGAAAACCCACGCCAGTTTATTTATCTCCTTATAGTTTTATCGAGATTTTCTTATCTAATCGTCACACTCAAGGAGTTCGTACGATACGATTCATACGATGACGGTAAAGTTGACGCAAAGTTGTTAGTTAGAGGAAAACATCGTGAGGAAACCGGCATGTCGTAGAACCTAAAAAGTTTTAAAACATGTTTTAAGACCATGAAAAGAGTTTTTAAGCGCACTTTAAATCCTTTCACCACACTGTTTCGAAAGAAGAAGTGATGCGACTAGTATCACTAGTTTTTTTTCTAGTTAATGAATATTTTTATCAGATTTAGGTATCATTTATTCTATGAGAAGCCATTTTTAATCTGATAAATAAGATTAAAAGGTATTTTATAGGTGGAAATAATATGTTTATCTTGCACTAGTCATACGCGGTTTAACTTGAGTTGGAATAAAATAAGTATAGCTTTATAACACTCAGGGATAGTATATTTCTACCTGTGAGAATTTTTATACCTAATTTGTCAAAATCCATCCAGCCCTTTCGGCTCCAGAAGCTTGGCTTCTTACAGCCGACATGTTGAATTTTTGACTCTTCATATGCCATTATGACACTCTCGTCGTCCAGACGAATTCTACGATACCGCATTTGTCAAAATCTGTCTAGCCGTTTGGACCACAGCTTCAGCCAAAGGAATGCAATACATACATACCCTCTAGAATAGTTGTTGAATGTGAATACTATTTTATCACTGAGCTAAACATACATACACACCAAACACATTACCCTCCTTCTTCACAGTCAGGTAAATAGTAAAAAACCTAAGCACTACCACCAGTTGAACCGGTTCCTGGGCTATCTTGGACTAGTTTTGGTTTAAATAATGATAAAACAAAGTACTTATTATTGTAGACCACTCAATAATTGCTAATCGTAAGAAGGCTTAGAGCAATAATTTTAAAGCCTATTTTAGAATTATTTAGTACTAGTGGAATGATCCAGTGACTTTGACCGCGTTTTTTCATACAACTTTCATCTTCCCGCTACGTCTTTTAGGAACAGAATTTCAGGAATTTCTTTCTTACTGCGCCCCTAGACTATAAAAGGAATATAACCTGCAAGTTTCATTCTTCTAGGACGTATGGTTTAGGCTATGCGTTGATTGACAGTCGAGTCTTATTTAGATAATGATCACAGTAATGAGTATTCTTATGACAGGTACTTCAAAATAGTACAACTGGTTATCAGTACATATATTTTAAGTAAGTAATGTAGTCAAGAAGCTACAAACCTTAGAGTTTCCACAGAGTTAAACCTCTTTCCACAAAGCGACACACTTCTACACCACATCGTTTTAAAATGTTGATATTATAGAACTATGCGCATGCGCATACGTCGATATAGAGCCGCAACCGGTATCGCACTGACCTTATCTACAGTTTACTAATATCTCTTCTGTGCTGTATTGCTATTATGTATAATAAGTAGTTATTTATTTTTGTCTCGGGGTTCTGGTATGTAAACAATGAGACATTTACATTATATTTTTTACATTATTGTGTTTTATTACATAGGTAATATCTTATCTAAGATATTACCTTTTCATCATCGTCAATCATTTTTCATGGTACGAATGTACTCAACTGTAAAATCTCACTGAAATCAATGAAACAATGATATTTCTTTTGCCCCGCTTCACATCAAATAAATAGGCAATTGGCAGCAACACACATATAATCGAATATGTAGCAGGTAGGTACTATTAACTTTACTATTATGTGGTAACAGATGGTACAAAGCGATCGACAACGAGCCGTTTTGGTTTCGCATGAAATATCTAGGTTCGCTGCTCCCAATCGAGTCCTTCAAGCGTCGGACCACGGTCAAAGCATAATATTCTTTCAGTATCTGATCTTGGTGGCGGTGGAATCGAGGCCGCGACTGCCCCCTCCCCCCTGGCTCCCCCTCACCTCCGGAAGCGGCGTGGAGCGCACGCGACGTCCCCCTGGCGACGAGCCATGCAAATTCCCCGACCTCTTGAGCTCGCCACGATATGATCAGGGTGGAAATGCGTTCCATGTGTGGTTTCGAAACAAGGTCGCAGGGTGAAGGGTCGAAGAACATTAATCTATTTGGTTATGCAAATTTTTTGGACGTAGGTACTGTGGGACAATCCGTTCTAGCTTGTTTAAGATAGATATTTTGTTTCTGCTGTGTCTCTGGCATATCATATATCTGTTTATCATACATTTTTGCAGTAGTATTAAGCAAGTTCGTTGACTCAAAGTGACTTGGCTAAGGCCTCTGTTATCCGTGCTGTTATTTTTTGCTCATATATATCATTTGCTCAGTTGGGTATAGCTTGTGCACGGCCTTGAAAAGGACTTTTTGACATACCTACAATAAAGCAATGTAGTAAAAACTACGCGGATACAGACCATCAGAAAATAATGTTGATATGACAAGAGAATTTCTATACAAACCTGAAATTGGATTCTAGTTAAGATTTTTGTTCTTACGGTTGCTAAATTTTGTTAAAAACCAATGTCTAAACGGTCTAATAAAAGAAAACGTTTATGTAATAGGTACAATTTGTAACTGACTGTACGTAGGTGTTCGTAGCAGTGTAGCGTAGGTAGGTACTTACTACGATCCGAATTATTCAGAGCTACGAGCACAAGCTACAAATTCCTTGCCAAAGCCAAGTGTATCAATAACTATAACGAATTTTCATTAGAAGCCAACTTTCATTAATGAAGCACACGTGGTCTGATCAAATAAACTTGTATGCAAATGTTGGTATATTGAAAGTAATTGAACCCATATCGGAAATTAATAGATATGGCGGAAACAATTTGAAAATTATTTCTTGGTCTATCTATGCCAAGTGTTTGAGGTGTTACCTAAGGACTTACTTAAATAACTAAAAATGATTTAAAGTACACATCATACCATAAAAAATATATTTAGTGTTGTAAAAATGCGAATGGTTTGATAAAAAGCGAAACATATTCCCTTTGAGTCTTCCCGGTGACTTCCCCCTATAAAAAATGGGTCAAATGCACGGGACAAGTTGAGACATCGCCCACGAGTTTGTTTGTAAATCCAAGCAGGCTTCGGGCTCGCGTTTATTTACTTGAATCATGCAAGAAGTCGGCTGGAGCGGAGCTACGCAACGTGCCGCAGTCATGCTCCGCCCGCCCAACGAGTAACACGAGCCATGTACCGCGACCGAGTAGTGCTGTACCGTGACACTGCTATGTGACTATGTCGCAAGCTGCCGGCAAGAAAGGCGGCAAGGGCCCGCCGAAGAAGAACGTGAACACCGACGATGACAAGACGCCGGCTGCGAAGGCTCCCGAGGACAAGGATGAAACCTCCTCCAACAACGGCGACAAGAAGGAGGTTAAGGAGAATAATGGCGCAGAAGTCGCCGTCGTCGGCGGCCTGGTCAAGCCGCCGAGCGCCGGAGTCAACGTCCGGGAAGTTGCTGGAAGGATCCTGGTGCTGGCGCAGAAGGGGGAATGGCCCGCTGTCGAGCAGACCCTCAAGGTCTTGGAGAAGCTGGTGGCGGCGGGCGGCGAGGACGCCGTGTCCGTGCCGATGGCCGGTATCCTAGACCCGGTAAGTGAGCTCCACCGTTGCCGATGCTGTCCTCAAGGTTAAACGACTTGTGGCTAGACAGCAATGGGACCTGGCGTGGCGCCCACTCACCGCGCATACCTTGAATGCTTTCAAATTAAGTGTTTATTTTCTATGAACTAAGCAACAGGAAATGAACTTTTAGCAGTTGTTTTAAACGTTATGTTAGAATGGCAACTAACTATTACCTATATAGTTTGAGCACACGAAGGGAAAAGTTTAAACAAAACGGTAACTTAATCGGTTTAAGTTTAGTAACTCGGAGTTCGGAAGTTCTGCTCTAGATAAGAAAGCTGTTTAACTATTTCGTTTGATTCTATGCACGTTAAATAAATACTTACCTATAGGTACATTATCAGAGTGTTTGGATAAGGTTAGGATTGTTGTGTTGGATAGGTACAAACTAAACTTGTGAGTAAAGTGTGGTGAAAGGATTTTCGCCTGAAGGCTGCTTTCTTGCACATGACACAATGTTAATTTACAATTGTCGAATTTTAAAAGTGAACAGATGAATAAAGAAGAGTGATAAGTGTATGAGTATGAGTAAATAAATACCCTACAAAACTTCATCAAAGCAGTGATGAGTGTTTTAAAACGGGTGTGCGCACGCGCATTCAAACGAATCTTTTAAACTCCACTCTTTTTTGTTCTATGAAATTATGAAAGAGTCTCATTGCGTCCTCATCGATAGCCCCTAGCATCTATAATTTGAGCCTGTGTGTGTCTTTTTTTATAATGTGTCAAAACCATGATAAGACTAAAAGCTCCGTTATCGAGATGACACTTTTGTAAGTAAACAGTGTATAATTATAGCTACTGCTGTGTCATTACAGCACAAACATGAAATATCTACCTTCCATGAAGCTCTCACTGGCAGAATTGTGTGACTACTAGCCACAGGAGCCAAAAATAAGAAGTCAAGTAAAGTCATATCTACTTTATACCAACAAAGCTGTTTTTAAAATACATAAAATCCCTGCCATGTTTACTCCGTTTATTAAAAATACGACTGATAATGTTACCGATCAGTAGTAGGTACAATCAGCGTCAAATTGATATGAGCGTCTAGAGTAGTCAAAATGATCTGAAAAACATAAAAGCAGTTCGAATCATTTTACTGTTGTAAGCACCCAAGGTGTTCAAAATATCTTACTACTCATTGTTTCATATTTATATGAGCAGTCAGAGTGTTCAAAATTATCTTAGCAAATAAAGCTCTCAAAGGTATTTCAAGTATTCACTCAAAAGAGTTTGCATACTACCTTTGAGAGCTTTGTTTCCTAAGATAATTTTGAACACCTTGGATGCTTACAACAATATGATGATTCGAACTGCGTATATCAAACGCTCATATCAATTTGACGCTGACTATATGTAACCTGAATATATGAACTCTACGTTACTGACTGACAATCAACAAACAGCTAAAACCATAATTCCTAGAGGTATGAAACTGAATTAGAGGGTATACTCGTATTCCTCTCGTGTATGGTGAAGGGCTAGGGAGCTACACCAAAACCACCAAACCTACAAAAGCACATACGTTCATAATTCACGGAATACTTTCCAGGCAATACCCTTTTAGAGCACCACGTGACTAAACTAAAATAACTGTTTAAATGATAAAAATCAACGTTACAAGCAATTTCACGACGATAGCATTAAATCACGGAAAAGGAACGTTAGTCTCAATATTCTCATTAGGGAGCCATTCCATTTAAAATGGCGAAAACATGATTTGTTTTGATTGGTTCTACCACAACCGGTTTTTATATCTCTAGAGATATTAAAAAAAATGCTCTTACTCGTGTATTTAGATTGGTTTACTTTTAAATGAGAACCAAACAAAAAACACCCAAACACTTCAATTTAAATCGTATTAAAAAAGCACCTAAAAAAATCTTAGACAATATTATTTATTATTAATGTATACAATATTATTTATACAATATTATTTATATATGTACCTACGTGTTATGTAGCATGAGAAAGCATCTTTAAACAATGTCCATATTTGAGGTCCACTATGTGAATGGGGCAATAAAATCTCATCAAAACAGTTTTTAAATTAAGTAAAATTGTCAAGTGCGAGTCGAATTCACACACGCAGGATTCCGTACCATCGTACATTTACATAAATGTTTCTTGTATGCATCTATCATAGGTGGCAGCACGTTCCCTGTTAAAATCAAGGAAAAAAAATGCAAAATTAAACACGTATCTTCTATGAGGACCATTGAAAAAGTTTGAAAAAGAAATATATAAAAGTACTACTAAAAAAAAGTGCAAAAAGTCACTCCACCCATCCAAGTACTGATCGGGCCTAGCGTTGCTTAACTTCGATGATCCATTACAAACATAAAAAAAATGTTTCTTGTATGGGCCCAACTTTTTATTAATTTTATTGTTTATTATTGTTGTTATAGCAGCAATAGAAATACATACTCCGTGAATATTTCAATTCTCTACTTTGCCTTGGCACCCTTAAGGTATGGAACCCTAAAAAGGCCTTTATTCTTACAATTTATTAGGTAATCTTTCCCCGGCAGGCCAGTTACAAAACGAAAGACAAGACGTCTGTTGACAAAAAATGCTTTATAAAGAAGGGAATCCGATTGTATGTTCGATATCTTGGCAACCATCGCGTGCCAGGCTGCGTCTCCGCTCATCTTTCCACGTTTTTACTGCTTATGGGGGAGCATGGATCGATCATGCTACCCATGTATGATTTGTTTTGGTATTTTGCCGGTGATATAATGCTTATATTACTGATTAAGTATCATATTATACTTTTTACACTGTTTGGGTTCTTCTCAGCTAGGCTATAGCCATTTCGCATTATATGTGTGTTTTAAAAATATAATGACTTGAAGTTAAAATAAGTAAACGAAACAAATTATATTTTATGAGTTCCTAAAAATTTAATTTTCTATCTCAGATTTACGGAAGTTACATACCTACTATTAAATTTTTTTGAAAGGTCACTTTTGTACGTCACGAATTCTCATAAACCTAAAAATCTAACGCCATTCAAGAAATTCTATTTTTGGCGGGGTTCGCTATTGGTTCAAGCGTGCCTAGGTAGTGTACAGTTAGTAACGCAAGTTGTTCGACACGTAAAGGTATTTCTTATTTAGATATTCCACATAAACTAGCTTTTGTTTGATAAAATTCAGTAAAGCGCTATAGCTAAAAGAGATGAAATACGCAAGCCATAGATATTTTTCATTTCTTCCACCACATTTTAATTAGTTTCACAGTTTCAATCGCCTGACAACCTACTTAACTGATGCCATCTAGTCTGTATGAGTAATCTTAACTTAAAACCGCGTAAAGACTTTTGGAATTCACCGTACATAATAAGTAGCTTGAAGAAATAAATCTTTGGCAGGTAGCCCTTCGGGTGGCGTGTGCCAAGTGTGTCAGACGGTCGTACTTACAACTGTTATGGTCGATTTGATGTATTTCCCAGTCTTGTAAACGTCGATATGGTTCACCAAAAATTAGCTCATATTTCTATAGCTACTACAGTTGGTAATTACAAGGTTTATGTTTATGGAGATTACGAACGTTGAAATACGACAACAAAGATGGCCTCTTCTCACTAGTAGATGGACACTGAAGCATACAGTTTCATAATGGCTATTAAAATACTAAACAAAGCATTGACAAAGGTAACTAAATTAGCTAAAAAAATACCAACCCAAAATTAAACCTTACACAAATACAAAGTTAAAAGAAGCCTACTCGGTACCCATCGTGAAGCCGCCCTCGACTCTTATCTGACAGACAATACGTATACCAGCACCGAAGCTGACCATGACTCCCACAAAATTGGCGTCCATTTCCGGCCACAGTTCCCTACGGCCTACATAATTTCGGGTTTCAATCGAATATGAGCCGCGAAGTGACCGTTTCTGTGTCAAGGGTAGAAGGCAAGGAGTTTTGCGTGCTCGGCTAGTTGTTACTCGGTAATCGATGGGAGATTTTCGACCTTGGCTTTACGGCACCATCCTTGAGAATTGCTGACCTGTCTAATGTTCTGAAGGCCAGTGCTAACTGTTGGCAGAGATCATTGGGGTAGAGCGCCCAAAGTACTGGAATCTCTCTGAAAGGCTTCATATGCAGACATGGTAGACCAAGGGCCGGTTTCTTAACTGTTGTTGTTGTTTCTTTGTGTAACCAACGACAGAAAAGAAACCTGCAATGTGCCGCGGACAGCGCTAGACGATCGAAGGGTAGATAATTACAATTCCAAGACACTGCTAGGCATTTTTATGCATGCAAAGGGCCTTCCGGTGTACACCTGGCTAACGCGGTGTAAATAACAATTCTTTTTTACCATTTCCATATGGAGTTATTTTTCACAAAGTATCTAACTAGTCGCACGTTACTGAAGTCGCACATTCTTGAGTATAAAGTAGAGGCTAGCGTGAAGGATGTACGAGTAGTAGTATAAATTATAAACAAACTAGCTGCCTCCCGCGGCTTCGCTTGCGTGGTACCCGGATGAAAAATAGCTTTAATGTTAATCTAGCATATGTACTATGTATATTTCAAGTTTCATTGAAATACGTTCAGCCATTTAGCCGTGATTGAGGGACAAACATACAAAAATCCTCACAAACTTTCACATTTATAATATAAGTAGGATATACACATTAGTTATTTGGTTAAGATGTTTCTGTTGTTTGATTGTTTCCTTCCGTCGATAAAAAGACATGTAGTGTAGACTACATATAAGTGGTTAATCCAGCTGCGTAGGTTTAAATTCTGGTCACTTTTATAATCAGTTTCTCTGCTCGACTGGGAGTAAAGAAAAAACATAGAATGCGTCCAGCTATTTTACTCTCCGAGCATGTCGTAAAAGTCGACTAAGGAGTACCTAGTATCCTCTCCAACTTGATGACCTCCATAGGTCATATGGACGATGGGCTGATCACCTGTCACCATGGTTCACCAATATGCATCTTGGGAGTCTTCGATCAGAAGTGACTGCAAATTTTCTTATGATTACTTGTGGTTCTGCCCACCCCGTTAGGAATATGGGCGTGAAAATATGTATGTATGCATATCTTATAATCAGTTAACGTTTGTACTACTTTAGAGACACATGTAAAAAACGCCTATGCCACATACTCGTATAATTGACCTTTTAAATAAAACGTGTTTCATTTTATGAATATGAATTTACAAAAAGGAAACTATAATAAGGTATGGCGTTTTTCACCTAATTACGGTATTCAGCCGTAAATGATTGTCATAAATTTGCTTGGAGATATTTAATTTTGGCGTGTTAATAATACAAACTGCAGGTAAAATTTCAAGTGTTTTATAATATTATTGCTTTAATTTACCGGTAGCGTTTATGGCATCTTGGCAAAGAGGTGGAATGCTGCTGTTACTTTAGTAAACCTTTACATATGGATATTGTATACAGGAAACAGCTTTGTTGCTGCAGTGCTAGTACTAACCTAGTAAAATATCTACCTACTCTATTACATTGTAATTGGAACTATTATTACCATTTTCGTTTTTAATTTACTCAATAGCTTGCGAAATGTAGAATGTTTCATTTTGTTTACTTGTCAGAATGTAGGTATAAAGTAGACAATAAACAAAGATCAAGTATAATCTTGTCTTAAAGCATGCACATTTTTATTCTTGAATTAGAATTGTCAGATAAATATGTTAGATGGCAACAATAGTACACAATATTCAAACAAATGGTGTACAATAATAACTTAGGTCATCGTTCGTGACGTTATTACCGTGTAGTACTTTTCTACAAGAAATGCCTTAAGCAGGTTTTTAAAGCTCAACAAATGATTTACTTTTATGCTCTCGTATTTTGTTATGAATTTTAGGAATCATACAGATAAAACTACTTAAATAATTCATGTTATGTTGTGTAAATAGCGCTATTTCAACCTCATATAAACTTGGTAGTGTCCATTTTTTGTAAATTTTATGTATGGCTCACAGCTGTTATTATTTTTTAGATTAAATATGGCTTTTTCACATTTTTTTGCGCAATGAATACTTGTACCTACTGCTACCCCAGAATATAAAACCAATAACCAGCAACCGAGCTGTGTACGCAGCTAATGTTGTGTTGATGCTTGCTACTGTTGACAGATGACGTAGTACACAAGCAAAACTATTAATTCTTTTAACTAGTAGTTCGCCCCGAACAGAGGAAGACCTCACCCGCGATTTTCACAATCCGCAAGATTTGTATTCGCCTCCTGAGATATCTCGTACTTACACTTTGTTTACATACAAGTACCAACTTCTGCTGTCCCAATTTTTATGTCCGATGCAATGAAATGATCCTTAAAAGTACTTAACTGAGCTGATTATCATAAAAAATTGCCCATTTTTCATGGCCAACTTGGCCAAAAAAATTGTTTGAGCAAACGGCTACTTTTCCTGTACTTTCCTGCCACTTCTCTTCTGGTTCGAATTTTCCTATACTTATATCCAGTCTAACTTGAACTACCAAGACATGGAAACTCTAACAAGATGGAGCTCAGGTTACAACAGTATTCTAAATTTAACTTATTACGCTGTGTAGGATCTTCATGTCAAACCAAATAATGGAGTCCTAAGAATTTTGTTACGTCAGAATAATTTTGGTAATACATATTTAATTTCGAATGCCTAAATACATTGCCTAAAATGCATTATTTTTGTTTAATTTAAATTTACTCGAACTGCACTGGTGGTCTAGTGGTAGTGACCCCGCCTTCCGATCCTAAGGTTGTGGGTTAAAATCCAGTCGTGCACCAATGTATTTTTCTGTTATGTGCGCTATACCGGGAGGATATAGAGTAGTACCAGGATATAGAGTACCGGCTCTCAAATTGTGAAGGAAAACATCATGAGGAAACCGGCATGTCGTAGAATCTAAAAAGCTCGAAAATCTGCTGAAGTGCACGCAAGGAGCTTTAGAGGCGCACTTGAATGCTTTCACCACACTGGTTTGAAAGAACTAGTGACACAACTAGATAGACTCGTAGATTATTATCATTTGCGAAGATTATATCATTTAACCAGTCTAATGTAATGTAATCTAATCTAATCTTATATTATAAGAATCTTTGTCCTGACTGACTGACTGACTGACTGACTGACTGACTGACTGACTGACTGACTGACAGACAACGCACAGCCTAAACCGCTGGACGTAGAGACTTGAAATTTTCAGTGTAGGTAAACCTTGGTACGTAGGGGTGTACTAAGAAGGCATTTTTCAAAATTCAACCTCTAAAGGGGTGAAAAGGGATGAAAACCTGGAATCAATTTTTGGTCTAAAACTGCACATAACCTATATCAAATTAAAGAGCCGATTTTTCTCATTTAGTTGATGTCATAATTACCTGTAAATTCTTTATTTTTGGCATGTTTTTCATGAAAAATAGAATACTTTTATTTTGACATATTATGACAGCGATGATACCTCAGAACAATAAATACATGATAGGTACCAAAGATTAGTAATAGATGATACAAAACATATGTAAAAGGAACTGTCAATGTCAAATTACCTGTGAAAGGAAGCATAAATTATTTCTGGTCTAATAAGTTTCCAATCTTGATTATTCATGGAGTTCTGACGTAATTCTACGTCTGAAAACTAGATGTCGCTGCTAATTCTGATCAAATTTTGTCGCGCTATCGTTGCGTTTTGAAAAGTTTACCTTAACTCTCAAAATTTTTACTAAATTCACCAAAATTTCTTAATTTTTAGATTTAGGTATATTTGTTACTCTTTCACGCAAAAACTACGGAATATACTTACATACCCTATTATTCATATTCGTTCGCAAAAGTTAACCATTGCTTAAAGTTAGCCCTGTCACTGTTTGTCATTATGAAATGGTAAGAGATGGCAATACTTTAGCCATTGTTTAGCGTACACTATATTATAATGAATGATGAGGATAGTAGGTACCTACGTGTGCTGGAATGGGATATAGGGTACTTTTTATCTGGGTACCGCGTGAGCGAAGCCGCGGGCGGCCGCTAGTGTAAGATAAATGAATAAACCAGTATTTATGCAGAAGATAAACACTCAATATCTACAATATCTACACTAGCTGTTAAACGTATATTTGTGCGCAATGAGCTAAGTTTTTAAGCACACATTAATCAATTTCATAAACTGACAAGCATGAAAGCTATTTTTATGTAGATCATGATGATACGTTGCATGGTTGGCATTTTGCCAAGAATCGCTCGTAGAATGCAGTTTATTTGGACTTTTATTAAAGCTACTACCTAACTTACTCGTCTTGATGGCTCAAGGTGGATAGATATGGGTCAGAAAACTTCCAAACTAAAAATACCTATAATTTGTAACTCAAATGATGACGAATTTTAATATGAATCAGCGTAACAATGTGTCAACAGAGTCAAGGTCTGAATAAGGGCGGTCAACCCTTTCAAGTTAATAACAATCGCATTGAAATCTGATATGTACAATTCCAAAAAATATAATAAAAATATGAAGATCACATTAAAATAAAATCATCAAAACTTTTTTGTTCAGCTGATTATTAAGAATAACCAATGACCTAAGTATTTCAAACTAATTAATTAAACAATTTTAATACCTATGCTCATAACGTTCGAAACTATCAATAATAAAACAAAATATTTGGTTTCACACGCAAAGGGATGTCGTTGATGTCTTTTGTATAGAATAAGTGGCTATCTCTCTGACTTATGACACCACTGCTCGATATTCGAACGCTTTTCTTTATGGATTTTGTTGAACCGTTGTAGTTTTATAAGTACTGCAGTAATTTTTAATCTGTTCTGTTCTAGTTAATTGCTATAACAAAAAAGTTTAGCGCCTAATTAAGTTTTAATTAAGTATAATGTATTCTCTGTCACGGACCGCAGTATTCTGTGATTTGTGGTTCTAACTTACCACAGTAGTTTGCCGTCTTACTTACCTGTTTTTAATAACGAATGACCTTATTCGGGAAGAGTCTGGAAACAATGATCTTAGGATGACTTTAGGTTTTATACGGGGAAGTAGTAAAGTAGTATCATCAATCTATCGAATAATAAATACGTAACCTAAATCATTTTATTAATAATTATAATTAATGAATAACTAGATTTTTTCTAAGTACGTAGGTATTTCCTAATATAATCATGATGCAATTTAAAATTCGGTCAATAGAAGTCCTTCATTCAACTAAAAAGAACACGCAAACCATGACCTTAGTAGCTTATATAATATTATATATTAAGAAAGTACAGTCAGCAAAATAGGTTGCGTATTTTTTTTAATAAGTGTGTAGCAAAAGTTGGACAAAAAATCCGAACCAAACTTTAAA
The DNA here is from genome assembly GCA_949320045.1 of Scotopteryx bipunctaria. Classification (NCBI taxonomy): domain Eukaryota; kingdom Metazoa; phylum Arthropoda; class Insecta; order Lepidoptera; family Geometridae; genus Scotopteryx; species Scotopteryx bipunctaria. The sequence goes on along the minus strand of OX439450.1, from coordinate 6,542,561 downwards.
AGGTCAAAAATTATAGCTAACCTTTTTTTATCTATAGGAAAGGGACAACGACATTTCTAAAAGTGTCAAATAAGTTAGGTTAGGAAAATAGATAGGTATACTAGATAATAGATAGGTATAATAGAATCGACAGTGGAAAACACTTGGATTGAAGCTCTAAGGGCACAAGTGACTGTCAGAAAAGAGGCGTAAAGACCCAGCAGAATGTCATGTCGAAAGGCCGTGAACTGTCTTCATGCACCGCAAACTGCGGCCGATGACACTAAAGGTCACGCCTCCTCAGTCAACGATCTATGAATCGAATTCAATGTTGTCGTCATTTAATTTGCGTTGTTGAAAATGACCTCTATTTAACTAACCCCCGAATACTCAAACGCATCTCAGAGTTGAACACGTGAGGAGTTTTTGACAGATTTTCGTCAAAAAACCGTGACTTGAGACGTGCTCAACTCTGAGTCGCGTTTGAGTATTCGGGGGTAAGTTACTTCGACAAATAGGCAGTTAATTCGGCCGTTGACTTGTGTTGCTGACTGTACTGCACGTTACTCACTATACTCACGGGCTGTAATTAAGTTTAGTCACTCGTTGGTGAGATCGACTACGTGGGCGCAGGGCAAATAGTGCTGGGGTAAACTCAAGTAATGGTTCTCCGAAAACATGTCCTATGACACCTATGAGCTTCTAGCTACTATCCATGGCGGTAACCATGTAAAAAGTAGGCCACAAACTAAGTTTCCTTCACCCATAAATTTTAAGACTGCGCTAAATATAAAGACAAAGGAGGTTTACACCACGAGCATTTTCAATAGGCTGCGACAGGATAACTTATAAACACTTTGATTTCAATAAATGATTATAGAATTTTGAAGACTCATGTGTAGTAGGAACAACTGTATTCTGAATCACACTGCTGTCTGGGGCCGGACATGACTTGCACTGCTGGCGGCCATCGACGTGTTTGATGAGTATTAATGTAGGCTTTTATCGACTAAAAGCCTTCGCCGGATATTGCCAAGCTGGTTGCAGGAAGGCAAAAGCATTGCATTGATGAAGGAAATTGGAAAGTTTATTATGAATAATCGTGGTCTTCCAAGAATAGTTAATTAATTTGTGATGTATGTACTCGTATTTTTCAAAAGTTCATTTGAATTATACACGAACTAGCTGTCGCCCGTGGCTTCGCTTGCGTGGTACCTGGATAAAAAATAGCCTATATTTTTCAGCACATGTACTATGTATACTCAAAGTTTCATTCAAATCCGTCCATTCGTTTAGGCGTGATTGAGGCACAAACATACAAAGATCCTCACAAACTTTCACATTTATAATATAGTAGGACAAGGTGTTTTAAATCCTAACAATGGACTTTAATACGGTTCAACAAGGTTTGCTTGATCAAACATATAAGAAATAATAATCTAAATACACTTTTACTAATAGCTAGGTAAAAGTAAGTAAACTTAGAAACCTGTTCGGTATGAGTGATTTCAAAGAATACGCGCCCTTGACCTCTCACTAGGATTCTCTGTGTTTTGAGGTCAAGTGCCCTCCCTTCTTGATTAACGCCTCGCGATGTAAAACTAAAAACAGGGTAATGTTCGATCTTGATCAGCTTTAATGAATGTTTATTTCACTAATCAGATGACCGGTCTGTCATGGAAACCGTACACAATGTTCAAACGTAGAAAATATGGAAATCACAGACAAATGTAAATGTATTCCAAAATAATAGGTACCTACCTAACTGTAATAAAAGGTGCCCTTAATAACCCACATCGTCATTACGCCAAGCCCAGTGCAAATAATCTAAATGTAAGGTGCGCCAAATACTAGGAAAGAAGGAAATGTTATTATGCTACGAATATTTTACAAACTAGGTACATTATTAATTGTTTTTTGTGGGCTGGCCAAAAACTAAGCATGATTGTTATTTGCGTTCGCGAAACTGACTTGAGAAAGTATGAACATGCTACCTGATTTTAGCAGATTTTATCCATTTGAAGATGTTATGTACTGTTATGGGGTGCTACACACAGCTTCCATCTGTAGTCTGCAAGATAAGTGTTGGTCCAAAAGAAGACCCATGTTTTAACCTCAATACTGAACGGGACAAATATTCAATCAAATACAACTGAGAGGATAATCGTCCAGTCAATTTTACCTACAGTACGAGAGCTTCCCACTACGATGACTTGAGTTTTAATTGGGTTTACTTTTAGACCGTAAGATATGCCATTGCCAAGATAAGTAAGTCATAAGCAATACATAATGCGATCCCTGCCTATATTAGCCGCAAATCGTGTGTAGCAGATTATTAAACAATCATTATGAAGCCAAGCTCGAGAACGCAAATAATAAAATTGTGGCGAAGTGCTTTTCTACCCCATAAATGACGTGACAAAGTGGGAGGAACAAGTAATAGATGGTAAGCTTTTTTTATCCTTATTTGTATTTAGGTAATCCTACATCCTATATTGTAAATGGGAAAGTGTGTTTGTTTGTCGTGTCTTGGTACGTATTTCTTTTACATAGCAACGGAGCAACGTATCGGTATGTTTTTTGCATAGAGAACTTTTGGCAGAGAAGTTATTTGATACCTACTAGAAAATAATACATATGTGATTCAAGTGCAAAACTATGTCAAACACGAACGACTGTATCATCAAGCACAATAAAAATCCTCTCACATTTTTTTTAATACCCCATAGTGTCATAGATCACGCTATCTCCCCCTTAATTTTCCAATGTTTACTTACGTTCCAAAGCTAAAGATGGCAGATCAAAAAATTTAATCTTAAAAAAAAGAATTTGTGGGTACCTTTATAATATCGCCGCACGCCGGAATAGTGTTCTGTGCGCACGCCTCATATAAAATGTTTTTGGCGTAACTGGGTAATTTATACAATAAAAAAAGCAAAACACATAAACCACCTCCGTTCTTTGGCGTAAAATAAATACGCTTCTGTTTGTCAATTAGACCATACACCAAAACTGAACTATTTATCAACACGAAACTTCAAAACAATTCGCAAAGTTTTCGTCAACATAACTATTATTTCATAGGGAGTTTCAAAACTTTTGTAATTAAGTACTTGCCAACCCAAAAGCGTACAAAAAAAACATTTTTTTATGTTGGTACGTACTCCATATTGATAGGTACATAATTGGGCGTTATCTCTAAGTACACATAATATTTTTTATTCTTATGATATTCGAACTCATTGGTGAAATCCAAAAAGGTTTTATTGATTTATAATGAAATTCTGTATACATTTAGGCCAGGCTTACGTTTACATCCAGAATGCCTATCTGAACTCTGAATCAATATATTGTATTTACAAACTATGTTGTAATAAATTCGGAAAATTACACAATTTTAACATAATTATGCATTTTACACGAAAAGACTTATAAAGTCGATAGGAAACTTAAACTATTTGGTTAAATATTTAGAAAAAAACCATTGTTCCGTTTTTAAAATACAAACCTTTTAAAAATTCTTAGGTTAAAATCAAATGACTAATTGCTTACTACTTTTATATTTTGCCAATTAAAAAAAGTGAATTGTGTATTAAGTGTCTCCAAAAGACTGGTAAAAATATAGGTTCTCAGTTTGAGCTCACGGTTCCTTTAGCTATTGAATAACATACATACTTATTAGGTTAGAAAATGCTACATCCATCATATCTGAAACGCCAGCAGTACCTATCTGGGTCACCATGACCTTGTTACTGGCTTTTCCCCCTTTCGAGCACGTTTATTTTGCTACTGGACTGGGAGAATGCATCCAAAAAAAACAGAATGCATCCAGCAGCTTCTCTCGCCGACCATGCCGTAGAGTCGACTAAGAAATAGTATCTTCTTCAACATGATGGACCGTCTATATAGGCGATGGGGTGATCACCTATCACCATCTTTCTCCATATCCATTTTGGGATTTTGAATAAGAAGTGGCTACAAGTTTTCTTAAGGTGCGACACGTCTCGTCCGCTGCTGCCTCATGTCATCCGCTGCCAACTCGTACCTTTATGATTACTTGTGGCTCTTTCCACCCCATTAGGGATATAGGTGTGATAATGTGTATGTATGACTTGACGTCAGGCAGGCGGCCGTTCATAAAACACCTTACCCAAAACTCTTAACCCCACATAGAGTGGGATAAGTGCAAGAAGATGATGATGATGAATGTGTATGTATGTATGTATATCGAAAAGACTTCTAGTCTCGGTCCATTGCCACCTAGTCTTTCGTTGTTTACGTTATGGTGATAATGTGATAATGTTTGTTCCAGGCAACAGGCATGACGCCGCTGATGTACGCCGTGAAAGACAACCGGACATCGTTCGTGGAGCGGCTCATAGAACTTGGCTCCGACGTCGGCGCCAGGAACAATGTGAGTCACAGTAAGCTCCTTACTTCTTTTACTACATTTAAACTAGTAACTTCTCTGCTGGACTGGGAGTAAAGAAAAAACATAGAATGCGTCGAGCTGCTTCTCTCGTCGACTAAGGGAAAGTATCCTCCAACATGATGAGATACAATAAGCAAGTATTCCCAAGGATTCTTGACGTCAAGCAGGCGGCCGGTCAATAAACACCTTAGCCAAAACTACATACAAGTACTTAGAGTGTACATAACCCACATAGAGTGGGATAAGGGCAGGAAGATGATGATGATGATGAAACTAGTAGTTCGCCCAGGACTGACATCTCGCGCGCTTGTTACCTCCATGATATACATAGATAAGTAGGTAGCTGCTTAGGTCTATAAAAGTTAGAGTAGATAAAATGTCTTGATTATGGTACAAAATCAAGACTTTTATGGACTCTAACTTGTTATAAGAGACGTAACAAATACAACTACTGCGATACCGTATAAATTACAAAGATAACGCTAATGTTCAGTCTAATTTGAACTACAAAGACATCGGGACTCTAAAATATATATCATTTTGGAATGTACAAAAAAACCCTTTTATTATGGCACCCCACTCGACACATTTGTAAAACTTTTACCTTTTTTTACTCTCTTGGAAACACAATATATTTACATCCCCTTCACCGACAAAGCAATGTGCTTCCTGATATTAACCCACTGATATTTTCTGGATATTTTATTATAGTGACTACATTTAAAAATGATTCTCATTAGCTAGCGAGCGTTTATATAAAAAAATAAATTTAAAATAAATATAAAAATATATTTCAACAGTCACATTCATAGTTCTGACCCCACTCTAGGATTCCCTGTGTCGTGGGTATTAGAAACGACGAAGTACCATGGTAAGTAGAAACCGTACAAAATACATATAAAAATAAGTACTTTAACATATTATACGGTTATGAAAGACATGCACATAATCCAAGGAACAGCGTTGCACGTCGCGTGTGCACGTCTGCTCATAAATCATTGCATGACACTGTAGGTAAAGCAGTTATTGGAAATATATCAACAACATAAAGAGACCTGAAAAGTTGATATCAGTAGGCAAAAGCATCGAATGCACACATATATAAAATCATGCCTGTTTCTCATAGGGATAGACAGAGACTATGGATCTTCATTTGCTACCGTAGCAAATACATTTTCATGCAAGAACATTTTCAGTAGCACCAAATATTTTCATGCGAACATGAAGTTTTCACTCGAGTAACCATTTACCTGAATGACACATCCGATCTTTTTTAGATCTGTAAGTATCACAGATGCCTAACATAGCGTAATGTTGAGCTGTTTGATTGCAGTCGAGAGTCCGATTTTTTATAAAATACTAGCTGGCGCCCGCAGATAAAAACCGGACAAAAAATAGCCTATATGTTAATTCAGCACCCATGTACTATGTATATTCCAAGCTTCATTCAAATCCTTTCAGCCGTTTAGGCGTGATTGAGGCACAAACATACAAACATCCTCACAAACTTTCACATTTATAGTATAGTAGAATTGAAACCCTTTTCAACCAATTTTTATTTATTTAATTCTGCTGACGATTAGTTTAGTCTCTTATTAGGTAAACAAACACTGCGGTTTCAGCATATCGTTGACCTATACCTTAATCTCAAAAAGGCTAAAGTAGAATATTGCAACCAAAATATTTCATGACCTACTCTGGTACGGTCATCATGTACACGAAGGTTACACGCCCACGTCACAGATGGGATAGCCGATAACTGCCTTCACCTGCGATTTATGCTCATGGCTTATAATGGGCCATATACCGAAATAACTTAAGACAATCTAAAGGTATTCTTGGAAATTGCAAACACCTAGTTCATCAGGTCCTATATCAAATTAAACACCGCAAGATAAGCTTGTAACTGCTTGCAATTATATGTAACGTTAGATACGGCCACAAAAAGCGATCTTCATGAGGACTATTCGTGTCACTGATTCTCTCGAACGAATGTGATGAAAATATTAAAATGAGACTTATTTTATACAGATAACTATGGACTATTTGCTATTTTGTAATGAATAGTGAACACATCAATCAACCTATCACTTTTCTTTTGGATTACCTTTCAAACAAAATAAACATTCATAACACGTGACTCATTTAGATTGAATCATCAAAGTCAATTGTCTTAAAGACCATAACATTAACTCCGTGAATCAGTTCTGTGACCATTCTTCAAACACGCAACGGAGGCATTACAAGCTTTACGCATACTTTTCATCGAAGTTAAGTCGAAAACCTTGGAAAAGTACATTATTAACCAAGGTGGTAAAGCAATGTTACGTCACGGGCGCCATATTGAACTCCGAGCACAACAGAGCATGAGAGGGAGTTCTTGAATGTAGTGAGAGATTCCAACTCACCCAAGAATAAAACCCGTTTTCCATAACAAGTTGTTCAACATGATATGATTCTCGTAGCAAGTTTCTATGCACGTAGCCGGGCATAAAAGCGCTACTTTGCTCAACGGAAATTGAACCATATTTCTGTAAAACCATATTTCCTACTATATCTTATAATAATAATTTTCCAACTTATTAGTTTCGCATTGAACCTATAATTACCTGAAACTCCAAGTACTGTTAACGTAATTTTCAATGAAAAAAACCATTTCTTGGAAATCACCTTTAAAATCTCAGTTTACGCCATGCAACTGAAGAAAATCTGTGAGTTTTATGCGATAAAGCGCTTGAAAGGTTTGCGTGCACGTTACAATATAATTGACTCACACTTTCAATAATTGCTCCTTTCACCCTAGCAATCTTTATAGATTAATTCCTATAAGACTTCCCTATGTCAAGCGAGAACACATGTAGATTTTTCAAATTGAATGTAATGTTACATTGTGTAGTGTTTTTACGATATTTTGATAATAAATGTTTGCATTGAAATTATAAATGACTAATTTAACTTGACTTTTTTAGTTTCTACTAATGTTCTTATTCTTATGAAAGCACTGGTGGTCTTGTTAGTAGTGACCTCGCTTTCCGATCCGAAGGCCGTGGGTTCAAATCCGGTCGTGTACCAATGGATTTATGTGCGCTATACCATTACTTTCAAACGGTGAAGGAAAACATCGAGAGGAAACCCGCGGCTTAGTCAGCTTCGCACGTATTGACCATGTCTTTCCTGTGGACAAGGCCGTCTAAGCTGAGAGGATGGAATAGGTGCTGGGCAAGCCTACTCCATCTTAATTCGTCCCGGGCACTACAGCGTCTTGTTTGTGAAGGTAAAAGTTGCCTCCTGACGCTGTATAAATCATCTACTATAGATGGTAAAAGGCCTTAGTTTAATGTTCTTATACATAAATACTTAGAGTAGACATTTGGACTTGTGTAAGGTTCATAATCAAGACATCATGTTTTCTTTAAGTCTTTATGAATAAGATCATTAGCTAATTAGCAATCAAAAATCAACTCGTTAACAAAACAGTTTTCATATACCAAAACTTTCTAAAACCTTATCTTTACTGCTTACTCTTCTGAAATTTACTTTGTAAAGCGCCGTGATTACTGTTTTCATTGTAAAAACTGCCATTTAAAGAACATTAATAAAACAGTAGTTTCTTGTATATGTAGAGTAATGAAAGCTGCTAGTAATAATGTCTGAGGAGGAAGGGAAGGGGCACGCGAGCCGTCCGAGCCAACATGTGTGGGCAGAGGTGTATCTAGAGCTGTTGCACAGGTCACTAATTATTTTTTTAATTTAAAATTACAAGTAACCGTTATCATAGGACGAGCATAACTAAGTTGAATCGGGGGAAAAGTTTGAAAGAGGATAGCGCTAAAAAATCCTACATTTGTATTCAGGTCAGATGAAATGTTTATTTTACAAAATCGAATAAATGCAAATACATTTGTGAGCAAAAACATCACCGTGTTCTTCTCCCGTGGATTTAATATACTTCAGATTGAACCTTAGAACAGCAAATCAACTACGTTATGGATGGAACCAGACCAGGTTCCATTTTTTATCATTTATTTTGATCCCACAATAGTTTATTATTTTTACCTGATTATTTTACGCTGAATAGAGTTAAAAGTACTTAGTAAAATAATTAAACGAAAGAGTCAAATACCACGTGATACTTTAATGTCGCTATACTTTCTGTGACGAGGAGAGTTTTTAAAAGTAAATTTTCAAAAGACCATAATATTACAACACCCAGATCCGAAAGAAATTAGTAGAACATGCAAACAGACCTCCCAGAGCGGGAATCGAATCCGCGCCTCTTGCGTTTCAGCGACCGACAATAATTGATAATGTCCAATAAAGCCCGCCCTACGTTTGACAGTGAACGCCCCCGCCGCCTAGCCCCTTGCTACAACGCCGACGCTGTACATGGGCTTAGGCATATTATTATAAGACTATTTTTAAGCTCTCGAAGGCATGCGAACAGATTATAGGGCAGCTAAAGACTTGTTTATGCCGCTTTCTTTGCTTTAAATTTTGTTGCGAATAATATATTATGTAGTATAGGACCTTGTAGGATAATTAAGTGTAATTTATTATTTTTAAATATAACATTTACTTGACCTGCTGTTTCGCTTTAGGGTCACTTAGTGCAATATCATCATGCACAGTATGATTGAAAAATAAAACCAAGTCATTAATGATTCATTTTGCTAACATCCTTAAAAAAATTGCAGCAAAAAAACATACTTTCATTTGATACCGTATCGGATATTATCCCTTTATTATATTTTCTGGATGTAAACTACCATTTATTTACCTACCGTTATATTGTATGATGATTTCGATGTCATGATCCAGACCGCCAAGACCATAGTTGATTCGCTATTCTGAGGCCAAGAATATCGAACCCATTTGACGAAATCTGACCATTACATTAACAAACATCTATCTACCAACTGTTTAGAACACTACGACGAAACAAATGAACATATATACACACATACTAACCTTGTTTTGTTTTTTGGTTAGTTGAGTCAAAACACGTTCGTACCAGGTGCCTCTTTAAGCTTTCGTTATACCTGTCAGTCTTATTTATCGTTCAATAATTATTCACGTTATCTGTGCGCAGACCATCGAACGCTTCGCGTGGAATTCTTTATTAGGCTCGTATTTACCGCGAAATCTCTGACACATAAATCAGCGTTACGAGTTTTTGGTTTTATCATTATGCTAACATAAAATTAGTACACTCTCGTCATACCATCATCATCTTCTTAGCCTAGGATCACCACTGCCATAGGTCTCCTCGGTCTTACACGTCTCTTGTCCAGGTTTTGCGCGCAACTTTTTCGATGTCGTCAACCAAACACGCGTCATGTACTAAATTAAAATAAAAAATACCTACGGACAGCGTCCGTTTCATCGCGCTGATTTGGTAACAATAGCAATTATAGCTTAAGATTCAATATAATTTATTAACAGAAAAAAACTTACAACTATTACAAATATAATTTACAAAAGAAACAGTCGGGCTATCTAAAGGCCGTTGCAGACGGTCTATAGATAGCTCACCTGATCCAGCTCTTTAGACGGTGGAAGCGTGCCCAAGACGCTGGCCGCTTTGCCACGCTGAATGGCAATACTGATCCGTTGAGCCAAATAAGAACCGGCTCTTGGATCGCGCATCGTTTCGCTTTTCGCCCTGAAAGAATTTTAATAAAGATTGTAGCCATAGAATTTATTTGAATAGAATAAATGAATTGTTTGTTTTCAGGACAACTACAATGTGCTCCACATATCAGCAATGTACTCAAGAGAAGACATAGTCAAACTCCTACTATCGAAAAGAGGAGTCGACCCTTTTGCAACTGGAGGGGTAATATTATCTTATCTTCTTTTTTTTAAGTTTAGTCTAACACTAACATATAATATTATAAATGCGAAAATTTGTGAGGATGTAAGGATGTGTGGATGTGACGATGTATGTTTGTGCCTCAATTACGCCTTAACGGCTGAACGGATTTGAATGAAACTTGGAATACTACTACTATACCTACCTACTGGTATAACGCAGATAAAGAACAGAAAAGTCCATTGGTGCTCGTCCGGATTTGAACCCACGACCTTAAGGTTGGAAGGCGAGGCCCGCTAACTCTAGACCACCAGTGCTCCCATAAGCTCGATACTAAAGTAACAGGTTTATTAGTCTGTGCCTATGGAATACACCCTAGCGCCATCTAGGAAGGCTGAAAGTAAACTGTAGGAAGCCTTACGCAGAATAATTATCGTTTTATTCTTGTTTAAAATATCAACTTGGTATACATTGTGAATTGAATACCTTTAATATCTTTGACATTCTTGCTGCCTTTAAATAAATAATAAAATATTTGCACACAGCGCCATCTAGCCCCAAACTAAGCAAAGCTGTACTATGGGAACCAGAATGGTTGATAGAATATCAAAAAAGTTTTTTTTTTTTAAATATCTGCATATGATACATAAACTACAACACTCAGACCCGAAAAAAAATTTTTTTTTTCAGAACATGTAAACATTTCTGCCGCCGCAGGAATCGAACCCGTGCCTCTTGCATCTCAGCCGGAAGTGACGAGATTAATAATTTTTTTATCGCGGATTTTAATATGGTATCTCTAGTGTCGTTTTAGGGCCTTGCTGAATTGATACCTACCTACCTAATGAGTGCATTTTTTTATTAGAATGCTGAAAAATTATAATTCATGAATAATTTGAAAGGCAAGCATCTACCCGCAGTTACGCTCCCACGGTACCCAGACAAAAAGTAGCGTTTTCTACTATTCTAGGTCACGAATTATGTATATTCCAAGTTTCATCCAAATCCGTTCAGCCGCTACGGAGTTCAGTGGGAACATATACCTATTTCTAAGTAGGTGCATTATATATTTTTCATGCTAACAATTAATAATTTCAAACTCTACCGGTTAAAAATTGTCTTAGTTATTAGAGTAAATAATCGGTATGTTCCACAGAGCCGACAACAAACAGCTGTCCATGTGGTGGCGAGCAGACAAACTGGAACTGCCACCAGCATCCTGAGAGCCCTTCTCGCGGCAGCTGGGAAGGACATTCGGTTACGAGCTGATGGAGTAAGTTTAACTTGACAATTATAAATAAGAACCTTATGCTCAGTATCTCCAAACGAACCGTCAACTTGCTCTGCAAAAAAACTTACAGGGTTAAAAAAGAGAAGGGGTTAAAAGATCAAATATGCGTCGCTGCTGTTGCATGGGCTATCGGGTAAAATAGATAGGCATGCTAAAGCTCGTAGATATCAGCAAATATCAACTTGGGAATCTTCAGTAGTACGTCGCCGTGACATCGTGTACAAGAGTCAATAACATCTTAACCCTTTACGTATGAACTTTTGTTAGGTATCTTTCAACTTTACTACACCGCAGATATTTATGCAAAACTCCAAATTGAAAACCAAACGTCAGAGCTCTACGGCAAACCATAAAATAGCACAGTAAATAGTATGCTTTATCGTACAGTGTTATAGAGGTTTGATTGGCGAGCTAGTAGTGGATGCACGCTCGCGTGCAGCCGCTGTCACCTGGCACCGCCATCCGCCGCCCGCGATTCAGGAACTACCCCCATCCCCCTAAAATACTAACTGTAAACAAAACCCGCAGTTCACACCGAACTCTGAAAGAATTCCACGCGCACAAACTAATATAACTTGGGAATGGGGTGAGTCATCAAACGACGCAACACGCGTTTACCTGACATTCTACCTGGCGTCTCTAATTATTTTGAAATTCATAATTTCTGGCGAAACAAGACCTCGCCTGACATGTTGAGGACATTCCGATGGTGGCACGAGCCACCCTATACGAATAGAAACTAGCTAATTATCCGCGAGCTTTAGTCGCCGAGTAAAACGTCACTGTGAATTTACAATGCAAATCACACCGCTGAATATTAGTTAGAGTTATAACGTCAGCGCTGAAATTCAAAATTACTAATTTTAATACCGTAAGTCTCAGTCGGTCCTTCGGCGCGCCTAGAGGAAGGCGGCGTTACCATGGCCTCCCGCCAATTCGTGTCTATAAATTAATATCGATGGAGGATCAAGTACGTATTGAAATCTTCCACTGCGACGATCTAGACTTTAAAGACTAAAAAAGGCGTTGTAAATTCGCATCGGAAATACAGTGTGGCACGGCATCCGATCGATAGTACATTTGGAAGATTGCACATAGTCGGATATTGTCTGCGGTGTCATGGGTCGGAGGGTATTCGATTCGAGCAGTAGCATGGAGCGGAGCGCGCGGGCTGTTCGTGCTTAGCGAGTGTCCGCGTCACGTGTCCAAGGCTCGGGATGGCCGAGGGCGGCAAAGAGCCCCCGAAGAGCGCGACCCCGGCGTCTCGCTCGTGCGACGGCCGCAGTCCGCCCGCGAACCTGCAGGTCAAAGACCTGCAGAAACTTGACATCAGCTTCATTGAGCTGAACAAAGAGCGCGCGAGGCAGAAGGAGTGGAAAAAGCTAATTCGCGACATTGCGTCGTTCCAGAGGGGGAAGATTCCGCTGCTGCTGGCAGTGGAGGCCGGCAACCAATCCATGGTCCGCGAGCTGCTCAGCGCGCAGACTGCGGAACAACTCAAGGTAACCTTTCCTTTTCGAGCATTCTTGAATACTTTCCCAAGTAATAACCGTAATTGTGACTCCGTGGCTCCTAAATACTCACGCATATTAGTTTTTATAAGTTTTACTTTTTATTTTCGCTTTCCTTTCCAAGCGTCCCTATTCATTTGAATATAAAGTTTAAATCTAATTTAAGCTACTAAATTCCAAGACAACGTGAGTCAAAGTGCCGTTCAAAAAAAGAAACATTAACTATATTATTGTACCTATATAAGAATATGATAATTATAATATAGTGTTTATTTCCAATACTTTTGTAGATTCTTTGGACTACGTTCTTATCACAATAGCACTAAATAAACCGAGTGCTCCAATTTTTGCTTTCAATTAACTGCACCTGATTACGAAGCACTGCCGAGCATGCAACATCAGCCTACATACTTCTTTACAAAATGGTAGGCAAATTTCTTACACGTATAATAATTGTCCTACTACAACCGATTTTGCCTATAATAAATAAAGAAACAGGAGGCCTATGCCTAGCAGTGGGAAAAAACTGACTGTGGATGATGATGATGAAAGCTAGAAAATAAAACGTATCGAATAGAAAGTGGGCAATGATCTCCACAAAACGTTGATGAGCATTCGAATTATCCCAGTCTAACTTGACAGAGACTTTGATAATCGGTTGAGTTGCAACGTTCTGTGGTTAGGCCATGTGTGTTCCACAGGCGTCGACACCGGCCGGGGACACGGCACTGCACCTCGCGGCGCGGCGGCGGGATGTGGACATGGCAAGGATCCTGGTGGACTATGGCGCGGTCGTGGACGCTACCAACGGAGCTGGACAGACTTCACTGCACATCGCCGCTGCAGAGGGAGACGAACCACTGGTCAAATACTTCTATGGAGTCCGCGCCAACGCCGCCATTGCAGACAATGAAGGTAGGCTTGAAAACTTATATTTCATGCAGTTAGGTCCAAGAATCTGGTGGACTATGGCGCGGCCGTGGACGCCACTAACTGAAACTGGACAGACTTCTCTGCACATCGCTGCCGCAAAGGGAGACGAGCCGCTAGTCAAATACTTCTATAGTTCTATGGAGTCCATGCAAACGCTGCAATTGCAGGCAATGACGGTAGGCTTGTATTTGATATGGCTAAGTCTAATAAACATTATGGACTACGGCGCATCCGTGGAAACCACTAACGGAGCTGGACAGACATTTTTACACATCACCGCGGCAGAGGGAGACGAGCCGCTGGTCAAATACTTCTATAGACTCCGCGCATACGCCGCCATAGCAGACAATGAAGGTAGGTATATGATATGGTTAGTCAGGTCCAAAAACAGAACAGGATTAGGTTCCATAACTAACTTGCATTCAAAAATAAACTAAGATAAAGCCATGGAAACCAAAATACACTTTAGGGTGTATCGAAATGTTACTTAGGTAAGGCAGGATCGCAAGAAAGTAGACCTCGAGCTACGCCTTTGGATCCCTTTTTAAACTAGTTCATAGGGTTCAATATTAGACCCTTCGTGCAAACGGAAGTTTAAGCCAACATTAGGTACACCCAAAATTACCAATGCTAATTTGCATTATGGAAAGTAGAAGTCGTTGAATTATGAGGTGACCGAAAATTCCATGCCACTGTTAACAAATCTATGGAATGCAGAATTAACTATGAACACGGTGAAAAAGACTATTGTAACAGAGCTTTGAAGTTAAACTAGTATAGAAATTTTAATAACTTTGATCGAAAACCAAATGCGCAAAACCTTAATTCGGTAAGAAAAAATACCACCAAGAAAATATACTCAACTTTTCAATTTTTTTTTCATTTAAGAGAAAATAATTTTAATTAACTAACCATTTGAACATTTCAGACCGAACACCGATGCACTTGGCAGCAGAAAACGGCCACGCAGCAATCATAGAACTCCTAGCAGACAAGTTCAAAGCGTCCATATTCGAAAGGACCAAAGACGGAAGCACACTCATGCATATAGCCTCATTGAACGGCCACGCTGATTGCGCCATGATGCTGTTCAAAAAGGGCGTCTATCTACATATGCCTAACAAGGTGATTGATTGGCCTTATAATAATTATTATATATTTTTACTAAATCTCCCGCTATACGACAATATTTACAATTATTACTACTCGTATCACTAGTTCTTTGGAACCAGTGTGGTGAAAGGAAGTTTAAAGTGCGCCTCAAGATCTCTTTTAATGCACTTGACACATGTTTTCGAACTTAGGCTAGGTTCTATAACATACCGGTTTCCTCACAATGTTTTCCTGTTTCCGGAAAAATCGTGGTATTGAAAAATACATTTGAACCCAATCAGATGGCGGGCTACCACTAGACCACCAGTGCTCTGCTATAATCAATCCCGTTCAGTTTGTTTAGATTACAAATCATCTTTTCATATCATTTGACTAACATAATAAAATGGTTTACCATATCCATCTTGGGACTCTTAGATCAGGAGTGGCTGCAAGTTTTCTTACTATTGGTTGTACCTATACTTATGTGCTTATACTTACACTTGTGACTGTGCCTACCCCATTAGGGATACAGGCGTGATAATTATGTATGTATGTAATAAAATAACAAAAAACCAAAATAACTAAATAATATAACAAAAAATATTATGTCGGAACATCCATCATACCAAAAGTTTACAATGACAAAGTTCAGAACAACGCCAACGCCTTTTATAAACATCAAAGCAAAGTTGGTGTCACCTAACGCCTTTAACTTTGGTAGGTACTCTTATGAAAATCGCATGCTTGTAGTTTTCAATTGTATTATCGCGGATAAAATCGAAACATTAAAAAAAAATACGCTGCCTGTACTGTGTTCGTGAAAAAAAACTATTAATATCGCATTCTTATATACAAGCTAAAAAGACTAGAATCATCTAGAATCATTAAATTAAATTGTTACAAAATATTGCCTTGGTTTGTGTAAGTACCCTACACCGAGCTTCTGCACGGAACCATTTTATAGGATTGCGTGTTTTGGTTTTATTAAACAGTGCATACGGCGCCCAATGAAATGGTGAGACTCGACCTTAGCCTTATTTTACAATTAGCGACAACAATGTGTTCTGTGTCAAAAGTTGTAAATGAAACCTATTGATTTTATAGACTACTTATTAGCCTAATCATTTCCAAAATCTGCATTTAAAACTTACAAAACCCTGCGTAAACTTTGTAGAAAGCTGTGTGTGCTCCTTGGCACTATGGTGGCCAAAGAGCTGGCTTGCTTTCTTACATTATTACTTACTAACTGTTGCCCGCGACTTCGTACGCGTGTAGTACATTATTTTGTTCTATAATCAATAGTTTTCGCAGCGCACGCCAAAAACTATTTTGGGTTTTCTACCTTGGGTTACAATATTGCAATTTTCTTACGGATCCATACAAAAGACATCAACGCGCTTCAGTACTTTTAATCATATTTTCTACGTTTACTTCACGTTAATAAAACACTTATATCTTTCATCAAGAATATTTTTTATAATATGTAGTCTGATCTGAAAGGTGTGAACTAAATGTGTGAATATGTCAATAGCAATGTAAGGAATGGACATGACATGTTTTAATAGCGTATGGGCTTCTGACAAGTATAAGAAAATTTCCAGCCCTCCTGATCATTTCCGATTCAAAGTCCTAAGAAGGACACGCCCTATATAAGAGACGGGCTGATTATCCAAAGGAAATAGAAGTTCTTTAAAATATGTAATGTTTCAGGACGGTGCCCGTAGTATACATACAGCAGCGCGGTATGGACATGTCGGAATTATCAACACATTGCTGCAGAAAGGAGAAAGCGTTGACGTTACTACAAACGTAAGCAATAAAATGAACCATTATCATTACAGACAAGCTATTAAATTAAAAAAATTAAGAACTCCTGACCCCACGAACCGAACATAATTCAATCGGACCTGTGTAAGTTAGAAATATCCTTTAGTCAAGTAGGAAATAAGCTGTTGATCTTGAAACGCTTCAAAAGATCTTCATAAACTATAACTAAGAACCATCTCGATTACATTAGCTTTCAAACAGAAAAAACCGCATCAAAATCAATCCATTCGTTTGGGAGCTACGACGCCACAAACAAATACCTACACACTACAAACTTATAACACCCCTCTTTTTCTTCGGGGGTTAAAAATTGGAGTAAGAAGATGTTTATCGTACGTTTGGGGGTTAGAGTCCGAATCACATGTTTTTATTCAAAAAAAAAACTTTTCGGAGATTATATACCAAGTGAGACAATAACATATGTCGGCGCGAAGGTGTTATTTTGTATCTAAGAGATTCGTCAGACCACGTGGAATCATGCGTTTTAGAATTAATTTGAAGTCATTGCATTGTTAATTTAATGATTAATTAATGATGAACAATGATTTTACCATTTTAATAGTTCCTAAAGTCATTGTTGAATTTAATCTACTGTAAAATGTAAACTTCAGGAGCGCACAAGCAATTTTAAGCTTTTGTTATTTAGAGCGTGCCATATGCAATTTTATAGTTCGACATCGTTATTTATCTCAAAATTTGTGAAAGTTACCAACTTTAGTTTCTTCTATTCAGGGAAAAGATGCCTCGAACGCTTATTTTGGATTTTGTCTTTTCAATACACAATTGGTGAAAATTTTCTCGATAATATATTTTTTTGAAAAACACACGTTTTGCACACATTTTGCTATTTATCTCAAGAACGGCACGTTTTTTTTGTTGGGTTTTTGTTTTGTTAAGATATCCATCATTAATTCTTTAGTTCCATCTTTTAATTTTTTGATTGATTGTTTAATTCACTTGTAATTAAGTAAAACAGTTTTGGCGCTTACGTTGTTATAAAATACGTTGCGCGTCTATGTCTCTATCCTTCTCACTCACTAGAAAACTATAAATAGTCATCCCGCTCGTTAGTTGGCTACGGCATTGCATCCGGGATGCACTAAATCCATCTCGTAGCGGCGTTATGGCACGCTCTTAAAATTGCTTGCGTACGCCTGTATTCGCATAAATATGGGCGGCGGACACGACAGAGCACGTTCTTGTTCGAGCCGCCGGCGCCGCACCGTAAGGATCTACATAAGCGTATGTACAGTAGTTAATAAACAAAGTTACTCTATTAAGGCTTTTCATTTGACATATCATGAGTGATGATGATGATAGTGTGCTGACGTCACACGTCTTAAAAACAAGACCAGGAATAAGCCTCCGTTAATGAATCGACCCTCCGTCATATACGTACCTAGGTACTTTTCGTTTAAATCTGAAGTAGGTTTGCGTTTGACCACACTCTACCTGATGTTAAGTAACAGTGTGGTCTAAGATGGAGTACGCTTACCTAGAAGAAACAAGAAACCTATTTGTTTGGTGTTGCCTAAATATTAAGTACTAATGTTTTTCTGTCGTGTCATTATAAGCTACCAATAAAGTCCAGCGCACACTAACGGCACGGCACGCATGCCTAAGGACGTCTAAGGATCCCTTGGTACGCCATGCTAATAGTGTGCGCCGGGCCTAACAAAGTGAAGAAAAGAGAGGTAAATTACCAATCTTGTTTCCAGGACAACTACACAGCGCTTCACATAGCGGTGGAGTCCTGTAAGCCAGCTGTAGTGGAAACACTGCTGGGGTACGGAGCAGACGTCCACGTCAGAGGCGGCAAGCAGAAGGAAACGGCACTACACATCGCTGCCAGGATACCTGACGGTGAGATCTATTGAACCTAGCGGTGAAGACTAACACAGAGGATGATCAGACTACTACGTACTACTCTAGTGTCACTAGGTCTTTCGAATCAGTGTGGTGAAAGTATTAAAGAAGCGTCTTTGAAAAACGTAGTTGCAAAAAACATGGCTTTTTAATCAAATTTCCTCTTTCTTCATTTCTAAAGCATTACGTGTGTAGTTTTCCAAGCAGCTGAGTGAATGATAAATAATTCAAAAGTTGGATCTATCTTTATCTTCCAGGTGACAAGTGTGCACTAATGCTGTTGAAGTCTGGTGCGGGACCAAACAAGGCGACAGAAAACGGCATGACCCCCGTCCATGTCGCCGCTAAGTATGGAAACGTGGAAGCTATGATCCTCCTATTGGAAGACGGCGGTGATCCTCTGAGAAAAACGAAGGTATGTTTCTCATTCTTATTTGTTAATCCGATTTTGTGGTGTCAAAATACATATGTTTTTAAAATATAATGTTAAAATATAATTATTTGACCTACTAACAAATATTTTATCTTTTTTGTCAGAGCGGTGAGACCCCCCTACACATGGCGTGTAGAAGCTGCAAGCCGGACATTGTGCGGCATCTGATAGAGTTCGTCAAAGAGCACAACACAGAAGCCCTCGCAAGGAACTACATTGACTCTGTCGATGAGGACGGCGCCAGCGCACTCCACTACGCCTGCAAAATAAACAAGGAAGAAGTCAAAATACCCAGCGCGGACCGAGAAGTCGTCAAGCTACTCATTGAGAACGGAGCAGATGTTTCACTCAAGACGAACAAAAGCCACGAAACTGCATTCCACTTCTGCGCGGTCGCCGGCAACAATGACGTTATGACAGAGATGATCACGCACATATCCACCGCCGATGTCGGCAGAGCGCTCAACAAGCAAAACTCGATTGGATGGACGCCTCTGCTCATCGCCTGCTACCGAGGACACATGGAACTGATTAGCACGCTGCTTGCGAACCATGCAAGGGTGGATGTGTTCGATGTAGAAGGCCGGTCAGCTTTACATCTGGCGGCGGAACACGGTTTTCTACAAGTTTGCGACTCACTGCTCACGAATAAAGCTTTCATAAATTCCAAAGCCAGGAACGGTAGAACTGCTCTTCACTTGGCAGCGATGAACGGGTACACGCATTTAGTCAAGTTTTTGATAAGAGATCACAACGCGATGATAGATGTCCTAACACTAAAGAAGCAGACACCTTTGCATCTAGCTGCAGCCAGTGGACAGATTGAGGTTTGCAAGCTTCTACTCGAACTGGGAGCTAATATTGATGCAACGGATGAGTTGGGTCAGAAACCTATCCACGCAGCCGCGCAGAATAATTACTCCGAAGTGGTGCAGTTGTTTCTTCAGCAGCATCCAAATTTGGTGATGGCGACGACAAAAGACGGCAATACATGTGCGCACATAGCTGCTATTCAGGGTTCTGTGAAAGTGATAGAAGAGTTGATGAAGTTTGATCGGACCGGTGTGATTTCCGCTCGGAATAAGTTAAATGATTCGACGCCGTTACAGTTGGCCGCGGAAGGGGGGCACGCAGATGTTGTGAGGACTTTAGTGAGGGCTGGTGCGTCTTGTACGGAGGAGAATAGGGCAGGTCTGACCGCGGTGCATTTAGCCGCGGAACATGGACACACGAACGTATTGGACGTTATGAGATCAACAAATACGCTGAGGATATCCAGTAAAAAGCTGGGATTGACACCGCTACATATAGCAGCCTACTATGGTCAAGCAGGTAAAAACGGCGTACCAAAACAGAAACATGTTTTGTTTTACCAAGCATAGTTAAGTGTTTATGTCCTTTATCTTCTGTGTATATATGTAATGTACTAAGTTGTACGTTTTCTCTTCTAGAAACTGTTCGAGAATTGCTATCTCAAGTACCAGGAACGGTGAAATCCGATGCTCCTACAGGGGTGTCGTTAGTGCCAGTATTAGGAGCAGAGTCAGGGCTCACTCCTTTACATTTGGCCGCGTACAATGGCAATGAAAACGTTGTACGATTACTTTTGAACTCTGCAGGAGTCCAAGCAGATGCTGCCAGTAATGAAAATGTAAGTAAATATATAATCTCTAGCTTATTGTTTGTTTGGTGTTTAACCGACTGAATTGTTTCAGGGTTTCAATCCACTTCATCTGGCTTGTTTCGGAGGGCACATGTCCATCGTTGGTCTTCTCCTGAGTAGATCAGCAGAACTACTTCAAAGCACAGACAGGCATGGAAAAACCGGTCTCCACATAGCTGCCACGTATGGGCACTACCAGATGGTAGAAGTCTTACTGGGCCAGGGAGCAGAAATCAATGCAACCGACAAGAACGGGTGGACCCCACTTCATTGTGCAGCAAAAGCTGGTCACCTCAACGTCGTAAAATTATTATGCGAATCTGGAGCGTCGCCAAAAAGTGAAACAAACCTAAACTGTGCACCAATCTGGTTCGCCGCTTCCGAAAACCATAACGACGTCCTCGAGTATTTATTGCACAAGGAACACGACACTCAATCGCTCATGGACGATAAAAGATTCGTCTACAACCTTATGGTGTGTTCCAAGAACCACAATAATATACCGATCGAGGAATTCGTTCTGGTGTCACCCGCGCCTGTTGATACCGCTGCTAAGTTGTCGAATATTTACATCATATTATCCACTAAGGTAATGTTGAATCATTATTACGTATCGATGACTCTTGGAGATCGTGATAATAAATATTGATAATGCATTGTGTTCCTAAACAGGAAAAGGAGCGTGCCAAAGACCTTATAGCAGCAGGTAAACAATGCGAGGCGATGGCCACGGAGCTGCTGGCGCTTGCGGCGGGCGCCGACTCCGCCGGACACATCCTCACCGCCACAGACAACAGGAATATCGAATTCCTCGACGTCCTCATAGAAAATGAACAAAAGATAGTCATCTCCCACACCGTAGTTCAGAGATATCTTCAGGTAAAAAATAGGTAACTTCTACGATAATACAATCTCAAACTTTCTGCAGATGATGTTTGTAATCGTTTCTGTTCTTTTCAGGAACTCTGGAGAGGGAGTCTCAATTGGAGTGGCATCAAAATAATGTTCCTTTTTGTCGCATTCATATTTTGCCCGCCAGTTTGGGTGGTGTTCTCTCTTCCATTAGGCCATAAATATAATAAGGTTCCAATAATTAAGTTTATGTCGTATCTGACGTCTCACATTTACCTCATGGTATTGTTATCTCTAGTCGCCATAACCCCTATTCATAATTCTATTTTTAGAGAAAGTTTAGTACCCAGGTGGTATGAGTGGGCGTTGCTCGTTTTTCTAAGCGGTCTCCTCCTGTTTGAGTTAACGAATCCTAGTGATAAGTCGGGGTTGGGGTGGATTAAAATAGCAGTTTTACTATTTGGTATGATCGGGGTAGCGACGCATATCGTGGGCTGGATATTTATCTTGCCGAAATACTGGCCGACGCTCATGTACTGTAGAAATCAGTGCTTCGCACTGGCCTTTTTGTTAGCGTGTGTACAAATATTAGATTTTCTATCTTTCCACCATCTTTTCGGGCCCTGGGCCATTATCATCGGAGATCTCATGAAAGATCTCGGCAGGTTCCTCGCTGTGCTGGCTATATTTGTATTTGGATTCTCCATGCACATAGTCGCATTAAACCAGCCTTTCAGAAATATAAATAAAGCAGAAGACAATAAATATGCAAGAACAGCCAGAAGAAAATTGTTCTCAGACGGTGAGTGTGACTCCAACTTTTATATTTTTCAAACATATCATTTATCACTTATCATTATAGTTTCATATTATTATAGAATCTAGTATTTCGACGATTTATGTGTGGAAATGACTATTTCAAATTCTATTAACCCAAATTCTAATGAAATCCTTATAAATAATAGAAAATCTGCGAACAAAACGACAAAGTACGATCGAAACCCAATGGCTGAATACAGTATCTGGGGAATCGTACAGGAGGAAACAGGGACCATCGGGGCGTAAGTCCGTGTTGTGGAAAATAAAAATCAATGTTTACACGAATGTCACTTTCATACGATGATCGCATAAAATCTCGATGTGCTTGTTTTGTTTCTTTATTTTTGTTTCATTTTTAACGAACCATGCATCCGCTTGCAGGCTTGAATGTTTGACGTCACATCGAGAATGTTATCATCGTTGATAGTATTTTAATTTTACCTACATAGATAACTGTTAACACGAAATGAATGAGGAATGTGGGCTCTGTACCATACAAACTTCACGCCAATATATTTTAGGATAAGGTTAGACATTATGAAGCGCACAATGCATCTTCTGCATCTACAAGGCCTTACGTAGTTGACGGTTTCCAGATGTGGTTGCAGGGGATGCGTTGCGCGTCACTACCTATCTAGTTTAGTGGAATGAGTGGCCGACACACCGCATTCAGTGGAGCAAGATTTGATTTGCGCATGCGCAGCTTGGTTGTTGTCCGAGGGCTGACGCTCACGCCGGTCTCGAGGTACTGTTTTATGTTTTGGATATGGTTTGGCTATTTGTCGTCGATGTGGCGCCTGATGCGTCCACGCTGTTTGGTGTGCAGATACACGCCTCGCGTAGTAACGATTGATTGATATAACTCTGTTTTTTTTTTTATGACAATTGAATTACTAAACTAAAACATTATTTTCATAACACGATTGTTTTAGTGTTTATGTTAAATCGTGATGTTTTTTGAATGTTGTAAAGTTTATCAATCTTTCTTATCTTTTGAGTGTTTTAGCCGTCTTAGATTGTTGTTAGAGAAGAGAGAAGTGAACGAAAGAGTAAATCGATGAAACAGCGCAAATATTTACCAGTAGTAAAGTCTGTGTGAAAATGTCTGAATTGATCAATTTGCCCTTTCGCCTTCTCATTTTGAAGGTAGCCGATAGAACGAGGTCCATTTGAGTGTTGTCTTCTAGCGACTCTGTCACCGGTCGAGGCGTTCGAGAAATTGTTCTTCGCCCTTTTCGGCCAGATCACCTTGTCAGACCTGAACTACATCTCCAGCGCGCGCCCCTCCTGGACCCAAAACCTGTTCAAGTTCGTCTTCGGAGCCTACTTGCTGATGTCTGTCGTGGTGCTCATGTCGCTCCTGATTGCGATGATGTCGGACACTTACCAACGCATCCAGGTAACTACGTGTCCACAATGTACAATTTTGTTCGCAGTTACCATGAACCCGCTATTTTCCTTCGAACTGCTGTTCTTCGCTGTGTTCGGTCAGACCACCACTGAACAGACGAGGGTGCATCGCAACGATAGTAACACCCAGCCTGCTTGGACAAACTATCTGTTCAAAATAGTCTTCGGAATATATATGTTGGTTTCTGTAGTGGTGCTGATCAATCTACTCATCGCTATGATGTCAGACACGTACCAGAGGATACAGGTAACATATTGGATTGGATAAACGACACATTGAGCATATAAATTAACAAAGCGTCAGGGTAAAAATACAAATTCTTGTTATATGATGAATAACTTAAATGTGAACAAATTATGTACATGCTATAAAACATTAAGTTATATTTACTGGCTTTATAAGTGTCACCGTGGAAAAAAATAATACTATTTTGTGCTTACAGGCGCAATCCGACATAGAGTGGAAGTATGGCTTGTCAAAGTTGATCCGCAACATGCATAAAACTACCGCCGCCCCGGCTCCCCTCAACTTGGTCACCACCTGGCTCATGTGGCTCATTCATAGGTGTAAGGTAAGTAACTCTGAAGTTATAACAACACCAATATTTCAAACTGATGCATTATAACTACTAAATACATGTCAACTGAATGAAAGGAGCCTCATTAAATCTATTACCAGCTTTTACCACACTAGTTCAAAGGAACTAGTGACAATCGTAGTAGTAGATGCATTATTCAATCTGACTTTCTTGTTTTGTCTTTCAATTTAGTTAAAATCTCAAGGCCATATTTGTTGTTTCCACAGGAACGCGTGTCAAAGAAGAAGCGGCCAAGCTTAGTACACATGATCGGACTTCAAAGGCAGGACCAGATGAGCGCCCGGTCCAAAGCTGGAGCAAAATGGCTGTCCAAGGTCAAAAGAGGACAGGTTGTTCCAAAAGGTAAAATATATGTTCTTTCTACTTTGACCAAAAGGTAGATTCACTGAATAACTTATATTTCCATATTTTATTTCGACGTATATTAACCTACATGAATCCTCCCCAGACTCAACTCGGTTGTCAGTGGTGCACCTGAGTCCGATAGGCTCACAACTCAGTTTCAACAACGCTACAAAGATCGAAAACGTCGTAGACTGGGAGCTTATAGCCAAGAAGTACAGAGCTCTGATGAGAGACGAGCCGGAAGAATCCAGTTCCAAGGAAAGTGAAGTGGACACTGCTGACGAAGAACTGGAACTGATACCGAACAACATATCAGCACCACCACCTTGAAGAAGAGTTACAACGGATTCTGGATATTGTGGTTTTACCCATAAACTTGTATTCTATTCAATACATACATTTGAAACGGGTAAGGGAAAATATTGATAAGTGGATCTTCCAGTGTTAGATTCTGAAACAGACAATTAGATAATTGCTGTATATTTACTACTCGTTTTTATTCTAGTCATGTGAGTTTCTTTTACTATAATTTATGAACTGTTTTTTAATAAACGGGTATTAGGTACTTTGTGATTGTAAGTAGGTGCCTACAATTGCTGTAAATATTAAGGTATCGCCGATTCAAACAAATATATTGCAATAAGAATGTATCCTAAGTAGTATAACTAATTTATAAGGAGCAACAAAATCGTTATGATTCCAAGGACCTAAACTTCCAAGTAGATGAACTTACTGCAACACTACGTCGATTGAGGGCTCATTATAGTCTGTCATTTTTATAAAAATGCTTAAGAGTATGCAATAACTGATTTTGCTCACCAAAATCGATATAGAACTCTGTTGTTTGTTAATAAAATGTGTTTAAACAAAAAGAAAATGAATTTAAAATATTTTCTTTGGTTCCTCAAAGTAAAAAAACATAATTAATAAAATCCTTAGAAATCCATGTTTTGCGTATGTCTTAATCTAGATCTCGGTAACCCTACCATATTTTCAGATAAGTTTTACTTTGCTAGGTAGGTAATAACTATTTCTTTAGTTGTTGATGAAACTTGCTTTAATTCATTTAGTTTTTTGTAATCGCGGTCTCACTCTGTCTTTCTTTTATACATCCGAAATCCGTAGCCGCTATCTCTATCAATTCAATTCGAAATCGGTCTAGACGTGATCGGATTGTGGGCTCCAAAAATTAATGCAATACAATGAATAAATCAAATTAATTTTATAACTTTTTTACCAAACAGACTATAATTCATTTGAATGAGCCATAAATCTACTGTGTGGCTGTGACCATGCGTATTTTTTATATTACTCGTGTTTGCGTAGATGTATTAAAATAATAAAATAATAGAAATAGCAAAATGTAAGTACTATTTTATAATACAACGAAGCGCTCGATAAGTGTTTATACTTATTATTTTTCCATAAAGCGTTATATTATAGCTACATAAGATTAACTTATTCATAATATTTTTATAAATAACAGTGTTGTGTATGTAAATAAAAATAATTGTCAAATAAAGTCGGTTTGGTTGATTTGTAATAGTTTTTGTCTTTATTTACCCGGTTTCAAGAAACCATTGGGATGGGTGACCGCAAGTGGCATTACGAGCTGAGCGCTTCCGAGCTTCGAAGGGCACATTAAATTGTCGGTCCCGGCTTTTAAGTCGTTAAGCCATGAAGGAGGCCTTTAGGCGGCCTAAAAACTCCGTCACAAGAGTTGGCCACTAGCTCACACGAACTTACTGCTTACTACTATATACTAATAAATCATTTTGTACCCACATAAGTTCGCATTGCGCATGTATAGACTCGCGAAGCAATAAGTGATTTTATTCATTTTATTTTATTGTATTTACAGCTGTTTTGTACAATTGTATACCGACCTTATGGCATTGGTATCAAATATTTATCGTCTGCATAAATTACAATTACTTCATTTATTTGTGTGCAAAGAGTCAAACAATGAATAAAATGTAATTCCTACTAATATTATAAATGCGAAAGTTTGTGTGTGTGCATGTTTCTTACCACGTATCCCCGTAACCACTAAACCAATTTTGATAAAATTTGGAATGTAAATAGTTTAGGTTTTAGAAAAACATAAAGGCTAATCAAAATTTGGAAATTTACCCTTAAGGGGGTTAAACAGGGTGGTAAGGTTTGTATGGGAACTTTTAAACGGGCGGTACGATTTACTTGAAACTTTGTCTAAAAATTTGAAATAAAAAGTAATTGGAAACGCGTTTCAGGATTTTTCAATAAAACCAAAAGCTCTCAGGTCTCAAAGTTTGTATGGAAACTTTTTAAAGGGCAATGCGTCAGCTTTAATCTCGGTTTGGATACATGAAATAAAATTAAAATGGACATTCAAGATTTTTCAAAACTACCTTTAAAAGGGGAAAATGGTTAGTATGGATTTTTAGGGGTGGTACTATTGGCTTAATACTCAGTTTGGATACATAAAATTAAAAAAATGGACACGTGTTCGAAGATTTTTTAAAATAACCCTTAAAAAGGGCTAAAATAGGGTAGTTTGTATTGGAACTTTTTAACAGGTTGTGAGACCTGAACTTTTTAACGGCTTTACCTATCTGTCCATTGATACCGTCATGGTAGCTGATGACTTCCTACCTTTCCAGTATAGTTTCTAAATTCATTAGAGATACCAGGGGTGCCATCACACAGGCTCGAATGGAAAGTTGGGTGCCTGTGCTCTTAATGTTCCTAATCTAATTTTATTTAAGTCCAAGTCATTAAAAATGCAGTATCATGGTTAACATTTTAACAACTTTAAAACTAACATTTTAGTGAATTTGAATCTTAGACAAAAATCATCTGAATCTGATATTGTTCTCCACTTGCGACACATCAATTTCCACGCGGGCGAAGCTGCGGGACGCTGCTAGTATTAAAAATATAAAAAATAATGTGTTTTGGTGTTTTTAAGATTTGTACTGCACAACACAACACTGCGTACCCGTAAACTAATCTCATTTTATATAAAAAAAAAATAGTTTAGTACAAGGACACCGAGAGAAATGATTGTTCAGATGTTATATACTACAACACCCAGAACCGGAAGAAATATTTGCAGAACATACAAACATTTCTCCCGTAGCGGGAATCGAACCCGCACCTCTTACGTGTCAGCCGAGCACTCACCCGCCACGCCACCGAAGTCGTCATAATATTTTAACAGTTTACGCTGGTGAATGAGAGCACTGGTAGTCAAGAAGCAGTGACCCAGCCTTCTAATCCTAAGGTCGTAGGTTCAAATCCAGTCGTGCACCGTAGGATTTTTTTATTCGAACAAAGTAAAACATCGTGAATAAACCCGCATGTCGTACCTACAACCTAAAAAGTTCAAAAATATGTGTCAAGTGCACAAAAGGATCCTTTGAGGCACACTTTAAGTCCTTTCACGCCACAATGAAGAACCCTAAAAATAAATATAGATAGGTACCTACCTTCTTAAGTATATAAACTGCTGTCGGCCGATTTTCTTTCATTTTGAAATGCTTGTTGAAGATAAGTTACTTAGTAGGTTTTAAAAATGTTATAACAGAAATAAGATGTTTATGAAAATTATTTTAATGTTAGCAGTGCTAAGTGGTAAGTTTCGTATTCTAAATTATTTACATAAATAATTATTTTTTACGTTAAGAAGCAAAACTTTAAAAAAATTTAAATTGTTTCAGTGGGGACGTTGCATCTGACAAACGCCTCTTCTATGATATTATATTGTTGGTAAGTAAAGTATCTTTGCTATTACATAGCGCAATAATTATTTATAACAAATCTTTCGAACTCTTATTTATCTGATGTTTATTTTTCTTTTTATTTGCGGCTAACCGCATATTTACTATGGCAAATTAGAGCAACACAATGTACCATTTCATATATAGGTACAGTCAGAGATTACCTACTAATTAATTTTCTTATTAATCAAACGATTTAGTTACTTTCTTTTCATTATTAGGCTCATGACGTCTCATCATCATCATCATCATCTTCCTGCCCTTATCCCACTCTATGTGGGGTCGGCACAGCATGATCCAAGGATCATGCTGTAAGAGTTTTGGCTAAGGTGTTTTATGACCGGCCGCCTGCCTGACGTCAACCCTCCTTGGGAATACTTGCTTATTGTATCTCATCATGTTGGAGAGGATACTATCCCTTAGTCGACTTTTACGACATGCTCGGGGAGAGAAGCAGCTGGACGCATTCTATGTTTTTTCTTTACTCCCAGTCCAGCAGAGAAGAACGTCTATGAGCTTCATTTAGATTGAAGCCCTATAGAGTGTACCACTGACAGCTTGACATATTTTTTATTGAAGTCGGTTTTGTTTTCAGTTTTTAAAACGTGTTATAATCCTTTCAGGATTTGAAATATGTTTTCTAGCACACATAAATAATTTTGGTGATAGAGGGTCTCTTTGTCGGACTCCTTTTTCTATTCTGAATTCGTCCCCCATCTTCAACCACTCTGTTAGAGCGGCTATATGTCGTGGCCAGATCTTAGAATAAAATGAAGTTTGCCAAGGCGCATATTATTTGTGGTACTAGGTACTGTACATCATTGCAGCTCACTCGACGAGGCCTACGAGGTACCAATTGAAGATGCTGCAGCCCTCATGGACAACCCTTGCTACAACCCTAGCCTGGAAAATATTGTGTACACACCTGGCTTCCAAGGAACGAGGAACGGACCATGTGTTCAGAAATTCTTAAGCGCTGCCATAGACTGTAACCGCAGGAACCTGTTTTTCTTCAATTATGAACAAGAAGCGAATCCACTCGACACATCTATTCCATTCTCCTATGTATTAGCTTATGTATACGTAGTGCTGACGAAATGTCTTTGGGTATGTAGTTAATTGTGAATATATGTATTATACTAGCTGCCGTCCTCGACTTCGCTCGCGTGGTACCCGATAAATAAATAGCCTATTATGTTAATCCAGCACATGTACTATGTATATTCCAAGTTTGAAATCCGTTCAGCCGTTTAGGCGTTATAAGGCACAAACATCCTCACAAACTTTCGCATTTATAATATAAATAAGTAAGATAAATGCTCCTATATTATACAGGGGAGGCAAGGCAACAAGGTACATTATTAAAATACTCAATATTTAAAGTACTTGCCTTCGATGTTATAGGATAACCTCTTTGGCGTGGTGGGCGAATGACCGGCTTAGACGCGAGAGATGCCGGTACGATTCCCATAGCTGAAGAATGGTTTGCATATTCTGCAAATGTCTGTATAATCAAATAAATTATATCTTTATTGTTAACAAAATTACATTAAGGTATTGTTTCATTTTAGTTGGGCAAAGAACTCGGCAAAGCATATTATGTTATGTCAAACACCGGAAAATTAAACTTGAACAACACTACCGCAATAGGGCACTCACTGGGTGCCCAAATTCAAGGCTTGGCTGGCAAGTACCTCATAGAACAAAACTTGAAAATGGGCATGTAAATAAAATTCTTTGTCTAGGTATATATATATATTTATTTATTTAAGTACACACACATCATATACATTATAACATTTAAAAAAACACAATCATAGAAGGTACATTTCCGATGTATAGGACAATTACGGTGTACATAACTTGCACTAATTATTATGCTCGTGAAAGTTACATGAAAAATAAGGTTAATAAAAAGTAAAATAACTAAAATTAAAGATTATACTTAAGTAGAGCAACAATAGGTAATTTAAAGAGAAAATGAAAACAACACATAGTAGGTAAAACAGATAAACAAATAAAACAAAAAAAAAAAACAGAAATTTCAATATACAACGTGTAACATAATGTCCCTATAAGCCCGAAAGGGGTGTATTCAGACCGAGCACTTGAATACATTGACGTGTGCAAAAGTTCAATACATCATATTTGAAATTCCAATACAATTAAAAACAAATTATTTCATGAGAAATTTGTGACAACCCTATGTGTTTGTTTACCATTTGCGTAGGTAACAAACACACGCGCACCCTCCTATCGCGTCGGACCCACACATACGCAGACAATTGAACGCGCGGCAAGTTTCAAAAAGTACCTAGGTGTAATCACCAAAGTTTTCGTAAGAATTTGCAATTTTTTTAATTCTACGTAGAAATTAAAGTCGAAGATTAAAATCACGATATCTTTCACACATAAAAAAACAACTACCTACCTACATCTACCTAGGTAGTTACCTAAGGACCTAGGTACAGGAAAAGTTAAGTTATACCTTTTCTCCCTTCTTCTTGGTTGGCTCGGAACACGGCTAATTGACATTGTAGGTATTAGGTAGGTATGTAGGTACCTAGGTTGGTATTACTGGTACACATTCACATTCACAATCACAATCACAAAATTATTTTTGTCATTTTTTATTAGTAAGCTAGGTACTAATGGGGTACCTACTAGGTAGGGTGATAGGTTAGGTACCTATCATCATACCTACCTATCACTGAATTTTATCACTGTTGACACACACAGTAGGTACTCGGTATCCATCAAAGGGAAGTAGGTACAACACACCACCGAATTCCCGGTCTTCCCTCACTGGTGCGCCGGTGGAAAGATCCCGTCGAGAGAAGACGGTTCACCAATCCCAGAAAATAGCCCGTAAGATGGCAATGGCCGCCCTGGATAACGCTCTCTGTAGAGCTGACGCGCCGCTACTAAGCTATTAATTATTTGGTGCTGCTCCAACACACACACACAACACCATATCATAATACTCACCGTTTGAGTACAAAGCCGACATCGTATCGTTAATTAGTTACGCGAACCGAGAGATTGCTTGTTGCAGTTGTTGCAAGGAACGAATGCTAATTGCGACTGATAAAAACCGATCTGTTTTGCGACCAAAAGTAGGTACCTATTGCCGAAAGCCGAATTTTTAGGGTTCCTTGTCTGGGGTAACCCACTAAATACCGATTGGGAAAAAAAAAGGAAAAAAACTTCACCATACATCTACTACTACTACTACTACTGTCGTCGTGTCCGTGTCGCTAGCTCTTTTGAACCAGTGTGGTGGAAGGATTAGAGTGCACCTTGAAGGTTCCTTTCGTACACTTTGACACACGTCTATGACATGCCTGGTTTCCTCACGAGGTTTTCCTTCACCGTTTGAGAGCATTGATATTGCACACATAAATTTCGAATCGAAAAATCCATAGATTCGAACTCACGACTTAAGGATGGGAAGGCGGGGTTCATACCAATATGCTACCATGTGCTCCATCCCCATTTGCTACTAGGTACCTACCTACTTACATAATAACCTACCAACAATTACGTAGTTCAATCAAGAAAAGTAAAAAACAAATAAACCTACGGAACCAATTTGATTTTATTAAACAAACGCTTGCGGTGCGGTGTCGGTTGACGGTTGCGGATTTTGAATTTAGCAAAGGCACCGACAGCCAATTAGGGCAAGGTGCCATCCCACTTATTGTTGTTGTTGTTTCAATGCAACCAATGACAAATAGGCTGTTCACGGTGAAAATGAAGATTAGTAAGACAGATAAGTCACAACCTTTGACTTTAGTGCCCAAGTAGGTAGGTACAAAATTGCATTGAAAAATGCTCCAATGAATATTGGAATAATACATCGTTGGAAAAACTAAAGTGGAATAGGGTCACGGCTTTATCCTCAGGCACGGTAGACCTCTTCTCATACTTCTTGTTACCTACTCAAGATGCTTTTAAGGCCCGAATAGGTAGGTACAAAATTGAGTAGGTATCACGGCTTTATCCTCAGGCACGGTAGACATCCTCTCATACTCCTTGGCACCCACTGAGGATACCTTTAAGGCCCGAGTAGGTAGGTACAAAATTGAGTAGGTAAGGTACCTATCTCCTATACTAGGTACTTAACAAAGAGATCTGAAAGGATGTTTACGGTGCCTAGGGATTTTAGTCGTGATGTGACCTTACATTTTAATTACCAATAAATACCAAGGTACCACTAGGCCTTCAAAAAAAATTAGAAATTACCTATTAAGCCACCTCGTTATTAGGTAAGTAGGTAGGCATTTCACTAATGGTGTCTGTTCTGTTACCTGTTTCATCTAGAGTTCACACGTAAAGGTCAAAAAACAGCTGTAAATAGGGATGCCTCATGTTGTGTCAAGTTACGTATTGGAGCAAAGTTTAAGAGACATTTCATGAATGAAAACCATTGAAATTTTAAAAGTCGTTGAACAAACGTTGTTCGCAATGACGTATAGAACACCCCCGTTTCGGGCTTATAGGGACATTATGTTACACGTTGTATAGTATCAATCACATAGTAATTATAAATCTAGTTACTTTGTGATTGAAGTGAACAATGTGTAACTGTATCCCAACGTTAAATTTTTCAGCATAGTTTGTCTCGACGCTGCCAGGGAGTTTTTCAGCCCACCTGTACTTCCCGCTGTGAACAAGAACGATGCTTATATCGTACTCATATATGTCAGTGATCCTGTGACCTCTCTGAACGATCCCGATGGGACAGCAAACATCTTTATGAACCAGGAAATATTTGAGTCTAATCGTAGCAGAAACCAACAAGTACAGCCGGCATGCCCTCCAAGAAGCAACAAATGCCTCGCCGATAGAACTTTGCCAGATTGTAATACCTGAGTTTTTATGGCGATTATATTTATTATTATTTTATTGTTTAACTTGTGACAGATCATGCGGTGCTTCCAGTCCAGTTCTGTTTTGTTATTGTAGCGAAAATTCGTGCAATACAACTGGGTGTATTCTGATTAATATTTTTTTTATAATTGCAGGTTTATGTAGCCATAACTATGTGATCCTAGTATACGCGTACTCGTTCAGTTCACCGCTTACGGGCGACAGAGCCACTGACTATGATGCGTGGGCTGCTGGCCAAATCATCGGTACCAGTAACGTGGGATACTATGCTGACAGAAAGTGAGTAAGATCACGTGTTTTAACTTTTTGCAACCTTATTGTAAACCTTTCGGACTGCTGAATCTTGACTTGGCTTTCAGACACATCTTCAATCACTTTTTACTTCATCATCATCATCATCATCATCCGCAACCCGACTTTACCCACTGCTGGGTATAGGCCTCCCTTTGCATGCGCCACTCTCCACGGTCCGTTGCTTGTCTCATCCAGGTCCAGCCTGCGACGGATGCTATATCGTCAGCCCATCTCGCTGCTGGACGACCGACGTTTCTATAACCTTTCTTTTTACTTAATGAATATTAAAAAAAAATTGATTTATTTTTTGTCAACAGGGCTGTCGGGAATATCTTCCTAAGCACAAACGGTTGCGCGCCGTACCAACCAGTCACCGACGTTCCTTGTCCATATTCTGGAAGTTCCCTGACGGAGTATTGTCAGGAATTCGTATAAAAACGCAAAAATATCTTTCATTTAAAAATAAAATTAGCTTATAATTTTTTAGTGGTAGTGTTTTGCCCTCGTCTAATTCCCGCGCCCGTGACAATCGACTTCAAAACTTCACAAATCTTATCACAGTGCAAAAAGAGCGGCCGCTCCAAAATAAATCAAAGGAATCCCACAGCTGGACAAAAGCCTTCCCCTTATTTTAGCCACTCTAGTCTTGTACCAGCGCTTGTCTAAGAGAGGATGTGAAGTTGGAGACTTTAGAACGTAGAGATTTTCAATTCAGTGTACCTAAGTAATAAAAAATATTAAATTATTTTCTCTATTTACAATGGTACCTATTATTAGGAGGTCCATAGTATTTTAAAATTGTAAAAGTAGTTCACCATATCCATCTTGAGACTTTGAATCAGGAGTGGCTGCAAGTTTTCTTATGATTACTTGTGGTTCTGCCCACCCCAGTGTGTGATAATACTTATGTATGTTAAAGTAGTAGTATACAATTTTATTGCTATACACGGTGATTTTACTGAGGTTCTCTGAGGCTACACTACACTATGAGAAATAAAAATGATCTTAGGTGGTCACGCACTCGATTC
Source organism: Scotopteryx bipunctaria (assembly GCA_949320045.1). NCBI lineage: Eukaryota > Metazoa > Arthropoda > Insecta > Lepidoptera > Geometridae > Scotopteryx > Scotopteryx bipunctaria. The sequence goes on along the minus strand of OX439450.1, from coordinate 6,507,718 downwards.
TGACAGAAACCTAAGAACATTTTTTCACTGCAGCCGCAGATTTTAGCCTCGCCCTCGAACACTCACCTGTACCTATATCTGTTTCGGTTTGTAAAATAGTATCTAAAATTTTAAAAATCACTATTACTACTACTCTCGTGTAGTCTGTGGTAATAATTGCAGATACCTAGGTAAAACACTTATTTAGCTGTAAGTACCGTTTGTTGACCCTAATTTATTGAATACTTACCTGTTTGTTATCACATGGCGGTGAAAGTGACACAGGCGCCAATGAGAACAAAATTAAACAATATAATAGTTTTTTGAACACAAATTCAAACTGGTACAAAAGATGTACCTACTAGTATGTTGTGGGTATATTTAAGACTTTATTGCCAATGAATTGAACCTCTGTTGTAGCCGTCATGATGTTTGATCGAGTGTATTTACAACTCTTTTTTAAATATATAATTTGTGCAAATTAAAATACTCAAAGATCAAAATTTTAACCTTTTTAATACTCACATACATATCACGCCTTAAAGAATCATTCATCATGTCCGTATCCCTAATTGGGTGGGCAGAGCCACAAGTAGGTAGGTACCTAATCATAAAAAAGGTCAATCGTAGGCTGCTATTAACTGTTATACTGGGGTAACTGTAACATTTGATTAGCTGTGGTACCCATACTAGAGTTAATCTGTCACTAGTTCTTTCGAACCAGTGACAGACAATAAATACCAATAGTTAAATACCTAATGAAATAAATACCCCCATAGCACTGCCCCAAATTCCAAGTGGTTATTAGCCACATTCGCTTCAGTTTCAGTCTCTGATGGGTTGATTGATAACAATTCTTGAGCACAACGTGTAACGTAAATGTTTGTATATTATGTTAAATAGGTACCTAAGTATTTTTTGTAGCAAACAAAAGCAGGGAGTGAGAAAAGAAAATATGCTTCTGAAACCATTGTGGATCCATATAGTGATGGTGATAATGATTCTGGGTATGTGTTAGTTCAAAGGGTATCAATAAAGTTAAGGCTAAATTTGGTAGAGATTTTAAAAATAATATATTTTTTGGTATTAAAAACTAAACTAATTTAACTTAAATTATTGTGGACCGACTTTACACCTTCATCGGTCCTCCCTGGTGCAGGTGAATATGAGTAGATTGGCTCCATAGTCATATTGGCTTTGGTATACCTACGTCGAGATAATATCTTTATTTTGTCATATTGCTTCACATCGTAAGGACTTCCAAATAGGCCAACTAAGCTCATGCTTATATGTTGTGACGTCTGTTTATACCAAAATGTTTTTCAGGAACTTTACAATTATCAGGTGGTGCCTATTTACGATGTTACGAAAAGTGAGTACCTACCTATGCACCTAACCAGAATTAATTGATGCGGTCCCGGCTCTGAAGTCGTTAAGCTATGACGGAGGCCTTTAAATGGCCTAAAAACTCCGTCACAAGAGTTGGCCACTAGCTCATACGAACTTACTTACCGAAATTACTCGTGAAGCGCTCGTGGCGTAGCTTACTTAGACGTTCTTGATTGATCGTTGAAGTTAAGCAACGTTGTGCGCGATCACAATTGAGATGGGTGACCGCAAGTGGCATTACGAACTGAACGCTTCCATGCTTCGGAGGGCACGTTAAATTGTTGGTCCCGGTTTTTAAGTCGATAAGCCATGACGGAGGCCTTTAGGCGGCCTAAAAACTCCGTCACAAGAGTTGGCCACTAGCTCATACGAACCCACTTACTTAGTTTAGCTGAGATCTCGCGCGCAATGTCCATAATCCACAAGTTTTACATTCGCGCCCTGAGGTTTCTTGTACTTATCTACATAGGTACACACTTTATTTATGTGCCAGTAAGGTGCCGACGTAAGTAGGTCCTAATAACAAAAGTTATTTATTATTATGCCTATTGCATCCTGCTAATGTTATACGAGACGTTACTACTGCAACTTACAACGAGACCGCTATCTAGCTGCTATCCAGCCTAACTTGAACTACAAACACATTGAAACTTCAACAAAAGGAGGGAAAAGGAAAAAGCTCTATACAAGCGAGATATTTTCTTTTCGTTGTATTTCAAAAATTATACATCTCAGAAAAAAATAAAAACAGTTTTAAATTATGCAAATAAAGCCTTTTAATATGGCATCCCACATGATATCTACATTTGTACAACTTTATATTAATACATAATAATACTCGTATACTCCTTTGAGAACCTTACAACCCCTTCACCAATTAAAATCTTCGCAACAAATCTTCATAACACAATCTATTGACCTACCAAGTTTCATACAGACTTGATTAACTGAGATGTTACCTCGCTTCGCACGTTCGATCAAGAAAGTTCATCATCTCATCTTCCTGCCCTTATCCCACTCTATGTGGGGTCGGCACAGCATGATCTTTGGATCAGTTTTGGCTAAGGTGTTTTATGACTGGCCGCCTGCCTGACGTCAACCCTCCTTGGGAATTGCTTATTGTATCTCATCGTGTTGGAGGATACTAAAAAAATATACCTACCTAAAGAAAGTAATAAAAAATATATACGCAGCTAAAAACCATCTCCTTTTGAAAATCAATTAATCATTATTTATTATATTCGTTTTCAGATCAATAAATGATTATCATGAAGTACCTTTAGAACAGGCTGAAAAACTATTGAATTTCTCTTGCTACAATAGCACCCTCTTCAACTTTATTTATGCATTCGGTTTCACTGGGAAGGCGAATGGTACCTTTACTGTTAAAGTTCTGAAGGGTCTTCTGAAACTGCATGATAGGAACATGTTCGTCCTTAACTGGGAAAGGGAGGCAACTGGTATTAAAAATTTGGGAAGTTTCGGATACATAATTTCGTATATTTTTAGCGGGCTTCCCCAAAGTACTAAGGTATGTATTAAGTAGGTACGATCTATTCCAAACCAAATGAATTGCAATACAAATAATTCTAGCACCCACCTTATATCTTATCTACGAGTGTTTTTAACAAGGTATGGTGATGGCTCATGCTAATTCTATGCTATAGTGCACGAAAGGAGCCTTTGAGGCGTACTTTAAATTCTTTCACCACACTGGTTTAAAAGAATAAGTGACACGACTAACTATAGGCACTTAACGAATTATATTTAGCAAAAGTAGTTTATTAGGTAAGTACCTAAGTACCTGTTCAACATCTTCATTTATTCTATAAAAAAAATTGGTAAACATTTCACAAAACGAAACCAGATTGCTAATGGAAAATGATAATTTCTAAATAATATTCGTTCGAACACATAAATTCTTGTTTTATTATGCTTCAGGTAGCTATCGATCTTGGAAGAGCTCTAGATAGGATGTCGGATATTGGCTTCAAATTGAACAAAACTCATGCGATGGGACACTCTCTTGGCGCGCATGTTATTGGGAACGCTGGTCGATACCTTGCAAAACTAGGAAAAAAATTAAAACGGTACCGACCCATTCAATTATGTTAGTACAATTGAAATTAGCTTAACATTTTAAAATATTCAGAAAAATTCTCAAATCAGTAGTCCCATGTTGAAAGACAATTCATTTAAATCAAACCTTTCCCAAAAACATGAATCAGAATAAGCATAAAGTCCCAGATATTAAAATAATACATTTCCTCATTCCAGGATAAGCGGATGCGATCCGGCAGGCGCATTCTTTGACAAATACATTCCAATAATGCCTGCCCTGGACAAGTCCTGTGCAGACTTTGTGGACACAACCCACACGGATCCAGGGGGGTATGGCATGAACTCTTCTGACGCACACCTAGCTACCTGGTTCAACTATGGCAACTTTATATACGGCCCTGAGGAGCAGCAAGTGCAAACCGGCTGTCCCATTGGAGACTACGAGATGTTTTCACAAGATGGTAGGTAGTATTTATTTACTAAGTAAATTGTCTTTTCTGTGTTATAAAGGTAACACTGATCGGGACGCTGTAGTGCCCGGGACGAATTAAAATGGAGTAGGCTTGCCCAGCACCTATACCATCCTCTCAGCTTAGTCGGCCTTGCTCACAGGAAAGACATGGTCAATACGTGCGGAGCTGACTAAGCCGTGGGTTTCATCACGATGTTTTCCTTCGCCGTTTGAGAGTACTGGTATAGTGCACATAAATTTTTCGCACAGAAAAATCCATTGGTACACGACCGGATTTGAACCCAACCCACCTTAGGATCGGAAGGCGGGGTCACTACAAACTAAACCACCCGTGCTCTCTCTCATGGTAACACTATTATTATAAAAATACAAAGTTTGTAAGTTTATTCAGAAAGCTTAGTGTGATGAAAACATGTGAGTGAAATCAAGAAATCAAAAGAAAAATTATGTCATCCATACTAATATTATAAATTTTTATCCATACTAATGTTATTATTTAGTCTTAGAGGGGTTTGGCCTTTTAAGCATTGTTTCATTTTTGTTTGGATAGACCTGTGCAGTCACAATCGTGTCTTAGAGTTATGGATAGAGACATGGTCCGGAACTAAAATAGAAGCCAGCAAAGCGGAAGACTACTGGACATGGAATGAATACTTGGAGCAAGGAGTTGTCACCGATGTTGTACTCCTTGGAGATGACACAGATGACGAGTAAGCAATAGTATTTACGAACCTACAGATAGGAAAAGCTTTCATACATAATCATCATCATAGTTCTCAGCCACACTAGTCTAATAAACTATGAGGAACGAAAATTGAGTATAATTTTATCAATCAAAATTACTATTGTATTCGACTTATGTCCGGCTCCAATATTCTGCTTACAGACGACCAACGGATCATTCATTACCATAACAACGTTTTTTTTGTGAAGAACCAGGCACTAAAGTGGAACACTTTTGACATCGACAGTCATAAGGCGTCAGTAAAAAATATTTTTGCATAGCAAATACAGTTCCCAGGAACTCTATAGTCAGGACCAATTACTCTCTACTTTCAATGCCAACGTACAAAATTGCTTTACGTAGTGTACCTATATAATTGTTTATCAGTTTTAAATCAAAATAAAACTATGAATCTTGCATAATTATGCTATTTATTTTTCTCAGATCCTTTGGTTACTATTTTGCGAACACTACGGGCTACCCTCCATACCAACCAACTGCAGATTGAAGGCACTAAGGAGAAAATTCGATATATAACCTAACAAATTAATGCTGAACCATCTATTGAAGAAATAAATTGTTCTATTTAAAATTTGTTATACTTTGCATTCTAATATTAACCAACTAACTAAGGTCATTCTACAGTATTTGTAGATGATTTATACAGCGCCAGGAGGCAACACTGTCTTAATTTATCTTTTACAAACGGGACGCTGCTGTAGTGCCCGGGACGAATTAAGACGGAGTAGGCTTGCCCAGCACCTTCTCCATCCTCTTAGCTGAGTCGGCCTTGTCCACAGGAAAGACATGGTCAATACGTGCGGAGCTAAGCCGTGGGTTTCCTCACGATGTTTCCTTCACTGGAAGTACTAATATAGCGCACATAAATTTTTTGCACAGAAAAATCCATTGGTATACGACCGGATTTGAACCCACGACCTTAGGATCGGACCTTCCAACTAGACCACCAGTGCTCAATTTTAATATTAGGTACCTAGGTAATAAGGCCTGTGTTGAGATGTTTACCTATATGTAGTCAAACCGCGCTATTCATTTCGAAACACTTACCTACTCAGGTTATAATTTTAAACTTTCAATCGACCACAAAGTTTATTAATACTCCAGCGGTTGTCACAAACAACTTCCTTTAGGTAATTGAGTTAGAATAATAGATAATATTGAACAGAGAAAATATCTCTCGATCAAATAGAAATTCGTGAAATAATAGCAGTTTTCGTTCATGATCGACCTGACTCAAGATATTTGCGTTGACTCGAGGCTGACTCCTATCCTTTACTACGATCTTGTTCGTCCTCCAAGCTCACTGTCAATTTATACAATAATTTATTACGAGAATGTTATGAAAGGCAGCGTTATCAAGTTAGTCCGCCACCGAGCGCCCGCAACGTAAACAGTAAACAATCGAAAGAATTTACGCGCGGTCTTCAGACGCGTCCAAGAGTTACCCACAAATTACTCTACCTAAGAATATAAATAATATATAAATTCACTAGTCGTGAAAATAACAATGGAAGAATCTGATTAATTTTAAGGGGTATTTTATTAAGGTTTCCTTATAAAAATACTGCTTGCGTAAAATATTTAATGATATTTTCGAAAAACTATAAATACTACAAACACTCAAGGTACTCTACAAAATAAAAATGCTGAGTGAAAGATTGTGTTCACTGGGATCATGGATAACTTTATTATGTGAGTTTTTTATCAATATTATTAGGTACTTAAATTGAATCGCTCTGTTTCTGTTCAGATGAAATATGTATTGTATTGATAAATACATAAAAAACAAGAATTTGTGTTACGATTACGATGATTTGATTATTTTGAATAAACGATGCAGTTACGCCGGTTTTTTTTTTTCAGATTTTACGCAATTCGTAGGAGCCGCTTGGTTACGTTGTTATAAAGGGTAAGTAGAGTAGAAAAAAATCCATTACAGTTTGATAGAACACCATAAAAGACTACCAGTCTGAAGCAGTGGAGGATTCTTTCCGAGGTTTTAAGTTTCAATGGATGATTAATTATACGTTTGATAAAACCCCGTACAAAACCAACAGCCTAGTCCAAATCAGTCTGCAAGGCATAGGCTAGGTAAGTACCTAGTTATTTCTCGTGTGAAATCTTACGGTAAATACTAGCTACTTATATTTTCTTCATCACCCCAATTGCATGAATTGTTTATCCGCACATAGCGTCCAAGGCGTATACGAGTATTGCAACGCATCACCTCGCCAAGGTCGCAGAAGTAGAACCAGGGCGACATAGTTGTATAACCAAAATACGTAATCACCGCTTTCTTGTAATAATGCAGGACCAGTTTTTGACTAGCTGCGATATTCATAATTTAATTGGAAGATCACCGGTTATATTATCAAACTGTTCTGGTGTCCATATATGGGGTTGTTGGAACAAACAACCCCATATAGACACAGGAAACGTCGAATACCATAACTGATAGGCATACCTACCTAATGTGTCATGTCAGGGCATGGACCTCATCTAACCCATTAATTTATTAAAGAACAATAAAACATGTTTGGTACCTTTGAAACATTTCGAAAATTGGATAGTAAAAATTATCAGAAACAAAATATATTTTATAAAAATCACCAAAGTGCAGCCACACCGCGATATTGGCATTAGAAAATTACAGTAATTTCGCAGCCATCAATAAAAATGGTGCAAATAAAAAAAAATTAAATTTCAACGCCAATATCTCAGAGGCTGCACTTTGGTGAATTTTTCACAGAATACTTTTTGTTTCTTATTATTTCTACAATCCAAATCCAGTACCAGTTCAGATAATGGTTGCAAAATATTCAGACAAAATGTTATAGCATTCATGAAATAATTCTTCAAATGCAAATATTTTAGAAAGGCTACATGGAGGTATTTTGTAGAATACGTCTTTTTCTCAACTATTAAATCGTATCAGTTTTATCGCTAGCTGCGATATTTCTGATTTATTCTGAAATGTCAAAAATGTTGGCATGAACGCTCCATAGAAACATGTTATGCTTGAATTCTTTATCAACCACCCTACCTATATAAAAGTTGTCGCATAAAGAGTGCACCTAAGTACTTGAGAAATTGGCACAAATAAATACCTACATGAGGATGAACATTTAAAGTTGCATTGAGTCTTCATTGGCGAGCAAGTCATCCATTATTTAATGAACGTACAAATCAAGGCGTACGGCCCAACGGTCCAACACGTGCGCAGACGTGCTATCTATGTCAATCCATTAGTTACAATGATGAAACGCATCCAAATGGAAATGAACACACAAGTCTACTGTTCACTTCATGACATTACAAAAATAACAAAAGGATGTACTATTTAATATGTACAGTTACATAGGTCGACGTTTCTTTTATTTTTTTAAATGGGTTAAGGCCTAAGTTTGAAATATCATGAATAAATTCATAGATATTAGATACCTACTTGGTACAAATGAATGGACGCAAACAACTATAATACCACGCCATATCCTAGAGTATAATTGGCCTAACTCGTATTGCTACCTGGATATTGCAGCTGAACGGAAGGTTAGAAAATGCGTTCATTTCTGTTGGGCAAGACAATTACGACAATAGTACGAAAATAATTGAAAATAGGTTAACTCTATAATAAATTTTCAGTACAAAAAGTAGATTGCGAATGCATTTCTTATAAAAGTGATTCTTCTACAGTCGGTCTACTATGTACAGAAAGTATTGGTACCCTACCAATAGAAGCTAACCCACCTAGACAACTTAATAATGACTACGGAAAGTATTGGGTACAAAAATCGAGAACACGACCTTTGGACAAAGTTCGTAAAGACAAGATGTTGCTTGGTCAAGATGTTTCGACTCTTTCATTTAAATGTTTACATTTCAGGTCACTAGAAAGCTATTTAGCGACCCCTCTAGACCAAGATCTACCAAAATTCTTCACATCATGTCTGAATCCCGCCCTGCCCACTGTGATGTACACCTTTGGCTACCGAGGCAGATCCAATGGCCCAGCAACAAAGGCAGTGCTCGATGCTTACATAAAGAGGAAGAAAAGAAATGTTATTCTTCTCGACTGGGAAGAAGAGGCAAAAAGTGGAGTGCTGGGAATACCACTGGGCTACGCGTTTTATGCCGTGCCCAATGCTAAAAAGGTACCTTACCTAACTACGTGGATCAATTCGCCCAATACCTACGCGCAAATTTTCAGCATCGCCTATCGAATAATACATTTTCTAATTTTTTATTTTAATTTATTTCTTTCATTGCGACTCAACAAGTCAAACAAATAACAGTCTGGACAACAGTTCTTTTTTCAATTAAGTTTTCGAGAATAAGTAACAAGTATTTATTTATAAAAGAACAAAAAAGCAGACTGCGTAGAATTCAGGTAACCTAGGTCTGACATATTTGGTTTTGTGACACATAATGATGATGATGATGAAGAAGAATTTGTACCATTTTAGTCTACTTTGTGTAGTCATGTTTTAGTTATGTAAGTACCATCGTACCATCTTAACTTAATTGGAAATGGCTCTATAAAGCTGCCATATCGGATTTTTTACCCTTTACTGTCAAAAGTGTAAGGCTGTACCATGACACTCTCGTTATCTAGACGAAATCAACAACACCTAATTTATCAAAATTCAGCCGTTTCGGGAACAGAGGCAGCCAAAATAATTTTAAAATGGCCATGTTGGATTTTTTGACACTTCATATAGCGTATGACACTCTCGTCGTCCAGACCAATCCATCGACACCTCATTTGTCAAAATCCGTCTAGCCGTTTGGACTGCTTTCCTTTGGCTGAAACTGTAGAGTTTCAGCCAAAGGAAAGCACAAACTCACATACATACATCTACATACATTATAAAGACCCCAAACACATTACCCTCCTTCTTCGCTGTCGGGTAAAAATAGGCCAAAGGTTAAATAGTTTGACCTGGTTTTACAACCCAATTGCATTAATTACAAATTACTAACCTTTGAAATAGGGTACCTAACCTACCTACATAGGCATTACATAATCAGATTGAAAGCACTGTGTAGGTATGTCTAGTCTAGGTCATTACTCCGCTTCGCACAGTAGGTACATACTTTTACTGTCTGATGTTGCTGGCTGGTCAATTACATCTTGGTCGATGATTAATTTTTTGTCGACTGTAACATTTTGTAAAACTTGCAGATTGGCAAAGACATGGGTGAGGCTCTCATAAGGCTCCATCAAACTGGTCTGAACATGGAAAGCTTCCATCTTGTGGGTCATTCTTTAGGAGCTCACATCATGGGCTTCGCTGGCAAGAAAACTAGGGAAATGGGACACGTTATCCCTAGGTAAAAGTGATCTACGACATAAAAGTACCATACAATATGGGACTTGGAGGAAAGTAGTCATACATTTCAATAATCGTGAAAACTTTCTAGAATCACCGGTCTGGACCCAGCTCGGGCGCTTTTTGAAGGCACCTTCGCGGTCCAAAATGGTCTGGACCGCACTTGCGCCAGATTCGTGGACATCATCCACAGCGACCCTGGCGGCTACGGCACTTCCACTTCCACCGGCACGGTGGACATCTGGCCCAACTACGGCTCGGGGACCCCGCAGCCGGGTTGTCCTACAGGGGACTTCGATATGTTTACTCCTGAAGGTACGCTTTTATTCCTACTCAAGAGATAGGAGATAAACAACTTACCCAAGTAATAAGCACGGGACACCAGGTAGCCGCCATTTTCAAATATTTTTCAAGGATTAAGGAGGCTCTCATTGACTGCGAACCAGAGAGAGAAGAGATTGTCACTATTTGATGCATTTTTGAACCTACTGACCTTAATATGTGTGCAAGCACACTCTACTTGCCGCTCATTCCTTATAATCTAAAAAAAATCTAAATCTTCACATGACAAAAGTGTTCAATAGCGATAAACGATGTCCTTACAATAAAATTAAATGGACGACTGACGACGTTACGGTTTTCGGTCACCATCGGCCGTGACGATGCTCAAATCAATTCATGTCTGAAATCCGTCGCTTTTTCCGCCTTCCACAAGGCTGCTGGATAATAAACCATATAAAATTCTGCTTCTAAATTTTCCTGATCATGAAGTAAACGAGTTTTCTCACACAAATAAAACATCTTATGTTGTATCAGTGTCATTTGGAATTAATCATTGGTGGAAATATAAATTATAAACATGACCGTAGCGACATCAATCCGCCAGCATGTTCTATTCATTAACACCTCAGCCCAGGACTTTGCACGACTACTTGAGATTACAATATCATTGCAAGGTCATTATGACAATGATACGAGCACAATTATATTACTATTTAAATACTCCAGTTTAAAAAACCCTGACCGTAGTACTAATACCCACTGGATTTGACAGTAGACCTTGAGCTCGTGTTATCGGTAAGTCACCCAGCATAGCGGTAGGCGGTTGGCTACCGATAAGATTACCCGCATTATATAAAAAGACAACCAACCATGACCTTACAAAAGCCTCCCTAAATGTGCCCTCATTGTCTTAAAACTCGGCCATGGAACTCAGACAAAGACGACCATGATCAGAAATGTATTTATGAACCGACAGATAAGACCCCAAATCTGTGTGTGATGATACCACCTTATCCTAAGACCTAAAAAGAGCAAGAAAATATCACAAGTCGTTTACGAAAGAGTTGTTTCACTGTTGTTTTGACCAACCAAAGATGGACCACCCAACTTTTGGCATTATATTATTTTTCAGAATTATACCCAGATGCCGATAATGGATCAGTATCAAAACGAACACCTCTAAATATTCAAATAATAAGAAAGCCTTTCAAACGGCACAGTAAGTTGTATTCGCAATGCGGTGCCTCTGTTATGCAAAAATGCTTGCGCAGTGTCTGTGATGTTTGCAGTCTTGTGAATATACAAAAAGCTTATGACTATGCTTATGAAGCAGAAATTTAATCTATAAAAATATGTGTTGCCATTAAAGTCTTCCGTTCACATATTTTTGTACGACCTACATAATTTCAGTAATGTAGTGGTACTTTTTGTGAAGTTTTTAAAGCTTTTTGTGAAGGTTGGTGTACTTACATTGAATTTATGTGCGGCGTTGTAGGTACAATTGCCAGAACTAGCTTTGCAGATTATGTTTAGTGATAAAATATACCTAATGTTTACGCTCAACAGACGATTTCTGAGCATATGCAATCTTTTATTTTATCCACTTTTTGTGATGTTTTGTAAAGCTGTACGTTTTGAACAATTAATACATACATATATATTATCATGCCCGTAACGGGGTAGGCAGAGCCACAAGTACTTAATCATAAGAAAACTTGCAGCTACTCCTGATTCAAGAGTCCGATATGAATGCCTTTAGAATTGCCTCAGCTATGCCGCAAGCTGCAACGGCTTTCAGTAGTGCATAATTAGTCTAATTACATCCTATCTACAGATACCAGCACTGATCTTGAACCCGTGCGCAACCCCCACTCTTTCGCGGAGCGCGAGCGCTCAACACAACACCAGTGCCGGTATTTGTAATAGACAAGCTAAATGAGAACTTTCATAACTAAACATCTAAAATAAACTGTTCCAGACCTTTGCAGTCACGACCGAGCTTGGAGGTACTACGTAGAGGCTATTTCCTCACCCACCGCCTTCCCAGCGGGCGCAGCGACCGACTACGATAGCTGGGTAGCACTCCGAGGCGAAACAAAAACGAGTATTTACTTGGGAGACCTCACCAACTCTAAGTAAGTCTTGAGGAAAACTCCAAGCCTGCTAGGAGGGATGTAGTGCGAGTGCGACATGTTGACGGCCTCGGTGGCGTGGCGGGCGATTACCTACTCGGCAGAGACGCAAGAGGCGCGGGCTCGATTCCCGCTGCGGAAGAAATGTTTGCATGTTCTGCAAATATTTCTTCCGGGCCTGGGTGCTGTGGTACCATGGTACACGTAGTTGATACCCACGACACAGGGAATCCTAGTGTGGGGTCAGGACTATGTATGTGACTGTTGGGTGTTATTTATTTATGTCTGTCGAACATTATCTAGGTACTGATGGCAATGATTATCTAAAATTACCCCACAGGGCTCAAGGAAACTTCTACCTAACGACAAATTCCAAGCCCGACTTTGGTAAGGGCCCTGAAGGACTGAAACCGACAGAAGTCTCAACAAAGAACGAAGGTAACACCACCACCCTCTCAAAACTACTCACCAAACTCAGATGACATACGAAGAGTACTGTGAAAACAATGATAGTGCGCTCCAAAAGAACTTTTAGTGATTATGTAAGAATATTTTTTAACGTATAGTATTAGTGATAGATCAATTAATTACTTTAGTCATCACACTAGAGTGTAAGGGTGTGAATAAGTTAGTGTGTGTGTATATGTTGTATGAAAAAAAAATGTGTTTGTTTAGTCTGCATTTTATAATTATTTAGTAACACTGAATAACAATTATTTGTAGGTATTATTGTAAATCTTTAATAAATAAATAATACAACAATATAATCTTGTGTCATAAATATATCAATCATACTGGGAGTAGGCATTAAATCTTGCATTAAATCAAGCATTAAATAAATTCTGCGTCTGCGTGATAGACAACGTCGACAACGTCATTCGAATACAACAACAACGTCATACAGTGTTACGGCATTTTCAATACACCTAACGCCATTCTATTGGTTTAAAACAGAAAAAGCGTATACCTACACCTTCACGGCTTTACTCTGAAGTCACGGTAGTTATAACACCTATTATCTACCTACAGCAAACAATGAATCATCCTGAGACTCTACTAATAAATAAATATATCTTATCTTACTTATATTATAAATGCGAAAGTTTGTGACGATATTTGGATGTTTGTTCCTCAATCACGCCTAAACGGCTAAATGGATTCTAATGAAAGCTACAAAGGTAGGTTATGCTCCAGAATAACATACAGGTTACTTTTATCCTAAAAAAGGATCCCAAAATGGAAAAAAGATTCAAAGAGATAAAAGGATAACACATAAAACCTTCATTGATTTAAATTTTATGACATTACATTAAAATTTAATGTATTTATTCTTCCAAGAATCCAACTAATGAAAAATGTTGACAATGTCATATCAATTATAATTTTGCAAAGAAGGAAGAAAATCATACTATTTGTTTTAATTACACATTTGTATTTAAACTTAGGTACTATGTTATGTCTTCGATGTATCTTTGAACCATGTTGTAGGGTAGGTAGCAAATTTCATTAGAATCCGTTCAGCCGTTTAGGCGTGATTGAGGCACAAACATCCAAACATCCTCACAAACTTTCGCATTTATAATATAAGTAGAAGTAAGATTAACCTGCGTTTTAGCAGTAAAAAAATGCAGGAAGTATATGTATGTAAGTATATACATTTTATTTAGGTACTTTAACTGCTAAAACGCAGGTTCCGTTTTATTAAAACATAATTCATTACGACATAATTACAAAATAATGATGAATATACTGTAACACAATATTTAGATAATGTTACCTCCTTCCTGCTTAACCTATTTGTTATAATATTTTACTAATTAGTTCCTACACTGATTTGATAATAGACAATACTGTTTTGACTTTGTCGTTTTTGGTCGGTCATTTCGAAGCTGATGGTGTTGACGGAAGAATTGGTATTATTGAAAAGCTGGAAATAAACTACAGTATTGAAGATCTGGCGGTTATAACGTAGAAAACCCATGTTATGTTATAATACATTGCACATAGGTACTGAAAAAGTATTATAAATCAATTAAATAATTATTTTGCATTTTCTTTATAACTACTTTTATAACAAAATGTTCACTACTCTAGTGTTCTAGTGTACTTGAAAGCTGTTTGTAAACATTATGTACGCTAATATGCTACATGCAAGGGCTACTGCATTTTAGTGATTAGTATTAAACATCTTCTTAGCTTCTAACCCCCAAATACTCAAACGCATCTTAGAGTTGAGCACGTCTCAAGTGACGAGTTTTTGACAGATTTTCATCAAAAACTGTCAAAAAACCGTGACTTGAGACGTGCTCAACTCTGAGATGCGTTTGAGTCTTTGTACCTGGTTTGAGTATCCGGAGGTAAGTCACAATCTTCATTTTAAACTTCATTTAAAAAAATACTTCTAGGTAAGTATGTACCTATATTTACAAAAAAATAATTCAAACGAGCCATAATTCTAGCCCGTCACAGATACCTGTGCTAAGTGGGCGATGTGTTGTAGAATCTCTTCATAGTTCCGTCGATGTCGACCAAAGCGTTTCGTACGTCGTGTGTCGCGCCGCTGATTGTCTCGAACGTCGTCGCTAGCCGCTCTATAGCTCGCGCCTGAAAATATTACTTTATTATCACACTAGCGGCCCCGGCTTCGCACGTGGATAGACATACCATTGTGGACTTGATCTATAGAATGATATTCATACATATGGATTATATTCCTTCCTTCTTTCCTTCCTTCTTTGGTGAAAGAATTTTTGAAATCAGTCCAGTAGTTTCGGAGCCGCACGCCAAAATCTATTTTGAGTTTCTACCTTGGGTTACAATATTGCAATTTTCTAAAGGATCCCTATTTTTTTTGAAAATTTATTATAGCCTATACTGGACCCTGATAATGTAGCTTTCTATTGGTGAAAGAATTTTTGAAATTGGTCCAGTAGTTTCAGAGCCTATTTGTTACAAACAAAAAACAAAAAATCTTTCCTCTTTATAATATTAGTATAGATAAATAAGGACCATCCTAAACAGGGACCACAGCAGCTCTTCAATACCTAGGGACTAAAAATACTTTACTTATACTACTTATACTACTTATACTAATACTTTACTTGTATATGAGATGCCTCTGCTAGTCTTTCCATGGCTTGCGCATTTACTACAGAAGCCTGCGCTAACTGAGACAATGCTGATGCCTGGTCACTCATCACCTTTACCTGCAAACAAGAAATATAATAACTTGCACCTCTTTACCCCTCTACATGAGCTCTTCGTGAGTTTTCAGTCCACAAAACAAACAATAGTATTAATAGAATTCAGAATTCATGTTTATCTCCTAGAGATCTGTCCTTTCTCACAATTTTATATAACTTTTATAGAACATTTCATACATATTTTTGAGTACAGTCTAGACATACAATAATGTTTCATCTAGCAAATAGTCAGAGAAAGCTCATGATAGGGTCCTGGAAGAAAACCTAAAATCTGTATCATTCTTACCAGTTTTTCCATAATAACCGTCTGCCGGTCTTCAACATCTACTTCTTCATCAGCTACATCCAGGTCTTCTTTGAATGTGGGTTTTGAAACCGGATCCTCTTCAGCATGATTCTGATCCATGCTGTCTTCATTGAAGTAGTTCTCTTCTAGGAAATGAGTCTCTTGCTTCACAGAACTGCCACGCTGCTCTAATAGTAAATTGGATTAGTTATTTCTTGCTATTATATTATTTTGTGAATAAGCACTTTCAACCGTGATCTCTACCTGCCCTATTGGAAGCAGGTGTGATCTGGTATATTCAGCAGATAACATACAAAGTAAGGTAAATAAAAGTAAACTTACTAGTATCACTAGCTAGGAAGAGGTCCCAAATTTTCTTTTCTATATTAGAGCAGAGGTTGTTTGGATCCACACCGTTGGACACAACTTTGGATCTCACAGTTGATTTTTTATCAGCCCAATACTGAAACAAAGTTTACATAAAAATGTAAAATAGTTAACCTATAAGCTTTTTCATTTGCTCAATTTTTATATATATACTATTTTTTTTTTCTATACTAAGTACATCTAGGTACACCTTGAACACAAAAGCTTAATTACCTTAATCCATGACTTCATAGGCCTAGTGGGGCCATTAATACAGTTCACAATCTTTGTGAGCTTGGACCATAGTTTCTTACTCTCATCTCGGCCCTCCAATCCTCTCAGCTGGCCCAGGCCGAGGGATGGGTGCTGCTCCATAAAGTCCACAATAGCCATCACCTGCTCCAAGCTCGGCCGAGACTGGTGAACAATTGATATAATTATGACTTTGGTAGGTACCTCTCAGACAGTGAAGGAAAACAGAAACCCGCTGCTTAATCAGCTCCGCACGTATTGATCATGTCTTTCCTGTGGACAAGGCCAACTAAGCTGAGAAGATGGAATAGGTGTTAGGCAAGTATACTCCATCTTAATTCGTCCCGGGCACTACAGCGTCTCGTTTGTGAAGGTAAAAAGTTGCCTCCTGACACTGTATAAGTAAATCATCTACTATAGATGGTAAAAGGCCTTAGGTAGGTTCCTACCTTAAGACTTTTTCCGAGAAAGGCTACAGTACAGGCAGATACAAATACTAAGTACCCACCTACTAAGTATATGAATTATAAAACTTGGGTGAGGTATAGAAGCTTATGTAAAACTTTAAAGATAATTAAGAAAAGTACCTATGTAATGACTCGATAATAAGAAACAAAAATCACATCGAGTTTCTATGCTAAAGTCATCACATTTACGAAACGAAGAGACTGGAGAAATGAGATTCGAGATACTCACGGCTATTGAGCGGTCCGTCGTCATACTCAATGATTCAATGATATTTTACGGCAGAATAACAATTACTATTTTACTGAATCAGTTTGGATAGCTACAATATTGGATTAAAAACTTTCATTTCACAAGTAAACTCTGTTATAATTGTTCTTTCAGCTTTGTTTACAAAAGTCGATAGTTAAGAAAATTTAATGACAAGACGACCATTGGTTGGGGCGTCGACGGTCGTCGGTAGAGGTAGGTGTATTTATTGTTCCGAGGTACCGCCAGTCGAGTCGAGTGGAAACAGAAAAACCAAAATAGTACAATAGTGTTGTGCTAAGCTAGTAAATTTTGCAAAACTTCAAGCTAAGCAGGCGTAATCAGTCACGGATTAGATGTATTGAGACAACTATTATTTTCCTACTTAAATAATAACTGCATCGAGCCTAATGCTCGATGTTTATATGTGAGTGAGTATGTTTGTGAGTTTGTACCTCAATCACGCTTAAACGGCTGAACGGATTTGAATGTAACTTGGAATATGCACAGTACATGTGTTATTGACCTAGAAAAAGCATTTGACAAAGTAGATTGGAAAAAGATGATTGCAGCACTAAAATATATCGGCATAGATTATAGAGATAGAAAGATAATATACGAAATATATAAACATCAAGAAACAATAATAGAAGTGGGTAACGAAAGAACTAAAGCTAAAATCAGAAAAGGAGTAAGGCAGGGATGCTCATTGTCACCGCTCATATTTAACATCTTCATAGAAGCGGCTATTAAGAAAATATCTGAAGTGTCGAATAGGGGGGTCAAATTCAACGGGGACACAATTAAATTTATTAGATTCGCAGATGATATAGCTGCAGTCACTGAAACGCAAGAGCACCTACAAGATTTAATAACAGTTATGGACACCATTTTTAAGGAATTCTCACTAAAAATTAACATCAATAAGACCAAAATTTTAATCACTTCCAAAAATTTGATAACACCGTCACATCCAGTAACAATAGAAAATAATATTATTCAAAACGTAACCAGCTTCAAGTACTTGGGTAGTATCATCACAGCAGATTCAAGATGCACTCCTGATATTAAGGCTAGAATAGCTATAGCCAAACAAGCATTTAACAATAAAAAATATATATTTACATCCAGAATAGCGAAAAAAGTAAAGAAGAAATTTATAAAAACTTATGTGTGGAGCCTAGCTTTGTATGGATGCGAGACATGGACGATGACACAGAGGGACAGAGAGAGAGTGGAAGCGTTTGAAATGTGGTGCTGGAGGAGGATGGAGAGGATCAGCTGGAAGGAAAAAATAACTAACGAGGAAGTCTTAAAACGAGTGGAAGAGGATAGGACCATAATAAGAACAATACAAAATAGAAGAGGGAAAATGTTTGGACATCTTATACGACATGACAGCTTCATAAAGACGATCATAGAAGGAAAGGTAGAAGGAAAGCGAGGAAGAGGAAGACCAAGGATTAGTTATATCAGCCAGATAAAGGAGAAAGTCGCTGTCATGTCGTATAAAGAAGTAAAAGAGACCGCGTTGGAGAGAGAGAAATGGAGGAAACTTCATCGTTACACCGACAAGAGCTAGCTCTTAAATAATATATAATTTTTCATCCGGCTACCACGCGAGTGAAGCCGCAGTTAGCAGCTAGTTTCAGATAAATCTTAGTCTTTAAACGTTTCGGAACTTAGTCGATTAATCAAAACTCAGCACTAGTACTTTTGACTGTCAAGTTTTATTATTGTCAACGTCACAAAAATGTCATTTTTGAAATTGATTTCATTGCCATTGTTGCTGAACTGGAATCGGCAAGTTTACTTGCAGATTTTTCAAATTTCAAATAAAATTCTGCTAATGAATAAACTGTACTGTTTTAAAATTTGTAATTCCATTACTAGAAATACACTAGGTATCATTAAAAATTGTAAATCACGTTCATAAACTTATCTTTAGGCGCGGTTCAAAATGAGGTCTTGTGGATCATACTTAACGCTGTCCAGTTAAAAATTCCGCAAATACAAATAAAATGGCTAATTCCGTAAACATATCAATAGAAGCTCCCATAGAAAACCAAATTCAAGAAATAACCTACGATGGCCAGGAAATATATCAAGCGTAAGTGCGATTATTTACACTTTTTCTATGGGGGGTAAACTTGTTAACATAATTTCTATGCTTGTACCCTAGGAGTTGTACGAACTGTCCGGGCATGGAATAAGTGCCTACTCATAGTCTATATTTAACTACTTGCTTGTTGTTCCAGGCCACTTTCTATGTCAGAAAACCTCACACGTCTAGCTCAAAAGATAGATTTCTCAAAGTCAGAAGATGAATTCTGTAATATAAAAAAGGAGGGAGAAAGTAGCTCTGATACAAAATCTGAAGATGAAAAAGAGCCTGGATATCAGTCTAGCCTGTGGCCCTGGGACTCAGTTAGGAATAAACTGAGGAATGCTTTGACTGAAGTTAGTGTTTTAGCTGATGTATTATCTATCGCTAAGGAAAAGAGGTATATGGTAAGTATCTCTTTCATATTCATTGAAACACATTCTGAAAATTAAACAAAAAAAAAGTTCTTGAGTTAAAAGTTTAAATGTATCACAGGTTTTAGACCCGGTTCAACCAGGAGAAATTGAAAGTCGTCCCATGGTTCAAGTGTATGGCAGAAAAAAGGCCCTGGCCGCAGCCGCTGCAGTCCTTCAAGCCGGAGTAGACCGTCTCAGAGCCAGCGAGACCATGAGGATGACCAGGAACATGCCAGATTTCCACATAGACCTGTTAAGGCTCAGACAGAATTGGAGACTGAAAAAGATTTCCAATACCATTGTTGGTGATTTAAGTTATAGGACTGCTGGATCTAAGTTCAGTCAAACTGGAGTATTTGAGGTGACTGCTTATTCCGTACCTGTGTATTACAATTATTAGCATAAGTCAATAAAGATATTTACCCCTCCAGGGATAATTATGTAACTCTGTTGCAATCATTTTCTCTGATTTGGCAACCAACTAATGTAAACCGATTGTATCAAAGACAGTTATGGCCATACAGAAGTGCCCAGAAAGAAGTTGGTCAAACATTTGGTTTCAACTCCAATTGCAGATTCAATATTTCAATAGTCAACAGGAATAATTATTACTCAGTAGCAACACCTTAAAGATCACCTTGAAAGGAATTAGGTTCTACCCTTGACAACAGCTGGAGAACTGGTTGCATATACTGCAATATCTTCCAGGTCGGCCTCGACGGGCGAGTGCTTGGTTGAGACGCAAGAGGCGCGGTTTCGATTCCCGCTGCGGAAGAAAATTTCAGAATTTCTGCAAAAAGTTCTTTCGGGTCTGGGTGCTGTGGTACTCATACTTTCTGATACCCATGGTACAGGGAATCCTAGTGAGGGGTCAGGACTATGTAATAAATATGTGACTGTTGGGTGTTATCTATTTATTTAGGTTTGAATTTTGTGGTTCCATGGTAGGTACTCATAGTTTCTGATACCCACAGCACAGATAATCCTAGTAAACTATCAGAACTATGTATGTGACTGTTAGCTGTTATTATTAATTTAATCATATCTGACCCCCTGTTCCAGGTATCAAAAGCTCCCGAAGAACAAATAGTGCAGGCTATGAGCGCGAGTGGAGGCGGGCCCGCGCCCTCTGCACTGCGCGTCACGGTGCCGCCCGAGTTACAAGGAGTTGCCTTCATCTCGGTGCTGTGCCAAAAAGGTATTCATCTGCCTAGATTCGAAAATTCAAGTCAACGAAAATAGAGAGCCATACTCAATGGAGTGGGGCCCGACACGCCAAGCAGCACTCAACACGCTCATGGCCAAGCGGCTGATCGCAGATAAAAACAGAAAGAAAAAACTAGTCTAGTTGTCCTAGAGACAACTGGTAGCCAGAGCACATTCATAATTTGCCCTAAATAAGAGGTTTTGATTCAAGGGAGCCATCTATATTTTTTACTGGTTTACCAGTGTGGCGAAAGAATGAAAGGGGCTCCTTGCGTCCACATAACACAATTTTGTCTTGAAAATTTTTAGAGTTTATGACATGTCGGTTTTCTCAGGATGTTTTCCTAAGGCCAGAAGGCGGCATCACTACCACAAGACCACTAGTGTTCATCTCAAATATAGTAACTGCTCAGCCACATTGTTCTATGATCTTCACTGGGCAAAATTAATAAAAGGAATTTCAACTTTATAATCCTCAGAGCAGGAAGACGTGGTTTCCATGACGCTCAACTCGTCAGCTCTCAACTGTCCCGGCACCATCCCAGGCGAGGGCGTGGAACAACATTGGCAGCAGAAGCTTGAGGCTGCACAGAATGTGCTGTTTTGTAAGGAGTTGTTTGCAAGACTGGCGGCGGAGGCAGTCCAACTTGACGCGTCTATACCACATATGGTTGTGGGAAACCATATTATGGCTACAGTATGTTTCATTAAATCTAGCTTCTTCTGCATAACATTCTTCATTGTAGAGGGATTTTTTTTCTGTTTTTAAGGAACTTTGCGTCGATTGATAACGAAGTCTGTTCTATCGTATCTTCTTACTCATACATCAAGTCAGACCGTCTATTGCCTGATAAAGCATTTTAGTCGCGTCTGATGTTTGCGCGGCTAATTTGTATTGAGGGTTGAGGATCGTGATCACAGAAATAAGAATTACATACAATTATTTACTTCTCTGGCCTGTCTTAGAGCTATGTTCATAGAGAAGCAAGTGAGTGCCTTGATCAGACCACCTTGGAACCAGCTTGGTTATAGCACGGTCGTTTTCCATTAGGTTTTTGCCAATCATGCCATATTCTACAGATTATCCGTCTGTCTAGTGGCTTTAAAAATAGCCGTCGTCTTTGAGGTCATGTACCTATAACTATTTCATACTGTTTCAGGTGTTACCAGGCATCCAACTGCTGATAGGATTGCGACACAACAATGGACAGAAAGATGCTGCAAATATCGAAAATATCAAAGTAAGAGTAATCAACTATATCTCATGAACCGTAACAGGTAGAGTTGAAATTTTCAGTGTTTATTTCTATTATCACTATAATAACAAATAAATTGAAAAATAAAAAAGGACTCCATATTATAAACATTCATTTACATGTAGGAATGGTATGGAATCCTTCGTGTGCGAATTCGACTGACTCTCGACTCGTACCAGACTGGTTTTTATTTACGCAAGATTGTTTACAGTACCAGGCTGTAAGTATTAAAATATTTCTGTTAGAAAGGCTGGCTCTTACATAGCAGTATGTAGTGGGTTAATTTTATTATTTTTTTTACATGAATTTTTGCTCCAAAAAATTAATTAGAAAATAAATAAAATTGAAAAGGTGTTCACATTTCGACCCGAAAGGAAATGCTGATTGACTTTCTTTGTTACTTTATTCTACATATTTGTGAAAATATTGTGCCTGTATGCTTAGTAAAGATGAATCTTTTTCTATTCTTTAGCCGGAGCTAGCTGCGGCCGGCAAGGCGGACCATGACCACGTGTTGGAACACTCACTGCACCAGCTTCTTCGCGCCGTGCACCACGCCAACACTCACCATCCCTTCCCGCACCCCGCCACTGGCCCGCTCGGACCCTCCAAGAGACGCTGTCTAGCAGGTCTGTACTAAGAAAGAAAAGAAAATACATTTATTTGTAACAATGAAAGTGTAGATGGTTTTCAAAAATACATAATTAAGTACCTGCTAGAACAAAGATGAGAGAAACATAGGAAAATATACATATTATGTACTGACAAAAAAACACTTAACTAAAAACAACATAATGTATGGATAGGTAATAGTGAAATGGTACAGACTCACTTCTACTAACAGAGATATGGTAGAATGGTAAGAAAGGCGGGGAATTGTCGCGCAGATATCTCATCATTGAAATGGATAAGGCTAGCACAGGATCGTCTTGGATGGCATAATCAAAGGTAAGCATAGGGAGACTTACGCTCAGCTCTGAGCAAAGACTGGATGATAATGATGGTCTCAAGTCTCCAAGAATGTGTCTGAAGGATTTAGTATGGGAACCGTTGTTCCTAATACCATACCTATCTAACTAAACTAATATTCATCCATACCTTCTAGAAATATGTAGATTAGCCTGGTATGGGCATGTCATGCGAAGGAATGAATGTCATGGGACGAGAAGAATGTTACATATGAAAGTGGATGGATGCAAGGGTAGAGGTAGACCAAAGAAGAGATGGAAATTGTGTGAATGATGAAATGAGTGAGAAAGAAGTGAATACTGAGATGACGGCTGATAGAGGGGAATGGAAGAAAACATGTTGTGCCGACCCCACTTACATGGGATAAGGGCAGGGAGATGATGATGCCTTTAGAACATGTCGGCTTCCTTTTGTGTTCCAGTATTTTCCTTCACTGTTTTAGGGAAGTATAATTGTTTCAGGACCGATGGCAGCCGATCGTTACGAGCTATTGGATATGAGCAAGGAACAGTCATTATTGGAGCAGATAATTCAGCAAGCGCAGCACTTTTTCATGCGACGACGCAGCGAATACGTGCTCGATACCATCGCCAAGGAAGTGTGTAAACGATCTATCATCTGGCTTGCTCCCGTGGCTTCGCTGGCGTTATACCTGAATGCTTTTATGAGAGCACTGGTGGTTCAGTGAGAGCACTTGGTGGTCTAGTGGTAGCGGCCCCGCCTTGCAATCCTAAGGTCGTGGGTTCAAATACAGTCGTGCACCAATGGGTTTTTCTTATCGATGATGTGCCCTTTACCAGTAGTCTCAAACAGTGAAGGAAAATATCGTGAGGAAACCGGCATGTCGTGGAACCGTAGAAAGTTAGAAAACATGACACATGTATTCAATTTTTTCAGGTAGCAATGCTTTCTTTTACAGTTTGAAGAATATAGGTGCACGAATGGATTAGAACGACCTTAGGTTCGCTTGCTACGTAAATGATGCAAAAACGTCACCTATTTAAACGAAACAGAAATAAATTGTTAATATTGGTTTGTTTTTCTAGGTGAAAGATCCTCTGATAGTGTCACATTGGAATGCGCTCAACAGTCCAACACAATCATGTGTAAAAATTAACATTATGGCTTATGGGTAAGTTACTCCCTCTGAACATCTAACAGGCCTAATTACATAGATTAGACTTGACTTAAGAGACTTGACCCACGTGTGCGTTGCCGGTGGTAGAATTCAAAATATTATTTATTCTTGAAACCACTAGGATCATTGTAGTCCCACTATTCTTGTCAGTAGGTCATAGTTCGCGTCATGTAAAATGAACCGGCGCCGGCGCCGCCGCCGGCGGGAACATTATGCTCTTGAAAACCCCCGTTGCGTTGTGCATAAAATTATTTGCCTGTTAATATGTTTTTCTGTTGTAAAATAAATTGTAATATTTAATATAAAAATAATAATAAATAACACCCAACAGTCACATACATAGTCCTGACTCCACACTAGGATTCCGTGTCGTGGGTATCAGAAACTACGAGTACTATGGTACCATAACACCCAGACCCGGAATAAATATTTACAGATCAAGCAAACATTTCATCCATAGCGGGAATCGAACACGCGCCTCTTGCGTCTCTGCCGAGCAATCGCCCGCCACGCCACCGAGGCCGTCATATACCTGAGAGAAATCCTTTGTACGCAATAGTATCCATGTTTTTTTCCCCGTGTGTTCACCTTGCGTGACGCGACACATACCTGAAGTTATTTGGCAGGTACGACGCCGTCTGCCGGACTTCCCTCGTGGTCCACGTCGGCGAGAAGACGCTCAAATGTATCTGCCGCGACGGGAAAGTCCGCCATTTGTCCTACGAATTGCAGGAGCTCAGAGATCTCATCTATTGCCAGGTAATCAGTGTTCGTTCACAGGCAAAAATCATAAGGACGTACAGTAGTACCACAAATATTGTGCACCTCGGCAAACTTCGTGCTTTGTATGAAAATCGAATTTCCCCGAATATGCAACTAAAATAAACCAACCCTTTTAAAAAAATAAGTATCTATCTACATTATTTATGGTAACATCTCTATATTACGTTTTATCATCATCTCATTAGTTCGTATACAATACAGCTTAGGGAACGTTCCCACAGGTACTACGCATGCGCGGTCGCAGCCTGACAGTTTGTAGGGGTCACTAATAAGTAATAATAGAATATGTCGCAATACACAATTTTATTGCACACATAATAAAACAAATGGAAGCCTTCTATTTTTATTGGCATCGAGGCTAGGGGCAGAAAATAGCTTTTTTTATATTTTGTAAACTTTTAGAACGTTTTTCATTTGGGGGGGGGGGGGGGGGGGGGGTCATGACCCCTGTCTTTTTTTCTTTTATTCATATTTATTTTTTATCTCAATCGTAAGCCCTCCCCCCGCCCTTGTGACCAAGCGTGGTATTTTGAAGACCCCCTCCCCCTTCAGAACGGGTCACGTAATATGGGTACCTACGTTCCCTTATTATAGTAACTCTTTGTACATATTCATGTCATCGGATGTTACGCGAATGTTTTTAGAAGCCAGAGGGAATGAAAAAGATCCCAGTTCATTATTCCACTGGGTTACTGCACTATACTTACGAAATTCCACTGTCTTCGCCATGTGTGGTATGCACTTGGCCCTTTGTTCTGGGTTGCGCATTTTATTTAATACTTAATTTTGTGACAGATATACCAGCATCAAATGACAGCGGTGCAGGCGGTCGGCAGATGTATGGGATGGCAACTCCTCGCCAGCAGTTCACATTTGGGCTCTGGACCAGTGGAGCCACTGGGCAATGCCTCATCATGTCTACTTGCTTCTCCGACAGGTAACTTTAGAAGCTGCTGGTTTTCTTGGTTTCCCTCCAGCATTATGTATGATCCACTATTTTCTGGTTATGCAAGTACGTAAGTACCACCACAATGTCTGAGGTCTGACAGAACTATACTTCAGCCAAACTGGAGATACAATTTATGTGAACTAACCGTCGCATACCTATTTTTCGTTGTCACAATGAAATCACTTTAATTGTAAGTAAATAAATCTCACATACATTCGGGTTTTCACGTTAATTGATCTACTACTATTAATACTAGTTAAAGTTCCATAAATATACATGTAATAAAAAAGTAAGTTTAAGGTTAAGTACTAACATTTTGTTTACATAAATTTTATCTCCAGTTTGGCTGAAGTATAGGTACTCACTTGTCTTCCAACTTAGATTAGATTCTTCCAGTTTCTTCTCAATGTATTCCTCCGTCCATCACAAAGAGTATGTACTGACTGACTGACTCACATAATTCTTACAGATCTTATCACGGGTTTGCAGTTCAGTTCAATCGATAGCAAGAGAGCAATGATAGGTTTTCTGAGCAGTGGCAGTGTCAATTTATTTTTATGCAAGTTATTTTGTCTTCTTTGTTTTGTTTCGTCTCGTTTTACTACTACTACTTTTTCTTTCCCCAGGTGACAGAATGATAGCAATCAGATGTGAACCATCAGTTGGAATACAAGTCTTCATCGCTCAATCACCACGAAAAGACTTCTTTGCCAGTGAGCTTGTTCAAGATAAAAAGTGGGAGAATCTCGGAGGAGCATTCAAAGAAATCAAATTAGATAAAATGGAAGGCAAAAACTTTTTGAACAAAATGGAATTACTAATGGCATGCCTCAGCAGTCCATCCTAAACTAATTAATTGTAGTTTTAAGATGATCTTATCTCTATACAATAAAATCATAATGGAAGTCGATAAATCTTTTATTTAATTAGACATGAAACTTATTTAAATTAATTTAGGTAGAATGTTAATTTTACACTGAAGATTGTTCTCATTTTCATCACATGATGAATGCAGTTGATCGGAGATCAAAATTTCCAAGGAACTGAAATGAGAAATGAAAACATTGTAGTTCTAGAACAAACCAATATTGCTAAAAATACCTAATGAATTTCAAGGTCAATCCAATCACTCAGTACAGGGGCCTTATTCTGTATCTTTGATAACCATCTAATAGCATCATTTAAATATCAGTATGAACTTATGGAAAAAAAACTAGTACCATACTGATAATGAAATTATGTTGTGGATAGTCATCAAAGTTACAAAATAAGCCCCAATCCAGTAGGTACATAACTTAAAAAAAAGCCTTAACAACTGTAAAAATTATAGGTGCCCTTTTAGGTTAAGTTAACCGAAACATGAATTGGGTACACAACTTATATAGGTGCCCTTTTAGGTTAGTTTAACCGAAACATGAACTGACAGAAGCCATCTTTGCTTGCATGATGCAGTCCAGTTGAATACTGATTGACACAGAAAATAAAATAGATATATTGCCACACCATGAGATGAAACAGTTATCATAATCAAATACATGCACAAAAAGTGTTTACCTCTAATTCCTTGTTGCATCAACAGAACTCTTCCTAGCATTAACCCCCAGTATTTTGTTAATGAATTTCAACACTTGGAAGGCTTCAGATAACGATAACACTAACCTAAACCTAGCAATAAATTAAGACTAAATCAATAGCGTGAGTGAGGGGATCTGGAACGGAAGTTGCCACCGCCGCCGCCGCCACCACCACCGCCGCCAGAGCCGTAACTGTCTCCTCCGTTACGGTTATAGGGACGGCCGCCACCGCCGCCGTACGAGTTGAAGGATCTATTACCGCCCCCAGACTGGCCACCGAACGATCGACCTCTGAACCCGCCGCCGCCGCCGCCGCCGCCGCCACCCCCGCGACCTCCTCTAAAGTTACCGCCGCCGCCACCCCGGCGGGGTCCGTCTCGCCTTCTAGAGATCTCAACTTTGAGAGTCGCGCCTAACAACTCGAAACCGTTCATAGCGCTACACGCATCTTCTGCCTCCTGCAAGTTCTCAAATTCAATAAACGCAAAGCCGGGGGGATTAAGTGCTACCCAAACGGAGTTCAGTTTGCCGTATTTGTCAAACTCCCGCTCCAAATCTTCTTTCTTGATGCCTTCCACTAGGCCGCCCACGTACACCCGTGTGCCGCCGTTAGAACTCATGATTGTGTTGAATTTCTGAAAATATGATTCGGCGTTCACTTTCGAATACTTAATTTACAAAACATTTATTTGGCTGTTTGTTGGAGTACTAACACATGTAACAGAAATGCTAACGGAACTAGATAAATAAATACAAAGAATTTTATGAGAAAACAAAATGTCGCCGCTTGGTGCCACGCACGACGCCACACTTGTTTAGTAACTGACAAGGGTCTATATAGGCAAAAACTTACGCGTTTTTATCGTGCGATGTTGTTTTCACTTCAAAATGAATAAAAAATGGTTTAAAACTAAGGAATTACATTAATTTTAACTAAAAAATTGCATAAAACTAGGTCAACGAGTTCTCACTCCACGCGAGAGTGAGTGAAGAAGAACGATTCGATTATTTGATGAATGAATGGAACAATGCAAGCCGGATGACGCAAAAAGTATTGATCGAAATTTTAAAGTTGCCATCTAATAATTCTATTTTGGGAAAATATATTCATTACTATTAATATCGTCTAAAATGACGAGTTAATGTGGAGTACTAAACTTTGATGAACGTTTTATTTGTCATTTATGAAAACGAAATACATACACATAACGACGTAACACTTCATACAATAGAAAAGATTAATACTACTTCTACAAATAGACTAACAGACATAGCTCGTAACTCGTGGCACGATGAATGGAAAACATTATAATACACACAATGGGGACCATAGTTAATGTGTACGTGTATTCTGATGTACCTATCCCACAGGTACAGACTATAAACAGGAAATCAATTGTATACAAAATTGCAGCAAACATCAAAATTAGATGAACGTTTACTCTCTGTAGCTCTCGAGAGTTCTGGTAAAATGCAATCTAGAAAGCTTCTGGGAACTATTTTTAATGACTTCTTGGGTGGGAGTTTCTCTACTTTATGTAGTATAATTATCATTGGCTAGATTACTGTTTCTTTAATTAATAATTGATCTATTCAAGTAATAAAAAATAAAGAATAATAAAGAATATTTTCTGTGATTTTTGCAACGAACAATGACTTCTAAGCGTGTTTGTAGTTGTCTAGCAATAAATTTATTTATGTGGGAATTCATGTAATCTTCATTGAACGCACAACTTCGTTTTATCTATTTGTTAAATTATTAAAAAGTTTGAGAACTGCCTTCATAATCAGCTAGGCACAATGACTCTTGACTTAAATGGTTTTAATAAATCTTTTTGTACAGTGGCTGAATTTTTAAACAATAAAATAATGTAATGTGTAATGTAATTTGTACCCTATTTAATTATTATTGCTTTTTTATCTGAAATTAATTGATTTATTATTACTAATTTACCTGACATTTATTGGTACATAAATTATTCATTTGACATTTATTAATTTTATTTAGGAAAATTTTATTGATTTGAAAATTTTAGCTGACATAGATAGTTGTTATTTTTTTGCTAGCTGTATTTAACGGTGAAGTGTGTGAAACTTTTATTTATTAACTAAGTACATACTCTATGACCATGCTTCTAGCAAAATGAAATTTGATATTTTCATTTAAAAAGATAATCTGCTATTTTGGTCTCCTTTTTACTTAGGAAATGGGAAAACGATTTTGTTTGGTATCCCCATCACAAATCGATTGAATGAATGAATGAAATAGATTTAGTAATGTTGCAAGTGGGAAAAACAATAAAGGTATCTGCTAGACTTTACTCTCAACGCTCAAACAAAGGAATCGGAATAATAATAATTTATGTAGAAACTAGATTTGCCTTGAAATAAACCTATAAAATCAACTTAGCGATTAAGTAAATCAAGTTATAGAAAAGTGGTGGACTATCAAAAAATATTTGATGTGGTAACACCAAATATTTGCGCGTTGCTGCGCCTTGTTACGTCGTCGTGAATAAACACATCAAAACAGCTATTATAGTGTGCGTGAAGTAGGGCCCCATTACAACCAAAGCGGAGGAGAGTGAGGAGAGGTGATGTACGGAGACGAGCTAAGTTAAGTCACTGTATTTATAGAAATAAGATCTGTCCTGCCTGAATGTTGTCTGCAAAAGCTATGCGAAGAGGTTATTGGAAGACTGATTGGCTATTCACAAAACATCTATCCTCTTTGGTGGACACCTTGCCTAACCAGGCGTACTGAGCAAGGAAAGGCGCGAGTGAGAGGGAGCGTTCGTGTCGTGTATCACCTTCACCTCCCATGCCCATGCTGCCGGCCGCCACCGGCCGCGCCGAACCACAGAATAAAGTCAATAATGTAGTTCTTGACTTTCCGAAGTTTCCGAACGGAACGGTGAATGAGCTACATACAACATACAACGCAAGACGCGCGCGGCGCGGCAGGGCGGGGCGTGGCGGGGCGGGGCGGCATCCAACAATTCCAACAGCCGGCCGGCCGCCGGCGCACGGCGGTGCGCGCCTGCAAAGTATAGAGGGTGGGAGTGGGAGGCTTTCGTTCGGCTCGAGCGTGGTTGTATGCGAGGAGGAAAGAGGAAAGGAAACTACAAAACCGGCCAAACGGCTTTGTTCAACGGTCGCGCGACGACAACGGACGGACGCGACGGCGCGCGTATTTTCGTTTGTTTCCACTGTTTTCTGTTGCCCCACCTTTGTTTCGGTTAGGTGAACTGTTTCACCAAGTAAAACTTTTGTATAAGTATTAAGAATGTCTAGAGTAATTTGCAGTGACACCCTAAATGCAGTGTTTCAATAGTTGTAAAAGGTTGCATGCATGCAGGCAACGCTTATTATAGTGAAATGAATATTTTCGTGTTCAGTTAGATCATGGAATACTCAAAGGATACGGGCATACAGAAGAGACACAGTCAGTTTGGCGACACCAAATACAAGTGGCGGACCGTGTTAGTGCTATATATTATTAGTTTGTGTATATGTAGTGGGCAGGATTTGGACACAGACCCGTATCTGGTGAACAAAACGGCAGGTCTGACGGAGCTGCCAGGGGGCGTCCTGGCTGGCGGACGGACAATTTGGAAGCGTGAGGGACACCCCTACCTTCTTCGAGATGATCTCTTGATAGAAAGAGACGCAGAGCTGGTTGTAGAGCCAGGGGTGGAAGTAAAGTTTGCACCGATGATCGGTATTACAGTACGGGGGAAGCTGGTTGCTGTGGTAAGTTTCATCAAAATCTTTACCTTACTAGGTACCTACCTAGTACATGCCTTGAACCTATATAAGTGGATAGACGTAGGTACAATGCACTTAGAGAAGCTGGTAGAATAGGACCAAACATTACCTAGGAACCTATACTTATGTCTTAGATAATTTCCAAATAATTTTATTGATAGAACTCGGATCTAATTAATCAGCTGAATACCTATTTATGTTACCTATTAAAATAATACCTTCCTACCTAATAGGCAGGTACTTCGTCCACGTATCGGAATCTGTAATCTTATAAGATTAGTTTCACCTACCGGTACCTATAATATGGGTGCCTACCTACACAGTTCAGTCATGCATAGTGTACCTATAGGTTGGTACCATACCAACCTACCTACATAAGTATGTAGGTATGTAGAAAGACCTAACCTTTCTGTTACTGAAAGTGAAAGGTACCTCTACCTATAAAATTATGACGTCCTTCATTCAACCCTTCCAAATCTACAAGCAAAAAAAATTTGAAAGGATAACAACGACAAACCGGTTCTGATACGCCACAAAAAGGTATCCATATCCACAAAAAAAGACATTTCGAAAGTAAAAAACTGATGTGCATTCTTACTTTCGTAAAAGGGCATGGAGTGGAGATATGGAGATAATCGGATTTGTACAAACACTTAAAAAATCGGAGCACATTATCAGACCATGGTTCATTATTACCTACCTACGCACCTACGATAATAAGACATTGAGGATCCAAAAATCTAAAATAACCTTTAAAAGGACATAGCAATGTCCTTTTAAAGGTTATTTTTGATTTTTTTAGGAACTTGGGTAAGTTTCTAGATATAGGAAGGACCTAGGACCTAGGTGGTCAAACAAAGGAATTTTGTAAATTTGTAAATAAATAAAACCGGTCAAGTGCGAGTCTAATTGGCACACGAAGGGTTCCATACCATCGTACATGTACATTAATGTTTCTTGTATGACATCTTTTACGAGAATGCAGCCCGCTGAGGACAACGGAGGCTTAGTAATAGGGTCCCGTTGACTCCCTTCGGATACGGAATCGTAAAAAATAGGATTAGTAAGCAGTCTTGCCCTAAATAAGTAGGTACTTAGATAGGTAAGTGGCTCTGCACCAAAACCAGAAATAAACACAGTATCGATTACGCTTTCCCTACGAATGCTATCAATCACTTGATAAATTCCACGTCTCGCTGATACGAAGTACAATTCCTGATAACGCACACGCATTCACAGTGATATCGATTTACCTATTCACCTGTTAGAAGTGTGCTGATTTTAAATGTTTACCTTCAACAAACATTGCAAAAAAACTACAATCGATTTGTAACATGTACCTACCTACCTATGTAGGTAAGGAACCTAATACTGCAGTGGTATTCAGTGCTTTGAAAGTGTAGGTAGTGTGTAACGACCAAAAAATATTAAATAAAGGAGGTAATAAGAATTGTATCACTCACGCAAAAGATATCTGAGGAGACATTACACATTACATCAAATACCTAAAATCAGTCAAGCCTTAAACTACTTACAAGCCCTTATCCCATTACCATTAGTCAACGAATGGAATGAGTCATAAAAAAATTACGCACGCTAACGAAGACAGCTGATTAATGTCGCCGGCTGTTCTTAAATCCAATCTTGACCCTATCCGACCCATTCTGACCTGAAGACCCCGCATCGGTGCCGCATCCTTTCGCTAATTCAATCAGACAGACCTCTTGGACCCCTACGAGAACTAGATAGATTTGAGCAATAGCGGATGTAAGGAAAAGGATTCAATCTAATAAGGATCGAAGAATCTGATCAGATGCAAGTTAGAAAGATCAACCAAATCAGATCAATCAAGGAATGCAGTTGCGTCTGTGGCATATTAATATTATTTATAGGATCTCACTGCAGATGGAATTGTTTAATTTAGAAGTAGTACATGACAATAACTTCAAGAAGTTACTAAGGGATCTTTCGTGAAAGATTTCACATAATGATTACTTAGATAGAGAAGATAGATGTACCCGACTACTAAAACGTCGCAAAATGCAAACCTTGTCATTACATTTCCATTAGGTGCGAACTATGCAGAATGATGATGAAAACACCAAATTACGCATGTCCGATTGCAACCGTTGAATCAACAATGGAATCTAGGCTTTCACGGTTAATGAATAAGAATTGTACTTATAAGTGAAAAGTCCATTCTCCCACGATTCTCGAACTCCAGCGACAAAGAAAAGCCCGTGAACAATGAAATAGACACGCTTGATAGCAAAAGCGGTATAGTTTATGATCTTATTATAAAAGTATATCGTTACTTCTTATTTACCAATGTAAAAGAAGTAAGTACCTAAATAAGTAGGTAGGTAACGTACCTATCCTACACTTTTTTTTCTTAGAACATTATGTTCTAAAAAATATTGCTAATGACAACAACTACGACAACATTATAGATCAAACTCGTCTAAACTACACTCCATAATAACATGGACGTTTATTTTATTTTAGGAGCTGTTTCATCCTTTTCAACAGTTTTTACCTTATTGATTGAGTGTTTCGTTTATAGTTAGCGGTTAGAAATTATAAATATGCTACCATTGCTACGTTAAAACCATACCATGTCGAATTTTCAGAACGTTGTTTACGTAGTATCAAAATTGTGTCAAGATCTTCAAACAGATAAGCATTGTATGTAATTCTGATACTAGTAAGTTGAAACACAATGATTATGTATACAGCTGTCCCTATCACACGCATTGGGCAAGAAAAGGTGCGTTTCTCACCTGCCTCTTCAGAAAATGGCTAATGACCTGTTATCGTCAAATGGTGGTCCTAATAAGAACAGTTAGTTACTGAGACAGTTAGCTGCGGTTTACTGGTCTATAACCTCGGGTCTACGTAATAGTAACCTTGGAAACGGATGGCGCCTGAATCCACCTATAACCACTTACCTTTTTCTTGGAATTAAATTCTTTGACTTGATTCTTTATATATAAAAACGCGTGGAATTCTATGATATGACAACAATAAGTATGTCTATGATATGATAGCAATAAATATATAAAAAATCTTTGATCTGCGAGTTTCTAGTATCGTGTCGTATACTTATTTGCGCTTCGTATGACTCACTATCGTCACATCAGTCATCTAGCCATATAAATACCGCAGGTATTATTGCACCTTACTTAGCTACTCGGTTAGAAAAAAAATATTCTAGACTAGCTAACCCCACGAACTTCGTACCGCTATATAATTAATAATGCAAATTCTCAGATGTTTTAGAATCGTTTTACAGGATAAAAAGTAGCCTATGTCCTTCCCCGGGGTGGAATCTATCTCCTTGCCAAATTTCATTAATATTTGTTCAGCAGTTTAGGCGTGAAAAGGTAACAGACAGACAGACAGAGTTACTTTCGCATTTGTAATATTAGTATGGATGTCACAGATTGATGTGCTTTCCAAATAATTATGAAACAAGAAAGCGTTTCAAGTTAAGATGCATCTACTGTAATGTTCTGCTAGGAAGACTGCTTTGTTTGGCACGCCGGGGCGCCGCGCCGCTCGCAGATGAACCTCTCTGTTTCTTTTAACTTGTTCGCACGAAAGACGACAAAACAGAAAAAAACAGAGAAGCAAAACATTATCATCAATAATACTGCCTTGGGATTTGAGTGGCAGCAAAGCAACGTTACATTCCAATTGGTTGTGTTCTACTCTCCAACAATAACTATCTCGAGTCTATCTTGAAGATCTTGAATCACAGACACCGGCCGGATGACTCAGCCAGTTCACCATGTCATATTTGTTTTATAATTTGTCACCTGATAATAACACCAGTACCATGTTACTTCCGTTATGTATTGTTGTTCCGCTTATCAGCTACCGAGCATCCGCTGTGATGATATGCCTATTATTTCGCATTGGGTCTATGACCTTATTTTATTACGATGTCGCTACGCTATATTTTAGATGTGCTGTCTCATTAAATAATTGACAGGAAGTTAATCTGTAAAACATAGAAGCTAAAATCTGGAGTTGGGAAATTACTGCTGAAGGATACTCTTCAATTGACATATACCGATCGATGATCTCATGCAACGGTTTTGGGCTAACTGCTACCATTTACGAAATTACGGAAATGGTTGTGGAAAAAAAGACGGAGCCCCACTGTGATGTTACAAACCCCGAATCGAAACGTGACGAATGTTATAAAAAAGTGTTACGATTTCCACCGGTGATCAAATCAATGTTTTGTTTAGTGTTTTTTTGGAATCTTGCTCAATGCTCAACCTATAGGTTACCTAGCCGATAGCAAAAACTAGACTGTGACTACCACGCAATGGCAGTCGTCACGTTATACTTTAGAGAATTTAGAAACTCCCCCGATATAAACCCAAGGACACGCATTTGTGATAAGTATTCCTAGCACACGAGTAAGTTCATCGCGACTAAAAAATCTAAAAGAAAAAATAGCGATGACAAATTAGTGAGTCACACACAGTGCAGCCTGACAAAACCTGATACACAAAATAACTTGATTTCTTGCGTTATCCGGATGACATTACAGCTGTATACAGAAGGTACATTCTACAGCCTTGATGCATGTAAGATGACTGACACAACAACGATTCAACGCACAACCGCTATGGAAAAGTTACAAAATTGTAGTGGATGGCTTTAGTCAGACGATCAGACGGTTTCATAGGCTAATGAGAATTCCGATGATAAGTCCTGGAACTGTTTTGTTTCTAATCTTTAAATGGGTACTTTACTTAGTAGTACCATCTGACTCATCGCAGTTACCATGGAGCGGAACGTGAGACCTTGCGAATCAATGATCCTAGTCTATTCCACTTTTAGACAAGGAAACCGGTTCGCCCACCCGATGTCATCAAACGTCATTACAGTTCACGCAACTCACATGTTTCTTTCGAGTTGAGGAAGCCGAAAGCCTGGAAAAATTCTGATTCTAATAAAGAGAGTGATCAGTGGAATTTCAGAACCTGATATTCGGTACTTTAACGATATAGTAAAATTTGATTTCTTCAATCATGCATAAATATTCAGGTGATCCATCAGTCTGACTTTAATACGGAATGTTTTACCACTGCTACTAGTCGTGTCACTAGTTTTTTCGAACAAGTGCGGTGAAAGGATTTAAAATGCGCCTCAAAAGCTCTTTTCGTGCACTTAACACACATGCTATGGAACTTTTTGAGTTCTACGACATTTCCGTTTCCTTACGATGTTTTCCTTCACCGTTTGAGAGTACTGCGCTATACTGGTATCAAAAGTGCGACAATCAAAAGTGGTATCTTCACGAGCACGACAGTAGGTACTGTGTTATACCAGTATAGCGCAGTACTCTCAAACTGTGAAGGAAAACATCGTGAACATACATTTTTGGAACGGAAAAATCCATTGGTACTACCGGCTTTGAACCCATGACCGGATTTGATCGGAAGGCCGCTGACACTGGACCACCAGTGCTCCACTAGACCACCAGTGCTTTATGTTCACTCACGTAGATACTTTGCTGATTTCTATGGTACCTAGGCATTTTATTATACACTAGCTAGTGAGAGGTCAATGTCTCACTCGAGTATCAGGACCATCTCGTCACGGGCCCGGTTGCGGCGGTTCAAGCAAGTACTGGGTCTCCCAACCGTAGAGCACCTGCTTAAGACAATTGGTACTAGGTACTGCTACGAAACATTAGCTGCCTATAACCGTTACTTTACCTGTCACATGCCCTCTACTTTGCTAAGTTGCTTTGAAGTTCTTTTAAGAGAAAGTATGTTCTCGGTGATAAAGTTTCCACAACAAATAATGTAACGAAACCAACAGATTGTTGTAAAGCTTCATTGTTACTCGCATAACGGATGTTTC
The DNA here is from genome assembly GCA_949320045.1 of Scotopteryx bipunctaria. NCBI lineage: Eukaryota > Metazoa > Arthropoda > Insecta > Lepidoptera > Geometridae > Scotopteryx > Scotopteryx bipunctaria. Next base: position 6,470,458 of record OX439450.1, on the reverse strand, counting down.
TGAAACTGCAGTTCGACAATACCATTACAGTGAAACCAAATGGCCATTGGCATGATGCGAATCAATTTTGCACGATTCCAGCTAGGCTGGTCTTGTTAGAATCTTACGAAACAAGCGGAACTTAGGTGCCTTTTGTAAGTTCCCCTTGTAAGTATTATTTGATAAAATGGATTTAAAGATTGGAAAACAGAACACAACATCATCGTAATCTGAAGTATGTACTAGTATGTGTTCTGTTCTGGTTCTAGTAAGTAATGTTTTTATTTAGAAACGTGCATTGCAAAAGATCATGAGGCGGGTGCATTCTAAGTATATGTAGCAGCGAAATGCAGACACGGTTGCGCAACGCACGTGTTTCTCGTTTGATCATAATAATGAGCTCTGCTGCATCAAACAGCTTTCAGTTGTTTTTACGGTAGGTACAATCATTTAAATGATGTTATGGTTTTCGTTAAATAATATTATGCTTCTCGATTACACAAACTATCTTGGGATTAGAGTGGCTACAATCATTATAATTAAAGTCCTAAGGGATAACATTATGCAAATAACTTATTATGACTGAAGTCAAGAGAATCACGATGACTCAATTGCAATCTGTAAACAAAGACTGACTTGTTATATGTACATACCTATGACATGGGTATGATTGTAAGTAATAAGTCTTGTCTTTTTCCTTATGATACATAGAGGCATGAAAATCCCTTCCATGTAGGCAGTCGAGTAAAAACACAGAAATATCTACCCAGCCATGTTACGGGATTGATGACGTTTTGAAGGGCCGTTGCTTGCAATATAATTCAACTTGGACTTTCAGGGGCAATATTTTTATCAAACAGATTCCTATAATAAAGATTAATTTCTAAATCTGTATAAAATAAATCACTGTCGGTATTTAGTTCGGGGGATACCATCGTCTTGCTCTGTTTCCTACGGTGAAAAGCGTGACAAATACCACTGACCGGCAAAATGTAAGTACACACAAAGGTGTTCTACCTTTACTAACAATACCACAATTCCTTGCACAATTCAGTATAAATTGGGTCAGGCCGGATCAGGTTACAATCACGCGCCTCAAATTAAAGTCTCAATGCCATAACTTCGGATATAAAGGAGCTTTTGAGGCGCACTTTAGTAGTTCCACCCTGATAACCTCCTTAGGTATTTCCTGTCTTCTGTATCGCGTTTCCTTGGAATGTTATTTTATTACTTTTATTAAGTTTCTGTGTTAAGCTTTTGCCGAGTTATCCATTGTTTACATAGCATAAAATTAAAAAAAAAATACGTTTGAATTATTCTACATTTTTAGTGTAGTGTCAGGTCAGTGTTCAACCAATCGTGATCTTGCAAAGCGTCTTAAAAGGTGGGTTAATAACCTGGAAATGCGCAGCACGATGCTTCGTGTTGGGATCGTGTTCGTGACGCACGGCGGGTCCTGAATAGGTATGCCATAGTCTTCACAGAATAAATCACAGTAATGTGATGATTTGGTTAACAACCATTTTGATTTCTTCATTCTGAAATACAAATGTGTTCCATAGTTGAAGGTAATTAAAAAAAACCGCAAAAGACTGTTTTATATTATTGATTTCCGGGAAATTGTGACAGCTGTTTCCGCAACTGTTCTTGCGAAATTTTACACCCAAACGATTACCATTGCATGACTCCACAATAAACAGCCGAAATAATTTGAGAACAATGACTTTTAACTGTACAATAAAAATGTTGAAGGCCAAATAGATTGTACAGATTTTCCTTCGTAGAAGTCTCACAGAATACTTTACAGTAGTACCATAAATATTGTGCGTCTCAGCAATTTTCGTCTAGATTCTGAAATACGAACTAGCGCGATGTGTATGTAAAATATGTAAAAAAACTCAATTTTCCATAATCTTTTATGTAAGTTTCTACTTGCACTATAATATCGCAAGCAATCGTTGCGTGACAAGCCATGGGAATCCAGACATAAATAGCTAAAGAATAAATTACGGAGCTCGACTTAATCCTATCGGGGAAAATCGCGGAAGTACGACCTCCTATGCAATGGATTTCTCTAATTAGCTATTTAACTGTGGTAAATGGCTTTTGGCTACTCGCCTTTATCTAGTTTTTTTCTACTTAGGTTGTGTTCAAAAAAACAGAGAAATAAGAAAGTTATTTCATCGTGCGCCGTAAAGTTAAAACCTCCCAGGTTGCGATACTGCCTTGTGTTCTCAAGGGCAGAATATTGATTAATGATTTACGTTTTCTTATTTAACCCCATACTTCCCATTGATCCATTTCACAAGATTTCACAAAGAAATAATAACTTTATTAACAGAAAGAAACTTACAACTATTACAAATATAATTTACAAAATACAAAAGAAACAGTCGGGCTATAGATTTCACATCTAAATCTACGACGTAAACCTACTATTGCTTCGCATAGGCCTATTTTGAAGTAGAAAGGTAAGTAAAAAAAATATTTTGTTATTGGCACCAGTTGTTTGTGATTCCATGCACCGTGCATTCCTTGAACACAGGAAGCGATGTCATGCGTGGATCATAAAGCCAGTGAACATACGCAATTTTGCGGCCATCGGACTAACAACAGTTGCGAATTAGATCGATTGAATATTGACCTTCAATTACATCAAATAAGATAGCGTACCGATTCCACATCTTATTGTTTTGAGAGCCGGATAGGCATTGTCTTCGTCTAGCCGGGGCGTGTCTGTATAATAATCTCAAATTATGGCAACCACCATAATTACTACATAATCTACACTAATATTATAAAGAGGAAAACTTTGTTTGTTTGTTTGTACTGAATAGGCTCAAAAACTACTGGACCGATTTTAAAAATTCTTTCACCATTCGAAAGCTACATTATCCACGAGTAACATAGGCTATATTTTATTTTGGAAAAAAATAGGGTTCCGTAAGATATTTGGGTTTTTCGGACACAAGGTGTAAAAAATCAACCAGAAAAGTTACTTATTTTGCGTACGCTGCCTAAACTATAAAAGATAGAACCATAAAATGTTCTAATTAATTGTAGATCTTATAAATATCTACAAAAAAGTCCGCGACACACTATACCCATCTATGTCGAGTGAGGCACAGCAACCATTTTTTTATTTAAAAATCTTGAATTTTTTTGGACTACATTTAAACGCGTTTATTTTACTCATGCTATTAATCCTTATCAAAATAAATGATTTCATCACTAAGAACAGTTTATGGAGATAATATTTGGCCTTTGAATGATTAAAATTGGACGTTTGGTTTTGAAGTTATGGCGAAATTAAAATATTACGATTTCTGCTGCACGACCGCTGCGTAGGGAGCCGACCTCGCGACTGACCGTGTCTTTCCTGGGTAGGCTTTTTGCAGCGGTAACCGACATCCACGCGGGCGGAGCCGCGGGCGACCGCTAGTAGGTTATATAGGGTAAATTGGCCGTTCAATTTTTATGCAAAATAATATTTAATTGCAAAAAAAATATTTAAAAAATAAATTTTTGTTTAAATGTTCTAAAAAAAAAAGAAAATAAGCTTTAAATTAAATCAAACCCATCAATTTATTACAAATTGTCACGAGATTTACCATCTACACAAGATAAATAAGAATAGGTACCTACAATGTTGTCTACAAAATAGGCAAATCTCGCGACAAGATAAATTGGGTGCGATGATTTATTTGGGTAAATTAACTGTTATGTAGGCGGAATGACTTACTCATTTTATTATTAATACTTATATCTTAAAAAAATGTATTTTAGAAAAATGTTGGTCTTATTTGTTAGATTTTCGTGATTGACAAGGTACCCACGAGACGTTTTAACGGATATATTGAATATACACTGGTGTACTCTTATCTACGTGCAAGGAATGATAATGACTTATGGTCAATGTGTTGGGCGTTTTGGAACAGCGTTTTGTTGGCCTCAATACATTAGCATACTCTCAGGAGTATGGAATGTAAAATTATGATATCAACCAGGTAGGTAGGATTATAGGAAGGAACTGGTCGATATCACAAAACAACGAAAATATTTTATTGCTGTTGATGAAATAGTTTTAATGTAAAAAAAGTACTACATTCCCCTTCATTGACCATATCGAACGTCCCCCAAATATTATGTAATTCACCGCATTCCATACGATTTAGCAACGATGCAGCCAGTTGCCCAGTAGATCGTGACTGCATGAATGGGGTGCGTGAAAAGGCAGGAAGCTATCCAAGTGCAAGGGCGCTGGCACGTAGGCTGCGCCGGCGCGACGGCGTTGTGATGTCATGTTACGAATATAATAAATATATCTAGAATATTAAACTAAATATATATTTCACGGTTCGTAGCTTCTTTGAAAACTAGGTTGTGTATTCACTGAACCGCATTGTTTTCGCCGTTTCTATTGTTCTTTTAATTTTTTAACAGTATTTTTATCGAAATGAAGATCAGTAGACGAAATAGGTACTTTGATGATATTTTTGCCAGCTGCACTTTTTTGTTTGCCATAGGTATCTAAGTCACCTATGTTTGACCTATGTTTAATTTGCCAAATGTTCCAGTACCAAAACGTTAACCTATTTCTTAAAATCATTACAGGGAACACACGACAACGAGATAATATTCACCAGTACCGAAGAGCCAGTGAAGTCATCAAAGCCAATTCCGGAAATTCGGCTGGTGGATGGACCTTCGATCCTTGTTGGAAGAGTGCAACTGTTGCACCGAGGACATTGGCGATCAGTATGCACAAACTCAAAAAAGTAAGCACATTGCCAGCATTTGTTTGATTCTTATAGTACCTGTAGTAAATTATGGATGATTCATGCATGACACTTAATTCGCTTTTTGCAAAGAAGTTTAGTAATACTGCGAGTGAAAGTAAAAAGTGATGTAATGTATATTTATTTCACTTTTTCAGTTGGACGATTAACGATATGGAAACAGCGTGCAGACAACTCGGCTTTATGGGAGGATCATTCTACAACTGGATGGATAGACAAGCAGGAAGAAGACCTCGCCTACTTTTCGAAGAGCCAAGTTGTAAAGGCACCGAACACGATCTCTTCCAATGTGATTGGAACTCGAGGCAACTTGGCTCAGGCGTCTGTGACTATCATCCAGACCTCGGCATTCAATGTCTACCTCACCATGACGTCAATGAACTAGGCAGTACAGGGCAACACTGGCGAGGAATACGCTTCGAAAACGCTGTTTATGAACGAATACTCACTTCAGGCAACACCCTTTATGTCCCCACTTCGATGTCTAGGTTCGTTCATGTCTCTATTAAAAACGCAGGTCTAGGCAGAGATAATAACGCGACCAGTGCCTTGGACATAATAGGAGTACCGCCGGTTATGGAGGACATTGAAGTATCAAATTCTGCATTCAACGCGATAAATGTGACGTCACCCAACGCTCCCATAGTTATTAACAACTGCACGATACAAAACAATAGAGGTTACGGCGTTTATGTGAATTCAACGTACGGCATGACAAAGATTGAGAACTGTTCCATTCACGATAATGGTGGTGATGGGGTCAAATACGTGGTGCATGAAATGAATATGGATGAAAGATTCGACAGGCGGGAAGTATTTGACCTTTGTACCCTCGCCTCTACCCCTACCCAAACATTTCCCATACAAATGTCTATTGAGCAATCTAGATATTCTAACATGGAAAGAGATTGCCATCAAAAGTTTTATACTAGATCGGATCACGTACTGACATTGAGTTTCGTAAAACTATTAACAAATCAAAACTTCACTGGAGAAATATTTGTTTACGATGGCCTGACTACCGATGATAGACTTTTACTTGAATTGCAAATAAGAAATCATTCACGTCCGCAAAGCGTCACATCCACAAGAAATAGAATGTACGTGAGATTCCGCGCAAATACCAGAACAGACATAACTGGATTTCTAAGGCTGACCTCGGGCACCAGTAAAACCTACGATTTGAACGTAACCGACACGATTATTTCGGATAACAATGGAAGAGGCGTAGTTATTGAAAATCTTAGATCTCAAATTCACATTCACAGAACATCAATTTCGAACAATAATCATGTTGCAGGCCTCCAGGTTCTGAGCGGTGCTGGAGACGTTAATGTTACAGAAAGCAGAATATCTTTTAATCAGGGAGACGGCATCAACATAACGGTAACTGGCGGAAATAGAAACATTTCAAGGAGCATTCTCAGTTCAAATCAGGGTTATGGTATAGCAGTATGGTTAAATAACACTCGAAAAACAGAATACATACCGATAAATCAAACTACTACCGTTGAATACTCTGAAATATTTAAAAACTTAGATGTGGGTATTCTCCATGGCAATTTCTGTGGTGATAGCTGGATAAATGTTACAGGAAATTGGTTCAATACCAGTATGGAAAGTACAATAGAAATATCTACATGTTGGAGATTAAACAACCCAAGAAGATTGCTTAATTTGCAAATAGGCCATAATAGGTTTTACCAAAACCAAAAAGTACCTCTAAAAATTAATCCTGCTTTGAATGTAGTGGGAAGAATTGAATACAACTATTTCGAACATGGAAACTATGGTGCTATTGTGATACTGAATCGAGTAGAGGGAAAGCACATAGAAGAATTTGAAATCTTACCTGCGAGATTCAAAATACAGCACAACTACTTTTTTGGAAATCGAGGCCCGTTTGTAGTAAATCTTGGTTTATCGCCTTACAGTGATTTACAATACATTTTATTCACACGAAATTACTTACGAGACAACAAAATAAGGGAGCCATTTGAACCTTTAGAAGGAATTTCTTCACGACTTACTCCTAGAAGTAGAGTGGCGGCGACTATAGTGTTATCGTCTAGTAATATAGATGTGTTTCGAAATATTATAAACAACCCAGAAGCACAATATGAAATTGGATCGCATGTGGAAGATCAAAGCAAAACACTGAATTGTACTTATAACTGGCTTGGCTTTGGTGAAGAAGAAAAAGTATACAATAGATTATTTCACCGAAAAGACAGATATAATTTAGCAAGGATTGTTTACATGCCTTACTTGCTACATAGTAGCAACCCCGGTGCTACTCAAATTAATTACAATTCTCTTTACGTTCCTCAATTTAACGTACCAAGTACATTCGTTGTTGGCGGTGAGGTTGAAGGTATAGAAATACTAAGACAAGGCGAATATGATGTGAATAAGGATATAAACATTCGTCCAGGCGGGAAACTTGTACTTCAATCCGGCGTTACACTGAAATTCCCACCAGCCATAGGCATAATGGTTGCTGGGAAACTGGATGCTAGAGGCAAACGACCCAATGACATCACGTTCACCCTGAAAGAGGAAGTTGTAATGTCTAATGATAGTTTCTACGAAACTGACCCAGATGTAGAGATTACGACCTCTGGATATTCCGAACCAGTAGTTCCCATTAGACTTTTGGGAGGAAGAACTCAACACGAGGGGAGATTGCAAGTTAGGATAGACGAAAAATGGGGAACAGTGTGTAATTATAAATGGAATATTATTAATGCTGCTCTCGTTTGCAACCAATTGGGATTAGCTTTAAACCCAGATGATTGGTTCTTGGAACCAAATGAGATTCCTAGAGCGGGTACTACTGAAGATATAGTTTTATCCAATGTTGAATGCACCGAATTTGATAATGATTTTACAAAATGCAAAGCTGAAACGAGAGAACTGTTTGAAAATTCTTGCACTCACGAAAATGACGTTGGTATCAGATGCTATGAAACAAGTTGGGCTGGCGTTAGATTCAGCGTGATTTCTGAAAGAGCTGATTTACAGTACGTAACTATTGAAAAGGCTGGTCTACTGGATTATTCGTCCAACGTTTTCAAGCCCGCTCTTCAAATAGATTTTGCGCGGCACAGTTTGGAAAGTGTAAAAATAGCCAACAATTATCATGACGGTCTAGGAATTTTGTATTCAGATTTATATAGTGCTGATGCAGTAAATACTGTTCGCAATTCAGAGTTCAGTAATAACAAGGGCAGCGGAATTAGTTTCAAACAGCTAGGACTGAAAGTATACGGATCTGTCATAGAAAATAACAATGTAGCTGGCATTTCTCATAATCCTCATTTAACAGGACCTCAGCAGAGAGAAATAGCTGGATGGTTTAATTTGGAGCCTGGATTTAATTTGGATGAATCCAGGTATCTCCCAATAATGATACCGGAATATGAAACCGATGTAAGTTTAGTAAATGGTGAAACTAGACATTTGGTTTTCACGAAACACTACGGCGAGCCAATCAACAAAACGTACAACATCAAATGCAACCCAGGCTACGTTCTAGGACTCCAACTTCTAAATCCTATTCATAACTTTTCAACTGAAAATATTTGCATTTACGATTCACAGAATATCAACGCAGGTAGTACAAAATGGTGCTTAGACCGTGATTTATCCACATTTCCCACAACAAGTAACAGTTTTGCAGTCGTGCTAACTTATGAGAGTGGAAGAACAGCTCTAGGTGGTGTTGTTCTTGTAGTTAGTACTATTATTGCTCCTGTTCAAAATCTTCGAAATAGAATTGTTAAAGGTCCAGTCCCAACTTTACAAGTGGTCAACTCGAAAATTAAAGATAACACAAAAGGGATCAAAGCTTCATACTACAACAGATATTTGAACGAACTCGGTGATCACTTTCTACGAAAAGCCAACGAGAGTATAAAAATATTCAACTGTGAAATTACTTACAATAAAGAAGAAGCCATTTACATCAATACTCCCTTCTGGGATATTCATGAAAGCAATATAACAGAAATCACTATTATGGTGAACAACAGTATGATTACAGACAACGGAAGGGGAATATATCATTTTGCTAGAGATCTCCGAAGCTCCAACAATTTATATCATTATATTCTACAAGATAACACCATAGAGAGAAACAAGAATGGCGGGTTCGACGTAAGTTTGCCTTACGTGTGGCAATACAATGAAAACTTTACTCATTCTGTGTACATGTTCAATAATACTTGGCGCAGTAACATGAACTTTGGATTTCTTGTTGATGGACATTTTGCCGAGCTAAATATCACTAAAAACATTTTTACCGACAATATTTGCAAGAATGGGTTAGTCTCCATACAAGGAATGGAAAAAAAGATGAAGATTGATGGAAACGTAATGGAGAGAAATAGCGGAAATTTTATGGTAAAATTTAACATGGACAGTCAAAGCGAAGTCATGGGTCTTGTATACGCTGTATTAATTTACAATCAAGTTAAAAATAATAAACAAATGACTCATCTTGATCGAGGGATGTTGGTGCGAAGTATGGAACCAACATACGTTATAGGCTTCAAAGGAATACAAAAAGTAAAAGTCAGCAGAAATCTCTTTGGGAATAATGCACTAGAATACACATTGCTTGCTGGCATCAAAACAGCAAAAATAAACAACCTGTTAGATGTGACTGAAAACTGGTGGGGAAGCATAGTTGAGAAAGAAATCAGGAATCAGATATTTGATTTTGACGACTGGAATAATCACGCTGTTGCTACATATTTACCGTATTTGTTGGAAGACCACTTTGATGCCAGTGTGTCTGTTACTTTCAGTCCTGAAACAACCACGGATGTAAACGAACTAGGCGGAAGACTGATTTCGAACCTAACCTTAGAACCTAGAATTGCTCCTTATGTGGTTAAATCAGATATAACAGTCATGCCTGCAGTAAACTTCGTAATAAGCCCAGGAGTTATAATGGAATTCGCGCCAAATGTTGGTATTCTTGTTATGGGCACTCTTGAAGCAATAGGCCATAGCCAAATGCCAATTATAATGAAGCCATTAACACCAGCAAATAGTATCGAAATTAATAGAATAAACAAAAGAGAAACTGGACAATATGGAGCGCGTCACGATCATAAAACCAAACGACAACTCGAATCAATGGTTGTACACGATTCAATCAGACTTTGTCCAGGGAGAAACTGCTCGATCAGCGACACTATTATAGAGAGAAATAACGAAGGTTTCTTAGAATATTACAATAAAACTACACTGCAATGGGTTCCTATGTGCGACAGTCGTTTTACAGAAAGAAATGCTCAAGTCGTTTGCAGAGAGCTAGGATTTGACCCAATCAATGTTTTCTTTTCATATGATCGTCGTGTTGAATATCACAGCAATTCTCTATCGCGAATTTGGTCCTGGCCAGAACCATTGCAGTGTGTGGGTACTGAAGAACAGTATGAAGACTGTCCAATTAGGTTGAATGGACAGCTTTATGGTCACAGGCATGAATGTAAATGGGATTCAGAATTTGTGTTCATTCATTGTGGTACACGAAATTTAGAAGAAACTTATGATTATTGGGGTGGAATAAGATTCGCAAATCCAGAATTTGAATATTCTCTTTATGAACATAGAATTCACGACCATCATACCCACGAAACAGTAAGAAAAATTGAAAGCCAACTTAGACATGTTCAAATTGTTGGCGCTGGAATACTCCACAATGAAAAGTCCCCTGCAGTTCAAGCAATAATAAAAAATCCTTTGATTCAAAATGTCAATATTAGCAAGTGTGCTCATCATGGAATCAACTTCATCTCTCCCACGGATACAATCAATGTGATGTTCAATTCTGTAAATGATATATTGGGAGAAGGGATAAGTGCCATATCGCTAAATGGAGAAGGTAAAGAATCAGATGAATCTAGCTTCACACCGTTGAAAGATTTGAACTTGCCGTACAACTTATTCTCACTCGTTGATATCTGTGACAGCAGTAAAATGATCGTAATCGAAGAAAGAGTGCTTCTCTACTACAAGTACGATAATAACCCCGTTAATTGCGTTAAGATTTTTAAAAGCATGTACCGAGTGAAGCCTTTGGGTTTCCGTTTACTGCAATTCAATTTGTTCAATCACACGAAGAATTATGGCAAACGTGATTCCCTTTCCTTGTACGATGGTGACATCTACAATATCACAGCGCCAATGATCGGATATTTGGAGAATAGTTCCCCTGAAGAAAAGAAGCTTTTCAAAACATATGGGCCTAGTTTGAGTGTGAAATTGTTTGCTAATGGCGCATCTTCGAATCATGGGTTCATTGCTGAAATAGTCACGTTGCCGATATCTGCAATTGGATTGAGTAAGTGGTACCATTATATGAATCAAATTAAATATTTTGTTACTTTAATATCACTAATTATTGCATGTTTTTTTCAGATCGTGACGTCCAGCACAATATTTCACATAGCGAATTCATAAAAAACCGTGACGGAGCTATTTCATACCAATCTGTTGGCGAGGTCAATCCTCTTCTAGCGATCACAAGGAATGAAATCAAAGACAACTGCCTCAAACTGTATGGAAACTTCACTTCTTGCGAATCTGCAGTGAGAGTCGATGTACAGAATACCCAGACTCTGGTGTTTAGAGTAAGTTTATCAAGAAATCTATTTATTCATATTAATTTCATGCATCCGTAAATTATTAAATATCTCTTTCAGAATAACTTAGTCCAGAACAATGTTGGTGGCTTATTGGTCCGATCTGATTCAAGAGGATCAGCCACGTCTCTTCGTGGCTGGATCCACAACAACCTTTTCTTTGCCAATCACGACTTGCCTTGCCTCAAAGTCGAAGGCCTCCAGTCGACTCCATACCAAGAAGTGACAATATATCGCAACTATTTCACCCGAAATCGCGTCCAGTACCATGACGTCATCGTTCTTCGCCAAGTCGTGTCTGCTTTCAACTACAACTATGTTCACGATAACACCGGCCAAAGGATTCTTGAGATCTCCGGTTTTGATAAAGTACGAATGCCCATCTATCAGACCACTTCGCACAATGGGTTTTACAAGTAAGTTTCAGGGACCATTCTCTATTCATCAGTGAAATAATCATCAAAATCAAAAATATACAGTCGAATTGAGAACCTCTTCCTTTTTGGAGTCTGCTAAAAACCAGGAAAATTACCTATTTGTAATATGAATTGATTTCAATTGTTTACCGAAAGCGTCAAAAATTAGAGTAATTGTTCAAATTAGGAATTGTTGCCAGCCAGTATTTCCTCTAAATAGTCAACTACCGTAGGTATTATTGCTTTGAATAATCTCTATTTGATCTGTTTTTTGCAAACTGCAACCCTTATGACGTTTACGTTTTTGCAGAAACTTTGCATTAGATCGTGAAGGTCGAGCCACAGTAGTAGCTGGAACAGCTGGCCAGAGTTACGTTGACAATATATTTTTCAACCCCGACAACGATTACGAAATGATAACTATCAACAAATCTATGTAAGTAAGCTTTTTATTAATTTCCTAATAAAAATACCTTAAAAAACGTAGATGAACATCAGATGATCATTTCCGTTTCTAGAAAAATAAATGAAATTCATTGCATCTTTAACTATTACTAATTTCTAAGATTTCAGGTATCATTTGGCATGTAGCATGAAAGCATTTCGTTCAGCGATTTTTCGATAATTTTAACTTCCATTATCTACTACTATTGTATCTAAATAGCATGTTTTTGTTGCATGACTACCCCGGGACCATAGCTTTGTTGACTTTAATACTGATTACTCGAGGTAAGTTTATTAACTAAAATTGAATTTCATGTGCTTATGCATCCCAAGGACCTTACCCAATTTTTTTTAATCAGTACACTAGAAAGTTGGCGAACAAGGATTGACGCAAAGCATAACTACTGGAGTTATAACGAGAGCATTGCGGTGTCTGGTCGAATCCGTGATCAGTTCGACAACCCTCTGTTTTTGGAAGTGGACTACAGGCCGTTTTATATGAACAACCTGACTATACTAGATGGGGGGAAGTGCCCGCCTGGTTGGGACGCGGTGGCAGGCACGTGCTATATGTACGTGGGAGCGCCGATGACGTACGAGGACGCAAGACTCTTCTGTCTGGTAAGTTGGTCTTGTTCTATAAGTTTCTCTTCTGTTTATTATGGATATCTTAGACGGCTTTAATACGGTACACATCCTATATATTATACACACATACTATATATTCTAAGTTTCTAGTCAGTCGGTATGGCGTGATTGAGGCACTAATTTTTCACATCGTTACAACCTCAAAAAGTTTTCGAATTTATAATATAAGAAAGATCATGCAAGTCTATTTTATTTAGATTGTTACTTTTACAGTCAGACAACGCCTCAATGCCATACGTATCCGGCAACTACCCAGCTCTCTACGAATTCATTCAGAAACAGAACCAGTGGTACCAGTACGGGGACAGGGTGTGGGTGAACCACATTGACTATGTGACCCAGTGCACCTCTTTCGCATTCTCCAGTGTCGATATAACTGACTGCAATCAGAAGAATGCGTTTATTTGTGAAATTGGTAAGTACACAGCTTGTTTATGATCTGTGCCAATATTTTTAGGCTTCCCTAACCGAAGGGTGCCAACGGGACCTTATTACTAAGCCTCCGCTGTCCGTTCGTCAGTCTGTCCAACACAGGGAACCCTGTGAGGGCAGAACTATGTAATGATTTTGGGTTATATTAATATTATATTTTGTAGATCCGAAGATAAATGATACAGGGAATTCTCGTGTGTGGTCAGGAGGGTGTATCTGAGGATATCTGATGGGCTTACTATTTTTTTTCTAGATCCGAAGATAATGATAGACCCGATGTCGTGGCGAGGCGACACGCTCGCCGTCGCCTTCATCGGAGTGCTGGCCGCTATGGTGGTGCTAGTGGCTGCTGCGCTCTTCTGCTGGTACTCCAAGTCCAAGCACAGGTAAATATAAGCTATCTTGCTTATACTTACTAATATTATAATTACGAAAGTTTTCAAGAATGTCAGACCGAAGTACTGGAGGGTTTTTCAAAACGACCGTTTCCACTTTCGACACAAACGGTTCTCCTATTGGTAGGAGAACGAGGACCAATATGTCCTTATGCTCCTACCGATAGGAGCATAAGGATAAGCAATTAAGCATATCTTCGTGCTCCTCGCAACGAAAGTGCGTTTTAATATATTAGTAGCGCTATCTAGCAAGTCATTTCCCTACGGATTGGCTGAATTGGCCCCCTGAACCACTCTGAGCGGATATCGCGCGATTTCATCGAGTTTACGGGCAGTATCAAACGCGTGAAACAGCTTCATTTGCGTCCATCGAAAAACTTTTTTAAAATTATTAAATATTTTTTAATAAGTACTTATTTGCACAAGGTGTATGATGGCATTGATGGGTATCTGCTATATGGGATACTAAGTATCAATTATGCCCCGTTTACACCCGTTTGCGTGCATAGTATTATTTCTTATTTGGGAGTAGGTATTCAAGATTTTTTTTTACCGAAATAGGTTTGCGTTTGACCACACTCTACCTGATGTTAAGTAACAGTGTGGTCTAATTTGCTCAGGGTCGTGCTCTAGGTCCTCTAAGGAATATTGTCGATAAATAACTTCTAGATATTTGTTGTTTATAAAAGTCACTAAAGAATAAAAAAATCACATCATGCTAAAAAAACTTAATAAAAGAGAGTTGTGTTCCAGCTCCACATACTAACAGTAATTGTTTTGTTTTTCCAGGCACATTCAAAGATTAGAACGTCGAAACTCGATCCGGCAATCTCTGCACTCCGTTCGATCTATCGGCAGCATTAATGGAGGTTTTCCAGAAAACACCTACAGAAGGAAAATGGCGCAAATGGTACATATTGAAATTTTAAGTTATTTTTAAATAACAAAGGGACAAGATGCCTTATATTTATTTTGTTTTGCAGAGTACAAGATCCACCGAAACACTAACGAAAGGATCAGACTATCGAAAGATGCTTGCGTCTACAACGTCAATGGAATCAATGGAAAAGAGTCAGTTTAACTCCTCAATCGAAGACACCCAGAGCTTCGATATTTACGAGGCCCACAACCCTAACGCGAACATAATCCCTCTCAAACAGAGCACATTCATAAAGAAACCGGCCTCGCCAGAATACTCAGTGCCACAGAATAACAATAAGTTGAACCTCTCGTTCAGAAATGAAGGTTACCGAGACATGTCTTCTGGACCGGGAAGTGAAGCTCCTTCAATATCAACAGTCATGACTGAGGAAATACCAATAATCCACCACCCAGGTGGCGTCAGGTCACCTCATGAAGATGACACGCTTTCTCCAAACAGCGACTCACAGTATTTCAACTCTGATACGCTTCCTTTACGGAACTTGGACAGGTCAGATGAAGCGTTAGCATTCAAACGGGAGTTGGAGAATGAGGGGAAAGTGTATGGCAGCTCGAATTATGGAGGACAGCCAAAGCTTTCGTTCCTGATGGAGCTAAGGTCGAGAATGCCAGAGCAGCCGCAAGTGGGGGCTGTGCCGACGACTACATTTGGACAAAGGAATAACGTAGCAGGTAACTAACCTTTCATTAACTTACGCACGATTTCTACGCGTGTATGTGCTTAAAAATTACCGCCATATTTAAGTACCAACCATCTCATTCGTTTGAACGATTTTGTCATTCACTCTTCGAATTAACGAAAAATCTATCTGTGACCAAGATCTGTGACAATCAAATAATGCTGTCGATAGTGTTGTAATACCACTGAAAGTTTAAAATTAAACATAATCGATGAAATTATGATAAATGTAATGTCATGTTTTAACTTTTTGCTAACATTTTTACAGAACGCCAACAATATTACGAAGACAACTTACCAAGTCCACCCCACCCACCAGTATACTCGAGTCCTTACGACAATACCGTATCAGAAAATATACCAAGTTATGATTCCAGTCCCCAAGACCTTTCCAGAGAGTTCGATGACTCGCCTTTGTCGGAGTTGCACCATAGATCTAAGTCGGAAGCCTTACTGGAAACAAATTTTGAATTTGATGATTCTGAATCTAGCCCACTTCCCTTGACAGAAGCGAATCGTTCTCATAGTCAACCTTTAGAAACTGCTATGTAAAATAGTAAATCAGATTATATATCATCTAAGCAAGCATTTTCTGAAGGTTGAGGAATTAAGGAATATTTTTATTTTACAAACAAAATATTATTTTAATTATAGGTACTTAAATTGTGATCATGTGTGTCTTTTTATCCATAAGTAGGTAGATAAATGCGAATATTGTAATTATGTAACATTTTGGTCCTTAAAAACCTCCGTTCGTAACAAAATAGTTAATGAAATTAGTATGAAGATAAGTAGACAACCAATGAAAAGACTGAATTACGAATGTCTTGTATGATTGAGTTATTGTTAAATCTTCCTTATATTCTTGCATTTACTTATAATAACCAAATACTATGGGCTTTCGATAGGGTGGAATTTTCTAATGCCACCTGGAAGTAAAGTAGGTATTACCTACTACAAATACTGGAGATGATAAATTTCAGTCAATAGAAACATTCTCTTGTTTTTAAAAAGAAGCAAAACTGCATTAAAATATTTTTGAAAATACGCTTGCCACATTTAGGACTCGAACCGACTAAGATCCGAAAGAATAACGTTCTGTTTCGATTCCCGAGTGCGTTAAACGTATTTTAAAAAATATTTAATGCAGTTTTGCTTCTTTTTAAAAATAAAGAAATGCTTCCATTGACTAAAATTTTCTATCTTCAGTATTTAGAGTAATTTTCCTTCAGGTGGCATTAGAAAAATTCACCCTGTGGTGTAGTACCTATATTTTAACAAGTGCCTTGTAGATAGTTAGTATCTAATGAATATATTTTATAAAACACTAACCTGTAATATATTTACAGATTAATATTTTTAAGAAAAAATCTACTTCAATGATATATAAAATTAAACTATAAGCAGAATAATTGTCTTAGATTATGTAAGTAAGTATCCATCTATACAAAAATATTGTATGCACGATCTCAAATAAAATATAATGTCATATCGTAGATAAATACTGAAAAAAAATCGATTTATTTTTCTTCTTTTAAAAGTATGTACCTCTACATATTATTTACAATACATTTAATTAACAATGGAATTGACTATTATATTCAAGTTGTATTTATTTCAAATATTTTTATAATACATAATTTGTAAATAGCCTATTTTTTCTATGTCTATAATTTTATCAAACCTTTTGTAATCTGTATGTCCGTCCCTAGTGAGTAAGAACAAAATGCTATCTACGAGATATTATCAAACATTTAAATATTTCAATGATGATATGCTGATAAATAGACTAATACTTACAATTTTATCCAAATATTGTAATTAAATTTCAGTGCGACCTAATTATCTAGACTTACAAGTTTATAACTAGCGTGTAGTAGCTAGTCTGTTTTAAGTTACATAAGTAGGTCTAGGTACCTACTCAATTAATTGATTTTATGGTATTGTCAAAATATATCTATGAAATTTGATTTTTCTTCTTAACCTGTTTAAGTTTCTTCTGGCTGTCTGAATCTATCAATCAAGGTAAAACTTCACCTCTGCAAAAAAATCTTAATTGCTTATTATTTTTAAGATTTACTTCTTGACTACCAACATCATATTTTAAGAATATTTTGTAAAAAGTTAATAAAGAACAGTATTTTATTTAATACGAGCTTTATCATTTATTTTATTAATTTTAGGTAGCAAAGTATTGCTTAAATTTAGAAAGCAAATAAATTATTTCTAAATAAATAAATATAAATAATTGTGGGCATAAAATAAATATGTCATGTGGTACATGACATTATTGGGACGACCAATAGGTCGGACAAAAGAAAGTCATCAATATCATCATCGTATATTATGCCACCGTAAAATTTAAAATACTGTTAGATTATAATCTCGCGACATTGTAAACTGGCGGACATCTGCTTAGATCGAAATTAGTAGGTTATGTTAGGTAGCTAGTGAAAAACTGCGCAAGGCGAGCGAGTAAAACGAGCGTGTCGCGGCAGCGGCCGCCGAAGCGCCAGAAAAAAACAGTTACATTATAAGATTGTGAACCGTAACCTCGTAACAACGAGGTTACGGTTCACAATCTTTCGACAGTTTACAATCTCGCGGAATAGATTATAATATAACGGTATTTACAATTATTAATATAGGGTGACATGTGAATGTGACAATAAACATCACTTCACTATAATAATTTGAGCCAGGTCGGTCATTCCTTCATTTCCTCATTCTCGACCGACAGAATGAATGACAAATTCATAAACAGCTGTTCGCGTTTGTTCGTATGTTTGTTTTGTTGGATCTTGGATCAGTAGTTTACTTGCTGGAGGTGCTCTGTGCGGTGCTTGAGTGAGTGTAACTTGGGTTGGGGTTCAGCCTATGAAGAAAGCTATCGAATGTGTAAAATCTAGTTTTTCTCTATAATAAAAGTGATGTGATCAATAGAAAGACAATAATCAGACCCTAGCTAATGAAGCACCATAAATTTGTGAGTCAACGTTTCTACGCCCTGTTATAAAAAAATATGACAATGGATACTGAGGGATCTATCAACAATGATGCGATTATTGAATCCATCGAAAACGAGGAAGAAATAATAGACGACAGTGAAGAAAGAGAGTTGGTCACTGATTCCTGTTCGACGAAGGTCTTGGAAACGGCCGAGGAGCCCCGAGATCGATATCGTATTGTCTACTTCTTGTTTCTGCTGTTTGGAGTTACATCGCTCGTGCCATATAATTTTCTCATAACTGCTAATGATGTAAGTAATTAACTAAAACCATTTAATGTTATCATCATTTTTGTTTTGTAAGTAGTGTAGTGACTCACCACATAGTTCTAAACCCCTGGTTGTATACAGCCAAGAAACTGGTATTCCATATTTAAAACAATGTTTCTTATTTTAATTTATTTGTTAAATACTTTTGAGTTAGGTATAGGTATGCCAGTCATTTTGAGGAATCCTCATATTTTAGGTAGGTAATTAGGCTTAATCAAGTCAGCTCAAAATTAGAAACTGGTTTGTTTCTTTTTTATACCATGACCCTAAAGTAACATACCTACTGAGAGAAACCTTGAAAATTTTAAATAACCTTTTGTCCAGTGCATGAAAGGAGCCTCTGTGGAGCCCTTTAAATCCTTTCACCACACTGGTTAGAAAGAACTAGTGACGCAACTAGTTATAATTTTAATTAGATAGGAAAGAAACAAAGATCTGCGCTGACGTCCTGCTGTGGGGTGTATTGTGCATTATCCCCCTGCTAACTCCTCTTCAGCCAGCCCAACTCCTTGAAGTACCGGAGAAAGACTTTGGCAGCAGTGTTCCAGTATCCTCTATGGTGTTGAGGCTGTTGGTGGTGTAGATGACATTGAAGATGATGATGCTGGGTAATTCTTGATTACTGTCTGCAGTCCCGAGTTTTGTCTTATTTGTTTGTTGTAGAGCAGTGAAGTGTCACATGTTCCACAACTAGTTATAGTAAAAGAAACCTTTTTAATGACTTCTACAACTTGTGTCTCTATGGTTGATATAATTTCAGTACTGGATGTACAAGTTCAGAGAGGTGCATCCAAACATTACAGCGCCCCCTCCTCGCAAGACACAGTTCCAAGCGGAGTTCACTTCATATCTCAATGTGGCAACTGCAGTGCCCAACTTATTGTTCCTCATTGCCAACTCTATTTATGGCCATTTGTAAGTATAAGGTTTTTTTAACCCTTAAACAGTTTTTAGCTAGCAGCTAAACATAATCTCAAATCCCCAGGCTCTAGTAATATTTTTAAGATCTATATTCTCAAGATTGTATGGGTTACATTATAAAAGAGGAGGAAGAGATATGGATAATTTGATGATGTTTAAGGGCATTAGTTTAAAAAATAATATAGATGAATGTATGTATAAATTCAAAGCATCTTATTAAAACAACAGTTTCAGAATTTCCATTTATGCGATATAATGTTTAGAATGTTTTATGGTTGCTCATCATTTATTATGATTAGAGTATGTATATGTGTTAACAGCCATAAAAGCCACAGAGCACCTCAGTGTTGTCGTTGAAGATAAATGTTTAAATGAGCTGTACGGGAACACAACACTTGGTACGGGAGACAGATCTTTTATATTTCCAGGGTATCAGTCAAAAGCCGACTGCAGGGTGCCATGATCGTGGTGACACTAGTATTCATCGTCACCACAGCACTAGTGCAAGTTAATACCGATGAATGGCAGAATGGATTCTTCATTATAACTATGATCTCCGTCGTTATTATGACTGGTAGGCAAAGTTATTTTATGACTCAGTATGACTCAGACATTTCCAGTTTTAGTGTTATTTGTCAGCCTGTCTTCAGGAACTGATGACTTTTATTCTGTGAATAGAAAATAGAAGAGAATTTTAGTGATCAGCCATAGAATAAAATCCTAATATTATAAATGCGAAAGTTTGTGAGGATGTGTAGATGTGTGGATGTGTAGATGTGTGGATGTGGCGATGTATGTTTGTGCCTTAATCACGCCGTAACGGCTGAACGGATCTAAATGAAACTTAGAATGAAACACAGTATGTGTGCTGGAATAACATATAATCTACTTTTCGTCGGGATACCACGCGAGCAAAGCCGCGGGCGAAAGCTAGTAATTTTATGTTTTTTTATGATACGAAATTCACCTCGAATGATTGCAATCATGTCGACCTACTATACTGAAAAAATACTAATGAGTACTTAAAAAGAAAAAATCTAGAGAAAACCTACAATGGATAGAAAAACAAAATTTCGTTTAAAATATTTAATTGAAGTAATATTTTGGTAGAAATATTTTGTATCAGTGGTGCAAGAATGAAACCCTACATGAGTCTATATAGATACTTGTATTAGCGCAGTGTTTAGGTAAACTTTTATTTATCTGAATTTACCAGTTACTTTTCACGGTCAAATAAGCAATGCTATTAAACATTTAATTAAAGCCAGATTTTTTGCTCAAACTTGACCCAAAAATTGCTGACATTCTGTGCTAAAAACTAATATAATACTTCTGAATAATGTACAATGGATGTTTTTACTGTGGCTGGTATATTTGTGGCAATTAGAAAATTGATTTGCCACTTATTAAGAAGGTAATTTCAATCCTCGCCTGATAAAACTACCCATTGTTTCGTAATTTAACGAAATTAGTTAAATGTACATTATTATATATTTATTGCATTCTGCAAATTAAAGCATCTCTAATTATATTTTTTGATCGTTCACAAAAACTTTAATTTTGCATAAGTGAAAACATTGAACATACGTCCAAGGCGAAAACACATTGATTTTATTTAATTCATGGGATGATTTACTTACATAATGATGATCTCCCATAATGACGTAGGTACTTACCTAATTAGTCATTAGTACTATCTATGGTACACTAACTAATTCAATATTGTATTAATTTAAATTCTAAGAGTCAGCAAGTAGGTACTATTAGAATGGTCACGTTTGAATTTGTCCTTGCATTAGTCAGGGCGACCTATTTGGATGATAAACATCCATTGCGGTCAAATGTTATCATTCTATATCTACATAGTTCTAACATCTACACTCGACTTGCGCTAGGTAGGAGTGCTCTAGATTTTGTCTGCAGTTCAATGCATCGTCCTTATGACTAGCTTCTCCGTGACCTCTCTCGGGTGGTACCCTCATAAAAAGTTTAGGCTTATTATCCTGTCAAAAAAATACTTCCCGGTACTTTTTTTACAATATGTTTAGCCTATTGATCGTTTAAAGGGATTGTCAAAATTGTTTCTGGTCGTTATGAAGGCACAACTGTTTTCATTGTTACAGGCTCCTAAAATAATAATAATAATTGTTATAGCGACAATAAAAATACACACTTACAATTTCAACTTTACCTATTACCGTTCATGAGATACAGCCTGCTGATCTGCGACCTTCGTGTAAGGAACCCTAAAAACTCGTTTTTAGGGTTCCATACACGAAGGTTTTTTTTTCGAAAATACCTTTTTGCGGCTTTAGCGATTTTCACTATTCCTTATTCCAATCTCAGGGTGTATGTAACCAACCAAAGTTCTTTCTTCCAGCCGCCAGCGCGATATTCATCGGTGGCCTAGTGGGTATCGCTAGTCGATTCTCCCAAGAGTACATGGCGGCTGTGGTTAGCGGACAGTCCCTGGGGGGGATCATAGCCGCCATTGCACAGATAATATCGCTCGCGTTCAAAATATCGCCGCAGCACAGCGCTCTCATCTACTTCATCATAGCAGACGTGATGGTTATCACCTCGCTGATTTCCTTCGTCATGCTGTATAGGTTCGAGTTCTTTACTCATCATATGCTGAAAGGTAAAGTTATAACTTCTCCTAGAACATAAGTAGAGCACTGTTAGGGTAGATAATGGGTTCGAATCCGGCCGTGTACCAATGAAATTTTCTGTTAGAATAAAATATGTGCGTTATACCAGTAGTATTCTCTCAAAAAGTTCGAAAACATGTGACGAGTGCACTAAAAGAGTCGCTTTGAGGCGCACTTCAATCCTTTTCATTTTGTTTGATAATACTCCATTTATTAGGACTAAGTACCTAGGTACATCCAATACAAAAACATATTTCATAATGCGCGCTGCAAAATTTTGAATCAGCTGCGGGCATCTGTGTTCCCGTTGACGTATGACCTTGTCATCTTCAGCATCCTCTGGGTAAGCTCACCCCAAGGTAGATCGAGGTCGAGAGCTTTCTAAATTTGAATAGAAAAAAAAGTTGAT
The DNA here is from genome assembly GCA_949320045.1 of Scotopteryx bipunctaria. Lineage (NCBI taxonomy): Eukaryota > Metazoa > Arthropoda > Insecta > Lepidoptera > Geometridae > Scotopteryx > Scotopteryx bipunctaria. The sequence goes on along the minus strand of OX439450.1, from coordinate 6,447,810 downwards.
TTTGCTTATACCTATATTATAATGCATTAACCTGTAGCATCTAATTTGAAAGGGACTGGTGGAGTGGCTGTCAACAGGCACCGAGATGTGTCAATGCTAGCAATCATGAAGAAGATATGGGTGTATGCGTTCAGCATCTTCGCAGTGTTCGCTATTAGTATGGCGGTGTATCCTTCTGTCACGGTGCTGGTCGAATCGCATCCCATCACCAAGGGAACTGATTGGAACAGTAAGTCAAAAATGTTACCACTGTAGAATAATGACTTCTCTATTTTTTCCATACCCTTCGATTTCTGTTACCACTGTAGAATAATGACTTCTCTATTTTTTCCATACTCTTCGATTTCAAATATGACAGGCAAAGGCATGAGCGGGAGAAATGTTTGTATGTTCTGCAAATATTTCTGCATCTATCATAGTCTGAATGTACCGTGATACTTGTAGTTTCTGATAACCACGACACGGAATCCTAGTATGGGGTTTTAACGATGTATGTATATTCGGTATTATTATTTCACAAGTGTGTTAAACACAACCCTTTAGATGTAATGATTTATAATATAAGAGGCTTACATTATCATTATCTTCCGCGGAGGTGAAGAAGGGCGGGGGAGAATGTAATTTCTTTGTTATGGTTTTTTACCAAGACCAATAAAAAATCAAAGTGTTTAAGAATGGTTGAAACATTGCAATGTCATGTTTTGTTCTTTGATGAGTCACATTCAACTCATTAGGTTTAATCTAAATACCTGTCTAGTGTGTTATAGAAAATATATTTTTGTCATTGCCTGACCTTAGTCGTTTCATAAAGACTTTTTTGTCTTCATAAGAGACAAATATTTAAATTGGGCACTGAGTACCTACCTACCTGTTTTATTTTTAGCAGGGATCAATTTAGGTGATCCGGTTTATGTCCTAACCTTGTCCAACAGAACAGCTACAAAGTCAAGCGAAATTTAATTAAAAAAATAAAACAAGTTAATCTTAAAATCGCTTAAAAAAAACAAATTATTTCAGTCAACCTGGCAACCTTATATACCTACAGAGTGTTTTTTTTAACTAGGACAGTATGGGGAAATCCGAAACCAGAAGAGATATAGGAAAAGCGTCTTAGAAAACATTCAAAAAACACTGTATGTGAATTATTACTCATGAGTTCAGAAGTTCTCGATTCCTTTCTCATTATAATGTTTCCATTTCAGACATTTTCTTCGTGCCTGTGGTTAACTACTTAATTTTCAATTGCGGAGATTATTCTGGACGTCTCACGGCTGGATTCCTGTTGAGAGTAAGTATCGTTTTGTAGGAACATAAGTAAAAGGTCTTCTAAAATGCTGGCTCATGGAAGTATATCAGGAAACTAGCTGTGCTCCGCGGTTTCACCCGCGTTTTTCTCGTTTCCGTGGAAATACCGAGATAAAATATTGCCTATATTATAGCCTCCCTACCAACTCTTAACATCTTACACACGTGATAACTTTTAAACGAAATATCCGATTGAGATGAAACAAAAAGTATTTTACTTCTACATAAATACTCTTGATAACATAATGCTTAATTTCGATAAAGATTAATATTACGATACATATTTAACGTAGTTTTTTTTTCTTCAGACGATTTAATAATTATTTTGAACACAAAATCGGTTATTGTGATTAAACCATGATAGCTAGATATATGTTCTCGCGGACTTTTTTGTAGGCCTTAATGGGATCTACAAACCCGTAGTACATCATTTTGTTCTATTGTCAATAGTTTTTGCAGCGCACGCAAAAATAGGTTTTCGATTTTACACCTTGTGTTACAAAATAGCAATTTTATTACGGATCCCTAATTTTGAAAAAAATAAAACATAGCCTATAGCCTTCCTCGATAAATGGACTACCCAACACTGAAAGAATCATTCAAATCGGACCAGTAGTTCCAGAGATTAGCGCGTTCAAACAAACAAACAAACAAACTCTGCAGCTTTATAATATTAGTATAGATTGGAAAAGATGGATGGATCGTGTGAAAGATGACATGAGAGAAAGGAATGAGCGTTGAGATGACTTCTGACAGGAGGAAATGGAAGAGGAATACATGTTGTGCCGACCCCATATAAAGTGGGATATGGGTAGGGAAATAATGATGAGTAGTTTTGTATTATACAAAAATATTCAATATAAAAATATACATATAAGTATTCTATCAGTCATATCTGGTTCCCATATTACAAGCTTTGCTTAGTTTGGGGCTAGATGGCGCTGTGTGAAATGTCCACAAATATATATATTTTATTTATTATTTATTTTGAATGTTAGAACGAATAAAACACAAGAACTACTTACAAATGTTTTATAGTAAGTTGGTCTATTATTTTAATCCTTTTCTCTTTAATTTTATCCTTTTTTAGGATCCAACTGCTAGGTAAGCGCGTTCACACATCCAAAAACTACTCCATTGAGTACTAGAATATCTTTATGAAGAAAATATTACGAACAAGAATGACTCAAAATATTTGATATCTTTGTTAGTAGATGTTAAATGACCTTATTCCCTGCAATTTCCCTGATAAACAGATTGTGTTTACATAGCAAGTAACTACTTACACAATGATAAAATGAACACGTGCTATTTGCGTTAGCGAAAATCACCACGTGATATAACTATTACATTTTGCTAATGGTTCAATTTATCTAATTACTAAATAATGTATAGATCAGTATTTTATTGATTGCTCTTATAGCTGAGTTGGTAGTCCTTAGTCCTTACCAATGAGTTTTGTTTTGTGTCTTGGTGTTTTACTATGCATTATAAATATATTTACAAAAAAAAACAAATGTAGATTATTATCAGCCATTTGGTTCCCATAACAGAACGGCTAATCAACTTAGGTTTCCATAGTACAAGCTTTTCTTAGTTTAGGACTAGATGGCGCTGTGTGAAATGTCCACAAAAATTTATTTATTATTATATTCCAGCCTACAAATCAATGGATAATAGCAGGAGCGAGTCTTCTCCGTGTGGTCGGAGTGCCCATGCTGATGCTTTGCAACGCGCAGCCGCGGAAACACCTTCCCATCATCTTCCCCTGGGACTACGAATACATTGTTATCATGATCATATTCGCCTTCACTAATGGATACCTCACCAATCTTGTTATGGTGCACGCTACAAGGTGAGAATCCTCAGACTTCATAAGAGTCCCCACTACGCAGTTTCATAACCTGACCGATATCGACACAAAATAAAATTGGTCAAGTGCGAGTCGAATTCGCACTCGAAGGGTACCGTACCATCGTACATGTACAAAAATGGGCCTCCTTTTGTTTTATTTTATTTTTATTGTAGCGGCAAATACACATTCTGTGAAAATTTCAACTCTACCTACTACGGTTCATGAGATACAGCCTACTGACAGACCGACGGACGTACAGCGCAGGCTTAGTAATAGGGTCCCGTTGGCACCTTTCGGGTACGGAACCCTATAAAGCAAAGCAAAGTTTTATGGAAAATTGTTAGTTTTGTAACTAATGAAAGGTGGATGGGCACATTGGACCATGGCCACAATCGTGGGCAGAGTTGACAAGGTATTATAAACAGGCGATAACTCAATTTCTCCGGGTTGGTTGGATTTTCATTGAGTAAAATGTAGGCCTTTTAAAATAGCTTAACGCACTAAGTGTCCAATCTGAAGGCACTTTTTGGCCTTGGTTCGAACTCCCTTATATTTTGCCCACATTCATTTCAATGGAATGTATGAATGGTCTATGATATTGATTTTTATTTCAGAGCTGTGGAAATGCACGAGCGGGAAAAGGCGTCGTCCGTAATAGCGACGATGCTGAGTGTCGGCCTCACTGTAGGAGCCGCTATCGGGATGATGCTAGTTCGAGTCTTATAAACAAAAACACATATTAGTAAAACAACCTAGAAAATACCCTCTGAAACACGAACGCTATGAAGGAATGGAGACTGCTATAGTCTTTTTCATTTATGGTGGCATGGTTAGGGTGACAGCAGGATAGCTTATAGAATAACAAATTGGTGAAAAATGAGACAACAACTAAATTTATTTATGACAGCTGTCTCCGTACCCATGCTATCGGAAATAGATTTTATGGTACAGGTAACTATTCTGGCGATCAACTAAAAATAAGCAGCTTACGTACGTGTCAAGCGTAAACGGCATAATAACTCAAACATTATATGATATAAGACCTTATCTAATTAGAGTTCTAAATCAGCTCGACTATGCATATATTATAAAGTATTTTCAGCTGTAGGAAAGACGATTTTGGTTATTAAGGATGGGCTTCCAACTCAATCTATCAAGTATATTGTGCTGGTCGCAGTCGTTGGATTAAGTTGAAGTTGGCATTTTATAAAAAAAAAAAACATTAGTTTAAATAAATAAGCGTACCTAAGGCGCGTCGCTCACAGGTACGAGAGGAGGAGGTGGCGTTAAAAAATCCAACAAAACCAGTAGATTCAAATGTAGTTAGTTCCCGTAATATGCGCTCCTGTCTTGACTCTCGTTTCAGTGGGCGACGGGTCTAAAATTCCCTTGTTACGAAAAAATAAATATCATGCAAATATCAAAATTGAACCAAAAATGTGATAAAATATGTATTAGTAGATAATTGTGTAGCTGAAATGATCTAATATCACGCAATGGGAACCAGTTGTAAACTATGTACTTGCTAATAAAGTTAAAATTTTAATACTTTGTAAGTCAATAGCTGAACAGGAATATTATAAAAAAGTAGTTTTTTATGTTCGATGGATTGAACAGACTACCATCAACTGCTGTTTAGATAGGAAAGTTACAATAGAACAAACTTTTATGATTAAATAAATAACTTAGATGATATTGTACTTACCAAAGTGATATAGAATGTAGCATGTCCACTAAGAAATATTTTGTAGAAAATATTTATATAAATGACATTTAGTATCATATTCGTGAAATATTTTATGCTCAATGCCAATTTATTAAAACTTATCATTCCACGAAGCTTTAAGCACGAAGTTGCATTTAAGTTGGTGTGACTATATAAAAGACCAACGCGTTTACGGGGTAAACTATTTTGACAATCTCAAATTCAGTGTCATTCTAATTCTGTGACATAGCTGCATAATTTTAGAGAAAATAATTATTTGATCTCAATCTGAAGTTAATAGATACATCTCTATAATTAATGATTTTAATACATTTAAGTAGTATTTTGTACCTGATATGTTTTACCAACCGTAGTTTAAATGGGGTATAAGACATTATGTTTAAGTTTTATTATGATTTATGTCCGATATTTTAATAATAATGCATTAGATTAGTTGCATGGTGTCCAATTACTTCAAACCTTGCCAATAGTATAATTGACACTGGTTTGAACCACGAACCTTACTAATAAATTGTGCATCATATAATTGTTATGCAATTTTAGTGTTATTTTAATAATAAATGACCATGGATATTTAAACTGGTTTTACTGATTCAGAATAATGTCTAATATAGAGATACCATAGTTCTGACTCTATACTAGGATTCCCTGAATTGTGGGTATCATAAACTATGAGAACCATGACACCCAGGCCAGGTAGAAATAGTTACAGAATTTACAAAAAAATCTTCCGCAGCGGGAATCGAACCTGCGCCTCTTGCTTCTTAGCTAAGCTCTCGCCCGCCACGCCATCGAGGCCGTCTAAAACTAAAAAAAAAACAAACATATAACTCAGTCCGTTTAATAAATAGTAATATGTAAAAAACAATCACAACTTTAAAATATCTACATGAGAATGATTGCAATTTATAGCTATGACTAAAATAAGTTGTCACAAGACTGTAGAATAATCCCACCACATACATGCACATCATTAGTAAAAATACATACACAGCAGGTACAGCCAACACAAAAAGATCTTAGTACAAAAAAATATGGCCGTCTCCCACAGTTATGAAAACTATATTTATTGAGAAGTATTTTTGGCAGGATTGCCTGTATTCTGCATATTTCAGTCTTATACAGGGTGTCCCAGAAAATAGTGTCAAGCGGAAGTCCAGAGATAAAACACTTTAGGATTAAAATAAAATTCGTCCTCAAAAATTTTAAACGTTTGGTATTATAACTAACTTTTGCATTTAACATTTTTTTAATACGCAATGGTATCTGATCGTCCCACAAAATTGGTGTGGTGCTATTTTGGAAAGACCATCAAGCATGTACTTCAATAATCCATATCTCTATGCCCAGTAATGTATTGAGCCAAAGTATGACAAAAAAATACGAAATATCGCTGAACATAATAATGGGGGTGATTCGGGTACCCCAGGGGTGCTCTATCCCTGGACACTAAACTTGACACTATTTTTTGGGACATCCTATATGTTAAAAGAGCTTTGTTCTTTTTCTTTAATTTATGTTCAATAAAATATTGAACATAAATTGAAGAAAAAAACCCTCTTCAGCACATAACCATATCTATATAACGTAGATATTTATTTATTTGCCATTCAAGCACAAATTGCATTCAAATATTATACACTTTATATACCATTAAAAACTTTCGAATAATTTTGCATGTCATTTACATATCAGCAAAGTGTACTGCTATATTGAAACTATTTGAACCAATAAATATTGCATACTGACTAATCCATTCTCACAGCACCAGGCACCATTCAATATACAACAGCATTTTTAAACAGCACTCGTAGTTATACCCATGACAATTTGATTACCAACTCAATTTAGTCTTACTAACGAATGATTCTTTATTTCTATATACTTTCTAATAATAATATAAACAAAACGTGACCAATAAAAAATCCTAAGATTTATTAACATTCCTAGCTCAATATAATTGAGCAAATGAGCTGTACAATATTTGTGGTACTACTGCACATAATAATGAGCGCACTAAAACAGTTTCCATGTAAGCCTTTCTTGGTAGGTACCTACCTATTTAGAGTTTTGCGTACTATAATTTAAAGTTATTTTTTATTGCATTGAACTGATAGTATTTTTACCTATTTTTATCTTTATAGTAAGTACATCTTTATAATTTTTGGCAATTGATTTTAAAGTCCAAAAGTAAAGTTTCAAATACCTCTGAATTGGTTCCAATTTTTTTTTACCGAAAGCCTTATAATTGTTATACTTCTAAAACAGACCCCACCTTTTAAAGTAAAAATGCAAAGATGAAACCAGCCGATGATACATAGTGGAACGGAATATGCAAATTATTACCTTCCACATTGGAATGTGGTAGCGCAAAGACAATTGTAGTAACAAAAAAGATCTATTTTTGCATACAATGTCTTAATTCCTTGCCTGACAGTTGGTGTTTGTGTATAATGCAATAAGCAAAATAAATTCCCATGCAAACCTAATAGATAAACAAACACACTCAATACAGCCAAGCTCAGATTTAAGATATTTTTTCCGTTCCACTTCAGTGAGTGGTCTTAACTTCGATCAAATAAACAAATTGATCAGCTGTTTATTTGATCGAAGGGTCTTAAATGTAATCAGTCACAGCGCAGGTCACCGGCTGGTGTCAACTTGGCATAGTTTTAAGTACAACAGGTACAACCATCATCTGTTCCGATGTGTGACCACCTCGGCGCCTTGTCGGACGAAACGGAACATGCCGTTTGATATCGCGACGACAGGAGAGAACAGTCTTAACGGGTATTCACTGGAAAGAAGAAAAACACTTATTTAAAAACTCTTTATTTTAGACGACTCGGTGGACTTGGAAGCAAAGCTAAGATAATATGAGAAGAAGTAACACTACGAATGCAAACAGGAGAAATAATAAACGCAAGAGTAACGCAACGCAATGTACGACGTACGTACATATACAGTAAAATTATAAAGAATTATTTTGCCCCTAATTAGCCAAATATTTATGTAAGACATAGCATTAACGAACCTTTTTGCTATGATTGCTTCTTACTCTGCCCAACAGTGACACTATTCTCTGATTTACTATGATTAGGTATAATTATTTATCTTCTAGTAGGAAATGTAACAATATATAAGTTTTAATCCAATGTATTATAGTACTTAGTACTAATTTAGTATAGTAAGAAATTAAAGTACCTTCCTGTGACGGGTGTAGCTTCATTTCCGCTCAGTATAAACACGGGGAAGAATATTGAAAACACGCAACCACTGAAAATTAATACATGTATAAGTTAGTCACTGAAAATTCTCATAAAAGATTCATTTCAAGTTTTCATATAAAGTAAATAAAGTTCAGCCGAAGCCAAACTATTCAAAAACAAACATAGACTCATTTGAGTGTTCCCCTCCACGGAAATCTTTAGTAAAAGGCGAAAGATTTTTACGTGTTGAAGGGAAACCAGAGTTAAGTTGAATAGTAATTCCAAAATTAGTGGTTCAAACTCCACGCGTTTTCGTCAGCGCGATGCAGGATTGGCACATGTTTACTAGCGACATCTAGTTGTATTTGTGGTCAGTGGTTTGTCTGTAGGATGGATTTTTCTTTTTCATTGTACTCGTACTAAAAGCATTTTTAGCACTTAAAGATCAGGCGGATAATAAGAATATAAGGAGGGAATATATTCCTACAAGGATATATTCTTATTATGTGCCTATAATATGTGCCAAATAATATTAAAACAAAAAAATCTTATCTAATCCAAATCTGGATTAGGCTTATATAATTTCTTGCTATATTTTTTATTGAATTATACATTATAATAAGCTAGATAAGGGGTTGAAACTATAATCACGTTTCTTTCGCGTGTCTCTATTTAGCCTTGTGATGTTGCTCAGGGGACTTGCCTTGCCTCGTCTATACATACCTATACATCGCGATTAGAGTTAATCATGCGTCATTCGCGTGAATTATGTACGGCTTGAGCGCATAAATTATATTTGTTTTGTTGTAATGTGACTCATTTTTTGCATATTACCAACAATGTTTTAAAATATGACAGTGTCTTGTTTGATTTCCAAAACAGACTTCTGACACAGTTTTATACTTATGCAGGAACATTTCCATTATATTAAAAAGTGCAAAAATAGTTCTCGATATGCCTTTAGTCATCAATCACCTATACATATAAGGCTATACATAATATTGATTGATGTGATTTCCCAAAAATTAACGGACAAGCTATATTATACCAAAAATTTATGAAATCTCTACTAAAGTTCACAGATTAATGCAGAAAAAATACTGGAAAATACAGGACTTATAACTAAAGTTTATTATTTATATACTCATACATACATACACAAAATCACGCCTGTTTCCCATAGGGGTAGGCAGAGATCATTTGGATCTCCATTTGCTATGATCCTCACATACTTCTTTCGCTTCTTTTACTCTCATTATACACACTCGTCGGTTTAGGGTACTCTTGAGCTGGCCTGTAAGCCGAGGTCATCTCCTTCCAACAATATCATTTGCACTTACCTTATACCTATCTTATTAATCTTCTTTCACTCATCCTCTCTACATGACCGAACCATCTTAACATACCTTTCTTAATCCTCATCACTTCATCTTCCACATCTCTCTCTTATCACGCTATTTCTCACTCTCTCTCAAAGTCAACCCACACATACTTTGCAAAGCACATATTACCACTGCATTTACTTTACTCTGATGTTTCTTCTGCCATACCCAACTTGGAATACTTACCTTATAATATATGATTGTGGTATCTGCGTCAGCACAGCCAGAGGAAGCCCAAAGCCAAGGAAGTACGGCCAGTTGGTCTCGATGAATGTCAGTCGCTTGTGAAGCTCCCAGCCCATGTTGAACCACTTGTACTCAAAGGAGTATAATGAGTACAAAAGACACATATGGACCAGGCACAGTAACTCACCTATGTACGTGATTGGTAGCATATTGACTAGCATACTCTGGAAAGAAATTAAAGTTATTTGTACTCATTTATGTTTATTATTGATTTTGCCTCTGAACAAAGGTTTCATACAACTTCTACAACATGTAGATAGGTAAGTAGGTAGCTTAGGTATATAAACTAACCTGGACTAAAAATAATGCTTGCACCAGCAAACTGAACAGTGAGTCAGCAATAATTTTGCTGACACTTGACATGAACTGTGGTCTGCCTCTTCTATGTCTGTATGCTGAGTCTGCAATATCCTGAATGATGAACAATATTTTATAATTTTTTTTTTAACAACAATGCATTATACATATAAAATTAAATTGTTAATTTGTTTTACATTTTATACACATGAATGAAGTAACTGTATTCTTTTAAAATTATACTCAAGTTTTGTTGCAAAGAGAAACTGGTAAAGTTAATTTTAATTTTTTAGAAATAAATATCTTAACCACAATTATTTATTAATAAAAAATACCTTTGTCTATATTCTTACCTGAAACCACAAGCTGTTCACTAGTTTGCTCAAGAGAAACAGCGGGAGCACCCATATCATTCGAAATGTCATAGACAGGAATGGTTGCATCCACGCCCAGACATTGTGAGCAACTCCAGGATCGTGGCCAAACACCACTGTTACTAAGTACTTCACACCTGGCAGTAGTGCATACTCAAAGACCAGTATGCTGAGCAGGAATATAAAACCATTCAGTACACATGATTGCAGCACTCGAGTAAGTACTTTTGATTCCCTGTAACAAGTGTAAATTTTAAGTTCAATAAAAATATATTGTGAATAATAAATGAATTTAATTTATTATTCTAGAACAAAAAACTTACTGCTGAACTTTGGGAACCTGTTTTAACTTCTGCTTGGAACTTTCATCAATTTTCGGCGACCGACTAAGAGCCCGTTCGTTGATTTCCTTATCTAAATACAGTAGCACAGTCACACCGCGTAAACTGTCTATGAAACCTTTGATGAGCGACACAGAAAAATTCTGAAAATAAATTCGAATTCAAACAATGAACAATAACATGAGGAACAGATGTTGCTACTCATACATCAATCTCAACATACTCTTATGCTCTCCATTTTATAATGATAATTGGTTTGAGGCAATTTTTTATAGGATTTGCTAAACACTTGTGAGAATTACATTATTTTTGTAGAATTTATAAAAATATGTTATTTACGTAAAATCGTAAAACGTAGGTATGAACAAACAACACAACACTTGACATGACAACACAAACATAGCAGTCAATCATTCACTTTTCTGATTGACAACTGATTTGACAGTGATAGTGGCAGTATTACAATTTTGACGTTGAAGAGGCGTTTAGGGTTGTCACATAAAAAAATCTTGTTTGTTTCTACCAGCGTGATGTGTATTACAATAGACCTACATGGTACACTCTATGGGTCCTTTTGGGTAGCAGTTGGCAGCACTGATTAGTTCTGTGGAACAGACCAAACAATCGAGTGTTTTAAGCTCGGGACAATTGATTTGTTTAACTTTTACTTTCAGCGTTGCCAGCGCGGACTTTTTGTAACATCTTCCGAACTTTTTCGAATTTCTTTAAAGATGTAGGCATTTTGATGTCTACCTAATCAGTATACCTATTGTCATTATCTTCCTACCCTTGTCTCACTCTATGTGGGATTGGCACAGCATGTTTTTTTCTTCCATTCACTTCTGTCATCTGTTATACTCACTTTTTTCTTATCCATTAGCAATCGCTAAGAAATACATTAATTTCGATTTTGATTGGTACAGTCAGACTACTTCGGGATCATCCACAATAAAGTAGCGAAAGTATCCTTAAAAAATTGGTACCGTACCTAGTGTATCACAAACTTATTTCTGTGTGATGTTCTATAGAATATGGACAGTACTGAAAACCTTTAGGATTGTATAGAAAGAGGTAGAATCAATGTGAATTGCACTATTGCACTATTATAAATAAGGGTAGATATACAAGTAATGTGAAACACCTGAAAAAAGTCATGCGTCTAGATTACGAAACGAACTTTTTTTATCCCGTTTTGGACTATTTTGGGCTTGGTTGGGTTTAGAACTTTTCCAGGTTGACTACCGGCAACACTGCTCAAGTGCTCAATTCATGAATTCAATTCACCCAAACTCCAATTTTACGTGCGGATTTGTTGGGGTTTAGCTAGATAGTGTTTTGATTTGAACTTTTTTTAATTAGAAGGTCTTATACCCGGTGATGTGCAGATCTTGGTGAAATGGATAACGTTAATATTCTAAATAATCTGAGGTAAGTAATCTAGTCCTATTTCTTTTGTTCCATCCAACCAAGTAAAAAATATGTTGTGCAACGTAGTTTCAATCGCTTAACTTCTTTCGTTATATCTGATGTCCAGTTCAGTACTGGGCATATTACCTAATAGTGTTCTGTGAACTGAGCACATATATCTTTTCCTCAATATACTACTCACCTGACTAATGTTTTCTAATAGTAAGTAAGTAGTAATCGTTATATTTTCCACAAATCAACAAGATCACCTAAGATTATACTTAAACATAGATCAATATGTCATCATCACCATTAGCCTATAGCAATCTACTGCTGGACATAGGCGTCCCCCCAATGAGCACCATCGGGCTTTATCTTCGGCATACCAAGTCTCTACAAGCAGCCTTTCACATATCATCACTAGACTTAGCCAGAGGGTATCCTACATTACGTTTGCAAAGTCATAGTCTCCACTCAATATGCTATGTGCTCCAGGAATATTACCTTCCGCCTTCTGTACTATTACTCTCTCTATACTGAATTTTGTCCTATATTTCCCTAAGCTAAGAACTAAGAGCATAAATTATTCAATCATGAAGCGGGAAGGATTTTGTTTGACCTGTAAGATTTTTGTACAAAATTAATTTTACTCTACCACTAGACTTTTAATGAACAATACCACATTCAGCAGCATTAGACTTCCCAACTGTTTATTTCTTTTTAATATCTGAAAGGCATAAAATTTAACCCCCCTAAGCGAAGGTAGGTAGTAGGTATGTTTTATAACAATCTTGCCATTGCCAAAGTTAACTGAACTCTTGTTATCTACATTTACAATAATCAATGTGTGAGAAAATAAATAGGTATAAGAATTAAAAAATCAATAAACTTTCTTGCATCGGCTTCGTCATATAAAAAAGAATTAACAATAATTATGTCACACTTTGTCAAAGGACATAATAAATTCTATAAAAACTTGTTTTTGTTGATGAATGATCATGTTGCAAGTACTTACTGCCCTTTGTAGGCCATAGTTCATATCAATAAAGATAACAAAACAAGGCATTTAATGTGATAAAAATTACTTATTGTCTTTTAAATAATAAATGGTTACTAGCATCTGCCTGCTACTTCACATGTGTAACGGGATAACATTATTTCATAATTATATACTCAGATTCTATACTCATACTTCTATAATATTATAAATGTGAAAGTTTGTGTGTGAATTTTTGTTACCACATATCCCCATAATCACTTAACCAATTTTGATGAAATTTGCAATGTAAATAGTTTAGTTTGCAGAATAACTAAAAAGAAAAAATATATATAGGCTAATCTTTCCTAAAATCAATCATTAGTAGTTAAACATTAGTAGGGTGGTAAAGTTAATAGGGGAACTTTTTAACAGGCAGTGCTTATAGGCTTAAAACTTGGTTTGGATACACACTTAAAATAAATGGAAATGTGTTTCCAAATTCCAAATGTGTTGTCAAAGTTTGTATAGGAACTTTTAAAATGGGTGAAACCTGAACTTTTGATAGCTTCACCTACCTGTCCATTGATACCGTCACGGTAGCTGAAGACTACCTACCTTTCCTGTAGAGTTTCTGAACTCATAGAGATACCAGGGGTGCCATTACACAGGCTCGAATTAAAAGTTGGGGTGCCTGTGCTCTTAATGCACAACAACGATGTTCCTAATCTAATTTTATTTGAGCCCAAGACATTAAAACTGTGGTGTTCTAACATGGTGTTAACATATTAGTGAATTTGAAACTTAGACAAAAAGCATCTGAATCTGATATTGTTCTCCACTTGCGATACATCAATTTCCACACGGGTGAAGCCGCGGGACGCTGTTAGTAGTAAATAAAATAGGATGTGGTCAGTGTTCAGACACAAATTATTTTCTGGAAATGACACTACTCTTTCTTCTATTTACTTACTCTTATGATTAAAATTCTTAAAAGATAACACTTTTGATTGACAAATTGAAGCTTGTAAAGGTATGAAAAGGGCTAATCGGGGTTCAATAGTGGGTAGTTTTTGTAGGTTTGACTGTGTCAACATTATTGGTACGAGATAGTGTTTGTTTAAATTGAATTCCACAATCTTATTAGTCCAGTTCAACACCCTCAGGCGACTACTATTTTATACGAATGCGCAAGATAAATCATAGAGTTAGTTACTCATTACCCCTTTTCATACCTGGACCATCTCAACTCAAGAAAACACGGCACGCGCCGTTTTCCTATAACTGTAATAGAAGTAGAATCGGCTAACCCGCTGATTCCAATAAATATTTGATTAGAATCCAAAATACCATCCACTATTTACGAAATTGCAAAAGTACCTAAGTATTCGAAAACCAGTTCCACAATCCATACGCGTACAAAATATCCGTATACGAGCGCAAAGTTCACGGAGAAGTATGTCCTAATCATCACTGACTGCGTCACACCTCATCCGTCCCTGTCTTCGGTCCGCTGCTAGTTTTTAGTACATTTCATTTGGCCGTTCTAGTTGTAGAAGTCGGTCGACAGTGCGCGCGTGGAAGTGTCGACGATCGCGCGTCTCAGCCAGCTCTTTGTGACGTAGTGTAGTGCGGAAAGCCATTGTGTGCAAACAAAATGAAAGTGGACAAAGAAGTGTCCCTTGCGGGGAACGTGGACACTAAACCGATTATTTCCTCCAGGAAGGGAAGTCTTAAGGTGACCATCACACCGGCCCAGCACAAGACGTTGACGCACCTTCCTAAGAGACCGCCGGTGGACTTGGCTTTCACTGATCTCACTTACAAGGTGCAGGAAGGAAGAAAAAGCAGTAAGTATCTATCATACTAATACTATAAGTCCGAAAGTTTCTGAGGATGTTTATATGAAGATGCGTTATATGTGCTTTATTTTTGAGAAAAGTAAGGTAAAAATTGAGCAAGTTCGTATGAGCTAGTGACCAACTAGTAAGGTAATTACCCGACTTTCATTTAGAGTCGCGTACTATTCATTGTTGGAGTAATTCTGTGAAACTTCGCCATTTTATGACAGACTCAAAAAAGTTGATGCTTGTCTTACCTTAATCCTTAAATCTTGTTAAAACTCTGATGTCCTAACAAGGTATTAAATACTTTAAATATCAAAGAATAAACTATCATTGAATAAACATGACCTAATACGGCGATTGATAACGATAAATGGACTTTGGAAAGGAATTTGTTTTCTTGTGAATCGTAAAAATGGTTTCATTATTTTTCTAAACTATGCATTTTTTACTGTAGGTAGGTACCTATTAGCGTATGTCCTTAAAAACCTGCCATTCAATACAGAATATTTCCAGTTATTTTAACGATTTTAACGTTTAATTAATGCGATGACTAATGTAATGATGACCTATAAGAAATACGCACAGCCCAAAGCCTAGTTTATTGAGGAAAAACAGACTGACATTTTTTTACGCCTTATACAAATTTTTAAGTCTTTTATTTTATCCTTATCTAGCTGGACCCGAGAAGTTTCACTTACGTATAGCATGGACGAATAGTATAATAGTAAGGTTACTTGCTAGATATACCTTTTAGGGGTTTTTTATGTGCCCACCTCCCTCTTAGTTAAAGTAAATATTACAAAATTCCTTTATTTTTTAGTCAAGACAAGCCTTTCTTTGGTCTCTCGTAGAGATTCTACACATTCGTGTGGAAATTGGCATGTCGTAGATACTAAAAAGTTCGAAAATATGTGCCTAGTGCACGATAAGAGCTTTTGAAGTGCACTGGAATAAAGGATATACCTTTCACCACACTGGTCCAAAAGAACTAGTAACACGACTAGTAATAGTAGTAGTAGTAGTAGTATTAGTAGCAGTAGAGATATTAACACTATTTCTTTAATGCTTAGTTTATTCAGAAAAATAACTTTTATTATAAAACTTTAAGTTGCGTGCGAGTGTCTCGTTGACGTGGTCAACCGGTCTTCGTAATCGACTAGTTTTTTGTTTTAATTCAAATTAATATGCAGTTTTTCAAGTTATGTTTCCTTCAATCATTTATGTTGGCGAATTATTAAAAAAAAATTGCCGGTAACCAGTATTACCTCCAAAACTTCCGTGGGCACTGTGGGCTTATAAAAAATTTAACTTGACTCGCATCGAATCTGTGGATAGATCACTGGTATTAGTGGTAGTGACCGTACCTTCGGATTTTTAGGTTGTGGGTTCGAATTCGATCGTGAACCAATAGGTTTTTCTACCCAAAAAATAATGTACTCGATAGGTACAGTTATTATCTACAATCTGAGGATCAACCACAAATTGGCTTTAGTCCACCAAAATGTAATAACACTGTATGTAACTGCATGGGTTACTTACCTAGTATTGTCGTTTGCATAAATACATTTTTGTTAAAGTATCCAGACTCGTGTTCGCTGTGTTTATGCCATGAAATTACTTTAGTGTTAGAATGGAAAGCGCCTATTTCGGCATTTAACTGTACATTACGTTACAAACATGTGCAAATTCAACGTAGAATAACATTTTAAAGTAATCCTTGTAGTTTTATTAAATAAAAACAAAATTTCTTTGATCCATTAAAATTTAATTTGATTGATTAATAACTTGACTAGAAGATTATAATCATTAATTTGTATGGACTTTGGATTAACAGAGACATTATTTATAGCTGGGATTCGATTCGGCGATTACTGAAATTGTATTGATAAAATTTACTTGTTGTACCTTACTTACCTTACTACTGAATTCTATAGATTATAATCCTATCCAACTATATTGTAAATGTGAAAGTTTGTGAGGATGTTTGTATGTTTGTGCCTCAATCGCGCCTAAACGGCTGAACGGATTTGAATGAAACTTGGAATATACATAGTACATGTGCTGGATTAACATATAGGCTATTTTTATCCGGGTACCAAGCGGGCAAAGACGCGGGCGGCAGATAGTATTATTATAATAAATATTAAATTAAAGCCAATATTATAGGGTCACACTTATTCTAGAAATTATCAATACGCTACGATTTATTCATATTAATTACTTAAACCTTACGTTATATTTCTGTCATAAATGTAAATTAAGTTATGGACAGTTATTTATTGCTCAAGAGGCAATCTGTGTCAGGCCGGAACACATACCGGTTTTTGTATATTGAAATAATATTTATATATTAATTAGTCTTTCTATGTCTATTATATTGTCCCTTATTGCAAAAATGACAGTGCTTATTATAATAAAAATTATAATATGCTTTTAAATCTTATAAAAACAAAAATGGCAATGGTGAACTCAACATAAGCATGCAGACATGACAAATATTTATTCAAAGAACAGAAAACCCGACTGTGTAGAATTTAGGTAGTAGTTTTATCTGTCGTATTAGATTTTTTGACACATGATGATGATGAATTTATACCATTTTAGTGTAAGTTTTATTTCAACAAGAGATTCTTAAAGCCGCCATATTGGACTTCATATTGCCACTCTTTAGTGTTAAAAAAGTGTCATAGGCACACTACCTATGATACCCTCGATGTCTAGACGAATCCAACGCCATCTCATTTGTTAAAATCCATCCAACTGATTCGTTTACAGAGGCAGCCGAAGGAATAAATTGAAAATGGCTTCTTACAGCCGCCATATTGGATTTTTTTACACTATATAGCCATATACTTCATATACTAGTCATCCAGAATTCAACGACATCTCATTTGTTAAAATCCGTCCAGCCGTTTTTACTACAGCTTCAGCCAAAGGAATGTGCATAAGACTGCACTAGTGGGGGGGACTTACATACATACATACAATACATACACCATTATGTACATATTTTATGGGTGTTAAATCTAAAATTAGGTAGGTACTTGTGTTTTGTGGGTCAATCTACTCTTGAATGTTGCCCTTGTTTTCGGGAGATTCTGACTTACAAGTTTTTTCTAGCCTATTCTAATAGTAATAAAGACTACTTCTATTCCTAACAATATTCATTGTTCAACGCGAAGGCCACGTGTCAAAGACCGTTTGACATTGTATTCAGTTTTTTATTCTTCCAAGAGTTTTTCCATGCATAATGTCTAGCGTAATTAACCTTTCAGGTTTTTCTACACCCCTTAGTATGGACTATTACGACGACCTCAGTGGCGTGGCGGGCGAGTGCTCGGCTGAGACGCAAGAGGCGCGGTTTCGATTCCCTCTGCGGGAGAAATGTTTGCATGCTCTGCAAACATTTCTTCTGGGTCTGGATGTTATAATATTATGTATTATATAAGTATGGATTTAATTTTTTTTTATTAGTATTCTATTTTCTTTTATCAGCCATTTGGTTCCCATAGTACAAGCTTCGCTTAGTTTGGGGCTAGATGGTACTGTGTGATATGTCCTCAAATATTTGTTTAGGTATTTATTATAAGACGTTGCCTGATGCACATCATCGCCCAAGAGAGAGAACTCGTGTAGCGCAGACAAGCTCAGAGATGAAAAAACTTTTAAATATTAACTAGCCAGGCAAAGAAATCACCGCACCAAAAAGTAGGTAAAGTTTCAAAGATGAAAAATCCATTCTTGCTAAGACTTATTATTGATAAACCGATTACGCAGTGCAATTATCTGTAAGAGTACATGCAATTGCTATCCTCGTCTAAGTCAAGGTCCAAACGCCATTACGGTCTATTTAAGAGAATGATCTTGCTGATAAGTTATTATTGCGTTCATTTAGTTACATTATTCTCAATAATTGGCCTAGAAAAGAGTTCTCGTATTAAACTTAATTATTAGTATTGTATCTTGGATACTTATAATAATTTAAAGTTTAAAAGACTTGTAAAATGAGGAGTAATAGAAGTAGTAACGAAATTGAGTGAGGATATTAAAACGGCAAACTTCAATCGAACCATTAGGAATAAGTATTGGATTACTATATCAAGGTACATACAGCATTATTCTTGGAAAGATCCTGAGGAATAATCAACGCATAATATTTTGATTTCGATTCAACTCCGAAGTCTCGAATTGCATGCACTTACACTTCTCCATGATTATCTTCCTGCCTTTATCCCATTATTATCGGCACAGCATGTTCTCTTCTTCCACTCATTATGTCATCTCTGTACTCATTCCTTTCTTAACCGTATCATCTTTCACACAAACCATCCATCTTTTCTTTGGCCTACCTCTATCTCCAAATTCATCCACATTCATATTGCTCGCAACATGACTTTCATTCCTCTTCATATGACAGACTCCATTCTTGGACGAATAATTACACGCTCCATACAACTGTAGCCTATTTCTCCACAATCTTTCTGCACCTCACTATGCTTTGTTATTTCTTGCTTAGGATGGATGGAATTGTTATTATAGCATTATTACATTCTACTACAATATAATATTCTGTGGTTCTACACAGCTACCGTTGACACGTGTTCAGTTCTGTGCGCGGCTCTTAGAAATCATTTGAATGCTTCTCTGAAGTCTTTTTTGTTATCTTTCTTTACTAACCGCAGTAGCCTATTTGTGTAATTGCCCTAATTAGAACTCCTCAAAATACATTTAGACTGCTATGAAACAAATTACTTACCTAAATTAAACTGTGATAGATTCTAATGAGTTCTTTATTGCCGGTCGTGTACATTGACCGTTGGCCGTTTCGGTGTCGTACACTTTTTGGGGTTCCGTACCCCAAGAGTGCTAACGAGACCCTATTACTAAGCCTTCACTGTCCGTACGTTTTTATTTTAATTCATGACTTATCTGACCAATCTTATTACATTTGGCCGATAAAGGTATTTTCAATCGTTTTGCAATTGCAAGACCGATGACCTTATAGATGTACCAATATGTCCAACATAGTATTTAGCGGCAACGTTTATTTAATGAAATCGCAAAGGAAACGGGCATACTACTTGAATTGAAGGCGGAGGATTACCTAATTGGTTCTTCCACCATAACTGGTAATAACTGGGCAATGTAAGACATTGTTGCAGTTCAACGCAAACCTCTCTGAAATCAAGTCTTGTATACAAAACACTAATTATCTTCTAGTCATACGAGTTAGACAGGGCTTTTTGAAATGTTTATTTACGCTTCTTAGCTCAGTAGCTCATTTCAACAGATTGAATACCTACAGTTGCGTAAATGCTCCAAGAACAGTCCGCAACAAAATTTTCATTTGTAAATCTTTCTTAGAAATGCGTTCGGAGTTTAAAATAATATGGTGGGTGCATTATAGTTTTAGCTATGGTGGATATTCTGAGTTATGTTGTAATAAATTAGTCTCCATAAATATAAAATGTCCGTAAACTATATATCAAGTATTTAAATGTCTAGATTATTTATACCAGCTATAAACCTATTGAACCTACATAATAATATTCCCATTAACAATTACTATTAAATGCTATGGTGTGTACATTTTCGTACTCAACAAAATACTTGAGTATAAACAAACATTACAGCCTCTGACGACATTAAAAATGTTTCTTATTTTGGCCTTCTTCAGGTTTTTTTAGTAGTGTTGATGTAATATATTGATTACCAGCACGTGTCTTTGTACTATTTTCTTTTATCTCTACATAGATATGTGATGGAACGACCTGTACCTGTATCGGACATTGTGTAACTCGCTAATACTGCTGTAGTATTTTTGAAAGTCAAAAGTATTTGTGGGTATCGAAGTAGTTAATCCTCAATCTTTGTTGATAACAATAGCGATAAGCGTTATTGCCAAGGAAATTTTATTTTATTTTTATCTGGACGTCACAATTTCGATCCACATGATGCTCCTACCTTTGTGATACTTACCATCACCTATGTTTTAACCATTATTTGAGCCATTTTACAGTTCACAATCTTCTTACTTATATTATAAATGCGAAAGTTTGTGAGTTTGGATGTTTGGATGTTTGTGCCTCAATCACTCCTAAACGGCTGAACGGATTTGAATGAAACTTGGAATATACATAGTACATGTACTGGATTAACATATAGGCTATTTTTTATCCGGGTACCACGCGAGCGAAGCCGCGGGCGGCAGCTAGTATTTTATATATAAGAGAGGTCAAACGAGCATGCGGCTCACCTGATGGTAAGCGATTACCGCCGCCCACGGACCCCGGCAACATCATTTATGCTTAAAGTTAAATTAAAAGGGTATTTTTATCTGCTTACGGAAGTGTCAGAAAGGACAGAAATCCGCAATAAAGAATTGCTAATTGCTGTAACCTTGAATAAAATACATAATTACTGCTTATTATATGAACTGAATTTTCTTTCAAGCAAAAAACTAGCCTGTCGTTTAAATTCGCACCAATGGGTTTTGATATTTAAATGACCCCACTTTATTTCCAGTAACTTTGATTCGGAAGTATTGGGTACACAAACATAGACAAATTATTTGGTATAATATAAAACGTTTAATGGAAGAACCTACTTATGTAACAATTAAAGTAGGTTTACACAAAAAATACACATTAAAAAATTACTGACAATTAATACCACAGATAACAGAATACTCAGTGATAAAAATACATCAATACTTTCTCCAATACTATTTTGCTACTTACAAAAAAGATGAGCTGGGATTAAGCCCCTGGCTGGATATGGGATATTTGAAGCTCCGAAATTTTTCATATGGTTTATAGAAGTATTTGTTGTTTTCGATATAGCACTTCATTTTATGATCTAAGCTATATAATGACTTAGCTAAGTTACCTGATAATTCTGTCAGTACACAGTTGCACAGCTATCATTGTTGTTAAGTAGGTATTGATTGTCAAGAACACAATATAAATTGACGTAGATAAATACTTTATACTAGCTATAAAGTTGTTTATAAGCAGGAAGGAAGTTTTGATCGAAAAGCTTGGTCTTTTCATTCCAGTGAAATATTTAATCTGAATGATATCGAGTTTTCCTCTTCGCAATGAATTTTTACTTCCGCTTCGCAATACCGCTATCTTCCAACTGATAATGTTCAATGAATATGTTTATTCAGTGCAGAGGACTTTGACTTAGAATGACTAATGCTTAACTGAACAAAGGATTCCTTTAAAACAGGAAAATTTACTTTAAAAAAATATGTCACGTTATTTTACAGTACGACCTTTTCACCTCTAAAAGTGTGACAATACATTTTCGAGTATACAAAGACGCTATTCGAAGCTTATCAATCACTGTTTATTTTGTAAGTAGTGTAGACGACGCGTGTTATTTTGTCATTTAGTTTTGTTTTGATTTTGTTTATGTTTATTTAGATTATTTGATTAATAAAGCCAGTTGGGCAAGGCGCGGGGGACGCAGGCGAGCGGGGAAGGGGCGCGTGCATAAGCGGCGCGTTTTGTAAACTTTTGACGACAGTGATCTTTTGACATTGAATGCGCGCGAACGTACTGCCTCTCCCGCCCCTTCACTTCACCGTTTGTATTGAAATCGTGTTTTCACTGCACCTATCTTCTACATTTGTTGGTCCTTCGAGCCGGATCTCTGGATGTACCATACGCCACCCAGAAGCATGGTGAGCACGAGAAGTGTGAGGAAAAAGGAGGAGGATCAAGCGCCACTGAAAGATGCTCAACAAGCTGAACAATGCAAAGTCGAACACCCAGACACTTCAAAAGAAGCTGTAAAACCCATTGAACTCGGGAGCAAGCTGGAACAAAACCAACCCGGACCTTCTACAGCATTAAGTGTGCAAAAGTCTACCCGCAAAAAGTCATCATCAACTTCATCCATTACTGCAAGGAAGAAACGGCTTTTATTAGAAGCCGCTCAAGCAAAAGCTCAAATACGAATGGAGCTAATTGATAAACAACTAGATGCGGACCTCGCGGAACTTGAAGACGAGGGTAGCAGCTGCAGTTTACCTTCGGGAAAAGGTTCTAGTAAGAACAATGACCAAGTGGTGAAAAAGTGGCTGGAAAGCAGTCGACAGGAGTTAAAGGAGAGCGTCACTCACCGTGGTACCTGTAATGATGTGTTGCGCCCGGCACCGCAGGAATCGAACCTGCACCAAATGGACCCCGCCGGCCCGCAACACCCTGCTACGGAACTCACAATCAAAGCTCGCCCGCCACCACCAGCTCCTGGTGGTACTGATGGAACTGTGCAAGCCTTGGCGAATGCTCTGAAAGACCTAGCTGCTGCTTCTGCTACTGGTGCAAGCAAATCTAACGATAAAATGCTGAATCGTTTGTGTACGCCGAGGGACTTACCAAAATACTCTGGTGATCCGCTTGAATGGCTACAGTACAAACAAGCTTTTGATGAATCCTCTCAAGTGTGTAACTTTAGTGACCAGGAAAACCTGTGGCGTCTGAGGAAGAGCCTCCAAGGACCAGCCAAGGAAGCAGTGACTGCCTTGCTCATTGGTGCTACCTCTGCAGTCGATGTAATGAACACACTGGAGCTTCAGTTTGGAAATCCTGATGTAATCATTTACAGAATTCTACAGGATTTAAGTAAATTACGCCCTATAGCACAAGAATATCAGAAGGATATTATTCCTTTCTCTGTGAAAGTAAGGAACTGTGTCGCAGCTGTGACAGCCATCGGACGTGAAGATTACCTAAAAGGAATGAACATTGTTTCGGTCATTCTGTCGAAACTACCTATAGTACTGATTTCGAAATGGACGGATTACAGTTATCCTCTTATCAGTAATACCGAAAAACCGAAACTGGTGATATTGTCAGAGTTTCTCAGTGATGAAGCTTTGAAAGTAACCAAGACTTCCGTGAATTTACCGAATATGCAAAGTTTCGGTAAACAAAGTTACAGTGAGAACTATAAACATCGTACTTTAGTGGTGAACAATGAACAAAAAAGTGATGATAAGTGTCGGTACTGCCATGTGACGGCCCACTTATTGAAAGACTGTAAAAAGTTTAAAAAATCTCTGCGTAGGGATCGATGGTCATTTGTGAAACGGCACGGTATTTGTTACAAGTGTCTGACGTCACAACATAAACAAGATAACTGCTCCGCACCGGCTTGCGACGTAGATAACTGTGGACTATCCCATCATCGTTTGTTGCATTACATACCAGTGAATAAGAACTCAGTGTCGCACAATAATGTGAATATAACCGATGTCACCGAGACTGAGACAAATACTGAACCGCGGGTGGAAACTGTAAATCATTTACAAGAGAACTGCCGCAAAGTTTTGTTAAAAACTGTGCCTATTTACCTACACGGTCCTAACGGTACTTTTCGTAGTATCGCGCTACTTGATGACGGTTCAACGGTGACGTTGATAAGCGCTGCGCTGGCGTCGAAAGTAGGGTTGCGCGGTAATAAACAATCCTTACGTGTGTGCGGTGCATGGGACAATAGTGAGGTGGTGTGTCATAGTGAGGTACTTGACCTTGAACTCTCTAACTGTGAAGGAACTAAGTTTGATATTCGAGCGCGCAGTGTAACAAACATGAACTTACCAGTGCAAAATGTTACTGCCGTGGACCTGAGTGATTATGAACTGATGAAACCGGAAATGAAAAATGTGATTTGTGATGGCCAACATAGACCGGAACTTTTGATAGGGCAGGACAATTACGACTTACTGTTACCGTTGGAAATAGTTAAGGGTAAACCTACGGAACCCTACTTCACCCGCACTCCGTTGGGGTGGTGCATGCATGGCTGCATGCGTACCAAGTCCTCGGGCAACCATGTTGTGAAGCTGCAATCTACTCTGTTCCTGTCAGAAGAAAACAATGAATGTGAGCATATCCTACGAGAAATACAAGACGAGATGCGACAGTCATTTGCCATGGAATCTGTTGGAGTTACAAGTAAGCCCCGTCAAAACAAGCTAGACTTAAAAGCTGTGGAACACCTTGAACAAACGGCCACTTTAACAGATGGAAGGTGGTACGTGGGTCTACCATGGAAAGGTACCTTCTGTGAATTACCTAACTCATATAATAATGCGTTAACAAGACTGAAAGGGGTCGAAAAGAAAATGAAAGCCAATCAAAGCTTTGCAAAACGCTATAAAGACAGAATAGACCACCTGTTCTGCAACGATTTTGCGGAAAAATTCTGCGAAACAAAAAATCCGAACAGAATATGGTACTTGCCACACTTCGGAGTTGACAACCCTAATAAAGAAAAGCTAAGGCTAGTATTTGATGCAGCGGCTACAAACGAAGGTATGTGTTTAAATGACTACCTACTGCAAGGGCCGGATCTACTTACTTCACTATATGGGATAATGCTGAGATTTAGAGAAAATAGAGTAGCGGTGACGGGAGACATAAAGGACATGTTCTTAAGAATCAAGATACGAGATGTTGATCGTGATGCTCTGCGGTTTTTATGGCGAGAATCACCAGAAAAACCTGTACAAACATGGGTCATGACTAGCCTCATCTTCGGCGCGAACTGCTCCCCATTTATAGCTCAATTTATAAAAAACAAGAATGCTGAGAGATATCAGTCAACAATGCCAGCCGCCGTCCAAGCCGTACATAAACAACACTATGCTGACGACTACATAGATTCACTACAAGATGAAGAAACGGCAAGTCAACTTGTGAATGACATCACTTACATTCACAAACAAGGTGGATTCGAGATCAGAAATTGGACGTCTAATATTCAGTCTGTACTTCAAGATCTACCTAAAGAAAACCTGAGATCGACATCTGTATCATTTAAGAACGGACAACTATACGACGGAGAACGGACACTGGGCCTAATTTGGTTTCCAACTGATGATAATCTGGGGTTCGATGTGTCATTAAAAAAGATTTCCACTCCAATATTGCTTGGACAAAAGAAACCTACTAAACGGGAAATGCTTCGTGTGATAATGTCCATATTTGATGTTTATGGATTTCTTTCGCCTATCACGATCAAAGGCAAGATCATGTTACAAGATACCTGGAGGTCCGGTATCAGCTGGGACAATGAAATAACAGATCAAATATTTACAAAATGGACCGAGTGGTTGGGCATAATGACAAACATTCATGAAATTCGCCTACCTAGGCACTACGAGTCGGCAACCAGTACACCGAGCCCTATATCTGCGCGCGAGAGCGAGACGCAAGATCTCGGTACGGGCGCACCGAACAACGCGCCGGCGCTGCCACAGACCGAGCGCTATAGAAACTTACAACTACATATATTCTGTGATGCGTCGACTCAGGCGATGTGCGCCGTAGCATATTGGCGTTGGATCGACCGTAAACAAAACGTACAAGTAGCCTTTGTTTCTAGCAAATGCAGAGTCGCGCCTGTGAAGTATGTATCGATGCCGCGCTTAGAATTACAGGCAGCCGTGATGGCAGGAAGATTAGCCGATAACATAATTAACGAGCACAGAATAAAGGCTGAAAGAAAAACATTCTGGTGTGACTCATCTACGGTTTTATACTGGATACGTAATGATATACGGAATTACAAAGCCTACATCGCCCACCGTCTCGGCGAACTAGACGAACTGACGAAAATTGAAGAATGGAAATACATACCTACGAAGTTGAATATCGCCGACATTGCCACACGAGAAACCTGCGAAATAAAAACATTGAAAAATGAGTGGTTATACGGACCGTCATTTTTATATGAAGAAGAACAAATGTGGCCTGGAGAGTCTAAGATACAGCTACCTGATGTTCGCGATGTGGACCTGGAATGCATAAATAATATCCACGTTGCGCCTATGTGCTTACCTGCTGTTCCGGAACCAGAAAGGTTTTCTTCTTGGCTGCGACTGGTGAGATCTATGTGTGTGGTTTTATCTTTCATAGATAAATGCAGGAAAGTTTCTAGTTCTGGTGCAGATGGCGCGATGATGGAACGCGCTGAGACCGTGTTGCTGAAGTACTCCCAGATGAAAGCCTTCCCAGAGGACCTGCACAACCTGGAACATAATAAAAGGTTAGATAAAAAAAGTAAATTACTTACCTTGACGCCTATACTGGATGATGATGGCTTGCTGAGACTGTCTGGCCGCATCGACGCTGCACCTGAGGTATCTAATTGTGTAAAACATCCAGTGATACTTCACGGCCGCTGCCATATCACTCACCTCATTGTGAAGTACTACCACGTAAAGGCATGCCACGGGAATCAGGAAATGGTCGTCAACGAACTGAAACAGAAATACTGGATTATAAGACTACGGCCTACCGTGAAATATATTAGTTCAAAATGTATGTTTTGTAGAATAAAGAGGGCTCAGCCCCATCCACCCCGAATGGGTGACTTACCTGAAGCGCGGCTTGCTCATCATCACCGCCCATTCACTTTCACCGGAGTAGACTTGTTTGGCCCCCTGGAAGTAACAGTTGGCCGACGCCGAGAAAAGAGGTATGGTGTTATCTTCACTTGTCTTACCGTAAGAGCTATTCACATTGAGATAGTGAACCAGCTGACTACAGACGCACTAATAATGGCTCTCCGACGGATGGCAGCCAGAAGAGGCTGGCCTCGATTCTTATACTCAGACAATGGAACGAATCTAAGAGGAGCTGACGCGGAGCTGAGGAAATGTATCTTGGAACTGGATGCGGAGAAACTCAAGTTAGGAGCGACTACCTACAGTATGGCAACGACATGGGTTTTCATACCACCGGCTAGCCCTCACTGGGGAGGGGCTTGGGAACGGCTAATCAGAAGTATAAAAGACGCACTTAAGGTCATATTGAAGGAACGAGCGCCACGTGATGAGACACTTCAAACCTTATTAGCAGAAATAGAACAGATAATAAACAGCCGTCCCCTCACCCACGTCGCAGTAGAACCTAACAGTAATGAGACGCTTACTCCTAACCATTTTTTACTGGGAACATCGTCCAACCTACCTACTTTAGGTGTTTTTGATGAGTCCGATACCTACCTCCGAAAACAATGGCGTCTGTCTCAAAAATTGGCTGATATGTTTTGGCAGCGTTGGGTGCGCGAAGTCCTGCCGGATATGCGCCCCAGACAAAAATGGCATGATGAACCAAGACCCTTACAAGTGGGAGATCTTGTATTAATAGTGGACCCTAACTCCCCCAGAAATGTATGGCCAAAAGGAGTAATACAGGCTGTTATATCCGGCAAAGATGGGCGAGTTAGGGTTGTGGATATTAGGACAAACTCAGGCATTTTAAGAAGGAATGCGACACGCGTCGCCCCTATCCCTATGGCTGATTAGCGCTGTGCCAGCACTAGGGAGGGGAGTGTAGACGACGCGTGTTATTTTGTCATTTAGTTTTGTTTTGATTTTGTTTATGTTTATTTAGATTATTTGATTAATAAAGCCAGTTGGGCAAGGCGCGGGGGACGCAGGCGAGCGGGGAAGGGGCGCGTGCATAAGCGGCGCGTTTTGTAAACTTTTGACGACAGTGATCTTTTGACATTGAATGCGCGCGAACGTACTGCCTCTCCCGCCCCTTCACTTCACCGTTTGTATTGAAATCGTGTTTTCACTGCACCTATCTTCTACAAGTAGGTTACTTTTGTTTTTGTAATTATAGCAAAATATCGTATGTAATCGTAAACAAAAAATTTACATGACATCATTAAATTCAATTGTGTAAATTTAAATTTATGTTCAAAATCGTTTCTGATAATCTGTAAAAAATATTTTTTTTAAACCTATTGGGATCGTGCCGAAAAATCATAATTTGTATTACAATTCATAACTCAGATGCGTTGTCGTGGAGAAAGTCTAGTAACTCGTTTTAACCCCAGAAACTCCACTGAGCTTGAATTGATCAAGAGACATAACATACTTTCTCTACAGTAAGTGCATTTGTAAGTCTTTGTTTTAATATCGTATGATCATCTTGTCTAAGAGTACCTTGATATTAGTGAAGAGGTTCAACGTATTTAGGGAACAGTTGATATGACTCTATTTTTTTTTGTTGTTCAATAGCTTTCACCTACGGCTTTGCTATCGTGGCGCTCGGATAAAAAGTAGCCTTCATAATATTCCATCACCATTTGCTGACGTGGTACTTTGATAGAATATAGCCTATATTTTAATCCACCACGTCACTAACTGTTTATTCCATGTTTCGACCAAATTCCGTTCAGCCTTTATGCCGTATTCGGCCACAAATCCTAACATCCTCACAAACTTTCGCGTTTATAATGTGTGATGTAATGTAAATGTAAGTGTGTGATTTGTTGTAAAATTTATCTCATACACATGTTCCAAACTGTAAATTCCCGTATATTTCTTAATATTTTCACTGTTCCACAGATGTGAAGACTATTTTGAAGTCGGTCTCTGGCCGACTTCGCTCTGGGGAGCTGACTGCCATCATGGGACCTTCAGGCGCGGGGAAGTCCACGCTCCTCAATATCCTCACTGGATACAAGTAAGTTTCAAAACTGGATTGTCTCTACAATAAACCCCTGTAATGTACAAAATAGTTCGTCCTCGAATTATATTGGAAAGTCCTATGTATAGCTGTGGACTTCTATAGACTGATGATGATAGTGAAGCTGCTATAAGTCCTTAACATAATGTTAACGTGCAACTGCGAGGTTCTATGTATTTATCAGGTAAATATATAGAGGTCGAGTAACTATACATGGAGTTTGAAACCGGAATTTATAAGCACATGAGGGTCTCTTAATGAATATTTACATTAAAAACAATTTAGATCACGATTCAAATTGACCTTTATGTATCGATCTCAATAAAGAAATCCGATTAATATTTACCAAAAATGGAATCAAAAAGTCAGTTTTCCGGTTGACATTTTATCGAAATGGTAAAATGTAAGGACATACATCATCCGGTATTTAGGTACTATTATTGTGAAAGTTAAAATGTACGTCAGCAGAGGAATTCCGCAATCAGACTTGATTGGCGGACTAGACGTTATAGGAAAGGAAAATTCCGACGTTGTATCAATTTAAGAATTTATCTCTTTAAGACATTTTATCATTGACATATTTTTTCATGTAGTATGCGTCGTCTGTCATGCAGCTATTTATAAAATATTAAAATATTAGAATATTTTTTTGTCATTTCACACATCGCCATCTATCCCTAAACTAAGCAAAGCTTGTACTATGGGAACCAGATGGCTGATAGAATACTTATAATGTTCATGAAAATTCGCGTATGTTGTTTGTTTAGATAGTACCTATGTATCAAAATCTTGTTCCTCATGTGAAGTACGGTAGAAATAAAAACATCATTATGTTCTGTTCAAATAATGAACCATCACCGGAACAGGTGGGTTAAATATAAATAGGCCACATTATCTGATCTGCTGCTGAATTGATTTGTGTACGATTTATCAAAACTCGGACCATTTTACGGCCAAATATAAATCTGCTACTCAATCGAATTGCGAACTATTCATTCACCTACGATTCGGACCATTTTACAAAAATTACAGGAATCGCTTAAGATTTGCTATAAAATCGAAAAATGAATTGCAATAAATGAATCGCTCAAAGTGTCATTTTTAGGCACACAGAATACGGAATAATATTTGTATTCTGTATTCTGCGGGTAAAGGTCAGTGGTAACTTCCGCTCGAAATTCACAATGAACAGGAAATGCCCTATTTCGCAGCACTTATCAGACCTTTTGATTCGTCATCTCGGAAAGGTGTAGGTTGCTGGCGTCTGCTGATCAATTAATTCGTACTAGGTATGCAACTACTACTCGTACCTACTACTACA
Source organism: Scotopteryx bipunctaria (assembly GCA_949320045.1). Lineage (NCBI taxonomy): Eukaryota > Metazoa > Arthropoda > Insecta > Lepidoptera > Geometridae > Scotopteryx > Scotopteryx bipunctaria. The sequence goes on along the minus strand of OX439450.1, from coordinate 6,417,023 downwards.
ACTAGTCGTGTCACTAGTTTCGAGCCAGTGTGGTGAAAGGATTCAAAGACTCCTGTCGTGGACTTGACACATGTTTTCGAACTTTTAGGTTTTGCGACATGCCATTTCCTCAGATTTTTGAGTTAGATACACACATCAATTTTACGAAAAGAAAATCCATTAGTGCACGGACAGATTTGAACTCACAACCTTAGGATCGGAACGTGGGGCCGCTACCAGACTACTAGTGCTCTCTAGACTCCTAGTGATGTGAAAGGATTAGAGTGCGCCAAATTTAGTTCTAGTTAGTACGAGTATGCTCCTATTAATACCTACTATTAGTTGCATATTCGGACAAATTCGGTTTTCATACAAAGCACGAAGTTTGTCGAGGCGCACAATATTTGTGGTACTACTGTATCTCTGTCTTCTTGAAGTTTATTATTGCAAGGCAGACGGGTAATTTTGATACTATTTCTGACTGTTGATTTTAAGATCATTCAGATGTTATTTCTTACAAATGCGTCTATTCGCTTCTGTGATAAAAATTTCAAGTTCCGGTAGCGTTAACCCATGTTTGATTACGCCAGTATAGTTTTTACTTTTGTTGATTTGAACTTAATTTATTTGCACAATTTAGCACCCTGTAGAAAACGTGTCAAATGCGCGAAAGAAGCCTATCCCCGAATACTCAAACGCGACTCAGAGTTGAGCACGTCTCAACTCACGGTCTCTTTTCAGAATGCATAGACTTTCACACCTTTATTTTTGCTGATCAATACTTCAATGCTTATACAAATGAACTACGAAACAAAGACTCAACCTCACTATCACATATCGGTAACCATGCTAAAAGTTTCCTTTTAGTACTATTTATCGAGCTAGAACTAGGTCGTGCGTTCGATTGCATTACGAATATACCTAACTATTGCGTGCTACTTCTATGAATCCAACTATGGACATACATATTTAAAGAAGATTTTATTTGTATGAGGCGAATGTGAATTGTATCTTTAGAAGATGGACCTGGACCAAATCGGTGATGTTTTGGAGAAAGGCCAAGTAAAGAGTATCCTAAACCGATGAGTATGCATGAAAAATGTGATGACAGTGAATGAAGAGACAGTAGTACTTATGTCAGGACCGAAGCCAATGGAGATCTGTGATCTCCGCCTACTCTAATCCTACTATCCTACTAAATTATAATTGTGAAAGTTTGTGAAGATGTTTGTATGTTTGTGCCTCAATCACGCCTAAACAGCTGAACGGATTTAAATGAAACTTGGAATATACATAGTACATGTACTGGAGTAACATATAGGCAATTTTTATCCGGGTACCACGCGAGCGAAGCCCCGGGCGGGCGGCAGCTAGTGGGATTATAGGCGTGATATTAGGTATGTATGTATGATTTTATTTGTAACGTAATTTTTTCCTTCACTAATTTTACTATTTCCTCATCATTCGAAGTTTTTCCTTGCTCATCATAATTCTGCAATGACAAACCTTTACGTTAAAAGTTTAAATAACTATAACTTTGTTTATCGTCGAAGTCTATGTCGTATGTCGCAGGTGAAAGGTCGTATGTTGTCTGTCTCATAGATAGAATATGCGCAAGTAATATGTTACATGTATTTAGCGACCTCGGTGGTTATAGCGTGGTTTGCGGGTGTCCGGCTGAGGTGCGAGAGGTGCGGGTTCGATTCCTGTGGCATGATAAATTTGCACACACACACAATATGTTGTGTTATAAAATTAAGGCAATAAAATCAAATAAAAAAAAACTTAAGTATTAGATTTTTTAACAGGACCTACCTCCTTAATTTAGTAATGTCCATTGGCAATGATGGTACGGTAGTTATGTTGTCCTAATTAGACTTAGAATAGGTTCTTCGTTTGCAAAATTTTAAACAAATTGCGTTTTATTTGACGTCAAACAGTAACCTCGCCAGCTTGATAATAATACAAAGTCATGTCATCTCGGATAATCGTCTGCTCGCTTCTGCGTGTTGAATTACGGTGGTAATTTCCGGGTTGTACGAGTCGAGTGAACTAAGTCAGCCTAGTAGGTACCTAAACTAAGGCCTTTTCCCCATATATACTAGATGATTTATACAGCGGCAGGAGGCAACTTTTACCTTCACAAACGGGACGCTGTAGTGCCCGGGACGAATTAAGATGGAGTAGGCTTGCCCAGCACCTATTCCATCCTCTCAGCTTAACCGGTCTTGTCCACAGGAAAGACATGGTCAATACGTGCGGAGCTGACTAAGCCGCGGGTTTCTTCACGATGTTTTCCTTCACCGTCTGAGATAACTGGTATAGCGCACATAAATTTTTCGCGCTGAAAAATTCATTGGTATGCGACCGGATTTGAACCCAGGACCTTAGGATCGAAAGGCGGGGTCACTACCAACTAGACCACCAGTGTTCAGTAGTAGGTACCTACTGCATTGATTTATGCTGGTTCCAATGTTCTACTAACGGATCGATTAAGACCAGAATAAAATTGTTATCTGTAGAAAAGTGTCAAGCATTTTTGACAGAAAAATAACGTTGTTATACTAATGAACAATAATCGTACTTATTAATCGTAATTATTCTTTACTACTGTAAAGAAAAGGAATCATGAAAGAAATTATATCCCAAGAATAAGCGAATTTAAACATGAAAAATTCAGTCTTCGTCAATCAAATAACACTCATATAACAGGATAAGCGTAAATTCCGACGAGGAAACAATAGCTCACTTGAAGTTTTGTAAACAGTTGTTATCGAGGTAAAATACTTAGAGCAAGAACAACAGTAGGTGTATACCTACTTCTTATGGTCAATCACCTTGTATGCCATTGGATTACAATATCGTTGGCTGCTGATGGCCGTGACCGCGTTATCTTGCAAATGAAAAATGCTTGACAGTTATTCTACGTAGAAAGTGACTACTAACGGGACTGTAAGAGCGTATTATGATAGGCGATTGTATGACACATTAACTCTGAAGGCTTTTCACACACATACACACACACACATTGTGTGGATTCTATATCTGAATATATAAAACTCATACGTTACTAACTGACTGACAATTAACGCACGGACTAAAAAATCATAAGTCCTAGAAGCATGAGACTTATAAAAAAAAAATCCCGAAATTAAATTCCTAGAGATCTTAGCGGAAGATATTTGTATGAAAGAAAAGCTTAACGCGGGCAAAGTCGCGGGGCGTTCCACTAGTAATATATAAAACTCATAAAAATAACTATAATTATTTGTAATTTTAGGTTTGGATTATGTTTCTCACGATACAATCACAGTGGTTATTTAGCGACTAGCGGCCGCCCGCGGCTTCGCTCACGCGGTACCCAGATAAAAAGTACTCTATATCCCATTCCAGCACACGTAGGTACCTACTATCCTCATTATTCATTATAATATAGTGTACGCTAAACAATGGCTAAAGTATTGCCATCTCTTACCATTTCATAATGACAAACAGCGACAGGGCTAACTTTAAGCAATGGTTAACTTTTGCGAACGAATATGAATAATAGGGTATGTAAGTATGTTCCGTAGTTTTTGCGTGAAAGAGTAACAAATATACCTAAATCTAAAAATTAAGAAATTTTGGTGAATTTAGTAAAAATTTTGAGAGTTAAGGTAAACTTTTCAAAACGCAACGATAGCGCGATAAAATTTGATCAGAATTAGCAGCGACATCTAGTTTTCAGACGTAGAATTACGTCAGAACTACATGAATAATCAAGATTGGAAACTTATTAGACCAGAAATAATTTATGCTTCCTTTCACAGGTAATTTGACATTGACAGTTCCTTTTACATATGTTTTGTATCATCTATTACTAATCTTTGGTACCTATCATGTATTTATTGTTCTGAGGTATCATCGCTGTCATAATATGTCAAAATAAAAGTATTCTATTTTTCATGAAAAACATGCCAAAAATAAAGAATTTACAGGTAATTATGACATCAACTAAATGAGAAAAATCGGCTCTTTAATTTGATATAGGTTATGTGCAGTTTTAGACCAAAAATTGATTCCAGGTTTTCATCCCTTTTCACCCCTTTAGAGGTTGAATTTTGAAAAATGCCTTCTTAGTACACCCCTACGTACCAAGGTTTACCTACACTGAAAATTTCAAGTCTCTACGTCCAGCGGTTTAGGCTGTGCGTTGTCTGTCAGTCAGTCAGTCAGTCAGTCAGTCAGTCAGTCAGGACAAAGATTCTTATAATATAAGATTGTATCGTGAACATTATTATAAACCAAAAATGTTGATATCATTACTTTGGTGACGACATTATTTGAGAGCCTATTACTAAAAAATACTCAATCACGCCTTAACGGCTGAATGGATTTGAATGAAACTTGGAATATACAAAGTATGTGTGACAGCCTATATGTGTAACATATAGGCTACTTTTTACCGTGGTATCACGCGAGCAAAGCCGCGGGCGGCAGCTAGTACAAATAAAATTTACAAAATACAAAAGAAACAGTCGGCTATCAAAGGACTGTTGCAAACGGTCTATAGATGGATAGCTCACCTGATTCAGCTCATCAGACGGTAGAAGCGTGCCCAAAACGCTGGCCGCATTTTTAACGCTGAATGGCAATACCGATCCGTTGAGCCATATAAGAACCTGCTCTTGAATCGCGCATCGCTTCGACCAGACGCCCTAAAGAATTTTGAAAACTCGGCGGGCACCCGTGCCCCACGGACCTAGGGGACCCCTTAAGGATCAAATACATAAATCCAGTCGAGATTTGCATATTTGCGCCTTTTGAGATCCTCTGCCGAATCTCTAACTGAAGCCCCCGGCAAATGAGAATGCGTAAGGGTATCTACGCATATGGCTTCCCATACCAAAGGCTTCCCCTTCTCCCAAGGAGCTAGAATCATACCGTCGAGACTTTTACCGTCATCACGAAGCAGATCATTCAGTTCAAGAATGGCTGGGACATCGACACTGGTAACGCTCGACGAATGATGATATAAATCGACTTAAAATTTTCTTAAAAGTTGACCTTGCTTGATACAAAAATCTGAAATATACAATAGTATTTGCAGAGCTCGAGCACGTTTTATTTACTGTGTTCCTTTTGCCATAATTCCTTGATGAGTACTCTCCTCCTCTTCTTCACTAAGAACGCGGTCCGATGCGTTTTCTAAGTTATTACTACAGAGTATATTGCGTTCAGTAATATGACGTTGCAACAGCTTATTTGTACCTACACATTTCGAGTGTACTTATAAATAAATATTGCAACAAAGATCTTAGCTTGGTATGGCTTGTTACCGTTCAACGGATCTCTGACCTTCGTGCAACTTAATAAGTATTTTTATTGCAAGGATATTTGCCACAAAAACTTGTCCTGCAATTACGCAAGCAAAATCGAAATTAAAGCAAAAGTTGTAATTCTGATTATGAACTACTGGCTACTCAGAACTATTTATACATACATAATATCACGCTCATAAGGGTTGGTAGAGACCACGGATCTCCATTTACTACGGTCCTGACATACTGCATTTATATTTCATGTTAAATACAAATCCGTTTAGCCGTTACGCCTTGATTGAGGGACAAGCACCCAAATATCCAGGCAAACATTAGAATGTTTGCAATTCTAGAGAATACATCCGTTTAGCTCTTACTGACATAGTTCTGACTCCACAATAGGATTCCCTGTATCGCAAATACCAACAGTTACATGCACCATGTTACCACAACACCCAGACTTGAAAGAAATATTTGCAGTACATTCAAACATTACTCCCGCAAGGACTTGAGTCTCAGCCGGGTACCACGCCATCGAGTTCTTCAATATTTATACGGTATGAAAAACATTCAACACTGTCGCTATAAAGGGGTGTCGTGTACACACAGAATTACTAATAATTATGCTCTGTAATGATTATGTGATCAGCATTGCGCCATGCGTGTAAGGTTTCCTGGTATATTGTGTGACACTTACATACGTCACATCATCACAAATCGTTTTGTTCATTATTATTTTTTATGTAAAGTACAAAAGGGTATGTACAAAACGCACGTGGAAATCATTGCAATTCTAAACAAATCCACGTAGTCGAAAAGTTACATTGACTTAAAAAAAAATGTGTTGAATACCTTTCGTTAACATTTTTGGATGTGTTCTTTCGATATAACATGCTGACGAATCTCTTATAACAACGAATTATTATTATTAGAAATAATAATGGGCAATTTGGATAATCAAGAAAATCTTGTCTTGGAGTACCTAATGATTTAAGGCTGACAGGTCGCTATAATAACGTCAAGTTTTCAACTTGTTTTCAAAAACAAAAATGATTTGTCTCGATATAATGATACTCGTACTAACCTTGGTCGGCGCTATCGGGGGTTACAGATTATTATAGTTGACTCCATAATTACTTGCCAGGCTATAATGTTTAGACTTGATTGAAACGTTGAGCTTATTTTTTCGTGCAGCTAATGACTGGTTTAGACCGGGCCATCGTCGTAATAAAACATAGCACAATAATCTAAATATACAATATTCTTATGTTACTGACTGACTGATTGACAATCAACACACAGCGTTTCTAGGACACAAAGTTTCTAGGACTCATGGTATAGATGAGTCCTAGAAACATGAAACTTGGAAGTTGAACTCCTAGAGAGGGGAAGACGAAGTTTGTAAAAAAAAAATCAGCGTGGACATAGTCCACTATTTATTAATTTATGTGAATTCATCAGTTTTTGATATAACTATACCTAGCATACATCACCACACGGGAATTGTTGGAATGTAAACGCATTGTGTCACACACAATTGCCAGGATATACACAACGCATTAAGTCTGCGTTTGCGCGCCTTTTTGAATGCACGCATAAAGCGTACTTTCCGTGAAAAATGACGAACGTGTTAAAATGTAACTCGTGTAACATAGTTATTAGTGAAATTCTGTCCTTTATACAGAATAAAATAGAGGTAATGGATAATGAGAGCCTAATCAGAATTTGTAGCACGGCGTTCACCTCGGAAGATGTTGATGCGGCTAAAATTTTGCTGTTTGCGTCGATTACGACTTCTAAGCGTAAGATTTCCCGGAAAAAAATTGATGGTAAAATACAGAAAGACCTCCAAGATATTATTCAGCTGTTTAAGGACACGGACCCTGAGCTGATACCCATATTTGTTGCTAAGGATCTGTACAAACTTCCTCCAGTTCTGTTCGATCATCTTGATGCAACGCGTCTTCTCAAGGATATACTTCTTCTTCAGGAGGAGATGAGGTTTGTTAAAGAGTCGTATGCTACGAAAGCTCAACTTGAAGAGTTGAAAAATGTCCAGGGGGAAACGACCTCGCTGCCTGTTTCACAGTCTTGCAAAAGGACGGAAACCCAAGGACGAGCCATTTTACTGCCGGCCAACACAGCTTCTAGCCGTGAGTCCACCCAGAATGATTGTAAAGATAACATCTCAGATAACATACTTATTAGAAAAATAAAATCCAAACGTAAGGTGCAACAAAAAGTTCATTCACCCGTCATTGATGCTCTTCACATTCCTATCTCTGTCACACCGCTCTCTTCGCGCGAAAATACGGGTATATTCCCAACCGGACCGGAAGTGGCAATAGAGTCAAATCGCAACATGATTGACTTGAAGAAACAAGCAGCGTTTCTGTCTGCATCTCATAGTAACCAAGAGATCTCTGAAACTATTTTAGAGCATGTTCATGTTGCTACCACACCTGTCGAACAGCAAAATGGGGGCAAGCAGCATATATCGATGGCAGACGTAGTTAGTAATGACATGGAGTGGAAGCAGACCAGGCCATCCGATGAATGGGTACAAGTACAAAGAAAACGTCTAAGAAATAGATTTGTGGGCCAGTTAGGAAAGGCACAAAATGAATCAGGGAAGTTCAAGGCGGCTGAAGCTAAAGTTCCGGTTTTTATTTCGAATGTTCACAAAGACACTACAGAGAACGATATCATAGAATATATCCGATCCAAAACGAAAGAAACGGTTACTTTGGTAAAAATGAAGAGTAACAAGGTCAAAGAGCACAATGCTTTTAAGATATGGGTTAACAAGGACAAATCAGATATGTTTTTAAATGACGATTTGTGGCCGGAGGGAATTTCTTTTCGAAAATTTGTAAATTTTCGACGCCCCCTAAGTGAAGCTGAGACAGACTTTAATCATGCTTTTTAATGATGGATCACACCAAGAATAGCAGATTTATTAGTTTTAATTGCAAAAACTTAAAGCGATCTATGGAATGCGTGAGGAATCTATGTAAAACGGCTGATGTTGTTGCGCTACAGGAAACATGGCTGATGCCACATGACATACCTTTACTTGGTAACATCGACCATGACTTCGGGTTTGCGGGACTATCTGCCGTTGACTCTGGTGCAGGGATTCTACGTGGAAGAGCCTATGGAGGAGTTGCTATTTTGTGGCGGAAAAGTGTTTTTAGTAATGTTTCTATTATCAACTGTTACAATAATAGGATAGTGGCTATAAAAGTGAAAAATGGTGATCGTTCCTTCTTAGTATGTAACGTGTATATGCCTACTAATGATATAAACAATTTGCCCAGTTTCACTGATTGTTTAGGTAATATAAGAGCTGTGGTAGAGAATAATGATATCGAAGCTGTGTATATTCTCGGGGACTTTAACGCGCACCCTGACACCCTTTTCGAAAAGGAGCTATCGGGGTTTTGTAGTGAACAGGAATGGATAGGGGCGGACTTAATGAAGTTACCATCGGATACATTCACTTTTATTTGTGGTGCTAGTGGATCCAGAAGATGGTTAGACCATTGTATAGTAACTAAAGCAGCGTGGGAGTCTGTTATTGATGTTAAAGTGAACTATGATGTACTCTGGTCAGATCATTTTCCGCTTGAACTAACCTGTGATTTAAAATTAGTCAGACCTAAAATAGTATCTGAAGCTATGAGTTGTAATAAAATATTGTGGGGTAATAGAGATGTAGACCAAATAGATAGGTATTTTAATATATGTAAAAATAAGCTTCGTGATGTTGATTTTCCAATAGAATTAAGGAGCTGTTGTGATAAAACTTGTAGTGATTTAAGTCATAGACTAGTTATTGATAATCTTTATAATCACATAGTAACCATTCTCTCAGAGGCTGCCATTGCTACACATTCAGGGTTTCATAGAAATAAGGGGAATGTTAATATAAACAATAGAAAACGGGTTACGGGATGGAATCTTCACGTTAAAGATGCTCATAGGGAGGCTAGGCTAAGTTTCCAAACGTGGGTACTCTACGGTAAGCCTTCTGCAGGTTCTATTTTTGAGAAAATGAATCAGGATAGAAAACTGTTTAAATCCAAATTGAAATGGTGTCAAACAAATCAAGAACAAATTGAAATGGACATACTAGCCACACACCATGACAATAAAAACTTCGCCCAATTTTGGAAAGGCACTGCCAAATTTAATAATAGGCCCAGTTTTCCAGAAAGTGTAAATGGAATTAATGGTAACAAAAATATTGCTGAGTTATTTAAGGATAGTTTTAGGGTTCCAGCAATTCCAATTAGTGATCATCTAAATATAGTAGTAGATAACAGTAAACAAAATAAGATAGAAAGTCCGACAGCAGGAACAGGATTACCTCGCTTTTCTCCTAAAGAAATTGACCAAACTATTAAGATGATGAAGAGGGGTAAGTCCCCGGGTCATGATGGGCTCAGTATTGAGCATTTTCAGTGTGCTGGAGTTCATCTACCTAGAGTTCTCTCTATGCTATTTTCATTTTGTATAAATCATGCCTATCTCCCACAGGACCTAATGAAGACAATAGTAGTGCCAATAGTAAAAAACCGGACAGGTGATGTTTCCAATAAGGATAATTATAGACCAATATCTTTGGCTACAATATCTGCCAAAATACTCGACAGTTTGCTAAACAGCTATCTAAATAAAATGGTTAACTTACACGATGCTCAATTTGGTTTCCGGAAAAGAGTGTCCACAGAAAGTGCAATTTTATGCTTAAAGCAAACTGTAGAGTATTATACTAAAAGAAAAACACCTGTGTACGCTTGCTTTTTGGACCTCTCCAAGGCTTTCGATAGGGTCTCGTATGATATTCTATGGAAAAAATTGGAGAGGGTTCTGCCAATAGAATTGATAAATGTTTTCAAATTTTGGTACACTAATCAGTTAAATTTTGTTAAGTGGTCTCATGAGCTGTCAGATGTGTATGGGTTAGAGTGTGGAGTAAGACAGGGGGGGTTGTCGTCACCTACACTCTTTAACCTATACATGGATCAACTGGTTGTTGAACTGAGCAGTTCCCATGTCGGGTGCTCAATTGACGGTTTGATGATGAATAACATTAGTTACGCCGATGATATGGTACTGCTCAGTCCTTCAATAAGTGGTCTTCGAAAACTACTAAAAATGTGTGAAACATATGCTAATTTACATGGGCTACAGTACAATGTAAAGAAAAGTCAACTCTTAGTTTTTACTGGTAAAAATAAGGCGCCGGAATTTGTACCCCCCGTTACACTTTATAATAATACATTATCAGTAGTAAAACAGTTTAAATATCTTGGTCACATTGTTACAGAGGACTTGAAGGACGATGCGGATATTGAGCGGGAACGTAGAGCGTTAGCGATAAGAGGGAATATGATAGCCCGTAGGTTCGCTCGCTGCTCAGTTGAAGCTAAAGTCACATTGTTTAAAGCTTACTGTCAGTGCTTCTACACCAGCAGCTTATGGGTTAATTATTCTCAGGCATCGTTTAACGCTCTACGTGTTCAATATAACAATATTTTTAGAATGCTGTTAGGACTACCAAGATTCTGTAGTGCGTCAGGTATGTTTGCCGACGCAAGGACAGATGGTTTTCATGCTATCATTCGAAAACGGATAGTCTCTTTGCTCGGACGGGTGAGGAATAGTCCTAACGGCTTTCTCAAAATTTTCGCTCGAAAATTTGATTCCGGCATTTTTATACACTGGCTAAAAGTCGTTATATAACTTTTATTTTTATTTTTTATATTTAGAAGATTTTCATTTCTATTTTCATTATTCAAATATTTATGTTAGATTTTAAATGTACCTATATACTTAGTTTATTATGTTTTGTGTTCCTACTTCTTGTTTTGTTTATATTCTTAATGTACCTAACTTTAGTGTTGTATTTTTCTATGGACCTGTGTCTGAAATAAAGTTTTATTATTATTATTATTATTATTGTCCTTAACCCATTCCATATTCTTGCTTAATAAAAAGTATGACTCAGAATTTTCGTCCAGATAAAGTGTTAGCTGCTTTCAGTAAATATGACAGATGAATATAAAAATGTAGGCGTAAAAAATCTATGACACAGAGTTAGTCACTGCTTATCATTATCTATCGATCGATATGTAGGCATGTGCCTTGTGCATTTATAGTAGTTAAAACATGGAAAAATTGATTAGATAGTGCATAATCATGGTCTGATGTTAGCATCAATTAGGTATTAGAATTTCTATGTATGTCAAGAGTAATACGAAGGCTATTTGAAACTTCGCTTGGATAGAAATGTAGGTCGTAATGTCCCAAATAACATCCCAGCTCTTGACTCGGTGTAAAAATAATAACGTCTTCTATGATCGTCGTTTGAAAGTAGCGCAGCCCCCTTATTCTCGATTACCAAACGGAACTTAACAGCTCGTAACTTATTTGTAACGCGTCGCGTCGTGTTTTTGCAAAATATGTTGTGGCGACTCTACCTAGTGGGATATGAGCGGAAAAATGATGATGATGACCGATAAATATTTCATGTAGGCAATTGTTATAGTAGTATGTAGTAACTTTGCCCGGACTTGTTGGTATTAATTGGTATGGAAAAGATTCGTCCTGGCGGTTTGGTTTATTTAGGAGTGATATCACTGGTTGAATGCAAAATCAGAGACGGTAAACTCGAAATAAACCCGGTTTTGGTGCAGCCGCAAGCACCTGCAACCGAGCCGACTCCGCACGTATTGACTCGTCATTCCTGTGGGTCCAGTCGGTGAGGTCGAGAGGGTGGTGTAGGTTTTGGGCATGCCTGCACTATCTTAATTGCGTCCCAGGCGATGCAGCGTCCGTGGAGAGGTCACTTCACCCACTTCAGCTTGCTGTAGTGGAAAACAACACGGAGAGTGGCAGTTACCGGTTTTAAGTCCAAACAGATAGACGTAAGCGCGGACGCCAGGGGTCACTCTCGACAGTGGGAGGGTCCATCGTAGGCCCACTGACAAGTTATCGCCCGCTTCAAACTGGGCAGCCCCCGGTCAGTTAGGTACTTGTCCGTCTCGGTGCTGGCTTGTTTCTTATGGGTGGAAGGAACACTAGTATGGCTAGATGGTTGGTGCCGTTACCTGTTTCACCTGCTGTCAAGAAAAATAGTAAAAACCAATTTCAACATCGCCAATCCATGCGAATTGGGACATGGAATGTCCGTACTATGAGGACAGGCTTCCCGAACACACTGGTGTGTTGCTTTTGGCGACACACCCCAGGGTATACACTTATATACCAGGACGGATGGAAAACTATTTAACATCAGCCTATTAAAATCACGTCGACATCGCGAAGACCTCTTTGTCAACAGCCTTATGTTTGCTGACGACGCTGCGTTTGTCGCCACCTCTTCGGAAGAACTTCAGATTATGATGGACAAGTTCGCGAGAGCATGCGAACTTTTTTCAATGTCCATAAATCCGAAAAAAACCGTTGTGATGGCTCAAGGATTCGATGATAAGCCGTTGATCACACTACACGACTCGCCATTGGAAGTTGTTGACAGTTTCTGCTACCTTGGTTCCACTGTGTCAAGTAATCTTTCTCTTGATACAGAGATTAATATACGCATCGGTAAGGCATCCACGATGTTCGGGAAGCTTAGTGCAAGAGTTTGGGACAATAAACACCTGTTGATCAAGACCAAGATGACTGTCTATCAAACCTGCATCTTGACCATTCTCTTGTACGGAGCTGAGACCTGGACGTCGTATGCCAAACAGGAACGCAAGCTGAATAACTTCCACATGCGCTGCCTTAGGAGCATCTTAAAATTTTCGTGGAGGGACAAGGTAACAAACGAGAAGGTTCTCGAAATCGCACGACTGTCTAGCATTACCGCGTTGTTGAAGCAGCGGCGGTTGCGTTGGCTGGGACACGTGCACAGGATGGACCCTTCTCGTTTGCCTAGGAAAAGTCTCCTAGGGGAAATAGCCGACGCCAAGAGACCTGTTGGCAGGCCGATGCTGCGATTTAAGGACAGTGCAAAACGCGACATGATCTCTTTCGGTATTGATCCCACTAAATGGGAAGAAAGGGCGGAGGACCGGGACAGTTGGAGGAAAACTCTGTGTAATGGTGTGGCTGCCCATGACCGCGTATGGTTTGATTTGCTGTCTCAAAAGCGCACATTGAGACATGAACGTGCTGCTCTCCCTATTCCATCAACAGGGATGACACAATTTTTGTGTCCCAAATGCGGTCGTAGCTGTCGCTCCCGTATAGGCCTTACAAGCCACAAACGAAATTGCTTATTATGACCTCGGACACTGTTTATATCATCTTTTGTAGATGTAGCAGGCCATGATGATGTAGTAACTTTGTACTGGTCATGTGGATTCTGATACAAATCATGGCAAGCTATCCAATCACCTTATGAAGAAATAGTATGTTGCAAAACTCCATTAGCATCGTAAAAATCTTTGTTATTTAAATCTAGAAAATCTTATCTCAAAATATACTCCTCTTCACCAGGACGTCAGGAATGGAAGGCAGTATCACTGTGAATGGCTTGGAGCGGAATCTATCATCCTTCAGGAAGCTGTCTTGCTACATCATGCAGGACAACCAGCTGCATGGAAACCTGACCGTAGAGGAAGCTATGGCGGTGGCCACTTCGCTGAAATTGCCGAGTGCCACATCGCGAGCTGATAAGGAGGAAGTGGTGAGTGAATATTACATCTAAAAAGAGGGGGTGGAGGTAAGACCATCTATACTAGATAATTTATAAGATAAGATAAGATAAGCTAAGATAATACTTTAATACTTTATTGTGTATACCAACAAAAAAAAAACATAAAAATTACAAAAGTTTACATAATTATTCCGGTATCCACAATTGGCGGCCTTATCGCTAGAAGCGATATTTGACTGGCAACCTAAATAATAACTAAAAAGTAGAAAAAAAAGAAGTATGTAGTAAAACTAAACTTAACATTATGTACACGCGTGGACCGTTCCATTGACGACAAGTTTGGGCGATGAGGATTTCGGCTGACATACAGCATCAGGAGGCAACTTTCGTCTACACTAACAGGACGCTGTTAGTAGTGGCTGGGTCGATTTTAAGTATAAGTCTGCGACCTTAGGATCGGAAGGCGGGGTCACTACCAACTAGACCACCGGTGCTCTCTAGATAGAAGAAAATATTGCTATAACTACGTTTGATTTCGCTTAGATTTAGAAACCGGGTTTTTATAAATATCTGTTTTAGAGAATGAACAATTTGAATATGTTTTTTTTTTCAGATTCAAGAGATCCTTGAGACTCTTGGCCTCTCAGAGCACCACAAGACGATGACATCCAACTTGTCCGGAGGTCAGAAAAAACGGCTCTCCATCGCTTTGGAGCTTGTAAATAATCCACCTATAATGTTCTTCGACGAACCCACTTCAGGTATTTATATGATACTGGCTTTTTTGTCTCAAATCTAAAACCTGTTTTCAAAATGGCGGATAAATCTATCTAAATATATATAAAACTCTTACGTTACTGACTGACTGTAACTTCTCTGCTGGACTGGGAGTAAAGAAAAAACATAGAATGTGTCCAGCTGTTTCTCTCCCCAAGCATGTCGTAAAAGTCAGGGATTGTATCTTCTCCAACGTGATGGACCATCTATATGGGCGATGGGCTGATCACCTGTCACCAGGGTTCACCATATCCATCTTGGGACTTTGAATCAGGAGTGGCTGCAAGTTATTCTTATGATTACTTGCGGCTCTGCCCACCCCGTTAGGGATATGGGCGTGATAATTATGTATGTATGTTACTGACTGACTGAAAATCAACGCACAGCCTAAATCAGAAGTCCTAGAAGCATGAAACTTGGAGGGTATATTCCTCTTATGGTGTAGGTGTGTACTATAGAAGGGTATTCCCGATATTCAACTCCTACACAGAGTGAGGAAGATGAAGTTCTTATGAGTATTTTATTAGTATTATTATGTGTTTTTTGTAGTCTAAAAATATATTTTGCTAGGTTTGGACAGCTCGTCTTGCTTCCAATGCATATCTCTCCTGAAGACTCTCGCGAGAGGGGGACGTACGATTATCTGTACTATTCACCAGCCCTCGGCGCGGTTGTTCGAGATGTTTGATCACCTGTACACGTTAGCGGAAGGGCAGTGCGTGTACCAAGGCAGCACTGGACGTCTAGGTTTGTATTGCGAACTATCAAACTAGTATATAACATTACTATTATTACTATTTAAAAAAATCAAGATGGCGGATTCAAAATGGCGGCCAAAAAATTAGTTTGTCCGAGCCGGCTTAAATTTTAGTTCCGGGGGTTTTCGCGCTTGTGTTGATGTCAAATATAGGTTTTTCGATTTCACCAAATTTCAAGATGGCCGCTATAGAAAGTATTTTTGATTGTGTTTCCACTAGCAACGTTTCCGGCTCTCGCGGGCTGCTTGCAGCTCGCGCACGGGGCGACCTCTAGTTACTATTTAAAGCCCACTTCATCCCACTGCCTCTCACCCAAGAGAAGGGTCTCTTTCTTGTGCTATGGACCAATCCTTATAAATCATTACAGTTAAAAAACCATGAAGGGAAATAAAAAAACGTTTGTGATTTTATGCTATGAGAAATGGCGTCGATTCAGTATTGATGACTGACCTCTTTAGGTGGTTAGCGCCTTTATTCGGCCGAGATTTTCAACAAAAAAGTTAGCTCATGTTTTTATCATCTCTAATTTCCTGTTGCTCGGTTTTAGGCTACCAAATATTTAGGCCAAACTAACTCATAAAAAAGTATCATCCTACTATATTATAGATGTGAAAGTTTTTGAGGATGTTTGTGCCTCAATCACGCCGTAAACGGATTTGAATGAAACTTGGAATATACATAGTAAGTATTGCTGGAATAACATATAGGCTACTTTTTACCGGGGTACCACGCGAGCGAAGCCGCGGGCGGCAGGTAGTAGTCTTAATAAACTTTTTTTTTTATTCACATGTTTATTTTATGCATGTAATGTCATCTTTGTCTTGTTATTATCTTGTTTATGTTGATGCTTAAGTGACCTTGGACATAAAATTAAAATAAATACAGTTTTCATAATTACCACTCAATGTTGATAAATATTGAATTATGCTAATTACTAAGGAAGCAAAAAATACCTACTTTTGGCAAAGATAAACCTGTCTTTGCGAATCCTACGCTTATTATGCTTTGAATTTATGCGTCTCGTTGAAGGTATTCAACTTGATCTATAAGAAACTTTTAAAACGTTTTGGCAAATATTAAATTTGGTCCAATCGAGGCCCTGAAGTATTAACAAAAAGCGAACGAGTCTACTTTTTATCGGATATTCATAATTAGTGTTTAAAACCTGTATTTCTGGTATGGAGTAAAAACAACAAAAAGTTAGACCTAAAACTATTCAATTCAATCACTAGGATAATTTTGCTAACATTTTATGGGGCTAGTTGGCGCTGTGTAAATAACTACCAATATTTAAGTATTTATTATTGGTATTTACTTCTCCGCTGGACTGGGAGCAAAGAAAAAACATAGAATGCGTCCAGCTGCTTCCCTCCCCGAGCATGTCGTAAAAGTCGACTAAGGGATAGTATCCTCCAACATGATGAGATATAATAAGCAAGTATTCCCAAGGAGGGTTGACGTCAGGCAGGCGGTTCATGCTATGCCGACCCCACATAAGGGTAGGAAGATGATGATGATAATGATGATGATGATGATGATGATTAAAGCATTTATTTGTAAGGGGTATATCAAAAAGTATTCCCAAACATTACAAGACGCGTTGCTAATGTTTCCTTCGTGGCAGGTTATAAGGCAATGCCCGCCAGGGTCATTAACCGGACAAAAGCGTAAAAAGTTAATTCTGTAAATATTGGAGTTGTTTTGAAAAATCTAGAAACCTGTGTCTATTTATTTTTTATTTTAAGTATTCAAACCAAATTTCAAGTAAATCGTACCGCTCTATTAAAAATTCCCATATAAACTTTAGAACTAGCTAGAACCCCACTTAAGGGTTTATTTTGAAAAAATAAAATTTATTTTAAAGTTTATTTCTTCCATAGAAACTTTGCCAGTCTGTTTTACCCCCTTAGGGGGTTGATTTTCGAAAATAATTAGCCTTATATTAGCCATGATCTTATTCCAAAACCTAAACTAGGTTCTAAGTTTCATCAAAATCGGTTAAGTAGTTACGGAGATTCTTGGTAATAAACATTCACACGCACAAATTTTCGCATTTATAATATTAGTAGGATATTTTTTCTAAAGCAAATCTGCCATCCATACATTGTCTAATAATCATAGATCACAAAATATCCATAGTAAAATATACTTTTTTCATTAACAACCAGTTTTTATTTTATGCTTTGCATGCTAAATTTGTTTCAGGAAAACTGACTAAAACTTTACCGTATGTTGAAATTGTTTACCTATAGTTTTCATAACCTCATCAAAAATAAAAAAAAATCTTATTACACCCAGTATAAAGTTGTATTTTGTTTTCAGTGGAATGGCTGGGCAGTTTGAACCTGGAATGTCCATCGTACCATAATCCTGCGTCGTTCATCATTGAAGTGTCGTGCGGGGAGTACGGAGACAACACCGGCAAGCTGGTGCGGGCTATTGAGAACGGGAAGAACGATATCAGGTACTGTTGCTATTTACAAAATAGCCTAATAGCACTATACACCAACTAGGTAGGCTTATTTAAATATATAACACTTTTACGCTACTGACTGATACATTGACAATCAATGTACAGCCTAAATTACGGCCTAGAACATAAAACTTGGAGGGCATATGTCTCTTATGGTGTAAGGATATATGTATAAGAAGGAATTAACGAAATTCAACTTCTAGAGGTTGCAGCGGGATGATCAAGTTTCTATGAAAAAACTTTCCGCAAATAGTCGCGGGGCGTTCCATTACTCACACTATAATTTAAGTAGGTTTGTGAGGTAAATATAATGGCGCCAGACTAATATGCCAAAAATTCAATTCTCACCCCTTTGCGACTGAAAAAATCTATTTTATTTTTGTTCAGTTTTCCGTTAACCCAAATTGACGTTATTTTTACCAGGTTGAGTTAAAATGATACAAAAATGGCCTATAACTGGTTTGGTACATTCTCAACAAACTTGGAAGTTTCTGTAATAAAGCGGCTCCAAACTCAATCTTCAATTAATTTCAGAAACGGCCAACCTTTCCCCGAAACCGTTCCAAACTACAACAACAAGAAAGACATGGAGGTATCTCTGGGTTCCAACAAGGAATGGAACAAGAACGATCTCGCGCAGGTCCAGGAAAAGTTCAGAGAGACATCGAACGGCACCAATGGACACGGCAACAATCTTCAGAATGGATTACTACAGTTCGCTGCTAACGAGATCTCTAAAGGTGAGGCAAAATGTACTTTAATATGTAGAGTATTAGGTATGTTTTTCTGTAAATCGATAAGAGGATTTATTGTCTAAAGGTAACAAGTGGCAATGCAAAATCGACTTTAAATAATGCGTGATTGACTAAAATTCATTGATTCAAAATTAACTATATATTTTTAGAATATATCAATCCTGTTTCCCATAGGGGTAGGCAGAGACAACGGTAACGATTTCTACATTTGTTATGGTCGGTCCTGAAATACTACTCTCATTCACTCTCAACATTGTCTCTCATGATGGTTTAACTAAACTTTACAGAGAAATATTTGAATTTCGCAGGTTGGACCATTCACCTCATCAAAACCTCTCTCCAAGCTAAAATAAACTTTACAAGTAACAGATTTAGGTTCCTATTCCTTTGACCAATTTAGAGATCAACTTATTACTGTCAAGACTATTATATTTCTAATGCTAAATGTTCTTATTACAACCTTCATTTGTCACATACAGATATACCCTGACAGATTGCGCTATCTCGTAGATAGGGAGGTTCAAAGTTGAAATAGTTACTATTTGCTTCCTGTTTGTTTTGTGGTTTAGCTCCGGTTTGCATTCTGACCTAGTAAATGTTCAATGAAGACTGACTGATCTTATGCAACCTTGTGTCACTTTAGTTTAGGCTGATCTATACGTATTAAGTTCAAGTAGTTAACTAAATTATAACTTAACTAGCTGTAACCCGCGACGAGCTATAACCCGCGACGTTGTCTGCGTGTTAGTATAAATATATGGGGATAGTATAAAAAACATGAAGTATAGAGTCGTCGATGAATATGAATGTGGATGGATACACGGCCAGAGGAAAGCCTAAAAAAAAAGATGGATGGATTGTGTGAAAGAGGACATGCGTATGAAAGGAGTGAATACTGAGATGACGAGTGATAGGAGAAGATGGAAGAGGGAAACATGTTGTGCCGACCCCACCTAGTGGGATAAGGGCAGGAAAATGATGACAATAGGTATACTTTATCTTTCATAATCGGTATTCTTTTGCAGGCGAGCCCCTAGTGGTACAAATCCACGAAACAGAGAAGCAGGACAACGCAGAAGTCGCGCTTCTCGGCGACGTTGCGGTGTCTCCGAAACGCTACGCCACTTCGGAGCTCGCCCAGTTCTGGGTCGTGCTCAAACGGACACTGCTCTTCAGTAGACGAGACTGGGTAAGTCCCTGCCTTGATAAAATAATATGAATAACTAGCATCCGTATGTGGTTCTACTTGCGTGCCCGGCTAAAAAGTATATTCTTGATACTACTACTAATCGTGTCACTAGTTTTTATCGAAACCAGTGTGGTGTAAGGTGTAGATTTAAGGTGCGCCTCAAAGGCTCCTTTCGTGCATTTGACACATGATTCTTTTATATTCTTGATCATAAACTATGTTTATTCCAAGTTTTAATTAAATTCGTTCTGTCGTTACGTAGATGAACGCAGCTAAAGGCAACAGACTCGCACACAAACTTTCGAATTTTTAATTATTTGAGTGATTAGTGTGATGATAGTACTGTTATGACATTTCACACAGCGCCATCTAGCCAATCTGAGCAAAAATAAAAAACACCCCCAAACATGAATCATTTTATATAAAACAGTATTAACATAAACATTGCTACTAACAATTTAACTTTTAACGTCAAAACGAGTACCACTGATACAAGTTAGGACAACTTTTAAAAAGAACTCGCGCATTATGAACCTGTTTAGTTTTTTCTAGTTTATCGAGATTTATCTTATGTATGTTATTATTAAAGAGAGCTTAGCTCATGTCGGTGTAATGTATGTATTAAAAAAAAGTGTTTATGAATATTCTGTTAGCACGGTTCCCATAGTACAAGCTTTGCTTAGTTTTTGGCTAGATGTCGCTGTGAGAAATTTCCAGATTAGGCGCGAGACACTGCCAAAACCTTCTACCCGCCATTTCTACAACACCACAGATTATTTTCTTTATTCGGTGCCATCAAACCGAGATACCGGCCGGAAAGCATTTTGGATTGTCGTCAATGCTGTCAAACTAGAATTTGACAATATTTGCGTCAGTCTCAAGCAAGAGATTGAACTGCTTCATTTGTAAACGAAATGTTTCCCTAATTTTATAAAAAAAAAAGGAAAACAAAATATCTAAAATTAAAAAAAAATGCTAATGGCAAAAACCTGGCAATGCTAAAAGAAAAAAAAAGAAACTGTTTGTTTCATTTTAAAACAACACGGAAACATGACAACGCATTGTTTTTCTTTCTGCTGACCGAATAAAACCTCTTTACATGAACTAGGACATGATGCTACTATGATGCTCTTGTAATCCTCAGACGCTGATGTACCTGCGTCTGTTTGCGCACATCTTGGTGGGTTTCCTGATCGGTGCACTGTATTACGACATTGGCAACGACGGCTCCAAAGTACTCTCAAATCTTGGCTTCCTGTTCTTCAACATGCTGTTCCTGATGTACACTTCTATGACCATCACTATACTTAGCTGTGAGTATCTTTGTGAAACTTTTTATTAATTTTTTGTAAAATCTTGCGGTTTGATTTGATAAGTTACTTTGCGAATAGTGTCGATGATGGAAAATAGCGTCAATTGAGACCAGCTTGTTTTTTTGACAAATGTCATTTTCCAGACTGACTGTATTTTTTTTATTGAAGATGCGGTTGTTTTTTTCTTCAAAATATACTATAGTTTCCTAACAACAAAACTTTCCGAGGTAAAATTTTGCACCAACCTGTATATATTAGTTACCAAAGCGGCTGAAGACTATTATAGCTACATACAATATATGTATCTGGTTAAAAAGTAGACTATTATGTTATTCCAGGTCCTGCCTTTATCTATTCCAAGTTTCATCTAAATCGGTTAAGCTGTCGCAGTGTGATTTAAATATACCTACAAACTTACATTAGGCATTCGCATTTCTAGTTTAAATAGAATTAAAATGAGTCAACAAAATGGAACCATTTAAACTCGCGTCCTCGATGCGCTGACCAATTGCGCCATTGTTAGCAATTGTTTCAAAAATGTTTATTATATAGTTTTTTGTTTTACCCCTATGTTCTCAAAGAGGAAGCGGTCGTGGGGTAGCTTGCTTAGACGTTCTTGATTGATCGTTGAAGTTAAGCAACGTTGTGCGCGGTCACAATTTAGATGGTGACCGCAAGTGGCATTACGAGCTGAACGCTTTCGTGCATCGGAGGGCACGTTAAATTGTCGGTCCTGGAAGTCGTTAAGCCACGACGGAGGCCTTTAGGTGGCCTAAAAACTCCGTCACTAGAGTTGGCCACTATTAGCTCATACGAACTTACTTAAGGAGCAAAGCTTGTTTTTGCTTGGGGATTGGGACCAATCTCGTTCTCAATACGCTTCTTTCATATTAGTGACATTTCTTAAACTCACCAATTTTTTTTCTTTTTTTCAGTTCCACTTGAAATGCCGGTGTTAGTGAAAGAACATTTCAACAGATGGTATTCGCTGCGGTCTTACTATCTTGCCATCACCGTTTCCGACATACCGTTCCAGGTAAACTATTGTTTTTTAATGGCTCACGAAATCTCATCTACATCATAATACTTTCCACTTGAATATAACTTTTGTTTGTGATAACTTGATAAACTTCAAACTCAATATACTTTATTCAATAGGGTAGGTAAGGATCACTTTAAGTAGGAGTTAGCAGAATGATAATCATCTAGTGAAAAAGCATATGCTGAGTCGAGACCTTTTTGAATACTCATACCAATATTAATATTGAGTTTTTTTGTGTGGATGTGTGTGCCGACTCGCATGAGTCGTGCATGGTTTTTTTTATTGCGGGCGGGCGGGCGGTGCACTTGTCTGCATTTTGGTAAGCTTTTTATAAAGATTTTAGCTGATTAGTACTAGATATTTGATATTATCTTAAAATGTACTTCCACTAAGTCATGCCTAAATCAATTAACTATCTGTAGCACACAAGAACATCGCACTATTACATATCTTACTTTTATGGTGTGTGTTGTGCATACATACATGCATAAAATCACGCCTGTTTCTCATAGGGTTTGGCAGAGGCACTGGATTAATTATTATTTTACCTTTCCAGACGATATTCTGCGTGATATATGTGGTGATAGTGTATCTGCTGACGTCACAGCCGCCGGAATGGTTCCGATTCGCAATGTTCCTGTCCTCCTGCTTGCTTATATCCTTCGTCGCGCAGAGCGTCGGCCTGGTCGTAGGCGCCGCTATGAACGTGCAGGTCAATATCGCTCTTATTACGTTATTAATTAGGTCGTTATGTTTTTTCTTTAGTCTCAGTAAGCAGAGATTGAAAACATACTAATGTAACATACTAATTAAGTGTTTATAATTCGCAGAATGGCGTGTTCCTCGCGCCTGTGATGTCAGTCCCGTTCCTCCTGTTCAGTGGTTTCTTCGTATCGTTCAATGCGATACCTGTCTACCTGCGCTGGATCACATATCTCTCGTACATCAGATACGGCTTCGAGGGAACAGCGCTAGCCACTTACTCCTTTAACAGGACCAAGCTGCTCTGTCACCAGGTATGGTTTGATTTTTTATGCGTCAGGCCGAAGATAGTGCGCGATGGTGCTCATTAGGGGAAGCCTTTGTGCAGCAGTGGACTGCTATAGGCTGATGATGATGGTGATTATGGTCGGAAGGTAGTGTTTTTGTTATCCTACTATCGCATCTACACGTACCTCCGTAACTTCTTAACCTATTTTGATTAAATTTAGAATGTAAATAGCTTAGGTTCTGGAATAACATATTATAGGCTAATTTAATTTGCGAAAATGATCCCCTAACCCCTACATATTTATTATTAGAGAAGTCTACCAAGGTTAGGTATTTGAGTTGTAATCGATTTATTTTTCGAAAATGTCGCTAAAGTTATATTGCATACTTACATACATATTATCCAATACATCGGTAGGTATATCGCCCATATGGTTTATAGTGCAAATACTATGTTAGAGAAATAAATAAATATTTGTGGCCATTTCACACAGCGCCATCTAGCCCCAAACTAAGCAAAGCTTGTACTATGGGAACCAGATTGCTGATAGAATACTTTTATACTTTTTTTAGAGAGTTTTATTGCTTTTATCTATTAAATTATAAATTATCTAAGTTTTAAAAAATTGTTTAATTTGCAGACGTATTGCCACTTCAAGAACCCGCTGACGACTCTAGAAGAGTTAGACATGACAGATGCTGATTTCACTCTCGACATCGCCGCTCTCTGTCTAATATTCGTGATCCTGCGTATATCCGCCTTCCTCTTTCTTCGTTGGAAGCTCAAGTCGACGAGATAAGCTAATTTAGACCTTGCGACGTAGTTTTAAAAGTCAGTGTCGTCCGGCGCACAAATTATGACTCTAGTGGTCGTTCGAATTAGTTTTTCGGTTACATTCATGCGATAAACATTGACTACAATGTAAGCCAGAA
Source organism: Scotopteryx bipunctaria (assembly GCA_949320045.1). Classification (NCBI taxonomy): domain Eukaryota; kingdom Metazoa; phylum Arthropoda; class Insecta; order Lepidoptera; family Geometridae; genus Scotopteryx; species Scotopteryx bipunctaria. The sequence continues at coordinate 6,392,840 of OX439450.1, read as the reverse complement.
AATTGTAAATGAACCATATACGACGAATGCCTTTGAAACGGCACTGATTTAGCATAGGGAAATAAGACAGGTGTTAATAAACTAAGTTTTTTAATGATAGCATGAAATATATTATTCGGGCAAGCCACTATAGACAAATACATAGCTTTATTAATATGACAAGGATTCATTTTTGACTAGTTATGCAAGTACAGCAGTAATAAATTAAACATTAAATTATACTAAATATTCCAACTTATGTTTTACACCTATGTGCAATCATGATCATAAATTGATTCCAAAAGTTATGCTGCATATTAACACGAGAAAAAATATAAAGTGCCTTTGCTGATCTTTCAATAAATTACTAGACTGTTTTTAATGAAATTTAGAGCATGTCTCGGGTTTCTGATAGGCTTTTAAGTGTGATAAAATAATATAAAAGTATTTAATTGTATGTTAAATGTGATAGTTTTATGTGATTTTGACAGCCGTTCATGCAACCATTCCGTCATAGTAACATTTTTATGATATTATAATATAAAAATATCATGATAATATTATGTATAAGTATATAAAAAAAAACATGAATATGTACCTATTTTAAATCAATGTTATGTTTTTACCTTTTCAATTATTTTTGTAACAATAGAATAAGATCTGATATTTTGCTATAAAAGGCCAACAGTCAATGATTCAGACAATATAGTATTTATTTATGTACTATACAGACAAAAGTTGCTCATTAGTTATTATGATTGTTTGTCTTGCCTAAATCATTTTTATCTTCCAAAATAAATATAAGTTTATTAAAAAACTAAGGCCTTTAACCATCTATAGTAGAAGATTTATACAGTGTCAGGAGGCAACTTTTTACCTTCACAAACGGGATGCTGTAGTGCCTGGGATGAATTAAGATGGAGTAGGCTTGCCCAGCACCTATTCCATCCTCTCAGCTTAGTCTGCCTTAAGTTTATTAAAACATACTAACAAAACGGTGTAAACTATATTTTCTATAAGTATAATCTTTACATATTGACTGGCACATACCCCCGAGTTAGAAAAAGCATACTATTAAAAAGCTCCTTTTATGCTATTCTTCTTCGATGAGGTTTGTCTTTCAGCTATTGGATTGGTAGCTCATTGCAACTCTAGCAAATACTCTGTAGCCTCTTCATGTATATCATCATCATTATAATTTTATATACTGTAACCATGTCAAATTAAGATAGTATAGAATCAGGGGTAGCGGTTTTGATTATAATTAAGTAGGTAGGTACTTTTAAGGTAAGATGTTTTAAAAAGTTTATGGTCCAAATATTATATCTTTTAAATATGCAGACAATGGTTTAGACTTTATGACGTTTTGTATATTTTTAAAATAAATGGTTTAAGATTTAATGGTTTTTTTACTCTATAATTTGTATTTACAAAAAAAAATATTATTTGATTTTCAGTAGAAAATTCAAAAGAAACCGCACGAAATTAAAATTGCCTATTTAAAGTTCTATCAAGGAGTGCCTATGCCTATCGTATCGTTTCTCGGTAAGGATCTCCTGCTAAGAACTTTTTATTACTTACCATAAAAAAAGAGTCGCTTAAAGCTCTCAATGGGGTTCCAAGACCTATACCTATTAAAGTAAGGCGGAGGTCGCTATCTGGCCTAAAAATATTACAATGTCTTTGATACCAAATAGAGGGAACTAATTATATCCCCATGCACGATATCCATTTGACGACCTCGGTGGCGTGGCGGGCTGGTGCTCGGCTGAGACGCAAGAGGCGCGGGTTCGAGTCCCGCTACGGGAGAAATGTTCTGAAAATATTTCTTTCGAGTCCATTTTTAAGTCCCGTTTGCGATTAGCCGAATCCAAATCCTGAATGCCATAAAATAGGGGAGGCCTACCAGCCAGCGGTGTGTAGTGTAGATACTGGAGGAGAGTGATGATGATGATGATGATGATTTTTAGTGCTTATTTTATGTGTGGATTAGGTATGGAAGAATGTATTGATTTCACGCTAGGGAGGCTGTTTTCATGAAGTGTCACTGTCACTGTCACCCAATTAAAACCTAAGCCGAACGTAGCCAAACAAAACAAAACTCCGACTCCGACAGAAGAAAAGATCTGCATGTAAAAAAACCTAAACAGAAAATTGCCAAAACAAGTGAAAAGAAAGTACGTGTATTATTCTTGGATATAAAATAACGTGTATGTTTTCTTCAGAAATATGCCTTGATCTTGGGAAGATTGAAATATTGGGTTCTAACTATTTTTCTTTATTGTTGTTGCTTGCCTCTACTGAAAATGGATAACATAATTTCTTCGGACGATAGTTGTGATTCCGAAACCAGGTGTATGAAAAGTCAATTGTCTGGTAAGTTCTATCTATTACTTCAATCTCTCAGCAGGTAATAAAGCCTTTCCCTCTTTCTATTAAAGCCTTTGCGATGACGAATTGACTTAGCAAGGGGCTTAAAAGGATCGAGTTGACTTGATCTAGAAACCGGTCATTGAACTCCGAAATTAATTGTAATCTTTTCAATCTCTTGACAAACTTTTATAATCCTTATGTCCTGTTCAGAGTCACTGCTCAACAACAGCAGTTATCAATGAATTAGACACTAATTAGTTTCTTGTTAAATCCTCAGAATTTGGTTTGGATGAAGAGAACCTGACTAAGGAAGAAATGAATGATCTCCTCAAAGCCCTGAATAACTCTAAAGCCACCAGCAATGAGGAAGAATTAACTAGAGAAATTTCAGCTAAGGTAGGTAAATTGAAAAGCAATATGCTAGACATGTCTTGTAAGAAGGTTTATAGTTAGGTATGTAACATATTTTTGCTTATTCCACAGCCTATAGTCATGGATACTACAGATGGCCCTCCACCAAAGGCATTAAAACGCCGCTATGTTGATGTCTCTGACAGGAGGTTGCCATGGAGCCTGTTCTCAGAAACATTAACAAATACAGAGAAGGCACACACATTGGCCGTCTACATCAAACTGATGTCCATCAACAGCTACCGCCAAGCCCGACGATCAGCAATGTTTGCATCCTGGCCCCCACCCATTCAAATAGTTGAAGAGTCAACAAAAATCCTGCCGATGCGGTCAACTAGAAGTGGACGAACTGTTCCTTCATATTCTGGCTTCGATGAAGACTCCACAGATTTTGACTTTGTCGTAACTAAACCAAAAAGGCGAAAAGTGTCTGTTAGTCAAGACACTACAGATGGAGTGTATTCAAACAAAGTAGTCAGTTTAAAGAGAAAGTCCTCTAAAGAAGAATCCTCAAGGCCACCCAAGGAACCCAAATTCGGTGAAATAGGGAATGGTGTAAAGCCTAAGCATGATATGTTCACTTTGATTGAAGACTGAGTATCTATCTTGTCATTTGCATAATATTCTTATATTTGCTGTTGGTAAGAATTACATGTCTAGTGCTATTCAGGTCAAAAGGTGGTGGTGAAAGAATCAAAGTGTACCTCAAGAGGTTGCTTTTGTACACTTGACACATGTGTCTGAACTTCTTAGTTTCTATGACAAGACAATGTTTTTGTTTCACTTTCACCAAATGTGACTGTACTGGTATAGCGCACATTAGTTTTTTCTACAGAAAAATGTTAGTGCCTAACTGGATTCAAACTGCATGGCCTTAAGATTTTAAGGTGGGGTTACCACGGGACACCAGTGCCCTCCAGTGCTTACTGCTCTGTTCCATAATCAGACTGTAAGAAGAACAGCATTGGTATGTCATGTGCTGTTTTTGATGACTATGTGCTATGCTTTTTAGTGCAAGAACACTGACAATCTGGTCATGATACAGGGTAGTAGGCAATTCCTGGTTGGCTGGTTTAAGTAAGGTGAGAAAATTGAGTAAGTTGTAGAAGTAACAAAAAAAGCATAGAATGCGTCCAGCTGCTTCTCTCCCCGAGCATGTCGTAAAGCCGACTAAGGTACCCTCTCCAACATGATGAACCATATATGGGAGATGGGCTGATCACCTGTCACCATGGTTCACCATTTCCATCTTAAGATTTTAAAGCAGAATTGGCTGCAAGTTTTCTTATGTTTACTTGTGGCTCTGCCCACCCCATTAGGGATATAGGTGTCATAATATGTATGTATAAAAGTATGTAACTATAGAAACGTTTATGTAGTTTTTGTAGAGTGGCATAATACAAGCCAAAATAACTGCTCATTTTGATATGATTAGCCGGTGCACATTTTAAGGTTGGTATTTGTGTATCATCTTATTCTAAAATGTAGTGAAAGTGTGAACTAGTACTATCTGCTTAGTCTGTCTACCTAATTCTCTGATCTAGTTATAGTCTATTAATTAGTTTAAATAACAATTAATTAGTCAGACGACAGGGTTAGCCAATGGTAAAGGAGGCCTATGTCTGTCGTACTGGATGATGATGATGATCAAGAAGTGCCCTAAATTAATAATGGTAATCATCATGGGAAAACCATGGCTATAAGGTCGGTCAACTGTAGGCTGTAATTTACTTAGCATTTAGAAAATTGATTATCACATTCATTTTGAAATAAAGCTTGACTGTAAAAATGCCTGCTGTAAATGTTACGTAAATATTTAGGAGAATGATTTTTAAATTAGTTGAGTATTTTAGATAAAAATTAAGGTTTCCTATTACTCATATGTAGTTCCAGTTGCATAGGCAGTTCCGTTTTTGTTGATTCTACATTTTATGCATTTTAGGGTTTTAGATACTACATAAGATAGGACTTCCTAATGCAGACCAACCAAGCTTTGATACCTCACAAGTTTAAAGAAATAGAGTGTGCTTTTTTGCCTGCATTAGCGCGAGATTTCTAGAAAAGTAGAAATATTTATATATGTTGATGTTTTGAAGTTTTCTTAAAACAATAGAGTTAAATTGTTATGTTAGAGGCGACTTCATTTAATTTAAAAAAATAAATAATAAACTGTTAAAATACTTAACAAACTTTAATTAATTACTTACATAACCAACCAACTATATCTAATTTGCCTGAATACCTACTTTGGCTTGAATGAATACCACTTTTAATCACCGGACATTAAAAAGATGGCTTCGTTAACACTGTTCATAGCAACCTTAGGCTATTTTCTCACTATTTTCCCCTCGGTTCTTCGCCACTTCTCTAACAAGTGTCGGTGTAGCTGCCTTCATATCATACGCCCAGCCGATTCTCGCGAAGAAATCCAGTAAAACAGTGGTGAGGTTGAAGGATATGCCGAGTTCAGCAGCCTTATAGTCCCATGGGAAGGTGTGGTGATAATTGTGCCAACCTTCTCCCATCGCCACTATTGAGACCATGAGGTTCTCACTTGGCATAATGTACCTGAAAAATACAAATAAGCAAGTGATCACATCTATGGAACATAATGTAGTGCACAATGGACACCAAGGTTTCAAAATGCTGATGTCGAGAATTCGAAAATCTGGACAAGTCGTAAGGAAGGTACCTATATTCGACCTCGGTGGTGTGGCGGGCAAGTGCCCGGCTGACACTCGTGAGGTGTAGGTGCGATTCCCGGTGCGGTAAAAAATGTTTGCATGTTCTGCAAATATTTGTAACTGCTGCTAAAAAATCAAAATTTTCAGGCAGCCATTTCAAGTAGACACCAGGTTACAATCAGTTGTGTGGCGACTTTGGAAGAATTTATTGTTCCGAGATGGCAACTAAAACTCACCGATCATAAGGTTTGTTGCCCCAAAGATGCGCGAAACTGTTGACAGCCCAAGTGAAGTTCAGAGACAACATGTAGCGTAGCAATGCTTGCGACATGAACGCCATCTTCGCAGACTCGCCCCATGCGAGGCAGGGGATGACGCATGGCAGCGCGAAGCAGAATAGCACTTTGAAGAATGTGAAGTGCCTGGAATAGAGATTTAATTTAGGTACCTACCTTGGCATATTTAGTGAGAATAATACATAATTATGTTCTGCCTTACCGTTTCCAGGGGGGGATCTAACTGGTTCAGTGAAGGCAATGTTCTAGTAAAATACTAATTGCAACCTACATTACGCGAGAGGCGAGACCTTTCATATACCTACCCAAGTAGGTAACTACTGATCATCAGCAGAGATATTTAGTTTCTTTAGTTCTCCGAAGACGTTCGTTGAACTGAAAAGTGTCTAGGTAAGCAGATACGTAGCACCTACAAACAAACACCGAAGCAACGAGGAACTCTGGTAACTTGTGCTACACCTTCCTATTCAATCGTTTGCCATGCCAACCAATATTGTCCAATTAGCGGTGGGATGCCATTCATACTCGGACGAATAAACCGTCCAAGCATTCATACCTACCGTACGAAACAGTTCGAACACTGGGTTTACCTACTAGGTTTACAAGGTCTGGTCTTGGACGAATAAATTCGTCCCGAGGGTCTGGTTTACTATGTAAGTAACTTACCGCGTGTGAAACCTAATGAGCGGATTATTTTTAATATCGCTCATGTCCATCTTCCGTCCCTCTCTGATGACGTCTGGGTGTTTCTTCATCATCAGCCAGCCGACGTGGGAGAAGAAGAATCCTCGGTTCGCATCGTGGGGGTCCGCTGTGGTTTCCGAAAATTTGTGGTGGACGCGATGGTCCCTGACCCACTCGTAAATTGTGTTCTGCAAAAATAAGTAAAAACTTTGTATTAGGTAGGTACCTATATTCGACTATATTTTGCTCCCTAATCAATAAAGCCTCAATTTCAGGAGCTAAGTAGGTACCTAACCTACCTACTCGAAAGGTAGGTAAATAGGAAGAATAAAAAAAATCGGCGTTGAACGAAAGCAATGAGCTGATAATTCAGCGTGTAACTTTTTTATGTTAGAAAGGTGCGCGGTAAACAGGCGCTCACCACCGATTATACGGTTCAGTTCAAGTTAGGTATCTACGTACTAATTCTGACCTGTTATAAAAGCTTCAGACTCGGGGAAAAAGAGATCACAGAAGTTAAATCCGATACTGAAATCTGATGGATCAGATCTGTTCCTAAAGTAAATTTTCTAAAACATCTTACAATTAAATAATGAATGGGTGTCAAACCTGTCCCGCCGCCGAGTAGCACGCCAGCAAGATGAGCTGAAGTGGCCACTTGGCTTTGTATGACCGATGGCACCAGTACCGATGCACGCCGGCAGTCACGCCAAATCCAGCCGCTTTGCCCATAAAAAATCCTGCAACAATCATCATCGTCAAATAAAAAATATAAAAAAAACAATTCTGCCCCTAGCTGCGATGCCAATAAAAATAGAAGGCTTTTGTTTCTAATAATGTGCAATAAAATCTGATTTACTCGACATATTCTATTATTAGTGACCCCCTCCAAAATTACAGGCTGCGACCGCGCCTGCTAGGGTATCTAGGGCCTAGTTACCTACTTGTCGTGTCATTGGTTTTTTAGTACCTAAACCACTAATTCTTTCTAACCAAAAGGTTAGTGTGTTTCTCAAAGCACTGAGCAGATCACTGCGTTTCCTCATAGAGGCTCTTTTCGTGTAGTTCTTAATCACCTCACTTACCTACTGATCTCCAACACTATACTTACCTAAAAATTATCATTGGGTGCAGTATAAAACTTACCGAAAGCAATAGTCTGCCATTTAGGGAACTCTAAACGAATAATATCGTTTAGAAACCATATCGTGCTCACTAGATGAAAGGCTATGATAGCAACTGTATTGAACCACAAAATTGGAGTTACGAAGCCCATTCGTCTTTCCCAATCTCTGATAGGCTTCATGAACCTCGACTCTTTACATCTGTTGAGGGCTTCATCGTACGAAGAGAGGTTTAGAGTTTTTATTTCTTCATGAATGTCTTTGGATGGTATGCGGTCAGGTACTTGATGTGTCAGCTGAATCTGTTTGGAGGTTTCGTACAGTCTTTCAATCGTTTCGGTGACTGTTGAAGGAGCCATATTTATTTACTGAAACAAAAAGAAGGTACCTAAGTATACCTAGACTCATTGTAAATTGTATTTTAGTAGGTACCTATTTGACAAATACTTGCAGTTCATGCAAATATTTCTTCGCCGATTAGGTCGTCGCCGATGTCATCTGTCCATGATGTTATCTGGCAGACCTTCGTTTTCCAGTCCGTGGGCACCATTCGAGAATCATCCTACCTACTACGGTTACGTAGGAATCGGTTTTTCGAGTTATATGACCACATCATCTTTCTTATGGTTATTTCAACTTCACTCGATCCTAACCACTAGTGTGGCATGATTGATTTGTTTTAGGATAGCGACAGTAGGTTCCTATTTCCCATTCCAATTCTATTAATTGCCTATTGTCTACCATAAAGTTAGCACAGCTTTGCTTATTCATAGAGCCACGAGTGTGCCAGGTTCATAGATTTCGGAGACAATTAATATTGAAACTATGTTGCTATCACGTTTTGTCATATGTCTATATAGATGATTAATGAAATTCCTGTCAAATAATAAAGAGTTGGGCCCTTATCCGGTTCACATAGCAGGCCTGCAGTATATAAAATATTCTTCAGTCCTACTTTGAGACATTGATTAATAGTTTTATTTTACGATGGGAGTTTATTACCTACTGTGATAGGCATTATTCCAATCCCCTTTGTGTCTATTAGATACCTATTGTCTACCTATAAAGTGATTCAATGACGTAACCATGAGGAATAATTGAACGGCCTTTGAGGGTTACCTATACTAGTAGAGATTTCAATTGAAAACGCGATGGCCGGTTTTTGATGAACTAGCTTGTGTGAACATTTCACTACCTAATTACGTTTCCTGCATAACTGAAAGCTGCTGAAAGCATACAAGTGGCGACATTATCTATATCGATGAAGGTGACGAGGTGAAGTTTACGGATAATTTTGAGGATTCATAAATGAACAGGAGCTTTTTCATGCAGAAGATTCATTTATAAAGTAACATAAAAAACTTTTGAATCGTGATTCAGTTATATTTTCCGAATACTATGGGCCTTTGGTAGGGCCTGTCGGCCTGTATGCCTATCTCATTTTTATGGAGCTTACCTTGTTAATTCAATTAGAGTAGATAACTCTTTTTGATCGTTATTTCTATGGCATTTAGATGTAAAACGTACCAACTATGGTAAATAAGCGTATGCTAAATTATTCTATTTTATTTTAGTACCTACCGACTTATCTATCTACTTAATAACTTTAAAAAATAATTTGCTGGCGCAAAAAAAAACTAACAATAAAAAAAAAACTAAGAAATTGCACAAGGTTTTTTTTAAGCTCGCCTTTGTACATGTACTTTTTAATGTTTTGTGTGTATTTGTTTCGTTTCGTACAATAAAGAATTTCAGAAGGTTTTACTTAGAACTGAAAAGTTGTTAACCTACATACATACTGGCTAGAAACCTGGTTTTCTAAAAAATGGGAAAAGAAAGGAAAAGGACTAATAGGTAGTTCGAAGTTTAAATTTATCAAGCTTTTTAAAAAGAATATTATTGTGATTTTGAATATTCTGATAGTAGTTTTACTAGACAATTAAATCTTTAAACGTAAAATATAAAAAAAACTTTCAATAAAATAAAATCCACTTTAAGGATATCTCACAACGCGAGATATCTTTAAAGTTTTTCCCCGATTTTTCAGATTTCTAAAACTTACTATGAAAAGCATGGACCATCGCGTGCGATGTGTACTTTTCAGTGCACTTTTGTTGGTGTTAGCTGCAGCTGAAGGCAAGTGTCCACTAGGTTCGCTGGTCCCTCTGCCCTTCGTGCTAGAATACGCTCTGTGGAGAGGCTGGCAGCAGGCGGTCATATACACGCCTGATGTTGATCCAGGTGATGTTCTTTCATTATTTACACACACTTTTTTAGTCCACTAAGCTGTTTTTGTTATGCCTATACTTTTAGAAAAATCATCAGAAACTTTTTAAAAACTAATAAGAATTGTTTCAATAATTAATTTCGATGAATTATAATCCTTTTCGTTTAAAACTAATGTACACTGTAGGTACTGTTAATTGAACGATTAACCATTTATTAAACTCATTTGGGTAACTACTTGCACTTTTATTTCGATTTAGGTATAATTTATTTTTAAACTTGACAAATATGTATCTGGTAGGTTCTTTATTTATGAATTCATCCAGGTCATGTATTGACCGACTTTATTATTAAATGGGAATAAACAATATGAAGCTTAAGTATGTACTTACCTACATTTACATTATTTCACAAGGTCGATATTTCGTCACAATTATTCACAAAAAATAAAAAAAAATCACGTGTAACACGGGTAATTAACACTTCTTCAATGGAATGCTAGTGCGGAAACGGAGAGACACGTACAAGATGAAGATGTAGATAGAATGAGTATTTAGTACCACTTCGTCACGTACTTTCACACATTTGACTAATTCAAAACCTTCCAGGGCTACATAATCATTTGGGAGTCATAGTATCTTACAAGCCTTTCAATAGGCATGACTTTCCACACGTAGTGACAACCTACGTAGATTCAACTACAGAATAGGTGATGATTACCTAAACAATGTCTCAAGTTTTTGAGAGACGAAAGCAAGAGTAGGTATTGTGGAGTGACGATCTGCAAAAGGCTGCCGGCAGAGACTGGATGCGTCAAGCCAAAGACAATGGCGCTCGTTAGGGAAGGCCAATGTATAACAGTGGTCTGCTGATGATGATGATGATGAGTGAAACAAGGCGAAACCCCATGCTAATGAGACTCGCACTTGACCGCATTTAGTAAAAACGGCATTTTGTATAAAATATCTGTAATCCTAGCAATTCCTAGAGAAATACTCTTTTAAGGTTTCTTGCACAATCTGATCAACTGTGATTCATGCGCAAATGTCAAGTTTTGAAATTTTCTGATATTATGATGTGTCCTATATATCTATGTTGGTAGAGAGTTTAGCAGAAGGTGTAGATTCTGACATTTTTAATTTGCAATAGCTACTATTGAGAGCGCTGGTGGTCTAGTGGTAGTAGCACCACCTTCCGATCCTAAGGTCGTGGGTTCAAATCGGACGTGCACAAATAAATTTATTTATTCGACAAAATTATGTGCGCTTTACGAGTACTTTCAAACGGTGAAGCAAAACATCGTGAGGAAACTAGCATGTCGTAAACCTGAAAAGTTCGAAAGCGTCAAGTGCACGAAACAAACATTTGAGGCCCACTTTAAATCCTTTCATCACATTGGTTCGAATGAACTATTGACGTAGTAATAGTTATTAAGGCACTCAGGTTATTGGTGGATATTTCTTTCAGCTTGTGAATGGGCAACTATCCGATTGGTAAAATGTCTGAGTGTAAATGGGATTGCTTCTGCTGCGAACACGGCACGTGTGGTCAGAGTTCACTCTCGACTCGGCGTCGTTGTGCTATCCACTCAGGCTGGACGATACAACGCATCTGTGCCGTTTACCAATGTTATTGCAAGGGTAAGGATTTCATTTATTTTGTTGTAAATTCAAATAAAAAAATGAAAAGTTTGTGAGTAGGTTTGTTTTTGTTTTCTATGTGATTTCATTGGTCGGACAGGATATAATTGTCAATGAGATATCACAGAGAAACTGGAAGATATCGGGATATCTCGGTAAAAATGTTGGTAAATAACAAATCAATAAAATACCGTTAAGTACTTAAAATCACGTGTTCCGATCTAGCTGATACTTGCAAAAGTGTACATCTGATGACAATTAAATAATCAACGACACCTTGACCTAATGCTGATGACATGCACAAAAGTTTAGAAGGTCACTATCAGATTGTCACTTTACCATTAGTTACGAAGTAATATTGCTTATTTTTAATTTCACAGAAGCTTTTAAGTTACGAACTACGCAAAATTTTTCTGATAGCGAGATTCTATGAAACGGAAAAAATACCTCCTGTGAAAGTAATTTGTAAATTTCAAATGTAAAGTTTGATTATTTATGCAAACATTCTTTACCTAACTGAAAATAAATTCCGAACGTGATACTGGAACGAAGCCATACCGATCTTATGTTGAAAAGGAAAGCAATTTTAAGCGAAATTACATATTTTCGCACCAATCTTTTCAAATATAGGAGCAGGTTTCATTAAAATGTGTCGTCTCTTTGATTATATTTTATTGGTTTACTATGTTTACTATATAGTTTTGATCCAGAATGTTTACTAAATTCTATATTCGAATACCTACAACAAAAGTAGGTAGGTAACAAAAAGCAGGATTTTTGACTACTTCTCGCAATTATTATTTCTATGTTTTTGTTTGTCGGTTATACATTTGAAAAATGATTTTGTTTTAGCTCCATCAGTTTCAAATGGACACATCATCCTACGATTGGTTAATTGTAACGAACTTTGTTCAAGACTTCAGCATCATTAACAACATATTGAATGCAACTTCAGTTCGTTTCGACCAGAATTTAGTTGTCGCATATCCCTACTACGAAAAACGAGCCGAAAATAAAGTGACAGGGCTTTGCGACAAAAATTTTACATATAAAAAGAAAACAGAGCAGCCTAAACTGTATAAAACTAGAAAAATATGCGATAATGAACAAAGCAGAGATTGCATTAGAAGAAATAAAATTGCTATATCGGATTTCGAAAAGAAATACTACCGGTCTACAGAGAGATTTCAAAATTTGACGAAAAATCGCACTTACCTTCGTCGAGGGGCGGTTCTGCCTCTATTCAATTCAGGATTCATCAATTACAACTTTTCGATGAACTTTATAATGACGAACATCAGTAAATTTTCATTAGCTCTGAATTTCAGAAGATGGCAAAGGACGAATAATGTTGGTATTTATTCGAGGAGTCCCCAAATTCACGTGGTTCAGTATTTTAAAGTCCGGCTAAATTCTACACTGTATGCTCGATTTTTGGGTAAGAAACTTGTAGTTAGTCCCTCTGCAGCACACCACCAAACTTTGTTAATATTGTTTGTCAAGTGCGTGCGTGAAATGTTCAAGTAAGCTACAATCGTAGTTTTATGATAGGTAGTGTTGAAAAGTTTATTTCACTTGTAAATAACAATTTGTTTCGGATGAATATATTCATCGGTAGGTACAGTCAACTTCAATAAGGTATGCAAACTAACATAACAATTAAAAAAAAATGAATTTGAATGTAATAAAACCAGGTTCGTGGAACATTGATAGAAGTATGTCGGGCGTGGAGTTCCCTTACCCCGTGGAGGCTCGTAATTTCCTCGGCGAGGAGCTGGTCTTCGGGAGATGCAATTCTAGCGGCGCATCATCCCTGGACGATGACAGCGATGGCCCGACTTCACCAGCCTCCCTGGATGACGTGCTTCACTTCTTCACGGTCCGAATGAAAGCTACGTATGTCTAGACTTCATATTTTTTGTTTGTTCCTCGGTACTGTGTGATTTTTTTGCAAGTCCGTGGTTACAAGGTATTCTGTAGTAGTACTGACTAGTACTATGGTATAACGACCATGATGCAAGGTGATTGATGCTTTCGTCTAAAAGTTAGGTGCCTCCCCTCCCTCCCTGCAAAACCCAGACCAGCAATAAATATGTGCAGAAAGTGCAAATACTTCATCGTTGCGGGAATGGAACACGCACCTCTCATGCCTCAGCAAGACACACGACGATTGAGGCACAAACATACAAACATCCTCACAAACTTTCACATTTATAATATAGTAGGATCAGTGATGAAGCTACCAAGATTTAAATTGTGTTGTGAATTTCGCATTTTACAGGCCTATAACTCGGTACTACAGCAAGTTGGGCCTTCGCACATACGAGGGTGCATGGAGCGGCCTACTGGGGGCCCTCATGGATAACACTGTGGATGTAGCGCTGGAGCCAGCCACAGCCCATATCTCGCGGAGGCAGGATATGGAGTTCATCTTTCCTATAGCTGAGACTATGTGAGCGCAAATAATCTACCAGTATTATGAATGCGAAAGGTTGTGAGGGTGTTTGGATGTTTGTGCTACCATGCTGTAATTGTTAAACGGATTTAAAATTAAAGAAATAGTTTTGCATAGTAGGTGCCTAGTTTTCTTTAATAACATAGTGTAGTCTTAGTACTTTTTATTGTGTAGGTATCATACGCGAGTGGAAGTTGGTGCTTTTATTAAAATATAGAGAACGTATGACGCACGTGGTCTATCTATCTAGTTCCAGACCAGTCTACTTCCGAACCACCAATGTGGTGAAAGGATTTAAAGCGCGCTTCAAAGACTTTCGTGCAAATGACACAGGTATTTTCGAACTTTTTTCTATTTTCCTTCACCGTTTGAGAGTAGGTACTGTATAAGGAACGTAAATTTTTCTTTCGAATAGAAAAATCCATTGGTGCACTTCTGGATAAACCCACGGCCTTAGAAACGGAAGTGGGGTCACTAGACCACCACTGCTCTTTAGTCTGCCCGTGGTGAAAGGATAAGTGCTCAAAGAAGCTCTGTACACAAAACATAATATAGGTAGGTAGGTAGGTACTTGAAACAAACAAGATCGGCGACATATTCCTAGTTCCTTTGCATTTTGCACGAAGAGGTCATTGTTTTTAGGAATTCCCGTATTTTTGTACTTAACCACAATATAATAATGTCCTAAGGTGTAACATCTACATTCGTCAGCAAGAGACGTCTACAGTGCGCGATATATTCCTGGCTCCGTTCAGCGCGCGGCTCGTGGCCTGCGTTGTAGCCGTGGCCATCTCCGCTGCTATTGCCGTTGTCTTCATCAGCAAACTGGCTCCTAATGATAAGAAAGAACGAGGCATGGAGTATACAGAGGCGCTATTGTGGTCTACTGGCATATTATGTCAACAAGGTTAGAGGTCTTTATTTTTTCTAAAATTTTTAGTAAATCTATTTAGTAAGTGAAGTAAAGAAAACGTACTACAAGGAATTGTAACAAAGTTGGCAGTAGGTTTGACATCAAAACTGTTGGGTATCCACCTACTCAGCATTATGTTATAGGAGCTTTCAATGCTCTTTCAACGTATTTCTGTGACGCCAATGGACTATTCTCGTACTAATATTTACTATGACAAGATCGATGGTTGAGTTTCTATAGAGAAAATTCTTTATAGTATTTTCGATAGATGACCTTAAAGAGGAGCTTTTGTTCCTTAGGCGGCACTTGGACCCCTCCAAACCCTGCGGCTAGTATCCTCTTGCTGGTGTGCCTGTTATTCGGCGTGGTGACGTACAACGCATATGCCGCGTTCATCACATCTGTGTTGTCTGTGCGAGTCGCCAGCGTTGATACAGTAGCTGCCGTGCTTCGTTCTCCCACCTTCCAGATCGGGTACATCAGGAACGGCGCTGATCAGATGTATTTGATGGTAAGTTGCGGCCGTAAGATTCCTTCTGTATCTCAAAAGTCAGCGATACATGTCCTGCATCAACCTCAACACGATCAAAGACAGTAGAATACTGCTGTGTCAAAGTCCTTCTCCGTTATTTTACGGGGTAAGGGGAGGGTTAGCAGGGGGACAATTCACAACAAATTCTATCATTACCACTACCACTCAGAAGACATAATGTATCAACCTATGAAAACAGATCAGATACTAGCCTTGGCTTACTTTTTGATTTTCCTCTCCCATGATTTTTCCCCAATCCAATCAATTCAATAAATCATGTTGTTTGCTTTATTTTTGTACTAGCTTCCACCAGTAGCTTCACTCGCGTTGCCAAAACAAAAGGAATTTCGTACTTATTCTAGGTCACGAACTATCAAGCTTAGAAATCTTTGATTTCAAGTTTCATTCCAATCCATTTAGTTCAGCCGTTACGCTGTGATTATGGCACAAACATTATATAACATCATCATTATCTTAAGGATTTATTATAGAACTTTCCTTTAGTTTGGGCATAGACACAATATGATTGGTATCTATCTGTTTGAACACTCATGTTACTCTTTCAAATTATTTATTGACCAGTCAACCAAAGATGCTCAGTTGAACGCGTTCTACATCCGCGGGTACTCGAACACCGAGAATCTGGTGTCGTCGGCGGAGGAGGGGCTGGCGCGCGCCGCTAGCCAGGATTACGCTTTCTTTGCCGGACAGAGAGCAGCTCGCTCTACACTCAGGTATCATCGATTAGAGACCTGCTCACATAAACTTCAAAAAGTGTTGCTACAAAAAACAGCCTGTTTTGTCGCCGGCACAGGAGTGTATGAAAATAAATTAAGAGTCCCTGTCCACACAAGTGGTACATCTTTCTCCACGTAATTCTTTTCAGGGCAGCCTGACTTGACTTCTTTATATGACATGACAACAACCTTCTCCTCCACTTGGCTCATATAGCTAATCCTCGGTTCCACTAAAATGGCCAACCATCTTTCCTCTTTTCTCAACAACTTGTAATGAAAGTAAAGCTGGGCATAATTATCCTTACATATTTCCAAGGATAGAAAAGCATAGAGATCTGAGATTACTTAGTTATTTTTGAGCTAATTTATTTGCTCTCCCACTGAGCTTGATTAGACATTTTTGTATCATGATGAGGCTGTGATTTCTAAGAACATTTTTTATAACTACCTACTTGGCTTTCGAGGAAAACTACACGTCTTGATTTCCTTTCCTATCTTGATTATAATTAAGTCTTGACGAAAAAGTATTTACAGTACGACCTGTACAGACGGCAAAGGAACTTCATTAACATTTGTTTGTTCATTAATATAATTTTTAATAATGAATAAGTTAGATTCGGCTATAACTTATTCAAGATTAAAAATTATGTTGTTGAACAGAATGTTAACAGACTCGGGTCTGTTACTTAATGATCAAAATTCTGAAGACTTTAAAGATTTGCCTTGTCCATGACGACACGATAAAGTGTTTTAAATAAACTCTTACCGTTAATCAACTTTCGTTGCTGTACATGGCAAAAGAGGGGCTTGAAATACGAGCTTTTTGAAAAGGGAATTTGAGAAAAGGCTTGGTCGACAGGTCGCTAAGCCAGGCTCGCGGACGGTGCGCAGTACGCGAGGTTCCCGTACATTCGACCCGAGCCCACCTCGCCTTCCCACTGCCCAGGAACTCTCCTTATGCCAGACCTACACTAGTCAGGTAGGTATCTTATTAGTTTCAACTCTCATTATTCATTTCCTTCTCAGACCAAATAAAAAGAAAAGACGGCGCGCCGCGAACAACAAAAGTGAAGCCACCTTTTTATCTATGTGTGTGTCGTGAAGGTTTTGAGATTTTGTGTTCCAAGTAACCTAAAATTCATAGTATAATAATTAAGAAACGATGTTATTTGAAGTACTTATAAGTGAAAAGTGATTCCGTGAGACTTTTTATGTGATTTGCTGCTGTTTTTACAAGTTTTCACTACACAGGAAGGCATAATTCTATTTTTAAGACTCGTGACGATGAAGAGCGATGAGCATGGTTTTAGTGTATGTGTGTGCGTGATCCTTTACGTTTACTTGCAGGAGCACGGTTTTATGTGGCTTCACATGTGTTGTTCGCGGCGCGCCGTCTTTTCTTTTTATTTGGTCTGAGATTTTCTTTCGATTTCATGGCACCCCGGGTTGACTGAGAGAAAAACATTGTCCTAACATGACAAGCAAGCATTTAATACTTTTGGCGCTTGTTGGTCAAAGTATTTTGCTTGATATATTTTTGGAAAGTTGAATGACACACTAGTAATGACGCTACTAGTAGCCTATTCATCAATCACCCAGGGTGTGATCCATCCCAGTAGTGACGTGCTGGGATGGATCACAGTACCCACGTGTCGTGTCTCTTGCATATGATATTAAAAAGGATGACTTGAGCTCCTTCCGTGCACTTGACACAAACCTAATAGGTTTCACACGATGACAGTTTCCTGGTATCGTATTTTGTACACAGTGAAACAATCACTGTTTTTCTAGAAGGAACAATCACTGCCGTATTAATGTATCAAATAAAAATATACCTACTAGAGTTTTAAGTTTTTACATTACTTTGAAATTTACGAATATTCAGGCTTCGTAATTTACCTATGTCTTTAAAAAAATATGTTTCCATCTTCCATTTTCTCCTATCACTCAGTAGTCAAACCTTTTATTTTAGGAACCATAAAAGTATATTCTTAGTTTTATTACCATCCTAGTAACTCAACCAATGTAAAGGCGGCAATGTATCCGATATCCAGTAGTGAACATAAAAGTGCGAGTGCTAGCATGTGCTAGGACGCTATTACAACCTCAGATCAAATAAAAAGAAAAGACGGCGCGCCGTGAACAACAAAAGTGAAGCCACACAAAACCGTGCTCCTGCAAGTAAACATACACGCTCACGCACACACCATGCTCATTGCTCTCGAGTCGTTGTCTGGTAAACTTAAAATTTAAGAATAGAATTATGCCTTCCTGTGTAGTAAAAACTTGTAAAAATGGCAGCAAATCACATAAAAAGTCTCACGGAATCACTTTTCACTTGTAAGTACTTCAAATAACATCGTTTCTTAATTATTATACTATTAATTTTAGGTTACTTGGAACACAAAACCTCAAAACGTTCGACACACATAGATAAAAAGGTGGCTTCACTTTTGTTGTTTGCGGCGCGGCGTCTTTTCTTTTTATTTGGTCTGAGGTTATAATATTATTGTGTGTTGATAGTCTGCTGCAGCTACGTGGCGCGGGCTCGCTGCGGCGGCTGGAGCAGTCGCTGGTGCCAGCAATGCCGCACTGCGCGCCGCCCCCCGGTTTCACCTCGGCGCGCGCCGTCGACGTGCGCTCGGCGCTGCTGTTACTCGTCACCGGGTACATTGCCGCCTTTACATTGGGTGAGTTAGTAAGATGGTACCCAAGTGTCGTGCGCTGGTAGTCTGCTGGTGCAGTCACTGTTGCCGGTGATGCCGCCTTTACATTGGGTGAGTTAGTAAGGTTGTAAGTTTGCGCTGGTAGTCTGCTGGAGCAGTCACTGTTGCCGGTGATGCCGCCTTTACATTGGGTGAGTTAGTAAGGTTGTAAGTTTGCGCTGGTAGTCTGCTGGAGCAGTCACTGTTGCCGGTGATGCCGCCTTTACATTGGGTGAGTTAGTAAGGTTGTAAGTTTGCGCTGGTAGTCTGCTGGAGCAGTCACTGTTGCCGGTGATGCCGCCTTTACATTGGGTGAGTTAGTAAGGTTGTAAGTTTGCGCTGGTAGTCTGCTGGAGCAGTCACTGTTGCCGGTGATGCCGCCTTTACATTGGGTGAGTTAGTAAGGTTGTAAGTTTGCGATAGTAGTCTGCTGGAGCAGTCGCTGTGACGACGTGCTCTCGGCACTATTGCTGCTTGTCACTGGGTACATTGCCGCCTTTAAATTGGCTAAGTTGGTAGAAGTTGAAAATTGTGGCTAGTACGTGACGAAACTATCCTACAAATATTAAACATGCGAAAGTTTGTGAGAATATGAGAATGTGAAATTGCGAGGATTTGAGGATGTTTGTGCCCTAATCACATTATAACAGCAGCTGTTATACAAGTAGCGGGTGTTGGTATGGTATTAACATAATAATAATTATTATTTTATCTACTACCAACGCGAGCGAAGCCGTGGGTGGAAGGTAGTAATTACCTAATATATAACACCCAACAGTCACATAGTTTATACAGTTCTGACCTCGCTCCCGGCCTTTGCTCCTACATTAAGAATCTTTACCGATAATTTCTGAGATCCTTGTTACTCGGTATAGGGACAAAAATAATAGTTTTGATAAATAAATCGATTTTTAATAGCGGGACGAATTTGATGTGCATGTGGCCTTGCCATACAGTGAGGGATAACGCAGGCTAAAAATAAAATAAGTAAATATTTTATTGAAGGGTTACAAAACTAAGTTATGTTTGCTACAGGTCTGATCGAGTACTGTTGGAAAAATCGCAAGGAGCTTCGGGTCTTCACGTCAAAATGTTATTCACGTTGCTTACATTTTGTAAAGCAGATTTGATTCAACAGTTATGGCTTCTAAATGAAGGTAAATGCACCGACAAACTGAACTTTGCGATTCAGAACTGTAAGTAGGTAAGTGAAGAAAACATAATGTCAAATATATATGCGTGCTTATGTATAGCTGTTTAGACAAACCAAAGTCGAACCACAAGGTCACCCAACTGTTTGTTATTAATAGGCGAGGTGATTTGTTTATTTGGAAGATAAACGGCTTAAATTAGAAATATTATTACACACATTTGTTTTCATCTTTCTCGTCAAGATAACAAACCAAACTTTCATTCATTCTAGTCTTATAACCAGTAGGTAAATATGTTTACTATGAAGTTTAGGAAATGCTTCAGAAAAAAAAACACTTTAAACTACTTTATTTTGTAATCTATCCTCTCCTTAGGTAATGATCTTCTGGTAAAGACTGTCCCTTTAAAGCCTCATCTAGACATTCTTGTAAAGGTCGTTTTGTCTTCACCATCTGGGCCATGGTCGTCTGAATGGTCTTTGTGTCGACGGTGCGTAGTTTGGTCGCCAGGCCGAGGGCGGCGAACACTCGGATGAAAGTTGTCGAGCACCCAGAATCTATAGAAAACATCACCAATCTTTCACATACATAGATAAAACACAAACCTATTCCTGGATATCTAATACTAATAATAATGAGTCGTGTCACTAGTTCTATAGAACCAGTGTGGTGAAAGGATTTTAGGCGCGCCTCAAAGAGGCTCTTTTCGTGCACTTTCCTCACTTAACATTATGTTTTCCATCTTTTTTTTTTGTTCGACATGCCGGTTTCCTTACGATGTTTTTCTTCAACGTTTTAGAGTACCTACTGGTGTAGCGCATAGCGCACATACATTTTTCGAGCACCAATGGATTTTTCCATTGGTGCTCGACCGGATTTGTAACAGCGATCTTAGGATCGGAAGGCGGGACCGCCACCATTAGGCCACCGCAGTGTTCTCATTATTGTGAAATTACCTTAGAATGACGCAAAGTTCCAAGCACCACCAGAGCTCTCCATTCAGTTTGTCAATAAAATATATTACGTATTTACCTACATTTGGTGTGTTCGAGGTAGGTAACTATAATATTTTGAAGCATTCAAGAAAAGCATGAATTTTTAATAGGTCGGGGAAAAAGTATATTTCTGTTTTGCATGTATAAATTAGTAAGTATTCAAATTTCCTTGTTTGTACTGTTTTTATCTAAGTGGTTTTGATACTGTTTTAGGGAAGATATTTAAAAGTAAAAATAAAAATAAGGAAAAATTGTTTTGCGGCATTAGGTATTCAGTTGTTTTCCTGTCCACCAAAATGAAGATATTCGATACATTTTGAAGTTTTACTACATAAAAGGTGACAGTGTGACACAAGTCGCGAAAAAAGTTTGTGATGTCCTTAAGGACCAAAGGCAGTGTTAGTTTAAGCCTGGTTTCCACCGCGAGCGGTGCGGATTCATTAATAATTCAGTTTAACTCGCAAGAGCAAACTGCATTCATGTATTTTCACCAACAAATACTTAGTCAAGAGGAAAAAACTGAGCGAGCCGAAAGAGGTGAAATAAATTCGCTCATTTCTGTCGGGTCGTTTAACTCGCAATGACAAATTATATAGGTAGTACCGTTTCTAGGAATGAGCGGAGCGAGCTGTACGGAAACTGAGAAATTACTCCAGTGATTTGAGCTATAAAAAGGGACTATGACTAAGTAGTTTATGACCGTGAATGGTGCTTAAGTGACTGGAGTAATTTCGCATTTTCCGCTTTTCTCGCTCCGCTCATTCCTCTCTCTCATTTTACGTTAAACTAATTTTCTTGGTGGAAACGTAAACCAGAGTCCGTTTCGCTAGCAATTTCCCGCTCATTACTCTGGTGGTGGAAACCCGGCTTTACAGTAGCAAAAAGTTGCTTGGTCTCTTCAGCATTCTTCAGGTAGTGTAAGATTGACATTAAAAGAAGACTGCCACAACTACTTGCCCCACTTTTTCAATCAGAAGTTCCAATATTTTTACAAGAAGGGGATCATGTCACTACCTCTACTATATAGCAACAAGTTATCAAACAAAATGGCACAACATACGTATTGTAATTAATTGTAAATAAACCTTAAAGAAAATGTCTTGAAATTTTGTATAAAATACGAATAAACTTTTTCCCTGACCTTATAAGTAGATTCACCTCTTTTGTCTCTTGAGATACATTGGGCCGCAAGTGGAAGGAAGTCCTTATATTTATTTATAAACGAATGCTTGCAAAATTTGTTGTTCAAAATAAAAATCGTCTTTATTTTTGGTTTGTAGCACAATCATCAAAAATAAATAAAATGGTTTTACTTCTCTATATTTGTAATGAAATAAACTTTAATTTAGTGTTTATTTTAAAAGGATTGCTCAAATATTTTAAAAGTTTTCGCATTTTTTATACTTTGCGGCTCAGTGTAAGTAGTTAAATAGTAAGCCCTTACCATAAGTTCCGAATTCCCCTGACTTGTAGTCGTGTGGTATCAGATAGTGGTAGTGAGGCCAGAACGTTTTGTTGAGAATAAACACAGAGTTGGAGTCCAGCGGATATCTGCAATAATACAATTACTTTTTTTAAAACTAAAAACCTACTTCCAAACAGTTGAGGTTCTACGCATGCTTTGCACATCACGTCATTTTGTCCTCTCGGGATGGCTCTGTCTCTGGACCATCTACTCTTTCAAAATTATCTATAAAAAACCGGCAAGCTGTGATTCCAAGAGATGTTTATGTTTTTCAAGTTTAACGGGAAAAGTAGCACCTTAAAGTCAAGTGCGAGTCGATTCGCACACAGAGGCTTTTGTACCATCGTACATGTACCACACAAATGGTTGTATGGGGCCCCCTTTTATTTTAATTCTTTGTTGTTATAGCGGCAGTAGAAATACAGACTGTAAAAAAATTCAACTTTCCTAATAATAGGAACCGTAAGGTTCATGAGATACAGTTCGCTAACAGACGAACGGACGGACGTACGGTCAGCGGAGGCTTAGTAATAGGGTCCCGTTGGAACTCTTCTGATACGAAACCCTAAAAAGGACCACACCTCAGGATTATTATTGATTTTAATGATTCTTTCTCGGGTGTATATCGGTTAACAAGTACTTTACCTAACAAATATATCGAGTCTTCTATAATTACGAGTCCGGGACTTAAAAGCCTTTTTTTGATTTCTTCATTCTTGGAGGCAGTTTTTAAACCGATTGAGGGATTCCAATTACTTACGATCCTTTTTGTTGAGTGTACGAGTATTTATACAGAATACATTGTAGTTAGGTACTTCTCATTACCTACTCTGCTAAAAGATTGTCCGTCATCGAAAATTTCAATCTTGTGCTCGACCCAGAGGGGTCATAATGAAACGGAGATGAATGTCGAGATAGATGCGAAGATTGCATTAAATAATGGGGATAGACATCAATAATAGTCGGGTGAGAGCAAAACTAGGACGGTTAAGTTTAAATTAAATTACCACAGGCCTGACGCAGCTAGCGCTGCGACGGAAGCTGGGGCGAAAGTCTAGCGAGTAATATGATTACGTCTAATGACGTGATCAGATTCGCGCGCATTAGCGCGTTGTGTTATAATATATTATATATGTATAGCGACAGGAGTGTTATACTTACACGTCCGTGTTATAAAAATAACTGGTTACAAAATGCTAATGTCTTATCCCATCCCTCTCTAACCCCGTAGAATTTTTAAGAAGAATAAATTAAACCGGTCAAGTGCGAATCGAATTCGCACACAAAGGGTTCCGTACCATCGTACATGTATATAAATGTTTCTTGTATGCCACGTGTATAGGTGGCAGCACGAGCAATACCAAGCAAAAATGCAACACGTCTCTTCTACGCGAACCCCCTTAATTTTTTTTGTACAAATCACTAAATTTAAGATCGTTTGAAAAAAATACACAAAAATTGTGCAAAAAGACATTCAGCCCATCCAATTACTCACCGCGCCTAGTGTTGTTTAACTTCAATGATTATGAACGTAATTTTTTTTTCTTGCATGGGATCTTCCTTTATTTAATTTTTATTATTTGTTGTTATAGCAGCAATAGAAATACATACTCGAAAATTTCAACTCTACCTATAACAGTTCATGAGATATAGCCCGCTGACAAACGGACGAATGGACGGACGGACGGACGGACAACGAAGGCTTAATAAAAGGGTTCTGTTGCGGGACCCTAAAAAATATTATTGTGATTCGACACTGTTGCATATATTGTATGCAATTCGTATTGCTATTAAAATATACCTACAAGCATTTTTGAGAGTAAGTATATTTAGTTAAGCTTTAGTGTAAGAAAATGCTTACTTTTCTCCTGGTCTTAAGCCCCATACGCAAACAGCACTCTCTACCAGCCAGGAGGCATGCAGCACGATGGCGTATCGCAGGAAACCAATCACAAACACGGTGCTCCACACAGAGTCCTCCCAGTACTCCAGGGGGGCGTTCAAAGGCAGCAGAAGGAAGATCACTATGTACAAGACCCAGTATAATCTGTGGAAAATATATCTCTAGTTTGCCTTATAACTTCTCACATTCACTTTTGATTTTGACATTTACTGGCCTACAACGAAACATCTTTTGACGAAAATCAAACAGTCACGTGTGTAACTTAACACCTCACCTAGGTGGGTCACCCACTCTCTAGCTAGAAAGTTAGGAAGTTCATTGTAAGAGTGATGATCTAAAAATATTTCATTCAAAACGATTATAGCTGAAATAGTCAAGCAATGTTTATCTGCGTTTAACCACTTGTTTCATGGTATTTCGTGTAAAATGTAATGTCAAACAATAGTAACGCAAAAAATAATTGAGACAGGTACTCGTAATTACCTCGTTGGTTTAGCTCGGATCTCTCAATGCTATCACCTGCATTGGAAGATCCAAGCTAAACCATAACTATTGGATTTTAGTTGGTAACATTATTTTTACCAAAACGTCAGATTTATGAATCTAAATTAGTCAGATAACAAGTACCTACCTACCTATAAATCGAGCAAACAAATATGATTTATCTTCGTCTAGTTTACAGATTTAGCAGCGGACCTGTGTCAAGGACTCGCAGAATCGCAGATATCAAGGAACTTAAATAAAAATCTGTTTAGTAGTAGGTAAAGTAAGTATCGGATTTTAAAGCTATCACTGAAATGGTCGTTATACCTATTGATTAGGTATTTATTGTCATCATGAAAGCGAAAATGAAAATTTTACAGAGTGAACTTTGATATTTAGAGTTATTAAACAAATATGTAGGTACTTAAGTAGGCACTTCTGGCATAGTGGTTATAAATGCGAAGTAAACATTATAAGGTGGAATAATAAACTTACTTTTTCTGGAACATAACCACGGAATCGTTCTCCAGATCTGACATATCGATAGCCTCCATCAACTTCTCCTGCTTAGGACTTAACTTGCGAAGGCGTGTGAACATGTGTGCGTATAGAAACCCTTTGGTGTTGTCGTAGGGGTCAAGGTTCGTGCCGAAGTGTGCGTGGTGGAACCTATGGTACCGCACCCAGTCGTATATTGAACCCTAGAAAATGAAATAAGTTAATATAATAATAAATAACACCCAACAGTCACATACATAGTCCTGACCCCACACTAGGATTCTCTGTGTCGTGGGTATCAGAAACTGCGAGTACCATGGTACCACAACACCCAGCGGGAATCGAATTCGCGCCTCTTGCGTCTCTGCCAAGCAATCGCCCGCCACCCCACCGAGGCCGTTAGTTAAAAAATACCAGCAGTTTTGTTCAAATCAAGCTCTTATTTGGTAACTGTTTTCATACATAAGTACATATATAATATCACGCCTGTTTCCCATAGGGGTAGGCAGAGATTACGGATCTCTGTAACTGTGTTCAATTGCTACCAAATTAATGTAAGTAGTAAGAACCTAGGCCTAATTATTTAACTAGGGTCGCCCGCGTGGATACCTACCTACACAAAATTGTCAAAGTATGTTATATTGTTCGATACCTTGATTATCATATATGATAATCAAGGTATCGAACCTTGTACTACCTAAAATCTAAATTTCATCTAAATCTGTCTAGCCGTTGTATCGTAATATTCATAATTGAACTATAACATTCTTACAAAAACGTCTAATATACCTAAACAGTAGGTAGGTAGGTATTGTGTAAATTGGTTTTTGTACCGCTAGTTAAAACAAAACCTTTAATTAGCAAAATAAGGAGAAATGAAATTTTATATTATCAACACAATTACTGACACTAAAGTAATTATAAAAGCTAATTACACTTAGATATTGTGCTGTATAATTTTACATAGGTAATTCTTCTAAATTGAGGGTAACTTAGGGTGTTGGTAGATATAGATGGTAGGCACCTATTTGTTCAGCCCTTTTGTCATGATGTAATTAAACTAGCTTTTGCAAGGATTTTATTTTTTACTTTTTTCCACCAATTAAGGCCATTACCATCTATACTGAACGTTTTATACTCGTGTAGCGTCAGGAGACTACCTACTTTTGCCTAAACTAACGGAACGTAGTGATGCTTGAGATGATTTTATTTGCGTGGAGTAAATAAATCTAACCATTCAAATGTGGCTTGAAAATAGTATTGACGCAGTAGGACTAAGGGGGCGTTTGGGGGGGGGGGGGGTTGAGCTGAACTTCGCCTCATCTCACGTGGGGGAGAAGGGGGTCTCGGCAAATATGTCTAATTTTTTTTTCGCAAGAAAATGTAAAATTGCGAGAAGACTGGATTAAATTAAGCAAAAAAATCTCCACTAAAATATGGCTAAATCATAAAAAAATTATTAGTGAAAAAAAAATAAACAAATTATGTCTTATGTTTTAAATGATTTCTTCACAAATTCACAATAAAGCGCAAATTAACTTGTTTACATTAAAAATACGCGTTTTGAAAAAATCTTACGTGATTTTATGGTGGAGGGGGTCGATCAAAATATCACGACATGTAACTAAGGGGGGAAGGGGTGAAAAATCACCAAAACGCCTCATGTAATTAATGGATGCCCCCTAACCTGGCCTGCGAGTGTTTGGAACAGCATGAGGACGATACGAAGCCCCGTGCTGGCCTCGTAACATCGATGTGCCCATAGTCTGTGCGCGCCGGTCGTCACTCCCAGGATCGCCACTGATGTCAACACCAACACTGAATTCACAAAAAGCACGCTGTAATTGAAATACAACACAAAATCGTTACAGACATAAAAATAATGGAAGCACGAAATTAGCTTTTTAAGTTTTATCACATTATTCGGTTTGGTATTACTGGTTTTACTACTGGGGCCTTATTCACTATGACCAGGCAAAACATAACGCGGGAAAACGAGGGCACGTTTATGGATTCACCGTGTTATCGTATTCTATATGACAATTTTGTATTGCAAACTAAGCAAAGCTTGTACTATGGGAACCAGATGGCTGATAGAATACTTATATACTTTTTTTTTGTAAACACATACTTATAATACATAATAACTACAATACCCAGACCCGGAAGAAATATTTGCAGAACATACAAACATTTCTCCAACCCGCACCTCTTGCGTCTCGGCCGAGCACCCGCCTGCCACGCCACCGAGGTCGTCAAACATGTTTTTAAACTTTTTACGGTTCTACGACATACCGGTTTCCTCACGATGTTTTCCTTCACCGTTTGAGAGTACTGGCATAGCGCAAATATATTTTTGGAACAGAAAAACCCATTGGTACACGACTGGATTTAAACCCACGACCTTAGGATCGACAGGTGGGGCCGCTATCAAGTCGGCGAAGCCGCTACTAAGTCCACCAGTGCTCTCGAAGGATCTATTGAAAAACGTATTAGAAATACTGGAGTCAAACGTTTTGCTGTATCATTTATATGTAGATATATTTTGTGGGCTGGTCGTTAGAACATCGCTCCTAATTACACCTAAATATATGCTGACCACCCCGTTGTTTGGTATGAGCGTATTTATAAATAGGTAGAGGATACTATCTGTGGTAGGTATTGATTTGGTGCCTAAGATTACTCTTACTAAGTTTCGTGATAGCGGTTGCCTTAAGGGTATCAAAACTATGAAGGAAAGCATGACGAAACTTGTGATTAGTTATAGTTTGGACTCGTTTGGTTGGTTACACGTATTAATCATGCTCTCCTGATGCCTGCCGGCATTAATTACGGCAATTAAATGAAATAAGCCTATAGGATTTTTTATTTATAGAAAGAAACTTACAACTAATTTAAATATAATTTACAAAACACAAAAGAAACAGTCGGGCTATCTAAAGGCTGTTGCAAACGGTCTATACTATACTCGTTGATAGCTCAGTTGATCTAGCTCATCAGACGGTGGAACCGTGTCCAAGATGCTGGCCGCATTGCCACGCTGAATGGCAATACTGATCCGTTGAGCCAAATAAGGACCAGCTCTTGGATTGCGCATCGCCTTGAAAGAATTTTAAAAACGCGGTGGGCACCCGTGCCCCTCGGACCCTAGGGACTCGACCCCAAAAAGCTCAAAGCCTATATAAGCCAATTAATTTATATAAAGAATTAAGAAACAAAGCATCCACTTTACCAATTCCTTTTGTTTCGAACAATGTTTGAAAGCTTTCATAGGAAAGATCTATCTAAATTGAAGTGGTATCGTAAAATATTTGCTCAGATTTACCGTGACCTTCTAACCTCATTCATACCTGATTATACAGCCTATACCATTCTGAATTAGTATAGATATGTCCTCAAATATTTATTATTATTATTTATACCTACTTTAGTATTTGTTATAACTATTTTGGATCTTAAAAAGTTAACTTACAAAGTAAGCTGGTCAGCCATTGCACCTCGTAGAACAGCACCCACACTCCGTACAGCGAGAGGAGGTGGATGTGGATAAAGAAAAGAACTGCAGGCCAGTTCGACTCCCTGCTGCTGCTTAGCTCCTCTCCACTCTTCTCCGAGGCTTCGACCATCTTCACCTGCAATTGTTACTACTTTATTTACACCACTAACTACTTTTAGTACATTGGTTCATTGGGTCACTCTGCCTTTATTAACACCACTAACTACTTCTAGTACATTGGTTCATTGGGTCACTCTGCCTTTATTAACACCACCAACTACTTGTAGTACATTGGTTCATTGGGTCACTCTGCCTTTATTATCACCACTAACTACCTGTAGTATATTGGTTCATTGGGTCACTCTGCGTATCCTGCGTAAAGTCAAATTAGGTTAAAGTATAGTTAACACGTTAGCTGTTCCGCACCTATCTTTTCCTAAGGCCTCTAACTTCATGGAGTTAAGTTGCTATATTTGTAGAACTTGTCAACAGAACATTTGAAACGAAATATTACAAAAACTGCTGTGGACCTTTGAGCTCATCCAAAAATTCCGTATGGAGACAGTTAACGTGTTAAATCACTACGCCCATATCCTATAGG
This sequence comes from Scotopteryx bipunctaria, assembly GCA_949320045.1. Classification (NCBI taxonomy): domain Eukaryota; kingdom Metazoa; phylum Arthropoda; class Insecta; order Lepidoptera; family Geometridae; genus Scotopteryx; species Scotopteryx bipunctaria. Next base: position 6,363,489 of record OX439450.1, on the reverse strand, counting down.
TACCTTATAGTACACACCTAGGAGATCAATGATATGAGATCTATTTTAGTCATAAACTCGTGTTTTAAACATTATTTTTAAATTTTTCGTCAAAAGAAAATAAGCAGTTTTGTTTTGTTCAGTAAATAAAGTACCTAAATGGTAAAAGGTGTGAAGTCGTTACAATTGCTTCAAGTAACACAACTAAATAAACAATAAACTCACACATACATATTATCACGCCCGTATCCCTAATGGGGTAGGCAGAGCCACAAGTGAATCAGGAGGAAACTTAACGAATATTTAACGCAATCCTACTAATATTTTAAATTTGTGAAGATTGTCCTGTCGAAAATTCATACAATTATTTGTGACAGAAAAACATCATGATCATCATCTTTCCCTGCCCTTTTGCCACGTTACGTTGAGTCAACTTTGGCGCAACAATTATATTCTTCTTCCATTTAGTTGCTATATAACTGAACGACCCGTCGTTAGTAGAAGATTGGTACCGGACGTTACTGAAATCTATTTTGTTTGAGACAGAGTACGTTTTAAATAAACTTGAAATACTAAACCTACCCTAAGACTACTATTGAAACTCAGTCAAGCTACGTTTCATTAGTATGCCGTGGTCAAAGGTTAAGAATAAAACGCATTGTATGGTGATTCTGTCGAATTGTTTAGCAGTTACAAAATAAAAGGTCCAAGGTCTAAATACAATGCAAATATTTTTATAGTATTGTACCTAAATACCTGTATTATAGTAATATACTAAGTACACTATTATTATTTTATGTGTAATTGGAGCAACAGGCGTATGCATAAATAGCATGTAGGTATCTGCTATGGAAAATATATTCTCTCGGAATAACGAGACACGGACAAGAGGAAGGTAGATAAGCACTGCAATATTTTTAGTTAGGATTTTTTCGGGAATCGAATTCGCACCTGTCAATCGCTCCACATAGGTAGAATAGTATCGATAAATGCCATTTCGGTAGAAAGTATTTCAATGATTTAAAGCTGAAATTCAATAATATGTAGATTGATTGGCTTTCGATGAAATGAACCATCCGATCCGCACCGGCGATGAAACGTTGATAAGGTAAACGTTCGATATCTCTCCATCCGTAAAATGTTAATGTAATACGATGAAGAGTGGTTCGAGATTGCGTATGTAGTGAATCCACTTTCCCTAGTTTATAACAATAGATAACCACTAACAAGGAGAATAGTTTGAGTGGTCGATCTGCCTAGCTCAGTGTCAGTTGCACTAACAAATAAAAATGTCTAAACAATGAATGCTTTTGAGATTTGAAACTGTTTTTACCGGCCATATTCTTTTTTTTTAATATCCACCAGTCTACTCTAGCTAGAGCTAGCTAGAGCAACACGGACATCGGCAGAATTGTGACGTAACGTCACAGTAGCCACTAATAAGAACTGAACTCAGATTTATAACTAAACTGTAAATTGACCAAAACATAATTATCTAGATAAGCATGAGAAATAAACTTCTTAGCAATCCTTCTTAGGAACATAGTTATAAGTGTCCAATCAATTTACCTATAATTAAATGAATTTTATTAACCAAAATAGCATCATAATCACATGCAACGAGGTATCTGTAAGAAGAAGCGCCCAGAAGAAGAAACCACTATTTTCAGTGCCAAGAAGAAAGTTAGAGAAAAATACATTACATAAAATCACGTCCGTTTTCCATAGGGGTAGATTCATAGAGAAAATAATGCGCCCATAAAACGGACATACCTAAATACAAAATCTATAGATCGTTTGCAACAGTCTTCAGATAGCCCGACTGTTTCTTTTGTGTTTAGTAAATTATATTTGTAAATACTTTTATTACTTGTAAGTTTTCTGTTGCTATTAATACAAAATTACTTATTTTAGTAAAAAAAAACTTGCTTGCTTACCTCAAATAGTATCCGCTGGGACACGAAACGGCCAATTGATCACGATGCACGGTCAGCAGTGACACAGCAAGCCAACGCTGTGTTATTAGGTATACATTTATTCATCAACATGACATGACTGTCTGCAATCAATTCCAAATGGTAATAAGTACTTTGGTTGAAACACTATAATAAATTGAATTTGTGTTGCTTGTGCTTTGCATTTAAAGTGCGCCTCAAGGGCTCTTTCGTGCACGTTTGATGACCAATATGAAATTACTGTTTGGCCATTTTAAAACAAACTACTGTTTGTTTTTTACTACTGGACTACTACTAGTCGTGTCACTAGTTCTTTCGAGCCAGTGTGGTGAAAGGATTTCAAGTGCACCTCAAAGGCTCCTTTCTTGCACATGACATAGGTTTTCGATCTTTTTAGAGTTTACGACATCCGGTTTCGTTACTACTACTATGAAATTCTAACATAAAAATAAGCAAAAAATATGCCGTGTAAATAGCTACTAATACGAAGGGGTGTTATTAATTCAGGAATCAGAAGATCTTATTAGTATTTATGTATAATATAAAAGATAAAAAATTAAATAAATAAAAAAATATTTGTGGACATTTTACACAGCACCATCTAGCCCCAAACTAAGCAAAGCTTGTACTATGGGAACCAGATGGCTGATAGAATACTTATACACTTTTTTTGTAAATACATAGGTACTTACATTTATAATACATAATATTACAACACCTAGACCTGCGGGAATCGAACCCTCTTGCGTCTCAGTTGAGCATTCGCCCGCCACTCCATAGAGGTCGGCACAACCATTACAAAAAGTATGTTGAAAACTCATTATAAATATCTGATAAAATTTTCAAAACAGATTTAATAAAAATGTTACTAAAGTGGTACTATGATGGCGCTGGGCAGAGCATTTCAATGACTGAATATATTTTGATTTGCTGTTATGAAGTTATATTAATGCAGCATTTTCAGGGTTTCAATCACTCGACGTGCCGATCTGGTAGAACCTTATATCATGAATCAATTTATTCGTATGATAGGAGTCGATACGAGTATTTCCATACTCGCAGGTATTTGAAATTGGAATTACCTCTGTGTTTTTGTAGGAATTATGACTGTTATGTTTAAAATAAACTGCACCAGTAACATTAAAAAACAATCAAGTGCGAGTTGAATTCGCACACGAAGAGTTACGTACCATCGTACATGTATTTTTTGATATTACTTTTACTATGTTCTTTTGAAATACGTAGCTTCGATGATCTACTACGTACGAACGTTTAAAAAAAAGGTTTCTTATATGTGGCGCCGTCTTTTTTAATTTAAGTAATTTAAATTATTTGTTGTTATTGCTCTATTATAAATACACACTCTGAAAATTTCAACTCTCTACCAATAGGTAAACGGTTCATGAGACAGCCCGCTGACAGACGGACAGCGGAGGCTTAGTAATAGGGTCCCATTGGCATCCTTCATGTACGGAACCCTTAAAATGAATAAGAGGGATAAATTAAAGGATTCTGTGGCTCTAAAAAAATAATATAATGAAGTAGGTCAGTACGGTTTAAGGTGTTAATTCCGCAACGCCTACACTCGCGGTTTTGTCGGCAGGCGAAATAAGACCCAGAAAAGTAATTAAAATGTTCTTTTAATTGCTGGTTTGCAAATATCACTTTGTTATTTTACTTGATTACAATTTAGGTTATGTAAGCAGATGTATAAAAATAATTTAATTGATTAAATTGAATGTTTACAAGAAGATTGGCGGTCGGTGGCCTACATACCTACAATATTGCTGTGTGGGTAGGGCTGCCCTTCGGTACTCATTCATGGTAAATTATTATGGTAAAACTTTCTTATAATTATCATCCTTCTGATGATCTGGATCAGGGAAGCTATCTATAGACCTATTTCTTTTGTAAATAAAATTATAAATGTAAATACTTGTATTAGTTGTAAGTTTCTTTCTGCTAATAAAAATGTGATGTGTTTATAATATTTTCCATTACTATAATTATAGCGTTTGGCATAATTATGATGTCTACCCAAATATTGTCATCGCATCACAAAATTATTAAACGTGTCAAGTAAGGTGATATTTACCTACGTATTAGCATTTCAATATCTTAGGTATTCTATAATATAGGTACCTACCTACTCTGATTTTTTGTTATTTATTTGCATAAACAAAGGGAATATTAGAAATAATTTCCTCTTTTAAGAATCTGATACTTTGTGTGGTTTTCTCAAATATAGGTAATAAATGTTTGGGAAAACAATACAGTGTCAGATTTATGTACCTAGTTAGGACGTGGGTGTTTATATTCGAGTAATTTTTATTTATTACAAGATTATAAGGCCCTCTGTCTACTTTCCCGTTAAATAACTGGACTTTCATCGACCCGGCGCAAAATGACAAACTAACTTAAAATTAATGGTAATAGGTACCTACTATTTGAAATGAGACTAGTAATAAAACTCATTAATTCATTCATTTATTCATCCATACACATATTTACATGTAGGTACTTATTGAAACAATTTTTAATCTATGTAAACAAAATAGCTTTATTTTAGAACTATGAAACTGGCAGGAACTAATCTACAATTTCTGCAAAAGCATCGTCATGTAAAACTAACAAAAAAACAATGAACAGAATAAAATAAAGTAGAATATGTCATATAAAATAAATCGAACTTAACGTAGAGGTTCACATAATAAAATCAGAAATAAACATTTTTAAGATTTTCAACGATCAATCAAGAACGTCTAAGAAAGCTAGCAAGCGTTCTTCATTGATCGTTGAAGTTAAGCAACGTTGTGCGCGGTCACAATTGGGATGGGTGACCGCAAGTGGCATTACGAGCTGAGCGGTTCCATGCTTTGGAGGGCACGTTAAATTGTCGGTCCCGGCTTTTAAGTCGTTAAGCCATGACGGAGGTCTTTAGGTGGCCTAAAACTCCGTCACAGGAGTTGGCCACTAGCTCGTAAGAACTTACTATAGGTACAATTTTTTTCTTAAGCAAAATACAGAGGTTGAGCCTGATGATCTTAATCTAGTGGTAATATAAAAAAATCTGTTGTTTAGCCATACATAAAGAGTTTAAAATTAGAAGATTTTCCTGAAAGTAACATTTTACGTACCACTTTTTTATATGATAGGTCGCGTCAAGTAAAATAAACCGCGGAAAAAGGTTGATCGTGAATATTTTTACCCACGGAAGTTTTAAGTAAGTATATATTTATTCTTTTTTATTAATTAAATTGAATGTATTTACAAAGACAAACTATGATAACATTAAAAACTTTAAGGAAATCGGTATAATAATAAGAAATAAAAATGAGCACAGTTTTCTAAGTCCGCCTTCAGATAGAAAATAGAGCGCAGACCACCGACCGCAGGTAAGGTCTTTTACGTAAAATAAACACTACATCCGAATAAAAATACTACTTATAATACAATCCTGGCGCTTTGACCGCGAAAAAAACACGTGAATGAAGCGGTTTTTCATTCGCGTATTTTTTTCGCGGTTTATCTTACGTGGCGCGGTCTACCTAGGAGAAGTTCTTCCCATCGCCTAACTAATTCTACCCTCCTAGTGACGAACGCAGTAACTATGCTAAACAAGCTTTGATATGTGAGTGAGAACAGAATGATGTATTTTGTTAGGCGATTCCGAATATGTATCTGACTAATTTTTGTCAAAAATGCTAGTTACTGTGTTCTTCAATAGGAGGGTAGAATTGGGGTGGGGTTATTATGAAAGTTACTAGGACAAAAAGTTTTGAAACAGGAGTTCTAAAGTCGTTAACGCAAATATGTCGCTCTATATTAACGACTTCGCAAAAGTGGCTGACAGTGGGATGCATAAAACCATAGGGTCTCGTTTCACCATTTTGGTTCAGAGCCCTAATGAAGCAAAAACTACAAGTCCCATAAATACCTTGACCATGAACTTCATTAGTACAAAAAATTGAATTTGGTTTGATTCAAAGAGCTGTCTGATTGAGAGACAGATGGAGAGGACGTTCTTTTATTAGAGGCCCAATCTGTAATTTTTAATAATATAACGTCCACAAATCAAATAACATGTTGGTAGATACTTTAGGTAGGTATACCAATAGCCAGCACTTTGATTACAGTAATCCAAAGTTTCATAAAGTCATCACAACTTTTAATAAAGTATTAGGTACATGTTATCAAGAAAATAGGTGCACAACATTTTATAAACAAAACAAACACGTCTCGCTTTGGACCCAAAACACAATACATAATTACTTACGCACAACGTTTTAGTTTATTTCAACACGATTGAAGTAATTATCGAGCAACACCTATATTTTTACAAGTTAAGTTCTTCTACCCAAACCTCGACTATACATCGAATATCAAAAGTCCCTGTGCCCATAATAACTACACTACCCGTATTCCTCCTGTAATTGTAGTTTTTTCATACTTTTAGAGTTTTTCGAAATCTTTATCTTTTCGTTTGCACAATTCACTATCACTTCTGGCATATCGTCTTTGGAGCATGTTTGGCAGCAGCCGTTTCTTCGGCTGTTTACGATGACGTCTTTGGTAGTTGTTGTACTGGTTCTGTTGAAGCCCTCCTCGGGGCAGTAGCGGCCGGCGCGACAGGAGTGCGAATGGTTGCACCGCTGCTGTCTTCGACTGCGGTTGTGGAAACTTGGCTCCTGTCTCAAAGAGTTTCCTGAAATATTGAGAATGTAAAATAAATATAAAAAACGAGAAATACTTGAGACAATCTTGAGCAGTTTGAATGAATGTGTGTGCTTTTTTTATTATATAAAAAACTGATCAAGTGCGAGTCAAATTCGCACGCTAAGGGTTCCGTACCATCGTAAATTAAAAAATGTTTCATGTATGGGGCCCCCTTTTATTTTTTGTTTTATTTTTATTATTTGTTGCTATAGCAGCAAGTTGAAAGCGGGAGTTGAAATTTTCACACTGAGGTGTGTAAAATTGCTCACAGTTAATGATAAGATTGCGGTTTTTTATTAGGTGAATTACTTACATATATCACATGGCTCTATCATTTGTTTTCACAGACTATATTCGCTAGCGACTGGGCATATTTTTACTACAGTCGCTACAGTATACAGTTAGGTACCTATCTCTATATTAACAATGTGATACTTTGGTGTGAGTCTGTTTACGCGTACTCAATTTGATAGTACAGTATCAGTTACATTATAAGCTACCACAAAGGCTTTTAGATATCAGTCGCAGGCACTGTATTAGGACTGGACTTAGGTCGAGCGGCTTACCTACTGGCGGGCACTTTCGATGATTAACTACCTATCTATTGAAATATAGGTATTTGACCTACAATACAATACAATAATAGATTCTAAGATGGATATGGTGAACTGGTGAACCATGGTGACAGGTGATCAGCCCATCACCTACATAGGTGGTCCATAATTTTGAAGAGGATACTATCCCTTACAGAGTGAATAGGAAGGTAGCCAAAAGTAATTTTGTAATTACTTTTTTCGAGCAGCCTCGTGATGATACGAAAAAATGGCCTTGCTAATTCACAACGGGCTTTATCAAGATAAATACGATATACCTAATAAATGTGTTACAAGCAGAGATCGGCTAATCGCCATTAACATATATAAACTGAACGGACTGGCTGATATGGATAGCATTTTTATGGTAAAAATCGCGCACTTTCGAGATTTACGAACATAAAAACCTTTGATTGATCGTTTGGGCTTTATTGGAGAACAAAGTACAATTGTAACTCCTAAAAATGTCAATGTTAATGTAGAGCTTATTTAGGAACTTTCGCCGTCTTACGTATATGTTGTGAAGGCCTCCCAATGTTTATTTATAACAATTTAAAAATAGTAATCAAAGATAGCACACGCACACATAGTGGCGCTCACAAACAAGATAGAAAATACCTTTACTCGAACCTGGTGAATGGGAACTTGGTAAACAATAGCCATGCGACGGTGCACTGCCGCTATTCATAGGCCTTCTAAATAGAGGATGTCCAATTTGCTTGCAGGCATTTGAATTTAAAGCTACGCATACATCTCAGCACACGTTTGTCGGCACCTTTTAGAAAAATACTAATCGAAATGGAATAGACTTAAAGATGATTCAAGGGGTAAACGTAAAACTTTTATTTTGACTAGTAGTTTGAACTTTGAAGTCACCAGTGGGTGACTCCAAGCTGAAATGATAATGATGTAGATTGAAATGTATGATGAGTGTAACCTGAATTGCCGCTGGAGGTGGGGTTGCAGACGAAGGCCATGGCGGAGTAGGAGCAGCGCTGGCTGTCGGGCTGCTGCCGGCGGCAACTCTTCATTGTGTTCTGGAAACAGAGCATTGCTACATTTATATTTATCTAACATCTGTTCTAGAATCGTGTTTGACGACGAACTCTGTGGCGTGGCGGGCGAGTGCTCGGCTGAGACGCAAAAGGCGCTACGGGAGAAATGTTTGTATGTTCTGCAAATATTTCTTCCGGGTCTGGGTGTTGTAGTATTATATGTTGTATTTACAAAAAAAAGTACGTAAGTATTTCTATCAGCCATCTGGTCCAATAGTACAAGCTTTGCTTAGTTTGGGGCTAGATGGCGCTGTGTGAAATGTCCACCATTTTTTATTTGTATAGGAAATAACATTTAGTATTACAAGACTCGTGTAAAGTTCCCGTAGTCCGATTGATCGGACAATTAGTATTGCGGTGACTCTGCGGTTCAGCGAAATTGTTGCGTAATTAATGACAGGTGACTTGTCATTATGGCTGCATCTGGTACCATGGCTACCTTTGTTTTGCCTAGTTTGAAGTTACTTTTATTTTGACAAGAACATAAAACACGAAGCTTGGCAGTTTCATGACAAAGTAGCTGAGTGCTGTGCTACTTTTGGTGCTTCTGAAAAACAAAGCTTCCTACAGTAGAACTTTACTTTTCTGCGGAATCAAAAACTGGTCACTTGAGACGTGCTCAACTCTGAGATGCGTTTGAGTATTCGGGGGTAAGTGTTGATTATCTTTACGCTACATTATTTATTTAATTGTTTCTATTTCTATGTTATTAGCTGTTGCCCGCTTTGTCCGCATTGTGGGATACCTAATATACTCGTAAGTGTTGCCTGAGGCTGTCATCCGGTCTACAATAGTAGCTGATGGGACTAATTTTATTTATATGTGGCTGAGGATAAGAGGATTCTGTTGACGTAACCACAGAATAAATAATATAAATCACCCGTATCGCATATCGCCGTCTGATTGATCGATTATCCCTATATATGTAGGTTTAGGTACGTGTACTAGGAGGATACAGATTCCGAATGTGAATTTTCCTAAATAAATATTAGTGTGTAGATGTGACAAAAGCAACCGTTTTCGAAAGCAATAAACGCGTGACAGAATGTAATATTCTGTTAGATGGAATGGAAGAGTAAAATAAAGAAAGAATCTATTTATTTGGTGCACGAATATAAAAGGTTAAATAAAATTACAAAGTTATAAACAAAAGTTAATAAAAAGACAACCACTCAGCGTGTGTTGCCCGGAAGCAACTACAGCGCTGTTCTTCCGTGGCACCTTTGCTTGGTAACGCGTCACTGGCCAAGACACACTCTTTATGTCTTTAACATATTATATTATATTTTTACAAAAAGAAATAAAAGCAGAAACTAAGATCGACCATAATCAAGGCGAATCACATTGAAGATTTAAAATGTACTTTTATATGTTGGTTTTAAAACTGTACAGTAAAAAAATTCTAAGCGGAGGTGGAAGATTGTTCCAGCATTTCGTGGGAGCGTAGCGAAAGCTGCCACTAAATCCGAAGTAGATACCTACTTATCTGTGTATAACTTCTCTGCTGGACTGGGAGTAAAGAAAAAACATAGAATGCGTCCAGCTGCTTCTCTCCCCGAGCATGTCGTAAAAGTCGACTAAGGGATAGTATCCTCTCTAACATGAAAAACCATCTATATGGGCGATGGGCTGATCACCTACTACGTACGAGCATGTCGTAAAAGTCGACTAAGTAAGGGATAGTATCCTCCAACATGATGAGATACAATAAGCAAGTATTCCCAAGGAGGGTTGACGTCAGGCAGGCGGCCGGTCATAAAACACCTTAGCCAAAACTCTGCCTGCCCGTAAAAAGCGCGCGACATCTCAGTACGGGCCGAACTGTCAGTTTATTACGGATGACCTTCGATCAAAGATCGAAGCGGGTGACTGAAATTACTACCGTTGAATAAGCCGTGTACCTAATACTTCAGCCAAACTGGAGATACAATTTATGGAAGCAAACCGTCGCGTATTTTTCGTTTATTAAGATGAAATCACTTTAGTTTTAGGTAAATAAACCTCACATAAGTGTTTTACACATTAATGTAACTATTACTGCTACTTAAAAGTTCCATTAACATGTAATTTAAAATTAAGCTTTAGGTTAAGCATGGGCGGTTTGTTTACATAAATTGTATCTCCAGTTTAGCTGAAGTATAGTTGCATCAAGACAAGCCAGCATGATTATTCGATTTTCATTTTTAATTGATAAATACCAGTGAATGGTGGGTTTCATTAAGTAAAAGAACGCACACTGTTTGCATATTCCAATAACTGGACAAATTCTGCCTAATTGCCATTTCAGTAAAAATCTAAATAAAAAAAAATTTTTTGTAACTAATACTGACAATGAACGCACAGTCTAATCCATAAGTCCTTAGAAGCGTGAAACTTAGAAGGTATATTCTTCTTATGAGGTGAACTTATAAAGGATTTCCTGAAATTTAGCTTTTAAAGGACGCAGGGAGATGATTAAGTTTGTATGAATAATAGAAACCGAAAGCGAACAAAGTAGCGGGGCCTTCCACTAGTCCACATATGATTCAAAATAATGGTATTAAATGTTTCCGTACGTAAAGTACTAGTAGGATGACAAATTTGAATATTTTATGCGCTTAGGGAGATGCTGCATGCAAAATACGTGGTTATAAAATATTGCATTTTTAGAGTTATGTACCCGAAGGGTGTCAAAGGCATCCTATAACTAAGCCTCCGCTGTCCGTCCGTCTGTCTGTCAGCGGGCTGTATGTCATGAACCTTAATAGGTAGAAAGTTGAAATTTTCACAGTGTGTAGGTATATATTGCCACTATAATATAAAATAGTAAATAAAGTAGGTTCTGTACAAAAAAATAATCATTTTATGTAATAAATTGTACGATGGTCCGGAACCCTTCGTGTGCCAATTCGACTCGCACTTGACCGGTATATTTATTTTACCATACACTGGCGAACATCGTTTCACATTGACATTTGGACGTTTTTACGTGATTTCACCTTTAGGAGGCGATAGACCTCTTTACTGATTATAAAAAAAAACATTGAAATATTTACAAATATTTGTGTTTCAGCAAATGAGAAATAAAACAGAAATACATATTTGGAATAAAGTTATTCTATATTTTAACATAGCAGTTGCAGGGTTCGTAATAAAATGTATTTCTTACCTAGCGAATATTTTTAATAAATAGAGAACAGATAGGTATGGCGCGCGTCGATAAAAGCGTTGTCGTTGTCTACCAACCATCTTGGATCTTTGAACCTTATCTTTGGTTTGTGGTCGAAAATGTGATAAGTAAAATTTTTAAATCATGTTAATTTTGTAACCTACCTCCAGTGACGGATTAAGACTACTTGATGCCCTAAGCAATCTATGCTTTTTTCGGTGTGGTTTTTGGTGACGTGAGAGTGAGACGTGGTGCCCTAAGGACGGATTTTTTTTGTGCTTCTTCTGGTGCCCTCTCAGACGTGATGCCCTAGGCAATGCTTAATATGATTAAGGGTAAATCCGTCACTGCCTACCTCCCATGATGGACATGTCCCTCAGCAATGTCATTGTTCCATTTGCTTGCGGTCGTTCCTTGACTTGTGAAAACAAATTACTGATACCAGACTATTAAATTAAGTAAGCAAAGCAACCTTCGCTCCAGAGCCAGACCAATATTTCCAACATGTTTTCTTGTTAATCAACACTTTTATCTTATAAAGAACGTTACTTCAAAGGATCGATTTTATGAGAAAAACCTGAGTATTTATTTATTTTTAAAAAACTTCGTCAAAAAGGTATTGCAAATATTTTTATCTGAGAAACTTTGATCAAATAAGCAGCTGAGGAAAGATGGTGGCCTGGTGAATGAAACACTTTTTAAACTGCGAATGGTGTTTACGAACACAATAAGGTAACTTAAATTATCGCCTGTTCTAAAATGGAAACCAGATATCAATAATAATGAATGTAACTAAATAGAATCGATAGTTTACTGAATACTAAATCTCAAGGTAACAGACTTACTTGCTCAAAATAGCTGAGGTTAAAAAGTCATGGTTGATTAGAAGTTAGTCAGTAGGAGTGTATTCTGCCAGCTAAACAAAACTGAGATTACCCCGGCGCCACACTTATCACCACAGAGTAGGTATATGTCACAATTCCATCAGAAACAAGGCAGGACATGGGTAGTTGTTTGTACTTACTAAGTATATCGATAAAGAAATTCAATTTTGTCCAAAAATTGCGCAATACGAAATGAGAATAAGAAAACTTACGAAAGTATTTTGCTTTTGACTTTAAACGATCAAAATTAGCGCAAGGCCCCTGTAGAAACGAAATATTTGTTTATACAGATGGACAATACATTCTCACTGAATACATTGAAAAATAAGAATATTTTAGTAGAGTAAATAAGAAATTACCTTGAAAGCATCTCGGAACTTGATCGACATGATGTGGTAAAATATGGGATTGATGCACGTCGACATGTAGTAGAATATTCCCGAGGTGTACGTTAGGAAGTAGTACGCTGACAGTAGGATGGGTGACCGTGCGTGATGGTTCTCTGTCGTGCCGTAGATGGCAACGAGGCGCTGCGCGTGAAACGGGGCCCAGCACACGAAAAAAGCCACCACGACGGCAACTGTAAGAAAATTAATTTAAACTACATGATAGCTATGAACATTTTTAGCACTATAAAAACTGAATATCACACTAATATTATAAATGCGAACGTCTGTGTGTGACGGCTGAACGTATTTGGCTGAAACGAGAAACACACAAGTTTATGACCTGGAGTAACACATAGAATATTTTTTATCCAGGTAGGTACAACGCGAGTGAAGGCACGAGCGGATGCTATTTTACCATACACTGTCACTGCGTGCGCCGTAAAAACCGTCAAATTATGGTAAATATTCAGTTTTAGGTGCTAGCAATATAGGAAAATTGATTTTTCAAGTCTTGTAGGGACCAAATACTTCAAAAGAAAGACGTTATGACGACAAAATATCTAAGGAAAATTAAATGTTAATCTAGTAGCTAACTATTTGCCATCGTATAATATTAGATTTTTCGGGACATCGTATTCGGAGCATGGTGGGTGTAGTTGATGGGGATTAAATCCCACCCGTTCAACAATTTTGGTTACATTATAAATGTATTTATTTTTATTTCGTTTACTTATAAAAATACTATACTTTTAATTTATACTTTTGACAGACATTTTTGCGATGTCCTAAGTCATTACTGAACAGATTTCTTAAAACAATCGATTATATTTTATGAAGATGTTATAATCAAGGTGTTTTCTCTTGCTTGCATGCCAGTGCGTACAGGTGCAAATTCAACGTAGATTTAAAGACTGCGAAATGATCCCTGTGATTTCCAGTCAACAGAAAGTTTTGAATTGACGAAGTAGATATCTTTGGAATGCTTGTATTTAGACAATACGATCTTAGATTACCTAGGACCTAGGTGCTAAAAGGTCTGAGTTTAGCAAACTTGGAAAAAGAGTTATAAAACTTTTAGTTTAGAAACTTGTCATGTGGTTAATAAAGGATAGGAACGAGTCTCATGTACTCGAACTCGAACTCAGAAAAGTCATTGAATTTATCACTTTGAAAAATAGGTAGGTACCTAAACAAATATCCAAAGAAGCTGTAATTGAACTGTATTTGGTTTCGGTCTGAACGTCATTATGTTTAAAGAGCTTTGATGAGAATGTTAATGACCATTTATCCTGAGTAAAGCTCTCTGTTTGAAAATAATCGCTAGGGAATTATTCGGTAGTCAAATAATAAGCTTAAAAACAAATACATACTTCACTCCATCATGATTATGCCAAATGCTTTTCCTGTTTATCTTATGATGGAAACGAAATGACGTAAGTACCTAAGCATCATTATCGACACTACCTACAGTTTTTTCAGTTGCTTACTAACTAAAGGTCTACTGGTATAAAATATGTGCAGAATGACCTTTGCTTTCCAGTGTTTAAAATACTCTCAGAATTTTAGTTTTATTTTGTCAGTTGGAATATTGTATCAAAATGACTGTGAATAAATTTACGAAAACTAACATAGAGTAGAAATGTAATATTCCGAGACTCACCCAACATTTTTACGACCCTCCTAGTCGAGTGGCAGTGTTTTCTTAAAGTTTTACGCTTATGCGTCAAGTTTTTTTCTATATCCTTCTGCGTTTGCTCATTGCTCAGACTGGTCTCTCTCAGCTTCATTCCGATGAGTGCGTAGAGCACAGAGATGACCACCATCGGGGCCAAGAAGAACACAAACGTTGATATCTCGAAGGAGTGCTGCACGATCACTTGTGTTTGTAAACACATCACGACGCCGTTCGCTTCCTTCACTCCGAATTGCAGAGCTTGGGGCAGCGCCAGCCCGAACGCTACCACCCACAGAGTTATCACATGCTTCACCGCTCTCGAGAGCTTCGACATTTTATGCGACACAAAGGGATAACAAATTGCCAAATACCGTTCTATAGTAAACAATGTTATTGTCAATACGCTCGCGTTTGTCGACGTCTCCGCCGCTAAGCCTCGTAGCACGCAGAAAGTGTTTCCAAACACGTAAGGCCACTTCGACCAGATGGAGTACATTTCTTGCGGCATCCCACTTACTAGCAGTAGTAAATCAGAAATAGCTAAGCTGAATAGGTAGTAGTTAGTGGCTGTGTGCATGCTATTGTTGCGGACGATGACCAAACATGTGAAAACATTGCCCAGTATCCCGGTCACGAAAATTAGAGAGTATACTGTTGTTATTGGTATTACGATGTACAGAGAGTCTCTTTGTGGCCCGAAGATTTTCGTAGGGTCTACTGGAGTGATGATATCGGTTATGTTTTCAAAGGAATCCATGTTTTTAAGTTACATCTCCGTTGCGAATACTTTTGTTCGACAATTCCACTCTCCAAGTCTGAAATAGAATAAAAACAAAATACAATAACAAAAGAAACAATGGTGATTAGTTCTATGTGTCTGAAAGCTAACTTTGTTGACGACTTGTTGCTTCATGATTCATGATTATGTAGAGGTTGCATCTGTTCAACCGCGGAATTGCTTAGAATTTTATTTAACATACATTCTAAAAACTACAAAAAAGAACTCGCTAGCCAAGAAAACTTTTTCTAGAAAACATAACATCTAAGTTTTTGTAACATAGTAAAATTACATGTAGGTACTTGAACACAGTCATTGACCCGTCTTTGTCCTTGAATATAACCGCGAATGTTGCACATGGAATCTTCCAAAACAAAACAATTCAGGTCGTTTTATATTTATTATGCGAGAGTGGGATAACGTGTACAAATAAGACAATATCTCACGTTATAGCATTTGAATACAATCATAACTAAAGCTTTGGTATTGTAAGAAGCGATGGACGTAATATTATGAGCGTAATATTTTTATAGCTTTGTGTGTATTTTTCTTCACCTGCCGTGATTTTATAGGTACAGACACTGCTCAGCGGTGCCTGTGCCTCTAGTATCGCGAGGGTACGAAGGTTACGTGCGATAAAGTTAAGTGGGCACTCGATATTAGGCGCGTCGCTCACAGGAATGAGAGTCTAGGCAAAAGAGCTTAAAATTCTATCAAATCCCGTAGTTTCAAATGTAGTTAGTTCCCGTAGTATGCGTCCCTGCCTCGACTCCGCCTCGTCTCTCATTTATGTATTTTATCAACAAAAACCTTTAATGTGTTCTGATGCCAATGACACGACACTACCAAGCATCGTTCATGAAAATAGTCCCTAATAAAAATATTTCAATGGTTCGTCTATGAAGCTGCTGCTTTTATACCGCCATGGTTTTTATGAAACCCTTGTATATTTCTAATACGGTAATTCTACCAATTTCCTTATAAATCTAATGAATACAAAATGTAATTGGCACAATACCATTCGCATTGACGATTTGGAAGATGTTTCTTAGATGGTGATTTAGAAAATGGTTTTACACAAGATGGCAGAGACGTGACATGGATATAAGTAGTATGTAATGTACTACAAATAATTAGTTTTATAATTTTAACGTACTTAATTAGTTTTATATATGTCATGTCTAAGTTTGTTTAAATGGGTTAAATCCCGTTGGTAAAATGAGTTTGTCACAATCGCCTTCAAAAGAAAAGAAAATAAACTGAACAGAGCAAGTAACTGTCACTGACAGTTGCTGATGTTAATCAAAATATTCTACCGGCCAGTGGTTGTCTTTGGTTGGAATCGAATGATAAAAGAAATTATTATTATCTGTGGTATAAGAAAAATATGGCGGCAGAAAGATTTTGGGAACATCCCGCGTCGTAGTGTTCAAAAAGTTTGCAAATCGAAATAAATGAAGAAATCAGTTAAAAATTACGTTTTGAGTTTACATCAGATGTGGGATCAAGAACTTATCACCGCCCACAAGTGTTGCATTTAGTTGAAATGCGTGTATTTGGCAAATACTTGGTGATTGATATTGTAAAAGAAGAATGGTCCTCTTGTATCCTTTTTTTATCTACGTATCTGGTTTGTAAGCAAGCAGAACTAGAGATGGGCGGGTGGGTAAAAATTCGGGTGGGTAAAATAGGAAGGAAAGGGTAAAATAGGTAAAAATTAAAAAATACCCATTTATACCGGGTATTTTTTATTAATACCGGGTAAAAATTCGACCTGTATTTTAAATTTTTTTTTAACCGATTGCCTAGATCCACCTACCCGTCCGTAACCGTACCGTAACGAAAACGATTTTTCACTCACCTTTTGTTTTGTTTATACAGAAATTCACAATTCAAAGACTATTATAAAGCTGCAGTGTTTGTTTGTTTGTTTGTTTGAACGCGCTAATCTCTGGAACTACTGGTCCGATTTGAATGATTCTTTCAGTGTTGGGTAGTCCATTTATCGAGGAAGGCTATAGGCAATGTTTTTTTTTCAAAATTAGGGATCCGTAATAAAACTGCTATTTTGTAACACAAGGTGCAAAATCGAAAACCAATTTTTGCGTGCGCTGCAAAAACTATTGACGATAGAAAAAAATGATGTACTACGGGTTTGTAGATCCCATTAAGACCTACAAAAAAGTCCGCGAGAACATATATCTAGCTATCATGGTTTAATCACAATAACCGATTTTGTGTTCAAAATAATTATTAAATCGTCTGAAGAAAAAAAACTACGTTAAATATGTATCGTAATATTGATCTTTATCGAAATTAAGCATTATGTTATCAAGAGTATTTATGAAGAAGTAAAAAACTTTTTGTTTCATCTCAATCGGATATTTCGTTTAAAAGTTATCACGTGTGTAAGATGTTAAGAGTTAGTACCTATTAATGAGTTATGGGCCATAGTCTATTTATTGAGGGAGGCTATAATATAGGCAATATTTTATCTCTTATTTCCACGGAAACGAGAAAAACGCGGGTGAAACCGCGGGGCACAGCTAGTAAACAAATAAAATAATAAATAAATAGTGGCGGACATTCTAACACAGCAACATCTAGCCCCAAACTAAGAAAAACTTGTAATATGGGAACCAGATGACTTCTTCTTCTTCTCGTGTCGATGCTTCGTTAAATGTTTTTAGAGTAAAAGGTGGCCACCTCAATCGCGCTATCTGTAGCGGCATTGAGGTCATCCCTTGTGCAGGTGGTTGGACACAGGGGGCACACCAGCAGGTGCGGCATGGTTTGCGCCGGAGCACCGCAGTCGCATTGTGCCAAACTAGGCTCCCTAAATCCCCATTCGCACATGTTGAATCTGCAACGACCAACTTGGGTGCGGAGCCCATTTAACGACTTCCGGACTGGCCATGGCAGAGCGTGTCCTGGTGGTAATTTTTCCTGCGGGGTGATAAAATTAGGAGGTGGGGGTTTTTTCTCCTTCCAAAGCTTATACTTTGCGGAAGCCGGATGGTCATTTGAAGCCTGTGTGAAACGCTGAAAGATTTTGCGGCTTTTGAGGCGAGCTTCAGGTATTTCGTGACCATACAAAGGATGTCGGTTATCACTCTCTTGCTTGGATTTCTCCATTGAACTAGCTACATCCCGTCGCACGCATGGTGGTGTGATACCTGCTAAAGGATATAGCATGTTGAGAGGAGTTGGCTTGAGACACCCAGTAATTATGCGACACGTTTCGTCGAGCGCTACTTCAACGAGTTTGGCATGTGCAGACTTGTGCCACACTGGGCACCGGCGGAGAAGCACAGCGCCATACCAGTAGAACGTAATACGTCTGGCGCTGCTCCCCACTTGGTAGATGTTAGACGCCGTAGTAGACTGTTGCGAGAGCCGACTTTCATCTTTGTCTTTTGACAGTGTGGTTTGTAACACAATTATCTGTCCAGTGTTACGCCAAGATACTTTGGATAGCGCTCACATTGGATGGTAACTCCTTGCCACGTGATGTTGAGAGACGGATCAGCCTGGTGGTTGCGCAAGTAGAAAGCGCAGGCTTGAGTTTTTGATGGATTGGGTTTTAGACCATTTGCATCGTAGTAGGCTCCTAGTTCTTCAAGGGCGACGGTCAGGTTCTCTTCCGCCTCTTCAAAGTCTGGGTGGTCAAAGCTAGGTCGTCCACGTATAAGAAACGGGTTGTATTTGGGCTGCTAGGTTGATCGTTCGTATACAAATTGAACAGGGTTGGTGCAAGGACACTCCCTTGGGGAAGTCCGTTTTTGACGCTGCGCCATCTTCTTTTTTACGTAAGAAGGTGAACTTGAAAGCGGTGGTTACGAAGCAGTTCACCAAGTATTTGAACAAACCCAAGATCGTTGGTCAAATCTTCAACTTTTCCTAGGAGTTTTCGGATGTTTACGGTATCATAAGCAGCAGTTAGGTCAACTAAAACCATGCCTGTTATATTATTCGTCTCAAAGCCGTCCTCGATATGTTGGGTGAGTCTAAGAGTCTGCCCACAACAGACTTTTCCGGGTCTAAATCCTGCTTGTTCGTGGATCATCGTCATCGTGAAACTTCCCAGGCTTTAAAAGTGCCACATCCTTTGCTCTTCTCCACATTTTTTCCACCAGATGACTGATAAAATACTTATATACTTTTTGTTTGTAAATACGTTAGAACACCCAGACACAGAACAAACATCTATATTCATCACACAAATATTTTTTCTGGGTGGGGATCGCAGCCACAACCTTCAGCGTAAAGGAAGAGCTACTACCAAGTGAGCTGTGAAGCCAGTCAAATCATTATAGCTAATTAGGAATAAAAACTAACAAATAAAAGCATATATAATTAGTAGTGCCTCAAAAAAAGATGCGTTGAATTTTTACCCGGTATTAATTCGAAATGGGAAGGTAAAAATGGGTATAAATGGGTAAAAACCCAAAGGTCGGGTTTTTACCGGGTAAGCGCCCATCTCTGAGCAGAACTCATCTCATACATGAAGAGATTGTAAAGAGATGTTCAGAAGGACGAGAGTGCGGATGTTACCTAAAATTTCGATGGGACGTGACGAGATATTGCGCTGCACTGAACGTATTAGACTTTGACGCCGGCTTGGGTGATGTATTGAGTTTCCATTATGTTTGCATTGTTGCATTATGTAATTAGCTGAAGCTAAATCCATCCCGTTAAGTGATGGCTTTCAGCCATATCAAGTAGGTACTGGACCAGAGCTTAGTAGGATGAGCTTTATCAGTACCTAGGTAAGTATGTTCTTGCAGACAGTGTGCCTACCTACAAGGTGTTGAAAAGGATTTTGTATTCCATAAAATTAACCATGGTCTTTGAATGAATAAGTTTGCCATTTTAGCTGGTCATCTTTGTGTAAAGCACTTATCGAGTAGGTGTACTTATCAACTCTAGGAAATATCATTGCTTACCTGCTTTGAGGGGCTGGATGCATGTTTGTAATGAGCGGTTTACTCTGTGAATTTTTGTTTTTCAGATAAAGGATAACAATGTTTGTAGAGGTCAAACGCTGAACTCCAATATTTGAATGAATTTTTTGGAACCTGAGAACTTTTTGAAGCATCAAAAAAGAACCTCGGTTGGTCTATTTCATTTTGTTGCTAGCCTTTAATTTTGTTTAACTGTGTGCATAATTCAAGTTTCTGAGTTCAATGTATGGGACGGTACAAAAACAATAATTTTCCTTTTGTAAGAAAGTTAGAGATACTCATGTATTTGGTTTGTTATCATAACCACATGATAATATGAGGAATGATAGATCATACCTTGATGAAATCCATGAGATTAAATAGCAAACATTAAAATGATTTCATTTTCAAGTTGCCGTTGAAATGTTGGTTCTGTTTGAAATTAAGCACTAATAAAGCTAACAAATTTTTGTTTGATGCAGTTTTATATGCTAAGATTTATTCCAGTTAACAAGATAGATTCTAAATGTAATATTTGGACTTGCCTCTGACTACACTTCTGGACAACAATAATGAGAGCCTGAAGGTTTTAAATGAGGTCAACTGCGCTTGGGGTACCTATAATAATTGTAAACCTGTTTATGCTCAGTGTTTTCTTGTCATATCACTGGTTCTTCTGGGTACATTGGGTTTAGTCAAAAACTGGGTTGTGGTTTAAAATAAAGATACCTAACACTAAAGGTGTATGATGTATGATGATGTGGTGCTGTTTTCTTTTTATTTTGTTTTTAGGTGGCTGAATCTTATTGAATCACAAACATGATTGCTAAATTAGTAAAATTACTAGTGGGAACTCTGACAAGTAGCTGAACAAGCGGTAATATGAGTTTATGCGGTAAGGTGCTTTATTGAAGTTTTGACCTGGGAGATTTGGTGAGTGACTTGTTGTTAATTTTAAATGATTGAAAATGAAAAGTCTTTTCATTTGTTTGGCGGAATCCAATAGCGATTCAATTTCATCTGAGAAAACTTGATTTGTCATTAAGTCTTGTGTTCTGTACGGTACCAATGCACAACTGTGTATGATATTTGAGCGGAATCGGATAACTAAGCAATATTTGTCAGACATTACAATATCGATACGATATGTTGAGAGCATGTCAACGGTTTTTAGGTATGTTTGGGTATAATGCAGACTCATGTCTAATATGCGGTTCGGTTTAAACAGTAAAAATAATAATTAATGATCCTTTGTGAGAGAGTATTATTGCCTGTTTGTTGAAATTGGTAGTGTGAGTATCCATATTCAAATAACCAAAGTTTAAGATTTTCTTATGAAGTTGAGAGTAACTTTTGGGTTTCCATTTCTTACTGATAGAATATCTTAGTGGGTTGATTTGAAATTTACCTATTGCACTTGGCATACGGGTGTTTGAAATAACTTAATGTTCATGCTGTATAGAACGTTTAATAAATGTAACGAGATGCGACACCTTAAAGGCGTATAATTAACGTGCATTTTGAGTAGTATGTTGAAGCGTTATTTATTGGGGACCAACGTCTATAATCGGGAGATACCAGAAGGAAGTACCAACGTTATTTGTTTTGATTTTTCGGAGTCTAAGTGATAGACTGTAATGAGTAAGTCGTCAATCGACATTTATTTTTGAACCTTAGCAGTTATTCACAGTAACCCTAATCGAGTCCTTGATTTTAGTAAAGTCGTTAATTGAAATTATTTTTAATTCATTACATTCTAAAATAACGCGTTCCGTGATCATTAAAATCTATCTGGGAGAGCGGGGTACTATGGTGAATATTGGCAAGTTTCATGCAGAGTCAGTCTCGGGAGCCGTGCTGGGAAGCCAGATGACAATGTCGTGCGTGATCTGACCTGTGGTTGGATACGCTGCGGTTGCTGCGAGATTGGACTGACCACGTGACTTGCTGTTGCGGTGGTGTGAGGAGAAAGTCTGAACGGATGTTGGACTGACCACGCGTGGATTCGCGGTGGTGTTAGAGTGTGTGTCTGGCCTGT
Source organism: Scotopteryx bipunctaria (assembly GCA_949320045.1). NCBI lineage: Eukaryota > Metazoa > Arthropoda > Insecta > Lepidoptera > Geometridae > Scotopteryx > Scotopteryx bipunctaria. The sequence goes on along the minus strand of OX439450.1, from coordinate 6,341,336 downwards.
GGCTGGAGCATGCTGGGTTTCTGGGGTTGATGGATATACTTACTCAATTAGAAATGTTTCGATGGCTTTGTTGAAAGCTCTGGCCGTAATAACGTTTGGTTTGGTACTGTCCTTAATGGTAGTTTGGGTGTTTGAAGTATTAAAAGGTTTGTATTGCGCGTGCCTTAATAACTAAAGAATTAATTGATCCTGTTTGATATTGAGTGATGTTAAATTATGATGAATTTGGGTTATTTGAAGTTGGTAAATACTCAGATAAAACAGAAGGCAATTAATTAATTAATTAAGAAAAAAATCTTCATGTAAATTCTAAAAATAAGATTTATTCTTGATGGAGAGTGCAGAGTCGCCCGGTGTAACTCTAGTTGAAAACTGAAACCCTAACTTTCAAGACTTTCCTTGAATTCTTTAATTTGTTCTGAAAACTGTTTTTGTGGAAAAGTATTTTCTGTTTAAAAAAATCGTATCGTACCTGAAATGAATCGTGTAATGTAAATGTTTTGCGTTTGACGTTGTGAACGCCATCTATCGTAACCGTAATGAAAAGTAAAAATTGCTACTCCATGATTAGATACTGCTGAGTAAATTAAAATGTTTTGCTAGCTAGTGTGAACTAAAGCTTTGATCGCGATGAACTAAAATTGTGACTATTTGCGTTTGAAAGTATTAATTTTGTGACTGTATAACAATGTTTAGGTCAGAATTGGCCGAGCGGTGAATTGAGCCTTAGATTAAAGCGAATGTGATCCCGTAATGTAAGCTACACGAGGACGTGTGCTTGTAGGATGGCCGTGTCATGTCTAAGTTTGTTTAAATGGGTTAAATCCCGTTGGTAAAATGAGTTTGTCACAATCGCCTTCAAAAGAAAAGAAAATAAACTGAACAGAGCAAGTAACTGTCACTGACAGTTGCTGATGTTAATCAAAATATTCTACCGGCCAGTGGTTGTCTTTGGTTGGAATCGAATGATAAAAGAAATTATTATTATCTGTGGTATAAGAAAAATATGGCGGCAGAAAGATTTTGGGAACATCCCGCGTCGTAGTGTTCAAAAAGTTTGCAAATCGAAATAAATGAAGAAATCAGTTAAAAATTACGTTTTGAGTTTACATATACAACGTGTAACATAATGTCCCTATAAGCCCGAAAGGGGTGTATTCAGACCGAGCACTTGAATACATTGACGTGTGCAAAAGTTCAATACATCATATTTGAAATTCCAATACAATTAAAAACAAATTATTTCATGAGAAATTTGTGACAACCCTATGTGTTTGTTTACCATTTGCGTAGGTAACAAACACACGCGCACCCTCCTATCGCGTCGGACCCACACATACGCAGACAATTGAACGCGCGGCAAGTTTCAAAAAGTACCTAGGTGTAATCACCAAAGTTTTCGTAAGAATTTGCAATTTTTTTAATTCTACGTAGAAATTAAAGTCGAAGATTAAAATCACGATATCTTTCACACATAAAAAAACAACTACCTACCTACATCTACCTAGGTAGTTACCTAAGGACCTAGGTACAGGAAAAGTTAAGTTATACCTTTTCTCCCTTCTTCTTGGTTGGCTCGGAACACGGCTAATTGACATGGTAGGTATTAGGTAGGTATGTAGGTACCTAGGTTGGTATTACTGGTACACATTCACATTCACAATCACAAAATTATTTTTGTCATTTTTTATTAGTAAGCTAGGTACTAATGGGGTACCTACTAGGTAGGGTGATAGGTTAGGTACCTATCATCATACCTACCTATCACTGAATTTTATCACTGTTGACACACACAGTAGGTACTCGGTATCCATCAAAGGGAAGTAGGTACAACACACCACCGAATTCCCGGTCTTCCCTCACTGGTGCGCCGGTGGAAAGATCCCGTCGAGAGAAGACGGTTCACCAATCCCAGAAAATAGCCCGTAAGATGGCAATGGCCGCCCTGGATAACGCTCTCTGTAGAGCTGACGCGCCGCTACTAAGCTATTAATTATTTGGTGCTGCTCCAACACACACACACAACACCATATCATAATACTCACCGTTTGAGTACAAAGCCGACATCGTATCGTTAATTAGTTACGCGAACCGAGAGATTGCTTGTTGCAGTTGTTGCAAGGAACGAATGCTAATTGCGACTGATAAAAACCGATCTGTTTTGCGACCAAAAGTAGGTACCTATTGCCGAAAGCCGAATTTTTAGGGTTCCTTGTCTGGGGTAACGCACTAAATACCGATTGGGAAAAAAAAGGAAAAAAACTTCACCATACATCTACTACTACTACTACTACTACTGTCGTCGTGTCCGTGTCGCTAGCTCTTTTGAACCAGTGTGGTGGAAGGATTAGAGTGCACCTTGAAGGTTCCTTTCGTACACTTTGACACACGTCTATGACATGCCTGGTTTCCTCACGAGGTTTTCCTTCACCGTTTGAGAGCATTGATATTGCACACATTTTCGAATCGAAAAATCCATAGATTCGAACTCACGACTTAAGGATGGGAAGGCGGGGTTCATACCAATATGCTACCATGTGCTCCATCCCCATTTGCTACTAGGTACCTACCTACTTACATAATAACCTACCAACAATTACGTAGTTCAATCAAGAAAAGTAAAAAACAAATAAACCTACGGAACCAATTTGATTTTATTAAACAAACGCTTGCGGTGCGGTGTCGGTTGACGGTTGCGGATTTTGAATTTAGCAAAGGCACCGACAGCCAATTAGGGCGAGGTGCCATCCCACTAGTTGTTGTTGTTGTTTCAATGCAACCAATGACAAATAGGCTGTTCACGATGAAAATGAAGATTAGTAAGACAGATAAGTCACAACCTTTGACTTTAGTGCCCAAGTAGGTAGGTACAAAATTGCATTGAAAAATGCTCCAATGAATATTGGAATAATACATCGTTGGAAAAACTAAAGTGGAATAGGGTCACGGCTTTATCCTCAGGCACGGTAGACCTCTTCTCATACTTCTTGTTACCTACTCAAGATGCTTTTAAGGCCCGAGTAGGTAGGTACAAAATTGAGTAGGTATCACGGCTTTATCCTCAGGCACGGTAGACATCCTCTCATACTCCTTGGCACCCACTGAGGATACCTTTAAGGCCCGAGTAGGTAGGTACAAAATTGAGTAGGTAAGGTACCTATCTCCTATACTAGGTACTTAACAAAGAGATCTGAAAGGATGTTTACGGTGCCTAGGGATTTTAGTCGTGATGTGACCTTACATTTTAATTACCAATAAATACCAAGGTACCACTAGGCCTTCAAAAAAAAATAGAAATTACTTATTAAGCCACCTCGTTATTAGGTAAGTAGGTAGGCATTTTACTAATGGTGTCTGTTCTGTTACCTGTTTCATCTAGAGTTCACACTTAAAGGTCAAAAAACAGCTGTAAATAGGGATGCCTCATGTTGTGTCAAGTTACGTATTGGAGCAAAGTTTAAGAGACATTTCATGAATGAAAACCTTTGAAATTTTAAAAGTCGTTGAACAAACGTTGTTCGCAATGACGTATAGAACACCCCCGTTTCGGGCTTATAGGGACATTATGTTACACGTTGTATATATATATGTATATTTTAAGCTAGTGTACCTAAGGTGTACAGTACGCCCAACGTAACTTGGCGTGCGTGAAGTTAGCCGTTTCGATGCGCATTAAACAATTTAGTATGAAAAAGCTACACTGCGCATGTCCAACGGCTAACTTCACGCACGCCAAGTTACGCTGGGCGCACTGTACAATAAAGTATTTTCATTCATTCATTCACAAATGTGCGCCTCGGCTTCTGAAATACGAAGTATATATCGAATAAAATTCTATCGAAATTTAATTATTGACTGCTGTTGATGTGATTTTGCTAATAAAGTACCTAAGTAAGTTCGTATGAGCTAGTGGACAACTCTTGGACGCAGTTTTTAGGCCGCCTAAAGCTTCATGGCTTAACGACTTAAAAGCCGAATTTGTAGTTATGTTACCTAATACAAAGCTTTTAAAAACATTATTCCTATGAAAACTTTTTTAATGAAGGCGTCATAGCAGTCGGTCGGGTAAGGCAGGTTGCAAAAACCTAGAAAGGGCCAGTGTGTAGGTTTAAAAGTTAGTCTATTTACATAGGTACTCATTAGTTGGTAAGCTAGTTGTTGTTGTTGCTGATCTGCATCATCCCACTGCCGGACAAAGACCTACCCTCGAGTTTTCCAGGTTTTGCGGCAAAACGTATGCGCCTGGTAAGTTAATACAAGATTTTGGTTCGGGGCGTTTTAGGCTAGCAGTTACCTAAGTAGGTACTTATTACACTAGATAATGTGTATTATCATCATTTACACTTCACGAGCCAATGCGTTATCGATGACAGATTGACAGACCATGGTCACTGAAGCCATTAAATGCCACATTGCGGCTAAAGTGAATTGGATATCAAATAGCTACTATGTACTAAAACTTATAATGGTGTGTGCTCTTTGATCTGTAATCCATGGAACTACTGCAATGGAAATACATCTATTGGTTGCTGAATATTCAAGCGGAGCCTCATATAATCAAATGGCCAAGTGCGTGTCGAACAAAGTGTCGATGCAGACATGGGCGCCGCCGGCCGTCAGGATTACTTCCAGGGTGGTGCATTAGCAAAAAATTAATATTTTTTATGTATTTTTTCCCGACAGTTCTTCGATAATTTGTGATGATTTGAAGTTAATTAATTCCTTTTAGACTCTAAAAGTCTGTAGCAGTACTAAATAAATATCCCTCTAATATTTAGAGGGATATTTAGTACTGCTACAGACATCGGTGTGCGGGTCGAATCGGGCTTGATCCTTTTCCGTCTCAAAGCTCGTAGGCTTTGAGACGAACAACTCTGAACCTAGCAAAGCGAAAAATCAGATGAGGGTTGCTCAATCAGATTTTTCGCTTTGCTAGAAAAGTGTTTTGGAAATTATGCGCTACTAATCATACTAATATCATAAATGCGAAAATATATGTGTGTGAATGTTTTTCACCAGTATTCTCCGTGACTACTAAACCGATTTTTAAGAAATGTAGATATGTAGTTTAGATTCTAGAATAACTCATAGGCAAATTTAATTTTCCGAGCGAGCGAAGCTGCGGCGTGCAGCTAGTGAATAACTTTATATAAAAACGAGCAAATCACGCACTTTGAATGATACGTCCTACTGTACCTACCTATAGGTAGTAACGCTCTTTAAGTATGACTTTACCACCGCTTGTTTATAGAAAGACTTAAAAAACTGTGTCGGTATGCTTTTTTCCTGTAATACTTACATACCTAATGTAGGTACATATACCTACTTTAAATTACTTTCTGACTTAAATTTTATACACTTTGCCCTGTTTTCCCCTACTATCTATTTTAATCGGTTTAGCCTTTACTATTGATACAAACATCCAAAACTTTGCTTTTATAAAGTTGGATCATTTGGATACTTGAATAAACCTAAATAACAATTTGGTAATTGAGATTTACCATCATAATATAACTAATCTAACACAAATATAGATGTATATAACGAAGCTATTTAGGTAGGTACTAATTCAAAACTAAAAGGTTTCTCATGTTATTTACCACGTTTAAACAAAACTACCTAGGGCTCATGTTTCAATGAAACAGCGATTTTCATATCATTCCATGATGAATAGTTTAATAATAATTGTGAAGATAATAGTAATTGCAGACGCAGCTCCTGTATGACATTGAAGTAATAATAATATAAAGATGAGGTTGGAATTAGGTACACGAGGCCAGGAGGTGCAAGTTAGAGCCTTTGCACACGACGTTTTTTGAATGCGCTGATGACGCGCGTAAAACGCAATCAAGACGCTCAGCAAACGCAAAGCCGCCGGCCGGCACCGGGCACGATCTTTGTATTTGTACCGCTACAAACGCGCTGTAAGCGCGCGTTTCAGATCCCGTAGGTAGGTATATCAGCGGAAGAACGCGTGTTTGAATGTTTCAAGCGCGTTTCATTTGTGTTTGTATCGGTACAAACGTATACAATTTGGAGGACGCGCTCATAAAAAATGCTCGTCTTTGTAAATAAGCGTTTTTTCTATTATATAATAACAAAAAAGATCTCACAAAATTGGATTTCATTATTTTTTTATTTACGTTTGAAAAAGGATAGGTATCATATGAATCATCAAAATGTTCAAAAATCTGTATAAAATTAGTTGGAATCAAATAAGTTAAAACGTTAATAAATAAAGTATTCGGTCTTCGTAAAAAAATACTAATTGTTACTGATAACTAAAGCAGCAAAATTCTGTCTATCTAAAAATATAAAACTTACGTTACAGACTGAGTGACTGACGATTTATGCACGCCCTAAACCATAAGTCCTAGAAGCATTTGAAAGGTACTTATACATATCCCTCTTATGGTGTAGGGGTGCTTTAAGAAAGGAATTCCCGAAATTCACTGCTAGAGGTCGCAGCGGGAAAGTGAAGTTTTTGTAATAAAAACTCCACACGGACAAACTCGCGGGGCGTGCCGACCCCACTTAAGTGGGATAAGGGCAGGGAGATGGTGATGATAATATAAGTATCTGTGGACGTTTCACACAGCGCCATCTAGCCTCAAACTAAGCAAAGCTTGTACTATGGGAACTAGGTGGCTGATAGAATACTTATTTACATATTTTTTTGTAAATACAAACTTACAATAAACTAGCTGCCGCCCGCGGCTTCGCTCGCGTGGTATCCGGATAAAAAATAGCCTATATGTTAATCCAGTACATGTACTATGTATATTCCCTATTTCATTCAAATCCGTTCAGCCGTTTAGGCGTGAAAGAGTAACAAACATCCATACTATTATATATTATATCCGTATTATAAATAAATATAAATTAAGTATAATATTACAACACCCAGACCCGGAGGAAATATTTGCAGTACATGCAAACATTTCTCCCGTAGCGGGACTCAAACCCGCGCTTATTGCGTCTCATCGGAGCATTCGTCCACAAGTCACCGAGGTTGTCAATATTAATTAAATAACAACATTGTTGTCACAGGTTTCTTCCGAACTGTTACTGAATTTTGCCTCTCCATCTTAGTGATTAACTTCGAAGTTCGCGAAGTAGGTAATGAAATAAATAAAATTAGGCAATCCAGCTACTTTACTTTCAGGTAAATTAGCTCGCTCGTGCTCCTTTGCAATTGAAAGTGCTTATAAATAAATAAACAATAGTTAGTGATGCCTAGTCGCACCCTGTGCAAATGACGGGTACAGGAGCAAGCATCAGAACTACGTAGGTACAGTAAACAGGGAGGGATCCGTCGATGTATAATAATAATTAATATTTGTGGACATTTCACGCAGCGCCATCTAGCCCCAAACTAAGCACAGCTTGTACTATGAGCACCAGATGACTGATATAATACTTTTATACATTTTTACTTTTAATATAATTTATGTTTTTATGTTTATGTAATATATGTAGTTTATAGATTTAGATTTGTGGTATTAATTATAATGTGTTTGGTGGAAATCCCGGCATGGTAACCGAAATTGTATGACAATTGGGGGAGCAATGCCTTTGATTCGCCGTATTGAAAGAAACTTCAGTAAGTAGTACCACAAATATCGTGCGCCTCGGCAAACTTCGTGCGTTGTATGAAAACCGAATATGCTATTAATAATAACTGAACCAACCCTAAAAAAAATTAAGTATCAATATAATTATTGTAATATCTCTTTAAGTATTACATATCATCATAGCGTTAGTTCGTATTTCAGAAGCTAGACGAAAATTGCCGTAATTTATTTACTAAAAAGGTCAGTTTTCTTTAAAAGTACCTTCAAAGAGGTACCGCAATACAAGCAGGTTTATACTTAAATCGAAATTAGATTATTGGTACCATAATGATTTGATTACCTAAGTGCCTTTAATTCACAAAACGGGCATTTATTAACAGATAAACATATATAATTTACAAAATTCAAAAGAAACAGTCGAACTATTTAGTTGAATTTCACAAAACTAAATATGAAGATCATTAAATACAAACATATCATCATGCCCGTATCTACTGGGGTGGGCAAAGCCACAAATAATTATAAGAAATTTGCAGGCACTCCTGAATCAAGTTTCATCACAAAAAACTAGCTGTAGGTAATGTAACCCGCAACTTTATAGCACCAGCTAGAGGAACTTACCCTCAGCCCTGCAAGACCTTTTAGCCTTTTCTAGAGCTGCTGAATGTCAACATCTTTAATTTAAAAAAAAATTATAAATATCAAATGTACAGTGTTGTCATAAAATATTGTCTAAAAAGGATTTATGCGTTATTTTGTTCATTCTTTTACATCCCTTTTACATTTTGGGATCGTTTTACAAGATAAAAAGATGTAACCTATCTCCTTGCCAAATTTCATTCATCAATTGAGAGGCGCGCCAAGAAGCTAATAGGTGACGACTCCTTGGTTGAGTCTCGGCTACAAAGCCTTGAGCATCGCCGTAGAGTCGCTAGTTTATCGATCTTTTATCAGATTCATTTCGGAGAGTGTGTTCAGGAACTGTACAATTTAGTTCCGCGGTTTCCCTTCTTCCATCGGACTTACAAATACCCGGAAAGGCGCCATCTATACATGGTTGACATTCCAAATGTTCGTAATAAGCGCTTTGATTCCACATTTTTTATACGCACTGCAAACTGTGGAACTCTCTGCCGGGGTCTGTATTTTCTGAAGAGTATAATATGGGTGTCTTTAAATCGAGAATCAATAGGTTTCTTCTAGGTAAGCGTGCTTCATCTTAGACCACAAGGTAGAGTGTGGTCAAACGCCAACCTATTTCGGTAAAAAGGAAACAAAATCTGTTCAGCAGTTTAGGCGCGAAAAGGTACCTAACAGACAGACATACTTTCGCATTGACAATATTAGTATGGAAATATGGAACACTAACAGAAAGGACATACTTATGAGTACCTACTTAAGAGTAGTACCTACTTAGTAAGTATACTATGATGTTTATGAGAAATTTGAAACTTGTGATTGGTGGTATTTTTTTATTTATGTCATTGTTGGTAAATGAAATATCTAGTTACATATTCTCGTAAATTCTTACGTTCTTAGTGACTGGCTAATGTTATAGGGGTGCAGTAAATACGAAATTTCCGAAATTAAAATCCAGGACGACGAAGTTTTTGTAGGTATAGAAACTCAACGTGGAAAAAGTCGCGGTATGATGCCCTAGTCATAAACAATGAATTATTTATGTTTATTAACAGTAAACAGCAATTTCATTGTTATGTAGATATATTCAAGAGCATAATTATTTTTGTAAGTACTTACCTATCTATTTCTATTCCGGCAGCCAGCGGCCCAGACCGGTGAATTTATTACCTACTTAGGTAGGTAGTGACCCAAACAGTAAATAAATACTTACATTTCAAAGTGATTACGGGAGTGTATCGAACATAATGTTCAATTCATCGAAAGAAAAACATAGCTTTAGGTAGGTATTATAGGTTGATAGTTTGCGATTGCGACACAGTTTTTTAAGTATTGCAGCTATCATTGTGTAGGTAGGGGAGCTAGGGGCTAGTTGTAGCGGGGGTAAGAAGTAACAGTCAGATTTCTCAGTAAATATAAACTCAGATATAACTAACTCATATACCTCATTACTATAACCGGCCCTATGACATAAGCACAGCCAATTTTTGACTTTACGTTAATTTATAAGAATTTTTGAGTATGTGTTGATCTGGGGAGGCATTGTCCACATCATGGTAGGTAGATTGTGCTATGGTTTGTTGGAAAGCATATGAGCTTAATCGGTGATGTGGTTGTAAAAATATCGGGTTCCCAAGAGGGTAAAAAAAGCCAAAAGTTTTACAAATGTGACGAGTGGGGGTGCTACTTACCTATGTAGGTATAACAAGCGGTAAAAGGGATAATCAGTTTTGGGATTAGGACTTACTTACGTAGGCACCTTGTACATGTATGTAGTTTATGTAAAGTACAAGAAACCTCAGGGCTCGTGTCCAAAACTTGCGGACTCTCGGAGACCTCAGTTCGGGGTGAGCTAGGTAGGTACTAGTACTTATGTGGGTCGTGTGGAATAGCAGACCATAACTTTGTTAATGTACCTAATAACTTATTACTTACTACTGAATGACGATCACCTATGCCGCCCCTAGGGTTATATACCTAAGGCCTTTTACCATCTATAGTAGATCTTTTATACAGCGTCAGGAGGCAACTTTTACCTTCACAAACAGGACGCTGTAGTGCCCGGGACGAATTAAGATGGAGTAGGCTTGCCCAGCCCCAGCACCTATTCCATCCTCTCAGCTTAGTCGGCCTTGTCCACAGGAAAGATATGGTCAATACGTGCTAAGCTGACTAAGCCGCGGGTTTCCTCGCGATGTTTTCCTTCACCGTTTGAGAGTACTGGTATAGTGCACATAAATTTTTCGCACAGAAAAATTAATTGGTACGCGACCGGATTTGAACTCACGACCTTAGGATCGGAAGGCGGGGTCACTACCAACTAGACCACCAGTGCCCTCAAGGGTGCCCCTAGGATGTTGAAGAAATAAATAAATTGATAGCAGTCACTCGTCCAGCGGCGCGTTGGGCTGATAATATAGCATCTGTCGCGGAATGGACCTGGATGAGGCAAGCACAAGACTATGGGGACTGGCACACGCTAAGGGAGGCCTATACCCAGCAGGTGAAGTTAGCCTGCGGATGATGATGATCATATTGATACGTTTCTCACTTTACGCCTCCACGTAATATTTTTGAGATTACGGATAAATGTCTTGATAATTTTAAAATACCGGAATTCCTGAGGCATATCCATACCAACTTATAATTTGAGGTCATTGATCCTAAATGTACCAATGTAGAGGTACTTATACTAGACGTTTCACAAGTTAGGTATTTCAGTGCTGTGTTCACCTTAATTGTCTTTTGTATTAGATGATCAAATGTTATGTTTTTAGTTTTAAGTTACAATACATAATGCTGTTAGCGATTAAAGATTTAAATCGTCGATTTAAATATTTGTTAGCGATCCCTTATTGTGTAAATAAATAAGTATTTCGAACCGGTGTGGTGAGAAAAGATTGAAAGTCATCATTTGTGGACTTGACACAATGTTTTAGAATTTTTATGTTCTTTTGCTTTTAGCACTGATGTGTATTACTCATCCATGGGAATCTTCAAGTCTAAACTATATCACCATTATCTTGCTCTACAGAGCAGTCATCAAAATTGAGCACCTGTAGGTATTTTTGTATATATGTTATAAATTAGGTAGATATTTATTTGTATTTATTTATGTATAATAACAATAATAATTATTATTATTTTTCTTATAGCATTTTTTCTACAATGCACTGCCTCCACTTTTTCTCCAAACAACACAAAGGTTAGCTGGAAGAAAATGCTAATTAGCATTAAGTTCGCCTATGTACATTCTTGTGTGCAATAAAGAATTTTCTATCTATCTATCTATCTATTACTTACCTATAGTATAAATACCTACCAGGCTATGCAACCAGGGTATTTATATCCACTTAAAGTCATCATTGTTTTCATTGAAATCCATACCCTTCACAGTAAGAAAAGCACAGGTATCTAGTGCCTGCCCTTCATCTAAAATGGGTATACTTGCACTTGTATTTATAGTCACGCATAAAAAAACATTAAAATTGAGTTGTCATTGTTTTGTTATTTACAATTAAAATACTCGCGAAGAATCGAATTACCGACGTCGTGTTTCCCCGGTCGTCACGTTTCTATTACTGGGTGTCTACAAACACAGAGTGTGAATGACAAGTGTCTGTGAATTCCACTGTTACTCTACTCTAGATCTGTAAGCATTTAGTCCAGAAATTCTGCAAATTATAGAGAGTTTGTGTAAAATTTTCCAATTATAGAAACAAAGAGGTTCCCATTGATGCGATAGGTAGTTAACGAGAAATTGTAAAATAATTACTTTAACTGAATTTGATTATATTCAAAACAAGTTATCCAATTATCGTTTTCCCCTCAATTGGAAATAAAAGTTCTGTAGAATTTCTGTTTGATATCACACAATATTAAAATCGTGTATAACTGTTTTTTTGTAAAATATAATATAATAAATGAAATCGTGTACAAACGAAATTTTGTGTAGGTATGTGTGGGTGTATATTTGTTCCCACTTATATCCGTAACGGCTCAACCGATTCGGCTGAAACATTGGATTAACATTATGTAGTTTATGATCTCGAATAACATTTAAAGTGAAATTATAGATTATTGTTTTAATAAATGGTTAAATGTAGAGGTAGAAAATATATACGTCACTGTAAAATGTAATATACCGCTATATTATAATCTTGCGAGATTGTAAACTGTCGAACATCTGCTTAGATCGAAATTAGTAGGTTAGGTTAGTTAGTGAAAAACTACGCGCGAGGCGGGCGAGCTGAGCGAGCTTGCCGCGGCAGCGGCCGCCGCGCCGAAGCGCCACAAATTTACTTTCGACAATTTACAATCTCGCGAGATAGATTATAATCTAACGGTATTTACAATTTTACGGTAATATATATTGCATATAATATAAATAATATAGGCAATAAAAAGGTACAAATTTGGTATTTTATCCTACGGCCACCACAGCATGGTAAACCGGAAAACTTCAAAGGAAATACGTTTCCTTCCTTTAGCAAATGTTAATATAAGTTTATAATTTGAATCATTGATATAAAAATTACTTTGGCTTGGGTTATTTAATAATGTACAGATTTATTCCGGGGTCTTGGTTAGTACTCGTAGTTGGTTTTACTTGTATGTTATAATTTTATATCAGTAGCGCTTCTGATAAATACTGACTGTTGTCTAAGGAGGAAAAAGGCCAAAACCGGTTGTATTACTTATGCAAGTGTTTATTGGTGCTGATCCTATTGCACTTAATCCTATTATTATTATTATTATTAGGAGCCTGTAGTGTCCCACTGCAGGGCAAGATTACTGCACTTAAAATATTGCAGTCCCTTACGCACTAAATGTGCAATGGGAGAGAGAGACGAGCATTTTTAGTACTATCAAGTTAAATTTAGCTAAGAGTTTCGCACTACAGATTTGGCACCAGTACCTAATTATTTGTTTGTTTTCATTCCAGCGCAATTATTATTATGAGACTATTAAGATACCTATGTTAATGGGTACTTCCACAAAGGTACACCTCGTAGTGACAAGGTGTGATGTTTTAGCAATATGATTGATTTTATTAATTTTAGAGCGCTTTCCGTTTTGAGATGATTCTACGATACATCGTTAAAATCCATCCAGCTGTTTGGATGCCACGAGGTAATAAATATCTTTGCCTCATAAACATACAAAGATATAACTAAGGCCTTTTACCATCTATACCTAGTAGATGATTTATACAGCGTCATGAGGCAACTTTTACCTTCACTAACGGGACGCTGTAGTGCCCGGGACGAATTAAGATGGAGTAGGCTTGCCCAGCACCTATTTCACCCTCTCAGCTTAGTCGGCCTTGTCCACAGGAAAGACATGGTCAATACGTGCGGAGCTGACTAAACCGCGATATACAAAGATACGCATCAGGAAAAGCATAGACCACTTTTGTCAGATGGGCAAAGAGGATCCTACTCTTGAAAATTACCTGACTTATATTTTTAGTTTTATGATGTGTGTCAAAAACCTGAGACCCTTGCAGTTACAAAATGTGGGGAAATACCGCATTATTTACTGGTCAAACCACTTCGGGTTTTGAGGTTTAATTACAAAACAAACAAACAAAAACAACATATTATCACGCCCGTATCCCTAATGAGCAAAGCCACAAGTAAACATAAGAAAACTTGCAGCCACTTCTGATTTAAAAAGTGTAAGTATATCTAATTACAAACAAAGATAATAATATGGATCTTTACGCATTAAATTAAATCCACGTTTAAAAAGGTAACTGTTAAAAGATCTAAATCCAAAATGGATGCGAAATTATCACAATAGTTTTCGGAAAATAACACAAACATTGAAAATTATTTTTTTACACTGTAAGCCTGTAAAGCCTGAAAAGTGATATGAAGTTACTAAAAATATTTTCTGTAAAAACATTTTCGAAACCGAGCCCCGTTCGTTAGCGATGTTTGCTACTACATTTTTTAACAAAATTGAAATATATATTTATAAATATAACGTTACTAACTGACTGACTGACAAATCAACGCACAGCCCAAACCGTAAGTCATATAAACATAATAATAGGGTACCTAACCTATATTCCTCTTATAGGCAAGGGTTTACTATAATTTTGATTTTGCCTTCAATTCTGGCTTGTAGAAATGAATCGAGGTAGGTACTTTATTTTATTTTTCAAGAAGCTAATAGATATGACAAATGACCAAAGGGCTGGCGCTTACCTCGGACAAAGGATAAGTATAGCTATCCAACGAGGTAACGTCGCCAGCCTTTTGGGGACCTTACCTGTGGTCGGTGATCTGAGCTCTGTTTTCTATCTGTAGGCGAACTCAGATAAAAAAACTGAGCTCATTTTTATTATTATTATACTGATTACCTTAAAGTTTTTAATGTTATTATACTAGTTAGTTTGTCTTTGTAACTGTGAGAAATAAAACGTTATATAGTTTAATTTTTGCATGAGAATTATTTGCACGAAATATTTTGCCTTAAAACTCCGTCACAAGAGTGAGCCACTACTAGCTCATACGAACTTACTTACGAAATATTTTCAAACAAGTTGGTAGTTGAACGAAAATAAAACATTACTGAACCATTTCAGCTATATTCATATCGAATTTAAAATAACCTTTTTAATGAGTTTTTCAATTCTCTCAGTGAGCTGCTAAGTTTCTAACTATTTAATTTTTACCAAAAGATGGCAGCCCACCAATTAAAGTGCTTTATGGAATGCAGCGGGAAGATGAAGTTTATATCAAAAACCAAACCAAGTCGCGGAGCGTTTTACTACCTAGTATTTTATGTGGCTTAATCACACAGTAAAGGTGGAAACCTAAGAGACTACAAACTAGAAACTTAAAAAGTAACTTATGTTCTGTTTATACTACTTTTTGTCTAGTTACACGCAAGGAAAGCCGCGGGCGTAATATTAATATTGCTATTAAACTATATACAGAATTAATAATAAGTTAAGCTTTGTGGTCGAACTTTCGTGAACAGTTTTCCTGAGCGTTTGTAACTTTTCTAACCACTTACAAAAGGTTAGGGTGTAAAATACAGCTCTCAAAAACTGCCGCGAATAAGAAGAAAATTAAAAAAAGATCTCTTCTGCTTTTTTCTATTACGTAAACTAATGGGGGTATAGGTAAAGTAGCTAACTACCTAGTTACCTACGTAAAATATCTTAAGCTTAAACGTCACTTAAAAATTTACATTGATGGATATTTGTGACAGCTTGACAGAATACTTACATTTAGTTAATAGTTTTTCCTACAGATATTGGGCATATTCGGAAACAATTACATATTTCAAGCGTTAATCGACTCCTTACCCTAAGTATTGATTTATGTCAGCTTTCAATGGACAAAATAATGACAGTGAAATTATACTTGAGCGATGATGATTCACGCTTGATACTTCTTAAATACGGGCCATTGAGATGTCTGCTTTGCTGTTGAATATTATAAAACATTATTTATTACTTTTGTCATTTGATCTGTGACCTTTTGGAAAATTCTGTAGGTTTAAATTTTTTTTCTGAAAAACCATTTCGTGAAAAAAAAAATTAATAAATGTATATTTTTTCATATACCTTACTGAACTGAATGAAATTGACTGAAAAATCATAAAGAGTAGTAAAAATCTAATACCAACTGTATATTTAATATACCTTCTCAATAAGCTCAAGACCTCAATATAATTATGAAGAATGCCTAGCATGTGAAAAGATAATATTATATTCATCCTTATTTTCTTTGGCAACTTCCTACTGTCAACCAACAGTTTTAAAGCTAAATGCACCCACGATTTAAAAATAATCTGCAAAATTTCTCACCTCTATCATCGTTCCATCCAATAAATTGAACACTTACACACACTGAATTTTCCTCCAACTCGCTTTACACTTAGAAAGTTACGCTTTTTATGTTTTTCTTTGGTGGTGCCACGTGTGGTTCGGGCCGATTTATCTCGCCGACTGCCGCGCGCCCGGCCTGTACTATACTGGACTGTAATTTACCATCCATAGTGAAGGGTCTCGTAAACAGGTGGTATAGTGAGAGCACCAGTGGTCTAAAGGTAGGAGGTCCTAAGGAGTCGTGTACCGATGTGTTTTCTAGGTCGAAAAAATTATGTGCTATACGCATAAAACTAATGAGCTTATGCGGGAAAATTTTCGCGCAATAATTTGTCGAAACTGTTACGGTTAAGGCAGGAACTATGTCTCGGAGATTTGATACTATTTACCAGGATAAAGTACCTAGTCAAGCAACCATTTATCGCTGGTATTCCGAGTTTAGGGGTCGACGTGCATCTCTCAGCACTGCAGCTTCATAATAGGTCGGCAACGCCTTAAAATGTAGCTGCAGTTCGCGAAACGATTTGAGACTATTTGAGAAGACCGACATGTGACATATTAATAGGTTCGGGCGTCATTTAGGTATTGATATGACAGCAATCAAAAAAATTGTGCATGGTGAATTGGGTGTCAGGAAACTAATATTTCGCAGGGTTTCATAAATTTGTCTGAAGAGCAAAAAGCGACTGGTAATTCAAAAGTTTCTGTCAAAGGGGTTAGAGTTAGATACTAACTTAGAGTTATATACTTTGGACTTGAGATAGGCTCCGTGGGCTATGTGATGCGCAACACAAATCGGATCTAGAGGGGCCTGGATCTACTAGTGAAGATCAAAAATCATCTTGAAGAATTATCTTGAAGATCATAAATTCCAAGATAACTTTTTAACAGCAAAAGCATTATGAACTTGTGAGCCTTGCAAACAACTTTACATGGAATGTTTTTGGTGGGATCGGATTTTCTTCTGTCACCTGAAACCTCACAGTAAACCTGAAAATGTCGGGTACTAAGTATAAAGTATCTAACTAAGATTCAGGACTGTCGCGTTTTGAACCCTCGAGGCCCTGTGCTAAGCTCGTTATTGTCTTAAAACGTAGAGGCCCATTTAATTAAAATTGCCTGTCTTGAACGAAGAGTGAGTTCGTAAACAAGGGTCACATCTTGCAAATAAATTTTAATTGGTTAAATTGACACGATAAAATAGATGTTCAAAAAACCTTTATCATGCGAGGAAGCCAAATGCAATGTGGCGTGTCTCGAGGTGGTATTTGAAGGCTATTATTCTTGTCTTTTGATCTCGCGCAGTCGGTGTTTCATAGCGCTAAATTAATTAAATGCAATTAAATATTGCGCGAAAATTAATACAAAAATCATCATCATCTTCCTGCCCTTATCCCACTCTATGTGGGGTCGGCGCAGAATGATCCTTGGATCATGCTGTAACAGTTTTGGCTAAGGGGTTTTATGACCGGCCGCCTGCCTGCCAAAATCAATACAAAAATATAATAAAATATTATGTTTTACAACGATTTCTCAACAAGCATATAACGCCATAATTATAATACTTACCCATGCACTTATGCGGTCATGGTTGAAGTTGTATCATTGTGTAATAATTAATTATAATTCCTTTACATGCCCAGCAGTTTTAGTTGCACCATCAGTTGGACAGATTTTTCGAAGATATTATCTACTAATGCCATAATATGGTATCAGTATATTTTGATTATAATAGCAAAGTTTGCAGTTTTATATTTCATTTTACAATATCCATTCATGACTACTATACAGGCGACATTATCAGATTAGTTTTTTTTTAATATTTTCAAACTTATCTTTATTAACAGAAAGAAACTTACAACTATTCAGATCAGTTGAAAAACTCCCGTGGTTACGTTTGTGTGTCTTCGAAATGTCAACTAAAAATTTTAAATTAGGTTTTTATGAAAGATTATTTATGTACTTACAAACATTTCAAAATAAAAATGCCATCATAGGTTCATAGTAATTTCATAAGTAAGTAGGCAGGTACAATTTTGTATTATTTAGCCGTAAGTGTAATCATAATTTTTGATGGCTCGTGTAATAATTATTATAACCGCTCATTTTTATAATTACATATTCATATAATATCGAATGATGTCAAGTAAGATACATCATAAATTCCAAGCACTCCGTAGATACCTACTGTTTCGATATTATTATTAAGCAAGCGCAGATCCACAATAGTGGGTACCGTGGGTATACCTACCCACAGCTTTAATTGATATCGATAGTCTTATATCGCACCTCACAAGTAAAATAGTCTTAACCCAACTTGCATTTTTTATGTAATGTATCTGTCACCGTAAAATTGTAAATGCCGTTAGATTATAATCTCGCAAGATTGTAAACTGTCGAACATGTGCATTGATCGAAATTAATAGGTTAGGTTAGTTAATGAAAAACTACGCGCGAGGCGAGCGAGCAGTGCGAGCAGCGTGTCGTCGGCCGTCCGTCGAAGCGTAAATTGAAGGCAGTATGTTAATGTTACGGTTCACGATCTTTCAACAGTTTACAATCTCACGAGATAGATTAAAATCTAACGGTATTTTCAATTGTACGGTGACGTATCATTCGTATTATAATCGAGTCCATATTCCGACTTGCACTTGGCTAATTATTTGGGTGGCCGTGACTTTCAGGAACAAGATTTTTTTGCTTTGAGACTTTATTTATCCTACTAATATTATAAATGCGAAAGATTGTGAGGATGTGTGGATGTGACGATGTATGTTGTTGCCTCAATCACGCCGTAACGGCTGAAAGAATTTGAATGAAACTTGGAATATACATAGCATATATGTTATTCCAGCACACATATGCTGGAATACCTAACATATAGGCTACTTTTTGGCCGGATATCACGCGAGCCTATTTAATGTATAAAACAATAAACACTCTCAACTCTACATACAAGTGCAGAGAAACATAGGTACATACCTACTCGTAACGTACCAGAAATTGTTTCTGCTCAATTTTAAGTGATTAATCGGGTACCTATGATCAAAGCGTATTTACAGATTGTAAGTTTTTCCCGCGCCATAACATAAACTTCCTCGCCAGTTTTGATAGTACTTCAAAATGAAAATTAACGCTGTATTTTTTAAATAACTCTTTAACTAGGTAATAACTATCTATAAATGTGTTTTGTGCTGATTTAAGCCCGGTTCCAATATTCTATTAACGCATGACGGATTATGAATTAATATAAAGTTGTTTTTCTGTAAAAAGATGTATGGCGCTTTTCGACAGATTACAATGTTGCTATGGCAATAAACGATCTATTGTCAGTTAGTAGAAATTGGAAACGGTCATCATCTATTGCATGCCATAATTATAATTGTTGGAATACTGAATTCCTAAAAAGTACCATTTGGTGTGTTATCCCTTTGCACTAGCTTCATTGCTAATCCACGCGACAGCGCATGTCGAAACTCAAACCTAATGGGCTTAGTTCTAACTTTACTTTGAAGTCAACTTATTTTATTAGTGACTTTGTAAAATGGAATTAAACGAGATGCTGGAAAGGCTCTATTTAATGACAGTTTTGGGTGAGTTTAGACTAAATTATGCAATTCTTATTGAAGTTTCTTCTTCACAGGTACAGGTGTATGAGGCGAGTTTGAATGGTAGGTACCGCTGAAAGGGAAAAATCTAGGCTGACTTACCTAGAAATTGTTCTGTTGAGGACTAGTTTTGGAAAAAGGCATGATGTGAGCGATGAAGCGAGATAGGCGTAATATTATTTTTTATTACTTCATCGTCATCATCACCATTCACAACCCGACTTCAAGTCTCATCCAGGTCCGGCCAGCGACGGATGCTATATCGTCAGCCCACCTCACTGCCAGCAGAAACGTCTGTCGACCAGACGAACGACATTTCTGTAAGCGACCGACATTCAGTTACCGCTTAACTCCACCTGTCATCACCACGCCTTACCAGGGTGACCAGGTGACAAAAGAAATGTTTGCATGTTCTGCAAATATTTCTTCCGGGTGTTGTGGTACCATGGTACTCGTAGTTTCTGATACCCACGACACAGGAAATCCTAGTGTGGGATCAGGACTATGTGACTGTTGCGTGTTATTTATTAAATAAAATATGAATTATAAATAGTCTAGAACTACCCATAGCACATCATATAGGTACCTTAAAGTTAACATACTTACATAATATTTGTGTAATGGATGTTAGTTTTAATATTTATTTATGTTTTTTTTTAAGTTACAAACGTAAACAATCGGATTGTCAACAGCTTTTTTGGGGTGGGTATATAGCAGAATGATTAAAACAAATAAAAGTTTTGTAATGAAACGAAAGTTTATTAACAACATTGCAATTTTTCTCTTACAATAAAATTAGGTACCTAATACTTATTAAAATAAACAAATGTATTTCAGCGTCTGGTACTTTATTTATTATGCAATTATGCATCTTGGTTGTACTCTTGTGATTTTGCATATCTTAAAAAACTAAGGCCTTTGCAATCTGCTTGATGATTTAGAAGGCAACGTTTGCCTACTATAACTTTAGAAACAAAAATAACAAAATGAAGTGGATTTCATAAAAAAATTCTTTGAAACTTATTTGAGTCGACTATGTTACTGTCAACTCAAGAGATTACTAGATAAAAACAGTTTGAACTTGATTTAGGTACCTAACCTACCTTAGCTACTTAGAGTTGAAAACAGATTAAGAATAAAAGATACGATAAAAATAACATTTTGGTTTCTTCTTTTACTTTTCTAGGAAGGTAATTTACTTTACAAGTCATCATTCTATGGTACCATAATACGGAAAGCTCCTGTATAATCGGATTTATGCCGGGTTCCAATAATTTTACCAACGGACGACGAATCGTTCGAAATTACCATATCAACGTTGTTATCTGTCGAAAGTGCAATTTTTATAGATAAACAAACTTCTAGAACGATCCGTCATCCGCTAGTAGAATATTGGGACTGGGCAGTAAGCTAAGCAAAAGCTGAGCTCTTAAAAGCTTCCTTTGAACAACGTCCACAAAGCGCCTTTATCATGATTACTTTTATTTTATATGGCTATGAATATGAAAATTATTCAGAATAGCCACCAATTGAGGTGCTTGTTTTGATAGTATTATAATCATATTATTGAATATGTGTTAGGTCTATATTGTTCCTGCATGTTTATGTTATGCTGGGATCACATTAGCGGGACTCGACGAAGCTTTGCGTTTTGTGTCTATAATGTGACTGAATGCCGCTAATGTGGCGCCAGCATTAGCGAAACTGCGGACTGATTCATATTCATATAATTAAAATAAGATTATAAGACCATATAGGTAGTCCTATGACTCATCATTTTATGAACGAAAGTTGACTTGTAAGTATAAAAGATTAAATTCAAATCAAGGTGAGTCTATAAAGCCCTTACCATCTAGGTACGTATTTATACTAGGTGATGTATAATGTGTCAGGAGGTAACTTTTGCCTAATGGGACGCTGTAGTTGGTGGGACGGGTCTAGGTCTGTGTTTCACAGACACGTTGGATGAACAATGTTTTAAAATTTGGAGCTGTGGACGAGAATATACGAACCCGCATCTTGGATAACATGATTGCGTGATTTTATTTAAACATACGACAAGCTCCGCCCACTTTTGGTTGTGTTGATTTGTATAAAACAGGGTAGATCTAGACCCACCTTGAATCGAACAGCGGGAACTGCGAAATTGGTATGTACCTATGATTTGTACTTAACGAACATTATTCTTATTATCTACAACAAACACACATACGAGGCACGTCAAATAGCTGGTTACAAGGCATAGCCAAAGCCTAAAAAAGGTACGATTCGTAACAGCTTTATCATAGCGCAGTTTAATTTATTTCTCTAAATTACAACACTCTCGGAGTCCACATGGGTATTGTATTCGTAACAGCGATTGTTGAACAGTTCTAATAATCTACTAGGTAATGGACGACTACGGATCGTTCATTACAATAGCAACGTATTTTTTCTATCAAAAAATATACGGCACTTTTGGACAATAACAACGCTATGGTAATGAACGGTTCGTCATCCGTTAGTAGAATATTGGGACTAGATGACATGATCGTTTCTGGATGGGTTATGATAAATTCATATACTATTGCTAAAAACGACACTGTGATACGATACAGGGATCGTATTTAGGGAAGAGACATAAAGTCACATTAGATATTTATATGGAAAAACTATAAACTATTTTTGAATTTTTCTGACAGTTATATCTTTTGTGATGCTTAATATCCATTTTCCGAGATATCGGAGATGAAAATGTGGAACCAGCTTTCCTGCCATGCCATATTCACTGAACCCGTTCTAGTTTTGTTAATACTTTATTGTGTTTTGTTTTGGTCTTCTGGTGCCGGTTCCTCTGTGAGATCCAAGGTGCCGTCTCCACAGCGTCTCGCCCTTTCAGCAATCATTGATGGCGACACTGCTTTCACTGGAAGAGAGTGAAAAAGATGCATTAGTCAGTTAGTTACTCGTGTAACTAGTTCTTTGGTGAGAAGCATGAAGACATGAGATTCAAACCTACTCAGACAAGATATGTTTAGTTCGAAATGTATAACTCATTCCCTTCTCATTAGAAAGGAATGAGGATTGAGGAATGCCTTATCTCGGTATAGCTCAACAATAAGTATTAAGCCAGTCTTCAGCCCCCATAAGTAACTTTGATGTCCATCCACTAACGTGATTCGAACGTCAAGAAACGTCCCCTAACGTCAAGAATTTCAGTTGCATAACTTTCCATAGAAAATTCGTGCAAAATTTGTGGTTCAAATTACATAAGATGGACATTTAATAGGTCTATTAGCTCTAGGTTTGCCGTGGGTACATTATTATGTACCCAAGGCTTTTGGGTATTCCCAAGGCTTTTGGGTTCCCAAAAGCCTTTAGATAACGCTAAATCGCTTCTTAGTAGTTTAGCTAACTGACCTCGCCATTTCTTTGTCTACTTTTAATTTACTTATACTGTTTACTTGTTGAGGAATGTAACGATAATTCGCAGACATACATTTGAGTTGGAGGCGGTCCCCTGTCACAGTCGACAAAAAAATGCTACCTTTTTAACCGACCTTAAAAAAAAGGAGGATGTTCAACTGTATGCATTTTTTAATTTTATTAATGTATGCTCAGTTATATCTCCGCTAAAAGAATGATCCCGAGGTGTAATTATTATATTATACTAGCTGCCGCCCGCGGCTTCGCTCGCGTGGTATCCGGATAAAAATAGCCTATATGTTAATCCAGTACATGTACTATGTATATTCCAAGTTTCATTCAAATCCGTTCAACCGTTTAGGCGTGATTGAGGCACAAACATCCAAACATCCAAACATCTAAACATCTAAACATCCAAACTCACAAACTTTCGCATTTATAATATAAGTAAGATTAGTTAACATAAGGAAACTTACAGCCATTCTTGACCCAAGAGTCCCAGAATGAATATGGTGAACCATGGTGACAGGTGATCAGCTCATCGCCCATATGTTATATGGTCCATCATGTTGGATAGGATGACTAAATCGACTAAAATAAAATAAATATACCAAATAACCATCTGACCTGGCAACCGTCTAAAACACTCACAATCATAAGCCCATCCAATCTTCTCGAAGAAGTCGATGAAAGTGGTGGATATGTTGATCCTGCCGAGCTCCGACGTCCTGTAGTCCCAGGGGAACACGTGGTGGTAGTTGTGCCAGCCTTCCCCCAGTGCTGCCAGGCTCACCATGCTGTTCTCCACTGACTTTATGAACCTTGAAAGGGAACAAATACCTACTTAAAAGGTTAAATTCATTATCCTACTTCCTCCTGTGCTATTCTACTCTAATAATCTTACTTGTAGCCCTGATATACTAATCTCATTAAAGATAGTGCTTCTGTTCGTGTCTTGCCTAGCTCATTTTCTGTATAATGTGTATCTAGTGTAACTAACATTAAATGAGAAAGTTGTGAGGATGTAAGGATGTTTGTGCTTCAAAACAAAAAGTAAAGACTGAACAGATTTTAATTAAACTTGGAATGATATTAAATTAAAAATTAAAGTGAAACATGTAGGTATAGCTTATTTATTCAATAGAATGTAATTTAGTGAAGGATTGTAAGTAAACGTAAGTGATGGATCACTTGGGAATACACACATAATATAGTTACCATCATAGTTACCTACGTGTGTTGGTAACTATAGAAACATTAGGCATATTTATAAATAGAGATGAAGTCTATCACAAGCTCTTAGACAACCGAACTTAGCTTCTTGTTTACATTATTGGAATTACGTGCTCGAACATTTGCAGGCGTGATCAAAGTGATCTTCAACGGACAGTGGCGGATTTACCAGCAGGCTAAGTAGGCTTGAGCCTAATACAGCAGATTTTAGGGGCGGCAAATTTGAGAAAAAAATTTTTTTTGCCCTCTTACAAAAATCGAAAAGATTTCTGTAAGACGGTTTTCTGATGTGATCTCGCTAGAAGTCCACAAGATATCTTTCTGATGAGATTTCCCTTTCATTATATAAGATTCATTATTAAGATATGCATGCGATAATCATCGCATGCATATCTTCATTCATATTATAGACGCGTCTCTGACAGAGACGAAAGTCGAGGTGGAGTTGAAGCACGAGCCCAGGAGTTAACATTTTAATCTACGAGTTAAATATTTTTGCACACGTGCCTCGACTGTCTTTCCTATAGCGAACTGCTTTGGATCTCCCACTAAGCCGTTCCATAACCAAACAGTCACTTTAACGACTCAAAAAAAGCTAAGCGAAGTTTTGTCAACAGTTTGCTTGCTTCATTTTTGCTTTGCTTCTTCGATGACGGTCTCGATAGAACGGCATAGTGGACAGAGACCCTTCATCATCATCATCATCCACAATCTGTATTTGCCTACTGCTAGGCGTAGGTCTCCCTTTGCTTGTGCCATCCAGGGACCGTTACTTAAAATAAAATCACAGTACTTGTCATAAGGCTTGTTCCCCCATAAATGCGCGAAGCTGTTCACACAGAAGGCTATGTTCAGCGTGATCGTGAATCGAAGGACGAAGCTGATGAGGAAGCTGTTCAGCAACGAGTCCCCCATGTACCAGGGGATGACAGTAGGCAGTAGAATGTTCAGCACTGCGAACGTTGGAATGAAGATTCTGAAACAAGTTTATGAAGGTCACAATGCTGTGCTGAATGCAAATATAAGACACTTCATCCCTGTCTCAAAGTAGTGCTACAAAATTTAGCTATTTCTAAAATTACTCCTTAGTCTAAATATGCTAGTAGTTCGCCCCGAACTAAGATCTCGCGCGCAATGTCCACAATCCTAACACAACTACTGCAAATCCTGTTACAGGCTAGTGGTACTACTACTAGCTACTGATAGCACCATCTGAAAAAAAACTCGTAGTTCGATTAGGTAATTGGACAGACCCAGCCCATTCGACAACATCCTCAATCGCGGATCAAATCCGTAATATCCACGCACAAGAGATTATTTAATAATTCTTTCGTTAATCCGTTTAAACTGGTGTTAAAATGTGGGATTCGCAACATGTAAAGCTTATCATTATTAAGTGTTTTTATTTACGATATCGGCAAGACCTCCCTTGGTTTACGGCTGTGTTATTTATTTGGACGGGACCGTGACCCATTTACCCACATTATGATAATAGCCGGGATTGGACCTACTTAATATTAATGCCCGAGTATATTTTCATTAGGCAAATGTTACACCCCTTATTGATGGCTGCCTGATGGAATTTACTTATGAAATTAAATTGGTTGCTGTTTATTGTTGGGTGCTCGATTACTACGGCTTTGTTGTCGTAGCGGGTAAGTGAGAGACGCGGAGTCGCAGGTTCGAATTTCATCAAATGTTTGTATGTTCTGCAAATATTTTTTCGGGTATGGGTGTTCCGGAAATACACACACAAAAAGTGCCTAGATAAAGTATTTTCAAAAATATTTGATACCTCTATTGAAATTAAATAAAAAGTTTATTTAGATTGATTAAATGAAATGTTTTCGTATGTGTAAAAAAAAAGTACTCTCTGTTTTTGCATTAATAAAGACTTTTCGCGATTTTTGCTTATGCTGTATTTTTGTAATAAAAAGTTAAAATAAAAAAATAAGGTTTTTGCGTAGGTACCTAAGTTAAAAGATTTTATTAATAGTCTGTATAACACAATTATCTATTATATATTAACGCGTATAACACAATCGCAACGATTCGGCATACTCGATAAGTTCATTCAAATCACGTCCGTTGTTACAGGCGAAAAAGATTTACTGGTGTGTGTTCCATATTTGGCAGAGCTCTTCTTTGAAGCATATCCCATCCGTGCTCAATGAGGTCTAATTCTGGCGATTGAGCAGGCCTTGGCAGGATGTTGATATTAGCGGCAAGTGTGTTTGCAACTACTCTGGCAGTGTGTTGAAGAAATGAAGCACCAAATTGGGTCCGCAAAGGAATGTCAACATCTGATACAATCGTTTCAGCGTAAATCTGAGCATTAAAATTGCTTCTGATCCAAATCAATTTAGTTCTTCCGCCATTCCAAATACCCGCTCATATCATGTTTGTTCCACCACTGTATGATGCATGAACTTGCTGGCATGATTTAAAAAGTTCTTGGCGTCCAAGGATCCTCCAATACCGTGAACGTCTGAATATCTGTTCTCATACCAAAACGAGATTTGACAGAAAAACACACAAACCACCACTCTTCTGCCCAATTTCTGTGTTCATGAGCTTTGTAATGGTGTAATGACAGTCCATGATGGTCCATTTATATTAATCTAAAAGTAAATTCAAGTTATGTTAATTTAAGGTAGTTAAGCGCTTTGGGTTTTTTTCTGTAAGCTAACTATCTCTATTTAATATTAAATAATTTCAATCATAATTTTTATTGTAATGGCTCTGCGATTGCGGGGCCAATAGGTGGTACACGTAAGCGGACTTCAGGAATGGAAATTGACTTCATGCAAGCGATTTCTTAAGGTTTGATCGTTATTAACATCCCTGAAGAGCTACGGTACGGAACCTCGTAACTAACATGGTAACATGATACGTACATTGTTAATTAATTCCAATAATTAATAGGTAATATATTTATTAAAATATAATATGTTTGTTATATTTTGATGATGCCTACCTATACTCTATTAATGAGTTGTTCAATTTCCTTGACGAGCAGCAGCTCATCAAGTTGCAAATCGCTTGCTAATTTATCAAAATTGGCGTATCTAATTAGCCACCCATTAAACGCGAAAATAATGAATCTAATAAAAAGTTGAAAGGCGATGCTCCTCAACCAAAACATAATAGATGCCTAGCAACTGAAACGACATTCCAAATAGTTTTCTTGTAAATGCCAGGAAAGGATATGAATTCATAATATCGACAGTATCATATCGCAGTAGGTGTTGATTGACGTGTTCTACAAAGAAAACCAATATGAAGAACACACCTACCCAAATCTAATCAACGCTTACTACTTTATTCAGGAGTTGTATGATGGTATAAAATAATCGGTCAGCCCAAAAACACGTGACTTCACGTGCTGGTTTTAATGTGTACATAATCTAGACTATATACACTAAGGGGTTAGGGACGTCTCAGTAACTAAACATTACGTAAAATTTACACCCACATTTTGCAAGTAGTCGGCTCTTTAGGAAATGATTTCAGTGAGTCTACATAAGTTTTCAGATTAAATTCCCTAGCGACTATTAAAATAATATGTATCAAAACGTGAATGCACATCTTGTACAATGTGCCCAGAGTACAGAGCACACAATTCAGAATACCTCACTCCCGCGCCGATCTGTCTTACTTCACTCGTCCACGACTTTATAGTATGTTCATAGTCAAGCTACTAAACTAAACAGCTAATACACTAAACATTACGTATAGTCAAGCATAGGACAAGCTTTCTTACGATATTTTTTTGGTTGTAGCCACGTGGTCTAAAATCAATGTGACTACGAGAACTTTTATTTCCAGCTGATGCGGTCCGTCGGATTATCTGTAGCGAGTATACGAGTAGTGTAGGATAACTAATGAGAGATGTCTTGAACTCACTTTTGCTGTATCCTTACAACGGGGTCAGCCATGAGATCGAGCGAGGTTTCCTTGAGGGCCGCCCGCCGGTCCTGCACCGCCGGGTGCGGCGTCAGAACAAGCCAGCCGACGTGCGCGAACCAGAAGCCGCGTCGGATGTCGTGGGGGTCTGCCACCGTCTCCGTGTATTTGTGATGGACTCTATGGTCCAAGGCCCATGTATAGATGTCCCGCTGTTGGTAAGATAATTATGTTATTAGGTACTATTGTTTATACACAGGCAGTTTTTAGCTGATACGTGTATATAGCTCTAAAGTCAGTGCACATTATGTTTATCCAGGCTACATAGGTACGTATTTTTGAAAGAGTGTTGGAACACTAATAGTAATAACACGCTGTCTCTGGTAGCATATTCCAGAGGTCAACGATAGGGTTTCACAAAACGTGTTTGTTAGCGTTGCTCTCAAATGTTACCTGTTCTCAAATCTGTGTCCAATTTCGAATTACGAATTAACTTAAAACATATTGAACACTTTATTATTTTAAGCAATTTTATTTCAAATATTTTTAAGATACAGAAAACGTCGCGGTTTACAACTAGTCATCACTAAAATGCCGTGGCTTCTCTTGCATAATAAGTACAACATTTGCGACCATACCTTGATAAAAGTTTGTCGTGGAATAAATTCGTTTTCCTTAAGGAAAGAGATCGCCTCTTTCCGTATCCGCGTCGTATAGGTACTTATTAAAAAACTGTCAAAGTTGCTTTTGACAAGTGACAGGTTAGAGAGAATTGAGTAGTTTTAAGTAGGTACTGTAAGCTCAGAACAATAAATTATTGTTCTGAGACTGTGAGTAAGAGTATGGGCTGTCCCTCGCATACTTTGATTAAATCATAGATAGAAAATTGTTATTGCAATGAAAGCGAACGAAGCGCCTTGGTTTTCAAAAACACTAAGTCCGCTAAACGACGTGTGTAAGTAAGTTTATACCTACTCGTAATACAGCCACCCAAGATGAAGCAAGTGCTTTGTTTAGTTTGTTTTGGCAAATAGGGTGTCCATACTACGAAGCAAAGCCTCCTTTCCTATATCTGCTTCTCGCCCAGTTTGTTTTTGAAATATTTCTTTAATCATCATCATTATCTGACGGCCTCGGTGGCGTGACGGGCGATTGCTCGGCAGAGACGCAAGAGGCGCGGGTTCGATTCCCGCTGCGTAAGAAATGTTTGCATGTTCTGCAAATATTTCTTCCGGGTATATGGGTGTTGTGGTACCATGGTACTCGTAGTTTCTGATACCCTCGACACAGGGAATCCTAGTGTGGGGTCAGAACTATGTATGTGACTGTTGGCTGTTATTTATTTATTTATATTATTCATCTTGGCGCACTGCTGGGCATAGGCCTTCTTTTGTGTCATCCATCTCGGACCGTGATGAATGACACAAGCAAAGGAAGGCCGTGGCACTGAACCGTGATTCACGGTCCAATGCTAGCCTTATCCATTTACGGCACTTGACTATACGGTCTGCCCATTTGACTGAACGTACCTACTGGTATACTATCACACCTTGATAGTTAGTATATAGATAACGGGGGTTAATAACAAGGGCGGATGTCAGGCAGGTAGGTACATAGACGAGGTCTAGTCAGGACAGATTATCAATGAAATAAGAAAATATTTTGCTAGTTGACCTAGACCCAGCCTATGGGGTCATGACCTCAAAGACCTGAATGGATTATTATATTACACATAATAGGTAAATACACTAAGGTAGCAAACAAAAGCAGTAACGCACCATGAACACACAAGGCTGAATAATTTAAGAAGGTCAACAGTACCAATTGACTCTTATTTGTGTTCGCTGGTCGAACGTGACATTACAACAACGCCTAGGATTTATAGAACGGGAGGCGGTCGGAGACAACCCTACATCATCGAGTACAATCAATTCAACATAATCAATTTATGACTCGAAAAAAAATTATAGCCACGGTAGCGTAATGTTCGCATGCTGCAAATATTTATTTTTGGTCTGGGTGTTGTGGTACTAAGTATGGTACTTGTAGTTTCTGATACCCATGACTCAGGGAATTCTCGTGTGGTAACTGATATTGTGTGATATTGATATGAGAAGATAATATGTGACTGCTGGGCGTTGTTATTAAAAATGAAAGATATGTCGTACTAACGTTAGGCGAGAAGTTCGCTGGAACCCGCTAATGTAGCCGCAGATGTAAATGGCAATGACCGACAATAAAAAAATATATAGATATTGCTGGACATTTTTACAATAGTCAAAATCAACTTTGAATATGACTAGTCAAAGGTCTATATTATAGGTACCTAATCAAATAGGTAAATATGTAGTAACATAGAGTTATTTCCTTGTGTGTAGCTCCCGTAGTTGTATTTTGACAGACATAGCTTTAAACTGACGTTATGACGACCATATAGACAGAACCATTATGTGGTTCTGTCTGTCTCTATACTTAACTCTAACCGATTTCAGGGGCAAAATGGCAAATTTATTACATGAAGTCCGATTTAATATGTTCCATTGACTGTATACATTTCGAAGATAAATCCATGCATATGAATAAATCTTCTAACAAAATTGATTTTCGCCATACATGAGTGAAAGTTCTATTTCACTAATAGGTAATCAACTAAAACTTATTGTAGGGCTAAGCTCGCATTTGTACATGCCCTTACTTTATGTCTGTGTTTTATATGTTTTATTTATGTATACAATAATGAATGAAGAAAAAAAGAATCAAGTTTTGTATGCGTCATATAAAACTATTAAGTCAGATCTCTATCCAAAAATTAGGTTCTCTTATCTTGGTACTATAACAACACCAGAGTGATAGTGATAACACAGGTGTGATGATAAGAATCTAACTGAATTCCATATTATCAGGAAAATTATGTCTCTATTAGTCATTATCGAATGTTGAATGAACATGAATATTTTCCTATACCAGTAGGTACTCTAAAACGGTGTTGGACCATTGGACTTTCACCACACTGGATCCAAAGAACTAGTGACACGACTAGAAGTAGTAGTTCCTAAAATATGTAGCTTGACAGCACACATGTATTTCTTCCTCTCTAAACTAAACTACGGTATAAGGTCTACCTCTAAAAAACATCAACACATTGTTATATCATGTAATATCTTATAAGATTGAGGCTTCCTATTACTTACGTAAATAATATTATATATTTAACCTAAAATAATAAATACGAATCCTCAAAATAGTAGTCAAAATGTTTATATTTATTGTATCAATGTTAATGGTTTTATATATGTAGTGTGAATCGTCATAATGTTTATGGATAAAATCTAAGAACCTAAGGTCGTCATCGTTGGTCTAGATTAGGTAAGCTTTAGACAGTTTGCAACGGTCTTTAGATTACCTGACTGTTTCTTGTATATTGTAAATTATAAAAAATAAGGTCGTTTACCAAACAAATCTACCATCGCCAACCTAAACTTAACGAGTATAATCTTAGTCATCATTGTTTGTTCGAAGTGTGATAATGATAAATAGCACCAACCTCATGTATTGTTCACTCATTCGTTGGCATTTCGACATAGTTCCACTAAATAGACTACAGCCTTGCGTGCTCAACATCGTACCAAACTAATGGTTTTACGCGACCTTCAATTATACCTAGAAATAGTGATATATACCTAGATTAATCCACAGTTTTATATTGTTATTCATGGATAACTTTCTCTATTAACATAATGAGGTGGACAGCTCGGTAGTTGACAGATATATGAAAATACGAAACTCCTTCAAAAAGTTGTATATTTTACATAAAAAAATGACCAGCAAGCAAGTAACGGCTCCTACCAAGTATGCTTTGCGTTTTTGATATCCAATTGGTTTTTGGCAGTTGAAATGATTCTAGAAGTTAGTCTTTACCTGTCCAGTGATTGTGAAGAGGACTGCCAGTAGTATTCGCATAGGAAGTGTCGCCTTGTACGCGCGATGAGACCACAGCCGGTGCACGCCCGCCGTGATGCCAAAACCTGACGTGTATATCGTCATTATTGCTGAAACATAAACAAAAGACAAATTCATTGTATTGCCTTTTTGCTGGACGCAGTATAACAGAACAGCCTGCCAAGTTGCCCTAAAGCAACTAATTCACAGCTTATAACTAGGTTCCGTCTTGGGGTTTTATGTAGGTTGCCTATAAAGTAAAGCTCTCTATGACATCTCAGGTCACGAATTCTGATATTACAAGTTTAATTCAAATCCGTTCAGCCGTGGTTGAAGCACAAACATACAAATATCGTCTACGTTATCCTCACAAACTTTAGAATTTGTAATAAATATTAGTGAAGGTAGGATAGGTCACTGGTACTCGATGTCATAAGGCGACAACGGTTCTCTCTTGGCCACAGAATAAATAATAGTACAAATTGGCCCAGGAAATATGTTGTAAACAAATCAAGCCACGCATAGACCACGTGACATCATCAATCAAAGTTCTTCAATGTGTTATGTACGGATCTTATCTTTTAAGGGGAATCTACTCAACGCAATGAGTAGTCAGTAGTAAGTATAAATAATAGTCTAATGCGTCACAAACTGCTTAGGATACCTAGGTTATATAATTGGATACTTACCAAAAGCTATTGTTGTGAATTTAACTTGTAATGTGAGGATCAGGTACACTGCGTATAATGAAACAGTATGTAAGAGTAGCTGCACAATCGTGTCTGGCCACCGCCACTGGGCTGTGAACTCCATCGCTTCATATTTATCTATATCGAAAGAGTCACTTTTTACACTGTCACTTTTTTCTACCACTGTATTGTTATTCTCAAAACACTTCACTTCATTCTCGAACTTGTCCAATCCGTTGGTCAGTCTCTTTTTGGGCTTTTGTTTGATAGCTATATCTTCGATGTTCCTCTCTGTTGGCGCCATAGTAGTTGGATCTTGGAACACTGGAAATAAAATATTCATGTTAGGTATGTAGGTATCTCATGACAATTTCGCTTTCCTCCTACATTTATTGTTTGTTATTGCTTTCTTCCCTTTGTAGCGTGGACAATTTATTCCCTAAACTCACTTCGTGACCTACCCAATTGTGCCTTTCAGAAATATCCAATAGCGTAGGGTGAAATTCCGGTTGTAGGTAGATCCATAGATAACTTATATTATTCGTTTTTATTTGAACAGCTGTGTAAACTAACACTCAACGGGAAGGCCACGTATCGCAATCGTAGCATTTTATTGTGCCTTTGATATAGTAAAATTTGCTTGGTATGATAAGTAGAATATCAAGTCGTACAATTTTACGCTACTAAGGCCTTTTACCATCTATAGTAGATGATTTATACAGCGTCAGGAGGCAACTTTTACCTTCACTAACGGAACGCTGTAATACCCGGGACGAAAGGCTTGCCCAGCACTTATTCCATTATCTCAGCTTAGTCGGCCTTGTCCACAGGAAAGACATGGTCAATACGTGCGGAGCTGACTAAGCCGTGGGTTTCCTCACGATGTTTTCCTTCACCGTTTGAGAGTACTGGTATAGCGCACATAATTTTCCGCACAGAAAAATCCTTTGGTACACGACCGGGTTTGAACCCACGACCTTAGGATTGGAAGGCGGGGTCACAACCAACTAGACTACCAGTGCTCTCAATTTAACGCTACAGCTAAAAATATTTTGGCCATCGCAACTGCATCCAATACATATTTGACGGATAATAAATAGAAGGACATATTTAGTGTCTAAGCATATTAGTCTCGGAACAATAAATCTTCCCAGGCATAAGTACTATGCCGAAGATACGCGACCGAAATTCCGCGGCTGATTTTACGTTCCGACGTATTCGGCTGATATAACACACAAACTAATATAGATCAAATTGCCTGTAAATTTGACTTACGCAAAATAACACCTGAATCAATTAAATATTTAATCAAGTTTTCTCCGCTAGTTTGACAGCATTCAGCTCCTTATCAACTATGATCAACTTGTTTATCTTTGAACTTCCGTCGCATATACTGTGTTAATACATACCTATATAATATAGGTTGCCACTGAACTTACGCCCGACCGAAGTTCGGTTGACGTAATTTCGGCAAATGTGTTGCTAGTAATTGAACGCCGAAGTTCGGTCGCGTATCTTCGGCATAGTTGTGCTTAGGCACTAATACAATTAGTCCGTTTTACGCTATTAGGCTCCGTAACCTCAGTCTGTAAATTATCCCTGGCATATTGGATCGAGAGAGAAACGTCGACTTAGATAATACAATCGTTGGCCATAAGACATTTAAGATGAAATGAAAACAAAAAGAATGTTCAAGAAAATGGTGGATACTATTTTTATTGTATTAAAGGAGCCTCTTACAGGTGCACTTAAAATCCTTTTACCACACTTGTACGAAAGAACAGGCACGATTAAGTAGTTGGAGTATTATTTAGAGGAAACTAAATAACGAGCTCAAAACTTTTGTTGAGTTGTGGCTTCGTGCTGATATAATATCTATGACGGAATCGAACCCGAATTTCTTATCTGACTCACGCTTCGTGTTTGTTTAGTCTCGAACTTTATTGTTATGGTACGGTATGTAGGTAGGTCACCTAATTGTGATAGTGGCATGCAATATGCCATACGTGTTTGTAATAACAATCTGAGAGCCGCGATAAAGGTATTATTAGTTAACTAGCTGCCGCCCGCAGCTTCACTCGCGTGGTACCCGAATAAAAAATCTTACTTATATTATAAATGCGAAAGTTTGTGAGAATGTTTGGATGTTTGTGCCTCAATCACGCCTAACAGCTGAACGGATTTGAGACGAAGTTTCATTCAAATTCGTTCAGCTGTTTAGGCGTGAAAGAGTAACAAACATCCATACATCCATACTTACAAACCTACCCGAGTTTTCTATCTCAGTTCGCCTACTGATAGAAAACCGAGCTCAGATCACCGACCGCAGGTAAAGTTCCCCAAAAAGCTGGCGACGTTACCTCGCTGAGTAGCTATAGTACTTATCCTCTGTATGAGGTAAGCGTATATAAATGTATATAAATGCAATAACCCTTTGGTCATTGGTCACATCCATCAGCTTCTTGGATAAATATATAAGTAAACATAAATAGAATCTTGTAATCACCATATCCATCTTTGAAAGGAGTGGCTGCAAGTTTTCTTATGGCTCTGCCCACCCCATTAGGGATTTGAGCGTGATATTATGTAGTAAGCGTACCTACAAAGAACAAATTTTATGTGGATTAATCAAACAAACAACTCATCATTGATTCACTGGTCGATTCGGGGCAATGAGCATCTCCATAGGGAAAAAAGTCACTGACGAGCCACCGTGATGCCTAAATTGCGTTGGAGATGATTCAAACCCTGTTTGAATCATCAATCAAAAATTATCTCATAGCCCATTTATCTGATTGTTGGGTACCACGGTACTTGTAGACACCCCTTAGGTAATCCTTGGTGTGGGGTCAGAGATACCTATGTCAAGCCCATGGTCTATCAAATTAGCTAGGTACAGGTTTTAGTCAAGCATGGGACTCATCATCATTCAACAGGACTAAACATTACAATTTGCTTAAGTATTAACCTACTATTGCACAAGTCATTCACTGTAGTTTACAGTGGTAAGGTTCAATTATGGAATTTGAAATAAATACTTACTTTTTCCATGCTACCTCTATGGGTGCTAGGTATACCTAAATAGACCAACAAAATTTGTCAAATAATTTGAACATACAAATAATATTATAAGTACATTGGTAAAATATATTTAGTATCTAATGTGGATTGTGGGCACTTTAATACTTGTAAATAATTGATTTTATTGCAAATCTGTGATCATAAGAATTCTCAAGTTTTTCTAAATCAACTTTCTCTGGGCACGGTGTTGGGTAATGCTGGTCGGTCATTGGCCTCTTACTGCTCTATGGTGGCCAGGTATGAAGTCAGATGGCCAGAATAGTTTTAAAAAATAGTGATGGTGACATGCATCGTGGTCAATTCACTGTGTATTGTTTTTTATTTTGATTGTCTGAACTATAAAATAGCTATAGCAAAGATTAATAGAAAAAAAGAAGTAATTGAAAAATAATATAAAACTTTTTTAAATTTTGTACTGAATCAGATCATTAATATTAATCAAATTAATTACTTATTCATTTCTGTATTTTAGTACCTATTAATTAATTATTTTATGTTTTTAAGTTTGTGACATTTGTAATTTTTCGAATTTGTTAATTTTACCTGATTTATTGTTTTCTATCCTTTTGACCTATTTATTTTGATTCTGTAACTCGCTCTAACCCCAATAGCACGCTGTCTGTTTCCTATAATTATTAAGACATACCTGACATGTTTAGATTTAAGCTTTTAATATTTTTAAATGAATTGGTCTACATAATGTTGGCGACACTAAAATTAAATAAAAAAACTAAAAAGGTATGTAATATAGTAATAACTAAATAAGACCTAGCCTAAAAAAATTGTATAGTAGGTACTTATTATAATCTAGAGTTCAACTCTGATGTTGCCATAGAAAAGCAGTTACGGAATATTTTGCTGACGTTGGCCTGGACATAAATTTGGGAAATTTAGACGGATGATGGATGACGAACGAATGAAGTCGTTAATAATTAAAGGTTTGGTTTCATAATTTCGGCTTGGAACTCTAATAGGTATTTAATTAGTAGTATAGTAGTCATTAACTGGAACCCGTCGTGTCGGAATTTGTAGGTCCAGAAGACGACGTAGTCATTTGCATAGTTCGTCTTGTTTTTTTTTTTGTTACTGGGGTACACTGGTTAGGCAATGATCTGTCAGCCAAAAGTGGTAGGATAAAAAAAATATTTTGATTCAGTCTATTATGGGTTAAGGAAATTTAAGATTGCTCACTAATTGTAATAGAGACGAAGTATCCTCAACAGAGTAAAAAAACTATACTATTCATCCCACAACACATGTTACAAAAGACTAGAAGACAATACATTACTAAACCGGTTTTATTCGTCAAAGGTATTCGTACCAGAATAAACAATAGTACTACCTATTACTAGGTAAAGGTGGTCACGTACCTTTCGTAGGCAGGTGTTTGGCTTACTTCACTGAGTTAATCCCTACCTAAGTCTATGAATTAAGAGGCACCATTCGATCGCGTCTAGACCGATTTTGAATGGAATTGAAAGAGATAGCGCTACGGATTACGGATCCTCTAACTAAGGATAGGATATTTAAACCGGCCATTCGAGATGAATTTTGTTTCGATACTTTGAAAATATTTTAATGAAAAAAAAAAAAATTGTTTCTATGCTCCGCTGGTGTTAGGTAAATTAAAAATGTTTTAAACCATTTTGTAAAATAAATGAAAAGCAACAATTCAGTATTTTACACTCCTTATTTAATAATAAATGGCGCAACACCATACGAGAGAAGTTACTTCCATGATGGGTCACGAACCCCAGTATTGGGGCAACGACGCAAGGAGAATTAAACAATAAATAGGTATTGATAGGAATTTCACATCATATTATTTTTGCCAAGGTGATGATCGTAATGATTATATTATGTTGAGCTGCATGTCACGTTTCCTCACACAAACTTTGTGCCTACTTGCAGAAGACGAACTGTGTATTTGTGTAAACCCCCACCCTGCGTGTCCTGTTCAGTTTGAAGTTATTCAGTCAATAAGTCTTAAAGGCTGTTGCAAGCCTATGTAAGTGTCAAAGAACATCAGAGCTACACCATCAGTTCGCAAAGTTTATCTTATTATCTTATCTTAAAGACCTCTTTGAGATACTTGTAACGAGAAAAAGGGAGGGGCCCTTAACGAGAAAGACCCACGATACTTATTCTGTCTAAGGTGGTTAAGCGAGCAAGCATTTTTATAAGTTGCAATAAAAATGTTCTACTTGAATGTGAAATCAATACTATGACTTTAACATTATGTGTTGAAAAGAATATTTTTTTTATAGTTTTTATGTGTTTAAGTGATACTTACACGTGCTCACCTCCCTAATTTTAAATTCTAAATATTTTATTGAAGAATCTGGCCTATCTAACTTTGAAATGTATTATGTCATTTCTTGCCTACTTACCGTTGAAGAGATACAGAAAACGAAACTCGATTTCGGGGGTATCATCTTGAAAACGCGCTCGACTAAAGGAGGCTTTTTGTAAAAAGAATTCTTCGGAAAAAATCAACAAAATTGATACACTTAACATGGTTTAGTGGACTGGAAAATCCACAGTAAATAACAGTATCAGAAACGAGAGAGTTACCTACTTACTGACTTACTCGTACTGACTGACAATCAACGCACAGACTAAACCATAAGACCTAGAAGCATGAACTTGAGAACATTATATCTCGTATGGTACACTAAAAAGGGAATAGGTACCCGAAATTCAACTCCTGAGGACGCTGCGCGAAGATAAAGTTCAAATAAAAAAAATCGACGCGGACAATGTCGCGGGGCATTTTTGTAGTCTATGGATAATTAAGTACCTTTACGAGCTTCTTCAATAAGTAACTCGATAGAGACGTGACGTAGGTGTTCACCTTCTTGAGTTATTCCCCATTGCATCAATGTCACATTCGTGAAGTGGAGTGGAACAAGCACTGATAACAATGCGCAAAGGGCATGTTTTCCAATTTCACTAGTATTCGCCATAAGGCGGTCGTAATAGTTGACTAAGTGCTGTTTTTTATGTAGTCTATAATGTTATGAAAATCAAGCACGTGACTTTTTAGAGAAAATGCTTCATAAAACAGCTAGTTTCATTATACATTAAAAGGGCTCCTAAGAAAACTTTCTTATAATGGGATCACTTAGGAATTAGTCTCCGATTTTCTATCTATACTAATATTATAAAGAGGAAAGTTTTTTTTTTGTAACCAATAGTCTCCGAAACTACTGGGCCGATTTCAAAAATTCTTTCACCAATAGAAAGCTACATTATGAGGGTCCAGTATAGGCTATAATAAGTTTTCAAAAAAATTAGGGATCCGTAAGAAAATTGCAATATTGTAACCCAAGGTAGAAAACCCAAAATAGTTATTGGCGTGCGCTGCGAAAACTATTGATTATAAAACAAAATAATGTACTACAAGCGTACGAAGTCGCGGGCAACAGCTAGTTATGTATACAACACTGATAAATCTTAAAAATTAGTAAGCATTTGGAGTAGATATAATGTAGGTAACATACCTAAATACATACAAAAAATAAGGTATTAGGTAGGTACCTAGTAAACAAAAAGTATTTTCTTTTCTTTTACTTATGTTTAAGTCATAATCAAGTTACACAAGGCCGGTCAAGTGCGACTAGAATTGTACCACGAGGGTTCCAATGAATGATTGTTTGTTTTGCTAAGTTCAAAGGTAAAAAGTCTTGGACGGTGTTTATTCGTCCAAGTAAGAAGTGGTTTGGTAAATTTTAAATATTTTCCGTACTAATCAAAGTTTGATTATAAACTTTTGTGCCCCTATTGGCAATAAAAATTACCTAAATCATTCTTGATTGTTTTTCACTTGCATTCGAGTGTTAAGAGATGTTCTCTTTGAATGTCTTCTTTAGAATCAGTGTGATAAAAGGCTTAAAGTACGCCTTAAGGATGTACGGCTAAAAACTAAAGAGTTTAGATTATGTAACTTTAGTAGTTGCTAAGCTAAGTGGTGACAGACGGAAGGACGGATGTGTAGCGTATTGATATTAAATCTACCGCACACATTCGATCGCCAGACTCGGGGCGAGAGGGTGGCGTGGTTTGCGTACTGAATCAATGTGTTTTATTTTGGTATAACAAAGCGAACCTGTACAAGTGGCGACCCTGCCAGGATAACAACATAAAAATACCAAATAAACTAAACAGAAAAAGTGATAAATCAGTGAGTTAATGGATCGACATTGTTTTGCGAAAGAACGGTCAAGATGGTGACTATAGCTATTTACCATTTCATTCTGATGGTTGGAATTGGCACGCACTGCATAAAACCATTTGACACCTACTGTTCGAAATATATATACCTACTAACACCTATGAAGGTAAGTGTTTAGTTTGGAATAATGTCAGTGCTAGGGTTTACTAGCATTTACCTAAGTTTTGATGAACAAAACAACATCAATTTGGTTGACCAAATGCCTCGAGGCAGTTATGAAAATAAAAGCTTTCAAGCAATAAAATTACCCACAAGTACTTGTTTACGTGCATTGTGGAACGATACTGTGTTTCTTATCCGAGTTGTTAATCATTAATTGGTACCCTAAAGTAATATAGCTGCGGCTACATACAATTTTGTACACATACCTAAGTAAAACTACAGTGTTACCTCGGGTTAGTTATCGACAAATTAGACAAACCTATATTAAAAATCATCTGCATTTTGGGAATGATGTGGAAGTGACCTACCTTATGCCATATTATTTTTAGTAAGTTTGCATAAGTATGAAATCTACTTAGAAAAGTAGTTTCATATTTGAACTAGTAGAACGTCTCGCGACTTTGATCGCGGTGAGTTTTTCTCGCTGCGTCTCTTAGCAACAGAATTTCGAAAACGATTTTCTTGGTTTACTCCTACACTATACAAGAGGAATAATAAGTTTCATGGTTCTGAAACTTGTGGTTTGGGCTGTGCATTGACATAAATTAATAAATAAAAATAAATAATTGACTGTCGGTCAATCAGTCGGTCAGTCAGAAATGTAAAAGTTTTATTTATTTAGAAAATAACGTAGTACTGATTAACTACTTACACAGGTAGACGTTAAATGATATTGATATTTTTAAGTAGGTAGGTAACTACCTACTGATTGGTTTTAAGGTATAGGTTGTCTAAAGTTAAGTAAAATAGGAACATGAATAATTAGTTCCGGGAAGTACTGTTGCCTATTTTTTATAAATGTCGATTTCTAACAACCATTGAGGTTCCACTGAAGAGGTAGTTTGGAATAATCTGAACAGTACCTACAAAGTAATACAAAGGATAATTTAACAAATGTTGAATGGTATCCAAAACGAGCTGGTTCGGAATGATCTGAACGGTACCCAAAGGGGAAAAATTACTATCCTATTACAGGACTGTAATACAAAGGATAATTTAACAAATGTTGAATGGTATCCAAAACGAGCTGGTTCGGAATGATCTGAACGGTACCCAAAGGGGAAAAATTACTATCCTGTTACAGGACTGTAATACAAAGGATAATTTAACAATAGTTGAATGGTATCCAAAACGAGCTGGTTCGGAATAATCTGAACGGTACCCAAAGGTGAAAAATTACTATCCTGTTACAGGACTGTAATACAAAGGATAAAATTTGACAAATGTTGAATGATATCCAAATTTAAGAGTTGGTTCGGAGTGAATCTGAACGATACCTATAAGGGAAACTAACGCGACAAACATGTAGACCTATCAAAAATTATCTGTTTAGTGTGACTATACCATATATGTAGTGATACATGACTATACCAATATATTATAATGCATTGATACAAGGTTAGTTATTATGACAGTGATAGCTGGTAATATTCTCTTATTGCTTGCATCACAGAAAAGTGCACAAGCAAACACAAGAGCGCTGCATTCAGAGATAAATTATATTTCTTAAAAGTACTTATAGACGCCGTGAAGCCATGGTAAACGAGTAAAGTATTGGAAGTGACGGGGGAGGCTGTGAGCCTCACTGTTCATCATCGAGGAGCACTATCAAAAA
Organism: Scotopteryx bipunctaria; assembly: GCA_949320045.1. Lineage (NCBI taxonomy): Eukaryota > Metazoa > Arthropoda > Insecta > Lepidoptera > Geometridae > Scotopteryx > Scotopteryx bipunctaria. The sequence continues at coordinate 6,299,402 of OX439450.1, read as the reverse complement.
GCTAAGTGCATTGAGACTAAATATTAATTGGGAATTATGCCCTACTCTATATTATGTAGGCAATAAGAGCGTACTCGAGTAAGTGTCAAGAAAAGTATTGCATCTCAATACATGCAAAATCCATCAAAGCAACCAAACATACATATCATCACGCCCGTATCGTTGATGGGGTGAGCGGAGCCACAAGTGGTCTTATGAGAACTTGCTGTCACCCCTGATTCAAAGTCACAGGATGGAAATTGCGACGGAATTGATCAGCCATCGCCCATATAGATGGTTCATCATGTTGTAGACTTTGTTCACTATCCTTTAGTGAACAAAGCCAAAAAGAGAAGTAAACGATTAAGGTAAGAAAGTAAAATTTCTTTGTTATGGTCATATTTCAGTGTCGCTACCTCTCACACATGTACACACACAAGTGGCGTACAAAACAGTGTACATCAAAAAAAAAACTTATTTATTATAAAAATCTTATGTAAAAATGCTGAGTTTATAAAAGTAACCTATACAAGACACTTAGATCAGAATACCTAAATACAACAACTGTACTGGTCCTTGCACTAAAACAATACAATCAAACTACAAATACTTTATTTCAGTAAACTTAATATTATGATGATGTATTTATGGTTTTGTACCCTAATTAAGTATGGAAATATCGGTGTTTGAGGGTCAAAATAACTTGCTAAAAGGAAATTGTCTTCACAATTAGTTCAGATATTAGATCCTTTATATATCCTAACACCTACAAGATGTTATGCAAGAAATATGGAAACAAGGCATAAGACTGAATTTTTAAATCTCAAAGGACTTTCAAGTCATCAGACAAAACTTTGTCCAGCAACTATTATATTGCCTAAAAGCTTTATACATAAGTAGGTACCTAGATATATATTCCTACACAAATCACATTATCAGGGTTCTCGTTTATGGTCAAGTTTATGGTGCCTATACCTGAGAGCAAAATTTCAATAAGCTCACAACCTGCACACTAGCAACAGCAAAGTCAAAGGTTACACGTATCAAAATCTAAAATCTATACCACAGTTTAGAGCTCCTACTTTTCTATTTTACTTTTACGCATCATGCAGTTCATAGAATAATATCAAATTTAATTTAATTGATGCATTAATAATGCTATGTGTATGATCACAATAATAATGCTATGTTTACAATACACAGTATAGTAACAATCATTAGGAATGTTCAATACCAACATAAAAGTAGGTTGCAAGATGGCAACACTGTACAACTTTTGAGGTTAGAATAATAAGAGAACGACATTATGGTCCTACAAAATAAAACATTTTTACTGAAAATTAAACTTCTTTCTTTTTGAAATTGAACTATTTCTAACACTATCAATCATCTTACAGTGCCTCAGACATTCTCTGTAGGTACACATTCGACCATCGGTCAGCAAACAGATCACACGATGGTGTTAATGCCAGAAGCGCATTTAATAATTTTAAAGCTCTTTTAAAGGGGATTATCGTGCGCAACAGTGCGCGCCCACGACTTTAGCACTACCAGAAGGGCGCGGTTACGTTGCTTCAGAGAGTATGTATTTAGGCATTTCGGGGACAGACAGTCTTACGATTCGTGCTACTAATTCCGGGCAGTCTGAAATACCGCGCAGTATCTGACAGGCAATGAGTAGATCATAGTTACGCTTTGTCTCTAGAGAGTTGATGCTTAGCACACCAAGTAACATATTGTAGGGTAAAGAAATGGATAATATCCATAGATCTTCTTGTAAAAGACAATACAAAAAACCATGTGATCTGATCACTAAGGGAGTAAGTAATGCCTAAAGATCTTCAATTTTGTACACTATGGCAAGGCCTTTCATGGTTTAATTTAGAGTGAGCACATTACAATGGCACAGTCACCAACAAACATCACATGAACTCATGATGGTTTGGGCGTACTATTAGGTATGGGCCTGTACTACCTATACCTTGGTTATACCTTTGGTATAGTAGGGTATAGTAATAGGCCTCCTTGGTCCTGTGCGTCTCTTTTCCAGGTCTTGCCCGCGACATGACGTCGACCCAAAGTGCCGTCGGACGTCCTGGATTTCTTCGACATGTCCTCGGCAACTGCTCAATCAAGGCTCTAACTTAGCATAAGGTTATGGTTATGCTTGTCTCCTTATTATCAAGGAGTCCAACTTCAAGTCACACGTGCTGCGAGTAGCTGCTAAGTACAAGGACGTATTCCTTGCTCCGGACTTTTGGACAGCAGGAATCGTCTACCGACGGTACAGGGAAGTGCCGCAATTAAAAAAGGTCCATAATTTTATAGTGTTAAAAATATTTTATTGTATGTATGTTAGTCTGTCAGGTATTTATTAATATGGGCCAAGACTTTATCTTTTGTATAATTTGTTCAATGTTGCCTGAAATAAAGAGTTTATTATTGTTATACCTAATAGAATAGTCTCAAACATGCTTAAATTTGTAGGTACCTACACAATTAAAAAATAAAAAAAACAAGGATGAGAAACATACATTACATGTAACAGTTACAGAACTGAAATACGAAATAATACTACTGGCCTATCAATGATAATGTTTAAATAAGGAAATGCATTGTATTCCAGTGTTAGATGGACTAAGTTTAGTATAGAGAGTGAAAGGTCTGTTCGGATAAAATTGAGTAGGTGTAGTAATGAGTAATTGTATTGAAATTATGTTTAAACGAATCGTTAAATGCCTAGGTACTAAGTAATGATTTGTGAAATAGCTACATACTATACTTTACTGTTTAATATGATTAATGTGCGAAAGGCATTTACTTTTGATTTTCTTTTTTGTAAAAGGTAGATGTAGCGTATTGATATTAAATCTACCGCACACATTCGATCGCCAGACTCGGGGCGAGAGGGTGGCGTGGTTTGCGTACTGAATCAATGTGTTTTATTTTGGTATAACAAAGCGAACCTGTACAGGATGGGAATAGTCACACCATACGTCTCGTCTGTAGTTCTCCTCATCTGTGGTTTCGTTTCTCCATTTTCACTAACACAAATCCAATGCTAATGCTTGGAGCGGTTATCCGTATTTGTTTTCCTCGAAAAACAGACATTAATTCAATAGCTACATAAACATATCTATCAAAAGCGTGTAGAGAGAGTGGACCGAAGAAATAGGTTATTATTCTCGTCTTGGAAAACAAAACGACATTTTAATCACAATGCAAACATTGCGAGATAAGACCAATATTTTATTTGAAACTAGATTACCCGCGCGGCTTTGCCTGCGTGGTATAAATTGTGACACCCCATTTTACCCGTTTTTGAGGGTTATTTTGAAAAACTGTGAAACACGTGTCCATTGATTTTGTGTTTAAAGTATCCTAATCAGGTTTGGAGCCAATCGCACTACCCGTTAAAAAGTTCCAATACAAATTTGACATTCCATTTTGCCCCATTTTGATGTATACTTTTGAAAAACTCGAAATCACGTTTCCAATGATTTTGTATTTTTCCTTTCAGACAAATTTTCAATTAAAAATTAAATTCAGAAAACTCTATCAATTAAAATGTAAATTTATTCCCCTTAGAACGTATATTTCGTTTCTCCTATTATCTTTAGTTTCAAGAGCGTTAGTTAATAAGCAGAGTAATTATTTAAATTAGTTGGTAAGGAAAATAAAGCTCTTCATGTTTTTGGACTGTTTTATTTTGAATCTCACGAACACCCGAGACAGGTCATTCACTATTAAAGGACTCTCTGTAATGGAAAATCTATACTATTTTTCCACTTGTGTCACTAGTTCTTTAGAACCAGTGTGGTGAAAGGATTTAAAGAGTGTCTTACAGATTTCTTGCGTGCGCTTGACATTTATTTTCGAACTTTTTAGGTTCTATCATTTGCCGGTTTCCTCACAACGTTATCCTTCACCGTTTGACAGTGCTGGTATTAAAGCGCACATAATTTTTTCGAATAGAAAAATCCATTGGTGCACGACCGGATTTGAATCCACAACCCTAGGATCAGAAGGCGGGGTCACTACAACTAGACCAACAGCGCTCTTAAAAATATATTATCATACATACATAGAGATCTGGATAAGTAAGTTACAAGACCTGGTTAAGTAAAACAGTTTTATTTGTATAGATAACCATCATGTATACAAAATCGGAAATAAATCACCGTACCACAAAGCACAATATATTTTGCTTTTGATTTCTTGTAAGAAATCGCAATTTTTTCACATCATTAGTGTCTAAATACAAAAAAAAAGATCGACTATTACTAATTGACCCGAAATTAGTCAGTGATGATTAAGTGCGTCCTACACTATCGTAGCACATTATTTATCGGGGTAAACTGAAATAAAAAGATAATAGTAAATGCCATTACTTTTATATCACGCAGGTGTCAAGTTAAGGAGTAGGCAATTAATCATACTATGCTTATACAATACTTTTATACAAAATACTTTAATACTACTCGTACACTACTCGACGACCTCGGTGGCGTGGCGGGTGATTGCTCGGCAGAGACGCAAGAGGCGCGGGTTCAATTCCCGCTGCGGAAGAAAGGTTTGCATGATCTGTAAATATTTCTTCCGGGTCTAGGTGTTGTGGTACCATGGTACTTGTAGTTTGATACCCACGACACAGGGAATCCTAGTGTGGGGTCAGGACTATGTATGTGACTGTTGGGTGTTATTTATTTATTATTACTATTAAAACAATGTTCCTTTGTAAGAAAAGTAGGTAGTGTAATTGAATGACAAATATAAACAAAATTTATTAAATAAAAATAATACAACATTGCAATGAAGCAATTGGAACACGTTGAAAGCTGCCTTAGTTAACTTAAGAATTGTATCGCAGTTTCCAGCGATCCCTTTCAACGATTATGATTTACCAATTTGGTAAATCATACTTATGGCATACATACGAATACGCTGGTTAACTCAATGGTGTAAAATATATTAGTACCACTAACTCGTAAACGTCAAGGTTACCAAACCCATGAAAGGTCTTGCTCAATGAAAAAAGAATAAGAATATTTATTTTGCCAAAAAACACGTTTCACAGTACCAAACCGTATTCAATTGATACACGAGATTACATCTTTAAATAGTAAATTGTCGGCGAGGCCCAAACTAGGCGTGAAAGCCTGTATCTTGGGACTCAGGGAGTTACCAGGTAAGAGGTACCAAGATGGTCTGAGGGTGAAATTTTACCTAAGCAAATTTTGACAAAAATACTAACTAAAAAACTGATAATAAAAAATAACAATGTGAAATAATATATGAAAGAAAAAAAAGAAAAACTTTAACTTACTGAAATAAAGTAAATGGGCATTGGCTAAATGCCAATGTTGGTCCTCACCAGCATTGGCATTTCATTTTTTCAGCAGGAGACCTTGAGTTGTCAGCTTAATGGGCTAAAATTAATGCTAAACACCCTCGTGTTTCCATCTCTTTCACACTTACAGCGAGTTTCCTAAGCGTGAAAGGGACAGCAGTCGGCTTACCTGTACCGGTAAACCTGCTCAAGCCATACAGAATATAAGCAGCCCATCATCGTGTCGGTGTACTGTACTTAACTTATCCTATAACCGCAATGGAGCTTTTCATGATTATGTCATGTTCCACCCACAATCTCAACCTAGGTATTGACTTCAAATAGAAACAGAGGCAGTGGCACATTACGTCATATGACCATGAAATAAGATATTATATTGTAAAGTCTTAGCTTTGTGTTGTTTGTAGTTGTTGTTACCTGATGGATCTCTCTTTGAGATGTTTTCAATTTGGCATGCACTACTCCGTAGGTAGGTATCTACGAGTGCGTCCTCTTTTTTCAGAAAAAAACGTCTATTTAAAAAAAATATGTAGGTGTGGTTGGTACATTTTACATTCGATTCGGAGAAATGCACACCTGCTATTCTGACGCAGGATAATATTTTCATTCTTATCATTAATCATGCTATGTCTCTATCATAAAGAGATAAAATGTGTGTTTTTATAGTAGGTTATATTATAAACAACTGAACCGATTCTGAAAAATCTTTATCTGGTAGAAAAAACTACACTATATCCCTAAATGCTATCCGATTTAAGTCGCGCTGGTACAGCGAGGTGTGTATAAAATTACGTAACTATTTTCTTATCCGCATAGACCGCACACATTCGTTAAAATTAATTAGGTATAATAAATAATTGAAGAACAATATTCCTTCCTACTACTTTGTACAGTGAACAACCAATACTAATTGGTAAATTTTCCGTGCAAAAGCCATTGATGTGACTACGTACACTCACTGGAATGACATCATTCACAGATTGTGTCATAAAAACGAAGTTGTTTATGACTAAAACTCAAGGTCGGGCGTATGCCGAGCTGTGTGCTGCTCTACAGAATCCGCTTTTTGGGTCACTGTCCGGGTAACTTATATTTTAATCTATTCATATAAGTAGATCCTTTGAACATTGCATAACAGATGAATAATTTTTCTTTAAAAAACACTTGTTTTACCGGTTTTACAAATAAAGTTTTGTATAGGTTCAAATAACACAATTTCGGTGGGAAAAAATTTAAACTTTTGAAAATGTTTAACGCGCGATGTCTTCAGTAGAAAAAGAGGGAATGATGTTGATGAGATGACGAGTGATCGGATATGATGCCGACCCCACACGGAGAGGAATAAAAAGGAAATATTGATTATTGATTTATTTACGTGCTCATGCTTAACTAATATTCGTATTGTATACGTCATATATTATACCTATTATTCTCTATATATTCTCTCAATATTATTATGTATATATATATATGTTTTTAGTTATGTTACTGAGTCGAGTATCAACAAAGTTTTTAGCTCATAGATTATAAACAATCGCAAAGCAAATACTCATAATAAAGTTGCAAGTTTTGTAATTCGTTATCTAAACGATTCTATTAAAATACTTGAGATTTCTTCATGTTCTATAAAACTAAAATACAGCTAAGTACCTAGATTATATATTATTTGGAGATGGAAATATCTTGGAATGACCGATAAATGACAGGAATAAAGTTAATCCTACTATATAGGTACGCGATATTATAAACGCGAAAGTTTGTAAGTATGGATGTACGGTTGTATACATGTATGGATGTTTGTTACTCTTTCACGCCTAGACGACTGAACGGATTCGAATGAAACTTGGAATATACATAGTACATGTGCTGGATTAACATATAGGCTATTTTATCCAGGTACCACGCGAGCGAAGCTGCGGGCAGCAGCTAGTAACTTAATAAACGAAGCGCCCCGGTCAGGTCAGATGTAACCTAACCCGACAAACTTCCAAGAATGTGATAATAGTTAATGAAGCAAAAGAAGTATGTCAGGACCGTGGCTAATGGAGATCAGTGGTCTGAACCTACCCCTATGGGAAAAAGGCGTGATTTTATGTATGTATGTACGAAGCGTTTAAATAACACTAGTCCATTGAACTAAAAGCAGAAAGTTTTCTGGATTGGGTCGAAATGATTTTAGTCGATATAAGTTACAGTGGCAGTTTTCAATACGTTGGTAATTTAGACTTTAGCATGGCTCTTGTTAATGTAGTTAATGTCTCCAATTAGATGTGTAACAGGTACAGCAGAGTTAATAAATACTTACCATGATTTTTTTATAAACAAAATTGCCATTCAACAGATTCTACATATGAACTGACAATATTTTGTTAATAGGTTAATATTATAGTGGGTACGTTGCCTCGGGGATCTTAGGAACATAAAGCCCAGCAAGAGAAGAGAAGATTTTAATAAAAAAATGCACTAAAAATAGCTTTTCCAATGTAGTCTGTTTTTATTACAGTAAAATTATTCATCTTCATACTTAGTTACTCCTACTTACTCTTCTAGGTGGTGTGCAAGCTTCTATGGGTGTGTAATATCAATGTATGAAGCCGGTATAAAAGCATAGTTGTGAATAAATTACATAACCTTGTAATGAATAAGGTGCCTTAGCGTCATACCAAACGAGCGTAATTTCAGTCGGGTTTTTTGCGGTACGTTATTATTATCAACTCGTTTTAAATTTGGAATCATAAGATGAGCTTCCTTATTGGCTACCTATATGTCATGAAGCTATACTTTCCTTGAGGATCCGACATCTTGCCATACAGTTGTATAAAACAAGTTATAATGTTCGTTATCGAATCATTAACCGGTCACTAACGCTAATTGTTTCAATCTAAAGACTTAAACTTCAAAGACGTTTTTTAGTCCGTTCGTCTGTCACGGCTATTATGCGGCCATAGCTGTTTTTTTAGCAACTATTACTTGAGCAATAGTTTTTAACTTACTTGACCACTACACCGTGGATGGAAAAGTCTAGCACGAAACTGTGATGGCACAAACAGTGGAGGCCTATGCCAAGGAGTGGGTAATGTTGAGCTGTAGATAATGATGATGATGACCACTCCCGTTGTCAGTAAAACATTAATGCCAATATTTTAATTTTCATTGCCAAAAAGCCCATAACACGATCAACATTCGAAATTATTATTACACAAATTTGAAAGTTTTTTTTCTAACAATCTACGTTTTATGATTGCATGCATTGTTTTCGACTTAGAAAATAATATAAAAACACCAAACCTAATCTTAATGGCAAAGCGAGAAATGTCTTTGATAGGAGAGTCATAACAAGCAAAATAATAATATAATACAGACTTGCGGAGTCGCTCTTCGTTTAGAAAGGTGGCATCATGTTTCCTGGTACGTTTCCTAACGGCTTGAGGCGGACATACCAGTTTTTCAATTTCGTCATAATACCTTACGTACTTATCTACCATAACAAGTTTTGTTAGACCTTGGAATAAACTTAGCTACATCTCCTTTCTGGAGCGGAAACTATTGTTTTTAAGATGCTTAAAAAAAACTACTATTCTCATCACAGCAACGCAAATAATTCAAAGTGTTTATTTTTGGAATTCATTGTTTTTAACGATAGATTATTTGCAGCACACTTACAATTAGAACGTGAATGTAAATTTTAGTTTAAAATGCGAGTTACTGTATCAGCATAGCAACGACCGTGTCTGATACTCTTATCAGGTTAAACAATTTGACAGACTCAAAATATTTCTTCATCTATAAATCCTACTAATATTATAAATGCGAAAGTTTGTGAGTTTGGATGTTTGTGCCTTAATCACGCCTAAACGGCTGAACGGATTTGAAATAAACTTGGAATATACATTGTACGTGTGCTGGATTAACATATGGGCTATTTTTCATCCGTGTACCACGCGAGCGAAGCCGCGGGCGGCAGCTAGTCTGTCGTAAAATTATTTTCAAGATCGGCGGCGCAGGCGCGTCGCCGGTGACGCCCCGGGTCTTTCTGCTCTACATCATATTCTCGTAAACAAAACTACGCAGAGGCATCAGAAAATTCAAACTGCCTTACACTGGTCTTCTAAATTTCAAATTTTAATTTTGACATAGGCCTACCTAGCAAACACGTTGTTTTCACTTTGCCGCCGAAAACTTGATAAACTTGAAAATCGAAGCACTTCTTTCCATGAAAGAGGACTGATCCTTCACTTAAAAAAAATAAACTAGAAAAAGTATAATTTAGTTTAAAATGGGACCGTATTTTTGCGCGGTGTCGGGTTTAAAAGCCGGCAGTGGGTGGGATATCGTGGTAGTACCACCACGCGCGACGCTCTATGGAGGACTGCTGGCCGCTTGACGCTTTACTATTTGCTATGATGGGGTCGAGGCCGCGCCGACCAAACACTACTCGCCTATTAAAATAAATTCGGCCAAGTGTGAGTCGAATACACGCACGTGGTTTTGTTGTAATTATATCATGCTCAGCAGTGGGAAACAGTAGGCTGTGGATGATGATGATGATACCATGAAATACGAGTTTGTGAAGTTCTACAAAAATATTTTTTTAAATCCTTACAACATAATTGTAAAATATATGACAAATAAACACAAAAAGTTAATAAATATGTGCTTACCTTTAAAAAGGTATCTAGTAAAAAAAAACTGTTTTTCTATTCAAATTAGTTGCTGTATTGATTGTTAAATGTAAAACATATAAATATTGGTGGTCATTTCACAAAATATGTTAGATAATAATTCGACTGTATTATTAGTATTTTTGAACAGGCCAGTTATATTTACCTAATTTTGAGCAGAACTCACGAATTGCTGAAAATCTTGCAACAATTGAAAACTCTCGCATAAGGAAGGGTTTCTATTTTATTATAATAAGTAACGGAACCATAAAAAACTAGCATGTCTGCTCAGAGAGCGGTTCGTTGAGTGTTAGGATATCTCTCGGGATTAGGTCGGTGTTTTTTATAAATTTTTATTTGGTGATTTAGGTTCTTCTTTCTTGGAATCTCTCTCATCTAATCTAATATTTTAATGCAACTATTAAAATTATAACAAAAAAAAATTGAAATCCAATTATTATAAACTGCAACCAAAACAAAAAAAATACCTATCAGATTATCAATATCAGCGGGTCCTTTTGGTTTCTAAATATTTTTATTTAGCTTATAAGTTCAATCTAAGTATTGCGAGCTCTGATAGAAAACGGAGTTCTTTTTCATTCCTTATCCAGTACCTACCTACTTAAAAGTTTTAAATGTCTAATAGGATATTAAGTCATCATAATTTCCTCAACACTCACTCCTTTCTTACTCAAGCCATCTTTCACACAGTCCATTCATCTTTAATCCTACTATATTATAAATGTGAAATTTGTGAGGATGTTTGTGCCTCAATCACGCCTGAACGGCTGAATGGATTTGAATGAAACTTGGAATACATATAGTACATGTGCCGGATTAACATATAGGCTATTTTTCATCCGGGTACCACGCGAGGGAAGCCGCGGGCGGCAGCTAGTAGGATATAAGTCATTTGAGACCTCTGTGGCGTGGCGGGCGAGTACTCGGCTGAGACGCAAGAGGCGCGGGTTCGATTCCCGCTGCGGGAGAAATGTTTGCATGCTCTGCAAATATTTCTTCCGGGTCTGGATGTTGTAGTATTATGTATTATATAAGTATCTATTCACAAAAAAAGTATATAATAAGTATTCTATCAGCCATCTGGTTCCCATAATACAAGCATTGCTTAGTTTGGGGCTAGATGGTGCTGTGTGATATGTCCTCAAATGTTCAAATGTTTTATGTTTGAGGAAAATAAAAAAGGTAAGTATTAATCTATGTTTGTCTGTTCAAATGTCCGATGTTATCTTTGGATGTGGTCTCGTGTGGCAGCGCCGATGCGTCACCGTGGCGGCGGCGCGGCGGGCGCGGCCCACACGATGACGTTATACTTACACATCTCTCTCTCTCTCTCTCTATAATGAAAGTACGAGGATTCTGCCCAAAAATGTTTTCCGATATGAATCGATCACCATTCCATTTCAAAAGTTCTTTATTGTAATAAAGAACAAACTTAATTGTAACGGGCACTACAGCGTCCCGTTAGCGAAGGTAAAAGTTGCCTCCTGACGCTGTATAAATCATCTACTATAGATGGTAAAAGGCCTTACTTATTGTAATAAATAACTTATAGACTAGTACCTACATTTCTAGTGTGACTTTTATCCTAGAATGTACAACTTGTACCTACTGTTTAAAGTATTTATCAAGCTAAGGCGCTTCCCAAAATTTATAGAAATAATTATTTAATTCATTGGTTAGCAATACATAACTCACGTCAGGTTTAACTCTTATAGATAAATCACTACTAAGTCCCATTCAAAAATGTTCCACTCGTGATGTTTTGATGAAGTTCAAAGTGAATAGTTTACCTATTATTTACGTCCAAATATTTTATACATAATGCTACAAATAACTGATAGTTATCGATGGTTATCGGTTACAATACAATACGGAACAATTCGGCTATTCATCAAACATTATTTTACATCTAGGTACCTACCTAATAAAAATCGAAAAGTTTGTGCTTCAATCAAGACGTTACTACTCCATTTAATTTTGAAACATAATGTACCTACATCAAATTAACAAAAAAAGGAAGTAAACAAACAATTATGTAGGCAAATGACGAAAAAAAAACTGCATTCTTAATTGCATAAAAATATGATCTAAGCTATGAATATTTCTAGTGATTTAACTTTAGAATATCGCGACCATACACTTGCGTTTATGAGGCTCAGGCACTTCCCAAAACTTATTTTAAATTTATTGTTTAAATTTTCCGTTACACTATTCGCTACACTTATAGAGCCTTGATGGTTGAATAGCACGCAATCTGTTGCTCACGAAAGGAACTGTACAGGCTCAAAACGAAAGGGCTTTAAGTTCTTTGTAGTGACTCTGTATGCCGGGTAGGTACCATTTCTCTGAAGAGTTATTTCCCTCTTCATTATATTAATGTAGGTAGTAGGTATTTATTTCTGACACTAATTGTAATCTAACTACTTATTTACAACTTTAGCGGTACTCTAGCTGTTTGACTGAAAATCAACGCACAGCCTAAACCTATCTACCTAGTCGTGTCACTAGTTCATTCGAACCAGTGTGGTGAAAGAATTTGAAGTGTGTCTCAGAGGCTCCTTTAAAAAGCCTAAACCAATAAGTCCTAGAAGCATGAAACTTGGAGAGTCTACTTTTTATGATGTATGAGTGTATTAAGAAAGGAATTTCCAAAATTTAGAGGACGCAGCGGAAATATGAAGTTTCTGTAAAAAAAACTCAATGCAGACAAAGTCGGTGGGCGTTCCACTAGTCTAAAATAAATAAAGTTATATTGACGGTGTCTGTGAAAGGCTGCTAGTTTTAGGTAGCATGTCATAATTTTAATAGCAACACAATATAATGTTTGCTATTATATATTCGAATACTGGTGGCCCGCCGACAGCAAAAATAATACTCTCGTACATTCGAAAAATATTGAATTCTATTCCAGAATAAAACCAAAAAAAATATGTTCGAAAAGTAATTTGAATCTCGCGCGCGCGCTATTCAATTTAAATACATTATTATCAATTATATAATTAGAAAAAATTGTATACTCCCAGCTGTATCCTGCAATTAAGCACAGTATTTCACTGGATCAACATGGATTCCTGAGAGGTAGGTCTACTACCTCAAATCTTTTACTTTGCGCTGAGTCACTCTCAAGGTATATGTCGGAACCCTCCCAGATCGACATTATTTACACCGATTACTCAAAGTGCTTCGATCGAATTGATCATATAATATTGCTAGATAAGCTTCAGAGGATAGGCATAAGGGGGAATCTGTTCAGGTGGTTCTCATCATATGTTCGCAATCGTTGTCAGACAGTAGTATTAGGTGGCTACTCTTCTTTATCTAAGGATGTCCCGTCCGGTGTACCCCAAGGGTCCTTATTGGGACCCCTTCTTTTTGCAATTATGGTTAATGATATCGCTTCCTGTTTTTTAAATTCTAAAATACTCTTATATGCCGACGACATGAAAATTCTACGTAAAATTAATGATACACACGATGCCCGTAACCTCCAGGACGATCTTATAAGATTTGAGAATTATTGTGTTGTAAACAAATTAGATTTAAATGTTTCAAAATGTTACGTATGTACCTATACTCGAAAACCCACAAAATTATTATTTAATTACACATTTTATAACGCATCGCTAACTAGAGTAGATAATATTAAAGATTTAGGTGTAACTTTTGATTGTAAATTACTATTTGATAAGCATGTAGACAATATAGTTAAAAAGGCTTCTCGCTCGCTCGGCTTTGTTTTAAGAATGTCGTCGGAATTTACTAACATCAAAACTCATAAAATTCTCTATTGTGCATATGTACGTAGCCACCTTGAATACGCCTCCCAGGTGTGGAATCCACGTTATAATATGTACTCTGTACGGATAGAGGCTATACAGAAGAGGTTTCTACGCTACCTTCAATATCGAGCCAAAATTTTCTTACCGGATTACGACAGTAGATGCCGTAAATTTCACTTTCTCCCTTTATACAAACGCAGAGAAATGGCTGATCTATCTTAACTTATTGGCATAGCAAATGGCACTGTCGATTGCCCTGAACTTCTTGAGCAAATAGGACTGCGCGCAAGCTTACTTGCACTGAGGAAACCTAACACTCTTCATGTCCCGGGCGGGCCGCATGCGGCCCGCGGGCCGCGGTCTGTGCATCCATGTGCTAGAGTCATACAAAAATATAAACAACTAGAAATTAATCTATCTGAGCTCTGTTTTCTATCTGTAGGCGAACTTAGATAGAAAACGGAGCTCATTTTTATTTCTTATTATTATACCGATTACCTTAAAGTTTTTAATGTTATTGTAGTTTGACATTGTAAATAAAATAAAATTTTATTTTAGACACATTTTTTATTTGCATTATTTAATTCATATCGCGTAAATGGAGTTCTGACTACTTTCATTCAGAAGTTATTCAAAATATTTTTAAACGTTTGAAATAAAAGCAAACATTTTTCTCGCCCCAGGAATCAAACCCGCACTTCTCGCGTGGCAGTTGGACCCACCACGCCACGCCCGCACACTACCGAGGTCGTCAAAGTATAAAGCTGTGAAGTTGAACCATAAACAATTTTGTTAGTTCTGCACGAGTAGGTTAGGTACATAAATTATCATCTGTGAATTTATTTTTTCAATATTTTGTTTCATATTGAACTTTATGATTCGGTAAACAAACTTGTGAAAGGTGAGTGAAAATGATAACATTAAAATTTTTTTTCTGGACCAAATCGATTGACGTTATGGAGAAAGGCCCTGGGGGTCTAGCCAAGATCATTTCTATTCTCTTTCCATCGTAGAAAACGATTGGTAGCCGAGCAGTGTTGCCACCTTGCATTTTTTAAAGCGCTAGGTCAAAAATAAAATGTCGTCAGATTTCAGAAATTTGGTTTAAAAAAAAACACTAAAACTAAACATTATACAATTTTACGTAGGTAAAATACCTACGTAAAATTGTATAATTAATAAGATACTAAGTACTATTTTTTCTTCATCTCATACATACTTGTTCGTTCGTTTTTAATTTAAACTAGGGTTTCTTTAATCTGAAATAATTTAGCGGAATTTGGTGTTTTTTTTTTAATCCAAATTTCTGAAATCTGATGACATTTTATTTTTGACCTAGCGCTTTAAAAAAATGCGAGGTGGCAACACTGCTCGGCTAACAATCGTTTTCTACGATGGAAAGAGAATAGAAATGATCTTGGCTAGACCCCCAGGTCAAGAGTATCCTAATCCGATGAGTATGCAAGTAAATGAGGATAGAGTACCTAGTAGGTATGTCAGGACCGTATCAGGTGGAATTCCGTAGTCTCTGCCTACCCCTATGGGAAACAGGCGTGGTATTATGTAGTACGCATTAATGCTTCTAATAAACCTTCAGCTGCTTACTAATTTTGGCAAGGGAAAAGCTAGGTAATTGTCTGACTTTCGCCGAGATTTGGAGATACTGCTACAAGAAATAATGTAGGTACTTTTTCAAAAATTTCTTACACGAAAAGTGACGGATGCATTTTTTTATCCTTTCGCCTCACTGATTGAACTTGTGATACGACGAATTTTAACAAGTCCACGCAAAAAACCTAATTTTGCTCTAACAAAGATTTGTTCCTGACAAACATTAGATATGGGAAGGCTGTTACAGAATAGAATATTAAGTTACCATCTCTACATATTACGTAAGGAAAATCATTTGGTTTTGTCCCACATGATATATTTTCTAAATTCTTTATCTTAATCACCTAAAGATGAAATATGAAGAATTAGGAAAATATATCATGTGGAAAACCCTGAATTTGGAACTCATCGCCGAGACATTTTATAGGTTGTGCGTTGATTGTCAGTCTGTTAGTCGGCTGATGACTAAACCATAAGTACTAAAAACATGACATTAGGATGGTATTATATTCCTCTTACAATAGAAAGAAAGTTCCGAAATTCAACTCCTAGAAGCATAAAGACGAAATTCGTATTAAAAAAGTCTACACGGACAAAGCCGCAAGCTATTCTACCAGTTTCTTATAATATGACGACCGTAATGTTACGGACATGATAGCGGAAACGCGGCAAATGACACATGACGAAAGGGGAAAGAGGATTTACTTTACAATCATGGATGCTATATTTATGATGCCGTTTTAGACGATCTCGGTTGTGGAGCGACCTAGTGCCCGGCGACGTGAGAGGTGCAGGTTCGATTGCCACGTTTGGAGAACAATTGGCGTGTTCTGCAAAAGATCTGGGTCTGGGTGTTGGTACATGTTACTCGTAGTTTCTGATACTACTACTATACAGGGAATTGTATTGTTGGGTTTGGAACTTAAGGTGATTCTTGGGTGTTATTTTATTATTTTTTATGTGGAACTGGCCATGCTAGGACTGCTAGGTCTACACCTCGTAGATCTTATACCTTCTGAACATCGAGATTCGAAGAAATAGCGAAATCAACAAACTTCGTCAATGAAAAGAAGATTAAGTGGGGAAAGTGTTACAGCGATTCTGAAGCTATAAGTAGAAGGCAGCGCGTGCGCAGCTCAAAGCTCCGAGTCGCGCGTAGTGTCACGGACGCTCGAACTGCATTCACGTGATATGACAGTGTGTGTGACTTTGAACTACCCGGATTCTTCATCATCTGCTGACGTCGGAAAAGGTAATTTTTAAGCCTGCAAAAATATTTTTCAGCTGTACGACAAGGGATAAAAAAAAATATCAAAATCATCAAACATTCAAAAAATGTAAGCCTTGAAATTACTGAACTGTAAAATATTAAAATATTTTCTAAAATATTTACATGATACAAAAAATATTTTTTAATAAAAAAGTTACAACAGAAGCTGAAAAAATCATTTGGTCAAAATATATCTAATTTATATAACTTAGTGATGTTTGATTGTGCGTAACTAAACTTTCGAATGAAAGAAAATGATTAAGTTATTTTCCCTGAAACCTGAGAGGAGGCTTGAAGTGACTATGTAAGTCAAATTAGAAAGGTCAAGTTTACTCCAAGTAATAATTGATTGCTAGAAAATTATATGAAAAGAATACAATTATTTTACATTATAGTAAAATAATTAGTCTGTCTCTTAACACTATCTTAATGAGCTCATCAAGTTATACCCGGATACCAATGTGTTTGTAGACAGCTACATCACGGTATCACTTAAATACCTACTGAGAAAATGTAACATTAAAACGTAACTTAAAACAGATGCTTTGAAAGAGAACAGTACTTTCACTGCCTGCCTAGTATAAAAAAATAATAAACCTATACAAAACAATTCAAATAGAAGGTTATCAGACTTCTCAATCGTGTCGTCAATCGAATACAAACATATTTACAATAATGCACATCAAGAAAGCACGTATTTCTTTCAGATAAAAGTAATATTAAATACTGTCGGTATAAGTACTTATAGGGATTGATACATCGTGTCCGATGATGTAGGTACGTGCTACAGCGACAGTTGTACTCGTAAATTACCCACATACTCGTATGAGGTACGAAAGGCACATTCTTTTGTCATCATCAATAGTTGCATATGAACGCATTGTGGATCAATGCACATGCTATGATTATTTCTCTTTTTTTAGTTTGTTTTTTGAATAATTGAAAATATTGATGCATTTGGGAAATAATTGAGAAAGGTATTTTAGCACTATTTACTCACATTCATAATATGGGCATGTAGCGTTTGGACGTTTATCTGACTACCACCGTAGACAGTATGAAAAGATCTTGAGAGTAAAGAGATTTAAGAAGGGACAAAAACCGTAGTTTGAAGATATGGACAAAGTTTTTAATTTATTCTCGAAAATAAAAATAAAATATAAGGAAAAGGAAGACCAGAGCAAGAAAAGGTCCGAAAACTTAAGTTGGTAAATAAAAATAGCCTTTGGCATAGACACTTTCTAAGTAATTAGCGTTACTTAGAAAGTAGATAATTATTATGATTCCGAAGAAATAAAATGGAGCAAAACTTCGACCAAATGACCAACAAAAGTTGTTTAAATTGAAGTCAAACGTAGCAAGTAACTGTAAAGTTTGATGAGGTACACGAATTAAATTGTATCAGACGAAAAAATGTGACCAGCTATATAGTATAACCTTCTTGTCATTTCTTTTTAAAAGAGCTGTTTCAGGTAGTTTTATTTACCCTAGTACCGCTGGTAATATTCTCTAAAGTGTAGGAGCATTTAGAATACAATTATTTTGATTGATGGTGCTTTGCGAATGTTGTGTACGTCATCTCAGGGCACATAATGAATGCAAACAATACACGGGGGTCATGGTTAATTATAGGAATCTAAATAAATATAGGAAATATAGGAAGTCTGTGTAATATTGTATGAAAATGTAATTGTTGTATGTTTACATACGCAATGCGTGATTTTCTTCATCTCGTAGAGTAAATGCTCTTCTAAATATTCTACTAGCGCACGAGGTTGTTTAACTGTAAAAAATGATTGCGCTTTTCGAGAGATAATGACGTTGCTATTATAATGAACGATCTGTCGTTCGTTGGTAGAATATTAGTAGGACTTATTTATTCGCAGCAAGAAAAATGACCGTTAGTAAAAAAAATAGAACGTTTGAAAAATTCACGGAAGCATTTCAATCATGTCATCATATTCTCAGCATATCATGTCGGCTTATATCCACTGCTAGGTGTGCATGTGTTGTTTAATTGTTTAATTACTCACTTGAAAACTTCCTTATTTTCATCAGCAACGTAGAACTTGCGGTACTACTACTATTCGTGTCACTTGTTCTTTCGAATCACTGTGGTGAAAGGGTTAAAGTGTCAAAGAAGTTCCTTTCGTGCATTTGATAAGTTAGTTTTCCACGATGTTTTCCAACGCTGTTTGAGAGTACGGGTACAGCGCATATTTGTTTTTGGAACAGAAAAATCCATTGGTGCAGGATCTGAAGCGCTCGTGGCGTAGCTTGCTTAGACGTTATTGATTGATCGTTGAAGTTAAGCAACGTTGTGCGCGGTTACAATTCGGATGGGTGACCGCAAGTGACATTAAGAGTTGAGCGCTTCCGTTCTTCGGAGGGCACGTTAAATTGACGGTCCCGGCTTTTAAGTCGTTAAGCCATGACGGAGGCCTTTAAGCGGCCCAAAAACTCCGTCACAAGAGTTGGCCACTAGCTCATACTTACTTAACAAATTGAGTTTCAGCGTTTGACTGTCCAAATTAGTCTCTCATCAGGATTAACCAAATTTGTTAGGCAAAGGTAGAAAAACGCTATTAAACAACGGATTTTATTAATCACTCGCAAAAACTAACATCTAAACTAGTAGTTCGCCCCGAACTGAAATTTCATACGCGATGTCCACAACCAATCGCCCAAGTTGCCACTGAGATCTTCGCTCGCTCGATCAATGATATTAATCTCGTAAAAAGTTAATATTTTAAAAATTCTAGTAACATTTTTACTCAAAGAAAACTATTCTTAATTCTGAAAAAAAAGTATTAACCTGACGTTGGAAAGACAAGAGGTAAAGACAAATCAGTGATATTTAAAAAAAAATCTAGACTCACGAACATATAAATAATGTACAAGAACGCTTGAAGCAACAGAAAGTGTGCCAGAAATGGTAAACTGTCATCTCTGCCTACCCTTACAAAAACCACGCATAATTTTATTTAGGCATTTAGAGGCAAAAACAGTTTTGGAAAATGCGCATCAAACATTTGCCTAGGCTGAAGGTAACGTATGCAAAAAGCACTTGAATAGGCAAACATCTGAATGAAGCTGAGAAATGGCACGCTGGCACAGAATAAATAGTAGTTAGTAAACGCAGGCGAAGGGCAAGTTGCAACCAAACATCAATGCCGAGCCGACCGCAACGCAATGGTGGTACTTGGAACCACGAGGAAGTCCGATGGAAACCTCTTGATACTTAGTCAAAGACTTCATCATCATCGGCCTTTAAAAGTCTTACATAGGAGGCCTATGTAAGATTCAATATAATTTCAAGACAAGATTCGCAAATTTAACTCAATAACTAAGAAAAAAAATTGTTGTTAAACCACTCGAGCTAAGTTTCAACTTTGTTAATTAAACTGACTTATTGAACATAACTCCACCCCAACTGCGCAAAATATTAAAGTTAGAAAATCATAAAACTGCCAGAGCATAATAATAAAATCCTTTATGAGAGGTTAGTATTCAATCATTAAAAAAAATATTATACATTATTAGCAGTAAACTATTCATGGATTTTTGGAGTAGGTAATCTTGTTATGTCGTGATAAAACTTTATTTAAAATCTTTATTAATCTATATTTATGATAAAACTTTATTTAAAATAGTTTCGATAGGATTTTCCTCAGTTTCCACAGTGCATGCTGAAAACTGAGGAAAATTCTAATTAGCATGCTAAGAAGTGAAACGTTCTTGTAGTACTGTAAAACCTTCATGCTAGGAATTGTAATAAAATAACTTCCACTGCAATACATAATACAATTACATCCTCTTAACAATGCGCTGTAGCTTTACTAATATTAAGTCATGCTTTTATATGACTGGTATTTCAACTTTATCTACTAAAATACGTAAAAATTAGGACATCCACCATTTCGCTATAATAGTCAGAAGAGTAGAAAGATAGTCAGGGATGACAAGGGACGCGCTAGACAGAAACTAGTAGAGATAGGCCGTTTCAGAAATAAAGTCTAAGTTGACCAAGATCCTCAGACATCAAGGAACAACGTGAGGGAGATACTCTATAACTTCGATACCATTGATAGTAGATACTTGTGCATTCACTAAAAGTAATTTAAATTGTCATGAAACAAAATGGAAGTTGCCGCTGACATAGAAATTATTCTAAAAGTACCTAGCTATGCAAAGTATCAAATCTTCTTGCTCTAAATAAGCGATGACTGCGGTTAAGTCTTAAATATTTTAAAATTCAACCGTTAAATCTATGTTTCTTAGAATCACAAGCGTAGAGCATGATAGCCTGATTACATAAAATAAATTCATTTACTTTATAAATTAAAACTAAGTAGGCTTAATTTTGTAGGTCGGCAATATTGAAAACCCCATTGTTAAAATAGCCAGTAAACAGTAATAAAATACCTACTTAAGTAATATAAATATTATATTTCTTTATAGTTTCATGACGCAAGAGACTCTCTTATACTTCCTTTGACAACTAAACTTTGAATTGCCTTAGTAAGTCGAGATTATGCTTTTAGTTTAACGTAAACGTTTAACGTTTTTTAGTTTAGCGCCTACCTACAACTATTCCATACCATTCGCAATAAAGTTCATACTAAGTAAATAATATCTACTTAGTATGAACTATAATGTTATTTATTAAGCCTATCTACTCATCAAATTGCAATAACAATATCACCTAAATTATGCCATTCTAGAGTTTGGCCTGAGCTTATAGTATTTTATTGATATTTGCTCGTAATTATCGAAAAGCCGGCCTGTCCTGCCAATGGTGGCCAGGAAGAGACCGTTTAAGCAATAAGACCACCCATTGTAATTATTCTCTAGTGTTTAGCTAGTCTAGGCTGGCTTCTTTCGCGGACAGTGCAATTGCTAAACCCTAGGCTCTGGTAGTGCAGTGGCCTCTTTGTATTGCTTGAATAAATTTTACGACTAACGTTTCTAGCACACGCATGTTGTAAATAATCGGAAATCGCCAAGTTTAGGTATACAAGACGTCGACACAATAGACGTTAGAGAATAATAGCTCTCGAGTAATTTGTTCCGAGATTTTATTCTCGATTTTCAAACAGAAGTTTAATTAAAATCCAAAGATAACAATGATCTTGATTCCTGGAGGATTAACGTCAACATCCCTTGGAACTTTATGGAGTTTTTTCATACTTAGTCGTTTAATTACTTTACTCTCACTTGCTCGGAAATAGCTTCATTATTAAAAAAAAACAGTACGTCATCAGCAATTTGCAACACGACGATAAAGTGCATTCCGCATTGCTTTTCAAAAGGAAAAAAGAACAAAGACCGCGCGCATTCAAATTGGTGGGAAAGAAAATTGTGTTTCTTGAATTCTTTACTGCTTCCTCGAAAATTAGAGAAAAGTACTATACAAGTCTCTGCCGAAATAACAATTAACGGCCTTGGTTAGTTACAAAGGACTCTGCTAAAATCATTTAAGAAGCACACGGCCCGCCTCGTCTTTTCAGTATTACTCAGCCATAAATTGCTGGCCTGGGCAGTAATGTACTGTTAATTGCCACTCTCTAGTGCTTCAAACCTAGGCTTTGCTTTCAAAAGCTTAATTAGTTTTTTTATGTATTATCATAGACCCATCTATGCTTTGTCATGGAGATCGTAAAATTCAGTGTCATTTTACTTTCTACTTTCAAAAAACGTAGGTACTTGACTGAACGCTTGACTTTATATTTGTTTTACAGTCTACAAGCCATGACGGAGGCCTTTAGGCGGCCTAAAAAACTCCGTCACTAGAGTTGGCCACTAGCTCATACGAACATACATACATAGTCTATAAAGAAATATTTTGTTATGCATTTCGATTTTCTCTATTTCCTCTTATGCCCGGTTCCTATACTTTATTGATCGAGCAAGCGAGCGAAGATCAGAACCAGAATCAGATCGAAGATTAGAACAGCTAATCATCCAGATTCAGAATAGCAATTACTAACACGACTCAGATTGAGTGAAACTTGACTACGATCTGTTTGCATAAAGGAGATTAGTAGACAAATAGATCAATTAGAAGACCAAAACAATCTGCCTACGATTACAATGACTTTCCAACTTCCCTCATAGTTGGTTAGGAGACTTTATTTTTTAGTATTTCTATTGTGTATGTATCTTAAATTTGACTTTATTTTCTTATTTTTCTGCTTTCTTCAGAATAACACTTGAAAATCAATAAAAAATCTTATGCAATAATAAAACAGGCCAAGAGGCTTTGACAATAAACATATTATATTATTTAGTTGGGGTTTTGAAATCCAAAACTAACCTTCGTTCGGAAGAATTTAACTATCTGTGCACGGTAGTTCCTAAATATTGACAAAAAGCGGTGAAGTAAATAAATAACTAAATTACAAGAAAAATATTATCGTAGCTATAAATGCAGCGAGAGTTGTAGATATTTTATGATTTTGTCATAAACACGTACGAAGTAGCTGAGTTGGTGTAAAAATACTATTAGACATTTACTATCGATTTTCCAATTGCTTTATTAATAGGCACTCTTAGAAAAAATTATGGGCTTTTGCTTTATTTTTACTTTGTTTATATGATTTGTGTATTTTATTTATTACTAGCTGCCCGCAGCTTCGTTCGCGTGGTACCCGGATGAAAAATAGCCTATATGTTAATTCAGCATATTTATATGTATATTCCAAGTTTCATACAAATCCGTTCAGCCGTTTAGGCGTGATTGAGGCACAAACATCCAAACATCCTCACAAACTTTCGCATTTATAATACGTAAGATATTATGAGTCCGTCACACAAATTATCAAAGTCGGTATACTGACTTTCTGAACTACGAGTATTATGACTCAATTATGACTAACTACTATAAAATATTATAAAACTTTTCTAACTGAATGTACGTTAAAACAGAAACTACGGATATAAATAAAACTTTGTATGAAAGTGCTAGGTAACCGCAACGGCTTTTGATTTTATAATTCTTTTGACCAGTCGATATGCAAAACATTTTTTTAAATGACAATCCCATTTAAGTATCTGCGTAAATCTAAGACACTTGAGGAAAATATCTGCTTTCTTTACATGAACCGGACGCCGATTTCAATTTTCAAGATTCCGCAGTAAAATAGTCGCTTCAGTTCTTTTTTCTGGCTATTTATGACTTTTCGTTACAATTCTGCTAATGTCCGTTGAACGATAAATGTCATAAACTTCGTTGAAGTACCTACCTATACAAAAAATATAAGATGAGCATTTTTTTTATATGCCCATTTTTGACCAGCAACCAATGGACCTAGAGTACCCAGGATAGGCTTAAATTGTAGCAAATCTAGTAAGCTTTACAGAAGTTTAGAACAAAGATACTTGAAAACGCTTCCTTGAGGTAGTTTTTTTGAAAAAACTGAAAAAAGGGTACTAATTTTACACAACGTTTAGAGAGCAGCACAGGGTTTTTAGTGTTCCAAATTTAGGTATAAACTACTGTTAAGGGACCTAACAACATATAACAAATCGTAGATACATGCGCTTTTGCGATGTTTGATGTAGATATTGATTAGTCTAAGATGTTCTTCTAAAATGTAACCAAGCTAACTTACTCCAAAGCTCCAAAAATATTGAAGTCTGTTGGTATTATGTCAACATATTAACAGGCTTTAAAAACAAAAAAGTAATAACAAAATTGTGGCAAACTCAGCTACAAACGCCGCAAATTAAAAGAAGAAGAATCTATTCTACAGCTTGGCTTATCTTCCCTTTATCTTAGATGAATAATTAGGCATACTGTCCATATTTGGTTTGATCCTCAGAGCATGCAAATCAACTCAGCCTTTAAGAACATGACCGGTAATAGGGACGTAATAACAGATAATTCCATCCTCATATAATTTTAGTTGGTAAAGGAATTGATTATATAAAGTATACGTAAGCGGATTACATCATTACTAAAGAAACAATTACGAAGAAATCGCACACGAACTCTAGAATCGGAGATCACTGAACAAGTCAAGGTCTTCTATCTAGGGCATGTCTGAATCTCTGTCTATTTCTTGCTTGAAGTGAATCACGGCAATATTATGGAAATGCGATTAAAAAATAAACAATTAAACTGGTACCTATTTCTAGTTACGAGCATTTAGTTCCACTTGTACTATTCTCTACACCTAGGTGAATTAGTTCAGGTGAATTAAGTTTACGAAGCCGTAATTTCGTATGAGCTAGTAACCAACTCTTGTGACGGAGTTTTTAGGCCGCTTGAAGGCCTCCGTCGTGGCTTAACGACTTAAAAGCTGGGACGCTATTTTAAGAAAAAGTACCTATCTACAGAGCATGTATACTTATTTAAAATATAGCTTCACCTACCGACACCTGCTTGCACCTGAAGTTTATTCCGTACAAGTTCTATTCGCTAATCCGCAATTCAGAGAAAGGTTTTAAATAAGTATACATGCTCTGTAGATAGGTACTTTTTCTTAAAATAAATTACAAGTTGAATAGATAAATAAGTATCATAACAGGTATAATTACTAAGTACGTACATTTAATCGAGATGGGAGATATTAAAAAAAAGAAATCTTGAAATATCAATATAGAATTTCCAGGGACTAGAAATCAGCCTAGCAAGGTTTCAGCGTCATGTATTTCAAATTACGAATCTAAACGTGTAGGTAAGCTATGTTTACCTATTGTACCTATTTGCGGTTTGAAACCACTTTACAATGAATATATTATCTACGGTTAATTAGTAATTACCTAATGGCACATCAAAAAGGCTAGGTATAGATGATTTAAGTGGGTCATGACTCCCCATCCTCGGAGTTTTTAATCCCAAATCAACATTACCGAAACCATCAAAGCAGAAACATAAATATGAATATCTCATTTGACTAAGCAGGGCTGGTTAAAATAATATTCTAGAAAAAGTTAAAAAGCGTTACATAACCATTTTATTATTAAAAAAACAGCTCGGGGGTTGCCAAACCTGGCAAGCTGTCAGTGGTCATCTGTATACCACCAAGATATTCCACATCAAATAAAACAAAAATAATGGAGAATAGGATAAAAACTCTTTAGTGTGATTATACAGAAGCTAACAGGCATTAAAATTGATGTTTCTACGCATATATTATTTACTTGGAAAGACACTGGCCATCTACATTTTAAAGAAATAAGTAACAGAAAAATATTTAAAAGAAAACCGCGACAATAAAAAAATGATTATCTACAACTTATCTAAAAATCTAAAATGACACCAATAAAATGCAAAAAACCGCATCGACATTGGTTCATGATGAAGAAAATGGCAACAGACCAACACACAAATAAATAAACACACTACCTATTAGGCCAAATCTAGAATTGAATAGAATATTTTTTATTGAAAAGAAAGAACAACAGGTTAGTGTGAACATCTTGTTCTCGCCATCGATTAGATTTATAATATAATTTCGTAGTAGGGAGTAGGAGGGTAATTAGGTTGGTAGGTACACAAGTTGTAACGTGACTTCTTTTTAACTTAAACCACAAACCAAACGCATAAGTATACCTTCTCTGTCCGTCGTGGATAAAAAAAGACGAGTAAAATCGTTCTAAAAAAAATATGGTGGGTCGTTTGAAAACAAGTGATATTCAGAATAAAAATATTGAATCCCTGCCGGATCAAAATAATATTCAAGCAACATCAAAAAAAAACAGAAATGAAAACATCCTTGTCTGGAAGTTTCTTTACGAAACCCACTGTGTAATTTTGCTGGAATGTTTACCAACTGAACTTGTGAGAAAAGAAAGTCGGCATTTTAAAGGTCATAAACGGAACTTAAGGATGCTTTACCAATGAAAACACTTAGAGCTAAAAATAGCACATTGTAACCGCAATCTGCCAACTTGTTATGTGAAAGTGAACAAAAATGTATTCATGCCCAAAATAACCAGTGACACAAGTATCTAGTTGAACAGCAATAGAAGAGCATTCCTCTAGTCTCTCATCGATGGACTTCACAAAATCCGTACGTACAGTTTACAATAAGCAAACTTTTACTTCCTCGCGTACTTACGTTCATAATGAGAATGAAACTTGTTCTGCGCTTGACCTCGACTTTGAGTCAATAAGATTGCGCCGAGATCGCCGACACTTTCACCTGGAGCGTAGTAAGAAACAGTATCGCAATTGCGGAATTTATGATATGACATCATAAGCTACCGATTATAATCATACATACATTATATTTATATTTATACATATCACGCCCGTTACCCTAACGGGGTGAGCAATGCAACAAGTAATCATAAGAAATTTTGCAGCAACTCCAGATTCAAAATCCAAAGATGGATATGGTCAACAAACAACGGCTCTGTCTAAAAATCGTAGCTAATTCGTAGCATTGTGCACGCGTTTAAATCTTTTTTTTTTTATAGAAATGTGTAGTGGAACGAAAGTAATTTTATTTTTATTTTTACGTTACAATACATTTTTGGTACCGTGTCTTCACAATCTGCTATATTATACAACTAATCGAAGTGTGACGCGGAGTGATCGTGCGGGGAACAGACGACTGGGGCTATTTTTGCAATTCGACATTTTTTTGCACGTATCACACGGCGTCATCGTTTTTTTTCGCTTGTTCCAGACATCCCTAGTGGTGGGGGAAGATCGGATTTATTCCACTTTTCGCTACTGGATGCTATATTATTGTTAATTTACTTCCACATATCCCTACTATGATGAAGTACAGGCAGGAAAAAAAAATAGTTCTCAAAATATACATTTACTTAAACTAAAACGGCCCTCTCCTAATTGAAATCAATTAATTTAATGTCATCAGTATAATTGAGCGAGTGAGAGAAGCGAGCGAAGATTTCAGTGGCAACATGGGCGATTTGGCGTTGTATGTTTGTTAGAGCATATTAACTTTCGAACCGATTTAATACAATTTGTATGAAAGAAGAAGATTTGCTGGGAAGCTTAGGTGCTTAATCGGTGAAGATTTAGAAAATAGTTGTAATCTGAGCTACCTCTTGTTAGTTTCGATGTCTTCTTAGTTCAGATTCGACAGGATATTGGTATGTGGAATTCCGAACTAGAAGAAAAGTTGCAGAAAAGTACAGGAAAAGTGGCTTAGGAACCATTTGCTCTTTTTTTGTGAAATTTATTTTGGCATAATAATTTTTTTGGCCAAGCGAAGTTAGCCATGAAAATGGGCGATGTTGTCAAAAATTTGTTTAATGCTAATCGACTTAGTTGCTTTTAAGGATTACTTCATTGCATCGGAAAAAAATTCAGGACAGCAGAAGTTGGTGCTAGTACATAAACAAAGTGTGTAAGTAAAAAAAAATAAGTATATAAGGCGCTGTGTGAAATGTTCACAAATATTTATTTAATTCTTAATGTAAGTATGAGAAACCTCAGGGCGCGAATGCAAATCTTACTATTTGTGGACTCAGTTCGAAGCGAACTACTAGTTTACAGGCGGTTTTTCTATTTTCAACAGTGGTCTTGACTAAGGACAAAATAACCCCTCTCGTGCGTCTATTAAAATGGCGGGAGAAGCCTAACTTTAAAAGTTTATCTATAACTTTATGCAAGAGTTTAAAAGATGTGGTACTGTTCAGTATAGTGCACACTTTCTCTGGTACAGAGACTGTAAAGCAAGTGGCAATGGTAACTGTCTGCCAGGCAACCATTCTCACTTTTGATGACCTCAAAACATTGACTTACAAGTTTTAATTCACCATGAATGTAGATAGTAGCGGTAGTAGAGTTAGTAGACCACTTAAAAACAAAACTAGTAAAAATATGTAAGCGTACCGCAACGGCAGAATAACATTCTTACTACCCATTTTAAGAAAGGTTTAGTCTTAATTGCTGATGAGCTTCGTAAATTATGGACATTATTTTTATCCAGAGAGCACTGGTGGTCTAGTTGGTAGTGACCCCGCCTTCCGATCCTAAGGACGTGGGTTCAATTCCGGTCGTGTACCAATGAAT
This sequence comes from Scotopteryx bipunctaria, assembly GCA_949320045.1. NCBI lineage: Eukaryota > Metazoa > Arthropoda > Insecta > Lepidoptera > Geometridae > Scotopteryx > Scotopteryx bipunctaria. Next base: position 6,270,733 of record OX439450.1, on the reverse strand, counting down.
TTTTCTGTGTGAAAAATTTATGTGCGCTATGCCAGTACTCTCAAACGGTGAAGGAAAACATCGTGAGGAAACCCACGGCTTTGTCAGCTCCACACGTATTGACCATGTCTTTCTTGTGGACAAGGCCGACTAAGCTGATTGGATGGAATAGGTGCTGGGCAAGCCTACTCCATCTTAATTCGTCCCGGGCACTACAGCGTCCCGTTTGTGAAGGTAAAAGTTGCCTCCTGACGCTGCATAAATCATCTAAGGCCTTACTTATGTTTATCCAATCCTCCTAAATGATTTGAAACAAGTTCTTCGGAAGTGCCTTTGTCTCACTTCAAATACTTATTATTAAAATCAAGCTAGCGTATCGAATTTCGTTAAAAAGCGTTCATGCGTATACTCGTTGTCTTTGAAGTTTTATGATCAAGATTGGATGACCAACATCCACATGCGACCCTTGGACGAAGATGCGACCCCACTATGAGCAAATTGGTTTAATCCCTTTTGAGAAAACCCTCTCACAAAGCATTTTTTATTCCTATTACATTTCTATGAAATTTTATTTCGCACTAGCTCAGTTTTGGAAACAAACTGAGAGATATTTGAATGAAAATTTAATTAATTTAGACTAACGAATTTCACGTTTCGTTCTAAATGAGAAGGGCATGTCCGTCCGTCGTAATCAGTGCATACTAAAAGTACTTTTGAAATTATTTCAGTCATGAATATTAAAATCAGGAATATCTGGATCAGATGAGCTATCTATAGACGTTTGCAACGGTCTTTAGATAGGCCGACTGTTTATTTTGTAGGTATATTATAAATAACTATTTGTGGACATTTCACACAGCGCCATCTAGCCCCAAACTAAGAAAAGCTTGTACTATAGGCACCAGATGGCTGGCAGAATACTTATTTACTTTTTTTGTTAATACATACTTATAATCATAATACTACAACACCCAGACCTTGAAGAAATATTTGCAGAACATACGAACATTTCTCCAGTAGCGGAAATCGAACCCGCGCCTCTTGCGTCTGAGCCAAACACTCTCTCGCCACGCCACTGAGGTCGTTAAAGTTAACAGAAATAACCTTACAACTAAAACAAATCTAATTTACCAAATACAAAAGAAACAGTCGAGCTATCTAAAGGCCATTGCAAACGGTCTATACGAGTAGATAGCTCACCTGATCCAGCTCATCAGATGGTAGAAGCGTGCCCAAGACGCTGCCCAATTAAAAAGAAAAACAATACATTATCATTGTCACTGGCCAGAGAGAAATCAAATCATCATCTGAAAAAAGTTCGCCCACTATGTAAGCCCTTGTCCTCACAGATCTCTTGTAAAATGTTATGCAATATTTACAATGCACAAACACTGCGAGCTGCTTGGATACATTGGGCCTACGTTGAGTGTCGTTTTGTGAAAGCTAGGCTTTATCACTTTTCTTTTTGTCTGATGTCTCGGAGCTTTCCAAGTAATACGGCAGTGTAATTTATCATCATCAGCGTTTAAGCGAGTTTAGAAGCTGAAATTATTTCAATAAGAGTGTTTTACGTTAGGAAAACCTTACAAAAAACACTCGTTTGATGAAAACTGAATATTGATAACGAGAATATTGATAATAAGGAAAATGAAATTTTAACATATTTTCTCTGGTTCCTCAAAGTTTAAACACGATAAGAGAAGAAAAAAAAAACGATTAAGTAAAATCTTGCAAAATCCATGTGATCTCCCACTATGTTTTCAGATGATTTTTATTTTGATAGTTTATAATAACTTTTTGTTCAGTTGTTGAAACCACTTTTTTAATTCATTTTGTAGTTTTCTTGTAATAATCTAACAATTATTTGATTTGGCAGGATAATTGATTTCAATATTTTGCGCGGTCTCACTCTCTGTCTTTCTTTTATACACCCAAAATCCGTATCTCTTTCGAAATCGCGATAATCGCGATGGTATGATAGCCTCTTAAGTTCTCTGTGTCTTTGTATGACAAGGAAAACATCCTGAGGAAACCGGCATGTCGTAGAATCAAAAAGTTGGAAACATGTGTCAAGTGCACGAAAAGGGCCTCTGAGGCGCGCTTTAAATCCTTTCACCACACTGGTTCAAAAGAAAAGAAGGAGACACGAGTAGTAATCGTTGCAATGACAATAATAAGAAATATAGAATAAAGAAAGTTTCTATACTACTTTCTAAATAAACTGCCCGCTAATTGGTCATAGCTGGGAAGATCAGTGCTAAATGTCTAACCAAAACCCAAACCAATCCTATCCTACTATATTATAAACTAGCTGCCACCCGCGGCTTCGCTCGCGTGGTATCCGGACAAAAAATAGCCTATATGTTAATCCAGTACATGTACTATGTATATTCCATGTTTCATTCAAATCCGTTCAGCCGTTTAGGCGTGATTGAGGCACAAACATCCAAAACATCCAAACTCACAAACTTTCGCATTTATAAATGCCATTTTGAACCTTGTGCAGAACAAATAAGCACAAAAAAGTCGAGCAGTTCAACTACTGCCCTGCTCTAAGACCACATAGTAACCCACCTGCAGTGTTAACAGGCCAAAATATTATCGCAACAATTTTTTTAGACGCTAATGAATGTAGTGTAATTTGACATTGACAGTTCCTTTTCCATAATTATGTTTTGTATCATCTATTACTAATCTATGGTATGATCGCTGTCATATGTCAAAATAAAAGTATTCTATTTTTCATGAAAAACATGCCAAAAATAAAGAATTTACAGGTAATTATGACATCAACTAAATGAGAAAAATCGGCTCTTTAACTTGATATAGGTTATGTGCAGTTTTAGACCAAAAAATGATTCCAGGTTTTCATCCCTTTTCACCCCTTTAGAGGTTGAATTTTGAAAAATCCCTTCTTAGTACACCCCTACATACCAAGGTTTACCTACACTGAAAATTTCAAGTCTCTACGTCCAGCGGTTTAGGCTGTGCGTTGTCTGTCAGTCAGTCAGTCAGTCAGTCAGGACAAAGATTCTTATAATATAAGAAGACTAGCAGCCGCCCGCGGCTTCGCTCACGCGGTACCCAGATAAAAAGTACCCTATGTCCCATTCCAGCACACGTAGGTACCTACTATCCTCATTATTCATTATAATATAGTGTACGCTAAACGATGACTAAAGTATTGCCATCTCTTACCATTTCATAATGACAAACAGTGACAGGGCTAACTTTAAGCAATGGCTAACTTTAGCGAACGAATATGAATAATGGTATGTAAGTATATTCCGTAGTTTTTGCGTGAAAGAGTAACAAACATACCTAAATCTAAAAATTAAGAAATTTCGGTGAATTTAGTAAAAAAATTGAGAGTTAAGGTCATGGGCGCCGGCAGAAATAATTTCCAGGTGGTGCAGATTTTAGTTTTCTTACAATCTTTGCCGTATATGATTGTTAATAAAAAGATGCAATTTTAGTCTAAATGTTCGAGACATTTACAAATTTCTGATTATTCATTATGAATTTATTATATAGGTACCCAGTCATCACGGCTCACACCTATTTGTTCACGACGATCGAAATTTAAAAATTTTAAATTAGTGGGCCAGGAGTACCGGGATCGATATTAATCGATTTCCATTACTTCTGAACGCACCCTTTAAAGTACCGCTACTCTACACCAGATGGCACCAGCATAAATGGGATGAACTTAACAGAGAAAGCGCAATACAGTTTCAATAATTCCTGTTGATCCCGAGATTCCCAAGGGGTGCAAGTGCACCCTCTGGCACCCCCTTGCCGGCGCCCATGGTTAAGGTAAACTTTTCAAAACGCAACGATAGCGCGTCAAAATTTGATCAGAATTAGCAGCGACATCTAGTTTTCAGACGTAGAATTACGTCAGAACTCCATGAATAATCAAGATTGGAAACTTATTAGACCAGTAATAATTTATGCTTCCTTTCACAGGTAATTTGACATTGACAGTTCCTTTTCCATATGTTTTGTATCATCTATTACTAATCTTTGGTATCATCGCTGTCATATGTCAAAATAAAAGTATTCTATTTTTCATGAAAAACATGCCAAAAATAAAGAATTTGCAGGTAATTATGATATCAACTAAATGAGAAAAATCGGCTCTTTAATTTGATATAGGTTATGTGCAGTTTTAGACCAAAAATTGATTCCAGGTTTTCATCCCTTTTCACCCCTTTAGAGGTTGAATTTTGAAAAATCCCTTCTTAGTACACCCCTACGTACCAAGGTTTACCTACACTGAAAATTTCAAGTCTCTACGTCCAGCGGTTTAGGCTGTGCGTTGTCTGTCAGTCAGTCAGTCAGTCAGTCAGTCAGGACAAAGATTCTTATAATATAAGATGTGAAAGTTTGTGAGGATGTTTGTATGTTTGTGCCTATATCACGCCTAAACGGCTAAAAGGATTTAAATGAAACTTGGAATATACATAGTATACCTACCTAAATATGTGCTGGATTAACATTATAGGCTATTTTTTATCCGGGTACCACGCGAGCGAAGCCGCGGGCGGCAGCTAGTAGATATCTACAAAAAGGAAGCGACAATATCTTTTTGACACCTTGGATTGAGCGTGGGATAAACTAGTAAATAAATAAATATTTGAGGACATATCACATATCTAGCCCCAAACTAAACAAAGCTTGTATTGTGATAACCAGATGGCTGATAGAATACTTATATACGTTTTTTGTTAATACATACTTATAGTACATAATACTACAACATCCAGACCCGGAAGAAACATTTGCAGAGCATGCAAATATTTCTCCCGCAGCGGGATCGAACCCGCACCTCTTGCGTCTCAGCCGAGCACTCGCCCGCCTCGCCACAAAAGTCGTCAACGTCGTCTCGTCACTTGGATGAAGATTGGTTATTCATTACCATAGCAACGTTAGTAGACAAACAGTATATAAGTATTTTATAACCAAAACATTGAAATAGGTAACGAAAAAGGATGAACTGACGTGCAATTTGCAATACACTTACAAAATCGTACATGCGTGAGCCGTATTGCATTCTGTTCTTCACCTTGTGGTCATGCACGGCATCGATTGGAAATTTATCGTCCCTGAAGTTGTAGTCATATCGCGGTTTAGAAACGAAATTAACCGTCAGATTCTTCACATCTTACCCTATTTGCACTTCATAAAATGTTTCTATTATCTTGTCACATCTGGTTTTAATATCTCGGACGATGGCCTCGGCAGCGTGGCGGGAGATTGCGCAGGTTCGATTCCCGCTGCGGAAGAAATGTTTACATGTTCTGCAAATATTTCTTCCGGATCCGGGTGTTGTAGTACCATGGTACTCGTAGTTTCTGATACTCACGGTACATTTAATCAATATTATATTTTTATCTACTTATGGACAAAAAATTTATGGCGCTTTTCGACAGATAATAAAGTTTCTATGATAATGAGCGATCCGTCGCCTGTTAGTAGAATATTGAAAACGGGCTAGTCGTTGATATTGTTTTACAATTAAAAATATGGACTAAGCGGACACAGATAAAACTGGCCCACTGGCAGTGGGATATTACTTAATAATTTCATCATTCTATTTTAAAGAAATGTACCTACTATATAATGTAGTTTTCAGGTTTATCCAATACTAGCGTTTTTGGCTCTGCGTTGTCTATCATAGGTTTGTCAGTAACTACAAAGTCTTTTAAATAGTATTGTGATGTTTCTTATTCGAAGAAAATGAGGTGAAATAATCTAAGAGTCTGTTTTTTTATTTTCAGGACTTCAGTAAATATGTCGGAATCATACTTCCTGGTGAATAAGTTACTATCGAAGTCAATAAACGAAGATATGCTGCGGATTACTAACTCAGAGCCGAGGAAAAACAGAGATTATGAGTAAGTACCAGTCTTATTGCAAAAAAAAGTATGAAAGTCTGTGAAGGTGTCTAGTTTTTTAAGTTTACTGGTGGTCTAGTGTGAGCGGCCCTACCTGCGATCCTAAGGTCATGGATTCAAATCCAGTCGTGCTCCAATCGATTTTTCTGTTTGAAAAATGTATGTGCGTTATTTATACCATACTCTCAAATGGTGAATGAAAACATTGTGAGGGAACCGGCATGAGAGACAACTTTTATATACCGTATGAGCAAAGCCCCTGATATAAAGGTATATTTTTAGATTCAAGCATAATTGAAGCTGGGACAACTTAAAATGAAATGGAAAATAAAACTTTATTACAGCCTAACAATTGCTGGCAAAGGGTGGTCTTATCGCTTGATGCGATTTCTTACAGGCAACCAAACTAAGACTAAACTAAATTATTGTAGATAGAACTAAATTAAAACTAAACTAAACTAACGTTTAAATACACGCTGGGACCTTTCCATTGACAACAAAGTTGAGCGGTGAGGATTTCTGCTGTCCCTCGAACTAGTATATACAAAAAATGTTTGGAATGTCATTCACCGTATCATTAAGACTGTTCTCAAAAGACGTTCTAATGCTTTTTCTTAGCAGCTCTGCGTGGCGTAGTACTATTTTTAAATAACGATCAAAAGACACAGCTGACAGTATTTTCTGAACGAGTAATTCAATGTAACACTGCATTTCCTAACCTTGTGGTCGGTTAAATCGACCATTAATTCGTATAATTTGATTTATTCAGTTTACCTGTCGATTAGGCGGTTATTGCCACTGAAACAATAAGGCGATTGTATAAGCCCTATTAACGGTTACATGCTCGAGAATTTTATCACCTTGTCTTATGTGTAAAGTGCTCGATTCTGCTGTCCATTTTATGAACATTGATAGCTCTAAAATTAAAACGTTCCTAGCTTTCTCGATCATATCTGGTATTTTCTAATAAGAAATGAATATAAATATTTTGTTAACTTTCAAAATAATTTTATTTCTTAAGGGTTTCGTACCATCGCACATGTACTTCTTAATATAACTTTTACTCTATGTACTTTTAAATAGGTGGCTTCCATGATCGATTACGACCGTTAAAAAAATGTTTCTTGTGTAGGTCTCACTTTTATATTTTATTTTATCTTTATTATTTGTTGTAAAAGAAGCAATAGAAAAACACATTCTGTGAAAAGACGGACGGACAGCGGAGGCTTTTTATTAGGGTCCCGTTGGCACCCTACGGGTACGGAACCCTAAAAAAGCAGAATTGACACCATAGTTTACGGTTCTTTATAGCTCTATAGTTTCTGATTTCATCGGATCGACTAGTTTTTGCTTGTTTTTTTTTATCCACAAATCATCAAATGGTTTATATTTTTGAGACAGATTTGAGAGCTGAAACAAAAGTAGATCAAATTTATTCAAACTAAAAGGTTGCGTATGCACAGTCATCGAAACCAGAAAAATGGGTATAAGTACCTAAAGTTTTAACAATATAGGAAGGTATAAACTTTGAAGCATCGAACCATACGACGGAGAAAGGTAAATAAAATATTTATAAAGGGAGAAAGAACTATCAAATGAAAAAAGGGTCTAGGTATTATTTATATCAAAAGGATGCTTAGGCATTTAACTGCTGCTTGGCGAAAACTTTTCAAAGGGAGCTATGAAAAGTTTATCATAATCATAATCCACACTATCCTACTAATATTATAAATGCGAAAGTTTGTGAGGATGTGTGGATGTGACGATGTATGTTTGTGCTTCAATCACTCCGTAACAGCTGAACGGATTTGGATGCAACTTGGAATATGCATAGTATGTGTTCTGGAATGACATATAGGCTACTTTTTGTCCAGATACCACGCGAGCGAAGCCGCGGGCGACAGCTAGTAATTTTATAAATGCGAAAGTAGCTCTGTCTGTCTGTTATCTTTTCACGCCTAAACTGGCTATACTAACTGCTAAACAGATGAAATTTGACAAACAGATTGCATCCCAGAAAAGGACATAGATTACTTAAAAAAAACTCTTATCGGCAGTGATACAAGGGATGTTAAATGGAAAGTTTATATGAGGTACCGAGATAGCAAATATTAAGCATCGCTGGGTGCGGTCAGTATTTTGCTGGGTGACATAACTTTTTGCATTCCATAGATTTTTTTTATCAAGTTCAAATTCTGGAAATCACATTCAACGCGAACGAAGTCGCGGGATACGCGACATACGCAGACCATAAACCGCTAGCCCCAGAGACTTGAAAGAAGGGTGCATTCCTTATCGCACGTAGATGTACACTAAGAAAGGATTTCTGGAAATTCTACCCTAAAAGGGATGAAAAGGGGTAAAATGATTTGTATGATAAAGCGTATTCTTTGAACTTTTGAACTTAATACTTAGCATAAACACTCTTACATGTAATAAAATTCTATGGTTAAAATATTTCTAAAACTATCCCAAAATCGGATTGGAGGGGTTGTTAAAGACTGTATGGGAACTTTTTAGAGGGTGGTCCGATTTGCTTAAAACTCTGTATAAATATTTTGTAGTACAAATGAAACCTATCTGATTATTTAAAAAAAGCCCCTCAAAGGGACAACAGAGGGTTTAATTTGTTATGAAAACTTTTAAACGGGTATTTTGATGCGCTTGAAACGTGGCATACATATTCTGTAGTACAAATAAAAAAAAACTCATTGATTATTTTCTAAAATCACCTCAAAGGAGTGGAAGAGGGTTTGCATGTCGGTATGAAAGCATTTTAACGAGTGCTCCGAGTTGATTGAAATTTGGTTTTAATTGTTTAAATATAAAATTATAACTAATTTAGAGGTTTAACACACCAAAAAAGAGCAACGATAGCCTCTAATAATACAATTTTAATTATTTGAAATAAATATGAATTAGACAAAATTATCTATTATGAAATGAATCGATGAAAGAAACATTATTATGATAACTCGCAGTCGAATTTCCTAAGTAATTGATCTGACAAATATTTTATTTGCATGTTGCTTTATCCATATAACCTTCAGAGAAAGGGAATTATGCATTACGGTAGGATCAACTTATGTATCTCTTTACCCCTAAATTCAACTTTGTTACAAAGAGCATCAAAGTTTGTTTTGATGAATTAATTTATTTTCTAAACCAAGTTGAACAAAATGGCAACCTTAAAAAATCTAGAAAGTGTAAAAAACGTCATACTCAATCATAATACTAATCTGATAAGATCGTAAGTACGTGAGCAAGAATCCCACTATTAAAGTTAATTATTTGTTGATAACGTCAATAATTGTGTGTCATCAGTGTTAATGTGCTACGATAGATAGGTAGAGTACTTACCACGATAGGATCACAAATTACACACGAAATACAATCACATCAAAGGAATATGCTTATGGTGCACGCACGCTAACAGGTGAAACGAATTATTTTAATAGGTCGTTCTTTTTTCTTTGATGGTATTTAACAGAAGTACCTCACGCTAATCCATTGTTATTAACTCTCGCGTGGTTGAAAAACAACCAAATATCTTGAAAAACTTTACATACATATATACATATCCCTAGATCTGATCCAAGAGTCCCGAGATAGATAATGGTGAACCATGGTGACAGGTGATCAGCACATAGCCCATAGAGATGGTCCATCATGTTGGAATGGATACTATCCCTTAGTCGACTTTTACGACATGCTCGGGGAAAGAAACAGCTTCTCTTCTATATTTTTTTCTCTAGTTCCAGTCCACCAGAGAAGAAAACAAACTTTCACAAGTATAAGGCAGCTTTAGAAGAAATATTTGTTCAAAAGATTATGCAGGATTAGCCGTTTGTAACGAGTATGAGCTAAGTTTTCTCTTTTCCTTCAAAAGGAAAATGTTTGAAACGAAGTGACGTTGTATTTCATTGTTTGCAGATGGCAGTTGGTATGGAGAAACGTGTTAGCCTTTGTGTATTTGCACGCCGCGACAATCTACGGGTTCTACCTCATGTTTACCGGCAGATGTAGATTCTTAACTATACTTTTTGGTAAGATACACAGTACACACCCAAATGTAGGTACAGCTTCCTTCCTTTCGCAGAAACAATAATACTTATTTCTTGACACAAAAGATAAAATGTTCCCGGAATAAGGTCCTTAGACAACCACGAGATTTATTCATTATTTAACAAATTTATTCATAACTAATAGCTTTGTCTTACATACAAAAGAAAGCTTGCACCTCCTAATAAAGAGCTAACTTAAATCGATATATTTCCGCAAAAGAAAAGCATCTCCTCACTTTTCTTAAGGAATCACCACAAAGGACGAGTATTATGGTTGAGACATTACTAGTACTTTATCTACTCTTGATGGTCTTTAACTTTAACAAAGAAGGCATTTCCTCGACTTCCTTCTCTACTGTGTATACTATGCATACATTACTAGGTGCAGGGATTCCTGGAGAACTTTCTATAGTCTGGGAGTTGAGGTACCATTGTACTAGTAGTTTCTAATATCCACAGGGAATCCTAGTGTATTTTTATATCAATGTATGTGACTGTTGGTTGTTGTTATTGTTAAATAATTTGATTATTTTATTTGTTATTATTTTCAGGAATTTCCTTTGCCATATTGTCTGCAATGGGGGTGACAGCTGGCGCGCATAGACTATGGGCCCATAGAGCATACAAGGCGCGTTGGCCGCTACGACTCTTCCTCGCTGTCATGCAGACCATGGCCTTCCAAAACCATATCTACGAATGGGTTCGAGATCACAGGTAGATAAACAAAACACGATTACACAAAATACAAATGAAAATTCACCAACACCACAAACGTAAAGGTAGACTTACAATAATTATTTACTCAGAACAGCAAATTAATTTCGTTAAATAGTTATTTACAATAACTACTAGGTACTATTAGGCGTGTCACTAGTTTTTTCGAACTAATAATGTGGTGAAAAAATTTAAGTGAGCCTCAAGGGCTCCTTTTGTGAGCTTTTGTTTCTTTCTCAGCTAGCAAATTAAATAATGTAGACCCAAATAAATTAAATTATGTAAAGAAACCCTGAACATCTTAAGTCTATGATACTTAACAATTTATATTGCGAACAATACGAAAACATAAAACTTAAAAAAGTGCTCACCATTATTCACAGTACTGACATACAAAGACGTTTCAATACTATCCTACTATATTAGAAATGTGAAAGTTTGTGAGGATGTTTGTATGTTTGCGCCTCAATCACGCCTAAACGGCTGAACGGATTTAAATTAAACTTGTAATATGCATAGTACATGTGCTGGATTAACATATAGGCTATTTTTTATCCAGGTACCACGCGGGCAAAGTCGCGGGCGGCAGCTAGTTAATGATAAACTTGTATAATAAAGAAATGGAAAGATTGGTTTCCTAGAAAGTTTTCTGATTCATGTTAAGTACTTAAGTAGTAAGGTACTTATTATAAGTGGGCTAGACATAAAAGAATAAATAAGAACAGAGAGATCACCTTTTCGGATTGTAAGTATTTATTTTATGTGTATGATTGAGTGGAACAGAATCGTCTTGGATATTTACTTGCACATTCAATTAATTATACAAATATAATATTCATAGTTAGGAACCGACAATGACGAACTAAAGAGCTACTTATCTGCAAAAGGAGGATTTCCAAACGTGGTTGAAAACTTCAACCACGTGTTGAAATTTTCACTAACGCAAGATAATCGTATTGTCAATACCTCTATACGTATCTACTAAAGTGCAGTGGGTTCGAAACAAGTGAGAACACAGACAGTCATCATCATCCACAGTCCATAATATGTCACTGCTGGAAGTAGGCCTTCCTTTCTTTCCACCATTCATACATATAGTCTTTCCCATCCAAAAACTATTGCATAATTATGCCCGAAATTTAACTCCTAGAGAACGTAGCGGTAAGTGGAAGTTTGTATGACAAAAATATTCAACTCGGGCAAAGTCGCTGAGCGTTTAGTCATCCATAACCATACATTATTTTGCAAACAGAGTTCACCACAAGTTCACGGAAACGGACGCAGACCCGCATAATGCGAAGCGAGGGTTCTTTTTCTCGCACATCGGCTGGCTGATGCTACGAAAACACAAGGATGTCTTCGAGAAAGGCGCCACCGTCGATATGTCCGACCTCGAGAAGGATCCCATTGTCATGTTCCAGAAACGGTACGTTAAATTACTTTAGTTATTAACTATTATTTGGTAGTGACCCCGCCTTCCGATCCTAAGGTCGTGGACCTATGGATTTTTCTGTGCGAAAAATTTATGTGCGCTATACCAGTACTCTCAAACGGTGAAAGAAAATATCGTGAGGAAACCCGCGGCTTAGACAGCTCCGCGCGTATTGACCATGTCTTTCCTGTGGACAAGGCCGGCTAAGATGAGCATGGTATAGGTGCTGGGCAAGCCTACTCCATCTTAATTCGTCCCAGGCACTACAGCGTCCCGTTGGTGAAGGTAAAAGTTGCCTCCTGACGCTGTATAAATCATCTACTATAGATGGTAAAAGGCCTTAGTTTAACTATTATTTAGTTTTATGTATTTACTAAAGTTAGTTACAAGTCTCCTTGATTTGCTGAAAATCTGATGCTGAGACACTTTAGTAATGTTTAACCTTCTTTCTTCAAATCTGTAGATTCTCTATACGCCATTCCATACTACGTTTGGCCTATGCCCTATCACCAGATATTTGGGTATTTTCGAGAATTTGGTAGGTTCGAGGTTAGTACAGGTACTTTCCTATAGGTTCTTGCAAATTGCTGAGAACTACCAATTAGGCACTAGAGGAAGCTACTACAATACAACTAATGAAGGCCACGGTAGTTTGGGTTCCCACAGCCCTAACCTGTAGGTACCTAGGTAACTAGTAGATAAATCAAATAAATTGAATAATCGGTAACCTTCCATTATATTCCAAACTCCCTCTACGTATTCATTAGTTTAGGGTGAAGGCGAAATACCTTATCTGTAATAAATCATCTCTTTTACGTCGCGGGCAAAATGTGATAAAAATATAATGATTTATTTTTCAAATTCCAGAACCTACTTAGTATTGATGCCGCTTCTCTGCTTCGTGTTTCCTGCTATGATACCAGTATACTTTTGGGGAGAGGATCCCTGGTCCTCATGGTACGTGGCTTCCATCACGCGGTACACCGTCTCCTTGCACTTCACTTGGCTGGTGAATTCCGCTGCCCATATCTGGGGCAACAGGCCGTATGATAAGTAAGTTTCAGAAAATAGTTCTCGCCGTTTTTGTTTTTATTTTCTGAGTCTCTAAATTAAATATAAAGTTGGTGCAAAAAGGGGACGTACATGAGTAACCTACCTATGAAGGTAGGGTATTATTATAATTTCATGGAAATCGATTGGATGTTAGACACGCACTGTTAACTGCTGTATTGCAGGCGGAAACATCATAGCACAACATTTATGACATCACCTTTCGAAATTGTTTCGCAATAGTGCTGTGTAGGTATCAATTTAGTGCTTAATCATGATGAATATACCTCACTCAAGCTTTAATATAGAGGAAATTATTCCTAGGATAAAACAATAGCATTTTGGCAAATCCTATAACGTGAATACACGATCCCAGGTCCTCGTCCAAAGCAAGTCGGCGATCGGCGAAATCGTATTGAAGTTACGACTCTATTGTTGAATCATGAATCATTATTTCCATTATATCCGCTAGCAAAAAATAAATAAATGCATGATACCAGTAGGTAGGCACTTCATTTGATTAGTTAGGTTTTTAATGAATCAAATTTTAAAGGCAATGTGTGGATACGTTTCTATTACAAAGTCCCAGGCGCAGTGACAAAATACATTAAACCTTCTGTGAAAAAGCTTACTCACCTCTAAGGAAAATAAAAACAAATAAACGTTTTATTAATAAGATTGTAAATAAATGGTGTATTTAATTTGATAATTGTAGCGTGGTTTCTTGCCTGTCTATCAAAAAAGACAAACTATCATGTATCATCCACGCTTGACGCGTTACGAACAGGCGTAAACTCAATGAAAATTTAGGATGTTTCAAATTCCTCCTTGTAATTTTAAAGAATGTAGAGCGATGACTGTGCTTATTTCTCTATTTTAACAGCTTTCTCCGCTGTCATTTCATCATTTACAAAAATAGGTGAAAGTAGGTATAAAAGTGTCTTTGATCGACCTAGTTTTGCCTGAGTTGGCATCGCAACGTTCTGTCACATATTCAATAATAGTTTGTTAACAAAGAGAGAAACTAAACTTGTCAGTATGTCAATGGTCTTAAAGTGAAATTACCAATGCTTTTGTGTAGTTTAAGCTCGAAAGCTTAAGGTACTTCTTTATATTCGAATTTGACTATTCAATGTTTTAAGCTACCTACCAACCAACTTTGGTTTCAAATCGGCTGACCTAACAATCTTTGAAGGTACTGGTTAGATTTTATCTGAATAATGACTGACTGAGTAGCCTCGCGATTCAGCCGCGCGAGGCAAATGCTTGCACGTTTTCCTCGTTCTGACAAAGCGAGCATTTGTCTCGCACGGATACCTATCGACGCAGCTCGGTCAATCAGTACCTACCCAGCCATTATAACCGGCTAGGAGACGTTTTCCTTGTATCTTGGCTCGGCCGGCGGCGGTCCAACAAAAAGCCTAATAAGGTCTGCATAGCCAAAATATTGACTTCGATGTTATTGCTCTTCCAGAAACATAGGTGCCACGGACAACGTGACAGTAGCCATCTGCGCATTCGGAGAGGGCTGGCACAACTACCACCATGTCTTCCCGTGGGACTACAAAGCGGCCGAGCTCGGAAACTATAGCACGAACATGTCCACGGCTCTCATTGACTTCGCTGCTAAACATGGTAAGGAAACTAAGAAACCCTATTCTTTTTTATGACGCACGCCAAATTCTACATCCCACCTTACTTATTTGTTTGCTTGGTAGAAATTGCCAAGGCATTATAGTTACTATTAATTCGTCCCGGGCACTACAGCGTCCCGTTAGTGAAGGTAAAAGTTGCCTCCTAATTCTGTATAAACCATCTACTATAGATGGTAAAAGGCCTTATTATATATATTATAGTTACACGTAAATGGTTCCTGACTTTCAATCCGAAGGTCATGGTTTCGAATCACAGCAGTGTACCAATGAAATGTAAGTAAAATATTGTTCCTTACTATATAGGGAAAACATCATAAGGAATCATGATGTCATATGGAACTAGCAAAATGTAAGGATTCGCCAAATATAACGCTTGCACTGGACTTATGTTTGAAAATATAAGAATACTAGCGGTCGCCCGCGGCTCCGCCCGCGTGGATGTCGGTTACCGCTGCAAAAAGCCTACCCAGGAAAGACACGGTCAGTCGCGAGGTCGGCTCCCTACGCAGCGGTCGTGCAGCAGAAATCGTAATATTTTAATTTCGCCATAACTTCAAAACCAAACGTCCAATTTTAATCATTCAAAGACCAAATATTATCTCCATAAACTGTTCTTAGTGATGAAATCATTTATTTTGATAAGGATTAATAGCATGAGTAAAATAAACGCGTTTAAATGTAGTCCAAAAAAAATTCAAGATTTTTAAATAAAAAAATGGTTGCTGTGCCTCACTCGACATAGATGGGTATAGTGTGTCGCGGACTTTTTTGTAGATATTTATAAGATCTACAATTAATTAGAACATTTTATGGTTCTATCTTTTATAGTTTAGGCAGCGTACGCAAAATAAGTAACTTTTCTGGTTGATTTTTTACACCTTGTGTCCGAAAAACCCAAATATCTTACGGAACCCTATTTTTTTCCAAAATAAAATATAGCCTATGTTACTCGTGGATAATGTAGCTTTCGAATGGTGAAAGAATTTTTAAAATCGGTCCAGTAGTTTTTGAGCCTATTCAGTACAAACAAACAAACAAAGTTTTCCTCTTTATAATATTAGTGTAGATTTATAATTCAGGAATACAGTCGTGAATCTGTTTATTGTGGTATATTTTAAATGTACCTACAGGAGTTTTCATTATTTCATTCGTAACTTACGGTACATTTCTAAACGTTTGATGTTCTTTAAAAAATTACTCGTACTTATAGGCAATTTATAAAGGCAATCTTGTCAACTCCCATTACAATTTTTTGCTCTTTGAAGTTTTACGAAAATGAAAATAATAGGAACCCTAGTAAATTCAATTCTGCTTTCATAAAGATATCTTGAATATGAAGTACCTACTGCCTGGTCGAACTAACCCAACTCAGGTTTTTCTATTACATACGATTTTATCTTTTCAAGAAAACGCAACTAATGAAACGCCCCGCGACTCTGTCTGTCCTAGTTGAGATTTTTCCGTACAAACTTAATATTCGAGCTACGTCATCTAGAAGTTGAATTTCAGAAATTCTTTTCTTTGTGCTGTAAGAGCAATATAACCTCCAAATATGCCAAAAATAAAAAGAAAAGACGCCGCGCCGCGAACAACAAAAGTTTTATCTATGTGTGTCGAAGGTTTTAAGGTTTTGTGTTCCAAGTAACCTAAAATTCATAGTATAATAATTAAGAAACGATGTTATTTGAAGTACTTACAAGTGAGAAGTGATTCTATGAGACTTTTATGTGGTTTGCTGCTGTTTTCACAAATTTTCACTACACAGGAAGGCATAATTTTATTTTTAAATTTTAAGTTTACTAGACGACGACTCGAGAGCGATGAGCATGGTTTTAGTGTAGGTGTGTGCGTGAGCGTGTATGTTTACTTGCAGGAGCACGGTTTTGTGTGGCTTCACTTTTGCTGTTCGCAGCGCGGCGTCTTTTCTTTTTATTTGGTCTGAGCTCAGTAGGTAACGTAAGAGTTTTATAGATTTAGATAAATAGGTGCCAGTGCATTGAGTTTTGAATTTATTCTCCAGGTTTGGCCTACGACCTGAAGACTGTATCAGCTGAGATGATCAAAAACCGCGTTTCGAGGACGGGAGATGGTACTCACCCATGGGCTCAGAAGGAAAAGGACATATCAGACGACCACCACCACCCAGAGAATCCAGTGTGGGGCTGGGACGACCAGGATATGCCCCCTGAGGACAAAGTTCTAGCAGAAATCTCTCATAGGAAAACTGAATAGGTTACCCGACTGCGAAGAAGAGTTTTTGAGGTGTATGGATAAGTATGTGAGTTTCTTTGGCTGTCGCTGTAGCCAAAAGTCTAGGTAAACTCAATTCACCTGGATTACGAGAGACATTGGCTATATTAACTGAAAAAATCCAATACGGAGACTGTAAGAAGCAACTGATTGATTTCAAGAAATAATGTGTCTTTGGATTAGTCTGGTCTAGATCGTTAAGTTGTCACGTAGAATGCAAAGCATGGTATGAAAAGACACTTTCAAATAAACATAGTGACTGGCACTGTTGACAAAGAATGCTAAAATTGAAAGAAAATATCCTAAAAAATGTTGTTCTACCCTGTTACTGCGTTCTGTGTGGCAGGTTTAAAAGTTCTTTGTTATCGTCAATCGATGCGGTGAACAATATTTATCGCATTATAAATGGTACATTTGAGACGACCTTTTTAGAACAAAGGCACTTTTGTGCTTAAGTAGGAAAGTATTTTAGGTTGCTAAAATGTATTTTATTGGGTTCATTAAGTATGTACAGACGGCATCAAAAGTAAGCAATATTATAAAACAATGATTCTTTCAAAATCATTTTTAATTTTTGTGAATGAAAATAAGTCGATTATATGGTTTCATATTCAAAATTCACAGTGCATTGCACATAAACGAAAAATTAGCACTGATTTCAATAATTAGGTACAATATTCTGAAAAAGTTATCGTCTGTAAATACTATATACTGGCTGTACTATGACAATTATTTAAAATTTAAAGGAATCCTCATCTAAATCATGCCTTATTTATTATTGAACTGTGAGAATGAGCAAACTTTCTTATTGTTAAAAACCACTTGGTATTTTAGGTTTAGTTGCGTATTTATAAATATTTTACATGTGATAATTTATAATACTTTCTAAGAAAATCGGTGACTGTCTAATTTAAGTTTTATGTTAATATTTTACATTATTATTATTATTACGCCCCAGGCACGTAAAAAAATATAAGACTTTAATATGGGACCATCATAAAATTGCTTATCAATTTTCAATTTTGATAATGCTCCTGAAAAAAAATTGCAAGAACCTACAGTCTCTTGCTGCTAGTTATTTATGTCACAAGAGCTGGCCATTAGCTCATACATTTTTTTTATTTATGTAATTTGGAAGAAGTTCCTTAAAAAATAACTTAAAATACCATCAGCGATAACGATTACAATTCACCAATTCATTGTCTGTGACGTAATAAATAATAACACCTTAATTTATTTAATTTAAATGTTACAAAGATTGTGTTACTTTCGGCTAAGTTTGTGTAAATAGATTAATACAAACGACTTTTAATCTAAGTCTCTTTTAAATATAACTAACCTTAGAACGTTTAACACTTTTTAAAAGGTTTAATAAATAAAGATTGTTAAAATAACCGACCATTTAATGTCCTTCCTACTTATACTAAGATGCGAAAGAAGGTAACCACAATCCACGGAATAAGAACCAGTAAGAAACCTACGAACACCAGTGTAACAAGCAAGAGCGCTATAAAAACAGCCTATCCCTGGACCCTGTCTAACCAGCTCAGTAAAATTGGAAAGAATGCGGGTCAAAAAATCGAAGACAACATTGGACCTGGAAATAATAAGCCAGAACACAAAAAAACTGAATCACTTTAATCATTAACTTATTTGAAACTCTTATTATTACATTAATAAATAGGTAGGTACTTATTCAACTTCTTACTAAGTTTTGGCAAGATAATATCATCGTCAACAATGCATCATACCATCTTTATTTGGATTTTGGTATGATCTGGATTTTGCTACTTCGTTTTACTTCGGGCTTATAGTGTTGATGATCGCTCCAGTCATAATGCACTGGTTCTTCTATATGTGTTACCCCAGCATCTTCTTCAATGATGATTTCATCATTGGTTCCATCATAGTTTTCGTAACCCCCGTGTTGATGCTCGAAGTTCTGATGTTTTTTTTCGTTCTTATAACCTTCATTGACGTAAATCACTTTATGTTCGTATTTATCATTGAACGCATTGTTCCTCAGCAAAGTGAAAATGGCTCCATTTAAAGCCATGCTATTCAAAAATCCAGCCATCAGTGTCATCATTTTCAAGCCAGGTAGCACAAAGGGAAGAATAGCAGACATTATTAGCCCTGGCACAACTAACAGGGGTAAAATCTGGTAGAACTTTTTCTTTGCTTTCTTCATGCCACGCTCAGATCCAGAATCAACGTCTGAAAGAAAGTGAAAGTGATTTAACCAACTGCTTTCAAATTCATATTCATAATTAGGCATTTCAATCACGTAATTATACGCTGCACTCGTTTAGTTTTCATACTCACAACAGAGATGTAGGTAATTGCATTCCAATCTTAATACAATAGAGCTTAGAGTAATGAGCTCATTAACCGATTCTACGCCTATATTCTACTTTGCACATATTTATAAAAATCTAGATAATTAAGTATTTTTCTTACCTTTATAAACATCGACGTTCAGCGTCCCGTTGCCTTTCGACAACAACTCAAACCGGTATCCCGGCAGCATGGTCAACGAAAGCGATTTTCGCTGCAGCAATCTTTCCGTTTCATCACACAGTTGCGAATGTAGTTCCTCTTCGCTACTATTACGGTATTTCTTCCACGGAAACTGTAGTAGATCTTCGGAAAGTTTGGTCCGTAAGTCGGGGTTGGTGAGGGCTTTTTCGGCACGCCAGGCGCCGAGTGCGTTGAAGCATTTCGCTGGTCCGAGCGTCCAGGCGCAGGCGACGATGTTGCGGACGGGTTGGATTGTCGGCTCAGCCAGACACGAGCATGTAGTGATGAGGATGGCGGCTAGCACGCGCATCGCTGGAGCCGGACTGAGCAGTAGCACGGCCCCGCGCGCGCGCCTCTGGTAGGGACGTTGACATCGCACCGCGACTGGCGGCGAAAGCGAATGCGTTGCCTATACCTATTTTTTATAGGAGCTGTCATTATATGAATAGTTTTTTATGGATGCACCACACGCATTGTTACTTACTTAAATTATTTTTAAAACAATACTTGGACGCTTAATATACCTACTAACGCCCACACAATGTAGAAAATGCAGTGATTTCGATTTGCAATAATGACGGTGACCACTTCTTCGAAAAATCAAAACATAATATTTAGGTATGTTTTAAATTGCTGCATAGTATATTGATACATTGGTATGGAATTAGTCTTTATCTAATCATAATGAAATTCAGAGAACATAACATAACAAGAGGTGCGGGTACGATTTCTGCTACGGGAGAAATGTTTGTATGTTCTGCAAATATTTCTTCCGAGTGTTGTAGGAGATATTATATTGAAGTACTTGTATGTATTTACAAAAAAAATATATAAAAGTATTATATTATCCATCTGGTGCCCATAGTACAAGCTATGCTTAGTTTGGGGCTAGATGGCGCTGTGTCAAATGTCCACAAATATTTTATTTTATTTTATTTGTAACTCTAAAATATTGCTGAGGATTGTAAATAATTTGGAATGTGGACAATCCACTACTAAACAAGTAAAAGTAGGACTCGATTCGTAAAATATTAACGTCTCATTTCATAATACCTATTAAGTAGGTATCTACATATTTTATTTTATAAGCTATATTTCTAACACTAATGCCATAATATGTATATTCAGTATACAAGTTATGCTATAATCTTATGTCATTGTGTAGACACGTTGTAAATTTTTGAAGTCACTTCAATTTGCAGTGGAAAGCTTGAAATTTAAAAATTAAATTCGTTACCATATTAAGTGCTTAGTAGGTTTACAGCCTTGTGTGTGCATGTTTGTACGTTTGTGTAGGCATTGTAAGTACCAACCTACATTGACTGTAGATACCTACCAACTATATATACTATACATGTCATGCCTACGAACCAGCCATTAGTCGGTTAAATTGATGGTTATGAATGATGCAAGAGAAAGCCCTAAGTACTAAGTCTATACCTTACCATTCAATTCAGCCCCAGATCTCATAACTCTTAATTCGGTTTAGGTTCTATTATCACAATATACTATTTTTTATTATTGGAAAATACCTAATAGGTAAATACATTATTTGGAATAAAAATAAAACCGGTAAAATACCTAGTAGGTAAATAAAATAAATCCAGTCATGTGCGAGTCAAATTCGCATACAAAAGGTTCCGTACTATCGTACAATGTACTTTTGAATTTGACTTTTACCGTAAGTACTTTTTGAAAAAAAGGTTCTTGTATGGAGTCTCCTTTTATTTTATTTTCATTATTTATTGTTATAGCGGCAATAAAAATACTCCTAGCTACCTATTGTGAAAATTTTAACTCTACCTATTACGGTTCACGAGATACAGCCCTCTGACAGACGGACGGACGGATGGACAGCGGAGGCTTAGTAATAGGGTCCCGTTAGCACCCTTCGGGTACGAACCCTAAAAAAGGGGGAGAAGCCTCGGTTCAACAGTGTGGATGTTAGAAGTATACAAAATCTAAGAAATATGTCATGCACTAGAAATGTACCCCTATTTATTAGGTCATGAACTATGTATATCCTAATTTTCATTGAAATCCGTGCGGCCGTCATGCCATGATTGGGCCCACAAACATCCAAACAAACATTTTCAAAAACTTTCAGATATACGGGTATCATTTAGCAGGTCTGCAGAATTGGACGAACTTGGATCGGGAAACAAAAACAGGCTTTTAATAAGAAATGCCTACCGTAGCGCTCTCACGAAAGGGCCTCCATAAAAGTTAACCGTGATAATACTCGTATTATAACAAATAATTTATAAGTAACATCTTAAAAAAGGACTAGTGAATGTTGTATTAAAAAAAAACTTAGAAAATAAGGAAGACTGTAAAATAGCAATGAAAAATCTCATTATATAAGAGAGTCTCAAGAACTAAAGCTCAAGTGTGAATCTACCACAGTGATTTACTGTTCTGAGATCATTAGTCAAGTAATAGATTTGCTGTAATTTTCCATATTATATAACCATAGTCATCGACATAGCTCAGAGAATTAGCAAACTGAAGTCATATCTGCCGAAGAACCGACAACCGCTGGGGTAAACGAATTCTTGAGTGGAGACCGCGACTCGGAGTAATTAGGACGCTCTCCGGCTAGATGGAGAGATGATCTGCGAAATGCTGCTGCGGTAGAGGCTGGATGCTTCAAGCCGAAGATAAAATGCGATGGCGCTCATTAGGAGAGGCCTACGTGGACTGGATGATTAATTTTGTCTTTTTTATAAAAGGAACGTCACAACTGAATACCTACAGCAATAGAAAAATTATTTGTGCGCAAATGTACCTACCACGTTAAAACAATTTCGCGCGAGTTCATTTTACGTGGCGCAACCTATACAAAAGAATAAAAGTTCATACACTCGTTTAACATCTCCAAAATCAGTACATGTGAAACTGACGAATTCCATTGCATACAGAACTTGATTTTGAACAAGAGAAACTGCTTAAAACGTGGAATTGCCGAATTACGAAGTGCAGTGATTAACATTCAGTGGTCACGCTCGTGATGTTTTTGACAAATGCTCAGTGTCCTCAGAAAAGACAGAACGCGTACGGCATGCATCAAAGACATTCGAAGTACTTAGGTATATAGTCTGGAAAACCTAATAGACAGGTCTTGCATAGAGATACACTTGCTAAACGGGTAGCAATATTAGTTTCTCTGACGGTAGATATAGTAAAATCTTTAGTGTTATAATCTCAGGTTATCATGTAAAAGAAATTGGTTAGTTCCCAGTGTCCTAATAAAAACCTACAGTTGAAGTTGAGGACTACTTATCCTCTCAAGCGGCGATGTGATGACGACGACGACGACGGACGGTGCGACTGAAAATAGAAAGAATGAAAATTTTGAAATTATAACTTCTCTATAGAGATATGAGTACTCGCTCGTACCCGGATAAAAATACCTATTATATCTACTATTCCAGCACTACCTATGTTTTTATATTTCAAATTTCTTAAACCTACCTAGATTTTCAAGATTTTTCTTTACAACGGAATGTTGAATAGAGGTTTTTAAAATTGTTGGTCTATTACTATGATTCTTATAAATGTGGTCTTATACGGTACTTTAATTCATTGCTACGAAATTACTTTGTAATTATTCAAAAGAATTATAAATCGAAAGTTTTACTGGTGAAGTTCTAGTAGGTAAAGCGACTATCAATGCCAGTCTATGCCAGTCCATTATTTCCGGTCACCATCCTGTCACTTCAAAGGCACAATTTGACTTTCTCCTGCTAATTTGCTTCGATAAGGATCAGAGGTCCACTGGGAATGTACCCCGTTAGCAATTCAACATTAGTCCATAAGCGGCGAAAAAATTGAGGACGCCATTTCTATCGGTCAGTCACGTTGCGCGTCCTGCGCTTTCTTTTCGTGACAGTTTGATGTCCGACCATTGTCTTCCGGAGGACACTTTATATCCTGGCTTCGAGACAATTATCGATCAGTTATACACCCGTGATCGACGGCTGATTGACGTACTTAAAAAAAATTGAGTTGAAAAAACCCATTAAAATGTTTCATAAATTCGCCCTTCTTTCATTGGCTTATGTGGTTATCTTTATAGCGGTAGTGAAGAGTGATAGTGGAAGCGCGCAAGTCACGGATTTCCTAAGCAAAGGTAATAGCCGTAAAGATCTTTTTCCGAAAGAGACTGCCTAGTATAAAATTTTCTACAAAACCCTCGGCCTCGGCCTGAAACCTCACCCTTGACCAGTAGCGCTGTTAATCCCAGATCGTGCTATCAATCACGTTGCTATTTTATTAGGATGAGGTTTATCTATTTATCTGGTAAGAGCCAATTGCTTCGTCATTAGCTTTTCTTCCTGTACAAGATTGATTGGCTGGATCAGAGAACCGTGCAACTCTCGTATTTAATTGTTAGGGAGCTAGGTACTGCTTGTAAAGGTACCATCATACCTGAATACTTGCATTGCTTCTGTTTTTGTTCTATTAAGGTACATTTACACCACGAAGACCTCAGTAGTACCAGCTTGAAACTCAAGAGGTGTGGATTCGCGCGGGGAGACATGTTTGCATGTTTTGCTAATATTTTCTGTGTTCAATACATTACTGTTCACTTGAAGTTTCTTTATATTACAACTCTGAGAATCCAGATAGGGTCAGATGTTTTCTTCTATACTGAACAAGACTTTTAGACCTAATATGTTTTATTCTAAACTAATCAAGATTTAAAATAAATACAAAAATATCTGCAATGTTTTTATTAAGTTTATTTTACGTGTTTCAGATGCAAACGTCGGCCGTACGTTTGGACACAATGCCCTGAAACGACTCTCCTTCATCTTCTTGCCTGTGATGTTCACTCTTGGAGTGATCTCAACCCTCCTGATGGCCCTCGCCGTTATATCTGTGAAGAACCTGGCTATTGGAGTCATCCTACTGATTGTTAGCATAAGCCAGGTAACCAAATCTCTGAATATTCCAGTAGGTTGGTACTAAATATACAAGAGTGCGAAACATGACTACCTAACACTTAAGCTAGAGTCTAGATTATCTAATTACTTTAAACTAATGGTATGAATCCTTTTCTATAAAGTAGTCATAGAATTTCACACTCTAGTTGTGTGTAAGATATCTTATCTTAATTATCTCTAACTACTCGCAAGAAATGTTTATCACCATGCTATAAACAAGCAGAGTTAGTAGTATTATCCATTATTCATTCTTGAATATATTTTTTTATTTTAACTTTTGAAAGTATAAGTTGTTAGGTATAATAAAAAAGTACAAACAGTTTGCCCTTTTCGGACGTACAATCAGTCAAAAAAATCAGTACAAATAAATTCAGAAAGATTATAAAAAAAATAACAAAGGTACCTACTTAGTTGACTTGGTAATTGGCACCTCAAAACTTAAACTACGGTGATACATTAAAAAATTCTTCATTTTTGATTAATTGGGAAAATTTTGTATAATTCCTAAACCATAAATTTGGCCACTAGCTCGTACGAACTTACTTTTGCACCATAAATCTTATACTACACTTTTGTAACTGACTGACAATCAACGCTCATCCTGATCGTTAAGTCCTAGAAGCATGAAACAAGAGTATTATTTCTCTTATGCTATAGGGGTCTACCATGGGTCTACTAAGAAAATTATTCCCGAAACTCAAGTCCTAGAGAGTACCGTGGAATGATGTTTGTATCAAGTCGCAGGGCTTTCCACTAGACGTAAATAAGTAGGTAGATATATTATTATACACGACTTCTCTAATTTTAAAGGAGGCTAATGATTCCGGTTTACCTACATACATATTATTTCACTTGATGCTATTAAACACAGATAAGGAATTCACTCCGTTCTCAACATTGTAGATTTAGCTAATGTTTACAATTTTAAATTACTCACATAAATTCAACCTGAGACGACACCCGCGACATCGGACATACCTACCGTAGCCTTGCTAGTAGTATACCTAACCAACTGAGCTTTCGGTAAGTAGGTACCGTCTCGGTCGAATTTTTGGAAGTAACATATCATCACTGAGTCTCAAAAAAATATTTAGAATATTAAATACCTAATGTTGTTGTACCATAGTTTATTTGTGATGTGAGTGTATTTTTTTTAAATAATAATTATAATTACTTTCAGGCTGTTTCTCGACTGCTGTCCGTGGCATCACCATCCCCCCTAGTGCTGCACCCCCGGGCAGAATTCCTCCCCGCCCCCGCCGTAGCTTCCCCCTGGCCTGCCCCTGGCCCTGCATTCTCCCCTTGGGGCAGATCCGACGATGAAGCCACGATCTCCGACTAAAATTGCATTCATCATGCAAAAAAACTATTATAAAACAAAAATGTAATTGATTCATGCTATAATCGAACTTTCGCTCGAATTTATGCGACTGGGTTACCTAAGATTATTATAGATGTTCAACACTACCTCAGTGTCTGAAGCTTTGGTTTCCTAAATATTGGTGACCGTCAAAAACGGCCTTAAATTTTTAGATAACCAAAGCGCAAATGACTACATTATGCATTTAAAATGTAATATATAAATATGTATACGATAATTTAACTCCTGGTTTTGTTCTAAATGTTAAATACAATAGAACAAAATCAAATCGTGTCTGTCTTTTATAAAAACTATATTTTACGAAAGATAGACAATTATTTTTAGTAATAAGTACTTACCTACTTACGAATTATTTATAAAGCTCTCTATAAAAATGTTTTATTTCATTTAAACTCTTTCAAAAGTTAGCTTTCAAATGCAATAACTAAGGCCCGTTTTCAAGTTCTAGCTCGAAAGTGAAAATCAATGGCGACGATGAATGAAACTCTGTATAATTTTTCCATCGAACACTGTCAAAAAAAATCTAGCTTGAACACTGCTACTTTTTTGAGCTGAGGCTCAGAAAGTAGCGTAGAACATAGAATATTCGCAGTTAGTCTTTGGTATAATTATTCTGTGACAAAGTAAAACGGTATCATATCGTTTTAATATCAACTTACAGTTTGCTTTCTTCTACGAGAAAATTCTTACTATTATGTGTGAAAATGACTCTTGGGAAATTAATCATGTTGTTTTTATACAGTAATCTATTGTGACTCTGATCACAAAAGACTGTTACGTTTACATAAGAAACAGATTTACTCATATGAAAACGAAAGTGAAACCTGTTTCAATGGAATTTTTTGCCAAAACGCAGGTGTAAACTCGTTCTTTTTATGTCTGCAGAGAATATTAAAAAAAAACTAAAACTAATCGGTCTGTATTCTGTAAGTAGGTCTGTCTAGGTCAGTCTAGCTCTCATAATTACGTCTGCCTGGTAACTACAGTATAAGTCGTTTTTGCATGGCAATTACACATTGTAAGCTATCATTTATCACAAACAGCAAAAACATTTACTGTCTTTTGTTAGGACAAAAAGATAATTTTATGAGTATTTTGGTACTCAGGTAATTTCCTTTTTTTTGTCCCAGTAAATTAATCAAATGAAATGAACTTTCTATATAAAAATCATCATACTAATATTATACCTAACACGAAACTTTGAGAAGAGCAGCTGGTTTGGATGTTTGTGCCTCAATCGCGCAGTAACGGCTGAACGGATTTGAATGTCACTTAAAATAACATATGGGTGCCTAGGCTACTTTTATAAGTTATTTTGGATCAGAAGTGGCTTCAAGTTTCCTTGTGATTGCTTGTGGCTCTGCCGACCACGTTAGGGATACGGGCGTAATAATAATGTAAGTAATTAGGTATGTTATTTACTATTTGGAAAATTGTATCTATTCTTAAAAAATATTTTATTTTCTGATAGTTTCATCTATGCTTCACCGCACTAGGTAGGTGCTTTTTACAGTCCAGAACAAAACAATGCATCGCAATTGCAACCGCAACATTTTACAATTGTATGAAAGTAGCTCATTTCACCGTTGGCGTTGGGTGCATTGAATAAAGTAATCTAACTAATGTAAAACTCTTATGTTACTAACAGACAGTGCGTATAAAAAATGTGGACTCAAAGCGCTTAGTACGAACATTTAGAATGTCAACCATGTACAAATGGCGCCTTTCCGGGTAACTGGAAGTCCGATGGAGGAAGGGAGACGGCGGAACTAAATTGTACAGTTCCTGAGCACACTCTCCGAAATGAATCCGATAAAAGATCGATAAACTAGCGACTCTACGGCGATGCTCAAGGCTTTGTAGTCGAGACTTAACCAAGGAGTCGTCACCTATTAGCTTCTTGGCATACCTCTCAATCGACTCTAATGCCTGGAACTGGTACTTGGCAGAGCCATCCCAAAGGTGGGAACAAAACTTGGAGACTCAGAACCAAAATTCAACTCCTAGAGACGCAGCAGATGAAGTTTGTATGAAAAACGAGCTCAACGCGAATAAAGTCGAGGGGCATTACATATGGATACAATAAGATACAATTTTGTATGAAACATGTTTACTTATAAAGACCAGCTCAGACTTGTGAAACTTCTCAAAAAAGTCTGCCAAAAGGACATTAGTTAAATAACAACCTCGCTAGATCTTTGACTTAACTAGCCCCTATACGTCACCCTGAATACGTCCCCATTCATATCAAGAAGCATCGACCGACGCTATCAAGTGTTAAACAGAGCGAAGGAATCATTCAAAGGCATTGCTTTCTTTTCTACTGAATAACGTCTCTTTAGTCTGATATGATGACCTAACTTATTGTTTTCTGAAAGCAATTTACGACTTATTTATAAACCTTGATTGGAATTTTACCAGATCCTACCTTACCTTATATAACAAAGACGGGACATGAGTAAGGAATTAGTGAATACTGAGATGATGGCTGATAGAAAGGAGTGGAAGAAAAACACATGCTGTGCCGACCGGAGATGATGATGATGATGATGTAGGTAAGTGGGATAAGTGCAGGGAGATGGTGATAACTAGATACCTGCATAATGGCTCGGGTGTGGCATATGTTATAAGACAGGAGGTGATTCGATGAGAATAGAAATAACTTTCGAACCGTTAATCCAATCTGTATGAAACTTGGTCGGTCAATAGATTGTGTTATGAAGATTTGCTGGGAAGCATATATGAGCATAAACGGTGAAGGAGTTTTAAAGATATTGATATTCCAAGAGGGTAAAAAAAAGGTTTTACGAATGTGTCGAGTGGGATGCCATATAAAAGGGCTTTGTTTGGACATTCCAAAATGGTTTTTATTTTTATTCAGGATGATTTTTTTTAAATATATCGAAAAAGTAAGTTTAGAATTCCGTTGTAACCTGATCTCCCTCTTGTTAAAAGTTTCGATGTCTTCTTTGTTTAGGTTAGACTGGATTAGTACGGGTAAATCCGAAAAATAATAAATAATCTTACTTATATTATAAATTTGAAAAGTCTTAGTTTGCTTGAAATTACCGGCGTAAAGCTCAAAACGCAACGATAGCGCGTACTAATTTTACCGGTGCTGCCATCTAGTACGAAAGTTTGTAACGATGTTTGGATGTTTGGATGTTTGTGGCTCAATCACACCTAAACGGCTGAACGGATCTGAACGAAACTTGGAATATACATGGTACATGTACTGGATTAACATATACTTAGGCTATTTTTTATCCGGGTACCACGCGAGCGAAGCCGCGGGCGGCAGCTAGTTATTTATAAAATCGCAAGTTACTGACGAAAAAAGTTTAAATAAATCGGTACATAGGTATATTAAATTTATCATAAATATAGGTAATAGGCTATATAGCAAGTAGGTTAAATATCATTGTGGGTACAGGGAAAGTGCATAGATCCATTGGATTAAACAGGCTTCAGAGTGAATACAAAACTAGTTAGAAACTACTGGACGAGAATACGAATACCTTTAGATAATATACGTAGTATAGAGGTTTACTACTTATAGAATTGATCGGCACTAAAGTTAAATAAAATAATTTCGTACCTATTCTTGGTTAAAAGTGTTTCAGTAACTGCACCGAAATACTTTAACCAAGGATTGATGAGTTTTAGTTTTAAAACGTAGACAACTTTAAGACCTATTTATAACCTTAAGGTATCTTTCAGGATGTTGACGCATAAGTGATATGATCGCATAAGCGATTACTTATTTATTTAAAAAAAAGGATCGCCAACAGCATTATGTATCTTAACTTAAAACTAAAAACATAATTTATAAATAAATAATAATAATATTTTCCACACAATAATACCTTTCTACAGCGAAATTCTTTCATACTTTTATCTATGTCTGTGGGACATAGATACGTACTCAATTGAATAAATGTCAACCGTACCTAAGTTATTATTGCTTTCACAGATAGTCAACTTAATTACATTTCAGACTCTATTTCCTTTGATATTGACAAGGAATTTTATGGCTACAAGCACTTCCATTACACAATATTGGTAGGTACTTTAATGGACCGTCACAATCCGTCTTGCAGTTTGTTTACGGTGGGGCGCCCCTCATCAGTGTCAGTGTGTTCGGCGGTCGATCAACCTGGACTCCACGGAATATCGTGTTCTAGGGCTTTATAGGCCCTTAGGATTTATAGACACGCCAATCTCAATGATATCATTCGTCGAGCGTTTATCAGTGTGAACGTCCTAGCCATTCTTGAACCGAATGGTCTGCTGCGTAATGACGGTAAAAGGCCCCATGGTATGACTCTAGTTCTTTGGGAGAAGGAGGAATACCCTTGCGCGTTCTCTTTTGCCGGGGACTCCGGTTAAGGCCCCGCTGTGACGGCAGATTCGGACAAGGATCTCAAAAGGTGCAAATATGCAAACCTCGAAAGGGCTTATGAGTCTAATCTAAACCCTAGGTCCGTCGGAGATGGATGCCCACCGAATTTTCAATTTTTTTTCAGGGTGTCTGGACGAAGGGTTGCGTGACCCAAGAGCTGGTTCTTATTTGGCTCAACATATCAGTATTGCCATTCAGGGTGGCAATGTGGCCAACATCTTACGCACGCTTCCACCGTCTAAAGATCTGGATCAGGTGAGCTATAGACCGTTTGCAACGACCTTTAGATAGCCCGACTGTTTCTTTTATATTTTATAAATTGTATTTGTAATCATTGTAAGTTACTTTTCTGTAAATAAATATTGGGAAAAGGTTAATTGAATTATAGAAAAAGACAAGTAATTAAATGTTTAGGTGTAAATACCTACCTAGTATACTTTATGTCACGCTTCAGTGAATCTGTGACGGGCAACGGTCTACATCGCCCGCCGGTCGCTAACTTGCGAATTCCACATATGCGAGAAAGCTCTCGCACGATGCACGATCAAATATAATAAATTAATCAGTTTATTGTTACGAAACAGCCATCATCTCCGCTCGATGGTTGATCCAGTTGAAACTCTTGCGACTGCAGTGTCGCCGCGTGGTGGGGCTGCTGGTCGCCGCTGCACTATCAAAGCGTTCGGCAAAATGGTCGCACCGCGGTTGCCTCTACTCTTGTACCTCGCGACGATTACTGTCGGTATTGTTTGTGCTACAGTGCAGGACACTCAAAATGAAATGGATTTGCCGAAGAAAATCAAGTTATTGGAAGGAGTTTCTGTCAAAATCCCGGAAAAAAATAACACCGAAAAGCTGATTTCGTTTGAAGTGGAAACACGTGGAATACACGGTGAAGGTAATAACTTTAATAGCCGCCTTATATTTTTATTTAATTATAAACCTATACATTTTTTACCCTAAATCTACCTACTAACTTATAAGGATATACATTCCTGCGAATAAAAAAATACCTATATGAAATAATCTACTTACTAATCTTCATCTCAGGAAGCTCAAGAGTTGGTCTTCTGAAACCAACAATGTCTAAATATGTTAAAAAATGGACAAAGTAGAAACGAAAAATAAAATATGAATCAGAACATGAAGATCATTTAGACTTTTGTATAAACTTCCTTTGCAAATTTTGTAGACTTATGAAAGAATAAAAGGATTTTAATAGTACTTAGTAGTACCTAAACAATCTAAAGCTATGTAACATTTTTCTATGATTGCTTCCTAGCTCTATGTAGGTTAGGTAGGTACCTATATTCAAATATTTCTTTATTGATACCCTTGGAAAATATCTTGTTGAGCACCTTATTACAAAAAAAACAATAATACAATGAAAATTAAATAATGAAAATGCATATTAAAGAAACGCCCACATAATGCGTTGATCTTTGATCATTTCGGCGGTCATTCGCCAACACGACCAAAACTTTCCGCGGAACTACCACCACGAAAAAAGGAGGGATACGATCTGCTATCATAAACCAGTTTTAGCACGTAAGATGAATGATAAAACTTGGTACCTAATTACCTAGGTACTTTCATTTTTGCTAACGTAACAACAATAGGTATCGTACTTCCTACTAATATTATAGATGCGAGTTTGTGAGGATGTGTCTGACGCCGTAACTGACGGATGAGGCTGAACGGATTTTAATGAAACTTGGAATATACATAGTATTTGTGCTGGAATAACATATAGGCTACTTTTATGTCCGGATACCTCGCGAGCGAAGCCGCGGGCGAAAGCTAGTAAAATATAATTTAGCTAAGTAATCATTTATATATAATAAATGTAAAGGCCAATGATGATGATGATAAGCAGCAGTCAGTAAGTGATAAGGACGAATGGGAATTAAATGTCCCGTTGATCTCCTCTGTCATATTATGTTTTTTTTTTTACTAAAATCACAGCAGGTAGGGTCTGTTAACAAAAATATTGTCAATAAATACAATATAACTACCTACTAGCTGTACGGCGGGCGTTTTCACTCGCGGTAACACCCGCCGTTTAATATAAAGATTGACTAAAAAATATTTTATACAAACCTTTATGTAAAAAATCATTTTTAAAAACAAGCATTTATTTGATAAGATAAAATTAATCGAACAATTCACACCACTTAGTGAAGTAGGTATAATAAATCTATACCTTTTAAAAACACTGGGTAATTAATAGTAATAAGTAAGTATGGTAACCTGTGTCAACTTGTTTTTCAGGCCGAAAGAAGAAAGGCAAGAAAATGTTGGAAAAGTTTCTGCCACTATTCATCATGCCCTTCCTGATCCAGTCAGCCATCGTGCCTCTTTTCCTCGGTATGCTAAAATTCATGCTTTTCAAATCCCTCATGGTGGGAAAGCTGGCGCTAGCATTGATCGTCCTCAACGCCTTCAAAAATCAGAACTCATTTAAGGGAAGAGATGCAGAAATGGCAGATGTCCATTACGGCTACCACGGACAGGGAATGGAAGAATATGGAGCATATATAAATAAGTAGCGGTAATATTGCCTATACAATTACGGTACAAAACCGGACGCTATCTAAACTCGGACCAAAGTGGAACGCTATCCATCGTTTCGATGCAAAATGTGAATACACAGTGTTGAATTAGATCGAGCACCTGCAGGTTGGTTTGTTGTAATCAAATCACATGCCATTGAAGTCTATACTTAACTTAGTATCTAATTTTAAGCAGAGAAAAATACTTAGTTGGTATAGGTAGGTAACACACAAAGCACTAAAATGAGCTAAACTATGACTAGAGCAATCTTTGTAGATAATTTGGATGACATCATGACGGCTTATTCATATTTGAAGTCTGAATTTCACTTTCAAAAATACTGTAAGATGTAATTATCTTCAAAAAACTCAAATCGATTATTATTGGTATACCTAAGTTGTAAATGTATTTATTTACAAAGAAAAATTATAATCACATTAAAAACTTTATGGTAATCGGTATAATAATAAGAAATGAAAATGAGCTCGGCTTTCTATAAAAGTTTGCCTACAGATAGAAAACAGAGCTCAGATCACTGACCGCAGGCCTAAGTGTTTAAAATTTACTGAGGTAGATAAAGCTACCCAAACAAACTAAAGAGAAAATTTTAGTATTACCTATAGTAAGTATAATAACGATTGAGAGTGAGTTTCAAAACTCATGAGAGTGTTAGAGAATGCCAAAACCAAAAGAAAGTTAGCGGATTTATCCTGAGTCAATAATTACTTGGGTAGGGTACTTAAAACCAATTAACTTAGGTACTTACTTACATAAATAACAGAGCTTCTAATTCTTCCCGTATCTACGCAGATTTATTACTAGATTTAACAACAACAAGAAACAGCTGAAATAAAAATTTGTAAGTCTCACGGGTCATTAATTTCGATAAATGGACGAGGGAAAGGAAATGAAGAACTGTGACAAAAATAAAGTAGTAGGCACCTACTCTCGACGACCACAGTAGTTATTTTGAACTTGTTTTGTAAGCCACATCTACCTGTCACTATGGTTCACCATATCCATCTTGGTACTTTGAATCAGGAATGGCTGCAAGTTGTCTGATTACTTGTGGCTCTGCCCGCCCCATTAGAGATACGGACATGATAATATGTATGTACCTGTAGTTGTAGATTTATGTCACTTTAACACTAAAAGTGTCATTATGTACATAGGTACATAATGACACTGTAAAACAAACGTAATTATCATAGGATAATTACGTTTGTTTTACAGTAGTAAGTACCACAAATATTGTGCGCCTTGGCAAACTTCGAGCTAATGAAAACCGAATTTGTCCGAATAATATGTATAATTGTAATAATAACTTAACCAACCCTTAAAATTGTAACATCTTTATATTACATAATTATCATCATCGCGTTAGTTCGTATTTCAGAAGTTAGACGAAAATTGCCGATTGCGCTCAATATTTGTGGTACCTACTAGGTACTGTAGTACCTATGTCTCTCTACAATTGATCCTGTAACTGTTTGCTATTATCTAATAAAAAGAGATTGCAATGGGTAATATCATTATTCATGTTTTTAAGGGGCTAGTCAAATGTTTGAAAATTAGCCGAAAACTAAATTAGTAGAATTAGTGTTATCTACATTTCAACTACATATCAGATTATTGTAGGACTGTCTACATGAGATAGTAGCCAAGTTGAGCCAGGCTTAAAGTATCTCCCAAACTTTTGCCGGGAGTGCAATCTGTCTCGGTTTAGAAGTCGTCTGCAAAAGTTAGAGCCCCGAAACGGGTATAATAGAATATCATTGGTGTATGAAGCTCAATAACTTTCTTCGGTAGAATATAATTTAGGTATTTACTTATATGTCTATGTGGGAATTGTTTTTTTATCACATTGTTGTCCAATTGGTATAATTTGTTTGTAGGTATAATAATAAAAAACAATAGGGACTAATAACAACTATTAGGTACTGAATATATCTAATGTTTCTTAGAAACTGGCTTGGGCGAATATTGTGATCATAACCAGTGATCAGATTATTCAGTTATTTATTTATTTTTATGGTTCTCAATTTCCTGCCGTCATGTTATTCTTACGGACAAAGTTTAGAAAAATTAGACTTAATAGTTGGATTAGGTACCTAATTTATGTATTTTATGCCTAGTCTAGTATTTAAACTTAAACATAATAATTTATTGTTAGCTGTAAGTAATTTATTGAAAGGAAGCGTGTAATTTATTTACTATTATATTTTAAATTGAAGTGCCTACCTACATCGTTTAATTTCACTTTGGTTTATTTAACAAGTTGCCGCATAACAATGTTTTACTATTCTGTCCGCATTTACCTGCTGGCTGAACACGATTGCCTACCCAAGCCCTAGTTTCGATTCGAAGTGACCATATAACTTCCTTTCTTTGACATTCATCGTTGTACCACTTGGCTTGACAATCGCCGCTTCTAAAAAATTAGAGCAGTATTTTGGTACAAATATTATCAAAATCGTCAGTTCAGTGACAGTGTCTGGTAAAAACGTAAGAGGGAGTCGGAGTCCTGCTTCGGAATAAATCCTTGCGTGATCTGAAAATATGTGTTTAGCATCTGTTTGTAGCTGTTCTATAGAAATCCTGTGTTTGGTTAGGACATTTTATGTAAATTAATTATATGTGACTGTGTGGTGTTTTTTAATGTAGGTAAATATCGTCCAATATTGTAGAGCTAACCGTGCAGATACCTTTTTGTACTTTCAGAGTAGGTAGGTATACTTTATTACAAACATATTATTTTACAAAGAGAAAAAATTGTGTCTTTATCTAAAAGTTTAAGGTCGATTACATAAATCTGTGAAATCTAGTTTTCTTCGGGCTTGCAACTCAGTCACGTTCGGAGCTCACTTGAATGTGGTGTTATAGCAGCCACATTGATAAAATCCAATTAGCACCATATCGATTTACTAAAACAACCATTGTTTTTAATCAAAGTCGTGGGTCGTAATGTTTCTTTAAAGTTTCATTTCTCACGTGGAGTAATAATAACACAAAGAGAAAGGTGGAGCGGTAAGTGGAATCAGTTTTTGTTTATTTCTTTTTTACTTTATATCACTAGAATACAAAACAGTGAGGGGTGAGCACGGTTGGGTAAGTATTATGTTTTATTACTACAGAAACAACCTTTAGGTATTTTGTTTGACAAAACTGCCTATTAGGAACAAAATACTAGCGCATAATACCTACCTGCAGTACCTACGCCCTAAGGAACTTGGCAATCGTGAAGTTTCCCGTTTGTCATGCGAAGAGCGGCTTTTTCATTATTAAACTTTCTACTGCGCATCGAAACTGCTTCACGAATGCCAAGTTACGTTGGGCGTACTGTACACACCTGTGAATAAATAATTAAAATCCAAAACGTAATCTTAGAAAGTTAACCAGTGGAACATGCAATCTCGATCTTGAACACATTGTAGAAGCTTGGTAATTGATCCAGAGCAACACTGCTGCAGCTACTTTAACAAATTACTCCTCTAGATTGAGATTCATCCTGCAAACGTAGAGAGAGGTGTGGATATAGTTTATCTGAAGTATTAGTGACCATTTTCAGATGTCGTCTAGAATAATTGCCTGGACATGTAACAACAAACTCGCCTTATTCTGCGGGGCGTGCCTTTGCTTGATCGTGTCTACACTCACTGTTGGATCATTGGCGCTTGCTCAAAATGACACCTCGAAATCCATTGCAGCTTCGGTGGATCTATTCAGGGATTCCATGAACTCATCACAAGTGAGAGATATTTTATTTGATTAGGTATTAAAATGTTTTCAGATTAGAAAGTTGTTAGGTAATGAGGATTATCAGCGCTAATTTTAATGGTTTGATTGATGACATGCCACAACTTTGAATTTCTCCTTGAGAATCATTTCAGAAATGGATTTTGCATCTCTCAATGATTGCCATCAGACAGCAGTAGACTCAGTTGAAGTAAGACAAAACGTATGCTGGCCCCAATATAAAGTTTTGTTTCTCTATCTATATAAACTAGTCTAAAAGTGTTCTAAGTAGGTATGTATTTCAGTTACTGTTTGATTTAACCATAAGAAATACTTTTGCATTTACTGTTTATTATAGGGTTATTACAGGCTTCTAAGATACACAGTTCCAAAGAGTTACAAACTCACACTATGGCCGGACATGAACAATAAGACATTCAGTGGTTCGGTGTTGATATGCATAGAGTTACTGGAGTCCACTGAGACAATAAAGCTGCATTCGAACAAATTAATTATCAACTCTGTATCAATCAGGTATGCTCATAGACTATACTGACGCTAAATCTGTTAAATGTAGGTAATCGGATAATTACGAGCACTGGTGGTCTAGTGGTAGTGACCCGCCTTCCGATCCTGAGGTGGGTTCAAATCTTGTCGTGCACCAATGGATTTTTCTGTTCGAAAAAATTATATGCGTAATAGCGCTATAAGTAGTTTATAGCTACCAGTACCTACTCTCAGACTGTAAAAAAAAACATCGTACGACGGCCTCTGTGGCGAGGCGGGCGGGCACGGGTTCGATTCCCGCTACGGGAGAAATATTTGCACGCTCTGCAAAAATTTCTTCCGGGTATTGTAGTATGTATTATACTTAAGTATATACATGGATAAACACGGCTAGATAGATCGATCAGATAAATTCATGACTTATTCAATCATCCTGTAACATACAAGTACTTGTACATTCAAAGTTATTAAACATAGGTACTATAAGTAGGTACTAGGTACTAGGTTAACCCACATTATCCATTTTTATTTTTAACTAGCTGCCGCCTGCGGCTTCGCTCGCGTTGTACCCGGATAAAAAGTAGCCTATGTGTTATTCCAGCACACTTATTATGTAATAATAGTAATAAAACCCTCACATCTACACATCCTTACGTCCGCACATCCTCACAAACTTTCGCATTTATAATATTACAGTTTGTTTACAGAGAAAATACACGAAACATCCCTATAAAGTCTTGGATTACCACTTCAGACAGAAGAGAACTTCTCATTGTGGATTTATTTGAAGAGGTACATAAAGGGGTCTACGGGATTTATATCAGTTTTGAAGGCAGACTGGATAATGGAATAGTTGGATTTTACGCAAGCAGCTTGAAGAGCAAAAAGTAAGAAATAAACATTTCATTGTGTAAGTACCTAGGCTTATTTAAAAGCACATACCTAATCTGTGTTTAGTACAAAAAGGCTGGATTAAACAATTATGAAGGTAAAACAATAGGTAATTATGACTGAAATATTTGTTAGTACCCAAATCCTTTAAAAACAACTTTTGTTACCGAATTTTTATAATGTTAGTAAACCCATTAATACATTTTCTATGTAAAAAATGCTGCCGTACACGCACTGCACAAAAATGTTCTTTGAGAGTTGTTTTACGAAGTCCTTAATTTATACCTAGCCAGTATTTTACGTTGGTAGGTACGTTAGCATGGACCAACAACGGTTTGACAAGCCTTACGGTAATCTTAGGTACTTTTTACCCATGTATAGCTACGCTAGGTATAGTATACCTAGATACCGTTACATCGTAGACTTGGCGTAGTCACTGAACTATTTAATTTAATTTAATCACAAAAGACATAAACGCGCTACATGCTGGTTGGCTCTACATACCTACTTACATAATTATTAGTATCTAAAAATAGGTAGTAGGTGTAGGTACGGCTTGTATAGATGGGTAGGTAGGTAAGTAGGGTTTGAATAGGTAGCTACCAAAAATGTTATAGAGACTTATTTGCATTTGAATACGAATTCTGTTGACCCCGGTGCTCACCGGTGTTATTCCTTCTGCATTGACTCATAAATTCCGGCTTCCGGTACTTATACTATACATATTACCTATACGTACCTAGCAGAAACAGGAACTACCGACAGCCGAACAAAATTTTAAGTTTAAAAAACAGAAATCCGACTACAGAAAAATAAAAAATTGTTCAAAAGCACAAAATAATAAAATAATTCAGACAAGAATGCAAGAAATGCATTAGGCACCTAGTACAAAAATGGTCAAGTTAGAGCCGTGGTCACATTCACATGACAGTTCACCAAGCAAGTAGGTATATCTGGACCTTCCTTTTGGAAGGTCAAAGTTGGTTCTAAAGCAGGTACTCATAAACTAGGTACTTTTATAAACAAAGGAAAATAAAAAATGAAACTAAGCCAAAAAATCGACAAAAGAAGAAAAAACTCTAAAAAACTACAGTGACAGTGACACACAGATAAAACAAAATCATGATGGTATTGTCACGATCTATTTAAAACTCAGACCAAATAAAAAGAGAAGACGCCGCGCCGCGAACAACAAAAGTGAAGCCACACAAAACCGTGCTCCTGCAAGTAAACATACACTAAAACCATGCTCATCGCTCTTAATACGTCACGAGTCTTAAAAATAGAATTATGCCTTCCTGTGTAGTGAAAACTTGTAAAAACAGC
Organism: Scotopteryx bipunctaria; assembly: GCA_949320045.1. NCBI lineage: Eukaryota > Metazoa > Arthropoda > Insecta > Lepidoptera > Geometridae > Scotopteryx > Scotopteryx bipunctaria. The sequence continues at coordinate 6,231,425 of OX439450.1, read as the reverse complement.
AGCAAATCACATAAAAAGGTTCACGGAATCACTTTTCACTTGTAAGTACTTCAAATAGCATGGTTTCTTAATTATTATACTATGAATTTAGGTTACTTGGAACACACAACCTTAAAACCTTCGACACCCACATAGATAAAAAGGTGGCTTCACTTTTGTTGTTCGCGGCGCGGGGTCTTTTCTTTTTATTTGGTCTGAGATTTAAAATAGCTGTCAACTGTGTGCGTATTGTCATTGTGAAGTCTGTGTGCTACTGTCAGTTTTATCGCTAGGAGTAAACAATGTCATTGGCTAGGGCTAGGAGTAAGGAATAGTGTTCCGTGGTTTTTATTGACATGTTTTGCTTTTTGTAATTTCAATTTTTATATGACTTTCCTCATTCGACCCTGGTTTCTATGCATATATTACCAGCTCTGAGTAAAATTAAAACTTTTTGTCCTATCTCTTACAACTTGAGATTGAGATATTCAACAGTAAAAATGGCAAATCCTGCTACAAAGAAATCTGAAAGATTATCGCCCTCTGTTTTGCCGGTACATTACAATCTATTACTGTGTCCAGATTTAAAATCTGGACTTTTTCAAGGAAGTGTTCAAATCAACGTCCAACTATTAGAAGAAAGGGAAAATGTGAAATTAAACACTCACTTCTTAGATATTCAAAATGTAAAAGTACTTAGTCAGGGTAATTTGGTGCCTGTATCAAGGTATTTTGAAGATACGGAATTGGAGCAATTGATTGTTGAATTCCCAGGCAATGTGAGCTCCGGAGATTATCAAATCAATGTAGATTTCAGTGGTTGCTTGACAAAGAACATTGTAGGTTTATATTTGTCTCAATTGAAAGGCAATAGGTAAGCATCTACTTCGGAGAGTAATATTATTGATCACCTAATGAGACTAACATTTAACAATTTCAGTTGGTAAATTAAAATTTCAGAACTATGGTGGCTAGTAAGTTTCAGCCAACATATGCCAGGCAAGCCTTCCCCTGCTTCGACGAGCCAGACTTCAAGGCTACCTTTGACATCTCACTGGTCAAACCCCAGACATACATTGCATTGTCTAATATGAACGTAAGTTTTCATGATAACTTCTTCATGAAGTAAATGATGCTCAATACTTATTTTATGTTTTACTGTGCCTGTTGGCTTACTTAAATAGAATCAAAAATATCTCACTAGTAACCCCTTGTGTTGTGTATTCTACACCCATAATTTGTTTTCAGGAAAAATCAAGAACGGTAGACAATACTACTCAATTAGAAACAGTTAACTTCGCCACCAGTGTTCCCATGTCTACTTATTTAGCATGCTTTGTTATCTGCGACTTTGATAACAAGGAAGTTGAAATAAATGCGAAGGGGATCGGAAAGAATTTCACATTGAGATCATTTGCTCAGAAAGATGAAACACACAAGATAGACTTTGCTCAGGACATTGGAAAGAGGGCTACAGAGTTTTATATTGATTACTATCAAGTGCCATTCCCTCTGCCCAAACTTGGTAAGATTGCTATTGCCCTCTGCCTCAGTGTCTTCTAATTATGGTTAGGGGAACAAAGATCTGCACTGACATCCCGCGGTGGGGTGTATTGTGCATTATCCCCCCTGCTAACCCTCCCCCAGCCAGCCCAACTCCTTGAAGTACCGGAGGAGGACCTTGGGATGTTGGCAGCAGCGTTCCAGTATCCTCGATGTTGAGGCTGTAGGTGGTGTTGATGAGGTTGATGGTGATGCCGTGCAATTCTCGATGACTGTCTGCAGTCCCGATTTATGTCTTATTTCATTTGTTGCGGAGCAATGTAGCGTCCCTCAGTGTCTTAAAAGGTTCTATTTTGTTACAGCTATCATAATAGAATGTAAATAGAGTAAATGAAAGTAAGAGTAGGATGTTAGGATCATAGCAATATAGATCTATGGTCTCTGTCTACTCTTATGGAAAACAGGCATAACTAGACCAGTGTAAAATTAATGAACTTGAGTGTAAAAGATGATCATCATTTGTAGGAAAGGAATCCTGGCGTGAGTCCACTGTGCAGCGCACAGTTACTCTGGTAGTGACCCCAGCTTTCGATCCTAAGGTCGTGAGTTCAAATCCGGTAGTTCACTAACGATTTCTGTTCAAAAAATTTACGTGCGCTATACCAGTATGGTACTCTCAAACAGTGAAGAAAAACATCGTGAGGAAACCGGCATGTTGTAGATCCTAAACAGTTAAAAAACATACCAAGTGCATGAAAGGAGCCTTTGATGCGCACTTTAAATCGTTTCACCACACCGGTTCGAAAGAACTAGTGACATAACTAGGAGAGCTTTGTTTCTCCACCACCAACTCAAATTATACAGATATTTTGTTTTCTAGATATGATTGCTATCCCAGACTATGTATCTGGAGCAACGGAGCACTGGGGTCTGATCACCTACAGAGAGACACAATTCCTCGTTGATGAAGCCACAGCATCTGCCAGCAATAAGATTGGTGTTGCCAACACTATAGCTCACGAACTAGCACACATGTGGTTCGGGAATTTAGGTGAGATTATATCTTTATAAACCTACATCTACCAAGTTCTAAATATAAATTAAAAAAAATACCTACACATTATACAGTCAGTATAATATAAATTAACACTTATCTAATCTTTTAATTCTTTCAGTTACATACAATGTATGGCTTATTTTAAGTTCTCAAAAGATTTTAAATGAGCTTTATCATCATGCCTAATTATTATTATCTTATAAATACTAGTAGTTTGTCCTAAGCTAAAATCTTTACTGGAGGTTTTACTGTTCAAAAAATTTTTTACTTATAGCACCAGTACTCTTAACCAGCATGTCGTAGAACCGTAGTAAAAAGAACTTGTGACATGACTAGATATATAGATTATCATACAGTACTCCTATTTACTTTTACTCACTACATATTCATCTCTGTTTATTCCAGTTACAATGAAATGGTGGGATGAAGTCTGGCTGAATGAAGGTTTTGCATCATACATGCAAGTTAAATCGCTGAATTCAATTGAACCATCCTGGACTATGGTAACTTTCAAATCTTTATTTATTTGTATGGCTGTGTACCTGAGACTAAGGGTCCCCAACCACCACTTTGTTCCATAACCTAATAGAATATAGGACTATATGGACTATAGGTAACCTAATATAGAGGCACGTCATCTGCGATGATTTAACGGACATTTGAACATTTACTTTTCGTTTTTTTACTGGAAAAGTGGCGATCCTGTTTTAGACCAGGGCAGTAGGCGGAGACAGATAGAAAAAAAGTAAAAAAAACGGTCAAGTGAGAGTCGAATTTGCACACGAAGAGTTCCGTACCATCGTACATCTACATAAATGTTTCTCGTATGGAGCCCCCTTTTATTTTATTTTATTATCTGTTGTTATAGCGGAAATAGAAATACGAGGAAAATTTCAAGTCTACCTATTACGGTTTATGAGATACAGCCCTCTGATAGACAGACATAAGACCAGACGGATGGACAGACGGACGTACGGAAAGCGGAGGCTTAGTAATAGGTTTCCTTTGGCACCCTTCGGGTACGGAACTTTAAAAAGGAATGTCAAGGTTGACGTTGTATTTACGAAAAGAGTTTGAGAGGTCCCAATCACTACTTTTAAAATAATATTGTTGCTTTTACATTACCAGTTTCGCCATCTACCTTCAGTACAAGTTTTTAAACATATTTTCTTGTTTCAGTTGGATCAGTTCCTGACGAAAACCTTACATCCAGTGCTGATTACCGACGCAAAACTCTCCAGTCATCCGATTGTGCAGACAGTCGCCACCCCAGACCAAATCACTTCTATTTTTGACACAATCTCGTATAATAAGGTGTAGATTCTAAATTAGAGCACCAAAGCTACTACATCAAATTCCATTTAAATTTAAATTTCCTTAATTTGACGTCCTCAGTGGCGTGGCGGTGGAGTGCTTGACTGAGATGCAAGAGGCGCGGGTTCAATTCCTGCTGCGGAAGAAATGTTTGCATGTTTTGCAAATATTTCTTCCGGGACCTGGGTGTTGTAACATTATGTATTACAAGTATGTATTAACACAAAAAATCCCATAGTACAAGCTTTGCTTAGTTTGGGGCTAGATAGTGCTTGCACAAATATTTATTCTATTTAGATTCAATTCAATTTATTAAATGAAAAAAATATTTTTTGTTTTGTCCACTTAACTTGGTCATTGACCTGAAGCAAGATTGAAAGAACTGGTAGTAACTCCAATTCTTATTTTTAGGGTGCTTCAGTCCTGCGAATGCTGGAAGGGTTTACAGGTGAAGAGAATTTCCGTAAGGGGGTATCGGATTATCTTAAGAAATACGAGTTTGGAAACACAGTCACCCAACAACTGCTTTCGTCGCTAGAGCCCTACTTCAAAGTCGACAATCCAGATTTAAATCTTAGGTAATTACGTAAGATTTTTATAAATAACACCATCATAGAGTCCCAGTTCTGACCCCACACATAAAACTACAAGTACCATGCCACAACATGCAGACTGAAGAAATATTTACAGAACATTCAAACAGTTCTCCCACAGCGGGAATTGAACCCAAAAAATCATCGAGCATTTTCTTTATAGGCAAATCTTATGGTTTCAGTTATATCATGGACACATGGACGAGACAGATGGGATATCCCCTGTTGACTGTGAAGCCGGAAAGTGGGAGTGTTTATACAATAACACAGTCCAGATTCTTACTGGACCCCAAAGCAAGCTACAAAAATGACTCGAATTACAAGTAAGTAATGCTCCAATATGCATAGAGCCATTAATGCCTATGGGGGTAAAGTCTGTGGGGTAGGCAAAAAGAGCGGGAACCCTGCCATGTTCTCCTTGATGTTTCTTTGTTTACATTTTTTGACTAAGATAAAAAAGAGGCATTCCTCGTAGCGCGCTAAGATGAAGCGCGCCCAGACGAAGCGCACCTAAGTTGTTCCACATAGCGCACCCGTTTAGGCGCGCTTCATTCAGTTACAGTATTTATAAAACAAATAAAACTTACTGACTGGCTGACAATCAACGCACAGCTGACAATCATCGGCAATTCCTTTCTTAGTGCATTCCTACACCAAGTCATAGACACACATGAAACATTGAGCTTTTCAGCCCATATCGGAAATTCTTGAGCTTTTATTCATCATAATGGTGTAAGGGATCACTGATAAAAGAATTCTCTAAATTCAACTCCTAGAGGACGCAGTGGGAAGATGAAATAAAAACCCAATCTAGTTAAAATCTCGGGATGCTGCACTAGTTTGGTTAATACGAACTTGCCTATTTAAAAAAAACGGGTCAAGTGCGAGTCGAATTCGCACACGAAGGGTTCCGTAGCATCGTACCATGTACATAAATGTTTCTTGTGTGGGGCCCTCTTTTATTTTTATTATTTGTTGTGATAGTAGCAATAGAAATATAAACTGAAAATTTCAACTCTACCTATTACGGTTTATGAGATACAGGCCGCTGACAGACAGACGGACGGACGGACAACGGAGACTTAGTAATGGGGTCTCGTTAGCACCCTTCGGGTACGGAACCCTAAAAAGATGCACTATTGTACCTTTCAGCTACCGTTGGTTCGTTCCAGTCACGTACAAGACGAACAAAGGAGCAAAACAAAAGATTCTATGGTTCCCTGATAATGCTGAAAGTGGTAAGTTCCTTGTTTCAGTGCGTTAGCTAGTCCAGACCATCTGCTTTTATATTATATTTAAGCATCTATTAAGCGATTTGAATTAGTTTTTGACCGAACGAATGCATAAAAAAACACTTTGTTGTAGTTACACCTTGCATAAATAAAGTTTAAATACGTTCAAACAAACGTACTACGCTTTTAACGCTAAAGAGCTATGTCTTTTAGACAACAGAAAGTTCCAGATTTGAATGGTCCATCATTTTAGTTTTAATGTAAAGTTTTTTACAGTTCAACTAAAGTTGGAAGATGATGAGTCGTGGCTCAAAATAAATAACAACCAAGTGGGCTTCTACAGAGTCAACTACACAGAAGAATTGTGGCAGAAGTTAGTGAATCAACTTAAATTACAATCTGACCAGGTAAGCGTCACCTCTTTTAAATCAACCCTACCTCATTCTATTGAAATATGAACTTTATCTTAATTAACTAAAGTCTAGACTTGCAAACCAGTGAAATATAAGTAGTTATTTCACACAGCGCCATCTAGCCTCAAACTAAGCAAAACTTCAACTACTGGAACCAGATAGCTGATAAAATACCTATATACTTTTTAAAATTGGCGGCCTCGGTGGCGTGGCGGGCGATTGCTCGGTAGAGACGCAAGAGGCGCGGGTTCGATTCCCGCTTGCTGTTCTAAACTTGCTGTACCCACGATTAGGCTAGGTAAAGTTAATAAATCATTTAAAGGGCAATGTGTACGCTTCTATAACAAGCGAGATGACAAATTTGTCAGTTAATAAATTCAAAACACTAATAAAACAAAAGTTGTATAAAAAAGCTTACTATAAAATATCCGATTATATAGAAGATAAAAATGCTTGGGACTGAATGCTCCAACTCCTTTTATAACATGATTGTAAAGGGATCATTTTCCAAAAAAATAGCTAAGCGTGGTTTCTTGCCTGTATCTTCCACGCCTGGTCGCGTTACGAACAGGTGTAAATGCAACGTAGATTTAAGACGTGTCCAAGTGATCCCAGTGATTTTATGGAATAAAAATTTTTGACTTTGACTTTGACTTTGCTGCGGAAGAAATGTTTGCATGTTCTGCAAATATTTCTTTCGGGTCTGGGTGTTATGGTACCATGGTATTCTTAGTTTCTAATACCCACGACAAGGAATCCTAGTGTGGGGTCAGGACTATGTATGTGACTTATTATATTTATTTAAATACAAACCCAAGCACATGATAACAAGCATGTACGTTCATCACAAATGTTTTTCCCTGGCGGGAGTCGAATCCACAACCATACACAAAAGGCAGAGCTGCTACATACTTCCTTTGACAATGTAAAGTCAACCTTATCCCCTTTATATTACAGTTGAGTATATCAGATCGAGCCCACCTGTTGAACGATGCATTTTCTCTGGCTATGGCCCGTGTGGTACCTTACGGACTGGCATTGGATCTCAGCACATATCTCTCTGTGGAAGAAGATTTTGTGCCTTGGGATACGGCAGGAAGACTGTTTGCAGAATTGTCGGATAGATTGATTAATTCCAGAGGACTAAAACTATTGCAGGTATCATTTAATCTACTACTACTCTTGCCACTTTCAGTGTGGTGAAAGGATCAAAGTGTGCCTAGAATAATGCATCATCATCATCGTCAGCCTATAGCAGTCCACTGCTGGACATAGGTATCCCCTAATGAGCGCTATCGCTATCTCCTTGACGCATCCCGTTTCTGCCAAAAGCCTCCTAATTCAAACTGGGATGGATTATGATGAAGCATGGTGACAGGTGATCAGCCCGTCGCCCATGGTCCATGATGTTGGAGAGGATACTATACGACTTTTACGACATGCTCGGGGAGATAAGCAGCTGGACGCATTTTATGTCTTTTCTTTATACCCAGTCCAGCAGAGAAGACCAATTTTTCTAAATACATACGATTGAATTAGGTTAAGTTTGATTAGGTATAATTGTAAACATTTGTTCCGTTTTTCAGAAATTCGTTCAATCTCTGATAACACCTCTGTACCAGAAGCAAAGCTGGGATAAAAAAGAGAATGGTGTTATAAACAGGTAATGTACACTTTTATTTAGTAAAATTTTTATCACTGTGTTTCATTTGATTTGGAACCGTGACCATTTTTAGAACAAGCTGTCTATCTATCTAGTCGTGTCACTAGTTCTTTCGGACCAGTGTGGTGAAAGAAATTAAAGTGCGCCTCAAAGGCTCCTTTCGTGCACTTGACACATATTTTTGAAATTCTTTTGGTTCTACGACATGCTGGTTTCCACGCGATGTTTTTCCTCACCGTTTGAGAGTACTGGCATAGCGCGGGATCACTACCACTAGACTAATAGAATAATTGTTCTGTAAGGCTTGTTCGATGGTGCTAATACCCCTAGACGATTCCGTTTCTTCCTAAAAAGTTAGTTCCGATATTTGGTTTAGGATGGTAAAAAGGCCACCTTATTAGATCTGCTGAATTGAATTGCATACGATTTACTAAAATTCCGACCATTTTACGGCCAAATATGAATCTGCTGCTGAATCAAATTGCCTACAATTTGGACCATTTTTGGAAAATTACAGGAATCGCTCAGGATTTGCTATAAAATCGAAAAATTAATTGCTATAGATGAATTGCTGAAAGTGGCCTTTTTAGCCCCACTGATCTGTATTTAGATCAAAGGAAGGCCATAAGTAGAGTAGGCACATAAAAACATACTGCAATTATTGAACATCAATTTATATCCTTCCAGTTTACTACGTACTAAGATACTATCGCTAGCGACGCGGTTCGAATTACCCGATGCCAAGTCTAAAGTGAGACAAATGTTCCTAGCTTGGCTCAACAGCCGCGGCTCAGCGCAGCCTTTGAACATAGATATCGACTTGCGAGACTTGGTATACCACTATGGTAAGTTTTCTCATTCACAAATATAGTACGGAGGGAGCGAACCTGAACTCAGATTCAACACCGCATATTTTTTAATATAATTTGTTAAAATTAACATGACTTTCACCTTTTAACGTAGCGGCAATAATCCTTTCCTTCATTCATACCTTGATTCGAAACGTTTCCTTCCACTTAGATTTGTCTTAATTCCTTCAAAACCCACATAGATACTCGTATGTGCTCGCATAATACATAGCAGACATGAAGATGTTATTTGTACGCGAGCAACAGATAAATAATAAAATCAGTTTATTTAAAATCTCCAATTACGATATGACTAGACTTTTTATTTTTTTTTTCTTGTTACAGGTATGCAGTCAGCGTCACAAGAAGAATGGGATAAGCTCTGGGTATTATATTTGAAAGAAGACGATGTTCAAGAAAAATCAAAGATCAGACTCGCCCTGACGTCTCCTCGGAATGAGGCAATATTGAAACGGTATGTAAATATCATTCATAACAATATCTGGAAAAATCTATGCTTTGACATTGTACTTTTATGTTAAAATAAATATGGCAACAGATTTCGCAATAATTTTATCTAGGTTCTTTAATGTAAAACAAGTGAGTATTGTTATTATATAAGATCACAAGAGTTAAGTTTTGTCACTGAAAAGGGTAAAAAGGCTAAAACGTCAAAAAAAGATTTTTCGTTTTGACGCTTTAGCGTTTTTCCTTTTTTCCAGTGACGCTTTGCTTATGACTATTTGGCGTTAAGTTTTCGAGGTAACTAAAATAATTAATAAAATGATTAGGTACATCCGCTGCTCGCAACTAACTACTAGCGTACAACTATAATTTACTAAATCATAGTTAGAGTCATATCAATGATTTATTATTTTGTAGATTCTTGGAACTGGCATGGGACGAATCAAACATCCGCAGTCAAGACTACCTGACAGTCTTACACTACGTCAGTTCGAATCCGGCTGGCACATCACTAGTTTGGGAAGACGTTAGAAATCGATGGCCGGCGTATATCGATAGATTCACGCTCAACAGTCGATATCTCGGCAACCTTATACCGGGCATCACTAGTAGCTTCGACACTGAGGGCAAGTTGAAAGAGGTTTGTTTTTTTTAATAATAATAAATAAATATTTGTAGACATTTCACACAGCGCCATCTAGCCCCAAACTATCCAAACCTTGTACTATGGGCACCAGATGGCTGATAGAATACTTATAATACATAATACTACAATACTCAGACCAGGAAGAAATATTTGCAGAACATACAAACATTTCTCCCGTAGTGGGAATTGAACCCGCGCCTCTTGCCTCTCAGCCGGGCACTCACCCGCCATGCCACCGAGGTCGTCAAATTAAACAACATACCATCTTCATTTTCGGCACAACATGTCTCCCTTTTTCATTTTCACCTATCACTGTTCATTTCAGTACTCACGCCTTTCACAGGCATGTCTTTCATACAATCCATAATATATTTTCTGTCTTTATACTACTCAATAGACTCTACATTTTTAAGAGATATTCATAAACTAAGCTACATCACGGCTGCATCAACGGGTCGACGGATATTACTCAAAGTTTCAGCCAGAGCGATTTAACCAAATCATACAAATTCTCCATAAATATTATGTTCAAACTATAACCATACATTTCGCTTACATAAAAGTACTGTTCTTTGTTCACACTGAAACAATACATTTTGCCTTAGATTGATTTCTGATCACATCTTGTGACCACGAAAAGTTCAAAATGGCGATTCTTCCCGCCAAGCAACTAAGCAATGACAACCAACCTCTTCCCCACAGAATAAAAAATACTCTTTATTTGAATTTGTAACAGATGGAAGAGTTTTTCGCGAAGTATCCCGAAGCCGGGGCGGGTGAGGCGGCCCGGAAACGCGCCCTGGAGAATGTACAATACAACATCAAATGGATTAAAGACTACGATTGTACTGTCACTTCGTGGCTGGAAGAAAAGACGAACAGTACTGAAGGTCCGTTAAAATCCTGCTCGTAAAAAAATCTACGCAAGCAGTATTGCAATAAAAATTTGTTTATAGTACCTCACAAAAATACAAAAAAAATACGCTTATATTGTTATTATAAAATTTATATTTCTAGTATGTTTTGCATTTTTTATAACACAAGATTTAAATGATGTTTTTTTATAATATTTTTCACAACTACCTTTTAGTTTATTCAAAATAGAGATCACTTTTACCAGTGTAATGTACTTAATACATGGTTTATCTATGTAAGTACAATAAAGAGCTTTTAATAGAATAAATCATATTATTTATTTATGACACCTTTTGCGAAACGGCTAAAAGCGTGCTCTACTTTAGATTAATGATTTAAGCCGCTTTAGTCTTTCCGAGAACTGCGTAGTAGCTGTAGGCTGTCCGGACTATCTGGAACATATTAATTACGAAATTATAATTACGAGTAAACATTAGAAGTAGAAGTACTTTGTGCTTAGACCACTTAAACTCAAAAAAATATAAGAATAAACCTAAAGGAAAATAACAGAATGTCGAACGTCATATGTTGTTAAAATGGACAATCAAACATACCTACGACACGACATAATGTTTTACAGGGGTAAAAACGTATCAAAAAGCGTAAATCTTAAAAGTACCTACCCCCGAAATTGAGAAATATTTGCCATACAAATGTAAAATCTATTATGATTATTTTTCAAAAACAACCCCTCAAAAGGAATGCAACAGAGTGTTTGAGTTATTATGGGAACTTCTAAAAGAGTTGTAGTTTGCGTAGTACAATTTAAAAAAATGATTATTTTCTAAACACCCCTCAAAGGAGGCGGGAGAGGGTGTGCTTGTCGGAACTTTTTAACGGGTGGTACGATTTGCTTAAAACTTGGTTTTTATTCTTTAAATGAGAACTTAGGTATAACGAATTTGGGGGTTTACCACATCGAAAATGTGTAACTTTTTTTATTGAATTACTAGCTGCCGCCCGCGGCTTCGCTCGCGTGGTACACGGATAAAAAATAGCCTATATGTTAATCCAGCACACGTATTATGTATATTCCAAGTTTTATTCAAATCCATTCAGCCGTTTAGGCGTGATTGAGGCACAAACATCCAAACATCCTCACAACTTTCGCATTTATAATATAAGTAAGATCCCTTTACAATTCATCATTAGGCGAGTTGGAGGAGCGTTCAGATTCCGTGTATACCTACTTTGCCTTCGCCCGCGTCTTTCCCTTCTCCAGCTCCTTAACTGTCTATATGCAAAAAATCTGGTTAATCCGTCACTCTGTTTCTGCGTGAAACAAGGACAAAAACAAAAGTAACCACACTTTCGAATTAATAATATTAGTATGGATTTCAACTTCGCTACGATCCTTACCTACGTTTCGCAGAGTCGGTAGTTGACATGTCTTATTACTTCTTCAATAATGAAGTAGGTAACCCTCATCACATCTCTGAGGGCCGTGGTTTAAAAGTTACGTATTTTGAATAAAATATACGTTTACCTGATACATTGTAGAAACTGTGTGGATACCTACCAAATATAAATTCATTTCATAAAACAAAATCTAAGGTTAGGGATTAATCCAATACAATCTGTGATTAGGTAGGTAGGTAGGTACTAACTGAAAATAAGTCACCATTTTGTGGTGATCGACAAATGATTTATGTTCTACTGTTTCTATTTAAGTGTGTTGTGTCCTTTAGGAGTTGAATCTCGAGATTTCTTTTCTAACATCTTATGAGGAAACTTTGGGACAAATGGTTCAGGCTGTGCGTTGATTAGCAATTTATTTAGGTATACATATCGATTGTTATCCACCTGTATAAAAGTAGGCAGGTCCAGCGTATTGAAAGGCGCCGCGTGCAATGTTCTCGGGATCATCATTCCAAAGCCAAGGATCGCTATCTCGCGACGTATCTTCGGACTGAGGGACCAAATCGCCGCGCTGAATGGACCCTCACCTCGTACGGAAATCTGAGATCAAATAAACTTTTAAAGCCAGGTCTCCGTCCGGTTCAAGTTTTCCTTGCAACTTACACTAAAATCTCCACATAAATACATTGGAGATGCTTTCAAGCAATAAATGTGTATCGAAGTAATGTTTTGTGTAGAGGTTTTTGTGTGATATTTCGGCAAACCCACTACAGCTAAATTAATGTATAGGTACCTACCCGGCAAACTGGGCCTGCTTCTGCCTGGTACTCCAAAAACTACTCTACTCTTTATCAAAGAGTAGAGTAGGTTTTGAACATTTTTATAACGTAGGTATTATACCTGGGCACCTACATTATAAAACTGACAATTTTGTCGATATATTATTTTTACCTCATTAAAGACCGCGTCTCCATAGCTACAGAAAAGGAATAGCTGTGTCAGTGTCCCGCACATATATTGAAATAATGAGACAATCTGCATGATACTCATTTGTTCCTATAAAATAAAGAAAAAAAATATTTTAAAACATTAAACAGAACATACACCCACGTACATAAAATCACGCCTGTCTCCCATAGGAGTAGGCAGAGATCACGGATCTCCATTTGCTACGATCCTGACATACCTACTTCTTTCGCTTCATTCGCTCTCATTACATTTCCCTTTTCCAAAACGTCGTCGATTTGATCCAGGTACCTACCTACGTGCTCCAAGGTCTTCCCCTTTCAACGGTACCATTCGCATTTGCCTCATACACCTGTTTCGTTAATCTTCTTTCATTCACCCTCTCTACATGACCGAACCACCTTAATATATCTTTCTCAATCCTCATCACTGTCGAGTAACTCTTTCATTCTTAAACCATATTCCCTACCTTTCAAATCTTGAAAACAACTGACCATGAGCAAATAAAACAGTTGGTTTCTTTCATAACTCTCAATCAACACTTCGTGGGAAACGAGACGTGAAGGGTAGCGTACAGCATCACGTCATGCGGATGATTAGAGTTTTTTGCAATCTATATAGCGTTCCCACGAGTGTAAAGGGATTTAAACGGTCCACCCCCGAAGTATTACGTGAACATAAGTAAAGTAAATTATAGTCAGAAAGACAAGTCTTCCTTAAAATAGCGATCAAATTATGTAAATAAAATGAAAAATCTGAAATCTTGAATGTAAAATCTCACCGATGTAAGTCGTATGGCTACTGTACATAGAGTCAATGTTGCTAAGAAGAAATACACTCCCAAAATATCACGAAGTAATTTATCAAGCGTTGTAATTGATCTGAAATAGAACAAAGATGGTAACATAACTATTGCCAGTGTACAAACAATGTAAAAATAAATTGTAAAATACTTGCTTGATCAACTGTGTATGTGTTTGATGACATCTAATTATATTCAAATGAGCTGTTTCATCCAGCTTCCTAGAAGGAAAGTACACCTTTCCTATGCCCCCAATTTTGGAACACTCCAGCTTTAGAGCGGAAAACTGGCCGCAAACGAATATCATCACTCCTATAGACGCAGTATCGAATGCCACGTGCATACTGACGCAGTAAATAGCTGCGAGAGCCTCGGCTAAAATCACTACTACGTAGTAAAATACATGCATATGGTCCAACGGGTTCCAACTGGGCAGAATATGGGGGTAGCCTTCGGGTGTACTTCCCAAGGACCATAGAAGCCCGTACTCGATAAAAGGTGACAAAATGTAAATGATGGCCGTAAACCCATAGATCCAATGCAGTATAGTGGACATTTTTTTGAACTTTGCTGTGTAAATCGTAGTAGAACTGCAGACTTGATTTTTTTCATCATCCGATCGGTCAAATTCCACAGTTGAAGGTACAACTTTGCACATACTTTGATCGTTCTCCAATCGTACCATTATATTCAAGAGACGTAGCCAGTCATTTCGATTTCGGTTCAGAGAGAACAGCTTAAGGATGCCCATTCCGCTGAAGGAAATTACACTAAAACATTCGAACAACCTATCGGGGTCGTCTTTGGCAAAAACCAGTGCTATCAACTGTAACACATAAATACTCAAATAGGAGAAAATACATAATTTGGCAAGAATGTGCACTTTGTCACCCTTGGTTCCGAACCACAGACCCCTAAGGCGAACTGACTGAACAATCCTTAGGACAAGGGTTAGCTCTTTAGATGACATGATTTAGATTTTTATAAATTTTATAATCACAAGCAGCTAGTTTGAATCACATCAGCCGATAGAATCGAGGGTGAAAATTTTGTTTCATAGTGAGTAAATTACCTACGTCTAATTTTTGTCTTCATGTCGCTGATAGCTTACGAATACAGACATTTTCAAAATGATACCGTGATGATACTCGTAACTTATTTTAACTGTTTGAACCCAGCTTTAGAGATTTTAATGCTCTCTTGAGGTAGGTACTTCTTTAGATATTTCAAATAAGTATGATGCGTACCTAAGCAACGGGATAAGATAAAAATAAATGATGGATAAGCATCGAAAGTAATTTGATTCATATTGCTGTTATTTCAGGACCCTCTCTTTCTGCTTTATACAAAATTATAGGTAACTAAGGAGGCTCCTTAGGTAGTAGAACGGTTTAGGGGAGTTGTATTTGTTATGTCAATTGACGCGAGACTTCAGTGAAGCGTCGGAATAGCTGTCATCAACTAAAACATACGAGATTTGCAACCAACGATACGTCCCCGGTTAGGGCTTAAACTAAACAAGTACATAATTTATAAAGTGTTCGAATATTATACCTAAAGCAAAAAAATCTGATCCCAATTCTGACGAGCATAAAAATGATATCTTACTTATATTATAAATGTGAAAGTTTGTGAGTTTGGATGTTTGGATGTTTGTGCCTCAATCACGCCTAAACGGCTGAACGGATTTGAATGAAACTTGGAATATACATAGTACATGTACTGGATTAACATATAGGCTATTTTTTATCCGGATACCACGCGAGTGAAGCCGCGGGCGGCAGCTAGTAATAATATAAATAGTCGTTGCCAAGGTAACTGGATTGTCGGAACAAAGCGTACGACTCTATATGACCCATTGTCAATGCAGAAAAAAATAACTCGTTTTATTCGTTCATATTGTCAGTATGCAATTATAGGTACTAATTTAATTTAGGTAGGTACCTACACACTTGAAAATATCATAAAACATCTTTTAGGTACCATATTCATCACCGTGTAGAGCGCGACAATTCTGTTCCATCACATGACATGACAACTCCTCGCACCCCTAAGGAGCCTCCTGTGATTTGAAGTCTTGCCTATTTTACTATTTTTATGTGACATTCGTTGATGCCGTTAATTATTATCAATCATTATAATCAAACTTGCCACATGATACAAACTTTCCTTGTAATTTGGGTTATTATCAACAAAACAAATTAATTAATTAAATCAGTAGGTAAGTGCAGGGAGGGATCGGATAAATTTATCCTTAGCTACCAATTTTATATTTCTGGGAAGCCAATCTTCTGTCGGCTCCATCAAAAATATTTATTAACCTATCTGCAACTTAATAACGAGGCTAAAGTGTAATCGAATCATTTTCAATTCCACCCTTCTTGTGTTTCCGACATTTACCTAGGTATATTGCAAAACAAACAACCGCCTATAGTTACCACACAGCTGTGAGATTCTCACCACTATATTTCACACATGGTATGTGTGTGTACAGTTCTGTACAGTTGCATAAAACTGAAAATATCAAAGAAAAACAAATTGCATTATTCAAGTTAAATATTTATTTACATTTAAAATAATTATAAATATTAAATCAATATCCATTTACGAAATCCTAGTCGTCAAATTTTAGTGTCTTCAAATGTTTCACCAAGATGCCTGCCAGCCGTTGCCGTTGGAACGGAAATCAATGGAACTCGTCAATCCAGAACCAAGACCGGAGCCGTAAGCATTTGATCCAGACCCGCTAGCCCAGTCTCTCGAAGATCCCGAGTCTCCCCATGATCCGGAACTTCTTCCAAATCCAGATCCAGCGGAACCAGATCCCCATCCATTAGGTTCTCCCCATCCATTTGATCCTCCGGAGTTCCTCCCGAAACCAGAGCCGGAACCGCTCCATCCATTGGATCCAGAACTTCTGCCGGAGTTCCAGCCTGAAGACCTGACTGGTGGGCTGCTGTCGTAGGCAGAACTGCCCTGCCATCCTGTTCCACCTGAATAAGAAAATATATATCTTGATTCTTGTTCTAACATCGTTTTACATCTGGGTCGACGATGGACGAATTGGGCATGCCAAAACTTTAGTATCTACCTACGACGGCAGCGTGTCTCTGACAGTACGGATGCGGTTAAGAGCCTGTACGGTTTTTTTAGGGACCAAATTTCGATAATTTGAGTAATGGTTATTGGGCGTTACTCAATATTGATATCGATAGACGATCTCAGCGGCGCGTAAGGTTTGATTCTCGCTGCGGGAGAAATGTTCGCATGGAATGCAATTATTTCTTCGAGTATGAAATGTTGTGTGTGGTACGAGTAGTAGTGGTATGGTAGTTTCTGAAAACCACTATAAAGGGAATCCTAGTATTACGGATAGAGGTAGGTACTAATTATACTAATCGTTCTGATACTAATCGTACTAATTTAAAGGATTTACAGTAAATGATAAATGACATTTATTTGCTTGAAAACATGTGTTTAAATAATAATGGTCTTAAAAATAAATCAGTCCAATTTTTGTCCTACCAAAGTCTATGGCATGCAAATATGATAATGTTGATAAATTAATAAATTAAAAATAAATGTTAATAAATTAAAGTGCGCCTCAAGGTCTTCTTTCATGCACTTAACACTTCGAACTTTTTAGGTTCTACGACATGCCGGTTTCCTCACGATGTAGGTATACACACACATCAAATTTTCAAACAGAGAAATCTATTGGTGCACGACCGGATTTGAACCCACGACCTCAAGATCGGAGTGCGGAACCGCTACCACTAGACCACCAGTGCTCTCAAAGTGTCGGATCACAACAATATGTGACTGCTGGGTGTTATTATTATAATTACTATGAGGACGAGTACCTCCACCTAATCTTATCTTACTTATATTATAAATGCGAAAGTTTGTGAGGATGTTTGGATGTTTGTGCCTCAATCACGCCTAAACGGCTGAATGGATTTGAATGAAACCTGGAATATACATAGTACATGTACTAGATTAACATATCTAGGCAATTTTTTATCCGGGTACCACTCGAGCGAAGCCGCGGGCGGCAGCTAGTACCTATATAAATAAATCAATTGAGATCGTTGATTTACTTTAGGTTAGGTGTACTTAGGTAGTTTGGTTGGTGCGTACGTACCTGGAGAGCGTGCTATTCTAGCAGCGAAGGCGCTTGTCGCTATTGCGACTAATACCAGCACTGGGACTACCTTAAACTGGAACAATGGAAAGCGCAAGTAGAATTCTAATGTGGTACCTAGGTAAACTTAGTGAAAAAGTATCAACATCATCATCAGCCTATAGCAGTCCACTCCTGGACATAGGCCTCCCCTAATGAGCGCCATCGCGCCCTATCTTCAGCTTGACGCATAATCTTTGTCAGCTTTCAGCCTTTCGCAAATCGTCACTCCACCATACTTATTAGTCTTAATAAAAGTCATAATATCTAGGTACAATTTTTTTTTCTTGGTAGACCGCGACGGCAAA
Organism: Scotopteryx bipunctaria; assembly: GCA_949320045.1. Classification (NCBI taxonomy): domain Eukaryota; kingdom Metazoa; phylum Arthropoda; class Insecta; order Lepidoptera; family Geometridae; genus Scotopteryx; species Scotopteryx bipunctaria. The sequence goes on along the minus strand of OX439450.1, from coordinate 6,213,179 downwards.
CATAATGTAGGACGCTCTCCGGCTAGGTGGAGTGACGATGACTTTTATTAAGACTAATAAGTACTTATATACATATAAAATAACGTTATTTGACGAAAATGACTTTGCAAATATTTAGGAAATCAAATAAAGATACCATTGGTTGACTTACCATCTTTGCTGTCTTGATTTCTAATAAACCATCGTAACACATGACAGTATTTATACCCCACAAATTCTATAGAAATTAGTTTTTTGGATTCTGAATGACAATGAATTAAATGTGTAGGTAGGACTGATTCACGATTATGACATTATTTTAATAGTCGCAGTTGTTTTTATTTCTAGGGTTCCGTATCCGAAGGGTCCAACGTGACCCTGTTACTAAGCCTCCGCTGTCCGTCCGTCTGTCAGCGGGGTGTATCTCATGAACCGTAATAGGTAGAGAGTTGAAATTTTTACTCTACGTACATATTTCTATTGCCGCTTTAACAAACAATAAAAATAAAAGGTGTACATCTGGATTGAGAGCCCAATTTTTAAATCCTTGCGAAACGAAGTAAAACTTATAGGGAAATTAGTTAAAAATAGTAAAAACCTAAAGCAAAGGGCCATGAATTTCTTAAACGTGAATTAAAACTGTTATGATTAAATAACTTGGGCCCTCAGTCCAGACGCTTGCAGAAAGTGCATGACCTAAATCTCAGAAAGTACTATATCTGGATTAATCATTCTTATTTAGGAATTTAGTTAAGATTTTCTTAAATATTTTAAGAAAATTCCAAATCTGTAGAATATGTTATTACAGATTTATAGCGGTATATCTAGGGCCCTCAGTTCAGTAATATCTTTAGTAGAGGAATCTGCAAAACATGAATTTATTTGAGGAAATACATAAATACGACTCCAATTTATATTACTTAAATACCTCTGTAAATTAGTTAAAAAGAAATAATGACTAATAAGTTAATTGTTAACAAGTAAACGATAGTTGAATTTTACTAAAACGTCTGAACTGAGAGCCCAATATTTTCTGCTTTGTTGACTATGCTCGTGCTCATAGATTAATGCAAGTTAGAATAAGTGTTTTTACTATTTTTTAACTAAAATGTATAATATCGTCTGTTCTTCTAAATACCATACTTTAAGAGATAATTGGTTTTGATTTTTTCATAGAAGACAATTTTGTAGGGTAGATATGATTTTGTTACTTTTTTGGACTGATCAGTATATTAATTGTTACGGGAGTAGCTACGGGATTGGAAAGAAACGACTGCTCTTCCGAGATGATTATTGAAGACACCACACACTGATGTAGCGTTCACAGGGTGCTCGTCTCCGACGTAGTCCTCCTCATGTAGAGTCCACGTAGAGTCCTCACAGAACTGACATAGTCCTCTTACGGCACTCACTTGACTCGCACTTCACTTTTACTTCACTTTAATTTTACTTCACTAGTAGTTTCTAGTTGGTAGTGACCCCGCCTTCCGATCCTAAGGTCGTGGGTTCAAATCCGGTCGTGCGGACCAATACTCTCAAACGGTGAAGGAAAACATCGTGAGGAAATCCGCGGCTTAGTCAGCTCCGCACGTATTGACCTTGTCTTTCCTGTGGAAAAGTACGACTAAGCTGAGAGGTAAGGAAGTTTAAGTTTTTACTGAGAGGTAAGTAAGTTTAAGTTTTTACTAAGTTTCTTATGTAAGTATAGGTTTTTTATTTTCTCTAAGTTCAAAGAAATACAAATTATATTGATTTTATTTTTGCAGTTTTTCTTCGTTTCAAGTCCTTGTCTTGATCTTGCTAAATTGCTAATAATAATAAATAATAATTATTAATCTTGCTAATCTAACTTGTAGATCGCGTGGGGGCGCGAGTTGCAAGCAGCTCGCGTGGTTTTCTGGCGAAGCTACTCGAAATAGGCCCTCCCATACGAATCCGAAATAAAAATTCCACACCCCTCAACCGCTTCGGACATTCAAGCAAGAGGGGGTGAAAATAGGGGCGGGAGGGGGGGAAATTGTTGTGAAATTTTACTTGCCATACTATTCCTTATACGAATCGACCAAACGCCCCACTCGCAGTTCATTTCGGAGATGCGTAAAAGAGGGGGTGAAAATTGAGGAGGAAGGGGGTCAAATTTTTATTTAAAATTACTCGCCATCTTATTCCCTATATGAATCCACCAAAAAAATATCCATCCCACTTGACATTCAGACAACCATTCGGCGGGGGGGCGAGGAGCGTCGAATTTGGGGGTTTTCGGATTTTTCCTCCACTCCCAGTGACTCACCAAACATACATCATCATCACCCATCTCGACTCCTTCTGGGAGAACAACCATGTCAATGAGTGAGTGAGTGAGTCAGTGGTAATCGAGCTGTATATAGTATAAAAAATAAGAATAATAGTATATGACTTTCCGTCCAAAAAAGTAACAAAATCATATCCACCCTACAAAATTTTTCCTTCCAAAAAATTCAAAACCAATTATCTCTTAAAGTATGGTATTTAGAAGAACAGGCGATATTATACATTTTAGTTAAAAAATAGTAAAAACACTTATTCTAACTTGCGTTAATCTATGAGCACGAGCATAGTCAACAAAGCAGAAAATATTGGGCTCTCAGTTCAGACGTTTTAGTAAAATTCAACTATCGTTTACTTGTTAACAATTAACTTATTAGTCATTATTTCTTTTTAACTAATTCACAGAGGTATCTAAGTAATATAAATTGAAGTCGTATTTATGTATTTCCTCAAATAAATTCATGTTTTGCAGATTCCTCTACTAAAGATATTACTGAAGTGAGGGCCCTAGATATACTGCTATAAATCTGTAATATCATATTCTACAGATTTGGAATTTTCTTAAAATATTTAAGAAAATCTTAACTAAATCCCTAAATAAGAATGATTAATCCAGATATAGTACTTTCTGAGATTTAGGTCATGCACTTTCTGCAAGCGTCTGGACTGAGGGCCCAAGTTATTTAATCATAACAGTTTTAATTCACGTTTAAGAAATTCATGGCCCTTTGCTTTAGGTTTTTACTATTTTTAACTAATTTCCCTAGAAGTCTTACTTCGTTTCGCAAGGATTTAAAAATTGGGCTCTCAATCCAGATGTACACAAATAAAAGGGGGCCCCATACAAGAAAAAAAATTGAACGGTCGTAAACGATCATTGAAGTTAGGCAACACTAAGCGCGGTCAGTAATGGACTGACGGACGGACGGACAGCATTGGTTTAGTAATAGGGTCCCGTTGGCACCATTCGGGTAAGGAACCCTAATAAGGGGGCCCCATACAAGAAAAACAAATTAATATACGATGGTAAGGAACCCTTCGTGTGCGAATTCAACTCACACTTAACCGGTTTTTTTTTATTTTACATTGATAAAACCTTTGTTAGGACTGTTGCCGTGTTTAAGACCAAGTACATTCTTCCCACGCTAGTTCTTTCTTTGTAATTGGTTCTATTATACCATGGGCTTTATTTTTCGAACATCACCGCTAACATAAGTCTTCAAACTCACTCTACCTTAGGTACATTATACATATCCTGCTAATATTATAATTCTGATAATTTTGACCACTGGATTCTGGTAGAAATACCTATGGAAATATTTTTCAAAACGCAACGATTGCGCGTTATGATGTAGGTGCCTACTAGTAGCAGAATCTAGCCTACATAATAAAGGCCATAATATTATTAGTAAATGAGTTAAGGTACCTAGTTGAATGAGCTGATGAACCTTTCAATGGTACTAAAGCGCAAACGTGGAGCACTAACCCGCAGATCTCATTTCGAGAAGAGGGACAGTAGGTAAGGGCCGATAGCACATAATAGCTAAGTAAATTATTATGTTTAAAGGTGCCTTTAAGGCGTACCTACTTTAAATCCTTTCACCACACTGGTTCGAAAGAACTGGGACACGACTATTTAGCTCGATCGTGTCACTAGAGTTGGGCCATCTTACTACTGATGTGACATGAGAGAATCGCCACAGTTATTATCAGTTGCGGCATGCTTACATACCTACCTAAGTTCTTCGCATCCAATGATCTCTGTTACACACACGTGAGGCAATAAACCGCTATGACAAAGATATCGAGGGAATTTCACTGAAATGATGACTCCGTATGAATGAATGAATCCATTTCACTATGAGACATCAATTTTATTGATAATCAAACGAGGATATAAAACCTATTCCAGTATTAAGTCCTCCACGTCGAACTAGACCACCAGTGCTCTTATGTAGGAATATGCAGGAGAGCATACAATACCATTGTTTTCCTTCACCGATTGAATGAACACGCACGTGGCTTTTGATATGATCACTTTCCGGCAACTAACGCAAACCTACCTACATAAAGAGGCAGATTCGCAAGCAGTTTATCAATTTGAATTCACAATGCTACATTGCCATTGAGATTACAAATTACCTACACTATTGTGCACTTAGATTGGTTGGTAGTGTCAGGAGTAGGTAGGTACCTAACTGTCGCTAGGTCATTGTCCTTTTTCATATCACGTGATCTAGCGTGGACTCATTTTGAAAGACGACCTTGCCTAGTTAAAAAAATTAAAATACCTAGAAAAATAATGGTTGTGTTTATACTACTAAACCAAGTGTGTAGCAATGGTGTGTGGAGTTTAAAATGTTGTGTATATTTCGATCAATTCAGAGTTTCTCAGTCTTATTAGACCTACTCAAGGACCTACTTGTCCAGTCCTAGATTCCAGGGTAGTTCCTGCAGGGCAAGATAGAACTTTGCAAAAGTAAAACGCACAGCTTAAACCGCTGGTCGTAGAATAGAATAGAATAATATTTATTGAAAAAGAAGAACACATTAACTGTTAATTAACTTAAGTTAATAAGGTTAGTGTGAACATCTGGTTCTCGTCATTGATTAGATTTACAATTAAAATTTCGTAGTAGGGAGCAGGAGGGTAATTATTAGATGGGTAGGTACACAAGTTTTAACGTGACATCTTTTTAACATGGTAGGTGAGTTCTAAAATGCACTAATAAAAACAGTGTAAATATTTATAGCCGCTGTAAAAAAGGCGTGTCATTGTATTGTGAGTTCTAAGATGCACTAATAAAAACAGTGTAAATATTTTTAGCCGCTGTAAAAAGGCGTGTCATTGTATCCACTTTAATAAGTAAATAAATTGATTTTAATAAATTAATTAATTCAGTGAATTGCTAAAAATATAGGTACCTAGGTATACCTCTTACTTATTAGTCTACGAGTTTTAGCTGTCTAGTCAAGAAGTAGCTAAGCTTGCTAATTTGTCATTTACTGTTGACGACCTCGGTGGCGTGGCGGGGGAGTGCTCGGCTGAGACGAAAGAGGCGCGGATTCGATTCCCGCTACGGGAGAAATGTTTGTATGTTCTGTAAATATTTCTTCCGGGTCTTGGTGTTCTAGTATTATGTATTATAAGTACCTATGTATTTACGAAAAAAGTACATAAGTATTTTATCAGCCATCTGGTGCCCATATTACAAGCTTTGCTTACTTTGGGGCTAGATGGCGCTGTGTAAAATGTCTACAAATATTAATTATTATTGTTATTATTGCTTGAAGTTGGTGTAGTCAATATTCATGTATTCGCTGATATTGTAAATTGATTTGCTAAGGAGAAGTGCCTTAACTATATTACAAAATTAATTCTCACATGTTATTCGTTTTAATTAACTGGTAGTTTATTAAATAGTTACTGGCCCTATGACTGAGGTTGTTTCTTAGACATATTTAGTCAGTGAGTTACATACTCCAGGCACATCATGTTTCTAAAATTCTTGTTGCTGTTAGAACCTCTTATTTTGAATCTGTCAATGTTTTTCTTCACACAAGTATTTCAAAATTTAAAATATATAGACGGATGTTGATTGTTTAACATAGGTCTAAGTTTCTGTATTGATCTCTGCATTATTCTCTAATGTAGATATCAGAAGGTTTACAAGACACAACTACGTAGTCTAAATATAAATAACTCACGTGAATCGATCGGGATATACCTTTGTACTATAAATCTATTTTATACAACTATTAGTTTACTTGAAAAAACACAAAGAAAAGCACTCATTTAAAAAATTCTTTTGAAGATGTAAGTATAAATCTATGAAATTCTTATTAATGGTCGTATGGGTATGCTCTTGTTGAAAGAGGTCTAAAAAGGTCTAGAAATGACTTTCCAGTTTAATTAGCTAACAGCTAAAGTACCTATCATTGACGCATAATCGATACTTATCTAGAGTGAACCTACCAGTCGTGATCGACCTTTCTTGATAAGGAAGTCGCTAAAAGTACTAAGTTATTATGTGGAAAATTACATATTAATTTAAGATATTTAGGTTTGTTGAATGTAAAGTAAACAAGTAATTAATTCAAAAAACTAAAACCCTCGAAACCCGTACGAAAACTAATTGAACCATAGCTTATAAATACCTAGAGGCTTATCACATGCCACTTTGTGTTTATTGCTCTTTATCTCCAAAAGTGCCAAACCTATTTAGATTACCTATTTAGCAGTTTTATGTAAACTATTGTAGGTTATTATGCCTACTTTAGGTATTGAAATATAAACACAACTATACTCACATATGGGTTTATTCAACAAAATCAAAATCAATAAATTAACATTCATTATATATTGGACTCTTTAAAATCTATTACAACCGCCTTTTTAAATCTTTCTTTCTCCACTTCCAAATCGGTATTCGACCAAGGAGTATTTTTAAAATACTATTTTATCATTCTACCAAACAAAATAGGTTTGTGATAATGCTTAGCGGCAATACTGAGTAGTACCTACTTTATCTGTGACAATACCCGCAAGACCCGGAAGAATTGTTTGCAGAACATACAAACATTTCTCCCGTAGCGGGAATCAAACCCGCACCTCTTGTGTCTCAGCCGAGCACTCACCCGCCACGACATTGAAAACGTCAAATAATAGTGACATAATGTGCATGGTATGAAATTCCTTTTTAATTTTTTATTCTCTGATAATTTCCTTTTACCTAATGAAATACTTTTTGAAGGAATTATGGGAATAATTAAAATATGGTAACGTTGTTAACGTTACCATATTTTAATTATTACACATACCGAATTAAAACTTTGTGATTGATTCGCCTACAACACAGGTAATCTACCAAAACCTTAACCCTTGGGTGATTTCATATCAGCACGCAAATGTAAATTAAATTACAAATCAATTCACCTGGGTTCTTACCCCTACACTATAGGTATTTCAGTACTTCTTAGTTCTGAAATACCTTTAGTGTTTCAAACTTTAAAGGTGTCGCTCTATTCAAAATAATTTTAATGATGACTTAATACACAAGCTTTATGTATTCATAATAATATAGTCTAGAATTTGTATAACGAAATAGGTCTCTTTGAGTAGCAACAACATACTGTTTTGAAAGAAACTACTACTGTAAGTAGTTTCCATGAGTAGCAGTAGTATTTTTATCACAGAAGAGCAAATCACTAGATACAGTGATTGATTTATAGATCAAGAGTGATGATTTATAGATCAAGATGATGATGATGATCAAAGCGGGATAATAGATGGATAGATAGATAAACACTTTATTGCACACAAATGACACAAAACACAGAAAAATAAATTAAAAACAAACAAAAACATTACAATGGGCGGCCTTATCGCTAAGAGCGATCTCTTCCAGATAACCTTTGGATGGAAAGGATAAACACAAACGGATTGAATGAGACACCCTATTGTGTAAAGTGTTGCCGTTTGCTAATGGAAATCTCCTACTGAATGCCGTGTAGCAATGTAGGTATTTCGTAGCACCTACAGGCGCGTAGCATCGGCGCTCATTTAGCTACGTGACTGATATCAACGATCATTCGCTATCAATCCACAGAAGCAAAAACAACAACCGCTCAAAGCATACCTATAATTTGTATAAAACAGTTTGCAGTTTATTGGCGCAGCGCAGTCTTACGCGACCGCTAAATTCAAACACATCTTTTTGGTACCCGCGGTGTGCAACAGGTCAAATTACCAACGTATTGTTACCTTAAGTAAATTATTTCTAATGAGCTAAGTGGGATTTCTATTGCGAGAGTGAAGTGACATTACCAAACTAGTTCTTCCAGGTAAGCTATTTACGGAATTTACTAAACCAAATTAACTAAGACTTAAATCAGTTTTTCGTTTGAACAGGTAAGTAATGTAATTTGTATTTATTAATATAATGTATCATAGCTCAAAATCTTGTAGACTTAAGAGTAAAAATAAGTTAAATGCGTACCTAAAATTTCAAGCGGAAAAGGCTATAGGTTAAAGGGTTAATAGACAAAGATTGGGAGGTACATAGAATTGCCTACATCAAGGTCATTCCGCGCCCGCCCAATAGAACGATAGCAAACACATTGCGCCCATGAAAGCATCCAGGTATTTGGCATATGTTTTTTTTTGCTTTAGTATCAGTTAATAGTAAGTATAGTATTTGTGGACATTTGGCACAGCGCCATCTAGCCCCAAACTAAGCAAATCTTGTACTATGGGAACCAGATGGCTGATAGAATACTTATATACTTTTTTTGTAAACACATGCTTATAATACATAATAGATACTACAACACCCAGACCCGGAAGAAATATTTGCAGTACAAACGTACAAACATTTCCCCCGTAGCGGGAATCGAACCCGTGCCTCTTGCGTCTCAGACGAGCACTTACCCGCCGCACCACCGAGGTCGTCATAAATAGGAACGATATTTTTTTATAATAAGTCGAAAACTATGTATAAATAAACTGTTTAATTACTACATTATATTTTTAAACTGAATTTGCAAATCAATCCCTTTCAAAGTCGTATAATCGTTTGAAATTTTGACCTTAAAAATATTGTAATTTCTTTTTTGCTATAGAAGATTTAAAATCAAAAGTACTTTATTCCTTAAAATGGCTTGGTTTATTCGAACAGGTCTTAAATCTAGTTGAATTAACACTCGTAACGCGACCAAACATGGAAGATACACGCAAGAAACCACGCTTGGCATTGTTTTGGAAAATGAATCCTTAACAATCGTTTTATAAAACCAATTGGAGCATTATTCTTTGTCTTCTATTTATTGGGATATTTTAAACAATTTTCTTTTTATAAGGGTTTTAAATACAGAATACAACAGAAATGGTTAAGTAAGATAATTTGTTTTAAGACTCGCTCAAGATCGCGGAGGCTGGCAAAATCGAATGGAGGGCTACCCGTCTAAAATGATGATGATGATGAAGTAAGATTTATAACTAGCTATATATTTCAAGTCAATATCATTAATAGTTGCTAAGAGTCACGTAGGTGGTACTCGTATTTTCAACAATAATGTACCTGTGTCGTTAAGTAATGAAATACTTACAACTAAGCACCCTAGTTTTAGGTACGTCTTCAACTTAGATTATCAAATAAAAGTGGGCAAGGCACAGTCAGCTCCAAAATAATCGAGCACAAAAACTACCAGAATCAAACACTACAAAATAATAATTATTATGCCAAACGCTCATAATTATCTTTGCCAGCATGTATTACAATATTATTGTTATTCGTTTGTTTTTTTATTAAAGTAGAGTAAAATTAAAACACAAATATTTTAACAAAATTTTCTGCATTATTTTTTGGTATAAACTGTACCTACTTACCTACTTACCTACTTATTGTTGTCTACAATTTACTAGCAACTTAGCAAAATTACTCCAGCAATTTATGTGAGTAGGTTTACAACGTTAGAAGTATAAACAGAGTGGGCACTTATGTTTTTCCTATAAATGACGCCTACAACGTTAGGTAGAGTTTATGTTGTTACAATGTTACAAAAAAAACTAAGCAGCACCAAGCACCTACTTATTTAGGAAGGTAAGAAGTCTAGGCACCTAATTATTCCAAAAAATGAACACGGATGTTTGAAAAATGAATGTGTAGGGATGTATGAATGAATAGCCCAATATATGAACAAAATACTCTTATATTGGGCCTTATTCATATATAATCTCTAAAGGTGAAGGAAAATATTGTGAAGAAACTGCGATGACTTCGTAAAAAAATTCCAACCTAAAAATTTCTAAAACATTTATGTACCTATCAAGTGCACGACAGGAGCCTTTGAGGTGCTACACTGGTTTGAAGGAAACTAATGACACAAATTACATGAATAGAATATAATAATGTATCTTTCCCTATTAGCCTATTGCGTATAGAACTTTGCGTTTAAAAAATGTACGAGTATTATAAGGACTAGTCTTTCGCATGCGGGCGCGAGCTGCACGCAGCTCGCAAGGGACGTAATCGCTGCTGTTGAAAAAAAAAAAAAAAAAAAACTGTCACTTTTGGCATTTGCATCGCGCCATCCTCTATGACATTTGTTCGAGCACTCCATACCTATCGATTATAGTTATCGAGATATCGTCGGTCAAAGTTTGTATGGCGGCCATCTTGTTTTCCGCCATTTTGAATTTCTTTCACCGCACATCGAATTCGACCAGGGTGCACGTCCACATTCCGCAAGCAGGAGAGATCTTGGTCTTGTCGTTTCGTCTGGCAGTAGGTGAGGTCCCTGATGAGGAGCAGTTTTCGAAGATTTCGGATTTTTCCCAAATTGGAATTGACTCCCTGAACACTTTCCCCATACATCATTTTGACCCATCTCTACTCCTTCTGGGAGAACAATGATGTCAGTGAGTGAGTCAGTGAGTGGGTTTGCAGCTATATATTATATTATAAGGATATAAGGTCTTTCAAGGTCTGGAATAATGACGGAATAAGACTCTCTTTGTATGTAAATTGTTCAAACTAATTAAAATCAGATTCACTTTATCCTTGGTTCATAGTTCAAATGCCCACAATATCCACATTTCAGAGGTGACTAATTTACTGATAACCTATGCACATACAAAGAAAAGGTGGATGGATTGTGTGAAAGAGTACATGGTTAAGAAAGACGAGTGAGTACAGAGATGATGACGGCTGACAGAAGGGAATGGAAGAAGATAGCATGCTGTGTCCCACATAGAGTGGGATAAGGGCAGGAAGATGACAATGAACACACGCAAATATTGTAAGAAAAATTTGTTAACTGAACTTGATGTCCAAATGTCGTTCAAGTTTACAAAACAAAGCTCCTGTTTGGACTAGTAATACGAACTTAACTTACAGTTAACTGCAGTTGCCATACAAAATTCGCGATGTAAATTTCGTACTGATTTTCAATAAAACAATATTATTGGGTGGTTAAGTTAGAAAATAAGACCCAAGGTCTGTCTGTGTTATCAATAACGCGGGATAAAAGAGTCTTTCATGCACTGCTCTCTGTCAGTTCACGCTTGGAACTTTGGAACTTACCTATTCATTCGCGACTGTACAATGACACAGAGGCAAGATCACGCCACTCCCGCGCAGCTCAATAAATAATCGGATGGAGACTCGCAGACGCCACTTACGCTGGGCTATTGTCAAATACAGAAGCTACTACCTAACTTCTTATAATATGTAGGTATACTCAGGCGCGGTCCGAAGGGGGGGTCACAGGGGACATGACCCCCCCCCCCCCCCAAAATCGTACACGTCAAATTGAAAAATCTTCTAAAAATTTACAAAATATAAAAAAGCAATTTTCTCCCCTAGCCGCGATGCCTTCCGAGGCTTCCATTTGTTTTATAATGTGTTATAAAACAAATAGTAATATTATTAGTGACCCCCTCCAAAATTTCAGGCTGCGACCACGCCTGGGTTATAGTTACTACGAGTAGTTAATACGTAGCGTAACGTAGCGTTCGCTACTTTCATATAGTCTACGCTTTATACTTATTTTGAGATGACATACATACATACTTACTTTTATAATAAGTACCTAACTAATAAATGATAACCAACTTCATAATTGTGATCTACATCAGTGTTTACTAAGACAAGTATCTACTAAGTCTTTATACAAAAAGTGAGGTTTATTACTTTACAAAGAAAACTAAGATACCAGCCTGCTTTTAGCTACTTATATTGTTATTGGACCTCGTTGATAACAATCGGGCTATATTATTGTCCCATATAGGTACCTACTTGAACAATCCGATTTGGTATAAACATTTACGTTTTCCATCCTAACGGAATAAACAAAGTGATTGTGGATATTACAAAATAAATGCCTCTCGAATGTTTTGCAACAGAAATCGATGTATTTACAACTTTTCTAGCGTATTTCTGACTTTATCTTATCTTGAAAGGAAATTCAGATTTTGCACGTTAATTTGGTCAATCGTTCGATTATATTGTTCAGTACATATTTTGTTTTTATTTTTTATCTAGATAGATAAAAAATAGAACAAAATACTTTAAACGCATTATGAACCACTAGCTGCCGCCCGCGGCTTCGCTAGCGTGGTACCCGGATAAAAAATAGATTATATGTTAATCCAGTACATGTACTATGTATATTTCAAGTTTCATTGAAAGAGTAACAAACATCCATATCTACATACAAACTTTCGCGTTTATAATATTAGTAGGATAGTAGGATGAAAAGTGATAAACAGTTTCTTCAGAATTTTCCTTACCTATGGGTACAATTATATTATACTTACTATTTTCTATTACCATTCCAACTTGCTTATGAGTTTTCCTCTATTTATAGCAAAATGCCGCCTCAAGAGCAGCAGAAGACGTGGGTGCTGTACGAGACAGACGCAGTAAACGACAGTGACGTCACGAACAGGGTTGCCCCCACCGCCGAGAAGCGGGTATGGAAGATTGTGTGGAGAAATGTCTTGCTGATGGGATTCGCGCATATTGGAGCAGTGTACGGCGCTTACCTGTTCCTGTTTAAAGCCATGTGGCTGACGGATTTGTTTGGTGAGTTACCATGCAGACATCAGGCATGGATCCACTGTTGTGCCACTGTGGGCGTGCCCAACAACCCTAATTGATGCCAATAGGCTGATTATGTTAAATCCGACACAATGCAATGTATCGATCGTGAGCGAGTCAGTAGTCTGGCTCGCACTTGGCCGGGCGGCCGAAAACAACTTTTTTGCTGCCTGGCAGGCACTCTGGAATTCAAATACAAATATATTTATTTGGAACAGAAAACAAATTAAATCTAAAACATGTGTAGGTAAACGATACTGACGGTAAAAGTATGAAACTGTCGCAGCCAGTAACGCCCTCTTTGAGACATGATAAATCCAAAAATACATATTATTGTACTACTCGTAGGTATAAACTAATTTTACAATGTAAAAAAATAATGTAGGTAAGTAGGTATATGTATGTTTGTAGAGTGTCAATGTGAGTTTTCCCTGAGAACACCAGACTCTTAAGAGTCTGGGCAATTCAAACTAACAATTTAAGTGTTAACTTTGTTATGAAATTTACTATCCTGAAGCTGGAAAGATCATTTTAAATCATTTACGCGTTATCCAAAGCATCCAAAGCATCTAAGGCATCAGGTTACAAAATCCTTCTATGAAACTTTTCCATTAGACATAACTGTCATAATTATAAATGCCACAACCTACTCGGCCCCGCTCATTTACGAAGCTAGACACATAGTTTCTCTAAACGAAACATACTCAGATTCCATATTTGATTCCATATTTTGACGGCCTCGGTGGCGTGGCGGGCGATTGCTCGGCAGAGACGCAAGAGGCGCGGGTTCGATTCCCGCTGCGGAAGAAATGTTTGCATGTTCTGTAAATATTTCTTCCGGGTCTGGGTGTTGTGGTACCATGGTACTCGTAGTTTCTGATACCCACGACACAGGGAATCCTAGTGTGGGGTCAGGACTATGTATGTGACTGTTGGGTGTTATTTATTTATTATTTATTTATTTTATATATTTTCAGCTATATTCCTGTACCTGTGTTCGGGACTGGGCATAACGGCCGGCGCACATCGCCTCTGGGCACACAAGTCATACAAAGCCAGGCTGCCTCTCCGTCTACTCCTCACACTCTTCAACACCATCGCGTTTCAGGTAAGCCCACCAAACTTCCCTGCCTTATCTCACATATTAGTATTTACTGCGGCCGCACAAACTCCGCTTTCGGTCTAAGCTCCTCAAAATTATGATTTATGTTCAACATTATTTCCAACATCGATCCAAACTGAATTCTTAGGGAATGGGCATAAAGTCACATTAGATAAATATTGCAAAAACTGTCGAAATACATTGTGATATTTATGTCTATTCCCCAAGAATCAGGGACATTACAATGCAAATAGGGCTGCAGTATTACCAACCAACGAAGAAACTCTGTCTGTGCGGCGCTATTTTCTCTTTCGTTGAATATTGCGCGCCGCTCCTTTAATTCTGCTACAAAGCACAAACTTTTTTCAAACATACATACATATTATTACGCTTGTATCGCTAATTGAGTGGGCAAGGCCATAAGTACCTAATCATTTTTTTTTAATTGGCAAATAATTTTTTTGTGATCCGAAAAAGGTGCAATCATACATTTCCAATTATACAGAAGAAAATTGGTTTTGCTGTCGACTAATTTGCATATACATAAATGTTATGAATGTAATGCATAACATTGTACAAATCATAAGGAAGACAGGCTTTACCATATATTGTGCGATCTATGTACGTGACATATGGAGTTTAAATGACGCATACTTGGAAAAAAATACTTTTACCTTTCCTAGCAGTGCCGTAAAAGCATGACTGGTGTGGTCGGGCAAAAACATCTGCGTGGTTAGGTACCGTCCAACAATGCGACTCATTAAATAAATAAAATAACACTCGATAGTCACTTATATAGTCCTGACCACTAGTATTCCCTGTGTCATTAGTATTCAAAACTACCTACTACTAATATTTGCAGATTTTGCAAGCATTTCTTCCGCTGCGGAAATTAAACATCTCGCATCTCAGCCGTGTGACAATCGTGTCAAAATCACTCAGATTTTTGAGAAGTATAATTCGACAAACAATCTGACGTTTTGTTTTAAAATACGATTGCCACCTCCATAGATCATATTTATTTATGTAAATTATTTCACCTAGTTATACTAAAGCTGGCGAACTCATCGAAAGAGTATAAGTACGTCTGCTCGAGCAAGCCAGTGATTTAGTTTGTATTTAGACGTAGTTAGGCTAGGGGCCTCCGTGACCGTTTTTGGTAAACGGTTGTACACCGTGGAATCCTTGATATGAGTCAGTTTTAAGGACCTCGACAATGTGCACAAGATGTCAAAAGATGGCTGACCGCCAAATGTCAACGTCAAAAATCGTGATTGTGATTACCTATTGTTAGGCTATCTATATAGTTACTATTTAAATAATTATGTTGGCCTTCGATCAATAGATGTTGGCAATTAATCTACCTTATCATTTGATAATTACCAGATTTTCAAGAATTTAGTTAAATACTCAAAGATTAATTTAGTATCTAAATCTCTGCTGTCCTTGTCAGGATTAAATCTTATATTATAAGAATCTTTGTCCTGACTGACTGACTGACTGACTGACTGACTGACTGACTGACTGACTGACAGACAACGCACAGCCTAAACCGGTGGACGTAGAGACTTGAAATTTTCAGTGTAGGTAAACCTTGGTACGTAGGGGTGTACTAAGAAGGCATTTTTCAAAATTCAACCTCTAAAGGGGTGAAAAGGGATGAAAACCTGGAATCAATTTTTGGTCTAAAACTGCACATAACCTATATCAAATTAAAGAGCCGATTTTTCTCATTTAGTTGATGTCATAATTACCTGTAAATTCTTTATTTTTGGCATGTTTTTCATGAAAAATAGAATACTTTTATTTTGACATATTATGACAGCGATGATACCTCAGAACAATAAATACATGATAGGTACCAAAGATTAGTAATAGATGATACAAAACATATGTAAAAGGAACTGTCAATGTCAAATTACCTGTGAAAGGAAGCATAAATTATTTCTGGTCTAATAAGTTTCCAATCTTGATTATTCATGGAGTTCTGACGTAATTCTACGTCTGAAAACTAGATGTCGCTGCTAATTCTGATCAAATTTTATCGCGCTATCGTTGCGTTTTGAAAAGTTTACCTTAACTCTCAAAATTTTTACTAAATTCACCAAAATTTCTTAATTTTTAGATTTAGGTATATTTGTTACTCTTTCACGCAAAAACTACGGAATATACTTACATACCCTATTATTCATATTCGTTCGCAAAAGTTAACCATTGCTTAAAGTTAGCCCTGTCGCTGTTTGTCATTATGAAATGGTAAGAGATGGCAATACTTTAGCCATTGTTTAGCGTACACTATATTATAATGAATAATGAGGATAGTAGGTACCTACGTGTGCTGGAATGGGATATAGGGTACTTTTTATCTGGGTACCGCGTGAGCGAAGCCGCGGGCGGCCGCTAGTTATCAAATAACTCCATTACTTTAATTTAAAAAGTCTTGGCAAAAAAATAAGTAAATAAAAATCGTTTATCAAGCAGCTCATAAAAAATCACAAAATACCTGCAAATAAAATTCACACTCAAATTAATATAAAAAGTATCAATAGTTATGTTAATACATTTAGTTACATTTACCTTTTCTTATAAAAAATATCTACATTATCCAAAGAACAAGGAAGTAGAAATGTCATTGGGCTGCATCTCTTGAACCGTAATAGGTAGAGAGTTGAAATGTTCACAGAGTATGTGTACATGTATTTCTATTGCCGCTATAACAACAAATAATAAAAATAAAATACAAGACAAGAAAAAAATAACATTCGTAATCGATCATTAAAGTTATGCAACACTAGGTGCGTTCAGTAATTGCATGGGTCTAGTGACTTTTGCACATTATTTTGTAGTATTTTTGTATATTTCTTTATCAAACGATCTAAAATTTACTGATTTGAAAATAATAATAGAATTAAAAATTAAGGGGATCCTCATAGAAGAGACGTGTTTCATTTTGCATTTTTTGCTTGATTTTAATAGGGAACGTGCTGCCACCTATAATAGGTGGCGTACAAGATACCTTTATGTAGATGTACGATGGTGTAGAACCCTTCTTGTACGAATTCCACTCGCACTTGACCGGTTATATTTAACCATGTCTTCTTTCACGTAATATAAATATTCCCAAAACAATCGAAAAAATGCAAATATTGCAACACTAGGTTAAAACATGTTACTCTAATCTGTAAAGCAGATCATTATTGCGATAGGCAATGACGAAGTCATGTTGTTTGTCACACGTGCTCCTCACGCGTGATGATATGGCCACCTATTGACACTGTTATCAGTACATAATAATAAAATATTACTGAACCTTTGCCATTGCTCACGCGAATTATACAGGGTGTCTCATGGCTTTGCCA
Organism: Scotopteryx bipunctaria; assembly: GCA_949320045.1. Taxonomy (NCBI): domain Eukaryota; kingdom Metazoa; phylum Arthropoda; class Insecta; order Lepidoptera; family Geometridae; genus Scotopteryx; species Scotopteryx bipunctaria. The sequence goes on along the minus strand of OX439450.1, from coordinate 6,195,831 downwards.
CACGGAGAGAAAGTACCTTAAATACCGTTAGATAGAAAAATATCACTGAGAGACTTCATTTTGATTTTTCAATTTGATTCAATCATTTTGATGAACTGCATTCAATTATATGGGTGATGTGGTCGCAAAGCGACAAAGCCCATAAATAAATTTAAAAAAAAACTGCATTCAAAGCTTGATTTAATTTTTTAAGCATTATCCTTAACAACATTTTAAATAAAATGTTATATTTCATAATCTCCCTTTTATTTAAGATGCTAGGTATGTTATTTGGAAGAAAACAATCCTTAATAATTGAGCTCTTCGATAGGTATAATTAAATCACAGCTGTTATTTTTTTCACATTTGGTGAGTTCGATTCCTGGTTCAGACAGGCGATTATTTAAAAATGTATGAATGCAGTTCGCCTTTTTTTAATTAAAATAAATTCTTGTGTCAGTAAAATTTTCCATCTACGGTATTTCAGATACTTTCCCTCCGTGTGACATAGTCGCGAGACGCCCTGTATACCTAGTCATTTAAATATATAAAACTCTGTCAATAAACTAAACTTCCTAGAAACGTAAGTCCAAGAAGCATGAAACTTAGAGGGTACATCCCTTTTTTAACTTAGGGGTGCACTAGGAAAGCGAAAGAATTCCCGAAATTCAACTTACGGGAAGAGGAAGTTTGTGTATCTATCTATCTAATCGTGTCACTAGTTCTTTCGAACCAGTGTGGTGAAAGGATTTAAAGTGCACCTCAAAGGCTCCTTAAAAGTCTGTGTAAAAAAATTCAACACGGATAAAGTCGCGTGGCATCCTACTAGTTACCAGATAATCGTGTTCTGAGTTAACACAGAGACAAAGGAAAGTTTGTCTGTGTGTTTTGAAAACACTTTGATAAAATTGCTAGGTCTACATTTACTGAGAGCCAGGCCTAAGTGGCTAAGAATAAACTAATAAAAACAGGAATTTATTGTAAGAAATTCACAAGAATTTGTGCTTTTTATCGCTAACAAGAAAACATTTTTGAAGTTGATCCGTCAGAATTCTGTTACGATTTATTAGGTTTCGTATTTTGACACAAATTGATATGGTGAAATAAAAAGGCAGGGGCAATTATATGATTTAGAATTTATATTATTATTCTAGTCAAAACCATTCCCCGTTCGGATTAGCAACACCTAAACCAAAGAGCTTTTTAATTACTCACGTTTCACAGCCTTGTTTAATTAAATGTCAATATAGCTACTAAGCACGAACTACGATACAATTAAATAATGTAAAAATTATAACGTTTCTTGAAAGGGTAATGCTAACCAGGGCCTAAAATATGATAGACAATAACATAAATAATGCAATGACATAGGCTTTCTCGCTCTTTCACAGTTGAATGATCCTTGTTATTATATATCAATGAATACAACTACACATTTTGAGTTTGGCAAGGCTTCTCAAAAGTATTTTGAAACTTAATTTCACAAATTCTTCTAACTGATGGCAAAGCATCTGCTTTGTCATCAGTTTAAAGATCTACAGCTAAAGATCATTTTGAAGCATCATAATAAGTCTACGTTTAATTTACGTTGAAGTGTGTATGTAGGTAGGTACTTACGGCTATGAGGGTGACACCTACAAATAAAAATCAGATCCTCTAAACTTCAAGAATAACTGTATAAATAGAACTTGACAGATAAACTGTGAAATATACGTGTGTGTATAGAACGTCAGTCAACTCCCTATCCTGAAATTAGTATAGATATAGTAATTTGTAGAGATATAGTACCATTCACACAGACAAAGTCAGTTGAAACCAGTAGTTTTAAAATAGAGATAAATTTTACGACACTTTCTTAATGTAAGTTTGTCAGATGAACTGGCATGACGGGGTTACGCTCAGTACTTGCAGAGTAGGCATGGTTGATAGCAGTATTATGTGGTAATGTCAAACGGAGGACATCGCGCACGCAATGTCGTGATAAAGAGAATTTGAAATCATTTTACTTCCTATTAACTTGAATGTGCGGAGATTGCGCGGAAATCGAATGTATGGAAAAGTTTAAGTTATTTTAAGCAATCATATGAGCAGAAAACAGCTTTGTTAATTACGATTACCTCAGGGACCGATTAATTATAAATTCCTGTATGATTCATTTATTAGTATTAAGTAAGTACTTATTAAAAAAATAATTAGAATTTCTTGAATTCATACTATCTATCTAGTCGTGTCACTAGTTCTTTCGAACCAGTGTGTTGAAAGGATTTAAAGTGCGCCTCAAAGGCTCCTTTTGAACTCATACTCATTTCTAAATACTAAATTGGAACCGAATACATTTATTTTCAAGATATAAATTATATAAATGTTAGTTGTGGCTCCTATTTTAAGGCTAACAGCTAATGAAAAAGTTGTGTTATCCAAGAGCATGCCTATGTTTGTTGACGGCAAAGTGTGCAGCCAAAATCCAGATTCCCGAGCGCTAAAAGCAATAAGGCGCGCCCGGTCTGCCGGAATTGCAACAAATTCTGCTGCAAAATTCCGCAGATTAGCTCGTCCCATTGCTTCTGTTGTTGTAGTTTCTCTGGAATGGTTTCGGCTGGGCAGACCAATGTCCAAGCGTTTTTAGAATCAATTTTGATGGTGCCTAAAGCTGCATTAATATTGTTTTAAAAAGTGTCGCGGACCGCGACACTTTTTAAAACAATATGAATGTCGCGGTGCTATGGACAAAAAGATAAGAACGCTGAGAGAAACACACTTGTAATTTTGCCAATGCCTAGACCACCAAACATTATAGGAAGGGAAGCCTGGCACCAGGACACATCTGAAATATTACAATTTGGAATTTTGATTAATATATTTTTCAAGGCCTCGCCTAGATCAGATAAAAACAAATTAGAATGTAAATTTATTATTCCAGGATGCCGTCATAGACTGGGCTCGGGACCACAGAATGCACCACAAGTACTCTGAAACCGATGCGGATCCCCACAACGCGACTCGGGGGTTCTTTTTTTCGCATGTCGGCTGGTTGCTAGTACGGAAACATCCTCAGATCAAGGCGAAAGGACACACCATCGACCTCAGTGACCTCAAGTCCGACCCCATCTTGCGCTTCCAAAAGAAGTTAGTAATGGAAAAGCTTATGTAACCTTCTACTAGGCATAAGTGTTGTTCTCTATAATAGATGTACCCACCTAATCATTAATTTACCAAATACTCTACTTACGAGTATCTATAGTTACTTACTCAAAACAGGTGTTTAGAACATGGATTAATGGCATTGTAAAGGACTATCAGTGAATGGAGACGGCGCAAATCGTTTGTCCGTGAAGTATATTGGGAAAGCCTATATCTAACATTGGACTTTTATAGGCTGATAGTGATAAACAGGAGCTTTAGTTCTGTATCTTCCTAATGACTCCTCTCTCTAAAGATATAGTTCTAATGTAAATGTATTTCCAGGTACTACCTCACACTAATGCCTCTCTGCTGCTTTGTCTTACCAACTGTCATTCCCACGTTCTGGGGCGAGACTGCTTGGAACGCATTCTACGTCGCCGGTGTATTCAGATTCGTCTACGTCCTCAATGTGACCTGGCTGGTCAACTCCGCCGCCCATCTATGGGGAGCAAAGCCCTACGATAAGAACATCAACCCTGTGGAGATCAAACCCGTCTCTCTAGTAGTACTCGGTGAGGGCTTCCATAACTACCACCATACGTTCCCCTGGGACTACAAAACCGCGGAACTCGGCAACTATTCCCTCAATTTCACAAAGATCTTCATTGATTTCATGACTGCGATTGGATGGGCGTATGATCTCAAAACGGTATCTCATGAGGTGATCGAGAAACGTGTGAAGAGGACTGGCGATGGTTCCCACCCTGTCTGGGGCCCCGATGACGATATCGTTGAAGACAAAAAAGATATCCTCAACTCGGAGCAAACTGAACTTACCAATGGAAAATTGGATTAAAATAATATTTTAAGAAAATTATTTAATAAAATTTTTGCTAAGTAATTTATTCTAATTTTAGACAGATCTATTTAATAGTATTTTTACAGAAGAAACTACATTTTTATCATCTATCATTTATGTTGTAAAACGGGAATACTCACCAGGCAATCAGTGAAGAGTTTCGGCTCCATTGAATATAGAATAGTTCATTACCGCATTATTGTGGTTATTTAAAGACTTTAGATTAAAAAGTAGGGACTTGATCTAGTTTTTGTGATGTGTAGTTTAGGCACCCTTTCCTTAGGTCCTAAATATTATACCTAAGTTATGTTTTTAATAAATAAACACATTTATTAACAGAAAGAAACAAAATTTATTTTTTAATAAATGATATAGATACAATATTGTTTTATTTTTGTACATAAAGAACCTTGCTTAGCCAAAACTCTTACAGCATGATCCCAGGAACATGCTGTGCCGACCCCACATAGAGTGGAATAAGGTCAGGAAGATGATGATGATGATAAAGAACCTTGCTTAGTCTGGTTTTATCAACACAAATTAGTATGACCAATATTTAATGGTCTTTATGTAATTTGTGTAATGTGACGAAAAACAAATACAAAATATTTTCATGACTGGGGCGGCGACTGGGGTTATGCCGTAACTTGAATGATATCCACTTCATTTGAATATCAGTACGAAACAAATTCCTAAACAAGTAGACTAAATATGTTTTAAGCCCTACCAACAAAACGTAGATAATTTATGTATATGATAGCTCAATGCCAACATTTACTAGATAGACAAAAGAGAATTAGGATAGAAGTAATTCTAGGCAGTGTATTGGTATGTAAGTAGGTTACAATTGCAACGCAAGAAATATAGACATTTCAATTAGGTAGGGATAGCGGAACGGCCACTTATAAGGTTGCCGCCAAATTGAACGCTTGTTTGTACTCAATTACTTTACTATACATGGTGCTCAAAGCTCACGAGCTTTAAGAAAAAAAATCCGTAAAGAGAAATTGCTCTGGAAGTTTTTAACGACTTTTAAAAGATAAACATTCTGTCTCATGAAAACTTTTAAAGATTCTTAATCAAGTTCGTCCAAACATGTCTTACCTACTTGAAAAAAAAAACAGAACGTTATATAATAAGTAAAAAAAGTACCTACTATAAATGCTCGTTTCCGACGTGCGACGGTATTGCAAATGGAGTTGAATTCATGACATTTTTTTCTGTGACCGTGGGAAGCGCCTCGTTCGGTCAGTCGGGTCGTCAGCAGCAAGTGATTATTTGCTCAGTGGTCAGCAGCTCTCAATTGTTTTTTCTTCACAGAGCCGCGGGTAACGACGGTATTTACCCTAGTCTCTTCAAGGTCATGATTATTCGACGCTTGAGGCACTAAGACACCGCCAGGTTCTTCGGACGTCGTCGTGTGCCGCGTGGTTGGCTGTGCATGGTGTGTGTAGTGTCAAAAACTGTGGTGACCTTAACAAGTAGTTTTGGCAAGATACTCGACATAAACTTTTTGTACTTCACCCTAAAGTATAGTAGGTACCTATTACCACACAATTTCTCCTATAGGTAATTGATGTCAAATACGCTAGCCAATCAAACATCATTGTTTGTTTTTAATCAACGCTGGTCTCTCAAAAAAGAATATTATATTGCACACAATGTCGCTTTTGTTTATACCCTGGAGGATACAAAATACCTCTTATTTATTTACCTAACTGGGTACAATACTGGGCCATATCTGAATACATAATGCACAATGTATTTCTATAATCAATATACAGCTCTAGCAAATTCGTACAAATCGCCTTTTGACAAGACACAACGCATAATCAATTAGGGACCCATTAGAAAATTTTTCTACGCCATTATGAGGTAAGCTTTTTTTAGTATGTTGGTTGTAATCTCAGAAAGTACTGAAAACTTTTTTCTTGGTAAAAAACACGCTACCCCTTGCCTGAATGCCATAGGCTTATAACAATAATAATGAATAATAGGTACTACCGATATGCCTATACCTAATGTTACGTCAGAGAAGTTTGGAAATTCTTGATTTTCATGATTCACGAAAACTTCGTTTTACGACAAAGCAATAAAACAAAAGCTTATATTCAAGCTCCAAATGTTGTTATAAGCCTATAAGCTTTTCTGAGATTACTATAATATTGTTGTGGTAATGGTACCATGGGGTACTCGTAGTTTCTGATACCCACGACACGGAATCCTAGTGTGGGGTCAGGACTGCGTATGTGACTGTTGGGTGTTATTTATTTATTTTTTACTACAAACAACATACCAAAAAAAGCTTACAAACTTTACCTTTCATAATGGCGTAAATAAATTTTCTAATGGGTCCCTAATTGATTATGCGTTGGCTAAAGAATCATCATACCGTATTTCGTCGCTACTTACATAACATGCTGGAATATTTTTCTGCCGAACAGTATTTTTGCGTCACCCTCAGTCACACTACGTTTATACACAGTTCCTTTTACTAAAGTACTAAATTCTAATTAATCATCCAACATGCTCGATGGAAATGAAAGTGAATATCAGGACAATTCCTATACTCTTAATGGGCCAATAGGCTTGAATTTTTACGATGATGGAAACTACTTATACGACACTTACACTGTGAAGATTATTTTGAGCATCTACTTAGGGGTCACTATGGTGTTAAATATAATAGGAAATGTGTGCACGTGTGCGGTCATCGTTCGAAATCGTTCCATGAGGACGCCTACAAACTTTTATCTTTTCAACATCGCCGTCTCTGACCTGATCACTGGCTTCTTCGTCCCATTGGAGATATATATAATCTGGGTCCCTGACTATTATCCATTTGGTGAAGTCGGCTGTCGGATTCACTATGTACTTTGGGACTTTGTCCTAAACTACAGTCTGCTCACTATCACCGCTTTTACATATGAACGTTATTTGATCGTCACCAGGCCCTTTCTCCGTCAGAAACTCGCTTTGAAGTCACGTGTTTATAAAATTACCGGCAGTATTTTGATCATATGCATAGTGTTTATGATCCCCGACGTGTTTTATATAGATATCATAGAGAGAAAAGAACATGTGTTCTGCTTCTTCTTCATCACCCCCGGTATACGCAGTGCATTCGTCGGATGCGAGGTTTTATTCTTCTCCGTAATACCAACATTGTTGATCACTGTGCTTTATATTTTGATCTCTATTGAGCTGAAGTCAGAGAAGAAGCCAAGGGCTAGTCCCATTTCTGTGCAGTTGAATAGAGATAAAGCTATTAAAATGTTGGGTGAGTATTGCTTATTTTAAAGTTCCGAATTTAAATGGTGAAACGTATCCCTATGGTGTGCGTCTTCCCGTACGTTTGCCATGGCCTAAACCGATACTTTTGCAAATTAAAATAATATATTATTTTTCGTTTAAAAATTAAATGACTCCAAAATAGAGTTGGGGGATCAACATTTCAAATGAGTACCACTAGGTTTATTGGGGTATCGTTTGAATATTTTGAATGTTTGAATATTGATTTTCGTAAGTTTTTTTAATTTATGGCGCATAGTTTATTATCAAACCCTGGCGGTGTGAGTCAAATCACACTTCTTCAGTCTTGTTTGATTAAGTACCTATTAGAAAGAACACCTCATTAATTTGTATTTTGGACGACCTCGATGGTGTAGCGGGCGAGTGCTTGGCTAAGACGCAAGAGGCGCTGTTTCGTTTCCCGCTGCGGTAGAAATGTTTGCCTGTTCTAGGGTCTGGAAGTTGTAGTATTATGTATTTATAAATACGTATTTATAAAAATATATATTAGTATTCTATCAGCCATCTGGTTCCCATAGTACAAGCTTTACTTAGTTTGGGGCCAGATGGCGCTGTGTGAAATGTCAACAAATAATTTTATTTATTATTTATTTAATTTTTAGACATATTTTCAAATTAAAGAGGGATGAAAGTCATGTGACGAGAAGTATTAGATATGAATGTAGATGGATACAAGAGTACTGGTAGACCAAAGAAAAGATGGATGGATTGCGTAAAAGAGGGCATGAGTAAGAAAGGAGTGAATAGGTACTGAGATGATGCCTTATCAGGCGTCATCTCAGTGGAGAGTGGAAGAAAAGTACATGTGCCGAGCCCACGTAAGTGGGATAAGGGCAGAGAGATGATGATAATTTATTTAATTTTCAGCCGCCGTTTCCGCTACCACTTTCTTATTTTTTTCTCCATACTGCATCCTTCGTGTCATGATGGTCTTTCCAAAACTGAGCTATGAAAACATCTATACTGTAAGTTTGAGTTTCATTTCCGAAGTTAAGAATTTTATTGCAGAAGTAAAAGTGTCTTAATGTTTATCATCATCATCCTGACTTTATCCACCGCTGGGCGTACACCATAAGTGTCATACCTAATTGTTGCTTTGTTTTAGGGGTGTCCATTTAAAATTATTTTATCCACTAAAATATACATTTATTAACAGAAAGAAAACATACAACTAATAAAAATATAATTTACAAAATACAGAAGAAACAGTCGGGCTATCTAAAAGCCGTTGAAAACGGTCTATAGCTCATCAGTCGTTGGTTTATAAATACATAAATAAACTTTTTTATTGAAATTCAGCCATTGTAAACCTTTAAAATGATTTTACAGGCGTGGAAGGTGGTCAACTACCTGTGTTACTTCGGCTACATGTCCACGGTCGCCAACCCGATTCTGTACAGCCTTATGTCGCGGAAGTTCCGAATGGCTTTCAAAGTAAGTCATCTTATTGTTACAGTACTTATTGTAGAAAACCGACCACCACTGGGGTAATCGAGTTCTTGAGTGGAGACCGCGACTCGGCAAATGCAATGGTCCTCCGGCTAGGTGGAGTGACGATTTGTGAAAGGCTGCTGGCAGAGACTGGATACGAGAGACGCGATAGCGTTTATTAGGGAAGGCCTGTGTCCAGCAGTGACTGCTATATGCTAATGATTGTGGAAAAGGCTTGCTCTGTAAAAGATTTTCTCAATAATGTAATGCAAAGGCACTGTGTAATGTTACTTGCAAGGATTATTATGCCGGTGCAATAAGATTTATTTAGCCTTTAAGAGGAACACGTTATAAAAGTAGATAAAACGACCTACCCAATTTGAAACCTTTTGTGGTTTTTAAATGCGACATTCCGAAACATTTTAATGAATAATACAAAACATTTTTCAGTTTCACACAACTACCACTTCAAGCAGAACTTATGACATCGACACATAATTATATTCATGTTTTGTGGCGTTAAATAAACATATTATATATTATGTAATGATAAAAAAGGGCCCACACATTATTTCATTGTAATTTTTGTTAATTTACAGGACTTGCTTAAAGGACGAAAGGCAAACCTCCGCCGCCGTGCCTCGAACACTCACATTACAACTACCTTCATGAAGACAGGAAACCTCGACTAATGTTCCCCAGGCCCGGATGGCACACCATGCCATAATCTGATGTCGATAGGCTGATATGTTAAATTCAATGCAATGCAATGTATCGATCGTGAGCGAGTCCTTAGTCGGACACTTGGCCTTTTTTGAGGTCTGGATCCGCGCCTGTCATCTTTTTTTTTCAGGTCGAAGATGACCTCTGACATCTGTACCGGCTTAAGCAAATTGAAACAATTTACCTAATGTAGCTCGCAGTGTAATGTAGGTTACACCTAAATAATTATGTTTTCGTGCTCGAATTTAATTCTAAGTGTTATTTTTATAAAAGTGATATTTTTAAAGCTTATAAAGTTACAACTCGAGTAGTCTTTATTATGAGTGAGCATCATAATAAAAACGCAGGTGAAACGACATAATAAAAAACAGATGATAAATAACATACTATCAACATTGCAGTCGCTTCAGAAACAATTTTCAAACACTCGAATTATTTGTCGTAGATCATCATCATCATTATCCACAGCTAACTTCACTCACTACTGAGTATACTTAAGTCTCCCTGTCAGAGACACTAAATACTAATAAATAGCTTGAGCTAGAAGCAAATTGAATTTATTTGGGCTTTCCAGGGATCTAAATTTGTACCTACTTCACTAATTAATGTTTTGATAAAAGCTATTTTCTTGGAATAGGTAGCTTAATGAATAATTCTAAGTCGGTACTAACCTATACAGGCATGTAGCTTGCTTTAATCCTTTCTCATGGGTTGTAGAGATAGGCGCATTCGTGCAGAAAATAATTGAGGTTTAATGGTAGCAAAGCCTGTTATTTGCGTGATACACCCTGAACAATTTTACCTAAATGTTTCACGTGAAGTCAACTCTGAAATTTACAAAAAAACACGGCTACCAAATTCTTAATACGAAATAGACAGTGACATGAGACACATGAATATTGCAAAGTAAACTTTGTACTATTTTGGCAGTTTTACCCCCGAATACTCAAATGCGACTCAGAGTTGAGCACGTCTCAAGTCACGGTTTTTTAACTTACTGTGTCTATTCTCAGTAAAATATAGTACCAAGGTACCTCGTAGTGGAATAAAGCTAAAAAGCTGCTTTTCTCTACAAATTAGTTGCATTAGCAGTAGGCAGCGAGCGGGCATATTACTATAGAACTCATTTATCGTGAAACAAGCTTTTAAATAGCCGAAACTTGAAGTCGGAATTATGTCGCCGCAATGCACGCAAACTTAATTGGATGGACGAAATGTTAAAAATATACAGTCGTATTGTTCACTGTAGGTTTCGAGATTTTAATGCTTAAAATAACTAAAAGTTTGCTAGATAGGTAGTAATTATTACTATATAAACTACGCAACCATTTTGCCAAAACTTTTAATGGGGTAACTGGGAATAGGTTAAAGGTAGGGCAAGTAGGTACATCAAAACTAGTTTCTTCAGTGCCCTTGATTCTGAGAATGATATCAAATAATACCTCAAGTCTATCTAGCGTTTCAATAGTTCTTTCGAACCAGTGTGGTGTAAGTATTTAAAGTGCCCTTCAAAGGCTCGTTTCGACACATTTTTTCGGACTTTTTAGGTTATACGACATGCCAGTATCCTTACAATGTTTTCCTCACCGTTTGAGAGAGAATACTGGTATAGCGTACATACATTTTTCAAACTGAATTTTTTATTTATACGCGACCGGATTTGAACCTTAGGATCGGAAGGCGGGCTCCCTACAACTATCCACCAGTGGTCTCAATACCTCAATTTAAGCCACCTTTAAAAAAAAAGTATTATAAATTCAATATCACTATTTAGGAATACAGAGTTGAATGTCAAGCAACAATTATTATCATAGGCTGCCGTTTGTACATTTCGAGCGTTGGTAAGTGGAGCTTACATCCAACATCCAATACGCGAACATCTAATGCAGAATTGGATAATAGTTTGGACAAAATATTGTTTTACAATCTATGATGTTTATAAAATGATGTAGATACCTTCTTTTCATTGTGCACCCGATGGGTTTTCCGGGACATTTTCAACGCCTATTGGAAAATTTATTGAAAATGATGAGATGTGAGCGATTCAATTATCAAGATCTTAAGTTACTTACATATTTAGACTGTATTTTTCTAACATCTACTTTTTTGTTTAAGCATCTAACTCTTCTGCGGCCCGTGACAAATTTTGGTCTAAAAGCCAAAAGTAATGGACCAATTTTTTAGGCACCTAAGAGTACGAAGCGGTGGCCCTTCGTAGGCGCCTAAAAAATAGCATAAATTGATGAAACTTTTTTCGTACCTTACTTACGAGTTTCCGTAAACGTGACAAATTACAGAAAGGCAAAAACGAAATTCTTTTGGTATATCTGTACCAAAAGAACCGAAAGTAACCAATTTTGAAACCGTGGCCGGCGGTTGTAGATAAATTGTACTTATCTAACACAATGACTTAGCAAAATCGTACAAATTATAGTGTATAAACTTAAGATAATCTCAGCTCAGCTTCCAATCTCCGTGCTTGTTAAGACAGCCAATGTGACAGTGATTTTGCAATCAGATGGATGGTCACGATCCCTCTAGATTTGCTTTTCAGAGCTGCGAGCTCCATGCGATATCAACCAATCAGCAAAATATTTGTCTATCGGAGTAACCTAGTACACATTGACTGAATACAGATATTAAAAGCCTCAGTTTATTTTTTACTTTTCATAAAGTAGTGAAAAGTATACCAATTTTGAAGACTTTGTGACAGGATGATCATGAAAGGGTCAAGGTCAACGAGGTACAATATGTATGAGTCATCATATAAAAGAATGTGATAAGACCTTAAAAACAACAGCTAAATCATAATGAATTCAAATCAATCTGAATTAATGTATTACGGATGATAAAATTAGATAGGAACTTGTTTTTAATAATTACGTGATTTTTAACACGTGTTTAGTGATTGCTCATTGACATTATTATGATATGTGATAAATGATTCCCGTGACTTTCTTTTTGCACTACGATTTTCCAGCAGGATTTTTGTTCCTGTTGCTTCCCATAAAAATTTCTGCGTTGCAACTAACGTCATTTAATATTAATTTTCTCCGTTTCACTGCATAAACTATTTACGTTTTACACCACAGCTAAGATGTCAACTCAAGGATTTTTTCTATTATGACCTATTATCTCTAGATCACAATATCTTTGTTCTTTATAATTCAGCGTCAGGTTGCAAGATTTTGCCTACATTTATCCATTCCAAGAACCACTTTTAGGTACCTACCAATTTACTTTTACGGAGTTATGAAAAAACCCCATACCAACCAAGCATCATAATTTTTTCACTAAAAATAAAACGTCAAAGAAAGTATATTGGTTTATTTAGTGAAATATTTCCTCTTCAATTGCAGCTGTTTTCATCGGCTATTCTCACACACTTTGTAATAAGTAACTGGGTTTCCACTGCATAAAACGGACATGTTAGCGTTTTAAATAAGGGAAATAAATAAGCTTCGGCTAGTGGAAGGTTGGCGGTGGGCCAGGGGAAGAGAAAAAATTATACATAGAGCACGTAGAACCAGGTTCTTTATCTTTTTGTGTTCTTCGTAGAGCCAGGTTTTTTTTCTTTCTGACTTTTGTACATGTCCTTAATGTAACTTTAATATCCACTCAGTAACGATAATTGAACTTCATGACAAACAATTGTCTCTATACAAAATTCGGGTAGTGAAGTTCATCAAAGATACGTAGTAAAGGGATTGTTCGAGATGAAGTTTCCGTCCACTTGAAGAGTATTCGTATCTAGATTGTGATTATTACAATGAAACCTTTTCAAGGTTATCGTTTGGGCTCACGTCAAAACTTGCTATAAGTGCTATTTAGGTAATCGTCTGCAATAAGATTTACATATGTTCTATAACTTTCAAAATGGTGTTACAGGGTCAAAAAATGTGCGTAGCTCTCTATAAATTTCATATTTTTATGTTTGTTATGTTGATGTTATTGAAATGCTGTGACACAATTTTTAAAGTAAATATAATGTATAAATCTCATTGCGTGCAACAGTCATGTTTGCTACTTGAGGTTCGTATTAAAAAAAACTGTTTGAAAGCGTTCTACATATTTTTTCTCTCAGACTGTCTCTTGCGTAACTTGAATTGTACCATTGGATCGGAACGTCACCTACGCCATATGGCGATCTCTAATACCCCTAACCTTTGAGGATAAAGAGCGGTTTTCTTTATGAGCTTATTTGATTTATGTTATGGTGACCAGACAGGATTTCGGACTCTATGGACTTCAATACCCTCTTCATGATAGTTATATCGTGTCATAGATAACATGCGATAAGTTTATGAAAGGAGCCTTCCTGAGACGCACTCAATCTTTTGACCGCACTAGTTCGAAAGAGCTATTGACATGAGTACTAGTAGTACATACAAGCGAACCTTAAATCTTTATTTAGGGTTTAGGTGCACTAGTATCAGATTGGCGACCGAGATTTGCAATTTTAATAATTACCATACATATTATCACGCCCCTATCCCTAACGGGGTAGGCACAAGTAAACATAAAAAAACTTGCAGCCACTTCTGATCCAAGACTCCCAATGGTGAACCATGGTGACAGGTGATATAATAATTACTAATACGAATAAAACTCTTAACGCTATTGGAAAGCAAACAACTCTCAGAAACGATATTTTGCATTAACGTGTATAAAGAATAATAATAATAATAATAATAATAAATATTTATTTACTCTCACAAAAGGTTAGGTACATGTTGTGGGTATTTAGATTTAAAAGTACAAACTTATTTAACCTGCTTCGTGAGAGTCTGGTGCCTGTAATAGGTTTGTGCAAACCTGTGACACAGGTCACCAGTGCTCCCAACTCCGCGAATTAATAAAGTATGAGGCAACAAAGATAGTAAATGATAAGTAGGTATGCATGTGTGAGTGAATGTGTGTATGAGAAAAAGTGAGTATGAGAGATTGTGTGTATGAGAGTGTATGTGGGTGTGTTGATGTGGGTATATGTGTAGGAGGAAGGGGAGGGGGGTTGTGAGGGAGTATCTATGTTTGATGTGTAAAAATAAGAGCGTTAAGTGTGTGATTGCGTTTGTAGGAGGGTGTGTGCATTTGTAGAGGATTAGGTGTATGTGTTTGTGGAATGTTGAGTAATAGGTTGAGTGAGTGTGTGCGTGTGTGGAAGGGAAGGGAATAGGAGTCTGAGGATGGAAAGGAATGCTAATCAAATTAAGTATTATATAACAGGAACTAGTACCTTTTCAGTCTCTTCATAATTGCATGTTTTTAGCCATTTGCTAACTGTTTCCTTACATTTACGTTTGTGAAGTGCGTAAATACGGAGGGTATTATTTAGTTTGTTGTAAATAAAGGGTCCAAGAAAGCAAAAGAATTTATGAGCAAAGCTTGTGCGGAAGTTTGTAATAAGAGAAACTTTACCTTTTCTTCGTTTGTTTATCAGGAGATCTGCGTCAAATCCTAATTGGGAGTGTTGCTTTAATGTGACAAGTAGTATAAAAATTTGTCTTACTGTGAGGACATCCCATTCCTTATATAGGTCCTTGGTAGGGAAACGGTATGGTAGACCTGCACCTACCTTCAGAATAACACGCTGAGCCCTTTCTAATTCAATAATATGAGTTTTAGCTGCACCGCCCCAGCATGTAATGCAGTATTCAACTATTGACTGACAAAGCGCGTAATAGACAAGTTTTTTTGTCTTATGGTCAGCTACGTGTTTTAGAGTTCTAAAAATATAAATTAGTTTACGAAGACGACTGACTAGGATTTCTATATGGAATTTAAAGGTGAGTGACTGATCAAGGGTGACGCCAAGATATTTTAAGTGCTCGGCCTTTTCAAGAGGGGGGCATGTGCAGACAGATGATTGTACGGAGCAAGAGTGAGCTGTGATTTTGAGCGCAGTAGGAGGAAGAAGGTTAGTTCGGTGGGCAAAAGGAATAAACTTTGTTTTCATAACATTAAGTGTAAGAGTATTATTTTTTAGCCACGTGCATACTTGGTTGATGCCATCTTGAGCACATTTGAAAACTTCCTCCCAGTTGTTACCACTGAAAAAGAGTGCTGTGTCGTCTGCAAAAGTGACAATGGACCCATTTTTTATTTTTAAGTCACAGAGGTTGTTTATGTAAACCAGAAACAACGTGGGGCCTAGGATACTTCCTTGAGGTACACCATAGCTAACCTGGGACTCTTCACTTAGCCATTGATCAATTTTTACACGCTGAGTTCTGTTGTGCATGTAATCTCCTAGTAGCTGCAGTGGCAGGCCTCTTACTCCGATGTTTTCTAGCTTAGTCAGGAGCTGAGGGATAGAGACCGTGTCAAAAAATCATGTTTATAAATATCCTCAATCTGCTTTGAACACTATAAAAATCTAATTTTTAATGCACATATTATCTAGCTGTAATAGAAAGACCGGTAGTTATCAAAAACCACCGCTTTTTTACTTAAAAGCAAACTTCCGTCTACTACAAACTCCAAAAAAAATCAATTTTCCAATACTCATTCCGTTAATAGGCACTGTGCTAACTGCCAGAGGCGTCTGTAGTCGCAGTTGGGTGCCAAAAATTACGACAAAATTTAATTATCACGGACCACGGAGTTACGGATGGTTACTTCCAGTATCTGAACAATTGCGGCATGCTTACACCAAATCCGTTATCGACCGAAATATGGTTGGACATCGTCGACCAAACTCGGCCGATCGAATCAAACGTATGCTAAAAGAAGTGCGTACGAACTACAACAGACATCGTCCGTTCGATTTCATCGACATATGATCGGCCGAGTTCAGTCGATGACATCCAACTATACTTCGGCCGATAACGAATTTAGTGTAATAGTAGGTAGGTACTATCAGTACGGACAATATTCCCAATAAGAATTTATGACATGACTAGACAAGGGAAATGATGATGGTGCCTTATGGTATTTCGGCTTTCCTATGCAAACTTTCATCCTCATTTAACCCTACTTATTTTATTACAAGCCATTTGCCCGATGGGATTTCTCATTTAAACTTTTATCCTTTATTTAATTAAGATGTGAATTTCCAAAGACATTTCTTAGTGCTCAAGTACATTACATAAAAATATCCATGCAAAACATATTATTTCATACAAAATTTCGTCGTCCTGATTTTTTTCTTCTATATAATGAAATTATTCTTACATGTAACTGAGTCAATCGGATCGGAAGTATGGTCAACAAATCCTACTAGGTATATTATAAATATGAAAGTTACATACATACATTGCAAGTTTAATAAAATCTTTTAAAATAGGCTAACGTGACCAAAATGACAATAAAAATCTGCATTTTAAGACTTTTTACATAGCAAGTTGTGGAAGTACGCAAATATTTCATGAACTTTAACACATTTGTAATGAAGTGTGGCAGGCCATAGCGAATATTTGAATATTATTGTTCTCCCTCAGTTGAAAATACAATAACGCCGTTTCTTTTTCCTTAAATGCATAAACGTGAAACACTGCAAAGCCTTTTAAAAGCCAAATTAAGGCTAAATTATTGAACTAGTTTATAATATCAGTATTTTAAACAGAGAGCTCTTTCAATATTTTTAATCGTTTTAGAGCACAAGTGGTCTAAAGAAATATGGTGAGGAAAACCGTCATGTCGTAGATCTGAAAAAGTCGAAAATATGAAATGAGCTAAGTGCACGGAAGGAGCCTTAAACGGTCTTAAACCCTTTCACCACACTGGTTTTGAAAGAACTGGTGACACGACTAATATTGGTAGATGTAACAAAGAGAGATCTTTGTTTACATTACTCATCGTTTTATCGGTTCTTTCAGGATTTTACTAAAACAACTGACTGGAACTTTAATATTATCTCAATTTTGTTTGTTTCATATTAATAAGACGGTATGTCTATCTTAATAACGGAGCTTGGGAAGTAATTAACAGTGACACAAGTTCCCCTTCGCTATTTGGCTGCGAAACCCTAATTAAAAAGGAATCCGTAGACTGATAACATTTTATTTATTATCATCTGTTATATAATCGTGATGTCAGCATTAATCAGCTTATCAGTTACTTGAAAAACATAATGATACTAGGTGCTAAATAAAGCAACTGCAAAATGTTCTAGAGTCATCTGCAATATATAAAAATGCCAATGATGATGATGACAATGAATCGGCCCATGTAGCCTTTTTATTATGGTAGTAAAATAAAATATGCAAACATTTCCACAACATTATGACTATAATTATACGACCGAGATATTTTTATATGTGGATACGACTGACATGTTCTAAGAAGCTTTATGGCACTTCGTAACTACATAAACGTGTATGTAACAAAGTCGAGCCATCAGTCATGTATCCCTTTCAAAAAGGTTTTAGCGGGAATAAAGAGCACTTCGCTATGAGACCTGCTGAGCCTGTTTGCGTGGGCTCCGATAGAGATATTATAAAACAAAGGGTACTTACCCCAGCTTGTTATTATTATTATTACGGCACAGGGCCCGTGAGACCCGAGCCGCAAGTTTATTGGCTAAATAGGCAACTCTAGAAGCAAGCAGGCCGTGAAATCACTGCCCATTTGAATGAATAGCACCACGTTAAAAGACAATGGACGTTTAATTGACTGAGAAGAAAAAGAGACACCCTTTATCGTAAAGGTAACAATAGAGTTTGGGGACATCTACCCTTTTATACTTTAGGATGTCACAATGTCTAAAAATAAGTACCTACCGAGCTTGCAGCTTGAAATAATTGTTTGAAAACAGGTCTACTTTAGATGTCGATAAAACTATAATTACCTACAACATTCATGTTCATAGCATGTTGCTTGCTAGTATTGGGGAGCTTACACACAAGGAATTTTACCATCAGTATTCAGATTACTAAGGTTATTTTAAAATCATCGGATGTCGAAATCAGAAACTTTCGGCTTAATAAGCATTTTCAGTAATCAACGTAGCCGTTCGTCGGATTCTCCATCGATTCCGATTCCGACATGAAATCTCCATTCATTTGACGGATGAATTGTGCACGTGACTGTCAAAATTCGGACCGTCGCGTTGTGCCGCAGTTCGGGCGTTCGCTTTGTAACAAAACACAAAACGCTACCTACTAACGAAAAGTTTCCTGGGTTCTTTTAATTTCGTAATTGTCTTTACATTAATTGAACTGCTTCATGTAGGTACATATTTAAATGGCTCATGTTTCAAGTATTTTTAAATGATTTTCCTATACAATATATTGGCTAAAATTCATTAATTTGTCAAAATATTGTCTACTGTACTGTGCATCCCGCTGGCTTAGACCCAGTCTGCATGTTGAAAATTGTATAATTATATCCTATTTTCAACATGCAGGGACTGTAGAATAGGGTCTGGATTGTGGGTTGCACAGCTTTTTCATCTTTGATGATGTAAATCTGGATTGAATGCTCGGTTGAGGGCATTCACGCTGCAGGAAAAATGTTTGCATGTCTTGCAAATATTTCTTCTTGGGTGTCGTTGCACCATACTACCTACTCGTAATTTTTGATACTCACGATATAGGAAATACTAGTGTGAGGTCAGAACTATGTATCTAAACCATGTAATATTATTTTTCTAGATTATTTTTATAGTCGTACTGTTTTACCCCTGCTGTAGCTGAAATACTTATTTTTGTTTTTGGAGCTGGAAATCGTTGCTTCGGTGCAGTTTTGGTTGGTCATTTTTTTGTGGAAGTTGTTCGCTTTACATTTTTTGCGCAACGAATACAGGCTTATATAACCCCTCGCACTCCGCTTATAAAATAATCCCTTGTAATCCCTTGCAAAATTTCAGGCGAATCGGATGACAAAAATTACAAAAAAGCCTATATTTATTAAGAGATACCCATTCTGCATTAGCAGACTCGGTCTCTGACAGGAATTTTTTGACATTTGTTTTTGGATCTTTTCGAAATATTTAAGATTTTTTTTTTTATTTATAAGATTATTTATTAAAATATTTAGGATAAAGGCTGACTATCTGGCACAAAAGGTGCCAAAATACGCGATAGTTGTTGATAGGGTCAATATTTGACCCGGTCCCCTAAAATTCACATCTTTTTGACATTTTGTCGTAGCTCAAGACAAATTGACCTCTCGCAGCTATCTAAATATTTAGATTTGATTCTAAATAAAGAAATAGGGATAGATTCCCACGAGTCCTGGCTATAAAAGATCACCGACCTACTTGGTCGTATGCGACCAAGCCTGCCCAATAGTGATAGGGAAGATTAAATCTACAACCCAAGCTAAAACTAACCGGTATTCTTACCTGTATTACTTGCGTACCTACCAACTTCTACTAAAGAATAGCGAAATATAATCGGACGGCAAAATTAGCTGCACCTAAGACATACTACATACTTAATTCTAGCCTATTTTACTCTTACCGCAAAACGCAAAAGGCATAATTTGACACCTCATTTGTCAAAATCTGTCTCGTAGTTCAGTACAGGACAGATAAAGCTAAGACATACATAAACCGTATATAGTTTACTCAAATTATTACGAAACCCTCATTTTTACCGTTTTTACCTCGTTTTTGCTCCGCGTATTCCGGTAAAAATCGGACAACTCCGGAACGTAAAATCGTCTAGTGCACAAACGCCCTTAGTGGACTAACGCAGCAATAAACGCTACCAAAACAGCTCTGATGTGAGTTTACTTGTTGTCATCCGCTGCTTCATTCCCAGCGGCTCCCAATGACAGTTCGAACTTATTGTGGTCCTGAAAAGATGATTAGATACTTTTGGCGACACAGGAAATCATAGATATAGTCTAGGATCATGACTATAGATACCAATGCACAGAAAAGTTACAGAAATAATTATTAATTGAGATGGTACTTACCTAAAAGCTTTTACTGGTAGCAACTGTATCTATTTAATAACTGTTACCATAGTTACTTACTCCAAATGTTGAATCAATTAACGTTTAATCATTTTGCTCTAGATTTTTAAATCAACAAATCCCTTCCTAAAATTCGGATCATCTTGTACGTAATACGTTTTTTATTCCGTGTTAACATAACCTTAATAAGCATACAACCATAAAATCAAAAACTCAAATAGAGCATTCTATAAAGCCGCTCTTATTGGTAATAAGGTACAACCAAAGTAGGTCAACCTCACTTTAGATAAAAGCCAAACAATTTATATTCTTAGGCTTCCGAGTCAAAATTGTGAAACGAAACCCCTAAGCGGTGTTACTTCGTGTGTCCGTGCGTCCTTCAGTCACGACTTATAATTTCAGCAGCTAGGTACTAAAGCTGAACTAAAGAACTAGGGAAACGTTTTAAATCTTACTCTCTCTTAGTGCAGCTGTTACGAGTGAAATAAATAAAAGAAGATTTTCATTTTTATTGCCAGTAGAGATGGAAAATTTAATATGGGATATAACTTTAAAGAGACTACTAGTTTTAACATTCTAACATATTTTTCACATTATTTTTTACTAGCTGCCGCCCGCAGCTTTGCTCGCGTGGTACCCGGATAAAAAATAGTCTATATGTTAATCCAGCACAGGCACTATGTATATTCCAAGTTTAATTCAAATCCGTTCAGTAGTTTTTGCGTGAAAAGTAACAAATCCATACATCGCGTACACACAAACTTTCGCTTTTATAATATTAGTAAGGATAATTCATCATTTTTATATTTATGATGAAAAATTAGCTAGTAACAATGAACCATCCTTAGAACTCTAAACTTAGCAAAAAGAAAAACCAGAAATAAAGCGGAACCATACCCGGACATGTTGAATCGCACTTGTCAATTGAAGAAGTCTTGTTTTCTTGAAAAACACGGTTCGATTGCAAGGTGCCTCGAGGTGCGTCAACCGAAAAATCCAACGAAATGACAAATAAAGAAAATATATTTATGGATGTCGCATTTGGCTTCTTCCATAGAATACGTAGGTACCTTACGTGTAGGCTTCCAATATATTGCGTTACTTAAGGGATACAAGCGGCAATACGTGCACTGGGTAACTGACTATTTCCTTCATTTATGTGTAATGGAAATCTCAAGAATTCCGAACGTCTCCTTTAATAAGAACTATTATTGTTCATCTATTCCCTTATAGTTTCTATGTGATGTCACATTAAATTGAATATGGCGCCCTCTAGACTAGAGGACATAAAGTCATCAACTAAAAATCACTTCGCGCTAAAGCTTTTGATCACTTAGGTACTACTTAACTGTTAGAATGTATTATTCTTGATATTAGCGACATTAGTCGGGTTTTATTTTTTGAACTTAGGTACTTTTTTCTTAGTTTTGGTTTTAAATGATCGCCACATCACTATCAAGCTACTAAGCTTCGTAGTCGAACTACTACCGCACATCAAAGGACTTTTCATTAAATGATTACATATATTAGATACTTTATTTTAATGGAATGATTATTCCATTAATAGTAATTTTATATTATATATATTGTAGAATGTGGCTCTGCCCATCCCATTCGGGATACAGGTGTGATGATTGTGTACCTATGTATGTATATAGCAGAATACATTTTTATAAATGATACTTGCTTATAAAAATCTCGGCTTCGTCTTTCTTCGCGGGTCGCTATCGAATTTAGGGAAATCCGGAAAGTAGTTAAAAGTTCCTTTTGACCCCGTTGTTCATAATACCTCTAAAGAGCTACTACCCACCACACTTCAAACTTCATAATCTACTTCATCGTGTTTCGTTACAATCCACAGAGTTTGAGGCTTTTGTTAACTACTGAGAGTTTCTGGTGTAGCAAACTATCAAACACTTGCCCATTCGTTTACGTGGAATCTGGATTAGGTAACTGCCATGAGGAGCGCCTATTCAAAACGGGATAATTACACTTTCGGAACTTTCTGTTTTTTTCTACTCTACTACTACTACTACTACTACTACTACTATTATTACAACTATGACTACTACCATTCATATACAAACTTATTTATTCTATAACATACTGATATATTGATTATTTTTATTCTGCTTAGTAGAACTAAAACCTATCAAATCCACTTCATACAATTTCATTAAGCTAATTACCTACTTATTAAAATAAAGGTTTTTCCTCATTTCCCAAAAATCTGTTAGCAAGTAATTATCCAGTTTTGAATAGTCACTCCTCAAATACGTCATGTTCCAGACGAAGACCAATCTAATGCCCCGTTCCAATATTCTGCTAGCGTGACGACGCATTCTTCGTTACTCTAGCAAAGTTGTTGTTCTGTCAAAAAATGTAGCAACGTTGCTATGGCAATGATCGATCCGTCGTCCGTTAGTAAAATATTGGAACCAGGCAAGTACCTTCCAAACTTAGGATAAAGACCGATATTCTTGATGCTACGATATGGCCTCGGCCTCATGCATGGCATTGTTTCCGGCAGGTTTTTTATAGGAAATGAGAAGAGGTTGCGGTACCCTTTTCTTATCTGTCTATATATATAAAACAATAAGCATTTTTGCAATCAACGTACAAGCTAAACTACTGAAGCTGGAATGCTGAAAGTAAGCTACATTTTATAACAATACTCACTAACGCGGGAGTTTACGAAATCAACCCCTAAAGAGGTGGATGGAACTTTTTAAAACTTTTAACTTTTTAAGTACAATTTGCTTGAAATTCGGTTAAAACTCAGACGATGTTTTCCTTTACCGTTTGAGAGTACTGGTATAGCGCACATAATTTTTTCGAACTGACAAGTCCATTAGTGCACGACAAGGTTTGAACCAGCAACTTTAGGATCAGAAGGCAGAGGTGCTACCACTAAACCAGTAAAACCAGTGCTCTTAAGAGTTGCGCCTGTAAGGATTCTTAATATAATTTTATTAATTTTATTCATAATTTAAAAGTGGCCACTTCATTTTTGAGAAAAAAGCTAAGTTGGCTTTACTTACTTTCGTAAAATCCATTCCCTTATAGTGGTTATAATATATCGCGCTCTAGTTCATCATCATATTCATCGGTTCATATAGTCATCGGTCAACAAAAGATTATTCTTCACTTTTTCTTTCAAAGTTAAGAAAACAGGCCGAAGGATTTAAATAATTTCGACAAAAACGAAGTTACCTACTTCCTTATAATCAGATTAGACTTATCAAGATTGAATAAAGTGTTTTTCTTTGAAGCAATAAACCAGAAAAAAAATTAAAAGACAAAGCTTATTTCTTCATGAAAACATTAAATTCCAATCCATCCCTAACTGCACAGTTCATATTTTTTATGAAATTTTCAAATTATATTCTGCATTACATTCCTTCGCCTTCGCCGTTATTCGCAGTACCTAATACTACTAAATTTAACATTTTTTATTGCATGTGTGTATTTATTAGTATATAACATATCTTTTTGGCTGTAAATATCTGTATTACTTACACATTTCAGGTACACATTTATAAAAGATATTTGTTTAATTTAGTTTCCATGTTGTTTTCGCATAGTGAATTCGACCTAAAACAAACGGTTTAATCTGAAAGCCAGCGCTTTTTCCAGTTTAGTCTGGAAGTAGCATAATGCTGAGATTCTTTATGGCTACACCACAACGCCGATTGGTTTTATGATTAAGTCCGATTTAAGTCACTTGTTCTGTTCTTGATTGTTCTATCGTATGTTTTGTTTTGTGTGCGTGTGTGTGTGTGTGTGTATGCGTGTGTTATATATTTTTTTCCTTCTTATTCAAAGGTGCTTTCTTAAGTTCATAGTTTTTGACTTGATGATGATGAAAACTAACATGCCCCCACCATCTTTATTTCCAATAGAATATAGAAGCAGGCACTTATGCAAATATTATAAGAAAAAAATGTTTGTATTCTTTATTAATTACTAGCTGCTGCCCGCGGCTTCGCTCGCGTGGTATCCGGGAAAAAAATAGTCTATATGTTAATCCAGTACATGTACTATGTATATTCCAAGTTTCATTCAAATCCGTTCAGCCGTTTAGGCGTGATTGAGGCACAAACATCCAAACTCACAAACTTTCACATTTATAATATAAGTAAGATACCCCTATATCCCTTAAAATCTTAACCGACATTCCGAATTAAACGGGAAGTCGGTTAAGACATTGTAGGTTCATGTTCATTTGATGCGTTGTTTATGTTCAGAATGTGTGTATGTGACTGTACTTAAATTCATACAACTTTATACAAAATATTTTGTGTATAAACCGTCAACTGGTCACTAAGTTGCTCCAGATGATGACAAAGTAGTTTCTCCCTACTTATTTATGAAAATATGACATGCCTTCAAATGCTTAGGTATATTGAACAAGTTAAATTCCCTCTTAAACAATTTGATGATAATATCTCAAGCATCCACAAATTAAATCAGCCTTGTGAGATGAGAGAGAGTAGGTACTTTAACATAACATCGTTCGTTCAAGTTTATTTCATGAATATTTATTTTGATTTCCTTATTTTCTTATTAAACACCTGAGGTTGGCGATGGTGAGTTAATCTATTTTCCTTCATAATAAACCATTCACCCTAGAACGAACCCATCCTAGCAAAAACGCAAACAATATTCAGAGGTATGTGTGTGTAGTAGGTAGGTAAAATATAGATAAAACATTTAAGGTAGACAACTCCCCTGATTTAATTTTACCAACGCGAGAGAAAGTTTTGACGGGTCAAAGGAAATGTTTCATAGCAGGCCTAGTCTATGTAGGTAAAACAGGCAGAAAAATTGAGGAAAAAATCAGTGAATTTCGAAAAATACTTATATCCATTAATTTTAAGCTTAATTATTTGCAGAAAAATGTTTAAAATGCGAAGACTTTACAATGGAAACAAAAAACACACAACACAAAACATATTGTTTTATGTTGCCCTCCGTGAGAAAGGTATTCTAAGAAAATGCATTAAATAAAGAAAATAATAAAAGAACTGACAATGTGAAAAGGTTTTACATATATTTAGCTATATATACCGGCCAATTCTTGGTTCCACTTACAAATGTGAAATCCTTTTCGTTCCTGACGTTTGTTTCCCGGTAATCCCCCCGCGCCCCGTAAACGTGACAGTATTGGTCTGAGTTATGTGGTGGTACCTACCAATAACAGAGGTCAGGTAGAAACTAGGCAGAAGCGACCCTCGCAATAAATCCGTTCTACGCCAATACGCAATATATGTAGTACAGAAACAGGTCATCAATTCAACTATCGCTCTCAGACGACACACTATTTTCTTGGTTCCTAACTAAATTCTTCTTATATCTTATTCTAACCCACCATAGTATGTATTTTTTAAACAGCAAGTAGTGGAGATGTATTTACATTACATTAAGTTTGTTTGTCACGCTTTCATAAAAGCACCACTTGATAAAACAAAACTATCATAATATTTTTGTATGAGAACTTTTTGCGACATTGTTGGCTCGAAAATTAGTTAGGATACTTTAAAAACAAAATCAATGGACGCGTGTTTTAGAGTTTTTCAAAATAAACCTCGAAAAAACCTACCCTAACAAGTATAAAAAATTATCCGTTATGTTTCATCGCTTGAAGGCAACTTGACTGTAAGTAATTTATGAAAAATACTTATTATTTGGAGCCAGTGAAGCATGTAGTATAGAAAAGAGACTGACAAAGGTTCTCATGTGAAATAATTTTAATAAACATAACTTTGCTGGGTATCGCTTGATTCACCCCTTAGTTAGCCAAGAACCTTTTAAGAAGGTAAACTTTCGAAACAAGTGTTAGTGACGCCGTGACAGTGCTACCTACTACAAAAATGTAACGAACGTGATTCTGTCACTAAAGCAGCGACTGACATTTCATACATTTTCTGACGTGATTTTTCACTGACGATGCGAGCCGGGGAAACAATAAAAAGGAGTAGATAAAATAGTAATAAATAATGCTTATTTAAAAACACAATGTTTAGTTACTCTACATGATTTACTATAATATTTTGCACTAATAAAACTGTACGGATATACGAATAATACCGGCATATGTAAAACGTCCTTTTGGATGTCGTTGTTTGGTATGCAAAGAATTTGCTTCCACAACACCAACGGGTGTAATGTATAGTCAGCAAATTAGAAGTTTGCCCTCTCGCTGTCCTGTATTTTACCTAACCAAGTTTGTTTTTTGGAAGAGTAACCTACACAAAATAAAACTTACCTCCGAGGCAGTCGATCCAAAGTCTTCTTTCGACTGCACTGAAAATGCCACTGACGAAACAACTGCTTTTAGTTAATTTATAAAGGAGTTTTGTTTTTATTTTATTTTACATAGTTACATACATAAACATGACATCACGCCTATTGCCCATACGGGTAGGCAGAGATGACGATTTTTAGTTTTGTAATTGGATTAAACGGAATAATCGATTCGTTGATTTCAATGTGATCGCTAAATTCGACAAAGCAGATACGCATCATTCATTTCAACGTAATGATTCAATTCAATAGCTGAAAGCGCGCCTCTTTGATATCAATGTGATCATTGAATTAAACAAACGTAACAGCCCAATGTAACGCGCATTTCGTTACCTAATAATTAGGTTCGTTGATTTAACAATCACTACTAAATATTTTGCACAGCATAGTTTAATTAAACATTAAAGAAGAAAAACACTATAGTTTATATTTTATTTTAATATAATACAAATTATTCGGTTTATTATAACTAAAAATTAACTTTTATTAATTTCTGTCAGATGAGATGTTGAAATAATATTATTATTATTGTGTTACTATCATTTTTGTAATGAAGCTAACATAAAACCACTTGGAAACCAGCCAACAAAATTATTATGTAAGTCTCTTTTGAAACGGCCCCTAAGATTGAATTCATGTAATTTTCTTACTTCCTGCCTTTGAAGATCCCCTTCCACCAACTTTTTTTGCCAAATGACAAAAATGGAGTCAAATCACAGCCAAATAAGTAGTAAAATTTCTTACTTTTTCATTTAATTTTACTTATTATAATTCCGAGCAGATTCAGATAATTTTCTTTGATCATAATTAAAACAGAGGCAAACCACTGAATTGGGAATCTGGGGCAACCCCTTTGGGATCTTTTGATGAAAAAATACCTACTCTTCTTCAAAAATACACATAGCACTGACCCATATTTTTATTTAAATAAGCAGGTTACCAACATTGTTGTAATACCTATCTACCAAAGATAAGAACCTTTTTTTTATTAGCCTGTACATATTTGTTAATAACATATATTTATATATTGTATATATATTCTTGGTAACTGCAACATACCGTGAAAAGGACTCAGTATTCAATCCACGTGGAAAAACATAAGATGGTAAGTAGCAACTTACACGGGACGGACAAACAACGTACACACCAATATGAATATATCCCCCACAGAATATTATCCTCCAAGCAAAAATACCTACTATTTCTTAGCGAATTCCTTTTTGTGTGCGTTTACATACATTACTCGTTTACGTGTTTTCCATATCACCGAAGGTTTTAGTAAAAATAGTAACAAGAAACTATTTATTTGCATTATACGAACAAAATGTTTTAACTGAATTTGGATATGTACCGTTTTTTAGATTGAATAAGGTCAAAAGTTGTTTGAACCTTACATCATCAACAGCCTGTAGAAGTCTACTGGCCTACCCAATATACTTCCTGGACGAATGATTTTCTGCTGCCTGCATTTACTGACCATTTGTCCTTTATAATAACATCGGTCCATCGGGTGGGGGCCACCTTACTTTCCTAATTCTCGTTCCGTGATCACCATTCGAGAACACCCAAAACTGTTTTTGTTCTTCGAGCTATATGACCTGTCCATTGCCACTTCAACTTGGTTATCGTCTTTGTAATTAAATAAATAACACCCAACAGTCGCATACATAGTCCTGACCCCACACTAGGATTCCCTGTGTCGTGGGTATCATAAACTACGAGTACCATGGCACCACAAACCCCAGACCCGGAAGAAATTTTTGCAGAGCATGCAAACATTTCTTCCGCAGCGGGAATCGAACCGGTGCCTCTTGCGTTTCTGCCGAGCAATCGCTCGCCACGCCACCGAGGCCGTCATTCAAGATTTCTGAGATTCAAGTTCCTGATTTTTAGGTACGATTCATTTATCTATTAAATGTGTCGCCTCCACGGAACGTTTGCTTCGCTCGTAGCTGCGTAGCAGCTCTACGAACATTTGATTATTTTTTATTCATTATCATCATCATCAGCCTATAGCAGTCCACCGCTGGACATAGGCCTCTCCTAATGAGCGTCATCGCGACCTATCTTCAGCTTGACGCATCCAGTCTCTGCCAGCAGCCTTTCGCAGATCGTCACTGCACCTAGCCGGAGGGCGACCTACATTACGTTATTTACGTTTGCCGTGTCGCGGTCTCCACCCAAGAACTTGTTTATCCCAGCGGTTGTGAGTTCTTTGGCAGATATAGCCATATATTTAGATATTTTATAATATAACTAGCTGCAGCCCGCGGCTTCGCTCGCGTGGTACCCGGATAAAAAATAGCCTATATGTTAATCCAGCACACGTACTATGTATATTCTAAGTTTCATTCAAATCCGTTCAGCCGTTAAGGCGTGATTGAGGCACAAACATCCAAACATCCAAACTCACAAACTTTCGCATTTATAATATAAGTAAGATGTTATTGTTAACTAGCGACTCGCCCCGGCTTCGCTCGGGGATAAACATATAGGTTTTTCCAGCAATAATTCTAATTTTTCTCGCCGTAAAAACCATCCTTGAACTTCAACGAACATTTTAAAAAAAGATTTGGCCAAATTGGTCCAGGCGTTGTTGAGTTATGCGCTTACCAACACATTTTGCGATTCATTTTTATATTATAGATTAACTTGGTCGCGTTACGAACAGGTGTAAATGCAACGGAGATTTAAGACGTGTCCAAGTGATGCCCGTGATTTTATGGAATAAAAATTTTAACCTTAACTTTGACTTTGACATTAATGTACCGCGATGAGTTGAACCTTGAACGTTTATAGTATACTAGCTGCCGCCCGCGGCTTCGCTCGCGTGGTATCCGGATAAAAAATAGCCTATATGTTAATCCAGTACATGTACTATGTATATTCCAAGTTTCATTCAAATCCGTTGAGCCGTTTAGGCGTGATTGAGGCACAAACATCCAAACATCCAAACTCACAAACTTTCGCATTTATAATAAGCGTTTATAGTAAGATGTTAAAAATTGAATGAGCTGTAAATCAAATTTATTTTTTATTTCCTTCGAAAAATGTAACGGAACCGAATACTTACTAATGAAACATTATTCAATAAGTCTTCGAGAGATATCGAATCAATTTTGTCGATTGATATCTTCAAGATATCAATTGACGGCATCAATAATTGTGAAACATTGAAAAATTATAAAATCTTTTTATAAAAAGACCCTTAAATCTCTATCTATCGGTTATCTAGTGGGTTCGATTCCCGCTACGAAAGAAATGTTTGTATGTTCTGCAAATATTTCTTCCGAGTCTGGGGGTTATAGTAATATATTGAAAGTATGTAAAAAAAGTATAAAGTATTCTCTTAGCCATCTGGTGTCCATAGACAAGCTTTGCTTAGTTTCGGGCTAAATGTCGCTGTGTGAAGTGTCCACAAATATTTTATTATGGAACTAGCTGTTGCCCGCGACTTCGTACGCGTGTAGTACATTATTTTATTCTATAATAGCGGTCGCCCGCGGCTCCGCCCGCGTGGATGTCGGTTACCGCTGCAAAAAGCCTACCCAGGAAAGACACGGTCAGTCGCGAGGTCGGCTCCCTACGCAGCGGTCGTGCAGCAGAAATCGTAATATTTTAATTTCGCCATAACTTCAAAACCAAACGTCCAATTTTAATCATTCAAAGACCAAATATTATCTCCATAAACTGTTCTTAGTGATGAAATCATTTATTTTGATAAGGATTAATAGCATGAGTAAAATAAACGCGTTTAAATGTAGTCCAAAAAAAATTCAAGATTTTTAAATAAAAAAATGGTTGCTGTGCCTCACTCGACATAGATGGGTATAGTGTGTCGCGGACTTTTTTGTAGATATTTATAAGATCTACAATTAATTAGAACATTTTATGGTTCTATCTTTTATAGTTTAGGCAGCGTACGCAAAATAAGTAACTTTTCTGGTTGATTTTTTACACCTTGTGTCCGAAAAACCCAAATATCTTACGGAACCCTATTTTTTTCCAAAATAAAATATAGCCTATGTTACTCGTGGATAATGTAGCTTTCGAATGGTGAAAGAATTTTTAAAATCGGTCCAGTAGTTTTTGAGCCTATTCAGTACAAACAAACAAACAAAGTTTTCCTCTTTATAATATTATTAGTGTAGATTACTGGTTCTTTCAACTTTAGGTCCAGGATAAGGTCAGTACAGTAACTGTTGTTCAAACAAAACATCACAACGTTTCGATCGAGACAACGATAAGAATCAAATGAATTGTCTACTCAATACTTCAGCAAACTAATAAGGTACCTTTGTTACATTGTAACAAGTTAGTGCAAAAACAACATTAATACAAAGGCAATAATAGAAGCAACGTTAATAAGCACCAGTCCGCATACAATCAAAACTTTCGGCCGTTAAGCCAATACAACTCGTATAGACGAGTGCACTAGAGCAGTGACAATCGGAAACGGATATCATAACGAAAGCACAGACAAAAACGAATACGTAGCGCAGCAATCGGTCCAGGGAGTCGTGCTGCACACTGGATTTCGAACGACATCGCGCATGAACGCTTCCCTGAATTTATCCGACAGACTCACGAATCTGATCAAGTTTTTTTTATTTTCTTTTTTGTACTTTTTGGAAGAAACTAGCTTCCACAACACGGGAATCCTAGTGTGGGGCTAGTAAACAATGTTTTGTTTACATAGTATTTAAGTTTCATTAATAAGTATTTTGTATTTCCAACATAGCGTTTTATGCCACTTGCGTTTTGTCTACAATATATTGACCGGTTCGACGAACGAAACAAACTAATCGAATGGACATACGGTAAATTATTAACCGACTTGTAAATAGGCGTGTAAACAGCGGATCGGATAGCTATTGACCTACTTACGTTACTCTAGTGTCCGATTGCAAACTTCTCACCCTCTTCCCGGAAGCCCTTCGTAATCGGGAGTAGGGAAACCTCGTAATTACTATCTTGAGTTAGCGTTATTGCTATCTAGGTGCGTGAAATGATCCTTGACTGTTTATTGAGGACCAAAATCTATTATGTTAGCTTTTCGATGGTGTATGTTCGACAAACAAATGAAGAAAATATTAATTACAACAATGTTGTGAAACACAAACCACAAAGCGGAATAATGTGGTCTCATATTCAAAAACTTTGTAGGTACCTACTATGTAATAATGCTTTCTCACTTTGCGCAAAAAAATATAAACATTAAAATACTTCAGAGTTTTCATTTAAAAATCTTGAGGACGCCGACAATGGTTTCCTGCCAGCGACAAATTGTTCAAAGTTTTCCGTCCCAAGGAGGTAAAACCACTAATATAAGGTTGTACCGCAATACTTTTAGCCAGACTGCGCGAAATATGGTTCATATATTTTGGCGATATAATCTGAGGCGGACGTAAATAATAGCAGAAGGAAGATATTAGGAAGGAAGTAAAAGAGAATGCAAAGGTCTTTCATGTTACAGAAACCATTGAAAGAAAGAAAACCACTGAATAAAACACTTTTTGTAATATAACATTTTTTTAAATACTTTTCTTATCAAGCAAAACATGAATAGCAACAAAACATGTAAAAATAAAATGTATATGAAACTAGCAGGCGTTCCATTTATGCACCTACAGCTACAATCGGCTATTGTGTAGTCGTGTGGGAATGCAATATTTACGAACTTTAAAACCGTACTACTCGTATTTTCCAAACTGTGTTTACAAGTCCAGTAACCAAATATCAACTTTTTTTTAACCGAAATAGGTTTGCGTTTGACCACACTCCACCTGATGTTAAGTAACAGTGTGGTCTAAGATGGAGCACGCTTACCTAGAAGAAACCTATTGACTCTCGATTTAAAGACACCTATATTATACTTTTCAGGAAATACAGACCCCGACAGAGAGTTCCTCATTTTTGCAGTTCGTATAAAGAATGTGGACTCAAAGCGCTTAGTACGAACATTTGGAATGTCAACCATGTACTTATAGCATAATTACTTCTCTGCTGGACTGGGAGTAAAGAAAAAACATAGAATGCGTCCAGCTGCTTCTCACCCCGAGCATGTCGTAGGAGTCGACTAAGGGATAGTATCCTCTCCAACGTGATGAATCTATATGGGCGATGAGCTTATCACCTGTCACCATGATTCACCATATCCATCTTGGAACTCTTGGATCAGAAGTGGCTGCAAGTTTTTATATGATTACTTGTGGCTCTGTCCACCCCGTTAGGGATACGGGCGTGATAATATTTTATTAATGTATGTATGTATGTAGCATAATGTAAAAAATAGTTGGGATATGGCTTTGAAATCCATGCTATAGCATGTTCTATACAAAAGCGTGTAATTAATTTTATGAAAATATGTATCAAGTGCACGTAAGAAGCCTTTGAGGTGCACTTAAAATCATTTCACCACGCAGGTTTGAAAAAACTACCACGACCAGTAACAGTAACTTATAATTAGGCTGAAAGCAAAAAAGACACAAACATAGCTCTGAAATATTGAAATGTTACTTTCTAATCTTTTTTTTAAAACTACTACATACCCTAAACTAAGTTTACTAATTAAATTAAATTAGTAAATTTAGTTTAGGGTATGTTTTAAAATCATTTCACCACGCAAGTTTGAAAAAACTACCACGACCAGTAACAGTAACTTATAATT
Organism: Scotopteryx bipunctaria; assembly: GCA_949320045.1. NCBI lineage: Eukaryota > Metazoa > Arthropoda > Insecta > Lepidoptera > Geometridae > Scotopteryx > Scotopteryx bipunctaria. Next base: position 6,162,565 of record OX439450.1, on the reverse strand, counting down.
AGGCTGAAAGCAAAAAAGACACAAACATAGCTCTGAAATATTGAAATGTTACTTTCTAATCTTTTTTTTAAAACTACTACATACCCTAAACTAAGTTTACTAATTTAATTTAATTTTGCAATCGAGATTGCATAAAAAGAACGCCAACCCAGTTTAGATTTTTGTTGAAATTTCAGTGAACTAAAAAGCAGCTTTGTATCTTACCTACCTACTCATCAATTCCAACATCTATTACGAAGGGTAACTCTATTTTGTATTGTTAATCTTTCAAGATCTCGTGTGTTTGGAGGCAAAAAGCGAGGAATCAAAATTTATTGCGACACAGAGGCATTAATTGAGACCAAACTCAGTGTAAGGGTGATTAATTGGCCTTTGTTTGTCGTAATGAAAGGCGTATCTATTCTATCATTCTGATGGTGTATCTATTCATTCGTGCGTTTGTTGTAATCACTTGGGTGGAAACCGACATGTCATAGCTGTACATCCTGCCTACAACTTGAATAGGTTATACAATTACTATAATTATAATAATTATATCATAATTATACTACTACAGTAGTATAATAGAAGGATACGTGGGTAGAGGTAGGCTAAAGAAAAGATGCGAAAGATGATATGAATAATAAGTGTTGAGATAACTTCTGACAGAGGGAAATGGAAGAAGAATATATGTTGCGCGTATTAATGATGATGATGATGATGATATTGTACTACTACATAACAACATTATAAGTTAGACGAAATATGAAAGGTACAGTGACAGTGATCGTTCATTAATTTCAGCTTTTGCTTTTGTTTAGTTTAACTTTTTGTAAAACAAACTATTTTCCGCGAGAGCGGAGCGGTAGATACAAACTGCAACAGAATTTAATTTTACATTTCGTTGCAAAACTTTAAGTTCTTAATATTTTGAATAACTAACATTTATTTTGTGTAATGAATTTAACGAAGTCAAACGAAGAAGTGTTGTATTAAAACCGAGTTAAACGTAAATCGAGACTAGGGTAGAGTTAAAACAAATTTTAATTCTTCAGACCACAGAACTGTGGTGCAAACCAATTTGATTTGATTTACGTCAGTTAAATATTTACTTATTCGAAATAAACAGACACTTTATTTTATTAAAATAGATTCCTTGGTGACATCCCGGGCGATTGCTCGGCTGAGACGCAAGAGGCGCGGATTCGACTCCCGCTGCGGAAGAAATGTTTGCATGTTCTGCAAATATTTCTTCCGGGTACGGGTGTTGTGGAACCATGGTTCTCGTAGTTTCTGATACCCACGATACAGGTAAAATAAAATTGTCCTTACCTCATATATTCCCTGTGTCGTGGGTATCGGACACTATTGTACAAGTCCACGGTATACCATTACCCAAAAACTAATTATTTTTTTCAGGACTTGCAACAAACTTTATACCACTGCCAGGAATCGTAACACTCGAGCCCCAGCCGGAATCGCGCACTCCCCGACACCAACGTCGTTTGGTAAATCATCATCAAATCGTGATCTTCAAATATTTTATGGTGATAGTGCCGACTGCTCGCTTATCGATCTTCATGGATAGTTTTGGCCGTTATTGTGTGTGTCATGTGTGAATATAATTCATATCAATTGGGATGTCAGCAGCTCTCTTTTTTATGCGGGGCTGTAGGGCCTCTAGCTGGACCTATTTCATGACTTTTGATTGGTTGGATTTGTTTCCACCCCGAATAACAGAATAACTAGGTACCTCATAAAATATTTGAAAATTAGCATTCTTAATTCTAACGCGGTACGAAGTCCGCGGGGTCAGCTAGTACAAAATAAAATTGTCTAGAATACGCGAATTCCACAAACGTGTCCGTTTTGCCCGCGATACGTTTTGTTTGGTCATAGTGAATAAGGCCACTAGTACAGAAACAATAATACTGAAGAGCATGAAAAAGATAACTGGGTATCACAGAGCAGGAAAAATCTGCAAAATAAAAACATTTCACTGTTTTCCAAACCACAGTCACTCGCCTTCCTGACGAAAAATGTTTTGGTGGATGTAATGGCTCGTAGCATTTAACAACCTTGTTTTCAGCGAGTAATAATTACATTGTTATATACAAATTCTATTTTGAATGAGGATGTTTTCAACTTTTGATTGACGACCGTGGCAGGCGTGTAGGGCGAGTGCTCAAGAGACGCTGTGGGAGAAATGTTTGCTTTGCATGTTCTGAGAATATTTCATCTGGATCTGGATGTTGTGGTAACATGATACTCTTACTTTCTGGTACTTATGATATAGGTAATCCTAGTGTAGGGTCAGAACTATGTAGGTATATGTGACTAGTGGGGAAAAAAAGCCTAACCCGTTGTAGGTAATTCATAGTTTCTGTGTACTAGGTATATAACATCTCAACATTTTATAAAAGGTTTCGCTACCTACTCCTACTATCAAATGTACATACGAGGTAGGTATTTATAATGAAGCACTACGTGGTAGTGTGACGTCCGCGAACAAAGCGACGCTGCGTGTTTCCCGTCTTTCAATAGCCTACGTCAATAAACTTTATAGCGCCGATTCTCGTAAAAGTGAATAAATAGAAATAACGTCACGAATATAAAATACATCAATGATCCTTATTATACTCGGCCGAGACTAACGAGGCCTTTTCTTTTTCGATTTGGGAAGAAATACTTAGTTCCGTCTGGTACGATAGATGGCGCTGACTGGACATAGAGCACCAGTTTAGGGTAGTTTTGATGTTTGACCATGTCAAAGTAGAAAACCAAATGCTATTACGACTATATTTCATTTGCTTTCTTTTGACGATTAACATGAGAGTTTCCTGGACGACACTTATCAGAGCGGCGCCATTTGTTTGGAACGCTAAAAGCTAAGCTTTAATGCAACTGATAACTGAATATTGTGTGTCATTTGGGACATTCTACGTCGACAATCGCAAATGCGTAAAAATCTACCAACCCTAATTGATTAAAATGAGCCTTCTCTCAGCGTTCTAATCCCTCTCGAAGAGTAATAGCAGACCATCAACGCATTAAACGTCTACCAAAGATAAAGTGTTCGTTTGTTTGTAACCTTTACATAAAGAAAGCACAAAGTACAATTAAACAGGCAGTCCATTGTGCCTACGTGGTAGATTTACAGTAGGGGCCAAAATTTGTGGTTAGGCGATCGATATAAGCGCCTTTCTTCTCTTATTGAATTAAAGTATTATCAATGAATACTTGTCAGAGAAACGCAAGTTAAAATCTATATCATATACCTAGTTATCAGAATTTATGGTATAATCCACCAACAATGCACCTTGCTGAAGATGTAAGGTCAGGTCTCCCAAACTAATATTTATTGAGAACCTAGTAGGTACATCGTCACTGGAAAGGGCAAAATGCTAAAGCTCCAAATCGGTAACTACCTATTTATTTTAAAGTGATCAAAAAACATTAAGCCAAAAAAATACCAATTTTGTGCTTTAGCGTTTCCAGCGTTTCTTTAGCGTTTTTAGAGTTTCCCTTTCCAGTGACGATTTAATTATGTACTTATGAAAATACTTACGTTTTACATACAGTGTCATCGATATCTATAAATGTTTTCCACAATACGTTCGTGTGCGAATGCCGCGAGTGGGTAGGTAAGTATTTCTATAGAGGTCCCGAGGGAATGCCATCTTTCCTTAAACCCTAAATTCTCCGTTTTACCAATTGGAATCTGCAAGCGTCAGATCGTCTTTAAAAAAAAATTGTTACTAACGTCGCCAGGGCAATTAAGTCGAGGTTCTTTAGGAGTTTGTGTTTATGTTTGTTTGCTTTTTATTTCGTTTGTTAGGAATTGTTATATAAAAGTAAAGTCATAAAATCGTATTTTATTACATGTTTTATTACTATTGATATCTAACAAGAATCTCGGACAAGAATTAGACTGGCAAAGAAACTTAGAGAAAGGCGCTCACCTACACTACGTAACGCACGTAGGTACCTATTTGTAGTACTTTTTTCCTCCTGTCTCTACCTGGTAAATACCGCAAAAAGTATTCTAGCACCTTATTACTCGTACTACTAGGTCTTTCGAACCATTGTGGTGTGGATTCAAGTGCCCTCAGAGAGGCAATTTATGTGCGCTATATCCGTACTCTCTATCGGTGAAGGAAACCGGCATACTCGTACTCGTAGAACCTAAAAAGTTCGAAAACAAGTGGCGAAATAATCTATAATACTTAATCCAAGTTTTCTTACTATTAATGAATTATTCATGGGTACCAACACAAAAAATAATGTAGATAATATTATTTAATCAGTTATCGTCTGAGTGAAGTTCTGGCTGGTGATTAAACGCGAGCAATCGCGCAGCTAATAACCATGTTCAGATTAATTAGGTTCCTAGTTTACCTAACTATAGCTCAGATGAGAACGCTTCGGTATTGACGTAACCTATATGTAATGGCTCTCACAATAAACCGTTTTATGTCCTCAGTGGCCTAAAAGCTACTTATAGCAAATATCTGTCTGAGGTTACACAATTTATGTACCTACAACTGTTTGTCAAACATCCGAAAATACAATTAGGACGACCTCGGTGGCGTGGCGGGCGAGTGCTCGGCTGAGATGCAAGAGGCGCGATTTCGATTCCCGCTACGGAAGAAATGTTTGTATGTTCTGCAAATATTTATTCCGGGTCTGTGTTGTAGTATTATGTATGTATTTACAAAAAAAGGAATATTAGTATTCTATCAGCCTTCTGGAGCACATAGTACAAGTTTTGCTTAGTTTGGGGCTAGATGGCGCTGTGTGAAATGTCACAAATATTTATTTATTTAAGTAAGTACTTGTATTTTCCCAGTTATTGTATGTTGTATGTTGAATATTATTTTAATCACACTAACAAAGGATGTTTGAAAACAAGGTACCTTGTTACTTTGTCAGCTAGACACGTCGGTCATCTACATATTTCTCTCGGAATCATACACGAGGAGTTTGTCCAAACGCTCTGGAACGTGTGTGAACATAAACCACAAACCGGCCATCTGTTCACGTCGTGTTCATGAAAACGATATGATTTAAATGTTCAAATAAATATTATCAGCGAGTCCAATAAAGTACTCGCAAGATAAGAGCTATCGAAAGCCCTATATTTGCGAAAACAGAGGGTCACATTTATATAAGTTATGGCCGTCGACACAGGACCCATACATTCTGTTAAGACATGCCATTTTCACATATTTATTGGTGTAAATTATGGAATGTTTGGTAATCGAAATGATAATAACGATAATGCATGAACTATTTACTATACAAACCTGTGAAAACGCCAGGAAGGCTTTATTAGCTACGTGCTTCCTTTCAAGTCCGCGGGGATTACGTATTGCTATCGGACGATATTGTAACATAACAAAGGATCAATTTATTTTAGTTATCTTCCTATTATCTTATAATATCCTATTAATATTATTAATGCGAATATTTGTGTGTATGAATGTTTGTTTCCACGTACCTCTGTAAATATAAACCGATTTGGATATTATTTAGAATGTAGATAGTTTAAGTTCTGGAATAACACGTAGGTTAATCTAATTTTCGAAAACAACCCCAGCCCTATGGGGGTTAAACAGGGTGGTACAGTTTCTACGGAAAATTGTTGGTACTTAAGTATTCCTTGGTTCGATTTGCTCAAAATTAGTACTATAAATAAATAAATATTTGTTGGCATTTCACACAGCGCCATCTAGCCCCAAACTTAGTAAATGCTTGTACTATAGGACCAGATGGCTATAATACATACAACTTATAATACGTAATACAACAACATCCAGACCCGGAAGAAATATTTGCAGATCATGTAAACATTTCTCCCGTAGCGGGAATCGAACCCGCGCCTTTTGCGTCTCAGCCGAGCAATCGCCCGCCACGCTACCGAGGTCGTCAATGTGAACTTAAATTTGAAATAAATATAAAACACTTATTTTTTTCAAAACTATCCCTAGGGGGTGCAAGGGAGTTTTAAGTTTTTATTGGAACTGTGGGACACGTGTTTCAGAGTTTTTCAAAATGACCCTCCTAAAAGGGCTAAAATATGGTGTTTATTACAACGCGAGCGTAGCCGCGCGAGTAACCTAGTATAATATTATAATATATCTTGTGTATACGATGAATCGAAACGCATTTGAAAAATGGATAGTTTCGTGGGCAAAAATCGTCAAATTAAAACTGAAAGCTAGTCTTGTCTGTCGCTTCAAAACCGACATTATGGTGTAAATACACAAGAATGTAACCGTTTAGCAACTCGTCTATTTTCGAGCATGTCGCGTACATTGCTTGACCCTGACCGGCGGAGTGGTCTCTCCATTACGTTTACGAGATGTCTTTACATTCTCGACACAGTTTTGGGCAATTTGCGGTGTTGTCGTGACGCGCTGCTATTCGGACAGGAGCGACGACGCGGCGAGATAAACGCGCGGCTACGTGCGAAACGGCCGGGGGTGTGCCGGCCTGATAGCGGCTACAGGCGGATACAGGCTGCTCGGGAAACTGCCCACCAAATATTTTAGGATTGTCGGTATCTAGAAATATTTCGCCTATATTTCAGGTGTTGAAAATTTATGGCAACTCCAGCGGCAAATAACGGTATGCTCGGGAAACGTCCACTAAATATCGGTGCCTAGAAAGATTTAGCCTATATTTTAGATGTTTAAAATGGCAGTCTAATAATTTAGAATTTTTGGTAACCTAGCCTCGAATTTAGCCTCTGCAGATTAACGGCATATTTCTACAATAATTATTGAATATTCTCAAATGTTGGCAGCTCCAGTTTCAGGGTTATGGACGCTGATTTTGTAAATGTTTTATGCAATGTGTAACTCTCGTTTACCTGCGGTTTTTCATTGTTGCCATACCATATTCGTTCCGAAAATCCCGATTTTTCGCACCTGATCCATTATAGTAGTTGCCCGTCGCTACTAATAAGGTGAGAGCAGTTGGTTCGAAGTAGGTACCTATACATTATAATCCATAGCTTAACATAATATTGAGGTTTGAGATGTTTATTCTTAAATCTCAATGTTATGTTAAGCTAATCATAATAAATAACTGAATTCTATTTTAAATAGAAATTACTAAATAATAAATCAAGAATATGAGATCATACAAAAAAAGGCACCAGCATTTTACAAGAGAAATACATGTCAATAAAGTCCAATCATCTTTTACAAGAAGAGGTCTACCTAGTCGTGTCTACCTAGTTTTATGAACCAGTGTGATGTAAAGTGTGCCTCAAAGGTTCTTTTCGTGCACTGACACATGTTTGCGAACTTCAGGTCGAAATGAAAACTAAAAACACCCTATACGAAGAAGAAGACATAGCTGAGATACTTTTGCCGTGGCACCGATTAAATGGCTGAAAAGGTACAGCTGAAGCAATAGTTAGTACGCAGACTGGTGAAGGTCAATCGGCTTTGAAAATTGGATGGGTTGGTTACGACAATGACGATTGGAATGAAACCTTCGAAATAGAACGCACACATTTAAATTACCTAAGTAAAAATGGGTCTCTTAAAAATCTTTATTCAGGTCTCTATAATGTTAATGTCATACTGATTGAGACTGGAGCTGGCCAGTCTAAATTGACACTTTACACCGCACCTGATCCTCCGTCAATTTTACTTATCAAATAGAAGGGAAAAAAACTATACAAACTATACAAAGTAAAACTATTTTGAAACTAAAAATTAAATTAAATCCGTAATATAGAGTACCTAAAGGATAAAGTAAATTATAAGAGAATACAAAGATTACATTATATAATGCCGACATACTCGTGTAGAAAACGCTCCACGTGCACGCTGCCTCTCCGCCGCTTATGTATAAACTGCGCCATATAATAATGATGACAGGCTTGAGAATGTTGTATTTTCAACAATGCAAAAATAAATCTTTTGTTTTGATATAATTATTGCTGGTAGGTACTTAGTCATAGTACCACCCACAGCACTTATATCTTGAAAGATTTATCTTTTTTTATGAGCCTGAGAACGATGTTTTCTGAACAAAACAAAAAAGAGTATTTATTTAGGTTTAATAAAAATATGTATAAAAAATTAAAAAGATAATATTTTTTTTAACTAACCACTACGTGATTCTTACAAGTGATAACATAATTATATTCTTGACCCACGAACCTAGTAGTTTACCTATATAGATACAACCTCCTTTGTAAACGAAGTAAAACCTAGTAAAACAAACACTGCTTTTAGTATTCTATTTACGATAAACCTACCTTCCTGAGACCACGAAGTCAAAGCTCTCCAATACGAGCTTAGCAATCTCAACTCTAAATACATGGTACTAAATTTCTAAATCAGCTGACACACAGAATTCGTAGTTCACAGAAATTAATTTCATTTGTGTTTAAAGCAAAGTCTCTGTTATCCTAAATGATCCACTTTGTTTGCCGGCCATTTATGAAATTGTAACTGCCATGCTTCTATCTTCATGAAAAAATTCCTTTGAAGTTGTATACTTAGTAGGTATTTTCTATTTTTGCTCTTTTAGTCCGGAAAATCTATCAAATTCAGCTTATGCAAGAACCACGATTTGAAGTTGCTATCAAATTCAAATCAGAATCACTTTACGTTATGTACATCGCTTCGATTAAACCAAATTCTTTTACCCTACGACAAACAGTTGTAAGAAAAGTTTTTCCCAAACTACAGAGTGCCCAATAAAAAAATATCACAAACCAAGAGTGGCCGTAGGTCTGATAGCCATAAAAAACTAAGGCCTTTTACCATCTATTAGTAGATGATTTATACAGCGTCAGGAGGCAACCTTTACCTTCACAAACGGGACGCTGTAATGCCCGGGACAAATTATGATGGAGTAGGCTTGCCCAGCACCTATTCCACCCTCTCAGCTTAGTCCGCTTTGTCCACAGGAAAGACATGGTCAATACGTGCGGAGCTGACTAAACCGGGGGTTTCCTCACGATGTTTTCCTTCACCGTTTGAGAGCACACCAGTAGGTACTCTAATTTTTTCGCACGGACAAAATCCATTGGTACACGACCAGGTTTGAACCCACGACCTTAGGATCTGAAGGCGGAATCACTACCAACTAGACCACCAGTGCTCTGCATAGCCATATCCCAGCTATTTTCCACACATATTTTTTTTGCTACTAGGAAGTTGTTAAGTAGGTAGGTACCTACCTACTAACTCAGTAGGTAGGTGCTTAGTCAATTTAGTGGGAGTCTGGGGTCTGCTTCTGTTCCGCTAAGCAATAAAGCTATACCCACGCATTATGGTAATTAGGGTTGAGGTCTGTGCAAAAGAAAAAATTAGTACGCGCATACCTACCTACGGCTTCAATCATATACCTAACGTTCATTTACTATAGCGATTAATGTCTTATTTATATATTCTACCAACGGACGACGAAAGCAACGTTTTTTTTTTTTGTTTAAAAACGTATAAGTAGTACTTTTTGACGGATTGAAACAACGACGTTGTTTTGCTATGGTAATGAACGATCCGTTGTCCGTTAGTAGAATATTGAAACCGAGCAATAGAAACATTATGCCTGTCAAAACGGTTAAAATTGCAAATTAAAAATTCTTTTGTTTTTTTCCAAGCTGATTAAAAAAACGACAACTTGTTACTTTGACAATCGACCTTCCTTTTGCAGGCCGGATATCGTTCCCTTCGTCCTTGTTTACATTCTATTCAAACAAACAAAATCGCCTTCAACAAATAACTAAGTTGGGTATCACCTCATCTCTTGCAAACCTCAATCCAACGTCAGCAATCGGTTTTTAAATAAAAAAGCTTTCCTTTTGTGACAACAGAGGAAAACCTTGGACATGTCCTTTATGGAACCTACAATAGACAATTTATGGGACAACAACAATGCAAAAGCTGTCAGAACTATCGTTAAATAATAATAATAATATTTGTGGACATTTATGGACAGCGTCATCTAGCCCTAAATTAAGCAAAGCTTGTACTATGGGAACCAGATGGGTGATACATTTCTCCGGCAGCGAGAATCGAACCCGTGTCTTGCGTCTCAGCCGAGCCACGCGACCGAAGTTCTCATTTTCTGAACATGGCAGATAAATGAACGTAGTTGAAGTTTTGATCCTCGGTGCGATGTTTTCCCATGTGCGCATTAAGCCTTGTGATCAAAGTATAAGTTCTTAACCCTTAAAAGTTATTATAGCATCAGCAAACTCAATAATGGACTATCTTTATTATTACCTATCTTATTTCACGATAATGCTCAAAGTCTGAACTGAAAATAACCGCATTAGGAAAACGTCTGAAAAATCTGACTCAGTGTCGATTCAAAATTCTGCGACACTGAAAAAAATAATGAAATAAAAAGCTTTATGTAAGTAATTATTTATGTAGATACTTTGCATGTACTTATTCATAGAACAATTTACATTACAACATGAAATTACAACACAACAATAACCAATGAGTACCGCTAACGCCCAAAAAGTACATAAACATTTGGAGATTTATATAACCAAAACTGGTATTATTATTCAAACAAAAGTTCATGAAGTTCTGTTGCTGTCCATAGAACTGGGATGTTACTTAGTACTAAGTATATTAGATATTGACGATTCTTCTTTAGGTACACATCTATGTTTGTTGTTGAGGCAGATAATCTGAGGCCAAACAAACTATTGCCTCCAGATTATTCATTCATAAAATATTCACTGTGTCTATTTGAATAAATGATGAATGACCATGTTGAACCGCAGACTATTGAACTAAACTATAACAATATATCACAAAATGTTCCCGGGGGAAGACAGTTGTCACTAAACTTCCGGCTATTGACCGAGATTTCGAACCCTTCCTACTAAAGAAGGATATAGGATTCTTATTCCTATTGTAATAGGTACGATTCAGGCTCAGTCGCCCTCTTTTAAAAAGATATTTTTTACTTAACAAAACTCATCTTAGATTCTTAGGGCGCTATTCTTGGAATTTTTATATTAAAAGATAGTGATCATGTTTAATATTAAAACATGGTTGATGGCAATGTTGATGGTTCATATTTCAAACATAGTTTATGGTTTTGATAATAAAAAGACTAATACTTTAAAAGGAAATTGGGAAGAACTTTGAAAACACTACAGTTACATATTTGTTTTAAATATGTAATTTTGTTTATAATGATGTCAAAATCGTTCCTACTCTCTCTGCCCACACCCTTTAAACACATTGGCTGGGATATGATTTACGTGATTTACCTCAATAGCTAACCTATTATTGTAGGCTTTTCCAAGCAGACAAAAAAGTTTCATCTTCTCATTAAAGTTCTTTAAAAGTTATGACTATAACATTGATATAATTAGGTAGGTATGCTTAAGATGGTTTTATTTAATAACAACAATATAATATACTTACCTACATAACTAGGTAACTAGTTACGTACAATAATTAACATTCTTATTATTTATTTTATACTTTAATATTTTTCATCATCTGTGCTTAGCACATACTCATGGAACATAATATTTTTCCTAAACAATACACTCATTGATTTATCTAATACTAAAATTACCTACCTATTCACCCACTGTATAACTGTATAGCCAAAACTGCATTATGAAGGTAACACACGTCATTAAGAAATCACGACTACAGTAATACCAAACTATTTTAAAACTTCGCCAATTGAAACATAAAACAATAAGTTTAATCATCCTTATCCATCTGAGGGAGGGGGCACACGACACTGTTTCCATTGACTTCGATTTATGATGGCAGGTTACCATAGGTACCAACGGTTACCAAAGTTTACCAACGTTTCTATCAAAAAATGTAAGGCGCTTTTCGACAGACAACATTGCTATGGGAATGAACGATTCGTCGTCCGTTAGTAGAATATTGAACCGGGCAGTAAGCCGTAGCGTACCGTACAAAACGATGGTACAAAACGATTTATGAATGCGGTTTGGAAGGTAGTAGATTGAAACATTCCTAGTGTTTTTTGTAGCGTGTGAGGCCTTTCTGAACCGCCAAAGGTCCCTCATTCCGAACCTACCATACGCTTCGGTAAATATACCTATAGTTGGGTCAAAATAAAAGGCCCGATTTGACCTTTTAGGGGTTGTTTTGGAAAATCCTGAAATACGTGTCCATTTACTTTTCATTTATAGTATCTAAACCAAGTTTCGAGCCAATCACACCACCTTTAAAAAAGTTGCGATACAAACTTTGACACCCCATTTTACCCCTTTTTGAGGGTTATTTTGAAAAACCCTGAGACACTTATCCATTTATTTTTTATTTATAGTATCCAAGCCGAATTTCAAGCCAATCGCACCGCCCGTTTACTCCCTTTTAGGAGTTGTTTTAAAAAATCCTGAAACACGGGTCAATTTACTTTGTATTACAAACCGAGTTTCAAGAAAACCGCACTACACGTTCAAAACTTCTATACAAATATTTTTACCCCTTTTCACCCTTTTAGAGGTTGAATTTCGAAAAATCCTGCCGTGAGTGGTTTTGTTATAAAAGACAGCTACCTTCCAAATTTCAGGTTTCTAGCTTCAGTTTGTCCTGTGCGTTGATTGCAAAAAAATGCATACTGTTTTATATTATAGATTGAAGTGACAGTAATAGGTACTATGTGTATTGGTTTGGTAAGCCTCAATCGCATCAAGTGTGGTGTCGTAGGGGGTCACATATCACATAATCAGGGGGTCATAGGACTCTAGCCTCGTATTTAAAAAGAATGATCAAGCGTTGCGATATTCAAGCATAGATCTTTTAGCAGATTTCGTTGGAAAAAAACTGTAGTAGGTAATTTGAGCTCGATGATTCTTGAATTCGCGGACGGGGTTTTTTATTTGTTATGTAAGTTAATTACTTTTTGGGTATTTCCCCTTTTTCGTGCCAACATCAGCTGTTACATTCATTTATAATAATTGTTTTTCATTAAAAGTTGATTGAATTATTTTGATTTTTATGTTTTTTAAAGGTTTCTTAAAAAGCCGTAAGCGGTTTAAAAAGTTTGTGGTTACAGAATACAGTTATCTAGGAAGATATGATGTAGGTGCAAAACTCTTATTTTTTGATCGTAACCCGGTTATAGTAAAAGGAAAATAATACCGCTTGCCAATCTACGTAGTAACAAAGCTCAGTTAGATAAGTCTAAAATAAATTATTTCCGCAAAGAAGAGGTTCTGTTTTCTTTTGTAATTTTAACGAAAACCATTTCCTCCCACAGATCAGAATTTTCCACCCTTCATGAAGTCCGCTGGTACTTGAGGATGTAATAAGCTTAAGTAATTTGAGATAAAACTTTGGTATGATTAATAGATCCACGGATGAGTAATGGCCGGCTCGTGCCGATGATCTTACAACATTTTGAAAGCGTGTACCTTCGCGGACGACCCTAACCCCTTAACCAACGTCTTTGTCTAGGTATGAGAAAACAATTTATAGTGTCATTTAAGGGTTACGTCTTGAGACTGTATAGCTCCTTCATGATCCCACTCAACTAAACGTAGGCCGTTTGCCGGTTGGCCCCTGCACTTGCCATTTATTCACAATACTTTTACCACTATATTTTACAAAATGTCATTTTTACACTTCATGGAACTGTTTTCTGCGCACTGAACAGTGTTCGTAGACTTCTGAAGAAGTTCTGAGAGCTAGATCTGGTCTAGACGGACGTGTCTCAGGTGAGTCCTCCGTTGCTACAATGCTTATACTGCATGTAGGTAGCAAGCTCCTCGCCCGTGAGGTCATCGTCCACCTCTCTGAGGCTGGAGTTGGAGATGCTGCGAGGCGAGACGTAGGAGTCTGACGCCTCGTACCGCCGCCACGAGTTGTCCCAATAGCAACTCCCGCTTGGTGACTCGTTCACTATGGAGAGGTCTCGTCGGCTGAAACACTGCAAGGAAAGCATAATATTTGTAACTGCTTAAGTAATTAACTTAAAGTTAGCCTGTAAAGGCTGTTGAATTTAACTTAACGCATGCCGAAGCAAATTCACCATATCCATCTTCGGACTTTTAATCAGGAGTGGCTGCAAGTTTTTGTATGATTACTTGTGGCTCTACCCATCCCATTAGGGATACAGGCGTGACAATATGTATGTATGCTTCGGCATCCTTGAATCTTTGAAGGAACACAGATTTAGATTTTTTAAATTAACATAATGAAGTATAATATTATTTCTTTGTCCAGATATTATTGTTTGGACAGTTAATATTTCATTAATTTCTAATTTGCTGTATTTTTTCCTCCTCTGAACTTAGTGCAACAATGAAGCTTTCAGTCGAGTGACACCTCTGATCCGGGTATAACAATGTAACTGATAAGAAGGTAATAGAAATGTGTATATTACAGAAGTTTTCATTCATTGTTAATTCTTTGTAAGACATTTATAAAAAAATGATGTTTTTTCAAGTATGTAAACGATGTAAGTGCGCAATTTCAAAATAAAAATTCCTATGCAGCAATAAATCATCAATTTGAAAAAAAAATGCGTTCGAGTTGGCAATTGTCGTAAATTGAACAAAAACTTTTGTACAGTAGCAATTGAAACTGTGTTGCAATAAATTCTGAAAGGCACTTGCTATAAATCGCGACTAGCTAATCCAAGCTGCGATCACAAACACTCTGTATTTAATTTATAAACCCCAGCCTAAAGTATTTGGTAGCTTGAGGAGTTACGACTACCGAATAAGTTCGTCTTTAGTTTCCAAGTTTTCGTATTTGCAGAAAAATCTCGCCTTAAACCGTGGGTTGCTTTAAAATCATTATACTAAAAAGAATACCAAAGACGATACCTACCTTGTAAAGAAAATACTATTATGTATTCCAGGGAGATGACAACACAGACACACCAAATAATGAAAATGCGAGTCTCTTGGGGTTAGTCTACAAGAACATAGAAAGCAACCTTCTGCATGACAGCTTCCCAAGTAAAATCGAAAAGCTTGTAAATATAGTTCGCTACTCTACTCTACTGACACTCGTAGCAGGCTCCATTTACATGATAGGATTACTATAATTTACTTTATTATTTGAGGTGTTGACATTTTACAACACTATAAACAGGGTATTATATATAAAGAAGGTTCCTTAGTAAAATTGAATAGAGGTTTGAAGAAAAAACCCATATTGATTGCGGTTGAGTCCACTACCTGAGTACTATATATAAATTGAGGAAAATACTGAACACGATTTTATGGATAATATCAATAGAAACTACTGATATTGTCTGTGGGTTTACTACCTTGGCATCTTTGAGTATAACTTTAGATACATTTCCAATTTATATGCAATGTTAATTTAAATAAATTTTAGTAGTCTAGAAACTAGAGATTAACCTCAATAATTACAAAGTTATCCTTGAAAGTTTGTTGAAACCATTTATTTAATTAAGTTCCAACCGGCTACTCCTTTAAATAAGAAAGCTTAGTTTAATTAGCAATTAGAACATTTTACGCAAAACACGTAAATGCAAAAATATTATAATTATTGTATCGTGGCTTGACATGGATACTGATTTTTCTTAAGCGTAGGTAGTACAGATTATTCGCAATACAACATGCAATGCAACGCGTACGATAAGTCGTCCAAATTACTTTCGCGTTGCATTGCTGGTCTGCAATTGCAGGTCAGGCCGTTCCTGGCAGTCTTTAGCGCGCACGCCATGGAGCCGCTCGATTTTAAAGTGTTCATGACCATTATTGGTGTTTCAATTATTTTGTTACACCAGTGTTTAAAAAAGGACTACCATTCTTCATCCCAGTCGTCATCGTCAGACATTTTTAAATATCTATCAATCTACCTAGTCATGTCACTTCGAAGTCGAGTAGGTACTTTCGAACCACTGAATCTTGAATCTTCTATGAAAATGGGTCCATACGAGTTCGATAGAAGATCATCTCAAGTAATACAATATAATGTTTGATTTTCTAGAGAGCTGCCACAAATAAGGTAGTTTTATACCGGTTCAAATATTCTACTAACGGACGACGGATCATTCTACACTACACCATAACAACGTTGTTATATGTCAAAAAGCGCCATATATTTTATGATAGAAAAACCACGTTGCTATCGTGCGGTCAGTCGTCCGTTAGTAAAATATTGGAACAGGGCATTAGTCGCCCGCATAGGAACACTTCTTACCTGACTTAAATCAACAGTGCAACAGTGAGCCCAAAGTGCAAGGGTAAAACCACAGCCCAGATGTTTAGAATGTGAATTGGGTCTGACCTCACCTGCGCTCGCGGAGGCGGGTCGAAGAGCTGCGTGGTGACGGTGGAGAGCCGCCGCAGCCGGCGTGGGTCCCGCACCCGCTCTGTGTTCAACGCGGCCCGCTGCCGCTGGGAGGCCAGCAACGCACTGTATGTCCTGCCAAGGACCGGTCGACCCCGCCGTACACAACACGCCGCCAATGTCATCTGATGAACACCACGACAATTAAATTTTGTCACACATTATTGTTGAATAATTGGAACTAGCGTTGGCACGAATTTGACACTTTTGGCAACTATCAGTGGCAGGCTTTGGACCGCAAAACTTAGAAAAATCCATTCCGGACCCATGGCACCCCTGAAATATACCCCTGGGGGAGCTATGGGAACTAAGATGGCACATGGCACCCCCAGTCCTCAAATCCATATAACGAACAGTATGCCAGTGGTATCACATTTTATATTTACAACTTCCTATGAACCCACCAATTGAATAGTGATGAACGACAGCGAAAACTCAAGGGGATGTTGTTACCGTAGAATCTACGGCGTAGATACAAATATTGCAAGATTTGAACCAAATATACCAGTGTAGTTTCATAAATACTTACTATAGAAGTTTGTAAAATAAAATTGTACATCAAAGGTAAGAAATATTTGTCAGTCGTCACTACGATTATTTTCCTTTGAACGGCAAGAAACTGCTAATTATAAAAAAGCAATATTGGAGGAAACTCTTTGAAATGCTTTAACGATGCTTTGGTAAAGGTGAGTTTTATACTTAGAAAATGTTATTTAAATAAACATCCTCGTAGTTCACAAAGCCTTTATTATGCCGTTGCTATGATGGAATGACTTGAATTCCGCCACTTCACAAGATCTTTAGAAATACTGTAGTCAGTATAAGTAACCTTTATGTTTTAACTACATAGATACCAACTTCGTATAGTAAAAGATATTGTCTTGTAAGAGTGATGTGATGTTGTTGTGTAGAAATTTGCTAAATAAGGCCTCGAAATTGTACATAGGAATGGAAATTTTCATAAATCTACATAGATGTAGGTCGAGTAGGAATTGCCTTCTGAGACAAAGGCCCACAATGTGCGTGCTTGCTCGGCACGTGAATGACAGTTTGCGAAGATAGGCAGTACGTGTTCAGGCAAGTGGTACTTGTATTAGCGCTGCGGTGAGCGCGATCTCGGCTTACTTATGCAAGAGGTGATCTTCAAAGTTTAAAAAAATACAACTTGTTCAACTTTTGCAACAAGAAGACCTCAGTAGAGGACCTCGGTGAGGGTACCTATGCTATTTTTCTCAACTAGGAACTTGATAAACAAATACAGCACAGCTTTTATAACAAGGATTCCCAACGGAACGTGATATCATAATGCTCTATGTTTTTATCATATTACCTTCCACTGTTGTCTGGTTTAACGTTTTTTATGATTTTTTTTAAATTTATTGGGCTTTGAAGTCTAAAGGAGCCTTTATTGCTTCGATTCTGCCTTATAGTTATTATGAAGTATAAAGTTGTCGATTTGTAATCGGTTCAATAAAATGCTCTAATCCAGCAACATTAAGTTCGAAATAAGTAGTAAATCTGGGTAGCCTACCTACCTACCTAGTCATGTCACCAGTTCTTTCGAACCAGTGTGATGAAAATAAATGAAATAAATAACACCCAACAGTCAGGATTAAAAGTGCACTGCAAAGGCTCCTTACGTGCACTTGAAAAATATTTTCGAACTTTCTACGGTTCTACGACATGCCAGTTTCCTCACGATGTTTTCCTTCACCGTTTGAGAGTACTGGAAAAACCCATTGGTGCACGACTGGATTAGAACCCACGACCAGAGGATTGGAAGGTAGGGCCGCTACCACTAGACCACCAGTCCTCTCAATCTGGGTAGCAAATCCTATTATTAACTAAATGGTGTTTTTGGGGATATGCCAAAAGTATTTTGAATCAATTACAGAGGACAGTATTTGAAATCAGACAGATCTATAAAAAAACTTACCTTAATAAATCTACTAGATGCTTTTTTATCCGCTTCAAATGTTAATAACCGGCCTTGTGGACCACAGCAAACAACTTATAAGACCATTTGGAAGACGATATTTTAGTACAAAGAAATAGATAGAGATCTACTTAGGATTATGACAAATAGTATAAGTTTTATCTTAAACGCTGGTTAAAGTTTTGCACAATGTAACAAAATATTATCTGCGCAGCTCAAAATATTAATAAAAGTTCCAAAAGATAAAACTTTAGTGCGATATAATATTGACAAAACGACGTAACTTTTGCTTTTAATGAAAGCTATAAGAAACACATGTCGTTTCGATACCTTTATGGGTAGTAAAACATGACCTTCGTATTCCTTAGATGGATAGGTGTCAGAACACAACCCTCTCCATAAATCAAAGTGAGTAAAGTCTGTACTTCCTAGGCGAACGATTCCGTCACCTACATTTTTATGGCCGCCACAACTCAGAAGTGATAAGAGAAAAGTAAATGACCAGAAAACTTATTCTTTCAGAAAAAACTTTCTGTCTTCATATCTGACCTACTTACTGCTACATTTCTCATGAGTTTATTAAGGGGCCTGAAATACCAAGAGACACGCTAAAAAACCTTTAAATCGATTGGGCTCGTGAACCTCTGACCCTAACATCGGAATCAAATCTTTATTTAACTTTAACACGTAGCTTTTAACTTTGTTCTATATGTTTCGTTGAAAACCACTATAATATTTTTCGCCTGACTGAGCTATCGTATACAAAGCTGGTCAAAAGCCGCTTATTATTTATATATAACATTTTCTTAACCCTTGCCGTTTTCCTTAAAATTTTCTTATACCAAGTATGTAGATGCCTTAGCAAATCAATTTGGATATTAAAAACATAGGAAACAAATTCTTATAAGTAATCTTCAAGTGTTTTGGGTGAGATCCGTATAAAACGAAGATTAAATTCCAAATATTCGGTCTTCAGCACTTCCCGCACTTCGCCTCTGGAATAGCTAATGGGCTATTTCGTCTTTTTATCTCTAATCGATAGAAATTATACCTAACGTAATGAATTAAAGCATATATATTTATTTTATGCTACAAAGACAAATTATAATAACATTAAAAACTTTAAGGTAATCAGTATAATAATAATAAGAAATAAAAATGAGCTCAGTTTTTTATCTGAGTTCGCCTACAGATAGAAAACAGAGCTCAGATCACCGACCGCAGGTAAGGTCCCCAAAAGACTGGCGACGTTACCTCGTTGGATAGCTATACTTATCCTTTGTCCGAGGTAAGCGCCAGCCCTTTGGTCATTGGTCATATCTATTAGCTTCTTGGATATCTCCTTGAAAAGAAGCCACGCCTCCGGACCCCAGGGTCCTAAAGTTTCCACGCCAAAAGGCATAAATATGTAACCATCACCTAAGGATGCATATTTACGCCTTTTGAATATTTCAGCCGCTGCTGCTGCCGCGCCTGCCGATTTTGATGTCGCCGTGACGTGAGACGCAGCCAGTGTATCAACGCAAGTTGCGTCCCACACCAATGGCTTGCCACGACTCCAAGGGATCAAAGACATACCGTCAGGCCTTTTGCCATCGTCACGTGCAATACCGTTCGGCTCCAGAATAGCCGGCACGTTGACGGTGGCTAATGCTCGACGAATAATGTCATTGATGCTGGCGTGGCGAGACTGACGACCCACACTGCGGCGGCAGGAAAGACCGTGGTGGCCTAGCCGGTCGACGGAGTTGCCACAACGACATTGATGAGGTTCGTTAGTCGTGGCTCCTATTCTAAGGCTAACTGCTAATGAAAAAGTTGTTCTATCCAAGAGCGTGCCGATGTTTGCTGACGGCAAAGCGTGCAGCCAAAACCCAGATTCCCTAGTGCTAGAAGCAATAAGGCGGGCCCGTTCTGCCGGAGTTGCAGCAGAATCTAACAAATTTTTCTGCAAACTTCTGCAGATTGGCTCATCCCATTGCCTCTGTTGGTGTAGTTTCTCTGGAAAGGTTTCAGCTAGGCAGACCAATGTCCAAGCGCTCTTAGCTTCGTCTATGGAATCAATTTTGACATTGCCTAAAGCTGCATTAATAATTTTTGAAAAAAGTGTCGAGGTGCTATGAACGGAAGATAAGAACGCTGGGAGAGACACACTGGAAATTTTGCGAATGCCTAGACCACCAAACCTTATAGGTAGGGAAGCCTGGCACCATGAAACATCTGAAATGGGACAATTTAGAATTTTGATTAGCATATTTTTCAAGGCCTCGTCCAGATCAAATAAAAGACCATTGAAGATCCATAGTGGGCTGCATCTGAGTACATAAGTCAATTGAGGTACAAAAAGACAGAAACGAATTATTTGAAAAGCCATATGGTTGTGAATTTTGGACAGACGTTCAGAATATTCATCGAATTTCGCTCGTTGCTCTGTTATAAACTGTGGAAATGATTCTTTCAATACGGGGGCACCCAGAAGGCGAAGGGATGTTTTATTAAGAATTTTGATTGTTGGAGCCAAAAGATAAAAATTATTAATGATATCTTTTTTATTTTGAACTTTATCCGAAATGAATAACTCACATTTTGAAAAATTTAACTCTAAACCAATTGAATGGAATTTATCTATAATAATTTTCAAATCTGTCAAAACTGAGTCAGCATCGCCTCCTAAGGTGCCTTCATCTAAATACCAAATATTTAATTTAGAGACTAATGATGAAATAATTGGATGAATTGCTAGACTAAAAATTGCAGGGCCTAGTGGGTCTCCTTGCTGACAGCCAGTAGAAGAACTGATATGGTGGGTCTTGTAAGTGAGGGTGGAATCTGAGCCGTAACATTGAAAAAGATAATCGTATATTTCTGGTGAGGAATTTTGAATTTCATTTAAAATATCTTTTCTATTTACTGAGTTGAAAGCGTTTTTAACAATTTTTTTTTTTGAATTAAAGCTATTAAATTATTATCTTCTTCTCCAACATGATGGACCATCTATATAGGCGATGGGCTGATCACCTGTCACCATGATTCACCATATCCATCTTGGGATTATGGATCAGGAGCGGCTGCAAGTGTTCTTATAACTACTTGTGGCTCTGCCCCCACCGTTAGGGATACGGGCGTAATAATATGTATTGTATCTTCTGGAAAATTACTTATATGTGGCTTCCTATAGCTACATACAACTAGGGTAAGAACTCCTAACATCATTCAGATAACACGATAGTTAACACCTACCTCGTATTTGAGCAGGTGGAACATTGAATAGATACTTATGATGGACATTTGAAAAGTATTTGTTTTCCGCAAACAGAGTGACGAGTAAGTAACCTACCTAGTGGTGAGCAAGCAATAATAAAAGTGAGTGCTTAGCCTCATTCCCCCCTTAGCCCTTCGATTGAATAACCTCATTCAATTTTCATCCTCCAGCGCCGATGTAGAAACCAACCGGGGAGGATTATTACAAAACGTTATTAGGTCAGTATCTATACTTCCCGGCTTATGGTGTGATACATACATAAAATCACGCCTGTTTCCCATAGGGGTAGTCAGAGGTCACAGATCTCTATTTGCTACGATCCCGACATACTTCCTTCTTTCATTCTTCTTTGGTGTGATACATTGGAAAAAATCGAAACCGGTATAATTATGTCTGTATCACGGATGATTCACGTATCGACAGATATAATTTAAACGAACAGGTGAAAACCCCGATTTTGATTTCATGTCCACGTTGTGCAAAAGTAACTGCCGGTAACTGTAAGGAGGAATACAGTCCCTGCTTCGCCTCATCAAATATAACGCTTATTACGTTATCGGCAGGTTTATATCTTTGTCCTTGATTCGCGACATTTACAAATAATAATTTCGGGAGCTGCGAGCAAATGTCGACCAGTTTTGATCTTCTTGTTATTGTTATGGATTCAATTATAATCTTCTGTGTAGATAAAAAAACGGCATCCGTCATGGCCGATCCAACATTCTACTAACGGACGACGGCTCGTTCATTATCATAGCAACGTTGTTAATAGTTAAAAAGCGCCATACATTTATTGAAAAAAAAAACAACAATGCTTTGGTAATGAACGATTCGTCGTCCGTTAGTTCCTTTAGTAGAATATTGGAATCGGCCATTGGTGGTTACCATAACAACGGAATATCAAGATGGATAACTGTGGATTAGAGATCACATATTTCTAATACATAGCAATATACATAGATGGCTGTCTATGTGGGCTGTCCACTTCATCGTCTCAATTCCAGCCCTTTTCTTACCAATTCGAAACGTTTGGAACTAATGACCCAAACAGAAGATTCATGGCCCAATCCGTGTGAAGACAGCTGAGTGAATTATAGAACTAAATACTTACGAAGTTATTCGCAGTGCCTCTACCCAAAGTAATAGTAATCTGCCAACTTTATGTAAGATTCGATTTAGGTGAGCTTTGATAATAAAATTCCTACCTACCCTGAGTCTTTGCAGCAACATTACAGTCGATAACTAAAACCTACATAAATAAATTGGTAAAACTATAATAGAATATAATACATAACTAATGTCAACAAGATACTTAATTTGTGACCCAAAATCTCGTTAACTTTGATTTCCTGAATTTTATTTACGTTCCTCCTTTTCCAATATATGTCAGCGAGTCCTATTCCTGTTGTTAAATAACAGATAAAAGCGATTTAACGTTCGATATAGTTTCCTTTTTCTCTTTTCTATTAAGCGTAATATTACATTTCAAATGAATTCTGTTTCGCTAGACTACATTTTGTTTATTATAATTTATATATAATTCTAAAATACAATATTATAGAGTTACCTTGTGTCTGATTTATGTTACCTACTATAGGTCATGATCGAATAGTATCATAATTACCTAATACAAATGTTCAAAAAAGTAGGAAGGTCACAAAACTCATGTTGTTGAACCCTTTTAAAATAAATCAATCTTCGCTTCTATTCCACACATAAGTGTAATATACATAGGTATATTTACATAACTTAAGATGAATGTTTGCCAGACCAAGTATATATTAATTAATTAAACAAACGCTTTTTCTTCAAAGAGTTATTTTCCCTACTCCAGTTTCCGTGAAAGTGTAATTTATTTTAATTTGTAACATGCTCTTCAAAGAACACAAAACTGATTGATAATTGTTTTTCCGGAAAACGTTATAGAAAAGAAAATAATTAAGGTAAACACAGACAACAGTATCCATAATAAATATAATCGGCAGTCACACAAACAAAAACCGGTCCAATCGAAATGGCGTAGATGAATGAAAACTATGGGCCTTTTTGATTTCATTGAATATTGACTCACAATACTTTATTTTATTTCGCATGTTAGGGACAGTACCATTCTAGTAAAAAGTAAGTCCATTATACTGTTCTGTGGTCCTCGTACTATAGAATGGTATAGCTATACTGTGCGGATATTGTTAATTTTTACAATTAATAAAAAACAAACAATTCAATATTCAAGCTAAATTGCCGGTTTTATGAGATGAACAATAATTATGATATAGGCACTTATGTATCTCTTAAACTAATATAATTTACGGCTCATGTTTATTTATTATGATTAGTAAGAAGTAGTATAAAACTGAATACATTCCTGGTACATTCACATAATACCAAAATCAGTTAAAATAGGAACTATATTATTACTCACCTTGAATGCATTCCTGAATTTATTGGACATAATATTGTAGAGAAAGGGATTGATGGCCGTAGACAAGAAGTACAGGACTCCAGATATGTACGTCAGCACGATGTATATCTGCACAAAATTAATTAAGATAAGTAAGTTTCATTAAACCCAGGAAAAAATTGCGAGGCAATGTAGATACACACATTAGAAGCACAAGCCAAATCAAAGAAAAGCAAATCACTACGACGCACACTCAATAGTAGGTATGTATCTAAATATTAAGCATTATACCACATTTATAATTTTTCATTAAAACCATTGTCGATAGGCAGTACCTACAGTATATAAGGTTAGTACGTTCCTATACCAGAAATATAAGTAGGCAGGTATACTACCCACAACGTATGTTGCAAGTCATAAATCTGTCGTTACGCTAGAATGGGCCATCCAATTATTCTGATAAGCAAAGATCCATTGTTTTCGTCGCCTTAGCTCACCGAGTGAATTATCCAGCTAATCCTACCACTTAGTCCAGATTACAGATTGCGTTGTCTCTTGCAGCGACAGTATGTTGATGACTCTACGAGTATTTTAGGTTATAAATGATCTATGTCGCTGTGTTGCTCTTGATAACAATCCAGAATTTTTATTTCTACTCTGTCTATTTAAAGCTTCATTCAAATAGGCTTAGCCGTCACGGCATGATTTTTCTAGAAACATGTAGGAAAACGTTTTCATAAGCTTTTGCATTTAAATTAGTGATGAATTGTTGCCTCTTTATCAAAGATATTTTTAAAAATCTGAATAGATAGGTACCTAAGCTTGTTCTTTGTACAACTTACCATATAGTATGTATCTGAAGGCTCCTCCATGCTGTTCCCATATATTGCCAGCAGCCTCTGCACGTGGAAAGGCGCCCAGCAAATGAAGAAGGACAGCGCCACCGCAACTGCGGATAAACCATTATTGCGGTACACGCATGCCATTGCTCAATCCATTACGAAGGATTTAAGTCGAATAGAGATAGATAGCGTTAAAACTAAGAAAATTGTAGGTAAATAATTACTTATGTTAGGATAGACCTTTTTGTGTGTATGAGTGTGGATAAATGGTTCATAAGTTGTTCATAAGCCACAATCTAAATGAGGAGATGATTATTCCAGCACTTGCCTCTGTAAATATCTCAGAGTGGCCACCAGAAACACAAACCACATTAATATTGGGAAATATGGAAACTGTGATATAGGAAACTAGTAATATTGAAGATTTCTCGTCACAATTCAATCATTTTATTTGCCACCATATAGGTTAATTTAAGTTAAATGTTTTAAATGAAATAAGCTCCAGAAATAAAGAACAACATATTATTTAAACTCAAATGGAACCGGTCGTATACAAAAACAACAAAAACTGCGTGCCACGTAATGATGTCAAAATCAACATGCATTAGCACGAAAACGAAGTAAACGAAATTAACTGACACGCGCAATCAAAAACCAATCATGCCACTATGGAGCCTCTACTAATCTGATTTCAGTTGGACAAAAGTCATGTTTGATGAGGGAACGCTTGCGCTGCCAGCTCGCTAACTTTATTAGTGTATCACATAGATAAAACTATTTGTATAAATATTTATAACATTAATTTTAGCGATCGTCACTTGTCGGTAACGTCAAAGTAGGAAACCAAAGCATTAAGTGGCTACCGTGGTGAATTGATCACGTATGAATTAGCAGAATTGAACATAGAACTGCGAGCAAGTCATATTTTATCAGGTAACTATGTTATATTATAAGAACTATTTATTTATGTGCAAGAACGAATTCGGCCAATTATATTAGTAGTAAGGTATCAACTTAAGATGGAATTTAAATTATTTTACTAGATAGTTATTTTCGAATAATTAACAAAGCATCACCATGCTCATATTTATGCCCTTAAAAGAAAACCCAATGAAATGCCTCTAATTTTCCTGTGATGGGGTTTGTTTGTTCATATAATAGGGTTGTTTTGTTACTCACCCAACATTCTGATAACTCTCCTCTGCGAAGTTCCATTCCTGTATTGCATCGGAGCGCTGGTCCTCTCACTGTCCACAGACAGCTTCTTTATCGGATGCAGCACTCTCGACATCCGCAGCTTCATGCCGATCAGCGCGTACAGCACGGATATCAGCGACATCGGCACCACAAAGAACACGAAACTGGATATTATGAACACTTGATGCACCCCGCGGCCTTTCACTGTGCACGCACTGGTGGTCTGTCCGTTCTCTTCATCATACACTATACCGAACTGCATGGCTTGCGGCACAGCCGTACACAGCGCGCAAATCCATATCGCGATTATGAAACGCACGGCCCGGGAGAGTTTTGACATCGTATGAGACATAAAGGGACGGCATATCGCGATATACCGCTCCACCGTGAACGCGGCTATTGTCAACACGGTCGCGTTAGCAGTCGTCTCGGACGCGAGCCCTATTATTATGCACAGCGCCTCGCCTAGAGGGTAAGTATAAGGGTTCCACAGGCGATACAGCTCCAGCGGCAATCCACACACGAGCAGAATCAGATCCGAGATCGCCAAACTGAAGAGATAGAAATTCGTTGCTGTGTGCATGGACCGATTGCGCGATATCACGACACAAGTGCTCACGTTCCCCAGGATGCCCGCGAAGAATATCGCCAGATACATAAGCGACAGCGGTATGATTATTTGCAGGGTGTTGGGTTCTGAAAAAGCACCTTCAGATGTAGACACATTGGTAGAGTTCAAGACGAAATATGCTTCTCCATCTTCTTGCTCTATTTTCTGATCCGGCAGTGTCATTGTGTTTCTACCTGCAGACAACGAACATTTTTTAATGTTTGTTCACACGAATAATTAAGAATGAATTATATCAACCAGTCATAAACTATTCAAAACGTCTAATCCGTCTTAAATTATACTTAATTATGTTCCTACCTAACAACTATTCGCTTTTAGTTTCAAGGTGTTGTGTGACCCTTTGTTAAGAATTTTAATTACCCGCTAAACTGGTTTTGTTTATTTCTTCTCCAAAGCCTTTATTTTTTTACAAATGATAACATAAATATGTGCATACTAAAGTGTTATGTTGATGAAAACTCGTGTTTGTGTCGAATAGGCGCCTATTTATTTGTGGCATACCTCTATAATGTAGAGTCATATAGACTCTATAATATAGAGGTATGCCACTGTAGCTCTACACCAAATTCCGTCTCAAATTGTTAAGGTCATTTTGATACGATATAATTATAGATTATTTATGTCTATATGTTTCGTATATTTCTACAGAGATTTATTTAAAATGTTAAATAAATGAAGAATATAATTCACCTATTGACAAATTGGTGAATTATATTCTTAGTTTATTAATTTTATGGTTTTATCTAATTTCATAATAAATTATAAACAGGGGTTTACTTTGATCAGTAAAGTTAAACAAACTTTTTATAAGAGTTCTTGAATATTTTTTATATTCACGCTTTACGCATCAATAAAGGCCCTTAATGACCTTACTTAATTTTGTTACAGACGAATTAAAACCTCATTGGCCTAATAAATTGAAGATAATTAAATATTTTTTATATTGGCAGCTGCTTTATCAATTCGAAAAAACAATAGGGGCATTGCATAATATGCACGGTAATCTTATTAATTTGTGAGCACATTCTGGCTGAAATAAAATTAAGACCCTGACGTAGGATTTCTAATCTGGAGCTAGTTTTTAGGGCTTCATACACAAAAGGTGCCAACGGGCGCTCCGTATCAGAAGGTCTATCAAGGAAAATGACGTAGTTTGCAGAACGTCGGCATATTAAAACGTCTATATGTTGGCAATATCTTGAGTGGCAAAATGACTTACTAGTAAAACGTGGACCCCTAAGCCTCCGTGTCTGTCCGTCTGTCAGCGGGCTGTATCTCACGAACCGAAATCTACTCTTAAAACTTGTTTCCATAGACGATTGATGCTTTATCTATGGTAATAAGGACATCAGAAATAAACTCCTGGTATCAAATGGACCTGAAGTAAAAGACAATGTAAATTGTGCGTAGGTTGTTTCTCATAACAAGTAGGTAACATTTTTTTTTAAACCCTCGACAATAAAAAAATAGTAAATATCTACAACATACCTAAAAACCTTATCTAAAATGAAACTAACATAATGCAAAAAACTGCATCGAAATCGGTTCAGTAGTTTTTGAGGAAAATGGTAACAGACAAACACACAAATAAAAATAAATATTTAAATAAATAAACATACAACCTCTTAAGTCAAACGCATATACCTATGTACCTAATACAAATAGATTTACATCGGCCCGTAAGAAGTTAAGTACCTACCTAAGTACACATGTTTGAATAGTTTGGAACTTTACTAACCAATAGCAAATTTTTGCTTGTAAGTCAACCCTTTAACCCTTTGATTAAGTTGAACCCTTTCATTTAGTACATGTAAGAGAGCAAATATTGTTATGTAAGTATATTATTATGTAATACTAGCTACCGCCCGCGGCTTCGCTCGCGTGGTACCCGGATAAAAAATAGCCTATTGTGTTAATCCAATACATGTGCTATGTATATTCCAAGTTTCATTCAAATCCGTTCAGCCATTTAGGCGTGATTGAGGCACAAAGATCCAAACTCGCAAATTTTCGCATTTATAATATAAGTAAGATTTACATATATTGCCGAGTCGGTCTGTTCGTCTGTCGCGAATCTAAGACCTTTTACTAGCAGAATACTACGGTACCCCCTAGACCTACGCGCGGTAATCGTTGTGGTGACTCCGTACGAACATCTGAAATGAAAAACTTTGTAGACATAGTGGAAGGAGCTGCTGCCAACATCCCAAGGTCCTCCTCCGGTACTTCAAGGAGTTGGGCTGGCTGGGGGAGGGTTAGCAGGGGGGATAATGCACAATACACCCCACCGCGGGACGTCAGTGCAGATCTTTGTTCCCCTAACCAGAATTAGAATTAGAATAGTGGAAGGAGGGAGTACCTAATTTTTTTTTTCATAAACCATCGCGCATCGTGCTGGGTTTCAAAAATCACAAGAATTATTATCAGAGCTAACTAAGAAGGTTTTCAGTTTACGAGTACTTAATAGTACCTAGAGTTTATAATTGGTTCATATTTGTCTAAGTAGGTACTGTAACTAATAAATTGGATATGGGTTCTTGCCAAATATCATATGATTCCAAGAAAATAAATTCGAATTAGGTACCAATGATAATTTATACATACATACAGATACATATTATCACGCCCGTATCCCTAATGGGATGGGCAGAGCCAGAAGTATCCATAAGAAAACTTGCAGCCACTCCTGATTTAAAGTCCCAAGATGGATATGGACATTTTTGTGACAATTGCAGATAATATATTTTACTGATATGTTCCTGACTGTACCTACACTACTTAGATAAGAAACCAAAGTGCGCACATACTATTCGTATGCCAGATATTCGAGACGATAAACAGACCATGCCATGCACATGATTGGCGTGCCCGCAGCGTTTCCAATTGTTTGAGTGATTTACGAACATGCTGTTATTATTAATAACGTAGAACTAGCTTCCCTCCTCGATTTCGCTCGCGGAATCCTACTATCCTACTAATATTATAAATGTGAATGTTTGTGAGGATATGACGATGTTTATGATGTTTGAAATTCAGCTCAGAGTACAGTTCAGTTGAGATGAAAGGAAAGGTTGTGAGTTTGGACATAGCGAAGACCTTCGATCGAGTATGGGGTGTCAAAATTTACACCATGCGAGCGAAGCCGCGAGGGTTAACTAGTATTTAAAAAATAATTTAAATACTCCACGATATTACAAACTATGGATATTCAAAGTTACAACCAATCCTTTTTGGCCTTTTGGGCATGATTCAAACACAAATATTTAAACGCTAAGACTACTTGTTGAAATGACATTATTATAGTCCATTTCAGTTTGTCACAGTCACGTGATACTTTGACGAAGTACATAGTGGTTTAATTATTTTACCCTTGACGTCGGTCATAACTAGCTAACTACGAGTAGAGTAGACGTTCTAACGAGTACTAACTTATACTACAGAGCCATTGAATCATCTAAGTTTTGGATTAATGCTTACATCAAATTAATTAGAAGGCTTGTTATATATTATTACTTACATCAAAGAAAACTCTACGATATAATAATTCTAAACTAACAATTAATTCAATCCTTAGATGCTTCCCTTTGAAGGGAAGTTTGCATTTCAAAAGAGTAAATTGGGAAGAAGTGATAATACCACAATTTCCAGTCATACCTACCTGTTTTCAACAGACTGTAAACCCATCTTCATTCAGCTTTTTTTTTAATTTTGTATTAATCTTTTTATGACCAACCGATTTTGATAATTCACTGTACGATCTTAAGAAAATGTTTTTTATTAATTTATTTATGGGCTTTGTCGCTTTACGACCACATCACCCATATAAAGACAAAAATTGATAAAAAAACCAAGAAAAACTTAAACTATACTCTTTTAAGGTTCGCTTAGTACATTACATACCTATCCCATATAAGGTTTTGTCCGCGTTGAGTTTTTTTTATATATGTCATAGTCAAACCTTGAAGCTCCGGCGCTTCTAGGTTTGCCAAGTCAAGCCTCAGGTCTGACTTGGTCAAGTCCAAACCAATAGCGTATTTCTACTAACGAAATTTTGGTCAATCCTAGGAGAGACAAATTTGGACAGTCAGACCTAAACTAGGAATAAGAATGTGTTCGTTTGTTAGATTAGGTAACCATTGAACTTAGTAAGTAGGAGCGCCGGAGCTTCTAGGTTTGACTATAACATCATATACAAACTACACATTTAACATTTTCCCGCTGCGCCCCCGAAAAAAATAATTTTGGAAATTACTTTCTTAGTGCCTCCTTACAGCATCAGAGGAATATACCACGTGCTTATAGCTTTTAAGCTGTGAAAATTCAAAGCGTTTATTATATTCAACAGCTATCGTAGTTATGCTCATATATTCTGCACACAACATTATCTGCAAGCTGGACCTGTCATAAAATTATCTCACACTACAACGAGGTAGCTAGGGATAGGTTTATCTTGCTCGCAGTGACTTAAGCTTATTGTACGGTCTTTCATAACAAGGTGATCTGCATAATCTAAGCTCTGTTCTATTCTCACAGGAAATACAGAATAAACACTTGCGAGTTACAATCGTGTTGCGGTATTAGGGGCTGTTGCTCTCGATCTTCTCACTTCTTGGTGACAACGTGAAGACTTGAAAAATGTTCTTCAGGGTCAGTAGAAACAGTAGGTGTACCTACCACTAGGATCACCAGAGCTTTTTCTCTGAAACTTGTAAGGGACGATCATGAGATTTTATGATTAAAAATGCTGCACTTTTATTTATAAAATGAAACGACCCCACTAAAATTTTGACCATTTCCTTTTAATTTATAGTAGGTAATTAAAAGAAAAAATATATATATTTAGTAACACTAGGGCAGGTATTTAATACCGCCTAAAGGTTTTTATTTTGCAAATATTTGTTTTTCATAATATTGTGATTCAATTAAATAAAGGCAATGATTATTACTATAACTTGTATAACATTTCAGCACATTTTTCTCTATTGAAGAACGGATGCTTTAGTCGAAAGTAAGCTAGCCCTAAATACATTAAAGATGGATTACTCTGAATATGATCACCACTTTCATGGAAAAGCTTATTTTGAGCTTTCATAACCAGCCGACTAGCCCCTCAAGCGTTACCCGGGCTTTCATGCACGAAATGGCAATATACGCATGGCCAGATTCGAATGTAGCTATGATTTGGAAATTAGCATCTAGTTAGTAACGTCCACGCTTGGTCGCATTACGAACAGGTGTAAATGCAACGTAGATTTAAGACGTGTCCAAGTAATCCCCATGATTTTATGGAATAATTTTTTTTGACTTTGACTTTGACTTTGTAGCCTCAGCCGACATTTTGCGAATAATTTACTTAGGTGCGTCGCTCGGAAAACCACAGGTAAGGTAGGTAGGTAACCGACAGGTATGCATATTATATACATATGTATGCATTTTTTAAATTTATTTTTACGCGGCTGCGAGCGCGTCTTCCCTAACCCACCAAAAGGTATCCCGGTATTTTCAATATAATACAATTATTTTAACGTGTTTTATTTCATTTAGTTTCAGGTTTTTTTAGAGGTATACAACCTCTAAAAAACACCCTTCAATTTCTATGTTAGTCTAGTTTTATCATGTGGCGTCTGAAATAACGCTTAGATACCCAACAAAAAACATTTGCTCAGGCACTCATCCACTAGGTTTCAGTCCTTCTTAAGAAACTCGGGCTAACCTCACCTGTTATGCAAACCAAGTCAACCCTAAGATGTAATAACTTAATGCCTTTTCTAGCAGAAGTGGCTGTACCTGTTAAACGAGACCGGAATATTTAACTTTTGAACTGCATTAACAAATTACGTAAAATTCAAAGAAGTATGTACATAGGTACAAACTTCTTTGAATTTTACATATTTTACGTAGAACTCTGAAAGGCTACTATGAGATAGAATACAGAAGTTGAAAAAAAATCTGTAAAGCCCACAAAGCTTTTATCTCAATAATAATGGCTTCCAACTCAAAGAATGGCCCTGTTAGTGTGTAGATATAAATAACAATAATAAAGCTACAATACATAAAAACATTGCATCGCATTTCCTTCAAAATAAGACTCTTTCACGAGACAATGGAATGCAATAAACAGTTTACATTATTTTAATTGTTTGCGCTCAACGCTTTTGGAGGAGAGGTCAGCTGGCGGCCCCGCCGGGGCGTGCGGCATTAAGATTGACAGACAACCCACCCTCCAACTAATTATAATAATCGGTAATTATTATAATACTAGCTTTCGTCCGCGGCTTCGCTCGCGTTGTACCAGAGTAAAATGTATGTTCCAAGTTTCATTCAAATCCGTTCTGCCGTTACGGTGTTAACTTTCGCATTTTTAATACTTATTAGTAGGATTATGGACAGTTTTTAAGATGTTTATGATGTAATGTGACTTAATGTTCATTTCTCGAGAACCAAGCATAGGGATCCAATTTTCGTGAAATGGACATCCTACTAATATTATAAATATTACAGGATTTTATGTTGATAAAAAACTCTATGGCCCATAACTCATTAATAGGTACCAACTCTTAACATCTTACACACGTGATAACTTTTAAACGAAATATCCGATTGAGATGAAACAAAAAGTATTTTACTTCTACATAAATACTCTTGATAACATAATGCTTAATTTTGATAAAGATTAATATTACGATACATATTTAACGTAGTTTTTTTTCTTCAGACGATTTAATAATTATTTTGAACACAAAATCGGTTATTGTGATTAAACCATGATAGCTAGATATATGTTCTTGCGGACTTTTTTGTAGGTCTTAATGGGATCTACAAACCCGTAGTACATCATTTTGTTCTATTGTCAATAGTTTTTGCAGCGCACGCAAAAATAGGTTTTCGATTTTACACCTTGTGTTACAAAATAGCAATTTTATTACGGATCCCTAATTTTGAAAAAAATAAAACATAGCCTATAGCCTTCCTCGATAAATGGACTACCCAACACTGAAAGAATCATTCAAATCGGACCAGTAGTTCCAGAGATTAGCGCGTTCAAACAAACAAACAAACAAACAAACTCTGCAGCTTTATAATATTAGTATAGATTATAGTATAGATTATGTGAATAATGTAGTGATTTATCCCTTATTAAATTTTTAGATTATATTAAATTATAAATTTATTTCAACAACAAGAAATATTCTTAACCATAACTACTCTGTCGAACCAAAAAATCTAAAATTCTTCAATTTGCAGCCAAAATCTATGTGTGTCAATCAAGCAAGCCACTATTTTGTGGTGTATCTAAAAATCTGATCCATCAGTTATTTGGGCTGCGTAGGTGGTATTGTATTCTCAACACGTCGACACGGATTCAAGAGGTTGTTTCAAACAGCTGAAGGAATCTCATTCGACCGTTGTTTTTCCGTAATTTGTTCCGCGCAAATGTAAATTACAAACTTTAGACTTCGGAACCCTAAAAAGAAGACAACTAAGGTTTGCAATGATAATTTTCCTTCAAGGCTTCAATTTCTTAGATCTGCAAGAAAAACAATTGCTTACAAATTAACTAGGTCTATGTTGGTACCCAACCTAAGGTCTCTTTCAAAGGAGAGTTTCCAAATTCAATTTAAGTAGGTAAGTTCCCTTTAATATTTTTTTATCATTTACTCCAATTTGACCTAATCAAAGACGGAACACCAAGAATTACACGACCAGAATCATCATAACTTTGCCAACCAACAATGGACTCATTTACATAAATAAGGAAAACTATCAAAAAGGATTATGGACTCTTTGTTTCAAATGATTGCCCGATAAAAAGGCCATAAAACAAGAGGAATGAATAAAACTCAATCATCTAGGACATTAAATGGCATTGTGTTTACGTACATCCAATACAATGAAAAGTAACTTTTTTTAATCAAAGTTGAATACAATGCAGACGCTCAAATCTCTTTTGTATGTACAAATATCGAAACTCCTTCTCACTGGAACTTTGCTAAGTGTTCAGTGCGCTGAAGTGGAAAATGAAGCCTCCTCATTTTACGCGGCATTTCTTTTCACCATTATATAAATGCGACACAGTTTGTCGGTCAGCCCACGCCATACAATGTCTATTTTAAATCTATGTACCTCTAGGTACCTACTTACAATTTGGGTAGGTAGGTAGGTATTACTTTGCAACATCTTTATTGATCCCTGACTTAATAACCTTGTGTTTATAATACCTACTAGGATACAAATAAAGTGTTTAATTGCGTATAATTATTGAGTTATCTTATATTCTACGATAACAATAAAATTTTAAGTAGTACCTAGGTACAAGACCGGATGGTGGCGAAAAAGGCAATAAATAATGCCATTTTCATCGACTAATATTACTCAATAGGCTTTAATTCGGACATAAATAGATCGATTTTCTTGGATAACTTTATGGCGACAACTTGAGAGGTCCTGTCATAAAAAGGGACAGCTATTAAATTGTACCTTATCGTAAAACAGAGATAGCCTTACGATTACGTAGGTAATGGAATGTAGATTTGTCACACAATCTGTAAATCTATGCATAACTAAAGAGCAATTGCAAAATACTAAAATAAATAAACCTACAACAAGGAAATTATTCTAAATTTAAATTGATATAATAATAAATTATTTTCTTAGCAAAAAATGAAATCTTCTATATCTAAGCTCAATCCCTTGCGATATCTAGTATAAATAACTTCGGCCACACTTCACGCTGCATAGTCCACACTCTTGTACCTACCTATGTCCATGACTCATTCACACAAAGATCGTAAGTTCACACACTGTTGTGAGTAGGCACAACACTAAATGCGGCGATAAGCGCACCCATTTGTGTGCGCTTGTCACGTTCTCCTGAAAAATCCTATTATAGGCTATCCACCATAACACGCCTTTATAAAGCCTTTATGACTAAGTTATAACTACCGAAGGATAACTGCGACCATACAAATTGCTTGACTGCCTACCCAACAGAGGTACCCACATCGTAGCATAGTCGACATGGTACAATTACATGGACTTTCTTCTCTCTCTGAATAATATGCTATACTTGTAGGTATTCGTTTCTCGTTATTAAAATTAAATACTTACACATCATATTCTTTATTTAAAACTAAATCTTTGAAGACGACAGAGTTAAGACGTTTCAATGTCAATACAGATTACAATGTTACACTATCCCCCGAATACTCAAACGAGTCTATTAAGTTTTTATAAAACATGCTTAAGTACCCTACACGACTTTTTTTTCACTATCAATATGCCAACAGAAAATTATTTCAGCACTTTCCGACTCACTTTCTATCAGTGAAGGATAGACCAAGGTTAAAATGTGAAGTGCGATCTTTCTCAAGTTTCAAGGAACGGCCAAAGGAACAATTTCGGACACTATCTCTCGTCACGATCGGCGTTGAAGGAATCGTCACAGCTGAGGCAATCTGGGGATTATTGTCTTACTTTAGAAGGGCTTTCGTGTTTGGGCAAATTACCTACATTTTGTCTAAACTCCGATAGGTATAAAATTTCCTTTTACATTGAATGCAATTTTAAAAGTAGATTATTATCAGTCGAAGGCGGAAATGAAACGAATCTTTTGATGATTTGTAATTTTGTGATCCATTTTAAAAACATCCTTGTGCCATGTTTTGTACTTAATTTGCAAACCTACCCATCCTGTATTGATTGTTGTAAACAATATCAATTACATAGGTTTAGTTTAGTTTTTTTTACCAGGCTACACAAAATCCATTGGAAGTTCCTGAACAACTCACAACTTCTACCGAACTCGGTATTTTATGCAACTACATAAAATACCAACTAAGTAACACATCTAGGTACACACAGCTACTGCACAGCTTTGAAGCTTAATACTAGAGTTCTCACACTTATTCTGTCTTCAACTATGACAAGGGTTGATTAGAAGTTTAGCCAACAAAACTATACAAAACTATACACCGTTCACTGATTTTCCATAGACTACACGAGTCTATGGAATATCAGTGAACGGTAACAGCTAACTGAGTCTGGCCTAAAAAAAAGCTTTGAATAAACGAACTCAAAATTTGATCGAAAGAACTTTTAACATTTTTGAATATTCCCGTGGCAATTTTAAAACTTTATTCGTCGATGAAATGGTGGACGATCTCGGTGGCGTGTATGCGTATTTACTGCATTATGCGCGACTGTACTACGGCCGACAGACACTGTGTGATGCCGAGCTCCTGGGGTATGGAATGGACACGTTGTTGGTACGGAATTTCGTCCACGATATCCCGAGTATCTTCCTCCAGCACCACATCTCCAGAGCATCTATCTTCCCTTTTTCCAACTTGCGCACTGTCCACGTCTCTGCCGCATTAAGCTAGCTGCTTTAAAACTACATAGTTAGGTACTGTACCTACTCGTGCTTAGTTCAAAAAGCAATTCACTTTTGCAAAAGTTGTGTGCTATCTGATATTTACTTTTATCTTACTTGATCCTATTTAAAACTTCGAAGAAAAGATGCAAGTTGCATCTAAGAACGTAAGTTGCACAATGCATAATTTGCATTAATTTTTAAAGTATAATTTTTAAAGTATTTGCATTAAAGTATTTAGGGTATTTTTTTCAGAATTATGGGACTCAAATTATCTTTCATCTACCTTATATTTTATAAGGGTACACTAAACTGCACAATTCTACTACACAATTCGCCACAAAATATAAACATCCGAGTTCAGAGCAGCATCCATCACTGGTCAACATTAATCAAGTCGTCAGTGTTAGACCAGATCATAGTTTTGTAGTCCAGCAGATACGCTCTCCCTAGGGTCCATCATGTATTTTCTAGCGTACTGCATAGTGCTATATCATGAAAACAGCTCTATTGATATTGTTAAGTCTCAAAGTGAGCGAAAATTTACCAAATTTATTAATCCACTGGGACACATAGCAAGAGATGAGTTTTCCACCAGTGTTGCGAGAGAAAATCAAATTAAACATGAAATTAATATGTAGCTGTAGCTACCTACCAGCAAATTGACTTCGCAAAATATCAGGTATGCCAGTCACGATTAAAGAGCTTAACAATATCCTATTCGCAAAATGAATACCTACCTAATCAACGTTTAACCAACACCTCAGACACACACAAATTTTTGGCATTATTAAAATTGCCAGAGAATGCTATGACTTTAGACACACAGCAGTTTGTCAGCTAAATTCGGAAAAAAACGGACAATACACCGTCAATGTGTATTTTTACCCGAACTATTTCGAGGCACTTTGACACTCCCATAGCTCAAAAACTATGATGCATACTTTTAGAATTCCAAACATAATGAATATTCTCATGTTATTAGGATGTGAAATCTGTCGATGTCTCATCGAAATTCTAAACCACTTTTATATGATACTTCGAAACTTGTTTAAGAGGGCTGACAGCGGGGAGTTGAAGAAGAGAACATGCTGTGCCGACTCCACATAGAGTGTGATAAGGGCAAGAAGATGATAATGATGACTTAGAAGCTTGTTTGGCTTATAAGTTTTTCTGAAAATCATTGATTTATAGTATTGGTGTGATTAGTTTAGGTATTAAGTTAAACACTAATAGGTCAATAGGTATGTTTATAGCGGCTAAATCAATTTACCTACATGAAACTTGGAATTGGTATAGAACGACTTGGATAAAATGATTAAATTTTCCAATTATAAATGATATCCAAAAAAACATATAAATGTAAAGAAGGGGTTCAATTCTGTACAGACGACGTTTGGCGTTGTCTTGGGTAATCGATAAAAGAGTTGAAATCTGAACGCTGAACGGGT
This sequence comes from Scotopteryx bipunctaria, assembly GCA_949320045.1. Taxonomy (NCBI): domain Eukaryota; kingdom Metazoa; phylum Arthropoda; class Insecta; order Lepidoptera; family Geometridae; genus Scotopteryx; species Scotopteryx bipunctaria. The sequence continues at coordinate 6,124,172 of OX439450.1, read as the reverse complement.
GCTAAGTAACAGTTTCTGAAATTCTGATTTATTGACATTGCCAATTTTATACAAACTCTTTTATCGATGACATCGTCAATCGCGAACATCGTTTGATTTGTACCGAACTTGACCCCTAATAATCAATTATGTTTTTGTTGGGATTTTACTTTTACCGGTTTTACCGGTTTTGATAACAACTTGACCACATCATTATGCTCATACTGGGGCGTCATATGGACATTTACACGAATTTTCTATGGATACCTGACGTCCTGGTTCTATGACGGTATTGGTTGGTCATCAAATTCACAAAATATAGTTCCTATCTTCCTAATGCTAAAACTAAACATCATAATCTAGTCATTTCGTAGGTACGTACTCAAGTCTATATTTCGTTCATTGAGATAAGTAGATAAGTTTTCTGCCTGTCGTTCATCGGTATTTACAACCTTCGATATATAGCCGTCAATAATAAATTGTTCGTGGAATCGCATTGCGTAGTATTGAAATTCTGCACACATGCCTCATCCACGTTTCACAATCCAAGAATCTAAATAAAAAATAAATCACATAAAACAGTCACCACACATACCTAGTTCTAACTGTCACACTAGTATTTTCGGTAGCAAAAACTACGTGGAACTAAATCCCGTCACTGACTGAGGTAGGTAGTCAAATTATTATTCAAGATAGAATGTTGGAAATCCCTTTACGTCTATTTTTATCATCGCCATTAAACAGCTAGTATTATTCTATTGCATTATGAAATCGGACTTATAGTTACGAAGTAAACAGCACAAAACTAATTTTAGGAGATGATTTTAAACTTTAAGCATAATTAGACTGCTTGTGTTTCGTTTCATTTTATTTTGGGATTTAATAAAACAATACAAAATCTGTAGCAAAAATATCAGTGTCTTAAATCGATTAAGACTTCTTCTTATTTATAGTCGATTGTCATAAGAAACCGAAATCGGTAACGTTTTAGGACATCACACAAATGTCTGTCAACTCACTGTCAAAAGTGAAATAAGGATTGGGCGGATTATAGGAAAACTATGCGCTCGATAACAAATATCGGTGATAAAACGAGAAATTGGCAGAACTCCATAATAGGTACCCATAGCAATGTTTAGTACCTGCGGAACGAATTTAGTGTATGAAACGGTCGACAAGGCCCCATATATTGATAAGAAGGCGTAGAATTCAGTACTGTAGCAATAGTAGAAGAAAGAGCAACCAAGTCAGTTTAGCTACACTATACGAAATAATTCACATAATTATTTCCTAGAGTTTAAGGAATTTTAACTTTTTAACTCCCGCTGTTGAAATCTGCATAAATACGGTGGACCAATTCATTTGCACGTCATAAAACAACTAACTACAACACAAAAAGGTTGATTTCCCTTGCAATAGTATTCTGAGACTAAGACTAAGCTGAGAGGATGGAATAGGTGCTAGGAAAGCCTACTCCATCTTAATTCGTCCCGAGCACTACAGCGTCCCGTTTGTGAAGGTAAAAGCTGCTTCCTGATGCTGTATAAATCATCTATTATAGATGGTAAAAGAGGTTATTAGTATTCTGACAACTACTAATGTATTGTCCCAGCGCGATTTTGGTAACACAGGAAGTTTTGTCAAAACTGGTAGGTTAGGTACCTATCACTTCTTGGCACACCGTATCAGCAAACCGAAAAATCTGTTTGATCTGATTAAATCCCTGGTGAGTCTAATCGCACTTGTCCTGTCTTATTTTAAACTTCTTAAATTACCGATTATTATTGTAGATTCTACTTTATATTTTCTTATAAGTATAATTATTATTAAATTTATTATGATGTTTTACTCTACTAATTCTCTACTAAACTAGGTATCTAATGTGTTCTTGCTTCTGTCGTTCAAAATATTATATCACGAAAATAATGGCTAAACATGTCATAGTGTGTACAATAAAATACGTAATGGGCACCTTGGTACATAAATTAAGGTTTTATGATGATTTACGGTCCTGTCGCCCGAGACGAGTCATGAATAGTTAAATTTATCGTCGGCACAGGCAGGAGGTGACACCTGCACTTTGAAGCGATCGCTTTATTACTCCTAGATACCTAAGGTACATAAGGTACCTACACTACTTACACGGTACTATGCCGTTTTTTACCATTCAATTCACTTTAGTAGCCACATTTTTTTACTTCATGCCCGGATAATGATTTTCTAAGTATATTATTTCATCCTTAATAGTACCTATCTGTGTACAGGTAAGTACCTAGTTGGTTTGATAGTTAGGTTATCTATTTAATGTTTAATTTAAGTCAAAAATCAATAATATTGGGCACCTACTGATTTTTTATTCATTCGTCCCTGCATTACTTACAAATTTTATTTTGGTCTTTCTACCTACCACAGTGAACTTTGGTAATCAAGTGATTCATCTACCTAGATGTACAGTTTTTATGTGTTTTAATTAACCTCCGTTCGTCTCAAAGCGAAAAAATAGCGTCTTTATGTAGTTATAGGAACCTACAATATAAAAGAAACGGATATGCGCCTACCTATATTTATTAGCTGCTTTTAATATCAAATAACTTATTAAAAAACATAATTATACCTAGGTATACCTACATACATCAAATGTTTTTGTTTCAAACTAGCTCTACTTACTTTCAGAAGTTTCAGAATAGGTCCAAGAAACGTTCCACAACTCGTACCAATTGTCATACGTCATTACTTCACTGTTTGCACTTCCATCACTTGCATCACTACAGTTTGCACTTATAGAAGTTTGAAAAGAACGTGAGCATGGAAGAGCGGGAAACACGCGAGAGGCGACGGAATGGCTGCGAGGCTCGTACGCGACTGTCGACTGAAACTTCTCCGCTGCTGCTCGCTACCTCCAGCATCACTCTACAAAATGCAGAAAACAAACTGCCCTCTTATAACACACCCAAATACTTAATAATAAAGATAATCTGAAGATCCAGTACCAACTTTATTTTGCATCCTTATAAATTCAAGTAGGTACCTAGTGATGTTCCAATGAATTTGTTGGCAAGTTTTTGCCAACAATAGCAGGCTTATTTTGTTTTTTTTTAGTATTTTTATGTAGGTAATTCTTTTTCCAACGATCAAAAATTTACAAACTTACCTGCTATTACCAAAATAATTATACCAGGGTACCTATAATAATAACTGCATACCTACCTAAAACATCCGGCAGTTAATCGGTCATTGGTATGTATTTATCTAAGAAATCGTAATAACCTGCCTAGTTCAAAGTTCACTTTACTCAATAAAATCACAAGGATTAAAAAGATTTCCATAAATCTATGTTAAATTGCCACCAGTATCGCGCGCGACTAAGCATTTCTAGGTTTAAAGTACCTACCGAAAGAGTATTTAACTAGCAAAATAGTTGAATAAAAACAAGGTAAAAACTTGGCTGACTACAGCAAAAGAAAATAATCTCTTACCTGAAGCTTTTTTGAACATATTTTTTTCTACTTCCCCAAAAGCTAACCACTCGTATATTCCTAGAAAATTGAGCTCAAATCACAGCGATTTTATCAAAATAAAGTACCAATGAGGCTTTTATAAAGATCTGCAGAAGTGTTGGCGCTGATTTATAACCGATGAAATTACCGTTAAATATTGGGGCTTCGGTTTATCACATAATTTTGCTAGGATATGGATGTGGTAGGCCATTTTAGTTTAGAGCTGTAATCCGCGACGTTGTCTGCGTGTTAGTATAAATATATGGGGATAGTATAAAAATATGAAGTAGAGATTCTTTGATGTCCTAAAAAAACTCTGGTCGCGAAAAGTCAACATCACGCGGCATTCTCAGGCGGTCACCCAAGTTTTGGCAGCGCACATTGCTTAACCTTTAAATAATGATGGGTTTCCCATACAAACTTTCATCCCTTATTTTACCCCCTTCAGGATTATTTTTGCAACAAAAAGTATCCTATGTAAGTATCTTATCTCCTTGCCAAATTTCATCAAAATTTGTTCAGTCGTTTAGGCGTGAAAACGGAACAGGCAGACAGGCAGAGTTACTTTCGCATTTATAATATTAGCATGAAGTTGAAAGGCTTATGGTCTGTATTGACCAACAGTTATCGCTCTACCTATAACGCTGACTACGCCCGTCTTCAAGCATTGTCAGAATTCTGGTACACCCTTCAGGGGTTAGTGTCATGTTTTTAACTGAATTTCATACGAATAATGAATTTCTGCACAAGAAATGCCCTATTTATTTGACAGAACAGAATATAAGTTTATTTTTGTAGAGCTCTTCGTAGACCATCCGTAGAGGGTTGGGCATCCTCAAGAAAATTATTTTAGAAAACTGCTTAAGATTTACAGTTGTGTATCGTACATAGTCCTTTTCACGAAAGAAATCCCGCGGAAGATAGTTTCGTGAAATGGACTCCACTGCGAACTTCGTAGACAGCGCGTAGACCGTTCGTAGACTTACGCTACACAGTCCCTCGGGTTACTTGGACCCTCGGGTCCCTCGGGACCAAATTGGATTCACAATTTACATTTTTGAAAAGTAAATTGCCATGTGAAACTTAGTAGCTCACTACAAATTATAAAATATTTATTCAAAAACTAGCTGTAACCCGCGACGTTGTCTGCATGATAGAAGATTTTTTGGAATGATGTTGTCTTATAAAGAGAGAAATGTGTTCTTTTTAATACTTGATACTTGAATGTCACCATGGTGATGTTTGTGCCTCAATCACAACCAAACTGCAGAACGGATTCAAATTAAACTTTAATTATAGGTTCACGGTACTCGTGTGCTGGAAAACTATTTAGCCTACTTTTAATCCAGGCAGCAGAGGCGTCTTTACCTATGGTGCAGGGTGTGCAGCGCACACGGGCGCCGGGTCTAAGGGGGCGCCGGGCGCCCCCTTTTTTATTATTATAACCCCTTCCTTCCTAAAAACACTTTTTGCTTCCCGACATCATTTAAAATTGCACTATTTGCATCCGAATTTCCGTTTGAAAATATAACTGTTATAATAAATAATTATTAAAATAATAATTAAAATATACTGTATTCCATTTTGACCCCGCTCCTACTAGACTAGAGGGCGCCAGGGTACTGGTTGCACTCGGGCGCCACAAGGGCTAGAGACGCCTCTGCTAGGCAGAAAGCTGTAAGTTCGAAATATTGTATTATTAAGTAATTTATTAGTATTAATCTGAACGTATTAATCAGTTCAGTTAGTACACAATTAGTATCAGTTTTACAGGATTTTCATTTCAATACACCTAACACCATCTATTGGTTTGAAGCGTAAACACTTTCACGATTTTACTCTCAAGTACAGTATCTAGTTGTTACAACGCCTAAATGATAAACCATCCTTAGGTTCTTGATTTACCTAACAAGACAATGTGTCTATTATGGGTAAGCGGTAAGCTGACAGATGCACGTCCAAACATTATGTTTACCACATACCTACCCACTACAAGTGTGTTTTTAAATTGGTATTGAAAGCCAGCCGCCGCCGCTGGTAGGTATAACATAAGGGTAGGTAATCTAACAGGTTTCTTCGCGATATTTTTCTTCACCGTTCTGAGCAAGTGTTAGGTCACGTTTACATTATTTTTTACCACCACTACCAGTGAACTAAATGTAAATAGCATAAAATGTCAAAGACACTGCACACTCAATACTGCACATTTTAACTACACTTAAAAGTCGTAAGCGAGCGAAACGAGCTTCAAAGTAATGCGAGCGAAACGAGTCGATTTTTTTAACTCAACATAGCTTAAAGTTTACCTACATGCATTTTAGTAATAAATTGTGAATCTACTCATAATTTCCTTATCATTTTTATTGCTTTTCCTATAAATGCGCCAGTTTATAGTTGTATTCAAGTAGGTAAGTATTACCAAAATCGCTTCCTTGTTCGAATCAATGATCAGTTTGTTTAGTCTATGAAATCAACAAAATGACGTGGAGTTTTTTTAGTCTGTGTCTAAGTGTCTATGTATGCCACTTCCGCCACTGCAGCAAGCGATCACCTGTTTTGTGTCATCATCGAAAAAATATTTATTATATTGTTTCTCTGGAACTTATAGTAGATACCTACTTACTACTTTCTATGATTGAAGAAACGAATTACTGTGGTGTGTAGTAACTGTTGTTTGTTACTCTATACTTCTTATATACCCATTCCATAAGGTACTAAATCGAATTGACTGATTAGAATGCAATGCTACCTCGAAGGCGCAACATCGGAGGGTTATCAGAAAAAAACCCTGCTGAAAACGAGTTAGATTCTTACAGCAAATTGGACAAAAAAGGCAATTCCCACAGTTCGAAACCCTATAACGCCGCACCGAGTGTTGAAAGTAATTACGCGCCTGCAAAATTCTCAGAAGATATAGTTTTTGATATTCTTGAAGAGTTTGTATTCGAACCAGTGATGGCAGCGAGGGATAGAACCAATGAGTTCATTTCAACAGTGCGTGGCCTCCAAGACCGGATCATGGCTAGGCCTCAGGTCAGGGACAAGCGCAAAGCTGCAGTACTTGAAACTTACTCGCAGTTCATGAGTATGGCCAAAGTTATCAGTAAAAACATTACAAGCACATACGCTAAATTGGAAAAACTGGCATTGTGTAAGTATCCACCTAAAAGATTTCAAATGTAGATATCAATTACAAAAAACCTTTTAACACTAATCTCTTATAACCTTGTTACAGTGGCTAAAAAGAAATCATTATTTGATGATAGACCAACAGAAATTCAAGAGCTGACATACATCATAAAAGGAGATCTTAATTCATTGAACCAGCAAATTGGTAGATTAGGTGAGATGCCGAAAGGACGTCGCAGCATGCACAGCCACTCATCCAGTGTGGTGCTGGCATTACAGTCGAGGCTTGCTTCTATGAGCAATCAGTTTAAACAGGTTAGATTTATACACTACTGAACTGCTGTAATGTTGATATCGCAGTGGAACTACTACTGGAACACTGCTGCCAACATCCCAAGGTCCTTCTCCGGTACTTCAAGGAGTTGGGCTGGCTGGGGGAGGGTTAGCAAGGGGGATAATGCGCAACAATACACCCCACCGCGGGACATCAGTGCAGATCTTTGTTCCCCTAACATTAATTAGAATTAGAATATCGCAGTTTACTACTAATTAAGCTCTTCAAACACTACTGAACTGAGAAGTATGTTCAAGTAGTTAAGTGAATAGTAAGATGTTAATTCTTGTGTACATTGCAGGTGCTTGAAGTAAGATCAGAAAACTTGAAACTGCAAAACAACAGGCGTGAGCAATTTTCCAGAGTCACACCAGTTGTCAAGGAGGTTCCATCACTCTTGCAACAAGAAGAAGTGAGCATTGACTTTGGAGAAAGCTCGATGATGCAAACACAACAACTGGCTCTAAGGGATGACAGCGACTCATATGTCCAACAGCGTGCTGAGACAATGCATAACATAGAAAGCACTATAGTGGAACTGGGAGGGATATTCCAGCAGCTAGCACACATGGTGAAGGAGCAGGATGAGGCTATTGGAAGAATTGATGCCAACATACAAGATGCCGAGATGAATGTTGAAGCTGGCCATCGAGAAATACTAAAATATTTCCAACATATTACAGGCAACAGAGCTCTTATGTTCAAAATCTTTGGTGTCCTTATATTTTTCTTTATATTCTTTGTTGTAATTATGGCATGATTATTTAGAAGACAAATTACATATTATGTATTATTACAATCATTGAATGATCTACAATGTAATGAAATAAAATATGTAAGTACATAATATTTTTTTGCACTTTTGTATTTTATGTACTCAGATTTCATACTTATTTTTAGATGTATTATAGTAGAAACATGATGAATGAGTTTTAAAAAAATCCATATCGTCACTGGAAAGGCAAAATTACGTAAGCGCCAAAATGGCGCCAAATAGGCATATTGAGTTATTATTCTAAAATAGCAGTCCAAATACAATAATATGAATTGCTGGACATAGAAAATGAAAAAAGAATGAAATCTTACGTTGACGTCATCAAAATTCGATAATTAGGTAGAAAGTTATGATTAAAAAAACGAAAAAAATGAACTTCAAACGGCTTTTTCTCGATTGGCGCTTACGTAAATTTGCCTTTCCAGTGACGATATGTTGATGAATTTATATCACCAACATGTTACCTATATTATGTCCCTCGTTACAATGAAACTACATAAGATAAGTGAAACCATTTATGAAAAATTACATAAAAATATGTGGGGGTAGGACTACTTCCTAATTGTATTTTTATTTACATTATTTTTATATTACTTATTATAATTCCAACCATGGTTAGCAATTACAGATCCAATTATCTAAAAATATTGCTAGTAAGTTTTAAAAAAGTATTATTTCAATTTGCTAGTCATTATCATAAACATACACATTTTAACTTATTTAAAAACTTTAGTTACAAAGCTATGATTTTATGTACCTACATATTGAGTAAATTCTATGAATTCCATACATAGACTACATAAAACACTTAAATCTTTTGTGATGAGAAGCTATAACATTTTGTTGAAGCAGCCTCTTAGTAGAACATGGACCTAATACCAATAACTTTATCTGAAGTTGGTGACAAAATCTAAAAATACAAACTGATAGTAATGCTTTTTGCTAAGGCTAAAACTATCAATGATCCTATTATAATTAACATTGCCACAAATATTTCAAGCAAAATATTGCTAAAGCATTTAAATAGACAAGTTAGTCTGTTTAGTGGTTACAGCTTAGTGGCTTCATAATTTTTTAATGCCCTTCAACATTTTTTGCTTAATCTATGGTAATTGAATTAGTACAATCTACAAGAATTCATCGCACCAATCTTTAAGACACTGGTAACAATCAGCAGACTGTTTAGAGTTAGCACTGCAAGTGTCCTTCATCCATTCCTGAAACAGCATCTGATTCTTTTTCAAAACAAGGTATTGACCCAGCACAACATAAGCCTGTAAAAATAGTAAGAAACACTTGTTATCTTGTTGATTCAATAACTTTTACAGCAATGAATAATGATACTTTGATATTTTGTTTCAACTCTTATTTCAAGTAAGTACACGAGTCATACGTTGCAATAGCGGCTAGCGGCTTTTTTGATAACTCAATACCTGGCCCACTTTTCTACATCAATGTTTAAGGATTTGGTTGTTTTCACTATCAGGTCAGAGAAATATCAATTATTAACATAACCTGAAAACCATTGCACACCTAAATAGTACCTACCCAATCAACAAAATACTATCACCATACTACTCTTCAAATGGACTATAATCCAATGTAGAAGTTTATTATGTAAGGCACAAACCTTGTCGAATCCCTTCTCCTCAAGTCTCTTTCCCAGAACTTCTCCAACTCCTGCTAAATCAGTGACAGGTTTTTCACCCATGGGCTCGGCCACAAAGTTTCTATGTTTTTGTGATGTACTCGACATTGTGACTCGAATTTATAACTGCTATTCTACAGATCCAACGCAATAGTTTAGAAACATATATCTCCAAACAGAAAAGGGCAAATACTTTTTGAAAAAACCTGTCGATTGTAAAAAAAAGCCTAACAACAAGACAAGCCAAGCGCTCATTCAATGAGAAACGATCGAGACGTTAGCATTTAATTTATTTTGACATTGACATCTTCTTTAGTTTATTGACTTTGACAATTCCTGGCATTATATAGAGGTACTCTTGGAAGATTGTTCCGAGCTCAGAACGAGACTATACTATTTTTCCCTTTTTTAGAAAGCGGGAAACATCGAACCGGGACCGGGACGCGCAATTGTCCTAGAATTTGTTTTAGTATTACCTGAGGTATTACATTGTATCTACGGCAATTATTTACGCGGGACTTCTTTCATGAAAAGACTAGGTACCTCTGGTATTTCTTTTTTAATGTATGTACCTCTAAAATATAAAATACTTTAATAGTGTACCTACCTAAATATATAGAGTAGACCGGCTATTTAGAAAACGCCTTTCAGATCAGACTACAATATTTATTATCTTTTATTATGTAGAATATTTATTGTATAATCCTGACGAACAGGTTGTAAAATAACCACCGCTTGTTAGAAGACTAAAGGGATAGTAAGAGGCACGTCCATACAGAAATATTATCATCTTTATCTGCTACTTAATATTATAACCATTTACATCATGATCAATGAAGTTTGTGGATTGTGGACTACAGGGTAATTATACCCATACAGACCCTTTTACACATATTTTTTATGTAGGTACCTACAATACCTTTAAGCTGCATAGGCTATGCACCCCTAAAAGAGGTTGGAGGAAGTTTCTGATTTCTTAATTTATTCGTTGGTTTTTAAGCTATTCCTAGCTATACGTACCATAGCTATGGTACCTATGTAGGTAGCTACGTTTCGATGATCATCGACTAATGACTGAAATATACGTCAATTTGGTGGCTGACTCACTAGTCATAAATTTCATAAATCTGAAACCATAAAACTAGATAAATTGATGTGTTTAATAAGTTTGCCGAGGACATCATATACCCTTATAACCTACAATGTCTTACGCATGGTTGTTGTCCGTGGTGTAGGTACCTAACCTACCTACAGACCTCTCCTAAGATGCTGGAGCATGAATAGTCCAGTGTTTCCCAACCGTATTTAGGTGTTATACTCTTGGTCGTGTTTATTCGTCCAAGGTACTGCATTATTATTTCAACTATAGGTACTTACTCTTAACTTACAAACAACTTGACCTGTGACGTGGCGGGCGAGTGCTGGGTGTTCTAGGTATATTATGTATTATAATAAGCATGTAATATGTAAAAAATGTACCCTATATAAGTATTCTATCGCCATCTGGTTCCCATAGCTAGCTTTGCTTAGTTTGGGGCTAGATGGTGCTGTGTTAAATGTCTACAAATATATATATTTTATTTATTCATATATCTGCTGTAGATTCGGGCATACGAAATACAACTATTTTTAACATAATTATTTATTAGGTAGGCGCACATTACATGCCGAAATTAGAAGCAATTTCATCTTATAAATAATCCAGAATGTGACATTTTTCTTAGGTAGCTAAGTACAACAGGTGATCAAAAAGTACCTTTCCTTTATAAAAAAAAAACATAGCTTTGTTATTTATGAATATTTTTGAAAAATAATTTCCTGTTTTCAGTATTAAGGCTTGAGAGATTTTAGTATGGAATCCTACACAATTTCACAGCGAACGAAAATTTGCCGAATTTAAAAAACAAAATAATCAAAACCGTATCATATCGAAAAACGGCGATACTGAATGGCCGCCGTGATTGATCCCCAGATCTGTCGGCTCCTGACTTATTGTGGGGCTACCTGAATGTCTTTAGTCTTTAGAGACCACGGACTTTTGATTGAGGAGCTGAGAAACAACATTCGAGCAAAAATCGCAAAAATTACACCAGAAACACTTAAAAAGTCATGCTAAATGTTATGAAGAGCCTATGCGTGCGTGAATTAACGTTAATGCGTGCGCTACTTGACAGACATAATTTTCCATACCTAATGAAAATCTCCATTAATTTACTCTTGTTTATATTTTATTGACTTCTCTCATTTTGTTAAAAAATATTAAAGATTTACATAGGAAAGGTACTTTTTAACCACCCTGTTTAAATATATTCTATTTTCAACAAACTATGGGAAAAGATCAAGAACCGCAGCTCATGCATTCGTCTTTGTTTTGTAGCGAGCAAGTGATCGCAGCCATGTTCTCCTCGTCATTCGACATGCCGTTTATCTCTTTGCCTTTAACCTTGGATTTATCAACTGTAAATTGGATCGCATTTGCAGCTGGTTTCGTCCTCAGATAGTACATACCGGTTTTAAGACCCATCTTCCAGGCGTAAAAATGAATCGAGGTTAATTTACCATAATTAGGTTCTGCCACATGGATGTTAAATGATTGACTCTGATCAATAAAAGCTCCTCGATCGGCCGCCATCTGGATGCACGTCTTGACTGAAATCTCCCACACAGTCTTGTACAAATTTCTTATTTCTTTAGGAATAGCTTCAATATTTTGAATGGATCCATTGTTGTGAATTATCAGATTTTTCATATCTTCGTCCCATAAATCTGCCTCAGTGAGGTCGTGCAGCAAATGGTGGTTCACGACTTGGAACTCGCCAGACAGGACCCTGCGCTGGTAGATGTTAGACGTGAATGGTTCGAAGGACTCATTGTTGCCTAGAATTTGGGCGGTGGAAGCGGTAGGCATCGGCGCTAATAAGAGTGAGTTTCGTATACCGTGTTTAGCGATTTTTTCTTTGAGAGCAGCCCAATCCCAAAGCTCTGTGGGCGTCTTGTTCCACATGTCATATTGCAGAATTCCCTGGCTCACCGGACAGCCGGCGTACGTTTCATACACGCCATTCTTCTCAGCGAGCTCACAGCTGGCTTCCAACGCACCATAATAAATGGTTTCAAATATCTGTTGATTCAACTTTATTGCAGCTTCGCTTTCGTAGGGGATACGCATTAGCACAAAGGTATCTGCCAACCCTTGAACTCCGATACCGATCGGTCTATGTCTCATGTTCGATTTCTTTGCTTCTGGTATTGGGTAGAAGTTAACATCTATGATTTTGTTAAGATTTTGGGTAATCGTTTTAGTGACTTCTTTTAACTTCTCGAAGTTATAAGTTTTGTCATCATTCACGAACCGGTTCAATGCGATGGAGGCTAAATTACAAACGGCAACTTCATCCGGCGAGGTGTATTCAACAATTTCTGTGCAGAGATTACTGCATTTGATTGTGCCCAAATTTTTCTGATTGCTTTTTCTATTGCACGCGTCTTTGTAAAGCATGTATGGCGTTCCGGTTTCGACTTGCGCTTCAATGATAGCCTTCCACAAAGCCTGAGCTTTGACTTGCTTGATATATCGTTTCTCTTGTTCATATTGCTCGTATAACTTTTCAAATTCCTCTCCCCAACAGTCTGCCAGGCCGGGACAATCATGAGGACACATAAGGCTCCAGTCACCGTTACTTTCGACCCTCTTCATGAATAAATCTGGTATCCAAAGCGCGTAGAAAAGTTCTCTCGCGCGAACTTCTTCCTTACCGGTGTTTTTCCTGAGATCCAAGAACTCGAATACATCCGCGTGCCACGGCTCGAGATAAACCGCGAAAGCGCCAGGCCGTTTGTTGCCTCCTTGGTCGACGTACCGGGCTGTGTTATTGTAAACTCGAAGCATAGGGACGAGTCCGTTGGAAACGCCATTGGTTCCGGCGATGTAAGATCCTTTAGCGCGAATACAGTGCACGTGGATGCCGATGCCGCCAGCTGACTTCGAAATAAGCGCACATTGTTTGAGCGTGTCGTAGATTCCTTCTATGCTGTCGTCTTTCATGGCGATGAGGAAACAGGAGGAAAGCTGAGATCGGGTAGTGGCCGCAGAGAACAAAGTGGGACTCGCGTGAGTGAAATACTTCTCTGATAACAGGTTGTACGTGTTAATTGCAGCGTCGATATCCTCGCCGTGAATGCCGATGGCAACTCGCATTAGCATGTGCTGTGGGCGCTCAGCTACCTGTAATTCATGTCATTAATTGAAGAGTTTAGTAATTTTGTGTTTGAAAAAGTCATAGACCTTCAGTTGACTTACCTTATTGTCGATTTTCAGCAAATATGATCTCTCCAAAGTTTTAAAACCAAAGTAGTTGTACTTGAAATCTCTGTCATAGACTATAGCCGAGTCAAGCCTCTCCTTGTGCTTCATTATGATATTGCGATGGTACTCTGATATCATTGGAGACTTCTTCTTTGTATGCGGATTGACTATGTTGTACAAGTCTTCTATAACATCTACAACAAAATTAACTTTAATAAGACTGGAAAGATTTGATGAAACCAAATAATACCATACATGAACATAATTTTACAAAATCCATGTCCTTCTTATTCAAATATCCTTACCAGAAAAATGTTTTTTAGTCTCCTTGTGCAGGTTTGATATAGCGAGTCTAGCAGCAAGAATTGCATAATCCGGGTGGTCAGTGGTCTTCGTAGCGGCTGTCTCAGCGGCCAAGTTATCCAGCTCCACAGTGGTGACTCCAGAATATATGCCACTGATTACCTTCAGGGTTATACAAACCTATAAAAATAAAAAACAAATATGAAGTCAGATTGATAAAGGCTTAAATAGGTAAGGTATCAGGCAAAGGACTTACCGGATCAACAAAGTCCATGTTCAATCCATAACAAAGTTTTTTGATTCTTGAAGTGATTTTGTCGATGTGGACCTCCTCCATCCTTCCACCTGCAATGTTTTTAATTAGACAAAGATTTTAGGGCCTCATATACACAAGCGCGATTAATTTAGAAAATGACAACCATCTAATACAGTTATTATTATAGCTAACTTTGACGCATTGATGCACACAATTTTTTATCGCAATTTTTCGCTTAAGTACTTAATGACCTCATTAATTTTATGCTTTAAGTACATTGAGCATTACTGATTTGCCATAGGTAATTTCGTAAGAGGACTGACATCAACAGTGCTGCGTTTTATAGATTTTTTAAGATTGTAATTTTTTAAAGAAAAGAAAATTCTCATAATATCTCCAACTTATATTATGAATCTGAAAGTCTGATGTTTGGATATTTTTGAAACATTATTTTGAAACAAAGCATAATGGGTGAACGGATTTGAATGAATTCTAAAATATACAATGGTTTGCTACCTAGAATAACTTTAGGCTACTTTTTAAACTGCAACTTATGAACTGCAAATTATTCAACACCACTCCAACTTATGACATAAACAAATAGGTACCTGAGTAAAAAAAGTTTACCATAACTTTAACTATCTTTGGATTAGGCCCACCTAGGTGGGTAATTTATGGTACAAATTATTAAATAGGTATATGTATAGGTATTTGTCTAATAAGAGTTCTTCTGGTATATTTTTTAATTTTAGTGTTCCGTACCTGAAGGTTGCCAACGGGACCCTATTACTAAGCCTCCGCTATCCATCGTCCGTCTGTCAGTGGACTGTATCCTACTGTATCTCATAAACTGTAATATTCACCCAAAAAATATTCAAATGCTGGAGGAGGATGGAGGAATGATAATTTAAAGGATTATGCCCACGCGACTATGGGGCTTTTACTTTTTGTGTCACAATGAATTTTGGCTTAATTTAAGGTTTTATAGTTAAACCTTAAATTAATTAAATTAGTAGGTATTAGGACATAAAAATATAATTAGACATTTTTGGATAAAACTGATCAGTACTCCACAAACAATAATTAGATCATGCTCTATTGTATTCTTAAAATGTCATAAAACTATTATCATTAATATTTTATTAAGAATGTTCCAGTGTTTTATATTTCATTCTTATATCTTCTTCCTGGCTTTTCCCCATTTTTATTTTGGGTCAGCTTTCACATCTTTCGTCTTCAGAGATACCTTAGATCCTCATTTTGTCAATATTGTGCTACTGCTTGTTCGTCTCGAAGAACATCTTGCAGAGATGCAAGACTGTTCAAACTTCACCATCAATGTTGTAAATATGAGTTGCAATGCTACAAACGATCTTCTATTATTTATCATCACTGTCTTTACTGTGATATACAATGAATGACAGCATAAATAATAAGTGTGAGACATTTCAACCAAAGAGTTTCAGTGCTTTCTAATATAATATGAATACTGTTTATAATCAATTGAAAACATAGATTCGGAACTCCGATTGATAGATTTTTAGTATCGGTGAATGTCAATTATTTTGTAAAAATACAATTTAAACACTAATATTTTCTATACAATAATTACTAGCATTATGAAGTTGTGACACAAAGCAATATAAAATGATACTAAGCATGGGCATCAAAGCTAGGATGAATAAACACATCAAAGGCATGGGCATTATACTTTATCAACATGATATTTTTTATGTAACTCTACATCAGATTTTATGATCAGATTTTAAAATATTATGATGATATCATGATAATATTTTATGTTAATCTACATCAGAACTTTTTATTGTACATAAACAAAGTATTCTATTATGATAAAAAAGCACCTAATTCTAATTCTAATTATGGTTAGGGGAACAAAGATCTGCACTGACGTCCCGCGGTGGGGTGTATTGTGCATTATCCCCCCTGCTAACCTACACACTACACACCTACAGTTTGATACAAATTAATTGAATTGATGAAATGCACTGTTTAATCAACTTGACACATCACAAAACACTAACAATAAAATTGTAGATACCAAATATGGCTAGCGTGATTGCTTAGATACATTAGCATAACTCCAAAATAAGTGTACAACTTTTTCTATTTATTCTGACAAGAGCTTTGTTGGCGTTCTATAGGG
Source organism: Scotopteryx bipunctaria (assembly GCA_949320045.1). Classification (NCBI taxonomy): domain Eukaryota; kingdom Metazoa; phylum Arthropoda; class Insecta; order Lepidoptera; family Geometridae; genus Scotopteryx; species Scotopteryx bipunctaria. The sequence continues at coordinate 6,107,778 of OX439450.1, read as the reverse complement.
CTTAGCTTAAGATGATGAGGCACAGGCAGGCTAAAGTTTTTTTATGTGAAAAAACATGCTGATAAGGTTTAGGATGTTTAGATGTAATAATCCAAACACCAAACCACTAAACTGAAGTAGGTAGTTTATATTAAACTTACAAAAAAGTTTAAAAACAGACAAAGATATCTTTTTGTTAGCTAATAGGTACACCTACCTACTTATTTAACTCCCGGGGCTAAGGCTTTTCCGGTGCACATATGATAATAAATACCTCTACCTATGTAAATATTAGAGTAGATATATACACATATTATTGTGAATTTAATGGGCATAAGGTTATGGTATAATTATCCTGATAGTATAATAACGGTATCGGTAAATTACAGCCAGAACGGAAGATAAGTACATGCCTGTATGGTTTAGTAAAGTAGGTATAGTTTAATAGAAAATGTAACGCATAGAATAAGTCGGGTAAATTATATCTGTGTGCAAATTAACTAGGTAATAAAACTGTGGTTTCAACCAAAGCAAAACTAATTGGTACCTCTTTTGTAGACATAAAGCTTATTGGACTTTCCCACCATTGTAATAGACTGTATTGATTTCGATTATATTTTATGCAGAACTATTTTTATTTCAAAATGTTTCTAACAAAGTAAAAATAAGCAATCACACGCAACCTCCTAGCGAGCGAGTGACAGTAAAATGCGCGGGAAGCCGGGAATTAGTGTTGCAAAAGTGAAAAATTTAAAATCATTTGCTAAAATTAAAAATCGGGAGTTTGAAGATTTCGCTCCCATTTCGGTTAAACCAATAAATTTGGCGCTTTTGATGTGAAGTTAGGATGCAGCATGCTTTATAACTGCATCGAAACCAAAAGATTAAATACCTTTAGTGCAACTTTGACACATATGCGTAGTTTTTACCGGACTACGGTGAAAAGGAGGTTTCACCGATTAAGCTCATAATGCTGCTCATAATGAATGAAAAAGTTTCAGCGTTGCTCCACGATACAGCCACTTTTTAATTTCCGCACCTATACAATTTACAGTAAAAAGTATACCACCCCGTGGTACCAGCGATCGGGAGATTACCTGAGCAATAGGCCATTTTTTTAACACGGCCACGCAACGCCACGATACCTTTGAAGTGTGTCGAAAAACCGACAACTCGCCATTGCTCGCCACGATCCACACCCGCGATCCCCCAATTACGTAGACAATGGCGAATGGCCGTCTTGCTTGTGTACATACTTGGTCGGGCATGGGCCATTGTGTACAATCGGCCAACGGAACTTGGCATTCGTGAAGTTAGCCGTTTGTCTGGTGCAGTGCAGTAGGTACTGCGCATCGATTAACAGAGTTTATGCTTTTATATCCTGACTAGTATATTAGATATCTGTGTTTATATCTGTGCACAGAGAGCATCAGTCTGAGGCATCAGTATAGAAGGTACATACATAAAAAGAGAAAATAATAATCAATCAAATCACTCACTACACTACCCATCATTTCGTTTTGTCACGTTTTTGGGAAATCTTTATTGTTCCGAGGGGGAAATAAACAAAATGTACAAGTGAAGTGAAATGCTTTATTCACAAGCAGGTACCAAATAAAAAATACTGATATTAATATGACTCTGCCTCTCACGGTTTTATAATTCTCAGTAAAAATGAGTTCGCATACTATAAACGTGAACCATGAAAATCAACTGCGCCCTCCAAACGTGCCAACTCCAGATTGGAGTTTAGAAAACTGTAGCCAGAAAAGTCGTACAGAAGAAAAGGTTTGAAACAAACATAGTAATGCTTAAGACTATCTTCCACTCATTAATTACCTATGAAATTGCTTTATTCGTAGCTTATTCAAGGAAATGCATTTAGTGAACATGCTAAAAAAGAGGAGATGGAAGTCTCCAAAAAACCAAGTCATGGGACAGATATGCAACAAACACCACAGAGATCTACCCAAGGTCAGAATATTATCAGCAGTGCTTCTACAAATTCAGTGATCTCACGGATCACAGGAGATGTGGCCCTTACTCCGACAAACTTACACACTCCATTATACAACAATGTCAACCCACATAACACCATGACTACTATGACTCCGGCTGCATGCGGCTCAAATCAAGCAAAAAATAGTATTAAAATACAGTAGGTTCCATTTATATTATTCTTAATAGCCTGATGTATTATTAATATATAGTATGTTATTCTCTCACTAAAGTCAAATTCTGTGGTTTTATTTTCAGAAATTGTGTTTCAACAGTTAGTTTGGGATGTGAATTGAAGTTACTTGAAATATACTGCAGGACAAGATATTCAGAATACAATCCAGCTAGATTTCAAGGAGTTGTAATGAAAATTCTTGATCCACGAGCAACAGCGCTGGTTTTCAGGTTCGATGAGAAACCCTTAAAAAAACTTTAAGACAACCAAACTACAAACCCTCTGCTAATCATAAGGCTCTAGACATCCTTGTCATTAATCCATACTAATACTAATGTTGAAAGTAAATATCTGTAATAAAATGTCCGTATCCATAATGGGGTGGGCAACACCACTAGTATAACATAGTAGGTAATGCATAAGACTATCTTCCACTGATTAATTACCTATTAATTAATAGGAAAATTTGCAGTTACTCCTGATTCAAACTCCTAAAGATATGGTGAACCATGGTGACAGGTGATTTCCATTTAGAAGGTCCATCACGTTGAAATGAAATGAAATTTCTTATTTGCCAGAAGCATAGAGGGTACTATTCCTTATTCAACTAACTATCTATCTCTTACAAAAAAAAACAATGTGGATGATGTCTGCCAACAGCTGTTTGTCTATAACAGTCATACACTGAACCCTAATCTATACTAATACTATAAAGAGGAAAGATTTTTTGTTTGTAACAAATAGGCTCAGAAACTACTGGACCGATTTCAAAAATTCTTTCACCAATAGAAAGCTACATTATCAGGGTCCAGTATAGGCTATAATAAATTAAAAAAAATTAGGGATCCGTAAGAAAATTGCAATATTGTAACCCAAGGTAGAAAATCCAAAATAGATTTTGTCATGCGGCTCCAAAACTACTGGACCAATTTCAAAAATTTCTTTAAGAAGGAAGGAAGGAAGGATGTCTATCCCCGTGAGAAGCCGAGGCGGGTCGCTAGTTTCTTAATATGTTTCATGTTTACAGATCTGGAAAAATTGTTTGCACCGGAGCCAGAAATGAGCATGACTCCTACATAGCAGCTCGGAAGTTTGCTAGAATTGTACACAAACTCGGCTACCCAGTAAGCATTTTTAGGAGTTTCATGTCAATATTGTGCATATTGACGTAATTTCCATAGATAATATATGTCAATTAACTGTTCCAATCAATGTCTTCTTTAAATAAAATACACCTCATGTTCCTTGGTTCGCCAATATTAGATTAAGTAGAAAGTTAGTTGTGATGGCTCATAGACTTCGCTCCGGACATATTCCACTGAATAGTTTTAAATACTTAATGAAGAAGGTAGATACGCCTAATTGTGAGGTTTGCCACATTAAGGAAGATGTGCATCATTTTCTGGTGGAATGTGTTCGGAGTAGGTCTATGAGAGATGATTTGTATATTTCATTTGGAATGAACTGGCTGGATGTGGGTCTGGTACAGAGCGTGTTAGCTGCACAGACATCTGATGCAGCTGTCATCTGGTGTAGGCTGATTGAAGAATGAATATCTTAGAGATCCCTATGGGACCGACATGGTCGCCTTGCGACAAAGGTCTCTAAAATAAATAAGAAAAAAAAAAAATAACTTTATGTCAGGCAACATTAGATGAGTTAAAGATCTTTAAACCCATGGCCCATAGAAATACATACCTTAAAACTAACATATATATTAAATATACAAATATAAAACAAAACTAAAGTTGGCCACTAGCTCATACAAACTTACATTAATAATAAATTAAATTATTTAAAAATGTTTTGCCAGGTAAAGTTCCTAGACTTCAAAATCCAGAACTTCTGCGCCACAGCAGATCTGCGGTTTCCGATTCGTTTGGAGTCATTGCAAATGGCGCACGGCCAGTTTGCGTCCTACGAGCCTGAACTCTTCCCCGGGCTTATTTACCGGATGGTGCGCCCTAGAGTCGTGCTGCTAATATTTGTGAATGGCAAGATCGTGTTCACAGGTGAGTTTCATGTTGATTGTTGTGTAACAAACTTCTTTTGAGCTGCAGTATTACACTGCACTACGGCTTTAGGGGTTGTTTCAAGGGTGAGTTTGGTGAAGTTGATAAGGTCGCCGATGTAGCCATGTTGTCGGGGGAAGTATCACGTTTGCCACAGACTGCCGAGTGCCGACATTATTGCGATACTGTCAAACGTGAAGGTTTACAGTGTAATTACAGTATCTTGATAAATAAACCTGCGTGCATGAATTTAGTGTAGAAATACTAGGTATTTCACGATTTAAAAGAAAAGCGCTTCCGCCACTTCAGTCCCAGTTAGCGCCGCGACGCTGACACCATCATGTTATCGAAGAAGGTTCTATTCGAAAAAGAAAATCAATACAAAATATCTTTTGACGAATATTCGTCCAAGCAAGGAAAAAGTTGCGAAAACTTATACCTAAGTACATAGTACTGAAAAAAATTGAAATGAAAATTTGAAGTTAATGCTGACCAAAAATGGTAGGTAGTAATTAAAAGGGAAAATGAATTATGGACCCAAATCATTAATCATCTGCTATCTGTATATAAGAGCTTACCTGACTATCGCACTGACTGATTTATCATCGCCAAAGCGAAACTGCTGAAGCTAAAAAGCTGAAGTGAAGGAAGGTAGTTTCCTTTTATAGCAAAACCACCCACTAAGGCGGGATTTTTCAAAATTCAAAAACTAAATGGGTGAAAACTTTAACTTTTTAAAGGGCGGACGGTGCGATACTTATTAAAGTAACGCATACGAAGTCGCGGGCAACAACTAGTATGGGACATAAATTCATAAAGTTAGTGTTGGGTATCAGATGAAAGGTCTTAATTAGTACATTTCAAAATATATATATGTATAGATTGCTAGCTATTGCGCGCGGTTTTGCTTGCATGCACCCGATAAGTATGCGTAAGTTTAATATAGGTATTACAGGATCTGCAAATACTTTATCACGAAATTATAACCCCATAATAATTTAATAGAAAGCAAGTTCGAAAACTAAAACCTGACTACATAGATATTAGAGTGATGCAAGGAATTTAAGAAATATTTTGCCAAATATAAATTAAAAAAAAACTCTGTTACAGGTGGAAGAAACAGAGGTGAAATTAGCGAAGCCCTTGATATAATATACCCTATATTAAGGAGTTTTAGAATAAGTTAAGAAGTATGAAAAACAAAGTAAGTATGTATTTAGGCAAATGTACTCCTATAAGTTTTAGGTAGGTAAGTAATTTATATAATGGTTGAATTCCAATAATTAGATATCACAATGAATTAATGTTGTTTTTGAATATAAAAATTGCTTCAATTATGTATTATTTTAAATAAGTACAAGCTTTTAATAAGAACTTTTCTGTCGTTTTATTTATCTCTATGAGCTCTGACGTATGAGCATTAAGAGAGCTTATGAGTGATTAACATAATATACGTAAAACGTTTATGTAGATAGGTACCTATAATCGTTTTAATCTATGTTTCCTATTTATTATGTACCTATTATAAAAATTAAATGCCTTGTTTAGATGTCTCAGTTTAAAAAAAAATCATTACCTACCTACATAATATACAATTTTTTTAGCTCACATTTTAATTTTAAGAGGCTTGAGTGGCTATGGGTAGAGTTTAATTCAGTCTTTGAAGACTACTTCAGTTCTTCTGTTTATTTTTTTTGGTCTGTGGGAGTTGGCCTTACAGGCCCTAGTACACAATAGCGTGCATGGGCCATGCTCTACGATTTATGCCTCGATAGCTTGCATTGCCTGTACTTCGGCAAGAGTGTTCACACAATGGTGCGAGGCTCACTCATAGCTGCCTGGTGACCCACTCAGGATGGACGTACATGTTTTCACCGCCCCACCGTGGCTATTTATTTGCTATGGCGGAAGCTACTATAAAAATAGTACTACGTATTTATTTACCTACCTAGTAATGCCAACATTGTATTTAGCATTTTTGGGTCCCGAATTACTGGCTCAGATTCATATATTTCTATGAATTAAAAAGTTTCAGCATTGCTCCACGATACAGCCAATTTTAATTTTCCGCACCTAAATAAATACTTCACAACAAAAAGTAAATTATTTATTTGCTATGGCGGGCGGCGGAAGCTACTATAAAAATAGTACTACGTATTTATTTACCTACCTAGTAATGCCAACATTGTATTTAGCATTTTTGGGTCCCGAATTACTGGCTCAGATTCATGTATTTCAATGAATGAAAAAGTTTCAGCATTGCTCCACGATACAGCCAATTTTAATTTTCCGCACCTAATTATATACTTCACAACAAAAAGTAAATTATATTGGCCTGGCCACTCCATCCCCATCAGCGGTCGGGTCGTGTTCTGTGCGGGAAAGAACTGAGTAATGGGCCATTGTGTGAACAAACACCCCGGCCGGCAACGCAACACTTCATTTCTATGATGATTTCTTTCCGTCCGTACATACCATTTGTGTATGTTGCGTGAACTTGAACGCAATAATTTACTTGAATCTTGGAAGATTAAATACATTACAACCTTTACAACATACGTGCTTAAAAAGTTACTCTATAGTATGGTAGGTAGGTAGTGTTTGCTTCTCAGGTTTGCTTGCTTGCTGTGCTTGAGTGCCGAGGAGTAAATAGTGTTCTGTCCGGTTCTGTCACAGTTCTGTGGCCGAGGTGCCGAGTGATTACTCTAATTTGTTCACTTCACTGTTCTGTTCAGTGTTCAGTATAGTGTTGAGTAGGACACGGTTTCAAAATGAGTTTGTATGAGGCCCTCATTCTATTTCGTGAGGTGGGACAATGTCATGCTTCAAATGTCATGTCACATACTGTAAAATGTCATGTTGCGAGCTCGTGCGAGGTAGTGAGGTATTATTGTTAGCAACTTCCCCACCAGGAGGCAAACAAGGCGACCGCCTATAAATAGCGGGCCGAATCGAGGCTTGCGGTCACTTCGCTCGTGGTGCTCGACAGTGCAACATCTCATGGACAGTAGAGTTTTATTGTTTTTGTGTAATTTCGGTGTGAAGGACGCGTGAGTCATATTGTGTTTTGGTTATGTCATTTTCATGTGTAATCTAGATCATTTTCAATGTGTGTGGTCCAATCTGATTGTAGTAGTTTTGTTTAATTTTGATTAAATTGATTGTTAATGTTTAGATAAGCCTGTGGTTTATTTTTTTTAATGAATCAGATCCTTTTTACCTAAAATCAGAAGTGAGGGATAATAAAATCCATAAAGCTCACGAATTTCGAGTAAACAGATTGGAACTACCCACACATTGAAAAGATAGCCAGATTCTGTGCAGTTTGTTGTTTTATTCTCTCAGTTGCATTCTCTTTGTTATTCTTGTTTACGTAACCTTGGTAAATTCTCAGCATGCCTAGAAATAAAGACCGTGGTAGAACGAAACATCGTACACAAGGTGACTCACGTGTCCGAACACGACGCCGTTCTCGGTATCGGTTTCGTAGTAGAACTCTGTCATCCATGCGATAACTTTCGCGCTGTAAGTTACGGTCTCTGTCACCTAGTGTCTTTTATGGTCGAGCACCACGTCGGAGCAGAACAATGACGCGCAGTAGGTTCCGTGTCCGATCACGAAGCGTCTCCCGCTGTCAATCTACCCAAAGACGTTCTTTTGTCAGGGTGCGTCACCGTTTGCGGACTTTGTCGCGCAAAAGGGGTAGTTCGCGCCGTAGTCTATTTAGATCCCGATCTGGAAGTTCATTAGTAGGTCGAATGCCACGACGCAATTATGGGGGTAGGGTTCGTTCTCTGTACTAATCTCGATCACGCTCATCAAGCGTCGATCGCCGTTGCTATCGCTGGTCTCGTTCTCGTAAGTCATATGATGGTCAAATATCTTGGCAGGGTTTGTGAGTCAGGGTCAGGTAAAGCCGAGCCCACGAAAGGTCGAAACTTTGATGTATACCTCTCCACTTAACAGAGTTAAACAGGTACCGAAGGGACGACGCCTGTTATTCGCGCGTTTTGACGTCGCTGCTCGGAACACAAGGCCGAATCGTGAGGGTCTACGTGAGATCACGCGGAGCAGAGCTCGACGGCTGTGAAGGATAACCAGGCCATATAAGATGAGTATTCAAATAGAGAAAGACTCTCACCTCGTCAATTTGTTTACGTAATAAAGTGTTCTCAGTCCACAGAGAAGCTGGACTCTGCGGTCGTTACGAGCTGAAGCTGTTGAGCGGAGGCTACGGGAGAACGACTCTGGCTGCCGTGCAGTACATGGTACCGTGGCGAGGCGAGTGGTGCTCGGAGACGTGTGCCGCGTTCTTCGATAGCGAGTACCACAATACGACTGCTTGAGTAAAAGGGCCCTATTTTCATTATTTTGAGACGTCTCTGAGGTGAAGTCTGTAAGATTGAGTTTGAAATTTATGAATGTTGTGCGATGTATGAATTAAGTGAAAGAGATATTATGAACGGAGGATGAAAAATTAGGTGGCGGTTTTAAAGATACTGAGCGCCTATTTGAATATGTGTTGTTCTTTCACAGATGAGGGATCAAGTGTTCTGCGATCCATGCCTCTGTTAGTTGCAGACCCTGAAGCCGGACCCTCGACAGCAGCTGGCGCTGGTCTCTGTAGATCGACACCGTACGACCGGGCCGAGGACGACCCTTCGTCAGGAGAGGCCGTGTTAGCAACTTTGATGTAGGTATACCTCTCCACTTAACAGAGTTAAACAGGTACCGAAGGGACGACGCCTGTTATTCGCGCGTTTTGACGTCGCTGCTCGGAACACAAGGCCGAATCGTGAGGGTCTACGTGAGATCACGCGGAGCAGAGCTCGACGGCTGTGAAGGATAACCAGGCCATATAAGATGAGTATTCAAATAGAGAAAGACTCTCACCTCGTCAATTTGTTTACGTAATAAAGTGTTCTCAGTCCACAGAGAAGCTGGACTCTGCGGTCGTTACGAGCTGAAGCTGTTGAGCGGAGGCTACGGGAGAACGACTCTGGCTGCCGTGCAGTACATGGTACCGTGGCGAGGCGAGTGGTGCTCGGAGACGTGTGCCGCGTTCTTCGATAGCGAGTACCACAATACGACTGCTTGAGTAAAAGGGCCCTATTTTCATTATTTTGAGACGTCTCTGAGGTGAAGTCTGTAAGATTGAGTTTGAAATTTATGAATGTTGTGCGATGTATGAATTAAGTGAAAGAGATATTATGAACGGAGGATGAAAAATTAGGTGGCGGTTTTAAAGATACTGAGCGCCTATTTAAATATGTGTTGTTCTTTCACAGATGAGGGATCAAGTGTTCTGCGATCCATGCCTCTGTTAGTTGCAGACCCTGAAGCCGGACCCTCGACAGCAGCTGGCGCTGGTCTCTGTAGATCGACACCGTACGACCGGGCCGAGGACGACCCTTCGTCAGGAGAGGCCGTGTTAGCAACTTTGATGTAGGTATACCTCTCCACTTAACAGAGTTAAACAGGTACCGAAGGGACGACGCCTGTTATTCGCGCGTTTTGACGTCGCTGCTCGGAACACAAGGCCGAATCGTGAGGGTCTACGTGAGATCACGCGGAGCAGAGCTCTACGGCTGTGAAGGATAACCAAGCCATATAAGATGAGTATTCAAATAGAGAAAGACTCTCACCTCGTCAATTTGTTTACGTAATAAAGTGTTCTCAGTCCACAGAGAAGCTGGACTCTGCGGTCGTTACGAGCTAAAGCTGTTGAGCGGAGGCTACGGGAGAACGACTCTGGCTGCCGTGCAGTACATGGTACCGTGGCGAGGCGAGTGGTGCTCGGAGACGTGTGCCGCGTTCTTCGATAGCGAGTACCACAATACGACTGCTTGAGTAAAAGGGCCCTATTTTCATTATTTTGAGACGTCTCTGAGGTGAAGTCTGTAAGATTGAGTTTGAAATTTATGAATGTTGTGCGATGTATGAATTAAGTGAAAGAGATATTATGAACGGAGGATGAAAAATTAGGTGGCGGTTTTAAAGATACTGAGCGCCTATTTAAATATGTGTTGTTCTTTCACAGATGAGGGATCAAGTGTTCTGCGATCCATGCCTCTGTTAGTTGCAGACCCTGAAGCCGGACCCTCGACAGCAGCTGGCGCTGGTCTCTGTAGATCGACACCGTACGACCGGGCCGAGGACGACCCTTCGTCAGGAGAGGCCGTGTTAGCAACTTTGATGTAGGTATACCTCTCCACTTAACAGAGTTAAACAGGTACCGAAGGGACGACGCCTGTTATTCGCGCGTTTTGACGTCGCTGCTCGGAACACAAGGCCGAATCGTGAGGGTCTACGTGAGATCACGCGGAGCAGAGCTCGACGGCTGTGAAGGATAACCAGGCCATATAAGATGAGTATTCAAATAGAGAAAGACTCTCACCTCGTCAATTTGTTTACGTAATAAAGTGTTCTCAGTCCACAGAGAAGCTGGACTCTGCGGTCGTTACGAGCTGAAGCTGTTGAGCGGAGGCTACGGGAGAACGACTCTGGCTGCCGTGCAGTACATGGTACCGTGGCGAGGCGAGTGGTGCTCGGAGACGTGTGCCGCGTTCTTCGATAGCGAGTACCACAATACGACTGCTTGAGTAAAAGGGCCCTATTTTCATTATTTTGAGACGTCTCTGAGGTGAAGTCTGTAAGATTGAGTTTGAAATTTATGAATGTTGTGCGATGTATGAATTAAGTGAAAGAGATATTATGAACGGAGGATGAAAAATTAGGTGGCGGTTTTAAAGATACTGAGCGCCTATTTAAATATGTGTTGTTCTTTCACAGATGAGGGATCAAGTGTTCTGCGATCCATGCCTCTGTTAGTTGCAGACCCTGAAGCCGGACCCTCGACAGCAGCTGGCGCTGGTCTCTGTAGATCGACACCGTACGACCGGGCCGAGGACGACCCTTCGTCAGGAGAGGCCGTGTTAGCAACTTTGATGTAGGTATACCTCTCCACTTAACAGAGTTAAACAGGTACCGAAGGGACGACGCCTGTTATTCGCGCGTTTTGACGTCACTGCTCGGAACACAAGGCCGAATCGTGAGGGTCTACGTGAGATCACGCGGAGCAGAGCTCGACGGCTGTGAAGGATAACCAAGCCATATAAGATGAGTATTCAAATAGAGAAAGACTCTCACCTCGTCAATTTGTTTACGTAATAAAGTGTTCTCAGTCCACAGAGAAGCTGGACTCTGCGGTCGTTACGAGCTGAAGCTGTTGAGCGGAGGCTACGGGAGAACGACTCTGGCTGCCGTGCAGTACATGGTACCGTGGCGAGGCGAGTGGTGCTCGGAGACGTGTGCCGCGTTCTTCGATAGCGAGTACCACAATACGACTGCTTGAGTAAAAGGGCCCTATTTTCATTATTTTGAGACGTCTCTGAGGTGAAGTCTGTAAGATTGAGTTTGAAATTTATGAATGTTGTGCGATGTATGAATTAAGTGAAAGAGATATTATGAACGGAGGATGAAAAATTAGGTGGCGGTTTTAAAGATACTGAGCGCCTATTTAAATATGTGTTGTTCTTTCACAGATGAGGGATCAAGTGTTCTGCGATCCATGCCTCTGTTAGTTGCAGACCCTGAAGTCGGACCCTCGACAGCAGCTGGCGCTGGTCTCTGTAGATCGACACCGTACGACCGGGCCGAGGACGACCCTTCGTCAGGAGAGGCCGTGTTAGCAACTTTGATGTAGGTATACCTCTCCACTTAACAGAGTTAAACAGGTACCGAAGGGACGACGCCTGTTATTCGCGCGTTTTGACGTCGCTGCTCGGAACACAAGGCCGAATCGTGAGGGTCTACGTGAGATCACGCGGAGCAGAGCTCGACGGCTGTGAAGGATAACCAGGCCATATAAGATGAGTATTCAAATAGAGAAAGACTCTCACCTCGTCAATTTGTTTACGTAATAAAGTGTTCTCAGTCCACAGAGAAGCTGGACTCTGCGGTCGTTACGAGCTAAAGCTGTTGAGCGGAGGCTACGGGAGAACGACTCTGGCTGCCGTGCAGTACATGGTACCGTGGCGAGGCGAGTGGTGCTCGGAGACGTGTGCCGCGTTCTTCGATAGCGAGTACCACAATACGACTGCTTGAGTAAAAGGGCCCTATTTTCATTATTTTGAGACGTCTCTGAGGTGAAGTCTGTAAGATTGAGTTTGAAATTTATGAATGTTGTGCGATGTATGAATTAAGTGAAAGAGATATTATGAACGGAGGATGAAAAATTAGGTGGCGGTTTTAAAGATACTGAGCGCCTATTTAAATATGTGTTGTTCTTTCACAGATGAGGGATCAAGTGTTCTGCGATCCATGCCTCTGTTAGTTGCAGACCCTGAAGCCGGACCCTCGACAGCAGCTGGCGCTGGTCTCTGTAGATCGACACCGTACGACCGGGCCGAGGACGACCCTTCGTCAGGAGAGGCCGTGTTAGCAACTTTGATGTAGGTATACCTCTCCACTTAACAGAGTTAAACAGGTACCGAAGGGACGACGCCTGTTATTCGCGCGTTTTGACGTCGCTGCTCGGAACACAAGGCCGAATCGTGAGGGTCTACGTGAGATCACGCGGAGCAGAGCTCGACGGCTGTGAAGGATAACCAAGCCATATAAGATGAGTATTCAAATAGAGAAAGACTCTCACCTCGTCAATTTGTTTACGTAATAAAGTGTTCTCAGTCCACAGAGAAGCTGGACTCTGCGGTCGTTACGAGCTGAAGCTGTTGAGCGGAGGCTACGGGAGAACGACTCTGGCTGCCGTGCAGTACATGGTACCGTGGCGAGGCGAGTGGTGCTCGGAGACGTGTGCCGCGTTCTTCGATAGCGAGTACCACAATACGACTGCTTGAGTAAAAGGGCCCTATTTTCATTATTTTGAGACGTCTCTGAGGTGAAGTCTGTAAGATTGAGTTTGAAATTTATGAATGTTGTGCGATGTATGAATTAAGTGAAAGAGATATTATGAACGGAGGATGAAAAATTAGGTGGCGGTTTTAAAGATACTGAGCGCCTATTTAAATATGTGTTGTTCTTTCACAGATGAGGGATCAAGTGTTCTGCGATCCATGCCTCTGTTAGTTGCAGACCCTGAAGCCGGACCCTCGACAGCAGCTGGCGCTGGTCTCTGTAGATCGACACCGTACGACCGGGCCGAGGACGACCCTTCGTCAGGAGAGGCCGTGTTAGCAACTTTGATGTAGGTATACCTCTCCACTTAACAGAGTTAAACAGGTACCGAAGGGACGACGCCTGTTATTCGCGCGTTTTGACGTCGCTGCTCGGAACACAAGGCCGAATCGTGAGGGTCTGCGTGAGATCACGCGGAGCAGAGCTCGACGGCTGTGAAGGATAGCCAGGCCATATAAGATGAGTATTCAAATAGAGAAAGACTCTCACCTCGTCAATTTGTTTACGTAATAAAGTGTTCTCAGTCCACAGAGAAGCTGGACTCTGCGGTCGTTACGAGCTGAAGCTGTTGAGCGGAGGCTACGGGAGAACGACTCTGGCTGCCGTGCAGTACATGGTACCGTGGCGAGGCGAGGCGAGTGGTGCTCGGAGACGTGTGCCGCGTTCTTCGATAGCGAGTACCACACCTCTTATAAGACCAAAACGTCATTTATGGCTTTGCCGGTTGTTATCCTTTCCCATAGTTAGATTAACCAACCAACCCCTTAGTGTTTTTCGTAGTAGGTAGGTATAGTCCCCCCTAGGATAGTAGATATGAAAAAGTCCCCCCTCTTGTAAGTGGATAACAGACGACATTGCTATATATGTCAGGTCGAATAAGGTGGTTGGCTGGTGTTGGACAGTTACCAAGGGTGGTGACTGGGCGATTACTAAAGGTGGTAATGCGCACAGGTTAATGCACAGAGAGTGTGTTAACCTGAGGGAGATGCTTGGTGCGTCTGGCGTCAGAAGTGCCGAAGACGGAAGCCGGCGCGGCTGCTGCTGAAGACTGTGCAGTAGGCGACGTCCAGAGATACGACTGCTTGAGTAAAAGGGCCCTATTTTCATTATTTTGAGACGTCTCTGAGGTGAAGTCTGTAAGATTGAGTTTGAAATTTATGAATGTTGTGCGATGTATGAATTAAGTGAAAGAGATATTATGAACGGAGGATGAAAAATTAGGTGGCGGTTCTAAAGATACTGAGCGCCTATTTAAATATGTGTTGTTCTTTCACAGATGAGGGATCAAGTGTTCTGCGATCCATGCCTCTGTTAGTTGCAGACCCTGAAGCCGGACCCTCGACAGCAGCTGGCGCTGGTCTCTGTAGATCGACACCGTACGACCGGGCCGAGGACGACCCTTCGTCAGGAGAGGCCGTGTTAGCAACTTTGATGTAGGTATACCTCTCCACTTAACAGAGTTAAACAGGTACCGAAGGGACGACGCCTGTTATTCGCGCGTTTTGACGTCGCTGCTCGGAACACAAGGCCGAATCGTGAGGGTCTACGTGAGATCACGCGGAGCAGAGCTCGACGGCTGTGAAGGATAACCAGGCCATATAAGATGAGTATTCAAATAGAAAAAGACTCTCACCTCGTCAATTTGTTTACGTAATAAAGTGTTCTCAGTCCACAGAGAAGCTGGACTCTGCGGTCGTTACGAGCTGAAGCTGTTGAGCGTAGGCTACGGGAGAACGACTCTGGCTGCCGTGCAGTACATGGTACCGTGGCGAGGCGAGTGGTGCTCGGAGACGTGTGCCGCGTTCTTCGATAGCGAGTACCACAATACGACTGCTTGAGTAAAAGGGCCCTATTTTCATTATTTTGAGACGTCTCTGAGGTGAAGTCTGTAAGATTGAGTTTGAAATTTATGAATGTTGTGCGATGTATGAATTAAGTGAAAGAGATATTATGAACGGAGGATGAAAAATTAGGTGGCGGTTCTAAAGATACTGAGCGCCTATTTAAATATGTGTTGTTCTTTCACAGATGAGGGATCAAGTGTTCTGCGATCCATGCCTCTGTTAGTTGCAGACCCTGAAGCCGGACCCTCGACAGCAGCTGGCGCTGGTCTCTGTAGATCGACACCGTACGACCGGGCCGAGGACGACCCTTCGTCAGGAGAGGCCGTGTTAGCAACTTTGATGTAGGTATACCTCTCCACTTAACAGAGTTAAACAGGTACCGAAGGGACGACGCCTGTTATTCGCGCGTTTTGACGTCGCTGCTCGGAACACAAGGCCGAATCGTGAGGGTCTGCGTGAGATCACGCGGAGCAGAGCTCGACGGCTGTGAAAGATAACCAGGCCATATAAGATGAGTATTCAAATAGAGAAAGACTCTCACCTCGTCAATTTGTTTACGTAATAAAGTGTTCTCAGTCCACAGAGAAGCTGGACTCTGCGGTCGTTACGAGCTGAAGCTGTTGAGCGGAGGCTACGGGAGAACGACTCTGGCTGCCGTGCAGTACATGGTACCGTGGCGAGGCGAGTGGTGCTCGGAGACGTGTGCCGCGTTCTTCGATAGCGAGTACCACACCTCTTATAAGACCAAAACGTCATTTATGGCTTTGCCGGTTGTTATCCTTTCCCATAGTTAGATTAACCAACCAACCCCTTAGTGTTTTTCGTAGTAGGTAGGTATAGTCCCCCCTAGGATAGTAGATATGAAAAAGTCCCCCCTCTTGTAAGTGGATAACAGACGACATTGCTATATATGTCAGGTCGAATAAGGTGGTTGGCTGGTGTTGGACAGTTACCAAGGGTGGTGACTGGGCGATTACTAAAGGTGGTAATGCGCACAGGTTAATGCACAGAGAGTGTGTTAACCTGAGGGAGATGCTTGGTGCGTCTGGCGTCAGAAGTGCCGAAGACGGAAGCCGGCGCGGCTGCTGCTGAAGACTGTGCAGTAGGCGACGTCCAGAGATACGACTGCTTGAGTAAAAGGGCCCTATTTTCATTATTTTGAGACGTCTCTGAGGTGAAGTCTGTAAGATTGAGTTTGAAATTTATGAATGTTGTGCGATGTATGAATTAAGTGAAAGAGATATTATGAACGGAGGATGAAAAATTAGGTGGCGGTTCTAAAGATACTGAGCGCCTATTTAAATATGTGTTGTTCTTTCACAGATGAGGGATCAAGTGTTCTGCGATCCATGCCTCTGTTAGTTGCAGACCCTGAAGCCGGACCCTCGACAGCAGCTGGCGCTGGTCTCTGTAGATCGACACCGTACGACCGGGCCGAGGACGACCCTTCGTCAGGAGAGGCCGTGTTAGCAACTTTGATGTAGGTATACTTCTCCACTTAACAGAGTTAAACAGGTACCGAAGGGACGACGCCTGTTATTCGCGCGTTTTGACGTCGCTGCTCGGAACACAAGGCCGAATCGTGAGGGTCTACGTGAGATCACGCGGAGCAGAGCTCGACGGCTTTGAAGGATAACCAGGCCATATAAGATGAGTATTCAAATAGAGAAAGACTCTCACCTCGTCAATTTGTTTACGTAATAAAGTGTTCTCAGTCCACAGAGAAGCTGGACTCTGCGGTCGTTACGAGCTGAAGCTGTTGAGCGGAGGCTACGGGAGAACGACTCTGGCTGCCGTGCAGTACATGGTACCGTGGCGAGGCGAGTGGTGCTCGGAGACGTGTGCCGCGTTCTTCGATAGCGAGTACCACAATACGACTGCTTGAGTAAAAGGGCCCTATTTTCATTATTTTGAGACGTCTCTGAGGTGAAGTCTGTAAGATTGAGTTTGAAATTTATGAATGTTGTGCGATGTATGAATTAAGTGAAAGAGATATTATGAACGGAGGATGAAAAATTAGGTGGCGGTTTTAAAGATACTGAGCGCCTATTTAAATATGTGTTGTTCTTTCACAGATGAGGGATCAAGTGTTCTGCGATCCATGCCTCTGTTAGTTGCAGACCCTGAAGCCGGACCCTCGACAGCAGCTGGCGCTGGTCTCTGTAGATCGACACCGTACGACCGGGCCGAGGACGACCCTTCGTCAGGAGAGGCCGTGTTAGCAACTTCCCCACCAGGAGGCAAACAACAAGGCGACCGCCTATAAATAGCGGGCCGAATCGAGGCTTGCGGTCACTTCGCTCGTGGTGCTCGACAGTGCAACATCTCATGGACAGTAGAGTTTTATTGTTTTTGTGTAATTTCGGTGTGAAGGACGCGTGAGTCATATTGTGTTTTGGTTATGTCATTTTCATGTGTAATCTAGATCATTTTCAATGTGTGTGGTCCAATCTGATTGTAGTAGTTTTGTTTAATTTTGATTAAATTGATTGTTAATGTTTAGATAAGCCTGTGGTTTATTTTTTTTAATGAATCAGATCCTTTTTACCTAAAATTATTATTTCGCTCGTTCAATCTACTCATTTGTCATGTCATGTCACAAGAGAAGAGGTATGAGGTGTCTTGATGAGTGTCATGTTTTCATTTTGTCACTAAAAGTGAGGCGTTTTACTTGATGAGTAAGTATAATTCTTTTTACTATTATTGTTTGTACCTATGATAGATTAGGTTAGATGACAAGCAATGTAGGTAGGTATGTCTTGGTCAGTTTTTTTTTTAAATTTATTTATCATAATAAAAGTTTACAAAAATGTAGCAACTAAAATAGCACCACGGAAACCACTAAGGTTTGTAAAGTAGATGCTATATGAGTCTTAGATTTACTCAACTGTTAGGTACTAACTAGGTAGGTAATTAAATTATACTAATGGTAATAATGTAGGTAGCTGTAAAGTGACTATGTAAAATATTGGAGCAAGGTAAGTACATTTAATTTAATGAACATTGATATTTTTCTAAATTATTTAAGAAGTATGACTTTAGTTTTAATTTAATATTATTGTGTGTTATACTATCGCGTAAGTCAGTGGGTAAGTCATTAATTAACCGAGGAATCATATGCCTGCCTGTGCGCTCGCCGTACCCATTGTTCGCGCGCGGTGCGCATAACCTGTTTTGAGCAACTGCACGAGTGTATACAGGGTGCTTTATTTCTTTTTGAAGTGATTCGTTAAAAAATTGTTCTTTCAGTAAACTATATTTAACCAACGTATGAACTGGTAAGATTTTGCAATGCCTAAATAGGCCAAGGTCATTGCCATAAAACTGCTGTTTGATTTTATTTGAAACAATGTTTTTTAATATTTTTAATTGGAGCTTGTATATTAGATTAAGATATGTGTTAAATGTACGACCATAACTACTGATTCCATATTGGATATAGGATTCGGCCAGAGAGTTATATAACATTAGCTTGACTTTGAATGGGATACGATCTTTTAGTAAAGAAATATTTGCTAAAAATTGTCTTAATTATGGTTGTAGACAATTATGGTTATGGACACATATGTATATTTATGATAGAGAAACATTTAATAAAAGGGGATTTAATGAGAAGTAGTTTGGTTTTATTCGGATTTATTACGAGGCCAGCATCGTGGCACCATCTTGATACGGCGTTGAGGTCTTGTTGCAAGAGAGCACTAGCCTTTATTGGGTCTTTGTCCGCTATAAGGAGGCACGTGTCATCGGCGAACTGATAACAGATGTAATAGTTAATGCAGTTACTCATTTCGTTGACATAAGTCAGGAAATGAAGAGGTCCTAAAACAGATCCTTGTGCTGTGCCCTGAGTTGTTGTAATTGGTTCACTGTAAATGTTGTCTATTTTAACAGTAGATGATCGGTTAGTTAAATAGTTTTCTCACCACTTAGTTAAGTAGGTTAGGTAGATATAATTTTAATGTTTTACATTAGATACCTACTTATCCTACCTATTAGTTTAGGAGTATAGTACCTATTATATTATCTGTGGTTCAGGTATGTAGTGTTTAGTAAGTACCTAAATTGTGTTATATGAACGATAACTGATTGATATTGAGGTAATCAAGTAGTAAAATGGGTACCTAGGTAGGTAGGGAGGTACCTACCTAGATAATTTTGATGTTTTGTATGTAGTGATGGGTAGGTAGGTATTAGTAGATTATTTGGGTACCTACCTGGGCAAGGGGTAAGTAGGTACCTACCTCGATACCAATTGCAATGTTTTTTACCTACTTATTAGTTCAGTAGGTACTTACCTAAGTATCTAGTAGGATTAGGTTAGGATGAGTAGGTAGGTAGATAAATTAGGTAGTAGGTACTATCGACAAAAATTGTAAAAACTATGTACTTAGTTGGTAATTCGAAAACTATCAAGTGCACGAAAGGAGCATTTTTGAGGCGCACTTATACTATAAGTCCTTTCATCACACTGGTTTAAAAGAACTATTGACACGATAAGAAAAAGAAGAACAAACATATTATATTACTTACCTACATAAATGTACTTACTTAATGTACTCGTACCTACCTACAATGTGAAATCTATCTACTTCATATTTACAGATATAAACAAAAGTTTTGACACTTTTTCACCACTGAGACGGTTACAAAACTAATTTTGTTGTAGGTTTCTATCAATCAACTTCAAGCAATTCATTCAATTTTTAGCTACGTCAATTACCTACTTACGTCATACGCCACTGTGATGTCATTTCAACGTACGATCTGTCATTCGATCACGCAATACATCAGCTCACTCACTCCTCACTCGCTCGAATGAAACATTTGTATTTCCCTCGTTCGTCCCGCTCGCGCTCGCACGTTACGTCGTTTGGTGAGTGTGACACGAATTGTGAGGTGGTACAACGATTGAAAATGAGGTCCATGACATTTCTGAGCGAATGTATGGGACAAACGAGGTGCCTCACGTATGTCCTACTCAACACTAGTTCAGTAGCTAATAGCTCCGCTAGGAAGGAGTACCTACTGATGTTCTGTGGTTAATAGTGTGTTCAATCAAAATGATGCAACATCAGCAGCGCGAAGAAAAACAATTAGAAGCTACGATACAAGCTATTCTAAGCAGGGTCAACGATTTAAAAACTGCTATACAGGCATTGATTACAAAACTCGAAACAGAGTATGAAACAATTAACTGGCCTACGTTTCTCGATAACTATGCTATTTTATCGGGACATGTAAGTATTTCCAATTCATCTTGGGCATGGCAGACCTGCCTAATAATTTGGCTAGGTATAATGTTCTTGCATTATGTTTTAGTTGACTGGTCTGAGTAAGATACTACAAGCAGAACTAGCCGCATCTTTGAGGTCGCGGATCGTATTGCCTCTGCAATTAGGATGTGAGAGGGATGAGGCTCTGGCTCGTTTGACTGAGGGAAGGGTACCAGCGTGCACACATGATCTTGTGCCAGACTTGTTGCGCACAAAACCCGAGCCTCAGGCTGAACAGAGACTACAACAATTCAATCACAAAGCCAGCACTCTTAGTTATGACACAGCACAGGTATGACTCTTAATAAATCAAACCACGGAACATTTCAAAAATCTTATACGTTTTGGAGCAGTTATGTAGATAGGTATACAAAAACTTATACAATTATACTCATACCATGGTAGGTACTCAAACTTTTTTTTTTTTTTTCTTATTTATTTTAGGGACCTTTGTCGCAAGGCGACCATATCGGTCCCATAGGGATCTCTTTCTCCAATCAGCCTACATGCAGTCTGGTACAGCCTGACAGCTGCATCAGATGTCTGTGCAGCTAACACGCTTTGTACCAGACCCACATCCAGCCAGTTCATTCCAAATGAAATATACAAATCATCTCTCATAGACCTACTCCAAACACATTCCACCAGAAAATGATGCACATCTTCCTTAATGTGGCAAACCTCACAATTAGGCATATCTACCTTCTTCATTAAGTATTTAAAACTATTCAGTGGAATATGTCCGGAGCGAAGTCTATGAGCCATCACAACTAACTTTCTACTTAATCTAATATTGGCGAACCAAGGAACATGAGGTGGCTCACTTTGTAGGGTTCTGAGGTACTCATAGTTTCTGATACCCATGACACGGAATCCTAGTGTGGGGTCAGGACTATATTGTATGTGACTGTTGGGTGTTATTTATCTTACTTATATTATAAATGCGAAAGTTTGGATGTTTGTGCCTCAATCACGACTAAACGGATTTGAATGAAACTTGGAATATGCATAGTACATGTACTGGATTAACATATAGGCTATTTTTTATCCAGGTACCACGCAAAGCCGCCGCGTAGGCAGCTAGTAAAAAATAAAATATAGTAAATGTTATTTGCAGAAACAAGTGGCTCAGTTCACTAAAGTGGTGAGTCATGTCTGGGAACTGATATCTAAAGGCCGTGAGGACTGGGAAGGGGAATCCATGAGATCAGCAGGTAAACTATTAGCTTGTTAGAAGTAAATGTGTGTATCTGTAGATGGCATCATTGTTCCCAATTAAATCCTTTCTCAACACTGGTTCGAAAGAACTATTGACACAACTAGATAGAATGTATGGACCCACTTTGATGTGGTTTTTTGTGTTTGATTTGAGTTAATGATAGTTCTTAGCTCATTTCCTACTTGACAAAAGGATCTTATGAACTTTCACAAGTTTGATTGATATGTAATGTATATTGTGTACTGTTCTGTAATAACTAGAATTTTTTGTTGCAACTAGTTCAACTGGTTGAACTTAGTGGAACAGGTGCTTTTTTAGTTGATATTAATTTTATTGTAGTCCAAGTTGTTTGTATTGTGGAACTACCAGTTATTTCATTTATTATCAGGTATGCAACCAACTCATAGTATGGCAGACACCCATGCTTTAGTGACAGCGGTTGGCACAGGCAAGGGACTGCGGCCTGGCATTCCAACAGTTATGACACAGGGAGTGGTCGGACCAGGAATGGGTCCCCGTGGACCTACCCCGCAAATGGGCCCAGCTGCTCCGTCATTACCAAAAGCTCCATCTGCTATCAAAACAAACATCAAGGCTGCTAATCAAATCCATCCTTATCAAAGATAATTATGGGGTCTATGTAAATAAAAAAGTATTTCAATTTATGCAGGTATGTTTTATTTTAAAATAAATATTTCATGTGGGTACCACTTAGCTAAGCTGTAGCATTATATTTTTGGTAAGAAATACAGAAAAAGCAATTGAAATTAAAATGTTTCTATTGAAATAATAATTTTAAATGACAATATGCAAAATTGTATGCACAATTTTATTATTAATACTGTTCCACATAGAAGTTACAAACATACCTAAGATCTAATTAATATATTTAAAGCAGGAAGCAAACTGAATTCAACAAACCAGTTTCTTCATGTGATAGATTTGTTCACAAAACAAAAGCACCTTGTTCTCTGCTACAAATGTTAGCTATGTTTATTATGAAACAAGTCCAATTAAATTAGGACTACATTAGTTGTGACATCCTCAAACTTAAGTCCTCTAGTTTAGTGTGTTTACCTGAAACAAAAATGAAATAATGAATGACACAAAATTTTGTCTTTGCTCAGGCCACAAAAAGTAGGGTCTAGTAGGTGACTCGAAAAAAGTACTATCAATAGCTTTTCTTGCAAACTGAGTGGAATACAAATCCTCACCTCCTTCAATCAACAGTCACTAAATCACAACCACACTATGATGTGAAAGTTTGTGTGTGTATGTGTTTTGCTGTTTTCATTTCTATATACAACGTGTAACATAATGTCCCTATAAGCCCGAAACGGGGGTGTTCTATACGTCATTGCGAACAACGTTTGTTCAACGACTTTTAAAATTTCAAAGGTTTTCATTCATGAAATGTCTCTTAAACTTTGCTCCAATACGTAACTTGACACAACATGAGGCATCCCTATTTACAGCGGTTTTTTGACCTTTAAGTGTGAACTCTAGATGAAACAGGTAACAGAACAGACACCATTAGTAAAATGCCTACCTACTTACCTAATAACGAGGTGGCTTAATAAGTAATTTCTATTTTTTTTGAAGGCCTAGTGGTACCTTGGTATTTATTGGTAATTAAAATGTAAGGTCACATCACGACTAAAATCCCTAGGCACCGTAAACATCCTTTCAGATCTCTTTGTTAAGTACCTAGTATAGGAGATAGGTACCTTACCTACTCAATTTTGTATCTACCTACTCGGGCCTTAAAGGTATCCTCAGTGGGTGCCAAGGAGTATGAGAGGATGTCTACCGTGCCTGAGGATAAAGCCGTGATACCTACTCAATTTTGTACCTACCTACTCGGGCCTTAAAAGCATCTTGAGTAGGTAACAAGAAGTATGAGAAGAGGTCTACCGTGCCTGAGGATAAAGCCGTGACCCTATTCCACTTTAGTTTTTCCAACGATGTATTATTCCAATATTCATTGGAGCATTTTTCAATGCAATTTTGTACCTACCTACTTGGGCACTAAAGTCAAAGGTTGTGACTTATCTGTCTTACTAATCTTCATTTTCATCGTGAACAGCCTATTTGTCATTGGTTGCATTGAAACAACAACAACAACTAGTGGGATGGCACCTCGCCCTAATTGGCTGTCGGTGCCTTTGCTAAATTCAAAATCCGCAACCGTCAACCGACACCGCACCGCAAGCGTTTGTTTAATAAAATCAAATTGGTTCCGTAGGTTTATTTGTTTTTTACTTTTCTTGATTGAACTACGTAATTGTTGGTAGGTTATTATGTAAGTAGGTAGGTACCTAGTAGCAAATGGGGATGGAGCACATGGTAGCATATTGGTATGAACCCCGCCTTCCCATCCTTAAGTCGTGAGTTCGAATCTATGGATTTTTCGATTCGAAATTTATGTGTGCAATATCAATGCTCTCAAACGGTGAAGGAAAACCTCGTGAGGAAACCAGGCATGTCATAGACGTGTGTCAAAGTGTACGAAAGGAACCTTCAAGGTGCACTCTAATCCTTCCACCACACTGGTTCAAAAGAGCTAGCGACACGGACACGACGACAGTAGTAGTAGTAGATGTATGGTGAAGTTTTTTTCCTTTTTTTTCCCAATCGGTATTTAGTGGGTTACCCCAGACAAGGAACCCTAAAAATTCGGCTTTCGGCAATAGGTACCTACTTTTGGTCGCAAAACAGATCGGTTTTTATCAGTCGCAATTAGCATTCGTTCCTTGCAACAACTGCAACAAGCAATCTCTCGGTTCGCGTAACTAATTAACGATACGATGTCGGCTTTGTACTCAAACGGTGAGTATTATGATATGGTGTTGTGTGTGTGTGTTGGAGCAGCACCAAATAATTAATAGCTTAGTAGCGGCGCGTCAGCTCTACAGAGAGCGTTATCCAGGGCGGCCATTGCCATCTTACGGGCTATTTTCTGGGATTGGTGAACCGTCTTCTCTCGACGGGATCTTTCCACCGGCGCACCAGTGAGAGAAGACCGGGAATTCGGTGGTGTGTTGTACCTACTTCCCTTTGATGGATACCGAGTACCTACTGTGTGTGTCAACAGTGATAAAATTCTGTGAGGTATGATGATAGGTACCTAACCTATCACCCTACCTAGTAGGTACCCCATTAGTACCTAGCTTACTAATAAAAAATGACAAAAATAATTTTGTGATTGTGAATGTGAATGTGTACCAGTAATACCAACCTAGGTACCTACATACCTACCATGTCAATTAGCCGTGTTCCGAGCCAACCAAGAAGAAGGGAGAAAAGGTATAACTTAACTTTTCCTGTACCTAGGTCCTTAGGTAACTACCTAGGTAGATGTAGGTAGGTAGTTGTTTTTTTATGTGTGAAAGATATCGTGATTTTAATCTTCGACTTTAATTTCTACGTAGAATTAAAAAAATTGCAAATTCTTACGAAAACTTTGGTGATTACACCTAGGTACTTTTTGAAACTTGCCGCGCGTTCAATTGTCTGCGTATGTGTGGGTCCGACGCGATAGGAGGGTGCGCGTGTGTTTGTTACCTACGCAAATGGTAAACAAACACATAGGGTTGTCACAAATTTCTCATGAAATAATTTGTTTTTAATTGTATTGGAATTTCAAATATGATGTATTGAACTTTTGCACACGTCAATGTATTCAAGTGCTCGGTCTGAATACACCCCTTTCGGGCTTATAGGGACATTATGTTACACGTTGTATAACGGCTGGATGAACTAGGCCACCATCCACGCTACGGATTTCGTGTGTATAAAAGAAAGACAAGCTAAGCAAATATGGAAAAAAACAACTAACGTTTTATATGTTTTAACACATTATCTACACACAATTTTTATTTAATTATCTTAAATTGTTCCTTGACCCGACTATAACAACCGAGTTCTACATCGAACAAAATCAGCTATTGCACACACTGAAACTAAAAGTCCGGTTTGTTTATTACCTGGAATAATGTATAGGGTAATTTTTATCCGGGTATATAATTACTACGTGAATTGTCGTGAGCCTGCTCTTGGTGCATGTACTTGACGCGGTCGCGGCGCACATTCACGATCTATACTTACAATGTCGTCAATCTTGAGTATGGCGCGCACGGTCTCTGTGGCGAGCCCGAGCGCGGAGGCGGTGACGTGCAGCGGCTGCAGCACGTGCTCCTGGCGCATGTCCGTGACGCGGCCGCGGCGCACATTCACGCCGGCGCCGCACCCGCCGCCAGCCGCGCACGCATGCGCCGCGCGGAGCTCAGTCACCGTCTCGATGGGGTTCAGACCTGGCATAACCGACAAATAAGTCACAACATAAATATGAATGTGGCAAAGTGAATGCTGGCACACGCCAGTGGACAGATACCGGCATTCTCAGCTAAGGTGGACGGCACAACTTCCAGTGCGTCGGCGTACGCGCGCAGGCAGTAGTGGTCGGCGCCGGGCGCGGTCTGCGAGGCGCGAGCCAGGGCTGCGGCCGCGGCGGCCTCGGGGGCGCCGCCTCCCGGCAGCAGCGCGGGCCGACGCGCCACGCAGCGCACCGCGCAGAGTGCGTCATGTAGAGAACGCGCGGCCTCGGCTACCACCGCGCCAGATGTACCGCGGACCACCACGCTCACTGTGCGCCCGCCTGAGTTGCAGCCCGTCATCTGAAATCGTAACATTCGTGTAACACCGCGCACTATCGCGATGCTGGGAAGCTTCACATTTTGCGTCTTGGATGACAATGCCTAATCATGTGGCACTCAGTGACAACCTACGCGACAAGTTTGTCAAAGCCCGATAATGTAGCCACAGTACAAATGATACAGGAACCGGCACAGATCTTAAGCTTTTGCTCTAATCCATGAATAATCTCTCAATACTCAGAATGCTGGCTGGCACGGGCAGCTAGTATATAAATCATTAAAATCTTACTTATATTATAAATGCGAAAGTTTGTGAGTTTGGATGTTTGTGCCTCAATCACGCCTAAACGGCTGGACGGATTTGAATGAAACTTGGAATATACATAGTACATGTACTGGATTAACATATAGGCTATTTTTTATCCAGGTACAACGCGAGCGAAGCCGCGGGCAGCAGCTAGTACTTTTAAAAGTTGCTCAAAGGTTTTCATTAATTTTTTGACACTTGACTGTTTGTATGGCCACCAATCATGTGAACATGGTCTTAAAGATAAACAAAGAGACGGAAGGAAATTGCGTATCCTCAATCTATTATTGGACTTACAGAGTAAAGAAAAAACATAGAATGCGCCCAGCTGCTTCTCTCCCTGAGCATGTCGTAAAAGTAGACTAAGGGATAGCATCCTCCAATATGATGGACTATCTATCTATAAGGGCAAAGGGCTGATCATCTGTCACCCAGCATGGTTCACCATTATTCATCTTAGGACTAAATCAAAAGTGGCTGCAAGTTTTCTTATGTTAACTTGTGGCTCTGCCCACCTCATTAAGAATAATGTACTTACCTTGATATATTTCCCTGAAGGCTCATTGACTTCTTCAACCAGGTCTACATTGACCAGGTTCTCAGCTGTGAAGTGATCCAGAGAAGCAATGGGTCGGCAGCCAAGTGTCTTGCACACAAACTCAATATCTTCACGTTCAATGTCTTTGATCACCATGGTCTTGATTTTGTCCAAGAAGTGTACAGCCAAGTCACTAAGTGCATCTCTGCAATAAAAATAACCCATTGAAGATCTGTGTTACTGTTAAATCAACATCGACCTCGGTGGCGTCGCAGGCGAGCGTCGGCTGAGACGCAGGGTTTGATTCCCGCTACGGGAGAAATTATTGAATGTCCGAGAGTTGCTATATTATGTATTTTATGTATGGTATTTATAAAAAAAAAATTGTATGTTAGTATTATATTAGCAATCTGGTTTCCATTATACAACGTGTAACATAATGTCCCTATAAGCCCGAAACGGGGGTGTTCTATACGTCATTGCGAACAACTTTTGTTCAACGACTTTTAAAATTTCAAAGGTTTTCATTCATGAAATGTCTCTTAAACTTTGCTCCAATACGTAACTTGACACAACGTGAGGCATCCCTATTTACAGCTGTTTTTTGACCTTTAAGTGTGAACTCTAGATGAAACAGGTAACAGAACAGACACCATTAGTAAAATGCCTACCTACTTACCTAATAACGAGGTGGCTTAATAAGTAATTTCTATTTTTTTTTGAAGGCCTAGTGGTACCTTGGTATTTATTGGTAATTAAAATGTAAGGTCACATCACGACTAAAATCCCTAGGCACCGTAAACATCCTTTCAGATCTCTTTGTTAAGTACCTAGTATAGGAGATAGGTACCTTACCTACTCAATTTTGTACCTACCTACTCGGGCCTTAAAGGTATCCTCAGTGGGTGCCAAGGAGTATGAGAGGATGTCTACCGTGCCTGAGGATAAAGCCGTGATACCTACTCAATTTTGTACCTACCTACTCGGGCCTTAAAAGCATCTTGAGTAGGTAACAAGAAGTATGAGAAGAGGTCTACCGTGCCTGAGGATAAAGCCGTGACCCTATTCCACTTTAGTTTTTCCAACGATGTATTATTCCAATATTCATTGGAGCATTTTTCAATGCAATTTTGTACCTACCTACTTGGGCACTAAAGTCAAAGGTTGTGACTTATCTGTCTTACTAATCTTCATTTTCATCGTGAACAGCCTATTTGTCATTGGTTGCATTGAAACAACAGCAACAATAAGTGGGATGGCACCTTGCCCTAATTGGCTGTCGGTGCCTTTGCTAAATTCAAAATCCGCAACCGTCAACCGACACCGCACCGCAAGCGTTTGTTTAATAAAATCAAATTGGTTCCGTAGGTTTATTTGTTTTTTACTTTTCTTGATTGAACTACGTAATTGTTGGTAGGTTATTATGTAAGTAGGTAGGTACCTAGTAGCAAATGGGGATGGAGCACATGGTAGCATATTGGTATGAACCCCGCCTTCCCATCCTTAAGTCGTGAGTTCGAATCTATGGATTTTTCGATTCGAAATTTATGTGTGCAATATCAATGCTCTCAAGAGGTGAAGGAAAACCTCGTGAGGAAACCAGGCATGTCATAGACGTGTGTCAAAGTGTACGAAAGGAACCTTCAAGGTGCACTCTAATCCTTCCACCACACTGGTTCAAAAGAGCTAGCGACACGGACACGACGACAGTAGTAGTAGTAGTAGTAGATGTATGGTGAAGTTTTTTTTCCTTTTTTTTCCCAATCGGTATTTAGTGGGTTACCCCAGACAAGGAACCCTAAAAATTCGGCTTTCGGCAATATACCTACTTTTGGTCGCAAAACAGATCGGTTTTTATCAGTCGCAATTAGCATTCGTTCCTTGCAACAACTGCAACAAGCAATCTCTCGGTTCGCGTAACTAATTAACGATACGATGTCAGCTTTGTACTCAAACAGTGAGTATTATGATATGGTGTTGTGTGTGTGTGTTGGAGCAGCACCAAATAATTAATAGCTTAGTAGCGGCGCGTCAGCTCTACAGAGAGCGTTATCCAGGGCGGCCATTGCCATCTTACGGGCTATTTTCTGGGATTGGTGAACCGTCTTCTCTCGACGGGATCTTTCCACCGGCGCACCAGTGAGGGAAGACCGGGAATTCGGTGGTGTGTTGTACCTACTTCCCTTTGATGGATACCGAGTACCTACTGTGTGTGTCAACAGTGATAAAATTCAGTGATAGGTAGGTATGATGATAGGTACCTAACCTATCACCCTACCTAGTAGGTACCCCATTAGTACCTAGCTTACTAATAAAAAATGACAAAAATAATTTTGTGATTGTGAATGTGAATGTGTACCAGTAATACCAACCTAGGTACCTACATACCTACCTAATACCTACCATGTCAATTAGCCGTGTTCCGAGCCAACCAAGAAGAAGGGAGAAAAGGTATAACTTAACTTTTCCTGTACCTAGGTCCTTAGGTAACTACCTAGGTAGATGTAGGTAGGTAGTTGTTTTTTTATGTGTGAAAGATATCGTGATTTTAATCTTCGACTTTAATTTCTACGTAGAATTAAAAAAATTGCAAATTCTTACGAAAACTTTGGTGATTACACCTAGGTACTTTTTGAAACTTGCCGCGCGTTCAATTGTCTGCGTATGTGTGGGTCCGACGCGATAGGAGGGTGCGCGTGTGTTTGTTACCTACGCAAATGGTAAACAAACACATAGGGTTGTCACAAATTTCTCATGAAATAATTTGTTTTTAATTGTATTGGAATTTCAAATATGATGTATTGAACTTTTGCACACGTCAATGTATTCAAGTGCTCGGTCTGAATACACCTCTTTCGGGCTTATAGGGACATTATGTTACACGTTGTATAAGTTTTGTTTAGTTTGGGCTAGAAGTAAGAAGTAAGAGTCGATTTCGCACACAAAAGGGTTCCGTACACATACATAATTATTATCTTTACACAATTCATGTTTTTTTTTTCAGTAATCTTCTACCATTAACATTCATTATCAAAAAACTATTTTCATCATATTCTTCTTTCTAGCTAGACAAAAGATCTGGACTAAAACATACATTTTTATCCTGGTTTGAATACTTTTGAACTCAAGGTAAAATAAATAAATAAAAAGATTACCTCAAAATGGATTTCTGTACAAGCAATACATTGCAGCCAGCTTTCTTGATCTGTTTCACGATGTTGAGAATGTACTGGCGCTCTTCCTTCAAAACGCGGTCCATGGCGGCGTAGTCTGATACAATCACGTTGTGGTCCATCTGACAAATACATTTACAACTATAGAATCCTAAATTAAACAAAAATTTCATAAATCTTGGCTTACTTGGCAATGAGCAGTAAATAATCTGGCCATATCATTTGATTAAATATCTACTTGTTATAAAATACTAAATAATTAATATAATAAAATATTCATTAACGTAACATTGCCAGTATTACAGACATCTTGCTTGCTTACAGTCAATTATTATCTGAACACTGTTTTCTATCTGTAGGTTTTAGATAGGAAACAGAGTTAATTTTCAAATATTATGTTTTTATTAAATTCAAACAGATAATGTTAAACGTACGTCGGTCTTGGGCGGCGAAATGCAGAACTGGATAAGAGCCACCTTTGCCTTCTCAATGCGATGGGGTCCGTTGACATTGGATGCGCGGTGTGGAATCACAAGACCCTGGACCAGTTCTGTATCCTCCACTGTTCCTCCGATACGCTCAATCACTTTCACATCACGGAGATCCACGCGTGCTCCGATGCCGTTCGGGATTAGTTCCATAACTGTTTACAGAACAAATTTTAAATGACCAGTTGCCACCTCCGGTTGGGCTTACGTCTAATCCTAAGTAGGAAAGTGTAAAACCTAGCATACCTATGTGAGGTCACTAAGTAGGCTCTGAAATCTGAAAGCCAGCGGCAAAGCAGCATTAAGCTGAGACAGGACCCATATGTCTCAGACCACATTGTGCCTATTATTGTTACTGTTGTTTACTGTTGTAAGTGTCAGTGTAAGTATAATTATTGTTTTCTCTCTGCCATCTGTGCTTTGTCATATGTACCAAATAAATAATTTATCTATCTATATGGAAAGTAACATATTTTTCCAGGTCAAGAACTATGTTTACTAAGTAACGCATTTTTACTGCATTCGCTCTACTTTGATGTTTTTTCTATGATATATTATCATAGTTGCATCAATTACATCATATCATTTATTTAAAGCTATAATAGGGAAATTCAGTTAAGCTTTTAAAGTTTCAGCAACAGTGCTTATAGTAGCAATCAATACTTACCAGCACGGATTGCTTGCACAGCGATTGGAGCCAGGATAGTGGAGTGCTGGGATACAACTTTAGAGTTGAGGGATGTGGCTGCAGCCTTGAGTAAGACATCCTCGTTTGATAGGTCCACTGGAGTAGACATGCTTTCCACAACCTGCGAAGTAGTTATATTTAATTCCTAATTCTATTTTAGTTCTCTCTATCTATCTAGTTGTGTTTACCAGTTCTTTCGAGCCAGTGCATTGACTGGATTTAAAGTGCGTTCAAACTTTTTAGGTTCTATGGCATGTCAATTTCCTCACAGTGTCTTCCTTCAACGCCATTCATACACCAAAAAATCCATTGATGCACAACCAGGTTTGGACCTACGACCTTAGGATCGGAAGGCGGGGTCACTACCACCAGACTACCACTGCTTATTTGATTCTCTAAAATTAGTTAATTCCAAAAATCTGATAAGAAAGCCTCAGAGAAAGTTATTTTTCATTAAAAATCTTACCATAAGATCTTTCTGGAGTTAAACTACTAAATGAGATGGATGATAATCTGGTTACTTGCCTGTAAAGCCATCTGCAGAGCCTTGTGGAACCCTTCAGAGATGACAGTTGGGTGGATGCCTTTCTGCAGCAGTTTCTCTGCAGCATCCAGTAAGGCCCCAGCGATCACCACCACAGATGTGGTACCATCTCCAGCTTCAATGTCTTGAGCACGGGATAACTCCACCAGCTAAAATCCAATTAAACCATTTGTTCAGTAAATTAAATAACAAAATTTAGTTCATATTGTATGTTATTAACAGAGATCGGACTTTTGGGTGGTATTAATAAAATATGTCATCAAAAGTATGGATACAACCAAAAAAATTCCAGGAAAAATTCCGTGTTTTGGAATTACATATTGAATATGGATGAATGTCGGAATCACAGGTACAACTATTATGTAAAGAAAGGATATGACTAAAAAAAATCTTCAATGCTTATTTAGAAATAGATTTGTTAATAATGTTTCTAAAATCAATACAATTTCTAAACGTTTTTCAAAGGTTTAAAAATAAATATTAGGATTACAGAATTTTTAATTCCGGAATGTCATATCCAATGTCTAAAATAGCACCCAATCGTCGATCTTTGGTTATTAAGTATGCATGAAGGTGTAATTTTGAGCATACATAGTTTCATTATAACCATAGTTTCATAAACAAGCTAGTGTGGTAAAATTTCTTAAATCATTGTACATAAAATTATCTGTTCTACTATTTTAATTACTTAATGGTGGGGGAACAAAGATCTACACTGACATCCTGAATTGGAGTGTATTCTGCACTGTCACACTGCTCCTTTGCTTATTTTCCAACAGATACCACTCAAGGCATCCACAGAAACTATGTTGGACAATTTTATCATAGTGCTCTCAAGATAAAATGAAGCAAAGTACCATTTTAGCTGCTGGATGGATGACACACATTTGCTTCAAGATTGTTGCACCGTCATTAGTAATAGTAACTTCTCCATTAGCAGACTGGATCTGAAACAGTAAAACATATTGATAAAAACTGCAATGCATTAAATAAGACCAGTCAAGTGCAAGTTGAATTCTCACATTAAGGGTTTCGTACCATTGTACATTAAAAAATGTTTCTTGTATGGGCCCCCTTTTATTTTATTTTTAGTATACCAGCAATAGAAATAAACAATCTGTAAAAAAATCACCTCTCTACCTATTGCCGTTCATGAGATACAGCCCTCAGACAGACGGATGGACAGTGGAGGCTTAGTAATAGGGTCTGGTTAGCACCCTTCGTGTATGGAACCTTGACTTTGACTTAACATAGGTAATTTGGTCAGTTTTTTTATATTAATTTAGTAATATATAAATGTGAAGCTTATTTTGCTAATATAATTAACAGTACAGTAGGTACCTAGTCATCTATAAAAGATTGTAAGAATATTACCATTTTATCCATGCCCCTAGGGCCCAGACTAGTGCGAATGGCATCTGATACAGCTGAAAGGAGAAAAAAAGGTGAGCTTCTTTCTTAAAAATAAATATCTATAGATAGGTATATCATAAAACACAACAATGGGTATGTCTATTCTAGGAGTTTTTTAAGCCTTAGCAGAACAGAAAATATCTTTGACGAAACTCATCCTAATCATTTTATAATAGGTACCTGCAGATTCAGATCATATCATGTGATGAAAAAATCTAAAACAACAGATTGTGTTAAGTTTATGAAATTATTAAATGAGAATGTTCCAGAGACACCAGGAAAATGGATTTAGAAATAGTTTTAAGCAAAACAAATTGAATTGATGCAATATTTGTGTGCAAAAATACGTACATTTCTTGTAATCTCACTTTATAAATACAGGTGTTGATTACCTTTAGCGGCATTTATATTGCTCAGACGAATATCGGCTGGTTTACTTTTGTCTTTGTATACAGACGAATTAGTTTTTGCAGCATCACCAGCAGCTTTAGGGGCCATTTTTATATCACTTATTACACTTTTCAAATGCACAACTTCGAAGATTAAATTGGATTACAACTTCAGAAGTATTCTTCGAATTATTTTTATTTTGACAAGAAGGAAGAAGGAACGAGAAACACTGACAGCTGTTTTGTTTTGTTATGACAATTGACAGTGACATTGACATAATTTATTAATATCCAATTGATCCGTATCTCGGAACTAACCCGTTTCGAGGCCCGCTAAGTCAGCAACTGCGGGTAAGGGCTTCTAGCTGGCGCTTTTTACCGAGCCAAATATAATATAGGTGATATTATGTATGTGCTATGCCTAATCCTAAATAAAACATCATAATCATCAGATTTTTTGCTCTTCTTATCTAAAAAATGCTATAAAATACCAAATGAACATACAAATCTAGCGCATAATTTTTAAAATCGTTTCTTACATCTCGCTTCGCTTTGATGAATACTTGGACAAATATCAACACACGATGAATACTATGACTATGCTGCTCGTGTTGACTATAACACTCTCCGCAATAGCTAGGTTTGCTAGTATGAGAGTTTTTCTTTGTAATGTTTAATTTTAATTACTACTTTAAAAATATTGAGTAGGTATGTAGAACTGTACGAACATACAACTTTTATTAGCTTTATTAAATAGTTCATAATTTTCATTCTAACAACAAAATAATCATTTCTGTCTTAGCATTAAATTAAAAAAAACACATTTTGACCAAAGAATTAGGCCGCCTGACTACAGCTTTCGTCGTATCAACACTTCACAGCTTTCTACGATAAGTTCAGCTAACTTTATATTCTGAGTATCTTCGGGCGAGAGCTGGGTTTTTTTCGTTATGTGCTGCGTTATATTTTGAAGTACGGTGATGGTAGTAGCAAGCGAGGGGTGCGCTGGTATTGAGGTGTCCAAGACCTGAGAATAAAATACTGTTAGTACTAGTACCAATTTGGTAGGTCTGAGGTGAGTTAAAAATCAGTAGATGGAGTAAAATTAGTATTATACTACTAACTGGAGTCCAGACAAAGGGCACAAATCGCGACCAAAAAGGCAATGCTAGTTGTTTTACTTAAATCATTAAAAAATAGTTATACTTTTACTTACAGTATTTTGGAGTCGTTTATAAAGCTGTGGCGGTACTGAGACAATCCACTCCGGCTGGTTACTCGAGTGCTCGAGACTGCGCTTCAACCGTTGAATAGTTATGGCCAGGATCGGAGATAACACTATCTCAGGTTTTTCGATTGAATGAATTATGCTTTCAGTAAGTGCGTCGTAGCCCATGTGGTATAATGCGATCACCTGTGACAGAATAATGTAAGTCAGTTTAAAACATGGCATTTAACATTTAACATGGAGTTTGACTGTCACATTCACACTCTATTCCTGATTATGATTTTTGTACTGTATTGTCGCTGTAAATGCGCTCACAAGAATCTGTACATAGTTTTCCTTG
The DNA here is from genome assembly GCA_949320045.1 of Scotopteryx bipunctaria. Taxonomy (NCBI): domain Eukaryota; kingdom Metazoa; phylum Arthropoda; class Insecta; order Lepidoptera; family Geometridae; genus Scotopteryx; species Scotopteryx bipunctaria. The sequence goes on along the minus strand of OX439450.1, from coordinate 6,072,596 downwards.
ATCTGAAGAAGGCTTATGATATAGTAACCTGTAAGGATCTGTGATGGGCTTTGAAAGAGAAAGGATTGACCTGGAAGTATGTGCAACTGATACATGCTATGTAGTCAAGCCAGCTCGCGTGCTCGGTCTGATGCAAGCGTTACCCACGTGTAGGCTTGCATCGGGGATCGGTTTTAAGTCCTAATTTGTTCCTTCTGTTTATGGATGCTTTGACATTAGACATTATGGAGAACGCACTTTGGTGCGAATTATATATGTATTATGTTTGTCGTGTTTGGTTGGTAAGGTTGAATAAATTAATTAATTACCTGCTGACACTTCATAAAATCGCCGTCAATGTTCCAAAGTTCCGCTAACACAACGATCTTTTCTATCCACGTCGCAAATTCCTCACTATTAAAAGTCCGAGGGCCGTCGCAATCCGACTCCGAACTAATCGTCTCCACCGCATTTCGAATCAACTTCGTCAAAAACTTCATTCTTGGATTTCGCAACTTTTCAGATGCCTTCATGTTTATTTCTCGGGTAATAACATTCCCAGTAAGCGCTTCCAAAATGTACTGATAGTCGATATCATATAGTGTGTCTAGAGGCTTCGTGAATTTCAAATTAAAGTGGCATTGATAGTATATTGTACAGGATATCTGGTAATTCAGTATCAGAATATCACTATTCACAAGTTTCGTGTTTTGGGCAACTTCAACAAGAGAAGGCAAGCTTTCGTCCCAAATCTTCTCAAATTCTATCTGCTGTTTCTCCTTATTCGGAGGCATGGCAGCAAATTTCAGAAAACAGTCCAAATATTTTGTAGCACGTTCGAGAAACTTCAATAAGCTAGCGTTATCTGTTCCTAGATCTTGTAAGCTGAACGAGTCCTTTGGAAGTCTACCAATTTTGTTCACTAACCGGCAACTTACCTCAAAACTGTGTTTGATATAAGTGGACCATATAATAGAGAATAAGCCCAGCTTTATGTGCAGGTCTGATATGTTTATAAGGCAATGGATTACCGCGTCCAATAACTCAGTTGTGTGAAAACTTTTCTGCCACGCGATGGAATACTCCCAACACATATTGGCGATAATAAAGTCTGCGGTAGTGCTCAATGGGAACTGTCTTCGTAGTAGTGACAACCACTTAAATATCTTAGGATTCTCATCTACATAAATGCGATTATTTTCTGCGAAAATGTACGCGACATCGTCATCTTCTGTTGCCTCTGAATCCATTTTACTGTCGTGTATTTCGATCAGTTCATTAGCTACTATAGCTTCTGGAAGCACTCCCATCCCACATAGCCATTTAGCTATCAACTCGGTCACAGAACCCTTTCCTCGCGTGTACACATACTTGAGATTGATATTATAATCTGAGGCTTGAAGTTTAGGCAAAGATTTTCCGAAGAATGTGTCCTTGAACATCAAAACTATGCTCAGTATCGATATATCTTCAAGCTTTCCTATAAGGATACCCCATTTCGCGTTTTCCTTTGTGACAGATTCCCAGACATCAGAATCATCTTCCCTTTCAATGTTAGCTTCGAACATTTTGCTGACTGCTTTGCAAGCCATCGCTACAATCATGCTTTTCAGCGGACAAGACATGTCGACTAATATATCACGAATGCTCTGCCACCACGGTGATACTTCATTGTACGTTATGTTAGTTGCCTCTTCTGTCACACTACAGAGGTAATACAAAACAACTATCAGCTTTTCTATCAGTTCCAGACTGATTTCTTCCAATGAAGTATTCATTAGCTGCATGATCAGTAGTTTGATTATTTCTTTAGGTTCAACGCGGCATTCCTTCACAAAATTGTTTAGCAAGTTCAACTTTGTCATTCGGAAAATACATTTGAATGTAATCGAGGCTAGATTATTGCGTTTGTCCGCCGATGTCTCAGATTTCAATGTGATGAATTTCGTAGACTTTTCGAGTTGAAAACATGATACAAAATCCTTATAAGAACTTGCATTATTTTCAGCAAACTTGACCCTGAAGTGTTGCTGTTCCTTGTAATCTTTCTCTTGAGCTAACGTTAGCAACCTTTCTAAAATACAATTATCATCTTCTAGTAAATGAAAATTGTCCATTTGGTCTTCATTTAAAGTGCACTCTGTGAACTCAAATCCTGTTTCTTTTTGCAAAAACTCGTGTATTTTTCTGGTTAGCTCTTGCATATCTTCAGTATTTTCGTTGTTAATAAGCCTGAAGAAGAGCGTTACGAGTGCTAAATTCGCCAAATAGTGCTTCAATTCTACTGTTTGAGAATCTTCGTCGTTGAAACTATCCCAAAATATTGCTAAGCAAGACATAACGAACTTCGGTGGTACTTCGTACTTTTTGACTAATAGATCAAGACAGTGCTTTTTGATATCCATAGTTTGTATTTCTGACACTATCCTTAGAAGATCTGTGTTTTCCTCATCGATTACTGATTTCTTTATGCTGTCACGGAACTCTCGCAACGTTTGCAGATCCTTCGACTTTTGCGAATGTTCACCTTCTAAAGCGTAGAAGAATGGAATGTGGATCTTTTTGAGTTTGCCATCTGAATCGATGAGCACACATTGGAACTCTGGCAGGTTTAGTTTTTTATAAGTATAATTTTTCTCTGCTCCGACTAAACCGCACGTGTTGTATAAAAGTTGTCCGTTCTTTGTAGCGGTGAAGACCGCGACTCTGTTTCCTCTCTGCATTAGCCTGATATCTATCAAGCCTTTCTTTGGATTGTAGATTATTAGAAACAGAGCACGCTTCACGTCTTTGATTGTGGAGAGTTGTGGTTTCTTGTCGTCGTTTTCAAAGATCTGCAATCAAGACAAATATATTTTTTCTGGAGCTGATCAAACAAACTCTCTTATGAAGTAACGACTATAATTTCCTTTGTGATCAATTTACTGTTAAAGTACCTGAACAAAAGCACATTGAGCATCTCTGCAGCCTTTGATTAGTCTAATCAGATGTCCTCTATTGACGTCCAAGATGGCCACTCGGCCATACCCGTCTGCGAACGCGGCGAGGCGGCGGTCGGGAGAGACGGCGACGGACGTGCCCTGACGTTGTGCGTCGATGAGGCCACACCGAATGGATAAGCTTTCCGAGCGAATCGCGGGTTCGTTGCCCGGTGATGCTTTTTCAGCACTAGTACCGCTTAGCCAGCCTCTGTAAAGATTTGACTAGCAAAATTGGGTAAATCTTTACATCAGAATGTATCATTGCCTACAATGCGTACATATTGAGATGGTATTCTATAGGCCAATTTTAGTATACTGTCAAAGTCCCTCCAAGTATAAAAAGTTGCCTATTGACATCTATCAGTGAGTATATTTAAGTAAAACTTAAGAGAAGCCAATGTACAAAATATGCATCACAGAGAGCGGAATTTGCTCACCAAAATTGATGTAGAACTCTGTTGTTATTTGACAAAAGGTGTTTTTTCAAAACAATTTTGTTTTTTTTTTCAATAAAAATTTTTCATTCGTTCTTTTGTTCCTCAAAGAGAAAACACGGCAAAGAAAAAAACACGGTGAAAAATCCATGTTTCGCATATACTGGGTGTCTCAAAAGAAAGTTCACATTTGTTTTGGTTATTGCGTGAACGCAACTATTCTGAGGGGCGCGGGGGGAGTGTCAGTCGGTAGCCTGGCTCTTGGGAATTTAGTCGCTATGGAGCGTTTCTCGGGAGCGGACCGTGCGTTGTGCGCACGCGAGTTTTATAAAAACGGTAATTCGGCGACTGTAGCGCGTAGAAAATTCTGCAGCATTCGACATATTCGTCACTTGAATGATGCGCAAACCACTCGACTCATTGCAAAATGGGTCGAGAAGTTTGAAGAGACCGGTTCAACACTGGAAAAACCAAAATCCGGGCGTCCAAGATCTTCGAGAACGGTCGAAAACGTAGACAGTGTCGCCCAGTCTATTCGGGACGATCCGAACCTTTCAATTCGGAAGCGTGCTGTGGCCTTAAACGTGCACAGATCGTCATTATGCCGCATTTTGCATAAAGATTTAAAACTGCACCCGTACAAAATTCAGTTGGTGCAAGAATTAAAGCCTCAGGATGCTGGTCAGAGGCTTGACTACGTAAACCAGATGATTGAGCGCTTTCCAACGTTTACCAACATCTTCTTTTCGGATGAAGCCCATTTTCATCTTACTCGAATAAACGAATGCCGTGAACGCAACGGTTTACATTTGGACGATGTCATTTTTAAAAAATAAATTCCCAAACAGTGTATTTTAATATGTAATAAACATTTTTTCAATAAACATCTTACTTTTTTTTTAATCGATTTTTTAAATGTGAACTTTCTTTTGAGACACCCGGTATTTTGATCTAGATCTCGGGACTATGGGATATGGGACCCTACCATGTTTTCAGATGATTTTTACTTTGATAGGTAGGTCTAATAACAATTTTGTTGTTTGTTGAAACCAGTTTTTGTATTCACTTTGTGCTTTTCTTGTAATTACTAATTATTTGATTTGGCGGGTTATTTAATTTCATTATTTTGTGCGATCTCACACTGTTTTTCTTTTATACATGAGAAATCCGTAGAGCTATCTCTTTCAATTCGATTCGATATCGGTCTAAACGCGATCGTGTGGCTACTGCTTAGACAGTGAGTCTGTGTATGTATTAGAATTAGAAGATAACCAAGAGCTAATCAGAAATACTCACGGTAAAGCAGATTTTATTTTATGCGCCACTGCCCTCGCCACGTCTTGTAGAGGTGGTGCGTTGCCGCCTTCCATGGCGTAGTGGAATCCTATGTACGGATTCATTCCAGTACCCAAAACCAACGTGTTTACGGGTGGCACTGAACGGTACCTAAAAATGAATTATTATAATAAATAATAATAAATAACACCCAACAGTCACATACATAGTCCTATCTCCACACTAGGATCCGCAATCACCCAGTCGCCAGAGCCTCGTTTATTTTTTATCTGGATGCACCATGGGCAGGTGAGGTTTGCCTAGGTCCCTAAGATGGGAGTCGAAACCCCATACACCCCACTTAAGTATAATATTTTAACTTTTGATAGGTAATTTTAATAAGAGCACTGGTGGTCTAGTGTTAGCGGCCCCGCCTTCTGATCCTGAGGTTGTGGGTTCAAATCCGATCATGCAACAATAGATTTTTCAGTTCGAAAATAATGCACTATACCAGTACTTTCAAACAGTGAAGGATAACATTGTGAGGAAACCGGCATGTCGTAGAACCTAAGTTCAAAAAATATGTGTCAAGTGTGCGAAAGGAGCCCTTGAGGCGCACTTTGAATCGTTTCACCATACTAGGTTGAAAGAACTAGTGACCCAACTAGATAGATAGATATTTATATGCTTACCACACATCATAGCCTCCATAAGTGGAGGCAGCTAATAGATGATCATAGGTGTTCTTGAGTTCCAAACCCACTACTGCTGCATCACTCACTACATCCTGTTCAGAGAAGGACCATTTCCTGATGTTAATATTGCGACTGTCCACTGTACTGGCATCTTGCACACCTGCTTGCACTAAAAATGGGTAAAATATCACACAAAACAATGAAGGAATTCTCTGTTACATTTACCTTACCAACATTAATCACTTCTGAGCCCCAATTTTTTTAAATAATGTCATAATAAACCAATGGATTCTGTGAAAGGATATGTGTGTGAAAGAAGAGTAAGTACTGAGATGACAAGTTATGTGAGAGGATGGAAGAGGGAAACATATTGTGCTGACCCCACTTAGTGGGACGAGGTCAGGTAAATGATGATGAATGTCAAACTACTTTTCAATAACCATACCTTTAGCTATCTGCGCTTTAGCAGCCCTTAATGTTTGAAACAAACTGGAGCCTGATATCACACACACACACGTCGGAAAGAGAATGTGGATATCATCAGGCAAAGTTCCATAAGTCCCTGTGTGGCAAGATATCTTTATAGCTGGCTTTTCATCAAGTTTCTCAAGTAGAAGCTGGTGTCCAGTGTTGGTATAAAAGCCAACACTGCCATTTTTAAATCCGACTATAATGCAGAACCAGTCTGGACCATTCTGTGAAAATAAAAGAAAAAAAGCCTAATTATAAATGTAAAAATCGCTCTAATTATAAGTTTAAACCTGAAGCTAAGAATTGTCATGCTTTTACATAAACATAAAATTATTTTCTAGAATCAATTTGTTACTGGCACCTTGCATTGCAAAAATATTAAAATAGTTACCTGAGAAGAATGATGTGAAGGACAGATTGATAAAGCCAGAACCACAGTTATTTCAGCTGGCAATGTCCCACTCCAGGAAATGAGAAAGGAGTTGCTATTGGTATTGCTGATCCAGTGAGATGTCAATAAACATAGTCTATTCCTGTAACCCACTGCGAGTAGGTTCCCGCATGAGGAGAGTGATATAGAGCATTGTTGCAGCCAGGCCGTGTCTACAATTAACATGTGATACAGTGATACCATAACATTAGAAGTAATTAAAATATAGATTTAATGCCATAGCAATCATTCATTACCTTCTTTCTCGGGAACGAAAAGTGCACGCCCAATGCTTAGAATATCACCACAATCAGCTATCTGCTCAACTTGGCAGGACATTTTGCAAGAAATAGAACAATGCAAGGAGTATCTCAATCAAAATCACAAAACAACGAATGCCATAAATGTTTTTGTAAACTTCTACATTATACCACTAAACCTTAGAACTTGCATGAGAAAAATGGAAATATGTATGTAGTAAATGTATGAAAATGTGTACTATCCATTCGCAGGAAAATCTATTTCAGAATACGTAGGTAACGTAGTGATTACTTGTTCAGTGAACTCTGTCTGTATGTTTTTGTTTGTCGTGCGTGTCCTTCCTTTGTCTAGCAGCTGTTTTTGACAGGACTGTCTACGCAGAAGGAAGTAAGCTGACGACTGACATTGACAGTTTCTTCCATTTTTGAAAGATGATATTGGTAGGTAATAATAAAATAACATAAAGCATGTGTTCGTAGTACATAGGTCTATGAGCGATGATTTAAAATCAACTGGCTGGATGTATGTGGGTCTAGTTCAGGGCCAGCTAGCTGTACAGACCTCTGATGCAGCTATGCACCAGTCTACTGTACACAGGATGGTCACAGAATAAATATAATAGTAGATCCCTAGGGGACTGACATGGTCGAAGCACGACAAAGGTCCCCAAATTAAATAGGATACAAAAAACAAAAGCCACACCTATCCGTTGCATCTGTACTTGTTTAAGTATGCTGATCTATAACGACTAAGTACCTATAGCAGCGTATGAACTTATATAATTTTCTAGGGAAAAGAGTACACAAAACACTGATTCTTAGGGAAACTTTCGAGTGAGATGTTAAAAAAAAGCTGAAATTGAATTGTGTATTAAATTTTATTGGATAGAAGTTCCACTGTGGTTTCACAACTATTAAACATGAATAAAAATATTCAATTACCTACATACTTAATGTAATAAGACAATTCAAAGTTTTTACATTTGTTTTTGTATCTGTAGCATATACTTGTTTTGTACACTAAAAGCTTCATCTAGTACCAAGTGAGATCTAAAACATGTAGACATTTAAAGTGTCGAACAATGTTATAATATTCTTATGCATATTATACTTCATGTAATTGAACAATCTAACTTATTAAGATAATTATGAAATCGAATATAATTTTAAAAGACATTTAGATTTATTCATAATTGATTCACTACTAATATTTAACTTATAAACCAATTATACAAGTTCGAATTGCATAAATGAATATATCACTATGTTCTTCACTACACTGAAACTACATCTAAAAATAACACTTTAAAAGTCATGCTCGGGCGAGCTAAACACCGAAACAGGCTTAAGCTAGTAGATATCAATAGCAAACACCTTTTTTAAGTGAAGCGAAAAGTCTCGGCGATAGCCCGAGGGCGATACACACAAATCCTAAATAAATCACTGTGTTCATTCACATAAGATAAGAAACCAATTTACGATCCATCGGTACTAAGATGCGACTCGAGAACGTCAACTTCAGCGACCACTGTGGAGGGGGCTTCAGATGCTTCAGAGGGTTGCGGGGAAGGTTGGTGGGAGGGTTCAGGGGTAGGGGTAGGGGTGGAGGTGGAGGTGGGGGTGGGCGTGCGGGCGGGGCGGGGGCGGCTGCTGTAGTCGAAGAATATGTGGACGTTGAGGTTGGAGATCTCGGGTCATTCAGCTTCGTGCTCGTGTAACTGAGCCAGCAGCGCCGCGCGACGCGACTCCAGCTCCGCGTCGCTCCAGCCGCTCGACCTACGAACAAACAGAAGTGAGAAACAGCTTTTCTGTGGTAAAAAAAGTAAATTCATATGAGCCAGTGGCCAACTTTTGTGACGGAGTTTTTAGGCCGCCTTAAGGCCTTCGTCATGGCTTAAAGCCCGGGACCGACAATTTAACGTGCGCTCCGAAGCACGGAAGCGCTCAGCTCGTAGTGCCACTTGCGGTCACCCATCCCAATTGTGACCGCGCACAACGTTGCTTAACTTCAACGATCAATCAAGAACATCTAAGCAAGCTACGCCACGAGCGCTTCGCTTTTCTGTGGTGTTGGTATATCGTCGTATCCTACGAATAAGGGCACAATTGCAAAACACCAACTTTACAGGAGGCGGTTTTTTCTTATTATTTCGATGAGTTTTAAACTTTTTAATGAAATTATTTTTTTATTTGTTTTCATAACGTTCTATTTACCATTCTGAGTATTTTTTTTTAATATAATACTACGTTTTCCCTCACTTTTGTCGCTTAGGACCTTGTTCCGTGTATTATTTTCTTGTTCGCTTGGTTCTAAGCGCCTTTAGTAACCTTTTTCCACGGAGTTTTTGTTTATCGACGCTAACTTAAACGCCTTGATGGCCTTGTTCGCCCGGAGTTGGCGGGGTGCTGATAGATAGATAGATAGAAAATTCTTTATTGCACAAGATAAACATGTACACAGGCAAACTTAATGCTAATTAGCATTTTCTTCCAGCTAACCTTTGTGTAGTTTGGAAGAAAAACGGAGTTAGTGCTTTGTAGATAAGTTACAAGAAAAATCATTATTATACATAAATAAATACAAATAATATCTACCTAATTATAAAACATTATACAAAAAACCTACAGGTGCTCAATTTTGATGACTGTTCTGCAGAGCAAGATAATGGTGATCTACTTTAGACTTGAAGATTCCCGTGGATGAGGCTTGGCGTATTTGCATTGGAATAGAGTTCCACATACGAACCGCATTAACAGTGAAGAGTGTAGAAATTTGTGTTATGCTGTGGTGTCATGAGTAGAAGGTGATGAGAGGAGCGTGAAGGACGATTTGATGACAGTTAAATATTTTTTATGGTTTTTCAAGATTATCGTCATGTTCAAAATTATAAATTTTAGCAGCGGTTATGGGCTTGCAACCTGTCACATATGGAATACTTCTGCAAAATGTGGGCATGTGCCAAATGTTATGTTTGGACGTGCTTCTGACTACTGCCTTAGATAATTATATTCTCCGAGTATCCTACTAGATACTTAAGAAGAATGCGTTTAAGGAATGGAAAAATGTTGAAACTATGGAAATGAAAGAAATCAAGAGGAAGATGTATGTTGAGTGTAAGAAAAATGCTAAAAGAGCTGTCGCTGTAGCAAGGGCCAAAAAACTGTACAAGGAAAAACTGTACCAGTCTCTGGAAAGCCCTGACGGACAGAAAGACCTCTACAAACTAGCGAAAGCGAGAGAAAAGAGTTCAAGGGACATTCAAAGTCAAAGTCAAAGTTAAAACTTTTTATTCTTTAAAATCACTGAGATCACTTGGACATTATATATATTAAATGCATAAAAGAAAGGTTTTGACGAATGATGAGAAACTAAAAACAGGTTGGAAGGGATATTTTGAAAAGCTGATGAATGAGGAGAATGATTGGAATGGTGTTTTACCTAGAACACCAACAAACATGGCTGTGGTGAAACAGATAAGTGTAGATGAGGTTAAAATAGCGGTGCAAGGTATGAGGAATGGGAAAGCTGTAGGGCCAGACCACATACCAGCTGAAGTATGGAAGTTTTTGAAAGTGGATGCTCGGTGGTGGCTAGCTTTATTCTTTAACAGGCGATCCCGGAAGAATAGTGCAACAGTTCTCTTGTGCCAATTTTAAAAACAAGGGTGATGTACAGAACTGTGTTTATGTCACACAGTATGAAAGTTTGGGAGAGGATAATAGCGAGACGAATGAGAGAAGAGAGTGAGGTATCACAGAGCCAATTCGGGTTTATGCCTGGAGGCGGAACAATGGACGCCATATTTGCTCTTCGCCAACTTAGTGAGAAATATAGATGTGCACATAAAAACTTGCATATGATGTTCATTTACCTAGAAAAGTCATACGACAGGATGCCTCGTGAGTTTCTGTGGTGGGCTATGAAAGAGAAGGGAGTGCCTGAGAAGTACGTGCAACTAGTACGTGCTATGTATGATAGAGCAAACATACGTGTCCGGTCCAAAGCTGAAGTTACCGATAAGTTCAATGTGGCTGTAGGCTTTCACCAGGGATCGGCTTTAAGCCCTTATTAGCCTCCTGGTGATAGATGCGTTGTCGTCAGACATACAGGAGGAAGCACCCTGGTGCATGCTGTTCGCCGACGACATTGTGCTTGTCAAAGATGATGCGCTTGAGGTCCAGGGTAGACTGGAAAAATGGCAAGAGAGACTGGAGAGTGTCGGACTGAAAATCAGCAGAACAAAAACTGAGCACCTGTTCTGCGATTTCGGTGGTCCATCCAGTTTCTCCCCTATTTCCTTAAATGGAGTATCCCTTCCAGTCTGCTCCGACTTCCGATACCTCGGCTCATAAATCCAGAACGACGGCGATATAGACCGGGATTGTGAAAAATAGAATAATGCGGGATGGATGAAATGGCAAAAGGTCACTGGGACAACTAGCGACCCCAGAATGCTCCTTAAAATTAAGGGGAAAATTTACAAATCAGTCAGACCTGCCGTATTGTATGGATCGAAGTGTTGGGCAACTAAAAGGGACGGATGAAAGAAGATTGCATGCAACAGAAATGAGAATGTTGACATGGATGTGTGGAGTGACGAGAATGGATAAGATAAGGAATGAGTATATCAGAGGAAGTTTGAATGTAGCGCCTGTGACAGAGAAGTGGAGGAGTAATAGGTTAGCATGGTATGGGCATGTCATGAGCAGGGATGAATATCATGTGACAAGAAGAGTGATAAATATGAATGTGGATGGATACAAGGGTAGAGGTAGACCGAAAAAGAGATGGATGGATTGCGTGAAAGATGACATAAGTAAGAAAGGAGTGAATACTGAGATGACGACTGATAAAGGGGAGTGAAAGAAAAACAATTGTTGTGACGACCCCACATAAGTGGGATAAGGGCAGATAGATGATGAGATGATGAGCATACACTGATATTGAACTTCTAACCATGGAGCTTGTGATGGATTTTTAATTTCGACGTCAGTTGCTGCTATCAAGCAGACATTGAACTGGGGTGTATGGGGTTCCGACTCACATCTTAGGGACCCAAGCCAACCTCACCTGCCCGTGGTACATCCTGCTAAATCACAAACGAGGCTCTGGCGACCGGTTGATTGCGGTATAGTGCAGCCCTTAAGGCACAGTTAAATTCCCGGGTCCCGCATGCCCAGCGTGGGGATTATGGGCACTAACCCCCCAATGATAAGGCACAAAAAGATGGCGCTCATTAGGGGAGGCCTATGTCCAGCAGTGGTCTCCTATAGGCTGATGATGACCACTAAGTCAACATGACGTATGGAACAGCGCGATCAAAGGTTTGATCCCATGAAAAGTAGTTTAGATTGATGAGTACTTTCACCCTCCAATGTTGTCGGGAGTAGTCTTTTTACAGCCTGTACTTACTTATATTTTGTAGTAATAAATCGATAGGCAAATGAAGAAAGTTACACTAGAAAACTTAAAAAATCCAGTTTATTTCCGATTAGGTTTGATAAAAATGCAACTTGTATATACACAACAATACGCAGCACACGCATGTCCGCACTTCACGGTAATCTCCGACGAATAAAGTCCCAGTTGCGTTTATCACTCATTTCGCGCGTGGAACACAGCTACCAGTGGCGTTTGGAACCTTATTCGCCGGGCAAAACTCAGCAATGTAATTGTGCCCCAAGTTTAAAACTTAAATAACTTATTGATTTAAACTTTTTTTGAACTTTTTTTGAACTGATTAGATGTAAATGATAGTGAAGATTCCAAAAATGCAATAAAAATAAAAAGGCCCAATGGCGTTTGTGCCCTTATTCGTAGGATACGACGATATATCAACAGTATTTATGTGGCGCGGCGTATATACGTCGCGCGCGCCACATAAATACTGTGGAACAGTGCGTAACAGTATTCAAGTTCAAACTTTTTCCCAAGTTTTACAACAAGGGACATATTGACTGACAGATAAGTCTTTGACAGAATCAATCTACACAGTTTTATATAACCTAGTAACAATCATATACAATCAGAGAACAAACACAGCCAAACTAATTCAGAAAAAAATGCGCATGCGCATTGCGCGTACGCCGCGTTACGGTTCAATCACAAAGAAAGTGAGCTGGTTTTGTATATCTTACACATCAAAAGCGGCTATAAACATGCACCATGGTCCATGGTCAAAGAGATGATAGTGGTTTTCCGTAAAAAAAAATGTAAAAAAAAACAAAGAGTTCTGGTGTTACCTCTCTTTCTTTTCCTTCTTGTCTTTTCTCTTCTTCTTGTGAGTGTGGTCAGCGACCTCGTGCTCTGGGCTGGAGGGCGCGCTGCGTTTCGACTTTTTCTTGTGGCGCGGCGGCTCGTCATCTGAGATGCCACCTTCTTCAGGAGTCGGCGATTTCTGAAACAATTTTAATACCAACTTTAGATTTAGTTGAAAATGTGCTCGTTAGGCACAAACTTTGTATATTGTATTTATAATATTAGCAGGCTAGAGTGCATATTTTAATTAATAACATCTATTACATTTATGATATTTCACTACATAATATAAAATAGTCCCCCCGCCGCGTCTGTCTGTCTGTCTGAACGCAATAAGCTCAAAAACTAACGAACGCATTTTCATACGATTTTCACCAATGGACGGGGTGATTCACGCACGAGGAAAGTTTATGTGTATAATCTTACTTCTTACTTATATTATTAATGCGAAAGTTTTGATGTTTGAATCAATCAAGTCTAAACGGCTGAACGGATTTTAATGATTTGAAGGATTAACATATAGGCTATTTTTTATAAGGGTACCATGCGAGCGAAGCCGCGGGCGGCAGCTAGTTCATTATATTTACCGGCAGAGGCGAATGCCTGCGATGTTTCTTCTTCGCCTTCTTGTGTTTCTCCTTCACTTCGTCGGAGCTCCACGAGCCGGCACTCGGCGCCGGCGACAACGAGCGCGCGCCCGGCGTAGGCGATCGTGACCGAGACTATGAATAGCACACCAAGTTGACTTCATTTGTTTATTTGCAAAAAATAACATCTGTGTATTGAACGGACCGAATACCACAAATCCATACTCATCATCTTCTTGCCCTTATCCCACTCTATGTGGGGTCGGCACAGTTTTGGCTAAGGTGTTTTATGACCGGCCGCCTGCCTGACGTCAACCCTCCTTGGGAATACTTGCTTATAGTATCTCATCATGTTGGAGAGGATACTATCCCTTAGTCTACTATTCTACTATCCATACTAATATTATAAATGCGAAAGTAACTCTGTCTCTCTATTACCATTTCGCGTCTAAACTGCTATACAGATTTTAAAGAAATTTGGCAAGCAGATATAGTTTGCATTTTTTTTATACTCATAGGAGGGGTGATATAAGGGATGAAAGTTTATATGGGGAACCGATACAACGAATGTTAAGCATCGCCGGGTGCGGTCAGTACTTGGATGGGTGACCACACTTTTTGCACTCCATAGATGTTTTTATCAAGTTCTAATTCTGAAAATCAGATTCTATGTGAACGAAGTCGCGGGCAACAGCTAGTGTTATATAATTACCAATATTAGTTTAATTAAAAACTAAGGCCTTCACCATCTATATTAGATTCATATCACTCTTATTTCATTCATATATATCTTGGAACTTTTTGTATAGGTAATACATACATAATATGAATAATTACCTAAACAAAAAATAAGAAAAAAAAGAGACAATGAGGGTAGGTGCGCACATCCAAAACGAATTGCAGTTGAAAATGTGGTCAATTAGGACAATACTTAGAATTAGTGAGTTTCCGGTTTCCTATTATTGTATTGATACACTTACTGGTGAGATGGAATGTGAACGCTTCTTCTTTTTAGATCTCTTCGCTTTCTTCGGTTTTGGATGATGATAGTGCATGCAGCTATCTTCTTTCTCGTGTTGATAATTCTAAAATATAGAGTTAATATTGATGGAGATTTCTTTATTTATTAAAAGACAACAATCTCGATATATAGAGCTAATACAGAAGTAGAAAACTGATCAACTTACTAATTCAGCGCTGCGTAATAAATCAAAATCAAATACAGTTTATTCAGTAGAATCTGAAAGGATCATTTTGAAACAACTTGAATTTAAGCCTGTTCATTACGCGACCAAGCATAGGAAATAATAAGGTCTTAAACAAACATATTGAATGTTTCTGAATGTGTGAGTGGGTTTGTATGTTGCGTTTCACACTGAAGTAACTTTGTACACTAGTGGAACGACCCTCGACTTTGTCTGGGTTGAACTTTTATTCATACAAAGTGCAAACTTCATCTTCCCGCTGCATATTCTAGGCCTTATGGTTTAATTAAACTGCGTGATTACCAGTTAGTAAAGTAAGATAAGTTTACCTTGTATAACCTGATGCGGTCTTCTTCGTATTGCACCGCCATGACTTCTGGAGCGTTAAGATCTATCTTCTCCTTGACCTCGTTCCATGACAATGAGGGGTCAATATTGGCCTGTGTCAGGATCCATTTGAAACCAGCTTCAAGCTTCTTCAGAGCTTTGGACTCTTCCTTTAGCTTCTCTTTATTTCTCGCCTCCGCCTTGAAATAAATAGTAATACTAACTTGGCAATCTTACTTACATAAAGTTTAGAGGTTTTCAATGTTTACAACTCAACCACGGCTGAAAGGATTTGAATCAAACTTGGGATTTACATAGTTTTTGACTTAACACTACACACCATTTGACTGCTACATACAGTGTGTGGATGCCACATGGTTGTAATCAAAAACCTGCAGCCACTTCTGAACCTGATACAAAGTCCCAAAATGTCATGGTGACAGCCTGTCACCATGGTTCACGATATCAGGCCATGTTATAAGATGACACTGACAGGTAATCAGCCCATCGCCCATATAGATAGTCCATCATGTTGGAGGATACTCTTACCCTTAGAAGCATATTAATAACATAATACTTATAGGATATTTTTTTATTCTGGTACCACGCGAGCGAAGCCACGGATGAAGCTGATCAGCAATACAATAAACTAGTGTAACTAGACTATCTATTATGTATTTTGATGGTATAAAGGTGCTCCCAAAATTTCCTTATCCACCAAATTTTAAATCCACTCGTCATTGAGATTACAATAAATAAATAGAGCTATTTCAATGGTGCGATGATCAGATACATAAAGTAACGTACCTTTTCTAACAGCGCGTTGTAAGTAAGCTTCACGTTCCCAGCGTCGAGCGACGCCGATTTGCTATCCTCGCAGACGACTGTCGCGAACTGCTCGAATGTCGTCTCAGGCTTCACTTCAAACTCTTTCTCTTTCAGAATCTCCTTGATTATCTTCTTTTCATCGTGGAAGCGAGCCTTGAGGTTTTCTACGTAGAACTTGAACAGGTCTAGTGGTGTGGAGCCGCTCTGACCTGGATTTTTATTTTACAAAACACCTTATTCCCTATCTCAATCTCTTAAACAAGGTCAAGCTTGCGACAGAAAACGGCAGGTACTATCACTTGCGTTACCCTCCTATAACCCGTGTGACTTAACTTGAGACTCCGCTGGAATGCTACCCCTCTCCCGCATGCCCCGCGGCACCCCGCACTCGCCTTCGTGCGGTCAGTACACTACCGATAGCATACTTGTTACCGTTGCACGCGTCTCTGTACGCGTCTTATAATAATAAAAAAAAAAACTTTTTTGCAAGTAGTACCATCACGATGACGTGACGTCACAAAGTCTCTAGTTAAGTCGCACGGGTTGTACACAGTGCGATACTGCGAAGGTTCACGTATTGCGTTCTTGTCTATCCTGTGACAAATAATATGGCTACACCTGTCACTACGCGACAAGTTCCTCGAAGCCCGATGATGTAGCAGTGTTACAAGATACGAGTAGCAAAATAACACGATGCCATATCAGAGACAATTGGAAAATAAAAAAAATCACCGAATTTACCGATAAAGATATTTTTCAGTCTGAAATTGCGCTCCACTCTTAAAATTAGTTTGTTTTATTGATTTTCAAAAATAAAACCGGTCAAGTGCGAGTCGAATTCGCACACGAAGGGTTCCGTACCATCGTACACACTCGGTGAAAATTTCAATTCTCTACCTACTACGGTTCATGAGATACAGCCCGCTGTCAGACGGACGGACGGACGGACAGCGGAGACTTAGTAATAGGGTCCCGTTGGCACCCTTCGGGTGCCAACCCAAAAGAGAAACAATTAATACGTTATGGAGTCCGCAGTTTCATACAGTAGAATTTCTATAGTCACGAAACTTACCTAACATAGCAGAAAATCTCATATCAGCAGAGATGACGGGATACAGCTCTACCCAAAGCGACATTGATGTGAGCTTGCCTTCCTCATGCAGCATATCCAGCAGTGTCTAGATATAAGAAGTTATGAATAATACTAGTATTTCTCAAGTCTTATGTTATATTGCCGCAATTGAGTTAGCTTGTTTCGCACTAATTTCAAATTAGTCTCTTTGATTTTGTCACACTTAGGTTTTTGTATAGAAAATAAAAATGTGTTGCCACACGATTCCGCTAGAGGCGCTTCACTTTTATACACGAAACAAGATTCCAACTCAACTGCGTTCTAATTACTTAAACAAAGGATTTACATTACCAGCGTTCTGTAATTCAAGTTAAATCAATATCATATCTGGAAATTAACATTAGGCCAACATTCAATACAAAAATGTTATCTTCAGCCTGTTTTAGAGCATAACTTTATTGGCAAGTTCAACTCTTAGCTTACCAGGAAATTGTCTCTGTTTTTCCTCTGTTGTCGCTTGTTCCGCTTTTTAATAGCTTCTCGTTCCGCTAAATACTCCGCCTCCAGATTTCTTATGTGTTGCTCAAACACTGTAAAACAAAAATAGCCCATTATAATAAAGATGTGACGTCATCGTAAATCCAACATGGCATCTAAGCATTTTAGCATAAGATCCAAGATGGCGGAATACTCTAAAACGGTTAAACTGATCTTGAATTCATAAAAATAAATAAATACCAATAAGTGCATCCTCTTTGTCCATTCCCAACAAGCTGACATCGTTTTTGAAAGCAGAGTTTTCCAGCAGTAAAACTTGCGCTTCGCTCCACGTACTGTTGTATGCTATCTCGCTCATATTCTCCAAAACCTGATACAACAATAAAATATTGTGTCCTATTATGTGTGGTCTCAGTTTCAGGCGAATAACAAGTATCGTACGAAAATCTCAACTTACTTGAGCCAGCATTTTCATATTGCGCTTCTTGAGAACTTTTGCTTCCTCTTTTTCTCGTTTAGTGATTGTGAATAAGGAGTCTTCGAAAATATCTCTTCTATCTGATTCCGGAACACAACGCCATATCTGGAAAGGCAATTCGATTTATAGTTTAAAATAGTAAAAGATAAAGTTTGTATAAGCAAGTGCCGAAGTTTTTAGAGTTTTCCGGCCACTTTAGAAGCTAGAAGAAGATATAGCTTTATTTAAAATGAAGTCTGATTAATTTACCTCAAGATTACTAAACATTTCTTCGCATTTGTAGAATTTGGTAAGTGATGTCACACGATCGCAGGTCAACAGGAACTCTTCTAGATTCTCACGATTTTTCTTTGTCTTCAACCTGCATAAATAATTATAACCCCATTTACAAAATAATAATTTTTTAATTGTAAAACATATGGCGTTACGCACCTCGCTTCTTCCCTTTCATCTTTTGTCTTCTGTGTCTTATATGCATTGAATGCCTGCTTCTTTTCATTGAGCTTTTTGAATGGGATGTATCTTGGGTCCTTGGAGATTATCTTCACACATTGTTCCCATGTTGCGTTTGACGATATATTCTGTAATTTTTAATTAGGACAACATAGTCAAAAACTTGTGTAATGATCTTCAGAATAAGAATTTAGACAGGGTTTAAGTGGTTTAAAGTGGTTACCTTATCCTTTAACAGTTCCTTGAAGGCTTCAATAGCTTCTTTCTTGTCTTTAAATTCTGGCACTGGGTCCTGATTTTCTGAATTATTCAAAGGAGGAGCGACTATTTCCTCAGTGTTTACTGTAAATTAAAATCGAACATTATTTATTGAGCCACTAAACTTACGGCTACATTATTAGGTTCCGGCGGGCGACCTTCGTGCAGTGACAGGTAAACGCAAAATTTTTCACAGGATAGATAGAAAAGCAAAACGTGCACTTTCGTAAAAACCTGACAGTGTAGTCAGGCGCGGTCGCAGCCTGAAATTTTGGAGGGGGTCACTAATAATAGAATTGAATCAGATTTTATTTCACAATACACAATTTTAATGCACACATTATAATGGAAGCCTTCTAATTTTATTGGCATCGCGGCTAGGGGCCGAAAATTGCTTTTTTTTTATTTTGTGAATTTTTAATTTGACGTGTACGATTTGGGAGGGGAGGGGGTCATGTCCCCTGTGACACCCCCTTCGGACCGCGCTTAAGTGTAGCTTGTTGGAGGATTTAGCGTAATGTACCGTACTCCCGCTCCTCCGGGATGGGTATGTTGGTATGCAGTGTGGGGTCAATGGCCGCTAGAGTCTTGGCCATGGCCTCGTCGAGGGCCGAGCTGCCAGTAGGGGCGGGAGATGGCTCTTCTGGTAAAGGTACCTCAGCCGGGGTCAAATCGGCGCTAAGTGCCGCCCTGTAAAGGGAATGAATGGATTTGCTATGCAGAAGCAGCAGTATGTTTTATGTGGTATTAGGTCTCCATGTACACTATATTTAGAATTGTTCCTTGCTTGCAGCTTGTGGGGCTTGGATAAAAAGAACTGTGTCTTTCCTGTGGACAAGGCCGACTAAGCTGAGAGGATGGAATAGGTGCTGGGCAAGCCTACTCCATCTTAATTCGTCCCAGGCACTACAGCGTCCCGTCTGTGAAGGTAAAAGTTGCCTCCTGACACTGTATAAATCATCTACTATAGATGGTAAAAGGCCTTAGTAGTGGTATTAATTATTTACTGTGCAGCTTCCTCTGCAGCAATCTGATCCTTGATTTCCTGCAGCTCTGGTGGCACAACCCAGCTGGATTCCTTGGTCTCAATGTTGTGGTAGTACACCCTTCCAGCATCCGTTGTGTACTCTTTCCACACACATGATGATAGGAGTTTCTGTTGAAGAAGCAAAACAAAAGACCATAAAGAAGTGTGTCAATAATGTTATACTGTTTATATCAAAACTAACCTTTGTCATGTCTCCGCCTACCGCAAATACTGAGTGGTGGCCTTTTTTGTTACCTTCAATACACACACCATGTGTTTGTGTTTTTGGTAACAAAATAAATGTTTTTATTTATAGAAGTTAGAGTTATATGATAAAAGAAATAGCCATGGTTGTATGCCACCTACCCTAAGAAAACAATACATTTTAACAGTAGTATGAGATCATAAGATCCAGATCAAAGTGGCATATGACCATGGCTGTCCTCTGACTACATAACAATTTCAGATGAGAATATTTTCTTGTTTCATACCTTTTAGAGCATGATTTTTTCAGTTTATGGGTTTTAGTTTTTAAACTTAATTTAAATTTTTTCTTTAGTTAATTTGGTATGCATGCTGCCATTGAACCTAAAGGTATGTTGAATGTTAAATGGAGCAACTCTTTTTGAGCTACTCTTATACTAACAAAAATGAAATTAAAAATATTAATACCTCAGCTGAAGACTTCAAGTCATCAGGTTTCTCCCAAAGACTCTGTTTGGTGACAGAGTTATAGTAATATGTGCGACCATCGGGTGCCTTGTGCTCTGACCAAGGGGAACTCTGGTTTGCTAGCGGGGCTATGTCTGGGGCCGGCGCTTCCTGTAACAACATTTTACTTTGAGCCAAACCTCAAATATGACAATGAAGCAAAATAATAATGATGCCTGAATGTTTTACAAACACGGAACTTACATTTTTTGTAAGGGTTTCATCAAGTTCATACTTTAGTTTATTACAAAGTACTAAAGGCTCAGACCAAATAAAAAGAAAAGACGGCGCGCCGCGAACTACAAAAGTGAAGCCGCCTTTTTATATTTTTGAGGTTTTGGGTTCCAAGGAACTTAAAATTCATGGTTTAATAATTAAGAAACAATGTTATTTGAAGTACTCACAAGTGAACAGTGATTCCATGAGACTTTTTATGTGATTTGCTGCTGTTTTCACAAGTTTTCACTACACAAGAAGGCATAATTCTATTTTTAAATTTTAAGTTTGCTAGATGATGACTCAAGAGTGATGAACATGGTTTTAGTGTAGGTGTGTGCGTGAGCGTGTTTGTTTACTTGCAGGAGCACGGTTTTGTGTGGCTTTACTTTTGTTGTTTTTTTGGTCTGAGCCTAGAGGTTAAAAAAATATTAGTAGTTACCTTAAAACCTGGGAATCCAGGTGGAGGCATAGAGAAAGGTGGTAGCATGGGTGGAAATGCCATAGGAGGTGGCAACGCAGTCATGCTTGGTGGCAGGCCGGGCACAGGAGGCATGGCCACAGCCGGCGCGAGCGGGGACAATCCAGCCAGCATTCCTGGCGGCAGCAATGGCGGCGCAGTCATCAAGCCGGGAGAGCTGGTCCCGCTCACAGGATCCTACAAAAACCCCGTGTAACATGACGATTATTGAGCACGGTACAAGTTTTTTTAAAGTTCTCGGTTAAGACTGCTCCGCTGCGCTACAAAAGGTTTACTCACCATGGTTTATTTTTTATACTGCTTTATTTATATATGCGCAATTTAAACAGAGATTTCATTAAAAAATATTAGGCAAGTACAATACAAAACAAGAATACAAATCGTGGAAATCAACCTAAATAACAAACTCGCAATTGATTGATTGATGTCTTCGTCTTGGTGTTACCACCACACAGCACAGACTAAAAGTTCTCACCACAGACAAAACGGAAGTTCTCAGGGTTCTCACTAACCATAGATTATAGCTACACTGACTGTGTCACATAAGTCACCAACAGATGTCGCTATTCCAAATATTTACGCTGTCGCTTAATTTCCTGAGCAAGAAAGGTTTATAACTCTCGAC
The DNA here is from genome assembly GCA_949320045.1 of Scotopteryx bipunctaria. Lineage (NCBI taxonomy): Eukaryota > Metazoa > Arthropoda > Insecta > Lepidoptera > Geometridae > Scotopteryx > Scotopteryx bipunctaria. The sequence goes on along the minus strand of OX439450.1, from coordinate 6,051,046 downwards.
TCGCAGCTTTTATGGGCCAATTAAAACAATGGGTTATTGTAATAAAATCTTTTACTTAGCAATAATTAAAGAACACATACATTACTCCTTCAAACCTGATGTATCAACACTCAAGCTTAGTTTTTTAAGTTATCACCAAAGTATGCACCCCATTCAAGTATACTGAATTACAGTAGTACCACAAATATTGTGCGCCTCGGTAATTTTCGTCTAGCTTCTGAAATACGAACTAACGCGAAAATGATATGTAATATTATTATATTACATAATTATTGCAACATTTCTATTGAAATGTTGCAATAATTATGTAGATACATATTTTTTTAAAGGGTTGGTTCAGTTATTTTAAATAAATATTCAGACAAATTCGGTTTTCATACAGAGTAGGTACGAAGTTTGCCGAGGCGCACAATATTTGTGGTACTACTGTATCTTCTTGCATGTAAAATTAACATTGTTATCTTGTGTTGTTCTATCATCATAAGTCATTCTTTATAACATACTAGCTTTCGCCCGCGGCTTTGCTTGCGTGGTATCCCGATGAAAAGTAGCTTATAATGTCATACCAGCACACATACTGTGTACATTTTAAGTTTCATTCAAATCCGTTCAGCCATTACGGCGTGATTAAGGCACAAACATACATCGTCACATCCACACATCTACACATCCTCACAAAGTTTCGCATTTATAATATTAGTAGGATTTAAGTACCTAGGTAAATTAGAATTTCTAGGAAGTCGATGTACTCATTTTCATAAATATACTTGCCTTATGGTGCATGCTAGAGCTAATTTTTAGTCTTTATTGTTTCTTAAAACTTTTAAGAATAGGGTAGATGTTATCAAAGGCTTCATAAATTTCTTCCCTCACTTTGGCACCAGTCAACACAACTTTCCCAGATACAAAAATTAGTAATACAATTCTGGGTTTCACCATTCGATAGATGAGGCCAGGGAATAGTTCAGGTTCATAGGAGCTGAATTGTCCATGTGTTAGCACTAAGCCTTCCAGTCTTATTGGAAACTTGACATCACAACTTCCTACCATGTTCTGTATTTTGAAGTCTAAGAACTTTGCCTGCAAAATAAAAAGATACAAAATATTGGACAGGAAGATAGAAGGAACGATTTTCGAGTAGCCAGACAGATCATTCAGCATAGACAGGGGTAGTCAAGTCAGTAGCAAGATGCAAGTCTCTGTATCTAAGTAAGCTAAATCTGTTTTGCCATTAGTACTTACAACAAAACCAAGTTTTTGTATTATTCTTGCATATTTTCTAGCAGCCAGCCTTGAGTCTTCTTCACTCTTGGCTCCAGTACAGACCATTTTTCCTGAAGAGAAGATTAGTGCAGTAGTCCTTGGTTCTCTGATTCTCATGATAACAGCGGCAAATCTTTTTGGGTTATATTCTGCATTACGAGCATGAAGAGCAATCTTCTTCAAGTCTAGTTTGCAATTCAGATTTACTGTGGAAACAATATTCCTGTAAAAACAATCCAAATAGTGTAATAAACAATATTAAATATTTATAACTCAATAAATAAAATAAGTAAACTTACTGTAATTGTGGTAGTATGCCAGGGTCGGCGGAATGTGGGGTCATAGGCGTCATGGGAGCTGGACTTGCTTGACTAAGCAATGGTTGTCCAGCCAAACTGCTATTTGTGATCATCGGAGACATCATGTTTTGCTGAAACATACAGTTTTTAGAAATTTCATTCTTAATCCTGTGAATGAACAAGGGATGCTACAAAATAGGATCTTTTCTTAAGATTCTTACAGGAGTTTGAGGCTGCATCATTTGTTGAGGGGTCGCATAGCTGGCAGTGGGGGCATATGTGTGCATGCTTCTCTGAGGAGTGCCAAGCAGACCGAAACCCGCCAACGGCGACGAGCCCATGCTAGCCAGCGACTGCTGTTGCTGCTGCTGGAACTGTTGCTGATGCTGCATAGCATTTGGCAAGATTTGTTGATCCTCTTCGGGCTGATGCAGTGGTGTACCGATACCCGGTATGTTATACGGACTTGGCAGCATTTGATCCATGTTTGATTAGTATGTGTTGGCTGGAAATAGATAGATTAATCGAGCTCGTTTTTATAAATTGAGCTGACTTTGACGATCAAACAAAATAAAGAAAAAAAAAACAAGAAAATATGTAAACGATTTCTTGCAATGCAAACTAAAAAATACTATGTTTACCTCAATCAATCAAAATTTTTATAATGTAATTGTCACTTACAACTTACTGTCACTGTCTTTTATCATAGGTCCAACATGGTACTCACTACACCACAAGAAATAACCCCACAGATTTAGTGATTGCAGTTTTTTAGTGAATTTCAACGATTTCCATCGCTCGGGTTCCCAAACTTATTTTTGCATCAATCATGATAAATAGTTCCAGTCTTGACGATTTTTGTTTGTTTTATTACTTGCCAGATATTTTCACAAACATACTATTACAACAAATCGGATTGATTTTCAGACTAATCTTTGGCCTGATATATTTCGATTTCCACCTCATGACAATTTTCTACATTCAAATCTTTTTTCGTTTTGAACATAGGAATCCGAAAAATAGCGAAAAATACAATCTTGTGACAATAGCATTACAAACCATAGTGACAGTGATAGACTTGTGAATAAATGATTGATAGACGAATTATGTATGTAGGTTGAGTGTGAGTGAGGTTGCTTGATAAAGCGAAGTGTGTGTGTAGCGTGGATTGTACCCTTTCGTATTGCGAATTGCTACGGTTTTTGCCGTCTGTTTTCTGAAATTTCTAGTTTTTCTTCAGAAAACAAATTGTAGCTCCTGTAGAAATGGCTGAAACTATGAAACAATCTGTCGCCGTTATACTAAAAAGTATAGAAAGGTAATTATTTCATTTCATAAAAAACATTCTTCCAGATATTTCTTGGTATAGTTGTAATTTCTCAACGTGATTGGATTCCTACAGGTATAATCCAGCTAATCTACAAACCCTAGAACGATATGTTGAAATGCAGTCTAAAGAGAACACTTACGATCTAGAAGCTAACTTGGCTGTACTAAAGCTGTATCAGTTCAACCCTGAGAAGTTCAACGCTGACATCACATGCCAAATCCTACTAAAAGCACTGACCAACTTTCCTCATACTGACTTCACACTGTGCAAGTGTCTTCTGTTGGAATCTGTGGTGAGTTATAACATAAATAAATAAATAAAACACCCAACAGTCACATCCATAGTCCTGACCCCACATTAGGATTCCCTGTGTCGTGGGTATCAGAAACCGTGAGTACCCTGGTACCACAACACTCAGACCCGGAAGAAATATTTGCAGAACATACAAACATTTCTTCCACAGCAGGAATCGAACCTGCACCTCTTGCGTTTTTGCTGAGCAATCGCCTACCATGCCACCGAGGCTGTCAAGTTGAGGCTTAAGTTGCTTCATTTAGAACAACATAACTATCAAAACAAGTGAAGCATGAAAAACGTAGTTGGGGGTTACTTTTACTCAATATTCCACAAAGCATAGTCTCTGTTTGCAATGTTGAGCAATATTTACTTATTCATTTCTATTATTACTACAAAATCAACCACCTACCATATTTCTACAATGTACCTAAAATTAATGTCATTAATTTCCAGACTGAAAACGAGACAATATCTCAAATTAAGTACTTGGCAGATATCCTAGAGCAGTGTGACTTTGCCCAGTTCTGGAACCGGGTCCACCAGATGCCAGAGCTCTGCAACCGAATCAGCGGCTTCCATGATTCTATCAGGAAGTTTGTCTGCCATGTTGTTGGCATCACATTCCAGACCATTGATAAGAACAACCTAGCTAACTTGCTGGGAGGTATTGATGGTTAGTATAGCAGTTTCTGTATCTATAACTGTGGGGCTGGAGAGCAGTTGAGTTACTAGTAATGTTGAACACTTTATGATACAAACAAATTTTTATATTCAATGTTAGAAAAAAAAATATGGGCTCATCTAAGCATGAAAAACATTCTAATAAGTTCACAGTAATATTTTATGACAGAAAAGCATCAGAGATGTTGAAAGAATTAAAAATAGATATTTATTTCAAGACTGATCTTGTTTTGTGTCTTTTATGTTTTGAACAGAAGTTCTGATTTGGACTCAATTACATCAGTATTAAGTAAAATTGTTTTATTGTCTTAGATGTTACCTTGAAACATTGGGTTAAGAAATATGGCTGGAGAGATGACGGCAACCTAATCTTCATTGCCAACCAAGATGAGAACATCAAGACCAAGAACATTACGGAGAAGATTGAGTTTGACCACCTCGCGCCGCTCATGGCTTTGTTGTAAATATAATTTCATTCATTTTGTATTAAATATGAATATATTGCATTTTCAGGCAGTTGTATTTAGTAACCTCTGATTTCTACAATGTACTTTACAACTTTTTTGTACATCATATGTTAGAATGTTGTATTACTATAATAGAAACAAATTTCAATTTAGAAACATTATTTATCTCAAGTTTTACTTGAAAATTTTCATAAGACACATCAGAATAGTAAAATCTTAGGAATACAAAAATGAAATCTTCTCTATATTATTACAATTGACTGATGACTTCATATTTTAATATTTATGTGCAGTCTAACCAAAATAACTTCAATAAAAACATAACAAAATACAACAAAGGAAAGGAAATCTTCCTCACAGTTCTTACGCTTTTTTCCCGTGGCTGTAACCAAACTCCTTCCCGCCGGCGTGTCCGCCCTTCTTGCCGTGGTCGTGGTGATGCGCATGGTGTTCCTCATGGCCGTGGTGACCCTTGTGGCCCTTGTGGTCCTCATCGTAATGTCCCTTATCGTGTTTTCCGTGCTTGCCGTGATGCTTTGCATGGTGGCCCTTCTCGTGATGTCCACCCTTCTCATGATGCCCTCCTTTCTTGTCGTGTTCTCCCTTGAAGGCTCCATGCTTATGGTGATGTCCGCCCTTGTGGAAGTCATCGTAGAACTTGTGTTCCTTGTGGAACTCGTCTTTGTGAGACTTGTGGTGGTAGCCTGTGGTTTTGGAGCCTTTCTTGTGTCCTTTCTTGTGGCCGAACTTGCCGCCTTTGTGTCCGTGGGCTGCCTCGTGGTGCTCGCCGTGGTGCTCATGCTCGTCGTGGTGTTTCTTCTTATGGCCGCCGTGCTCATCGTGGTGGCCTTCGTCGTGGTGCTTCTCATGGTGGCCGTGGTCGCCTTTATCGTGATGGTGGTCAGACTTGTACCCTTTGTCACCCTTTTCCCCATGGTCCTCGTGGTGTTCCGCTTTGTGCTCGTGCCCTCCACCTTCTTCATGATGATGATCCTTAGACTTCTTATGTTCGGTGCCGGCTGATATCAAATCTTTTGGGACAGTTCCTTCAGGAGTCTGGTCTCCGTTTGAACCGGAAATAGTTTTTTGATCAGCATGCTTATCATCGTTCGATTTTGACAAGTTCCGAGCTTGAGTCAGTATTGCGGCACATGTTAGCACCTCTAGCAGTAAAAGAAGCCGCATCTCTGCAATGGAAAACATGTTTTTAGTCGTCCATATTCAGGGTAAAATATTAGACTTTGCAATTTACGGGGTACTTACCGAGTGGTGCTGTTGCCAAAGCTACTGGCGCAGTGTCACAAGAGTTTTTACGGTTCGAATTTATAGATAAAGTCCGCTTTCATCTGTTGTCGATTTCAGATTGATCTTTAGTAATCGCTATTCAGTTTCTGGACGACTGGCTACGGGGCGGTGGCGACATCGTGCAATGCTCTAACTAATTTAGTTCCGTCATAGAATTGAGCAGCTGACCGCGAGCCAAGATAAACTGCTCAATATAGAATGTTTTTATTTTTTACCAGCTGAGTTATGATGAGGCGAGTTTACGTGCGCACGGTATTTATTTTGTTTGAGGTAAATATTTTACGCAATACCTATTTAAAATAATTAACGTTTTATAATGCGTTTTAATGTACTTATACTGATTGAAGCGTTCGTAAGGAAACAAAGAAAATGATTTTGATTTCTTTAAGATAATATTTGTTTATTTACAACGAGGTATCTAATTATTAACAAAGGTATAACAAGGTTCAGAATATAAACTAGATCAGTGCTTGCCGTGGTGGAATCCCCAGTGCTTATGATCTTCATGACCACCCTTCTTGCCGTGGTCATGATGATGGTGATGGTGTTCCTCGTGTCCGTGATGGCCCTTGTGCCCCTTGTGGTCCTCGTCATAATGGTGTTTGTCGTGGTGTCCCTTTTTGCCGTGATGTTCATCATGGTGTCCTTCATGGTGGTGACCGCCCTTCTTGTGACCTCCTCCCTTCTTCTCATGGTGTCCGTGGTGGTGTCCATGCTTGTGATGCTTGCCTTCCTTGTGGTGGTCGTCGTAGAAGTGGTGATCCTTGTGATACTCGTCCTTATGGTACTTCTTGTGGTATCCTTCCGTTTCTTCTCCCTTGTCGTGGTGTTTCTTGTGGCCGTGCTTGCCTCCTTTGTGGTGGTGTCCATGTTCGTGGTGCTTTCCGTGATGTTCGTGTTCGTCCCAGTGCTTCTTGTGTCCACCGCCGTGCTCGTCGTGGTGACCTTCGTGGTGGTGCTTGTGGTGGTCGCCGTGCTCGCCCTTGTGGTGATGGTGGTGTCCCTTGTGGCCCTTGTGTCCCTTTTCTCCGTGCTCGTGGTGGTGATGAGCGTGGTGCTCCTTACCACCTCCTTCCTCGTGGTGGTGGCCGTGGTGACTCGCCGCGGCTACCAGATCCGTCTCTCCCCGGTCGATCTCTCGACCGGAGCAGACTAGAATGCATCCTAGTGCTACAAGGGCGGCTAGCGTCCTCATGATCGCTTATGCTACTTCCTTTAGATTTGGTCTCTGGGAGTGAACTGACTTTGATCAGCCTGAGACACTATTTTATATGATTCAGTTGGTGGTTGCGAGTGAAACCATCGGCAAGGACGCCACGCGGCCGGCGCTGGCGGGTCACGCCTAATTACTGCTTCTAATCATTGCGACAGAGACGCACAGCTGCCACTGGATCACCGAAATACGCACTGTATCGAACAAAAACAAAAAGACAGCAAAAACACTTTAAATGTAGTTGACCGACTGACAAGGCTATTAACCCAAACCACGTAATAACTCCAAAAAAATATTATAGTTGTAAATGTTATAATCAAATGGACCTCTACTATTTTAGTAGGTACGAATCCGACTACTACTTATTAAAACTTAGGTATACCAAAGGCTCTCAATTGTTATCTAAAATGGGTTTCTCGGTTCTATAGTTTTATTATTATCTACCTACTTGATAATATAGGTACAATCGTCTTAAGATACTGTAAGGTTTACACCATGATTGCGTTAATTTGCAAAGCAACTTAACCGTCATCGTTCATTTAAAACTTTTAACACCACTGTGTAAATCTTAGGATGTACCTCAAAGACACGGTAAATGTTAAAAAATATAGTACCTAATAATAACTTTAATAACAATAGTAAGAATAACTTAAATCTCGATAAGGAAAAATACGTAAAGTGTTTAAAGGAAGTAAAATTCTCGTATGATACATTTGTATGTATCATAACATAATGTAAGGTATGAGAGTAATTATTGATCATTTCTTTGATAAATCGGTCAAATGCTTACTTATGATTTTTCATTCTCTTCTTTCATCGACACAATCAGCTTTTCTTTTAAAGTTAAAGTTAAAATATACGCGTTATATGCCTGTAAAGAACAGCTTCCTTCTTTTCACATAATTTTGCATTTTTTACTTCCTTTAAACACATTTCGTATTTGTCCTTATCGTCGTGTAATAATGCGTATTTTACACCTATTTTGATTCTTAAATTGCTTTTAGACATCAAAAACACAAACAGAAATAAAATTAACGTGCGTATTCAAACTATCGTCTGAGGCGAACGAAGGCGGTAAGGGTAGCGGGAGACTGCAGTACGAAACGATTCGCCAAACTCGTTATTACACATCCTTTTTAACATTTACCGTGTCTTTGAGGTAAATCCTAAGATTTACTAAGTGGTATGGTAGTAAATGTTCGAAATGAACGTTAATCTCAGAATTGTTCGGACTTTTACCAAGATGAGTTGGTAAATATAAGCTTCTTTCTTTCTTTCTCCCCGAGAATGTCGTAAAAGTCGACTAAGGGATAGTATCCAAGAGGATAGTGACAGGTGATCAGCCCACCATGGTTCACCATATCCATCTTGGGACCTTGAATCAGGAGTGGCTGCAAGTTATCTTATAATTACTTGTGGCTCTGCCCACCCCATTAGGGATACGGGCGTGATATTATGTATGTATGTTCTAGTAGTCTGGAAAAACTCAGTAGACTCACTGTATGTAAGTAACCAGGTATCTAATAAATAATATCGTTAGGTAATGTTAAGTTTTATCATAAAAATGTTCTGCTACGGTTTTATAGTGGGTTTCTAATCCTAGATTATTTTAAGACAAACACCCACCTTACTTCAACCAGGTAATTGGCCTAAAGCAAGGTGCCTATAATTGCTAGCTATTGTTCTTTTCTGTGCTACAAAATTGCTCATATCACTAACTGTACTCATATCTTTTAAGGCTATGCCGGTTTTCTTATGACGTTTTTCTTCACCATTTGAAAATACAGGTAAAATAGCGCATGTATGTTCGAACAGAAAATCCATTGGTGCACATTGTATTAAAATTTTAATTCAAACCCAGTTTCAAGCCAGTCGCACCGCCCGGCCCGCCCCTTAAAATGTTCCCATACAAAATTGGACACCACATTTTACTCCTTTTTAAGGATTGTTTTGAAAAATCTTGAAACACGTATTTATTTATTTTTTGTTTAAAACGTCAATTCAATTTATTTATTGGTAACAATAAAAGGTAACATGTCAGTTTTATATTAATAGTTAGGTAAGTAAATACATACAATGTGTTGTACATTCTCGTACCTGCACCGAGTATTCAAACATGTTGTATTACATCCGAACAGAGTTTTTTTAGGGATTGAATTTTGAAAAATCCCGCCTTAGAAGGTTCTAAATTTTTTAAATACCTTCTAAATTTCAGCTTTCTAGCTTCAGTAGTTTGGCATGTGCTTCGATTGCAAAAAATGGTTATTGTTTGATATAGTAGATGGTAAAAAAATTAAAAGTACCTATATTTAATTTATGAGACCTTTTACTACCTTTGATCATTTATAAGAAACCAAACTATCTGTACTTAAACTTTCTATTTAATTTCAGTTTTTGATGTAACAACTATTTATGAGCATGAGCTAATAAAATATTCATACTCGTAGTATCCGCCGCCATGTTGGATTTTTTGACACTATATAGCCTATGGCACTCTCGTCATCCATACAAATTCAACGACACCTCATTTTTCAAAATCTGTCCAGCCGTTTAGCCAAAGGAATGCATACACCCCAAACACATTACCCTCCTTCTTCGCAATCAGGTAAAAAGTTATGAAAATAGAAAATTTAGTAAGAAAATATTTTACTTTTGTACAAAAATATAAAACATAACAAAAACAATATTAGTATTCAACAACTTATGAGAAAGGAGTTCGTTATCAGTGTTTGCCGTGGTGGAAGCCCCAGTGCTTGTGGTCCTCGTGGCCGCCCTTCTTGCCGTGGTCGTCGTGGTGGTGGTGGTGCTCTTCGTGGCCGTGGTGTCCCTTATGTCCGTGATGGTCCTCGTCGTAATGATGCTTGTCGTGGTGCCCGTGCTTGCCGTGGTGGCCCTCGTGGTGTCCGGAGTGGTGGTGGCCTCCTTTCTTGTGTCCGCCGCCGTGCGAATCATGATGCTTGTGGTGGTGATCGTGCTTGTGATGCTTGCCCTCGTCGTGGTGTCCGTCGTGGAAGTGATGGTCCTTGTGGAAGTGGTCCTTGTGGTACTTCTTGTGGTATCCGTCGGTGTGCTCGCCCTTGTCGTGATGCTCATGATGGCCGTGCTTGCCGCCCTTGTGGTGGTGGCCCTTCTCGTGGTGCGTGCCATGGTCGTCGTGCTCATCCCAGTGCTTCTTGTGACCGCCGCCGTGCTCGTGGTGGTGGTCCTCGTGGTGGTGCTTCCCGTGGTGTCCCTCGTCTCCTTTGTGGTGGTGGTGGTGTCCCTTGTGTCCCTTGTGTCCCTTGCCGCCGTGCTCGTGGTGATGGTGCGCGTGGTGATCGTGCCCGCCACCGCTGGAGTGGTGGTGTCCCTTGCTGGCTGCCACGGCGAGGTCGCCCACCTCAGCCTCTTCGGCGACGCAGAGAGCCGCGAGGCACGCCACTCCCAGAACAAATAGCACTCTCATGTTGGCTGCTATTCCTAGACTTCCTTTGTAAGTATTCGATGAAAGGAAGTCCGGTTGTGACTGACCTCTGCTACGCTGATTGCCTATTTATATTATCAAGTGGCAGTGCAGTCCGAGTCTTAGAGAAATTATTCCGCAAGCGTCCCGCTGCACTAGTTCAAGGACTTGCAAAAACGAATAGCGATCCGACTGGCGATTCTGAGGTTCTAATCGATATTTTGAATACAGAGTGCAGAGGATTATTCATCGCATGCGTGAATAATGCCGATGTTTGAGTTGTATGCGGGAAAGCGGGATCATACGGTCGATCGAATAGCGAGTAAAGCGAGCGCCGACTTCTATGGGCATGTAGAATATTCTACGGTTCATCAATGAGCTCTTTGTTAACTAGGCGAGCAAAGATTTTCATTCAGAATATCACACACTTGATTGACAGCTCAGGATCGATTGAAATTATCTGCTTAGTGGATCCTTTCGCGTTCGCTCGCCGCTATTTGGATAGCGTTAAACAATTCTTCCGAATGACTAGGCTCGGTTAATCCACGCCCTTGTTGGCTCATGTCCGGGCTGCTCGCTGAATAGGGCCTGCCTGTTTGCCTATTCACTTTGATTATGCACGCTTATGAGTTCATCGCGGTCTTGTAAACACTCACAAATCTTAGAAATAACTTTACTTGGAATTTTCGTTGTTCAGTAGTAGAAATTATATATGGCTTAGATAGCCATTATAAGATATTTTTAATTGATCTTATTTGAATACGGGAGCTTTATTTGATTGTATGATTATTATACTAGTAGGTGTGGATCGAATGTTTGGATTACTACCCAAGTTACACAGTAGTTAAATTACAATTTAATCCGGAACCCAAGTACGTATGTAATCTACCAGGAAATATGATATAAAATTCATCACAAAAAAATCAGCTGCTACTAGGTATATGTTAGTAGGTAATACGACGAAACGCTTCCAGAAAAGGGAGGTAGTCCCCCGTTACTTTTGGCTAGTCTTAGCAGGGGCATTACCGTGGCCCCAGACAAAGCAACAAAAAAAAAACAATTATTAAAACGAAAAAATCATGCTTTCAAATCACTTCATTAAAGAACAGAACTTTTATTGTTGCTTACACAGGCACTTGTGGTTCTTCTCTGCGAAGAAAGGGTGGGTAAAACCTGCCAAACTCCACTTTTATGAAAGTAATTATGTAACAGCTGATTAAACATGATATCAAGAAAATTAATTAAAATGTTACCTATTACCTTCGTCCAATCCTTTATTTTACTTTTGACAGCTGGGAGCTGAGAGCTTGATAACGTAACTGTAATGATTTTTAGAAGGAAACATTAAATGCGTCGTAAAATAAATATTATATACTGTCTAATCATATTTATCTACTCTATTTATTACTTAATAAAATCAATTAAATGCCTCAAATGACTCAGTTAAAAAAACCGTGGTGGGACCGAATGTATTCGCTTTACTTAGTTAAAAAAAAAAAAACAAATGTATTCGCTGCATATTAAATAATCGAATTTAATGGTTTAGACTCACTAAACTATAGTTCAAAAGTAAATAGCATAAAACTGATTTTAAGACTTGATTTTAAACTTTAAGCATAAATAAACTTCGTGTTTAGTCTTGTTCGTTCTGGGATTGTATAAATAAAATAATATAAAATGTTGAGCCAGAATAAAATATCGATGTGTTTGTAACATTGATCAAAACTTCTTCATTGAATTCGGTAACGCTTTAGGACATCACAAAAATGGTTGTCAACACACTGTCAAAAGTAAATTAAATGATTGGACGAAGTATAGTTTTTTAGCAGCAAGGAACGCTTGTTACCTATGCTGATATTAATATAACCCCCGAATACTCAAACGCGACTCAGAGTTGAGCACGTCTCAAGTCACGGTTTTTTTGACAGTTTTTGATAAAAAATATGTCAAAAATTCGTCACTTGAGACGTGCTCAACTCTGAGATGTGCTTGAGTATTCGGGGGTTAATCAAATAATGTAGAAATAAGTTCCTTACGTTTTTAGGGTTTCGTACCCGAAGGGTGCCAACGGGATCCTATTATTAAGTCTGTCTGTCTGTCTGTCCGTCTGTCAGCGGGCTGTATCTCATGAACGTAGAACGTAATAGGTAGAGTTGAAATTTTCACGAAGTGTGTGTTTCTTTATAACAAATAATAAAATAAAATAAAATCAAAGGGGACATAATACAAGAAACATTTATGTACATGTATGATGCTACGAAACCCTGTGTGTGCGAATTCAACTCGCACTTGATCGGTTTTTATAGTTGGTTTCTGTCTGACAGTACGTTAACTTAAAAAACGGAAATAATATTATTATTTTGTAGTTCTTTAATTCTACCATTCGCTACGAAGTTTCCGGTACCAGTTTACGAACGACTCTTTTCTGATTCGCAACTTATTATCGTGCTATGATAATCTTATATTTATTCTAAAGTGATGTGGGCATTAACTTGTTGGTGAATATTTTTTATATAAACACTGTTTAATATGTTTGCAAATATTTATACATACTTTCCTTGGTTATTCTAAATTTTAGGCCTGATTCTTTATGGTTTGGTCGCGAGGAACAGGCGTAGAGTCAAATAGTCGTTAAGTTATCTTGCTGGTCTTATTGAATAAAAATACCTTTGAAATTGGAAATTGCAGATGGACATGGAGAGTTCAATGAAGGATGGAATAACCGAAATAGGAGTAGGTACCTATTTCATTAAGTAAAAGATAATAATATTTTAGTGGAAGGTTATCATTAGAAAGTTCGCTAGTTCGCATTATGTTTTTCAGAATTATTAATAAACATAAAAGTAAATAATTCTCTCCAACATGATGGACCATCTATATGGGCGATGGGCTGATCACCATGGTTCACCATACCCATCCTGGGACTTTGAATCAGGAGTGGCTGCAAATTTTCTTATGATTACTTGTGGCTCTGCCCACTCCATTAGGAATACAGGTGTGATAATATGTATGTATTTATGTAAAAGTAAACATTTTAGCCATATAATAAAAGAGATTGGGGTGTTACGCAACCCAGTCTGTGTATCGTTCGTAAGTTCACGACCGACACGGTCCAATAGGTTCTTTTCTAAAGGTTCGTTACAAAATAACCGTTTTCAAGGCTGCGGCCTTCTGCATCAGCCACAGACACCTACTTTCTTACAACCATTTTGTCATGTAGCTATTGAAATTATGTCACACCATAAACTCATCCCAATTCTCGAGTCGTTGGCTCATAAATATTTAAATAATGAAACTACCGGCGACGGTGTTATTTACCAAACAATTATTTCAAACTATTCGATTTATCGCTTCGATGGACGATTGCAAATTATTTTTTCGTAGTTTAAACAAAGATTACTTAAAAGGTTTAAAAGGGCAGATTTTTTAACCGTTTTGTTAAAAGTCCAAGACTAAAATATTTTTTCCCTTTTATCGCTAAATATTTAAATAGATTGGGATAAAGATATTCAGTAACGAGTAGCAAAAACAAGCAATTTCATTACAAAGTTAGAAGGAAAAGTATTGAGAAAAAAATACTAAGGAAATGCCATTAGCATGAAATCTGACACTTTAGTCCTAGTTCCAGTAATACACAAACATAATGCTCTTAGCATCTAGGGCGTCTGCTTAGTGGCATTAGGTGCTAAGAACTAACCCGACATGCCGCTATCTTGTTAGACGTAATGCTATTACCCCTGTAACACCCACTGTGCTGGATTCGATTTCAAATTCACACTTAGCATAATTATCTTATCGACATTTAGAACACTGGTGGTCTAGTTTGAGGCGCACTGTGAATCATTTAACCATATTTAATGATTCAAAAGAACTAGTGACAAGACTTGTAAATAGTACTATGATTGGAAAGTAGATTTTATATTGCTTTACATTTAGGCAGATTAGTTTAGGCAGGTACAAAACAGTGCCACATGGTCAGGTCGTTGCCTCTTTACCTAATTACAATAAAAATAAGAGATATTAGACAAGAAACACTGACACGCTGGCTGATTATTGTAAAACACAGTAGATCATGACCGTTTCAAATTGCAAACAATGAAAACATACAAGAACTTTGTAAACTTACCTTCTCTATAATATATGCGGATTATACAATATGCGAATATGTTTATACCCACATGTCGGGGTCCCTGACAGGGCTGGCTGGTCTCAATAGTCGATTTGTCGTCGGTACCTCGATCGTTGGATAATCCCGTCCATTGTCAGCTATTTTAATGCTTATGCCCTTTGTGTGACTGTCCTGTATTAAGTTATACGCGGATAATCGCCGTATTATATGGAGTTAATTTTCTATTACTAGCAATGGCAGCTGCTTACCGTGTTGGGAAATAAATCTGTATTTGCTTAGTAAATAAATGAATGTAAATAATATGTATCTATGTACAAAATTGCAGCGACTTTTAATATACTGGCTTATCTGTTTTTGCATGAAATACACAAAAATAATATCATATAAGTACTCGGTCTACAATATCATATTTTTTTAATGTTTTCAACTCAATGTTTTGTTTAATTGCAATAGCTTGTTTTGCCTCACATGATGGTCAAAAGCTTCCTAATGCATCATAAAAGTAAGCTGTTTTTATAGAGTAATCCGTTCTTACTGTCACGCATCATTGAGTGGCCAATATTTGACGGAATAGAACACCCGTAAAGATGTTTCCGGCCCGTGAAAGTATTGTATGAACTGTCCAAACAGTGGATGGAGGTTTTACCGTGGCAGCCGGCCGGTCGACACGACTAATTACATCAATTATAGGCAAACATAGCTGGCTCGGGTTTCGGCCCACCTTTGTAAATATTAGCACGGACTGCGTCCGTGGATCTTACGTAGGAGGACAACAGCCCTTTTAAATTTAATATTTTTTATCGCACTCAGATTTTAATGCTAGTAGAATCATACATTAAACTTTTCGGCTTCTCATGTTTGCTTCATTTTAGTTTGGAGGCAATGCAGAAGTACCTAAACAGATCTTTTATCTAAGTAAACAGAAAGTAGACAAATATATCATTGTTGAATGGATGGATAAAACCATCACAGTATCTTCACATTTATTCTGTGATTTCAGACCTCCCAGCTATATCAATTTCAAATGTTAAGCTTTTCATCTTTCAAATCTCTATATTTTTTACCTTTATATCTCCCACATCAACAAAAAATACGTGTGTTGTTCAGAGCCCTGCTGATTGTTGGAAACACCGCATTGTGAGCTTCCATGAGCCTGGCAAAAGGCGAGCGCGTCGCCAACGCCACGGGCGGAGCCTCTCACAAAACAATCCAACTCCAATTTGCTCGCTGTTAGTAAGAAGTCTCCGTAATCCCCTGAGACACGACAATCCTAGCAAAAAGGTCGCAATACAATCGTCTCGTGTAATCCACGAGGTTTATATGTCTTGTTATGTGGAATACACAGTGACACCTGCTTTCAGAGCTATGTAGTAAAAGTAAACACTTATGATCCGTTACATACTTTTGGACTGGAGCATAATCTGGGAAATCTTTTCGTGTGTGAAATGTGATCTGGATTTGTGATTATAACATTTTTTTTCTTTATCATCAAATTAGCAGATAAAAATTTAAGTAGTTCTTATCTAGTGTAGGTAATCCCAAGATTACCTACGCACGTACGGATGCCAAGTGTCAAATAATAACTAGGTATGTACTTATAACTACAAATAGGCCGGCTACTCGTATATCTCCGCAACCAATGGACTTAGAATATTCGGGTTAGGCTCATATAGTAACAAATTTAATTAGCTTTACAGAAGTATAACACAAAGATACCTGAAAAAAGCTTCCTTAACTTAGTTTTTTCGAAAAAACTGAAAAAAGGGTTAACATTTTCGCAATATCTTGAGCAGCACAGGATTTTCAGTGTTACTAATTTAGGTATAAACTACTCTGAAGGGACCTGACAACATAAAAAAATCGTATATACATGCGCGTTTGCGATGTTTGCCTTTTTTGTGTCGATATTGACTGGCCTAAAAAGCTCTTAGCATAAAATATAAACCTACCTACCTAGATTAAAAGTGTAATACCTATTTAAAAGCATCAAACGCGTCACATAATGCCTACATGTAAATATCAAATAAAGTGTATGTCATTAGCGAAATGGCAATACGGCTCAACAGTAGAATTTACCACAGCAGATTACTATTTTAGGGAGGGATACAGAGATTACTATTGTATTAACTGAGTCGGGAGCGTCGTATGTATTGTCACATCCATTAAGTTGCAAGGCGGGGCCGCGCGAGGCCACGCCCCCGCCCGCCCTGCGTCACCCCACACGCGCCGCGTCGCCAGCCCGGCACACCGACTCACTAAAACGATTTACTCGCAATCGTATCACGCATCTTAGTTCGTCGCTTACGATACTTTTCCGGGTTCCCATGCGGAATTATCTTTAGTTCAAAAGTAAATTACCTTAAGTACTTACAAATAAAAATACTGTTAGGATTCGAGTGTGTTCAGTGATCGTGAAGTAGGAGGATGAAAAGAACAGAATCGAGTTGATGATGTGCGGTGTGTGGTGGTGTCGGTTGAGGTGAGGTATCGTCCCCGTCAGCCGGCAGCGTGGCGACTTCACAGCGGGAGGGCATGGGCGCCGGGCGCGGCGAATGGGCTTGCGACGCGCCGGCGCTGCTGAGCACGGCGCTGCTGCTGGGCGGCGGCGCGCTGCCGGAGCGCCCGCCGCCGCCGCTCTTCACCATCGACAGCATCCTGGCGCCGCGCCCGCACCCGCCGCTGCCGCCGCTGCAGCTGCATCACCTCGCGCACTCGCCCTTTCATAGAGCTCACGATCTCTTTGGTACGTCCAATGAGCTGTTTTTGCTGGCTGGTGAGATAATAATAAATAATAATAAATAACACCCAACAGTCACATACATAGTCCTGACCCCACACTAGGATTCCCTGTGTCGTGGGTATCAGAAACTACGAGTACCATGGTACCACAACACCCAGACCCGGAAGAAATATTTGCGGAACATGCAAACGTTTCTTCCGCAGCGGGAATCGAACCTGCGCCTCTTGCGTCTCCGCCGAGCAATCGCCCGCCACGCCACCGAGGCCGTCAATCAGATTTATTTTAAAAACTAACTACCGGCCATCATCATCTTCCTGCCCTAATCCCACTCACTGTGGGGTCGGCACAGCATGTTCCTTGGATCATGCTGTAAGAGTTTTGGCTGAGGTTTTTTATGACCGGCCGCCTGCCTGACGTCAACCCTCCTTGGGAATACTGGCTTATTGTATCTCACCATGTCGGAGAGGATATTATCCCTTAGTCGACTTTAATGACATGCTCGGGGAGAGAAGCAACTGGACGCATTCTATGTCTAAAAGCTAACTACCGGCCGCGGCCTGAAAATGGGCCTTATGAAAGAGATCTCTGCTAGGCAATATGGATGGATTGGACAGAAAATATTTATAGCATAGCTATTGCCCGCGGCTTCGTACGTGTGGAACCAGGATAAAAAGCAGCCTTTAAGTTATTTTAGCACACTTTTGTGTGTCAGTCAAGTGTCATTCAAATCCGTTTAGCCGTTATGGCTTGATTAAAACACAAACATCCTCACAAACTTTCGTATTTATAATATTAGTAGGAGTAGGATTATGATAATATGAACAAAGGCTTACTTGAAATGTTTTTCTTCTTGTCAATCTTGAATTTGGAACTTGCTACCCTTGAAAACGCCAGTGAATTGTTTCCTTTTCCAACAGAATTGGTCAGTATGTAGCAAAAGGAAATCGTGTAAATCAACTTGAACAACCTTATTGAGAGAATCAACTACATCATCATTTTTAGAAATTGTCGAATGCTACTGAATGCACAGGAAGACAACGCGTGACGTCATGCGAGATATACCTACAGTTGTACTCTTATTATTCAAGAACTTCTCTGTGGCTAGCTTTTGTAATTTTTTTGTAGGCTTTCTTGAATATTTTGAGACAAAAATAGTTAAAAGAGTGACACACTTTCATTTTAGGGTTCCGTACCCGAAGGGTGCCAACGGGACCCTATTACTAAGCCACCGCTGTCCGTTGATCCGTCTGTCTGTTACCGGGTTGTATCTCATGGACCGTAATAAGCTAGAGAGTTGAAATTTTCACAGTGTGTATTACCGTTATCTATACAAATCATATAAAATAAATACAAATACATAACAAGTAAACAAAAATGAAAATAAAAAAGATCGGCAAATGGACTACACTCAGCGTTATTCCGCGCACATTGTACGCAGTGCTGGTTTTCAGTGTAGCCCAGTGTTCGAGCTAAGGTGGTTGTTGAACTAGTGATAGTGTTAAAGCAGGTAGTGTTTTTGCAGTAAAAGGGGCCCTATTTAAGAAACATTTACGTACATGTACGATGGTACGGAACCGTTGTGTGCGAATTCGTCTCGACTTGACCGGTTTTATTAGTCGTAACGATAGTTTTTTTTTCTTTAAAGGAGTAGCTCATCTCTATTTTGTGCAACATTTTCAGATGACATTTTAGCTTGCAATTAATCTATTTTCTATAGCTTATCAGTTAGAAAGATAAAGTACATTTCAAAATAAAAGTTAAAGAACCAACTTGTATAGACTTTCTTGTATGTAACCCCGTAAACTTGATGTGAGTAGGTAGTTCTGCCCTCGTAATAGCAAATGCAGTACTTGCAAAATTGCGGTTTCGAGAAAAACGCGTTAATCATATTTTTTAGATATCTCCGCAGCAAGTCAATGTTGTACTTATAGTAAAAAATATAATGCAAATTATTTTTTTATCTAGGTAAAGATTTAGCCCCTTGGAAATACCATTTTTGCAAAAAAATAACAACCCAAAAATGACGATTACTGCGAGTGCGATTAGTAGGGCAGAGTTATTATCCTGTTTCAGTCTGTAGGTTTTCATGGTGAGAGGGGCACTAGTGTGTTTGTTTTATTATTGGCCTATTTTTTACTTTTATTCATTTAGTTGCGAAATGTATGCTACGAGTTGCTACGAAAAGCTACGAATTGCTACGGATGAGCATTTCCGTTCAAAAAGTTACAATGCAGTTTTTTTGTATAGTTTTCAGTTTTAGACCACACATAAAAATCGCTAAAAATCATACTAAATAGTTAAAAAAACTTTAATTTTGGAAAATCTTGTAATATTAAGGTTTCAGAACGAATGGGCGTAAACGAAATTAATAGAAAAACTAATAAGTAATTAACTTGACACTTAAACTATGGATCTTATAGGCTTATCGCTTAAATAGATTATGCCGGGCAGCCTAGAATGAAGTAGACAGAAATTTAAAGACATTTTATTTTAACTAAGAATCCTTTTTGACACCTAGCAACTTGCCATTTATAGCCACTTATATTATAGCCTCAGAGGGCGCTTGAGGAGATTTTAAGTAGTAATATCAGATAATCGGCTCAAAATAGAAAACAGCACGTTAACAATGTATTTCCATAACTTTTTCCCTCCTCCATATTTCTATGACCGCAATGAATGACATAATGTTCTCTCCTGTTATTGAAGAAATATGAACTGACTTTCCGAGCTATATTATATAGTATGCGTTTTATTTATTCGCAACAAAAATGTACCATTTAAATTATGACACAAATAAAGACAATAGTCAGTACGAAATTAAATACGGATTTTCAGAACTTTCAATACAGCTAACACCATCTGTACCTACGTTCAAAAGTAGGTTTACTTAATTTATTATGAAGAAGATGTATAAGTGGTTAGTCAAATGCATGTCCAAACATTACGTTTAGCACATGCTTACATTTGTCAAGTACCTAATAATTTCAGATTTATCGCTTTGCAAACTTTGGAAACAAGGTTACTTTTTAAAACTTTTTGGCATAATTAAGTCGAAAACTAGGCAACATAAAAAAACACCATCCGAATGAAATACTACATAACCTGGTTAAATCAAGGTGTGCGCCGTTTGTTTTTAAACCCTTTGGCAATGAAAATGGTATTTGATCGAGCGTGCAAAGCGAACGAAGATCTCAGTGGTAATTTGGGCGATTTGGTGTTGTATGTTTCTTAGAACATAACTCTCGAACCGTTAATCCAATCTGTATAAAACTTGGTACTGTCAAAAGATGTTCTATGAAGATTTGCTAGGTTCCCAAGAGGATAAAAAAGTGGCGCGTGGTATGCTTTGAAAGGGCTTTGTTTGTACATTCCAAAATGGTTTGTTTTTATTCTAGGTTTTTAAAACATAGCGAAAAGTTAAGTTTAGAAAACCGATGTAACCTGAGCTCTTCTTGTTAGAGTTTCGATGTCTTCGTAGTTCAGGTTAGACTGGATATTAATATGGGAGAATCCGAACCAGAAGAGAAGTGGCAGGAAAGTCCTATAGGAAAAGTACATATAGGAACCATTTGCTATTTTTTTGACAAATTTTGGCATATTTTTTTTGGCTAAGCGTGAGTTGGCCATGAAAATGGGTGATGTTGCCAAAAATGTTTTTTTGCTGCGGATCGACTCATTTTCTTTTAAGGATAATTTCATCGTATTGAACAAAACAAATCGGGGCAGCAGAAATTGGTACTTGTATATGAACAAAGTGTGTAAGTACGAAAAACCTCAGGGCTCGATTGCAAATCATTCGGATTGGGGACATCGCGCGCGAGATCTTAGTTCGGGGCGAACTACCTACTACTTGGTATTTTAGATTTTTTTCATTTGCAAGGTAAGGAAAGTAAGGTAAAAACTACTCTTAATTCAATAGCTTCAGTAGTTTCTGAAATACTTAGTAGGTTCCTAGTAGTAGACGGACGGACGGACGGTCGTACAATTGCCTCTCAAAACGTACCCAATGTGCAATGTAATAGAGGCCTTGTTCATTAAATACACTGGGCCGCAAAGAAAGCGGGTTGGTTATACAAAATACGATAACTTTTAAAATATAAATATAAAACCTTTTAAAATAAAAACTAAATTAAAGTTTATTTCATTGCAAGGAAGAAGTAAAACCTTTTATTTCTTTTTGGTGATTCTATTAAAAACCACAACAACAAAAAAAAGACAATTTTTATAATTTAAACAACTGAAACCATTTGTTTTACTTTTGGTTATCTTCTGTCATATAAATAGGGCATTTGTTGTGCAGAAAATCATTATTCTGATCAAATTTAGTTAAAAACATGCGACTAGCCCCTGAAGAGTGTACTAGAATTCTAACAATGATTGAAGAAGGGCGCAGTCGCGCAGCGTTATACAGCGAGAACTGTTGGTGTGTCGCTATCAACCGTTCAAAGAGTGCTCCAGCGATTTTAAGAGACTGTATTCAATATTCGTAGATAAGAAAGACGCGGAATAAGGTGCACGACACCGCGGGAGGATCGATATATGGTGTCAACAATGTTGAGAAATCGATTACAAACGGATGTTGAAGTCAAAAATCACCTTCTACGTACTTGAGGGAGCAATCCGAGCACGTGTACATTGAGGCGGCTTCTTGTTGAAGCAAACTTGAAGCCATTTAGACCCGCAAATGGTCGTTATTTATTATCATACAGTTCTCAAATCTGATACATTATTATCGTTTTAAAATCGATCATCAACGCGGACAAAGTCGCGGGTCCTTCCACTAGTAGGTACTCTATAATTATCTTTACCTATGAAAATTATCTGAAATTAAACATACCAACAAGTTATTTCCATAGTAACTCCTATACAAATTAATGTTATTGCAAGCATCCCTCATGCCCTAAGGTTATTTTTGATGATCGCGTTTTTAGCTGAGAGAAAAGAATGAGATAAGTCCCCTTGAGAGGTGCGCTGTTCGGTTGACCCGGGATTATTAAAATAATATTCCAACAACTTCATCCTGCGGATTCCCTTGCATGGTACGTCACAGATAACAGAATGTCTATTCAGTGTTTTTATTTAATTCTAACTGGCGATGAATGTTTTATTGTTGTTTATTCATGCAACTGCATTGTTTTTGTTTTTTTTTTACGTTTTCGGTTGAACATTTAAATAATAACAGTAAGTTGCTTAAAAGCTACCATTTAGTTTTTAGGCCACAGAAATCAGACTTGAGACAAACTATACGTAGACTACAGTAGACTACCTTACCTTGTACGGTCCCGTCCCATGGGATCGCACTAAAATTATTTACTTACTAGCTGTCGCCCGCGGCTTTGCTCGCGTGATACCGCAATAAAAAGTAGTCTATATGTTATTCCAGCACACGTACTATGTATATTCCAAGTTTCATTCAAATTCGTTCAGCCGTTACCGCGTGATTAAGGCACAAATATACCAACATCCTCACAAACTTTCTCATTTATAATATAGTAGTAGTAGGAAGTAGGATGTCAAGCTTGACATTGAACTTTCCTAGGTAGCGGCTTCCTTATCTAGGTAACTATATAAGGATGTTTTTTTCATGGCAAAAAATAAAACATTTATTTACGTAGGTATCTTTTAAAGTTTCATAATAAGTACCTACTGTTAGTAACTTACCCGTATTATGTCTGACAGTTGGTTAAAAACAAAAAACTGTTAAAAACATCTAAAATATTCACCTAACTTTAACAATGCTTGTATTGTACCAGTCAATAGTACAATATTGGATTGTAACATCTTCCGATGTATTCAAAATCGATATAGCTTATGCCCGGTGAGGTGCAGTGAATGGCGTGTAAGGAGGAGGAAAGCCGACGATAGCGCCTTACGTCTTGATGCCGCCGGCTTTAAAAGCTTTTACATTTCTCAAGAAACACTGAATACGCGCCTCCCCCGGGTGGGTATGCAAAAATATAGAATTTTTATTCCTAACAATATTTTGAACGGTGGTTGTGGGAGCTTAAGGTTCTTAAGCCGGTATATTCACGCGCCGCCAACTATGATGCATTATTAACACTGATGCTGGCAGACAGTGTTGCGAGGAATTTGCTAGTTAAAAGTCGTAAATATAAATATTTGAGGACATATCACACAGCATCTAGCGGCAGGGGTCGGAAAGTAGTTTTATAGTGGGGTCCGGATACTGTGGGAAAATTTTAACGAGGTCCAGAAAAAATCAACTGATAATTAAGTGCTACCTACTTAGTGTATGGTTTCAAATAAAATTCTGAATTATAAAACACAAGACCTAAAATTAATGTGAGAAACTGCAACAGGTTAACTAGGCAACTTAAAATAGAATAAGTATTAAGTTAGACTCTATCCCCCGAATAATCAAGCGCGACTCAGAGTTAAACACGTCTCAAGTCATGGTTTTTTGACAGTGTTTTATTATTATAGTAGTATATTAATTAGTAATTATAGTAGTAGTATTATTATAGTATTGGTTTCTTAGAAGAAGTTGTTTATATTGATGAGTAGGTACTTTAACCCCTTGAAGTTTTCGGAAGTAGTCTGGTAACACCCTGTATATCATCTACACTAATATTATAAAGAGGAAAACTTTGTTTGTTTGTTTGTACTGAATAGGCTCAAAAACTACTGGACCGATTTTAAAAATTCTTTCACCATTCGAAAGCTACATTATCCACGAGTAACATAGGCTATATTTTATTTTGGAAAAAAATAGGGTTCCGTAAGATATTTGGGTTTTTCGGACACAAGGTGTAAAAAATCAACCAGAAAAGTTACTTATTTTGCGTACGCTGCCTAAACTATAAAAGATAGAACCATAAAATGTTCTAATTAATTGTAGATCTTATAAATATCTACAAAAAAGTCCGCGACACACTATACCCATCTATGTCGAGTGAGGCACAGCAACCATTTTTTTATTTAAAAATCTTGAATTTTTTTTGGACTACATTTAAACGCGTTTATTTTACTCATGCTATTAATCCTTATCAAAATAAATGATTTCATCACTAAGAACAGTTTATTGAGATAATATTTGGTCTTTGAATGATTAAAATTGGACGTTTGGTTTTGAAGTTATAGCGAAATTAAAATATTACGATTTCTGCTGCACGACCGCTGCGTAGGGAGCCGACCTCGCGACTGACCGTGTCTTTCCTGGGTAGGCTTTTTGCAGCGGTAACCGACATCCACGCGGGCGGAGCCGCGGGCGACCGCTAGTAGAAAATAAAACTTCAGTAACTGTAAATTGACGGGTAAAAAACGTCGGAAGCAAAACAAAAAACACACATTATAAAAGAGATAAAAAGTTTTAACAGTTCTATGACGTAACAGTCCTAGTACAAATGGGAGTTACTGGACATTTCTACTGTCTCTATCGATAGAATGATTGCTCTACTTCTACCTCGAAGCATTGCTATCGTGTTGAACCAAAAGGTAGAGACTACAATTTCAGGGTTTGCTGTTTTATAGGTGTCGGCGGAGTCGGTGTGCCTACAAGTGGCGGCTACGCTGGACTCTATGGCGGGTACGCGGCCGCAGCGCTGGCCGGCCTCGCGGGCCCGCCGCCCAAGCGCAAGCGGCGCCACCGCACTATCTTCACGGAGGAACAGCTGGAGCAGCTCGAGAGCACCTTCGACAAGACCCACTACCCCGATGTCGTGCTCAGAGAGCAGCTGGCGTTGCGCGTTGACCTTAAAGAGGAGAGGGTAGAGGTGAGTTTATTTATTTATTTTAGTACACAAACATCATACATTAAAAAAAAACAATCGCGTAAGATACATTTCCGATATATAAACTAAGGCCTTTTAACATCTATAGTACCTAGATGATTTACACAGCGTCAGGAGTCAACTTTTACCTTCACTAACGGGACGCTGTAGTGCCCGGGACGAATTAAGATGGAGTAGGCTTTTGCCCAGCACCTATTCCATCCTCTCACTCAGCTTAGTCGGCCTTGTCCACAGGAAAGACATGATCAATACGTGCGGAGCTGACTAAGCCGCGGGTTTCCTCACGATGTTTTCCTACGCCGTTTGAAAGTACTGGTATGGCGCACATAATTTTTTCGTACAGAAAAATCCATTGGTACATGACCGGGTTTGAACCCACGTCCTTAGGATCGGAAGGCGGGGTCACTACCAACTAGACCACCAGTGCTCTCAAAAAATAGCTATATCTATAAACATGTTATCAAAAATGTGGAACTCTCTTCCGGGGTCTGTGTTTCCTGAAGAATATAATATGGGGTGTCTTTAAATCGAGAATCAATAGGTTTCTTCTACTCGTAGGTAAGCGTGCTTCATCTTAAACCACACTGTTACTTAACATCAGGTAGAGTACGGTCAAATGCAAACCTTTTTCGGTAAATAAAAAAAAACATATAAGTACCTATATAAATTACGAAACGATGACGATCATAAAAAAAAATATGTCTATTCATATTTAGTACTAGCAGCCGCCCGCGGCTTCGCTCACGCGGTACCCAGATAAAAAGTACCCTATGTCCCATTCCAGCACACGTAGGTACCTACTATCCTCATTATTCATTATAATATAGTGTACGCTAAACGATGACTAAAGTATTGCCATCTCTTACCATTTCATAATGACAAACAGTGACAGGGCTAACTTTAAGCAATGGCTAACTTTTGCGAACGAATATGAATAATAGGGTATGTAAGTATATTCCGTAGTTTTTGCGTGAAAGAGTAACAAACATACCTAAATCTAAAAATTAAGAAATTTCGGTGAATTTAGTAAAAATTTTGAGAGTTAAGGTAAACTTTTCAAAACGCAACGATAGCGCGTCAAAATTTGATCAGAATTAGCAGCGACATCTAGTTTTCAGACGTAGAATTACGTCAGAACTCCATGAATAATCAAGATTGGAAACTTATTAGACCAGTAATAATTTATGCTTCCTTTCATAGGTAATTTGACATTGACAGTTCCTTTTACATATGTTTTGTATTATCTATTACTAATCTTTGGTATCATGTATTTATTGTTCTGAGGTATCATTGTTGTCATATGTCAAAATAAAAGTATTCTATTTTTCATGAAAAACATGCCAAAAATAAAGAATTTACAGGTAATTATGACATCAACTAAATGAGAAAAATCGGCTCTTTAATTTGATATAGGTTATATGCAGTTTTAGACCGAAAATTGATTCCAGGTTTTCATCCCTTTTCACCCCTTTAGAGGTTGAATTTTGAAAAATCCCTTCTTAGTACACCCCTACGTACCAAGGTTTACCTACACTGAAAATTTCAAGTCTCTACGTCCAGCGGTTTAGGCTGTGCGTTGTCTGTCAGTCAGTCAGTCAGTCAGTCAGTCAGTCAGTCAGTCAGTCAGTCAGTCAGTCAGGACAAAGATTCTTATAATATAAGATATAGCGGCAATAGGCACGTTTAGATCGTAATATCTCCACTTAAGTAACAATGAAATCCACTTATTTCGTAATACCTAAAGAAAGCCAAAATTGTTTCATCAAGAAAAAAACATTTGCAAGGTTTCTTGTTTTCTTTTCTTTGAAGCGACACCAAAGGAGGAACAGCATAAACTTTATTTCAAAAAGAAAGTCAAATTAATTTATTTGGATTAATCACAAAGGAAGGCATTTGCATGTTTTCATTTAAAGAAATTAACGTGGGGTTTCTGTAAAGTTTTCTCATTGTCAATCTTACAATATTCTAATTAGTTGTGGTTCGCGTTCACCCCGACCGCCGACTCGGCACAATAAAAAGAAAATAAAAACCGGTCAAGTGCGTTTCGAATTCGCACACGAAGGTTTCCGTACCATAGTAAATGGATATAAATGTTTCTCGTACGGGCCCCCTATTATTCTATTTTTATTAGTTGTTGTTATAGAGGCAATATAAATTCACACACTGTGAAAATGTCAACTCTCTACCTATTACGGTTCATGAGATACAGTCCGCTGACACACAGATGGACAGGCGGACGGGCGGTGGATGGACGGGCGGACGGACAGACGGACAGCTGAGGCTTATAAATAGGGTCTCGTTGGCACCCTTCGGGTAGGGAACCCTAAAATTGGTATGAGAATACTTTTATCCAACTCAGTGTGCGTAACGTTCAGAAGTAGCAGTGGGGCAAGTGTCAACAGTGATGCCATATTTTTTTGTGAACAGATGACTGCTAGACCGATGTGGGTGGCCCAATGCGGTGACTATGTTCTATTCAAATATCACTTCGATCCTCGATTGGGGTTTGAAGTCACTTGTTGACATTACTAAAAAGTAGTTAATTAAGGGGGTAGGGTTATCATCATCATGACGACCTCTGTGGCAAGGCGGGCGAGTGCTCGGCTGAGGCGCAAGAGGCGCGGGTTCGATTCCCGCTGCGGAATAAATGTTTGTATGCTCTGCAAATATTTCTTCCGGGTCTGGGTGTTGCTATATTAAAAGTATATATTTAAAAAAGTATCTAAGTATTCTATCAACCATCTGATTCTATATATCGTATATCTGATAGTACAGGTTTTGCTTAGTTTGGGGCTTGATGGTGTTGTGTGATATATGTCCTCAAAAATTTACATTTACATCATAATTTGGGTACTTTGTCTAAGAAGTTCTGTCATATTTTTTTGCTTATTGAACGTTGTTTGAACATTGGCTAAAATTGTGGTTTAAACTAAAATAAAAAGTCACTTCTTTCAATTATTTTCATAAGCTGATTAACTTAATGGCCTAGAAGTAGTCAACTCGTAAAAGATCTATTTAGTGCGAATAAAATTGTACCAAGTACAATTGACATTCCAAAATTCGAAGATAAGACTGTGTCGCCTGTTTTGTAATAACATCTCTTCTTCATTTGTCTGGGTTTTACATTTAGTTATGTTATTTTTGAAGTTGTTAGCTAGCATGCTCCCAAAAGTAGGTGAATTTAATCTAGAGTTGCCCAAAAAATTGGTTATTACTTTTAAAACAAGGTTTTTTTGGAAAAAAAACTGTCAAGTGATCGAAATGAGTTACCGAGATAGTCAGTTAGGTAGGTACTTTATGTTGATGTAGTTATATGCACATGGTTACGCCGTAATGGCTAGTTCGAATTCAATTGATGATTAAATATGTTTTTGTAAGCCAAATGATGATGGAATTATTAAGAAAATACAAATTTGAGTGACAAACACGCTTCAGAGTGGTTTTTATCGCATCGCTACAACAGATAAACTTTAAAAGCGTCGGTTGGGGCTTATGTCTTTTATTTTGTGTTAAATCAGACTAGGGTCGTAAGAAGTCCAAGAAAAAAATCTCTAAACCAATCCAGTCTCTAATCCAATGGTTATGTTTCAACAAACACACGTGAATCTTGGAGTTGAACAGAATTTGTGGCGTTGAAAGTAAGTCGGGATATGTTTGTGCTACCGGTGTTGAGTGAAGTGTGTGCCGACCTCTTGAAAGTGCGCCACCCAGACGGTCAGCAGCGGTGGACTCACGAACATGGCGAGCTGTGTTTACCCACCCACTACACTTTATCCGGCTTCGACTGCGAATCGGACATCTCATCGACAACGAAAACTAAGTTTTTAATAGAAATTGAGGAATTTATCGTTATCGTTGTATTATTAGCACTTAAAACAGGATATTTACCATGAATTGAATTTAAATGCTAATAATGTTCATAATCATGATAGTTGATCGAGCAAGCGAAGCGAGCAAAGATTTAAGTGGCAACCTGGGTGATTTGGCGTTGTATGTTTGTGGATTTGTTTGTAAGAGCATAACTTTCGAACCGTTATTCCAATCTGTATGAAACTTAGTGGGTCAATAGATTGTGCTATGGATTTTTGCTGGGCAGTATATGAGCTTAACCTGTGAAGGGGTTGTTAAGATATTGGGCTCCGAAGAGGGTAAAAAAAAGTTTTACAAATCTCGAGTGGGGGTGCCATATGCATTGTTTGTACATTCCAAAAAGGTTATTATTTTTATTCTAGGATATATAGTTTTAAGACAACTAAAAGAGTAATCGATGAGGAACACGTAACACTTCACTGCTCCGCAACAAACGAAATAAGACACAACTCAGGAATGCAGACAGACATCGAAAATTACCGTGCATTATCTTTGACCTCATCTACATCAACATCCTTAACACCATCGAGAATATTGGAACACTGCTGCCAACATCCCAAAGTCCTTCTACGGTACTTTAAGGAGTTGGGCTGGCTGGGGGAGGGTTAGCAGGGGGATAATGCACAATAAAGCCCACAGCAGAACGTCAGTGCAGATCTTTATTCCACTACCATTAATTAGAATTAAAATTAGCGGTATCGTTGTGATTTGCAGTTGTTGTGTTCGATATGACTTTTGTCTACAAGTTAGAGTCGACGCAGTCTTGATTTTATACTGTAATGTTAAAATTGGTTGTTTAACATTCTGGTTATGTTATATGTTCTTTACATATGTGAGAAAATTATAAGTTAAAATAATAATACTCAACATAAACCATGTTGAGTGTTCAAAAACTAGTTAATAATATAGTCGATAGTATCGAGTGTGCAGATGCAAATAAAATAATCTAGGTAAAACCTTACTACGAAATATGTAGGTATGTACTACAAAAGACAAAATCCGTTTAAAAATCGAATACCAAACTATTTTGCAGGGCTTTATGTCTAATAACAACCTAATCGCGATAAAAATACAAAGATCAAAGCTGAGGCGAGTAATAAAATAACGAAGCCCGAAAGTCAAACGAAATCATTGTAACAAGGGTAGATCATTAAAACTTGTACGGCTTGAGAGAGGAACGGTCGACATGTGAAATTCGCTTTAAGTGTAAACTTTTTATTAAGGAATCCGTAGAAAATGATCGCGGGCGGAGTTTTCACCCGAGTCAAGTTTTACCTTGGGGCAAATAAAAAGGGACGCGGGGTGCGCGCCTCACAGCGCCGCGAAAATTAATCTGAGTTAATTAAATTTGATTTATTTATGCTGGCCGGGTCGAGGGGGGACCATAAAAGCACAACAATACGGCTAATGAGAGTCACTTATGTGGCTTTTTTCTCGTATAACAGAGTTTTCCGATTTGCGTAACTTGCTCTTGAAAGAAACGATTTAATAGGCATCCGAAGCCTTTTAATGGCAGAGTGAAATTACATTGAAATTCTTTTCAGATTATTGAAAATGTTTCAGAAGTCTTTTTGTTACTGAATTCTACTTGCACCAAGAATTAAATGGCGGTTTAATTAATTTTCTATTAAATCAGAATAGATTACCTAATTAATGACTTCTCTGTTGCATAGGGAGTAATGAAAAAACATAGAATGCGTCCAGCTGCTTCTCTCCCCGAGAATGTCGTAAAAGTCGATTAAAGGATCCTCTCCAACATGATGGACCATCTATATGGGCGATGGGCTGATTAACTGTCACCATGGTTCATCATATTTATCTTGGGACTTTGAATTAGGAGTGGCTGCAAGTTTTCTTATGATTACTTTTGACTCTGCCCACCCCACTAGCGATACGGGCGTGCTAATATGTATGAATCAGAATAGAAGCGTCAAACCACGCCACAAAATCATTATGTAGTACTAGCTGCCGCCCGCGGCTGCTAGCGTAGTGACCCTCATCATGTTAGCGTTCATCACCATCATCATCATCATCACAAAATCAAATATGTCAGACCTACTATGCTACCTAATTTCTAGGCAGTCGGGTTTTTTGTTTCTTTTAAATACTTTAATTTAAAAACCAGGAAGAATTATTTACAGAACATGTAAATATTTCTCCCGTAGCGGCAATCGAACCCGCGCTTCTTGCATCTCGGCTGAGCACTCGCGCGCCACGAAATCAACTAATTAATTTTAGAATCGATAAAATATCAATTATATAATTTATTTCTCATTTTAGAACTAAATCAATGAGTACAAATAGCACACTCGTACAATATTTTTGACTTTCGTCAAACAAAACAAGAGTGATAAGATTGATGAATATCCTATTATCTACATTATGGTCTTTTTTGCGTTAGGTACACTGAAAACTTCACATCATTTTTGACTGAATTGGGTTTCTAAATTTGATTGTTTTGTAATGTTCACAGCGAACCACAATAACGTAACACTGATACAATAAAACTGTGTGTTTTAGCAATAGGTACGTTTGTTTCGCTGCCCCTGCTATTTGCGCAGCGGCAATTGGAAATTGCATTATTAAAACGCTTTTGTTTAGGCATCACAACACTTGTCCAAATCGCGCTCGGAACAAGATGTTTGACATAACGTACCTGTATACGTTTTAAGAACAGTGACCTTTTAAAAGTAAATAAAATAAAAAGTAGAAGTTGTGTTTCTTATAAAATCAAAGCAAGATGTTTTGATGCTATGAAACTTCCAATTAAATATGCATATAAAACTCTGACTAACTGACAGATTGACTGATAATCAGTTACTAATCAGTGTCACTATGCCTTTCGAACTAATGTGGTGGATGGAATTGAAATGTACCTTAGGAATTCTCAAAATTCAACATATCTAGTGGATGCCTGTAGGAAGCTGAAGTTTGTGTAAAAAAACTCAACGCGAACAAGGCTGTTCCGC
Source organism: Scotopteryx bipunctaria (assembly GCA_949320045.1). Classification (NCBI taxonomy): domain Eukaryota; kingdom Metazoa; phylum Arthropoda; class Insecta; order Lepidoptera; family Geometridae; genus Scotopteryx; species Scotopteryx bipunctaria. Next base: position 6,019,290 of record OX439450.1, on the reverse strand, counting down.
TAGTATTTACTGTAACAGAGGCTTAAATAGATAAAAACTAAAAGTAGGAATCATCTCCCGACCTTATCTTCTATTCGTTCTTAGTTAACAAGTAGGTGCTGGTACACCTAAGAACACCGCTCGATTGCCAGACAAATTATTAGGTAACTCAAACTACTCAACTCATTACCCCTGGAGTTGTTCACTCTGTCAACATCATAAGGTAAGAAAGCCGGGTGGCTGAGCAAACGATGAGACAAGGGGTGGTTCAATTCCATTGTGTTCTTTTAACTCTTTACACAAATTAATATTAAAAGACGTGGTAATCTAGGTAGATCTATCTCTGAGCCGCCTCGGGCTCTCGGAGCCGGCTCATGTCAATGTTGATCTTGTTGCAGGCACTGTCTGATTAAACCTCCCTGGCTTACTCCACCCGTCGCGACTTCGTGTTTTCATTCCAAATTCATAATTAAATCATAATATTGTATGCGGATATTGGGGATGATGATAAAGGAATGTGGGTGATTTAGGAGAAAAAATATCAAAAGAGCTAGGTGAAATCAAAGTTTATCTTGGATTCAGAATAGTTTACGATTTTTCATTACGGTATTTAACTTTATCGGTTGTTTTCCGATTATTTGTTAATGTTTTGAATGAAAAATGATCAAGCAACCTTGTTATTAAAGCTTAGGAATTGATATTTCACTAAAGTCCTAAAATGTAATCGAGCGATTTTTTTGCATAGTGCCTACTTGAATGTAGTATAGATAGAACAATATAAGGTAGGTATACATGATCTTCTTACTTATATTATAAATTTGAAAAGTCTTAGTTTGCTTGAAATTACCGGCGTAAAGCTCAAAACGCAACGATAGCGCGTACTAATTTTACCGGTGCTGCCATCTAGTACGAAAGTTTGTAACGATGTTTGGATGTTTGGATGTTTGTGCCTCAATCACGCCTAAACAGCTGAACGGATCTGAACGAAACTCGGAATATACATAAAACATGTACTGGATTAACATATAGGCTATTTTTTATCCGGGTACCACGCGAGCGAAGCCGCGGGCGGCAGCTAGTAGACAATATTATTACAATTATGTTGGATACAAACAATTTTATAGATAACGTCATCCCTGCAAAAACTAATAGATATAGAGACCTAGGTACCAAAGATGAAAAGACAGAATTTTCAAAATGCATCCCAAAAGCTCTCTCAGCTATGTTGCAGATTCCTATGATAGCATGGTTATAACGATGTAGTGAGCGCAACGAGCTTTCAATAAAAGCTAGCTATGTGATTTATGCAGCCTGGTGTAGTATCGCACGTATCGCATCGTCGTCGGCTGCGAGACAACAAGAGAAAAAGCTCGCATCCCCCCCGTTATAGACTATGCAAGAAAAAGTGGGCGTGTCGCCCCGCCCAGTGCCCATCCGGCTCGCTTTCTTGTCATCCTGCAGCCTCCCCCGGACTTATCTCCTAATAGATAGCTATATTAAAACAGATGTAGTCGACGTGTTACTAAGTAATAAAGCAGCGCCATTTTGTCCCTGTTTCTGTGACAGCAATAACGCCTTTATGAGTTGAGCGGCGAGCCGGCATGAACTGATCAAAGAGATGCCCTGTTTCATTTTACGCTTGTTGCATCTCTTTGATTGTTAAACGAAACGTTTATAACACAATCTTACAATTCTTTGTATGAAGTATCAAATATGATCGCAGAGGAATGAAGCTATCAAAGGGTGGCGCGTTGGGACTAACTGATTCATTTCTTTTGTTAGAAGAAATATTGAGACTTTGGCTACATTTCCTCTCTTTCTTAGAAATAAGTGTATGTATTGTTGTACAGTCAGAATGAGAAGTTGATGCCTTTTTATGATTTAGATATTATTTGTCGCAAGTTCCTATTGAATGCAATATGGAGTTAAAGTAAAGTTGAAATCATGCCTAATCTTTAGATTTGTTAGTTTCATTCATGAAATGGTTTTATTTGCTCGATCGACATTTAATTTTAATGCTGATGTACTTACTTTAGTATTCAGGGATTTTAAAATACTTGCCCTCTTAAGTCTTTTTAAGGAAAGTTAACTCGAAACCATCGTCGATTTTTATAAATGTTGAGTTTTTTTAGTAGAAATCAAAACATGTTTGATATCTAAACAATGAACGGGTAAAAGACGACTAACATATAATTTTATTAAATGTCTATCCCTATATTTGTTTATTTTCTCAATAAACTTATTATTTTAAACGAAGTAATATCCAAGCGCGGTCCCGCAGCTGAGTGAAGTATCACTCTATTATTTATAGACGCGTTCGATACGCAATACAAATTATTGTTTTCAAAGTATAACGTTTAGGGGAGCGCGTTGTTTGCAGAGCGACCCTCTGGGACTCCCTTCGGGCCGCGCCGGCGGGCGATGCTATGCGAATTTGCTTCTTGTATCAAAAGCTTTAGGCATAATTTCGCATTATGCGGAGTATACAATACTTTTTCGTTTTGTGACATTGTGGTACTATTAAGCGATGCTTTTGACAATTGAATTGTGATTCGGGTGGTACGTCTCGTGTGGAGATAGGACGTTACGTCGCAGCGCGACACGGGTGTTTGCGTGCGGTAATTGATACGAAGTGACAGACGCGAAGGGTCGCTATCAGCCTCCGGGTAGAGCGCTAATGTTTTGACATCAACCGAAAAGAAATGGGTGTGATTTGAAGTGCCCTTTGTGGAATTATACTCGCGGATGGCGTCTTTAATATTGACTAATGCATTTCGTAGCTAATGGGGAAATGGAATACGACAGGTGTGAGGGCTTAGCAGAGGGCTTTTGATTAAAAAAATAAAACAGTTATTAGTGAAATTTTCAATTACCTTTGAGTAATGTTAATCAAATTAGTTCCTGTTGCAGAAAATGTAAAAAGGATAACATGTATGCGACAGGTATTTTTGACCTGACATCACTTAGCTAAACGCAAGTTAAAAAATGAAAAGTAAATTTTACTTTTAAAAAGAAAAAGTTTTTAAAAGTCTTCTGTTTTAGAAAATGGCATCTATTTAAGTCATCATTACATTCGCCTCTCTAATTGTTTTAAACACTATTCAAACATATAACAATTCAATTGTTATTAAATTAAATTCATGTTAAAGTTTTTTGTTATCACAGCCATTGAAATCTGATTAAAATCTTGTCTAAGTTAACTTATCTAACAACTTCACTCAAATGGACCAAAACGTTACAGATAAAGCTTAATTAGAAATAATAGCCGTTTAGATTCCGACAAGTTCTAAGGTATGCAAATTAAATAGACATTAAAGTATAAAGGGCGGATCAGGCGGTCCATTAATAAATCAGTTCGCTAAAACCGTAATTGTAATCTCAAACAAGGCGGGAGGGAGTGCGGTGTTTGTTCTAACAACATTATTACAATAAGTTGGAGCCCCGCTCGCCGCGGCAGATCCGAGCTCGCTCCGGCCACCGGCTCCGTTCACACGACCTAGCGCTATTCCCGCACAGTAAAACGCGTAATCGATCAAAATATTTATTTTAAATCTTAGCGGTATCTATGCATAAGTGGTTACGGGATTCATCCAGCATTTTTCCGGGCTTTCCGCTATTATGATTCATTCCTCTACTTTTACCGACATGAATGAAGAGCAATTCTTTTCTCTTATATTTTTAGAGGACTTTTTAAGGAAGTCTTGATCTATCTGTCGTACTCGTATCTGTATGAGTATTCTACAGGCAAAATTTACCTACGTCTAATACAAGCAATACTGAATGAAACAATGGCACTTAGTTATGTGTGACATTATAATTTTAGTCTCTATTGAGATAGATATGATAATAGAAAGGCTTCTTTTAACCCTGGCTGTCTCATTTCAGAAATATCATTCATAGATTTATTTTATGGAGTCGCTTGAGGAATTGACTTTCCTAAAAATATTGTGATAAGCGTATGGCTCACTGCAACCGTGATAGATTTTTCAACCACACTTAGTCTATTGAAGATCTTTAAAAAAAATAGGGATTATACTTCCATTTGGTAGCGGTAAACTTAACTTATTAGCTTGGGATACGGTTTTGTGAAATTCAAGGTAGGTACCTATTTAGTACGATGTTTGTAACTATACATAATACTATTCAATTTATTTAAGTAGCTTAGTGCGGTGTTTCTGTTCTGTGTATTATATGATGTAAGATCCTTACCTTACCGGAGTTACCGTCTTTGAACAAATACCTGTCATTAATTATCCAGTCAGTCCATTGATCTGTGCTAAAGGGTAGGGGTTATATCAAAAGCTTTGCTGGGTGGGTAAGCGGAGTGGAAATATTGAATCCTGTATTTTGGTGACAAAATAGTGGATTTTGCTATGGCGGCCCATTATGCCATAGGTACTTCTCTGATTGTATACAAAAGAACAAAATAAACCATTTAACCATTAAAACTTTACAACCAACAAATGAAAAAATTAAAGTCACTAAAACCAAACGTACCTAATATAATAAAGTAGTTGCCGCCCGCGGCTTCGCTCGCGTGGTACCCGGATAAAAAATAGTCTATATGTTAATCCAGTAGGTACATGTACTATGTATATTCCAAGTTTCACGCAAAAACTACGGAATGGATTTTAAATCCATTCCGTAGTTTTAGCGTGAAAGGGTAACAAACATCCATATATTACGTGTAGTAAAAGACTAGAAATTACTAGTAAAAAAGATAATTTTAAGTATTAAAAAAAGCCACGAATCCTTTGTACCTAATTCAATCTTAATAATCAAAAATTATAAGCAATCTAGCGTACTTCACGCTAAAACCGTTTATAGATGAGCGTCAAATCGTCAGTAGGTAGATATTCATGTTTGTTACTAATTAACAGATAGGTTGAGGCGTCGAGGCGTGTTGCGCCGCCGGCAGGACTCCGCCCCACCACCCGGCGACTTACTCTGTGACCCGGGGCTCGTAAGGGCACCTTTAAACAGCGCTACATATTGCGCACTTTGAGGCTTTATTAATACACTGTTTATTAAATCAAATTAATAACTTTAATAACGAATTTAAATACCCCGATTTTGACTGAGTTCTTTTTCATACAAACTTTATCCTTCTCTAGCAATTGGTAAATTTCGGGATTCAAAAAGTTTTTGTCTTCTCTCTACGCAACCTCCGACGGCCGACAATCGATAGATTGGCCACTGATTAGTGAGTTCGTATGAGCTAGTGGCCAACTCTTGTGACAGAGTTTTTAGGCCGCCTAAAGGCCTCCGTCATGGCTTAACGACTTAAAAGTCGGGACCAACAATTTAACGTGCCCTCCGAAGCACGGAAGCGCTCGGCTCGTAATGCCACTTAAACGATCAATCAAGAACGTCTAAGCAAGCTATGCCACGAGATTTAGGCTATATATCGGTGATACCACTAGATCATACCGATGTTTATTTCGAACCCATCTATTCGTAATCGAAAACGAGATTGTTTTTTTTCCGTGACTATCGATATTTCACAATCTTGGCTACAACAACGATACCAGAATGGTCGTCCATTATCGGTCAGGTGTAGGTACAAACTTCCTAAATCATCCTACCACCGTCGTTATCGGTTGTTATAATTACAAAGATAGCGATGTGTCAATTGCATGAAACTAACCTTTGAGATGCACTTTAAATCCTTTCACCACACTGGTCTGAAAGAGCTAGTGAGAGCTTTCTTCCCACATGACCACTGCAGCTCACTTCCCTTCTCTTTGTTATTTAATTACTCTGACATTTCTATTTCTCTGGTATTTTGTAGTAGGCCATATTATGCTCACCAATAAGTTAGCCGTAATAAACAAAATGCGTTATTGTAGTTGCTATTGTGAATGTAGAGCACTGGTGGTCTAGTTGGTAGTGACCCCTTAGTTCTATTTGGCCTGCCAATCCTAAGGTGATGGGTTTAAATTCGGTCGTGTACCAATAGATTTTTCTGTACGAAAAAGTTATGTGCGCTATAACAGTACTCTCAAACGGTGAAGGAAAACATCGTGAGGAAACCCGCGGCTTAGTCAGCTAGCCACGTATTGACCATGTCTTTCCTGTGGACAAGGCCGACTAAGTTGATAGGATGGGCTTGCCCAGCACCTATTCCATTCGTTCCATTTGTTCCATTTGTCCCGGGCACTACAGCGTCCCGTTTGTGAAGGTAAAAGTTGCCTCCTGACGCCTGTATAAATCATCGACTATAGATGGCAAAATGCCTTATTATATTATTTATTATATGGGCGTGATAATATGTATGTATATTATTTATTGTGAATGAAAAGCTACAAAATACAAAATCAGATAGAGTGAAAATGTTTATTTGTGGTGCAATGCGGCTGTGGCTTATATAAAATTCCATGTTTGCTTTCGACCAAATGAGCTGTGTAATAACGTATGCATGCTGCTGAAACTGTGCAGTCGCACAATAGAATTTGGTAGCTCTGCTCCCACTTCCGAAAACAATGGCCCGCGAGCCTTCATTATGCAACCGAGTAATAAGCCTATGAGCTTCCGAACTTTACACTACGGAATTAATAAATTTAAGGTAGATACTCACTGAATATTGCACTTTTTTATTTATATAAGTACACAGGACGACTACAAACGATTACATAAATACACTAGCTGCCGCCCGCGGCTTCGCTAGCGTCGTACCTGGATAAAAAATAGCTTATATGTTAATCCAGTACATGTACTATGTATATTCCAAGTTTTATTCAAATCCGTGCAGCCGTTTAGGCGTGAAAGAGTAACAAACATCCATACATACAAACTTCCGGCTTTCGAAGATCATTCCCTGGTATAGTTTAATGTAAAGTTTGTGTGACTTATCATATTCAATCGGTATAGGTACTAGTTGGATATGATAAGATAGGGCGCGATGGCGCTCATCAGGGGAGGCCTATGTCCAGCAGCGGACTGCAATCGGCTAATGATGATGTTGATGATATGTAGATTCTCTGAAACTAATCGACAAAATTTTAGTAGATTTAACGAAACGAAGCTAAGTACTTAGTACCTGAGTACTGAAATCCTGTTAAGCTGACATGCACTGCAAATTACATTTTGTAAGAAATTATCCTTGTAGGCCGCGTACATGTCAAGTGCACGAAAAAAAGCTTAAAAAGCGTATTTAAGTACGCTTTTTTTTCGTACATTTTAATCCATTTACAAAAGTGGTCCGTACATACCAGTGACACGAGTTAAAAACTGCGAAAGGCTGTTCATCTGCGATGTAGATATCAAAAACCAATTTACCTAAGATAAAATCTCACTTCAAACTGAAGTGTTCATTTCTATTGCCGGCGGCACGCAGTCTCGAAACGAGTTAAATCACACAATCAGGCGTACAAAAGGCTAATCTTATTGCGGGGTGGCAATGACAAAGGAGTTTGGGTAGGTAAGTGCGAAGTGGAGTCGCCTTGGCGTCTGGTACTGGCACCAAGTCATCCAGCCGCCATATTTGCCGCACCACTGGACTCCAATGGGCGGCACGGATAACTCCTACACCCAAAGTTAATGGGACTTTTGTTGAGCCACCGACCCGCTCTTGTAATGCAATTAGCCCCAACAATAGCCGTATCGTTAACGATTTAATTTGAAAGCTTTCAGATCTTTTTGGGGTGCCGCACTAGATCAGTTTGACTTTATCACCTGTTTATCACTGCGTTTTACTGAATTGAAATAGCTTTACTTACCTAATTTATTTATTGGATAATAACTGTATATTCGATTTCATTTAATCAAACACGCGACGATTTATATAACGAAAGCCTTTTAACTTTTAATGAGTCAATTAACCTTTTACTTATCGGTAAATTAATTTACACGCGTTTATGAATTATTGCCAACTTGCTTCCGCCCTTGGCTTCGTTCGAATGGTGGCCGGATTAAAAGTAGTCCAGTGTAAAATCTACATACCTTTTATCCAAGTCCGTTCGTCGTTGCGGTCGTTACAGGGTTGAATGGAAGCAAACATGACATTTCGCATTTATGATATCAGTGTGGAATGTAGTGAATCATTATTAAGTGATCCGTAGGTATCTACTTGCTTGTATTTTAATTTTACTAATGAAGTGTCAATATTTATTTTGTTCCTATCAATTTTCTATAAACGGCTGTAACGTTCCTTTCACTTACTGTAGAAGCAGTTAGTTGGCCAATGTATCGGTTGAAAGGAGTTGTGTTGTGACGGCAGGCGACAATAGCCGAGTGGCCGACCACCCGCAGTCTACAGCCTCCGAACATCGAGCGCACTCGACTGGAAGAGCCCCAGCCCACACTTACCCAGAAATACATATCAATGACTGAACACAGATCACTCCATTGAACGTGAACATCACAAATTTCATTGTTGCTGTACAGTAGTAGTCTATTCCAAGATTGGGCCGTTCCAATTGTCCGAAATAATTCCTTATATTGTAATGACGATATATTGATTGCCAACAGTGAACGGTTTTTGCTTCCGAATTCGATATTATGAAGCCCTTTGAGGTGCGATTTCACACCCGAAGTCTGACATTGTACTCGAGTATTCATATTTTTTGTCGATATTTTTTTGTGGATTTGCAAATGATTTTGAATTTATTTTGAAGCATGTTTCGTAGTGAAATATTGTACCTGCCTTAAATATTAAATTGGAAAAGATATAATGATGATAACAAAGGTAATATTGGTCAAGCATATATTTTAGTTGGTTGTGAGTAAACATAAGAATATTTTTATGTGAATTTTCTGGTGACCTCATAGCTTGCTACATCTTCGTAGCACCGTAGCTTTCATAGCGTTAAAAGTTCCTTGTAAAAGACTTCAACGAGATACACACAAATAGTATATTTAATCAGTAAGCTAACCTGATGGTGGTCTTAAACTTTAGTCTTAAACTGATAATTCTGTTTAGATATAAATTAAAAGATTTTAGATTACCAATTGACAATAAATAACACCTAGACAAACAGTCAACATGCATAGTCCACACTAGGATTCCCTGTGTCGTGTGTAACAGAAACTAAGACCACAGGCATAATGGCACCACAATATCGAGTCCCAGATGATGATGATTATTTATCAAACATACAAACATTTCTACCGCTGGGAATTGAAAATGTTAAGGAAAACGATTGTTGCAGGTTTGGTTCAAGAACCGGCGCGCAAAGTGGCGCAAGCAGAAGCGGGAAGAGCAGGAGAGGCTTCGGAAGCTGCAAGAAGAGAGGTCGTGTGGGCGAGCACCTTTGCTGCGGCCATCGCTCTCCCCCGCGCACTCCCCGCCCACCCCCGTACTGCCCGCGCCACCTACTCCCAGAATGTACACCGATGACTCCGATTCCGACCTCGAAGTAGCCTGAACACTAGTTACAGGACTCGATTGTGCCGCTTGCCTACTTGAAGCAAGTGGTAGGTAAGCTTGGAATGGATTGAGTAGGGTTGCGAGAAGTGAACTAGGAAGTAGTGTGAACGGCCGAATTGAACTTAATATTATATGAACAAAAAAGTGACTGTGCAATAAACACTAGGAGCATAGAATATTTGGTCTATTTGAGTGGTAGTCAAATGCTTTTCGAGTGGTTCTATTCTGTGTTGTGAGGATAAACTATGACTGTTAGTAAATTATTTTGCAGGAATGTAGATACCTACATAATCTATTTATGTCTTCTTAGTTGAAATGTAAATTTTATTGAAAAAAATAGTGCTTAGATATTTTTAGTGTTTATGTAGGTTAGTCTGTAATTATCGTGTACTTATAAGTAGCAATTACCTACCTGATACCTAAGTATAACCTATGTGTAAATGTATAATATACCTAACTACAGTTTCCTGATAAGCGTTTACGTATGTTATTCATATGGTGGTCATTTACTTTAGGTCATGGTCATCATAAAATATTTTAGGGACCTGTACGTAATAATAACGTAGATACTACAAAATAATTCAAATACAATAATAGATCTTCCTGAACCTGAAATCCAGAAATGCGATCTTAATTTTTTTAAGGATTTGAAGTACCCTTGAAAAGTCAGTACCTGTTACGTAGTCCATCAGATGGACTTCTGACTTCTAACTCAGGACAAACGGACGGACAGATTCTGTCCGTCCGTTTGTCCGTATTAGTATCATGCTGAATTTTTACTAGACATCTTTAACAAACAGGGTTACAAAACAAAAACTTGGTATAAGCCTTTTTCTACAAAGATCAGTTTCATAATATACGAAGCGCTACTTAAATTAATAACCTAGGTAGGTTATTCATTCTTTTATCGAAATTAAACAAGCATAAATTATTACAGTTGAGTAGTAGTCGGATTTTTAGAGTACAATATCATGCTCTAAGCTAGGCCTTATTGACTTCGGAAGCCTTTACATTGCGTGGTCCGACACGCGCTTGCCCATCTAATGTACGTATTATGTACCTGCTTATGTCTACTAAAGTCGTAGCAAATCATTACACATATCAATTTTGTAAAGGTAATACGTTCTCCCGAAAACAATAATTTATGAAGACCTTGGCTAGGGGTAGCCAGGTTATTTTGCGTTTAACGAAGTCGATAAATGCTACTGTGAAAATGTGTGGGATCGTGGCTAGCGGCTTCTTTAGACGCAAAGTGATTTGGCTCTTGATCACTATGTTATAATATGTATTAGCTCTATAAAGGGCAAATCTGTAGACACCTTAATGTTAAGTAACAATATTTCTTCCGGCGTGGATTAACTAAGTCTTGTGTTGGGAACTACCTACTGTTTGGTAAATTATATAAATGTAGCTATAATAGTTGCAATATTAATTCATACATATGAAATATTACATTGAAAGACGATCAATTATTGTAAGAATGTACTTAATACATTTTATCTCGTAACTTTCAACTTATTTCTTGCATTTTTATTGTACCTACCATTTTCAGGTTGGAAGAACTATTGAAGTATCAAGTTCAATAAAGGTAGGTACTTTATTTCGTAAAACCTTGTGGGATCACTTAAACACGTCTTATAACTAAGTTTTTACGTCCGTAACGGGACCGAGCATAGAAGATACAAGCAAGAAATTACGCTTGGTTATTTTTTGGAAAATGATTCCGTTACAATCATATTTATAAAACGAGTTGGAGCATTTAAATGCATTATTAGATTAAATTAAATTTTTGTTCCAGGTTGTCTATCGTTGCTGATTTATCGGTACACATCTTAAGAAAAAAGACATCTATGTTAGTAAGTCTTTCATAAATATTTAGGATCAACCGAACAATTTAATACTAGGTAATTCGTTTACTAACTTTTTATTTTCCTACCTTTAATTATATCCTTTTACAAATTCCAGGATTTGTAAAATAATTTTACCATTATTTTGAAGCTTTTACTAAATAATTCGATACATACGTTTAGGTATAGTTTCAGTATTAAGACGTGGTCCCTTCGTCTGCACACTGGTGTAATGCATGGTCAAAATAGAACAATATTAACATCCTTTACCCACCTCTAACTATACCTACCAATATAGTATGTTCTACATCTCAAGGGCATCCTAGCAAGCCTAAGGCTGTATTGCGCTATGAACAGCCATAGTTAAGGCATGGTGTCACTCTCTGTGTCAGCTCCTAAGTCAGCTCACTATCCTACGTGCCTATCCATAAAATTAATGAACCATGACTTATCCGTGATTGTATTGGGTTAAAAATAATCAATGATTTGTTTAGTACCTACTGAGGTTTTCCTACAACCAATTTATCATTTTGAAGAAGTGTGAATGAATGTTGATACCGAAGTGTTATTATTCTATGATTCCATTCACCTCATTGTTTGTTCGTCATGTCGCGTGGATCATGTGAAAATAATACCAAAATAACAAATTTATATTAAATTCATATTTTTATTATGAAAATATTGGTGAAGCCTCATATGAAACAGTACGTTATTACCTAAATATAATTTTTCATTTTCCATACAAACGTTTTTAGCAGAAAGGTAGGTGATAGGTATTTTGTTGCTCAGAGAAGTAAAGAATTTAATAAAATTATAATATTTTATTTAATTATGTGCTTAGTTATAGAAATATGCATCAGTCCCTACAATCATAATTATATTACCGGTATCATAGAGTATCTTTTGTGGTTAGCCCTAAGGTCCTTACTTTACTTTTACAATTTTACTTGTAATACACATAGGGATAGGAGTAGGTGTAGGCAGCAGCGTAAGGGTAGGAGTAGGCTAGTGGTGCGCTGTAGTAGGCAGGTGCCGCGTAGTACCCACTGTAGGGGTCCACGAACACTTGAGGCTTGGCCATTGTGGAGACCAGCAGCAAGGCTGCGATCATTAGCATCATCTGAAAAAGATCGTTTGATGAGTAGGTGTATCAAAATACAAAACATGTTACAAACCAGTAGCATCACACTTCAAATGAAAGTAGGTACCTACCTAACAACGAGGTAAGTAAATTTAAATAAAATCGTTGAAATGGACAAAGGCGATTAATGTGATAACCTCGGGACTTTCAACGGCCAAGAGGTCCACCCTCCCGATGGTCAAATAACATCGTAAACGCAGTCAGCAATTAGTGTATGAGACTCGCGATGGATCGGAGAGAGTGGCATAATTAAGAGGAGGCCTGTAGGCAGCGGGTGCAGATGACCTGATGATAGTTTAAAATTCGTAAATCCTACTACTAATATTATAATCGCGAAAGTTTGTAAGTATGGATGCAATGATGTTTGTTACTCTTTCACGCCTAAACGGCTGAACGGATTCGAATGAAACTTGAAATATACATAGTACATGTGTTGGATTAACATATGGGTTTTTTTTATCTGGGTACCACGAAGCGAGCGAGCGAATCCGCGGGCGGCAGCTAGTGATAAAATAAATATTCGTATGTGTTTTCCAAAAGATAAAAAAAACTCACCAGTTTATACATGCCGGCAGGTTCAAAGGTAGAGGCAGCACAAAAGCAAGTCTAGTCCTCTAGACAGGAGTGTCACCTGCTGCGATGTCGAAGATACTGTAGTGCCTCTCCCGACGACCTCTTTTATACGGATGATCTAAGCCTGGCATCCCGTCCGTGATTGGAAAATGTAATGTTCGACCTCAGCCGGACATAAATACGTGTACAATGTCGCATTAACGCTTAATAGTAGATCCGATGTTCCTATAGTTAGAAGGTATCTACCAACAGCGTGATACATGACCGCCATATTGGTCCCGGATCACGGACGCGACATGCAACAATAGACGCGATTGATGGCGGTAAAAAATAATAGCTAAGTAGGTATTTTGTTCAACTGAGGAACCATTCAATTGATGATTCTAGCTAGATGTTCGTGTAAAGTTGGACGCCTCGCCATGGAATTTCATAGTTCTGACTATGCAAAAAATCATGAAAATAGTGAAAAATGAATTTATTTCTTGGGAGATATTTAGGTACCGTACTCACTGAGATACCTCTAATACTTTCAAGCCATTGCTTTGCAACGGTACGAATTCCGGTATCCTTCGATGAATAGGATAACCATGCCTTAATTAGGTATCCTTGGCTTGACGCATCCAGTCTCTGCCAGCAGCCTTTCGCAGATCAACACTCCACTACTACCTACGTTATTATGTGTTAGTCTTGGACGAATAATCGTCCAAGGTAGTAGTAGTTATGATAGGCAAAGTTGCATTAGATCTTATTCTAATCCATCCATAATTTGTTTCGCCAGCAGCATAGGATTTGAATCTCAATGAGCTTTGAAAAGGATCTCATAAGTTCTTAGATAGAATTAATATTTTAAATTATTCACACGGTTACATAGTGACTCACCTACATACAAAATATCATTAATACTAGACCATCAATCGATTTCGGTATCTACCTAAATAAAAGATCATAAATGTGTATGAAATAAAACTTTGTTATTTTTATTAGCAAAATTAGGTATATTTACTCATTATAAGTACCAAAACGTTTTAAAAATACTTATGGTGGTGAAAATGAGAATTTATAAATTAAGTTACTATCTAATGTCACAGCCAAATAGTGAAACTATGGTTCCTCACTATCCTCCTTTGGCTGTAACGTTTCTATCATTCATCATCAATTTTTTGGCGCAAATTTCGTTTATTATTGTTGAATTTTCGTTTCTTAAACTCGACCGGTCCTTCTCCAAGTGACTCTACACGTTTCTCCTTGAACTTAAATGTCTCGGGCTCCATTATGACGGGTGGTGGCGGCGGTTCCTCTACTTTTGGTAGCTGAAGGTCTACGTTTTCAGGAGTTCTGAAAAATTTATGAAGTTTAGAAGCATGAAGGAGAGGTGCTCTTTCTACAAACGAATTGTTTCTTTATCACTTAAAAAGGGCTTTTGAACGCGCGAACGCCTTCTGTCTGATAGATCCCTTAGTAATTAGTATATCATTGTAATATATCCCAGTAGTGGTGGGAGTTGATTAGAGCAAGAGCTGTTATCAAGCACAATCAATGGAAAAATTAAACATTCATGAAAAGCAACAATACTCACTTATTGACAACTGGTTTCCATGAACCATATGGTTTGGCCACTGGTGCTGGCCCATAGTCCACTATCGTTCTCTGTTGTGGTGGCTCTTTCACCGCAAGTTCACGCATTTTCTCACGCGCTAGTTGTGCTTTCAACTCTTTCACAGCTTCTTCCTGCCTCTTTTTGCTAAAAAATACAGATTATGGCATTGAACATTAAAATGTAAGTTTCTGATAAAAAAATGTTGCCATTTTTTGCTAAAAAATTATGGTAAGAAAACTAGATGTTGATTAAATATTAAGTGGCTGTTTACTTTATTTTTTCTTTTTGTTTTTCCTTTTTCTTCTCTGCTTCAGAATCTTTCAGTGACTTTATTTCTTGATCTGCCAATGATAGGTAATCATCAGGTGCATCCCATGTCGTTTCTGAAAACAAAACAATGTTACTTTTTATCAGTTTTAATACAATACTTTATCACTTGTTTATCACTGGTGATCCGGTCACTGGTGACATGTTTAGCAGGCAGGGTTACTAAAACACGACCAAGTCTGCTGTGCAAATAATGGATTTTTTTGTTAAAAAAATCTTTGTGCGCTATAGCAGTACTCTCAAATGGTGAAGGAAAAAATTGTGAAACTGGCATACAATATTATAGAACCTAAGGAATTCCAAAACATTTTAAGTGCATGAGAGCCTTTTCGAGGTTAGTAATTATCATCATATTGCTTCCAATGAACTAGCTACATGAATAGTACATAGTATTATCAGTTTTAGAGCAAGATAATATCTTTTACTTTGTGTACAACAAACCATTGGTTATAGTGTTCCAGTAGTATGAATTTCCGTCATCTCCTTTGACCTCATTCCAGACTGGAGCAGACTTTGGCTTATGACTGTCACCCACTACTATAGTGGCTTTGCTTTCAGATGTACTGCCTTCATTTATCATTTCGTTTATACTCTGGAAACAAAATAAAAAATTAAAAAAACATTAAATTTTTATTTGAATAGCAATTAAAATAACCACAATGAGCACTGTTTATGTTCTTGTGTATTGGAGACTAACTTCTGCTTGTAGCTTTATTTACATTCTACTCAAACCTACACACATTTAACGAACATTTAAACAAGTACTCTCTACCTACTACCAGTTCATAAGATACAGCCCGCTGACACATGGATGGATGGTCGGACAGCAGAGGCTTAGAATTAGGGTACCTACTGTTGGAACCCTTAAAAGCATATATTATAATCTTATTGAATCAAACCTGTGATGTGAGATCAGCATTATTCTGCACATCTTTCAAGTAAGCTGCCATTGCAGCTGCTTCCATTTTCCTCATGGTGTCATCTATCTTTTCTTTTTGTTTGAATTCCTTCGCACTCTTCTTACTGAGTTGTGATATGTGCTTTTGAACACTTTCTTTATGCCGTTTGCCATTTTCGTGAAATGATATTGACTGGAAATAAATTAAGATAATATTTAAAAGAGGGAGTTGGGCTGGCTGCGGGAGGAATAGCAGAGGGATAATGCACAATACACCCCACCGCAGGACATCAGTGTAGATCGTTATTCCCTTAACATTAATTAGAATTAGATATATAAGATAGAATGTTGCTCTCCCCACCCCATTAAGGATACGGGCGTGATAATATGTATGTAGAATGAGTATAAAGGTACAATGTTCAGTTCAAAGGTACAATTTATAATAAAATGCATAGCAGGTAGATATCTTACAACTTTGTTGTCAGCAAACCAGCATTTACAGAATTCACAATACTTGCGAGCCTGTGATTTCCAATACTCAGTCCTGTAATAAAAAATTGCCGTTTATTTGTAGTAGGTATTTACAAAATTCTAGTAGTAACGTAAGACTTTCTGTTGATACCAGCTACATACTTACATGGTGTTATATACTTTTTTTATTAAAGGAAGTATTATGTATGTAAAGCAAATGAAAATTATGAATAGTATCCAATGATACCACGGATTTTTTCTCTATTCTATTATATTTTGTGTAGGTATCATGAAACGAAAGTAAAAACAAATAACAATACCAATACCAAAACAATCATAGATTCTTGTTGTGTGTGAATTGTGTGATGTTGTGTAGGTTATTTGTGTGAGTGTCAATGTCCATGTCCACCTAATGTAACTGTCAATAATAGAGTAGGGAAAAATGAAAGTCTACACGTTTGAACCCTTCTTTAAAATTGGCCACCTTTCCTAACACACGCTCTTTTTCGGACTGAACGATTGTCTATGGGAAGTTTCATGTTTAATTATTGAAAGATTGTTTCAGTAAAGGAAAAAATAAATTGTCTTTGGCTGGTTACATTGTGATGGATGTCGTCGTCGTCGAGTATCGAGTGTCGTCTTCTTTTATCTAGGTATTATTGTTTACATTTCTCTAATTTATATTAATTTAGGAGTTCTTATTTGATGATTTGTAAGTTTTGAATCGTTACTGTTAAAAGTTTGGTGTCCTAGCTCAAAGGAAAATTATGAGTCCAAATCCTTGGCCGCCATATTAAATTTATGTACAACTACGACTTAAAATTTATCTTATATTATCACTGCAATCCTAGTTACCACTTTACTGCATTACAATGAAATCAAAACTATGATGTACTCAGCTTAGATACTAATAATTAGTTCCTCGCTGTTAGCTGCGTGCGATTCAAATCATTATTTTTTTATTTGTTTGGACGACTTGGTTGTTGACGCGTCCTACAAACTTCGTCATAAAGCTGTTACAATCTCTTTAATCGCTTATTTGTTGTTACAGATATCCCCGGATTAAATTGGTGAACGTGATAAACTTTCAAATAGATAGCTTATGAATTTTAAAGTGACTTGTTGTGAAATTTGTTTAGTGCTGGACTTGGACAAAGATTTGTGATAAGTTTCTAATTTTAGTCATCCCTAGCGGGATTTATTTGGCAAAATGATGACCGAAAATAGGATTAGTTCAAGTAATCACGTCGGTAATAGTTTGACCAGTCAGAAGGGGTATGTTTTATTCATATTTTTATTTTCTAACTTGTGTAGGTACCTAAATATCTTTGATAGGTAAGTACTTACCCTGATTTTCATTTTCAGAGATGTCGATAAAACTATCGACGACATCGGTTGGAAATCAAAATTAAAAATACCCCCAAAAGATAGAAGAATAAAGACTAGTGTAAGTTTGCATGCAATCTACCCTCAATACATACATACTTCAACGCACACATTTCTACTGCATTCACTCTATTTTGATGTTTCTTCTGCCATACCCAACTTTCACTACCATACACAAATGTCGGCACTAGTACTTCTCAATGCACAGCTAGTCGTTCTTTTTTGGAGACTTTCCGGCTGTTCATAAAGATGTGTAGTGCCTCTTCACATTATTTCCCGCAATCACTCCTTTCAACATCCTTCTCATGCTTTCTGTCTCTCAAACAATGTTCCCAAATAGGTATATGAACTCATTCATTTGTTCCACTCTTTCTCCATCTATCAAAATATCACAAGCTGTTGGACATTCATCTCTTTTGAAAACTATAACTTTCATTTTCATACCTTTTGTTCTCAAATGCTCTAAGTATATTAAATTTTTACCATCTCCTACCACTCATTTACTGATAACACAAGTAAAACCTGGTCATCGGCATAGAGAAGGCATTTGATGAGTAACTCATTCATTCTCGAACCACATTTCCTATCTTTTAAAATCTTGTAAACTACTTGCAAACACCTGTCCATGAATAAGTTAAACAGCCACAGTGACTACACATCCATCCCTGTCTTGCACCCTTTTGGATGCTAAACCAGTCAGTGTATGCCCCATGTATCCTCATGCAAGCACTGGAGTCCTCATAGAGACTTCTGAGCTCAAATAAGGTTGCCTTTCACCCCATACATTGACAATACTGACCAAAAGTTCATTCCTCATTAGTTTGTCATAAGGTTTTTTCCAAGTATACGAATGGACAGTAGACCTTCTGACTCTTGGCCAAAAATTTCTCAACTATGCTTCGCAAGGAAAGGATGAGGTCCGTAGGTTCCAGTCTCTTCTGAAAACCCACTTTTGCATCCCGTATTTTCTCATCTGTTTCTTTCATAACTCTCTCAACCAACACTTTCGCTTACAGTTTGCTGATGATGCTGAGAAAGCTATGATTTTACAAAAATTGTTCAAGTAGCTTTCATTCAGTAACAATGAAGTTTGTGCAGTGCATTCTTTGAATTACTATTCTTTTTATACAGGATGTTACAGACACAAGAGGTAATGAGTTTGAAGAGTTTTGCCTGAAACGAGAACTGCTTATGGGTATATTTGAGAAGGGATGGGAGAAACCCTCCCCTATTCAAGAGGCTTCAATCCCTATTGCACTCAGTGGTAAAGACGTTCTCGCAAGAGCCAAAAATGGAACTGGCAAAACTGGCGCTTATTGTATTCCAGTTCTAGAACAGGTTCAAATTTTAGTTGATTTTCTAAAATAAGTTTTAATTAAAATGATTAGTTCTAGAGATTGTACCTTTGCCATGATGATTTATTTGGATTCCCCTTCATTTTATATAAGTGATACATCCACTAACTGAATTGAGCTTAAATGAGCTCAGTTAGACATAAAATAAACCTTATTTAGTCTTATTATGTAATTCACTAAAGATTTACTTTTGTTTCAGGTTGACCCTAAAAAAGATTGTATTCAGGCTTTAGTTGTGGTGCCTACAAGGGAGCTGGCACTCCAAACATCACAAATTTGCATTGAGCTGGCGAAGCACACAGATATTCGTGTAATGGTAACTACGGGAGGTACCAATCTACGGGATGACATTATGCGTATCTATCAGAATGGTAAGAATTGGCTACTAAACACTTGCAAACTTCTCGAATTTTAAAATAAGTCTGTTTATCATAATAATAATAATTATTATCTTCATCATTTCCAGTTGAAGTTATAAATATTTTGGTCATGTTGAAAGGTCAGAGATTCTTTATTTATTATATAAGTACATATCTTCTTTTTTAGTTCAAGTAATAATCGCGACGCCAGGTCGTATGATTGATCTCATGGATAAGCAAGTGGCCAAAATGGAGCAGTGCAGGATGCTGGTCCTTGATGAGGCCGATAAGCTCCTTTCACAGGACTTCAAAGGCATGTTGGACATGGTCATTTCGCGGTATGTACTTATAGCCCTTCATTGATAAATATTATTTACTGCAGAATATTTTTCATCTATTTCATGATGATTTTTTGGATTCCCCTTCACTTTCTATAAGTGATAAATCCACTAACTGAACCTAATTTTTTAATGAAAATAAAGTGATGCTTGTTTTCTCCAGCCTTATGTCAGAACTGTTTGCAGGTTACCCAAAGAACGCCAGATCTTGCTGTTCTCGGCCACTTTCCCACTCAGTGTGAAGCAATTCATGGAAAAACACTTGAGAGAGCCTTACGAAATTAATCTCATGGAAGAGCTAACACTGAAGGGAGTCACACAATATTACGCTTTCGTTCAAGAGAGACAGAAAGTGCATTGCCTAAATACACTGTTTTCAAAGGTGCGTATCTTGTTATCTCGTCAACGTGATAAATAGTGTCTCAATACATACTAAGACTTGTTTATTCTTTCACAGTTGCAAATAAATCAGTCGATCATATTCTGTAATTCGACTCAGCGAGTGGAGCTCCTGGCCAAGAAGATAACTGAGCTGGGGTACTGCTGCTACTACATCCATGCGCGCATGGCGCAGGCGCACCGCAACCGCGTGTTCCACGACTTCCGCGCCGGCCTGTGCCGCAACCTGGTCTGCTCTGACCTGTTCACGCGCGGCATAGACGTGCAGGCCGTCAACGTGGTGATCAACTTCGACTTCCCGCGCATGGCGGAGACATATCTGCATCGCATCGGGCGCTCGGGCCGCTTCGGCCACCTCGGCATCGCCATCAACCTCATCACGTATGAGGATCGCTTCGCCTTGCACCGCATTGAGCAGGAGCTCGGCACCGAGATCAAGCCCATCCCCAAGGTCATCGACCCAGCGCTGTATGTGTCGCGCCCCGATGACTCGGACGCCTCGGCCGACAAGTAACGCCGCCCCCCGCCCCTCTCACTTTCTGGACTCGCTGACTGAATGAATGAATAGTTGAACGAAAACAAAAAACTTATTTGTAAAAAGTGTAATGAATTTATTGTAACAAAATGTGCGTGTAAATAGATATATCGTGAAATAAGACTTTAACCTTGGATGGGTTACTTTTTTTAAAAGTGTACATAAAACGAACATCAGGACTTGTGCAAGGTAACTCGGCTGCTTTGTCCATATTGGATACTGTGGACGAATTCCTATATTGTTAAAACATTAAATATTTATCTGAGTATAAAATTTAGGAGTCTACCTAGATTTGTCCAAGATCTTACATAAATTGTGGTAGACTTACTGAATATACATACATATTGTGAATACCTACCCATGAAACGAACTTAGTTCGAGCTAGCGCTGATTTACTTTTGCTTGTCTAACATAATAACATTTCCAATGCTGTCTTGTGGGTGGGTATAAAGACTAGCTCGAACAACATGTATTTGGGTTGTAATGTTGAAATCTGCATAAGGGACATTGTTTCTGGCCGCTTGAAACTCTTGTCTAGTTACTACAAGTCGAACCAAAAGCTAAGGTGATAGTGATGGAAGTTCACTCTGACCACAATAAATAAGTAAATCACAAGTTAAAAATAAATTCAACAATTAGTTGGGGTTGTAAAATGTGAAATTTAGTTGTAGTTATAAGGATGTTTCGGTTGGAGTGAACTGTTGTCATTGAAGCTTTCAGGATATTTAATTGAAAGTGTTTTGTACTTTTGTTGAAACTAAGCGGCGTCCGTCACAGAGATAGTTCTGCAGCTTGAGTTGGGTCATGAGGGTATTGCTCATAAAATAAGGAAAAATAATTATATTTTATAGTTAACTTTTTTCTCATTTCCAATTGAGATTTCTTGTAATTGTCACGTAATCATCATTACAAAGAGAATTGACATCATAGCATTCCCTCATTGCCCCAAGTGGAAATGAAAGTGATTATTTTTAAAATCCATGTTAGGATAACTGTGACTAATAAACAAGGCAGGAGAATGTTGCATTCTTTTTCGACTTGAAGATATGACACATTGTTCTGTCTATAGGGGTTTTTATTTTAGGGAGCTTTTTAATTTTCCAGTTTGGTGACAAACATTTTGCTCTCTGGGGAAAATCTATTTTGGGATGTCAAGTGAAGAGTTGATGTTTTTGGTCTTCATGATTTTTGCTTGCAAGTTTTTCATTTCAACCTATTTTTATTACAAACTATTTTACTGATGTCCTGCTTTTCAATACACTGCTTTATCTTTGTTTATGCTAATTCACTTAAGCTGATGTAAGTGATTGTGTTGAATAGAAATATAATATTATGTAGACATTCATAGGAAACATGAATTGTTCATCATATCTGTGATATAAACCATGATAGCTTCTTGTTAGTTTTAGAAAAATGCCTCAAAGTACTAAAAACTGTCTTCCGTCAAGTTGTTCCAGTGAGGCTTCTATTTCACTAACACTTGTTTATCGTAAAATAACATCTTTCACTTAGAATTTATATTTCTGATAACATGTGATAGGAAAAACTTACAATCCTTGGTTGCCAGATTAGTTAGTAAAGATCATGTACTGATTTTATAAACTCGACACAAGCATATCATCGATGAATTAAGTGAATTTCCTTGCCATTATTATTTAAAATTACAAAAGGTATGTACATTAGATGCAAAAAGATATATTTTTTGTCAGCAGTGACCACTTATTTTGAAAAAATCTACTAAAATGGGCCAAAATAAACTCTTCACAGCAATGTCTTGTTTTTATTCGCATCCCTTGTTGATTTAATATGCGAGGATAACAATACGATGGGACTTTCATGCCGTCTCACTTGGCTCGTTTTTTGTCTGAATGGGTGTCCCGGTGCTATCAGTAAGAGTATTTAGTAGGAGGAAGCGAGCGAAATGAATCTTTGGTATGTTACAAATTACTATTTAGTACTATTATTCTGTGCCCACTAAGCTTCCGCTGTCCGTTTATCAGCGATCTTGTATGATGGCTGTATCTCATTAACCGAGCAGAGTTGATGAGAGTGTATTTCTATTGCCGCTACAACAAAAAAAAACATACATTTTATCACGCCTGTATCCCTAATAGGGTGGGCAGTCTATAAGAAAACATGCAGCCACTGATTTAATAATAAAATAAGTTAAGGCCCCATACAAGAAACATTTATGTACGATGGGTACTTGACCGGTTTTTGAAATCATATTGCAGGCAACTATGTGAGGCACCTACTTACCTAAGTCCTAACTCGTTCCTCAGTGATAATAACTAATGAAAAGTCACAACTTTATTCAATAGTTTAATGAAATCAGTCAATATTTTTAAGTACCTACAATAATATAAGTATACAATGATATTAGATAGCACACTTCGCATTTAAAATAAATTAATATTTTTTAATACTTACAAAGCAATAAATACAATGATTGTGACAAACAAATCAAAACCACCTTATTAACCTTAATTGTATTATAGTTGTAAAATTAAAAAAAAAAACACGAATATCAGTAGGTAGATATTATAAAAATATCCGATGCATTCGACTCCAGCTTGTTCGATTCGGCTATAATAACTATGCCGAAGATTAATCACAATTCATTCAAATCGAACAGCCCCGAATCTGGGCCTGGTGGGAAGTTGAATTACTTCAATTGCGTTTCAGGTACCTATAGGTATGTGTCGATCAACATTTTTTTTCGGTAAGTACAAAATCTAGGAAAAAGTAATATAAAAATAAGACAACCACCTTTGTTTCCTATCTAAGTAAGACTATTAAGAGTACGATGATGGCAGTAAATTGTCCTTAACCTAAAAACTAATGTTAATTTACTGTATAAAATAAATAGTACATGTCAGTTCTAGCTTTTTTAGTTTTACATGAAACTTCCTAAGTACATTTATATGAGGCGGCTACAAAATGGCTAGAAATTAATTTCTTTAATAATTCCATTTGTTTTGGTATTCATTCAATTTTGTTTTGCCAAACGTCGTAATCGTCACTTCAAATAATACATTTAAACGTGTACTTATAATCATTATTATTATCATCATCATCATCTCCCTGCCCTTATCCCAATTGCGTGGGGTCAGCACATGTATTTTTCTTCCACTCCCCTCTATCAGCCCTCATCTAAGTCCATTATAAGCGTGTACTTTATTTTTCTTCTGGCGTCGCAAATGTGTACTTATAATGTACAATATTTATAATTATTATTCCTACCTACTTCAAAATAATTCTCACCTCATTTTAAGATTAAAGAAAGTATACGTATTATAAACTCCAAAACCCTTGGAAGGAATTAATCCGAAAATACACCTCATAAATTGTCAACGTTCCCTTCTCCCTTTTTAGGTTTGATTGTAGCTTTCAATAAGAAACACAAAGATATTCAAATAAGAATTAACATTTGCAAGATAAAACGATGACGTCAAAAACGTATTGTAATAATAAAAGTGGATTGTTTATTACTGGACGGACTGATACGCTATAATATCATTTTCCGTGCAAATTGTCCTAAAGTTGTTATCTCGATATGGCTGATGACTACGCATTGCTTATAATTAACGGACGAAATACATCAGTGTTATATTAAAGTTGCCTATGTACTTATTAGTAAGTATTCAAGGCGGAATAGAGAGCGACATAAAATTATAGAGTTAAGTTTGAATGATTCAACGTACCAACGCTCATTTTCCTATATACGTCGATCTGGTTTGTGTAGTTCGTGTTCATTCTAAAGATAGATTAGACATGAGTAGCTCGGGCGGAGGTGGCAATCCCGGTTGTAGCGTTATAGCGACGCCTCGGTTCAGAGACACCGCTGGGTAGAATGCACCGCGCAGGCCCGTGAACGCTATTTCACCCTGTAATAAGAAAAAAATGTTACAATAAAATTGTTTATACATTTTGCCTAAACTCCGAGAGGTGTATAAAACTCGTATTCAACAAGCTGTTTTTGTTGTGTGATGGCCAAAGGTCGAAATATCGGAAATTCTCATTTTGCTACATCCACAGGGTGTTGTATTGTTGATGCTAAAGAAAATGAGCGTGTAGACTACGTATGGTAAAGCTCAGATTGCCGCACGATAGATCCAGCAACACGTCGACGTGAGCGCCATCTGGTCCACTATATGCACGTCACTCTAGAGTCACATGTGTGTCACTCTAGAGTCTAGATGCTTCAAAGTGTGCAAGGCTGAAGGCTGTGTTTGGGGATGGTACCTGCGGCGCGTCGTCGACAGTGAATCGCAGCGTGCCGCGCGGCAGGTCCAACAGTACGCCGACGTGTGCGCCGGCGCAGACGCCGCCCGCCGCGCGGCCTCCGTGCGCGCCGCCGTGCACGAACCACGACCGCGCGCCGTCTATGTACATCGCCCAGCCCAGCGCGTCGCTGCCTGCAAACAACATATAATAGGTTCATGTAGAAACATCATTACGCTTGAAAAAACATCTACATGTACCTTTCATAAGCAATAAACTTATACTTTACTTTTAAAACAAAAAAAAAAACGACAAACGCAGAATAAGATTAGATCAAAATTGTAGTGTAAGGGAAGAGAAGACTGTGTGTAAATGTTTGGTTGCAAACTTTCGCCCGCAGCTTTGAAGTGAACACTCAGAAACGATTATGGATTCCAAGTTTCAGCCAAATCTGTTCGGCCGTTATCGTGATAGGTGTGAACACATCAAACATGTGATGGTATGATATGGGATAGTACGCCACTATTCTTACCTAGCATTTTATCCCTTGCTACGTCAGCCCGTGCGACTCCGAAGGCGGGGTCTGCGTCGGCGTCGTATCTGTCGATCCTAAGCCGCCAGTAGTGCACGCCGCGGGCCAAGGGCGTGTCGGCGAGTGCCACGCGAGGCTGCCAGCCAGCCGCCGCCGCGCTCAGACCGTCCGCGGACAGAGTCACGCCGTCGCCGCCCGACCAGCGGACGTCCCAGGTGAACCATGCAACTGTACAAAAAAAATATTACTTAAACTTTATTTTTTATTTATTTTGGCACTCACTACACGTTACAAAGAAAAAAGAATAAACATATAACTAAAACACAGTTTTGATCTGGTTTGTAACATAACACTATTAGCGCACAGCTAAATAATGTAAATTGTGTTGAGCGAACAGAAAGGCAAACTCAAGTTAGATGCAGCGATCATGGTCACGGGATACGTCATATGCAAATTAAATGTCGTGACCACGATTGCTGCACCGCTTTCGATACGTCGTCGTTGGAAAAATAAAAAACCGGTCAAGTGCGAGTCGAAACCCTTCATTTGCAAATGAAGGGTTCCGTACCATCAATGTTTCTTGTATGGGACCCCCTTTTATTAAAGCGTCATTAGAAATACACACTTGTGTAAATTTCAACTCTAGGTAGAACGGTTCTCGTTATAAACTTAAATTCGTGCCAAAAAGTGGGTTTTGTTTGTTTATTTTATTATAAAACGTATATAAAACACAACAAGACATTAAATTCGTTTTGGAAATAGATGTAAAAAAAATAATGCGCCGGTAGTAAGCAAAAGTGGCGCCATCTAGTTTAAAATTGGTAAGTAACAATATTGTAACTAACCAGGCGATGTCTGCAGGCCGATGACCTCGCTGTAAGGCCCCTCGCCGGCTCCGTTGAAAGCCTTCACCCGTGCGCTGTACAACGACGAGTAATGAAGCCCATCCACTGTGCACACTGTCTCGCGGCCGCAATATACTTCCTGAAACAGTCAATGATTTGAAGGCTTAATGGAAGGAAATAGATCATCAATTCCACAGCGCTGGCTATATTTCCACTGACCATATCCAGTTTTGACTTTATAAACTCTCCACTCATCCTAAGTGGTACGCTCAGTTTATCATCAACTCCCGAGATCCGCGCTTTACTCCCACTAACGCCATCTAGTTTCGACGTTGGAAACCCTTCAGTCACCCACCCTCAATCCGCTCAGCCCGTTGGCTTCGCTAATGAAACAGCTCAGCCAGCCAGCGCCCTTTCCCCTAGCGCCATCTAGTTTTCACGTTAGAAACTGGACTCACCCTGAAAGGTCCGCTCAGTCCGTCGTCGAGTTCGAGCACGTATCCTCGCACGGCGCTGGGCGCGGGCGGCGCGCGCCACGCGAGAGTGCACGAGCAGCCGCGCGCGATGCACGCCTCTACCGCCATCTCTGGAGCGCCGGGCGCTGGACACAAATGACTTAAATGAATGAAACGTTTATATGGCACTGTAACACACAAAAACCTTCTTAATTGAGTGTGGGTGCCAAAAAGGCGTCCAGGAAGTAAGTGAAACTTAAAACTTACAACCACTGGCCACTAGACTTGGCTAGAATAAACTATGATCTATTTAGGATGCCGCAACTTCGTTCGTGTGGTACTTGGATAGGATTACCAGCTGCCCCTTTTTAATTTAAGGGTTATCAACATGAAAAATATGGGGTTTCGATTTTTTACGGGAGGGTTAACAGCTTCACGGCTATATCCCCGGGCACGGTATACAACTTCTAAAATCTCCAAGCTCTTGAGATTGTTGATGGTGTCTATTGGGGTAGTCAGAGGCACGTCCATACATAATTTGCTACATGCTCACAGCTCTCACTGCGGCAAATTCAAAGCCACGAGCCGCAATTGTAATAAATACGAGAGTTTTATTTACCCCGTATTTTGTTTTGATAATAACGAGTTCCTTGATTTTTATACCCTGAAAAACGGGGTAACCCGTAAAATACGGGGTATCTGGCAACCCTATACTTGGATAAAAACTTGTGTTATCGTAAGTACTATGGTCTCTCTCAAAAAAAACGTAATGTCGTACGTAATAATTACGGTTCATTATGAAATAGACGAGTATTAATATTCTGTGTTGTTTATTTTGAGTTGTATGAGTAATTATATGAAACATAAACATACAATTATCAAAACTTAGGCATTTATGATTTAGTAGTATTAATGAGTCTATCTGCACCGAACTTTGACTTCCAGCCACCGTTCATTAGACTTCATGTGTGCTTTACTGATCCGTAAAAAACTATTTAGATACTTTACCTGGTGTTTTCATCGCAAGTTCTATTGCTGCATTCCATGAGAGGATACAAAACAAATATTAGTTATCAAGTACATATCAAAATACCCTTCTAATACCTAGGTTGAAAACTTACGTATACATTCGACGAAGTTCATAGTCCTAACAGTGCGTAATACTGGTTCTATGTCTAAAGTGAGCGCTGGAGGGTTCGGCGGCGTTTCTATAGACGAACACAAGCTTGCTGCAGTTTCCTGCGCTCGCGCTGTCAATATACTGCCCACCTAGAAATAATGGAAATATTATGCTGTTATTTCTACACAAGAATATGAAGAATATTTCTATGGAATATGACCATGACTTTGTCCCAACAAGCTTAGAAGAATTATGCCGCAAGACACCTCATTTTTCAAAATCCGTTCAGCTGTTTGGACTACAGTTTTAGCCAGAATGCACATAAACCCCAAACACTAACCCTCCTTTGCAGTTGGGTAAAAACAGTTTATACTAAAGAAACATGATAAGGGTATTATAGATAAGCTATCATAAACCAACATGCGCTTACGCATCGATAAAACAACTAGCTCTTTCAAAAGTAGGTCAATTTGATCCAATTTTAGGAATATTGGGTGTGGCGTTTTATTCAATTTTATATTATTTACATAGTCTTTTATATACATATTTATTATTTGTATGTACATAATTACATTGAGCGGAATTGTGCAGGTCAAGTGTGCCTCATGCCAAAGAATTATGGGCCAAAATTACCACTCAGTTTGACCCACTGGGCATCAACCTTGGAGTCAGCCTAGCGGATATGGAGAGACTCTTGATGAACACTACAAACTGGCTTTGGATCAGGGTGAATGGAAAAAGGGACAAGATGCCTTTGATCAGCAGTGGGACTCAGCAGGTTTATAAGATTGGATAGTGTATTTGCGTTTGACATCAATACTCAAGATGATGTCAAACGCACCATGGTTCATAACAACCGCAGAACTGCACCACCATCTAAAAGTTTGCACAGTGAAGGAGGAGGCTGTGCATGTGGAGATTGCCTACATGAGCAGACTTTTGAGCCATCCAAACATCCTGGCCACGTGGCTAATGGAACCTGTTCCTCAGAAAAGGCTTAGGCGACACAGCATTCTACAACTAAGTCGAAGAAAATAGAGAGCCATACTCAATGGAGTAGGGCCTGACATGCCAAACAGCACTCAAAACATCGGCTCATGGCCAAGATAAAAAAAAATTATTTGTGTATTTCAGGATACCTTTTACAAAGCCATATATTATAAGCCAAAGTACTCGAGAATATAATCATTGAACACTCAAATGATTATGTCATACAGTTCTCAGACATTCCGAGTACACAACTATAGATAACAAAGAACAAATAAGTTGGTCAGTGACCTAAAATGGGGTGACCAAGAAATAAAGTATCTTTAATTATTTCTAGCACACGGAAGTAGTGAAATACGGAAATAGATAACTTCTCTATCACTAGGGTCTATCTAACAATCACCTGAATATTCATTTTTTCTAACTAAATCTTATTAAATACTTTCCTGTAAATGTAAGTTTGAGTAAATTTATTCTTGGCTATCTGGTAAATTGGTAAATTTATTATTGTCAATATTTACCTGAAGAAATGCAGCATGATCAGACTCTTTCAAAGCCTCTATAGAAAAGTGTAGCAGTGCAGTGGCCTCTCTCAGCTTCTGAGCTGCCATTGATTTGAGTGAGCGCATGTTCGTGACGGCTTGGGACCTGGTGGTCCTGGCAGCTCTGACCAGCTCGTCCCTTCTGAGTTCTACAGCTCTAGTGACTTCTGCACATGCTTGGTCTATTTGTCTCTCTAGTTCTTCACACGATTCCTGTAAATGATACAAAAGTCTAAATAGATTTACTATGCAAACTTTTGTGAACTGAAAGAGAACTTTGGGGAAAAAGTGTTGAAGGAAGCAATAGATGTTGGGATACTTACATTAATATTGTCTCCCGATCCTTTGACTAGTTGAATATATTCAGTTATGGCTTTAGCTTGTTCTGATAATTTCTGTAGTGATTGTGATAATTCAGTCTGAAAAGAAGTTTGCTTATAAATCAACCATACTGTAAGGTACCTATAAGTGTACAGAAACTATGTTTAGTTAATTTTCATCTATACCTTATGAGATCTTGCAGCAGTGGATAATGCCTGGGTTTCATGTGAGGCATGTCGTTCTACAAGGCAACGTTGGCAGATAGGGACTTGGCAGGTATTGCAGTAGAGTGTGGGCGGAGAGCCGTGATCTCCGCAAGTAGTCCCGAGCGCGCGCAGCTCGTGCTGGGCGAGCGGGCCGCGGATGGGGTGCCAGGCATCCCTGCAGCCGGCGCAATACCGCACCGAGCACTGCTCGCAGCGCACCACGGCCGTCCGCCTCTCACCCTCGCACATCTGACAGGCCTCCTCAGCCGGCGGAGCCCCTTTAACGCCCCCGAACCGCTCCACGATCGTCCGCATGACGCGAAACGGTGGAAGTCCCTCCGCTCCATTATCGTCTAATAGAACTACTTTACTACACAACGGACAGGTAATGCTGAAGGCTGCGCTCGAATAAGCGGGCGCGGCCGGGGTCCCCGCGTAACTGTTAGGCCTTGAACCACATACCACCCCACTGTCGGTTTCGCTCGACACGGAGGCTTTGTCCGCTTCATGGTAATCGTTCGTAGCTGCATTCTCAGATTCATGAACGTGGATCTGCAAGTTGATGGCACAGGCGCGACAAAGGGCATGCCCACAAGGTAAAAGGACTGGTTCTCTGTAGAATTCTTTGCAAACAAAACATCGGATTTCCTCTTCCATTTTATGACGGATCTTACACTGGTTATCGGTTAAATAATTGCTACGGCTTAACTTATCGTTTTAACAATATATTTTCTTCCCAGAAATAACATTTTTCATACAAAAATTTGAAATTGTTGATTATTATAATATAGGTACGCAAAGTAAACTCACACACACATCACAAAAAGCAAATTACAGAATGAATGAAATTAAAAGAAATACTGATTGAATAGATCTGAATGAATGAGTCTTTCTCTGACTTTGACAAAGGTTTGACTTGACTTACTGAACGCCAGTGGCAAGGCAAGCAAACCATGCAAACTTGCAAAGTTGAGTTGGTAGTGTGGTAGGTACCATGTTGTGGAGTGGAACCATGGTAGGTACTCGTAGATTCTGTATGCCCACGATACAGAGAATCCTAGCTAGGACGATGTATGTGCTGTTGGGTGTTATTAAAAAAATGCGTGGCGTTAGCAAAATTTAGTTGCCTAGCGTATGTAGAGTTGAACGTGCGTTAGCGTGTGCCATCATTATCATCATCATCATCTACCATTTGTTTAAAACGACAATTTACTGTCACATATTGTTGTTGTTTAGAAACTAAATGCTCCGATACTCCCGTATATTTATAATACTCTTTGCTCCGTTATTTATTTAGCGAGATATAGTAATTATGTAAGAACTCCGTAACTTAAGTAACATAAGTACTCAACTTAATTAAAGTTGACCACTTCTTAGATGCTGAATAATTACATACTCATGGAAGGTCATGGTTTTTCCAGTGGATTTCCCTTCGTCTGAAATGCTAATTAAACTCAGGAACTGCTCGACAAAAAGCCTGTATGTAGTGATAATCGAAATCAGGTATAAGTATTATTAGACTCGATAGTTCCTACTAGCAAAACAGGTTACGAGAAAAAACCAACATTATGTATTACAACCTCTCTCTTGGTTGACTTTCTGTTACTTATTACTATTAGTCTCACTTCACCACCACCGTTATTACGTTTGACTTACGAACATGTTACATGAATGTTTCTTATTTACACTTTCTTACCGAGTAAGAAACTATAGGTAGTTAGTTTGTGTAGTAAGAAAATAATCAATAGTTCTGAAATTTTAAGGATCGTGCATTTTATTTCTAGCTCTCGTAGCCTCAGTCGTAGCACTCGTAGCAAAATTTTATGGACTGAAATTTAAAAATCCTATGTTGTAATATAATTTTATTATTTACTAGTCGACCCCGTGAACTTCGTACCTACTGCCTTAGATTAATTTTCAAATGTTTTATTGGGTAGTAATTCTGCTATTCGGGGCGGAGACCATATCCAACAAATAAAAAATCATGAAATGGGTACAGCTAGAGGCCCTTACCCTCAGCCCTGCAAGAAAAAAAGCGCTACTGACGTGACGACCCGATTGATTATGACCTCGGAACAAATATTTTTATTGTCAAAATAACTATCTTGTCACAAATTAATGTATTTATTGTTCTGAGATGTGTACCTAATGTATAATGTTCCAGGATGAAGATAATTTGTCCAATAAGTAGGTACCTACTTAGGTACCTACCAGGTATTTAGTTAGGTA
The DNA here is from genome assembly GCA_949320045.1 of Scotopteryx bipunctaria. Classification (NCBI taxonomy): domain Eukaryota; kingdom Metazoa; phylum Arthropoda; class Insecta; order Lepidoptera; family Geometridae; genus Scotopteryx; species Scotopteryx bipunctaria. The sequence goes on along the minus strand of OX439450.1, from coordinate 5,987,257 downwards.
CCTACACGTGTAAATACTTTGTGAAATTGTTTGGTTGTTTGCGTTTAAGAAATTAACATTAAAGTTGGCCAAGGCTGACATCATAGTGGAGTAATATGCGAGGAAACAAGTGTAGAGGCTTCCTTAGTTACGTACCTACATACCTATAGTAGGTAGGTATTTAACCTATTACTAGGCGTCATTGGTAAACCATGAAAATTAACTCAGTTTTAAATCAAAGTTCTAAACAGAGTTCAAATCATCGACCGCACGCAAGGTGCCCTAATAGCTTACTACGTTAGCTATAATGTACCTAGGTAGTTATACTCTGTCTGACGTACCTAGACCTACGCGCTTCTTCTTCTCGTCAAAGTTTCAACTTATATGAATTTTAAATGTAGGTATTTTGCCCAGTAGGATGCACCTACGCGCCAGCCGATGCGCCAGCCCTTTAGAATTTGGTCTAACTTCTTAGACATGTCTTACGTATCTGGACCTCAAAGCCTAAGGGTTTACAGCGCAAAATTCAGAAATAAGTGTACTTATTCGTCACATAGGGATGCATGCGTATGATATTGATCGAAATACCAGAGGCATAGTCTCAGAACAGCAAATCAACTTCAAGGTACCTACTTACTTAAGTAGGTACAAAATATTTACACCAAGCATTTTGGTAGGTTCCTGTGCCAGAACGACGAATTGGTTCTGCTGCTTAGGTACCTAGTCACGTTGCTTAAATCGACTACTCGCTCTGTCTTTATTGCTTACCAAGCACAATAAGGTGCATTTCACATAAGGTGCATAGCCCACGCGATATCAGGCCACACAGAAGTGTCGATTCGTTGATGTTGCAACTTGATTCCTCGTAGAGTCTAGATTTTATTCATACATACATACATACATAAAATCACGCCTGTTTCCCATAGGGGTAGGCAGAGATCACGGATCGCCATTTGCTACGATCCTGACATACTTCTTTTGCTTCCTTCACTCTCATTACATTCCTCATGCATGCTCATCGGTTTAGGGTACTCTTGACCTGGCCCTTTTCCAAAACGTCGCTGATTTGGTCCAGGTACGTGCGCCGAGGTCTTCCCCTTCCAACGGTACCATTCACACTCGCCTCATACACCTGTTTCGTTAATCTTCTTTCATTCATCCTCTCTACATGACCGAACCATCTTAACATACCTTTCTCAATCCTCATCACTACATCTTCTTTCACTCCACATCGCTCTCTTATCACGCTATTTCGCATTCTATCTTTCAAAGTTACCCCACACATACTTCGCAACGCACGCATTTCTACTGCATTCACTCTACTTTGATGTTTCTTCTGCCATACCCAACTTTCACTACCATACATAAGTGTCGGCACTAGTACTCCTCTATGTACAGCCAGTCGTGCCTTTTTAGACACTTTCCGGCTTTCCATAAAGGCGTGTAGTGCCCCATTCACTTTGTTTCCTGCAATCACTCTCCTTTCAACATCCTCCTTATGCTTTCCATCTCTCGTGAACAGTGTTCCCAGATTTTATTCATTCTGTTTTAAACTACCTAGGTACTGATTGTATCAGACCTAACATTAAATAATTTCAATTCAATTATTTTTTACGTTTTTTAAAAACATTTCCCCGAACAAGTCTAAGTAAGTACCTACTTACCTACCGCCGACCATGTTTTTGATGTTAATCAAAAGATCAATAAAGCTTTTATTTTACTTACTTACCCATTATTTCTTATCGAAAAATGCATCAACTAAAACAATAACAGCGTTTGATTAATGATAGTTGGACTTAGGTACATTCATGTCATGCTCTGGCAGGATCACCTTCTTTTATTTAGCAGAATAGGTGGGCCTAAATTGGCCATTTAGGTACTTACGTAAAATTCAAAAGAGGTCATGCTCCTGAGTAGGTAATCTACACACATCAAAAGTGTCTAAAGGATCAAGCATGTTTTTGCTAGTTACTAAATCCAGATTCGATCTCTACGAGAAACTCTTAGCATAGCTCCATAGCTCGCTTAGCGACCTTGAACTGGTGGACAAGTCGCACGGCGTATGGCCACGTTTCGGCTCCGTATGTCATTACTTCGGTCAAAATATAAAAATCTTCATCCTGCAACGGGTTCGAGGCTATATCAGTACCTACCATTTCTGCCATACCTTTGAGTAAAATGAATACAAAATAACGTTGTTATGGAGGGAAGACATCATTTTGAGCCGAGAAGAAATGATCAGAGCCATACCAATCTTGGAAGCTGGTTCTCGGCAACGTGCTGTGGCAGGCTGTGGCATCGATCCGGGCACTACGCGGAGTGCCCAGTGTTATAAGTCGAATGTTGTTTAAAGCCAATAACTCTACTTTCGTTAAGGACAAGGAAGCTAATGTAGGTAATGCACCTACCTATGTACTTATTATAAGGTAGGTAGCAGAAACTGGCAACATTTACGCATACAACATTACGCACGCTCTATCACTTCTGTGGTTTATGCCTTACGTTTATTATTGTTACGGTGCACCCAAGGAAATGCTCGAGCAGCTACTAGAATCTCCCGGGAGCAATTATTATGTATGTGACTGTTGGATGTTATTTATTATTAATTAATCAGAAGAGGTAGCCGTACCTTACAATAAGTACCGTGTTTTTTTACGTTTATCATATCTTGATAGAATGTCACTCGTTGGAGTAGGTACCTAGTAGGTAATAAATCTAGGACTTTTTTAAGATGATTGATGATTTTGTATCAAAGATTATTCATAATCAAATAGGGACTCGAAACAGTATTGTAGGACAAAAAACCTACTTTCAGCTACGCGGGGAAAAAATATGATCGTAGACCTAATAGATTGGCTGCAGTTGGGATGGGACAGCCAGCTGACAATCGGATTTTAACTAAGATTTCTTAAAAAATTGAATAACTTTTGATTGAATTAATTACGCGGAACATACTTTGGGTTCAATCAATACCTATGTATCGAGGTCCCCCATCGCCCTGACAATGTTGATCTGCCCCTTCTGTTACACCCTGTCTAGGTAATTACCTAGGTAGGTACATACCTACCTACTACATAATTAAATTTATCTTTATTTTTATTTCGTAGGATAACACGAGTAATAGAAGAAAAATAAGTTCATGACTCATAATTAGGTGTTCCTAGTACACAGTACTAAAGAAAGTAACATTAGGCATTCTACCTGTTTGTGTTGGTATTTGTACCAACTGTTTATGTACCTACTTGGCTACCAATTATGTACATACCTACGTTGACGGAAAGAAAAACGTTATAACATTTCATATTTACTTACCTACTGTTCTATAATTTGATGTTTGTATTAGACATCAGTGTTTGATGGGCAAACAAAAAAGTATATGTACCTACCTACGTTTTATATTTTCGGCTTGAATATTCATTTTCAGTTTGCACTCTAAGAATGTTGGTCGTTTTGACAATATTGTTTCTATTTGTTAGCAGTGGGAGCAGTGACACATTTTTGTTACGAGAACATCAATATCCAGACACGTATTCATTACAACATTGTGTTGGAGCTATTCTGAGGAAATATTTCGTCGATGCTAACGTTCTGACTATTGCTGGCGTGAATTTACAAAATTATAGTCTAATGAACTATATACATTCGTTAAAGATTATGAGCATCTCTATCTGGACTTATACAAGAAAATTAATGTTTTTCGATGCCGCATACTTGATTATTGCAAATGATCTTGAAAATTTTAAGGAGTGTCTCCATATGATTAGTAAAGAGATTGGCTGGAATCCATATGTCCGCTACCTTGTCCTGATAGATAGACTACAAGATGATATGGACGTAGATCAGGTCTTTACTACCTTACTGCAGTTTCGTATTTACAATGTGCTTGTCATGAATGCAACGGAAACAGCTGAATTGTACACTTTCAACCCTTTTGAGGACTACGCGTGTGGAAAGTACTATAGTAGAATTACTAAGTTTGGAAAGTGCTTCCGTTCTGCATCACTCTTTCTTTACCCCCCTAAGCTGATAACGGGACTTCGTAAATGCGTCTTCACTGTGGCCTGCGCTCACTGGCCTCCTTACTCTATAAATCCTGAGCTTTCCGATGAGATGGGAACTGAACAATATATTTTCGACTTAATAAGCAAGGTAGAAGGTTTCACATACAAATTTGTTTACAACAATGAATCCGAAATATTTTCAATGGTGTCTGAGAACAACATGTCGGTGTCCGGTCCAATGAACTTGCTCCTGTCGAACGACACGGATGTGATGTTGGGGGGTCTCGTGCTCAGCCAGTCCCGCGCGAGGATGTTCTTCTATCTCCACGGCTATCTCGACCAGGTAGAAGAGCTTAAACTCGTGGTAAAGAAAGCTTCGAAGACTAAAGCCTGGAAAAACTTCTATATAGAATTTTCTCCTTTAGTTTGGTCGTTACTTCTTCTACTTTTCATATTGTACGCCATCGTCTTGACGATGTTGCTAAGAGCGAAAGATAAAGGTCACGTAGTGTTGGTGCTGTTAGATAGTATGCTGACACACGGACCCAAAATATTAAACGCGCGTCGATCGGTAAACGTCGTTTTTATTTTTTGGGTGTTTTTTGCGTTTTTAATGAATAGCTTCTATCAATCTAGTTTAGTAAGTGTTACTATGTCTCCGGGTTCGGATCCTCAGATAAGCGACGAGCAAACTCTTTACAAGAGTGGGCTTAAGCCATGCATAAGCCAAATTATGAAAAGCACTATGATGCTAGAAGAGTCTAAAATAGCGTTGGCTTTTGAGAATTATACGACCGATAGATCTTGTAAATCATTTGTAGGTAGTATCGAAACCGTACGCTGGTCGAAAGACAAGTTTACAGCTCTACTATACTCAGTTTACTATTACATGAGGCAAAGATACTACGACAAGTACGGAGAATCCCAGCTTTATATTTTTCCAAAACCTTACACTAAAGTTATTTACGCTATGTTTATGTATAAAGCTTTTACGAATGGGGAAAAACTCCGCCATCTGGCACTCCGGATCCGACAATCTGGTTTGAGTGAAAGAAGTTTAAATAACGCATATTTCAAAAAATCACTAAAGTACAAGTTGCACACGAAGGAATTCGAAAGCCGGTTTTCCATACCGTGGTTTGTTTATGTTACTGGGATATGTATATCTTTACTAACATTTTTCATAGAAATTGCATCTGTGTATTCGATATTTCGAAGATAAAATACATTATGTAGGTTAGGTACCTATGCTATTGTATCCACGACGACCTCGGTGGCGTGGCGGGCGAATGCCCGGCTGAGACGTAAGAGGTGCGGACGAAAAATGATATTATGAAAATATCACTCGATGTTGTGGTGTTGGTACTTGTAGGTCTATGTCAGAAAACTGGTCATAGTGAGGTATATTATATACCTACTTAATATGTGTGCACCGCACGGGCACCGGTCGATTTCACCATAGCATGCATAGCATGAGTTGCCTTTTGTGTGCATTTCTACACAGCTATAGTGAACAAGATGCACATCTTTTTATTGAATTACTTACTATATAAAAAATTATAAATGGGTTTCAAAGTAGGATAGTACCTAAGTTAAAGGTGTACTTTAGAATAAGAGTAATCAGTCCTTGGTTAAGTTTACCTTAATATACCTAATGGAAATATTGCAAAGCAAGTTGTTTTATTTTTCTTATCTGCATGAGCATCTGCTCGGTAGTATTTAAAATGTCAAGGATTAGAAGATGGTAAGGCGAGAACAGATGGTGGCGATCAAGATCGGCGACGAGTTATATTGGTGTAAGTAGTAGTACCTACTATCTGCGGGAATCTACTGCGGAGGTTTGGAGATCAGTAAGACTCAGTTGGAGTGTAGAAATACGAATGAATCCCCAGTAGATTCCCGCAGATAGTAGGTACTACTACATTTGGTATTCTTAAGGTATTTCATGGTGTTGGTATGGTATGGTAAGATTGTGAGGTAAAGTAAGTAACTGTGTCAGCTACATGGCTCCTTCCCTAGCGAAAGCGTACCGGAAGCTTGACATCGCGTCCACTCCGAGTTGTCCTTAGGATCAATGATGGAACTTGGCGCGATGTTTGGCTTGTGGTAGAGTCTTGAGTCGCTGGTGGGGGAAGTGATGAGGCTGGTGCTGGTGGTAAATGTTGACTATTGTCCGCTGGTGAAGGTAATGGATGTGATGATGGTAAGTAGCTTGATGTAAGTACAGGTAGGCAGGTATCATAGCTACTTTCGTCGACTGTGTAGGCAGGCTTAAGTCGATCGATAGATATGACTGCCGATCTTCTCTCCGGTAGTAGTATCTTGAAAGTCTTGCTGTTCCTCTCCAGTACTTTGTAGGGTCCTTCGTATGTAGGTTGCAGAGGTTTCTTCACGGCGTCGTTGCGAATGAAGACTTGTTCGCAGGTTTGTAAATCTTTATGTACGAAGATAGGACGTCTGTTGCCGTGTGATGTTGTGGGCTGGCTCGGACGTGCGGCATTGATTGTTGAGCGTAGTCGGCTTACATAATCAAAGTCCATGTCCTGGTGCTCAGCTGATGATGGTGGTGAAGAAATCACATGGTAGGCCTAGGTTGTATCCGTAGGTAAGTTCAGCGGCGCTCACACCAGTGTCGGAGCGTGCGGCGGCGCGTAGACCCATCAAAACTGTAGGTAGTTCGTCTATCCACGATGTATGTAATGATAGACGAGCTTTCAACGCGGTCTTGAGTGAACGGTGCCATCTTTCGACTATGCCGTTTGCTTGTGGATGGTAGGCTGTAGTACGACTCTTCTCAGTCCCAACAGTGTGAAGTAACTTTGTGAATAGTCGACTCTCGAAGTTTCTTCCTTGGTCGGTGGTTATTAGTCTTGGTGAACCGAAACGAGTAATCCAGTGTTCGTAGACTATTTTCGCTACGGTCTCAGCTGATGTGTCGTCTGTAGGTATTGCTTCGGGCCATCTTGTCGCTCGGTCGATCATGGTGACAAGATATCGATGTCCTTGTGGTGAAGTAGGTAGCGGTCCAACGATGTCGATATGTACGTGTTGAAAGCGGTCAGCTGGTGCGAAAGTGGATAGGCTGCTCGTTGTGTGTCTTTGAACTTTACACCGCTGACATTGTAGGCATTGTTTCGCCCACGTCCCTGCGTCGCTGTTCATCGACGGCCAGAAAAACTTCTGACTGACCAGCCTGCGGGTTGTTCTTATCCCTGGGTGGCTGATTGAATGAAGTGAGTCGAATGCGGCGCGTCGATATTCTGCAGGTAAGTAGGGTCGAATGAAGGATGTTGGTTGACATTTCGCAGTAGATAGGTTTTTGAGAACCAGGTATTGAGACTCGTCGGAGATCCAAATTATTTTGACTTGCGAGGCGGTCGATAGTGTTTCTGTCTCTTTCTTGCGCTTCGGCAATTTTGTCGTAATCCATTGATGTTGGGCAAGTGATTGCTTCGATAGGTATGCGGCTGAGTGCGTCGGCGACTACGTTGTCACTCCCGCTGACGTGTCTTATGTCGGTGGTGAACTCGCTGATGAAGATGAGCTGTCTTGCGCGTCGTGGTGTTTCTGAGGCTGACGGAGGTTTTTGTAGCACGAAGGTTAGCGGGCAGTCATTGCTGATATCGTGGAAGTGTGGGCAAGGTATACTGCCTCAAAGACGTCAAGCTTCTACCAAAAACTCAGACACTAGTTCCTGTGAAACTACCAGTAAGAAATGCGAGTCCAGATTTAAGTGATGAAGAACAAGTCTTAAAGAAGGGAACCCCACTCGGTCTAACCGAGGAAATTGTCTGGTTGCGGAATTGTCAAGACGTTAATAAAAAGAACAACAAACAAATTAATTTATTGACATAATAAGCTTGTTACAATTATAAATGAATCCTTAGGCTCTTGAACTAGTAAAAACTGTGTTTCAGGGGCCAATGGCTCCTCCCATGAGATAAGACAATTATTATTAAGTCGACAATTTAAGTGTATAATATTTAAGTGAATCTTCTTATATTATAAGAATCTTTGTCCTGACTGACTGACTGACTGACTGACTGACTGACTGACTGACTGACAGACAACGCACAGCCTAAACCGCTGGATGTAGAGACTTGAAATTTTCAGTGTAGGTAAACCTTGGTACGTGGGGGTGTACTAAGAAGGGATTTTTCAAAATTCAACCTCTAAAGGGGTGAAAAGGGATGAAAACCTGGAATCAATTTTTGGTCTAAAACTGCACATAACCTATATCAAATTAAAGAGCCGATTTTTCTCATTTAGTTGCTGTCATAATTACCTGTAAATTCTTTATTTTTGGCATGTTTTTCATGAAAAATAGAATACTTTTATTTTGACATAATGACAGCGATGATACCAGAGATTAGTAATAGATGATACAAAACATATGGAAAAGGAACTGTCAATGTCAAATTACCTGTGAAAGGAAGCATAAATTATTACTGGTCTAATAAGTTTCCAATGTTAATTATTCATGGAGTTCTGACGTAATTCTACGTCTGATAACTAGATGTCGCTGCCAATTCTGATCAAATCCTAGAACGCGCTATCGTTGCGTTTTGGAAAGTTTACCTTAACTCTCAAAATTTTTACTAAATTCACCGAAATTTCTTAATTTTTAGATTTAGGTATGTTTGTTACTCTTTCACGCAAAAACTACGGAATATACTTACATACCCTATTATTCATATTCGTTCGCTAAAGTTAGCCATTGCTTAAAGTTAGCCCTGTCACTGTTTGTCGTTATGAAATGGTAAGAGATGGCAATACTTTAGTCATCGTTTAGCGTACACTATATTATAATGAATAATGAGGATAGTAGGTACCTACGTGTGCTGGAATGGGACATAGGGTACTTTTTATCTGGGTACCACGTGAGAAAAGCCGCGGGCGGCTGCTAGTATAATATAAAAAAAGGAATGAAAGGTAGAAAAAAAAGAATGTAAAGCATCTCTGCTACATTTTGTGTTTGTTTATGGAAAGGTTTGATTATTATTATCTGTGATAATTAAAAATTATCTGTGTAAATATGTTGTGTTTATTTTGTACCTCAGTTATTTTAATATTAAATATGGAATTCGGTGAGCATACGCTCAATGCCCTCATAATCAAAATTATTAAGCCAAATAAGGATAATTTTCTTAATTTCATTATTACTATTGTTTTTGATTTTGATTTCTTTATTAAGCTTGTTGTATAGGTATATGTGGAACCAAAACGTTAAACTGTTTTTGAGCATGTGTTGTTCGCACTCTCGGTATAGAGCATTTATCAATTCTTTTAGATGTTAGGTAGGTAAGGCACTACTTTTCTGTGATAGCGTCTAAGGCACTCGTAGATATAAAGTTTTCTAACACTTAGCACATTTGTTTTATCATAGATTGCTGTCGTAGGGTGTCTGTATGGCAGGTAAAGTAGTACCTTTAGGTGAGCTGAGCACGTTCGGCTGCAATGAGCACTGTTGATGTAAACAGCATATTAGAGGGCTGCAAAGGTGACTTGTCGAAAATACAGTGGATGAGGGCCAGGAATTTAATGCTACGCTTTGCGGATATTTTCTCAAGGAATGATAGCGATATTGGGAAGACAGGACTAGCTAAGCACAGCATCAATACTAGAAAAAATTACCCATTCAGCAGCTGCCTCGACGAGTTCCATTCGCGAAAGAGAAGGAAGTGGAAGACATGATTCGAGACATGGAGAAAAACGGGGTTATAGAGTCATCGTCAAGTCCATGATGTTCCAAAAATGAATTGAAATATTTGGAAGAAGTTCTTAAAAAAAAAGAAGAGAAAAGACAAAAGACAATCGAAATTAACCGAATAAAAGGCAAAACGAGCCGAGCAGCCCGCAGTTTGGTCTAGTCCAGCGAACTGGTAGAAACTGGAAAAAGAAGAAAAGTGAAGTGAAAAGTGAAAGTGAAGTGAAAGTCAAGTGCAGTGACGTGAGTGCCGTGGGAGGACTACACCAGTTCTGTGAGGACTACGTGGTCTCCTACTTCAGTGAGGACTACGTCGGAAACGAGCACCCTATGAACACTACATCAGTGTGTGGTGTCTTCAATAAACGTCATCTCAGAAGACCAGTCGTTTCCTTCCAATCCTGTACCCAGTTTGAAACTAAAATAAAAAGTAAGATTCATTTCAAATTAATTTAGCAAATGGCGATCCGTGATCTCTGCCTACCCCTATGGGAAACAGGCGTGATTTTATGTATGTAGATTCTTTTCTTTGGTGAAAGAAGACTTAGTACTAACTCCTTAATTAAATTTCAAATCAGAGGTAAAAGTCATGATGGCGAAATAGAAAAAAAGCATTTCCCTCTAAAATTAAGATAAGTATTATTAATTTTAAATAAAAATAAAAATCGTGTCTAGTACGAGTGAAACAACTAGGTAATAACAATTTCAGCGGAGGTTAAATAAAAACCTTGCATTCATTAAAACCTATTGATTTCTGAAGCTATTACGTTAATTAGAATATAGGCTGTCCTTAGTTTTGATATTGAATTTACTATTTGATGTTTGGATTTGAGCCTACTGTTATTTTAGAAAAAATAGACGAATCTATCTGAGACAACAAAAATTGCATAAATAAACTTTGAGCCTATTTTAAGTTCAAATGTATGCCAAGCCGCACAGGCAGGCGGTAGCATAATGTACCTAACCTACCTACTGGCAAAACTTAGGTTGGTGTATTATTTTTTATCTCTATTCTCATTACAGAACTCATGTAGTACATCAAATTTCATTAAATAACAGATCTAAGAGTTTTTATCATTATTTTAATTCATAAAAATATGTGGCGCGAAAACACATTTTCATGATAGTCAGGTATCCATTTGAATTTCCGTGTTGCGAAAACACGACTGTCCACTTATGTTTTTAGTCCTGAGTAAGTCTTTATCCCGCTAGGTGGGGTCGGCTCAACATGTTTTCCTCTTCCATCTTCTTCTATCACTCAGTACTCACTCATTTCACACGTATGTACCTACTCTTTCACACAATTTATCCCTCTTTTCTTAGGCCTTTCTCTGCCTGTGTATGCATCCACATTAATATTCAACAATTTTCTTGTAACATTTATGCTTATGTATATATTTAGTCTTTTATTTATCTATTATACATTAAAATATAATTAAACTTATTTAAACATGAAATCGAAATGTCTGTTGTCGCCCAAAGTTTACTCTCGAGCGTAAGCGAAGGCAAAGAAACTAAGACTAAGTAGTTGAAGACTAGAACCAAGAGAGGAGCGAGGGATTTAAGCTCGCCCAAGATGAAGACAACTTTATCCCCGAGGTATGTTTGGTATGTTCGTATGAGCTAGTGGCCAACTCTAGTGACGGAGTTTTTAGGCCGCCTAAAGGCCTCCGTCATGGCTTGACGACTTAAAAGCCGGGACCGACTGTTAAACGTGCCCTCCGAAGCACGGAAGCGCTCAGCTCGTAATGCCACTTGCGGTCACACATCCCGATTTGTGACCGCGCATATCGTTACTTAACTTTATCCCCGAGGTGAATACTCTACTTATTATACCTGTGAGATTATTTTTTATGTTTTTTAAAAACATTTGCCCGAACAAGTCTAAGTAAATACCGCCGACCATGTTTTTGATGTTAATGATAAGATCAATAAACATTTTATTTTACTTATTTACCCACTATTTCTTATCGAAAATTGCATCAACTAAAACAATAACATCGTTTGATTAATGATCGATGGATCTAAGTACATATTTCATGTTATGCTCTCCCGTCACCACCAGGGTCTGGACCACCTTCTTGTATTTAGCAGAATAGGTACCTACCTAACTTGTCCATTTACGTAAAATTCAAAAGTCAGAGATCATGCTCCTCAGCAGGTAATCTACACACATCAAAAGTGTCTAGGGATCAAGCATGTTTATGCTAGTTACAAATAATCGAATAAATTCGTTCCAGATTCGATCCCTAAGAAAAACTCTGAGCATAGCCCTCTCTATAGCTCGCTGAGCGACTTTGAACTGGTGGACAAGTCGCATGGTAAGTGGCCACGTTTCGGCTCTGTATGTCATTATTTCGGTCAAAAGATGAAAATCTTCATCCTGCAACGGGTTCGAGGCCATATCAGTACAATTCCTGCCATACTTCTGAGTGAAATAAATACAAAATAACGTTTTTATGGAGGGAAGACGTCTTTTGAGTCGAGAAGAAATGATCAGAGCCATGGCATTGTTTGAAGCTGGTTCTCGGCAACGTGCTGTGGCACTCGATCTGGGCACTACGCGGAGTATTGCCTGTATTTAAATAAAGATAAATTTTATTATTTAGTAGGTATGCCTACTACATAATTAAATTTATTTTTATTTTTATTTCGTAGGATAACAAGTAATGGAAGAAAAAACAAGTTCATGACTCATAATATAGGTACCCAGTACTAAAGAAAATAACATTGGGCATTCTACATATTTGTGTTGGTATTTGTACTAACTGTTTATGTACTTGGTTACCAACTCTGTACCTACGCTGACGGAAAGAAAAACGTTATAACATTTTCATATTTACTTACCGACCGTTCCAATAATTTGATGTTAGTATTAGACATCAGTGATTGATAGGCAAACAAAAAAGTATATGTACCTACCTACGTTTTATATTCTTGGCTTGAATATTCATTTTCAGTTTGCACTCTAAGAATGTTGGTCGTTTTGACAATATTGTTTCTATTTGTTAGCAGTGGAAGCAGTGACAAATTTCTGTTACGAGAACATCAATATCCAGACACGTATTCATTACAACATTGTGTTGGAGCTATTCTGAGGAAATATTTCGTCGATGCTAACGTTTTGACTATTGCTGGCGTGAATTTACAAGATTATAGTCTAATGAACTATATACATTCGTTGAAGATTATGAGCATCTCTATCTGGACTTATACAAGAAAATTAATGTTTTTCGATGCCGCATACTTGATTATTGCAAATGATCTTGAAGATTTTAAGGAGTGTCTCCATATGATTAGTAAAGAGATTGGCTGGAATCCATATGTCCGCTACCTTGTCCTGATAGATAACCTACAAGATGATATGGACGTAGATCAGGTCTTTACTACCTTACTGCAGTTTCGTATTTACAATGTGCTTGTCATGAATGCAACGGAAACAGCTGAATTGTACACTTTCAACCCTTTTGAGGACTACGCGTGTGGAAAGTACTATAGTAGAATTACTAAGTTTGGAAAGTGCTTCCGTTCTGCATCACTCTTTCTTTACCCCCCTAAGCTGATAACGGGACTTCGTAAATGCGTCTTCACTGTGACCTGCGTTCACTGGCCTCCTTACTCTATAAATCCTGCGCTTTCTGACGAGCGTCCATATGAGATGGGAAGCGAACAATATATTTTCGACTTAATAAGCAAGGTAGAAGGTTTCACATACAAATTTGTTTACAACTATGATTTCGAAATGTTTTCAACGGTGTCTGAGAACAACATGTCGGTGTCCGGTCCAATGAACTTGCTCCTGACGAACAAAACGGATGTGATGTTGGGGGGTCTCATGCTCACCCAGTCCCGCGCAAAGATGTTCTTCTTTATCCACGGCTATCTTGACCAGGTAGAAGAGCTTAAACTCGTGGTAAAGAAAGCTTCAAAGACTAAAGCTTGGAAAAACTTCTTTATAGAATTTTCTCCTTTAGTTTGGTCGTTACTTCTTCTACTATTCATATTGTACGCCATCGTATTGACGATGTTGTTAAGAGCGAAAGATAAAAGTCACGTAGTGTTGGTGCTGTTAGATAGTATGCTGACACATGGACCCAAAATATTAAACGCGCGTCAATCGGTAAACGTCGTTTTTATTTTTTGGGTGTTTTTTGCGTTTTTAATGAATAGCTTCTATCAATCTAGTTTAGTAAGTGTTACTATGTCTCCGGGTTCGGATCCTCAGATAAGCGACGAGCAAACTCTTTACAAGAGTGGGCTTAAGCCATGCTTAAGCCAGATTATGAAAAACACTATGATGCAAGAACAGTCTGAACTAGCGTTGGCTTTTGAGAATGATACGACCGATAGATCTTGTGATTCACTTTCCGATAGTATCGAAACCGTACGACGGTCGGAAGACAGGTTTACAGCTCTAGTATACTCAGTTTACTATTACATTAGGGAAAGATACTACGATAAGTACGGAGAATCCCAGATTTATATTTTTCCAAAACCTTACACTAAAATTATTTACGCTTTGTTTATGTATAAAGCTTTCACGAATGGGGAAAAACTCCGCCAGCTGGCACTCCGGATCCGACAATCTGGTTTGAGTGAAAGAAGTTTAAATAACGCATATTTCAAAAAATCACTAAAGTACAAGTTTCACACGAAGGAATTCGAAAGCCGGTTTTCCATACCGTGGTTTGTTTATGTTACTGGGATATGTATATCTTTACTAACATTTTTCATAGAAATTGCATCTGTGTATTCGATATTTCGAAGATAAAATACATTATGTAGGTACCTATGCTATTGTATCCACGACGACCTCGGTGGCGTGGCGGGCGAATGCCCGGCTGAGACGTAAGAGGTGCGGACGAAAAATGATATTATGAAAATATCACTCGATGTTGTGGTGTTGGTACTTGTAGGTCTATGTCAGAAAACTGGTAATAGTGAGGTATATTATATACCTACTTAATATGTGTGCACCGCACGGGCACCGGTCGATTTCACCATAGCATGCCTAGCATGAGTTGCCTTTTGTGTGCATTTCTACACAGCTATAGTGAACAAGATGCACATCTTTTTATTGAATTACTTACTATATAAAAAATTATAAATGGGTTTCAAAGTAGGATAGTACCTAAGTTAAAGGTGTACTTTAGAATAAGAGTAATCAGTCCTTGGTTAAGTTTACCTTAATATACCTAATGGAAATATTGCAAAGCAAGTTGTTTTATTTTTCTTATCTGCATGAGCATCTGCTCGGTAGTATTTAAAATGTCAAGGATTAGAAGATGGTAAGGCGAGAACAGATGGTGGCGATCAAGATCGGCGACGAGTTATATTGGCAACGGGCAGTCATTGCTGATATCGTGGAAGTGTGGGCAAGGTATACTGCCTCAAAGACGTCAAGCTTCTACCAAAAACTCAGACACTAGTTCCTGTGAAACTACCAGTAAGAAATGCGAGTCCAGATTTAAGTGATGAAGAACAAGTCTTAAAGAAAGGAACCCCACTCGGTCTAACCGAGGAAATTGTCTGGTTGCGGAATTGTCAAGACGTTAATTAAAAAGAACAACAAACAAATTAATTATTAAGATTGTTACAATTATAAATGAATCCTTAGGTTCCTGAACTAGTAAAAACTGTGTTTCAGGGGTCAATGGCTCCTCCCATGAGATAAGACAATTATTATTATGTCGACAATTTAAGTGTATAATATCTAAGTGAATCTTTTTATATTATAAGAATCTTTGTCCTGACTGACTGACTGACTGACTGACTGACTGACTGACTGACAGACAACGCACAGCCTAAACCGCTGGACGTAGAGACTTGAAATTTTCAGTGTAGGTAAACCTTGGTACGTAGGGGTGTACTAAGAAGGGATTTTTCAAAATTCAACCTCTAAAGGGGTGAAAAGGGATGAAAACCTGGAATCAATTTTTGGTCTAAAACTGCACATAACCTATATCAAATTAAAGAGCCGATTTTTCTCATTTAGTTGATGTCATAATTACCTGTAAATTCTTTATTTTTGGCATGTTTTTCATGAAAAATAGAATACTTTTATTTTGACATAATGACAGCGATGATACCAGAGATTAGTAATAGATGATACAAAACATATGGAAAAGGAACTGTCAATGTCAAATTACCTGTGAAAGGAAGCATAAATTATTACTGGTCTAATAAGTTTCCAATGTTAATTATTCATGGAGTTCTGACGTAATTCTACGTCTGATAACTAGATGTCGCTGCCAATTCTGATCAAATCCTAGAACGCGCTATCGTTGCGTTTTGGAAAGTTTACCTTAACTCTCAAAATTTTTACTAAATTCACCGAAATTTCTTAATTTTTAGATTTAGGTATGTTTGTTACTCTTTCACGCAAAAACTACGGAATATACTTACATACCCTATTATTCATATTCGTTCGCTAAAGTTAGCCATTGCTTAAAGTTAGCCCTGTCACTGTTTGTCGTTATGAAATGGTAAGAGATGGCAATACTTTAGTCATCGTTTAGCGTACACTATATTATAATGAATAATGAGGATAGTAGGTACCTACGTGTGCTGGAATGGGACATAGGGTACTTTTTATCTGGGTACCACGTGAGCGAAGCCGCGGGCGGCTGCTAGTATAATATAAAAAAAGAATGTAAGGTAAAAAAAAGGAATGAAAGGTAGAAAAAAAAGAATGTAAAGCATCTCTGCTACATTTTGTGTTTGTTTATGGAAAGGTTTGATTATTATTATCTGTGATAATTAAAAATTATCTGTGTAAATATGTTGTGTTTATTTTGTACCTCAGTTATTTTAATATTAAATACGGAATTCGGTGAGCATACGCTCAATGCCCTCATAATCAAAATTATTAAGCCAAATAAGGATAATTTTCTTAATTTCATTATTACTATTGTTTTTGATTTTGATTTCTTTATTAAGCTTGTTGTATAGGTATATGTGGAACCAAAACGTTAAACTGTTTTTGAGCATGTGTTGTTCGCACTCTCGGTATAGAGCATTTATCAATTCCTTTAGATGTTATAGGTAGGTAAGGCACTACTTTTCTATGATAGCGTCTAAGGCACTCGTAGATATAAAGTTTTCTAACACTTAGCACATTTGTTTTATCATAGACTGCTGTCGTAGGGTGTCTGTATGGCAGGTAAAGTAGTGCCTTTAGGTGAGCACGTTCGGCTGCAATGAGCACTGTTGATGTAAACAGCATATTAGAGGGCTGCAAAGGTGACTTGTCGAAAATACAGTGGATGAGGGCCAGGAATTTAATGCTACGCTTTGCGGATATTTTCTCAAGGAATGATAGCGATATTGGGAAGACAGGACTAGCTAAGCACAGCATCAATACTAGAAAAAATTACCCATTCGGCAGCTGCCTCGACGAGTTCCATTCGCGAAAGAGAAAGAAGTGGAAGACATGATTCGAGACATGGAGAAAAACGGGGTTATAGAGTCATCGTCAAGTCCATGATGTTCCAAAAATGAATTGAAATATTTGGAAGAAGTTCTTAAAAAAAAGAAGAGAAAAGACAAAAGACAATCGAAATTAACCGAATAAAAGGCAAAACGAGCCGAGCAGCCCGCAGTTTGGTCTAGTCCAGCGAACTGGTAGAAACTGGAAAAAGAAGAAAAGTGAAGTGAAAAGTGAAAGTGAAGTGAAAGTCAAGTGCAGTGACGTGAGTGCCGTGGGAGGACTACACCAGTTCTGTGAGGACTACGTGGTCTCCTACTTCAGTGAGGACTACGTCGGAAACGAGCACCCTATGAACACTACATCAGTGTGTGGTGTCTTCAATAAACGTCATCTCAGAAGACCAGTCGTTTCCTTCCAATCCTGTACCCAGTTTGAAACTAAAATAAAAAGTAAGATTAATTTCAAATTAATTTAGCAAATGGCGATCCGTGATCTCTGCCTACCCTTATGGGAAACAGGCGTGATTTTTTGTATGTAGATTCTTTTCTTTGGTGAAAGAAGACTTAGTACTAACTCCTTAATTAAATTTCAAATCAGAGGTGAAAGTCATGATGGCGAAATAGAAAAAAAAAGCATTTCCCTCTAAAATTAAGATAAGTATTATTCATTTTAAATAAAAATCGTGTCTAGTACGAGTGAAACAACTAGGTAATAACAATTTCAGCGGAAGTTAAATAAAAACCTTGCATTCATTAAAACCTATTGATTTCTGAAGCTATTACGTTAATTAGAATATAGGCTGTCCTTAGTTTTGATATTGAATTTACTATTTGATGTTTGGATTTGAGCCTACTGTTATTTTAGAAAAAATAGACGAATCTATCTGAGACAACAAAAATTGCATAAATAAACTTTGAGCCTATTTTAAGTTCAAATGTATGCCAAGCCGCACAGGCAGGCGGTAGCATAATGTACCTAACCTACCTACTGGCAAAACTTAGGTTGGTGTATTATTTTTTATCTCTATTCTCATTACAGAACTCATTTAGTACATCAAATTTCATTAAATAACAGATCTAAGAGTTTTTATCATTATTTTAATTCATAAAAATATGTGGCGCGAAAACACATTTTCATGATAGTCAGGTATCCATTTGAATTTCCGTGTTGCGAAAACATGACTGTCCACTTATGTTGTTAGTCCTGAGTAAGTCTTTATCCCGCTAGGTGGGGTCGGCTCAACATGTTTTCCT
Source organism: Scotopteryx bipunctaria (assembly GCA_949320045.1). Taxonomy (NCBI): domain Eukaryota; kingdom Metazoa; phylum Arthropoda; class Insecta; order Lepidoptera; family Geometridae; genus Scotopteryx; species Scotopteryx bipunctaria. The sequence continues at coordinate 5,968,888 of OX439450.1, read as the reverse complement.
CTTCCATCTTCTTCTATCACTCAGTACTCACTCATTTCACATGTATGTACCTACTCTTTCACACAATTTATCCCTCTTTTCTTAGGCCTTTCTCTGCCTGTGTATGCATCCACATTAATATTCAACAATTTTCTTGTAACATTTATGCTTATGTATATATTTAGTCTTTTATTTATCTATTATACATTAAAATATAATTAAACTTATTTTAAACATGAAATCGAAATGTCTGTTGTCGCCCAAAGTTTACTCTCGAGCGTAAGCGAAGGCAAAGAAACTAAGACTAAGTAGTTGAAGACTAGAACCAAGAGAGGAGCGAGGGATTTAAGCTCGCCCAAGATGAAGACAACTTTATCCCCGAGGTATGTATGTATATTCGTATGAGCTAGTGGCCAACTCTAGTGACGGAGTTTTTAGGCCGCCTAAAGGCCTCCGTCATGGCTTGACGACTTAAAAGCCGGGACCGACTCTTAAACGTGCCCTCCGAAGTACGGAGGCGCTCAGCTCGTAATGCCACTTGCGGTCACACATCCCGATTTGTGACCGCGCATATCGTTACTTAACTTTATCCCCGAGGTGAATACTCTACTTATTATACCTGTGAGTTTATTTTTTATGTTTTTTAAAAACATTTGCCCGAACAAGTCTAAGTAAGTACCGCCGACCATGTTTTTGATGTTAATCATAAGATCAATAAACCTTTTATTTTACTTATTTACCCACTATTTCTTATCGAAAATTGCATCAACTAAAACAATAACATCGTTTGATTAATGATCGATGGATCTAAGTACATATTTCATGTTATGCTCTCCAGTCACCACCAGGGTCTGGACCACCTTCTTATATTTAGCAGAATAGGTACCTAACTTGTCCATTTACGTAAAATTCAAAAGTCAGAGATCATGCTCCTCAGCAGGTAATCTACACACATCAAAAGTGTCTAGGGATCAAGCATGTTTATGCTAGTTACAAATAATCGAATTAATAAGAGAAACTCTGAGCATAGCCCTCTCCATAGCTCGCTGAGCGACCTTGAACTGGTGGACAAGTCGCATAGTAAGTGGCCACGTTTCGGCTCCGTATGTCATTATTTCGGTCAAAAGATGAAAATCTTCATCCTGCAACGGGTTCGAGGCCATATTAATACAATTCCTGCCATACTTCTGAGTGAAATAAATACAAAATAACGTTGTTATGGAGGGAAGACGTCTTTTGAGCCGAGAAGAAATGATCAGAGCCATGGCATTGTTTGAAGCTGGTTCTCGGCAACGTGCTGTGGCACTCGATCTGGGCACTACGCGGAGTATTGCCTGTATTTAAATAAAGATAAATTTGATTATTTAGTAGGTATGCCTACTACATAATTAAATTTATTTTTATTTCGTAGGATAACAAGTAATGGAAGAAAAAACAAGTTCATGACTCATAATATAGGTACCCAGTACTAAAGAAAATAACATTGGGCATTCTACATATTTGTGTTGGTATTTGTACTAACTGTTTATGTACTTGGTTACCAACTCTGTACCTACGCTGACGGAAAGAAAAACGTTATAACATTTTCATATTTACTTACCGACCGTTCCAATAATTTGATGTTAGTATTAGACATCAGTGATTGATAGGCAAACAAAAAAGTATATGTACCTACCTACGTTTTATATTCTTGACTTGAATATTCATTTTCAGTTTGCACTCTAAGAATGTTGGTCGTTTTGACAATATTGTTTCTATTTGTTAGCAGTGGGAGCAGTGACAAATTTCTGTTACGAGAACATCAATATCCAGACACGTATTCATTACAACATTGTGTTGGAGCTATTCTGAGGAAATATTTCGTCGATGCTAACGTTTTGACTATTGCTGGCGTGAATTTACAAGATTATAGTCTAATGAACTATATACATTCGTTGAAGATTATGAGCATCTCTATCTGGACTTATACAAGAAAATTAATGTTTTTCGATGCCGCATACTTGATTATTGCAAATGATCTTGAAGATTTTAAGGAGTGTCTCCATATGATTAGTAAAGAGATTGGCTGGAATCCATATGTCCGCTACCTTGTCCTGATAGATAACCTACAAGATGATATGGACGTAGATCAGGTCTTTACTACCTTACTGCAGTTTCGTATTTACAATGTGCTTGTCATGAATGCAACGGAAACAGCTGAATTGTACACCTTCAACCCTTTTGAGGACTACGCGTGTGGAAAGTACTATAGTAGAATTACTAAGTTTGGAAAGTGCTTTCGTTCTGCATCACTCTTTCTTTACCCCCCTAAGCTGATAACGGGACTTCGTAAATGCGTCTTCACTGTGGCCTGCGCTCACTGGCCTCCTTACTCTTTAAATCCTGAGCTTTCCGATGAGATGGGAACTGAACAATATATTTTCGACTTAATAAGCAAGGTAGAAGGTTTCACATACAAATTTGTTTACAACAATCAATCCGAAATATTTTCAACGGTGTCTGAGAACAACATGTCGGTGTCCGGTCCAATGAACTTGCTCCTGACGAACGACACGGATGTGATGTTGGGGGGTCTCGTGCTCAGCCAGTCCCGCGCGAGGATGTTTTTCTATCTCCACGGCTATCTCGACCAGGTAGAAGAGCTTAAACTCGTGGTAAAGAAAGCTTCGAAGACTAAAGCCTGGAAAAACTTCTATATAGAATTTTCTCCTTTAGTTTGGTCGTTACTTCTTCTACTTTTCATATTGTACGCCATCGTCTTGACGATGTTGCTAAGAGCGAAAGATAAAGGTCACGTAGTGTTGGTGCTGTTAGATAGTATGCTGACACACGGACCCAAAATATTAAACGCGCGTCGATCGGTAAACGTCGTTTTTATTTTTTGGGTGTTTTTTGCGTTTTTAATGAATAGCTTTTATCAATCTAGTTTAGTAAGTGTTACTATGTCTCCGGGTTCGGATCCTCAGATAAGCGACGAGCAAACTCTGCACAAGAGTGGGCTTAAGCCATGCATAAGCCAAGTTATGAAAAGCACTATGATGCTAGAAGAGTCTAAAATAGCGTTGGCTTTTGAGAATGATACGACCGATAGATCTTGTAAATCATTTGTAAGTAGTATCGAAACCGTACGACGGTCGGAAGACAGGTTTACAGCTCTACTATACTCAGTTTACTATTACATGAGGCAAAGATACTACGACAAGTACGGAGAATCCCAGCTTTATATTTTTCCAAAACCTTACACTAAAGTTATTTACGCTATGTTTATGTATAAAGCTTTTACGAATGGGGAAAAACTCCGCCATCTGGCACTCCGGATCCGACAATCGGGTTTGAGTGAAAGAAGTTTAAATAACGCATATTTCAACAGATCACTTAAGTACAAGTTTCACACGAAGGAATTCGAAAGCCGGTTTTTCATACCGTGGTTTGTTTATGTTACTGGGATATGTATATCTTTACTAACATTTTTCATAGAAATTGCATCTGTGTATTCGATATTTCGAAGATAAAATACATTATGTAGGTTAGGTACCTATGCTATTGTATCCACGACGACCTCGGTGGCGTGGCGGGCGAATGCCCGGCTGAGACGTAAGAGGTGCGGGCGAAAAATGATATTATGAAAATATCACTCGATGTTGTGGTGTTGGTACTTGTAGTTTCTGATACCTACGACACAGGGAATCCTAGTGTAAGGTCAGAACTATGTATGTGACTATATGGTGTTATTTATTTCATTGTACCTACTTAGTCCTTGTAGGGCACTAACATTAGCTTCTATATTCCAGGTACCTACTGAACACTAGGTACCTACATGTGTTAATGTTATTTGTTAAGGATGTTGCCTTCAATCACAAAAGGGCATAAAATTGATATTCCTTCTATGTCGCTTTCTAAGGGCAACTCAAATGCTTGATACGTGATCTGAGAGAACAATCTAGGTACTTTGTAGAATAGAGGAAAGCAGTTAGATATTTAGATAAAAATCACGATAAAATCAAAATCAAGGAGATATCTAAGAAGCTAATAGATATGACCAATGACCAAAGGGCTGGCGCTTACCTCGGACAAAGGATAAGTATAGCTATCCAACGAGGTAACGTCGCCAGCCTTTTGGGGACCTTACCTGCGGTCGGTGATCTGAGCTCTGTTTTCTATCTGTAGGCGAACTCAGATAAAAAACTGAGCTCATTTTTATTTCTTATTATTATTATTATACTGATTACCTTAAAGTTTTTAATGTTATTATAGTTTGTATTTGTAAAATCACGATATTGAAAACTAATAATAAAGATGTTGTCCCAATATTCATATGGCACCTTATTGCTAGGTAGATATTTAAATGCACTTAATTCACAATTTTTTTATTATTTAAACCATGTTTCTACGACATCATACGGTTGATTAACGTCATCATCATCCAAAAGAACAAGTAAAAATAGTGTTATTACTGACCTATTAGTTAGATATTTAGATAAAAATCACGATATTGAAAACTAATAATAAAGATGTTGTCACAAATATTTATATGGCACCTTATTGCTAAGTATATATTCAAATATGCACTTAAATCACAATTTTTTTTATTTAAACCATGCTTCTACGTAATCATACGATTGATTAACGTCATCATCATCCAAAACAACAAGTAAAAATAGTGTTATTACTGACCTATTAGTTAGATATTTAGATAAAAAATCACAATATTGAAACCTAATAATAAAGATGTTGTCACAAATATTTATATGGCACCTTATTGCTAAGTAGATATTCAAATATGCACTTAATTCACAATTTTTTATTATTTAAACCATGCTTCTACGAAATAATACGATTGATTAACGTCATCATCATCCAAAACATCAAGTAAAAATAGTGTTATTACTAATTGCTAAACAATGCGATATGTCTTTGACGGTTGCAAATTCGGTCGTTCATTTAGTTATATGCAAAATATAAATAATTTTGACTCCATCCGAAATTTGTAGGTCAATGTCAGAAAACTGGTAATAGTGAGGTATGTGTGCACCGCACGGGCACCGGTCGATTTCACCATAGCATGTCTAGCATGAGTTGCCTTTTGTGTGCATTTCTACACAGCTGTAGTGAATAAGATGCACATATTTTTATTGAATTACTTACTACATAAAATTGTATACGGGTTTCAAAGTAGGTTAGTACCCTAAGTTAAAGATGTGCTTTAGAATAAGAGTGATCAGTCCTTGGTTGAGTTTACCTTAATATACCTAATGGAAGTATTGCAAAGCAAGTTGTTTTATTTTTCTCATCTGCATCAGCACTTGCTCGATTGTATTTAAATGTGAGAGGTAAGAACATTTTTTTTTATTATTCCTATATTTTTTAAAATTATACTTATCTACTTAATGAACCGGATTAAAAAATGTTCCAATTACCTACCAATTCAAGTAACAATTAAATCCTATAAATAAGTTATTTTAATATGAATTTAGCTTGAATTTGAAATTATTTATAAAATTACAATGAAACTATATTGACATGTAAATAATAATAGCACACTAGCTGTAGTATGTGGACGAACAGGTCAATGCATTCAGTTTAGTCACCTAACTACTTGGGTGCCTGCGAGAGTTGATACTTTATTTTAGTAGTTAGACGCTAGTTCCCTTACCTCGCGTGTGCACGACGCACGTCTGTCGTAATAAAACAGCTAAAACATTTTGTTGATACGTTACCGTGATCTGTTTCGTCTATTATTAACGTCTCATACAATTAAAAAAAAATTAGAACTGTTAAGGACGTAGTAATAAAACAATACAGTTTGCAACGGCCAAGGAACTATAAGTTATGCATTGTGAGCGATCGAGTTAGGCAATCCAAACACTGCACTCTCGAGGGATTTTATTCAAAAGTCATGTAAGTAAAAATTCTATATTAAATAGGTACCTACTCACTTCTTGCATACAACCTCCGTGGACAGTTTGAATCTAAAATAAAATTTTGTTTCATTTCTTTGGTGAAATAAGTCAGAACTCCTTAGTTAAATTTCAAATCAGAGAAAACAAGTCATGGTGGCGAAATAGAATAAAAAAATGTGATTGAAATATTTTGCCATTAAGTGTATTATTGTATTTTAATGGTTGAGTATTATATAAAAAATACCTACTCAACTTTTGTATAAAACCTCCATGGTTAGTTTGAAACTAAAATAAAAAAGTTAGATTCAAATTAATTTAGCAAATGGCGATCCGTGATCTCAGCCTACCCCTATGGGAAACAGGTGCGTTTTTATGTATGTATGAATGTAATATGATTATTTTCATTGATGAAAGAAGACTTAGTACTAACTCCTTAGTTAATTTTCAAATCAGAGAACAAAAGTCATGATGGCGAAATAGAAAATAAAGCATTTCCCACTAAAATTACAGATAGGTATTATTCATTATAAAGTTTTAAATAAAAATAAAAATCGTGTCTAGTACGAGTGAAACACAATTAGGTAAGTAACTATTTCAGCGAAGGTTAAATAAAAACCTTGCATTCATTAAAACCTATTGATTTCTGAAGCTATTACGTTTAATAGAATATAGGCTGTCCTTAGTTTTGATATTGAATTTATTATTTGATGTTTGGATATGAGCGTACTGTTATATAAGAAAAAATAGACTCTACCAGAGACAACTAAAATTGCATGAATAAAATTTGAGCCTATTTTAAGTTAAAATGTACGCCAAGCCGTACAGGCGGAAGCATTACCTAATACCTACTGGCAAAACTTTGGTTGGTGTACTATTTTTTTATCACTATTCTTATGACAGAACTCATTTAGTACATACAAGTTTCATTAAATAACAGATTTTTTATCATCTTTTAATTCATAAAAAATATGTGACGCAAAAACACATTTTCATGTTAGTCAGTTATCCATTTGAATTTCCGTGTTGCGAAAACATGACTGTTCACTTTTGTTTTTAGGGTTCCGTGGGTACCTGAATGGTTAAAATTGAAACTTGATTATGATCATCACTTCTCTGCTAGGCTGGAGGGGAGTAAGGAAAAATATTTGAGTCCTGATTATGTCGTAAATGTCGACTACGGGGTATTATCCTCTCCAACATCACAATGTAATGGTCCATAGACGTAAGTACATGAACATATGGACCTAAAAACTCCGTCACAAGAGTTGGCCACTAGCTCATACGAACTTACTTTTATGGGCGATGGGCTGATCACCTGTTATGATAGGTAGGTACGTTTCACCATATCCATTTTAGAACTTTGAAGCAGGAGTGGTTGCAAGTTTTTTTATTATTAGGTACTTGTGGCTTTGCCCACCCCATTAGGGTACCTACGATCGGACAAAAGGAAGGATGATCCATGAAGTGATCTAAAAAGGGTTTTATTTTTCCTTTCGAGTCACGAAACCCTAGGAACAATAATCAGCAATCATATTATCGCAACCCGGCAATTCAAATACCTACATGAAAATCTCTGTTTTTGCGTAACATTAGTTTGATGAATTAAAAACACCATAAAAAGTCGTAAACCTGTTCCTTCATGCAACTATACAGAGATAAAAACTAGGTATCTATTTGCTATCAAGCCGCGGACGTAAACTTAAACGTAATAATTACGTTAAGCTTACGTCCGCGACTTGACCCTCTTTTTAGCTGAATAAAAACTCAAACTACGTTAATTCCAGTTCTTTTATATATCTATCATCATTTCATCATCATCATTTTCCTGTCCTTATTCGCTTGTCATTATAACGTGTTTTCCTCTTCCATCTTCTTCTATCACTCAGTACTCACTCTTTTCACATGGATGTACTCTTTCACACAATTCATTCCCCTTTTCTTAGGCCTTTCTCTGCCTGTGTATGTGTCCACATTAATATTCAACAATTTTCTTGTAACATTAGACTATTTAAACAAGCATATTGTTTAAATAGTCTTTAAAAATACAATGAAACTTTTTTTAAATATAAAATCAAAATGTCTGTTGTCGGTCATAGTTTACTCTCGAGCGTAAGCGAAGGCGAAGAAACTAAGACTAGTTTAAGACTAGAACCCGAAGAGAAGCGAGGGATTTAAGCTTGCCCAAGATGAAGACAGCTTTATCCCCGAGGTGAATACTCTACTTTTCACACCTGCGAGACAATACAAAGAGCCTTGTAGTAGGAGCACCACGACCTTCGGCCCGAAGGTAGAAGATTTAAATTCCTGTCATGCGTCATTGAGTTTCAAAACGGTGAAGAAAAACATCAATAGTATCTACCTACCTACCTAGGTACTAGTTAGTCACCTACGATGCGTGTCACATACGGAATTGTATATACCTATCTTCAGCGTCAAAAAACTAGTGTTTGAAATATTGGACGTACCTTTATTTGTCCACCTGAGAATTCTTACACGAAAATTATTTCATGATTCTGGAGGATGGTTTACCGAGTCATGCAGTCGTTAAGTCGTGAAATTGATTTTTTTTCAATGATTTTTGCTGATAACGCAGCAAAAACATTTTATTCAATAAGCCTTCTTAGTTTAGTATAATACCATAATATAATAGAGGTTAGTGATGCAGTTCTATTTTCGAATAAGTTATTTTTTGTGTGCTATGCTTTGCTATACAAAAGTTAAGGCCAGGTCAAGAGTACCCTAAACCGACGAGCATGCATGAGGAATGTGATGAGAGTGAAGGAAGCAAAAGAAGTATGTCAGGATCGTAGCAAATGGCGATCCGTGATCTCTGCCTACCCCTATGGGAAACAGGCGTGATTTTATGTATGTATGTATGTATGACAAAAGTTTTTATACTTACTTAAAATGACATTGCCCGGCGGTTTGTAGTGCAATATTACTGTCCGGCTAGATCGTAGGGATGTAATCATTACGTGGTAATCACTTACGTTGCATCATGCATGACATGTAATATGTAATGTATTGTTGAGCAGATTGTGTAAAAGAGTACATTTTTCACCGAGGGGAGAAAGTGACCGAGTATAAACGAGGGTATAGTTTGTGCACACGAGGTAAGAATCGCATTTCTCCCGAGTGATATATAGTGCTTTATACTGCACCTGAGATGAAAATAAAAAATATTTTTTATTATATTGAAATTCGTACAGTTCAGAAGGATCATGCCATGCCGACCCTACATAGAGGGATAAGGGCAGGAAGATGATGATGATGATTGAAATTCGTACTGTTACATATTAAAACTCAATGTAGTTTTTAAATCAGGTACTGTTCAGAAAAAGCTGGTGGCCAGTATCATTTAGCAGTAGAAACTTATTGTCTTTTGGCATTATAATTTTAAAATAGGTTACCAACCAAGGAAGATTCATTTTTTTTACTACCAAGGAGATTTTAAGTAGTAATGTTACCTAGATATTATTACCTCAAAATAAAAAAAATAGCAAGTTAACAATGGATCCGTTGTACGTTGATAAAAAATCCACATAAAAATTATCAAATTAGCACTTATCAACTAAAGTTGTACAAAATAACAGAAATTTAAGAAAGTTCAAGAAGGTTTTGTAAGCAAAATTATTATTTTTCTTATTAACAGATAGGCGAATTTTGAATAAGGCACCATTACAGTCTTTTTTATTTGTCTTTAACTCAGTAAACCTAGTGTTAGTAAGACCACAGAAGACAGCGCTTTGACATGTTTCGCCCTGCCATTGCAAAAACTGAGTCGTGGTTTTTATGTTATGTTTGAAAAAGATTTATTTTAATAACAAAATATCGTAAATCTTTTCCTATTCTAGTCATTACAGAATTTGTTATGCACAAACAATGATACATACTGTGACCTGTTGACCCAGCTGTGGGTGAAGTCAGGTTGCGAATGATGATGACTTTTTTATGCCATCTTGTAAGCAAAGTATTTGGAGGATCGTCTATTTCCTGCAGAAACTGATTCGATACTCTTAATTTGCATGCACGTGGGTTGATGTAATAGTTTAGGTATTGTAAAACCTTGTAATATTATAAGTATTTCTTGCATCATTATATATGTGATGGATGAATGAAATAACCAAACGTTCACTTCATTTGAATATTTTCGGTAAAATGTACATACTTATACTTTTCTACTTCCTAATGTTAAAACATAAATTCGAAACAAAGATTTTATTAAGAAATCTTTTATTAGAAATGTGATTCAATCACAAACATTGAAGATGTTTGTGGCTGAATCAAGGCGTAACGTAACAAGTGAATGGATTTCTAGAGAGAACTCGGTAATTACTTAAATTGTTCGTAGAATTACGTATAAGCGAAGCCGCTGGCTGGAGGAAGCTAAGAACTTTATCCATTACGGAGGTATTTGCCCCTTATTTAAATAATGCTAAAACCGTTGTAGGTACAGTGAGAAACGAAAGCCAATTAACAGTTCAGTGTATTTAAACTCTTTTCTTTTCGCTGTGTGAAAAAATGACAAGTTAAAATAGTTAGGGACCACCTTTAATGACTAGTCAACATTTTGATCGTGAGGAGGGTTTCAGAAATATTCAAGATTTAAAACCATCAAATTTTCACGAACTTCTGTTTCTGACTGTACATAATGTGTAAAAAGGTTTTTTACTTATCCTTTTTTAAGTTTTCCTTCCTTTACCTATCCTTTTTTTACTCGTAAGTTAGCTATAACGCAAAATCTGAATAGTACTACTAACCTAAACCGACGAGAATGTATGAAGAGAGTGATGAGAGTGAATGAAGCGAAAGAAGACAAGTGTGTCAGGATCGTAGCAAATGGAGATGGGCACTGCCTACCCCTATGGGAGACAGGCGTGATTTTATGTTTTTATTTTATTTTATATTATCAGTAGTCTGGTAAATTAGTTCGGTGCCCGAACTAGTCAGACTTTTTCGTCTCAGTGTTATGTTAGGTAGACCGTGGGAAAACATTTTGACAGTTCCGTCAAGGCGAGGTGCGGGTCACTGATATGATTCGTAGAATTATAAAGCGATCAGAACTTCCGAGGACAACATTAGCACTAATATCTTCTACAATAACTAACTTAAACCAATATATTTTTGATAAATCAATTGGTTGAATCAGTTGGGGTGTCTGAGGTTTTGCGTTATTTCATTAGGACGTTGTAAATTTATATATGACAAAAAAACTCGTCCTGCCTATTAAAATCTGGTTCAAACATCAAGATTTTTTGTTGAAATAGATACTTAAGTGGCAGGTCGAATTCGATTAAAAAAGATTTACATTTTTTTTGTTTTCCATTTTGAACACGCTTTTCCTTATTCTGAGCAAAGTTCAAAGTCAGTTGTTTTATCTATGTAAAAATATGTGGCACTATTATTTAACTTAACAAATAGAACAAAGTACATCAATATATACAAAGACATTATCAGTAGGTAATGTGTGTCAGTCGATGATAAATGTAGAGTTTGTCACGCGTAGCTAAACAACTGGTAAAAATGAGGTCATGTCAAATAATTTTCGAATTTCGGGGATAATGGCCTTTGATAGTGTCACTTGATATATTTTCTTACATTTAAACCCTATAGTTATTTTTTTAGACCAAACTGTAACGGAATTTCATGTATCCCAAATAAAACGTCTTAGATAACAAATGAAATGATGTTGGAGATGGAGCGACGTATTCGGTGCCCACTCTACAAACAAATGATAAATAGTACAAATCTGGGCATGCATACACATACACCTAATAATCAATGAAACAAAAGAATCGTGCAGCTTCTATTTGGTGTTCGTTGTTCAATTTATTCTGCTCGTAGTTTTCCTACGCATTTGCTTAATTCTACATTAACCAGTTTCTAATAATGAGTTTGTGTTTTAATTGTTTGCTATAAATAAATTGGCAAATCAAATTATTTTTCATCCAAAAATAAATTTGTTGTTATAAATACCTGAATTCGTCTTAGTAACTAATAACTTAACTGGTGTAATATCTCACGACTTTGTCTGCTTTGAGTTTTTTGTATATATACTTCATCTTTCTACTGCGTCCTCTAGGAACTGAATTTTGGGAATTCCCTTCTTTGTGTACCCCTTCACCATAAGAGAAATGTGCCCTCCAAATGTTATGCTTCTAGGACCCATGGTTAGTCTATGCGTTGATTGTCAGTCAGTTAGTAACTCGCAAATTGACGGCCTCGGTGGCGTGGCGGGCGATTGCTTGGCAGAATCGCAAGAGGCGCGGGTTCGATTCCCGCTGCGGAAGAAATGTTTGCATGATCTGTAAATATTTCTTCCGGGTCTGGATGTTGTGGTACCATAGTACTCGTAGTTTCTGATACCTACTACACAGGGAATCCTGGTGTGGGGTCAGGACTATGTATGTGACTGTTGGGTGTTATTTATTTATTATTAATATTTAAAAAAAATAGTTTAGATGTGTCCTGCCTAATATGACTTTTTGCCGAGACACGGTCAGCTCACACCGGATCAGGGTTACACAGAGAGTAGTTTTAGATCGAGTACCCATTACACCGAATTAAATGCTGTTAGCGCTAATGCTGGGGCTAAAATGGAGTTGGATAGGATACTACATGCGTTGTGATGACAGATGAATTAGAATACTTCGAGTTTTGGCCTAGAGCTTACAGGTGTGAAAGTCGTCCGCCGGCATGATAGGTCGACATGGTTTAAACTACAGGTTGAACATGGGCCATGTTGGCGCAAGATATACGCGAATGGTAATAACGAAGAGGGACCTTTGCCCAGCAGTGGGACGAGATAGGCTGATGACTGTATATTTTAAAGTGCGCATTAATGATGCGGTAAAGAATAAATAAAAAAAAATGTTAAGATTATTATGAATTTGTCATTTCTATTATTAATATTATAAATTATAACTCTTATATAAAGTGCTATCACCTGTATAAAATTAGTTACAACGATGATGTTGCATTTAAAAATAAATAAACAAGTCTCCGGAAGTCAAGGTGATTTATTCCATTTTATACATTTATGTGTAATGAAATCTAATTACCAGTTATTAACTCTACTATTACCGTAATAAGGTTAGATAATCTTTGCAGGATGGGTTATCGTGTCCTATACCTATTTTACTTAATTTCATAATTGAAGTCGCACCATTTGGGTCCATTTCATTTCACCTTTTGGTTAGGAACCTTAAAATAGTTACAACTGCTCTAGGACATCAAATTAAGATTTTGATTAAATATTCTATGGAAATAAGTATTTTGCTTTGCTGGCACAATACAGAAATAATAAGAAATTCCAAATGAAAATTACAACAATGACTTACAGTACCCCGAAAATACATTACGATCATTATTTATAAAAATAAATATTGCCAGGAGGTACTGTTACGTGTAATATTTCGATGGAAATTATCCTTTTCATACAAAACTAGTAGTTATTTAAAAAAAAAAAAATTAAACGATGGCAAAATATTAAGAATTTAGAATCAAAGAGTCCTGTTACCTTCTGAATAGGCAACTCATCGACTACGCCTCCGGTGTTGTTGGTGTTTATAGGAAACGGTGGCTATTAACATCAGGTGGGCCGCCTTCCTGTTTGTCTATAGTTTATATAAAAAAACCTTGTAGGTCTAATATAAATAATGATATTTAGGTATATTGTTCATCTACTAGACGTTTCAGGGTTATGGACATTATCAAGAATGTTCCTAAATCACACGTAGATCTATTGCTGGCATTAGGTATCTACTTACTGACTTTATTGTACTAAACAGTAAAATTTGTTGCATAGAAATACAAGCTTACCAATGTTTATAACTTTCTGCTCAACTAATGCCTGGTTCCTATATTAACTAAGGGACGACTAATGGACGATTATTATAGCATTGTTAGCTGTCAAAAAGTGTTGTTAAAAACAATATTGCTATGGTATTCTTCCATCCGTTGAATATGGAAACCCGGCATTAAATTCGCAATCTTACGCGTCATAGATCTAAAAAGCTCGTTATAAAATTCAACTTTCGATATCCAACAGATTCAATACAACCATCTAACCGCAATGTAAATAAAAATGACATGCAATTTTATTGCAATTATGTTATTATTATTATCATAAACAATATTGCTCAATGAAGAACGCATTCGTGTACAAATCAGGTTGACATCGGCTGTTTGCTGATTACCGGTCTTACCTGAAGGATCGGCTTATTACTTTTCATACTGAAAGGCCAGTAGTTAGTAACCAGGTATATTTATATTTTTCCAAGATTAAAAAAAATAACAGTATGTATCCAATGAGTTTTCACTTGCGTACCGTGGTCACAAAGATGGTGTATAAGCATTTTTGGCGTGGATTTAAAATATCATGCTGCACGTAATTAAGTAGGTAAATTACTATGATATTTTTGGTATAATTGTTCTCTGTAACAGCTCTAGAATGACGCAAGTAGTACATGTCTGCAACCAGTTTTGTGTATAAATGCGCCCTAACTTGACCTGTTTGTGGGTCAATGTCAATTCATAATATTACACTTGGTTACAGGCGTTAACTACCGTGCAATCAATTATCTAGGCTATGAAACAAGATAAAATAATTGAAGATACTATAAAATTATTATGGTGTTTTTTATTACATACACAGGTAAATCAACGCGTAAATACATTTTAATACGTTCTTTCGCAATGCAATTTTAGTTTGTAGTTGTAGGTACTTATAATTTGTTTGTTTTTTGCCTAATGACAGAATCCAATATTTTACTAGCGGACGACGGATCGTTCATAACAATAGCGACGTAGTTTTTGACAAAAAAAAAAAACAAAAAACAATGGCGCTTTTCCACAGATAACAATGTTGCTATGGTAATGAACGACCTGTCATCCGTATGAAGTGTATTAGAATCGATCGTAAGGGTGTACAGGGGTGTACTCACCAAAGCCACAGACTCGTATATAACATTGGTTTTTGATTAAAGAATTGCTTGTTCGCAGATAAATATGTTCAGCAAGTGAACGCAAGATGTCGGTTGGTATGGAACCAGGAGCAACCCGGGCGCTCGGCCGGGAACACTTGTCGCATCTCCCCCAGCGTCCGCCCGTCAACTTGTCCTTCCAAGATCTCACACACACCGTGCAGAATGGGAGAAGTGAGTACTATAATAAACCATTTTAGTCAGAGTAGGTCCAAAGTTGGAGACTTACCCCCGAATACTCAAACGCGACTCATAGTTAAGCACGTCTCAAGTCACGGTTTTTTTGACAGTTTTTGATGAAAATCTGTCAAAAACTCGTCACTTGAGACGTGTTCAACTCTGAGTCGCGTTCGAGTTTTTGGGGGGTGGGGCTCCGACTCAGGATCTGTGTTTTTAAAGTCTTCTGACTTGTTTTGTTTTTTGTGAAATTTCGGTCATAGAACGTCGCATGAAGAAACTTTTTTCAGAATTTGAGAATTGTCAAAATCGACCCTGCCGTATCGTAGAAAAAAGTAGGCAGTTACCTTTTTATTTTGATTTTCTTTCATACGATGTATCTAAATGAAATCAGGCAACTTTTGAGCACTACAGGGCATTTTAGAATTAATATTGAAGTAAAGTCATAATTTTTTGACACGAGTTCGGCTATGATGATATGTTAGTCCTCGTTGCCAAATCAGTTAGGCGAAATAGTTAGGCCATGAGGAAAAAGCCGACTAAAGTAACTGAATCATTGTGTAGCTGGAAGATTACCTGATTACCTAGGTCTACGAGCGACTACGAAGCGCGCGTTGACATCTTTTGTCTGAACAATATTAAAGTATTTCTATAAATACTTTAATATTATTGGTTACGGAAGTGGGTACGGGATTGGAAGGAAATGACTGTTCTTCTTAGATGACGTTTATTGGGTTTCTTCACCACACAACATAGTTCCTCATAATGACGTAGCGCTGGCGGGATGCTTGACTGACGCGTTTCCGACGAAGTTCTCCTCACTTACGTAGATTTTACGTAGTACTAACCGAGCTGACGTAGTCCTCTCACTCTACTGACTTCACTTCACTTTTCACTTCAAATTCACTTCTCTTCTTCTTCTTCCAGTTGCTTCCAGTTCGCTGGACTTTTCCAAACTGCCGGCTGCTTGGCTCGTGCCGCCTTTTATGCCTTGAATTCCGATCATCTTTTGTCTTTTTGTTCTTCTTTTCATTTTTCATTAAATTAATATTTGGAATTCTTAGCAAAATTTCTAACAAAAACTGCTTAGAGGTTGGCGAGGTTTGAACCCCCGCGCCTTAATCTGTAAGCAAGCGTAGTGTCACCTCGACCATTAGTTCTTAGACACGAACGACAAAATTTTCAAACAGTTGATGCGCGTTGCGTTTACAGCTGGGACGTCACACTATTATTGATATTTCTACAGTCGTTAATTACCTTATAATGCAAAATAGATTAATATTGTAACATGAGAAACAATCTGTTACTCTAATTTGCTACGATATAAAATTATTATTATTTATGAATACCCAACTAGGAAGTAAAGAATAAACATCTTCTATTAGCTGTAGACGTAACCATGAGATTGGCATAACGTCGTGTTTGATTTATTAGAGAGGTCATAGTTCCACAGTAAAATTCCTAAAAAGTATTTCTCAGAATAGAGCTTCTTTCCAAATCGAGACTTTAAGGCTTCATAGTTTCATACTGCCTTGAAATAGTAATATTATTTGTTATCCTTGTTTTGCTGCTTTGTCGTTGATTTTGGTGGTGACCAGAAAAATCGACGTTACCGTTCTACTACTACTACGTGTGGTGAAAGGATTGAAAGTGCGCCTCAAAGGCTCCTTTTATGCACTTGACACTTGTTTTATGATACGCCGGTTTCCGCACGGTGTTTTCCTTCACTGTTTGACAGGAAATACTCTCAAACGGTGAAGCTATAACGTTGCGCTATACCAGTGAAAAGAGCACATTTTGTCTATCAGAAAAATCCATTGTTGCACATCACCGTAATATTTAGCATCATTATGTTGAAAACGTAACTGTGAAAAGGTGTTGCATAAAAGTTAAATCCTCAAATTGCGAGAGATTTCCACTGCTTCACTTTGCTTACAACAAATTTTCAACACTAATTATGCGTTTCTTAATAGGTATTATCTATTTGTCCTAATTCAACGCTATTTATAAATTACCTAAGCTGTCATAATTTTCAGGAAGTAGTGTATTAATCGTTTCTTGATCGTTTGCTATTTAAAAATATAACTCACTAGCTGCCGCCCGCGGCTCTCGCGTGGTATCCGGATAAAAAATAGCCTATATGTTAATCCAGTACATGTACTATGTATATTCCAAGTTTCATTCAAATCCGTTCAGTCGTTTAGGCGTGATTGAGGCACAAACATTCAAACATCCATACTCACAAACTTTCGCATTTATAATATAAGTAAGATTGTTTAAAACATTATTCATATACTTAGCTCCGACAAAAAATTGTTATTTTTGGAAGAACTGAAACTTACGTGATGGATATGACGAAATTTAAAAGTGTTTAGAAAGATAATGAGGTATTCAGCCTCTTTTAGTGCGATGCAATGTCTAGATTTGCATTTTAACGTCGATAGACATTTCATACCCAAGTTTCGTGTTTATCTTATATGTACTTAGGCATAGTAGTGAATATGGCCTTAGAATCTCAGGCCGAGGTTGTCTATTATTTGAATTAAAATGCCAGCGTTTCTTACTTCATTTTAGCAAAGGTATTTTGACCACCTGAATGAAACTGATAAATGAATCACGCATCTGTTTCGTCATATTTACAAGGCACATCATCAGTATCATCATCGGTGATGCCTTTCTGACTGACTGATAGACACTGAACCCACAGCCAAACCATAAACATAAAACTAGGAGGGTATGGTATGGTTTCTTAACCAGGTTACAACTTAGAGGTGCATTAAGAAAGGAATTCCCAAAATTCAACTCCCAAATGACGCAGCTAAAAATGAAAAAACTAAACGGCCAAAGTCGCGTTCTACTAGTAATATTTATAATATGTTGACAGAGTGAGGTGCAAGAAGTTAGTATCAAACCCGCGAGAATGCCGATGTTGGTTAATTTTTAGAAAGCTGCAGGCTGCACGTGCTTGACGCGTAACGTAGTGAAGTCTTTACAGTTTACCAGCTTAGAGATATCGATATTAACCACTTATCCTAAAAGAAAAATTCTTTCCAGATAACTGGTTATCTGAATGCGGTTATCCGCGAGGAATAAGCGTTTCTGTCAGGTTCTTGAAATTTACAGTTGTAATTATGACTATATAAGTATTATAAAAAATGCAAATAAGATAGAGAAGTTAGAAAAAAGAGTATCTAAAATAGCTAACTAAATAAAATAATAATACTTTACGTATCTATTTACCTAAAATAATAAATTATTATCTAGATACTTACATTATTTTTGATGTTCACATTTCAGAAGCAAAACATACTAAGATACCTATCGTAGAATTTGACAGAATGGCTCTTATAATACGTAGTTTATTAGATTCATTCTAAATACAAATTCGAATATGTGAGACATACAGTTCAGCGATTACCATACACTGACCTCTAACTATGCTACAAAATATGCACATAATTTAGGTGTAAATTGAGCTTTCACTGTGTATCTTCCGTATATTATTATCATCATAGATGTAGCTTATTTCGTACCACACATATAACTAAGTACTTTGTAATAAATAATTTCTGGCGCATATTCAACGTAGATAAAAACATTTCAAAATGATTCCTATTCTGATGTTATTTAATAAATATATTTGAGCTTTGATCTTGCAACGTTTTAGCTTTAAGTAAAATGGTAATATCTATAACTTGACGTACTCACACCACTAGTAAATAGTGTAGTTGATTGAGTATAAAATGAATGACTGTCCTAAATTCAAAGGAAGTTGAATTGCACGTGACTGTACTATGGTAGTAATTGTACCTAAGCTAACCAGACTAACAAAATGTGCAATCGCTAAGATGTTGCCGACCGACGTAGAGCATTCAATTCCTTATCGATGAAATACTTCATTTGCTTATTTAACCTAAACATATCACGGTTTAGGTTAAACATAGGATCGGTTATTTTTCAAATTGTATCTTAGATAGAACACGAATTATTACTACCGAAAAGAGAAACTTAATCTCGTAATCGATTCCAAAATTACACAAGCTTTTATGATTTTTGGAACAAACATTTTGATATCGGTTTTGTAAGGTATCGGGTAACTTATGTGATGGCTTGCTATTAAAATGGTTTACGTGGATGTAAGCATCGATACTCGTCGCGGCGTCCCATCACTAGAAGTTAGAAAGGAGCACGTGACGAGACTGCTTGTTTGGCCTAAATACGAGTGCAGTTGAAATGCACGTGAATGCATCTCGGTATAACCGATAACCGGTCGTGTTACCGGTACTGTTACGCAGTAATTATTTAATCTCTGCTAATAGGCATGGTAATATAGGATAAGGTAGGTATATTGTTTAAAGCCATGACAATTCGAATGTTCTAGTAAAATGATATACTTGCCTCATCATTATGCAATATTAACTGTTACACTAAAGTAGACATAAAAGTTAAAATCACTTTCCGAGGCAGAAAACTATAAAACCTAAATTATATGTAAAAATAAAAAAATTATATTTTTTTTAATCAAAATATACATATACATTAGGTAATATAATTATAATCATAATCTTTATTTAGAAGAAGATTCTAAAACAGGTTGACTTTGTTCTTGAATTTGAGCTAGTATTATAAATTGTTGACAGCTAACGTTAAACTAAGAGACCTTTAACTGGCCATTGTTGTAATGCAAAATAGAGTGCTTAGGTACCTACTATACAAAATTCTAATTTATTTCTAAAGCATTGTTTTTTATTGTTGTCATTCTGGGTTCTTCACATTCTGTTTCTATTGGTGGCATACTATGAAAAATGTACAGGTTCAAACATAAATATAAATTAACATTCCTATAGCTATGGATCTGCTATGAAACTTGGCACCTCTTCAATCTTAGCTATTTTTTTGCCGATACCCGGCACCCGTTGACCCTGAATGTTGTTTGTATCGAACCTGACCGCATTTTTTCATTTTTGTTTTTTGAGAATACTTCATAAGAAAACCTGTGTGTTAAAACCCGTTTCTTTTCTGAACTTGGCTGGCCCTAAGTCTAGATACAACAGTTCCTACATCAAGGTAAGTACTCTACCTTGTTTTTCATCTGCTCATTTCAACATTCAAGGCAATATATAGGCCTACAGGAAGTTATTGGTGAACTGACCAAAACCACCAAAAAACCATGCAAACTCATACATAATTCACCTTGAGAAATGATTCAAATTTGGACCATGATAACTTTGCACAAAATTGGTTTCAGTTTGACCTTCGTGTTCTTTCGATTGTAGTGATTAAAAGAGGCAGATTTTAGTAAGGTAGGTATTACTACCTACATAAAAATATAATTAATTTAATTTTTGGTTCAAAAAAGAATATTTTTTATGAAAATATCTACTACTCCTATTCGTTAGGCGATTGTTACGTTAATCAGAAGTTACATATACCTTATTATCTAGAAGATAGAATTGCGTGCCAACAAATCCATACAAACAACGTAATGACCAGTTATGCAGAGCTCTTTGCGTGCGTTCTGGGTCAACAACGGCTATGATAGGGCTGTTTCGTAGATCGTAGGTTTATATCCAATACTATCATAAGAAAGTGACACTAAAGTGGTGATGCTCTAGAGACACCATCTAGCTAAGATGAATACAACCTTTAGAGGAATAAAATCAGTATGAAGCTGAAAATAAATATCCCTCTTATTATGAACATCAAATCAATATTTCCGCATCGCTGACGATATTTAGTTGGTATGGTAGTGTCTAATTCTGTAAATATATTCATCATCAAGGTAGCTTTGAAAGAAAAAAACATACTTTTTTCCGTTGTTGACAAAACTACACGATTCTAACAACGTGTCCTCCCCGACCTCATAATAGACAGAGCTATTTACTAACGAGATGAATAATTATTGTATAATATTAAGAATCCTTCAAAATACCGGCATCCGTGAACCACGTGAATCCGTGCCTTTTTTCTTTCCTTCTTTAAGTCTATAATTCATGCTCAAACCATGCTTATGCTTGTTGAATAAATAGTGACCTATTTCACTTTCCGGCCCATAAACAATCTCTAAGCAAAATAATATGTGCCGATTTGTTGCTTCGTGGTTACGCAAAAGAAGGACAAACCAACAAACGTAAAAAACACTTTAGCATTTTATAATAGCTATTACTCGTAGTAGGGTTCTGGGAGAAAATTGACAACCCTAACGAACGTAGTGAATGTGCAATCCGATAGTCAATGTCCGCGTATCCTTGTGCTCTATTCCCTGTCGCCTAGAATATCACATACACGAAAGAGCGTTCCGCGAGGTTTTGCGGCACCAATTGGTACTATGCTGGTCACTTTTTATTGTGGGCACCGATCAAAATATAATAACTTCGACGAAGAACCTAGCGGAACCCAGCGAACCTAGTAGAAAAATCCACTTAGCACCTCAGGCGTTATAATCGTGACCTGGAAGTGTCATTTCCAGAGTTGAGGCAAGAGTGAATAGCGCCAGTTAGAGGCCCTTTTACCAGCAGTTCTGCGAGAAGAAAATGGGAGAGCTGCTAACGACCCGATTGATACAAAATATATTGAATCGTGTGTTATGCAACGCAAAATCACGCGGCGCTGTACTCTATCCCGCTCGTCTCTCCGTGCGTCTCGTTCATTTTCAACGGTAATGGTGCGGTTCTGCGGTGTGTATGTAAAGCGTCTTACGTACAACTCCAGTCTTTACACAGAGCCTTGAATCTTTCGAAATTTTCGATGTTCTATTCTATTAATGCTGTCGGAGTATATGGCAACGCCTCTGTGCTTAGATGTTTAGATATTTACGAACTATTACAGATGTTAGTTTGGTAGTAGGTGTGGATGGCGAAAGGTAATGGAAAGTTGTGTTGGAATCTATGAATATATCTACTCTACAGATAAAATAGTCGTTTGTAAATTAGTTTTTTATAGGTTTTGCTATGCTCTGCCGACTCCAGTGGGATGAGGGCAGGAAGTGATAATGATTATTATTATGGCGATCTATAGGCATATCCGACTGACTGCCTATAAATCGCAATAAGTAATATATATTTTATATTTATTTTTGGAATACAAAACACAACTTTTTGCATGTAATTTTGTAGCTATCTTGGAACAAAGATGTAGTTAATATTATTAAATACTCGTAGTACCTGGATTAAAGATTTTAGGATCTTAAGTATATTTAAACAGGTATATAATTGTTTTTATCAACAATAGATTATTTTAATCGAAAGTATTGTAAACTTGAACCTGCGCTTTACGCAAATAATACGATCTCCCAGCATTGTTTCAACGAGTTGGCTGTCGCACAAGACAAGTAGGTACATATTACAAACTCATTGTCAGCGAGCCAACCAGTGCAACATCCGTGGGATATTGCCACACTAATAGCAAGATTATACTACCATCAACTTTAGGTTGTAGTTTTATTGTAGGTACTTAAGCATTACGACTTTACAGGTGTTTCCGCGTGTTTTCCGATAACTGGGTCAAAAGGAACCTTTCAAAAAAGGCATTCAATAATCCTTGCTCATGTACACTCTTCAATGTGAATGGAAAAGTTGCTGGCCTCTGGCATAATTGACACCATTTATAGATAAAAATCTCAGTGCAATCCAGGTAAAGAATTTCAACAATGGTATCAATTTGTAATTTGTTTACAGGTTCAAAGTTAATACTCCGAGGCCTAAATGGGGACTTCCGGTCAGGACAATTGACGGCCATATTAGGACCGTCGGGAGCCGGCAAGAGCACGCTCCTCAACATACTGGCTGGATACAAGTAAGTACAATACTTAGTTTTATTATTACTTAACTTACACGAACAATGGTATCGATTCCGATGTAAGTTTTCCTTAACTAAACTTAATTTTAGATTCTTAAAAATGTTGCTGTCCTTTTCTTATAGACGAAATAATAGGAACAGCTATAATTTTAGAACTGTCAAATTAAGTTTATTTAAGGAAAACGTACATTAAAATCGAGAGCAATGACGGTCTACCAGTCTTGCATAGAAATAACTCTAGTTTTCGTAGGTCTTTGTTTCTTCCAATAAATTTCTCTTTGAATCATGAAACTTGTGAAATGGAGACGAGTTTAGGCAAAGTATTGAATTTGATAAACAAATTTACAAACTCAAAAATTTAGAACTATCTACTAAAATCTAGCTCTTAGCACGACAAGGATTACTAGTCGCACGATAGCCTGTTCTAGTTGAAGAGCTAAATGTAAACATTTAAAAATGTTAGTCGTTTCTGACCTTCTGAAGCAGACTAGGCTTGGTTTCGCAACAGTGATCCTAGCAGGTCCGTATACCGGGTATACTGTATACTTATACCAAAATGTTCTTGTATGACTTTACCAATATTATAAAGGCTAGAGTGAGTTTGTACGTTAGTTGGTTTGTAATTCACACCAGAGACACAACAGAGCAACCGATCGACCTCTTTTTTTGAATAGAGAGAGTTGCTGAAGAGTGACATAGGCTAGTTGCTCCTACTACGTCATCTCTAGTATAGTTTCTTTGGTGCACAAAATACAGAAATAAAATTTAACTACCACCCCAAAAGACAGTACCTACGTAGTCTGAAAGCAACTCCATGTTTCCAGAGTGACCGGCGCTACAGGCACAATCGCCACGAACGGCGAGCCTCGAGACCTGCGGCAGTTCAGGAAGCTATCCCGGTATATCATGCAAGAAGACCTGCTCCAGCCATACATTACCGTGCTAGAGGCTATGACCATGGCGGCAGACCTGAAGCTTGGCACGGAGATGGGAGTTCAGAGGAAAGCTATTGTTGTAAGTATTCATTTGTTTAATAACATCTGAAGTATAGATTAAAAAGTCTGTGAAGATTGTGACGCAATGACGTCGAAACGGCAGAACGGATTTAAAAGCAACTGGGAATGTGTCGAATGTGTATAGTATGTGTGCTGGAATGACATATGGGTTATACTTTTATCCGGGTATCATGATCTAGTAGATGCTATACATAATTCTTTAAATTGGTTTAACCTACTAAAATATAGAAAATCCCGGAGAGTTTAGGCCACTTGGGCGGAAATACGGAGTCATCCATTTGAACGCAAGTTACTCTTGTCATTTTCAGTTGATGTTGTTATCTGTAAGGTCGATTGTTCAATCGTTTATCAATTGCATAATGTTAATAAATCACCTACTGTACCTAATCCTGATGTTTTATAGAAGTGGATTATTGAATGCCATGTTTTGATAAACGATATTTAAACAAAAGGTGGATTATCCATATATTTGTTTACTGAAGAACTCTAACGTTTAATATTTTGTTTTAAAAATAATCTGTCGTTTCGCATATCATAATAACCTTGATCTTCGCGCGACTTGTGGAAAACTTGGCAAATGATAAAAAAATAGCAGGTATATTAGCAATAAATTATTATGTAACTAACTTCCGCCTACAGCTTCGCTTATATGCCACATTGGTATAAAGCAGCCTTTATGCTACTCTTTTTCCTCATCTTTTTATATCTATTGCAAGTTTTAAACAAATTGTGGTTTTGCGACTTAAGATTACATGTTAAATTCTTATTAATTTTGTTATAATAATATATCGTGTCTACTAATTTATATCGCGACTTGATAAAAAATAGACCGGTTTAGATTTACTGCCTTAGTAGGAGTAAAATACTTAGCTAAAAAATTAGCTTCGGTTTGCGAATTTGTGCGCGTCATTGTAATTTTAGTAATTGGATTATTACGAGTATTAAAACTCGTGAGTGTCAAAAAAATATGTTGGATTGACGCAATAAAGCCGGCCTCGGTGGAGTGGCGGGCGCTTGCTCGGCTGAGATGCAAGAGGCGCGGGTTAGATTCCTGCTGCGAAAATATTTGCATATGGAAACATTTCTTCCGGGTCTGGGTGTTGTGGTACCATGGTACGAGACTGTTGGGTGTTATTTATTTATCCTTTTTTAATGTTTTAATTTTAAGGTGGAAGAAATCATCCTGCTCCTAAGGCTAGGGAAAGCTAGAAACACCACAGCAGAGAGGTTGTCTGGAGGCGAGAGGAAAAGACTGTCAGTGGCCTTGGAGCTAGTGAACAATCCACCTGTTGTCTTTCTTGACGAACCCACTACGTAAGTTGTCATTTTGTTTTGCGCAATATTCTAAATTTCAAGGCTTATTTAGACATCCACTTGTAATTAATGTGCCATTGTAACAGATACAAGACTCATTATCTTATTCTTTTTTATTTCGCCTTCTCAGTACTAACACATGTAATATCTCTTGATCCATTACCCATCTCAGCCCCTGGGAGTTAAGTCGAGACTAGACTATTCGATGTTACATAAACTTTTGCATTGAGTCAAGTCAAAGGCTAAAGATTCAGCTTTGATACAATATGTAATCCTACTTCCTGTTCTACTAATATTATGAATGCGAAAGTTTGTGAGGTGGTTTGGATGTTTGTGCCTCAATCACGCCCAAACAGCTAAACGGATTCAAATGAAATTTGCTATAGAGGTCGGTTATACCGCGGAATAATATAAATGCTACTTTTTATCCTGAACAACGATTGTAAAATAGAAAAAGGATATAAAAGGATATTATTAAACTATTATAATGGTACATAAACATTTGCTTTGAATTGAGTATAGATTTTGAGAGGTGTTAAAAGAGAATTCTTTGATGTTCTAATTCTTTCCAGCGGCTTAGACGACGTAGCATCCTCCACCTGTGTGTCGCTGCTAAAACGCGTGGCCCGCGGGGGCCGCACTGTGGTCTGCTCTGTGCACACGCCGTCCGCGCGACTGTTTGCAGAGTTTGACCACGTCTATGTAGTGGCTGAAGGACGATGCGCCTATCAGGGCACCGCAGCTGGCGTCGTGCCCTTCCTCAATGAGCTGCAGTTGCCGTGCCCGAAGACTTACAACCCAGCTGATTTCAGTAAGTGAATGTGAAAATAAAATATATTTTATTCAATAAGGATCACATTGATTGTAACTTAGCAAATACTATGAAACTTATCAAGTCACTGCGGCTGGCGTCGTACTCTTCCTTTAATGAGCTGCAGTTGCCGTGCCCGAAGTTTTACAACTCGGCTGATTTCAGTAAGTAACTTTTCGAAATAGTCTATGTGGTGGCTCGAGGACGATGCGTTTATCAGGTCACCACGGCTGGTGTCGTACTCTTCTTCAATGAGTTAATGTTGCCCTCTGGCAGGGCAACATTGGGATTGAGGACCCGACTGATTTCAGTGAGTTCTGTAAAGTTGTAGTTATCGATATGTGATATTTGATAGGACTACAATTGAAGACATTCTGGAAATAAACCAAGTAAAGTCTCTATAAAAATGCAAAATATTATTTTTAAGATTAATTTACAGAATCATAATTTTATATACTTACCTACTTTTGTGCATCTTTTAGTTATCGAAGTCTCAAGCGGCGAATACGGAGACCACGCTGACAGAATGGTAGCCGCTGTTGACAATGGCAGAAACCAGCGATGGAGGGATTTCGCCGTAGAAAGTTCCTATGAAGAGATGGAGATTGAACAACTGAACGCAGGCGGTGTGGAGAAACACAACTACAAA
Organism: Scotopteryx bipunctaria; assembly: GCA_949320045.1. NCBI lineage: Eukaryota > Metazoa > Arthropoda > Insecta > Lepidoptera > Geometridae > Scotopteryx > Scotopteryx bipunctaria. The sequence continues at coordinate 5,942,261 of OX439450.1, read as the reverse complement.
CACGGCAGCACAGCTTGCCAACAATTTGTCGTGCTTCTGAAAAGGATGTGGCTGCAAACTGTTAGGAATAAGGTGAGTCTCATTTTATTAATTACTAGCAGCCGCCCGCGGCTTCGCTCACGCGGTACCCAGATAAAAAGTACTCTATGCCCCATTCCAGCACACGTAGGTACCTACTATCCTCATTATTCATTATAATTATAGTGTACGCTAAACGATGACTAAAGTATTGCCATCTCTTACCATTTCATAATGACAAACAGTGACAGGGCTAACTTTAAGCAATGGCTAACTTTAGCGAACGAATATAAATACTTAATAGGGTATGTAAGTATATTCCGTAGTTTTTGCGTGAAAGAGTAACAAACATACCTAAATCTAAAAATTAAGAAATTTCGGTGAATTTTGTAAAAATTTTGAGAGTTAAGGTAAACTTTTCAAAACGCAACGATAGCGCTTTCTAGGATTTGATCCTCAAATCTCAGAACAATATTTGATCAGAATTAGCAGCGACATCTAGTTATCAGACGTAGAATTACGTCAGAACTCCATGAATAATCAAGATTGGAAACTTATTAGACCAGTAATAATTTATGCTTCCTTTCCTCAGTTCCTTTCACAGGTAATTTGACATTGACAGTTCCTTTTCCATATGTTTTGTATCATCTATTACTAATCTTTGGTATCATCGCTGTCATAATGTCAAAATAAAAGTATTCTATTTTTCATGAAAAACATGCCAAAATTAAAGAATTTACAGGTAATTATGACATCAACTAAATGAGAAAAATCGGCTCTTTAATTTGATATAGGTTATTTGCAGTTTTAGACCAAAAATTGATTCCAGGTTTTCATCCCTTTTCACCCCTTTAGAGGTTGAATTTTGAAAAATCCCTTCTTAGTACACCCCTACGTACCAAGGTTTACCTACACTGAAAATTTCAAGTCTCTACGTCCAGTGGTTTAGGCTGTGCGTTGTCTGTCTGTCAGTCAGTCAGTCAGTCAGTCAGTCAGTCAGGACAAAGATTCTTATAATGTAAGAAGATTTAGAAAAAATATTGCTGAATATAATAATAATAATAAGCCATTTATTCCCAAATTAAATTATCAAAATATGAAATTAAAATTACATGTTATTCCTTAATTAATTTAACTTTAAATGTCAAAATAAATCAATGCAATAATCACTCGTAATATTTTTTGCAGAATATACTTTTACCTAAATGTTATAAACGACTTATTGCAATCCCACTCTTTTGTTCATACAACATTGGAAAATAGAACACAATTGATTTCGAAACCTCACTTATGTCTTGAATTAAAATTTACCGACCATCTACACACTCAACTGGAGTTACTTCTCTGCTGGACTGGGAGTAAAATAAAAGCATAGAATGCGTTCAGCTGCTTCTCTCCCCTTACATGTCGTAAAAGTCGACTAAGGGATAGTATCCTCCCCAATATGTATGATGGACCACCTATATGGGCGATAGGCTGATCACCTGTCACAATTGTTCAACATATCCATCTTAGGATTTTTAATCAGAAGTGGCTGCAAATTTTCTTATGTTTACTTGTGGCTCTGCTCACCTCATTAGGGATATGGGTGTGATCATATGATGATGATCATCTTCACCCGTATTTTAAACGCTTGCAAGATAGAATTTTATGATATCTCTATGACTGGTCTTTTTTTCTAGAATTACTTGTGGTTGCGAATGAGTCTCCACTTGTTCCTTGGCTGCATCATTGCAATGTTGTTCCATGAGATGGGCTACGACGCTTCCAAAACCATCTTCAATTTTGGCTTCTGCTACGCGTGTGTTATCGTCATGCTTTATATCCCAATGATGCCTGTTTTGTTAGCTTGTAAGTATATCGAGTTCAATATTGCTATTTATTCTGGTTTGTGTTAAGGTATTTTAATCTATAGAAACCATCAGTGGCTACTAAAATTGTTTCTTACATATTGATAGGAACCTGTTATATAAATTGATTATAAATGTTTTGTTGACCGCAATAAACTTTTGTTCACATATTATTTATCATTACGCTAATTGGATTTTAATTTGTGGGTCAAACGCAAATCTAGTTTTCGAAGTCGTTATCGAAAACTGGAATGCTAGCTTCCGCCTGCAGATTCTCTCACGTGGCATCTAGATATAAAATAGCCAGTTATTCCAGCACACGAATTGTGTATAGGTATTGCAACATTTATTCAGATCCGGCTAGCCGCTAATCTGTGATTGAAGCACAAACATCTTCACATCCTCATATCGTAAAATATATGCTATATGAACATACTATGTTTTTTTTCAGTTCCAGACGAGGTTCAACTAGTAAAGCGCGAGTACTTCAACCGTTGGTATGGTCTAAAGCCATACTATGCTGCTTTAGTAGTCTCGCGGACTCCGCCAACCATATTCTTCAGTCTCATTTACCTTGCTATCACCTACCCTCTGACGTCACAACCGATGGAAGGACCCCGGATCGCCATGTTTACAGCCATCTGTGTCATGGTTGCTCTTATTTCCGAGTCCATGGGAACTGTTATATCGTCTATGCTTAGTGTTGTTGTAAGTATGTTTAACTACCTAATATTTTTGGTAACATTACCTGATGAAAGTTGTACTGCTGTTGTCGTATTTTTCGGGATCCTAGTATGGAGTTAGAATTATTACGTAGAGACTATGGGTTATTGTTTATTTATCAACCATGGTTTTTATCATCATTCTGTAAACATAGGTAATTTAAATTATTTTCATGGGACGATAATCGTCTGTTCGTAAATGAAAATTAAGTGTTATCAGTTTTTTTTTCTGTTTCGTCTCTTTGTCTTGTCTTTGATATCGGCAGAGAGCTAACGGAAATTAGAGTGACTATTATGTAGTTAATAAAGTAAACCGGTCTAGACGCAGAACTTGTTTTAAAGGCCAACCTTATTATATTACGAGTATATAGATTGTTTCTTTATTAAACCAAAACCATTAGTTAGTATTGCACCTTCTTTAAAGTTACAGCTATTAAAACCATTTTAAAACAAGCGTGACATATAAGATGTTATCATAATTACACTCACATTGTAATGGAGTGTGAAGAGCTAAAATAAATAGGTGCACTTATTCTGTGTTCTTAGTTACGCTTGTAAAATCTAAGCGGCAAGTAATTTTTTCAATCTGCTATCATGTCTACAGAAAGAGTGTCTTTACAAAAATACAATACTTTCGCCCTCTCTGTCAACGCGCATCAACTTGTAATCGTCGAGAGCATCCAGCAGATGTTGAAGATTTGGGAAGAAACACAAAAGCGCCAAGAACCAATACTGGTACTCGGTGAGGGTAGCAACGTACTCTTCCTTGAAGATTTCATCGGAACAGTAGTAATCAACCAACTGAAAGGCATCAAGATCACCGAAAATGAGAATTCCTGGTCTCTACACGTAGCCTCTGGTGAGAACTGGCATGACTTTGTTGCCCACATGCTAGATCTTGGAATAGCAGGGATGGAAAACCTGGCTCTGATCCCAGGGCTAGTCGGCACTGCTCCTGTGCAAAACATTGGCGCTTACGGTGTGGAATTGAAGGATTTCTGTACATACGTTGATCTATTGGATCTCAATACCGGTACCATCGAGCGTATCTCGGCATCAAAATGCCAATTTGGTTACCGTGAAAGCGTTTTCAAACATCAATACCGGACGGGATACTTTATAGTCGGTTTAGGCTTGGAGCTGGATAAGAAATGGTCTCCAAAACTACATTATGGCGAACTGGCTAAACTTGACTCGAAAACCGTGACTCCACATCAAATTTTTGAATTTGTTTGTAAGATCCGTCGAAGCAAGCTGCCAAATCCCTGTGAAATGGGTAACGCTGGTAGTTTCTTCAAGAACCCTATAGTTAGTGTTCACAAATGTGCAGAATTGGTAGCTGAGTATCCGAAGATGCCTTACTTTCCGCAACAGAATATGGTCAAACTGGCTGCTGGATGGTTGATTGACCGATGCCAATTAAAAGGGTATCGCATTGGCGGCGCTAAAGTACATGAGTATCAGGCATTGGTGCTTGTGAATGCAGACAATGCTACCAGCCAGGATGTGGTCTCTTTGGCGCGATATGTTCGCAACACTGTAGCAAAACAGTTTGGAGTGTGGCTTGAACCTGAAGTGCGGTTTATTGGAGCAACTGGAGAACTAGATGCTGTGAAAATGCTTTCATGAAGAATTATGATTCGAATAGTTTTGCTGTCCACTAGTAGTTTATATTTGTATTTAGGTAAGATTTCAGCAGAAACCTGGTAGCGCGAGCAAGCAACTAATTGTTACTAAACTTGTTCAACACTTCTCATGGTAGTTACTGAATCTTGAAGATAGAAATTGATCATTGGGGAGGCAGGGACCTTGGACCCTACAAATTACTTGATAATATTATTATATTGTAGGTTTTAAGGAGCAATATGGCAATCAATATTTGTTTAGTTAAAAAAACCGTTGTAATGGTTTCATTTCCTCCTTTTAGAATTCAGTATTCCTCGGGCCTGCGCTGAGCGTTCCTCTCATGCTACTAGCAGTATACGGCATCGGCAGTGGCGACGATCCTCTCCCCATTGTGTGGCGGCTGGCCCGAGCCTGTTCCTTCCTACGATACGGCATTGAAGGTCTGGTAGCTGCAATATACGGCTCGCCCAGAGAAGACCTCATCTGCCCTGATGATGTCGACTATTGCGAGTATAAGAATGTCGCGTAAGTTCATGACTATCTTATAACGTTTCGTTCAATTCTGTCTTTAATTCATAATCTGTTAAGTTCTAAACACATATTGTGATTGTCACCGAAATGTCTTGAAAAAAAAAAATTACAATTGGCAACAGATTTATCGGATTCATGCCTTTTAGAATATTATCTACTAACGGACGACGGATATTTCATTACCATCTCAACGTTGTTAATTGTCGAAAAGCGCCATATATTTATAGACAAAAAACCAACTTTGCTATGGTAATGGACGATCGTCGTTCGTTGGTAGAATATTGGGACAGGTCATCAATCGGAAGTTTAAAAGTTACATGAATAAGGTAACTCTTTGCTGACTATAAATAGTTAGCCTCCGCAATATTATCTTAATGAGTCAGGCAGCTTCCGGTGTAGAAAAATCTTGATTTCTTTATTTGGTATAGATGGTCAGATAAACGTTAAAAAAATAAGAAGCAACATTGTTAGACAGTCAAGTTTATGCAGTGGGAATTATTTATAGAACTGAACGAGGAATGTGTAGGTCGCTTGGATTTAGGCATGTTACACGAATAGGTAGGTGACCTCGTCACAAAATTAGGCTGAGATAGCTTTGAAGGATTTTTATAATACTTACTTCTCTGTTGGATTGGGGGTAAATTAAACACAAAGAATGCGTCCAGCTGCTTCTCTCCCCGAAAATGTCGTAAAAGTATAGTATCCACTCCAACGTGCCCATATAGATGGACCATCTATATGGGCAATGGGCTGATCACCTGTCACCATTTCTCACCATATCTGTGAACCAGGATTGGCTGCATGTTTTCTTATGATTACTTGTGGCTCTGCCCACCACATGAGGAATACGTGTGTAATATGGTATGTATGTACCTTATAGAGTTCAAAAATGAAATGAAAAAGGCTTGGCAGTTCAGTAAGGAATCAATTATATCATAAGAATGTGATCCCCACCATAAATTAGAATTTAACTTCATTATCATCATAAAAAGCTCCTGTCAGTTTTTCTTCCCCTGTTTTACTAATAAACTTCTCTTTGCAGGTATTTCGTGAAAATCATGGGCATGTCTGGCGTATCATTTTGGGCTGACTTCGGCGTCCTAGTTGGTATGTTGATAGCTATGAACCTAGCTGGCTACTATCTGCTTCGACAGCGATTGTCGCCAAACTACGCCTTCAGAGCCATCAAGCTTATTGGGAACTTTGTCAAGACCAAAATGAGTTCTTTGAGTTGATGATTGAATGATGCAAAAGGTAGTTTTCGGTTGCGGCTTTGGTTATCGGGATAAGAAGTAAACGCCATGTTATTTCATGTTACATCTATCTATAATTTACGCTATCATTTTAGCCTTACGCTATTAATTGATTTATTAAATAGATATGGGTGTTTTGTGCTTTGACCGTTAATAAATTTGGATCAAACATGAGATAGATTTTGATAAGCAAATTAGTTAGTTGTGACTTTGTTTGTTTATACGTATAAGCTTCTTTTTATTCCGTGAGAAAAGCCGTGGATGGATGCTCGTTCAAATATCTTCAGGTTCGGCGTAGATCAGGCTGAAACTTTCCAAAATATGAAATTTCTGTTAAAAAAATAAGCACAATTATTTATAAGCTTGGTCTACGCTCACTTCCGAAGAAATGGTTGGTTTAAATGAATGGCAATGAGGTAAAGAATAAGACTGGAAAGCATTGATAGAACTTCATATTCATATGTAAGTAGAAATGCCTTATTTGATGTAACAATATCTTTTAAAAATTGTGATAGTGATTGGATGTTACAAAAGTATGGGATAGGCTATAATATTGATTTATATTATATTACACTTACTAGTATTTGTATTATCAGATATTTTTTAATATTAAATAACTACGCTGAATAAAGTAGTGAAAAATATGACTATTAGGTCCTATTTAATTTATACTACGATGTTTAGATATTGTATGGCCATGGATTTTGTAAAACTTACAAACTTTGTCTACATTTATTGAAAAGTGAAACAAATTTTTCGGTGATTCTCATTTTGTAAGACCAAAAAGGAATTAAGTTAGAACATAGTTTAAAGAATGTTTGAACTCCTAAAATATGTAAGGTTGCCAAAATTTTATTGAAAATAATATGAAGGTATGTATTTTAGTAAGATAATTATAGTAAACTATAAACTCTTAAAGGATCTGTAGATACTATGGTTCCAGTGTGATGCAGTAGATTAGTTTGCTTTTTGTACTTGAAATAATGATAATAAATGTAGTACCTAGTTATAATTTTTTATTTGGGTTATTTTGCCATTAGAATAGCTATGTAGTTTCTGAGACTGACAGTAAGATATTAACAGTTTTTGTAAACAAACTTATAACTTATAACTTTTTATATAATCATAAATTTCAATTTCATCACAAAAACATATTAATGAAAATAAATCCTAATAGGTACATTAAGTAATTCATAGAATGTATTGTAAAAGTATTTCCTATAGCTTCTAAGGTTTTGGGATCTGACGCAGTTCAGCAATCGGCATTTGAAATAAACAAATTTTATCTATAATGCATTTTATTTACCAAAAGTATTTCACTAAAACAAAATCACGTATCGCTTAAAAAACAAAATGTATAGACCATGACTAGGACAGCCAATAGAGTGCCCAAAAAGTAATTAGAATTTTATTACATTCTATTATATATATTTATATATCTCGTGCTCCTAAGTGCTATATTATTTTAACGTGCAAATTATTTGCAATAGATAAGTATATCAGTAGGAAACTACAAAAATGTTATTCATAAGTAGTGTCATAAGTACATTATATTTATTATATTATAGATGGGTACTATTTGTATAGTACTCATATATACCTACTTACTTATGATTTTAAATCAATTTTCGTGTCTACGCTAGGAATGTTAAAATGAGCATTTGTATATGAGATTGCTCTAGTTATGTATGTATATATGTCAGTAAGCCATAACACGAAGTACCTACCCAGTTATTATTTTGTATTTTAATAAAAAACTGAATCAAGTTTCTTCCTTAACTGTTTCCTAATTCAAATAAATTATTTGACCATTTTTACCAGTAACATATAGCAAACTTATTGAATACAAAAAATGGTTTATGACATTTATATACATCGGTGATATGATGACTTTTCTTAAATTTGGAAATTTAATAAAAAAAATTACGAAATTGAATCAATCTGATGAAAAATGGCAAGTCACATGAGTGGATATTGGCAGTGAAATTCAATGGAAGATTATAAGTAAGGTAATGAAAAAGTGAATCATTCATGTTATTTTATTAATAGGAAAATGATTCAAGGAAAAATGTTCAGTTTTCTACATATAATGTATTCCTTGTTTAAACAATGTAGGTACCTACTTACCAAAATAATATCTAGGTACAAAGTAATAAAAATTAACTATTTACAAAAATAAATAGACATGTATCCTTTTGTAAAATCGTAACAATTGTAAAATAAACAATAAAAATAAAGACTATTAAAATAAGAAAAACTAATATTATTGGACGTCAAACATTTACAGAGATGTACTGAAATAAATTATGATAAAAACCATTTTTAATTACAAAAATATGAAAATTGTTTAACCTAAACAAATTATATAATGAATATAATCTAATAGTCAAAAATATACAGACAGTAAGCTTTAATTAATTATATTGTACTGTAGGCCAACTTTTCGTGACGATAAAGAATTATCAATTATCATATAAAAAATAAACGCAAAAAATAATAATAATTAGGTAATAAGGTAAATACATAGGTTACCAAAAACTTATTTTACTGAGATTCTAACATTTGATTAATTACATTTTTAGTTCTTTTATTCTGATTTTTATATTAAACTTATCTAGGTACATTATAGATACTGTACAGACGCATCTTACCACCTGCATACACATTCCACTATCCCGGCACTTGCGTTATTTTCAAACTGGTAACTACATTAATTAATTTTTAATCTACTTAGCAATTCGAGTTTCTAATAGAAAAGCATAGGTACTAGCATTTTCTCGCGGCTTTACCCGCTTGATACAGTACTTACTTTTAGACTAATTTAAGTCCTAAAGTTGTGGTTGAAACGTCTAATATTTAGAGTTTTCATTGCGTGCAGATAATGTATAGATCTCCTTTTATAAATACTAGAGGTTGAGAAGTATTTAGAGGAAATTGAGTCGAAGTGGACGAATAAGTTATTCATATTACTATTTATGTCTTTTTAGAACAAATAAACTGGAATGTAGAAATACTTAATTTTACTTATACGCTTTGGCACCTTCTATTTACAGTGGAGTTTTTTTAATAAGGAATGCGTGCCCTTGATCTTATCTACCTTTCACTACGTTTGTGATGTTGCTTCGATTGTGACCTTATATATTCTATCTATACATACTATCGATTGCTGTATGTATTATATTAGGTCAATTCCGATTATATAAACTACACCATACAATTGCTCGGGTGTAAAAATACAGCTACGAAAAAGTAACTTATGCACTAGGTGTTTCATTAATTAAGATCAAACAAAATCGTGTTACCTCTTTGGATCTTCCGTTCGAAATGTTCGAAAATTGACATTCGGACCCGCTGACTCCGGAACCCGGAGTAGATGTCTTACACCCTGCGTATAAGGTTTACTGTTGCCAATCAGCAATTGTAAATTGCATTTACACAGAAACTCTATCACAGAGAATAGGCACAATTAGAAGATAAACTGCTGACTAGGTTTGCCTTCGTCACACTGTTCAAGATACAACGCTGCCCGATCTGAGTCTAAGCAGGCGTTGAGTTTAGCGTGTCTGATCATGAGGCCCTTTCGCCGCCAGATCTGGGCGTCGTCTGAGGAGTCGCAGGCGGCGAGTACCGCAGTGACGCGGTCGTCAGCTGAGAGAGACACACAGAGGCTGTGGTGTCGAATCATACTGTTCTCGAACCTCCATTCTTGATTGCCGCCTGTGTTGTGGCAGGGGTACATTCCTGGAAGCAAACAAACTAAGTTGATGATTTGTTATATAGTATACTAGCTGCCGCCCGCGGCTTCGCTAGCGTGGTACCCGTATAAAAAATAGCTTATATGTTAATCCAGTACATGTACTATGTATATTCCAAGTTTCATTCAAATCCGTTCAGCTGTTTAGGCGTGAAAGAGTAACAAATATTCATATATCCATACATACAAACTTTCGCGTTTATAATATTAGTAGGAAGTAGGATGTGTAGTGTAGGTACGCGTGAAGGTAAGATGAGTGGACAAAATCATACAAATCACAGGGAACTAAAGGAAAAGAACCGCATGGGAATGGGAGGCTGCCAGAAAAGAAAGGAGGTTTATGCTGGAGATCTCTGCTCAGCTCGGTAGTCACCAACGAATCAGTAGGTGAGATTGGGCTGAGATGATGACGCAAAAACTCATGGCATTACCTAAGGTCCCGTCGACCAGGTGCCCCATGGTGTCCATGCAGCGCGTGCCTTGGCGGATGGCGTGCGCTGCTCCCTGAAGCGCTGGCACTTGCAGCTCCGGGTACACGTACTCTAAATACCAGCGGAACGGCTTGCAGTGCAGCTTCTCGCGAAGGCTGGTGCGCTCTGAGATGCTGCAAAAGAATTTTATGTTCATCATCATTTTATGTTCATCATTCATCATTTGACGGCCTCGGTGGCGTGGCGGACTTTTGCTCGGCAGAGACGCAAGAGGCGCGGATTCGATTCCCGCTGCGGTAGAAATGTTTGCATGTTCTGTAAATATTTCTTCCGGGTCTGAATGTTGTGGTACCATGGTACTCGTAGTTTCTGATACCCACGACACAGGGAATCCTAGTGTGGGGTCAGGACTATGTATGTGACTGTTGGGTGTAATTTATTATCATCATATTATCCTGTCTCATACTTTAAATAGTATGATCTTTTGATTCTTTTTCTAGGTTATTTTAAGACAATGACAACAAGACAAATACTTACTCTCCAAAGTTGACCTGCTTGGCCAGTGGCTGGGACTTGTAGTAGAGTTCCTTGTAGTCGTCCATCCAGACTTCGGCGGCTCGCCTTGTGTTTCTCGCGAACACGGCCCCGGAGCCCCCGGGGAAGGTGTATGGATGCCGCTTGCGGAACACGTGCCCCACTCGGGAACATGGAACAATTTCCAGGGAACCGCCGCACTGCCATACTCTGAAATTATGAGATGATAAAGTTCGTTTAAAACTGTAACTTCATTACTAACTGTAATTTCAAGTAATTGAATAAACAAGTTAGTATTTTTAGTTATTGGGAATCGTAAGAGAACCGGTATAAAATCTTAATTATAGTGAGAAATTGTGGTGCAAATTAAATTCACCAGAAAAATCTGCTGTTTTTGTTAATATTTACTTTGGAAAATTTGAGTTTGAGGTTATTCAGTAACAAGTAACAATAATAACTTTTTAAAAAGCTCACGACGATAAAAAATGGTAACAGACAAACATACAAACATGTATTAGTGTTATCGTGGGTAAAAAGGTGTTATATTTATCACTATTCTGGTTACACCTACAGGCTATGGTTACACTAATTTAGATTGAAGTTCATAAAATTAAAATGCATAATTTAATGTCGCTGAGTAGTAACCAAATATTCACCTGAACGATATCTCCAAGTTCTCGCCTCCCCAGACGTCCATCTTCATATCATACTTCCCTAGCTTGTTGAAGTATTGCCTGTCCATGCTGAAGAGACCTCCAGCAATCATGGGGGTGCGGATCACTTGGGTGGGGTCGGTGAGACGAGCGCTCCTCTCAGCAGCTGAGAGATATTCCCACTGAAATAATGCAATTTCTTTAGTAAAAATTATCCCCTGTAACCATCTTGTACTAAATCCCCGATAGTTGAAATGACCGATTAATCGTAACTTTTTATTGTCATAGAATTGATAACGACAAAAAAAAAATAGTGAGACTATGAAAAATAGATATACCTTAAGAAAGTTCATTTGGATTAAAAACAATAATAAAGATAATGAAAAACAAATGTTGAAAACTGAAACATATGGCTCCGCATAATAAGAAGAAAAAACTAGAGCTAAATGTGAATGAACATATGAATTCACAAACTGTATATGTTACGGACAACTTGAATAATGACCGGTCAGTATACATAACGCCCATATTAAGTGGGCAATTTTGAGTAAAACTGCATGACTAATCACTTTTCCCGTACAGTATGAGCAATGACTACCCTATCTTGGGCAAAAAAATAAAACAGATGAACAGTATGTAATGTTTTTGTTTATTTTATAGAAGTAGGGAGGTATTCATACTGTTCGGTCCAAATTATTAATCAAGCTATCTCAAACCTTGATTTTTTAAATGGACCACAGGCCGTGGGGTGTTATTAATATGGGCCGGTCAAAGTAATAAATTTATCAATTTGACCGACGCTCTTGGTCATTATTCATAATGATCGGTCCATATTAATACTGTCCGGTTAATCAAGTTGCCCGTAAAACTTGCAATTCTTACAAATATTGTAAATCACATTTGAATTAATTCAATTTTGCACAACACGTTCTTGAATATATTTGCTTTTAAAATTGTCACGGTGTAGTTTTGAAATCAGCTCGATATTTCTGAACCACTATCTGTTTAATCAGCTATACCCCCGAATACTCAAACGCGACTCAAAGTTGAGCACTGTCAAAAAACCCTGACTTGAGACGTGTTCAACTCTGAGTCGCGTTTGAGTATTCAGGGGATAGACTATTTAATAGAAATCCATCGGTACTTCCACACTAATTCTACTAATATTATCAATGCGAAAGTTTGTGAGGATGTGAGGAACACCGCTGCCAACATCCCAAAGTCCTTCTCCGGTACTTCAAAGAGTTGGGCTGGCTGGGGGAGGGTTAGCAGGGGGATAATGCACAATAAACCCCACTGCGAGACGTCAGTGCAGATCTTTGTTCTCCTAACATTAATAAGAATTAGAATTAGAGGATGTGAGGATGTAAGGATGTGACGATGTATGTTTGTGCCTCAATCACACCCGAACGGCTGAACGGATTTGAATGAAATTTAGAATATATATAGTACATGTGCTGGATTAACATATAAGCAATTTTTTATTCGGGTACCACATGAGCGAAGCCGCAGGCGGCAGCTAGTATCATATAAATATCTGTAAAAACGAAGTCACGAGCAACAGTACATGATGTACATGGTCGCTGGTACATGATAAATACCTACATAAATATATTTTAAATCAGTCTCGAGTAAGGTTAATAAGCCATTTTGTGAATTAAGCCGGTCGCCGGTTTACCTTGAACACCAGGTTCCAGTCGAAGCCGCCGCGGAGATCGGCCGACGCCCCGATGTATTGGAACGTATCCATGCTGATGACGTCTATGACGGGGCACACCACTCTAGTTGGATCCTGAAAAAAAAACTGGCTTAAAAAAGAAAAATACGAAAAGACAAAATAGTAACCTTACTAGGTTTTTTTTGGACCAATGGATTTTTCTGTGCAAAAAATGTATGTGCGCTATGCCGCTTTACCAGATGGTAAAAGGCCCTAGTTTACTGTATTTAGGCAAGCACTTATTATGTATACCCACATATATTATACAATACATACAATGACTTCAACTTTTACTACTCTGAGTTTATAAATGTTTGTGTTTACAATATGATTTTCATAAAAACTAGTTTACCTACGGAATTGAGCATTGAATAAACTTCCATGCAAAAAAAGTAACCGAAAAAAATTAGAGTCTAATTCAATAAAACCATAAAATAAATTTAACTATTGAGATTCTGAAATAAAAACTCAAATAATATGGTCCATATACAAGTGATGGGGTGTGCTGAAACTACAGATCGCTAAAACCATCCGGGATCTAGAGAGGATCGAACAGCTATCCAAAAAAATCTCATGTTGTTTATAGAAAACCCAGGTGCCTACTTTAACACTTCGTAAAACATAATCCGATATGGGTGATTTAGGTAAATATTTTTTTTATATTTTCGCCTCGTACAAATTTGTAAAGACCTATTTGATATCAAGAGGTCGTCGAGTGTTTACAAAGAGACTCAACTTTCGCTATTTTTTTAAGTACTCTTGAGATTTTTCAACACCTACTATGGCCAAAAATATGCTTTTAAAATGCTATTAGCTTTAAATCGTTTTTTGGGTAAATGCGAGTATGTTATGCTCGATACGCCGCTTAGTCATGACCGGAGAAGTATTACACTCACCCACCTTTTCTGTTGGCAACGAAACATAGCATTAAGTAACTATTTTACTATTATTATTCTGATTTCACGAACAATTTAACGTGGTCATGAATGAATCTGCAACACTGTATTGTTTAGTGTTTGCACTTAGCTATGTTATTTTTATGGCCCATGACCTATATATAAACTGAAACATTCTAAAGTTAGTTCTAGGCAAATTTAATGTTGACGAATCAGAGGTCAAACTTGTTAGCCTAGACAAGAATATCTTGAGGTTAAAGAAGCGGTCTGAATATTTAAAATATTTGTTCTAGAATATCAATAAGTAAATGTTAGATGACCCAGAGCCATAAATCGAACGGTTACGTGCATAATATTTCTTCATTATAACATCTACCATTACCAGCATTGACTCATCATATTGATCAACTAATGACCTTGAATAGTTGAATAGTAAAAGATCATCCCGGACTTTCATTGCCATATCATGACATAATGTCAAGGCTGCGTCAACTGAGCACTATTATGAAAAACCGGATTCGTCAGTAATACGTCATATGAGGTTGCCGAGTCAAGTAAGATTACATTTGATTGAATAATTGTACTAATGCTGAGGTGCTTGGAGAAATCTGATACTGGGAGATGGAAAGGTCACAGTAAACTAAAATGATAAGCCAAATGGAAATGTCTGCACTGAATGACCTGAGATACGTGAATACTGGGTTTTATGATAAGTTGTTACAACTTGGTTTTTCCAATAAGCTTGTTTGTATTAGTCTTTAGGGTTTCGTACCCGAAGTGTGGGACCCAACGGGACCCTATTACTAAGCCTCCGCTGTCCGTCCGTCCGTCCGCCTGTTAGCGGGCTGTATCAGGTAGAGAATTTTCACAGAGGATGAAGTAGTAAGTATAATGTATTTCTATTTCCGCTATTGTTATAGCAAAATACTATTTGTGTTCTGTGTTTATTATTTGTAATATAAAGAATAGCTGCCGCCTGCGGCTTCGTTTGCGTTCGCGTTGTACCCGGATAAAAAGTAGCCTACATTTTATTCCAGTACATGTAATATGTATATTCCAAGTTTCATTCAAATCCGTTCAGTTCAGCCGTTAAGGCGTGATAGGCACAAACGTCCAAACATCCTCACAAACTTTCACATTTATAATATAGTAGGATAATATTACAAATAATAAAAATAAAAATTAAAAGGGCAATAAAAAATATATATTTGAACGTTCGTAATCGATCATCGAAGTTAAGCAACACCAGGCGCGGTCAGTAATTGGAAAATCTAAATATTACCGATGAAAAATTAAGAGGATTCTCATAGAAGAGACGTGTTTCATTTTGCATTTTTTCGATTGATTTTAATAGGGAACGTGCTGCCACCTATAATAGGTGGCGTACAAGAAATATTTATGTACATTTACGATGGTACGGAAACCTTCAAGTGCAAATTCGACTCGCACTTGACCGGTTTTTTATCAACAATAGTTATGTATGCACCTCGTAATTCCATGACACTATCTTATTTGGTTAGGCGTATGGAACCCACTCATATTGGTGTAAATTTGGCCGCAGCTCTTTCATCAGACTCCTCTTCAAACAAACAAACTCAAACAATGAATGCAAATACTGCGATGAATGTTCTATTGTCATTGATAATAGAGTCATAAACAATGTGGCAAGCAATGCAGAATGCGAACTAGCAGTAAATCAAATGTAACGAACGCGAGGGTGAAGGGATAGCTTGGCGTTGCACAACGAGCTCTTCCGCTCACCGCTTGAGCAACTCTGGTGGAAGGGATAGGAGCCAGCGAGGTACAAATCAAGAATTCCTTATCTTGATATTAGAAGAATTTTGATGAAGATTCGCCAACGTTTTTATTGGTTGTATTGTAAAAAAACGTAGAAGATTGGTCCCACCGTAACCTCCCGTTGGCATCCTTCGGATACGGAACCCTAAAGAATACTTCTTTTTATATTTACTATTTTTAATATTGAAATGAAATGAAAACAACTTTATTGCAAACAACCTAACAATTGCTGGCAAGGGGTGGCCTTATCGCTTGATGCGATTTCTTCCAGGCAACCAAACTAATACTAAAACTAAATTAATGTAAGTAGAACTAAATTAAAACTAAACTAAATTAACGTTTAAATACACGCTGGGACCTTTCCATCCTATTACTATTAGTTAAGCAACGTTGTACACGGTTACAATTGGGATGGGTGACCGCAAGTGGCATTATGAACTGAGCGCTTCCGTGCTTCGAAGGGCACGTTAAATTGTCGGTCCCGGCTTTATAAGTCGTTAAGCCATGATGGAGGCCTTTAGGCGGCCTAAAAACTCCGGCACAAGAGTTGGCCACTAGCTTATACGAACTAACTAACTAACTATTACTATTTTTTTAAATATTCTTTGAGATTTTTAGAAGGACGCTCTTAGCGCATCACTCAAACCAACTGAATAAAATAAAGTGCAATGGATATTGCTACGCAAACCAACCTGCTTTCAAACGAATGGATGGTGCAATAACTCCGAGATGTATTTGTTTTATCTTACTTTATGTGCTACCGATTTCGTTAAATTGATTATTTTTTACTGTAATGCAAATTTAGTTCCGACCCAGTAACGTGGTGGCGCCAACCGGCAAAATCAGAAACGGCCCGAAATGAGGTTACAATCTCATCAGATAGATTATAGCATGAAATTTACTTATTATCCGATTACGCTAAGCAAAACCAGAGTTATGTTTAGCAGTCTATGTATTTATATTATGCAAGTTTATTTGTATGTAATTAATATAAATAAATAAAAATACTTATATAGTCACACTTATTTTGTAAATACATACTTATAATACATGATACTACAACAACCAGCCCCGGAAGAAATACTTGCAGAACATACAAATATTTCTCCCGAAGCGAGAATCGAACCCACGCCTCTTGCGTCTCAGCCGAGCACTCGCCCGTCACGCCAACGAGGTCATCAAATTATGTTCATGTGTTCCGTCGTTACTTCTAAACCTCAGAACAATAAATACATTCTAAACCGAGATTTTGACAAATGAGATTTCAAATGATACGTCTTTGCCTGCGATCTTGCAAGTAAAAGTAGGGCTACTGACGTCTTAGCCTAACATCGTTTGACACCACCGACGACAACAATTACCATTTAGTATGACGGTCGGACGGACGGTCTAAGTTTTTACGGTAGTTTTTTCTGTATATAAAAAAAATACAGAGTTTCAGAACAAAACTAATAAACTCAATCATAATATTTTCACAACATTGTTAGTTCCTCGTTATAATGTTGGCACATCCGCGTTTTATTCTCTGTCGCAATGGCGCTATAAATTATACGATGGCTATTAAAGCCCAGTAGGCATGATTACAGCAAGCTGTAACGAAAGTGGTTTTCTATCAAATTAGGAAGAAATCATATGTTGCTGCGGTACGAACGCGATTGTCCGGCTATTAAATTGAAGTTCGGTTTGGAAACTGGGCAACCGCGTACAAAATAGCCTTAGTAATGGATCTTTATTGCGATCATTATTGACGATCTCCATGGCGTGGAGTGCTCGGCTGAGATGCAAGAGGCGCGCGTTCGATTCTCGCTACGGGAGAAATGTTTGTATGTTCTGCAAATATTTCTTCCGGGTCTGGGTGTTGTAGTATTATGTATTATAGGTATATATTTACAAAAAAAGTAGGTATATAAGTATTTTATCAGCCATTTGGTGCCCATAGTGCAAACTTTGCTTAGTTTGGGGCTAAATAGCGCAGTGTGAAATGTCCACAAATATTTATTTACCTATTGCTTGTGAAATTACAAGACAGGAATAACATCAGGTATTAAGATTGCGATGTATTTAGCTAACATCCAACAAAACTGTTTCTTACGTTTAAAACTGTTTTTTATAACGTTATATTTTCTCCTACTTTTTGTCTTCCAAAGATTATATTTTGATCGAAGCGGAAGTCATATAAGTTCTAGGATGGCGTGGTGCCCCTACATCATAAGAGGAATGGACTGAGAAAGGATTTAATGAATTTAAATTGTAGAGCACGCAGCGGGAAGATGAAAAAAAAACTACGCGGACAAAGTCGCTGGGAGTTTCACTAGTAATATAAACTAAGTTGGTAAGTTTATCTAGTTTACTATGTAGTATAGATACCTACTAATGTCCCCCTCGTCATTACGACATCAGTAATAGCTGTATCTGGAGTAATAAATCATATCTAATAATGATTTACCACGTGTCAAAACATCGCCGTAAGGCTACGGAAGAGAATAGGACTAGTTCTGTATCCGGCTGCCTTATTTTCTAAGCTTGTCGCTTTCGTTCTGGTCACTCAAAACGGCCCTTACACATAGGGTTCTCATTGCAGGTGTGAAAATAACGGCCTGATACAAAACTAATAATATCACGAGTACAACGCGAGCGAAGCCGCGGGAGGCAGCTAGTAGATCATGATGTATATTAATCTGAACTTTGACTTAATGCCATTGTGCAGGAACACCCAAGAGGTGCGAACAATTGGCAACATTGACAGCATTAACGGAAGCAGCTAGTTCACTCTTTCTTGGTATCAGAGGTTTCATTTTTGTATAAGTTCGTTCTTTAATACAGGTTATTTCATATTGCTTAAAATATTATAATACAAGTTGACCTCTCTGTGTAAAATATCGAGGTTTTGAGGTCAAGGGATCTCATCCACAGATCCTCATTAACAAAACTGTGTTGCAAATAATACCCGTGATGAGTGTGTTGGTACTTCTGCCAACCACAGTTGTTGTAAGTGTTTGAATTTTTGAAATACTTTGGGATTTGCCTAAATATGTATTAAAACACTTACGCAAACTCACTAATATACTCTGTATTTTGTAATTTGTTTACTTTTTAGAATTATAATTGTTTAGTGGAACTCTGTTCCTTTTCTGTGTAAGAGTGCGTTGTTATCTACGACACAGTTTATACGCTAATATAATATATTCTATCTACTGCAATATGCAATAAACACATCCAAACCTTGTTCCAAATGAACTTTTTCGTTTATTTTTATAGATAAGCATGTTGAATAACTGAGCTAGCTGTTTTATTGATAGACTTTCAATCGAGTTGTTCTTTGTACAATGAAAGGTCAACTTTTCAATCAATCTTCAAATTATTTGAAAATGACTTTTGAGTCTTCGGCTGACATTTATTTACAAAAGGTAATATGCGCTCTTTCGACAATGTAGCTGTGTGTGTCTTTTTGAAGTAATTCCATATTGTATTTATTGGATAACTGGTTACAATAAAGGTGAGTCAAACCATTAAATGAAAATAATATAGAAGCAAAATAAAAACTACATTTTCATGAAAGTTGCAAAAAAATAACCACTATGTTTGGTAATCCTTGACATTATCATAGTTTTTGTAAATGTCAACGAGAATTTATTGTGACAAAATATGGAGCAGTAGATAGGTAGGAGTAATATGTAGCTAGAAGATTGAAAGCTTTTGGACTAAATATCGATCCTCTTAATAAATTCTAAAGATTGTGACGATGTTTGGATGTTTGTTTGATGCGGATAAAACTTGATATACCTGCAGACATTGACTTGGAATAACATATAGGGCCTATATGTTTTAGGTCGCCTTTAATATAGGCCGTAAATTTATGAACATGTTTGGGAAACGGTTGAAATTGCTTATGTTGCGTACATCATTCCCATTGCCATCGCGATTGTGGTCAGATTGAGTTATGACTTTACTAGTATTGCACATTGCGGTGAGCGGGTCATGTCATTGCATTGCATCTGATTCAGTAATGGGCTAGTAATGGGACCATCAATACACTCATGACGCAATGACTTGCGAAACTGATGCAGATGTTATCAACATCCGTGTTGTTTCAAAACTATGATTGAAGCTGTTTGACTGTTTCAGGAAACACAGTTAAAATGTTAGCACTTCTTGCGCCTCAGCCGAGCACTCTCCCGCCACGCCACCGAGGCGGTCTAAAATAAAATATTCGTAAAACAAAACAATATACAAAAAATAAAACCCAAAGGATACTTTGCATTAGATACCTAAATAAAGCGAAGACTTAGGTAGGTAATTAATTATCAAATGAAATCAAACTATAAAAACGTATGCGTCAAACATAGCTCTGACAAGATTTACTACTACGATCACTCATTATGAGCTTTTTAATCATTGTACATTTTGAAGATGGAGCATATTAACCAAAGTACAATACCCGCACGAGTATCCTAACGAAACTTATGCTAATCCTATTATTTGCATAAGTTTCAGTTTAATTTAGGCTTGACCTCATAATTAAAACAAAGTTGCGTTGTCACTGACGATGTGATTACGTCACTATCTGAAAGCGAAGAATAAATAGATCCGAAATCTATGTCTAATTCACTTGATTAGACATAGATTACAAAGGTTGACTCTCAGATTCAATTACCAAACGGATAAAGTTTGGTCAAAATTATGCCGACAGCTAAACGTTGACAATGCTGGTTCCCAAAAGACTCAAAGACAATTTTGAAGTTACTTTACTAAATTTTTGAAAGGTTATTAAACCGTGCAAGATCTTCGCAGGACTGATTTTTAATTATAATAATTTAAACCAACCCAAAAAAGTCTATGCCAAAAAACCTTTGCTGGTTATTGATAGTCCAACCGTTTCTTTTGTATTTTTTGTGTACAATGCTTGTGAATACTTGTATTATGATTATGATTATGATTATTATTAGTCGTAGGAAGTTTCTTTTTGTAATTAAATGCTAGTAACTGGCGATAAATCCTACTAATTAACTGCGAAAGTTGGTGAGGATGTGCTGATGTCTGAGGATGTGAGATCGTGTGTGCTTTGACAACGTCGTAATGGCTGAACGGATCGAATGAAACTTGGAAAATAGAGTATCATCATCATCTTCCTGCCCTTATCCCACTCTATGTGGGGTCGGCACAGCATGATCCTTGGATCATGCTGTAAGAGTTTTGGCTAAGGTGTTTGGAAGATAGAGTATGTGAGCTGAAATAACATATATCTAAGTTACTTTTTGGCAAAATACCACGCGAGAAGCTAGCCAGAAGCTATTAAATACAATATTTCCTTACCTCCTTTATCCTCTGCAGTAGTGGTTCGAGCCAGTGCACGTTACATTCCACATGCGAGTCCAGGAAGGTGAGGACGGGCGCGGTGGCTGCATCAGCTCCTTTCACGCGGCTCCGCATCAAACCCTCACGCTTGGAGTTCCTGATCACGTGGACTTTGCGGATCGCGCGCAGAGAGGCACCGTCTTCAGCTGTTAAAGTAATTCGCCATCAAAAATACCGTAAAATGCGTCTCAAATATAGAATCGGCGGTAAAAATGCAGTTGTTGGTCTACAGTGGCAGTCATAGTATATTTATTGCAAAATTACATGTCTAAAAAGATGTTACAAATTGTTCAATAAAATAATATAAATTGTACAGATTCAATGTAATTTATCCTTTATGGGCATTTGGGCATGCAATTATTAATATTTGATTGTGGATTGTGTCTTTGAACATTGCTCTTATACATCTTTTTGGTATATGAACACTTGGTCGACGTCAGTAGAGTTGCCCTAAAATATCACACCGTAGTACATGACATTTGAGGCGAGGCAGAGGAAAGCCAGAGAAAAGTGCACGAAATTGTTGTAATTCGATTTTTGCCTTTTGCTTTGGAAACGAAGTGGGATCTTTAGAACTTGCAGTAGGTAGGTAAAGAGGCGGGGCTCCTGTCGCAGGAGTTATTAAAAAAGGTGATGGACAAAAACAGCTTCCTATATATTAGGGTAACGTCGACAGTATTTTGGGCACTTTTTTGCAGTCGATGAACTCTGTTTTATATTTTCAGGTTAATAATGTGAAAAATAGTTCTTGTTTACAATAATATTTGTGGGTATTCCAAAATTTACGAAGAAGTTCAGTTTATTACACAAATAAATATAATTTTTGTGGCAATTAAAAAACTTGTAAAAACTATCATTACTTTTTTGTGCATAGTTACATCAGTTACAATGTATATTTTTATTATTATATGTATAAAGATCCGGAGCTGGGCCCAAAAAAACCCAAGGTTATTTACGTAAACGTCCAGTCTTAAACTACTTTAAAAATAAATGTTAATCACACTCCATGTTTATGATTTGCTACGTTATTCCGATATCAAATCAAGTAATTCAATATCGTTTTAATGGTTCATTCTCAAAAGCTTAAGGTATTTATTTCGCTTACTAGTTACCGATATTTGTATGGAAATGGCCCCGCGTTTTATATCATTCTGTTTTTAAATCTTCGAGGTACCTTTGGGTTAATTTTATTGTACATGTAAAATTTCCACAGTGTCCAATTATTACAAACTGGCTGTTTTTAGTGCCTTTTGTATTTTTTATTGTAAAAGTAGCTTGTTCTGTAAAGGTTCTAGAAACTTACGACTGTGTATATGTAATTGTGCATTTGTCTTCACCTCCATGCGATTATTGAGCTCTAGTCTCGTGTGAAGTCGTTTGTTTTCTGTAATTTTATTGTGAAACTAATTCCATGTAAAGTGAAATTGTATTGTCCCTGCGCCTGCCCCGCTATTGTTTCACTAATGGTGAGAAAAAACTTCATCACTCTCTTTTATTATATCACAAGTGACGTGTGTATCAAACGTCAATAAGATCATACCTTTCCTTACTAGAAATTGCTCTAAAAGATTATGTATCCACCGCGCTTTCCATATAAGCTTTTGAGTGGTAAAACTGTAGTCAGTTACCTAGTGGTCTTATTTACTTTTAGTCAGTTTTAGTGCTAAGTTTGAAGCCTTGGCTGGAAATACATTAGAACGTACTGTCCGTAAAATTGCTTGTTCTCAGTAGCTCCAAAACCATTGTTTTCTACGTGAATATTTAGAATTGCACTCTGTCATAATAATGAGTTATGTATGTATGTATGTACATAAATGTTCGTATGAGCTAGTGGTCAACTCTTGTAACGGAGTTTTACGCCGCCTAAAGGTCTCCGAATAATGAGTTAATAAACTTATATCTGTCGATTCACGTAGAGTGAAAACTAATCTATGAAACGATTTTGTTAAATTTTACTTACGGTTGTCACTGAAGTCATCAACTAGAATTATTTCCTTGATAAGATGCTCTGGACTTCTGTTCAGCACACTGGAATTTATAACATACATTGAAATAAAATAACTATAAATGTAGGCATAATGATGTAGCAATGTTCTGTCTCAACAGATCACCTGCCAGCCGTTAGTAGTCGTTAGTCCAAGACTACATAAATAGAACCTACTTTGACCATACATGAAAACAACACATTCTTTTGCTAGTGGATCTATAAAAGACGCAAAAAGAGCTCTGAATAGAAGACTTTAGATTGAACTATAAAAATCCTTTCAATAAATAATCTAGTCATTTAAACCGAACCACATTAAAACTGAGGTTTCTAGAGATTCGAAGAAAGGTATCATGGACTTCCTGTATAATACCTGAATAATATCTGTATAAAGTATAATACGATACACATAAATTTAAATCATCTATGCCTTTATTCCATGTACCTTCAACGTTATATCTGGGTACATGTTTACGGTCGTCGAGTCAACCAAACAAGCTATTTTGATCCACTCTTCCTAACCAACCTAATAAAACATTATAACTGCGACAATACAATACAATTGAAACCACAAAAACTGTCAATGTGTGTGTAACTGACCTTACGATGGTACGTAGCAGTGTAGATCTAGCTTCATTATGGAATGTGATGATGACACTTGTTTCTGGTAAAGCTTCATCGTACTTCTTCAATCGGCACCTAAAGTAAAAAAAATACAATCATAAGGACATTCGCCAAATATCAGTCAGTGGAAGTACATCTTACTCTTTGGTCTACTTCCTAATTTTATTATCTTTCATAACCATCAATAAATAATAATAATAAATATTTGTGGAAAATATTTATTATTATTATTTATAATAAATTTCATACAGCGCCATCTAGCCGCAAACTAAGCAAAGCTTGTACTATGGACACCAGATGGCTGATAGATACTTGTATACATTTTTTTTTGTAAATACATACTTATAATATAGACCCGGAATAAATATTTGCAGAACATAAAAACATTTTTCCCGTAGCAGGAATTGAAGCCGCGCCTCTTGCGTCTCAGCCGAGCACTCGCCCGCCACGCCACCGAGGTCGTCAATAAAAAAGGATATTAACACAAAAATTTAATTTCGTTCCATTTTCGTTGCCCTTGAGTATATCGTCAAGGATCTATTATACCTACTAAAAGTGTTAAGGCCGAAAATCAGCACAATGCAAATATTATTTCAAAAACCGGTTATGATTACTTAACATCATCTACCACGTTAGATCACTAGTTCTGACATTGCTTTGCTACTAACTATATTTGATTATTTTTAAATCAATGAAACTCTTTTAAGTTTAAGCTTACCTTTGTCTAATTATGTAAATGTAAACTTTGTAATATATTATTTTGTAAACATTCTTGGTGCAATAAAGAGAATTACAAAATAATTAATCGAGGTAAACATACAAATATCTACAAACTCTCGCATTTATAATTCGAACAGCCTCGGTAGCGACGCGGGCGAGTGCTCGGCTGAGACGCAAGAGGCGCGGATTTGATTCCTGCTGCGGAAGAAATGTTTGCACATTCTGCAATAATTTCTTCCGGTTCTGGGTACTGTGGTACAATGATAGTCGTAGTTTCTGATATCCATGTCACAGGGAATTTTAGTGTGGGGTTAGAACTATGTATGTGACTTAAAAAAAATAGTGCGACATAGAATAAGTGTCATTATGCTTGTCCTATAATACTACGTCGTAGGTACACGCTAGGATATCACGATTATCCAAGGTACTTGAACCTCGTTAACCTTTTAAACAAGTCTAGAGTGGTCATCGTTCTTGCAACAAACACTAATCTAATGCTTCGTATCTTCATTATTATGTAAATTCATTGTTGTATGGATAAGATTAATTAAATGATATGGACCGTTATAAAGCTTTATATGATTACAATTTAGATTATCGCTTTCATATCAACAATTCATTATAGAAATCTGCTACTCTACATTTGAGTAGGTAATGTTACCCACTCCGTTATTAAACTCTAAAATTGATTTTGAATCCACATAGAATACACTTCTATTCACTGTCTTATACACCCTTTTTTATTTACAGAAAGAAACCTAACGTAATAAAAAGAAACTACAAACTTACTTTTCAAAACAGAACAAATAATGTTAGCATTTAAAATGGGATATTTACAATGAATAAACAGTTTTAACAAATATTGTTCTAAAATACAATGATAGCGAATTAAAGTCTGTTGCAAGACATCAATAGATGAAACAAATAATAAATATGTATTTGTAAACATTTCACACAGCACCATTTAGCCTCAAACTAAGCAAACTGGGACCATATTGAACTATAAGAACGAAATGGCTGATATATACTTTTTTGTAAATACTTAATTATGTACTTAAAATACATAATATTACAACACCAAGACCCGGAGGAAATATTTGCAGAACATGCAAACATTTCTATCAGCAGTGGAAATCGAACCCCGCCTTTTGCGTCTCAGCCGAACACTCGCCCACCACACCAAGATAGTTCAACTGATCCAGATTATTATCAAGATTCCTCCTCCTTAAATAAGTTATTTTAATTCGGTACAAAATTAAAAGTGGATATTTTATACTCAAATTGGATAGACCAGCAAAGGGAGGCTCATGCCCAGCTGTGGGCAAAGACATGCTGTAGATGATGATGATGATATACTCACATAGCATTTCTAGTATCAGGCACAGGTCGGTTGCTGGGCAGGTTGTCAGACGCAGCCTGGTTGAAGCGGTTCCTGACATAAGGGTCCTGGGCTCTGGTCCCACCGGCCACGTAGCCGCCCTCGTCGAAGTACGACCGGCCTGTGCTGCCCGGCGCCGTGTCTTCGGGAGACGCTGGACTGCTTTCGAGCTCTTCTTCATGGTGCTGCTTGATCAGTCGTAGAGCTATGTTTTCTTCCTGTGGAGAAAGGAAAGGCTTGTTGACTAGCTGTTGGTTTAATTTTTGTCATTTTTTATTTATACCGTTTTAAGTACGTATTTTCACTGCCATTCGGCATGTCGTTGTTCTTATACTGAATTGATTGAACTTGGGTACTTGTCTCAAGCATTTTGTGAAGCAATCGTAATAAATTAAATGATTAGCGACTGTATAACGAGTGAATCAAGTACACAACTTAACTGTTGTAGTAACAGTAAGGTTGCAATGCTCAATTAATTTAGATCGAAACATCATCGATTATCCACTTTCAAAAAAGTGCAGTAGCCCATTAAAAAAAACAACCTTGATAACGTTATTATCTGATGTTTTCTATCACTATAATGGTTTCTTTCGACCTTGACATATAGCGAACTACAAATAGTGCATATTTAAAAACTAGTTCTGGACTGGTGTCATCATCGTTTTATAATATTTCGGAATGCTGGTAAGAAAATTAATGTTTGAAAGTATCTTTGATACTAATAAGTCACTCGGTGTATTTTTTAATACCTAATTAAAGCTGGCGAGTTTAAACTTCTGATAAATTATGTAGATATAATGTATACTAGTTGTTTTTCCACTTTTGCTATGGTATAATTGAAAAACTAGTCAGATTAGAAATTAGTCAGACCGATTTTTCTATTTTGTTAAAATAAAAACAGCGTCAGGAGGTACCTTTTGCATTCACTAACGGGACGCTGTAGTATTTATGATGGCCCCGAAAATACTCTGCTTAGTTCCAAAAATCTAAATCCGCTTTTTAAATAAAAACTTTTTATATGTACATTGTAACTCTTTTCGTACTATTTGGTTACATTTTTTTGATCACTTTAGTTATTACTTAATAGGAAACCATATCCAATTTGCGCTTTCTCGTTTTATCTGAGTTTTCCGGTTATAATCAGGAGCCAGCAGCTTTCTATGCATATCCGACGGACTAAACCTACGCTAGTGAAAGTGACCGGTTAAGGATTGTTAACTTGAAAAATTACTATCTGGTATAAAATTAAATAATTTTATTTATCTATAAAATTGACAATAAGTGGAAAATGGTATCAATATTTTCATCAGCAGCCTATAAAAATCCACTAATGGTGCTTTCTGAATAAACTCTAACGTTATATTTATATTCAAAATAATAATGGCAAAAAACAGCCCTTTTCAAGACCTCCTTTTTTAAAGTCG
Source organism: Scotopteryx bipunctaria (assembly GCA_949320045.1). Classification (NCBI taxonomy): domain Eukaryota; kingdom Metazoa; phylum Arthropoda; class Insecta; order Lepidoptera; family Geometridae; genus Scotopteryx; species Scotopteryx bipunctaria. The sequence continues at coordinate 5,914,994 of OX439450.1, read as the reverse complement.
GTTAAAAATAGTGGCCGTTTCCATAGTGATGGTGAAGAAGTGATACATTAAATGGCACTTGAAAAGAAAACCGTCTCACCATATTTAAAGAAAATTTGGTTGTAAATAATTTTGAACTTTATCCTAAAGCAATAAAGTTCCCAGCATTCCTTTGCCAAGTGGTACACTGCATTGCAGTCGAAGGTATTATCTCTATGTATTTGTATCTCTATGGTAGTTCTACTTTAGACGACAAAGCATGACCTTGCGTAGACAGTGCGAGATGTTTATGGCAGATGTTTTGTACTACCAATTTTCTGGGGCAGTAAGTGTAAAGAGTGTTGTAGCGGATTAATAAGTAAAGTGTGATTATTACTGCAATTTTATGCGAATGGGTTGTTAGAAGTACAATATGTTCTGTGATTTTTGTAAATACCCGTTTTATACCGGAAAATTAGCATGTTCGAAAAAAAATTGTGAGACAAAAATTATAGTAGGTCCTCTCAAACAGTAGATGCTTTATCTAAGCTCCGAAATGCTTCTATTGCGGATAACGGACGATAGACCGTCCATTACCATAGCAAGTTGGTATCAGTCGAAAAGCGCTACACAATTTTTGACAGATAAATGAAGTTGCTATGTAATTAACGATCTGTCGTTCATTAGTAGAATATTGGAATCGGCTATTAATGTTGTTGACTTTTCTAAATAAGAGGCATCAGGTATTTATTTTGTTAGTGGTATAGATCATGATTTTATGTCAACTCTCTGAGCTCGTCCGGACAGTGATGTAACCTCAAGGACGCGGCCTGACCGTACTTTCACTATCGTGTACGTGGAGTAATTGGATTAGATTAAGTATTCGAATTACTTAGGGGTGTCGCTACTTTTGTTCTCCATTTCTGTGCGAGACAGGTTTTGGAAGGATTCACTTTCGAGCTTGTCAATACAAGCTCGAATAGTGAATCCTTCCAAAACTATGTATGTGACTGTTGGGTGTTATTATTATAATGCATCCTATCATGGCAAAGCCTCAAGAAATCATTAGAAATCTTACAGACACTTCTGATTGAAAGTCCCAAGATGGATATGGCATGTACCTTTCCAAAATAAAATATACCAATGTATATCACCATATTCATGTTTTTTTTTTATATTTCTGTATCTCGGGTCATTGTTTGTACATCGTGGGTTAGCAAAATAAACTCGCGTGGTTGGAGGTGGTGAACATCAGTTAAAGACTCAGTTTTAACCAGATCCGTTCAGTCGAAAAATTTTGTACAGTGAAAAAAAAAGCTCTATATAAGCTTGTGGTAACCCTAGCTAATTCAAGTGCGTTTTTGTTTTCGGTCATCTCGATATCGTTATGTAAGCGGATGCACACATACCACGCATAACAACCGAGTAGGTAATCATGTGCCACTTTGTTATTTTATCAGATCGTTCGTGTGTAATTGAATCTTTCATAAAGTTGTTTCGAGAACAATTACAGTAATAGTCTACGCCCGCTACATCGTTCCATAACCGGACCGTCTTATCGCCCCAACACACAAAATATATGTAAATCTCAAACTGGTTTTCTTACCGCCCCGACACAAACAGTATCAAATCTCAAACTGATACATAATGTTTTCTTTAGTAGTGACAACATGGAAAAACTCATAATTACAGACAAAATAGAGGATTTAAGATCTAGAAGCCCCAAACGCTGGTTGGATCTGCGGATTGGTCAGATGAACAGCTAGAATTCCCCGTAAACGTTGTTCTTGATCAGGCCAAAAATCGTGAAAGACGTGGAGATCAACCACATATACCGAGTCCTTACAAGGAGTCACGATCCTCAACATTGAGGGAATGATTATGGAGAAGGAATGAAAATAACAAACATTTGTATGAAATAACAACGAATAATATCCAAACACGCAGTTCAAATGAGCTTTACCGAGACTAATTGACATCAAACACAATTACAGTGTTCATAATTGATTACGCTTTACGAAAATTAATTATTTTCTTATTCACATACAAACGTTATGTGAATTTCACGCTTGTTTGTGATAATAATTTCTTGAGAATTCAAGATAATGGTAATAATAAGCTTACAGTGTACAAAGTACTACAAATATATAGTGTGTGCCTGGTTATAAATAGGTATGTGTTACAGTCAAAACTTTTAACCGTACAAAAGTAGTTTGACTGACGCTCTTAGTCAAAACTACTTTTAAAATCACTGTTAGCTGGTAAAAGTATTTCTAGGTCACACTTTATTATGGACCGTTGAATTAAGGGATATTGAATGGGGAAGAGTAATTCAAAGGGAAAATGAATAAGGAGCCAAATCTTTAATCATCTGCTACGGCACTGCAGGAAGTGCAGCCCTTCCGGGGGTAGCTCTCCGGCTTTTTAAAAACACTCTAGTATAGGGCAGACTAGTATCACGTGGAATAGTGATGGGCTTATTCGATTCTGTGACCTTGAGTTACTTTCTAATCTACTATTAACAAACAATATCAATTTTATTAAGAGTTTTGACTGATATAGCCAGTTAAAACTTACCTACTTTTAACCAGCTCATGAGCAAAACTAGTTTTGACTGATTCGTTAGTGAAAAGTACTTTTGACTGGTCAAGACTTTTGAATGCAACATAATATATATATATATATACATATAGGAAATATTAGTTTTGTGTGTGAGTAGACCCCAAGAGACAGAAAACGACCACGCGACGGTGGGGAGACGAACTGATCTCGTATGAAAAAAAAAAATTGGGTCACATTAGCACCAAATAGCAAAGGCAGTCTTTGCATTGCAGTGTGATGTAGCAGACTTTTAATAATAATGATAATAATTATGTAGTAAATTCATTTGTAACATTACCTACTATCCTACTTTGTCTAAAAAGAGTTAGTAGTAGGTCCGTAAGTTCCGGCGTAGATAAAAAATTGCTTTCTGACGTTGTATGAATCATTTAGAGAGATTTAATAACCTAAGTACCTAGCATTTTATTATGAGTAGAAAATGTGACAGGAAGAGTTAGACCCCATTCTAATAAAACTTAAGTATACATACAAAGTTAAGGTGTAAATAATATATTTAAAAAGTTTGATAGGTACTTAAAAGCTCTAGTAAAAATGCACTTTCGCATTTCCAATAAACTTTGCGTACGAAAATAGACTTTGAAATATGACCCTATGAGTTACATTTCGCGAAAGGAGAACCGTCGTATGAATTTTATATTGCCTTTAGCTCCCAGAGGAATGGGGGATATTTTTACAGCAGTCTTAGATATTTATAGCTTAAAGCTGGGTACGGACCAAGGTACTACTAGCGAGTCTTTCGAACCAGTATAGTGAAGGGATTTAAAGTATGCCTCAAAGACTTCTTAGCATTTGACCCAAAGTTTTCGAACTTTTTTGCTTATACGACTGCACATTCCTCACGATGTTTTCTTTCACCGTTTGAGAGTTTGTCTAGTGAGTGGGAATTACATAGATATATTCTATTTTTATTGCATATTATTAACATAGGCGAACTTAATGCTAATTTGCACTTTCTTCCAGCTAACCTTTGTGAAATTTGGAGAAAAAATGGGGGGAAGTGCTTTGTAGGAAAAGGAATAAAGCAAAATATTACATATACATACAAATAATACTTTTCAATAATACCTTGGAATTGAAGATAAGCACTGACATTCCCACGCCTTCTGTAGCTGGACCGTAAATTTCAAAACAGGGTAAAAATGACGGGTTAAAACAGAAGGATGAATCTCTGTTCACTCAGTAGCCTTCGACCCCTTGGTGTGTACCGAGCTTCAGAAGTTACATTGGTAGTTCAATATTTTAAAGCGGATATTGGTTTCTTCGTGATCTGCACAAGAATCAAATAGAGTAATGTTTACTACATTTTAATTAGCAAACCCAACTACAACTTCACTAGTTTTTCGAGCCAGTGTTATGAATGGATTTAAAATGCACCTCAAAGGCTCCTTTCGTGCACTTGACACATGTTTTCGTACTTTTAGTAAACCCAAGCCGCTAATAATGCTACCGGCGTTGTTGAATAAACAGTTGAATGTAGTTGGTATACACAGAGGAGCAAATCACTGCGGTATTATGCTTGTAACTTCAAATGTTTTTTTAGCCGTTCGCGTTTGTGGTTTCTTTCCTGTATTTTCCAAATTCGATCGCGTTACGAACAAGCTTAAATTCAACGTAAGTTTAAAACGTTCAAAAATAATTCTAATTGTGATTGTACTGAACAAAGCTTTTTGATTTACAATAGGTAGGTTAGGAGCCATAAAATAATTTTGTCATTCCAGAAGTGCTAGATTTTGGTAAGGGGATTATTGCTTTTAAAAAAGGAACACGTAGGTACTTTTTGCAACTTTGATTTAAAACATTTTCACATTGACATATCTATCTTTTCAATAGCCGGTTTTACTAGAAATGGTACGGATTTAAAACAAGTTGGAAAGTTACTTGTAAGCCATACGCGCTCAAGTCACGATCCTAAACTAAGCTCACCGCTACTGTTATGGCGAAACTCTTTTTATTTTCTACGCGGTTAGAGTGAAATTTGATTGGCTGGGGTTCAGGAAGTTTGCAGCGTGTTCCTATAAATTCAATTACGGGTTACTTCGGCTTTCCGACCGCGCGGGAATTTAACCCTTGATGATATAACCTGATGGAAACATGTCGACCATCCCACGCCTTCATTACTGGCCTGACTAAATAGTAGGTAGTCAGTATCCATGTATCAAAATCGAATTACTTAGGTACCATAGCAAAACGAGCCTGATGTTTTTCTTTAGAAGTAGCGTCATGATACAGAGGTCTAAAACTCAACTCATTAGCTATTTAAAACAGCTACAATTACTTTCTATTTAGTTTTCTTTATAATTTTCTTTAAGCACACTTCCGCTAGACGATATTATTCAAAAATGCTAAAATCGTAAAACGTCTAAAAATTAATTGTCTATCGCAAAAACTGAGAATACTAATAGATATAGTCACGCAATAATGTATATTACCAAGTTGCGTAACGCTCGAACAAGAGATGGACCACATATGCAATCACGCATTAACACAGCAATGGGAAGTGTCTCTTATCCTATTATAGTCCTATGATGAGTGCGATAAGAATGGAGTACCTTCTTAAAAAAAAGATTACTTGTCTAATACATTTTAGATGGCGCTAGGATGTACTAATACTTTCAACGTTTACAACAAGGACTATTCTGATTCTGACTCTGTATCCTATAGGCACTGCCTATAAACCGGAAATCAGTCGTCACCTATCAGGTGATCGTTTGCTCTGTATGGCTCTCAGGTGTTCCGGTATAACGCCAAATAGGAAGCGACTGAGAACAATTTCTTTAAAGATGTTCTCTCACAACATGATGCGTGCTACTAAAGACTTTCTGTACACGGTTTTGAGCTAAGCCATGCTTACAGTTATGGTCCAAACATAATTTGGCTCTGAGGCACGGAACAAAAAGTAAAAGCAATCTAGTTGAGAAGCTAAATAATTATAGAGCAGCGGTAACCCAGATACGATCTACGATCCAGATAGTTTAAGCCTGTTATCCACAAAACTCTTTGAATTGGTCAGTTTCATCAGTAAAATAAAAAAAAACAATCTTGATCTAGGAACGAACAGTAATTACGTCAGCATAGCTTGTAAGAGTGTATCGGGTTAGAAGTGGCAAGCTTTCTTAAGAATGCTTGTGGCTCTGCCCACCCCATCAGGGATACGGGCGTGATAATATGTATGTATGTAAGTTTCTTTACATAAGAATACTATTGGAACGCCATGCTACTTTGTCCTTCCTCGTCCAGGTTTTTTTTATACGAACTACGAGTACATCTTGACGCTGCGTCTTCTCGGATTTTAATAAAACCTCACTGTCAACAAATTACTGTATCAATAGTTACATAAAATAAAGGGTTGTGTTCTCAAATACTTGTTATATTCATAAATGCTAGAGCATTTTCTGCAAATCATCCTGCAACGCACATCATAATAAGTAGGTACCTAACTTGGTATAAGCGCTCTGCGTCCTTGGCTTAAGCCTTGGTTTCTTAAAACACAGTCACGTTCATAATAACGTGACGTCACGTTCACGGTAACAGCCGTGATAAAACATGAAACGTGATTTTCAACCTTATATCGGAAATACATAATGACGTCTGTTGCGTTTTGTCTTGATGACAGTATACTGTCAGTCGTCATTATTGAGAACGTAATTACTTGACTCGTATAAATCTGGCTTTAGATAATAATATCTTCTTAAGAGGCTTACTTCATCTTTACTTCCAAAACTGGAGCCAAGATGGCCTCGGCTTGGCTAGCTATGAGATATACGATAAATAAGGAAATCTATCAGAACTTGTTTGGTTTTTATTCTTGCTGTTTGTGTAATTATTTTCCTCAAGGTTGATTTTACTTCAAAACTATCAATAGAGTAAGCAAAATGTTGACACCACTTATAAAAGATCGGCAAGATTTCAGGTCGACATAGGATGCTTTCCTTGGACGAAATTCGTCCAAGATGCTCTTTTCATCCGTTCCCTCCTGTGAGACGTCATTTCCGAGCTTTTAAAAAGTTTTTACTTATAAAATGATGATCCAGTACATCAGTTTCTAGCAAATTAAGATGTTATGTAACTAGGCCGGTAAGTGGGATGCCAACAAACCGTTTAGGTATTGTTAATTGCTACATTTTGTAAATAGCAAGTGATGGATGAAGAGAAAGCCATGATGGATGCTGGAAAGCCAAGAGATCAATACAGAGGTAATCATCATTCGATACACATTACTATTTTGATGCAGAATAATTATTGTAGAGAGACAAGTTGTTATTCGATATAACCGACAGACTGATCGATCGATAAAGACTTCAAAATTCAACTTCAGTCTGTCCTTAATTGTGTTGGCCTAGTGGGATTCATTCGAATCCCAGTCGTGCACTAATGGATTTTTCGTTTCAAATAATTTATGCACATTTGCTCAAACCGATGAACCATCTTTTTCTTGTGGATAAAACCGTCGAGCCGAGTGGATGGTATAGCTGCCTAGCTAGCCCGAATAAATCACTTAGTAATAAATGACCTTAGTTTTAATACCTATAGGTACCTACAAATAAGCTTAAAACGAGAACAGCTGACTTGTCTAATGTCTTCCTGTGTTGGAAAATAAAAAGAACGATAGAAAATCGCCAATGATAGGAATTGAAAACAGGAAGATCCTCTCAAGGATCTTGCTTCAAAAGCCATTGAAATTGATAAAATTGAACTTTTTTCCGCTAAGATAAGAAGTGATGAAGCATTCATTTTCCAACATCAATGGGTGAACGCACCAAATGATTTTTTGAGTCAGTACCAGTAAATTCAAGACTCAATACGTCATCGTTATAATAGTATTACTAACTCTTACATAATCTAGGCTCAACTTATCAGAGCTAATGTCTGCGGATGTTAGTAACAACGAATTTGACCTTTATTCCTAGCTTCGTAAAGGTCGTTATTAGGTGCATTGTATAAAGGGAATTAGTTTTGACCGTTGTGTAATATCTCTATTACAAGATGTTGTAGAACTTTCCTTATTGTGAGAAATATGGCGCTTTTACTTTGTATGCACTTTGTTGGTATTTTACCACATTTATTTTGAAGCTTAGCTTGAAGTATTTTAACAAACCTGTAGTTTCAAAATTTCTCGGCTCTCTTTTCTTTTGCCTGAGTAGTGTATAGTATAAGGTCCAGTAAACAGTATTCTCATAGAACCTAGGTAACCTAGAAACACTAGTGATGTGAATCAGAAATTAGATGGCGTGATAGTGTTTCGTAACTATTGTACGGACAACAATGATGTTGCAACAGAGCCCGAAAAGCGGCAAAACCCCAGATGTTTCAGTTAGATACAGTAATGGTCCATTTAAATTAATCTACTAAACAGCTCTCTTCTAGATAATCCTAAAAAAAGCTTGGCAATGAATAATACTCCAACTCGGTCTATAAACATAATAGTAAAAGGATCATTTTCCAAAAAAAATGCCAAGCTTGGTTTTTTGCCTGTATCTTCCACCCTTGCTCGCATTACGAATAGGCGTAAATTCAATGTAGTTTTAAGACTAAGTTTTTGTAGTTTAAATAATGTATATTTAACTCTAAATTCTGAATGCTGTATGATTACAAAATAGAAAAGCAAAAAATCTTAAAACTAAGGTAAAAAAAAACACCAAGTTTTGTAATGTTGCTCAACTTTATGACGTTCCTGGAAAAAGGTTGTTGCAAACTGTTGAGAAAGTCAACAAAATCTTTTCCGAGAACAGCCCGAGTTTCACGTGTTCCGTTTCAGATCCTTAAAACCCAGTGTTCAGAGAAATACCAATGATTTTAAAGCAAATTCGTTATTTATTAACTTGATACGTAAGGTAGTCTATTTTAAAAGAAATTGAAAGCAATAAATCAGTGTTTATACACTTTAACTATCGTTTTATTCCACTAGTGAGGCACCAAGTTTTTTGAGGTATTCCGTGGTCCCTCAAGGTTGCCTATCTGTATGAAATGGTCAAATTATAGCCATTTGTAAGATTATTCTTTCATACCAGCCTAGAAAATGAAGTGAAGCATGTGTCGCAACCATTGTCTGAATAACAATGAAGTTACTTCAGAACCAAAAACGGCTTCTCTATCCAATGTTACAATCATCATGATAGCTTAGTATCTCTTACAAAACGCACGCTGTACCTATAGAGACGTAAGTATCTGTATTTACATAATCTACTCATTGTGGATGCAAATGAGATCGAGAATTTATCTAATGCTCATGTTGTAGATGTTAGGTATAGTTGTCAAAATATAATACATTTTTCCAAAGTCGGTAGGTAACGAATACATAAAACTAATTTTGATTAGACAATTATGGGAATTGCTTGAAAATGTAGGTTCTTTTTTAGGCATACCCACCGTTTTGTATCATGTAGGGAGACCATAATTGTTTTTGCTAAATGTACTTCGTATGTGGAAAATCAATCTTCAAAATTATTTTTATCCTTGCTTAGATTTATAGCTGAGTCAATTTATCCGGTCAAATTAATTTATTTAAGTACAGCTTGAGTTCTCAATATAGAGCTAGGTAAGTACAATATTCCTCTAATTATATTCATTCACAACGGATCGTACTTTATAACGTCCCGTTATAATTGCAATCATGTTAACCTATGTTAACAAATCATGTAAATTAAAAAATGACATGTCATGTCTAAGTTTGTGTAAATAGGTTAAATCCCGTTGGTAAAATGAGTTTGTCACAATCGCCTTCAAAAAAAGAAAAGGAAATAAACTGAACTGAGCAAGTAACTGTCACTGACAGTTGCTGATGTTAATCAAAATTATTCTACCGGCCAGTGTGCTTTTGTCTTTGGTTGGAATCGAATTATAAAAGAAATTATTATGATCTGTAGTATAGGAAAAATATGGCGGCAGAAAGATTTTGGGAACATCCTGCGTCGTAGTGTTCAAAATGTTTACTAATTGAAATAAATAAAGAAATCAGTTAAAAATTACGATTCGAGTTCACATAATATATTTTATAAAAAACATGCAATTTAATTTTAAAGCAGTTATCCTCAATTGATTGAGTTGAAATTTTGGATACATTTTAGTTTGGATGACAATGCATGGTTAGCTATGTGCCGTCTTTCTAAATCCATTGTGGTAAACCGCCCAAAACGGTGGACTAGCTGTGAAAATCCTAGAAGTGGTGTAAAAATTTCTAATTAGCGGAAAACGAGATAGCCGCCATACCAATTTTAAATAGAATTCTAACTCGACAAAGGTCAGGGATAGTTTGGTGGTGCTCGAACAAATATTGTAGGGACCGGCAAGGGTTAACTGCTTGCGAAAAAAAATTAAAATGGTGGATGTAATATGGCGATCAAAAGCTTAGTTTAATATACAGGCAAACAACCATGCAAAAATGACGTAGATATACAAGAATACAATATGTTACTTGATCTTGATAAAAATATTTTTATAAAATATGTAGGTTAATCTCGCGCCAACATACTAAATTGTGTTATGTAATTAATTGATGGATGTGATTTCATTTAAAGTTTATTTTCTTCAATTTAGAGCATTTAAATAAAATTCATTCAAAACCAGAACTAATCTGAATTCACCCGTGAATTCTGTGAGTACGTGCGTGAGATCATGTTCTAATCTAAGTAGCTGCGGACTTTTACTACAATTACATAAGTGGTAAGTACTGTTAGTTTACATGTTCAGCGTGACTCGACTCTGCTACAAAGGAAAAGAGTTAGGTGAAGGATTTTTGCTTTCCAACAAGAAAAAAGTACTAACGTCAATCTGACAGACTTAGACAGGACTAAGATTGACGTAAGTACTTTTTTCTTGAGGCATGAAATTAATTGTGTTGAAAGAATAAATGTTAGGTACTTAAACTTTTTACCACCAGAAAAAAATACTGGCTGTTACTCAATGCTGTCGCTCAAATATTACTTATGATATAATTATATCAAATATTATTAATACTACATTACTATTAGTTGTACTAATAGTACCAAAATGACCTTGTTACGGACCATTTACTGACGAACTGCTTAGGAAATCAGCCTTAACATAAATAATGTAAGAGGGTAACAAAGTCAAAGACACATTGTGCCTCTTGTGCTGGTTGTTCAGCAATTAAATAATTAATGTTAATAATATTAACTCCTCTACTTTCACTACAGTTTGCATAAATTTACAAAAATGTTAACTGTTACTGACTTTACCGCAATCCCTTTAAACACTTAGATATGTATTCAAATGAATTGATTATTAAATAATGATAGTTAATGATTATGGACCTATTATTATGACGACATTATAACGTAATCGTATAAGCCTTCTATGCAAATAACCTGGGAATCATACCAGTCAGGTATAACTTGAATTTTATGGGATGCATTCAATCGTTTTAATTTTTTTATGATTAATTTATATAAATTGCGTTGGAATTATTGCTCTTGTAGGTAACGCATGTCATTCATTAAATAATAATTTGTTGAGAAATTGATTTTTTTTTCAAGCTGGCATCTTGCCACATTTACTTGCGTATTACTTTAAAATATTTTCATTGTAACAGTGTGCTATAAACAAAACACAGACTCCTAGATTCCAGAAGTCCTACCCCGCGATGGAATCTATCTCCTTGCCAAATTTCATTCAATCTCTTCAGCAGTTTAGGCGTGAAAAGGTAACAGACAGATAGACAGACTTTCGCATTTGTAATATTAGGTGAGGTGAAGAAACATTTTGCGCTCACACAAGTCACTTGCCTGGGACGATGACTGTGGGTAAGACTCAGACTCCTAGATTCCAGAAGTCCTACCCCGCGATGGAATCTATCTCCTTGCCAAATTTCATTCAATCTCTTCAGCAGTTTAGGCGTGAAAAGGTAACAGACAGATAGACAGACTTTCGCATTTGTAATATTATGTGAGGTGAAGAAACATTTTGCGCTCACACAAGTCACTTGCCTGGGACGATGACTGTGGGTTAGTGTGGCGCCGGGATAATAAATACCTACATAAGTAGATATTGCAAGAATTTTTAGCTTTCATTTTGTACCTACAGCGTCGGATTTAGTAACGCGTGTATCATATTTGAAACGATGATTGCAGTAATGAAGTAGTACTGCAATCATCTTGGTATTTTTATGCAATAATGTTCTTCGCTGCTAGAACTTATGAGATAGTCTGCTTATATGATCCGTTTTGACTATCGCTATCTTTTCAGATTGCCAACTTATTTCAGATATTCAATTCCAACGATTACTCATTCATAACAAAGTAAGTATCGCCACAATACATACAAATGTAGTAACCTAACCTAATAATGTATAAAATATTTTTAATGATAGCAGTAATTTTTCACTTGAATCGCTAAAATTCAGTGAATTACAAAAGACGTAAGTAATTGAAATTAGCGTTACATTTAATGTAACCGTTTCAAAATTATGTATTAACGATTATAGAAATGGAATTGTTCGGAACGATTAAATGCTGTGGAAACGATGCCGTTTGTCTATGTAATAGGCTCTTTAACGGGATGTGAAAATGTCTAAACAAGGTGGATAAAGTAACGTTTTTACTAGCTGTAACCGGCGACGTTGTCTGCGTGTTAGTATAAATATATGGGGATAGTATAAAATATATGAAGTATAGATTCCCTGATGTCCCTAAAAAAATCTGCGCGGTATTCTCAGGCGGTCACCCATCCAAGTTTTGACCGCGCAAAACATTGCTTAAACCTTTGTAAAATGATGGGTCTCCCATACAAACTTTCATCCCTTATTTAATCAATTTCACGGTTATTTTTGTAACAAAAAGTAGCCTATGTCCTTCCTCGGGATGAAGTCTATCTCCTTGCCACACTTCAACAAAATCTGTTCAGCAGTTTAGGCGTGAAAAGGTAACATACAGAACAGACATAGTTACTTTCGCATTTATAATATTAGTATGGATGAATTTACAGAGTCACAACATCACTGTCAATTTAATTTATGTTTATTAAATTGTCACTTTCTTTATTTACATTACAATTTACTAAATCTGAATAGGCGTCTTGAAAAATGCCTTTCGTATTGCGTAAAGCAATTATCACATCTTCTGACATGAGAAAGCCACAGAATATGTTGAAGGGAAAGCATGTCCTTGAGCCTTTCTCTGTTTAGAGTAATTACTGCACTTTCAAGTTAAGAGATGATTTATTCCTTCCAATATAACAGTAATATAACAGACTACGGGTTGTTCTTAACAATAGTAACGTTGATATCTGGCGAAAGGCGTCATACATTTTTATACAGAAAAACAGCATTGCTAAATCCGTCATCCGTTAGTAAATAGTATGTAGTAGTAGTGTCGTGCATTAAAATTCAAATCAAGAAAAGTATAATGCTGTCTAAAAAAGTTAAGTTAACTTTACTGAGGTATCGTTTTAAATCATGCTTTATTAGATACCTACTTTTTGTATAAAAATATATTAAATCCTCAGAGATACGGACATCAGCAAACCAGTTCATTACTTTTAAGCCCCCAAAGGTGCTTAGTACTCCTAAAGGAAGCTCGTAAATAAATAATATCCACCCGGCTTCCGCGGAGGGTTGGTAAAAGCTTCTAAATAAAACATTTGGTCGAGCTCGTACTACGGCAATGACTAAATAATGGAAGAGTGGTAGTTTTGACTGGGTAATGTAAACAGTTGTAGTGAATAGGAGCTCTGAAAAACATTTTTACTGCACTGTTGACGCGGTTTTCTTTGTATAACTTAGAGTTGACCACAGAATGACATTTGGGAGAGTGTAGATTAGTGTTTTCAAAATTAAAGTTAGTTAGATGGAGACTAGGTTACGTGCGCGTGAGGTAAATTTTGACATCCCATTTTACTTCTTTTTGTGTGTAAAGTATCTTAAAAAGTTTTGTGCCAATCCCACCACAAATAACCACCCGTTAAAAAGTTTCTACACAAACTTTGACACCCCAAAAAATCTTGTAACACCATGTCATTTATTTTTATAGGTATAAATTATCCAAACCAAGTTTCAACCACTGCCCGTTAAAAAAATCCCATACAAACCTTTGGCACCCTATTTTACCCCTTTTTAAGGGTTGTTTTGAAAAATCCTGAAATATGTGTCCACTTACTTTTCATTGATAGAATTTAAACTGAGTTCAAAATACTTAGGTTTAGATACAAAAGTAGGTACTAAAAATTATTTATAGACAAATGAATATCAGCCTTCCCATATAGTACAAGCTTTGCTTAGTTTGGGGCTAGATGGCGCTGTATAAAATGTCCACAGATATTTATTTATTTTATTTATCCGTTAGAATATTGGAACCGGACATTAATCGTGTAACAATGACATCCAAGTTCAGTAAAACACACGTTTAGCAACCAATGTCACACGTAAAAACTGTATGAATAGCACTAACATTATATCTCGTGCAATCTAACAATAGAGTTATTTAGTTTTTGCCTCGTTTGTGCATTGGCCCCCTTTCCCATGGTTGCGAGATTTTAACTAATTAGTTCCACTAATTGTTCAGTATCATTTGAAAGCTTATTATTTTATTATAAGTAGACCTTGTGTCAGATACGTAGAATGATTGTTATTCATTCGACCGATCGAGATCATTAAATAATATATATTAGGTACCTGCCTATAACAATAATATTTTATTTTTAAACTTAGTGAGTATGTTGCTATTTATAATTTAACTAGATACCGCCCGCGGCTATGCTCGCGTAAAAATATGTTAAGTCTTAACGTCGTGATTGAGGTAAAAACATACGAATATACTCTCATCCTCTGAATCATTCAAGTTATAATACGAAAACACCGGGGTGAAGGTAAATGATAATAAATATTTTTGGACATTTTACACAGCACCATCTGCTAGCCTCAAACTAAGCAAAGTTTGTACCTTGTAACGGGAACTTGATGGCTGATAGAATGGTTATAAAAATTTTTTTTTACTGTCAATACATAGGTACATAATATTCAACACCTAGAAACGGAAGAAATATTTGCAGTATATGCAAACATTTCTCCTGCAATGGAAATCGAAACCGCGACTCAAAAATGAGTAAGAAATAATCAAAGATAATGTTTGACCAAATATGTCCATACTCATGATTATCCAAGATATTATTTAGATTAGTCCGAGAAGAAGCTATTTTCAGCATTACATTATCCATTTAGCTCTGTAGATAAACATTGCCGTCAATTCTTGTTTATGTAAAGTGCTTTCAAATAGTTATAGTGTACATTTTGTAATACAAACAGGCAAGGATTGCATTACCTACTATTTATGTATGGTAATATTAAGTTTCGACATTATTCTAAGTTATTATTGATTTATCACAGAAGATAAGGTATAATTTGACGCATGAGTTAAAGTTTAGAGATGACCAGAGCTAATGTTTCAATTTATGATAAACTAATCTTAATAAGGACTGTGCACAGAATACATTTTTGCCCACTTTAATCCTTGTATCACTCTTTTAAGGGCCAACCCTTTGTCACGCTTTACAGGGTGAAATCGTAAACAGTCGACAAACTGATATAAATGGTTCATCCGTTGGGTCATCCTCGTCGGGACTTCAAAGGTAGAAACACTCTTTCTCACTGGTCAACATAATTATATTAAACTTTTAAATCTTTTTAGGTAGCCATTGAATCCGATTTAATCAAAATAAGTTCTAAACTTTAGCTTATTCGCGGCCAATTAGGTATATCCTAAAACGAAAACTTATAATTGGTTATTTTTCATTCATAAATTTCTTATAAATTCTAATGCGAATTTGACTTGTTGGGAAAACTTTTAAAAATGTTCCCAACGCTTTGTTACTTGTTTGTAGGTAACTGGACACCTTCCTTCCTTTCCCTGGAGATTTTCCACCAAACAAACATAGGGTGACTACTGCTACTAGTCGTGTCACTCTAGTTCTTTAGAACAAGTGTGGTGAAATGATTTAAAGTCTACCTCAGAGGCTCCTTTCGTTCACATGTTTTCGAACTTTTTAGGTTCTAAACATACGGGTTTCCTCACGATGTTTTCCTTCATCGTTTGAGAGTGCATAAGTTTGAGAGTGATAAAGCGCATAAAACGCGAAAAATCCATCCTGTCTACAAACCAGTGATACGACCGAAGCGTTCGTGGCGTAGCTTGCTTAGGCGTTCTTGATTGATCGTTAAAGTTAAGCAACGATGTGCGCGGTCACAATTGGGATGGGTGACTGCAAGTGGCATTACGAGCTGAGCGCTTCCGTGCTTCGGAGGGCACGTTAAACAGTCGGTCCCGGCTTTTAAGTCGTTAAGCCATGACGGAGGCCTTTAGGCGGCCTAAAAACACTAGAGTTGGCCACTAGCTCATACGAACATACATACATAGTGATACGACAGGCAAGAGAGCTATCGGTTCAGTGACGTTCAAACATCCGCTGCAATCTAGTGTAGGTGGCAGTATAACCATATTGGGCAGTCGTAAAGGCATGGTCAAGTAGGTGGTTAGCCGTCAAATTCTCGCTCGAAATACCACAGCGGTACCTATATGGCACGATTGTGTTAATGAAAAAGTGGTTTTGGTACGCCAGCATAAATAAATGACCTTTTAGTTCACTGTTAGTAACTCTGTGATACATTTGAAGTTCTGAAACTAAGTAGATAAGTAAATAATATCTTCTGAAATTAACTTACAAAATACTCGTATGTCTTGAAGTTTCTACTTAAAACAGCGCAGTTGCGTAAGCAACATAACACAGACACAAATGAAACAAGTCAAGGGTTCCGTACCATCGTACATGTACATAAATTATTATTTTATGCGGCACTCTTTAATTTTTTATTTTATTTTTATATTATGTTGTTGTAGCGGCAATAGAAATGCACACTCTGTGAAAATTTTAACTCTACCTATTATGGTTTATGAGATACAGCCCGCTGACAGACTGACGGACGGACAGCGCAGGCTTAGTAGGTAATAGGGTTCTGTTGGCACCCTTAGGGTACGGAACTCTAAAAACGATAAAAAGAAAAGTACCGCTGGAAGTAATTCCTCTACAATTATAAATTAATCTATGGTTTGAATGTTATTTACCAGCTGAGAAAATTGCTAACTAACCCATCCGTGAAGACGCTCGGAAAAACTAATTGCACACTTATTGTTTCATGGCGTCAGTGAAACCGATAGCAACATGGGGTAAGCCATGGAAATCATCGATTGTTCCTCACTTTCATAATCGCTTTCGAGCGCATCCAAGCTGTGCTGGCCCGGTAATTTGCAACATGAGGATAGAAAGTGTTGTCTTGCGGTTAATTTATGGTGTGAGACTGTGGCTAGCAGGTTATGAGAAATACATGGGTATCAAACGTAAATTAAATATAATGTGTTCGAGATGAAACCGATGTCATATCTCTGCTAGATTTAACTAACGCCCGGTTTCAATATTCCGCTAACAGACGACGGATCGTTCATTACTATAGCAACGATTTTTTTTTGTCAAAAAATGTATGGCGCTTTTCGACAGATTGTCACGTTACTATGCTAATACGGACGGACAACGAAGGCTTAGTATTAGGGTCCCGTTCGCACCTTACGGATACGGAACCCTAAAAAGCCTAGATTTGCTGGTTATGAAGTAGTTCTTTAAAACGGATGCACTGTCGATCACTCAAAAACGATGACACAATCTAGATCTCATTCATAACACTGATCTACATAAGCTTTCGCTAATGAGCGGTGCAGAACGGGTTATCGCAACGTGATGTCATCCATTGCTGTCTGGTTAGATTGCTGGCGCGTCGCTGCAGTTCTAATGCTTCAATGAACACGTCTGTGAACGGTGTCGACTCTTTCTAGCAGTTGCGTTTTGATAAACTTCTTACAAGAACAAGGCCTACCTTTTTTATAAAAAGGAGTGAGTGTTGAGATGACTTCTGACAAAGGGAAACTTAAGAAAAATACATGTTAACACTAATTATAGGCATTATTCATTTTTTGTGAGAGCTAGCTTATTTAATTTGTTTGCTAAGGCATTTATAGAAGTTGATTTATTCAATACTAAAACAAATTATTAGTTATAGTGATAAATTATTCTGTGCATAGATTAGGCACTCAACTGATGTCATGTGTGTGTGTTATGATATTTTTTTTGTTTCTTGTTATTTTACTTTGTCTTAGTGTCGTTTACTTTACCTGTTTATATTTCTAATTTATAATCTTCTACCTTATTTGTGAAAACTTTTAATTTTCCTTATTTCATGGTTTCAGTTTTTATAGATTTTTTGGTTCCTAGGAAGAGATTAGCTTCCACAGCACAGGGAATCCTAGTGTGAGGCTAGTTAATAAATTTTATTGTGTAGGTACTTTACTAGTTACCTAGTAAGTTTAATAAATAATCGACTTTGTATTTGTACATAATATCTATTTTCGTACTATAATAATCATTTAAACTAGATGTAAGTTTACTTAAGATAACAAAATAAAATAAATGTTTTGCCGACTCCACATATAGTGAGAAAAGGGCAGGGAAATGACGAGATTTACTTACCTACCTAAATGACGAGACTTACTTACCTACCTAAATAGAAAAATCCATATAATTTTAGTTCGTGGCAGCCCTACTGCTGATAAATGAACTCTCGCTTCTTCGCGCCGGATATTGATTTGTTCAAGCGGCTGCATTACGGAATAATGTTATTTTCATTAGACGCGCTCTGCTTAGCTAGTTTATTATAAACTAGTAGAACGCCCCGCGACTTTGTACGCGTTGAGTTTTTCATCTTCTCACTGTGTCTTTTAGGAGTTTCAGGATTCCTGTCTTTTAGTGCACCCCTACACCATAAGAGGAATATACCCTTCACGTCTCATGACTTATAGTTTAGGCTGTGCGTTGATTGTCAGTCAGACGGTTTGATATATTTAGTTAGATACCTAGTCTTACTGCTAAAGGGTAACAGACAGACAGAATTACTTTTCACCTTAATACTAGAGATTGAATTGCAATTTAATGGTGAATCATTCGTTTTCTTTACATAGCGAATGCGATTTCTTTAGTTTGCAACAATTACTTTTTATAATGTTCGGATGAAGTAACTATTGTTCAATCTGTCTAGGGTCAGTTCAGGTCATAGATCTTAACCTGTTTTTAGGGTTCCGTGCCCGAAGGGTGCCAACGGGACCCTATTACTAAGCCTCCGCTGTCCGTCCGTCCGTCTGTCAGCGGGCTATAAAAACACTCATGAGCCACCGCGACTCTACATGCTTGTATTGAGGCTTAAGCGTAAAATATCACAACCCAGTGAACAAAAGTACTTTCTTCTCGGTAGCACTGTACTGTGACTTCCTATTTAAATGTCGTTAGAATCCATACAATACCCATACTCGAGTTCTTATTAGCAACAATACATTTTATTTCTTTGTGAAGATTTGAAGAGTATTTTTAATATGCAACCAGAATAAAAATTAAACAGGTAAACAAATGGCTGTCAGTTTTTAGGGCTTCGTACCCAAAGGGTGCCAACGGGACCCTGTTACTAAGCCTCTGCTCCGTTTGTCCGTCCGTCTGTCAGCGGGCTATATCTTATGAACCGTATTAGGTAGAGAGTTGGAATTTTCTTAGAGTTTTTACTGTGTATTTCTATTGCCGCTATGACAATAACTAATAAAAATAATCTTACTTCTTACTTATATTATAAAATTGAAAAGCTTTAGTTTGCTTGAAATTATTGGCGTAAAGCTCAAAACGCAACGATAGCGCGTCCTAACTTTATCTGTACTGCCATCTAGTAAATAATAAAAATAAAATAAAATGAGCTATATACAAGAAACATTTATGTGCGCGTACGATGGTATGGAATACTTCGATTCGCACTTGACCTGTTTTTGATAATTTCTGCCTTATCAAGCTGATTGTAGGCCCACTATTTATATCCTTACTGGTTTGGTTACCTTGTTCTGCTTATACCTTGAAGCGCTCGTGGCGTAGCTTGCTTAGACGTTCTTAATTGATCGTTGAAGTTAAGCGAGTTGTGCGCGGTCACAATTGGGATGGGTGACCGCAAGTGGCATTACGAGCTGAGCACTTCCATGCTTCGGAGGGCACGTTAAATTGTCGGTCCCGGCTTTTAAGTCGTTAAGCCATGACAGAGGCCATTAGGCGGCCTTAAAACTCTGTCACAAGAGTTGGCCACTAGCAAATACGAACTTACTTACCTTGTTCCGTAACCAGTAATAGAACGAAATCTTTACTCAGTAAGGAAGTACTCTGATATTATCATGCATCTCTTACATAATAAAGTCAACATTGTTAACATTACAATAGATGATGATAAGGGAGGCTGAAAATATTTACACGGTAGAGTTACAAGTAGGTGTGGGCGGAAGAACCACACATTGGAGAAATGGATATCTCTGCGTTCAATACTTATAGCGATTTTTGCATGAATTGGATAATGGTACGACCTTGGGAGAATTCCTTGATGAAAGGGAAAATATTCTAGGGATATAAGGAATTATCCGGTTAAAACAGATTGAATATCTCTTTGTAAATAGGTATAAATACTTATTCAATCCTAACAATATCGTTTATGAAATAATTTTCTAACTATTCCCTAAACGATAAAGAGAGAATCGTGGGCCGTGATTGGATTGGACTAGCACAGGACAGTAAATAAATAAATAAAATAAAAGGCACAGGACAGTATTGGATGGTAAAAGCGAAAGAAGGCATATGCCTTGCGCTGGGCAAAAACAGGTAGAGGATAATGATGATGATGATATAGATCAGGGATTCCCAAAGTGGTCGATATCGACCCCTTGGGGTCGATATCGGTTTCCTAGGGGTCGACATAAACGAAAACTGATTTTGGGGGTCGACGAGGTCTAAAAATCGACCCCTATTAAATTAACACAAGTTCTTATTTAAAACTTTCAAGATAGGTACTGTATTGTTTATGTTATGTCACGTGTACTAAGAATAATTAATATTTTTGTAGGAAATAGCATTGTTGTAGTAATGTAAAGTCTCAAGTTCGTACAAGATGAAAAACTCGCAGCTGTTTTAAATTAGCGGACCACTATGAATAAGGGGGTTGATCTTAAAAGTAGGTAATTTGGCCATGGGGGTCTGAGGTAACAGTTCATTTTGGAAAAGGGGTCACATGTCCAAAATAGTTTGGGGATCCCTGATATAGATACTTATAATAATAGTCCTAAAGTTACACTTTCTTCTATTCTTCGAACCTCTACGCAATTGGGGACGCATGCCTGTTTAGCACTACGTCATTCGTGACCCATAAAACTCCTAGATGAAAGAATATATTACTTTTATCTATGCTAACATTCAAGTCGCATAGCAATGTGCTAACATTTAATTAATGCCTATCACGCCGACCCTAAATACCAAGTGCTCTGCGAAGCTCCATACCATTCAAATTATCCGAGTCCTTGAGCTCTGTAAAGACATACGTACGACTTTATACAAGTTTTAATTTAATAGAGCCAGAAACAAAATAAAGCTGCAAAATCACGGAGTAATTTTTAATATTATATTATATTAATCTAATTTTTATCTCTAATCAAAAACTAAAATAAAAGCTCATTACGGTCATCAGTCCAGAATCACTGAAACATTAAAATGTTTATCTAATCAACATGGTTACTGATTTTAAAGTCCAGTTCCAATACTTTACTGAAGGATTGCGGTTTGTTTATTACCATAGCTAAGTTGTTTTTATGTAAAAAAAATGTTTGGCGCGCTTTGGCAGATAATCAACGATGCTACTACGGTACGAGTATATTATCCGGTGCTATGAACATTTCGTCGTCCGCTAGTAGGCACTTAGAATATTTAAACCGGGCATAAAACATATAAACGTTTCTATGGTCTATCATTATCACCATGGTTACTGATTTTAAAACCGAAGACCGATGAGTAGAAAAGTACCATAATAATATTTTGCTTTTTACTCATCTAGGAAATCGCTTCTATTGCTACGCTCGCCGAATAGAACAAAAGACATTGTTTGTGTATTCGAGATATTGATGTCACGATAAAGTTCTACTTCCACATCGACCGCGCAGTATGAATACTAATCAGAGACTAATTTAAGTGAACCTTCAATCAGATTATTTTGGGGTCTCGTATAAGATTGACTACTTACATATTTGAATATTTGAAAAATTCTATTTCTGAGAGGAAGAAGTTTTTTTATTAATTTTTGAATTCATTTCTCTGCTGGACTGGAAGTAAAGAAAAAGCGTAGAATGCGTCCAGCTGCTTCTCTCCCCGAGCATGTCGTAGAAGTCGACTATGGGATAGTATCCTCTCCAACATGATGGACCATCTATTTTAAGGGCGATGGGCTGATCACCTGTCACCATGGTTCACCATATACATCTTAGGACTTTAAATCAGAAATGGCTGCAAGTATTCTTATGTTTACTTGTGGCTCTGCCCACCCCACACGGGCGTGATAATATATGTATGTATGTAAGCTTAATTGTAGATAAATCTGTAATTGTGCAATAAAATACATATTCAACCAAACTCACTATTGTTTTTCTCACAAATCAAATCAGACAGGTTTTGTAACCGCAAATTAAAGCTATAAGTATAATGGTACATTTTAATTGCCTTTGATTCCATTGTTATATTAACAAAAACAATTCGAAGCCCAATACTAAAAGAACAGCTATACTTCGTCCAATCCATTATTTTAGCTTAAGAACGTAACTGTTCCATGATTTGTAAAAGTAAACTTTAAAATGACTGGTAAAAGACATAATATAAACTGCCTTATCACATTTACATATCTACCCAACAATAACATTACAATGCCTTAAATGGCTTAGTTTTCAAAATAATAACTAATTTGTTTAATAAAGACAGAAAGTGTTTTGTAAACCTCTTACATTTGCCCCATCTTCGCTCGCGTGATGTCAGGATCAAAAGTAACTTATACGCTACTTCAGATCGCAAACTACGTGTATGCCAAACTTAATCGAAATCCATTTAGCAGGGTCGGCGTGAGCCACTAACATACACCCAAATGTTGGGGCTTATAAAATAAGTAGAGGTATAAGATACTTAAAGATAACATATTAGGATAAGTATAAAGTAAAAAGCAGGATTTGAAAGTAGTGAGTCAATTTACGAGTTAACGTGATTTAACTTGAGTGGATTTTACGAAATCACGAATGAGGAAGGCCAGTTGTCGCAAGTCACAAGACAGTGAAAAGTAGAGCTATCTCTTTTTTGAAAACATTGGTACATACTAAATGCAATGTGGCATTTTGCCATGCATTTATATGCAATATTTTGTACAATTTTTTCTTTGTACTTTCCAGCTTTGTTTTTTTCACTTTTTATTTGATTGGATAAACCTTAATTTAAACATTACCTAACCTTCCATCCTTCATTTAACTCTATCGATGTGCCTACATTCTAGCACGTTCTGTTTTGAACTGAGTGCTACTTTTGTGTAACAGCTGCACTTTTTGTGGTCACAGTGAACGGTCAATGATACCTAATTCGGAAGCCGAGCATTATAAGATATAATTTATTGCACAAGTTATTACGTCCACACAAACCCTCTCTAAGAACTTTAGTTTTAAAATGCGAAGCACGACAGACCAATTTAGACGTAACAGGGTGACCTAAAACTAGCAATTCATTGCCTCTAAAGCATACTTTTACAACTATGAAGCATTATAGTGATTGACGGATTTTTGGTTTATCGATAAACACATATCTCTACCCGTAACGTGCATCTCTAGTTGACAGTGACAATAGCAGGGATAGGCAGGGATAGAAATACTCTATGAGGGACTGCCAAAATGTTTCTTAAAATTTTCCAATATAGAGCCCTTGTTTGAGTATCAGTCTAGCAATACAGAATAATGAAAATGAAACACAAAATGTAAAAAATAATGTATAATTATTTATAAATGACTATGTCACAGGGCTACGTAATGTTTTCCAACTCTGTGGCTCAAGTAAACCTGCGAGCTCCTGTTTGAAAAACAGATAAGAATTTTATCGTGAGCGGTAAAATATAAATATTTGACTATAAGATAAGATACAATCTAACGTTTTCATAATAATTTAAATCTAGAACTTAAAGTTTCATAACAAGAGTGAAATTTAAATGATTAATGAACATGTTTAAATAAAAATAAATAAAATATAGTTTAATTTAAGTCATTTTGGTATTGATTTCGAACCCTATGCTTTTTTCTCCCTTGCTATATTTCTATCGATCCGAGGACCCTCTTTTCTTCAATTTTAGGGTAGTCAGACTTGCTCTTTCATCACTATAGTCATCTCTGTCTTATTTCCTTATTGCGTGATGTGAATGCATAAATTGCAAGTGTATAAATAAAAACCGCGAAATCTTTCTGGCGATCTGCCCAAGAAGAGTGAGAGGTATTGAAAGTTTAAATAGTTGGTTGATGTGGATAAGGGTGCATTTCGAATGCTAATTCCACTTAAACAGGCTTTAAGCATGGAATTAAAAGTTACCTACAATCTCAGGTTTATCTGTCCTGAGCCTTATTTATATTCTGTGTGTTCATACGTATTGGAACGCAATGTGCTAATAAGGTTTACTTACCTGTAATTCTGCGTCTTGTAGTAAATGCATAATAGATACCTATGTCCTTATTTTGAGCTACGAAAATTAGCCAACCAACGGATTAATAATTCAATATAAATTGATAATTGTTTATTTTATATAATTTTGCAAGTATTATTACATAATAAACATACTTTTCTCGTGAAATAGACATATTAAAGTCACATAAAAAAGTAACAGAAATGTTATTTTTTTTGGTATTTTCTATATTGCGATAATTATTCATCTATTTCCCTTAAAATCAGGCTAGAAATAGAAACTATTGGTTTATATTTCAAAAGTCTAGCTTATTTATATAAATTTACAAACCTTTATTCTACATCAGCCGCTTAGGTAGGGTTTCCTTTGAAACTCGTTCAACTAAAATTTCTTTCGCCGAAGTGAGCAAGAAAGCTTTTCGATTGAATTTTTATCCTCGGATACAATCAGTTTTATAAATTCACGTTTGAGTAGGTGCCTACTCTACCAAAAAGTTCTGGCTATACATTTTTTTAAATAATATATTTTTGGTATTGTCTGCATTACCTATAGTGAAAAAAATTGAGCTTCCTTTTTCTCCAAATGCTGTCACGTATTAATTATTCTTTAAACTATAAAAGATCAATGTCAATAATATACATATAATACTACTTTATAACGTGTTTTCAACGACCATGATACCATCAATTTCCTTTATTACAAATAAACACATAACTGTATTGGTAAGTTAGTATATAATTGAAGAGCGGAAAGTTGTTAAGGAAGTAATATATAAGCGGTTTATTACAACTGTTATTTACACCTTCCGTTTGAAATTATAGTTCTGTAAAAAGATGGAACTATTTGAACTCAATATTATTTGTAACACTGATAAGAAATAGGTTGAAAAAGGGTCGCGAAATGATACCGATACCATTCTAGCATAAAGATCAAGAAAGCACTGGTGGTCTAGTGGACGATAGCGGCTACGCTATCCGATCCTAAGGTTGTGGGTTTAATTCTGGTCGTGCACTAATGGATTTTTCTGTTCGAAAAATTGATGTGCGCTAACCAGTAGGTACTTTCAAACAGTGAAGGAAAACATCGTGAGGAAATCGACATGTCGCAGAACCTAATAAGTTAGAAAGCATGTGTCAAGTGCACCAAAGTACCATACTGGTTTTCGAACCAAAAAACTAGTGACACGATTCAGCCATTTGGTTCCCATAGTGCAAGCTTTGCTTAGTTTGGAGCTGGATGGCGCAGTGCGAAATGTCCAGAAATATATATTTATCTAGCATAAAAAATCAAAGCAAAATGTTTTACAGCGAACTTTTGACAGCACTTGTTCTTTTTTGTGCCAGGTCGGAAGGTCTGGACAGAAGGGTTATTGAGGGGTAGCGAGCGAAAACTTCTATGGGGTTCAGAGTTAGTTCAATTTATCACAGTCATACCGTAATATCACAAATATTGTGCGAATCGGCAATTTTCGTCATGCTTCTGAAAAACGAATTGACACGATGATGATATGTAATATGGAGATGTTGCAATAATTATTGTCGGTCCCGGCTTTTAAGTCGTTAAGCCATGACGGAGGCCTTCAGGCGGCCTAAATACTCCGTCACAAGAGTTGGCCACTAGCTCATACGAATCTACTTACTTACAATAATTACTTATTTTTTTTATTGTTGTTTCAGTTATTATTTTAATAATACATTCGGAAAAATTCGGTTTTCATACAAAGCACGAAGTTTTCTCAGGCGCACTCTATTTGTGGTACGACTGTACTGTCACTTTTTTTCAAACTAGTGTGCTGTAAGAATTAAAGTGCGCCCCAAAGTGAGTCTTTTCGTGGACTTGAAACCACCTTAGAGCTTTTTACGTTCTACAACGTGTCGGTTTCCTAAGCTTTCGTTCACCGTTTGATAGTAATTGTACAATAAAACTGTTTTTTTTTACTGGTACTACACATAATTTTTTGGAACAGAAAAGTTTGCCATGGATTCTACTCTCCAAATTGAACCTTAGGGTCGGATGGGCAGTTCTACTCGATCACGAGAGCTCCAGATTGGTTAAAAATTGTATGGTTTAACGGAGTAGAGTACGCTATGCTGAAACCTTGCTGCTATAGTTATACAGCGACATAATAAACATTTTGCCAGGACTTACCAAAGGCTTATGATCGATATCACAGCTGTTTAGTATGCACTGCGCGTGCCGACCCTGTCGTTTAAGACTCGTTAAACTTCAAGTCAGTTGCTCGTTTGTTTTCGACCAACTCAATTATACATAAATTACTAGCTTCTGTCTGTGAATCAGCTCATAACACCATTAATATGAATCGAATTTTCAAGCCCCGAGATAATTGTAACTTAAAATTCACCCTAGAACTCATGCAATTCATACTTTCAATTTGCAAGTTTTTAATATACATTTAATTAATCAAAAAGTTCTTATTTTAATTTAATTTGCAGCTTATTCACATAGTGAATATGTCGCCTCGTAACTTTATAAAACCTAAATTTAAATATAAATATAATTTTACATTTCTTTTGTAAGCTCTAGCTAGAGTAATTATATGGTGTAGTAGTCTAAATAATAGGTACATGTGATCAAACGAGATGCTGCCATTAGAATCTAGACAATGCGGTAATTGAGGATTTAAAGCCTTTTCACACGTAATCGAATGTAAATGTAAGAAGTAAAATAAAACCGAGACGATGCCAAAAGTGAAGGCAATTGCGTGAGTGTAGTTACCATGACAGGGGTGCTACAATGAAATTAACGATACACCGCCGTAGTTGAAAGCTATAAATAAATACAGTCGCTTTTGTAGGATTCAATTTAAAACAGATCCATGATGCGTTGTCGTTTGGTTACAAAAAAAATTCTCTGACTGTATATCTACTTCTACTCTACCTACTAATTTTAAGTCAAAAATATAGAGAGAAAACTTAAGAATTTAAAAGATGTGTTAAATGCATGAACGGAGCCTCATTGATGCGTGTAGTCGAAGTATTACATATATTCATATTATCACGCACGTATTCCTAATGGGGTGGACAGAATCACAAATAATCATTAAAAAAATTGCAGCTACTCCTGTTTCAAAGTTCCAAGATGGATATGGTTAACCATGGTGACAGGTGAACAGCCCATCGCTCATGTAGATGGTCCATCATGTTGGAGAGGATTATTGGCTGTAATTTTACCTGCAGTTTATTTTACTCTTTCGCAGTAGCTTTGGGAGCATCATTATACGAACGATTCAAGGCTGATAATGATCTAGAATTCTTCAGGAAACGCCTACTGACACGCTTTTCGAAAGTACATCTCAAGAGTTTGAAAAGATGTGATCGAATTGCACTCAAGGTTATAAGTGATGCAACTTGATGGTTGCGTAAGCTCAGTTTGTTTCATTATTTTGATTTTATCTGGCAAGTGCTCAGTAGAAATACACACTGTGTGATAATTTCAACTCTCTACCTATTACTGTTTCAGATATACAGCCCGCTGACAGACGGACGGACAGCGGAGGCTTAGTAATAGGGCACTTGGCACTCTTCGGGCACGGAACCCTAAAAAGGCTGTTTGACTGTCAGTAGTTCTGGTTGTTATACGCCATCTATGCCCAGTTCCAATGTTCTGGTAACGGACGACGGTTCGTTCATTACCATAGCAAACGTTGTTTTTCTGTTCTAAAATATCTGGCGCTTTTCGACAGATAACAACGTTTGGTATGGTAATGAACTAGTCGTTTTCCGTTAGTAGAGCTTTAAAACCGGGCACTAGTGTGTATAAGATTTATTCACTAGCCCCACTAGGATTCTCTGTGTTGTGGAAAATAGTCTCTTCCTAGGAACACAAATAAAAATAAATGACATTTCAATTGAACGTTCAATTTCTTGTAATTACATAATTTGAGAGCTTTCATGTTGCTCGTTTAGCGAGAATAGATTAGCATTGTGTAACAAAATGTTGACTAAACAATTGACTTGTGTTGATCATGTTACACATACAACAGATACTTCACATTTTTTTATTATCTATATAAAAATTTAATACCACTCACTGTATTGCATAGTAAATGTGTTCATTTTGTGACCACCTCGGTGGCGTGGTGGGGCGGCGTTATAAAGAGCTTTAAGATGCGCTCTGAATGTTATGACTAGATTAATGATAAACATAATTATAGTATTAAGTTTAATAAACAATCTTTATTCGATTAAATATCAAATGTAATAATAAATCTAAAACAGTTACAGAAAATGATAATTTTGACAAAACACATTGAACAACATTGGTATCTGGAGAGTTTATTTTAGATAATGTCAGCCTAGCTTATTTAACTCAGGTAGTAACTAACCTAACATCCAAGTCAAATGCATATTTGTTAAGGAAATATTGACACGAGTTGTTTAATACGATAATATTATTAATAATTATTACATCAGCGGATCGAATAGTCCTCGTTTAATTAAGGTTTCTCTCTTCATTTGTGTAATCGAATATCATAACTAAATTTTACGAGGCACTTGCCATATAGAGGTTTTTTTTATGGTTTAGTAAGTTGAATATGTCAGGGTCTTGATATTTTGGAAAATATGCTCATACGTCATGAAGCTTATAGTTACAAAAAGGGTAATTGTTGTCGTCCGTAATATCTTACTCATACAGTATGAGAAAGGAAACAAGTACCTTAGTATAATTTGGTAGGTTGTTGTACCTTTGTATTAGATATCTGTACGGTCTGCGTCAGTATGATCACATCTCTCACTACCGGACACAACTGAAGTGGCTCAACATCCGCTATCGTCGGAATACTCACATTATCTGCCTTCTCTATAATATCCTCCATCATCCTCTCTCTCCATCCTACCTCAAAGATCGTTTCACTCCTCTCTTCCCCCCAAGTCGTCCTTCACGCTCCTATCAACACCTTCTACTCATGACACCACAACATAACACAAATTTCTACAACAACTCCTTTACTGTTAATGCGGTTCGTCTGTGGAACTCTCTTCCAATGTAAATACGCTAAGCCTCATCCATAGGAATCTTCAAGTCTAAAGTATATCATCATTATCTTGCTCTGCAGAACGCATCCAAATTAATCACCTGTAGGTATTTTTGTATTTATGTTAGGTATATATTAGATATTATTTGTATTCGTATTTGTATAATAATTATTTTTCTTGTAACTTTTCTACATTACAGCACTACCTCCTTTTTTCTCCAAACTACACAACGGCTAGCTGGAAGAAAATGCTAATTAGCATTAAGCCTACCTATGTATATGTTTTTTCTAGTGTGCAATAAAAAAAATTCTATCTATATTTCTATAATTTTATTGTACCAATTTCCTCTCGTATTTGCGATTAACCTATTCTTATCTATTTTGTATCATGGCCAGTTCAAATGCAAGCATAGTTCCTATGAAATAACTATCTCACGCTTTCCCAGTTTATACTTTTGCGTTATGATTCAGGTCAAGGCAATGAACACGCACATTTTACTAAAATTATAACGTACTTTCACTGAACATTAGAACAGTTTTGATGTTTTTTATCCGTTTATAGTGCGGTTATCGCGCTGCGTGGGACGCCTTGGGTCATGCGCAATGAACTCTGCGCTTACATTGCAGCGATTCCTGCCTGAACAGCTGATTCTTGATAAACAACGATCCTTCGGCAATCGATAATTTACCTTTGACTGCACGGAGTCCGGCTGCATGTAGTAAAATACTAAAAACATCCACACCGCTCCAATAAGGAACAGTAGCTTCACGTTTCTCCTCATTTTGTCACTAAATTTGAGCCACTGTTTTCCGAATACGCGTTCGAATTACGCGATGCGCGTTTGTTTTTATTTTGACGGACGCGGAGCGGCGCGCGGCCGCTCTTCGTAGAGCGAGCGAACTGAAGCCAGTTAACAGAATACAGATAGTCCAGTCATGCGCGTATCGGTCCTCGACACGATACCGAAATAGAACTTGCACTGTACAGCCACTCTGATAGACTGTGGTGCCGGGTTAACCCTCTCACTCCATTGTTCGCCTTGGTCAGTGTCTAGGCACCTGACTAGTTAGATTAACCTAAAGGGCATGAAAGGCTAAAAACTACTAAACGCCGACTTTGAACCAAAACATGTTTGACATTACCGCTAAGATTTACTATTGATTAAAATTACTGCCATTAGCAAAATACCACGATAATTAACAAAATGTTCGAAATGACTTTAAGTACCTACTAAAAGCCATTTTGTTAATTATCGTGGTATTTTGTAAAATATATATAAGTTCTGACAAGATACAAAATTAAATATTATAAAGACTAATATACATTTTGTATCGTGTCAGAACTTAATCGTAAATAAATACGTAATTGTTTACTTTTTCGTATTATTTTTGTACCTTACAAAGGTACTTAAATTGAAAAATATATATTCTTCATTTTGATTTTCCTCTGTAAGGTTTGTACCTACCATAAAACGAAACCTAGAAGCTTTTCAGGAAAGCGCTGAATGAGAAGCTTCTCAAAAACTCTTGTGTAAAGTCCTTGCTTTGTGTTAGGTAAAGATAACTTTTTTAGCAATTAAAATTAGCTCTACAAAGACTTTTTAATGAAGATGTCCCGCTTGTTCAGTCATCCTAAAATAAACATCCTTTGTTTGTGATATAAAAGGCCAGGAATGAGATTGTACACAGAATGACTCTTAATTTTTTATTAGGTTTCATTATCCAAAATATGCAAACAGTTCTAATTATTTTTCAAAAAAGTGTGATAGAACAAGAAAGTCTCTCGGTCCTAGCCCATGTTAAACAAAGCCAACAGTAATCCTAGAACACCGTACTAGAGCGTATGTTGAACAAAATTTAGATTTTTTATTATCACATTAATTCCTAGAAAAAGTGAGCAAGTTACCGCGCTTATCGGGCAATTAAAAATCAAACTCTCGGACTGGTAAACAAGTGTTATAAAATAAATCAGAATCAAAAACGTGCGATAGAGTGCCATCTATTAGAAATGTTCACAATCAAGTTTGTCGTCGTACTGTAATAGCAGTCTGCAGATGTGTCCCGTAACAAATACGAGCTTAAATACACAGATGGCGTTTAGCTCAAAAACTACAGTTAATATATTTCAACCACTGCTGGGTATAGGCCTCTATTAGTTTGTTCTATCCACCACAATTCTATATATGAAATTAAAGGAAACTAACTTCCAAATTTCAGCTGTATTTCAGTAATTTGGCCTGTGCGTTAATTTAAAATTATTTTATATCGTCATTGTTATTGGTTAAATATCAATCTAATTAGGCACTTCACCTCTATTTAGTTTAAGCTTCAAACTATGTAGGTTCAGTTATGTACTAAACAATATAGGTAGGTACCTACTTACCTCGAGTGTAATTGAGACTAACTACCAATGTGTACTGCGCCAATACAATCTGCAATCATAAAGCCTTACTCGAGCTCCATAAATACATTTACAGTACCTATAAAATTTGCATATATAGAGAAATTACAAATCAAGCGAACTGATATTTTTTGATAAAAATTCAAACATTCATTTCGGATTAACTATGTTGGATTAGCAGGTAATTATTATTTACATTAGATTACATTGTAACACGCCCGTATTCCTTATAGGGTGGGCAGAGCCACAAGTAATCATAAGAAAACTTGCGGGCACTTCTGATTCAAAATCCCCAGATGGATATGGTGAACAATGGGGACAGGTGATCGGCCCATCATGTTGGGGAGAATACTATCCCTTAGTCGACTTTTAAGACATGCTCGAAGCAGCTGGACGCATTCTTTTTTTTTCTTTACTCCCAGTCCAGAAGTGAAGAATTAGGTGCTTAATTTTATTTTAAATAAAAATACAAAACGGGGCTTCAAAACTAGGTAGGTATTTAATTTTTATAAACGTTTATTTTTAGCCGTATCGATAACTTATTTGTAAATGGTCATAAAAATAAGTTTAAACTGTATGCCTTTGTACAATACTTAACTTTTTTAGTCAGTAGTTCTCTCGATTCTCCCGTCTATCATCCCGCACAGTGTTCTTGTGGTCCGGAGGGAGCGCGCGTGCCCTTGGACGGTGATTCCCGCCTTGCGAACTTCGAACGAATTTTTCAATACGAGTATTTTTTTATTCTTCATACCTTTTTTGTTTTTAAAATACGCCCTAAGTGTTGGGTTATTTTTTTAAGTTTGTCGGTAAAATTGTGAAGTTTGGTGTTTTTTTTCTCGGACATAAATAGTGAGGTAAGAACGTTTTCAGCATATTAGTAATTAGTTAGCTATACTTCGTCCAATCCTTTATTTTACTTAGCTGAGAGCTTGAGAACGTAATTGTTCCATGTTTTGTAAAGGTAAATTTTAAAATGCGTGGTAAAAGAAATATATAAACTGCATAATCATTATAATCTACTCTATTTAATACCGAATAAAAACCTTAAAATTCTCTTATTCTCTTAAGTGTCTCAATAATCAAAAATAAAATAATTACTAGTTTGCGTAATGAAATAAGTTACGCTGTTTTTTAGCGTTACATTCTTAGTGGTGGGAACGAATGTATTCAGTATTTCATACATTTGATTATGCCATTCGTTTGCTATATTATCATAACTAAGCAAATATCATTTATTGTATTTTGAAATAAAACTGATTTTAAACATACATAGACCGCGTGTCTTGTCTTGTTTCGTTTTGGGATTTTATAGAACAATACAAAATGTAGAGCGAAAATAAAATTTAAATGTGTTAAATCGATTAAAAGTTCTTCATAAATAAAGTCGATTGTTATAAACATCGAAATCGGTAATGCTTTGGACATCACAAAAACGTTTTAAACTCATTGTTAAAAGTAAATTAAATGGTTGGACGAAGTACAGCTATAGGTACCTGATCTAAATCGGAATTTTTCATTCGAACAATATTAAAATGATTTAACATAATTAGGCAGGTAGGCACTTCTATTTTATTGTTGGCGATTTTATGTATATTATAGTAGATAGATAAATAAGTAATATCACTAAATTGTAAACAATTCGATCAAAGACAAGTTAATGTTCTGTATCATATTTTATTTACCGACGAGGAAAATGTCATCTATCTAGTTTTATTCAAAAGCTATCATTATAATTTCAATAATCTCTAGCAAGATGTGCACAGTAACTAGGTAAAAATGTTTACAAACAGTAGCTCAACTGCAAACAGAACCCCTATTCTTAAAATTGGAAAATTATGTAGACATTATTTTCATCTTATAAGCGCGGCAATAAATATAAATATAAATATAAATATAAATATAAATATATATAATTTATTTAGGGCACTTGGCTAGAAGGGACGACGAAAGATGGACGAAGGCGATCACTGAATGGTGGCCCTGAGCCGCTCAACGGCCAAGAGGCAGACCACCCGCCCGATGGTCGAATGACATCGTGAACATAGCCGGGAATTACTGGATGAGATTCGCGAGGGATCGGAGAGAATGGCGTAATAAAGAGGAGACCTATGCCCAGCAGTGGGCGGAGACGGGCTGAAATGATAATGATGATGAAGCGTGGCAATAACAAAAAAAAAATATCTTTCGTTCATATCCATAGTCATGCACATGATTTATTCTAACATAATATGCTTATGTGAATGATCAGATTCGAATCCACAACTTTAGGGTCGGCAGTAAAGTCCAGAACCACTAGACAGTTCTCCAAAAAACTAAAATAAAAAACAAAAAACCTGTCTTAAGAACGCATGAAAACTTGTAGTGTAGATACTGTAAGCCAGTCACTGTGATCATAGTAAACCCTCGAGTCTCCCCTTGCGGCCGTCATGTGCAATTGCAGTCACCCTCGATGCGGAGGCCACGGGGAGGCAACGATCGGCTGGTGAATAGCTGAATAAGCCATCAACTATGCGGGGTCACAGTTTTAGAAGGTATTTTGGTCATTAGCAGATTATGGTTAGGTGCTAGCTTTTTTATTTCCGTTCTTTATGTAACTGTGTCTTTATTAAGTAATCGAGGTATCTTTTATCTTTTAAATGAACCTATTTCGTAACACCGCTGGGTAAAGGTCTCCCTTAAAACCAAAAAATAGACTTCAATTATAAATGATAAAAACTCCTTGAGGTCATCTTATTAGCACCTTACATAAAGTTGGCGTTTCTAAGCATACATGAAAACACGTAATATTATCACTTGGGGTAGCAAGAAATGTCGACAGTTGTTATTTCAAGAGATAGCAAGAGGGGATAATATCTCGCCATTTTACCGTGTTAAATTATTTCTAAAAATTCTTCCTTAGACGAGACTTGAATCCGCGACATCGGCCTCACCGTGGCCGCGCTCGAACCAACTGAGCTACACAGGAACTCTTACAAGTTTTTAGAGAAAGTATTCGTCATGAAATAATAGGAATTACTTATAGAATACGGCCTATCTAGATCGCTATCGAAGCTGCGGGTGCAAGCTAGTAATAGAACAGAATAAAAAGAAATAACATAGGCCGTGAAGATTTTCTAGTGAAACTGACTTGTTTTACGGTACAAGGGGTTGTATCATTCAACTTTGATGTTGGAGGTCCTGAGTATTCAAAACACGTGGCGTCAATTTGGGCAGCCCTATGCTGCACTACATTTAGGAGAATATCTGTGGATTTTACTACGGGAGGTGCATATTGCACAATAAATAAAACCGGTCAAGTGCGAGTCGATTTCGCATACGAAGGATTCATTTCCATCGTACATGTACCTACATAAATAATTCTTGCATTATTATTATTTTTTGTTATAATGAGAATACACACTTCATGAAAACTTTCAACTCTGCCTATTGGTTTATGAGATATAGCCCACGGACGGACAGCGGAGGCTTAGTAATAGGGTCCAGTTGGCACTCTTGGAGTACGGAACCTTAAAAATTGAGGAATATTTACAACGTTAAAAATATCAAAAAAGTGATTTAGGTCAGAAGCCCATCTCAGTGCCTCCGCTTTATGATTCTGAACCCCTGGGTTCATACCCGGTCATACCGGCACAAACCGGCATGTCTTAAAACCTAAAAGTTCAAACTCAAAAGAGGCCTATTTAAGCAACATCGATCTGGCTTTAAAGAAGCAGTGACGCGAATAGTAGGAACCCTGCTTTAAATAACGGCTGAGTATCACAATAAAATGACAACGTCAGTAAAGTTGTCTCAATCCGACGAATTTCCTCTTACAGTGCGATTAACAAATTACAGCCCAACTGTCCGTCTGACCTGTCCACTCAGTTCAAAATTGTCTGAATTAGTGTTTGCGTGACAAACAATCCACACGTGCTCTCTTTCTAATTGCTCTAATTAGGGACTGGTTTTGACTCATTTGTCCAACTTTTGTAGTTTTGTCCCTGTTTTGTGTTCATTAGTGGGGAATGACTGAAACTTTGTTAATATTTGAATCCTGTAAACGCAGACCAACTTTTGTTCCAGTTTCAGTTTTGTTTTCATACACAATGTAATTTTAGGACAGGTTTTCATGATACGGTTCTTTGCGATTGACAATGTTTAAAGAGATCCGTAGCACTGAAAAAGCCGGACAACTTGACCGGCAACTTCGTGTGTGTAGGTACCCTAATACCCCTATTAAGATTTTACATATTTTATTTTATATGGTCTCTATTTAAAGTATTTATAATGTGAAACCTATGAGATTTGCTTTGAATTGTATATACTCGTAGGTACCTAGTTATTTAATCCCACAGTAAGCAAATTGGCTACGACTGTCGAAAAAGTATGTACTTATAAAATATAGTAAAAACTGAAATGTTTGGAAACCATGTTGTCTGCCATAATTACCACGATATTGCTTTATGAATACCAAGTGCATGATAAAAAGCCGCTGATAATTTGTTGTTCTTTCATTAGCAGCGGCGACGCTTCGATGCCACGTCATCATATTTTTATTGAATGTTAACAATGCAGCTTTTTATAATCTGGAACAACAGTTTTTATGCAGCTTATACTTGAAACGAGAATTCCGAGAGAATTACAAAGTTATTTATCACTATGTAAATTAGATGTTGTTAGTAGAAATTATCCACCAAATTATCTAATGATATTCGTTTTGGTATGAATGTGTATTGTATGCCTTACAAAGCACTTATCTAACTAACTACTATTTTAATCCACAGGAAAGACATGGTCAATACGTGCGGAGTTGACTAACGCGGGTTTCTTCAAGAAGTTTTCCTTCACTGTTTTAAAGTACCGGTAGCTAACAAAATTCAGTGGATAGGTTTACTCCTCAGAACAATAAATACATTCTTCCAAGGTTTACTCATTAAAATTGACAGGAACATAAGAGAGAAAAAGAAGGCGGTAGGCACACAGTTAAAACTAAAATAAGCGCGAAGGTTTGCATTTGAAACAGCAGCTTTTAAAAGCTTTGTAAAAAGCCTAGTTCTAGCACGGTACACATGTGGGCTACCAAGTCCGCCAACTTAACGACAGGCGGCAGCGTGGCGAATCTCCAAGTGCGTCGAATTATTTTTACGGTCTCGTGTTATTTCTACCGGCAGTAAAACCTGTGGCTGTACTATAAGTTATTCTATGGTGTGTCAGGTAGACTTACCTCCCAGCTTAGCTCAAGGGTTTATGATCCTTAAACTCTGTTAGTGGTATATGAACTTCCGTTTTTATGGTTCCGTATCTGAAGGGTTCTAACAGGGACCCTATTACTAAGCCTCGCTGTCCGTCCGTCCGTCTGTCAGTGGGCTGTACCTCATGAACCGTAATAGGTAGAGTTAAAATTTTCATAGAGTGCGTATTTCTATTGCCGCTATAACAAAAAATAAAAATAAAATAAAAGAGTCCCTACAAGAAACATTTACCGACGGCCTCGGTGGCGTGGCGGGGGATTACTCGGCTAAGATGCAAAAAGCGCGGATTCGATTCCGGCTGCGGAAGAAATGTTTGCATGTTCTGCAAATATTTCTTCCGGGTCTGGGTGTTGTGGTACATTGTACACGTAGTTTCTGATATCCACAACGACGATAAAAAATAGCCTATATGTTAATCCAGCACATGTACTATTGTAATTGTAAGTTTCATTCAACTCCGCTCAGCCGTTTAGGCGTGATTGAGGCACAAACATACAAGCATCCTCACAAACTTTCACATTTATAATATGGTAGAATTTATTTATGTACATGTACGGAACCCTTCCTATGCGAATTCGACTCGTATTTGACCGGTTTTCATTTTTATTAAAACCGATCACAATTAATGTCAAGTGTCATTTCAAAATTCGCGTCAGACTCATTTTAATTTTCCTTTAACTATAAAAGTGGTACAAGATTGCGTAAAGCTTTCTGCAATGCAATCTATTGTTGGTCAAACTTACTATTGTGATGAAAACTCAGACAGTTAGGTACTAAATTGATTTTATTGCAGGCTAAGATACCTACTAGGTATTAAATGGAGGTAAGTAGTATATTAAAATAGACTTCCGCAAAGTCCCGATTTCAGGCAAAAAAATATTTCTTCCTATCAGTCACAACATTCAGGGCTTTTACACTACAGATAGGAGTGGCACACTCAGTAATCCTCACAGTGAAAGATTCGACAGTTCTCAAATTCCCAATACGGCACGGATCAGCTCTTGTAGCAAATTGCCCTCACAATGGTGGTCCACCATCCACCATGCATTTTGTTCGCACCATTGGTTTCTAGTGACGCACTTCTTTTCCGATGTCCGGATTATCCCAATTTTCGGATAAATAGAATTTGGATAATTGCTTTGGGAATCGAATGGTTTTGCTCCTGAACTGAACAAGCGCAATAATCGTTTGTTGCTGGAATCGTTATCCTAATTTAAATCTTGGTGCCTTCTATTTGTTTAGCTATAGTCTCTCGCCATTAACAAAATAATAAAAATTTTAATTTTCTTACCGTTTAAAGTCGTCGATTTTCAATAAAATCTGAAAGAACTGGTGGTGCACTATGATAGTGGCCCCTTCCGATCCTAAGGTCGTAGGTTCAAATCCGGGAAGGCATAAATGGATTTTTCTGTTCGAAGAAAATATGAGCAGTACTCTCAAACAGTGAAGGAAAACATCGTGAGGAAACCGGCATTTCGTAGAACCTAGTTAGTTCGAATGCATTTGTCAAGTCCACGAAAATAGCGCCTTTGAGGCGTACCTTAAAATCCTTTCACCGCACTGTTGCGAAAAAACTAATGACACGATTAGTAACACCTAGTAGTAAAATTAAGTTGAAGATCTAATTTTATTTTTTTATTGATCACCAATGAAAGTTATACAAAACTGCTGAACTTATTACAAGAAGACTGAAATCGACGGACGGACGGACGGACAGCGGAAGCTTAGTACCTAATAGGGTCCCGTTGGCACCCTACGGGTACGGAACCCACCTAAAAATCTAACAAGAAGGAAAATCCTATGATATCTGTCATACGATGGTTTCCTTCAAACACCGGAAAAGCTGTCTGCAGATTCCCATCACTAGTTTCCATTGCAGCGTGTCGTCCACAATAGAACTATTGAAAAGCCAGAACAATAGTTAGGCCGTGTTTACACTAGAGGGTTTTTTCGGAACGCCAGCTTGCGAACGGGAGTGCAAAAGGGTGATGTACGTACAAAATGTACTTGTACATAGGTATTGGAGTTGTCAAAAATGTATAGTCTTTGCGCGCGGTACCCCCTGAAATGCTTTGTTTGGATATTTGGACTACATTTTTGGTAACAAAGCCCGTGAACGCACGCGGGTCGAAGTTTATGGATTATTA
Organism: Scotopteryx bipunctaria; assembly: GCA_949320045.1. NCBI lineage: Eukaryota > Metazoa > Arthropoda > Insecta > Lepidoptera > Geometridae > Scotopteryx > Scotopteryx bipunctaria. Next base: position 5,876,056 of record OX439450.1, on the reverse strand, counting down.
CTTTTATTTTTATAAACATGAACTTTTATTCGAATAGGCAAGTACTTCTGTTTCTGCCGAAGTTGGCTGAAGGACCTTTTTGTAACCTATGCAAAATCTTAACAAAAGTTACAAATCTGATTCTTATTGAAATGACAATTAATTTATTATAATCACTACTTATATTATTATTGTGTTAATTTTGTCCAGCAGTGAGACATCGAGGGCTAATAATAATAATTTAATCCGGTTTCCATCTACTGAACCGAGTATGAAAACTATAAACAACAATAATTATAATTACCTACTAAAGATGAACCATTCGCAATAACGTAATCATAACCCTCCTGTTTATTTCTCCGCAGTTGGGTAAAGAGAAGCCGAGCCGAGCATGTATGCTGATAGGTTATGCACCCAAATAAACTAAAAACTTTTTGCCTGACTACGGCGAAGCAAAAAGGAGGGTCATGATTTTGACCGGTATGTAAGTATGTTCATCTGTTCTCTCATAACTTCCAAACTACTTATCATGGTATGATAAATGAGGTATCGTTGGAAGCGTCTCGGTAGTCCACTGGTTACAAGCTATTGTGACGTCACATTAATAAAGTCATGAACTAATTTAATTAGCCCGAATTAACCCGCAACCCGCCACGTCAATCATAGCGTTGAAGAACTACCAAACTGGGGTACGAGAGCTACCCCTTAATCAAACAAAGGAACTTTAAATTGGATCCAACTTATTGTCGAATAAATCGAACTCTGCATTCTCTAGTACTTTTTATGCAACAATAGATTGTAATGAGGTCATTGTATGTTTTGATAGGATTTTAAATATGCATGAATTGTGTTTTATAGGGGTATTTGGAACTTTGTCTATTGAAATACAATTAATTATGCGAACAGATAATCATATTAACCTGTAGGGAGTAATCTCGGAAACCACGGAATATTTTGTTTTTTTTTTTACTTTTAGAAAGCCACACTATCTTTTCCTAAATATCCTGATAGTGATCGAATGTTGGCCATTTTCGCTCGCAGACTAGGGGTCTGGCTCTGCTAAGTTTAGAGGGCCGCTAGCGCTAGCAAGCGATTATGAATAACGTTTTTTCCTAGCAGTGGCCTAGTAGGCTGATAACGGTTCGTAAAGTTTTTATGAATAACACTGAAAGGCTTTATTTAATTTCTGCGCGAGTGAAACCTGCGCGGAACTGACGTTACTGAATGATTGACAGTCAACGCACAGGCACAGCCCGAACCATAAATTCTAAGGGTTCTAGAAGTATGAAACTTATGATATGAGGGTACAGTCCTGTCATGACAAGGAACAAATTCAATTAATATGAAAAATCCAATGCAGACAAAACGCGGGGCGTTCCACTAGTCCTATTCATATTATAAATGTGAAAGTTTGTACTTATAGATGTTTGTTACTCTTTCACGCAAAAACGGCTGAACGGACTTGAACTAAACTTGGAATATTGGTATTGGGCGTTAGTAGCTACGACACAGTTTTTCTAAAACTACTGTAGCTATCATCGTTTACAATTAGTTAATAAAACCTTTGTAATCTTTTTTCCCAATAAATATATTTGATTTGATTTGATTTGAATATACGTAGTACGTGTGCTGGATTAACATATAGGCTATTTTTATCCGGGTACCACAGGAGCGAAGCCGCGGGCAGTAGCTAGTTCATCAATAAAGTTATGAGAAGGTCTCGATACTCCACAACGAGAGATTGTGAGAAGGAAGAAGCTAAACCAAGATAATCTTTATAAACTTGCGGTGCTGAAAACATTTTACAAAACAAAAGTTGCGCCGTTCCGGACCATTGTTTCAAAAGATATTCGATAGAAGTCAAAGTGAAGAACTTTCATCAACCTCGAACGCTTGAGTCTTTCGAATATAAGTGTTTGTTTTATCGACTTTTCATTGGGTCCTTACCGAAACTTTGTAGATTACGAATAGCGAAGACTTGAATGGAGATGAACCACATTTAAACCCGTTCGTTGTCTAAGTAGGTATTCACCGAAACTCGGAATACCTCCTAGCAGTTTTACTAATTAAACTGTCAAAAATCTACGAAATCTACCAAATTCGATGTGGAATAAATAATAAACAATCCAAGTTATTTAATATTAAAAATAATTTGGTATTTTAAACAATAGCAATTAGCATTTTTATTGTTTAATATCGGTGACCATTGTAATTTTTTTATAATAGTTTCTTTCTTGTCTTATCAAGTTATCGTACTCGTACTATTGACTTGACTTACTTAACATGACTATGATAAAAAAACTGGTTATAAAACTGAATAGTATCTCGTTGTTGAGGTTTACCCATCACACAAAAATAAAAAAGGACAGATTTTGTATCAAAGCAGGGAAAGCAGAAAAGGTAATTAAACGCGCACACACCTTAAGCCTTATCCCAAGCTCATAGAGGCGAGAATCCCATGTAGATTCATGTATGTGAAAATAATGTCCCAGCAAATTAAATGGATCTCTGGAGAAATGCTTCACATATGAACATGACGTCATCGTGATTACATCGACGCGGAAAAAACTGTCATAGATTTTAAAGCCGGTAGCTCTTTTTTCATTCCACTGGTTTCATGAACAAGTAGGTACCTACCTACCATACGCCTTTGTAAATAAAAATAGTAAGGCATAAACTGAACATAGTGGCATGGTGAAAGTGAGGGAACGCTTCATCTAAGGTCTGGAGTTTGAATCCTACTTACTATTAGGAAAACGCTTTAAATTTTTGATGGTTACTTTTTTATTGTTTACCTCTAAAGGTATTAAATCCATGCGACCAGCCTAAATCATCCCACGGTTTCAAACATAACAAATTATTTATTTATTACTAGCAGCCGCCCGCGGCTTCGCTCACGCGGTACCCAGATAAAAAGTACCCTATGTCCCATTCCAGCACACGTAGGTTAGGTACCTACTAAGCACAAAAAAGGAGTCGATCTGCAACTCGTACCACATGATCTCGGCCCGCGTGGGCCGAGTTATAGACGCACAAAATTTTATTATTTTCGATCACTAACGTTCAACTACTGCCCTGCTCTAAGACCACATAGTAACCCACCTGCAGTGTTAACAGTCCAAAATATTATCGCAACAATTTTTTTTAGACGCTAATGAATGTAGTGTAATTTGACATTGACAGTTCCTTTTCCATATGTTTTGTATCTGTGGTATCATCGCTGTCATATGTCAAAATAAAAGTATTCTATTTTTCACTCAGATTTTTCATGAAATACATGCCAAAAATAAAGAATTAACAGGTAATTATGACATCAACTAAATGAGAAAAATCGGCTCTTTCATTTGATATAGGTTATGTGCAGTTTTAGACCAAAAATTGATTCCAGGTTTTCATCCCTTTTCACCCCTTTAGAGATTGAATTTTGAAAAATCCCTTCTTAGTACACCCCTACGTACAAAGGTTTACCTACACTAAAAATTTCAAGTCTCTACGTCCAGCGGTTTAGGCTGTGCGTTGTCTGTCAGTCAGTCAGGACAAAGATTCTTATAATATAAGATTGTAAACTTCTTATATAATTACTAGTCTGTTTTGTAGATTATAAAATTATTTAGTTAATGAATCAATGGGAACGGAAAATAAAAATGTCTCAAATTAACCATCCATGGATTTAAAAAAGCTTACCATAAAAAAATATCCGATTATATAGAAGACAAAAATTCTTGGGACTGAATAATGATATACCTAAAATTCTGACCATTTTAGGAAAATTAGAGGAATTGCTAAGGAAATAATAAGTTATTGCTATGAAATTGGCAAATTAATATATTTGTATCATTAGTTAAGTAAGTAACAACGTAAAAATGTTTGTTACCAATAGTTATCATAATTTAGTATGGTAATAAAATGTGGAAAAATTAAGGGCTAGCATATGAATTGCTCAGTGACCTTTTTAAACCCGCAGTACTCTCACAGGGAAATATCGTGAGGAAACATCATGTGTCAAGTTTAATCAAGGACACATTTTAACCCTTTCACCACACTGGTTTGAAAGAACTAGTGACAGCAGTTAGTACCTTCATTGAATGTATGAAGGAAAATGAAGTAATCCTATTGGTGGATTTCATTTCCACGGCCACGCATAACGTTCACAGAACCCTATCAGGTGTTACAATAACATCAGAGTCAATGAACCACTGGCTTTGTAAAGCCGCATGTAAACAGAACAAATGTTTATATGTACGTAAAAATATAATCCCGTTTCTTTGGCATTTCCTTCATGTTATTTTAGGGTAAGGCTGATAGTTTCAAGCCACATGCACCAACAGTAGCTTGCAACAGATTTTTTAAAACTAGGTCCTTTTCTGTTTTCAAGTATAAATCTACTTTAGTGAAAAGTTGGATCTCAAATTACCATTATAAGTATTTACAAGTGGGAATCTTACTTTTTTTTCCTACACAACACAACAAGCCAATGTCTCATATTACATAATCTAGTAATCCACTTAGATGATGAAGTAGACGATATTATTTACTTTCAGTTCTGGAATTAATTTTTATCTAGTAGATCATAGTTCGTAGAAAAAATTAAATAATGTATGTAACTCTACTAGTAGGTACCACTATTAGCCTGAAATGTCCCACTGCTGCAAAGACCTCCCTTTGTTCTCTATAGCTGCTCCGGTCTCGCCAATTCGACCCATGCCCTGTTGAAGGTGTCGAGGTCGTCTTGCCATCTCTTTTTGGGTCTGCCACGACGCGCCGGTTCGCTGTCTCAGGGCTCCACTGAGTGGTGACTTTAGCCCACAGATGACATGACCTGCCCAGCTCCATTTGACGTAACACTATCAAATAAAAATAACATCCTCAAATATGACTGACCAATTCCCCGTGCATAAAATGTTTGTACAAAATGCAATAATGCGAACAAATACACCATATTTGCTGACAGAGAGTTCTTTTTGTTGATTTTAAAACAAGCGTCTGCATCGGCTTATTGGCGACCCCAAAGCTTTGGTCTCCAAAAAACGGTGAAGCGGACGTTAACGTCACGTAAATCACATTAAAGGCCATGTTAAGTAAAAAAACGCTTTCAAAGTAATATGATATACTTGCCTACCATATTGTGTATCCTATTTGCCTTTAGGATTCCGTACTCCAGTAGAAAAAATGGGACCCTTTTACGTTCACTCTTCCATCTGTGTGTTATGGTATTATCACTTGATGTTTTAGTCATTCTTTCTTTTGGGTTGTTGAATCGTCAAGTGACAGTATGATAGCTGTATGAAAACAACTTCGGCAGTGACGAGATCAAGTGTTAACCTTCGTCAAATGACGGTCAACGTTTTTAGAAAAACTTTATTTGACTACCCTAAGCAAATAACGAGGGGAATATTTGCGATAATTTAACTAAACAGTGCAATAATCAATCAATTTTGAACTCTAACGTCAGATGAATGAGTTTAAAATGAGTTAATACATTTTGTAGAGTGCATTGTTACAAATTAAATGAATGGTACTCCATGGTGGAGTATTCTCGAATCAATCGATATGCATTGAATTGAATGATGTTTTATTCGAATTTGAAATGGGAGATCAGTTTAATAGACTGGATAAACATCTGTAGAACTTAATTTTAGAATGCGACGGATATGTAAGTAGTTTTTATTTTTGAATTAAACAAATTGTTTCTGAAAAACAAATTCATATACCTATCTAAAAAACAGACTAGAAAATTGACACATTGTGTGTGGTCCCACTCATACATCAAAACCATTCAACCAGTTTTGCCGTAGCATTGAAAAATACTGAATTTATTGGTGGTTTGATAAAAATGACGTAGTCCAGTCATATTATGGTTTCACCTCGGGATGAGAGAGTAATACGCTGGAAACTCGCATACATCTTCAATTTGGTGTTCTAGAAGATATCTCAAAAGCCACATAAAATATCATGTATGGTGTCGTAAGTTATTCAAGGTCAAAGGTCACAATCACCTTCTTAGAAAGTGACTTCTCACAAATAAAACACAATTCAGCAAACATAACACCAAAATGAATATGGTATACGAGTCTGCAGTCTTATTATTCTCTCTTTTCGAGGTTTTCCCCTTCTTTGCTTATTTGACTGGACTACTCGATCATAACGGGAGTGGATTAAAATCCAGTCGTCCATCAATTGATTTTTCTGATACAAAATAGAACAGAAATTGAGCTTTAACAATAATGGCGAGTATTGTTTTTAATTGTGACAAGGATAAGTACCTATTAGTCACTATACTATGGCGAAGTAATTTCTAATTTGGGTTTCGAACACACACAGTGTCTCAGACGAAAAGTCACCCGGCGAGCAATGATCAAAAACATAATTCCACAAAACAACTGTATTCCCTCGTAAAACTTTAATAACTAGTCACTAGTCAAGTTTCACTTTGTAGGTAGGTATGCAATGATAATCTAAAGACTCCTACTGGGTGGCAAGTGGAAATATTCTAAGTGACAACAGTCCCTTTATCGCGCGATGCCATAATCGCCCCGCGGATGTTTGCATGCTTTATGTGTACTTCGGTTTATTTTCAAGGCAACTTTGTACTGTTTCCTGTACGGTTACAAATATACACGAATGAAGGTCTACGCCCATGACACCGTTCCGTAACCGGACCATCACAAAAAAGAAAAGCAAAGTTCTATTAAAAAGCTTGTCAAATTGTATAGAATAATGACTATTATTGGGATTCTATTTAGACCGTCCTACAATACGTGTTCCCCATTCAAGTACTTTAAATCTTATTTTATTAAATCGCAATCTTGGTACATGCCTACTAGCTTTGAGCAGCTGTCGTTTGTCTGATACCATAATAAAAAATAGACTATAATGTCATTATTGGTCACGGGTTAATAAATAAATAAACAAATTAATAAATATTTGTGGACATTTCATGCAGCGCCATCTAGCCCCAAACTAAGCAAAGCTTGTACCATGAGAGCCAGATGGCTGATGAAATACTTAAGTACATAGTTACAATACATAATACTACAACACCCAAATTCGGATTAAATATTTGCAAAACCCGTTCAAGAGTCACGTGATTGATTCAGAAATATCCAAACATCCTTACAAACATTCATTTAATAGTATTAGTACGCATTATAATATCCAGTCGTAACAAACATTCACGAAAATGTTTGTCCTGGATAGGAATCGAACCCGATAATGCAGAAGGGAGTGAGATCAAACATGAATGCTCAAAAAGGTGGGCCGATGAATTAATATTCCCCTTATTGCAAATAAACTACACAGGAAAATCCAAAATAGCTACAGCTGCTACATACCTGAGGAATACTTTTCAGATTGTTGCAAGGTTTTTACCAAACCACAATTTCGAGCAATTTGTCGACCAAAAATGTTTTTAATTAAAAATTGTGTTACGATACTAGCTACAGAAAAGCAAAGGGTTTCGAATTGAAGATAAAAAGCTCTACATTATTTTGAATGTCTTTTTTCTAAATAAGTAAGTTTTCTAAAAATATTACTGAGATACTAATAATGATAAGGGTTTGGGTCGTGATATAAAGGATCATATTTATAGCCCAACCGCCCTAAGGTTAGATGCAGAGTACTCTATAATGCATGTTTTTGCTTATAAATTAACATTTTATCCGTATTTACATGTAAAATATAGCTGTCTTGAAAAAAAAAATTTTTTTTCGCTTCTAGCATTGTTTACGCTGTGATGAAAGGATTTAAAGTGCACTTGACACTTGTTCCAATTTATTCGAATCTAACATCCCTGTTCATTCCATCGGTACCCCATCCACCAGTGTTAAAAGACTGCATTTGCACTTTTACCCATATAATTGAAAATAATGTCATGAGCTATACACGTTAAAAAAAGCCTTTCATTGTCATCTTTCTGCCCTTGGGTCGCACAGCATGTTCTCTTCTTCCATTCCTTCTGTGAAAATAAGCCTATATCGAAGTATACTAACGCACTTACGGCCCTCATACGACGGCAAACCTGCGCATAATTCATTTCAAGAACTAAGGAGATCCTTCGGGAATTAGATGCAATTTCATGGACTTGAAATGAGAACGGCGTGCGTCTAGCTTCGTTTGAGGCGGATATTGAAATTTTATAGCCTTTGTCTACGATTGAAATTTTATCTTATTTATGAGCGAGTCTGACGTTCACTGAATTGAAAAGATTTCGATTTATTGCTTTCAATAGAATTTGCGCAATTTCTTTCTATTTCAAATGACCAAGGCTTTTAAATATAATATGACGTTTTCGTTTACCTACCTTTTTGTTTCTATACTTTTCAGTATATTTATGCTTGTATTCTTGGCCGGTCTATTTCAAAGAATTTCATAAAGAATCTAGAGAATACCTAGAACCATCTGAACTACCTAGAACAAACTTGTAACTGAAAAATAAAGCTTTAAAACATTGCAGAAGAATGAGAATTATCATGAAAACAGAATTAATAAACATTGCAAGGAAAATAAAAATATTTTGGGCCGTTGCGCTGTTTACTAGCGTAATATAGCCTGTATGAGAAAGCTAGCTCAATCGATCGCGTATCCAGTGCAGACGCAGCCTAACCGATTTCTGTTCTACCTAGGCCTGTACAATTTATTGCAGTCAATTCTAAATGACCCTGTCTCATAATCGTCCAAAATATGCTATTTTATACACGAGCACATTTTTTCGCACGAAAGTTAATACAAGGTAGTGGTGCGATACCGTTGAAAAGTAAGACTTTTGTTAGCTGTTAATGTTTTGTTCTCTTCGCCTTACATTTTATGATCATTTGAGTGAGTGAGCTGTTCTTTTCCTAAGCTGCTAATTAATATCTCTGCTTAGCAGCATTCCGGCTGTTGGCTTCGCTTTTTGACTTAATTCTCTTCGTTTTCCCTCTTTGTGCAAGACATGCTGAGGTATTGTCCCGTTTTGTTTGACTTTTAGTCTCAAAGCGGGAAAATCATATTACCTACTCTGCGATTTGAAATTGTAAAACGTAACTGAGAGAGCACAGAGAAGCCTTGATTATTTTATTTATTCTATGCTGAGATTAGTAATAGGTCTGCTAAAAAGTCTCAGCACAAAATGATTTTTTTGAATACTATGAATTCTATTGTTTTAAAATTACATTTTGAATTCCTAATCGCTGCCTGTATGGTCAATTATTCAAAATTAATACTTAGTTGTTTTATGTTAGTGTTTATGTAGTACTTAGAGTGAGTTTCATAAAAATCAGCAAAAAAGTTGGCGGAGGATATCTTCTAACATACATACAAAATAATAATAAAAACAGTTGTATTGGAACCTCCTATATACCTGCAATAAAGCTCTGCTCTTGTTTCAGCAATTAAAACACCATGTTTTTTTTAAAGCAAATAAAAAAAGATCCTGTATAGTGTCCAATCAAGTCAAAAACGCATAAGTAAGCAATGCTATGCCTAGTCACGGATGAGCCTTCTAATGAGCGATTACACGGAGGGAACAAGCGTATCTGGCAGCTAAGAGCATCTAGTCAAATGGAAGTAGCTTTAATAATAGTTTGAGTTGGTACCTATTTATTATGCAGACTAGTGGAACAACGCCCCGCGTCTTTGCTCGCGTTGTAATTTCTTTCATACTAGTTTATCCGCGTGGCTTCGCTCGCGTGATTTAAATTTCGATACTTACCCCATTTAACCCCTTTTTGAGGGTTATTTTGAAAAACTTTGAAGAATTGCTCCTTATTGTTTTAATAAGAGAAAATAAATTGAGAGCTGTTACCTTATTTTTCTATTAAACTGCATTCTATCTATCTAGTCATGTTACTAGTTCTTTAGAACCAGTGTGGTGAAAGGATTTAAAGTGCGTTTCAAAGGCTCCTTTCGTGCACTTGACACAAACATATTTTCGAACTTTGAAAACTAATGTAGGGACAAAAATATAAAATCTTACTAGGTACCTAAAAACTTTTTTCTGTGTCGTGCTCTCTGTGTTTGCCAAAGCCAAGTAAAGCTGCCCAGTGGTCATCTGCGACCAACAGCATTTAATGACCGACTAAAAAAACCTTTTTTTTAGAGCACGCAAACAAAATGTTGGATACCAAGTGAGGTCGAGAGATGCTACTTCTCGGATTCCACTGGTCTAGATCCCAAGGCTTGATTACGATGCCCATCTTGCCATCTCCACCATCTTTTCATAAACGTATCTTTTCATAACGGATCTCACGTTGCTTTTGTGTTGGCATATTTTCTTTCGGGATGTGGACACAAGAAACAAGGAATGTAAGCAAACACAGTAATGAAGAGCTTGGATACCTATGTCGCAGAATCAGATATGATTTTTATCTAATCCGGAGTAGGTGTCGCTGACTCGTATTCAAAAGCAGACTGTGCGTCTATAAAATACTTTAATAGTGGATATCAAACAGGCACCATGTCTTCAGGAAGAAGTTAAAACCATTATATTTCAAAGATGCTCCTTATTTTCTTGTCCTCCAACCTACTTTCATCATTATTTTTCCCAATACCTAAGGCATTATAATAATGAAATCTTTACATTATAATTATGCCTTTCTCTATACATTATTTTGATTTGTAGATTATATGTATACTTGTAGATATCCCTTTGTTCGTTCGTTTTCCAGAAAATATAACTGAAACGAACTGTTCAGTACCTGAAATATCCTAGACAAGCATTTACCTAACACCGCAGAATGAAAGCCTTGTTCGTATGAGCCATCGCGAAGCTCTTTGAGGAACATCACAATAGCTGAAGAGTACCCCTTCATTCAAGGTACTGTCAGTGTGAGGATACTAGATACCGCTGATGTTTCGCCATTTTTGTTTATCTAAACTGAATAGAATGCATTATTGAACTTTCTAATTAGACTGAAATGAAAAAAAAAGCGATTGAAGCGCTTTTAATTTCGTTGTCTTACCTACTGATATTATTCGCCAGCGTTTCTTTCAGCTGACTAGGCATTGAAAAATAATTATAACGAATTAATACGAGCCCATTAAAAAGTTTCTATACTTACAAACTTTAATTATGGGGTATTTTTTTTTATTTTAGAGTTTATTTGTATCGAGTTTTGAACGAATCGAACAAGATTTTTTCCCATAGAAACTATACCACTCTGTTTAACCCTTTTTTGTGCTGATTTTCTAAATTAATTATGTATTATTCCAGAAACTAAACCATTTCTATTTTAAATTTCATCTAAATCTGTTTAGTAGTTACAGAGGTACGTGGTAACAAGCATTCATACACACAAACTTTCAAATTTATAATATTAGTAGGATTACATGAGGATCTAGTTTCTCCAAGTTTACAAAAACAATTATCTCTCTTACCAAGCGAAGCGATTGTAATAAGGCGATATAGATAGGTAACGAAAGCTGAAACTGCTAAGCTTATTGCAAATGCTTTACTTCTCGATAGACATTTGCCTACCATATCTTCAGAGTTAGTCCTTGTCTCAACGGATTACTGAGTTCTAATGTGTTACGACTGTTTGTTATTCATCACGTCTCCCCACCTTCACAAGGTTAGTGCTAATGCTAAATTAGATAACAAACATGATTACAAGGTTATGTAAGTGAAATTATAACCAGGTACGCAATTCGCGTTGTTTGTCTAAATATAGGCGTGTCCCAATTACTTGGCAACTATATAAATGATAGGTAGATAGGTGTGCTTTTGAACTTTGAATTGTTATAAATAAATGTTAATTTGTATATTTTTGTTTGTTGGTTTACTGGCACTGTCCATCACTTTTTTTTACTGGTCCGTTATATTCAAACATTACATTTATGATTTACTCGTTAATATTGACCATCTTTGTAGTCATTCTAATTGTTTGTTTTTAATGGCGCATTGATGTGTAATGCAATAACGTATTATTGTTTCAATGAATTAATAAATTTCAGCATTGCAAACCACATGTTTTTAGTTTGAAACTACTAATATAATTATTATATGAAGTAGTTATTTAAAGTCCATATAGCAAATCAGCATTGATCCTAGATAACACTAAGCTCAATGTTGTTTCGCCATTCTCCAACGAGCACTTCACGTAATGAAACTGATTACATTTAGGATCATACCCGACATAATTTAGCACAGATTATGATGTTGGATTACAAAACGCAATCTCCGAGCTCATTCACTAGAGTGTCCTGGTGTTCTAAGGAATGTTTTTTTTTTTCAGCTTCGACTTGAGGACAATCGAGGGGTGCGATGAGTACCGGCGGGGCGAAGGGGGGGAGGCGGATCCCCACCCCCATGCCTCCTCCCAGAGAAAATATGCAGTCGAGGTAAAGCCCTAGTTCTTTAAGAAGCAACAATCCGTCATGACCCTATAGTCACTTCTTGATCACTTGTAAAAGGTAATAAAAATCCAGTGTGGTGACAAAACTTTTTAAGGAAGATCATTTGATGAGAAAATAATTAGTCTGTATATTGCCCGTGGTACTAGCAACTGTATTACGTCACGGGCAAAAAAATATTTCTTATTTTACTACCGACAAGCCTAGTAGTAAAATGAAAATTCATATTTTTTCATTTGCCGTACTTTAGCAAACATAAGCTAAGATTGCGAATGAAAATTATTCATTTTATTTTTATTTTTATTCATAATCTCCAGTGGTTGGTAGCCACCAGAAAGCTTACCCACCTTTCAGAGTGAAGGTGGATAAAAGCGAATGAAATAAAAAGAGATGCACTAAATCTATTTACCTACCAAGCAGTGTGGTTTGAACTTTGAACGACCTAAAGTATTTTTTCTGATTTACCAACCCCAATAGACACCAAAAGAATTAATGCAATTAATTGAACGAAGAAAAAACTTTCGTATCAGGATTCTAACGTCTAATTGATACATTTTCAAACCTTATGCTTTTCAATAGCTCAATTCACACCACAATATAAACAGCTATTTAGCACCCATTAATATTGCTTCACATAGGATCACAGATCAGTGCTTACTGGTTTTGCAAGCGAAATAATAAAGGACCAGTAAAAATTGAGCTCTTCCATTGAATGCCAGTGGCTTGAAGGGAAGTTGTAAATAATTTAACTTTTATTAGAAAAGTGGTCTGAACTTTTTGGCTAGAGCTGTTATCTTGCCAGATACTTTGACAAGCTTTTAAGTCTTATGCCGCAATAATGTTCAGCAGAAACTTGCAAAAGGTTACATGTTTTTCAAGAATTGAAACACTACCTACAGCCACACTTTGCCTTTTGTAACCGCATAATAAATTATAGAGAAGCGATGTGTTTTCTTATTGCAATTTCTTAGCATTTTAGTGTGGAATTTATGTGGATTTTTTTGTATAAGTATATCTACTTATAATTTGGTGGATCAAAACGGAAATGTGTGACAAAAAAAGTGCAACTGTAGATCCAGAGTATCCGACTTTTTCGTTGTTTTAGGCAACCCTAGCTCTTTGCCCATTCGAAAACCGTTATGATACTTCATAAAGACGTTTGCAGGATTTTGTAACCGACAAAGTTGTGAAGTTTGGTCTCGTAATTTAGAATTTCGGATTGAGGTTTATTTGAAATCTGTTTTCGGAGTTTTGGTACAGTTACAGAGGTCTTATTTATAGTCATAGGATTTCATATATTATTTGAAGTATGTGGCTACATTGAAAATCATAAAAAAAGCGTATTCGACAACGAATTTTTCGGTGGAAATAAGAGTACCTAGGTATTTACTGACGCACAACGTTGCATAGATAATTGCATGATAAAGAATAGGTTTGCTGTTTTTAAACCGGTTAACATCAAGTTAGTGAGACACCTTGTGTGGAGCCTACTTTAGAAAATAAAGTACAGTACCACAAATTAGACCATGTGTTTTTGACGAATTATTTCAGGTTGGATAAAGATCTCATTAGGAAAGATAAATGACTCATCTCATCATTTTATTTAGAACTGACGCCGCCGTCTCGACAGCATGTCGGTTGCACAACAGTTTCGGATTTCAGTGATCTTGATTGCAGAAGTATCTACTCAGGAACAACCCAAACTAACATGTTTGAAAGAATACCGAAAATCAACGAGTGATTTGAAATCACCAAAATGGCCCATTTCCATTTTTTTTTTGCAATTTCGTATTTTTAAAAGTCATTTAGTGACTTCAAAATTTATTTATTTTTAATATTAAACTAATTTGTAGTCACCAAATGACTTTAATGACTACTAAATTAAAAAAAAACAATAGAAATTGACCATCCTGGTGATTTTTATCACTCCGTGATTTTCAAGAATTGATACCCTGTTTTGAAACTCTGTAGAACTTTCTAAATAATGAGGAAATCGTTACGAAAGTAACCGATATGGTAAAAGAAACTCATTAACTGAATCCTTAAAAATGTAAAGGGGCTATTTTTCGAGGAATTACTTTGTTACCGAACAAAATAAGTAGTAGGTAAGGTAAGCTTGGTAATACGGTAGAGTAGGTAGGTCATTTTCGGCGTTTTCGCAATGCTTACGATCTTGAATTTCTATTTCAAAATTTGGAGGATAGGCACACTCTTATGGTGTATGGGTGCACTAAAAACATTTCTGGAATTCAACTCTTAGAGGACGCAGTGGAAAGATAAAGTTCGTATGAAAAAAAAACCACGCGAATCGAGATGCGAGACGTTCCAAAATTAAGTTCTTATAGTTTTTTCTGTGTACCTAATCAAGTGCATCATGAGTTAAATAAAGTACTCAAACACAAACTTGACAATACAGATAATAATAAGTCACGGCTTTCTTAGCTTCTGTTCAAAGAGTGAACGACAGCTTAGCGTTTTTGAACGCTAAGTTGCATGTGCACCTCCAATCACAGAAGTTATAATTCGCTCACGCACCATAGAAAGTAAAAATGCATCATAATGCACTTTGCCACATGTCATAAACTTTTGTCAAACAAAATCAGTTTATTTTTAAAATATATTCATAGGTGCATTTAGGTTGGCGTCACAGTACGCGCTAATAGACTGCCGCCCCGCTGCCCTCTAGCCTGGTGGAACGTATAGGCGGTTGCGATTTTGGAACCAGCCTCGTGAAAGGATTCTGTTTGAAATGTTTGGTTCATAGGACATTTAGTTTTTTGGTACTTGAACTTTAAATTAAGATATTATGTATGAATAAAAAAATCACGAATCCACGAACGACCGGATTTGACTCATTCGCTCAACATTTTGAAACAAACAAAAAAAAAACAGATCAAATGATGTCGTCATACGCACTAACGAAAACGATGCAGACGCACTACAAAAGTTTAATCTCCATGCTGTTACATAAAATACAAAAGCTCATGTCGATTTTTTACATGATGCCTACTATCGCAGTTAACTTTTCAATCTACCTAGATACGTCGCTTGTGGATAACACCAAACACCAAAATAAGAACACGTGCTTGTATGTTTATGTTCGCTGTCATCGAAAACGAGGAGCGACCTCACCGGTGAATTTTTTACAAACATCAACGAGTCGGTCAAAGTGAAAATATTTATGTTTGACGAGCAACTTTCAAATGTTTGAAGGGTTGTGTGTGCATCTGGTTTAACGATGTACTAAAAACCAGCAGGTACTCACTGGTTTTTAGCTTTAAGCCCTGTGATGCTGGTTTTGCTAAAAGGTTTCGAGTACCTACCTTCCTAGGTGTTGTGTAATGAAAGCTCATTTGACTTAAAGTATTTAAAAAGAGGCCAAGAGGCGTTACGAGGGTAACACAGACTGTATTTAATTATGACAGGCTACACATAAACATCAAACACAAAGACATCCAAATACGCATTTATCGATAAACACGCCCTACCTACCTATCTACTCTAGCTGACCGAAGGGTGCATCTCTAGTTGATATGACAATGGGAGATAGAAAAACTCTGATAATCTGATGGTGGACTATAAAAATAGAGCGAATGGTTATGTTTTGTAAAATGTGTTTTTAATGTATTTTCCAAAGTAAAGCCATGTTTGAAAACATTCTAAACATTACCTAACTGTTAAAGAACCGAATTTATTTGAAAGTTTTTGAATGACATCTTTTATAATACAAAACACGATTTACAGCATGACATGATTCGGCAATGCAGACCCGCAACTTTACCAAATCGTCTTTTGAAAAATGCATAACTTTTATTATGAAAATGTCGTTTGCAGTTTTATAACAAACCTCATCTTGCGTTAACATTAGCCATTGAAGCCTTTGTAGAGCCTTCTCCGGACAATAGCGTACATTAAAGTACTAGAGTTCACCGTTCCACCTTAAATCACAATAACTAATTATTATGAAACAGTAAAGAAACTATGCATCAAACCATTATAAAGTTTACCAATTCATTATTTTCCTAAGAAAGAATTTACGGACTAAATTACTTTATTAAAATCTTTTTAGAGATTTTATGCTCTAAAACTTAAATAAAATGCATTTTTTAAGATAGCGCGAGGGACCAGAGAGAATGGGGTAGATATTAGGACAGCAGTGAGTGCAGTCGGGCTGAGATGATGATGATTTGCATATAATATAAATAAAAACAATGTATCACAGTAATTTCAATAATGATAAAAATACCGAGTCGACGATTAATAAATAATAAATAACACCCAACAGTCCTACTCAACGGAATCCTAGTGTGGGGTCAGGACTATGTATGTGACATAGTCCTGATAGACCCCACACTAGGATTCCGTAAACTACGAGCACCATGGTACCACAACACCCAGATCCGGAAGAAATATTTGCAGATCGTGCAAACATTTCTTCCGCAGCGGGAATCGAACCCGCACCTCTTGCGTCTCCGCCGAGCAATCGCCCGCCACGCCGCCGAGGCCGTCAAATTAATTAATTAATTGTTTCTTATTTGCTATTTTATCAAGATTTTCTACTGCTTGAGGTTTATATTGTGGCAGTAAAGTTGAGTTCATCGTAGTACGGTGGAGATGTAGGTAGGACGCCATTCATAGCTTCAATAATAGAGTCAATTTTTAAAAATTACCTCGGGATAACGCCAGTGGAGCGGGCTTTATGTGAAAATTGCTTTTGTCTAGCTCACTATCCAAGTTAATGACTGAGCTTTTGCTCAGGGATTTTGCATCTTGGCTTCGTAGGTAATGACGGTTTTTTTTTAATGTCTATCACTCAATGGTTTTTTTGTCTATCTAAAATTGTATGTTTGAATTTCTAATGGATAAGTAAGAAAATGTACCGGTATACCGACTCCGCAATGAACAATTGTAATTAATTTAGATAATAACGTAGGTACTACTCGTAATGTTTCGGATAAATATATTACTTACGTTTATCGGTAGATTTAAATTCTAAAGCAAAACAATAGCTTCATAGAATATGAAAAAGAGTCTCTTCATTGACTGTTGAGTCAGAGATAAGATACACACAATGATTCTGTATTATGTTTTTGATCTTCGACATATTTTTATAATTAATAGCGTACAAGTGTAGGTAATAAGAAAATATAAGTTTTTTGTTAAGAAAAGATTAAAAAAAGTATTGCAAAAGTCATTGTCAGAAGTGGGATTCGAACCCACGCCCACAGAAGTGGACTGCGACCTGAACGCAGCGCCTTAGACCGCTCGGCCATCCTGACGATAAACAACGTGTTGAAATTAAGAATTGGTTATTATAGGTCGGCTTTCAAAATGTAAGTGTTTTATTCTTCTATCAAAAGGTTTTATTTAAAGACTAGGTACAGTATAACACAGAAATGTAAACATAATTAATATTATCCTAGGTGTATATTTTGCCTCACAATTTTCTCAGTAGCAGAACATTTTGCCGGTTAATAATACCAATATTTGAGAGAAATTGTACCTACCTACACCCAAAAATAATTTTATATCCATGCATAAAGTGCTTAAGAAAATTGTCGGAACTGCGAAATGCACATTTTATCGCCACAATAAAGCCCATCCGGTGTTCCGTTTGATCTGGCCATGTGGTTCCGGTAGCGCGGACATTGTTACACTTGCACTTGAGTTATTTAGAATCCTTTTTAAAAACCAGTAAATAATTTGTTACTAATGAGAATTTAAATTGTCATTCGATTGGTAGTTGTCAAAATGACAGGATATTTTAATCTCTGGTTTAGTGGTTATCTGTGGTCACTTTTAAAATAGGAGGGAAATGGTGATATGGTTGTGTAAAAACAATTATGAATAAAATGCTAATATCATTGTAATCTGGTTTATTTTTAAGAAATTTTATTCTCAAAAGTACCTACAATGCGATACAGGTACCTACTATAAAATCTTTATTGTAAAAAAAAAACACAAGACAAACTTACATAAAAAAGGCACGTAGCATAAACAATAAATTGTGCTAAAAGCGATCTCTTGAAGTCAAATATTTATTACTTAAGTACAACATTATATTTATTACTTACTAGCTGCGGCCCGCGGTTTCGCTCGCGTGGTATCCGGATAAAAAATAGCCTATATGTTAATCCAGCACATGTATGTTTATTTCAAGTTTCATTCAAATTCCTTCAGCCGTTTAGGCGTGATTGAGGCACAAACATACAAACATCCTCACAAACTTTCACATTTATAATACCTATAGATGATATTTTTTTCATGTTTTCTACTGATTCAGCGTATACATACTTAATTATATACCATGATAATATCGACAAAAGTTGAAACACTTTTCTTCTTGTCTATTCTAATAACAAATTCTGTAAGCGGGGCCAGTTGACCAATTCAAAACATTAGGTCAACTGAACTCTAGGGGCCAGTTCGAGCGGGGCCAGTCGACTAAAGAGCCAACTTAACATTCCATACCGACAAAATTGCATCTAGATATTTTAATCCATGCATAGGGTTCGATATCTGCAAATTAATAATTACATCTCAATACCAATGAGTCAGTGCATTAGCACAGAAGAACTAACAGTAAAGATGTAGATGTAGACACGTCCGGCGCCTTTGATCACATGGTTCCTGTTGATCGGCTGATGTTTCGCACGTGCTGGGCCGGTGCTTGTGAACATGTGGTTGGATCGTTCATATCATAGCATTATGCAGGTACCTACGTTTGTACGTGGACTGGATTTGTGGGCTGCTCAGCATTAAAGGGTTTAGTTTTAGCCCTATTTTTATAATAAGTACTCGTAGTTTACAATGCTTTAATAGAGGCAGGAAGGTATTATGAAGAATAAGTATTTTTTATTATTATTATTTAGTTTCAAGGAAATATCTTTTGGTAGGTGTACACTGCAGCTCTGTTCTCTGTCGTCCGGTCTGGCAAAACACCTTCATTGATATAATAAATTTATCAATGAAAGAAAAAAAATCATCATCATCATCTTCCTGCCCTTATCCCACTCTATGTGGGGTCGGCACAGCATGCTCCTTGGATCATGCTTTATGAGTTTTGGCTATGGTGTTTTATAACCGGCCGCCTGCCTGACGTCAACCCTCCTCGGGAATACTTGCTTATTGTATCTCACCATGTTGGAGAGGATACTATCCCTTAGTCGACTTTTACGACATGCTAGGGGAGAGAAGCAGCTGGACGCATTCTATGTCTATGTTTTTTCTTTATTCCCAGTCTAGCAAAGAATGAAAGAAAAAAAATGACAAAATAAAATAGCGAAGTCCCATGTTCAAACTTTAGTCAATTAGTTACGAGGCTTTAAAAAAAGTTTATGTGAAATAAATAACAAAAACCATAACTTAGAAAAATTATATCCTTTTCTTCCAATCAAGATTTCTGAAAAACGTATCCGTAATAAAATAGCCAACAGCCGTGTGCAGAACCGTAAACTGCACTACAAACTCTTTTAGATTTCACAGCAGACAGGTCAGTACGGGGCCCGGGGGACGACGACGGTGCTTACGCTGCTCCCCACGCGGTGTAAATAGCAATAGGGGCGCGAGTCTATGTCTAATTGCCTGCGGATGTGTCGCAACTCAGTTTTGTGCGGTCGCGATGTCCCTGATAGGGATGTCAGTTTACTTAGCTTAGTTAGGCAGGTACTTACGATTTTATCTTTTCTGCTTAAGTTTAATCTAACAAAAAGTTATGCTTGATTGACTTATAAACCTTTGTCATTCATAAGTAGGTTATTTACCTACTTTTTTGTTTATATTTTAGTTTGATCAGAATGGAAATAGGGGCTCTAAGGGTAATAAAATTATTTGTTGCTAACTTGCTACAATTGGTTTAAAATTTATAGCCCCAAAAAATCCTAATAAATATTTACTTCTAGGTACGTAGGTAATTGCATTATGTAAAATCGAAGTGAATGGTAGAAGATACTTTAAAAAAATCATAAAAAAAGTTAAATCAAACACGACATCCCTATTTTGAAGTACCTGTGGCATCTTATAGTGCACTGCAAGAGGGTGTAAAAATACCTAACATTGCACACACCTATAAAATGATCGCACACAGACAGACTTAACTGCACACACGAGATTGCGTGCACAACCTTGCGGAAGTTTGATCATAAAAATGCATAGATAGCCGGCTCAGTAATGTGCAGGGTGAGAGATTAGCAACAAATGGCGCGTAATAAACGGCGTAACTGCCTCTCTGCAAAAAGTAAGTAAATAATACCATTATCCAAATAATAGGTACCTACTTGAGTATTATCTAATCTGCGTTGCCTACAAAGTCATTGAAAGTTCAAATGTGCAACATTAATTATTACAAAAAATCAATCTTTCAAAACTTTTCTTCTTAAATGTGTACGAGTACAAATTTTAAACAGAATCAGTAGCGACATCTAGTGTTGTAAATGCCACGAAAAGTTTGGGTAAAGCGTACCTGGCGTCATCTAGCGTCGACTGTCTGAACCATTTGGAGTCGTTCAAGAGCTTTGTGTAGGTTTCGTAGCAAGCGTAGTAAGTAGTTCGAGTAATCCATGGTAGATGGCACTAATGCAATCAAACCAATTATAAGAGTCTGGAAAGAAGTTCTCACCGTAGTGAATTATAATTAAAAAATTGGACCAAAGCACTTTATATATTTCCTGGTAAGATAATAATGCAAGATAAAATCTTAGTATAAAGGTACCTAGCGAGAGCGGAACATTGTTTAGGTAGGTACGTACCTAAACAATGCTCCGCTACCCTTTCTCGGTAAGTGGCGAGTAACGAGTAGCCATCAGTGCAGCACGCCTGCACCGCTACACAACAAAGCTGGTGATTTATCGGCACTATAAGTAGCTAGCTGGATTTTGTCAGGTCATACACCGACTTGCTCCTTGCGTTTGCTATAATAAAGATCCGACAAGGCACGAGTAAACTACCCATGTGTCTAAAATGTCTTTTAACCACTAAAATATACCAGTGTTCTCAAACGGCGAAGGAAAACATCGCGAGAAAACCGGCATGTTGTAAAACCGTAGAAAGGTCAAAAACATGTGTCAAGTGCACGAAAAGAGCCTTTGAGGCGCACTTAAAATCCTTTCACCACACTATCTATCTAGATAGTCGTGTCACTAGTCCATAAAATACCTACCTACACATTTGTTTGCATTTTATTAATTTCAAAAACCTGTTAGCAAATTATCAGTAGGTATGAAGAAGGCAATGCTTTCGAAAGACGGAGGTGTGAGAAAGCACAGGACAGGGATGCCTGGGAGGAGACCCTTGCTCAGAAGTAGGTGGGACAAAAAGGAAGCAAGTACACAATAAGAAAATCTCCATCAAAATTCCAAGAAATGAGTACCTAACACCCTAAAGTCACACATCATTAGGTACGACATATTTTTATCCATCCCTGAACTCATGCCAATAAACCCAGATTATGCCAATAACGATTGAGATCATAGCCCTCAGGAAAGGAGTTGTCTTGGGGGACATTACAATGGCCATGGCACAAAGATGGTGAGGCCATAACAACGACTGACTAAGCAGTCATTATATTTAGGAAAGCAATGTTTATCACGCTTGCCTTTTTTTTTGGGGTGTGAAGTTGCTCTAAAAATACTCCGTTATGGGAAATAGAGAGTAGACTACTAGATATCTGGACGCAAAAAAATTACGTACTTACAAATTATATTCAAGAAAAAGTCCTCAACGGAGAATATTTATTGAAGGCACCACGCCTTTAAGTAGCCTGTGTAGGAACAACGTAAAGAATGCTTCGATGTAAATATTTTTTTTTACTTTTAAAAGATTTTTAGTGAAAGAAAGTTTTTTATACCATGCATCGTCTTCTATTTTTCTATACTATTTATCTATACTGATATATAACATCGATATCGATCCCGAGCAAACGTTATACTTTCTAAATTGATGGCGAACACTATATCTGTTGCTATGAAACGACTACACCCACTGATAAAGTTACTAAGGAAAACAGGAAGTTTACCTGGATGTACACAAGTACCTAATTGAATCCTGTTGGAAAATAAACAGACAACAAAAATAATTAAAGCTGATGTTATTTTTGATAACTAGGTAGAAGTACGAGTGAGTAGGTACTTATTGATGTTTGACCAAAAGTACCGACTGAATCTGACATTGTTTTACCTACTCCAATCCAGAGCATGGCGTACATAATTGGTTTTTAAGAAAAACAGCTAATGATTTTTTTTTCTTTTGATGAAATTGATGTCAGAACTCTGGGCTCTATGTGGATTCAACTTATAGATAATTTAATTCAGTTTTTCTCTCTCAAGTGCCCGTTGCATAAACTCAAACAAATTAATGTTTGTCACAACGTTCCAACTTTCCCCAAAATCGCTGTATTTTGACAGATGTTCGGTAAAATTGTTATTTTTATCGACGGAGTGTGAACGGTGTGAAACGTTGCTTGTTTATTTAGCGGGAGTCTGTGACAATTAGTGGAATATAATTTGTCTTGTTAATAGGTTTAAAATAACTCTGGTCCGCCATTTGGTAAATAGCTGCTGCACCAAACTAGGGATATTTTTGTGTTTATTTTGTTTTTGATACCTTGGAGAAAGATAGGGTAGTGAAGATACTAGGTAAATCGAAAATTTCAAGCATAGGTCGTGGTTCACCTGCTTGGACTTAGCTTGAATTAACTATGAACACTTTTTATTGCTTGTGGTCCACCTCATTTATACTAGGTGAGCCATTAAAACTATAAGCACATGAGAAGATCCATGATATCATGATTTTATCCAGTTGCACTATCACCGATTCGATTCATTGAGCCAGATAAACTTTGAGCAATAAAACTAAACCTTTAACCAGGATACCCTGCAGCAGCGATTCCCATTCACAAGTCATAGGTCATTGTTGTAACAATCGACATTTCCATATTACGAAACAAAAGCACGACGATACTCGACATTACTGGTCCACAGAACAGTACGAGTAATAATGGGCCAAGATGACAACAAAGAGTCTTCTAATAAATACTTATGCGAAAATATACCGTACAGATCAGGTGGTAAGGTTCATATTGTTTTAAAAGCTGAGACCCAGTAATAGGTGAATTTTTGAGAGCAAATATACAGCACGTGCTTTGTGGGATGGCATTGCTGCGAAGAGACTTTGGGACAAATTCTATAGAACCTTTTCTTTCTAACACAGTCTTCACTTTGATTCTCTTTTATCACCTTATCATCTCAGTAGACAGTAGACACCCTTTAACACGCTTGTCCCCTTTCACACAATCCATATTTTTTTTCTTTTCTCTGCTATAAAACCACATCAGAAGAATGAAAAGGTTCTTCATAGTTTTACTATTCGGTTATAGTGCCACTTATACGAGTAAGTAATGTAACATTCATAATCTTCCATTGAGACTGGTAACCCACTTGTGGCGGTATTAAAGATACTTAGGATATAGCAGGCTTATTGCAAAGGGGCTCAAGTTCAGGGCAAATATTTGAATTGAGTATCTTCAGTAAGGATCTATTTGTTCAGAGTTTGGTTTTAGTTGGAATACAGAAAGCGGTAACCTATAGAGATTCATTATGAGGCCATCTGTGTCAAGACTATATGCTTATAAGTAGGGAAAGTTTGCGGGGATGTTTACGTTTGTGGTTATATCAAGCTATGACTGTTGAACTGATTATTTATGTGTATTTGTACCTAGGTAGAAACCTACTTTATAATATACTAGATGTTGCCCGCGACTTTGTTCGCATTGGTTCCCCATATAAACTTTCATCTTCTATGAGTATTTTTGAAAAAAATGTCAGTGCTGCCAAATTTCAATGCTGCTAATCTGCTTGCCAAATTTCATCAAAATCTGTAGGTACAATAGTTTATGCATGAAAAGGTAACAGACATACAGAGTTACTTTCGCATATATAATATTAGTATGGATGGATGGTAAACTTAATCTATTTGGTTAATCTAAACAGAAACCTTAGCGTATAGAGCAAAAGAACAAGTAACACGATAGAACAAGAGCCTTTAAATAAAAATCTATATTTTATTTGAATAATGGTCTTCTTGTAAGAGCGAACAAATGATAAGACTTCACGACTCAAAGTTACGTTTGACTAATGACTCAAATCAGGCCAAAGACAGAATCCTTTCACTGACTCACTTGATCGACAGTGTTCGACTTTGACGAGAACATGACTGAGACACGAATTTGATGTGTGAACTTGGGAACAAATATAAATGAAAGGTTAACTATTTTTTTGTTAGCGCAGGTTTGGAAATAATGGCATGCTAAAGAGGAGGCCTATACCCAGCCATACCCAATGGATAGATGTATGCTGATGACGATATTAAATATATTACGCTGTAATAAAAAAATGCTGATATTATTATGAACCGATACTGAAAAAATAGAGACTTACCAACACACTGATGAGCATCAATTTGTCATGTAGATAACCTAGGCGTTAGCAATTAGTTCCACGATGGGCACAACGATAGAATATTAATAAGTATGAGCAGACAGCCCCGGGCACTACACTTCTCGAGCCCCATGTGACTTAAACTTGGCCCCTACTAATGAATAATCTATCTTATATTTAACTACTGATGTTTCATTACTTAGATTCTTTTTTATTTTTTAAACTCTTTATTATGTTAACAACAAAACCGAAAACAAGAAAAAACTAAAAACTTAGGTACTAAAAAAAAACAAACAGATATACATAAACGGCGGTCTTATTGCTAAGAGCAATTTCTTCCAGACAACCTTGGCATGGAGAGGATAGCAAAGAAGAATGGGCGATAAATAAATATAATAGTTTATGTACCTAAATAAATAATTATAATATAATAGTTATAGGCTAAATAAATAAATATAATAGATTATGTACCTAAATAAGTACCAGTAAAATAATGGAGTCAATCAAATACATAACTAGGTACATAAAAATGATTACTAAATTTTTTACAAAATTACATAAAAATCCAGAGTCAGACGTTTTCAGGGTCTTCAATCGTCTCACCTGCAATATGCTACACGTGCACTACAAAACGTTTACTACAAAATTTAAAATGGCGCTGTCATGACTTTGTGCTCACCGTGGACCAAGAAACCGCTTAAAGTTGACATCCTAGAAGCGTTTAAGGTAGGTTTTGAAGTGAACTAAGAACGTTTTCTTAATAATTCCGAAATCGCCGGCAGCAATAGGCATACTAGCTGATTTATTCAGTTTTTCCGAGCTCCTAGTTTTGTCTGAAAGTTATCGAGTTATTCATAGTACCTACGTTCCATGCATGTGCAACCAAAACTGCGCGAAATTGAGCAAGGAACCTTCGCGTCTAACAATGTTACTGCCCCTAACTGCCAGGGGATGGGTCGGCTACTAGAAATACCTCTGAAAATTCCACTTTACATACGAAAGTATAGAATTTCGCTTTGCACCTACGAAAGCAAGGAATTTACAAGATAATTTTACAAGCTCCGGGTGGAATGTATCCCTTATATTATTTTTATTTTTCGCAGTCTACGTACGGTCAACGAAAGAAGTTGATGTTTTTAAATCTTATACGTCTCCAGAATTTGTAAACTTAATGCAAATAGTGCTCCTTTTACTGGCATTCAGTTAAAAGTGTTTTGAAAGTTCAGTAGATAGATACATAAGCTAATGTTGTTCCAGTCCAAAAAGCCTTAATGCAACAAAACGTAATTTTAAGAGAATATTGAATAAATATGCTTCCTGATCAGAAAGTCTTATTTTGAAAATGCCTAGGAAGTAAAATGCCTAAAATGTAAAATGATTATTTTGCAGAAAGCCTAAACAGAAAAATGACTAAAGTTTCATTGTGATAAAATATAAAAGGTCTAAAATATGAAGTAATTAACCATACTAACATTGTATAAAGATCCATAATTTAAAAGAATAAAAAGTATTTTATTGTGATTTTGGCTTGATATAAATCTCGAATGGAACAGGCGTCGAGGCGGGGAAGCGTTGTGGGCACAATTTGTCGGGCGCGCTGCAGGAAATGAGCGTATTTGTCTTACCGGCGGGTTCATCGAGATAAGTCGCGGATAGGCGATAGAAAGAAACCTTGCTTTATTCCTTAATTTTTGTGAAGACATGGTTCCACCTCTGTGGCGACCTCTGTGGCGTGGCGGGCGAGTGCTTGGCTGAGACGCAAGAGGTGCGACTTCGATTCCCGCTACGGGAGAAATATTTGCATGCTCTGCAAATATTTTTTCCGGGTCTGGGTGATGTAATATTGTATAAGTATGTACCTATTTACAAAAAAAAGTAGATACGTATTCTATCAGCCATCTGGTTCCCATAGTACCTACACAGCTTTGCTTTGTTTGGGGCTAGACGGTGCTGTGTGACATGTCCTCAAATATTTATAAAAAACCCGTGACATCCATTTATGTACCTATGGATACAAATGCATTTTGTGGTTTTACGGTTGTGGATATTAATGACAATTGGTTATTTATTGTTATTAAGCCATGACGGAGGCCTTTAGGCGGCCTAAAAACTCCGTTACAAGAGTTGGCCACTAGCTTATACGAACTAACTAACTACACATTCTACCTTTTAAGCTCTCTAAATATAGCACACAGATACTGCGTGAGAGCTAAATCTTTAGAAAGTTTTACAGTGAAATAAACCTAAGTAGTTATTACTTTTTTGCCGCTTACAAAAGCAACACACTAGGAACCTACTAGCCGACAGCTACACATGCATAAATTCACTCACCAACATTTATGAATGTTAATAATTATTGCGAGTGTATTACGACGACCTCTGCACTTTCGAGCTTTAGGATTTACTGTCTGGTTTTGGAGTTGAACTTCGCTCTACCTGTAACTTTTCATATTTATGAAGGGTCTTTTTCTTGGTGAAGGGGTGCACTAATAAAATAATTCCCGAAATTTAACTGCTAGAGGACGCAACGGGAAGATGAAGTTTGCTCATCGCTGACAAAGTCGTGGGGTTTTCCACTAGTCTATTTATGTTTTCATTTGTAAGACGTCTACATTAAATCTACAATATGTAAGGTAAATGCGAGATTACCTGCATATAACCACTTACAAAAATTGTATTGGGTATTCCTACTAATTATGTATGTTTCTGTTCACAGATCCACTCCGCGTTTGGTCGGCTCGGACGCTTCCTACAAACTCAGCTCTTACGAACAGGTGGCTTTGAATGCTGTAAGTACCAACTTATCAATACACGAATAAAACAATTAAGAAGCTAGAACGAGTTTCTTAGAAGCTCTTGTGTTTTGTCTAGTGTTTTCTGAGTTTTAACCAGGTTCCAATATTATACTAACAGACCACGGATCGTTCATTGCCATAATAACGTTTTTACCTATCCATCGAAAAGCACCCTACATTTTTTGACAGAAAAACAACTGGTTTCAACTCTTCGTCCGTTAGTATAATATTTGAACTGGGCATTAGCCAGTCTTAAACATTGTCTTAGCCATACTTAGGTCCTTACACATTGTCGAATATAATGGTATTGCGATAAGTCCCGGAGTTTAGCCCAGGGATAACGCCATGTTGGCAGATGGCGCCGCGCCATTTACGTGGGACTATGACTATTGTGGTAATATAAGGCGATATGGTGATATATAGGGTCGCTCATGTACTGGTTCTGTCTGTATCGGTTTGCTGTTCTCCGATTGTAAAAGAAGACAAATAACTACTTTCCACTTTTGGACATAGGTCTCCCCTAATGAGCGCGTTCAGACTCCGCCTTTCACTAATCGTTACTCCACCTAGCCTAAAAAAACCATCAATGATGCCAAACGGGGGACAAGTGAGCAAAAAAAACACCACCAAACACTACCTTCGAGCAGGATTCGTAGACCGTGATGACAATTGAGACAGATTATTCATCAAACCCCACGGTTTCCGCTAGGTCGACCCTCAAAGCGTCTTGATGAGCTAATGGCGGACCTGATTCACCATTGACGAGCCTTAATTTTTCATGCACTCGACCGAAACAAAGATAATGTACGATTTTATGAATGAGGATTTCAGATTTTCTAAAGACAGACTTAGGACTTTTGGCAAAGATAATGGTAAAATAATAGTCTGGTAGTTTTTCGTACGCATACAGTGCTATGGTTCGAGTCAGTATGCTTTCACCTATTTCATAAACAAGTATAAGAATAGTTATTACGTAACTTACCTACTTTAAAACTATCCATGGAGTAAATAATTATTAATGTATCAATCAATATTTTGCTCGATTAATAATGACTTGAAAACTGTTTATAATAATTTATGGCCATTTTAAATACATTATTTATTATGGCCTTGGTGGCATGGCGGGCGATTGCTCGGCAGAGAAGCAAGAGGCGCGGGTACGATTCCCGCTGCGAAAGAAATGTTTGCATGTTCTGCAAGTATTTCTTTCGGATCTGGGTGTTGTGGTACCATGGTACACGTAGTTTCTGATACCCACGACACAGGGAATCCTAATGTGGGGTCAGGACTATGTATGCGACTGTTGAGTGTTATTTATTTATTTATTATTATTATCATACACAAAAATATAGTCATAAAGTGGGGAACTTGAGCAACTGAAAAAGTCGAAATAAGTCAGCTCAGGGCAAAGATAATTTGATCATTATGACTGTGCAGGGATGATAAACACCCACAACATTATCGCTCCAGGGATACGGATTTATCCTCTGTAGATAAATTTACACTCTATTAAACGTGGGTGATTCAGCAAATGGTAGATGCTGGCGCCAAGAGGGGACATTGAAAGTTTGAGATACATTGCATGTCATCAGAGGTGAATACGTACCTATGTTTGTGATTTATGTTATTGTTGGCCATAATTATCGCAGAATCGCCCTGATTTAGTTTAGAAGTTTGCACCTACGAGTAAGTAGTTTTCATAAAGTCGTTTTATATGTTTTGTGTCATTTTATGTATTTTGACGATAATTTTTTGGTAGTGTTAAAATGAACATTCGATATAAATAATGTGGTGTGTTGAAATTTCATGTCCAATATATGTAAATATATTTTTACAAAAAACTGTCCCCTTTCATAAAAATAGACAAATTATGCCAAGAACTAATTACTGAAAGCTTTTATGGCATAATTTCATTTTTACAACACTCGTAAAAAACACAATTAGGCCGACGACCAAAATTCCTTTTGTTATGGTTTTACGAATTAAAGTGTTAACAATGTGATTGTATGATTAAAATAATGACCATATTTTGGAAGTGCTTATGGTTTTTAGCTAGGTACCTTTATATAGTGGTGAAAGGGTAATAAGCTAAGCACCGAGTTCTTATTTTATCTCTTGAAAACACTAGTATACCTATTATACCAAATAGGTACTCCTTAACGACTCATATAGGTACTAATTTCCTTAGAGGAGTTATTAAAAATTTAACACAAAAACTGAAAATCCTAGATACGTAATCATTTGATCACTTCATGGCAATTTACAAACATTTATTCAATCAACATTCCTTATTACTCTAACCGCTCTATTACACAATAATACACGCTTTACCCCCATTTACCCATTTCACCTTTAAAATATCAAAGGGGGTCGTTAATGCATCGAGGGTGCATAATTTATTCTGGCTATATCTCGCTATTTTTACGTCACACGGAGTGAAGAATGAATTTCGAATGGTGTTAGAAGCCTGGTGGGGGAATAAATAAAGCTTGTTACTATGGAAACTCGAGTGGATTTCAAGAATTTGGTTCATTATTTATTAGCATCCCGTGTTTTGAAAATTCATTAAGCTGGCATCAATAAATAAATAAATAACACCCAACAGTCACATACATAGTCCTGACCCCACACTAGGATTTCCTGTGTCGTGGGTATCAGAAACTACGAGTACCATACTACCACAATGTTATCAGAGTTCGAAAAAATACTTTTTAAAATACAAATGGTATTGTTTGGAAAAGTTTTGTTTTAAAGCTATTGGGAAACCTTGAATTTAAAAACAGAATTTCATCTTTTAATCAACTAATGTTGAGGGCAGATGCCCAGACTCACTTTATTTATTCATACTATCTGTCACTACTAAAAAAACTATTTTATACTAACTGGTTAGTATCGAGTTCTTGTAGTTAGACCAAGGTGTTATGGGTGTTAAAGAATCTCGAAAGAAATATTCGCTTTGAATCGGCTTCAAGTATGATGTACGATGCATTTTATTTATTCAGTTTTTTTTTAAAGATAGAGTTACCTGTTTTCAATGTACTTCAAACTTTTTTAGGTTTTAGATTGTTTTGATTAATGTGTTTCTTTTATTAAAAGCTTTTCTTTAACTTGCACTGTATGTATTTTTGTATGTTTGTTTGGGTCAAATCTTGCAACTGAATTTTAAAGCAGTTATCATCAACCGATTGAGCTGAAATAAAACGTTGCATACACGTTTAGTATCAATGTCAATACATGATTAGCGTAGTGACTATTCTAACAGTAAATTAAATAAAAAAAATATATTTTAAAAGGTTTTAGATTGTGTCAGACCCTAGTTCAGTACTAGGCAGAAGACTTGATATTAACAATTTACTTAGGTCTTGTGCCACTCGTATTAATACTTTTAGTTACTTCTATTTCAGAGTAATAAATAATGTACTACCTAAACAGCAGAGAGATTATTCACAATCTTAAACTTGAAAAATAAACATAAATTTTAGCAAAAAAACTCACCTTGACTCTATCATCCCCCACAGAGCATCTATCAAAATCGTAATGTGTATAGCAACCATATTTCTGGTTATCGCCGGCGCGACGTAAGGGGAGAAATTAATTTGAGGAAACGCGATTTTAACGACTTCCAGACAAATTGATGTGGAACGATCATTTGTTATGTTCGAACTTTTTGGGTGTATTCGGAAACCACGCGACGTCACGCTGAAGCGAACTTAAGCGAGACTAAGTCGAGTTGCTTCCGAATTTGGAGTTGTCCCGTGGGAAAAGGTTAATTCATATTATATCTCTGTATAAATATCTAAGCTTAATCTTTATTAACAGAAAGAAACTTACAACTAATCCAAATATAATTTACAAAATACATAAGAAACAGTCGGGCTATCTAAAGGCCGTTGCAAACGGTCTATAGATAGCTCACCTGATCCAGCTCATCAGACGGTGGAAGCGTGCCCAAGATGCCGGCCGCTTTGCCACGCTGAATGGCAATACTGATCCGTTGAGCCAAATAAGAACCAGTCCTTTAATCGCGCATCTAAGTATATTAATTTGTAATACTGGTACTACTCTACTCACCAGTATTTTAAATTTATTTACTGCGGATCCACATTGGAATATTAATTATTAAAAAATCAAAGAATTATGTTCTGTCATGTGAATAATGTAAATATTGGTAACTTCCTATAAAGGCATTATTTAACAAATACGTACTACCCTGTCCACGAGTTCCATCGTGAGATTAATTTTTGGAACCCTAAAACTGTACCTTTAGTAGCTTACTAATAGTACTTCTTAGGTTTAGGTATTGGTAGTTTAATTAAAGTAGAAACTTGTGATTTTCTATATATAATACCGGTAAAGTAAGACAGGTAGATATGGTACAATTTTGAAAGTCCAGAATAACGACGTTTGTAAGTAAACCGCACCCCAACTATTGTGAACTAGAATTGACGAACAAACAATATCGCAGACTCCACATTTGGATCCTGACAAGAAAACAATTTAGCAGCCACAGTCAGCTGCCCGTCAGTCCCTAAGGTAAACTTCTGAAACTAATTTTCAACGTGTCTAAAAATATCATAGAAATAGAACTGTTCTAGTTTCACTGGTTTTTTTTTTAAGTTTTTTCTAACCGGTATGTGGTTAAATAAAGTGCATTGAAGGCTTTTTCGGGCTATTGTCACATAACCTTTGAACTACAAGAAACTTTGTCATGGTGTTTATCTTAGTACTGGTTTTTCTGTTGTGAAGGTAAAGGTTTTCGAACATGCATTAGTGTGCCCGAATTCCAACTTACGACCTTGAAATTAAGGCGAGGTTACTATGAGTAGACTACCTTTCAGGTTGAAATATTTCAAAGTAAAAAATCAATAAAACGTAACTTGTTTTTTGCGAATAAATTACATAAAGAAACGCGCAATTTAAAGCAACCTTATTCTGCTGTTAATGATGTGCTAAAAACAAAAGTATAGCAAAAACACTAGAGAGATTCGTCCAGAGTTCCGGGAAATAACGTAAAAAGTAGTAAATAAAAGCGGCAAGTTATTTGCATACAGAGGAATCTCATCGGCGATGCGGGCGGCTCGCATGGTAACCCTTACCATTGACTTACATTTTATTTCGTTTGTGGACGGAGAAAGCCTCTCAAAGGACTCTTCTGACGTTTAAATAAAGCACTACGTCTGAGGCGTTTGCTATCGTTGTGTTTGTCACATGTACATACCATAATATGTATAAGTAGTGGAGTAGAAGTTGATAGACATTGTGAAAGTAGGTACTGGTGGCAAATTAACAAATTGCAATCCATTCAATCAAGTCATATATCATACTAGAAGAACGCCCCGCGACTTTATCAGCGTAATTTTTTTCATACAATCTTCATCTTACCGCTTAATCCTCCAGGAGTTGAGTTCCGGGA
The DNA here is from genome assembly GCA_949320045.1 of Scotopteryx bipunctaria. Classification (NCBI taxonomy): domain Eukaryota; kingdom Metazoa; phylum Arthropoda; class Insecta; order Lepidoptera; family Geometridae; genus Scotopteryx; species Scotopteryx bipunctaria. The sequence goes on along the minus strand of OX439450.1, from coordinate 5,843,111 downwards.
ATTCCTTTTCTAGTGCACCCTTACACAATAAGGATTATCCTAGTTCCATGCTTCTAGAAGAAGATGGTTTAGACTGTAAATTGATAGTCAGTCAGTCAGTAACGTAAGAGTTTTATCATCATCATCATCTTCCTGCATTTATTACACTCTATGTGGGATCGGCACAGCATACTCCTTGGATCGTGCTGTAAGAGTTTTGGCTAAGGTGTTTTATGACCGGCCGCCTGCCTGATGTCACCCTCTTTAGGAATACTTGCTTATTATATCCCATCATGTTGGAGAGAATACTATCCCTTAGTTGACATTTACGACATGCACGGGGAGAGAAGCAGCTGGACGCATTCTAAGTATGTTTTTTCTTTAATCCCAGTCTAGCGAAAAGTTTTATATTTTTCGATTATTGTAACAAGCCGACGAAATAAAGTCTAAGCTTCGAATAAAACTCGAAAGCAGTAATAGTTTTCAAGGGTACGTGCACATAAATGATACAGATTCAGCGCAACATTTGCATGCGGACGAGACGTGTTTGCAAATCATATGTTACGAGTTGTTACCGTGATGATACGTGTACCTACCACGTCAGTCATGGACAAAGGGATAGGGAATATGCATGTGATATAAATGAGGCCAAATATATATATATATATATATATATTTTTTTTTTTCTTTAACCTATTTCGTCCCACTGCTGGGCAAAGGTCTCCCCCAAACACTTCCAGACATCCCTATCCTGAGCCTTCTCCCACCATCTTCTTTCGAAGGCATCGAGTTCGTCCCGCCAACGCTTCCTCGGCCGACCCCGACGCCTTTGTCCCTCCGGTGTCCAGGCTGTGGTGATGGCCGGTGTCCAGCCCACCTATCGGGAGCCATCCGACTGACATGACCCGCCCAATCCCACTTGAGCCTAGCAGCCTTATATCCGACATCAGCAATGCCGGTCATGGAACGAAGCGTGGTGTTGCGCACTCGGTCTATTCGTTTGAACCCAAGTATGCTTCGTTCCATTGCCCTCTGGCAGACTTTCAGCTTGGACTTTTGCGCCTCGGTGAGTGACCATGTCTGCGCACCGTAGGTTAGGACGGGCAAGATACACATGTCGATGAGTTTGCGCTTAAGTGACAAAGGAAGGTTGCCCTTCATGTGCGCTTTCAAGGACCAGTAGCTCTTCCAGGCATTTTAATAAACTTTATTAATATTCTGCGCCATTCAAGTTACAACTAAGCCAATGCTAAATAAGTTGCTTTGGCTTAACCCTTTTCTATACAATCTTATCAAATGGTCCAAGGAATGCATGAGAAGTATATGAACGGATTTTAATAAAACAAATACTTAATTACATAAATACTTAATTACATCAGGTAGGTATACCTACCTGATGTAATTAAGTATTTGTTTGTATTGTGGTATACCACAATACATCAGTGAAAACTGCATCCAAATCAGTTCAGCCGTTTCTGAGATTAGCGTACACAAACGCACAGACAAACGCACAAACAGACAAACATTGATATGGGGTCTGTTGCGTTAACAGATGCCCCTAATAATGGTTTTTCTAAACGGTTTAAACGTTTAAGCATCTAGGTGTATGTGCTTACAACGTCAACATACAGCAAGAAACTCTCCAGGCTTATCATATATCTTTCATTCAGTGATAACTGTAGTTACGTACATTATATAACTCGCATTCTGATGTGTACTTAGGTTCAATTTCCCTGAAGTTGTCCAGTTCTTGTTTGAACTGTTTGAGTATTTGCTGATCTTCTCTTGCATGTTTGATATTAGTTGTATTGTAAATAGGATAATACTAAAAGTATTAGTTAGACGTTAATTTAACTTCCCATACAATATGTATACTTAAGTAATATTTTTACGAACAGAGACGGTACCTATTTAATTATTAATAAGGAAAGGCAAGTAATTACATATATTATTTTCAAGTTGAAAAAGAAATGGGCTGCAAATAAGACTGGATCTGACCTCAAAATCATGATCTAGATCGTTTCCAGGTGGAATCATGTACAGAAAGAAATAACATTTCCATACAGTGTGGCAATCACACTGTATGGAAATGTTAATTCGTCGAGTTCAATATTTGCCAGCTCTTGGGTCACACATGGCTTCGTCTAGGCGCCCCTGAAATAGTTTTGAAAACGCGACAATCTCAACCCCAAATGCCTCAAATATTAGTTGAAACATTAACTGAGCATGTAATTTATCTGCAACGCATTTTTCTATCTACACTGGACTTATTTCATCATCGCCCCACCAATCCACCATGTTTGAAATTTTCTTTTATGACTCAGATTTTCCCAATTCCGATTCTTTGTGGCGCAGGTGGTAAAGCATATTTCCGATATAGACAAATACAGAGTGCACCCTCCGCTGCCTCGTCGTAATGACGAGCGGTGTCGCATGCCGCACTTATTAGTGTGTTTCGACGAGATAAGACAACTGGATATGATAGTATTTCCCACCTTCTTTCAGGTTGTTTTTAAATGTTTGATCATGCTCGTAGTATTTATTTATTTTCAAGGAGATATCCAAGAAGCTAATAGATGTGACCAATGGCCAAAGGGCTGGCGCTTACCTCGGACAAAGGATAAGTATAGCTATCCATCGAGCTTATTTTTATTTCTTATTATTATACTGATTACTTTAAAGTTTTTAATGTTATTATAGTTTGTCTTTGTAACTGTTTTCTAAATGAATTGTTTTATTTCTGATTATCATTGACTGTAGTTTTAATCCCACACCCTCTTTAGCACATTTTTATCCTTTCACCTGGTTCATATAAGAACTAGAGATACTAGTGGTATACCTATACCTACCTGTTGACTTTTCTATAGTTATACTGGAATATAATGAGCAAACATGATCGTAAGAGTTGTGTCTCACATTACCATAAATAAAAGGAACTGATGTACTACGAATCATCCTTCTTGTGTTTACTGTATAAGCAAACGATACAAGTACAGGTCTAGTTCGTTTTTGTTTCCAGGCACATCTTGCATACAAACATCCATAGTATTAGAGACACCTAGACAAATTCACCCTCCCGCATTGTCACTTTGATCTCGTATGTAGCGTTATGTTTTGGTTCTAAAGGGATGGGGGACATATCGATGGTGGTTTCAATTTGCGACCTTACGCCATGGATTAATCGTAAATGTGCCTTTGATCGAGACAATGGCTCAATGTCCCTTTCAATAGATCCTTTGAATAAGCAAAATCGTATGATAATTGCTGTCAATGGGTTGGTGTAATAAGCTGATGGCTGTAACGATGATTTCGACAGATTGAAATGCATGTAGGTTTATTATCCTAGATTAATTTATTACACATGAAATAGTGCATTAAAAATACATTTATTTTAGATTGCTATGTGGTTTATTATTCTTGTTGCAAATCCAAAGATATAAGCTTTCTGGGAGGTAAACATGTCATATTGCAAAAACTCCAGTATTTCCGGTTTTCGTTTCTGTCATTCAAATCGTATGATAATCCAAGCGTTACACTGTCTCCATTCTAAACCGTTTTGTGTTTGAAATGTTCAGAACCTCTTAAACTAAGAGTCTCTTTGCTCCGAACCGTGGCATATTCTTGAATCATTAAGTCATTTCTTTTATGCAGCATGTAGGTTCGCCCCTCGGCGTAGCGTGATGATTCAAGCCTATCCTTCGACATGCTCCGCTGGTCTCACACGCATCACTTGTCTAGTGATCTCTATCTATGCGGTTCTATACTAACCCTTATGTTTTACGGTATTTATATCGGGGGTAAGTGAATAGCATTTGAAAAATAAAACGACAGAGACACGTCTTGAACTTTCTGCAATTTTTCCACGGTAAAATTCTATGCTGTCTGACTCATATAATTTTTTTTGCTAATTCAAAATATCTTTTACTGCGGTTTGTATGTTAAAATCAAATGTAACTACTGATGGGATGAAATCAATCAACAAGATTAAACATCAACAAGGATGACATCATCAAAAGATGAATTAAACTAAAAATAAAATAACTTTAATATAACGTCAAGCGCGAGTCAAATTCGCTTACGAAGGGTTCCGTACCATTTTCATAAATGTTTTTTGTTTGGGGCTCCCTTTTCTTTTATTTTATTGATTTTTTAATTATATGTTGTTATAGCGACAATAATAAATATAGAAGAAGAAATAGGAAATACACATTCTGTGAAAAATTTAACTCTACCTAATGTGGTTCATGAGATACAGCCCGCTGACAGACGGACGGACGAACGGACAGCGGAGGCTTGATAATAGAGTCCCGTTGGCACTCTTTGTATACGGAACTCTAAAAAGGTAGCTCTTAATGCACGATGATACCTGTTACATTGTAAAATGCAAAAATAAGAAGCGATCCCGCTTTGATTTTTAGCAGCCAATTAACACGCAGTTACTTACGATGACTCTGAATTTTAAGATAAAATCTGTCCATAATTTATTAAGTAAGTCCATTTGCACCCGTTATCTCACTCAATCGATCAAGTTATTACATTATTATTTCTTTTAACTTGTAGCTTTCACCTGCAAATTATGATTTCTGGGAATAATTTAAATAATGCCATTGAGATGTTGAAATCGCCACTAATAAGGATATAAACATAAATATTCTCTGATGTCTTTTGTGCCTTTCTTTTAGGTTAATTAAGAGATACTTGTAATTTATACGTACTTATTTACTTTCCGTGAGTAATTTAGTTTTTAAGGTTTCCTATTTTTGTCATTTCATTAATGCATAAGCACAGATAACATTATATTATAAATGCTTAAAAGTTATTAAAATAAATTGATTAGTTTATTCGACTACGTAACGGCTGAATGGATTTGGATCTAATCTAAGATTTTCAGGATCCCCTCATGAATTGAAAGTAAATTTATGCTTTTGTATGATTGATGAGAGGTTTTAGTCGTTATTGACGAACTAGATGGCGTGGCGGGCGAGTGCTCGGCTGAGACTCAAGAGGCGCGGATTCGATTCCCGCTATGGGAAAAATCTTTGTATGTTCCGTAAATACTTCTTCCGGGTGTATTCTATGTATTTACAAAAAAAAGTATATAAGTATTCTATCAGCCATATAGTGCCTATTGTACAAGCTTTGCTTAGTTTGGCGAAATGTCCGCAAATATTTATTTATTCATATCATCTACCGATACTTTCTGGCACTACAATTATATCATTTCAATAATCCGTCTCGGCGAAGTGGAGATTACAGTACGTCACACATGCCGCAACGCCGAGTAATTGTCGGTTTCTCATTGCGATCTCGAACGCACCTGAGCCTGAGCCTCTAATCAACAGTGAGATGTATTTGTGAGTATTTATCAGTGTGCGATGTTGAGCGGTGAACTAGTAGGCACCTTTATAATCCAGCATCTGAGAATAATCAACGAGAATAGATTTTTTTCCATAGTAATAAAATTATTATATTATGCCTTGTAATGTGCAACAAAAGAGGGAGGCCTATGACCAGCAGAGAGTAAAGTCAGGCTGTGGATGACGATGATGATGATTTCTATTAAATCTTGGGCACTTCATTAAACTTCCTGCTTATTTACAGATTGGCCATGACGTTAGGCAAACAGTTAGTAACTTTTAAGTTTCTGGTGGTTTGAATGTTTTCTGTCTACAAGCTTTTGATGTTCGGCCTTGATAACTTTCGTAATATAATTTTTGTGAAAGTTTGCAAAATTGCCCCATATTTTTGATAACCGCTAAAGTTGTTTGCATAAACCATACTTTTATTGTAGGTACGAGGTGTATAATAAAACTTAATTCTCGGCGTGCGAGTCGCATCTGGGGAGCTCGCAAATTGGATGAGAAATCAAATAAAAAACATTCACGCCCATCTCCCGACGTTTAGGGGAATGTGACTTATACGAAATGCATCACTTTAGAGTGATTCGATGGTAAACATAGTTTTAGGAGAACACGTTTTAATTTTTTTTTAAAGTAGAAGGGTGAGATGAATATTTGTTCTGCTTAGAATGTCATAGGAAAACGTACAAATGTATCACCTAACGTATATTTTTTACATAAAATAATATGACGTGTTTCAGTCCTGGTAATAAAAGGAAGACGAGATTCTTAAAGCAAACATAGTGAGTATCTATATCAAGTACATCTATATAGCCAACCTATCCATGAGGTCAAGTTAAAAGGACACCATAGTTCAGAATACCAACCCGAAACAATTAGTTTTATTTCAATAGCAATACTTCGTCATTCAAAATAAACACTAATGAACGCTACATTTCCTTTCACCGGATCATGAAAGCGAGCTCAAAAACAAGGATGCATGCAGCGTGCAAAGGATTATGGGCAAATTGAAAACGTGTCTCAGCCGCTTTTCGGCGCGCCAATTAAACGTACACCATGGTATCGTTGGAAGGGGAAGACCTCAGTGTATGTACCTACGTACCTGGACTAAATAGGCGATGTTTTGGAAAAGGGCCAGATCAAGAGCACCCTAAATCGACGATCGTGCATGAAGAATGTAATGAGAGTGAATGAAGCGAAAGAAGTATGTCAGGATCGTAGCAAATGGAGATCCGTGATCCTTGCCTACCCCTTTGGGAAACAGGCGTGATTTTATGTATGTATGATTGCACTAAACACCGAAGTTCATTACAAAAAGCTATAAAATACAGCCTTTTTGAGGTCAAATAGTTATAATTGGACAAAAAAACACCGGAAGTAAGATTTCATTGTTACCCAACTGTCACACTACGTCACAGCCGGCCAGGGATGTAGCGCGAGACAGGTGCGCGCGATTATGACTTTAGTGAGGGGAAAAATGTGAAAAGCTGACACGAATTTATGGATATCATTGGATGGATATGAATTTATTTTCTGTAACAGTCTGAACTATGAAGCTAGGTGTTTTATGTTGTTTTTTTATTGTGTTAGGATATCTCTTCTGGGTTCAAAATAATGAGTAAAAATTAGTAATTTTCAAAACCTGCTCACAGATAAATGAAACAAATTATCAAAAATAACATTTCCAATCAATTTTGTATTAGGATAGAGCAATGTTATCATTCAATTAGATATAAGTACCATCATCATCATCGTCTCTCCTGGCCTTATGTGGGGTTTTTTACACGTCAGCACGTTTTTTTCTTTCAATTTCTTTTATCAGCCGTCATCTATGTACTATACGTACTTACCTCTATATTTTCATAGGATTCCATTGAAGTGTTATGAAGTAGAGTGGCTTACCCCCGAATACTCAAACGCATCTCAGAGTTGAGCACGTCTCAAGTGACGAATTTTTGACAGATTTTCATTAAAAACTGTCAAAAAACCGTGACTTGAGACGTGCTCAACTCTGAGTCACGTTTGAGCATTCTGGGGTTAGTATGGGACAGCTGAGTGCCGCATCTACACTAACCAATCGCCAACAGCAAACAAAACGTAAAAGAATAAAATAAAAAAATGCTTTCATTACCGGTCGTTAGTAACACGGCGATGCTTTTATACGCGTCAATCGTGCAGCGAGTGCGTGACGCGTGCTATGCCACATAAATAAAACCTTGCCGTTAAATTTTGAGACTCAATAAACCTTTATGGTTTTATAATCGATAGAATACATAAATACATATTATCCCTAATGGGGTGGGCAGAGATACAAGTACCTCCTCAAACTTAAGAAAACTTCCAGCCACACCTGGTTTATGGTGACAGGTGATCAGCCCATCGCCTATATCAGTCCATCATGTTGGAGAGGATACTATGCCCGGGAAGAAAGCCAGCTGGATATATATTTTTCTTTACTCCCAATTCAGCAGAGACCAAAAATGATTAAATATGTATATGTTAACAAAAGTGTTTTATTCAATGAAATCACAATAAGGATTATTTTGAAACTTCTTAAATCTTTACTTGTTGAAAAACCAATCGCGTAGGTGTCTAATAACACCCCTTCATGTTTGTGAGGGTAAACAATTCATTTAAATAATTCATAAAAGCCAACGCTTTGAAAAAGGACGCTAAACAAATACCTGAGGGTCCCGAATAATGAGAGATTATACAGGATGTAAAAGAACTAGAAGATAAAGTTAACATTCTATAACAAACTCCCAAGCGAGATATCAAATTTTTCAGTTAATAAATTTACGACTCTAATAAAACGAAAGTTGTTTAAAGGGTTACTATAAAATATCCGATTATATACCTAGAAGACAAAAATGCTTGGGACTGAATAATGCTCCAACTCCTTTTATTTAAACATGATTGTAAAGGGATCATTTAAAAAAAATAGCCAAGCGTGGTTTTTACCTGTATCTTCCACGCTTAGTCGCGTTAAGAACAGGTGTAATTGCAACGTAGGTTTAAGATGTGTCCAAATGATCTCCGTGATTTTAAGGAATAAAAAAAACCTTACTCTGACAAAGTCAAAGTATTCTTTTAAATATTTTATTTTGATATTATTTTATTATTTAACTACTAAAACTGTTTAATGAATAATTGAACTAGTGAGAAAATGTCTCGTACAAACCGTAATAGGTAAAGAGTTGTAATTTTCAGTGTGTATTTCTATTGCCGGTGTAACGACAAATAATAAAAATAAAATATAATAAAACAGGGCCCCATACAAGCAACATTCATTCACATGTACGATGGTACGGAACCCTTCGTGTGGGAATTCGACTCGCACTTGACCGGTTTTTGTTAAAAAACTATTTGCTATGATAATAAACGATCCTTCTTCCCTTAGAAGGATACTGTACAATCGGTCATAGCTCATACCACTTACATACATCCTGTAGATTCGGAGATCGCACACATTATCAATACAAACGTTAATGAATAAATAACACATCCGCAGACAATTTGCCGTCAAACAGACCAATTATTCTCATAATCCTGCGGGCTCTTTAAAAGCAATTAATATTCCATTGATCCACCCCGTTGGTCACCCACGTTAATACTGTCGTGGACGAAGTCAGGATATAAAAAACAAGCAATTTCCTAAACAAAAAAAACTACAAACAGGCAGGCCAAACTATATTATAATACCTAAATGACAAGTTTATATAAGTTACCTTATAAAAGTGAGTGATTTTTGACGCTTCATAAAACTTCTTGTCTGTATAGGATTTTTATTCACTTTTATAGTTACATAAAAAAATAAAACCCAACAGTCACTTAAGTAGTCCTGATCCGTTTCCTTGTATCGTGGGTATCAGAAATTATGAGTACAAGTACCACAACACTCAGACCGAGAATCGAACCCACGCCTTTTTAGCCGAGTAATAGCCCACCACGCCACTCAGGCCGTTGTTCATTCCATTACAGTCATACCGGCTGCGCCAGTTGAGTTTTGAAAAAGTACCTTTTAGAATCCGAGAGAAACTCTGATATCTTCTTGTATTATATACATACATATTATCACGCCCCTATCCCTAATGGGGTCGGCAGAATCACAAGTAATCATAAGAAAACCTACAGCCACTTCTGATCCAAGATTCCCAAGATGGATATGTTTTGGTTTGTGTGTAAAATTTTAACAGAAGTTACTTTGTTCTATTATATCCTGATTACGTCCATTTTAACATGATGTTTGGGGTGTGCCGACACCTGGCCGTGTAATTGTCTTCATTTGGCCATCATTCATGCGCCGGAAATGATGGAACTCGTGAATGATGAGGTTTCACTCTGTTTTTTTTTTAATTTACCGTGCTGGATTGATTGGATTCAATCTTGGTATAATTGAAAAATATTGCGGTGCGATTTCGCGATCGTCCATTTGTGGCCATTTTGTGTTTTTTTCGGACTCGTGGAATTGCAATGTTCAGCCGATGCTTTTGATGTTTTTTGGTGGTATCGTGAAATTAAGCCCTATAAGTACTCAAAGCATCTTGTGTTTGTTTGTGTTTGTGTTTGTGTTTGTTTTACCTACAGTAGTACCTACCACAAATATTGTGCTAGCCATCTAGCATACGAACTAACGCGATGTTAGTAGTTTATGTAATATAAAGATGTTACAATCATTATGTAGATACATAAGTTTTTTAAGGGTTGGTTCAGTTATTATTTTAATTCGGACAAATTCGGTTTTCATACAAAGCACGAAGTTTGCCGAAGCGCACAATATTTGGGCTACTACTGTATATCATCCTACTACTCGTGTCACGGGTTTCATTCGAACCAATGTGGTGAAAGGATTACATTAGCGCTGTTTTCGAACTTTGTTCGATCGTGAGTTACTTTGGTTTCTACATGTGCCTCCCACTGTATGTACCTACCTAAATAGCTCCCATAAGGACCATTATCTAATAAAGTGACAAATGTTTTCCTAATACTACGACTGCTACCCATCGGCTATCATTATTCAAACTAATCAGCTGCGCTCACTGGTAATCCCATCTGGCCACCTGGTCCAACGACATGTGATATCATTGTCCAAGGCACTTTGTCTGGTTTCGATCAAACATTTGAATAGATTAGCCATATGCTTTAATTTTGGTAGATAAGTGACTTAATGAAATTAAAAAGCTTAATAAAATGCAGCCTAATCGAGTTTTGAGTAGAACTGAAAAGTTCTAGGGTAAATGCAGCAAATACATGTAGGTAATAATTTTAATTTAATAATTTTAATTTTGCCATATCTTTCCTACCAATCTTAAAACCCTACTTTTAAGTAGGATTACCGTCGTACTTATAATATTAGTTTGCGTATGTTTGTTTTGGCCTACCACGTCCTGACGGCTTAACTGATGTGTGTGAAACTTGGAATATGCATACTTTGTGACTTGGAATCCATACCTAATATTATAAATGCAAAAGTAACTCTATCTGTCTGTTACCTTTTCATGCCTAAGCCGCTGAACGGAGTTAGATAAAACTTGGCATAGAAATAGGTTGCATCCTGGCGAAAAACATAGGCTACCTTTTATCTCAAAAATGGTCCTGGAGGGGGTGAAATAAGGGATGAAAGTTTATATGAGGAACCCTCAAAGTGAAAACACGATAAGAAAATCTTGAAAAATCCATGTTTTGCCTGTGTTTTGATCTAGATCTCGGGAACCCTATCATATTTTCACATGATTTTTACTTTGATAGATAGGTAATAACTATTTCTTTAATTGTTGAAACCAGTTTTTTGATTCATTTTATAGTTTTCTTGTTTACTTTACCGATTATTTGATTAGGCTGTTTTAAAAATCGATTTAAAAAAACTTTTATTAACAGAAAGAAACGTCTTACAGTTACAACTAATATATTTTACAAAACATAATAATAAACTTTCGGGCTGAATATAGCTCACCTGATCCAGCTCATCAGCAGATTATTTATTTCAATATTTTGGTCGGTCTCACTCTGTCTTTCTTTTCCACAAGAAATCCACTCTTTCAATTCGATTCGAAATCCGTCTAGTCTATATACGCGCGATCGTATGGTGGCTTCTCAACTGATGACTCTCAGTGTTGCTGACGCGTAATAATGTGAACAAGACCTTAGAATTTGGTATACCTATTTCAAATGAAGGCAACAAGGGCCGTGTCTGGTGTCCGGTGCACGAGTGCTGTGTCCACACGCCGACACCACTTGCCTAGGGGAGTTGTTTCCTGAGGATCACTGCTCGAATTACATTGGATGTATGTTTTTTGGGAAGTGAATTAGTAAAACATGGCAATGAGTTTTTCCTTCTGTTGTTAATAGTATTAACAGAGTTGTGGCAGCCCGATTTATGCACCGAAAGTCACGGGTTCTGGTGTACACTAATGCTCTGTGTGCTTCTCACGGTTCCAACAGAGAAGAAAGACATCGTGACGAAACCCACGAAAGGAGCCTTAATCCTTTAATTACCTACTTCCTCTTTTTCACAGTTTGAACAGAAGAAGTAAAACTATTGTAGACACGAACCTCTGAAACATTTGTTTGAAACTCTTGGAGATCGCTTGATTGACCCCCGTATACTCAAATGCGACTTGAGAGTTGAACACGGAGCAAGAACAGTTTTTGATGAAAATCTGTCAAAAACTCGTCTCTTGAGACGTGCTCAACTCTGAGATCCGCTTGAGTATTCGGAAGTGAGAGGCTCTAAATGACAGTAATTAGTTAGTTTCTTCATTGTGTAAGCACAATCGCTCTGCTTTTCTGTTTATCAAAACAATCCCGAACTATCGCATAGGGGAGGACCTTCGACACATAATTTTTCAATTTGCCCAGTTAAAACGCGTTTAGGAGATTGATTAATAAATCTCTAGCTCTAGGGGTGGTTTATTGAGTTAGAGTTCCTTCGGTCGCACCCCCGGCACAGACTAGAAAATAGTTTTTTCCCCATTCCGGGAAACATGATGATCTCAGTTGGTGGCTGAGTCTTATTTTATTTTGTTTTAACGAGAATTCCGAAATTTCACACTTCAAACCAAATAGTATCTCCTTATTCAGTTTTTATTCCACTCAGTCATAAAAAAGCAGTAGCGTTTGGTACATATTAACATTTCTTTATGTATGTTTAAGTTTATTACGACTCTTTGTCGGAGTTTTCTTACCATTTTATTTTATTTCACAGTCAGAAATCTACTGGTCGTTAAACCACAGTTTTATTTAAATCAAACTTACCATACCTACCTAATAACAATACTTACCATTATAAAATATCTTAATAATCATTTTTTATTTTCACTGGATCTCATGCATTACCGTCATCCTACATAACGTGGAATGAATAGATACTTAGTACTTAAGTTTTCTATGGAGGACTATGGAGATTGGTTGAATGTCAAAATCTCCAATAGTCCTTCATAGTCCTTAGGTTGGGTACTGGAAAATGCGACACAGTTTTTACTATAGGTAAGATTTTCCGTTATTATATTTGTATCGTGCATATTGTATGTTGGAATTGGAATTACCTAGACTACACTTTCTGCGCATGGATAGAACAAAGTCAATCTAAATAATGAAGATATCGATCACACATCGGCCATTAGCGTATTTTCTTCTCCGTTGATTTATGACAATGCACAGTGAGCCTGCAACATTACTCAACTAATGCTAGCTCTGTCTCTCCTGTCAGAAACGAGTGAGACAGATAAATGATATAGAATTATCAGCTATTAATATCCAGGAAAGCTTCTGATACCATCAAGATACTATGCAATAATGTTGAGACGATAACTTGATTGATAAATCGACTTCCGCGTTTATTGTGAAGATGAAGAGTCAGAGTGAATCATCTTGATTGACCATCTTAGATTTGCTTAATATGATTACTTAGGTAAGTACAGAATGTATCATGGAGCATGTCATGTGTCAAGATAACATAATTATAATTAAAAAAATCTCAGTGCTATCTACAATAAGCTAAGGTGTTAAATAAATTTTATAAGATACCATACGCATGATATGAAGCCATGAAGCAAAAAGCTAACAGCAAATAATCCATCTAAGGTAAAAATAAGCCTTGCTAATAAGCCCAGCATGGAATAGATACCTCGTACACTATACCCCCATACTGTAAACAAATCCTTCATCACGAAAAACTTGTATTTATCTGAGGATTTTTTCTAATCTACAATCATTCCAAATACATATCACTAAATAAGGTTGACTGTACTATGATGAAACTATTGCATCTGGTGTACAACGCCAACTAATTTTGTGGTCGTCAATCAATTAGGGCAGTTTTTGCCTTCGCAAAGTATTGCGTGAACTGAGATAAAGCTTTGTACAGATATGTCATTATTGGGCTTTTCTTTTTTCAATTCATTAATTTGCTACGGTTTCAAGAATTTCAAGAAAATACATTTTTAGACAACATTTTATTTATTAAAAAAAAACACCTACTATACTATTGTTAATTTGAATTTGCTTTTCCAGCTTCTAGGTATACTACTCGTAGAGACCTAGAGATAAAATAATGAGGAAATTATTTTGAGCCTTCGAGAAAAAATAATAACAAGTATTCATTTAAAAGGCCAGAAAACCGACAGCGTATTTGCCATAGTAGATTTTTCGTCATATGATGAATTTGTATCATATTGGTCTAAGTCTTAGGTATATCATTGAAAATGGCTTCTTCAAGCAGCAATATTGTATTTTTAACACTAGTGTCATAGGCTGTACTTATGACACTGTCGTTATCTAGACGAACCCAATGCCATCATTTGTCAACCTCATTTCTTAAAATCTATCCATCGTTTCGGCTATAGAGGCACCAAAGGAATAAATTGAAAATGGCTTCTTACAGTCGCCGTAGTAGATTTTGTGACGCTTTAAATAGCCTATGATATATGTATATATAGCCATTCTCGTCACTTAGACGAATGCAACCTACCTCGTTTATCAAAATCCGTCCAGCCATTTGAATTACAGCTTCAGCCAAAGGAATACACATACACACATTCATACATTCACACCAAACACATAATACATACACCCTTCTTCACAGTCGTGTAAAAAAGGTATGAAATGTAGTCTCAAATTGTCCTTATCTGGATATTGGTCTAATCTGTGCCTCCTAAGTCTTAGGAAAACTTTCTCTGCTCCCCTCATATTTGCTCTGCCTAATTTCTGTAATAAGAAAAATATTATTGTGTAACTTCGTGCAAGAAAATAAGTAGCTTAGTATGTTTCGGGCGTTATGTGATGTAAATTATAATCTCAAACGGTGATGGAAAACATCACGAGGAAGAGCACGTCTTTAGAACTTGATAAGTTCAAAAACTCTTGTAGCTACTTTATTTTTCTTGCATTAGATACTCTGATTTTATCATAAACACTAGCTGTGCCCCGCGGTTTCGCCCGCGTTTTTCTCGTTTCCGTGGAAATGCCGAGATAAAATATTGCCTATATTATAGCCTCCCTACCAACTCTTAACATCTTACACACGTGATAACTTTTAAACGAAATATCCGATTGAGATGAAACAAAAAGTATTTTACTTCTACATAAATACTCTTGATAACATAATGCTTAATTTCGATAAAGATTAATATTACGATACATATTTAACGTAGTTTTTTTTCTTCAGACGATTTAATAATTATTTTGAACACAAAATCGGTTATTGTGATTAAACCATGATAGCTAGATATATGTTCTTGCGGACTTTTTTGTAGGTCTTAATGGGATCTACAAACCCGTAGTACATCATTTTGTTCTATTGTCAATAGTTTTTGCAGCGCACGCAAAAATAGGTTTTCGATTTTACACCTTGTGTTACAAAATAGCAATTTTATTACGGATCCCTAATTTTGAAAAAAATAAAACATAGCCTATAGCCTTCCTCGATAAATGGACTACCCAACACTGAAAGAATCATTCAAATCGGACCAGTAGTTCCAGAGATTAGCGCGTTTAAACAAACAAACAAACTTTGCAGCTTTATAATATTAGTATAGATTGGGCAAATATAGAAAAGGGAATCGCTTTGGATTGAGCTATTTACTTCGATGACGACAGCCAAAACCACAGAAGAGAAGAGAAGATCGAGAATAAAATAAAAATATTTTGAAGTTTTTTTTTAATATTTATCGTTGTACCTGTTTGATCATCGCTTACCTACGTATTTCCGCTAAAATATGTTAATAATACAAACGATTAGAACAAATAATCCAATTCATCTCACAAATCAACGTCACAAGCACATGTTTAACTTATAATTGGCGTGAAAGTAATCAACAAGACAAACTCCTGATTAATTAAACGTTGTCGCAAATTAAACATCCGCGAAGAAACTGAAGGGTGCCTTCAGGGGGTGTCCAAGTAAGCTACTGTCTGGCTAGAGGCTGCATGGTGGGGTATTTGCATCATTTATTTATTTGCTTATCAGCTTGTATGATTCTTATTGTAATTTAAATATATAAAACTTACGTCACTGACTGTCTGACTGATAATCAACACACAGCCTAGACCATAAGTTCTAGAAGCAAACTTGGAAGGTATGTTCCTCTTATGGTGTATGGTGCACTAAGATAAATATTCCCGAAATTCAACTCTTAGTGAACGCAGCAAGAGGATGAAGACCGTAATTAATTATTTATAATGGACATAATAATAATCAGTAATAATCTATTTATTGGTAAATTGTATTTTTACCGTATAGAAAATAATCGTCATAGCTTATTAGGCTTTACACTTCGGAAACCTTCACTGTATGATGATTGTGGTCAAACGCAAACCTATTTTGGATTTTTTTTAATGATCTAACACGCGCTGGTTTATATTTTTTTCTAATAACTTTCTGTAATTTTCTTAAATATTATCTGACAAATAAAATTATTTATGTTCCTATTCTTGTTAAAAGTTTTCGATACTAGGTAGTTTAACTTTTTTAATTATGACAATATGCAAGTTACCGCAGTAAAACTCGCTAATCTGAGCTGATGGCGTGTTAGTATACTAAACCCAAGAGTAATGCAGGTATTATGATCATAAAACAGCATTTTATGACGTAGAACACTAGATCTCAGATTATAGAATGAAATAGAGCCTGTGCGGCTGAATAAAGTTCTCAGTGAAGCGATGTTTTCTAGCTCTACTTTTAACAAGCATGTATAGTACAGATGCCCGGTTCCAATATTTACTAATTAAGAATGGATCGTTTCTTATCCTATGGTGCTTTTTGAGAGATATGGTGCTTTTTGAGGTTGCTTCTGTTGAAAAGCGCTATACATTTTTTCAAAACAGCGTATTAACAATTGAGTGAGATTATAATATTGGAGGAGGAGTTAATCATCGTAGGTTTTACTAATTTATGCATTGTAATTTCAGAGACCCTACATCCAGAAACAGCTGCATATTCATTTATTTCTTTGTATATAACCAGAAAAAGCTTGTTAAAAAGAATCCGAACTCACACCATTGATAACATTTCCTCAAAACTCTGCCACCGTAACCAAACAGACATTACTTCAATAATCCACTTTGATTGCGCCATAAACCAACTCGTAAACCATCACTTTTCATGGTATGGATGTTTCATAGCCGCTGTATGTCCGTGCTTCGTAATAAAAGAAATCACTTATAGGATGCAGTTGGGTGAGGGGCCTGACGGGGCTTTCTTACCTATTGCGACACACCGATCGAATGACTGGGGAGCATGGGCAAAGCTGACTCTACATAAAGCCCTCTACATAAAGTTGATTTCATTTTGAAATAAAATTATGGAGCAGTAGGAATAGAATGTAACTTCCTGAAAATAGTTATTTGTTCAACAAGTGAGCAAAGTTATTTTTTGCTGAGAGTGCCGACTTTAAATCACGAATCAGTGATTTAAGAGTACGAGACTTAGATAAATTTGCTCTCGTGTGAAGCATACAACTTTTGACCTCTACCAGCCATAATTTTTTTATAGGTTACCTATAACCTATAAAAAATGGTAAAATAGGGTATGAAAAAATGGTGACCTAAAAAATAGGGTATGAAAAACAATTGAGACAATAGTAATTTTTTTTCAGCGCCAACTAATTCCAAGAGGTTGTGTTAGAAATTTGAAACACTTTTACTCACGCTCGCAGCAAAAACCGATTTTGCCGCGAGTATTACGCACCAAAAGCACATTTTTCATGCTAGAGAGGTGAAATTAGATCTTGAATTGAGATTGCATAAACTTTATGTATACAAATCAGCTCTTAAAACTTGTTCTTAACTTTGAATATGTTTGATGTTTAGAGTTACAGTGTGTCACGCCGAGGGGCAGAAACAACACGGTAGCTCAAAAATCTGGATGCAAACTCCGGGGGACCATTCAGCAATAGAAGATTAATACTTACTTCCTTTGTGTTCGTCCAACAAATAACAGGGGGTTGAATGCCCTTGAAGACGGTGATGCATTACTTTTAAAAAATCTTTACTTTTCCGTTTTCAATAGACTTTGAAGCAAATTCTTAAGCATAATTTTCTGGAGTAAAATGAATGAATAAGAAGTTTCATTAGGGAATGTCACGTTATTTATCAATGGAAATCTGTTTCCGAAGTTTAATAAAACTTTTAAGTTTATCGTGGTCTAAATAGATTTCTTGTAGATAAAAAACTTTTGTGATGAAAGTTTTTTTAAGCATTCTGTCATTTTTTTGATGATAATTAAAAAAATGACTTCTTTTGTAAGATTCAAATTATTTTGTGGTATGTAGATCGGTATGTACATATATTCTAAGCAAGTAAATACGAGTAAGTACCCATAGAATGAAATATAATTTTATACAAGCCGAGATAAATTGCAAGAGTAAAGTGCTCAAGTGAAAACCACTCGCTAAGTAAGTTACTTAGCTCATTAGACACACTTAACTGTAATTAGTGAAGTCGATATTATAGTATCAGGTAGCTTTAGGCGGATACCAAGATAATTTAGGCAGGAAATTGCTTACAGATATTTTCGTAATAAAATCAGTTATGATAATTATAAGCACTTACCTACTAATATGTTAAGTATGGTATGAATAATGTTATATCCATAGATAAAATCTTGGTTTGTCTGTAGGTATAATTGTTTGTTCTGTAATTCCTAGCGTAAAAGGTCTTTGGGACATGCTCTTTATTTATTTTAACGAAAGTCTTAAAAATAAGTGTTCTGTTGTATGCAGAACCATTATTAGTCTACCGTCATCATTTCACTTTGAAAGGTAAGGAGATGATGAGTGTATACTCTCTGCATGGTAATCGTTCTCAAAAAGAAGGAAAAAAACTCTTTTATACTCGTGATAAACTGCGTAGATCAGCTGAAAAAGCTAAGCTCTACACAATACAGTAGATACAAACAAAACAAGTAAAACCACAACATGTAGGCTCTAACATAACACATGATGTATTACCATCGGGCCTCGTACTGACGTAATAAAATTTTGAAATACGACGCCGCGCCGGTATCAATCAATTTTGTCTGACTTACCCTTTTCATACAGTCGGGATGATGAAAACACAATTTGGTAATGGTTTAAATTCCGTGAATAATTTGACTAGTTATCAGTTGTTACGAGTCTGCTAAAGATTATCTAAAATGACTCGTCAAATTGGGTCTCTTTCTACCTATCTAGGTACCTATGAATTATTCCTACTAGGTTCGGGCTTGAACTTTTTTCTAAGCTATGTCTGGAAATCCATGAGGGAAACCTTGGCCCAAGATAAGGACGAAGTGGGTTAAATAAAAAACAAACTAATTTCTCCCGAAGAAAATTCTGCTTAAACAATATTTACTAAAATATAAACTACGATTGGGTATGATATACTTCGTAAGTAGGTAGATACTTCATTTCGTGAACTTTACTTGAAGGTCAAAGTTGAGGTAGCGAACAAAATAAGTAAACCTATTTATAACAAAAAGGTTCGCCGTCTTGATTGATCCAAATAAACCAACTTCACCCGTTCCGGGACCATTTGGTTCGGCTGAATATACCTAGAGTCAGTGTAACGCGGTACCGGCTACAGCTCACTTTTACACCAGTATCTATGGAGCTCACAGCGACTTTGTCCGCTGAGATTTTTTTATCTTCAAACTTGTAGCTGTAGCTCTCACCTTGTAGCTGTATCCTCTAAGAGTTAAATTTCGGGAATTCCTTTTTTAGCGCTCCATAAAAGGAATATATCCTCCATGTTTCTAGTACTTACGATTTCGGCGGTGCGTTGATTGTCAGTAAGTCAGTCAGTAAATTATGTATATAATATGTTGTAATATTGTTTATTATACCCCATTATTTTATTGGTATATATCTGAATTTATAATTATTATTTTTATTTGTTAAGCGATGATCACTATCGCCCATTCTTCCTCTCTATTCTCTCCATCCCAAGGTTAATGGAAAAAATTGCTTTAAGTAATAAGAACGCCGTTTGTGTATTTTCGTTTTTGTTTTGTTAGTACCTAAGTTTTTAAAGAAAGAACAAGATCACTAAAGGTTTCTCGTACATTTCCGAAATTAAAAAAAAATACAAAACCCTCTTAGTACTTTTGAATCATTTAGTTCATAACAATATTCATAATGACCCACCAGATTGATTACAGAACCTACTCTGCATTATAAGAAGGTAGGTATGTCCCTAATCGCTTGAAGCTCGTTTAAGGGGCGGACGCACGCGAGAAATGCATTAACGATATGTTAAGGAAGTGCACTCACTCGCGACTAATTAACGTATTATGCCCGTCATTGCCGAGGTGTGTGGTGTTTATAATATTGTCTTTTTATGTCCTATTGCCCAAGTAGGTCACAATAAATCGGAAACGAAATAACTTTGTCCATAAAAATAATATGATTACATCAAGCAATGTTTGACTGGAAGCGACACTGTAAGAAACAAAGTTAACAAAGTTTCAGTTTAATTCACATAATGTACAGATTTTTAAATCTTTTAAGAGATAACTTGCTTATTTGTTAGACAACAAAAACATTCTGTACTTACCTATTATGTTGTAAGTAAAACGACTTACAAATTAGAATATTTACCGGAACAAAGGTTAAATTTCACATCTGTGATCTGAAACAGCTGCCCGCCAATTACTACGATGCAAAGCTTCTTTGTCTTGAGCCCGTTTGCAACAATCGTAGAGTTCTGAACCTTATCCCACTGGGATAAGAGCTAGGAAGTTCAAACGTTTGCGCTAGTTTCAAATATTGACACGCGCCCCCGGATGCAACGAGACGCGATAGACTGTTGTGGAAGATTTGTTTGTCATTTGGATTATTCGCTTTTTGAGGCTTTCTATGTCTTTCTTGTTAATACCTCCCGTTGTTTATTATCAGCAGACCATGGCACTTATTTCATCTTAGCTAATGGTATCTTACCTACTTACGTCACCTGACAACTATCATAAGATTGCAGTAGAAACTCTTGATTCGGCTTCAACCCAGCTTTTTACGGTTCGTCCAGCCGTCCTCAGTCAGGGGTATTCTCGTATACCTTGATAAACGTATAAACGACAGTACATATTGGCATATTGACTCGTACAAAGTAATCATTCTTCCTGATAAGGGAGTTTTTTTTACCTACCCCAAAGTGTGGAATATGTAGAGTTTTTTTTAATAGTAGAAAGTTTAATCAACACTTTTTGATAAAATTTCCATTTTATA
This sequence comes from Scotopteryx bipunctaria, assembly GCA_949320045.1. Classification (NCBI taxonomy): domain Eukaryota; kingdom Metazoa; phylum Arthropoda; class Insecta; order Lepidoptera; family Geometridae; genus Scotopteryx; species Scotopteryx bipunctaria. The sequence goes on along the minus strand of OX439450.1, from coordinate 5,822,077 downwards.
AGGATTTGAGGTATTCGTTTTAATTAGAGTTTAGTGTAACCACTTCTTGCGTTCTGTGAGTAGTCTAACACAAGTTTGGAATTTATTTTATTTATCTTAGCTTCATTTGAAACTCTCTTCTCTCTTAACACTGGTATCTATCCTTATAAGAATTTCCGTTCCGTTAGCTAAAGGCATTGAAATATGAGTAGTCTATCTTCATTCAAATGCTTCCAATGTTACAATTCTAGTGACCACTAGTTCTGAATCCTCGCTCCAGTCAATAGAGTCCAGTAGGATTACAAGAGAAAGCATCTGTAAATACACTTTTGTGCTCGGTTCGAATGCGAGGATATTTCAAAATTATACGGTTTGTTTTAGTACCACCGCAAATAGGGGTATTGGAGTATCGTGTTGTGTATTAACTGTTTCTAAAATCTAGTACCTAATCGAGTAGGTACTAGAATGATCTTAGAATTATCGTTGCGGGTTGGAAGAAGGCTTATCTGAGTTTTATTTTCTCTGGACACGTATCTAATACCTACTTATAGCAAATTGTGATCTTGCCTAAGTTCATTCGAGTACCTACACTCTGTTAGACTTTCAAGATCAAAAACATATTTTATAGTTAGATAAATTGTATCTTAATCCCAACCCATATTGAGATTTCAGACTCTTTGTTAAGTAACACTAAACACCGTAGTCTGCAATCTAAATCGCACAGAAAAATACCTGCCGGCAGTCGCTGGACTCAAAGTACCCGACACAGATGTCGTAGATAGAGCCTTTGGTTGCAAAGTAACTGTTTGACGATCTGTGACTACGGAGGGACTGGTTCATGGACTACACGTTTGATGTATGATGCGTCTACAGATTCATAACAAATTTATTCGTGCACCAATCTTAGTAATATTAAAAAGCTATTTGGTGGATGTTTGTTTTTCAATCAAACATTCGGCTCTTCGACAATCTACTGCGGGCACAAAATACATACCTTTTTATGTAATGGAACTGCTATCCCACCACATACCTAGATAAGAAGCAAACTATATGTTTATCTGGGTAGGTTCTTTTTATCCAGGTACCACGCGAGCTAAGCCATGGGACGTTTGTTGTAGAGAGTCAGGTGTTTGGCCACACATACATATATGTGTCCATTTGTGTTTATTCGTCCAAGTGTCCATTATATCCTTATACATTTGCTCATCTATACAAGCCTAGTCCATGGCTAGTTCGTCAGCTAGCACGGCATAGATCCCAGTTAGCATTCAGAAAGACGCCGCGGGCGAGGGCGCGATAACATCTGTGTGGCGCACGGGCGGTGGGGACAGTGCGCAGCCCAGAGCTGTTTGATGATGACTGTGATGCCAATTTAACAGATCCTGGTAATGTCTCTTACTTCATCATAGGTTAGACGTAAATGATCTAGAACTAATAAGAATAAGAATAAATTTACTAAAACAAAAACAGGTATAGCGGTACATAAAACTATAGAATAACTAAAATAACTAATAAATAAATAAATATTTGTGGACATTTCACACAGCGCCATCTAGCCCCAAACTAAGCAAAGCTTGTACTATGGACACCAGATGGCTGATAGAATACTTATACACTTTTTTTTTGTAAACACTAAAGCACCCCGGAAGAAATACTTACAAAACATACAAATATCAAATAAGTTACATAGGTATTTTTTTATTGCACAAGACAGCAAATAATAACTAATTATATTTTTCTTCCACCTTTAATTTTAATTTAAGCATAAAGACACGTTCAATAGTGTTTCAGAAAAAGAGTACCAGTCTTTAGTTCTGTAACCAACTTTTATGTTGGTTCACAATTTATTCGTCTCTGTGTCCCATTGGTATCGTTTTCAACCACATTCAACTGGCATTCCTACAAAGGTGAATCGGAAAGGTGTGTCATGCTTATTGCGCGTTTAGAGAATGCAGTGTTGGTTCCCTTGTTCCGTCAGCCAGCAATGTATTGTTTACACGTATTGTAAAATGTGAGCTTTTGCATTGTTGACTTTATCTTGTCTGTTGATTTTATGAGCAGGTGGAAATCGAGACTTTGGGGTCTTCGTTTTTATTACTTAGTTACAAACTTGCATGAAACCGAATATCCACAACAAGCATTCATATGTAGCAATAAATAATAGGTATTGTATGTAGAGTGTTCTAAAAGTTTACACTTGGATGAAATTTTACCAATTGGAATAAATCAATACAGACCATCTGATAGTTGGACATTTTGCTACATGGACATTTTGCTCATTAGGCTTACTGCTTATTAGACGTTTCGCGCCGTTGGACATTTAGCTACTTAGTCCTTCTGATCAGGAGGCATCAAAACGATGATGTCTTTCGAGCAATGTCAATAAACAAATTAAACAATATCTTAGGAAAAATGAAAACGCTTCGACTCTAATCATACTTATGCTTGATTTGTATTTTTAATTTGATTGACAAAACGTTTGTACCTACCAAAATATATTAATACCTGAGACACTTATCTCAGTAAGAAGCGTAAAATCTAACTAAACTACGCACGTTATATTTACGACACCACTTCGGCACTATCTGGAACGGCACCTTGTAACCGCTACGCATGACTTCAATAACCATAACTTAAATCGAAAACAAATAAATGGATTACTCGAACATTTTGCCAGATAAGCAACTTAATTTATAGTTTAAACATCGAAAACCGACGAAAAGTGGAAATGGTAATGCGAAAGAGGCATTATCAGCGGACGTTTATTCAAATGATAAAGGCTAATAAGACATCATCATCAGCCTTTTACATAAATTCAAAGTAAAAATAGAGCAAGGTTTTTTTACACTAATACTAATACACACAATAACCCTGCAACAGCATTTTGTTTTCGATTTAATAATCGAAAACAAAATGCTGTTGAAATAAAGTTGAAAAAAGTAAAATGTTTAGACAGCAATAGAGAAATGTGTAGTCGTCGTAAATTGATTTTCCTTGATAATCTATTTATTACGTTCTTATAAAAAGCTAAGGGTCAAATGGCTAAGAAACTTTATCTCTTTACAGGTAAAAGCAACAGCGCCGAAAATGGACCGCAACGGTTACTTCTTCTACGTCACCGCGACCGCGAAGAAAAAGAAAATTAGCTTAATGCAGCCGAAGCCTCCTCGAGTAGCTTTTACTGAAGAAAAGCGCCGGCCAGGGGTTGCCGAGAGAGTTTTCATACCACAAGTCAGTGTGCCTCCGACCTTCGTAGAGTACGGACGTGACATGTCGCAACGCGGGCCCTCGCCCGCCTCGTCGCGGTTGTACTCGCAACTCGAAAGTTATCAGCCGAGATACCACACGATTCGTGAAAACAGTGATAAGAGAGTGGAGAGTGATGTGCGGAGAAAAAGGAAGGACCCGAGGACTGTGTACCCGCAGAGTAGCGGCAGGTATGTTACCTTGTTTGTTTACGTTCGTCCGAAAAATTGTTTTGGTTACAAATGTTTGTTCTTTTGATAAATATAAGCGTTCTGTTGATAAAATGTTAAGGGTCTTTTTTGTAGGTATACCGATTTAAAGCTAGCTTTAATAAGGTGGAGTTAAATATTTAATAGCAACTTATTAAAGTACCTACCTACGATAAAACAAGGGATTAAAAAACATAATGTTTATTTGTTTCCAACAGAAATGAAAAACAAAACGAATAAACCAGTCATCACGGTTTATGATCACAATCTCTAGAAACATTAAAGAGAAATATGAAAGAAAACGAAGTTAGCTCGAATGAAAGGAAACTTTTACTGGAAACAGATCGAGCTGATAATTCCGTTGATTGCGTTTCAAAGTTACTGTCAAAACGTATCTTTTACTTTTGTTGAAACTTTGAAGCAACGGAACTTTTGTTCTGTCTGACCGATAAAATTCAAACGAAACAGGAAAGTAAAAGGCTGGAAAAGTAGTAAGTGGTCGGTTTTTTTTCGGAGCGGAAAATGAATTCTTGCTACGAGAGAACAAAACCGCCACTGCTGAAAAATATCCGTTCATAAAGTATCGGTGGGTAACTGATATGCGAACGTCAATCTCTACAAAAAAATCAATCAAAACAATCCTATCTGGCAATCTATCAATCGTTCAAACATTTTATTTTCAACCTAGCTTCGATTATACAGGATGGTACACTTTTTAAACAAAATATTTATTTTGAGAATAAAATGAATAGATAATATAAGTGATTTAATCCACCTTTGTATTAATAATGTATAGTTGAGAAGAAAAGTGTTATAAACTTTTCCGAAAACCCCTTTTCATTAAAAAATAAATAATGTAAAGCGACTTTACATGTCTGCAACTTTAGTTTCTGACTGTACCTTCTCAATTATTCAAAACATTATCTATGTAGGGTAAAGAGGCTTACATCTAACCATTAGTTTTGAACTCTTTCTTATAAGGTCACTCCGTATCTCAGGGGAGCAGATCAAACCTTAAATGGAAGGTTGTAAATGATTAATTATTTTGAATGAGACTGAGAAAGTCAACTGAGATCGTGGCGTGATAAAACTTGAATTCTTTTATCAGATCAAAGAAAATAACAGAATATTCAAAAGTAATTTAAGATTCTTAAATAATATTCTTATTTTACAAGTAAAAATTAAACTATCAACATCGCGAGAGAGAAGTGTAAAACTATTTAAAGCAAAAATGCAAAAGACCTAACAAGGAAATTCAGATCTTAAAGTTTAAGTTATTACAACAAAGTTTCAACAAAGGAAACCTTTCAAAAATTCGCTTAGAACCTTCGCGACTTCGGACAAATAAACAGGGAAGTTTCGAGAAGAAATTATTTTCGCATGACTGCACAAAAAAACTGCTTTGAAGAGTTGTGATTTTGTAAAACCTTTTTTTCCGGAAAGTGGAAAAATCACAGTTAGAAAGTACTGTACATTAATGCCCGATGATTATATTCTACTAACGGGCGACGGATAGAAGATGACCATAATAACAACATTGTAATGTAACGCTGTAGACGCTTTTTGGTACATTATACCGCAGAATAAATAAATTATACTTAGGTTGCTATAGTAACGCATCAGTCATTCGTTTGATATAAGAACCGGGCATAACTACCTAAAGCCGGTCGCCCACAGAAAGGAGAGTCGACGCGGAGTCAAGCCATGGGCGTATATTACGGGAACACACGTTGGAATCTACGGGAATTGTTAGATTTTTTAGCGTCTATGCCTCGACTCCGCCTCGAGACTCGTAAGCTCGTGAGCGAGGCGCCTAACCCCCGAATACTAGAATAATAGACTAACGTCTAGCTTATTAATTTTTTTTTTGTTATTGTATACCCAATCTTCGCTCGAAAGAGAAAGCAGTAGGTAAATTACAAAAACCCTGCTAAATGTTGCCTTCTCTTGTCCTTTATGAGAGTCCAATAACTATTAAGTTGCTGTAAAATTAAATAACAATATGCACTAATGCCATTAATATACTTTGGGCTTCAAAGGCTAACTATTGTAGATAAGGAAGTGGAAGGTTTACCAATCTAGATTTCCATAAATAACCTATTCCTAAAAACTTTTACACATTATTGCGGAAACTCGCAAATCATCGAATCATAGTAAATATCCCGTCATAAATGATAATGACATTCTTAAAAAGGCACAAGTCCTTACATGAAAGTTATTATTACTTACTAACTATTATTACTTGATCATCTTTATCATCATCACCACCATCATATACATCATATTAATCATGCTCATCATCATCCTCAGCCTGACTACACCCGTGGACTTGATCCGGTCACGGATAAAATATTTGATTCTACCTGCACTCAACTACTACTATTATAAGTTTTATGTTAAACTCATTTTAGCTTACCTAACGCCTAGGCGTAAAATAACGCATCTAATTACCATTTTGTTATAGTAAAAAAGCTTGACATCTCTTTATACCCGAGGCTTGTAGTCACGAATGGTGTAAAGACGTTAATGCATTTTGTGTAAAAATATAAGCTTAGCGTAAAAGTTTCCTTATTTTATGTTGTTGTTCGTGAAAGGAAAATGTTCTACCTATACTCGAACACAAAACTTAAGATGGCACTCCATACTTGATAATCTTGCTAATATAAAACCCTTTAGAGGATGTTTGGATGTTTGTGGCTCTGCTACGGCGTCTGACGTAACAGCTGAAATGATTTTAATGAAACTAGTAATAGGCATAGTACGTGATCTGGAATAAAATATAACCTACTTTATCTGTATACTGAGCAAGCTAAGCAACTACTAAGTACTACTAATCATCGAGTCATTACTTCATTCGAACCAGTGTGGTGAAAGGATTAAAAGGCTTGTTTCGTGCACTTCTTAACACATGTTTTATACTGCACACATAAATTTTTGAACAATAAAATCCATTTTTACACGAGCGGATTTGAACCCACGAGCTTAGAATTGGGCGGGCTCTCTACCACTAGACCACCAGTGATCTCGAGTTAAGCAACAGGCAACGGGAACTATTCGTTCATGGTAAATATAATTATAAATCAAGAAAAAAATACCGTCTCGCTAAGTTTTTTCTGGAAAGTAGAAACATCTACAAGTAGAATGGGCTATCTATCAGATGTCACTTTCTAATAAGTGTAAAAAGTACACGGTTTAATCGATCACTTCCACATTTCAAGCGCTTGGGATTCGTTTTTGTGTTCTGTTTTACTTTACGAGAATAATCGTTTCACTAATAATTAAAGAATGGGAAATTCTTTATTGTCAAGACGGAGTAAACCCTCTTCGTCAAATAGCTATTGTTTATAGGTTATAGGCATACAAAATAGGCACTGTAGCTGATTAGTGTCCGGTAGTTATCGGACAACGGATCGTGGAAAAAAGCAGCAACGCCGTTTTATTGTTAAAAAAAAGCGTTTCTATAGGTAACAACGTTACTACCTATGGTAATGGACGGTCCGCGCCATCCTTTAGAGAAATATAAGAACTGAGATAGTGATTTTAAAAATTATGATTTCTTTTGTAAAACAAAACAATATATTGTAAAAAAAATTCTGTCATATCCTTGACTTTATACCACTTAAGTGGAGCCCACTGTTGAATGTAGACCTTTATTTATTTTTATTTTATTTTCGCCATTTGCTCCGGTCCTTTGCCTCACGCATCCAAAAACTCTTGATGTTTTCTACACCACGCGCAGTTGGACGACCTCTTCTACATAATGTCCGCACAACATGTTTTTTTCTTCCATTCCCCACTATCAGCCGTCATCTCAGTATTCACTCCTTTCTTACTCATATCAACATTCACGTAATCTATCTATCTTTTATATGTGCATTATAATGTTGCCTTAGATGTTGTAGGTATTTATTGCAAGAATAAATATTAACTTCATAGTGTGTGGAATACTGTGAACCAATTGAATACATCCAGATAGTAATAAAAAAGCGATTGAAGGCAAATCAGACCGTTTATGTACGGCAATTTGGGAGCAATTCTGTTCCTTTATATGCCAATGAACGCTCATATCCACCAATCGGGATTGGCAAATGACAGCCGAGAAAAGCGTTTAAAAATTCAATCCTAACTGAATCTGAATCAATTTTACCATGGCCTGTATTTCAGCGTCCAAACGTAGTATATAAAGATGAAATAGATTCTAAATACCTATACGAGCACCTACGAACTAAAAAAAGGCCTTTTGATATTGTGCCCATTTGTTTTAATTGTACATACATATATACATATTATCACGCCCGTATCCCTGAGTATTCAATTCATTCTTGGTTCCTCACAATGAGACAAAGATTCTCTGAGAGGAGTTCCCACAAGTTTAATGAGACGATGGTTACCTAACTTACTTTATATTTACTGGCCCACATTCAGATTTCCCTTTAAAATTGAGAAAGTTTAATGAATGGTGACGGGAGACTGCCAACTTTTTCGATAATCGGGAACTTTTGGGAAATCTCATGTGGGATCGCGAAGTAGGTGATGAATGTGGAATAAAATGAAGATAATTTACTCCCATTTAATAAAGTAATGTTGAGGTGTAGGTACTAGGTATATAGTAAGTAGCTATGTAACTGACAATAATCATAAGATAGATCCTAATAATATTGTTTTAATGTAAAAGTTTGGATGCTTGATTCATACATACATAATGTACATACATACATACTAGTTCGCCTCGAATTGAGATCTGCATTCGCGCTCTGAGGTTTCTTGTACTTACACACTTTGTTTATGTATAAGTACACTACTTTCTGTTGTCCCGATTTTTTTCGATGCAATGAAATTATCCTTAGAAGTAACTGGGTCGATTAGTATCAAAAAATATTTTGGCACCATCGCCCATTTTTATGGCCAACCCACCAATTAAACTTTTTTCGCTGTATTTTAAAAACTTTATATTCCAGGATAAAAATAAAAACTGTTTTGAAATGAACAAATAATTTTGTTTCATTTGGTACCCCACTTGACAAATTTGGTAAACTTTATTTTTTACCCCCTTAGGAACCCAATATCTTTATAACCCATTCACCGATTAAGCTCATAATTATGCTTCCCAGCTAATCTTCATAGCACAATCTATTGGTTGGCCAAGTTTCATATGGATTGAATTAACGGTTCGAAAGTTATGCTCTAACAAACAAATTCACAAACATACAAACATACAACGCAAATCAGCCAATTGCCACTGAGATCTTCACTCGCTTCGCTCGCTCGATCAATTATGGCTGCTTTTATCCTGACACTAAACGAGCGAAGCCACGGGCATCAATTCTTGTATACATGAGCAGGTCTACCAGCCAATATTTTCTCAAAATCACATTACTCATCGAGCCGTTGTTATTTATTTCGTAAAAATAAAATCAGCATAATAATTACCGTCGATTTATTACGCATAAAGATCCATATTAGCGTGAATCTTCGATCGCGCCGAGCCCATCAATTTACTGCCTTGACTTTACCTTTTTAAGTATAATTTTTATAACATAAAAGAGACAATTTTGCCATCGGTGTAAATTTACCTTAATAATACGTCAGGTGGCTCCCACAGTGATTTTATGTAAAGGAACGTTCCAAATTTATGGAAGTGACTGTCAAATTATCTTCTTCAAAGGTTATTATGGTAGGAACAGGCTTATGGTTATATGTCATTTTTATTAAAACGGTGTCATAACGACGTGGAGGAAAGAGCTTGTTTATAGCTTAGTTATCCGGGAGTTTATAGGTTTTATTCTTAAAAATTTGTTATTTTACACTACTAAACAGAATTTGATTAGATTTCATATACTTATCTTATGTATGCGCACAGTAATTGATGTCATTGCTAACCTATTTCTGACATCGTGTAACATTATGTCAAGCACTGACTACTCTATTTTTAGTAAGCCTGTTTGCTATTCACACTTCTTGATTTGAAATTATATTTTTTTCGTTGTGAGGATGTTTTGATGTTTGTGCCCAATACACTAAGGGACATTTCTCCTGCGACACTTTTCCGACACAAAATCCATGTGTCGCGTGCGTGATGTCGCAGAGGACTTTGCCCGACATCGCAATCGACATCTACTTGTCGCGAGACATGTCACTATCGATGCTTGCGGAGCGTCGACACGCGCGACTTTCGTGTTCCTTGACAGTCGTCCGACAGGTTATGCTTAGTGAGGACGCGTGTCATTTTGTGTACCGCGAAATAGTAGTAGTGTGGTCTAACGAGCGACATACTAATCACCACTGGGTAGTGCGAAAAAGGCTTATGTCGAGCGACATTTTTCGCAAAGTCGCCGAGACCTACTAACACGTAAACGTTCCGCGATATGTCTCTGTGACATGTCTCTTAATGAAAACTCAGCCTAATTCGCGGCTTAACGGCTGAACGGATTGGAATGAAACTTGGAATATACATAGTACGTAAGCGAAGCCATGGCCAGAAGCTAGTCTATATGTATCTATAAGGTAGTCTAGTAGTTATTATATAAGGAATGATTCTATACCCAAAGTAAGTAGGTATAAATTAGGCTTGATCTGTGGCCAAGCAATACAAAATAGGTACTTATCAATATGATTATGGTAATTACCACAAATTAGTACGAAGTTCTTTGGTGAAAAGATAATCCAGCTGAGGCTCAGAAGCTAATTAAAAGTTTAATTGAAATAGAATAAGAATAACTTAGCCGCGACCTCATTTGACTGAGGTTAGCTACTTGACTCTGAAATCTCCTTAACAATGACTGCTACTAGTAATAAATAGAAGTAATTTATATGATAACATCCGCCTATTGTTAATCTATTGGACTAGGGATGAATCTACCAGTTTATTGGATCACTTATATCCAACTAACTAGTGGCAGATGGACTATTACTATAGCAACGCAATATACTCGTATGTATTACTCAAAAAATGTATAGCGCTACTTGGCACAACAACCATACTGTGGTAATTTGGCATACGTCGTCGCTTAGTTGAATATAGGGACTAAACATTAAAAATAAACTAAACACAGTACTTAAATTAAGCAAAGGATAGGATACATCATGATGAGATACAATAAGCAAGTATTCCCAAGAAGGGTTGACGTCAGGCAGGCGGCCGGTCATAAAACACCTTAACCAACATGATGCCGACCCCACATAGAGTGGGATAAAGTCAGGAAGATGATGATGATGATAGGATACATCATCAACAACCTATAGCAGTCCATTGCTGGACATAGGCCTCCCCTCCATTGCGCACTAGCTTGAACATACAATCTCTGCCAGCAGCCTTTCACAGATCGTCTCTCCACCGAGCCGGAGGGCGTCCTACATTTGCCGAGTTGCGGTCTCCACTCAATAACTTGTTTACCCCAGTGTGGTTTTTCGGCAGATAGGATACATCATTTATGAATTGGGTTGATTCGCTGTTGCTGATTGACTTCCCAACGTGTGGGCACCACCTAATTAGGTATATATTATACCACGGCCCATACATTTTCGTATTAGCTCTGTCACGACGTCACTGACTCGGCACTACTGCACTACGCTTACTTCGAATCAACGTAGTCAGAGAATTCAACTTTATTCTTGAAAATTAGTCTTTAGTAGGTAAGTAGGTTTATTTTATTTTTTGATAGAAAGGTGCCTACTTATATCACCGGAAAACAAAAAAATCTATGTCTGTCTGCGTGAAACATTAGGCGACAACATTAGGCTCACATTAAAAATGTATACGGAACCGTGTGTCATGTCAGTGCCAGATTGTACAGTCCTCCGCTCCGATCCGAAAAACGTCACAGTTGAGGGATTTCCGTATGTAACATCCACGTAAGCGAAAGTGTACATATTTTATTTATTTACTAGCTGCCGTCCGCGGCTTTGCTCGCGTGGTACCCGGATAAAAAATAGCCTATATGTTAATCCAGTACATGTACTATGTATATTCCAAGTTTCATTCAAATCCGTTCTGCCGTTTAGGCGTGATTGAGGCACAAACATCCAAACATCCAAACTCACAAACTTTCGCATTTATAATATAAGTAAGATTTATATACGGAATACTAAACGGACAATACACACAATTCATATAAAGGTTATTAGAGACAGTAAGCTTATTACAAGTCTCACAGTACGTTAAAAGTAAAATAAGAGTAAAGTAAGGTAGTCAAAGTAACATAAAGTGACTCGCCACTAGATAAAAAGCGACTTCAAATTGATACACTTTTATACAAGATGTTGGTTCAAGACTTATTAGGTACCTAGATTGTCGTGAGAATCTATAAGCTAAACTAGTAGACATTCTTCGACAGAAATTATGATAAATATTAGTCAATATTTGTAGTAAAATCATCGTCGTAAGCGGAACGAGATCTTCTTCTGAGCAAGTTATAGTATTTCTGTCTAAATAATCCTTTCTGTAGAACTTTAATGAGTTTCATGAAAACTATAAAATATTTTTAAATAAAAACCCCGCAGACCGTTAAAACTTTTTACGTCACAAATTATAGTCATAGAGTTGTTAACTTATGAAGATCAACATCCCGGTATAATTCTTAATGTGGGAATACTTTTCGCGAATGAACTGTGGCTCTCCTAAGTTTAAGTAGGTTGTGTAACTTGGTCGCATCCAATAAAACTTGCGCGAACCGACTAATCTCAGACACGGCATGAATAATTACAAGGTTTGTGCCACAGATTACGAATTAAAAATACCTACTAATGTAACAAAGAGTAACCTACGATAATCTTTTTCATGTAGCATGGAAAGGGTGACAACAGAATAAATAGTAGAATATAGAGAATTGAAAATGAGACCACTGGTGAATATGTACTGATCTGACAGCTATCTGAAATAAATTATAAACTACTTATAGTTAATAGTATTATGCGGCTTTACCAATAGACACATCTCTAGCCGTAGTGCGCATCTCTAGTTGACAGTGATATTGGAAGCAAGGGTCTACAATTTCTATTGATGACAAAAAATGGATATAAAATAAAAGAATGAATATATAATTTATTGATAGTAATAGTAGTAGGTACCCATAGTACCTACTTAATAGTAGAACATAATGTTTGGGCATTTCGTAATCGTAATCAAGCCAATTCGAAAAATTCCCAAATCACGTGAAATTGATGAATATTATATCTTCCGATTACCATAAACAAGACGGATCAACCACTTGCCGTCAGTCGTATCAGGTGTCGCCTGCACGCATTGTCGAGTCAATCAATGACGTGAATAGCTACCCTAATTAATGCTGACCGGTCTATTCTGTGTCAATTTAATGGCATTGGCTGGTTTAACTAAAGAAGATAGAAGAATTGAATATAGAATGATGTTTTTGAAAGACGGAATCACTATATAAATGGAATCGTAGAAAAAAAATTATCATATTTCGAACAATTTTTTTCCCCACAAAGTACTAGAGTTGTGTTTTGTTTCTATCGGTCAAGATAGCCTGACTGTTTCTTTTTATTCTTGTATTAGATCTAAGTTTATGTCTGTTAGTAAAGATTATGTTTCTATTCATTTGTGAATTCGGATATTTTTTATTAATGAAGTGACTTTTGAGTAATAAAGTGACTTGTATGCGAATTTCAACTTTTAACATCCAAGGATGCTGTAAAGTTATTTTTATTGATAGCAAACAGTTTATTGTATTTTTTTTATCTCTGAGTATAATAATAATAACTCACGTACCTATAAACATGAATCCCAGGTTTAATCTAAGTTATCCAAGTAAAAGCTTTTCGTCTCTGAAAATAAACATCTTCCGTGAAACTGCTGTAAATCAGAGCTGTGAAATGTTCTGACGAACAGTTTTCTTTCAGTGGCCAGCCAGAAATAAACTTTGGAATTATTTTCTTTAATTAATAGTTCCTTAAGATGTACCTACGTAAAGGATTTAAGCGCATAATGTCTTATTCAAGTTATATGTCGTTTTTTTACGAAAAATATTAATTAAATACATGTAGGTACTTAAACAAACACTTTAGTGAGCAAATATATCCGCGTTCATATTTTTTTCCGCGAGTTCATCTTACGTAGCAGGAACATACTTTTTCATGCTTATTGCAAGTTATTTTATCGCAAGTATTTAAAATATTTTTTTAAGAGTAATAGGTAAAAATATTTGCGACATGTTACATTTACCATTATAATAGCTAACAAGAGGGGTTCCGTAAAGTAATATTAAAACATCTATGCATCCATCCGCAGAGTGGTAACATCAAAGGTACGTAATGAAAGTACTCTAGGTACATACTCTTTGGGGCTAAATTAAAAATATTTCGTTGCAGCCGCACTCAGCTAACATTGTTTAAGGGGTGTAAACTGTATTACAGAATTTTTCGAGTTCCGCATGATCATGGTAGGTACAAGCAAACATTTTATTTTTTTATTTTTAGAACATATTATCTTAAACAAACATGTCTATATAAAAAATGCGATTTATGGTAACGTAGTTTCATTGAAAAATCCATAACAAATGTCCAGAACCCTAGTGTGCTTGAGTGAAGCACTTGGCAGGTTATTTCACCATGCTATGAGGCTATGACCAGAAGTGTAGCATTTTTATTACATTTTGAGCACGAATTTTTACGCATGGATTTATTTTTGAAGTTAAATGCCCGCAGCTAGTAACGTTATATTTTATGGTTCAGATGTTACGTGAGTAATTTAAAAATTATGGTTTCTATCAGCATACCTACTAGTCTGTGGTCTCTATCTAGTCGTGTCACTAGTTCCTTCGAACAAGTGCGGTAAATTACGCATCAAAGGCTGCTTTCGTGCACTAGACACATTGATAGATAAAAAGGTATATCTTCAGGTTTTTAAAGTGGGCTTTACAGCCATCTCTTCTTTCTATATTAGCCAAGATACGGATACATTTTTTTGAGAATGAATAGGTCTTGTACATCCGTGCTTGCCCCATACCAAAATGCTATAAGATAGATGGGAATAACACATAGATTATGCGGTAGGCAAATCAGTTGACTTTTTTAGCTCCCGAAGTGCATACGTGAAGCTCGATAATTTAACTTTTTGAATATGTTGTTTGAAGTTTAAATGAGCGTCAATATTAATTCTAAGAGCCGGTTTTGGCGGGTCTAAATGCCATAACCTTTGTTTTTGTATACTTTATTTCTAAGATGTGATCCAATATCCAGTTAGAAATATCAGTTAGAACGTTTTGTATTGTGCCAATGATATGTTATAGAATATCATTGTATTGTGCCGTTGAATTTGTCAGCGCTGCTACATTACATTTACAAATAATGTAGTGTGCAAAGAGGACAGTCGTTGTATTTACATATTTAGGTAAGTCATTTATGTATTTAAAAGACAAGATGAATAAACCTCAAAAATTTGCATTTAGAGGAGCCAAAATACCTATAGCAGCATAATAATTTCTTAGTTAGCAAATCGTAAAGAAAACCATTCGAACAACTAAAGTAAGTATTTAAGTTTTAACAAGGAAACCAGTGAGAAGGTAAAGCCTCAGTTAGACTGTGTGGTAAGTACAAAATGACCACCTGAAGTCAAAATCTTGCCGATCTGTTAGTAATTTAAACGACGCCATAAAAAGCTTTCCCTCTTCATTGAGGGTACCGAACTGTTTTAAAATTTACGCTTGATAGCGAGCCTAGCCTCATAGTGCTCGGTGTAGGCAAGTTTAATAATGATTGTGAGATGATTATATATATTCGTGTGTATACTTACTTAGTAATACACACGGATACACTATATTGATATCTTTTTTGACATATCAAAAATTTGCAATGAAATCTTTTTTGACATGTAGAAAGTTTGCGATTAAAAAAACCTTTGAAAATCCAGCCGCAGCAGTTTCGTCCCGCACAATGTAGCAAAGGCACCACGAGGTGAAACAGCAAGAGCTTAGAATCGGTGAAAGTGCGGCTAACTCACCGGTTTCCAATAAAAGTTGAGCTAAACTTCCGTAATTCCGTTTCGTTTGAGGATCAGGGAGATTAGGGAGTTGTTTGAGTGACAATGGGAATTCTAAAGTAATAAAATAATAATGTCATACATTCGTGGCAAACAAACTTGCATGTAGGTATTAAGTAGGTACTTGTTTTTTTTTTAAATTGAACTCTGTAATATCATTTGGCACTGGTTTTTACGCTAAAAAAGCAAAAGCCTCTTTGTATCCACCTGTCATTAGTGGTACCGATAAATTGAATGCCACTGATATTTCCTTCAAATGAACTATATAATTAACAGAGTTGAAATATAGGTTGGTATAAATTTGGTACCTACTATACTGTTGACGATGGGTATAAGTACAATTCTCATTTTCACCATAGCCTTGTAATGGAATTTTAGATTAACTGCAAATGTCAGGCAATGTATTGCTTTGGTGGTTGTATTATTATGCTTACCTATAGCATTTTCAGAAAAGAACTTCAGAAAATGCTTCAAATTACCGTAAAAATTCCACGTACAAAATCACAAAACCACGATTACAGACGTATTAATCAGAGGCGTCATAAACGAAATGTGCGTTATGATAAATCGGCCGAACAAAAAACCAATGGCTCCCGGGACCAATTTGCAGATTTATGGGTCGCCGGGCCTCGAAAACATCTGTCGTCGAAAAAACGGGTAGGTACTGGTTAATTTGACCCAAAGCTTGCCTCAGCGATTAGGGTGATTTGGCTGTGACTTATTGAGGCAATGGCTATTGAATTTCGAAGTACCTCTCTCAATCTCATAGCTCTGAATAGCCACTCTTAGGAATACTATCACAAAGTGCCTCAAGAGGGTACCAGGGAATACTGCTATCCAAAGACAGGTTACGTTTCCAATCCATCGAACTGCAAACGTAACCTGAAACCCAGTCTAGCAGATCCGTTTAATCAAAAGCTACACCCGCTCCAATCAGTCTCCTATCTATGTATTTAGCCGTGGCTGGACTTGTTCTATGCTGAACTAACCAGTCAAACATAGCCCGTCTTTCAGCCATACAAAGTCTGATAGCTATCCCATCATCTCATTATATTGCTTTAAAGATTTGCAGATGCAAGCTTATGATTTCTTGCCATTACAGAATATGTTTGTCACAACAAGGACACAAAGATCTCATGCTCAATAAAACCAAAGTGTAGTCAAAATTCGGATGTCCGGAGTCTGGGAGCATAATAAAACTTCAACGGAAAACTTGTCGATAAATCAGAAAAAAGGTCAAAGATTTCACTTGGGGATTTGTAACAGGCGAATATTCGATGTTAGTGTCTTTTGAAATAAAATCATATCTCTCGATTTTATTCAATGTTTGTCAGAGGTCAAGTCTGTGATTTTATTAGTCCGTTGGTATTTTGCTACGCCACCCACCTTCGTCCTCTTCAAAATTAGACGTAGGTAGGTATGAAACATTATCTCCAAACTATATTGGATAATGAGTATTTTTGTCTACTAATCACATCACGGTAGCAGCCACTAACAGTAAACAGAATATAACTCCACTTCTAAATACATTAATTAGTACTCTATACAAAGATGTTTTCCAACACATTTTCTTAATTGAATTGGATGCTTTCGACTCGAAGTCGGTTTGATTCTTCCACGTATTGTCTATTTTCCTGCGCAAAGTTTCCAAATAAAAAGATAATGTAGAGCATACAAATTTCATCCAAATTCTTTCAGTGGTTTTGGTCAGAAATTAAGTAGGTATGGACAAAAATATAAAAAAATGTTTTTAATTCAGACCAAGGATCCATATTGTGTTAGTAGCAACTTACAACTTAAATTAGTGCCCAAACCTACTTAAAAATATAATTATACACACAGACTTTCGCATTTATGATTGTACCTATGTGATTTTTTACAGATATAATAAAATTTACTTATTCATGTTACTGAGTTCATTGTACAATGTTTGATACCCACGCAACAGCTTAAGTATATTATTTTTACTAGAACGTAATTTGTCTGGCAATGGGTACAATAAAATATTTTTCGCTTGAAGCTAAGGGCTTTATCGATAACGGCTGGTTAGTCAGCCTTTTGTTCTTA
The DNA here is from genome assembly GCA_949320045.1 of Scotopteryx bipunctaria. Lineage (NCBI taxonomy): Eukaryota > Metazoa > Arthropoda > Insecta > Lepidoptera > Geometridae > Scotopteryx > Scotopteryx bipunctaria. Next base: position 5,804,581 of record OX439450.1, on the reverse strand, counting down.
GTAGAAGTAGGCACAGAAAATTTTACTTTGGTAGGTACAAATCAATAGAAGTAGCGGAATACAATAGTCACCTACAACATAAGTCATGCCTATATTTTACCATAAGAATGTAAGTTTACTGTTCAATCGCGAAATAACAGCTTAACCAATTGGATAAAAAGCACCAATCGAGTGAAACGGTAGTAATGATGTAAAAAAATAATGAAAGTAGTAGTATCTTATAGGATAACTCATCATTCAAACCCCATCTCTTGTTTTCGTCGAGTTATTCCATCATCAGAGTAGGTAAAGAATTTGGAGATCGATTAGAGAAATCTTCATCATACAGAGATACTTTATTACTCGTATTTTAATTCATCGAGGATAGGAGATTTCTTTAGGAGGTTCCTATAAAATTAATAATCATCATCAATGTAAAAGAAGGCTACTGGATGTTGACATAGGCTTCTTCAAAGATTCAGTGTATCTCCATACACCGACCACTTGCAACATTCTAAGTCCATCGGTCCATCGCACCGTAAAAGAGGATATATAAAATGTTTTTATTCCCCGTGTTTCCCATACCTTGCGGTATTCAGGCGACCCCAGACGCGTTCAGAGCCCATTCAGATAACATCGAAGCATCGCGTGCTTATCGCCTAATCGCCTATTGTACAATAACGATGCATCTCCGCATGATCACGGATTCCCACCGTATCGGACATCAGTCATGCCTTTCTATGAATGTAGATCTCGGGTTATTTGGATTATGATGTTTGGAAATTCATTGTTTTCTTAATCTTTAGGATTGGACCTATTTTCTATAAAGTTTTATTTTCTGGATCTAGAAAAAGCTGTGACCGTTTTACTAAATGTTTTAATAAAAAAACAGTTTAGTTATAAGGGTCGCCATCACAGAATACTGAACTTATCTGTCGTATCCTGTGATCTGCATTTATAAAACAAATAATAAAAATCAGTGTCTTGATCAAAACTAATAGAAAGTTTTATGAGTTTACTTTCAATTAGTTTACGTACCTACTGAACGTGCCCGAGTAGAAAGTACCATCCTTTATTCATAATTTAATTAAGCTATAGATCCCACTTATGTCACTAAAACAATTCACAACAACAAAGATTACACCCCATCTCAAAGCACACCGCATTCATCCCGAATCAAGAGAAGCTTGAAGTTCCAATTATCGCTGAAAATTTTAGCACATTACCGTTTGTTCATACAAAGCCTGTAGCAGAGATGGTAGTGAAATTAAATTACTATATAAATAACTGAGCGCTGTACGCTTGTAGCTCGTTTCAGAGACGTGAATTATGTAGTGATCCAATGCTCCCAGTAAGATCGCTTTGTAACACTAGGCTGTAGCCTATACAACCAACGGTCTGGGTACAAGTCTACTTGAAGGTACTTTTACATGTACCCTATTATTTAGATACACTTCAGGACCTTAATTCTGCTAAGTACTTAGTTTTCTATCCCAACCTACCATATTATAAATCCGTAAGATTGTAAGAATATGTTGTTTGTAACTCAATCACAGCGAAGGAAGTAACTTAGCATTTGACAGATACTATGTTTTCAGCAGTATGCGAACATTGAATACAAAAGCTTGTTACATCCTAGTCCAAGTTCAGGGAAACCCTTACAGTTTTGCCAAGAATCTACGTTTAGACTGATATCGAGTGCATGTAAAAAGGCACTTCTCTTGCACAATACACATACAGACAACACGTACATGAATTTTGTATGACTCGAAGGAAATTGAACAATTTCATTTCAGAGTAAAACTTAAATTTTCAAAATTCGCAAAACGCTTCTATTTTTGCAGAGAACTAGCATTTTCATACTTTGCTAAAACTACAACCTTTGGGTAAAGTACCTATTACCTACAAAGACTGTTAACGAAACAGGGTAAGGTTACATTACCTACCCTATTACTCCCAAGGTTAGTCTAGTTCATTTTCAAGTACTCAGCATACCTCGTAATTTGCGGCGTAACATTCCAACCTTTGAAACAGTTCCAAATTTAGCTTTAAAACAGATTTTAAGAAAGAATTCTCGACAATAGCATAATTTTTGATGGTCAAACATTAAAATAAAAGTTTGCCAGCTACGACTTTGGGAAGTTGGCAGCCGCTACCATGGTCTTAATATGATCAAGTGCATAGAAACAAAACTCACTTCACATGTCTTCAACTATAAAATATAACGCATGTCTGTCAATTACGTATTCTGAGACTGCAAGAGTTTCACTGCGACGCTACTATCAAAGAGATATCAAAGATTGAGTTTCAGATCTGTATTAAAATATAATTTTATTATTTCTGCTATGATACTTTGGCAAGATACAATGATTCAAATTATAGCATTATGCCTTTCAAGCTTATCCTGTTTGGGTTGTTGTTTTCATAATTAAAATGATCACTTTGATTTTATTTCAGGATGCTTGAATCTGCTAACATTCTGTACTAAATATCCAAACTTTTCTCCGTTTTAATGTTATTATCTGAACAGTATAAGTATTTACTGAAAACAAGCATTAAGTTCTTCCTAAAAGGCATGGCTCTGATTACCTACTCTATATATTTGTCAGAAACATTAAGAATATGGCCTGGAAAGAGAGTATTTTTTCCCTCAAATTTTAATAATTTGAACCTAGGCTAAAAGGCCTTGGTTTAAAAGTATGCGCCAATTGAGCCATAAGCCAGAGCTTCACCGCGAGTCATCACATCCTATTACCCTGCATCTGTTTGCGGCTCGGCAGCTAATCTCGGTGTCACCCGGGGCGTTCTCCGCGCTCCTTACTTATTTATGCTAGCCTGGTACTTTCAGAACCTAAATGACCCGCTTTCAAGGTATTCTGAAAATTGGATTAGGTTTTAAGATGTATTTGTATATAATATAAAATGTCTAATAATCTGTATCTAAAAAATATTTTGAAAAATGTATTTACGGAAATAAATACATATTGCTGTGCCCCACACCGTTCTTTTGTATTATGCATGCTATTATTCAAAATCATGTTTAAAATTCAGCTCCAAATCACCGTGTGTAAAATAGTAAAATAATAATATTCAGATCCTATAAGTTACATACATACTTATTATCACGTCCGTACCCCTAATGGGGTGGGCAGAGCTACAAGTAATCTTAAGAAAAGTTGCAGCCACTCTTAATTTAAAGTCCCAAGATGATAATGATGAACCATGGCGACAGGTATATACGGTTCAAAGGTAAAAAGAAAAAGGTATATAGGTTCGCCTATATAGGGTCCATCATGTTGGAAAGGACACTAACCCTTAGTCGACTTTTACACATTCTCAGAGAGAGAAGTAGCTGGACGTAATTGTTTTTTCTTTACTTCCAGTCCAGAAGAGAAGAAAAAGGTTCCATGCAGAATCATATTTTATTGCATTACATTTCCTCGCGAGTATGTAACTAATAAGCTTTCATACTGTTAGTATCTTCAGTCTTACGTCTATTTGACTAAATTACTCGCTCGCTGGATGGCTCAAACGCAATGCCAACTATAACTAAAATCCGCCTGAAGGCGGTGTAGGTAAAGAAAAACTTTGGAGAAGGCAAATCTTGTCATATTATTTGAACCTTAATATCTGAGAAATGCAATTTGTAGCTATCATAGTAGATGAGCTTTAAATGAGCTTAGACAGAGTTTTAAAATAGGCTTCACTTTAATTTTCACGATAAAGAAATCCGTTTCATAAATATGCTGTAGAGTACCTAGTAATTTTTCTTAAAGATTATTTTTTTGTACATAGTTGTAAAAAAAACTAATTTTGACAGTCAGTTTCTTTACAATTACTTGTATTCCACTAGAATAATTCCAGTGTGCCACCTCAGCTTATTTCTGAGATGTTTACATCAGATAATTTATGGATGTTGGTACACGGTTTCCACCAGTTTAGATAGCTTTCTTGAAGACTTCCAACCTGCGCTTTGGTGCTTCCGTATCGGTACCTTCTCGGAAAACATTTGTTTACTCGGCTGCAGTGTAGGAAATGTCTGGGGAAGTATTTAAATCCATTCGTACAGAATGTAGTAGGTAAGCTGAGAGAACTACATGTTTACAAAGTATGGAGGGTATATTAAGTTATGGATGAAGGCATACATGTGAAATGAAACTCTAACTTCAAAAAGGCTCTTTGGTGATCCATAGCGCGTAAGAATATTTTTTATTTTATTAGTTCAATGTCGAAGTATTGTCAGTTGTATTTTTACATTTTCATTAAAATTTCCTATAAATCCTACTAATATTAAAAATGCGAATGTTTAAATATTTGTATGTTAGTATAATTTGTGTTTGAATCACAAACAAACGGCTGAAAATTTTTAAATTGAACTTTTTCATGTACCGAATGCTAGTAAATAATAAACCAATCCGGATAAAATATTATGTACAACATGCAAACATTTCTTTCAGTGCAGCAATCGAACCCGCACATCTCTCTCCTCAGCACGCATTTAAAAAGTATTTCCTCAACTGTGCAAAATGCGAATAAAATATAGAAATTTGCTTAATTTTATATCCTTGATTATGCCTACCTCGAGGCTTCTTGAATTTACTTGGTACGAGATTGTCAAATATGCAAATAGAGGCTTTTCCGCTAAGCCAGCTAAGGATTCAGTTCAAGGTTAATGTCGAAGGTACTTTTTCATAGTAGTCTTATAAACTTCCTATTGTTGCCATCTCATTTCGTTGATACGAAAGTAACAAAAAAATATAGTAGCCTTGATAAAATAATTGATTATGAGTGAGGGACTTTGAGGCAATTAATAATGTCGTGGATTTCTTCTGTCTTCAAATATAATTTTCCCAAAAATACCAGCTAAACGTAAATTGAGTTCAGCGGCTGATGAATTATAATCAATCTAGGCTTATTCTAAGAAAATGCGTTCTAGAAGTTTGATTGAGTACCTATATACATAAGGAGGGCAAATCTAACTACTACGTTAATACAAACTAAGGAAAGAAGGAATAATCTTCTTAAACGAGTAGTTTAGTATAAAGTGACCCCACCTTCCGTGGATCCAATGGATTATCTATACGAAAAATGATTGTGAGATTATGCTACACCAGTACTTTCAAACGATAAAAGAAAACAGTGAGGAAACCGGCATTTCGCAGAATCTAAAAAAGTTTGAAACTTGAGTTAAGCGCACAAAAGGAGTTTCTTTAATTTGAAGTTACCTAAGTACCTATTTTTTCTAAAGCTAGGTAAACAGATGGGATATCCAGTACATTTCCCGAGTCAATTCCGTTTTACAGATGTTTCATAGACTTTGTTATTCGACTTTACAGCTACGTTTAAGGTTTAATGTGCGCCCGCCATTAACGTCTCGTAATCGGCAGTAAACTCATTTAGCTATGGCGATAGGTCGTTGGGTTGTAAAGGGGTCTATTGCACTATGACTATTGGTTCTATAGCGGTCGATAAAATTATCTTATCTCTGTGTGATAGTTACAAGTATCCTCACTGAAAGACACAAATTTTAGGAGTAATAACTTTCTCGACTTCCTCCTTGACCATTTTTTAATTCGTAAAAACCTTTATTTGGTTTTGTGTATTCATTATGTTATCTTTCTACTGTTGGTTTTCCTTTAAATAAATACATAAACAAATTATTATAAACCTTTCTCCAAGCGACATTGCTAATGAAGAGAGCATTGGTGGTCTAGTGGTAGCGGCCCCACCTTCCGATCCTAGGGTTGTGGGTTCAAATCCGGTCATGCACCAATGGATTTTTCTGTTCGAAAAATGCATGTGTGCTATTCCAATACTCTCAAACGGTGAAGGAAAACATCGTGAGGAAACCGGCATGTCGTATAAACTAAAACGTTCGAAAACATGATGTGCCAAGTGCATAAAAGAAGCCTTTGAGGCGCACTTTAAATCTTTCCACCACGCCGGTTCGAAAGCACTATTGACATGACTAGTAATATGTTACTTTGTATTTATTAGTTTAGCTTATATTAGTTCAATAAGTAAGTAAAAATGTACTCAGACAGTTGCTTTAGTACCTAAATATCTTTTAACGAAAAGTTTCTATGAAATGTTTGTTGAAGAAATGTTGAAAGTTTTCTATATTTCGCTTCGAAATATTTTTCTATAAATGTGGTAGGTAATATAGAGTAACGTGAGTACTTGGAGTGGAACTAAGACTACCAAAATAATTACCTTCTGCCTACAATAAAAATGATATTCGATGCCGAAAATCGTACAAATATCGTATCGTCTTGAATAAAACATAATTCAAACAATGAAGTAACAGTTACGACTGTCTATAACCGTTTGCCACCAGCAAACAGAGACTAATTGCATTCCATTCCAGGAATTACGAATAAATGAAATAAATGAAGCAATTATATCTGAGAAAATAATACAAAAATCAGCGTGAAATTGTCGTCTATTGGGATTCGTTTCGTCCTTTGTAATTACTTATTACGATAGGCTTGTCTAGTAAGCTCCTTTGTGTAGCTCAATTGGTTTTATTACTAAGTAGGTACGTACTTATTGCTTTCTTTACCTCTTTGTCTCAAGTATCGTAATTATTGATTAGGAACTGGTGTTTATAGTTAGGTACTTATATTTTGAGGGCTTCATATCTCTGGAGTATGAAGACAGGAAAAATAAATTATAATGTAATAATAGATCCGATCCTATTTTTAAAACTGATTACTTTTTAAGATTCCTCACCCGAAGAGTACAAACGGGACCCAGTTACTAAGCCTCGTGTCACTAGTTCTTTCGTACCAGCGTGGTGAAAGGATTTAAAGTGCGCAAGAATACGTTTTTACTTTTTTGCTATAAATGATCTATGCAGGTACCTACGGTCATTTGGAATATGATCATGAAAAAATTAGAGTTATAAAAACTATTACCGATGTGTCTATGCTACAGGCAGAGTAGGTAGGTACCTACACACTACAAAGGCAAAATAAAGGACAAAACTATGACAACTATAAAATAACGGAGATGTAAAGTTGAAGATCTGTTCCTCGTTTGTCACGCTTTCATTGAAACCGGGGTTTGAGTATGGTCCCAGGTAGTCTAGAGTTACCTAGACTAGCTCACAGGGAATTAGTCAAATAGGACTTGTAAAGTTTACCTACACTCGATCCTACTATTGATTCTCGAACGGTGAAATTGCACCCGTTTGCTATCAGGCCTGAGAATGGGAAAGTATTATTTTATAAATAAGTAGAGAAATAACATCCCTTTCGGCCATAGCCACGATACAAGGAATGCTAGTATCCATGGACGATGTCATGTGGCTGATAAGTGTCATTTAGGTATTTTCTCACCGGCAAACTGATGAAACGTGTAGAGTGGTAGGTACATGTTGAGCGATGGGGTTTTTCATTATAATCAGCAATACCTTGAAGAAGTCTACTCTTGTATACCAGAAATTCCAGGAGAAATGTCCACTTTTTCTCGTGAGACAAAGCCGGTGCCATATATTTTGTTCTGAATTTTTCACCTCTATGTTCTTCATCTTGTTTATAATTCCTCGTGGAAACATTAGTACGGGCTACTCCTATGCATTAGTCAAATACTGTCCAGCAGTTTGTCTGAGTTTGTAGTTCCAAGTTGTATATTAAATGGAATGTGTTGAGATAATCCTTTTTATATAGGAAGAAGCTAAGACGATTTGTGAATATCGTATAATCATCGAAAGAAATGTTATAGTGAATCACCAATTTCAATAAATAATTTATTGCACTTATAGAGAACTGTGAGATAAACCTGAGCTTGCAAGCGGTAGAATCTACATGTTTCTTGCTAGATATTTAAATGAAAGTATAAGTAAAATTTTACTAATATTAAACTGTGTGAAAGTTTGAAAGTAGGTACCCACGTTTGTCTTTAAATTATGCTAAAACGTCTGATCAGATTTGGATGTTTGAAATGTACGAGTGCATTTTTTTTCTATCCAGGGACCACGTTAATGCAGTCGCGGTGTACATGTTTATTTTGTTTAGTTTTCAAAACGTTGAACTGGAAATAGGTTTGCACGAGTTTCTTTATTCAAAATTGTTTTTACATTCTATTCAAGCATGTTTTACATAGAATCAGCGTGTTGGAGTAACTTGTTTGTCAACTTCTCAAAATCCCAAAGGGTTGCAGCCTTTTCAGTCTTCAATGAGTCTTCTTCGTAATTAGTTTCTAGCTTTCCATCACTGAAAGAGCGTGCATTTTATTATTTCATAATTAAATTACTTGAAGGACCTCTCTATTTATATTAAAAAATGCGGACAGACGAACAAAAGGTGTCTCCGGATTTTTTTATTCAAATTCATGAGATTTTTTTACAAAAGTTCTCTTTTCTACAACTCACGCAGCAATTTAATTTTACAGTTTTGTGAGGGAATTGAAAAGGAACAATTAGGTAACTACTCACAGGGCTCTGGGTTTATTAAATAAATAATGTTGTTGCCTTGGGCCTCGGGTCGGACCGGTATTGCTTCGATACCACTACCCTTGAATACCTTGCGAATATAACAATATCGACGCTAAGGCTACTTCGATTTGTTACGATATTGTAATATTGATATTGATAAACTATAAGTACTTACTATACAGTAACTATACATGCCATTAGAATGGCAGTTCCAGCTTGGATATTTTCGACGGTTCGACGACCTCTGTGGCGAGGCGGGCGAGTGCTCGGCTGAGACGCAAGAGGCGCAGGTTCGGTTCCCGCTGCGGGATAAATGTTTGCATGCTCTGCAAATATTTCTTCCGGGTCTGGGTGTTGTCATATTAAATAATAAATAAATATTTGTGGACATTTCACACAGCGCCATCTAGCCCCAAACTAAGCAAAGCTTGTACTATGGGAACCAGATAGCTGATAGAATACTTATATTATATAATACTTATAATATTATGTATTATAAATATGTATTTACAAAAAAAAGAATATAAGTATTCTATCAGCCATCTGGTCCCCATAATACAAGCTTTGCTTAGTTTGGGGCTAAATAGTGCTGTGTGATATGTCCTCAAATATTTATTAATTTTATTTATTGTTCATCAGTTTTGCGCTATAACTTTGTGGGTTGAAGATAATGATCCTGAGAAAGAGTCCTTTTGAATTATGGTGATAGAATGAAAAGATCCTGTGCGTTCTGTAATTAATGTCACCTTAACTACAACTAAAAGTTCTACTAGTTTTACTACTATTTCTACTACAACCTCTAAATATGATAAGGACGACCCCACTCAAAGGTATATACATTTTTCTATTTTTATTACGTATTTCTAAAAGCATGAGCTAGTGTTTAACGCTGGTGACGAAGTCTAGACTCATTGAAAACCTCCATATTGCAAATGCAAGAAGCTTATGTTGCAACTCGATAGATGTTGGTTAGTCGAGATAAAATCGAGAAAGCATAGTGCCCATCCCGTTTATTTAGGGCACGATCTAACTCGCATTTCTTTGTCAGCCTCTTTACCTTACTGAATAAAATATTCGAGATATCTTCACTTTCCGAAAATGCCTGTGCAATATTAAAGGAATTTGGCAAGTTATTGATAATACGGACCTCGGGGTGAAAGGGTACGTTATCGAAAGGTGCGATTTTAATAGTGAGAATTTATTATCTCACATTTTTTACTTGCTTTTTTGCAAAATCAGTATTGTCTGTTACGACTAAAATACAAAAGTAAAATTTCTACTCAGTGGGTACAAACTCTTCGAATCATTATTTTTAATATTAAATTTAAATTCAATAAAACCTATCCGTATCTATATACTCTATCCATTGTATGAATATCTCACTCTGATGTGAATTCTCAAAGAGATCCCAATTCCCCCAGGATTTTAGAAGAAATCCATCTAGTAGGTACCTACTCGCGGCCAAGTTCTGGTGGCTTGTGGCGCACACTGAATAATTTAGAGGCTATGGAACTTCGTCTTCCAAATATACTAACTAGTATCGAATTAAATTTCTACGTACAATTTGGCTCTTACCGTAAGAAGTAAGAACAATTAAACAGGCTTACAGATGTTTTATTTTATAATCTGAACGCTTTTTTAAATATTTGACACTAACTGATGTTTCACGGCAGCGTAATAATGAACACGCCCTGAAAATCCGTTGCGTCGTTCCCACTCGTTTAATATTACCTAAATATTCTGCATAATACAAAATTACTAAGATAAAACCCAGCAAATGAACGTAAAAGTCTCCAACCTTTTTATCAGGGTCCAAAGACTCACTGGTCCTATTATCCGGTCCATAAAAGGCCCTACGGCCTATTTACCTTACAAAACGCCCGGTCACTACACCTGCTAACTAATTTTATTAATTTTAATCACCATGTCTCGCGTGCGGACACACATTAACTCTCGTCCTATGAAACATGGTTCCCGATAAAATAACTCGCTGTATAAACGTGTTGCAGAATTAGAGGTGGAGTGTTCCGTAGATTTTTGATAGTTCCTGTTCTTTTCTAAATGATTAGGTTTTCAATTGCCCTCCTTCGCAGTTAGCTATATGTGTATATGTTACTCGATGTCTCTACTAATATTATATACCTACTATATATAAATAATAATAATAATAACTAACGAAAGGAAAAACTATGTAGGTACTTATTTTACTTTTTTATGATTACATTTAACGGAGACATCGAGTAACATACATAGAAAAACAACGAGAGCTAAAAATATTTAGTCACTTTCATTTCATCAAAAAGATGACCAGTGCTTAGATATATTTATTATCCCTAATGTATATTATGATCAGGAATAGTCTGATGTTATTTATAAAATAGAAAACATAGCTTAAAGTTTGAATGCTGTGAGAAATGCGCCTTCATAGACGATTTCTATTATGTGTATAACAAACTATACCAGTTAATGGTCAGAATGTTGTATCGATGCCCTTTGATTTTGTAGAGCATGCTCTAAAAGGGTAGGATTACAGTAACAGTTCTGAATCCAAATTAGGACTGACTGTAATAAATGTATCAGAGAATCCTGAATGGTAGTCTGTGCAGCCTTCGGGTACAGTTACAGCTGTGTAGGCTAATAACCGCTAAAGAAGTAGGTAAACAAAGACTCGATTTACAAAATCCTACTAATATTATCAATGTGAAAGTTAAATATAAATCTTACTTATATTATAAATGCGAAAGTTTGTGAGTTTGGATGTTTGTGCCAAAATCACGCCTGAACGGCTGAACGGATTTGATTGAAACATGAAATATACATAGTACATGTGCTGGATTAACATTATAGGCTATTTTTAGATACCACGCGAGTGAAGCCACGGGAGGCAGCTAGTGTAATATAAATATTTGTGGACATTTCACACAACGCCATCTAGTTCCAAATGAGCAAAGCTTAAACTAAAAACTGTAAATACATAGTATTGAAACACCCAGACCTGGAATAAATATTTGCAGATTATGCAAACATTTCTCCCACAGCGGGAATCGAACCCACGCCTCTTGCGTCTCAGTCCAGCACTCGCCCGCCACGCCACCGGGGTCGTCAAGTTTGTGAGGATGTTTAGATGTTTGTGCCTCAATCGCGTCATAACGGCTGAACGGATTTGAATAAAACTTATAATACGTGTAGATACTGGAATAGGTAATACATTGGCTACTTTTTATTTGGGAATACGCAAACAAAGCCGGGGGCGGCAGCAACACATAAACTACAAAAGTAAATATAGGAACGATTTATTATAGTCCCACGATTTTGTTTATGTGTGCGGTGAGAATCAAAACTCGCTTTAGCGCTGAGAACGTCAATCCAACAAGACTCGCATGAGAAAAAATCCAAAAAAAACCCTACTTCCTACTAATAATTATTTATGCGAAAGTTTATGTATCATTAAAATTGGAATTTATAGGTCGTTATCTGGAATAACACGTCGCCAACTTTTTATCGGAGTACTATGCGAGCGAAGCCACAGGCAGAAGCTGGTAGGTAAATAATAATTAAAATCGTTTCCCGCGTGTCCCTACGGAACTCTACTCCAATATTATACTCAGAAACGCCCCTTTAAAGCATCATTAAACGTGTATGAACGATAAGGATTATTGTTAATGAGCTATGTTATGGTAAAATGACGTTTTTCGTGGTTTACGGCCATACAATAACGTGGCTTTTTACGAGCACAGCGGATGAAAGATAAGTTTGCAGCAAATTATGGCGCCCGAAAGCCCGAAAATTGAAGATTACTTTGAAATAGCGATCCATCCCTAAGATACCAGATGTGATACAGTAAAGTAGGTACTATTTTAACATTACATAATTATTATCAGGTTTTATTCTTTTAAGATTTGATTTTAACGAGCTAATAAAAAAGTTAAGTATTTTTTGCTGAGTTACTAGGTTAAAATATTTTTCAATGTGTACTTAGATTAACTTTAAAAAATATGAAATGGAAAAGCGTGTTTGGTGTAGGTAACTATTGATTCAACAAAAGATTGTAAAATAGAACGTTGTTAAAAAATGTGTAATCTTGAATAAGTACGCAGTATGGAACTATAGCGTGATTAAACTTAAAATATTTTGAAGGTATAATTTATTATTTCATTAGAAATTGTTTTCGTAAACGATAGCTTAACTAAGATAAATAAACATTATAATGGTAAATGAGCCACGAAATACACAAAACAATTAATAACTGTTTATCAAGTGCCAACACTTGAGATATACCATGATAACCCGAATACGACACGCGAACTTGAAACTGAAAAATATAAAGAACGAGCTAAGATGAAGCTATGCTATAGCTATACTCTGGGTCTGGGTGTTGTATTAATAAGTATGTGTTTACAAAAAAAGTATATAAGTATTATATCAGCCATCTGGTGCCCATAGTACAAGCTTTGCTTAGTTTGGAGCTAGATGGCGCTGTGTGATGTCCACAAACATTGATTTATATAAACTAGACTACACTATTTATATGATTTAAGAGTGACTTATTTCTTTTTTAGTTCCTTGACAAGCCTTAAATCAACCGTAATCATTTATTGAGGTAGGTTATTTTCGTCTCTAATAGTTATCATTCTGTAACAACACCTTTGACAAAGGACGACTCGTAAACCTTATAATAGGTATTTATTTTGTATTTTTTTATGATAATCCCTATTCTTATTTATCATCCGTCTCAGTGGAACAAACGCTAGTGTACAGATGAATTAAATTCGTGAAAGGCTTTATTTAATATTCACCCTCAGCGTGAAAGCCTCAAAGGTTTGGATATAAATCAAAGTTGGCTCTAGTTTGAAACGAACTCGGTACTTGAATAATTTAAACATTTTTAAAGTCGTTTTAAATGAATTCAGGTGTTTTGCTGAATTTCATTGTTTTTAATTTACTTTTTTTTGATAAATGTCTTTCCTTAAAATATTAAAATATCATTAATTTTATGTATTTGCCATATTTGTTTATCTAATCGTGATGTTATAGCAATGGTTGGGTACAGAAATCTAAAATTAGTATTTAAATCTGGAAATTCAGCATGAAAACTGAACTAAGTCTAACTAGAACCATTTCAATGGAAAAGCTATTACTCAGAAATATGTAACTTAATAACGAAATTATGGTTTATAATAAAATAATAAGAGTAGGTAATTAATTATTTAGCTTTACTAACAGAAATAAACTTACATACAACTAATACAAATATAATTTAAACAAAAGATACAGTCGGGCTGTCTAAAGACCGTTGCAAACGATCTAAAGATCATCTCAGACTAACTACATTAAAAATTACAACTCCAAATAAATGGTTCCATGTGTGTTCTATATGTTTGGTGTATTTTTGTAAATTGGTTTAATATCGATATATACGATTTACCCAGCATTTTACCGTTTTTTAAAGTTTGTCAAAAACTGTTTCAGACGTTTCTCTTCCGTTATCCCATGTTAACGAAAAGGCTTCAGTCAGGCGCGGGCGTCCCAAAAGCTCAGATTATGCGGATTACATGCACGCTCCGATTCAATTAGATTTCATAAGACAATGGGACCCGTATGACTGCTTCAAAGTTTTACGCAGAAAACCGGCTGCTTGTGCTCGTTTGTCTTTTCTTAGGCACTCAAGTTTAGGTCAAAATACGTCAGGTTGATGAATCCTAAATAGTATCTCTATAAAAGCTTTTGGACAAAATCCGGTGAAGTGTATCTCTACGTATATGGTGCGAGTGAACTTTTTTCCTTTTAACTATAGATTTCAGGAAGCAAAATCCCCTACTACATTGCTGTAGGAATACAAAAATATTCATTTTGTTACCACCTACCTACTTTTTATTCCTGAGAGATATTCCACTGCGTCGTACCGGCAGAAACTTATATCCTGCTTTTGGTAAAATGCAGGCTTTTATCTGGAAGCCACGGAATGTTGGCTATCAGACCAATAATTATACCTATTGTCTTATTTTATGGGGCACTGTGGGGCATGTTGAGAATCTAGGGGTAAAGTGAGAATGGATTGCCCATACTTTTTATGACCTGCTATAAAGTTCAAAATGTTTACTTACATTTACTTATATTTTTCAGGATATTTTAGCGCGGTACCTATCCCATTTGATGATCAATTACGAAAAAAAATGTTTTTTGTATGGGACCCCCTTTCATTTTTTATAGGTATTACTTAATTTGTATTATATGTTCTTATAGCGGCAATAGAAATACGCAATCTGTAAAAAAATATATTCTTTTCCTATTACAGTTCATGAGATAGGTACAGCCCGCTGACAGACGGACGGACGGACGGACGTATGGACGGACCAGCAGCGGAGGCTTAGTAATAGGGTCCCGTTGGCACCCTTCGGGTACGGAACCCTAGAAAAGTGTTTCTGTTTTTTTTTAGTATAATATTTAAGTTACGGCTATCAAGTATTCTCGATTGAAATTCACCTCGTCCTCGAACCGTGACAGTGACGCGACGTCCACGTTGTCCGTGTCAGCACGTCGATCTTACAGATAATCTAGTTAAATGAAAACGTGCCTTGTTTTTACGAGATCTAACTTGCCCGGATAAAACGGGAAAATGCAGGTACACATTTTAATAAGCTGGGGTTTTCTGAGAATCATTTAGCAGGTATTTTTTTACGACAATATAGTACATACA
The DNA here is from genome assembly GCA_949320045.1 of Scotopteryx bipunctaria. NCBI lineage: Eukaryota > Metazoa > Arthropoda > Insecta > Lepidoptera > Geometridae > Scotopteryx > Scotopteryx bipunctaria. The sequence continues at coordinate 5,789,468 of OX439450.1, read as the reverse complement.
AATGCATGTACTACGATATCGTAAGTAAAAGATTAATAAAAATAACACCCAACTGTCACATTATTCATAGTTCTCACCCAACACTAGGATTCTCTGTGTCGTAGTTTCCGAAACTACAAGAGCCACGGTACCACAATGCAAAACATGTAAATATTTCTCTCGCAGCGGGCATCGAAACCGCACCTCAGTCCTACACGCCTCCGAGGTCCACCCCCAAACATGCATGTTGCATACACGCATTACCTACCACGTGTGAGACTACCTACACGATTAGCATTCACATCGCGAATCTAACTCAACTGTTTTCTAAAAAACGGTGACGTATTATAACGATAGTAATAAGTTCGCTTTATTTAACAATTTCTTAGAAATAAGGTAAAATAGATGTTTTGTAGTTAGTAAAGTCGCTATATTCTAAAGTTTCCTAATAATCAACATCATCATTTCAGCTTGGTATCACCTACTACTGGGTTTCTCTCACTGCCAGCCTCGATCTTGTGCGTCTCTCATTCAGGTTTTGCAAGCGATTTTATCTATGTCGTCGACCCAACGCACTGTTTAATAATAACGTTCAATCATTTTCTAAAGTATACTCTCTAGGAAATTATTGACCAATAATTACATTATAATTATTTATTTAGTTTTAATTCCTAGGGTAACAGCATGATCTTACGGCTATGGACCATTGAAAAGTTTATTTTAAATGGTCTTTTCTTTATATTACTTATGCTAATATTAACACCTTATTCATACTTCTCTGCTGAACCGGGAGTGAAGAAAACACATATAGAATGCGTCCAGTTGCTTTTCTCCCCGAGCACGTCCTGAAAGTCGACTAAGGGATAGCATCCTCTCCAACATGATGGACCATCTATATAATCATCTATCACCATGGTTCACTATATCCATTTTGGGACTTCGAATCAGGAGTGGCTGCAAGTTTTGTTATACTGGTGGCTCTGCCCACCCCATTAGGGATACGGGTGTGATAATAATGTAGGTATGTGTTCATGTCAGAAACGCTATAGTCATTTTGATAACCACGCATGTGACGGTTGCAGCTTTTTAAGGTAACACGGCTGCGTCAAACGCAAAGCCGACGCCGACGGCACGCGCGTCGATCTGTCTCACGACGGACCGCGGACAATGTGAAGAGAATACTGACGTCAACTAGGGCTGTAACAACTACGATAAAATATTTGATATAAGTACATACGACTACATACATACCTACATATTATCACGCCCGTATGGGGTAGGCAGAGCCACAAGAAGTCATAAAAAAACTTGTAGCCACTCCTGATTGAAAATCCAAAGATGGTTATGGTGAAAGATGGTGACAGGTGATCAGCCCACCGCCCATATAGATAGTCCATCATGTTGGAGAGGATACTATCCTTTAGTAGACTTTTACGACGTGCTCGGGGAGAGAAGCAACTAGACGCATTCTATGTGTTTTCTTTACTTCCGGCTCAGCAGACAAGTTGGAATAAAGTGTTAATATACCTAAGCATAAGTAATATAAAAGAAAGACCACTTAAAATAAACTTTTAAATGGTCCATAGCTGCAAGATTACGATTGCTAAGTTGGAGAGGATACTATATTTTAGTCAACTTTTGCAACAAGCTCAGGGAGAGAAGAAGCTGGACGCATTCTGTGTTTTCTTTACTCCCAGTCTAACAGAGAAGTACAATATTTTATATAATTATTATTAATCAATTTAGATAGGTTAATCATTAACGAATCTAAATGTTTTACCTGCCGAAAAAAAATTTGCAGCAAGATTTTCAACAGGAAACTTTTTAAGGGTGACAACCCTACAAATGCGTCGCACACTGGTGGTCTGTTCTATGAAGTCATTATCGCCGTGATTTCGGAAACGGATTGTGGTCACGATTGCCGTTTATTGAGGAAGAAAAAACGTAGCAATTGGTGACTGTCACCGCGACGGATTCTTGTGAATTTGAAATATCGCATGATATATCACACGAGAGATTATCGTCAAGTCTTGTGTCACCTTGAGAGAACATAATGGGCCCAACTTTTATAAAACAGATGATGGACCCGGAGTTTCCCTGTCTACTTACTTACCTAACCATTATTTTCATGAGCTTATAAATGCATATAGCGCTGCTAGATTATAGGTTTAAGCAAGATGGAAGCCTCTTGTATGAATGTATGTATATTATCACGCCTATATTCCTAATGGGGTGGGCAAAGCCACAAGTAGTAATAAGAAAACTTGCAGCCACTCCTGATTCAAAGTTCCAAGATGGATATGGTGAACTATGGTGACAGGTGATCAAACCATAGCCTATAATAGATGGTCCATCATGTTGGGGAGGATACTATCCCTTAGTCGTCTCTTACGATATAAGTCTATTATATTTTTAAAACGATTAATTTTCATACAAATATCTACCTAGCATGTTATTATAGCCTAGCATTGTGTGAATATAATAATTATCTAAGGACCCTCTTTAAAATAACTAGAGGAATGTCTATTGGAATACAACAAGTGCCTAAATACGAGTAGTTACCTATTACTGACTGATAGATAACACAGTCAACTTGTAGTTAGTTTTTTAGATTACCTTATTTGTGTGTATATTTTTGTATGATACAATACTGCTATTTTTATTTCTAAAAATTCACCAACGTATACTCAAAAGCTAAGTAAGAACAATAAAAAGTAATACACACGTGCAGCAACAATGGTGAGTTTGAAGTGGGGATATTTTAATGTGATTGGCGAGTCCCGTCTCGCAGCGTCACTGCATTATTAATGCATCGCAGACTGACATTTGGGGCTCAAGAATGGCTAGCTAGTCTGGCTACAGAACAGACATGTTTGGGTATTAGCTTAGCATAATAACCGCATAATATATTCTGAAAGTATTTTGACAGTGAAAGACAATATTCTCAGTTATAGGTATAATTCAATTCATGATGTCTATCCTAGTCAATTTACATTTTTGTGTATTATAACATAACACAAACCTTTATAGTATTAAATTATTATGGTTTAACCTATTTATATCCAGAACGGCTCTCAAAACAGCCTAGTTATTTTTAGCGAGAAGATACGATATCTACCTATTGAGTTTATCGATTTTCATGTAAACATCCATACTAATTAAACCAATTAATATTATAAATGCGAAAGTAACTCTGTCTGTATGTCTGTCTGTTACCTTTTCACACCAACTTTTAAACAGATTTTGATGAAATGTGGCAAGGAAATAGATTGCATCCGGGGGAAGGACATAGGCTACATTTTGTTGCAAAAATAATTCTCAAAGGGGGGTGAAATAAAGGATGAAAGTTTGTATAGGGAATCCATTTTTATACTACCGAGGTTAAGCAACGTTGAACGTGGCCATAGCTTGGATGGGTGGCATGCCAAAAAAATAAAAAAATAAAAACTTGTCTAACACGCAGACAACGTCGCGGGTCACAGCTAGTAAGGCAATAAAAAAATGTTTAGAAGTTGTTTCTATTTGACGGCAGTGTGTGTCACAATTCACGCGCTCAGTTCGCGACTAATTATTCCGCTGCATTTAGGAATTCCCTTTGCTGCGCCATACGCTGGAAATATTGAAATAATTCACATTCTGAGTGGTTTATTTCGTTATTTTTTACTAAATTTTAAGCTGGTGTCAATGTCCTTAAAAAAGTCCATTTACGTGGATGTTGATTGCCCATTTTTATTAAGAAAAGAACTCGCAAGAAAATATTAAGTAACTAGTTTGAAAGTAGATCATTTTCAACGAATTTTCCTCAAAAATATAATTCAAAAAGTAAAGAAGGTAAAGATTCTTAACTAAATATCAAGACCCGAACTTTTCATAAAATCGTCTCCTCACACTCCATTGGTATTCTTTCGCCGTCTAACCGTCTCATGCCTCCAAAGTTTAATTAGCTCTGTGAATTTGTCAAAGGAAAATTATCCAATCAAATGTTGGTAATGTTGCTACTTCCTGTATTTATTCCATTACTTTTTTTGTTTAAAGCGTAAGATTTTATGCAATCATTCAAATTGTCAAAATTCAATAACAACAATATACAATTACATACATAATATTATCACGCCCGTATCTCTTATGGGGTGGAAAGAGCCACAAGTAATCATAAGGAAACTTGCAGCCACTCCTGATTCAAGAGTCCCAAGATGGATAAGGTGAACCATGGTACAGGTAATCAGCACATTTAATTATGTTGATGGTCGATGGACCATCAACATAATTAAATGGGCTGATTACCTGCATGAGCATGTAAAAGTCGACTAAGGGATACTATCCTCTCCAACATGATGATGTTGGAGAGGATAGTATCCCTTAGTCGACTTTTACATGCTCGGGGATAGAAGCAGCTGGACGTATTTTATATTTTATAATAACTCCCAGTCCAGCAGAGAAATAATTCAACAACCTATAACAAAGTACAATTAACACAAAATAAATAAAACGCCTCGCCTTTTGTGCATTTGAGCCTGTTTGCCAAACATTACTTGCGTAAACTATTTTTCTGAAGAAACGGAATGAAACCGACGTTTTCTGTAGTTATACTAAAGATTTGATATTCTGAGCCATTTTTTAAAAGTCAAAGTTATTCATTTCTTAGTAGAATCACGACACTGTTTGTGTAGGACCCAAATCCATGGATTATGGGGATTTGCTCGTTGTCTCGCTTTACTTGAAAATGAATTTGGCCCACTTGTGCAATGTCGCTGAGATTAGGAGTTTTCACGAAAGTCGTTGAATTGATTCATTGTTTCAGCGAAAAACCTTTTTCTTGTGGTTTTTATGGTAACGAGCGATTTATAAATAACGTAGAAAATAATGTTCTCAGATGTAGGTATCATTAGACAACTAGTTATTTTCAACCTTATTAAGCATTTAACTTAATTTTTTTCACCATCGCTGGTCCTGATGGTCCTGTGTTCTTATGCTTACGGAGTAAGTCAGACACAATACCGTCGATTTTCAAGGATTTGTTATCTTGTATTTTTGTATTGTGTTTTTAAGTCTTTTATTTTCTTAAGACATTTCAATACAATTAGGTCTAAAGCCTGATGATCACACATTTTCCTAGAAATAAACTTATCTATATTTTTACAGAATTCTCCTTGACCTCTATCTAGCATTGCTCATACTTTAACTTACGATTGTACTGTGAAAGTGTCGGAGCTGAAAATAATTTTCCTACAAGAAAATACAAAATTCGAAGCTAGCGACACTCTGCGGCAGCGTTAGAAACTAAACTGAAAGTTTTCCCCCACAAGCGCGAGGGTTAGTACCCGTGATTTTAACTCCAGAGTTTTCGCATAGATGGCAGCATCAAGCATTTTCTAATCCCTACCATGTTTGCAGCGAATTTGATTTTTTCACAAGATTTCATAGAACTTAATTATTATCGTAATAGGATTAAAACCAATTAATTAACAGAAATATAAAAATTAGCAAATAGTGGTAGTTCTAGATAGTTTGTTAAGTCCACTAGCTTCAGCCTGCGGTTTCGCTTGCGTGGTATCCTTTTCAGTAGTTGTACATTACTACTTATATTAAGTCAAGTTTCATTTAAATCCGTTTAACTGTTACCGTTATTGCGACACAAACATGCTCCTCACCATACTGCACGTCCTCACATCCTGAAAAACTTTCGGATCTATCTATAATAATTAAGTAGAAAGATTTACTATTTAGTAACATTATTTTTCTTGATAGTTCAGATTTCACGCTGTAAGTAATTACATTGAGGTACTTGTGTGTTTTTTAGGTGAATAATTTAAATGTTTGCTTAACTTTTTTACCGTGTGTAGAAAAGTCAAAGATTATCACGCCACGTGACATGTTCCTATTCGCTTATTGTTGAAGAGGAGAAAGCAATCTCGTGTCAACGTGACAGACAGACAATTCCATTGTTTTATTAAATTGAGCACGATGTGGTGTCGTGAACTCGTGGTATAGGTAAATTGGTACGTCTTATATACCGTATCGAGTCAAAGCAATAAAAAGTGCTCTACAATTTTACACCTAGATACAACTAAGTACTCGTAGGTAGGTATATTGACGAGTGAAGGGACACTTAAAAACCTGTTCAGTTGATAAAATAGTTCTTGGACAAGATCTTAGTTCTTCTGTGAGAAAAAATTATGTGCGCTATACCAGTACTCTCACAACGGTGAAGGAAAACATCGTGAGGAAACCCGCGGCTTAGTCAGCTCCGCACGTATTGACCATGTCTTTCCTGTGGACAAGGCCGACTAAGCTGAGAGGATGGAATAGGTGCTGGGCAAGCCTACTCCATCTTAATTCGTCCTGGGCACTACAGCGTCCCGTTAGTGAAGGTAAAAGTTGCCTCCTGACGCTGTATAAATCATCTACTATAGATGGTAAACTTAGTTTCTTAGACAAAAAGGAATTTGAAATTAAAAGATAATTTAATACTAACAAGAAGAAAACTCTGGCCATTTTATAAAAAAATAGGAAAAAATTTATATACTTTTTATTTTTGTAGAGTTACTAGCGCTGTATATAGGTAGGGCTGATAAGTATTGAAAATATGGCCCCTACTTATTTTAAATACTCATAACCTAGTCCCAACCAACCTTAGTACCTAATAGGATAGATGGGTAGGTACATTTTGTAGATTTATGTGCTCAAAGTTTCAAAGAGGCAAGTGGGCAAGTGGTGGACTCTCCTGCGCTGTACTTAATTAACAAGTTTAGTCCTGCCATTTGATTAGAGCTAGTCTAAGGACTTATGTTAGTACCTACTCATAGTTTGGGACCAAAGGTGTTAACTTAAGGGAATCATGTTAAGTACGTTTTAAGCTACGAACTTAGGACGGGAATTGTGGACTAAATTTAAGTATTTCTTTGAGCTGCCATTGTTATACTGTTCACTTATCATCTTCCTGCCCTTATCCCACTTTATGCCGGGTCGGCACAGCATGATCCATGATCCATGATCCTTGGATCCTTGGATCATGCTGTAAGAGTTTTGGCTAAGACTTACTGTTCACTTATATAATTAATAATTAAAGTATATAAGTATTAAATAACAAAGAAAGCAGAAAAAATGCACCAAGTGCTTCTTCTTTCTATCCTTATCCCAGAAAGAAGAAGTATTTGGTACAAAGAAACAAAATTATTATATAAAAATATAAAGATTGAATTTCTAATTTATTAGAGAATTTATTGTACACTAGCATAGGGCTAGATGGTGTTGTGTAAAATATCTAACAATACATATATTTTTATTGAAGCATACATTTAAAAGCCAAAATCAAAAGCCAAATGGCAGTTTAGTCACGTTTAGTGTTTCGTTCGGCGTAATAACATTGCGGTGTGGTTAAACCTTTATGAGTTTCATTTTCACTTCCATTCGCGCAAATGGGGAACGGAATTTCATTTTTGAAAATTGGAATTCCAAAATGGAAGCTCTATCGAACATCGAGGTAATCAATCCATGATGAACAATGTATCTACACAATCCTACTAATATTATAAATGCGAAAGTTTGTGAGGATGTGTTGTGTGGATTTGACGATGTATGTTTGTGCCTCAACTCGCCGTAACGGCTAACGGATTTGAATGAAACTTGGAATATACATAGTATGTGTGCTGAAATAACATAATATCTAGGCTACTTTTTGTCCGGATACCACGCGGGCGAAAGCTAGTTTTATATAAATCTAAGGGTTTTATCTCTTTCAGCAAAACGGTATGAAGGCTTCTACATTTCTTATAAAATATGTAGGTATTTGGGTAATCACGTAAGGTACTTACGAGTATTTACATAAGTATTTTGTTTCAAGGTAAGGTGTGTCAACAACATTTTTAAGTGTTAATGCCTCTACTAATGTGCTTCCGTTTTATTCTCGAACTCGTCTCGACTACGACCAATTTGTAAATTATTTCTGGCGTACGATACGCCTATTAGGACCATCTTGATGGCTGTCTGTCGAGTTCTTTCAACGTCTATTTAAAAGCTACTGGAAACTAAATTTTCACTGGTCAATCGAATTTCAACCTTATTACCTAAAGATAAGATCGACGGTAGAGTCAAAAGAGCAGAGCAAAGTTGCTAGTCCAACTTCGAGTAGGTATTTATGGTAACACATAAGGGCCAACGTAAACTGACCCTTCGATTACCTTTTAAACCAAAGTAGAATTAAAAGTAGCATGGTCTATTTTACATTGGTTCATTGAATGATCGTTTTGTTGTGATGTCGACATGAGAGAGGGAAAAACTTATTTTAAAGTAGTGAATGTAAGGGAGCTATTTCTAGATTAATCGGAAACAAAATGCCATGTAGGTACAACCCATAAAATATTTATTAGATGATTGAAAAGATGGTTTAGAACTATGAACTTATGGCTTCGCCCGCGTTGTACCAGGATAAAAAGTAGCATATATGTTATTCTAGCACACATACTATGTATGTTCCATGTTTCATTCAAATCTGTTTCTGTCCGTTTCGACGTGATTGAGGCACAAACATCCTCACCTACTTTCACATTTATAATATTAAGTAGGACATGTATTTTGGTATATTCTATTTTGATTATTAGGTGGCCATCATTGATACTTTCACTATCGTTTAATTAAATATGTATCTGTACCTAAGTAGTAGCTAGTTCCTTTTTGTGCCTACGAGTAGGTATCATGATGAAAATGGAATAAGGAAAGTTACCTGTGTCATCTCTTTGAATACTAGTGGAATACCGCAATAATTTAATAAAACTTCTGGAGTATCTACTATTTCACAAAGCGAATTCATAACTACCCCATACCGTTAATTCATTATAGAACATTTTCGCTTGAACACATTAACCAATTTGGCCATCTTTGTGCGTTTGACAACTACTTTGATATACCGCTGTGTAAGATGGCATCTGTTAATTTACAATTTACTACAACAATCGGCTTGTTATTGGATGTCAGAATTACTCGCGATAATTTATTAACTACATGATAGGCTATGAAATGGCTTTCAGAGGGATCGATAAATCATGATGTGGACACGTGACAAGGCCTTGTATGACTCTATGTGACTCAAAAGTACTTAGAAAAGACAAATTTCTGAGTTATGGATAATTAAAATCAGTTTGGAAAAAAAAACTCCACCAGTATCGTAGTAACACAGATATTGGTCTAAAATTAATTTCAAAAGCTTGCGTTAGCTAAAGCTTGGAAGTCTTTTGAGGAAAGTATACTTTGCGCATCTTAATTAAGATCATGTTCTAAAGCATTCTGTGGATACATAAGTCAGATGAGTAACCCTTTACTCATATCAGACAGAAGACACGAACTCATAACTTTAACGAGGATCAGTCTTCCGATACAAAGACGGTAGCTGGCATGTTCGCCATCCAACTTCAAAGTGGCGATTTCAAACAAATGCTGCAAAAACAATAAATCACATCAACGGGTACCGGAGCGAGAAATAAACGAAACCAAGCTAAACTTTCATTTCGTTCGCGCGACGCCGAGTGCACTTTACTTCTACTCTGTTTGCTACTGTTGGTTTTCGATTGAAGCAACTTTATCGCTGAATCAAATGAAATGTCTTCTTAACTACCTATTGGTTTATTGTAAAATTACATAATAAAAATATAAAGATCAACCGCTATTGTTCCGTTCCATAGGTCACGGTCCCTATATAAAAAAGCAAAGCAGTCTTGTCAAAAGTTAGCATATAAATTCCGGCACAAAACAGACGTTTTTACACAAAACGTCTGTTTTGTGCCGAGACGTGGACGATCCGATTATGGAATGGGGTATAAGCAGAGATCATTAATGAGGAAAAAAGTTTGCCTTTGTCTGCAATACAGTGAGGACGTCTAAGAGCTGATTGAACATTATTTGGAAAAGAATGGAAAAACATTCGCAGACTTCTTGAACTGGATTCAATGAAAATGCCCTAAATTATTCTGGTAAAAGGTTGCCAGGAAGGCAAACCGTCTAACATTCAGGATTCTAGTTAGTACTTGGGCTTTCTTGGACCCAATTCTACTATTACATTCAACATTACACAATACAATAAGTAGGTCCTCGAACAATGGTACGCTTCGAAACGTTCCTGTAAACAGATCGGGACAAAAGGACGCATTAACCCTGGACAGTGTCAGAGGTTGTTCTCGACGCTCTAAATGTTGCACGAACTTCGACCTACGTAGGTAACTTCCCTCTCAACTTGGAAGATAAAAAATTAAGTGCCCCACTGTCTGTTAGAATGGTTCAATTGAAAGTTTACCGGTAGATTCTTTGTTGGAATTTTAAAGTGTTTTAAGTTAAGTTTGGTAGTTTTTTAAACTTGGTGACGATTTAAAAAGATACTCTAAAACCGGTTGAATTAAATTCTTTTACTGCCCCTTTTGTAACTTTAATGACCAAATCCCAATATCATTTGAACATACTTCATTTACTACAGTTTGCTTTACTTCATTTAGTACAATTTGCTTTTCATACAAAACTCGAATAGTGAAGTATGATATACCTACTGATATTCAAATTAGGCTATTGAATTATCGTCAAAGTTACAAGGTGGTCAGTCAGAATTTAGGGATGCCTATAACCTTTCGTAAATTTATGTAATTAGTAAATTTATCTTAATGTCTCCACAATATAACATTTTTGAGTTTGAAACACTCGTTGAGTTTCAATGTATGTAAAGTTCTTATGAAAATATTAATATTTGATGGTTTATGGAACGCGTTGAACCTGGGCTTGGAATTACAACATGAATGCAAAATTCAGCAGTGTATCAGCAATGGAAATTGATATGGAGACTAAATAAATATTACATCGCTGCCAGTCATAGTGTGGTTGGACACACTGGTAAGAAATATTACGATCACCGACAAACCTGCTTAAATCCTTACGATATAATTTTAGAAAATTGTCTTGGTGGAAATTTTGTAGTCGAAAATAAAAGCTGACGGATGATATTGAATTAAATAATGTTATTGAGTAATTAGGTAATATGATTTGATATGTACCTAGGTACGAACTGAATAAAAAGAGTTTGTTCACATTACTTTCTGTAGTTGTTAGGCCTTTAGGCGGCCTATAAACTCCGTCACAAGAGTTGGCCGCTAGCTCATACGAACTTACTTCCTTACTCTTTGTGAGTAAGGAAGTTATTCCCAGTTATTGCTCTTATTAAGAATCATTCACACTACCCGTACAGTACCTACGCAGTTTTCAAACAGAACGACAACTGACCTTAGCCTCTGTCTATGAGCATTACTTGACACTACCGAAGAGAACGAAAGGAACAATGAACCAAGATGAAGAACTAAAGGAGCTTTGATCTGAAACAGAAATCGTACAACTTCAAGATCCGTGTGTAGCCCACTCATCCCGGCCAGTAGATTTGCATATGAAAGCCATAACTCCGCGACATGGAAAATTTAATCTTCCTCGTAATTAAATAAAGCCCCTTCACATCGCTGACCTAATTAACGAGTGATGGCGAATTTACATGGCTTGCTAATCAAATTTATTTTTTGTTTCAGGTAAGCTTGCGAGTTTGGGTGACCGTGAGTAGACTATCTCCGATGGTCACTTGTTTGTTTTACATCGTTACCTACTGGATGGTTTATCAATACTGTCACTGGAAGGGAAAAAATGCGCCAAAATGGTATTTTCAAAAAAAACTAGTTCTACTAATATCATAGATGCGAAAGTTTGTGTGTGTGAATGTTTGTTACCACGTATCTCCGTAACTACCTACTAAGCCGATTTTGATGAAATTTAGTATGTACCTAGTAGTAATGTAGGGTGGTAAAGTTTCTGTGGAAAAAATATTTCTTGGTTCAATTCCCTCAATGCTCGGTACAAATAAATAAACACACTGTGAACATTTCAACTCTACCTATTACGTTTCATAAGATACAGCCCGCTGACAGACGGACGGACGGACAGGGGAGGCTTAGTAATAGGGTCCCATTGACACCCTTAGGGTACGGAACCCTAAAAACAGAGCAAAGTCCAAAATATTGCTTGTCTTTGCTTTATTTTTTTTGTGCCGCGGCAGTACCCGCCTAGAACAGGGTTACGTTGTGTTCTGTGCAGTGTTTTCAATAAATCAAAAGTTACTCAAAATAACGATTCTTAGGACTTAGAGTTCAAGCTAGTAAAACTACGGGAATGTACCAGGAAAGCATTTTACGAAGAAATGTTAAGAAGCTTCCAGCCATCTTCGGAGACATAAAGCTTGCAGGGACAGCTATGCACTCAGGACTTGACGCTATAGCAATTTTATTACAAACCGCTCCAAGCTTTTATCACTTCAAATTTAAACTTTATTTCCATTAAAATAAGAGTTTCTATCTCGTCAACTCAAAGGAGCGAGTAGTAATTTTATCGTGGTCTTATTGTCGAATGCGCAAATATGTACTTGCGTTATTCAAATACAACATTAATCTCTATTTCCTGGTAGTAAAGATCAATTTCAAAGTAAAGTTTTTTTTATAATTTAGGGGCTACTAACAATTAAAGTTTACGGCATAAAAAAATCTAGCTTTTAGGTATTTGTGGTAAAAAATACCAATGTATATTCAAAAACAAGACAGGAAAAATATAATTTTCATCTACTGATAATCAACTATAGAAATAGTGGTATAAAACTCCACAATTCAGTACCTATAAACACGCTAGCATTTTATCTTTCAAAAACTCAACAATGCTTCTTGCCAAGACCGATACCTTATCGATGAAGCTAAAAACCTTCTTCAGACGATCCCATTACTAACGTCCATTGTTTCAACGGCATTGGACAAAAGTGGGGCTACTCGTATAAGTAAAGGAAGCTGAATAAAAATAAGAGCCTAACAATGCCTAGGTCTTGGAAAGCGATAAGGCTTTGTTTCTGCAAAGTGTATTGCGACCGTGGAAATGATAGCGTGAACTGATTTTTAAACATTAAATTCCCAATTTAATTAACCTCATCAGCGGTTTTGTACTTGGGTGTGGCATGACCATTGGTTTCTAGTGTTTCTAGTATTTTATTTTTTAAGCACGTCTACGCCATTTCTAAATTACGTACCTTTTACGTACCTATTGTATTCCAACCCAAGACAAATTTCAATGATTATTTGTAATAGATGCCAATTACCAAATGACTGCATACCTATAAAGCAAAAGCTCAACATTCAAATAAGCCTGACTGCAGTGCAACCGATTCCAAATGAAGTGTTATGGTAATGGTGTCTAAAATTACGAATAATAATAATCGTTAGGTGCGCCTGGCATGTCGTTACATTTATTTTATTGTTATTAACGGAACAATACGAGAGATGCTTTAAATGAAAATTACATCCATAAGCAATTCTGCAAAAGATTTATTTAAAAAGTATTCGACAAGTACTCACGAGTAGGCATTTGTCCAGCGGGGTTCATACACTAGTTAGTGGCAGAATCGTGGCGTAAACATGGCGCGAAAGATTTATAAACGAACTAGCTGCTGCCCGCGGCTTCGCTCGCGTTGTACCCGGATAAAAAATAGCCTATATGTTAATCCAGTACATGTACTATGTATATTCCAAGTTTCATTCAAATCCGTCCAGCCGTTTAGGCGTGATTGAGACACAAACATCCAAACATCCAAACTCACAAACTTTTGCATTTATAATATAAGTAAGATAAGTAAGATACCTTCTTCGTCTCCTCTGAACGGCTACATCGTCCAATGTATAATACAAGTCTTAGGAGGAGACATGCGTTTGCGCCACGTTTTCACCACATCTCCGCCACTCTGCACATTCGTACTCATAGTCGTATCTATCTAAACTAAACCATAGTAAACAAAGAGGCTCAAGAAAATTTGTAAACGAATAAAATAATACAAGCAATATTTTTCAAATTTAGAACTGAATTCCTATTGGATGCGCGATAAACTCGATTAATTCACCTTCTCAAACAATATCACGTCAGCGATCAGCAGGTCAGTATAAAAACGCCACTGTAACCGAACGAGTGTCCACTTGATTGATATATGCGTGTCGGGTGGCCTCTTGTCCACACGTGTCTCTGTTTAATTAATGTAGGTACTGTTTGTGACTGTACCTTCGTTTCGCTTTGTTGGCGTGGTTGTATGTGACCAATTCTATTTATTGTTTGGTTAGACAATTTATTTACTGAAAAGCTTGGGTGTTGATGTCTTGTCTTTGCCATCATGTGTATTATGGTTTAGGTGCTAATATTGAATTGAGCTTAGTTCGTTCGTGGTAAAACTTTCTAATTGTAGTTAATCGACTCTTAAAAAATCTAAACGGCTAAATTTACTTAGCCTGATATTCTTAGCAAAACTGTTTTTATGCATTTTTTTAAAACGACATTTAAAACCACAAAATAGTAATAAACCGCAAAACTTCGCTGAGACATTGAAAGCTCCAATGCATTAAGTTATTACAAGCAGACAGACAGCGCTAACTTACTGTTACAACCAATTTTATGGGTTATTTCGTAAAAATGTGCAATAGATCATTGCCCCTACCAAAAGTTTTAGATGCAAGCAAGTCACGCAATGTCATTGAAACTAGATTTGCAAATCGTATACCACTTGAATGTTTTACTAGACTTCAGAAATAACAAAGGAAAATGGAACATGCTTTTTTTTACTTTTTGCTTTTTCATAAGTTTATTGAACTTGAATTTGATATTAACTTTAACAAACCCAGAATTGAAATTCATTCTAGGTATAGTAAATTCAAAATGATAATTTTCCTTTCGTGCTTAGTTTACAAATTATGATAGTTCCGTCTAAGGTTCATTCTTATTATAAATCAAGACATATTGATTTGAAGTTATAATTGAAAACCTATCAAGAAATTCATTGTTTGAATGTCGATACACGCTTAAACATTGTTCTTATATAAGAACATGAGATATTTATTTGAAAATTTGTTTCGTTCACTAAGCTTTTTTTTCGGACGGATATAAATGCTGTGGGTCTCACGAGAGGCCGCTGGCAGCGTTACAGGGCTTTGGTGAGCATAATAGAGGGCGCGACACCTAGAAAAAGTTTTTTTAACACTGTATTCATTTTGTAATACGTCGCCATCCTTAGTAGGGGTCACAACGCTTTTTTAACTGGACTTTATTTATGCACCATTTCCGTGGGGTGGACTTTGAAAAATGCCTGCAATTTTTGTTTCCTCTATTCTACCTTAGATACGTGTAAGTACCTATTTTATTACAACATCTGTTTAGGTACCTAAACAAGCACCCTCTTATTAAGAAGCATATCTCAGGGTCTGGAAACCCAAAGTGATCTTGAGTACTGAAAATAAGTGGTTTCTGAAAAATATAATAAATTGAGGTTATTACAAAATCCATTTTCCTTTTCGCTTCACATAGCCTAGTCTTTGGATACAGAAAATGAAAAAGCATTGTCTGTTGGTTAAAAAATGTAAGCAAGCTGCTAATCACTATTTATTTGTCAATAATTGACGGTGATTTTCTATAACTTGTATTTAATACTTACTATCCTAACTCTTTTGATTATTATATTTAAGTTTATAACAATTTATTTAGTTTGCAATATCTCTTGGAGGCGACGACAAAATGAAATTAAAAGCTGGGATGAATCTTAACTTTTAATTAAACTGTCTTCTCCTTTACAACTATATCTCGGTTGTTGATTCCGACCGCGTATTCTTTTCTCTGTGTTCTTTCCTTTTCTTGCTCATAATGGTCGAGTTAGAATGCTTTCGACAATTCAAAAGAGTTACTACAGTTACTTTATACAAAGTCCAAAACATTAAAACTATTTTTTCTTACGTCTTGACCATTTTTTTTTTTACTAAATATCTCTTTAAACTCATAGCAACATTGTCGCCATCATACAAATGAAATTTACGACCAATATTTCACGAGCAAAGTTCATTTGACGGTTTCCATTCAGATCATAATTTAATTAGAAACAGATGAAAAATGACAATGATCACGAATTTGATCCCAAACCTAATTAACTTCGACTAAAAGAATTATACTGGTATCGTTTTCTGATAGAACCATAAATCTGAATGCTCTACAACAATTTTGAGAATTACTGAAGCACCAAAAAGTTGTTTGATTCATAAGTTTAAAGTTTACAACAGGGCTTTATCGCATGCCATTTTAAATATGTTAAAATCGCTGAAGTTTAAGAAATGAATTCATAATATTTCATAGATGTCTAGTCAACTAAGATACATTTCCCAAAAATAAGAAAAATTGATATAAGGTTCTGTATAAAGTGGGTACATAGTACCTATGCATTAATAAGGGTCTACAATACACAACGTCTACAGCTTAGGTGTTTTCAGCAAAAAGGCGGGGGCTTATGAAATATCCTTGTTAATAAGCTGGAAAAGGCAAACAAGGCATAACGATGCGGTTCAATGCTTTTTGTTGAAGGTACAATGGCTGTTTGACGTGCGTATGTGGGGTTTTTGTAGTGCTGTCTCCATTACTGAGTTACAAAGTGTCCCAGAACATTAATGCGCTATAATATGGATTACATTTGCACCAAATTTTATATCAAAAAAGTTACGGTAAAAAAAAATATGTCGGTTATCGTTAGGTGTTAGTATTTTGGGACTTTTGAAGCACATAGAGATAATAAACTTTAATGTAGTTACTTAGTTCCGTTTTACCGTCCCGGGGTATTACTGATGACGTCACGCATTGCAGGAACCTCGATGGCTGCAGGCAGCACTTTAAAATTGATCGAGTTTTCGTGTTTTGCTCCCACACCGAATTCAGGCGGGCTACACGCGTCGGCGAACATGATCATCAGTTTGCAAGGTTGTTTTTACTTCAGCTTCCACTACTGTCACTTGCGTGTATGACAGGGAGAGACTGAAAAGCGTACTAGCGTTATATCACCAACACTAGGCCCTTTTTAAAAACATACTGAAAAAAATCCAATACTAAGACGTTCATCGCAATAATTGCAACAATAATAATAACCATCATCAGTTCACTGCTGAACATAGGCCTCCCCTAGTCAGGGCTATCGCGCCTAATCATCTTAATACCTATTCTTTATTTCGTTGTTCTTTCTCTAATGTTCCTCTGAAAACCAGTGAGTAAACCTTGCTCTTCCTTTACTGGCTTTATTTTATTTAAGACTGAATAAAAACCGATTTATTACTTGGGTTTAGTTTGAAGTACCTAAAAACACTTTCTAACAATTTTGTTACTACAGCTGCCAGTTTCCAACTAGCCGGAGGCAGTGTCACGTTGAGTGCTCTTCCAAATTTGAACTTTGGTTGGAACATTTTTCAGTTTTAAAAAAAGTGCCAAGCCCTGTGTTAAAATTGCTTGCGGCTACGCTAAATGTACACTTTGCTTAAAATACCGCGCGGTACTACAAAGTTATATGTTTTTGACAGTAGGTAATTTTTAACAGCCTAGAGAAAACCTAAAGTTTTAGCTAATTTTTTTCTGTTTCTGATTGGTTTCATTTTTCTGAAGCCCAAAAAAGAATACTTCGCCTAGAGATAATGCTTACCCTGAGGCATGTGGTATGCTGTAAATGCCTACAAAATTGTTAACGAGTACAGAGCTGTGGAGTCGTCAGCCCGTAAAAACCACTGGGGTCGCGGCCAGACCATGGCCAGACAAATAAAGATCTATACAGAACAATGCTGGTTAATTGCGCAACGTCAGCAGGGCCCTTGGACAGGGAATGCGTTTTTACACCTTTTATTTTAGCTAGTTGGTTGTAAACAAACGTAAACGAACAAATTTTTTGAATCGCCATAGAAAAATAAAGCACAATACATATAAAGTAAATAGCTACTGTATCATCTAAGAAGGTAATTTTTCATTTGATTTGTCATCGGTTCGACTCTCGAAATGTAACTTCGATAACCTTATTAAAAGCTACCGGTATCGGTATGGTCCACACCAAATTGTCTTTCCAAAATTCGTCGTTCTCAATCAATTCCTTCACCTGTTTCGCCTTTATGGTAACAGACATAAGGTTGATTTGGTAATTGTGCTGAAAGTCTTTGTACAAGTTAGTCTGAGTCTCGTTAGGTAATCAAATTTGTTTGCAGTGTGCTAACGAACGGGGCAGTCTCGACCGCTCGTGATTTGTTTGGTAATGTGGCACGCTGATATAAACTATCGATTGGTCTGCAAGGCAAAGTCACTGTATACGACTAGACACGATGTAAACGCGATACATAATGGCCTGCCTAGGATGATAAAAACAAAGATTTATCTAAAAAGCGAAATTATGTACGTATAGATTTTTTTGTGGTTGTCATGTCACAGAAAAAATATGTAAAGGAAATCATTCAGATCGCAAATAAAATCATTTTCTTAGGATTCCTGGGTCGTAGTAGTAATTCCATTATAAAACACCTTAGCCAAAACTCTTACAGCATGATCCAAGGACCAGGCTGTACCGACCCCACATAGAGCTGCACCTACATCCGCTCTCACACATGCAATAATAAAAGACAAATTAAAAGGAAAACAAAAAAATGTTCCAAAGTCACTAACACAATGACTGCCATTGTCGACCACTTGTGCCTCATTAGGAAGAAAAAACAATTAAACTGCCTTCACCTGGACAACTTTTGTCTTTACTACTAAAACTCCCTTATTACCTGAGCCATAGAGTTCACTATTGTCAATGTTGGAGTAAGTGTAGATAGGTGCGCCCTATCCTCATACATACGTCACTGACGAAGTACCGGAGGCTATTCCTTTATGAGCATTGTGAACTTAAATCGAGTCGTGAATGGCATTGTATAAATCACCTACGGTCCAAAGCAAAGACTCATTGTAGCATTGTGAGTGCTGCGGGCAAAACATAATTTACTTATTATCTAGATGTGTAAATGATATCACCGGAATAGATAAACCATTTTATTTATAAAAGAACTGTCCTACTAAGGCCTTTTATTTACCATTAGGCCTTTACCATCTATAGTAGATAATTTATACAGCGTCAGGAGGCAACTTTTACATTCACTAACGGGACGCTGTAGTGTAGTTTCCTCACGATGTTTTCCTTCACCGTTTGAGAGTACTGGTATAGCGCACATAAATTTTTCGCAGAGAAAAATCCATTGGTACACGACCAGATTTGAACCCACGACCTTAGGATCGGAAAGCGGGGTCACTACCAACTAAACCTCCAGTGCTCCCTCCTGTCCAGAAGAACTGTCCAGTTAAACTTGAAAAACTAAATAAAATTTGTACTATGCGTATTTGGGAACACCATGAATGCCTTATGTTATAATGTAATGTAGCCATCGAGCATTTAACTGAATAGAGCAGTAATGTTATTCGTTTTGTTCGAAAACGAATTCCACCAAAACAGTGGGCCCGCCCCTGCGCTCTGATTGGCCGACTCAATGTCAAGTATTGAACTAGAGCTGTGCAATAAAATATTCATATCGATATCGATAGCAATGTTTGTTAAGTGGAATACAAATAAAGTTTAATATGTATTATGTTTACGTGTATGTTTGCGCGCGTGTGTACGAAATAATAACTATAAACTTTATAAAATGGAACTTCCATACTTAAAAAAAATATAGTAATAAATGAAATAAATTCGATGATCAAAGGAATCTTAAATATATATAAATATTTGTGGACAATTCGCACAGCGCCATCTAGCCCCCTTAATATTACTAACTTTATTTATTAAGGAAATATAAAGTATAGCCTTATCTATACTTTTTATAATAATATTACAAAGAGGAAAGATTTTTTGTACCTTGGGTTACAATATTGCAATTTTCTTACGCATCCCTAATTTTTTGAAAATTTATTATAGCCTATACTGGACCCTAATAATGTAGCATTCTATTGGTGAAAGAGTTTTTGAAATCGGTCCAGTAGTTTCGGAGCCACACGCTAAAAACTATTTTTGGTTTTCTAACTTGGGTTACAATATTGCAATTTTCTTACGGATCCCTAATTTTTTGAAAATATTTATTATAGTCTATACTAGACCTTGATAAAGGGGCTTTCTATTGTTGAAAGAATTTTTGAAATCGGTCCAGTAACTTCGGAGCCACACGCCAAAAACTGTTTTGGATTTTCTACCTTGGGTTACAATATTGCAATTTTCTTACGGATCCCGGATTTCGTTACAAACAAAAAACAAAAAATCTTAATTCCTATTTATAATATTAGTATAGATATAAACTAGAGGACGCCCCGTTCTTCAAATGTACTTATTCAATTTATTATATCTAGGTACTTATTTGTTTGTCATAAATAACCTTTTCTGATAAATATCGATACTAATTTTGATTATGACAGTGCAGCATCACTAGTAACACGTGTAATGAATAAAAAGGATGGCATAATATAGGTTACACCTAGGTAAGAGCAAGACGCATAGACAAGCGTCCATTGTTTCGTTTTATTTGACCAGTTTAACTTGAGCCGTGATAAATGGTTGTGAATTGAAATAAAATTATAGTTTATTGATGCTTACCGATGAAACGTGATTCCGTCTGTTTTAAAATTCGATGTCTTGCTGTTTTTTCCACACCACCGAATAGAACAATACGGCATTATGGGTTATAAAACCAAACTTTGAATATTTTCGAGTATCGGGAGACGGACACACACACAGATCACTTGTTGGTTTGGTACTGATTCAGTGCGAGCGTGAATTGTTATTATACAGGTGCATATCATCATATCAGTTAAGGAATTGAGTGGCTCATTTTACTACTCTATTAGTTAAATGCTCGATGAATGTAGCTTACAACAGTTTGCAAGAAAAACTATTTAAATTACATTATACATGCGCAATGTGTGCAATTGATAAATAACTTTGTTAAACTAGGGTAATTATAAAAGTTGCTATAATCACAAGCAGGTAATTGGAGAAAAAAACTCGCGCTCGACACGGCAATGACCCTGTTTTAAAGCTGTTAATATTGACGCCCAGACAAGTTAATTTCACTAATAACATAAGTACTTACGCATTATCGATACAGTTTATCTCAATCTAAATATATAATACTCTTACGTTACTGATTGACTGACTAACTGACTGATTGACAATTAACGCACAGCCTAAACCATAAGTCTTAGGAGCATGAAAGTTGGAGGGTATATTCTTCTTATTGTGTAGGGGTGCACTAAAAAAGGAATTCCCGAAATTCAACTCAGATGAGGCAGCGGGAAGATGATGTTTGTATGAGAAAAAAAAACTCAACACGCTCAAAAAAATCAAAAAAACTCAACACAAACTAAAAAGCTAATTTATTTACGTAAAGATTTTATCTAGAATATTTCAAAACATAATAATACATTATTCACACCACTCAGAAAAGATACACGCGTGTACACGCCAAGTCTCCGCCACTTGTGTATAAACAGACCGAGGAAACTTACACCATAAAAGAAAACCTGTTAATATACAGGGTCCAAGCAATTTGTTAATCTTGCAATCTGATCAATGCGACTGTTATCTGCTTGACTGGTTCGTGTTACTCCGATTACTTACTGTTGAGTGTTTCCTTGGTGCCAGTTTTTTAAATATCTGCACATATATAAACTCCAGTCTACAACTCGTGTCATTATTTCTTTCGAAACAGTGTAAAAATTACAACAACCCAAACTGTTTCTTGCGCTCATAGCGTAGCTTTCTTAGACGTTCTTGATTGATCGTTGAAGTTACTCAACGTTGTGCGCGGTCACAATTGGGATGGGTGCCCCATGCACCCATTCCAATTGTGACCGCGCACAACGGCAAGTGGCATTCGAGCTGAGCGCTTCCATGCTTCGGAGGGCACGTTAAATTGTCGGTCCCGGCTTTTAAGTCGTTAAGCCATGACGAAGACATTTAGGCGGTCTAAAAAACTTCGTCACAAGAGCTGGCTTTTGACATAGACATATTACATTATGTACATTTATTCACTAAAATAAACCAAAACAGTACCTATAAAAGTAGAATATAATGAACATTTTAATCTATTAACAAAAAGAAACTTACAACTGCTACAAATATAATTTACAAAATACAAAAGAAACAGTCGGGCTATCTAAAGGCCGTTGCAAACGGTCTTTAGATCCAACTTATCTATTAACCTGAAATTCAATTCTTATAATCGCTAAATGTCACCCGTAAACCACTTTCTCTAGCGAATAAATCTACTAAGCTCGTGATTCTCACGTGAGCACTAAGTCACACTTAACTCACTTACCGAGAAATGATCATAAATAAACCCCCATTCGCCTAAAACGGTTTTTTCCTCTAGTTGTTTAAATAATCGTCTTGTACGTTCGTAAATCTTTGTAATAGTGTTTCTGAGTGGATCCGGTTTGGAGCTTATACTTGTAAAAGCACCTGGAAGTTGAGCGTTGTTTATATTTAGGTAAACATCGCCATAAGATAATGTAGTTTTACGGTAGGTTCGCATACTTATATGGAAAGATCTGTAATATAACCTTTTTTCTGGGATAGAATTTTCCAATATGAATGATTGCACATAGTTCGTTTGACAGATTATACAAAGTACCTACTTTAAAGTTATTACCAAACAAAAGTACCAACTTATCTAAGTATCAAAAGTTTATACAATCTATTGAACTTTGAAATTGTCGCGATAACCCTGAAAGTGTCAATTGATTGAAAATAACTCTTTCCTCAACGCCCAGTTGACACTATCAGCTACTTGGCGGAATCAAAAGTATTCCTTCATACAAAATGAACCACTTATAGATACTCATAGAATTAGAGAAAACAGCGTTATACAGTATTAAGCCCTCTCATGCTTTCCTACATTCCATTTATACCATCAAACCCTGACGTCTTTCATTTTTCATCATTTATAAAAGAATAATATTTATTTTTAATCCAGGTACCTACTATTTAAAAAATACCTTTAAAAATAGTATGAGATTCGAGTTACCACCACTTAAGCACCAATAATGTCGACCGTAAGGTTAATTTAAAATTCATGCTAATTGCGAGGGTGACGGTCCATTGACAGCGTCACACAGTAATGGCTTTTAAGAAACGTAATAAATAATTCGTCGACGTCAGGTGACGTGGGGGGCTGGAGAAGGTGGCCCAAGCCAGAAGTTGGAGGCGATATAAAGACAAAGGCCACTTACTTGGTCGGACTACGTGATTTTTTTTCCAGCAGGTGAATTTAGTCTGACTAATCGCACCAGATGGAAGAAAAAGTTTCTAGAACCGCTAGTGAGACAACTGGAGTTTTGTTGACAGTGAAATCAAAACACTAGTTTCCACCCGAGGCTACGCTCGCGTGGTACATACATACATTATTATCACGCCCGTATAATGAGGTAGCTAGAGACACAAGTAATCATAATAAAACTTGCAGCCACTACTGATACCAATCAGGAATGCTTGCATAGTACCCCGACCAAAGTAACCCGTTTGTCATTTCAGTACCTACACGTACTGTGTATGTATGTATAGGTATTTCAAATTTCATTCAAACTCATTCAGCTGTTAGGGAGAGACTGAGACAAATATCCTCACTTCCTGACAAACACATCCTGACTCCTGATCCTTATTCCTGACATATATAAGGCCCGTTGCCCACAGAAACGAGAGTCGAGGCGGAGTCGAGGCATGACTAAGGATGGATTTAAGGAATAACTATTATATTATTTGAATCTACGAGATTTGTAAAAAAAATAGACTCGTTTCTGTGAGCGTCTACAATTTAATTTCGTTAATCTTGGCTTGCATCTTGGTCCACACACCGCCGTCAGACGTACGACGCTCTCTTATCGTTCCCGGAATTCGTCTCTTACTAAGTAATTTACAAAAAAGATATCTCTTTCGGGGGCGACATTGTTGTTTACTTTAATCATTGTGAACGATTTACTATGTTGCGTGCTGCCACTTGGGGTTTTGTAGCTATAATGAAAATTCAAGTTGTAAGTGATCCATTCTAAGTAACGAAACCTACAAAAATACAGTTTGAAATTGGGTAGATTCTATACTACAAGTAAAATTAGTTCTAATGAAAAAAAAGTATAACATAAAGTTACCTGTTTCAGGTTATGATGTTACTTTGAGTAACTAATGGTGACTAGAAATAACCAATGAAAAAAAACATACATACAGTCGAATATAGAACCTCCTCCTTTTTTTGATGTCGGTTAAAGAAGGAGAAAGAGTCCTAATTTTTGGGATATTTATGAAAATAATTATGTTAAGTGAAAGTTAGAGACAGGGAATCCTAGAGTGGGGTCAGGACACTATGTATGTGACTGTTGGGCGTTATTTATTTATTTATTTTATTTATTATAATCGGCACGGATGGGATGTGATTAAAACCAATCAGGACCTCTTGCGCCACCAAGGTACGATGATGAAGTTCGAGTTAGAAATTACGAAATCTCATTTTCATTATTATTATAATGAGTAATTGTGAAATTAGCAACTTCAAAGACAACTCCACGTGAAGCTACCCTCACGAAAGTTCTGACGTATCGCACATTCCAAGTTCCAGAGGTAAATGTCGTGGATTACGCACACGCATACCTGTGGGACGCTATCAATCCTCGTTAATAATTAAGGCTGTCGAGTACCACCTCCGTCGTAGTCCAAACGGAAAGCAGCTGGATCATACCAATCGCAAATCAGTCAATGATAAATCATACGGTTGTAGAAGTAGAGCCTCTTTGAGACTCATTATAACAACACCACACTGTTTTATATTCCATACTAGCTGCCGCCCGCGACTTCGCTCGCGTTGTACCCGCTTGAAAAATAGCCTATAAGTTACCATGTCTATTCTTAGTTTCATTCAAATCCGTTTAACCGTTTAGGCGTGATTGAGGCAAAAACATAAAAAAATCCTCACAAACTTTCACATTTATAATATAGTAGGATCTTATATATAGTGTTAAAATTGACGACCTTTGTGGCGTGGCGGGCGAGTGCTCGGCTGAGACGCAAGAAGCGCGGTTTCGAAGTTCGCGAAGTTCGCGCGGATTGAACCTGCGCCTCTTGCGCCTCAGCCGAGCTTTCGTCCGCCACGCCACCGAGGTTGTCAAAAAACGAAATAGGTTCACATAGAATAACCCAGCCGTTCTTTAACTGAGCTAATGATTAGCAGCGACTTCACCTCGCAACATGAGATAAACCAAGTGAGCGTTACGAGACCTTTGTCATTTCGCTAATTACTCTAAACTTTGAGACGGATACGATTTAAATTATGTACGCTGTTTCGCTTTTCGTTCTCTAATATGTATGAATGCTCGTTTGAATTTTAGACAATGGCCCATGTTTTGTGTCACAAAAGGATATGGCTGGGTAAGTACTTCCATAAGGGATTACATAAAAAAAGTCAGTTTTCCTATTACGCTACTTTGCTGGACTAGGAGTAAAGAAAAAACATAGAATGCGTCCAGCTGCTTCTCTCCCCAAGCATGTCGTAAAAGTCGACTAAGGGAATAGTATCAACTCCAACATGATGGACCTATATGGGCGATGGGCTGAACACCTGTCATCATGGTTCACCATATCCATCTTGGGGCTCTTGAATCAAGAGTGACTGCAAGTTTTCTTATGATTACTTGTGGCTCTGCCCACCGTATATGGATATGGGCGTGATAATATGTATGTATTATCCAGTTTCCTTATTTTACGTAGCATTTTTGTTGCATCTATTCCGTTGAACACCAAAGCTTCGTCCGCCAGGGGTATTGACACTTTTTTTCCATCCCATGAAATGAGTAGTAAGCCAGTATTGAGTCACAATAAATAGTTTTAAAAACTCACCATGAAGGTGCTCATACTAGTCCTTATCTAAGCTAGCAAAGTGCACAAAAGAAGCCTTTGTGCACTTTGAAGCGCACTTTAAATCATTTTGGTGTTGTGGTACCATGGTACTCGTAGTTTCTGATACCCACGACACAGGGAATCCTAGTGTGGGGTCAGGACTATGTATGTGACTGTTGGGTGTTATTTATTTATTTATTTCACCACACTGGTTCAAAAGAACTAGTGATACAACTAGTAGTAGTAATAGTACTAAAGATAAAATTGCATATTATAACAAAGAACATTGGTAGGGGTGAAGTAAATTTGAAAGGACTAAACAAAGTTCTATGAAAACGCTTTTTCATCACAATTATTAGCCCCCTAAGCATGTCCCTTCGAACGCCGCTAAATCATCACCCTTCCACTCCTTCCATTTGCGAAATAGCCGGCCGCCTATTAAATGACGATTTCTCACGTTCAACTCCGTCCCCTTCGAGGCAGTTTGAAGCCATTTCACTTGCATTGGGGTCGGATCTGATTCTTTTCCGACAGTTTTCTTATGTGAGTTTGAATTTGGAACGGCTGATCGAGAGGTTTTATTTTAAACCGATTTCACAAAAAAGGAGATTTCGATTCGGCTGTATTGGAAACTGACTCCAATTGTGATACTGCGATATTGCGATACTATAAAGATTACCTATCAGGTGATATTATGAGTTCTTATCATAATTTTTTCACTGAAGTGTTGCTATAGCTACTACAATATACTAGCTACCGCCCGCGGCTTCGCTCGATTGGTACCCAGATAAAAAATAGCCTATATGTTAATCCAGTACATGTACTATGTGTGTTCCAAGTTTCATTCAAATCCGTTCAGCCGTTTAGGCGTGATTGAGGCACAAACATCAAAACATCCAAACTATATAAGTAAGATAACATTGTCTTATTTTTTTTATCAATATCTTAAGAAGTAAGGTGTGTGGGTAACATTAACTATGGTTCTTGTACATGGTCGAAAATGACGTCTCATAGTAGGGTACCTACACAACAGGTTCGTGACGTCTCAGGAAGTGCACACAGGAAGTCAAGGGAAACATTCGCAGCTGATGTGTGGTAGAAGTTACAAGCACATTTCTAGGTACGGTACATACCACGCGTAGTCGGAAAAAGCGTCAGGTTTTTGTATTACAAAAGTTGCCTATTTTCGTAACAATGCCTTCGTCAAAGCGACACTTACTCGTACCTACACGCATCTGCGTCGCCAGGTCTACTGGTTTTGATCTCGTGGTTTAAAGCAGAGTAACCAGATCAGAAATAGATCCAGAAAAGTGGGTACTTTGTTTTAGACAAACTCGTCAGGCTTTGAACTAGCTTCAGGATTTGAATCAAAATATACCTCAGTTACTCTATTCTAAATTAGCGTCGCCATACAAGAGGTTACTTATAAAAAACTATTCTAAAAAACATTGTCAACATAATCAATTGTATTAGCAACTAGCTTCCATTAGCGGCTTCGCTTACGTGGTATCTGGATAAAAATGCCATTCTAGCACATGTACTATTCATAATTCCATGTTTAATTTTAGCACATGTACTACGAGTATGTTTATTCCATGTTTAATTCAAATACATTCTGCCGTTACGGCGTGATTGAGATCCAAATATACAAACGTCCTCACATCATCATCCTCAGTTTGGGATTTATAATATTAGTATGGTTCAATGTTCACAAATTATTCGTTTACTAGGCAAAAATATTTTTTTGTCTGCAATATCTTCTACCTTGTCTCGTGCAGTCGCAGTACGTCTGCCGCCATCTTGAGAACCACCGGCCTAATTTATTGCCCACCAAAGTGTTTGAATTGTTAATGTTTTTAACTAATGTGAGGAAGTAGAGCTTTAGTTCTTACCGGCTAAGCAGCCGTTGATTTACTAGACGCAGCGTGATCAATAACCGTCTTTAAAAAGGAGGAAGCTATCAAAATATCTTATTGATTTATCTTTAAATTATACCAATATATTTTATACCTACCCATTGCCCAAAAATAATCATTTTTATTTTACCTTTGAAACCTTTTTTACGTCAATTCACAAGAAACAGATACTTCACTGCCAATAACAACAGACCAACATACTATTCTAAACGAAACTATATTTTAATTTCGTAATGGAGTTCCCTCGAGAAGACCCTTGGGCACCGACTCATACGAATAACTCACTGTTGTTATTGCTGTGGCTTCTCTTGTGTTTAAATATCTTTAGTTTTTATTCTTGGTTCGCTACTTGGTCGCAAGTAACTAGAGCAAACCTTTTAAAGTGATTATAATGACACTATAGGTAGTAAATTTTGTTGGCTTAGCACATTTATCACCCACTTACTTATCAGGGGCCTTATTCACTGTGATCAAACAAAACGTAACGAGGGCAAACGCGGGCACGTTTGTTGAATCACCGTGATATCGTATTCTATATGACAATTTTGTATTGCAAAAAGGTGACGCGGCGCGTTATAAACAAGTTACGAGCTGTCAAGTTCCGTTTAGTCATAGAAAATAAGGAGCCCAACGCTTAAAGAAGCACAGAATAGAGTAGTTTTAGTACAGAATAGTGTAGTTTCTACTAATTAACTACTCTATTCTGTGCTTCTTTAAGCATTGGGCTCAAATTAGGCTCAGAAGCAAAAAGTCATCTGAGAAGTATTTTCATCGCTTTCTTCAAAAAGGCAGTCAGCTTATGATAGGACTATGACCTTATGATATAATACCCTATGATAGTAACTATTTTAAGAGTCTACTATCCGCTGGCGAAAGAACTAAGTAGTTATTTGAAATAATTACGCAAAGCGTGGAATGAAATATTGTTGTAGTTTCTTTAGTTTCTTCGTGCAAACCACAATCTTCAACTATCCGTTACTCAATACACATGTCGAGACATCTCAATGAAACAGACAGACTTACGTTCTGCATATCACGTACAATTCTGCTGGCTGGGCTCGTCCCTAGGGATCCTCGGGTCACGTCAATCAAAAACCACTTTATTCCTTATTCTTTTAGGAATAAACAGGTTTTCATAATGCAACCCCGTACACACTGAATAGATTATGAGATGTCTAGGAGCGAAATTTTCTTGTGATATGGGTCAAAAGAAGACATAACTTTCCAACTGAAACCGACGAATAAGCTCCTAGATATATATTTTTCCAAGAATAATTTACTATGATGTCGTATATGTAGTGAGGCCATACTTTTGTCGCCCTCTAATTTATTATCTATCAGTTTCGGTAACGAGAATTTTATGATACACACTGCAAAAATAACTGACGAACTAAACAACTCTCCTCTAAACTACTAATGTATTCGTACATCACAAGTAGCCACATAGAATAGACTGGTGTTCGAGTGGTAGTGACCTCGCCTTCCGATCCTAAGGACGTGGATTCAAATCTGATCGTGTACCAATGGATTTTTCTGTTCGAAAAATATATGTGCGCTATACCAGTGCTCTCAAACGGTGAAGGAAAAACATCGTGAGGAAACCGGCATAACCTAAATAAAAAGTTCGAAAATATGTGTCAAGTGCACGAAAGGAGCCTTTGAGGCGCACTTTGAATCCTTTCACCACACTAGTTCGAAAGAACTAGAGACACGACTAGATAGAGCCCACTTTTTTCAGTTGAATAAAGCAAAACCGAGCACAAGTGAATCATTAGCCAATGACACATACAGTAGTGGAGATGTCGCTTACGATTTTTACACGAGTAGAACTTTTTAATCTTCTCTAGTGGTGCTCACGTTGCGCTGCGTATTATTTACCTCATATACGACTATATGAGTAAATCTAGAGGGTCATACCTACGTCTACACCTCTTCGTCTCCGTCTGCCGCTAAGTAAGTTCGTATGAGCTTGTGACGGACTACTCTTGTGACGGAGTTTTTAGGCCGCCTAAAGGCCTCCGTCATGGCTTAACAACTTAAAAGCCGTAAAAACGATTTAACGTACCCTCCGAAGCACGGAAGCGCTCAGCTCGTGATGCCACTTGCAGTCACCCATCCCAATTGTGACCACGCACAACGTTGCTTAACTTCAACGATCAATCAAGAACGTCTAAGCAAGCTATGCTACATATGTATAAGCCACACCTTAGTATAATAATATTGTTCTGATTATATGAGTTTTGATAAGCCAGAAATAAGTACCTTCGACACAATGTTATTGATTTTCAAGATTTTTTAATTTGAAGTTTGACGAATAAAATGACCGTGTGTTTTAACCGATCGACGAAAGCCAATCTTGCCGTAGAAAATTGATCGTCCCCATCGAAATGCGGGCAATCCGGGATCGCCTGTTGATATCACGACAATCATTACTCTTTATTAAGATGTCGTAATTGTACCCTGTGACACGCTGATAGGACGCGAGGTTGATTGAAGTGTGCAGACCAATGAGGGCAGACCTAGATTACACCTTCAATAGAGTTTATCTAGTTTTGCCATCCGCTTTTTGAGCATATTTTTTTCAGTCATTGTTTTATTCGTTGGGAAAAAGACCCAGTAAGTAATATAAATTGGCTACCAAACCCCATTAAACCTCATTTACCATAAACCATATCTCTAGAGACGTAGCGTGGCTATGCAAATGTTGGTCATTTAAACAACGCAACGCTATCAAATACCACCCGTTGTAAAAGTCATTTAAAAACTACGCAAATAGCTCAATGGGGTGTTTATAATCACGCTATAATACAATTACGAGTGTCCCAAATTAATTGGGGAAGTGTGAAACAGCCTTTGGAATAGGCCATTTTGGGTCGTTGATGGCCTTTATTGGCCCAGTTATCTATTTACTAGGTACCTAGAGCTTAAATCATGGTGGGAAAATTTTACACCTACACTTCTACTTACGATAGAGTTTTTGAGAAATTGTAAAGCTTATTTTATTTATTTTCTGTTTGGTTGACATGTTGTACGGTTTTATGTTATTTCGGCTCACATAATAATAAATTGATTGGTTAAAAGGTCTTTTTAAAAGAAGGTTCGATATTAAGACTATGAATACTATGAGGCTACGAATTCTTAGACAGATGTTGTTAACTTAAAATCTCCAATATGGTAAAGTATATTTGCGATGGGATGATCACCTGTCACCATGATTCACCATACCCTTTTTAGGAATTTGAATCAGGAATGGCTGCAAGTTTTTTTATGATTACTTGTGGCACTGCCCACCCCGTTAGGGATACTATTTTTAGCTACTATTTGTATATAATTGGGCGTGATAATACTGTGATAATAGTGATGATTACAGTATGAGATTAGGTGCTTGTGAAAACGAACTAAAGTTATTTAGTTTTCTTAACGCTTATTTTATGGGCTGTAAACAGGAGTATTTTGAATAGAAAGGAAATTATGTACTAACACCTTAATGAGACATTAAACGAAAAATGAAAAAGAGGCGTTAAAACTTTTACGACGGCATGACAGCGGTGAAAGCTTATAATGATGTTTTTTTTTCATTCAAAAATTTATTTCTCACCTTTAGTGCTTTGTTTGCAAGCGCCATTTTAATGTTCTGTGCCAATCAAACATTTACGACCGTTTCTGAAAGCTCTTGTGGTTTAATAAAAGAATTGAGATGGCAATAAAGGTGAAAATGACTGTTTCATTCGTTGATAAAAGCGTTTGGCATCTTAGGATATAAGAGAATTTTGTTTTCAAAACGAATCCTACTCGAACAATTTTCTATTAACAACTTAAACATAGAAACTTATAATCTCAGTAACACTAACATTAGTTAGTATGAATATAATATAGTACACGTTCTAGATCAACTTATTTATTTATTAAGCAACGCCAACAGAACACGTAATTCAAATTGTCACGGATAATTCACAAAAAATAGTACTATAGAATGTGCACCAATTACAGGCATACGCACTATGCACAGCATTATGTATTTATCTATTTAATGACCTGTGTCTGACAAATATTTGGCATATACAACGTAAAATGAAAAGGAAAATATAAAAGTTATATTAATAAGAGAGCGAAATGATGAAACCCCAAGTTTAGCATTACACTGCATCTATTAAATTTAATACCATCCATTATGACGTCGGTTTATTATTCATCTTTCAGTGTAGACAGACAGAATTGACGTTTCGTGCATTCCATTTCGATGGTATTGCACATTAAGAGAATAATAATTGGAATTTATTTTATTTACAAAAAGTTAATATAAGAAGGCGTTTTGTAAGAGACTTACTTGCTTTAACAAATGCACCGTATTCACTACATAATAATATCATGTTCAGATTGGATGTGCCTTTCAAAAATACATACATATATCACGCCTAATTCTCATAGGGGTAGGCAGAGAGCACGGATCTCCATTTGCTTCGGCCCTGATATACTCTCTGGCTTCATTCACTCTCATTACATTCTTCATACATGCTCGACAGGTACTTTTGACCTTTCTCCAAAACATCACAAAATACATAAATAAGTGGTTAGTAGCTGTATTAACTTTTTACAATCCATGACATATTGAAAAGCAATGTCACAAAATATATCACTTTTGGAGGCATTGGTCCGTGACCGTTCCGCTCTGTTCTCGCCCCTCCAACTTACAATGTGAACTTTACAAAGCTATTATTATACTATACATTGTCATACACAAAGCTCTGCTTTCTTAAATAATGTCAAAGGTTAATAACTACATTTATTAGTCACTTTCTAAACTTTGAGTGGAGTATAATATTAATAATACTCTTGAGTGGAGACCACGCACCGGAAAACGCAGCGTAGGACGGCCCCCCACTGGATGGAAAGACGACCTAGTAAAGGTTGCTGGGAGCCGTTGGGTGCAGGCCGCACAAGATCGGTCGCTCTGGAAGTCTATGGGGGAGGCCTATGTTCAGCAGTGGACGTCATATGAAATGATGATGATGATTATGATTTCTAAACTTTAAACTATAGAGACTCTTGGTTTTCTTGGTCTTGGGCTCGTATTCAAGAACGAGCGTAAATGGTACAAACGAAATTATACACTCAAGTACAGAAACTGACTGGCATTTTTCATTGAAAACTGTTAAACATCTATGCTTGATTTAAAAGTCTAATCAAGCTTATCTTAATATTTTTTTTTATTATTGATGGTCTTTAATAATCAAAACTTCTGTTCTAATTAAAATAATTTCATGATGATTCATGATCAATTACCTAACAAATACACAGGTACAGTCAGAAGGTAGGTACAGACATTAAGCTGTTGAATCAGCTGTGACGAGTTTTATTATTTAATTTGAGTTCTGCATCGCATCCGGTGAACATTATTTTTACATTAGTTGCATAGAAAGCTCTAATAAACTTTTATAATAGGGTATTGTTTTCAGGATACTTTGAATCCTCTATGCTGGTGGGACTCAAGAGTTCCTAATGGAACATAAACTAAATTAGAATTAAAGCTTAGAAAAAATATTTTACTCCATACATACATACACACATACATACATAATTATCACGCTCGTATCCTTATTGGGGTGGATAGAGCCACAAGTAGACATAAGAAAACTTGCAGCCACTCCTGAATTAAAGTAAGATAGATATGGTGAACCATGATGACAGGTGATCAGCCCATCGTCTATATAGATGGTCCATCATGTTGGAGATGATACTATCCCTTAGTCGGCTTTTACGAGATGCTCGGGGAGAAAAGCAGCTGGACGCATTCTGTTTTTTCTTTACTCCCAGAGAAGTATGGTAGTAATTACTTTACTACCATTAAAATAAGGAGAATATTTTTATATAGTCTATCCGAAATGCTAGACTTCAATCTATAAAAACATTTTGCTATACTAAACAACTAAGATAATCTTGAACCGTTTTAAAAAGCAATAAAAAGGCAAATTTTTGCATGTAGACAAAATGTGGCGTCCTATAAGTACAAAGTAATGGTGTTGAGCTCATCCTGTGTAGATAAAGAGTTTAGATAAATGGTACAAATCACTGCATACAACACGACTTTGTATGGCTTCTTTCAGATGCAAATGGCTGTATTAAATTTGCAATTTAGACCTTGATAACGCTGAATATTTAGGTCCAAGTTACAAGAGAAAATACTAACGCAAACAAAAGCTCTTGAAAACGATTATATTTTTTTTCTCTTATCTAATTTTGATTGAGGTTTACAATTTATCTATTTTAATTTTGAATCATGAACAACAGCTGAAAAATTTAGGTGCCGAGTAATTTTGATTTGCAAATATAACTTTGGGTAGTTCGTGTAGTACCCGGATAAACAGTAGTCAGGTAATCCAGCCCATAAATTATACATATAAGAGAAAAATTATGCAATCCCCGTAAAAAAAAATCATTCAACAAACACCTTTTAGTACTTCATAACTTTATAGAATGAAGTAGGGATAGAGGTAAGATATAAATCCATCATCATATCAATCGATATTTTTTTTACTACCTCTGTGGCGTGGCGAGCGAGTGCTCGACTGAGACGCAAGAGGCGCGGATTCGATTCCTGCTGCGGAAGAAATGTTTGCATGCTCTTCAAATATTTCTTTCTGGTCTGGGTGTTGTATGTATTATTATTAAAGTTTGTATTTACAAAAAAAATATATGAGTATTCTATCAGCCATCTGGTTCCCATAGTACAAGCTTTGCTTAGTTTGGGGCTAGATGGTGCTGTGTAAAAAAATGTCCACAAATATTTATTATGAGAAGTTTCTACATTACACCACGCCAGTCTGTTGGCAACGCGTCTCTTGCCTTCAGACAATGAACTTGTCCCTATTGTAATGCTCAAATAGCTTTTATGCCTCTAAATATTCAGGGAACGGTCAAATTCTATTTCTTGCTGAAGAAATGCGAATATTGACAAATTTTAAGATATTTTAAACATTAATTCTACCGAACCTGGTGAGAGATTGGTATTGGATGAAAATTTGCTGTTCTTGAGAACCATATAAAACAAAGCGAAAAATTACCTAAGAAATCGTTCCGGATAGCAACAAAAGTAAATAAATCGAAAGAATAGAAGAAAAACGTGTTCACCAGGATAATCCCGGTAAGATAATTTCCACTCAAGCGAGCAATGTCTTCGCTTAGGGCGACCTGGTGGGGTCTTAGCAGGATCTCTTAATTTATAGCTTGTGATAAGTTTTGGGATATGGCAGAAGATGTGGCGATTTAATAACGTATAGAGAGAGCAGTAAACATCCAATTATTCCCAAAAACCACTTACCCACAAATATAATGATGTCATCATCATCATCATCTTCCTGCCCTTATCCCACTCTATGTGGGGTCGGCACAGTGGATCATGCTGTAAGAGTTTTGGCTAAGGTGTTTTATGACCGGCCGCCTGCCTGACGTCAACCCTCCTTAGAAATACTTGCTTATTGTATCTCATCATGCTCGTGGAAAGGAGCAGCTGGACGAGTTCTACATTTTCTTTTTACTCCCTGTTCAGCAGAGAAGATGTGTTGAGATGAAATATTTAAAGATGCACCATGAATGAAGCATCATTACGTCTGAGAACAAAAAAGTTGTACGATACCATCACAAATAAGAGTATCTATACTCTTTACCTTACTATGCGCCTATGACCTATGACCAGTGTGATTATGGTCATCTTCACCAAACAAGCTCAAAATCTTTTCAGGGTCACCATACCGAAACCCGAACATTGTAACCCCAACCAAGTAGGGTTGCCGAATGAACCTGTGACACAATAAGCAAGCAAATTAAATACATATTATTTAATATTACATGTATTTCTTTGTATCATAAAACAAATAGCTTGTGTCTTGTTTCCTTCTTGTTACTTGCGTTGACTTGCACCCTGACTTCCTGTTATCTACTCATAGTGGGTGAAATAATCTGATTTGTCCATTTGCTGGTACCGAACGGCCTTAGCTTCGATTAACAGGATTGCTTTTTTAATGCTTTTCTATTGTATTAGGTAGGCTGTTTTTGTTAATAAATGTCAAAAATTGTCGAAGCTGCGTTTTGCGGCTCAGTTGAAAAGTAAGTTCACAGGAGTAGAAATAACATACCTAATATTATTTTTTATTTCTCAAACATAGCAATTTGTTAACATATTGAAAGTTTTATAGCGGACAATCGCGTACCTCTTTATTTTCTCAACGCGTTAATCAAGAGGTACGCGATTAAGTAGCGTTATAAAACTTTAAATAATATATTCTTTTGTGCAACATAAATGTAGACTAGGTATTATTTTAAAGAGTTGCTTTTCTAAGTTTCGATGTTCATTTGTAGGAAGTAACCTCAAAATTTACTGAACCAATTATGAAAATCCTAAAGAGTTACACATACTATCTCTGAGTTCTAATAAAACTTAAGCTTTTTACTTTTTTTATTTTAGTTTTTGTCATCGGCAAAGAAGTCAACATTTCCTAATAATCGTATTTTATTCTTAAAAGCAGAAAATGACACTTATATAAGGAAATTACCTACACCTCAAGCCTTTACTTTCGAACCAACTATAAATATTCTGGGTCTCCATAAATTATTCGCCATCTCCGTAAAAGCAAGACGTGTCGATCACTTAGTGAGAGCATAAGTACTTCAAAGGAAATGACCTATAAATACAGCCTGTAACGCTAAGCGATTATGAGTCTTTCTTCGTGGTAATAAGAGTTATAAAGGCTATAGGGATAATTATGGCGGATTTTTTGCGGGAGGCTGATTGATTCGTCGCCGAGTGTTCTGATAGGTTCTGATGGACTTGCCGTGTACAGTTTTGTTATTGTTGATACATTTTATTATGATTGAGTATACTCCTAATGAAGTCTCTAAAGTATAACCACTGCGAATACTAGATTTTGTAGATGCAGTTTTGTAAGTTTTGCCTCACTAGATGAAAACTAGCTTTTTTTCCAAGAAGTTCTTGTTCTTGTTCTTGTTTATTGATGTTTTGAAGATGTAATAACATGACAATAATATCGCAAAAGCCGATTAATTACTTTTTATTCATTTAAATTGGCAATGAGAGAACATAGATTAATAAAATAATTATTATTAATATGTAATTTTAATAGTCTTTGATGATAAAATTAAAACTAAACTAGTAAGCGACTGTGTAAAGTGAGGAAACGCATGGTAGAGATGCTTTTCTCGCTTTACATAGTCGCTAGCGAGTATAATCTGGGAAACGTGGTAGAGCCTATTGTAATAAAAACAAAAGAGATACTCCATGCCACCTGCTCAAATTATTATTATTATTATCCGGCTCCACGATTTTATTTGTTTACTGTTGCTTACACTTACACTTTTTATCGCATCACCCCCGTCGCAAATCCGGACGCATTTGTAACAGGCACCCGGATTATCGGAACGCCCGGAGCAAAAACCGGGCCCTACAGACCGGCACTCGTTGGCACATAAATTAACTGCAATGATTCATGATTGCGGACTTTGGCGAAAGTTTGTGCACGATTAATCGCAACGACTTTTGTTAATCGATGCACGCCGGTTTGTAAAACCACGGGCACGGCGGTGTACGACCAGCATCCGGAATTTCACAAAAAATATGAAAGTTATAGTTAATTGAGGAAGAGGCCTATATCCAGCTATGAGTGCTCACAGGCTGTATAGATAGATGAGAGCGATAGTTTGCAAGAGTATTTGTATACTTGAGTATTTTTTTTTGATACGAAAGCATTGGATAGGCACTAACTACTAGGTAGGTTACCTATTAGTATAGCGATATGTAGCTTTGTCGCAATCGGATTAAAGGTATTTGAAACGGTAAAATGTGACTGTTATTTTTGTTAGAAATCGGCTGAAAGGAACTAACTGGAACAGAGTTATTTTATCGCGCCCAGGTCTTTACATATAAAGACCAAACTAAATTTACAGCACAGATTTCCTAGCGAACGTCAGAAAAGAAGGAAATACAAAAACCTATTTTTACTTATCGCTAAATTATTAAACACGAAATAGTAAATTCTTTAATTTGTTGAATATTCAAACCGTAAAACTATGAAAAGCTTTTTGAATTTACGTTAACAATGTGAACGCTTCTCTCCATAATCGATGCAGCGACAGTGCACCAACATTTTACACATCTGTTTCATAGAAAGCCGACACCGTAGTTTTCGAATCGTTATAATAATAGAGGTAGACGTAAGGTCCTTCATAAAAACTTAGAGTAGACATATTATATGAACATGCTTGACGGCCTCGGTGGCGTGGCGGGCCAGTACTCGGTTGAGACTCAGGAGGCGTAGGCTCGATTTCCGCTGCGGGAGAAATGTTTGCATAATCTGCAAATATTTCTTCCGGCACGTAGACCGGCCGACCAACACGTAGTTTCTAATACCCACAACATAGGGAGTCCTAGTGTGGGATCAGAACTGTTATTAAAAAATATTATGATAATGTTTTGATGATTCACAATCAAGATGTCTTGATTCATGTGAATAAGAAGGTAAGATACTCATGGCAAACGCAATTTATTTCCTAGCTGGGTCGTTCTCACGACGTTGTTTTCTGGGGTTGCCTATGATCGTCGCTCTGGAGTCAAACTTACGGTCTGGACTTTTTGTAGACAATGTGTAATTGGTCGATGCAGCTCGAGGCGAGAACTTTTGGACAAGTTTAATAGCCAGCTTAATTTCAAGGTATTGTCTCTTTGTGACATAATAAACCGAATCCAGAATTTGGATAAATCAATCAATCACAAATAACGCTACATTAAGCTGAATACGGACCAACCACGTTCAAATATTGTTAATGCTAAAAATATTATTGGTGCCAAAAAATTGGTGCCGAATGGGATTGGCAAGCGATCGTTTTATTATCACCACAATGAATTTCAATTAATGCTAACCTTTAAACTGAATTCAACTTATTTTATTGTCGTAGTGTTATTAGTAGATATTAACAATTTAAAGAAATAGGCTTACATTGAATTGGAACTGAATAATTATTTACTGTACATACTTCAGTGTTTTAAATGCTTTTTTGGGTTTCTATCTGAACATTTCTGATTCCTGAAAGGAATCTGTGTACATTTTATTAATAAACATACTTACATATTAACTACGCCCGTATCCCAAATGGGGTGGGCAAAGAAACAAGTAATCATAAGAAAACTTGCAGCCACTCCTGATTCCAAGTCGCATGATGGATAATGGTGAACCATGGTGATAGATGATCATCAGCCCATCACCCATATAGATGGTCCATTATGTTGGAGAGGATATTATAATAATGTTATAAGCCCAAATATTATGTATGTATGCCTATAAAGCGTCAGGAGATAGGAACTTCTGCGTAAACTAACGACGGGACTCTATATCTACTCGTAGTACTCAGAATTGTTTTAGAATAGGCTTTATATACTTAAGTCATTACCTGATTCCCAACATACCCACATAAAAAGGTACTTATGTTACGAACAACAAAACTCCTAGGCTTTTTCACAATACCCTACGCTCATCTTTCCAAAGAAAAGGCGAGAGGCAATAATTTAGCGCAAACAGTAACAGGAAACGATAAAACGAATTCCCACTTCTTCGAGTTAGAGTAACGTAATAAGGATCGATGAGGCCAATTGGATCCCGACTATGGCATCCCACTTTGGCTAGTTTTGAGTTTCACTGGCTTAGTGGTATCGTTTTGCTGAAAGAGTAGATAAATGGCATGAAGGGACTTTCTTAATAGGTTCCCATTATTTAGTGTTTTATATGTAGGTGTGCGTTCAGTTATTTTTTTCCTAAATGAAGCCAGGATATAAGTAAATAAAAAATATTTCTAGACGTTATACACAGTTTCATCTAGCCGCAAACTAAACAAGCAAAAGCTTTTTTGCTATGGGAACCAGAAAGCTGACATTATTCGATATTTTGATTATCACTACAATTACTTTGTAAACGATTGTTTCTGACATAAACCACTGGAGAACTAAAAAAAATACTAAAACTAAAGTGAAAATCTCCAGCTGTGAATTCACCGTAAAACAGGATTCCATCTCGTAGACCCGTATTTATTCGCGGCTCGCGTTTACCCGCGGCATTGCTGAATGGTAGCTGGAAGCGTGAATACTAGGCACGGGACGGAATTGTTTGCTAGATATTCTAGAAATAACTGCCAGGGATAGAAACGAGTGGAAAAACTTGGAAGAGGTCTATGCCAAATTAGGGCAAATGGACAAAACGAAAAAAATGTGTTAGAATAAACCCCGAATACTCAAACGCGACTCAAAGGTGAGCACGTCTCAAGTCACGGTTTTTTGACAGTTTTTGATGAAAATCTGTCAACAGTGTTGGCTGTGCGTCGCTTAGTAGTCGATCAATCAGAATCAGAACATAGATATATATATTGTAAATCCAATGCAAAGCTGAAAATGAGAGCACTGGTGGTGTAGTTGGTAGAGACCCCGCCTTCCGATCCTAAGGTCGTGGGTTCAAACCCGGTCGTGTACCAATGGATTTTTCTGTGCGAAAAATTTATCTGTACTAATACCAGTACTCTCAAACAAACAGCGTGATCCAAGGATCATGCTGTGCCGACCCCACATAGAGTGGGATAAGGGCAGGAAGATGATGATGACCAGTACTCTCAAACGGTGAGGGAAAACATCGTGAGGAAACCCGCGGCTTAGTCAGCTCCGCACGTATTGACCATGTCTTTGCTGTGGACAAGGCCGCCTCAGCTGAGAGGATGGAATAGGTGCTGGGCAAGCCTACTCCATCTTAATTCGTCCCGGGCACTACAGCGTCCCGTTTGTAAAGGTAAAAAGTTGCCTCCTAACACTGTATAAAATATCTACTATAGAATGCAAAGCTAAAGGAAGAGTTTCCAAATATTTTTGACTGGCAATAAAGAACTGTACACTTTTTTTTAATTTAAAATTGGAATAACTTTTGAAAAGTAGCCTGTTAGCGCATCACTAGCCCCCAGGCGTGGCTCAATAAGGCACGCACGAGCCGTCGAGGCCTTTTGTCCTGTCCTCAAGTGCAAATAGCCTAGCGTTCTAATTTCAAAATGCCCGCCCTTGAATAGAGTGAGCTTATTTCAGATTTTCATTGAAGATTATTAGGATTCTGAACAGAGATATTCATTTAAAAAATCGAATATACCAGCGATAGGAGCAGCGGGCTAAGTAATCGTAACAAGATTTTATCTCTAAACTATATAATTATTACCATCTAAATCCCAATTTTCTCAAGAAAAACCTGCCTGGCAAAACAAAAGCAATCTCATCAGCAAGGCAATGCCAATAAAATTGTATTATTAAAATCAATACCTATCAACCACACTCGCACTGTCATTCACAGGCATTTTATATTGACTTTTAACTTCCTCTTTGTCGAATTCGGGAGAGTGGGCGCTTTTACAGTTAAAGCAGGTTACCACAGACGCTTCAGGTTAGACTTAGGCTTAAGACTTTCGAAGCTAGCGTCATTGGCACTGCGATCGAATTACTTTCCATAGATTTGCGGCGTCCACGTCAGTGACGCTTACCAAATTGCATAAAATGACGACCTAAACTGAAATATTGGCACTATTTTTCCCACGACGGAACGGAGAAGGTATATGCATTTGTCCTAAGAGGTTATATGTTTATTTATTTGTGTGTTTGTATGTTTCCATTAGATAAGGTTTTTAGATATATTGTAGATAACTATTTATTTTTACGTCGTGGGATTAAAAAATTTTTTCTTGTAATCAATGTAAACGATTAGTCGTCCGTTAGAATATTGGAAACCGGCACTAGTCGATGTTTAGTACCTACCTATGTTTATACTTTGAATTTAGAAGGTATGTAGTAGGTATTTGCCTAAATGCCGGTAAAAAGCTCGGAACATGCTTTCAACTTGAATGCGCCAAAGAAGGGTAATTTCGAATTTGCTTCGGTTCGTCTGTGTCACTCGACCTCGTGACATGAGACATTACCG
The DNA here is from genome assembly GCA_949320045.1 of Scotopteryx bipunctaria. Lineage (NCBI taxonomy): Eukaryota > Metazoa > Arthropoda > Insecta > Lepidoptera > Geometridae > Scotopteryx > Scotopteryx bipunctaria. Next base: position 5,747,793 of record OX439450.1, on the reverse strand, counting down.
CCATTATGACCGTCTGGATCCCATTATTACTTTACATATTATTATCTATTCCAGGGGTTATATTGCTCGTAGTTTTGCAGGCTGCTCATAAAATAAAAGTCCTCTATCTTTAACAGATGGATAATAATTCTTTGTTTTTCTCTTTGCAGGTAAGATTTTCGCCTAAAATTTTGTGCTGTAAACTCAAGACTGCTGAAAAGCGTAAGTTTTCTTAGAAAAAGGTAAATGTGTAGGAAAAGAATCCTTTTTGTGGACTTTACAAAACGTTACCACTAAGCGTGCAGTTTTTAGGTACCCGCTATATTCGCCATCCGCCGTGAAATTTTAACATGAAAAAATCATTGCACATCTTACAGATTAAGAGCGGTATGAAAGCCAAAGCTCTTTTCCCTCACAATACCAAGACAGCCCATTTCCCATCCCAGATGCTTATCCGCATTATTCATTACGCACACGATCTATAAATCTCGCATTCCCACGACTTAAACAGTATCAAATTACTGTGCTACCCTTCTAATGCACATTGTCAAAGTATGTTCGCCCTATCTACAGATAAATTTACCATGACTCCCACAAATTTAACGGAAAATAAACCTTACTCCGTTGACATAAGGTTGTACAGTAATTTTTGAAGGGTGTGGGTAAGACGGTGGTTATAAAAATCTGTTCAGGAGTGTTCCAAATGACGTGCCGTTGCATAGAGGGTCAGCTCTCCCCCGAGCTGGCATTAAACGGGTCAGTGGTCAGATAAATATTATTATAACGTAAACAAATTTGACTCAAGTTAATGCACCATTGATATTTTTATTATGTTTTGAAGGGAAATTTTGTGTGGGGCGGAAATAGCTGCAGGAAATACTTTAAATTATTAGGGAAGGTAGGTAAGTACCTTATTTTGCGTATCTGTGCGCTGACTTCCTGGTCAGACTCTTGTAGTTACCAAATAACAAGAATAGTTGTAAATTCTGCGTATTGTGTAGCCAATTAGAGCTCCAACTACCTTCCACCAGGCTCGGAATATAAGCCAGGCTTTATGCGTCACTTACCTGCCAGACGCTATCACAGGGAGTTCATAATATAAATTGTGTTTGACGACGGTGGCGTGGCGGGCGAGTGCTCGGCTAAGATGCAAGAGGCGCGGGTTCGATTCCCTGCGAATATGCGGAAAAAATGTTTGCATGACCTGCAAATATTTATTCCGGGTCTGGGTCTTGTGATATTATGTATTATAGATATGTACTTATTTACTAACAAAAAGTATATAAGTATCAACCATCTGGTTCCCATAGGCTTTGCTTAGTTTGTGGTTAGGTAGCGCTGTGTGAAATGTCCACAAATATATATTTATTTAATTATAATCGGTTAAATTTTATCTGATGCTTCCTAAGCAGGTCCTTCGAATGAAGTACTATGATGTTGATTGCGTTGTTATGAAAATGTTCGAAGTAATTCCGGAATCAATACGAATTTTCACTCTACATGAGGTTAAATGATCTAATATAATCTAGTAAAAGAGCTTCCTTTGAACAGACGCAACGTGTTTAGCTATGATTATCAAAATGACCATGATTATGGTAGGTACATTACTACATAGCGATAACACAAACCTTAGTGGTTTTTAGTTGCTAAGTACCTAATTACTGTTAATTTTGTTTCTTGTAAATCGTTAATAAATAAAAAAAAAAAAAAAAAACATACCTATCTTTAATTATCTCCTTAATATTTTATGTTTCTCTTTATGTACTTGTATGACTAGTTACCTAAGTCATACTTTAACCTTTTTCAGAAATACAGCTAAAGAATACAACATTAGAGTTTTTATTTAATTATAGCAGGTATCGGATTCACCTCCAATACTTATACATCTATTTATAGATTTTGTCAAAAGAGGTTTAACATCGAAAAGGAGTTTATAAAGGAGAATAAAGGATTGCAAATGAGGCATCCCCCCAACTCCCCATTTTAATTATAGAGGAAATTGTTTGTCCAAATTCCGGATTTTCAGGGCTCTAATTACTGAAAAAATCTCAAATTTAAGTAACTGCTCCATTCGATTCTTAAAACAGACTTCAGTAACGGTAATGCTTTGATTTAAGTTGTATCTGGTAACAAAAAGGATGAGCTTTTCGTTTCTAAGAATTTTGTTTCAGTTACGAAACAAATACAAGAAATAATGCCCACAGATTAAAGATAAACTATTTCATCTAGGTACCTAAAAATAATTTTGATGAATTTCCTAGTGGCAATAAAGTGTAAAATAAATTAATAGTTTGATACCAACAAACTAAATTTAATAAAATATTCTTTTTCGCTACATTATCATTTTAAATTATGTAATCCAATTCAATGCATCAAATTCAAATGTTTCCTTAAAACGTATTTTTTACAATAAACGCACCCACGCTACTAGGCGGCCAGAAAAACGAGGAAGCTTCTGTAGGGCGAGATGCAAGCATGAAACTGAAATTCAGTCGTTCAATCAGTAGCGCTACAGACGCGGTGGCGTGCGCACGTGCGTCCGAGCCCCAAGCGCAAAACGTGGTCTTCCCTCGTGTTTGTGTATGAAGTGGCAGGGTTTATCTCGAAGCATATTTCACTGTTGAATTAAATATTGTGCTGGACAAGCCATGTTTTGTAAAAGGTTGGTGGATTTTTTTAGGTTACAAAACTTTTCTTATCTGATTAATAAATTAAATACCCTTATGTTTTAATGATCCACAAAATAAATAATTAAAATTAAAATGAAAACAATTCATATTAACTACTGGATTTAATTGACTACTCCAATTTTAAACATTTCCCAAAATATCGGTCTATCTGCTATCAGCTTCCATTAGTTCGCGATCGGTCCGGCGGCACAGAATACGAACAATCACTACGACTAAACTTTCCAACTAATCTGCCTGAAATTCGCCTGCATTTTCTGATGGACTAGATGCTACAAGCTATGCTCTCAGCATGCTTTGTATACTTTGTATTTTATCAAGAAAAAAAAAATGACTGCTTAGAATAAAAAAAAAATAACTTCGGCTACTTTACTAGTTTACAATTATTTTTATATTAGACTAATATTAATCCTTTCTTTGATCTAAGTAGGTATGTATGTTTAGTATTGTTTTCTATTAAATTTCTGATAATAACTCATTACAGTGCGCGTATTAAAAGATCGAAAAATAATTGCGTTGAATTTACATAACGTAAAAATAGAATCAACATAATAGAATCCAAATACGTCATTTCCTTAAGCGAAACATGATCAAGGTCGGTCATAAAATGGCTTAAGATCGTGTCAGGCCACGTCCCTTTTCAGGGATGGCTATTTTGAGAAACATGAAATTCTATAAGCTCCCTTGTCTTCATTTAGAGAGCTTTGATATCTTGGAATATTATTAAGTAAGGGATTATTTGGTTTTCCTTCGCCAATTTCAACTAGAAATGTTTGAGGAAAACAAGATTGAAACCAAAATAGGATTATTTTAGTATTTGAAATGGGTAGAGATCAACTATACCGCGCTGTAGTAGCATCATTATTTTGGGTTCGATTGAGTACCTACCAAACTAAATGCACATTTACTGATCTTATACACCTACCCATACATACAGGAGTTACTTTAAATGGTTATGAGACTAATGACTGTAAGACGACATCTGTGAGGTGGCAGGCGAGTGCTGGGTTAAGATACAAGAGGTGTGGGTACGATTTCCTCGGCGGCGTTAGAAATGTTTGCATGAACTATTTTGTTGAAATGTTTGTGATATAGTTTTTCTGATTTTTTCTGGGGTATTGTGATACAATGTAGTGGTAGTTTCTGGGACCCATAATACAGAGAATACTAGTGTAGGACTAGGACTATGTATATGACTGTTGGGTAATAAATATTTATTTATCCTATTGATGTCAGCGGTAGGTAATCGATAGACATGCGGTCTAGTTAAGGAGCTGTCTCGGTACACCACAAAGCTAATGAGATTGCACAAAGAGCCACACGACGTAGAGGGATCTGTAGTTAACGTTAGTGAAACTGCGTTTTAACTAGAGCTTACGAGGACTTTTATTATAAAAAAAAATGAGTAAATACAATTTTTAGGTTCTCATAATGGAATTAAAATGACCATAGAGAAATTAAATATGAGTACGAGATATAAAAAAACAATAGTAACGGTTCATCTTGCACTAGTCTAGCCTCATCGAACCCCAAGCATAAACGGTGTATGAAAATTATGGAACTACTTACATGATATTTATAGGATATAAGTTATCTTAAATGGATTTCTAAGGTTATCGTCAAAGCGATACCTAAACAAAGCCGCATTCAACAACTACTTTAATACAAACAACCATAAAAATAGCTGGCTCTAACAAGTGGAAGAGCACATCAACATTGTTTAATCAAATAAAGAGCATCAAACGTTAACAGCGAATAAAATAAACATGTAAAACTGAGATCAATCACTCAATGAAAAGTGCTCCCATAACACTTAAGTGTAAGGGCCACACTTCGCTTAAAACCGCACTTTTATTGCACAATCTGAACTGTTCAGCTTCTATTTCGTACAGTTAACTTAAAAAATACAAACATAGAAGGAAATCTCACCAAAATTACATGCCCATTCATTTATCGAATTAATAAAATAAATCGAATTTTTTATTATTAATTTTGCCATAAAGCGTGTGTATTGGGTATTTTATAAAAAGTTTTATATGCCCATCCCACATTACATACATACATAATTATCACGCACGTATCCCTAATGGGATGAACAGAACCACAAGTAAACATAAGAAGACATGCAGCCACTTCCGATTTAGTCCTAAGATGGATATGATGGATACCATGGTGACAGGTGATCAGCCCCTCGCGGTGGTACATCATGTTGGAAAGGATACTATCCCTTAGTCGACTATACGATATGCTCGTGGAGAGAAGCAGCTGGACGCATTCTATGTATTTTCCTTACTCCCAGTCCAGCAGAGAAGTAGCTACGTAATACAATACAAGCGTATAAATAAGCAACGGCCTAAGTTAAAGGAAGAAATGTTCGTCATCATCATCCCTAAACCGACGAGCACGCATGAAGAATATAATGAGAGTGAATGAAGCGAAAGAAGTATGTCAGGAAGGTAGTGCCCCTAGGCAAAAGTAAGTAAGTTCGTATAAGCTAGTGGCCAGCTCTTGTGACCGAGTTTTTAGGCCACCTAAAAGCCTCCGTCATAGCCAATTGTGACCGCGCACAACGTTGTATAACTTCAACAATCAATCAAGAACGTCTAAGCAAGCTACGCCACGAGCGCTTCAAGCTGCCCCTAGGCGCATGTGTATGTATCATCTTCCTACTTTTATGTAACTAAATGTAGCAAAGTAGTAACTTTACTTCACCTGTTAATTTAGTGCACGAAAGGAGCCTTTGAGGCGCACTTTAAATCATTTTTGTCACAATTAAAGCACCACAATTGGTTCTAAAAATCTAGCGCCATGACCAATAGGTAGTAAAACATATAGACAAAAAAATATAGGTACTCTGTACCCAAAATCCAATGGAAGCACATCTCTACTTTCCTCGAGCCAATTTTATTCGTTAAAGCGCATTTTATTTCAAGAAGGAACAACAATTATAGTAAGTGCAGAACTTTCTTGCGCTCTCCCTCGGGAGTCTATTGAGAACTGAATAATACTGAATGAAAAATTGCGGGGTTTCTGGGTTTTAACGGACTTGGATAAATAAGATATTTTCTTCTCTGTGCATTTTGTTGTGGCTGGGGTAGTGTGCAAATTTAAGTTAATTGTGCATCTAAAAATACCAAATGCTACACTGCATACTAAAACGACGTTCCCTTTTCTATTTATAGGTATCTATGTACAGAAAGAACTTACAACTATTACAAATATAATTTACGAAATACAAAAGAAACAGTCGGGCTATCTAAAGGCCGTTGCAAACGGTCTATAGATAGCTCACCTGATCCAGCTCATCAGACGGTGGAAACGTGCCCATGACGCTGGCCGCATTGCCACGCTGAACGGCAATACTGATCCGTTGAGCCAAATAAGAACCAGCTCTTGGATCACGCATCGTTTCGACCAGACGCCCTGAAAGAATTTTGAAAACGCGGTGGGCACCCGTGCCCCACGGACCTAGTGTCTCGACCCCAAAAGGCTCAAATATATACCTAAGCCCCGTCGAGGCTTGCATAACTATATTCTCACATTCTTCTCCAGTTCCAACGAAATCTATCTGGTTGAGAATAATTCTCGGAACCACTTAAAAAAAGGAAATATCGGTAACATGTAGTATGCCCTAGACCTTCATCAAAACTTACAACCGCAATGCCAACTGCCTCGCCTGATTCACTGCCGTTAGTTTTTCATATTCCACAAACCACTTAAAATCCTTGTTAATTCTCTCATAACTGTTTTAAATTTTCATTCAACACAGTTTTTGTGGTAGAACTGCGAATAAATCATGCTACAATGTAAAGTACGGGTTGATATACTGGTATTTTAAACAGAGTATAATTACAATTTTATGAAAATTCTATGAAATTTAAACTGATATTATACGTTTGTATTGTTAAGCGGCTGCGTTATTTTGTGGTAACCGACTATCCAAAACATATTATTATTATTATTAAAGATCGCAAAAGACCGGCATAAGTGGAAGCATTTGGTAGAGGCCTTTGCCCAGCAGTGGGACAGTATAGGCTAAATAAAAAAAAATAGGTATGTTTCAAGTGCTCGAAAGAAGTATTCATGAAGCATTTTAATCCATTCAGCACACTGGTTCGTAAAACAAGTAACACTTGTAGTAGCAGTAGGGGGTAGTCAAAGGCACGTTCAAGGATTACATTTGGCCCGCGCCTAGAACGAATAAACGCACGCGCCCACATTTAGTAAGTAATTAGTAGGTATTCCATAGGTGATGATTTGTAAGCTCATCTGGGACTCATCATTAGCTCACTAATAGTCATTATGATGGGTCAGTGCCATCACCAAAAAAAAAAACAGTGCAAACTACAGAAAGTAGAATCCATACAGTAATTTATTAGATGGATAAAAAACATTTACTAAAGGCATTTACTTAATTATGTACTAAGGATTTCGATCTATTTGTGTATTAAGTTTATGTAAGTACCTGCCTGTATTGATTTTGATATGTATGTAGATTTAGAAATAATAATCACGTTATTTATTAAAAGTACACCTCGGCTAATCTTCAATTTATTTCCTTTCCATCCACAGGTTGTCTGGAAGAGATCGCTTGTTAACGATAAGACCATCCGTTGTACATAATATTTTTTTAACTGGTTATCAAATTCATTAATTGTATGGTGTGTATATAAAGAATTTTCATTCGAATAAATTCGATTAAAATAACCGGAAGCGAAATCGACTTCTATTTTCCCATTTATAGACACTTTCGGTCAGTGGTATCGTTTGGGTAAACAAAGCGCTATGAAGTTTAATTAATTTCACTGTATACACACAGAAGTAAATAGTGGTAATAAACCACCCAGGCTGTACTTTAGAAAATTCTAAGATACACACAGCTGCATAGTTCGTCAAGTATAAACGCCGAACTTTTCATTAAATTCAAACTCAGTCCCAAAAACAAACATAATCACCTAACTTAATTAACTAGCTTTGGTTCAAAATGGTTACCTTATTTAGAAATTCAAACTTCTTTATATTAAATTGTAACTAATTTCCAATTGAACCTCCACTCATTCCATTCTTACCTTTGCCAAAAAACCTTTCTTATATGTATATCGGTCATGATTTCAGTTCAGTGGTATTTCACTACAAGAATTGCTTTACCGGCATACTTCCAATATTAATTCTAATCTCTTAAGCCCACTCGTCAACCCTGTGCTGCCCACAATAAACGCGATGTTTGGACAGCGCACGCTAATGAAATTTATAATCCATAAAACTGGAGGCCCGTTTTATAAAGTGTAATAATAATAAAAAGGGCGTCCACTGGCCCCTATGGTGTATTACAAGCGTGTTTAATTACGTGATCGTGTGTATTCATTCTTTATTGCGGTGCCCATGTTTTTGCACTTGTTTTGATTAGCTTCTGCTCGTATCTTTGCTACTTTTGTTATGTGAACTTGAGTTTGAATAATTGAGTTCAAACTATTAATTTGAATGTTGTTGGAAGTAGTATTTAAAGGTTGATTTATGTATGTTTGTATATGGTGGTAGACAATAATATGTTCCTAACAAGTCGAAAGTAGAAAATACTCCTAGAAACGCATAGTCAGAAGTAACTTTCAGCGACAGCCATAACGATTTAAATTTCTAAAACCAATACCAGCTTTAATTTGGAAACTCGTAATCAAAATTTTGGAAGACGGTCGTATTTAATTCATAAATTAATTAAACTCCCTCCTTAAGGGGCCGCTCGGCATGATAAGCAGGATCATTAGGATTCAGGGTGAGGGGTCACTGCAGATTTGTCCATTGTAAGGAGTTTCCACACTAGCACGCAACTTGTTTTACGACAAGGAATGCCTATGACTTGGGAACGCACTGACCACGTCAATGGGAGTTGTGGGTTGCGCAACGCAACGCACTGATTTTAAATATGATTGCGCTCATTCAACTTTTGGCAGATGAAGTCTCTCCTCAGCCTCTAATCTAACTAATTATCTTGATCGCCTAACCTATCAATCGTGAGATTCTAGATTCTAGGCTCAACATTCAGTGGACTTAACTCGTTAAGAAAACATCGTTATCAAAAAAGAACCAAGAAAATTCAAAGACATCTACTTTCTAAGGTCCGAAATCCTGATTGGCAGGCTGATCTCATCACCACCATCACTACATCACACAAAGGCAAGGAAGGAAGAGCAGGGTAATGTTTTTGATAGATCTTCTGGGGTGACTAAGAAAGGACAACCAGCTTTGCTAGTGTAAACTCAGCCTCAAGCTGAAGGGGTCACTGCAAATTTGTCTCCGCAAAGCCCGGGATCTGATAATTGCGCGCGCTCACCGTTCGGACGTTGATGTAAAAGGGTCTCCGACTTTGATTAGCGACATTCATGATGAATGCCAAAATATTTTGATAGTAACGTTGGTTGATGCCAATCTGCGGTCTGTGGTTCGGTTTGAAAACTAAAATACTCGGAAAACCCCTTTAAAATAGTCAGTAAATAATTGTCGTTTCAAATCGAAACTTTCCATCCGTCACTTATCTTGTAATTTTAGTGCCAACAGTTTTTAAAGCTGATAACTATTATATCTGCTTAGATTAAAGCTTATGCTCTAAAGAGCTTGATATATATTTGATATATATTTTTTTCATATAACATTTATTAACACAAATAAACTTACAACTAATACAAGTTTTTAGAAATATAGTTTACAAAATAAAAAGAAACAGTTCCTGATTCAGATCATCAGAGGTGCAAGGAGTGGTGCCCAAAATGCTGTTTTTTTTTAATTCCCTATTTAAAAAATTCCCGTCATAATTTTAATCCTTTCATAACTTAAAAATTCATATTGCAAGACACGAAGCCATGTTAATTATTACGTAGTACAGTGAAGTCGACAATAAAAGCACAAAGCGAAGCGAGGCCATACATTTTTAACGTCTTCACGAAACAGTGTTCATTTAGTCCCTTTGTGACTTGGACTTTGAAGCGAAACTGAACGTAACACGCTGTAATTTTTCTCTAAAATCAGGGCAACGTAGCCTTGGTGTATTAAAAAGGCTTTGCTAGAAACATTATATTTAACGTAACAAAAAATATGTTAGAAAAATATTACATTTAACAAATAGACGTCAACAACAACTTTGTAATAAAATGGCTATATTAAAAAAAAACTTCTTATTGCGTTGATGGCAGGGAGTTGAAACCCCGACAATGGTCTGTGTACTACCAAGTTAAATAGGCAGTTTCTTTACTTAGTTGCTTCATGTGCGCCTAACCTCTGGCCCCCATTATTCACAAAGTCACGATTAGTTCCCGCCATAATCGACTTCTTGAAGAATAAGGAGGTTACTTACACTGAAAAAAAAAACAATATTTTCAATTATATTATATCAATATTTGACCAAGTTGCCTTCAATTGAATACAAAACAAACAGTAACAGAAATCACTAGCACTCCGCTCGTTAAAACTAAATCCTGAAATCTTCGAATTTGATTGCGATCCAGGCTCATACGCTATAACCTGTCAAATAAATCCACAGTGAATCGTGCACTTTAACGAGTTTCATTGTAAGGTTTCAATTGTACAGGAGAGGGAGCGTGAAGTACAGCGACTTTTTTTTAAAGCAATAAATAAGATTTACACTAGTTCTGTGATTAGCTACTTCCTAGTGATTAATCTAGACTGAATAGGTTCAAGTCCCTGTTTACTTTAAGCCAGTATAAATAATCTAAACTCCATTTCAAGAAATGGGACTAGCGAGGGGGTGCTGTAATCTTCTTTTTCGTAGAATTTTTGATCGGCCTATATACGCATGATTTCTCTCGTGAAACGGAGTGTCTGTAGTTACCTAAAGTATGTGCAAAATATTCAAGCGTTTGGCTGTTGCTGACCTTACAACCTCACTTTACTGGGTCGCTCAGCGTGTCGCTCTGCTTACCCCTATTGTCGTATCCTCAAGTTTATAGGTCGTCAAGCCGCGCAGTATGTAGCTACTTTATAACTAATGGATAGGTATTTGTTTATTACTTTGTAATGTTATTACGCATATTGAATTGTTGCCAGTTATGTGAGCGTTTATGAAGGTTTGATTGACGACCCCGTAGAGGTATTGCGTGGAATGGCACTTTACTTTGTAATGTGTTTTATGCAATAGACATTCTATTCATACATCAGACATTCCATTCCTAATTAAGTTTGTATGTGTACGGGCTCTGAAATTATGCTTTTTATCATTGAACATTTTAGGAAACATTTGAGTAATAATTATTAAATACAAAGCAAAATATTATACTCTAATAAAGCTAGTTATTTAAACTTGAAGAGTATTAAATGTTTATTGAACAGGTTGAACAAAAATAGTTGGCCGCAGTTGTTCTAAACTTACTCGTTAAAGTTTAACGCCTCCGCATTTTTATCAGGAGTACAAAATTTATTGAACTTCGCTTCATAAACTTTTGAACGTACACAAATGTTCTAGCGATGTTTATACCACGCATTAGGTATGTTTGTACAAAGTTGGCACAAAATATACGATCAGTGTTAAAAATGATGGCTTTATCAACATTAGGTACCTAAATATAAATATTTTTCTTCCAGAGACAGTTTCTATAATTTCCGTGTGACTTTGTACTGATGTGTGAGTGATGCTGACTATTTGAGACAATGAGTTGTAAAACTGTTCAGTGAAGAACACTATGGCTTCGTTCAGTCATCAGGAGACGCAGTCGAGTCCTGCAAGAGAGGTGCCAAGGTAAGTCAATTTATTTCCAAGACTTTATGAGAATGTTTAGATGTTTGTAGTTCATTGACGCCGGCAATACTGACTCGGGAAGTAACTTGTAAAAACCTAGCAATGTTATATCCTAGTACCACTTGAGCGAAGCAATTGTCGCGGGCATTAAAGCGTTCTATCAGTGAAGATAGAAGTTGCCTCCTGCCGCTGAATATCATCTAATAATATATAATAATTTCATCTACTATCTTAAAAGGTAAAAGGCCTTAATTAGTTAGTTACTTGAGCGAAGCTATGAGCGGAAACTTTAACAGAGACTCAGGTAATCCAATGTTCAAATCAAAATCAGGACAATACATACAACACCTTACTTTATAATTTTTAGAAGAGTTTCTTCATAGACCGATTTCTGTATTGACTTGCCGCGAATTTGCCCTAATGATTTTTTGACCAGTTGATGACGAGAGGACTAACTGATGCTAACCCATAAAATACAATGTTATAGAGTTATGAAACTCATGTTTCGCCTACATCATGGTTTCATTAAATACTGTTATCTATATTGGATGCATGCCAGTCTACTCGTATAACATTTATCTATGAGTACCTATACAATATCAGTTGTATTAAACATCTGTTTTACAACTACCAAACCATAAATAATCAATTATATGAACTTTAAAAAAGGTAATTTGTCAGCAGGTATATTTTTGTTTCTTTGTAGCGTCAAAGCATCATGAGTGTGTTAGGTAGGAGGTATGTCATCGTAGGCCGTATAAAGTTGGGCTAATAGTTTGAAGTAGCTAGTTTGAAGCAGTTAAGGTCGCAATATAAGTAAGTAGCTTTTATTTTTAAAAGGTTTGGTTTATACAAATAGACTAAATGAAGAAATGATGACATAATCGTCTTGTGTATGAAACGACGCATACCTGCAACATAAAAACATTGCCTTAAGAATGATCAAAGTATCTATCCTAAAAAAGAAGAAAAATTACATTCCAAAAGTGCAAAATCTGAGATTCATCCGTGAAATGGTTTGAAGACTCTGATCTAGAAAAGCAAGGGGCAGAATGGACTGGAAACTCTTAGAGGAGGCTTTTACGGAAGTATGCAAGTGCAATAAAATAAGTAGTTTTCAAATATAAGTTAAAATAGTAAATGTGTAAGAAAAATATAGTATTTAAGGATGTATTTAGTAAATGGTTGTGAGAATAAAGCTTTTTATTTCATTTATTGTAAGATTGTTACTCTCAGTAAAAATCTTTTGGACTAAGATTTATATTCAAACTGTAAAAATGCACAAATATTGAAATAACCGCGAGTAAAATCTAAACCAAATAAAATGTGGCAGTTATGGTGCAATCGTGAAAACAAATCCCTTCGTGCAATGCAGATGCCCCGGACATTGAATGTTCGGTCAATTTAACCATACCACTATCCAGTCACAATCACCAGACTGGATGACTTAGTTAGCGCCTTTACAAACAGTGTTATTTCGACACATACATATTAACACGTCTTGTGTATAAAACAACGCATACCTGCAACACAAAAACATTGACAGAAAAATGATCAAAGTATCCCACAAAAAAACTACATTCCAAAAATGAAAAACCTGAGATTCATCAGTGACAGTAGATAATTTCAAGATACATACTTTGATCACTATTAATTCAAGTTTATTTGTGATTATCCGTCGGCATAGTTATGTAGCTTTCAAGATACATTTTGGAAACCAATAACGAAAACGCATCGATCTCAATTCGTGAACGAGATGACTTCGAAAACTCGTCAATTAGTAGTATCCATCCATTTTCGTTCAGTACCGGATGTAAAATCGATACAATGCCTGCACTGAAAGATCACACACGTTTGGCCCCTACATTGATAAAATGTTTATTTTTTATCTCCACGTTTATTTTCGGTTTTAAGTTCTGTTTTTCTGACGCTTCTTTGGTTATTCACGAGTTGAAGACTTGAAAGAGATTGGGTTATTTTTGAATATCAATAGAAAGTCATAGATTTGCTACCGATAAACATGGCTGAAAGAAAAATGAGTATATTTTAAGAAGCGGATTTCAGCAAAATTTCCTTAGACTTATTTTTAGATGTTTTCATACAAAAGTTAAAATTAGATCAATCACCTAGACAGGAAACCAAGTTAACCATAAACTCATTGCGAATTCAATGCGCATAGACAACTTTCTAATTGATTTCACGTCTAGAATTTATAATGCACTATGGCCTTTACATGTATACCTATTTATTAAAAGTGTTTCCAAAAGCAACATAACTTCTATAATTATTCATCCAAAACTTTCTCACTCTAAACAACAACATGTATAATGTAGTGTAGACAGACATCCGTTCGATGCCGCAGGCAACACTTGCCGCCAACTTTAATAAGTTTTAAAAATAAATTTAAAACTACCCCGTAAATTCTAGTTCAGCAGACGTCAATGCCTAGGGGATGGCCACATAATGCGTTTTGTTGCGCCGCGCCGGTACCAGCACGTTGCCGTCTCTTCGATTCGTCTGCAATATTATACTTAAATAATATTACGAGTATATTCAATGCCTGTTAAACGACAACGCAATAACAAGTTTTAGTTGCTATATAAGATACTTATGACAGAGGTCCAAAAGAGCGCAATGGAATTGTTGCATATTTGTATGATTGGGTAATGCTTATTTTCATTATTTTGGGCTATATAGTCTATGAAAGTATACCTAAATACGAACTCTAAATCCACACAAGATGTGTAACAAAAGATTAAAAAAAACTACGTCTAAGTATTCAAATCTACAAAAACTCAAAGTTTCACCATGGAAATAAGACAAACAAGAGTTCGTTATAAATAAACCCAAAAGTACACAATATTTCAAATCTCATCTGCTTGAGCCACACTGACACGAAAAACATATAAAATTTGATGCATAACATTTTTTTCGCTATGGAATTTGGCACGTGCGCGACATGTCCTGAAGTCCACTCGCAATGTGAATACCAATTGGATCCCAAACTCATAAGTTCGCATTGGACTTGTGTCACTTCAGCTGGCTTTAAGAAGAAATGAGCTTTATTGCGGTCGGTTAGAATTCATTATACTGTGAGGTTCAGTAGAGAGACTATCCTCTTGGAGAGGTTGGTCGGTCCAATGGTTATGGAAATAGGGTCTAATTGTTGAATAGGTCTCAAAGACAAACAAAAATTATTGCTTACAATTTGAGTTCAGCGCGTACGCTCGTCACTCGAATCGGTAACTAGAAGGCGCGTCGAATCGAACTTTCATTTTAAACACCACAATTACCTAACTCAACGAATAATAACAAATAACGAATTTTAACATCAGAACACAACGGCACATAAGAAAACTCGTGGCAACGTGGTCATAGCACGCCTTTGGTCATCATTTTTGTGGTCCACCACCTCAACGTAGGAATTTCCAATTAATAGTACAAAGGAAAAAGTATGGGGAAGATAATTCTATGAAATACGGAAAAAACCCAAAACACAACGATAGCACGTTCTAAATGTGGAGCTACTAGTGGAGCCATCTAGTAGATAAATGCCTACAATCCGTCGAAGTGAAATTTCTGATCGATGTAACTAGTATTTAATCTGCGTCTCTACGTTTGTATTTCCTCCGAATCCGGAGTTTTCGGAGTGAACATTGAACTTATTGCCGCTGTTTTGAAGACAAGTTTGAGGCAGATAAGGATAGGTACCTAATTTGGTAAATTCGTCAGGTGGGCAGGATTATGTATTTCATGTTGAGTTTGGGAATGTACGTTTTGATACAATTACCTGTTTCAAAGGATTCTTGCGAAATCGGGGAAATTAATTCAAAAGCGTAAGCCTTTTACTGCACCAATATTAAAAATCGGATAGTTTGTAAGGTTGTGTGTATGTTTGAGTTTGTATTTTATATAGTTCGTGATTTAGAATAGCACAAACAAGGAGTCTACTTTTAATTCATCGCGAGCGGAAGCTTGTATACCTTTTATATTCCTCCAAAAGATAGGTTTCAAAAATAGTGATCCATGCCATCAACGCAAAAAAAGCGACTTCTATAGGACCAGTTAAATTTTTCTCTACTGCACTTTAAATCAACCCCCTCCCACAACCGGCACCCCATAATTCAACCCCTAGCCATAATCGCACCATAACTCACACTAGTGCACCTCCGCGCTAATATTAAACCAGCATAATGTGGTGATCAGTTTTAAAATATAAATTTATACGGCGGTAGAGATGCTTTCAAATTTATAGTGACCCGTGGTACGTTATGAGCGAGACCTACTAGGTGGTAGGTAATTATGAAAGTTACTAGCTTACACGGATAAGCTAGTTGCTAGATGCTCATGTGCCGATCCCACATACTGTGGCATAAGGGCAGGAAGATGATGATGACTAGCTTAAACGTAGAGCACTGGTGGTCTTAGTGGTAGCCGCCTTCCGATCTTAAGGTCGTGGGTTCAAATGTGGGAAAAATTGATATGCGCTCTCCGTACCGTACTCTCAATAGGTGAAGGAGCCTCAAGTAAACATAAGAAAAATTGCAGCCACTTCTGATATAGTCTTAAGATGGATATAAAACATCCAATCATATGTATGAATACATACATATAAAACTAATGAATTAATTAAAAAGGATTGACTCAAACATACAAACTATATGTTATTTTTAAACACACTAATTCTGGATATATCAACAACCAAGTATGCGCTCCATAAAGCTGTTATCCTAATAACTGTGTCATTTTAATCATAAATAATGCATAATTAACCGCTCTACCACAAATTAGACACACATGCCAGGTAGCTTAAAGTTGAACCGCTAACTCACTATCTCAGTTTCATCCAATCCAAAAGAGTGAGTGTGTGTGTGGCTGCATTAACTGCTGAATGAATTTGACTCAAACTTGAAAAAGACAGGTTGCTAAGCTGGAATAATACAAAGTTGTTTTATGTAAATGTTAAAACACACTTCTTTATTCTTTATTGTACATATAAAGCATATAAAACACAGACATAAAATAAGGACATGTACATTGAAGCGCTCGTGGCGTATCATGCTTAGACGTTCTTGATTGATCGTTGAAGTTAAGCAACGTTGTGCGCGGTCACAATTGGGATGGGTGACCGTAAATGGCATTACGAGCTGCTTCCATGCCTCGGAGGGCACGTTAAATTGTCGGTCCCGACTTTTAAGTCGTTAAGCCATGACGGAGGCCTTTAGGCGGCCTAAAAACTCCGTCACAAGAGTTGGCCACTAGCTTATACGAACTTACTTACTTACTTAGGACATAAAAAGGCAAGCTTAACCCTACAAAGAGTTTTAAACCTTTCCTGAACTCTATTTAATACATTGCAGATGAATTACATATTATCTACTGATTTATGACATTTATTCAACTGATGCAAAATTACATCTTACTATTCATACAAAATAGAGTTGCCAAGCTGACATCATCACTATCTGTGATTGTGCACCAAAATATTAGCTTTTTATCACCGCTGCTCATCCGTGCATATTATTACTTAAAATAACATATAGCTCTGTCATTACAACGTTTGTGGTCGGGTATTTTTAGTTTATAAGTGTAAGTACCTATAACATTATTAACAGAAAGAAACTTACAACTAATACAAATAGATATAATTTACAAAATACAAAAGGGACAGTCGGGCTATCTAAAGGCCGTTGCAAACGGTATATAGATAGCTCCATCCAGCTCATCAGATGGTTGAAGAGTGCCCAAGACGCTGGCCGCATTGCCACGCTGAATGGCAATACTGGTAGGTAATGTAGTATATATGTCACCGTATAATATACCTTTAGACTATAATCTCGCGAGATTGTAAACTGTCGAACATTTGCTTAGATTGAAATTAGTTGGTTAGGTTAGGTTAGTTAGTGAAAAACCGCAAGGCGAGCAACCAGAAATTTAAAGCAGTTAAATTGTAAGCAATATGTCACGGTTCACAATCTTTCGACAGTTTACAATCTCGCGAGATAGATTATAATCTAACGGCATTTACAATTTTACGGTGACATATACAAAAACTAGAGGAACCTTTCGCGACTATCTTGAGGTTTTTTTCCATGCAAACTTCATGTTCTCTGTGCGCCCTTTATTGGTTAAATAGATTCTTTTCTTAATGCACCCCTACGCCCATTAGGAGATTATACCCTCCAAGTTTCAGTCATTCAGTCAATTACAGCCAGAGATTATAAAGCACGTGGAATTTGTCTAAACAAACAAAACAACCGTAATCAAATCAGGGTTGCCTAAATATCAATAACAAGCCGGAGTTACAGATAAACTCGAATTGTCGAACAATTGCTTGTCTAATCGCTGCGGTCCGAATAAGAAGAGATTTTGGATCGGCGCGTGCGGTCCGCTGGGCCGCAGCCGTAGGGTTGCCTCTCGACCTTTGACATACGAATATATATTTGCTGACGTCATTAGGTACAGACAATCTTATATTATAAGAATCTTTGTCCTGACTGACTGACTGACTGACTGACTGACTGACTGACTGACAGACAACGCACAGCCTAAACCGCTGGACGTAGAGACTTGAAATTTTCAGTGTAGGTAAACCTTGGTACGTAGGGGTGTACTAAGAAGGCATTTTTCAAAATTCAACCTCTAAAGGGGTGAAAAGGGATGAAAACCTGGAATAAATTTTTGGTCTAAAACTGCACATAACCTATATCAAATTAAAGAGCCGATTTTTCTCATTTAGTTGATGTCATAATTACCTGTAAATTCTTTATTTTTGGCATGTTTTTCATGAAAAATAGAATACTTTTATTTTGACATATTATGACAGCGATGATACCTCAGAACAATAAATACATGATAGGTACCAAAGATTAGTAATAGATGATACAAAACATATGTAAAAGGAACTGTCAATGTCAAATTACCTGTGAAAGGAAGCATAAATTATTTCTGGTCTAATAAGTTTCCAATCTTGATTATTCATGGAGTTCTGACGTAATTCTACGTCTGAAAACTAGATGTCGCTGCTAATTCTGATCAAATTTTATCGCGCTATCGTTGCGTTTTGAAAAGTTTACCTTAACTCTCAAAATTTTTACTAAATTCACCAAAATTTCTTAATTTTTAGATTTAGGTATATTTGTTACTCTTTCACGCAAAAACTACGGAATATACTTACATACCCTATTATTCATATTCGTTCGCAAAAGTTAACCATTGCTTAAAGTTAGCCCTGTCGCTGTTTGTCATTATGAAATGGTAAGAGATGGCAATACTTTAGCCATTGTTTAGCGTACACTATATTATAATGAATAATGAGGATAGTAGGTACCTACGTGTGCTGGAATGGGATATAGGGTACTTTTTATCTGGGTACCGCGTGAGCGAAGCCGCGGGCGGCCGCTAGTATTAACGATTTTTCGAAGAGTTGTTTCATATTGTATAGATAAAAGGTAGCTACGTCAATGGCTAGTGCTAAAGTGCTAGTCTAAATTAAAATTAGGCTACCACCTTATTTTTTATTTTGCCGCTTCATGTGAGCGCTAACAACGCATCTTTAAATTTTTATAGAACTTAGATCTTAGGCATTTCAACAATCATTTCAGTTCAATTCGTCATTGTATCGAAGACATACCTAATAATGGCGTGTTGCAAAAACCGTCAAATGTTTCCATCGCTCAAATACGCGAAGATTTAGACTTTGTATGCCATCTGCTCCTTGCCAGAATTCACGAGCTGAAATTCACAACAAAAACAAATCGTATTGTGAATAGGCAACCCTACAAAACAGGGCCCGCAATATCCGCAATTGGTATTCGGCGGCGGAAGCTACGCTCGTCCTCGCTCCTGCAATCGATACGCAAGACGGAATTATCGAATGTCATTACAAACTCTAAGAATATCCGAGAAACTCTCACTATATCTGTAGATTCATTTTCTGGCTGAAATGGTTGGACAAATTAATTTAGAATGGTCTAAAAGTCTTGCTCTAGCGTCGCCTTCAATAAAAAAGCATACGACACTGTTAATCGACTAATATACATAGATAAATTTAGTAGTATATACATAGACAACTTCTCTGCTGGACTGGGAATAAACAAAAAACATAGAATGCGTACAGCGGCTTCTCTCCCCGAGCATGTTGTAAAAGTCAATACGGGATAGTATCCTCTCCAATACGATGGACCATCTATATGGACGATGGACTGATCACCTGTCATTAAGGTTCACCATATCCGTCTTGGGACTTTGAATCGGGAGTGGCTGCAAGTTTTCTTATGATTACTTGTGGCTCTGCCCACCCCGTTAATACCCCGGGTATGGGTGTGATAGTATGTAAATGTATGTATGTAAATTTTGTAGTAGTAGGTTCAAGTGATTCACGATTCTACTAGGTAGAATTTGTAAAATGTGACTTATCAAGCTTTTACTCCTTCAAGCCCGATGAAGAAGACAAAGAGCGAGACAACTTAAAAAGACCAAGGTGTTCCAATAAAGCTTCGACGGCAGAAAGACAATGCAATTACAATCATTCGATTAGTTCTCCAAAACAACACATCTGTCGGAACTGGGTCATCATCAGCGCGCCAGTCACGTTCATCTATATTTGTTCCGATGTATTGTCGGCTGATCCGGACGCCACCTGCCGGCTAATAGTTGCAGCTGAATTTGGGGGAGCTTGCTTGTCAGTATATTATAAATCTAGTCCCGGTCTTCAGAACAATGTATGATTGAAGACTAGGTACTCGTATCCATGTAAAATCTATTACTTACATAAAGATACATCTCCAATTGGGGAAAAAAACAAAAATTATGATGGTGGACAGGTTGGTACTTGTCTTCCGAAAGCACTTAATCACACACAATATATTATTCACGATTACTATTCTTCAAAGGTCTCTCGCCAGTTCAAAGGATGATACGTGATTCAATTCCACAATGATTGATATGTAGGCTCCCGCAGACAACGTTCCGGTCGGATGTCGGATGCAATTTTTTACCTTTTCGTTTTGACGTCCAGTGGGTACTAACTATATCGTAGTCTGCGTCATTGGCGTATATACTGTTATCAATTCTGTGGCTTTAGCGTAATAACTATTGTTTATTCTATGCCAGTGCGTGGGTTGATTTATGGAACTGGTCGCGATGAAGATGGAATGTTTCTTTGTTTTTTTTTGAGGGGGTCGGATTGGCTCTTTGATGTTTAGTACCTACATTAAGCTAAGACCTAGTAAAGATTAATTACATAGCAATTGCGGAGTAGCTCTTCTTAAGTATTCTCTAAGCATTCCCACAAAAAAATCCAAGAAACTTCTTCGACCTACTTCGTGTCTTGGTTACTTTTACGAGGAATTTGTTTGAAAAAGTGGCAGAAACTGCCGAATAACTCGTCGGGTAGGCCCGAGGCGCATTTTAACGAACCACTGCTAAGGCGTGGTCACACTGAAAAATTTTGCAATAAAATAAAAACAAACGGAAACCACAACATAATCTGTCAGAGATGTGACAGCCCTAATTTGGAAGAGCTCTACCATTTGTTATGCAGTTTATTGTATGCCTGTTATTGGTGAACATTATTGCATTGTTGCCTGATAAATAAATAATTAATCGAGCGAGCGCAGCGAGCGAGATTTCAGTGGCAACTTGAGCGATTTGGCGTTGTATGTTTGCAGGTTTGTATGTATGTATGTTTGTTTATGGATACGTTTGCTAGAATATAACTTTCGAACTGTTCCAAACTGTATGAAACTTGGTAGGGCAATAGATAGTGCTATGAAGCATATGAGCTTCATCGGTGAAGAGGTTGTAAAGGTTGAGTTCCAAGAGGATAAAAACTTTATTGGCTGCAACCAGTACATATACAACCACTATACATAATTTTCTTAACTATAATTATTCTCTGTAAGTGAACTTTGTGAAGTATCCACAAATATTTATTAATTTATTTGTTCTTTGAGAAATGAATATCTTTAACCACATAGTAAAACAGTTTTACAAATGTGTCTAGTGACGAGACGGTTTTGTTGGTACATTACAAAATGGTTTTTATTTTTATTCTAGGACGTATAGTTTTTGAAATACAGCGAAAAAAGCGATATATGTATGGGGAAATCCGAACAAGAGAGAAGTGACAGGACAAACAGGAAGTTTGCTTAGAAAACATTTCCTCTTCTTTTGTTAAATCAATTTTGGCATAGTAATTTTTTTGGCCAAGCGTGAGTTGGCCATAATAATGGGCGATGTTGCTAAAATATTTTTTGATGCTAATCGACTGAGTTACTTCTAAGGACCATTTCATTGCATCGGAGTGCACGAAAGGAGCCTTCGAGGCGCACTTTAAATCCTTTCACCTCACTGTTTCGATAAAACTAGTGACACGATTAGATAGATAGATTGCATCGCAAAAAAATTGGGACAACGGAAGTATCTAACAGCGAGTAAGTACATAGTAACTACTAGTTAATTTTATTTTTAAACTCGTTTTTCTTTCGATTGTACCTAAGTACCTCAGAGGGCAATCTATAAAACTCTTTTTGATGTCATGATTTCTATTTTTACAAATTCAACTTGCAATTAATGAAAAACTAAAATTCATGCACACGTATCAAAGCAAGAAAAACGTTATTGTGTTTAGTGGGATTTGAGCATTCGTAAAATATCGTACCAACATGACCTCTTTATCTGATCTATGAATTATAAATTATCTACGAATGGTATAGTCATTTTCGATACTTGCAGCATTAATATGCTCCGTTTCTGTCCCTCGGGAGTGCTTAATAACTGGGTTCTTCGAATACGTTATATATACCTATTTACTATGAACATGTACGATACTAGTGCAAAGATAACACGGACTGCCCATTATACCCTTTGGGAATATTCTTTTACTATGATAAAGATGAACTTCATGATTATTAGTCTCATTGAAACTTAGTTATGATGTACTTGACTTGCAATTTTTTATACTCCTATGCAAGATCCGGCTGGCACAAAACCGCGTGATAGAGAAGAGGCAACAGCTTTTTTGACAACCTCGATGGCTTGGCGACTGAGATGCAAGAAGCGCGCATTCGATTCCTGCTGCGGGATAAACGTTTGCATGTTCTACAAATATTTCCAGGTCTGGGTGTTTCAATACTATGTATTTACAAAAAAGTATTGTATCTGCCATCTGGTTCCCATAGTACAAGCTTTGCTTAGTTTGGGGCTAGATGGCGCTGTGGGAAATGATCACAAATATTTATTTATTTATTATATAGTATAATAAGTAGTTGCAAGATGGAAAAAGCTTTATTAAACCTTCGCAAAGGAAAAAAAGTAAATACCTACATCTAGCGTAAAGATGACCAAAATCAACGAACGCACATAATCTGGTTTGCAACAACCAACAACCGAATGCAATCCAATGTTTTTAAGTTTTATTTAGTGTGTACCTAGCGGGACCATTTCCGGAGGTTCACACTGTAGATGTAGACGGACCGCCAAACGTGACGTCACCAGCAAATACAAACCAAGGATGTCTAAAGTTGGAAGTCAGTCTGTCTGCCGCTCTAGGCGACGGCGACGTGCCGGCGTATTGGCCAGCATTCATGAATGTTAATTCCTACGGCACGACGCAGTCGCAAACTTGTGGCTTAATCTTGGTTAGAGTTTAGTGCGCGATAGGACGTAGGGGATTTGGGCGCCTTATTACCATAGAGTTAGAGTTGTATCGAAATGCTTTAGTTATTTAAATTAATGAGATTTGGGAAGCTAATCCGCAGATAATTTAGGGGTTACCATTATTATTTATATCTAATCTGGCAACATGGTCAAAACCATCCATTCTAAATAAAGCAGTGTTTTGAATTGCACATTAGATAAAAATTCATCATCATCATCATCTTCCAGCCCTTATCCCACTCTATGTGGGGTGGAGTTTTGGCTAAGGTGTTTTATGACCGGCCTCCTGCCTAACGTCAACCCTCCTTTAACAGTAGATTAAAATTACTTTGTGTTTATTGTCCAGATAAAATAGCTAACCTCAGATACCAAGCTCATTTTTTTTAACACAACTCAGCTAATGTATTTATTATAAAAATTTTAGCCGGATAAAATACGAGGTTCGACTAAACAGAGACAGGGATACATCAACGTAACGACTCAACTGAAGCGCGCATCGCATCCGAGACGATGCGAATGGCACCCATTACCGCCTTTTTTCCCCACTTTACACTCATTAGGCCATTATTCCCTAAAGTCGTATCAATGATGTGAAATACAATGGAAGTGATATTTTCAAGACCTTACGGCAAGTAAAGAGAACACTGAGATTCCTAGGCAATGATTACAAACAGGCAATGGAGGAAGATATATGAGTCATCCTACCAGATTTTTCTTCGTCTTGTTTGATTTTTGATACGCTTTCTGCCTGGTTGACATTATTTCAGCGAGCTATGTGTGTTGTGCGCATCTTTGAAAATACCAAAAATAGCTTATTCTCTCGTTGCACCCGAAGGACTGGATAAATTTCAAGTATTCACCAAGTATAAGACACCTCAACTACTATAGTTTGCTACATAAATACATACATACTATCACGCCCATATACCTAATGGGGTGGGCAGAGCCGCAAGTTAACATGAGAAAACTTGCAATCACTTCTGATTTAAAGTCCTAAGATGGATATGGCGAACCATGGTTATCAGCCCATCCCCCATACCCGAGTAGGTGGTCCATCATTTTGGAGAGGATAATCGAATTTTACGACATGCTCGGGGAGAGAAGCAGTTGCATAGACGCATTCTATGCTTTTCTTTACTTCCAGTCCAGCAGAGAAGTAGTTTGCTACATTAAAAACATTAATCAAGGTGGTAGTTTTAACATGACTCCGCAGCTATTTTTTTGTATGAGCTTCTTACAAATTTACAATGCCGGATGCACTTCCAGTCAGTATCCAGTTATTTTGATTTTATATTTGTTCATGCCATGCCACATATATCAGTATTTTATCCAACTCCTTATATTCTGTTGGCACGCAACATTGAAGAGACGGCACATCGCTCTTGTTGCAACTTCCACCCGAAAGTCGTCTCGCCACATTAACAGCCCACCAATGTGTTTCGATATATCTGGTGCTTTATCTTCGGCTTTTTTTAAGACTTAATTTGTATAAAAACGTAATATACATACATACATATTACCACGCCCCTATACCTAACGGGGTGGGCAGAACCACAAGTAATCATAAGAAAACTTGCAGCCACTTCTGATTCAAGACTCCCAAGATGAATATGGTGAACCTTGGTGACAGGTGATCAGCCCATCGCCCATATAGGTCCATCAAGTTGGAGAGGATACTAGGTACTCCTAAGTTGGCTTTTACGACATGCTCGGAGAGAGAAGCAGCTAGACGCATTCTATGTTTTTTCTTTACTCCCAATCCAGCAGAGAAAAAAAAAACGCAAAACATATGAAAAATACGAGTACTAGATCATCATTATCCACAACCCATCTTGGCCCACTGTTGGGCATAGGCCTCCCCTTGCTTGTGCCATCCAACAAGATCCTGTGCTAGTCCATTCAATGCTACAAGTCCTCGTAAGTGAGTGTTAGTAAATTAAAGGTGTTTTGTATACAAAATTGTAATAAAATTGAATCAGGGATATTCTTCACAAAATAAACAAAGATAATCACATTATATCACCCAATATACTTATCCGACCACTTAACCCACCCCATAATTATATTTACCAAACAAAGTTTATCCCTATTACCGTGGCATCGACCTAATTCCGTAATTCGTATCCCTAATGCCGTGTTCCTGGGTAATTAATATCAGGCGAGACACTATTTTATTTCATTATTGCGACAAGTTGTATTTTGTGAGTTAGAAGTTTATATGGGGTGGAGTCGAAGTGCTTTGGAGTGTTCTTAGTTATATGAAGAAGGGAGACAGTTAGCTATACCTTATGTGTACCTATTGTGTGAATACTTTCCACTTATATGTTAAAATAAAACCGGTAAAGCCTAATTCGCACGCGAAGGTACCATCGTACATATACTTTTTAATATGACTTTTACACAATGTATTGTATATATTGAAAATAAAAACGTTTCTTGTAAGAGGCCCCTTTTTATTTTATTTTTATTATTTGTTGTTATAGCGGCAATACAAATACACTCTCAAATACTTTAAACTAGAGAGACCTATTACGGTTTATCAGACCCTCTGACAGACGGAAGGACGGACAGAGGAGGCTTAGTAATAGGGTCCCGTTAGCACCTTTCGAGTACGAAACCCTGAAAACTAAAGTATTTACCGTCAAGGTACCAACTAGATGATTTATACAACGTCAGGAGGCTGGGACGATTTTGGATGGAGTAGTTTGCCCAGTGCCTATAGGTACCATCCTTTCAGCTTCGTTAGTCTTATATGTTAGGAAACGTGAAAATAAATGTAATTTAGAAGTTTCAAAGTACAACAGACTGGGAGACAGTTTGTCCCTACTATTCAATGTGTTCCGGTTATAATCGTGGAACAAAAATTAACAACATAAATTACTCAGTCTGATTTATATGTGTTTGTTTGTTTGTCGACAAACTCCATAATTACCATACGCCGGCGGCAATCGGCTGAACGACGGCGGCCTATTATGTTACAATTCAATTTATGTGATAACAACGACCGAGAGGTTTAGAATATTTCGATTCAGTTTTAGAAATTATCTAAAACCGTATCTTCTGCAACAAGGCAAACAAGATAAATTTAATAAGTAGGAATTTCAATAACTTTAGGTGTTCTTAAATGTATTGTTCAGCAAATACGTTACCACATTGGTTCGAAAGAACTAGTAACAGATAGCAAGTAGGTACGTTGTTCTGTTTTTTAATTTAATGACCGATAAAAAGAAATTATCAGATTATTTGAACTACCTACTCGTATAACGGTTTAATTTCAGAGCTTAACGAAACAAAAAAAAAACACTTTTGTTTTAACCAAATAAATGACTATCCAGATAAAACTGGACATCTTAATGAAGCTGAGAAAGGGCTAAAGAATAAAAATAATTAAAAATTTCATCAAGCGAAAAGGCTTAATGTTTTCAAATGAACATTTTTGCTCATTGTCGCTTTACTTTTTCAGAGATTAATAACGGACAGACACAAAGATGGAGACATTAAAACCTTTTGAAAAAGTACAACTGAAGTGAAGCTCTGAAGATAGAATGAACAAGGAAATCGTGGGCCACGAAATGCACGAGCAAAGTGTACCTGTATAAATTTTTTTTAAAACAAAAATTGAATAATCTGTTTTAAAACCCTTGCGAAATACGCTAAAACTGATTAACAGATATACCCACACAAATATAGAACTGTTTGGCAATAATATGAACCAAATACATAATTTTAGACATTTCCGTCGTGGCAGTAGATAGATGTGTGTAAACATTGGCTTAACCAATCGGTGGTCTATTAGCTTGATTTAGTTGTTTTTCAATCAAACTCTGAGCAACTAGGTTCATAGCTCAATACAATGCGCCCAGCAATTTAAAAACGCTCGAAAAACCTAAAAGAAATTGGCCAAGGCGGGAGGATAAGTGGGGGAACGCACCTGATATCTCCTTTCATCCCATGAATACAAAGAGTATCTTACAAGTAGGATTTACATCTTGTTTTACGCGGGAACGATAAAATGACATATTTAAATTTGGAACACGTGATTCCATATCGATGCCCATTTCTCAGACGTCGAGGAGATGGATGAATGAAATGTATGTGAGGACTCAATCTGTTTTGTAATGTGGGGAATGTGAAGCTATTAGTGATGATCGGAGAAACGGAATTGACGAATTCTTTACTGATCTACTTTTGTCTACACGAGAACATGAGCTCAAATTGAATAAGATATATCACTACACTTTTCGTTTATCGAATCTATCTATATACCTATGCATAAGTTCAAACCTTTCATGCTCAGTGTGTTAAACATTGTTTCGAGTAGCAAAAACCACTCTCCCTCTTTGGCCCAGTCATCATCCAAATTGAAGATCGGGGACACTTTGAATCGATCGAACTATCTCACCCTTAAAATCCAATTACACAACCAATTGCTCCAATACTTGGCACAATCGAAGCATCGATCCGGATGGACTTTTTATGGAATTTTTTAAAGATCTAACCGAAGTAGGCCAAAGAGCTGCCTCAATCATCGTTCGCCCTTCCGACTGATTACATTATGTAAATTACGCCTCCCCTCGTGTCATCTATACCTTGGAATGTATTTAAATTGGACTACTGAAATGGTTTTATTTTTTTAAGTAATTAATGTAACAGGGCTATATTTCGTACTTTTAAAGAATGAGAAATTCTTGCTCTACTTATGCCGTTGATGTTATACCCAGGAAAGAAAAAGAAAGGGAAAGGGAATCCTATACCCAGCGGCGGGTGAAGTCAGGTTGCGAATGATGATGATGATTATGAAAGATAGAATTCATAGAAAAGCTAAAAAATACCTAAATAGATGGCAAAATCAAGGAACGTAATGTTCTAAATACAATCTTTTGGTGTTGTTCGTTTCTTAAAGAGCCTTATCATAAGATTCACATTTTATTTAATTACTTACTTACTACTACATAGGATGTCAAGTGCCGCTGGTGAAAACCAATAACATATACCTACCTACTGACCCTCGGAGGTGCAAAAAGCTTTGCACGGTGACACTGCTAAGAAAGACGTTAGTCCAAAATCTACATACCGTAGCTATTAAACGGAACCACCCTAGGCACTTCACAGATAGATAAAATCTTGTTAAACTCTGCTTTTGAAAAAGTTGTCACCGTAAATTAGCGCTGACAACTTAAAAAAGATGTTTTTTATACCCATCTTCCTTATTCTATCTCGATTAATTTTATTCTATTGATACAATTGACTATTTTATGTATGTTTTGCTCACATACATCCCTTTACTGTTGCCGTTTTTGTTGCGCCTTTGTGATGTAAATACCGGTTGTCCTTTTTTAGAAAACCAAACTGAAAATCGTTCCCCGTATTGGATCTTAAGATTAGCGTAAAGAAGCATGTTTCTATTTAAAATTCCATTCTCTTCCAGCTATCGTTTCACAGCTGCTCTTGACAGCCGATAACAGTTTGAATGTAAAGAATCTGCCTACAGCTGCTGATAAAAACTGATAGAACATAGAATATATAAGTTGGATTGTTTTTCTCGTAAGAAATTAGTTTAGCTAACATTTCGAGATCTCAGTTAAATAGAACAAAATTATCTTTTATAACACTCGTAGTTTTGCTTAGTTGTATCACTTGTATCTTTTGGTGATATCAGTTTGATCGTGATTTCTGTTATCCTATGATTTTGTTACAATCAGTGTTGTTCAACATAAATGAAATGATATTTATTTGAACACCTACAATATAGTTACTTACAATAATGTGATGAAGAGTTCTAAGAAATTAATCTAATCAAATTAGCTAAGAATTTCATGTCATCAAATTGTTTATAAGGCTTAAAATAGATTTCTATTTTAAAGAGAGGTTTTTCTATCAAAATGGTTCTTGGCACATTTCATCAAGTTTGAAGACTCAAATCGGCAGTTCTTTGTCGTTGGGCTCAGCTGTCTTCACGCCGCGCTATTAAACTCCGACTCGCGAAGCGCTTATTTCTTCGCTTTGTTACTGTTTACGCAGAACAAGTGTTGAGTGACACGCGCAACTCTGTAGCACTCGTATTGTACGAGGTTTTTGAAATATATGACTAAGCGAAATGTCTACAATTTGAACGCTCAATCAGCGCAATTCAACAATTGGGACGTGTTTACATTACGCTCACAGTCAGCTGCTAACTGTCAGTTGTTATCCTTTGCACATACTGTAGTGTAGCTTACTGTGAATGCTGTATACCTACGCAAATAGTACTTATTGGAAGTTAACTGATAGCTCATCGATAGTTCATGAGATACACCCCCTCCCCTGTTAGACGGACGAACGGATGGACAGATAGACGGATGGAAAGCGGAGGCTTAGTAATAGGGTCCCCTTGGCACCCTTCGGGTACGGAACCCTAAAAACGTTAATTCAAAACTAACGGCAATTTATGACTAGTACCTACTCTCATACCCAAACTGGGAGTAAATAAAAAACATAGAATGCGTCGAACTGCTTCTCTCCCCGAGCATGTCGTAAAAGGCGAATAAGAGATAGTATCCTGTCCAACATGATAGACCATCTATATGGGCGATGGGCTAATCACCTGTCTCCATGACTTACTATATCCATCTTGGGATTTTGAATCAGGAGTGACTGCAAGTTTTGTTATGATTAAGTGTAGCTCTGCCCACCACATTTGAGATACGTGAGCGTAATAGCTGGGACAGTTTGAAGGCTACATCAAAGAACTTTAAGTAGAAGTAACTAGTTCAAACTTTAGCAGTAAAACAGTGGGTTGGGAAGTGTGAGTTACAAAGCACCCAACTTAGTAACAACTAGTTGGATCAGTGCGGTGCTCCTACTAAATTTTAAAACAATTTAATCAAGCTGCGTCAGCAGCGGGCCGCATCAACAAACCGCAGCTAAATCTAAAGCCCGTACACTATCGCGTCGCAAACAACGAGCAATAAACGTTGCATTTGCATTCCCATTACGCATGCAGTGTTTACGCTCACCAAACGTTGTTATTTGTGTTGATAACAGCTTTTGAGAGTGGGAGTTGGGCTTCCTGCGTTCAAGGCCGAATTTTGTCTTTGCTCTTCTATGGTTGACCCTCTGACATTTATGGTATCACAAGCAACAGTGTTTTTCGTGAACTCCATCCAAATGCAAACGAATACATTAAATGATAGCCAAAAGAAATGCGTCCAATTGGACATGCAATTGGTACAGACAATTTATCCAAAAAATATTAGGTCCATGTCTTCAGGAGTCTTCAGTCTTCAGGAACGATGTTTCTCTTCATAGAGGATGATACTAAATAAAGTCTGCAAACAACAACAATGCACGTCAAACGCACTTCTCAATTACGTCCATTCTACCGTCAGTTATTAAACATAAAAGGCACGGACAAGCGAGAATAATGTCCGATGCATTTTCTATTTAAAAGAGATGCTTATATTATGACTTCGTTCTGTTGATTGCCCAATTGATAGGTATTAAATATGGATATTTATTTAAAAATGTATTAAAAAGTAGATAAGTAATAGTAAGCACACAATAAGTAGAACACAGTACTCTACGCGCACACTTATTATTCCAAAGAGCAGCTGCAGCAAATAACGCATTGTACATAGGTGGCAGAAACTATAGTCACACTCGTGTATACAGCAATATACTCATAGCTGAAACCAACTGTGAAAACAGTTTTTATGCGAGGTGATTAAAAAGAGGAGTGCAGCGTGATGCCGTCGGTAAACTCCAGGACAATGCACGTAAACAGGTCCTGAATTTGAAAAATGTTTGCTGAAATCGTAGCCGGCTTTCATGCGATGTTGTGTGCATTGATTTGATGCTATCGGTAACACATACACCTAACAAATGTGCACTATTAGGTAATGTGCGCGTTTTTTTTATATTATTCGATAGTTTACATCGCTATATAAAAGTAAAAGATATTCAACGCAAAAAAGTAATTTAATGTATTTAAAAAACAAGTTAAAAATAGCCAACCGACACGGGAACTTTAACGCCTGTCATTTTGGCGCGCGTGGTGTGACGTCATGGTCTATCACTCACAGGCAAAACACAAAACAACTATTACACAAAACACACTCAGTGGCATTGACGATTTTATTATCATAGGCTATTACATGACGTAATAGTCTGCATATAGGTACTAGTACGCTCTAACCAATGCATGGCATCGCGTTTCAAATATTAGAATTTCCCAGTTTTTTAAACTTTTTTCCAAATTAATTTCTTGCTTAAAAATAATATATAATCAAATCTTGATGGAGGTATAATTTTATAAAAATATTATTTGACTTACTCAAATCATCATTCACGCAATCCATCAAAATCTGCTCCTATTATTACCAATGTGTACAATCAACAACTAAATATTAATTATCTGTATCAGCCTATAGAAGTCCACTGCTTGATATAGGCCTCCCCAATTCACTTCCAGGACAACAATTTTGTGCTGCCTACATCCACCGACCTACCGCGACCCTGACTATTTTTAGTTCATTAGGTGGCCTACCCTTTATTTCTCGGTCAAGCATTATCCTCGCCATAGTCCCTTGCGCGACTTTGAGCTTTTGTGTGAAGCCAATAGTTATTTGCTACTTTTCAGTTTGCTACTGGCAAAACGCACCCCACTGGTCAAAGACTAGTTTTCTTCAAATATTAGACTGATAAAAAAACCTACCTGTATGCAAAGGCTGTCTAGACATTAGGTCTTATTGCTGATAACATCCGGTATGTTTTCATTTCAAGACCGACAACATACTTTTCCTAATGTGTAATAGTAATTCAAGGTCTTTTAAAGATGGGAGCTTGGGAGCGTTTCTCAACTTTGGACAATTAATTTATTTACTTTCAATGTTCATAATGATCCATTTCTTTTGTTGTAAATAGGTAAACTAAGGCATTTTACCATCTATAGTAGATGATTTATACAGCGTCAGGAGGCAACTTTTACCTTCACAAACGGGACGCTGTAGTGCCCGAAACGAATTAAGATGGAGTAGGCTTGCCCAGCACTTATTCCATCCTTTCAGCTAAGTCAACCTTACTTAAATATGTAAGTACTTACTCATTCATTAATAGGTTATCAAATATCAGTAGGGCAATCGCGCTATTTTTAACGTAACTGCCAAGGGCAAAAACATTTCGTTCCATCGAAGATCCATTAAATAGCACGATTGTAGCACAGATAGCACGTATCGCACGCGCTGTCAGTTCGTCGCATTACATCGCAACAAGACGCATTTGCATTGCTATTAGCGCGTGATGTCGCAACGGCGCGGGGCATGTCTGCGGCCTGCCTAAATCGTGTCGCGAATATTCAACCAGTGTAAAGTGGGCTGTAGCTCCAGTGTACGTAATGTACCTTTCCTCTATGTACCTACCTACTGGTGCACTGAAGTCTAAACTGAAAATTGTTAGGTCAGTAAAACCAGTATAAAGTAGGTGCTGTCGTTAACTTCCAACCTGCATTTAAGTACTGATAGAGGATTTACTGATAGAAAACACACATCTCTATCTGTAACACGCATCCCTATTGTGACAATAAATAAATAAATATTTCAGAACATATCACACAGCACCATCTAATCCCAAACTAAGCAAAGCTTGTATTATGGGAACCAGATGGCTGATGGAATACATAATATACTTTTTTTTTTAAATACATAATACTACAACATCCAGACCCTAGACACCTACTCTACAATAACATAGAAACTCTTTGGTAGACTAACTAAAACGGAGCAAGTCGTTACATACCTACGTTTCTTAAAATATATTTTTGTAATGTTTAATAAACTTTCAAAATATGCCTCGTTTGAGTATCAGTCTTGTATTCGTCCAAGGTATCAGTCTAACAGTACCTTCAACATTGTCTTCAAGTTCAATAACTTCATGAGGGTCGTGGTAAAAAGTAGATACTAAGGTGAGTACTTACTACACTTTCATATTTTCACTATTATTATAGTTCCAATATTAAAATACCAACTACGCCGTAATTGAGCACACAACTATGAAATACTCATAAAACATGGTGCAACAGAATGGTCAAACAAAGCGCGTAATAACCGGAACTCAATAAACTTGCATACATCCGTATTATTTCATTACACAACATTTTACCGCTGATTTCACGTATTTTCCTACATATTAATAACGTATTAATGATCTGAATAATATATTCGCGAGTAAATATTGAATTGGGGTGTATGTGACCATCAATCGATATAAAGGGATGCAGTCGGAAATGAAAATCAAACAAAAAGGAATTTACAAAAGAATTCAGGCTGATATGTTACAAATTGGTTATAATAATTATTTTCATTATGATATATAAAACTAGCTGCCGCCCGTGGCTTCGCTTGCGTGGTACCCGGATAAAAAATAGCCTATATGTTAATCCAGCACATGTACTAATGTACATTCCAAGTTTAATTCAAATCCGTTTGGTGTCTTATTAATAAAACCTCCTTTTAAGAAGTTTTATTTTGTGCAATGTAAAAAAATATTCCATCAACCACACTTTCCCTATGCACATAATATAGCAAAACGCTCATCATATATGCTCCATGCTCATCACCCATTTGTCCTTCATCGATTGTCCTTCTTATTGCTTATATTATGATTCCTAGTTTTTATTTCAAAAGAAATATTCTTGCAAAATCTTACGTATACAATTCCTCTGTTCTTCGACACAAAAAATTAGGCTTTTTATTATGATTATGTCCTACTGAGAAGTCGGAAGCGTTAACTTTGACTAACAATATTTTTCAATTTACTTTTTATATTTATTTTTCCAAATTAACACTGGAGTTTTAGTTCTATATTTTTATGTCCGAAACTATTGACATGAAAAAAACTATTTGAATTTCATCTGTATCAAACAAATGAAATTCAATACTTATTCAATACCCCTATTCTCGCGTCGCTCGATAAAACGCGTCCCGTGAGAGTCGCCGTAAATCTCGACCGCAAGTTGTGCGACAAAAATATCATTATGTAGATTTGCATAGAAATAAAAGAGGGCAACGATCGGTGCGCGTTTTTGTAAGTTCAAGGGGTAGGAATGTCTTGGAAATGTGTTTTGGTTTTGTTTGTTTTTTAGGGAGTTTAAATGGGCAATGGTCTCACTCAACAGTGAAAAATATAAGACTAACACTATTTTTAAGTCGTGTATGCGTAACAGATTTTTCGCAGGTTCAATCGTAGCAATGTCAAAGCACTTAATACCATAGGGTTTTAGTTGACTGGCTTTATCCGTAACCGGCGTCACGTCTTAGGCTGTAATATTGTCTTGAACAACATCTGCATTGTTTTGTTAATTTTACGTAGTACCTACAGTAACAATCACAAGACCCTCCACAGACAAAAACAAAGGAAATCACACGAAACGTTAACGATCAACTCAAGACATTTCAAGTGCACACTTACAAAGTTCCAGAAACGTACGCTTTTGAATTTCCCCGAAGTCAGTGTTCGTTGAAAAGTAAGAGAGTTACAAGATAGTTGAAATATGACAGGGAGACAGGCGGAGCACGTAATAAGCTTGATGCTATTGTTTAAATCGGTAGTGTCCGTCGGGATGAAAACTTTTGTACATTTACGGGTTTTGAAGGAACTAACAATACTTTAATTCAATTATGAACGCGGTGGTCTTATTTGCCACGACTCAAAACTGACACAATACAAAAAACAGCGATCGAGTTTCTCAGCAGTGGAGGTATATGATAATATCATATACCTTTACTGAAATACCTACCATATTATATGTAGGTATTTCAGTATATTATTAGTAGATCATTTAAAGGTTAGTACCTATCTACTTTTGACTTTACACATCATAAATGGGTAAAGCATGCTTCTCGCCTCATCTAAATTTAAATTTTGGCCTAGAAACTGAGACAAGCATGATTGTGTCTAAAATACCCGTTAAAGCTTTGATTGCCGTAGTTTCATCTAATATAATGCAGGACAATTCAATTCCCAGATAGCATCAAAATCTCTTCACGTAGGTAATTCAGCAACACAAAACAGTGACTAGACCGCCCCAGTTAATCCTAGTGGAGTCGACGCCACAATCTGACAGAAGGCAGCTTCCATCACAGCTCTCGATGAAACAGCCTGTAAACTTTACTACCTAAGTAAGTTCCACAAAAGAAATGCCAATAACTTAAAAATGAAGTAGTGAAGTCGCAGCTAGAACTTTTTAATAATTTGTAGTTATCGCTCTTGCTAGTTTCTCGACATTATAAACTAGTGACAGAACCGAATGTTTAAAATTCACAAGGTTGCTCGGTGAATACAAGTGATCAATACAAAAGGGTACATAAAGCGGTTTAGGCTACTGTTTCTTTGATTTATCGGCAGTTTAAACATATGTACAAATCTCTACCTGACTATTTAAAGAATTTTCACAACGTGAGCAAGCTGGTATCTCTCCAAGCTAATTCCACCCTTGCTCATATCTCACGGTCTGTCTGTGTATTGTTTCAGTGTGAATTTACTGTACGTAGCTATATATTTGTAGCAATCCCAATGATACCTTCAATTGTAATTTATGGGTGTTGCAATGAGTTTAGAATAGAGGCATTTGTGAGAAAACGTCCGTCATAAACAATAATCTGCACGATTGTATAAACACGGGGGCATGTTTAGATCATTTTTGTATGTTGCACTAAAAATAGAATTATTTGTCTTTGTCATTCTCGAACAAAAATTTTCATGTTCGATGTTATTAAATTCAGATTCGGTAGTCATGTTATGTTTCGATATTGAGCGTACAAATCGTATTGTAGATTTTTTTTGTGTAAAGTAATGTTTCTATAGGAATTATGTATACGCATTGGTGTTCAGATCTACCCTATCACATGCTATCGGGGTCGCACCGACCTGGTTTTCCTCATTTCCTCGCATTCCAAAATATCTCTGTACATTTATTTTTATTCGTATTTGTATTCGTTTCCTGTAACGCCATATTTTTTCACGACGTTTCTATTCCCTTTCCCGTCGGGGACTCGTATGTTATTTTCAACCTGTTGTAAGTAATGGGCTTTGTGAATTTTCAAACCGCAGCTGTCATATTTTAATGGGATGGCAGCCTTGGTTTTCATATTGTTTGTCTTATTTTGCGGATGATTTAGAGTATCCCCCTGAATAAAGCGGTTTGGATGAATTTTTGATCTTTGATTATTATTTTCATATAGGAAGTTCTGCGTCTTTTTTGATTATTAAAATTTTTACTACTTATTAACTACCATTTTTATTAAAGTAAACCGACATTGAACTGACACATTGAAAGATTGCAAGGTTCAAAGTACTCAAATTATTTTGACCCGGTTTGATTGTAAAACGGAACGTTCAATATTATGATTTCACAATAAAAAAGAAAGTCGTATTTTATAACTGCAATGTATTACAACATAAGAAAATAGCCGGGTGTAAATCACACACACATGTTGACTACTAAACCTGTCCTAAATAAAAGTGGGGAAAAAAGTCCTACCTACAATAAGAACTTGCCGTAAATATGTAGGGAATTCTTCTTTATGGTGTCACAAGGTCGAGCTCAGGGGGCGAAAGCAGATTACTATACGTTTTTTATAAATGTCAAAGCTAAAGTAGAAAGGGAAAAGATTGTAGGGTATAAATTATCACCCCTTTAAGCAGCGGAGGGTTAAATTTAAGGTGAAGTTAGCAGCTTGCGATGTATATATCAAAGTTTAAAATAAGTGGCTTTATTGCCTTCGAAAAGGCACGATGTTTAAAGACATTACTTTTATTTATCTGTGTTGGTAAGTGGTTTTATTGTCATAACACTTTATTGAATGAGGTTTATCTAGTCACTCTGAGACAGAAAATGAACAGCTGCTTGTTGCAATAAGTCCACCTTCTACTTATTATAGTCAGCAGTCACAAGCAGGAAACAAGAAAGACTTATTTGTATTTTCTCATACAAGTAATAGTAGATGGGTATGATGGTCTAAGTGAAATGTTATGTGTAATAAACTCGTCCTTTAAATATTTATAAAAAAAAGTAATTTGGTCACTTATTTTTCTTAAGGCTTTAACATATTTTTGTCCCAAAAATATGCCACTAAAGCTAGGGTCAGGCTAAACAATTCATACCGATTTACGCAAGCTTTTTGGCTCACAGTTTCCAAGACATACTACCTACATAGAGTAAGGCTTATTTCTTTATTCGCCCTTTATTCTTGACTTGTAGCAAGCCTCGTCGGAACCGCGATTCGTCCACAAAAGGCTCACAACAATGCTATGATCTCTAATGAAGAGTTTTGTACACAAAGGGACAGACCAACTCTTTATTAATACCTTGTGTTATGAGTTATCCCTTTGCTTTTACCGTAATGTGGAGGGGGATTTTATGTTGGGACCCTTTTTGTACGAGTTTTTCATTAAAATGTTTTTTACATACACTCCTATCTGACTATCGACTTTACCAAAACTAACGCGGATATAGTTCATAATACAAGCAGTCTTAAAAATAAACATTTGACTCTTCCAGATCCGTATTTACAATAATACAAATAGTAATCGCAAAGCTAAAGCCACAAACTTACAAGCGAAAGTTGCGACGTATAAAGACAATTAATTTGTACGAATCTTTTGTAATAGGGAGCCAAGTTGAACTTACTCACAAAGTTATATATTGCACAAAGGGACCAACCGTTATTTTACCAAAAAAATACTGGTTATCTAAAAAAAAACTCAGTAATTTAATCTACCTATATAGCCCTTAATGCTATAAAGTTACTATAAAATTGTTAAATCTAAATTAATTACCTCAACCTTTGTACACAAGTTTGATCTAAAAACCTAATTATCTCGAAAGTAAAATTCTATGGGTTGGTTCACGTTTGCACAACTACGTCCAAATATGTTCCTAGTTTCAATATTATTAAATATTTTCATAAAACTGCAGCTAAAAACAAGACGAGAAAAATCGAATTTCCCACATAAACACGCAATTTGAGCTCGATCAACGACGATCACGCTCCCATGCACATTGAAAGGGAAAATCAAGTTATTTCAGCGCACACCGAAAACGCTTGAACAGGATAGTTCTGAAGGCTTTTCCTCTATATTTTATTGCCATCATTTTACCAAACAATACAGCAACAGCAAACCTTATATCAACACCTCGGATATTCAGACAGCATTTTATAACAAGGGAATACAGTTTAATTTCGCGTAAAAAATGTTGTAAGATGGTAAGGAATATGTTTTGTATATTTGGCCGCGTGCCACACAGTTTCGGTAGTAAAAAATTTCGTCTGCCGCACATAAAAGGTGTAAAAGCCGAAATGTTTGAATTTACTAAGTTTGACATAGCATGTCTCAACTTTTTAAATGTGTTCTGAGACATCCTGTACATGTATAAAACGTTTTATTTGCATAATGTGATGTTTTGGAGTTTGCTAAATAATAAGATAGTGAAATAGATTTCTCGGTGGTGCATTGTAGTTTGTTTACAATCGTTTTGATCATTTATTAAAAAAACTTCTAACAAACGTTTAATTTGGATCACACGGCTTGCATCAGATCATATTCACACAAAATTAAAAATAAAGAGAAGCACCAAACAAAAGTAACAAGAACCTACGGTCATTATTCAAATCACGAGCGTAAATAAAACCTTTGTACTGCCATTAACACCATTATAGCATTAATGAATTTAAAAAATGCTATTATGAAACTGTTAAATGTTTATGGGAATTAATTTGTGAGTAATTTAAAATGTGTTTATGACACGCGACGTTTGTGTCTCACGTATGTACGATGCCTTTGTAGGTGTGGTCGTATTTTAGTAGGTACATTATAGATAATATTATTTAAACGTATGCATATAACATTACAAATATTCACATGCAGTTTTGTTTGCATTATGGGATAAAAAAATGTCAAAGTAAGTGAAATCTATATTAACTTACGAGTATGTTAGTAAATCTTAATAATCCTGTATGCAGTGAAATGGGAAATATTTCAATTTTTCTTATAATATTTTATCATTGTCCGTTGCACCTGTGCAAGGTTTTATAAAGTGGAAGTAAAGGAAAATGGAAGTTAGAAGGTACTTATGTATGTGTATAAATTTTATGTTGGGATCATCACGTCCTCATAAACATAAGACATAAATTGTGAGTCAAGTAATTTTTATAAATTGTTCTACTTTTAAGGTTTTTTCACGGGAAACTTGGATAACAATTCAGTAAAATTTATAAAAAATCATCATCTTCCTGCCCTTATCCCATTCTATGTGGGGTCGGCACAGCATGATCGTTGGATCATGCTGTAAAAGTACTGGCTAAGGTGTTTTATGACCGGCCGCCTGCCTGACGTCAACCCCCCTAAAATATTTTCTGTTATTTTTCTACCAATATTTTGGCTATTGTAGACGTCACGTTGTAGCAGTATGAAAAGATTCGGTTTTGATTTCACGGGACGCCGGCCACATTGGTAGCGATCCCGGATAGGGCAGCTCCTGACATTTGATAGAATGCCTTGCGGACCGTGAACAAGACGCGAGCCTCAGGGCCCGCCGCACTGAGAGCGGATAGTAAAAAATGGCGGCCTGAACGTCAGACTTCAATTTAGGTACGAAAAAAATATTATTATTATCAGCGAAAGACTGCAATAAGGTAATAAAACTCTCCCCTACCCGACCCAGGGGAAGCTATTTTGCTTAAGAGCGGACATAAGCAATAAAATTGCTTATTATGTATAGTTTCAGTCTCTAGAGATTTCAAGAGTCTCACGAATTTACTGCACGTTTTGTAACTCCGATGAGTTCTTTCTATTTTCTTTGTAACCTAGTAAAAATAAATAAATAAATAAATCGATTTGCAATTTATTTAAAAGTGCATTGCACTAACTCTATTTATAACAATATACTTCATTATTTTATCGCATTGAATAGTTAGACTTTTTAATGCAAACTTTTTGAAGTGAATAAAGCCAAAAGTAAAGAAAATTAACATCTAGAAGCAAAACAAATGCTTTGTTAATGTAGATTTAAGTTTTTAGAAGTAAGCTTCACACTTTATAGCCAGCATTCGAACCACACCTTTATGGTTTAGACTTGCTTCCGTGTATTTTGTTGTTTCGATTAAATTTTACGAGGGTCTATTTTCAATTTTGTCTATAGGTTTTATGACGACTTATTTCATCTTAAAAAACTCTTGGTCAGTAGATTATAGTCACTTTAATATTTTCCAGCATATGGTTATTTAAATCGATCTTATTAAATTCTAAAATGGAATACCCAGGTAATATAATGAAGAAAAGTGATTGACAAGCCCGATTTCAAATAAAATGGGTCCCATTTTTTTACGTCATTATCAACCCCTATCTTCCCCAGCCTGTCAATATCCTATCAAAAAGCCATGTATCTCCCCGATATCTTTATCAGAAGTACCAGGCCACCATAACTTGCAGGAGGCGAACACGGAGTTATCTAAACATTCCCCGTATAGGAATGTTAATAGTTCTTAGCACAATAAAGTGGGGGGCCGGGCACGCGACTGGCACACGCTATGGAAGAATGTAGGTGCGATGCTTGTGCGAAGTGGACTCTACCTTACTGATGGATTGAAAGAATAATAGGACAAACTGTACAGGTATCTGACAAATAAATAGGCTACACGAATCGTAGTAGGTACCTTGTTAGTTCCGGTAGTGAAATCATTTTTAAGAAAACTACATTATACCTTATTCAAAACATCACCGTGTGGAGTTAACTTTGTAAGACACCGTATACTTATTAAATTAAGTATCTTAAAGTTATGTTATCAAGACGGTTACATACTTGGTTAGGAACCTCATAAACTGACTCCTCGCATATTTTGCCACGCGCATTTTCTTCCATAAAATATTCAGAGAACATTTTCAATAAAGATTATGTGGATACAAGATATGCTCCATAATTTGAGGTATAGAGACACTCTTGCTCTGAATATAAAACAGAAATCGCCTATGGAGATACCGACAAGGTACAACGTAATTTTTCCGATAGGCAGGCAAAGTGAGAGAATTTTCAATTTTAAGCCTCTGCTCTCGCGAGACTGTACGCCGATGGCATTAAAATAAAATGGGAACGGTGTCGTCAGTCGACACGTAAACGCCATCCATCACCGCTCGTGTGCACCCCCCTTGCAGTCTGTTGCAGACCGGCGACGAAATGTCGCGAGAAGTAGGTATAAAGTTCACGTGAATTGGGCCGCTGAAGCGGTGCACATGGGAATTTATACGGAATAAGGAAGGTTCATTAAAGGTTTACATAAAGTTAGTAAATTTCGCTGCAGCTAGCATTAAAGTAGTAGGTAAATAATTTGTCTCTAATGCCTTTGCGTTAGTCCAAACTTAAATCTTTTCAAGACAGAAGTTTTTATTGTTTTTTTTTCTATTCTGGCAACTTTTTTAGCAGGTTTAATAATAAAATAGTCCAATTCTCAATTTTTTTTTGCCTAAAAGTCTGATGTCTGTCCCGACCCGTATGCGTTACGGAATTGACGCGCAGCGAATTTTTGAAAAATGTAAAAAGGTCACTCCAGACGTCACGTACTGTTCATTTATTTCCGGATCGACTTCTTTCAGTTTGGGGGTATCTGAAGAATGGTGGGTCAAAATAAATAATGACTTTTGAAAGGTTTCAATTATACAACGCGGTTTGAACTAAGTATTACACACTTTATCAAGCAAAGACCCGTCAGCAAATGGCTAAAAGTAAAGTTAACGATAGGTCGTTAACTTTACTTTTAACCATTTGCTCAAGCTAGGGCTTGACGGCTGCCTAGTAAACATAAGTAATCTAAGGTGGCATAAGTTTCGTCATATACCCTCTTCTAATGCTCTTCGAACACAAACATAACCTGGAAAAGACTGGTACAATTTCAGCAAAACGTGATGCTGATGATAATAATAATAATAATAATGTGGACATTTCACAAAACTTAGCAAAACTTGTCCTATGAGAACCAGATGGCTGATAGAATACTTATATACTTTTTTTGTAAATACATACTTATATTACATAATACTACAACACCTAGACCCGGTAGAAATATTTGCAGAACATACAAACATTTCTCCCGTAGCGGGGATCGAACCCGCGCCTCTTGGTTGCGTTACGAACAGGGACTTGTCCAAATGATCTCCGTGATTTTATGGAATATTCTTTTTTTTACTTTGACTTGCGTCTCAGCCGAGCACTCGCCCGCCACCAGAAGTTGTCAAACCTATCTTACTTCTTACTTCTTACTTATATTATAAATGCGAAAGTTTGTGAGTTTGGATGTTTGGATGTTTGTGCCTCAATCACGCCTAAACGGCTGAACGGATTTGAATGAAACTTGGAATATACATAGTACATGTACTGGATTAACATATAGGCTATTTTTTATCCGGATAGCACGCGAGCGAAGCCGCGGGCGGCAGCTAGTTGTTGATAAATAAGACATTACTGTTCCGTTGTTCCAGGA
This sequence comes from Scotopteryx bipunctaria, assembly GCA_949320045.1. NCBI lineage: Eukaryota > Metazoa > Arthropoda > Insecta > Lepidoptera > Geometridae > Scotopteryx > Scotopteryx bipunctaria. Next base: position 5,705,218 of record OX439450.1, on the reverse strand, counting down.
CATCAACAACGAAAACCAACAATGGCTCACCGCACCGGGAGCGCCGGAGACGCGAGGACGACGCGCCCGCCAGCGGCTACAGCGCGGCGCTGCACCGCGTGCCGCCGCCGCCGCCGCCGGCGCTGCTGCGCAGGCTCGGCGTCAAGGAACCCACGGGCGTCGGCAAGGTTAGTGAACCTCTACACCATAAGCTTAAACATCGTCTCTCGTACTGATCAGCGTTTCAACAGGCGAAGACTAAAAATATACACATTTCCTGATACCAGGGAGTCAAATAGGCTATGTTCCTACTTCCACACAATTATCTTAATACTGCACCTCTATAGAATCAGTTAAAAGTTTTTCAACAAATGAGCTCGAGTTTCCCAACGATGCGAGTCCATGGAGGTACGCTTTAATATCACAGTCAAAACGGAATGAAAATCCGCAAGCTGCCGTTCAACCTCCACTATCCTACAATCGCAGCGCGTAAAGTCCTCTCATTAGCGCAAGATCATCAGTTGTCTCATTAGACGTAACCAATTAGCGCAGTCCGGGGTCCGGCAGACTCCGGCCCTTAAATCATTGCCCGAGACACGGCGCCATTAATTCGCTTATCGCAGTTTGAAAGTGCACTTGAGACCCCGTTTTTGTTGGAAATGCCGTGCCGCTTATTGCTATTACTTTTGTAGAAACAGTCATTAAGAAAACGTCTCAGGGTTTTTCAAGTTAGATTATGAATAATCTGAAATGTGGTTTTGTATGCCATTAAACACCTTTAGAAGAAAACTTCACCTCTAAAGCCGAGAGTAATGAGAAAAAGAGTGTCCAAAAAATTTTAATAGGATGCAAGAGGCTGTAAGTTTTAAATAAAACTGGGCCATCTAACCTTAGCTTACATAGCTTACATACCAATTACTTAGTTACATACCAATTCCGCGATATATTTGTTTTAGTTTACTCGTAGCTCACCGTGTGTGAATAAAACTTGTAGGACGTGCCGTCAGAGAGAAAACTAACGTCATAAGACAGTCGGCTAACGAGGCACGCGCTGGGAATAGAGCAGCCTGCAGGGCTGGATCTTTGCTGTAGTAGACTGTGGGTAGACTCGTAAAATTAACTTTTTGAACACTGATTTTAGAATTCAATATCACTTGCTAGCTCTAATGGGCACTGGGCTGTCATTGTAAGAAACTCACTTGTTTTAAATTCCAAACTTTAATATCCTGATTATAACTACTTGTATATCGACTTCAATAAATATAATTACGATAAAAAAACATAGAATTACAAGCGTATTATTGGCATTTTAATGGTAAAATTTCAGTTCATCAATAACCATTTTTATGCATATTTTCTAACATCAGTCGTCTACGTGTCTTTTCTTAAGTTTCTCAGTACTATAATGTCTTCTGTGTTTGCCAAACTTAGACGAAACACGTAACCAATACTGAACTGTTTGGATGTTTTCCAGTCTGTGGAGCTGCAATTAAGGCTGGTGATTCGAGTTTTTTAGTGTTTGCGAATTTTGAACGCTGCTTCTAACAATCACCTAGGATACCTAAATAGTATTTTTACAGCAAATACAAATTTTCAGTTGTGCATACTTTACCTATAATAAACAAATGACTGTGTAAAACTGTAACTGTACAAATAAAACCAAATATTAGAATAAAAAACCACAGGCCTTTTGATTATTCAGAAGACAAAAACACGCACCAAAAAAGAACTCCAAATCACAAGTAGTTATATTAGAAGCAATCTTTTCTTAAATCCCACACTTATCCATCAAAGTCCCCTTCTTCATCCCGTCTGCATCTTGTTACCGCGTCACTTATCGCATTAACCCTACCGGTAATTGGCAACGTAAATAACTAACACGAGGCGGAACGAGATTTACTAAAAAAGCTTTTGTAAGGGAGCGTTGACATTTGGCACCTACTACGAGTATACCAGTAGTAATAATTCGAAACCTTCAGTTATTTCGTTTTTTGCCTAATGCTCTTTATTTGTTTGAAATAGGAGAGAGGCTTTCGGAAACATATGACAAACACATTACTGGCAACGCCTAGTAAATCAATTTGAGAGCACTGGTGATCTAGTAATAGTACCTAATAGTGCGCTATACCAGTTTTCTGAAATAGTGAAGTAAAACATCGTGAGGAAACATGTGTCAAATGTACGAAGTGGTTCGAAAGAACTTGTGACACTTGTAGGAGTAAACGAAAACGAAAATACTTTCACGTTAAATTATATTTTTTAAATTATGAGAAGGAAATAGACGAAATATTTTCAGATAAACAACTGCGTTTTATCTGTCAAAACTTTAACATCAATATCCTTAATAGAACACAACATAAACCATCCTATGATGTGGAAAACGAAACGGCAAATCCTATCGTGTGTCAAAACAATCTCTCGTGTTATTAGGCTTTAATGTTATTGTCCCCCTTGGGACACAAGGGGAGGGCAATTCCTTCAGGAAGATTACAAACTGTGGCTATTGAATGCTTTTTCAGTAACGAGGAAAGTAGGCTCCAAGAACAGTCTAGTTTTAGATTTAACTGGGAGCTCACATTTCAAATTGTTACATATGAAAACTTAGGGTCTATACCCTACTTCCACGTATTTGAAAAAGCGGTAGCTTACTACAGCCAGCAGTTTTTTTTGAAGATTTAGGAATAAGCCTTACCCATCTTTGTATCTAGAATTAGAAATGACGTACGCATCGCCAGTCATCCGCCTGTACGCTATGGCACGGAAGCTTTGATGCTACACTCAATGTGACCACCATCACTGGACACGCGCCTAATACGACTCTGTTGGATAAAAAAAAATAGTAACACCCAACAATACATAATTCTGACCCCATACTAGGATTACATGTGTCATGGGTATCAGAAACTACAAAACCTAGAACCGGAGGAAATATCTGCAGAATAAGCAAACATTTCTCTCGCACCGGAAATCGAACCGGCCTCTTGCGTCTCGAGCCGAGCACTCGCCCGCTACGCCACTGACTGCCGTCAATGGAGAAAAAAGAAGAGATAAATAGTATATATCTATAAACCTATCCATCTAATCGGGACCAACTTAAAAAATGGACCAAATCCAAGTAGCTCTAGATAGAAACCTACTACCATCGTATATCTTTAGCTAAGTTCTTATCGGTGGCGGAGACACTTTTTGTCCTGCGCTATCCGCACCCGTCTAGAATAATCTTGGCTGAATAACCTCGTTGAATTGCAAACTAGCTTCGGCTTGTTTATTATTTGACACAAAAGCGTGTTAGGTTATTGGATGTGGCGAAATGAGAAATGGTACAGTGGTCTTGAAGGATATCCGTAACACGATATTTCTCCAGGATTCTAAACATTTTCTTACGTCCAAATAATAAAAAAAGTTTTTTTACTTACTTACTAAAGAGGTGTAATGATGAAGTTTTCTTAATTTTTTCCCTCTCTAATGTGGTTTCTTTTACTTCTTTATATGACATGACAGCGATTTCTCCTTTATCTGGCTGATTTATCTAATTCTTGGTCTTCCTCTTCCTCGCTTTCCTTCTACCTTTCCTTCTATGATCGTCTTTATGAAGCTGTCATGTCTTAAAAGATGTTCAAACATTGTCCCTCTTCTATTTTGAATCGTAAATTATTTTGTTACTAGGCACAATACAATTTTTACACCAATGGTAGACTTCCAAGCAAGCGTCAGGGCGCCGCGTCAGTGACGCCAAGACAACTACTACGAAAACGGCGAATTACCAATAGTTTTTGCGAATGAGAGCCCATACATTTTTCCGTCATTTGACGCGGCGCGATTGATGCTTGCTTCGACAGTCTAGCATAATCGTACCTATCATCAATCCGCGATTTGACAGCTTTATTACTCCTAAAAACATCAAGTTCTAAAATAGTTTTACTACGTACTAGTTACGCTCAATGCATTAGTTTCATAATTGGACCAATTTTACGACTTCATTAGCATTAATCTAGCGAAGATAAAACTCTTCTATTTAATTTTATCCTCACTTTATTTTTGGAGTCGTAAACTCAGTTTTCGGTTAAAAATATTTTTATAAACGGTATTAAACACTGTTAATTAAGATACCCGGTAAAATGTTTTGCGCCTCGTTCACCATCTCCAAGTAAAGTGTTGATTAGTTAATTATTGAACAGTGTTTCAAATAGAATAAAAATAAAAGTAACTATTGCATATTTTCAGTTGTAAAATCTTCAAAAAACAAACATAGCAACACCATTTTATTTACCTGCAAACGTTCAGCAACTATTTTCATTTCTTTCATCACTACTGCCCCACTCTCGCACCTCATCTGGATATAAAGAACTACCCTTATTGTACCACCCTCCACTAGTTACCTACTGTCCGTCAATTTGTACGTCCAATGAGGCGGACTACCCGCGGGATTAAACTCCTTATTGATTATTGGACCCTTTTATAGTGTGGTGCAAGGAAAAGTGCCTAGCGTCTGAATTAATGTTTCAGATAGAGTTGAGTTCCTATAGTTCCCCTCTTGCCTCTAAACGCCACCGTACAAAAATCTCTATATGACTTAAAGAAGAGTCGGCACAACATGTTCTCTTCTCCCATTTCCTTCTGTCAGCCATCATCTCTGTAGTCACTCTTTACATATGTCATCATTCACATACTCCATCTATCTCGGCTGAGACGAAAGAGACGCGGGCCCAATTCCCACTGCGCCAGAAATCTTTGCATGTTCTGCAAATATTTCTTCCGGGTCTTAATGTTGTGGTACCATGATAATCGTAATTTGTGATATCTACGACACAAGTAGGTAATCTTAGTGTCCCCACACTTAGGTGAACTACATATTTTGGGTGTTATTATTTTTCTTCTTTTTCTTCCTTGATAACTGAACCTTGTTAGTCTCTCTCCTTCAAAGCCATAGTCTATGTAGCTTCTGCGAGTTAGTTGGCGGGGGTTTGAGAGAGATCTGTAAATTACAGGTTTTTAGGCAAATGTAAGCGCAGCGATTTTCACAATCTTTGGATTTACGAGTATTGCTTGTCACTTGGAACAACCCTGGGAATCATCCCTTCAACCTATATTATGATTTATACAGTATAGGGTCCCGTTATTGATACGAACTACAAACCCACTTTTTTTCTTTGATGTGCACGTGATGCGAGCAAACATATCAATTTGGGACCCAGTGGCCTTCCCTGACTTTTTATATAAAATGTGTGTAAACAATGTTTTCTAGTCCTTCGGGATAGAAATACGTGCTTGCAATCTGTTGTAACAATATTTATTTAGGGGTGACTACATTTTCAGAGGGCCTTTTTAACTACGGTAAGTTGACTTACAAAAATAGCAATATTTGTGGGAATAAAAAACTCGCAACGGCGCATTGATCTTTTTCAGATAACAATATGTTATTTTTTTTTTCAAACCACAAAAAGCTATTACCATACAAAATAACGTCCTATAAAAATCGTCCCGGCTGATAACACAAAAAGCGTTGTAAAATATTTAGTTAAAAACAGCCATGCGCATAAAAATGTTACTTAGTTATACGTAACTACAAAGTTACTTTTTGTTACGCAAAATCTACAAAATAAAAACTAAACAACATACTGATACAATGTTTAACAAACAATCGCCATGTGTGAGTAGAGTGAATGAGTTTAATACAATTATTTGACTAAGAGCTCAAAGGAAATTGTGGAACTACCGGATAAGCCTGCAGATAGAACAAAGTCACATAATCACTTTAAACTAAATAGGCTCACCGTGGGTAAAATTAAGTTTGACATAGAATTTAAAATCGTATATTTGAATAGTGTTTGTCTACTTACTAATGTTTAGTTTACCACACTAATATTATAAATGCGAATATTGTGTGTGAATTGTTTGTTCCCAGTCAACTCAGTAACGGCTGAACGGATTTAGATAAAACTTGGAATGTACATAGTTAATCACTTGGAATAACACAAAGGATGTTTTTTGTTCGGGTACCACGAGAGTGAAGCCATGGTTGCAAACTAATATGGCATAATTTGACGTGGCCAAAAAATACAAAAAAACTTTTAGAATTATTTCAGACTCTACCAAAGGCAAAAAGTATCTCTTCAGTTTATTGAGTTAATGCAAAAAAAAACGAAAACTCCTCAAAAACTCGGCTCCCAGTTCCCACGGCGGTTATCCTCAAAAGGAAACTTGCAATCTTGCAAAGCTGTTCAAAAGTGCATCGTTAGCTAAAACGCGGCCATATTGTGACTATCGCGTTAAAAATACAATGAGTACACAAAAAGGAACAGTGCCTGCATCGTTTCATAGGCATTACTTGCTGGAAAGTACTCTTTTCTGGCGCCTCGCCAGACCACAGACTAAAATAAACAGCCTGTAAAGTTAATTATATTGGCGCTAAGTGGCTATGACAGTGCAACACTAATACTATAGCAGATTTTTGTATAAAAACTTTTATACTGCACAAAATATAATTTTCGTTTTAATATTATCTTGACTTTCTCCAATCCATAACAGAGATGGCAAGAAAATGCTGGATTCCACATGTATGTACTAGGTAAATACCATCGTAGTAGGTATGTAATGCAAATATGCACACCTACGTAAAATAAACTCTTTGATGCAGATTTAATTATCTGGAAGTCAATAATAGTCCAATCATTATCACTTATGACATAAAATTACATTAGCTTAATTTATAGAAGTGGCTAGGCAAGTATTCCCAAGGAGGGTTGACGTTAGGCAGGCGGCCGGTCATAAAACACCTTAGCCAAAACTCTTACATAGAGTGGCATAGGGGGAGGAAAATGATGATGATGATGATAGAAGTGGTTAGACTAGTTATTCAAAACAACCCCTTATGCACGTAATAAACTGGTTATATAATTTGGTCTGTGACCAAGCGGTGTGGATAATTTGATAAGTCTAGCAAACCGCACGGGAGCTTTATTAGCGCTAGATGGTTGCCAATACAGAAACACTGTTTTTAGCTAAATATATATTTAAAACAAAACAGATAAAGTATTTGTAGAACACAAAACATAATAAGCCAATACCACTCTCGTCTCTCCTTAGTTGTCATAATTATTGTAACCGTAACATTTACATGAGAGCACTGGTGGTCTAGTTGGTAGTGACCCAACCTTCCGATCCTAAGGTCGCGGGTTCAAATCCTATCGTGTACCAATAGATTTTTTGTGCGAAAAATTTATGTGCGCTATATCAGTACTCTCAAACGGTAAAGGAAAACATCATGAGGAAACCCGCGGCTTAGTTAGCTCCGCACGTATTGACCATATCTTTCCTGTGGACAAGGCCGACTAAGCTGAGAGGGTGGAATAGGTGCTGGGCAAGCCTACTCCATCTCAACTCGTCCCGGGCACTACAGCGTCCTGTTAGTGTAGGCAATAGTTGCCTTCTGACGCTATATAAATCATCTACTATAAATGGTAAAAGGCCTTTCTTTCACTGTTCTAAGGTGATAGGTACAGATAGTATATGAATAGATGAAACCTAAATATAACGGTATTTGGCCAAAATTGAACAATTGGCCAGTAACACAGCAAGTCTCAGAAAAAATGCCACTACTTGCTAGTCTATTACTCGGGTCTATTATGAATAAAGTTTCACACAAATCAAATTTAACAAAGCTCACTGAAATAGGTACTAATTTGACAGCTGCCAACAAATTCCACTTCCAGCTAGAAGCTAGAACTAGTACACGAAACATAATTATTTAACCCTGCCCTGGCGCTAACTAATGCACGCTATTACACGGCTTGTTTCGGTCGTTCAGGCCCCGGCTAAATGTAAACAATAGCCGACCCCGGCCGGTAGTTTGTCACTCGTTTTCCAGTTTTGTTTTACGTCTGCGCCAGCTTTTTGGTACTTTTTGCCGTTAACATTCGATATTTTACTGACCTTTCATGCGGAAAACCTTGTATATTGCGTGACGATGTTGCTACCGTTTTTCAGTGGCTGCATTTGCATAGCATGTTAAATCTATTTGGACTTTATCTATCTCATGTTTTTGTATATGTTACAGACGTAGCGACAAGTCGAGTTTCTTATATTGAGTTGGGTAAACTTTTTGTAAAATGCTAGAGCGGTGCTAGTGCATAAAACATTTAATGAAATACCTGAATATACATTTACTACTTTATTTTGGTATTTATTCGCTCTTTCGCTTTGATCAAATTGTCCTTGGCTGACTTCATAAATATTTTCGCTCCATGAATGAATAATTACGCCCTTGAAAAGGCCGCACAAGAGCCAAGATTAATAGGTTCAAGTTAATGGAAATAAATAAAGCCTCCGTCAATTTTGGCGGAATTGTGAATTATTTGGGGTACATTGTGAAATTAATAAGGATATTGAATGCAGTGTCGGCGGCTATCAATTACTCGGTTGTTTTCACGAAATTAACGAGAGGACTTTTTCGGACGGGCTGTAAAACAAGAGACTTCGATGGTTTTGAGTTTTTTGTCAATTGAGTTTTACAACAAATGGAATGCGGGCGCACAATAAATATTGAACCCGTTGTATGGTATACTCAAGTATTGTCCTCTTGTACATGATATACGCGTTTCATACGCATTTGATGTAAATGGCTTTCTAGGCGACCTTTCTATGATTAGTGGAGCCTTACATAAGATATAGATATTAACTGTTACTGAAATGGTCACTGGTAGAAAACTATGTGGTCTGTAGGCTATATTTTATTCCTTCTAGAGTCTAATAGATAGTCAAAATATGTTCAGGCTTAGAATGCGCAATGTTTCTGAAAAACAGATAATTCAAATATTATATTTCATGGTTCCAACAAGCCGTGTTCAACTGAACAATCCATGGCTCGACACTTTCAGAGCTTTTCCTCCATTTATTTGCCCAATTGATTCATTGACAATGACTTAACAATGTTTGTGAGCAATAACGAATTTACGTACTGAATACTCGTAATCTTCAAAGTCTTAAGTATATTCTTTTTGGTGATATGTCAAATTCCCCAGCCGACAAAATCACGTTAAAGGAAAAATGATTAGTTAATTAATTAACAAAAAACATATATTAACATAAACATGTTTTTTTTGATCGGCGATGAATATTTTACCCTCACGAAACCCAAAAGTTCAAAATTACACACATTCAAAGATACGATCAGAGCACAATTAGCGGTCAATTAAGCCAGAACCTCTATTAGGTAGAATTGGCTCATAAACATTATTGGTCGACCAAATCTACATTTGATAAGGTTATTGCGCCCGTTGTATTAATTAGTCTAAGCCCCGCAGACCGCAATGGTCTATGCGCGGTTATTTGTGTGTCAAATACAGGGGTCACTTTTGCTTTTGCAGTTACAAATATACAAACAAATGAAATTCGAACTGTACTGTAATCAACTTTATAATCGACAAACAAATAAAACAAAACTCAAAACTAAGCGGGACTTATTTAGATGGAGTAGGCTTTTCCGGCATCTATACCATCCTATCAGCTTAGTCGGCACACAATACACAAGTCGATACACAAACAAATAAAATTGACACTATGTATGACACTATCGTACTGATAGATTTTGGAACATGCGAACTATTTGTAATTATAATAAAAAATAATAATAAATCCATTTATTTCCTACTTCAATAAAAGTTGTATTTACGATGTTGAATAAAGATAATTTCAATTAATTTTATTTGAAATAGGAATCCCTCTTTGTGTGAAAGCCTCCTCCATTTCCTTCCATGCAGTTCATCAATCCTAAATTTCTAGCTATATTTTTTTATATTCAAATACATTTTGCATATCTTTAATGTAATAGAATCTACTCTACTATGAACGTTATTTCCTGATAGAAAGATATACTATTCTAGATTGCCATACGTATTTTAATCCTAAATGAACGAAATCACGAGAGTTGGTAAGAAGGCAGTGCGAGGTTACGATCAGGAAACACGAAAGGGTTAAAGAAAACAACTTGCAATGTCATTTTCTGTTTATAAAAATTATGTGTGCTGGAGAGTACTGACTCTCAAACAATTAAGGAAAACATCATGAGGAAATCTGCATGTCGTAGAACCTAAAATGTTCGAAAACATGTGTCAAGCGCATGAAAGGATCCTTTGAGGCGCACTTTAAATCCTTTCACCACACTGGTTAGTAATAACTGGTAACACGACTGGTAGTATCCAAATAGTAACGCGTATCTACTGAACAATTAAAGACAGTTTTTTGTAAAAAGATTTCCAACTACTCCCGACATAAGAAAGAAAGGAAAATTTGTGACGATAGGTACCAATGTCACCCTTACATACGAGTAGTTTACTTTGATTAATTAACATGGTTTATGGCAATGTTGATTGAATCAAATATGAGCCTTATCGAGGGGTTGAAATTACGAAACAGAAAATAGCTCCTAACAAAATAAATACTATTAGTCACGGAATAATAATTAAGAAATGGATGGAAGGATAGAATAAAATCACAAAAGCAGCGTTTTCCACTTTCCCCTCTGAAAAATCTCCGTTGGAGGTATTTGTAGAGCTTCAATTTAAAAAGGTACAGAAATCCCCCTCCAGTTTTTTTTTATTCCATAAATCCCCCCTTAGAGAACTCCCTCATGGAGGATTTGTTGCACTCTATTGTGAAAAACTGTAGAAATCGGCCTCAGATTTTTATTCCTTTTTCCCCCTTAAGGGAGATTCTGAGACTTATTTTTTTAGTTTCCACAAATTTCCCTTGAGGGGGATTTTGAACGGATTCTCCCAGATTGTTTGACCAGGAAAAACACTTACAGTACTTTTTTTCGGGTAGATTCTATACCAGATAGAGCCACGGCCTGATGTAAATAGGTAAAAAACGAATAAAGGTTCAGGATGAAGCCTTTTTTGTTTTATGTATGAATAAGGGACAGTAATATACGCTTCCTTTTCGTTGATTACAAAAACCATTTCGGCATATTCCACAATTCCCCTCTTAAATCCCCCTTAGGGGGGATCACTGGGAATATTCTTGAGAATAAATACACTGACTTTCGCATTAAAGTGATTAGTGATTTAAGTGTTTTTTTAAGGACACTTTTCACGCATTCAAATGTTGATGGTCAGGTTAAATCAGTATACTAAATACTACTATTACTTATTTCACTAGTACTTTCGAACCAGTGAGGTGAAAGGATTGAAGTGAGCCTCCTTTCGTGTACCTGACATACCGTTCTTTAAAAAAAATTAGGTTCTCCGACATGCCGGTATATAAATGCATAGGATACCCATTTGTCTTAACATATTTAAATTCTAACTGCAATCTAGCCGGTTAACATTAATAACAAAACCCACGGCTTTACTTTATTATTCAGCGTTTTTCATTAACCCTACTTTATGGTCGGCATTAAAATTTCATTAAAACCGGCGTATTTTTCTATTGCGATAAACTTGACCAACAATGAACAGGTGGCATGAAGAATTGTGCCATAATAATGTAGGTATAGTTTAGGTATTATTTTATTTTCTAACTTTTTAAACGCGTTTTGTAATTTTCTGACTTATGATATAAGAAAACAATTATTTTTACTCGACTGCAAAGAAGGAGGTAAATGTTTTTGGGGTGTATGTATGTGGGTATGTATGAGTATGCATTATTTTAGCTGAAGCTTTAGTCCAAACGACTGGACGGATTTCGTGGCGTGGCGGGCGATTGCTCGGCAGAGACGCAAGAGGCGCGGGTTCAATTCCCGCTGCGGAAGAAATGTTTGCATGATCTGTAAAAATTTCTTCCGGGTCTGGGTGTTGTGGTACCATGGTACTCGTAGTTTTTGATACCCACGACACAGGGAATCCTAGTGTGGGGTCAGGACTATGTATGTGACTGTTGGGTGTTATTTATTTATTATTATTATTATTATTATTTTGACAAATGTGATATCGTTGGATTCATCTAGTGTCATAGGTTGTATCTTCTTCTAATTTAAGAGCTGTGCTCTTGTCGGTGATGCAGCTCTTTCCACTTGTTCCTGTCCAGCGCAGCCTCCTTGACCTCCTTATAAGACCCGACAGTTATCTTCTCCTTTACTTGGCTCATGTAGCTAATTCGTGGCCTTCCTCTTCCTCTCCTTCCTTCTACTTTTCCTTCTATGATGGTGTTAATAAAACTGTCGTGTCTTATAAGGTGGCCAATCATCTTTCCTCTTCTCTTTTCTATCGTTCTTAGCATTCTTAGCATATATATAGGTTGTATAAAGTGTAAAAAAATTAAATATGGCGGCTATAAGAAGACATTTTCAATTTATTCCTTACTGTAACGGCCAGTCCAAAAATTACCTATTTATTTACAAAAAAGTTTGGCTATTCATTTTAATTATTTAGAAAACACTCCAAACGGTTAATAATAAAAGTGATACAACGCTTCATGCCGATTCAAACTTTTTAAAAGCTTTTTTACACGATTTAGATTGACTGGGATGTAGTATTAAATTTTTAAAATGTTTTTGCTCGAAGCGCACAGCAACAATGTTTTGTTTGCTCATAAAACTCTGTTTAGGAATTTTTAATTTGATGTGTGGCCTGAAAAACGACTTGTGTTATAAACAATTTCCCGCCTTCTTGTAATGAAATGCGATTAAATAAATATTTATTTTAACCATTTCAGGTTTCATTTTTTTTTTTAAATCGGACGGATTTTAATGCCATAGTCTCTGTGAACAATGGCGGCATTAATAAACTTCACTAGTTTAGCGTTAGGCATGGCTAGGCAAAAAGTACCACCATAATAAGTTGTTTTTAATTTGTGTTTTTCTTATGTATGTTAGTTTTAAGGCATATATTTCTATGGGCCGTAGAATAAGTTTATAGCACCTGTAACTTTTCTAATGTTGCCTGAAATAAAGTTATTATTATAATAAATAAGAATTGACAAAGGCTCTTCTCATGCATGACTACAGAACACAGAATTGTGTATGTACATCGAATAGGTACATACATATATAAGTTGGAAGGCCTACTGATGTTTTATTTCACTATCAGAAAACAAGTATCATTGTAAAACAATCACAAAAATAAAACTGAAGTATTTCCTTCGAAGCTAACTACCTACAGTTACAATAAAACAAACTATCCCTTTACTAGAATCGAGCGTGTCACCCCACACTTAGACATAGCCTAAGCCACGTTAGCTTTGCGTTCAAAAATATTGTATATCACATTATATACGATTATTACTACGATTACTCGGTAAGTATTTATTGTACTAATTGAATTAATCGGGTACAGTCACGAAAGCCTCATCGGTTTGTGGTAGGGTATAAATATAGCATAATGGGTCACGGGTACAGTGGAGTGTGATGTTCGTGTGATGTCACATGAAATCACATTTAAATACACCCTGAAAAAGTCCTTCATTAACAAAATTTAAATAAACTAACTTTCATAACATTGGTTCATTCTAAAATTTCACAAAAACAAACACAGAGATTATTGACGTTAAAAAAATATCTATAAAAGTATTGTTAGGTATAAAGATAAAAAGATTTCATTATTTGACGCTGTGGTAAAAAATATCTGTATTTTTGCATGCATTTATATTTTTGTATATGTATTTATGTATGCATTTATACTGTACCTAAGTACAGTATAAATGGCACAAATCCGCATGGAACTCGACTGTCGCGAGGGAAGAGTGAAGCAAGTGCTCTTAGTTCACAGCAGTTCAATAGTGAACCTAGCCTTGCTACTCCAAATCCTCTGAACCAAATAAAGCTGGAGTCACATTTATATAGAAACCCGGTTTCAGACTAGCCGATATGAACTAGCGATTTTGGAGAAGGTCACTCATTCACGATAGACCTCATAAGCGATGATACGGTGAACTTGATATCTTCAGCGACTGTCCGTTGCAGACATTAATGTTGGACCACAAAGACTAGGAAACCTGAGGGAAGACCGTTGCCCGGCAGTAGAATGACACAAGCTTGGTACAAGTTCAACAACTAAGGCCTTTTACCATCTATAGTACATGATTTATACAGTGTCAGGAGGCAACTTGTACCTTCACAGAAGGGACGCTGAAGTGAATTAAAATGGAGTAGGCTTGCCCAGCACCTATTCCATCCACTCAGTCTAGTCGGCCTTGTCAACAGGAAAGACATGGTCAATACGTGCGGAGCTGACTAAGCCGCAGGTTTATCCACGATGTTTTCCTTCACCATTTGAGAGTACTGGTATAGCGCACATAATGTTTTTTTTATGTTCAAAAACACTTGCGAGTGTTCATTACAACCGGCGTGACCTTTGTAAGTAAACAGTTGCGAATCTCAAAACACGCGTTTTATAGAAGCGGTAGAACGAAATACCTTTCATTGTAAATGCAGCCCAAGTAGTTACTTACCCCGCGTTAAACGCAAGGCTCGGAAACTATTTTCATTTGACCTGTTTAAATGGCAATAAAAATAGAAGAACCACAATGAGATAGGACCAAGAGCTATTTAAAAATAAGTAAGATAGTTTTATTTCGAGTTATCGTAGTTTCAAAAATAACAACACAGCAGTAGCTAGATTCACCAACGACCGACTAGAATTGGTACCTACTTATTTGAATCGTATAAGCATTTGTACTTTCGTGACTCCAACATTGTTTTCAGACAATGCTTTCAGGTGAACCGATAACAGAAATTGGTGCTACAGTACATTGAGCTTGCAAACAACATTAAAATTACCTTGAGAAATTTAATAAAGTCAAGCGAGTGATATCTTCGCGTCCGATAACGCTATGGGATGGTGCTAAGAGACTTGTGCATAAATATTCTACACAAAACTGCACTTTTGCAGCGCCTGTGTGTGTCACTTCGGGCCAGGGAAACGACGATTATGAAAATAAATTATTAAAGGAAAAACAGAATGCGTCCAGTGGCTTCTCTTCTCGTGCATGTCGTAAAAGTTGACTAAGGGATAGTATCTTCCCCAACATGATGGACCATCTATATGGGCGATGAGCTGATCACCGGTCACCATAGTTCACCATATCCATCTTGGGACTTTGAATCAGGAGTGGCTGCAAGTTTTCTTATGATTACTTGTGGCTCTACCTACCCCATTATTAGGGATACGAGCGTATATAAGTATGTACAGTATTATCCATATTTCCATCACTCGCGGAACATCAACTTCGTTTGCAAATCTAGTTTTATGTAAGTATTATCTCTTTCATTGATTCGATAAAATGAAAATCCAATTAACAGTTTTATTGTTAACTAGCTTCCGTCCGCGGCTCCGTTAGCGTGTTACCTACCCGGATATACTTACACTAGGACGTTATGTGATGATTTTCGGCCTAATACTGACAAAATACATTAAAGTTTATCTACGCTCGTAAATTCAATTTGAGTTTTTGAATATTATAAGCCAATTGTAAGCAAAACCATGTAAGCTCCAACTCGCTTTTGTATACAATGTTAAATTATTCTCAAAAACTCGTCCTGAGAAAGGACTTGAACCCGCGATATCAGCTTTATATTAGTAAAATTTTTGGGATATATTCAGCTTATTTTTGCGCTTTTGCATAGCCCCACGCCCCACAATACCAGCGACACAGACGTAGCTCGGAGGCTGTTATCGATTACCGACCCCACGTAATTGCCTGCCCTTTCTTCTTATTGACAGCCACCGCAGAAATCATCTCTGCCATATTTAAAATGGAAATTATACTGGAGCTCCGTGTAACTACTCCATAAACCAGTGGACGTAATAGATTTTAAATCTTGTAAAGGATTTGAATAGGAATTGAATTGTGAAGTCGAAAGCGTTTGAATATAATTAAATTAAGTGGTGGTAGAAGAAGAAGCAAGGAGACGGCGTCGCGATATACCACGCAAACGATGGCGACGAGCTTGACACCTTCAGCGACTATCAATGGCGGACAATAGCGTTAGACCGAAAGACCTGGAAAACTCGAGGGGAGGCCTTTGTCCAGCAGTGGGATGATATAGGCTAGCAACAACAACAATAACAAATTGTTGGACTTTTCAATGTTAGGGTGGATATTTTTATTTCTACTTCCAACACAAAATTAATGAAATCAGTGGAGGAACTTTGATATTTTGGACAAGGACCAAGTTTACAATAAAAATGGGACAATTATTTGATAAGTGGAAACTTACATAGATAAGTTCTAAACCTACCTACTAACTGTAGTAAGAAATACTTATATCAATGGCAGACATAAACGTTAGTCCGCTCAACCTAGAAAACCTCGAGCAGTGGGATGACTAGTAACAAAAACGACAACAAAGTACTAAACGTATTATATTTGTTTAAAAAAACATTACCTTTAAAAAACTGACACATTCAACAATTCCTATTTGGTCACGATAACTCTTTTAATAATGAAATAGCCATAGCGATGCTTAATTAACACTTCAACTGCAAAAAAATCAAGCTAGAGAAAGTAAAAACAATATTTACCGCTTGTTTTTCTTCACATTATTAGTTTCATACGAATGTGCTGATAGGGTTGCCAAAAAAGTTCTGAAAATTCATGTACTCCTTTTTTAACTCATCATTCTTAGTCTGAGTGCATTTTGATTAAAACGCAATTGAGCGCTTGAATTAAGAAAAAATGTAATCATATTTGCTTTTCAATATTTTTGCCAATTAATATAAAAATATGGTATCATATCATAGGTTCATAGGACAAAAGTTTCACGTCCCATTAAATTCGAGTACATTTAAGCGAACCAATTAATAACAGTGCATAACTCTCAGCTCCTTTCAGAGAATTCGGCGATAACCCTGGCATGGACTCGACCGCGCGGGTTCAACGCTAGTTCAACCCGCCTCCTCTGGGAGAGCACGGCATATTAAAGTGCAGAACAATAAATTTAAATAAAGGATAGTTATGCGGTTTTCGTGTCCGTCGGTGTATAATGTAACTAATTGCGAATTTACAAAGATAATGTTTTACCTGTGGACATAACTTTGTATTAGCGTTACAAAGAACAAATGTTTCGTAAGAGTGCTATTTGACGGAGTGGGTGCGGAATGAGGCGTAACGACAAGATATGAGATGTATGTATAGCTATGATGTAGGTACTTACAATGTTATTTTACCTTCCCCGTTGTTTGAGGAAGCTAGAATGCTTATCAATGGTTAAATTTTATTTTCGAGTGCTTGAAAATGTTACTTTAGAGTTACTTTATTTTTGAGAGCTTGAAAATGATTAAACCATATTTTCGAGTGGTTTTAGTCTCGCTCAAACTACTCGTAAATGAGGTTTTGTGGGCATGTATGTAATATTTTTATATTGTTAAATATCTTCGTTCTTTTCGTTTATTGTGTAGTTAAGTTTGTGACCAACTATACGGGCGTGAGAAAGTCACTGCGTGACTAAACTCCTTTTAAAATAAATTTATAATTTTTAAAAAAGATTGTATCCCTTAGCTAATACATAGATATTTTTGCTTTTTTTTTCAAAACTAGCTTATTTCAATGTCGTAATTTATGAATTCAGCCAGAACCGGTAATTGTGTGCTGACTACATCATAATGTCATTATTGTGCTTTCTGAATTATTTTGATATAATTTACATGCTAACTGCCCATCCCATTGGCGATTCCATAAAATACAACATAATTATAAAAAAAGTATGTCGGTACAGTCACAGACTACTACTACTCGTGCTTTTCAAAGAGGCTCGTTTCGTATTCAAACTTTTTAAGTTCTATGTTTTCCTTCACCGTTTGAGAGCACTGTTATAGCGCACATAAATTCAAACAAAAAAATACATGTGTGAATTGAAAGAAAGGCGGAATTATTACCACTAGACCACCAATGCTCTCAACAAAAGTCACAGACAAAAGTGCTCTTTGTTTTCACGAGCCTCAAACGCAAATCCTATTAGCGGTGGTCCTTCTGTGTAGTGTTTGGTTTTTAGGGTTCCTTACCCTAAGGCTGCCAACGGGACCCTATTACTAAGCCTCATGAACCGTAATGGGTCGAGTTAAAATTTTCAGTGTGCATTTCTATTGCCGCTTTAAAAAATAAATTAAATGAAAAGGGGGCCCTATACAAGAAACATTTTTGAATGTACAATGGTACGGAAACCTTTGTGTGCGAATTCGACTCGCACTTGACCAGTTTTATTTCACTATTCGCGAGCCGTACGCCACTGTGATTGCTGGACCATTGAATAAACAGTTTTGACGGAGAAAAAAGCTTTGCGCTAGATACACAGTTGCTAATTGAATGTCTTGTTCCGTCCATCAGGGATAATAGAAAAAGCCACTTTTTACATCAGATATTTTATTTATTTGTTTCAAGTTACGTGTATCTTTACAGGATTAACTTAATACAATAGTAGTGTTATGTCACAAATGTACCTAAATAGTTCATTAACTAAATTATTAAAGTCATAAAAAAATAAATTAATGTCTTTATATTCGTGTATGTGCGTATGTGATAGCGCATTTTTTCATAACAAATGTTAATAAATAGTAAATATGCCTAATCGGAAAAATACTACGAAATCTTTAAAAAATATCTTTAACATCAGCAAATGTATGAAAAAAGATTCCGTTTCACGCAGTTATGAATAATAACGCTTCCTCCATTTTATTCGTGAGTTCGTAAGACTAGGCGCGCGTCAACGCATGTGTACTACCGACCGAACTTATACGACCCAAGTTTTAAAACGAACTGGATAGTGATGGGACTTCTTCAAAACCATTACCAAACAAGATTTTTTCATAATACTTTTTGTACTTAAAAGATTAATAAAAATATTCTTAGCTATCCAAATATGATCGGAATTTTAAGTATCTAAAAGTGAGTCCGTTGACTCTTAACGACTGAATAAAATTCGGTAACTTGTACTTTCTAGGGTCCAAAGAGTATTTGAAGAACATTTTATAACCCCATAGCACTTACGCAGAGCCTTTGCAATGAGCCAATGTCCTCACCTCGCGTCGGCGTCGCCTCGGCACATGAGCCTCATAAACAAGTCCGGGGCCACCACACCCGCACTAAGCGCATCACTAGACGCGCAGTAAATCTCGAGCGCACGTGTGTGCGGAGCTTTATGCGACCACTAGTGTCGTGTGTGAGGACCCTTATGGCGAATTGTTCGAGTTTCGATTGCTTTTATGTCCTGAAGTGTTTGTTTAAAGGATGAGTGGGTATAAGGTATTTTCCGAAGGTGAAGTTTTATATATTTTCAGTTTAATTCAGATTTGGGGCTATACATGAGAAATAGCAATTTAATTGAGTTTTTAATGAAACATTACAGTCAGTATTGGCTTGGATTCGTGCCAACAGGTATATACAATAAAGGTATATAATATACATCGTAAAATAAAGTACGGATATTTCTAGAGACAGGTGTTTTTCACAAGAATTTGTAGTTGACTGTGCCTACGGAGTTTTAACAATGTTATAATCGCTAGGTTGTTTACCAAACAAACTTTAGCGACACCTCACTTCAAATCTTACAAAAATCGCGATTTAAAGTTACCGGCGTCCAAAGTTCGCCCAAAAAGACTTTCTAATTTGAGCCAGACGCGTCCCGCGTCACGTATTTTCAGAAAACTTCCACAACTTCTCTTACCTACCTACTTACTAGCACAAACTCGAATGTACGAAAAGTGGCAAAGTAGCGCGAACTATACCAACAGTCTCCTCGAGAAATGAAAGAAAAATGAAAGTTGACGCACTGTATTTATTTCCATTGAGTTAATTTACTTTGCGAATCTCTTTCGTAAGTTTCGGTACGCTTTCAGGAATTTCTTTCTTTTCTATTTTCGGCTTCTTTACAAAAGGGCTTTTCGACGTTCTTAGGATGTTTCTATACATTTGTGGTTGGTCTGAGATCTAATAAAAATATTTTTGTTTCTGAGAATAGTACTCGTAATAATGTAAAAATAACGTAATATTTCTTCTGCTATTAGTTAAATTGTCTTTGCGAGAAATTTACGTTTGAGAGCATTGATGGTCTAGTGGTAGCGGCCCCGCCTTTCAATCCCAAGGTTCAAATCCAGTCGTGCACCAATGGGTTTTTTTCTTTCGAATTTATGTGAACTTAGTACTCTCAAACGATGAAGAAAAACATCGTAAGGAATGTCGTAGAACCTTAAAAGTTCGAAAACATATGTCAATTGTACGAAAGGAGCCATATTAAATCCTTTCACCACCCTAGTCCGAAACAAATATTGTCACGACTAGTAGCCGCAGTAGTTTCGTTTCATTTCACTAATTTTCATTCTGTTCTTTTCAGTTTAATTTAAATCTTTTGGTTTTTGTCATGAACTATTTTAGAGAGTCTGGCATCCATCATTCCCAAACTCGAAACAACATTTAACAAATAATTAACTTCAGAAACGGATTCGAACTGAAACTTGTTTAATTTGTGGCACGAAGAAGTGTCCTTCAGAATGTCGCTTAGTCACGTAATGACTCTTAGAACTGCTGCGTAACAATCGTTGACGGAGGTTTTGGCTGTCGACCGAGGTAAATTTTTCAAGACATCTCTACACACTGAAACAAAATCGAAGTTTTCATTTGATTGAGGTACATGCATTTAAAGAACAAACAGAGGAAACCTTTTCCTATGTAGTGCTATGTATTTACTACATATACATAGTATATATATACTACTTGTTATAATTGTTATTTAAATTGTTTAAGATCTATGCAAGAGCGAAATCGCCTATGACAAGTATTTTTTTACTTAAAAGGAGATTTCATCCATGTATTATTTATATGTACCTAACTTTTGAAAGCGCAATAAAAAACATTTATTATTTATTATTAATATTATAATCAAAATAGAAATATTTCATCAATGTGTATCGTTGATATAATTTAAATGTTTTCGTTGATAGATTTAGTATTAGGTACTTGGTATAATTACGTTTTTTTCCGCGGTTCAACATTATTTGTACAACATCAAAACGTGTGATCTAAAGGCCTATAATAATAATTCTAATTTCGTATTTCAAAACGTCCTTTACAGGCATAAAATCAAAACTGCCAGTTGTAAAATCAAATGACTATCGTTATTTTCAGTCATCGTTAGAGGGGCTTTCGATGCTCTCAACTCTACCTGTGTCAGGGATGTTGGAAACTTTTTCCGAACACCATCGGAGCACCATTGACGCCTAATGAGCCACTTTGCCACCCCTCTCTAAGTTTAAATGTTTTGCCCTTTTCACTTTTAAATTTAATTTTTGAGTAACGACTGCGGGTTATTATTTTTTATTATTTAGCGCCTTAGCTATCGCTTTGCTAGTAATTAAAGGATCTGAAGTTTTGTAAAACTTTTACGTTTACATAAGAAATAACTTTTTGTTGTAACTTTCAACAAAATGAATTTATTACTTAGTTATTTAGCCAAAGGTGTCAAGGTAGGCTAGGCAATACAGTGTACCAACCGCGGTAATCCAATTTGCAGTAAGTTTCTCCAAGTTGGCCAACTTGCCAGACTTAGTGATTTAAATTTAGAACTTGGTCCAGCCACACTTGCAATTTTAACGATCACCCTTACAGTTTGGTACACAAGACTTTGTGACTTTACAGTATTTTTCCAACCTTTCATTGTAAAAATTGATGTATCTATTTTTTTTTTTCAAATCATATTCCTATTAACTAATAAAGGAACTTATATCAAATAATGTTCTATCAACTATAAATAAAGCTTTTATGCAATGATCGTTTCAAAACTATAAAAGTATAAAATTACGCAATAAAATCGGGTATTTTGGAGTAAAATCTAGTACATAGTTAGTGTCAACCGATGTCACAGCTATAAACTCCTGAATTCAGTTTATTATCTCCACTTAGTTTGAAGCTACTCGTAGCTACTCGTAAGCCAACAGGAGCATAACGAAATTAAACTGGAATTTACATTGAATTCTAACTTTCCGCTTAATGTCATAGTTTCGTAGTTGGATCGCTCGTTTAGCTAAAGTTCGTTAAATTATTCGACTTTGTGACAGCAATGTTACCTATACTAGATTTCAGAATCGTTACTAGTATAACTAGCTTGTAAGGAAACGTGGTGCCTTAATATATCAGAACCGAAACTTAATATGAATACTTACAGCTCATTTGCCAAAAGCTCAAGGCGTAGCTTTACTAAAACTAAAGTTATATTGGCATAGCATATTGCAAAATAACCCAATATAAAAAAAAAAACATTTAGGTAGGCTGCACCTTAAAAATAGTTGGACATAGTTTTATGAACGGGACTCAATCTAACATTGACACTTTTAAGTATAAAAAGGATTGAAGTTTAAATTATGCCGAAAACAAATGTCTGCCATAGATGTGGGATGGTACCTTGGGTCGCTAAAAATAGAACAACCTTGATTTGCTGGGATGTTTTCGCTGGTCGAAAATATAGACGTAAACGACCAATCTAGTATCCTTATAATTTGTGAATTTGCAGCTTCTAGCATGGAAACTCGTGCTGCAGGTACAAACAGAGTAAAAACGATGATCATAAACTGTCAATACCCGGTACATAAACCCGACTTCATAAAGTACAGCTAAAAGCGAATTGAACTTTATAGGTCGTAAAAGCATCTAACGAAAAGCTAGAAGACGCAATGATGGCATCCCGGTATAATTTACCGGAGTGACGTTTTTATTTCAAGCTACTTTATGAGATCGTTCACGACCACAGACCGTCACAGGATAGATAGACTACTTCATGACGTATTTTTTATAAAACAGGCTAATTTAGGTAAGTTTGCAAAGTTATAAAAAAATGACGAATCTAAAATAAAATTCATGAATTTAGTAATGCAGTATGATATAGGTATCTACATAATTTTGTTTTGATAGAATAGAATAGAAAACAACACAACACGAAAAATGTTTAATAACAAACAGATAGGTAGTAGGTAGGTACTTAAAATTAAATAGTAACTAAAAAAACGAGTAGGTATGCCTACCTACTCGTTTTTTTAGTCAGAGTAGGTAGGTACCCACCTATTAAAAAAAACGATATTTACCTATAGGCACGAGTAGCTTACGAGTAGTAGGTATGGGGTACCTACCTTCCTATCACCCACCAACCTACCCAAGAAACAAAATTTACGTTTTCTTTTGCTTGGTGTTAACCAGGTCCAGTCTCAGCTTTAATAGGAGACAGCTCCTATGATAAGATGCTTTTCACCCTACATAACTTCCGAAGATGCTCACAAACTTTCGAATTTTTAATATATTATATTAAAAATTCGAAAGTTTGTGAGGATGTTTGGAAGTTTATAGATTAGTCACTAACGGTTGTGTTGGGATACATTTCATGATTTGGAATAACATACAGGTTTTTATTTTGTTACCGCGTAAGTGAAACCGCAGGCAGAAACTAGTAGATCATAGTTTTCTGGATGTTAGAGACTGATGGAGACATACCGAGTTGATGGTGATATTTATGGTTACTCAATTTCAATTAACAACAGGAATGTCATAACGGAAGCAATCGTTCTTGATTGAGTACATAATGTACTTGATCAAATGATGTGAAATAATTCACATCAAAATTATATCGGTTTCGGTATACAGTATTTAATCATTTCAAATTATCGAGCATCTCCTGATTACATTTAGCCGTGTCACTAGTTCTTCGAACCAATGCGGTGAAAGGATTTGAAGCGCGCCTCAAAGGCACTTGACATTTATTTTCAAACTTTTAGGTTCTACGACATACTAGTTTCCTCACGCTTACATCTAAGTCGTAGCTCCGTAGCACTGCTACGAAAGTGCTACAGTATTCAGTTGTATTTAGTTTATAGTAGGTTTTTGAGCGACATAGCTATTTCGATGATGCTGTGAGGATACCTCCCCCCAAATTTACCGTCTTCAGAAAACAGTGGTCCCTGAACCCCGGCACTATCAATTCACTCTGCTGTTAACTAAAACCAAGTATTTCACTGTGATTCACAACAATTACTTTGAGACGTTTTACTGGAATGTTAATGAAGCGAGTTTAAAATTTTCCTGGATAAAGAATTCAAATAATTCTTCATTTCCACATCAAAAGAACATTTTTATTATTTTGTTTAATTTTAAATTCGTTTTAGATAGAACTTAGATAAAAAACTGAGCTCATTTTCATCTTTATTATTATACCGATTATCTAAGAGTTTTTAATGTGATTATAGTTTGTCTTTGTAAACAATAATAATAAATGTTATTACATAATAAAATCGTTTTATCGACCAAATTAATCAAAATATATCTAAAAACACAAAACGTCAAAGCCTAAGCTTTTTGTTTCTGAATCTACCAATTTAGTCTATTTCATAAACCAACAGAATACAGAAGAAATAAGGAATTCGAATCAAAAGTTACTCGTAGACTGTAAACACAATAACAAAAGTTAGAGTAACGTTGATCATAAGGGAGTGCGCCGTAGGGCACGCTACACATGATATATTGCCCTGCATTGTCGTATGAAGCCTTTATATTACGAGCCCGGTCGAGCTTACGATTACATCCGGCTACCTTGCGTGGCATATGGAAAAGCATAATGATTTTCTTACAAAGATTTCAGATTTCAAGTCAAAAAAAAACTGATCTTATTTCAGACATAAAATTATACAGTTGATTTAATACGATTGTTTGGGAACATTTTAAATCATGTCAAATGTACTGTTCAAACGTTTATCTAATTGATATTTCTGATATCTATGGATGTCAAAAATAGAACAAACATCCTCTTAAATTTTCTCAATTTATAATTAGAAGATATAGTTTTCAGATAGAATGCTAAAAACTGCAAAATTAGTAGATAAAATAATCTAGGAACATCACATCAAAGTCACAATGTTAAAATTAAACAAAATTAAATCGAGTGTGATCACGATTAAATTTTACTGTCGTCATGTTTATCCACATTTTTTGTTTCTATTCATTCCATGAAATACCTGAAAAGTTGCCTGTTCTCATAAGACGGAAGGAAGGTCTCAAATAAATGCGCTGTACGTACCTTCCCTGTACTTTTCAACCATTCATCTCTATTCTATTATCCATGAAATACCTGAAGAAGGTAACTCTTCTTCATAAGACAGAAGGTCTCAAACGAAAGCGCTGTAGGTACCTTTCTACTTTCCAAGCATTCGTCTGAGTCTGAGCAATGTTTGGTTTGAGTCCCCTCGTGCCAATTTTCACCTGGAACCCCGCGGCGCCCTCGGATTTATGTGCGCTCAGATATCATCTAACGTCTCCTAAGAATTCAGCGTTTCAAATTAAGAACAAGGTTCACTGGAAGCGACTTGGTGTTGTCGTTATTTTGAAATGGAATTATGCAGTGAACTTGCAAATATAGTTTCATCCTGAAATGTCGACCTTTTTTTCTTTTAACTTTTTTACTTGAAAGTAGACAATGCGACACTGTTTTTTATTGCGTTTTGAATTTTTTATTGCGTATAATAGCTTACCCTATAAACCAATAGTTTAGGTTAAGTATAGGTAAGTTAAATGAGCTGCATAGTTTTAATAAGCCTATAATATATAACCCTGTTGTAACCACCTGTCACCATGGTTCACCATTTCCATTTTGGGACTCTTGGATTAGGAGTGGCTGCAAATTTTCTTGTGATTATTTGTGGCTCTGCCCAACCCGTTAGGGATACGGGCGTGATAAAATGTATTTCATCCAAATCCATATCCAAATCCAAGTTATTGTAACAACAACACCAAAAATCTTCATTAGAAGTTCATTCAGTAGAGTCAGTAAACTTAAAAAAAAATTCAATAAATAAATAAAGTCTCAATAAATATTTCCTTATGTTTCTGGTCCCAAATATGTCTTTTCCTGTAAATCTGTACATCCAGGTCCATAAAAACACGGGGGTCGAGGGTGTCGCTTACAATATTACGATGTTAACCACCGGAGACGATTTACATAATTCATTGAAGGGCCCGATCGTGGCTCTAACGCACCATCCGCAATGTCGCAATTGGCTGGAACAGTTATTTCAACCTTTGTTTGTATTATTATAATCTTGTTTTCTTGTAATTTAAAGAACTCTCTGTATAGTATAAAAAAGCAAAAGTGGCGATACACATGCAACATGTGTTTAGGATTACCTTAACGGCCTCAGTGACGTGGCGAGCTAAAGAAAATATGATACCTACAACGCTTTCTGGTATGTAGCTACATCTATTGAACAGCCTTGCGATACAGCCGCGCGAGGCAAATTTTCGCTTAGTCAGAACGTGCCTCGCCCGTTTGCCAGTTTTACTCGGCCGAGGCATGTCCTGACTAAGCGAGCATTTGCCTCGCACGGATGCGTCTCAGTTCCCAGTTAGTGAACCAGCTGTTCTTCACGCATGTCCCAAGTAATTCATTGAAGGCACGATCATGGCCCCCGCCATATGTCCCGATTTAACCAGAGAACGTTAATTGCTTCTGTAGCGGTTTGGGGTTATCGGCTCATTGGACCGAAGGTATGTTGATGTTATCCCAAGTACCTTTATTTGTGTGGTAAGGGATGATTTGAATTCCATAATTGAGAGGTCGTGGTAATTTGATTTTCATCTGTTTATTGACCTACACGAGAGTTATGTGTGTTTGTTTAATAGCGTTGGTATTTTAACCCATTTCTGCGCAAGTCGAAAACGATATTTCAAGCAACTTGATAATAATCTATACCTTGTTATTAGCGTACGTATATGACATATTATGAGGTGTACTGTTCTTGTTATGATTAGCAAATAAACAACATCAGATTCACTCTGCCTAGTGTCACCGTAGCATGCATTATTCAAGCACACCTCAATCTTACCCCCTATGTGACAGACATAAAAACATACGCTTCATAACAAGCAGTTTATACCTCTGAGACTTTATATCACTTTAGGACCCAACTCACTGACTCAAGGATAGAAGTGTTTTAATTTTGTTTTACGGCGGAATATGTTACGAGCTGAGGTACACTAAAAAAAAAGTAAGTATTTTAAGTTGTACCAAGGAATTCGCATTCTAAAACAACTATATTTTTGATCCCTTATTAAACATAATAAAACTTATATTTTGTTACTTCAATGGTTGAAAAAATATTAAAGAAGTTAATTGAATCATATTTTGTGTTATCTTTGTCTTTGTAACAACCTTTATAATTTAATTATTATTTTCGCCTAAACTTTACGAACACACAAATGAAATAGGCAGGTATATGACAATTTCTCACACATTTTACGAGGCAGCGGCTACACTTTGTTTAACAACGTGACATCAGTTTAATATTTTCCTATGACCATAAACCCCCAATGTGTAGACCTTAGCCTCTTCCGGCGCATGTAATATTAGCGTGAAGTGTGTCGCGTTGCCTAAATCGAACTGTGTTGTGTCGATAAAAAACATTATGGTATACAAATCACTTCGAATAGGGATGTTACTTTTTAGAAGTGACACAATAATTTAAGAGATAGGTGCATTATGTTAGATTCTAAATGATCAAGATCTGTTTCAAAAAAAGTCAATGCAAAGGTCTATGATGCGTGTGTGTGTGTGTGTGTGTGTGTGTGTGTGTGTGTGTGTGTGTGATGTTTTTTTACAATGGTTTTAATTTATCTTAAAGTCTACCTCTTCAGATAGGCGATAGTTTATTTTCGAAAACATATTACCTAGTTTTTTGTATTTCGGTAAAGTTTTGTTCACCAGGCCGCCTATTTTTTTTTATTTCATTCCATGTGACCATGTTCTTTTTTAGTTGAAAATATTGCCAGCTTATACTACATCGTAAACTTATAGGCAATGCTGAAGTGTGTCACCAGTGTGCGTGTTAGCTTGTGAATGACAACCCTGCCCTTCACAGTTCCCATAAAACAAGTCGGTTATACTTTACGGCGTTGGTGCTTCCTGATTGATTGGGAAGCTCGTAAACAAGGTCGCCGGTCGCGTGGCTTATCTACATTAACTTCATTTTCGAATTTCATCAATATTCTGCAGTTTATATCGTTCAAGGTTCTATGCTAATGCCTTATTGGTTTTATGTATCCAACCCATCGTAATAGTAAAATTGTCAAACAAAGTATATGCTCACATCAAGCTCATGTGCTTTTGAATCGAACTGAAGTTTAGCACCACCAGTCTTCAACAGTTAATCTTCACCCGAGTTACTAAGCTACATAAAATCACACGATTTACATTCTACAATATCACAAAAAATGGCCGAAGTTCAACTCAACACATCTTACAGGCACGGAATTCTTGAACGGTTCATTATCCTTGCTTAATTTTACGCATGGCCACCCTCGTCACGATCGCTGAGCGCGGATGGCGCCCGCGGCACGATCCTAAATTTAAATTCCGCGAGTTCTGACGGAATCAGCCGAGGGACGATTTTATGGAGACCGCAATGATACGCGATCTTTCCCCTATCGTTTACTTACATAACTCGCCTGCCTGCATGCCCTACCTACTATATTGAAGCATAATTATCCGAACATATACTTTAAAGTTACTTTGTCACTATATAATAGAACACTGATATGAACTACTATTCATGTTCTGCAAACACATAAGATGTATACAATAACCCCTATAAAAAGCAGCCATGCTAGAGTCCTCTGAAGAACATTTTTTTATTCTTCTGAAGATTGTAAGCTCACGTAAAGCTACATTTTACGCTTTACATAAAAACATTACCGCGAGATAAACGAGTCTCATTACTCGTTCCGTAATTTCGCTGCACCTATGAGATTCGACATGATAATTCGAACACGACACCAAATGAGTTTTTCCCTGCTTTGTTTACGCGCCGTAAAAAGGTAAAATAAAAGATGGCGGAGCCATTTCGCTTGTTGACATCAAGATTTGTTTTTTCCACCGCATGGGCTGTTTATCATTTCGCGCCACAGAAAATTATATTTACATATTATTATTATTTAAGTAACACACTTTATGGTATTTTACAAACACGATGTAGTTCTAGCAATAAGCTACTTTGTCTCTTTTTATTTTTGTTTTGGTAGTAGCCATAGTTTTTACCTAAGGCCAGGATTCCACAGATCAAGCAGACAGAAAAGTGGCCAAAAAAGCATTTGAAGTAAAAAAGTGAGTTTGTTTTCTGAGGCATAATTTTACATCATACCATGTACCCACCATACCTACCATAAAACTTAACCTTAAAGAAGCATACTCAAAACCTATGTAGGTTTATATTGTGATACTTTTATATATGAACATATAATTATGATATCTCAAAAGAGCATTTTAGAACAAGTTTACTGCGCTCAAGATTTTCTTCTTGTATTTTAGAAAGCTATATTTTTTTCTTCAGCATTCCATCCAAATTCAAATTTCTCCCGAAGAAATTTCTCAAGTTTCTCCCGAAATCCCGCCGAAAACGGATCAAAAATTAAAGAATAACAAATCTCATTATAAGGCGGCTACACACTGGCGGTAGACGCGTGCACTCTACCGATATCTGCGTCACTCAGGATTTGCGGATTTATCCGTCAACGACGCGACGTCAATACACGGCCGGTTAGACACGATTTGATTCAAACATGGTGGACGAAAAGACGCTCCAACACAATGTTCATTGTAGTAACTATAACATACCTACCGTACTTGAAAATTAATATTGAAACCTATCTATACAGCCACCTACCGATTGAAGCTTCCAAACCGTACCCTACTAAACTTTAATAAACAAATTACCATTTCATTAACACATAGAGATCCTGATTTGGGAATTAATTAAACATTCGTTAGAAATGCAAATATTAATTTCAAATATTAATTATAATTTGCATTCTCCGTGATATTAATGTAACATTTTGTGAGGGCGGTTGTACCCAACTGGTACTGTCAGCGGGACGATAACGTGCGGTCCGTCTGTCAAGTGGCTTAGAGGCTTACCGGCTGGCATATCGAATCAAACGCGCCATTGGCTCCAAATCCTTCCTCTAATTGAAATTTAAAAGCGTTTTTGACAGTCCTCTGTGTGCTCGTTTGCGTGTGACAGAGAGGGGAGGTTGTTGTTTTGTGGAGGGATGGTTGATGCATTGCATTTTTTTTAATGTACACTTCCTATTTAGGGCTCTGGTATTCATATGCAAATATAAAAACAGTGTTTTGACGCTTCATACGCCCGTGGCAGTGTAAAAGTTTGCCAAAAAGGGAAGACTATTATTTCAGCTACTGCATTTTCAGAAAATCAAATATATTTGTAGGTATATTATTTTATTTAAGTTCTTCTCAAGATACTTTTTATAGCATGTCGTAACAACATAGGATACGACTGTTGAATCGATACATAAACAAGTAGAAATGCAGCCTACGCACGAAATAACTTCCTTTAATATCTAAGAATTATTTTCCCTACAAAGGCCCACAGCAGGCTATTTTTATAACATTCTTCCTTCTAAATGGGCGCCCTTACTAGGTCACTATCGGCAAGTATTTCTCTATTAATATTTCAGGACTGTTCTTAGAATTTAATCAGCCACGTTCTGAATTCCAATTATATCAAGTCAATGACCTGTATTCCCATAAGAGCGTCAATACTAACTCATAACTAAGTTCGCAACAGCATAGATTCTCTAATTAATGATCGGCAAACGCCATTACACAATTAGCTGGATGTCTTAGTACTGCTGTGGAATACGTAATCCTGGCTATTGTAGTAGGTACCTGCACACCGAAATACACAATACCTACAGGTGTACAGTATATTAATAATTTGTAAGCTTTTGCAACCCTTAAGTAATTTAACTATGCGACTTGTAGATATAGAAATCCTATCCTACAATATTATAATATAAATTTGATCTACTTCTACTACATGTGTAAGTGCGAAAATAGTGCTTAATAGTGGTTGCAGTCCCATCTTGTAAAGGTCATGAGTTCTAATCAAATGTTCTAAATTTTCAGGTTTATTATACGTATTAGTAAGATGAACGATAACTGAAGAGTCAGAACACTGAAGATTTTAGTATAAACGTACAAAATAGGCTGCCACACGGTAATATCACGACAAGTTCAGACAACGCAGGTGTAATTAATTCTAAACTAATTACTCGTATCGTGATTCGCAGAACAAACTCCGCTAGTTATGTAACTAATAGAAGAGAAGGGTGTGGTGCGATTGTAGGAGCTTTACTTGTAAGAATTTTACAGCAAAAATTAAACTTATTAGCACTTATAACGGGATATACATATATTATACGGGATATACAATATTTCAGAACAGTTGCATACGCCATGATCATGAAAGAGCAAAAAACAAACTTACTTTCTATGGTTTGCATCAAATAACGCGCAGGAGTAGCCAAAGTATCCATCATCTAATGCCCAGAAACATCGAACAGAAAAATCCATTGATGCATTACTGAATGTGACACTACGACCACGACGACGATAAAATGTTATTACAGTGTTACCGACTTCTTGAACGATGACCTCAGCAATTATTTGTAGACCACCCGTTTGACCATTTTGTATTTAATGCGTAGTATTTAATTTTGACATATAATATTAATTTCACTAAGTATCTATTCTAATATTAAGAAAAAAAATTGCATGCCTATTTAAGGTACTGGAGCGTTATTTATTAACTAGTAATTTAAACCTACTGTATAACCTACTTTCTGACAAATAAATGAATTGAATTGAATTGAATTGACCTTAGGATGGGAAGGCGGGGCCGCTACCACTAGGCCACCAGTGCTCTCGATACTGAGGTGCATAAACTGTCCGATAGCTGTCTAAGCACCCCAACCCTGTTCGAGCTAATACCAGTGGAGTTACTCGAGTCAAACTACACAGAGCAAGTGATAAAACACAAGCGGTGACAAATTTACTTGTTCGTTACCTTCACCTTGTGGTTTGATTAGCTTTTTAAAGGTATCTGTTGATGTTTGCTCTCGTTTTGATGTTTATTGTTTTTGTCGCCTATTTACTGGCCCTGATTTAAGGTTTTCACATTACAATTGACGCCTCACTGTAAGCCATCACGTTGTGCGCGGTCACAATTTGGATGGGTGACCGCAAGTGGCATTACGCGCCATTATTGTCGGTCCAGGATGTTAAGTCGTTAAGCCATGACAGAGGCCTTTAGGCGGCCTAAAAACTCATACGAACTTACTTATTGTAAGCCATCAGTTGACGACCAAGGAATTAATTCTGGGTTCGTAATCTACTATCGGAGAACGGATGGCAGGTTACGATAGTAACGTTGTTTCCCTGACAAAAATCGTTATAGTTTTTTTCGACAGATAATAATTTGCTAAGGTTATGAAGAAACCGTCACCGGACCATTGAATATAAGAATTCGGCATTAGAATAGAGCGTTCACAGAATAGAGAGCAACAATTGAGTTAACCGCTGACTGTGAGTATAATTTAAACACGGCTTCAACGGCCCCAAGGCTTCAAAAGGCTTACTCAACTTTGATCTTGATTCGGTGCAGTTCAGACATGATCATCATTGCAAGCAACTTATGCAATAGCACAGCCATTCAATAGTAGTCAGAGTGTATAGAGCTCTGGTGGTTCAGTGGTAACGGCCCCGCGTTCCAATGCTAAAATCGTGGCTTCAAATCCGGTCGTGCACCAATTAATTTTACTGTTCCAAAAATGTATATCTGCTATCCCTAAAAGTACAGTAGTACCACAAATGTGCGAATCGGCAAACTTCGTGCTTTGAATGAAAACCAAATTCGTCCGAATATGCATCAATAGTCGACTAATAATAACTGAACCAACCCTTTGAAAAAATAAATATCTACATAATTATTTTAACATCTCTATATTACATAATCATCATCGCATTAGTTCGTATATCAGAAGCTAGACGAAAATTGCCGAGGCGCACAATATTTCTGATTCAACTATACTCTCAAACAGTGAAAGAAGCAAGTCTTAAATCCTAAAAATATGTGTCACGTGCACGAAACGAGCCTTTAAAACGAACTCTTAATCCTTTCGTCATACTGGTACGAAAGAACGAGTGACACGTCTTGTAGTAGTAATGAGTATATGATCCTCGGTTGTATTGTGGATTAGTATAATGGCACATAGCGTTGGCAGTTAACTTGCCTTAGATATCTAAATGTTCTAAAATCTAAAACGTGCTAAGAAAGGTACGTACATATGTTTTAATAAAACGTATTATAAGTAGGTAATAGCAGTTATATTAATAAAGCATTTAGCAAAATTGTAACCCTTCACTCCGGACTTCTAAACTCGCATTTGTTATGTTTAGCGGTTGGTATTCGGGAATTAATCCCGCGATGCCTTTGTCTTCGGGACCGAGAATGTTTAATAAGCCTGTCTTGTTATTCAAGTGGATTTCGGTAACAAAAGCCTACATATCCGTAAACATTCAAGATGAGATGGTAGGTGGGTACTTTATTTAGTAAATTGTAATTTTGTATAGACAAGGCATGCTGTAATTCTTTAATGAATAACGCTTTTGAAAAAAAACGACCAGGAAGAACATCAGATACGTACGACCTTAAATTCAGAGCTGTCAGCGCCGAAAACCGTTCAACATTTTGCATAAAACTCGCGAAAAACTCTCTCTATAAAACTTCATGCATCGCACACCCGAATTGCATAAAATAATTTCACGATCTGGCGACATCGGCGCGAACTCCATGTTAAACGAACCGAGATTCAGAGCTCGGAACTTGTCTCCGAGGCTCATGAACCGTGAAATGCATTCATTATTGGCTAAGAATAACACTGGTATCGGAGAATGGTGAAAGGGTAGGCTTTGAAGTGCCGGGGAGAAGTGTTTATTTTTCAAACCCAAGAAATTTTAGGTCGGCTTACTGAACCGTGTTTGAGCTCTTTTTGCGAACTAGAGACTAGTTTAAAACGACCTACTTATCTAGATATATGTAAGTTGGCATGAGAGCTAGTGGCCAACGCTAGTGACGGAGTTTAATCTAGATAGAGTAATGTGGAGAAATTCGATCAAAAATGCTACTAATTGGCAAGTTTAGCATTTTCTGTAAACATTGCAACATCCCATATTTTGTTTCAGGTGAAAGTGATGCTCAGAGTGGGCGCATCTGGTGAGGGTCCCTTTACCAGCGGCACTCAGACCTTCTCCATGGACAAGCGCAAGAAACAGGTCAGCCTGTGTGAGACTGCCGCCGCCGCCGCGCCTGAAGACCGGAAGGTCGGCGTGGCTGCTCCGAAGATGTTCGCCTTTGACGCCATATTCTCCAATGATGACTCACAGGTAAGACTGAAAAACCTACAAACGTCAGAAAGTTATTCATTGTCTTCTGTAATTTGTGGGTCCGTATTACAAAGTGCTAGCTTGTAATGAGGTCCTGTAGACACCACCACTTTTTTTATGTCACTGAGGCCTTTTACCATCTATAGTAGATGATTTATACAGCGTCATAGGTGACGTTGTAGTGCCCGGGACGAATTAAGATGGAGTAGGCTTGCCCAGCACCTATTCCATCCTCTCAGCTTAGTCGACCTTGTCCACGGGAAAGACATGGTCAATACGTGCGGAGCTGACTAAGCCGCGGGTTTCCTCACGAAGTTTTCCTTCACCGTTTGAGAGTACTGGTATAGCGCACATTAATTTTTTGCATAGAAAAATCCATTGGTACACGACCGGGTTTGAACCCACAACCTTAGAATCGGAAGGCGGGGTCACTACCAACTAGACCATCACTAAATGCTCTCAATCTTTATAATATCAACACACATTGGCTCAGTTCGTTACTTAAAGTATTTTGTTACAAATAAAAAGATAGGTTACAAATGCCTTAGGTATTCTTTCTAGGCTCCAAATAGTTTAAGAGTTTCGTCTTATTTCCAAATACATTTACAGTTGCAATAGTAGTTTTGTAGAGTACTTTCAGCACATATTACCAAAATGCCAAGTGTGTCACGACGCTCCGGAAAAGACGCTTGGGCCTGCTGTTATGTAGCACCTTCTGTTACTCCGCATGGATAAGATATAAACTACTAGCGATCACTACTGCTACTCGTTTCACTAGTACTTGTGAACCACTGTGGTGAAAGGATTTAAAGTTCACCTCAAAAGCACCCTTCGTGCACTTGACACAATGTTTTTGAACCAACAGTTCAAAAACACGGCGAAAAAACCGGCTTGTTATACTATCTCATAGAACGTAGTGAATTCCTGCTCTGTGAAAGAGCTTGGGAAATTTATCAATCAAAAAAGCAGCAGTTCATCATAGTATACAGCGTTTGAGCGTGTACAAGCTAAGTAAGAAAGTCCGGGTTGGCAAAAGGCTGGCCTATAGTTTATGATAGAAGATGTTTTTTGCAAACTTGTAAATAACCGCCAATAACGAGTACATCGAACCTGCACCTCTCGCGTCTCAGCAGGGCACTCTACCACCATACCATCACCTCAGTTGTGATGTGGTTTTTCTGGGTTGCTCTGGATTTCTGCTTTGTTTTGAAATACAGCAGTTTACTTTTTATATTAAACAAATTAGCGTTTATTTTCTTTATCGACTTAAACTGGTAATCCTCGCACCTTACGCCAACCACGTCCCCTCTGAATTTCATGCACCAAAAATGTCTCCAGCGAAGCGTCGTCTTCCTGTTTAAATTGTTAAACGACTTGCACTCTTTGGATATACCACACCGAAATGCAAAATACTCGTACATCCTACATATTTATTAAGAAGTTTAAACGAATACGTTTATTTTTATATTGTTTGCACAAAAGGGTGGTTCTTTGTTTATAATTTAATGCATATTTTAAACGTTTTAGTTATTTGCTAAAGCTATATTGATACAAGTACTGATTCGATCTCCATATTTAGTAAATAATTATTTTTAAAGTACGAAGCCATATTACCTACTAAAAGCCGTAGGAAACATAACATTTGCTGATAACGTGAGTTATAGATTAGTACAATCGCATTGAGTGCTCCCTTGCTGTTTCCGTATAGGTAAAGTTTTAATACGGTAATAAGAATTTATTTAATAGGTTTAAGTAATGTTACTTGTTACTCGTAGTTTCGCGAACTCAGCTAATAATTGGATGAAGAAGTTATTTTACGATTATGCTTGATTTACTGTTTGGATTATATGGGAACTTTCATAAACTTACAGCCATATTCCTTGGTATTGTATCACTGGTTCATTTATGGTACTATACAACCAAATCAACTCGCTTATCGTGGTACAATAATGTGCCACCAAAAATCAACACTCAATTTCTATTAGCAGACAAACGTACACAAATCCTTCCCAAATCTGTAATTTGGACTGCACACGGCATAAATTATCGTCACGATTCT
The DNA here is from genome assembly GCA_949320045.1 of Scotopteryx bipunctaria. Lineage (NCBI taxonomy): Eukaryota > Metazoa > Arthropoda > Insecta > Lepidoptera > Geometridae > Scotopteryx > Scotopteryx bipunctaria. The sequence goes on along the minus strand of OX439450.1, from coordinate 5,668,985 downwards.
AACTGCTCAGTTGAAATCCCGTTTAACTGCGTACCCAGTGAGATAGTAACTAGCATAAAACATTGCCAGTGACTGTCTAGTCACTCATTATTTCATTCAACATACAAATACTGTCATTACCATTCATTTATATGACATTTCACCCATCGATCGGCACCCTACATTCATTGATTCACGTCAGTTTTCTTACAACATTTTGATTTCGAACTTAATGTGACTGGAACTAGTGTTTTGGTGCATCGCCGACTGACTTCTATGACATCTATAAAAAAAAACCTTGTTTCCACCAAGCACAAGTTGGAATTGAATTTGTTTTACTGTCCTTGTGTGCACGGAACATAACAGCACAAACCTAAATCCCATTAATATGGTGTAATCCTCTTTATCTAGCGCAGTGCATATTACCGAATGTTATAGGGCTTAAATCGCGCTATGTGTAATTACATTTGCGCTCCATTTCGGCTTATTTAGCTTATTACTCTGTGATTGAGGAGAAAAACCATTTAATGCGCATAGTCTATACCTTTCCTTATGCATAATGTATGATAAAAAATTACAAGGTAAAAGACTTCAAAAAAGCTCAAACTAGAGTTACTTATCATTGACATTGTAAATCACTGCTTGGTCAAGTAAATAATACTTACACAGATACCGATTTTCCCATTAATTTCGGTAGACAAAACTCTAACAAAACAATTAACCCAATTGAAACTGAAAATCCAATAAAGGCTATGACAATCCAATAATGAAAATAGCCGAATTGATCAACTCTACTTCGAGTCTAAGCGCTTTCAATTAGCGACCGGCACGTGGTCATTAAAATTTTCATTCAAAACAATTTTCAGTGTTTCCGCTTCGAGTGAGTGTACCCCTAAATTAATATGGCCATGAGTTTTGAAACGTATTTTATTTATTTTTTTAGAATAAAAATTCCAATTGATTCCCAAAGTAAAAAGTGAACTAAAAAAAACTTTAGAACGATGTTGATCTTAGCACCTACCAATTCATAGTTGTTACTTAGGGGTAGCACTCCGATAAATAATGATTTAGGTACAGTAAAAGTATTTGTCAAGATTAATTTCTGAACTCGTTTTACTTTACTATGCCAACATATCTGATCAGTATACTTAAAAATGCAAAAATATTGGCACGCTTTTAAAAATCCATTAGTCATGGTGGCCCTACCGCACGTAATCTCAGTGGTACCTACACCTTAAGTCCTTTTAATTATCTGCGAGCCGCGCTGGTCTCGAAAGAAAACAGTCGCAGGTACGAGGCTTAGAGCGGCTTTACACCCTCAACATGGTTAAGTGTTGGATCCGAATAAATTATTGACGGTGTGGGGCGGACACTTTCGAGTGAAAAGCTTTTTGGACTGTGTGTGCAAATTAAGAAATAAATAAATTCGTACGTGGACCTCTGTAAATAGAATATTTGGACGTCATAATATGATGCTGTTGTTGGCTATTAAAAATAGTACATACATGTTATTGTAGAATAGAATAAAATTTATGTCATAACAAACGGTACACAGCACTTATACACAAAAAAAATACTCTTCGTTTCTTTATATAATGTCTCGTGTATAGAGAAAAAACCTAGGCACCTAAACTAGGTGCCGTCAGTGAAAAAATGATATTTAAAAAACTATGTAGTAGATGAAACATACTACTTACTTTTACATACTACATACTATTTACTTTACTTACAGATAATGTATTCATGACATTACAGAACTTGGTAATTTGTTAAAACGAATGGTTTACTTTGAAACAAAGAAGGAAAGAAATAAGAAAACTTGCAAAGTATTTAAGCGTTCTTTGGAATTTTATTAAACTCATTTGGAATGTGTGACGAAGGTTTTGCCTCAACGTTTTCATAAAATGAAACTTTTTTTGGCCAATGGACAATGTTTTAATGAAAAAGTCTTGGAAGTTCGCTTGACTTCCAACTGATATATTTAAACCTATAAGTATATGTTATTGTATTTACCTACAAATGTAAGAGTACTTGTGCGTTCTCTGAAGTTTTATAGAGCAATATTTTTAAATCTCTAATTATTATCCTAAAAAATAATGAACATATCAACACTGAAAAACTCTCATAAATTGTATTTTCCGAAGGGTAACAGTGCAATTGTTTGCTTCAGACTGAAATATGCTCGAGCGCATTGACAGACGTCATCCATGCAGTCATCAACGGGACGGACGGTTGCCTCTTCTGCTTCGGACACGCAGGACTTGGTAAGAATCGCCTTTCCTGCAACACAAAATGTATTACGAGTCTTAGAAAAACTTTTCATAAAACTCTCTTAGGGAAGTGTAAACCTAGGTCATAATTCAGAACCACACAGACACAGAAAACAGACGTAAAAGCGAGTGACATCTCACAAGTCACAACTTTAATATCAAAGTTAAGGCGGTATTTACACAGGCGGAGATCGCACCTAGGTATTTATCAAACTTTCAATTAAGAGCCTGCCGTAGTCTTTCCCATTTCGATGCAAATCTACATCTCCCCCCTCCCCCACCCTTAAGAGAAGTTTTCCCACTATGGTGGCTTAATAAACAACCGGGATGCATGCGGTTTGATGCTTCTTAATAAGTTTGATTTGAATAAACAAGATATTAAGTGGAGTCGTCGGAGGAAGTTTAGATGAAGCTAGCGACGTTTTTTAGCAGCGATGAGCTTCGATTTTCAATTTCAAAGAAAAGTAATAAAAAAAGTCAGTCAATGTTATCATCGATGATTTATTAGGAAGGCTACCTAGATTTAACACAATCCGTATAACAACTTAGAAAATCACTATAAACCTAATGTCCCAATCTATAGTCTAGGAATAAATTACACAACAAAGAGAACAGAATAACATTACTCTGCATAGAGTAAAGGAGACCCCCCAAGAGATTAACATCTAGCAATAATGAAAATTAACAAGATACTTATTCGATTTATCCTTAATCCAATAATACCGCGCTTACCTTCCTTCTAAACAATACTAAATTACGGGCTTATATTTTCATTAGCGGTGAAGTTCTGACTTCTTAACTCGCGGTTTCCTCACGTAAAGGATTAAGACACAGCGCAAGAAACGGCTGGGACAATACTACAATACAGTTCTGATGCAAGGATTTTACAAACTCAAATAACATGACTGAACAGTAAGTCAGTCCAGCGCTGATGGGTTTGGGCCCGACACTTGTTTCGATTCAGTCCGTCCAATGCTTACCCCTCAAAATCGCGTTTATAAAAACCAATGACTGAAACCAGTGACTCAATTTTCGTGTCCAGTCACTTGGTTTTAATCTCGTATAATCCTGCCTTTAAATCAAATATTGTGACGTGGAAAGGCAGTCTACGTGGTATTTTGATTTTTTTTTCAAAAAATAAATAAATGTGTTATGGTTTGTAAATTAACATAGTAATTCGTATAGGATTATTCGTCTTAGGTAGCCAGTAATTTTCTGAAGTGTTTCTGTTGTCCTCGTGAAGCTATGACCAAGGTTTCAAATGCAAATTGAATGAAAGCTCTTGAAATTAAACTTGCGCCGAGCACGGCTTAGTACCACCGGTACCCACAGCTTATTCAGATTTTGAGACATTCAATGATTCGTACGGTCGTTTTAATTGGTGATTGAGGATCTCGGTAACACATAATTTGTGAACGGATTATGTGATAATTGCCAAGTACCAGTATTATTTGACAGAACATATTGCATTATTACTGAAATCCTTTGAATGGTTAAAGTGTTTGTGTGCAAACTGAAAAAAATATTACATTACGAACATGTGTAAATGCAACGTAGATTTAAGACGTGTCCAAATAATCCCCTTGATATTAAGGAATAAATAAATTTTAACTTTGAATTTATTCACAGAAGAATTACACCAAAATCATGTTTATTCCCAGGTAAATCCTATACAATGTTGGGGCGACCGGACACCACCGCTAACCTTGGAGCTATACCGTGCGCTATCACGTGGTTGTTCCGGGGGATAGCGGAACAGAGACACAAGTGTGGAACTCGCTTCTCCGTTAGAGTGTCTGCTGTAGAGCTCTGCACCAATACAAACCAGATTCGCGATCTTTTGGCTCCATATCATAATGGTGAGTGAATGAATTACGCCCTATAATACCAGGCTTGATCTCCAAATCTACAAAAATGTTTTCAAATCTAAACCTTAATATTTTTACCAACAGACACAGAACAATCACCAGGAGTCTACCTCCGAGACGACCCACTATTCGGAACTCATCTTCAAAACCAGTCAGAACTTAGAGTCCACAGCGCAGAGAAAGCTGCATTCTACCTGGATGCTGCTCTGGCTACCAGGGGTACAAGAGAAGAGGGAAAGGACAGTCACTTGCTGTATACTTTACATGTGTACCAGTATAGTGTTGGAGGAAAAGGCGCAGGTACGAATTAAAGCAATGTAGTAGAAAAATCTCTAACATTTGCCTCTTTTTACAATGTTTGTTAAACATTGAACCTTTTTATTTACAGTTGCTGGTGGAAGGAGCCGTCTTCACCTGATCGACTTAGGTAATTCTGAGAGAGGAAAGACAAATGGAGGAATCCCTTTGTCTGGACTGGGAAACATTTTGCTAGCCATATTCAACGGTCAGCGACACCTACCGTACAGAGACCACAATCTCACTCACGTGTTGAAAGAGTGTTTGGGATCACTGACCTGTCATACTGCTATGATTGTCCACGTATCGCCAAATGTGCAGAACTATTCTGATACATTGACAACTTTGCAACTAGCCTCAAGAATACACAGACTCAGAAGGCGAAAGGTCAAATACTCAGCAAATAATAATGCAGGGTCTGGAGGTAGTTCTGGAGAAGATGCATCGAAGCCAAGCAGCAGTGAACCTGACCCATCAAGCAGTGACCTTTCAGCAGACACAGTCATCTACGTTGGTCCTCTTGATGATGCAACAGATGGAGAACATCCGCCAGTGTACATCCCGCATATAAACTCCGGAGATAATAGGGGAGTTCTTAGCAAAGCACTAAGGGGATCATCGGCAGAACAAAAACATAAATCGGCACTATCTAAGGTCGTAGAAGAACGAAGTCCTGTTCATAAGCTATATTCTTCACCTAAAGCTTCTCCGCTAAAAACGATGCTACCTACTAATCACACTCCCAAATCATCACCGGTGCATTCCGTGACATCTAAATCAGCACCGCAGAAAAAAGAAGGAAAGAACACTAGTGATGAACAATGGATTGATGGGCCAAGGATATCAAAGTCGAAGCTTGTGGAGGCTAGACATATCATAAAAGAAACACAAAATATGAAACAAGAAACATGGATTGACGGTCCAATGCAGGAACCTAAATTGCCTTTACAGTTTGAATCTATACCGATACAACCAAATACTATACCGCTTCAAGTTGGTGTTCTCAGTTCGCAAGGAAATGAAAACGTAGGTTATGGTTACATGGACAATCATAAGAAAAATATGATAAGGAAATGGGTAGAGAATCAAACGTCTCAAATTAATAAATCAAGACATAGTTCACCAAGTCATAAAGCTCAAAAAGATCCAGGATTACGAATGCCTGATCAGGAAGTCTCACACAGAACAGAACATGTCATCAAGGATGTGGTAAGACGAGCGCACGTTGAAGAATCTACTATAAGAACTGGATTAAAAGCTGGTTCAAAGGGAATGACTATTGAAGAAGAAAATATAGGTCCACCGGATCTAAAGGAGAAAAAGGGAAGTACTAAAACAACTCCAAAGAATGATATAGATGAAGATGATGATAGTGAAGAGTTAGCTGAAATTCCTCCCGCTTTACCTCTTATGCAGCCAAGTAGTCTTAGTAGTAGGGAAGTATCTATGGAAAGTTTAGATAGCAAATATAAAGAAAGGTTAAGAATGAATGAGGAAATGATCTCAAATCATAGCAGAGACATTGATATGCATGGAATGAGCAGAGGGCCCGATCACGAAGAAGATGAAATTTTAGAGATAATTGAAGTAGAAGAACCTTTGGAACCAGTGCCAATGCAGGATAGTTGTCTCCAAGTCACTGAAGAAGACATTGCCTTTTGCATGGGTTTTACTGAACATCCAATGCATGATCAGGATGACGAAGATCATCCACTTAGGGTTTTGAGCCAAGAAAATCTTACTGTAGCTTCCACCTTTACTGATACACTATCTTTATACAGTGAAGTTGAACGACAAATAAGAAACGAAGCTTATTTGAGGCAGACCATTGGGTTTTATGTAGAAAATTTCAACAGCGATCCGTTTGGCGACTTAAATCCTCATGAGAGCTTACCTTCATCAAGAACAAGACTTGATGATATTATGGGTATGACAGATGTGTACGGCTCTCGTAAAGTTTTAGACAATGAAGACATGCAAGTGACAAGAATTGCACCTCAATTCCAATCTCTATCTTTGTGTAATGTACGAGATACAGAGGAATACCATGGAGATGGTTCTGTCTACAGTGAGCCTGCTTACAGACCTAGCGACAAAATCTGTGATTGCTGCAAACGCACAATGTCACGACCTGGAAGCGCGGTAGGGGAATGTGGCGCATATCAAGATTTAGACGTAACTCATAATGATTGCTACGGTCCATTTGAAAGGTACCGGGGAAACGACATAACGGATGCCCGAATAGCTTCCCTACGGCATCCAGATGGAGCATCAGATCCAAATTTACGGGAAGAATCACGAATTCCAGCAATGGGTGCACTATCGAATACTTTACGGGAGCTGAAGTCTAACTTGCACCTTGAAGTGACTCCTCCCGTAGTTACCACGGAGCCTCGACCTGAGAAAAACGAGAAAGATAAGGGGGTTGCTAGGGTTGTGGCTAGTTCAAAACCTGACGGATATGACAGTGGGCATGAATCAACGCCACGGACCGGCAAACACAGTCCAGCTGCTACTTCTAGACGTGCTGAATCTGGCTACGATTCCGTTCCTAGAGATTCAGACGCTTCTTCGTTAGACTCCTACCCAACTCGTCGAGCCGCTGTTGCTAGAGCTCACGCCAAAAAGCACACAACAGCCAAATACAAGCAGCACAGCAACGGTTCTTTCTGCTCCTGGCTTCGTAATCCTTTTACATGTAAATACCACGACACGGACCCTGAAATCAGCGATTTCTAACTATAAATTCTAAATATCGTAAGCTACGTTACCGAATTTAATCTGGAGACTGCTTTTGTACTCTTCTTGTATTTGTAAAAGCTTTGGCACACGTTATCTCTGTCTGTATGTATATTTTTATAGAACTCGAAGCTTCAGTATGTTAATTGTAAATACAGATATGCAACGAATGCTACTTGAGGCTCACATTTTGATACTTTTATACTGTCTGTCCTATCTCTGTTACGTGAATTGTATAATTATGTAGCTTTTGTATTGAATCGTTGTTTCAAGGTCTTCCTCCGTCTTCCGCAATAGTGTAACTTTGCCATATCTAAGTACCATTAGTATTTTCTGTATACATTGATCACAAATCACTTCATCACTCTCATCTTAATTCACTTTATGAAGTAGATAGTGGGCCAATGTAAGATAATTTTAATGAATTTTTTTTTCGGGCCGAGTCTCTTAAGGAATAAAATGTTATACAAAACATAAAAATATCTTGTTTATATAGTTCATAAGACTGTTGTCATTAATTAGCCATGTTTTATAATAGCTTTAATATTTTGATATTGTAATTATTAAGGTTCACGACCCCGAGTCTGTGTGTCCGTTTGTACATAGACTTGTATTGTAACGCAATCATACTAGCTTTACGAACTGTTGGAGAACTTAGTTAAACGCTTTATTGTGTTTTTGTTATTGTACTATTAATATTAAAATTATATATCCTAAATTTTACTATGCGTTCGTCTTAGTTTACAATAAATTGTTCCATTTCAAACCTTTGTTTAATTTTTATTTAAGAAAAAAATATCCGAAACCATTCAGTCAGAATGTGTTCGCTAAAAATAAAGGTTCCTAAGTTATGGGGCGGAAAATGGTGGTACTTTCTACAAGCCCTTTAAACACTGTAATGGAAGTGGGCCAAACCTCTCTGGCAAAGGCTCGTAACTAGAAGTACGAACACAGAATATCAAATTGTTGCTTGCGGCAAGCGATACGGGCGCCTACCGGTAGGTTACAAAATTACAAAGCTCCGCAAGGATAGGACAAAACTAGTATTTCTGAAACAACGACCATAACATGAGACATTATAGTGAAGACTATCTAAACCAAACTCGATAGGTAGATAGAAAATAATTATTTCAGAAAGGCAAGTGATAAATGCTTAGCTTAAATGCCAGCTAGCCAAATCATCAATCAGAAATCTTACGAATAGTTGAACAAATAAAATTCAGTCCAACCAATTACAAGACAACAGCAAGATTTTTCTAAATCTTGTAGAAACAGTCTAGAATCGGTAGCAAAACTCCTAACAGTAATATACAAAAGCTCTAATGATTGCCTGAATAGAAGCGAACAGTGAGTTAGTTCAAAAAACCCATGAATAAATAATACGATACCGCCGAACCCTGGGGGCTGAAATTCAAAATCTTTTAGGATAAAAACTTTTTCCCTTGCGAAGGGTTGCAGTACGTCCGTCTATAGTCTATAGCTAATTCCGTTAATTCATTTTACCGGCTTTATACTTCTTAGACTCCTCATAAAATTATGCAATTCTAAAATTTGGGTTGTTTTTTTATTATTTACTCAAGTGATTATTATTTTCTTTTGGCAAGTATAGTTGTAGTCATGATAATTTATGAGGATAAAATAATAAAAGTCTTTTACCATCTATACTAGATGATTTATAAAGCGTCAGGAGGCAAATTTTACCTTCACTAACGGGACACTGTAGTGCCCGAGACGAATTAAGATGATGTAGGCTCGCCCAGCACCTTATCCATCCTCTCAGCTTAATCGGCCTTGTCCACAGGAAAGACATGGCCAATACGTGCGGAGCTGACTATGCCGTGGGCTTTCTCACTATGGTTTCCTTCACCATTTGTATAGCGCACATAAAATTTTCGCAGAGAAAAAAACATTGGTACACGACCGGATTTGAACCCACTACCTTAGGATCGGAAGGCGGGGTGTAGAATAAGATCTAGGACTACCAACTAGACCACCAGTGCTCTCTGAGTACAATAAAACAAGTGAATAGAATAAAATACTGATTTAGGGAGGTAGTACATTCTATTTTCCGACTTTTATCCATTGAGATGGGGATGATGCATCACTGGCGTGTAAAGTGGCACAACTTTTCCCTAAGACGAGCGCAAGACGAAGCCCTATTATCTTTCATTTCGCCAGTAATTTAACATTCTATGTACGCCCCGAGAAAATCAAGCTATCAAATAGGCGTTCTTACCCTCTTTGTAGGGGTGACAACTTTTTTCCCCGAAATCCACCAATAATTTCTTAAAGTGGCAGATGGTTAGCCCATAACGCTTATCGAGTTGTAAAAGATTTTACCGTTCGTACTTAGCCGAGGGAGGCTGTATCTCGATGCAGAATAAGTACCAAGGTACCTACGCCGAACCAATTAGCTTACGTATTAAATGAGTTCGATTTTATAGCTGTCCTAAATTTAAAATAATGCACCAGTAGAAAACCGCTTTTAACGTGTAAAAAAAATTAATTAATTAAAGTTACCTGTACTACAACAGGCAGCTTAAGATTATTTAGCGAGTGGTATGTCAACTCAAATATCTATCTCTATCCATTTTATACACGCACAAAATTCTTAGAAATAAAACATGATTATAAAATATTAAATGAACAATACAAGATTTAATAACCGACATCAGTGTCACATAATACATCCGCCAATAAGCACAATACGGGATAAAAATAATAGGAAGAACAAAGGCAAGACACGCGTCGGACGGGAGTCGAACCTACGTGATGGGACCACCTAATCGCGATCTTGCGACATACTTTACCACCAAAACAACGCACTTTCAACCCAATCATTTGAACCATAAGAACCAATATGGAGAGTCGAAGCTTTATGGTGTTATGTCTGAAACATTGGAACGTGATACGCAAGGAAATAATAACAAAACGAAAAGGCATTATTTTTCTCGAGATGGGTGGGTACCGGGTAGGTAGCGAAATGGTAAATTTATCCTAGCTTGCTTAGCAGAAAAATTAATCGAGGGTTGGACCTTCTGAAATTGAACTTTGGCTTGTCTTTGAGCTGAATAATACCTACGAATCCACAAGGGAAAAGCCGCTGTAAAGCCTGAATTACAAGGAGCACAAATGAAATTAGTTCTGGTCTGATACTGAATTTTGAGAAAGGAATTTACAGTTTAACAGAAGATGGGATAATCATGGGAATAATTGGGTACTTTAATAAGTAATAGAGTCATAAATAGTTATAAGTAGGTACATAACTAGATACATAAGCAAGTACATTTTTTTTAACTAGGTAGGTTTTACTGCTGTAAAAATTAAAGAGGGAAAACAAAATCGAGTTAGATTCAGTAGGATTGGGAAATAGTTTTAAAAGCCGCTTAGTTGTAAAGTCGTATCGATTGATGCGACCCTCAGTGTAAGCAAACAGTGGAAAGTGCGTGCGGCGAGCTGGAGTGCGCGCAAAGCCTGAGAAATCGCTGCGGCTTGCGACGTCTTTCAACACGTCTTCGGATTTGGTGTCGAGAGCAAACTAAAGCGTAGTCCTTTCGTAAGCATTTGCAATCCTTGAAAGGACTACAGAAGTACAGATGAGTGATAAGAAATGAAGAATTTCTAAAGAGGTGTAAATGAGGTTAAAATCTGCCCTTTAGGTAACTTCAGGTATATTGTTTTTGATATGTATGTAGGTTTAGAAATTATTATCACATTATCTATTAAAAGTGCACCTCTGCCAATCTTCAACTTCTATAAATTCTTCTCCATCCAAAGGTTGTCTGGAAGAGATCGCTTATTAGCGATAAGACCGCCCGTTGTACAATATCTTCTTTTTGTAAATTCTAGTTGTTTAATTTGTAAGATGTGCAATAAAGTGTTTTTCATTCATTTCATTCATTCATTCATTCATTCATTCAGTTTTTCAAAATTCATTCTTACCACCACCTCCGTCCAACAAAAACAAAATCTTGAAAAGAAAAACAATTGTTATAACATACAAAAACAAAATATTCTAAAAGTATTTTAATACCTAAAAGTAATATTATGCTGAGATACGATTGATTCAACATAAATGTTTAAAAACACTTTTGTGTTTTTGCCGAAAAATAAATCTTTTACTTCACTTTTTAGATTTTTACGAATTTGTTCCCAGAATATTTACCCGCAGAAGTTCCTTCCTTAGCACGGCAGCATAATGCAGATTGATTCGACTCAACTCGAAGGAGACAAATTCGATTTGCCAGGAACGGCGTAACGCCCAGCCTGATTTGACGCGATGAAATATATACAGGGTTTTGCATAACCGCAGCAAGGCCGAAGCCGGCAGGGAAATGATATGCTGCTACCGAAGTCGATAAACTATCTGCGATTCTATCGGAGAAACGAAAATGTGACACGTATAATGGAGAATCTGTGAGCGAACTTTGACCACATTGGCTCGCGTTATACTCAAAACTCACACAATGTCCTTTATTCAACAGGATCGATAAGGATCACTTTGAAACGTCTTAAATCTATGTTGAATTTACACGATAAAGCGTGGAAGGTACAGGCAAGAAACCACGCTTGGAGTTTTTTTGAGAAAATGATCCCTTTACTATCTTGTTTATAAAACGAGTTGGATCATTATTCAGTCACAAGCATTTTTGTCTTCTAAATCAGATATTTTGTAATAAGCTTTTTACGTTAAAATTATAAAGAAATTTTCAGAGTGACAAACAATCTGCTAGGCCGCAATGCTATAATTATCTAGTCCTATATTTGCGATGTTTGTTTTGATGGAAGTGCTAAAATACACTCGAATCCTGCTTCGAAAGCTTGCTCTCCATGTTCCGTGATGTTGTAAGCGGACGCGAACATGCCCGCACCGACCGCTACATTTGCAATATCACCATGGATACCACCTTAATAAGACAAACTTGCCAATGTACTTACTTTGCTGAATCTTGGATTACCTAGCCAGGATGTACGAAATCATGAAAAAAAAAACAATTAAAATAAACACCACGCAACATTCTAAAACGTAAAGAAAACAGCTAGACAATTCTTTATTTTGTAAAACACCTAAACCATAGATGAATTGTAAGGCTCCATTCCAAAACTTCTTAAATCCGCTTTATCTCCTGTAACGTGGCCCCGTTGCAGCTAAAGCAGCTTATATTTCACCCAAAACGTTACAAGCCTGGCCGTCACGAGAATCACTGTCGGGGGTAAAGTTAAATATTGGACGATTTACGGGACAATTTCAAATATGAAGCTATTTTTTGTTTTAGTTTCAATTTTATGTTTCCATTTTATCCACGCCTGTCGGTCTTTTGTTTGTGTATCCAAATACATTCGAAATTATCTTATGATTGCTTTGGTTAAATATATTATGTGACCTGTGTGAGTATTGCATTGCGATCGTTTGTATGCATCTATGAAAATGTCAAACAATATTTCCGGATGTTGAAATCTAAGATAACAACAAAGTCCTTTAGAATGAAAGGACCTTTGCCCCAGACCCGCCTCAGCTCTGCACTGAGTACGCTCACGGCCCCGAGTATTTCTGCTAGCACACGGCAAGTCAAGGGTTAGGATATTCGCGGCACGTCGCTCGTCCGTCCTAATGTGCCTCGAATGGCCTTTTTGAAGAAACAAAACTTAGCCCGGGTAGACGGGACATTTGCCTCTAGTGGAATATTTACAACAATAGGCGTCTGTTTGGAAGGGGCTCGTTTTAAATGGCGTAATTTGGAACTGATTGCTGGTTTTGAAGGGTGGAATTGAAAAATGCTGAGTGAAATAAATTTTATATTATACCTACCTATTGAGTACTTACCTAAGTGAAGTACTTACCTAAGCATTTATTAGATGACTTACAGCTTACTAATTAACTTTACTCTAGTATATTTTATTTTAAATATTTCAATCGAGTTCATCAGGTCAACCTTTTCCTGCGGGTTCATCGTACGTGGCATGAACTATACCTACTTATCAAAACGCAATAACAAGTATCGTCTTCCAGTAGAATATTATCGATTAGTAGAGATATGAATCAGAATCTTCGCGGCATTATCACAAATACTCGGAATGACCCCATAACGAGATTACGTCAATAAAATACTCTTGATCCTTATAGAGTGGGGATCAGTAAAAAAGTTAACAAAATCAATGTCTTTGCAAAGGGACACAATTTTTGTTTGTAAGTAATGAAACCAAGATGTTGCGAAGGTAGAAGTGAAGAATGTGATAATTTTCAGGAGTCTCTAGAAAATATTAAAAATAAAACTGGTCAAGTGCGAGTCGAATTTGCACACATCGTACATGAACGTTATTGTATGGGGTCCCATTTTTTTATATTATTTGTTGTTATAGCGGCAATACACACACTCTGTGAAAATATCACTCTCTGTCTATTACGGTTCATGAGATACAGCGCGCTGACAGACAGACGGACGGACGGACAGCGGAGGCTTAGTAATAGGGCTCATTATCACCCTCTTCGGGTATGGAACCCTAAAAAGTATCATTGGTTAAACTTATGCGTTGACAGTCACAATTTTTGGATAGTGTATTATCGCGCTTTTTTAGTAATTTGATTCATTTACTTGGATTGAAAAAATAATTTTCTAAAGTCAACAACAATTGATCCTGCTTATGTGACGAGAATTGTCAATCTTAATAACAATGTTTAAGTCTTTATTATGGAGAACCTAGTGTTCGGACAAACTTAATTTAAGTTTAAAAACACTACTAACCAAAATTTGTACAGTTCGTTAGCTTTGAAGAATAAAATAAAATAAATTACATTTTCAATTCCATTACAGCAGTGAATCGACTCGACAATCCAGGGTAGGGCTCTCATAATGGAAGGTAATTCTTATCGAGACGACACGTACATCACTAATTCCCTGTGAGCCCTTTGATCCGGATAAATTGTCGATAAATTGACGTCAGGCAATGACGCCTACGCTAGTGATTCCAAACGCATTTGTGCGCTCTTGCTAGTTTAATTTGTGTAGGCGCTTGCCATTAAACTTTACTAGCTTTATAGTAGAAACTCTCTATTGAGTTTGATTTGATATTCAAAGTGCCTTGTTGTTAGAGCACTGGTGGTCTAGTGGTAGTGACTTCGCCTTCCGATCCTAAGGTCGGGGGTTCAAATCCGGTCGACTCCAATAGATTTTTCTGTTCGAAAAATGTATGGTGCTATATCAGTTCTCTCATACGTTGAAAATAAACATCGTGAGGAAACTGACACGTCGTAAAAATTAAAAAAATCGAAAACATGTGTTCAGGCACGAAAGGGGCCTTTGAGGCACACTCCAAATCCTTTCACCACACTGGTTCGAAAGAACTAGTGACAGGTCTGATAGATAGATAAGTAGTTAGTGAAATATCATTATTTTATTCGATGCGATAGCAATGTCTACGTCAAAATTAGTTGTAGGTAGGTACCTACAACTAATTTTGACGTAGACATTGCTACGACTCAGGTAGCCTACTCTACTGCTACAATAAGTTTGAATTCAGACACATTAATAGCATTGTATATCTGGTTGGTCAAGTTAAAAATGCCTTATTCAGATAGTCCCGAAGTCGAACGGGGCATTGCGGCCCATTACCTCCGTCTGAGCTATTCGGGGCTTATCGATTGGTTCCGTATAAAATATGTCCTGTCGATATAAATAACTGCAGACGGCTGCTGCATACGGCAATGTAAGCGAGTTACACTGCAGCGTGGAGCCGCGTTCTGTGGTCAGGCAAATAAACAAAAGTAGGGTAGTTCTGTGAGTGTTTAGCACAGGCCAGTTCGTAATGGAACAGCTACTTGCCTAGTTATATTTACGAGAAGCAAAGCGCAGTCTCCAGTGTAGGTACCCTCAGGTGCACATGAGCACAAGTAATTACAAAGTACCTAACATTTATGATGAGACTGTCGTTATCCTTCGCTCGTCTCATTTTATTATTCCCCTTATTGTCTCAAATAAAAATTCAAGAAGATGGCCTATAAAGTTTAACGCTGCCAGTTTGGCAGTAAAAAATGTACGATTATGAAACCCGCTGTAAATCAGAGAGATCAAAGTTATGGGGATTTGAATGACTTGGGAATTTATTGCTGCTAAATCAAAAACGTTTATTTGCTTTAAATGCAAAATCTGAAAGTGAATTCGGTGATGTCAGGATTTAAATTATTGTGGGAATCACTCACAGATTATTTAATTCTAATGCGCAAGTCTAAAGTTGAACTACCATTGATTTATGTTATCAATAATAAAAGTAATAACGCTACGAACGATTATTATTGATAACATAAATCAATGGTAGTTCAACTTTAGATTTATTATTATTATTATTTTTTTTATTATTATTATTTATTACTTTTTTAGGACTTTTACAACAAATCCTT
Source organism: Scotopteryx bipunctaria (assembly GCA_949320045.1). NCBI lineage: Eukaryota > Metazoa > Arthropoda > Insecta > Lepidoptera > Geometridae > Scotopteryx > Scotopteryx bipunctaria. Next base: position 5,653,437 of record OX439450.1, on the reverse strand, counting down.
ATCAATGACACCTAGATGAAGCCTTCAGTAAACTAGATTCGCAGGTACAATATAATTCTCAGGTACCTTTTTCATAACCACATAAGTACTCAGCAAAAAATCCCCAAAATAAAATTCTCCGTTTCAAACTTCTGAGTTTAAATCATTGCATATAAATGGCCTATTCCAAACCCCACAGGCTCACAGAATCTCATTATTCAAGTTATAAAATCACACGAGTCTATAAAAAGTGTCAGTTTGTATAATATACAAGAGTTCCGCTTATGTTTCAAATCCTTGGTTTTGTAGTGCGCGGAATACTCACAGAAGAGAGGCGATAAAATTTATTGTCACCCATGCGACATCTGGTGCCTTCCCCTTCATCGGTATCAAGGCATAGAAGAATATAATACTTCGCGCCCCTACACCATAAGAGGAATAAACTCTCCGAGTTTCATGTTTCTACGACTCCTAACTACTCTGGCCACTAACAGACTATAGGATAAAGAATGAACCAGTTTCAACAACATGATCGCACAACACATAAATTAAGATCGAGAGCAAGAACCCTTTAGTTTTTAGAGAACCCTTTAGAGACGCTAGCTCTCATACCTTGGACTGGTGAAGGGAAAGACGAACGCAAACTGTTTCCCGTAGTACCTACTCTACATTCAGAAGAATGAAACGTTTACAATCTCACATAGCAGCAGCTACATAAGCACAGTATAAACTTATTTTTACTCCCATCATACCTAGTAAGCAGGTGCAGAAAGCAATAAAAAGCTTGAAGAAAAACACGCACTAAGTTGTATTACTACATATTTGCCGTTTTTTAGTAATTGTCTAGAGTCTAGCGGTATGGTTTCATAGTCAAGATTGTGGGCCGTTATTGGATTAAATTAGCACATGATCGTGTTGGAAGGGAAGCGAAGGGAATCCTATGCCCAGCAGTGAGCAAAAACAGACTGTGGATGATCGTTTCAGTGTAATTTACAATGTAAAAGCTAACCAATGCTAAAGACATTAATAATAAAATTACTATCTGCTATTGGAATTTAATTTGTGCTAGTTATGTGCCTAGTACTTTTTTTACATTTAAAAGTTTTTGTTTCCCCAACCACACAGTAAATATTGGCCATCTTTTTTCCTCTAACAATTTGAATTCAAACTGGTGCAATAGCTTTTTGTGGATTTTTTCAACCCTGTTCTAGGGAGATAAGGTGTTTTTGTTCATTTGAATACAGCTTAGCATACTAATAGATTTTTGTAAATGTAATAGTTACCAGTAATGGAAGTGAATATTTTGCTTTTTTCAGATGTACCTGTGCATATTAAAATGACGGCTGACAGAATCCCACATAGAGTGAAATAAGGGCATGATGGTTTAAGAATAACTGTACAAATAAGTACCATCTGCACCAAAATCCCCAGTATGTCAACATAACTCTCTTTTACTTTACTCTTAACTACTGCAAGTTCAAACTTATCTTACAACTTATCAAGGAGCAACAGAAGAGACCGTCTCTAAACGATCGCAATAGCATTACTTGAAACCATTTCCTTCCCTCAGTTAAAATTAAAGCTAATTAACTTTTTACTTGGCCACCCTAGTCCCTCAGAGTTGAGCGCAATTAAAACGAAACAAAACTTTATACCACCCTAAGGAGTCGACTATGCATTTCTTTTTCCGCGTTTAAAGTTTATGCTGGGTATATTTAATTAGTGAAATTAATATAACTTTGTTTAACGTGTTTCATTAATTGGGAATCTACAAAATAATAAATATATTTATGGAGATACATTAACCTAGACAGAATGTTGTGAGTTTGTTTGTGTGTAGGGTGTAATCTAAGAAACTACTGAATCGGTTCTGATTATTTCTGCTATATTTTATTTGCATGCAAATGAAACCGTACAGTTAGTATTTTATAATATGACAGATTTAACTGAACTAAATAGTTCATCAAGTTCCTACACAGTTTCTTTATATTTTAATACAGTAGCTACACATTTCACCGTCCACCACATACATCTATCTACACGTCACATGTAGCACCATAGGATCCTCCAACTCCCTTTTAAAATGACTATTGTACGTGACCCGAACTCAGAATGTCTTCTTATTCTTTTAATAGTTTTCCTTTTGTCCCGATTTGGAAACGGGGCGCGATTTAAACGACGATATCCCTCATTGATTGAGTCAAACGATTGCTTTGCTCAAATCTGCGCTTCGTGTTTTTTGAAAAAAGCTTTTATATTATTACTCAGGATCATCTTTGACTCTCTTTCAAATGAAAAATTTCAAAGCAAATGCTTTGAAAAACCACTGTGGACACGGATTTTTTTCAAGCCCATGGGATGTGTAAATGGTCTTATCTGAAAAGGATGATCAAAGAACCTTAACAAAAAGTTTGAACCGGGTCACCTACAAAACCGCTATAAAATCCAACTTTTCAAAATGTATAAGTCTGAACATCCCATTATCTTGAACGACACCTCATTCCCAATATCCCACAAGGGTTTTGATAGTGTTTCAAAGTTTTATCAAAGTTCTGAAGTGGCCTATAGAGGATCACGGCTGGTACGAAACAGCCGATAAAGGGTACAGGCCGCTTGTGGCCGCAGTAATTGAACCTAGACGGTAGTTGCAATATCTGGCTAGTTGAGAAGCTTATCGGTCCTGGACTCGCTTTGATTTTCGTTTATAGCTTATCTAGAATGTACTAAGATATGTTCTGTGCTGGTTTGTATAATGAATGACTTTATAATGGCATGATAACATTTACAAATGTGAAAAAAAAAAACATAAGCTAAGTCCATTATTAACACCACTTGAAATATACAACGCACTAAAAAGTGTATAAATCCACGTCACAAAAAGCAAAATCGATATACGCAAATCAGTGATAACAGGGGTCTCTAAACTTTTACCGTTCGCCCTCCCCGATCCGACCTTATCCGGCGATCTACAAATCCAATTTCCTAAAATAGGGATCGATCCGACAAATCATCTGGCCGACTCTATTATCCCCCATTGAAGGGGATAAACCGATGACTTGCTCCGAGGTGGACAATGATGGAAAAATATCGAATGCCGATTAGGACTCCGATAAACCTTTCCTGTCCGAAGATAGATCTCACGGCAACTGATTAAAGCGATCCTTCCAGCCAAAGCTCGGATCGTTGAAAACCCTCGGCCCAAATAGAGTAGCAATGTATCTGGAATCTATTTTGGCCAATGATCTTAGAAACTACGCAAGTTTGCCCTTGCTTACTTGTTTTACAAGTTAACTAATTCATTTTGTATGTAAAGTACTTATTGGTAAATAAAAATATAGTAAAAGTATTTTTAAACACAAGCTTTCATTGAAATGCTGCTTTAAAAAGAAGAAAATAACTTTAAATTATAAATCAAACCCATCAAGTTTATCACATTACACAATTTATTATGATATAAAAGCTTGTCGCGGGATTTACCTATTTTATAATATTGTATTCTTGTTTACCTTCTGTAGATAGCATAATGTATATCTATTGTGTAGTTGATGGGTGATTCATCATTTAAATTTTATTTTCTTTTTTTAAGAGCATTTAACAAACATACATACATACACACACTGTAAGTTACTAAAAGCTCTTAAAATAGGACAATCTGAATTCACAATGACTCTTCAAATAAACAACCTAAAACCATAAAACCACCTGGTGCTCCAGTTAAAAAACTCATGGGAAACAAGATACAGGTTCGTTTTGGAACAACGAAAGATGAAAGATCAACTGTTTACGACTATGTGTTGATTGAATTAAAGAAGCAATCTCTATAATCTCCATATCTATCTTAGGACTTTGAATCAAGAGTGGCTGCAAGTTTTCTTATGACTACTTGTGGCTCTGCCCACCCCATTTAGAAATACGGGCGTGATAATATACATACGGTTTTTTTTTTGTAGTGTTATGCTTAAGCAAGCTATACGAGTACATTATTATGTTCAGTATGTAAGTCAAAGTCAAAGTCAAAGTCAAAAAATTTTTATTCCATAAAATCACTGGGATCACTTGGACACGTCTTAAATCTACGTTGCATTTACACCTGTTCGTAACGCGACCAGGCGTGGAAGATACAGGCAAGAAACCACGCTTGGCTATTTTTTTGGAAAATGATCCCTTTACAATCATGTTATAAAAGGAGTTGGAGCATTCAGTCCCAAGCATTTCTATCCTCTATATACGTCTATTAAGAACACATAAATAGTCTTAAGTTTAGTTTAAGTAAGTTTATTATCTTTACCTAATAAAGGCTGTTTGTTTTAGAACTGTATGGTATGTATGGTAGATATTTTTTTATTTCTTTTGTATGACAATGCCCAAACTACGATGAATTAACGGCGCCTCGTAATGTTTGCCAATAAAGAAAAGACCTATAAACACTTACCTAACAAACAAAACCTATAAAAATTAGGAGGAAAAATTTTAACCCATTGTAAAGTATAATTGTACCTATAATAAAACCGGGTCGATCCACATATTCCCCAAGAGTCTGATTGAATAATTATAAACAGCTCAGTTACATTACGAGTGAGAGCAGCCATCGCGGTAGGCTCGTCGTAAATCGAAAGACGCCTCTGGGAACCTCTGACCTGGCTGGATGGTCCATGTCATAGAATAGAAGGACATGTAAAAAATTATTAAAAAAAACGAAGAAAATATACAGCCGAATTGAGAACCTACTCCTTTTTTTAAGTCAGTTAAAAATAAACGTATCTTTTACTACTTTTTTTAGCTGCTTTGGTCACTAGTCCACCCCGTAGTAGCCAAATAATGTATTGAAAAGAATTAGCACAAGCCAATGTTTTAAAGGATAAACTAAACATTATTAGCTAGATTTGTATCCCACTGATGGGCAAAGGCCTCCCCCATTCCTTCCAGATAATGCGCTCTAGTGCTATATAACTAATACTATATAGGTACTATAATACCACAGTATAATTTTGCATACCGGCCCTACCCCGTCTTCCCCGGGTTCAACCTCAACCAAATGTCGCCGTACCTGGATTTACTACAGCCACTTTAAGGAGATCCCTATGCATCTTCCATCACACAGGGGACAGCAGAAAACTTCCTGCACTTCGCTCCCTCCTGGGTCAACCTACGCTGGTGGGTTGATAGGTAAATCATAACCTTGGGATCCGAGGCTGAACTGCTGATGCCAGGAAGAGCGTAAGCGATTTTAAGACCCCTTTGCGGGTTAAACTAAAAGTAAATAGGATTTGAACTTTGTTAGATAGGCTATTTGTATTCTTAATATTTTTATGTAAATTCGTTACAATGTCTACATCGGTCTACCACTTAATTTGAATGGAATTTTAAATGACTTTGATTAATACTATCGTCGTTATTATTACCGTATTAAGTAAATGCTGCAATAACGTTAACTAACGTTTACTAAACCCTTTTCCCTATATAATATACTTATAATCCAAAATTATTAGTTGCCGAAAATATCAACACTACAAATACACCTCTGCCATCCGGGATGAACAGAAATTATAAATATAGAACGGATCGATCCTGGCTCCTGGCGCATCCCTATTCTGGGGTTATTACAGTTCCAGTTCAACCAATTATTAAGGAAGCGCTGTGACATCGCTTGCCTTATCAATAAGGAAAGTTCTAAGTGATGATGCTCAATCATAACAGTTTAAAGTAAACTTGGAATAAACATAGTTTGTGACCTGAAACAACATGTAGGCTACTCCGAGAGCTAAGCCACGGACGGAAGCTAGTTTTACCTGTAACATTTCATGCTGACCCTTTCAGTCGATCCTTCGCTCCGCCTTTGATAACGTGTTAATATGTGACCCGTTCAACATTGCTTTGATTCCCTTAAAAAAAACTTCATAGGTACATGTTAGTTATTCCAGTTATATTATTAATAATAATAACATACATACATACATAATATCCTGTTTCCAATACGTCTGTTTCCCATAGGGGTAGGCAGAGATCACGGATCTCCATTTGCTACGATCTTGACATACTTCTTTCGCTTCATTCACTTTCATAACATTCATCATACATGCTCGTCGGTTTAGGGTACTCTTGACCTGTCCCTTTTCCAAAACGTCGCAATAACATATAATAATAACACCACATACATAGTCCTGACCCCACACTAGGATTCCCTGTACCGTGGATATCAGAAACTGCGAGTACCATTGTACTGCCCAGACCCTAAAGAAATATTTGCAGAACATACAAACTTCGTCCGAGGTCGTCAAAAGCAAACTTCGTACTTGTTAGTATTCCAGTTGTATTAATGAAGCGTACTCCGGAATAGTGGGGCGGCAACTTGCGACACTTATCCAAACGTCAATTAGCACAGTTTAACTTGGCTCAGTGCGAGATAAACACGACCCCAGCTTGAGCTAATAACACAGTAGGTACTAACACTGTAAGTAGATGCAAAGCTTTTTATTTGAATAGTCCGCGCCAATAATCTACGTAATTTTCTACTACTTACTACTAGTGTCACTAGTTCTTTCGAACCAATGCGGTGAAAGGATTTAAAGTGAGTTCTACGACATGCTGGTTTTCTGACAGTATTATCCTTCATCGTTAGTACTGGTATAGCACACGCAAACTATTGGTATTAAAAATCCATTGGTGTACGACACGATCGTATTTGAACCCACGGCCACGGATCGGAAGGCTACCACTAGACCACCAGTGCTCTCACAAAGTAGCATGCGGGCTTTATACAAAACCATCTAATAATATAAAAAAACGGTCTAGTGCGAGTAGAACACGAAGAGTTCCGTACCATCGTACTTGTACTATTTAATGACTTTTGACTCTATGTTCTCTTTAAATAGGTGGCTTCGATGATCTATTACGAATTTAAAAAAAATGTTTCTTGTATAGATCTCTTTTATTTTATATTATTTGTTGTTATAGCGGCAATAGAAATACATACTCCGTGAAAATTTCAACATTACATAATACGGTTCATGAGATACGGACAGACAGACAGACGGACGGACGGATGGACAGCGGAGGCTGTAGAGTAATAGAGTCCCGTTGGCACCCTTTGGGTACGGAAGCCTAAAAATATAGGTACATGCAAATTAATTTTCAAAATAAAGCTATAATTCCTTCAGTTTCTCATGCAATTGTATATTGTATGTGAGTATAATATAAACACATTTGGCTCGATATTTTCAGTGTTTACATAGGTTGAGGTAGAATCACAGAATAAACACCTAAGGGTTTTATTCACGAACATTGTTCTCCATCCTATGTAAGTAACCGTATCAAAATAGGCATCGGAAAACTTGGCTGGGAAGTTTGTTTGAAGTATATTCTTAATATAACAGCTTATTCTGATAAATCCTTGATGATTCTTAATTTTACAAGCGCAGTTTTTCGCGCTAACAACTAGGGTTGGGCACAACTATAAGACTCAGGCGACAAACCTGGCCCTTTGGAGTTACCAGTGCAGTTATACTTGAGAAACGAACTAGTAGCTAAAAGTCTTTGACGGACAATGCTTCCAGCGCACTACGAGGACTAATTGACCAGCGGACAGACAGGCGCGACGTGCATTATTCACGCGATCGATATCTGGTCCAGAGTCGGCAAGCCGGTAGTTGAAACACAGGAAAAAAGGCTACAGTTAGATAGGAAAAAGTTGTCGATCGCTTACTATGTTATGTGCTTTATATTATGAACGTGCATAAAAGAACGATGAATGAAAATTCTAAATGACGGGGGATATTTTTTCACCCATGCCCAAGTATCAGTTTGCGCTAAAGTTTTTAATAAATATTCTGGTGTATGTAAGGTCAACGAAGGTTGACTGATTAGTGATGATATAGGTACAATCGAGAACCTGTTTTACATGTGAATTTTCAAACAGTCATTTAAAAAGGTTGACAACAACATCGATATCCGTTCAGCGGTTTGTCACACGTCGAAAACAGAAGGCAGTTTTAAAAAATTGTTGAAAAATATCCCACTGCACTCGCAGGAGCAAACTAGTACAATGCGTGCACAGCACACACTAGATATAGATTCATGTCAAAGGTCAGACTCGGTCATCGAGCACACAACGCGACGGCGACGCCAACGCGTCGAATACGCAACGACCACCGACGTACGCAATCTACGCATGCTTTTCGCTCTTTCTCGCTTCATTGAACACTGATACAAACTTATGAAATGAAAAATCTAAATGGTTGTTATTTCAAAGGATGTTGGCTGTTATGTCGTTAGAATTATTATAAGTATGGACGCACAAAAAAATATTGTCGAATCTCCGTCAGTTGAGGAAAATAGAACATTTTTATTCAAATCGGATTCCATTATTTCAGAAGCATGCCCTATCCATTTCCATTTTATTTAGTACCTGCCAATTTTTGCCGTATATGTAGAGATGGCCAGACTCTCTGAAAATAGACACCCCTTTGTCTGAACCACGGTATGTTCAGCTATTTTGTAGCGCTTGCAGAAATTGCCCCAGTATGAAATTTTCCATGAATTTGCTGACCACTTTACATATCTTTCAAATACTTATATCTAAATCTGTAGATTTTACCATCCGTAACGTGACACGGTGCGGGCGAGCGGTCTCTACTAACAAATCTAATTTGTCCGTCGATCGGCACGTTCAACTTTTGACGGAGGACTTTTTGAAGCACCGTTCAACTTTCCCGTTCACAAATAGAAACTGCGTTTTTTCACGTAGCTCTTATGTTTGAATGGTCTGTGCATATGAGTTATTTTTCAGTTTTTAACACTTTTTCAGTCTATACAAAACAACAAAGGGTTAATATGTCCCATGCTTATGAATATTATTCCTAGTTAAAATTTATTTCGAAAAACGAATACCTAGATATGTAACATTAAAATGGCAATCCTTCTTAAATGCAGTCTATAAGTGGATTCAATGAATATAAAGATTAGTTGGCTACTATTTGCATCCACTCGCCTGGGTCCATTGAATCAATGAAAAACACTGTGTCTTGGCATCGCTCCTAATTACTGGGCTTTTCGGTAATTACCTACTTTGCCTGTTTAAATACGGGCACCAATTTTATTTTACCTTTATATTTTTATTATATTGTCATTGTGCATACTATAAATATCAGATATTGTTTATTATACATTCCTTTTCATTTACTTTTCAATGTCGAACTATCTCAATTTCAAATACAGTATCTTGTTTAAGTAATTAAATACCAAGTACTCAGGTAGTTTATGACTTTCGCCTCAGGCACATAAAATCGATGTTAATATTTAGTTTAAAAACTTTGCCACGTCTCGGTCGCTTCGAGCTGACCCGCAGCTGATGAAATCAGGTGTGGTAGATAGGTATTTACTTCTGGAGTTTAATATTAAAAACCAATATGGAGGTCGGTGAAACTTTGTTAGATTAAAAATTACCCATCAAAAAACTTTACGCTGCCTTATAGTGATGAGATTTTGAAATACTTATATTTTAGTTTTAATCAATACAGTCCCGTGTTTTAGCTGAATTCAATGGTCGGAAGCTACATGTAAGTAATTTTTAGCAATATGCCACGGCCATCACAAACTCAGCAGCAGTCAACTTGAGTGACGTTTTAATGGAGCTCCTCCGAATGTATTCATGCTTTGGAAGTAACCGTTTTGAAAAACACGGTTTTTTAGTGAGTGGACGAGGTGAAACACGAAAAAGCTACTCAATTATGATTTTTTAGTAAAGTATTATTGATTGTTGTAGGGTGAGCATCCTCCATTTCTGAAAAAAAAATCACAAATAGACACATACCTAGTTCTAAGGAACATTGACACTAACTACCAGGTGCGCAAAATACCTTTGTAAAAGATTTTCAATTTTCTGTATTCAGTATTAGCTGCTCTACGATCTCGTCTCGAACAGATTTTCTATTAGTATAAAAATGCAATATCAAAATCGAATAGCACGTGGTTTTTATAGCGGAAATCTGTCACTCCTACACCACTGAATTCCATGTCACGTATAGCACATTCAAGAACCGATAAAGACAAACCGTATTTTGAGGAGGGTATAGCTACGATTGACCGCTCTTCTGACATAATGTGGCTTACAAAGGGGCTCTGTATCTGTATTTCGTAAACCTCTGTAGGCAGAACTGTGATATGAATCTAGTTCGAGAGTCATTTTAAGGTAGGTTAATTGAGGATAAATATATTTTGTATTATTAATGTATTCGTAGGATACAAGGAGAATAAAATCAGAGAATAAATCAGTTGTATGTAGTAAATTTAGAAATGTATGCAGGATTCGGCAGACGATCACGACAACGATAGGAAAATAACCCTGCGCGCACATTACCGTTCATCCGCCGCTAAGTGCATTATGTGGTTGCGGAAATCTCCTGCTCAAGCACTTGTCTACACGTTTGGCACTATTACGTATCATATGGTCTAATGATAGAGTTAATAAATAAATAAATATTTGCAGACTTTTCACACAGCACCATCTAACCCCAAACTAAGCAGAGCTTGTACTATGGGCAGTGGGCACCAGATGGCTGACGGAATAAATATATACTTTTTTGTGAATACATACTTATAATACATAATACAACACCCAGACCCAGAAGAAATATTTGCAGATCATACAAACATTTCTCCCGTAGCGGGAATCGAACCCGCGCCTCTTGCGTCTCAGCCGAGCACTCGCCCGCCTCGCCACAGAGGTCGTCAGTTACGCAAAACTTTTAAAAGGCATTATTGTAATATAAATAATAGACAAGAGTAGTACATCTCGTTACTCGTACACATAGTATGTGTGCGATATAATATTCTGCTCCAATCCACTTGGCAAAGGTATATATACACAGCACATGACAATGTACACAATCAAAGAAACATAAACCCATAAACAGTTCAATATGCTGACGAAGTCGGCCCACGCCTTCGCAAGCTCTCTTTTATCGTCATCTTCGGTAACAGCATCCCATCGCGGACGAATCACTAACTTGACGTGACTTTTATAAACATTAGCGTTAACAACAGCAATGATATTCGGGACTGGAACCTCCCTCTTGTACAAAAACTTCATCAGAAGTGTTAGAACAATGCTGATAAAACTCATGATGATAGAACCACGGTAGTAAAGCAAGATCTTTGGCGAACGCTTGCTGTGCTTCGGGATATTCATGCCCAGTTCCGAAAGGAAGTATAAATGACACATCAAACTAAAACACGCAACGTACACTCGCCTGTCGTATCTCACGTTAAGGAATAGTGTACAAAGAGTAAGGACAGATAGCAAAATACATGGGTATATCACGATGGCAGCAAGAATCTCTGCATGGCGAATCAACTTGAAATATAGCTTTAACTGTATTTCTGCTTTTCCATTCTCTTCCTGCGTATAGTCTATAATATCCCATTCTGCACCATATTCAGAGCCCATAAATAATACAGAAACCGGTAACACTTTAAAGCGAACTTTGCTTCCTTGACTGAGCCATGGTCCGAATTCAAAAGTACAAACCTGTGTATCAAAAGGCCAATTGTTTAGATCAGCGGAACACTTCGCTTGGAACGTTATAAGAGACATACATTCAACGTGTCCACTGCTATCAATTCTACAAGGCATGAAAGCATCGTAACTTTGATCATACATGTCGGTTATGCTATTATATAGTTTAATGCCGGGCAGCCATAGGGTGGAACCATCTTTCCATGTATCATCGATGCCGTCATATTCGTTTGCGTCCCATTGCAGCCTTTCATCTGTCCAGGAGAGCTGCGTCCACGTAAAAGCAGAGAATATTTCTTCTTCACTCAAATAACTAAAAGATTTGACTACGAAGTGAGGCGTGACATCAATTGCGTTAGAGTTGTTGAGTGGTTTCGGCGGTATGCTCCAGTGATAATTACAGAATAATTTGTCTTCTAATCTGTTCTCCCACACGTTCTTCATAGATCGTTGATCTATGGCACAGTCATTGAGACCGACGTAAGCTTGACTTAGGTGTAGGAACAACAAAGGTGCGATTAATTTCATTGTAGAATTTACACTGAACTGGATTCCATACCTATTTAGATATTCAATAAGTGGTACGCCCACTATTTTCGGATAAAATATGATCTCATCGTCAAACACTGTTGTTGATTCGTATTATCACAAACTGTTATTGGATACATTTGACCTAAGGGTATATCATTTTACCTAGTTCAGTTCCATGTCTATTGCTATACGTAATATGGTCCTACACAGAATATCGAGATCCTATTTACATAATAAAACAAACAGGGGAGAGAAAAAACCCTTACTTATGTATGTGCTGAGAAACCATTGATGTGTCCAGCAATGTCTAGTTTGTATCTAATGATCATTTATTAGACGCAGTAATATATGAAGTTAAGGTAATAAACAATGAAAATATACTAATATTTGGATTTAGGTTTGTGTGTGTGTTTAAATATATTTGTTCTCAATCATCTCCGTAGCTGCTAAGCGAATTTGGCTAAAACTTGAAATCCACATAGTTTACGACCTGGATATAAGTTTCTTCTTATCTCTAGATCCGCGAGCGGATGCTAGAAGCTTATAAACCACTTATTATACACCTAAGTAATACGTAAAATTACCTAAGAATGAGCAAAAAATACTATAAAAGAGATAAGTTATGTTATGACCGATAAAAGGAGCTGTCATCTTAGTTTTCGAAAACAGTTTATTTACACGAAACGAATTTCAGAAAAATATTTTTCAAACCCTCTCTAACCCTAGTGCACTTATTTAAATAGAATTGAATTTAAATTCTTAGTTCAACATATTGGGTACTGGCTCCCTGGCTCAAAGATCTTTAGTGCAAGATAGAGGGAGACGCTATCTAACCAAAGGCCCTCCTTTGGCGAGACTTGGTGGCGTTTAGAGGATTTGCTGAAACTTCGCAAAGGGTGCAGTTTAGTGTGAGGGCTTTGCCGGTTTGGTTTTAAAATTGTTACGACCTCTTCTTGCTTTTAAAGAGGTTTTGACATTAAGTGCCCATAGCAAAGATTACACAACTTTTACACAGGTACCATGTACAAGTTATTGCTAAAACATAAAGGTTGTAAATATTATGTACTAACCTAAATATTTTTGATACACACTTAGCGTTTACCTCTTCAAACCCAAACAAATAAGCCACTAAGGATTACTTTAAAGTAGCAAGCCTATATTACAAAGTGAGTTGGCAACATTGTCACGTGTCAACCGCAATCGCCCTTCGTTTAGCTCGGATTCCGGCGCCATTACGGACCCAAAGTGGCTTTGTAAAGATAGTTGCAATCGTTTTTTTTTTTCGGCATCCCTTACAGACAATGTAAAAAATGACTTATAAATATAAATATTTCGGAAAATAGGTACTTATCTATATATAAATAAAATCAATTGCTGTTCGTTTGTCTCGCTAAAACTCGAGAACGGCTGGGCCGATTTAGCTGGTTTTGGTTTTGAAATGTTTGTTGTAGTCCAGGGAAGTTTTAAACGGTGAAAAAACATAGTACCTACATGTACCGGCTACCACGCGAGCGAAGCCGCGGGCGGCAGCTAGTATTAAATAAATAAATAACTAAGTATGTCGCAGTAAGTCACATGCATACAGACCCCACATTGGGTTCTTTATCATATTTGTTATGGTTGTTAAAAACTACGAGTAAGATGATGGTAACACCACAGACATGAAAGAGATATTTTCAGATCAGACAAATATATTTAATCTGCTTCGAGAATCGAACCCGCATCTTTCGCGTCTCAGCCGGGTATCTACTCGCCCGCCATGCCACTGAACTCGTTATGTATCCGAGTTATAACAGGTCCCATATTAAAAAAAAACTAAATACAACACAATAGTTTAGTCATTACATAAAACAGCTATTCAATTACATATCATTGTTCTTGCGAATACTCCCAAAAGGAAACAAGGGATAGAAAAAGGTTTGGATTGAGGGTAGTTATATAATATCTGTAGATTGGAACCGCTTGGGGCGCACAGCTGACACCTCGCACGGTCCAGGGACCGACGCACCTGGCCTGGGGAATATTTTGCGAGAAACATTTTGTAAAAGTTTCACTACTGCTTTGTACAGTAAGTAACTATAACTATAATAAATATTTGAAAGATATGTTTGAAGCATCAATATGCTTCACCATTTTCATATTATTTGTCTATGAAACCTTACCTACAAGTTTAAAAATTGTAGAAAAAACATTTGAAGTTTTTCAACGAATGTATTTTCTTTTGACTTACTTTCTAACAGAACTGGCTATACATACATACATAACACCACGTCCGTACACCTAATAGGGTGGGCAAAACCACAAGTACTCGTAATCGCAAGGAAACTTGTAGTCACTTCTGACTCAATGTCCCAAGATGCCTGGTAAACCATGGTGACAGGTGACCGATATATAATATAAGGTTCAATTTTAATGGTATAAGTAATCACAAAAAGTTAGTTGCGTAAACATTTTACTAATTAATGGTTTTGTACAGTAAACTTTGATATGAAACATCTGATCTACCAAGAGACAACATCAAATCTACCAAGAGAAACATCTCATCTACCAAGAATAGTTGTTATACAAAGCAAACAAAACACAAATCTTACGACTCAAAATCGTAATCCATAAAATAAACATTTTGCTTCAAACCACTTGGAAAAGGAATAAATGTACAGCACATTACAATGTAAACAATCAAAGAAACATAAGCCCATGAACAGTTCAATATGCTGACGAAGTCAGCCCACGCCTTCGCAAGTTCTCTTTTATCTTCGTCATCGGTTACTGCATCCCATCGCGGACGAACAAGTAACTTGGTGTAACTTTTATATACATTGTCGTTCACAACAGCAATGATATTCGGGACTGGTATCTCCCTCTTGTACAGAAACTTCATTAGAAGTGTTAAAACAATGCTGATAATATTCATGATAACCGAACCACGGTAGTAAAGCAAGACTCTTGGTGAACTCTTGCTGTGCTTCGGAATTTCCATTCCCAGCTCCGAAAGGAAGTATAGATGACACATCAAACTGAAACACGTAACATAAACTCGCCTATCGTATCTGACGTCAAGAAATAACGTGGAAAGAGTAAGAACAGATAGCAAGATACATGGAAATATCACGATCGCCGCAAGACTCTCGGCATGGCGCATCAAATTGAAATGAAGCTTTAATTGTATCTCTGTGTTTTCATCCGCTTCCGTCGTAATATTCATTATATCCCATTCCGCACCATATTTAGAGCCAACAAACGAGACAGAGATACGATTTGATGCGAGGCGAATTCTGGTTCCTGAAACATGCCCTGGTTCGAATTCTAAAGAGCAAACTTGTGTGTCAAAAGGCCAATCGTTCAGATCAACGAGACACTTCGCTTGAAACGTTATTTGAGAAACACAAAACACACTGCCGTTGTTGTCGATTCTACAAGGCAAGTACGTACTGTAACTTTGATCATACAAGTCGTTTATGCTATTGTACAGTTTAAGGCCGGGCAGCCATAACAATATACCATTCACTATTATGTCCTCGATACCTTCGTAATCATTCGGATCCCACTTGAGTCTATTATCTTTCCAGGCAATGGCCGTCCACGCGTAGATTAAAAATTCTTCCTTTTCACTCAGCAATTGAAACGATTTCACTATAAAAGAAGGTGAGACATCAATTGTTTTTGAGCAATTGAAGGGCTTCGGCGGTATAAAAAAATTGTAATCGCTCATAATTTTGTCACGCAATCTATTCTCCAAATTATTTTGGGATTGTTTGTGGATGGTACATTCTTTACGAGTTTGGTGGGCTTGGCTTAGCTGAAGGAACAGCAACAGTACGATTAGTTTCATTGTCAAATTTGCACTGAATATAGACGCGCGCTACGCCCACCACTTATCTACCAGCTTTGTAACAAATTGTTCGACTGAATACTTGTAACCTTATACTTTAGAACGATAACATCAGGTGATTTATATAATAATTACAAACCAAAGTCACAGCTTACGATAGCAAGCTGCCTGCTGTATGAGGCTCTACACTACATCTCAATGTGTTTCATAGTCTTTTTTAGTCACCCAGTACGAATCACAATCCACGATTCTCTTAAATATCTCCGCTGTTCGCACTGTAGCCAAATCAGAGTACAGCTTATTACTTCATGTCGCGAACATTAAGAAGGAATATAGCCCGGGGCGATTTACGACGTCGAAGGACCTTATCTTCAATATTAAAGATTTCATTAAATCATGCCTTGCCCGCAATAAAACAGTTTGATACCGCACTTACGTCGTAAGGAGTCGGGTGACCGAGTTAATGACGTGTACCATTTTGACCCTCGGAGATTGGTGCAAGTTGTGAAGATGCACAGTTCTGTAACCAGAAGAAATATTTATGTTCCGTATACGAAAAAAATCTATGTGGGCATCTATTGAAGGTATGTAATAACTGTAAGGTAATTTACAGTCCACCCTTGCTTTACCAGGCTTGTCCAGATTGACAATTATAATGTGGCAACACCGAGAAACCAGATGGTCAGTGCACTTTCTTCGCAATATCTGTCATTTAGTAAATTTTGCTAACAGCAAAATATAATTCGCCACATAATACTTTGAAGCATTTTTCTTATAACTTGGGTTAGCAAATCAAACAGTAACAGCTAGGGATTTGCAAGTGGGATTTACCATTCGTCAGATTATTTGAATACATAAAGATCCTAGGCCGTTGAAATAAAGTTTAAATTCCTCCGAATTCCAGGTTTATGACTAGGTCGAAATTGGTCAGCGATGATCACATATCAAATGGCAAGTAGGTGTAGATACATTAGGTATGGAAAATACGCGATAATGTATGTGAGCGTTCAAGTACACATTTACAAAGTTTGCATGATGATGACCTTATGAATAAACTTCTATATTCATACATACAACTAATTAAGAAGTTACTTGGCATGGCACGTAGATACTGATTATTCATGAAATGACTAACGAAATTGACAATGACACAAAGTGTAAGTGCCTAATTTCGTAGTATTTAAATATTTTAAGTGTATGCCGTTGAAAATGTTTGTAAACGGTGCATGGCAACATGTAGAACCGTCCTTTTATTTTATTTTCTAACCCCCGAATACTCAAACGCATCTCAAAGTTGAGCACGTCTCAACTGACGATTTTTTTTTTGACAGATTTTCATCAGAAACTGTCAAAAAAACCATGAGTTGAGACGTGCTCAACTCTGAGTCGCGTTTGAGTATTCGGGGGAAAGGCTCAGTGACGTAAGTGACTGACAATGTCATCATTAAAAAAGTCAAATTAAAACTAATGGTTTCTACATTATTCCGAGGTTTCTACTAAGATGGTAGCTCGCGTCGCTAACAATGTCATTAAAGCTATGTAGCAGATTGCAGTAACATTACATTCCAGCTGAATAACTTTTAGGAAAACACTTCATAACTATAACTTCCTTCAAACTTTATGATGCCAATTCTCATTTCTTGTCACGTCTCACACAAAACAAATAAGCGTCTCAGGTCAAAGATATTTTATACATTAATTAATACGGAGCATAATCCCTAGGGTACCCTTATCCGAAGACGGTCCTAGCTGTAGGTAACTATAGCTTAGGGGTAGTACAGAGTACCGTGTAATAATTATCAATGGACCCTTTGGGCATTACCTCTATCCTATACCTTTCATTCTATTTGCATTTTACAGCTTCGGACCTTTTATGAAGTTCCCGATTTAATTTGGTGAAAAATAAAGGGGTTGGTTAACACGTGGTTTTGTGGCCCGTGATGGGGAGTGGTGGTCGTCTAAGTAATTGAGGAATTTTGATGCAGATGTTTTCAAAGCACATTGTACGGTCCTTTATTTCAAAAAACTTCGTAATACGGATTTTGAAAGTTGTTTTTTAGGAAATAGCTTCCGTTTTCGGCTTAGCAAGCGTATTTTTTTCAAGATTTGTTATTTCCAAGTTTCGTCGAATTCGGTTCAGCCTCACAATCTTTCAGATGTTTAATATTACCAGAATTACAAATGATCGTTAATTGTCCAAAACCCTCAACTAATAGTTCCACAATAGTCAAAATCGTTATCCATCTCTCGCAGGCCGAAACAATAAGATCCACTATGAAATCCAATTAAGCGTAGGAATTGCGGCAGGAATCTGATTAAATTCATACAAAAGGTTAGTAAAATACACTGCGATCTGTATCGCAGGAAACCTCAGCGCCACTCAATGCAAAGGTATTTCCAATTTACTCTTCAATCCTTCCATTTTCCTACTCCGGGAAATTTTATTACTGCCGTCCCTTTCTTGCGCCTTAAATTTGTACGTAAGATAGAGACGGACGATAAAGGATTTGAGCCATCTCATGAGGCCGGGTTAATTTCCATCCGCCCGAGGCGATGTCTCTCTTCACCTTTCATACGTAAATTGAAAAGGTAACTTTAACTGTTTACTTACTATGTTCCGTATAATTGCAATTTTAAATTGTTATATTAATAGAGAAATTTTATTTAAATTAAGAAAACGTCCTGACTACGCTCTAGAATCTCTTGCTGAGAAAATTGTGTACTGGCTAAGAAATAGCGCACAGGGAGTAGTTATTTGAAAAATCGATTGCTTAGCAATTTAGGTATGTTTGGCACTTTATACTATAACACGTCTACATAGCATAAGCAATGCATAGAGAAGTAACTTGCGAACCATGAATACCATGACTGTTTGGGTTCACTAAGTTTAGTTGTAAATAAAACCGGTCAAGTAAGTCAAATTTGCACACGAAGGGTTCCGTACCATCGTACAGTAGTACCACAAATATTGTTACATGTTTGTTATGACTTTTACACTATGTACTTTTTAAATCAACACACATACATACATACATACATACATATTATCACGCCGTATCCCTAATGGGGTGGGCAGAGCCACAAGTAAACATAAGAAAACTTGCAGCCACTTCTGATTTAAACTCCTAAGACGGGTGATCAGCCCATCGCCCATTATAGGTGGTCCATCATTTTGGAGAAGATACTATCCCTTGGTCCCTTTTACGACATGCTCGGGGAGAGAAGCAGCTGTACGCATTCTATGATTTATCTTTACTTCCAGTCCAGCAGAGAAGTAAAAAGAGGCCTCCTTTTAATTTGATTTTTATTATTTGTTGTTATAACGGCAATAGAAATACACACTCTGTGAAAATCTCAACTCTGCCTATTGCGGTTCATGAAATACAGCCCGCTGACAGGCGGACGGACGCACAGCGAAGGCTTAGTAACAGGGCACCGTTGGCACCCTTCGAGTACGGAACCCTAAAAACAAATGTTTACCGCGCAAGCTCATTACGTTATTTCAAAACTTCACTAAAAAGACTAAAATCTGCTTGTTTTCCTATAAACTTGCCACCAAATTGAATAAACATTGTAGACACAACCACTAATGCCTCAGTGACCCGTGTCAGACTCTCTCGGGCTAATTTGAAAGTTATGCACAGATCAGCTGATTATTACGATATCTATTGGATAGACTGGCTTGAAAAGGGTTTATCAGGAGAAAAATACAGATAAATTTTAAAGCATAAGCCTCAATTTTATTTAGGTTACCACTAGACATTTTGTATTATTCCTCCATCACCCATTTACTCAATGGTCTTCCCACAACATCGTACAATTTCCGTTTGAGAACATACTTGTAAGTTAAACCATCAGTAACATCTAACAACCAGTTATAAAACAATGGTACTTCACCTTTTGTAACTGAAAACCTTCTGAAAACTCGTAACAATTAGGCTTGCGCCGACGTGGAGTGCGGCTGAGTAGGTACACTGAGATGAGAGCTATATATAGCTTTTCTACGAAGCAGAATGAAATAGAGAGGATTTTATACCTTTCCCAAACTATGTAGTTAGAAATTCGTTTTAGTCTTTAATTTATTTAAATCCGGTAAATGTATTCTAGTAAGTACTAGAATACCTTTAAAAAAACCGGAAAGAGCCTTTGTCAACCGTCGTAGAACATTCGTAGCAACAACTAAACGTGTGCTACGCACAACCTGCGTAGCAGAACGTAGCTTCGTAATAAGGCTGTTAATCATTTACCACGTTAATTATTCTGATTTTATTTCAAAGGACTACAGTCCAAAAACACAAGAAAACATTTTTTTAATAGATCTTACGCATTTTGAGTTGTTACGCATCAAAAAATATGTAAACAATAGCAAGTGGCCATTACAGCTGAAGCACGCTCAAGCAACAGAGGTCATCGACATTATCATTACTCGGGAGACCGTAGCGAATGCAAACCAGCTGACCGCCTATAAAACTTGATGTTATTGCCGAGTGCCTTTTCAATTAACTTCGCCTTAGAGTTAAATCCGTGTCTTGGGAGGTACTGAGCTAGGGCTCAGATAATATCGAGCAGGTAATCCTGAAGAGACCCTCTGGAGCCTAGCAAGGTCGTAAAGCTACAAATTACTACTGTTGTATGGGCGGAGGACACTAACTATGAACATTTGTACATTTTTACCTAAAATGCAGATACGAGATTGTGTATTTCTAGGAAATAATCTGACTAAAATTATTTTTTACGAAAACATTCTTTAGATGTTACTTCCCTCGCCCACCTTTATATTAAAAACTAGCGGTCGCCCGCGGCTCCGCCCGCGTGGATGTCGGTTACCGCTGCAAAAAGCCTACCCAGGAAAGACACGGTCAGTCGCGAGGTCGGCTCCCTACGCAGCGGTCGTGCAGCAGAAATCGTAATATTTTAATTTCGCCATAACTTCAAAACCAAACGTCCAATTTTAATCATTCAAAGACCAAATATTATCTCCATAAACTGTTCTTAGTGATGAAATCATTTATTTTGATAAGGATTAATAGCATGAGTAAAATAAACGCGTTTAAATGTAGTCCAAAAAAAATTCAAGATTTTTAAATAAAAAAATGGTTGCTGTGCCTCACTCGACATAGATGGGTATAGTGTGTCGCGGACTTTTTTGTAGATATTTATAAGATCTACAATTAATTAGAACATTTTATGGTTCTATCTTTTATAGTTTAGGCAGCGTACGCAAAATAAGTAACTTTTCTGGTTGATTTTTTACACCTTGTGTCCGAAAAACCCAAATATCTTACGGAACCCTATTTTTTTCCAAAATAAAATATAGCCTATGTTACTCGTGGATAATGTAGCTTTCGAATGGTGAAAGAATTTTTAAAATCGGTCCAGTAGTTTTTGAGCCTATTCAGTACAAACAAACAAACAAAGTTTTCCTCTTTATAATATTAGTGTAGATAAAACGCTATATTTCCTCATGAAAAGGAAATAAAACCATAAACCAGTATTTTTTTCGTCATAACTTTCAGGCCTGTGACGTATGTAATAACAGAATAATTTATTTCGGCACAGAGCGTACGAAATTTTGAATGAAGCTCGTTCCAATCGAGAAATACCTTCGACCAAATAACCTCAACAAAGAGCCCGCACACTGGGTCAGGTGGAGTTTGTTCATAACTGAAAGGACCGAACTCTCATTCGAAAACCACCTTTGAGGCTCTTATCATAAGATCCATTGAGAATCTATTCATTAAAAGGTCCGGCAATATAGCACGTTGTTCCGAATTTTTCCACAGTTTTTGTTTCTGTTTGTTTAGGTCTGAAGTTCAATTTCATTAGGTTCAGAACAAATACAGCGTTACGTTTTATGAGTTTTTCCTACTTATTTTTTTTCTAAACTCGCTGAATATCGAAAGGAATATTAAAGTTTATGTTTTTAAAGCATTTCACCGAATTCGTGACGTGGTTTGGACTTCGTTTTAAACAAATCCGGCACATTATGGCTAGCTCATCCTTAATCCTGGAATAGGAATGGACCAAAAAAAATGACAAAATAGCTTTATCCTGCATCGCGGCAAGTTTAAAAGGCACTGAAAGCTTTATGTTGTTTTATGTTAGTATGTAAAAATAAGTTGCGTACTATAGTTTTTTTACATTTAGAAAGCTTCGTTTAGAAACTCAACACTGCAAAGTGTTGAGTGTTATGAGCACCAAGTCGAGCAGTAGCTCGGCAGTTCATTAACAATGCCGTCAGTGTCGTACTTTATGGCGCAGTGTATAAATGAAATCTAAAGAGCCGGTGACAGACATCAAGCAGCGCTCTCTCGCGAAGTGTCCATAAACTACACTTTACGAGTGTCGAGAGTGCGAGGACTACTCCGAAACTCTAAAGAACAAATATTCTAGCTCTACAGAAAATTGTGTGTCGAACTAAGAGTTTTCCTGGAAAATTAAGCCATGTTTTACTGTCCGCTATGTAGAAATAATATTACTGAAAAAAATAACCTCTAATAAAACTTAAATGTCGACATACCTAATGTCTTCATTACAGTTTATAATGAAGACGAAGATGTGTTTTAGTTTTAATAAAACAGATAGTTACAATTTAACTTGGAAATCTACTTTATAATTAATACATGTATCTTAGAATCACACAATACCTAACTAATACAGATACTAGCACAAATCTCGAGCGCTCGGCGGAAAAGTACAGGATAGTTTGCGCACAGGTAAGAGATTTTTGTTCAATGCTCAAGTTCATGCCAAGTATTACACAGACTTAGATAAAAAAATCTATACGTCCATGCTAAAAACTCCACTTCCACAGTAGGACCTTCGAGGTTACAGCCACTATGAAATCCCCCATAGGTATTGTAGGTTTGTATGTATGTTAATGCACTGAGAGACATGTGTATCTTAGTAAAGATGCATTATGAAGTGGCTGTGAAGCGCTGCAATACGATGTTTCGACCGTGAAATTGTTACTTAGCTTGCAAAGTAGTGCTAGCACCCCAGGGGAAATGGCAAATTATGTAGAAATGTTTGCTAGTCTGATGAAACAGGGTGTAAGAAAACTATTAGAGTAATGTCCTAACTTTAACTGACTATTTGACCAATTTTCTCGATCTGTTAATTATCAAAGTAAAAGTCTGTTTGCATTTATTTTTATCAGGAATGTATTACTAAGCATTTTACTTTTCAAATAAATATTCTGTCACTTATCAAGCTATCGCTGTTTTATTTGTGATAACCTAGATGCTTTATACAAATCATATAACGAAATCCATTTTTTTTATTTCAGCAATAGTTTTTTTAACACCTTGTATCATAACAAAGTTTGTTTTTCATTTTAGCTTAGCTGATTCGTAATAAGTATACAGTATGAATAATATTTGAGAAGAAAGTCATTCGTTATCAATTTATTTCAAATAATAAACGTAGCTTTAGAAAATGTATGCAATATATTTTAAGGAAGACTGTGACCACAAAATAAGGACCATTCTCAACTACAAAAAAGACAGACGACCTACCTCCTGTTGGGGTGGGAGCTACGGGTAAAAGGTATTGAACTCTGGTGGCTTAGGCTCAGACAGCTTTTTTAACCAACAAACAAGTGTTTTAGAATTAATTTGAAGATATGTACAAAACAGCAGTTTGGCGGGCCGTCATTGCGCAAGATACGAGCACTAATCAACGGGCTACATTCCGTAGCCGCGAGCGTTACGTAACTCATAAAACAGAAATCGCATTAGCAAAGGGTTGGCTGCGGGCGTCTGACGCGCCACTGTTGCGGTGACGCGGGGGCTGGCGCAAAATAAAGGAGTTTAAAAAGGATCCATTTAGAAGCCATCATCGCGGCTTTCGTATGCTATAGCTGTTCTTGACAACAGAGCATAACTACATCGGAAACCAAAAGTTAAGTAAGTATAATAATAGTACTACAAACGTGCAGGGCACGCACGCCATGAACACACAAACACAGCCGGCGGGTATTTGATAACAGACTCAGTCGAAGCAAACCAAAATACATTGCGTGATTTTGCTTGTCGCATACTCCATAACTAGCCAAAAAAGTTCGTTGTCTAAAATAAACGTCAACAAATTCACGACTCTTAAATATACTGGGAGTAGCTATTAGAGGCACGCACATACAAACAATAAGTTGGAAAAATACTTTCCCTGAGGTGTAATATGTGGGTTGACAGGTTGCAAGTCCATCACGCATCGTCGCTATTAGAATACTAACACCTTTCACCACACTTGGTTCAAAAGAATTAGGTAGTGACAGGACTAGTGGTCATAGTACAATATTAACAGATTTCCTTGTTTATATTTTATTGACCGAACGTCCTCTCTTCGCTCGTCCCACACCGAGTGGTCGCTCGTAAACAGTTTACGACGCGCTGCCAGCGGTCGAGATTAAAATCATGCATTTATTTTATTCGTCATTATTCCCAAATTGCTCGTAGCTTCGTTTGGCAAGCCTCTCCGCTTCAAAAATTAGATTGTTGCAACTGAATTAAAATATTTCAGACCCGTGACAAATCACCGAATAATTTATTTTGGTTTGTCCATAAAATAAAGGAAGGCGTGGATGTTTGATTAGAGTCAACGGAGCGATAGGTATCAAAATAGCACGAAACTCGAAAAATATTTCTGCTAGGAGTTCAGTTTACGGTATTAAAACAATCAACATATTTATTGACCGTTTAAAAGAATCCACAAGCCAAATTAATAACCTTTTGAACTGAGCGTTTCTTATCATCTTATTTTACATCCTCAAGTAGGTAGGTACTACGTTAAAAGAGCATTGAATGTTGTAAAATAGAAGATAGCAACTGATTATAATGTGACCCCAAGTCACTATTAGTGGATATTTACACTTTTAAATTCTTATTGTTTAGTGATAATTGTATTCTGTTACAAAATATCTAATTTGCCTATAATGACCAACTTAATACAATTTCCTAGTACACAATTCACAGAATGTAATAAGTGGAAAATTAGATAAATTATGACAGGTGACTAGAGTTTTAAATACCTCTAATACTCAAACCTATAGATTAGGGAAAGGATATAAAATCGATAGAAATTGGTATTTTGAAGACTGGTGATAAGAGGCAGCTTCCTCTTGTAAATACATTTGGGAGCCTCAAGTTCATGAACCTCCAATCAGCAATGATAAGAACAAAAGGTCGAGTAACGAACTTGTGAAATAAGATAATTTATTCCATATATACCTTTTTTTACAAGGTCAACTTTTAGGTTTCAATTTATGACCAGTTCCTACATTAAACTAATGAGTATTCGTAGGCAGATTAGGTACACTTTAGCATTTGTATGGTGCTTTTTCATCAACGACAATTCTAAAAAGCGACATAACTCTTTTAAAAAAAAAATATTACAATAGCTACTTAAATTTGTTAGTGGAATAAAACAATAGGAACTGAGCACATAAGGTAAAAAAATGTATTTTTACGCACGTAAAAATTGAGGTAAACGGAGTTCCTTGATCCTTCCACTTGATTTTACAAAGATAACAAGAAGATGAAACTGCAGAAGTTCGTAGCTGTGAAGCAGTCTTAAAGTTGACAGGTCATTTACAGGTCACTAAAGCAATTTTACTGACTTCAGAAGTAGGCTTTCTAGGTGAAGGTGGATACTGGTTTTTTTTTCCCACAGCATTTTTCTCATACGTCCCTCCCTATATCAACATGAATTACGATATAATATTTCACATGTAACTCCCTGCAAGTTTATATTAATTAAGCCAGGAGCGCGCGGTCACGTACAGGACAAAGTAGATTTGCGGACACCCCTGGCGAGCTTCATTATACCATTCGTGTCCTTTTCCTTATTGTTTCGTAACGTTTTGAGTATTGTGCGCTTGTCACAGGAGAAATATTTATATACTCTCTTCCTGACTCTTGAACTTACTGATTGGGGTGGGTCGAGACCTTGTTAGGAGAGTTAAAGAATGATTAAATTAGCTATAGCAATGATCACGACAATAAGAAGCGCTGAAGCGATCGTGGCGTAGCTTGCCTAGACGTTCCTGATTGATCGTTGAAGTTAAGCAACGTTGTGCGCGGTCATAATTTGCATGGGTGATCGCAAGTGGCATTACGTGCTGAGCGCTTCCGTGCTTCGGAGGGCACGTTAAATTGTCGGTCCCGGCTTTTAAGTCGTTAAGCCATGACGGAGGCCTTTAGGCGGCCTAAAACTCCGTCACAAGAGTTGGCCACTAGCTCATACGAACTTACTTACGACAATAAGACGATAGGATGTAATTTGTAGGTGAACGAAAAAATCATTATATGTGAAATAAAATATTACATATTTCTCGTTAGAACATGTTAATACATTATTTTATTGGGAGTAAGATTTTGTACTGTATCATTAGTAATATTACCTACTATTTATCACATTAAACACTGGCAGTCTAGTGGAAGTACATAACTCTGCGTTCCGATCTTAAGCTAGTAAGTACGAATACAGTCGTGCACCATGGAATTTCCTGGTTAAAAAAATTATGACAATAGCAAGTACTCTGTCGGATGAAAACACCTGAAGGGAAACCATCATTAGGAAACCGGCACATGGTAAGAAGTTTGAAAACAAGAGTCAAGTGCACGCAAAGAACTTATTTTAGGATTTTAATTCTCTACTACTTCTCTGCTGGACTGGGAGTAAAGAAAAAACATAGAATGCATCCAGCTGCTTTTCTTACCGAGCATGTCGTAAAAGTCGACTAAGGGATAGTACCCTCTCCAACATGATGGACCATCTATATGGGCGATGGGCTGATCGCCTGTCACCATGGTTCACCATATCCATCTTAGGACTAAATCAGAAGTGGCTGCAAGTTATCTTGTGATTGCTTGTGGCTCTGCCCACCTCATTAAGGACACGGGCGTGATAACATATATGTATGTATGCATTTTAATTCTATCATATATGATATCTACTGATATTCAAAATGCACATTTATATGCCAAAGTTTCGCGCAAACTATCGCTAAAACAATTCCTTACACATTCCACGCAGACGCAATAAATAAGGGTCCTGTAGACTTGCCACCGCGAAGGTACAAAGAGTATCGTTAGCCGCGCGTCCGTCGTCAACAGGAAGCGGGAAATCATTCGCCGGCCGGATGTGAACGGAGACGGCGCACGCCCTAAAACTACCCGCTTATAGGGCCGCACTCAGAGAAAATCCTTTATGATCTTTACACCAAATATTTATTCTATCTAGTCGTGTTACAAGTTCTTTCGAACCAGTATGGTGACAGGATTTAAAGTGTGCCTCAAAGGCTTCTTTCGTGCACTTGAAACATGTTTTCGAGCTTTTAGGTTCTACGATATGCCGGTTTTCTCACGATGGTTTCGTTCACCGATTGAGAATAATGTATTAGTTTTTTATTTAGGTACATCAATGTAAATGGCTTGCCGTACGCGTTGGCTTGCACTGTAAGTGCAGCAAGCAACTGTTGTTAAATAAATAAATAAACACAAATACTTAGAGTAACATGTTGTCTTGATTACGATTACATCGTAATGAAGACACAAACCCCTTTATTCAAACGGGATAAGACATAATGACTTGTTTACGGTTCATAGTCAGACTTCAAATCAATTCGCATAAATGTATGAAAAGGAATAAGGATGCCCTTCGCAATCCTGACCACTGGTCCTGACTCCATCCTCACCCCCTATTCTGCCTTTTTGCCGCCATTCAATTAATCTCATGCCGAAAAAGTTTAACGATAAATAATATTCTGAGGGGTGCCACATTCGGCACTGAAAGAGTCTTTGTTTTTAAGATGAATTGAAAGATTCTTAATAGTCCCGCTCGGAAGTTTTTGATTTTTATTTTAATTGGACTCTTTGAAAAAAGCCTGGGAGCATTCCTATATTTTCAATTTTAATTGCAACGAACAAGAAAGTGCCTAAAAAAAATTAAAATGCCATTGAAATCAAGTCGAAAAAGGCTGCTTCAATTCTCAGATCATTATGAAAGATTTAGCTTAATGATTTGATGACCTTGATAATCACTTTCCTTAAATTAATAACACACCCAACAGTCACATTCATAATCCTGATCCCACGCTAGGATTCCCTGTATCGTGGGAATCAGAAACGTCGAAATTATTAGATACAGTAGTACCACGAATATTGTAAACCTCGGCAATTTTCGTCTAGCTTCTGAAATACGAACTAACGCGATGATGATATGTAATATAGAGATAAGTATTACAATAATTATGTAGATTCTTATTTCTTTAAAGGGTTGGTTCAGTTATTGTTTTAATACTATTAGTTGCATATTCGGACGAATTTGGTTTTCATACAAAGCACTAAGTTTGCCGAGGCGCACAATATTTGTGGTACTACTGTACATTCTGACTTGGGTTTACACCGTCAAAAATCATGAGACATTTTTGAGTTTCATTATAGAAAATTATTAACATTGTGATTTTTTGTAATCTTTCACTTAGAAAATACCTTTCTCTGAAAATTTCACCGTCGTCGGCCAGACGCTGAGCCTTCGTCAGAAAAGAATTAATATCTGCAAAAACGCTCCTACCACATTCACGCACTTCACGTAATAGGTTAATGTTTTTTCAAGAATTTATTTAAAAATGTATTTGATGTTGATTATTCCAGCACAACATAAGATATAACAAAAGACTTAACGTTACATTTTAAGAAAATGTTTTTTGGAATATATTACCATTATCTAAAACTACCCTCTATTACGAGTATAATGTAAGTTCGTAGTTCTAATTAAATAAATCATTTATTTTAATTTCTGTTAATATCCCGACCAAAAATCTCGCTCGATCCTCGAATGTTTGTAAACAAATGGTAAACCTCTCGGCGAGGACGGACATTTTTCATCATTTACTCAGCCATAAGCGGTTTACTTTTAACGTAGATGCAATATATTTTAGAAGTTTATTAGAGATGCTTTTTAATGGCTTTTCTTTTATAGCTTGTCTAAAATGCTTTAAGGTCTGGCTCAATAGAAACATCACTAACATCAGTTAAGGGTAACTTCAACTATTTTAAACGGGTCTATAAAAAGGGAACCTAAAATTTCACCCTTCGGATAGCAAACCACCAATTTCAACTTTAGAACTTCGTCATTTCAAGTTTGGAGAAACAGTTTCTTTACAGCTGTACATAGAACTTTAGCAGTATAATAAATTGTCCAATCTAATTTCGTAGCGTCTCCCGCAAAACCACACGTGCGTGCAGAAAGCTGGACCTACCAACTTTTAACAAGAATCGCACCCATTTTAACACAGTTGTGTCGCCATGTGCGGCAAAATGCCAAGGAATGTACTTGCATTTTGTAATTGTTGTTCTCGTATGAGGTCAATGTTCTTTGAATTAGCGAGTTATTCGTGTCCTTAAAATTTATCTACATTCGGGTCAACGATCACGCATTCTTATCAGAATTTAGAGTTAAAAAGTACCTATCTTTAAACATAAACAAAGAACAAGTTGTTTTAATTATTATTTTGAAAAAAATATAGCTTACAATTAGGAAGTTTGGATTAAAAATGGCCAAGTGACCCATCTAGCCTTCCGACATTGTCCCTGATTCGGAATTGTATAGCTTAAAACGCTAAATGGTTATTCCAAGCAAAACTCGTAAATAAACAAATTAGCAAATGATGCATTTACTATAACTATACTCACCTACTGGTTTATGAATAGGGCATCATAATGGGCACAGACAAACAGACCCAAATTAACTGAGCAAGATAACATTCCTGAGCCTGGAGACGTAAACACGTTATAATTCTAAACGAGAAGCATCCTTTACTTTGCATTATTTTATAGGTATCACATAAACTGTTTTATTACAAAAAGAGAAAACTCGAAAGAAAGTTTTGATTACCTAAATTGACGCAAAAGAAATATCTTTATCAAATCAACAGAATCATCGGAAACCGTAATCTTCTTAGATCGGGGAAACTTTTAAGGTACCTACATAATCTTATGGTGGTATATTTATTGTTATAATTCGCATTTTCGCTTAACGACGCATCACGCAGGTAGTGGGGAATAAAACGTACGACTTCCGCGGTGGGGTAGTCGCCGGTATGGAAAGGAAAAAGAAAGTGAACAGTTAGTGAACTATATATATAATATCCCGACAAAACTAGTTTCAGAAGTGTAAGTAAGAATCCCATTTTTATAGTAAAGTTATTATGTGTTATTAAAATTTTTATTGAGTCTTTAATTAATTACCCAGCATCTTTCGCTATTTATTAATGAATTTGTAAACAGTTCCAAAACGAGGGTTCCATAGCTACAAATTACGACACATTTATTTCCGTGTGAATTTTATAATGTCTTAAATCTTAATGGGTCAGAGTGGAGCGTTTCGAGTTCGGAGCTTCAGTAGTTTTGTGAGCCGTGCAAGATGTGGACGTGCGCGGGAGTGGTATTGCTGGCAGCGTGTGCGGTCGCAATCACCCGGGACCAGTTCTACCCCCATGGGCCCGGCCTGGACCAAAGGCTACCGAGAGGACACGACATTCCATCCCCGGAGGTGTTCCTCAAAGTACCGGTCATTTTCTACGGGGAGACTTACGACACTGTTTTTGTGAGTTTATTATTTTTTATGGGAAACTATCTGCGAATATTTATTAATATTGATTTTCAGCAACTTAGATGGTAGAAAAACTTTCTAATCAGGATTTGTAAGTTTTGGAAATGTTGGCTAATTTCTAGCTAACCAGTTGATCTTTTACAATATTAAAAATCAACTAATCTACTAGGTACTCTAATCAGTCAGTAACAGATAGGCGATTTTTTTGTATTGCTCAAATATTATTTGTGTATCTTACTCCTTTTAAAGAATAAAAAGATTTGCTAATCTGAAGTATAATCTATAGGTAATTAATACCTACATAAAATAAAAATCCGCATCCGTTCAATCGTTACTGGTTTGAGTGGGAACAAACATACAATATACCAACTTTCGCTACCTAATATGCTACCAACTTACCAACTAAAATATCCTCACTAGTAGGTAGTAGTTATTCTTAGTGTTGGAGAACTTATACTCGTAGGTAAAACTTTACAACTGTAAACATATAGAGGAGAATATCATACAAATATTTCATAGCACTGACGTCTTATAAAATACGTTCAAGAGAATACTATAGATGCTTGCAGAGAATTTGTGCTTTTTTATTTACATATTTCTGCCAGAGTCGGGGAGCATCGGTATGTGAAAACAAAATATTAACCTCGTTGTTGCAAGTTGAGGAATTCCCGTCCAGATTTAGATGCACGTTGCGGGAATTTTTAAACTAGCCTGTCGTTTGTTTCTTGGTCAACATTGAATATCTTCAAATGGGCGCATAAAAGGAAAATCACATGATGGTTATGGTGGCTTTTGCCACAATAGTTCTTTGACAGTCACTAATAAATAATAAATATTTGTGGACATTTTGACACAGCGTCATCTAGCCTCAAACTAAGCAAAGCTATGGGCACAGATGGCTGATGATAGAATACTTATATACTTTTTTTTAATACTTACTCTTATAATACTACAACACCCAGACCCAGAAGAAATATTTGCAGAACATACAATCCACAAGTTCCATTATCTTAACCTGGTATTTAACCTACCTGCTGCTTATGGCCTTTAATTTAGTGCAGAGTGATCAAAAATTAACCAGTGACATGTAATAAAGTACTATATTTTGAGACGTTAAAGAAAGATATTCAAGCATGTATCATCATGACTTTACGTTGACTCAGCGAAAGAGTTTAAGTAATTTACAGTTCAATTGTATAGTTTATCGGTATCGATTTACTGCAACTACGAGTATCTTCAAAATGCTTCAAAATGCCAGAAAAAATAAGTCAAGAGATGAAAAAAAAAAAAAAACGGAAAACCAAGTACGATTCGAATTCGCACAAGGGTTCCGTACCATCGTACGTAGGTATCGTACGTATGTAGGTACATAAATGATCCTAGTTTGGGGCCCCCCTTTATTTTATTTTTATTATTAATTGTTGTAGCGGAAATATACACTCTGTGAAAATTTCAACTCTACCTACCTATTACGGTTCATGAGATACAGCCCGCTGACAGACGGACGGACGGACAGCGGAGGCTTACTAATAGTGTCCCTTTGGCACCCTTCGGGTACGGAACCCTAAAAAGCTCTGAAACATCTAAAAGAACCCTAATTACAAGATCGTGACGATTTCAATTTTAGCTAAGTAATGCGACTTTGAAAATGTCAAATCTATAAGTATTTTTGAATCGCAATCACGCAATCACTTTGCTTAGACAAAAGACATCTTTGCACTCACCCACCACAACTGGAAGTAGACTTCCTGTTTTCGTTCGCCCATGCATCTAAAAAATATCGCTTTTTAGGGTTCCGTACTCGAAGGGTGCCAACGGGGCCCTATTACTAAGCCACTGCTGTCCGTCCGTCCGTCCGTCTGTCAGACAGAGGGCTGTATCTCAATAAATGAAAATACAAGAAACATTTTTTTTAACGTTCGTAATCGATCATCAAAGTTAAGCAACGGCGTGGTTAGTAATTGAGATAGGTCGATTGTCTTTTTACACATTTTGGTTTTTTAGGAACGTGATACCACCTTTTTTATTATTTTTTCATGTTACATGGCCCTAGGTGGTATAAAATCCAAAACGATAGCGCGTGCTAATTTTTCCTGTCCCCATCTAGTTTTGTTTGGCTCAAACATGAAATAAATTGTACAATAATTTAAATTAACGCCATTTAGTGGATTTTGTATGGAAGTATAACGAATAAATAGAACATTCCCTTTAAATATATGCTTTTTTAAATATATATTTTGTATTTTTTGTGTATATCTTTTTCATACGATCTAAAATTTACTGATTTGTACAAAAATAATCATAGAAGAGATATGTTTCATTGTGCATTTTTTGCTTGATTTTAATAGTAAACTCGCTGCCATCTATAATAGGTGGCATACAAGAAACATTATGTTATAACATGCGCGATGGTATATGCGTGATGTAATCAACTAATCATAAGAAAACTTGATCCAATGTCCATCCCAAGATGGATATTGTGAACCATGGTGACAGGTGATCAGCCCATCGCCCAAATAGATGGTCCATCAGAGAGGATATCTCTTAGTCGACTTTTACGACATGCTCGGGGAGAGAAGCAGCTGGACGCATTCTATGTTTTTTTCTTTACTCCCAGTCCAGCAGAGAAGAGGAACTGGGAAGCAATCCTATGAAAATTCGCCAGAAAAACTTTCTAGCGCTAGGTAGAGCTTTTGAATGGTCACATCATAACTCAAACATACACCTAATAATTTGACTACATTTTGTTTTGGACCAAAAGACCAACATTTCTTTTTTATCTTATAGCTAAGTGGGATTTTTGCAAATGAATATTGCAAAGTTGATAGGGAAAGCACACGTGACGTCCAACGGAAGCGCATATCACTGCGGTCACTGACTGCTGCAATTTTGTTTATTATCCTGAGCTAAACTTATTCCGACCGTTACTTGTCAAGACGATGCGAATTCAAATAAAGACTAATATTTAGCTACTAAGGCAATACCGATTCGGTATTCTGCCCGGTACCTAGGAAGTATTTGTCTATGTATTAGACTTTAGATTGCTTTGATTCTAAATTATTGTGACAACAGTAAGCATGTATTTTATGATTAAATAGATAATATAATCAATTACTATTTTATCGTATGTATTTGGTACATTTTAGTTAATGCGTTATGCACATTATGCACTTCAACGGACGCGATGACCTTTTGACCTGCGTTTGAGGTCAGAAGGGGCATTAGGTCATATGCAAATCGGCCAAATGACCAAATTAAGATATCTGCTTTGTACATCAAATCAACGTATAAGTGTAGACCCCATATCCTGTAAAGTTTATTAACTACTTACTATTACTTGGTAGATACTATCTTGTCTTTTTCGCCCCATAGTTTTGAAAAACTAATCTAACTTTTTTGTTTGTAAAACGAACATTTACTATTGGGCTAGAACAGACTCATTCCTCTCAAGTTAGAATCGAACTCAACACAAAATGTGACATTGATAAGTACAAGTAACTAGTAATCAGGGGTCACAGAAACTTATAATACCTAAGTGCCTAATGTTTACTATGTTAAGTAAACCACAGTTGCTACTATACTAAGAACTAAAAGTAGTATCTTTTCAAACAGAACTTTATAGTTAACTTTATAGTTACAACGACTTATAACAAGTAATTTAATAGGTACCTATACATTTTGACGCAGATCTTAATAATTTCAGCCCAATAAAACCTTGTGTTTATTATGATACCTTGACACGACATTGATTAATATTTTTTTCGCAGGTAAACAACTTCGGAGTGTTGTCCTTTAGAGCTGACATTCCGTCATTTATAAACACAGAATTCCCGCTCCCGTACCCTTCCATAGCTGCTTTCTACACAAATATAGACACAACAGTGGAAGGCACCGTCTACTACAGAGAAACCGACGAGCCTCACATCATATCCAAGGCAGAAGAAAGTGTCCAAAACAACTTCCACGACTTCTACGATTTTAAACCAACCAGCGTTTTTTTAACCACATGGCTTGAAGTGCCGTACACAAGCGAAATACGAGACCGCAAAAACAGCTTCCAGATTGCTATCATAAGTAATGGAACTGA
This sequence comes from Scotopteryx bipunctaria, assembly GCA_949320045.1. Lineage (NCBI taxonomy): Eukaryota > Metazoa > Arthropoda > Insecta > Lepidoptera > Geometridae > Scotopteryx > Scotopteryx bipunctaria. Next base: position 5,618,883 of record OX439450.1, on the reverse strand, counting down.
GAGTTTCGTCGAACTCTTATATCCTGAGCGAGAGATTCAATGGATAGAAAGAGAAACTCGGTCGCCGAATCAGCCTGATGCAAAAGCGCAAGCTGGATTCGTCGCGGAAGACGGCAGACTCTTTACTCTCAGGGGCTCTGGCAGTCATCAGATCAGAAATATAATATCGTAAGTTCGCTATTAAGTCATAGACTTTTTAAGTGGAATTGATGGATATAGATTAATTTATTTTAATTTCAGATGGTCCAACACACATGAGCCAGGAAAGTACGTGTACCGAGTAGGTAACATACCTGTCGACGGAAATATCGCTAACCCCGACCAATACGACCAAAACGAAGTAGAAGTCGAAGAAGAATCCAAAACATGCTCTTTAAGTGGACCCAGTGTTTGCCACATGCAAGCCACTTGTGTAGACTACCAGGAAGGCATCTGTTGCCAATGTAACGAAGGCTTTTACGGGAATGGAAAATCATGTATCAAAGACGACGTTCCGCTACGAGTTCATGGAAAATTAAATGGAATATTAAATGATATCCATCTTAACGACGTTAATATTCAAGCTTACGTGGTGGTCGCAGACGGCAGAGCCTACACGGCCCTAGCACTCGCACCGCCTACTCTCGGCAGAAGCCTGTTATTATTGAACGTTTTAGGAGGTGTCGTCGGCTGGCTCTTCGCCAAACCTACTGGAATTGCAAAGAATGGTTACCAGCTAACAGGAGCGATCTTCAACCACACTGCAGATGTTTGGTTCCCTGCTACTAATGATAGAGTAACAATACATCAGGAATACTTAGGTCACGACGTTTTTGACCAGATTACGATTGAATCTGACGTTCGAGGCACCGTACCAGTCATCTTGTCCGGATCGAAGCTTGAGCTTTTTGAGTATGAAGAGCAATACACAATTGTCGAGCCTGGGTTCGTCCGTTCGGATACAACTAGAACTCTTATAAATAAAGAAACTGGTGAAAAATATGAGCAAAGAATTTCGCAAACTATTTCATATATTCCTTGTCGATATGCTCCAACATCAACGGAATCGACCTTGCCGTTAACCTTAAAGGTGACTAAAAATTATTTGGGGTATGAAACGAAAGAAAATATTGTACGATATGGAACGAGTAACAAAATTGTACCCATCGGTCAAGAAGATCCTTGTGTAAGAGGCCAAAAAACCTGCGATTCTCACAGTGTGTGCATAGTGCAAGGTGATTCTTTTGCGTGCGTCTGCAAATCAGGTTACACAAATGTTTATCTGGACGGAGCATCGGCATGCGTAGATATCGATGAGTGCAATTCCGGGACACACAACTGTGATACCAATGCGAATTGCTACAATCATGATGGCGGCTTTCAGTGTAGATGCGCGGAAGGTTTCGACGGGAATGGCATCGTTTGCACTCCACGCTCCAGGTGCAATGATATAAGATGTGGTGAAAACGCTCTATGTATTGAAACTCAAGAAGGTCCAGTTTGTAACTGCGCCCCTGGTTACACAGGTGATGGTAGCTCATGCTGGGAAATTCGTGAGTACGCCTGTGCCCGTTGTTCTGTTAACGCTTTTTGTCAAGGAACCCGCTGTGAATGTTCTCCAGGCTACACTGGCGACGGTTATCAATGCGACTGGGTAGGCCTTTCAACTGCAACAGATACCCCGCCGTATGAATATCCTACTTCTAATTCGCCAAACACCGATTCTGTGTCCCAATATCCCGATCCAGAACCAAACTACTACGTCTCTGAAGGGCCATATGATTACGGAACACCATCCGTTCCTGATACATCGTACTATGTTTCTGAAACACCTTACGTTCCTGATGTTTCTTCGAATGCACCGGCCAATGAGGCAGAGTACAACGAGACATTCGTGCTGCCTAACTGTGACTCACATGGCTGTTCGTGTCCGTCAGGATACTCAAACTATAGAGACGAAAGCAATAATGAATTATGTCGCAGTGACAGTTACGTCGATCCTAAACAAACTAACGTAGATGAGTCTACAAGTAAGTAAAGTACAAAGTTCATGACTTATTTGTCATTTTTATGAATTGCTGTGTGTTATTAGTATAATTATTTTTTTTTTCAGTTCGATGTGAGGCGGACACAGACTGCCCGCCAAATGCAGAATGTTCATTTGGTTCAGATGACGAAAACGAATACATAGGACACTGCACGTGTCCAGAAGGGTACGAAGGTGACGGGTACCAGTGCTTAGAGCGCACGGGACCAAGCTGTTCGTGCGGTATCAACGCGCACTGCATCGAATCAGTACCTGGCGAGCTTATGTGCGTGTGCGACGGTGGCTACGTTGGCGACGGCTATAACTGTCGTCCCAGCTTCAGCTGCACCAACAATTCTGATTGCGAGTATCACGCTGAGTGTCGCCCAAATGCAGTTACCAACGAGCTTATCTGCCAGTGCATCGAAGGTTACGTTAAAGATCAGAGCGACGCTTGCATTCCAGACGGCCCACTTTGCAGCGGAGTGTTGTGCGCAGAACACGCATCTTGCCTCTACGACGAAGCTCTTTTCCTAAACTACTGTCACTGCGATGATGGCTACGACGGTGATGGCATTGTAAAGTGCGCACCAGCGGGCCATCCTTGCGACGGTAACGCCTGTCACTACGACGCTTTATGCATACCCCAAACTGGCACAGATAATTTATATCAGTGCGTCTGCAGAGATGGATACGTTGGAGATGGTTACAGCTGTACCCAAGATTTGAGCTGCCGTGTCAACCAATATTTATGCAGCCCGCAAGCGTCCTGTATAAATCGAAACGATGACTACGTGTGCGAATGTAATAGAGGCTATAGCGGGAACGGAACGCACTGTGATCTGAACCCGAGGTTGTCCGGTAACTTCCTAGTCTTGAGCGAGGGCGCTACCATATACCGAGTGCCATTCCAAATGACACCAAGAGACTATGCCACACCAATCAGTAGCAGCATCGATCAAATCGCAGTGGGAGTAGACGTGGACTGCGTAGCAGGAACCATCTACTGGGGAGATGTTGTTGGCAACACTATTAAACGTGTATCTTATGATGGATCAGGATTAGAACCTTTCTTGAGGAAAGGTAAGCTTGTTCTTTGAAAATAAATTACATAAGTTTTACTGTATTAACTTTACCCAATACTATTGTCTCATTTTCAGGTGTAATTTCGCCTGAAGGTGTTTCCATCGACTGGTCAGCAAGGAATATATTCTGGACTGACTCCAAGAAGTTGACGATAGAAGTAGCAAACTTAGACACGAAAGTCCGTAAAGTTCTGTTCGCTGTAGAAGGAATATCTAACCCAAGAGGCATTGTAGTGCATCCACAAAGAGGGTAAGTTTATACAAAGATCCAAGCAAAGAAATCGAAAAACTAAAACCAATAAAAGTCAATTACAAGTTAATGTTCATCTTAAAAAATCCTTCAAACTTCAAAAACATAATACTGTAGGTAACTTAATAATATTTCCAGGAAAATCTTTTGGTCAGACTGGAAGCGAGCAGATCCAAAGATCGAATGGGCTAACATGGACAGCAGCCAACGAGGAGTGTTCTTGGACAAAAGTGACGTCACTCTGCCCAACACGCTTGCCATCGACTGGGAGAGGGAAAGACTGTGCTACGCTGACGCAGGACTTCTGAGCATCAAGTGCGTGGGAATCGACACGCTAGAAAGAGACACAATAGCTGCGTCTTGTTCGCACCCCTTTAGTTTGGCGATAAACGGAAACAAGTTCTACTGGACTGACTGGAGGACGTAAGTAAACATCAACTCGCTCTAAAAAATCAGGAAAACTGAACCATCTTTCTATACGCCATCGTAGATACCCTAAACTGAAGATCTCAGTCGCATAAAATAAGGTTTTTCAGACAACTGTTTTAGAAATCTTGTAATAAAGAAAACTGTCTTGTGATAAAGATATACTAGCCACCCGACAAAGATTCATCTTTTACGTCATCTTTTTCAGATTAAAGATCGAAACTGCAGACGTGACAACGCAACTTCGCAGCTCTTTACCCATAGCCGTGTCCAGCCGTCCTTACGGCCTGGCCGTGGCCCCAGCTCAGTGCCCAGCAGTAAGCAACGTATGTATGAACCGCAATGGCGGCTGTCTCGCCAATCAGCTGTGTCTACCCAACGGACAGGGAAGAACGTGCGTTGAAGGAGACCCAACATATCAAGAATTTTAGAAAAGAAAATAATGCAAGTAATGTAAGGAACTTGAGCTAGTGTTGACGCAACCAGAAAATATACTGCGAATATAAGGTTTTCTTTCTTCGTTCCTATAAGTAAAGTATCCATATAAGTTTATTTTGCGCATTAAAAATAAAACAAATTGACAGTTCTAAAAATGTTCCCGTCCCTTTCTACTCGTACATAGATCGAGATAACAAGGATAGTTATAATTTTAGAACTGTAAAATTAGGTTTATTTTAGAAAAATGCATAACAGAATCGACAGGTTCGACCCTGTTACTGAGATGGATGTTTGTCTATAGGTATAACACTATGGACCCCACAAACTAGAATGCCAAAGTAATAATTAAATACTATTCGTAATACTCAATTAGATGAAGAATAATCTGTACTTACTCATGTTAAATCTATATTTAAGCTAGTTACCTTTTTATACCAAAACTAGGTTAAGAGATTCGTTTAAATAAATTAGTGTACAATAAATTAGGCTATTAAAATAACAATACTTCACAATTTAAGGTCTTTAATTCACAATCAATATTATTTATAAACAAAGCAATAAACTAATTTATTAATAAAATATTTATGTTTTATTTATTCTAACTTTTAATATTTTAATTTTTTGTAAGGATCATGTTCTCTGTATTTAATATAACCTAAGTAATAGCAATATATTTTTCAGTTTAAAGATTTCCTCTGCTAAAAATATTTTTTTCATTTGGAATGTTGCACAGTGTGTAAAGTACCTAGGTACATAGATTTTTGTTTTTAAATAAAAGTAAAACTGATTCAACTTTATAATCATCATCAACTTGTGTTTCTTATACAGCAAATAATGTTTATTTCTTACATGTTCTTATTCGTTTTTTTTTCTATAATTCCAAACTACATAATTACTTTTGTTGTTTGAACTCGTTTAAAACAATAAATAGAACTAAATAGAAAATTATTGAACAAAATTATCTACCTTATGTACCTACTACAAACAAAAAAACTAACCATAAGAGATTGCATTAGCCCCAGAGATCCTCAGTGCGGCCGAATTTGAACACAAGGGAGCCGGCGAATATGAACGCGTTTTGCATAAACAGACTCACGCCTGGCCATGTGTGCTTGTTGGCTGGAAATAAGAAAGTAAGGTTTCAATTTCATATAGTGCTTTCTAGATTTATACAAGCATGTAATTTCGTTTTCACCTAATTATTCTATGAAAAATAGCTCCCGCCCGAGGCTTCACTCGCGTAGTACCCAAATAAAAAGAAGCCTAAATGATTTTTAAGTCACAAACTATATATTAATAAATCATCATCATCATCATCCACAGTCTGTTTTGCCCACTGCTGGGCAAAGGCCTCCCTCTGCTCGTGCCATCCAGCATGCTCCTGTGCTAGCCTTATCCAATCACAGCGTACAAATAAATTAAAAAAAATATATAATGTATTTTCAAAGTTTACTTCAACAGATAATAACAATAATAATAAATAACACCCAACAGTCACATACATAGTCCTGACCCCACACTAGGATTCCCTGTGTCGTGGGTATCAGAAACTACGAGTACCATGGTACCACAACACCTAAACCCGGAAGAAATATTTACAGATCATGCAAACATTTCTTCCGCAGCGGGAATCGAACCCGCGCCTCTTGCGTCTCTGCCGAGCAATCGCCCGCCATGCCACCGGGGCCGTCAAAAAGATAGATAACTCTTTATTATGAATAACAATAAAACGAAAACAAAAAACTTAGGTACTAAAAAAAAACAAAAACAGATGTACATAAACAGTGGTCTTATTGCTAAGAGCAATTTAACAGAAATACTGGTAAGAGGAAGATAAACAAACTAATACTGACAAAATTAGAGTAAAGTCTAATCCTAACATTAACTGCCTACTAAATACCAAATAAGGGCTTTATAGTTGAAACTCAGTAAATTACTTTACCTGCGCTGACATTGTTAGCAAAGAGGATCCAGCAGGAAGCAATGAGAGAGGCGAAGCCGACGACGAAGCCGAAAAATAGCCAGAGACGGGCGCCACGCGGGCCCATGCAGCCCCCAGTGTAGGTCTCCCCGCGCACCTGGAAACACAGTCAGTTTATCAACACTCCCCTAAATAAATCCTTATAAAAAGTTCACCAAAATGCAGATTTATGTACCACACACTAGCAATAAAAAAATAATAATAACACCCAACAGTCACATACATAGTCCTGACGCCACACTAGGATTCCCTGTGTCGCGGGTATCAGAAACTACGAGTACCATGGTACCACAGCACCCAGACCCTCAATAAAAGAGAATAACAAGCCGTATAAAGCTCCTGCGAAACCAGCACAGTAACACAAACATTCAATGATATCACAAGGATGAATTACTGAACGAACATGTATACAACAATTGTATGGTATATACCAAATTTTGGAACATTTCAAAATGAAAAGTATTCTCTTTCTGTCAATGCCAATATCTCAGAAAGGCTACACTTTGGGAACCCTTTGTGTTTGAATTCGACTTGCACTTGAACTTTTTACTACCCAATGGTACCAGTTTTAGAGTGGTGATATTGTTTTTTTTTAAATGGCAAAAGTTGGTATGAAACACTCCATAGAAACAAGCTCTTTGACAAATAAACTTTCCAATACATGGAATGAGTAAGATTGTATCATGGTTTTAAGGTGAAATTGTATGTGTTAAAAATAAATACTGACTTGTGCATTTGATACGGAATTGACCATAATGAGTGACAGTGTGGCCATCACCCCGCACACGTGTGAGGCATTAGGCAGCTCGCCGGGATACACTGATACTGCATCAATGATGAACCACCATCCTGTAAAGAACTGTAAGAAAAAATAATTACAGTATTACATCAGTAAGTCTGTCAAGCAACTAGAAATCATGGTAGGTAGTGACCCCACCCAGCAGTGGATGTGGTATTAGAATAGGCCTCCTCTTTCTTGAGTACCTACGCCATTCTTTCTGGCCCTGCGCCAACTGTATCTAGACGATACCTGCCGTCTTACAAATTCATTCAATGAAAAGCTACATGGGACAACCCCTAACAAATAGAGCCTAAAAATAGAGATTATAGACTTGCTTGGAATAGAGAGGGTTCATAATCTATTATTTAGGTACCTATTTACAGTACCTATCTACCTAAACAATAGTTTGAGACTATCGGACCACTAGGTACCTTATTTTTTAAGAATGTTTTATGACAATGAATCATCGATTTCATCACAACATACCAAAAGTCCCGAGAATATGGATGCGATGATGTTCCTCTTTTCTCCACTCTCGAACCAAACACAACTTGGCATGGTCACATTCTCAAAGCAATTAAAGCAACTCATCTTGCTTGATTTTGAAGAAGGTAATTTTATCTATTACTATTCACTGTATTTCTAAAAAATCAGGTTGGTAAACAAGCAAATTGACTGTTTGTCAGGGTTGCCAACCTTAGAATGTTTTTCCTCGTACATAAGCAGCTAAAAATCTCGTATTTTTGCTTTCAAACCTCGTACATTCATTAAAAGGTGATAAAACCGAAATTACGGCATGATTTAAATTAAGAACATTTTAAATGATGAAATAAAAGAAAATAAAACAAAAATGAAAATTATTACTTACGCGTGAAAAGATACTTTGTTTCCATCCACAAATCTTCGATCATCACTATAGCTTTTACATTCAACAATGCAACACTTCATTTTGCACCGCGAAACACATAAAAATGAAATTATTTCACGAGACTAGGCGTGCACTCGGGACAGAACTTGTCGCGCACTGATGTCAGCGCCCCCGCGCGTGGAGTTACTGAACTATAGACCGTGTGACGTCAGGACTCGATTGATTGTTGCAAGCCTTCATTGCTTACAACAGCTCTACTTTATATCTGCTTTATGACATTTGCGCTATGTGCGATGGAGACAACTATACGAAAAACGGAAGAGTCGGAAGAATGAAATGTTTAATTTTTCGGGAAATTCCCAGGTGACGGGATAGTTACCTAACCATAGACAATCATAGCGCAAACGTGGCAAATTGTTGGTGTGTTCCTACATGTTTTGATAGATGGCACTATTAAGAATAATGGTTATGTAAAAGTTTTGTAAAATCGTTTCCTAATGTCAAAATCTCGTACAAAATTGTACGAGGCTGATAGTGTCCTCGTACCTCGTACGGAAGACCACAAATCTCGTATTTGTACGAGGAACCTCGTACGGTTGGCAACCTTGCTGTTTGTTGGCTTATTTTATTTTTGGCGACTGACTGACACTGACAATTAAACATAACGGTTTGACGTAGACAACAGTAACTAATTGACATTGATAGTGACATCTGAAAAATAATCAGTCCGAATCCACATGAGATCCACCTTGGATCCACGAACATTTTGTCGATCGATAATCGTCCGTCTACAGCTCGCTTTTTTTTTAACTGCAGGTAAGGGCCTCGAGGTTATGCTTACGTATGACTCGCAGAACCTACAATCCTCGGGACTCTAGGTTCAGCCTGCTGGTAAGTAAGTAGCTGTAAGGTACCAGAAAATTTTTAAGGTATTTAACGTAAACGAAGCTGCATGACTGTGCGAATACCTGCGAATTCGCATTAAAAATACAACTTGTCAATATACGTGTTGTTTCATAGCATAGAATCTAAGTACCTATTATGTATCTTGATACCTACCTATTTTATCCAAATCTAGGGAAGCAAATAAAAATACGTTTGCAATATGTAAATCGTGTTGTACTTTGTAAATCGAATAATGTAGATACATAGGTAAGTAAAATATCTTATCTAAATACCTACATTTAGAATGCAAACGTTCCTAATCTAACATACAATCACAATAGAAAAATATTTTAAATTCAGATAAAAATATTGTAAAATTGACAATCACAGTGTAATTAACATTGTTGTGACATTAAAAATTATTTATATAGGTAATACTTTATATTTCCTAAGTGCGCTAAAATACATTAAGTAGAGTAGAGTAAGTAATTATTAGGTGAAGAGATCATGGTTGAGTTGTACAAATCTCAATTGTAGCAGTAACCTTCGTTTTGGTAACACCACTCCGGCTCCAGAGATTCGGCATCGATTCCCATGCGTACCAGACGCTCCCTGCCATGAAAAAATAAAGAACAGTAGTTACTAGGTATTTTCATAATGGTAGGTAACTATCTTAAAACATCTAAAATTAAATTAAGTTTTATTTATTTATAATTTTTTTTTATTATTATTTAAAACACAATGTTATAGCAAGAAGTATTCATTAGCTTTTTATGATGGTTGCTTATTGCTGTCTTTGCCAACATCTGAGCATGAGCCTCCCTTTGTGCCATCCAATACGGATTATTTAGATAAAATAGTGTAAAATGAACTAGGTTGGTACCGAATGTGCAGCATCCTGTACTCAGCATCACGCCAGGAGCCTTCCGGCTCGGCCCAGAGTCGCTCGGCTAGCGCCGCGGCCCGGGGCCACAGCCTACCCGCTAAAGACGCACTGTCGGCCTGCTCCGACCAAAGCGCTGCTTCTCCACCTATACCAAACACATGTGATTGATGTAATAGTCAGTTGCGAAGTCAGTGCCCACGATTACCCTCGATTACCTTACCCCCGAATACTCAAACGCGAATCAGAGTTGAGCACGTCTCAAGTCACAGTTTTTTGACAGTTTTTAATGAAAATCTGTCAAAAACTCGTCACTTGAATGTGCTCAACTCTGAGATACATTTAAGTTTTAAGGGGTGAGACAGGTACATAGTGAAATGAAGTATGTCTGTCGAATTACGCCTACTTATAGTTATGCTCTTTTTGTTGGATAAAATAAAAAAAGTAGGTAGTAATTAAAAAATCAAGAAAGAAATCCTATTCTTAAAAAAACAAAACAAGAATAATCAAATTCTAAAAGAGGATATGACAGAATTAAACTCTCGAGATGATAATTACTCCTACGTACGATATTAGCTTAGGTCTAATAACTTTCTACTCTAGCGTTACCATAGTTTTCGGTAAATAATCAGTCTCATAGAAGTACCTACTATCTTAATCATGGGTATTTTTCATTTTTTGAACTTTTTCACAGTTTTATTATTTAGCAAAATCTTAAATAACTAAATTAAATAATTAGAATGTAAGCTTAATTAGACAACCTTAAGACAGGTTTTTGACTAAAAAAATCAACACTAGGCGGTATTAAATCCAGTTTGGGTTAAAAGTTTATAACGCTAAAAATATGAGAAGGTCAATGATGACATACAACTCACCTAAAATCTGATCTTTGTATTCACCAGCCATCGCAGCTGGGCTATTATCATAAACTTTCTGCCAACCAATGTAAGGTGAGCACCAATTATTTCCTGAAACACAAGTATAATAAATAAAGCTGCCAAGTCACGCCAGAACACAAAATGTATGTAAACCCCAATAAATTATAATAATGGTGATTTACCAGCTCCGACCCAAGCACCAAATCCGCAGTCGAAGTAAAGTGCATCGTAATTGGAAATAATCAAACGGTAACCTTTTTCAAGCAAACCCTTGATCTGAGGATCAGTGCCAGTGGTCCAAACCTAAAATGAATCCAAGTTGATTATGTAGTCAATGATAATTTCATGTAATTTAATAATGCAAAAAACAGGATCAGAAGAGAATCGCAAAACTAACTTGAATAATGTAATCGTCCTTGTTCAAGAACTCCTCAACGTGAGTATATTCCGTCAAAGTACTGGTCCATAAAATAAGCGGTAGTTTCTTTCCAAAGGCCTGTGGACAAGCATAACGTTACTTTCTGTTCTGTTTAAATAACTAAAATTGATTACATAAAACTAATTTAAAAATATAACCTTGTAAGCACGATCCTGAGCCTTCTGTTGGAAGTAGTTCCATAGTTTCAAGAAGCTGGACTTGTCCAAACCCCATCGGTTCTGGATCATGAATGTTTGAATTTCCTCCGATGAATTCCAGCATCTTTCGCTTACTTCATCTCCTCCCATGTGAAATATGTCAGTGTCGAATACATCTGTTCGAAAATCAAATGTTCTGAGTGGAGGTTAAGTAAATAATCGACTCATAATCTAAGAAATATAATTCTAGTGTTCAGATAATTGTAATAATGAATTTAAAAATCAAGTTTACCAGCCATATCACTATAAATGTCTTCCAAATAGTTATAAAGTTCCTCTCTTGTAGGGTTCAGCTGTCCGCAAGGAGGCTCAACACAGTATGTTGCCCAGGGTTCAGCCTAAACAAATAAACACTGATCAAAAATAGTGTAAGAATGATTATTATACCACATTTATAATCAAGGAGCAAGAAACGAACCTTGAAGCACACTGTCAAGTCTGTCTCCTGCCAACCCTCACCAACGTGAGCAGGAGCGTCAAACTCGGGCAAAACTCGAACTCCTCGTTCTAATCCGTACTCTACAACTTCACGGATTTGTTGTTTTGTGTAAATCTGGAGGAAACACATTAATTATACAGTCAAAAGCTTTGTTAAAAAAACGAATCAGACAAACTGCTTCAACTATTTTACCTTGCTAGGACTGAAAGCTCCATATTTGGATAGAGTAGGTCTTTTTTCAGAAACGAAAGGGAAACTTTGACTATCCGTGATATGCCAATGGAATGTGTTCAACTTCACAGCGGCCATTGCCTCTGAAAAGTTACAAAGTCATCACAAAACATTTTTTATTGTTAAAGCAGAAGTTCTTATTTCTATACTTCTGCTTTTTGTGGTGATGTTAAATATTACTTTTTTACCGATGGTAGATTTGATCGAATCAATGGTATAATAATTCCTGGCGGTGTCCAAAAGAATTCCTCTGTATGGATAAACTGGCTTGTCGTGGATTGTGACATCTCGGACCATCTGAAGAAAAAAATATAAAATTCAATATTATACTAAGGAATCCTAACGATACTTGGAAGCACATATTTTAAGAAAACACACGATTTAGCTAATAAAAATAAAACAACCAAACAAAGAAGCGTCTCTCTTTTAAAGGTACTCTTATACAGGTTAACAGCGAAAAACATCAAAAGTCTTCTTCGCTAATGACAACTTATGCCAATGACCCCACGACAATGAGATTGAAAATAGTCGTGATCCTGAATTTTTATGCAAATTGCAAATCCTGCCATGTCATTGATCCTAACCAGTTGTTGTTATTCTGAACTGGTTCTTTATTGCAAAACCGCTAAGTCGGTTAGTTGGGGACACAAACAATGTCACAATAAACAACATAATTGAGAGCGGACCCTCATTGAAATAAAATTAAAATAAACAGCAAAGTTAAACCTTTAAACCCAAAACATACTGCGTAATTAATTCCTAAATAGGTACCTTACCTAGTACCTACCTACTGATTTTTCAAAAACATAAAATAAACTAAATGAGTGTCTTTGCTCTTGGTCTACCTCTAGAATTCTGATAGCATAGGTCTGATTTCTATATTCTAAGGTCTGATTATCGATCGACATGCATTTCTAGATCTCTAGGTACCTATATAGATAATTATATTGTTTTGTGCTTTATTTTGGACTCCTTGTTATTGTTAAATTAACATTTTTCTCACCAGAAGATGATTTCTTATGTCATCATACACAATGAGCTGCGATAATGATTCCAATCCATGTCGAACGCCGAAGAACGAGTTTGCTATTATCGTCGCATTAACCTTATCATTTGATGATGCTGACACTTTGATGCTATAGCTCTCATCAACAACAAGAGAAAACTCTGAAAAAAAATTATGGTAGAAAATATGAATCCAAAAAATATTAGTAGGTAAAGTACCTATAAATAGGTATCCTAGTTCCTTTCCTACTAATTTTATAAGTGATAAAGTTTGTAAGGATGTGAAGGTGTTGAGACGTTTGTGCCTCAATAGGTAAAAATGAAATTTGAGGTAGCTTGCGTACATTAGGTAGGTCATTATCTGTACATGATTTATCTATCTTCTTAACCATAAAAAACATCAATTCAAAACCTATGCATCTAACTTTCCTACTCGTGAAATTCACAAGTAATTCAACACGTGCCATTTTATTTTTATGCCGCTTATCGAATGTAATTTGATTATCGAATCTTATGTTCTGCGAGACAAAATGCTAGGTATCTACTTTTTATAACTGAAAATCACGATGGAAATGGCATGCGTAGAATAGCAAATAAGGTAGGTATAATACGATTGAGGAGACACATAGTATGTATAAAACAAGTTTAACGACGCGCCTACTCAATTGTATACTGGGATTATGTCACCTTTTGAGGAAAAGGATAATGACCTCCAATACTCCGGTGGACACTACTTACTACAGAGCATCGATATTATAATGTACTTCGCACTACTTATTAACTCAATGCTACAGAGCCACTGTTACTTTTGCATTTATGTTTGTAAGATTGTATTACTTATGATCCTTACCTGCCTGCCGCCTACTTTCTTAATTTTTATCAATGTATTGTTGTAGTAGGTTAGGTAGTAGGTACTCTAGGTACGTACGAGCATACATTTATGTGGCTACATGAATGGAAATCAGCTCACCTTTAGTATCCGGATCTTTATTGACCAAGTAAACAGTCAGCGCCTTGCCTGCATCCTTAGGAGTAATACCTTTAGGTACTGATGTTGATACTACGTGTTGGAACCTCTGCAAATAACACAGTTTTTAAAACCCAAAGTCATAGGAAAAAATCACTGTTCTAAGGACTCCCACGATATTCAACAGCAGTGTCTATAGTATAGTGCAGAAATATGGGAGAGGACTAGATGACATAGAAAAAGTATTCATCGTCATTATCAGCCTACAGTCCATGCCAAAAATTTTTGATTTGCCTACCTATGTATGTCACTAAAATCTGAATATTCTTTGTATTATTATTAGATAGGTCGTTAGGTTAGGTACCTTATATGATATTAGTGAATATCAGATTAACTCACCTGTCCAGCTGCTTGCATCAAATCACTGGACTTTCCCACACTAGTAACTTCGACTTTTATGTTGTTAATATTGATCTTAGACAAGAAATTTCCGAGGTCTGCATCTCCTGTCGGTCTTGGCCACAAAAGACCTGTAATAATCAATAATTTAGAAACGCTTTTATAAGTTTATCCTCACAATTTTATAATTATAGATATTTGTCGTCATGATTTTCCTGTCTAAATTCAATTTTAATTCAAGGGTTAAAATGTTTATTTTTGAAAGGTGGATCATTGTTCCCTGATTAAGCAGACAGTACTTAGATCAATAGCAGGTTAATTTATCATTATGACTTTGAACAGGAGGTAGGTAAGGTACCTTACTAACCCATAGACAAATGGAGATTTGAGAAAAAGCCTAGATGATAGCATTTGTAGATACTATGTCTTACCAAATTCATTACAGAACATCTTGCAAGCTTCTAAGCTAAGGACTGGGTCCTGGTTCTGAGGATCGTTTCGCAACTTCACGCATTTCCTATCTTCGCACGACCACCTCCATGGCGATTGGTCATCTGCTGACGTCATGCTATGGAAGATTAAAAATAAATTAAGTAGGTACTTACTATATTCTGGATTCCACATTGATTCATTCCGGTAACGATTAGGTTGCATAACCTACTTTGCCTAAAATGGATAAGTGGACCCTGTTATCGATTCCTCGTTAATATTCTACTTAGATCCAAGGTAAGTAGGTATTTACTGCTGTTAGCGATGTGACTTCATGGCAGTAGGATGATGACAATCATCATTCATCTTAGATAGGTAGGTAGGTATTATGTACATATACCTACCTAGTACCTACCCTTGAAAGTATTAGACACATTAAACAAGATTCTATTATTATTTTTCTGATTTTGCCCTACAAAGTTAGTAACCTACCTTCGCTATGACAAAGTACCTACCTACCTACCTAGATATTGTTGTTTGATACTACAGTCTGATAACTAGACTAGAATAACTACTACCTGTGTTAAAGTAAAATATTTAATACTAAATATTTGTGGACATTTCACACAGCGCCTAAAATTATGAAAAATAGCTTACATTGTGAAGAAAGACTTAGGTAGGTACAAATAATTTCTTCTTGGCCTTAGACTCGAACTCTCAAAATAAGAAAAAAAACAAACAAGGAGTGTTTCTAATTTATGTACCTACGAATATGAAAGGGTCATTAAACATTCCTCTAATTGGGTAAATAATAAAAGGAACAGCCTAGTAATAGCGAGCGACCTACTCTTTGAGGAACACTAACCCTCGAATACTCAAACGCGACTCAGAGTTGAGCACGTCTCAAGTCACGGTATTTTGACAGTTTTTGATGTAAATCTGTCAAAAACTCGTCATTTGAGACGTGCTCAACTCTGAGATGCGTTTGAGTATTCGGGGGTAAGAGTATTTAATATGAAAGTGGCAGTGCGTTGGCCACCGCAATGACATCAAGCGCCTGCGATTGTGTAGTACCAAAGTATCTAATCTCGCTTCCGTTCATGCATTGAAACAAATTATTTTTAAGGCTGAATATAAGAAAAAGGAAACTTATCACGGGGTTTTGCCTGTCATAGGCACTGGCAGATGGCAGAAAGACGAGTTTATCTGGTATACCTACCTACATCGATTGCAAACTATTAAAAGTTGGCCAACGCCTATAAGGAAAAGTGCCCTACTTTTACCATTCACATGCTAGCGATGGCCGATCTAGGAATCTGTCGGTATCGATCTATGTAACACAAAGTAAATTAAACCACGCAGGTGTTATGTAAAACTTTAGGTATAAACTGCTCGCTTACTTTTAAAATAATGTAAAACTAAGCAGTAAAGATAGCAAACTCCTTGATATTAAAACCCTTTTTCTTTAAATCTTATTTTGAAAAGAGAATGAAAAGTCAATATGCTAGAGGGCAAAAAAGGCGGAGTGTGTAAGACGTGCGAGGCTGACTAAGCCGCGGGTTTCCTCACGATGTTTTCCTTCGCCGTTTAAGAGTAGATACCTACTGATATAGCGCACATAAATTCGCACAGAAAAATCCATTGGTACAAGACCGGGTTTGAACCTACTACCTTACTCTAAGCAAGATTATTGCGATAATTATATAAAAAAATATAAATTAAGACAAGTCCTATTAACTATCGCAATATCTAAGTAGGAATCTACCTTACCTGCCATACTTTCCTAACTTTTAAAAATATTATTTTATAGACAGTAGATTAAGTATTTTAACGCAGTCTGAAATAAAATATTAGTTACATACATACATATTATCATGCCTGTATCCCAAATGGGGTGGGCAAAGCCACAAGTAATCATGAACTAAACTTACAGTCACTCCTGATTTAAAGTTTCAAGATTATAGTGAACCATAATGACGGGTGATCAGACCATCGCCCTTAAAGATGGTCCAACATGTTATGGAAGATACCATTCCTTAGTTGACTTTTACGACATGCTTGGGGAGAGAAGCAGCTGGACGTATTTTCTTTACTCCCAGTCCAGCAGAAAAGTTTTATATAAAATGTAAAATAAAATATTATAATCTATTAAAAGTTAATTGAATAAGAACTGATGATAGGCAAACAAACGTGGTATAAAATACTGTGATATAAGATAGTCAACATAATTTCCCTAGATATTTCCTGTAACGATTATTACAAAGATGTAAAATAGACTTACCATAATGCCACTAATATTAGAAGCACTGTGTATATATAAAAGTTGTGGAACCACATTTTCTGAAACAAAAGAGAGCACATGATAGTGACAAGGTTGTGAGTAGCGAGCAGGTTGACTACATTATACATAATAGACATTAATATTCAAAAATCTAAACTTAAACGGTTTGTTCGATTTCGCAAAAAAATATACATACGATTGAGGTTTACCTAGAACACGTCTTTCTGTGTTCCGCGACACAGATCAACTGAACTGACTGCTACAAACAGAACAGACTATGAGGATGCTGACTGCAATCCTAAATAAAAAGTCAACAATGCCATATTTCATTTATAGGTACAGTCAGTGACAGAAGTTCATGAAAATTTCGAATTCTTCATATCACTTTTTCCTCTATGACGTGTTAAAATAGTAGGAATTTCATTGTATCTAAGTTCTTTAAAATTTGACATTTTATTTGAACGGCTTACAAATATTGCAAACAAAACATTCAATTGAGAAACATGAACTTCCGTCGCTGACCGTACAAACTTGGAAATGCATCCTTACCTATACCATAAGTACCATAACACCTAGGTAGTCTGTGTTACGTACGAAACGTTAGTCTCATTCATACAAATATCAGATACAAATCTAGCAGACTTTTTGACTTCTTTATTAAATATTAATTTTAAAAGATAAAGATGTAGGTACCTATTCTTAGAATACCTACCTACTTAAAACTTTTGATGTACCTAGGTAGGTACCTGAAGTAGGTACTTTATAATATAGGTAACCACCTACATAGGTGCCTATGAAATACCAAATTGCGTCAGCGTAACTTCTTATACCTAAAAGTTAATGACATTTTTCAGAATTTAGCAATTATTTTTATCACTTATCTTAGTCAAAGATTCGATTTAAATCTTTGATCTTAGTTATCAAACTGGCTAATTTAATTAGTTAAATACTTAGGTAGGCTTCGAATAAAATGGGAAGTTCTCAATGTAGCTATAATAATTATAAGCTAGGTAAATATATTAGCTACCTACCTAAATACCTACTCGATATTTCTGAATCTGTTGATGATTTTGATGATTAGGTACCTATTTCGCTGTATAATCATTAGGTACTTGTGGCGTACCTAAACGTAATCATCTCTTATAGTAACATTATTACGACACGCTGATACATGTTTGTTGTCGATTATATTGGTTTTGTTTTTATTTGTAAAGTGTGTCCGAGTGAGCAAAATGACATGTGTGAAATTGTGTAGGTATGCGTCAACTATGTACGTAGCTCAGAATACAGAACAAACGTACGTAGGTACGGTAGGAAGGTACCAGTAGGTACCTATCTCAGCTTCTAGCTTCCCCGCCTCGGCCGCCGCGCCGCGGCGTTTGTGGCTGTCGCGTGTGGCCCTTACTTTTCCTTGTTGATTATGGTTGATTTTTTCACATATCAGTACAGCCCTAACCCACTAGAAGAGGTACCAACCGTAGAGGTACAAACCAACGGTACAGTGGCCCACCTATATAAAAAGTACTCTGTGGTAGGCCTAAGTGCCTGGTACAGTACATACAAAACATTGTTCTGAGTACAAAACATTAACTCCTGTGTAGTCAACGGTTGCACCGTTCCGAGGTTGCACCTATTACCTACACTATTCTTACCTACCTACGACAAGGTTCCAAGTCACGTTTTCACCTTTTTCACAGTTGCAAATTAATCAGTCAATGTCAAAGTCATAATATTGTCAACTTCAATTGTTCGTTGGTAGCCATCAAGCAGTCAATGTTAAATCACAACATTGTCAACTTCACTTGTTAGTATAGTACCTATCAATAGCAATCAGTCAAAACTCGATCGAACAAAAATCAAAATAAGTCGACATAACCTACCATCTAATCTACATAAACTGAGATTAAAGCGAATTGTGCGAGAAGAGAACTTGTTAAATTACTAATCTATCTTTTGCAGTTTAGGGCCATGGTGTCTGTGTAACTTACAATTGGACGATTTGGGTCAGTTAGCGCTTAAAAATGGATCCGGCTTTGCTCAGGGAACGCGAGGCATTCAAGAAAAAGGCACTTGCTACACCGAGGTACATTTAATTATTTGTTTATTTTTTGGCTTGGCTACAGTGCGCGACACCGATCACGGCCCGACTAATTTATTTCATTTGTCCATGGACACAGCGCATGTACTTTCTCTCACTCCCACCCGCGAGTAGGTACACGAAGACAAAGACAAAAACTAGGAGACCACAAGAACCTTGTATGAGCTTTAGAAAGTTTTAAGCTGTGTGACTCTGTGACACAATTTGTATGTACACAAAACTTTTACCTTACCTACACTAATACTTTACTCTAATAACAATAAAAATAAGGGTGCATAAGATTTTCTTCCTATTGAAAATATCCTATACCTTAGCTATAGTATTATTTTTGATCCAAGAATGGCAATAAAAAGCAACTTAAAATTCACTTTGTTTTCAGCATAGAAAAGAAGAAAAGAGATGACTCCCAACACAAAGATGAAAGCAAAAAGAAGTCCAAATCATCGAGCTCTGCAAGCTTGGCACCCAAGCTTGATGCCTCCAAGTGAGAAATCTAACTGTTCAACTACAATGAAAGATTACCTTTGCCTATTAGTATTTGTTACCAAAAGTTACTGTTTTATTTAACATACAATGAGAATAAATGTTCTTTAAAATATTCAAAATGCTCATGTTGATGTAAGTATCTATTATAAAGATCTTTGCACATTTTTGGCAACTTTTGATATGACTCTGAATAGAGGAAGGCTTTTCTCAGGGTTATATCAAGAAGTTAATTTTATTTATATAAAGTTTATGTATATTGACTAGTTGTTAATCTTACTCTAATCTTTCAGTTACAAAACTATGGCGGGCAGCTCGTCATACCGCTTTGGTGTGCTAGCTCGCATTGTACGACATATGAGAGCTCGCCACCAAGAAGGAGATGACCATCCCCTAACCCTGGATGAAGTTTTGGATGAGACCAATCAGCTGGACGTTGGCAATAAAGTTAAACAGGTGGAAATAATCTCTTAATTTATAGAACTAAATAAAGCATTACTGAATATTTACATACTTATATTTTAACATTATATTAATTTTAACATTATATTAATTTTAATATTATAAATAAGTATTGATTTATTATTTAATGCTGCATTACTGTTGTAGAGAGATTTAAATAAGAGGGAAAGTTATAACTTAGATTTCTGTTTTAAAATCTACTTTCCATTGTCTTTAGTTTTTTTTCTTTTTCAGTGGCTCCAAACGGAGGCTCTTCAAAACAACCCCAAAATTGAATGCAGTATGGATGGAAAATACAATTTTAAACCAGTTTATAAAATTAAGGATAAAAAATCGTTATTGAGGTAGGTAATGTACCTACCTTTTTACATGTCTAAGGATAAACTTTCAAAGCAAGCGTCAGTGGCGCCGAGTTAGTGACGCCGCGAGTTACTACGAAAATGTATGGAAGGTTAGGCTAAGCGGCACCGGCCGATTATTTTCGCCCGATAGTGTATTGGTTGCTCATGAAACAAATGGTTCCTCTATAGATTTAAGTGCACAAGGAAGCTCGAAGTATCAACAATTTGTTTGGAAATATGGACTTTGTTAAAGTAGATATAGACTTCGTTTTGCTTAATTTGGCGATCGCTGTAATTTTTATATTTTTTATAATAGGATCGGTAGGCAGGGCTGCCACCAGTAGACCACCAATGCTCTTGTGTGCAGTCTGATGAAAATGGAGGTTTCTTCTTAAAACACCTGGAGTGTGATAATGATTAATATACATATCCCCTATTTTAAAAAGCTGATTTAATTTCAGATTACTGAAACAGCAAGATTTAAAAGGCTTGGGTGGAATCTTATTAGAAGATGTCCAGGAATCACTGCCTCACTGTGAGAGAGCATTGAAGAGTTTAGCACAAGAAATACTGTACATAACCAGACCTACTGATAAGAAGAAAATATTGTTTTACAATGACAAGACGGCAACTTTAGATGTAAGTCATCATATCATTCTTCAAAATAAGTGAACAAAATTTACAGAACACCAAAATTAAAACAAAAGTCTTTTGGTCTATAAGTAACTAGATTCGAACCCACGACCAAAGGATCGATCGATGATTGTAGAATCACCAGTGCCCTCAGGCCTCAATTCACTAAGAAATATAGATGCTCATTTCCTATTTTGAACTTATGGATGTCCATACGTTACTATCTTTGCAACATTGTTATCTGACTAAAGTTCCATAATTTTTGTACCTATACATTAGAGATCTATCTAGGACATCCGTTAGAATAGAAACCAAGCTTAGAATGCGATAAGAGGAGCGCCCCGACTTTGTCCGCGTTGAGTCTTTTTCATACAAAACTTCGCCATCCCGTTGCATCCTCTAAAAGTTGAATTTCGAGAATTCCTTTGACCAACCCATAAGAGAAATATACCTTCCAAGTTTCATGTTTCTAAGAGTTATGGTTTAGGCTTTGCGTTTATTGTCAGTCAGTAACATCATAAGAGTTTTATATACCTTAAATAGACTTTATTATTTACCATTAAAATTACAGGTAGATGAAGAATTTGTAAAACTTTGGCGAGCTACAGCAGTAGACGCAATGGACGACGCCAAAATCGAGGAGTACCTTGAAAAGCAAGGCATAAAATCAATGCAGGACCATGGCCAGAAGAAACCTATTGCCCCAAAAAGGAAAAAAGCAGCCCAGAAAAGAAGGCAGTTCAAAAAACCCAGAGACAATGAACATTTGGCTGATGTTCTAGAGACGTATGAAGACAATACGCTCACGCAGAAAGGGGTTGCGATAAAATAAACACCTAATTATAATTTTATGAAATTTACTCAATGTAGGTAGATTAGATACTTAGGGATTACTACAAATATTGTGCGCCTCGGTAAAGTTCGTGCTTTGTATGAAAACCGAATTCGTCCGAATATGCAACTACTAGTCAGCCATCCCCATCCGGCCATTCTTTCAGGAGATTCGAAGGTGTGCGGTTTAATTGTTGGGAATCATCGCGTTAGTTAGTATTTCAGAAGCTAGACAAAAATTGCCGAGGCGCACAATATTAGTGGTAGGTACTACTGTACACATTGTTATTGATGGTTTGAAGTATCTGAATCTGACTACATGAAAAATCTGAACAATAAAAAGACATTTGAGTTCAATGACAATTACATTCTATTAATCATATTATTATTTATATTCCAACACTTATGAAGGTACCTATTTAGCCTTATCTTAGCTAATACTATACCTATTTACTTTATTCTATCTAATATTATTTAGAAGTCATAAAATTCTAAATCAGATGAGGCATATGACCGCCGTTTTTGTCGTGAGTTATAATAACGCTCGCCAAATTGCTGGTAGTTTGAGTTGTAGAACCACTCGGTTTGTTTTTCAATCCCTCGACATGGCTTTCAACTTCGTTCAATGCAGAGAACATGTTTCCACTGTTTAGTCTCTTCAAGATTTGTGCGTCGTGGTATGGATGGGTATGAGCGCCGACCCTAATAAAAACAATCACAATTTAAGTTCTATTTTCTGCACAAAACAATAACAGGACTTTCGAAGCAAGCGTCAGTGGCACTGCGACACAGCTACAACGAAATAGTATAGAACAGCTGTGGGAATAGGTACTGTGGCGTCTGACGCGACGCCGCTTGCTTCGGAAGTCTACCTTTAGAGGTAGGTAAAACAAAATTTCATAATGCACCTACTAAGTATTCATGTATAAAACTAACATGGGTGTCATCATCTTCCTGCCATTATCCCACTCTATGTGGCGTTGGCACAGCATGTTCTCTTCCATTCCCCTCTGTCAGCCGTCATCTCTGTATTCACTCCTTTCTTACCCATGTCCTCTTTCACACAATCCATCCACCTTTTCTTTGGCCTACCTCTACCTCTAATTCCATCCATATTCAAATTCATAACTTTCCATGCAACATGACCTTCACTTACGCTACTTTCAAACTTCCCCTAAACTCATTTCTTATCTTATCCATTCTAGTCACTCCACACATCCATCTCAGCATTCGCATCTAAGCTGCAGCCTTTGGCCGCCCAACACTCAGATACAGTACGACAGGTCTTATGTATGACCATCTTGTATACTTTAGTTTAAGGGGCATTCTCGGATCACACGTAATTTCTGAGACCTGTCGCCATTTCATCCATCCCGCATTTATTGTATTGTTCACGTCTCGGTCTATATCGCCGTCGTTTTGGATCAATGAGCCGAGGTACCGAAAGTCGGAGCAGACTGGAAGGGATACACTGTCTAAGGCAATAGGTGAGAAACTGGATGGACCACCGAAGTCACAGAACAGGTGCTCGGTTTTTGCTCTACTGATCTTCAGTCTGACACTCTCCAGTCTCTCTTGCCATTTTTCCATTAAACTAACATGGGTCTATCAGTAATAAAGGAATAATCACCTCTTAATAATTTTGTTATCCTTAGTGACAAGGAAGGCTCTGCACGTACATTTCCGTTTGTAAGTCATACAACGCCACATCCGCTCGCCGCTCTTTCGAGAACTCATCAGGAAGTATAGGTATCGGTTACACACTAGCTGAAGGCTGCCTTTGACCGAAACAGTGTATTGTAGATTGTCTGAAATAAAACAATAATAACAACAATTTGGAAGTTAGACAGCATATAAGCTAGCTAAAAAAATACTTAAACAGACATACATACATAGACACAACTAAAATTCTTTTGTAAAATTCTCTGAAACTAGAACTGCCATGTTACCATAACATCAATACCAGAATATTTGCAGAACATGTATTGAACCCACATCCCTGAAACACACAGCTGAGAATTGAAGCGATTGTGGCGTAGCTTGCTTAGACGTTCTTGATTGATCGTTTAAGTTAAGCAACGTTGTGCGCGGTCACAATTGGGATGGGTGACCGCAAGTGGCATTACGGCCTCGGTGGTGTGGCGGGCGATTGCTCGGCAGAGACGCAAGAGGCGCGAGTTCGATTCCCGCTGCGGAAGAAATGTTTGCATGATCTATAGGTAAATATTCCTTCCGGGTCTGGGTGTTGTGGTACCATGGTACTCGTAGTTTCTGATACCCACGACACAGGGAATCCTAGTGTGTGGTCAGGGCTATGTATGTGACTGTTGGGTGTTATTTATTACTAGCTGAGCGCTTCCGTGCTTCGGAGGGCACGTTAAATTATCGGTCCCGGCTTTTAAGTGGTTAAATGACGGAGGCCTTTAGGCGGTCTAAAAACTCCGTCACAAGAGTTAGCCACTAGCTCATACGAACTTACTAGCTGAGCATTCGCCAAAGAGGTTGTCAACCAATTTATATTTAAGTTATTAGATCGAATGGTGACAAACCTGATATAACTTTAGGATTAGAGCTTCTTGTTTTACTTTTAGGAGGGGTGGGGCTACTCCCTCCACAATGGTAAGGTGTATGGTCATCTTCAAATGAATCCATTGTATCATCATTGTCACTGTCAATACTGAAAATCACACAAATATAATAAATACAAAAGTTTATGTGTGATTGTACACATTCATCTCTGTAACAACTGAACAGATTGGGATGAAACTTTGAACACACCATAGTTTATGACCTAGAATAACACACAGGGTACCTACTTTTATCCAAGTAGGACCGCAGGGGGATGCTAATACTTAATGTATAAAACCTGTCAGCTCCATAGCCTGCAGTGATAACACCAGAAAAAGAGTGGCCCCCTCTCGATTGTTTGATATTTGTGATACAATATTTAAATTATGAAATGAACTCACTTTTCATAATTTTCTGGTTTCTTAATTACACCAGTATTTTGTAAATTAGGGTCTTTGGTATCTGTGACTGAGTCCATAAGGCAATCCGATAAGTCATCAACAATATCCTGGTGTTCTGGTCCAGTTGTGGTCTGTAAAAGTAAATAGAGAAAATGGAGGCAGGAAATTTCTAAAAATCCTATTACACATTAACTAAGGGTTTGTGGTGTTCATCTCATTAGTTCAATAGAGGCAATTTGCAACTCTATATTAAATTTAGGTAAATTAATCTCAGTGCTTTGAGTCATTTGCTGCATGATCAAATAGCAACTCAATACATTTTCTTACCAAATCTTCTACTCCTTTTATGTGCAGGGCTCTGCATGCTTCTAAAAACTCACTGATTTTATCTCTTGCTACCAAAACTTCGCCTGTGTAAGCATACTGTAGTATTGATTGTAGAGTATGGTAAGATACTTGCTGAAAGTTAAGAAAAAACATACATTTCAAATATTTAGTAGGGAAACGTAACTAATATCAAATCCAATTTTTATATGCACAAAGTTTGAAACAAAACAAGGAATGTTTAAAAGTTTATTTAGTTATTATTTCCTGGTCATAAATTGTGTATTCCAAGTTTCAACTAAATCCAGCTGTTACAAAGATGAGTGGGAACAACACATTAACACAAACTTTCGCATTTATAATATTAGTGTGATAACAAAAAGCTCATACATTGAGAAATATGACAGGATGAGAGCAGGCAGCCGAATTGATCAGATCACTGATGTAAGGGCTCACGAGGCACATCACTAACTGATGTACCTTCACATGATGCCCATCCGCTCCCAGCGTCATGTCCACAAGTTGACCTCTCTGGTGAATAAAAAGCATCATAATAGTATGGTCAGAAGTGTAGTACATTGGAGTAGGTAACCCTTAAGCTAAAAATGTGTATACCTAATATCAAACTTTTTATAACACCGTGACTATTAACGGAGCCTAAGCCATTTTCCTTAAATGGGGTTTCAAAAAGGGATTTTGGAAATTCTACTGGGGATGAAAACTTGAAAGTCATTGTTTGCGAGTTAAACCGTAGAGATAGGCTAGTCAAATAATCTAAGGCCTTTTACCATCTAAGGTAGATGATTTAGACAGCGTCAGGGGGCAACTTTTACCTACACAAACAGGACGCTGTAGTGCTTAGGACGAATTAATATGGAATAGGCTTGCCCAGCACCTATTCCATCCTCTCAGCTTAGTCGGCCTTGTCCACAGGAAAGACATGGTCAATACGTAAGCCGCGGGTTGCCTCACGATGTTTTCTTCTTCACCGTTCACCGAGAGAACTGGTATAGCGCACATAAATTTTTCGCACAGAAAAATCCATTAGTACACGACCGGATTTGAACCCACGTCCTTAGGATCAGAAGGCGGGGTCACTACCAACTAGACCACCAGTGCTCTCGGTCAAATAATAATTTACTCATAAATTGCTGAAAACGGGAAAGCGTAGGCTAACGAAAAGATCTCGTAAACTAAAGTTCTGTAATAAATACCTGCTGTAGTACACTCAGGCCATTGCAAATATTGTTTTGGTATGCATCCCACGAAACAGAAAATGCCATTATTGACTTGTAGTTCAACAATAGACCCGAATTTCCTTCAACGTGAGTGTTACGTATCCTGGATTCTGAAATTTGGTGAGGGAAGATAATAGAAAATATGGAATTACTTCCAGCACCAAACCACAAACGTCAACAATACATACAACACCCACAGCCCACAGACAATGTAATGTAGGTACTACCTACTAACTAACGTAGTGACTAAACCTACTTGCTGCGTTGGCTGCGCTGCTCGCTCAGTGACACCGACACCAAATAGATAACTGAACAGTGTCCATAGACTTATACACGATAATTATGTACCGTAGATCCACGGTAATTAGAGCTAATCACTAATCCCTTACTATCAATGTCATTTTCTACGGTAATTTTAAAAATCAATTACAGCGCTTTTTTCTTTTGAACTTATATTTACTGCGTAAAACAAAACGTTCACTGATCACTCAATATTCGGGACGCATGCGTGATGTAGTTTATTAGAACTCGGTATAGAATCTATACATACACGCATGCGCATATTAACTATACTATAATTAGATACATAAGTACTTCCAAGCTAGGTACCTTGGCTAGGTACCCTACCTACCTATCATAAGTTCGACAAACGTGCCTGGGGCCCTATTCACGATGACCAAACAAAACGAGACGCGGGAAAACGTGTGGAATTACCGTGTTATCGTATTCTGCATGACAATGTCAGATTTCATAAACGAGAGTAGGCGCGAGACGAGGCTCGTTTTGAATTGTCAAAATTACATGCTTCAATATTGCGTGTTTTGCTAAAAACTAGGTTGTGTTTTTACTAATTATGTAAATAAATTAGTCTTCTTTAAACTATTTAATAGCAGAATAGATTATTTGTACAATAAATAATATAATCTAGGTACCATTGAATAATATCCCTAATAAATGATGTGGTAAATAAGTGAAATAACCTAACCCTAGTGTACAGAATAATTATTACTCCCGGAGCCCTAGTGCACAAAAGGAGCTTTGAGGCGCATTTTGAATCTTTTCACCACGCAGGGTTCGAAAGAACTAGGGGCTAGTAGTAGTTGTAGTAGGTACTAACCTAACCTAACTAATAGCTCTTTTATTGTGAATGCAAAAGTTTGTGAAGATGTGACGATGCTTGTGACTCATAATTTAATTCTAAATGGCTGCACGGATTGAGTGAAACTTGGGATATGCATAGTATGTGTGCTGGAATAACATTAGGCTACTTTTTATCCTGGCAATAGGCGAGCGAAGCCGCAGGCGGCAGGTAGTACTTAATAAGTTAAAGAAAAGTGAGCATTTTTGTGTTTTATGGTTTTAATGCATTTATTTAACACTAGCAGCCGCCCGCGGCTTCGCTCACGCGGTACCCAGATAAAAAATACCCTATGTCCCATTCCAGCACACGTAGGTACCTACTATCCTCATTATTCATTATAATATAGTGTACGCTAAACGATGACTAAAGTATTGCCATCTCTTACCATTTCATAATGACAAACAGTAACAGGACTAACTTTAAGCAATGGCTAACTTTAGCGAACGAATATGAATAATGGTATGTAAGTATATTCCGTAGTTTTTGCGTGAAAGAGTAACAAACATACCTAAATCTAAAAATTAAGAAATTTCGGTGAATTTAGTAAAAATTTTGAGAGTTAAGGTCATGGGCGCCGGCAGAAATAATTTCCAGGTGGTGCAGATTTTAGTTTTCTTACAATCTTTGCCGTATATGATTGTTAATAAAAAGATGAAATTTTAGTCTGAATGTTCGAGACATTTACAAATTTTTGACTATTCATTATGAATTTATTATATAGGTACCCAGTCGTCACGGCTCACACCTATTTGTTCACGACGATCGAAATTTAAAAATTCTAAATTGGTGGGCCAGGAGTACCGGGATCGATATTAATCGATTTCCATTACTTCTCTGAACGCACCCTTTAAAGTACCGCTACTCTACACCAGATGGCACCAGCATAAATGGGATGAACTTAACAGAGAAAGATAAAGATAAGATAAGATAAAGATAAAGAAGTTTATTTGCCAAAAGGAGAACACAAGATTACAATTTATAAAAAGTTATACAAAGTAAATTATCCACTTATCCTGAAAGATTTTTTCAGTGAGGCCCAAACTAGACTCGAGAGTCTGTATCTTGGGTCTCAAGAGTACGAGTTACCAAAAAAAATACGTTAAAGTTGAGATAGGCGTTTTTTTTTTACACGGCAAGTTTTTGGCACATTTATTATAAACTATTTTATTAAAAATACTATATAAAACAAAAATAACACATATCAAAAGTATAGTTGGCCGTGTGATGTGTGTGTGAGTGAGAGAGAGAGTTAAGGTAAACTTTTCAAAACGCAACGATAGCGCGTCAAAATTTGATCAGAATTAGCAGCCTGTACCGGAAAATATACGGCTATTACCCGTTTATGTACCCTACCAAATACCTTCAGGGTACATTAGGATTTAATTCCTTACAAACGCGCCGGTTATCCAATCAACTTGTAACTTTATGCCGTGTACTGCGGGGACTTCTTTTCTGTCCAGAATTGTTATGTGAGGCTAGTCGACTATGTGTACCAGAAAACCGCGTAAGATTCCGGCCAGGGAGAGTGCCACTTTTTGCGGTGACACCCGCACGTACCGTAGCTCGGCAACAGTCCCCGATATGTAGAGCACAGCGGCATCTAAACAACATAACTGCCTCTCACGTACAATTTGATATTTTCTCGGATAACTGGACATCTATTCAAAGACTATGCTTGATGCACTGTGAGCAACTTGAGTTTAATATTTAATACCTACTTAGTTGTATTACATGTAGTATTGTATATAAATAAGTGTAGGTTTAGGTACCTACACTTATTTATATAGAATGGTAAGATCTCATATTATCAGAGTAAGATATAGTTTGATGTTCCTTTGAAACTTTGTGATATTATTATTATTATTTTTTTTTTTTTTATTGGTTATAACTATTGTTTTCTTTTTCTTTCTCTCTTGTGTTATTTTTAGATTTTAGTGAGTAGTTTTAATTTGTTAGGGATACATAAGTACTATTGTTATGTTTTGATTTTCTAATATTTATTTATGTATAGGTTCTGTAAGATAATTTGATTGTGTAGGTATAACGTTTAGATACGTCTGTCATGTTATATCTGTGGGTGTGCAATAAACTGATAAACTGATAAACTGAGCAGCGAGCAGAATTTAAAGCAGCGACATCTAGTTTTCAGACGTAGAATTACGTCAGAACTCCATGAATAATCAAGATTGGAAACTTATTAGACCAGTATTCATTTATGCTTCCTTTCACAGGTAATTTGACATTGACAGTTCCTTTTCCATATGTTTTGTATCATCTATTACTAATCTTTGGTATCATCGCTGTCATATGTCAAAATAAAAGTATTCTATTTTTCATGAAAAACATGCCAAAAATAAAGAATGTGCAGGTAATTATGACATCAACTAAATGAGAAAAATCGGCTCTTTAGTTTGATATAGGTTATGTGCAGTTTTAGACCAAAAATTGATTCCAGGTTTTCATCCCTTTTCACCCTTTTAGAGGTTGAATTTTGAAAAATCCCTTCTTAGTACACCCCTACGTACCAAGGTTTACCTACACTGAAAATTTCAAGTCTCTACGTCCAGCGGTTTAGGCTGTGCGTTGTCTGTCAGTCAGTCAGTCAGTCAGTCAGTCAGGACAAAGATTCTTATAATATAAGATACTAGCAGCCGCCCGCGGCTTCGCTCACGCGGTACCCAGATAAAAAGTACCCTATGTCCCATTCCAGCACACGTAGGTACCTACTATCCTCATTATTCATTATAATATAGTGTACGCTAAACGATGACTAAAGTATTGCCATCTCTTACCATTTCATAATGACAAACAGTGACAGGGCGAACTTTAAGCAATTGCTAACTTTAGCGAACGAATATGAATAATAGGGTATGTAAGTATATTCCGTAGTTATTGCGTGAAAGAGTAACAAACATACCTAAATCTAAAAATTAAGAAATTTCGATGAATTTAGTAAAAACTTTGAGAGTTTAAGGTAAACTTTTCAAAACGCAACGTCAGCGCGTTCTAGGATTTGATCAGAATTAGCAGCGACATCTAGTTATCAGATGTAGAATTACGTCAGAACTCCATGAATAATCAAGATTGGAAACTTATTAGACCAGTAATAATCTATGCTTCCTTTCACAGGTAATTTGACATAGACAGTTCCTTTTCCATATGTTTTGTATCATCTATTACTAATCTGTGTGTATCATCGCTGTCATTATGTCAAAATAAAAGTATTCTATTTTTCATGAAAAACATACCAAAAATAAAGAATTTACAGGTAATTATGACATCAACTAAATGAGAAAAATCGGCTCTTTAATTTGATATAGGTTATGTGCAGTTTTAGACCAAAAATTGATTCCAGGTTTTCATCCCCTTTCACCCCTTTAGAGGTTGAATTTTGAAAAATCCCTTCTTAGTACACCCCTACGTACCAAGGTTTACCTACACTGAAAATTTCAAGTCTCTACGTCCAGCGGTTTAGGCTGTGCGTTGTCAGTCAGTCAGTCAGTCAGTCAGTCAGTCAGGACAAAGATTCTTATAATATAAGATAAGATAATATAACTGTCATGAGCTGCCCCTCCTAATGTAGCACATGAGTAGGTATGCCTTTAAGCCACTGTTGCAAATCTGAAACGAGGCAGAAATCATTGTTATTGTTTTTATAGGTAGGTACATACTTTCATGTTTTTGGAAATAAAGATTATATTCTACTAATATAATGAAAGTGAAAGTTTTTTCAAAGAATCTAATAAAGTTAATTTATTTTAGTTCGCCGATGCTCTCACAAATACTATTATGTAATACCTACTAAAATAAATAGTTGATTTAAATATTACCCTTGTTTGATTTAATTCCTCTCTTGTTCAGAGGTAGGAAATTTGATGTAGGTTGGCATCATTCAAGGCATTCACCGCTTACTCTATGCAGAGGCTTACAGGTGCTAACCAAGTTTCCCACTGGCTTTTGATAGCTACTGGTGATCAGGAAATTGAGGGTTGTAAGTATCTGGAAAAATACAGTAAATATAGTAGGTTTCAGTCTAACCTAATACCTAACCTAGGTACCATTTTATTATTGTTCAATAAATTAAGTTTATTGACCGCAAGTGGCATTGCGAGCTGAGTGCCTCCGTGCTTCGGAGGGCACGCTAAATTATGGGTCCCGGCTTTTAAGTCGTTAAGCCATGACGGAGGCCTTTAGGCGGCCTAAAAACTCCGTCACTAGAGTTGGCCACTAGCTCATACGAACATACATACCATACATAATAGGTATCTATTTACTTACTTATTCATATCAAGTGCCTATCAAGAAAAAGCAGGCAATTTGTGGTACAGTACGGTCAACGGATCTAGGCACTCGTGAAGTTAGCCGTTTCGAGCAGTAGACAGTATGAAAAACTTCATTGCGCATGTCAAACTGCTAACTTCACGAGTGTCAAGATCCGTTGACTGTACTGTACTCGCAGTTTCTGATACCCAAGACACATAATCCTAGTGTCCCTCTGTATTGTGGGTCATGTTTGTATGTGAATTTAGAGAATTCTATATTTAAAAAAATCAACATTTTTTTATGACACAATTTTCCCAAATTGAACCATGTAGGCTCAGACCAAATAAAAAGAAAAGACCCCGCGCCGCGAACAACAAAAGTGAAGCCGCCATTTTATCTATGTGTGTGGTTTTAAGGTTGTGTGTTCCAAGTAACCTAAATTCACAGTATAATAATTAAGAAACGATGCTATTTGAAGCACTTACAAGTGAAAAGTGATTCCGTGAGACTTTTTATGTGATTTGCTACTGTTTTTACAAGTTTTCACTACACAGGAAGGCATAATTCTATTTTTAAGACTCGTGACGTACTAAGAGCGATGAGCATGGTTTTAGTGTAGGTGTGTGCGTGAGCGTGTATGTTTACTTGCAGGAGCACGGTTTTGTGTGGCTTCACTTTTGTTGTTCGCGGCGCGGCGTCTACTCTTTTTATTTGGTCTGAGCATGTAGGTAAGTAGTTGTGTTTTATAGTAAACAAGTCATACCTGATTAAATCAGCTGGAAGAAGGTGTGGTTGTTCACGAGTTTCCTGAAATAAGATATAATATCTGATGAGTTTCAAATATAATAAAGTAAACAAACTATATCTCAGTCTTATTAATCATAGGTTTGGAATTGTTTGTTTGCTTCTATTCTAAGAACAAGTCAGTCTTTTTTAAATCTTAATTAGTATGATGGATCACTAGAGTCTCTTCCTCATGAGCTCCTCCTCCTCCTAGCTCATCTGCACAGGCAGCAGCGCGCGGATCTGACACAATCCCACCTACAACTTCGCACCTCCAACTTAGTCTTACGTATATTCTTGATCTAAATAGGAATGATGGCTCACCAGAGTCTCTTCCTCATGAGCTCCTCCTCCTCCTGGCTCATCTGCACTGGCAGCAGCGCGCGGATCTGGCTCAGCCCCACCCACATCTCCGCTACATCCAGCTTCGTCTTCGCGTTTATCATATAAGTCTTCTCGAGAGCACGGATCAGTTCGCCAACAGCGTCGTACTGACGGACTAGGAGACTGGAAGGAAGAAATATATTATTATTATCATTAGGAGTCTGTAATATATCTGCCAGTTTCATCATGTTACATGAATTAACATATAAATAGTGTAAAACATAAATGGCAACGAAGATACATTTTTTTTTGTTTGGTACCTGGAACAGAGATATGAGTAAAATTACCTGAACATTTCTCTGACGAGTTTGGGCGTCTCGATCTGCGACTCCTCGGCCCAACTGACAATAGTGCCGATCAGGACTTTACGAAACTTCTCTTCTGGAGTCTTATTTGCCGGTTCTTCTATGGCCTGTAGGTACAATAAATAAATAAATAGCACCCAACAGTCACATACATAGTCCTGACCCCACATTAGGATTCCCTGTGTCGTGGGTATCAGAAACTACGAGTACCATGGTACCACAACACCCAGACCCGGATCAAATATTTACAGCAGAACATGCAATTTCTTCCGCAGCGGAAATCGAACCCGCGCCTCTTGCGCCTCTGCCGAGTAATCGCCCGCCACGCCACAGAGGCCGTCAAATTATTATAAGACACTTTTATAATAAAAATTACTGTAGATTCAAGTTTTTTTTTGCACTAGTACTGAACCTTTCGTGTGCGGATCCAACTCGCACTTGACATTTTTTTTTTAATTATACTTTCACTTATTCTAGTTCTCTTTCAACTATAATTAACCTTTCACACCTTCAACTCTTTCTAGTTCTCTCTAAAGACTTTCGCTCCACAGATAAATGTTTTTCAAGAAATTCCAAATGTTATTTACGTTATGATTAGTAATAGTTACCTCGGACAGTGGCTCTTGCAGAGCGTTGAGAGACACATGCACCATGAGGCTCTCGTGGATCTCGTTCATCCTGACGATGAACTCCTCGCCACAAGGACAATTCTCCTTCCAAGATTCTTCTTCCTGGTCCATGTGCTTGAAGCCTGTAAAAACATCATAGTTACCTAGTAGATTTCGTAAAAGGCCTAACCTCCGAATACTCAAACGCATCTCAAAATTGAGCACGTCTCAAATGACGATTTTTTGACAGATTATCATCAGAAACTGTCAAAAAACCGTGAGTTGAGACGTGCTCAACTCTGAGTTGCGTTTGAGTATTCGGGGGTAAGACAAGTAGGTATATAGTTGAGCTCGAGGCTTAGGACAAGTATATAGTCAAGTTTACTCCTTTTACTCCATTTACTCTTTTCTAAACTAGTAACACCTACCAGGTAGGTCCGACCTATTACTCAATTAACCTTTTGTTAGGGTTTCTGAAATGTATAGCGAATTATGTATGTTGTTTTACCATTATAATTATATAAAAATCGAAGAACTATTATTTAGTAACTATTATTAGTGTAACAGTTTTATAAAATATATATATAAATTCCTCAGCTCCCAAAAACAGAATGTTCTTCCAAACTCATATCTCGTTACAAGTTTCAAAAAATAGCTCCCCGATTTGGTGGCAAAACGCTTATCCAATCACAGCCCGAGCGGCTCTGTGAATGGCTAGCGTCATTGCTGCAAAACTTCAGACCAATCGTGGGGCTTAACAATAGAAGTGTAAATTAAAAAAATACAATAAAAATGAATTAATCCTACTGATATAAGCTACCCATAATTTAAAATATCAATTATGCCAATCAAATACTTATTATATACATACCTAATATAAAACAACCTTGTCCTCGTGGTGTTAATCACCGGAAATGACATCTTATAAATACAATTGAAAAACTTTCCTACATTAAAATAATAGTTCTTCGATTTTTATATAATTATAATGGTAAAACAACATACATAATTCGCTATACATTTTAGAAACCCTAACACTTTGAATTTATAATAAAAGCGTCCATTTTAATTGCGGGTTCCTATCAGACGGAATAGGAAAAAATAAGACAACGATGTTTTTATGAAACAAAGTATTAATAATCAGTCTTTTATAAATAAACTATATAATATCTACTAAAAAACAGCATAGAAAATCACAATCTTTTAAACAAATTTTTAACCGTATTCTGGTAATAATTTATAGAAACTACTCAAAATAAAATTAGTCTTAAAAAAAAACAGGAATACAAATATCTACGAATATTTAATTTTATCTACATAATCATTATAGGAACTATCTTATTTTTTTTTTTAGTGTAAAGTTCCGTAAATTAATATCCTGAATTTAGATGTTAGTTAAATTAATATAAAAGTCAATTTATGATTTTAATGTAAGTCACTGAACGACTACCGGTACGACATCGCCGCCATCTTGTTGTTTACGAAGGATTTGTATAAAAGCGCTCAGCCTGTCGTATCGGGCCGCTTTGCGTGTTTCGACATCGTGCTGATAACTTGTGTCTGAGTAAGTACCTATATCGTATTAATACATTAGTGTTCTGTGGGTAGGTACGTACTCTAAACACAAGTTATCAGTACGACGGTAATGTACATTACCTAGGTTAGTTACATTATATTTTAATGTGTTAATTCGATATTGCTATGCGATCTTTGCTGCCTATGCGATCTTTGCTGCCTATGCGATCTTTGCTGCCTATGCGATCTTTGCTGCCTATGCGATCTTTGCTGCCTATGCTATCTTTGCTGCCTATGCGATCTTTGCTGCCTATGCGATCTTTGCTGCCTATGCGATCTTTGCTGCCTATGCGATCTTTGCTGCCTATGCGATCTTTGCTGCCTATGCGATCTTTGCTGCCTATGCGATCTTTGCTGCCTATGCGATCTTTGCTGCCTATGCTTAGCGAGCCGAAATTTTTAACTCAATGTAGCTTTAAACCATCTCTAGAAGTCTTTAGAAGCTAGCGAGCGAAGAGAGCTTCAAACCAATGCGAGCGAAGCGAGCCAAATTTTTTAACTCAATGTAGTTTTAAACAATTTCTGAAAGCCTCTAGAAGTTAGCGAGCGAAGCGAGCTTCAAACCATTGCGAACGAAGCGAGCCGAAATCTTTAACTTAATGTAGCTTTAAACCATCTGTAGAAGTCTCTAGAAGTTAGCGAGCGAAGCGAGCTTCAAACCAATGCGAGCGAAGCGAGCCATATTTTTTAACTCAATGTAGTTTTAAACCATTTCTAGAAGTCTCTAAAAGTTAGCGAGCGAAGCGAGCTTCAAACCAATGCGAGCGAAGCGAGCCGAAATTTTTAACTTAATGTAGCTTTAAACGATCTCTAGAAGTCTCTAGAAGTTAGCGAGCGAAGCGAGCTTCAAAGCGAAGCGAGCCGAAATTCTTAACTCAATGTCTGATGGTTTAAATGCTTTAAACCATCTCTAGAAGTCTTTAGAAGCTAGCGAGCGAAGCGAGCTTCAAACCAATGCGAGCGAAGCGAGCCAAATTTTTTAACTCAATGTAGTTTTAAACCATTTCTGGAAGCCTCTAGAAGTTAGCGAGCGAAGCGAGCCGAAATTTTTAACTTAATGTAGCTTTAAATCATCTGTAGAAGTCTCTAGAAGTTAGCGAGCGAAGCGAGCTTCAAACCAATGCGAGCGAAGCGAGCCAAATTTTTTAACTCAATGTAGTTTTAAACCATTTCTAGAAGTCTCTAAAAGTTAGCGAGCGAAGCGAGCTTCAAACCAATGCGAGCGAAGCGAGCCGAAATTTTTAACTTAATGTAGCTTTAAACCATCTCTAGAAGTCTCTAGAAGTTAGCGAGCGAAGCGAGCCGAAATTCTTAACTCAATGTAGCTTTAAACCATCTCTAGAAGTCTTTAGAAGCTAGCGAGCGAAGCGAGCTTCAAACCAATGCGAGCGAAGCGAGCCAAATTTTTTAACTCAATGTTGTTTTAAACCATTTCTGGAAGCCTCTAGAAGTGAGCGAGCGAAGCGAGCCGAAATTTTTAACTTAATGTAGCTTTAAACCATCTCTAGAAGTCTCTAGAAGTTAGAGAGCGAAGCGAGCCAAATTTTTTAACTCAATGTAGTTTTAAACCATTTCTAGAAGTCTCTAAAAGTTAGCGAGCGAAGCGAGCTTCAAACCAATGCGAGCGAAGCGAGCCGAATTTTTTTACTTAAACTTTCGCATTTATAATATAAGTAAGAAGTAAGATTTTAGTTTCGACGATGTAGATTGTGTGCTTATTTACCTACTATAGACTTCGACTTTGAAACAAGACGAGACACTTACCTTAAAACTGAGTTCATCTGTTCTCTGGGCGGACAGCAGAATTCCCTGGTCTTCTTGGCAGCCACGGCGCTCGGCAAATCTGACTGCTTGATTTCTTGGTAACGTCTGAAAGCAAGAAAAATATGCGTACATAATATTTAATCAGTTCAAGCTGGTATTATTGTTTCTGGTGGCCACAAGCATTGATTGATTGGCTTAGATTCCCGCTGCGGGAGTATTCTATCAGCCATCTGGCTCCCTTTGCTTAGTTGGGGGCTAGATGGTGCTGTATGATAATGTCCTCAAATATTTATATTTATACTAGCTGCCTCTCGCGTCTTTGCTCGCGTAGTAGGTACCCAGATGAAAAATAGCCTATATGTTAATCCAGTATATATCCGTTCAGCCGTTTAGGCGTGATTGAGGCACAAACATCCAAACTCACAAACTTTCGCATTTATAATATAAGTGAGATTTATAGAATTTTTTTTTTTAAAGCAGGGTTATGCCGATGTTACCTCAACTGATCGCTCTGCAGATCGCCTACGAAGTCGTGAGCAAAAGCTATGATGGCTTCCACTCTATGCCTCAGTTGTATGTCGTTCAGATGTTGTTCCTGTGCTCGTCTTTTCCTTCTATAGGACATAATTAGAAACATTTATAGAAACTTCAAAAATTTATTTACAAAGACAATCTATATTATCATTAAAAACTTTCAGGTAATCGGTGTAATAATAAGAAAATAGAGTGATAGGTTAGCGTGGGCATGTTATGCGGAGGGAAGAAAGTCGTGTTACAAGGAAAGTGCTGAATATGAATGCGGATGGATGCACGGACAGAGGAAGGCCTAAGAAAAGATGGATGGATTGTGTGAAAGAGGACATGCGTATGAAAGGAGTGAGTACTGAGATGACGAATGATAGAAGATGGAAGAGAAAAACATGTTGTGCCGACCCCACCTAGTGGGATAAGGGCAGGAAAATGATGATGATGATGATGGTGTAATAATATTTAAAATAATAATGTTTAATTTTTTAATAATATTTATTTATATGTATGTATATATTGTATATATCTACACTAATATTATAAAGAGGAAAACTTTGTTTGTATGTTTGTTTGTTTGTACTGAATAGGCTCAAAAACTACTGGACCGATTTTAAAAATTCTTTCACCATTCGAAAGCTACATTATCCACGAGTAACATAGGCTATATTTTATTTTGGAAAAAAATAGGGTTCCGTAAGATATTTGGGTTTTTCGGACACAAGGTGTAAAAAATCAACCAGAAAAGTTACTTATTTTGCGTACGCTGCCTAAACTATAAAAGATAGAACCATAAAATGTTCTAATTAATTGTAGATCTTATAAATATCTACAAAAAAGTCCGCGACACACTATACCCATCTATGTCGAGTGAGGCACAGCAACCATTTTTTTATTTAAAAATCTTGAATTTTTTTTGGACTACATTTAAACGCGTTTATTTTACTCATGCTATTAATCCTTATCAAAATAAATGATTTCATCACTAAGAACAGTTTATGGAGATAATATTTGGTCTTTGAATGATTAAAATTGGACGTTTGGTTTTGAAGTTATGGCGAAATTAAAATATTACGATTTTTGCTGCACGGCCCGTTGCGAAGTGGGCGTCACCAAGGCGGGGGTGCGCGTGCGGGAGGGGAGTTTAGATCTATGAGTAAGGTACCCGCGCGGCTCAGTCGCGAGGTCGGCTCCCTACGCAGCGGTCGTGCGCGAAGTCTATATAGTATAAAAATGAATCGCAAAATGTGTTGGTAAGCGCATAACTCAACAACGCCTGGACCAATTTGGCCAAATCTTTTTTTAAAATGTTCGTTGAAGTTCAAGGATGGTTTTTACGGCGAGAAAAATTAGAATTATTGCTGGAAAAACCCTAAAAATAGCCCTTTTCTTTTTCCCATACAAATGATTTGTAACTAAAACGTAGTCAATTTGAGCTTTATTGCTATGGTATAAAGTTCATATTAAATTACAAGCACTTGAATTATTAATTTTAAGGCGATACGAAGTTCGCGGGGTCAGCTAGTTGTATATATTTTTGTAGATATATATTATTTGTATATATTTATATTGTGTGTAGTATATCTTATTAGTTTATTATATTTGTAAGCTTATCTCTATGTTTTTCTTTTTTATGTCTCTGTACACATAACTTCCACTTGTGTTAAAGCCTCTCCCTTGCCTCAAAGGTTTGCTGGCAGAAAACTCTTTAAGAGTTAAGCTCGCCTTTGTACATGTACTTTTTAATGTTTTGTGTGTATTTGTTTCGTTTCGTGCGTGTACAATAAAGAATTTCAGATAATGGAAACTTGTGGGTAAGGCAGTAAAAATTTTATGAATTGTAACTTTCAAAGGTGGGATCCCACGTCTCAGGGTTGATCATGATGAGGAGCTTCTCAACGTCTTCATCTCGCATCATACAGACTAGAAGGAGACGGTCTACCAGTTTGATCAGAGGTTTGAAATACATTTAAAAAGTTTGTTTTGATGTGTTTGACTTAATTACAGCTTAACGTCTGAAGAATAATAAACTCTTATCGGATTAACAGGTTGAGTTGCCTATGAATATTTATTTATTTATTAAAATGAGAGTTGGCCTGATGATAGGGGTAAAGTACTTACAGGAAGAGTGTACTCACAGGAAGAGTATATTATCAGGAAGAGTACTAACAGGAAGAATGTATTGTCAGGAAATTATACTCGCAGGAAGAGTGTACTCACAGGAAGAAGGTATTCGCAGGAAGAGTGTACTGTCAGGAAGTGTGTACTCACAGAAAGAGTGTACTGACAGGAAGAGTGTACTCACAAGAAGAGGTTCTCATTGGTGCCGCCCACGGGGTCGCGGTTGTGCACCTGGTTGGTTGTAACTGCGTCCGCCAACGCCTGCATCACGAACTCACGGACCACCTCCAGCGGTAAGTAGGGGGAGTAAAAGTTGCTGATCTCCGTTATACTCTCTCTGAAACAAGATGTTTTGAGAGATGAAGATAAATTGGGACTGGAAGATTTTCTATCGAAATAACAACATTCAGTACCTATTCGTAGGAATTCACAGTTAAAATTACATGTGTCAGAACAAAATTAAGTTAACCTTAGTTTGGGGCTAGATGGCGATACATATTTGTCGGAGATTAATTATAGCGCCATCTACAATCACACTGCAACACTGACTCACTACCTACAGAACGCAAGCGTGACGTCACAGCCGAGTCATGCTTGGATGCGGCCGTTGGAGCTGGCGGGCAGTCTATTTTTAGAGCTCGTGCCGAGCGGGACGTATCTGTTCTGCCTACTTGTTTATTCAAGAGTTACTTGGTATTTGTACTGGACGCTAATAACTTCGTACGATTATACCGAGTGTGATTTTTTTCTCGAGGTTACCCATTATGTCGGAACCCGACGAGAACACGTGCCCACTGAGCCCTACAAATCGGCCACCTGGGACATATTTATATTCTTCCGAATGTCTGTGAACACGAAAGCAAGCAAACTCACGTGATATCTTTACAGATATCACGTGAGTTTGCTTGCTTTTTTCATTCTTCATCTGCGGTCGAACACTCTCTGTTTGCAGCGAGCGGAGGCTGTGCCCCATCTCTGGGTCTTCGTACAACGCCTTCAGTTCCGGTCCCAGGGGGATCACGAACTCGTTTTTGCACACCTCCCTGGAAAAAACAAAAACAAGCAAAAAAAGTAAGAACTTGTCTGTTATATAATTATCTTCTTGATTCTTAGACATTATGGGCATGCATTATTATTATTATTATTATTATTATTATTATTATTATTATTATTATTATTATTAGCCCATATCGTCCCACTGCAGGGCAAAGGCCTCCCTATCCCCCTTCCACCTTTCTCTATCCTGTGCTTTGGAGGACCAATCCTTCATGAATGAGTCCAAGTCGTCCCGCCATCTCAGTGTTGGTCTGCCACGATGCCGTTTACCACCATTAGGAGCCCACTCGGTAGTGGTTTTCGCCCATAGGTCATCCGACATACGGCAGACGTGCCCTGCCCAGTTCCACTTCAAAGTGGCTGCTTTCCGAGCAACGTCAGCGATTTTTGTTTTGGAGCGCAGTATGGTGTTGCGTATTCGGTTAGTGAGTTTTACTCCGAGAATACTGCGCTCCATCACTCGCTGGCAAGCCCCGAGTGTGGACCTCTGCTGAGCCGTCAAAGACCAAGTCTGCGCGCCGTACGTGAGGATAGGGAGAATGCATACGTCAATGAGCTTGCGCTTAAGGGAGATTGCCTGCATGCATGCAGGCAATAAAATAACGAACGAAACTAAAGTTCACACAATCACTTTAATAAAGCTACGATCTCAATAATTAAATTTGAATACAGATAAGTACTTTAAATTACAAAACGGAACGGAACGGAATGACAGAAGTCAAAAACTCGTCACTTGAGATTGAGACGTGCTCAACTCTGATGCATTTGAGTATCCGGGGGTTATACTATATGCTTCTCTCCCCGAGCATGTCGTAAAAGGCGACAAAGGGATCTTCTCCAAAATGATGGACCACCTATATGGGCGATGGGCTGATCACCTGTCACCATGGTTCGCCATATCCATCTTGGAAGTTTGGATCAGAAGTGGTTGCAAGTTTTATTATGTTTACTTGTGGCTCTGCCCACCTCATTAGGGATACGGCGTTATAATATGTATGTATGTATACTATAATATTGGAAAGCTTTAGTTTGCTTGAAATTACCAGCGTAAAGCTCAAAACGCAACGATAGCGCGTACTTTACCTGTGCTGCCATCTAGTATTTCATAATTCTGTTCTTTTCCAGATGCTGTTCAAGCGAAGCTGGTGTACTCACATGGTAGTGGCGTGCGACTCGAGATGCATCGCAATGAGGATGTCGTAGAAGCCCTGGCGTAGTGGACCAGACATGTACTGAGACTGTATTGCGTACAGCAATTGCTTCTGATCCACGTGTTGGCATAGTGCGTGGGCGGCTCTGAAATATAACAATTTAAATGTAACAATCTAAAACACACGCACACAGTCATGCTTACACATATACACTAAACTTCTTAATATGCACATGTAACTTAAAATAACATAACTTAACATAGCTCTTTTATTGTGAATGCAAAAGTTTGTGAAGATGTGACGATGCTTGTGCCTCATAATTTACTTCTAAATGGCTGCATGGATTGAGTGAAACTTTAGATATGCATAGCATGTGTGCTGTGAGTATTTTTGTGTTTTATGGTTTTAATGCATTTATTATTACTTATTATACCTACGCAACCCCATGTACCCATACGTTAACACTAACACACACACACACACACACACACACTCTCACACACACACACACACATCTCATGATTTCTGATTTATTTAACATAATATAACTGTCATGACTCATCATGAGCTGCCCCTCCTAATGTAGCACATGAGTAGGTATGCCTTTAAGTCACTGTTGCAAATCTGAAACGAGGCAGAAATCATTGTTATTGTTTTTATAGGTAGGTACATACTTTCATGTTTTTGGAAATAAAGATTATATTCTACTAATATAATGAAAGTGAAAGTTTATTAATTAAAATTTAAATTAATTTATTTTAGTTCGCTGATGCTCTCACAAATACTATTATGTAATACCTACTAAAATAAATAGTTGATTAAAATATTACCCTTGTTTGATTTAATTCCTCTCTTGTTCGGAGGTAGGAAATTTGATGTAGGTTGGCATCATTCAAGGCATTCACCGCTTACTCTATGCAGAGGCTTACAGGTGCTAACCAAAAGTTTCCCACTGGCTTTTGATAGCTACTGGTGATCAGGAAATTGAGGGTTGTAAGTATCTGGAAAAATACAGTAAATATTGTAGGTTTCAGTCTAACCTAATACCTAACCTAGGTACCATTTTATTATTGTTCAATAAATTAAGTTTAGCTAACACAATACTTACTTTGACTTCTGTTGTAATGCTAGAACATCTCTGAGGCCCAGAATTAACTAGCCTGCCTCCAAGAACGCCGCACAATACCAAAACAACTCTTTGGCCACCTTATAAAATAGCACGAAAAATTTAGGGTCCAGCTCAGCAGAATCCCTTGACAGTCTCCTATTTATGTGTGGGCGTCGCTGGCGCCAGCATATCA
Source organism: Scotopteryx bipunctaria (assembly GCA_949320045.1). Lineage (NCBI taxonomy): Eukaryota > Metazoa > Arthropoda > Insecta > Lepidoptera > Geometridae > Scotopteryx > Scotopteryx bipunctaria. The sequence goes on along the minus strand of OX439450.1, from coordinate 5,575,660 downwards.
TACGTTGTCTTCGAAGAACAACGTCCATTTTTATCACTCCGTTAAAATATTATGTAGGTATATCCAAGTTTTTTTCAAAACAAACAATGCAATATGTCAGTCAATATTTTGATTGATAATTCGTTCGGAAACAAGTTGTGATTGGTTTGATGTAGCTAACCATTTTACGTTATAGGTATATTTTTTTTTGTTCTCTAAACTTTAAAATATAACGAAAGTATTAGTAGAAAGAGTTTAGCAATTTTATAATTCAATATTTATTTACTTGAGATTAAAATTGTAAACAAAAAAATAAAATCAATCTAAAACCGATTGTTTTCCGAAAGACCGGATGCTTGATTTTGAACGAATCACGTAAAACCAAAACACGGTCATAGACAACTAGTATTATGGCATGCAGAATACAGTTTTTGATTTCACACCATGGCGTGTCTCGTTTGTGTTTAGAGACACGATGACATTTGGCTCGTTACGTGGCTCGTTTTCTTTGGTCATCGTGAATAGGGCCCCTGTTGAGTGCCAGCCAATGTCATCTATATAAACGATCTACTGATACTGATACTACTATGTCCACTGATACAATCGTATCTGTGATTGTGAATGCCCCTAACCAATCATAAATTATCGGCTAACGAATGAATTATTTTACAAAATATTCTTCCGTAAATTTATTTAGAACACAGTTACAAAATTTTTTTATTATTGTAGGTAATTTGTCCGTTTGTTAGGTCTATTTGAAAAGGTGACAATAATGAGAAGTTTTTATTCAAATCAAATATTTCCAATGATCTACTTATAAAAGTGTACATATATATATTTTTTTTAATAAATGACGATAATTTTTGAAATTAAGCACAGTATTTTATGCTCCAAACCGGTAATGGTATGCTTCGCTTCGAACTTTCACAGGAGACTAGGAAGGAAACACTGCTGGCTGGTGCTGCTGTTATAAGAGGGGAACCTAGGGGAACGAAAAAAACCGAACGAACGAACGAACGAAACTGAACTGAATGTTTATTATTCGTTCATTGTTTGTTTATTCCACTGGTTCTACTCTGTTCCACAGACTATAAGGATCTCTGTTTCACTCATGGTTCCACTATCAAGTGTGTATGTCAAAGTCACAGCAGTAAAATCTCAGCCAAGAACGTTACCATCCATGTTGGGTTCTGCACACCTTGAAGTAATTGAGTTTTTGAAACTTTTAAATTTTAAAACTAATTTGTTATAATTTCCTTACCACTATCCCAATAGGTGGGATCGACATAACATAATTTCCCTCTTCAATTAAATAACATATTTTACTAAAATATATCCCAGAAAGTTTATGGTATTTGACAGTAGGTATAGGTATGTACGTTTGCTATATTTATTTGTCTACTAAATGGCACTCGTTTTATCAGTAGAAACGAAATGAACCAAAAACGAATGAGTGAAATGTGAAATCACAGAAAAGTAAAATTATTATACTAGACGAAGTACCTTTAGGTTCAAAGTACACTATACTACTTATAACGTGTGTTTATAATTTTCTTTGCTAGAATTCACTATTATTATGTTGTAGTCTCGTTGTAGTATTCTCTGGTCTTCGCTACGCTACTAGTTTAGTATTGTAAATTATTTATATGTGACTACACCATACGAACGAACGAACCCCACCACGGCGTACAGAGGAAGGAACCCTAATTCAAATACAAAGCAAGTAGCATAGATTTTCTTTCCTGGATAATGTTATGTTGTCTTCAAAATCAACTAAATAACTAAATGAAACAAGTTCTGAACATCTAATGCTTTATTGTTACTACTACCATGAACTTGGAATTACTAGGTAATTATTGTTGTTTTTATAATTTGTTATTCAAACAGGTAGGTAATTTTCTAGGCAAATATTTTACATTTTCTATTCGTTTTCAGAATCATTTGGTCAGAACTATCCTGAGGTGAGTTACTAACTTATCCATACCAATTGTTATGTATAATTGTTATATAATAATCTTTCTATGAAAAAGCTACTCTGGAAGAACTAAGTATATATTTAAGCCTGTTATGAAAGTGGTTTAAAATGCATTTTATTAGAGCCTCAGTCAAACATTACTGCTTCATTTTTGTTCTTAAAAAGAAATAGATAGAACCGACCGATAGAGAGTGGGATGATGGCAGGAAGATGATAATGATGGAAATGAGAATAATACTGTTCTGTTTACAAACCAGTAGTGTAGTTTACATATTTTTCAGGAATTTGATGGATCCTTGGACTCTATATCTCTCGCGGCTACTTGCGCCTTCAATCGCAGAGGTACCCTATTAGCAGTTGGCTGCAATGATGGCAGGATATTCATATGGGACTTCCTGACTAGAGGCATTGCCAAGTCACTGTCCGCACATGTGTACCCTGTTTGTAGCCTTAGCTGGTCAAGGAACTGTAAAAAGGTAATACATTCATAATATCATGCATGTTTCCAATGTATGTATGTTCATATGAGCTAGTGGCCAACTCTAGTGACAGAGTTTTTAGGCTGCCTAAAGGCCTCCGTCATGGCTTGACGACTTAAAAGCCAGGACCGACTGTTTAACGTGCCCTCCACATATTGTTGCTTAACTTTAACAATCAATCAAGAACGTCTAAGCAAGCTACGCCACAAGCGCTTCATTGTTTCCAATAGGAATAGGCAGAGACAAAGAAAAAATAATAAAAAAACAAGTAAAGTAAAAAGAGTAAAGTCTTCTAAGATATGTTTCTAAAAAGAATACTAGCATCATTTTCGAAAACTAGCTGCTGTACTGACTAATGTAATGGCTTATTTCAGCTCCTATCAGCATCAACAGATCACAATGTCTGCATTTGGGATGTACTATCTGGGGAGTGTGAGCAGCGTTACAGATTCCCCACTCCGATACTGAGAGTGCAGTTTGATCCGAGGAATGACAAAAGATTCCTTGTGTGTCCGATGAGGCATGCAGCATTACTGGTAGACACTGATGGAGAGCATAAGATACTCCCTATAGATGAGGATGTAAGTTGGTATCTCCAGTTTGGCTGAAGTATAGTTAAAAAGTAGCTTATAGGCTATTCCAGGTCACATACTATATCCATTCCAAGTTTCATCCTTTGAAGATAGTGGATAGCCCAATCTGTGAGTCGTTCGGGGTAAAAGAAGATGTGTACCACCTTTTAATTGAGTGTGTCCGGATTGCACATATGAGGCAACAATTGTTTCATTATAAATTGCCTGATAGAGGCATCTATCAGGCAATTTATAATCCAAGTTGATGTTTTTTTGTTTCTTTATTAAATATTTTAGTGAGTGAAAGAAGATGTAGTGATGAGGATTGAGAAAGGTATGTTAAGATGGTTCGGTCATGTAGAGAGGATGAATGAAAGAAGATTAACGAAACAGGTGTATGAGGCGAGTGTGAATGGTACCGTTGGAAGGGGAAGACCTCGGCGCACGTACCTGGACCAAATCAGCGACGTTTTGGAAAAGGGCCAGGTCAAGAGTACCCTAAACTGACGAGCATGCATGAGGAATGTGATGAGAGTGAAGGAAGCAAAAGAAGTATGTCAGGATCGTAGCAAATGGCGATCCGTGATCTCTGCCTACCCCTATGGGAAACAGGCGTGATTTTATGTATGTATGTAATAAATATTTGTGGACATTTCACACAGTGCCATCTAGCCCCAAACTAAGCAAAGCTGATAGAATACTTACATACATTTTTTTTGTAAATACATACTTATAATACTTAAACATTTCTCCCGTAGCGGGGATCGAACCCGCGCCTCTTGCGTCTTAGCCGAGCACTCGCCCGCCACGCCACAGAGGTCGTCAAAATTAGTATAGTTATATTAAACTTACTAAAATTAATCTTTCATTTACAGGGAGACATCAATGTAATAGGATCTTTTGATAGAAGAGGAGACAATGTGTACACTGGCAATGCAAAAGGCAAAATATTAATTCTAGATTCTCAAACATTATCGATAAAGGCTAGTTTTAAGATAACTGTGGGCACATCAAGCACAACTAGTATTAAAAGTATTGAATTTGCAAGAAGAGGAGAGTAAGTTATTTATGAATTTCAATAAACAATAATACTAATAAGTATTTTTGGGATAGTATTCAATTTATAATCTGTATTTGCAGTTGCTTCCTTGTGAACACATCAGACCGTGTGATTCGAGTTTATGACACAAATACAGCACTTAAATGTGGTGTGAATGGAGAGCCAGAGCCTATACAAAAACTACAGGATCTTGTAAACAAGTAAGTGTCATGCTTTTAAAAGTATGTGCAAGATTATGATGTTGGTGTTTGATAAAAAAAATAGCTTTTTTGGTACCCAGGTATAGAGTAGCCTATATTTTGGGCATAACAATGACCTATTTTCCAAGTTTCATTAAAATCCATTCAGCTGTTACATTGTGATTGAGGTATAAACATCACCTTACATAGTCCCATCTTCACATCCATACACCAACTGGACTAAGTTGAATGAATCTTGGAACATACATACTTAGTATGTGACCTGGAATAACATATAGGCTACATTCTATCCGAATACCACGCGAGCGAAGACGCAGTCGGAAGCTGGTCTATAATAAAGAACTACATACTTGGCCCTAAACTAACAAAATATATTCTAGAACAACCTGGAAGAAGTGTTGCTTCTCAGGAGATGGCGAGTATATCTGCGCTGGGTCGGCGCGCCAACACGCCTTGTATATTTGGGAGAAGTCTATCGGCAATCTCGTGAAGATCCTACACGGTACTAAAGGAGAGTTGCTCTTGGACGTCGTGTGGCATCCGATTCGGCCCATCATCGCTAGTATTAGTGCAGGTTGGTGTGAGAAATACACATGTGTATTATTTTTCGAAGCGTAAGGCAATGGACTAAAATTAATAGTAGGTACAAAAGTTCACCCGACAGTGGGATATTATAGGTTGTAGAAGTTTTCAGATTAATGGCTAACTGTTCATGTAAGATTCGTTGTGAAACATACATAATATTTTAAACACTGACCAAGTTTAGTCATGGCTAATCTATTGAGCCTACACCTAAAGGATCCCAAGGACGCCGACCACGAAGCCACTTGACGCCTTATGGAGCCCACAATCCTTCCGGCATACGGCACACATGACCTGCCCAATCCCACTTAATCATGACACATCACAATATTTTATTACAGGAGTGGTATCAATATGGGCGCAGAACCAAGTGGAGAACTGGTCAGCGTTCGCGCCAGACTTCAAGGAACTGGATGAGAATGTTGAGTATGAAGAGAGGGAGAGTGAATTCGACGTGGAGGATGAAGACCGCTCCGTGGACCAGACTGGGGAGAGTTTACATGATGAGGAGGTTGAAGTGAGTCAAGTTGTTTAGCATTCATACTAATTCATTTTTCCATTTATGCGCAAAGAGAATATTATAACTGTTGTTGGGTGTAAAATGGGTCTTTATTTGCGGCAAATCATGTTTGGTTAAGAATATAGTAGAAAAATATAGAAAATAACAATGAAATTTTAAATAATTTTGTCACACGCTGTGTTGTACGCTTAAATCATACAATGCATGGTTGTGTTGCGACGACGTTGCCAGCTCGCTGCATTCGCGGGCAATGCACTGTTGCCGCTCTTATCCATCCTCTCATGTCCATGCTCGTAGATAAAACTCAAATTCCTTACCTACCTACCTATAAACTCGGTTATTTTCAAAGTTCAAAATTACTACCTAAACTACTTTGTTGTAGGTGGATGTAACAACGTGTGAGCCGGTAGCTGCGTTCTGCAGCTCTGACGAGGAAGGAGAAGACGAGAACATGCTGTCATTCCTTCCCATCGCGCCGGAAATCGAAGACCCTGAAGTATGTTGAGTCTTGTCTCTATAGTTCATGACCTTACATTATCATCAGTCTGTCATCAAGTACTGAATAACCTCCTTTTGTAGCTATATGTACCTGACTTAGCTTTTAAATGCAGTTTTTTTACATTGGAGGACGCCTTAGTTTTGACGACCTCGATGGCGAGGCGGGCGAGTGCTCGACTGAGATACAAGTGGCGCGGGTTCGATTCCCGCTACGGGAGTAATGTTTGTATGTTCTGCAAATATTTCTTCCTGGTCTGGGTGTTGTATTATGTATTAGAATGTATTTACAAAAAAAGTATTTAAGTATTCTATCAACCATCTGGTTCCCATAGTACAAGCTTTGCTTAGTTTGGGGCTAGATGGCGCTGTGTGAAAAGTCCGCAAATATTTATTTTATTTATTTATTATTTAGTATTCACCATAGAGTACCTACGCCTTATAGCTGAAAAATGGTTCCAAACTAAATGGCATCCTTGCGCTGATTGCTCTAAAAACTAGGTGTAGCGCCTTCTGTGTTCGCCAAAGCCCGCTATCAGCTCATCTGCGCCCCACGGCATAAATTCATTCAAACAAAATACCTATTTACCAACTACTCTAGCTTAATTTGATTGTTCCAGGATGGGTGGGCGGCGACGCAAGAGACCGTGACGCCAACGGAAACTCCTGAGAAACTAGAACCCGCTGCTAAGAGGCCGAAGAGCAAAACATATGATATCACACTCAAGATTGCACCTCCAGGTAATTATTGCTTAGGATTATAGATCCTACAGGGTGAGTTTTCTCGAGTCTTCTCAGGCAGATATGAAACTGTTTTTAGGATTCACAGGTTCGATTTTGATAAAAATAACTGCATTAAATATCTTTAGTTTCAAGATAATTGTTTTCAGACTTTGAGGACACTCGAAAACACTCCCTGTATATTTTTCATCTTATGATGTATTAAAATTTTCTTTACAGATGATTGAATGTTTCACTTTCTTTTACAGAACAAACCATTTCCTTTGGAGGAAAAAATAAACAAGCTGCAGGAAACAAGAAAGTGGCTGGACGGCCTCGCAAATAAAATTATATAAATCATATCTGAGTTTTACTAATAATGAAACATCATAATTAGGAGAAAACATTTATTTTGCAAAAAAATGTATCGTATCGATTTTTAATAAAATTCGTATCCAGAGTATACTGTAAGTACTATCGTTTGTATATAAATAAATCTCACTTAATAAACATAACCAAAAAAATAATACGTCGCTTATTCGAGACCAAAAAAGACTCATCTTTTTTTTATTAAATATACTCTAAATTCTAACACTTTATTACATTTTAATATCATACATCGGATAAATAATATCTATCGTAATATTTACAAGTCACTTCTAAGTGCGATACTCAGATCAATACAATCTAGTTAAATACAATATTTCTTACCGTCATTATTCCTTTACTACGCAAGTGAATACTGGAGTTTGCTCATAAGTGTAGGGAACCCGAACATGATAGTATGGGACTTTCGTTAGAGATCAAGTTATTAGACAACTTGTCAAGGGACAATACTCAAATTATTTTTTCAGTAATTTAACTATTTCTCGTGCGTGTAGCTTTATCATCATTCTGTAGATTCGGATGACGAGTCCACTGTCAAACGTGAGGTATACCATAATAAAAACACAATGTGAACATTGTGGTCCTTATACAATTCCCTACGCGTCTATATCGTCATGCTGGCTGGAGAAGTAGCTAACAAGCCCTCCGAACACACCACCCTCTTCTCTGTTTGGTTCCTCCTTGACGCTGCCGAGCATAGGTTCGGTTTTGATCGCGATAGTCGAATCGGCCTCTGCCTGCTGAGCGGTCTCTTTAGGAGATTCCGGGGGCTCGAAATCCCGCGGCTGCGGTTCCGAGTTGAACTCTCGCCGGGATTCAGAGGGATCAAATTCCCGACGGGCCTCCGAGGGTTCAAATTCCCGTCTCGGCGGCGACTGCGGAGGGACAGAGTCGCGCGGAATCGGTTGCGGAAGCAAAGTCCGTCGTTCCGCATACTGGTAAGACAAGGGAACGTTCGGGCTCGCACGCTCGTGCGGAGGGGGCAAGTGATGGGCCAGATGGGGGGGAGTCCGCGCAGGATGTGGGGGCGGTGTGCGACGGGGCGCGTGGAGCGGCTGCGACATCATGTGCGCGTTGTGAGGGGAGGGGGACTGCGCCAGTGCGGGCGGCGGCGTCGGCCGCGAGGGGACCAGAGGCGCCTGCAGGATTTGAGACTGCTGTACGTACGGCTGATGCAGCGGGGGGTTCTGCGGCGGCGTGAGCGACTGCCGGCGCGGCGGGCCCGGCGAGCGCAGCGGTGAGCGGGACTGCGACAGGTGCGCCTGCATCGGCAGGCCGGACGCGGGCGACGTCAGCGGCGGGTGCGAGTGCGCCTGCGGGGGCAACGTTGGTCGGTGGACAATCAGGGGGGTCGCCTGTGGGGGCAACGCCGGCCGGTGGGCAATCAGGGGGGTCGCCTGCGATGGCAGCCGGTGGTGGGACTGCAGGCGGTGGGAGGTCGCCGGCGGATGCGTCAGCGGATGAGACGTCGGAGGGGGGATGCCGGGGATGGATGGTACCTGTGGGTGCGCGGGGCGCGGCGTCCGTTGGGGGGAAGGAGGGCGGGGCGGGCCGTTGACGACGCCGGGGATGTCTCTTGGCCCAGGTGGTAGGTTCTGGTTGGGCATGGGGTGGTGCGAGTGCGGGGGCAGGCCGGGCACGGCGCCGTGCGGCGGCGGCCTTGGCAGGCCGTACGGCCGCAGGTGCGCGGGGAGATAGGGCCGCGGGGGACCCTCCGTCGGCGCCGGGCTGCGAGGCCGCTCCGCTGATAGGTATTGCTGGAATTGAATAAATTACTTTATTACTCACATATCTTCTGAAAAGAAGTATTCTAGTAGTCCTTAAATTAAGCACATCAAGCTTTGCAAAATATCGAACTGGTGTGTGAAAGTGACAAAGCTGAAACTAGCCGATTGCTTCTATCAAAGCGCGATGTGTAAAACTTTGGCTTAAAGGAATTGAACAACATGACGAATGTCGATCGTTTCGATCTGTCCTAGTATTTGATCATGCTCATACAGTACCAATGCCATTACTTAAAGAGTCAAAAGTAAACTCACCTGTAAGGTATGATGCGCCTCCGGTGCATAATGCGGCGGTGCGTATGGGCCGTAGGGCGCGTAGTGCGGCGCGTATGGCCCTAGCGGGAACCGCGGCCGTCTATCTTTGTTCTCAGTGTGCTTGATCTTGGGATGTCTCGGTGTGTCCTCAGCCCGTTGGGTACCGCCTATGCTTTCGCCTGGCGATGTTGGTGGTGATCTGAGAAAAAAAAGACCCGAGTTATGTATGACTAAATTCTTGGTATTTTAGTTATGACTGATGTTTTCTATCCAAGCTTCCATGAGTCAAGTTCAATAATACTGATCCAATGATATTGACAGTGGTAAGCTGACGGAATCTTATGAAATTCCTTATTATTATTATTACTCAGTTCTAATCGATTCACCGAGCTCAGTGAAAGCTTTTTTCCCAGTAGCAGGACAGAATAGGCCAAGTAAAAAAATCAAGACAAAAACCTCTCAATCCTTCTTCGCAATGTGCTTATTTATGTATACTAGCAGCCGCCCGCGGCTTCGCTCACGCGGTACCCAGATAAAAAGAACCCTATGTCCCATTCCAGCACACGTAGTTACCTAGTAGAGCAGTATTTGAACTGCCTGACTTTTTTGTGCCATTTTGAACCTTATGCAGAACAAGTAAGCACAAAAAAGTCGAGCAGTTCAACTACTGCCCTGCTCTATGACCACATAGTAACCCACCTGCAGTGTTAACAGTCCAAAATATTATCGTATAAATAACAATTTTTTTTAGACGCTAATGAATGTAGGTAGTGTAATTTGACATTGACAGTTCCTTTTCCATATGTTTTGTATCATCTATTACTAATCTGTGGTATCATCGCTGTCATATGTCAAAATAAAAGTATTCTATTTTTCATGAAAAAAATGCCAAAAATAAAGAATTTACAGGTAATTATGACATCAACTAAATGAGAAAAATCGGCTCTTTAATTTGATATAGGTTATGTGCAGTTTTAGACCAAAAATCGATTCCAGGTTTTCATCTCTTTTCACCCCTTTAGAGGTTGAATTTTGAAAAATCCCTTCTTAGTACACCCCTACGTACCAAGGTTTACCTACACTGAAAATTTCAAGTCTCTACGTCCAGCGGTTTAGGCTGTGCGTTGTCTGTCAGTCAGTCAGTCAGTCAGGACAAAGATTCTTATAATATAAGAAGATAAGATAAGAAAATTAAAAATGAAATAAGTTAAGAAAATACATACCTGTACTCTGGCTCCGTCTTGACCTCAGCCTTGATCTTAATCGGTGGTTCGTCATGTGACAATCCAGAGGGGCCAGTGGGAGTCGGGGCTCCATGCTTCATTCCCGATGTCCCTGGCGCTGGCGACATCGGCCTTCCCAACTGAGGTCCACTCATCGGTGGACCCTGAGGTCCCTGAGGTCCCGGTGAGTCTAGGACACGAGGCCCTAACGCCCCAGGTGGTATTCTCGGAATTGGTGATCCGTGATTCGGCCCAGCATGTGTATTCGGCGGTGCCTCGTGCGGCGGCGGATGATTCGGGTTTAGCAGACCAGGAGGTCGTCCCAACTGGTTCAGATGATTGGGTGGGCCAGCTAAGTGACTCGGCCCTAAGTGGGCTTGATGGTTCCCGCCTATTGTTGTTGGTGGGCCTAGATTCTGTGCCCCGTGGTTGGGACCTGGGATATGGCCCATAGGAGATCCCAGATGGCCTGGTGGGTTTGGCGAGGCGCCGGGTCGGTCCGGTAATCCCTGAGGCATGGCGTTAGGCGGCGGCCCTCGGTATCCGAAGCCAGGTGCATGATGCATAGATCCCGGGGGACCCGGGTGGTGCATAGACGTAGGAGGCCCTGGTGGTCCTGAGAAAATAAATATGTAAGCATTTGTTTATAAATTTAATTTTTAACAATAACTTTTTTGCCTTGTTAATAGAACCTAACATTTGTATACTGTTGCACTAAATCAATAAATGCTTAACGTAAATAAAAGTAATATTTCATCTCCTTCAAAACAAAGTCGGTATTTGTGCGCTTAGTTCTTCTAAAATACGGGAGATTTTTTGTATAAAACGTGCATATTTAATTGGTTGAAATAGATAATAAAATTAAATTGCTTGGGCAGTTACCTAAGTTATGACGCCACATTGTACATAGCACCCATGCGAAACCGGGGCGTGTCGCTACTTCATAATAAAAAAATATAAGCTAAGTACGATTTATCATCAATTAATTATTTGCAATTTTCAAATATTTTAGGCAGTAAACATCGATATTAACATAACACCTATCAGTTTATTTTTAACCCGATAACGTCCTACATGTATATTATAATATTACGATACCGTCAATTCATATTAAAATCCGAAGATAAATGACTATCGACACCGTTGCCATAGTAACGTGCAAGTCTTATTTCTTTATTTGAGAAGCTGAAGTCAGGATAAGACTAAAGACGTAAGATCGTATCCATTTCTTATGTATTTTAGTAAAAGAGCCACATAATGTTATAAACAAATCCCTACCTTCGGTATATAACGAGTTTCCTTCACTGTTTGTTTTTATTTCCTCCATTAAAGCCGCCGATATTCAATAAATTATAATTTGACATCTTGTTTTAAGTATCGATTTTACGTCACTGTCGTTAGTTTCGTTCATTCGTTCAGACATTGTGTTCCAGAGTCAGCAGTTTCGGATTGGAATTTCTCATTCAACGCACTGACATTTGCGTCACACAAAGGCGAGACGTCACTACGTAACGTCAATGCGGTAGGGTTCGAGTGGGTTTGGGGTTTGCTTTGCACATCGAAAGGGTTAGGACGATTATGCTACAAATTTTAAAATCTTCGCATATTGAGTAGATTTTCGATTGTTGTAGCAAATAAAAAATTAACTCTTATTTTATTGACGAAGCTGAGTTAGTTAATTACAATACATGTTTTGTTTTATTTAGACAGCTCTTATGATCGTTATAGTAAAAGTGAATTCTATAGGATCCATTTCATGTTGTAACTTAAAAGCCACCCAAACGAACGTCTGTACTTTAGTTTGTTTTTCTATACAAAATTTACAGTGTGCAATTCATAATAAAGTTCAAATGTTGTTTTTGAAGTTCATTAGGTGCCCAGCCCACTGGGTGCAATTACAACATGTTGGGATCTTGTCTGTGATTATAAGGTGTAATGTAAATTCTTTTTACTTTGCAGATGTGATGCCAATGTGCGGTCGCTCATTCCGCGTCTAAACAAGGTGGTAGGCTGAGTACTAAGGACTCAAGGAAATCCCTTGTCACTGCACACAATTAATGTAAGCCCCTATAACGATTGTGTGTTAATTGTATGCTATACAAGTATACATACACTTTGCATATGATGTCTCTCAGGCCTTATCGGCCCGCACAGCAACGAAATCCTTTGCCACTTGAGACTTTTGGAACTGCATAAATATAGAACATGTGCAACTGGTTCTTTGTGCCCTAGAGCTTGTCTAATACTTATTAGTACAGCCTGTAGAGGTGGTGCGGCGGTCTCTCGGGCCGCGCGGGCCCATACGGCGGCAGGCGATAGTACTGTAGCGGGCACTGGCGAGCCTGCGTCCCGGCCCCCAGCCCAGGGTGTAACTGACATATGTTCTGTGGACCCTATGGCTTGTGCACTCAGACCAAATAAAAGAAAAGACGGCGAGCCGCGAACAACAAAAGTAGGGCCACCTTTTTATCTATGTGTGTGTGTGTGTGTGTGTGTGTGTGTGTTGAGGTTTTGTGTTCCAAGTAACCTAAAATTCATAGTATAATAATAATCAAGAAACAATGTTTTTTGAAGTACATACTTACAAGTGAAAAGTGATTCCATGAGACTTTTTATGTGATTTGCTGCTATTTTTACAAGTTTTCACTACACAGGAAGGCATAATTCTATTTTTAAGACTCGTGACGTACTCAGAGCGATGAGAATAGTTTTAGTGTAGGTGTGTGCGTGAGCGTGTATGTTTACTTGCAGGAGCACGGCTTTATGTTTCTTCACTTTTGTTGTTCGCGGCGCGCCGTCTTTTCTTTTATTTGGTCTGAGCTTGTGCAGTACTTATTGTATTTACCTTGCATGTGGTGTCTGTAGGGCTGGTGTTGCGGTCTCTCGGGCCTCGCAGGCCCGTAAGGCGGCAGGCGGTAGTACTGTGGCGGGTATTGGCGAGCCTGCGCCCCGGCCCCGGGTCCACCCGCCAGTCCCGGGTGTAATTGATACATGTTCTGTGGGCCTCGGGGACCATAGCCCGCGTTGTTAGGATACATCATTGGACCCCTGTTGAATGATGTTGAAGATTAATTTTACATACTAATATCACGTCTTCTTCGCTTTTGTTACGGTTCTGACATAGTCTACTCTCGTTTCATTAACTCTTATCCCATTCTAGATTAACTACGATACATATTCATAGTATAAAATAAAAGCCGCTATTCGTGTGTCTGTGCGCTTAATTCTTCTAAAATAAGCATTGAATTTGGATACGGTTTTAGATTTTGAAATTTATTTGTGATAGTTAATTAATTATTTATACATTTAATTATTATAGAATTAAATATTTTAAATTACGACACATCAGTACACCGGAAATACGGTAAAGCCGGTGCTGTTAGTTTTTTAATAATCTGATTAATACAATGAAGCCCTTGTCATAAAGGACTTTATTTCAAAAAAAGGCAAAGTTTGCATAAATTATATGTCTTAGATGGATTCATAAGTAAATTTGTTATTGTGTAGTTTACCTGTATTGCTGGTTGATCATATGCGGCATTCTCGTGATGATGCTAGGCTCCTCGGAAACAGGCTTGAAAGGCTGCGGTGATCCGGCTACGGATAAAGTACCTATAATAAGCATCAATATTTTTATGCAACCTCTTTGCTGCACAGAAATTTATTTTTACAGATATGCATTTAAAATAATAGTAATTTTCTTCATTAAATTCATAAAATGGTTTTATTTAGCTTGCCCTGTTTGTTTTTTCTTTGGGTATTTTTTTTTCTTTATTTTTTTTATTATTATCGAACTTCAAATTGACCTGACTTTATCAAAGTAGTTTTTTGTGATATAATAAGTTTGTGTACAGATTGCTTACCTTCCCTCATTGCATTGTGTTGCTGTTGTGAATGTGAGGATCTGTCTTCACCAGCTAGCATGCCTCGCAACTCAGCTCGCACCTAAACATAATAAAGAAATAATATTTATATTCTCAATAAAAAAGTAATAATTGAGTATTACAAATCAAACGCGGCTTTACGCGGAATTATAATTGACAGGGGCCTTATTCACTATGACCAAACAAAACGTAACGCGGCCAAACGCGGGCACGGTTATGGAATCGACGACCTCGGTGGCGAGGCGGGCGAGTGCTCGGCTGAGACGCAAGAGGCGCGGGTTCGATTCCCGCTGCGGAAGAAATGTTTGCATGCTCTGCATATATTTCTTCCGGGTCTGGGTGTTGTATTATGTATTATAAGTATGTATTTAAAAAAAAAGTATATAAGTATTCTATCAGCCATCTGGTGCCCATAATACAAGCTCTGCTTAGTTTGGGGCTAGATGGTGCTGTGTGAAATGTCCGCAAATATTTATTTTAATATTTATTTATTTTAATCACCGTGTCATCATATTCTATATGACAAATTTCTTTGCACGACTAATGTCCAATTATGAAAAAAAGTATTGCAAAAATGCGACGAGGCGCGTTACAAACAAGTCACGAGCTGTCAAGTTTCGTTTGGTAATAGAGAATAAGGGGCCAGGGTATTTACCAACCTGTAATCTAGGCGCGTTAGGGAACCTCTGGTCGTGGTAAGGCGCGGGCGGACGCGGCTGGAACATTTCTCCGCCCATACCGGGTGGCGGCCCGTACCCGACCATAGGACCGGCATACTCCTTCTCCTTAAAAAATATTATAACTTGTTACCGAAACAGTCGAATCGTGTTAGCCTAAACTCCGACTTTTGATTAGATTCATAAATCTGACGTACGAAGAAAAAAATGTTGCCACCTAAAAACTGGTAGTGTTTACATTACTAGTGTTTAGTTTTTAGGTGTATAAAATAAATAAAAAGAAAGTTTCTTGAGCCAAGGAACTCATTTCAATAAGCGCATAAAATAATAAACTAACCTTTTTGATTCTCTTGCTCTCTTGCATTGCAATTTTAGCTAACTTCTTTTCTTCCCGTTCCTTTGCCTTCTGTTCTTTCAATTTCTCCTTCTCTTCTTTCTTCTGTAGCCGCTCCTGACGTTTCGCTTCCTTTTCTGCCAGTTTCGCTTCACGCTCCTGGCGTTTCTTTTCTCTTTCAACCTATGAAGGACAATTTGATATAAATAGATAAACAAGAATTTTTGTAAAGAAAAAAAAAACGTCTTCATAGAATTTAGATAGCATAACAGGTACATCTGCCATTTTAGATTTTTGTCACCTGATGATGATGATGATGAATTTGTATCATTTTAGTCTAAGTCTTAGTTCATTAAGAAAGGCTAAGAGCAGCCATATTAGATATATTTAATTTACACTTTAGTGCCAAAAAAGTGTCATAGGCTGTACATAAATAACTCCAAGTGTAGTTACATTTAGCGACTTTGTCAATGCAAGCAAGTGAGTTGAATAAGGCCCAAGGAAAGATGAATGTATGTATGTATATTATCACGCCCTAATGGGGTGGGCAGAGTACAAGCAAACTTGCAGCCACTCCTGATTCAAATTCCTTAAAATGATATGGTGAACTATGGTGACAGGTGATCATCGTCCGTATAGATGGTCCATATATCTCACCCGGGTAGACTTCGTGGGCGACCCTTAAAGATGGTCCACAAATCTCACCTGGTTAGGCTTCGTGGACGACCTATTTAGATGGACCATAAATCTCACCTGGTTGGGCTTCGTGGGCGACCCATCTTGCCCCAGCTCCTTGACTTTGACGCCGACGAGTTTAGCGAGCGCATCGTCGGTTTGCGGCGAACCGGAACGAGTGGTCCCGCCGCCGCGACCACCACGCCCTCGGGGACCCCTGAAATACATTTTTATCGATTAAACCCGATAAGTAGCCTATTTACATCACAAACTATGTATATTCCAAGTTTCATTCAAATACATACTTTTTTTATCTGAAATAGGTTTGCGTTTGACCACACTCTACCTGATGTTAAGTAACAGTGTGGTCTAAGATGAAGCACACTTACCTAAAAGAAACCTATTGATTCTCGATTCTCGTTTACATACATTTTATCACGCCCGTATCCCCTAAGAGGTGGGCAGAGCCACAAGCAAACACAAAAAAATCTGCAGCCACTTCTGATTAAATCCCAAGATAGATATGGTGAACCATGGTGACAGGTGATCAGCCCATCGCCCATATAGGTGGTCCATCATGTTGGAGGATACTATCCCTTAGTCGACTTTTACGACATGCTCAGAGAGAAGCAGCTGGACACATTCAAATCATTCATTAGTTACGCCGTGATTGACACTAACATCCTCACATCCCCGCATACTTTCTGCTTTATAATATTAGTAGGATATAAAACGATTACATAAACGGTAAATTTCGGATAGAAAGTGGAAGGTGTGTTGGTGAGCAGTGTCTTGGAAAAGTGGATTATTGTAAAACGTACCTGCTACCGCGGCCGCCACGACTGCCCTTGCCACGAAGCGGCTTCGGTGTTGCGTTCGCTGCTTGCGCATCTACAAAATAACAATAATCCTAAGTATACTGGACAAACATAATTAAGACATCTTGTTATATTTATTTATACCAAGATAGTGTCAAAATTTACACCAAGTAAAATCTGACACCTTATTTTACCCTTTTTGAATGTTATTTTGAATATCCAGACGGAGTTTTAAGAAAATCTCTCGCTCAAAATTAGCCTGCGCGTTAATTGCAGAAAAATGCTTATTTGTTTTTATATAATTTAGATAGATATGTAAATAGATTTTGGTTATGTCTTCATTCACATAAAAAAACTCTTTCGCAATTTTCAGCTCGCAATGTAGTCGAACTTGCCGCTACCGACGGACGAGGCGCGTAGGTAATTATTTCGCTGTACATTGATGTTTTAAAAGGTTTACTTACTCAAATGCGCCTGTAACTCCTCAGTCTTAGCCTTCGTGACATCCTCGGGCAGTTTCTCGAGTGGCACAACAGCGGTCTTCTTCACGAGATCGTTGAGGGTCTTCATTCTTTCCGCGTTGTCTTCTTTCTTCTTCTGCTCGGCGCCCCAGTCGGAATCGGACGACTCGGTGATTTTGAACTCGTCTGAGCTGTCTGGCATGTGCTTGCCGCTTGACTTGTGCATTTCCTTTGCAAAAGATTATTAATTATGATAGGTATATTTAGCTGGTCGTAAAAAATACGGTGGTTTCAGAGTGCCAAGATCACTTTAATAAATAAATAAAATAGTAAATATTTGTGTACATTTTACACAGCGCCACCTAGCCCCAAACTAAGCAAAGATTGTAAGTATGGGAACCAGATGACTGATACTAATATGCTATATACTTTGCTTGTAAAAAAACAACACTTAAACCAGGAGGAAATATTTGCAGAACATACAAATATTTCTTCCCCAGCGGGAATCGAGCCCGCACCTTTTGCGTCACAGCCGAGCACTCGCTCGCCACGCCACCGAGGTCGTCGTCGTGTTCTACAAAGAATTTGACGATCCAAATTATCTATGTTACAAAAAATCCTTGTGTTTGATATTTTATTGATTACTACTATTATTATAACTACTACTGCTCTAGAGACCAATACCAGCAGCTACCATACTATTTGCTAGTGATGAAGCTAAGAAACATAGGAACTTGCTTCAATCATCATTTCCTGCACTTATCCCACTTTGTGTGGGGTCGGCACAGCATGTATTCTTCATACTTAACAATTTATCAGTTTACTAGCTTTCGCCCGCGGCTTCGCTCGCGTGGTATCCGGATGAAAAGTAGCCTATATGTTATTCCAGCACACATGCTATGTTCATTCCAAGTTTCATTCGAATCCGTTCTGCCGTTATGGCGTGATTGAAGCACAAACATACATCGTTACATCCACACATCCTTAGATCCTCACAAACTTTCGCATTTATAATATTAGTAGGATTAGTGAATAACCTGTGTATTCACATTAAACGTCTTTCAGCACTAAAGAAAGCCAATAACATGAATACTTACATCTTCCGATTCAGTGTTGGGCATCTCAGTGTAGTTGATCTTCTTCTGCCTTGTCCTGTGTTTGGGCGACCAGTCGTTCTCTCCCTCTTCCCCGCTCAGTCCGCCGTAAGTAACCCGGGCCCGTATTACGTTCCCTTCGGCGTCGTATTGTGTGAGGCCACGGGAACGCCGCGACTTCTTAGATTTGTCGCGTTTGGACCGGTCTTTTGAACGGTGGTGGTGGTGAGAGGATTTCGTTCTGAAAATATAAGCTGGATGTACCCACGTGATTTAATTAGCGCGAAATAGAGACTATAAATACGTTTCGAACGCGGTTTCGCGTGGTACCCGTTAAAAATGACACTCTCATTGTCCCTCCCTATGAAAAAAAATAGGTCAGTCCGTTGCAGAGTGAAAAAAGGACAAACCAAGATAAACACTTTCTCATTTACAATATTAGTAGGAAGAGGGTTAGTGGTCAGTGATATTTTAGCTGTAATCAGTAAATTAATTTTGAAAATTGGTCCAGTAGCTTTGTTTTTTAAATAAATGAGATGTTTCCTAACCTAACATTTAAAAGTAAATTGCTATTGCAAATGGAATGAGTAAGTATAATAACTACAACAATAGGAACTCACTTAGGTTTTGTTTGTTTTGATGCTGAAGCCCAATCCTTAGCGCTGGCCGATTCGCTCGAGCTGTCTTCGAAAACGCCTTTCTTCTTTTTCTTGGTCTCAGGCGATGATTCTGTCATTTTAATACGATCTGTAAAAATGATTTTAATACAAATAATAAGGTAGAAGATGTTTGACCAGAAGTGGGACAGAATACAGGCTAACTAAAAATAATTAAGTGTTATCGTGAATACCTTTTTTATTTTCACTTCTGCCTGTCCGCCGTATCGGCAAGGAGTCAGACGATCGAGAGTCCCCAGAGTCTTTGTCCGCTGATGACGAAATATCTTCAGATGACGAAGCACCTCTGAAAAAAAAAATATTCATAAGAATAAATAACACCCAATAGTCACATTATACTTCTCCATGAAAAAGCTTCAACGCCGCTGGACCTATGAAATGGTGATATAATTCCTTACCCGGTGTCTTTGAAATCTTCATCGACCTCATCATCATCTTCAGATGGAACATCAAGAGAGTTCAGCTTCCTCGGTTTTTTGCGTTGCTTCTTTCTAGACTTCTTTAATTCCATAGGCATGCCCTGCAAATATAAATAATGTATGAAATTTATCTGCCACTCGAGTTCGCGTGGTACTTACTCGGATAAAAACTACATGTATGCCAAGTTTCAGCCGAATGGTTACAAACACACATCCCCACACTAACACAGTCGTAAACAAACTTTCACATTTTAATACAAGCGTGATTTTCCTGGGTTACTAAAACTTGTCTAGGATCAGCATACAAAGTAGTGCAAATACCAGAATTCTATAAATTTTCTTAGTAGCTCTGTCGCGGCTTCACTGACGACGCGTGCATACCTGCTCAACAGCTTCTCTCTCTGCTTTCATCTTCTCCTCCTCAGCTGCTTCGATGATAGTCGATATGTCTTTACCACGACCTTGATTCCCGGCGCTAGTTGTGGGCTCCACATATTCCTCCTATAAACAAGAGTTTTAATGTTTGCACCAAAGTTTCAGGCACATGCAAGAATGCCAGAAGTTGAAAACTGGAATTACTAAGACCTTATCTATACTGGACTAGACTATAACGCTATGCGATTTTTTTTGATCCAAGTTTTTTTTTTTCTTGCAAACTTCATTTTTCCACTGCGTTCTCTAGCAGTTGGATTTCTGGAATTTCTTAGTGCAATTGAAGTTCCATTTTTCTAGGACTGGTATAATAGGCTATGAGTCAGGGCGTCATGAGGCAACTAGTACCTTGATAGCAGCACTGATCAGTCTATCGTATTCTTGCGCTCGTAAACTGACGGGCAATTGCCGGCGCGCCCGCAGTCTGTACACGCCGCCCGAAGACGCGGATGACCACGAACTGTATGAACTGCCATCTACAAATAAAATTACAAGACCGTTATTTTTCTTCAGAATGTGTAACACATGGGTGACTAATTGAGATGACAAGTGATAGGAGATAATGGTGAAAGAGGGCTTCATGTGGCGAGCGAGTACTCGGCGATACACGAGATACATTTATGATTCAGCAGCGTGAGAAATTTTCTGGATGTTCTGGGTGTTCTGGTATATACCATGGTATTTGTAGTGTTTCTCATACCCACAACAGGGAGTCCTAGATCAAGACTAATGTATTATTGGGTATTTTTTATTCTAATTCTGTTCGTAAGTTACGTAGAAAAATGTACCTGAGTCATCATCATCAGATTCTTTCTTTTCCACCTTCGGCTGTTCTGGCGGCAGCTCTGGTTCCTCAAGTTTCTTCCTTGCTCGTTCCTCAGCCACAATGACCGCTAGCTCATCCAGCTTCACTAGCTCGCTTTCTAACGACTGTATGAGTTTTTCCTGAGAAAAAAAAGAGCTTTAAGTAGAAAAAAATTATGAACAATTCAGTAACGTTCTCATATATTCGAGTATCTGTCAAAATAGTATGTCAATGAACTAAGGAAATGTCTATTTCTAGGCGCGTTGGTATTATATTCAGAAGTACGACTTATAATCCGCGTCGGTAGAAGACGGTCAAATCTAAAGCTTATATGTAATCACAACTGGAGATATTTGTATGTACAGTTTCGAAGGTTAATTTTGTTATCATACTGTGAATAAAGCAACTTAGGACGACAAATATAAGGTCCTTATCGTTAAAGATACACTCACGTGGTTGCAAGGTGGACAGAACCAATCGCCCTGAGGAATGTAGAACAATAAAGGCTTGAGACAGCTTGCGTGGTACCCGGCGTCGCATTTGTCGCATAGCAGTATCCATTCTGGTTGCTTGCCGCTGCCACATTGCTTGCAAAAGCCATCGTCTTTTTCTATGGGTAATTTTATAAGAATTTTACAAATATAGCAGAGAAAGTGATCAAGAACCGGTGTGCACCGGAGTGTAGAAATATGGATGCTATAATGGGATATTGATTCCTTGAAGTTACAGTGAAAAATTGTTCTGGAATGTTTTGGACAGCAACAAAAAATATGTTTACCTTCTTGCAGTGTCCTCGCTCTTTTTAAAGGCTCAGCTGGTTCTTCACTCTCCAAGTCAGACTCCGGCGAAAACTCGTGGTCGGATTTGTCATAATCTGCTATAAACACAAAATAAACAGTATGGATGAAAATTGTATAAGTTAGTATATTTTTATTTATTTATTTGGAGCAAATACATTATGCGCATGATACAAATACAACACTGGAAAATGCTATAGTAAAAACTGTGTCGCATTTTCCAGTGCCCAACCTAAGGACTATGGAAATTTAAACAAACAAACAAACAAAGTCTAGTTTTAGAAAAAAGGCTAAGTGACAAAAATAAGCATGCAAAATTATGTAGGCAGTAAAAATACATATATTATATAGAACACACAAGAACACTTAAGATCAAAAAAAAGTTGCCACGCAAGCAAACTTGTATCGTTATTCCTGTAGTTGAGTTCATTTTAATAAATAAATAGAGATTAATCTCAAATTGAAATGAACTCCCCGTAGCGTGCAATTTTTCAACAAATTGAATACCTGCGAAGTCGCTTTGACTCTTAAATCAGCAAGATAAAGCTTATTTTTCTTCATACTAACGTTCTGGTTCCGGCTCGGGATGCATGTCGAAAAGTGGTGAATCAGAATCGGAATCGGGTTCGGGGCCGGTGGAGTCAGACGCGCGCCAAGTTTTCTTGTGTTTACGTTTCCTGTCGTCTTCAGAGCTACTGCCGCGGCCGCTCGCACGCCATTCTTCTTCATCATCGTCGTCTTTACCCTGTGACACAAGAGTAATGGAATACAACGGTTGCAGGCTAAAGTTTTTTTAAGACCATTATGTATCTAACTGGACCCTATCTATATATACAAAAACAGAAGCATTATTCTGCAATCATCGCACAGGCCAAAACACCGAAACTAGAAAGCAGAAATTACATTTATAAAAGAACTACCCACTAAGGAGGGATTTTTCGAAATTTTTCTACCTCTACAGGGATGAAAAGGGGTAAAAACGTTTGTATGCTACTTTATAACGCGTAGAGCGATTTGCTTGAAAAGCAGTCTGGAGTATACAGTTTAGTATAAACAAAATAAATGGACACGTGTTTCAAGTTTTTTCAAAATACTTAGTCCTTATAAAGGGGTAAAATAGAGTGTCAAAATGTACACTACGCGAGTGAAGCCGTGCGTATAAGCCGTGTAAGTGTACAAATAAGGCTAGGAAGAGGTTGTCTTGAAAAGAACCTTGTGGTTACTTGTGAAATTATTTTTGTTAAACTGGCTTTGATTACAGAAACAATAATGCCATAGGAAAAGATGAGATTTCACGGCATTTACCAATTCAAAATACCCTAATTATTTCATTGAACAATTTATTGGGATCTATAGCTAATGATTCATAAGACGATGATTTCACGAAACAAAGATTCGAGTTTTTACCCCGATGCTTGGAAGTATCCTTACCTTCTTCTTATGAATCATCTTGAGTTCCCTCAGTGTGACTTCCTCCAGATGTCTCCTTTCAGCCTCTTCTTTTATCTTCTGCTGCGCGATTCGCCGGGACTGTCTTACAGGTGCATCGGAATCGTCAGATTGCGGCTTGGATTTCTTTCCTTTAGAATCTTTTAGGTCTTTGGATTTAGACTTTTTCTTCTTAATCAACTTTTTTGTAGCAGACTTTTTGCCAGCTGCAAGATTACATACATTATTTTGGTGTAAAGTGGTTGTGATATCTATCCTTTTTTACCCGACTGCGAAGAAGGAGGGTAATATGTTTGGGGTGTATTGTATGTATGTGGTTAAATGCATTGCTTTGGCTGAAGCTGTAGTCCAAACGGCTAGACAAATTTTGACAAATGAGGTGTCGTTGGATTCGTCTGGACGACGAGAATGTCATCTTACTTATATTATAAATGCGAAAGTTTGTGAGGATGTTTGGATGTTTGTGCCTCAATCACGCCTAATCAGCTGATCGGATTTGAATGAAACTTGTAATATACATGTGCTGGATTAACATATAGTCTATTTTTATCCAGGTACCACGCGATTGAAGCCGCGGGCGGCAGCTAGTAGGCTATATGAAGGGTAAAAAATCCAACATAGCGGCTGTAAGAAGCCATTTTCAATTTATTATTTTGGCTGCCTCTGTAGCCGAAGCGACTGGACGGATTTTGACAAATTAGGTGTTGTTGGTTTCATCTAAATAAGGAGAGTTTTTTTTGACACTAAAGTGTCAAAAATTCAATATGGCAGCTTTAAGGAGCCATTTCCAATTAACTTAAGATGGTACATAACTAAAAACGTAGACTAAAATGGTAAAAAATCACCACCATCATCATCATGGTATCACAGAATCAAAAACGGCAGACCTACTATGCTACCTAAATTCTATGCAGTCGGGTTTTTAGTTCTTTTAAATAAATACTTGTTGTTACTATTCAATGGGTGAGTTTTCTACGTAATTAGCGACCTTATTTAACTTACCCAGACTGTAAAGAGTTTCTTCCTCAGACTCATCACTGGAATGTTTCTCCAGTAGTTTAGCTTCAACTTTTTTTCTGAAATCAACAAAATGCCTATTACTAGGGATCTCAAAAACTAAAGTATATTCTCAATAATATTTACATACCTCGTTGACGTGATGATTTTCTTAGGTTTTATTTTCAAGCGTTTCCCGCTTGTTACAGGTTCATCGCCTTCACTTTCACTCTGAGATTCTGATTTGTTTTTATCACTTATGGTAGCTTCTACCAATGATCTCTTTAATGATTTATTTCCTTTCTTTAGGTCATTAACTTTATTATTTTTACCCAGTTCTTGGTTCTTTATTTTAAATTTTCCTTTATGTGCCTTTATTTTCTTTCGTTTGGATATCGAGTTATTTAGATTATTATCTTTATTTTCTCCAGCACAATCTGAGGTAGCTTCTTTTCCATCAGATGCAATTGATTTAGCATCTGATAAGTCCTTGGAATGTGTTGCATTGACATCACTCTCGGGAGAGGTATCTAAGCGTAACTTCTTAGGAGGTAGGGATTCTTCTATAGCTAAAGGATCATCTTTATTAAGATTATCTTTACTTATATCTGCTAAATCTTCATCCACAGAAGATACACTGCTTTTTCTCTTTTCTATGATGCTAGTTTTATCTTGACCATTGCCAGTTTCTGGTGCAGAGTTTATGGATTTTTTCACATCATTGACTTTTATTTTTCGTGCTAAAGCTTTCTTTTTCACTTTACTACGGCGTTTTTTGACGCTGTTCTTTTTAGGACTTGTACTGTCACTGGCATCTTTACTTTTTCTTGGACTCTCACTGTCTGTAGTGCTTTTATCATTAACACTGGTTTCGCTTTTGTCAATTTCAGCTTTAGAGCTGTTTGATTTGTCATCACGCATGCAAGGCTTTTTAGTGTCAGGGTTTGTATCATTACTGTCATTAGGTTGCTTCTTTAAAGACCTTTTCGCTACAGGTTTTAATTTAACATTGCTAAGTTTACCAGTAGTATTTGTTTCATGTTCACCATTTAAAAGATCTTTGCTATCATTTACAAGGTCTTTGTCGTCATTTTCACCTTCAGAATTAGCATCATTATTTTCTGTTATGGCTTCCGGATTACCAGTGTCATTATCGAAACCACAACCTTCACCGTAAAAATACATGACTGCTTCTGATATTTCTTCACCTATGAAGTAACTATCACAGTCCGCTCCATTTCCTTCCCCTGTTACGACCATTACAGGATCTTCAATTGCTTCACTAACTGCTTTATCTTGCTCTTCACTATCTTCTTTATTAAGTTCAACATCAACTTTTTGGTCTTGTTCAATTTCAATTCTCTGTTCTTCTTCAATTTCATTATCTGTATTTTCCTTTACTTTATCTTCATTACTTTGAATAACTTTATTTTCAGTAGTAGATGTATTTCCGTCCGGCTTAGCGTCTATATTTACATTCTTACTTTCTTCTATACTTACACTTTTACATTCTATACTTTCATTCTTAGTATCATCTTTACTTATATCATCCAAATTTTCATCGTTACTATTTTTATTTACTACAGGAGAGCTTTCGGGACAAGTTTCACTATCCTTAGATAAATTTACAATAGGTTCAATTTCAGCTTTAGGTTCAATTGTTTCTACAGTTTTTTCTTTTACAGTTTCAGTATCACTTTCACTTATTGCTTCTTGAGGTATTTCTTCTACAACTTCTTTATTATCAACTGTGTCATATTTACAAGGCTCTTTTGGTGCACTTTCCGAAGCTTTCTCAGTTTGATCCGTAGCTTCCGTAGTTTCTTCATGTTCATCAGATTCAGACTCAGGACTAAGAAACTCTTCCTCATTATCTTCATCAAGTTCAGGTTTATCAGGCTGTAAGTAAAAACAGGAACTTTCAAATAAATATGTTAATAAATAATAATAAATACTTGTGGACCTTTCACACAGCACCATCTAGCCCCAAACTAAGCAAAGCTTGCCTTTACTCTCTGTAGATCTAGTGATCAAGATCCAATTGGTTCAATGTACTGTAGGCACCAGATGGCTGATAGAATACTTATATACATTTTTCTTTGTAAATACATACTTATAATACATAATACTACAGCACCCAGACCTGGAAGATATATTTTGTAGAACATACAAACATTTCTCATGTAGCGGGAATCAAATCATATTGCGTTTTAGCTGAGCACTCGCCCACCATGCCACCAATTAATGAATAAGGTATGCAATCCTATTATATTATTAATGTGAAAGTTTGTAAGGACTTTTGTATGTTTGTGCCTCAATCACGCAAGCCATAACGGCTGAACGTATTTGAATGAAACTTGGAATATACATAGGTGTGCTGGAATAACATATAGGCTACTTTTTATCGGAGTACCACGCGAGCGAAGCCGTGGGCGGCAGATAGTAATTCTCATATTTATAAATAATCAAACCTTTTCTTGAGGATTTTCAGGCTCACTTGATGCTTCATTTTCAGTGCAGGTACTTGATAGGGTAATTTCTTCTCCACTTTTCAATTGGGCAATTATTTTTACTAATTCTTCTCTATTTCTATGAAAAAAGTTATTTATTTCAAGTAGAAAAGTACTGGATAAACTTTTTGATGATCAATAATGAAATTAACTATGATTCTAGAAGTCAAATTCATTCATTCTTTAGGTTCTCTTGTTAGAGTGTCTTGTGTTTTCTACATTAAAGTGAGGAAAATTCTTCTTACATTTTAATAAGTTAATATGAGTTCTTGTGACGGAGTTTTTAGGCTGCCTAAATGCCTCCTTCATGGCTTAACGACTTAAAAGCCAGGACCGACAATTTAACGTGCCCTCCGGTGCACGGAAGCATTCAGCTCGTAATTTCACTTACGGTCACCCATCACAATTGTGACCGCACACAACATTGCCTAACTTCAACTCTCAATCAAGAATGTCTAAGCGAGCTACGCCACAAGAGCTTCCAATGTAAACGACTGAATATATGGACTTGAAACTCAATTGGAACAGACAAAGTTTGTGACTCGGGACCAAGGAATATTGGTGCCACAACAGCAGAGCAAAGGCTGGAAGCTAGTAATATATAAAATTGGTACCTTGCTATCAGCTGCCAAGTTTCTTCATCTTGGTCCTCTTTATACAAGCACAAGTTGGCATCATTATCAACTTGTAGCCAATATACACAACCATTCTTATCTCGGCCAATTGGATCTAACCTGAGTTCTTTTGAGGGTATTGCATTGACTGCAGTCTTGAATTTAGGATGACATGTGAATTGATACTCCAGTAAAAACTGTAAATGTAGGTATAATAAGCAATTTTTAAAAGGCTAATTTGAAGGAAATTTTATACAATGTTGGAAAAGGTTAAAATTGTATACTAAAGAAAAAGAACTTAAACAATATAATATAAATTTATCATTCTGTGGTTCAGTTTATTCCTAGCTTTTAATTTGGTAATTTAGATCTTTTATAGCTAGCAACAATGTATCATTCACAAAGTGACTCATTGTAAGAGCTTAGCCACATAATCCGATTCTATAAGAAACAAGATCTGTTTAGTTAACAATAATATAATAGGCATTGCGAATTACCTTAAGAACTTTGAGTTTCACTTGAGTGCTAGCTTTCTTGTAAGAGAACCTCTCTATCTCCCAAGCCTCCTGATGGTGGCCTTGTTGGTGACAAAACTTGATCATACACTTCTCCCACCTATTACCATGCGCGGACTTCAGAGCGCGACGCAATAACTTCAAGTGTAGCTCCTTCAACGCATCAGATACTATCAAACAAAAAAACTTATAGGATGTTTGTTTATAATTTTACTTGATTATTACCAATACAATATCTTACCTTCCTCTGTGTTCTCTATGAATTCTTGTAATTTATTTAACGTGGGCGGCTCCAGCCCGTGTAATTTACCAAAAACTTTCAAAAATGAATAGATAGCGGCAAAATTAGGATCATTCGCACACGAAGTTTCACCATCAGACGCCATCGTCGGAACTCAGCAAGCTTTTTCACAGTGCATCACTAATGGTTCTTTACATGGTAATAGGATACTTTCACTTACAAATTGTAGGTCATTAGAAAACATGTACATGATTCACGAAAATATCTTCATTCTATGGAAAGAAAGCTTTTTATTTTCTACAAAATAGTAAAATACAACTCAATGACAGCCATCGCTCCATAGACACTAAATAAAAATATGTTTTCTTCATCGATACTCTATGATCTAAAACGAATCATATTTTGTTTATGGCTTAAAAGAAGATTGTAGACGATCAATACCTATTTTCCCTTCCATGCTTGATGGTGTTAGGACGTTTAATACGTCGCGTTCCAACACCATCGCTCAGTGCGCGCGATTTAGGACGTTTTAAAAATTATCCCCTATGATTTTAATTGAATACAGAGCTATGATTTAAAAAAGTACAATACTGATACAAAATAGTCATAGTGACCATCAGTGGCAGGCATTGGACCGCAAAACCTAGCAAATTTTTAAGGCTGACAACAACAATTGGTACAAATGATGGCTTTTACCTAGGTAAAAGTAGTTGATGAGAGTGGGTGCAGGCTTTGAATACACATGTAGACGAAACTCGAAAGGACTTTGAATGTTTAGTTTGAATGTACCCTAAAGCTGCCAACTCATTGTCTATGTCATGACATGACAGGTTGAGTTTAGTTTGTTTTCTTGTCTGTGATGCCCTCCCCTCCCTCCCATCCCATCATCATGTATTCATCGGAGGGAGGAGAGGACTGTGATCGTGTTTTCGTTCGTTTACTTTTTTGTAATTTGTGTTGCCCGACTGCTTTGTCCATCACTTAAAGGAGATACCACCAAACACCTTCCAAAATGTCTTCAGTTTGCTGTGGAACTAAAAAGCAGAAGCTGAATAACTCGTACGGCAATAATATAGAACGACCTTTGAATGGTTACCAAGAGTCTGTAGCTATTCCTGATATGTGCTACTTTTGTTTCGATGTTTTGTATTGTCAGCTACATAGTATGGACCCTCCACAGACACCGAACTTCACCAACGAAGCGTAGTAAGTATTTCCAAATAGCTTCTCAAGTGGGCTATCTCTCAGCCTCTCTTGGGGAATGGTCATTGTCTGTAAGGTTGGGATCTTTTGTTTAGGAGGTAACGAGGTCAATATAAAGTGGTACAAATCATAGAATTTACCAAACTAGGAAGTTTTTGAGATATCTACAATAATTTGTTCCTATAAGTAAGTTACTCTGAGGTAATTACATAGGTTACTCTGAGGTATATCTTCTAATAATTATTATTATAATGATGATGATTTTATTCTTCATGTAGGTCAATACTCCCACTTAGTATTCACATTTTAAAAACTGCACTTGAGAATAGACTCTCATGCAGTGCTGTAAAATCAATGTTAGTATGCACTTAAAACAACTGTCATTTGAGGCTTCACTTTGTTTGTTTGTATTCAGGGGTGTGAAAATAGTATGCTATATTCAGAAAGTTTTAAAAATCTTGTTTCAATGTACTGTCGCTTAAGGTTTTAATCCCCCTAGCAAAGATATTTCTACATAAAGAATAGAATATGATCAATTTCATTAGCAGTATGTTTTTCTTTGTTTAGATTTGGTTGATTGGTGTTAACCAGTCCATGCCTACATAAGCTCAAAACAGATGTAATATCATTAATACAAAATCAGCTTCAAGATTTATATTTAAACATTTACAAACTGTTTATCTTATCCAAAAAAACATGTTCAGAAACATGTTTTGGTTTCAGTCCTTTGTTTGTGACATGGAAGATTGGCAAGGAGCATCGTCTTCGAGGATGTATTGGAACATTCAATGCCATGCATTTGCATTCAGGTTAGTCTAAAACTCCTACATTGAAGTAGACAGAGGGTCTACTTATTTCTTGAAGCAATAATGAGACTTTGATTTCAAGTACTTAAGTACACTATATCATTTAGTGAATATTTTGTATCTTTAAGAATTTTTTGTGTCTGTATGACTGCTCATGCTTTTCAGCGCCTGTAAAAAAAGGTATAATCTACATAATCAATTAGGAACTAAATCGCGCAATACAACTATCATATTAACTTCTAGGTCTTCGAGAGTACGCTATCACATCCGCTCTCAAGGACTCCCGTTTCGCGCCAATTACGCGGGAGGAGGTGCCTCGGCTGACCGTCTCTGTATCAATCCTTCAGCATTTCGAGGAGGCTGAACACTTCCTCGACTGGAAGTTGGGCAAGCATGGTATCCGCATCGAGTTCCTCAGTGAACGCGGCTCTAAGCGGACTGCCACCTACCTACCTCAAGTGGCGACTGAACAAGGTAAATCACGGACTAAATAAATAAAAACACCAACATAGTCCTGTCCGATCCTACATAAGGAATGTGTTATGTAGGAGTTAACATCCAGTAGGAAAACACCCAGATCATATCCTAAATATTTGTGCCACAGTAGGAAACGGAAAAATAATGTTTTGCATCTCAGCCGGAAACCGCAATACGGCGGAGGACTTCAACAGTTCAAAATATTCATTGTGGGCCTCGTGTCCACATGAGTAAATTGATATTAACAAAAGGCCATAATTTCAGGTTGGGATCAAATCCAAACAATAGACTCCCTGCTCCGTAAAGGTGGCTACAAGTCCGCAATCAGCGCGGAAATGCGACGAAGCATCAAGCTGACTCGCTATCAATCGGAGGAGATCTCTGTTTCGTACAACGATTATGTCAGCCAGCGTTGCTAGCAGAAACCTACGCCCTTTGGGCGCCGTCCACTGAGATCTCGTCTCCAGGAAATTATTCTGCAGAGGTCTATTAAGTGGATCCCGACTATTTGTCGTGCTAGCTATAACCTAGATTGTAAGTATACCAACTGTGTCCATCGAGGCACCAAAAATTCATTACGTCAGATTTATGGTCAAAGTGATGACGCACGTGATCGCTTGAAAAAGCGTTCAAGATAAAACACTGCCAAGAACATTCCTCAATAAAGGTGCCATCTATTGTAACAAATGCTTTATGAATTTCTCAGTAAATCAGTACCTAGCAGTGTGTCCGAGTGTGTGGACAGCTTCTCATTGGAGCTAATTTGAAAATATCTACATGCACACTTTGATCATAAATTACTAGTTATGGACAAATAGATCAGTAATAGGTATAGGTAGTTGTTGTAATTTTGTCGAGTTGAAAAAATTGGTTAGTGAGTGGCAGTTATTACCTAAGGTTGCCTATGCTTCCAAACCTAGGGGAATCAGGGGACTTAAATCGTTATTAACATTGGCAAATCTGTTTCTTGTGTTACATTTACATAATATTTTAGTTGATCTGATCATATTAAAATTGATCTTATTGTTGAATAGCATTCAGTTCTGTGCAAGGGAATTTACTACAAAGTCCCTCGTCTACATTTAGTACTAACATCTCTTTTCTTTAATTATCACCAAAAGTTCAAACATTTTGTCTTGACAATAGCAATTTTATTCTTTATACTATTTTATTAATACACATCATAATGCATGAGATCAATTATTCCAATTAGAGCATTTTTACTTCTTCCATGTTTTCAGGAGTTATTATAAACTTTCCTTATAAATCCGCTCATGTGTCTTACTTAAACAAGTCTTGTCACTCTATCTCACAAAAAGCTATTGTTTAACTTTTGAGAGTTTTTAAGAAAATTCCTTAATGTCTATGTCAAGATAAAATTTACAAGTGAACAAATTCTAAGTACTTATCATAAATATGTTATATTGAGAAGGGAGAGCTTTAAACCCTATTATTTACATCATTATATTTGTAGGTAGGGTTAGGTGTGGAGGCTTACGTCCAAAATATTATAATCATGCATTGATAAAATTAAAATTCTAAAAAAAAAGAATATAAAAATATTAAAAGTAATAAAAAAAGTATTTTTAAGAACTAAATTTTTTTATTATGACCTTTTGTGTCTTACTTAAGCCACTGTTCACCATAACATAAATGGATGTTTTCGACTCTTGGTGTGCCTTTGGCTTTTTTTTAGTGATGGCTCCGCATGTTGGAATGAAGTCATATGTATCACTACACTACATAATCCGACTTTAATGTAGTATAACAATTCTAACATGTTAGGCCTAGTTGTCTTTTATGGTTTAGCATCAGTCTCCAACCAGTTGAGTTGTTCAGATCTTGTATCAATAAAAAGTACCATAATGCAGTAAAACTACAAATGCAAATTGGCTGTGTTCACACCCCAACTATTGTATAAGTTTATTGGTGGTTGTAATTTGTATTAACTCGTGTGTATTTTATAGTTGATGTGATGTTGTAGTTGAAGTGGTGAATCAGGTTAAATAATATCTTACGGATTTCCATACTTTCTCAGTCTAGTAGCAGCAACCTTTAGCTTATTTACCACTTTGACTGTTAACTAGACATTGTTTCATGCGTGTGTTTGTTATATGATTCATAGTAAACTGCTAGAAGAATATCATTATAAATATTGTTGGGTGTGTTGTCGATTGATTGCTGAAAAGTAATGGCACTAAATTTTAATTAAAATAGGACCATATTTCTCTTAAATATTATAGTATCTAGGTGACATAGATGACGGTAAAATATTCGCCCGCTCTAGTTTTACAATAATGCGACATAATTAAATAGTAACATACTAAACAATAATAAAATAGCATTAAGTAAATAAATATTTTTGTTACAAAGACTAAAATCATGACTTTTCATTGAAAAGTGAAGAATTTTGTTAATACTTCAAATGCTTTAGTAATTTTATTGGCGAATTATTGTTATATATACCTACTCACAGGAACAATTAGCTGTTAAATTTTTTCAAGTTAGTATACATACATATACATATTATCACGCAAGTATTCCTAACGGGGTGGGCAGAGCCACAAAAAATGAAGTGGGTATTTTAGCAATAAATAAAATACTTACATCCTTGCTTCGTTTTTTAAATTTGTGTAACTGACGGTTTTTAGAATTGTTATTTGACATTGTTGCCGTTGCGATACCGTACAGGTACCGTGCTAACATTTCTTTTTTTTTTGCTGCCTGTGTGTGAATATTGTTTAATTTGAGTTTGTAGTGTTCGTTTATTGTTTGACTTTAAAAAATGCCACTCGATGTAACTGGTGCTATGTCGTCTTGATCAGGCGATTTGTCTGAACCTGCCTGTAGTTTTAGTCTCAAAAAGTACCGTATTCTGTAGGTAGGTACCTATTGTCTGTGTTATCAGATCAGTGTATGGCTACGACTTTGCTATTCTGAGATAAACGGTAGTCCCGCCATCTTGACCCATGCACCCTGATATTTGAAATTTCAAATAGTACCCATTATGTACCAATTATCACAAATGAAAAATACAATATAGGAATAATGAAACTAAATACCTACGAGAGGTAGCGCGCCGCCATCTTGACGCTAACAGAATGAGACCAGCTGCTTCTCTCCTGCATGTCGTAAAAGTCGACTGAGGGATAGTATCCTGTCCAACATGATGGACCACCAATATGGGCGATGATGGCTGATCACCTGTCACCATATCCATCTTGAGACTTTGACTCAGGAGTGTGCAAGTTTTATTTATTACTTAACTTTATAACTTTTGATTCTAATCACCCCATTAGAGATACGGGCGCGGCGTGATAATAATGTATTGTATGTTTAATATGATTTTTTTTATCCTTGAATGGCTGCTAGCATAAATGAATAGCTGCTGCTATTCTGGGTACCTTTCATCAAATGTCGTCTAAATATGTCGATTTCTGCAAATTGAAAGAAATACAATGTGGGCAGTTAATTGTGCCTGTGAGAGTAGCTATTATGTACATCTTTGTTATATTGTTTCTATTTTTAACCAAGCAAGTTATGTCATGTACCTAACATAATAATTTAAAAGTACCTGGGATAAAGTTGCTAAATTCAATAAGGTTGTTGATTCTGTTTTGCTTTATGCTAAACAAAATGTAATTGGAGTTCTAAAATGGCTTTTATCCTTTTCTACCAAGGGGGCAATCACGCTAATTTTGAACGTTTTTACCAAAGCTAAAACAGGTTTGTGAATGTCTAGCTAAGTAGTATTTTAGTAAACCTCTAAAAACTTCGTGCCAATGAACTTTTTAGTGTAGGGTTTGAGACATTTACGTTAAAAATAGCGCGACTGCCCTTTTGATTAAGATACTTAAGAGTGACTTTTATAATTTTAGAAATCAAATTAGGTTTAACTTAAAAAAAATGCACAACAGATTAATAGCAAAGTTGAATTATATGATTTCACAAATATTTACATCTTAAACTAGCTCATATATTTTCTCCTATTCTTAAAAATTATGTAAAAATGTTTTTATTGCAATTTGATGAGGTAATGTACCTACCTATGTGTTCAAACTTAAGAAATATTACTTTTGTTGCATAAATTGTGTGGAGTTTGTTGTCGGTTTTTGTAATTTGAAAATATTATATCAGATAAAATAATAGGTTACAGAAGAGTGATGATTTTAATTTAGTATGTTAGTGAAAGGTACATCTTCTGTTAGCTAGG
Organism: Scotopteryx bipunctaria; assembly: GCA_949320045.1. Lineage (NCBI taxonomy): Eukaryota > Metazoa > Arthropoda > Insecta > Lepidoptera > Geometridae > Scotopteryx > Scotopteryx bipunctaria. The sequence goes on along the minus strand of OX439450.1, from coordinate 5,541,332 downwards.
AAAACAGTGACAAAATAAAATGACCAAATAACTTTATAACAATTAGGTCTATTTACATTCTATTTATCTACATTTTGTTCACTTTACTATCAATCATCTATTCTTTAATTCTTGTTCTCTCATTAGCTTCTCTTCTATTGCTAGCATCTTTTTCCTTAATGTGAAACTGTTTTTCATTTCAAAGTAGGTTACAATTGATGAACAAAGGAATTGAGTGACTACTAATGCAGCTAGGGTACCATTGAATGGTTTAGTGATCTTCTGTAGGAATTTGAACATCTTTTTAGGACCTTCATTTAGCTGTGGGACTCTGTATGTGGAGTATCGGTTTGCAAGCTGAAAACAAAATTATGAGTACTTATAGTAGAAGTAATATTAAGTAAGTATACAGTAGTTTTAAATAAAATAAAAAAACATTACCAGTAAAGCAGTAGCTGGTGCCAGGATTATTGGGTATACAATACCCATTCCAAACTGTATAAAAGAAGACTTCAGCTCAAAGCATATTGGACATGAATCATTCTTCATCAGCAACATATCAGTTGCAATTAACTGCAATTCACAACATTTTTGTTAGGTTATACTGATGGAACATCAAACCTCTAAAATGAACATTGTTATTTCAGTCAGAATGTGAAAGTGAGCGGAGATTGAATGGAGGAAACAAACTTAAAACATTTTGTTGAAACTTGAATTAATAATATTGTATTGAACATACATGTCTGTGAAATAAGGCAGTCAGCATTGCTGGCATTAAAGTTACGGGTGCAACTGATGATATATATCCATAAGTGCCAAGTTTTAGTTTATTTCTGTAGTGTCTATTGATCATGATTCCAGATACTGCGTTCAGGCCACCAAGAAACATCGAACCATAGCGTAGTGCCCAGCTGTAATCATACATTTCAGGGTGTTTACAAGAATAGGTACATAAAAAATGACTTGGCATATTAATACCTACCTATAGTTTCAAACTTATTGTTGAATGTCCAGCAAAATCCTGAACTGCACTGTTGCTTCAAAGTTCATTGTAAAGCATAAAATAGTAAGGACTTACGTGTCGGAAAGGGATTCCCATTCGCCGACGAGATCCCAAACGTATTTGGTTGCCTCTAGCTCATTCATCATGACTGCATCATCTGGCACAACCCTCGCCTTCATAAGAGCCATGACTACTATTTTCGATTTAACTGCATACAAAATTAAAAAAGGTTTTCTCTTCACAAATGTTTATTTATAACCTAAAGATTTTGTCGGTCTCTGAATCTAAACACTTGAAACAGTTCGTCAAATTTTGACATTTGAGTCGAGGGGTTGCCATCTTTTCTTTCGTTAAAAAAGGTTGAGAAACAAGAAGTGATATATTTTTTTGACTCTTCAACTCATGGATGTTTTGGTCAGACCTTGGAAAAATGGTCAGGCAGGGTCAGACGGTCAGACGGACGGCGCTGCTCGGCTGAATGAATCCTCTGAATCACAGACAGAGCACAGAGAAAATAATACTACGTAGGTACGTATCACACAGAGTACTTTTTGACATACACTTTGGAACAATAATTTTATTAATGTTCCGAGCGTAAAACGTGTGGTTATTTATTCTGTGAGATAGGGCTGCGGCTTGGAAGAATAAATACCATGTAGGTATTTATTGTAGGTACCGAGGGCTGCGGGCTGAGTCAGGCTGAATCTGAGTCCATATAGTAGTCCACAGAGTAACTTAAAAATAATAGTAAGTACTTAAATAATTGAATTTATGGAGTACCTAGTCGTCGACTCGTTCGTTCGTCGTAGTCGACCCTATTCTCTCAGCTTAGTGGGTAGTGTTTTCAGTTTTCATGTTTATCCTATTTTACTTCTGGTTAACTTGTGTGTCGAACTAGGTCGAACTCAACTATTAGTTTTGCTCTAGAAATAATGGACAAACTGAAAAACAACTGGTTCACGGAGTCCTGTGAAATGTGGCCAGGGGGCACATTTTCATTTGAGGTGAAAAAAGTCCTCCATTCAGAGAAATCTCAATATCAAGATATCCATGTGTTTGACACCACTAGTCTGGGAACAGTTCTTGTATTAGATGGTATTATACAGTGTACACAGAAAGATGAATTCTCGTATCAAGTAAGTTTAGATAGTACCTACCTACCTATTTATTTATTTAAGAAATAATTTACTCCATAAAGATAACATAAAAAATCTTCAGCAGCAGTAAGTAGGTAAGAATTGTCATGCTCATGTGTCTTAATTTGTTTTCAGGAGATGATTTCATTCCTGCCGCTATGTTGTCATAAAAACCCAGAAAAGGTGCTCATTGTTGGGGGAGGTGATGGGGGGGTGGCCCGGGAAGTAACCAAACATCCAAAAGTGAAACAAATTGTCCAGGTAAGTTGATATAATTAACTAGCTCAATGTAAGTATTGAGTACAAGTGAGTGGCAACAACTGAAAAATGCCGTTATTCTTTATTTTGCCGTTATTATTACATATACAGGAAGTTAAATTGGGATTCAAAGATTTGTAAGCCTGATCCATATTAATATATTAAATGTGAAAGTTACTCTGTCTATCTGTTTGTTACATTTTCACACCTTAACATTAACTTCCTAAAGATTTTTCAACTTTTTACAATCAACATAAAGAAGTGGGATAGGCATCTAGTGAGTTCAACATCCATTTCTTGCTAAGTTAACATTCAATAATGTTCACTGATATCATAACTAGCTACAATAGCTAGAAACTTACTCATTTTACCACAGTGTAATGAATTGGTTATGGAGATAAAGACACATTGTTTATAATTAGTTTGTGGTCTAATTCTCCTATCATTATGTTATCAAGGGTCATAAGGGTCAAAAAGATAATGTGGCAACAAGGAATTGGTCTGATAATTTTGTCCCTCAATTAATCAATCATCATCCTTCTTGTCATGTCCTTATTCCACTCATGTGGGGTCAGCACAATATGTTTTTTCTTCCACTCTCCTCTTATTTCTGGTAGTTTAATCACAATATTTTCCTTTACTGTTGGGAGTAGTGGTAGTGTGCTGTATTCTAAATAACTAATGACCTAGAATTATTTATTATTAGCAGGGCGGAGATACTACCACTAGACGTATACATGATCTCATGAGTATCATTCTGTTAAAAATGTCTACAAAAGTTTTTATTTTTTTCAGGTAGAAATAGATGCCAAAGTAATTGAAGTGTCTAAGAAGTACCTGCCTTTTATGGCTGTGGGCTTTGAGAGCAAGAAGTTAACGTTACATGTCGGCGACGGCTTCCAATTCATGAAGAACCATAGCCAGGAGTTTGATGTCATCATCACTGATAGCAGTGACCCCGTCGGACCAGCGGTCAGCCTCTTCCAAGAAAACTATTTTGCATTGATGAAGAGTGCACTCAGACCAGATGGCATAGTCTGCTCCCAAGCTGGAACCATATGGAACGACCTTGATCTGGTCTCTAATACTCTCAACTTCTGCAGGAACCAGTTTCCATCTGCAGCTTATGCATGTGCATCTGTCCCTACTTACCCTTCTGGGCAAATTGGTTTCGTTATCGGATCTTTGGAAGAGAATAAGAAATTTGATATCCCACTACTAATATTCACGAAAGAGGATGAACAGAAAATGAATCTCAGATATTATAACAGTGATGTGCATAAAGCGGGGTTTGTACTGCCAACATTTGTAAAGTATAGACTAGCCTAAGTACCAACAATTTTTTGAATCTAGGTAGATTAAAAAAATGGCTGGTGTCCATTTTTATGAGGATTATTTTCAATAATAATAAGCATAATTTTATATTACTGAATCATTTTATATACTTGTTATTTGTATAACATTTTATAGCCTATTTTTTGTTATGGACACTTGTACTTTTAAAAAGTACTTATGTCAAAAAACAATGTAACTAAACATTCCATTTTATGCCTTCCAGATGCTAGTAATGTTTGTAAGCAAGTATGTACTTACTGATATTTTTTTATCAGAATGTATGTTGTGCTCATGAACCAATGTGATATACAGAGTAACAATATTTTTTGTATAAATATTTACTGATGAATCAGGGAACAATAAAAATATATTTTTACAGTAAATAAGTATATTTTACTAGCTTACACGCGCGGCTTCACTCGAGTGGTAAAAATTTTGACACTCCTTTTCCAAGGTTTTGAAAGATCCTGAAAAACGTGTTCATTTATTTTTCATTTATAGACTAAATTTGGAGTCAATCGAACCACCCGTTTAAAAGTTCCCATACAAAATTTGAACACGTCCATTTATATTTCATTTAAAGTGTCCAAATAGAATTTCAAACCAATCTCACTAGGTAGGTACACCTTAAAAAGCTCCATTCAAATGTTTTCATCGCTTTAGGGGTTGCATCATAATACGTGTGCTGGATTAACTTGTAGGCTATTATTCATCCGTGTACCACGCGAGCGAAGCCGCGGGCGGCAGCTAGTATATATATTCTTATCATTTCCGCCCGCTACACAGACCCATGAGTAACATTTATGTACATAATACATACATAATATTATCACGCCCGTATGGTGTGGGCAGAGCCACAAGTAAAAATAATATGTTTACTTGTGGCTCTGCCCACACCATTAAATCAGAAATGGCTGCAATGTTTAGACATGGATATTTTGGATATGGACCAGGACCATAAGTAAACAAGTAGGTAGGTACCTACCTACTTATTTAACAAAAATATAATACAGCTGCTTAATCGTTTTTTTGACACATGATGATGACGAATTTATACCATTTTAGTCTTAGATTATTTGATTTTTTCGTTTATGTAAATATTTATTTTGCCTCAAACCAATAAATAAATAAAATAAATAGGTAACACCCAACAGTCACATATATAGTCCTGACCCCACACTAGGATTCCCCGTGTCGTGGGTATCAGTAACTACCATGGTACCACAACACCCTGACCCGGAACAAATATTTACAGAACATGCAAACATTTCTCCCGTAGCGGGAATCGAACCCGCGCCTCTTGCGTCTCAGCCGAACACCGCCCGCCGCGCCACCGAGGCCGCCATTCCAGTATTATTTAGCTACTAAATAACAATGTAGTATGTACTTAGGTAGCAACTAAATTGCAGCAGAATCGTTATGTCTTTGACTAGCCATCTACTCAAGATATGCATTGGACCTAGAATATTTGCAATATGAGGGTTCCTAGTTACTCTGCGGTTTGAGAAGCGTTATGTTTCGACTAATGATTCTGTAACTCGCTCTAAACCCAATAGTACTTAAGCTGTCTCCTCCTATAATATTACCTATTGTGACACTTGATTTTAATGTTTGTAATTTAATTGGTGCACATGATGTTGATGACTCTATAAAATAAATAAAAATGTATAATTAATACATAGGTAAGTACTTACATACATATTATCACGCCCGTATCCCTAACGGGGTGGGCAGAACCACAAGTTATCATAAGAAAACTTACAGCCACTTCTGATCCAAGACTCAAGATGGATATGGTGACAGGTGATCAGCCCATCGCCCTGGACTTATAGTCCAATAAGTTGGAGAGGATACTAGGTAATTAGGTAATAGCACATAGGATTAAAATAAAAACAATTTATTTATTTAGGTACACAGATACTTACTTTAAAATCTTACTAACCTAGGTACATAATTTTTCAAATTAATTAACACAACATTGTTGTAAACACATTTACTGTATCTGTATGTACCCACTTCTCAGGTATCTCAGAATTTTATATTCATTAGTATTTATACTTCTTTAAGTTGTTTACATAACTACTAAACAACCGCCCATAAAACTAAAACACCTACTTAAAACTTACATTTTCATTACTACATGGGTAAAGCTGCGGATTTTTCCATTAGCTGACGTAGAAGTAACGCAGAAACTTCTACTACACTTCGGTAACGTAGGGTGACGCATAGTAGCGTTGAATTGTTGGAGCCTGTATTCATTATGTGGGATTTTTGGAAATTTCAAAAGTTTTTCTTTTTTTTAACATTTTGTTGCCGCCATTTCAACCGCATTTCTTCTCTTTGGGCGTCAGTCATAGAACTGATTTTAGTGTGGTCAGCTTTTGCGGCTCTGTCTTTTTTTTTCTTCAAGTCTTCATATTTTTCGGGGTGAGATAGTTTTAGTTTGTCTCTGCAGCACTTAGATTTTTGAGCTGGTGTCAGCGGCACCTACAAGTTTAAATATAAATCAAATGCTATTCAATAATAGTCAAACAAAGTAATATTAATTACCTAATTATTTACCTAAAACTAAAGTGATTTCATCGTACTAACGAAAAATACTTGACGGTTTGTTCACATAAATTGTATCTCCAGTTTAGCTGAAGTATAGATAGGTACTTATCAAAAACTATTGTTCTGTGATTCTGAAACTTTTAGAAACTGTTTGCGAATATTACTTAAACAAACTAACTATTCATATTAACAGATATTTCTATTTACTTCTTTTGTAGTTGTATTCTTTGTATCAGTGTGTCTGGTTGGGTCCCTTTCCATTTTCTCCTGTTTTACTTTGGTTTTGATAGTGAGAACCTCTTGTTCAGCTTTCTCTACCGCCGTGTAGATGGTTCCGGCCCGGACTTTCTTCAGAATTCTTTTGTTGTGGTTCGGGTGAGTGTGTGGTGCTAATCTGAAATGTTTTTTGTTTTACATATTATGTAAACATTATATTGTAGGTTTCTCCATACCTACCTAGTTCTAATGAGCCTGCATCGGGAATTTCTATATTATACAACCTCTTAGTTTTGTTTTCATCACTATTTTAAATATCAAGCATCTTTAGTAGAGTGCAATAACTTTGGCAAACATTAGTTTTATAATCGTACCTCTGAAGTAGCATGTTCTCTCTGGTAACAACAATAGCGGGACACTTGCATATTTTCTTGAGATAGTCCACACAGCGCCACTGCCGCGTGTTGTTCCGATTCGAATATTTCAAGAAATACATGTATTGATTTAGTATCAACTGCAGCGAGCCTTGGTTTGAGATTGTGAATTGCATTGTTGATGGATTTTGTTCTGAAATAAATTATAACAATTCAACATTTTCATTATTTTGGATAAAATGGCGTGTTAAAGAGAAGCTTGGGTAGATGTGGGCTGATTATGATGATGATGATTTTGGGTAAGTACCATACATTTTAGGCTCGTAAATGTTTAGTAACAAATCTCCCTATTAAAGTAAATATTGGATAATTATTGCAGATAATGGCAGATTGTCTAATCATTATGTTGCCTCAGATAGTATGAAATGAACCAAGCATGTCTGTACTTCCACGGGTTTCCATTTTAGTTTAATACCATGACAAAGACGAGACACAGACTTAAGAGATAAAACAAGCCTTGAGCTATCCTGCTATATTATAAATGTGCAAGTTTGTGAGGATGTTTGTGCCTAAATCACACCGTAATGGCTAAACGGATTTGAATGAAACTTGGCATATACATAGTATGTGTGCTGGAATAATATACAACGTGTAACATAATGTCCCTATAAGCCCGAAACGGGGGTGTTCTATACGTCATTGCGAACAACGTTTGTTCAACGACTTTTAAAATTTAAAAGGTTTTCATTCATGAAATGTCTCTTAAACTTTGCTCCAATACGTAACTTGACACAACATGAGGCATCCCTATTTACAGCTGTTTTTTGACCTTTAAGTGTGAACTCTAGATGAAACAGGTAACAGAACAGACACCATTAGTAAAATGCCTACCTACTTACCTAATAACGAGGTGACCTTGGTATTTATTGGTAATTAAAATGTAAGGTCACATCACGACTAAAATCCCTAGGCACCGTAAACATCCTTTCAGATCTCTTTGTTAAGTACCTAGTATAGGAGATAGGTACCTTACCTACTCAATTTTGTACCTACCTACTCGGGCCTTAAAGGTATCCTCAGTGGGTGCCAAGGAGTATGAGAGGATGTCTACCGTGCCTGAGGATAAAGCCGTGATACCTACTCAATTTTGTACCTACCTACTCGGGCCTTAAAAGCATCTTGAGTAGGTAACAAGAAGTATGAGAAGAGGTCTACCGTGCCTGAGGATAAAGCCGTGACCCTATTCCACTTTAGTTTTTCCAACGATGTATTATTCCAATATTCATTGGAGCATTTTTCAATGCAATTTTGTACCTACTTACTTGGGCACTAAAGTCAAAGGTTGTGACTTATCTGTCTTACTAATCTTCATTTTCATCGTGAACAGCCTATTTGTCATTGGTTGCATTGAAACAACAACAACAATAAGTGGGATGGCACCTCGCCCTAATTGGCTGTCGGTGCCTTTGCTAAATTCAAAATCCGCAACCGTCAACCGACACCGCACCGCAAGCGTTTGTTTAATAAAATCAAATTGGTTCCGTAGGTTTATTTGTTTTTTACTTTTCTTGATTGAACTACGTAATTGTTGGTAGGTTATTATGTAAGTAGGTAGGTACCTAGTAGCAAATGGGGATGGAGCACATGGTAGCATATTGGTATGAACCCCGCCTTCCCATCCTTAAGTCGTGAGTTCGAATCTATGGATTTTTCGATTCGAAATTTATGTGTGCAATATCAATGCTCTCAAGAGGTGAAGGAAAACCTCGTGAGGAAACCAGGCATGTCATAGACGTGTGTCAAAGTGTACGAAAGGAACCTTCAAGGTGCACTCTAATCCTTCCACCACACTGGTTCAAAAGAGCTAGCGACACGGACACGACGACAGTAGTAGTAGTAGTAGATGTATGGTGAAGTTTTTTTTCCTTTTTTTTCCCAATCGGTATTTAGTGGGTTACCCCAGACAAGGAACCCTAAAAATTCGGCTTTCGGCAATAGGTACCTACTTTTGGTCGCAAAACAGATCGGTTTTTATCAGTCGCAATTAGCATTCGTTCCTTGCAACAACTGCAACAAGCAATCTCTCGGTTCGCGTAACTAATTAACGATACGATGTCGGCTTTGTACTCAAACGGTGAGTATTATGATATGGTGTTGTGTGTGTGTGTTGGAGCAGCACCAAATAATTAATAACTTAGTAGCGGCGCGTCAGCTCTACAGAGAGCGTTATCCAGGGCGGCCATTGCCATCTTACGGGCTATTTTCTGGGATTGGTGAACCGTCTTCTCTCGACGGGATCTTTCCACCGGCGCACCAGTGAGGGAAGACCGGGAATTCGGTGGTGTGTTGTACCTACTTCCCTTTGATGGATACCGAGTGCCTACTGTGTGTGTCAACAGTGATAAAATTCAGTGATAGGTAGGTATGATGATAGGTACCTAACCTATCACCCTACCTAGTAGGTACCCCATTAGTACCTAGCTTACTAATAAAAAATGACAAAAATAATTTTGTGATTGTGAATGTGTACCAGTAATACCAACCTAGGTACCTACATACCTACCTAATACCTACCATGTCAATTAGCCGTGTTCCGAGCCAACCAAGAAGAAGGGAGAAAAGGTATAACTTAACTTTTCCTGTACCTAGGTCCTTAGGTAACTACCTAGGTAGATGTAGGTAGGTAGTTGTTTTTTTATGTGTGAAAGATATCGTGATTTTAATCTTCGACTTTAATTTCTACGTAGAATTAAAAAAATTGCAAATTCTTACGAAAACTTTGGTGATTACACCTAGGTACTTTTTGAAACTTGCCGCGCGTTCAATTGTCTGCGTATGTGTGGGTCCGACGCGATAGGAGGGTGCGCGTGTGTTTGTTACCTACGCAAATGGTAAACAAACACATAGGGTTGTCACAAATTTCTCATGAAATAATTTGTTTTTAATTGTATTGGAATTTCAAATATGATGTATTGAACTTTTGCACACGTCAATGTATTCAAGTGCTCGGTCTGAATACACCCCTTTCGGGCTTATAGGGACATTATGTTACACGTTGTATAGGCTATTTATTATCGGGGTACCACGCGAGCAAAGCCGCCGGCGGTAGCTAGTTATAGCTAGGTTATTAAAGTAGGATTTTTGAAACTGATTTGCAACACAGTAGTAACTTACCTACACATGATTCTACTAGTAAACTTGGTGATTTAGATTCGGCTTCTTCATCCAGTGATATTTCTTCATAATTTTCATCTTCTTCACTTACATTAATTGATATAACTGATTTTGAGTCTTCTAATGATCTGAAAAGATAACAGAAATTTTGAAATATAATAAAATTATAAGCTTTCTTCATTAATTGATTATGTTTCTAAGTATAATTTCTAAGTTTATCATGATTAGATTTCTCACCCATCTTCTGTCATTTTACTGTAAGATTGAGTGTTATCACGGTCAGTTTTTTCAAAGTAGCTTAAATCATCATTCATTTCAGAGCCTTTTTTATTTTCAGTTTGACTATCTTGGCTGTTATTTTCTGGCTCTTCCTTAATTACAATTTGAGATTGAGTTAGACCAACCGCTGTGTTAATGGAATTCTGCATTTTCTGAAAATACATAAATTTATACCCATCAGGCAATTTGTGTTAAAATAAGATATTTTTTTTTAACATGACAATATGGTATTTCTGTTAATATTAACTTGCAAGTTATAGTACATAAAAGAGTTCTATAACTAGGTTTTTATTTAAATCATTACCATGTTTTCTAATCCCTTGATGTGTAATTCCTTGGCAGTCTGAATCAGCTCCGATAGTTTTTCGATTGTGATCAGAACCTCACCCTTGTAAATGTACTCCAGGATTGCACTAAGAGTTGAGTAGGAAACTTTCTATAAGAGAAAAGAGGTTACAATGATATATTTATCATAAACTAGCTGACCCGACAGACTTCGTCCTGTTCATTCGTCATTTGTATGGGAAAAAGAAAAGGGCTATTTTTAGGGTTTTTCCAGCAATAATTCTAATTTTTCTCGCCGTAAAAACCATCCTTGAACTTCAACGAACATTTTAAAAAAAGATTTGGCCAAATTGGTCCAGGCGTTGTTGAGTTATGCGCTTACCAACACATTTTGCGATTCATTTTTATATTATAGATATTTTATAATAAAAAAAATCATCCGCACACCCCCACACATAGTAAAGAAATTAAGGGATAGTGTTGTGGGAACTAAAATACCAAGGAAAATATACAATAAAATCACATTTAAATATATGACTGGATGCCGTCCCCCCGCTGATGAGATGAGATCTTTGAAGTAAGGGCTAGCGAGGGCCATGACCATTTGGTGGACTTTCACAAAATGTCCGTCTGCGGCCAGTGTCATATCTACAAATTCTTCATTCTGAAAAACAAAACACATTTTCAATTTCTACCTACACATACTACACCTTCAATTACTACCCTGTTAGACAAGGAGACTTTAATCTATTTTACATTATACATCTTAGCTGTTTTGTATCCTACTCTATTTCTTATTATTTATAATGCTACTTCATATTTTTTCTCATAGTTTATCTAACCTGCTGCAGCGCGCAAAGTCCATTGCAAATATTATTTCTATGTGCTTCCCATGACAGAGAAAAGGTTGCTTGCGCCATGGCATTTACTTCTATCACAGTTTATCGTTTTAAAATAGGTTTAGATTAAAGTAACAAAATAAAATAATTGAACCAGCGCGTAAACAAATATAATAGTCCAGCATTTATTACGTTCTCACCGGTTCACACAGATAAAAAACAAACGAGCTTTTTATTTCAGCCACCACACCCACAGCCAGCAACTGACGTTGGTCTGTAATCTGTGGTTCTGGTTTGAGTTGAGACTGACGGACTTACGAGTTACGACCCGTACGACCTATAATACCTACCATAGCCCCTACCCTCAGCCCCTCCCTACCCTACCCAAGCCTTGGTTGGAGGTAGGAGTGGGCTGTAACAGGTAAAATAAGAAACCTTTTCCACCTGTTCCAGTTCCAGTAAAATAACAGTTCCGGAAACCTGTTCCAAAATAACAGCTGTTGTGTTGCAACTAAATGAGTAGAAATATAGGTAACAGTGCTGAGGAACAGTTTCTGTGTATGTTCCTGAAATGAAAACCATCCTTCATGCTTAACAGGCTTAAGACTGACAGCTTGAGATTAGAATTTTAGAAATTTAGACAAAATACATAACATTATTTACTAATTAGTTTACAACAGTTTTTTTTCTGTAAAAAATGAGCCCGACATTTCCGAACGAATGCAACACCTGTTCTCTGCTTGTAACAGGCATAACAGCTGCTGTCTCGTTCCAACAAAGGTAAGCTGCTAAGCTAGAATAGCGAAGAGCATGTTCTGTAGCGTTATCTCTTTCTAACAAAAGTACAGCTTGGCAAAAACGTCTTGAAATGGAACTATTATTTTTAGGCATATATTCTCAGAATAATGAACAGACAGTGGCGCCCCCATTATTTTCTACTAATTTTTGCCAAGCTGTAACCTCCATAAGCTAGAATAAAGAAATGCATGTTCCGGCAGATTCGGGATGTTGTGGAACTGGAACAGTTTCTCATAGGTTTAGACAACAGTTCCAAACTGTTATTTTATGAAACCTGTTATTTTTATCTGTTCCGATTTTGTTCCGAGGTTCCGATATAATATGCCTCACTTCTAGTTGGATGGCTTGGAGGGTCTTGGAAGAAAAGAATACCAGCAAACTGACGTCAATATTTAAATTATTTGATTGATTGATGGATGGATTGATTCCTTGATTCTGAGACTGGTTGTGTGTGGTTGAATTTGAATCTTACTGTTTTTTTTTTAACACAGATTAGTTAATTTTAATTTATTTGGGTTTATATTTTTGTGAATAGGAGTTTCGATCAATTCCATCGTATTTTTCGATGCTAGCAAGAGTATTTTGTTTAATAATTAAAAGCAAAATTCACACTACCGCTGCGATGTGCTCAGAAGCCGGTGGTGATCATTGGCGGGGAGTGCCTTTGTGCGAGATGTATGGGTCACAATCGCCGTGGGGTGCTCCTGAATTCCCCCTAGTATCTCCTGGTCACAACCATGCGGTATTATACCATATATCAAGCCGTGGAAATCTTGTTGGTGATAGGCCTCCTAAACCTCAAATAGGCAAAGACAGATGGGATAGCGAACATGTAAGGATGCCTTGCTCAGGTCAAAGCCTGTACCCTGTTCTAGATGTGAGTACTTGGTAATAAAAATCCGTATTACTTAATAATTAATAATTGGGAGGCCTCGAAGGACAGAGATGGTTGGTGGAGTTTGGGGGAGACCTTTGCCCAGCAGTGGGACGACATAGGTTAAAAAAAAAAAAAAAAAAATTACTTAATAACATATATTTGAAAGTAACTATCTATCATTACTTTTCACATCTAATCGCTGATATATTCGGAAATATTTTATTACAGAGCAATGGAGAATCACACCTCAAAAAGCGCTGGGAGCTAATAGAAGTAGCACTATGGAAGCCAATTCGCAACAGCGAAGAGTTGGCCAATACAATACTCAGTTACAATACAAAGTTCAAGAATGTGTGGAAGTTCCGAGCTCTGCACAAGCTTTTCAATGAAGTAAGTTTTATGAAAGCAAAGTAAATATGGTATTGAAGTTATATATTTAACCCAGATGTTACTGAAACTATTTTCTTCCTTCGATTATTGTGAATTTTGGATATATGCCTTCAAATGGCTCAAAATTGATGAAAAACTACTTAAAAAAAATCTGTACTTTTTGGAAAACCCAGAAAATGATGGCTTTTTATAAGGCCCGTCGTAATCTAGGCTACTAAGAAATACCCGGAAGTACAATAAATGAAACAAAGCAACTAAATACATATTTTTATTGATTTACCTACCACATATTTTTTTTATTTACTATTATGCCAAAAAACATTGTTTTGAGTGTAAATGTATTTTACATTTTTTGCAAATGAAATAGACTTTTATCTTGCAAACCTTGCATCTTAGTTTGGGAGCACTGTGTTCCACTAAGAGATAAATTTCGCCATATCGGGATGATTCTCGATGAGAGTTGGCCGTAGGACATGGTCCCCTCTTATCGCTTTTTTGATAAGCTTCAAGTAAACTTCAAACAACTGTTTTGCGAAAAGCCAGGTGATTGTTCTCCTCCATCACGTTTGTGTAGATGCCACGCATAGTGCACAGCCATGTCCAGGCTATGGCTGAAAAGAGAAAAGTAGGTACCACTTCTTCCCGCAAATCGATGTCCAGTAAAGACCTATGTTTTGATCGGATCTGTCTACCTTTTCCATATTTTCATTATACTGTTTTATAACAGACGGTCGATCTACATAGGTACTTATATCGCTTATGAACTTGTGAAAATCTTTTCACCTCCTGCAAGGTACTTTTTCAGCATTTGATGCAACAGTCACGAGAGGCTGTTGTCATTCAATGGGATTGAAGGTTCTAACTTCTTCATTGTCTTCGACCTCTGTGTCCACCATGTGCCTTCTTTTAGCCAAGCTCGCCAAAGGTGAATCATCTTCATCAGACGGAATTTCTGCCGGAGTACCTAGTAGGTAACGAATTTCTTAGCTGAGAACCTGACCGAAAATAAAGTAAAGATTATAATCTTGAAATTATCAAATGCACCGGACTAAATCTACACATGAACAAAACGATTTTACGTGGAAGATTCTGCAGAAAAACACACTCTACATCGCCGGAGTTTTCATCTGTAACTTCCGCGTTGGCATTTTCAGGAGGAAATATTGTAATTTCGGTTGGCAATGGGAGTTTCTTCATCACCTCGCTCCAGTTCATCAAGTATTTGATTGAAATTGAGCTGTTTATTACTATCGCGATCTATTATTTTATATAGTTATCTAGAAAAGTACTAAATATTTCAAATATAAAACCAAATAATTTTGAGATTGTGTAGACTAAACATCGAGAATGAAATATACAAATGAAATATATTTGATAAGTGCATACAGTTGTGATATTAGCTTACCTCCGTGCAGCCATCGTAAGAAAAAACTTTCACGTTGTACATAAACACCAAAATGAGACTAAAACGATAATATTATTATAAATTTTTCTGTTGTAAATCAAACGTTGCAATGTACTGAATCGTACTGCAGTATAAATATTCGCATCAGTTCACATAAAAGACGCAAAAATTGCGGGTAGATTTAATAATTTTTTTGGGCCTTATATAAGTCCCGTCGTTTTATCTGGGTTAAGATCAAACATTAGCAATATAACTATTTTACAGACTTTGTGCTCAAAAATAATTATTCATGTTTTAGTATTTGGAAGAAGAAGAGTCTCGGTATTTCTTTGATGTGACATTACCAGAGATAGCCAAGCTGGCTTTGGCTCTCCCGAAGTTGGTTCAATCCCCAATACCATTGCTCAAGTAAGTGAAACCAAGAGAATATTTCAATGGATTTCTGTATCCTCTGGTAGTTAGACCATTACTTATTCCCAGTAACCTTGATAGTAAGAAATTGGTGTAAACTCACCTGGTTTCTAAACATGTATGTAACATTTAAAAATCCACAAAAATGTAGCAGAGATATAAATCAAATATTTTGTGTGCATTTTTCAGGCAACACAAAAATCAATCAATTTCTCTATCACAGCAGCAGATCTCAAGTTTATTAGCAAATGCATTCTTCTGCACATTTCCCAGACGGAATACTGCAAAGAGAAACTCCGAATATGCTAATTATCCACACATCAATTTTAACAGGTAAATAGCTAATTATATAAAATGTCTCTTTTTTTTTAACTATAAGTAATGTGGGTTCTTTATTTCCAGGTTGTATGAAATGGTACCATCTGATGATGTCGTAGAAAAGTTGAAATGCCTCTGTCACTATTTTAGGAGAGTTTGTACAAAAGGTGATATCATATTTATTGTTTTAATCTTTCCAATATTCAGAGCTCTTATAGCTTTTAATGTAGTTTCTGATACCCACAATAGGAAGTCCTAGTGCTATGTGACTGTTGGGTGTTATTTATTATTACTTACTAGCTTCTACCCATGGCTTCTCTGGTGTGGTATCCTAATAAAGAGTACCTATATAAGCCTTAATATTATTTCAGCACACATACTATGTATATTCCAAGTTTCATTCAAATCCGTTTATATGTTTAGGCGTCATGAGTAACAAACATACTTATCCTCATGAACTTTCCCATTCATAATATTAGTAGGATAAGAGTTCACTATGATGAAGACTGCCTTGTCGGTTATACCCGGGCTTTGTGTGCAGTACAGCGCTGGCTAGTGACGACGTTAATTCTTAGCTCGGTAGTCTCGCAAGTGTCTCGACTGGGCCGCGTCCACCGTTCATATATCCTCGCTCCCGCTACTTGTAGACTCGGAGAATACAATCTTTCGCATGCATAGTAGAATTTATTGAGTTCTATGATGGTCACTATAGAGCACTGGTGCTCTGGTTGATGGTGACACCGCCTTCCGATCCTAAGGACGTGGGTTCAAATCCGGTCGTGTAGCAATCGATTTTTCTGTGTGAAAAATTTATGTGCGCTATACCAGTACTCTCTAAAACGGTGAAGGAAAAAATCGCGAGGAAACCCGCGGCTTAGTCAGCTCCGCACGTATTGACCATGTCTTTCCTGTGGACAAGGCCGACTAAGCTGAGAGGATGGTACAGGTGCTGGGCAAGCCTACTCCATCTTAATTCGTCCCGGGCACTACATAGTCCCGTTTGTGAAGGTAAAAAGTTGCCTCCTGACGCTGTATAAATCATTTACTATACTTAGATGATTGAAGGCCTTAGTTTATGATGACGACTACCTGTCGGCTATACCCGGGCTTTGTGTGCAGTACAGCGCCGGCTGGTGTGACGACGTTCATTCGTCGCTCGGTGGTTCCTCGCAAGTGTCCCGACTGGCCTGCGTCCACCGTTCAGATATCCTCGCTCCCACTACACGTGGACCCGGAAAATACAATTGAAGATGCTGATGGGCTTATCCAAGTGGACTTTGCTAATAAGTGAGTGGTATTATTCTTATACAGTTTTATCTAAAACCTTTCGTAGTTGTTCGGCTGCCCTATTTTGTACGCGTCATGTCGTCCCTTTAACATTAAGCCTACGCATTAAAGGCGCTAAAGGAACAGATAGCACAAAATTATATTATTAGCGTAGGAAGATGATGACAAGGTATCTTTCATGTATGATGATTGCTTTCTATTTAGTGCTTTAAATCTGTACCTGTATTCTGCGCCAATTTTGCTGAAGATGGCACAGTTTTTTATGATATCTGGATTTTTACAGGTATCTGGGTGGAGGAGTTTTGGGCCATGGCTGCGTTCAAGAGGAGATCCGATTTATTATCTGCCCCGAGCTGCTGATGTCCATGTTGTTTACTGAAACACTGAGGCACAATGAGGCATTGATGATGATTGGTTAGAAATTTTATACTTTCAAATTCTAATATTACATTGATAAAGTTTTATGATTCGATATAACATACTTTCGGCTCCTGGAATCAGCATTATAGATTCAAGAAAAAAAACAAAGGAAGCCGCAATAATGAGAGTAATTGAGCATGCAGGTTTTATATTGATCTTTTCAGGTTGCGAACGCTACAGTATGTATTCCGGCTATGGACATACGTTTCACTGGACGGGCGACTTTAAAGATGAGACTCCATTCGATTCGTCTCAACGACGCCGCGTCGCTGTGCTAGCTATAGACGCATTACCCTACTCAACTGTGCAACACGAGTATAGGAAGGAAGCTATCAATAGGGAGATTACTAAGGTACTTTACTTTCTTATTCGCTGTTGTATGAAGAGTTGCAAGTCATTATTTTGGATATTATGTAGGTGACTGTCGCTATAGTCTAGTCCAGTGACATAATGAACTAATCAATAGTTTTATGACAGCGATAATTAATAGTTTTATGACAGCGAAAGGCGGTGAAAATATTTTTAGTTCAGTAAACGTTTTAATGCCTTTATCTATTTCGATGGTACTACTTCTATTTGTGTCATCAGTTGTTTTGAATCAGAGTGGTGAAAGGGTTTAAAGTGCGCCTCAAAGGCTCCTTTCGTGCACTTGACACATGTTTTAGTATTTTTTTAATTTCTACTCGTACGTCATGCCGGTTTCCTTACGATGTTTTCTTTACGATTAATAGCGCACATAAATATTACGAACATAAAAATTCTTTGTTCCTCGACCGGATTTGAACCCACGAACTTAGGATCGGAAGGCGGGGCCGCTACCACTACATCACCAATGCTCAAATCAATTTCAATGAAATTTGGCAGAATATAGCACGTAGATTTTTTTTTAATTTGCGATTTAATAAACAAAGCATCATTAAACTTTCCAGGCTTGGGTTGGTTTCTCATTCGGGACAGAGCCATCTTCAATTTCCCTTAACTACCCTGGAGTGGCGACTGGTAACTGGGGTTGCGGCGCATTCGGGGGTTCCCCGCAACTCAAATCTCTTATACAGATGATGGCGTGTGCTCAAGCTAAGAGACCAATGGCTTATTTCACCTTCAAGGATAATGAGATAAGAGATGATGCGATCGGAGTTTATAATCTACTTGCTAGATATAATGTTACCGTGGGTAAGTTTTACAAAATTGATATATAGCCTGTTTATTACAATACTGCCGTCATAAGCTGGAATTGTACATGACCTCAAACAAAATTGACATAATTTGTATTACAGAACATTGGCTAAAAAATCATGAGCTTATGTTTAATTTCAGTGATCACCAAGTTGGTAGTGCTTTCTGCAGGAACCATTTTGAACGAGGTGGCTCATTAATATTACTAAACAAACAAATTAAATTTAAAGAACGCAAAGATATTATTCACCTGACTGCAGAAAGACACATAGAAATAGCCTGCGTAGAGTTGGAGCAGTTCATTGTTATAAGCGCTTACAGCCCGCCTTGCGCCTCCTTTGATGTTTTTGAAAAGGTTATGGAAGAAATTATGTTCAAATTGTCTAAATCTAACAAGGAAATTATTGTATGTGGCGATTTTAATGTAAATCTGCTTGAAAAATGCTCATTAAATACTAGATTAACAAGTTTATTTAAATCATTCAATCTTGAACCATCATTTATGGAGCCAACTAAAATAACTGCCACCTCAGCTACATGTTTGGACAACATATTTACTAATGTTAATATAATAAGTAAAAATATTATTAATCAACTTGAATCAGACCACCTTGGACAATTTATAAAAATTGAAACACAAACTAGGCAAAATGTAAAAAGGAAAATTACCTATGTACCAATGACCATTAATCGATTGGAACAGTTGAAATCAAATCTAAAAAATAAAATTCCAAACATAATATATCATAATGAAGATCCTAATTATTTGTATAATACATTTTTTAAAGAATTTAATAACGAATTCAATTCAGTTTATACATCCAAATCGATCATGGTATCTAATAAGCCAGGATTTTGTGAGTGGGCAACAGCAGGAATACATAAAAGTAGACAAACATTGTATGAATTGTACAGTATAAAACAATATAATTTCAGTGAAGAGTTTAAAGAAAAAGTTAAGAATTATTCTAAAATATTTAAGAAAGTATGTAAAATAGCCAAATCATTATATTTGAGTTCAAAAATTAAAAACAGTCAAGATAAAATTAAAGCTACTTGGAATGTTATTAAAGAAGAGACTGGAAAAAATATAATTCATAATAACAGTTTTAAATTAAAAATAGATAATATAATTATTAACAAAGATGAAGATGTAGCTAAAGCGCTCGAATTGTTTTTTACTGATATTCCAGTCTCTACTACAAAATCTTTAAACTCTTCCCACATAATCGCAGAGTCAATGTTGAAACAAAACGTACCTGAATGTAAAACAAATTTTTCATTCGATTATGTCAGTTCTAATGACATTGTCAAGGCTTATAAATTAATCAATGTAAAAAAGACCACGGACCTCTGGGGAATTTCTGTTAGCGTCGTAAAACCATTGATAGACATAATTGCACCTGACCTAGCTATGATCTTCAATCAATGTATTGATTGTGGTGTGTTCCCTGATTTAATGAAACATAGTAAAATAACACCTCTCTTCAAATCTGGTAGTCATTCAGACCCTAGTAACTATCGTCCTATATCAGTACTACCGACCTTTAGCAAAATATTTGAAAAACTGATTCTAAAGCAACTTCAAGACCATTTTAACATAAATAACCTACTCGACAACAAACAATTCGGATTTATGAAGGGCCGTTCAACAACAGAGGCTGGTGTCGAGTTAATATCGCATATTTTCCATGCATGGGAAGAGTCTCGTGATGCTTTAGGGATTTTTTGTGATCTGTCAAAAGCATTCGATTGTGTCCATCATGAAACATTAATCAGGAAACTCCGACACTATGGGGTTAGGGGTTTTGTTCTTGACCTTCTCAGTTCCTATTTAAGTAACAGAATACAAAGAGTCGACGTTAATGGAAAACGTTCTCCAGGGTCAATAGTAACAATGGGTGTACCACAGGGATCAATATTAGGACCATTTCTATTTTTAGTTTATATTAATGATTTACCTAAACTTGTTAGGGATGATCATGAAATTGTATTGTTTGCAGATGACACCTCATTTTTATTTAAAATGAAACGACGCCAGGTTAATTTTGGCGAAGTAAACAATGCAATCTCCAAAGTCGTAGAATGGTTCGATGTAAATAACCTATTGCTAAATGAAAAGAAAACCAAATGTATAAGATTTATACTACCAAATGTTACACAAGTAAATTCTCATATAAAAATAAAAAATGAACATATAGATCTCGTGGACACTACTACTTTTTTGGGCATAACCTTAGATAAAAAGATTCAATGGGACCCACATATAGATAAATTGTCGAAGAGACTTAGTTCTGCGGCATATGCAGTCAAAAAAATACGTCTACTTACAGACGTAGATACAGCTAGACTAGTTTACTTCAGCTACTTCCATAGCATCATGGCATATGGCATTTTGTTGTGGGGGAGTGCTGCAGATATAAACACCGTATTTGTGTTGCAGAAGAGGGCTGTTCGAGCAGTTTATAACCTGGGTCCTAGGGAGTCATTACGTAATAAATTTAAAGAAATAAACATTATGACTGTTCCTTGTCAATATATTTACGAAAACTTGATGTACGTACATAAAAATGTTAGTAAGTTTAAGAAAAATAGTGATAATCATAGTGTTAATACTAGAAATAAGGATAAACTTGCTGTACCCACGATTAGGCTAGGTAAAGTTAATAAATCATTTAAAGGGCAATGTGTACGCTTCTATAACAAAGTCCCAAGCGAGATGACAAATTTGTCAGTTAATAAATTCAAAACACTATAAAATATCCGATTATATAGAAGATAAAAATGCTTGGGACTGAATGCTCCAACTCCTTTTATAACATGATTGTAAAGGGATCATTTTCCAAAAAAATAGCCAAGCGTGGTTTCTTGCCTGTATCTTCCACGCCTGGTCGCGTTACGAACAGGTGTAAATGCAACGTAGATTTAAGACGTGTCCAAGTGATCCCAGTGATTTTATGGAATAAAATTTTTTGACTTTGACTTTGACTTTGATAAGGAAAAATGAAAAAAAAAAATGAAAAGATGTATCTGACATTTTTTTCATAATTGAGTTATATACATAATCGGAATCAGTAAAAAAAGACGCATCTACCAGTATTTTTTTCTCCATTTCGGAATTTATGTAGAAACGTCCTTTTTTCTTATGACGGTAGAATATGATTAGGTTAGGTAGGTCGGTCGAGCCTATCACTGGCATATTTGCCTCAATTTATTTTAATTTTACTATAAAGGTACTTAAAATCTTTCTTTCTAAATAAGTAAAAAATTTAGTAGCTCATATTTAGCATTTCATGTTACAATAATAGTTTCTTAGTGGCTCCAACATCTTTCCAAGTATCTATTCTTAAATTCGGAAACAATTCAATACTTGTAATAAATGTTTTTAGGACAACTATACAAGTACATCATCCAGTTCTCTACAACTGACGTGCGGTATTCAGAGCTCCACGCTTTTATTAACCAAACATTGAGAGACGAAGAGAAGAAAACGCCACCTCCACCTCCATGCCCTGATGAGAAGATGGAGACTGTAAGTACATATCAATCGTCTTCTCAGCATTATATGTTAGTTACAAATGTTTTACGCGAGAGGTGCAGGTTTGAGTCCCTTGATGTGCCTTACTCATAAAATCTGATACATTTGGGGTCAGAACTGTGTATACTGTTGGATGTATGTCGCAACGTGGGGATGTCTGAGTAAAACGAAGATTCGTTTGATACTGTGTTTTATTGAGAATGATTAATAACATATTAGTACCTAAGTGTAATCCTTACACATCCATTAACATTATACCTGTGGCAAGTACTTAAAAAGTTACTCTCACCACAACAATGTAACTATGTTTTAATATTTTAGGTTTCTCCATAATTCATTGGCATCTTTAGAATTTACTGATAATAATTGTCTTCATTACAGAGTGTGTCATCGAATACATCCAAACTTGAAGAACCTACTCTAAAGGAGTTCCAGAATTCTCCAGACTTATTCTCACAGGGGGAAGTAGATGAAAGTTTAACAGAAGTTACAGTAGAGAAATGTGTCCAAGAAGCAACTGCCAGAAATGAACCAAATAATTCGAGATTGTTTGAAGAAATGCAGAAGTTAGATGAGCAGAGTGGTAGGTTGAACCTTTCCGTACCTAATACATCGGTAAAAACAATCAGTAAATCAAATATATCGATGGACACAGATACTCAGTCAGATCCTACCACAGACGTGAAAAAGCGACTGAGTAGGAAAATTACAGACTATTTCAGCAAAAAGTCTCTCTGACACCTTTAGGTACCATTTCAAAGTGATAATTTTTTATAATGGATTTATTTTAAAGAAAGTGCAGCTTATTTTAATATTATATTTTTAAATAAAACACGTAACTAATATAATTAAAATTATTTATTATCATTCCTCATAATTCTAGCATACTAAACGTAATAAGTGTATAATAATAATAATAAATAATTGAATAGTTATTTAGTTTGAAATATTTCAGCAATATACTAATAACTCGATAATAGGTTTAAAAGTCATTTAACTAAATGAAGACATGCAAAATAGGCTTTCATTATTGTATTAGTTTCATAATAATGTTAACAAAGTTCACATTTGTCTAGATCTGACAGTTACACTAAAATCTATAAATTAATAAATATTATAACTAAAGAACAATTAGCCTAGCGACTCAAAAAGTGATGATAAATATATTTAGTTTCTCTTTACAAACTTTGGCGAACTGTATAACAATAAACACTTCAATCAATGCTAGCTAATCAATGCACTGGACTAAACTCAGTTCATCTAGTCTGAACAAATGCTGTTAACGCGGAAATTATAGGAAACAATAGTCCAGCCATAGACACTTTACAATAAACTGTATTAGTTGTGAAAGGTAACGGGCCCGACGTAAACCTCAACAAATACCCGTTAAACCAGATAAACATTTCTTATTTTAAATACCTTCAACATTTCAACAATGTTATTCATTAACCTAGAACATTTATTAAAAATCTATGTTATGTTGTGGTATCGGTAGTGCCTACGGCTGAAAAACGTATCAACTGTTAGCAGCGACTGATTTCAACGCCAACCACTATTGGTATCCAAACGAATCGTCAGCTTACAAAACCTATTCTATTTTGTATTCTTATATATACTTGGGGCTGAGTGGTACAGATCATTTACACTGAGCCCGCAATGGACATTTTTGGTATAACTATTTACCGCAAACACGACGGATTTGAGAATATCTCTTTAGATAGCTCAAGAAAACAGCAGAAGAAAAAATATAAATAGTAGAGAAACGACGGATGCCGCGCTCATATAAAATACAGTCAATCTTGATATTGTACTTTAGAAAAAAAATAAAATAAATGGTATGGCATTACATAGGTTTAATGGACGATCATTAAAAGCGTATATCACGGGTAGCTAGTCATTAGTGATATTTTATTGATGTGAAGAAATGACGTTTTGCGTACGTTTTCTTTACATCAATAAAATGCTTGCACTAGTGACCTTACGTCACAGAGTTGAAACAGGACAAGGCGTTCTTTGAAAACAAATATCATTCTTGCAATCATTGCAATGCTGATGTTAGACGAAAGACCAACTCTTTCTTTGACAATTTTCATGGGTTGTTCACTTTGCCTGGTTTCTTCTGTGATTTGGACGTAAGGCGTCTTAGTTCATAAACAGATTTCCCTTAAAAATTTTGACCATGACTTTCTTTGCCTGGCCAAAGTTTCGTGGTGCATCTATTTACCCCTAAACATAAGTTATCCAGAACAGTGCGTGAGATGTTATTTTGTCACGCTTTATTACGCATTATAATAATGGTCTACCGTGAAAAGGAAAATGATTTCATGCTTTCTTAAAGATATCAATTCACACTCGGTACAAAAGTAGCTGAAACACTAGGAAGTTTTAACTACATTGTAAAAGTTAATATTCTATCCATTAGTCGATGAATGAATAAGAATGCCGTAAAGGAAATTAAAAAAGTGATTGAAGGAAGTCTTTCGAGGTTTAGAATGTTGATGGTTATATTTATATATTATTAGCACTAAATTAAATATAATTTGATATTTACAGAAACGCTTATTACTAAATTCCATGATTAAATATAAATAAAACTTTGCATATACCCTATTGGTCTTTAGTTTAAGACTGGTTATCTAAGGAACAAGCAGAAAGTATCTATAGATATATCAACTTATCTATCTTTCAATCCCACCCTCACTGACTTCAATCATTAAATTCACTTGGCTTAGAACAGCGGACTAATTTTTACAAACGATATTCAACCTTAATATTATGTGCGTTTGGCTTCATAGTTCACTGCCTAGTAAGTCCAATAATGTTTGGCAATGTCGTACAATTCCTTAAGTCATTTTGAGATTTTGAGAAGGTTGAATATTGAATAACGTTTCAAAACCACGTTCTCCAAAGTGGAATCGGGCCATTCTTGTCGCCATCTTACATGGGCGTTTCTAAAAACATGTAATGATTATGATTCGTCTTAGCATTAACAGCGACACCCTGATACCCGCCCGGGCGGACCCGGGTCAAAAGGCTAGTAAGCTCTAAGGATATGACGTAATATGTACAAATTGCATTCTCGTGGAATCTGATTACTTCGAGCTCTTGACTTCAAACTAATTTATGATTTGACTGATAGAGAATTGTTTAGTAAATGATGCCAGGTCAGAAGTCTCCATTCTGACTCCTTAAGCTGTTCTTATTTTCACGTCTTTAAATTACACTTGTCCTTCAATAATATTAAAGATACATTCATCCCTCGTAAGATAAAATCGTATTATTTAATAAACACCAATTAATACCGGCTTTAAGTCGTTAAGCCTTTACTGAGGCCTTTAGCGGCCTAAAAACTCCGTCATAAGAGTTGGCCACTAGCTCATACGAACTTACTTTTAACACCAATTTATTATGTAACAACACTTAAGTACAATAATTATTTCTATGTTTCCAAGAGCTCGCCGTAAAGACTGTAATTTAATATAATGACTTCTGTACGTGGTATAAATTGTAATTAATTTACTTATCTGTGGGGTAGGAATCAATTGAAACTATTTCAAGCGGTCTACACTCTGAACAGAATTATCGAACGGTAATATAAGTTTATCGGACGGCCGTTTCTCTAATCTGGCGATATATTGAGCGTTTGAGCGTTATCTTCTAGTATTTTATAGAATTGTGGAGAGTACGGAAATATTGAGTGTTAGTAATTTTTCCGGGTAAATAAATATAATTCAATTTCTAGCAGGAACATGCTTCTTACGCTAACTTCTATGGCTATTTATGTTTAGGCAATGTTCCCAAACCGGCTCAATATTTCGCCAATAACATTAACAAACTTTAGCAGTATGTCAGTTACTTCCTCTATCTAAATCTTCTCATTAACTTCCTCTAACGTAAATTTATCCTTTTTTTATCCCTTGCGTAGTTCAATCTATATCCAACCTATACAATCCTATACCGATAATATCATTTAGTTCGGATACAGTATTCTGGATAACTTATTAAAACTAAACAATATAATAGCATAAGAAATCGGCATAATTATTTTTAATATTTTTACTAAGAGGTAACCAGTAGGCATTTTTCTATTACTTATTTTACTTACAAGTGAGATACAAACTTGAAAACAAATCAACCAATAGTTATAATTAGATACAAACAATTAAGTACGGTAAATAGAGTAAAGTATACAAAGGGTGCTTGAAGCTAAACTATGCTAAGCGATAGAGAAAATAAATAACAAAAAGAGATATGACTAGATTGTTCACCTAGGACCTACGATTCATAAAGCACTATGCGCTCATCTCTCAATATCTTTATTATATAAATAGATATATGATTAGTTCCAAATTCTAAGTTTGTTTTTTTGATTTAATAAATATTGGCAATCGACTTATGTACTAACTAGCGTCGTACGGTGACCTTTGGCGCGGTTGAGAGAGGCGCACCTCGCACCATCCGACGCGCGGTCTAACTACTGCCTACTCGCGGCGTCGGCCCGCCCGCACCCCTTCGCATATCCCTCCCTCCGGTGATCTCCGCTCCCCTTTACCTACCGATCTGTGCCCACGCGACCGATACTCTTAAGAGAATGCAACATTACGGACATATTCCGCCTAATTCAATTAGAATTTTTATGGTAACTTTATAATGGCGACAATTTCATCTATCCTCACATTTTTCTATCTCTCTCGATCCACCAACGCTTGGGATTAAGCAGCGAAGTTGTGACAATTTGTATGGTTTTTGGTAAAAGTTTAAGAAATTCGTTTTCGTAACGCTAATTTTCAGATATCAAGTAGACGCGCCGCGGCCTTTCGAATTAAAATTTACCTATTTTACGACACTATCTAAATTTTGTTAAAACATCGCAGGCCGCGGCCGAACGCTCGCTCGCTGCAAAAACAAGTGAGGATACTCTGTTCGCAAGACGCATCAATCGGAATGAAAGGTGCCCTTCGGATACCGATAGACAGAGAAGTGAGTTCGCAGATGAGAATGAGATCTGTAACCCTACAATAGTTACAAGAAGTATAAAAAGTCGCGACAGACTAGTGGACCCGAGTTCGAGCGACGCGCGCTCTGCCGGTCTGGGCGGCGGCGCTGGCGGCTGCCGACCGGTGGCGACATCTGCCCGCGGAAACATTTAGATACATTAAATAATTGCAAAGCATACCCTGTATCCTATAATCACTTTTTGGGTAATCGTCTCTTTGCAGAATCTAGAACGTCGCGTCTCCGCCTTTTATCAATGGGTATTTAATTTTTTAAATCTGTTTCTTCCGGACGGCGGCGGTCGTCCGACCGTGACATGTAAACTACGTTAATCTTGAGGTGATTGATATCAATCGTTACTCGATACGTTAAGTACAACTTTCGGTTTGGCAACGTTTCTGTTATCTAAGTGGGGTCGGGGCTGGCGAGGGCTGCGCAGGAGTTCCCCGCCCCGCGCCCCGTGCCCGCGCCCGCGCGCGGGTCTCTGCTGTCAGCGCTGCACTCCTATCACTACGGGGACTCGAGCCCGGCCTTTGTGCGCAAGGGCAACCTCGTCGATCTCTCAATTATCCTATCTAAAAGTCCACGCACACGCGCCGGCTATGCGGCTCCGGGCTAAATGCTAGAGTTATGCTCTATCTCTACTGGCGATCGAATGCACATAATATTTCCGTGCTTTAAAGCTGATAGATAAAATTGGCCGCCGCGTCGCGTGTACGCGCACTCGCTTTATTTACAACATTGTACGTAAGAGGCCGGCTCCCGCTCCCGTGTCTGATCACGAAACGAGACCTCGTCGACCGAAAACAAAATGAACGAATCAACAAAAACAATATAAGAAGAAAAACTACCTCAAACGATACGAAGCGTAACAATATTGCACGAGAGTTAAAGAGAAAAGAACTATATTACCTAAAACGACAGTAATTTCATTGATCTAAATCTGACTTACTCGTAAATTAAACGCCTAAAACTAGGATACTATATGAATATAATTTGTGTAAATATAAAATATTTGTTAGATAGGGAAGTGAATATTTGACTAGAGTTGGCGCGGACGCCGCGCGCACGGCTACGCATGTCCTGCCTCTTGCCTTACTCGTGCGCTTCGCTTAGCCAACAATAATTACGCAATCGTTACAAAAACGGTGGGCATTACCATCTTGTAACAACCCTCCTTCGAAATGGGACTCGAATCACGTAAAGAGATGACAAGAGGGTAGTTAGAAGTTGACATTTGCATTGGCGCACGTCTACTCGTAAGACAAGAGTAGTCGAGTGGCGAGGCACTGAGCGTCGAGGGCGCCGGCCGTCCTTTTTACCCCATTGACCGGATTCGATGGGCGTCGCTGCAAATAATGTGAGCTAGTATCGAGTGTAGTGTAAAGCCACTATCTAGGACGCGCCATGAGCCCTCGAGCCCCCGCCTCGACACGACACATAGTCAAAGCTCGTTCACATTTCAGTAATCATGGCACTTATGCTATTCTGCCTATATACATGTATAGATTTATATTTATTGGTACGTTTGATTATGAAACTATTTTGTTTGTTATGTATAGTAATTACGCTAAGTTTGTAGTTTCACGCGTTGTTAACTGTTGCCTCCCCGCACTGGGTTAACAGTCACATTTATTGTATTAAACACCTTAATACGATTAGTTTTTTTTATATGTATTGTATGTACATACACTGACACATTAAATAAATAACAAAAGCGCGCTCTTAGGAATTGACGTCGCATTTAGCGAGTTGGTATCGCCTCTCGCACACTAAAATAGCTTATAGGGTATGTATAATATTACGCACTATTTGAATATTAGGTCACTTTTGGATTGTCCTCTTATTGTTGTACAAAAATAAATATTTTAGTAGTTAAAAACAAACCAAAGGTGGCCCAATTTCGGTTAAGAAAGAGTGAATGGAGTGTAAGCATTTGGCGTTTCAGATAAAAGGCCGAATAAAGTTTGAGGTGCTGAATAGCGCGCGAGAGGCAAAAGAGCGTAACACACAAATGCAATGATACAAACGGCCTGTACAAGATATTATAATTTTATATCACAGCCCATATTGGAAATATACAACATATAATATTGTTCTTTCAAACGAAGGCCTAAGTATGGTTTGATGAAGTGCACTTTGATTTGTACACAGCGTTAAATACAACATTTAATTTTCAACAATTACCTCTACCATAGGTTTGTATTACTGGGCGTACCAATGGTGTCTTTAGAGACCTAACAATATAATTGGTCTACCATAGCACTGAGGGACTTATGGAGAGGTGCGATTATGATACAAATTATAATTGAGATTTGATTTAATTTTAAGCGATTATGAAAAATCCTGCTTACACAACATGTAAATGGGAACAAACGTTTTTGATACAGTTGTCTCGTTCTTTCACTCATGGCACAAGTTTGGCGAAAGTGGGACAAATGCTAACACGAACGGGCTCGCGTTAAAAGTAATCACTAAAACCGCTCTTGCAAAATAAATATTATTCATTTGATTCGTGTAAACATCATATTGAAAGATCACTTCAATTGTTCTATCAAATGCGTTTGAGAAATGTGTGAATCAACAATTTCTCAGCGATAACATAACAATTATATATTTACATAACATAATATTATATTGGTACTACCCAGCGTAATACCTTACTGGAACACACAATGATAAACTTTAACAAAATATAGGATATTATATTCTTTTAATAGTGCTCTATCATCTTACATTAGTGTGAGTCAGTGTTCGGAGGCAACAGAGTCCGCGGCGTCGCGTCGGGTCTACTACTGGCATCTTTGTCGTTTCACACAAACCAAATAAACGAGCACGGAGCACGCGCGAATACGTCTCGTCTCGTCCAAGACGTCCAAGGTCGTCCCTGCATCCAAACAACTAAACCATACAAAGATGCCCACGCGCACCCGGCGCTCCATCCATGGTAATATACAATCATTAAAATACATTCTTCTTATATTTTCAACTTACTTAATAAATTCTGTTTCGCTTAATTCAAGCAAATAACTAGATATAATAAATTTATGTTAAAAGTTTTCAGTTAAACTTTACTTATAAGTTAGAAGATGTTTGAATGACAAAAATTTTTATAACGTCATTTTATAGTAATAATAATTTAATCAAAGTTAATAAATTGTATATAATAATATAATAGATTCAATGATTAATCGATAATGATAGAATGAAGCATCTCTACGCATTGATCAATAAATTAATTAACTAATTTAGTATACTTCCCACTGTAAGTAATGATATTTGCTTTACTCCGCGTGGGGATAAATTCCTTGGAATTGTTGATAGTGCGCGAAGTTGCGCGCCTCGGGCCTAACGTAGTACGATGTTTGCTCCTGATACTCCTGCTGGTACTCTTGCTGGTACTCCTGAAAGAACAAAGCAAACATCTCAACTACCCGTAGCCAGACGATATACAATGACGACTGAAAGAATTTCAACTATAATTTAAGTGAAAATAGAGATTATACTCACAAGGGGCAGGTAATAGGCGCTCGAGGACGGCATCGCGTGTTAGTAAGGCCGATTGGCGTCCTTTGGCCGCTTCAGCTGGACCTTCAGGCGTTTCATGCCGATCTGAAACCCATTCATGGCCTGGATAGCGGCCTGGGCCGAAGCCGGGTTGTCGAACGATACAAATCCTGCAAACAATAATGGATCCTCAAAACAGTGACCAAGTCACCATTATCAATAAAAGAGATCTCGAGATCAGGCACAGCTACTTTAGGTACATGCAATTCTGACGCTGGATCACTATGTTCTTCAAGGTGCAGATGGAGCTAAGAGTAGCATCAGATGCATGAGGATATTGGTAGATTTGATATCAAAGTCTCAGTTCAGCATAATCATCATTTAGGAAATATATTGTAGTGGTCAAAATAGAGAAAGGAGGAGACCGAGATGACGAGTGATAGAAGAAGATGGAAGAGGGTAACATATTGTGTCGACCCCAACTAGTGGGACAAGGGCAGGAAAATGATGATGTAGTGGTCAAAAGATAAAAGTCCCGAAACGCAAATTATCTCCAAAACATGTACTTTTCGGGATAACATTTCACATTCTATAAAAATCACGGAGTTATCGCGTTTCGATCCTCTTAATTTTGTATGATAGGAACTTCACTTGACATTGTCTTACCAAAACACTTGCTCTGATTAGTGGCGCGGTCAATGAAAACCTTGCTGCTGATCACATTCCCGAACGGAAGAAACATCTGCATCAGCTCAGCGTCTCCAAACTCTTGGGGCAGGTGGTAGATAAACAGGTTGCATCCTTCCGGTCCTGATATTGAGCAGCCTGGAAACATTATAAAGTCTTTAAAGAACTCGTAGGTCTGTCTGTACACACCTGCACACAACCCTTTTAGAAAGGTTAGCTTGTGTTAGGCGTGTGATTGTTTTTATTTCACTACATGCATCTCGGTAAATTTATTTTTTAAGAAAATTACTTAGATTCAATATTATTTTAGTGCACACGAGGAGCCCCTTTGTGGCTCATACATTTGTCACACTGTTTAGAGAACCAGTGATCGAGTAGGTATCTAATATTACTTTTCAATATAGCTGTTATATTATGAAGTTTAACATGCATTGTATCGAATGTTAAAAGCGTACATTATTGAAGAAATAAAGATAGGGATTAATATTAAAAACCTATTGTGAAACCCTAAATGTAAGTTAATTAGTTATTTCACTAAATCTCACACACTCACACATTGTAACTTATGAACATACTTACAAATATTTTTTACACGTGATTGCAAGACATGAAACCGAGCATAGTACAGCGACAGACATTGAAATGGTAGAAGCAGTGTGCGGTTACGGTTGCAGAAAGGAGAAAAACAATCACCTTTCATATTTAGGAAGATGAGAATGTAAGTGGTTACAGAAACAAGAAGTCATACGAATTTTATGTACTAATTTGTACCTATCTGTATATCACTTACAGATCCAGGTTCTTAAATAATGACTAAGGTGATTAATTTTCCACTTTTATTAATATAAAACAAAGATCATGGGCTTGTTTGTCACTATTCACATATTACCTAAAACAATATGTGACATGACAGAAAATACCATGTATACAATTGATGGACACAATATATAGTTGGGTATGCACACAATATAGACAGTCTTTTATGCACAACAATCAAACATGCTGTGCCTTCATAACTGGCCAATAGACAGAGTGTTGGGATATCCTTTAGAGGTATATTTGCACTTCGATAGGATAAAGCTGATAAACACTCAAATCTAATTGGTGCTTATGAATTTCAGCAACAATATTCAAATATTCAGACATTTTCATTGATATTGATTTTTAGATTCCAGCATTTATTATTATTTTAATGTTATAGAATTATTCAGAGTATACCTTTAAAATATAGATTAAGTAGGTACTCTTCTCCGATGCTAGAATATATAATCAATTAGAACAGACTAAAACATCCATGAAACTCATTGAATAAGTATGTAATTGGGATTAATTTTACTAATAACTCAACCACAGTCCGCCATATTTGGCAAGTACTAACTATTATTATGATTCGTTATATTATATTCAGGTACTTGTCTTACCTACACGATATATTTTTTTGAGAAAGTAAAGCAACTAGTTAGAGTTTCAATGATGTTTTAAAAACGGTGTCAGGTAGTGCCCGTAGCTTCGGTTCATAGTCAGGGAGCTGTGAACCAGACTTCACTTACCATCTCTTTGCGCAGGCGCTATAGTCGGCATCGGGGGAGGTATGGGCTGTGGGAATTGCCCATACACCGCCGGGTAAGCTGTCGAACAATTATTGCACATATGTCACAAACACCTAATAGTTGCACAATCATGCATGTTTGGATATAAAGCATGAATAATTTTAATATTTGAGGTTCTACAGGAAATTCTGGTTTACGGTATGGATGAAATTTTTAAACCATGAATGCAACTTAAGAGACATCAAAACACACGCGTATTTAATAGCAGTTGCAACTGCCATTAATTTCATAATCAAACAAAAAATTCAATGTCCAGTAATCGATTGGCTGATCAAAGCTAGGTAAAACAGATATTTGTAGATCTGATGAATTTATTATTTCTCTTTAGAGATCATTCAACCGATTTACTAACAAATTCAACAACGATACATACATACATTGTAGGAAAATAACTAAATACACATATTCATTCGTAGCAATATAACACACCAATTTCATACAATTATATTCTATTGGCTTCATAAGCCGTGTCACTAATACCGAATACAATTTTCATAGCCATGTCATAAGCATAACACAAAGACTTCCTATAGGTTTTCAATTTAAACAAAATCAAATGTAGTCTGGGTAATCTCTGTATTACACTACCTACGAGTACATATCAAAATCATGGCATGCATTAAGCTGTGATAGGGTATCTTTATGGATACCTAGATAATCATAGCAGTGCTATCATGGGCTATGACAATCAGGAATAATATCTCTAAAAAGGTAGGCTAGTTTAATCGCCTGAATGCCATAGCCTAAATTGACTACCTTAATGTTAATGCAACCTCGAATACCAGGACAATAAAGTAGGTAGTAAAGTAAATTGCAAAAACTTCTTCAGAATCATCATCACAAAACTTTAGTCTTTCGGAAACTTATTTCCGGACGACCAAAGTTGTCTCTACTTAAAGTTAGTTGATTACATATTATTAGCTCGGACCCGGAATTCGTGGCGTATACAGACATAGTGCCGTGCAACACTCACCGACTCCCGGGAAAGGCTGCATGCTGGAGTAGGCCGCGTGCTGCAAGGCCGCGGCCTCGCCGTTCGGCAATCCCTGGGCGGTCACGGGCACCGCTGAAAAAAACAAATAGTAAATAGGAACAGTCTCTTCTGTATGGTATGTGTGACGAGAAGAAATGTAATTGTGTTTCTCGAAAGTCGACCTTGTCGAAATCGGACCTACCTAGTTGAATCATCTGACCTAGATAGACATAATGGTCAACAACTTCGTCAATATCGTTCCAAACATGTACTGGCATAACATGATCGTTTGACATTATTATGTTTGTCATATTCGTCTTGATTATGTACTTTACTATGAAGGTAATTAAAATAATCAACAAATATAAACTGCGTTGAAATTAGTGTTAAAAGTTGCAAAACTGTGCTTACGGCCAGTGAAAGTCTGGTGGATGCCGTTTGTGTAGACTGCCTCTTGCGGCTGAGGCTGTCCGTTGGCGGTCTGAGCGGCCATGTTGAACCCGGGCATGGTTGGCGACGGCAGCGAAGGCAGCGCACCGTTCAATGGCTGGGCCCCGCCCGTGCCTATCGCTAGGCCAGAAAAGTTATCTGGAAGAGAGAGATACTTTAAAATGATTCTAATTCTTGGTATTGACACATTACTTACACACATCATAGTGAAAAAAAAAATTGTGTGGTTGAGTAGCCACTGCAACTTGATTGTTAAGAAGGCGGCAGAGGAACAAAAGAAGCAGTAAACAAAGGTGTGTATGATTTTTGTATCAGGAAAGTTACCAGATGCAGGCGGCACGACGGAATTGGCCAATCCGTTGAGTGCATGCGATGTCAGCGCTGTCATCGGGCTAATGTAGCCCTGCGCGGTCGCGGCTACCATCAGCGCAGCTTGTTGCTGTTCATCAAACTACGCATCAATACAGCATTATTAGTTTTGCATGGAATGAAATGGAAAGCTCGACCAAACACAGGTAGAGCCTTCGAAAATATTGTTTTGAACTCAAGTTCCTAAGTTCTGAAGATATAAAGCCAACCGAAGTTAGGCTTTTGGATGAGACCAATAAATGCTAAAAATTAATCGATTTTTAGCATTTATTGGTCTCATCCAAAAGAGGGTACCTACCTATGCATGAAATCACATATCCTCTTTGTGTATTTTTAGATTCATGTCATACTTCGGTCGGGCAAATTATATCTACATAACTGTGTTTTTTTGTATTTATAAGAAGTACCCAGCAAAAAAATAATCATTAAAGTTGTGCCTGTAGCAACATAGGTAATACCTTAACGTTGTTGGCATTATTGCCTGATTACCCACACCCTAGAGGCTTATTCAAACCCCAAAATATAATAAGTAGCTTCTAAACATTCTAAATTCTACACGGTAAGGTGTTGAGAGTGAGGTAGAATTATTGCCATCCCAACGAAATACAAGGGGGAAGTTTTGTACCGCTGAGCGCAAGCCGTTGCAATATTACATGCCAAAGGTACTATAAATTTTCCATCATGGTCCGAAAGTAAAAACTTTTGGTCATAGAATCTGTTGTGGGCAAAATGTAATAAGTACGTGAAATATTACTTTCTCACAATATGTTTTGGGAATAAAATACGTCTCGAGTTATTTCAAGCCGAATGTTGCAAGAGTGTTTATTGCTTTCTGTGTCGTTCAAAATGCATTTTGAATATTTTATTTGATACCTATACAAAAATATAAAGTGCTACGAATAAAGCATAGAATCTATCACTTTTGCATACAGGTACTACGAGTATAATGTAAATATGAGATGACAAATAAAATGTTAAGGACCGTTATATTGTGACAACGCAAATTACTTGCAAGCCAGAATTTTGTATTTCAAAAAGTAACCTACATGTTCCGATACCTACTAACATTACATGAACAGAATTGTCGGTGGCTCGGTTCCAAATCTACTAAGTGGCCTGTATCCCCTAAGTTTCGGTTTATTTCCTGCCATTAGTTTGTCCATTTCAGTCAGTTCCAGATAAGTTGCCAGACTTGGTTTCGGTAAGTCTGGTTGAGGTCTGACTTGCACAACAGACAGAACTAGTTTCTGTCTACCGAATGGTAAATACTTGGTGTAATTTGCGTCACAAAGGAAGAACTGACAAAATTAATTAAGATATACCTACGAAAATTATCAGAGCGTTTACGGTTGCCAGTACCTTCCTACAAATGTACATGTATTTCTGGCAAGAAAATGATGCCAGGCCCCCTATTTGCTATTACCAAACGAAACTTGACAGCTCGTAACTTGTTTGTAACGTACCTCGCGTTTTTGTAATACTAAATTGACATATAGAATACGATGGTTACGACACGGTGATTCCACAAACGTTCCCGCGTTTGCCCGCGTTACGTTTTGTTTTATCATAGTGAATAAGGGCTCAGGGTTTCTTTCCGAATTATTGATTGAAATAGAAAGAAGTAGGGTCGAAAAATTAAGAGTTTGTTCAATTTAAAATTTAGAAAATGAAGATTCGGAAAATGTGATATTAATAATTTAGTCAAATAAAGACTACGTATTACAAAGAAGTTGTAAAATATAGAATCCGGGAAACCCTGAATTTGGACCGCCGCCGGCCGGCCGGCCGGTGCGGCGCCGACACCATAAATTACCTACTTATAGCTAAACATGCAAACATTTCTTCCGCAGCGGGAATCGAACCCGCGCCTCTTGCGTCTTAGCCGAGCAATCGCCCGCCACGTCACCGAGGCCGTATATAAAATATGTGATTGTGGATTTTCAAAAATATTTTCCGAAATATATAGCGAAAACAAACAAAAATGTAGGTAGTACATTTTTGTTTGTTTTCGCTTGGTCTTATCTAGGTCATCATGAACTTTTCCGAGGGTTGATATCTTTCTACGAACAGTTTGGATTTTTATTTTCCAAAGATTATGCCTACGTTCCTTTTAAGAAATTATCGTAAGGCATGTGCTTATAGGTACTTCGTTTTTTTTACAATTTTTTTGGTATCAAATCGGGTAATAAATTCTGTACTAATTAATGTCATCAATCTTTGGCGGAGCCCCAGAAAAACTTACTAGTTCTATCCAACATACAATACGGTGGTACGATGCATACCTGTTCCGTAATGACTTGCGCATAGGCACCGTACGCGCCGAACTGATTAAACACGAAAGGGTTGAGGAGACTCATGTTGCCAGCCATCTGCTGCATTCGTCGCAGTTGCCGTTCCTTCTCCGTGTCAGCGAATTTTACCACTAGACTGGAGGAAGCTCCCTGCAAAAATAATAAACATTTTAAGGTCGGTTGCAGTTTTTTGATACGACAGTGTCGAGTTTCGGTCTCTGAGCAGGCTTTTAAGTGGCTTTGATCTTGTTTTAGTGAAATCAGATTTTGTCGGAAGATGAAACGTCATTATTGGGGCGGACGGTCGGATATTAGTTTGAATGTTCGGGTTATTTACCTCTGAAATCTCGTTTTTGTGAATACAGTTTTCGAGATGATGTAGGATACAATTTGACAAGGGGATTACAGAGCTCAGGTTTGAGGATTTTGTATCCTTGAGTTTAGGGCTTAGGTTATACCTTTTTCACTGTATATTCTACCTGCAACACCTGTGCCTTTTCCTTGAAATAAGCCACCAGAAGTCACTTTCAAAGCTCTAGGATTCATGGAAATAATAGTCCCAAAACAACACTCCCAAAGGACGCATGTATCAAACAAATCGTGGGGAGACTTTGATCTCAAAATGTAAGAGAAAAATAATCTTTTTACGTATTTGGGCGGAAAGTAAAATGACATGCAAATCTCACGCAATTCACGCAGAACCCTACTTAAAAATTTAACGTGTAAACCGCTCGGTGAATAGTGTAAACGGCTAAAGAACTCCCCCGTCGGCAATCCCACAAAGTGCGGCGCAACAAAACGTCCGACACAATGGCGAAAGAGCTAAACGTTCAACGTTCACATTCATTATGTATTTGCACTCAGGGTACTGGCAAAAATGGCTTGGCAGTAGGCAGTAGGCTTTATGACGCAACAGGTTGGGGCCCCCCTTCTGTTGCAACAAGTTATTTGGGCTCACATCCAAAAATGCATCGGCCGAGACGAAGAACTTTAGCCTGGCGGAAAAGTGGCTTCCTTCCTACCGCTATAGTTCCTGGCTAATTGAGTCAGAAGTGGGATAGCGACTGTCTGTTGATTATTCGACACTCCAGTGTTTGCAGCCGTGCGTGCCGGACGTGGCTACGCATTCGCTTGTTCAATTATCAGAATGGATTTATTCGATTTCAATATTTGCTCCCGATATTGAATTGGTATTGTGTAAATGCTGTCTGTGGTTTGTGCTTGAAAGCTTTCCGTTTGTATTGAATTCATTGTCGCTTTATGTTTTTAATCGACGAAGTAGGAATATCTACTCTTTTCAAAGCAAAGAGTTTTCATTAAAACCTTTTATTCACATTAACCGACTTACCCGTTTAACTAACTAACTAAGTCTTGTCCATATCTGAGGTGCGTATTCATAAATGCCTAGTTTAAAACGTACTCTTATGTGGGTACGGTATAATATTATATGTACGTACATATTTATAAGATATTTGATATATAGAGAGCGTTATGCGGAACTTTGTAATGTAATGGAGTTCGAATGAGTCATTAGATTAATTATTTATCAACTTTGGAGATTGATGACTAAGGAATTAAAATAGGGAACTCCTTTTAAATAATATTACTAATGACGTACTCAGAAGATTTTAACTTTACTACTAAGGTCTACCAAATATCAAATGATTAATTAGCATAAAAACTAGCAAACCTCAACTCTATTAGCCATGTCTACACCGCATCGTTATCTGACGTGTCTCAACACAAACCGAACTTTGCCATTCTGAACCGTAGTTTTTCGTTTAGTAGCTGAATCTACGCATCGTAGCGTTTATGCACCGTAGCTGTGCCTACGCACCGTAGTTGTGTCTACGCACCGTAGCTGTGCCTACGCAATGTAGTAGCTGTGCCTACGCACCGTAGCTGTGCCTACGCACTGGAGTTGGGCCTACGTACTGTCTGTGCCTAAGCACTGTTTCTATGTCTACGCATCGTAGCTGTGCTTACGCACCGTATCTGTATAGACTCGTCGTAGAACATTTTAGTCTTACTAAACAAAAATAAATATCTTTGTTGTTTGAAATCATCACTTACGGGATCACATAATTACGTAAATGTTTGTAATCTATGGCGCCTGAGAGTAACAAAATTTTACTTTCAGGATCCTAAACTGAAATAGTTTAAAATGCTTATTATCTCCTTGTTATTCTAATGAGAGCACTGTAGACTCTCAGTTATAGATTCAAATCTTGTCATGCGTTAGTGGACACTTAGCCAGCATGTTGTAGAACCCAAAAAAATTTAAGACGAAGTGTCAAGCAAGTGCACAAATAATAATGTTTTAAAACCTAAAAAGCAATCTGACTTCAATGCAGAATAGGATAAAGCTTCTTGAAGCCATCTTATAACACCTAGCAAGTAGTTGATATATCTACGCATGAGCAAACTCAGTCATTTTGAGTAGGAATAACCGGGACAGCACTGCCCACATTTCAATTAAAAAAGTAAACCCGTCTTCAAAAATTGCTACAAGTCGCTATCCCAACTCAGTGTGATGATGTTTTTTTTTTTAAATATCAGTGTCAGGAATAAAATGAACACGTAGGTACACCACATCGAATTTTTTTTTACGCACTAGCAAAAGAAACATCGGTTTACTTTAAGTAAAGATTTCGGGAAACATACCTAAAAAAAACTGCCAAAAGAATCTCCTTGTTTTGAAGAAATACATATACTGCTTCTATAATATTATTGAACATTCTGTGTACACTCGATCATTGCAAGGAACCAACTATGTAGGTACCTAAGCCGCGTGCAAATAATGTCAATGGTGAGCGGACAAGCGTATCTTATCTTGTCCCTCGTCTTATCAATTCTCTGCCTTCCGAATTACGTAACAGCCTAAACTAAGGCCTTTCACCATCTATAGTAGATGATATAAACAGCGTCAGGAGGCAACTTTTACCTTCACAAACGGGACGCTGTAGTGCCCGGAACGAATTAAGATGGAGTAGGCTTGCCCAGCACCTATTCCATCCTCTCAGTTTAGTCGGCCTTGTCCACAGCAAAGACAATGGTCAATACGTGCGGAGCTGACTAAGCCGCGGGTTTCCTCATGATGTTTTCCTTCACCATTGTAAGAGTACTGGTATAGCGCACATAAATTTTTCACACAGAAAAATCCATTGGTACACGACCGGGTTTGAACCCACGACCTTAGGATCGGTAAGTGGGGTCACTACCAACTAGACCACCAGTGCTCTCAAGTAACAGCCTTCTTAGCAGTAACAGCCTAACTGCTAAGAATATTAAGTTTAAATATTTCTAAGTGAATACCTAGATATACCTATACCTAGTAGGTACTTGCTTGCAATATTTACCTACCTACTTAAGTGGGCAGGTAAGTAAATGTTGTACATACCTAGGGACCTGATGAGTAAGTTGAGTTATAGTTATATGTTAAGCTACTAATTACATGTGAATTGTTACATGTAAATATTACTAGCGTAAACTAAGCGTTAGGTTTAAGAAAAACCTTACTTGTTTTTAGGTACGAGTACTACTATTTAATTATTAGATTTTGTTAGAGAGTATTGACCCGTTATTTTTCAAATTATCGAGTTCATCGCGCCATCTTGTTCTGGGTCTGCCGCGTGGTCTTCGCTGTTGAGGGCGCCACTCTGTGGTCACTTTGGCCCAAAGCTCGTCTTGCATGCGACAGACATGGCCGGCCCACTCCCACTTGAGCCTGGCAGCTTCTGTTGCGACGTCTGCAATTTGTAATCATGAGCGCAGCTCTGTTTTGCGAACGCGGTCATTTAGCCGCGCGGTAATAGGTAATGATAAAAAAAAATGGAACGTTGAAAGTTTTTTCGTACAAATTTCATCTTCCCGTTGCTTCCTGTAGGAGTTGAATTTCGGGAATTCCTTTCTTAGTGCAACTCTACACCATAACAGGAATATACAGTCCTAGTTTCATGCTTATGGTTTACACATAGGACTTATGGTTTAGGCTTTACGTTGTTTGTCAGTCAGTCAGTAACGAAAGAGCTTATGATGTTAGATTCCGCCACAGGATGGCGCCGCCTCGTTTTAAATATAATCCCGACTGTTTATTGCGTATTTCACGTTTATTAAGCAATCACTACGATGCTGTAGGGCTACACGTAAAATAAGAAAGACCGGTATTAAACCGTTCATTCTAACATTTAACTGTTACGTGATTATCATGAAAAGGGCATACTCATGCAAATCGATCCCAGCTTGTTCCCAGTGAAGCGCTCGTGACGAGGCTTGCTTAGACGATCTTGATTGATTGTTGAAGTTAAGCAACCCTGTGCGCGGTCACATTCGGGATGGGTGACCGCAAGTGGCATTACGAGCTGAGCGCTTCCGTGCTGCGGAGGGCACGTTAAATTGTTGGTCGTTAAGTTAAGTCGTTAAGCCATAACGGAGGCCTTTAGGCGGCCTAAAAACTCCGTCACAAGAGCTGGCCACTAGCTCATACGAATTTACTTACTTTTTTTTGTTCCCAGTATCTCCAAAATCATTGTTTTATTATTCTAAAACCTCATGCATCAATTCTGACTGGCTCCAAAATATGTTGATTTATTTTTCAACGGGTCTAAAACATATTGAGTACAGTCGACCTAAATAGCCATGTTGATTGTATTTTAGTAAAAGTTTTACTGTTTATATATTTTTTAATAATATTATGTTAATCTTAATTTTGTTGTGAGAGAAAATAAAAATATATTATTATTAAAAAAAAAAAAGTAGATTTTAGTCAATTTTAGCCCCATCATTAAAAGTAAATTCAGTTTATTAATTACAATTATAACTGTCATAAGCATTTTTGCATTATACAGTTTGGCAAGACCTCTGACTACTAGGAAATTAGGACCGTAACGCGGTCTACACTACTAGGAAAAATTTGTAACTTTGTTCGTAACGGCAATCTCAGAAACAGAATTATATAAAAAAAATCTGGTAATTTTGTATAATTAAGTTCGCCATCTAACGCAAACTAATGTGGATAAGGGATTCAGTTAGTAATCTAAAAAATAGTGATGTGTTTTTACCTTGTCCCGTATACGAGTACATTATAGTATTATAGTGCAGTAACTATAGTGTGTACATTTCAAATAGCCGAACCCAGCCGTACTGGGTTCTAAAAGGCCGGTCCCACACATCCCCAGTGCCGCGTCGCACCGGGGGCCGTTTGTTACAACGTTAACTACAATTAACGAACGCATTATTACATTCTTAATTGTTGTTACAGAGTTAATAATTTACGTTCGCGTTCGTAATAGTTGACGACGCTTCTAAGTTTTCCTACAAGTAGGTTATCTTGTTAACTAACTTGAAATATGTTCTAATTTGGAGGAGTTATGCCTTGAAGAAATTTGTTTTTATTTATGTGTTTGAGCCCTAATCAAATCCGATATCGATACGGTGGTATAAATCCGAAAGTGAAAGTGTTTGTATGTTTGGATGTGTTTCTCAACCACGCCGTTACCACTGAGGTCTGTAATGCAAATGTTGCTCAATTGAACACTGTTTAATATTCGCCCTGACACTATTTGATACATTGTTTAACATTGTTTAACTCTTGACACATTTTGAAAGGCCCCCCGAATACTCAAACGCATCTCAAAGTTGAACATGTCTCAAATGACGATTTTTTGACAGATTTTCATCAGAAACTGTCAAAAAACCGTGTGTTGAGACGTACTCAACTCTGAGTCGCGTTTGAGTATTCGGAACTTGGCTACTTTTTATGCGGAGTATTGTATGGGATAATATCTTTACAACCCTTTCACCGAGTAAACTCATCTGCTTCCCAGCAAATCAGTGTAGTTGCCACTGAGAACTTCGCTCGCTTCGCTCGCTCGATCAATTACTAGAAAAATAACCTAGACGCTTGTAAAAATTTACACGTCTATGTATTTTCTCTACCATGAATTTTCAGACTATACTCGCTGGTGACTAGTACAAACTGTAAATGAAAGCTTTAATAAATATAACTTAAATTAATTACATATTTTTTACTACAGTTTCTAGCGAGTCTAGTTTGGGGAAACTCACGGTAGAACCTCTGATCTTTGCTGGTTTACACCCACTACATGTAACAAGTTTGAATAAATAAATTGAAATGGTGGTTTACAGTTTATTTTAGTGTAGCCGGCTGCAGGCACTCTCATCACAATAAATAAATAAAACATGGAACTGACAACTGTTTAACAAAACCCAATCATTCAAAAGGCCCGTCCATTTCTAAATTAGAAACCTATCGGAACAACAATCGTGGCTTCACAATAACAATCTATTGTGGGCGAAACATAAATATATCCCATATTTCGTCCCTTGGTCGCGGCCGTTCCATCAACGGAGATTTATTTCGCTGTTTCGGCCCAAAAATACGTCGGCACAGTTGACCCTACACCTAAACAAACATACCTATTGTGTGTTATGTAGATGTAGGCGACAGATCGAGATCAACAGTAAATAACTGCGAGGAGACAGAGAGTTTCCTGTCAAACTGACACTTAATAGTGTGTTCCGGCAGGGGTGGACCTAGGCTCTGACTTATAAGGTGATTGTCTTACAAATCTAGACTTGTTACGACAAAATATAACAATGAATAAAACAATGGACGAATGTGCGAGTTAAAAGATTCTTCTACTTGCCTAAATAGTTATACAACTTGTTCACCAACCGAAATGGGTATTAGCTGCCATTTGATACCGCATGTTTGATCCCACATATTTCTTTGATACCATAAATATTTAGCATGAAACCCTTCTTGATCCCGATTCTAGCTTTAAAGTTAGAATTTCTTACCAAACATTACCAGCACTTGATTTCGATTTAGGTACTATAATAATTTTGAACAAAAGACCTATTTCTATTCTGAAAATTGTGCAAAATGTAAAGCTCACTATGAATTCGCAAATTATGAATTAGGAGCGGAAATGAATTCCGCGTGAGCAAAAACAGTTCGGACCTGCCTCGGCCGAGCGGAAGCAAGCGAACAGAGCCAGAGTCGGAAGCTTGTGGGGGAGGGGGATCATAATAGCCTCTGTGCATCGCTTCCATCTGCCTACAATGTGTTTCAGCTAGATTATGCCATTGATAGAACATA
The DNA here is from genome assembly GCA_949320045.1 of Scotopteryx bipunctaria. Lineage (NCBI taxonomy): Eukaryota > Metazoa > Arthropoda > Insecta > Lepidoptera > Geometridae > Scotopteryx > Scotopteryx bipunctaria. Next base: position 5,497,276 of record OX439450.1, on the reverse strand, counting down.
ATTAACGAGGATCGAGTAAATCCATAGTTAATCCCTCCAACTTTCAACACGAGGACAAACACTATAGGTACGCGTCGATATGGAAGTGCCTTGGAAGTGCATAATCTCAAAGTACTCTCGACCTGAAATGAGTTAAATCAAAACCCTCTTTAATCACAATTAGCCAGTTGTGTCCCCTTATAATTAGTATGAAAATAACTGAACTTCAAGAGACATAAGCGCATTCAAAAAACATAAATTATCTGTCTACTTTGGGCGAACGACGAAGATTTCGATTTGGTAGATGACTTGAAGTTCGTATCATAAGTTTAGTTGTCATTACTTCATTTAGACTTCTCAAATACGCCTCCGTCTACGTCTGCTTTAGATTCGGAATTCGTGTGAACTGAGATTTCATAACTTCCTATTAAGACTGCACGTTCGCGGCGGGCGACAGATAGCCCTGATACCCTGCATTACCGGCCGGCATTGTGTCCTCTCCGAGCCATTTCAAACGTTGATTGTGCCATTGTGGACGGACTGGACTCGACTCGCCAATGTTACAAGATCCTTCATCTTTTCCAACTTTGGGAATGACATAATCAAGTATGAGGGTTTGATTTCCATTTTCCGGTTTTGAGTGTTTGTGTACGGGTGATTTGGTGGTTTGTACTGATATGTATAAATGAGAAAACCGACAAACAGTTTCGATCTTAATTAAACTAATTAATTAAGTGACAGGACTACGTCAGCTCTGCGAGGACTTGCGAGCAGCCCGTTTGCTCTTCGTTAATGAGAGGGATTGCGTGGTGTTGTGAAGAGACCAATATACATCAGACTAGCCATTTCCTTCCAATTCAATACCCACTTCCGTAACAATACCATAGTTTCAAAATTAGTTTTCGGACTTTTCGAGACCCATTTATTTAGATGATTTGGGTAAAAAAAATGGAAAGAGTGATAAAAATACAGGGTGGGAACAAGATTCACCGCAGAATTTATCGTCTACTCCGGAAAGTCTCCTAAAAATATGCATAGCTGTTTTCATAACTTTTGTTGAACTCGTTTCAACAGGGTTGGTGAAATAAGGGCACTTAATGACTTTGTAGTATCAAACGATATCCAAAACTAATCTAATACCAAATTAACTTCAGCCTTTCAGACTTGTGTATATTTGAATAATTCGTATTAGCATCGAATATTTAACTTCTAACAACTTGAGTTCGGCTACAGAAGATAATTAATTTGTTTTCAACTTTCAGACCCACTTATTCCCCATTTTAATGAAATTGGAGCGAATATCCACTAGGAATGTTTATTGTGTATTGAACGGTGGCTGTGCTGCAAACAATTATAGTACAACACTTGATCATATCTTCAGAGTTGAATTAAGATACAATAATGCCGTTGAGAGAGTAACCTATTTAAAAACTAAAAAACGTATCTATCTAGTTGTGTCACTAGGTCTTTCGAACCAGTGTGGTGAAAGGATTTAAAGTGCGCCTCGAAGGCTCCTTTCGTGTACTAGATACATGTTTTTGAACTTTTTTATGTTCAGATCTGAGCGAGCAAAATGTTTGCGACTTTTCTCTTGCGTAGTAACATCAATTTACCGTTGAGTTTTATCCTTCAAAAGGGTGTTATGGTACTTTCGTCAAAAATGTTATAATTTTTGTTATAATTTCTTACTCATTGTATGTATTGTAAGCTTATAATAATATTCGATGTAATATTATAAGCTTACAGTCACACAATAGCATTATCAGCATTATCACGTACAGTTATCTTCGGAAACCACAACGTTCGGGTTCGCTTAATTGAAACACAAATAGCTAGGTGTGATTGGAGCTATGGGGGATTTAACTAGTTTCAACCGCTTTTAATCCCTCACTAAGAGCTCAGGGCGTGATGTTGAAAGGGTGGGCCTTAGGCGTTTTTGCACTGAAATTACGCTAGTTTAGGCCTAATCGAATTATTGTAACTACTGTTTTAGTTTGGATTACGTTGCTACCCACAAAATTATCAAACAGACTAGACATACATACGTAGGTTAGACCCTAAAACTAAAACTGAACGTACTTACTAATAAAATAAATGATCGTTTCATAAAATTATTTAAGTAATTTGTAAAGGTATGTATTATTAGTACTTATCTGCATGACTGGGAGTAAAGAAAAAACATAGAATGCGTCCAGCTGCTATCTCCCCGAGCATGTCGTAAAAGTCGACTAAGGGATATGAATATGATGGAGCATCTATATGAACCTGTTACCATGGTTCATCATATCCATCTTGGGACTTGGGAATCAGGAGTGGCTGCAAGTTCTCTTATTGGTTCTACCCACCCCGTAACATAATATCACGCCTGTATCCCTAATACAGGCGTGATGTTATGTATGTATGTATAAATGTATTTTTTACTTCCTAGCGGTCCAAACCGATAAAAGTAAAAAATACGATCTAAATTTCTCAACGTTGAGGGTAATGAAGATGAAAATTTGCAACCCGTCTGGAATAATCGACACTATTTGTACTGGTCGGAAGTACCTACAGAAGGTAAAAATATTCTTGTCCTATTCGACTTATGGGGTGGGCTGGGCACATGTTTTTCTTTTCCTCACTCGTAGGTACTAGCTGTCATCTCAGTATTCACTTCTTGCTTACATTAATCAACAATTTATCATCTTTCTGATAATCTACTCTTCGGTCTGCATAATTTAAAAAGGCTTCAGTGTAAAATATATTTTATTTATTTATCAACAATTATTTTACAACTCAATAAAAAATAATTCACCATGTTTGCGCTGCGCTTAGTTTTAATCAAAAGAAAAAAATCCGCAACCATCATTTACCAACTATTTACACTTTTCGAGTAAATTCAACTTGCAGTTTATGAACCAAATAAAACAACTACTTAGCATACGTAACTAATTTTAAGCTGTTTTGATTGAGCAATAAAGCATACCACCTAAGCTCTTAGCCCGAAAGTAGTGAGCTCTAACTTAAACCGCCCCAATATAAACGCGGCTTTACCCTTGTTTTATTAGACCGAGGTCCATAGATGGCCCGGAGTAATTCTCTTAGAAAGGCTTTGTGCATAGTGGGGCGGATTGCAAAAATCCCCAAAGGTTAAAAGGGTATTTTGGACTTTTTCAGTGAATTTAATATTTTCAGCTAACTCTTTTTAACGAGATTCATGTTAAAGGGAATTAAGTAGGTAGCTACTTATTTATAAACAGTACTTACTTACTTAGAATAATTTCATAATAATGTATCCAGTAAAAGGAAATAAATCTTATCATCATCCGACTTTTAAGCCATTATGTTTACGTACGTACACATGCTTTTAAGTATCTTTAAACGCTTTCTCACAACATAAGGAATACATTATCTTTGCATTTGCCTGACAAAAGCAAGCTAAAATATGCAACATTTTTCTAGGAACACACGTCAACATAAGATTCGATTTATGTAATACGCGTCATTCCTCTACTCCGTCTTGCGCCTTACGTTCCGTTCCACGCAGGCATTGTTCCATAAGAGGGTACGAGCTAAAAGCCCGCCTTCAACTTAATTGGAATCTTTTACAGTTTACTTGGGCAATAAAGGAGTCTGAATTACTTAAGTACAACGCTTCGTAAGACGAAGGATTTACCTCCGATGTGCCTGTTACAGATGTTGGGATAAGTGCTCATGTTGTGAGATACGAGTCCGTAGGCTTGTTCTTAACTTTGAGTTTATGTAATCGTTATTGAATTTGAGAAAGTGTCTACATTGCGAACATTAAACATTTTTGAGATAATAATAAGTAAGTACCTATCCATGTATTTCATCAAAGTACCTACATATCTTCATGTATCTCATTATTGTTTTGAATATAAAAATTAAATGAAAGATTGAAATGCGATTTCGAAAGTTCGATCTACCCTCAGTATTTCACGGCGAAGAAAATATTTTACGAAAAATGCTTATAATTTGTACAGAACATGATTCTGTTATTCAACAACAAAGCAGCGACCGTGGCATCCTTGCGAGGCTCTGTTTAATATCCCACCAGTAATATTTCCAACATACCTATACTACGTAAAACACGAAAGAATTTCAACTGGCCCTTACGAGTTTCGGGCAATAACTGCTTTTTGTATTATTCATCGTCCAATTATTGTAAAAGGAGTTTTCTGTTCCCGCTGTTCCGCGTAATGCGCAGGTAGAGAGAGCTTGTTTAGTTCCAACAATTGGCTCGGCCCCACTTGATCGTGTTCTTTCATTATTCAATATTAGGTATATCAAACGTCTCCGAGTAGAAAATCTCCTTTTTATAAAAATAAATTCCGGAAGTGCTTCAATGTTATTATGTCCGGTATTTGACTTATAAGAAGACCCTTTTACAAGCTTTTCGCTTGTTAAGTTAGTTTGAATGTTTGGGTGAAATCTTGCAATTTTTTTTAAAACAGTTTCCACAAAATCTATTGATCTATTGATTGACCTCGCAATTTATATGTATATAATGGACAATGCAATAATAACGACGGTGATCTGATAATGGATTCGGGAGCTGTTCAATTGAACTCCTCAGCAAATAGTCCACACAATATTGTACCAACAACAATACATACAAGTAATATACTATACACAGGAAAAAGACCGCCGGAAAATAAAGTCGAGTCTGTACCAGTTTAATTTGCGGCTGTCGATATTGCAAGCCGCAGTGCGCGGATTAGAGGCCTTACTTTACTTTTTTCGAGAGCATGTAATAAGCCGAATTAATCCCGAATGGCCACCGTATATGACAATTTTGCAAGTCGAAGCTTCTTTGTACAAGCTTTGTTTAGCTTGGTAATTTGGATTTCAATACTCAAATAAGAGTAGAAGTAGCCTAGGTTCTGTTATTTTTCTCAGTCAAACTGCAAAAGAGATATGCAAAAGGAACCAAAAGCTGGTTATAATTTGAACCCTCCGAAACTTTCTGCAGTGTGGTAACAGTCGAAGGAAACAGTTAAAGGACGAGAAATAAAGATAAGACATCCCAGATTAGAGAATGTGCCACTTAGGGTGTATGATATGTGATCCCGCGAGATTACGGGATTGCAGACCTTTGGGCACGAGACTTGCCCGGAATAAGTCTGCACAAACGTTTTTACATAATGTATGATTGCTCAATATCTTATAAGCCAGTATTTAGATAATGAATCATGATATTTTATTTTATGCCCATAAAAAGTCTATTGTCAAGTAAGACTATGTAGATGAATTTGCACGAATTACATATCATACGGTTTTTACCTCTTTACTCTCACAAAGTAAATTAGAATAAAGGTAAATTAGACCACAAAACAGTGACAAAATGTTTCCAGACAATAAAGCGACAATATAACCAAATTGGGGCACCCACTAACTTTACGATCTTCCCCTATCCCGAGGTAGAGCAGCTTAGAAAGACAAAACTGAGCTCATTCAGTGCATCTGAGAAAAACGATTTTGTAATCCCATAAAAGACGAAATTTGGAATTCGAACTCATGTCATTTCTATTAATCAGCAATTATGATGACGTCCCTGATATCAATTCGAAGTAATAATTTATCTTACACATAAATCGTCTAAAGAAATAAGAAGAATCTAGCTTTCCCTTCATTACCTGTGGCATAGGACAGTAACATTTACTCAAAGACACAGTTAAATTCAAATTGGCTATAAAAAGGTACCCTCCGCAGCATTAATAACTTAATAAATTACTATTTCTTAGGTTTAAATGGAAACAAAGCCTGGATTAATAAGACGAATGACAGCTTTGTATTTAGTAGTTGTTTGTTTAAGACTTTTTAACAATTCTTTCTATTATCTTGTTTATTAATTATAACAATATGTATTTAATTATGTACTACGCATTTGACTGTTTTTTTATTAAAGCTTTTTAAATATAATTTATAAAAGCAAAGTCAGAGTTTACTGAAACTTATCGTATAGTTTTTAATTATTGAATTCGAATAGTGAGTGACAGAATAGTAACCTACTTTTGAGTAGGCCGCAAAAGCCTTCGCCGTTGAAATAAATGCAATCCATATTGCTTAAAACGGCTATAAATATGAAATACGGTTCGCCAGGTGAGCTGATCGCTAAACTTGGTAATCCATAATAAAACGCTTGTCTTAATAAATTATTAAAAGATAAGTAGGCCTCAGATGAGGATGAATTTAAGAGGCTGCCAAACGGAGCATTTTATGTGTCTGGGCACTCAGTCGCACTGAATGAATGAGTTTGAATGATACTTTCAAAATGTATAAGGACAAAAATACGGATAATTTATTATGAAGATTATTTTGATTTACAAAATAAGAATAAATACATAATATTTTAAATTACTGCATTTGTGTTTTATAAGCCAACCAAGCAACTTATTTTGTCTGGCCTCACTGCTCATTAGGCGGTGTAAGTCATGGGTTTGATTCTCACCTAGGATAAACGTTTGTGATTAGGTAATATAGACGTTTGTTTTGTTATTATATTATATCGGCACCTAATCATAATTTATATCAGCTATATGACAAGCTTAGCTTAATTTGGACTAGATGGTGTGGAATGCCTTTGTATATCTCATCAAAACACTGTTTAAGAAAAATAGACTTGCTAAGTTCTTAGAAATTCTTTGACAAATCGAGACTTATATAACTAAGTTTGGATAGACGCGAACTATCCTTATTTGATTTACGTAGTTGCATCACTAGAAATAAAGACAACGGAATAAAATAAACGGATTCGCGACAAATTACGTTCCATATAATATTGAGGATGCGTATCCTTAGCTCAGTAATATTGTAGTGATCGGTCGTTGCTGGAGCGTAAAAGTCATAGGGGAGATGAAAAGAAACGAAATAAGGAACACATTATTTCCAGTAGGTCGGCAATCAGATACGATATAATCTTCGGACTCGTCAGACAAATGTGCCGGTATACGGTTGTGGTGTATGGAAGTACTGCTCCGGAATAATTTGAGAGATATAATCTATATAATACACCTATTGGAGTCTTTTTGGAAGAATTATGCAGCATGTTATTACTGATTCTGAATTTGGTTGTACCTACGCTTATTTCTAGGAGAAATTAGAACTTTTCAATTAAGGTATTTTAAATGACGTCTCCATTAAAATTGCTGTAAAAGCAAAATAAACACTCACGGGATAATAGAAAAAGCAGAAGCTGATGATTTTCATGAAATTTTCCGAGCGGCTCAGTATAAGCCGTCTCTTGTCTGTGCTCGCGAGCTCGCAAATTGGATTCATTCAAGCAATCAATGCGGCAGGCGGTACACTCCACGACCACTACAATCTTCTATACTCCAAGAAATTCTTTACCTGCTCCGCCGACGAGTCCACTGAGGAAAATTGAGTTCCGACTTCATTAGCCCCCGACTTGCTAGGCGGGATTTAAAAAAAAGTTTTTCATAAGACGTTTAGGCTCGAGTCAAGTTTTCCATCAACAAAATTAAAGTACCCGCTTTAATATCAAAACTTTGCCTTAATGGATTTCGAAATTTTACATTTATTATACGAGGGCGCTCCGTTACAAAGTAGATAATCAATTTATATTAAATACACGGCCATTTTGGGCTTTCTTTTCGCAAAAGGCTTAACGTGATTCATGCTTTAATATAAACTTTTTTCTTCACTTGAAAATTATTGCGTCTCGTAAAGGTTATTTAGTGAGTGATCATTGAAAGAGTGTCTTAATTTATGCTCAATCAAAAGACGTTTTCTTCTGCATTCATTCGGTTCTGAAGTAGCGCCTTAAATTGGAAGCGATGTCTCACTTTAAATACCATCCATTTAACATTTACATTATCTCTGAACGACAAACGACTGCGTCCATTAATTCAGGACCCGCTGCACTGCACTAAAAAACTTTATAAGAAGTTTTGTAAAAAGAATCAAATAGCATTAACCGCTTAAGTTTCGCCCGCGGCGGCTCTCACTCTTGCCTCATTAATTTTCATCTTTCGCTCGGTACCCAACATAATTCACCGTTGAACGCTTCCATATTACGTGATAAGCGTACTTTTATAACTGGGCAACACTGCACTTTTATACTTTCGCGTCAAGTCGCTGGAGTGTCGAGTGCTGATAGCGCGCGGTTTATTTATAAAACAACGGTTTCCGCTCCAAGTGAATGCGTATTCTCTTTCCCGTCCGCGTCTGTGGACATCTAATGCGTATTGTTTCCTCTTTTTGAAACGTAGGCATGCGTTAAAAAATGACTGTTTTGTTTGAAAAGGTAATGTTGATTTCGCGCCGCTCTTAGGAAGGGAGGTCGCTAAGGGTGGACACTGTTGGGTTGATAAATCTTTCATTCGTTCGTCCGCTCTGTTCAAGGCAGTTCTTTGCTTAGCATTAATAATACAATTTTAAGATGAACTTTTAATGAAAAGGAATCAGTTTATTTAATAAATAATTAACTGGAAATGTTATACTTTGGTTTGGAGTAGAGTTGTTTAAGCAAACATCCTGAGCATGGGGAGATTCCATGAACGCAGGCGGAAGTTTGAGCGATCGCTTCTAGTAGGGTACTTTGTTCATTCACTTCAAACATTATCCAACAACATCGTGGAAGGAGATATTTGAAAGCATTTGTTAAGTTAAGACACACGCGAAATGGTTCATTAAGGTAAAATACAAGGTATTGTACCAGGCAGACGTAGCAGCATCCACTGGTAGGTACCAAATCAGTGGTAGGCAGGTGCAATGACTCCCAATCAATCAATGTTCCCTCAGTTAGGTGTAGTTCGCAAAAATACTTTCCCGTAACACGAGTATGTGCTCACCTTACTCCCGTTACGGTCACTGAGTTTGGTATAAGTTTTTTAATCATACTTTCGTGAGATCGCGCCAACTTTCTCGGGCATCGTGATGATATTTTCTTAAAGAAATGGTAATAGTAAAAATAATAGAAGCAGCGATGATATTTTATTCTGTGAAATATGAGTTACAAAATATTTAAAGTTGAGTAAGAATTTCACTAGTACAAATAATTTACGTGTGCCAAGTCTACCTAACTGATATGTTTAATTTTGTTTCAGTATATTTTCACATTAAAGGTTAAGTAAGCATTTTCGCTTAAAATGTACAAAGAACCTGAGTGCAAGCAATGATTGGGTCAAATATCACGGGCCGAGATTTCGAGAGAGAGCTCTTTATTCGGAGCGCCGCAAGCATTCCCTTGTTATTCTATGCAAATTACAGACCCCGGCCGAATGTAGACTAAACGGGCATTTCGGAGATTCGAGTTTTTATGCAAACAGACCTAAGTTATTCAAGTGCGCGCCTTTGCATGAAACTTGCATACAGAAATGGTTGAATGCGCTAACGTTTATGCGCTTACCGGCGGGCGCTTGTTAGGTTATTCTGGGAGAAATCATAGTTGTATGCTGTATTTAAAGTGAACTTTGTTGTTTTGTTTAGACACACTGCAAGATTTCGTTGTAGAGTTCTGCTTCCAAGATCTAATTATAATTCGGAATACGAAAACACGCTGTGAATCTTCATAAAAGCATGGAGGTTGAATGTGATCAAACCGAACGTACAACAAAAACACACAGCGCTACAAAGAGGCTGCGTCTACACGTAAATCAAAATAGTTTATTCATTATTTAACATCATAAAGTAAGCAAGCGCTCCATAGTGTTCAAAGAACCACAAAGTTCAGCATCTTCCGTGTTCCGCTAAACTTGTTCCGGAACATTTCACTGACAGTTTAAATAACACAATTAGATGAAGTTAAAAAATCTCTTAACCGGTATTAAGCTGAAAGAGCTGATTTATTCTGAAACTTTAAAGATTATGCACAAACTGCCTGAGATGAGAGGCACAGAGCCTAAATGAAAAGTAAACAGTTTTCAGAAAAAAGGAAATCTCAATATTGATACAAAGATTTGTTTGGATCAAAGCAGTTGTTTATTTTACTTTTACTTTATAAGAATACGAAGTTGACAAAAAAAAGCTTACTTTCATATTGTAGAAAAACAAATAAAACGTAGTACTATAAATTATCCCACAAATCAGATTAAACTGCAAAGAACTTTCCGTAACATACCTATCTCCGAATTTCTAACGTGTCCTGGACCCCTGCCAATGTGTTGAACTTCTAATTTATCTTACCGAGTACTAACTAGTGATGTGTCGGCTGATCACCAAAATACATACGGAATACGGAATAACTTTACAGAGGCAGAAAATCATTTAAATAAATAAATAAATAACACCCAACAGTCACATACATAGTCCTAACCCCACACTAGGATTCCCTGTGTCGTGGGTATCAGAAACTACGAGTACCATGGTACTACAACACCCAGACCCGGAAGAAATAATTACAGATCATGCAAACATTTCTTCCGCAGCGGGAATCGAACCCGCGCCTCTTGCGTCTCTGCCGAGCAATTGCCCGCCACGCCACCGAGGCCGTCTTTGCTTAATAAGTTGTTTCACCGGAGCTTTAAAAGATCAGAGTAACGTGATAATTGTCATGCGATTTTACGTTTACCTATATCAACCCCATACATTTTGGCATGAATCGTAGCGAATTTATTTGGCTGCAGCCTCTGGTTTATTTTTTTTCGGTTCGCTTACGGAATCTCGGCACATCACCGACCCAGTACCTTGATTAATCTTGTGGACGGACAAACAAACCTTAGGGTTATAAAACTGGCTATGATTCACAGGATGCTCACTTTTATTGTTTGTTAGATTTATTGTGGACTTTCAGCAACATTGTACCTAATGTCGGGGTGATGTGATTGGGTCGGTACTCACCGTATTTATTTTGATAGAATTGATCTAAAAGTAACCGAATCACGTTTCCCTGTCGTGCGGCTTTTGTTTGCAACTTATTTTTAAGCTGTTGTTTTAGATGATTATAATGCTATCGTGTAATCGGACTAGGACATCATAAGTATTGCAGAGGTATTTTCATTTAACCAAGTAGTAGATAACTGTACTTGCTTTGCCCTATTTGACACGAGTTCGGCCATGAGGATATGTTAGTCCTCGTAGCCAAATCAGTTAGGCGAAATAGTTAGGCCATGAGGAAAAAGCAGACTATAGTATTGACGGCCAGACTTTGATAGTCTTTAAAAGTCGTGTCGTCTGATGGTTTAAAACGTCCTAAGACCAAATTGAACCAAGCACTATCTATCTAGTCGTGTCACTAGTTCTTTCGAATCAGTGTGGTAAAGGATTTAAAGTGCGCCTCAAGGATCCTTTCATGCACTTGACACATGTTTTCGAACTTTATACGACATGCCGGTTTCCTCACCATGTTTTCCTTCACCGTTTGAGATTACTGGTATAGCGCACATCAATTTTTAGAACAGAAAACTCTTTGGTGCACGACTTAATTTGAACCCACGACCTTAGGATCGGAAGGCGGGGTCGCTACTAATGCTCAATCAAGCACTAACATTGCCCCGAAATCATAAATATTTTTTTTTCATGAAGACGTACAAAGCTTTAACCACCAAAGGTACCATTACCATAGTTTCCATTACACAAATGAGAATTCTCTCTCCATATTTTCTTTGTTCTGCTTTTAAAGCTCTAAATCATGCATTTTAAAGCGCGCAGTAAGGTAGCGCATAGATTGGTTCGCGCTAACTAGTGAATAATTACACAATGATCCCTATTACAAATGCAAAAATGAGGAGCTCCCGATGCATACGTAACGAGCCCTTGTGGCACCGTGCAAGGAGTAAGAAGTAGGCGAACGGAGGAACCCCACCACGTTGCGGTGCTTTGCGAGGTGATTGGACTAGATCGAGTTTACCAGTCTCACTATTATATAGTGTTTGGGATAAAATTTGACATTGATGCGTTTAAATTATTTTAAAGTGTCTAACCCTCGAATACTCAAACGCGACTCGAGAGTTGAGCACGTCTCAAGTCACGGTTTTTTGACAGTTTTTGATGAAAACCTGTCAAAAACTCGTCATTTGAGACGTGATCAACTCTGAGATGCGTTTGAGTATTCAGGGGTTAGAAAACAAAATTAACCACAACATTGTCAGATTTTTTTGAACAAGAATTACAGTAGAGTTACTTTTAAAAATCTTCAACCATTTTCTGTACATATCTCTGGTTCTCTAAGTGTTTACAATGTACCCCAATAAACCTATGCACTTAAGCCGCAGTCTCCTTACGGCGAGCGGCGAGCGACGGCCGTGCAAACACCCCTCGGTAATGACTGGACAAACAGACATCTGCATACGCCTGCAACGATGCACTTTGCTGAATTTATTACCGACCGCGAAAAGTTCATTTCCTTTTTTAGGTGCAATCATACTTGAGTAAATAATTATATCCTGCTAATGTACAGATAGGCGAGAGAATCGCGGCGGAGTGCATGAAGCGAGACTAATGTATCAGGACCGTTAGCAATGGGAATGATTTTCTTAACGTATACGGATGTTTATACTTCTTCGCTGGACTGGTAGCAAAGCAAAAACATAGAATGTGTCCAGCTGCTTCTCTCCCGAGCATGTCGTAAAAGTCGACTAAGAGGTAGTATCCTCTCCAACACGATGAGATACTATAAGCAAGTATTCCCAAGGAGGGTTGACGTCAGGCAGGCGGCCGGTCATAAAACAACTTAGCCAAAACTCAGCATGATCCAAGGATCATGCTGTACCGACCCCACGTAGAGTGGGATAAGAGTAGGAAGATGATGATGATAATACGAATGTTTATGGTTTAATCACGCTGTAATGGCGCGTCCAATTAGGATGACACTCGGAATATGCATTAGAATAGGTTGCTTCTGGGCGATCTTGTTACATCGTGGACCTCATCTTAGCTCTTCCGCCTCAGATTGGGGTAAACCCATTTACTATTTAAAAAAAAAGTTTACTTAGCATATAGGCTAATTTGTATACGAATACCAGCTAGCGTAGCCGCAGGCGAGTGCTAGTAATAGATACTGTTTATACATACTAATATTATAAATGCGAAAGTAACTTTACCTGTCTGTCTGTTACCGTCCGTTCACGTCTAAGCTGCTTAACAGATTTTGATGAAAATGCGCAAACAGATAGATTGTATCTCGGAAAAGGATATAGGCTATTTTTTCCCAAAATACCCATAGAGGGGTTTTTTTATCAAGTTCAACTTTTGAAAATCATATTCAATGCGAACGAAGCCGGGCAACAGCTAGTTTTATTATAAATATCAAAGGAAACGAAGAAATGGTCGAAGACATACTAGTTGGATCAATCTCTCTCTCTCTCTCTATCTCAGGATATTTAAACCTTTATAAATACGTAAAGGTTCTTCTTCGATATTCATAATAATACCTGTGCATGTATGTGTAAATGCCGCTACCTATTACTCAAACATGATCACATCGCATGTTATCGTTATTAAGTTGTAATTATGAGATCCAGCGATGACAGAGCAAATCCTCGAAATTGCATGAAACGCAAATTATTCTCCGGCATTAATAGAGTTCGCATGCCCTTAATCCAAATATCCACTGAAGGACTGAACTCTGGGCCCGCTCAATAAACTAATATGCATGTATTTGCCCGTTTAATATCTTCATCACGTTTCTCACTGCGATGATAGGAATAGTAATTTGGCTATGGAATCTTTCGGCAGAAATTATTTCCATGTGAACAATATTTCGCTTTTCATTTGTTTGCTTTTCATAACTAGTTATAAGAGACCATTTCATCCAAGATGAACGTAGTTTAAATTCTGAATGCCCGATTCTACGTTTATCTTTTAAACAATTAGAATACATAATTTAGTCTGTCTAGTTAACTAGATTTTGAAAGCGAACAAAATCAACCCTTAGTCATCCGTCCGGTTAGTTAAACCAAGTCTTAAAGTACCATTACATGCACGAATGACTTAATGTGACTTATTGGGTACGACTACGTAATAACTACCAACGGCTAAAGGATTACACCTGCCTGGTAATAGAGCTGAGTGTCATCTAGATTCAAACAAGTAATTCTCATCCGGACCCGAATGGACTACGTGGAAATGGGAATTTTAAAATAAATATTCTTTTCGTTTTCATGTAGTCCCAAAATGGTCTTGCCAAGATTAAAAATAAGACCACATAAATTAAGGTCGTGTTCACATTAGGCACTCACAAAAGGACCTTATAGCCCTTTTCAACTAACATGGGTAGGGTGACAGTAGGATAAATAATAGAATAATTAATAAGTGAAAAAAAGAAGACAGCTAAGTACCTATATACGGATCTATAAAAGATTGTAAGCTATCTGTCTAATCACAAAAAGGTACAAGTGTACAAGAGCTAATGTTTGCCTAGGTGTACGCCGCGGGTAGGCACGGAGAACTTTGCACCGAGAACTGATTTAATGTACCTACGTACAGTAGTACCTACCACAAATATTTTGCGCCTCGACAAACTTTTTATGAAATCTTTGTATGAAACCCGAATTTGTCCGAATATGCAACTAAAATAATAACTGAACCAACCCTTTAAAAAATAAAATTATTGTAACATCTCTATTTACCTTAGTATATATCTTTTAAGATTAAATTTAAATTTTAGTTAGTTTAATTTTTCTTATCATTATTTTTCATGTAACTTTCACGAGCGTAATATTATATTATAATATTATATTATATTAGTGTAAGTTATGTACACCGTAATAATTGTCCTATATATCGGAAATGTATCATAAGTGATTGTGCTTTTCAATAATGTTATAACATATATACGTGTCTGTACTTAAAAAAACTCTAGATTTACATATCATGATCGCGTTAGTTCGTTTTGCAGAAGCTAGACAAAAATATTGCCGAGGTGCACAATATTTGTGGTACTACTTAGGTAGCTTATGATTATGCGGCATGCTCGAATGCCGAGACTGGGGCCTAATTAGCCTTTGTTATTTTATGTTAATAAAACTACAGCCTCCTCAGACGTTTCCAGCCAGTGTATCTCAGCTGCTTTAAATGAGCAATGATCGTAAATACAATTTGCTTTTGTAATGCAGTGCAATTTGGTTTGATTTTCGTGAGATGAATCAAAACTTGATGTTCCAAAGAACCTTTGCCCGGCTAACTTTTAATAGTCGTTTTAAAGACTTCAACTCTTTAAAACAATATTCAATTTTACAATTGCCGTAAATGGATGATTTATAAAAAAACACTTCAGTCACTGTAACACAGACAGAAGAGCAAAGTTCAAAAATGATCAGTCGGCACACTCAGCGGAAACTCATCCGGGAGCCGTAACGATGATGCCTCCGATAACCCCAACTCTCGCGTAAGTCGATCGAATATTCCATCATTACCTTAAGCCCGGGGTAAATCGACGATTTTCGACAACTCTGACAATATCCCAGTGTACAATATGTCACGTTCTGTGATACGCATACATATGTAAATGTTTTCAATAAGGCCCTGGGTGCCCGAGGGTGTACTGGCTTTTACTGATTCTTTAACTTTTCAGGGTTTTTTAGGAACAGCGTTTACGTACTTTATTTATTCATATACAAAGTCCTGTAAAGCGTCCTTTAAAAATCAACCATGAACCGACAAATAACTAAAAATGCCACTTAAAAGTCACGTAAGACTTTTTCTGAAATAACACAAATTGTAACAAACAAATTAAAGCAATAACTGCCACTCAGTGAGCAAACTACTTGTGTTTAAATAAAAACCTTGTAAAACGTAAAGCTCGGTACGAAATGAAACGGCTAATATCAGAAGGCTAATTAGCATAATTTTAATAAATTCCAAAAGCTGAACGTCAAACGCCTGCGGGAATTATAACACTAAACCAAAGTAATATTACTCAAGACAACTTTGACAAAGAAAAGACGTGTAATTACAGTGCTGCGAAAGTGAAGTTCGTAGCACTCTAGCGTTCTAAAGGCCGCGGAGCCCGCTCGTAGCATTTGTCTCTAATATAGTTTTCTCTGAGTTACGAGTTAATTTTTGAGCTTCAAACTTTCAGAAAATTCACCTACAGGGACAGCTAAAGAGTTTTTTTCAAACTATTTCTAAGAATTTTAAACGTTTAGATAAAATATAATCATTCTAGTTTTATTTCAATTCAGATGCTAATTGCAATAATGTTACTTTTTTGTTCAGTAGTATCTCTATCTGCTAGTAAATCGTAGCTCCGAAATAAAATTTAAGAGTTCTAACGATGTTATTAGAGTGAATGTTTATAGAGACAGTTACAACTACAACTGAAATTGGATATCGGAAAATAATGTTTTTGTTTTGCAACTCACCTTGGTACTGTGATATCTAGCTTATAATTGGCTTTTCGAATGCGCTGGTGAATAACATTTATTTTTCGGAGACTACTTTTGTATCTTATATGGGATCTGCAAATAATTTGGAATTCGAACTCATTATTGATTTTAATAAGACTGTGGCATTTGTTACATTAGTATACTTTTGTTTTGTTTGTTCAACATTTACTGAAAGTTTTTCTTTTTTGATATCACAATTAAATTAAATAGGTTCTTAATAAAGCCGATTATAATTATCAGCTAAGTATTTATTATGACTACTTGTGGCTCTGCCCATCTCATTAGGAATACGGGCGTGATAGTTTACGTATAATTACGTATGAAACTGATACACAATGTTTTATAATAAAAGCTTATGTAACCGTGTTACACAATATCGGTACAGCTCGGTGTGACTCAGTGAGTACCAGATTCACACAAACGTGCTCCCCCAACATTGATAACCAGAGGGCATCGCACTATTTACCGAGCGCGGGCGAGTCGAGCGCAAAATTAAGAGATTTTCCGCGCCGGTGTGGAACAGCCCTTATTAACCGTCCCTCGTTTTAAAATGAAGACGTTCATATCCGCCATATTTGTTTAGGCCAGTGGCGACGTTATACGACGTTGTGAACAGTAGGTTCTTGTAGTATCTCTGTTATGGTTGTAGTATCTGTCTTTACTAATTAATTACGGGATTACGCGATTATTCTTTGTACTTCAGCTTCACTTTGTTTCTGGTACCTATAAATTTTTATGAGCTAATAATAACAAAAATATTTCAAGTGTTTATTTACTTAAGCATCCTTACAATTAACAATTTGGAATTGACCGTATTTTGATAATAAAATAGGTAAATTTACTTTACGAGTTCCGTTTCAACTTCCAACCGAATTCCTTTATTTATCGCTTTGGAACTCAATTAAAAAACAACCTGAAATAAGGGAGTATTCTAAAATAACCGACAGTAAAGGAGTGTTCGGAAATATTGTTGTATTGTTAGGAATTTTACGAGTCCATTGCTCCCTGCCATCATAGCCGGAACACCAATCAAGTGTGTTTCAATTCAATACACATTTTGTAAATTCTAGAAGTTCTTTTATCTAGTATAGGTTCTTCGCTAGTTCCTTGTTTCTCAATAAATATTTCTATTATTTAATATTTGTTTAATTTTCGTTATAAAGCTGTAAAAAAAAAAAACATTTTTAAGACTTTCCAAGAAAAACTCTTTAACGTTTTTTGTGATATTAACAAAAAAAACCCTAACTGACCCAAAAGTGCTCACATTTCCTCGTCTTATATTACTCAAGATTTCTACAACGCGGATACGTAATACCCCGTCGGATCCCAGGCGCGCATTGTTAAGGCTCGCAGAAGCACTTGAAATCTCCCCTTAATAAGGTCCACGAAAGGCTTCGCGGGCCCAATTATTAAAAACAACGTTACGTGGCCTAACACGCCCCGAATTTGTAATTGTTTGTTAAGGGTCGCGTACCGCTGGTTTTCCTTCACGTTTTAATATATTTTAACCTACAGACACCTTGTTTATTTTTTTCATGAAATACTTCATTTTACCAACGCCAAAGCCGACCTAGCTTGTGGTGGCTGATTATTGTATTGAAGTAGATTTAAAAATGTAAGAACTGGATGCGATTAAAGTTTTGGAAGACATACATTTTATTTCTTGTGAGCTTTACTTAGGAGCTATTGAGAAGTCCGTAAGATTGTCTTAATGTTTTTATGCGATACATAGCCAAAAAGATATTAATTCAGCCGGGAAATTAATTTATATTATCTTTACTACAGGCAGATTTATTTTTAATGTATAGGTCATTGTAGTCATGTTTAGTGTTATGAAGTCTAGCAAGTAAAACGAGTGACAAACGTTGAATAGAAATAAAACGAAACGATATTCGTATGACGGTATGTCTTTGGCAAAGAACTCAAGCGGCACTTGCAAAACACTTGAAAAGGGCGTCAGACAAGCAATAAGTCGGACAGATGACGTCTCGTCGTACAATAAAGTTGCAGGTACACAATAAAATGACTCTGATGTCATAAAGCAGAATTGTCTGTCGCAAAGCAACGCGAACGTTGGAAATCCTACAGAACAGCCGCACAAGTCAATCAATATTTGAGCGATGCTGGGACAAAAACGGTATTAGATTAAATTGGGGCAAAACTGGTGTTTGGGGCAAACCGGCCCTGGGGGCAGATCGGTACGGGACCGGCTTTGCCAGCGAAAGGAATTATCACAGAGCCTTTACGAATTCCATTCGCCTATGTTGGTACAATGCCCCGTCCGGCGGGAGTTGCTACTTGATTAAGATTCTGTTTATTTGAGACTAATCTTCATTTATTAGCCTTTATTATTTTATCAGGAAACGCTATAAAATGTTTTGTTGTATTACATACATACGTATTTGCATAGTTTCTTACATTTTCATTTATATAAATTATTTATCTATCTAAAATATACATGGCTAGTAAATAAATTG
Source organism: Scotopteryx bipunctaria (assembly GCA_949320045.1). Classification (NCBI taxonomy): domain Eukaryota; kingdom Metazoa; phylum Arthropoda; class Insecta; order Lepidoptera; family Geometridae; genus Scotopteryx; species Scotopteryx bipunctaria. Next base: position 5,478,534 of record OX439450.1, on the reverse strand, counting down.
AATATCTTTTTTGATTTCTGATTGATCCTTATCACCTTATAGATAGTCTAATCGATTTACGAACACTAGCTCAGCATATTTTATCAGTCGGAGGTTCATTGGAAATCTGTTAGCAAATGGCTTATTGAAGACTCGTTTCCCCACCAATGACAGGATTACACTGGATCCTATTGGAATAAGGGGATTACAGTCTGAACGAAAGGCAGAGGTATAAAAGATTTGTAATTAGACTTACAGTTACAACTAAAAACTTACGAGTAGTTCAGTGTTTTATATGCTTTGTGATATGAACCTAATACTTGAATAACATTCTACTACAAACATGCCACAGACAGACTGTGCAAGCCATTACTTTGTCAATAACTAAAAAAGGTTACTAAAGTAACGCTGCTAAAACTGCCACACTGTACCTATATTGCTTTCATGTTATTGAAATTGAATTTACGAGAAAATTCTAAAACTGAAACGATCCAATTCACACAAAAATTAAAATCGCTTCAAAAGCGCTAACAAATTGCATATGAAGTTGTAAATAGGACGTCCAACTTTTAGCTGGACGTGAGACTAAAAAGTGCTGAAATTGACTGTCCGATACAGAGCTAACTTTTAATTAATGGTCAGGACATGGCCGAGAGGGTGAGCGCTGCTACTTTGTATTACACAAGTGCGTATACGTGTGATTGCCATTTCTTTGTTTCGATACATCGCCAAGTTGTGTAATTATGTGACTCTCTCTATAGTTAGTCAATGGCTCTAACTGATTCATTGAAATGTTTTGAATCATTTTGAAGGAATGTATACGTTTTTAAACTTTTGTTCAGTAAGATTTGATTGCTGTTTAACAGTATTATTGGAAGCGTTTGCATATATAGTAATAACACTTCTCTGCTGGACTGGAAGTGAAGGAAATGCATAGAATGCGTCCAGCTGTTTCTCTCTTCGAGCATGTTGTAAAAAGCGACTAAGGGATAGTATCCTTTCCAAAATTATGGATCACATTATGGGCGATGGGCTGATCACTTGTCACCATGGTTCACCATATCCATCTTAGGATTTTAAATCAGAAGTGGTTGCAAGTTTTCTTATGTTACGTTAGGGATACGGGCGTGATATATGTATGTATGTATGTATGTATGTATGTATGTATGTATGTATGTATGTATGTATGTTTGTACATATGGTTCAAAACATGTCCATATGTTCTATCTCAAAACACTGTCGTATTGTCCGAGTGTTGTTGAGACGTCAAACAAACAAACGGTTTCAGTGCCGACTGCCCAGGATGTATGTTTACACAGATATTATAGATGTAGGTACGTACATCGTAGAAAGTTCTTTGACTTGTGTTTGAACTTGACAACTGCAATCACTTTATGCGTATCTAATACTACTATTGGTCGTGTCACTAGTTCTTTCGAACCGGTGTGGTGAAAGGATTTAAAGTGCGTCTCAATAGCTCCTTTCATGCACTTATCTAATAATTCATTTGTATAAATAAATCATATTCGTTTAGAATTCCAGAATGTGTATGCGTGTGGTCTAACAATTTATTCAACTGCCACGGTTTTAGTAACTATCCTATTCCAGAGCAGATAGGCAAATAACTCAACTCTTTGCTTAAGACTAGGTACGCCGCAGAAAGTATTGCGATTTTAAAACGCAAAAGAAACATTTTGAGCTCATTTGAAGTATCTTTTTAGGGTTCCTTACCCGAAGGGTGCCAATGGGACCCTGTTACTAAGCCTCCGCTGTCCGTGCGTCCGTCTGTCAGCGGGCTGTATCTCATGAACCGTAATAGGTAGAGTCAAAATTTTCAGTGTGTTTTTCTATTGCAGCTATTACACAAAATAATAAAAAAATAAAATAAATAAAGGGGTGCCCCATACAAGAAATATTTATGCACATGTACAATGATACGGAACCATTCGTGTGCGAATTCATTATTAATTTAATTGATGTTATTTATTTAATAACGACTTTTCGAACTCACTGATTATTAGATAATCTCTAGTTCTTGAAGTGGTAAGCTATCTCTGACTAATGAGTAATGGTTGATACGCATAGTTAATGGTATAAAATTAAATTATTGAATTAAGATCTCTCCGACACTTGTGACATCACATTAGTAGATTGCACCTGTGCGAAGCCGCGGCAGGTCACTAGACCTGCACGGTCACTGTAAATCATAACAAAACTAGGAACTATCCTAGTTTTGTTATGATTTACAGTTATTTTGAAAGCGACTAAACTCACCGGCATAGTCTGACTCCCGTGCAGACTGGTTATGGCCGCTTGCGCCTCCTGGTGTGAGCTGAATTTGACGAATGCACACCCTGAAACAACACACCTTCCTTAATTCACATTAAATACTAGACAGCCAAGGGGCAGTGGTGGTCTATTGGTAGCACCCCCGCCTTCTGATCCTAAGGTAGCGTATTCTAACCCGGTCGTGCACAAATGGATTTTTCAGGTCAAAAATTTTATGTTATAGTATCCTCAAATGGTGAAGGAAAACATCGTGAGGATACCCGCGGGTATCCTCACAATGTTTTCCTTCACCGTGGCCTTATCCACAGGAAACGCATGGCCAATACGTATTGGCCATGCGTTTCCTGTGGATAAGGCCGACTAAGCTGAGAGAATTGTGTAGGATGTGGGCAATCCTACTCCGTCTAAAGTCCGAGGCACTACAGCGTCCCGTTAGAGTAGGCAAAAGTTGCCTCTTGTCGTCCTATAAATCATTTAGTACACATAGTAAAGGCCTTGGTACGGGTCACTACATCGTTTAGGCTCATAAAAATTCATTGTTTTAATTTTTAGTTTTAAACTAACAAAAAAAAATTATTGTATTTTGGATACCAAACATAACAACGTTCGTATTTGATAAAATGCGTAGCCCAAACATACGAAGATACAATCAACATTCAGTTTCATTCGATTTCATAGACAAACGTGGTGGCGCAAAAAACCCATTCGTAAAACAGCATTTGAAAGTCCATCATTCATGAGTTTTTAAAAGCAAACCTACGTTTCCATTAAAAGCGAATCCATATTCCTCGTTTAATAGAATAGAATAAAGTTTATTAACGACACGAAGTTCCTTTATTTTGAATCCTATCCAGTATTATACATAATGTACTAAGTACATAAAATAAGTTAATAGGTACGTCATAATTTCAAATAAGTATTATGTAGGTAGTGGCGAGAGTTGTCTCGTCGAGATTTGAATTTAATAATACCAAATAATAAACACGCCAAATCAATGTAAATCCCTTCATGCCTTTAATTTTAAAAATTTAGATGTATTTAGGTAGGGAGTCACATGGGTACAGGGAGGGATGTGAAAGCAAAAGCGTGCACAGACATTCTGAACGCGCTGTAGAAGCCTTTCCGTTCTACCAAGCAAACAGGGCCCGAATACCACATCGCAATTATTAAGTTTTAATAAAACAAGCAATTTACAAAGGGTAATTCGAACCTTCTTACTTAGGTATTATCGAATCTGGTATAATGTTTTGAGCCTGTAGAAGCAACTGCGAACACTCAGAGACCTGTCTTTAAAATTTTAGTTGCGAGTCAAATATTAGCCCAAAATTCCTTGCCTCCTTTCCTTGCACACATTCCAGAGGCTCACCCCCCACTATGATCTTGATGTCCTCTTTGTCAAGCTTAGCAATGTTGAATTAAGACCCAGTAATAATAAACTTTGACTTCTTTGGATTGAGAACTAGAGCATTCGATTTAGACCATTGATAAAACTGAAATAAGTCTGAGTAAGTAATTTTAATCTCGGCCAGTAACATTGCATGAGCTCCTAGGTCATCCTAGGTAAATCAGGTTTTTTCATCTTAAATAATGGGTACAGTGAACTCCAAATAGATCTTGACAAAAAAATTTGTCATTAATTTATTAAAATATCATGTACAGTCGCCATCAAAAAGATATATAAATTTATTAATTTTTAAAATGGTGCCATGGATTCATCACGTCTGTGTTTTTCAGTTTGTATTGTGAATTGCAAGATTTTCAAAGTTTAAAATGTATAAATGTATCTTATTGCAGTGAACTATATACACTGTTATCCTGATAAACATACTTATGCAATTAGGTATGCCCTAGTCAATAAGTACTAGATCTATTTGGTACAAAATTAGAATCGAATGGAGTTGAGTGTACTACGTGATTATCGCTCCATTTTTCAATAACAGCCTGTCAAAACAGCGTAGTACTCGCGGCCCATCGTCCTATCAATCTTCTTATCCACGTACAGTGTACAGGTGCGATGTGCGCGGCCAGGTGGGCGGTGATGCGCCGACGTCATCTGCCCTTAATGACGACTGATGGATCCCCGCTTATAAGGATAGGATTACCCAAATCCGCCAACTTCGCTCCGCAACTAAATCAGTTACGTTGATCTTTTGAGATATATTAGGAGCGGCGGGCACACCGGTATACGAAGATAAAAGATATGAACATTATGATGAGTTGCTGTTTTTATGAAGAAAATGTAAACAGGAGCGTCGACTTGTGTATTAAATTATTATTATTATTGGGTTTCATTTGCTTTAAATCTTATTAGTGTTTCTGAAAACGGAATCATTTCGGATACTGAAATCGTGTTACCCGGGAAAGGCTAGAGAGTAAATGTTATTGTTCTGCGCTTAGCGCACAATTGATTATGCAGGGAGTCCGCGGACGCCAAGCGTCTTGGATGTTTTAAGACGAACCTGACTAGGACGCGACGCTTCGTTGGAAATTGGTCCAACGGTTTCGAGGTAATCGAATATAAACAATCAACAAGCTCGTCTTGCTTCCAACGACCATGTATATTATAGTCGTTCCTTTGCTCGAACATAGCTCTACATGTACTAAAGCGCGCTCGTAACTTCTTATTGAATCAGCTTTCGAATCCGGCAAAAAAACCGCCGCAAGGTTCAAACTCCACGGGGGAAATTGCGGTGACTATTTTATCTTTCGCGAGCTCTCGACGCGAAAGTACGATTATGCTCGACTGGCTTTTATTCGTATTATCCTTTGTTCAACTGGATAAAAGAGCATAGCCGAAACGTTTTCCGAAAAGGCGCCTCAAATAAATTAGGACGCACTTTTAAGCCGGCGCCGTGTTTACACGCCCGCCTCCTGTGAAAATAGAGACAACGCAAAATAAGCAGACCGATACACAACGAGAAAAAAACAATTTGCACGACGATCGGCGAGCGACGGCAGCGTCGCATAAAAGAATAATAACGCGGATTGAGCGAGGAACACAATTTAAATGGCGACAATCGGAGGAACAAATTGAGGAGCGAGGCGGTCGGACGCCGGCGCCGCGGGCGGCCGGCCCCGCGATTACAATGCGCTCCACCTCGGGAAACCTATTATGAGAACGTCAGTCGGCAAGTGAGAAAGAAGCCAAAACTTCGCCGACAAACATGGAACTATTTACTGCTTCCACATTCGGCGACGTGTGCTGCGAACTTGGATGCAATTTGTTAACCCTTTATCGCGAGTGCAGAGTCGAGCACGCAGGGGTGCGTCGCTCGCCGCCGCCCGCGCCCGTGATGCCAGCGCAGGTAACTTGGCCCTGCGCCAAAGATCTGTTTTCCTGTTGTTGGCGAACAAACTCACAGATCAGTTTTTATCGCGCGAAAGGCCTTTATAGTCGACCGATAGGGGGCGCCTCGACCGAAATGTTTTCGCGTCGCCGTCGAACACAAATATTATCGGATGGTTTTATGTATCGGAAGCATTATACGCTAAAAACTTTGGCACTCGACTTCGTTATGGACACACTTAAAAACTGTATATAATGTAAAACTGTCACTTATATCGGCGTGAAATAATGGGTGAAGTTTTGTCTTTATCTGCGAATCGAGAGTCGATCGGGACTATTTGGGACGGCTGGAGGATGTTTGCTTGTCAGTTAAATGGGATAATTTGTCAAAGGTTCTTTGAAGAGCATTTTTTGTGAGCTGTGAGGAGGTACCTTTTGTACGTTTGACAGGCGTCACGTCGAGTAAACATATGTCAGCGCATGTCGACATGAGGGCTGCTCAAAGGTCGTCCCTGTAGGCAGGAAATTGTCTGCAGCGCTCAAACGTCGTGGGCCTTTACTCATTCGCTCAGACGTGATTCTAGTTGTAAACAAACTGTTTCACAAAAAAAAAACCATTCAAACAATTCACATATAAATACGCAAAATAACTTACTTCTTTCCACCAAAGTTAGAGATAGAGTCATTTTTCCTCTTTTATCAATTTTATATCATCTTAACATGTTTTTCCATTCTTCGAAATAATATCAATAAATCGGGAAGAAGAAAGTACTCGCATGACAAATATACTGAGATATCAAAAGTTTCTTCGAGAGGGTGCCAAGAGGAACTTTGTAATCAATGCCCCACGGGGCCAGGTACGGGTTTATGTATTGAAAATATTCTGAGTAAATGTATTTAGATGTGAAAGTTGTAATGATTTTGTTTTGTTGTCAAATGCTTGTTGCCAAAAAGTATTGTAAGATTATTTTTGTATATTTTTTTCTTCAGTATTTTGAATGTTTTGTATTTTCTGTAGGTTGATGCATGAATTCGCTATAACTTTTTTATTGGTTATGTTATTACTCTTAGAAAAATAAATAAAGTTCGACAAAAAGGTCTTGGTAGGTATATTTTAAAATAACGGATGTTTAAATCTCACTCATCGTATAAATAGATAGTGTCATGCGCGAGACAGTAATTTTGAACTAAAACTATGCGTAAATAAAACTTTAGAAATGAATTCCACGTTCCATTTAGACGTTATAGCCAAGTTTGCTAAACTCTAAACTCAATATTATTACATAGCATGCTCGGAATCTTTCATTTGAAAGTTGTTCGTGCGAGGAAGTTCCCGGTGCCGAGTGATGTTCGAGATGAATTCTCCAGTATAAACATCAGTCGATCCATCGAGTTTTGATCGTTTGTTTGGGAACTCTTGCATTGTGCATACGAACGACGAGAGATTGTCAAATAATGGTCTATAACTAGGAGTAGGGAAAAATATAACGGACATCATTGATTACTATTTATAAGTAATGTGAATTCAAATGTACCTTTAAGTCAGATTTATGACATAAAATGTAGCGTTAACAAATCTCCGATAATAAATGCTGTTTACAATAAAACTAACTAAACTTTTCAAAATATTTCTAAAACTCTTGTGCTCTTGTTGAATGGCTCGGAAAATTAGTTCTAAATTACGCGACAAAGTCGCATTCCAAACAAACATTTCAAACATTTGTAGAGTGCCGCCTCGTATTAACCCACTCACACGATCTCAGTCACTTCAAGCTGACTGCACAGTAGTAATTTTTCATTCGATCTCCATTGACCCCCCGGAGCGAGTGGCGGCCTCCGGGGCCGAACCGACCCAACTGATAACAACTCCAATGAAATACACCAACTCCCTGTGACGCGCTTATCTCTGGGGAATTTGTTCCCACTTTGAAATATCGTCCAATTTTTTGACATTCGAAAACATTCGCCCGTAAAAATAAGGAAAACGACCAAGAGAAGCTTTCTTATTTGTCAACGTTATTGAATACATTAATTTTGATTATTGGCGTTTTCGTTGAAGCTCAAGGTGGTGCGATGATGGTCAGAATTTAATTTCACCACAGAGTTTGATTACAAAGAAAAAACAAAAAAAGATATCAAGGAAAAATAAATACTTATGGTATGTACTTTAAACTATACATTCAAATTGAAAAGACAACATATTGAGGAAAACACTTATAAAGTTTTCAGATCAAGGCCTAAACCCCTACAAAAACTCGAGCGTTATCTGTAAAATCGACAAAACCAAACGGCAACTGCGCTTACCATAAAAACATCCTTTAAATATTTAAAACATCGGCGTATCACTTAAAATAATAAGGATTTCGCTACGGAGATTACCAAGTAACCCTCCGGAGCATAATTAATGTTATGCCGTGAATATTAGCTTTTCAATTAGCTGCTTTAATTACCTCAAAATGGGCTCTCCAGTTACGAAGAGGCTGTATTCTTTCGCGCACTTATAAGTATCTAAAAGGTTCTGGCGGCGGAAGGTTATTCTTTACACCTGTAACTAGTTGCAAGACGATAGCTAATTAAATCCGGGCCCGCGGGACTCAGTAGTGGATCTATTACATAAGCGTGGGTAATTAGTTTTGTTAAGCTTCGCGTACATTGTGAAGGTTTGGCGCGGGTAAGATTTTATTACTACGGTTTGTAGTTTTGTCTTTATAAAATCTTTTAAAAAACAGATTTATCTGTTTTAAATATTTTAAAGCCAATATGGCAACATTATTCTCACTCACTTTAAGTACCTAGTATGTTTGTCGTAAATATTAAACTTGGAATGATTTTTTTTCTCTTCTACGAGTACAACCTGTCACATTCATAACGTCGATCCCCGAGCAAGTGAGCAATATGCATTCTTTTTTCAAACGTTTCATTTTCAAAATGGTGTTTTTTAAAAGGCGGCATCCATAGCGGCTTCTCACCGTCATTCGACAGCGAGCGAGAACCTTCTTTGTAAAGACAAAAGACTGTCGCAATGCAAAAGTTTGTTAGGCGAGTTCAGCGCGGCTCTTTGTTTCACAATCAAGTTACATTAGAACAACGAGGCCATTTGGAAGTCTCGAACAATGGCCGTGGAAGTCGTTTTAAACATTCGTTCGAGTTAGCGTGTAGCTGTTTTACGCACGATTGGCGCCCATAAAGCGATAGACTGGCTCAGTGGGACGACGTCTTTATGCGTGTACGACGCCCCTTATACGTTTAAGTTATCGAAAATTGCGAGGTAAGGTTTGAACCGTGCCCTTTGTGCTTGTACGGGTATTTATGGATGACGTCGGCAGTTCCCTTCGAATGAATGAGACTGGTGGTGACGTTTTTCAGAAACTACGTAATTATACCGTACTAGGATCACATATTGGATACAGGGTAGGGATGACATACCTAATTGGTTTAACATGTTGTGTAAGAAATCAAAATATCGTTATTTCGATTCCTATTCAAAATATGCCCATATCAACTTTGATTTTATAATTATTTCAAGGAAGATGTTTCATCTATGTCCATAAATAAATATAGCTCATCACTAATCAAGTTCCTCTCAGCGAATATACCTACAACTGTACTCGCACTAAAAGTACCTAATACCCAAAGTCGTAGGCACTTCAATAAAGTACCCAATGTTTATTATTCGTCGTAAAGTAGAAAGCTGAAGCGATGTCCAAGATTGATTCCATTTCAATAAAATCAAATTATACCTGTAACTTGGAAAACAAAATTTTCTCGCGGTCGCAACTCAAATTATTCGTTAACAAACATAATTTAATTATTTCCCATTTACGAAGATGAAACAAGCCGGTAATTTATATTATAATTTAATTTAATTTTCGCTTTCGTAATTGACGTATGACTCGTGATGATGTATTTGTTATTTCTACTTAGGCTTTCTCGTTGAAGTTTCTTTGTAAGTAACAATAAATACGAGTAATTTGGTTCACTTGACCAACACAGGACCTTGTTGAATGTCACAATAAATTACCGTTGATTTAAGGTGTTTCAACGTGATCCATAAGTGAATTTATTGAATAAAGAGATTTGACTTTGAAGCAAAGTGAAGCCCAACAGTAAACAAAGACAGACTGTGGTAAATGACGAAAAACTTAAGTACCTACATACTTAAAACAACACATTTTTCTAGATGACCTTCGGATTCCATCGAAAAATGATCCGCTAACTTAAAGTTATAAGGGTCAGCGTCCAACTATTCTTGGTCCTATTAAACTAAACCATGTTACAGTGCTGGCAGTGAGCAAACTTTGAAGCATTAAATTTTATTATAATCCAAACAACATTAGCTTGATTAGAATTTACTGGCGCGCAGTTGGGGTCCAATAAAGATGATTATGCGGTCTTCATTTGCTGTTCGTTTGATAGTTTATAACATTCGGCGTGTACTTCAAATAATAAATCTAATGTAACAAGCCTGCTGGATCCCACTGCTGGGCAAAGGTCTCCCTTCCCTTTTTCCATTCACCCCGATCTAAGGCCTCTGTAGGCCAGTTTGTGGAGTGTGCATCGAGTTCGTCTCTCCATCCGCTTGGGTCGTAAATAAATATTATTGAGGACATTTTACACAGGGCCCTCTAGCTCCAAACTAAGCAAAGCTTGTACAATGGAAACCAGATGGCTGATAAAATACTAATATACGTTTTTTTATGTAAATAGATAAATATTTATACTTATGATATTATGAGAACCTGGTAGAAATATAATGCAGAACATACAAACATTTCTCCCGCAGCGGGAATCGAACCCGCGCCTCAAGTCGTCAGCTCGGTGGACTACCGAGATCGTCAGTTCAGTGTCAATATTTTGGAATAGTTATTACTCTTGCTGTCCAAAGCCGTGTGCCGGTGGATATTGATTGAGCAATATTTTATAGCTTTGTTTTGACGTGGACTTGTTTGTGCCGTTACTATCTTCCCGCCTCAATCCCTTTACAGTTGGCGGAAATAATAAAACCGGTCAAGTGCGAGTCCGATTCGCACACGAAGGGTTCCGTACCATCGTACATGCACATAAATGTTTCTTGTATGCCACCTATTATAGGTGGCAGCACAAGTTCCCTATTAAAATTATGCAAAAAATGCGAAAGGGAACACGACTCTTCTATGAAAACGCCCTTAATTTTTAATTTTATTGTAATTTTTGTAGAAATCGGTAAATCGTTTAAAAATAAAAATACACGAATAAAAAATGTGTAAAAAGTCACTCGACCCATTCAATTACTGACCGCGCATAGTGTTGCTTAACTTCAATGATGAACTTAAATTTTTTTTCTTGCATTATAATGTATAATATAACAACATATTTTTATTTCAAACAGTTAAACCGTTACAAACAATTATCTCAATTTTTTATTGTTGTATTTACGTATTGGTTAGTAAGATATTTCCATTTCAAAGTAAGACAATGTAGAGGCAGTAAACTCGAAACCTTATTTCTAAAATGAATTACATTCTTTATTGTAGGTTGATGGATAAAGGTGTCCGCGCAATAAGGAAGGCAGACATTTGCGATAACCGCGCGGTCACGCGAGCTATGTGGCTTCGTATCGTGCTCGTAGCGACGTAGACGTTCGTAGCACCTCGTAGCTCTTCGTAGCTAATTATTATTTGTTCAGAGTTGCTGTTTCAAACAACTTCATGAATATAATGGTGATTCTGATTGAGAGACTTCGTAATGATAATTTAATCTAAAGATCATAGAGTTGTAGAGGCACATAATTAAATCAAAATAGGTTTTCTTATAAAACCTTATTTGAAATTTTCTTGTGTAAATAAATAATTGAATAACTTTTAAAAGAAATATTATTTTATCTTCACGTTTTACAAAGGAGTATAGAATGATCTAATGGCTTGGGGTCTGCCTATCACGCACAAAATAATACCAAACTTGTTTGTACCACGACTTCAGCCGTTTAGTTAAATACCACTCAACGCTGAGCGATTCATAATTCAGTTTTACTTAAGTTTGATGAGCTTTTACGTTCATATTTTATTCACGAGGAAATTACGGAGAACGTATCACGGCTTCTTTATGAATCACGGGACGCTCGCATGTTTAAATTATTTAAATGATACGAACGATGTTTGGCGATAGATCAAAATAGAATATGATATGAACTCAAAATACATTTCGATACAATAAAGGGAAAATGATAACGTATTTGTATGCAGTATGTTCCTTGATTATGTTACACTCCCTGCCTGGATGAAATCAATCAAATCAATTTATTAAAATACTGTGCTTTGAAATAGGCATATTAAATGAATCTCAGTACTGGGAAGTACTATCGACAGCTGGCACAAAAAGTGTAATAAAAATTAAGAGAGCCTACTTCTTCCCGCAAGTAAACACTCACAAAATCAACAAACAAGAGCGAAAAATCGATTGCGACCTTAATCGCGATATTAAACGGGGCATAAAAGATAAGGCGATCCGCACACGTGCCTACACGTGAGCATCTTAGTGCCTTAAGGGGCTCTTTGGGCTCTTTATAACAAGTTTGCAACCGCGCGGGCACACGCCCTTATGAAGGTAGTGAAAAGATACGGCGGCGCGAGGCGCGCCGACAGAATACGAATGCTCCGAATCGAACCGACTATTCGGATCGGACCGACTTATAGCGCAACTCCAGCTTTTTAATATTGAGTGTTTTTATGGAAATTTTAGTGGGGTTTTACGATATAGCCGCGGTTGCCAGAATGTCGATGCTCTTTAAGGTCTATAAGGGCATTTGCGCCGACAGCACGTAGGGCAGAGTATTATCGACGGCGTTAACCCGGATTATTTATAAAAATGTCGTAGGTAAACTTTATAGTAGAAAATCCCATCTAGTGGTCTAACTATTCTGTGGAAGTTATTCATATTTTTATAGCACGATCCCACTGGTTTAAAATGAAATTGGGTAATCTTTGATCATATTTTTATAACGTGCTTCATTTGTATATTCTTTTGTAAGTATATCTAATCTAAATAGAATAATATTATGAGTAAGAACTCAGTGAAATGTTTTCTGAAGAAAAAACCTACTAAAAATATCGATAAAGTGATCCCCTTTCTATTATCGATATAGCAGGCGTTAATAACGATAGGCTGAAGGAACCTCCGGGGTTAAGTTCGTATTAGAAGGCCTGCCCGGCCCGATAAGGCGGCTAATTGTCCCGGATAGATACGAGAATGAAGTGCGAACTTTTGTTTTATACGCCTTTTTGGCGATTTGTTTTATTTATACGCCTTCTTGCCGATAATAGCCGGCCTTTGAGGAAGTTTTGTGAACTAGTTCAATTTGAATGGGATGAAAAGATGAGATTTGTCGAACGAATCTTTACATTCGAAAAGTTTGTATTATAGCAATCTACTGATATTGACGCTTAGCGATAAAGATGAGATACGACTTTACTATAATTATGTATTCAATGAGGCAGCATTACATACCTGTCACTAAACAACATTATTTATGCAATCAGACATCCCTTCAACGTATAAAAATAGAATTTTACGATTCCAAAAATGATTTTATTCTAACGCAACTGTCTTAACTCATACTCCCCTCTTTCTCAACCCTTCCCTATTCAAAGCCTGGAAGCTAATTATTAAAGCATTACTACGGCAAATAGATTGGAAGTCGCATTACAACTCGAACATCGTTTAGATAGTGTTACGACGCACCCTGATAAAGCGCGAGCGTACACTAAGCAGTTAATAGCTAACGATAAATACTCTGCGCAACTCGTGAATAAGCGGATAGCGAGTGCAATAAATGTTAAACAATTTTATAGCAATTGTTCTTACGGCCCAATCATTTTACCAAAAAAAAAACTCTTGATAACTGCTGGTAGGTATGTAGGTTAAGCTGCTTACAAATGTCTGTTGTAGTTGTAGATGTAGAAACATGATCTATACAATCATCATCATCATTATCATCATTATTTCAGCCTGGTATATCCACTGCTGGGTATACGTTTCCTTTCGATTTTGCCAGCCTCCTCGGTTCTGTGCATCTCTTCACTTTTTCGATGTCATCGACCCAACGTGCTGTCCAGGATTTCTTCGGCCTGTCTTCGGCCAAGGCTTTACCCCAGTAGCCATCACCACGTCTAGCTAGATGTCCTGCCCAATGACATAATACGCTTGATAAGATCTTATTATCTACTTTCAAAGTGTGTTAAAATATTTTTCTCTTTTCATTGCCAATGACATATACAATAAAAGGAGTACTCAATATTTTATACCTTCGATGGAACATCGCTATCTCCTCGAACTTGCGCCAGGTTTTGTGACGTTCGCACGGCACGCAATACACCTATTTTTTAGCCTCTCGCGACGGCCATTCACAATTGCTGCCTTAAATTTTGATAACAAAAATAAGAAACAATACTAAGCTCCACGATTTAGGAGCCCTGCTGGGGGGGCTACTGCCATGGTACGAAATGTGACGTAATTTCTCTTCAGCTGCAGTTATTATAGTTTGCGAGGTTCTAAAATAGGCTTATGAGAGAAAAAGGAGGCTTTCTTATTCTGTCTATTGTCGCTGTGATTTTTACTTGGAACGTGACTATGACATTATCAAGTGCTTGTTGGTAGCGCATGCTTTATTCGCAAAATAGCTTTTTAAGGTTCCGTACACGAAGGGTGCCAACGAGACCCTATTACTAAGCCTCCGCTGTCCGTCTGTCCGTCCATCTGTCAGCGGGCTGTATTTCATGAACCGTAATATGTAGAGAGTTGAAAATTTCACAGTGTGTATTTGTAAATAAAAAACCCATATCAGAAACATTTTTTAGTGGTAGTAGTGGTCAAAGATATAGGGTAAAAGTCATATTAAATAGGGTAAAAGTATGTGCTTTCCCTCACACAAAGGGTACCATCTACATGTGAAGATGGTTTCAGGATATTAGATAATTAGGATGTATGAATTTTAGAAATATAAATACCTTAACCACTCCCGTAATGAAGCGTATATAATTGAAATATCCGCCGTAAAAGTAATAAATTCCTAATGAACCATTCTACTTTTCAGCGCAAATATTGGCGATGATGCAGGGTTCATGATTTGCATATTATTGGAGCTATTAATAACGGGGCTGCCGACTGTTCACAGATTAAACTGGATTCGAACTTGCTTCTGTGGGTGATTCCACGCGGCTGATAGCGATAGCTGGCGACGAGTACCCTACTATATGTTTCACTAGCATCCAACCGCTGCTCCGCTCGCGGCGATAAAAGAAGCCTTTTAAGTTATTCAAAGAATCTGTATTCTAAGCCGTTCTATACCTATGAATACCTATTCAAAGTTTCAACTTGACCGTTCAGTTGTTACAGGGATAAATTAAAACCAACGTACACAAATAATAATAATAATAACACCCAACAGTCACATACATAGTCCTTACCCCACAGTAGGATTACCTGTGTCGTGGGTATCAGAAACTACGAGTACCATGGTACCACAACACCCAGACCCGGAAGAAATATTTACAGATCATGCAAACATTTCTTCCGCAGCGGGAATCGAACTCGCGCCTCTTGCGTCTCTGCCAAACTATCGCCCGCCATGCCACCGAGACCGCCAAATACACACTCATTTAAACTACGCATTAAAAATTTTAGTAGTTCTTACTATAAATCACTTTCGACAAAGGATGGTAGTTGACTCAATTATTGTAGAGGCGTAGTGGAGGCTTTAATTATTATGGTAGGTATTTTTGTTTTTGCTGACAATCGTGTGGTAGGCTTTTAGTATGATAACCGTGTGGTTAATTGGACCTAAAAGCCTGTAAAAGACACTAAACTTTAGATGTACATTATACGATTTAATTTTATGAAGTGAACGAAACATAAAATTCATATATTTTACTCTGGGTGTACTGTGTGAGTGTTATTTTCACTAGTCTCATTATTTTACAGACAATGGACTATTTGATACAGGTACGATATTCAAAGAGTCTCTTGATAGCAATCGTTGGATCTTGTTATCATTATCTGCAACGCACATACCCAAATTGCTATTTAGATGTAGGCTTTGAGAATATAATAGGGGTTAGTAGGAAAATCTCTGTTAGAAAATTTTAGTTAGGGTCACTCGAGGGTACGTAATAAAAGGATCCCTGTTAAGGTATTTAGAGATGCTTCGAAGGTAGTGCCTTCAATGAGGCAAATCCTTAGAATTCTACTTCGGTTAGGATATCTAACGATCTTTGGGTACATGTTTGAAATCTTTTGGATTTTAGAAAATAACATCCACAAACCTACAGTAATCAAAAATCGAGGCCGCGGGATTGAAAACTGCGTCGCTGGCTCAAAAAATTTTAGTAATATATCAGCTCAACGTCGGTGTTTGTCAGTTGATTTTTCGTATTTATTGCATTTTTCTAGATTATGCAAGACTTTTGAACAATTTTATTTGTTATTCTAATTTATTGTGATTCCTAAATGGCGAAGAGAGCACGGCAACCGTGCTCTTGGAGCGATTGCGATGAGTGGTGGCCGACGAGCGTAAAAATAATGGGCGGGAATCGACCGAGCATTCACCAAGTGGGCCGACTGCTCTATACTTACTGTTCTTACTTATGTTTTACTCCAGCTACGGTAAATCGTATATGTGTATCTTTGTCCGATCTTTATCAAGATTAAATGAGATCACAGCATATTCTTTTTATTTTATTCTTTGTTGTATTATAGTAAAGAAACACTTTAGATTTTTTATTTTTCTCATTTTCATTGTAGAAGATAATTAGATAGGCAACACAATATTTAAATTGTGAAACGCCCGAGGTACTACATCCAGTGATATTTCAGACCCTTCATGAGCAGCGGGTATCACCACACATAAACAGAAGTAGGTAAACAAGTAGCGCAAAAGGAAGGTAAAACATTTTTCCATATACATGTTGGAACATACACCGGCGAAAACGTTTTGAAGTGACGCAATATAGGCCGCTGAAACCCCTATGTTTAAATAAGCCGACATCAAAGGTAGCACGAAATATTGGTTCCTATCGGACTCAATGAAACAATTTTTTCCTATATTCGCTTTTATTTTTATCAAAAAAGAAGTAGGCAGCCGTACAGTGTCGCATTTTATAGTGATGGGAAACCGATAAAACGTCAAATTGCATCGATATAACTCTACATTACACCAGTCTGCATAAAACGTACGAGCATTTTTATACGCACCTATAAAACTCATAACAATTACCGTTATCAACTGAAGTATGTTTTCACGAGAAAAATAATCACGATTAAATCACAACACTACGACGAAATAAGTAAGTACTTAGAGAAAAAAATGTTAAACGATAAAATCTTTTCATCTCGCAAATGCAGCTATTCAAGCACGGAGTGCGACTACAGTCGTTTAAGTAAAAAAGCTACAATTGCGACTCAAATCACAAAGTGAGTTTACGTCGCTCGTTTTTTAGCCGTCGTTTTAAGCGATCAGCCCAGGTGAGGTACCAACACTGATAGCTGTTCCATCTAATCTCGCGCCCCAATCTTGACTCGGATCGAATCACCTCGATCGCGCCGAGTTTAGCTCCGCGTATCGATCAAGGCCCGCCCTATCATCATTAAAAAAATAAAGCTTCTAAAACAATGAAAGCAAACATGAAACTTCACTTTATTACTCCGTTTGCAACAGACTTTAATTAATTAGTGTAAGTGCCGGTGAGTCTCAAGAGATTGGTCATTAATTAAACGGGTCTTTGGCTATCGATCTACGGCAAACAATACACTTTATTACTTTTATTACCCATTTCATTCGCTGTCTACCCGCGCCCGATCCGCTGCGGTTGCTTTTTACTATTAATGAGCGCCGACGCCGAGTGCCGAACTAGTAATGGGGAAATGTACTTCTTATTTCACATTATGTAGTGCTTATTGCCTGCGATAAAATTTGTTGAGTTCTCAATGAAAAGGCAAATTGTTCTCATTGCTTTTTTACAAAGAATTTACAATGACGCAGTGCCGGTACTTCATTTTTATCAATATTTTTGTAGTTGAGTGCATACACAGCGAATATTTTACGCACCCATTCATTTAGGCATTGGAAATAAAATCACTCAGGTGAATTTTACGATTAGTAGGCATCTATAAAATCAAAATACTTATTTAAAGACGCTCTCAGCACTCGTAAAGAATTAATTTCAATTCATAATGAAACATTCCCTTGTAAAAAAAGATTTTAAGCAGTTGAAATTAAAATATTTTAAAATCAATGACAATATGATTGTAACGAGAGGAGTATTGAAAAACCAATAAAATTCAGTAATGGTATTCGCGGAATTAATTTTATATCATTTTAATTTAACGGCATTGAGTTTAAATATTCATTTGGTCGTTAAAAGAATCCATTAAGCTAAATCGCACGTCCGTGGTCCAAGGGTATTGCGGTAAAATTAAAAATCGCGAGAAGGGCCGCTTATTGAGACAAGCTAAGTTTAAGCGATTAAAACATATAATATTTTCCAGGACAGCTTAGCGGTTCTGTAATTTTATCGATATGGTTATGGTCTTCACTACTTTTCTCGTGAATGAGTTTTTTAGAGAAGTCGTTTCATGCTTATAATAGTAATATTTCTTAGCTGATTTCAACTTCGAAAAGTAGAGTAGTTTTGGACTTGCACCAGCATTTTATAAGTTCTTAAAACCTTTCTGAAAACGCTCATTAAGTGTAATGTTTTCCTGCGATTGCCACATCGTCCAGCCATCCGACTCGGACTTTGGCAGAGTGCCTGTTTCCTAAGTGAGACTTCTGATTTTATTCCTTCAAATAAAACGGATATTTCAGGTCAATTGCAAAGGAAAATCTTATAGACGATGGCTCGTGTCGTCGCGAAATACTTGTTTATTGGCGTTCCCGAAATGACAAGTGATATGTAATTTCCGAGGATATATAGACTAAATCCCGGGACACATTCAAAGGGTTACTGACTCAATTCACGGGCCGAAGGAAATCCTGACCGTTTTATAATCTGACGAATGTTTCCCTGAAATGTTGAGACATTTTGTTTAGAAACTGAAGGAGAGGGTGTTTCTCTGAAACCGTGAAAAGCCTTAAAAGGCCGTATTGAAAGTGGGTTTGTCGGAGCACTTGCGCTGAATCGCGACTCTGAGCGATTACGGATGAGAAAGTACCTTTTGTGTATAAATATTGCCTGGGATTTGAGGCTTTTACACTTTAGAATTCTGGAGCACTATTTGGAAACAAAATTGTTTTCTAAAGTGTGTTCGTCTAGCTGAATTAAATATCGGCGTCTTTAACAAGTCTATCGTCTTGAAATAAAAGAAATAGAAGACCTGATATACACATAGTTCGTCTCTTTCAGTAAAGAGTTAATAATGATATGCAGTAAAAACGGATCAATCAGAAGCAATCAGTCCTCGTATTAATAAAGAGGTCTTAATCGTTAGAGATTATAGCCGTTTGATCCGTGGCCTCCAGATAATCCGGTTTCAATGGGGCGTGCGAGCTTATCCGTATGTTCTGCAGCTTCTACATATTCCTAATGCGAATGATTGATGCAATAAATGAACAATGAAAAGAAAACGGATATAAATATTTTGAATTTGCTGGCTCTTTCTTAGTCAGGAGTGACTCTGAAATATGCGTAAGAAAACGAATGTTAAGAAAAAACCATAAGTTGAGTCTAAACGCATGAAACTCACATGTTTTTGACAGTATTTGGCGGGGTTGTTAGTAGGCAGATATCCTAATCTATTCAGTTAAGGTCTAAAGATTGTGAAAAATTTAGTAAACATTTTAACATAATATCTATTTTGATCAATACTTAGTTATTGGTTGTCAAGCATCAAGCATCTAGTAAAGCATGGTATTGAGTATGGGTCAGACCGGGTAATCCGGATCCAATGAGTCGTGCGGACCTCACTGTTTCCTTATGCCGCTGATTGATTGGGTGACGGGACGTTGTAACGAAGATTTATAGGCACATTTTAGTTATTCCGGACTCGTGATTAAATGAATATATGCACATGGCAACATAACAGATTTTTTGTATCATTCTGGAATCCAGGATGAATTCCTACATTTTATGTTAAAACAACAAATTTTTGTTCAAAATGAAACTTCCAATTCATTTAAAACTCAATGTATGGTTTTTATCATGTTTATTGTACAGCTCCATCGTAAAATGTGTTCCAACAACACCCTAAGTTACAACAATAGCTGCAAATTAATACCCTTAATTTCGCCACCTACAAAAATTCCGGCATATTTGACGTACAAATTTTTGCAAACAACATTTATCTCGGGGAGTCGCGAGCGCCCCACGGCGGCTCACATAGCAAGACGATTAATAGCCGTTTTAATTTAACACACATTTGTGAAAAAAACATAAATTGCTCATAACCACCGCCGCGGTAAAAACATCCACGGTCAGGTTTTAATAACAGGAATTATTAAGTCAGTCGACGAATAAAAGCAATTCAGGAGGGAGAGCTGTGGTTTGCGAAATGAATGGATCAGCCTATGTGATTTTAAATATCGAACCACGGCGTTTCTAATGTTACATACATTATAAATGTAGCAGTGTGCTCTCCGATTATAATACTACCACAATTAATACCACACATAATTATCCAATGCGAAAGGAAGCTTCAGTGAAAAAAAAAGCTTTTTTGGTGCAAAATACTTTTATTGTATAGCTAGACCTACTTTCATTATTTTTTTTGAAACGGGCAAAGCTTGCGACGTTTCTATGAGAGCTTGATAATTGCACATGGTTTCTCTATTTGTTTCTCAGTAAGGTACTTGCGTCCGGTGAGGGACAAAAGCCCAGATTTCCTTGCATAAAAAGTATAAATAATTTTGATTGTGGGTTACCGTACACAAATAAAGTAGTAGGTTTTGGCGCCAGCACGTGTGCAAATACCCTCGAGTGCGCAAATAACGTGAGTGTGACATGAGTCCGAGAGGGGCCTGGAGAGGGACGTGAAGAGGGGGACGGGATGTTTCGGACGAAAAATAAATAGGTACACAATCTCTGTCGCACAAATACACACATTTTGTCGCTGTAATGTGTTTGCGGTAACCCTGATAATTTATTTTCTTGTATCGATGCGTGTCGACGACAGAAGTCTCAGGAAGGCTCCGTGTTATTTGAACATATCAATTCTTCAAAAGATTGGAAAAGATCAAGAGAAAAACGAAACAATTCATTCAAAAGATTGACACAAATATATGCATTTTAATCAATGCGAATATAAACTCTTAAAAGGGTTGTACTCAAACCGTTTATTACGCAAGTGTCACAAAAACATAAATAGTTTTGCTTTTAAATTCAAAAGGATAGGGTTCAGAACAAACCAGTCCATACTTTTTGTTCAGAAACTATTGTTTGTAACACCTTGCAACATAAACTTCCTCCGCATTAAGGAAGTTCAATAAAATAAGGACTACTTTACGTGAGTCGCGACTTTATTATTCTCTGGGCTCAAATCGTGCTCATTTTTCTATTGGTTGAAAACATGAAGAGTTTGTAAATTGAAGCCACCAGAAGAAATTGCTGTAGCTACTTCGGAAATAACAGCCTTCGGGACCGCTAAGGAAGTCGCGGAAATGACTCGAGCGCGAAGTGTCGGCGGCCCTCTGCCCATGCTCTGTAACATTATTCTGTAAACTTGTAAAAACGTCTTTAGGCAGTTGAAAGGTTACCTACATAAGTTATTAAATATCTAGGTACCTTACTTATTTATACTTATTTAAAAGAAAAATCCACCTATTTCTATGTAAGTTCGCAAATATTTATTTTAGGTCGTGTAGTAGGGAATCTTAGTGTGGGGCCAGGTTTATGTGTGATTGTTGGGTAATTTTCATCTATTTTCTAGTAAAGTAGCTTTATATACGTTGATAAAGGCCTTATAACAATATACTTAGATAAGAAAACTAGATAAATAGTAAGTAGTAGTAGCACAAACCTCGAGGGTAAAGATACAACACATTGAGTAAGCAGTGACTTTGCAAACGCCGATCCACCTCGAGTCTTCCCAAAGGCTCCACCGCCATTTACATAAGAGAAACCTCCTAGTCCTGTTTGTTTTGACCGTACCAACCTACCGAATGTAATTAACTTAAAAGTTAAGTGTGCTTTGAACCAAAACCGACGGAAGTGCTTTAAGTCAAAATAAACATTGAGCAGCGCTTTAAATTGTAATTAGAAATGGATTGCAGTTAATGAGGGCGTTGTTATTGCAAATACGATCAGCCTGCCTTTGTGAATGCGCCAGAACTCTAATACAACCCTAAAGTGATGTTTTTACATGAATTTTACATATAAAGGTATTCATAAACCGTAAGGCAATTTCCTGTATAGATCATAAAATTGCATTTCTGATCTTTTATCGGTCATCAATAGTCTTATCAGTTTTGCTATTGTAAAAGTCTTAGTCAGTCTTTTAATGTGCATAGTGTTTTATTACCTCGTAGATATGAACAAAATAAAATTTGATTACTATGGCCATAAAATAGCTCTGCCAGTATGAGAAATATTGCAATAATAATTCCAAGAAAAGTATCACAAACATTAGGAGCCTATATCCCAGTTTATATCCAAAGCACCTTTACGCAGCCTATAACCCGACTTAATAAAGTGTCCCACAATAACCTGGCAAAACAAAAAGGCGTTTATTCGCCTATAATCTAGTGTTGTATTATACCAAAAAAGACGGAATATTTTCCCAATTTTATTGCAAAAGAAACTAATAAATTTAGATCTAGGTGTATTTAGATTTTTTAAATTGATAAACATCAATTTTGATTATTTATATAAATTAAATGTGTATTAATCTTATAACCAAGCTATAAACTATAACTCCATCCAACTTTATTTTAATTTTGACAGTGAGTTGATAGACATTTTTGTGATGTCTTAAAATGTTACCGATTTCGATTTCTCATAACAATCGACTTTACTTATCAAGAAGTCGTTATCGATTTAAAACATTGATATTTTATTTTTGGTAATTATTTTGTACTGTTTCATTAAATCCCAAAACGAAACAAGACGAAATACTATTCTATTTATGCTTAAAGTTTAAAATCAACTCTTAAAATCATCTAAACATCATCATTCTCATGCTATTTACTTCTGAACTATAATCCGATCTCAAAATGTAATGGAATAATATTTGCTTAGTTTTTATATAGAAAATGAATGGAATAATCATGAATTCGAAAATGTTCGATTCCTATATCCGGCCACCTGAAATAAGTAAAATAAAGGATTGGGTGGAGTATATAATGTAATATACACCTATATTTATAGTTATATTTTCATAAAATAATAAAAAGACCTGGTAATCCATTCAAAGGCACATATGTCCGACTTAGCCAAACAAACTGGCAGATTCTTACAGCCCTACTAAGGATATCTCATCGTGGTATAATATGTTGAAGGCACGACTTTACGACCAACATAAAGCTTTGCAGAAACGCTGTATCTACCATTATACTGTACTATGTACAACGAGGGGAAAAAACTTTAATCACTTCTTGGTAAGAACACGTTTCAAAATCGGAATTTAAAAAATATTTAATATACTGTTCTCAATATGTATGTTATTGTTAAGTGAAATGATTAGGAACCTAGTTCTTTAAAGATTGGTGGTTTGTAATATTTGTCCCCGACTGTACGGCGTTCCCATTACTTAACACCATAACTTCTGTTTAGTAGGCGCACCTTCTCATTGTCGGATAACTCACGACGTGTCATGCATGTCTGTTTCTGCCTGGCTATTGTGCCATTTAATGGCATGACATTTCATTTAGTTGGGTTGACAGCACTAAATTAATAGGCAATGTAGGCACGGCTCTATAAAAATCAGAATCTAGTTTTGTCACTGTACTATAGTCGAAGATTTTATCATTAAATTGAGTAAATATAGGTACAGTATTCACTTATTTCGTGCGTAAGTCTACACGTCGTTCGATAATCAAACATGATCATAGTTTTACAAACACATAACTTTAGATTGAACCAGCTCTCTCGCAAAGCAAAGCTCCCGATTCACCCACAACTTGATCGTAAATATAATTTCCAATGTTTACATTGACTTTCGATTTCCATTCCAGCGCCGCACCGCTCGAATTTTGGCTCGAGCCTCCCCAAAGATCTTGTATAAACAAATTCATTGGGCGATGTCTAAACTTTCACTGTTTGGCGTACAGCCAGACTGTGCTTTGCCAAATCGCCGGTGACTTTCACAGTAAAAACGATATAAAAATAATATATTTTTGTGATTTTGGCTGTGGCCGACGGTGTCGGTTTCGTTTGTCCTTAACTGGTTTGAGGGGGAGTTTAAGCGGATGATGCTCTTGTTTTCATCGTTCGGGAAGAAAAATCGTAGATTTGGACTGAAATAAAAACGAATTGGTGAAATGTAACTAGTTTTCCATGAGATGAATAGAATATATTTCGTACGAAACAAACTTTACATCACGCAAACGGTTGCAGAAACCTCTTAAAAATATTAATGTACCTATCATTATTACGCATGTGTGTTTTGTTTATCTTTGAGCATTGTTTTGATTTATGAGCAAAGTTTACAAGTAACGAAAACTCCTCATCCAATTACATACAAAGTTCAAAGTCCTACTGTAATAAGTTAAACTTGACGGTACCTCAGCGAGTAGGTACGAGCACAGTAAGAATTCTCACGTATTCCGAGCGTATATCTCTCTCGGTAGTTGGAATTACTTTATGGTATCCCTGGCCGAAGTAAACCGACTGTGTATGAAGTTGCAGAAGCCGTGACTCAGCGTTTACTAGACAAACTAGCAACTAACTCATTTTGTAGGTACTCTTAATTGGTAAGTGAACTAAACTTGATAGCATACAAGACATTGTATTGTGTAACAACATGCGGATAAAGTTATCCTATAGATGCAATAGGACTTAGAATGGTTAATGAGAGGTGGCACGTTCACAGTACCTACTCAAACTAATGCAATTTTATTATACAGTATAAAATAATAATAAATGATTTTGATTGATGCTTAAAATAATTTTGATTATGATGCATAAAATAGTTAAAACTATTGAATACTATTTCACGTGATTGTCTTAATGTTTTTCCGGAACCAATTATTTCAGAAGACATTTTATCCTAAACTCCAAATAGGTAAACAATCCACACACAATTACGTGCGTCGATTGACACGTGACTGATGCTAACGGACGAAAGCAACAAAATACCACTCTGTATTTGAAGGTAATTGTAAACAGTAGCAAAAGAAAACAACAACTGTCTCATTCATACTTATAAGTTTGGCCGCGCGCGAGAGAAACGGACAGACGTTTCAAGATGCGCATGCAGTGTGACGTCACGCCGGCCGGGGCGCCGTGCGCTTATTCAGAGACACTACACAAGCGCAACATGTAAATGAGTTGAATGTGCCAGCTCTTGCTAACCGACCTTGTATACTGTTTTTAAAATCCTTAATTTAAATAGCTGTTAGCGAACCTAATTCGAATAAATAAATACATTAGTAGATAAATTACACAAAGTTAAGAATTATTAGTTAGTTCAGTTACTTGAAGGCGTTTAAAATAACGCCTATTGTCAAACGTATTTTTGTTTTAAAATTTTCATTAAACAACTCAAACAAAGATAGCATCTCCAATACAATCCTACACTAGCTCGGAGGCACGTTCGCCAAACTCTGCGTCCGTGTGTCCGTATGTTATTAGCTACGTGAGGGCGCCTTATCGTGAGCTACTGTGTTTGTTATTAGGGATTACGTTGTAATCAGATATGCTCGCTTAACGGGCCGGCCGTGTGTGATGAGTTTGTTTATACCACTTGGTGAGGAATGATAGATATACCTGCAAACTTTGGCCTCACATTTACAATAACCTTAATAATCTTTTGGGTTGATATTACGCTTACAGAAAGCTCGAAAGTGCTGCCAATGCGTGTAAGTTATTGCTACTTGAATAAAACGTTTGTGAAGAAAACAAACCGATTTCAACAAGTTCTAAGTGAAACTTTTCTTCTTAGCAGGCCCTTATTTATTAGTTTTTTCATATTTTTAGAACAAAGTTAGTTATCAGGTTTAACTAGGGTTTAACATACTTGATCTAGGTAGACGTTACGCATTCAAACATGCTGAAGTCGAAAGGTATATAAAACGATAGCAGGTAGGTATATCAAACATAAAGTGCCATAAAAGCCATAAAACGGGGTTTCTCACGACTTCCATATTATTTGTCATACATAGATATTAACTTATTATAAAGCCGGTGATAAAACGCACGCATTGCCGACGGTTATTATCTCGTACTTGTTAAGAGGCCGTCGCTGAACGTATTTATTCAAACGACGCAGCTGTTCTTACATTAGAATTATCAATTCGGGTATTCGATATGATGTTTATATCTGCCTTAATTTTAGTTTTTCAGTTGTCGATTCTATTATGCAAAATCCTAAACTTAATCTAATTTGACAGTCCACAAAAGTTGCTGTCCCTTTCATTGTTATTGAAATAACAATCGCGAAATTAAGCTTAGTTTGGTTTGATAAAACAAAAAGAAACATACGTAATAATGCTAAACTAATTAAGATATACAGTGCTTTTAAACCTCGCGTTTTTCATACTCGCGTGATACTTATTAAATATTTGGTGAGACAGGCGTGAATTGAGTCCTCTTAAGACGTGCCATTCACAGCGACACAAAGACAATACGCGTAAGACGATTGTCTCGTTAACGCCCTGTTTAAGACGCTAAAATCGTTAGTACTTTATTCGGTACTCAACTTCATTACCACCTATTCGGGTGAATGGGTAGCTTTTGTGGGGCTAATATAGGGAACAATTGAGATTTGAGGCGGTTATGCTTTGGATGACTATTTTTTCAATATACAAATGTTATAAAAATACGTACCAGTGGATCTTGAAGGCTTAAGAAACTGTAGTCTGCGTTACATCATGATATTTAAATATTTTTTATGAATTGAAATAATATGTAACAGTTGTTCACTTTGATACATTTCGATAGAGATAGCATTTCTAATAAAGTGCTGTTGTTATACGAAGTATTTTTTTATTCATGCTACTTATTCTTCCTATCTAGGATATAGTTACAATTACATTTTCCATAAAGAAATTGTCTGGAAAAACCTAATAAAATATTTAATCCATTTGTAAGCACTGGAAAAAAACGTCCGTCACTTTCATTGCACAAAAAATGCGTCACTTTTCTTGTAAATAGCAGAGACAGCGTTCTGCTTTTGATCAAATTATACGCCGGGCTAAGAAATTTGCGTGATGAATGAAGAAAGCGAGCATGAGAGTGAGATGGCGCTACCCTGCAAGTCGCAATTGTAAAAGGGATGGGTGAAATTCCGTTTGTCGGAATGTAAAGTGAGTTAAATCTGCAAATAAAAGGTGGGTTGCGAAGTCAGCTGTCTACCAGTTGTCGCTACGTTGCAGTTATTCAGTAGAGTAGGCCTAGTTGCTGACGAAGTTGCTATGCTAATGGAGTTGTTGGTAGGGATGTGACGAAAGTGAGTTTAGTTGTTTGTTTCACTTATTTTAAGACCATACTGCTACTAACTACTACTAGTGTTTCAATTTCTCTTTTCGTGTGAGGGACTTGGACACATGCCTTCGAACTTTTTACTTTTTATGTCAGTTTTCTCACAGTGTTTTCCTTCATCGTTTGTTTTAGAGTTTACACTATAAACAATTATATTCCAAACCAAATTGATAAAATTATTTTATGTTGCCTTGAAACTTATCCATTCGCATCAAATCTTAAGGAAAACTTGCCTGTATATTTGACCAGACTTATCAAATCCCAAGGAAAGGCATAGAATATTTGACCCTCATAACTCTAGCCTCTGAATCGAGATCCACATCTTGACAAATCAAATTCATCGGCATCTGGAGACCATAACTCGAGCACATCACTCGGTTGTGCCCTTGCTATCGGCGCGGTGATCTAAACACAGGGACTGTGATTACAGTCGCCTCGGGCGCCAAGACAAGCGATTGCTGGCGATAGCGCAATGTGCGGACAACAGTTCCAGACGCCGCGGGTAATGAGCGGAAACTTACGTTCAAAAGGTCTTTGTCTATTGCAACTTTTTCTCCTTCTAGCTGAGTATAACATTACATTTAAAAAATAGGGGTGTACAAAAAACCCAACTAAATTAATTCGAACGAGCACTTTTTAATTTGGTAGAATAATAGTACTCGTTGATAAACTTACGCATTTTTTCACAGACATCAAATTTACTAACCAATTTTCTTTCAAGGTATTCTACTAATATTATAAATGCGTAAGTTTGTGAGGATGTATTTTTTTTTACCTCAATCACGCCATTACGGCTGAACGGATTTGAATGAAATTTGGAATATACATAGTACATGTGGTGGAATAACATATAGGCTATTTTTTATCCGGGTAACACGCGAGCGAAGCCGCAGGCGGCAGCTAGTACCTACATAAAAGCCACATAGAAAATTACGAGCACTAAAATATTACAGAATTGAGAAAGTTTCTAAGTAAAATATCATTCAATTTCAGTCTGGCGTATAGAGTTCACTAAAATACCAATATTAATAGTATTTTACCTAATTTTATGAACAACTACTAGTCGTATCACTAGATCTTTCGAACCAGTGTGGTAAAAGGATAAAAATTGAAAAAAAAAATAGAAGTAATTTGATGCCTTTACGTTCTGGCTGTTACCTAATTTATTTGTATGTGTTATTGTGTTTGTTTTTTGAACTAAGTTGTCTAAAAACAAAGATTTATTATAATTATTATTGAAACAGGTGTTCCAGAACGACACTTAAAGATTTCACGCATATCCTTCCTTAACTAAATCAATGATCATAGACCACAAAAACAGCGCGCCATAATCGAATAAGAGCTTTAATATCTGGCGGGTAAGAACTAAAATAGGGGTTAATGTTGTGATAAAAAGGCTCATATCGCCGTTATGACGTCATGTAATCTCAGTGTGGAATCCACTTAACCCGAAACGAACTATTGGGCAGAAGTGGCGATGGCTTATTCTTATATTTTGCCACTATTTTTATTATACATAAGTGAATAGGAGCCAAAATAACCTCTTCTAGATTTTACGAGTAATTCATTCAAGATATTATACAAATGTAACAAAATAAAAATACACTTAGACATTTGGGCAAATTATATCTTTCAGCTCGTGCGAAGCTCTCGTAGCGTAGCCTGCTTAGGCGTTCTTGATTGATCGTTAAAGTTAAGCAACGATATGCGCGGTCACAAATTGGGATGGCTGACCGCAAGTGGCATTACGAACTGAGCGCTTCCGTACTTCGCACATTAAACAGTCGGTCCCGGCTTTTAAGTCGTTAAGCCATGACGGAGGCCTTTAGTCGGCCTAAAAACTCCGTCACTAAAGTTGGCCACTAGCTCATACGAACATACATACATAAGTACATCATTTAGCCAGTACACTTCAAAAGGAGCTAATGGTAAAATTTTCCTTCGACACTGTGTCGTACCTACTTACACATTAGTTTAAATATCATAAAACGCGCACCGTGGCGATCCCCTCTGGGCCCAGGTAGTAAGTAGCAGGTCTGCATTTGACTCCGGTCGATGCGACAATCACCGCTAAGTTGAGGACTAATTAAACCCCCGAGAAACTTGCTTGTCTACAGCCAGCGGAAGTTCGTGCGTGGTGTAAGGAGTGAGATTCGAGTTGTTCAGTAAAGATGCATTCCACTGATTCAAATTGCTCTTTGAGCACGATCCATTCTGTAGAATTTCCTCGTACGCTGTTCAGCCAGAAGACACCTACTCCATGGAAAACCATTGATTTATTTTATTTGAATTTTACTATACTAGAATATTGACGACATCGGTGGGCGAGTGCTCGGCTGAGACGCAAGAGGCGCGGGTTCGATTCCCGCTGCGGTAAATGTTTGCATTTTCTATAAATATTTCTTCGGGGTCTGGGTGTTGTAATATTATGTATTTATAAAAAAAAGTATATAAGTATTCTGTCAGTCATCTGGTTCTCATAGTACCTAAGCTTTGCTCAGTTTGAGGCTAGATAGTGCTGTGTAAAATGTCCACAAATATTTACTTATTTATATTCGTTCTTGATAGACAATACATGTTTTGAAAAAAAAGATATATTTACTCACTTTTCTAATTACTTTAGATAACATTACTATAAATATAAAATTGACACGGAATTGTAATAAGTATTGTGTCAAAAAGTGTTATTACTTTGCACAATGATCATTGAAACAAAAATACAATATTTCCTCTCACGTCTTACACCGAAACGATACGTCTTCATGTTGAACAAGCAAATTGTTTCCGCGCGACAATTTATGGAATGTGTAATGTCGGATTGATTCCGTGTTGAGCTTCTGTAATTTATGCTTATTGCGAGTATTGATTTTGCATATTTCGTCGGATCCGTTTTGAAGCTGTTTCTCTTAAATTGGTACGACTTACGTGGGCTGCGATTTCAAACATACCTGGAAAGACAAATATGGTAAATGCCTACTACATGAATAATATAGGTACCTAAGTAATTAAAAAATAAAGATATAACAGTAAGAATATCAAGGAAAGAAAATAAGTAATCTCGACTGCCTATTAGGCCTTAAAGTAGAATAAAAAATACGAAAGAAGCAAGCCCGCTGAAAATAGCCAATGATTGAATCTCATCAGAAATTAACTTTTCCTTCAGTTGTCCTTTTGCCTGTCGATTCGCTGACAGTCCTAAATAACCGTAAAGAGGAAATGATCCTTACATACAAAGAAAAATCCCTCCACTGAAAGACGGCGAAGTATCACATCGAGCTCTTATTATGAACCGGTGGTACCTACCTTTAGCTATCTTATTTCAATTTCTTCGCTCCATTGATTGCAGATGCCTCAAGCGTTCGTTTGCAGTTTCGCAGACAGAGACGGCGAGACCTCACATAACGAGTGCACGACAAAGACGGCCTTTATTTTTCTTAGCGAAGACGAAAATATCGAAAAAAGTTATCGCATCAAAGTCTCGGCGCCCGTAAAGGTCTCATTAAAAATGCTTTGTGGAAGAATTCGTTCCAATTTATAAGCCAGTCGGCGGATCGGTTGGAGTAAATAACCGTGTTTTATATTGTTTTAGGTAAATACTACTTTGTTAAGTATATTTGGGGAGTTAATTTGTCAGCCAAAGGATAAAAAATGCCTTTGCTTTCAAGTAATCTTTACAGTTTTTACGATTACAAAGCAAAAAAGTAGCATAATGAAAATAGTAGACATTAAAAAAATTAGTTTACTTAAAGATTTTAGTCACGATCTGGTCTATCGGTACGCTTTTATAGATATTTTTTTGCATTAATAAAACTCAAAATATATTTTCCCTGATCAAACTGTCAACCAACCTGCTCTTAATTTATTACGAGCCAAGCGAGCCTTTGACAAGAGTTCCTTAAACTCCCAAAGCACCAGCTTAATTTTTTTCATATAAATACATATGATTCTTGCAGTTTGACAGTTTTACATTACGCCTCGTTCAATTCCCAGGACTCTGTCATGTGTCAATAGCGGGATTTACTTTTAAACCATGTCATTATTTTTTTATATCACATGGTGCGCGCAAAAATGTACTTATTTCGCGCTCCGGTGGTCTGAAAATGTGACATCAGCGAGTGTGAAGGCGTGTTACTTCATCGTGCGTAGGGATGATCGATACTACGATATCGATGTTTAACCTCATTGACCTGAGTGTCTCGGTATTTTTTGGTTTCCGATACATTTACCTACGTCCCTAAAATATCGGAAGCCGAAACACTACGTCGCGTAAATTATATGTTTGTTGCTACGAGAGATTCTAATATTTGATAAACAATATCTTTTTAACCCTTCTTGAGTGGATTTTACAACTAGAACATTTATCGGTTCATGGATCATATCATCGATAGCAAGCGCAGCCTTAGTTTACTGCGTATTTTACGAGGTGGTGTGATACAACACTCAGTATCTCGGCCTCTTCTCTTTACGGTCACTGACTTTTATTCGGCTGTATGTGGTATAAAATAAATAACGCTCAATAGTCACGTACATAACTTACCTACAGTGGTAGAAATTGTCTAATCTAAAACAACCATTACACAGCGCAGTTCATATTCTAGCTAAATAACTGCTCAGGTAAATTGAAAGGACACAGATAAATTCATATATATTTCTATATTTTGCTATATTTTCTATATTCATATATATTCTATATTGCTATATTTTATGCAACGTTTGATTCTCAAAACTACTGAAAACTCGTAGTCCTAAATTATTGTAACAAGTTGTCGAAAACACGTGCATGAAAAGAACACTTTAAATCATTTCATCACACATGTTCGAAAGAACTAAGGTCACAACTAGTAGTAGTAAAATTTTGTTCAAATTTCTAAATTTGAACAAAATTTATCCAATGATCTATCATTGGATCATTTGAAATATACTGACTTTATCACCAGTGTTGATTATCCAGATATTCTTCAGAATATCAGTTCTTATCTACAGTTTTGCTAGCGTCAGCCAACAGAACAGTATACGTTCCAGACCAGGAACAAATAACCGATGCCACCGTTTAGCAAATACGTCGGTTGCGTGCGCGTGCCATGAAATAACGCGCCGCGTGGCAGAAAGCTTAGGTATTCACTGTGTGGATGTGTAGAATAGGGCTAGAGTTCTGATTTACCAAGAAGCCGCATCCAGCATGAACATGTAATTCAAATATAGGTGTAAACTGGCTTGGCATAACCTAGCAAGGCCCAACGTTTAATCTTAAGGTTACTGTCTGCTTGCCGAAGTTTAAACGCTTAGGAGCTATTTGGGAACTTCAATCATAAGGAGGTATGTGGTAAACTCTTTTAAAAAAAGTTCTAAGTTCGTAAGGGCTTTCTTACACATCTACATAATTTTGTCTCATTATATTCTGAAAACATTTTATATCTAAATTGAAATGTAACATTGAAAAAAAAAAACTGTTGTAAATTGTTCATATAACGGTACTACCTATCCATTATGTTACGGTAACCGCCTTTTATCGAATCAAATTCAGCGCTGTTTTTACACGTTCTTGCAAATTGAACTGCACTGAGTTTTGGAGTGGATAGCAGATGCAAAATTCGTAAACACGGGCTAAAAGTTGATGGACCATTAAATGAATACAAATCGATTATGAAATCAGACTTACTATTGCACGGAAAAGTTTTAAAACCCTACAGTCATAGGGGTAGAAAATGCCATGATGGTACTTCTGACATTCCTGAAAATATGAAATGCGGGTATCAGTAGGTAGATAAAATCGAGTGTACGTTTGTAGAAACATAAAGCCGCTTTATCTTCGAACTTTATGCATTCTTTAAAATGTCATCGGTCCATCAATAGGGTATTTACACCTTCCGCTTTGGGAAAAAACCCCGAACAGGAAAATACATTTTGTGAACGTCGGCATGTGTTTGTGTTTCAAGTAACACTGTTTATCGTTGCAGAAATATACTTTCCTCACTTGTAAATATTAGAATAGATTGCTCTTGCTGTTGGAAGTAATTATTTTATCTGCTCTTTGAATGCAAGTTAGAAATCAATATTTTAAAACAAATTAAATATTGCTAGATGCAGTTGCTTTGAGCACAACTGATTATAATTTATTTTGCTTTGTTGAAACAGAGTATACACTTCTCTGCTGGGCTGCAGAAAAAACATAGAAAGCTTCCAGCTGCTTCTCTCCCCGAGCATGTCGTAAAAGTCGACTAAGGGTACATGATGGACCATCTATATTGACGATGGTCTCATCACCTGTCACCATGGTTCACCATATCTATCTTGGGTCTTTGACATCAGAAGTGGCTGCAAGTTTTCTTGAGTGTATTGCCGCTGTAACAACACATGATAAAAATAAAACAAAATAATAAAAGAGGAATACAAGAAACGTTTTTGTACGATGGTACGGAACCCTTCATGTGCGAATTGGACTCGCACTTTACCGGTTTTTTTATATTGATACTGATGGCTCACTCACTCTACTTTTCCTTTATCCTGATAACTTATTTTCGAAAAAATCAAAACGTCGAATGTTCGAAGTTCACCCGCGATAATAAAGCTCTTCATAATACAGTTTCATGATGTACATGTTAATAAACAAGGCTCCTGTCAGCCCTTTAATTACATGTAGGCTTGTTATAATGACGGGACAACATTCTCGCGTTACCGTTAACTCCATTAATGGCCTTTGACACTCGAGCCTCGGAACATGTCGCCGAACATTTATCGTGCGCAGATAATTCAGGCTTAGGGCCTCCACCCACTACCTAGGTCCATAACCGGAGCGTCGTAGGACCGACACGTGGGGTCTTTTGACCATTTAGTTAATTGAATCAGACATGAATTTGCGGAAGTTCATTTTAAGATAATACTAAATAGATGTTAAATATCTAATACTTTGTGTGAATGGATGTGTGTGCTGACTCGTATTACAATAATTTGAGTATAATAATAATTGAGAGCACTTGTGATCTAGTGGTAGTGACCCCAAAGGTCGTAGGTTCAAATCAATGGATTTTTGTCTCGAAAAATCTATGTGCGCTGTACCAGTACGGCGAACGAAAACATTGTGAGGAAACGGGCATATCGTAGAACCTTAAAAGTTCGAAAATATGTGTCAAGTGCACGAAAAGAGCGCCTTGAGGCGTACTGTTAATCCATTCTACACACAGATTCGAAAGAACTAGTGACACTAGTGTTTGATTACAATAATAATAGAACAACTCAAACACTATTTGAGATAATTATTTAAGGAGTGCTATGCGCCGAACCTTATCTCTCAACCCCCCCAGGCTATCCTTTGACGAGAAGTTCTGAACTCATTTAAATTTTGAGTAACATAACATTATATCAAAACTCTAGCAAAATAAATACAACGTTAACCCGCTAAATCCAAAATTCGAACCCAACAAATATAATTTAGAATGTGAAATCATAGCGGTTACCTGAGTTTCAGCTATATTTAACCTCGCCCATTATGCTTCGGGTAAAGGGTAGAGCTTGTTGGGCGCCAAGTCGTGCGTGAAAGGTCGACCGTCTTCTTACTAGTGATGCTATTCTGCATTGGAAAGTAGACGAATACTTGATAGTTTACCCGAGGAAGAATGAAGAGGTATAATTATCTACCTTCATTTTATTACATAAATACTTCGTGCTCTGTGGTACAAAACGAGACTGTTATCAGAAAAAGCTTATTGTTCTACTGTTTGAATGTTAACAATAACATAAAAAATAAAAAGGATTGTACTGTATTTTATTGTAAAAACATGTATAAAACCGGTTTAGTACGAAAAGTTTAAGTCGTCAAGCCATGACGAAGGCCTTTAGGCGGCCTAAAAGTCCGTCACTAGAGTTGGCCACTAGCTCATACGAACATACATACATACAGTACGAAAAAATAAAGTTTACTTATCAGTTTTATTTCAACTATATATCGGACTTCAGTTACAACTCTACCAATAAGTCAATCGTGACTCCAGAAGAAACGTGAACCTGTAATTAGAAATTAAGACATACCTAAGCTTTCGTCCGATGGGCCGATATCCAAGTTCAATATCATTTAATTACTTTGAATGAAGAGCACCTTCAAACATATGGTTGGTTGGTTGTTTTATCTTAAATTGAGATTTTACCAACAAAACGGAAATGTTATCTAACATCAATAACTATAATTTCTTCAGCTACATGTGAGTTGAAGCTTTTCTTTAGCGAGTGTAAGTATTCTTGTAAAAATCTTTGACAAAATTATTTTCGGTTAAAAGGTGCAATACAAAATTCCATTCACATTCTAAATAGTCTACCTATCAGCACCGGTTCTCTACATGCGAGTAAAATATTGAACAAGACTCTACAATGGTACTCCGCGCTGCAAATTGGCCCTCGGGACACCCAAGCGCTGCACTCGATTATGTGACAATGTCGTCTTTTACATAATATGCTTTTTCTTTCGCATTATTTGCGAACGAATAACCGTATTCAGGAATCGAAGAGGCTTAGAGGGGCGGCGAGCGTTGCAAGCGAGGCTGGCGAGAGGCTATCACAAACTAGCGTGTTTTTGACGCAACAAAGTTTATTTCCAGCTGATATTTTATGAAATATTAGGTATAAAATCGCCATGTTTTAAGTACCTACATACATACACGTCATCACTCCCGTATCCTTAATGGGGTGGACAGAACCACAAATTATCATAAAAAAACTTACAGTCACTGATTCAAAGTCCAAAGATGGATATGGTGAACCATAGTGACAGGTGATCAGCCCATCGCTCATATCCATCATGCTGGAGAGAATGGACTCCACGGAGGTTCCTCCATGGAGGGAATGCGGGGAGAGAAGCGGCTGGACGTATTCTATGTTTTTTACTCCCAGTCCAGCAGAGAATATTTTTTTTAGTATCTACGGAAATATAATTTTGCACTCATTATTTTTGTCATCTGCATTTTGTTTTGGTGATATTAAAATCTTTTAATGCATTTACGAAGTTCTAAACTATTGAAAATTACCGCTGCCAGAGTGCTAGTTAGAGATTCTAGTAGCTGATATTTTAACCGTTTGTTTTATAAATATCAAAATCGATTAATTGACTTGAAATTGTTCAAAGTCTATTATAAAACATCGATGAAATGACTTGATTAAAATGTAGGTTCTGTATTTTAATTAAAACTTGAAGCCTTCGTAAAGTTTTTTCATCAATAGACTTTTTCAGCGTTTAATTACGCGGCGGATAATTATTATAAACGTTCCAACAATATTTCTTAAAATAATGAATACGTGACCGTTGGCGCGGGTTTTGAGGTTACTTAGGTCGCACTGGGGCACCTTTGGAATTCTGCTATCTTAGAAAACACTTCGTGAAAACGAACTAAGAGTATACTAAAAAATAAGCTTAGTATTTTAAAACAAATACATAATTTACGAAAAGACTAAATTGTCTTTAGTTTCTCATCATCCAGAGAAGG
Source organism: Scotopteryx bipunctaria (assembly GCA_949320045.1). Taxonomy (NCBI): domain Eukaryota; kingdom Metazoa; phylum Arthropoda; class Insecta; order Lepidoptera; family Geometridae; genus Scotopteryx; species Scotopteryx bipunctaria. The sequence continues at coordinate 5,441,911 of OX439450.1, read as the reverse complement.
GCAATTAGAATGGTGATTAGAATGACCATGTAGAAAAATGTTATTACAGTGTTACCGACTTCCTGAACAATGACCTCAGTAATTATTGTAGACCAACTGTTTGACAATTTTATTTTATTTTGACATGCAATATTAATTTAACAATTCTAATATTTAGACAAAAAAATTGCATGCTTATAAATAAGATTGTACTGGAGCATTGTGTATTGACTAATTTATACCTACTGTGCTGTACATTCTGACTAAATGAATTGAATTGACAACTGACACTGTTACACTGAAGTTATGACTGTATACAGTCCTCATAAATTAAAAGATAACTAACTCCTTTCAATAAATCATAACCTAAAATCATGTCAGTGCTACTCATTCCACAGTTGCGAACGTGATAGACCCACAAATTCACAGCAACCTATCAAGTTAAGATATCGATTATGGAAACGACCTCGTATACCAATCATACTCTGCTCCGGTTCAAATAAGATAAATCAAACATGTAGATAATAATGTCTACAGCCGAATAAATTTCCGGCAACGAAAATAAAATCTATCGTGAAAAGCGAAAGTAAGATTGATCGTGCAAGTTCGATAAAGTTAGCCGCGAGTTCGGCGCGTCTGTTCTTCCCCTTTAGTGGGAACCGAACTTACTGTTTGGTAGACTGTGTGTGAGTACCTAGCACGGAGAAAACTGTGCTCTAATATCTTTTAAAATTTCAGTGCTGCAGAAATTGAAAATGGAATTTTCAATGTATATTGTCGATGGTGTGGCGGGCGAGTGCTCGGCTGAGACGCAAGAGGCGCGGGTTCGATTCCCGCTACGGGAGAAATGTTTGTATGTTCTGCAGATATTTCTTCCGGGTCTGGGTGTTGTAGTATTATGTATTATAAGTATGTATTAAAAAAATAAGTATATAAGTATTCTATCAGCCATCAGGTGCCCATAGTACAAGCGTTGCTTAGTTTGGGGCTAGATGGCGCTGCGTGAAATGACCACAAATATTATATTTTGATTTATATTTCTTTTTATTGATATTGATTTTAGATTGCTAATAAGTAGAATTACAACATCCAAGGCACAAAAGTCGTCTACATTTGCGATACCATGAATTTGACAAATAAATAATATTACTACACAAATAATGCAATAAATTCTATCCATTTTTACTATTATTATTAAAGCAATATGACTAACACCTAAACAAAAGTAAGAGAAAGTATGTGTGTCGCTTCAACCATCTTTTTGTTTCGAGACCGAACAAATACCCCTCTATATAAATTCAGAATAACTCAGCATATCTGATCCTCAGTTATGTACTCGTAGTAGCTACTGATGTACCGTGTTACCATAATTTGCAGCCAAATTCACATTTCACGGTTGGCGTCACAGAGCGACGTGCGTTATATAAGTTTTTCGCGAGAAGCTCCACACAAGGTATGATGATGATAGGGTGATCAGCAACAATTCGCGAAAATAACTTCTTGAAGAACAGAGTATTCTGTATTTCATTCATTGATTTTGAGATTATTTGAAACGAAGTAGCTTATTACAGAATTATGGAAAAACTATAAATACTTTGGTTTGCGTAGATAAAATCTCAAGAATCTAGAGTTCGATATACGTGCAGAGAATTAAATTAGAAGTTTATGTAGGTATAATAGTATAGAAGCAGGAGCTCAATACCTAAGCAAAGCGACAACCCTGTAGAATAGGGATGGCCGGGGACGGCAGTAGATTGATATTTGATCCCCCGAGCTACGATCGCGCTCGGGGCGTAATCCTCGACTATGAATGTTATACCGAGGTAGATATTAAAAGTTCAGGAATTACCCTCTTTTGGGGAATCAAAGGGGTAAAAAATGATAAGAAATGATAGAAGGGATATTCTGCTCAATAATCTCTGGGTAATAATATCTTTTTTCATATTAATACCTAAAAATACTTCTTTGATCCGTAAATAAACTATAATGTATGTTTTTTTCAATTAAATAACATAGTCTGGATTATTTTAATTAATAACCTTTGTGTAGGTGCTTAGAGGTTAATTAATATCCCTATCACGAAAGCATCGCGAACCGCAATTTACAACCATTCTCAAATCAACAAAAACAACAGTAACACAATTTGATCGCGCAATAAAGTCGTTCACAAACACCAAACACCGCTGAGGTACTGCAAATTGGACGAACAAAATATACTCCTTAAATTATTGGGGTCGGACAAACAGGGCGGCAAATATTGTCCGACCGGACGGACGCCGGACGGCGGACACGGCTCGGCGCTATTCATTAACTTATACTGGTTCCGAACAAAAACTGGGCTTCAATTCGCGCTTGCGACGAGCTCTGTGAACTACAGTTTGCTGGACGCGGCTCGGTTCCAATTAGAGTGTTTCGGTTATCGAATGTTGAGGCACACTTTTAATAAAGAGTTATCTGCCGTCTGAGAGTACTGGTAGTTTAGTGGTAGTAACTTCGCTTTCCGATTCTAAGGTCGTGGATTCAAACTCGGTCGTGCACCAATGAATTTTTCTTGCGAAAAATATATGTGCGCTATACCAAGTACCCTTAAACGGTGAGGGAAAATATCGCGAAGAAACTGGAATGACGAAGACCCATAAAGTTGAAAAACATATGTCAAGTGCACGAAAGGAGCCTTTGAGGAGCACTTAGATCTTTTCACTACATAGGTTCGAAAGCACTAGTGACACGACTAGAAGTAGACTGTTTTCTAACTGACAATCAAGATCATTAACTTATTTGTAAGTGAACATTTCATTGTATGCATAATGCACTGACTGACTAGTAAGAGTAAACCAGTTAAATCACGATACTAGAAAATATGGTCAGAAATGTGTAAAGTATGAGCGTTCTCACATCTTTATATCCGCAAGATGATGTAGCACATAGACAACAGACCTCGCATTCAGCTCACAAATACTTTCAGCCAATGAATTGGAACTCTACACGTAGGTATCTCTTAACGTTTGTTACAGGTGTTTTATACGTAAACCTAATTAGCTGAGTATTGTTGCAATTTTAATAAAACAAAGGCCTTTTACAATCTGTAGTAGATGATTTATACAGCGTCAGGAGGTAACTTTTACCTTCACTAACGGGACGCTGCAGTGCCCGGCACGAATTAAGATGGAGTAAGCTTGTCCAGCACCTATTCCATCCTCTCAGATTAGTCGGCCTTGTCCACAGGAAAGACATGGTCAATACGTTCGGAGCTAACTAAGCCGCGGGTTTCCTCACGATGTTTTCGTTCACCGTTTGAGAGTAGATACTAGTATAGCGCACTTAAATTTTTCGCACAGAAAAATCCATTGCTACACGACCGTATTTGAACCCATGACCTTAGGATCGGAAGGCGGGGTTACTACCAACTAGACCACCAGTGCTCTCAAAGTAAAGTAAGTTACAATATTAAAGGTTATGAAATTTGCAAATTAGCTATAGAGTTATGGGTAACGATGATAAGATAGTTAGTGTGGAAACCTACTCCATCTTTGACATTTCGACACTCTACTTGATATCATAAATTCACGAGGAACTTGTTCGACACAAAAACCTGTCAAATAAATCCACGAAACGTAACAGATTATAAATAACATGTCATTAATCACGAGGGGGACCTGTTGCTCAACACTTGACGGGCGAAAACTATTTAATATTTAACGACTACGTGAAAAATTCACAAACCAAGTGGCGGGGAAAGTGGTGGGAATTATGCCGTGCACGAACTTTCATTAGTAAATTTGTTAAGCAAATGTTGTAATTAAGTGCTTTTTGAACACCCAGATGACAAATCAAAAGAGCAGCTACTAGAACTGCGTATTTTCGTATGTAAACAGAACGTCTATACAATGTTAAATTATGCCAAAAAAATCTTCTTAAGACTTCTTTCTGAGGACGTCATTCGTCATTCATTAAAGTGGCCCAACATCACTGGGTATAACCTAAACCAGTACGCAACGAATAGTGATTTTCATTTTGAATAGAAATTAATATAGTGATTGAAGACATGACTAATATTTGATACACCAAGGAGCCAGGATAGTTTCAGAAACGTGTCGTAGCAAAGTTCTTAGTGAACAGTTGAATACCCTGTTCACGATACGAGACACTGATAAGCCGCAATAGAATTAATATGAAAGTGATGATAACTATCGCGACTCTCTCGGGAGTAATCCAGATAATGACATTGGGATGACAAAGTTATAATTACTTTTTATTTTCTCTCATCGCCGGCGAAATTAAGCAGTTTATTATTATGTAGGTAAGTAAGCCTTTGAGTTTGATACTGTTGAAGTGTTTTTTGATGGAAAAAGTCTGGTAAGGAGTTTTCTGAAACTCGAATGAAATAAACGGCTGATTTTTAGAATATTGTCACAAAACTGGTGTACCTTGCGAATTATTATTAATTCGAGTTTTAATCTATTCGCTTTAATATTTTTTCAGCAAGTAACAATGAGAGGCACGATTGTACTAAGAAAAAAAAACCTATGTGAGAACTTTTTCATCTGTAATTATAAAATCAATATCTACTTTGAAATTTGTCTATAAAAGCATGAGTTTATTTATAGTAGCAAATAATTCGACGCTATAACTGTTATTTCTTATTGCATTGCGAATATAAGCAGCTACGCCATTGAAACTGCGTTGTAAGCCATTGAAATTGAAATGAAACAATGTAACTGCATTATTGAAAAGTCATTATCGTATCGCATCGAAACCACGGACGATGATGGCTGCTTTACATCGCATAATTTGAGCATAATTGAAAATGTTATGCTGAAATGTTACGCCGCTCATTCGACCCGATAAGTGCATAAATATAGAATTCAGTGATTTACAATTAAACTAGATACTGGTTGTAGTTCGTTAGTTGAATTTGAGTCTTTTACAAAATGTACAATTGAATCGAAACACATTTTCAGTAGGTACTTATGAATCGTCACAAAGAACTAGAATTGAGTAATTTCAGTTAGTCTCGGTAACGGCCGATATTTTCCGAAAAAACCGAAAACGAGACTTCGCTTTTAGGAGAGAATTGCCGAGATCGAGACTGAGAACAAAATTTCACTGTGAACTTAGATATTACCACATCTATTTAAATAAAGATCGAATTTAAAGATACAAAGCATTAACTTGGTATATGTAAACTACAGTGAGACCATGTTGACTGAGGAATCGATCACCTAGCGCACGAATGGCATAAGTACGGAAATTCATTAAAGTCGGCCGCTATTTACACTTGCCCCGGTGTGGCTGGGTCGTGGACAAAATAAACACAGTTCGTTTATTGAAACCAATCGTGCATAGTCTATATACCTAGTTACGATATAAGGAAATCCTACGAATGTTATAAATGGCGCAAGGCTGACTTAAATGAAATTGGATAAGCCATAGTTTGTGACCTAGAATAGCATACAAGCTACAATACCGTGGACGGAAAAGAAATTAATAGAAAATGATTTTGTATGTCTCATGATTGTACAAAACCTAAAGAAAAGTTTTTTTTTATACTAAAAACTAAGTTTTCATCCCGGAGTGCTAGAAGTCAAAATTCTTAATTATAATTTTTTGTTATAGTTGTACGGTACGTGGCCATGTTAAAAACTGTCTGGTTTATAAACTTTCTGTTGTTAAATGTGAAAAACGATCACCTATGGGCACGAACGGTAAAGTACAGAAATTCATTAGAGCCATCGCTATTTACGTTCGGCCCGGGTGAGCCTGGCGGTGGACAAAATAAACACAGTTTAATGATTATTGGGATCGAACAGTGCCTAGGTGTTTTAGTCAAGTGTATTTAGTCAAATTAGAAACTTTGTAAACTATGTAGATTTACAAATGAGTTGGAAATACATTTTCATAATTGCGTTACGTATCTATTTAAAACATTATTCATTGAAATTTGAAATGTGTTTTAATTATTCTATCACGAAATAGCGAAATTAGAATTTAAAATGTTTTTTTACGACCATTGATTATGGTCAAACAAAGCCGCATGTGCATACATTTATAGGCAAATGTACATCAGCGTGTCCACTTTAATTAACTTTAATGGCTATTTGTATGTGTCGTGTTCTACCCCGGTACGTTAACTAACATCTAACAAGTGTTGAATGAACAGGGCTATCCATCAAACAAAAATGTCCTCACGCACGTTATAAATGTTTGTAAACAACTAGGACTGACATATAGAGCTTGTAGGTTTTATCCGAAATCATAAGGCTGTATTTATAATAAACAAAAATTATTACGGATTGGGCTTGTTTAGAGTGGCACACATAAAGGGAGGCCTATACGCAGCAGTGGGTGAAGTCGGGCTGCTAATGATGATGATGATGGGTTTGTTTAAATTGTATAACATTAGCTTCCGCCCGCAGCTTTGCTTGCGTGGTACCAGGATAAGAAGTAGCCTATATTTTATTCCAGCACACATACTATGTATGTTCCAAGTTTCATTCAAATCCGTTTAGCCGTTACGACGTGATTGAGGTACAAACATCGTCACATCCTCACATTTTAACAAACTTTCGTATTTATAACTAACTGCCTAAAAAATAGCCTATGTGTTTGTTAATCCAGTACATGTACTATGTACATTCAAAGTTTCATTCGAATCCGTTCAGTAGTTTTTGCGTGAAAGAGTAAGAAACATCCATACATACAAACTTTCGCGTTTATAATATTAGTAAGAGTAAGATATTAGTAGGGTATTCTGCTATTTAAATTAAAAGCGGCTCAAAATGTAACCTATTAGAGCTTCATACGGATACTTCAGGTACGTAGGTTCGTACTGATTGCCGATGATTTTTGTGATCTAAGCTAAAAATAGCAAATGTAAAAACATTATAGGGCCATTGTTTAGCACAGCCCTCAGCAGGGCTGTCACGTTCGAAACTAATTAACGATATGATGTTCGACAGCCAGTCGCATGTCGGCTTGTTCGTGCAAAATTATTGCTTCAGTAATTAGCAGACATGGGTTTTTATGTCCCACTCTTTGGGTGGCTCTTAATGAGCTCGATATTATCGTAAAGCTGTGAAAAGTGCCCATTGCTGTAATGTTATTGAAAAGAAATTGGGTGTTGAAGGAATATTTTATAATAGTTATGAAGAAAATGGCTTTTTCGTGCCTGTTAGGTTGAAGATAAAAGTTAAGGGTCTGCTCGCACACGAGAATTAATTTGTGACACAATACTTTTTCATGGAAACCACTGGTGGGCTAGTTGGTAGTGACTCCGCCTTCCGATCCTAAGGTCTTGGGTTCAAATCCGGTCGTGTACTAATGGATTTTTCTGTGCGAAAAAATTACGTGCGCTATACCAGTACTCTCAAACGGTGAAGGAACACATCGTGTGAAAACCTGCGGCTCAGTCAGTTCCGCACGTATTGACCATGTCTTTCCTGTGGACAAGGCCGACTAAGCTAAGAGGATGGAATAGGTGCTGGGCAAGCCTATTCTATCTTAATTCGTCCCGGGCACTACAGCTTCCCGTTTGTGAAGGTAAAAGCTGCCTCCTGACGCTGTATAAATCATCTACTTTAAAGATGGTAAAAGCTTTAATCTGACTGATCCATAATTTCACTTATTAGCCTTTTCCATTTTGAAATTCTATCGTTTTAGGTTAGTATTTAATTGCACAAATGTCTACTGCATCTCAAAATTATATTTTCAAAAGCTCCAACTCTACCTAAACGAGCTAAGCAGCTTACCCGCTAATTAGTGCCAACGCGCAGAAATTCCGGCTAAATCCTATTCAGTGTGTCGAGCTTTTCACATGGATGTTGGATGTTGAATGATCATGATGAGAAATGTCCCACTTTTCTATGGAGAGAACTAGTTGTAAACTATTCATTTGAAAATAAGCTTTATACGTAAGTAGTACGCTTCATAATATAGTACAAACAACTTAGTAGTTACTTATTCTGTGGTACAAACCAGCATTTGAAATTTACAAGCGTCCGTACAATGGCATTTAGAAGCTCTTTCATACAGGCATCTCAATCAGTTAGATAGTTTACTATGTAGTAACATAAGTAGTTTTTACGCAAATTGCTTTTTAAGCAAATCATAAGAAGTAATAAAACTCCAGAATATTTTTTTTGGCTAGTACATTTTTAAAGGTAATTTCATTTTCAGTTCCTGAATAAATCTTAACTGGAAAAGGTGCGAAGTGCGAAGTCACGTTTCCGCTTAGATCAAAGAAAACCGACTAGCTGAGGCTGCCTCATTCATTAAACCTCAAAAGATCAGTAGTTTGGCTTCATCTTGGCGAAGCTAAAAAAAACTAAAACGGAATAGAAACACTATAAGTGCTCTGGAAATTATGATGAAAATTCCTTTGATATTCAAGTTCTGGACTGCAGGTTCAGTATAATTATATTAAAAGTTTTATAAAAATCTAAACCTGGGTCTAGGTTTAGATTTTATAGGTCTAGGTTGTGTTTCAAAACTGAATTTTGTTTGTTCACAAAGTAAGGTCGTTGTGTACGGGAATAGCAGATTTTGTTTGAAGTGATACCTCTTGTGGCTCTGCCATTTCGAGGCGTTTGAAAAGTTCCCTAAAACGTAATAATGTTTGCTGTTGTCAGTTTGGATCGAGGTAGGGAACGGTGGATGTGATTTAGTTGTTAACTTGAATTTGCACGCTGCGGTATATTTTGTTCCAGATGAAATTATGACTGAGCAAAAAGTAATCATTATGTAAGGATTCATTACTTTTGCATCGACTGAGACTATAAGAATACTACTTCCCTAAACTTATTTTCTTTGTTCATTTCAACATACAGACTGAAACAATTTAAAAAACTTTCGTTGTTGATAAAATATTATTTAAATGCCGCCATCATAAACAGGAACCAAAATTGTCAACTACGAACAAGCGGGGATTCGGGATGACACATCGCCTTAGTGACTAATATTTATTCTGTGCACCGGGGAGAGTTCCAGCTTTACGAGTTGAGGACTCAACTTGGGCCTGCGACTGATTAATATTTCTGAACCGGGTTGCGTGTAGCTCAAGGAAGACAGTGGCTCATGTGTAAAACAGTATTAAAAATCAGAATTTGAATTATTCCAAAGGGAATTCGCTTTTGAAGTATCCGTACTTGGACAAACTCAAAATTCTTTAATAATTGATTTCGGATCACGACTACAAAAAGCCCAGCAAAAAGAAGTTACCGAAGTTACTGACCGCGAGGCAATTATTTCTTACTGAAATGCTTATGCTGCATTTTAACCCAGAAACCTCTTTGAAATAGTATAAAATTATTTGGTGTTATGTACCACCAGGGATACATTTTCATGGCAAGCACGTAAGTACTATCTCATAACATGTACGAATTAATATCGTTGCTCGTACTTAACCCTTTGTCAGCTTGGTTGAGTCAGTTAGCAGACCCTATAAATGAAGTACCTCGCAAAACCGCCATAAACGTCGTCATAGGAGCAAACAGACTTTCCCCACCGTGAAACCTTCGACTGCGGCCAAAACTAGTACCAGCTCATTTAATTCGGATTAATGCTCTCGACGCCTTGTTTATTGGCCTCATATCACGTGATATGTGGAGTTTCCTCCGAGCCTGTTCGAGAATATTCGAGAACGTTCGAGAAAAGTTCCCGATCCTTACTACATGTTTATGGCTAGGGTTTATTTTATTGTATTGTTGAGGTGAATTCTATACGTGGTCGAAATGCCTGATTTGGGCGAGTTAGGAAGTGAAATATTGTTATGAAGTGGGAGCTTGCGGTCTATTGTTTTTGTAGCCATGTGCTTCGCGTGAAATTGTCTACTTATGTTTTGATTTGATACCTACTTCGTTTTAATTTATTTGGAGAAACATTCAAATGGATTACAATATTAAGTGTTAGGTATCGATATACTTTTTTAGTATACATAATAGTGTTAGATAATTACATGAATAGTAATTATTTTTAACTTCTGGCTTCAGTTTTAACTCTATTTCAACTAACAGAGGCGTAAAGGCAAGGATGTTAGTTTTACCTCCTTGATCCTAGACACCTCGTTATTACTACGGGGCTGGGATATCCTTTAATAAACCCATTCCTCCTCTAAACTCGAGCATAGAATAATTTATAGTAGGTACCTATGTACCTAGGTACGAAACGTACCTATAACATACTTATTTTTATTAGAGTGTATAATTTTGACTTCAAAAAAAAATGTGTAGGTATGTGCTTCATAAACAAAAATATTTTCATAGAAAAACAAACCACTCCGTTCCGTTATAAATGCAATTACCTATTATTTTTTTATTTTATTTCTATTATTTGTTGTTATCGCGCAAATATTATTATTGTAGCACAATAGAAAATACACACTGTAAATATTTCAACTCTACTTATTACGGTTCATGAGATACAGCCCGCTGACAGACGGACGGACAGACGGACAGCGGCTTAGTAAGAGTCCCGTACGCACCCTTCGGGTATGGAACCCTAAAAATGACAGTTCATTTGGTTAACATTTTTATTATTTTGGATCTTAGTTCAATGGGATAAAGTTCAAGTTATATCGGAGCCGATTTAACGTGGCGTCTAAATAAAACAGTTTCAACTTACTCCAGGAGATAAATTCCGTCGGATCCCTTTACAGTTTACGAGGTGCGAGTCGTAACGAAAGACTTAGTATGCGGTCGTCTGCTCCGACGTATAAGCGCATGCGAGAAATCAGTAGGTATTTAGTCAAAGTTGATGATTTGTTTAATGTTATAGGAAGGAGAAATTGGTCGAAAGCTATCGTTAATTGTAACATTTTGTTTAATTATAACAAAAATCTCTGGAACCTCTTAAGCAATTTCTCAAAAGTTCGGCCTTGGAGCTGTTTTTATTATAGGTACTTACATTGTGTGGAGACAACAAAAATGCCACACCGTATTTGGAAACGTCATAAATTAATTAACTTTATTTATTGAATAAAACTAACAAAACGGCACTCCGGTAAGAGATATACCACCTCGTGTATTGTGTATCTCCTGTCACAAACCAGACAGTTCCTCCTCTATCTACTCGCAGAGAGAACAGTGTTTCGTACAGAATACATATAAATTCAATCACTAAAAAGATGGAAGAACACAACCCCAATCTTTTAAAAACAATGCTTCACTGCCTCTTCGAAGGTTGGTGTGACCTTACATTTTTATTCGTTTTCTATTCCCACATATTCCGTAACGTATGCATTGAGTTCCACCTCTATACCATCGGGAAGGCGTAATGTAATAACTCGTTGAATATTGACGAATGGGATTCATGTTTTTGCCACTGTATACCCACCAGAATGAAATAAGGATATACTCGTATGTTGGTAAATACTTGCCGATTGTTATAATCTTTGTAAATAATAATCTAACTAAAGTATTGGTCTATTTGTGGCTCTGTCAACCCCATTAGGGATACGGGCGTGTACATACATAATACATGTTCAATTTAAAAGGTCTGACTTTAACTATCCTTAAGGTTTGGCCGATGTATGGTGTCTGATATCTTTTAAAATACTAGATATCATCACTCACAGTCAGACTTAACCCACTGCCTACTCTATAAGCCTCTTCTAATTTATGCCATCTTCCACGTTCCTGAGCAAATATACTACGTAAAACTGCTTCATGTAATCTGAATTCTATTACACTTACCGCCCACCATCTCCAAATTAGGTAAGAAAGCCCGCAAACTGGAAACATAAGATTGTACAAAATATTTTCCGAACTCTCCCTGTCTGCTCAATATCTCCGAAGCTGGTAGTTTCGTGGAAACAAAACGGATCAGCTGTATCTCGTGTTCCCAGCGAGCCTCGGAGGCTTTAGAGTTACTAGATACGACACTGGATTTGAATAAGCGATTTGTTCGGAGCCAGAGTGCTGCTGTACAATTTTAGGAATCTTGGATTTGAAGTTAGGATTTTTAAATAAAGTCGAAAGTTTGTAGAAAACTTTTTGATGTAGAAAACTAGACAAGAACTATCGTGATTCGACTGTGATAGAAGAATGTCTTTCGACTTCATTATTATCACACCAATTATACGCAGAAGTTTGTGCGTCTGTCCGCAACGGTTAAACGAATTTGGCTTGTGAGTGTGTTTGTTTCCATTTATGTCCCGGAATAATTATTTATTCCAGTGGGTTCGATTCCCGCTTCGGGAGAAATGTTTGTATGTTTTGCAAATATTTCTTCTTGGTCTGGGTGTTGTATCTGGTTCTCGTAGTACAAGCTTTGCTTAGTTTGGGGCTAGATGGCGCTGTGTGAAATGTCTGCTAATAATATTTATTACCTATTTACACAGGGTACTTTTTATCCTAGTATATACTGCACGTGTGGAGCCGCAAGCGAATGCTAGTTTGACAAGAATTAATTTAGAGTGTGGAATTATGGTATTTATGTCAGTTTACGTGAAAAACTATGTAAATTGGCTTGTACTTAGATATACATAATCTATATCCCTACATCTAGCCGCTATATCTCCTTGGGAAGAGTTGGCAGGGAGCGGGTGATACGAGAACCTTATTTTTCGCACATTACACTTTGAAATTGTTTGAAATATGTTATAGCCGTCATCGTGGGCGAAACTTGTTTAAAAGATACGTGCTCCCTTAAAGGGTTCTGAGAACTGCGCTGTTTCCAATGTTCATAGGAGTTATGATTTCAAATTATAGGCGGATTACTGTATTCACTTTGTTCAATCCTCTTTTATTTAATATTCATAGCTTCTTATAGGCTGTTTAACGTATAATACTTGTACTAAAGGTTTACAAATGTATTTAGGTGCTTAGACTAGTGACTACATGCTCAAAGTGACATACATAGTTTTATTGGAAAACGAACATACTTGGTGATTTCAACTGGTTTTATAGCGTTTGTAGGCCACAAAGCGTAGGCATACATTAAAAAACATCAAAAATATAGTAGAACAAAAATATAGACTTTCTTGCAAAACATTCAATATGACACCGGTGATCGCATCAAATTGTTTTGTAACTTATAACAAACTCTTAAATATATTCGTCAAACAAGGAGAAAGTTGGAAAGTACGTATACGCCCTTGAAAGAGTTAAAGCAAATTGCGTTAAAGTTAAAAAAATCTGCTCGTCAGCGGTTCCCAAGTATTACGGTTACAAAGATTTGGGGGATTCGATGAGTAGATAGAACATGCTAACTCTTACAGAGGTGTCAAGCGATGGGCGAAAGCGTACCTATAGTTTTGAAACAAAGAGACAAAATCATCGGTTCATTAATGGTTATGTATATACATTATATACTATCATGCCTGTATCCCTAACGGTATTGTTATGGGGTGGGCAGAGCCACAGCCAACTTCTGATTCAAAATCCCAAGATGGGTATGGTGATCCGTGGTAAAGGTGATCAGCCCATCGCTAACATAGATGGACCATCATGTTGGAGAGAGAATACTATCCCTTAGTCAATCCCTTAGATTTCTTTTACATGCTCGGGGAGAGAAGCAGGAAGACGCAATCTAGGTTTTTTCTTTACTCTCAGTTCAGCAGAGAAGTAACGTAACTTACCATAGTCGTTTTTTCTGGCATAATAGTTAATATTACCTGAAACAATACCATAAAAATACAAATTAGAGTTGAATTTTCATCGAAGATTAAGGGTTTGTACTCCTAAAATATCGTTTTTTTTCTATTATTAAAACCATGGATAAATCCTCAATGACTTATATTTTAATCTTTAAATCATCAAGAAATCATTACAAAAATAAAATTAAATACTATGTCTTCTTTCGCAAGCAACAGATAAAGAAAATAAAACGATTTTAACTCTCAACTCGCTCCCAGTCTGTACTCGAGACCGACAAATCGACAGTGTCATTTTATTAAGTCTCTCTACCAAATTGAGATCGGATCGGGATAACCGACATGTGTCGTGGATGTGTAGAATATGTGCTTGTTTTCACAAAAAAAATACTATAAATTTTCTTTCTTATGTTGTCTTTAAATGTGAGAGTGTCTGAATCGATTGTAATTGCTCGAAAGGTTCGTGATGTGGACTTTTTCAAGGTTATGTTTTGGGGCATTGTTAATTCCGATAATTGTAATTGAAGAAAATTTTTTTTTCTTGTTTGGAACATAATACGCATACTAAATTTAGACCGCGATTTACATTGAAACTGTAATATTGCAAAAGGTAGGTACAATCCCTCAATATACATCTAAAATCCATTGTAAAATCAATGTTCGTCTGGTTTTTATCGGCGGGTCGCATTCACCAGCAGATTGAGGGTTAAGATTCCTTGTTTAGTATTCAGCGGGCGTTCAGGTAACCCCTTTCGTGTCCGTGCACTTCACGAGCGCCGGTACCACAGATGAAACAATGTACTCATACTACGTCGTACTAACTACTACAAAATTTCGCTAAAAATACTTATGAATCTAATGAACATTCTTTTAATTTTATTTTCTGTATTGACTATTTAATTTATACTTGTGGTTATATGAACTACTTCAATTTTGTATGTATTCCAAATTGATGGTCTGACAAAATAAAGAAAGAAAGAAAATACATTTATTTGTAACAACAACATACAGTGAAAAAAAAATAATAATATAAAGATACACTCAACAACAAAAAAACAAAGAAAAGCAGAAATGTTGAATTAAACTAAGATTAACTAGGATCTAGGCACGCACAATGACAGCGATGTCATGGGCCAGTCCGGAAAGTTAAAAGCAATATTTTTCTCAATCGTAAAATAGAAAAAGGCAAATGTCTTTTTTTCCCTAAAATAACTCATTTGTACGTACGCACAAAAAACATATAGACGCCACATCGAAGTTTGTTTCAAACATAGCAAATAAAAAGAACTTTTTACATCAAAACTTTATTTTCTCCCGCGCAGATTCGTACGTGAGACCGACTATATTTCGCGCTGATTACTGTCTTCAAAGTGTGTTTTTTTAAGAGCCAAACGTGAAAATCGGTTTTCTTTGTACTAACGCCTAGTTACATAAACAACATCTGCGCCCTTTTAAAAACAACAAACTTATCAAAATGACCTTGTAAAACATAATTTTGTTGCATGACATAGCTGTCAAAATGTCAAATGACTACTTATTTTACTACTCGTATTTACCACACTTTTTTCCATAAAACAATGATTTTACCTGACTGCGAATAGGAAAATAATGTTTTTGGGATGTAAGTATGTACTCGTATGTATACATGGGGGTATGTATGTATGTGTATTCCTTTGGCTGAAGCTGTAGTCCAAACGGCTGGACGGATTTTGACAAATGGGGTGTGTTGGATTTGTCATCATTATGCAAAAAAGATTACTATGGTAGATGTACCTACTATGCTATCTAAATTCTACACAGTCGGGGTTTTTGTTCTTTTAAATAAATATTTCATTGTTGTATTTGTTGATTCTCATAACAACAAAAAAAGCAGATTTTTTAGTATGGTGGAGGAATGCGCTTGCGAGTTTTGTTTGCGAGCATGCGAGCGACTGCCCTACCCTTTCGCGAAGCTCCACTCACGTATAAACCGGCCAAGTTGCATTTTACGAGGTTACGTGCGAAGCGGCAACTGAGTTGAATGAAAATTGTTTTATAATTTTGTGACTTCATTTTCGGCGAATTCATGAAATGAGCTCGAGTTGTACAATTTAATTTTTGCCCAGTGGAATGAATGAATACTTCTGGTATTTTAAGGTTTCAGCGATTTTTACGAGTGGTTATAACTTGGATCAAGCTTTTAAGAGTGGATACTTGGGATATACTAACGGGTAAATTGTATAGATTTATCAAAGGTGAAAAACTCATGTTAGACATAAGCTTTTTTTGTTTAATTTCACTTTTTCTTGGGTGGTTAACAATGAAGATTAGTGTAAACGGAACTTCTTCTTAGTCGTACACTCCTGGCGGAGTGGTCGTGGCTATGGATCGTCTGCTAGGTTGCTTGCGGCTTTTGCGAGACTTCTCCATCTCTCTCTACTCATGGCACTGCGTATACATTCTGTAAGGGAACACTTCGTAGTTGATCTAATGAGGTCTGTCCATGTTGTGGGTGATTGGCCGCGAGAACGTTGACCTTCTACTCTTCCTTGTACCACTAAACGTTCTAAAGAGCTTTCGTTGTGGATGATATGTCCAAACATTTTAAGGATTCGCACTTGCACAATCGACGAAAGTCTTTGGACTAATACGAAACGGAACTAATACGGTTCTAATCTCTTTGTCTAGGATACGACTTACAGCTAATTAACTTTCAATGAAATAGGTTGATGCTGTAAGTTCTTTTACCATATTCTAATGACAGACTTCACACATGGTTTGTCTTTCATTTAGGTGCCTGGTTACAGATTCATAAATAAACTCAATTTAAAATACTTAATATAGTTAGCAATGCTTGTCATAAGGTCTTACCGTTGATGAGACCATTAAAGCCTCCATTTTTTTTTTCACGTACACAAAGAACACTGGTGGTCTAGTGGTAACGGCCCCGCCTTCCGATCCTAAGGTCGTGGGTCCAAATCCAGTCGTGTACCAATGGGTTTTTATGTTCGAAAAATGTATGTGCGCTATACAAGTACTCTCAAATACACGAAAGGAGCTTTTGAGGCGCACTTTAAATCGTCGACCAGTAATAGTACCGTTAATTTCCTTATTTATTCACCGTCAAAACCATTATCGTCTCCATAACGTAACTCCACCATTAATCCTCTAATCCGAGCCGTAACCAGAACATAGAGGAACGCAATTGAAACTCATCTAATTAATCGACTCATTATCCAAACCAATTTTATATTCCCGAAACAATAGTCTGACTCTGAAATGATCCGAAACCACATTTTGCATTATACCTATATGTATTGCGAGTAGATGTGTCGAATATTAGTATAACAAAGGCCATTAGACCGCACATCAGCGTTCATTGTGTAAAAGTCACTAATGGATTAGTGGTGGACACTAGCACATATACCGGGAGCCAATCGATACCACTCTGACATCATATGATTTCTACGTTTCCAGCTTTATATTAATAGTGGGTCAAATTCTTAAAACGTAGCTATAAAATTTACGTAGCGAATTAAGTAACTAAGCACCTTCGTACAGTGGCAATTTTACAAAATAAAGTGCATGTACAAAAGAGAGCTATTAGTAAATATTAATTATTTTTGTCAACGTGATACGTGTCATTATTTATAATTAATCAAGAGTATCACGTAACGTTGCCGATAAATAATGGTAAATTGTTTGATCACATATCAATTTGGATATTATCAGCTATATGTCCGTATAACTACTAAACGTGACTAGTTCTTTCTAACCAGTGTTGTAAAATTATTTAAAGTAAGCTTCAAATACTCCTTTCGTGCACTTAACAGATGTTTTCGAACATTTTACTCTCTAAGTTTCTTCACTACACCTATTTACCTTCATCGTCTAGAAAAGGCACTGGTACATGGCACCTGCCACTGGCACATGGTACCTAGGTACATTTTTCAAACAGAAAAATACATTGGTGCACGATCTGATTTGAACCCACGACCTTAGGATTAGAAGGTGGGGGCGCTACAACTAGACCGCCAGATCTCTTTGTGTACTTAAAAGTAATACAAAAGAAGGCTACTTGATGTAAAAAAATACCCTGGCTTCTGGTATAGCAGTGACAGTGACGAGCAGGCCGGTGTGGATATACTGCGGTCGAATTCGGCGGCCGGTATTGTGAGCCGTGAGTTACCTACCCGTCATGTGCGGACAATTCCGTTCGGCTTCGGATTTTACCTGTGATTGGATGAGCGAGTTTCGGATGACTGAAACGCGACTCGAAAATTCGCTTTTCGAATTTTGCAGTTCTTTTTCAGATATACGCAGTAAACTAACTTTTTTGCCAAATGAAATGTGTAACTGTATACCTTTTTATTTAGCCAGTGGCAGGTTTTGGTTTGATGCTTTCCAATTTTACGAATATCATCAAAGCTTTGTTTGGACTGTTTCCAATTAAGAATCGACGCTGATTTCTAATATCACTAAATTGAATGTTTGTTTATTCCAACAAGTAGTAAAATTGTTCAAACAACAATTTTACCACATTCAACGTAGGAATTGAATTACCTACCACGCTAAATGCTTGCAATATTCCAAATATCAAATCACGTTACGTTAACAATTCCAAATACTAATATTCAATTTGTTGGACAAAGAGTCGATAATTAATGCGGCACAGAAATTGTACAACAAAGAATGAGATACGCGCGATAATAATTTTGGCAAATTAATATACGATAGGTACATACCTATTGTATATTAAACTGTTTAATATTTTAGCCTGATGTGTAGCTGCAGCAAAAAGCTGCAAAGGGAAATTATAAACATGCCTACACTAACTATCCATTGTAATTATTCATCATCATTATCATCATCAGCCTATAGCAGTCCACTGCTGGATAAAGGCCTTAAACCCTTATAAAACGAAAATTGTTTTTTATTTCATGAAATCACAGGGATCATCTGGACACGTCTTAAATCTTCGTCTATCACTTCAGTTTGCTAATTCACTGAGCTATGTCAATGAGTGTGGTTTTGTAAAATTATTACATATCAACAAAGAAACGGTACGGTTGTATAGACCATAAAAAGGGCCAGTTGCATGTTCTATACCAGTTAGGGATTTGTGAGTAGGGTAATCTATACTACTATGTCATTATGAAAGTATCTACAATGTAGGTAAATAATTATCGAAAAACGCTTTTGTTTTATCCATGCCGATCGCATAGTATTCTATTTTTGTGCTAATTGGCACTTATATAAATGCTTGAACTGTTTATTATGCGTCCAGTAATTATATGTTATGGACGTGTGCGGCGACAGTAATGTCAATGTTTGTACATGTTAAAAAAAGTGTTTTCTGGTGTTGGGTTGTTTGGTTTGGTGATAAGTAAGTAAGTTCGTATGAGCTAGTGACCAACTCTTGTGACGGAGTTTTTAGGCCGTTATGGCTTAACGACTTAAAAGTCGGGACCGACAACTTAACGAAGCACGGAAGCGCTCAGCTCGTACCACTTGCTGTCACCCATCCGGTTTGGTGATGTAACTGGCTAACAATTAAAAATAATTTCTATAAATGGAGGATAGTTTTAGATAAATTTTAGAGCGAGCAATGCGAGCAAGAATCTCAGTAGCAACTTGGGCGATTTGGCGTTGTATGTTTGGATGTTTGGATGCTTGTGGATATGTTTGTTACAGTACAATTTTCGTACCGTTAATCCGATCTGTATGAAACTTGGTATGTCAATAGATTGTGCTATGAAAATACATTCCAAAATGCTTATATTTTTATTCTAGGATGTATAGTTTTTTAAATAAAACGAATAAAGTAAAATTTAGAAAACCGCTGTAACCTGAGCTCCCTTTTGTTAGAATTTCGATGTCTTCGTAGTTCAAGTAAGACTAAACATCAGCTACTATCACCGTTGTGATTTACGCGGTATCGCAGTAGTTGTGTTTGCTACGTCTCCTATAATAAGCTAGAGTCAACATAAAGTCTTAATTTTGTGCTATAATCAAGACATTGTATGTACCTACCTATTCTCACTTTTTATAGAATAGACCATTAGAACTAAGTAGTATATACGTGATAAACATAGATAAGTAGGTACCTACTATATAGGCATATCACGCCGGTAACAAGCGCGCGAGTCAGTTCGGAGCTAGCTCAGAACTACTAGTATTTTTGTAGTGTTTCCTCATACTTAGAATATATTTAGAATAACACTCATCCTTAAAACTATTCTAAATCGATGGGACTTGAACCTGCATCTCAAGCCTTGATGTAGCCATGTCCAAATGCGCTACTGAGTTGAAGTCACGCAAAACCTTTTCGATAACCCTGACTTTCGCCTTGGTATAAAAATTGTATCGAATTTTTAAGATGAGTTAACTATTTACTAAATTGTTCTCAATACATGTACCTAAGTATATTGAATGCTATCTCTCTTTATAACGTAACAATAATTTGTCGCCAGGCGCTTCCAAGAGGTTTAGAATAGAATTAAGGGTCGTTTGTGAGTCGGTCGAATCTACATAACTTTTCAAATGATGCTTTTCAACTCGTTCAACTGTTCAAAATACCAGTTGCAATTCACATTCCGCAGACAGGTGAGCTCCCCTGCGAATTCTCCAAAGAACAAATTATATTATTTGCGCTCTTGTTGTTTGTTCATTACGCCAGTGATTTATGACAGCTGTCAAAACTTCAGTAATTACTGGATTTTATTTTTATTTAAATTGTCAGTTAATGATAATCTCGCAGGGTTAAACAAATACATATTTCGAGTATATTAAAAAACTTAACAGCTTAAAGGAGCAATAATACTCAGGTAGACTGTCAACTGGTACTCAGAACTTGTACAAACAAAAATAATTGATTTAAAGGTCTTTTGATGAAGTTAAATGACTATAAAGTTTCCCAGGAAATGTTTAGTGAGCCAAAAACTTAATTAACGTAGAAAAGCTTCTACACAGAGTATATGGCACCGCGTCCTTTCTCGTGAATTTTGAGTAATTACACCTCCCTCCACCCTCCTATGATCATTCACTCGTTCATCCGTTCATTCATTCCTTTCGTTCAGCTTTTTGGGTTAGCGAGAAACTTTTGCCAATTAAGGGAGATCCGGAATAGCACCGTTCAAACTTCCCTTTAGACTTTTGTTCGTCAACTAATCGCGACATAATATATAAAATATATATTTTATTTTCCTTGTTCTTTTATGTGGAGACGCAGAATGAATACAAATAACTTTTGTTGTACAAAAATGAATACAAAGCATTTCTGGAAGTGTGAGAAAATGTTTTTGTCTGTATTATTTTTAGTTTAGGGTAAGTGAAGTAACATGTTGTAGGTACTATTTCCGTAGCAAAACGTGTATGAATAGACCTAGTTTGTACTTTACCTTTTAGGCTGTAGTTTTCTTGTAACTCCATCTGAGAGATGTTGTAGGACGTTTTGCACTCGGCGTACGAAATGACAGGGGTGACCGATAGTTACAATTCTGTGCGGCTCACTCATTATCCATAATGAACACCTGGTTCCAACAACATCCTCGAAGACTTTATGCGTGGACATCGCCAGGAGATAGAACTAGAGACTAGGTCGACTACATGGTTGTACCCAAAAGATGGAGATTCGAGAGATCGTGAAAAATGATCCTAAAATTAAAGAAATGTCATCGGCTTGTCGCAAAACAAAACTGTAGGCCTGGAGTATCCTCTCCAATATGATGAGATACAATAAGCAAGTATTCCCAAGGAGGGTTGACGTCAGACAGGCGGCCGGTCATAAAACACTTTAGCCAAAACTTTTACAGCATGATCCTCATGCTGTGCTGACCCCACATAGAGTGGGATAAGGGCAGGAAGATGATGATGATAATGATGACACCTGGAAAACAAACAATTTTCAAAGCACGGTTTCAACAAAGAGTACAGAAGGTACGCTGCACTGAAATTGTGAATCATGCCCAAAAGGTCACTCGAGATCTTTTTATGATAATAAAGCATAACGCGTGGTATTAAGGCAACGACCTGTGCCTTGAAAAATGTAAACGGAGCCTTGCTAACATAAATTAATAAGGTGGTAGATAGATGGAGGGGATATTGCAGGGGCTTATATGCAGATGCAGCCGATGCTCCAGTAAACTTGCATCGCAGTATGTCCGATACTCCTTTAGAACCCGACATCTTGAGATCCGAGAAAGAGAGTGGATTGGTTGGCCCAAGTATAAATAAGGTGAAAACCAAGGTATTGGTAGTAAATAGACCTGGTGATAGACATTGATTCGCTCATACGAACTCGGATATCTAGAATTCGTGGATCAGTTTGTTTATCTCGGTTCTCTTCTTATCAGTGAGCAGTGATAAGGAGATAGCTAGAAGAATCCAATGTCCAAATCAGCAATGACTAAGCTCACAAGGATCTGGAAAGACCGTAATATCTCTCGCAAGAATAAAATGAGGCTGGTTAGAGCTTTGGTTTTCTCGATCTTCTTCTACGGCGCTGAATACTAGACGATAAGTAGAAAAGAGAGGACGAAAACAGACGAATTCGAAATGTAATAAGAAAATAAACTGTTTATTTTCTGAATATCAATTAATTTGACCTATTGAAACAAATATAAATCAAGTCAATGCCTAGCATTTTGGGCAAGCTTCCACCGTCTGATGAGCTGACCTATCTATAGACCGCAACGGTCTTAAGATAGCCCAACAATTTCTTTTATATTTTGTAAATATAAAAGAAATTTATATTTCTTTTATATTTTCTATTTTCATTAGTTGTAAGTTTCGTACTGTTAATAAATGTATATGTTAGTTAATATCTTAGTGCAATTAATTTAGCAGATATTGCTCATCATAAGTAATAATATCACCACATATGACAAGATACCATGAAAAGTTAATGAGGTTTTTTATAGCGCTCGCAGGCAGCGCCCCGAGCGTTCTGCCAACCAGTAGTCACACAATAAAAGAACGCTACAAAATATGCTCAGAAAAATGAGCGTCACATCTGAGAAAGGCGTACACTTGCTCTCATTAGCCTGTAATTACCGGGGCGGGCTGAGCGCGCCCGACCGCCGCACGCCGCCGGAAATTCAAATTTTCGTACATTCGTCACTAGCAAATTCAGATATCTTTTCCTCGCTGACAATCTATAAAAAGCAATATCGATACAAAATTTAAAAATGGTTATTATTTCCTTTTTATGTTAGTGACTAGCAATTAATTCAGAGTCGAATATTTAGCAAGATCTACATTTTATTGTAGTCGCTTTGTTTTGACGTTTAGTTAAGATGTGAAATAGGTAGTCAAATATTTTTTATTTTTGTTAAGTTGTAGGCGTTTTTTTAATAAAAATAATCCCTCTCAACGGGCACTTCATTAAGACACTCGAAGAGGCTTGGGAGCGATTATCTACTCCGATAGCGTTCGGGATGCCAACACCATATTATATTAAAACACTTTTTACAGGCGAGCTCATCTTTGACCGCGGGGCGAAGAGACCTCCCTCTCATAATTATCATTTCCCTGTCACCGCGGGTCAAATCCTACCTCTAAAATTAAATACTGGCTTTTTCGGCTTCCTAGCATATTTTTTTTAATTAAGGCTTACGCTTATAGCACTATTGCTCCTTATTAAGCATGACAGTAATATTGTTCTAGTGAGTCGGTTTATGAAGATTCAGTTTATAAATTATTTTTGGTTAAATTCTACGAATGTTGATAAAATATCTCATGATACCGATTTTACGGTATTTTTGCTTCACCTATAAAGTGAAGAAAAATATTGTGCATCAATTTAATAGTTTATTTTGTATTTACTTGGAGACTTTCAATATTGAAATATAGATAGTCACCAATAGCAACGTAGGACATTAAAAAGTTCCGGACGCTCGGCTATTCCTTCATGCGCGATGCAAGCTAGCCAACCGTCATTTTAAAATGCTTTTTGCACAAACACACTTTTTATACATACCCAATTTTTTCACATGCCCGTATTGCTTTTTGAAACAAAATATCGCCGGTTGAACTTTGTGGGAGCTTTATTTTTTTAATGGCCGCTGTAGGCGGGAAGACTTGTGCTGGGCGGAGCGTGGAGGTCAATATTTGCTTTTTAACTGTAGGCATTTTTCTCTTTATTGATTGGGTTTTGACTGCGTTATTAAGAGAAAACAGAAAATTGGACTAGGTTTCAATGGTTTTGTAATTATAGAGTGTAAAAAAATATTGACAGTAGGCTGAAACTGCTTTTAAAACAGTTTTGAAGGTGATGCGGTGCGCGTACCAACAACCAACAACGCTTCTTTTGTACTGCGATAGGGACCCGTCCTGTTATTTTCCTGTAATATGCAAAGCCCTGATTACTCCGGTGGAGTGTTCAATTCCAGTCATAACTCCAACCAGGCGCCCCCGAGACCGAATTAGTACGCAACGTGACCAAACTGAAGATTTTTTGTCGTTCCCTCTTCAAATATTATGCTGAGTTTGCACTGGGTGAGTTGGTGGCGCAAGTCGTGAAAAATGAATTTTAAACAGGGCATCGTATTATGCAGGGGCGTTGGGTTTATAATGTAATTTATAACCAGCTCCTTTATCTACTAAGTCAAGCGGTCCTTGACATTGACTCCATCTTTGATTACATATTTTGTATCAAAGTTATTATAAAACTTCAAAATAGTAGATTATATTGCTTGTATAAATTATATTAATTATCTAGATTGACCCATTTGATACAACAGCAGCCAATGAATAGATTTGATTTGATAGTAGTCAGTTGGTTCAAGCCAAAACAATATCAATCAGTTAATTTATTTTTCATGTTGTGACTGTCGCTAATTATCAAAATTTATTAACCAATACAAAACTTGACCTTCGTGGAGGATTCTGAGAGGCTTGATAATTTTGAGATGCGATACTCCTGACGTATTTTTTTGCATCTTAGCTACTGGATCGAGTGACTTTTGTTTCTTTGCAATCTCGCCATCACGTACCTAACTCTGCCATTAGTTACTTCCCAGGAGGCTTGTTTTTACAATGGCCTAAAGTTGAATGTTATCGACTTTTGTTGACTTTTAACGACTATTTTATACAACAATATGATAATTAAGGAAGCCCTGCGTCTCTAAATGTAGTGTCGCGGAATAAAGTCGTTTCGTTTGAAAACTCTGCTTTTGGTTTTTATGCCCATTTAGAGAACAGTTTTTTGCAGCTGTTTTTACTTTTGTTCAGTTGGTTTGTATTTATTGCTGTTACTAAGTTTACTTTGTTATTTTTTTATAAGCAACACCTTCTGATTTAGTTTGTGATACCATACGTTGTAAACGCAGTGTTCAACAAAAAGGACCTTGTTGAGGAACTTCTTCTAGTACCTACCAATAAGTTAAAATAAAATTTGTGTTTATTCTAGTCTATGACTTTATTAAGCTAAAATCCGTTAGTTTAAAAGTAATGGAAATGAAGTGGATCCATTTGTTTACAAGATAAGGCAATTGAATACTTTTACACACGTCCTTTCGCAACTAATCACAAAGCCGCATACCTAATTCCAAATCAAGAAAAACAATGTAAAACACGTGATCTATCTACAAAACAACACCGATCCACCAACGTCGGAATATGAACATGACAAACTAGTCGTATGGATCCCGCAGACAGTGACGAGTAGAGGTCATTCATTAATGACGTCACTGCCCAGCGTATGACTAATGACGTCATAGTAATGCGATCCACTGATCTGACTACCCTGAGGTCAGGGGTAGTATAGGGGTAAAGTATCTCGTTTTTTAAATAAAAGTTCTTGCAACGTAGTGCCCTCTTGCTATCTAAGCTTGGATTTGATTTTATTCTTTAAAGGCTGAAGGTTAAAAGGAAGGGATCATGTGACTCAACGAAAGGAGCCTTTGAATCCTTTCACTACACACCGGTTTGAAAGAACTACTAACTGTACTGACACGACTACGAGTCGATAGATGTAAATGAAACTAATAAAGGTAGCCACTTGTTATTTCAGCTAATGTATGTAGCCTACACAAAAATGATAGTATACCATCCATGTAAACAGCCTGTGGAGTAAACAGACATAATTAATTTCATCTGCTTTCCGTACCCCACATTCTGTGAACAGAATCATAAACATGGTATTGGAATAGATATCCCATCTCCATCACAAACATTATTAGTTCAATCATACTTTTATATGGGCAAATATATATTGGTATGTACTACAGTAGTCCATCGTTTATTATCTAGTTAGGTTAACTTATAAAAATCCGCCAAAAATTGAACAATGAAAATTGTTAATTTTGTTGTAAAGCAAACAGTGACAATTTGCGACTGCAAACTACAGTGTTTAAGTTATAGTAACGTTTATAAGCAAGGCTGTAAGTTGTTGTTTTGGACCTGTTTCTTAGAAATTTATATGTAAGCTAGCGAAAACGGACTAGCCAGGACTTTTTAATAAAAGTTCACCTTCTCGACCTTTGTGGAATAACATTTTCTATCAGTTTATTTACGGCTAAAAAGCTTTTCAATCATTACAATTCACCGGTCCCTGCGAACAACATTGTTTCCTATTAGAAGCTATGGAACTCTAACCGTGATTTACAAATTGGCCGTAAAAACGGGGCAGCTCGGGTTGTCCGGGCCATCAATGTTTACGTGACCTTATTTTATTAAAATTCCTCACCGTTTTTTTTAACGGTGAAAGAGAGAAATTTCTGCGGGAGGTCCTTGGATAGCCCTTAAAATTTTAGATCCTAAAATCTTAGGCAAAAAAGTAGGCCACTAACTCATTATTATAATGTTTTAAGGGCTTCCAGATTTCTACTAGAGCTATGTTTGAAATTTTAAATATTGAAAGAATATTATTAATATTGTTGATAGAAATAAACTTACAACATACAAATATAATTTACAAAATAGAAAAGAAACAGTCGGGCTATCTAAAGACCCTTGCAAACGGTCTACCTATATTGTTGTAATTAATTTTGAGACGCATTTTGTAAAAGGGTCATTACAGTTTCTTAACTGTTCTGCTAAGCAAATGAGCTGCGGTCTAATTTCAATTTTCAAGTTGCTTGGTTAGCTGGTTTATAACAGATTTCTCTATTGCTGGTAGTCATTTAGAGTATCCGTTTTCCCTATTCGGTTATTTATTAATGCGGACAGCGGAAAGTCAAAACTTTGTATGCCCGTTGTGCCGATCATGAAGACACGGCAATGGGAACAACGGGAAGTCAAAAAGTATGTCGATTTCCCCTCTCCGAATCTTGGGTGCCTGTATTAGGTCAATGACCAGGCCCTGAAAACAGTCAAGTTTTCAAATTAAATAAATTTTCTCAAGAAAGTATGTGCGACGTGGCTATACATTTTTCTTTATGCCTTTACTTCTATGGTGGACTTAATTTATTCCCACTGGTTGATGCCGGGACTCCAATATTCTTAGTCAAACACAAGTTTTTGTTCATTTTCCGATGGCTCGCATCAAGTTAACGTTTGCGCTCTTTATTGAACAAATCTGAGCGCGGCTTTGATTTTATTGCGGTTTCAGTATTTAATTAGTATAAGGCGTTGTGGCAATAAATTACTGTAAATACTAATAACCTTCCACATCTCGTCCTTTACCTGTATTTCCTATTCCGAATAATCATTTACTGCCTGATACATTTACGATAATAAAATTGCGTGTCGCGTTTTGTTTGTGACTTGTACCGTGAGTAAGTGACACGTCATGATTTCACCTCGTTGTCGTCACATTGTAGTCAGGTTAATGAGCAGAACCTTGTTTCGCGCTCCCCCGCACCCTTTGGGGTTCTAATAAACTCAATAGCTGACGATGGATTACTCGTAACTTTGTAAACATCAAAGGTTATGATGGTAATCAGGGTGGGGACATGATTTTAATTTGAACAACTTAATTATATAGATCTATCTGTGTCACTGGTTATTTCGAACCTTTGTGGTGAAAGGATTAAAAGTGCGTCTCAAAGGCTTCTTTCGTGCACTTGACACATGTTTTAGAATTTTCTACGGTTCTACGACATGCTGGTTTCTCGACGTGCTCTCAATTATTAGATAGGTGAAAAAGGTCAAGTATTTCCTTCAAAGGATTTTTTTTAAACAATATTTAAAGATTAAACTATCTTTAAGGTAGTGCCCATCCCGTTCTGTTAGATAGTGGCAAATAGTGATACAGTAAATCTTAAACAGTGTTTAAGTTAAGCTACGTAAAGGGCCTATGTCTATAAATGAACACAAGCAACGTTTGTAAGCAAGAGGGCCTATGTCTAGATTTAAATAATGAGAAACATTACTTTGAATATCTAATCATTTAAATGGTGTGCCTGAGCTTATTCACGAAATCATAAGGGCACCTTGAAAGGTTGGATTTAAGCCAATTCAGCGATACCATTAAAGAAACTCTGCAATTTCAATAGATAGCCTCTAAATCGCATCGATTAACTTGAAAAATGTTGCCGTGTCTTTAATAAGAGCCCTCATTTAGTTAAGAGAGGTATCTCCCTCCCGGCCAGGTGTAATTACGATACAGAGCGACACCTCACCGCACCGCCGCCTTTAGGCTTGACTAGAGATGGGCGGGTGGGTAAAAATTCGGGTGGGTAAAATAGGAAGGAAAGGGTAAAATAGGTAAAAATTAAAAAATACCCATTTATACCGGGTATTTTTTATTAATACCGGGTAAAAATTCGACCTGTATTTTAAATTTTTTTTTAACCGATTGCCTAGATCCACCTACCGGTCCGTAACCGTACCATAACGAAAACGATTTTTCACTCACCTTTTGTTTTGTTTATACAGAAATTCACAATTCAAAGAATATTATAAAGCTGCAGTGTTTGTTTGAACGCGCTAATCTCTGGAACTACTGGTCCGATTTGAATGATTCTTTCAGTGTTGGGTAGTCCATTTATCGAGGAAGGCTATAGGCTATGTTTTTTTTTCAAAATTAGGGATCCGTAATAAAACTGCTATTTTGTAACACAAGGTGCAAAATCGAAAACCTATTTTTGCGTGCGCTGCAAAAACTATTGACGATAGAAAAAAATGATGTACTACGGGTTTGTAGATCCCATTAAGACCTACAAAAAAGTCCGCGAGAACATATATCTAGCTATCATGGTTTAATCACAATAACCGATTTTGTGTTCAAAATAATTATTAAATCGTCTGAAGAGAAAAAACTACGTTAAATAATTATGTATCGTAATATTGATCTTTATCGAAATTAAGCATTATGTTATCAAGAGTATTTATGAAGAAGTAAAAAACTTTTTGTTTCATCTCAATCGGATATTTCGTTTAAAAGTTATCACGTGTGTAAGATGTTAAGAGTTGGTACCTATTAATGAGTTATGGGCCATAGTCTATTTATTGAGGGAGGCTATAATATAGGCAATATTTTATCTCGGAAACGAGAAAAACGCGGGTGAAACCGCGGGGCACAGCTAGTAAACAAATAAAATAATAAATAAATAGTGGCGGACATTCTAACACAGCAACATCTAGCCCCAAACTAAGAAAAACTTGTAATATGGGAACCAGATGACTTCTTCTTCTTCTCGTGTCGATGCTTCGTTAAATGTTTTTAGAGTAAAAGGTGGCCACCTCAATCGCGCTATCTGTAGCGGCATTGAGGTCATCCCTCGTGCAGGTGGTTGGACACAGGGGGCACACCAGCAGGTGCGGCATGGTTTGCGCCGGAGCACCGCAGTCGCATTGTGCCAAATTAGGCTCCCTAAATCCCCATTCGCACATGTTGAATCTGCAACGACCAACTTGGGTGCGGAGCCGATTTAACGACTTCCAGACTAGCCATGGCAGAGCGTGTCCTGGTGGTAATTTTTCCTGCGGGGTGATAAAATTAGGAGGTGGGGGTTTTTTCTCCTTCCAAAGCTTATACTTTGCGGAAGCCGGATGGTCATTTGAAGTCTGTGTGAAACGCTGAAAGCTTTTGCGGCTTTTGAGGCGAGCTTCAGGTATTTCGTGCCCATACAAAGGATGTCGGTTATCACTCTCTTGCTTGGATTTCTCCATTGAACTAGCTACATCCCGTCGCACGCATGGTGGTGTGATACCTGCTGAAGAATATAGCATGTTGAGAGGAGTTGGCTTGAGACACCCAGTAATTATGCGACACGTTTCGTCGAGCGCTACTTCAACGAGTTTGGCATGTGCAGACATGTGCCACACTGGGCACCAGCGGAGAAGCACAGCGCCATACCAGTAGAACGTAAAACGTCTGGCGCTGCTCCCCACTTGGTAGATGTTAGATGCCGTAGTAGACTGTTGCGAGAGCCGACTGACAGTGTGGTTTGTAACACAATTATTTGTCCAGTGTTACGCCAAGATACTTTGGATAGCGCTCACATTGGATGGTAACTCCTTGCCACGTGATGTTGAGAGACCGATCAGCCTGGTGGCTGCGCAAGTGGAAAGCGCAGGCTTGAGTTTTTGATGGATTGGGTTTTAGACCATTTGCATCGTAGTAGGCTCCTAGTTCTTCAAGGGCGACGGTCAGGTTCTCTTCCGCCTCTTCAAAAGTTTTTGTCTGGGTAGTCAAAGCTAGGTCGTCCACGTATAAGAAACGGGTTGTATTTGGGCTGCTAGGTTGATCGTTCGTATACAAATTGAACAGGGTTGGTGCAAGGACACTCCCTTGGGGAAGTCCGTTTTTGACGCTGCGCCATCTACTTTTTTACGTAAGAAGGTGAACTTGAAAGCGGTGGTTACGAAGCAGTTCACCAAGTATTTGAACAAACCCAAGATCGTTGGTCAAATCTTCAACTTTTCCTAGGAGTTTTCGGATGTTTACGGTATCATAAGCAGCAGTTAGGTCAACTAAAACCATGCCTGTTATATTATTCGTCTCAAAGCCGTCCTCGATATGTTGGGTGAGTCTAAGAGTCTGCCCACAACAGACTTTTCCGGGTCTAAATCCTGCTTGTTCGTGGATCAGTTTTGAATCCACAAGTGGTGTGAGACGGTTGAGGAGGAGTCTCTCAAACAGTTGGTACAGGTGACACAACAATGAAATGGGCCTGTAGCTTTTAGGGTCATCGTGAAACTTCCCAGGCTTTAAAAGTGCCACATCCTTTGCTCTTCTCCACATTTTTTCCACCAGATGACTGATAAAATACTTATATACTTTTTGTTTGTAAATACGTTAGAACACCCAGACACAGAACAAACATCTATTATTCATCACACAAATATTTTTTCTGGGTGGGGATCGCAGCCACAACCTTCAGCGCAAAGGAAGAGCTACTACCAAGTGACCTGTGAGGCCAGTCAAATCATTATAGCTAATTAGGAATAAAAACTAACAAATAAAAGCATATATAATTAGTTGTACCTCAAAAAAAGATGCATTGAATTTTTACCCGGTATTAATTCGAAATGGGAAGGTAAAAATGGGTATAAATGGGTAAAAACCCAAAGGTCGGGTTTTTACCGGGTAAGCGCCCATCTCTGGGCTTGACGCATACTTGGCCACGGTCTAAATGTTTACCAGTATGTGAAGATTTTATAAATAATACTAGCTGCCGCCCGTGGCTTCGCGCGCCTGGTACCCGGATAAAAAATAGCCTATAATTATGTTAATCCAGTACATGTACTATGTATATTCCAAGTTTCATTCAAATCCATTAAGCTGTTTTTGCGTGAAAGAGTAACAAACATCCATACATACAAACTTTCGCGTTTATAATATTAGTAAGGATAAGGATTATACGTGATCAGGCAGAACTTCAAAATGGTTTGTAGAACTATAGTATCTAAAGTGCATTAAAATACAAATAATCTGACGCTCCGCTAACCCCCGAATATTCAAACGCGACTCAGAGTTGAGCACGTCTCAACTCACGGTTTTTTTTGACAGTTTCTGATGAAAATCTGTCAAAAATCGTCATTTATTGACTTTATAAACATTTTATGATTTTTATTTTTAGATTAATATTTTTTTTATTTTGTGATATTTTCTTTTATAGAAAAAAATAATTGGTATGTTTTTGAGCACTTATGTAATTTTTAACTGTAAATGGGTATTATAACCATACCTAGATTGATTCCTACTGCGAGCAGCTCCACTGTGTCCTCATTCTACACAGTAATCAAATATCTCGTTTCCTCTCATTGAGGCCATTATGTTGTGAGCTGCTATTAAATTATATCCCTACTGGTTCCAACTCTCGGTTAAACGACAATTCATTACAAAAACTCGCAACTCAAAGGAATCTAAAGTAGCTTTTGAAAGCTTCGCGGAAATTATTTGATTTTGAACGAGAGGTGTTTAATTGTTTTAGGAAACTGAGTTTTATTTGCAACCATATAATATTTTGTTTGTTTTCATTTGTATTTTATTAAACTTTTGTCGAAGGAGGCTTGACACGTTCAATAGTTGCCAGTTTTGTACCTCATCATCATCATCAGCCGCAGCAAGATCGCATCCACTGCTGGATGTGGGCCTCCCTTTGTTCTTGTCATTTCTCACGGTCCTGCGCTATTCTGTTCTGCATTCTGTTTTGTAACTTCTTTCCATAAAATATTCCGTCAATATTGCACATCCCACGTCAACGCAAATAAATACGTTCATCGATATCAATATACTGGTATTTGCGTCCAAGTGACTTGGCTTAAAGCGCCTTCGTCATAGTTAATAGACTGATGCATAGAAGTGCAACTTCTTGGGGCTGTTTGAGTTCTCTCTTACTGACGAGCAATGACATCAATAAAATATTACACATGGAGAGGCTGATTTAGGAATATTCCTCACTTATGAGACTAGCGTAGAAAACTACACAGGTCCATTTTGTGAGATTCTGTCTGTATATTAACTTCATCAGGTTTGTAATGCGCTTATGTGGTTAATTCTACTTTGTTTCGCGGTGTTGGAACAACGGAGTTTCACTTCTATAGGATGGCTCGACTTGAATGACTTTCCCACTGGGTCACCGTGACGCAGCATTATTCTAGACGAGAATTAATCGTATGAATCGTTTCACGGAAGGGCGCTTTAAGGCCGGTTGTGTTGTTTCAAGTTTCAATAGCCTTAAATTGTTTCTTTTATTCGAACAAGACGGCGGGGAGCAATAAGAAGCAACCTGTTTAGTATAAATGTAAAGAAACATTTTAAGAAAAAATTGTTTGCAAAAATATCGTAAAGTCACAGTCATTTTGTTAAAATTTGCGAATCGAAGCTAACAGGGCCAGAGTTTATATACATAAGTAAATACTATTTCACACCTTCCAGTATTAAACCTATTAGATAAGAAAAACGATTACGCTTTTTAAAATAAGTTAGTCAAGAAAGTAAAAAAAAAATACTTACTAAGTAGGTTTAAATATTATAATTAAAGTAAGTATTATGTACCGTTTTTAAAAGCGGGGTTCAGTTGTCATGTTGTTCAGTTCATGTTGTCAACGCTTATTTAATCTTATTATCATCCTCCTACTTAATTATTCCAAAAACCTTCCCCAATTTGATTTGGGATTTAATTTCATTACAATAAACTCGACTAGCCTCGCATTCAAAACGCCTAAAGTAAACAGAAATATAATTATAGACTTTAAACAAAAACTTTCCTACGCCAGATACTTCGAAAGTGGTTACCGGGCAATGAAGACAAACTTGCTTTCTTAATTAAATTGAACGAAACTAGGCTTGTTTTATGAAACTGTCATCTAGATTTGTTGAGCTAGTGATTGAACATATTTAGATTGTTTTTTCTTGTGCAATATTACATACCATGACTAGCTAGCTCGTACCGCACTTCTGAAATTATCGACTAGGGCAAGATAAGGATTTTCGTTCAGTATACTGGGTATACTCTTATCATCCATAGCTACTAAGACAAAAAAATAATATTTTATATGAATTACTTCTACTTGACAACTGATTGATAATGTAATTGACAATGTAACGTTCCGTGACCAGCTCGGCATGCGCCTTTTTCCATTCTTTGTGCTGTGCATATCAAAAAGTAACGGTATCACATCAGCCAGACAAGTACCAGTCAACAATTATTTGCACATAAGAACACACAAAAAAATTCTACGTCGTAGGAATCTGGAATTAAACTGGCAATTGCCTGCCACGCCATCGCCAAAGTCGTCTATTCCATCGTGTACAATCCTTGGTCTATCACATTTTACTTTGTAAACCAGGTTTATTCTAAGCTTAACCTCTGAGCTTCAAATAAAGTAACTGTTCAGCTTTGCTCAAAGACTAGCTACTTTTAAACAAGCTTAAAGTTCAACGAATACACTTCTGTCAAAAACAGCAAAAAAGCTGGATAGTAAATGAAGCTAATTCCTTTTAAAAAAGTTTTTAATTCACGCTTCGGACTATCCAGTGTTGCTACATCATTGTTCGCTTCGTCCGCGAAAGCTATTGTTCTAGCGAGGGTTTTTCTATTAAGTGCCTAATTAAGCCATCTATTAGGCGGGCTTGGTGTTGGCAATGAGTGGTGATGCTACTTTTTTCTGTGCTTGAGACTGCTTTTAATTGATGAGATGTAGAAGAGGCTGGCAAACATGTACATAAAAATTATAAGAGAAAATAAAATCCCCATTACTGCATTTTAATGTTCCAAGCAGAACTTTTAGGTACATTCCTATATTAAGCGTACCTGGATCCTCCACAAACTATAGGCGGAATTCGTATGTGGTGCGGGCGAGCAGAACAGTCAATGTTTTTGTCAAGTTATTGCACATTGATCTGTTCAATACTGGTATTATTCCCAAGGCAAGACGATGCTTAGCACAAAATTTCTTTAGCCCTAAAGTTTAACTTATTTACTGTTTAGCATAGTGATAGAAAAGTTTGTTAAATTGGTGTTCACATTGAATAACTATTCTATTACTATCAGTGAAAACCTGTAATTGGCTCTCTGTTTCTATCATAGATTTTAACGACATTTATCATAGCTGTTGGTTTTCCGAAAATAAATAAATAAAAAAATAAATAAAATTACATCAAAACATTTTATTGACTGAAAACGGAATAATATGGTAAATAATTGATTTATTGTTTTAATATTATGAATTTTCTTATAATTGCATGTTTATATAATTGTTGTATTTTTTTAATAACTGTAGACACTTTATACACATCAATGCATAATTCAATTCGTATTTTATACCATCGTAGAATATAAATTGAATTATTTCCACAATAATTGAACACTCCCTGCCCCCGAGCCAAATATTTCATGTACATAACTAGACTCTACTCAAAGAGTGATGATAGGGTTTAGACAGTTTAAACATATAATCAAAACATAGGCTTTCAGTGCTCCTATGGTAGCTTTTCCATAAGTTTTCTCAACTATATTTTTCAACTATACAACTGCCGTGTGGAATCAGCTGTCGTCAGCGGTATTTCCGAACCGATACCACATAGGGACCTCCTAGAAACGAGCCTACTTCTACCTCAAAGGCCGGCAACGCACTTACAGCTTCTCTGATGTTGCAGGTGTCCGTGGGCGGCTGTAATCACTTATCATCAGATGAGCAGCTTGCTCGTTTGCCCCTCTTCCATAAAAAAAACTATAGTATGTATGTATGTTGGTATGAGCTATTGGCTAACTCAAGTGACGGAGTTTTTA
Source organism: Scotopteryx bipunctaria (assembly GCA_949320045.1). NCBI lineage: Eukaryota > Metazoa > Arthropoda > Insecta > Lepidoptera > Geometridae > Scotopteryx > Scotopteryx bipunctaria. Next base: position 5,406,739 of record OX439450.1, on the reverse strand, counting down.
GGCCATCTAAAGGCCTCCGTCATGGCTTAACAACTTAAAAGCCGGGACCGACTGTTTAACGTGCCCTCCGAAGCACGGAAACGCTCAGCCACTTGCGGTCACCCATCCCAATTTGTGACCGCGCATATCGTTGCTTAAGTTTAACGATCAATCAAGAACGCCTAAGCAAGCTACGCCACGAGCGCTTCAATAGTGATTTTTTGTAAACTAAAGTAGTTAAACATAATGTTGTCATACAAACAACTACTAGGTAAGATTAGACGGATTAGCGGCACGGTGTCCGTGTACATTCTGAATTTGATACCTGCGCTGTACCTAATAATGTATGTTTGATGTAAAATTACATAATATTTGATTTTCACTGAAGTCCTTAGCCAGTGTAGCCTAGGCAAACTCATGGTAGAATTAATCATAAATGCCTCTGTAAGTGCTCCTAACCTTGTTAGTCTGTTACCCACGGTAAACACAACCAGAAATTATATTTAACCAAGAACAATTAATAAAGCTGCTGTTTGTGTAAATCACGTTATTTAAATGAGAACGTCTTAATAGAACAGTGGCCAGCATCAGAAGTTGATATTTTTAAAGTTAAAAAATGAATTATTGCAAGTACTGTATGCAAGTTCAAATCAGTGCTAATCTGTATACCTACTGTTCTTTATCCTTTAAAAAAAATACTTATAATTGGTTAGTTTCTTTCAGAAAAAGGTTATGGAACTTAATTTGATCCAAATTTATTTTTGTTGTTATAATTTTCATTGAAATTACTTTTAAAAGCAAAAGTTTAAATTGATTAAAATACCTTAAAATCACACTACGAATAAACTATGAAATATTGAAGAGTAAATTATTGATCATCAACAAGAACACAAGTGTACCCAATGTAATCTACTTTTAATTCATTCATTCTCATTCGCAAGCGGCGCGAGTGCAAACCGCGGTACGTCATTTCACTGCGGTTGCCGCGCGGAAAACGCGCGGGGGACGCGCGGCGGGTGTGCGGCTGACGCGCGCGCGACGGACACGCTGCGGCCACGTGCTCTGACAGCTGCGGAATGGTGTCCGCATGAAATACGAGAGCTTTCGATGATTTTCTTATGATACTTAGATTTTGCGGCGATTGTTTCGATCCAGCGGCGCTCTAAGGTTTATTAAAATACTGTTTAAATATCACTCGGACGTAATAAAAAAAATCTCATCAAAATCCTGCTGTTATAAATAAAACCTCTGTGCACTAAACGAACTTGCGTTAAAATTATGAATTGTAATTATTACTAGTGATGGGCCGTAGTTCGTTTCGCATTCGGTTAAACCGAACTTCGGCAGCTTGAACCAAACTTCGGCATTCGGCTGGAATTCGGTTTAAATGCTGAACACTCGGTACTCCAAATATTAAAATAACAAAATTGCTTGACTAAAATAATAAAACTGAATCAGTAAAATAATACTTAATAATCAAAGGTATTTATTTATTGGTCGTTACTTGTCTAATTCACAATGAAATGTTTTTATTTAACAACTTTTTTATTTATTAAATTACACCAAAAATTTAATGAAATTAGCAGTTTTAAAACTTTCTTTTAATTCTAAGCATTGAAATAATCAGCACAATACATTTTATAATCACAGGTGTTCATTTGTTATGTTTGTTTTTTTTTAATCAGATAAGTGTATGAAATTAAATTAGCATTATTTTTAACATCATTAGAATTTTATCATCAAACAAATAACTTCAAAAATCAATATATTTTTATTTTTGTGTAATATTCATTATAATCTGATTACCTACCTACTGGTATTGAAAATTTAACAAGGGCAGGTTATGGTACCAAACACCAAGGACCCTGCCTTCAGGCAAGCCTCCTAGGCACGAGTCTATTACGTTTTCATTCGTATAGATTTCCTGCCTCAGAGAAAAGTCACTCAGAATATACCGAGCTTCCAGGAGGCGATCGTGCGGCGACATGTTATTTTCGAGAAAGTGCAGTCAAACTAGGCCGAACTTTTCATTTTCACCGAATGTTCGGCCGAAGTTCGTATTCGGTTGAAACCACATTCGATCCATCACTAGTTATTACTACTTGTCAATCATCAACTATTATATCGTAGGTATCTTACCTATGGTATAATTGGATAAAAAGATGATTCTTGGCTTTGACTCTCGCTCTATCAGTAATGAGCTCGACTTTGATGCGGCCGGGTTGAACGTGTGAGGTCTTCATACGTATTGTGGTACAAGTAGGACAATGTGGCGATAAACCGAAGATGAACAAATATGTATGTAAAATCAACCAATAGGTACTCATTGAATCTTCGCATCACGTCATCTGCGAGTGATTCTATTTGTTAATTCGATTTAATGGAGTACTTAGGACGTGATTATTGATAAGTAAAATAGTGAATGCAGTGAGCTATTTTAAATTCTTAATCTTTTGCCGTTAAAATATTTTTATAATGCCATATTCAGCTAGCTTTGTACGTACAGTCCATAAAATATTTGAATAGCTCGTAAGGATTTTATCTATTGGTCCAAAATAAGTGTCTATTTTTATTTCCAAAGGACCACTTGGAAGTCAATAAAAATATAAAGCAGCAGATAAGGTATCGGACATAAAATACTGGGAATCGCTGCGTCATGGACCCTTGCCCTGGCGAATGAGATTTCAATTTTACCACTCCACATATACGGCTTTTAGGCTTTGCATATGTAATACGGGCCTTATGTTTTTGGAGTGACTTCTTGAAGTCAAATCCGCTCAGAAATGGTGCGTTTTATACTACAGTTTACTGACTTGTGACCTAGGTAAACGAATATTTGGTTAAAAGTGATCGAATTAACACCATTTCTTGTAATGAAGCGCTCGTGGCGTAGCTTGCTTAGACGTTCTTGATTGATCGTTGAAGTTAAGCAGCGTTGTGCGCGGTCACAATCGGGATGGGTGACCACAAGTGGCATTACGAGCTGGGCGCTTCCGTGCTTCGGAGGGCACGTTAAATTGTCGGTCCCGGCTTTCAAGTCGTAAAGCCAAGACGGAGGCCTTCAGGCGGCCTAAAAACTCCGTCACAAGAGCTGGCACTAGCTCATACGAACTTACTTTTTTTTTGTAATTCAAAATGTGCTTCGCCAATCCCATCCACTACTGTCAAGATCAATTTTCGAAAAGAAAGACGAAAAAATCAGTTACAATACATAGAGTTCTGTATACGAAAATGGGCTTTATTTCCACCGCCTCATGTTATAAGTCAGTGTGTCACAAAGGTAACAGTACGGGCGTAACCTCGTTTGCTTTACAAAGGACGTAATAAAAATGGACGTTGTAGCTATTGTGCGCGATTATGTATCGTTCCGTATCGCTCGTATCGGGATACGTGCCAAATAAGTCACGTTGTGGAGACACACTGCCAGGCTTTTTGAATTCGAACAAGTTCATCAGCTACATTGTTATCGACTATAGAATCTTACCAAAAATATTATCTCTGGTATCAATTATAGAAAATCCATTTTTAGGGTTCCGTGCCCGAATTGTGCCAACGGGACCCTATTACTAACTATTTTTGATTTATACCTATTCAAATGTTTTACATTTTACTAAATTCATATATTTAAATAATGACCCGTAAAAAACGGTGTACTTGCGTTTAAAAACCACACAACAATGTACGGTGATGACAGCCATCATCTATTTTCTCTTCGAATATTCAAGAAAATTCATATTTTACGGCAAATGTATGGGGCCAATGAGACGCCTGGGTATACGCTACAGTGTTTTGCACTATAAGAGGTCTTAAAAGTGAAAAAGCGATCTAGACAGTCTGACCCGGGACAGTCTCGACTAGATAATATTTTTATCTGGATAAATACCAATATTTTAAGATTATCAGTTAAATTGTTTTAAAGTTTAGTAATCATTTTGAATTTGACTGATAAATTTTCTGAAAAAGTTACTATTTCTAGTTGTTTAGAATATTGAGTATTGGTGGTCTAGTAGTCACCCCGCCTTCCGATCCTGGGGTCGTGAGTTCAAATCCGGTAGTGTACAAATGGATTTTCTGTGCGAAAAATTTATGTGCACTACACCAGTACTCTAAAACGGTGAAAGAAAACATCGTGAGGAAACCCGCAGCTTAGTCAGTTCAGCACGTATTGACCATGTTTTTCCTCGGGACAAAGCCGACTAAGTTGAGAGGATGGAATAGGTGCTGGACAAGCCTACTCCATCTTAATTCGTCGCGGGCACTACAGCGTCCCGTTTGTGAAGGTAAAAGTTGCCTCCTGACTCTGTATAAACCATCTACTATAGATGGTAAAAGGCCTTAGTTTTTTTAGAATATTGATTAGTACTTATATAAACCTAGCTAAGTGGGGCTACATCGACCCATCCCGGAGCGAATACCTGCAGTTAACACGAGCATGAAGCACCTATTCTTATGCCCTCTCTCAGCGACCACACACGAGAGGACCTCAACCAGGCAATGGAGAGGGGTGCGAGAGTTGCCGAAAACTGGGCAAGAAAATAAAAGTCATTGACATTAAAGAAGTATATGAAACTAAGTAAAGCTCAATAATATAACAGTTTTCCTCCCGATACGGCGTTTGATGTGGTCGTTTCAGGCCGATTTGTATCGTGCTTCGTATCTTCTTTCCGATAAGTATCACTTTTACGGGGTTGTTGATTGAAATGTTACAGCAACTTTTACGCTTACATCGATTTTATCTAGCTTATCAGCTTATCCTTTTTTAGGTACGTAAAGTACAAGAAGAAATAGAGTCTTACTAAGTAATTTATACTTATACTAAGTAATTTATACAGCGTCAGGAGGCAACTACAGAGATACTGTAATGTCTAAGATGGTTTAAGATTAAGGACCTGTTTCACCACCTTCAAATAAAGCGCTGAGTAAGCTAGTAACCGGTAACTTATAATGTCAATTTCACAACATGAGTAGCGCTAATCATAGGATTAACCGTTGAAATTGACAAAAGTTACTCGTAACCTTTACCTGCCAAGTAACGTTACTGAGGAATTAACTAATCAATATTTTACTCAGAGTTGATGACTGAGGCGCTAAATAAGTTTAATAACCCCCCTTCTTTCAGTCTGTTTTCATCTATAATATAAAAATGAATCGCAAAATGTGTTCGTAAGCGCATAACTCAACAACGCCTGGACCAATTTGGCCAAACCTTTTTTTAAAATGTTCGTTGAAGTTCAAGGATGGTTTTTACGGCGAGAAAAATTAGAATTATTGCTGGAAAAACCCTAAAAATAGCCCTTTTCTTTTTCCCATACAAATGATTTGTAACTAAAACGTAGTCAATTTGAGCTTTATTGCTATGGTATAAAGTTCATATTAAATTACAAATCTTTTTGACAGGACGAAGTCTGTCGGGTCAGCTAGTATGCACATAATTTTTTTGCAACAAAATATGTAATGGATTTCCAACAGCATTTGGATCGAATGCTGGGGTACTTCCGAATAGGAAGACGTGGCTTACAAAGGAAAGCACTACATATAATTAATAGAGTAAAAACAGTATGAATAGCATCAAAGCTACACGTATTTCTAAATGGCTACCGACAATTTTGTCATTTGAGAGCTATAGAGCAGCATCTATTGTATCTATGGTATACTTTACGTCTCGAATGTCTTTGCACAAGGTTCAGCCGACAGAGTGTCTCGGCCAATCTAAGCCATATCTCTTTGACATAAGGTCGAAACAGAACAGCACCTGCTTGCTTTACAGACGGCATTGTATTTGTTTCGAACAGCGCAAAATGGGATTACTTGTTCTCAGAGTGTTTGGCGAAATTTTGTTACTAAAGCGAAAAGGTTCGCTTGGAATTACGAGATTATTGTATTTCGTCTTGTTAATAACGAACTCGGGTGTTCGATTGCAAGGATAAGTAGGATTACTGCCAATAAAAATGTATTACAAAGCTGCCAAGTCGATGTGGATTTGCAAAATGTTTTGTTAAGTTCGGGGCTCCAGAAGTTTTGAAACTTGTCGCTCCAGTTACGAAAAGATACCATATTTCCACAAGAAATATTATAACCGGATACTTTACCAAACAAACAATTATATTTTGGCCGATCATAATAAAAAATAATACGAAAAAAAACTTTTTAACAAAGAAAGTCTAATTGTCTCAGCATAATAGTGCATGAGAGCACTGGTGGTCTAGTGGCATCTGGCCCACCTTCCTAACCCAAGGTTGTGGGTTCAGATCCGGTCGAGCACCAATGGATTTCGTGTTCGAAAAATGAATGTGTATACCAGTACTACAGAAGGAAAACATCGTGAGGAAACTTGCATGTCGTAGTCAAAGTCAAAGTATTTTTTTTTTATTCCATAAAATTACGGGGATCACTTGGAAATGAACCTAAAAAGTTCGAGAACATGTGTCAAGTGCATGAAAGTCTTTGAGGCGCACTTTCAATTCTTTCACCACACTGGTTCGAAGTCACTAGTGGCACGACTAGTAGTAGCATAAGAGTTTAGGTATTTTCCGATAGTAAGCAGAATACCAAGCGACCATTTTTCAAAATATAAATTGATTAAGAAATGCGGAGAACGCCGCCCACCATCTACATAAGAAGGAATTTATATTGAACCGGGCAAAGAAAGTTCGAAAAATAGGAAGAATATCCTATCGATAGATATAATATTGTACGAGTGTTCTTTAGTTCATTGGTGTATTGATCTCTGGATGATAGTAGCGGGATATCGGAACGGAATAGCTGTTGCCAATGACTGTGATTGTTCGCGTCTATTCGCCCCTTTTTATGATGTTTTTAGGGATTTTGATCGTCCAATACAGTCAGTGACCTTCGTGAGCTTAGGGAGATCATTGTGCGGATTTACATGACAATACGATTTCCGAGCTGGAGTCTTTTGGGAGAAAATGTTTGGAGATTTTTTGTTTTCATTAAGTAATTCGATTTTAAGATGCCATCTGACCTTCGCTTGATTTTGTTCAATCAGTAAAATCATAAGGTATTTAAAAAGCTTAGCTCAACTACTAACTAAATTAGGCTACTGTTTCCAATCGATTTATTGCATAACAATTTATTTCTACATAGATGATGAATACTGAATTACTTTCGCGATTACGAGTATATCGAATTAATTTTATCATCCATCAAAAAGTCCCCTCAAATCTAGGGCATACCATAACCTAAAAAACCTAATTTCGCGTCCTATAAAAGCGTGTACCGACACCCGTTAAACGCAGCCAAATCACTTTTGGTCGAGTAACAAAATCTAGTAATGGTCAATAAACGTCGTTTTAATTTGCAATTCGTAGCGTTATCTGGTCGTCTCACGTCAGCCGCGGCGGTATTACGGACCGGTCGATAGAACGAGCGGCTTTAAAACGACTTGATTGAAATACGTAAAACATTGAGATGCTAGAGTGATGCTCTTCTTAGAAACGTGTGATTCAAAATTCATATTTATGTTACTTGGACACGCTGAAGATAGGGCGTATCTATTGCTATTTATTTATGTTCAGCAGTTTGTGTCCCGCTGGGCAAAGGTCACACCCCATACTTTACAGACACCACGATCCAGGTATATGCTTTCCCAGTAAGCTATATTTTGCTAAGAAACTTTTTGTGAAGAAAAATAAAAATTATTATTTTTAAGCTATGTTTTAAGGAGTTAAAATTTCAAGCCATTTGTCGATGTCTAATAAAGTACAAGAAAATTGTCAATTTTTAAGCATTATTCTAACATTAGAGCACTGGAGGCACTATTGAAGATTTTTTTGATGGATTTTCCTGTTCGAAAAATGTATATATGCGCCAGTAGGTACCTATTCTCGAACGGTAAAGGAAAACATCGTGAGAAAACCGGCATGTCGTAGAACCTAATAAGTTCGAAAGCTTGTGTCAAGTGAACGAATGGAGCTTTTGAACAGCACCTTAAAATCTTTTCACCACACTGGTTCGAAATAACTAGTGACACGATTAACAGTTAATAGTAGTTCAAATATTTTCTAAAGCGATAGGTAAACCTTCGTAATAAGATCGCGAGTCACACTCACAAGGAATCCATCGTAAAGCTTTACTGCCGCGGTAATGACCCACTCGTAAAATATCGCCAATTTAGTCCGCACTCAGACACGCCGCGTTTATTGGCTGCGGTGTGGACGTGGCCTTAGTGCCTGACAGAGAATGCAGTGTGCTTGTGGGTGTGTGAAATGTCTGGCGTTGTCTTAGGTGATTATTTAATTTATAGCACGTTATGTTGTAAAGCAAGTACCTATCTACTCGTAAGTAGGTAGTGCTATTTTTTTAAATCCGAAGTGTCCGAAGTTTTAAAAGCCTTCTCATACTCATGGCGTAGCGGCTGAACATATTTGAATGTCACTCTGAATAATGCTTAGCATCCAAAATATACATGACTTACCCCCGAATACTCAAACGCGACTCAGAGTTGAGCACGTCTCAACTCACGGTTTTTTGTCAGTTTCTGATGAAAATCTGTCAAAAAATCGTCATTTGAGACGTGATCAACTTTGAGATGCGTTTGAGTATTCTGGGGTTAGAATAATATATATTACGGTACTTTTTATCCGGGTACGACGCGAGCGAAGCCGTGTGTGAAAGCTAGTATCAAGTAATATGCAAATCAATATGTTGAAATTGCAAATTGTTGACATTTATTATGCGCCCATAGTAGGCATAATTATTATAAATGTCCCAAATGCTTAGACGTGACTTCTAAACTTGGAGTATGGAAAATCCATTATAGTATCTGGTAGATATCCAACCAAGCTTGGGTGTTGAAATAGAACCAAGTCTATTTCTTCCATTAGCAATCCACTTCCCCATCAAATTGTACCCGAATTCTTTTTAAATACAGAATGTTTACACAACATCCGAGACGATGTCAGATTCTTTTAACGTTGAAAAGTCCAAACATTCTTAGAAATCTCCAAAAAAGTCGTGTTTCCGTAATCAATGTACATTGTAATGAAGAAGCAACTAATTAACCCTTTGTAAGGGAGGCGAACAAACTGTAATTTATTCTGTGGCCCGGGGCCTTTCCGGCATTAGTGGGCTCGCCATGATACTTCAGTAATTATCTCGTTTTTACAAAGTGTTAAGAGCGTGTTCTCGATTGGGGTTGGGAAGGGACTTTAGCGTTTTCGGTCCACTTGTTTTAAACTGAAATTATAATGCTTTAGGCAAAGAAAAGAATGTACATACCTGTTATAACAACATGCTTATTATTATGAATATAACTAATTTATTCGATGAACCTTGAGAGACAGATTAGAGGGAGAAAATAATAATTGAATACAATGAAATTTGAAAAAAAAAACTGAAAAATAGATACTACATTTTTGAACACTAACTTATCTCTATTATTTAATAAATCTTATAAAAAGTTGAAAACAGGCCTCAATATTTGTAATAAATAAAATTCTCGTTTTTAAACAATCACAAGAATGCCATGAGCTGAACTGAACCGTCGAGATTAAACCAGCATCCCGTTTAATTTACAAGGAGAAAACATTAACGATAATGTTCTTTCTCTCGTAAAAAATACTTTATCGCTGCAGACGGGCCTTAAGTAATTAAGGCGAATTAACGTTAGGATGTTTACATCTGTACTGTTATTACTTTTTGATTGGATATTGGTAAGAAGTTATCAAAAATATTTTAATAATAAAACCTATTACAAAAATCAATCAACAAAGTAAACGGAGCATATTAAATAATTTTTTTTAAACGCATAGTTTAAATACATAAGTACATACGAGTACATACTTATTACATGTGGTACCATGGTACTCGTAGTTTCTGATACCCGCGTCACAGGGAATCCTAGTGTGGGGTCAGGACTTTGTATGTGACTGTTGGGTGTTATTTATTATTATTATCACGCTCGTATCCCTAACGGGGTGGGCAGAGCTACAAGTAATTATAAGAACACTTGCAGCCACTCCTGATCCAAGAGTCCCAAGATGGATATGAACCATGGTGACAGGTGATCAGCCCATCGCCCATATATATGGTCCATCATGTTGGAGAAGATACTATCCCTTAGTCGACTCTTACGACATGCTCGAGGTGAGAAGCAGCTGGACGCATTCTATGTCTTTTCTTTCAGCAGATAAGTACACATAGTTTATGACCTAGAAGCATAATATAGTTTTTATTCGGCCAGGTAAAACGCGAGCGCAGTCACGGGTGGATGTTAGTGTGAAAATGAATACTTTACCTAAACAACAATGTACTCGTATGCAAATGCACGGCAGCCGAAACTGCTGGAAGTTCTTATTTTTGCGAAACCGTTTCGCGAATGAGTTTATTTTCACAGGAAAGTCAAAATGAAACAAAAAGAGCGAAAACTCGCCATAGTCAGCGGCAGACTCAGCGTTTCTCAACTTTACGACCGGCGTCAGATCTCAATTAAAATCCAACAATTTCAGCCCCATTTCTATACAATTTCGGGGTACGAAATGAAATTAAAGTTGGGTAACACCGACGCAGATTACTTTACGTGTAGTCTGTCGAGCTCTGTCGAGCTGTCGTGTTCTCATAATGCTACCTACCGCAGCATTTAGGCAACTGCTCTAATTGTTTCAATGTGTTTAACTATAGTTTATTAACATCGACAACGTTACTGAAACGTTACAGCGTTCTCGAATGGAGGCCACGGAGCTCAAAGTACACTTTCCATCCACCTCATAGATCGATGACATTTGACGATCTTGGTGGCGTGGCGGGCGAGTGCTTGGCTGAGAGGCATGAGGCGTGGGCTCGATTCCGTTGCGGGAGAAAATGATCATAATCATAATCATTTATTTGCATTGATCGTTTTTCTGCAAATATTTCTTCCGGGTCTGGGTGTTGGAATATTATAAAAACAAAAGATATAATATTATATCAGCCATCTGGTTCCCATAGTACGGCCTTGCTTAGTTCGGGGCTAGATGGTGCTCGCTGTGTGATATGTTCATAAATATTTAAATAAATATTGTGAATCGTCCTGGAAGTGTATTGGGGAGCCCTATGTCTAGTGGACTATAAAGAATGCTGATAATAAAGACATTACTATATTAAGTTATTTTACCTCTACAAAACCTTTTCTCCAAGGACAAAAGTTATAACTTAAAATACCTGATGAATAAATGATCTTTGTATCTTTGAATGAATAAAAACAATAACTCGATTTGTAAATCAGAACCCTTTTTGATGATGTTTAGAGCATCAAATGTATATGCAGATACGATTCTTCAACGAAACCCAACAGAACTTTTGCTCATTGTAAAACATGGGTACAATATTCCGCCATGAATAAAACATGATGATCCCAAAATAACAATCACCTTAGAAAACACCGAAATTATACGACGTATCCGAAACTGATAAAAACCGTCTTAAAAACAACAATTCATTTTCTGGTGGTAAAACTTTGGAATCCTCCAGGAGGCAACAGACGGTTCTAAGGATCTTTATTCTTAACGCTTTTTCAATTCTAGTATTCTTACTACTTGAAATGTTATCCTTACTTATATTATATGTTATCCTTACTTACTCGTATATTGAGGCGAATGTGAATGGTACCGTTGGAAGGGAAAGACCGTATCTGGACCAAATTACCGACGTTTTGGAAAAGGGCCAGGTCAAGAGTGACGACGAGCAAGCACGAGGGAATGAAGCGAAAGAAGTATGTCTGGATCATAGCAAATGGAGATCCGTGATCTTTGACTACCCCTATGTGAGACAGGCGTGATTTTATGTATGTACTAGCTGCCAACCGCGGCTTCGCTGGCATGGTAATCGGATAAAAAATAGCCTATATGTTAATCCAGTACATGTACTATGTATATTTCAAGTTTTATTCAAATCCGTTCAGCCGTTTAGGCGTGAAAGGGTAACAAACATTTATACATCCATACATACAAACTTTCGCGTTAATAATATTAGTAGGAAGGATAGGATGTACTATATACTAATATTATAAATGCGAAAGTGTGTTTTCACGTTTGTTGGTTTGACTTTTATTCACGCCGTAGCTGAGCAATAAGATCGACTTAATTTTTCACATAACTATTAATAAAAGATATGTGGACATTTCACACAGCGCCATTTAGCTCCAAACTAAGCAAAACTTGTACTATGGATGCCAGATGGATGATAGAATACTTATATACTTGTTTTATTTATGTATTTATGTATTTATTTTATTTATTAATTTATTTCTCCAGTAGCGGGAATCGAATCCGCGCCTCTTGCGTCTCAGCCAAATACTCGCCCGCTACGCCACCAAGGTCGTCTATAGTTTAAGGACTGGAGAATGGCGGAGTATACTTTTCTTACTTACGATACTTCGCATACCACTTTCAAATAATTAATTCGGCTGTCTTTCATTACGAAGATCTACGAAAGGGGTAGAACAACATAAAAATATCTTAAACTATTCTCGAATATCTCCTGCATCAGGTCGAAGTAGGAAAGTAAATAATAAATAATTCAATAGCTGTCCGAATTCATTATAGCTATCATGCTTACTAGCCCGCAGGCACGATAGTAGGTAACATTTACAAAGACCTATCATATACTCGTTCCATATGGAAAGAACTAGTCGTGTAATTGGTACTTTCGAACCAATTGATGAAAGGATTTAAAGTGCGGCTGAAAGGCTCCTTTCATGCACTTGACACATGTTTTTGAACTTTATAGGTTCTACGATATGCCGGTTTCCTCACGATGTTTTCCTTCAACGTTTGAGAGTACTGATATAGCGCACAAAATAAATCTAACAGAAAAGTCCATAGCTGCACGACCGGATTTGAACCCACGACTTTAGGATCAGAAGGCGGGATCGCTACCACTAGACCACCAGTGCTCTCAAATGATGAATGAAATACTAATACAACTCGTGTCACTAATCTTCATCTAATATGGCGAAAAAGGGTCTTCTTTTGTGTATCTTTTAGTCTCTTTTACTCATGTTTTCCAAATTTTTACGACATGTATGGTTCTACGATTATAAAGAATTTTGTATATAAACTACTCAATGAATCCGCCAATTTCTTAACGATGAAAATATTTGCTGCTTTTCTTCTTAAAAACTGTTTTCATCTCTTCCATTAATAAGTTCCGTCAACTCTTGTTTGAGAATTGGCCGAACACAACGTAAACACTGATTATTTAGACAGTTATGTTATGTTGCATGTAGCTTAAGTATTTAACTTTGATTGTACATATAACTTTGGTTCTGTTATCTGTACATAATTAATTAAATTCTTGTTCTCACTCTCTTTGTTGTTTCATCTTTGCATGCTGTGTTTATCTTTAACTGTTTGTGCATTTACTTTAAATACATTGTATTGTCTTTATTTAATGTACTATTATAAAAATTATTCATAAATCTTTATATCCTATCCTAATATTATAAACGCGAAAGTTTGTATGTTCGGATTTATGGGTGTAAGGATGTTTGTTACTCTTTCACGCAAAAACAGCTGAACGGATTTGAATGACTTGGAACATACATAGTACATGTACTGGATTAACATATAGGCTATTTTTTATCCAAGTACCACGGGAGCGAAGCCGCGGGCGGCAGCTAGTATAAAAGAAAAAATAACGATTTGAAGATATATTATTTTGGACTACGTGTAGTAGGATAGTTCAAAAGTAGTCTTAGAAGTAAGTCCAATAAATCAGTGTTATGTTTTCATAAGAATTCATATTTGGAAGAGTAACGAGGTAGGAGTAGCGGTGGGCGGGCGGCCGAGTGGGCGGGCGGAAACTGTAGTGCCTACTCTTGTATACCTACAGGAGACTGGGTCAGTCGCGATCTCATTAGAGTTATTGACGTTCGTCGCGTGTCCTTTGTTTCACTTTGTGATATTAGAGGTAGCTTTTACACGGAGAATGTGCGTATCGTCTGTTACGTACAACGACCCTCCAAGTACGTATAATCAAAAACAATGCGGTAAAGCTGAGTGCTTTAAGACATAGATTTTTTGCGGATAAAATAAATTGGGTATTGTTTGAAAGTATTTGTAAATAAGGAATTTTCGATTTGATCTGCATTTATAAATATCTATTTTATGTTTTTCTTTACCGTTTCGGAGTATACGACCGGATTTGAACCTTAGGATCGGAAGGCGGGGTCACTACCAATTAGACCACCAGTACTCTCATGCATTTTTAATCATAATAAAAACATCTACAATATTTAAACGTCTTGGTCCGTTGAATTTACGCTTACAGCGTTCTAGTGAATTGTGAATTATATTGTAATCAAGATAAGGCAAGTCAAGCTTTTCCCATAGATAAAAACTGACGAAACAAAGTAACGCAGAGGACTTACCTTTACTAGCACCGTCCGGGCCGCGCAGTATCGAGCATTCCTCTATAGTGCCGAACGGCGTGAACAGCTGGCGCACATCCTCTTCGCTTTGCTGTTTACTCAGCATGCCCACGAACAGCTTCCGATCTGCAAAGAACTGCACTTTAGTATCGGCGAGAGGCAGTACGTTCCGCGTTCGTGTGGAATGGATAGATTCGTTTGTTTAGCTTTAAAAAGAACAAAAAAGTACGTTTTAACATGTTTGGGTATGGGTTAGAAATCAGAATATCTTGTAGGGAATCAAAAAGACTTGTTCCTAATACATTTCTAAACATTTCGATAGTAATCTTGCCAAAAAAAAAATCAATTATATTGACAATATTGACAATGGTATTTTCACAATATTTTTTGTACCTGTGTTTTTGACCAAATAAAATACAATGTGTTTTTGGATTGTAAGAGTAGAAAGAGTAAAACTGGTCCCCTACAAGATCTTTTCAGGTTGATTGTACAAAATATTTTTATGGTTTACAAATGTATCCATTTAAGGCTAAACGCACAGCTAGCATGGAACGCAATCGTACAATCAGCCACACCACATCAAGCCTAGCAGTGGTGCCTGAGCAACTTTAGCTGGACTTCAGTGCAGATTACCCTGAGAAACTTCCAAAGTGGTGATGTAAAATGACTGGAGTTCAACGACAACCGTGAATAATCATAAGAGCAAGCGCACACAAGGCAACTTATTGCGTGTAAAGTTGCGCGACATTGACAACTAATTAAAATACGTTATCGAATAGAATCGATTACCTTGTTAAAAAAAAAAAAGAATTTATCAACTTTTATAGCACCACAATCGAGCTTTAGTCTCCCAAACACCAAATACAATGATTTTTGGATACAATATTTAATTAAAACACATCTTTACTTTAAAACAAGGAACTTTTTTGTTGATACAATATCCAAAAACATTTGTGTCATAAAAAAAATCAGAACCGCTTATAACTTTAAATCATTAACGATTTCAATTATAAATTGTTCAATTGTATATTGCTGTTCAAATAGACATATAGTTTTATAAGCGATTTTGATATTTTCGTAGCGCAGTGTGCGCGCAGACTAAATTCTACTGTTGTCAATGTTGAATCAAAAGGGACAGCCTATAACCTCGTGTATTCAGAAATAAACAATAATATACTAAATTCAGCCAATTACTATGAAATTTTCTGAATACACTTTACATTGCTTCGGTACAGTTGTAACCCCCAAAAGCCCTCTCTAACCACCTATACAACGGTGGACAACAACCATAGCTTGCTAGGTATAGACACATAACACACAGTTTTAGTTATTTTTACAACGGTCAAAACGCACAAAATTCAAACCCAGGTAAGAAACACATAAAAAAATTAGCCACATTACACTAAAATGTTGCATGATCGGAGGGTTTCGTAGAGGATCGCTACGAAACTGCTACGAAACTCTCGGGGGTCATCTCAGGTTATTCAGACTTCTGCTCGAGCTTACTTACAACGCGTCACCCAATTCGTTTGTTTTATTGCAGTAATTTTGAGGCGTGGTCATGGCTCTTTACAGAAATCGATATAGGTATCAAATTAATGGTATAATAACATAAATTCACACTAATACGCTTTATGAATACGAAAACAAAATATGTTTACAGCACGACGATTACTAAATGTGCACAGTGAGTGTCCGTCCGCTCCACGTCGAATGCGGAGTGCCACTCCATCCAGAGTGCCACTTTCCAACAAATATAACTAACTTTTATTATAACACAACAACAAACTTAAATAAACTAAAAAAAAGACTGTCACCCTAGTTAACAGAAAAACAATTGAAAAAAAAATATACCTCTGGATTTTTATTATTCTCAAAATATAATAGAGTTCGAATTTTAAAAGTCATTTTTTATTTAAAAGTTACTATCAAAATATATACAAAACATAAACAAAAAATGTATCTAAATTAAAAACAAAACTTCAAAATAACAAAAAAAATTGGATGTATAGACAAGTGGCACTTGATTCGACGTGTAGCTACCTCACTACGCGCTATCCACAAACAGTGACAACAGTATAGCCTATTGCACGCACAACAAACGCTACCTGAGTCCTCTACGCGCGCCGTCCGCTCACGCCGCCTGCAACACAAGAATACGCTACACACGCTTACTCTACTGAAATCGTCAACTGGGAGTCTTTTGTCTAATATAATGTGGTAAAAATAAATAAAAAAACTGATATAATACGAATATAGATTTACGGAGAAGTAATCGCTGAATAATGTATAGTAATTATTTTTCTTGTAACTTTTCTACAATGCACTGCTTTTATTTTTTCTCCAAACTACACAAAGGTTAGCTGGGAGAAAATGCTAATTAGCATTAAGTTCGCCTATGTACATGTTTTTTTGTGTGCAATAAAGAATTAATCGCAGAACAATTTTTTCATATCAAAGTTTTATTTCAATCATAAAATATATTTTTTAAATAAATTTCTTGAACTATTGAATGTTTCATATTCATAAATTAACAACCGGTGTCGTCTAAACAACTGTGCGAACTAACAAAGGCTAATAGTTCAAAGTTTCACTAAAGCGCACTTCATACTCGACTTGCTCGCAAAAAGTCAAGTTAAAAGTCAGTTTTACGTTAACGAGTCCCATAAGTAAAATTTGCAGTACACTGGAAACTTCCGTTCTTAAGCGTTTTAATAAGCTCCCTACTGGGTCCCACTAAAGCAGGGAATTGGTAATTTTTACCCCGTTTCGTCCCAATAAGAGGTTCATCCGGGAATGAAATGTAAACATCACAGGCCGAGATAATCGTCTCGATAACGATGTGATTCTATGTACACAATGAGATGTGAAATGGAGCACCAATATACTGCAATTTAATTATACCTATTGTTCATTATAAACGTGGCGCTGATTGATTTGAACTTCTCCATAATTTTAACTGAATTCAGTGGTTTCACCCTTAACTTTGCTACTCGTTCCCATTTTAATTAAAACCGCCCAAAACTTAACCTTTCATCTTTTAATTAGCCTCTGAATTATCCGACTGAGTTATTCCATTCCTATCTAACCTGTAAATGTATCCGTGGCCTTATTACCAACTCGCTGTGAAATTATCTCAATTTAGATGGTCATTAGCAGAGTCGCATGGGAGAGATATCCGACTGTCCGGGCATAAATCTGAATTTAATGACCAACCCCAACTGGTTCTAATATTTCCGAACATTGTTGCGGGACAAACGTCCCGGTTGTACTCGTTAAGTGTACGCGCACCTTTATAATTTGATGTTTTTGCCTTTGTAATTTGCGTCGTGTTTTCGCGTTTATTTGGATGCCGTGTTATAAATGTCACGGTTTTATTTTACAAATTGTAATGAGGGGGCTTTGCGGATTTTGTTCTTTATTAGGAAACATATAGCAGCTTATTATGTTGTATCTTGTACTCATTTAACTTTTAGATTATCTAAGAGATCTCTAGATTTTTAACTCCAATATAAGAATTATAATATTTATGATCTGAGATCATAAATATGATATCTCTTATAATTACTATGTACATAGATATTGTTTGCAGATAACAAGCGATCAGTTTTTCTGCAATAAAAAAATTAAAAATCTTCATCATCTAATTTCATATTGGAAATGGTAGTAAGACGTAAACCATTCGTAGGTTCAATGTCTATCTATTCTGGAATCAATTGAACTACAGCCTCAGAACTCTGGGACAAGCTACAGTATAAAGGAATTCCAATTCTAAACAAGATTATGCCACAAAGGGCCTGACCATAGCACTGGTTTTTAGTGATTTGAATTTCCAACGAGTCGTATATTTTTGACACAGTCAATCCTAATTGGCAATTTTTTTGCATCACATTATTTTTTTTCGGACATAAGTCGCGAGAAAAACGGGATTCAGTCAAATTCTCATAGTGATTCACAAACTTTGCTTATTTATTTCATTCATTTATAAGTTTTTTTGTTTACCTATATAGTCCCGCTATATAGTGCTGGGTAAATAAAGATCTTTTCCAAACTCCGCCAACCATCTCGGCCTTTCAAGGTCTCTTACCATTTCTCGCTCGAAGGAGTAGAGTTCGTCCCGCCAACTCCTTCTTGGTCGATTTTGTGTTATTTTTTACCTATTTTTTTTACTTTTATGCAGAAGTTACTCGTTAGTGGAAAGTCCTAACTAGTGCTTATTCCCCGGGCTCGCATGGCGGCACGGTGGCGTGCTGGATTAAACATCACTATGAGAGTTACACAGTTAAGCTGTTTCCAAGTTACAGGAATGATGTACTTTGGACAGCTTTGCAAACTGTCTAATTATGTCCCTGTAGTTTAGCACTATTACATTATATTTTGAAGGTTTATTCGGTAAACAGATACAGAAATTATAACCGATGGTGTTTGAAAATCCTTGGGAAAGATCGTTGTCCTATAGTAGGTTATTAAAAAAAATAGTCAAGCTCGTCTCGGACCACACAGGGTCGGTCGCCACTCCTACGAAAAATATTTTTTTTTGAGGCCGGTGTGAAAATTTTAATTTTGTAAATACAATATTTATGAAACGGATCTTGGTAATCTTTTTCTGAAACTAGCATTATTACAAAAATCTACCTCGAATGTGGGCTTTCAAATCGCATTGTTCCCGTTAATGCCCCGCTACCGCTACGCCACCGCCTCGCTACCACGCAGCCACCGCAGCTTCTCATTAAGGGCTAATGCGACAATGCCGTTAAATAAACTAATTATACGGCGGTTAGACTCCAACTCTTCGATACTAATTGAGTGGTTGACCATTGAGTTATAATTACCACAGAAGTTCTGATGAAGTTTGTTACAAAAAGACAAACAAACAATTTTCAAACCTCACTATCTCTTCTACTTGCTATCCTACTGATAATATACGAATGTTTGGCTTTTTTATGTTTGTGTCTCAATCAAGCCCTAGTATAACAGATTCAAAAGATTTTTGAATGAATGAATGAATGAATGAATGAATGAATGAATGAAACATTTATTTGGCACACAAAAAAAAACCTTAAACTAACTTATATACTACTTAACTAAAAGTGTGGGTGCCAAAAAGGCGTCCAGCTTAGCATGTGTTGGAAGTAAGTACTTTTTGGAGTAGACTAGTAGGTATGTCACTTGAAATAGCATAATATTACCCATAGCCTGTCTTTGCCCACTGCTGGGCAAAGTCTCCCTTCGCTATTTACCATCCAACACGGTTCTGAACTAGCTTAATACAATTACAACCCACGATCTTGACTTAGAAAACCAAGCCACTTTTATTGTCCAAAACATTCCGAATTCCGTTCACATCTCCAGCGCTCAATTTACACGAAAAATACAACAGGAAGCGATGGTCCACCAATCAACGCTAATGTTGCATGAAACCTATCAATAATATCCGGGTGCCCTCATAAATATACGTTACATCGGAAAATCGCCTTACAGGAACAATATGTTGCCATGATTGATTAGGGGACTTGGTAATGTGCAAAGGTGCTTTGATGCAAGTTACCAGCTTTTTAGGGATCTGCATTAAAAATTGAGGAGAAAACTGAAGAACGTCGTGTCATAGTTGTTTCGAACCAGTTCGGTGAAAGAAATTTGAAGTGCGCCTCAAAGTCTCCTTTCGTGCACTTGATACATACATGATAATTATGATGATAGATAGCAGGACTGTTTCTTTCGTATTTTGTAAATCATATTTGTATTAGTTGTAAGTTTATTTTTGTTAATAAAAGTTTAATTACTACAACTATACTCGTTCCGAAACGAAATTTAAAGTCGTGTTTCTAGCTCTTTCGAACCGTGTGAAGGAATCAATTGACGATGACTTTTAAATGACATAGACAATGACATTACGAGTATTATCGTTAGGTCATTTATTTGTTTTCTACCAAGTTATGCAGTGAGAATTTGGCATTCTTAACTGAAGAATAAAAGAAATATACAGTCTCTTGGATAGCTCTTCATTTCGTTTCCATTCCACTCCACTGAAAACCTTGAGTAGTTTTTAAAAGAAATATTTTCTAAGTAGAGGAAAAGTGACCGTGTTCTTTCGTGATCACGGTGTGTGCACCGAAGTACCGGGAAACTAAAAAACTGCCAAATCATGGTAAAAAATAATTTCAAGTGCAAAATTATTATACTGAACCTCAGATTTTGGTGTGACACTCACTTGACCGTATTATTTTTAATGGAGTAAATTAGGAAACGATGTATCGTTCAAAGGTTTTCCCGCTCATAAAGACCCGGATTTATGAATAGTGCTTTGTGTGCATGCACAATAGGGCGCCCTCTGTCCGTTCGGATTGTATACTTAAGTAGGTCAGATAAACTTAAAGTAAGGTTATGGTCCCAGTACCAGGCCTGTCACACGTAAATAAATAAATTAATTATAGGTTATCGTGTGACAATTTTTTTGTTAGATACCCTAATATTTTTTTTCATAATTTTCAAGTAGTAATCTGCAAGTCAAGGTTTGCAGGATTATTGAAAACATTTATCAGAAACTTTTATGGGAAAATCTGTAACGTAAGGGAAAGGGATTATAGCCATGACTTTCGAAACTTGGCCCCAGATGTTGCACACCCATGCATCGAGAATAAAGAAAATTGCTTTTGTAGACCCTACGGCGAATTTTGATTTCAGATTTCGGAACTGGCTGTAAATAGAAATTCTTATCAGCAATTTTTCTATTTCACGCCCACGAAAGCTATCCGGAAAAGCACGCGCTTCGTTTTATTGAATTTCAATAAGTAACCTGCAATTTAGTTTGAAACTTGAAAACCTGATCTGATACCCTGCTCTGTATAATAGCTTTATAATTATTTATCTCCCTCAGCAGCCATCAGGAACCCTTATTATCCGCGACGGGCCACCGTTTTTGCGTAATCAAGCCTCCAAGGTCACAGCGTCTTTGCTTCAGCAATTAAGCCTCGCCCTTTCAGTTTTAACATAAATTCGTTTCTAAATTGCTCTGTAGGTAGCTCGGGGCCGTTGAAGCGAAAATTTCAATGTTCAGCTGATTCCATTAATTAGGTATGCTGTGTTCGCCCCATCGCGCCAAGTTGAATAGCCAATTACATTGATAATTGGTCGTGCAGGTGTCTCTGGGACAAAGACACCGGCGCGCCAAGGCGAGAGCGATGGATACGAGCAGTAGCAGTTTAGAACACCGCTCCTAACTGCACACAAATGCACTAAATGAATGGAGGGAAATATAAAATACGGTGCTTTATACTTTCATACAAGTGTTTCTTAGACTCTTAGATTAAATAAACCCATAGCTGCGGTACATCAAAAGCGAATCTCTTGTTTTTTTAAACACGTAAACAAATACTTAATAAAAAAGTTTTTCTTTTAGGCTAGACAGGTGTTCATTCACACTAAAGTATTATTTAATTTTATTTATAAAAGTAAGTGTGATATTGTAACGATGGTTTTGCTTTTTATCAGGTATAAGTAGGTACTATACATAATTATAATGATAGAATGATCCGATCTTTAATTATTGTACATCTATTGCACAAAAAACACCGTTTGTAGGTGACAACGGATTGTGGACATCGCATAAGCCCTCTTAAGTGTGACCAGAATCTGATCCAACGATTACGATTCCAAACTGTGTCTCGTTTTTGCTGCAAAGCCTCTTCGGACATTAATCAGATTATGCCACATTATAGTGGTGGTAATGTGGCGAAATGATTTAGCGCGGGTAAGGGACCAATCGAGGTGATTCATTTGTGAATTATGAAGTGTGATTACGTAATGGAGTTGTTTAATGTAAAATTAAGTTGAAAAGGCGTTACGAATGATATCAACGATGTCCGTAAAAACTTTGCAAACTAAATTTTAAATCAATCTCTTTTAATTTAAAATGCGACGTTTAATTTGTTTTATCCTCATCCACAACCAATAAACATAATCACTGCCACCCCACCTGTCAGTTACGTATACAGCGCCCCTCGCCACCACCGTCCAACACTGACAATGACATTCTCTGAAAACGCACCACGGATTAATACGAAAGCATTAATTAAACTCTATACCGCTTCCCCCGTAAATGAACCGGTGGATGTATAAATGTAGCTGCCCCCGTGAATGCACCGATAGATTGAGACTCCTGTTTAATTTAATCAGGTTATGGTGTTACGAACAATAGGTTGGAACTCTATTGTTTTGTAGGCGCGGGAGCGAGAAATTGGGTCTGCGTCCAGCTTGAAATCATCTACTGTAGGAAACAAGGTGTTCATAGCAAAGATAATACAATGCCAGTCGTGTTTAAATCCTATCATCAAAAGTATTATGCTTATGTACCCGCACGAGTGAAGGACAGCCCATAATGAGCTTTCTAAATTCATATTTTGTTGTTCCCTATGATTGTTATGTATCTCAATCAGTTAAAACAACCGTAAACATTATGACATGTGCCATCAAAAAGTTTTTATAGCTAGCGATTAAGCATAAAGGCTTTTGTTGATAAAACGACTGTATTGCATATAATATCTGTTTTTAATGTTTCGAGTTGTGCTTCCATATTCCATATTGTTGTGCTGAGAACTTTATGTATTTTTGCTTTGTAATAAAGCATTTCAGGATTATGAAGTAGAATATCCTTCGGTACAGTAGATGGGTATTCCAGTTCATAAGTTCTAAGCAATGACCTTTTTCTGTCCACTTACAAACACACTGATTCTCCATGCATGAACGCGTCAATGTCTGAAGTATAATGAAAAATGTTTTTTGTATACATCACCATTTCACCCATCGCAATTCGGCTAACCAGAAACCCAGCCAATAATACACGACCACGGCAGTCAAATGGCGAGCGCGCCGTGGTTACATTTAATAGTCATAATTGCTGGTGTCCGGTTTGAGGCTGTTTGATCCAGTCCGAAACTAAATTGGACCAATGCAATTAATTTACCCGAGAACGGTAGCCGGCGATATTAATATGGAAAGGTGAAGTAGGCTCGTTCGAATTATGCTCATGGTTTTGGCGTTCCGATGGATCATTTATTGCAATTTGGTCGTCTCTACCAGCACTTTAATCCGTTTGCCAACATGCCTTTAGGCCGCTATAGCCTATTCTATGGCCTCATTATCATTGACCTAACCACCGCGTAGTTGGCTTGTTCTTGGTTGGGTGAGTTTGGCTCTAAAAAGGGGGAAAAAAAACTGGCTGATTTTGGAATGATTTTTAATACGATGACCATGTTGGTTGTCCATGTATGCTATAGAAAAGAAAACGAAATTTAGTAAATATTTAAGTGGGTAAGTCATGTCCGTTTTCAAAATTCAATTACGTTTCAATCTACTAATCAATGCAGCTTCATTGGCTCATTAGTTCAAGATGTCCCTAAACTATCGGGCCGAACTCAAAGTTGGGCCCAATAGGCGTGTCCGGGGCAAAGTTCCTCGCATTAATGAGACGACAATGATTCGGCTCCCGGACTTGGATAACTCCCGAATTAGCTGGAACTGTTCTTTGTTGTGTCTTTGTGTCGTGTTCTCGAAAATAAATATAATTTTGTAAAAAATCTGTGTCTTATTTGTATCAACTAGAGGATATTCTCCTTCTAAGAGATCCTTCATCAGATGGTTTAGCGTAACTATTTCCATAATGGCAATTATGACGTACTTTATTTCAATCTGCGAAGTGATATTTTGTTCGTAGCAATTAGCCATAATCGTTCTGCTGTGGTGGCAATTTTCATCAATCCGTCATTAGTTAAGGCGTAAAGTTTGGAGCCGCTTATCCCGAGCTCAGGCCCGCTGTCCCGGCTGATTAATTCACGTGGCAGAATGCAGAAGACATTGTCGCTGGATACGCAAAACTGAGGCTTTGGTAGTCGAGGCAGTGAGCAGACAACGTCAGCTAAGAAGTTTAGTGAATAGTCTTATGGCACCAATTGCTTGACAACTCAAGACAATAAAACTTAGTCTCGATTGCATAGAGAGTTTTAATAGACTACCTAAGAGCATGAAAAGAGCCTTTGAGGCGCACTTTAAATCCTTTTATCACACTGGTTCGAAAGAACTAGTGACATGACTAGCCTACCTAAAGCATTCTGTACTTAGTGTACGACAAAAATCTCAGGAATTCAAGTAATTTACTCTATTCAATTTTATGCACCCTAAACAACATTCATCCAAATGACTTTGTATTCAATAATCTGGGTCACATAAAATATTTATCGGTTCAACGTCGTTGTCCATTCTAGTTTCCCTAACAAGCAAAGGACAAGGAGGGCGAGGGGCGGGCTCGTCCCGCCAGGTGTCACTGTCAGCTGCACCTCCGCTACAACACCATTCGTCAATGCCGAATCTGTATTTGGAAATGTTTAATTTATTGAGCATTATTTAGTGGCTATCCCTTTCGTGGATACGGAATTTGGGAAGGCTGAAATGTTACAGAGATTGAATGAGGCTTGCCTTAACTTGAATTATTGTTGGTTAGGCTAAATAATTTCCTTAGAAGCGGTCTACCCATTAGTAAGAGCTGATTTGAATTTTAAACATTCCGTTAAATTCATAATATTGGATTATATACCAAGTTTTTGGTGTCTATGTTCTGTGCCGCTTATTTGCAATTCTCCGTTGACGTTATGTCCTACAATGTTGGATGTCAATTGAATGTCCATCAAGCGTTGAGAGCACAGAGAGACCGCGCAAACTCACACATCAAACATTATACGTGTGTGTGTGTTACCTCCTGTTACCTCCTATACGGCTGAGAACATAATTGTGCCAAGGCGTATTGAGGTCTGTAATTAGTTCTCAATTAACATGGTGACAGAACAGTTCATGTTCAAGCAAGTAGGCTGTGTTTAATTCAAGATGCTAATAATATGGTTGTTGTAATTACTATCACACGCATTGCTGACACAATATCTAGATTAGCGTTCTTTTAGAAATTTTATAAGATGACTAGTGGAACACCCGCGGTTTTACTCGCTAGAGTAGATTCTTTTGGTTGGATCTCGTGTTTGAACAGCCTTGACATTGACACACCGTTGCACTTCTTTGGTAAACCTCTAAATTCGTTATCATTTTGTATTGAAAGAATCCAAATCAAGTTTCAAGCAAATCGAACCATCCGTTAAAAAGTTTCCATACAATCTTTAACAATCTCGGGGTCTTAAAAAAACGGGGTCCTCGTTTCGGGGGTAGTTTGGAAAATATTTCACCATAGACTTTTACTAAATTTATTTGATTGTATTTATGCTAAATTTCAAGTTTGAAAGTTCAAGGAATACGATTTTTCATACAAACGATTATACCCTTTTTCACCCCCTTAGGGCGTTAATTTGTTGGCAAATAATAAAATTAATAAAAAATAGGTGAGGGTTTGAATCGCACTGATTCGATTACTAGCTCATTATCTGGTCATTAGTTCTTTTTAACATCATTGATCTATCTTTGACAAGGTTGAGGCAGGATTTGGCTTTTCGATTAATGATTTGTTGGAAAACAATAGATACTGGTTTGAATTTCACTGACCAGTCACTGACTAAGCATCATGAGGCTTTTTGTTTTAAACTTTAATCTAAACATTAGAGTTGTTCAGACACCGAAACTGGTCAATTTTCAGAGATTCAAAACATCGTCCAACGGTCCGCGCGGGGCTGCGTAGGGATTATGGTCCATCGGTGGATTACCACCGGATTAAAGCGGATACCCCTACGGTATGAAGCTACGCACGAGATTGGCTACTGACTTCGATCCTGATTACGAAACTTTTAGGAATCTAATAATGCTTTCGACTAATAGCTACGATGGAGAGTAGAATTAAGAGCATTAATAAGTTTTTATAAGATAGGGCGAGATGGCGTTCATTAGGGAGGCCTATGTCCAGCTGCTATAGGTAGATGATGATGATGATGAAGTTTTGTGCTGTTATGTTTTTTATTACTAAGCCTCCGCTATCCGTCTGCCCGTCCGAACATCCGTCTGTCAGCGGACCGTAATATTGAAATTTTCGATGTTTATATTTCTATTGCCGCTATAACAACAAATAACAAAAATAAAATAAAAGGGGCCCTATACAACAAACATTTTTGCACATGTACGATAGCAAGAAACCTTTCGTGTGCGAATTTGACTCGCACTTGATCAGTTTTTTTCAAATCGCATGGTAAGAGAAAAAACATGGAGGAGATGCTAAATAAAATAATCTGTTGATCTTATCTAAACGAATTGAAGAAAGTTTTACATTCCTATGAAACTTAAACCCGTTCGATCTCCTGTTAGCCTCGAACGTTCTTCTTACATACCGAACTAGGCACCCTTTCACATTTTCTGTTCTTGTTGGGAAGAAATAGTTTACAAGCCACAACTATCCTAAAATATTTCAGAACGTCGTAAAAATTTAGGCTGTATAAAAAAACACTCCCGAGTATTAGGTCTAACAGTAGGCAGTGTAGTGCTAAGCATTTTATCTTGATACGCAGACACAGTTTTATGCTCGTTACCTAGATCTCGTTCGACGCCTAAGACCTAAAACTGCGTCATAAGCAAAACGATGGCATTACTTTGATAAATGGAATGGTTCTAATAGACTTTTATGGCAGCAAGCGTGAGTACAAAGTAGGTTTATAAAGAGTTATAGTTGAAAGTTGTGACTTTGCTCGGGAAATCGATCACGCTACAGTACGCTACAGTAACTTGTCAAACGTTATCTCTCAGTTTCTAAATCGGAGACTTAGTTTTAAGAGGTTAAAGACTCACATGTCATATTTTTTTGAACAGTTCAAATAAAAATATATGATAACAAAATACTCGTATATCAAATATTTTTCATACATAAAATGCTGATTATTTGCAAATTGTTCGTTAGCAGTCATGATTCTGTTATCTAAACTCCCATGTTCATAAGATTTAGATTCGCACAATCACAAAATGTATAGTATAGTACCTACCTTTACGCCAATTAGCAATCGGACCATTGAGTGAGGTCTGTATCGTCTCTGCATTCAAATGCGCAAATAGAGCAATAATGTCCGACTTCAGAAAGATACTATCTGTGTCATTAAATAATCAATGGGTCGATCCGGCCCTGGGTCGGATGGGTCGCCATAGAACGTTGTGGGTTCGCACTTGGACGACTTTGTCATTAAAGTGGAACATAAATTGAGGAATTTAATAATGGAGATTGTTATTGACAAGTTGCGGTGGGTAATATTAGACGGGAAAGTTACTTCGGATCGGTGACACTGGAACTCGTCATGCGTAGTAGTTTGGGCTAACATTTTAAACTTGATTTTCATTTGTTATGAGTTTGTACGATATTGTATTTTTTTTGTTGTTGCAATTCTACTAATGAAGGTTAAATCTCGAGTAAGTACTAAACAGCTTCTAGTACTAATCTTTATAAAAAGCTTGTCAAAATGTAGAGGGGTGCAATAACGCTATCACAAGCCTTGATATTAGGTACATTTTAGAATAAAATTAACGGTTATTTTGTAATCGCCTTAACCAAATAGTGAACTAATAAGCCACCCAAATTGAATAGCCTGGTAGGTTTCAATACAATTTAGTTTCTAATTAGTGTCGTCAAATCTGTCTCTTTTTTGGATTCGGACCAAAATAAAAAGCAATTAATCTCCCCTCTTGTGGAGCTGTACGTGCGAGCCTCTGGATAATGAATGAAGGGCCGAACTGAAAGGCCAAGCGGCGATATTAAATCGTTACGTGTAATACGACCTACGTGTCCTCCTCGAGTGGAAACTTTTATCACTAATTCAGGGGATGATCGATATCTCTTCGTTCACTTGGAAATGGTGGCCGTTATAATGACGGCCATTATCTATAGAAGAGCTTCTTGACTCTCTGACTGACCTGTAAGTAAACAGAATACTTACTCCGCTGGTATGACCAGGCGGACGCATTTTTTATCTTATTGTATTTTAGAGAAGTAGCATAGAAATGCTTATATCCAACAGTGGGTGAAATCTGGATATGGTGATGATGATGATGAGATATTTAATGATTTCCTATACTCTTAAAAATACAAAGATTGAAGTTTATTAAAAAATAAGTCCCAGTAAAATAAAATGCGTGCGTTTTGCTAATATATCAACTGCTCAATTGTAGACGAGGAAAACGATCATTATTAATTTAAGATAAAGTTAAATGTTTCTCGGTACAATAAGTTTTCAATAACGGCCCCCGATTTATGGAAGCAAATGCTTATGGAACTTGAAAACTACACCAATAATACATGTGACCTTTATCAAGTTTTGACGTCTGAAAGTCTGTGCAGTGTACAATGATCAATTTATTAATTTCTGTCTACTTGTCTATCAATAATTGTAATATTCCTCAATTAGAATGAAAGAGTTAAGCATGTGTTCTGTCAAGCGGATATATTTGAATAAATTAGATGTACTGAAATAATAAGGGTTAATTATGCCTGTCTACTTGCTTGACCTACTCACAAAGAGAAGTAGGTGCTTGAAGAACTTTAGATAAAATTCATTCGGTACTCTATCGACTAAAGTAAGAATTGATTCTTGAGAATAATCTACGATTAAAAATCCTTATTTCACACTATTTACATTAGTAATGCTTAAATCCAAATAATGTCATTTTTTTACCAAAACCCAACCATAGTGCATTATATTCAACTAATGATGCTGGATTCACACTGTTTCTGACTTTAAATTATCGGAAGGAAATAGGAAAAAAACCGTAAACAAAAGAAAATAATTCCAGACCTGATTCCAAAAATCCAACTAACAAGAGCATCTTAAATAACAAACCAGTTGGAAAGTTATTATCCGGACGATGGGACGCTCGAGCGGCTCTATTGAATATAGAGCCTCATTAATTCGGCCTAGAAGCCTCCAGTCCACTCATTTCACAACTATTTTGCAAAACCAGCCTCGACTGTGCAGCTGGTAAACTTGAATTAAAAAAAAAACTTAGAAATATTTGGAAATTTTGGCAAATTTTACACAAATAATAAATCCGAAAGTTCAAATATGGATGCTTTTGTAACGGCTGAACAGATTTCAATGAACCTAGTTCATGATGAACGCCTGAGTCTTTTTATAATGTGGCGTAACTGTAATGAAATAAAATTCTAAACGTCCTTGTTAAACAAGTTTTAAACGTTTCATTCTGATAAGTCGATCGTATTAAAAGGTCTTTACATATTGCTTATGTAAAGTCTTTTTAATACGATACCACTAATTTTCCAAAACAATGTGCTCAATTTTGACTGAATTCCCGTTAAAATTGAATTATTTATCAAACGAGATATTAAAATGCTTTTACGGACTATAAAGACGGAATTATTATTTGAATGCTAATAGCTACAATAAACCGTGTAACAGCTTTGGCGTCACATTGTATTAAGGAGGTTGTAGATACAAGATGTAGATTTGGTATAAAACAGGAAATCAAACGTTTTAGTGCCTGTTAAAGGTAGAATTTCGAAACAAGCGTGAGTGGCGACGCGATGGGGCTACTACGGCAATGTTTGATTTGATTTGGTCTTGTTTGATTTAATTTGATTTCTGGAAGAGATTTCTTATTAGCGATAAAACCTCCCGTTGTATATAATACCTTATTTAAACGGTTTAACAGATTTATTAGTTGTAAGGTGTGCAATAAAGAATGTTCATTCATCCATTCATTCAATGTTTGGGATGTTATGTCATTGACACTGCGCTTGAATGATACTACCTTGACGACCGGACCTCAGTGTTGTGGCGGGTGAGTGCTCGGCTGAGGTGCAAGAGGCGCAGGTTCAATTCCCGCAGCGGGAGAAATGTTTGCATGTTCTGCAAATATTTCTTAGGGTCTGGATAAAGTATTATTATGTATTATAAGTATGTATTTATAAAAAAAAGTATTTATGTATTATATCAGCCACCTAATTTCCATAGTACAAGCTTTGCTTAGTTTGGAGCTAGATATTTATATTTAGAAAGAACTATGTACATTCCAAGTTTCATTCCAATTCGTTCAGGTGTTAGGGCGCGATTGATGCACAAGTGCATACAAATTACTTAATATTAAATGTGAAAGTGTGTTTTTATGTTTATTGGTTTGTTTTTCTTTCCCGCAGCAAATGATCAATGGATTTTTCGGATAGAGATAGTTAGCTTCAGAGTGACATAGATATTTTTTATCCAGGTACGCGAGCGAAGCCGCGGGCGAAAGCTATCCTATATAATTATAAAAGCGTGCTATCTATTGGAAGCTATGAAGTCACACAAGCTCAACCATCGATTTCAATATTGAACCATAAAACATAACATTTCCAATAGAAACTATGGCATAGTTCTTAGGTATTATCGTTCTTAACGTGACCTAGTCAGCTGAAGATCGTAACTAAAGTCGTTGGGTGCATAGATTACAAGTTTATTAGCTGTGACGTCATGCAATATCAGCCTTAAGGTCTTTTGTGACGTCAGAGATTGCATCATGCGCGCATATTAATGTAGATAATGACTTAGTATAGAAGGTAAAGTTCTTACTCGTGCCAATCTATTGACTTTTTCTTTATAAAAAACTTCTTATATGAGTAAATAAACAATAACAAAGTCTTGTAGTAGTAGCCTAGTAGGTAATTTATACAGCGTTAGGAGGCAACTTTTACCTTCACAAACGGGACGCTGCTGTAGTGCCCGGGACGAATTAAGATGGAGTAGGCTTGCCCAGCACCTATTCCATCCTCTCAGCTTAGTCGGCCTTGCCCACAGGAAAGACATGGTCAGTAAGTGCGGAGCTAACTAAGTCGCGGGTTTCCTCACGATGTTTTCTTTCACCGTTTGAGAGTATTGGTATAGCGCACATAAATTTTAAGAACAGAAAAATCCATTAGTTAATGACCGGTTTTGAAACCATAACCTTAGGATTGGAAGGCGGGGTCACTACCAACTAGACCACCAGCGCTCTCAAGATAATAATAAGACAATGATGCTAATTCACAAAAATAGTATTTGTTCGAAGCATCGTGTCGTGAGTTGCACGAATAACTCAGACATTAGTCTGTTAAGAAAATGGTGCCTTCTCGAAGTTCTCGGGGGAATAGTGATGAGAAATATTCGAAGTAATTGGTACTGTATCTATAGAAACTACCACGGCAACTACTTTCCGTCTCCCGTCGAAAATCCAGAGAGAGACCAAAGGTATGCAATTTAGAAGAAATTTACAAATTCAAGCGGAGGAATATTTGTTAGACTACATAGACAGAACTTTAGATTTGTCCAGTTTTTTATATTCAATTTATTTATTTAATCGTATGACAGTATCATAGGCGTAACAAAATCTTGAAAATAAAATAAAATTATAAACTTAAAAACCTAATAACTATACAAAGATTCCCAAGCCAGGATACTGCTTCAGGAGGAAGATCTACTAAATCGGTCCAGGGTACGAGTGGATAGGGCAGCGTGAGATGATGTGCTCTATGGTCTGGTCCTCTTCACCGCATTCGCAGAGCGCCGAGTCTGTCCAGCCCCACTTTTGCCGAAAGTAGTTGTATCGGCCGTGTCCAGTAAGAAGCCTGTTTAGGCGACACCATAATTTGCGGGGCAGGAAGAAGCCTTTGTGTTTGGAAGTTTCTTTATATTCAATTAAATGTCAGAAATAATTTGGAGCAAATGATTGAAGCTCTGTGAAATCAAAGCTTCAAAAGCTTCAAAGTCATCAAGGTGGTCACTTATACCAAACAGTTGATAATAACTAGAATTATTTAAAAAGTTGTGTTCGGATAAGGCTGGTTCGAATTTTTGCATTCCCACCACTAGCTCAAGTACATGTCGTGAGAAGGCTCCATCATGTTGGATTCCCACTTGTTATTTATTAACAGGTCATAAGTGCTAAAATGTGTACAATTCATAAGTCCACTAGAACGTGTGTTGCCAGCACCTATAAATAATTCAGTGTCTCTGGGTGCTCCTCGACGAAGGCATTCGATGCCTTTACTCTTCTTAGTTTTATATATTTTTTGGCGGACTCGGGTAAATCTTGTTTCGTAGAATTTTCAGTCGATAGATGGAATGTAATTGTACGTTATTGAAGACAGGTGCGGAATAAAATATCATAAAATTTTGAGTAGAACTCGAAAATTCAGAGGGTGAAGTGAGTTCGGGTAATAGGAGGAGTGCCTTTGACAGGATATGGGAAACTGAAGAAATATTATTATGACGCGAAAATAAAAGTGAAGGATTAGAGCGATGGTGTGGATGTTGATTGAACCTCGCCATTAATCATTTTAAAGGTAGAAAGCTGCTGTTGGTCAAACAAAATGTTACTTGATTATGCGTGTTACTGCTCTAATAAAATCAAGACGACCATTAATCCCCAAAAAGCCCTAAACGTGACAACACAGCCACAAATTCAATTTAGCATGTTCGTTCATACCACCCAGCCACATAAATAAAACTTTTAGGCTTATGCCCCCAAAATGGCGAACTAAAAAGCTTTAAGGGCCCGGCAAAATTGAATTGGGCCAAACCTTTCTTGCTAAGCTATTTGCGAGTGGGCATCAAGGACATGGCTCGCGGAAATTATAATTGGGACATAATATGCGAAGTTGGGATCACAGGCTTAGGGATGCTGTTACGTTTTTACGGGTCGATTAATTTGTCCTTTCGCATGTTGTGGGATAAATGGGTATCGACGCAAAGGGTATTAAATTTTTGAGAAAATTTATGGGTGTATTTGATTGTGTGCAGAGGGCGAAACCAATCTCCTGATAAAAATTACTGCATATTATGACGAATAGATAATGCTTTGTACTATGTATACCATTATATTATGCTGAGTGCATTGTGTATTTTTTTACATTTTATACCTACCTATCTGTTATATTATATCCTTTTTAAATGTTTGCCGCTTAAATAAACGACATTGTATTGTATTTTCAAATATTCCTCATCAGATCAATCCCCGTAAATGTCAGCATAACATTCCATAAACCAACTGAAATGCCTGATGCTGGACGCAAACAATGCGTCGCATCAAAAAGATCATTGATGCACAGGCCATGTCGGGTTTCACCCTACAGATGAAATGCATTGGAAAACAAACATTGTCCAAGTCTGCGAAACTTTCGTTCCCAGTTACTCTGTTTCGACAGCGTTATTCCGAAGTCCACCACAGAGTTCTTACACACGACGGACGATGTGCGCCAAGTCGATGGTTGAAAGGTTACATCACTTTGTAATGTTCATCTACTCGTACTACTAACACTACTTCTACTATTCGTGTCCGTAGTTCTTTCGAACAAGTGTGATGAAAGTTTATTATTTCCATAGGATGTAAAGTGCCTACGAATACTTTTCCAGACTGTTTTTTGTACTTTGTGCTGTGTTATGGTAATGTAATACACGTGTTTTTATTTTTTTAAACTAAAATAACAAGTTTTTAACTAACCCGCTTTGTTTTAGATTTAGAAGAAAAATACGTAGCGCTCCTTTTGAAATTGTTGTACCTACTGAAAAGTGCTACAACATACTTTTATCGTGTGCAAGAGCCTTCAACGTTTGTCACTTTTCCTTCAGAAGCAACTTTAAAATATTTACGAGTGGAACTTTGGTGCAAGAAATTCTTCTCTTGTGGAGAATATTGTTCGAAAATGGAGTGTAGAAGTTTAATATTAGAGATAGATTATCTTAGTTTTGTCATTTGTGGATTTATTTGTTGCGGATTTTATGAGAACTCATATTCGGAAGAATTCTTAACGTAAAACAAAATTCTAAGTACGCGCGGGGTAAAGTTGCCTTAGTCGTTAGTATTATTATTGTTATTTATAGTTTTTATACTCGGTTCAGTAATGAAACCGGATTAACTGAAGTGCACGGGCCTAAGCCAAGTACACATCAACATTTCCTACCTAAATAAATTGGGCGAATCCTCAATGACATTGCAGTCTGTCTGCAAGAACTTGCGGACGATTCGGCATGTGTTAAGTATAACAGCTTTCTGCATAAGGATATAGGTGTGTTTTGGGAGGTCTAAGAGGTCAAGGGACTGGAAGAGCTGCTTTGGAATTACCCCTGTACTCGATATTACTATTGGTACGATGGAAACTTTTTGCAGACGCCACATACGAGATATTTCATTCTTGAGGTCAACATACTTCGACAATTTTTCTGAAATAGTGTTTATTATTATTCGTCTTAGTATTTATTTTTAAGTGAAGACTTAGAGCTAATTAGATGTTGCTAATTTACTTCGATCAAATAAAGTATTTTACATGATTTTGATATAATTTTATGCCTTATGACTATTAATTATCGCGGGCGTTAAAGAAGAAAAATATCATTGTCTCGCTTCGAATTAAAAAAGCGTCAATGTAAATCCAAATTAAATTGAATTACGTACTACACCGTTAACAGCCGTAAACTCATTAAAAAAATTAAGAAAACCCTCCTTAAATCATTATTTAAGGCTTACAGTTGTAGACATGTTGATACAACCGTATGTTTACTTGAATGAATAAACTTGCCAAAGGTTCCATAGATAAGGGTGCCCTGTTTATCATCTAGTGCGGTGTCGAGTGATACCGCACGACACTGATAAATCGACTGGGGCGGAGTAAGATATTTATTGTAAAACTAGATGGCGCCACTGGCACCATAGAACACGCTTTAATGCGTTTTGAGAAATATTTTGCGAAATATTTTTATGGGAGATATTTTGGCTAGAATCGAATCATTTTCACACACTTTCGAATTGATAATATTAGTTAGACACTGAAGTGATTAATATTGTTTTTGGAATTGATAAAAGTGTTTTTTAATGAATGTAAAATCTGTCTGAAATAATCCGTTTTCTTTGGAAACCTTCAGCCGAAAGGGTTAAGGGTTTTAAGGTTTTCAAGGGTCACGTCGAGTTACGTTGGTGATTTTGTTTGTAGAATTTTCCCTGCTTAGTTCGTTTCAACGTAAGTTAAACTTTTATTTTCAAAGCTGATATAGAAAAACTTGATGAAAAACACTCATAATAGAAGACCTATGGACATTTGCATTCAATATAGTAGTTACAATAAGGTTGTAATAAGTTGAATTGATCTATTTAGTTGTGTGACTACTTCTTTCGAAGCGATAAATTTACTTCCATGAACCATCAGCATTTGCCATAGAGCATTGATGGTCTAGTAGTCCAATTCTAAGGGAGCATGTTCGAATCCAGTAGTGCTCAAAAGCTATTTTGGGTTCGTGCATTTGAAACAATATTGTGCGCATTATTTTCAAATTGTGTAGGAAAATAATGTGAAAAATACAGTATATCGTACAATCCAAAAAAAAAAGAAAATGTTAAGTTCACATAAGGGGTTAATCCTTTCATCTGACTGGTTCGAAAGTACCAGATACACGAAGAGTCAAATTAACATTTCTTTCGTTATAAGAGAATATTAAAATCCAAAAGGCAATGTCAAAATACGGTTTTGATATATCTATGAGTTGACATGAAAGTAGTGCTGAATCCCGCTTACATATATAGCTAGGCCTTAACGAGGTGAGTCACGCGATCTATTATTATATCATTTGTTGCGACGCTTCGTGATTTATTCAATAGTAGTGCACCTGCTTTTGAAGGGTACATTTATTTGAATAATCCCTACTGGGTTTTTATAGGAAGTTACAAAAGATTTAATAAGAAGAGCATCATAAGATTGGTTAGTACTGCAAACTTTCACAAACCGTAATTATAAATACAATCTATGACATTATACAAACAAACATACATACATAGGCTGTTAAACTCATTACCCTTCTTATTAACATATGTGGAAAGGGTGGTTTGAATAGGTTTGCATAAGGTTACCTGCTTTCTTTGGTGTGTTTGTCTTATCTTTTATCTGTCTGTGTTTGTAGAGGTTTGCGACAAACCAACAAACATTGTGGAAGGGTTTATGTGTTCATTAAATACCCTCAAGTTCGTATGATTTTAATTTGAAATGCAAAGAAAACACATGTATTTCTTTGACTAACCGAATACCACTTTTTATTAGAATAATCAAAAATTAATTTAAACTACTGAACAAAGAGAAACATCGAAACAAATATTGGATGAGACCAAACGGGTTCAAACGATTTTCGATTGATAATACGATACATTGAATGTTTAATGGAAAAAGTGTTAACCCGCATCTCAAATCAAAGCTTTAAATAGGACATACATATATATTGCAATGTAGATACATGCTACTTCGGTCTTACTTGCTGAAAAAAGTGACATGTTTCAACACTAAATCCTATCCTACTATATTATAAATGTAAAAGTTTGTGAGGATGTTTGTATGTTTGTGCTTCAATGCGCCTCCTGCGTCTCTGCTGAGCAATCGCCCGCTATGCCACCGAGGCCGTCAATTAAATAGTTCTAACAGAATACTTTTTTCAAGTGCACAAGGAAACGATGTTCAAACCTCTTAAGACGGTAATAAAGTATACCCAATCCGACCATCAGGCTGTCGGGGTGAATTTAAATAACAATTTAGCTAAATGATGCATCCGTGCAATGGCTGCTAATTGTCTGTGTTTAAGGTTCCCTTGGAAATTGGTGATTCAATGCGTGCATTTTTGCTTAATTGTTAGATTCACGATGAAATTGGAACTTACTTTGAAGTAGGATCCGTTTTTATGATTTCATCCTAGAAGCATTGTTCATTAAGAAAGGAATTCCTGAAATCAACTGCTAGAGGACTCAGCGGGAAGCTAAAAAAAAGACTCAACACAGACAAAACAACGGGACATTTCGTTGAATAATAAAGTTTTAAAACAAATAAACCGGTCAAGTAGGAGTCAAATTCGCACATGAAGAGTTCCGTACCATAGTACATGTACATAAATGTTTCTTGTACGCCATATACACAGTGGCAGCACGTTCCCTATTCTGCCCTCATAGTGAAGAACGCAGTAACTATGTCAAACATGTTTTGATACGTGAGTCAGAACAGAATGTTGTATTTTGTCAGGCGATTCCGTATATGTATCTAACTATTTTGTGTCAAAAATGCTAGTTACTGCGTTCTTCACTAGGAGGGCAGTATTAAAATCAAGCAAAATATGCAAAATGAAACACGTCTCTTCTATGAGGGGGTATTATTAAGGGGGTCAATTTTAAATGTTATTGTTATTTTTGTATAAATCAGTAAATCTTAAGTCGTTTGAAAAAGAAATACACAAAAATTCTACAGAAAAAAAATGTGCAAAAAGTTACTCGACATATCCAATTACTGACCGCGCCTAGTGTTGCTTAACTTCGATGATCGATTACGAACGTAAAAATTAGTTTTTCTTGTATTCTTCTGCCTTATATTTTATTTTTATTATTTGTTGTTATAGCGGCAGTAGAAATACATACTCTGTGAAAATTTATACTCTCTACCTTGTGTTGTCTCTACCGGTTTAAGAAATACAGCCCGCTGATAGACGGGTAGACTGACAGACGGACAGATGGACGGACGAACAGTGGTGGCTTAGTAATAGGGTCCCGTTGGCACCATTCGGGTAAGAAACCCTTAAACCTGACTTCAATGTAAAAAAGGTCAAATACTTCTTTGAGTCATCCTATTAATAGAACCTAATAGAACCGAATGTAATCTAAGGTAATT
Organism: Scotopteryx bipunctaria; assembly: GCA_949320045.1. Lineage (NCBI taxonomy): Eukaryota > Metazoa > Arthropoda > Insecta > Lepidoptera > Geometridae > Scotopteryx > Scotopteryx bipunctaria. Next base: position 5,368,781 of record OX439450.1, on the reverse strand, counting down.
GATCTTTATACGCATGCGCAGTCAAGTAATTTTTATCACTCTGGGTACTATTATAAAACAAAAGTAAAATCGTAAACAAAAATATTTCGGCAATTCGTGATTCCAAGATAATGATGACATTTTCTTTGAGTTTTTAGGGATAAATGACACAAGAAGCAAAAGGCATCCAGCAAAAGTAGTATACCAAAATTAGATTAGCTTCTCTGCTGGACTGGGAGTAAAGAAAAAACATAGAATGCGTCCAGCCGCTTCTCTCCTCGAGTAACTCTGCTCACCCCAGTAGGGATACGGGCGTATGTATGGTACCTACCAAAATAAATGTAAGGCAACATAGCTGATAAGACTCTAACACAAAAATAGTTCCACAACTCATTCATAAAAAATATGTTCCTTGCGTGTCGCTCATATTTATGAGTACAACTTTGCTGTCGTCAGCAATTAGGTATTCATAAACGTAGTTGTAAAATTAACCGTAGAACGTGTTAGGAAAATTAAATAACATAGATAAGGATCGGTATATGTTTAAGTGAATTATACAAATGTAGAACATGAAGGAATGGTTCTAATTTATAGACTTGTTGTGTTGTCAAATTAAAATACGTAGTGTAATTGAAAGTGCTATGCCCTTTCGTAAAAATATCACCTTATTTAAAAGACAGAATTTTGTAGAAAACGCTCATCATGCACAATCACGCTCGTATCCCTAATGGGGTAGGCAGAGCCACATAAAACATAAGAAAATTTGCAGCCACTTCTGATTAACAGTCCCAAGATGGATATGGTGAACCTTGGTGACAGGTGAACAGCCCATCGCCCCCTATATATATGGGCCATCATGTTGGGAAGGATACTATCCCTTAGTACACTTTTACGACATGTTTGGGGAGAGAAGCAGCTGGACACATTTTATGTTTTTTTTTTACTCACAGCCCAACAGAAAAGTAAAAAATATCTATATGCAAAATAGCTGATTATATGAAAGAAAAACTTACCCCCGAATACTCAAACGCATCTCAAAATTGAGCACGTCTCAAATGACGATTTTTTGACAGATTTTCATCAGAAACTGTCAAAAAACCATGAGTTGAGACGTGCTCAACTCTGAGTCGCGTTTGAGTATTCGGGGGTTAGAATTGAATAATGCTCCAGCTCACTTTATTATTAGTACTTATTGTAAATTTTAAAGGTGTCTAAGTACTTTACCATCTAAATATATTAGATGATTCATACAGCGTCAGGAGGCTACTTTTTGTCTACACTAAAAGGACGCTAAAATGCTCATAAAAAGGAAATAATTATACAACAGACGCACTGCAGAAACGAGGCAGACCTAACAGCATCCTGAAGATGTTATGAAACTGTATTCATACATGTCAAAATATCCAAAAAAAAAATAAAATATAATATTTTTCTCTCAAGCTAGATCGCGTTACGAACAGTTCTAAATAATAAGACCTTTAAAATGATCCTTATTCGTATTTAAACTAAGTTATCATTGAAGTAAATTAACCTCAAAATGAATTACGTACTGTCTCCAAAATCATTACAAATTCTAATACATCAACATTGTGTTGCCATATTCACAAATTAGTTATCGATGTTCTATGAATAATATAGTGATGTCTGTCGATGATGAATTGATGAGCGCGGTTCCAGCAGTTATTAGTGAAAGTTCAATTATGAATGTTCGAATCAAAGCTTTAAAGGAATACCATATTGGATATACAAAAGTTGCCTCCACTTAGTTTACTTCTCTGCTGGACTGGGAGTAAGAGAAAACATAGAATGCGTCCAGCTGATAAGTCGACTAAGGGATAGTATCTTCCCCAACATGATGGATCATCTACGAACATATGGGCGATGGGCTGATCACCTGTCACCATGGTTCATATCCATCTTGGGACTTTGAATCACGAGTGGCTGCAAGCTTTTTTATGATTACTTACTTGTGACTCTGCCCACCCTATTAGGGATACGGGTGTGATATTATGTATGTATGTAGAAGTATTTATACAAAATAAGATGTATTTTAACAAATTGAAGCACATTTGAACTAAAATAGAATAGATAGTTTTGGAACATTGACCTCTATTGAACTAACGTAGTAATAATCTATTTAGTCGTGTCGTGTCGTGATGAAAGGATTTAAAGTGCGCCTCAATGGCTCCTAGGTACACTTTGCTTCGACACATGCTTTAGAAATTTAAGATTCTACGACATGTCGATTTCCTCACGATGTTTTCCTTCACCGTTTGAGAGTACTGGTATAGCGCACATAAATTTTTCGAACGGAAAAATCTATTGGTGCACGAACAGATTTGAACTTAAAACCTTAGGATCGGAAGGCGAAGACACTAGTGCCCTAGACTAGACCACCAGTGCTCTCAGAATTTCTTGTTAAAAACAATCATTCTTAGTAATTGTATCAGAAAGAGAATCCGTAAAGTTAGTCTAGTCTAACTCATTCTATGTTTAAGTTTCAATAATTTCCTGCGGGACCGGGACGGGACTATTTGACGATGGACGTTTGAATTATTAACGTAACCCTCTTCGGGTCATTTAGACCCCAAATTAAATTACAATAGCCATGTAAGTTGTCATAAAGGTTAACATGATTATTTCAATCTATCGTGATGGTCTTATCTATCTAGTCATGTCATTAGTTCTTTCAAACCAGTGTGGTGCAAGGGTTTAAAGTGCGCCCCAAAGGTTGAGAGGCTATGGTGGTTTTTAAACGGTTTTATTTAGCTTGCCCTGTTTGTTTTTTGTTTGAGTCGAATTTATAAAGAATAAAATAGAAAATAAAATCTTACCTCCTCTATTTTCACTATCTGCCGGTTTCACTTGTATTGCCCGGTTCATCTGGAAATAAATAGAATATATTAAATAAATATCAATATTAATAGATGTTTATGCACATTTTACACAGCACTGTCTAGCCCCAAACTAAGCAAAGCTTGTACTATGGGAACTAAATGGCTGATAGAATACTTATAATACATAATTACAACACCCAGACCCTTATATTGAATATTTATCTATCTAGTCGTGTCACGGGTTCTTTCGAACCAGTGTGGTGAAAGGATAACAGTGTGCCACCAGTAATTTAACATTTTTTTTGAATAGTTTTATACAAATAAATACTTTCCATTCACAATATTTTTTTTATAATTACTTAATTTTTTGAATACCTAAATAATACATAAATCTGAAATATGACACGAGTAAGAAAGGAATGAATACTGATAGAGGGATGGTATAAGTGCAGTAGGTAAGGGCAAGACATGATCATGATATTTTATACAAATTTTGACCCTGAATGAGGTACAAGATTCTACAACAAAAAATATTACTAAATATTTAATGCTGAAGCGGGAATCTGCTTTTCCAGCATTCCATCCGAATACGTCCATGCCACAAAGTTCCTATTTAGTCCAAACTTTCAGTATTATGCATACATTTAAATTTAAATGCACGGAATGATTGTATGATGCATTCAAATGTCATGAAATTATTAATGAAAATAGAATGGACATCAAAGTTCAAAGTTCGAGTTCAAAATTCAACTCTCTACCTATTACGGTTCATGAGATACAGCCCACTGACAGACGGACAGATGGACGGATAGAAGAACGGACAGACAGATGGACAGACCATGGAGGCTTAGTAATAGGGTCCCGTTGACACTTTTCGGGTACGGATCCCAAAAAAAATCTCTAGCATTTATTTATTACTGGGTACTTTCGAGATCAATATGGCTAAACTTTCTGTATTTCTATTCACAGATCAACTTCGTTTATTTCCATCAAACGTATGATCGGTTACAGTATTTTACTAAAGAACGACATAATTTTTGTTACCATAGCAACGTTATACTTGTGGCTGTCGTAAAGCGCCATACATTGTTGGACGGAAACTTCTTTTTGTGAAAATAAGTGACCAGGTCTATTACGCAACGATACATCATACATCTACAAGGGACTATTCCACAAGCAACGGCCTCGGGTCACTAGTCCAACAGCCGTAGAATCTCCGGATTAACCGGACACGGATACAGCTAATTGTAAGAGGCACACTGACCGAACATAGAGGGGTGCGATATAATCATACCATAGTCGTCCGTAAGTAGAATATTGAAACCGAGCATAAATAGATCAATCTGTATCACCTTATCCAACGTTCTATGGTTTCTGTGTAACCTAGTCAAGGATGTTATAATTATTTTTAAACTCAACATTATTACAAAGTTGATTATCTGGCTTGTGGATTAGATAAGAACTTGCATGTTATAATTTTAGTTATTAGTTTCAATACATAATGCTGGTTGTGATACCTTTTTTGAATAAATAAAATTATTAAATAAAATAACCTAAACGAAACTGCAACAGTATTCAAATCCCAACTGGCATAGATTCAGGCTTTCATTAGAGCTGACACAGTTTTGCTGTATTCATGCTCTTCAAGTGACGTAACGCACGTGCAGTCACGCGTTTACATTATAAACTCCAATATTATAAATAGTAGAAACATAAAAAAATAGTTATTTTGTACCTAATTAAAAATAAGTTCTAAAATCAAAACCCGACTACTGAAAAATAACGCAAAGGTAGAAACAAGAAATTATTCTCATTTGAAATTCTTATATAGCCGTTATGTACTCTAGAGGGCGCCATATTCAACATTGTGCAATCACCTAGTTTATTACTAGCGGACAATCGACTAAAATTCATTTGTCAAAATATGTTATGTAGTTTAGAAGTTATGAGGGAACAGATGCACATAAATACCGATCAAAATCATAACCCTCCTTTTCGCTTCGCCGTTTGGGGTTAGATGGCGCTGTGTGGAATGTCCGCGAATACTTATTTATTTTTATTCTTTTTTATTTAATGTAAAAAAATAAGCTATCCTTTTTTGTGCAAAAATAAAAGAATTAAACATTTGTTTTTTGATCATAGGAAACCTCATTGTAATCGAACGCGTGTTTATTAAATTTATATAATGAACTGCGCTTGAAAAATGTGTTACTGTTTTAAAACATTGCACTACAATATCTTGTGTAGTTTTTCACTGTCCAATTAGTTAGTACCTAATTGTTTTTCATAAGTTTTTCACGTATGCACTCAAGTAATCACTCTAGGGATACTTGAGCGGCTAGCTTGCATGTTGGCTTGCGTGTTCACTAACTATGGACAAGTGGATGAATGAAAAACGTTTATGGATAAAGAAAATGCATGTACCGTTATATATACTGGCACATTCACTCTACATCGTTTGTGACTGTCATTTATTTCTGACTGATGGCTATATCTACGATTTAAGCGTATATTTTGTGATGTAAAACCAATTTTATTTTTAATAAATTGTTATTTTTTATTAACTCTTAAATATAAATTAACTAGTGGAACGCCCCGCGACTTTTGCGTTGAGTTTTTTCACATAACTTAATTTACAATTATAAGATGCTTACACCATAAGACGATCAAGTACAACATCTAAATTTACATGCTTTTAGTACTAACTTGTCAGTCAGTCAGTAACATATTAAGAGTTTTATATATTTAGATTTTGGAAGTAATTTTTTTTAAGTATACAATATATTACGACGGCCTCAGTGGCGTGGCGGGCGAGTGCTCGGCTGAGATGCAAGAGGCGCCGGTTCGATTTCCGCTGCGGGAGAAATGTTTGTATGTTCTGCAAATATTTCTTCCGGGTCTGGGTGTAGTAGTATTATATGCATAAGTATATGTATATTAAAAAAATGTATATAAGTATTCTATCAGCCATCGGTTGCCCATAGTACAAGCTTTGCTTAGTTTGGGGCTAGATGGCGCTGTGTCAAATGTCCACAAATATTTATTTATTTATTAATCTCTATTTTTAGGTAGTCCAGACGTAGGTTAGTCCATGTGTCATGTTTCTCACATGTGAACTAAACGAGTCGACCACAACGCTTCGAATGCTCGCGGCCTGTGGTTTCATACGTTTCTATTTTGTAAGGCGCGAATTGGGGAGGAAACATGTGTGAGATGAATGTTTCAATTTCAGGAGAATGTTGTTTTGACTTTAATTAGTGTTGCTTGAATTGTGGTTTGCTTGCTTGCTTCTTGCTATAGCGATTGTGAACTGAAAATTAAACAATCACACAACGCTAATATTGAATAATAGTATTTTTATATTTTATAGTAGGCATCATTATTCTCCTCCAATTCTCCCACTAGGTGGAGTCGGCACATGTTTCCCTCCTCCATCTTTTCCTATCACTCGTTATCTCAGTACTCACTCCTTTCACACAATCTTGTAATTATGTATATTGTATAGTAGTATTTTTACTATTCCATTCATTGTGATAATGTGTGATTAATATCGATTTCTTATTTTTATGCTAATAATACCACCATCCAATTTGTCCATCAGACATTCACTTCGTACAACTATTACTATTACTCTACTTATTATTATTATTTTTAGGTATATTTTTTCAATCTCGGCTTCTATGAGAGCCGGCATTATAAACAATGTGCACGGGCCTAAGCCAAGTGCGCATCGTTAAGGATGGCTGTTTGATTTTGAGCCCCAGAACTTGGTATCTGTACATCAGTTGAGAGATCCGTTTGCAGAAATTTGCGGACAATTCTACAAGTATTCAGAATTACTGCTTTTTGTAATAAGGCAAATATGTGTTTGGGTAGATCAAGTAGTGCGAGTGACTGTAACAGTTGTTTAGGAATAACACCGGTGGAAGACAACACTATGGGAATAATGGAAACTTTGTCTAGTTTCCACATCCGGGTTATTTCGTTTTTTAAATCTACATATTTTGAAAGCTTTTCCGCGATTGTGTTTTGCAAATTGTGTGTGTTAGGGATGGCTATATCTATGAGGAGTGCTGTTTTACTAGATTTATCAATAAGTGTTATGTCCGGTCTATTGTAATGTGTAGTTCTGTCTGTGAGGATGGCTCTATCAAAGTAAAGTTTATGTGTGCGGTTCTCTAACACTACTTCTGGTGTGTATTTATAATACGGAGTTGGTCTTGGGGATGTTTCTATCAAGTTGTATTTGATAGCTAATCGTTGGTGAATAATATTGGCTACCTGGTCGTGCCTGAACTTATAATCCGTTTGAGCGATCGATTTACAAGCCCCCGTTATGTGCTGGATGGTTTCAGATGAACTGTTGCAGCGCCTACACAGATCTGTAGCTAAATTTTGCATCTTCATGATGTACTTCTGATAGTTTCGAGTTTCAACCACTTGGTCCTGGATGGCTATCATAAACCCCTCTGTCTCAGGGAAGAGTTCTCCTCGATGAAGCCATTCGTTCGATGCTTGCATGTCGACGGTTGGTTGGCTCAAATCGTGGCGATGTCTTCCGTGAAGAGACTTTCGGGCCCATTCAGTAACTAGAGTCTGTCTGTCGGTTAGTTCTTCGTTTTTCTGTTTATTGCGTTCATGTAAATTGAGTGGTGTAAGCTTTCGGTCCAACTGGACTACTGACTTATGAAGTGTAGATGTTTCGGCTTTAGTGTGAAAATATGCCCGTAAAGATGCTATTTGTCGGTTGTGCAGATTAATAATGTCTATAATACCCCTGCCCCCCTCCATGCGAGATAAAATTTGTCTCTGGACACAAGCTCGCGGGTGGTGTTTGCGGTGTTTCGTCATGGTGACGTTTATAAGACGTTGCAGGTTTTTTAATTCCGTTTTGGTCCAGTTTATTATGCCGAAAGAGTATGTGAGAACAGGAATAGCGTAAGAATTTATAGCTTTTGTTGTGTATTTTGAGTAGAGTTGAGATTTTAAAACTGAATTTAGTCTATGCTTAAAGTTTTGTGTTAGTTTAGTTTTAATTTCTTTATAATGAATCAATTTGGATTGGTTGTAACCTAAATATTTGTACGCTTCATTTTCATTTAACGGGTCAATAGTTTCACCGGATCGCATTTCATACGTATGACTGTAACTTTCTCCTGCTCTAATTGAATTTATTTTACATTTATCTATACCGAACTCCATTGAGATGTCGTTTGAAAATTGTTCCGTAGTGTGGATTAATAGTTCTAGGTCAGTCTTGGTAGAGGCATACATTTTTATGTCATCCATATATAAGAGGTGGTTTAACTTATATTCTGGGTAGTCAGTCAGTCCATCAGTTATATTTCCAAGGCAGTATCCTAAGTTCATCGTATTAAGGCTATTTGATAGGGGATTTAGTGCTAAGCAAAACCATAGCGGACTGAGCGCGTCTCCTTGGAATATACCACGCCTGATTTTTATTGGTGTTGTTTCTATTACCCTGTTGAAAGTTTGTGCATGGAGTTGGGTTTTCCAATTGTTCATAGAGCTACTTAAGAATGAAACAAGTTGCGGGTGGATTTTATAGATCTCTAGGATTTTAATAAGCCATGAGTGTGGAACCGAGTCAAAAGCTTTCTTATAATCGATGTAAATGCTATAGAGATCTACTTTCGTCTTCTGTGTTTGCTGTAAAACGACCGAGTCGATTAGAAGTTGTTCTTTACAACCCTGACTAAATTTTCTACAACCTTTTTGCTGTTCAGCTAGTATTTTATTGTTGTTTACATGCGCATAAATGAGTTGAGATAGGCATGATGTTATGATTTTATATATAGTTTGTAGGCAAGTGATTGGTCTATATTTTGCAGGATTTGCTGTATCAGTTATGTCTTTTGGTATCATGTAAGTTGTTCCAGCTGTAATGTAGTCGGGAATTGTGTCAGGGTTTTTAATGAAGTCGTTGATGTGATTGTACAGAAAAGGATGAATGTTTGTAAGTTTTTTGTACCAGTAACTATGTAAATGGTCAGACCCAGGCGTTTTCCAGTTATGTGTTGCTTTTAATACGTTTTGATATACTTCTATGGGAATATATTCAAACTCCATAGGTGTCAAATCACAATATTTTGCGCTCTCATTCTGGATCCATTCAGCTCTTTCTTTAAGCTCAGCTGGGTTTTCCCATATTTGAGCCCAGAATGCACGAAGTTCGGCAGGGTCTAACGTATTTGGTTGATTATTGTTAGCAGTCGTGTTGGTCGCTAAGCGGTTAGTTGAATTTTGCGAAAGAGTTTGATAAAATTTTCTTTCGTTATTGCAGAACTGAGAGTTCTGCGTCTTACGGAAGGTGCACGCTTTGTATCGCTTAAGACGACTACTAACAACGGTCAGTTTCTGTTTCAGTGTATCTAGGTAGTGAGATAGGTCTACATTGGGTTCTTCGTGAGTTGTATGTATTTTGTATTGCTCTAGTATTTGATCTACTTGTTTCGTGAGAGTTCTACTTCTATTGCCATTAATGTATTGTGTCAGTCTTCCTATCTTTTTTCGGAGATCATCTACCTTCCTTTCAAGTCTTTTCTGCCAGTTGGGCATAGAGCTCCTTTTAGATTGGTTTCCTAACTCTGGTGGTATTTTGAGTCTCGATCCATTGCATTTGGCAGCCGTCCATGCCACACAATAAATTACCGTTTGAAGAGTTTCAAAGCTGGAGTCTATATTGACATTTTCAGGTATAATAACTTCATTCAAATAACTGACAAGTTTAGCAAGTTTTTTGGTGGCTTTTTGTTTTGGAATAAAAGGTCTTTCTTCTGGGTTTGTATGTTTAAAATACTGTAAAGCTTGGTCAAATGTTTCATCTAGTTCCTGATCTCGGTCTTGACGTAGGGCGGCATCGAAATGGTTTTGTGGTTGGGGTGTTGGTACGTCACTAATATCGACTAAGATGTGCGAATCATCGATCGCATCGTACCAAACTGTTGTATTCAAATCATCTTGTGTCTGTTCATTCTGTAGTGCATTAGGTTGTGTGGTTGTTGGTGTGTCTATAATGTTCGTAATTTCCTGTCTGATGACATTGAGCCTATCATCATTAACTAGCTTATTCGCTATGATTACCCTTCTCTGATCGGCTATCCTTTGCTCACTGATGTGGGCAAGATGTGGAAAAATACTGATAAAATGTTGATGCAATGGCTTCCTATATGCCGTTTTATTTGTGTCTAATTGTGTGATTCTATAATATTCTCTGATAATTGTTTCATTGTGTTCAGTGGTCCAATGCATTCTTTGTGTACGTTGTGATTGTGTCGACAATGGTTTTTCGTGTTGGTGGGCAAGTAGGTACGATTCGGCTTCATTTCTTATCTCAGTTACTCTTGCAGTTGGAAGAAGCTTATTGCGAATAATGGCTCTGCGTTGGTCGCCTATTCTCTGTCTACTAACGTCCATGTCAGGGAATCGTTCTGTGAATTTACAGTGTAATTCTGTGAGATACGTTCGTGTTTCCATTTCAAGATTCGTGATTATGAAATATGTGCGCAGGATAAAGGCGTTCATCTCCTCAGTCCATTTTTTACGCGCACGTGTTTTGACTTTGGCGGGTACAGGATTCTCGACTGTTGTCGCCTGTACAACATCCTCAGTCAATGAAGATGAAGAATTTCGGGATGGGGAAGAGAGAGAAGTGGATGATTTAAGAGAAGGATCAAGGTAAGAAGGTGGAGAGGAAGGAATGGAAGAAAATAGAGATTTTGGTGAGGATGTAGTGGACTGGGCTTCATGTTCCTCTTCAGCCCGGTCGGTTCGGCTCAGGCCCCGTTCCTCAATGGAAGCCAGCCGTGTTACTTCATCGTCAGCTGCGCTCGCGCTGCTGACTTCTGTGTCGGCTCGAGATGTACTCCGACTTGTTCTTCTCCGTGGTCGTAGGTTGTACCTTCTGTTGGACTCGCATTGTTCGGGTTCCCCGGCAGAGGGCCGCCCATTACCCTCGCCACCGATGGCTTGCATGCTGAGACGTCCAGCATCGGCTCCAGACGTGCCCCGGCGATAGCCCCCGGGAAGCGACCATATACGTACATTCTTACTTGGCTCCATCATGTTGGGTTTGCCATTGCCCTTTTTGGTCACCCGCTTAGTTATTTCGTTGCGGGTGTCCGCCCCTCACGTGGCTTAGGTGGTCAAGCACGGACGTAGGGTTGGGCTTGGAGGGGCTTATTATTATTATTATTATTATTATTATTATTATTACTCTATAGTAGATGATTTATATAGCGTCAGGAGGCAACTTTTACCTTCACAAACGGGACGCGGTAGTGCCCGGGACGAATTAAGATGGAGTAGGCTTGCCCAGCACCTATTCATCCTCTCAGCTTAGTCGGGCTTGTCCACAGGAAAGACATGGTCAATACGTGCGGAGCTAACTAAGCCGCGGGTTTTCTCACGATGTTTTCCTACACCGTTTGAGAGTACTGGTATAGCGCACATAAGTTTTTCGCACAGATAAAATCATTGGTACATACAACTATTACTAATTGCGTCACTAATCCCTTCGAACCAGTGTCGTGAAAGGATTTAAAAGTATCTACATCAAACCTATAAAAACTGAGCTCGTAAGGCTATACAAACCATTCTAGAAGTTCACTAACGTTTTCAGAAACCTGTATAATTACAAGAACAAAAAAACTAGTGGTCACAGTTAAAGTTACTCAACTTGGCTTGTTAGGTAGGTATTTAGTCCTTGCAAGTTTAGTATAACCTTGCGCAGTGCAACCCAAATGGACTCGGCCAAAGTACCTTCGACACGGAAACATCATCCGATGGTCTCTGGCCGTGATTTTAAATGGATACCAGAAGGGTCAGGAGAAGCAAAATACTCTGACAGTTGCTTTATTATCACTGCATCAAATTATACAAATCACTACCTCTATGTATCTCTCCAAATTTCACAAAAGGTGGTTGAAAGAAATTGTTATCAATATTAAGCTTTTTTCTTGTGCAATTAAAACTTGGCATTTTAATATCTTATATTAGCATTTCATTTCTATATATTTCATTTTCCTTCTCTGCTGGACTGGGAGTAAAGAAAAAAACATAGAATGCTTCAGCTGCTTCTCTCCCCGAGCATGTCGTAAAAGTCGACTAAGGGATAGTATCCTCTCCAACATGATGAGATACAATAAGCAAGTATTCCCAAGGAGGGTTGACGTCAGGCAGGCGGCCGGTCATAAAACACCTTAGCCAAAACTCTTACCCCACATAGAGCGGGATAAGGGCAGGAAGATGATGATGATGATGATGATTAGCATTTCATGAGACTTTCATGACACATGCCTTAAATGGAAACTTAAATTTTCACAAGTCCACGTCAAAGTGTACTTTTTAGCATAGTTCAAGTGTACCAACCCATAGTCAAAATACAATAAAGAATACAACGAGTTACATAATCTATGTATTTTCAGCGATATTGCTGAAATTAGTAAGTGGAACGGCGTTGAAGTGAGACAGAGGTATATGCGACGTGCAATGGGCGGGGTTTATAGCTAGGTACGGAATGTATCGTTTTTCTTTGAAGCCTACTGCAAGAAAGCTTTGACCAATGAGCTGTCTGTTCAGCTATAAAGAAAGTAATGAACAAAACGTATTGGAAAACGGAAACTCCAGGCTCTTAAGTTGCTTTGAAAAGAAGTAGGTAACAACTTTATTTGTTTACAAATCAATAGACGCGATATTAAAACTACTACTTTTTGTCTTAGTTTTTTTTTCTTTTTAATAGTATCCGTAAAAGGAATTATAGCAGGTATTATTAAGTGGGAAAAATTGGTGGATCAAAATAATTTGAACCAAAAACTGTTCTTCAATCGCTAGTGCAAAACATACAAAAAAGTATTTTTATTATCTCCTAATAAACAAAAGAGATTGTGTCAACTTGACCTTTCTCCGTCATAAATCCTAACGACAACATCTTGACAGTAGAGTAAAATATTATGGCAAACAAAATTATTTGCATCGCTGCTCAGTATAAGTAAATATTTTCAGAGAAATTTTGGACGTAACTATTTATTTACCTCTCAGTATTCCTACAATCTATTACGAGGGTGGTGCTATATAGTCTACTAAACAAAAAATATACCTGCGTTCTTCAAAGAGTTCCTTTTTTATTTTTTTTATATATATTTTTAACCTTTCAAGTTCTACGACTTACCGATTTCTTTATAACGATTTCTTTCACTATTTGAGAACTATTTAGTAAAATATGTAACTGTATTTTTCAAACACAAAAATCTAATGATGCAGCCATACCGGATTGACTGTTCTTAAAATGAGAAGGCGGCGTCATAAATAGACCGAATTTATTTTAATATACCAGTTAAAACAATTATTGTAAGAAAGAAAATAAGATCAAAATAATTACCAATTTACGCACAGACGAACCTGGAGATCCCAGTTAAATTTTCCTAGGATGTAGGTAAGATCCTTCAAGATCTACTATTTAAAGCTTCACATGTAACTAAAAGTACCAACTCCAATGAACTAATCAATAGAATGACCGCATCCATATTGTCCACTGACAAGGTATAAAAAGTAGGGTTCGGTAAAGTAATGACACAAGAGATACCATCTACATTATGCAGTATGCTTTCAACCCACCGTCAAAGTTAATCGACTTTTAAAAATAGCTTTTAAGTAAAGGGTTTGTTTCGTAGTTTCCATACATGAATATTATCTAGTCGTTTTTACAGATTCAGTAGGTATTAGTAAAATACCTTCTCTCCAATAATTTTATACCTTGAGTGCCTATAAGCTTGATACCGGCAAACTCTAAGAAATAGTATCTACGATGACTTTTTAAAACTTACTGATAATACAGAAGTTGAATCATAACCTCAAGGTACCTACTAGAATAAATTATAGTAATAAATTGGTGTCCTCATTTTTCAACACCTTAGCCTTTCATAAAATACTAAGGAATCGGTTTGTATAAAGGTTTAATACAATAAATCAATGTCAAAAAACGATGTAAAAAATCTTCAAATAGATATAAATAATACAGCTCGTATAAAATACCTGACAAGCTGTAATTTAAAGTAAAAACATCGACTCTAATATGATTTGTTTGTTTAAAATATCATTTTAATTTTCTTTGCTTATACTAACACTGAATTTTAACCCTCAAATGCAAGGACATTTCTAGCTGTCAAAACTGCCAAGATAAAATAAACTGACTGCTTAAGCTGTCAATAGATGGTCAGCACTTTGCTATCCGCTGTCACCGTCACCAAGCAACCGAACCAACAACAAATTTAAATAAATTAGATAGTATTTACGTCCGACGAAAGACAAACAGGAAAAATTAAAGCCCTATTTTCATTAAGTGTAGGTTCGTTAATTCCAACTGACGTTGACAGTCGGTATCTAGATTGAAAATTTAATTAAAATATTTCGTTCACCTGATTGTGTGTACCTTTACGTAATTGAGATCTATACTACAAATGTAGATATTTATATTTTAAATTTTAAACACCCCAAACACTTGGTTCTTGAAACTTAGAAACATAATATTTAATCCAAAGTCCAAAGTCGATGGCCAACAAGAAATTCTTCAACTAAATTATGGGCTTTTGTTGCAAAGTAAAACCGATCATAAATTAAGAATCCGTTATCCAATTCTAAAACTTAAACAGAATTTATTAAGTAGGTAACTTAATAGAATGGCCGAGCAAAGCTCGAAAGGCCCTCAATTTTAACGTTATGCCTTAGAACAGGTTTTATACTTCTACTTTTAAAAGCCTTAATGTTTATGAAACTGTAATGTACAAAGTTTTGCAGATTCTCGGTAAGGGTTTATACATATTTTAACTGATTAGTTAGTTCTCATTGACCAATTGAATTTTGTTGGTATTTTCGGCCCCATGACTTTGACCGCGTTGCTTTTTTTACACAACAGAAAGAAGAAAAAAAATCATTCCTCAAAATATGAAAACAAAAAATTTTGACTGAAAGATGCCGTGTTGCCAGCAAACTTAGACAACTGATTAATTTCCGTGAAAATATCGCCACATCGTGTCCACAAATTATTATAATGCCGAACAAACAGTTAACCCAAAAGTTGTGGAAAAAAAATGTAGCCTACCCGAGTCCCGTTACGAAGGAGGTAATGGGGCGAAGAGAGAATATTCTTTTACAAGTTTCGGCTTTACCGTTGGGCCATGATAAAACTTTTTATGCTCCACTTATATGGGACAGGACAATTCTGGAATCCATAACGCGTTGTGGTGCCGTTAGTCCTACGGAAAGGGTGAAATCGGTTATGATGTCGTGAGATTTTTTAGGTTGAAAGGATTTTTGGACGGTACTTTTCGGCTTGTCGTTTGCAATAGAGCTTTCTAAAATCCTTTTTAAGAAGTGGGTTATTCGGTCATATTTTAATCTGTGATAACAAATTTTAAATTTAAATCTTCATTTTAAATAGATTATTTTTATAAAGTAACTCATTCATAATAAATATGTTTATTATACTCAACTTTTTACTTAATTTATATTACAAACACCTCATGTAAATAACCTGTAAAATGTAAATAAAACTATTGCATACTAATTATAAGAGATGATTTATTCAAAGCTTATTTATACAAACCAATTAAAAAGTCCAAAAATAAAAGCTAAACAAAAGCTAATTTTTAAGCTGACTTGACATTTATAAAACTTGCGTGGGCGGTCGGGAACGATGCCATAAGCAAAACAAACAGTAACCACATGGCTTTATCTAAAATAACAAAGGCTGCTCGTGATTTACTGAAGATAAATCGTATGAAACCCTGAAAACAAAAACAAAAACCAAAATAAATAATAATAAAAAAAAGCGCCAAGTTCTGATACGATATAAAAGTTTTTCAAAGTTTACTTACAATAATAGGCGGAGGCGGGTATTCAACCTTCGCAGAACGAAAAATATCTACTAGATGAACCATATGGACCGCTATTATTATGCTCAGGGTGATAAAGAAACTTTAAACTGTGTATGCGTTGATAAGAGAGAGCGGAGTGTCGCGGCCGTTGCGATCGTAATGTCAGTTGAGAATCGACGCGACACAACCGAGCAGCACGGCGTTCGGACGTCGACTGACTGAGCGAGCCAGCCGAGCCGTACGCACGCGGGGAGGTACGCACTCACGCAGCTGTGACAGCCAATCGCGTGCGTGCGCCGCGCGCACCCCCGCACCCCGCGCCCGCCGCCCTCCCGCCCGTCACCTCACAATCGATGCCCTATATTGCATTAATTATTTAGGAAACACGCAATAAGATAACGCGAGGTGGCAGATAAGGGATCTCAGAGTTACTTTAAATAAATCATCGTGTCTTCGTCCATTCGACGCGCGGTCGCAGTGACCGGTCGCGTGCGTTCGCGATCACTCCTCATACTGATAACGCGTTATTTACGCAGTCAGTCCGGCAGACCTTTGTTTTTATCTGTCAGGTTATTTATAGACAAAATTTAATAGAGGCTAAAAAGGGCCATTCATTCATCAGGCTGTGGAATTTGTTTAGTTGGATAACCCCTATTCCACCTTCGAGCTAAGCCGGCAGGTTTGTTTGCGTACCGTTCGAGTGGAGAACGAAAACAAACGATATATATTTTTTGGAAGGTTGTCAACTTGTCGTTTGCCAATATTAATATATACGCGGGTAACGGGGCTTTTACGGGCGGTTTTATTTTGTGTTTTGCTAAGGTTTTGCGGGAAATTAACAAGCAAGGAGGGAAAATTTATTTAAGACATAATTATAATCCTTCATCAAACTGTAATAAATCACAAAAATATATTAAAATGTTTGTTAAGTATGAATAGGTATGTATATTCCTAGGAATTCTAAGCCACGAGCCTGAAATCAATCTCAATCAGAATTCAAGACGGTGTGGGGTGGTCACCTGCCGCCGAACGTGAGCAGAATCCGCGTTATGGAATAATTAGCACTATTGTTTACCACTTTGGTGTTGTAAGGGTCAGTTTGGTTTGAACCCGCGGGGCCTTCATTTTTAGGCTAGATTTGAATGAAGCAAAAACTTTGCTGAATTTAACTATATACTTATTTTTTATTATTGACGCCAGGTTGAAAATATAGTTTACCATTTCAAGAAATCCTTGAAAGACCTTAGATTAAAAATAATATGTGTAAATATTTTTTGATACTTGAACCACTGATGATAGAGCAAAGCGGATTTCAGGTCAAAATATTTCACCCCCGCTCTTCATTGACATCATTTATTTATACGGAATCGAATTACGTCACTGCTTGACGGTGGTTGACCGATTTTTCCCACCTCCATCAGTGGCGTTTGACACATGTCAAATTGGTTTAAAACAGGTATGACGAGGGCCAAGAATTAGAGAAAGTAGTTTCGGATCGCAGGTCGCTAAGCTATTTATGATCCACAAAGCTTCGCAAATTGTATCTTGAGGGAAACAAATTGTAGTTTTGGTTATTTTAAAATTAAATTTTCTTAACAATTTCGTTTGTATTTTAACTTTTTATTGGAACTTCAAAAACATGAAAAGATACTCAAGAACCCTTACGAATTACAATAGTTGGAGGATTAATAATAAACAACTATTTAGAATTCGTCTTTTGTAATAAGAACTTGGTCCCTAATATTTGTAAATAATATCACCTTGTTTCTTTAAAATGATTTTATAGGAAAAGCGGCATAAATATTTTATAAACATCAACGTTTACAGTATCGTTCTCGAATATGCTGACAGTTTAATTTCCTCTCATTTTAATATAACCTCATCCAACGTGTGTTTCACCTCTCAAGAGTTGACTTCAAAGTGACTTTTCAAAATTGCTGCCTCATAATATATGGAGTCAGCCGTCTGGCCTGAAGACAATAACTTAGATTTGTGAATTATGAATAGTTTGAAATTGTGACCGTGTTTTTTGGAGGGAAATAAATCACTTTAGCTAACCTCTGTATTCAATCCTTGATATGATTTATTTATTAACAATGCAAATGTAAAATATTTGCATACACCCCTGTCATCATTTAGTATTTTTTTTATTTTAATTTTATAATCAAATTTGATTACATTAAATGTAATGGATCGATAAGAGGCAAATTGAAATGTAATTCTGAAAATTGAATATTAACAAAAAAGGAGCAAACAATTTTTTTACTAAAAAACTGACAAAAGTTCTGACTTTTTCTGACAAAAGTAAATTAGACAAAGTCAATTTTCAAATTATTTTTCATTTGTCATACGTAATGTTAACAAATACGTAATGATTCTAAAGACACCCCAAATGCAATTTTCTCTCAGTTTTCCCAGATTTTTATTACAATGTACATAGAGCAAGTCTGGACTGAAACAGTTCCTTTCCTCAGTGTCAGTGGAAATAGTACCTAACGTAAAATTTTAAACTTCTAAACTCCTCTAGTCTGATTGAGCCTTACTTTTAGCTTCCAGCTCTCTCAAAGATTAACGGAGCGCAATGACATCTGGGCGATATAAAATGCACTTGTCCCCATAAAGGATGTCTTTACATCTGGCATACTTACAGCATCTACTTGGAACTGAGAACTGAGGAATAGCAAGCAATGTTCTATTTGTCTTACAAAAATACGATAAAAACGACGTTTTTCATTTTCAAAATTGAGTGTGTTTTTGTTTGTACGAGTATCCCCCGAATACTCAAACGTGACTCAGAGTTGAGCACGCCTCAACTCACTGTTTTTTAACAGTTTCTGATGAAAATCTGTCAAAAATAAATAAATCGTCATTTGAGACGTGCTGAACTTTGAGATGCGTTTGAGTATTCGGGGGTATATCAGTGGCTAATACACTAACGAAATGTCATTACAAGTTACCTGTATTGATAAGTAAAAGTACATTATCACGCTCGTATCCTTGACGGGGTAGGCAGAGCCACAAGTAATCATGATAAAACTTGCAGCCACTCCTGATTCAAGAGTCTCTAGATGGATATGGTGAACCATCATGGTGACAGGTGATCAGCCCATCTCGCCCATATATATAGTCAGTCATTTTGGAGAGGATACTATCCCTTAGTCGACTTAAAAATCTTATAATATTCTCATATTTAAAAAAAACCTGTCATGACTGACAATTAGAGAGCATAGTCCCACGTAACAAAAATATGTGCCAACATAGTCGATTTGAACAATTTAGCATAGAAGTAGATTGAAAAATAAAGAAATAATAAAACTATAGTACTATTCCAGATACTCTGCTCCACTGGTATTTATAGTCTGTCTAAGGCCAGGTACACACTCCTAACCTCTTATCACGAGCCCATCTTGTCTACCCTCACCATAAAACCTGCGGGATTTAACGACACCGTAAAGTCATAGCGTGAAGATTCAGAGACCGGCTATAAAAACTATAAAATATAATTACCAGATCGCTTTCAGGAATAAAAATGCGGAGGAAGTTGAGAAGTCGTATGAAGTTAGGTTACTGAACTGGCAGATGGCTACCTCATATAATATGGAATCAGTGACCTGAGGAGATGTCTGAAAGACTTCATGGTACCGAATTATGATGAAATTCTGGACGTTATTATGAAAATCATACAATTTTCAGAGAACTGTTGGCTTTCTCGGAAAAAGTGCTTTTTAAATAAACTACAATGTAATAAGAGCTATCCTGAGCTGTATTACAAGCAGAATTCATCGTTTATTACAAAAGTATATTGCAAGCAAGCTATTTAGTTAAAATCATTACAAAACAACTCAGTTTAAAGTATTTTAATATACTGTTACATATTATAACAGTTACCGTGCCGCCGTATGCAAAACTTAGTTTGGTAGGTAGGGCTAAAATTTAAATGTAAATGTACCTTAAAATGCAACAAATAAATTATTATTAATTATTAGTATGAATTACTACGAGTTTTCTCACTACATTGTACCGTTCCCGTACAGGTTTTAGTTTGTTTGTTTCTGTGACTGTGCGCTGGATACTCCGCTTTGGATCCAGAAACTGGCCGGACACATTTACTTGTTAATTTAACCCGGTAAGCTAATAAAATGATTCAGCATAATCCCATTACAAAAACTGTGTCGCTGAACAAAAGTTATCTTACAAAATGAACGATGGCACTAAATAAGCTGGCGAGTTAATGAGATTGGATCCGGTCCATTCTACTAGCATAAGGCTCTACGGACGTCCCAATTTCGTCTGACCTGAGGTGAATAGATCAGTCTAATGGACTTTAAGGGACTTAAATGGGACAAGGAAAGGTACGGAAAGAGACCTCGTATAAGATACATAAAATCAATTAAATTTACTTCTGTTAACATTACTTCTCGACAACTTCGACAATGAGTGGTGGGAGATTGCAAAAGACCGGCATAAGTGAAAGCATTTGGGGAAGGTCTTTGCCCAGCAGTGAGACATAATAGGTTAAGAAAAAAACCATCGCGGAACCTCGGGATTAAGAATTAAATTCAATATTCTTAAAATAAACGTAATACAATGTAAGAAACTACTAAACTAGACTAGAAAAAATAAATCATAAAGGTTCTACAAGCTTTCCGATTGAGTTGGATGTCAGACAGATTGGGTGGAAACTGAAATTCAAAATGAGAGAAGTTTATAAAAGTGGGTAAGTAGGTAAAAGGGATCTTCGTAGAAATAGTTCAAGGTAGAGGAATGCTAGAATTAATTATGAATAAACGATTTTTTTTGTAGGATCTGAGTAGCATCGTACCTCAGCTGGGAGTAGTTCTGTTTTAAACGCAGTTGTGAGTTCGATTTCCACCTATATAATGTGATGAACATACATGTTTTTTTAGTGTCTGGGTGTAGTTAAGTGTTTTATATTATCCAAAAAATATGAGCTTTTAAAATCTAAATTTTACAATTGTTTGCTTTTGAGCTAAATGGCCCTGTGCGAAATACCTAACTATATTTATTTGGTCTAAATTGGATAAAGGGATATTTAAAAATAGCAAGATTCTGTCAAAACTTTGTGATGACATGTCTAAAAAATAGTCGCCCATAATCGGGGAACTCGAAGAAGAACTCTATAAAATCAAAACAACATTATCAACTCTTAGTGTAAGTGAAGTTCAATCACGGAGACCGCCCAACGTCATTTCATTTCCTCTATCCCCAAAAACCAATCATCATAACACCATAACTCATATCCAATCAGAAACTCTGGCAATCTTTGTACTTTTTATATCTTACGAGTATCTACAGAGTCTTACCGAAATTCAAGTTCATCGCAGTCTTGTTAAACAAAAAATATGCGACAAGTGTGAGTCGTGACTTATATCATTTCTTTAATAGGTGGGTACCTACCCTACTGTGACCTACCTACTCGTTTCTTAGTTGTTATGTTATTTTATTTTAAGTAGGTATCTGTTTGTTACCAAACCTTTTTCATGTTGAGTGGTTAATAAACTATATTATTTTCTATTATATTCTATAATTATTCCAGAAGCATTTAGGTCCAGCGATCGAATCCAGAGGGTGATCATGTAATGTTTCTAACGGTATTTACATATCTGAAATCATCGAAATATGAAAGCTGGCGTATTTGATACCCGTTAAAAGAAACTGCTTGCAACAAAGATACATACAGGACTGGATTGCAACTGAAACTGAAATAATGTAGACTGGACTACTGTAAAGGTAAATTTGTAAATATAGACAATAACTTTATTCATCAAGGTTTGATTAAAGCATACTATCAATACTAGCAAATGGGCTATATTTTATTTCTACGTGTATTTAACATGTTGTATGGATCTCAATCACGACCAAAAATAAGGTCAAAGCTAAAGGTTTCATTTTCACCTCACGCGGCGCGGATCCCTAAAGATCTTCAGCCGTCTATCATTTGGCTTGTTAAAAGTTCCACGTAGGTACCAGATAGAAAAAAGTTTTAATGATCACCAGTAGGTAAACACGATCAAAGGAGAGGTGTTCTTTAATATTTACTTGGAGTTTATGCTTGGCTTTAGACGTTATATTCTTGGGTTACAAATATAGAAATTGCTAAGTTATCTAGGTCATCAGGTCTAGTAAGCATAAGATGAAAGTTAGTAGGTCATCAGTTAATTTGAAGTATACTTTAATATAGATAAACTATTTATAAAGCATTTAAACAACATTTTTGGAAAATTACGTCAAGTTTTCACGTCACCTAAAGTCGGAAGCACGCTTCCGTGCTTCGGAGAGCACGTTTGATGGTCGGTCCTGGCTTTTAAGTCATTAAGCCATGACGGAGACCTTTAGGCGGCCTAAAAACTCCGTCACAAGAGCTTGCCACTAGCTCATACGAACTTACTTACGTCACCTATACCACAATGCCTGAAAACCAAAGTGTTCAATCAGTGCGTCCTACGTGTCATGACATACAGAGCCGAAACGTGGACACTTATAGTACAGCTAGTCCACCAGTTCAAAGTCACTCAGCGAGCTATGGAAAGAGCTATGCTCGGAGTTTCTCCGAAGGATAGGATCCGTAACGATGTTATCCGATAGAGAACCAAAGTCATCGAGATCGTTTAGAGAATTAGCAAACTGAAGTGGCAGTGGGCTGGTCATATCTGCCGAAGAACCGATAACCGCCAGGGTAAACGAGTTCTTGAGTGGAGAACGAGACGAGGCAAATGTGATGTAGGACCCTTTGGCTAAGTGACGATCTGCAAAAGGCTGCTGGGAGAGACTGGATTCATCAAGCCGAAGATAGGGCGCAATGGCGCTCATTAGGTGAGGCCTATGTCCAGCAGTGGACTGCTATAGGCTGATGATGATGATAAAGCATGTCTACATTAACTTATTAGGTTAATCTATGTAGTACAGTCGTAAGTAGAAATAAATAGAATTATTCAAATTGTTTTTTTTTAAGCTTTCATATCATACAACTAATATACCTACATTATTACTTATGATTCAGGTTCATAGTTTGTTACGTTAAAAATATAAAATGTAAAGTAAGTAAAACTGTAAAATAATATTTCTAACAGTAAACCAAAAATCCAATTTATTCGCAAACATTCTATTATTGGTTTATTTCAGAGTTTCATGTATATAATTGGCGGCATTGCGTTTATTAATAATAATCGGCCATCTCGGGGTTTCTGGGTCAATTAAATTGGGAAGCCTTCAAACGAGATGAGACTGATTACTGTCCCTACAATATTTATGCTGGCGAAATAAACGCAGAGAAATGAAACACTTTACCGTGGTATTTTAGAGTCATAGACTAAACGGTAATACTATTCAATAATTAAACGTAATGGGTAAACTAAACTACATGGTACAACTACCATACCAAAGCTTTATTTGTTGTTGGGTAGCCACTTTGATACCGTATTATTTGACCCTTTTACTTCTAATGGTGTCATAAACATAAAAAGCACGGTACTCTAAAATGGCAAGTACAAAACCATATTTGTAAAACGAATAAACCGGTCGAGTGTGAGTCGTATTGGCACACGAAGGGTTCCGGTACTATTAGTAAGAAATTATTATATTTTTATAGATTAAAATACATACATATATACATATTATCACGCCCGTATCCCTAACGGGGTGGGCAGAACCACAAGTAATCATAAGAAAACTTGCAGCCACTTCTGATCCAAGACTCCCAAGATGGATTTGGTAAACCATGGAGACAGGTGATCTGCTCATCAAGTTAGATCAGAATAGTTTATTTTATTATAAATTCATAGGCATTGATAGCGTTTGATAAAAAAGCAGTCGAGCTGTCAATATACTTACACCATATTTAAAGTTTATAACAGGACTTAGTCGCCTACCTTTTAGCGATCTTGGTCATGGGATAAACTATAAATATGTTAACAAAAAAAGTTTAATCTACACTACTAATATTATAAAGAGGAAAGATTTTTTTGTTTGTTTGTAACGAATAGGCTCCGAAACTACTGAAACGATTTCAAGAATTCTTTCACCAATAGAAAGCTACATTATCAGGGCCTAGTATAGACTATAATATATTTTCAAAAAAATTAGGAATCCGTAAGAAAATTGCAATATTGTAACCCAAGGTAGAAAAACCAAAATAGTTTTTGGCGTGCGCTGCGAAAACTATTGATTATAGAACAAAATAATGTACTACACGCGTACGAAGTCGCGGGCAACAGCTAGTAAATACTATACTCATACCAGTCATGAATACTAATATATACAAGCAGATAAAGGCTTATACGACTACGTATTTGATTCTACAAGTTTATATTTCATCCTCCTATTAAACCAACCAACAAAGTGCCAAAACAAGATTGCAGTTGGCAAGATTCACACCTCATACAAAGTTACATAAAGCCCATTAAAAGTTGCCGTATGCACCGAGGTTCAGACCTTAGTCACAGTGAAGGGAGAACAGATAGAACGTTGAAAAGTATGAGATGTTCAAATACAAAATAGTTCAAACTAGCTGCCGCCCGCGGCTTCGCTAGCGTGGTACCCGGATATAGAATAGCCTATAAGTTAATCCAGTACCCACATTATATATTTATAAAGGCGTTTTACCATCTATAGTAGATGATTTATACAGCGTCAGGAGGCAACTTTTACCTTCACAGACGGGACGCTGTATTGCCTGGGACGAATTAAGATGGAGTAGGCTTGCCCAGCACCTATTCCATCCTCTCAGCTTAGTCGCCCTTGTCCACAGGAAAGACATGGTCAATACGTGCGGAGCTGACTAAGCTGCGGGTTTCCTGAACGATGAAGGAAATCCAGTACATGCTCTATGTATATTCCAAGTTTCATTCAAATCCGTCCGGCCGTTTAGGTGTGAAAGAGTAACAAACATCCATGCATCCATACATATTAGTAGGATACATACAAACTTTCGCGCTTATAATATTAGTAGGATAAGGTCCGCAGGGTGCCTACGGGACCCTATTATATTAGTAAGCCTCCGCTGTATCTATCTATCTATCTGTCAGCGGGCTGTATCTCATGAACCGTAATAGGTAGAGAGTTGAAAATTTCACAAAGTGTATCTTTGTATTGCGAAATATAAAAACTATATAAAAATAAAAGGGAGCCCCATACAAGAAACATATATTATATTTATATTTATACATTTTTTAATGTACGTTGGTACGGTCCTATAATTTATCCCGCTCATCCGAAGGTTGTCTGAAAGGCCGCTCATTATTCTAAATATTTGTATATTTTCTTGTCTACAGTAAAATGTCAATATATCTTCTCTAAATATGTACACATGACGTTATCTTCTCACTACTACTAGTCGTGAAAGGATTCAAAGCGCGCCTCAAAGGCTGCTTCTTCTTCCTCTCTCCTAGTCTTAACACTGCTACTATTGAAAAAAAAAACATTCATATGGAAATGTAAAAAAAAACTGTTGTAAAAAGTGCTCAAGCTTTTAAGGTTTTATGCTACGTAAGCTTTTTCCATCTACCCGTTAAAAAATCATTCAACTTATTATAAGGACGTGTTAGAATGTTGCAGTATAATTTTTATCACACGAAATGAAATTTTATTTAACAGTAAAAATTTAACGTGTTTTTTTTACGATCTCTGTTTTGGTTAAGGCTATCAGGTAGTTATTATATTTTTTACCTTAGTTTACTGTTTTGCTAAGAGGATGATAGATGATAAAGGAGCGAAACGTCCTTTGTATCGGTTATGAAAATACTCTATTGGGTAACTTAGTTGTGTACTAGGGGTACTATGCCGTAATGGCTACACTGTAGCCAAGTATTGTGTCACTGGCCTTGGGAATATTTTGAAAGTAATAAAATACAGATCAAAGAGCTTCTGTTCATGAACTTGACACACGTTTTGAGGCTTTTTTAGGTTCATATTATTATTATTACCTATTAGTATCAATTAAATTTTTATTACTAAACTGACATTATGACATTTTTTTTGACGCCTTTAAATTTTTGACTTTTACAATTTGAATTAATTAACTTATTTTAATACTTACTGCCCCCATAGTGTTTTATATACATACGCCTGTAAAGGCAGGTTTTGGCTGAACAAAGTAGAAGTTATGAAAAAATAATTATGATTATGATTATTATTCAATTTCATTTCTAAAACATGGTGATACACGACAGTCAAAAGGAGCCTCTTTCTTTTTAAGAAGAAAAAGTTCTCAAATGCGACCACGGACCGGGAAACGATGTATTGGTCGGCCCCCACTCAATGGACTGACGACATTGTGAAGGTAACGGGTGGGCTGTGGATGGCGGCAGCATATAATCGTTCATCCTGGAAGTATATTGGATGGCCTAAGTCTATCACCTCCATATGATAAACAGGACTTCTATGATGATGGTGGTTCAAGAACTAGCTACACAGTGCTACTGCGCCGTAATATCGGGAAACTCAAATATCCCGTTATTAGTGCTAATAATAGTTATACAGGTATCTCAAATAGCCGCTGCGATACGTATCCGGTTAATTTGACCGTCTCCGATGCATGACTTCAAGAGCTCAGCTCAAAGGAGCGGGATCCAAATCGGCAAAACTCACTTCTAATCCAATTAGCAGCCGCATTGTGAAATAATTGGAGAGCGATCGGCGAGCTTAGAGTGGCCGTTGTTAAAATTTAGAACGGGTTGAACGTGTTTTACCCGACTACAGGCAAGAGGGTACCTATTACAGTGCGATTAAATCAAATCCTTTAAAGGCGAAGTATAGTCGGACGTCATCTACCGGACTCGGTCTCAAAAGTTTGTGTGTGTGAATGTTTGTTGCCACGTATCTCCGTAACTGCTTAACCAATTTTGATGAAATTTAGGATGTAAATAGGTTAGGTTCTGAAACGACATACAAGCTTATTTAATTTTCGAAAATCACTTCCTAGGGGGTTGAAGAGAGTGGAAAAGTTTACAGGGTTCTTCAAAATAACCCTCTAAAAAAGTCAAAGGGTTGTCAAAGCTTGTATGGGAACTTTTTAACGGGTGGTGCGATTGGCTTGAAACTTGGTTAGGATACTTTAAATTCAGAATCAATGGAAACGTATTTCAGAGTATTTAAAAATAACATTCAAAAAGTGGTAAAATGGTTTGTTAAAATTTACACCACGCTAGTATAGCCGCGCGGGTAAACTAGTAACATAATATTAGCAATATTACTGGCATCCCGCCTGGTAGTAAATTGGGTAAAACGTAGCTTATTTGTTATCCTATACTTCAGCCAAATTTTATAAATAAGTGTGATAAACAGTGAGAGCTCAGCTTAATCGGTTGCCATGGTAACATGGTAAGGAACACGACTCGGACAAGGTAAGTGAACGTTTGATGAACTGACAATATTGGCAACTGAACTGTAAAATGTATTTTGGACTGTAAGGCAGTTGGATGTTTGGAGACTGTGACTAATCACTGAACAGCGTTCACGATGACAAGACAAAGGGAAGTGAACTATCCAATCCCCGCGGTTTCACTCGTATTATATGAAAAAATATACAAACATACGTTTTCATTATTTTCTCTCTAATATTGAGAAGAAATTGAGTGTAGGTAACATAATATTTGTTTAGTTTGTACATCAAAAAACCGTGATGTATTACGCTATACTGAAATAAAGTCAGAATTTTTTACTTCAGTACAAAAAGCTCACTTTCACACCGAGAAATAACAAAAAACTGCTCATTACACATTAAATAAAAGCCTCGCAAAAAATTATCCTTCACAGAAACCACTTCATTTCCAAGGGTCATTAGCTTGGAACGAGAGGCAAGTTGAGGCCTTATTACAAGCACATAGGGTCCATAATTGGCACTTCATACCTGGCTTAGCTGGAGTTAGGAGTCGGAAGTCCAGTGTCATGGACTGGACCTGTTCACTCGAAAATGAAACCAATTATTAGTATGGTTCAAAATAAAATGTCGAGCGGAGATGATGCTTAGCTGAGACTTATAAAATTTTTATAAAGCCCAAGTTTTTACTTTTTATAATCAAATCAAAATATATCATCGTAATAATACTACTTTTAACGCCGATTTTTTTAAGAATTGCTTGTTAAAAACCAAAACAAAAGTCAGTAATACCTAGAACGACAAAGTTAGCTGCTTAGGATGAACCTTTGAATTATTCCAAAAGTTTAATATTATATCGTGTTCTGCAGACTGTACACTATATTTTCTTTGGGACATTATATAAATCGCTTTCAGCTCATCGCTTAAAACTGTCAGTCTACCTCACTCTCCCATTTCAACACCAAAATGTCCGCTGTCGATTTTAACAAGTTCAACATTTCGGCGTATTAGTGTTATATGGTAACTTGAGGTCAGCTATTTTCCTGCGTAGACTTGTACCTATGTATGTGTTGTAAGAAATACATACATATTATCACGCCAGTACCCCTAATGGGTTGGGCAGAGCTACAAGTAATCATAAGAAAACTTGCAGCCACTCCTGATTCAAAGTCAGAAGTCAAAATCGAACCCGCGCCTCTTCATCTCAGCCGAGCACTCACAGAGGTCTCGCAACGCCACAGAGGTCGTCCGATATGATAGATGGTCCGTCATGTTAAAGAAGATACTATCCCTTAGTCGACTTTTATGACATGTTGGGGGAGAGAAGCAGCTGGGTACATTCATGTTTTTTCTTTACTCCCAGTCCAGCAGAGAAGTACAACGGCATGTTAACGGTACGTTTTAGGAAATAACAATGCTCATAAATGTGCCCAAAGGAAGCATTCATGATTGTTTAGTGTTAGTGTTCATGTAAAATCACATAAGTATCGAGGGTCTGAAAACACTTTATTGTTGTTTGAGATACCACCTTTGAAAAGAACCAGAAAATCGCACTTTAGTAGACATCAGGCAACAAAATTTGTACTTCAAAAGATGTAGGCAAATAAAAAAGTTTCTTATCTCACCAAAGACTCAAGTGACTCTCCAAAAATAAACGAATATGGACTTTATACGACCGAATTAAAGTTTTTTATCGGTCGTTCTAGATATCATAAAAGGTGAATTCAATTAACCTTCCCTCTAAAACATGGGACACAGGAATGCCGTAAAAAGTTAAGATACGGGCAATTCATTCAGAGATCTAGAACTTGAAAGGATAAATGCCAGTAGGTGATAAACTCGACTTTTATCATGGGTACTAGAGCGAAGATGATACTACTTGT
The DNA here is from genome assembly GCA_949320045.1 of Scotopteryx bipunctaria. NCBI lineage: Eukaryota > Metazoa > Arthropoda > Insecta > Lepidoptera > Geometridae > Scotopteryx > Scotopteryx bipunctaria. The sequence goes on along the minus strand of OX439450.1, from coordinate 5,339,854 downwards.
CTTCTTTAGTAAATTCTAGATTTTTTATTCATTATTCCAGATTCTAAGTTCAAACATCAAAGTTGAAATTCAACGAAGTTTTAATTCTAGGATATACTCTGAAACACAAAGCTAATGACTTTATGATTTAAAAAAGTTTCAACGCATTTCTGTGCAGTCATTTGAATCAGGCATAATCTCTTCAAAAATCTTTTTCATTCGAAAACTTTTGCACAAAAGTTTCGCAGAAAACAATGCAGTAATCAGTGCGTAGTTTTTGCGGCATCCTATTCGATTAGGGGATATGAATGGACTATTGTTGGGCACATACATAGTTTCAAACTGCGATAATTTTATTGTTTTTCATTGTCAGTCTGTGTACGGTATTATGGAATGCAGCAAAATACAGATTTTTGCTGTTCCAATTCAAAATACTATTTTTAATATTTGAAAGCTATGCATTGAATGCAACGCTGCATCAAATATTTTTACAAATCAAATAAACAAATCGCAATACGTGAAATGTCTCGAATAGAAAAAATATCAGTTTTAAAAACTGAAATAAACAACAATCTCAATAACATATTGGCTGAAAAATGTTGCCTCAAAAGTTACACTGAAATACAGTGAGTTTTGTGATTCAGAAATTATTTTTGTTTTATAAAACACACTTATAAAGAATAATGATCTCTAAGTTATTAATCAAATATTCTCTCGGTAATCAGATTATAGAGCGATGGATTCATTTAATTCAGGCAGGCGGCCGGTTATAAAACACCGTAGCCAAAACTCTTACAGCATGATCCAAGGTTCATGCTGTCGCCGACCCCAATAGAGTGGGATAAGGGCAGGAAGATGATGATGATGATGATGGATTCATTTAAATCTGATTCAAGCTCATAAGCCTACTTAATTCCACTACTGCAAAAGCCTTTCACAATTTTAAACAATGATAAAAAATAAAACCCTTTAACAACGATAAACAAAGTATTATCTTCAGTTTTATTTAAACAAGTCTAGCAAAATAAATATACGAGACTAGTCGCAATGAGCCACGTCACATCTCACAATTAATTTCAACGAACTCAGAGCGTTTCACTGGCACCAAAACATTCCCAAGGCTGGAAAGCCCGTAATCTCCACTACCGTCGCTCAGTCACGTTGCGAAAACAGTGATCTTAGCACGCATCGTGCTGCGTACTAACTGTACAGTAGGCTGTGGTCGTGTTTGCGTTGCGATTCTGAGGCCTACGCTTGTAGGAGGCCTTTATGGAATCTACATAATTGGATGATCATAGTGTATGCGTCATATATTTTATTTATAAGGAGGTAGAACATTGATAGCGTTCGACAAATTACTGAAATGTCAATTCAAATGTCAATGAGAGCACTGGTGGTCTAGTGGTAGTGACCCCGTCTTCTGATCTTAAGGTCGTGGGTTCAAATCCAGTGGTGCACCAATTGATTTTCATATTAGAAAAAAATACCAGTACTTTCAAACGGTGAAGGAATACATCGTGCGGAAACCGGCATGTCGTAAAACCTAATAAGTTCGAAAGCATATGTCAAGTGCACGAAAGGAGCCTCTGAGGCGTACTTTAAATCTTTTCACCACACTAGTTCGAAAGAACTAGTGACATGACCAAGGTAGATAGAGTAAATTCTAAAACACTAGTGTTACATCTATAATATAAAAATGAATCGCAAAATGTGTTGGTAAGCGCATAACTCAACAACGCCTGGACCAATTTGGCCAAATCTTTTTTTAAAATGTTCGTTGAAGTTCAAGGATGGTTTTTACGGCGAGAAAAACTAGAATTATATTTTTCATCCGGGTACCACGTGAGCGAAGCCGCGGGCGGCAGCTAGTAATGTAATAAATACAAGATGTTTGGGAGGCAATGTTTTTTTTTCAGTGAGGTGGAGTGACGATTTGCGAAATGTTGGCAATAACACTGCCCTCCTAGTGAAGAACGCAGTAACATATCATACATGTTTTTAAACGTGAGTGAAAACAGAATGTTGTATTTTGTTAGGCGATTCCGAATATGTATCTAACTATTTTTTGTCAAAAATGCTAGTTACTGCGTTCTTCACTACTAGGGCAGAACAGATGAGAAGAGACAAAAAATGTGTTTAGTGGTGCTTCTTTGGAGAGACCTGTGTCCAGCTGTGGACAGCAGGATGATGAAAAAAAAGTATCTTGCTATTTTAGTTTAATTTCAAAGGAATAACGAAGAAGTGCGTAAACAAAAGCGCGTTCCAAAATTGAAGTTCATTACAAGAGAATGGGGCAACAGTACATTGTTGGCACACCGTAAATCATTACGCGCCCCTTATAAAGCGCCTGAAACAATTATTGCTTGTTAAAGAGCCTCTCGGCCAGAGAAATAATAAAGAAATAGCGAGGACTATTACAAGACGCTTTCGCGACCATTGTTTTATTACTAACTCTGAGATTGCATTTTCCTAAATGACAATATCAGTTATTAAAATTTTAAGGTGGCTGTTGCCATTTTTTTCTAACTAAGTGCAATGACGATCTGCGAAAAGCTGCTGGTAGGGTCTGGATGCATTAAGCCAAAGATAGGGCGCGATGGCGTTCATTAGGGGAGGTCTATGGTATAGCAATGGACTGCTATAGACTCGAGCCCGCGAAACGTAGTTTTAACTTTTTTATATTGAATAGTTCGTTCACAATATTTTTTTTAAATACTGATAGCATGAAACTAGCCTTTGAGGTACAATTTAAATCCTGACTAAGAAATAGTGACATCTCTCTTGTCGTGTCACTATTTCTTAGTCAGGATTTAAATCCTGACTAAGAAATAGTGACATCTCTCTTGTCGTGTCACTATTTCTTAGTCAGGATTTAAATTGTACCTCAAAGGCTAGTTTCATGCCATCGGTATTTAAAAAAATATTGTGAACGAACTACTCAATATAAAAAAGTTAAAACCACGTTTCACGAGCTCGAGTCTTAAATATAACAATTAATATGATTACGCACCTTTTTGTAAAACTTAACTTTCCCTATTGTCTATTCGTTGTCTCTTATTGAATATAGGAACTGGACATAACGATGTCTTACATTGTTTTGCAAGTAATAAGTGCGTTTGAGTCTCGAACGCCGGTGCCTATCGACCTCGGATGCTATATAGATGTTGCAGGCCATGACTGACTGACTGAAGTTAAGAGGAAGTTAAAAAGCATTTTAGAACTTAAGTGTTATTATTCTATAAATGATTTTTTAAATGATAAGAAAATTATATGAATTAATACAAATTGACATTATAATATTTATTATGTAAATTTATTTGTTTGTTATTTTATTTTATTTCTTTAGCTTTGTAAAATTGACATTGACTAACTTGACATTCAATTAATATTGTAATTTTCTATTCTTTGTACGGCCTACCGCCTGAATCTAGAAATCTGATATCTCCTTAACACCTATTGTAGGTACATATACCTAGGTTTACAGACAAATGATTTATGATTTATGAAGTAATTTTATGGCAGAATAACCCCAGCCCCACTCAATGGACAGATAAAACTTTGAAGGTCGCGTGTAGTAGATATTACAAATTGATTATTATTAAGGATGTCCACGTCCAGCAGTGGATTTCTGTTGATGATGAGACAGGTTGCAAGCCTCACGTCACTTGCAGGTTCATTGTTTTCATTATCTTCTATCCACGGTAGTAAGTAGATTTTCCCTGGCAACCGGATATTGCATGGCATCTCGACCTGCAATTTCCTCTTTAAGACACAAGCCTTTGTGTACCCTTATAATGCCTTTATAAGACTTCACTATAGTTTAAAGTATCGGTTTTAAAATAAGCCTTCGGGTATCTCAATGATTGTGACTTTGAACCTAATTTGAATAATTCACATTTGTTTATAAATAGATTAGGTTTAGTGCCATTTCAATATACTTACTTTATACGTGCTTCGGAAGGCACGTTAAATTGTCGGTCCCGGCTTTTAAGTCGTTAAGCCACGACGGAGACCTTTAGGCGGCCTAAAAACTCCGTCACTGAATTGGCCACTAGCTCATACGAACTTATTTACTTTTTTATCAAAATATAGAAAAAAAAAATATGTTACTGACCGACTGACAACACTTGTATACGAACAACGTAAATTCTAGAAGCATTATACTTGGAGGGTAAAAACTCTTTAAGAACGGAATTCCCAAAATTCAACTCCTAGAGGACGCAGTGGGAAGAAGAAGTTTGTATAAATAAATAAAATATTTGCAGAACATACAGACATTTCTCCCGTAGCGGGAATGGAACCCGCGCCTTTTGCGTCTTAGCCGAGCACTCGCCTGCCACGGCACCAAGGTCGTCAAAATAAAAAAAACTCAATGCGGACAAAGTCACGGAGCGTTCTACCAGTTTTATTACATTTTTTTTAAGAAATTAAGTACCATTTTGTAGTAATTCTGCTAAAAATATAATATTTTTTGTGCTCGCCTATTTTCACAGGCAGAAGCTACAAACACGAATGTGACCTAATAATTTCCTTTACGTGGGGTGGCATAAAATATAAGGAAAAGCGTTATGGAATCAATTTCTGTAGTAACATGCGTAAAAAAATAAGTATCTGCCTACGTAATTTTTGTGTTAAGTCTTTGAAGTCAATTTTGTCATTTTATGAGGTTTATGCTTTCTGCCTACGGCTTCACTCGTATAAAAATTAGCCCTTACGTTATTTCCATATTTCACACGTACAACGTATTCCATTCTTCGAATACGTTAATTAATTTAGATTGTGATTAAAGAATAAAAGTACAAACAACGTCATTCTCATTTTTTTTGCATTAATAATATTAGGTAAGTAGGATTCATTCTTAAGAAAAAAGTATGTCAAAAAAACTAAGGCCTTGTACCATCTATAGTAGATGATTTATACAGCGTTAGGAGGCTTTTTTTACCTTCACAAACGGGACGCTGTAGTGCCCAGGACGAATTAAGATGGAGTAGGCTTGCCCAGCACCTATACCATCCTCCCAGCTTAGTCGGCCTTGTTCACAGGAAAGACATGGTCAATACGTGCAGAGTTGACTAAGCCGCGGGTTTCCTCACGATGTTTTCCTTCACCGTTTGAGAGTACTGGTATAGCATACATAAATTCGCACAGAAAAATCCTTTGGTACACAACTAGATTTGATCCCACGACCTTTAGATCGGGAGGAGGGGTCACTACCAACTACACCAGCAGAGCTCTAAAAGAAAAAAGTATGTCAGGACCGTAGTCAATGGGGATCCGTGGTCTCTGCCTATCCCTATTGGAAACAGGCATGATTGGATGTACCTATGTACTAGTGGTATTCCCCGCGACTTCGTCCGCGCTGCGTCTTCTAGGAGTCGAATTTCGATAATGATTCTTAGTGCAAGGTTTCTTGGAACTTGTATCAGGAGTGTCTGCAAGTTTTCTTATGATTACTTATGGCTTTGCCCACCTCATTAGGGATACGAACGTGATAATATATAAGTAGGTATGATGACCTCGGTGGCGTGGCGGGCGAGTGCTTGGCTGAGACGCAAGAGGCGTGGGTTTGATTCCCGCTACGGGAGAAATGTTTGTATGTTCTGCAAATATTTCTTCCGGGTCTGGGTGTTTTAGTATTATGTATTTATAAAAAAAAGTTATATAAGTATTCTATCAGCCATCTGGTTCCCATAGTACAAGCTTTGCTTAGTTTGGGGCTAGATCGCTGTGTGAAATGTCCACAAATATATATTTGTTTATGTATGTGTAAGGGACACCATAAAAGAAAACTAACCCTCCAAGTTTCATACTTCTATGATTTAGGGTTTAGGCTGTCCGTTGATTGTCAGTCATTCAGTTAGTAACGTTGTAGTCTTATATATTTTGATGTATATATTATTAATTTTTTATAGATTTCTTTCACACATCATATAACATAACACCACGTCAACGACAAATTCAAACCACATTTGCATAGCTCGCTTTGATCTCAAAAAACTCAACATCAAATCAAAAGATTCATTTCTACTTAAGGCAAAAATGGTTTTCTGCCGGTGTTTTGACAGGGGACCCTAATCCCAGCGCACCGCGGGACATCAGTGTTCCTGACGTTTTTCAATTATAACCAGTCGAGTCGTAACACTTTTTGAGACCAAAACTAACACATTGTCCCGGCTGTGTCGTTTATTTTCTAAATAGATTGTTTTGGTTATGTTTGAGTGGATTTTTGAGGTTCGTAGTGAATCCGGTCGTGTACCAATGGATTTTTTTGTGCGAAAAAATTATGCGCGCTATACCAGTACTCTCAAACGGTGAAGAAAAACATCGTGAGGAAACTCGCGGCTTTGTCAGCTCCGCACGTATTGACCATGTCTTTCCTGTGGATAAGGCCGACTAAGCTGAGAACGGAATAGATGCTGGGCAAGCCTACTTCATCTTAATTCATCCCGGGCACTGCGACCCGTTTGTGAAGGTAAAAGTTGCCTCCTGACGCTGTATAAATCATCTACTATAGATGGTAAAAGGCCTTAGGTTTTGGAGTGGATTTTGTACTCACTTCGAATTTTTCATATCTACGTTTGAACTAAGGCCTTTACTTTATACTGAATGATTCGAGAACACTGAAGGTACTAGAGCAAGGCAATAACTTCACTTTTCGATCCCAAAGTCGTGTGAAATCCAGTATTGATGTTTTCCTTTTAAAGAATTATGTACGCTATAGTGCTTTCAAATGGCGAAAGAACCCACAATTAGGAAACAGGTATGTCGTAGAATCTGAAAAGTTCTAAGACGTGTCAAGTGAACAAAAATCGAGTAAGTCATATAATTCTTCGAGAGAAAAAATATCGTTTCTTTGAGGCGCACTTTAAATCACCACACCTCAAAAACTAGGGACACAGATGGTAATCATCAAAACTTCCTTTAAAATTGAATTAAATTTAACCAGGTAAATTCTCATCATTTCCCTGCCTTTGTCCCACTTTATGTGGGGTCCGTATTCTGCTTTCATTTCTCTCTGTCAGAAGTCATTTCAACACTCACTCCTTTCTTAGTCATGTAATTTTTCACACAGTTCATCAATCTTTTCTGTGGCTTACCTCTACCCAGATATATATAAATTCTATAACAGGACCAGATATAGGTATATAAATTCTATATAGTGTTACTTCTGTGCTGGACTGGGAGTAAAAAAAGCATAGAATGCATCCAGCTGCTTCTCTCCCCAAGCATGTCGTAAAAGTAGACTAAGGGATAGTATCCTTCAACATGATGAGATACAATAAGCAAGTACTCCCAAGGAGGGTTGACGTCAGGCAGGCGGCCGGTCATAAAACACCTTAGCCAAAACTCTTACAATATGATCCAAGGGTCATGCTGTGCCGACCCCACATAGAGTGCGATAAAGGCAGGAAGATGATGATGATGAACAGGAGGATAAAATACTGTTTCCAATTAAAACGGCAAAATGATCAGTATCTAAATGAACCAGCTATATCGCAGAGGTACGTTATACACATAGGAACCTTCGTCGACAGAGATGAACGAAACTTGGTACACTTCGGATCAATTTCAGAAGTTTTACTTCGATCTTTCTTTAATAGGGTGCGTGTACACTGTAGAAAATTGTCTCCGGTTACGTTGACTTTTCTCCATTAGTAATTGCGGTAGGCTTTTAAATTTCAGGTATTATGTATTGAAAGCTATTCAGTCACAACACATACTATAGATAAGTTCAGAATCAAAGTCAAAATCAAATTATTTTAGTCAATAAAATCAAACAATAATCATTTTAAATTCTCTTAAATCCTTCTATTCCTATTCTTAACACATACATATGTATTTACATATTATCACACACGTATCCCTAATGGGGTGGGCAGATCCACGAGTAATCATAAGAAAACTTGCAGCTACTCCTGATTTAAAGTCCCATGATGGATATTGTGAACCATGGTGACAGGTGATCAGCCCATCCCCCATATAGATGGTCCATCATATTGGACAGGATACTATCCCTTAGTCGACTTTTACCACATGCTCGGGGAAAGTCCTCCTGAAGAATTCTTATCAACCAATAATTAAATTATAACATGACCAAACGAATGATAAAAGAAATGAAATAATTTTATCTATTTTAAAATTATTAGCTTAATGAATATTGATTCAAAAATGATTGTTTATTAACAGCTATTAAGCTTTACGCTACAGAACTACCCTTGGTACCCTAAGGGTAGTTCTGCGGCTCTTATTAAACTACAGAATTTCCAAAGTTAGGCACACCTAGTTCCGAAACCGCCATGCACGCGTCCTAACACCCAAAGCTCAGCTTGTACGGAACTTAACCATTCACTTTATTAGCAAACTTGGCTATGAGTAGTCTTTTAGTAATTATACCGGATTATTTTCAAGCGACTGAGCCTCAAACTCGTTTACAAGTCATAGGAACATGGGAAATGTTGAATATTTTATCTCTTGTTTTATGAGAGGGCTGATACAAGTAAATCCTTTATCTAATTGACTATCTTCTAAGGAGTTTACTTAGGACCTGAAGGCAAGTCACTTTGCGTTTAACAAAATCGCCAAACGAATTGTTATTTAAAATCCTAAAAATATATAGGATTAAAAAAATGGATTCGTAGCGTTAGCGTAGGCAAAACTTGCCTCCTGATGCTTAATAAATAAATATTTCTGGTTATTTCACACAGCGCCATCTAGCCCCAAACTGAGCAAAGCTTGTACTATGGAAACCAGTTGGCTGATATAATACTTACACACATACATAGATATATTTATATGTAAATTATAAGTATAATTGTATACGTATAATTACATAATTTTATAAAACCCAGACCCGGAAAAAATATTTGCAGAACATGCAAACATTTCTCCCGCAGCGGGGATCGAACTCGCGCCGTCGATATCATCATCTAGCCGCTAGATTCTAGCGTATTACACCCCATAAACGCGTCGTAACGTCTAGTGACTTCGTTATACGCAAAGTGACTTAGCTACAAGCTCAGATCATTGTATAAAAATGAAAATATTATAAGCATAAGTGAAGTGGATCACAAGACTTCAAAGTGATACAATATTAACAGCACTTTGCTACGCTGATCTTTAATAAATGTTACGTTAATAGAACACTAGCATCCGCCTCCGTATCCGGCAAAATCAAAAGAAAACATAAATAAGGTCACATTATTCTTTAACTATGTAAACCTACCTAACTCTACTCTCCTATGATGATGATAACTTTACGCTTTAAGGGTACAAAACGCACTTGTCAGGTGGATGTTTGCGGAACGCTTGTTGCCTCGCGTCAAATACACGCCTGCGTCCCTCTTGTGGTGAAATATAGCACCGTGTGAAGGGACACGTCCGTCGTGCTTAAAATATCGTAACCGAATTATTTTCGGACCTACTTAAAACTGCTGTGGATTTGAAGAGGCCATTTTATAGCTGCCTAGCGGCTTCGATAACGGATTCTCAATAATAGTCTTCATTTAAATGTAAATTACTACGTGAAGGCACAAACATCCGAACATCTTGACGACCTTGGCGGCGTGGTGGGCAAGAGCTCGGTTGAGACGCAAGAGGTGCAGGTTCGATTCCCGCCTCAGAAATGTTTATTATGTTCTGCAATAATTTCTTCCGCCTCTGGGCGTAATATTATGTATTATATTATTACGTAATATTATGTTTACAAAAAAAGTATATGTCTAGTATTCTATCAGCCAATGGTTAATATATTACAACCTTTGCTTAGTTTGGGGCTTGATGGCTCTGTGTGAAATGTCCACAAGTATTTATTTATACTTTGAAACTTTCGCATTTAAAATATGAAATAAGCTATACACTGTGTATAAATTAGATAAGAAAATAAATTTTATATTTCTTGAGGTTTCAAAAGTCCAATCAAAGCCTTATAGTTTCGCAATCTGTCAGTCTTTTCATCCGCCCACCCAAGTCTAGAGTTTATATTAGCAATTCTTGAATTAGGTATATTTGCTGGCGTGGCAGTTTCATATCGGCTAAAATGCTACTTTATCAATGCCTAAAAAATATTAAATAATATAATAGTGTAAAGGGAAATTATTATATTAAGTATTGTCACAGCTAATTAGGCTTTACTAGTTGGATTTGTGGTTTGTGAAAAAAAGCTTACTATAAAAATTCGATTATATAGAAAACAAAAATGCTTGGGTCTGAATAATGTTCCAATTCCTTTTATAAACATGATTGTAAAGGGATCATTTTCCAAAAAATAGCCAAGCGTGGTTTTTTACCTGTATCTTCCACACATGGTCGCGTTACGAACAGGTGTAAATGCAACGTAGATTATAGACGTGTCCAAATGATCCCCGTGATTTCAAGGAATGTATAATTTTTGACTCCGACTTTGACTTTTGCTCTGTTCAATATGTTTGTATATTACACTCCAATTAAGCTATTCTGTACATAGCCTCTGTGGCCGTACAGACTTCGGCATCCTCTACTGTGCGTGATCCGTGTACATGAACATAAACTTGACCATTTTTAACTCTGCAAATATCATCATCATCATTTCAGCCTGATATCACCGCTAAGTAATAGGCCTCCTTTCTATTTTGCCAACCTCCTCGGTCCTGTGCGCCTCCTATCCAGGTTTCGTCGATCCAACGCGCTTTCAGATGTCTGATATCTTACTTAAACCATACTATGGTATGTATGATAAGAAATACCTATAAGGTGATGACGGCGTCGTTGGCGTGGCGGGTGAGTGCTCGGCTTAGAAGCAAGAGGCGCGGTTTCGATTTCGCTGCGGGATAAATGTTTGCATATTCTGCAAATATTTCTTCGTGTCTGAAAGATGATTTATTTCTTCGTATCAACTTACACCACGTCCAAACTAAATAGAGCTATTAATAGCTCACCTTTTTATATAGGACCGTTTTGTCGTAGGTGGCGAAAGGTATAAAGCACGTCTCAAAGAGTCTCCTTTCAATTACTTATATAATAAGGATACTTAAATGTCCAGACGAGAAAGGGATGGCGTTCACACACATTGAATGAGGAAGGAATAGGGAAAGAGCAATGAAAATTTATTGAATACAAAAAAAAATATTTTTTTAACTATCAGTTATAGGTAGGTTTACCGTGTTAAATTTAGTTAGCTATATAATTTTAAAACGAATTATATAAAAATGTACTGTTGACCTATTCATAATTTTGATTAAATACGTAAAAATAAAATTAGAAAGAGCAAAATGGGAAAACTAAATCTAGCGAGATAAGTTTCACTAATCGCGTTTCTGTCTGTAATTTGACTTGGTTACGCCCTGAAGTGACAGTAAAACCTGTACGTCTGTGACCATTGAGAGGAAAACATGTGAGAAATACCCTTACTATTTTTTGTATACCGTAACAACAGCCATGATACGCTAGTGTTAGAAACTTACTTACTCGCCAATCCGAAAATACCAGAACGCTGTATCTATTATCGTGCTCACTCGTAAGTATTGAATTTGTTGAATAATTCGGCCGTTTGTAGACCAAGTTGGCCGCCTCTGAAACTCTCAAGTTTTATTAGGATACTTGTAAAATTTCCCTCTATACCTCTGAAAGTGCTCTCGCCTGATTAAATAAGATGAATTTGTTGACTTAGACACGGTCAACGTGCCTGCTCCATTTTCTAGGTATTTTTCTTTGTTTCCAATTTTTCCGAATTTCCAATTGTATTCACATTCACAGCGAAAAATAGACCAATGGATAACTTTAATACAAATAAAAATAAACAACTGAGGCTTGACAGATCAAAGGAAAGCCAACAAAAAAAATCGTTTTAAGAACGAAATAACAGAAATAATATGTGTTTTATTCATAACAAAGTAAGTAAGTTCGTATGAGCTAGTGGCCAACTCTTGTGACGGAGTTTTTTAGGCCGCTTAAAGGCCTCCGCCATGGCCTCACGACTTAAAAGCCAGGACTGACAATTTAACGTGCCCTCTTTAGCATGGAAGCGCTCAGCTCGTAATGCGACTTGTGGTCACCCATCCAAATTGTGATCGCGCGCAACGTTGCTTAACTTCAACGATCAATCGAGAACGTCTAAGCAAGCTATGCCACGAGCGCTTGTAACAATAAAATTATTACATTTTTACAACGAAAGTGAATTAATTATCCAGCTTCTTAACTGGGTACACGTCTATTCGGTGTTGTCTTCTCTTGTATGTTCCGTGCTGCACTTATCTTTATATTGCAAATAGAAATAATCTATTATATTTTATGTTTAACCCAAAACACAAAGCATGGCTAGCCTGACCACTGCATTATCTGGTGTAGCCACTTCACTTTCTATTAAATGCAAATCTTTTTAGAAACAGAGGATTAATTCCCCACTCTGTATAGCTTATTTTGACTTTGGCTTTGTCAACATTCGTTGGTGTTTTAAGGAAAGTATATAATTCAGTATTTTTTTCAGAAATATTATAAGTATGAGTCAGTTTCCTCATAATTTTAATAAAGTAAAGTTCGTCTCAATACTATCATCTTCATACATAAAACGATAGCGTATTTAATACAACGCCTGTCAGTGGTAAAAGGATAATTGGTAAGACTCCTTATGTTCACTTGACATCTTATGTCTTAGAACTTTTTAGATTCTAGGATTCCAATCTATAGGCAAACATATTTTTTTCTAACTGAAAATTCTAAATAGAAGGTGGGAGTCTCTATAACATTGGTGTTCTCATGGAAAGATTATCAATATTATTGTCTGTTCAAATATAATGTGTATTTTAACAGAAACCTAATTATAGTAGTTAAAATAAAAGTAAAAGTTAGAGACTTACACGAAGCTTATATCATTAAGCTCTTAAAAATACAATGAAACAATTATCTGAAAAAGTTCATTAAAAAGTTATGCCAAAGAAAAAACTTTCTAATTGTACGAATGAGGTACTAATTATTAAAATAATTACGCTACCGACTTTAGGCCGGAAGACTTAATTTTTTTCGGCCTTTTCGGTATCATTTGGCATCAGCGTCTGAAAATTTCTTTATTTCTGGAACTTAAGATAACGAATGCCTTTTAACTTTCAGCACAACAGATTTTTTTCTTTGACGAAACAAGTGTTTGTGTATTTAAAATTCGGGGTGTATTTCCTTTTTCGAGTTTATGAGCAAATTAACATTCAAGCACCTAATGAAAGAGGGGAAGGGTGCAAAGAAAGTAGGTTAGATCGCTAAGCCACTGTTGTATCAAAATAACGCAAAAAAAAACATTATTTAATTTTCCAGTCATTAAAAAGAACTACTCAGTTCTACCTGGCTATCAAACCATCGTAGATCATCCCATTATGGGTTTTTAAGTAGGTACGAGTATATCTTTAGGTTATGATTTACAAATATCTATAGATTCTCATGACTTCTTTACTAAAACGAGATTTAACTTTTTTATATTATTATTTAGTTTTGAGATGATAAGATAGTTTAATTTCTTACTGTTTTCGGGATGTTTTAAAGTAGTAGCTGCCCAGTATTATCTCCAATTACAGCACACATCTTTATCAGCAATATTAATGTTCCTAAGACAAAACTTCACACTCAGACTTCATCCCATATCACAACTTTAAGGTGCCGCCAAACTTACGCGTTAAATCGCCCGCGTCGTCACATAAACCTGTTTCCCAGTGTCAAAGGACATAAATAAAGTTGGACAAGAAAGTACGGCAGTGAGCCAGTAAAGGCCAGTAAGTAATGAGGGAAAACCCATGGCAAACATATAGTGTAACGGAGGCGCGGCGCACTAATTGATTGCCCGCCGCGCCTCCACAATTGAGGCTATTGTAGTTATTTTAAGGTATATTGTGTATGAATGATGTAGGACAAGGTGTTACCGGTATCACTACTGTTTAAAAACCAAAATATTTAGTTAAAGTCAGTAATATATTTCCTTAGAAAAGAATAAATTAAAGAGAATAACAATTAGTTTTAGTACTTCTGTCGTAGAGATAAGGGTGTCTTCACACCACACGTTTTTAGGTTGCCGGCTTTACTTTGATACAATCATGTGCTGGATTTCGCAGGTTTTTGTCACTCGGCCGGCGAAACGGTGTGTCTACATACCTGATATACGACCGTATTTTCGTTGTATATAAAGACTCTCCTTACATAATAGTAGGTACCTACTTTTTGAATAGATTTTATAGTAACAATAACCAAGAGTAAATATGTAGATCGATATCAGGATAATTACTATATCATTAAAATGCACTTTACTGTTTGTAAATGATGCCAAGCACAAAGCAATGAAATCAAACGAATTGCTTTGGCATGGAAAATTCATTAGCATTATTGAAATTGGAATTCATCTGACAAATATTGGCAAATCAAATGATGCGTCTCTTTGACGATAAGCGAGTATTTAAACTATTTAATTTTACAGCAATGAAGTTGAACAGGCTTAATATAATTAGAATATCACCATCATCATCATGAATAGCCTTTTCATACTTTGTCGAGCACTGATTTCCGAATTGCTATTACTAAAATAAATGCGAAAGTGGGTTTGTACACATCTTAATTTGTCCTTCTTTCACGCAATTACAGAGCAACGTATCGATATATTTTTGGACAAATATGGGTAATGCACCAAAGAGTGACACAGGCTATTTAAATCCGAGTACCACGTGACCGAAGCCCCGGGTACAAGCTAGTAGGACCTAACCTCGTAAAAACATATATTTTCTCTAATTGGTGTCGCAAGAACTTAAGGGTCGAATCACATACAAGGCAATCTGTGACGGGCCGTCTCATACCGAACGAGGTCAGATGTGGCGTAGGCAAGGAAGACAATTTCCGGCCGGCATTGCAGCTGTAATAGGCCATCTTGCGGTCAATTCATTGGCGCATCTCTCTCATCTCGTGATTGGGAGGAGATGAACACATCGCTTGAGATAGGGGATAGAATGTGGTTGCAACCTGTGAAGTGGACAGCCTAGGTAGACGGGATATACTAGTATAGATACAACGGCAGTAAAGACATATACATACAAGTAAACAGTGATTTCGATTACATTTCTATAAATGTTTTGTTTCAGTAAGGGCCGGCGCCCACTATCGGCAAAAAGAACAAAAAAAGTTAAGTTTGGAATTCTGTTGTAATTTTAGGTCTCTCTTGTTAATGTTTCGATGTCTTCGTAGTTCAGATTAGACTGGATATTATTATGGAAATCCGAACCAGAAGAAAAGTGGCAGGAAAGTACAGGAAATGTTGCTCAGGAACTATTTGCTTTTTTTTGTGAAATCAATTTTGGCATAGTAATTTTCTCAGAACAGCAAAAGTTTTTTGACCAAGCGTGAGTTGGACATGAAAATGGGCGATGTTGCCAAACATTTTTTGATGCTAATCGACTCAGTTACTTCTAAGGATCGGAAAAAATCCTGACAACAGAAGGTTGTACTTGAATATAAACAAACCTCAGGGCGCGAATGCAAATCTTGCGGATGGTGGACTTCGCGTGCAAGATCTCAATTCGGGGCGAACTACGGGTTACTTCGAAGGAATTAAAAAATGCTTATGATATAATTTGTCATATTTCATCTGTTAATTTTAAAGGCGTTTCGTTTATAGGGAAAGAAAGCTTTTTGCCTGTCGCTCATCGGTATATTAAGCTTCAAGATCCAGAGACAATTATTTTAAATCAAAGTGATGATTTCTCATTTTCTCTTAACATAAGTAAATACAGAAAAAAAAGTTACAGTGCGATTTGAATTCGCCAAAGAAGGGTTCCGTACATGTAGGTACATAAATGTTTCTTGTATGGGCCAAATTTTGTTTTCATTATTTGTTATAGCGGCCATAAAAGGCACACTCTGTGAAATTTTAAACTGTACTTTTTACGGTGCATGAGATACAACCTGCTGACAGGCGGATGGACAGCGGAGGTTTAGTATGTACGTACCGTTGACACCCTTCGGGTGCCCGAAACCCTAAAAAGAAACCCTAAAAATTAGCAACAGTAATAAGACCCGCAAAGACACTCAAAAAAAGCCAATCACACTCAAAGCGGAATCGGATCCTTCCTACCCAGGAAACTCGCATATCAAAGTCACATAATTAGGCAAAGGCCCTTTCATCCCATATAGTTTTCCATCCCGACCGCTGATCAAAAAAGGGCGAAAAGGCACTTTCCGCACCAATTAATTGCCACAAGCATTTAGTCCTATGGAAGTGGAAACAGGCAAATTCAATTTGAGCGGCATACTACGAGCCTTTGACCGGCGTACAGTCACAATTTGACATCACGAGCTACGGGAGTGTAGTAACTCGATTGTGCGCCGATTCCAAATTTTTCTCGCCGGTTAACATTGTTCGGGCGTGAAATTATATTGTGAATACCTAGAAGCATCCAAAGTGGAAAGGCATATTGCGCTTGTGTGATTTCGAAGTTTAAGGAACAAAGTAGCTTAAAATTAATAATTCATCCTTTTCATTTACTAACAAAATACACTCGGGGCGGGCAGGAAACTTTTAATATTTCCCCCCCACTTCTGTTTTACTTGAACAAGATGATTTCAATAAAGACTCCCGTTTGTTTGTCTACTTCATATTATTCCTGCACGCTCGGCTGCTTTGCTCACTCAACTTTGATTCGAATTCATGATTTAAGAAATTTCTGTAGCGTTTTAATTAATTCGAGTAACTGAGCTTCAGGCGAGGAAATCCGAAACAGGTTGAATAGTAAGTACCTAATAGATGATTTTACTTGTACCGATACATAGCGTTCGTTTAGGAAAAAGCTTTTTTTTTTTTTTTTTTTTTTTTTTTTTTTATTCCCTTTGTTCCTCTGACATGGGTATCAGAGCCTGTGTTGACTTCTTTTTCTTTGTTTACTTATTATTAATTTAGATTTAAGGTTACTAATGTAACAGGAATGAGAGGGGGAGCTTGTTACTTTTAAAATTTTACCTTTTGTATTATGAACTTACTGTTGTCTTACGCTTCTTTTTATCTTAGTCTTATTTTTCTTGTATCTATTTTAATCTTATTTTTGTTTTATCTATTTTAATCTTATTATTCTTTTTTGTCTGACCACTTTATTTTGCTATTGTATTTCATGTTCTTTTTTCTTTTGTTACTGTTTTTTTGCCTTGTTTTTGTATTTTTGTTACTATTTTTGTTACTATTTTTGTTGCTATTTTTGTTGCTATTTTTGTTACTATTGCGTTTCTTTACTTTATTTGTTCTGTTTTATTTGTCTACTGGTTAAAACTATATATCTCAGTATATATTTTTAACAAGTTGTATGTATCTGTGTTTTGTATCTTTCTGCTTGGTTTCCTGAACACACTGGTCTTTCCTGCTAAGTATTTTTGGTCACTTAGAGGCAAACGGTGGTGCAAGGTTTTAATCTTGCACCTTTCCGTTTGCTTAGTCAACTCCGATGGTAGCTGGTTACCGGTGTGTTCTCTAGCAGTATGATATGGTGGTTCTGGCTAGGGCGTCCCACTTGCGCCGAATTGTGCACTCCTGGCTAAACGCATTATGTGCTGTATTTGCCATCTTGGCGAGTGCACAATTGCAGCACGAGGGGGGCGCTCCAGCCAGAACTTCGGGACACGCCGCCCTCATATGGGGACCCCCACAGTGGCTGCACTTCTCCAGTGTCTCTTTGCAGAAGCGACGGCCGTGGCCGTAGCCAAGGCAAAGAGAACACTGGATTAGTGGGCTCTGGTCTGCCACTCGTATGCGTTGTAGATCGATGCGGACGGATCCTGCATCGATCATACAACGCCATACTTTGGGGGACACCCTTAACACGACGTGGTGCGTGTGGGGGTTCCGTGTTTTCTTTTTGTAGGCGATCTCGATGTTTTCGGTGGTCAGATCCAGGTCGACGAAGACATCCTTATTTTGTTTGCTTAACGAATTAAGGATGTCTTCGTCGCTGTTATAGCCGAGGACATCCCGCATAATTATTTGTGGATTCTTGTTCGTCATGTCTTCCACTGTAAGACATTCACTTGCTCCCTTCAGTTTCTCTTTTAGTTTCTTCCTGTCGTCTTCCGTTTTGCATCCTATTATAATCTTACTGTCCTTTGCCTTCCTGACCCTTTCCACAGCAACTCCTCCCTCCTTCGCATTCACTACCTTCCTGATCCTTTCCAATACCTCTTCTCCTGTCTCCAATTCGTCCTTCCCCGTTACCACTACGGAGTGTAGCGCGGTCTGTACTACCGGATTCCTCCTGGTAGACGCCGCTGCTACACTCGCGTAGGTCATCCTCTCCTGGTTCCCTTGGTGTCTTTCCAAAGTTTCTTTCAGCTCTTCCATCCTGTCATTGTTCTCTTTCATCAGTTTACCGTACTCTTCCATTTTCTGTATAAGTTCATTCTCTTTCTCTTTCTTACTTTCTTCTTGTTCAACTTCTTTTCTAGGTTCAGGTTCTTTTTCTTTCTTCTTCATTGGTGCTGTGGTTTCCTTCGTGTTTTCTACTGCGTTTTCGCTCTCGGCTTCCTTCACTAATTTGTATAGTCTTTCAATTGCCTTCATAACTTCTACCTTTATTTCTGTTTTTATATTTCTAGAATTGCCGAGATTTAATTTGGCTTTCGTCACACAGGCTCTCGCTTCTGTCAATCTATCTTTATATTTCGGTGTCTCTAGCCTCGGTGGGCTCCCCGCTGCCTCGACCGATGCCCTTCGTGGTAAGGGCGCGGTTTTGGTTTTGGGGGGTTCCACCGAGGGTGAGGTAGTAGCCTTGGAGAGTGTGTCAGCTCTACCTGACTCCCACTCTCCAATGCTTCTCCTCACGTTGCTACTTTGGTATGCGGGCTCTGCTCCCTCTGTCTCTTTTTCTTCGACCTTTCTTGGGTGTTTGGCGACTGGAGTCCGCATACCAAACATTTTTGGAACAAAGTTCGTCAATAGTAGAATTAAAAGTTAAAAAGTTTGTAAAAGTTATAAAAAGAATTTAAAATTAAAATAAATAATACTAAACCTAGGATAAAAAGATTATAAAATTGTAAAAGTTGTAAAATTTAAAATAATAATTATTCTTATTACCTAGGTTAAAATTGTATAACTAAAGCTAACTTAAACTAAACTTAAAATTTAATTTGACTAGATTGTATAAAATTAATATTTATTTGTCACTAATGTATTTTTATTTGTTTCAGGTACTTCTTAGGCGACACGTCGGCAACCACGTCCAGCGGAGCAGGTACAGGTCAGTATAACAGGTAAGTATACCTACGTATACAGGTGAGTATACTGGTTAGTAATAGCTTGGGTGGTGGTTTAAGCTTTTTTTTTTTTGCTTTTTGTGGTCGTGGTCACGTTCGGTGGTCAATATTTTAACCCTTTTTCTATTCCAGGTTCGTCTAGTCTACCGCTACAGGACAGCGCGAGTCTCCTTTAACAGGATAAGTTAGTTTCAGTACTTATAGGAAGTACTTTAGGTCAAAAAAGGGCGAAACCTAGTCAAATTGTCAGGAAAAAGGGGAATTTGAGGCGATTGTGTCAAATGTTGACACAATCTAGCGCTCAATTCCACCGTAAATGGCACTTTCTGTGTCTTACAGCTAGCCCCTATACTTAAAAGTGTCAAATTTGGACCAATCAAAAATTTCAAAAACTTCCCCTACTATAATATGGTTCGGGGTCCACCTAGCCAAAGCGGCTTGGGTGGGTGGGCGGGCGATTTTTTGCGATTTTAGTCGCCCGATTCGGCTGAAATTTTGCAGGGAGGCGCGGACGGTGTCCTGAAGCCTGGATGGATGGTGCAAAAAATTCAGCTCGGACGACTTCCACGAAAAATCGGACAAAACCTATGGAAAACGCACTAAAGCGACGATTTTTCAGCTCCTAACTCAAAAATGAGTCGGAATGCCGCTGAAAAATCGCGGTTTTCAGCTTCAGGCGCAAGCGGGTTATACAGAACTACAATATAAAAAATTTTGAAAAATACTTAGTTAGGTAATTTAGCCAAAATATAACAAAAAGTGAAGATTTTATAAGTTTTTGAAAATTATTAGTTCCACAAAGTCAAAATATGGGTCCAAAAAGGAGCCGGGTCAGTAATATATGCCGTAGCACTGCTGATGCGCACTAATAGAACCTTTGCAGTGCAAAAACAAAAAGTAGTTGTGAAGTTTAAAATTTCAAATTCACGAAATGTATGGGCAAAACGACCGGGGTACTAAGACTTTTTACTATGAAAAAGCTTACATACTGTAATATTAGGTATGAAATTAAGCAATTGCTTCATTCAAAAGTGGAAGATCTGCATTTTTTGTTACCAGGAGCGCTTTAAACAGTTACAATCACGCGCTGCAGTTGCGTTAAAAAAAAAAGAAGAAATACACACTTTCAAAGAAATCTCATTCTATCCAAAACTTTATAAATAATACATCTTTGCAACGCGGATTAAAAGCGCTTGCTTGGCTTAGCGGAAAGAAGCAGAAGGCGATGTTTGTACGAGGCTTAGTGAAAGTTACGTAGATCCAAACTACGTGACGTAATTAAGTTTGAGCCCAGCACCCATTCGGAGGCTTAGTTTCGTCTACCCGCAAGGGCGCAAGTAAAGAAGCTCATTTTAGTCTGCTTCATGCGCTTGATGATGTTCTCAAATTAAGTTTGAAGGAAGTTCTCGCGCCTGTAAAAAGTTACGCCACGTTACAGGACTATGATAAATGCAATATTGAAAGCCTTAAAAATATGAGAAAGTTAGCTGTTATTGAAGAAAATGATCGACGCCTGAAAAAACTCAAAACTTTACTCTGTGACACTTAACCAAATCCACGGGCAGCATTTAAGTAGTTGATATATTGACACTCACAATCAGATTATTGCTTAAGATAGTCTTGCAAATTAAATAAATAAAAAAGCAAATACTACCTATTGCAAGTACAAGATTTCACAAAACTCCCATTACCCATCATAACCAATGAACAAGCTCCAATTACAGTAATCGAAAACCAAGTCAATTACTAAATCACATCTGTAATTTGAAATGTTTGCCTTTGGGAGGTTAATGGTCGATTTAAACTAAGCAGAGGTTAACTATTGGGTAGCCGTTCTCTCGGGACGTAACGACATGCCGTCTAATGAAGCTATAGCTAAGAGTATCGCCTTTGAAGGTACCCCCACCCGGGAGAGACGGGACCTCAGATCATCCTATTACTAATAGTTCACTCTGAACTAAAATCTCGCGCGCTTGTTACCTGCGTGATTTACGTAGATAAGTAGGTATCTACTTAGGTCTAATGATATATTCCATACAAAGTTAGAGTAAATATAATGTCTTGATTACAGCACAAAATCAAGACTTACCTATGTTGACTCTAACTTGTTATAGGAGACGTAGCCAACATACTCGTAACTACTGCAAATTACAACGATACCGCTATCTAGCTTATATCCAGTATAACCTAAATTACAAAGATATTGAAACTCCAACAAAAGAGAGCTCAGGTTAGAACGGTTTTCTAAATTTAGCTTTATTCCTAGAATACAAATAAAAACCATTTTGGAATGTAGGTACTACAAAAAAGACCTTTCATATGGCACCCCACTCGACAAATTTGTACAACTTTTATTCTTTTTACCCTCTTGGGAACCCAATATCTTTACAACCCCTTCACTGATTAAGCTCATCTGCTTCCCAGCAAATCTTCATAGCACAATCTTGTGGTTTGGTTTGAAAGATATGCTCTAACAAACATCCACAAACATACTACGCCAAATTATCCGAGTTGTCACTGAGATCTTTGCTCGCCCGATCACCAAAACTAACATAAACATGAATTACCTCAACTTTAAAAAAATATGGTTATCCTGTTTAAAATATAGAAATTTGTGATATTTCAAAATCAATAAAAAAACTATGCACGGGTATGGCGGTGTAGCATGGTAAGAAAAGTTTAAATTAGGTACCACAAATATGATACTCCTACACATACTCCTTTTGTATTTATAAAAAATAGAAGGTATTCAATATTTGATTAGCATCGGGTTCTCAAAGGAAAAGCTTTGATTGGAAATAATATTTATTTTTAATAAGTCTAGCTTTATAGCTTTATATGTTATATAAAGCGAGTAATTTGATAGATATTCATCCTTCAAAAATGAATTGTTATCATGTCAGGAGTATAAATTGCAGTCGAGTTACCTCACGTAAAGCTGCGATCATTAATAATAAGAGCTTGTCCCCTTCAGGCTTTGTTTGCAGTGACATTGTTAACGCCGATGACATCCACCTCACCTTCGTGTGCTTAGCACTAGTTTCTAGCGTTAGCATCCATCTGCGACTACGCTCGTGGTACATACTTACATAGATATCACGCCTGTATCCCTAATGGAGTTGGCAAAGCCAAACGCAATCATAAGAAATCTTGCAGTCACTTCTGATTCAAAGTCCCAAGATGGATACGGTAAACCATGGTGACAGGTGATCAGCCCATCGCCCATGGTCCACCATGTTAGAAAGGATACTTTACCTTAGTCGACCTTAACGATGTTCAGGGAGAGAAACAGCTAAATGCAGTCTATGTTCGTGGAATCCGGGTAAAAAGTGCCCGATGTATTGTTCAAGGTCATAAACGTAAGTATAGATAGTAAAATGCCTTAGTTTCTTTATTCATTTGGTGCTTATTGGATTCGGTAAGAGTGTTACTTGAAGAAAACACAAAGTTTTTTTACACAACAACTAATATCGGCAGTCTCCGAGACGTCACCGAGAAACAAGATTTTTTTATTCGAACAATTTTTTTTTTAAATATTTTGAATCGTTTGCGTGACGGACGGGTGGTGAACATGCGGCCACTTGACAGGTGGTATCGTTACTTCGGTCCGTCATCTTCGTCCGTGACGTCTCGGCGACGAGGGAGTAGAATAAACTCCCCAAGAAGTTTAAACAAATTTGTTTTTGTTTACAAGAAATAGCAGTTTCGTCTTCACCGGGAATCGGAACCTTAAACTAGCAAAAGATACTGTCAACTCCAAAAATTAGTTAGGAATCTTGACAAAGCGTTCTGTCTCATATAACATCCAAAGTTACGACGCAATCTAGCTAACAATATTTGACAAGTATACACAAACTAAGATGATTTTTTATTAGGGTTCCGTACCTACAGATGGTCGTGACGTAGCTCATCTGGCCTCTACTGAAAACCAGCGTTGCGTCGGGTGGACACTCTAGTGTGTACCCAGCACAATGCTGAGTGGAGGCCACATTTGCTCTAGACTGCTACGCACAAAAAATACGTTACCTAGAATAGTACAATTTTTTGGGGTTATTGTGTATATCGTAGTGTTTTAGCGTAAATAAATATTATTTTCTTTTTCTTCTATCCAAAGGGGGCCAATGGGACCCTATTCCTAAGCCTCCGCTCTATCCGTCCGTTTATCAGAGGGCTGTAATTTTTACAGAGTGTGTAATTTCTATTGCCACTATAACAACAAATAACAAAAATAAAAGGGCCCCATACAAGAACTTTTTTTTTCAAAAAGTAAATAGACTTGAAGTCATATAAAAAAATACATGCGATGGTACGGAACCCTTCCTCGGACTTAACCGGTTTTATTATGATTGACATCGTTCTGTTTTGGCAACACAAAAGTAAGTTACCTAATTGCCCAACCGTATAAGTCAATGTCGCGTCTGCACATCGCTGCCATCCATCGAGCATTACTACTAATAAGAAGTAATTTCTTCCAAGGGTATGGATAGATATTTCATTTAATTTCATGTTTACATAACTACTGCGTACAGCGCGTCTGTTTGTAAAACGTCATAGAGTACCCAAAATTAGTAGATATTCAGGTCTAAACTAAGTTTTTAACACGTCAGACCGTTTTTTTACAATATCTACTATATTTCTGAGTTGACTGTACGTAGGTATACACTCATATTCTCCCTAATATAAATGTAGACTGCGCAAGGGGATAATGTAAGTATTTTGCAAGTTTTATTTGAAAAGCTTTCATGCGATTGCGGGGTTATATCACACTGTTTTAGAAAAATTAAATACAATAGCGTAAACAAGTCTCTTTGTTCATATTTTTAATAACATTATCCTCTCCAACATGACGGACCATCTATATGGGCGATGGGCTGATCATCTGTCACCATGGTTCACATGGTTCTTGGGATTTTGAATCAGGAGTGGCTGCAAGTTTTCTTATTACTTGTGGCTCTGCCCACCCCATTGAGGATGTGGTGCGTGATAGTGTGTATGTAATAAAATAGTCGCATGCTATAAAATGTATAAATACAATATACATTCAACAACTTTCAATATGTTTTGCACATACAATAAAGATTTTCAGGACAAAAATATAAATAAACTAGCTGCCGCCCGTGGCTTTGCTCGCGTGGTACCCTGATAAAAAATAGCCTATATGTCAGCACATGTACTATGTATATACTAAGTTTCATACAAATCCGTTCAGGCGTTTAGGCGTGATTGAGGCACAAACATCCAAACATCCTCACATACTTTAGTATAAGAAGTAAGATTGACAAATCTTTTCCGGCTTTCTCAAGTTGACTAAATAATATTCAAATTATGGTAAATAGACGAATGCTGTATAAACTTTGCAAGGTTCCTGTTTTACTATTTATTTTAAACCGCAAGAATCTCCTCTAATTCCTGGAAATAAAACGAACACAACAACCCGTAACACACCGCAGGAAGACAGGACAAAGTCTTAACAATCATAGCCAGTGACAGCCATTGTGAGGTTGGCAACGGAGTGCAAAATAAAGCTTTTGGGACCGTAATGCACCCAGTCTCCTTTAAATGTAGGTTTCTGTGGACATTATGAAGCTTAAGCTGCTTTCTACAGTGTCATTTGTGACAGCCACTCACCTCATTTTGATACTATATAGTGTGTTCAGACATTAGTCATACTAATAGAAAAAGAGAGACTAAAAAACAAATAAAATGATGAAATCTCGTGAATATAAAATAATATACATATCATAGATTTAATTTATACATATTATTGTTCGCTCATTGTAGCACTATTAACTAAATACTGTCAAGAGCAAAGAACACCAGGACTGTGTTTAATAGATAAAAGGTGGCACTTTATCCTGCCCACATATTTTATTCAAAACACCGTGAGTGCGACCAACGAACGAGTCTTAATGAATTTTACGAAGGTGGCGCCCCAACAGGGGCTGCTTTTACGTATTCTAATGGCTGACTGATTTGCGTTTCCTGTTTGTTTACAAGAAATAAATGTAGAAGAAACTAACAATGTATTAACGCTGTTAAGTCGAAAATAATTAAATATTGACAGTTCTGTCATGATAACAAAATGGAGCCACAGCAAGGGAAACATTTTTAACTCGTATCTACTAAACTTTCCATAACCAAGCAGAGTAATTACAATAAAACATTAGTTATTTCAATGTTCCGCAATGCAGAAGAGCCACACACTGTAGTCCACTCACAAAGACATACGGATTTTTTTTCTTTACTTTAATATAAGCATGAGTATAGTAAGAGCACTTTTGTTTTGAGTACAATAATCATAAAAAATGCATTATGTCTGAAGTACCTTACACAGAGCAACAAAAAGACTATACAAAGCACTCTTAACCCCTATTTCGTGGGACCTCTTACCAAAGTCGAAAACATCACTAGCGAACAGACGTCCGTGGCAAAGGTAAAAAGACTCATTCTTTTGACAAACGCGGGGGAACGGTTGCCGAGGATACAATTTGCGCTAAAGGTGGCGTGGTTTCTTTCCAACGTGATGAGGGTAAAGGTGTGGAGGGAGTTATAGCGATAACCGAAAATATAAAAGTTATGATGGCTAATATTTGTGCACAATGAAGCTTTTGGTACAATTGTTTATGGCATCACAAATGTTTATTTAGTACGTTTGATTAGCTTCCACAGATGTGGGTTTGTTATGTTACTGGCTATTTGGTATAAGTATTATTTTTCAATGGATACAAAGAGTTTAGAAATACATTCTCAAACTTTACAATAACTATAAGCTTATAAACTTGTTAAAAGTTAAAGAATGCTTAAAGTTATACTATCTCTTTTTGTTGTATATTAACGAGCAGTAACAGATACATTTTTTTTTAAATAATATTTATGTAAAGTAAAATTAAAACGATAAACTCTCTCACACGTGCCACACAAACACAGGTAGAAACGCGACTGCGGTAAGGAACTGAGCATTTCTAATGCAAATGTGGATACGTGGTTCATTATGTTCTGATTTTAGAGCGTTTAGTGGGAGCGGGATTTCTTCGCGTTTCTTTGTCGTTTGCTGGGAAATGCCACGTTGTTTAAGTAAAGTAAGCATAAAGTAAGGTGGAGTGGTTGCAAAATTAAATTTTACCTCACCTCCACACTGATACTTGAGATTTTGTTTGGGAGCAGTTGTTTGAGCTCCATCGTAATTTTCAGCTTTACAGCGAACGAAAAAGAATGTTGAAAGTTTCTTAAGAGAATGTGTTTTTCTCATGAATTCATTGTATTTTTTTCTTATCGAATAAATAAAATAAATTTCACATAATAACATTCGAAACTCAATAAATCTTTTGTTATTTTCCGTTATCTATAACTACGAAAATATTCCATTATAATTGCTGCACGTCACTATTCTGTAAGACGGCGTTTTTGCCAAGCGAGCGCCTCTAGACCGCGAGTAATTCAAAACATTAATTTTCCTAATGGAGTAAAGCCCCGCTAAGCCCGACGACAGAAAACGAATGTCGAGAGAAGTCACTAGGTGTCTCCGTGCGTAAACACCGACTGTTGCGCTTCCCCCTTCCCGCCCAGTCTTAATTAATTAAAATGCAAACCGCTGACTGTAGTGAGTTATTCATCTCGCATTACGATTGCTACTTTGATTTACGGAATAGGACTGTGAGCGGTGTTCCGCTTGGTGTTCATATTCAAAATGAACAATTTAGGAACGAAATTATGTAAGCAAGTAGGTAAAGTTTTGTACAAAAATATTTTTATTTATAGGAATAAATGAAAACAATTTGTAAGTACTTTGTTGCTACAAATTTCAAAGAGTTGTAATAATACATATTTTACTTAGAATATTATTTTTTACTTTATATACATACATAATAATCTACCCGTGTTCCTAAGAAGCGAGCAAAGTAAAAGAAATGCTATTTACAAAAAAGGGGAATGCTGACTTTACAGCATAAAAATTTCAAAATGACTTTTGAAATTATTCTGCCGTATGTGTGCGCAATATTGAGTTGATTAGTTTTCATTCACAAAATGGTTTTGAAACTGTGGTTGGTCATCATTTGCTGTTGCCTAAATTGGCATAACAAAAACACCATAACGAGAGCTTACATTTTATGAAAATGTATTTTTATAATGTATAACCAGAAACCAACTTATTCTGTGGAACGTCTGAGCGATTCAGCCGCGTGCCACGTACGTTCGTCGCGCATTCGTCGCGAGACTTCATTTCCTTTCGGTGATGGATGACGGTGTATCTTCAATGAGATTTATAATGGTGTGTCACATTCCTAGCGCGTGATGTGTGGTGTGGGGATTGATGCTTGGATCGTGGTACACAGTGTGACTGAACCAGCCATGCGCAAGTCGGACTGACAAATAGGCGCAAGGATCCCGTAAAAGCAATCAGCGTTTAACTTCTATAAGCTATAACTTTATCCGGGTCAAATGTTGACTGTGATCCGAAAACATCAGTAATCCTGCGATAAAATGAATTATAATATTTTCTGTTATTAAGGTGTGGTAAAAAAGGCACGAGAGTTAACCTTTTCGTTACGTTTTCAACCACCGACAGATAGTCCCTTTACAACTCTGAACCTAACCCTATACCTACTGTCTAGGCAGACCATCGTAATGTAATTGCAGCGGTTTGAAAATGCCCGTCCAGGGTAAGAGGAAAATTTTCTTAAAAGGTTGTCCATAGACTGTAGTAACACGCGACCATTACTTATGCATTAACCTGGCCAAAGCGGTCCCTCAGGCCCCACTGGCTCATGATTTTATTCCGTTCCTTGCCTGTCCTTTTTGACAATGTGAGTGTTAGTGTAATTGGTTTTTCATTGTTTTTCATAAAAATATGGGTCAGATTATGGATATTGTATTCTTATAAAGTTTTTTAAAAATATTTTTTGTGGACAAATTGTACAATACCAATTAGTACTCACGTATTTCTATCGCATGTGTAGCTCATGGTTATTCAAACGTGATAACCTATAGTTTTGGCAAGACAAAATCAACGAAAGCTTGTCAATGATAACCGAAGTGGAAAACGCCATAGAAATAGATAATACGATATTATTGCGTGAATCTACGCACTTGTTGTACGCACTGAGTTATATTAGCATAACGCGCTTTTATATGTTCTGTTATGAGCATAACAACGTTATTATGTATAGTGTATGATTTAATAAAACGGAATTAGGTTAGAACATGGGGGAGAGGACACGAGAAGAGCTTGTAATTCGCGAAAATTTAGGCTATTATTATGAGATTTACTTAATCAATTTTCATGTTATGCTTGAAACTGTCAAGAAGTGTGATAGATCTTAATTTGGCTTAATTTGGATGGTTGGATACACAGGTAGAAGAAGAAGAACACATAAAAGACGCTAGGTTTCTATGAAAGAAAACTTGAGTGTGCAAGAAGTGACTTTTGAGATGGCGAGTGACAAGAGACCCTTCCTTTGCTCGGTATCACTATTCTACTAACGGATGATGGATGGATCATTACCATAGCAATGTTATTTGTCGAAAAACTATAAGAAAAGGGAAAAACTGTTGTTAAACAAACTTGGTGGTCCGTTTGGAAAATAACACTTTTTTTATTTATTTAAGGGCTTTGTCGCTTTGCTACCACAAAAAACTAAAAACAAAACCGACTTCAATGAATAATAAATAAAAACTCCTTGTTGCCATCCTATAGAAACTAACAGGTAGTTGACGTTTAGATATTATGTCAGGATGTCAGTGGCTATCGATAGTGGCCTCAGAACAATAAATGTTCTGAGATAGTGGCTCTTTCCAATAAATTTGAATAAGGAAATAAGTAGCGAAGTTGTCATTATAAAAAAAATATATTTTACGGCTTTTAAATATTTCTTGAAAATATAAATCCCTCAGTACTATAAAATTAATATGGGACCACCTTAGGTCCATTCTCTATACATCAGTGAAAGAATCGTCAAAATCAATTTATAATTGGCGGAATAATAGCGTAACAAACATCCAAAAAAAATACAGCTGAATTGAGAACCTTTTCCTTTTTGAAGTCTGTTCAAAAAATAGTTCGTTTATCTTGCATCTGAATAACAAAGTTCAGTTTTATTTCTCCAAAAAAGGATTTCCTCGAGAAATAAAAGTTCGAGCTTGGAGCCAACAAATTGAAAAGCCTGTTTCTTTTCACCGGAAGGTGGTCTAAATTACGTCACATCCGCTATCGTTGCGGTCGGCCATTGCAATAACTCTTGACCTTCATCGGCTGGTTATTGCCAGTTCATAATATAAAGGTTGTTTAGCTGTTATTTTATTGTTTTGGGGTGTGTGGAATGGCGCTAGACTTGTTAGGTACCTATTGGTGCGTTTATCACGTAAGTTTGTAACTTTAAGTGCTGTGCGTTTATTTCGGCTACAGTGGGCTAGTAGGTGAATTGCGGTGGCTGAAACTCGAAAGGAGCGGGTTCGATTACGCTTCGTGAGAAATTATTGAAAAAGTTTATCATTGAGACTTTCATCAAAAATTATTAAGTAAACAATAATAAATATTGATAAAACGGAGTTAGTTCGCTACTTAAGTTTACTACTTGATACGAAATTATCATTATCTGAACGTATTGATACAATAAATATCATCATCATCATCTTCCTGCTCATATCCCACTCTATGTGGGGTCGGCATATTTTGCTTTTTGTCTACTAAATTGTATACCTAATTTTAAATAGACTGTCGAACTAAAAACCTTAATTGTATAATGTAAATCCGCTATTGGCCGTAATTTAAGTAAAAAACTATATATTATATTAAGTAGATTTACTTACTAGTAAAATAATAGTATAATAATGATTTCAAACGCTGTTGTTATTACGATACTGTATATGGAAGCGAGGATGTAGATTTCTTTGACGCAAAGGAAATCTTCTTTTCGATCGAAACGAGAATATTAAAGTGATATTTATGTTTCAGACATGCTTGTTATGTCGTGAAATGTAGAAACAAGATATTGAAGAAAATTAGCTTTAGTTTCTATGAAACATTTTACTATAGCTTTTTCAATAAAAATATGTTACAAAAATAGGCAAGTCGTAAAATGTGATGAATATGGTATGGAAAAGAAAAACACCGGAGTATTCACAAATCTTTATTGTAGAGGCATTACAGCATTATCAGTTTCAAGATTTACTCACTAGGGGGTACTATTTGGACATTTCAGTACGTTCGATTATCAGAAAGATCGGACCTCCCACTCGGGCAATTATGCAGAGATTGCTGATAAGCGGAGGTTTTACGAGCTGACAATGTTAAATTTTGAGGGAAGTATTCGCTCGTTTTATTTCTTTACTGACAAAAACAAGGGTTTATTGACCTTTGGAGGACATGCATTAATAAATTTAAGATAATTAAAATGACAAGATAAATAAAAAGTAAGTATGTTTGTATGAGCTAGTGGCCGACTCTTGTGACGGAGTTTTGAGGCCGCCTAAAGGCCTCCGTCATGGCTTAACGACTTAAAAGCCGGGATCAACAATTAAACGTGCCCTCCGAAGCTCGTAAGTGCTCAGCTCGTAATGCCACTTGCGGTCACCCATCCAGATTGTGACCGCGCACAACGATGCTTAACTTCAACGATCAATCAAGAACGTCTAAACAAGCTACGCCACGAGCGCTTCATACATTAAATGATATAATAAGTAAATAAAATACCTAAGTACCTTGTTATATTATGTTAATAGGTAGATTCTGGCTGAATCTTGTCACCATACCATTTATCCGTTCCATTACTACTACTACTAGTAGTCGTGTTGATAGTTAATTCCAACTAATGTAGTGAAAGGATTTGAAGTGCGCCTCAAATGCATCCAGTGACAGATTTGTTATTATACAAAGTTTAAACTTGGGCCCAAACAAATAGAGTGAAAAATTATTCTGCAACTTTGAAATTAGCATCATTGCATGTCTTACTAAACATAATTTAATTTCAATTTCAAAGCTTTTATTTAATAATCTTATAGCTAGTTTTATATTATATTATTTTTACCTACCAATTTTTTGACATAGGTATCATAATAAATTATTAAATTATTTGCTTTACAGCATAGACGTCCCCTAGACTCTTCCAAAGTTCGCGGTCTTAGGTATGAGGAATACACAATACACAAACATAATTAGTAGTAAAAAATGTTATATGTTTACTGTTGTTGCTAGTTGTACTCGTAAATGTCGATTCGGATAAAGAGACATGCATACCGGATGATTTACGTCAAAGTAAATGAAAATAAATAAAAGATGACAATTTATGAATGTGTCCTTAATGAAAAATGGCTATTTCGATGGTCTGAACAACCTAACGAAGTTAATGAATTTGCTCGGGAATACGGTGTGTATAATGCTTGTTAGAATTGAACAGGATAAAAACACTACACAGCTGAGCCCAAGTATAGGAAGGCACTTTGTGGATTTCTACATTGAAAATTCTCCGCATTTCTTATTAGCCTGCAACATACTCGTCACATAAAATAAAAAAACGGGACACAACGCATCTTTTAAACACCCAGGGGCCCCAGAGCTACAACAAAAAACAATAACGCTCGCATGAGTTCATAAAGAAAAAAATATGTATCTAAAATACGAGTGACATTACGAGCATAATAATATAAAAGCATTCTTCCTGTCGTGCAGTCCTGATTCTCGCTTCCTTTATTAGTCGACGTTCTGGTTTACGCTGACGACTTTTTTATTTCTGGTTATCTGTCTATGAGACGTGTTTTTGCCGTTTTTAGGGACCCATACCGCAAAAGGAGAAAAACAAACACTGAAAAACTTCCAGTTGAAATAAAAAAAATGTGTTTTATGCATGAAATATGTTTATTGGTGGCACAGAACGTCTGTGTCGATATACTTACGGTTTATCCGAATAAACTTGATGTGGTTTTTAGAAGTAAACCATTCGAAAATAAATTTGTATTGTGTAAAAACGACATAAATTTTACACAGGGCCATCTAGCCCCAAACTAAGCAAAGCTTGTACTATGGGAACCAGAGGGCTGATAGAATACTTATACTTTATTTTGTAAATTATTAATACTTATAATACATAATTACAACATCCAGCCCTGGAAGAAATATTTGCAGACCATACCTACAAATATTTCTCCCGTAGCGGGAATCGAACCCACGCCCCTTGCGTCTCAGCCAAGTACTCGCCTGCCAAGCCACAGAAATCGTCGACATGGTTTAGAAAGGAATGAGTGTAGAGATGGCGGCTGACAAATGGGAGTCGAAGAGGAGAACATGCTGTGCCCACCCCACATAGAATGGGATAAGGGCAAGAAGATGATGGTTTTTAGAAGAAAAATTCCTACCTTTAACAAATAAATATCTGTTATGCTTCACTATTATTATAATTGATATTATGATTAATGATAACACACAATGCTTTTACACACAAAGTAAAAAGTTAAACATCAGAACTCTAATCACGCAATGTATCTCGCGCATGACAGCTTTTTAAACACCTTTCCCTGTCGTAAAATAATTTTTGACGTAAACATTTTAGGGTTAATAAAGTGATGCAGTCACACGGGTTCATATTATAACTACTTGAGTAGTGAGCGAAATATTTTACGCCTTTTTTCATAATATCATAATAACAACATTTTACTTTAAGTATACAAAATGTTAAGCGTTCCGAGCGACAAGATGGTATTTTTAAATGACTACTCACATTTTTGCTATTTTCTTACTATCCTCGTTCTTTTGTTGCATGCCTGGACTGACTGCGTCTCAGCTGATGGTAAATTGTCTCATCTATGACCTTTAAAAGTTTCAGGGTTTTCATTATTAGAGTTAAATGGAAACCATAATTACGAAAGTGCAAGTTGTGAAATATAATAACGACTCACCAGAGAGTCAACGCTAAGGTTAGTGTTCAATAATCTATGCTACACTTTTGTTCAGATGTTTATTGTCCCCAGAAGAGGAGTCAAGTGAGAGGAAAAGAGAGCTTTGTCGTGGGGATATGTTACTACATATAAAATAGAAATAGGTATTATTTATAAAAAGTAACTTCATAATAGAAAAATTAGCACCTGAAATAGTAAAGTACCCAATAATTGAAAAATATACATTTTTATTCACTTCTTATGCCTAATATAATGGCCTATTATATAACGGAAATCTGTTGAAAAGCGCCATAATTTTTTTGACAGGAAAACAACGAGCTATAACTACTACTGGTCATGTCACTTGTTCTTTCGAACCAGTGTGGTAAAAGGATTTATAGTGCTCCTCAAAGGCTAATTTCGTGCACTTGAAACATGTTTTCGAACTTTATAAGTTCTACGACATTCCGGTTTCCTCACGATATTTTTCTTCACCGTTTGAGAGTACTGGAAAAATACACAATACATATATTGAACAGAAAAATCCTTTGTTGCACGATTGGATAAACCCACGACCTTATGATCGGAAAGCGGGCCGTTATCACTAGACTACCAGTGCTCTCAACGGAGTAAGGTAACGAACGTCGTTTGTTAGTAGAATATTGGAACCGGGCAATACAGTTAACTAATTAACAGCACCAATCTCAGACGGCTAATTGCTTGTCAATAATGTGTACAACCTGACAAAATATCATGTGTATTGTGTATTTACAGAGTTGGGCTTTAAAGCCCATTCATTGACAATTAATTAGCTTTGCCGTGTAAGTCATGATAATAACATACATACTGACATATCTCGATGGCGTGGTGGATGAATGCTCGGCTTAGACGCATGGTTCGATGAGGCGCGGGTTTGATTCCCGCTGCGGGATGAATAAAACTATAAATGTTTGCAAGTTCTGCATATATTTCTTCCGGGTTTGGGTGTTGTAGGTATGTATTTACAAAAACAAGTAGGTATATAAGTATTCTACCAGTTCAACCTTTGCTTAGTTTGGGGCTAGATGGTGCTATTTTATACATATTATCACGCGCATCACGCTCGTATAGGGTGGGCTGAGCCACAAGTAACTATAAGAAAACTTGCAGCAACTCCAGATTCAAAAAATCATTCAGTAGTAAAAGTTGGGTACGGCAGAAGAAACATCAAAGTAAAGTGAATGCAGTAGAAATGCGTGCGTTGCAAAGTATGTGTGGGGTAACTTTGAGAGAGAATGAGAAATAGCGTGATAAGAGAGCGATGTAGAATGAAATAAGATGTAGTGATGAGAATTGAGAAATGTATGTTAAGATGGTTTGGTCATGTAGAGATAATGAATGAAAGAAGATTACCGAATCAGGTGTACGAGGAGAGTGTGAATAGTACCGTTGGAAGAGGATGACCTTGGCGTACGTACCTGGTCCAAATCGGTTACGTTTTGGAAAAAGGCCAAGTCATGAGTACCCAAAACCGACGAGCATGCATGAGGAATGTAATGAGAGAGTGAATAAAGCGAAACCAGTGTGTCAGGATCGTAGCAAATAGAGATCCGTGATCTCTGCCTACCCCTATGTGAAATAGGCATGATTTTATGTATGAATGATGGTTTACAGAGCTTTAAGCCCACTTTAGATTGACAAGCAATTGCTAATTAGCTGAGGTTTTTTTTTTTCAATCAGTAGGTATACTGTAGCTGTCTTACGTGGTTTGATGAGCATTTAAATTAACTGATATCGTGTCATCATTCCACAAACGCTTTTCACATCTGTTCAGAACGTGAAATATATAATGATAATATAAACGTTATTCCCAATTGCCCATTCCTTTAGTACCTGGAGTCCAGTGTCTTCAAACGGGTCGTAACTCCAAAATCTTTAGGCGTTTCATTGCCATCATAAAATTCCCATTTTACATTAAGTTGTAACAGACGTTCCAATTGTGGAAACGCGACCTGAGATCGCGACAAGCTGATTCGAATATGAAATATTAAAAAACTTTCCACGGATTTTGTAATGCGTCGTTGATCTGTCTACATCTCATTTACTTCTATATAAAACTTCTATACAATTATAGTACTTTCTAAGACAATAACCAAGATAGCGGAGAACAAATCTAAAAAGTTACAAAATTTCCAACAGAGCTTTTAACTCTCCAGGTGTATCAAAGGCGCACTTTAAATCTTAATTTACGAGAGTAACGGTAAGTGCATTTTATGGGAAAAAATGGAATTCCACATTTGGGAGAAAACAAAATAACAATCAGAAACAATGAATAAAATTTTGTTTTGTTGGTCCAACAATTTGGTCTCGTTTCTCAACATTAACAAATTTCAGTGTGGATATACCTGCTTTCTTCATGGTCGCGCGTCTCCAAGACATTTTCATGGTACCGCCAAATCTCGTCAAGGAAACCGAGGAATCAATTTCTAAACGAGTTATTGCCTTATTCAAAGGAACGTAAAGTTTGTCGAGCGCAGCCATGAGCTGTATAAAAGGTACAGCCTTCTTTAGATGGGAATTTTCGAAACGATTTTACCTTTACGCGTTTAAATAGCGGTGTTTGGCGCGAGGGGTAATATTTCAGCGATAAACATTAAAAGCTACTTAATAATTTATAGATGGCTAAATTTAGTTTCTATCATTGAAGATTCAGTGAAAACAAAGTCACGAAAAGAGTATCTTCGGACATACTTAAGTCCTTTCCCATAGTGATTCAAAAAACCCAGTGACACTGTCAACTACATCAAAATGCATTCATCATCACATCAGCTCACATACTGCTGGATACAGGCACACTATTTTGTCCGTGAAATAAGAATAAGTATTAATTTATTTCAGAGTAGGTACATAGCGCATATGCTATAGCTAAGAGTAGGTAAACAATATACACAAAAAAGTAAGAATAGGCAAGTGTCTTACTTTTTACCTGACTGCAAAGGAGGGCAATATTTTTGGGGTGCCACTTGCGGTCACCCATCCAAATTGTGACCGCGCACAACGTTGCTTAACTTCAACGATCAATCGGTAACGTCTAAGCAAGCTACGCCACGAGCACTTCAGTTCGGCTTTGTTCTTTTAAAGAAATACTTGCTTGCGTATTAGGTAAATTAGTTTCCTAGAGGAATATTAAAAAACTGTGAAGCTACCCCTTCACTGAGAAGAGCAGAATTGATAAGTAGTATTTTCATTATCATCATCATCTTCATCATTAGCTTCCCTGCAAAAGTGAGCAGGCCAATGATCTTAATTATATGAATATATCTTTTTTATGAACTGTAAGCTAACATTGCCTTAGTAACATAAGGCAGAGACCTTAAGCCACTCTCCAAGACCCCAGAACAGCCGAATAAGGTCGGCAGTTGAATCCACTACGGCAGGATTACCATAATTGATATTAATGTACTAGGAAAGGTTTAATTAAACAGGACAAAGTAAGTCTCGAGAACTCGTAAATTGCACAGAGCACTATTTCGGCCATTTGCCGTGTCTCAAATTGCCATTATATTTGTTTTTATTGCGCGGGTATTTTAAACATCGAGATATAATGGTGATCTTACATTAAGTCTAAAGTTTAACTTTAGATTTTATAATACATCAAATTGCAACACCCAGACCCGTAAGAAGTATTTGCAAAACATGCAAACATTTCTCCCTCAGCGAGAATCGAACTCGCGCCTCTTGCGTCTCAGCCGAGCGCTCGCCCGCAACGCTACCGAGGTCGTCCTACCAATAACGGATAAGTTGAGGAGTAATAGGTTGGCGTCGTTGTACATGTATTTATTTTAATGTTTTTTAACCTGTAGGCTTGTTATCTACCAAAGTCGAAATAGGCGGAGAGGATACCTACACTAAAGCTGGGCGGATCTAGGTGTGTTGGCTAGAGTGGATATAGAGACTAGAACTTAAAAATAACTTTACAAGTTGACAAGTGTGAAAACTCTCTTAAAAAAAAAAAATACAACCTACGAGTACTTACCTACAAGTTCATGTTATATGGCTTTTCGACCCTTAAATCAAATTTACTAAGACGTAAGTTTTTTCTCGTCTTCACTGAACTTTGAATCTCCGGGGTAAATGTGAAGTTAATGTTTCGGAAAAGGAATAAAAATAGTGGACTTATTCAATTTTCAATCTAGCGGTCTCGGTAAGTTTTTCTTCCGTTGATTTGATTTTCAACAGTCTTCGAAAACGGTCATGAATAATCAGTGAATCATGTTTTTATTATCATTCGTTGGGTAAGCCCGACCTATGCCCGGTTCCAATATTCTACTAACGGACGATGTTCATTACCATAGCAACGTATAGTGCCA
Source organism: Scotopteryx bipunctaria (assembly GCA_949320045.1). NCBI lineage: Eukaryota > Metazoa > Arthropoda > Insecta > Lepidoptera > Geometridae > Scotopteryx > Scotopteryx bipunctaria. The sequence continues at coordinate 5,302,433 of OX439450.1, read as the reverse complement.
ACAATTTTTAACAGAAAAACAACGTTGCGATGGTAATGAACCGTAGTCCGTTAGTAAAATATTGGAACCAGGGAGTAACAATTATACATACATAATATCACGCCTGTTTCCCATAGGGGTAGGCAGAGATCACGGATCTCCATTTGACAATGTAAATAAAGTAAGACAAAGTAACAATTATCAGAAAATGAATAGCTGATGTTGGTATTTATTATATCTAATGTATGTACCTACCTCGTATATACCTACCTGGTACATATTTGCAGAATAAAATATCTCCATAAAATTCAGCAACAGAAATATAGACTGTGCCTAAAAAAGTCTGAAAACTCTGTCTTTTCGTCCAAATTCTGAAATTTTCACCGAACTATACGATATCGCAGTTTTTATTGAAACGTTCACCACGTTCCTCGGTATCGTCACGTACGGTTTGCAATAATTAAATCTTTCGACTGGCGCACAAGCACGGACAACTCGTGTCATAGTGGAGTATATTTGGTGGATTGCTTTTCTCTGCTGGACTGGGAGTAAAGAAAAAACATAGAATGCGACCAGCTGCTTCTCTCCCCGAGCATGTCGTAAAAGTTGACTAAGGGATAGTGTCCTCCAACATGATGAGATACAATAAGCAAGTATTCCCAAGAAGGGTTGACGTCAGGCAGGCGGCCGGTCATAAAACACCTTAGCCAAAACTCTTACAGTATGATCCAAGGTTCATGCTGTGCCGACCCCACATAGATTGGGATAAGGGCGAATAATGTATAAATGCGAAAGTTTGGATTAAAGAAAAAGCTAAGGCCTTGTACCATCTATAGTAGATGTAGAATTTATACGGCGGCAGAAGGCAACTTTTACCTTAACAAAGGGAACTTCTCAGCTTAGTCGGCTTTGTCCACAGGAAAGACATAATAATATAGCGCAAATAATTTTTTCGCACAGAAAAATCCATTGGTACACGACCGGATTTGAACCCACGACCTTAGGATCGGAAAGCGGGGTTACTACCAACTAGACCACCAATGCTCTCAGTAGACACTACAGGTTCCTAATAATAATAAAACTGACCTCTCGACTGATGTACCACCATCTAGAACTCAAAACCGACCTAACAGCCTTAATGATGCGCACTTGGCCTTGGCCCGTGCTCATTGTTTTTAAGCCGGCTCTTATGAGCTGAGACTAAGAAAGTTTGTCCATAATAATAATAATAGGTTTACCTATAGTCGTTTGTTTTGTGTTATCAAAATTGTATCGCGAAAAAGTTTAAAATAGAATAAATTTAAAAGGCCATAATACTAAACACAACCTTCCATAAAACTCAGTACCGTACAATATCCGATACTCCGCTAAAAGAAACATAAAACCAAATCATTATCATGTTAATCTACATAATTTTGTTCCTAATCACCTCGTTAAGTAACTGGGCTCGTTAAAAAAAGAATTAAAAAAAGCCGTTCGGACGAGGCGGGTACCGATTGGATTTGCGGCGTACGATTACATTAACAAGTAGTAAGGAACATTTCCGGACGGAACCGGTCTCAACCGGTTTATTATGTAGGGCTGTCACGTAAATGACAGGCTTATTTAAAAAGAGGATAAATCAAGCTTGTCGCATGGAGCGAAGGTTAAAAACGCAGGGAGCGATAATACCTATACATGATTCATGTTACCCGAACGTCGTAGACTTCAATTTAATTATAGTTTAATAATAAAAAGAAAACATGTAAATTCTCTAAATGTTTCTTAAATAACTACAAAAAATATGTCTTTATATGATGAAGTAATTGTATCATAACATCGATCAGGAATATTATTCTTAGAGGCACAACTTATTCACCCGAAAAGTTATAAATTACCTATGAAGTACGTGAGTGGAAGTTTTGGCAGCCCTAAACCGGACGTTGCCGGTTCAAGCCGGTATAGTTTGTTGTAATAGTGTTGTATAGAAGTGGACTTAATCGTGTTCCGCGGTTTCCGAATGTGCTCCCGGAACGTGCCGGCGTGAGGTGGGAAATTAGTTAAGGGTTGGGGTTGGGAATTTTCGGGAATGCTTCGTCACAGATCGCTGGAAATAGCCCGATTACAAACAGATATGAGGAAAGTAAAAGTAGTTTTGATCACTCGGTTTTTTACCTACTGACATGATTATGTACCATTATTGGTAAATAACCTTCATCATAAAGCGTTTGGTTATTTATCTAGTGTAGGAGTGCTACGTTATTATAAAACTGTCATTAAAACAAAACAATTTTTAATTACATTAATGGTGCTCAAGATATATATACAATACACAACCTTAAAATTGTGCTAGCAATACAAACAATCTTCTGAAAAACTAGATCCAGTTTCATACCCACGGTTTCACTCGCATAAGATAAATGTAGCTAGCGTAAGTAGCTAATGTAGTTAGCGTAGCTTTTTTTCCAGTAATATATTTTTCGGAATAATATCAAGAGTCTTTGAAATTACCCCTAAAAAAACTAAGGCCTTTTACCGTCTATATTAGATGATTTATACAGCGTCAGGAGGCAACTTTTACCTTCACAAACGGGAAACTGTAGTGCCCGGGCGAATAAAGATGGAGTAGGCTTGCCCAGCACCTATTCCATCCAAGAGGATAGAGATAGAGCTAAGAAGCTTAGTCGGCCTTGTCCACAGGAAAGACATGGGCAACACGTGCGGAGCTGACTAAGCCGCGGGTTTCCTTATGATGTTTTACTTCACCGTTTGAGAGTACTGGTATAGAGCATATAATTCTTTCACAAACATTGGAAAAATTCGCGATACCAACTAGACCACCAGTGCTCTCCCTCTAAACAAACATACAAAATTACAAACATTACTTCATAATTATAAGTAAACCAGCTGTCTTCATGTTCCATGGCTTTGTGCTTGTAAACCGGGTCTGCCGAAGTTGCAGCCACCATCCACGTAGTTTTAATATTAGTCCCGGAAATTATTGGTTACCTCTAATGGAAGCTGTATGGTTATTTATAATGCTTTTACCTGAAAGCTTGGATGGGCAGAGTTTGTACGTCATTTTGATGGGAAATTAAGGGTTCACTAATTAATTAAACATTTTGATTAATAGATAAATATATTTATTTAAAGTAACATGCATGCATGTTCGTATGAGCTAGTAGCCAACCTTAGTGACGGAGTTTTTAGGCCGCCTAAAGGCCTCCGTCATGGCTTAACGACTCAAAAGCCGTTACCGACAATTTAAAGTAACGAGAAGTGACCATAACTCAAATACATAATTTCTGTAAATTAAAAATCTGATTAGTACTCTTATTTTATGAATACTATATTGTATTCTGATATCCGTTCGCATTCTTATAGTTTTTTCTGACTGCTTTTATGATTTTTCGTTATTTATTTGTAGAATTTATAACTAGTCCGTTGACCCCGCTTGCTATCTCCTGCGCCAGTCTCCACGGTTTGCTAAATCTCATCCACCGTCCAACCACGCTGATATAGACCGACCAACGCGCTGGACGTCCGAAATAACCAACATATTTCATACCCATCAATCCCCATGACACGCGATTTGCAACTCTAACCCGTTATCATGTAAGCGTATTATCGTTTATACCGTATCGGTTACGCCGCTGACTATACCGAGGTATATTGTATGAACCGACGTCCGAGTAAGATGCAATTGTTCCGCTTGGCGGACCATCTAACTGAGTTGCCCTTCATTACTGCACGTCGTCTGCGTAAGTGATGAAATCCGAAATTTGCAGCACGGGACTATATCATCCGAGGGGAGTTAGTTTTTTTCATGACAATATAAAACGACATAATTTTTTAACGAAATTGAAAAACTGTATTGTCAATGAACCTACGCCCAAAAATCAATTTACGCTACTCATTTTATTTTGGCAGGTATTAACCACACAACTGTCTTTCATTACTTGTTTAACTATGAAGGGTATTTAGGATAGATATATCAAACTAAAAATTTCGAAGTGCTCATGGCGTAGCTTGCTTGGACGTTCTTGATTGATCGTTGAAGTTAAGCAGCGTTGTACGCGGTCACAATTTGTAAGGATGACCACAAGTGGCATTACGAGTTGAGCGGAGGGCACGTTAAATTGTCGGTCCCGGCTTTTAAGTCGTTAAGCCATGACGAAGGCCTTTCGGTGGCCTAAAAACTCCGTCACATGAGTTGGCCACTATCTCATACGAACTTACTTAAACTTACTTATTAAAAATTTACATTTTTTCCTTACTAAAATAATTTTGATTAAAACCATAATACTTCAATATTAAAGTCACAATTCTAACTCAAAGTGCTAAAAATTTAATCCTTTCAATGCTGAAACTACATAACTCACAAAGTAAAAGCGCCTCATAAAATTAGCCCTCGAGTCGGCATAAAACGAGTCAATCCAGCTAAGATTAAAAGTGTAACCGGAAACGCAACGCAAACACTGAAATGCCATTAGCCACCCAACACTTGACGTTAACTTTTAATTTCACCGGGATAATACACTGGCTGAAATAGCTGGATCACTTTGTACAAGACGCACTTGACTTAAGCCTTAGTTTCATAGTAGCTTACCCCCGAACACTCAAACGCGACTCAGAGTTGAGCACGTCTCAAGTCACGGTTTTTTGATGAAAATCTGTCAAAAACTCGAAACAAAGACTCGTTGAGACGTGCTCAACTCTGAGATGCGTTTGAGTATTTGGGGGTTAGTTTCATAATAAGCGTATAAGGTTTAGTGGAAGCGGCCCCAGCTTCCGATATAAAATCGTGGGTTCAAATCCGGTCGTACTCTCAAGTGGTGAAGGAAATATTATAAGGAAACCGGTATGTAAAAGAACGAAAGAACATACACTGGTGAAAGAATTAGAGTGAGCCTCAAATAAGCTGCCATTTGAGTAGATTAATATTTTTTTATATGACATGATGGTTTTCTTTTGATGATTTTCTTCACCGTTTGAGAGTACCTTAGTAGGTACTCTCAAACGGTGAAGAAAATCATGAGGTGAGCTGTAGTCAGCTCACCTCATTTTTCCGAACAGAAAAATGATGCACGATCAGATTCATACCCATGACTCAAGGATCGGAAAGCGGCATGAAATATTTGTAGTACATGCAAACATTTCTTCCGGAGCGACAACCGAACTTGCACCTCTCGCGTCTCAGCCGGGCACTCGCCCACCACACTGCTGATGTCGGCAAGAGAATGAGCGAGAGTGAGCGAGTTTAAATTTGTAGGCTGTGAAAATACTTCCCGGCTTAAAATCTTCTGATTTTAGAAGCGAGAATAGAAGCTCGGCTTTCATTAAATTAGACAGAGTTTGCAGGTAATAATATAATTTAAGCGTTATTATTCGAGTGCTTATTAAGACGGGGAGGCTTGTTTCTGTAGATATTATTGCTTGAAGCTCTTTGTATTTCCACTAAATACCTACGTCACTCTATAAATAACCATTCACCTAACCATAGTCATAAATATACCTTACCTTACTTACCGCTGTGCAAAAGCCTTCCTCAAGAACATTTATCGATCCCGGTCCAGAGTAATCTCCCATCTCTTCTTGAATTTAAAATATATCGTTATGTAAATAATGTCACCTGTCACCATGATTCATATCCATCTTGAGACTTTAAATCAGGAGTGGCTGCAAGTTTTCTTATGACTTGTGACTCTGCCCACCCCATTAAGTATACGGGCGTGATATTATGTATGTAAATAATGTCGCAATAAGGAACTTTATGTTAAATGAAAATCCAACAATTTGTCAAAATGTTGTAATTAATCATAAAAATAGATTTTATCGAGTTACCGTTTAAAGGTAATTTACTAACGCCCACCTAACCATGTAACGCTTAATGGAAAATTATGAAAATGTTCATGTCGCTGCCTAATTAACTATTTAACCCATTGATCGTTATAACGTAATTTTTTATATTGTACTGTCGACCATCGATCTACACATCCTCACAAACTTTCGCATTTATAATATGTGATGTGATGATGTCAAAGGTTAAAATTAGTAATGTAGTCAAAATTCATACAATATCACATAAGTTATTAAAATCATATATCACTACTTGTCGCTAGTTCTTCTAAACCAGTGTGGTGAAATGATTTAAAGTGCGCCTCGAAGCTACAATATCACAGAACGGTCAACTAAGCTAAAACTTAAAGGAAAGCGAACCCCATACACAAGTCTTAGTGAAAATCGACTGTCTACGAAACTAAGGATTAACATTATTTTGTAAAGCTACTCTTCCATGAAAATAATAACTCTAAAAATAGGATAAATATGTTAAACCCAACAGGAATATCATAACCTTCGCTTTTACTAGAAACAAACCCACGTGATTCGAACGAACCAAACACACATTCGACTCCAATAGAACGCCGTGATGTAAGCCAAATCTGAAGCTTAAGGGGCATAAAGGCATTTCTTTGTTCAAATATAATAAGAGAATGACTCACATCATAGCTCGGGGGATGGAGTTGTTTTTATTTACATCATACAGTTTTCTAAACGCTACATAGGTATAGATTTTCCAGGGTCATAGCAAAAGTTTTACGAGCACATATTTCGTAGACATATTAGACATTGTAGACTACCTCAGTGGGGTGGCGCGCGAATGCTCGTCTTAGACGCAAGAGGCGCGGATTCGATTTTTGCTGCGGGAGAAATGGGTGTTGTAATATAAGTAGGTGAATATACCAATATATAATAGGTGAATATGTAGGTAAGTACTTATGAATTTACAAAAAAAAGTATACAGGTATTCTTTCAGCCGTTTGGTTCCCATATTACAAGTTTTCTTGGCTAGATGGCGCTGTGTGAAACTGTCTACAAATATTTATTACCAGTAATAATTTATGCTTCCTTTCCTCAGTTCCTTTCACAGGTAATTTGACATTGACAGTTCCTTTTCCATATGTTTTGTATCATCTATTACTAATCTTTGGTATCATCGCTGTCATAATGTCAAAATAAAAGTATTCTATTTTTCATGAAAAACATGCCAAAAATAAAGAATTTACAGGTAATTATGACATCAATTAAATGAGAAAAATCGGCTCTTTAATTTGATATAGGTTATGTGCAGTTTTAGACCAAAAATTGATTCCAGGTTTTCATCCCTTTTCACCCCTTTAGAGGTTGAATTTTGAAAAATCCCTTCTTAGTACACCCCTACGTACCAAGGTTTACCTACACTGAAAATTTCAAGTCTCTACGTCCAGCGGTTTAGGCTGTGCGTTGTCTGTCAGTCAGTCAGTCAGTCAGTCAGTCAGTCAGGACAAAGATTCTTATAATATAAGATTGTAGTAGACATACATATTTAAATAAATTAAAATAAATAAAACAAATGATTATTTACATTTCACACAGCGCCATCTAGCCCCAAACTAAGCAAAGCTTGTACTATGGGAACCAGATGGCTGATAGAATACTTAAATACTTTTTTTTGTAAATACATACTTATAATACATACGTAATACTACAACACCCAGACCCGGAAGAAATATTTACAAAACAAACATTTCTCCCGTAGCGAGGATCGAACCCGTGCCTCTTGCGTTTCAGCCGAGCTCTCGCCTGTCACGCCACAGAGGTCGTCAAGTATTCGGTAGGTACTTATCATATTTCACCCTTCTTATATTCTTTTCATGTCACAGATTTTTTGTACAGGATCTAAGGGCGATTTGAGACTTATTTGGAAACAACACCACGCTTTATTTGCGCTGTTGTTACATTGACGTATGAAAAAACATTCAGCTCCCGGTGTAATAACAGAATGACTCGCGTTATTCTCGAATGAGATGTGAAGTGAACGCGATGTGAACGCAATCTCATTCGGAATAGTGCTTTTAGGCCGCAGTGGTGGAAACTATGAGAAAATTATATCGATGCTGTATAAAATAGTAAACTATTACTGTATTTTTGTGAAACTTACTTATAGTAGATTGATATTAAGTAATACTGACGGACGTAAAACTTCGTCTCTATTTTTATAAACAAAAATGTGATTTAATTTTGGAAAGAAACAGTAAAATATTTGTATGTGCTTAAAATGCTGAGACTTTACTTTTGTACAGTAAAATAACAAACGAAAGCAGAAACAAAGTATATGGAACACAGGCTTTGCTTCCTCATAACTTTGACAATCAAAAATGATTCATTTTAAAATTCAAATTACCAGGATTCAAATCCTCGTATCACACCGTACCGCTCTCATAAATTCTGACGATTTGAAATATCGACTTGAGTTCAATCGATATCGAATCGAATCACGTCACTAAAAGATTGGTCTCGAGCGCCAAGTGATACATTATGGGGATAAAAATATTTCACTCTACCTGTTGCGCGATGTGAGCAAGTGTATGGTTCTATTTAGGTAACACACCAGGCCAACAGTAAGTCACTCATTGTGGAAAACTATTTGAACCTATTTTTTATTTAATAATAAAATAATAATAATAAATATTTGTGGACATTTCACACAGCGTCATCTAGCCCCAAACTAAGCAAAGCTTGTTCTATGGGAACCAGATGGCTGATAGAATAGAGAATAGAGAGGCGCGGGTTCGATTCCCGCTACGAGAGAAATGTTTGCATGTTCTGCAAATATTTCTCCCGGGTCTGGGTGTTGTAGTATTATGTATTATAAGTATGTATTTACATAAAAAAATATGTACTTAAGTATTCTATCAGCCATCTGGTTCTCATAGGACAAGCTTTGCTTAGTTTGGGACTAGATGGCGCTGTGTGAAATGTCCACAAATATTTATTTATTTTGCCGCATTTTTACGTCTTATATTTTTCAGTTGTGACTTTTAGATTTTTTATCAATCTTCGTTTGATTTCTCAAAAAATCTACTCATTTCATTCTACGTATTTTATAATATTATGTCCGATAAACTGTCGCGTATCATTAATTTCACATTCAGCAACGCTTACAACACACCAATTTTTACTTTGTTTCACGTGTTACCTTTGTTGGATGTCCATTCTAATAAATTATTGAACCAATATTAAAAAATATACAGTGTGTCCCAAACCAACCGCCTCATAGAGGGAAGCTTCTTAAATATGTGTATAGATAGTAAGTTTTACTTTGAAATTTTAATAATTTAGGTATTGTTTTTGAAAAGTCAATTGTCTAATCTGTGATTCTAACGGTTGAATTAAAAATGAAAACATGTGGCATTGGCTTGTGTTAACTTTGTGTTTATATAGGATGTATAAATACAGTCACAGTTTTATGCCTACCGTTACTAGGATTTCCACGCTATTTTAGCCTAATGTGCCACAGCCCTATTCTTTTTCGAACGAGTAGGCTATCTCGATCGATTCTGTTCGCTCAAAACGTACCAGATTTTATCGGAGTAATGGTTTGCCGGGAACCGGCAGGTTGAGAGGTCTTGATTTATTACACAAATTGTTTGCGTGATTATTATTGTATAACATTTTCTCGTACAACGGTAAATAATGGGGTAAAACACGTATTATGAATTCCCATGTTTTTTTGCTTAACGCTTTAGGAAATGATGAAGGAAAGGGATGCACACCATTACGTCACAAGTCATTATGTATCTTAAGGTGAGTATAGACATTCACTTGTAACAGAACAACGAGCCGCTCTACGATATGTTAATAGTGTATCACACTCACGAACCAGACGTTGAGCACGCTCGCCGTTTTGTTAGAACGTAATTATACAAACCAACGAGCGTATTGGTGTAACATTTCGTTGAGCCTTTGCACGACCCTTTGCATTTCAAGAAAGAGTGAACGCAAGGTACAACGAAATGTTACAGGTAATGCACACTCGCTGTGAGCATTACGCCGAACAGAGCGCCGAGCATTTGTAAGAAGGTTACATTACATAGAAATTCTCGAGAAAATGCTTTAGTGTAAATCCACCTTTACGTCAACGACATACCTGGTTCACTCCTCTTCTTATACCGTCAAACATACAAATCTTGCAGGCATATTTCTGTCTGTTTTAAACGCTCTTTTAATTGAATTGCACACTTACCTGAAACAAAAAAATTATTATTTTATTACCTACTTACACATCACAAGACTTCCTTGGCCTATACAGAGATAGAGATAGATCGTGATCTTCATAATCTGAGGGAAAATACATAGACACCTGCAATTAATTGGTTTAAGTGTCAAAGTGTAACCGTATTTTAAAACCACCTTTGTAAAGCTCGTCGCTCACAGGAATGAGAGTCGAGGCTTAGTCAAGGCACGGGCGCATACTACTGGAACTAACATTTGAATCCACGTGATTTCTTAGAATTTTTAGTGTCTTTGCCTCGACTAGCGGTAGATATTTAAGCAGTGGGCAAACTTTTTTGTTATAAATAAACAAATAGACACTAGAGATCATGCTGTGAAGGGATAAGGGCAGGTATTGATGATAAGGAGACACTGTAGTCTAGAGTAATTGTATTTTTTCCTTATTCTAAGAATATGTACATTCTGGTGGGTTCTCAATTCAAAGCTAACACTACAACCTATTAGTTTATCATTCATCAGGCTGTAAGTTATTTAGCCGTCACCTCCTGTTTGCGCAGCCATAAGTTACAGGGTGCTTCCGACACAACTTCGCCTGCTCTTTTGCATCCTTCCTTATTGCATAAAATAAATTAACATCCTGTTGCAGGTATTCAGATGAACAAACTTGTGAGCGTTTATCACGAACAGATGGAGTCACCGCGAAACTATTTCCATGATGATATTTGAAAAAAAAAAAAAATCATTAACTGCTATTATTTACTTCCGCCCGCGGCTTTGAATAAGGTACGCGGAAAACCTATTAATTATAGATTATCGATTATCGACTATTATACAATTATCGATTACAGTTAATATATAATTAACTGCAATCGATCTATTTCGAGTTTCATCTAAACTTGTTCTTTTGTAATGGCATGAAAGAGTATTTTAAGGATTAAAACAAAAAATAAAATGTTCTCACATACTTTTCGATTTATAATATTGGTAGATTGTTTGTAAAAATGTAGTATTGATGAAATTATAAACTATTTAGATAAATGTTGTGTTTTCCATTTGTATCTGATTTACAAGATGTATAAACGTTTGAAACTGATGCATGCTGTTTTTTAGCGAGAAAAGTGATACAATCACTCTGGTTTCACTGTGACTTTCACAGTAGACCTCGGTGTAGACTAGCAAATGGCCGCGCTTCTTGTTTCCTGCGGTGTCTACTTGTATTGGTAGAGTTGAGTTGCTTTATTTGCTTTTTTCTTTGAAAGAATGTAGGTAGGTAGTAAACTGTTTCTAGTATTAATAGATTTTTGGAGTTGTTTGAAACCAATTAAGAAAAATCGATTATTTGGTTTAATTAAGTTAAAAAGAACCATGAGATAAAAAAACACAAATATTGTGCGAATTTACACGAATATGTAATCAACATAATAACTGAAACAACCCTTTAAAAAAAATAAGTATCTACATAATTATTGTAACATCTCTAAATTGCATATCATCATCATGTTAGTTCGTATTTCAGAAGCTAGACGAAAATTGCCGAAAATATTTGTGGTACTACTGTACATTATGTCCTAAAACCTTAACTACCTATATTTCATTGCATGTTTATACTATCTCCACACTTATTCGAAAGAACTACACGAGTAGACGACATATTCTAGAAGCAAAACATTATGCTTTATTTTCTACATTCATCTTACAAAAACGACGTTGATTTTCTGTTCTGAATTACAAACATACGCTATATTTCCCCTCGCAAAAATGAGCAGAAATTACCATTTGCAATTCGACAATCGATTCGTGTCAAAGCCGGGTTTGGCAGGTGAAATCGGAATGTACGCTGCAGGCTCCCGTAATCCTATCGCACGCCCCGGACGCCGCAAACATTAAAAAAAAAACAAAATGACATTTCCAATTTTCTACTGTTGCTCCCGGCCAAATTCATTTTATTTCGTAGGCTCGGATTTCGCCCGTCACCCCAATCGGTACCTAGGCAATATTTCATCCCCATCAAAGGAATTCACGCCACGCGACTTTATTAACGAATAATTTGAACTTCCGACGTAAAAAAGGAATTTTCTTAAGAAAATTAAAGAATTTGCCGCCTGCTTTTTGATTTCCTTTTTACAGCAAAATAAAAAGTAAGTGAGTTAGAGTGCGACGCGAGTAGCTACGCACTTTTCTAACTGTTAGGAAATTTTAATAATTCTGATACGGATGTTGCCCAAAGAGTTAGGTTCTCCCCTTCTGGAGAATGTTTTACAATATCGTGTTGACGAAATTAGTAAAATTGTTTGTTTTGTTGTAACCTAGTTATAAGATAGCTGAGAATATTTTTTGTTGCAATTTCAAGTTCAGCTCAATCCATCATCATCAACAACACCTGCTTTAAAATATTGAGCCAGAGGATTCAAATGAGCTTATGAAACGAAATAATGCTGAAAAACGTTGGACTATCAGCGTAAATCATCCGTAACAAAGGGCGGCGATGGTGGAAAAACTACGAGCGCTGGAATGTTGAAAAGATAGACAGAATTATCAGAGTGATAAATGCATTCAACTGTTTCTCACTTTGATGTTTCGTTGAAGATTTTACTCTTTTAAAATGTTCATGCAATTTTCTGTTAAACTTCTTTAGCTCAGAAAGGTTATTACAGTATTTATATTGTAGATAAAAGTTAAAACTGATGAAATGGTACTAAGTAAAAAAGTAAGACAAGTTTGATAAGCTGGTGGCCAACTTTTGTGACGGAATTTTTAGGCCGCTTAAAGGCCTCCGTCATGGCTTAAAGACTCAAAGGCCGGGACCGACAATTTAACGTACTATTAATAGTTACATATACCTATTATGTATCTTATATACGATATTATGTATTCTTTCAGAGAGACATTTATCGATTTCCAACATTCGATTCTTTACAACAATGCAGATTACATCGCGTAAAATTTATCGATTATTCGGAGCAAAACAACGAAGTTGTTTGCGCTCAAACTGCACACCTCCGAACAATCGGAGCAAACAAGTTTTACTACGTCATCCGCGTTTGCGTCTGCCGAAAATGAATGACGAATCTTGTCGCGAGATTCATGTAAAATTCATGCCGATTCCGCCTCACCCCGCGGCGAGAATTCCCTATAAAATTACTCCACGTCTAATCATGTTACGCGTCTGGCAACTGAATCAGTTGGAGTGTTTTGAAATGTCATATTTTTGACGTAAAAATAATATGAAAATCAGCATCAACCATCGAGCACGGAGCATCACCAATGTGCATAATTTAAGGATGAAAAACACCTTTCAAAATTAGTAAAAGTTTGAAGTAGTACCATCCCGTTGTGTTAAATAGTGACAAAATAGTGTCAGGGCGAATTCTAAAACAATGTTAAATTTACAAGCAACGATTTAAGTTGAAATATTACTAAAGTTTTAAAAGGAAAGTACATTCTACATAATTTTGAATTACGAATATAACACAATATTATAAAGACGTAGTTGTGCTTTATTTAAGCCACAGCACTCAATGTACTCAATCTTACGGAAAAATCTAATAATATAACTACCTAATCATACACTTGTTTTGAACATTGAATACATTTTTGCCATAAAATATAACACGAACCTTCTCTTGTTTCATTTTCTGCGTACGTATCAGTGAAACTTTTTGAACCATGCTCCTATTCTAGGCATAAGCGTGTATTGTAAAACTCCACGAGCACCTTTCATTCGCAGTAGGTATTAAAACAAACAATAACTCTCCCAATCCGCTTATTTGAAATCCTAGAACAAAAGACACCTAACAGACGCGTAACAATTCTATTCCTGCCCAACATTCTATGCATATTATGCTTTTGCCCAATTGCATAGGGGGCTGTTTTTATATTCGTGTCATTAGAGCAACACTATAAAAGTATTTTCAAACGGTGTAGGAAAACATCGTGAGGAAACTCGCGGTTTATTCAGCTTCGCACGTATTGACCGTGTCTTTCCTGTGGATAAAGCCGACTAAGCTGAGAGGATGGTATAGGTGCTGGGCAAGCCTACTCCATCTTATCTCGTCCCGGGCACTATAGTGTCCTGTCTGTGAAGGTAAAAAGTTGCCTCCTGACGCTGCATAAATCATTTACTAGATGAAGGCCTTAGTATAGAGCAACACGTTCTCAACGATTTTATTAGTATTTCTAGGGTTGAAAACTATCAAACTTTTTGTTAACTATAAAACTACTGTGCTACTACAGACCGCAAAAACGTAATACTTAGTTTGTATAGTATTCGTTCGTCGTGAACTGATTTCATTTGTGCAGAAAACAATTATTTCCTCAATTGGACAGCAATAATTAAATTTTCACTCAGAAATATATTTTATAAATAATAAAATTAATTTTCGTAAGTAGGTACGACTTCTGCTTTCGAATATTGACGGAAATTAATTTGGTTCGAGAGTTTATTTATTGTCAGTTGGCGAAACCTTTCATGAAACGTGACACTTATGTTTATAACTAGCTACACTCGTGTAGTATACTTAAGTAGTATAGTTAAACTATCTCTTATCAACAGAAAGTAAATCACGGTCTCTCCGTTATTGAGTGAAAAAAAAGACAAACCAAAAAACCTACTGTAGTATTTATAATATTGAGAATGACCGAAAATTCTTTTTCGTCGAGTGAGTAAACATAAAAAAAATTGTGGACATTTCACTAAGCAAAGCAAACTAAGCAAAGCTTGAAGGTCAGTAATAGTGTTCTGTGTTGTAGGTATGGGAACCAGATGGCTACTACTAATAAAATAAATACAACAATTTAAACAGTTGCGAGACTTAGAAGATGTTTTATACTAAAAATAGTGTTAATTATTGTGAATTTTCCCGACGAAATTATTGCACAATATGTACTATCTTTGCGGGAAGTAACCCTAATTGGTAAAAATCTGTTCTAACTTCATGCGTTAGTATATCATTATTGAATTCATTTTTACATTCAATTACATAATGTGTGTAAAGTAGACAGATAGATAAACTCTTATATGTATAACAATTAAACTAAAACAAAAAACTTAGGTACTAAAAAAACAAAAACAGATATACATAAACGGCGGTCTTATTGCTAAGAGCAATGATGAGTAGCATGAAGGGTCAGCCCCAAAATATGCTTCTAATATATAGATGATTGCTGCAAAGTAGAATAATACATGCGGTCATGTAGACTCAAGCCTACTCGTTATAACATAGGATGTAATAAATAAAAACTGATCGTGAGAATACCACCGGCCGTCTCTTTGTTATAACGAGCCTAAATGTTTCGATGAACACCATTGTGCACAAGCGTAGGGCTTGAGGAATAATTGCTTTGACACTCGGTGGAGTGACATAAAAACAATTTATTTTGGGATACGAATTAAATATTTCAAATATTTGCGATATTTATCTAATGTGATAATTATCTATTTCCAAAGAAGCTCCTTGGCCCCATACCATTAAAACTAGATAACGTACACAACATAATGGAGGCTCTATGTGTGTTGGCCCTTTGCTGAGAGAACCATCGATTCCAAGTAATTTTATAGTCTTAGTAATTTTATATTTCTATAGTCGTCAAAAAATAGAAATACATAAATTATTTTTATGATAGACGACGATAGACCAGGCCTTACGCGTTATCTAAATCACAATACTAGTATCCTCTCCAACTTGATGGACCTATATGGGCGATGGGCTGATCACCTGTCACCATGGTTCACCATATCCATCTTAGGACTCCATCCAAGGTCCATCATTTTGGAGAGGTCTATCCCTTAGTCAACTTTTTGTGCCATTTTTTTGGTATTATTCAGAACTTTTATAAAAGAATAACACTTTAGTATCAGAATAAACATTAAAGTTTTGAGCTGAAATCAATAGGAGCAGTTTCAATGGGACTTACTCGAACAATAGGAATTTTACAATGAATGTTGTTACCGATATTCTGTTTGGCTGAAAATTTTATATGTTTTAGTGCTCTGGTTTGAATTTCGTAAATCTCACTACTTTAGCGTATGATTCAATCATAATGAATCATAATTAATTGCTTTTGAACATATAAAATAAAGTGAATAAAATAAAATGTGTATCAGAGAATATGGATGTTTTTACGCTAGAATATAGGTATACAAACACTATGGTAATATTAGTTAGGTAAGTTTTTTCATGCTGTGCCGACCCCACATAGAGTGGGATAAGGGCAGGAAGATGATGATGAAGTTTTTCATGAAAAGCTCTTATTTCCGCTGCGTCCTCATACAACAATACAAATACAAATCAATTTATTGACATAATAGGTATGTTACAAAATAAATGAATCCTTAGGCTCCTAAACTAGTAAAAACTGTGTTTTAGGAGCCAATGTCTTCTCCCATGAGATAAAACAATTATTATTATGTCGAAAAGTTTATTTTTTATATAAGTGAATATAATATTAAAAAAAGGAATGAAAGTGTTTCTTATGACGTACGTCTTATGACTGTATTTTGAAAATGCCTTTCATAGTGCACCTCCACACCATTAAGTGAATATACCCTCCAAACTTATGGTTTAGACAAGAGGTTGTTTGTCAGTCGGTAACATTTAAGGCATCAAAAGTGTATTATTGTGTTAGAAATAGTGAACTGCAATTAATATGAAATGTTTATTTTAAAAATCATGCGATATCTGCATTATTTAAATGTTCTTCTTCAAAATGCCGTACAATCCCAAAATAATATTTTTGTATGCAAAAGAGGGTACAGTTGATTGGCGAAGGCATCGCGGTACCCTGACAGTGTATTTTATACTCACAATTTATGAATTGATTAAGAATAATAAATTTAATATAATCAGTATTTCAAATTGGAAAAAGATACCTCGATTTTAAATTGCATATTGTATAAATAGTTGACTGGATAATATGATAGACTGAATAATGAGAACAGCGTTGTGATAAGTGGTACCATAATACAAATATTGTGTCTAGTGTCATTGTTTCTTTCGAACCTCTGTCTGACGAAAGTATTAAAGTGCACCTTTAGGCTCCTTCCGGGCGCTACAACATTGTACTGGCTGAGGATCTATACTGTATACTACCCTGTGGCCTGCTACCAGCTGCCGTCGCTGCCAGGTCTGGCAAATTAACCGCCGAGGTGAGGTGAGACGACGTAGCAATTGGATTTGCGTCCACGGATTTACAAATTTAGGATGCGATGGTATGTTGACTTAATGTATTAAATAGGACAGGACTCGTGTTTGTGTGTCTTGCTATTTTTGAGACGTTGTATAGGTTTGTTTCTGTATATTCCAACTAGCAGAATATACACGAGGACGAAAATCTTTTTTTCATTTCATTTTGTGAGAAAAGTAACATTTGCCCGACTTTCTTGTAGAACCTAAAAAAAGTTCGAAAACAAGTGTCAAGTACACGAAAGGAGCCTTTGAAGCGCACTTTAAATCCTTTTTACCACACTAGTTCGAAAGAACTAGTGACACGATTACACTAGAGAGATTTATAAATTTTCGTAAAATAAACATTACATCTGAATTTAACAATAACGCGTTGTGTGACGAAGTTGATGTGCTGTTCTGAGTGTGCAACGATATACTCGTTAAAAAAATTTCACCAAACATTGTAACACTTTTGTTATATTACATTGTATGAGTTACATGGTAAAACCACTTAACTCTTCGTTAAACTCGTGCAACTCTTCGTAGGTAACCAGAAAGTTCATTACACAACAGCCTCCGCACTCCCATACCCCACCGCTCTCATAGTATATGTCGTAATAATTGCGCTCTAATTGATTTGCTTTGTATATGGATTACCAATTAATTAGGGCGTAATGTCCGACAAGCGTCTTGGACGTGGAGGCTGGGTGGGTTGGAAATTGTTCTATTTGAGGATCTAAGTAATTAATTGACATAATGGGCATAATTCGCAAAATGGACTACGTAAAAGTACCTACGCTTCTTTCTGACTTAAGACTTTTTCGGATTTACTACAATATTTCAGACCAAAATCTGGTCGCTTATCTTGTTTATTTTTCCTTTTTGGTCTATATTATAAATAATATAAAAAACTTAGAGTAGACATAATGTTTTGATTTCAGTTCATAATGACGACATTATACATACACACAATACATAATTATCACGCCCGAATCCCTAAAGGGTTGAGTAGAACCACAAGTAATCATAAGATTTGCAGCCACTACTTATTCAAACTCCTAAGATGAATATGGTGAACCATGGTGTTAGGGGATCAGAACATCGCCCATTATAGATAGTCTATCATATTGGAGAGGATACTATCCCTTAGTTGACTTTACGGCATGCTCGGGGATAGAAGCAGCTGGATGCATTTATGTTTTTCTTTACTCCCAGTTCAGTAGAGAAGACATTATGAATTCTAAAAATATTCTAAGTTTCCAGAAACAAAGAGTATAGAAGGCTATTCTTATAACGCTAATTTAGTAATGTCTTGATTATATAACAACTTGTAACCATTTGTAACGGCCTTTAGATAGCTCGACTGTTTCTTTTGTATTTTGTAAATTAAATTTGTATTATTTGTAAGTTTCTTTCTGTTTAAACTTGCACATAAATGAACACCATAGAAATAAAAGCATGTCATAAATGAAAAGCAAAGCAATCTCAGCTCGATATAAAGACACAAATACAACATTCTCCGTAAAACCTTACATACTCCTTTTCCTGTGTGCTCTACCATTAAAACGTCGTAATTTGCACATACGTAAAGGCTAATTGGCAATTAATTATAACCAGCCACTTGTGATGATGCATCCGTGTATGGATAATTGTATGTCTGTTTGATTGGGGCAAGGTTACTCAAGGGTTGCTGCTTTAAATTGCATAAAATACATTTACACGCAATGTAATGTTTGTAATTTAAAATTACACTAGTGCCAGGATAAAAAGTAGCCTATATGTTTTTCTAGCACTATATTCCAAGTTTCATTTAAATCCGTTCAGCCGCTATGTCATGATTGAGGCATAAACATACATTCTCACAAATTTTCGCATTATAATATTAGTAGGATTGCAGCAATTCTATGCTGCCGTAGGTGATTTCATAGTCTAAATCATAAGTCCTAGAAGCATGAAACTTGTGAGTTATTTTTTCTTTAATAGTGATAGGGTTTACCAAGAAAGGAATTCTCGAAATTTAACTTCTAGAGGACGTAGCAGGAATACTAAACTCAACGCGGATAAAGTCAGGGGGCGTTCCCCTAGTGTGTGATAAAATTATTTGTGGAAATATTTATTTTGTCGAAACTCAGTACGGAACTGCCGTTCTGAAGTTGCCTTTCCAGAAATCTGTGAGGGCTCGTCTATAAGTAAAGAGGTACATGACTTAAAAGCTTTCACTGCATTTCCAGGAACCATCAACAAAGCTGTTTGAAACTTTAGCTGCACTGTACCCGCTTCCATCCATAGGTTGGTGCTTTAGCAATACAAAATAGTAGGTCAAGTTGCACAAATAAAGAGCGAGTGTATGTAAGGAGGATTTTGTATAATGTGCGAGGGTCAGGAGACAAGAACCGGGTCAGAGGCTTTAGGGAGGTCACGCTGAAAGGTTTTACATACATTTCAACTGACTACAGAGACAGTTTCCACTGGAGTTGCTCGTTGAGGTTTATTATTAATGTGAACTCTGTCTCAAGTTTTCTACTCTATCAATTGCTTTAAAAGGCATAATAATGGTCCGGATTATTTGAGAATATACAAATTACATACATACATAAAATTACGTGGGATTATTATAAGGGTAGGCATCTGCATATGGGAGACACGTAATTTTCACTCAAATTTCAATCACGGATCTCCATTTGCTACGATCCTGACATACTTCTTTCGCTTCATTCACTCTCATTACATTCCTCATGCATGCTTGTCAGTTTAGGGCACTCTTGAGCTAGCCCTTTACCAAAACGTCGCTGATTTGGTCCAGCTTCTTACGCTTTTGGTCCAAGCGTACGTTTGCCAAATTTAATCACATTCTCAATTTAAACATAATACATAAAATAATTTCAAGACGCAGACAACGCCGCGGGTTTCATCTAGTACATCATAAAATATAAATATCCAATAGGGCCTGCGAAAAAAACGCTAAGTAACTGAAGAAAATCGTGAGCCACATCGTAAAAACAATGTGAAGAACAAAAACTCGCTAATGTAAGGCGTATTATCATGAATAATAAAAAAAGTATAGTATCGTAAAGTGATGTTATAGAAGTAACGGCGGAAAAACGTCCCTTGGGCTCCTCAATGCGTATGCTCGCTATAAACGTTAGGATTCAAAAATGTTTTAACTGGATATGCCTCAAACAAGAAAATAAAAAATGTTGTTACTAGAAATGAAAGAAAAAAAGAAGCCTTCATGATTGCCAATTATTGGATTTGAAGGAAAAAAAAAAACAAGTATGTTAAACTAGACTTCAAAATCTGTGAAAATCAATAGTATTTTTCATCGCATTCTCAAATTTTGTAATCCTTTCCAGAAAACTATCTCCCTGCAAGAATATCCATGTCCTCTGGGTACAGGGTAAATTCAATCTGTAGGCCGCACTCCCAAATCGCCTGAACACTTTCCACCGAGAGTATTAGGTTTACGTATAAATCTAATTTGGATACATTTTCTTACGTTTCAAAAGTTATGTCTATTTTGGGTGTACTTTTCAATGTAAAACAGATGGAAATTCAGGGGATGTATCTACTGCGTAAAAGATGTTTTGATATTCTATTTTTTGTTACTTTGATTATGATGTAATTTTTTTTTACTTCTCTGCTGGACTGGAAGTAAAGAAAAAGCATATAATGGGTTCAGCCGCTTCCCTCCCCGAGCATGTCGTGAAAGTCGACTAAGGGATAGATAGTATCCTCTCCATCTTAGGACTACGAGTAAATCAGAAGTGGCTGCAAGTTTTCTTATTTTTACTTGTGGCTTTGCCCATCCCATTACGGGCGTGATAACATGTATGTATGTATGTTTTTTTTATGTTACAGATTATGAACGTTGATAGCTCTAATTTTATAGCAGTTTTTATTACCCCGAATCTATAAGAAAAGACGGCCATATTTTTAGGGCTGTCAAACAACATTTTCTTTAGAATAATGTACAAAAACTCAACTTCTTTTTTAAATAAATTGTTTTAATCCCTACAGACCTGTCCCATCTATAGAGACATAGAAAATGGTATTTTTTGCAAAATACCTTAGAAATCGTTTATAAAAAAAACTTATAATTACAAAGTTATACATTGTATTTAAATTACGTATTTCTTCAGCCAAAGCCAAAATCAAACTGCACAAAATGAGTTCTCATATAGCCACAATATGTCTTGCTTTGTCCCATTCGTATTGGTGTGTAGAAGAAACGGCGGTGGCATACTGATGTGCTACTTTTAAATTTATTACTCTAACTCTTTGCTGAAATGTACCCTGCCTTTACTTCATCGATAAATCCGTATTAATAAAATGGATGTAGTCTAGGCAATAAATTAGAAATGTTTTTGGAAGTTCTCTTGGCTACAATGTGGTTTAGAGTGGTCAGTTTATGGCTGCAATTTAGCTAATGTATAAAACATTTAAATGTTACTGATACGAACTTTGAATTTAAAAAGAGAATATTTGTTTTTAGGAATGTATTTGAAAGTGTGTTTTTAAAAAGTCATCATCATATATATGATATTCAGCCTGATATATTTTTTTAGTCTTTTCTGTATCAAAAAAAATGGGGATCGTTTCGCACCTTCATTTTTCAAAATTACTTTCACAACAAGCATTCACTGCTGTTTACCCCAGCACTAACAATCCCTTTCATCGATAACCAGACCAGTGCTGAATGCACTACTCGACTGCGTCGCTGAATAAGAAGTAATGAGTTTTCCTTTACATTGCGCCACCTGACTTCTAGTCTGCCATCCGACGCCTCGTAGACTTTACTAAACAAGATTAAAATCTTTTTTACTTTTGCACTGCTTTTTATTTCCATTCATTGGTACACGTCTGCTTTCGTAATGCTAGTCTTTGAAAACCGTTTACTTGAAGACCGCTGTATGCTAGGGTTTTGTGTAGGAAAGTCTCAAATTATGAAAGGACACCAAATTTTGTATCTTGTCATGAACTTTGAATTGAACTCGTGGCATAAAAGCTCGTTACCACTGGCTACTCAACTCATCCCATGTAACAGTATGGTTTTATTTGATTTCATATTTTTTTGGTTCGATTCTCGCTGCGGGAGAAATGTTTGCAAATATTTTTTCCGGATCTGGGGATTGTAATATTATTATTTTAGTGTATGTATTTACAAAAAAAGTATATGAGTATTATATCAGCCATGTGGATCCCATAGTAGAAGCTTTTAGTATGAGGTTAGAGAGCGCTGTGTGAAATGTCCACTAATATTTATTTGTTTATTTGTTCGTAATGTAGGTATACATATCATCATCATCATCCTGCCTTTATCCCACTCTATGTGTGGTCGGCACAGCATGATCCTTGGATCATGCTGTAAAAGTTTTGGCTAAGGTGTTTTATGACCGGCCGCCTGCCTGACGTCAACCCTCCTTGGGAATACTTGCTTATTGTATCTCATCATGGATACTATCCCTTAGTCGACTTTTACGACATGCTCGGGGAGAGAAGCAGCTGGACGCATTCTATGTTTTTTCTTTACTCCCAGTCCAGCAGAGAAGTTAATTAGTTAATTTTAGGTATATATATGAGCCTATGTAAATAAATATATAGGTATAAATTCCATTCAAATGAGAAAAATGCAGCCTTGAAAATTGAATCATGATGTAGAGTCAGACGAACAAATAACACTAATTTCACTTAACCCACCATCGGCGCGTCGGCGTCGCGTATCGTGCCATTTGTAAACTATTTGTATGCGGACGAGTGTTCCAAACCCACTTTTCTTACTTTCCGTGACGAGTCGGTGCTTCACGGTCCCTGGCTATCAGAACTGTGACTCATTGGGCCAATTTCATCATTATTATACTAATATATTAGACAAAAGATTAAAGCATACGTAAAAAAAGATTTGAATTTGTATTTTTTTTTTGAGGTAAACTCCGTTCACCCTAAAATGGAACCTAACTTTTATATGTAAAGTTTTTTAACTCTAATGTTTTTAAATTGCATTATTTGATGTCATAATCATCTAAACAAAGAAAAACAAAAACTATTAATTCATCATATTTTTATCAATGTTCATAATTTCATATTGACCAAGCCCCGGCCACATTCATTTTGAAAAGTTTCCTTTGACTCTTTTATACCCTGCACTATTACGAATCGTTCATTTGATATTTTCGCAGTTGCAACTTCTGTGCTCGACAATTTTTTGTTCTTTGGCTCAGCTGAATAGTGTCGATTCTCTTCATTCGCATCGGTATTTATTTGTAGTACGAATGAGGCGTGCATGCTCTCTGAATTAAATTGTGTTCGTGAGATCTTCTCTATACTCGCTTGATACGTTGATTGAAAGGTATTGCTGGTACGTGATCTCTAGTTCTACTTTATCTATTCCTCGGTTGTCAGTTCAAGTTTTGAGTTGGTTTGAATTAAGAACAGTTCAGTCGCAATACGCGAGCTACTCTGATTCAGTAAGGATTTCTCCACATTATTAATTTTAGGATGTAGAATGCATCTTAAGTGGGCAAACAGGATCATTCCTTGATTACTATTAGAAAGTGGATCAGTGAAAGGTTTCCAGGGAGATCTTTGTCTAGAAGTGGAGCAAAGAAGAATAAGAAATACGTACCTATATACTTAAAGGATGCGCTTAAAAAAATAAAATCTTTGATATTATTTTATGGAATCGGCTTTTTTATAATTCGATGAACGTAAAACGCAGTTAGCCATAGTTCACTTATTATTAAGGCAGCTCGTAGACAATTGTAAATCTTATTTAAAGCTAAAACTTGTTCTCTGTGATATTGTCTGTCGAAGCATCGCATAAGACAGCAAATAAACTATCTCACGAACCAGTTCCAGCGTTCGATGCATTTTTATTGTCGGGGCAATAAACTGCTACGAAAACGACAATACTACACTTAAGTTTCCCATAAACGTTATATCACATCCTATAGACATTGTTATTTATATGGATTACGTCATATTGCGCTTCAGGCCAGATCCAAGTACGATATAACGATCGTCGGAATGAATCACGAGGTAAGCTTACTTCAGTGTAAGCGGCTTAATAACTATGTATGTTTTGACTGAGAATATTTGTTGCGGAAGTTGCCAGTCTGTATCGTGATTTGCAAAAGGATTAAACTTGAATTACATGTTTCAACAGGAAAAAGAGTACACTTTTAACACAGGTTTTTTTTAACTTAACCAAAGAGTTCCTTAACCTAATTTATACTACTTTTTATTTCAGAATAAAAGTATTTTATTTTGCATTTTATTATTTTGGAATATAAAAAAAAACTGCCTTCGAATCCGTGAGGAAACCAGCATGCAGTGCTTAAAGTTTGAAGTGAAAGTAGGTAGCTACTTTGAGGCCTACTTTAATCATTCATCACAAGTAAGGTAGTAATTGAAACAACATAACTTTATCCTTTTCAAAATCAACTTAGATGTTATGCCATAAAGAAGCAAATATACTCAAAATCTCTCACATTGTCTATTTTTCTACATTTTTTCTGATGGACTGGGAATAAAGAAAATATTTAGAATGTTCAGTTCAGTTGCTTCTCTCCCCGAGCATGTCGTAAAAGTCAACTAAGGCATAATATCCTCTCCAACATGATAGACCATACGCTGGGCGATGGGTTGATCACCTGTTACCATGGTTCACCATATCCATCTTGGGACTTTGAAACAAAAGAGATAATATACATACATTCTATATTTAGTAGAATTGAATCACAGACAAACAAAAACTAAACTAGATATCTAGTGGTTATCGTAGAAGCCATGTCATATTTTTATTATTCTAGATAAAATTTTACTGTCGTATTTGTAACGCTACGCTAGTGTTTGTGGCTGCAGTTATACACGCTATGGCAGTTTTACGAGGAGCATAGATGCACGGGGTTTTAAATAAAATTCCTATATTCATTACTAGATTTCCTTATGTATCTTTGTTACAATTTGTTTGTACAATTCTGTTGTCAAAATTTCACAGCTTTGCTTTATACGTGGCTGTCATAATAATGACAATATCGATTAGAAACTGTTTGCAACGGGGGTTTGATAATCACCCCCAGAGCCTGTATCAGAGTTCCAATGTCACCTCGTGATGCTATTGCTTATGTATGTACAATACATTTGTGCATCAGCCTTTAGCAACTGTGTTAGATACAAAATTATTTGATTATTGATTCAGGTGTTTAGTTATACAATCAAACAGTGAATTTTATGCGTTTTGTGTGTTTTTTACATAAGTAAATGCATCGATGTAGGCTACAGAATATTGATAAAACTGGTTTTTATTTCGATGCGCATCGAAATCACGAAAACGTATTACTATTTGTAAAATTAATTCATTTTTAAAAGAGCCTTCAGTAAGTTTTTATATTTTCAACGTTTCCCGAAAACCAAGCTGTAGTTATGCATGTTCGAATTATTTCATGGTTTCTGATTGGACACACAAAAATACGTATTTGCATTGTTAAAGTGAAAATTCATGTGAAAGTAGTGAGTAATTTATAGATATTTAATTTGTGTAAAAGCATTCAGTAGTATTTCAAGAGTTCGAGACGATTTCCTAAAAATTTCTCTGTGAATATTCCCGATAGTGATTGAAATATCTTATTCATATCAAATTGAACTGGCACTTAAAGCAGGGAGCCAGTAATTGAATACTCCTGAGGAGCCCACGGCCAGCCATCACATAATGGCGAAGACCGCGAGGGCTCTTGCACTAACTTGCACAAATGTTTGTTTTAGAGTAGGGTGGCCAATATTTCAGCTAATATAATTACGTGTTAACGGAAGCGCTCGTGGGGTAGCTTGCTTAAACGTTCTTAATTGATCGTTGAATTTGAGCAACGTTGTGCGCGGTCACAATTTGGATGGGTGACTGCAAGGGGCATTACGAGCTGCGCACTTCCGTGCTTCGGAGGGCACGTTAAATTGTCGGTTCCGGCTTTTAAGTCGTTAAGCCATGACGGAGGCCTTTAGGCGGTCTAAAAACTTCGTCACAAGAGCTGGCCACTCACTAGCTCATACGAACTTACTTTTTAAACGGAATGACCGAAACCCGAATAGATCCTGACCAATTTTCATTAAAATAAATAGAATTCAGTTGGAAATTATTTAAAAAATGGAAATATTCTTAGAGATTATTCATATTTTTAGATTTTCAAAATCCTCATACATACGAACAAATTTTTATTGAAGTAAATATAATTCCATTCGAACGTATTAAAAGGAAATATCCGTCAAGTTATTCCTATTTCATTTCATAGTTATTCGGGTACATTCTAAGCTCTGAGTGCATCGCGTGCCCATACCGTTGTGGATGCCGTGTGTTGGTACATGAAGCAAGTCATGCGCGTAGCTTTAGAAACATTTATAATAGGCAAAACTTATAAAATACCCCTATCAAAAAGACGTGAAATCGATTTAACACTCAATTTTTTTTTTTTTTTTTTTTTTTATTTATTTTCATAATAAAGTTACATTTAGAAATATATTGAAAAAACACATCTTACAAGCCATATTTGGCTTATCTAAGATGAGGTAAAGTTATTCCTCTGTCGATTAGTAAATAACTTAACTAAGTCATGATAGGTACATAAACACAATAATAACAACAATACAAAAACAATAATATGGGTTATATGTAACCTTAACAGAATTATATAGTTTCAAATAGTTTTTTGATGTAATGTTTGATATTCCTTATGTTTACCTTTTCTCTAAATTCAGTGGAAAGTTGGTTTTTAAGTCTGGGTAAAATATAATCAGTAGTTCGTTCTCCATAGAAGTTTTTAGCCGATATTATGTGAAGTTTATTTTGTTTTGCTTGTCTTGTACATTTATTAAATTTCCTTAGATTTTCATATTTAAAATAGTTTTCTATTAATAATTGCATTTTTACTCTGTCATGAATAGGGGCTACACTGCAGTATTTAAAAAGACCTTCAATGTCATTTCTGAACTTTTCTCTGATTTTCTTAGGAACTATTGTTTTTAATATTCGTATTTGCAAGTTAAGTATTCTGTCTAAATATGTTTTAAAAGTTCTACCGTAGCTACTTAGTCCATAAAGAATTAATTTAGGCCTTGTAAGAAACCTACCCTCTTTCGTTTATTTTTATTTCTATTTTTTTTTGTTTTTTGTACTTTTTGGAAGAAACTAGCTTCCACAACACAGGGAATCCTAGTGTGGGGCTAGTAAACAA
Source organism: Scotopteryx bipunctaria (assembly GCA_949320045.1). NCBI lineage: Eukaryota > Metazoa > Arthropoda > Insecta > Lepidoptera > Geometridae > Scotopteryx > Scotopteryx bipunctaria. The sequence goes on along the minus strand of OX439450.1, from coordinate 5,275,036 downwards.
AAATATTTTGTGTATATAATATTTAAGTTTCATTAATAAATTAATTTGTATTTGTATATTGATTAAATTATTTTCTCAGTTTCGGTTATTCCGTTAACAAATTGTATGTACTTTTAAAATTTAATGTTAATGTGTCTAAAATATTGTAAAATTATGAACTAAGAACATCCAATAACAGATGTTATTTTGATGCTCATATTTAAAGACTATACTGATGAATTGATCTAAGGCTGACAGAGGGGAGTGGAAGAAGAGGACATGCTGTGCCGACCCCACACGAAGTGGGATAAGGGACAAGATGAAGATGATGATGATGACTGATGAACTGATTAAATAACGTTTTTTATTGAACACTGTGTTTTCAAGAAAGGAATAATTGTGGTCACCCCATTATAGAATGTTCAGAAAGTCCAGAGGCAGTGGTCTCACGGTAATCAAAGTGAAAGACTACTTCAATCTGCACAGTAGATAAGTACACTGAGTATTTTATTTCAGAATTTAAAGAAACTATTTCTACACTTTCATTACACTACTACTTTTCTTATTAATAACTTTACAGGTAGGTCTTTTACGGTGAAGGAAAACATCGTGAGGAAACCCGCGGCTTAGTCAGCTCCGCACGTATTGACCATGTCTTTCCTGTGGACAAGGCCGACTAAGCTGAGAGGATGGAATAGGTGCTGGGCAAGCCTACTCCATCTTAATTCGTCCCGGGCACTACAGCGTCCCACTTGTGAAGGTAAAAGTTGCCTCCTGACGCTGTATAAATCATCTATTGATGGTAAAAGGCCTTAGTAGGTCTTTTATTAATTATTTTATCCGCTTGACAGATATCTTATTATCTGTGGAAAAGTGACACACGTTTTTTGTCAAAAAAACAACGCTGCTATGATAATGTGGTAATGTACAATACGTCGCCTCTTAGAATAATATTTAAACTAGTCATTATTAGTCTGCAGTAATTTGTTTTCAAAGAATTTTTCAGATTTATCATAGAAAAACAAAGAAAAAACTTTGCATGAGCAAACGAATGGAAGTCCGAAACACCACGCACAAGTCAACTAAATAATTTTCATTGAAATGCAATCCATGGCCGTCCGACTGAATCGAACCATTGCGTTGTGTTGAATGGAGAGTAAATTAATAATCATATTACTTTTTCAGCGGAATGCAAATATTCGATGATTGAACTGTGGCAAACGGTTGCTTCTGATACAGCCGAGCAGAGATATAAAGCTTGTGTTGTATTATAAAGCCCACTTATATCACATACCCATTATGTTATTATCATACATCAAGCCTATAGCTTATCATACAGCTCGGTTGAGAAGCATTTGGAAAATTACGTTAAGTTTTTACCCCATGTGACTGTAAATAAATGGTGTTTTATTAATACAAAATCACTAGTGTTATAAAGTTTAGAAAATAGTGTTTGGGTCATTTCAAAAACCACAGTATCTACTAAAAAGTTTCTGAAAATTACTTCTTTGGTTAAAAGCTATACTAACCCTGAGTGGTCTGCTATAGGCTATATTTTATTGATACGCGAGATCAGAATCAGCTTATTACATCTACCTATTTAGATAAAAATAAGTTATGCAGAGACTTTTGGGTTTTTATTTGATCTAACAGCCGTGAATTTTGAAATCTTACTCCATATAATTGTGTAATTCACAATATTATGCTAACATCATAATATCTGTGGAGTGTAAACTGGAAGCGGCCGAAGCGAAGACACATTATCTAATATGCATGCCGCGTGCCCTTTCATGAAAATATTAAACAAATATCGCGGCGAAGCGACTTGAAACGTTGTGGCCATGAAATGTGAGGTGAATACGAATGAGTGTAATTGACCGATTGTGCGATTTTTATTTTAGCTACGAGTTACAGAGCATGCCCATGCTTTATGTTGTCGCAAGCTTTTAATAGGCAATAATGCCCGATTATAATATTTTAGTAACGGACGACAGATCGTTCATTATTAAATAGTGATAACAATACACATTATATACAAAGTAACTATTAACGAGTGACAGATACGTATTTGTTCTCATTGTTCCAAAATAAGAATGAACCTAATGTTCTTACAGGTTACAAACAGTTCCAAGTTATATTCTTAGTTTCATTCTAATTCATTCACATGTCGTGATACAAAAACAAACATTATGAATAACAAACATTGGCCTTGTCATATTTGTAGGATAGGGTTATAAGGTTTTTATGTCAGGATCGTAGCAAATGAAGATCTGTGGTCATTGGGAAACGTCAATGGATAAGATAATACGAGTGGTCAAAACGTATATATTTCTATGAAAAAGTATAGTACTTACTATTTTATTTCTGTGTATCGTTTATTTCATAGCCGCGCCAAAGCACACAGTCGGCTAAACAAACCTCGTCAGATTGAAACGTTTCTACAAACACTACACTCGTAATGAGACCATCCGAAGATACCGTCGTGTTTTTATTTGAAGGAATCACGAAACGGTTTATTTTCAACCAGCTTTAAAAGTTATAACTTTTAAATTTCATGATTATGAACAATATTAGCACTCAAATGTAATATTTACCATGATTAGACAGTATTCGAGTTTTGCATTATTTCTGCACTCCATAATCACGGAAGAACCCTATCTTTCTTATTTGGTAAATATTTTAAAAGAGTTGAAGAATACATTAAGTTTCTTTGTTGGTCAGTAGGGCTATAATATTATAATAAATTTTTTTTAAATAATATTTTGTGTTTTTAGAATTCTTTATTTCCCTAATGATATTGATGATTTTCTTACTGACTGGTGCGGCAGTTAAGTGTAAATCTTTGCCTAGCATTGAATATGCGTAGGTTAAATAATTTATAAGGAAAAACATTTTGTTTATCTTGACTACCTGTCTTATCAAAAACACTCAAACCCATGGCGGGCATGGCTTTAATAGCTTTTATAAGTATTGCATGAATTCCTAAAGAATTCAATTCAAAGTCCTTTCTTTAAGCTATTTGCGGAACGTATTGAAAAAATGGTGATGAAACTTTTACGACACCATAATCGCGCCTATTACAGGGGTCACTTGATATTTTTGAAAGCGTAAATCTATATGTTGGTCGTAATAATGTAATAAAAATTATCGTTAAACTGCTTTTAGTGAGTGAACCACGGAGATTTTTTTTAAATGTTCATCTTTTTGAGAAAGATACCTACACAGTTATATAAACATACTAGCGTACGGACGCTAGTATGTTTATATAACTATGTAGCCATCCACGGCTTCGCTCGCGTGGTACCCGAACAAATAATAGCCTATATCTTAATCCAGCACATGTACTATGTATATTCCAAGTTTCATTCAAATCTGTTCAGACGTTTAGGCGTGATTGAGGCACAAACATCCAAACTCACAAACATTCACATTTATAATATAGTAGGATAAAAGGATGTATACATGTACATACAATATCATACCCGTATCTTTATTGGGGTGAGTAGAACCATAAGTAATCCTCAAAAATTTTTCGGACATTTCTGATTTAAAGTCCCAAGATGGTGAACCTAACGGTGACAAGCCTGTCGCCTATAAATGGTCCATCATATAGAGAGGGTACTATGCCTTAGTCGACCTATACGACATGTTCGAGAGAATAAGCAATTTGACACATTTTACGAGTATATGTTTCCTTACTCCCAATCCAGCAGAGAAGTTAGAGAAGTTTATTATTATATGCTACCAATAAATCTTTTCTTGAAACAGTTTTTATGATAACTGAAACTTTTCATAGACGTCTGACCATGTTCAAATATACACCAGTCATACAAGAGAAAGTCTGAAGCTCGATCGTCGAAGCGCTTCGTAACTATCGTAGCAATTTGTAGCAGTCTTAGCTACGAGGCTCTACGAAAACCACTGAGAGAAAGATAGTGACGGCTTTGTTACTATATTAGTCGTATTTTTTGGTCTTTGACAGGTAGATAATTACTGATGTGTGGTATATCTATTATGTATGTTTACTATCACACCCGTATCCCTAATGGGGTGGGCAGAGCCACAAATAGTCATAAGGAAACTTGCAGCCACTTCTGATTCAAATTCACAAAACGGATATGGTGAACCATGGTGACAGGTGATCAGTCTATCGCGCATATATGTCCAGCCATGGAGAAAGAAGCAGCATGGACGCATTTTATGTTTTTTTTTACTCCTAGACCAGCAGAAAATTAAATCTGTTGGTTGTCATCCGTGTCGCAATTACCCAAGAATATATTGTAAAATAAAAAATCATTTTTTCAAATGTCAACAATGTCCTTAGTGAATATGTTGGATGATACAAAGTAACGTCAAACCAATGCATAATAACTAACATAAAAGCTGCACAAAACGCTTTAAAACTTCAATATTAACTTCCATTAAAGTGACCTCGCTGTATTTCCTGAAACATAACTAAATAATGTGAAACTACACGTGTTTCCTGGACACGTGAGCGCCGTGCTACGTGTGTTACGTACAAGTAGTTCGGGCTCCGGTAACGAAATAAAGTCTGTACAAAAACTGCTTTTCATATTATTAAATAAACTAGCTATTGCCCACGACTTCGTACGCGTGTAGTACATTATTCTGTTCTATAATCAATAGTTTTCGCAGCGCACGCCAAAACTATTTTGGGTTTTCTACCTTTGGTTACGTTATTGCAAATTTCTTATGGATCCCTAATTTTTTGAAAATATATTATAGCCTATACTGGTGCCTGATAATGTTGCTATCTATTAATTAAATAATTTTCGAAATCGGTCCAGTGGTTTATATTATTTATCCTACTCGTTACAAAAAAAAAAACAAAAAAAAAATCTTTCCTCTTTATAATATTTGTATAATATGATAAATAAATAACACCCAACAGTTACATACATAGTCCTGACCCCACACTAGGATCCCCTGTGTCGTACCATGGTACCACAACACCCAGACCCGGAAGAAATATTTACAGATCATGCAAACATTTCTTCCGCAGCGGGAACCCGCGCCTCTTGTGTCTCTGCCGAGCAATCGCCTGCCACGCCCACGAGACCGTTGTAATATTTTTATAGTTTAGGGACTTTTTTAGTTCCAAAAAAATAAATGCAAAATTAAAATAATCAAATGAAAATATCGTGAGCACACCAGCATGTCGTAGAGCCTAAAAAGTTAGAAATCATAAGCCAAGTGCACTAAAGGAGCCTTGAGCCATATCCCCCACATCAACCACTGATTATAAAAACAAGTGATCTTTTAGTAGCTGCATAAAACGCTCGTGGCGTGGCTTGCTTAGACGTTCTTGATTGATCGTTGAAGTTAAGCAACGTTGTGCGCGGTCACAATTTGGATGGGTGACCGCAAGTGGCATTACGAGCTGTGCTTCCGTGCAGAGGCTTCGGAGGGCACGTTAAATTTTCGATCCCACCTTTAAGTCGTTCAGCCATGACGGAGGCCTTTAAGCGACCTTAAAACTCCGTCACAAGAGTTGGCCACAAGCTCATACAAACTTAGTAGCTGTATCGCAAAATGCCCTTTTACAAAAGAAATGTATGACTTTCAATGAAAGGCGAAATAAAGAAAAACTGTAAATCAAACAACGGTTGCCGACTAACTGAAATGATAACGATAATAAAAAATGTTACTATTTCATTCAAAAAATATGGACAAGTCAGAATTTATTTCAGTTTCTAGAGCAAATATTAAATTGTACGATACTCAAACCCAATAAAGTTAAACTCGTGTTTGTGCTATGAGCAAACTTTGATTACATACATCTACAGTTAATAAACTGGGCAACCGATTTGGACGTTCAAGTACGGTCAGTCACATCATGCACACATGTATACACATACCTCTACATATTATCACGCCCATATCCTTAACGGGGTGGCCAGAGCCACAAGTAATCATTAGAGAAAACTAGCAGCCATTCTTGATTTTAAGTCCCAAGATGGATATGAACCATGGTGACAGGTGATCCGCCCATCGCTCATATGGATGGTCCATCATGTTAGAGAGGATACTACTCTTTGATTCACTTTTACGACATGCTCGGGGAGAGAAGCAGCTAGATAAATAAATAAATAAATATTTGTGGACATTTCACACAGCGCCATCTAGCCCCAAACTAAGCAAAGCTTGTACTATGGGAACCAGATGGCTGATAGAATACTTATAGATTTTTTTGTAAATACATACTTATAATACTACAATGCCCAGACCCGGAAGAAATATTTGCAGAACAAACAAACATTTCTCCCGTAGCGGGGATCGAACCCGCGCCTCTTGCATCTCAGCCCAGCACTCGCTCGCCACGCCACAAAGGTCATCATGATGATCATGAGGTAGAGTTTAAAAGATACCACTAACATGTATATAACATAAGCTGTATATTTTTCGATATAAGCCTTTTATATACAATTTTACACTGAAACACATACGAACAAGTTCAAACATTCTAAAAAATGGTACTAAAAGTGTGTGCCTCATAAAACACCGTTCGGCGCCCGTCCCCGCGCCGCAGCCGCCCCGCGCTCGCCCCGCTCTCGCCCCGCCGCCGCCGGTGATACGCAGCGGCGCGTGTTCTTGCATGAAACGGGAGGATTTTCGACCTGCCTGAAACCACCCGATTCTAATGCAAACGTTTACCAAACTTTTGCACTCAAAAGAATGTATTTGTGTTTGCCGTCCATAAACGAATACGTGAGGTTTTAGGAAAAACCATATAAAATTATTCGAGTAAAATGTCTAAAAAATTCGTTATTCCTTACCAATACTTAATATCTATCCACATACAAACATATATATTATCACGACCTTATCTCTAATGGGGTGGGCAGAGCCAGAAGTAATCATAAGACAACTTGCAGCCAATTCCTGATTTAAAGTTTCTTTAAAGTCATCTTAAAGCTATGAATATGGTGAACCATATCAATTTCTATTTATTTTGAAACTTTTTATAAAAACTTAGAGTTCATAATATCTTCATCGATCACGGTTCATAATGTCTTTTCTTATGTTTTATGAATAAAAGGCTTAGTTTGGATCGTCAAAACATTAACTGCGTTACATTACAATATAGGTACACGCATATTATGATATTGGTGCAATAAACGAACAATACAGGTATGTGTTTGTAATCTTTTGTTACTAAAGTTGTTTGTACTACCGGTTCTATTATTTATAACAAGTACTTGTAAATCTCCAATAACGAAACCTTAATATAAAAAACCTTCGAAAATGTCATGAAATAGCTTAGTTTTTTTGTTTGAAACTCAAAACCACAAAGACATTTACTTCTGTAACAAATCAAAACAAAGCTGTAAATAATCTCCAAAGCAGTCGCGTCAACCAGAAAGTACGTAATATCAATTAACAGGCACCAAAGCGATGTTTGTGGGAACCATAATCAGAGGATTATGGTTCCCACAAACGTTTCTCTAAATTAAGAAAAGAGCATTTGCAGAATCAATTTTAATTGAAGAGAATATTATAACTGAGATGTCGTACGCAGAAAACAAGTAATTATACACAACTCCATAGCAACGGCTCAGCTGGAACAGAGCTTTGATGTGTTCCTGTACAGTCAGCTACGTAAGTTGTACTACTTTAAACTATAAAGTGACAAGAGTTGATAGTATCTTCTGTACATTTTAATAATATCATACCCGTATTCATAATAACCCCGGAATGGGCAGAGCCGGAATTAACTATAAGAAAACTTGCAGCCACTCCTGATTCAGAGGCCCAAGATGTATATGATGAACTATGGTGATAGGTGGTTAGCCCATAGCCATGTCCATCATTTTGGAAGGAATACTATCACAGTTGACTTTTGCGAGAACAGAAAAGAAAGAGAAAAAAAACTCATTATATGTTTTTTCTTTACTCCTAGTCCAGCAGATAAACTAAGGCCTTTGTCGTTTATAGTATATGATTTATACAGTGTCAGTGGAACCAGATGGTTGATAATAGAATACCTATATATTTTTTTTATAAATACATATAATACATAATATTACAACACCCAGACCCGGAAGAAATGAGCATGCAAACCTTTATCCCTCAGAGAGAGACGAACCCGCGCCTCTTGCGTCTCAGCCGACCACTCACCCGCCACGCCACAGAGGTCGTCAAATGTGAGAGCCCTGACTTTGTAGCATTTTGTAAAGCATTCTGAAGCGTACAATATTTCGCTTTTCAATTCAGCTTCATCGCAAATTTCTCGAATGTATGTAGGCAGCAACGGAACTCAAGTACCCTATAGAATATACTCTGTGATTCTCATTCGAGAATGCTTTTTGTGACTGTTACTGCTTTGAATTCCGGCAGATAACTGATTACGGATGTAAATATTTGTTGAATCTGAATGAACAGTTTGAATGGAAGGAAGGTTCGTATGAGCTAGTGGCCAACTCTTGTAACGGAGTTTTTAGGCCGTCTAAAGGCCTCCGTCGTGGCTTAGCGCCTTAAAAGCCGGGACAGACAAACAATTGCACGTGCCCTTCAAAGCACGGAAGCGCTCAGCTCGTAATGCCACTCGCAGTCACCCATCCAAATTGTGACCGGGCACAACGTTGCTTAACTTCAACGATCATTCAAGAACGTCTAAGCAAGCTACGCCACGAGCGCTGAATGGTCAGAATTAAAATTATGTAGGTATGTTTTGTTGAAATTAAATAGAGCTTGTAAATTATTTTTTATTGTCACATAATAGATAGGTATAATTAAGGACATTTTATACAAAATTTTATTTTTCTCTGTCTTAAAATGACCGTTAATCCTATATGGGCTATGGGCTGATCATCTGTCACCATGTTTCACTATTTCTATCTTAGGATTTTAAATCAGAAGTAGCTGCAAGTTTTCTCATGTTTACTTGTGGCTCTGCCTACCCCATTAGGGATATGGGCGTGATAATATGCATGCAAATTGACTTCATTAAAACTATTATGTTGGATTAACACAGAAACTTTTAAAAACAATGAATCTTACTTCTTACTTATATTATAAATGCGAAAGTTTGTGAGGATGTTTGGATGTTTGTGCCTCAATCACGCCTAAAAGGCTGAACGGATTTGAATGAAACTTGAAGTATACATAGTACATGTACTGGATTAACATATAGGCTATTTTTTATCCGGGTACCACGCGAGCGAAGCCGCGGGCGGCAGCTAGTATTACATAATCTTTTGTAATAAACCGATTACAAAAAAAATGTAATAATAAGAAAATACCCCGGGCACAAACCTTTTGCTTCACTGGTTAAAACAAGGGTACAATCAGAAAATTAGCAGCTCAACCTTCAAACGCGCCCTCAGCATCCTTTTTGCCGCTGCCGCATGCGGCGTTTGTCGCTCTGGCCTATTTCCAATTTGCGCCTATCAATCAACACCAATCTCACTGAGTGGATTACGGCCAAATGAAATTTGCATAGGCACCCGATTCGCAGCGTTTGTATCCGATATTTACGGCTTCTGTGACAGCGCGCTGATTATTTTAATGATAGTTTTATGTGTTACTAGCTTCCGCCCGCGGCTTCGCTCGCGTGGTACCCGGTTAAAAAATAGCCTATATGTTAATCTAGTACATGTACTATGTATATTCCAAGTTTCATTCAAATCCGTTCAGCCGTTTAGGCGTGATTGAGGCACAAACATCCTCACAAACTTTCACATTTATATAAGTAAGAAGTATGATTTGATTTTCAACTCCGTTGGATATTCATATCACACCATACCATATTATCATACTTGTATCCTTAATGAGATGGGCAGAGCCACAAGTAATCATGGCAAACCTTGCAGCCAAAAGTCCCGAGATGGATATAGTGAACCAATGGTGATAGGTGATCAGCACACAGCCCATATAGATGGTCCATCATGTTGAATATTTTTTATTCTGCAAAATACTAAACAGCTATCCCCCACTTTTTTTTCGGTATCTCGACATCCAAACTACATTCACTTACTACTTTTACATGTTCTGTGAATGATCTTTATCAAACACTCAGTTCAATGTATATTTGGTTTTGTTGCAAATATTTGAATGTCTTTATTTGTATGCAAAATTTGTCAAACACCATAGCAGAGTGATAGCTCTTCTACAGTTTATTTGCTGTTGACGTTATTCATTTGACTTCAACACATCACCTCACCCAGTAGAGGTATCCTTTAGATGTGTCGACTGAACTGAGAAATGTATTCGACAAACACTGAGACGCAAGCAATGTTTGCTAGTATTGATAATACTGCGTGGTTTATGTGTGATTCAACACGTTGTATCAAGAGCTACGTGTTAGTTCTAGCAAGAGACTTCTAGTAGTTCTGTGTTGTTGACAAATACTACCTAAAGCACATGACGTTTTAAATGACGTCCTTTTAAGATATCTTAGAAGATTTATATAAGATCTTATGTTATTTATGAAAATGAATTTACAATTTCCATTCTATTCAGAAATTCGGAAATTTATTCAGTAATTTTTTTATCACATGTCTCAAATTTAGAAGTTGTTTCTTCAATTTATTAAAAGGTTTTGTTGCTTTGCGACCACATCACCCAAATTTAGTAGTACATCATTGTTAGAAAATAGTGTCACTACTGAAAACTGTTTTGTAGTAAAGTTTATAGATGTATTGAAAAAAAAAACTTTACGTGAAGAATCCTCAAAATTAAAAAAATCGGTCTGCGTTTTAGTGAAAAACGACAGTGGCTCGCTTTTGAGGGGATAGAACAAACGGCGGAAAAGCTGCCAGCGACATAACTGCGCGCAAAACATGCGCAAAAAGATCCCACTAAAAAAGTCAGGCTTCGAATGAAATATTAGTAAAAAGAGTTCCACAATATGAACACTCATATTGTGTTGGTCAGACATCTCACGTAATTCTGACCCCATGAAAAGATTCTTCAAATAGTATCAGAAACTATGAATATGATGGTGATAACTATGAATAACATATAATATGACAAAACGCGCTGAAAACTGCAAGAAATATATACAGAGCACGCAGATATTTTTTGTACTACGTAAGTATGTATCTGCGCACGTCTCGAACTGGTACCTCTTGCGTCTCAAAGGGGCACTCGCACCACGCCACCGAGGGTGTCAATCGATATTGATTGGTATGTAGGTATTCTCATTATGTTTTTGTTATTACAACGTAACAGACAGGCATGGCAAATAAAAACACATCAAAGTATAATTGGAAGTTGAGTATCGAATAGAAGTAAAACGCAGGGTTGGTAATGTGGTAGGCTTACATAATATTTATTCGTAGTCTTTCCCCAATACAAACATTAACTTATTTTTTTTTTATTCTGTTATTTTCTGACCTTCCCCCATTTTATGTGCCGTCATCTCTGCATTCACTCCTTTCTTATTCATGTCGTCTTTCACATAATCCATCTTTTTTATTCTCTTTTAAACGTTGTTTTTCCCGTAGCGGGAATCGAACCCGCGTCTCTTACGTCTCTACCAAGCACACTTCCGACAAGCCACCTAGGTCGTCTTTAGGTGTTTTGTTATTAACAATGTATGTATTTCAATTATTGAATGAAATAATACTGAACATTTACTTTAAAAAAAATATTTTAATATTTTTATGCAGTTAGTAAATAAAAGTATAATATGCCTTAACATTTTGTGTATTCTACAAATACAACAAACCATAAGCTACTCGAACATGCGAGTATTGAGCCCTCAACACCGCATTGTTATTAGTTTTACTGCCTTTTTTACAGCTTTAATTGAAGTTGCCGCCATTTCGTGTGTTTTTATCGTTGATTTTATTTGTTTTCACCACTGAGAATTAAAAACACGGGCCATTTTGTGGGCCACACACTTTTCAAGCATATTATAAGGCTGTGTGTAATTTTGGAACATAAAAGTGTAATGGATTATTTCCGAGACAGTGTTATGTTATTGCTTTTTTAGCTCCTTTAGTTACATTTTTAATTACTCCTATGCTGGACTGGGATTAAGGGAAAAACATAGAATGCGTCCAGCTGCTTCTCTCTTCGAGCATGTCGTAAAGTCGTCTAAAGCGTAGTATCCTCCCCAATATGATGGACCATCTATATGAGCGATGGGCTGATCATCTGTCACCATCGTTCACCATATCCGTCTTGGGACTTTGAATCAGGAGTGGCTGCAAGTTTTCTTATGATTACTTGTGGTTCTGCCCACCCCATTAGTGATAAGGGCGTGATAATATGTGTGTATATATGTATATTTTTTAGTTCCGGGCTAATCGCGGCTAAAAAGTATTGTTGTATTTTGACTTTTATACTACATCATCTAATTTGATTTAATACAAACCATAAGAGGATAGTTTCTCATTCTAACCGTTATGTGAGTCAAATCAAATAATGTCGAGTTGTACAGAAATAGCTCGATTATTTGTTTTTTCCTTATCGCTAAGACAGATGATCTTTGCTTAAGACGTTTATACCGTCGAGCCAAACAGCTTGATCGCACCCCCGGACGTCGATTGAGATTAACGGTTAATCGATACGGAACCCTAATTGAGACAAAAAACTGTCTTAATCCTCGCTCTGACGCTGACTCCGCAGTAAATAAAAGGTTTATTTTGGCTTTAAAAGGAATGATTCTCCTGCCCTAATAACTAGATAGTCAATGAGGAAAATGTTTTATTTTGAATGTACAAACATTTCGTCAGTTCTTGATATTATCATCTCATTTAGGGATTTATGTACAATATTAACAAAACAGAGCCAAATACCGCCGAATAAAGGAACGTTAGAAAAAAATTGGATAGGTACCTTGGCACAGCCTGGCAAAACCATTCACGGCTGCGCCAAGATGGTGATTTCAACTTCACGGCTTGGTATGCCATACTATTGGTAATCATATTATAGTCACAATATTACCCCTAGCATTAGATCAGTATGCTAATACCAGACATCGTCATCATCATCTTCCTGCCCTTATCCCACTCTATGTGGGTTCGGCGCACAGAGTTTTGGCTAAAGTGTTTTATGACCGGCCGCCTGCCAGACGTCAACCCTCCTTGTTAATACTTGCTTATTGTATCTCATCTTAATGGAGAGGGTACTATCCCTTAGTCGACTTTTGCGACATGCTCGGGGAGAGAAGCAGCTGGACGCATTCTATGTTTTTTTTCTAGGCTAATACCAGACACCAGCAATATTTATCACATGAACTAAAAATTCCAATCACAGCAATTCCGTCAGTCATTGGAAAGTTTAGCAGTTAGAGTAACGACAATGGGACAGAGCAAGACATAAAGGAGACTGGGGGTTTTGTGCCGCGGATGCGAGTCGTCGGCCCCATTGACCTCGGATGCAAGTTGCACAATCGTATAGGAAGTGGTGTAAGGTAGCGAATCATATGATACTAATATAATAAAATAGCTGATGTGGTAAGAAAACGTGTGAGCGGTGTGGATGTATGCCTAACTCACTCGCACTTGTTTCCTTTATAGAGTGCTAAAAAAACCTATAAGTTCACAGTCTTTATAAAGGGTCGTTGTTTTGGCCGCCGTAAATGTTGATTTACAATATCCTTGGCCACGAGTTTTTGAACGAACTATATATAGTATTTTCTAGGTACTACTAAGACACAAACGCTAGGAGTGACGTGATTATAGAGGAGAACTTTATTCAGCAGTGTGTGTTACCAGCTGTTTATACTAATTCACTTTTAATGTAATTACGAGTATGATGTGTCTATTTGCGAAACTTCAAATATTTTTATTAATTTTCGCTTACGTCTATGCCTTGGAACAAAACACAAGGAGACAGTGTAATACTCTGTGTCGAATTTTCCGGAACGAACAGACCCGTGAAACAGGGCAAGGCTGCCTTTGAACTTAGTCACTGTTTAACTAATCGAACTTGGCTTAGAATTTGTAATAACCTTTTCTAGTGCATACCTACAAAAAGCACTTACTGGTCTGTTTTTCATGTTACTATCTTATTAGTATTGATGCAAAGGTAAGATACGTAACTCGACTTTCAGCCTGAAGGTCGTGGGTTCGATTCTCAGTCCCGTCAAATCAACAGATTTTTGGATTGAAATTGTACACAAAATCAAAACTATTAAGTAAAATAACGTGATGAAGTCATACAAGTAGATACGCATGACAAACATGACAGAGATGGTTTCTTACGTCCAGTCCAAGGAAGATACCAATGTTCGTTACGACGCGACGTTAAGACAGGGATCTTTACAGTTTTCACGAAAAAAAAAAGCTATGAATATCATTCACAGAGTAATATAAATAGTACCAATAGTACTAGGTTAGTAGTTTATAACCAATAACCCACATGATAATTGAACGGGCGAGTATATACAAACTTTCAGTAACATTTACCAAGTCCTCTGGTGAGTCAATATTAATCGAGAATCCGTCAATTATTATCAATGTTTAGTGATGCTGAAAATTGTGGTCCATCGAAGGGTAGATTCGAAACTTGCCGCAGATATTGATCTTAGATGTTATTTGTTTATTGCGAAGTCAGGTTGAATATTGAAATTGTAAAGATACTTTCACTATTAAAGCTACCTAGTTGCTTTTACTATAAGGAAAGGGCTACTTTAATGTCGGAGTAACAAAAGGATTGCGCTCATTTATAAACATTGAATGAGGAAAAGGACAGATGCAGCAAAATTAAATTCAAAATAAGATTTTTTTTAATTGTAATAAACTGACTTATTAGGGTTCCGTACCTGAAGGGTGTCAACGGGGCCCTATTACTAAGCCACCGCTGTCCGTCCGTCCGTCCGTCTGTCAGCGGGTTGTATTTCATGAACGTAGTAGGTAGAGAGTTGAAATTTTCGCAGAGTGTATATTTCTATTGCAGCTACAACAACACATAATAAAAATAAAAAATGGGGCTCCATACAAGAAACATTTTTTAATGTACGATAGTAAGAAACCTTTCGTGTGCAAATTCTACTCGCACTTGACCAGTTTTTTTATCTTTTAAAATATACCAACGAACTGTCAATTTAATCACAGTTATAGACGATTTTAATTTTAAAAAGAAATCTAACGTTTCAAAAAACGTATTTCTGTGTTCAACTGTTGTCATTATTTATTGTTATAGCGGCAAGACAGACGGACGGACAGCGTAGGCTTAGTAATAGGGTCTCGTTGGCACCCTTCGGGTATGGAACCCTAATAATCTTACATAACATAAATAACTTTGGGAACAAAATATTACTAAATTACTTTACCTACCTAGTATTTTAGTATATTCTCCCAAAATTATGCCTTACACGTCTTCATATTATAAGGTTTCATACCAACTTAATTAACATACAACAAACTCGGTGTTGTACTAAATTAAACTTATGCAAAACAAATATGACTTTGATACGATGTTGAGGCAATAGATAGTTTTAGGAGACCTAGAACTTCTAGAACGGAGTTGGCATTGTTTGGTTGGTATCCCAGTGTAAATGGCTGTCAGTAAAGTTGTTTATTAAATTCATTAGATTTGACTTGAAAACTATGTTTAAAACTATAGTGTACACATGCTCGTAGCACGTGCTACACTGTGCTACGTTGTGCTACGTCGTAGTAATTATGTTACAGTTAAGTACTTGAATTTATTGCTTGAAAATTTAACACCTAGCTTTAATACAAAGTACATACTAAATTATCACGCCCGTATCCCTAACGGGGTGGGCAGAGCCACAAGTAATCATAAGAAACCTTGCAGCCACTCCTGATTTAAAGTCCCAAGATGGATATGTTGCACAATGGTGAGAGGTGTTCAGCCCATCGCCCTATATGATGGACCTATAGTCCATCATGTTCCAGGATACTATCCCTTTGTCGACTTTTACGACATGCTCGGGAAGAGTAGCAGTTGGACGCATTCTACGTTTTTTCTATACTCCCAGTCCAGCAGAGAAGTAAACAAAACATCCTATAGTAAGAAACAGGGTGTTTTTCAAGAGCCCTCTGAGGCTATGATCTGGTTGTGGTGATAAAAGACTGGTCTTAGGTAGAACCGGTCTTGATAAAAATAAGAAATGCATAAATAAAAGCAATTTTTCCCTTGTACAAGTCAAACGAAAGCTGGTCAAAAAGTTGTTTACCGAGAGAATTGGTGCAAATTTACGATTTTACCAGGCAAGTATCGAAATTCGTGTTTCAGCCGTTGTTTACGCTCACAACTCACCTGAGACTACGTGCAAACATTTAATATCTGCAGGCTGTATCGATGGTTCGACGCAAATATGTGCCGAGTTGTGTCGTACTTACCTGTGTTGATAAGGAGAATACTAAAGAATTGAGACGCAAGAGGCGCGGGTTCAATTCCCGCTACGGGAGAAATGTTTGTATGTTCTGCAAATATTTCTTCCGGGTCTGGGTGTTGTAGTTATTATGTATTTACAAAAAAGTTTGTAAGTATTCTATCAGCCATCTAGTTCCCATAGTACAAGCTTTGCTTAGTTTGGGGCTAGATGGCGCTGTTTGAAATGTCCACAAATATTTATTTATTTAATTTTCAGCATCACTTTATTAGTATATTTCTGTCACATGACGGATGAATGCAGGAAGCGGATCCTAAGAAAAACTATGTCACATTAGCTTTGAAAAGAGAGGAGTAGAGAGAAGAGATAAAAGATTTTACTTTTCAGTAGGACATAATGGGATCTTAATAATAATTAAATAATTTTGATAAGTTACTAGCTTCAAGTAATCTTCAATGATCATAATTAATGTAGTTTAGAAAAAAAGGTTCACGAGTTAAAGAAAAGCTGGTTAAAAAAGCTGTTAAACGATTAAATTGATGTTATTCCGCCGGTTCCGATAGGCACTTCATTGTTGTTCCGGAAATCACACGTTTGTATTTACACAGATAAGGTCCAATAAATCTGTATATTCTGATTTACCAACCACTCACCATGAAATCCGTAGAAATAATTTCTATATCGCACAGTCAACAAATTAACACAAACAAACAAACAACTCCCGGATTCCATAGATGAGTCAATACTAAAAGTATCTGATGAGATTCGGGGTAAACAAGAAAGTTAAATTATACAACTGGAATAATATTTGAGCGAGGCTTAAAAGGGGCCCATGCACTACTTCATGCAAACGAAGCGGTTTGATTGTTTCGGAAAGTATGCGTAAAATAAAATAAAACTGGTTAAGTGCGAGTCAATTTTGCAGACGAAGGGTTCCATGGCATCGAACATAAAAAAATGGTTCATGTATTGAAGCCCCTTTCATTTTTTATTATCATTTATTTTTATTATTAATTGTTATAGCTGCAATATTAATTTACACATTTTGTGAAAATTTTAACTCATGGGATTTCATGAGATACAACTCTCTGACAGACGGACGGACGGACAAACGGACGGACGAACAGTTGTGGCTTAGTAATAGGGTCCTGTTGGCACCCTTCGGGTACGGAACCCTAAAAATGAGTACTTACGTCTACAATTATTTTGAGTACAAATAAGTTTTTAAGTTAGTTTTTTAGGTTTCTGGTATATGGTGACAGCGGGGCCTTACATAATGGTGTGACTTTGTCCGTATGTCAATGTATCGTATAATAAATAATGAAACTTCTCTAAAAAAACAATTATTTATCATTCTGTATAACCAACTAATTGTAAACATGTCAGATAAGTATGCAAAATTATGTTCAAAAAGTGAATTCACATTATATTATAATTAAAACGGCTTAGTCTGGACGCAACGTCAAACTCACAGCTCGCTCAATTAAAAACATAATTGAGTATTTGGCGGACCAAAATTCACCAGATATTACACATTCTGTGGTTCTGCTGTTGCATAGAAACTGTTGTGTTGTCTATGGCCGGGGGCGAACCGGGCACAACACGCTTAATCGACACTTGAAAATACTTGAAGTTTAATTTGGCGACGCGATATTAGAAGAGCGAGATTTTTGATTGTTTATTGTCGGGTTTGTTGTCGCTGTGAAATTAAAATTAAGGAAACACATTAATAAGAAAAATACCTTTGTGGCGAGGCGAGCGAGTGTTCGGCTCAGACGCAAGAGGCGCGGGTTCGATTCCCGCTGCGGGAGAAATGTTTGCATGCTCTGCAAATATTTCTTCCGGGTCTAGGTGTTATGTATTTACAAAAAAAAGTATAAATGTATTCTATCAGGTATCTGGTTCCCATAATACAAGCTTTGCTTAGTTCGGGGCTAAGATGGTGCTGTGTGATATGACCTCAAAATATTTATTATTATTATTTATAAAAGGATATTAAACAAATATGTTTGACTAGTTTCAGACTGCGACATGTTTTATAACTACTAGTATCTACCCGTGTCACCAGTTCTTTCAAACTAGTGCAATAGAATTCGATGTTTTGAAATTAAAGGTGATACGCATATTCCGAGGATCATTCAATTATAATTTTTAGTTTTAAATGATAACGGCATCGAGCTAGTAAGATTTTGTATTTAGTTCAGCCTTCTAGTTTTATTAAGGCATTTCAGTCGTAGAAATGATAAGCTTTTTGCCTTTCTTTGAACAATATTTTGAGCTCTGACATTCAGATAGGTTGAGCCATTACGACATGATTGAAAAACAAAAATTTTCACAACTGTTCCTATTAATAATTGTTTTATTTCACTATGCGAAAAGATTCAATATAAATACAACTCAGATATTCTCAAAAAGTCTTCGAATTTCCCCGCATCTTATTCTTCAACTTCCAATCCCTCTAAAAAGGGTCAACCAATAAAAATGTACCGAACCCGTTTATATCGATGTATTTCGTTCCACATGAGAGGGCAAGCAGACACCTGTACTGTCACTATCACAAGTGTAGTGTGAAGGTTTAGTTTATTGGCGACCATCAGATAGCGGCCGTCAGGCCAAACACGTGCTCTGCTTAAACGTGGGAGGGTGGAGGGAGGGTGAAGGGGGATCCCAATAAGACAAATTCAAAGCTATATATTTATTAAATGGATCCTGTATCGAAAGTGTTGATGAAGTCTCGTTTCATATATATACAACGTGTAACGTAATGTCCCTATAAGCCCGAAACGGGGGTATTCTATACGTCATTGCGAACAACGTTTGTTCAACGACTTTTAAAATTTCAAAGGTTTTCATTCATGAAATGTCTCTTAAACTTTGCTCCAATACGTAACTTGACACAACATGAGGCATCCCTATTTACAGCTGTTTTTTGACCTTTAAGTGTGAACTCTAGATGAAACAGGTAACAGAACAGACACCATTAGTAAAATGCCTACCTACTTACCTAATAACGAGGTGGCTTAATAAGTAATTTCTATTTTTTTTTGAAGGCCTAGTTGGTACCTTGGTATTTATTGGTAATTAAAATGTAAGGTCACACACATCACGACTAAAATCCCTAGGCACCGTAAACATCCTTTCAGATCTCTTTGTTAAGTACCTAGTATAGGAGATAGGTACCTTACCTACTCAATTTTGTACCTACCTACTCGGGCCTTAAAGGTATCCTCAGTGGGTGCCAAGGAGTATGAGAGGATGTCTACCGTGCCTGAGGATAAAGCCGTGATACCTACTCAATTTTGTACCTACCTACTCGGGCCTTAAAAGCATCTTGAGTAGGTAACAAGAAGTATGAGAAGAGGTCTACCGTGCCTGAGGATAAGCCGTGACCCTATTCCACTTTAGTTTTTCCAACGATGTATTATTCCAATATTCATTGGAGCATTTTTCAATGCAATTTTGTACCTACCTACTTGGGCACTAAAGTCAAAGGTTGTGACTTATCTGTCTTACTAATCTTCATTTTCATCGTGAACAGTCTATTTGTCATTGGTTGCATTGAAACAACAACAACAATAAGTGGGATGGCACCTCGCCCTAATTGGCTGTCGGTGCCTTTGCTAAATTCAAAATCCGCAACCGTCAACCGACACCGCACCGCAAGCGTTTGTTTAATAAAATCAAATTGGTTCCGTAGGCTTATTTGTTTTTTACTTTTCTTGATTGAACTACGTAATTGTTGGTAGGTTATTATGTAAGTAGGTAGGTACCTAGTAGCAAATGGGGATAGAGCACATGGTAGCATATTGCTATGAACCCCGCCTTCCCATCCTTAAGTCGTGAGTTCGAATCTATGGATTTTTCGATTCGAAATTTATGTGTGCAATATCAATGCTCTCAAACGGTGAAGGAAAACATCGTGAGGAAACCAGGCATGTCATAGACGTGTGTCAAAGTGTACGAAAGGAGCCTTCAAGGTGCACTCTAATCCTTCCACCACACTGGTTCAAAAGTGCTAGCGACACGGACACGACGACAGTAGTAGTAGTAGTAGTAGTAGTAGATGTATGATGAAGTTTTTTGCCTTTTTTTCCCAATCGGTATTTAGTGGGTTACCCCAGACAAGGAACCCTAAAAATTCGGCTTTCGGCAATAGGTACCTACTTTTGGTCGCAAAACAGATCGGTTTTTATCAGTCGCAATTAGCATTCGTTCCTTGCAACAACTGCAACAAGCAATCTCTCGGTTCGCGTAACTAATTAACGTACGATACGATGTCGGCTTTGTACTCAAACGGTGAGTATTATGATTTATGGTGTTGTGTGTGTGTGTTGGAGCAGCACCAAATAATTAATAGCTTAGTAGCGGCGCGTCAGCTCTACAGAGAGCGTTATCCAGGGCGGCCATTGCCATCTTACGGGCTCTTTTCTGGGATTGGTGAACCGTCTTCTCTCGACGGGATCTTTCCACCGGGGCGCACCAGTGAGGGAAGACCGGGAATTCGGTGGTGTGTTGTACCTACTTCCCTTTGATGGATACCGAGTACCTACTGTGTGTGTCAACAGTGATAAAATTCAGTGATAGGTAGGTATGATGATAGGTACCTAACCTATCACCCTACCTAGTAGGTACCCCATTAGTACCTAGCTTACTAATAAAAAATGACAAAAATAATTTTGTGATTGTGAATGTGAATGTGTACCAGTAATACCAACCTAGGTACCTACATACCTACCTAATACCTACCATGTCAATTAGCCGTGTTCCGAGCCAACCAAGAAGAAGGGAGAAAAGGTATAACTTAACTTTTCCTGTACCTAGGTCCTTAGGTAACTACCTAGGTAGATGTAGGTAGGTAGTTGTTTTTTTATGTGTGAAAGATATCGTGATTTTAATCTTCGACTTTAATTATATAATAATAATAATAACACCCAACAGTCACATACATGGTCCTGACCCCACACTAGGATTCCCTGTGTCGTGGGTATCAGAAACTACGAGTACCATGGTACCACAACACCCAGACCCGGAAGAAATATTTGCAGAACATGCAAACATTTCTTCCGCAGCGGGAATCGAACGTACGTAGAATTAAAAAAATTGCAAATTCTTACGAAAACTTTGGTGATTACACCTAGGTACTTTTTGAAACTTGCCGCGCGTTCAATTGTCTGCGTATGTGTGGGTCCGACGCGATAGGAGGGTGCGCGTGTGTTTGTTACCTACGCAAATGGTAAACAAACACATAGGGTTGTCACAAATTTCTCATGAAATAATTTGTTTTTAATTGTATAGGAATTTCAAATATGATGTATTGAACTTTTGCACACGTCAATGTATTCAAGTGCTCGGTCTGAATACACCCCTTTCGGGCTTATAGGGACATTATGTTACACGTTGTATATTATATAATATATATTTGTGGACATTTCACACAGCGCCATCTAGCCCCGAACTAAGCAAAGCTTGTACCATGGGAACTAGATGGCTGATAGAATACTTATATACTTATTTTTTTTGTAAATACATACTTACAATACATAATACTACAACACCCAGACCCGGAAGAAATATTTGCAGAACATACAAACATTTCTCCCGCAGCGAGAATCGAACCCGCGCCTCTTGCGTCTCAGCCGAGCATTCGCCCGCCACGCCATCGAGGTCGTCATGTCATGTCATGTCATGTCATCATATTTCCAAACTCTTTGATTCTTTATGATGAGATTTTTCTGAGATACCTGAGGAAGCCGTACTGCAGGAAGTCCGTTCGTCACCGGACAAACGGATAGACGGCCATAGGATGGATGTGTTTTTGAATTCAGAACACTAAAACTAGTTATCATTGATTATCAGTTTAAGGTGACGGCGAACGACATCGTTCATCTTTGAAACCATGGCTTATATCCAGCAGAGTTACAAAGCAATTCTAAAAGTAATAGAGCTGTCCTAAGATCTAACTATGCAACAGACATTTGAAATCGGTTTCCAAAAGTGCATCTAACCAGAAACCTTGCTGTTTCTTAAAAGTACTAAGATATATTTAAATTGGAAACTGAATGTATATATTGGGTGTCATTAAATACTATTATTTACATAAATGTAGAATTAGTCTACTCCTATAATATTTTGCAGAATAATGTCAATAATATTCAACGAATACCGAATAATCTCGAATATTTTCGAGGCGGATTTTCATAGCATGTTTTAGATTCAATATTTTTGAGCCTGTCTTCTCTTACCCCGAATTTTCATTATACACTGAAATACGAGGCAAAAATAGTTCAAAAACATGATATTCGTGAAGCCTTATACGAATCCATCTTACCGAGATGATGAAATCAAGATTTGCGAAAGAAACCTTATCAAGAAAAATATTCATTATAACTTTGCTATACACGGCACTCATGCTAATTCTCCAAGGATACACGACTCTGGGCGGGCACACAGACGCAAAAGCAATTTTCTATGTTATTACTATCATACTTCATTTTGCACCTGAGTTGACATCAAAACCAATGATAATTACTAGTTAATTGACCATTGCGATAGAGTCTGGATACCTTAACAAAACATAGATGAACTAAGTACACAGTACAATTCGGCCTCAGTGGCGTGGCGGGCGATTGCTCGGCAGAGACGCAAGAGGCGCAGGTTCAATTCCCGCTGCTGAAGAAATGTTTGCATGTTCTGTAAATATTTCTTACGGGTCTGGGTGTTGTGGTACCATGGTACTCGTAGTTTCTGATACCCACGACACGGGGAATCCTAGTGAGAACTATGTATGTGACTCTTGGGTGTTATTTATTTAATTAAGACAAAGGTTAAAGGTAAACAGTCGGGTAAAAAACTAAAGTCGTTCGAACATTGTCTAATACTTTGTAGAACTACGTTGTATACCCATAGTTTTGTAATATTAGGTACAAATTTAATGTAAAATTATAAATGATTCTAATGACATATTAGTAGGGATGCAGGCATGTAGATATCTAAAAACGGTTGTAAAAACTTACAGAAAAGGTTTTTTTTGTAAACACTTACTCATTTTAAATAATAAATAAACTTACCTGAAACAAAAGCATTGTAATTTTATTTTTAATAAAACATTTTAATTATTGATACGAAATAATAGTATCGAATCTAGACGTAATATAGCAACGATCAGTGTGAATTTAGTATACTTCATAATCCCAGTAATAACTCAAAAACATTGCTCCTAATGTTGCCCTAGTTCAAACCCACAGTAAACAGTTTCAAAAACAAATAAAAAACGCCTGATTAGAAACTAACCAGACTACAAACTTTTTCTATCTAAAATATCTTCAATTTTCCTCGAACTTTTCCCATGCAAATCACAGGCGTTCCCTTTGTTTAGAGTTCCGCAAATAACTCAATCAGAACCAATCCATCAAGCTGTCATCTTACACAGAAACACTTTTCAATGTACCGGAGCTAACATCCACCGTAATGTTTGGCTTAGGGTGGGCTTACACGGGAAAAGTTGAAAGATATATTCACTCGGGGCTGAGAAAAAGCTAGGTTTGCCAATGTTAAAAGACTTAGGTACCCCCCAAAAATTCTTAAACGTGACTCAGAGTTGTGCACGTCTCAAGTCACGGTTTTTTTGACAGTTTTGACCACGAACCTGTAAAACGAGGCGAGTAGACTTGTCAAAAATTCCCATAACTAAACGATTTGTTTGAGTTCTATACTAGCAAAATAAGTTTCAGAAGCTAACATTGCTGTAAATCTACTTTTTTATCATAAAATTGTTAGGTTTTTGTCTCAGCTATTACTGAACTGATTCTGAAAATTATTTCATTTACACTAGTCTTGCAAGTTATATTTTATACCTAAGAGGGTAAGTTCGCACAGCTGGTAAATAAAAAAACTTTCGTCTGAACCAGTCATCATTCTTCACAATTTGAAGAAAACAAAAGAAAATGTAAAGGTCTCCAGTTTGCAATCACTCTTGGACCTGCCAAAACCATTCTCACGTACCTATTTTATTTTGTATTTTCAAAAAGAGAATTGTTATTATAGTACATTTAAAGGTACGTGTACCTACTTAATGAAATTTACATAATATAGTAATATCTTCTCCAACATGATGGGCCATCTGTATGGGCGATGGGCTGATCGCCTGTCCCCATGGTTCACCATATCAACCTTGCTGCAAGTGTTTCTATAATTACTTGTGGCTCTGCCGACCCCATTAGGGATACGATGGTGAGTAAATAAAATAAAATCAATTTAAAAAATCCGAATTACAAAACGTAAACATAACTATATTATCAACAAACACTTTTAGAGAACATTATGGTACGAGTACAATTATAGACCTTTAAACTGTATTCTGAACAATTTTGTATTTTTAATAGAATTTTTATATAATTGTTTAGTTATTGTATCAAAAACTCGAGATATTTTTCTGCACAACAAACATCCCAAGAACGTTAAAGGACCGGTCACTAAACTTATGTTCACGGACGATTTCTCAAGATATTTTAAAAGGAATTTATCGAAGCACGATGTGAATTCAAACACGCGAACACAGAGATTCGACGGACCTCTGATGCATTACGTACGCGGACAACAAAACTTAGAGGAAGAATATTATAGAGATCAGACTTACCATAGTTGAGAAAATAATGCGAACAGTAATTCAAATAATAATCTTAAGAAATGTTGTTGTAAATAAAATAGCTTACTACGAGCTATAGCGTTTTAGAATGTTTTACGAGCATCTGTTTTTGTGGTTACATAAATACCTACATTGTTCTATGCACCTCGAGAGTACTGATGGTCTAGTTGGTACTGACCCCGCCTTCTGATCCTAAGGTTGTGCTTTCGAATCCGGTCGTGTACCAATGGATTTTTCTGTGCGAAAAATTTATGTGCGCTATACCAGTAAAGGTACTCTCAAATGGCGAAGAAAAACACCGTGAAGAAACCCGCGGTTTAATTAGCTCCGCACGTATTGACCATGTCTTTTCTGTAGACAAAGCCGACTAACCTGAGAGGATAGATAGATGCTGGGCAAGCCTACTTCATCTTAATTCGTCCCGAGCACTACAGCGTCTCGTTTGTGAAGTTAAAGTTGCCTCCTGACGCTGTATAAATCATCTACTATAGATGGTAAAAGGCTTTAGTTTTTTTTCTATGCACCTTTTAAATGTTGGTATAACATGTTCTGACAACTGTTGTCAAACTTTTGCTAGAGGTTCATTAAAAGTTTAACGTGCGATATTTAAAAATATCGATTCATTATCCATATTCTCACGTAAATGACGTGTGATGGTCGTAATACGTGAGCGTAGAGTCCATGAACTCCAACGTTCTCGATTAGCACGAGAATGTCGACAGGGCTGACATTCAGAATAGGTACCCTTAGATAATTAATATGAAATCAAAGTAAGTTGAAATCATAATAAATAAGAGGAATTAACAAATAAATAACACCCAACAGTTACATACATAGTCCTGACCCCACACTAGGATTTCCTGTGTCGTGGATATCAGAAACTACGAGTACCATGGTACCACAACACCCAGACCCGGAAGAAATATTTGCAGAACATGCAAACATTTCTTCCGCAGCGGGAATCGAACCCGCGACTCTTGCGTCTGTGCCGAGCAATCAGCCGCCACGCCACCGAGGCCGTCAATTATTTACATTTTGAAGTTGTAACACAATCTGAATTATAGGGATACTCTGATTAATGTGTCCTTTATACCGTAAAGGAAAGATTATTTGATTCAATAATCGGGGCTTGCGAGGGTCGGGATTGAACTAACAACTGCTGCCGTACCTAAACATTCCGACTGGACTACTACAAAATGATTGGATGGTTAAAATTAACTTAAGGATTTTTGTTCAAATACAACTATCCTATACGCATTTTCCAGATTTCCGTATAAAATGTATGGACGTGGAACGGATAATGGACTTAATCTAAGTACTCGTAATGTTTTGGAATAAATTATCTCTACTAATTCAATCAGATGAATTAGGAGAACAGACTGAGGTGGTATGGACACATGTCAGAAGGAGATCACTCGATTACGTTGGCAACCAGATACTGGGACAATCTATCTCTGGCAAAAGACCAAGAGGGAGACCAAAGACCACCTGGACTGCTGTGGTGAACTGCGACATGGCAGAATGCAACCTTTCCGATGACGAGGTCATGGATAGGGCGAATTGGAAGAGGAGTGTGAAGAGTGAAGGCTGACCCCACCACCATGTATGATAAATAGTCGGGAAGAGAGAGAGAGAGAGAGAGAGACAGAATGCAATTAGATGAATTAAAGCATTCACCTACTACTTCTAAGTTAAGTTTATTTATCTAGTCATGTCACTAGTGTGAAAGGATTTGAAGTGCGCCTCAAAGGCTTCTTTCGTGCATTTGAACATGTGCACACATGTTTTGGAACTTTTAAGGTTCTACAAGATGTCGGTTTTCTCACGATGTTTTACCGTTTACTTTACCGTTTGAGAGTATAGCGCACATATTTTTTGAACAGAAAACCCCAACCGGAATTGAATCCTATGACCGTAGGATCGGAAGGACCCTGCTACCACTAGACCACCAGTACTCTCAAGTGACTTCCATAAGTAGTGCTATCACAAGTAGAACATAGACGTACCAGTTTCGTTTCAATTGTCGTTTCCGTCTTTTAAGTCGGCCATGACGGAGGCCTTTAGGCGGCCTAAAAATGCACACAAGAGCTGGCCACTAGCTCATACGAACTTACTTATTAAAAAGTATAGATAAAAAAGAGTACGAAAAGTCCAGTTTCCTAGAAGTCAGTTCATACAAGTGTCACAAAACCACCCGAGTTATTTTATTCAGTGAAAGTCAAACAACAAATCCGTGCCTGTATTTCCGTACAAAATAACACAAAAAAACGTGCGGCCGCGCTGCTATTTGCACTTTTAAATAGTGCAAATTGAGTTCTGAATGCATGCGACACTTCCCCGGCATCCCGCAGCCAAATGCAATTATCTGTAATACAGGGGAATGATGTCTGTCTTCTCTTAACAGCCGTAGCTACTTGTCCCGTTGATTGAATAATACCGGCTTTGGTACCACTTTCACTAGTACACTAGATTGTTTTGTGTGCGGGATAAGATTTTTATTTAAAACTAGTGAAACTTTATCTTTCCGCTGTGGCTTTTAGTTGATTTTCGAGAATTTCTTTCTTTGTACATCCCTACACCGTATCGTCAAAGTTTTATGCTTCTAGGACTTCAGGATTCTGTAATTCAGTCAGTTTTAGTGCAACTTACCCCCGAATACTCAAACGCGACTCGAGTTAAGCACATCTCAAATTACGGTTTTTTGATGAAAATCTGTCAAATACTTGAGACGTGCTCAACTCTGAGATGCGTTTGAGAATTCGGGGATAAGCTTATAAGACTCTACACAAGCTTTTCAGCTGCGCTGACTTTTGAACTGTGACGTGATGATGAATGTCGAACTGTCTTGACTTGTTTTGATTATCTTTTTTTAGGTTCAAACCTTACTAGTTCCAAAACAATGGCACTACGAGTGTTTACCGATAACGGCAATAAGTAAACACGAAACATAAAAACTGCATCATAAGAAAATGAGACTAGTACCTTCTAGAGTTTATCGAAACATGTCTCTGAACCCATCGCCACTATCAATAGTCTACAACATCTCCTTTTCCAATCCCCAACTAATTGGAGTCACATTTTTCGAATTCCCATTCCGCTCTTTCTTTTGAGAACGGAGAGACTCACTAGATTTTATCTAACAATATTACTGTCTGCAAGTCAGTGTTAAATGTTTGTGACGGGTGGAAAGAAGGGACACTGGTGCCTGGAAACAATATCTTTCGGAAACAAACGCTTTGAAGGTCTAGATTGTGTATTTGCAGCAGAGATTCAACTTTGCAGTTTGCTAGAAAATCCTTGAAATGTATCGATATTGTATTTAAACGTGACAAATTTCCAAATTTGTTGCTTTTTAGGTAAGATAAAATATATTTATTCATAACGATGTACAATGTGGTTAGTAACCAAATATAAGTTAATAAAAATATCCAGAACTATCCAGAACTCGCCTGATTGAGATAACAAGGAACAACAACTTTATAAAATTGTATCAACAGTGTATTAGAACATTAGTTATAAACCCAATATATTCGTAGAACAATATAGAGATTTTTTACTCGACTAGAAAGATGAAGAAAGGACAATGTTTTTATTTCATTATTTGCATAATGCCACTGTATATTTTTACTGTGTTTGTAACATTAGGAAGCACGTAACCGTTACAGTTTGTCAGAGGTCATTTAGCTGTTCGATGAGTTCTTTGGCCGTAGAATTTTATTTTGAACAGGTCCTGTCTGGTCGGAATCGGCTCCAATATGTTTCGAAGCACCCTATTCGGTACAAGTTTCTTTGTAAACGTTTTATTTAAAAACTTTGGGAGTAAAACAAGCGTGTCACTTTTTATGTATCGATTTCACATTATTTGAGTAAATAGCCGCTAAGATATTTGCAACACCGGTCTCGTAATCTTTTGTTTTACTGATTCTTATTCTTGGCTTTATTTTTTTGGTAAAAATATCGGGATAAGGGATTTAAGATGGACATAGTTATTTCCTGATCTTCAGGGTATCAAAACATTTAAATACAAAACAGATAAGAAAGTTTATTAAATGGGTGTATTTTAAGCGTACCTGTCTAAGCTAGGTGTAATAAAGCATTTATTTTAAGCCGCGAACACAACAAGGAAACTACCGCAACCTGACCTTAGCCAAAAGAACTCGCAACTCCGCGCAAACAATTACGCTTCACGTTTAAGGCGCTTCACAAAAGAAATTACTTCATTCTTTCTAAATTTCAACTTCTCCGGCGAACGTCTAACGGGCGAGAGTTATTTATCTTAGCTGCCGTATAATAGAATTTAATTAAGTTAGGTGCGACATTGCTCGCGCGCTTGGAATTTTACGAAGTCGCGCCAACCCGATACAGTGTGTATATAGCCTTACATAAACGGGGTAATACAAGTACTTTATAGATTCGGAATGAGGTTATTGTTCGCCAAATGGTTTATTGTGTTATTTTTGAAACACCAGTAAAAATCTATATGGGCGATGGGCTGATCCTTGTCGCCATGGTTCATCTTTGGAATTTGAATCAGGAGGCTGAAAGTCTTCTTATGATTACTTGTGGCTCTTACCTCCCCATTAGGGATACGGACGTGATAATATTGTATCTATCTATGTGGAAAAAAATCGAGTAATACCAACCATTTTGAGGATTATTTGCCTTGAAGTAAAACAAAAATATACCATGTCCTATTCGAGTTTCAAGAGTAGAATGAATTGAATAGCGTTGTTAGTAAGACAAATGCGATCTCGTGCACATGGCGTGTGGTTCTCATGCAAAAGACCCCGTCCCAAAAACACTGCTGTGATGACAGCTACAAAGTGCAGTTCTGCCATGTTCTATCAAAGGAATTGGACTAGTTAGGTACCTACTTATGATTAGTCACTAATTTGGTAATAATATACTTAAGAAAGCCTTTGCCCAATAGTGGGACAATTCAGTTTAATAGTAATAATAATATAGACCCAGGCCTTTGCCGTCAGGAGGCAACTTTTGCCTACACTAACGGGACTCTATAGTGCCCGGGACGAATTTAGATGGAGTAGGCTTGCCCAGCACCTATACCATCCACTCAGCTTAGTCGGCCTTGTCCACAGGAAAGACATGGTCATTACGTGCGAAGCTGACTGAGCCGCGGGTTTCCTCACGACGTTTTCCTTCATCGTTTGAGAGTACTGGTACAGCACACATACATTTTTCGCACTGAAAAATCTATTGGTGCCTGACCGGGTTTGAACCAGCATCCGGATTAGAAGGCGGGGGTGCTACCACTAGGCCACCAGTACTCTCAGTACTCATGGTTCATAATTCAAAAGTCCATAATTATAGCACGCCTGATTTTAATATTGTATAATGCGGTGTCGTTCACAAATTAAAAATGTAATCACCGGACTTATGTTCTCCAGATTAAAAACCTAGCCAACACAATCTCGAACTAATCCATTGTCTACGAAAAGTATCCGCACAAAATCCCTCGCCGCTTTAATCACAAACTGATCAAATTTCCGCTAAGTTTGGTACAGGAAGACGAACTCAGGCATTGTGCAAGCTACTTTACACTTGATGTTTGCCGTTCAATGCGCATTATGCATAATAGCACACTGGCGGGACACATTTTTTTAAATTTTTTTTTTCACAATAAAGTTACATTTTGAAATATATTGAGAAAACACATCTTACAAGCCATATTTGGCTTATCTAAGATGAGGTAAATTATTTCTCTGTAGGTTAGAAAAAAAAGAAGTCATTCATTAGTTACGAAGCTTATAGTACCTTGAGTAAGATCACAGTTTTGTTACTATTTATTTTGTTTTATTATAGTACTGTTCATAAGTAAAAGCTTAGGAAAAATGGTGTTGAAGTCGAAAACCGACTTTTTTTATACTAGGTATTACAATACTTTTTTATTTTAACAATGTTGTCAGATCATTTGGCCATTTTCATATTTTTGACATATACCCAGGTGCGTTTTGTAGGTTTTGTTACTTAGCATAAAGTTGCTAAAGTTTATTATATCCAAATGATTTTACACTAACTCTACCAAATATTATTATTAGATCACATCTAGATTGCTAAAATATCAAATCACTTCGCCACTCGGCTGTATGATAAAACAATCCACAATAAAACTAAAAAATAATATAAACTTGAAGCACTCATTTAAAAATGTATTTTGAAAAACGCACAGAATACTCGCGTTGGTTTTGAACCGCTGACCGGAAGCTTTTTTGCTAAACCACAGTGTTCGCGAATTCAAGCTACAGTGAACCCTTAATTTTAGGTTGCAACTCTTGCTCACATTTTAGTTTCTCTTGGGTACTATTTAGTAATGTTCGTACATGTACCTCGTAGTACCTAGTAGTAACCTAGTACCTAGTAGTTTGCAAGGAAGCTAGTATTTTTATTGCATTTACAAGAACTTGACTTTATTTATTGATTGCTTAAAAGGTAATGGAACCAAACGAGCCAAAGTTAGCAAAATATCATTTTTAAATCTCTACATAAGTACCTTATTTAATTTATATTTAAGTACATTAATTTTTTAATTTTTTACATTTAAGTACTTGACTTTACATGACAAAAAATGTATGGCGCTTTTAGACAGAAAACAACGTTCTATGATTATGAACGATCGGTCATCCGTCAGTAGAATATTGGAACCGGGCGATAATGGGCTGGCTTCTTTTTCATATTGTTGATGGTGTTTTAATCGCTCATTTAGTACCTCTAAGGTAAAATACAAGTACCTAAGTCAATCCTACAAGAACCAACTTTAGTAAGACGAAATTGGGTACTTTCCGTAGGCCACGGTTCAAGGTAAGGTTATCACTTTAAAACACTTTTTGGTTTTATCTCGAGCGAATTTGTCGCAATCATTTTAGAATGTTTTATGGGTAAAGTTAGAAGGGCCGCGTTTATTGAGTGAATTTTTATTCTTATCAGAATTATGTTGAAATATACTGAGTTTTCTTTTTCTTACATACATATTTCGCTTAAAAAAGCAAAACTTTGCTTAAGAAATAATATGTAAATCTTGTGTGCTCTATGCTATTATGGAAAGTTTATCATACCTACCTCCATTCAATACCGTAGATAGTTCGTATTTATTCGATCTCAGTACAATAAGCAGCGCATATCTTCAGGTTATGAAAGTTTCATATCGACCTTTATTATTGTGTCAGGCCGGTGAAATGTTTATATTGGAATCTATACATTGAATAACTTGAATATAAATTGTATGAGATTTTGCAATACACATTTTATAAACTGTGAATAACTGTGGAGTGTTTAGGCCTGAGGTGATATTGTGAAATAACTTACCAAGATTTACTAAAACCAAATAAATATGTTACTCAAAACAATGCATATTTCTGCCTTTTGCCGTGAAAACTTTAAGACCCTGGGGTCCGGAGGCGTGGCTTCTTTTCAAGAAGTAATTCAAGAGACTGATGGATGTAACCAATGACCAAAGGGCCAGCTCTTACCTTGGACAAAAGATAAGTATAGCTATCCAACGAGGTAACTCGTAACGTCGCCAGCCTTTTGGGGACCTTACCTGCGGTCGGTGAACTGAGCTCTTATTATACCGATTACATTAAAGTTTTGAATTTGATTATACTTTGTCCTTCTAAATAAATAATATACAATATGTAACTCAAAACTCCGGATTGTAGAAAAATTGCGAGCTAGAAAAAAAAAAGAATTCAATTTCAGAAAACATTCCTTCATCAAAAACTTCTTTACCATCAGCATCAAAAAATAGTCTGTATTCCAAAGAAGCCCGTCTCGAAAGTAATCGTAGTTCCAACTCAGACGGTGGAACTTGAAATAATATCATCGCAGAATATCTCGAAATTTCAAGTTCACGTGGCGAGCACGTTGCGGACCCGACCCGGATTTTACACTGAGACAGTTGAAAGGCTAGTTCTCGGTACAGGAGCTGGCTTACGACGAATCCCGGTCGCTCCTACATTTAGGGGTATGTTTATGCTGAGACATTTGAAAAGCTTGTTCTGGATACAGTAGCTGGCTTGAGATTAATGATAACTAGTTTAGGTACCACGCGACTAAAGCCATGGACGAATACCACTGTAGTGTATGGATGCTTGTAACCCATTTCAACTCCAGCAGTGAGTCTCTTTCTGCTCTTGACTGTCCACAGTCCGAAACGTAAGGTGCATATCACAAAATCTGTCAAAAAGTGACTATTTTGGCAGGTTTATGTCCGTTTTTTTTTTAATTATCTACTGTAATAAATATGTCTATCCCACAAACCGCCTCGAAGAGCATTATCATCACATGGTGAAGATAGTTAAAGTTATTATAATTATCTTCCTACTAGTAGGTAGTCTAGTTGAAAAATATATTTATTTTCTTACTATCATTATTTTTATACTGAGTTTACTCCTCCGTGTAAACAGCCATAAAGAGCCAGAAGGGGTCTTGCCCTCTTTTATCGTTGGATAATTGAATTTCCGCGCGCCGCTACAAAACAGGAAGTTCTGCTGGTTCACGTCCGCCGAACGCATCCAACCTGATGGAGTTATTATATTCAATGATTAAGGTGAGGGTAGTTCGGTAATTGAGAGCTTTTTGAGTGCCGTTGTAACTTTAATTTCAGCCGCGTGATTGGAGGGTTGTTTTTTAAATTAATAAGTAAGAGACTGTCTAGTTGAGTTTGGTTTTTTTACATAGGCTGGCACAGTGTCTAAAAATGGCGGCCTAGAGAGTAGTACCTACTTAGTATAAGGAACTCAGTAGTAAATGGTTTGTAAAAATAAAATATGACATTACTTTTAGTCAGTTAGTTTACAGATAACCCAGGTACTAACAGAGAAATAAATTCAAGTCTTTAAAATTCTCAAAAGCATAAAATTCTCAACAGTATTTTCATACCTTTGAGATTTCGATTCCCCTAATGGTACCGAGTACCAACATCCTGCCTCGGCGATTGCTCCAAAGCCTCTTTAAATAGTTTTTGAAAGCTTTATTCGAGGCCTTCTGCTCGCGACTTCCCCCCACCTCCCCTTTCAGGCTTCCGTTCTTATTTACACAAGGGGAACCTTCAAAGTCCCAAGTTGTTCGGCACTTTCTTAAGCAGCGGTTGTTCAATTTCAGAACGTGGTAAAGGAAATTGGTAATCAATAGTTTCGAGCTCTGTGATTGGTCGTATATATGAAGCTGTTTTGTTTCATTTAAACCAGTTTAAAACACTTTTTTTTTAATTTCAGCATTCTTTTTCAATCCTTAAATGAAACGTAAAACAAAAAACTATATTTTTTATTGTTTTATTCAATAGTCACTTTTTGCAATTTTTTTATGAAAAACATTTTTTTTTAATAGTATACATAGGTTGAATTTAGAAGCACTCCCCTTCCTCCTTCCGTCTCAAGGGAGCTTCGAACTATTTGTAAAAAGCAGCAAATAAGGCTTTGTCAGCGATAGGCGGCCGTGTTACAGTCCCACAATACGCCACGATTCATTTCCGGTAATACCCACTTTGAGAGCTCTCGTGTAAAAGCAAACAGAGTTTAAAATTACTTGATCTTTGGAAGTTAGAGTCTTTATTTAGTTGAAGGAGAGTCAGCAAAGGTCACCAAGAGGTGGTATTTTTTGTTCTAAGCGCCAAATATCTTTTGGAACTTTAAGCTGTAAGCCCATGGATTATGAACGTTATTTGTGTAGCACGAGTTGATGTTCGGATACCGTAGGATACGTAGGTTCAATGGAAGTTCGAAAAAGAAATCACGCATTTCTAAGTACGCTGGAAATCTACAGAAAAATTACTACAACATAGTCATAGCTGTCAATTATTAAGTCTTGACTAATTTGTGAATTCCTTACCTACTTACTACCTACTACGTTTTTATTCAAAGGCTGGTGGTGCCTTTGACCTTTGCTGGTGCCACCGCAACACTATTTTTGGGCATGTTGCTTATCAAATTTTGAATTAATGGCTATCGTCATAAAGCTCATATTTGTATAACATTACAAGTTGTTATGCTCCTAGGTACTTATAACTTGGGATGTGACCCGAACCCGGGGCAAAATTAATCAATTCCACTCATAACTATCACATATTACTTTTCTATCCATATTGGTAGTTAATACAATGAAATGGGGATTTCAAAAGGCCTTTGACGTTGAAAGGCTTGGCGTTGCTCGATTGTATAAGCGCTTGTGGTGCTTCGAACGTATTGGAACATAATACAGGGAGGTATAGGTGTTCCTATAGGGAAATGCTTTGCCGTGGCGCCATTGTTCTACGTTATTACCTAAGCCAATTTTTTTACCTAATACTCATTTTGTTTGTTTTATATTCGTAGTTCGTAATGTTTCGCCATGCTTCTGACTTCCTAAGAGATTGATAAAGAATTTAAGTTTAGAAATTTAAAAGTATGCCCAAAGCTACATTTGGAAGAAAACCTTCGTACCTAAAATTTGTTCAAAATGGTAGGATGAATTGTTATGAAGGTACAAGAATAATTTTATCTCAGCTAATCCATTGAAGTAGTCTTTACAAGTCAAGTTTGCAATTGCTTCAAGAAATGTTATAAGCAACCATATTGACTTAAGAGGCTTTCATTGTGCATGGAAAATACATAACACATAATAATTGCAGCCATTTATTTTCTTGTAAAAGCAAAGCTTCTTGAAGATAGCAGCCTCTTTTGCGGCGCCCTGTAATAAAGCGTATGCAACGTAGTATTGTTTGCGAGTGCGAAGCCAAATAAATAAGGAAAATTTTAATGAAAGAAATGGATGCTTTTATGAAAAAACGCGCAATAAAGTACTGGGATATTAAAATTCTGAATTGAAAGAAACCTCTAAAGCTTATATTGAATATTTTCATCAGGATACTGGTTGTTTTTAGGATTTCCGCCCTATTATTAGTACTGACACGTCGCATGCTGCACTATAACTGAGTTTTGGCATTTGACTTCTTGCTCAGAAAGTTCCTGATCAGAAAGTAAAATTTTTAAGTTGCCTAAGAAGTAAAATGCCTAAGATTCAGGATACCTAAAACGGTAGTATGTCTAAAATGCAAATTATAGAAAATGTGAAACTTCCTAAGAAGCAAATAAGTGAAGCGTCTTGGTTGTATTTGGTATCGTTTATTTTATATCAACTTCTCGATCTATAGAATTTGTACTTTAAAATAACAATCGTGGAGATATACTTTTTGTTATTGTATAACGACTACCTACTTTTATAAAAAAAATAATTAACAATTCATTTAATTTCAACCTCATCTTGTATTTCGTTACACTGACAAATATTTAAAGAGCTTAATGGCATGCATCAGCCAAGCCTCTCATGGCGCAAAGAGAATTATTAAGTTGCGTCTACACTAGTTAGAAAACGGCTTACCTTCAAAGAGCCGATGAACGATGTTGTTTGATACGAGCTTTTGATACATTATTTATTAGTTTTAAGTTGTTATAGCATTATAAACAAGTTTAAATGTACCGTTTCATTAAAAATCACTATCTTAACATCAATTGTATACGGGGGAGCACAAAATGTATTCTTCTTCTATTTCTCTCAATTTACGGCAAAAGCCTTAGTTTTTTTAATCCTACTGAATGAGGTTGGCACATCATGTTCCATTTTTAAATTTCTCCTATCACTCGTCATCTCACTACTATTCCTCTTTCACACAATCCAGTAAACTTTTCTTTGGCCATTCTCTACCTATGCTAACCAATCACATAAAAAAAGACATTAAATCCCACTTAACAGAATGCACAAATGAAAACATGGCCCGTAATCCACAATTACACAGAGACATCGGTAAGAGATTCTAGATAAAACGCGTAATCCAGCGACCAGCCGGATTGAGCCCGGAGCTCACTGAACGTGCTCGATGCAGTACTTTATTCATTTGCAGAATTAAGCAAAATATACTTGCAACTACTTTTAAATGAAATATTTATTAAAATTACGCTCATTTATAAACTAAGCCTAACTTAAAATGCTATTGTTATTTCTTTTAAAATCTAAATTTTTAAATTTAAATACATCATTACTTTTTTCAGTCTGGTACCGACCAGCTGGATTGAGCCCGGAGCTCACTGGAAGTGTTCGATGTACTACGAGTACTGACTTGTATTTTAATTTGAAAAATTAAATAAATAAAAACACATTTTATTTACAGAAAGGATGTACCTTTTTTAAACTAAACCTAGCTAAAATGTTGCTGTACTTTTTCATTAATAAAGATCTTCAATTAAGTTTTAATCATTATTTTAGGCTGGTATCACCTTCTGCTGGGTTATTTAGCCATTTTGCCAACCTACTCGGTCCTAGAGTTTAGTTTCAAAGTAAGTCCAGTTCAAAAAAATACATAGGTAACT
This sequence comes from Scotopteryx bipunctaria, assembly GCA_949320045.1. Taxonomy (NCBI): domain Eukaryota; kingdom Metazoa; phylum Arthropoda; class Insecta; order Lepidoptera; family Geometridae; genus Scotopteryx; species Scotopteryx bipunctaria. The sequence goes on along the minus strand of OX439450.1, from coordinate 5,237,778 downwards.
GAATCAACATTAATACAATTTGTGACTGGCTTTGGGTAGGGATCAACGCATCTCGCACTTCCAAACGGTGAAAGAAAACATCGTGAAGAAACCGCGTGTCGTAGAACCTGAACCAAATTCAGTTGGAAAATGTGTCAAGAGCAAAAGCTCATTAAGGCCCACATTAATTTCGTCAACAAGCTAGGAAATAAGAGTAGTAAGAGACTGGCACTCAGTTTAGGCAAAAATATACTTCAATGCTTCTGTTAGGTCATGCTTAGGCTAAGGTACTGTGGCGTACTACTAGCCTGAGCATGACTTAACGTTGAAAGAAGCACTGATGTATATTTTGTCCAGAGTGAGTACCGGTCCTTGTAAGACTGGATTTCCGAGCGTTTGCCGAAAGTCGGTGATCACCCGCGGGAATTCGGCAGAGTTTACTGAATCGGGTGCCACGGGTCCTTTGTACAGATGAGTACAACATTTTTGCAGGTTTTATTATAAAACACATTTGACGACCTTTTTTAGTATTGTAACGGTCTTCTAGAATGAATAATCTTGCATTATTCAATCACGGTTTCCCAGTCGATAAGATTTTTTATTGGTTCAAATAATTTCAGTCTTTAAATGCGAACGTAATTTATTTCATCATCACCATCTCAGCCAGATTGCACCTACTGTTCGGTATAATTGGCTTGAAAATAGTTAGTAAATATTTTAGAACACGACAGTACTCCAACATTGTTACTGGACGAGAACTAAAGATCCACTCGTATTTTCCGATAGGGCGGGCACAGTATCATTCAACTTTTTTATTATCTTCGAACAAGCTGGACTCGAGTTGTATCGATCGGACTGTCTCTATGGAGATCGGGAGGTTTATTATGACAAAGTACTCTTAAATCTTACAATACGGGGACATTATCGGGCTTGAGCGAACTTTTCACGTTGAGTGCGGTATGATTCATTATAGCATAGACGAGGAGGCGAACATTCGCCAAAGTTCGTGCTCGTGCTTTTTAATACAACATTGCAAGACGTCTCTGTGTCTGAGTCAACTTCCCGATGATGCCTCGTGGAGAGACGAAATACGTGTCAACGAGTTTACTTTGTGTGCTGACTCGCTAAACCTTGCATGGTTTTTTAATTATTTATTTGCTGAGGCGTTCCATTGCACTTCTAATTCTATCATCAGATCAGTTCAATCATCATGTTATTGTATTGCAGTTGAGAGATTAGTCACAAACTTACTTAAGTTATAAATACATTGCTGGTAAAATAAAAATAGGCTTGATGGCATTGAGATTGAAGGTAACATATAAAACAACAAGTAATAGAGCCAAATAAAAACGGCAGTGTATTCGCGCCAATTTGTTTTACTCCATCATTCCAACCGTCAGTGCTGTAGACACTGACATATCCAATTGTAATTCAATATTTCAGCGCCCCCGGGCTAATTCAAATTATGAACGGCTAATTTTAATTCCGTCCGGTGAAATGCTGAAATCCGGAGAAAATCCACCCGGATGAATTGAATTCGCAGATTTAGCTGTGAAATCACCGGACGCCGATGTGCTAAAAGGTTATCGGTTTACTGTTAGCTTGTTCCGCACTGGACAATTTGAAGTGAAGTTACTAATTAAATACACCACGACTGGAGTACATGATTGCTTTCGGCTGTTTCGATAGGATAATTTTTAGCTTGAAAATTTATCATGGTGTGTTCGTAGCCGAAGAAAGATAGATGGACTGTGTGAAAGGTGACATGAGTATGAAAGGAGTGAGTTGAGATGCCAACTGACTGAGGGAATGGAAGAAGAATTCCAATGAAGAAAGAAGAAGAATTCCGAAAGCAGCGAGATAAAGACGAACTAATTCGGTCACTTGTATAAACTTCATCTAAATAGGAGGCGGCTATTAAAACATTTTGAAAGCAATGCCATAATTCTGAATCCAATAAGTGTGATACCATGCGTTGTAGAACTTAATTAACATACAAACATGTTTGCTGAATGGTAATATATCGGGTCTTTGATGTCTAGGATTTGATGACACAGAACTCCAGTGACGTCACGGTCAAATGCACGTGAAAAGCCGATTTGAACCAGCTACTGTGGGTATTTGTGTGCTTTGAGGCTAGTTATACTGTTCGGTGCTCTGTCGTTTATTAATCCGATGGGATGTAAGATAAACTGAAATGATTTTATCAGTGATGTTATGATGTCAGTAGATAGAAAATTTTATAGTTTTTTTTACTTCTTACACAAAATACTATATTTTTTTAAACGAATGAATACGATAAAAAGTTTCTGTTTTCTAGAAAACAGTGTTTTGAATAGAATTCATTTGCACAAAAAACTTTGGTCAAACCATCAGCTAAGAATAAGTGACTGCCATGACACCACGTCCTAACTGACGGCCAATGACTTGAGGGAAGCTGGGCTTACCAAGATTCACTGTCCTTTCTACCTACACAAATAGGATGCAGTTCAGTGTACACAGAATCATGACTTAAGTCCCTGCGGAGCATCATAAACTGTGAATATTCAATATCGTCTGCTCAGTACTCATAAAGCCACTATAGTGCGCAATCATAATGTTCCACATCATGGAATATTGGTTACTCAATAATGTTTATGTACCAAATTGTAGAAGCAATATAAACCCGTGGTTTTATCACAGAGTAATAATCAAATTGAACAAGCTGAAAGTATGAACTAATGGGGTTGCCGCTTTTGCTCACGCATAAGTCTTATGGTGTACTAGATGCCGCCCGCGATTTCGCTCGCGTGGTACCCGGATAAAAATAGCCTATAATGTTAATCCAGCACATGTACTATGTATATTCTAAGTTTCATTCAAATCCGTTAATCCGTTTATTCGTGATTGAGGCACAAACATACAAACATCCTCACAAACGTTCACATTCATAAAATAGTAGGATCACGCATAATTCGCATTAAACGTTAGCCTAGCTTCTGCTAATCACCTCCAACGCCAATACACATACAATAGACATAGGCTGATTGACAAAAAATTGCTTATTTACGTACGTTAGTCATATTTTTTTTGTTGCTGTCACGTTGATAGAAGCGGGCCCTGGTGACCAACCACTGTGATGTTTATACTTTTACAAGTTCCAAAAGCACACTAAAATTATGTGCCATTTTAAGGACGTTTAAAAATATTTTATAGAATCTATACGCTACTGATTATGATTATTAACTATATGTGGGACAATACAATACACATATGCTATTTTGGTACGTAATTATAATTATAATCAAATGTAGATAATATACATAAATGCACGACACAACATACATAAATAAATGGCTATTGAATGGTATTTAATAGGTTTTACTGTAAATATAAAATTATTTTGTAAAATCATTAAAAAAGCTATTTTTAATGATGCCTTGATAATTCTATAGCTACTTCTTATTACTCGTAGTATTATAGCAATAACGTTTTATTGAAGGTCCAACAATGTTCCATTTCAATTTAATGCGAACCTACAGATGCTCTGAAATTGATACGTCCAATAACGATTCATGTAATATTCGTAATTTATTTTTAAATGTTTTTTTGGAAAACGACAAAATAAATAGTGTTGCCTGAAGTATTTACATACTCGTATCTATAAACTGAAGACACAATCATACGCATCTTTATTTTATTCTAACAGCCTAAACTCGTGGATCTGGATCCTAATATGCTTCTAGAAGCATGAAATTTTGCACGCACTGTAAGTGAGGACTTTTGAAGAAGCATTTTGAATTAAAGTTTGTATGGAAAAACCAATTTTAGAGAGCTCTGGTGATCTAGTGGTTGTGCCCTGCCTTCCGATCCTAAGGTCATGGGTTTAAATCCGGTCGTGCACCAATAGATTTTTCTGTTCGATAAAATTATGTGCGCTATACCAGTAGTCTCAAACGGTGAAGGAAAACATCGTGAGGAAACCGGCATGTCGCAGAATCCAAACAGGTCTAAAACATGTTTGTGTTCATGCACTTTTAATCATTTCACCACACTGGTTCGGAAGAACTAATGATACGAGTAAATAGATAGCGAGCACCATGAATCTCGATAACGGTCTCGGTAGATGCGAAAACGTTTTAAATTCAGCTAGAGTATCCTAGTTCTTTCGTTTAATTAGATCGGCTATTGGTGGCACCTGAGGCGGGTCTTTGTACTCCGTTCAGAGCAAATTGTGTCTTCTTCGGTTAATGGTGGCGGTTTTACAGCATTGTGTAACGAACGTGGTCAGTGGCTGAATTAAAAAGAAAATAGTACACAATAAACCTAATAAAATGTGTAATCATGGAATTTTTAGGTGACACCTAAGTACGGTCGGTTAAAAATGATACCACCCTGAGGTTGAAGTTCATTTGCACGTCATAAAATAACCCGGTTAATTTTCCCTCGCAATAATAGTCTGACAGATCCTAATGTAATTGTCTTAGCGCGATTTTGGTTATAAAGGAAATTTTGTCAAAACTGGTAGACCACAATATACATAGTGGCTAGTTGAGAATAAAATAATACAATGTGTGCTTTTACTTGTATTCCCTGTGATAGGTCCCTGGTCGGTTAAAAAAAAATAACTGATCTGCTGCTGAATCGAATTGCGCACAGTTCATCTACGATTCGGACCATTTTACGAAAATTACAGCAATCGCTTAGGATTTGCCATAAAATCAAAAAATGAATTGCACAAAATGTAATAGGTTTTCTTGCCCCACAAGCAAAGCAATTCAAATTCAAAACCAGATTAAATTATACTCATTAAATATAGTCACAGTGATATTTTTGAAACGACAAATTCATTCTTATTCTACAAGGTATGTATTTAACCTCTGCCACGAAATATTTCTCCTTCAAAACAAACAAGTTTTGAAACCTAATAAACGTTACAGTACGGTGTATAAAGTCCCGTTTTCCCGGTTAATGGAAGTGCACGAAACTATTGCTCGATGTTCCGCGGGATGCACCCGATGAAAGGCGTCGCCTCGAATTACGAGACATAACTCTATGTTCAGTCAACTGTGTTCTGCGCGGTGTATTTGCAGCCTTCAGGCAATTAAATAGGTAACTAGCTGCCGCCCGCGGCTTCGCTAGCATGGTACCCGAATAAAAAATAGCCTATATGTTAATCCAGTAAATGTACTATGTATATCCCAAGTTTCATTCAAATCCGTTCAGCCGTTTAGGCGTAACAAACATCCTTAAATACAAATTTTTGCGTTTATAATATAAGTAGGATTATAAAGTAACGCTGAAAATGAGGTAGGTAGAACCTGATTTTTCTTTATGGACTTTATATAAAAATAAAAAATAAGTGCCGTGACCAGTAATCTACGATTTTTTTGATTCTCTTTGTCTGTCGGTACTTTGTATCTATTTGTGCCAAATAAATAATTAAATTATCTATCTATTTACAACAACATCGGTGGCGTGGCGGTCGAGTTCAAATATTTATTCGGGTTTGGGTATTGTGGTATAGACAGAAAAAAATATGTTATTATTAGGTACCAACACGTTATAGTAACAGTGAAACACTTTCAGTTTCCATACCTATACTAGGTATGGAAACTGAAAGTGTTTCAAACCGAAAGCTTTATACAATTTTTAGCGACGGACTACACTGTTCTTTTATCGTGATATTGTTGTGTCAAAACGGTTTTCAAATCACCCGTATAATGCAAGTCAAGCGTTCTCCGTACGGTGTAATTGGTTCCTTAGTGCCAATTTGGGCCAATACTGCAGTGTAATATACAATTTGATGTTGCAGTTTGAGATATTTGAATAGTCAGGATGTTGCCATCATATGTTTAAGATTTCCGCCCAGTATACCGTTCTATACCAGGAATGTTACCGCCATCCCGGCATAAAAAAATAGTGTAAGACAACTTGGCACCTGCTACACCGTTACATCACCAGTTTTTGTTGAAGTTTTGCTTTTGAGACGGTGTTGGTCCTAACAATTTTTTTTTCTATCTATATTGTCCTGTCACTAGTTCTTTTGAACCAATGCGGTGAAAGGATTTAATGTGCGCCTCAAAGGCTCCTTTCATGCACTACGTACGTTTCGTTTATGGAACTGGCGGACACCTTAAGAGTACTGTTTACGGGTATTGCAGACGGAAACAATATAGACGGAAGTTGAAGACAGAAATAACACATTGATATCCGCTGTAGGATAACCCACGTCAGCAGGTGAGAACAATAAGGGAAAATTATTAAACATAATCTTAAATTACATTTTAGAGAGTTAAAATCCAGACTAGCTCTTCATCAGTGCTGGACATAGGAATCCCCTAATTCGTCACTCCACGGCAATAATAATAAAAGTCTCATACGACTATATGCGTTTCATGAACAAAGCAACTACATGTAGGTACTGAAATTGTCCTTTTCGTTTCTTTTTCCAGCCTTTTTTGTTCTGGAACATTCCAGAAAGTTAGAGTCATGCCCTACGGAAACGCGATGACTGTCTGTCAACTTGTATTTGCCCGTACAAGCCCTCTGGGGCCTCAAATTTTCAGGCAGACAGAAAAACAATGAGCTGATGGAATGAATAAAATAAACTTTTTTGCTTACTTGCTATATAAAACTGCAGAAAATGTTTTATATCATTGCAATAATATAATGCAACACAGTGTTTCCAATATTCTATAACCGAACGACCGATCTCTCATTACTGAAATTGTTTTTATGACAATAATGTACGGTGCTTTTCGACAGACAACCAATATTGTTGAAAGGATAATAAATCGTAAAAAATATGCTTATCAGCTGGATTCTCTCTGTTACAAATAAAAATAAATTCTTCGGCAATTTGATCTACAGCAAATGACCTTTCTATTAGATTTTCTATCACAAGTAAAAACAATAAATTTGCGTACACGATGCAATGAAAACAAGTTGATCGCATTAACGGGGACGTCAACGAAAGCCTATTCAAATCTCAAGTTGATGCAGCGTTGTGCGCACAAAAGCACGTACACTAATGCCGCGAAACGAATCGAGAGCGGGACAAGTTCATTGTATCTCGAACATAAATAAGCATTTGTGCGGTTACCGTTCGGTGTGAGAGACGGCCGATCGCGTTTTGTAATCATAATCATAATCATCTTTTTCTTACTAATATTATGAATGCGAGAGTTTGTGAGGATGTTTTTCCCCCATAACGCCTAAACGGCTGAATGGATTTGTGTGATATTTGGAATATACATAGTACATGTGCTGGATTAACATTTAGGCTATTTTTTATCTAGGTACCACGCGAGCGAAGCAGCGGGCGGCAGCTAGTAATAATAATAATTTATTTTATAAGGGTATAAAGGTATTTACCGGATCCGCGGGCAGGTGATCTAAATTATGTAACTCCTGAAGCTGTCTAAATCATACTTCCTAGAATCATAGAATTCTTCTGCGTAAGGTAAGTAGGTATCTATTTAAAAAACTTCACCTGATCCAGTATCTTTTGTGACTGCTAAAACTTACCTGAAAGAAAAAAAAGAGAATTAATCATTACATAATAGTAGGTACACATGAAAAAAATATAGGCTCTAGTTCTTTTGACCAGTAGAATATAATTATAATTAATTATCCTACTAATATTATAAATGCGAAAGTTTGTGAAGATGTTTGTATGTTTGTGCCTCAATCACGCCTGAAAGGCTGAAGGGATTTGAATTAATCTTGGAATATATATAGTACATGTGCTGAATTAACATAAAGGCTATTTTTATCCGAGTACCACGCGAACGAAGACGCGGGCGACAGCTAGTAATATAGTGGAAGAGCGAACTCAATGCTTACTCTACAAACTGGCCTACAGAGGCTTAGATCGGGGTGAATGGAAAAAGGGAAGGGAGGCATTTGCTCCTTTGCTTGTAAGATTAAGCATGTAAGATGGACGAAATTCACAACTGTTTTCTGAAATAACTTTTGTTGATAGATGTTTTACTAGCATTCTCGCGGCTCACTCGCGTGTTACCTACCTGCATAAAAAGAACCCTATGAGTTAGATAAGATAAGATAGATAAGAACCCTATAAGTATCAGCCAAATCCATTCGGCCGTTTCGGAGATGAGTAAATAAACTGAAATAAACACACACTGCACAATCTTCGCAATCATAATAGAATGTGTGATATCGATGGATATAAAATAAACTCGCTACATCTTATGGTTAACACCGAAAAGGACAAAAGGGGCGTCCCAGAATTAAGATCGCACCAGCCAGTGATATATTATTGAGACCGGTGAGCGCATTTATCATAAGCAATTATTTTCACTGTGTACGAACGGAGCTTAATGAGAAGTGGTGCTGGCTTCAGTTATACTGTGGCCTTTGGTAATTGTTTAGGAGATTGGCTATTAAAATCAGGTGTGAGAGATTACTTCCTGTTGTGTTTTGGCAAAATGGCTTTCAACTGAATTACAGATTAAGTTTTTATGAAAAGCTAAATTATTTTATCAGTTCTTTGTTTGTTTTTGTAAATGATTTTAGCTCGGCATCATCATCATTTCAGCCCATCTCCGCCCACAGATGGGCATAGGCATTCTCTTTATCACGCCCCATTCTCTCTGATTCCTCGCGAGTCTCATTCACTGATCTCCAATTATGCGCGGCCGCAATCAGAAGGTGGAAATTAAAGTTCAATAGAAAGACTTTTGCGTGCTACGAATGCAATAAAAATATTAAATCCTATAAAATGTCCTTGTAAGTGCTATAACCGTTTTTCATTCATTACTTCCAACAAGAGAACATCTAACAACAAAATATTCAAAGCGCAGGTTGTTATAAACAAACTATATTCAGAACCAGGAGCGCATATTCATACATACAGCCTGCACGAATGAGAATTGAATTTAGTGCTACTACAAACATAAAAGCTGCTAGGGTTCCGTGGTACTAACAGCGATTAGAAAGCGCAAGTAATGTAATACAATAGTTCTGAATATAAGATGTTGGATGTTCGATATTGGATAAATTCATAGGATACCAGCTTTGTCTTACTATTCTAAGGTTCGATGTCAGTCGCATCATAAAATATTTTTCTTTTGAAAACTAAAAGGTTTGAAGAGCCGAACGCACTTTAAAGTTTCACTAAACAAGTACAATAGTAGTAACAGTGGATTTGTATGTAGATGAGAAACTAAAAGTATGACTAAATTATTAAAACTAGGTAGGTCATCATATCTTTAAGCTTAAAATGCTGATTCCAACAGAAAATTAGTTGAAATGATTAGTGCTTTTTGTAAATATTTGAAACTTGGTCTGCTATTGAATTTAATCGCTAGCATTATAACCACATACTGAAAAGAGACTAACAAACAATTTGCGAACTCAAATGATTGTAGGAAGTCTCTCGGCGACTCTCGGAAGCGGATATTTGCACTGTATAAAATATCTTGTCAATATATTTTTTGTTTGTTTCATACAATTTACCGGGGGACCTTATTCTATGCAGATTTTTTTTGTCTGTATAATTTGTTTGCAGAATATGAGAGTAGAATAAGGAAGGAAAACAGTAGGTAAAACAAGAAATCACCAATCCAATGAACCTGCTATTTTAAAACAAATTCGAAAGCTTCTTACATTGTAACGCATAACTCTCCTTGTTCCGATAACCCGCACACAATAAATGCATATTTCATGAAATGGTATTGAATAAATGTGGGCCGAGTATCGCCCCTTGTGGGACCCCATTCCTGTGACGTATATTAAAATGGTTTGCTTCTAAGTGTATTAGATTTTACCGGAACTTGTCGTACGAAGTTTGTCTTTTTTATGGAGGTTTGATGAATTCTATGATTCGTATTCGACAATTTATTAAGTAGGTATGTTGGTAGACAATTATGTTCACATTATAGAAAGCTTTATTTAAGGAGAAAAAGCCCAAAAGTAACATCGAAAATGTTGAATTCAAGATGAATGCATAAACAGAAAGCGTAGAGTTAAAGTTGCTTTTACTTTATTCTTCGTGAATTTAAAAAGTCTGAAAACAATTAAGCTTTTGTAAAATTTTTGGCTGTTGTTATCATAAATAACATACTTTTTCTTTTAGAGGTGCAAGGCTTTGCTGTTGCTATAGTGCCGTGAGAAATTTTACAGTTTTGAAGCGGTGAGGTAAACACAACAACTGTTTGTTATCTTTTAACAAAGTTGAAAACTTTACGAACCTATTTGTAAGTAAATCTAAACAAATCTGTGAATTTGTTTCTGTTTCAAGATAAAAGGTAATTATCTACCTTTATTTTTCCCATTCTTTAATAACCAACCTACAAGTTTTATTTTTATTTTCTTTCTTCATTCAGCATTTAAGGTTTGTTTGTTACATTATTACAAGGTTATTTACAGTCATCATCGTCATCAGCCTAAAGTCCACTGCTGGACATAGGCCTCCCTGATGTATATAAAGGACGAATTATCACCTGTCTCCATCTAATGATCACCCGCGACCTTTATAATGTCATCGGCCTATCGGGTATATACAAACACATGTTTCGAAAACTTGTTATAATAATCAAATTCAATTAACTTTCAAAAACATCGAAATCAATTTAAAACGGCAACACCGCAGACTAATCAACATGCTAGACGCGTGATTTATTTCGCGTCAAAGTTGAAATTAATTCACAACAGCGCTTTTCGAGGTGAGAAAATTCATGAGACTATGAACTCTGTTGAGTTTCGGCGTAAGTTTTTTGTATCATTTTTACATTCGTTATTTTGTTTATTGGTGGTTATGTAGTGTGTTTGATAGTTTATTAGGGTGCCAACGGGACCCTATTACTAAGTTTTCGTCCGTCCGCCCGTCCATCCGTCTGTCAGCGGACTGTATCTGATAAAACGTTATAGATTGAGATTTTCACAGTGTGTATTTCTATTGTCGCTATAAAAACAAATACCTAATAAAAAAAAAACTAACGGGGGCCCCATACAAGAAAGATTTTTTTAATGTACGATGGTACAGAATCCTTCGTGTACGAATTGGACTCACACTTGACCGGTTTATGGATAAACAAAACACCTTCGACTTTAAATATAAATTACGCTAGGAAGTGATCAAAGTATATGATATAAAACTGTATTATGTTTATATATTTTACAATAAACAGGAATAAGTAATTGTCATTTGGGCGTCATGATATCGTGTGTAGTTATCATCTCGTTTCGACAGTGATTATGTCGGATTACGTTTAAGTAAATGAGGATGGTAATTTTCCAAATGATCGTTCAATTTAATTAGTTACAATCTTGAATATTTTTATCTTAGGTAATATTACGTAAGTCTTCATTCATTATTAACTAATCAACACTTTAGACTGTAAGTTAATATCATGCTAGGGAGCAAAATAGAAGTTAATCCGTTTTAAATTACGTTTCCGATCCTTGTGTATTTTTTTGACATTTCAGACATCATTGAAATACTGTTGTACAATTTATAAGGGAGTAAATATTTTTTTACTTTTACAATTGAAATGATAAACTTTAAATAAATTACACAATTTAATTTAAATAATATTCAATCAACAATTGTAACTGTACGTATGTACAATTTGAAAACTTAAATTTTCAATTACGACAAGAACCCCTTCAAAACATTTTTGATACTCTCCTCCACAAAGGTTATCCTTTACTCGGAACAACTATTCCTATTAAACAAAAATTAATAACAAATATTTTGGACAAAATAAATCCAAAGTTTTAATTAATATAAACGAAATCCTTGGATCCTTCACTGTCTGACCCTCAACTTTACCGGTTCAGTAAAATTGTAAAACACCATAGCAAAAACAGAAAGATATTATTTTATAACATACAGCCCACAAAGATAAATGAAATAAATACCAAATTCGATATTTTAATAAGTGAACTGACGTTTTAAACCGTGGGTTCCGCCATAAATACACGTGATTTGTTACACAACACCTCAGCAGTTTTAATATTTTAATCCCCGACAGAAGAACGCATAAATTCAGTTTGGCTATTTGCCGCCTATATCCAGGATTCGCATGGTATTCCGGCGTTGTCGAACAATTTTGCGGTTTCGAAAGGAGAATGTAAACAAGGGATATGGCGTGAAAGTTGGATGTAACAAGAATTTCATTCGAGTATTTCCTGAAATGAGTTTTGTGCAAATAGAGATGAGGATGTTGTGTGAATGGGAAATGAAGTCATCTGAATAAATAAAACAAACATTTAAAATTAAATTGTAAATACCTTTAATTATACAGGTATATGCTTAAACTACATTGTATTGTCATAGATAGATCAAAAATCAGGGTATTGTGTAAAATAAAATAAAACAGTTACAGGAGATATCATTATGCCCAAAGTATATTAACTAATTCAAGCAAGATTGTAAAGTGAAGAGTCATAGCGTGTAAAGCATTTAGCCATCATGAAGTGAGTCGTGCTTTACGACTCGTCGAAACAAAGCACCCTAATGGCAATAGAGCTGAACAGCGCCGCACAATGCCTAGTTACTGAATCGCGAACGTTTTCAGGGATCGTTGGCGACGAAATGCGGCGGATTTATCCGCCCAGGCAAACATTCGGCTGTTGCTAATAAATCACGGCGTTTTGTCAGGTGCTACAATTTGTATTGGCTCACGGAAGATTTTTCAATTTTTCGGCTTGTTATCAAGCAGGAGACGGGAATGAATAATGTTCTTTGGACAAGTCAACGGACGGAAATTAAAAACGGATGCATATCGAAATTGTATCGACAATGGCTTTGAAGAAAAGTTTCAAAATGAATTTTAATTAAAAAATCGTCTCCATTCTTCTGTTTTTGTCTATTTTTTTATCATCATCATTTTCCTGCCCTCATCCCACTAATTGTGGGGTCGGCACAGCATGCTCCTTGGACCATGGTGTAAGAGTTTTGGCTAAGGTGTTTTATGACCGGCCGCCTAACGTCAATTCTCCTTGAGAGTATTTACTTGTTGACTTATATCTCATCATGTTGGAGAGGATACATCCCTTAGTCGACTTTTACGACATGCTCGGGGAGAGAAGCAGCTGGACGTATTCTATGTTTTTTCTTTACTCTCAGTCCAGAAAAGAAGTCATCATCTGAATATACACATTTTCTTAAATTTTATGATAAGTACATTGATGCTAGTCTAGCACACAATGATGTAAGTAAAGTATGTGACTATTAGTTAATATTTTTATTTATAGTAATAAATAAACATGTTATTTAATATACTTTACACGCTTAAATCAAAAGGTTAGATTGAAAAGTAAACCATTAAAATCGGCTTATTTACTAAAGTAAACTCATCTCGAGAACTTTTAAATCAAATGTAAACACAGACTTCAATGATAAAGAGCATGAATGCCAGTTAGTAGATGGAAAAACACGTTCAAATAGCATACTAAGTAATGCGATAGCAGCTCACGTCGAAGTCAAAGCGCAGACAGAATTGCACATTTATTTAAATAGTGGCACACGCGAGCAAATATTTAAAGTTACATATAAAATGATGGGTTTGCTCTGCTACTGAGACGATGTACAAACAGAACTAATGTGATTATTTATTAATAACTAATTATTGTGTCTAGGAATAATTTGATTTATAAATTGTCTCTTGTTTGATTGGAATGTTGTTTTGATCAATTAATCTGGTTCATAAAATGTAATCTCATCAGAATTTCACAACCACTTGGCACGGTATGGTATTAAATCAAACTAGCATAGGCATTTCTTAACAAGATAAACCAGTAAAATGAACTTGAAACAATTTTTTGGACAATTTTGTGTTTGTTTTTCTATCCAAAAAAGTGTGTTGTTCTGAGTGAGAAAAATGACGTGATCTTGTGCATACATAGAAGCACCATCAACTATTAGATGTTATATTATATTATACTAAACAGTTTTTATCCTTTTCTTCATTGAAGATTTTTTTTAGGATTCTAAACTATTTTTTCATGAAGCATAAGAAACTGCATACTAATGAGTATATGTATGTATACTATGACGCCCTCGGTGGCGTGGCGGATGAGTGCTCGACTGAGACGCAAGAGGCGAGGGTTCGATTCTCGTTGCGGGAGAAATGTTTGCATGATCTGCAAATATTTCTTCCGGGTCTGAGTGTTCCAATACTATGTATTATAAGTATGTATTTACAAAAAAGAAGTATATAAGTATTCTATCAGCCATTTGGTGCCCGTAGAACAAGCTATGCTTAGTTTGGGGCTAGAAGGCGCTGTGTCAAATGTCCACAAATATTTACTTATTATTATATTAAAAATATTGAAATCATTACATAATGAAAAGTATTTTCATAACTATGATAAACGTGTAAGTCCCTTACATAAAATTCCTTTCATCGCAAATTTAAATGCGAAGGGATGCGTTCGAAGGTTTTCATATTTGTCACAGGAAGAGCCTTTTATTTACCCTATAGGCACACATCCGGTCGGAGGGCAGTCATTGATTCCTACCCTTTGATATTTGTGTATCGGGACCGTAGTAAATAACGTTGTATTTAATATTTGACTTGGCCGGTCGGACATTGAATATGAAGCGTATTCTTCTATTGAAAATACTTTATAAGGAAACTTTCGTCGTATTGTCCATTTGAAACGAATAATATCCGGTCCTGTTTGTGTAGCGAACTAAATAACATGGAAATAAGCCGGCTGCAATGAATGTTGCTATGGCCGGCAATAATTTATAATAGTTTAGTTGTTCAACAAAAAAAAAAAAGAGTTTACTTAAACATATATTTGAAGTCTTGGTCAATTTGTTATCAACATCAGTCTAATAACATTCACACAAAAAGTCATCGGCAAATATTTCGGGAGTAGCTTAACTTGCACTACCTTCCATATGTACATATACACATATTATCACGCCCGTATCCCTAATGGGGTGGGCAGAGCCACAAGTAATTATAAGAAAACTTGCAGCCACTCCTAATTCAAAGTCCCAAGATGGATATGGTGAACCATGGTGACAGGAGATCAGCCCTTAGCGCATTGATGGTCCATCATGTTGGAAAAGATACTTTTACGACATGCACGGGGAGAGAAGCAGCTAGACGCATTCTATGTTTTTCTTTACTTGCCAGTCCAGCAGAGAAGAACTCTGTTACTCTGAAACTGGGAATTCTCTCGACAACTCTGTTTAAAATACTAAAACTGAATTGGTCACACCTCGGTTTGAAATTGACATCCCCTCATTCCAATCCAGTCTTTACAACGTACCAAATTGCGACCACACACTGGCATAATAAACCTCAAGCTCAGTTCAAAAGGCTCTCCTATTTATGATTAGGCCGTGATTGCCCGACGCATACAAATGAAGCCACCGCGTCGTCTGTCACACTCCATGTATGAAAATATCCATCGCGAGTCAACGAAGTTACTTTGTTTTGAACGAGGCCAAGTCTTGATATAATTTGGCGACGGAAAAAATTGCAAAGTTTTTTTGTACGTTCGAATAAATACAACAAAAATAAGCATATTCCTTATAAATTGCATTTTTTGTGAAAAGCTAAATCAGATTGGAGGAGTAGCTATTGGAATAAAATATGTGTTTTTTTTTGTTTAAATGTTGCAATTGCATTATAAAAGATAACAATGTTCCATTATAATGCAGGAACCTAGGTAGGTACTTAGTATAAAATGTAGAATCATTTACCTACAAAGTTAAAAGAGCATTTCATCATACCCAGGGACCAATTCAAAGTTCGCGTCCGCTGTTTTTATTGGCGTCAAATTGCATACCAACCTAATTAACAACCTCGCAAAATTTTCATAAACGCCCAAACATTTTACGCGCGGGAACGCCAACAGTAAAAACCTTAGGACACTTCGGGGGGCGTTTAGTGTTTTATATGCCAAAGGGATTTATGTTATTACCGACCATATTTCTACGGACCGAAGCCGCTGAGAGGTCACGAAATCTTGCTGAAAGGTGTTCTCTTTCTGCCGTATAGGTGTGTCTCACTCCTTCGCATCAAGTCGATTTAAAGCGATGAATATTAGGAGATGGTATTCGGATCACGTAGGAACGCGCAGCGTGCGCTCTTATGAACTCTGATGGCAAACTGTATGAGATATACGTAACAATGAAAAAATTTACCCCGAAGGTGGAACGTTGAAGAGTTGCGATGACAACTTCCAGCAAACTTGGTAATCAGTTGTAACGAATTTATGTGTTGTGCGTGAGAGTTGTGTAGTAATTCGACATGACGGGTTGTTGCGGCTGTTCGGGAGACGGTAATTCTCTTATTTAAAGCCTATTGTGAAGATGAAGTACTGGGTTATTTTCGTGGCATAATTTATTATTATTCTAATCCAAAAATACATCGTGCTTATTAGATACCTACACAATCTCATATTGTTTGTTGAAAGTTTGTATATGAAAGGGCACACAGGGTTCATGTTTTTTTTATACACAAATAGCCCAGTGCACAAAACATTTTAGTATCGTTTTCAGTACAATAGTACGTTGACGGTATATAAAGCTCGCCGGGCGCGACATAAAATTTGAATAAGTAAATGATCAGGGATAGTGGATCGGTGATTGATTTCTTTTGGGCGGGTCTAAGTGAAAAGATAGAAGAGAATTGACAGTGAAAGAAATCCGTCGAATTCGCAGGTTTCAAATGACTTTCTTTAATACATAAATCTTGAACAAAGATTTTTTTGTCTCTTCATTTTAGTCGGTCTTAGAAAACCTTTCATTTAAAATCTTGTCACATTCAACTTACGTACTCGTATTTACGTATCCAAAGCACTAATAAGTTATAAAAACGTAAAAGTGTGGCTTGATTCCACTTGGTCTACGATATTGAAATTAAATAAATACTGCAACAAGGATTTTGAAAATATAAATAAATATTTGTGGACATTTTACACAGCGCCATCTAGCTTCAAACTAAGCAAAGCTTGTACTATGGGACCCAGATGGCTGATAGAATACTTATATACTTTTTTTTGTAAATACATACTCATATTTAATACTACAACACCCAGATCCGGAAGAAATATATGCAGAACATACAAACATTTCTCGGGCCGTCGTAGCGGGACTCGAACCCGCGCCTCTGCGTCTTAGCCGAGCACTCGCCCACCACGCCACCGAGGTCGTCAAATACGTCTGATGAGAACTAAATATTAAGAATGACAAGTGCAAGAGAAGAAACATTCTATATGGGTTTTTCGTTGAGTCATTAAGCTTTTCAAGGCCTAAGTCAACATCGCTTCCCATGTCTGTAGACAGATGTGGACAAGCCTCCACAGCACATCGCAGACACGTCTGTAGCAAGAAAGCAGGAGAATCCAGACCGCTGTATCTTTTCCTATACACCACGTGACCCACGTTTATGTAACAGACGAGCTACGACGTTTTTGATTCAAGGAACGGTATATTCGTACTTTGTAAACTTCCAAGCAATTTTATGCTCAAATCCTAGCGACAATACATTGTAGAGATCTAAATCACTGCCACTGCAAGTTACAAATTATTATAATTTCGATAAGACTGCAGTTACATAGTTTCAGGGTCCATCTTGTATCTATCTACATTATTATTTTTAAGAAGTAAAGAGTATGTTTGTTTGTTTTAGGGCGATGTTTCAAAAACTACTGAACCGATATAAAAATGATTTTACTGAGTAAAAACTATTTTATTCCTCTAGATATATCCTGTAGGCTGTAAAATTCTAAATTTTCTGTCTATGTAAGGGCAATACAAATTCATCTAATGATATTCTGTCACCTAACAAGACTTGCAAAAATCGAATTCCAACAAGAAAACACGAACGCTCTTTACAAACAAGTCATAAATAAATGAATAACCTAATTCAAATGGAACACCTCAATTTATATTCAAGTTTGAAAGAACGCCTACATAGCTCATTAAAACGCCTAAAGGAAGATCGTAAAAGGCGCACAAAATTTTCAGTGCGCTATCACGACACATAATGATCGGTCCGCCGTTAAAAAGCATCATCTAGCAACTGGAAAAGCATAATCTGACTCCTTGAATGCATAAAGAACTATAAACGTCAGATATCATCTAATTGAAGTTAAAGTAATGGCGAAACGTACGGCCGTTAAAATGCCTAGAGGTGGAGGGTGAATGGAAAAGCGAAGCGATCTAGAGCGAGTTTCGGTTTTTATTAAATTTACTGCGTATCCGTCACAAATATAACGTTGGACTACGCTAAAAAGAAGTTAAAATGTAGGCAGAATTAAACCATGGCCCGGAAGTTTACAATCATCATTATTATTAATAATATAGTATCGATGATGAGGATCGTATCTTACTAAGCGTACTTCTTCGCTGGACTGGGAGTAAAGAAAAAACATAGAATGCGTCCAGCTGCTTCTCTCCCCGAGCATGTTGTAAATGTCGACTAAGAGATAATATCCTCTCCAATATGATGAGATACAATAAGCAAGTATTCCTAAGGAGGGTTGACGTCAGGCAGGCGGCCGGTCATAAAACACCTTGGCCAAAACTCTTAGAGACCCCACATAGAGTGGGATAGGGGCAGGAAGATGATGATGATGAGGATCGTAGCAAATGGCGATCCGTGATCTCTGCCTACCCCTATGGGGAACAGGCACGATTTTAGGTATGTTTTTACTATTATTAATTACTATTAGACACCAATAGCCCATGCTGTCTCATTGTTGGGCAAAGACCCCACCCCATTTCCGTCAGCCACTGCAATAAATGACCTTCATCTGCCAGTTCCTCCACAACACCCAGACCCGGAAGAAATATTTGCAGAACATGCAAACATTTCTTCCGCAACGGGAATCGAACCCGCGCCTCTTGCGTCTCCGCCGAGCAATCACCCGCTACGCCACCGAGGCCATCAAAATGTTTGATTTGGGCGTGATATGTCATCAAATATTTACTATATTTATTATTATTTATTTATTAGTGCTAATTTATAATTTAATCATAGACTTTTTGATTTATTTCTGAGAGTCTCATAAAAATTTAACTTCGTTGTCAATCACCCAGCATCGCTTTAACTAGATGATCAAGGGATCTTCTCAAGTGTAAAATATTCAAATGTATCATCAACAAATGGAAGAGAATAGCTGATATAAAGTTAATTTAGGCTTCCAAAATAAGGAGTGATATAATTTTCATTTCATTCTGAAATCATGGGTTTGACTTCAAGTGCTTGTTGTTTTGTTATTTGATTTTTAAATAATGTGTTTGAATCTAAACATCGTATTAGCTAATGACTAATTATCTGGTTTAATACAACTTTTTTGAAAATATCATGGTTCCGACAGAATAACAGCGTCTGCTGCTCAAACAGCAGACACAATGCTAAGTCGGAATCAATTTGTTGCTGTAGCACACATCATAATTTGTTTAATATTATAATTTTAGTGATAAGTGTTTAATGTTTAAAATGTCTTTTTTTTTCTCAATTGCCTATGTATTTTTTATTTTATATTCCTAAAATTCTATGTCATGTGTTATGTGTGCTATCTTAGCAAATAAATGTTATGTCTATGTCTATGTCTATTATCTCCGAGTCATTTTCCCAGTTTATGTGGTGGCATTAGTAATGTCATCAACTATGCCGTCCATCCATGTTTTCCATCTTTTCACTAACGTCATCATCTTTCTGCTCTTATCCCACTTCCATGGGGACGGCACGACATGTATTTTTCAACAACAAAAAATATTTAGATCAATAAACAACGAAAATCCAATAAACGTTTACTTAATCATTTTTAGTATCTAAAGCATTGACGTATTAGCGAAATTATTCCAAAACGTCTAAGGAACTTGAGGAATTTCATATCCCAAACTGAAGTAATGAATTCCGTCGAGACAGGAAGCTCGGTCATTGAATGGCAAGTCATCCAAGGAGGCGTTGTCGTAAACTTTTATAAGTCCACTGCTGGACGAACAATTTTACGCTGCCTTCACCTACCAAACATCCGTGACTTTGTCATCGGTCCATTGCCCTCCCAATGGAACGTTGACTGGAACATGACAAAGTTGCGAATGGTGGTGTCATTTTACATAGTAACCCGGTGGCCGCCATTCGAATAAATTACTAGGAAATGACATTACTATACCGATTCTTTTGAAATAAAATGAAATTCCCTTAAATATATGTAAAATATCCCTGAAATATTTAGGTAAAGATCGCTTGATCCAATAGCTAATTCTTATTTGGCTGAACTTGGAGTATTGTAATTCAGTGTAGTATTAATTAAAACGTCCAGCTAAAATCATGCATGAAATAGATTTATTCACATTGATTAAATGAATTAAAAACGAACTATGCCAGGTACATTATATATGTAGTTCGATGAAATAAAACAAAAGAGTCGCACCTTTGTTTATTAAAGCACATTAATTTATCACACACGACACTTCAATAAAATTAACTATGATAAATGGAAAAATTGTCTGTTGGTTTCATCAATCATAAAAGTTAGTTAGGAACTATACGGCGAATTTTAATGGACGATACGACTTTTACGACTACTTTAATAGATTCCTTGCACTATAGTGCGTTTTTCGAACCGGTGTTCTGAAAGGATTAAGATGCGCCTTAAAGAGGCTCCTTTCGTGCACTTGACAAATGCTTTTGAACTTTTTAGGTTCTACGACATTCCGGTTTCCTCACGATGTTTTAATTCACCGTTTGAGAGCACTGGTATAGCGAACATAAATTATACAAACAAAAAGAAAACCGTGGGTGCACGACCGGGTTTGAACCTACGATCATAAGATCGTAAGGTACCACTGGACCACCAGTACTCTCACCATTGTACAATGTCGTTGAGTGTTAAGAAGCCATGCAAACCGTCTGGTACTAATGGCGTTATTATAATGATAACCGGTGGTTTTTAATCATCTTCGCTGACACCGCGTTAATTTGTGAGCAGAACTGGGCGTGGGAGTGCCAAGACAAATCAATACCTATTACCCTCTGAATACGTTTTAGCTATAAATGAACTTCTGTAAGGCGGACTGGTTCCAACATCATTTATTTTGCCACTATATCTTGTCATTAGGACTATTAGGCAGAGTTATATTTTAAGACTCCTTTTTATATTTTAATGAAAGAAGTAGTTGGTACCTCTACCTAAGTGGATAGAAAAATATGGAGACTAATATACGGGGTGGAACTTTCCAATGCCACTTGGAAGGAAAGTAGTATAAATACTGAAGATACAAATGTTACTCAATGGATACATTATCTTATTTTTAAAAATAAGCAAAACTGCATTTGAAGATTTTAAATAAATTACATCATAGATAAATATTAGTAGTTTCTAGAAAATCTCGATGGAACTCTGAATTAAAGTACCCTACCATACCTTCATCTCATTTCAACATTATTGAATTTATAAGTTAAAATTTTATGGTATTCCTTAAATTTAATTTACCATGTTTGCTAATGAGATTTAATAGCTCTCCACTCAATGAACCGGTGACATTTGAAAGGTCTATGCTATGTTACAGAGACAGTATAAAATCGCAACGTGATACAAATAAATCTTTCTCCCCACTCAGTTATAAACACGATCAGATCGGACAGTCGAAAAACATGAAAAGGAAAATAATATGAGTGAGCGACTCAACAAAAATTGCTCAAATCATCTGTTCATTCAGATCCTTGAGCAAGGAAGGTTATGCGGAGCGCAGATAGCGAAAGTAATTAATGGCAGGGTTCAGTTCATTCGAACGGACAAAGCTGTCAAGGATTTCTTTATAGTGTTCTGTGCCAAATTTGTGGAAATGAAACATACATTATCACGCCCGTATCCCTAATAGGGTGGGCAGAGCCACAAGTAATCATAAGAGAACTTGCAGTCACCCCTGATTTAAAGTCCCAAGATGGATATTGTGAACCATGGTGACCGGTGATCGATCAGCCAATTGTCCATATGGATAGTATATCATGTTGGAGAGGATACTATCCCACAGCACAAATTCCGTGCACAATTCATAGCATAAATTCTATTTCTAGTTACTACATGGTATCATTGATTATTCGGCGTTTGGCCAAGAATTATATTATTGAGTTATGAAAAAGGGCTTCGTGACTAAGAAAAAAACCAGTCAAGTGCGAGTCGAATTCGAACACGAAGGGTACCATCGCATCGTACAGATACATAAATGTTTCTTGTATTAGGCCTCCTTTTATTTATTATTTTATTTTTATTATTTGTTGGTACAGCGGCGCATACTCTGTGAAAATTTCAACTCTCTACTTATTACGGTTCATGAGATACAGCCCGCTGACTGACAGCGGAGGCTTAGTAATAGGGTCCCGTTGTTACCCCTCGGGTGCAGAACTCTAAAAAAGTTTGGTGAAAGGATTGAATACAAATCCTTCCTTGTATAACCTGTTAGGGGTTTGGGGCCTATTTTTCGAGGAATATACTTTATTATCAAAGTGTACATAAGTGAAAAAATAATGCATTGAGATTTTATGCGATATTAATTTTTGTATCAGTAAATACGAGTACATAGTCAAAAATGTGTGGTGCTTTTCGACAGATATCAACGTTGCTATAGTAATGAGCGATCCGTCGTTCGTTAGTATATATTGGAACCGCGCAATTGTGTGAGTTTATGTCTACTTCCCAATATAAAAATAGAAAAACTTCATTATATTAATGAATTAATTTGAAAACTATTTCAATACAATATTCTGTAATCTCAAAATCTGATCAGCAAAAGCTACCGAGTCGTGAGTTATTTATCGGCCTCGGGGCTAATAAATAAGCAAATAAAGTGACGTCATCAATATTCATGGTGGAATTACCGGTGTACGTGTCGAGTTGCCCGTCGACAGGGGCTGGGTAGTGATTTGAGAGGATTACTCTTTGAGCTTAAATATTTTGAATACAAAGCCAGTTTCAGACTCACGAGTACTATAAGACTACTTAAGTGCGTTACTCTGATACCTAGGTATGTTGTTTTACTATGGTGTGGTTTTCCGTTTACGATTATGTGTTTTCTCTAACAATTTAGTGACAATATCTCAAACAAACAACATCACTACATAGTATAAAACATAGTCGCTTCCTGCTGTCTGTCCCTATGTTGTATGCTTAGATCTTTAAAACTACGCAACGGATTTTGATGCGGTTTTTTTAAATAGATAAAAAGATTTAAGAGAAAGGTTTATTTATGCATAATATAGTAGAGAAACACTGATAATATTAGAGGTTTCTAATGTGACGTCGTAAATAAACACATTTTTTGCGCTTACATTGCAAACGCTGGCTGAACCCTACGAGATAGATCAAAATAATGTACTACAGTATATTGTACACCTTAAAAAGGTCTACAAAAAAGTCCACGATGGTATTGCACCCGTGTGAAGCCGGGTCGGGTCGCTAGTGTGGTACTAAAATGGATACATGAAAATTCTGTTTTTTAATTCAACATTACTTTCATATTCAAACGTAAGCCATTTCATACTAGCCGACAACAAAAACTTTTCTGAAAAAGCTCACGCAAAAATAAATACCAATAAAAACAAAAAATGGAGTAAGCTCGAGCTAAAACTGGTTCATCTGTCATCGTTACCCAATCCGCCGGGGCAAGGGTTATCTTCAGGTGCAGAACTTGGTTAGGGGGAGGAAAAAAACAATTTTGTACAGGATTTGCAGACTTCTTTATGGAGTGTTTGACGACTCCCCAACTTCGGGATTACGGTTTTTTATAAGTTTGAGAGATGTGATTTAACTTGGTGATTTCTTGAAGGCCTTAATCTTAAGTTTCCTCTTCGTTGAATTATTAAAACGAGTTGGCGTGAATGCGTTGTTTAGGAAGTGTTTAAAGCTTTTTGTTGCAAGAATTGAACGGGGTGCTTTCATGAATTTTGAGAAGTTTTAAGATGGAAAACTATGCAAATTGAAGGTGCCAAAAACAATGACTAGGTATGAGATGGACTTTTGGGGTGAATGCTTTGTCAAATGCCGTATAACGGCAATATTGTACTAAAAGCATAGTTAAGCGTGTGAGGGTGTGATGATGTTTGTGTGTGTGTTTTAAGCACGACGAAATGGCTAAATAAAATTTTGAATAGAGGTAGGTACACAGTATTTGTGGAAGCCGAAAAATAATTTATCAAACTTCATGATTATTGATCAAACCTATGTTTATTAATGACTATATGAAGTTAATGATCTATCAGTTCATTCACAAATTAGGCGTTTTTTCAGTGCGTATTCATTACCATTCAAAACCCTAACTACTCGTAGTCTAATACAAACATCCAAATAGCAAACTTTTTACGACGCCAGACAATCGTGAGCCATTTAGAAAGAGCTTACCGAAGACTTACAAACGAACTACTACTAACTATTTCGAAGTCGGTAAAGTCTGTTCGTATCGCAAAACTGTGGAACTTTATTCACAAATTGACTCCACGTATTCGCTTAAGATGCAGTTTCTTTCATCCGAGCTCAGCTTGTGGTATGGTGTTGGTGATGAGATATAGCGATAGGTACCATAAAGTTATTAGTTAGGTATATTTATGATTGTATTTTTTCATACTAGAAAAAAGTTTTTGGCCCTTTCTCAGATAAAAATAATTGTACGATCCAAGAGCCCAATAAAACAGAATGAAACTACCTAATTAGAGCACATATGAACAGGCCGCAATGCAACGTCATTTTCATACAATGGTGATGAGAAATTACTGATTGAAATCTCAAGATGTGTGCGCGAACCCTTAAGGAACCCAGCTTCCGAGACCATTTAGAAAGCACCACTTTGTACGAACCTTTTTACGCTTTCATTATTATCTTTCCTCTTTTTCATCAGCGTAGTCATGGTTTAGACCGTGGGGGTAATCGCTTCAGCTTATACATTTTGTTAGCATAGGGTTGTATTAAGAAATCCGAAAACTAAGCAGAATGGCGTTCTAAAGAGTTTTGCATCTGAACTTTGTTTTGGAAAAGTTCTGTCGCTGTTTGCCAGTTTTAAATTCTTTAGTCGACGGAATGGATTAAATAGTTTTTTTGTTCGTTGATGTTCACGTGTTGAAAGAGTTGAATAGTTAATATGAGTTGGAAATAAAAAGTAACGTCGGTTTATAAAGTATTTTTGTCATAAAGGTTAACAGTTCACTTTACAACAGATGCTTTTAAAAAAGGACTAACATGCAGACGTGCCTTTTATGACAGTATACAAAAATAAAATATGAACAAGAAATATCTTTATTATATGTACTTTAGAACACTGTTCATACTGATGAAACATCCTCATGTAATCCTCAAGTTTCCAAGAAAACAATCAGTGGAAACTGATAATCAAACCGGGTCGGGTCCATAGCAAACAAACTCGAATGAAGTCCGCAACATCAACTTTAAATACGTACCCGAAAAACAAACTGCCGGGATTCAAACAACAAACGTAACAGTAAATTACACAGTGATCCGGTTCGGGCTAGTGATGTGCGTTGTAATGTTGTTATCTGAAAGCCAATTTTCATTTAAAAATAAATTTAAAATAATCTGCGCACATTTTGACTGAAGAAAAAATATGTTTAATGCATTATGCGACCTACAAATAACTATAACCAAACAAGTGAAAATAAATGTTTAGTTATTTAAGTTGGTCTAATGTGTTCTGGCTTTTACCTCTGAACACATAAAAGCAGTCACTGACCCTCATTTCATAGATTTTCGTTTTTATATTAACTTCTGGAATAAAAAATCGATATGGACAATTGAGTATTGTCCCTACACTATTGAAACAGAACCTACCGGTCCGGTTATTTGTTCAGAAGCAATCTCTTCCAGGGAGATATGATTAAAACAGTGCATAGGACACCGCCCTATGGGAAATCACGGTCGCAGTGCATAATTAGCACTAGCAAAGGCATCGCAATTCCCGCGGCTGTTTTGATAATGTTGTTCTGTAGTTTGAAACAGAATCTACAATCTAAGTTAAAAGTAAACTCCTATTTATTCAATTGTACGCTAAACTAGAAAAATGCTCGGTTGCTGACATTAAGAAACTATTAAAACTTTTTCTTGTTTTTGTACTATGTTTAAAATAAAACCGTACCATCGTACATGTGCTTAAATGTTTATTGTAAGCCGTCTATTACAGGTGGCAGCACGTTCCTTATTAAAATCAAGTAAAAAAATGCAAAATGAAACACGTGTCCTCTGTCTCTACCTATACCAAACAGATGGACGGACGGACGGACGGACAGCGGAGGCTTAGTAATAGGGTCCCCCTGGCAGCCTTCGGGTACGGAACCGTAAAAAATAAAAAATAAATTGTTCTATAATTCCTCGCTCATTTAATGACATGTGAAAGTGTTTTTCAGCTGCATTTAGGTGACTTTTATAAAGAAAACAAGAATTTATCATTGTTCTGTAGTATTTTATTCTTAATCTGCCCTCAGCGTTGCCGTCGCAACATTTTGGTCCGTTTTTTTAAACTTTGTGGGCCTCTGTGGACTTGTTGCGGACCATGACGTCTTCCGGACTTTTTTGTACATTTTTAAGATGTTGATGTTGATGTATGTATCTAATAGGTATACCTATTGTAATAGAAATAAACGAATAATTACCTATGCCGTAAAAGTAAATTAGCAATGTCTCAGGAATATATTAATTTTGATATTGATGAATAATTTTTCGCGCCATCTAGCCCCCAAACTAGGCAAACCTTGTACAATGGACACCAGATGTCTGATAGAATACTTATACTTTTTTGTAAACACATACTTATAATACATAATACAGCCAGAGACGGAAGAAATATTTGCAGAACATACAAACATATCTTCCGTAGCGGGAATCGAAGCCGCGCCTCTTTCGTCGTAGCCGAGAACTCGCCCGTTATGTGTATGTTACGTCTCTTTTGCTTAAAAAAAAGTTACTCTACCCACTACGTATTTCAAACTTACGTTTAAAGGTAGAACAATTATTATTTGAATATAAATCTTAGCGTAATTCTCTTTGAGTGTCACAAAGGCCTAACCCCACATGGGACTCAAAGCAGTCTATTGCATGAAAGATTCGTTAGATGTAGACACTGTTCTTAACGCCCTTTTGTTTCTTACGCCTGTGTTTTAGAGCTCATTAAATAAGAGCGCTTGTACAGTCGGCCACAAATCTGTACAAGTTTCACTTTATTAAGTAAAAAGAAAGAAAAATAGTGTAAGTGGTTATTTAATCAAACAAAAGTTTATCAAAATTCATACATATACGTGTGGTAATACCATACAATTTTGCCGTCAGAACATAGTGGACAATACAAAAGTAAGTTCGTATGAGCTTGTGGTCATCTTTTAGGCCGCCTAAAGGCCTCAGTCATGGCTTAACGACTTAAAAGGCAGGACCTACAATTTAACGTGCCCTCCGAAGCACGAAAGCGCTCAGTTCGTAATGCCACTTGCTCACTTGGTCACCCATCACCATTATCATTCAAATAAAATAAACCATTGGTGCACGATTGGATCTGAACCCACGATCATAGGACTTGCGACCGCTCCGGCGATCGATACCACTAGACCACGAGTCATTTTATTAATCTGTTATTTGTAAAATGAAAGTAATATACGAAATAGAAAACTCATACACAAAAAAAAAACGTTTGTTAGTGAGTGTACAGTAGTACTACAAATATTCTGCGCCTCGGCAAACTTCGTGCTTTGTATGAAAAACAACTAATAGTCAACTAATAATAACCGAACCAACCCTTAAAGTATCTATACATAATTATTGTAACATTTCTATAATTACATTATATCATCATCAGTTTAGAAGCTACACGAAAATGGCCGAGGCACATAATATTTGTGGTACCACTAAACCCCCAGTTTGAAGCGTTACGTTAGTGTCGCTAGTTTATGAGTATTGCGCGGTCGGTATTGTATGGTGCAGTCTTTAGCGGTTGGAAAGGGCTTCTTTATGCGACCTGATATAGGTCAACTTGTTTTGTGTAAAGTGTTTTTGGATTCCAAATATTAGTAGTAAAAGAAAATATATTTAAGCTGGAGCATGTTTTATTACTTTCAACATCGGTACCTATTGTTTTTATTATAATTATTAATGTGAATTGATATAGAGGTAGAGGTAGGCCAAAGAAAAGGTGGATGGATTGTGTGAAAGAGGACATGGGTGAGAAAGGAGTAAATACGAAGGCTGACAGAAGGGAATGGAAGAAGAGAACATGCTGTGCTGACCCGGGATAAGAGCAGGAAGAAGATGATGAGAAAATGGCGTTGAGAGGCTTGCATTCCTGTGATTTATGCAGTATATCAAGGTATTGTGTCAAAATGTAATGTTTGGACGTGCCTGACAAGCGTCTATATATCATCAATGATTTAGTGAACCTTGTGATTTCAGAAAATGCCAGCCTAGCTTGGAAATACAATTGTTATCTTTAAAGTTTCTAGCAGAGGTAATCGAACCCGCTTCTCTCATGTCTTAGTCGGGCACTGCCAAGCCTCCAAGGTCGTCACAAAAACGATTTTTTTTTGTGAATTACATAATTTATTTACTTACGATTGGTTGAAATATATCGTTACTTACCTGCAACAAAAAATTTTCAAATATAAGAACATTATCCTTACTTATTAGCGAAATTTTGTATGTATGGATGTTTGTTACTCTTTCACGCAAAAACTACTGAACGGATTTGAATGAAACTTGGAATATACATAGTACATGTACTGGATTAACACATAGGCTATTTTTAATCCGGGTATCAAGCGAGCGAAGCCGTGGGCGGCAGCTAGTACACCATAAAGTACTAAATAAAACATAAAACTTTTAACCGTCCAGAACCAACAGAGTTATTGCATCAAATAAATATGACAAGGTACATAATATACGGCGTCGTCGGTCACCTACCGTCCCGGAAGGCCCCACTTCCGTTTCCCACAATATATTATTTAGAGAGCCGCTACGCTTAATGCTCTTAGTGCGAATGAGTGTCGTAATAATATCAACGTCTGCCGCTTTCGAGTTATGAAATATTGTGTAATACTTTGTACTGCGTTTTAATCCTACTTTTATTTTAGTAGTTCACAGTGAAAAAAACAATTCAACGATAACCAACTCTGCAACAAAAATATATTTATTTTTTGGTAAGTTAACAGTTTTAGTTTAACCGGGAAAACTGAAACAATTACAAATTTTAACGGATTTTTTTTTTGTGGTATGTTGGCAATATTCTAATTCAAAATCATGTTAAACTAACTTCCGCCGGCGGCTTCACTCGTGTGACGAGCTACTTACGCTGTGCGCGATCACAATTTGAATGGGTGACCGCAAGTAGACATTACGAGCTGAGTCCTTCCTTGTTTCGGAGGGCACGTTAAATTGTCAGTACCGGCTTTTAAGTCGTTAAGCCACGACGGAGGCCTTAAGGCGGCCTTGAAACTCCGTCACAAGTGTTGGCCACTGCTCATACGAGCTTAATTACTTTATTTAAATACCGCACTATAATTTGTCAAAACGAGTCCTAACTATTTTGTCGCTACGATTTAGTGTTCATTTGCTGGTGGATGAGTTTGTAAATGTGACAAGCTGTTTTGAAATTTAAATGTGGTGAACGCCCACACTAGTGACTGTGCCTTCATTAACACCTTTATGAATATTATTTTAAGCGATTTGTTTTGCATTTAATAGTTTGACGAATAGTCTGTGTGACTGATTAAGGGTCTTTTATCAAACAAAAGTGGACTATCAACGCGTCAATTAAATGTTATAGAAATAAATTCAAACACATTTTATATACCGAAATATGTTTGCGTTTGACCAAACTCTACCTGATAAAAGTCAGTAAGTTCATATGAGCTAGTGGCCAGCTCTTGTGACGGAGTTTTTAGGCCGCCTAAAGGCCTCCGTCATGGCTTAACACTACCTGATGTTAAGTAATCAGTGTGGTCTAAGATGAAGCACGCTTACCTAGAAGAAACCTATTGATTCTCGAAAGACAACCATATTATACTCTTCAGGAAATACAGACCCCGGTAGGGAAAATACATAGAATATTCGAGAAGTTTCTAAAAGAGTAGTTTTTACACATTTTTACAAAAGGCAATGTTCATTTTAGTATCATGAGACTGTGGATGAAAACAGCATATAATTGTTTATCCTGGAAGTATATTGGGAATATCTAAGTCTAACGAAAGACTTCTCAGGTAGGTTGATAGACTATGGGCTGATAATTATGACTATGATTGTAACTCAAGAATTACTAAATGCGGTTTGCCATTGCCTATCCCATCATGGACTCTAAAGCGCACGTAACATCTTGAAAGGACAAAATGCTACGTCCGAGGTCGGCAACGTTATTCAATTTACATGCAAATGGGACGGGGCGGGGTGTGACCGTGCCAATAGTACGCTGATGTATCGCGTCAGGACGTGTACTGTGGGTCTGGGCTTGCGGTCCCAGGTAAAGGATGAAGCGTTTAATTTGATAAATCCTACTAATATTATAAATGCGAAAGTTTGTGAGGATGTGAGGATGTATGGATGTGTGGATGATGTAAACTTGGAATACACCATAGCATGCGTGCTACAATAACATATAAAGCTAGGTAATTTTGTTTGGATACTGCGCGAGCGGGGCCGCGTGCGAAAGCTAGTCAATTATATATGTTTTTAGAAAAATATGTTGAATAGTTGATGTATGTTATTTGTTTTATATTTAGAGAGTTGTTATAGTGGTTTTTGTATTTGTTAGGTCAGTCATGTCTAATAAGAGAACGAAACTAGCATTATGTAGTTCTCTAAAAGTTCAAAAACATGTGTCTAGTGCACGAAAAGAGCCTTTAAGTCGCACTTTAATTCATTTCACCACATTAATTCGATAGAACCAGTGATACGACTGTAGTTTTAAAACAAATAAGAGAGAAATAAATCAGAAACTGGCAATGTATATTCGACTACTGTCAGTTTCATATTTTTAGCTAATTCTTATACAGTAATACAGTATGCATCAGCTCCAGTTATTCTGAAAAATCTCCTTTGCTTATATTTTTTACACTTTATCCTAGTTTAGACCAAACCCTGTGCGCGTGCAAAATATGACGCTACAGTAGGTGGGCGGTATTGATGGGTTACATCAAATAGCTTGGAGGGTTTTTAATAATGTCAGGCAGGTGAGTGCTTTGCTTTATTAAATAAGTTTTTAACTTCAGTTAAGTGTTGAGTAAAAATACTGCAATTATTCTGTATTCTTGTAGATAGGCTAAACTTTATGCGTTATATATTGTGAAACTCTTGATGCGTTTTATTGCCGGTTAGTACCAGGAATTAAAATAAAATACGAAACAAAAACTAAAAGGCGTTTAGTGGCTTT
Source organism: Scotopteryx bipunctaria (assembly GCA_949320045.1). Taxonomy (NCBI): domain Eukaryota; kingdom Metazoa; phylum Arthropoda; class Insecta; order Lepidoptera; family Geometridae; genus Scotopteryx; species Scotopteryx bipunctaria. Next base: position 5,206,466 of record OX439450.1, on the reverse strand, counting down.
GCCAAAGCAGAGCAGTAAAAAACTACATTAACTTATCAAAGAGTCACTTCACAAAGGTCAACAACCATTAGTGCCCTGTACCAATAGTATACCAACGGACGACATATCGCTCTTTACCGTAGCAAGATTTTTCTGTTCAAAATATATGGCGCGACTTTCGACAGATAACGTTTCTATGGTAATTAACGTTATGTTGACCATTAATTGTTAGAACCGGGCAAAAACATGTTATTTAAATAATACGAACTCAATCAGGAATTTTCAAACAAATACAGAAACAAAACACTCTATCGATCGCCAAACCAAGAAATCAGCAAGAAATTGCGCGTTAAAACATTTGTGGTCGCGCCAAGGATTGCCGTGCTAATGGCAGGTGGTCGGAATCGATGCATGTGGTCACTTTCGATTTGTCGCGGTGGAGCGAGACTTTGTTGCTCGCGATGGATTAGTTGCCGGATACTCAAGAGTTTTTGTTGCCGGATTGTAAAATTTTAATACTTTAACTACGATGATAATTATAAAACAAATTTTAGGCAGTGTTCGTACGTCACAATAATTGTAACCTTATGTGTTACTCGTAGTTTCTGATACCCACGATACAGAGAATCCTATGTAGTACAGATGTACAGATAGTATGTGTAGGGTCAGAACTATGTATGTGACTGTTGGGTGTAAATTGTATATGGGTCTATGAAAAAATACACCGAAAAAGTGAAATACATCGAATAAAATCGGACACGAATCTGAATTTGCTACGGTGAAGCGTTCGTGGCGTAGCTTGCTTAGGCGTTCTTGATTGATCGTTAAAGTTAAGCAACGACATGCGCGGTCACAAATTGGGATGGGTGACCGCAAGTGGCATTACGAGCTGAGCGCTTCCGTGCTACGGAGGGCACGTTAAACAGCCGGTCCCGGCTTTTAAGTCGTTAAGCAATGACGGAGGCCTTTAGGCGGCCTAAAAACTCAGTCACCAGAGTAGGCCACTAGCTCATACGAACATATATACATACATTTCTACGGTCCTGACTGCGATGCATGCTCGTCGGTTTAGGGTGCTCTTGACCATGGGCTTTCTCCAAAACGTCACCTAATTGGTGCAGATCTTCCTACTTCCAACGGTACCATTCATACTCGTACTAACCCCATAGGTGTTTGCGTTAATATTCTTTCATTATTTATTTTATATATATTCATTCTTTCTACGTGAACTAACTTAACATACCCTCCTTCAAATTCTTGTTATTTGCTCATAATTGGCGAATCAAAGCTCGCTTAAAATCCATTTGTTTACAGTCCACTTCAGCTACATAGCAAGCGACATTGTTCTGACGTAGGTAGAGCGAAAACGCCCCGAAGCTCGCATGGTACATTAACGTCAGCTGAATACCTCAGGACGTCTTCGTTTCAAAAAGGGTTACCAGAAACGATTAAATAGATAAACAAAAAACTAAAACTTTTACTATTTAAACTAGATGGATTTATTCAGGTCAGGAGTACGCTAACAGGTCGCTGTAGAAGTGGGCTCGCCCAGCTCCTATACCATCCTCTCAGCTTAGCCGGCCTTATGCTCAGAAAAGACTTGGTCATGCACCGTTAGAAAATCAAATAAATAAATAACACCCAACAGTCACATAATTGACTGTCCTGACCCCACACTAGAATTCCCTGTGTCGTGGATATCAGAAACTACGAGTACCATGGTACCACAACGCCCAGACCCGAAAAAAATATTTGCAGAACATGCAAACATTTCGTCCGAAGCGGGAATCGAACCCGCGCCTCTTGCGTCTCTAGCTGAGCAATCGCCCGCCACGTCATCGAGGAGTCAAAAATAGTTGGATAATGCTACTTGATGGAATTAGAACTGGTAAACTGCAAACGAAGAATTCCTGAAATTTCACTCCAAGAGAATGTAGCTGGAAGATAGTTTTTTATAAAAAAAACTCAACGTGGATAAAGTCGCACCACTAGAATTTTTATTTTATAATGAAATATTTATATATTTAAAGCATCAACTGAATAAATATTCATTTATAAACAGATTCGAATCTGTTTGTACGCGATCCATCTTTTCGCGTGATACGCAGTGACATAATGCATAAACTTGTTTGCGAGCCAAATGAAAAATCAACAAGATCCACACCAACTTGTTTAATAAGCGACTAAACTTCGGACGATCCTGACCTGTTTTGCGGAAATTATGAACTCTCTTATAAAAACAAAATCTGAGGTTTCAAATATACCCATGTGTAAAAAAATGTGTGTCCGGGATACATTTTTTAAACGAAGTTTTTCGAGAATTTTAAATAGTCCTTTCTTAATATTCACTGTATGTATGTATGTTCGTATGAGCTAGTGGCCAACTCTAGTGATGGAGTTTTTAGGCCGCCTAAATGCCGTCGTTATGGCTTGACGACTTAAAAGCCGGGACCGGCTGTTTAACATGCCCTCCGAAGCACGGAAGCGCTCAGCTCGTAATGCCACTTGCGGTCACCCATCCCAATTTGTGATCGCGCATATCGTTGCTTAACTGTAACGATCAATCAAGAATGCCTAAGCAAGCTACGCCACGAGCACTGTCTCTTCAAAATAATTGTAGAATGGCATTGATTGTACGTTTTCGCTAACATGTTTGGATTTAATTATAAAATAAGCTACATACATATTAGCACGCCCGTATCTTTAATGGGGTGTGCAGAACCACAAATAATCATAAGAAATCAAAGTCCCAAATGGACTCAAGATGGATTATGATAAACCACGGTGACAGGCCCATATAGATGGTCCATCAAATTGCAGAGGATTATGCAAAAAACGGTCTATTCCCAGTAGTTCGTTTTTTAGTTTGGTTTGCCGAACTACTGCAACTTGTAATCTATTAACTAGCTTTCGCCAGCGGCTTTCGCGTGATATCCGTACAAAAAGTAGCCTATATGTTATTCCAGCACACATACTATGTATATTCCAAGTTTCAGTCAAATCCGTTCAGCCGTTACGGCGTGATTGAGGCACCACATCCACACATCTTCACAAACTTACGCATTTGTAATATTAGTAGGATAATAAAATATTTTTTTTCCGGTAGTACGTCTGTCTCTCTAATTTTCTGTTCGCCTGGTACATAGGTAGATCAAATCCCGTTTTTACTACTACAAACGGAGAGTGCAGACATAACCATTCACAAAGGCGAATGAAGATGTTCAATCACCGATGTTTTCACAGCCATTTACCAGACGTAACGACTTCAAAGAATTGAAAAATAAAATAAATTAAAAAACCGCAGCAATAAAGACAAACAGACCATTCCAGTGAAAGCAGATTAAATCTCTTCACACACAATTTGGTAGCTGTTTTTACGAACTGTCTGCAAGGGAAAATAGCCTTTATAACAGTGGGTTAAGTCGGTATGTTTGGTGATAGAGGAATATAGCCTTTATGTCTTGGTGATGTGACAAGGCATTGTTCTGATGTCCGTCCCTCTAATAGGTGTCTGGTTACATTTGTATGGGACTGCGGTTGGGCTAGGAAATACGCGAATATACCTCAAAACCATTGGGTTTTGAGGTTCGTTTAAAGGGTTTTACAGATGTACATTACCTATGATTCATCGCTTATTGGTGACGTCTAGAAAGTCAGTTCTAATCGACTAGAGAAACATGATTGTGTTGATTTAAATTATGTCCAAAGCTAAGCAATTTAGATAAAGACTGAACAGAAACATTAATCACCATCTTTCTGTCTTTATCCCTCAGTGTGGTCGGCACAACATGTTCTCTTCTTCCATTCCTTTCTGTCTGTCGTCATCTCTGTACTCCATTTACCCATGTCATCTTTCACACATTTCATCCGTTTTAAAATTATTATTTTAGGTAAATGATCCACAGCCCTCTATCCATTGGGTGTAGACCTCCCTTTGTTTCCGCTGGTTTTTGCATCACATCTAAAAGCTATGGCCTTTTTTGATGCCGTCTACCCTTTTTTGATATTGAACTCTTTGTTGGATTCTAGGCCACCACTCGGTAAAACTCCACCTGCCACCACTTTATTATCCTTTTCAGACGTCTTGGATTTTCCAGATTTCAGTATTAGGAACCTGATCTAGCGGATTCATAGCTAAAACTGGTAACTAAGTGGTGGTCGAGCAAAAGTGCTGGTCGTCGACTGGTAATGGCACTGTTTTCCGATCCAAAGGTCTTGGTTACAAATTCGGAAGAGCACCAATGGATTTTTCTGTTCAAAAAAATTTTGTGTGCCAGACAGAAATACTAGTACTGCAGGAAAGCACCGTAATGAAACCGGCATGTCGTAGAACATAAAAAGTTCAAAAACATATGCACGAAGGAAGCCTTTTTAAGTCCTTTCAAAACACTTGTTCTAAAACTATGGATAAATAAATAAAGATCTCATTTCTGCTTCCCGCTTGTACTCAAGCCCAATCTTGTACAGTTGCTTACAGTAAACAATTAATCAGTTATGACGAAGGTGCTAAGGCAACAAAGGGTGTCTTAATAAGGTGATACTCAGCTCCTTTATGTAGGATGTAGGCTATTGTTTGTAGCCTGGTTGGTTTCGAGTGTCTTACGGTATTAAGGTTTGTGCAAGAGCTTTTGTACGGAAATATTCAAATGAAAGTATTCAAATGTTTTTCAAATGAATTTATATTTATAGCAAAATTATTTTTCTCTATAATGTTTTGGACTATAAATATTATTTATTTTCTTTTGAAATTAAAAACAGTATTAAAATAGTTCCATTTATTATTATTTATCTTATACTATACTGTATATATGGAAGTTTGGCTGTTTTTAAATATGTTAATTTGTATTTGAAACACGCTCAATCGGTTAAACTGATTTGGATGAATTTTGGAATAGACATAATACGTGTACATGTCCTGAATACGTAAATAAGTTTATATTTATCAGTATACTATGTAAGCAAAGTACTTTACATACTACGATACCTCTTCGCTGGACTGGGAGTAAAGAAAAAACATAGAATGCGTCCAGCTGCTTCTCTCCCCGAGCATGTCGTAAAAGTTTACTAAGGGATAGTATCCTCCAACATGATAAGATACAATAAGCAAGTATTCCCAAGGAGGGTTGACGTCAGGTAGGCGGCCGGTCATAAAACTCTTACAGTAAGATCCAAGGATCATGCTGTGACGACCCCACTTAGAGTGGGATAAGGGCGGTAGATGATGATGATGACTATGTAAGCAAAGCCGCGGGCGGAACTTAGTAATTCTATAAATAGACCTGTTTTATTTTTGAAAAACACCGTTCCTAAATATAAATTAATAAAGCAAAATAAAAGATGTCCTACTTATTGGACCGTGAAACGAATTCAAACCACATTTCTACTTAATCTACTTACACTCAAGCCCCCTGAAGACATAAGTGTCACTTAAGGGAACCTTCGCTTAATATTAAGTTATTTTCACCTCAAAAATATTGTTTCATTTTTCCTATTTTGTCACGTCCTTTGGAAATGGTCAAACTATGAAATTATTTTCACTCTTATTTTCGTTTCATCATACTTTAATGTGACCTTATTTCTGCCGACGACTTAGCATGGAAAACTGGTACCTACGATTTGAATTCACTCTTCAATCTTCTGTTTAGACACACAACGTATTTTTTTGGCTATATTGTCTAACAGCAGGGAAAAACTTCCTCTTATTTTCAAGCTTCTTCTACCCGTTTCAGTAAGTATCTATATAAAGTAAAGTCTCAAAATACATTTATTATATTTATGCTTGATGTATTCGTGCAACATTGATAGCAACTTTTCATACATTTATTTTCTCTACTTATCTTCAGTAAATACACTTGATCTGATGTTTGAACGCCTTACAACCTTTCTTTGACGGATTTAACCGTACTACAAGCCTCTTCTATTTTTATTCAAAAACTCGTTTATCTTCAGTAGCGTTTAGATAATATCTTGGTCTATTGAAAAGATTTTACTCAGAAATGTTTTTGGTATTGTCGGCTTTATCTTGTACATATTTATGAAGGACAGTAAAAATGTGTTTAAAATAAGGACCCGGAATATATTTATTTTGTCTCTACTTATGAATGATAAACCGTGTTACTTGGTGTTGGTTTGTTCTTCAACGGTTCGATATGATTTTCTCGGCGATGGTAGGTCACATGCCGGAAAGTCACATGTTACTTCAAGAATATCACGCGAGCAAAATCGCGAAAAGATCTTAGAAGTAAAAAAAAAATAGAACTCTCAGAATAAGAACGGTAGAACGAAAGCTTGCTTACCTACCAAAATATATATGGCCGCGCAGCATCAGCTTCTTTTAAAACGGTTTCATTTAGAGGGCTTTCTAATTAATTGATCTGAAGATTCTCGGAAATTGTTTCCCTTTCCACCAACTCCCAACAGTGTATCTTTGGCTTTAATTTAGAATTGTTAGCGCAAAGGGAATGCAATTTACGTAAAATAATTGTTTGATTTCGAACACCCCGGCGTTCTGGCTTACCCTTCTGCGGGCCGCTAATTTGGTTTATGAAAAAGGTCTTAACCGGTTTTGTAATCTAATGAGATCGGTATTGTTCCTGGTTTAACGAGATAAAAAAAATGATTTCTTATTTTGACTTTGTTTATCATTAATCCATTTTGCGCGCTAAATACTGTCATATTATTGAAATGTACGATAATGTTGAGCGCACAAACATTTTTTGTTAATAAAATAAACTTACAAGATACAAGTATATCAAAATATAATGAACAAAATACAAAATAAATAAGTTATGTAAATCACTAGTTTTCTCTCAAACAAACCGTACTACCTACTAACTTAACTCTAGTTCCTATAAATTCCTACCATGTTCCAACATTAGCATTAAGGATCAGCCACACCCAGCGATTTGACTTGTTTGGCGATAACGCCATAGAAACGAAGATTATTCTACCGAAAATTGATGTAAACCGTAAATACCTTTACAAAACGATGGGAACATGGATGGTTAATGTTTATATAAAATAAGCAGGTGGTTTAAATTTCGAATTGGGTTTAAATTATTTTCCATCTATAAAAACTAGTTGAGGATTTCGAATGCATTCCTAAAAGATGTTTCCAACAAATACCAAACCATACACGGATGAAATCTCGGGCGGGTCCAAACTGGAACCTAAAAATTTCTAAAAACATGTGTCACTAGCATGAACGAAGCCTTTGAGGCACAAATCCTTTCACCACACTGGTTCAAAAGAACAGGCGACAAGACTAGTAGTAGTCGCACGTATTAACTTACACGACATAATCTGACCGTAGAATTATTTGAATGTGCCAACGCGACTTTTGAAACGCCTAATGTGTGAGAGGCTTTAGCGCGGCTGGCACCGCCGGAGCACCTGAGATGATAACGTATTTAAATTACCCCCTAACTTGCTCAGACTGGGAGCTGTATCAAACTTGTTATTTGTGTGTTTTAAGTTGAGATGATTTACGCGCAACGGATTAGAGGCATACGAATGTGGCGGATAACTATCAAATCTGTTAATTTAGTTTATCGACCATTGACTAATGTATTTTTCATTTGAAAATATTTCCGGAAACTACAGCATTCCGTCAGCGTATTTCATAATTTTAGATAGCAAAATCCTTGTAAGGCAAAGCTTTTTATTTAGTTTTATAGCTATTACACCGTAAATCATTAAGTAGGTAGCTACTTTTTAAATGGAGCGTAGGACAAAAAATTAATATGTGTGATGACAACATTGGCTTAGAGTAATCAATGGCAAGTTTGAAAATATTTTTATTTGCATCAAGTTATAATTCAGTTGTATCTATCTAGTCGTGTCACTAGTTATTTCGAACCAAAGTGGTGAAAGGACTTAAAGTGAGCCTCAAAGTATCCTTTCGTGCTCCATTCAGTTGTAAAAATGTATTGTAGCCATACAGTTTATGAAAACTGCATTTTACGCCTGAATTTAAAAAACGATTCACAATTCCAATGACACGCTCCGAAACCTAGTTTTTAAATTCAACGAAGCATGATCACTGCAAATTGGGTTTTAGTGGCTGAAAATTGAATAACACCAAGCGACACCAAACAATTTAAAGTTCATCATTCGCCCAGTCAGTGTGTCGCACACTTTAGTGAAGCAGTGTTACAGTAATTGGTTCTGACTGTACCAGGTGCCGGCATTGACTTACGGTGTTTTGCGTGGAACGTCTCGCAGATCCGATTATAATGTCATGTATGATAAACATTAGTATGCTTTAGTATTAGGTACTCATAGTTTAGATTAGTAGGTAAGTATGCTTGTTTCTGGCTATCATAATTATTATCATTTAATTTAGAAAGTCATTTTACAAGAAAATAAAATAAATATTTGTGGACATTTGGCACAGCGCCATCTAGCCCCAAATTAAGCAAAGCTTGTACCATGGGCACCGGATGCTGATAGAATACTCATATACTTTTTTTGTAAATACCTACATACCTAATTATAATATATAAATATAATATATTACTACAAAACCCAGACCCGGAAGAAATATTTGCAGAACATATATACATTTGTCCCGTAGCGGAAATCGAACCCGCGCCTCTTGCGTCTCAGCCGAGCACTCGCCCGCCAAGCCACTGTGGTCATCAGAAAAGTTTCGAGTATTTTATGATGATGTTTTCATTCTGCTGACTTTGCTTTTATATTTAACTTTTTTAAAACCAAGTTATATCAGTAATGGTATAGTATCATTATAGCCAGGTATAATACTCAAAGTTGTAACTGAAATTACGCAAATCCGTCTCAACTATGAAGTTTTTGCTAGCATACCTCGCTGTAACTCATATTACAAGAGTCGTACGCTTTGTATTTTATACAAAGCTGCCTCTTCAAATCGTACGTTTTGTACGATACGAAGCGGGGTCGCAATGCACTACATTCAACCGTCTGGGCTCTGGCCGTTCTAACTCAATAATAAAACCTCTTTGGTAGCCGTGACGTCCCGTTTTTAGAGTTCTGCAAGGTACTTGAGGTATATTGAAAGCGGAATGCTGGTGAAATGCACCAAAATGAAAAATGTCCAGTGACATCACGATCAAGATGAAATAAACGGGACAAAGTTAACCTGCACATAGAGTTCTAAGAAAATATGTATAATATACACTGTTAAATTTAAAGTTTTACTATTCGATTATGTCATAATTATGATTGTATTGTTTTAAATATTCACTGTACAACTAGCACCAAACATGTAGAATGTATTAATAGTATAGGTAACTATTTATAGTATTATGATCTATCTTAAAATGTTTTCGTGAATTCTACAGAACCACTTCTCAAGAACACAAGTTTAGTTTTTTTATTTCCTTCACTTGTAACAGGAAACGCTCCTTCCTTATTTGTCTATAATTGACGGAGCCCGGGCCCTATCCAGTCCAACTTCTATAGTTTCACTTCATTTCGATCGACCATCGCGCAAATGTAAGAGAAAATGTTCAGGTCAGCAAAGTCACTCATTGAAAAATAATATCGTCACTGGAAAGGCAAATTTACGTAAGCGCCAATCGAGAAAAAGCCGTTTCAAGTTAATTTTTTTCGTTTTTTAATCATAACTTTTTACCTAATTATCGAATTTTTGATGACGTCAACGTAAGATTTCATTCTTTTTTCATTTTCTATTTCCAGCAATTCATATTATTGTATTTGGACTGCTATTTTAGAATAATAACTCAATATGCCTATTTGGCGCCATTTTGGCGCTTACGTAATTTTGCCTTTCCAGTGACGATATGGAATACCTAGATTAGATAAATTACTTAAACCACACATTGAGTCTGGAATTGATTTGATAAATTAATTAGACCACACATTGAATCTAAATTTTCACGATTATGTAATTAGATTTAGTATATAAAACAAACTTTATAAGAAAGGATTAACCACTTAGATTTAGTCCAGTTTGAGTAGACATTTTATCTAAAGTACATCGGTGTAGAAAACATTCTATATAACGTACATACATTTTACATTTTACAGATTGTGTTCATCGAGCTCGTATGCTTGCTTAGTCTGCGAACTTGTATTATTTTGGCGTTACGTTCATCAAAACAATAAGCTTTATGTTTGTTCATCGGTTTTTAGAGGACTGATATACAATCATCCATTCACGTTATTATGAAACGTGAATGTGAAAAATAACTCAATTGGTCCACATTAAAACTGCGCTCGCATTGAAACTGCCGGCTGCCAACCCCATTGTCTATCATAACACTGCGGTATTCTACTAGCTCCACACGCGGTTTCATCTGTACTTTAAATCCATGGAATTTGGAATAGCTCTCACTTGATTGAAGTAATGTGTTTGATAAAATCCGCTTTTACAATTCTGTTGTCAAATGATAGTTTACTTTATAAATAGTTTCAATTCAGAGTTTCACATTGAAATCTATTGCAACTACTTGCAACAAAAGTTATTATATCTATTTGCAATATCAAGCCACGTACTTGATCTATTCAAAATGTTATCGAATAAGGTGAAGGAAATCGACATGTCGTAGAACTTGAGAAGGTCGAAAACATGTGACAGGTGACGAAAGGGGCACTTTAAAATCCTTTCACCACACTGATTAAAAAGTACTAGTGATAAGACTGATAGCTTACTATCTTATAGCACTTAGCATCGCTTGATGGAAACAGAAAATTGGCATGTCGTAGTGCTTCGAAAGTTTTTGTGACTTTAAACATTCTTACAAACTTTCGAATTTAAAATATTTGCAGGGTTACGTGTAGGATACGTATGTGTAATTTTAATAATAACACAGAGGTGGATGGTTTGGTTCAGATTACTGATAATATGATATTCAGCCTTCAAACAATGAGTGTCGGTTTGGCTTTGACGTGGTTTCAACATTGTCTGCTATTCATTATCGAAGTTCACATTTACTTTTACACAGGTAATTTGAATTAAAGGTTATGTAGGGTACATAAATTACCTACTTAACGAAAGTATTAATTAGTTTAATTATAATTAGTATAATTATTTGTATCTCCTTAGCCTTAGAGCGTTGGCCTCAGTTTTTATGCAAAAGTTGAAGCCAGACTCAAAAAACTATTCAAAGTAAAGTGAACAAAAGCGGGTTGAACATTCTTCCCTGTGAGACCCCACATCTGTCGTCTGTAATGCACATTTAATAACACCACTTCAAAATCCGCCAAAATGCTTTATTGCCCGAAAGTTCTCAAGCCGACTCAAGCCGACGATAAAACTTTACAAGCATAATGAATCTTAATCGCCGCGCCAATTTCCAAAATTGTTCGTGAGTTTTGTTTTAAAATAAAACTTGGATTCATCTCGTTTGGTGGAATTAATTTTGTCTTTTGTTGCGCAATCGGTTACCTGGGTGAGCTTTTCATTTCTTTTTGGAATGTTCTACGAGATAATTCAAACAAAATTATGATTTTACTACCATTCTTGACGACAAAAAAGTATACGTATTCTATCAGCCATCTGGTGCCCATAGTACAAGCTTTGCTTAGTTTGGGGCTAGATGGTGCTGTGTGAAATGTCCACAAATATTTATTATTACTATCCACCCGTGGCTACGCTCACGAATTATTTATTATAGTATTAAGTTGCCTACCATAATATACAGGATGAAATTTTCTTCACCTGAAATTCGTGAATGCGAAAACTGTTTACCATATTCTTGATCTGTGTGGGTGAAAGATGGTGTCCGTATAAAGCCTATATTGTTCGCATTGTGTTACACTTACTTTACTTTCCATCGCGTTGCCTTTTAAACAAATCTCACTAAATCCCAAAGGCTGGCACTCTGTCTGTATCAGCAAAAACATTTTCGAGAACTTATAATTTTGCAGCTAGCAGTACTAGATGCTATTGTAATAAATAATATTGTAGTCTAAGATTGTAATAAGTGTAGATACGTTGATAACTTTACTTTGGCAAGAGAAAAGGAAGGTGATTACTCAAATTTCAGTAGGCACTTAAACTAGTTATTGTCGCGGCTACGCGCTCTTGGCACTGGTGGTCTAGTTGGTAGTGACCCCGCCTTTCAATCCTAAGGACGTGGGTTTAAGTCCGGTCGTGTACCAATGGATTTTTCTGTGCGAAAAATTTATGTGCGCTATACCAGTTCTCTCAAACAGTGAAGGAAAACATCGTGAAAAAACCCGCGGCTTAGTCAGCTCTGCACGTATTGATCATGTCTTTCCTGAGGACAAGGCCGACTAAGCTGAGAGGATGGATGAGGTGCCGGGCAAACTTACTCCATCTTAATTCGTCCCGGGCACTACAGCGTCCCGTTTGTGAAGGTAAAAAAGTTACCTTTTGACGCTGTATAAATCATCTACTATAGATGGTAAAAGGCTTTAGTTTTTTTTACACGCCCTTGTCAATATTATTCAATTGCACTCGAGATATTATAATGAAATGAAAAATAGAACAATTCAGTTTTGAAATATTTCCCAGATAATGTCTTAGAATATTTCAATCTTTTCAGTCTACTAAATATTTATCTTAATCATAACTTACAACACCCAAGCTAATTTCGGATTGACAATTCTCTTGACTATTACAAACCTTAATTCAAGGTTCTAAGGTTGTTTCGGTTGTCTGTCAGTCAGCTTTATTTTATAATCAAGCTTATCAAATAACACAAATGTTAACTGCCCAGTTAAAATCTCAAAGCGGCACCATTCTAACCTAATGGCAAAAGTTGTCTAGTTTATATCCATTAAAAGCACGCAAGTTAGGTGTGTCGTTGAAATATCGCTTTAACTGTGTATTATATGGGTTGTTATTGTGCTAAAGTTTCAAAATTTTTCGTATGAACTATTTGTCAATTTGTTGTCCATGTGTGCCAAGCTTGTACCATGGGAACCAGATGGCTGATAAAATGCTTATAATATGAACGTTTGTGAAAGTTCGTTGATATTTTTGGTATCTTCCATACTGTGTGTCCAACCCATAGTGAACAGCGTGGGCCTCAAAATGCTGCCCTGAGGGAAACCGAATGCAGCCTCAGAAAAGTCGCTAAAATTTTTTTCGACCCGCTCTCTCTGATTCCTCGTGGTTAGGTAGGATTGGAACCACAGAAGTGGTTGACCTCTGATTCCCATAAGCTCCATATTTTTAAGTTATATGTTTTTAGAGTATGGGCCTTTATCAAAGGCCTTCGCAAGATAAAGGAAAACGCCGATACAACGGTATATATATATCTATTCTCTTTGTGATAAAATCAGTGAGATTGTTGACAACATCTTCCGTTGATCTAATTGTTGCGAAAGCCGTATTGATTTTCCGAAAGCAAACCTTATTTTTCAAGATAGCTAAGAGGCGCTACTGTAAAAATAATATATTAAAGCTACGCATGTTCCCATGCCAAATAGTACCTATATTATCCTTCTTATATTATAAATCTATAAAGTTTTGTGGGTCACACACGGCATAACAGAAATCACTTTAATTGTAATGATGTATAAAGGTCACAATCCAGTATTAGGCTAATTTTAATCCAATAGTCCCCCATAAAACCCAAAGTCGCGGGCGAAAATTAGTTGGTATTACACAAAGTGTTAATCACAAGATACGTAACGTAAATAGGTAGTATTTTCATAACATGTAATGAAAACAAAATTAATATGAAATTACTACGAACACTTTGTCTTACGACGACAAATTTCATTAAATTCTAGTGAACAAACCGAATATTAAATTTTGAACAGTTATTTGTGCAAAGTTTTGAATCAATACTTCTATTGTACTTTATTAGAGCATTCAGATTTTAATTAATTGTCAGAAGCTCTACTATTAATTCTTCTGTGGTTTGATTGAAACATTTCCAAAACTTGTTAAATACTGTTTGGACAGGTTTAAGACGAGATTACCAGTGTTTTCGGATCCGGGTTTGCATTGTCACAATGATTGGAAATGTTTCAAATAAAACGGTTCTCAGAAGAACGCAATTTGAAACTGATTTAAGATTACATAATAGTTTGCAATAAGATTTGTATAATAGAAAACGAATTTCAGTTTGGAAAACTTTTGCCTTAGAATTTTCCAAGTATAATATTTTTATAAACCTAATGTTCTCTATAAATATGAATAAAGCTTGTCACAAAAATTAAAACTGTACATTTAGCTTATAAAGAAATAACAGTTCAACATCTAGGAAATCTCTCTCTTTTTGATTTTCGAAAATGAAACTTATCTGCCGTGTTTCCGTCTTTCATTTATTTAAATCAGCTAGTATTTGTTTGTTATAAAAACCCATAACTGCACAAGGTTATTGAATATGGATCAAAGTTTATATCACTGCATAGTATAAAACAAAGTCGCTTCCCGCCGTCTGTCCCTATGTATGCTTAGGTCTTTAAAACTACGTAACAGATTTTGATGTGTTTTTTTTAATAGATAAAGTAATTCAAGAGAAAGGTTTATAATGTATAATACATGCATAATTATAGTAGAAAAACACTGATAATTTTAGGGGTTTTTAATGTCATATCTAATTATGTACACAGTAATAATAATGTACACCTTCAAAAGGTCTACAAAAAAGTCCGCGATGGTATATGTCTATCCCCGTGCCAAGCCGGGGCAGGTCGCTAGTAAACCATGTTCCTCTCCCTAACTGGCTAAATAAGCTCTGCATCTCAGTCTCCATAAATAGAGAAAATGAAATACAAACCGCGTTTCTATCAAAAACCTTATAAAACTGAAGGTAGAGCAAAGTGGTAGCAGAGCACCTACGAGCACCAATTTATTCGAGTCCGCAAACAATCTAATTTAAATGTAGAGTGAAGACTGATGTGGCAATTTTCTCTGTCTCACATGGCCTAAGGGGCTTGCTAGCGAGGTTATATCTCTGTATTAACTGTCGGGCTAGATTTGAATTCAGTAAAATTGCGACCACTATAATATAATATTGTGCAAGCTTTTTTTGTTTATGAAAATACAACTACATAGAATTTTTTTCTGAAAACTCATATTCACGGTCGAGAAAAATCTTGGAATGGAAATCAGTTGGCACTTAAAATAAATAAATTGTAGAAAAATATGAAAAAACAAGCTTTTATTATTATCTATTTAATACAAATATTTTTTTTTGTTTTTTTTTTATTTATTCTAAAATACTCATTTATCTACAAACTGAAATAAAAATCTAAAGAGGTAAAGACAAACTATAATAACATTAAAAACTTTAAGGTAATCAGTATAATAATAAGAAATAAAAATAAGCTCAGTTTTTTATCTGTTTTTTTTTTAGTTATTATAAGTTTTCTTCCCAGTAAACCCTTTCATTTGATATCCATAACATGTGGGTGACTAAAACTATTGACCGCCATCTTTGGGAGTCCGCCATATTGGATTTAGAATAACGTCACTTAGCTAATCATGCATTGTCATCCATACTTAGCTGCTTTAAAATTCAGTTGCTAGATTTGACCCGAACAATACATAACATTCTAGTACAATGCAAGTTAAATTAAATCTTTTAACATAATTTATCCATGTAAAATACTGACAAAGACGCGGGTAAAGTGATTTTTTAATCAAAATATGTAGGTAACAGGGAATTAAGGAAATAAAGATTTGCACTGCTTACCTTCCATCTCCATATCAGATCAACTCAATCAGTACTTACCGACTAAAAGCAATATGATGCTTCGTCAACGCTAGCGTGCCATATACTGACGTTCTTTCTTGTCGCATAATCTGTATAGAAACGCGACGGGAACGATATTACAGTAAATTAAGACAAAGATGGAAAGCGTGGTTTAAAATTGCCATTCCTTTTCACCACAATAATCCACTGGAGTACGGATTTAAAAACATTGCAGATTCCGGCAGGATTTAACCTCAGTGAATAGCCGGCTGCAGCCTGACATGGAATATCTACACGCGTTTCGACAGATCAATCATTTAAGCCTAGCGGCTACAAAAAACGAGGTAGGTATACCAAGGTAGGTCTGTCGAAAGGACTGCCATAGAGCTGTGGTACTCTGACTATAATTTAGTGACTGTATTGACAGACTGTGCCTTTTTTCGGCCTTGTAGTCTAATCTGAAAATCTGAATTAGTACTTTTAACAGTACCTCTTCCTACTTTTTGGAGCCCATGAGAACTTTACATTATTTTTAAATCTTTGAAGCCTATGGATTTTTTTTTTTTAAGTTTAGGGATTAAGCCACAAAACAAATATTTATAGATCAATGTTACAGGAAGGTGATTATTCTACAGATGGTTTATAAGATTTTATAGTACTTATTATCTCAGCAATATTTTTTGGGGTAGAAATTATAAAAGATGTTTTCCAACTACAACGCATATTTATATCAGAGTTAAAAAGTCATCACAAACTACTTTTGCTATTTTTTAGATAAAATCACATTCAAAAAGCAATTATGTTTCTTTTTCCAACATAATAATGTAAATACCCGTTTAATTTGCAAAACATTTAGGTACATAGAGTATTTGTATAACTTCTTATCTCTACTCAAAACAATTGTTATCAGTATGTAGGCCTACCTGATATCTCAGCTCGGCATACAACTCTCTGCGCGTCGTCGGGCCGTATACACCGCGATACAGAATAAAACTTGTAATAACTCTCATCAAGTCATTTAAATATTAACTTCAGTGGTAATATTGATTGATTTGCTGATTTTATTGATGGGTTTGAGAGTCGGTAGCTGACTGGCGTCGTGTCCGTCGAACGGAGCAACAGGCCGCGGGGGCGGAGTTTGGACGCGCAGGCGCACACTGCCCGTTGCCATGGCGACGCGAGGCAGATGTTTGTGATAAGGAGAACTTTTGTGATTGACTGTACAAATTGTTCATGCATTGATTTATTGTGTACCTACTTGGATTCGAGCTGATAAACGAAGCGTACGGTAGTTATGAAATATTTTGTGCAAATCCTGAAGTTTTGAAACTTGAATGAGGCTTATTTTTATTTAAATATGTACGTATAACAGTAGGTATTTGTATCTACTTTAGACAAGTAAAGTATTTGCCCGACTTTCAGTAGTACTGCATTAGCATTGACCCTGCCATAAGAACAATAATAAGTCGTATTTCTTAGAAAAATTGTATTTTTAAAAAACTTTTATCACAGAATAGACGACGCATTTACGCCGAAGCTCAACAGTGAAGCCGCAGGTAATATTCATAAACCGAAACTATCCAAGGGTAAACGCGGGTCAACGTCACATTGAAAGCGAAACAGCACACAAACATAAAAGTATCTACATAGTACGATAGGTGCCGAGTACAGTGCTCGAGGTAAAAGCATCGAGCCATAAAGTTTTGTTTCACTTTGAGTGAAAGCCAACACACAGCTTTATAGCGTGTCTTTTTGGAAAAAAGCTGATCCTTCTGAAACATAAGACTCGTACACTGATTGGTGTTTCACAATATAACGTATTCAAATTAAATGTAGACTAAAGCATAAATGTTAAATCGCAGACTTTATAAGTGTACCAATGAATTTTCAGAGCGCAAGGTGAAATAACAGGATATCTCGTGTCATTTCTGCATACATACATGACTGTAAACTTTGTAAACATGTAAACTATATTACGATTTCGACAAAAAAAAATTGCCGTAAATGTACTCTTTTACACATTCCAAATCAGGTACAAAATCCATACTTATATTATAAATTCCAAATTAACTTTGCCTATCTGCTGTTACCTTTTCACGCCGAAACTGCTTAACAGATTTTGATAAAATTTGGCAAGGAGCTTGATTACTAACACGCAGTCAACGTCGCGGGTTATGGTTGATAAAATATAAATAGGTTCTGATGGAGGTTCTATACAATACAGGATGTCCCAAAAATAGCATCAAGCGGAAGTCCAGACATAGAGCACATCTTGGGGTACAATACAGGATGTCCCAAAAATAGAGTCAAGCGGAAGTCCAGACACAGAACACCTCTTCGGGTAAAACAACGTCGCTATGGTAATTAACGATCCGTTGTCTATTAATAGAATATTACAGCCAAGTATATCTGTACAATCTGTATTTATTTCATCACAGACAATGTAAGACTCAGAAAATAACCAGCTTGCACTGAATAGTGTCCATAAGGAGCAGTTTAACTCAGGTCTCGAGTAAAAAGGGAAATGCTATTCGGAAGTTAGTTATATCAAAGTGTAGTTTTGATAGCACAACTTATATGTAGCTATCTAATTTAAGGTAAGTTGCTAGAAAAACGAAAATTTAAATTTTTCTCTTCAAATGTAACAAAATCCTGACAAAACTGTTTTGACATAAGATTTTTTTGCTAATAATTATGTGCCTACTAAAATAAGTTCAAAACAGTTAAAGAATAAAAATCGAGTATTTTACCTTGTAACGTGCCTTTTATCTCTTTTTAAAATACACAAACAAAACAAACCACTTTGGCCTAAACATTATGATCGCTTACTACGAACTAGAAATTATGAGGGAACAGTTGAACATACATAGAGGTATATTACAACAATTACAATATTTATAAAACAACAAATTTTTCAAGACAACAACTTTGAAAAGGATTTCATCGTAATAAAAATTTCGCGAAACCAATCCATTATCCTTGGGGGCTTAGATTCGAATCCATCGTTTGAAGACCGTGATACCGATTAATTAGTACCTTTTAATCCTTTCTCGTATTACAAAAACAGAGTTGGCGTTTTACTCCGCTCTCCACTAAACCATCTCTTTGCGCTCAAATTTAATCACGATCAAATTAACGATACTGATAAGGGTTAATTTTAACTATTTGCTTTTCTTTTACCAATTAATTTCAACTTACCTCCCAATTAATAATTCCGTGAACATTCGTTCTAATGCCGAAAAACAGGGATTAATAAATAATGTTGATTAGCTTTCGCCCGCGAATTCAATCGCGTTGTACCTTGATTTATTTATTTATTTATAAATTTAATTAGGTAATGAATCGAGATCGTAAAATGCTGTTATGTCACCAAAAAATCTTTAATCATCAGACATTCTTCAACATGTCTGATCACATCTAAACTTCTTCCTTTCTTCTTTTTGATGGCTTGAAAACACCTTAAGTTCTTAATCCTTTTTAAAAGCTAAGCTGGTCAGCAAGCAGGTGGAAGTGAACCATCGGCCAAGGAACTGGGAAGTTAGCTATAAATTACCGAGTCACTTTTACAGCTGGCGAGAACATACGGCTAACTTTATGGGTGTTGTGGGGGGTAAGATTTTAGCGGTTTACGTGCAGAGATTTACCTTTTACCAATTCATCAAAATTACCAGGAAAGTACTGACTAAACACTTCAGTAGTTTAGGGTTTATGTATTGTAGGTATGTATGTATCTGCATTCATGATAAATGGATTTTGACAAATGAAGTGGCGTCGAATTCATCTAGAGTTTATGACACTCTCGTCGTCTAGATTCTAGACAACGTCAAAAAATCCAACATGGCGGCTGTAAGAAGCCATTTTCAATTTATTATTTTGGCTGCCTCTGTAGCCGAAACGGCTGGACGGATTTTGACAAATGATGTGTACCTAGTTGGTTGCGTCTAGATAGAGAGTGTCATAGGTACAGCCTATTGACACTAAAGTGTAAAAATCTAATATGGCAGCTTTAAGGAGCCATTTTTAATTAACTTAGGATTGTACAAAACTAAAAATGGTACGAATTCATCACCATCATCATCATCATCATCATTGGTCCCGAAATCAAATATGTCAGATATACTATGCTACCTAAATACTCGTAGTCGGGTTTTTTGTTATATTAAATATATACTTGTTTCTAAGCATGGAACTAATAAGGTATAGGTATAGTTAATTATAATAAAGTGAATGTGAATTCGAACTTACTTTATTAGGTACTTTATTTACATTCATTCTTTTTCGCGGCTTCGTTCGCTTAACACCAGTTTTCAAAGCCTATGTACATTCCAAGTTTCATTCAAATCATTTCACGTGTTACTCCGTTACGATTGAAGTACACGCATACGAATATCCTTACAAACTTTCGCACTTATAATATTATTAGGATCCCTTTACGCCACTATGACAAAATTATAACTTTCCTCAATACAAAATCTGATGACAATTTGTTATAAAAAAAACCCTCGCTGATCATTAGAAGCGGAATGTGGACAGAAAACTCCTAGTTTTAAATAGCAACGTTACATTACGAAAATAAAAGCTTATTTCGATTGATCGGACTACGTGGCCACAGCTATATAACTAGATGTTGATGCACAGGAAGACATCAATGAAACTTCCGAACTGAATTTACGGGCTTTATTATCCCTTTTACAATAATTTTGGAAAAATGGATTGAGGAACAACGTTCGTCGTACAGCGTGAAAAAAATATAAAATGGCGGTGTGCAGAAAAAATAGCTGAGCACAAGCGCCCGTGGTAAGTTGACAAAACACCGAGCATAGGCGTTAACACTAGACGTAAAAGAAATTTGCTCACATCGCTAACACCCACACCTTGTGCCAAATGTAAGCTGGTTGGCATTAAGTGGATAATCCCGGGTTCATACTTTCATCTCTATAATGGATGCAGTGAAACCATTTATTGCTCCCGGGTTTTTATGATATTGAGTGGCACTTGTATGTTTGTATATTATGACTAGTGGTACGCCCCGCGACTTTGTCCGCGTTGAGTAATTTTTTCATACAAACTTCATCTCATCGTTGCGTTCTCTAGTTGTTTCTTTCTTCCCTAAACCACAAAAGAAATATCCCCTCCAAGTTTTAAGCTTCTAGGACTTGGTTTAGGGTATGTGTTGATCGTCAGTCAGTAACGTAAGAATTTTATACATTTAAATATTTATACCGTATAATTGGTGCCGCTTTTATCGTGTGTAATCGGCTTATTTCATGTATGTCATTTGTGATATTAAAATGTTGGCTGAATGGATTAACTCGAGAAGTATTTTGAAAATTATTTATCGTATATCTGGTATCGGCTACCGAGTATCGAGCCAATCAGAGGAAAATAGCAATGATAATGTTTTTTAAACGGCGCGATTTATTTACATAATTCTATAGTTTTATAGTAAGGTACGTAATTAAGCCCCTTAATAATTCTAATAAAGTGATTTTTACTACAAAAAAATTCATACTAAGGCCTTTTACCATCTATAGTAAATGATTTATACAGCGTCAGGAGACAACTTTTACTTTCACGAACGGGACGCTGTAGTGCCCGAGATGAATTAAGGTGGAGTAGGCTTGCCCAGCACTTATTGCATCGTCTTCCAGCTTATTCGGAATTGTCTACAGGACATGGTCAATACGTGCGGAGCTGACTAAGCCGCGGGTTTCCTCACGATGTTTTCCTTCACCGTTTGAGAGTACTGATATAGCGCACATAAATTTTTCGCACAGAAAAATCCAAAGCCGAGAGGATGGAATAGGTGCTGGGCAAGCCTACTCCATCTTAATTCTAGGTAAGAGGCCTTAGTTTTCATATTATTTACTTGAACAAAAGTTTAGAGAGTTGCTTCAAAAGTTTTAAAACTAAAATACAAACAAGAAATTGATCGCAAGGTAAGGAAATGTTCAGGACCTTTTACCGTCAACTGCAGTTGCTTCAGAAAATGACGCCTCCTGAAGAAGTTCCTCGACTTTAAGTTTTTACTTGAAACTTACCGCAGTCTTATTTTGTAAAGGAAGTAGAAAATATGGTTTTAAAACGGTTTATTTTACGGTCTATCCTCGGATGTTCGGAAAAGTGTATTTTTTGGTTTGGTATGATATTTACTTTCAAAGGTTTTATTTTTCTTTTTTAATGCCCGGTTCCAATATTCTTTCTCCTTCTAACTAAAGAATAACAGAACATACTACAATAGTAAACGATCCTTCATTCGTTAGTATCTACCGTTTCTTGAGTACGTTTTCTAAATAAAAAAATATTTTGTCTCAATTTGGAAGCCACATTTTTCATACAACAAGATTATGAAACACTTCTTTTTACCCGACTACGGCCAAGCAAAAAGGAGGGTTAAGATTTTGACCGGTATGTCCGTTCATCTGTTGCCTCATAACTTCTAAACTACGAGTAACTTATCATGATTTGACAAATGAGGTATCGTTGGAAGATTGTCCGCTGGTTATAGGTTATATGACCACGGATATCCTCTGACTCCATAACGACGACCTCGGTGGCGTGGCGGGCGAGTGCTCGGCTGAGACGCAAGAGGCGTAAGTTCGAGTCCCGCTACAGGAGAAATGTTTGTATGTTCTGCAAATATTTCTTCCAAGTGTGGGTATTGTAGTATTTTGTAATTATAAGTCTGTATTTACAAAAAAAAAGTATATTATGCATTCGGTCAGCCATTTGGATGAGTATATTTTCTTGTTTTTAAACTTTTAAAGCCAAAGCAATTTTGTTATATCTAAAATATTATAGGAAGCTTACTAACTATTAAGTTTTCGGAAGCCAAACCTAATTTAGCAGTACATCCGTAAGCAAGCAAGTATTAGTAATGATACAGGGAGACATCCGTATGACACAGGGATCTCTGTGATCCGCCATGATGGATCACCGTCTTGCATTAGTTGCAGGTATCGTGAACTCGGAAGATTTGATTGTACAGTTCTGCAAGATGTATCATAATTTAATAATCATAAAATGAAATAAAAATTTACAGCCTTAAAATGAAAACATGCAAAGCAAAATATAAAAAATATTCTGTATATTTTGTGTTATACAATACAAATAGTTTATTTAGGAACAAAATATACATTGGTATAAAATAACATAATAGTACACGATGATAGTTGCAGTAGTTAAGAACTGTGTCGCAACTATCAACGCCCACCTCCATGACCACGGAGCGTAAAGTTTCTAATACAGAAAAGGACTAAAAGTAGTTAATATATAACAAGTCTGATATATGATGGAATAGAAACTCTTACATTGCAGGTATTCAAACATGAGTACAATTTAAGATTCGTACTAAAATGTCAAAATGCCACATTCCTATGAAGAAGCGTTTCACAGACATTCACAGCCACCTTCTCAAAGGGCAGGAATGCTCTTACGAGTTTATTCCTCAGTAACTGCCTTATTTGCAGCCTAGAATTGCTCAATACAGTAGTTTCGATACACTGTAAATTTTCTTAAAAGAGCATAACGAAAGACGTGACGGTTTTTGCAAATAATTAGAAATGGCTCCTCAAAGCTGCCTTATTGGATTTTTTACGCCATGGTATCAAAAAAGTATCAAAGGCTGTACTTATGATACTCTCGTTATCTAGACGAAATCAACAACACCTAATTTGTAAAAATCCAACCAGCTGTTTCGGCTATAGACGCAGCCAAAATAATGAATTGAAAATGGCTTCCTACAGCCGCCATGTTGAACTTTTTGACACTTTATAATAGCCGACGACACTTTCGCCGTTTGTATTACATAACTTATATGATTATGAAAGTTTGTCACGAGATTTACCATCTACATATTTGAGTTTATAATATACTTTTTCTGCTCGTTATGTAGATAAAAGTTATAAGGTAGGCCTTCAAAATTTTATCCAACATATTTATCATGAATAATAATATTCATGATAAATATGTTGGCCTCCTGAAGAAGTAAATAAATATGGATAATAATATCCATATTTATTTATTTGAAAGTTTACATTATTATGCATTGTATAAATATAACACTGAAAAATTATATATTAAAAACTGCGTCGCATTTCCCAATGCCCTACCTAAGGACTATGGTTTGACATTCAAACAAATATAATTTATTAATATTAAAGGTTTAAAATCATCAAATGCTTTTGAATTAATGTTGCAGACTGTACGCACACCATTCCGTATCTTTTAAAGACAAGATAGAAGCAAAGTAAACAACTCATTACTCACTCAGCTTTTCAAGTATCACTTGAAACCGAAATAAAACCGAACCCATAGGAACTTGCTTAATGTAAGCTAAAACCCCGTAACTACTATGTACAAGAGAACTCAAGTTTGTTCTAAAGTTTCGCTTAAACGTAAAATGTTACTAAATATGCAAGCATAATCTAGATCAGAGTTTTAGGATACAGAGTCTAATAAAATGTATGCAAACATGATACAGAAGATAAATTAGTACAGGTGTACTTACATAACTCACCACTACTCGCGAGTAGTAGAGTAAGGTCTTTCGAACCAGTGTGGTGAAATAATTAAATGACTCAGAAGATAGATTCGTGGAGGAAGGGATCACGTATCACGGATGGTACAAAAGTCTCAAATTCAGTACCTAAAAAGTTACTGTAACCTGATTTAAATGGTTAAAAGCAATGTTCTTGATTCTAAGCCTGCCGTAAGAACACTCCGTTTAACTTGTGATTAGATATTATATTATCTCAGAAAAACAAATTAACAGCTTTTAGAGGTACAAGAAATTATTTGGGAATTCAAATTCCTAGTACGAAAGGAAAATGGCATTTAAACTACTGCAATAAAGTTCAATTTACTATAAAGGTCGATTCGGAGTGAATGCCAACCCGAGCCAATTCTCAAAGCAAACCGACTTATTTGCCGAAAACTTTATATTTATCGCTGCAATGTCCATTCCGAGTTGCCAGATAAATTAGCCGCAGAACAAACAAGTTGATGTAGACTTTGCAGTGTCAATATAAAGATACTTAAGCCTTACTTCACATTATTATACAGATATGGATCCTTCTCTCAGTAGAGAAAGATAAGATTGCAGCTGGAAACCTTCTGCTTTTTCTTATAGTAAGATATAAGTATTCTTCTTAACATGGACTACCTATATTATGGACGATGGGCTGATCACCTGTCACCAGGGTTCACCATATCCTTCTCTGCAAGTTTTCATAAGATTATTACCTACCCTATTAGGGAAACGGGCGTGATAATATGTAATGATTTAGTAAATGTCAGGAGGCAACTTTTACCTTCACAAACGGGACGCTGTAGTGCCCGGGACGAATTAAGATAGAGTAGGCTTGCCCGGCACCTATTCCATCCTCTCAGCTTAGTCGGCCTTGTCCGCAGGAATAACATGGTCAATACGTGCGGAGTTGACTAAGCCGCACGTACGTATAGTATATACCTACGTAATAATATGTACGTATGTACAAATGGCGAGTGTCTCAGATGTGGCGCTTACGCAGGTCCTCCATATAGCTTTTATCTAAACATATAGTACTCTATCGTTCGTATTGACTGAGGGACTGACAATCAATCAACGAACAACTTAAACCATAAGTTGTAGAAGCATAAAACTTGTAGGGTATTTATTATATTTCTCTTATGGTAGGGATTGCACTTACAAATAAATTCCCAAAATTGTAACTTCAAGAGGTACTTAATTAAATGATACTGCGGAGTTTTAATAAATTGCATAGCTTTTAATGTTTCCATAGAATCAATGTTTTATCTATCTATCTACAGATACCTACCTACTAAGAAATAAAAAAATGCGCAAAATTTAGTCGTCGCGTTACTAGGTACTTAATCTAAGTATTATCCTCCACCTTGCTGAAGGAAAAACAAAATACAAAAAATAAACTATTTATTTCTCGCAACATTTTTAATATCACTTAAATTGATCTAAAATATTAAGATTAGGTATTTAAAAGAAAACGCTTGAAATCTTGTAGGTACAATAATATAAGTGAACCATGTGGTTAGCGTAGCTTGTCGTGCTATATAAAATCACTCGGGTTTGTTGATTATCACTATCCTTGCTGAAGGAAGTGGCAAAATGTGATCAAAACGTGTCACTACTCTGAATGATAGACTTGTTCCGACTTAGTAGAGTGAGTCAAGTGCACGAAAGGAACCTTTGAAACGTACCCTTTCACCATAATGTAGTGGCACTGGTATATGCAGTTTGTTCTCTGTCAATAAAAAAATACATGAAGTGTGTAGGTAGCTCATTTCTTAGTGAATCAAACACAAACCTCTTTTATTATACAAACCGACTCTGTATGTTTTAATTATTCGCTTGCAAGTAACAAATTATAACAATCTGCATAGCACATAATTTTGCTCGAGCAGAGTCATTTGTTACAGCTTATTAGTGGCGCCCTCTGGGACGCTGCCTTGCGAAGTGAAATTGTAAGCTGTTGGTATTTTTTGCTGCTTTTGCAACTTGTGGACAATCATACCATTAATTATACATAGATTATTGACATTGTGAAGATTGCAGCTGGTCGGGGGATGGAGGTAGCGTAAAATCTTTTATTATGTATGTTTGAGGAAGCTTTTGTCAAGCAGTGGATTTCTAATTGATGCAACATAAGGAGCGGTTATATACAAATAGCGGGGACGACTTCGGCGCCTCTAGTTTTTAGAGAAATATTATGTTAAGTAATACTTTTTACATATTATCACGCCTGTATCCTTAATGGGGAGGCAGAGCCAGTAATCACGAGAAAACTTACAGCCACTCCTGATTTAAAGTCCTAAGATGGATATGGTGAACCATGGTGACAGGTGATGAGCCCATCGCCCATATAGATGGTCCATCATGTTGGAGAGGACACTATCCCTTAGTTGACTTTTACGACAGGCTCGGGGAGAGAAGCAATTGGACGCATTCTATGTTATATGGTATATATGAGATAGTTTTATATGGATAATACAGATACCATTTATTTCGATATTAAGTTGATATTGTTCTAGTGTATGTTATACTGGGCCTGATAAACGCAACTATTTGGATGACATAATGCAAAAATTCGATTCCGCTATTGGTAGGTACAACATGGTCTATTTTTACTTGACTAACAGTTCAGTTCAACTTCAGTAAGTTGCAAAACAAAACCGTGGTAAATAAATCCTATCCCAAAATCTATTATTTTGATAATAAAAATGTCTCGTGTAAGATAAGGTGAAGTTTCAAACTAAGCTTTTACCAAAGAACATGAGACAAAATTCTACTGTTATAATAAAATAGACACAAGTACATAACTAAACGCACTAAACGCACTGACACTTCGACACGTCCCGTGCCCCTGTATTATTGTTATTGTGATTATGGAACAAACATGCAAACATTCTCACAAACTTGCATTTATACTTAATATTAGTATCATCTTAATATCATCATCACATGCAATTAACGCACAAGCCAAACTACTGAAGCTAGAAAGCAAAAATTTGGAAAGGAGTTTCCTTTTCCATCAAAATCACCCACTAGGGCAGGATTTTCGAATAAAAGGGTGAAAAGGGGTGAAAAAGTTTGTATGGAACTTTTAAACGTGTAGTGCGATTTGCTTGAAATTGAGTCTGGTATAGTTCCAAAATAAATGGAAAAGTGTTTCAGGATTTTTCTAAATTATCCTTAAAAGGTGTAAAATAGAGTGTCAACGTTTGTATGAGAACTTTTACGGGCTGTGCAATTAGCTTGAAACTCGGTTTGGATAATTTAAATACAAAATGAATGGACACGTGTTCCAAAATAACCATCAAAAAGGGGTAAAATGGATTAGTACCTTGTATTAGTTGAACATGAGTTCTAAAAATAATCAATATAAGAAAGTCGCGGTTGCAAGTCGCGCTTTCAAAAACTACCTTAAGCAGAGAAGAGGCTGTATTCGATTTATCGACAGGTCGTTTTGATGATACACATGCATGTGCTGTTTTGCTAGATTTATGATTCAGATTATCTTGCTCATGTTGTATGCTTCAGAGTCTGGAGAGTGGAGACTATTTTTGCAAAATGTTCACAATTATTATTATTCAGCAATAACACCCAGTGACGATACATGATTGTAATATTAAAGAAAATAAGGTAATTTTGTGGTGCGTAGATCAGTAAAAAAATTAAGATTTTTCAAATAATAATGAATTATGATGCACAACAAACCTATATAATTACAATATTTGAGGGCTTTTTTGCGGATCTTATTTTATGAGACGCCAATTTGTAAGTTTGTTGTATAGTATTGTTTTCGTCAGTAAAATAGCCATTATTAGCTACCACTGAAATCATAACAGAGTGGCTCGGTAAAAGTGATTCGGCTGGTTTCAGCTTTGTAGAGAGTTCTACAAAGCTGAAACCAGCCGAATCACTTTTAAAAGCCGTAGTTAGGAAAGTAGTTTATTTGCTGTTCTGAGTGTTTAGGTGTATTTAGGTTCCAAAGGTACATTATTTTTCAAAGAAAACATGAATTTCTTCCATTCCTTGACTTATTTATGTTTTCTATTTGTCAATTTTATACGTTACACCATCGAATAGATAACTCCAAGCGTCGTTAGTGCGCTTTGAATTCCGTTATTTACGGTTCTAACGACAAATAAAGAGGTTCATTAGGATGTCTCGTTATATGTCGCCTGAGTTGCATCCCGTGGGTGACTTGTCCGAAACACCGTGATTTAGCTTTCTACAGTTTTATGTACAAAATGTTTTTAATTAAATGTATGATAAAATACGTTTTAATCTTCTATCTAAACATATAAATCTCTTACTTTAATTATTGACTGGCTGACTGACAATCAATGAACAGACTAAAATCCAAGTCTTAGATAAGCAGAAATCTTGGACGGTATATTTAAAAATTCGTGAAGAAACCGGCATGTCGTCTTCTTCTCTGTCGTTTCGCTCTTGGCAGAGCATGGTCACGTCGAGGCATCCACGTATCCACGTATGAAGCTGTATCCATACAGCTCTCTGCACGATCTCCCGCTATCTCTCCCTGTTAGCAGACTGGCACAGTCAGATACTTTGTTTCCTAATGCAGGCATGTCGTAGAACATAAAAAAATTCGATAACATGTGTTAAGTGCACAAAAGGAGCCTCAGGCGCAATTAAAATATTTACTTTCACCGTAGGTTCGAAAGATCTAGTGACACGACTTGTAAGTACCTAACCTAGAAGAATCGCAGGGTGTTTTACTAGTATAGAAATAAGTAAGTACCTATTTAACTTACCCCCGAATACTCAAACGCGAATCAGAGTTGAGCACGTCTCAAGTCACGTTTTTTTGACAGTTTTTGATAAAAATCTGTCAAAAACTCGTCACTTGAGACGTGCTCAACTCTGAGATGCGTTTGAGTATTCGAAGGTTAGGTGCTTAACCAAGATTCGATAATAAGTAATGGGTAATGCCTAATGTCTACGTTACACTAGAAAGTCAAACTATTTCTATCATATTACCAACAGAAGCTAGTTTAAACAGCCTGAAACAGCACAAGTCTCCAGATAACTGCACTCCACAGAATAAATAAGACTAAACTGCTTTCGACCAACGAAGACGTATGGAGTATCGCACCCATTTCATTCTTAGCGTCGGTCGGTCGCGTTGAATCTGTTTTATGGGCGCTACGTGAGACCGGACTTGTACTTAGACGGTAGTAAATCTAGTATAGCTATGCTTTACCCAACCTTAATTGCTCAGACCAAAATTAAACAGGAAGCAACAGCAGGCAACATTTTCACTATGTAACATTTTGTATTCAATATGTTAGATGAATCAATAGTTTGGATAGCTACATAAAATTCAGTTATAATAAGTTTACGTACATACCAAAGCAGTATAGTTATATACTGTTATATCTATTGGTAAAATATTATTATGTAATTTCAATAATCATTTAAACCAACGATGAAAATAAATCCTTGTAATAAACCTTCCACAGATACGAATTATGGCAATCAAAGTTCACCCAATCAAAATATCGTTTCCGAGTGAAACGCAGGAATAAATTGGCGCCCAATATAAAAGTGAGCTTGGTTTAAAATTGCTTCGTTCTGCCTACCAAGTACTGAATCAGGTAGCTCCACAAAAAATGCAGTATCGGACAGCCAGGTCCGAGTTTCAGCAGTAAAATGGTTAAAATATAGGTGATTCTGATGAGTCAGGATTTGAGTCAAAAGTTTTTAAGCAAAAGCTTCATCAGGAGCAATATCGATTACTGATAAGCTTGAGTTGGAAAAATAAAACCCTACATGACATATGCGGATGTTTTCTAAGCGATTAACTGATTTTTAATCCTTTTTACAAGTCTATAAATCAAACATACATCTTTGCCACATCTCAGTCACTCTACACATCTGTATAAACCGCACCAAAGCTATTTAATGTCCGTTTAACATAGTAGGTACCTAGTCTCTTAGTAGTTTTACTCTCTTTGTATATAGTTGATATTTTTGGGTAATATTTGAGCTCACAACACCGCAATTGGTTACAGTAAAACAATTACGTGTCAGCTAGGCCTTCAAGTCGAAAGCTCGGTCGTCCACGCCAATAATTGTGTTTCAGATACTCGTATATTAAATTTTGTACCTGCCATACTTCGGCCCCATTTTGCGAGCGAGGTATTGAGGCTCGAAAGCCGAAAAACGACTACGTGGAAAATTTCTGTGCTTTGCATTGTCTATTTTTGGTTCTGTTTTATTGAGCTGGAGAAATAAAGCAAAGCTCAAACTGTTCCCGAGTAAGTCATTCAATCGGTTTTTGGAGAATACAGACTAAATAACAAAAATACTATATTAAAATAAACCACCTAAAATCTTTTATTATCTTGTACTAGATTATTTATAATGCATCAGATGGAATTTTGCTTACTGTTGGGATAAATTAGCGGCTTATAAAGAAAAGACATGGTCAATACGTGCGGAGCTGACTACTCCATAATTTTTACCTGACGATGTTTTCCTTCACACACATTATCATACATACATAATAAAATATTATCACGCCCGTATCCCTAGGGGTGGGCAGAACCAAAAGCAATCATAAGCAAAACTCCTGATTTTAAAGTCCCACGATGGATATGGTGTACCATGGTGACAGGTGATGAGACCATCGCCCACGCAGGTCCAACATCTAAGACAGGATAATACTATATTTTAGTCGACTTTTACGATATACATGGGGAGAGAAGCAGCTAGACGCATTCTATGTTTTTTTCTTTACACACATTAAGCACCAAAAAAATAGATAAGTACCTACTGTAAGTATCAACAAGGTATCAACTTATACAATTTTGTATATAGTTAGGTACAAAACTATCTGTGTAGGTAGATAAAAAGGCCTATTTATATACGAATCGCAATCACCGTAATTAAAAGCTAGTAGGTATACTCACTACTATTAGTGTCGACATCTCAACGTTATTCACCTGTAGAGGTATAAGAAGGCCAGCTTTTACTCTCAATAATTAAGTAAATGGACGCTCGGTACCAGTGGGTATCAAGCAATCAAATTAAGTCAACCCATTTTAATTTTTGCAATCCTAAAGGATGTTCAAGTGATATTGTGTTTAGGGATTTATTCTAAGCTTTTACTCAACTACAGCTATCAAAAGGAGGTCTTAAAAGATTTAAAATAGAATAAAACCGGTCAAGTGCGAGTTGAATTTACACACGTAGTGTATTCGTGCTCTAATATTGTACAATGGTACAGTAGTATTTTATTATTTTATTTATTTATTTATTTACAAAAATATAGTTAGGTACTTAGACAATTAAATAGTGACATTAAATTTAGGATAAGTTTGTCTTATCACTGGGTTCTCGCTCTTAAATAAATAAATAAATAACAAAAAGAGTATAGTAAACACTTATAGTAATTTAAAAACTAACACAAAATAAGATAAGCGCAAGTACCTATAGTGAAAAATGTATGTTGCATGGAGCCCCTTTTATTTTTTTTATTTTATTTATATTTTTTTCTAATAACAGCAATAGAATACACACTGTGATAATTTCAACTTTCTGTCTATTACGGACTCGGATCATGAGATACAGCCTAACTGACAGACGAACGGACAGACGGACAGACAGACGGATGGACAGGTGGATGGACACAGGAGGCTTAGTAATAGATTTCCGTTGGCACTCTTCGGATACGGAACCCTAAAGGAATTTTAAGAAGACACTAGTAATCCTTAAAATGCTGTGGTGTCACGGCTACGTCTGTCTTCAATAGAATCTCTGAATAGGATTTTTAGACACAAAATAAACGTCTACTCTCACTTCACTTTACTTTACAGTGAACCAGTAAATAAGCACACGAATTTGTGGTTTATGAAAAGAAAAAATATATGGAACGGGAGTAACAAGCGAAATGAAGATAGCCTGAAGAAATTCATTGCATCAACATTCAACATTTGCTTCGTCATAGATTTGTAGGTCGAACAATCTAGATTTTATTCACCGACATCCTACAACCTTCACAATGTCATAGGTTCATTGGAGGTCGAAAATACACCTACGCTTTGATGTGTCTCCGTGCGAAGTATATACATTCGTCGTGTCTCTTTATTTACCTACTATACTTTTTTTAGCTCTTGATTCCCAACAGTGGGAATACTGGGAATATAGTAAAGTAACTTTTCAAAATTCTCAGCTTCACCAACAAGCAAGATCGACGATAACAAGCAAAGTTTCAGCAAAATATTTACTTCACTTCGATCTGAGCCAGCGAACCAAGGTGCGCTTTGAAAACTTCAATCTTCCATCTCTATGAACTATTCACGCTTTCTACCTATTGGGTAAGTTACTCGCAGCGTTAGTTAAGAGGCTACCATACCATCGCGTCAAGACCGGTTTTGAAAGACATATCGCTACGGATTTCAAGTATATAAAAGAAAGACAGAGAGTACCGCGCAAAATATTGAAATCAAATGACCCGCCAAATCAAATAATTGCTAATTACAGGAAAATAACAAAATGAATAAAAAAAATTGGTTTCAACAACTAAAGAAATAGTTATGACCTACCTACCAAAATAAAAATAATCTGAAAATATGGTAGGGTTCCCGAGATCTAGATCGAACCATAGATACTCAAAAATATGGATTTTTCATGTTTTTTTCTCTTATCGTGTTTCACTTTGAGAAACCAAAGAAAAAATGTTAAAATTTCATTTTATTTTTTAATAAAAACATTTCATTTACTAAAAACAGAGTTCTACATCGATTTTGGTGAGCAAATACGCTAATAAAATAACTATGAAATACCTAGGTACCAGTTTTATCTACACCGATGCGATGGTCACCTCTCTTCAAATATGTAACATAACATAACAACATGTTATCACGCCTAATGGGTTGCCGCAAGTAATCATAAGAAGACTTGCAGCCTCTTGATTAACTCCTGATTAAAAGCCCCAAGATGGACATGGTGAACCATGGTGACAGGTGATCAGACCATCTCCCATACACCTAGGTGGTCCATCATGTTGGAGAGGATACTCTGCCTTAGTTGACTTTTACAACATACTCGGGGAGAGAAGCAGCTAGACGCATTCTGTTTTTTCTTTACTCCCTGTTCAGCAGGTAAGAACGCATACAATTAAAATATTTAATAAATAAAAACTGCTACTAGACTATATTTTTATTAGAATGCACTTGAGACTGTGCTACTAGCTCAATGTGAACAAAGCACAACGTATGATGTGAAACATTCTTGAAAAACTTGTCATAATTTAAAAATCGAACGAGGTGACGGATGTGAAGACAAATTCTTGACACGATTTCACAGCAACTATCTGTCAGACGTTAAGGTGTATACACAACAATATGACATAAAAGCCATTGCTTGTTGTGTATTTGAACTCTTCAAAATATATTTTTGTTATAATCCAATTTAGCAGCTATCAATCATTTTCTCTATCTGTGTTTTATATATCTATCGGTGACTTTTGTTGTAGAATACACAGAAATTCTATAAAATATCGAGCAAAATAAAAATAAAAACACTTTTTTTCTTAAACTAAACTAGACTAGAAACTTAATTATCTAGAAAATATTATTAATTTTGTCTGTAGATATTGCAAAAAAACCGTCAAATTAAAATGTTATACCTACCAGCTCTTGATACTTAAGTAATATAATTTTGAACAGACCTCGCCTCCGGCAATGACAGACGTTACGGCCGGTAATTCGCTTAGCAAAACCAGGAAAATAATATATTTATATTTTTTTATTTCAAATTATCAAGAAACTACGATTTCTATTTAACAGTACCCCAAATCAATTTTTTTTGTTATTCTATGGGTCTTGAAGTTATTTTAAAACCATTAATCTTTACATCGTTGTGTACTTTATTTAAGAAAAAAATACTTACAAAACAAAATAAATTCAACGCGAGTTCAAATATAAACAAAATAAAATAAGCGTCACGTACGCAATATCGTCCTGTGTGCTCCCAGCTTACCCGGCGGCGCCACCGTCGCAAATCAATAGGACAGCGTTGCTAAGCAACGATCATGTTGCAAAATAAACAATCGGACGAACCCCGGCCCTGAGTAAATTTACCTTCTTATTTTATTACTTGTGTCAACATTTTAGATCTATATTATTGGATTATTTACCCCTGTACACGGAGTATCATGTTTTTTTGATTTGTTTATTGAGATATTGTTTTATGAAAGATGGTTCTGTTGCCTCCGTGCGCGCCCGAAAACTGTGGGAACGGGAAGGATTTCAGGAATTCTTTAAAGAAGCCTAGTCCCAATTATCCCTATGGAAATAAGACTAGGAAGCCCAGGATTGTTCCTGCTTTTACCATACAAGGTAAGAACATAATTTATAACAAAATTCTCTTGATATGGAATACCTAATCTGTCTAAGTAGCACCGATTCCATCCTCTCAGCTTAGTCGGCTTTGTACACAGGAAAGACATCTTTATACATCTTTAGAAAAAAATAATTTCATTACATTATTGTAAAATAATTGTTTGATTTCATTACAGCAATGCAAAAGAACACCAGAGTGGTGGGCCCTCCGAAATGTGGCGTCCTGGATCCGAAGCCACCAAAGCCGACGATGTTCAGAAAATGCTACCAACGAGGAGAATTTCCTATAACCATTGAGTTTACCACTTTTGGAAAGCAGCTTGCTTGGAAGGTACCTATCTTATCTATTTTAGAGCAAAATCTACTATAGGTCTCATTCGTACCACGCTGTGTCTAGAGTGTAAGATGAAAACAAGTTTGGTTCAATTCTTAGACAAGTATTTGCTCGACCTATTCTTACATTTCAAATTTCAACACACCGAGTGTTGTGGTAGTTTCAACAATTAGTGTTGATATTTCAATAGTACTGTAGTAATGTTGAAGATTGAATTGTGTGAAAGAGGACAGGGTTAAGAAAGTGAGTACAGAGATGATGGCTGGTAGAAGAGAACTGAAGGAGAGTATATGCTGTGTAGTGATAAGGGCAGGAAGAAGATGATTGTAGTAATGTTTAAGTCACTGGTCAAAAGGGAAGTTCCTTAAATAAAAAAAAAATATTGTTATTGTTTTTCATTTTCATCCCAAATACAGGGAAACCTAGTTGGGAGTTGGAGCTCAGCCATGTACAGTGCCTACCTACCTATGCAATGCACTTCTATAGGCCAAAATAAAACTTGTGTAAAAAGTGTGGTTGTGTGAGCCAAGTTGTCGGACGTTATAAACATTTTGTAATCTTTGTAAGGTAGGATGATGTTGTAAGCCTGAAATACACTTTTTTTTGTTTTCTGTTTTTGTTCAAATAAATAAATTTTATTATTATTATTATTATATTTAGATAAGTTAACATTTCCTCAGGTGCCTATAGAGAAACTGGACTTCCATCACTACTTGCCGATGTTTTTTGACGGACTGGCTGAGGCCGCCTATCCTTTCAACTTCATTGTGGAGCGCGGTATCAATGACCTTGTCCTCAAAGGCTCCTACAAAGTCTTGCCTGTGGTGCCGCAGCTGATCATACCTATCAAAAGTAAGGTTTTTGACTTATTCGATAATAATAGTTCAATAGTGTTGTGATGACTGAAGGGATGCATCACCATAGTCATCTCCATCGCCTTGCCCATGTCGGCACATCAAGTATTTTTCTCCCTCTAGCCGTCGTATCAGTTTTCACTCTTTTCTTACACATGTCGTCTTTCACGCAATCAATTCATCTCTTCTTCGGTTTACCTCTATCCTAATCTATATGACTGAAGCGCTGGATTCAACTTGGACTGGTTGAAGTTTATCTCACTAATGCTCATTAAGGAAATTGCGATGAAGAAGTCTTTCTTGAAACCAATTACTTTGGAGACGCACATAGATAGTAATAGTCCATATTTGGGACTTTCCTAGCTTAAACTGGTATTTGGCCTAACGCAGTTAGACGCAAAAGCAAGCAAATATTTGATCTTCGTATCATCCACAATCGATCTTCTTTCTACATTCTCTTCTATCTTCAAATTCTTCTAATCAATTGAATGTTTGAACATACCTTCTTATTTTGTTCACAGATGCCCTAGCCACAAAGCGACCAAATGTCATCTGCCACGCTCTCAAATGTATCCAAATGATCGTGACTGGATGCGACAGGGTCGGGGAAGCACTGGTGCCGTACTACAGACAAATCCTTCCCATGCTCAATCTGTTCAAGGATAGGAACCGTGAGTTTTGTTCCTATGGATAGTACCCATATGATAAAAATAACCAGTGTGATATTGTCTTAACTTACTTTTTGTTAAAGGGGATCCTGATGAACTAATGAGTTCACGAGGATCCCCTGGGAGATCGGGCTAGGGGATCCTATTGGACGACATGATATGTTCTATGGAACATAACATCATCAGACAGAATAAGATATTTTTTTTCTTATTTTGTACTATGGAACATGTAATACTTTTATTTCTCAAGTTCTATAGGATAAGTTAAATAAGACCTCTTTACGATTATCTTATAATTCTTGCTACGAATATCCATTCTTTCGATTTTTAGGATTCTTATATAGGACTAGCAGCCGCCCGCGGCTTCGCTCACGCGGTACCCAGATAAAAAGTACCCTATGTCCCATTCCAGCACACGTAGGTAAGGTACCTACTATCCTCAATAATCATTATAATATAATATAGTGTACGCTAAACGATGACTAAAGTATTGCCATCTCTTACCATTTCATAATGACAAACAGTGACAGGGCTAACTTTAAGCAATGGCTAACTTTAGCGAACGAATATGAATAATGGTATGTAAGTATATTCCGTAGTTTTTGCGTGAAGGAGTAACAAACATACCTAAATCTAAAAATTAAGAAATTTCGGTGAATTTAGTAAAAATTTTGAGAGTTAAGGTCATGGGCGCCGGCAGAAATAATTTCCAGGTGGTGCAGATTTTAGTTTTCGTACAATCTTTGCCGTATATGATTGTTAATAAAAAGATGAAATTTTAGTCTGAATGTTTGAGACATTTACAAATTTCTGACTTATTCATTATGAATTTCTTATATAGGTACCCAGTCGTCACGGCTCACACCTATTTGTTCACGACGATCGAAATTTAAAAATTCTAAATTGGTGGGCCAGGAGTACCCGGATCGATATTAATCGATTTCCATTACTTCTCTGAACGCACCCTTTAAAGTACCGCTACTCTACACCAGATGGCACCAGCATAAATGGGATGAACTTAACAGAGAAAGCGCAATACAGTTTCAATAATTCCTGTTGATCCCGAGATTCCCTAGGGGTGCAAGTGCACCCTCTGGCACCCCCTTGCCGGCGCCCATGGTTAAGGTAAACTTTACAAAACGCAACGATAGCGCGTCAAAATTTGATCAGAATTAGCAGCGACATCTAGTTTTCAGACGTAGAATTAAGTCAGAACTCCATGAATAATCAAGATTGGAAACTTATTAGACCAGTAATAATTTATGCTTCCTTTCACAGGTAATTTGACATTGACAGTTCCTTTTCCATATGTTTTGTATCATCTATTACTAATCTTTGGGATCATCGCTGTCATAATGTCAAAATAAAAGTATTCTATTTTTCATGAAAAACATGCCAAAAATAAAGAATTTGCAGGTAATTATGACATCAACTAAATGAGAAAAATCGGCTCTTTAATTTGATATAGGTTATGTGCAGTTTTAGACCAAAAATTGATTCCAGGTTTTCATCCCTTTTCACCCCTTTAGAGGTTGAATTTTGAAAAATCCCTTCTTAGTACACCCCTACGTACCAAGGTTTACCTACACTGAAAATTTCAAGTCTCTACGTCCAGCGGTTTAGGCTGTGCGTTGTCTGTCAGTCAGTCAGTCAGTCAGTCAGTCAGTCAGGACAAAGATTCTTATAATATAAGATTATTTTACCCAGGCAGATGTTTAATCAATGGCATGACAGAATAATTGTCTTTATCAGTGTCATTTACCTTCTCATGGAAGATTTTGTTATAATCTGATTCCCATTTTATTCTATGGAATGAAACTCGGATGAAATAGTATGTAGCTAGTATGTAGTTCTATGGACAAAATAGGGAAGAAAATGTTTCATTTTGTTCGATGACGTCATGTTCTATAAAACAAATGGGAACTGCCCGTTCCTATCTACATATCTACTCGTATCACTTGTTCTTTTGAACCAGTAGTGTGGTGCAAGAATTACAGAAAGCAATAAGTTTGATTGATTCGCAGTAGTTACGTGTAGGCACCTACAATTCGGCTAGTTTGATGAAAGAACAAGTGCAACTTTTAATCGGGCTAGTTCGTTTTGTACCGAACAGAGAAGTAATACACGGTGAAATGTTAATCACTGTTTTCGTACAACAAAAGTTCAGACCATACCTTAGTCTATTATCAATAGGTCACCATACGTAGGCGCTGTTTAGTTATACGGCCCATGAGGAAGTCGTTTGGAAATTATACTAATCACAACTTTTACTCGACAAATCTGGACTTTTCAACCACAAAAGTGAAAATGTTGATTCAATTTTAAAGCACAGCAAAGCCACTCCACGCCTAATTTACCTTGTCAGCTCATTTTAACAAAAGCTTGGGTGAATAATAATGACGAACAATTTACAAAATATTAGCTCTGAGTAAACTGAGCACGAAAACGACACTCAAACCTTGCTCGCAACTATTTCACAAGACGTAGCCACCTCATTTAGGCTCGGTAGCTTTTCAATAATGCAACAAAGTTGTAGGGGCCAGTTGTAATTTTAGCTAAAATGTGCATGCGTTGAAATTAGAGCATAGGAAATAAACTATGATTATCATTGTTAGCTTAAAAAAAGGTATGTTCAATGCATTATGATAAATAGTTTAAGCTTTTGCGTAAATACATATAAATATTTGTGGACATTTCACACAGCGCCATCTAGCCATACAGATGGCTGGTAGAAGACTAATATACTTTTTTTTGTTTTTGTAAACACATACTTATACTCGTAATACATAATGCTACAACACCCAGATGCGGAAGAAATGTTTGCAGAACATACAAACATTTCTCACGTAGCGGGAATCGAACCCGCGCCTCTTGCGTCGCAGCCAAGCACTCGCCCGCCACGCCACCGAGGTCGTCGATATTTAAAGCCTAGACTTCGTGTTTACGTTGATGCGACTTCATTGATCTACATTTTTCATGTTCTGTTGCTAGTCTGTTGGATACACGTCATGTCAAACAAAAACCGTGGAACGCGTTGAATTCCCTAACAATGAGGTTCGGTGTCAACCGGTGGTGGCGAGCTATGTTACCGCACCCTAAAACAACAAAACAATTCCATCCCTACTTAAATGACTATAAGATTCAACTTGCAAAATCCCTGTGTATGTAATTAATCTCGGATGCCTCGACGAGTCTATTACCGAAAATAATATCTCTTGTGATGCGTGTCAATTATGTCGCATATTTGATTGATGTCGTTCGATCGTGTCGCGGGGTTACGTGCTTGTGGCGGCACATACAGTACCTACATAAAATGTTAGAATTATTTTCTAATTTAGCATGGATTTTAACGATTTGGCATGTTAGCATATTTTTTAGCATTTTGTTATCCAGTCAATCAATTTTGTACTTAAGTAAATTTAATTCACTAGCTCATTCGAAAAAAATGTACTAAGTCTGTGGTCGCATACTATTTTCGCTAGTTATCGCCGTTCCTTCTGTCTATGATTTTGTCTTACGAAGTATTGTATTTTCTTTGGATTTTGTCTTATAAAGGAGTCTAGGGGACTCCCCGGAACTTCTAAGCTTCAAACCTAGTTTACGACTTGCGACGGCCTTTTTTGCGTTGTTAGTTGTTTGTAAATGTATGTTTAGTATTTTCCTGAGATACTGAGAAAGCGTTGCGGTAGACCACGCAAGCGATGGCAACGAGCTTGACGCCTTCAGTGACTATCAGTGGCAGACAATAGGGTTAGACCGAAAAACCTGGAAAGCTCGAAGGGAGGCCTTTGCCCAGTAGTGGGATGATACAGGCTAGCAACAACAACAACATAATATTTCAGCGGCCTCAAGGCAGGTTACCTGCCCGATGGTCACGAAGACATTGTGAGGGCAGAAGAGCGTACTAAATTTGACTGGCACAAGACCGCCAGGAGTGCCATAAAAAGAGGCCTTTAATCAGCAGTGGGTGTCACTTGCAAGCATTATATCAGTTTCGATTTATTTATTTACTTTATGTAAAATACATTACAAAAACATATAAATGTAATATGTATACACAGCTAAGATGGATATCAATATCGAATAACGGTTTTAAAAAAGAATAAACATAAAAAGTACCAACTTATTACCCAAATAACAGAAACTCATATGACTATTTGTGTTATTGATATTGAAATTGAGGATCTTTTTAATAAAATGACTTAGTTTTAAAACAAATACGTCAAGTTCAGTGTTATCCTTAAGTAACTCGGTAAATGGATGAGCCATTCTTGTTAATGGATTAAATAAGAAGGATAAAATGAGAGACATTGTTTTTAAAGATTTCTTTTAGTTGAGTAGCGTGCTCTTAAATTAATACTGAATGATATCGCCGATAACAATTTAGGAGAGTCATCATCAATCATTAAAATATCATATCGAAGTAAATGCGTTTGGTTTCTACATATGTGATGTGATGTTGAAAGTATGTAACCTCTACTCGTGACTCAAGCAATTTGTATTTAATAACCAATTGATATTCTTTGTATTACCCATTAAACTACGTAAGTCTATTACGCTTTCAGTCAACAATCCTGTACAGCTATATTTTACAGAGATTTTACGTGAAAATATAAAATAAACGAAACCTCAATTCAAAGGCAGTTTTGATTGGATGTAGCAAAATGTTGTGTACGAATTTTGTGTTTCGTACTATGTTTCGGAATATGTATCAAAGGCTTCCTTACGTATCTATACCTACATAAGTATTTCGTAGGTACACCACACCTACTATCAGATTTAGAGTCCATCCTTTTATTTTTTATTTATATTAGCTTTTTCATAAAGAAGTGGATGCAATCGGACTTGGATGACGATGATGATGATCAACGTATTGTGTCCCACTGCTGGACAAATATCTCTCCTGTTAAATATATAGTTAATTAGCTTACATTTAATTTCAGAATCACTGGGCTCTGGCATAGATCATACGACCACCAGAGGAGAAAACGTTGCAGACCTGATCGAAGACACTCTTCAGATCCTCGAAAGATACGGAGGTCCTGACGCTTTCATCAACATCAAATACATGATACCGACTTACGAGTCATGCGTGCAGAACTAAACAAGATCACGATGTGTTGAGCAGAGTCATTTTATCGCTACGCAACGTTACACTTCTAGAAAAGCATTATTTATTGAATAATGTACCTACACTGACGTACGTGCACAGATTTTTTTATATTTATGTAGGTTTTAGCTTATTTCAAAATGTATGATTGTTGAAAAAAATATCATGTAATATTAGCTTAGTATTGTTTCACATTTGATTATAATAATATTGATTTATGAAAGTAGAACATACTACTAGGTTATTTCTAAGTAATTTTAAAAATACTCTTTCGCTTTATAATCATGTGATATACATAACTAATACTTATTTAGTTTGTAATTATTTTTTTTGTTACTCATATTTGTGAACAAAACTAGATTAAATCTGTTTTTATATATTATGTAATGGAATGGAATTGTTGATTGCATAATAATGGTGCAATTGGTTGTAAAATTATTTTAAAATTTATAAGTGCTTTGCCTTGATTCATAAATATTAAACATCGTAATAAATTATTAGTAAACATTACTTGTTGTTTAATTGCAATAGCAAAATACAAATAAGACCTAACTAAATCAAATAAAAATAGTGTGAAAAAGAGTGTTAACTGGAAACAACAGGAAGAAGAATAAAAAGTGAAGTGAAGTGAAGTGAAATGAAGTGAAGTGGGTGTTGTGAGAGGATTACGTCAGCTCTGCGATGACAAAGTGGACTCTACGTCAGTGGGAGGACTACGTCAGAAACGCGTGAGACGAGCACTACGTCAGCTTTACGTCACTGAGAGGGACTGTGGTGTTGCGAAGAGACGAATAAACGTCATCTCAAAAGAGAAGTCATTTCCTTCCAATTCCGTAACAATATT
This sequence comes from Scotopteryx bipunctaria, assembly GCA_949320045.1. Classification (NCBI taxonomy): domain Eukaryota; kingdom Metazoa; phylum Arthropoda; class Insecta; order Lepidoptera; family Geometridae; genus Scotopteryx; species Scotopteryx bipunctaria. Next base: position 5,164,166 of record OX439450.1, on the reverse strand, counting down.
CTAAGAGATATTTGCCAATCTTGAAGGGTTTGGAGTTCTTAAACAAAGTAGGGATAGATAAATACTATCTGATTGCGTCCGGCTTGGATCTATAGCTCCGAGAAATCGAAACGAACTGTGTCTACTGATTGTTTGCTTCCTTCGAATTTATTGCTCAACTAAATAAAGTTCATTATTTAATGTAGAAAGTTTTCTTGTCTTTAGTTCTGCATATCAAATGCTTTCAGGGAATTTCAGTCTTCATTCGCTTGGCCAATACTTACTAAGTTTTAAGATTCGATCCATGATACAACATTATAATTACGTCTAAATTATAATAAAACTATAACGTTAATTGACTGGCAATAACTAAACCTATAAGTTCTAGAAGAGATGAAACTTTCCTCTTATGATAAATAAAGGCCTTTTAACATCTATAGTAGATGATTTATACAGCATTAGGAGGCAACATTTACCTTCGCTAACGGGACGCTGTAGTGCCCGGGACGAATTAAGATGGCGTAAACTTGCCCAGCACCTATTCCATCCTCTCAGCTTAAACGGCCTTGGACAGGAAAGACATGGTCAATACGCGTGGAGCTGACTAAGACTTATGATAATAATGAAAATAATTCCCGAAATTCAACTTCTGAAGGACGCAGCGGGAAGAGGTTTTTATGAAAAAAAAACAACGTAGTCACAGGTCGTTTCACTAGTTTCAAATACAGGTATATTACAACGCGCTAGGTCTGATCACGCCCCGCACACGCCGCCTGGTTTTGTCATTTATGCTTGATTTTCCGAACTTGAATTTTATTATAATTGAATCAAATGCAATCTCAAGGGACCAACACAGATCGACCAGAAGCAATTTACAATCTGCGAGTCACAGCAAAGTTATGCATGCAAGTGATTTGCATCGCATGATGCCTGGTTGCAAACTGACGCCCCGTATGCTATGTTTAACATGCGTGTGTTGCAAGTAAACGTTAACGAGCCTGGGCAGGGTCTTTTAGTATAATTGTTTTCTTGATGTACCATTATTTTGTCCCTAAACTGGACCGTCCAAGCCACACAAAAAAGCAAAATCTAATAATCACATTAAGGAAAGTAGAAGAGAATCTTGAAAATAAAACTGAGATTTTTATATTTTTCTGTCCTAACTTCTTGTACTTTGGCTTTGAAAAATCAACTCTGTAACTAACACGACTACCATCAAATTAATCCTAAAACAAGGAACCCAATATTAATCACCCACAAAGAAACAGAGAAAAGCACTAAAGAAGCTACGAGCAACGAAATACTAGTAGAAAAATCGCTGCGATTAATAACGAAGCCAGTCTGCAGCCATATTTTTCATCATTATGTGCTCATTAAAGAAAGGCACGGCATGAATCGGATCAAGAAAGAGATAGCAATAAAAACGCAGACGCGATTTTTCAACTACCCTTTGGACTCTTAATGTCTCTAGCCATGCAATTTGCCGTAGCATAAAAGGTGCCAAAGGTGCCGTGCAATTTGTTTAAAAAAGGTAGGTTTTTTAAAAGTAATAAAATAGGTAGGATGTTAATTCAGGACAACCCAAGTACACATTATGATGTTCCATTTATTAGATTGATGATAATTTAATAAGGGTTTACCTTTCAAATAACTTCAAATGGGCAATGCTTTCAGCGACTATCAGTGGCAAGCAACCGCAAAACCTGGAACACTTTGCCCAGCAGTGGAATGATACAAGCTGATAACAACAACAAAGGCAAAGGGATGGCTACACATCGCGAGCTGATGACAAAGACAACTACTGCCACAGTGTATAGTGTAGCTCAACTTACCGGTCATATGATGAGAGAGCAGTTATGGTAAGTAACTAGAACTGTAAATAGATTGAGTCCGAGCATGCAAGCTACTAATCTTTGCGCAAGGTCGTATGATTTAAAGACCATGCGCGATGCATGCGAGTTGCTGCCTATGTATAGTGGAGTAGGCAGAGTGGCGAGTAAGAACAAAAAGTCGGTAGTAGTACCTATATTTGTGCGAGCTACTGACCATCTTACACGACATAAAAATTACTTTTACTTATCCGGTTTTTAAATTATTCTCCTAAATACCTAGAATATAAAATTGTTTCCGGTCCGCTAAGACTGATTTTTATATAGTACTAATCTCGATTCAAACAACTCGACACATTAAGGTGACAATTAAAGAAAAAGAAATCACTCTGATCGGAATTTGTTTGAACTAGCTAAATCAAAGTGTATATTTCTTTGTTAGATTAATTTATTTGCTAAGGTACTCATCTCGAACATAAATATTGTGTGAGTACAATATTAGCTATTGTAGGATTTATAATCCAATTGTGTTTTTGTCTGTTGATTAAAAACAATACAAAGCACAGGTAAAAACCTCAATCAAGAAAATTACTATTTTTTTCCAATCTAATGAAAGAAACAACAGAAACCTAATCAACTAATAAGCTCTTTGAATCAACCTTTTCAATTCAATAGAAAGTAATTCAAATCGATGAAAAAACCCAATTGAAATAATAATCTCGCTCCGACTCTGATGTCTGCTGTTTCCATCAATTTGCCTTTAGACGTAAACAAATTTGCTACTATAATTTTGTTTCTTGTGGTTCTGTATTTTTTTCTGATAGGTAACTGTTTAGAGAGTGGTACAAACCAAATTCACATGTTAGAAATGCACGATATTTATTTTGTCAACGTACCTACCGTTTGCGTAGTTAGATACTCTTGTATAAAACACATGTTTATTTTTCCAATAAATTTAACATCATGTTTGCTTTCCATAAACATCGTTGATTTATAAAGCTGAACTGCATTATAGCTAATCGTACCCAGTTTAGGTTAGTGTTTTTTGGAAAAAAATTTACTAAATTTTCTATTTTTTTTTTACTACTAAAAATATTAATAAATAGTGTCCACCCACTGTTAGACAATTTTTTATTTACAACGTAAGATTTTACTTCAAATTGGGGGACATGCTAGAACCTCCCTCATATTGTCAGCATGTTTGATTTGGAACCAGCACAAAGCACATTCACTAATTGACTTGCGATCCAACGTTCTGTTTTGTGATGAAGGATACCTACATTTCCCTCTCAGAAAATTATTGTGCATTACAGAACTGCTAACTGTTTGAAAATTGCTTTGTATTCTGATTTCAGGAAAATATTATGACATGTTTTTTCTATGAAACTGTATTGTATAAATGCACAAGGAAGATTAGGTATCTCAAAACTTTATTAAATTAATTTGATAATAATGAAAATCATAATTGATTCTTTTAGGTTGCTCTTTTTTCCTTTTCATTCAATTGAAAGGAATTCGGGAGTGGCTATAAGTTTTCTTATGATTATTTGTGGCTCTGCCCACCCCCTTAGGGATACGGGCGTGATAATATACCTATACATATCATTAAATTTAATCAAACTAACTAAGGCCTTTTACCATCTATAGTAGATGATTTATACAGCGTTCTTTCACCTTCACAGACGGGACGCTGTAGTGCCTGGGACGAATTAAGATGGAGTAGTTTGTCCAGCACCTATTCCATTCTCTCAGCTTAGACGGCCTTGTCCACAGGAAAGACATGGTCAATACGTGCGGAGCTGACTAAGCCGCGGGTTTCCTCACGATGTTTTCCTTCATAAATTAATCAATGGTGTTCCGAAAAATGCAAGTGTCCAATTAAAATAAACAAGTTTTATTCCGTGTAAAAACCTCCGCCATTCTAACAAGCGTCGCAATAACGGCCAGTGCAGCGGCAGCTTAAATAAATCGCGTCGAGCAACTGACTGCACTTACAATGTCATGTAACGTATCACTAGTATCATTTTCTCTTTTTATTTATGCATAAAAATATTAAACAAAGTTGGTTTCACCTCTGAATTTCTTTGAGCATTTAATGGCCATTCAATTCGTAAGATTAAATTGAATTGAAAGAAACACAGAAACGTTTTGATTATCATTAATTACGCTGGGGCCACATTATCGAAATTTGTCGAACTTATCGCCTAGAGTAACAAGTTCAGCCATATGCTTTGTCATAGAATAGACAAAGAGACAAAACGCGAAGCTTGCCTATATGTTAATCCAGCACATGTACTATGTATATTCCAAGTTTCATATAAATCCGCTCAGCTGTTTAAGCGTGATTGTGGCACAAACATCCAAACATCAAGTAAGATTACAATATAGATTTAGTGTACTGAACTTTATACTCAAATAAAATACTGTGACGTCTGAGCCTTCAATGTCACGCGCATCAATTGAGAACGCACTCTAAAAAGTTTTTGTTAGTTTGAATTTTCGGAATGTTCTAAGGATGTTCCAAATATAAATTGAAATACTTGAGAGTAATTCTAAAAATAAAAAAGAAGAACGCTACATCAGTGTGTGGTGCCTTCAATAAACGTCGTCTCAGAAGACCAGTCGTTTCCTTCTAGTCCCGTACCCACTACCGTAACAACAGTGTAGGCATAAGGTTTATAAATAAAACAATCTAATAAGTCCTACAATAATCTTACCTAACCTTACCTTCACAACAGCGCTAGGTTTCGCTACAGTTTAACATGCTTCCGTATTTAGACTATTTACAGCTTCGCCTAGACAAATTTTGCAGCGCAGATAAGAAAGAAACAGGACAAAAGCAGCATTACGGCGGCTTGTGGTCCTAATGGGGATTATGTGGGAACGAATGAAGGGACGATGCGAGCCAAGCTTAGTTTTTGGGCAAGATAATGGCGAAATGAATTTAGAGGTTTTTGCTACAGTGTTTGGTTTTCTAAATTTTTGATATTTCTCTAATCAGATTTTTGATTCACTCGTGATTTGCTTATTGAATATCGAACCTTCGGAATCGTACCTGTTCAAAAATATATAATTTCAATCTCATATTTTATATAATAAAGAAACCTATAAGAAACAGGAATAAAATGTATAAATTACCTGATCTATTCACAAAAATGAGACACAATAACCGATCAGATCAAAACAAGTTGGTTCTTTCTTTCAAGCACATTTCAGTAATATTCAATGTTGTAGAATCTTGTTTTGCAAAGAATGACAATAGGGCGTAGAAATTTTCCTCAAGCAATATACCTAAACACTGGACCGTAAACAATCTTTACAAGAAGTACCTACAAAGAAACAGTTACGGTAAACAGGTGGGCGACCATCTGCCTCAGTTTTCCAGTCGATATGAGTGGTGATCGTGTCTACTTGTCAAACTACTCGCCTGGAAGCGAACATATGAGTAGTTCCCATATTTTCTAAGGAACATGACGTCATCGGACAGAATAAGATATTTTTTTTTGTATTTTGTACTATGGAACATGTAATAATTTTATTTCTCAAATTGTTCTATAGGACAAGGCAAATAAGACTTTTTTACGATTATCTTATCATTTTTGCTACGAATATCCATTCTTTCGATTTTTGGGAATCTTTGTAGGATTATTTTACCCAGGCAGATGTTTGATTAATGGTATGACAGAATAATTGTCATTATCAGTGTGATTTAGCTTCTCATAGAAGATTTTGAAATCTGTTTCCCATTTTGTTCTATGGAAAAGTAGGGAAGAAAATGTGTAATTTTGTTCGATGACGTCATGTTCCATAGAACAAATGGGAACTACCCGAACAAATGCGTAGATTCCCATAAACAAAATCCTAGTTTATTAGAACTAAGTAAGTGACTGTTAGGTATGCGGAAAAAATCTAAAGACTTTAAGGAGATGGAGACGTTGTAAACACGGTACCAATTTTAGTGGAAATGTACCTATATTAATATCTGTCTCTAGGACGTAATTTTCGGAAAATAGACATAAAGTAAAATGAAATAGTAAATATATCTACTTATTATATATTTTTTTACCGTTTTATCTGCTGTGATAAATCCCTATTCAAAGATTTGTTTCCTGATAGGTATTCCTACTAAATTGTGTATTTTATAGCCGTCTTCATTAATTCAGGCATCGCAATAGTAAGTTCTCCTCTACAATATTAATGAATTGAACAACATCTGTAACAATACAATTTAGGCTCTAAAACGATTTGCTTAATCCAAATCCTCAAACAAACCTCATTAAAATGGCGTCGTCAAACTTACCGGATTACTAAAACAATAGTTCGGAGACAATTACAGGCCGATGCAATTAGAGGGGGATTACAGAAACGCGATCGCACAAAGCAACGAAACAATTAATACGCAGTATCGTGGCGATGACAGCAAATCAATGGACCAATCATAGCCTGTCTGGCTAGAGCGACCGACAACAGCTATCAAGCTGAAAACTACTTAGATTATAAATCGTAAAAAGTTAGGTACTTTCCTCCAAAATTTGCGTAAACTATTTCACAACTACGGTAAAGCAAATCAGTACAGTAATACAGTACATAATCATACAGAAGTTTTTACAGATTCCATTGGGCTCTTGGCTATGTAGAGAAGTTGGCACGCTATGAAATATTGAAGTTTGATGTATTTGGTTGAAGGGTGCAGTGAAAGATAGACTTCATGTTTGGATGCGTGTTTACCAGTCTGAGGTGCAATGAGTTGTGTTTTACAATGTAGTACAACATTATGTAGCTGCCCATGTTATGTAACGATGTTCTAAGCTATGGCTACAAATATGCTAAGTTGTGCGCTAACACCGCAAGATGCTTTCAAATTTAAAATGTGTTTTTTTTTGTCATTTGGAATAGAATTTGGTAGACTATAGTCTGAAAAACCTTTGTAGTAGAAAATCAAATATTTTTCACAACAGATTTAGATCGATGATCATTTCACCAATATAAATTACTTTTGCTTATCAGTTTGTTTTTGATTTTTATTTTCAACTCTACTATCTAAACTCTTGATGAATAGTTGCCCTGAAATCAGAAACCGTAATTGGTATCATAATTTGAGATGTCTAAATTATGACACAGAATATGTAGCACCAAGTGATGTCGATAATCGATTATCAGAATATTCGACCATAATCGATGATGACAAATAATTTGAGGTTTATAATGAAAAACCATAGGCAAACCTCAAATAATTGATTACGAAAATAACCGATTATCAACATCACTACCAAGAACAGGTAAGGTGTTAAAACAGTCCCCTCAAATAGTCTACTATGATTAAGTACTCCATCAGTTTGACACCAGCTACAGTGTTTCACGGATGCTGCTGTTGACAGCAAATCAATGGACTTCATAATGACCGGCCGTCTGATAATTAAAGCGAACGTTAATTCTGCCTTTACCCTGCATGCCTGGTAATACAGTTGGCAAAGCTAAAAATAAAGGTAATGATGATCAACTGTCGATGTGCGAGTAAGTTTTTATCAACATCATACATTTTTAACTTACATAATATTTGTATTTGTACTGTTTTTCGTAAACTCATTTAATTTAAACAAAGATATAACTAATAGATAAACTTAACTACTAAAAGTTACGGTTCCTGTTTCATTTATTAGGCTGTAAATACAATTTCTACAAACTTAATAGTTGGTAAACAAGCAGATAATCGCGGTTCAGATCTCGTAATATGATTCTCTTCTGGAGTTTTATGTCTGTAGAACGTTTTAGCCTATTCGTTGATTCAGTCAGTTCTGTCAGTTAGCTACATAAGAGTTTAAAACTTTAACCAACTAAGTGTAAACGAGTAATTGATCAGATGAAGCTTTACTGCACTCTCCGCACTCAGAGCACAACTAATACTGCCCCCGGCTTCACCCGCAGTTACGTAATCGCATTGCTGTGAGATTAACAGCAAATAAACTTCGTGTACTTTTTCCGTCTTATATTCAATGCGTTGAATACAAATCCCTTATGTTTTTTGACAGGCCGTTCGCTTGAAACTTTTTATCTGAATAGTTGTCGGACACAAATCCTTATTCACATGAACTGGAAGACGAGTCCTGACAGAGGCTTTTAAATATTTATTTTTCCTTTGATGCCATAAATAAATCTGATTTTCTTAAGTTGAAGGAAAACATAAATGTGTTCTTATTTGGACTGTAATATTTTATAAGTAGAAAGAAACATTAAAAAGAAATGAATGGACGGTTCACACTTAGGTAGGCAGACATGTTGTAACGACATTTTTGTGACCTATTTTTTATATTCAACTTACGAATTTTTATTGAAAAAGTAATAATTTATTTAACTAAATTGTTTCATTGAGTGACTTGTATATGTAAAAATATATTATAATCAAAAAGACATCATCAGTGATGGTAGCCTAAAATTATTATAGAATGAAAGATCGGCAATAGGAACTAATAATTTCAAAGTACATATTTTCGGTTAAAGCAAGTACATATTGTATCTACCTACAGTAAATCCTGTCCTTATTTATAGAACCAATAACTCCTGATAAATCTTGGCGCTATCGAGGCTTTATTGATCATAAGTGCATTGAAGCATGTTTATTGCAAACTAGAATACCATATTTCTTGGAGCGTAAACATCAAAATAGGTGCTACTATTGGAACCTAAATAGGTTAGTTCAGATATTCGATCGAAACTCGAATTCGAATGGAGTGAGAAAGGAAAATGCTGTAATACCCTTTTCTTTGCGTTTACCTCACTTTTTTAGGGTTGCCTACGTTATTATAGATTTGGTTCAGTTAGAGCAACGCATAAGTTCCAAAGGAACAAGGATCTATTGCGTCCAGAAAAAACTCGCTTGTCAAAAGAGAGGATGTTATCCAACTTTCTGAAATCCATAGTAGGTACAGTGATCAGTTAACAAGCTTGCGAGATTTTCGCATGAGTTCACGCACTAACTACGCATTTATACGGCTGGCCGGCGCCTACCTCCAGCTGACACATCCAAGATCCATCCTTATCACCTTGGCATAAGAAACAAGATCTTTTAAAACTGAAAAGTGGGAGTCATGTCGTAATAAGTTTTTCGCATTCAAAGGTGATGGAAATTTCAAGAGAGTAATGTAAATTCAACTTAGGTAAGAAATTTATTTTTCTGAGAAATTGCACCTCTTTACCAGGAAATCACATAGAATATGAGTTCAATAATGTAATATTATTTATTAAAAAATGTAATATTATTTGGTAAATACAATCAATTTCACGCTGTCAAAGGCATCAAAGCAGAATGCAGTGATTTTCTCTTCTGTGATCAAAACAACGTTCACCTCGCAGATCGGCTTTTGATCCACAAAGACACCTAGTCTATTGAGGCCACCGTTGCATAGTCCAATATCGTAGACCCCCCCGTAGCCAGTAGTCCATTTCATCGCTTGTTGAGATCTATCTATTCTGGTTACTGAATACCTATGCATGCATACTACATAACTGTTCTATGTGCTACAAACTGACAGAGTGCTCCATTATCTAGAACTTTTTATAGAAGTTGTTTTCTAGCTAGGAAATTATATGAGTAAACTGCAAGTACAAATTTAAGTGTGCTCGTACGCCAGATAATTTCCTGAGGCAGACTACTAATATGATTAAAACCACGGTAGAAATCTAATTTCACAATATCACCGTCACAGGAAGCTCCATAATGCAATTTCACCGCAATGGATCGACCGGGGCGCGCAAACAATTTTTTCACCCGCCACCCAGTGACCTAATTTCTGCTCAGGTGACCTAAACTCACATTTCCACCAATAGTATACAAGAGCCTGTCAATTGGTTAACTATATTAACCAATGGTAAGCCTAGGCGTGGCGTGGCAAAACGCCAAGCCAAATGTGCCAAGCTGCATCTTTTACGCCTATTCACTTGTTGATTTTGGCGGAAGTTATACACTGTAGGTTGTTGAGAATGTGAGGCGATTCGGCAGTAGGAGGTCTTAGACAGCTCGGAATATTGTAGTGCAAGACTAAAGTAGGCTGGTTGAACTTGGGTAGGCTGTCGCGTTCATAGTTATGTAGGTCATAAGACATTTCTTATTGGACAGGTCTTGGCTCGCTACTTGCTGGGAGTTTATTCTCAAGGAGCTCTCGTTGCCTGTTTTTATTGGAGTCAACTTATTACTACAACTGCCTTCTTATAGTAGAGTAATAAGGCATCAGTTGCTTCATATTTGATTTTAGAAAAAATAGGTTTACTCATAGACTATAGGTAAGTACTTAGAATAAAAACTTTTTTAACATTGTTTAAAATTAATTTATTGTCGCTGATTAATATTGTGTAAAAGTTGACGCTTCTTTAAAATTAATTTAGTTACATATTTTTTATTACTTTATTTTTTGCCGATTTGAACGAATCTTTTATAAGTAAAAAAGTAATAAAAAAATAATCATATAATAAAGTCATTATAATTATAATTAATCATATTGGACAATATATTCCAAACTCTTATACAAGAGCATCCATATAAATTCCATTCTGTTAGAGGACTTGCAAAAAAGCAATCAAAACGGAATCACATTACGGAAAACTTTGTACGGCATGTTTTCGTTTTAATTTCAAACGGAGACGGAAGATGATGCCTCTCAAAGTCCCGTCTAGAGCTAAATTAAAACTCGGCTTTGCGAAGAAGTAAATTTTTTATTTATTTGTTTGATATCACGTCACTCGATGTCCTCTTTGAATAAAAATAAAAACGAGTTATTTAAAATTTAATTAAAAATATAATTTAAGCATCATTTCTTTCGGATTATGATAATTACCTAACTATTATTTAATACTACATGTATGTTTCAAGTTTCATTTAAATCCATTCAGCCGATACGCTGTCACTGAGGCACACACATATAATAATATATTATACAACACATACATACAAACATTCAACGATCCTTATAAACTTTCAAATTTATAATAGGTATTGGTGATGCAACGATTTGGTAAATCTATAATGTTACTTCTATTTTCGTAAATCAATAACTAAATCACCTAGTGAATGTAGCCTTGTGTATGGTATCTTCACTCAATAATTTTACCCTTGATACCTTTAGTAGTCGGATTTGTAATCGGTTCAATAATCCGAAGTACTGTCGTCAGAAGCTTCCTCTATGCGTGGTTCGATACACGCTTCACAATTTATTATATGTCGTACGCGAAAGCCTCTTATTTCATTCGAAGACATAAAGACAGGCTAGATCATGCAATATCGTGTACGCTAAAGACGCACGTGGGCTGGCAGCCTGCCAAGATGCAAGGGCAATCTGCCACAACGTTTTAAATATACGATAGAATGGTACAAGAGATAGGAGGCAGCGTTGTTAGATTAAAATTTATAAAAGTGATTTGTCCCAATATACAAGTAAAAGCGTGTCAGATATGAACTCAACTCATGTGTACCTTACATAATTATAAATAAATAAATAATAATAAATAACACCCAACAGTCACATACATAGTCCTGACCCCACACTAGGATTCCCTGTGTCGTGCGTATCAGAAACTACGAGTATTATGGTACCACAACACCCAGACCCGGAAGAAATATTTACAGATCATGCAAACATTTCTTCCGCAGCGGGAATCGAACCCGCACCTCTTGCGTCTCTGCCGAGCAATCGCCCGCCACGCCACCGAGGCCGTCCATTATCTACTATCAGTTCATTCATTGATTCTGATTCATTTCAATCAATTAAGAAAACATGCGCAAAATTAAGCTTTTTTGAGGCGAACTTTCATCTTCACCACACTTGTTCCTAGAATTTATTTCTACAAAATTCTTGTCTCTTCATAAATTGTAAAAAAAACTTACTCAGTTGCAAAAGCATAGTGTCAATACACACAGCCACTCAAAACAAGTAGAAGTGACAAAATATCAGAAACTCGTGTTTTCTATAACTTGTACCAAACAACGGGATCATATGCATGCAATTTGTTGGCGACAAGCTATGGGGTCTCATTTTTACAATGAAGCTCAATTTTGCTTGTTAGAGATGCGACGTGTCGTGGTACCTACACGACTTTCATACGCCGATTTTATTTTGGAAACGTTTCTTGTTTCTTTTCAAGAGATAAGGTAGGTATACCTTAAAATACCTATTGGGTATTTTCTTATTTTTATTTATTATCTTTATCAAAGATTTTGTGCTGCCTAATAGACGACGGATCGTTCATTATATAGCAACATTGTAAACTGTCGAATAGCGCTATTCATTTCCAGAAAAACCATTGCTATGGTAATAAACGATCCTTCCTCCATTAGTAGAACATTGGAATCAGGCATAACCTAAACATATTTACACTGAGAGTCAAACGTTTTTCCAGGTATTAAAACCTTCTTCTCCGTAACACGCTATCTCGTATACCATTGATTTACCATGCCGCCGAGCGCAGATTCAATCACTCACATCATAATTTATTTCCACACCATTTGGCACTTGTAACTTGATTTGGGAAACACGAGAAGTCGTATGAAGGTGCTTTTTATATACTATAGACGAAAATGGGTATGTCATGGATGTTTTTATTTTGCGTTGAGTTTTTTTTTCATACTAACTTCATCTTCCGGCTGAGTTAGTCTCTGATTCCTCAAGCCGAAGATAAGCCGCGATGGCGCTCATCAGGGGAGGCCTATGTCCAGCCGTGGAGTGCTATAAGCTGATGATGATGATATACCCTCACCCATACATACACACTTGGCCAATTTTAAGAGAATTAATAATTCTTCACACAATTAAATCATTACCTTTATCATCAAGAGGAATCATACAATTTTTTTGTTTAAAATGCGGTTGTAGACCTATCGACTCGCCCTAACTGGCCTATCGACTTTGAACGCTGCTTATATCATCTTTTTTACTGTCATGACTGACTGACTGTGTGACATGGTGATTGGTGATTCTCTCAGGTGTTTATTTCATACTTAGAAAGTCGATGAGCTTTTCATAGTCTTAGTAGAAGCGCTCGTGATGTGTTTGCTTAGACGTTCTTGACTTATCGTTGAAGTTAAGCAACTTTGTGCGTGGTCATAATTGGGATGGGTGACCGCAAGTGGCATTACAAGCCGAACGCTTCCGTGTTTCGGAGGGCACGTTAAATTGCCGTGACATAGGCCTTAGCGGCTTAAAAACTGCGTCACAAGAGTTGGCCACTAGCTCATACGAACTTACTTATAGCCTTAATACACAGTACAAACCACACATAAAAAAGAATAATGATGGTTCAATAACTGTATTAGTACGCCCCAACTCACGTATAGATTCTTCATTCTATTTTTAAAGTGTATATTGCTAGGCGAAGCGACGTAACAAGCTTTTGTTATAGTCCACCGCGCGTGATATGTGACATGTCCGGATTTGCTGTGCCGATGGAACTCCATACCAAACAATCCTGAATATTCAGACTCTAACTGGATGTATGGAATATTGACAGGTAATACTAACAATTTTTCTAACATTGTCAAGTGCATATAAGAGGCCTTCGAAGCGTAAGCTTATTTAAATCCTTAAAGTAATTTAAATCCTTCTCTTTTTTGTTTTCTCTTTTTCTAATTACTCGTAATAGTAGTAATTACATTTTTCCAGATGTTGATCAAGACAATGTCATTTTTCTAGCTATCGATCTACCACTGAATGTTTTTCGTCAAGGATGAGAAAACTGACAAAATTGTATCCTACGAGCACAGATAACATTATATCTGTTCTAGTACTGATTTCTCATACAATACATTGGAATTTGACCTCACTAGCGCGGCCTATTCTTCTAACTAGATGGACCCCATTAATTTAGTTTGAATTTGGCAACAGAATAATTATCATTTTTCGACACCTTAAAGTATCAGGTATGTACCTTTTCCCATATATTAAAATAGCAGTAGGCTATCCCATACTACATACAAACTTCCATGGAGGGTTGACGTCAGGCAGGCGGCCGGTCATGAAACACCTTAGCCAAAACTCTTACAGCATGATCCTTGAATCATGCTGGTCATTGCTCATTGGCTCATGTGCCGACCTCACATAGAGTGGGATAAGGGCAGGAAGATGATGAGTAAGCTATCCCATACTTCGGCCAATCCTTTTATATTTATTTTGGTGTTTGCTTTTGAGGTTCTACTAATATCATTGTCATTGTACCAAAAGCCTTTAAAGAAAACATTTCTCGTATTTTTGGGCTGTTCTAAATGCATTAGAGACAGCTTACAAATATTTAGCTTAAGCCTAACCCTCGAGCTGCCGAATAGAACAACAAACACACCACTTGGCAATGCTCTTCACTCATCATTCCACAGTCGCTTATCAAATTATGCTGTCACTAATCGTATTACATCCCGCGAACAGTGGTACAAACGGCTAGTTCATTTTTGTCTCATAAGCTCACAATAATTATAGTTATTGAAATACACAAATTATTACCTTATTTTTATTAATGAAAGCATGCAATACGAGATTCAAAGCGATTATTGTAAGCCAAGCTTGGTATCTTCTATGTCCATAATGCATGTGCTCTTTTAAGCTCATCTCAGATGGCCACGGATTCACAGGGCTAAATAATAAACAAAAATAACGAAAAATATAACAAAAAAATGTAAGGCCTAAAAATTTAATGATTTAGGAACAAAATATCATTAGTGCCCTTAAAATTAATGCCTATTGACTTGCAGACTGCGTTCCCACTCTTTTGAAACTTTTTTAAGTGACGGTGATAATACGAGTACAATATGCATAACAACAAACATAATAAACCACGGTACCATAAAAACCATAAAAAAATGTCTGTAAACCTAGGATGACACCGTCATAAATTTAGAACCATTTTTTTTATTGCTGACGCTGTCACGTCATCGTGACATTCCAGAACCTGATTTTATCAACATTAACAGTAAAAGTGACCCAACTATCTCCTGGTACCTGTGCCACAAACATACTTGTATCTAAATTATGGATATGCTGATGACGTTGATGACATACTATTGTGGCCAAATCATATAGCAGCTATTAATTATTCGGTGGGGCGTTCGGTGCCACCTAATGAATTGGTTATGTTGTCGTGTTTTGGAATTTGGGCACGTATGTATTCAACAAACTATTTATGGTGACACGGGGGCCATCAAATTGCTTCAAGCAGGACTTTATTTCGGGCTCGATATCGTAATTATTTTTGTGATGATTTTCTAAATATTATATTATTATACATCCTATGTATTGTCACGCCCGTATCACTAGTAGGATGAGCAGAGCCTCTAGTAAACATAAGACAACTTGCAGCCACTTCTGATTTAAAGTCTTAAGATGGATATTTTGAACCATGGTGATAGGTGATCAGCCCATCGCCCATATAGGTGGTCCATAATTTTGGAGAGTATAGTCTACTCGGAGAGTAAAAAACAAATGTAATTATTATGAGAGTATCAAAAACTTACGGATTTGTTTCAACAACGCATCGATGTAGGTTTACTTACCTGAAAATAAAAATAAAATAGTTATGACATGTCTCTTATATAATAACACTAGCTGCCGCCCGCGGCTTCGCTCCCGTTGTATCCGAATAAAAAGTAGCCTTTATGTTATTCCAGCACACGTATTATGTATACTCCAAGTTTCATTCAAATCCGTCCGGCCGTTCGGGCGTGGTTGAGGCACAAACATACATCGTCACATCCACACATCATTACATCCTCACAATCTTTCACATTTATAATATTAGTAGGATACCAAAAAACAATCTACTACCCTTTCATCATCAACATTATGCATAGCCTGTTTTATCCACTGCTGGGCATAGGCCTCCCTTCGTTTTGTGCCATCTAACTATATCTTAGTCGACTATTAATATTATAATTTGCAGAAGTATTAATATAATATTTATCATGTCACGAGAATTGAACCCGCATCTTTCGAATTTTCGCCGGACTCGTACCCACTATGCTGCCGCTACAGGAAATACACGGTCAGTATGTGTGGAGGGCAAAATCAACCGCTTCCACAAGTCACATAATCCATAGTCATAATACAGATTACAACCAGTTACCCATATTGTGGTTAATTAACATCTCAGATTACCGAGCCCACGTGAACTCATTAATTAGCACCAAGAACTCTCGCGTCAGGGAACAATAATAATTAGGTGTTTATGTCTGAGATGGCATTTGGCCGACTTCATAAACATACCTTTCATAGGTGTACAACTTTGCAGAAGGTAATCATGATAATATTCTCTCTAATTATTACCCGGTTCTCATACTAAGGGACGATGGAACTCTCGCGAAAACTGCCATAAACAAAACGCAAATTATACTAGACTTTCAATAAACGAAATTATCATAACTATTGAATAGCATAATGATGAAAACAAATTACCTAAGTCGTTAGTTTACATTCAATAAAATCTATAAATAAAAAAATCCTATACAAATATTGACAGGATAAGTTCCGAGCACTCGTTAAAGGCCCACCTACACCGAACACTGTAATCGGCTCCCACCTGCGGAGTAAACATGTCAATGCTGTATTTACGATGTTGAGTATGAAGGCATTACGCCTATTCGCTTTAGTGTTTGGTAGCTTTTCAGGGTTTTTTCTTCTACTACGAGTACTAGGTACACATCTTCTCTGCTGGACTGGGAGTAAAGAAAAAACATAGACTGCGTCCAGCTGCTTCTCTCCCCGAGCATGTCGTAAAAGTCGACTAAGGGATAGTATCCTCTCCAACATGAAATTGAAATTCTAGATTTATGCTGTTTTTATTCACTTCCAACAATGAGAATGTGTACAACTGTATGAGAACTATGAGGAAAATCAATAGACTTCTGTTCATAATAACTCAAACAACACTTGAACCTCTCGGAATGAATAAGATCATTATATTTCCTACCTTTATTGCGTCTGCCTACTTACCTTATACGGGGTGTCGCAAAATGAACCATGAAAAAATTAGACTAAAAAACATGTTTCGGCAGTTTTTTACAACAATGAAATATTATTACCACATTAGTTCTGAAAATGACTAAGTTAATATTAATTACTTCTCAAATTAATTGAAAGCAAAATTGTGATTTTCAAATGAATTGGGTACTGAATTATATTCAGTAATTCATAGCTTCGTAGTTTTCATATTGATCTAAAATACTTTTGTATCACACTCTGTTAGTGAATGATGATCAAGCATGTTAAATAGCTCAGAATAAATTTATTCTTTACTATTATGAACATTCCAAAAAGTTTTACCTAAAAAATACCTACTAGCAACATCTTGACATGCATTTGTGAAACACCCTGTATACATTATTGCCTCTCGTATTTTCAAAACAAACACGATGGGAGATCACTTATGTAATCATACACTGATTTCTTTATTCAGTCTCGGGGGAGTTTCATTAAATTATGTTATTATATCATTATTGGGTACCTATTTATTGATTTACGAACATCGTCCGTAATTTTTTCTTATTGAAATACTTTTCTATAGAGAGATCTCAAGCATAATTGGTGGGCATGGTCACGTGGTCCGACAGCAATGTCCAATCCATCAACAGGACTACGTGAACCATTTTTCCAGCTGGTGCGATTATGGAATCGCACTATACGGCCTCTAAGATTTCAGGATCCAGTTACCTTTGAATAAAAAACCGTGAGATTAAAATTGGACGCAATGTTCTCAGACAAGGGGGTTTTTTTTTCAGAATTTACGTACGACGTAATTTTACGAGGCTTGTTCGCCTTGTACCCAGGTTTTCTGCCTTCCCATGGTGATCTTTGTTTCATGATCCACACAATTACAGCGTTGCGTCGTTTTCAGATCATATAGTTGGTATAATTATTGTATTAATTAGTACAGACCCTACACAGTGATTAGGGAGTTTACTTTTAACTCCCCGCCCCCCTTAAACGAAACTATTTGTAAACAGGGTTTATGTTACGTAACGTTCTTATGTATAACCCTAGTTAATAAACAAAGCAAACTTAGAATTCTCTGTAGGTTGACTCTTTGAGTTGATGATAAATGTATTAATAACGGGATGTCCAAACTTTTTCCACACTTGAAATTGCATATCCATCTTCCAACCCAACGTAATATTAATCTACCCGCATTTTCCGTACAAAAAAAGCATCTCAAGTTTCTACGTGCAGGAGGTAGGGGTGGGGGGGATAATAGAGTGTCATCTTGACATAATAAATGATTATGCTCTATCCCTCAGGTTACCTCTTACATTTACAGTTTGCGAAACCCCTTTTAGGGTAATAAAAAAGATGAGGAAAACTTGATTTCGTTCATTTTTTTCTTTATAATAGAGTTTTTGTTTTTATACAGCCTAAAACAGGCTTTTAGGTAGGCCTGACCCAGCAGAGGATGAAATTAGGTTGAGTATGAAAATGAAAAATGCTTTACTTACTATAAAATACATAGATATTTCGCATTTTTCGAACTTTTTTGAACATTCACATGTGTTCAATGTTTTAAGCCGAATCGTCATTTAAAATATCATAGTAATTAATTATATTTGTGTTATTCTTTAAATAACGTAGGTACAAATGATTCTCGTGTCTGAAATAAATATATATTATTATTGTTATTATTATAAATGAAAAAGTTTATGACGAAATACGATGTTTACTCGTATATGTTTGTGCCTTAAGCAAGCCGTACGAACTAAATAGATTTGAATAAAACTTAGGATATACACAGTAGGTGTACCTAAGTGTGCTAGAATAACAGATTTCTTATTTGATCGAGCGAAGCCACGATGGAAGCTAGTACTCCATATTTTCTCATTTTACATACGCTGTTACACAGCACACAGTACGTAGTATTAGTCGTATAGTATTTTTAATGCATGAATTTTAAACAACTCTTTAATATAAATCCTATTAACCGAATACAGACCCGAACTGGCATATCATAAGCAGCAAAGCAATGCTGAAATCTGTTCGCGTATCCAATGGCATTGACTAGATAGATAGAACGGTATTGACGGAGCGACAAGCGTAGCGGTAATTACCTTGACAATATATTTTGGTCACGATGATAGAGTCCACAATGTTTTGCAAGTTAGCTTACAAAGATATTTCAAAATCAATATCCTCTTTTTTGGGGTACCTACACATCTACAGTTTAAAAATGTGAACAGACTGGCACCTAATCAAACAAAATTCACTTCAATCAGTGATATGTGTGTGTCTAGTAATGAACACCAAATTAAACAAAGTAGTAAGAACCAGATGGCTGATTTTTCAAAGTAATTTTTAAAATAATTCATTTTTCTTATAATTCACTATTCAGAGTCAATAATCTTAAACCGCTCTCCTTTTAACCAAAAGATCATCCTACACCAGCCCTTGCACAGAAAGGAAGCGTTGTACAAAGCACCGGAAATTGCCTATCAGAACTTAGCGGCAATCAAACCGGTGGACGCCAATCTAACTTTACAGCGGACGTTATATTCCTCTTAATGAGATATTTCTCAAAACTGGAGGCTTGGAGCTGAAGGGTTTCGAAGTGGGATTGTTTTAAAATATAAATAGTTTGAAATAGAAGCGAAAAAGCCATTCGACTTTGATGCAAAAGATGAGGTATGAAGAATAAGTTGATTACTAATCAAAAGGTGTTTTGATTCCTAGTCGTTTGATTTGATATCCAACACAAAATACAAAATTTATTTGGAATTTTAATTAATTTTTATTGTTTTCTATTGTCTAGTTAAATTGGTATTATGCATGCAATATGCCTATACTGGTTAGCAAATACAACCCTACTAAACGCGAAAGTTTGTATGTATGGATGTTTGTTACTCTTTCACGCCAAATGACTGAACGGATTTGAATGAAACTTGGAATATACATAGTACATGTACTTAACATGTAGGCTATTTTTATCCGGGTACCACGCTAGCGAAGCCGCGGGCGGCAGCTAGTAAGTATAAAATATAGCTTTAAACAATTTTCCACAGTACCCATAATTCACTCCTCAAGATTCCTTTCGATGTTAGAAAGTATCTTTCAAATATTGACAAACTTGAGAGTCTTGAGAGTGCCAACTTTAGAGTGTTAGATAAATTAAGAAGACGGTAAGTTTGTTCAAAAGTATCCCACTTGGTGTCCAATCAAAATTTAGTTAGATGCGAATTCGTTGCGAAATTATTTTAACGGACAAAATATTTGATTTGATATTATTTTTGGGTTCAATTTTGATTGTATATAAAATAATTCCTACAAATACAAATGAATTTATTGACATTACATATCATTTTTACAGAATAAATTAATCCTTAGGCTCCTGAACTAGCTAAGTATGGTATGGGTCAAGAAGGTGTAGTATCAAGAAAGATTCGAAAGTCAGTAAGATAGGCAGACGGAATTATACAAATGGACATGGCGAAACTATAAAGATTTCGATAAGTCTTCTTTTTTTTATTAATATAAGGGCTTTGTCGCTTTGCGACCACATCATCCATTATACAAACAAAATGTATAAAAAACCAAGAAAAACTTAATCTATACTTATAATAAAACTTATCTACCTATTTACATAAACCTAACTTAAGTAACAAAACTAAAAACTCAACACGAGACTTCGATTACTTAAAAAATGGGATCGAAGTCTTCCAGCTAAATATAACGAGGCATGTGAAAGAATGTCATATAATTTATTTACTTCTACTATTACCTACATAAAAGTGAAAATGAGGGGCTTTCTAAACCCTGAAATCTTTCTTTGATCCTAGACATTTTAATTTTTTTAAGAAAATTATAAACCCAGTGGTCATATTATATTTACAATAACAATACAATAGGTTACGTGGCTCTTTGTAATATCAACATCAAAAATCCTTTGTTGAAGAGATAAACGCGGAATAGTTTCATTAAATATTACCGGTGGTAAGGAATGCTTTTGTTCGCCGCACCCTATAGATGACATATTGGTTTATATACATAGACGCACTAAATGTGCCCTACCATTGTTGTTTTAAAAACCAATTTTATACCGACAATATTTCTTTTTTTTTTCAATTGTCTACGATGCCATACTTGGTTCAAATCATACTAGGTGGGCTTTGTATGGTGCCCCCTTTTTATTATTTGTTGTTAAAGCGGCAATCTCTGTGAAAAAAAAAACAAATCTCTACCTATTATGATTCATGAGATATAGCCCGCTGACGAACTGATGGACGGACGGATGGACGAACGGACGGACAGCGGAGGCTTAGTAATAGGGTCTCGTTGCTACTCTTCAGGTACGGATCTCTGAGAACTACTCAATAACTAATCGAATACAAATGGTTCTTGGTGACATCATCCCACCAAATGACTTTTTTGCCAGAGATTTGTGATAAACTGTGAGTAGTTTTCGAACGTACCTCGATTTACAATTAGCTAATCAATATCGAACCAATAGTACCTACCACCGCGGTTGGAATATTCAAATTCTTTGCCATATCCGATAATACCGCTCATGCAAAATGCATACAATATCATTCTTTACTTGATACGCGAATGCTCTCGTAATTCATGTGGAACTGGCTTTATTTGAATTTTATGCGTTACTAGCTGCTGTCCCCGATATTGCTGGTGTGGTATTTAGAACAAAAATACTACTACTAATCGTGTCACTAGTTTTTTCGAACTAGCGCGGTGAAAGGTTTTAAAGTCTGCCTAAAATGCTTCTCTTGGGCACTTGACACATTTCAAACTTTTTAGGTTCTACGTACGACATGCCTGTTGCCTCAAGATGTTTTTTTTTTCACCGTTTGAGAGTTACCTACTGGTATAGCGCACATAATATTTTCTAACAGAAAAACCATTGGTGTACGACCGGATTTGCACCTTAGAATCAGAAGGTGGGCCGCTATCACTAGACCACTAGTTCTCTCTGTCTTTTAACTCACAAACACATAGGTATAGGTATTTACAAACTTGGGCATTGAAATAACTAGTACGGAAATGTTCAGTGTGTTTATGCCATACAATATTCCTATTAGAGATTTATTCGTTAGGTACCGCCTTTGTAATCGAAGCAACGAGTTTTAGGGGCACTTGTTCTGAAACGGTTTTCGGAAGGATGCTATATATTTGAGTTTGAATCACTCCACGGTTTCGCAGACTCGGTTTAACCGGTGAATGTTGACAATATTTAAAATTATTACCCTGTTTTGAAAGCATCAAAATTTAAATTAGTCAGGGTTTTTCTATAAGCGTGATACAGTAAGATATACATTTGACGATTTTCCTTTGTAAAAAAATCAAATCTACACAGGAGTTGATGATTAACGATCTTAGCAATCGGGCGTAAAAACAAATAAAAGAGAAAAGATAAAAATAATTTGAACTAGGCATAAATAACATTTTTTTTAGTACATACATACATACATACATAAAATCACGCCTGTTTCCCATAGGGGTAGGCAGAGATCACGGATCGCCATTTGCTACGATCCTGACATACTTCTTTTGCTTCCTTCACTCTCATCACATTCCTCATGCATGCTCGTCGGTTTAGGGTACTCTTGACCTGGCCCTTTTCCAAAACGTCGCTGATTTGGTCCAGGTACGTGCGCCGAGGTCTTCCCCTTCCAACGGTACCATTCACACTCTTGCTTTTTTTAGTATAAATCAAAAAAGGCATAATATTTAGGTACATTATATAAGGTCCCATATCGTCCGTTGAAGGGATAAAAATGTATTTTATAGGTGAAATATAAAACGAAGGGTTCCGTACCACCGTATTATAAAATTTTAGATTGAAGTTCAAAGAATATACATTTTTATTGTTATATTTTAGTTTTTACCTACTACCAAAACATTCGCGAAGTTATAAAATCATAACGTCAGTTTTGTTTTAATAGTTAATTAGTTGCTAAGTTTTTATAATTGCCCTAAAAATGTTACTTATTTTACCTTTTTCCTCCAACCGTATGATTTATTCAAAGGTTAGAGTAAATAAATTGGAGACTGAAGCCCTGCTTTTAAAAGGCAATCCAAAAAGGAAGCCGTACATTTTACCATGTTATTCTTCAAACGATATCTTTGAACGCTCCTTCATATTACATTAATAGACTCACGTTTCGTCGATATACAAACACAGGTAATGTGCGTTTACATAGAGAAACTGTTCCTTTCAGAGGTAATTATAGAGAAAATTATTTTATTTTTGAACATATAAGGTGCGGCATATAGGTACCTACATGGCGCAGATGAGGTGCGGACGTGACATTTTACAGTATGATTGTATCTGAATCACGCCATCTTTCATCATGCCTGTATTTGTAATATTGCTTATAATTGTGTAGCTCTTATAAGTGTAGAGAGGATGAATGAAAGAAGATTAATGAAACAGGTGTATGAGGCAAGTGTGAATGGTACCGTTGGAAGGGGAAGACCTCGGCGCACGTACCTGGACCAAATCGGCGACGTTTTGGAAAAGGGCCGGGTCAAGAGTACCCTAAACCGACGAGCATGCATGAGGAACGTGATGAGAGTGAAGGAAGTAAAAGAAGTATGTCAGGATCGTAGCAAATGGCGATCCGTGATCTCTGCCTACCCCTATGGGACACAGGCGTGATTTTATGTATGTATGTATGTATGTATGCTTATAAGTACAGTACACCCCGGCCACCCTTACGTTCTTATCTCCTTTTCCATGCATGGTTGTCTGGAAGAGATCGCTTTTAAACGACAATTTCTTTGTTATGTTTTTTTTAAGGTGTGCAATAAAGTATTTTTCATTCATTCATTAATTTCTTTCATTCAGGCTGTTCCATGAAACGCACGTTGCGTTCTTTTGTTTTCGTTTTATCAAATGTCACAAACAGCGTAAATGATGCTTAGAAGAACTAGCGTGATATCACAATACAAAATGTGCATAAACGAAACGTTATGAATGTTCTCTGCTGGACTGGAAGTAAAAAAAAGCATAGAATGTGTCCAGCTGCTTTTCTCCCCGAACATGTCGTAAAGTCTACTAAGGGATAGTAGATAAGGGATAGATCCTCTTCAACATGACGACCTCGGTGGCGTAGAGGGCGAGTGCTCGGCTGAGACGCAAGAGGCGCGGGTTCGATTCCCGCTACGGGAGAAATGTTTGTATGTACTGCAAATATTTCTACCGGGTCTGGGTGTTGTAGTATTATTTAAGTATGTATTTACAAAAAAGTATTCTTTCAGCCATCTGGTGCCCATAGTACAAGCTTTGCTTAGTTTGGGGCTAGATGGCGCTCTGTGATATGTTCACAAATATTTATTCATTTCTTTATTTATTATGGACCATCTATATGGGCGATGGGCTGAGCACCTGTCACCATGGTTCATATAAATCTCGGGACTTTAAATCAGAAATGGCTGCAAGTTTTCTTAAGTTCACTTGTGGCTCTGCCCACCCCATTGGATATAGGGATATGGGCGTGATAATATGTAATGTATGTAAATGTGATGCCTAAGATATCAAATTGGAATCCATATCAATCAGGTCTCAAGGCTCAAGTATTCGCTAACAAACTTGCCAATTACTGTGTTGAGCCGTCAGTCTCAAGCAAATAGTTTCTAGTTAACAAATTATTCACTACATGTTACGGTTGTCTTGTGAAATTCGTTTTATGCAAAGATTTCAATGTTTTAGTTTGTGTTGGTACTTTAAACTCTCAGTGATCCCTTTATACTAGGTATAGCCGATAAAAAAACAGATCTAGGATATTGTTACTATTATTCTTGCCAAATAATTACTCTTTTTAGGGTTCCGTAACCAAAGAGTGCCAACGGGACCCAATTACTAAACCTCCGCTGTCCATCCGTCCGTGCGTCCGTCTGTCCGTCATCTGTCAATTAGCGGGCTGTATCTCATGAACCGGAATAGGTAAAGAGTTGATCACAGAGTGTGTAATTGCCGCTTTAACAACAAATATTATTAAATAAAAAAGAGGGGGCTCCATAAAAAAAAACCGTTTATGTACATGTACGGAACCCTTCGTGTGCGAATTCGACTCGCACTTGGTTGGTTTTTTATATACCCATATAGTAGCATTGGTGGTCCGTGGCAGATATTTTGCAATTCTATGGGTAGTCTATTAATACTCGTAATACTACTAAGGCCTTTTATCATCTATCTAGATGATTAATACAACGTCAGTCTAGTCTAGTTGTAGTACCTAATAATAATAATAACACCTAACAGTCACATACATAGCCCTGACCCTACACTAGAATTGCCTGTACCGTGGGTATCAGAAACTAACCACAACACCCAGACCCTGAAGAAATATTTGTAGAACATGAAAAATTTATTTCACAGCGGAAATCGAACCCGCACTTCTTACATCTCAGCTGAGCAATCGCCCACCACGCCACCGAAGCTCTCAGATCACTAGATCCTAATATCGTTCTGTTTAACTTACTTACCGGATGTTACAAAATAATTTCCATCTAAATATTTCCCACTTTACCAAAAATAGCTATTTCGGTCGCTTTGTAGATCTAAGAAAAGCCGCTAAGCTCAACATATTTTCTTATAAATCAGATATTATCTGTAAATACCTAGAAACATAATAAACATCACAAAAGCCTTTTATACCTGCGACATACTTCGAGCAGAATCATGGAGACCTCAAGTGGGGGTCGCCATAGATACGGGGGGCGTCGCTAGGTGATGAAAACCGAGGGAGATGGATCATAAAATGTGTTGTGCCTCTGAAGGTGGAAATGTTTCTATTGGATTTTTACTCAAATAAAAATATATCGAGGTACCTACCCAAACACTTTATTTACTTATAGCACAGAATAACTAACAGTAGGAAAGCTAGTAGGTGGTTGTAGCGTGGGTGAGAAGTAACAGCGACATTTCTCTCTAAATATACACTCAATTAAATAGAACTAACTCTTAACATAATTCTTATAATCGGCCCTATGACATAAGTGCAGCCAATGACACATAGGATAGTTCACCGAACGGTGGTGAACAGACCGTTATTATGAGGATTTTTGAGTCTCGTAAATTTCGATAGTACGTTAATTTAAAAGAATTTTAAATATTTTTGTGTTGATCTGGAAGCGTTGTCCATTATATTCCTTTCAAATGTTTTAACTATTTCAGAAAACAATATTTGCATTAATTTTATTTATAACAAAATTATTGAAAATTATAATATGGGGTAGGTTGTAACAAAACTTCGGGGCAACTTGTAACTGTTACAACTTACCCCGAGAGTATAAATACAAATTTGAACGAAACATCAAAAATTAAATAATTATGTTTTGTTCTA
The DNA here is from genome assembly GCA_949320045.1 of Scotopteryx bipunctaria. NCBI lineage: Eukaryota > Metazoa > Arthropoda > Insecta > Lepidoptera > Geometridae > Scotopteryx > Scotopteryx bipunctaria. The sequence goes on along the minus strand of OX439450.1, from coordinate 5,138,054 downwards.
AGATCAGAAATTTTAAAAGAAAGTCCAATAGAGCACCCAAGAGCCAAATTAGAATTAAAAGAAGTAGGTAATAGAAAAGTGAGTAGATAAAATCTAACGTAGGTATACAATTGTAAAATAACTTTGTATTAGGTATATCAAAAACAAGAAAAATTGTAAACTCGTTTCTGTTGGATATGCAAAGCCAAGATTGGTATTTATACCTCGAGGAGATAACATTTCTGCGTGTTTGCTGGAGTTAATCCTTTAAGTAGATAAATATATTAGACAAAAGAACCAAGTTTGAGATTTTTATATGAAGAGATCCTATAAAAACAACATTTCAGCTTCGTTATTTGGAATATAAACGACATTCACACAATGGATAACTGAAAAATAAACTACTATTAAGTATCGGTTCTGTTGATGTTTTTGTATTATAACTTACCCCACACCTATTACAACTAACCCAATTACGGGACAAGTGTAACAGCTGACTTGTTTCAAAAATCGACTGTGTGCCTAATCTAATTATTATTTGGATTAAAACTTAAACGCATACGATAGACGAATATATCAGCTATAATACCTATTAGTTAAAAAAATAATGTTAACTAGCTGCTGTCCGTGGCTTCGCTCACGTGGTACCCGGATAAAAATAGCCTATATGTTAATCCAGCACATGTACTATGTATATTCCAAGTTTCATTCAAATCCGTTCAGCCGTTTAGGCGTGATTGAGGCACAAACATCCAAACATCCAAACTCACAAACTTTCGCATTTATAATATAAGTAAGATGTTACAACATGCACCCTCTTCCCCTTCTTACGAGTAGGTACGTACATGCTTATTTGATAATCCCTTAAAAATATTTTATGACAATGGTTTATAGAGCAGAACCTGAACTCTAATAGGCCAGTCAATATCGACATCAAACATCGCAAACACGCATGTATCTACAATTTTTTATATGTTGTTAGGTCCCTTAAGTGAAGTTAATACCTAAATTTGCAACGCTGTAAACCCTCTGCTGCTCGAGATATTGCGAAAACTTTGTTCATTTTTTTCAGTTTTTTCGAAAAAACTACCGTAAGGAAACGTTTTTTAGGTATCTTTGTCTTATATTTCCGTAAAACTATAAATTTGCTACAATTTGATTAACGAGTCTATAGAGATACCACTCTAGGTCCATTGGTTATGGGGATACAGCTAGACAAAGATGGGCAATTTTTTTTAAATTTAATAAAATTTTGGCACTTTTTTCAATTACTTTTAAAAAAACTACCTAAAGGAAGTGTTTTTAGGCATTCTTGTTTATATTTCTGAAAAGTTAGGCTCAAATTTTACTCTAGGTATTTTAGATTGCGGAAGATACTACTAGTCAAAGATGGCCATTTTTTTCTAAAGTAAACATTTATCGGTAGGGTCATTTTTCAAGACACGTACCGGCTGAATTAATGCTCTTAAAGAAAAGTCCAGATACTACCAGAAGATGATGGACGATTTGCCTTTGAAACATAATCTATAAACTTTATAATATAGATAATCAATGTTGTACAATTGTACATCTACTGATTAAATACAATCAACCCTAAAATTGCTATCCAAAAATCCTGTAATTCACAGGCAGACTGCCCGAGAAAGTTCAACTTTTTCACAATTTCATTTTATTACTAACAGCGCCATCTCTACGCTACCAACGGTATCGCTTCGACGGGCGGGGTTTGCTGGGAACACCTTAGTTCTGGAATACAGGAATGGTTCTAGGTGTCGCTACCAGGTAGAAATGTTGCACAGTAGCTGTTAAAATGAGGCTCTTACGGATGAATAGATGGCGCTAGTGAAGCTGAATCCAAGACAATTATTATTATGTAGATTTATTGTCAAGCAAGGAGACTTATACCATGGCTTTGAATATACCTTAGGTACTTATGGCTTACTAGAAAAAAATATAGGTAAATTTAATCATTATATTTTAGCGTTAACAACAATTGAAAAATACCTGCTGATCGTTAACTACTTAGGCCTTTTGCCATCTATGAGATATTTATATAGCGTCAGAAGGCAACTTTTACCTAAACTAACTGGACTCTGTAGCACCCGGGACGAATTTAGATCGAGGCTTGCTCTATACCAGAATACAGCTATACCAGAACCTATGCAAACCTCTAAGCGTAGTCGGCCTTATCCACTGGAAAATACATAACACATTTTAAAAACAAAGAGAATTAACTCGAGCGCACTAACACAATGGTCTATTACTACTAACACTTGTCTTGCTTATTTATAAGAAAAGAAAATGATCACTTAAAAATGCATGTATTAAAATACCACATTGAATTCAAGCCCAGTGTAAAAGTAATTTAAATAAAGTCAACTTAATTCGTATTCCACAGAGAAGAGGCTCGCAGGATTAATTTAGAAACGATCCGTAAAAACCTTACTTTCCAGCACAAACTTTACATACATTTACATAAAAAAACATAAATGTTATTACAAAAAAGCAATCTGAAATTCCTTAAACACACGGTCATAAATTACTCCCGGCACGCTTCGCAATTCCCCTGTAACTCCCCTGCCATAATTCCCTTGGCAATTTGCTCAGGTGTCGGGGTGTTGGACAGTATCACGGTGCGCGACACTTGCCTACAGCAGTCTGGGTCTAGCGGCCGCGAGGGATCGCATGCAACATCGCAAGAAATACCTACTGCCTTTTATTCGAGTATGAGTTCCTACTAAGCAAGCATAGTAAAATTATGTGCCCTATAGGAAACCGCACTGGTGGTCTAGTTGGTAGTGACCAACTTCCGATCCTAAGGTCGTGGATTCAAATCTAGTCGTGTACTAATGGATTTTTATGTGTGAAATTTATGTGCGCTATACTACTCTCAAACGGTGAAGGAAAACATCGTGAAGAAACCCGCGGCTTAGTTAGCTCCGCACGTATTGACCATATCTTTCCTGTGGACAAAGCCGACTAAGCTGAGAGGATGGAATAGGTGCTGGGCAAGCCTACTCCATCGTAATTCGCCTCGGGCACTACAACGTTCCGTTTGTGAAGGTAAAAGTTGCCTCCTGACGCTGTATAAATCATTTACTAAATGGTAAAGTTTTTTTATAGGAAACCGACATGTCTTAGAACCTGAAGTCGTAGAGCTTTTGAAGCGAATTTTAAATCCTTTCACCACCATGGTTTGAACCAACACGACCAGTTGTAATACTAGGTAGGTATATGTTATAGGTTGGGTTGAAGCAAAGATACCAAACATGGATTCTAATAAGTTTATCCATGTAGAATTATTTGCACAAAATTCAAATTAGGTATGTAAGTAGGTACAAAAGGCGGGCTTCACACTGAACACACTATTTACCTACCTGAAGTAATGTGCTCAGTAAGATTTCACTTATGTTTGCTGAGAATAATACAACAAAAGGTGAACAAAATTTTCAAACACTGTGAAAGTCATAGCAAACACATAGGAGTCCTTTTAGAAAATTGTGCAGTATCAATAAGAAAAAAAAACCTGTCAAGTGCGAGCCGAATTCGCACACTAAGGGTTCCGTACCATCATACATTGGGTTTTGTATTTAGTTGTTTATTTTATTTTATAATTTGTTACAGCGGCAATAGAAATACAAACTCTGTGAAAATTTCAAATCTACCTATTACGGTTCAAGAGATACAGCTCGCTGGCACACGGACGGATGGACGGACGGACGGGCAGCGGAGGCTTAGTAATAGGTTCCCGATCGCACTCTTCGGTTACGGAACCCTAAATTGTCACGAACAACTATAGCAAGCACCTGTCCGGTCCACGCAACTTATTTTACTTTCCAAAAGCACTCCAGTCTGGCTTTACAGTCGTGTGTGTCCGACACTTTTTCGCGACATTTGTTTATTTTCCACGCTATCGGGCTCCGAATTGTTGTGTCGGCTGGGGTGTAAATAAACGTGGTTTAAGTGGAAACTTCGAGTAGATTGTTTGTATTTGACACAGGTTTTATCTGTTTTGGTCGGTTTTCAGCCGACTTGAAGCATGGCATCGGTAGCGTGGCCTGCAAGTGCTCGGCTGAGACGCAAGAGGCGCGGGTTCGATTCCCGCTACGGGAGAAATGTTTGTATGTTCTGCAAATATTTCTTCCGGGTCTGGGTGTTGTAGTATTATGTATTTTATGTATGTATTTACAAAATAAGTATTTAAGTATTCTATCAGCAATCTGGTGCTCATAGTTTGCTTAGATTGGGGCTAGATGGCGCTGTTTGAAATGCCCACAAATATTTATTTATTTATTACTTTATGAAAACATTTTGGTGCATACAGCAGCTATTTAAAAATACGAACATCATTGTGCATACGATTAACGTTCCCACATCGCGGTCATTTGGACACGTCGGTTTGACCAGAGCTTTATATTGATTTAAAATACAAACAACGTTTCATTTTAAATAAATAAAACTTCGTTCCCGACTGACTAAAGGACTCGCTGACTATCAGGCAATCATCGCATAGCCTAAACCTAGTCCTAACATGAAACTGGAGGGTAAATTCCTCCTATGGTGTGTAGGGGTGCGCATAGAAAGAAAGTTTGAAAGTAAAGTTTGTGTTAAAAATAAATGCAGACAAAGTCACGTGGTGGTCCACTAGTTTTTAAATACCTACAATACAACTCTTCCTGCCCTTATCCCACTCTATGTGGGGTCGGCACACACGGCGGTCAAAGGCTAAGGTGTTTTATGACCGGCCGCCTGCCTGACGTCAAACGTCAGTTTTTAAATACAACTATTAGAATAAATTCCTTAAGCCAATTTATTTCTTTACGCGTGTAATTAAAAGACTTCTATGAAAGGGGCTACAATGAGTTCGAAGAAACATTTCTACATGTCATGATCCAAAACGAAGGCGACAGATGTCTGGAGGAGATTAGAGTTAAATTGATTTTGTAAAAACGAAACGTACTGGAAAAACCGTGACAATTATAATTATAGATCGTTGATAAAAAAATCTAAGTGAATTCATAAAAAAATTAGATCTAGTGGGAATTACTCTAAAATTGAACTAAATCAAATAAACCATACTTCAGCCAAACTGGAGATACAATTTACGTAAACAAACCGTCAGTACTTAACCTAAAACTTACTTTTTTATTACATGTTAATGAAACTTTTAAGTAGTACTAATAGTTAAATTAAGGCGTGAAAACTTGTGTTGCGTGATTTATTTACCTAAAACTGAAGTAATTTCATCGTAATAACTAAAAATGCGCGAAGGTTTGCTTACATAAATTATTTTATCTCCAGTTTGGCTGAAGTATAGCTATACCTTCAACACAATATAAATAAATAACATACATAGTCCGCACCCCACACTAGAATCCCCTGTGTCGTGGGTATCAAGAAACTACGAGTACCATGGTACCACAACACCCAGACCCGGAAGAAATGTTTGCAGAACATACAAACATTTCTCCCGTAGCGGGAATCAAACTCGCGCCTCTTGCGTCTCAGCCGAGCACACGCCCGCCACGCCACTGAGGTCGTCATATTGAAGCAAGGTTTAGCTTATTATACAAAAAAAAATCTTTGACTTAAATGTCTAGTCTATAGATCTAAAATATGTATTTCCTTAGGAGATACTTCACGTTTCTAACGTAAAACAGATGTTTGCTGGCAGAATTTAAACAGGCAATATGACTAGGTAAAAAACTTGAACCCTGCATCGACACAGATTCACGACACACAAACACGCTGAGAATTTTAGTCGGCCGGACACCCACGATAAACAATAGTGCGGAGTTCCGATGATAGCGACCGAAGACAGCGATTACAACCATTGAAGTGTTGCAATTTACCATCGCATACTTTTTTGGATTGATTACGATTTTTTGTCAAAAAAAAGTGACGGTATGGAAGGAAAACCTCAGGGCAAAAGACACAGAGGACGACCATACATCCGCTGGTAGGATGACATCGGGAATACTGCAGGACCGGACTGGCTACAACTGGCTCAAGAGAGAAACCAATGGCACTTTTGGAGGCCTTCACCTGTAAAGGGGTTCTTGAAAAAGAACAGTAACAAAGAAACCTATACACCTAAAGTAAATTATCGATTAATGCATGTGATTGCTATTAATGAAACAGAAAAAAGTGTTAGGTATTTAAGTTTGTATTTTTTTCAAGAAATGAAATGCAATTTTTTATTTCGTTTTATAAATTTATTTTGCTATTTTTGATGGCTTTTATATTTGAGCCTTGACTAGCACAAATTTAACCAGCACTTGACCGTTTTTTTTATTACAAGTTGTATTTTATTGAACAGTTTTGAATATCCTGTGCCCATCAAGGAGGAGGGAAACATGATGCCGACTCCACCTAGTGGAATAAGGGTAGGAAAATGATGATTAGGCCCACCAAGTCTCGCGTCCCGGACGCTACGGGTCACACAGCTCACGTCACCCATGCCTCCGCTACACTTTGCATAAGGTTTTCGGGGACACTTTATGGGTGTCTGTCAGGAGAGGCCATTGAATTTTATCATGCATTAAATTGTTTATGACTTCGGTCAGTTTTTCGAGGCTCTTTTTGAGGGGTGCTATGTAATTCAGTTTTGAGGGTGAACGGGAGAGTTTTATGGCGGATGGTTATTGGTTATTGATCTGATGGGTGTTGGCTTATTCGTGGTCGAGATCTGACGTTTATGTTATGAATTACGAGCCTACAAAATGTACCAAACGAAGATGAAAGTTTCATCAAAATTAAACGTATAGGTTACATTAACAGATATAGGTACCTAACTAAACAGCTAAGAAACATTCTAGTTTTTAAAGTTCCGTACCAGAAGGGTGTTTTACTATTTGGCGACCTCGGTGGCGTGGCGGGCGAGTGCTCAGCTGCGACGCAAGAGGCGCGGGTTAATTCCCGCTGCGGGAAAAATGTTTGTACGTTTTGCAAATATTTCTTCCGGGACTGGGTGTTGTAATAATGTATTATAAGTAAAAGTATGTATTTACAAAAAAAACATATTAAGTTTTATATCAGCCGTCTGGTTTCCATAGTACAAGCTTTGCTTAGTATGGGGCTAGATGGCGCTGTGTGTATTGTAATATGCAGAAATATTTATTCGATGTCTGTCCGTCCTTCCGTCCGTCCGTCCGTCTACCAGTGGGCTGTATCTCATGAACCGTAATGGTAGAGAGTTCAAATCTCACAGAGTGTGTTTTTATTATAACTAATATGTTTAATTGCCACAACTCTGTTCTTCTACAGATTTAACCAGTCCATCATATTACAGGTACCAAAGTGACATCATTATATACCTCTTTAAAGTAATAAATATGCCGATTACAGGTAATATTTCAAATTGAATTAAATTATGCATTCTAACAAAACATTAATCAACCTGTCACAGCGATTGCTTTTATTTGCTGAAGGTAGTGAACAAAGGGTGCGGCTAATGAATGAAGCGATGGCATTATGATCCTATTATTATTATTAGCTATTGTTCAAGAGAAGTTCAAGTCATTTTCACACGGCACGAGTTTGTAGTTAGTTGATGAGTTTACTATTACAGGTTACGGGGGTTGCGTACGCCATTAAACTTATTTTTATATAAGTTTCGCTTACATGTGAAAATTAATTACAAAAGAGAAATGTATCTTCAAACCTTACTTAACAATGTACTTCAAAGTTTGTGGGCTTTTTTCACTAATGCTTGGTTCCAATATTCTACTAACGGACAAAATGATCGTTCATTTGTTTACTGTTGACAAGAAGTAATTTGATAGCGTTGTTGTGGTAATGAGCGATCCGTCACCCGTTAGTAGATTGTCGGAACCGGGCATAAATTACATAACTGTGCTGTATTTAGCAATAATGACAGACTTGATTAAGTTTGCTTATTATTACAACCAATATTTATGGTATCCTAGTATTTTGTAATCGCGCAGTCGATGCGCGACTCCACACACATAATATGTACATATACATATATTATCACGCCCGTATCCCTAGTGGGGTGAGCAGAGCCACAAGTAAACATAAGAAAACTTCCAGCCACTTCTGATTTAAAACCCTAACATGGATATGGTGGTACCATTTTAGCGCGACTCCAGTCACGCGTAAAACGCATTATCAGAACTGAGTAGGTACAGGTAGGAAATATTATTTTTAGGCACGACTATGACATAATTCATAATTTGGTGACACAAGCAAAAATATTGTTATTAGCAGGAAAGACATATAAAAACCGAGTCGACCATAACCTAAGCCCAATGGAATTGACGACGGAAAGTAACATACCCGTAATTGATATTTCATAATCGGCATTTCCATAACAGGTTCCATTGGGGGCGTAATATTCGCACGCAATATGTGGCGCTTTTGTACCCTAATGTGGAGCGCAATTGTACCCCTTTATAGGGAGCTTTTGTACCCTGAATTCGGGCATGAATGCTGCTGAAGTCGTTGAGGCAGTGAACCAATTCGATCGGCAACCTTGGCTCGTAATGATGGTTCTATTTTTTCATATTCGAGGAATATTGCGTTGAAAGATTTGCGGCATAGTCCATGTTGGCTTGTTCATGGTATGAATAGAGTATTAATATTTTTTTGTTATACCGTTTATGACATTTTAAAATGTTTGCCAACCGTTAGCTAAATTGTTTAATGACAGTGTCGAAGGGCCAGGTACCAAGAGTACCCTAAACCGACGAGCATGCATGAAGAATGTAAGGAGAGTGAATGAAGCCAAAGAAGTATGTTGGGATGATAGCAAATGGAGATCCGTGATCTTTGCCTAGTAGTAAGTTAGTATTACCAAAAATTAGATACCTGATAGGCTTGGCCCTATCAGGTATCTAATTTTGATAACCTTACACAAGTTACTCCAAAAACCTTTTAGGGTGCGCGAACTCTGCACTCACCTAAGCCTAATAAAGCTGCCAGTGGTTATGTGCGACCGACAACATTTAAAATCCGTCCAAAAGAGGGAAGTAGGATGTTTATAGGCTAGACGCAGGGCGTAAATTTAAATGTAAATGCTTTTTTTTACAGTACAACCGTTTGAAGTAAAAAAATGCACGCCTAAAAGAGTGACCTGCTAAATTTCCAAACTGTAAAGTGGGTTCGTTGATTGAATAAAGAGAATTGCCCAGTCAGCTTTTCGCCCACTTTCAACACGGTTACAAAAGGGGCATGGGAACAGACAAATGTTTGCACCCGTCTGTCTGGCATTTTCTCAAAGCCTGGCATTTTGTTTTAAAGGTGACGGGTTAGTTTCAAATGTCACTAGTGGTGCAAGATTATGGAGTTCAATTTTAAAAGTAAAGTTAATATTGTAACCCTTTATAATATCAGCTCCCACATAAAAAAAAAACTAATAATCTGAAGTCAATTCTTATAATTGCTTTGATTTTTACAGCTTAATACAAAAACAATACATTCATTTATTATCTACTGTCATTTATCATAAGTATGTAAGTTCGTATGAGCTAGTGGCCAACTCTTGTGATTTCATGTTGTTTATTAAAAAATCTAGGTGCGCTCACATAGATTTTCTTTAGTTACGAGTGGGTACATTACCCATTATGTAGGAATAAAACAAACTTTGTGGATGAATAAAACCTTTAAAATCTCATCTTATAAAACTTATTGTTACAATAAATTTGGGCCAGCCGCCTCAATTTTATCTTCGAAGATTTTGATCTGCGCCCATCCCAAAGTTTATAATACGCTGCAAATGCAAATTTCTACATTATAACATCAAAACACGCGTAACTTTGTACTACGCGGAATGAAACTGGTTTACGATTGTTTTACACTTCGATTTAGATTCAGATAGAGTTTATGGTGAATAAAATGCGACGCGTAAAGTATATTGCGTGGAACTTTCCCCTTTATTTTGGTTTTATTTTTTTATTTTTGTTAAGAAGCAACACTATCGAAACCTTCTTTTCCAACACACAATTTTTTATATACTCTAATATTTTTTAGGTACTGAAACTAGCTGGAATCAATATAAAAACGTCTTAGGTGTCCCAGGATGTAAAAATAAAAATATTGAAAACATTTTTTCCAAAAACAATGTTCTGTACTGTATAGTCCTCATCTTCAAAATTATAAAAATAGGCAGCTAATGCTGTCCGTAAGAATCTTGAATGAAAATTCTTAATCTCAAGAGCAACCGATGTAATTCCACAAAAAGCTCTCTCGTGCCAAAAAACGTAGCAAGATCCACCATTATAAAAAGGAGAGTTCAAAGACGTCAACTTCATTACATTAAAGGAGACTGTATTGTTGTCGTAGCAATCCAATTTCTCCCTCTAAATAACTGTATTCCGTGAATAACTAGCGGAGAAAAAATTAAAAAGAAAAAATATACGGTTTACAAAACGGCAAAGGAAGGTGGAGAGGCAAAAGAGCTTTTATGGAAGAACTTCGGCAGACGGTGTCGTGGTGACGGCGTTTAGGTATAGTCGAGGTTTGGTTGGTGTCGTAGCGAACTTTTGAGCTTTGTATTTTTTTGCATAATTTAATATATATTTTTAGAAAATTCTTTTTAGCACTTATATTGATGCTTACTAACTACCACGCAAATTACTACTGTTAAAAATAAACATTGAGATCTAAACAGTGCAATAGATCTTAATATTACTTGTTTGAACGATAAATTTATCATTCACAGCCTGTTTTGCTCACTGATGGGCGCAGTTTAAATAAACAAATCTTATTCATTTATAAAGTACTTTTCATTCTGTAAATCTACTAGTAAAAATAGCTGTGTAAAATTCACCCACAGCATTTTCAGCAGACGCCACAAAAAACATCGGACCTCAAATTACTCCCGCCACCAAAACAACCGCACAAAAAGAAGCGATGGAAAAACGGGACGCAAATGTCCGCGACTTCCAGCGATCTTTGTAGATAGACCGGATTTATGTGTGAAGCAGATTACAGGTGCATGTCTATCGGTGCTTAGTATCAGTTCTAAGCGGTTGAAACTTTTGAGGATCACTTAGTTATCCGTTTTTTACCCATTTTTCAGGAACGCTGAAATTAGCCAGCCCACAGAACCTTTCTTTGTCAGCATAACTGACATTATCATCAAGATAAGAAAAAGTATTGACTGAATTTTCTCAATCTTGTACACTGTGACATAAATTATTGATGTTATTATAATAGCGATGTATGCCCAGTTCCAATATTTTAGTAACGGATGACTGATCTTTCATTACATACCTATATACCCATATAAATTAATATATTTCATAGAAACATTGTTATCTGACAAAAAGCGCCATCATTTTTAACAAAAAAAACCGGCGTTGCGATTCGTCGCCCGTCGTCGAATATAGAAACCGGGCAATAAGCGGTTCCAACGGCAAAGCAATATCTTTGAAATGTAGTTTATTTTTAAATAGAACCTTTAACAGAAAGAAGCTTACAACTAATAGTTGAGCTATCTAAAGGCCGTTGCAAACGGTCTTATAGATAGCTCACCTGAGCCAGCTCATCAGACGGTGAAAGGGTACCCAAGACGCTGGCCGCATTGCCACGCTGAGTTTCTTGGATGTATTAAACCTCTTGCCCCCTTATTCTCGATGACCAAACAAAACGTAACGCAAGCACGTTTGTGGAATCACCGTGTTATCGTATTCTGTATGACAATTTTGTATTGAAAGAACACGTCGCGGCGTGGCACAAACAAGTTACGAGCTGCCATGTTTCGTTTGGTCATAGAGAATAAAGCCACTGGTAACCTGTTGTTAACATAAATGCGTCCTGAGATCTCAGTGGATATGCAAAACAGAGTCCTTTGTAACATGATCTTATTGTGTTCGAGAATCCGTGCCGGCTGAATACGAAACGACTTTATGTCGATTTAGAAATTTATTAGAATGCAATGTGAAGCGAGAAATACGTGAGATTCGAACGAGTTATTGTTGCGTTTCGGCTTTGCATTCTCAAGTGCAAGCGACACGGTTATACCATCTGTGCGCACTGTGATTTGCTTTCCAAGTGACTTGGACGGCCTGTAGTGCACCAATACTTCTTATCTGTCGTTTCGCTCTTGGCAGAGCGGTCGTGGTCACATTGAGTCCACGTTGGTGGTAGAGGGTGGACACAGCTCTCCGTACGATCTCCCACACCAATACTATCTAACTTATGTATCTAGTCGAGAAGCGCTCATGGCGTAGCTTGCTTAGGCGTTCTTGATTGATCGTTAAAGTTTAGCAACGTTGTGCGAGGTCACAACTGGGATGTGTGACCGCAAGTGGCATTACAAGTTGAGCGCTTCCGTGCTTCGGAGGGCACGTTAAATTGTCGGTCCCGGCTTTTAAGTCATGACAGAGGTCTAAAAAGAGGTTGGCCACTAGCTCATACGAACATACATACATCTTGTCGTGTCACTAGTTTTTTCAAACAAGTGTGGTGAAAGGATTTAATGTGCGCCTCAAAAGCTCAATTTATGTACTTGACACAATACATGTTTTCGAACTTTCTACGGTTCTAACACTCTACGGCACCAATACTAACCACCTGGTTAAGTTAACCCAGTTGTTATTTAGACTACATACATACATATTACCACGCCTGTATCCCTAATGGGATGGGCAGAGCCACAAGTAAAATAAGAAAACTTGCGGCCACTTCTGATTTAGTCCTAAGGTGGATATGGTGAACCGTGATGACAGGTGATCAGCCCATCGCCCATCGCTATATACATAATAATGGAGTCTACGAAGAAAAAGACATGATACTAATGTGTCGTAATACTAGTACTACTATTCGTTTTAGTTCTTGGAACTACTTTTTCGAAAAAACTTAGTACATAATAATGTCTAATGAGATTAAAAAAAAACAAATGTTGTAATTGTTAGGTAGGCGAAACAGACATGTTTTGATTAACATAGGCAAACGTTACATAGGCCGTTTTATACCAAGCCATAAATCAGCCTGTAAAACCCAGAATCAGCTCTTCAATTCTTTATGTAACAGCCATGTTTGTTATTCGTAGGTATTGGCCGTAGGTCACCTTCGATGGTTAAAATAACTGGTCGTTGAATGGTGAACATTGGGCTCAAATTTATATTTGGTTGATGCCAAGTTTCAGTCTTCAGAGTATTGCATTACTGACATTATTGCACCTGAAGTTATAGGTACAACATATTCTGAACTGGAACATTTTTGGAGTGGAGCTTTTTTCATTTTGGGATCGTTTTACAGAATAAAAAGTAGCCTATGTCATTCCCCGGGATGGAATCTATCTCCTTGCCAAATTTCATTAAAATCCGTGCAGCAGTTTAGGCGTGAAAAGGTAACAAATAGACAGACAGACAGAGTTACTACTTATAAATGCAAAAGTTTGTGTATGTGTGTGCTAGTGTGTGAACTTGTTTGTTTTATTTATCTCCAACGGCTTAATGGATTTTACTGAATCTTAAAATACTAACCTATAGTTAATGACCTGGAATATACTTAGGGTACTTTTTTTAGTAGACACTAAGCGAGAGGTGCCAGAGGTAAATGCGTACTTATATAAAAACTACGCAAGTGTAGTTTGTACTCACATGTCTGCTTCTTTTGTTTTATTATAATATACAATGTTTTTAGCTTGCTTATTGGTGATTTATTGAACGCCATATAAATGATTTTTCCGTGATCCTCATACAAAACACTGGCTTCCTGAAATATCTCACAATCATCCAGTAAAGGTACAATGCCTTTATAGAGGTAGGAATGAATTCGTTTTCTTTATGGTCCATAAAATTGATGGGTCGGAAGTTGTTTGCGAGTACATTTGTTTGTATCTGTTTTATGTCGGTACAGTCAGCTCCAAGAGTATGTAACTATATCAGAATTAAGAAATGATTTATTATACTGAAGGTCATTTTTAAAGTTTTATGGTTAAACTTCTAGGTATAGCTTATTCTCAAAACCAACCAAATTGGCTGGAATTTAATTTAATTTTGTTTTTGAAACATTGCTTGATTATCATTTGCTTTTGATGCTGACTATACCCACGGAACTTGATTTAGTTCAAGCGAGATGGTGACAGGCTTGAAAATGAAGTAATATCAGATTTGTTTACCTTTATAAGAGCAAGGAAGAAAATTGCCATTGCATATTTAAAACTGTGGGACAATATAGGTTCCTCATAATAATAATATTGAAAACACTTACGTTACCTACTGACTGACTAACAATAAACGTACAGCCTAAGCCATATGTCTTAGAAGCAGAAAACTTGGAGGGTATATAATATAATCCTTTTACAGTCTAGGAATGTACTAAGAAAATAATTTCCGAAATTCAACTAATACAGAATGAATACACCTAAAGAAAATGAATATGTAAAAAATTAAGCGGGCAAAGTCGCAGGGCGCTACCAGTGCAAAATAAACACATAGACATTCTATAAAATAGGTATCTTACTCGTCTGATCATAAAATATTGCCACAAATAATCTATGGAGCATAAATAGTTTTGAAGCTCGGCCATAAAATAGATTGCTTCTAGTGTATCAGTGCCAAACTTTATTGAAATTGATTAAGATCGTTGCAAAATAAACATAAACAACGATCTTGCTTTATGGGTAGTTTGAACTTTTGTTTCTGAACGCTTTTTTATTTTTAAAATGTCTACTAGGACTTTCGATATTTCACTGATGCACGAACAAAGCATTCACACGAAAAACCTTTTAATTTATTTCTTTTGTTACTAGTATTTTTGTCAACAGAGCTTTTGCGTCAGCTTTGCATGGCCAATTCACTCAACCAACTTATTAGGTCATTGACCTAACGCATTCTTTGCAAAAACTGGTGAAATGTTATGTTTCATTGATTTGAACACTAAACACCAAATCTGACGTTCCTATTAAAATGTTCATCGCCATTTGATAACAATGTTGAACACAAGTAATGAACTATTTTCCAGTTGCGGATTTTGAAAATAATGATTTTGATTACTAAAAAAGAATAAGGTAAAAATAATACTTCTCTTAAACAATGTTCTTGTGCTTGCCTAAACTTTAGCTCTACAAAAAACAGTAATTTAATCTTTCGGCAGTATACAATATAGCGAGATAGATTATAATCTAACGGCATTTACAATTTTACGGTGACGTATGCCCCATCAATACGAGTCATGGGCTGATCACCTGTCACCATGGGTCACCATAATCCATCTTGGGATTTTGTTTCAGGAGTGGCTGCATTTTTCTTATGACTTGTAGCTCTGCCCACCCCTGTGGGGATACGGATACGTGATAATATGTATGTATTTATATAAAAAACACAGTTATGAAATATCAATTATTGAAATGACCTGTACCTATATAACAAAGAATCTAGAGGTCACTTCAATAATACGTTAGGTACGAATAAAATTCACATTCGGTTATTGTTGGACTCATTTGGATTGGTTAGTACTGAAATTAATAATTAAAGTAACCGGCGGGGGCGTATTAGGTCATAACCACAAAGGTTGCAGACTACTTCCGACCTTGAGACTGACCTTCGACCTTGTACTTTTGTTGACCTTGGGAGCCCTGACCCTAATTTGAAAGGTGATTTTAGTTGTGACTAATTCGGGTTCAATAAATTGCTGGAAATAGAAAGTATAGACTTTAACATCAATCATAAATTATTCTGGTTAGAAAAACTTTGTCTGATTGTATACTGAGACACAGGCAATGCAGAGAATTATAGGGTAAATAAAAAAAATTGTGGACATTACACACAGCGCCATCTATTATGTAAATTACATCTACTAGCTATTTAGTGTAAACCTATGAGTCTTAAAAACCTAGGACATTATAATATATAGGTACACGCAAAAGTTTATTTAAAAAAAAGTAGACCAATTTCCCCCGTCTCCTTATTCAGCTTTAATGCGCTAAGTGTCGCTAAATCCCCGAGAATTAAATTATCGAATAAGGTTTAACTTAGTCCAGTGTCCGATAGGTGCTCAGAATCAATTACCTGCACCTGGATAGTGTAACTATAAATTGGCTTTTAAGGTGAAATAAACTTTCTTGCGTTTAATTTTAGGTTCAATATAGCTTGAGCAACATTGGGCCAATATAAAATAACTAGCTGACCCCGCGAACATCGTACCGCCGTAGAATTAATAATGCAAATTTTCAAATATTTTATTAGGTAGTTATTCTGCTATTCGGGAAGGAGACAAATCCAACAAATCAAAAATCATGAAATTGGTCCAGCTAGAGGCCCTTACCCACAGCCCTGCAAGAAAAAAAGTGCTGCTGACGACACGATTGATGTGAATGACAATTTTACAATTATCGAAATTGTCTAAATATCAAATTAACTATCTTGTCATAAATTAATGTCTGAGAAGTATTTATGCGTTATCCTGATTATCTTTTTACATAATTTTTCCACTTTAGGATAATTTTACAGGATAAAAAATAGCCTATGTCCTTCCTTGGGATGGGATCTATCTTCTTGCCAAATTTACTTAAAATCTGTTCAGCAGTTTAGGCGTGAAAAGGTAACATACAGACAGAGTTACTTTCGTATTTATAATATTAGTATGGCTTTGCTTCATCCGATTTAAAAATATGCGTACGAAACATTTTATAAACTTTTTATTTTAAGACAGCACCATACTGAAAACTTCTATAGGTACTTACATATTGTATGTTACTTTTGCATGTATGCTAGGTCCAATGATGGTTAATTAAATAACTACCTTACATTTGAAAAAAACAAGTTTAAATTGGAACAATGAGCAAACATCTTAAGTAAGTTCCGATTGAATAACACAAAAGGCACTAAACAAAATTTAGGTTCAGTTTTTGTACCGCAAAATTTTATACGATTGGTATTTTATATAATAGTGAAACTTCTTCATGATAGATTTACTATTTAATCTGTGCCTGCACCTTGATTGGACAATTAGTCGTGTGCTAATCCCTAGCGATCGATGTTAACTAAATTATATCATCAGGTGGAGTCGGGGCTTAATCGCCTGTCTCGTGAAGAAATATTTGCTTGGACTTGGACGTTTTTAAGAATAGCCAGCTTAGTTTGGTAAATTGAAGAGTTTAAAAAGTGTTCGACAATAAGCTTTTAGGGGTGCTATTAATATTTAACTAGCAGTTGCCTGCGGCTTTGCTTCCATAGTACACAGTGTAATGCATCTAAATGGTGCCTATTATACAACTCCATTTTCTTTTCTGTTAATCAACGAAATAAAAAGTTGTGACGTGAAGGAAAACACCAACCATTTTAAAATCAGTAGGGTGTCTCTGAATTTTTTGGACCTCAACATTTTTCTGAGTTACCTCCAGAGTTCTCGAATAAAAAGATATGAAAACATACTCAAACATTTCAAAAAGTTACTTATAGTTACGGTAAGAATCTGCATTGCGTCTGGCAAGTCCTCGTTTCAAGGTCACGTTCAAAACGTACGTACTATCCCACGATGAGTTAGTCTATCCGACGCACAATTTGTGTTTTCTCAGGTACTCAGCATTTTTGGATTTGTTCCAGCTAGACTTAAAAGGTTACTACTGTCATGCTAAGGTTATAACCATACTTTTATTTTATTTGAATCTGATTTTAATATTACTATTTTTTTGTTCATTTTTACATTTGACATGACAAGAAAGAATACCTAACTAAACCAAGTTAGGTATTCTTTCTCCATACTAGCACAATTTGGTCAAAAATCAATCTTTTCATCGACCTAAGAGGACAAAAATAAAATCATCAGTGAACTTGACCGATAAAGGTAAAATTCAATATTGATTTAAAACAAACGTTTTTTTCCATCATCAAATTATATCTAGTAAAACCTCACGACCATTTTAAAATTAAAATCAAAGCGCACCAATCCACCCCACACTTCCCCATCCAGTATATTCAAAAACCCACGTTTAAAAATCCCCCACATGTAGGTACCTAAACGCTATACGACATAACAAAAGTCATGAAGTCCTCTTTGGAACCTTTTTATTCGTTCGGAAATAGGGAAAAAGTGTTCGTAAAGCCATTCGGACGGCGTTCGCAACGGTTCCAGATATACTTTGACTCTATACTTTGTGCAAACGAGCGTTTGATAGGGGCGTAGAGATGTTTAGCGGCTGGATGTGCCTAGGATGGAAGATTTATTTTATGGAATGTCTGTAGGTACTTCGACGTACGTCGAAACGGAGATTTAGAGTTGGGAACTTTTGAGTTTTTGAGAATGCCATTTGGTTTCGGATTTGCATCTCATTTCGAAACAAACGAAATAAATCTAAGGCTTAAAACAGCTAAGTGTTGTAGTGTCCAAACCAAACAAAGTAAATACCTACTATAGATAAATAAGACAGATACATTGTTCCCAATTAATTATTAGGCACTGCATCGATTTACTATTACTTTTATTTAGGAAAAATGTTATTAATTTGAAAAAAAAAACAGATAATATTTAAAAAGAAATAAGTAGTACTTTTATTTTATTAATACCCCTGGATGATTAATTATTACTTTTTACTGAAAAGGTAAAAAATAACTAGGATTAGTTACACAAAAACAATTCCATCAAGCGAATCACCGGTAATGACAAAGATGAGCGACGAAAACAAATTGTTTACAACAAACCACTTCCACTCAATCTCCATCAATGTAAATATCAGTACACAGCTCGGTATCGCCAGAGGGATTACAGCCTCAGGATTACATCTTTTATGATATAACGTCGGCATTACAACCGAGACGGTAATAACTTTCCACTATTAATGAATCTAGCTTCTGAGTTTTTGTTGTTGAAACCGTTGAAGTTTTTAGTACCTAAATAATGATATAATGTTTTAGAAGGACTTTTTAAAAGTAATGTTGCGATGGCGAACGTCTGACCGAGGGGAATGGAAGAAGAATAGGTAGGTGTAGAATTAAGGCATGTTGTGCCAATAAATAAAATGACAAAGAAGTTTTAATATCGTTAGGCTTTATCGCCATTGTAATTCTTTGTCGTTCATAGAAATTGAACATTCTGACAGAAAATTAACGCGCGACATTCGTACTTATCTTACTTATAAGGAAACCGCACAGAAAACCTAAGCCATCTGAAATTCATACTTGAATGCCAAAGTGGCAGTGACAAAAGCTAGCCTACCCCACACAATACCTACCCCACGATTGTACAAAATCTTCCGCTAAATTGACGCCTCGTCGCGGCAAGTCTATTCTGCCATGCAGTTCCAACAGCGCTGAATTGAAAATTTTAAATCTACCGTCATTTTTAAAGGCTGTTGCAGCTAAGATATCGGTAAATCGATACGTTATTGTTAACGATATTCTCTGAAAGGTTTTCATAGTTCTGAGTGCTTCGATGCATTGAAAATATTGCAGTAAGATATTTTATTTTACCTCAAAATTATGATCGTACCGATGCTCAACATAGGCATAACAGTTTATAGATAGTTTTGAATACGCAGTACGCATAAAATAAGTAGCTAAGATACATTATGCAATGATCATTCTTAGCAAATCGTCTATAAACTGGGTGAATTAAGCCAGTCGAATCAAAAGTCTAGTAACTAGTTTAGAGATATTAAAAATAACTGAACAGTTCTTCACGCAACAGTCATTATTTTGATGGAAACAGTTGTAAAAATAAAACATGCTATCAAATCTAAAGAACAAAACTAGTTATAGAGAAACTCTCAGGTGCACAATCGAAAAATATTATAAGAACTTTGGAAATTTTCAATTGTCGCGCGCTCATTCTCCCCAAAACTTCGGCAATCGACAAGAGAGCTAGCGGGAATAAATTGGTGCATTTTATTTGAGACGTGTGACGCGGCGTCGTATATACAACTATCATGTTCGAGCCATGTGTTTTATAGATACAGCCAATTTCATTCTCGGGCAGTTTGATCCAAGGATCAAGGAGTAAAATTTTATAAGGGGCTGCATCTGTTTCAACTATTCAAGTATACTACTGGTACTAGTCTTATAACTAGTTCTTTCGCAGCGCTGGTGTCGTAGCTTGCTTAGGCGTTCTTGATTGATCGTTAAAGTTATGTAACGATTGTGCGCGGTCATAGTTGGGATGGGTGACCGCAAGTGGCATTACGAGCTGAGCGCTTTCATGCTTCGGAGGGCACGTTAAACAGTCGGTCCCGGCTTTTAAGTCGTTAAGCCAAGACGGAGGCCTTTTTAGGTGGCTTAAAAACTCCGTCACTCGAGTTGGCCACTAGCTCATACGAACATACATACATACTAGTTCTTTCGAACTAGTGTGGTGAATTTAGAGTGCAACTAAAGGGCTGCTTTCGTGTATTTCAAGTAGGTACATTATATATCATAGAGTAGGTACTAAAAAATAAATAATAATAAAATTGTTTATTCGTAGCCAACAAATCCAGATGGTAATGGTAGTACCAAGCTAAAAATGACATGTCATCTTTCAAGCACGCAGATCATTAATCCGATCTCAGACATGAACAGTAGCGAATTTCTAGACGGTCGTTAGCTACTTGTAGCCGTCGCATCGTATAGAGTGGCAGCTTATTTTTTTCTTTAGGTTTTAGGTGACGGCCGTCCATCAATGTCCGTCGAGAAAACTA
Organism: Scotopteryx bipunctaria; assembly: GCA_949320045.1. Taxonomy (NCBI): domain Eukaryota; kingdom Metazoa; phylum Arthropoda; class Insecta; order Lepidoptera; family Geometridae; genus Scotopteryx; species Scotopteryx bipunctaria. The sequence goes on along the minus strand of OX439450.1, from coordinate 5,117,494 downwards.
ATAGCCTAAAATCCAATTTCGTGGATAAAAGAAAATGTTGCCAATTATTTATTGTTCATAGTCTGTCTTCCAAATATCATCATCATCATAATCAGCCCATATCAGTCCACTGCTGGACATAAGCCTCTCCCATAGCCCGCCACTGAGCTCGATCTTCAGCTTCCTTCCTCCAATTCCTGCTCGCTGCCTTACGAATATCATCAAACTTCTACGATAAATGACTGACTGACAGTCAATGCACAGCCTAAACCATAAGTCCCGAATGCATGAAACTTAGAGAATATATTCCTGTCATTGTGCAGGGGTGCAATAAGGAGGGAATTTCCGAAATTCAACTCCGAGAAGACTCAGCGGAAAGATGAAGTTTGTATAAAAAAAAACGCAACGCTAACAAAGATCGATGTTCTTCTAGTATTTCTTTATTTTCTTGCTGACATAGTTCTAAAAGGTGTTTTAATAAAACAGTAATATCCCGGCCGTCTCAAAGATTGAGTCGTTAGACGTAGTCATTATGCAGATCCAGTCGGCGGTGAATTTAAAATTTTCCTTTTACGCTTATTTGATTAGGGTGCACAAATTGTTTCATCCCCTGAGTTTACTTAGGTTTTAGCACCGAAACTGGACAAAATTAAGGTTTTATAATCCTGTTTTTGTAACATAAAGAGATGCTTCTTGTCTGAGCATATATTTTAGTTAGTTCAAAGATTTACGTTTGAAATCAGTCGCAAGGTCCCATGTTATAATATGAATAAAATAATGCCAAGAAGGTAAAAGGCCTATAACAAATAAAAATCATCATCATAATCATCATATATCATTTGTAAATTTTTCCCATAATAAAAACCAAAAATACATATATAATATCACGCCCGTATCCCTAATGGGGTGGGCAGAGTCACATGTAAACAACTTGCAGCCACTTTTGATTTAAAGCTTTGATTTAAAGATGGATATGATGAACCATGGTGACAGATAATCAGCCCATCGCCCATATAGGTGGTCCATCATTTTGGAGAGGATACTATCCCTTCGTCCACGCATTGTATGCTTTTTTTTACTTCGAGTCTAGCAATGAAGAAACTTTTCAAAAAGAAATTATCAGACAAAACTGATTAAAAACAGGTCTACCATTTATTACCATGCATGTAGATATACTTGTACATTTGTGAAAGGCTAGCTAGGTACCTGTATTGTACGAAAAGCGGTTCTCTCAAAACAATTCGCATCAAAATCAAGAACTTTCTAGAACAAGTTCTAGCACTTAGACGCACGTCAGGTGGAATTTGCGAATTTATTGTGTCCCAACTGAATTTTAACCCCTGAACTTAGGCAAAAGTTTGTGCTGGCTTAGTTTTAGGTGTAGGTGCCTTAAGAACATTGCTAAATATAAATTGATTAATTGTGTCATTTCATGTATCACAGAATTTACTAGATTATAACAGAAATAAAAATAAGTATTTTATGATAGATAAATAATGATCAGGAAAAAAAGGGTTTTTGGTTCATATTTTTTTTAAACGAAATAACGTAATGACATAATAGAAAAATCCTTTTTTTTGCTATTTTCATAGTCTATATCACGTGTGTTTTATTTATGTAAATAAAGTTCTGACCATAACTCCTTTTCCCCTAGACAGCGTAAACACAACGTATGAGTTTTAAGTGAGTTAGCACTCGTAGTAGAAAGAGCTCGTTGAGCTATTTTACAGGAACAATAATGTTCATGACTGGGACATACATTTACTATTTAAAAAAAAACTAATGTACTAATACATTCATACTGAAAGGATCTGTATTCACACTCCTTCATACTCCAAAGATATCTCGAACTTACCTGAAACAATAAAATATAACCGTTAGTGAATAATAATCATCATTATCATTTCAGCCCATCACCACACACTATCGCAGGCCTATGTCCAGGCATAGGCCTCCTCTTTATGACATGACACCATTCTCTCCGATCACTCGCGAGTCTCATACACTGATTTCCGACTTTGTTTACGATGTCATTCGACCATGGGGCGGTCTGCCTCTTGGCTGTTGAGCGTCATCTCACAATGATCGCTTTTGTCCCTTCTTAATAAATAATAGGACTAGAAATAGGTATTCTATTCTATAAATATTGTTGCTGGAAACACTATTTACGTCACCCAATAAAATTAAAAACAAGGGCAGGTAAAGCTATAAATTTCCTCATGACAAATAACTAGTATACAATACTAAAACGAATAATAATTTTCGTCCTTCAGGGGTATAGTTGTCTGGGCCCGTAATAGATACCAATGACAATACTCATCAATTATGTACCAACGACAGGTGGCCAAGCGACGAGGGCCCTGTTTCTAGCAAATTACAATTTGACAAAATTGACAAAAAAACAGACAAAATCTATCCGAGTGTGCCATCGCTTTATTGTAACAAGTATACAAATGCATGATCATCAAATAAAAATAAGAAATTAAAGCAGTAAAAAAAATCCACCTAGTTTTAATAAACTAAGTAGATTTTCTTTTATTTTAGAGAATGGAAGTTTCTTTATACATATTTGAATATGTTGAAAATTGAGACTTAGTAACCAAATCATCACATCACTAAGCAATCTTGAGGCAACCGTTGCCTTACCATTGGCTGAGGCCACTTGGTCCAATAACAATGTCCGTACATTCGAACTGCGATAACTTTTTCCACAAGTTGTGATTATACAATCGCACTATGGATATGCGCTATCCAACTGCGCCATTAAGGGAATTCTTGTCACTTTCATGAATCAGTTCCCCGGAACAATTACTGGTGATTTGCTTTTATGAAGTTAGGTAGGTACATTATTTCCATAAACCTATTGAGTTTTGCATTCAAATAACTGTGTGAACCAATAACTGTTCCAATAACCAATAATATTCAATCGAAACACTAAAGTGTATAATAATCTTTTGCTTATTACCAGATATTTTGCTCACTTACTTAAAACCAGGTAGAAAGTACTCTATGACTGATTCTCCTCCAAAGGTTTTGATTTCACTCGGCCAGCAAAATTATATAAGTCCAAATATGAACACCAGCCAATTTAAATTAGACTTGTCGACTTAAAAGGTCTAAAAATGGAGCGTTCATGTAGCGTATGTCTCGTTTTCTCAGCGTTTAGTGGCGCAGGAAAACAATTAAACCCTTCGCTTGCTCCATGGAAAGTTTATGGGGGATTGCATCCGTCTCTTTTGTATCTGAAGTAAAAGTTTGAGTGATGTCAGGTTTTTTTTAGACGAATATTCATTGCTTGGACAGAGATACTTCTCGAATAATGATCTCTTTATTTGAGTTTCTAATTTAAATCAAACAAAATACTTGCTTTCCTTGTTGAATGGTAACAAGGAAAAACATTACATTTCTTGAAAATAAGCTCAACTCTCACAGTGTAAGACTAGCCTCAATGAAATTTAGCTAGAATTCACGATGTACATGAGTACCACAAATATTAAGCGCCTCGGCAAACTTCGTGCTTTGTATGTAAACCGAATTTGTCCGAATATATAGTTAAAATAATAACTAAACCAACCATTTAAAAATAAAAATCGGTAGCTACATAATTATTGTGACATCTCTATATTACATATTATTATCATCACGTTAGTTCGTATTTCAGAAGCTAAACAAAAATTGCCGAGGCGCACAATATTTGTGGTACGGCTGTACATAATATTATTTACAAATATTTATACAAGAAACAGCTCAAACAAAATTGCACGATTTAATTATAAACAATCGTCACAAACTCATTATAAGTATTGTGCAGCTTTTTGAGTCAAATGAATCGATTCCATTTAATGCAGTGATCATTACGTCGATTCATCTGTAGCCTCAGGCAATTCATTTGCGCAATGAGTAGTAACGCTTGTAAGCTGATTGCTAATGGAATTGTACTGCCATAACCAAACCATTGCCAATCAGATATCCAGGCTGTATATAGTTTTATTTTTATTTGTATATATCTTTGTCTAATTAACTAATCTAAATCCAATTTCGTCTTCATATTATATTGAGGCACAAACATCAACACATCCTCACAAACTTTTGCGTTTATAATATTAGTAGGATAGGCTACATTTATCCGCAAGCAATGCCGCGAGAGGAATTTAGTATTTATTATAAAAAAATATGTTTTTTTTTGTTTTCTTTGCATGTATTTTGCGAGTTTGGTTCTTTTGTAGCTCGTGTTCCACTGTTGGGCACATCTCCATAATGTAAACTGCTGATGTCTCCGGTCTAGTTACTTGTGTGGTTTTTGGTAGCTAGGTTCAATTAACTCAACTGCCAGCGGTTGGGAAGGTATGTTAGTCGCTCTTTGTATTTTTCAGCAATCATTTTTAGGGTTCCATTTCATCCTATTACATATACCTACTAAGCCTGCGCTGTCCGTCCATCCGTCCGTCCGTCCGTCAGCGGACTGTATCTCATGAACCATAATAGGTAGAGAATTGAAATTTTCAGTATTTTATATATATATATATATTACCGCTATAACAACAAATAATAAAAGATAAATAAAATAAATGTTTATACAATAAACATTTATGTACATGTAAGAAGGTATCTACGGAACCCTTCATGTGAATTCGACTCGCTTTTGACCGGTTTTAATAAAACAATTTGTAGCGTTTAGTATCTTCGTCATATCACACGAAATTAAAACGAGAAAATGATGTAAACGTTCGCTGAACACAACTCTTCACGCCCTTATGCCTCACGCTGTTCTCGAGCACTTCTCACATGTGTCCTCTAAATTGCAGGTAAATATTGTCTTCCACGAAGAATGTACGGAGCTCGCACTCACGCCGCGAAAGTGTCCCCGCTACTTATGTAGAGTTATCAAAACTATCCGTAAGTACTTTTTGACCCAGTCTTGAGCATAAAAATTAAACGTAGGTACGTACTTCAACTAGCTTAAAAATACTTAATATTAAATTCCTCTAAAATCAGTGTTGTAAAAGACAAACTTTTTAGTGCAAAAATAGTTTGGTTAAGTCACTGAATCATCAAGTAATCGATAGAAGTATCTACATACATTCATAATATCAGAAGAAAGAGAGAAGTGTATATTTAGCCTTTTTTATATTGAAAACAAATATCTCCATTTTCAAATGAGTACAACTAACTAGCATCCATCTCTCTCTCCACTTATCATAGAGCCACTCACCCTACTATTCTATTTCAGCAAAGAACCCACATTATTCCGCATCTCTGACGTCATCGCTGTAACGACCACTCGGTTTTCAATTACACTGTAATTGTGGCTGCTATAATAACGGAGGCAATTCCGTCGAACGTAAATAGCGTTTGTTTTTCTACTGTCTGACGGATAGGGTGCAGTTGGTAGCTAATTTAAATAATACACCCTTTTTACCCCTTGTTTACTAACTACACTTGATGCTTTGAACCATTAGTTTCATAAGGTCATTCACTTCATCTTGAGGTCTATTGCAGAAGGTCAAGAAAAAAATACCGAAGCGGTCATTACTGAAGTGGTCATTACTGAAGTGGTAATTAAAATTACTGAAGTGTAGGCAGAACCTGTGAATTGAAAAGGTTTGAAACACTCAAAGGAATTTTAGGTTTATTTGAAGATAAGTATTTAAAGGTAGAGGTAGGCCAAAAGTAGATGGACTGAAGAAAGTGACGACTGACAGAGGGGAATGGAAGAGAACATGCTGTGCCGACCCCACATAGAGTGGGATAAGGGCAAGAAGATGATGATGATTATTGACGATAATTATTTACTCGCTGCTCCACCCATGATGAATTTTAATACTCACTTGAATATGCGAAGATGATACAAATGAAATCTGGAACTGATCTATGTTCCAAGAATATCGCAAACACGGCTATTAATTGAGATCTAACTCAAGTAAGGCTCTGGACTGCAGCTAGTTCAGTAAAACTTGGAATATTGTTTCGTTCATCACTCTTCTTTTATCACTCACTCCTAAAAATTCCAAAACTGCCCCGGGCATGAATAACAAAACACTGTCTCAGCCATCCTTCATTAAACTTTTGGCAGCAACTTTCCTTAGAACTTATTACTTATGTATAAAAAAATCAACTTATTTCGTCTACTATTTTTAAAAGTGAGTGAGTCAAGAGAGGAGACAAGTGCTATAAATTCCGTGAGACGTTTCTTGAAATTGTGTTGGCGAAAGTGACTTTAGCTGGACAATGAACCCTGGACGGGCGCTGACGGGCTGTAATCCCGGTTTTTGTCGGTAGATTAATGTCGGGCGACCGTAAAGACTAGATATTTTACAAGCGATTATGTAAAGCACTTTTAAATGTATACTAGGATTTATTTTGCAAATATATGTATTTACGGATAAGTTTTACAAAACATAATAAGGCTTTTAGATCCAAAAGTTGTTATTGAAAACATTCCTACCTACCTACTATTATCTCAATAAAAAGGCCAAATAAATGCCCTATTGTGATATTACAGGTAACTAACTGTGTATATTTAACTTTCATCGTTTTTCTATTTTATCGACTCTAACCCCCGAATACTCAAACGCATCTCAAAGTTGAGTATGTCTCAAATGACGATTTTTTGACACACAGATTTTCATCAGAAACTGTCAAAAAACCATGAGTTGAGACGTGGTCAACTCTGAGTCGCGTTTGAGTATTCGGGGGTAAGACTACACCTTAGGTACATTATATTTTTTCTTGTTTTACTATTTGTATTTTATATTGTGTGTAACAATTAAATCTACTTGTTATTATTTTGAAATAAATTTATTTTATCTCTATTTTTATTTTTCGTAGCATACAAATACAACATTGTTTCAAACTATTTATAAAATTTAAATGACGATTTTAGTAAGACCAACTACGGTAAAACTGGTTTAGTTATTAATCTATAACAATTCAATAACATTATGTCCTACATGAATTATTGCTGAAGCTAAGCCTTTTACGATATCATAAATACTGGTTTAAAAACTTTACCGTTTCTGTTTTATTAGGTCCTATTATTAATAAAGTAATTGAAGAAATTACTTGGCTGAGGTTCAAAGGTCAAAGTACGTAGGTAAGAAGAAAATACATTATTTTTTTAGCTGCCCGAGGATGCTTCGAGGTGCTATCTTTATACCTGTTTTGCAGAGAATAACAATAATTCCGATTTTAACAAAAATGTAGGTATATTTTTTTTTAGTTAAGATTTTATCCTATAAAAACAGTGAGTTTAATCTTCAACATTTATGTCAAATTAAGACAAATATGTTGCAACATGTCAGTCACGCAAATATTTTGAAATATAGAAATTCTGTCCTAAAAACTACTTTTTATTATGATAAAAAGTAGTTTTTAGGACAGAATTTCTATATCATAATATACAGGATGGAATTTTAAAATGCATCTGGAAGTGAAGTACTCTAAATACTGAAGATTTAAAAATTTCTAATTTTACTCAACAGAACTTTTATTTTACACCCTGTAAATATCACTCAGCGTTTCCCTTCCAGACTGATACATGTGCAAATAATCATGCAAATAAGTAAACTTACAAACTATACCTCATTAAAATAATGGTATAGATAGTACAAGTAAGTTCACGAAGAATCTCCATAATATATCCGTAAGATAAGCTCTTGATCATTTCAATAAACGACTATTACAAGAAGTAGAGATCTTTTATAAAAATCACGTTAATCGATACTGCCAGAACCATTTTACTTTCCCATTACAGAGTTAGCAGAACTTGTTAGAAAAGTAATTAACCGACGTACTTTGTTTCAATTAATTGCACTGAAGTGTTGAGTGTCTCGGTAGAGTTAATGCTTCGTTATACCAGAGGTTAAATAGACCAACGTGAACATGCATTTGCAGCCGAATCGGAACTGTTTTGTAACATTTACAAGTACTTTAATTTGGGGAATCTAGTACTACTACTATTCGTGTCACCAGCTCTTCTGAACCAGTGTTGTGAAAGTATTTAAAGTGTGCTCCTTTTCGAATTGTTTTCTAGGTTCTTCGACATGTCGGTTTTCTCACGATGTTTTTTTTCAACGTTTTATAATACTGGTTAAGCAAAGCACACATAAATATGTTACCATTACGAACAAATTATTACCCGATAACTTTAAAACCTAATTGATTTCCAATTTCAAAACAACCTTAAAAATTACTTGATGAAAAAAAAAAGAAAACTCATTGGGGTCATTCACATATAAGCCAAATGATTTATTGACATTTGTACGCATGCACGAAGTCACAGGATACTTTGCAATGCAATGATTATACGAATTAGTATAAGTTTTAATCTCTTATCGCTTCCATCCAATAAATCAATACCACGCAAATGATACGTTAGTTTCACGCAAGCTTTCGCAACCTATTAACTCTAAAGACAGATGTAATTAATAAACTTTATCGATAAATCAAACAATGTAAACAGAAGTTTCATTATTAATATGAACTTGGAACTTGTGACCCCGAAACTTGACCCTTGACATGCCTAAAGTTGAAACAAGGAGACAGAAGACAGAAATTGGCATAATTTACTTTCTTAGAAAAAAGATACTTTTACATCAGTACTTGTCGCGTATCCAAACGTTTACGCATCCGAACGAGTTCACATAAACGTCAAACTCAATTCGAATTTTTTGACACCTACTAACACATTTAACTTATGAACCTATCCGAACTATCGTCTAGCGCGTACGAACCCTTTATTTTGTTTATAATATCTTAAACAATCTTTGGACTTTAGTCAGAAAACTAAGATTGAGGAATCCCAGTGTGTTTTCGACAACAGTACCTATTTTATTGTAGCTATGTTACAAGATTTTACAATTATTTGCAAACAGTACAAAACATTCCTCTGAGAAGAGTTTTTGATTTAAGTGGCGATTAAATTGAAACGTCTCGGCTGGCAACACCATCCATCAAACGGGACGTTTTACTCAGTGTTGCCAGACACGATATTACGGCCATCAATTTCATGTTACAAAATAAAACTACAACGCAAAACTTTAACAAAAACTATTTTGTACAAATATACGTGATGAATCGATGACGTGGAACTATCACTGTTTGCTGGAAAGGCTCTTCAAACGTTCGTTGTGTGGCTTCGATGCCTTATCAGAGGATCAGACGTTCTTTCCCATTATGTTGCTTTATTCGTAGTTTAGACTCCGTATAAAGTATATGACAACATTTCAGCAAGTCGAGATTCCAGGAGGAAAGGAAGGAGGAGGAAATGACGTTAGGTAAAGTCGTAATCTCCTGGTAGGTACTGACAATTGTATGGAACCGTCGCTGGATTAAAAATTTTGTCTGTACAATTGGCTAAGCTAACGAGCAACATATACACAAATAATATTAAAAATACAGGCGAATCGAGAAACTCCACTTTTTTGAATCGGTTAAAAATAGAGAGTGATCAGCAACCGAAATATCTACTTTGTATTTAATGTCAAATAATGGGTTGTTAAATGTTTTGCAGTTTGCTATCCATAAATGGTCATTACCACTTTTTGTCGTCTCTACATCTCTATCGGGTGACACAAAGAGCTCCACTCCCTGTTCCCGTGCCAACAAATGAAATTTTCGATCGAGACGAATGACTGTACATTACTCTTTTTGTTCGCCCGACAACAATGCCGCTTTCAAAAGTGCCATGCAGAGAAAAATGATTTATTAAAAAATATGCACAATGTGTCAAGGTGCGAGAAACCCTACACTAACCGTTCGGTTTTGAGTCTACGACAAGGAACAACAGTTTAAAAGGATTTGTATCTTGTTACGAGTTCTTCGCAAACGTGTGGCTGTATTCCATTCTGTAGAAAATAAAGGGGAGATAAAATCAGACATGTTTCTCACTTTACGGTTGACGAATGTTTGCTGAGGTGCCCCTGGGGTAAAGAAATGGGCAGATGGCGTAGCTTACGGGCATTTGTTCAATGCTTATCTGATTGACCAACCAACTGGAGCTGTGCATAAAGAGAAAGAGTTTGTGGTGATATAACACTATATTACAAACGTGTGATCATTTGTTCCCGTGACCGCAAATAATGCGTATAGTTATTATTTATGTAATATAATTTATTATTTATTATTTATTTTTTATTGTACAAAGCATAAACACTGCACAACAGGATGTTGTTATGATTATAATTTCTACAGTTTACTTGTTATTTCTACCGTCGATTATTTCGAATGTCAGTCTGTACAGTTCGACCACATTTTGGACTTGGCTTAGTCAAAATTTAGTAGTTCACTTACATTTTGTAAGCTTTAAACTTTCTGGAGTTCATCACTTGCTCGGGTTGACTATAAAAAAGTCAGTTCCAAATTGGCAACGGCGAGAAACCCCGAAACAAAATTTAACTCTTTTCTGTCTGACGGAAAAAGGATACATTTTAGTTATCTGAGCTGAGTTTCATTAAAATTTCACACGAGCTCTCCTACTGAACGAAATTTAGAGATAAGGTTCGTTTGTTAGCTGTTCTTTTGTTCAGTGTTTTTGGTGTTATTTAGTGTGGATTTATAATAGGTATATACTGCTAATTAAACTCTGAAATTTATTAGAGTAAGGACGGCAAGTAGGTTCGGATAGCTGGCTTATTCGAGGATTCTTAGAATTTTACTCTCACCTCAAAGGCCGGAAACACACTTGCAGTTCCTCTGATGTTGCAGTTGTCCTTATCCGTGAGCGGCGGTAATCACTTACCATCAGGTGAGCCGCTTGCTCGTTTGTCCCCTCTTCCATAAAAAAAGTCTAACTACCCAAGTTATTTATTAAGAAACACCTCACGTACCGATATGAAGGTAGTCTGTATGCTATTCCAAATATATTTTTTTAAAGTTTCATTCAAATTCGTTCAACCTTTACGCCGTGATTGAACAACAACCTTCAAAACATTTTACAAAACTTACAGATTTTTAATATTTTTCGTATACTTCAAATTATACATTCTTTGGACGTTCAGCAACTTGATGAAAGGTTATGATGGTGAGATCTCAAAATTACGAACAATAACACACAGTCATGATAAAATGAAATTACAGTAAACTCCTTTGAACTGGTAAATTGTATGTTAATTCACTCAACGAAGTCTGCAAGATATTCAGAAGGGATGGAGGACCGTGGCGACATCTTGGACGAGAAACTCGATTATTAGGGGTAAGGGGGTGAAACGGAGGGGGGGTTGAACCCAACGGGTTTTATTACGGGCTTAAAGTTCATGTTTTATGTTACGTTTAATCTGTCAGAGATTCGTCTCAAAAATAATGACTTCGAGATTTTAGAATGGTTTGTCTTAAGACAGACTTTGTAACGTTGTAACACTTTTTGGACACATTGTTTATATGATAAGATAGAAATTTATAATTTGGCACAAAACAACATAGTCACAAAATAATCAAAATGAGATAAAAAGCTTTAATATTATGAATTAAAAAAAAACTTACGTTACTATTGACAATCAACGCATGGCCTATAATCATAAGTCCTAGAAGCATGAAACTTAAAGGGTATACTCTTAATGAATTCCCGAAATTCATCACCTAGAGGACGCAGCTCAAAAACGAAGTTTATAAGACAAAAAAACTCAGAGCGAACAAAATCGCGGGGGGTTCCACTAGTTAAGCTTGCATATTAAAAAGTTTATTGTAGTAAAAGTTGCCTAGTTCGATGTTTGCGGAGCACGGTACAACAGTAATTAAAAAGGTTATCCCCTTTAAATCAAACAAAGCTCAGGCTGGCTTAAATTCATTTTAAAAAGCCACATTAATATCGCGAGTACTGAAAATAAAAAGCAGTTGACATTTTGCCCACGGTCACACTCCACTCAACTAATGAATGCAAATTTTATCAAGCAGTAATGGGGCCTACACACTCATGCCACGTTTCGCAAACGCACGAACATTGCATTATTTTGTTAATAGTAAACAACTAGTTTACCCGTGTGGCTTCCCTCGCGTGTTGTAAATTTTGACACCCAATTTTACTCTTTTTTGAAAGTTATTTTAAAAACTCAGAAACACATGTCTATTGATTTTGTATTTAAAGTATCATAACCAAGTTTCAAGCCCATCGCACACCAAAAGTTCCCATACACACTTTGACACCCTATTATTTTGACCCTTTTTTCATGGAAGAGGGGGCAAACGTTTTACCCCTTTATGAGGGTTATTTTGTAAAACTCTGAAATACGTGTCCAATTATTTTGTACGCTTAATTTCCAGACTAATTTTATGTTAATCGAACTGCCTGTTAAAAAGTTTCTATACAAACTTTTGCCCTCCTTTGCACCCCCTGGGGGTAAATATATTATCTTGGTTGTCAATTATCTAGCACTATTCCACTTAATTTTTTTTTTAAATTCTTATCAAAATACTGACAAGCACCGCCCGCCCGACCGCAATAAAAAACTATACAAGGCTCATGCTAGTCAGCCCACACATCCACACGAAACAAACTCAATATTTTGATATAAGACGTGTTTTGCCTCTCCACGGGGCATCCTCGAGAAGCCTTTCTAGATATTTAACATCTATTTTGTGTAATCTTAGAATTAGATAAAGAGCAGATTTTTTTATCAGGTTCCTCTAAACATGAAACATATCTTTGAAAAACCCGTTGTTTTTTTATCTAGTCCTAACATTATTAGCTACACTTTCAAATACTATATTGTTTTATAATTTATATAAGACTTGCCACGAGTGTGCGACTTCCTTAAAAACGGCTCATAATAAAATGCTTTCTTTAAAAAGACTTTAAAATTAAAATCAGTATGTTAAGTTTATTAAACACTCTGGTTTATTATTTGCATATTATTGTGATGGGAAAAAGTCTATATGTAAAGACAACTTATTGCGAAAACTTTGGTTGTACTTTTATAAGTATATATGGTATTTATGAAAAATGTATGTTTCAGTATTTTTTTCGAAAAAATATCATGAGGAAACCAGCATGCCGTAGAACCTGAAAAGTTTTAAAACGTGTGTCAAGGTCACGAAAGGAGCCCGTGAGGTGTAATTTAAATTATTTCACCACAGAAAACTAGTGACACGACTTCTTGTAGTAGTAGTAGTTTTTTCGTTAGTCAACGGAAAAGTGGCTATTGATCGTGGTTTATTTTCTCCCAAAACTGAAAAAGTACATCCATCGACACAAGTTATTCAATTCGAGCCCGCTGCTTGTCAAATATGACCTTATATACTTTTTGGCAAAGTCCCTTTTAGCTCAAGTTTGCACGTCACGTATTCGCAAAAAGGCTTTTGCCTAAAAGTGGAGTGAAAGGGGTACTTAGAGCTTTGAGCTTGATAGCCATAGGATAACGTGTTTTTGAAGGAACTTTATACCAACACGATTGAGGTTTTTGCTGTCAGCGGGTTTGTAACTTCGGTTGCAACCAATCAGTTTATATTTGATCAAATCAAATTATATAGATACAAGTAAAATAAGTATAATAAATATTATAATTTTAATTTAAACAGATGTACTTCGTCCAATCATTTACTTTTGATACTGAGTTGACCGACATTTTTGGGATGTCCCAAAAGCGTTAATGATTTTAATTTCTTACAACAAACGACTTTATTTATAAGAGTAGTTTTATCGATTGTTTTTTTTTTTCGTTTTATAAAACCTCAGAACGAAACACGCATTTCTGAACCATAAATCCGATCTCAAAATACAATAGAATCTTTGCGTAGTTTGATCGCAAACGAATAGCATAATCAAATGTATGAAATAATGACTTCTAAAATTATCCGTTCCTATGTCCGACCTCCTGAAACTGAAACTGCGGAGGAGTTTGCTGTACAATATGACAACTGTTTTAATTCTGATATTGATGTAACTACAGTAAGTCTAAACGATTAGTTTTGATTCATCAACTTGCAGCGAAACATTCGGTCCCCCACTAGTTGACGACCTCTGTGGCGAAGCGGGCGAGGGCTCGGCTGAGACGCAAGAGGTGCGGGTTTGATTCCCGCTGCGGGAGAAATGTTTGCATGCTCTGCAAATGTTTCTTCCGGGTCTGTGTTGTAATATTATAAGTATGTATTTACAAAAAAAAGTATATAAGTATTCTATCAGCCATCTGGTTCCCATAGTATAAGCTTTGCTTAGTTTGGGGCTAGATGGCGCTGTGTTAAATGTCCACAAATATTTAGTATTTGTTGTTTAGTATTTAGTTTTATAACGGTAGAACGTCACGTAACTGTTTTTTAAACGCAAATTGATTATTGTTCTTGTCGTTTTTTATGTTTTTATTAAGTAATCAATAGGGTAGATTATTATGATTAGCAGTTATTATATTAATTTTACCACTTATTTCAAAGTTTACTTCTACAAATCATAGTACAGCTCTCAGCTCTCAAAAGTTTAATAAAGGATTGTACGATGTATCAGTCATCAATCCGTCACAATCAGTTTCTATTTGAAACATTAAATTTTAATGGCTTTGTTTCATAAACAGCCGTTTTCAAATTAAAACTGACAGCTAAACTGAAACAAGTAACCATGTTTTCTTATGAGAGTACTTATTAAATTAAATAATAAACAAAATAATTATGAATTGTAAATGTTCATTATAATGCTACATAAGCAATTCAGAACTCAAAAATCGTCCAATTTTACTACGAGATGTAAGCGAGAAGTCAGCAAAATTACAGTCACATGAGAATTCATTTCGCTTCAGAAGAATGCAATGCAATATCTCGTATCACATTTCTTATTACTTTTCAGTTATTACGACGAGTTCGTGCTCTATGCAGAATTATTTGAACCTCAAATGTTATATCACCATACCCTAGCTTAGTGACGTAGAATTAAGGAGATATAAACAGATTCTACGAAATAAAGTTTTTTTTTCTTTTTCCATATACCTACTGTCCGTATGTACATTAGATTTTAAATATTCGTGGACACTTCACACTGCGCCATCTAGCCCTAAACTATGTATATAAAGCATATACGAGTTTTAGGGGAACCAAATTGCTGATAGAATACTTAAAAACTTTTTTTTGTTAATACATAACATTACAACACCCAGACTCGAAAGAAATATTTGCAGATCATGCCCCATTTGCTGAGGTTTTCCAGTATCTACAATTTGAATGGATAAAATACAGCGCCATTTATCAAACATCAGCTATAAAAAGTAAGTAAGTAAATAAGTAGATAAAATTCTCGCACTGCTCACTCTGAACTGTGCATTTTAAGGTTGGATATTACTTATGTATTTTATCTAATACTAAGTCTCTATATACATGAGGGTATTTCTAACTTCCACAAGTTGCCGCTACAGCTAATTATTTTAGGCAAGTTGCAATACAAACTAGCATTAAAGTGAATGCATGCTAGAACAGGTGGCGACGAGAAGCTTCCTACGTGCGTTTTTTTGACGCAAGACTATAATATTCTAATGTTGTTTTGTCGCAAAGCTGTCTTGATTTAAACGACCTCGATGCAATACAAGAAAAAAATAATTAAATTGAGCATTCAATCATTTGTAGGGTTCCGTACACGAAGAGTGCCTACGGGACTCTATTACTAAGCCTCCGCGTATTTTTCGTGATTACTTTAGTTTTAGGTAACTGAACATGAAGTTATACACCTTAATTTAACTATTAGTACTACATAAAAGTTACATGTAATGAAAAAGTAAGTTTTAGTTATGAACTGACGCTTTGTTTACATAAATAAAATTGTATCTCCAGTTTGGCTGAAGTATATTACTGTACTAAGTACAACAAGTATATACAAAACCAAATTTATAATTTATATCTGTAAGTTCACTATCAACTCTTTGATCTAAGTAGAAGTCGTTTCAATAGGCAATTTTTTTTTCAGATTATCATAATGCTGCAAGGACGCACGTAGGAGACCCGCTCCGGTGACGAGCGAGTGTGTTAATTAGACGAACTTTATCTTGGCTTAGCGCGATGATGCGACGTGGCTTAGAGACTCACGGATACCAAGTTGCAGCTTGAGATATAAGTTATTGAACTTGGAAACTTCACGGGCTCTTGTCAGTTATGTGGAAGTGCATTTCAAGGGAAATTAATGAATTTTGTTTGAACTGTTATTGCTGTGGTATTTTTAATACTCTGTTAGTATTTTCATACAGCCAATTGACACGCATTGCCATAAGCTAGTAAAAAATGCAGATACATTATTATAGAGGTGGTTCTCAGCATTTAAAATTTCAGATTTTTAGACTATGATAACCGATATCTACTTGTATGTGTCTGGTAGTCTGCTTCTTGACAAAATAAATTAATAAATAAATATAAATATTTGTGGACATTTCACATAGCGCCATCTAGCCCCAAACTAAGCAAAGCTAACCAAATGGCTGATGGAATGCTCAATAATACTTTTTTTTTAATACATACTTATAATACATAATACAACAACACCCAGAATCGGAAGAAATATTTGCAGAACATACAAACATTTATCACTTTTACACTCACCCGCCACGCCAACCGAGGTCACCAAAATTGACCTAAAGCTATCCATAGCAAATCATGATCTTGATCAAAAAAGACTTATTTCTACCTATTAAACCCGTTAGGTTAATATATCGTCTTAACAATGCCGATCTAACAGATCTGACTAACGTAAAACCCAGTTCTATAATAAGTCAAAACAGAAGCATAGTAATCACTACGAGAAATTGAGTTACTCGTACAAGTTTAACGTTACCAACTGTCCAAAGCCGTGTGTCTAAGTTGCGACAGTATACAGAATCCTCGCAAGAAGTGGAAAGCTGATTCCGGATTAAACTTTGAATATGTAGGAGCGACTTTACTTCGGCTCTCAGACCGTATGAGTTGTTGAGTGTCAGGCGATTGGGCACATTTGAAGGATTATTGTGTCTAGATTGTTGTAAAGCTCAGAATCAGGGCCTTGAGAATGGACGGGGAGTTCCCTCGGAGTTTCAGTGTATTGACATTAATATAAATAAACGTCTCGACGACGTTTAGTGTAGCGGGCGAGTGCTCGGCTGAGACGCAAGAGGCGCGGGTTCGATCGCCGCTACGGGAGAAATGTTTGTGTTCTGCAAATATTTTTTCCGGGTCTGGGTGTTGTAGTATTATGTATTATAAGTATGTATTTACAAAAAAAAGTATATAAGTATTCTATCAGCCATCTGGTTCCCATAGTACAAGCTTTGCTTAGTTTGGGGCTAGATGGCGCTGTGTGAAATGTCCACAAACATTTATTTATTGAATAGCATCATAAACTAGCTAATAGCATCTGCCGCGGTTTTATAAAACCGCGGCAGATGCTATTAGCTAGTTTATGCTAGTTTATGGTAGTTACTATGCGTATATATACGCATGGTAACTACCATAAACTATGTCATACTAGCTGCTAACCGCGGCTTCACTCGCGTGGTATCCGGATGAAATATAGCCTATATGTTAAACCAGTACTATGTATATTTCAAGTTTCATTCAAATCCGTTCAGTAGTTTTTGCGTGAAAGAGTAACAAACATCCATACATACAAACTTTCGCGTTTTTATATTAGTAAGGATATTAAGATTTTTTTCAAATCTGTTGAACCATCTCTCTAAGATTTGCATTTAAAATATAAGTAGGTATGATAATAAGGTTTTTCTCTGCTTGACTGGTAGTAAAGAAAAAACAGAATGCGTCCAGCTGCTTCTCTCCTGAGCATGTCGTAAAAGTCTACTAAGGGGTAATATCCTCTCCAACATGATGGATCTGATGGATGGCGATGGGCTGATCACCATGGTTCACCATATCCATTTCAAGTTTACTTAATTACTTGTGGCGTGTTAATATGTATGGTAATAAAGAACGAATTTATTTTGCTAATTATTGATTACTAGTTAATAGATATGCTCACGACCAAGAGAAGTTCATCAATATCTAATGAAAGAAAGTCCAATTTTTCATCTTCAGTGGCGAGTAATTTATTGAAATTACATAGATAATGATGGATTACAATGGATATCATTAATTTGACGTGTATTAAAGTTACGCCTGTGAATTTACCTTTATTAGAGATAAATAGATACCTTTTTTGTAAAAAAATCAGATCAATGACAACACGGTTTCAGACTGAATAAGAGACAAACTAAGCAATAAGTTGCCTCCAACAATTTTGTAATCTGAGCCAGTTCCACAGAAACCCTAACATTGATTGCAATTTTGTCACTTTGCCAAAATCCAGTCTGCACTCTGGTTTTCGTCTCTGGTCGAGCAACTTTATTTACAAATGGATATCATTCATTTACATCCGACGATTCATCAAAAAAGGCTTTAATATAAACGTGATCCATCATTCTGTCTTGCACACGGTCCTAAGCACACGATACACGATGTCGTACGTACTCAGGTATGTACGACATTGCCCGTATAATGCCTTTGTTAAACAATGCAGCTGTTGCTACATCGATGCATAAGGCTGGGTAGCTCTCATTTCAGTGTAAGAGGGGACAAATCGTTTTGAGATTTCTATACAATGTTCTGTCATGTTCAGAGTGTGTTTATTTGTCCAAGTGTTCAGACTAGCTTGTTATTTTTGTAAATCTGTCTTATACCTTTGTTTCGTGAATAAAATACAGGATGCTGGTTTTCTTACCTTTTCTTACCATGTTAGTGGTGTGATTTTTTACAAAAAGCTAAATCTGTTGGTGCACGATCGGATTTGAACTCATAATCTAAGGATCAGAAGGCGGTATACCAATACTCTCAGTTATTTAGCAACCTTTGTTGTTGTGTATTTTTTTCTTCATACAAGTCTATGTAAATCAAAAGTCACGTCTCAATCTCGTCACATGTGTATAACACAACCGTTGGTTATCAAGTTCCACGGTAAGGTCCTACTCATTCCCTCAATTACCATAAAATTATACCATTACCATTTACACTCAAAAACTCCCGTTCAACTCCGGCCCTCAAAAACACAAAAACCAACTACAAAACGAACAAAGAAAACTGCTGAAAGACGGCAATTACATACCGTTTAGACTATTCTATTACGTTATACATTCACACAGTCATGCAGAGAAAAGGCAGGTCATGGACACAGAATAAAAGTTTACAAGCAGTAGAGAAATTTTATGATACAAAGAATAGGTATGTTATCAGAGTGTAACTAAACTGGTCTTATTTTTTTTATTTTAAGCAGATAAAAAGACTGTTCTTAGATTTTTTTTTATTTATTTACTACCACACCGCTCTCAACCGACACGAAATCAAAGATTATAGTAGTTATTTTATTTTATTCTTCGTCCCACTGATTACGTTAGTATTAGCTTACTAAAAATTTTAGTACCTATGAATGTAAATAAATAATACCCAATCCCACACCCAGATAACATACAGGAGACTTATTGGTATTAGAAAGTTCAAAAGTCGGTCGGGATGAAAAAAGTTATACTACTGTTTCAGTAGCTATACTATTTTTGCATTAAGGGCGTAAGCAAGGGGAATACGCTATTTCCCTTAGGTGTAAGGGGTAGACTATAATGGTAGAATTGGTAAAGTAAGGATAGGACTATCGTCGTACAATTTCACTAGATTTCTGACAGATTGTTTTTATCGATATTTAAACAAGAAAAGAGCTTAGATAAAAGAAAACCAGTTTATAGTTTATAGCTTCATCTTATAATTATAATATTATTATGATGTGACTTAAGATTAGGATGGAAGATATGGATGCATCCCTATGATTCTACCATCCAATACGGTCCTGTGGTATCCTAATCCATTAACGGCCCACGATCTTGACTATATCCACAAGATATAATCTTAAACCACAAGTTGGAAGAAACAAGTTCAATAATCCAACTCCATAGAATCCCATGATTTATAATTTAATTTAGCCATCGTTAAGCGCCATTAGGCCTTAATCCCCCACGTCCCTCATAGCTTGCACCATCGGACTAATGTACGGTTTATGTAAATATTATGAGAGTTTAACTATTCACTTATTCACTTAGCGTCGCCTCTTTAAGCTGTCTTTTTGTATCGAATTTGGGAACAAATTTGGAGTTTGAAGTGTTTTTGTAGCAAAGTTCATTTGGGGAATGAATAATGTTTTTTTAGGTTGTAAGCTAAATAGTATTGAAAACTCCTGTATTGTGTAATTACACAATACAGGAGTTTTCAATATTGCCAGTCTCTCAATTGTGCAACTGTTGAGATTTGACAAAAAATTGGTCATCACTCTCATTAACCTCGCATATTAATTAACCCCAAATATTTATTATTTCTTTATTTATTCTCAGGGAATATCAGAGTAGACATAACTATCAGAAAACTGTCATTGTGACAGTTTTTGTTCGATATAAATATTTGTATTAGATAAATGGTTCGATGGGCAGACAAATAGTAGGTCGTCAATGGATAATGCTAGTACAGATCCGGTCGGGGGAGACTTATGCCAACAAAGACAGGCTATAGATGACTACGATGATGATGATGATTTTATATAAAATTCCCGATAATTAAATCCCTGATTTTGGCACTACTAACTTCCACTGACAAGTTAGACAGGGATGACTAAGGACGTACTGATGCCTTTAGTCTTCTGAGAAAGACATCTTAATGATGATGAGCACCGTAAACACTAAAACACAAACATGATTACGACATCAACTAAGCATTAAGTTTGTAAGTGTCTTAACAGCGAGTCCTGGCACAATCTTGTTACCAAACGTGTTACCTCGCTTTTATGAGAACTTGAATGCAGGATGGAATTACTTCAAGAATAGAGTTGAGTGTTGAAACTTAATATAACATATTATACTTATATTATGTTTTTCTTGAAGCGCTCGTGGGGTAGCTTGCTTAGACGTTCTTGATTGATCGTTGAAGTTAAGCAACGTTGTGCGCGGTCACAATTTGGATGGGTGACCGCAAGTGGCAATACGAGCTGAGCGTTTCGGGGGAGCACGTTAAATTGTCAGTCCCGGCTTTTAAGTCGTTAAACCACGACGGCGATGGAGGCTTTTAGGCGGCCTAAAAACTCCGTCACAAGAGTTAGCCACTAGCTCATACGAACTTATTACTTTTTTCGTACCCGAAAGTAAGATAGCCTCTGTCACAGTCAACTATGTATATTTCAAGATTCATTCTAATCCGTTCAGCCGTGATTGAGGCAAAAACATTCTGACACAAAGTTTTGGATTCATAATATTAGGAGAATTATTATAATTAGACTTCTGTTGAATGTAATCCTGTGACATTTTGATAACACAACCACACCTTTCATTTGATCTTAAAATGCTTATTCTGCAAACGTTTCTTTCATATTGTCACTGTACATACACACAAGCACAGATTAAATGATATTTACTGTGGTATAGTAATATGAGTTTTTAAAATCAATTTACGGTGGACTAACCAAAAATTTATAACATCGCAGTATCCTTGAATGAGCTGATCTTTTTTTCGTAAAATTCGCCGATTTTATTTTTAAATCAATTCTCCGGGCGCCTTTTCTCGATCATTTCATCTGTTATTTCTTGCAGTAAGTCGGGTCACGTAGCTAGCTGCACGTATACCGTGTCCACCTCGCCTTCTTACTCGGATTAGGAGAATTAAGATCTCAGTAACGTATCTTTGTTTGCCAGACGTTGCTACTGATCTCTGGAGGCTTGTTGGGAATTTGAAATTTTAAGCCAATTTTGTAGGGTTGTGAGAACGTTTGTATTGTGTAAAACTTTGCAGTTTTTTTTTTAATTAAATTGAAGTATGTAAAGCGTAAGTTTATGAAAAACCTTAATCCTCAATGGGATGGGCAGAGCCACAAGTAGTTTCTCTTGTTTTCATTTATTTTAACGTGCAGACATCTTTATTAATTACATTCGGCAACATTCTGTTTTATTATTTCATTCCATTCATAAAACCAGTCATTGAAAATATCAGAAGCAATAAATTAAAAAAACTAGGCAATTGTATGTGACACCCATCAACATCGGGGCCGCCCATGCGATGTATAATTTAACTTGTCAACTACAGTCACTGTGTGTACCGAAGAGCTGTATCAACCAAGTTGTAACTGAACAAAGCTCTCAGTACGCTTGATTAAGACCGTTTTTCAACTAGAATCTACTATTCTATTTAATAGGTACTTTTTGTGGTTCACCGTTATCTACCATCAGTATTTATTGAGGTCCTCCGTAAATACCAGACTTTTATTTCTTACCTATACACTGATTAAAAAAAACGGTCAAGTGCGAGTTGAATTCACACACGAAAGTTTTTGTACCGTCGTACATAAAAAAAATTTTTGTATGGGGCCCCCTATTATTTTTATTATTTGTTGTTATAGCGGCAATAGAACAATACTTTGAAAAAATTCAACTCTCTACATATATACTCTCTCTATTACGTTCCATTAGATTCATCCCGCTGACAGACGGACTAACGGACGGACCGATGGACGGACGGACAGCGGAGGTTTACTAATAGGGTCCCGTTAGCACCCTTCGGGTACGGAACCCTAAAAAGTATTTCTACCTACCTACGTACCTGTCAACATGGTTCACCATATCCATCTTGGGACTTTGAATCTGGAGTAGTTGCAAGTTTTCATAAGTATACTTTCGATCTGTCTTCCCCGTTAGGAATACGCTGATGGTATGCTGGCCATGACCTAAACTAAGGCCTTTTACCATCTATAGTAGATGATTTATACAGCGTCAGGAGGCAACTTTTAAATGTTTTAAACGTTTTTCTTCACCGTTTGAGAGTACTGGTATAGCGCACATAAATTTTTCGCACAGAAAAATCCATTGGTACACGACCGGGTTTGAACCCACAACGTTAGGACCTGAAGGCGGGGTCACTACCAACTAGACCACCAGTACTCTCTTAATGATCTATGACCACCGTTTGTAAACTCAATTCATGCCCACCCACGAACCATACCTTTCAATAATTCCAGTACAAACATTTTGTATCATTAGCTTAACCGACGAACTGATAATATATGACTACTGCGAGCCGCGTTTATTAATTGAAACAATTTCTCTGCCAGTTAACAATTTGAAATCGTAATTTGTGGCTGAGTTTTGTGAAATAATAATTTGGCGATGGCTATTTCGTATTACATAGTTTATGTGGCATTAGAAGTATTTACGTCGTTTTTTATTGTTCTTGTATAGGTTTGCTTTGATATACCAAAATAAACACATTGATTCAGTAACAAAACCACACGGCCAACTCCCGCATCGCTTGCGTTCGCATGAGCAGTGTGGGTACATTTAATCCTTATACATTACAGTTCTAAAACAGTTAAATATAATTACTAGTGACTTTGTCATCATTAGAATAGAATAGAAATGCTTTTATTTGACAGACACAAACAACCCAGAATGCAAGTAAAAGGTAACAAATTAAAAACGAACAAGATATGCAACAAAAATACAGAAAAAAACATTAATCTAGTACACTATTGCTAAAACCTCTAGTATCCTCTCCAACATGATGAGATACAATAAGCAAGTATTCCCAAGGAGTGTTGACGTCAGGCAGGCGGCCGGTCATAAAACACCTTAGCCAAAACTCTTACAGCATGATCCAAGGAGCATGCTGTGCCGACCCCTCACAGAGTGGGATAAGGGCAGGAAGATAATAATGATAGCTATTATTAAATCCTAGGCGCCTATTTATCTCGCTTTGTGTGGTGCAGGCATAATTTTTTAAGATTCTATCTGTGTATAAAATCGACTTTAAATAATCAAAATCTGTTCAGCTGTTTACGCGTGAAAAGTTAATAGAAAACGATAGAAACTATTTCGCATTTATAATATTTGTATAGCTATCTAGGCTAATAAGGCAAGGCAATACATAGAATTAAGCTTGTTTCACACGAATCTCCAAAAAAGTTTAAAAGTTTGTTCACATTTAAATCTCTGCATCCTAATTTATCGTGTAAACACCCAGCCACAGCTTATGAAAAACATTGCAAAAACTTAGTTGAAGCACTACCACATTACTTTCAAGTAATTGCCCCGGTAGTTAAGAAACCCATTTAAACCGCATCCCAAGTCACTTTCAATCACATCTCAGAAAGCGCAAAAACCGAAATACAGCGGTTAAAGTGTGGATATAGATAAAGCAATAGTATCAGCGTTGAAAAGTTCACTCTGGCTCAGATTAAAATGAAATTACATGAAATAAGACACTGTTCCGTTGTATGAACTTGCAAGACACTAAAATAAGATCCAACAATAGTTTTAGTTGCGTTTATACAGAGTGTGTATTCACGCCACAGTACTTGTATATTTAAAACTAAGATAATTCAGGACAGGGTCGTTCCGTTCAGCTTACAGAAAGATTGATAGGATTTTTAATTTACAAACTGCTCGCTGTTGTTTGCCGTACAAATTACAATTCTAAAATCAACGTAATAAGGCTCATTTTTATATGAACATTTTATAGAGTGGTAGAGGTCTGGCAGGAGCAAAGAAATAGCACTGAAACACCTGTGGAGACGCCTCTGCTTCTCACGATATTTTCTTGCACCGAGACAGGTTTATTTCAGTTATATATTTGCTATATAATTCGGGAATTTGTAGGTGTGACTTGGGATTATAAACATGAGCTTGGCATTTGAAATCAAAATTAGATGACTACTACATGCTGGAGGTTTTTTGAAAAATTCCTTTAAACAAATCGCATAATAATTACAGTATATCTACGTACTACTATAGAAGATTTGCTAAATAGTTCATAGTCATCCCTGCCCTTATCCCACTCTGTGTGGGGTCAGCACAGCATGGTTCTCTTCTTCAACTCCTGTCACCCATCACATCTATACTCACTCCTTTCTAAACCATGTCCTTTTTAACACAATCTACCCACCTTTTCTTTGGCTAAATAGATACATTAGGATATTTTTAAAATAGTATAACTTTTGATTCATAAATATATTTGAACTTTATCATATCAGTGTCCGAAGTATGATTTTGATGGACCGACGGTGTAACCGTAAGTTTTTTTGTAAGTTGAAAGAAAACCCAATTACTCTAATTCAATAGTAAAGATCGTAATCTTTAGGTGAAAGCCCAAAACATGCCAAGTCACCTAGAAATATCCTCTGTCTAGCCGAGCCCATAAAGCACAGCTAAGACAGCATGAGGCGCATTCGTGTGCACTTGAGCCGTTTGTCACGTAGTAGGCGCCGACGTCGCCGTGATCAGACCCAGTGTAAGCCGACTTGTCACGACAGACGATTTGAAACTACAGAAATATCTATATTTACCAAACCATTTGTGGGTGATCGATGATACAAAAAAAACCTCAAATGGAACAGTGTTTTTCGTTATTCGTTAAGACATTGGTAAATAATTCAGTAGTTTTATTATCGCAACTAAATTCTGACAAATCACACAGTTACATTTGTCAAAATTAGACTTAAATTAAAAACGGCCCTTGGGTGTCCTTCGGATAAACTTCTCATAAGCTTCTAAGAAATTAGTAGTTAAATGTTCTTCACACGTACGACAAGAATTATCAAAGGCCCAGTGTGACAGTCCCTTACCCCCTCCCCTACCCCCCTGGTTTCATCCCCACCCCCAGACACGCCACGCAGAATGCGGCCAGATTTATTGCATCCACTCTGCGGCGTCTCAGCTGATGTGAATGAGACACGGATTTACGTGACGTTTATTGGCCGCATTAAAATTGCAAGCTGTCTTGACACCTTGACAGTTTAATTAATAGTGTTTGCATGATTAATCGCGTTAAGTTTAGCTCATAACTAAATAATGAGTAGTTTGCGCTCAGTAGTAAAGTTATCATTCTTCAATTGGACGATTTCACACCGTCCGTCGTTAAGTTCTGGGTCAAAATACTATAAATTCATAGTAGTTTTATGTTAATTTTTATATTCAAACAATTAAAGACTGAAAAGGCATGTGTCTCAATGATCCTATTGATCTGAAACAACAAAAAGTACTTGTGCTAGTCAAAAAAAGGTATAACTTAAAGATTTCGTCATATAAAACCTACCTAGAAACCAAAAGGAATTCGTAAGTGGGAAAAATACATATATCGGCACAGATAGTGGTGGTTTATGCAGGCTATGATTGTCCCATTAATTTGTATACTCAATCGTTTCCAATATTCAATAATCTGTCATCTCAATCGAGATTCACCATAATTTCAATCAGATGCATGAGCTGCTCTGTAATTGGCCCTGAAACTAATTGAATCGGGATTATACCTAGTCATTTGATTGTAAGAAAATATCATACGTAAGGGTTTCTTCCAACCTTTTGGTGTTAGCTGTGATATTATTTATTCAGATATAGAGTTCCGCCTTTCATGTGGCCCGAATTATTTGGTTATATAAAATGTGATCAAATCGGATAAAACACTGTACCTACATGACATATCAAAATTGGAGTACAAAGTCAGATTGCGTTCAATTTATTTTTGGTTTGCTTTCACCAATAAAGAATACAAATTAATACAATAGATGTCTACCAAAAAATGACTAAAATGTAAATTTTCAGAGAATTTATTATTATCAGGGTGAGTGCCAGGTCCTGAAAGGATCCTATAAAAGGACATGACATATTAATGTTTAAAATATCTTAGATTAGGTACTTATTGTTTTGTTTTAGCTGGAATATATCAGTTACCTTGTGCTCATGGTCTCAACACTGCGTTCGAAACGTCGCGTTGTCATCAAAATAAAACAGTAAACTATGCGATGAAGTCCTGTTATAACTTTTATTATCTTATCAAATCAAAAAATAAAAAAAATATCTTAGATTCAGATTACCGTTTTTGTTACTTACCTTAATGAAATCAAACCACCATTTGGAATAAAGCAATTATTCTTCGTCAGGTTCAGTAATCTATTACCAGCCCCATGAATATTGAGAGCATGGGAAGCGACAATAACCCACAGCTAGGCACAGACACAGATGTGCAGATGTTTAGCTATGCTAATGGATAGCGGCTTGAATATAGATTGATGGAACAGTCTGGGCTTGAGAATGCTTTTTAGCATCCAATGGCAAAATGGAACTCTTATCTTGTCTACCGGTTTGACTCTGTGTGTGTGTATTAAAACGTAAATAATAAAAATATATAGTGCAATTGAAACATCCACTTTCTCATTGAATTTGGTTAAAATTACAAGTATTCATACGCAGCAGTCAAAAAAAATACCATCAAAAATTCACGTATTTTAATTATTATCTACTCACAAATGTACCGCTTCTTCAATAAATAATTATTTTTGTAAAAAACGTAATCCAATTTTAGGGATTTGTAAAAATTGGCACACCGACAATGTGTTAGCCAGGAATCTAAAATGGAAAGAAAAGGAACTACCGGCGATTCAATTGCAAACATATTTACACCGCTAAAAACGGATAGTGAACAAGTGCCGGATAGGACATCCGTCACCGCTGTCAACGTCAAGCCCGTCACGCGGACCATTTATCCAATCGATTTCGCATTAGCCACCTTTTGCGTTACAAGCGTGTTACTATTCTCCAGTCTTTGTTTTCACGTGTCAGATCTGACAATAAGCGGTATCCACGCCACTGCTGCCCTCCTAGTGAAGAACGCAGTAACTATGTCAAACATGTTTTGATACGCGAGTGAGAACGGAATGTTGTATTTTGTTAGGCGGTTCCGAATATGTTTCTAATTTTTGTCAAAAATTCTAGTTACTGCGTTCTTCACTAAGAGGGCAGACTGATGAAATGTGTCAAAATGCATGTACCTATTATTTACGACCTCTGGGTGAGGCAGGCGAGTGCTTGGCTGAGACGCAAGAGGCGCGGGTTCGATTCCTGCTCCGGGAGAAATGTTTGCATGCTCTGCTAATATTTCTTCCGGATCTGGGTGTTGTAGTATTATGTATTTACAAAAAAAAAGTATACAAGTATTCTATCAGCCATCTGGTTCCCATAATACAAGCTTTGCTTAGTTTGGGGCTATAATAGTGCTGTGTGATTATGTCCTAAAATATTAATTATTTATTTAGTTTTCTTAGCGCCATAGACATCCAAACGTTCAACATAAACTGACGGAATTATAATATTGATACTTTGGAAGCCAAGTATAATTACGATGAGCATGTTATCAATTTTACAAACCGATGCATCAATGAAGCGTAGCTAAGACCACAACAATGTAAGTCCTAAGCACTGCAGAGTTCCATACTAAGTACTACTGAGCATCAATCTATATTCAAGCCGGCTGAAGCAATTAGCATACGTAAGCGTCTGCGTTCGTCTGTGGGTTATTGCTGCCGGACCTTCTAAATTAATAGTCATTGCCTGACTGGCTCAAGGTGATGAACAAAAGACTTGTATACGTTTTCCTCTCGATGGTCTACATACAAAATGAGTAGAATGCCCCACTTTTTTGTCCGCGTTGAGATTATTTTATCTTCCCTCTTCTGAGCGCTCTTCATATTCATAATCATTTATTTCGTAAGGGTATTTATTATACGTCATAATTTAAAAGAATAAAAAATATAAAAGTAACAAAAATAAGAATAGGTACTTAATGTCTAATTAAATTAAGTATGGTCATATTAATACAAAAATATTTTAGAAATAATTCTTCAAAAATTCGTATTATTCTTAGTTTCATTTCAGTTGTTAATAAATAGGAATATACGGGTAAATAATAGGCCTACAAAATAATCAGCCGTAAATCATAGCAAATGGGAATCAATGGTGGCGCGCGTGACAAATGACGCGGGTAGCACTCGTGACGTGGATCCGAGACGGGACCGTGACGGATGCAAGCCTACGGAACTCTGATTTGCTGTGAGACAGTCGTTATTGTCACGGTGTTGTTTTTATAAAATGTAATGTGCATTTATGTGGTTTTTAATTAGGTGCCTCTAATATTTGTACCGTAGGCAAATAACCTGTTATCCCAAGCATAGATTTTCTTGACATTGTATGGGCAGGAACGGGGGAAATCAAAAATTGAAATGATTCGTTTTATATTAACGTTAGAGATGATTTTATTTTAAAGTATTACAAGGTTTTGAAAATTACCGTTGTACAGCTTCTTCGTGACAAAAATATCTCGACGATTACAAGGCGCTTTTTCATTTGAACTGCGTAGACGCTGGAGCTGTCAGTTGTTATCCTGTGTCATCTGTCATCATGACTTGATTGACATCTGACAGCTGGCACTGGCGTGTGAACTGTCACTCGTAGTTCCTCTATGCAGTACTAGATGGCGCTGTCCAAACAGACATATTCCTTCAAATCCTTTTGAATATGGCTAAGTGTCAGACAAATCATTTAAATTTTGTCTCAGTTGTGAAAGTAGTAAAAATCTTTAAATAAATTACTAGTAGAATTTTAGAATCATTAATTTCTAGGTATAAATTTATCTTGTCAGTGATTTGATTGATGTCTACGTTGAAATATGTCCTTGGAATTTTATAATTTTTCAAAATCATTAGGAACACTAAAATACAATAAACACACGAAAGCACAGTCTGCCTCTAACGAGCACAAAAACAAGTATCACAGGTCTAAAACACAATACCACGTAGCCAAATACATTATGACACAAACTAAGCAAGACTGGTTTAAATTGTGTTTTTGTGGAGAGTTATTGTCGCAGGTGCCTGCTTTAGAAGTGGCTGAAATACTGCACGTGATTATAAATGGTAATATTTGGGAGGCAGTCCTTGGTTTTTCTTTGTTGGTGTATTTGTAAAATTTGATACGAACTTTAATATATATAACCGGTTTCAATATTTTAATAACGGACAACGGACAAAAAATTATGGCACTTTTTTTGGTTAACAACATTGGTAATATGAAGTTCCGTTGTCTGTTGGTAGAATATTGGAACTGGGCAATAATAGTTTTCTTTACAAAATGGCAGGACCTTACAAAAGGTTTCATAATGTCCAGAGACTCTGGTCGCCTATTAATTAAGCTCATGGCTTCATCTTCACCGAATAATGCTGTGAATTATTATTAATTAGTTACCCATTACTACCAGTTGTATCACTAGTTCTTTCGAACCAGTTTGGTGAAAGGATTTTAAAGTGCGCCTTTCGTGCACTTGACATAGGTATGTTTTTGAAATTTTTAGGTTATACGACATGCCGGTTTCCTCACGATGTTTTTCTTCACCGTTCGACAGTATTGGTATAGCATAGCGCACATCATTTTTTCGAACTTAAAAATCCATTGGTCAACGACTGAATTTGAACCCACGACCTAAGGATCAGAAGGCGGGACTGCCACCACTAGACCAGTGCTCTCAACGTTATCTCATGAAGCACGCTGTCCAAATGCTGCATCAACTACCCACATTTACTGAAATTTTGCCCCGTATCCCATTGTGTAGAACAACGGTTACTCGTGTCATTTTAATCTTTTTAAGTAGTGAAATATTGTGTATTGATCATAGTGTGATCGAGTAATAAACAGCCACAACTTCTACATAATAGAGGTAAAAGCGAGTTTACGGAAGTGAAGTCTATTCTTCCACCTGTTTCTGTGGTCGGGCCTACAGGAAACGTTTGTACACAAACTCAGCGGTAGACAAGCGGAACTGTGAGCGAATTATTGTCGCTTTCTCTGCCCTCTGCT
Organism: Scotopteryx bipunctaria; assembly: GCA_949320045.1. Classification (NCBI taxonomy): domain Eukaryota; kingdom Metazoa; phylum Arthropoda; class Insecta; order Lepidoptera; family Geometridae; genus Scotopteryx; species Scotopteryx bipunctaria. The sequence goes on along the minus strand of OX439450.1, from coordinate 5,086,901 downwards.
TTGTTAATGTACTTGTATCTCGGCAAATACCGCGGACATTTCTAGCTCTAGGTAGGTCGGCTAGTTAGGTACGTACTAGCTAGTCTGTGGTAGATATTCGATTTGAAAAATGAATAATATTTAATAACAGAATCACAAGATAGATAAATATGATAATATATTATTTGTTAGATATATTACACAGGTGTCTTACAGTCATGTTTCACAGACCTCACGCTTAAATAATTAATAGGTATTTCAAATATTAAAAATAGGATAAACTGTAAAAGTGATAAAAAAATAATAATTTATAGGTCGATAAAAAATAAATCCAAACTTCTTGGACGGTACTCTTTTTCCCAGTTAGTAAAAAAAACCTAAAAAATATTAACTTTCGACGAGTTCAACACCAAATACGACGCTGTATAAGCAATTAATGTAAATAAAATAAAATAGTATTAGAGGAATAAACCCATTTTAATACAAATAAGCAAAAAAACATTCTCTCTGTTTCGAAATTCAGTAATAAACAGAATAAAACAGCTCAGTTTGTAAACAAACCGTTGGTTTTCTTTCAACCAACGACAGTTCAAACAAATCACACAAATCAATCAAAACGCTGCAAACATGACTTTAAAATAGATAACAAGTATTCTGGGAATAAGAAAACTATGTTTCTTGGGTGATTGTGCAAACTAAGCAAAGCTTGTACTATGGACACCAGATGGCTGATAGAATACTTATATACTTTTTTGTAAATACATGTTTTTTAGTACATAATACTACTACACCCAGACCAGGAAGAAGTATTTGCAGAACATACAAACATTTCTCCCGTAGCGGGAGCCGAACCCGCACCTCTTGCGTCTCCGAGCACTCGGCCGCCACGCCACCGATTTGTGGTTTCTTCTTATAAGTCGGCGTCTTCATTACCGAAGGCCTTTAGGCAGCCTAAAAACTCCGTCACTAGAGTTGGCCACTACCTCATACGAACATACTATACATTACCGAAGTATTGATCTCTTGATGCACTATGCTCTTTCATTTCATTATGTCTTTAGCAACCTTTAGAGCTTCAGGTATTGGTAGGCCGGTGAGTGATTTTACAAAGCAAATTTTTTTTAACTTTCCTTGCATCGAAATTTTAAGCTTTTATGGAAACTTTTTAACGGGTGGTGCGATGCCTTTATGTTTTATTAAAACAAATGTTTGAGAATAAGAAAACTTTTCCGAAGGACAATGTAAACAGAGAATCCCTGATAGACTAATGCTAATTCATCAAAGTCAGCTAATTACGCAGCTAATGCCTTGATTAGCTATTTAATGGAAATTAATCAAGTAGATAGCGAAATTAATTGATCTGACAAGATGAAAGTACAGTTCAGAGATCACACGTTACATTCGAAATCCTAGTAATATTATAAATCTGGTAGATTATGAGGATCTGGAGATGTATCATCATCATCATCATCATTTCAGCCCGTCTCCGCCCACTGCTGGGCATAGGCCTCCTCTTTATTACGCCATTCTCTCCGATCCCTCGCGAATCTCATCCAATGATTCCCGGCTATGTTCACGATGTCATTCGACCATCGGGCGGGTGAAATGAAATGATGTATGAAATGAAAAAATCTTATTTGCCTAATCAATTGCACTGGTGGTCTAGTGGTAGCTGCCTCGCTTTTCAATCTTAGTCGTGGGTTCTAAATATTGAGGAAAACGGCATATCGTAGAACCGTAATAAGTTCGAAAAGATGTGTCAAGTGCGCGAAAGGAGCCTTTGAGGCGCACTTCAAATACTTTAATCACATTGGTTCCAAAGAACTAGTGACATAACTATTAGACGACAGTAGTTTAAGCTGCGCCAAAGTCCCCTTTCGTGCACAACACATATGTTTTCAACCTTATTAAGTTCTTCGACAAAACAACTACTATCTCTTTTAAAAAGATAGGCAGTTTCGCCGAAATCCCAAAAACTTTGATACTGGAACTGTTATTTTCAGCAAGATTCTCTACTTTTTGGATCTTTTCTACTTTAAATATCTTCAAAGTAAAAATCCCAGGCACTCTTTCCTTCCATTATCCTCGGTATTACCGTTAAAAGAAACTGGCCGCCGCGAGCACAGTAACAGCTTATGGGCTCGCAGTTACTGTATAATGCGCTTTTAAAGCCGTTGTTTCATATTTTTGAGAATTCCAAGTCTTCATAACAAAGAAAAAGGCGTTTGCTTTGTCGTAGCTATGTAGCTACGTCGTAGAGCTACGGCGTAGCTCCATTGGAAAAAATATTCTACAATCATAGTTCTGACACAAGGATTAAATATGTCATGTGCCATCAGAAACTGAGAGTACCATGGTACTACAACACTGAGACCAGGAAGAATTCTTTTTAAAAATGCAAACATTTCTACCGCTGCGGGAATTGAACCCGCACCTCTCGCGTCTCATTCGGACACTCGCGTGTGATGACGACACTGAGGTTAATATAAATATTGTAGTTTACAAACTTGGTAGGTAAATATTTCGTTCAATAGTTCAACGAAATATTATGAAGAGTTTTTTCATCACAAATCCCAAACACAGTGTTGAGTTTAATATTGTTATAGTTTTTATAACATATCTTTATAAACACTAACCAGAATTAATTCAAAATTTCATACTAAATTCACTTCCTATGTAAGTAATTGCATTATTCAGAATGTTACTCAAACACACCCCAATCTAATCCAGTGCACACAAATGACCAACTAAAACCATAGATTAATACTTACAACAAAGTCATAGATAACGTAACAGTTACTACATAAAACCCACTACTAAACCATAGATTATTCAACAGTTAGTACCGAACTATTCGGTTTAATGACTAAGTTGCAAAGTTTGCACATCATTAACTCCTATAGTACACATCGATTTTATTATCGCCTGTGCGGAATTAACGACAGTTTGAGCATGTTGGGTGGTGTTCACCAATACATTAACCAGAGGTTAATCACCTAAATACATAAATTTTACGTCACTGACTGACAATCAACGCACAGCCTCAACCATGAGTTCTAGAAGCATACTTGGGCGGTATATTCCTCTTATGCATACTATGAAAGGAATTCTAGAAAATCAACTCCTAAAAGACGCGCGGGAAGATGAAGTTTATATATAAAAAAAAAAGATTCAACGCGGGAAAAGTCGCGAGGCCTTTCTTTAGTCATGAATATATAGTCATTTAAAACAATGAGGATAACCAAGCTTGATAAAGCTATTCTTTGAAATGTAAAGTAACATTTTCTTCAACGTCCCTTCAACAAAGTAACATCTTGTCCCAGTTATTACACAATATTATGAATCTGAATATCTCCATATTGCAAGCCATATTCGCTAACATTGACAGATGCGTCAAGGAGTATAATTATCATCATTAAAAAACATTCAGATTCATAATATTGTTGCAATAATTATGGGGATATTGGTTTGTAGCTCAATAAAATTGTAACTTTCGTTTAACCGGGCAAAAGTAGTAATCGCAATAGTATTCTTGATTAATGTATTGGTGAACTTGGTTTTATTTTGTTTGGATACAATAATCGGGAGCATTGAACACATTGAAAAGGTTATTGAGTTGACCCGTAGGATTATAATCACAATAGAAACTGTAGAGACGCGACAATCGTTTGACCTTTCACTAATATCAAGACCTTGAATGAAATATCAAGTTTCTAAACAATAACCTATAATTACCTGTGTTGTGGTGCAAGTGTCCAGAGACGCTATTGGTGCAGGTTCACTTACATTGTTTGCATTTTCTACAAATATCTTTTGGGTCCGGATGTTGTGGTATCATGGTACTCGTAGTTTCTGACACCCATAAACAGGGAATCCTAGTGTGATGAAAGAATTTTTGTTGTTGGGTGTTTTTATTAATGCTAGATTCCTTCTGAAGCTTTTCTTTCGCAGTATCATGGGTTATAGTAACCTATTTTACTATCCAGCCCAAATACTATCTATATGCGAAAAATTATACCAATCTGTTACTGTGTCAAAGAAAAACAAACCAATGCACACATTTGCACATTTATATTAATTTTAAAAGACATTTATAATATAAAAGTATAAGTACTAGCCCAGTATCATCGCCAACTTGATGGACCTATATGGGCGATGGGCTGATCACCTGTCACCATGGTTCACCATATTCATCTTGGGAGTCTTGGATCAGAAGTGGCTGCAAGTTTTCTTATGAATACTTGTGGTTCTGCCCACCCCGTTAGGGATACGGGCGTGATAATATGTATGTATGTACTAGCCTATCACCAATTTCTGTTCTTGGTACCCATCATCAGTAAATGGTACACTCTTGGACATAGGTCTCTATCTCTTGATAAAAAGATTACCACAAAATGATAGGTATTTCTTGTGATCTGGAAAATTAGCTACCAAATTTTACATTTTCGACTCATTTACAAAATAAACTGGAAAAATTAAATGGCCGCCTTCGAAAGAGCAATTCAAACACCGTGCATATTCAACTACCTTTTAATTTTATTAGCTGAATAATTTGCACATAAAACCGGTTCCATTGGAGCAAGAAAACTTAATTGGGGGTTTATTAAAAGCTTTTAAAGACACCTACTGCGGAGTTAAGTGACTTTACTTGTTTAAGAATATCCGTTCTTGCAAAGACGTACCATAGAGAGCTTATGGGAGGTACATTTCTTCTTATCTGTGTTTCATTATTTTCGCAAATTCTTGTTTCGAAGCGGACGATGAGCACTAGCCTAGAGAGCACTGGTGGTCAAATGGTAGTGACCCCAACTTCTGATCCAAAAGTCGTGGGTTCAAATCCGGTCGTGCACCAATTGATTTTTGTCCGAAAAACTATGTGTAACCAGTGCTCTTAAACGGTGAAAGAACACGTCTGTCGTAAGAAACCGTAAAACCTCAAAGTTCGAAAATTTGTGTCAAGCGCACGAAAGGAGCCTTTGAAGCACACTTTAAGTTCTTTCACCACACTGATTTGAAATAGTGATACGACTAGATAGATAATCGCGTCCCGACACAAAAAAATCATAATCCTCTCATAAGTTTGCTTGTCAAAAACTTTGCTTTGATATTTTTTGCCGGACGATGATGATGGTCCCGTTATCAAAGGTTAGTCAAAGGGGATCTTTAAGTTGGGGAAGGATTGAAAAAACTGACGTGATGATAACCAAGATTAAAATAACTCATTTAAACAGATGAAGCTGTCCTGACCTTTTGTTTTGCATGTTCTGAAAATATTTATTCCGAGTTTGCATGTTATGGTACCAATGGTGCTGGTAGTCTCTGATACCAACGTCAAAGAGAATTCTAGTGTATTCAAATTCATTTGAATAAATATTTATAAACTATTGTTATTGATGAAAAATGTGATGACAGAGAATGAAGTTTGAGTAGTACCGGGACCGTAGTAAATTAAAATCCGTGGTCTCTACCTACCCCTTTAATAGGCGTGATAGTATGTTACGTATGTATTTTTTTTATCTTAGTAAAAGTTCAAGGCTGAGATCTTTGAACGTACTAACGTAGATAGGTACTGCAGAGATCGAGAGTGACCTATCAATAGTTTAGATAATGCACAGTTAACGAATCGATAAAGTTTTATGGGTCCGATTGGCTACTTTTATTGCTTAGGGGAATGGGAAAGCCCTTATCTGTAGCTCGCATGCACGGCTCGCGTTTAGTTAGAGCCGAGATTCGATGTTGATACTCTGTATGGAGCCGCATCACAGCTTTTAGGACAGCTCGCTCAGTTGTTATCCTACTATCCTACTAATATTATATATGCGAAAGATTGTGAGGATGTGTGGATGTGACGATGTATGTTTGTGCCTCAATCACGCCTAAACGGCTGAACGGATTTGAACGAAACTTGGAATATACATAGTACATGTGCTAGATTAACATATAGGCTATTTTTCATCCGGGTGCCACGCGTGCGAAGCCGCGGAAGGCAGCTAGTTACTACATAATTTTCCTGCCTTTTTGTAACATCATAGTAGTCGGCAGAACATTTTTTCCATTTTTCTCTGTCAGAAGTAATATCAAAACTTATTCTGTTTTTCGTACTGGCCTTCTAAACTGTACCTACTTAAATTAATTGTCAAAGATGTCATTGTTAAAGATGACCAAACGAGAAAATATATTTAGCATGGGATGTTTTTTTTTTCGAAACGGAACAAGATCAAAAAAAGGTCCATGTTAAAATTGAAAGTTTATTTTGAATATTGGCAATGATAATTGGACTGCTTCTTTTACTACCCATTTAAACCAGCTATTTGTTTAAGGACTGCGTAGAACATCTCTATGTAGAGTCGTAAAATGAGGCTGTACAGCTAATCTCCTAAATAAAGGTCAGTAGCCCGCGTGATTTGTTAACTCACTAAAATTGTTGAAGCCTACACAAGACAAGTGAAATAAAAACTAATTTTACAAAGCCTTTGTTCAAAGACCCCCTAGGGTAGGTCTTAGTGTAAGATAACTTTGAAATCAATATATACTTTGATCATGGCTTGATGATGAAATTGTGTGTATAAAAAGAACCTTATCAGCTTTACTTCTCTGCGGGACTGGGATAAAAGAAAGAGAATAGAATACGTCCAGCTTTTACGATATGCTTCTTTCCCCGAGCATGTCGTAAAAGTCGACTAAGGGATAGTGTCCTCTCCAAAATGATGGACCACCTATATGGGCGATGGGCGGATCACCTGTCACCATGGTTCACCATATCCATCTTAGGACTTTAAATCAGAAGTGGCTGCAAGTTTCTTTATGTTTACTTGTGGCTTAGCCCACCCCAATAGGGATACGGGCGTGATAATATGTATGTATGTAAAAGAGCCTTATTGTGTACATTTCATCCTTTCACCACACTGGTTGGACAGAACTAGTGATACGAGTATTAGTACAAAATCCGTATTAGCAAATAAAAGGGGGTCACATTCAAGAAACATTTATGCTATTAAAAAGGCTGATATCTCAAGTTGGATGCTACATCTTACTTATATTATAAATGCGAAAGTTTGTGAGTTTGGATGTTTGTGCCTCAATCACACCTAAACGGCTGAACGGATTTGAATGAAACTTGGAATATACATAGTACATGTACTGGATTAACATATAGGCTATTTTTTATCCGGATACCACGCGAGCGAAGCTGCGAGTGGCAGCTAGTTCATAATAAATTTCACGGTTCCTAATAGAAAAATTAAAACCATTATAGAACTATTCAAAACCATTGCAGAATATAATCCCTAAACTGATTACAAAGTTAACAGAATCAAAGTGGGCCACTCCATTCATTACCGAGCTATCGGATCCGCAACTAAATCCGTCGGATATCGGGTTTGATTCCCGTTTAAAGTCGAATAGGCCGGAAATCGATTGCTTTGGACGCTTTGCGTTCGAATTGTACGCGGATAGGGCGCTGTAAATTTACTGAATGTGGCAAGTTACATATTTTTATGTTTCAGGTTACATATTTTGATCTTTCAAGTTACATATTTTCTGTAAACGGTTGGGCTTATTATATTAACTAGTGGAATACCTGCGATTTTGTCCACGTTGATTTTTAGGGTTCTGTACCCGAAGGGTGCCAACGGGACTCTATTACTAAGCCTTCGCTGTCAACATTTTTGTACATGTACGATGGTACGGAACCCTTTGTGTGCGGATTTGACTCGCACTTGACCGATGGATATGAACCATGGTGATCGGCCCAGCGCCCATATTTCAATAGTACAAGCTTTGCTTAGTTTGGGGCTAGATGGCGCTGTGTGAAATGTCCACAAATATTTATTTATTATTCACTAGCTGCCGCCCGCGGCTTCGCTAGCGTGATAACCGGATAAAAAATAGCCTATATGTTAATCCAGTACATGTACTATGTAAATTCCAAGTTTCATTCAAATCCGTTCAGCCGTTTAGGCGCGAAAGAGTAACAAACATCCATACATACAAACTTTCGCGTTTATAATATTAGTAGGATTTATATAGATAGTCCATCATGTTGGGCAGGATATTATACATTAGTTGAGTTTTACGACATACTCAAGGAGAGAAGCTAAGGAAAAAATTAAGTCTATGGCCACATCTAGTGCAGCAAATCTGCGGCGGCCTGCGCGAACGGAAATAACGCGCTTAATAGATTCGCTTCGGCTCACAAGTGCGCTGACAACTGGATAATCTATTTACGAGGAAAACTGCCCGCTTGCCGGCTTGACGCGTATATGCCACCGTACTGCCTAGCACAGGTTACTTTTTTTTAAAGAAGCCTGTTTGTAGTGCACTTTATTCCACTACACTGGTTTGAAGGAACTAGTGAAAAGGTCGTGGCATCAAATCCGGTAGTCCACCAATAAATAAATAAATAACACCCAACAGTCACATACATAGTCCTGAGCCCACACTAAGATTCCCTGTGTCATGGGTTGATACCCATACTTTCTGGGTATCTGGTACCACAACACCCAGACCCGGAAGAAATATTTACAGATCATGCAAACATTTCTTCCGCAGCGGGAATCGAACCCGCGCCTCTTGCGTCTCTGCTGAGCAATCGCCTGCCACGCCACCGAGTCATCCAATGGATATTTTTTATTGAAGAGGGGGCAAACGAGCAAGCGGCTCACCCGATAGTAAGTGATTACCGACGCCCACGGACACCTGCAACCGATTTTATATTCGAAAATGTATGCGTGCTTTTACCTTCAATCGAGCAGCGAGGAACTCAGAAAACAAAACATCGTGAAGAAAACTGGCATGATGACATATGATCTAAGTTCAAAAAAACAGAGTGACAAGTGCACGAAACGAAACTTCTTTGAGTCGTTCAATAATTTTTTCACATTTTTATAACTCTACTAGCTTTCGCCTGCGGCTTTGCTTGCGTTGTATCCGGACGAATAGTAGCCTATATGCTATTCCAGCACACGTATTATGCATATTCCAAGTTTCATTCAAATCCGTTCAGCCGTTGTAGCCTGATTGAGGTACAAATATACATCCCCACAAACTTTCACATTTATAAATATTAGTTGGATAAGTGTTATTTGCACTGAAGTTGCAAGCACGTCAAAAGGTCAATATTTTATTTTTCAGATTTTTTTATCAGTATACTTGCTATTGTTTTAGTCGTTCGTTCGCATCGGTGTCTGATAACCTTAGGAACTGATGCTAGAGGTCTGTGGGCGGGTAAATCAGTGCACATGGGACGTGTAGGCATGTAGCATGGATTTATGTTCATTAGTAACTCTGTTTTGATTTAGCCCTGAAACACTGATACTTATGTTTATCTGATCTCTGTGGGGCAGCGATCCCTCTGAATACTACAACTACTAGTCATGTCGTGGTTTACTGGTTTCACCACACAGTGAAATTTAAGGCGTGGCTGGAGGGCTCATTTCAATCATTCCCTCTGAATATAAATGTTTAACAAAATGTTATTGTTTTCGTTAGTTTGAGTGGGATAAGGACAGAAAGATGATGATGATGTTTAACGGGTAGTCATTTGAATGGAAGAGTATTTTGATTATATTTTATTTTTATTAGTAAGTGTAAAACATTTAATCTCTAATCTAGGAAACCGTATCTGGATATACCTACATAAAACGCAAAGTCATTCTTTTTATAAAAAAAAATGAGCTTAATCGGTTGAGAATAACTGATTCAAAACTCAGTTGCACAATTTGACACGAACAAACATACTTACATACAAACATTGCAAGTTAAATAAAAGCTTTTAGATAAACCGCAACAATGATGAGCATACTGCAATCCAATCACGTCACGCCATAGCTCTCGTGTCCCGAACCTATAGCCGCATTTACACGTGGCCTGGCTACCAGCGCAGACCAGTTTAGAGAATTAAATATACACACATATTATCACGCCCGTATCCATAATGGGGTGTATCCATAATCCATTTAGTCCTAAGATGGATATGGTGGACCACGGTGACAGGTGATCAGCCCATCGCCCATATAAGTGGTCCATCATTTTGGAGAGGATACTATCCCTTAGTCGACTTTTACGACATTCTCGGGGAGAGAAGCAGCTGAATCCATTCTATGCTTTTTCTTTAGAGAAATAAAGATGTCTAATAATTGACACTATAAAATGTTGTTAGTTAACTAATTAGGTAATCATTTATTGTCATAGTTGTTGGATAGATGCTCCCATAACTATTTGCAAAAAAGGAGGTTAATTTGTTCAGTACCTGTGTACTGAATAAATTAACCTACTTTTTTATATTACCTGCATTACTTCTCACAAGTCACAACTTTTGCTGTAGAAAAACTGCGTTGCGAGACTTGCATTTTTGTAATGTCATGTTTTCGATAGGATCGTTATTACTGGCTTAGATATCTATAATTACTATGAGGTGAAAGACTAGGTTACGTATGGTTACGTATGGTTACGTATGGTTGCGATATGAAGTGTTTTTTTATTACAAAGTAATTTTCTTGGTTACCTTGCAAATTGTTCGACTGCGACAGATTAACAAAAGGTTGTATCAGCACTTACCTGAAACAAAAAGTATTTCAATTAATTAAAACGTACGGCAACTGGATTTACTTTTGTGAAACTTTTCGATATAATAAAAAACAAGAATGTTTACTTTGAAAGTGTTTGTTATACTTTAGAACTGTAGAGGAATATAAAGTTGTACTGTAGAATTGTAAATATTTAGAATATTCATATACCAGGTAGTTATACAATCGACTCATCCCCAACGCGATGCGGCGAATCACAAACAAGTTACAATCCGTAAAGTTTCGTTTGGTCATAGCAAATAAAGCCCCTGTAAGCTAATCACAACAGTGAACGCTTAAAACTGCAATCATGCATTTATGCAACTGCGCCGGATACCTTATCTCTGCCACCCACGCAGACCTGTGCCTTGTGGCTCTTACCCCCGAATACTCAAACGCATCTCAAAGTTGAGCACGTCTCAAATGACGATTTTCTTTTCGTCAGATTTTCATCAGAAACTGTCAAAAAACCGTGAGTTGAGACATGCTCAACTCTGAGTCGCATTTGAATATTTGGGGATTTGTCCATAAGATTTCAATTGTCATTTGTTTAGAAAATAAACCTCATCTCGGACGTTTCTTGATTAATTATTATTTTATAAAACACTAGATGGCAGCACAGGTAAAGTTAGCACGCGCTATCGTTGCGTTTTGAACTTTACGCCGGTAATTTCAAGCAAACTAAAGCTTTCAGTTTTATAATATAAGTAAGATTATTTGAACATTATTACATTAGCGGTATACGTAGAGAGTTTAAATTTTCACAGAGTGTGCGTTTCTGTTGATGCTATAACAACAAATAAAAAAATATAACAGAATAAAAAAAATACAGTGGCCCTGTTACAGAACCCTTCGTGTGCGAATTCAACTCGCACTTGACCGACATTTTTAAAAACCTAATAACCGTTACCGTATCCTTTAATATGTTTATTCATGTTTCCGAGTCTACCGAATTGCATTAATTTAATCAGCGGAAGAATTGATAAAAATTGTTTTGTTCATTGTGAAATAGCGTTGAACTAATAATGCGAGTTGAACCAATCCTTTTCTTTTGTGCAATTATTACATTGGATCTCAAAATGGGGCAAAATAAGCGTAGCGGAAAAAAGGCATTGCGCATATTTTCTGGAATAAATGTGCCAGTTTTTCCTGTATTTATATTTAACGAACCTTCTCATTCAAATAATTTCAATAAAAATAAATTATTTTTTGATTTTAAATAGTCGTAAAATCGTACCAACACTTTCTTCCTGTGTTCAAAAAGGCCGCTCAATCATCGATCAGTTAATGGCGCCGGCATTACGCCAGTTTTATTTCAATGATTTATATTTGGGCATTTGCAGCGATGGCTTCATTTGAACGCGGACGTTTCATTTTGTTTCATGTAATATTTATTCAGCTTTCGCTAATGGGAAGTTTGAATAGGGGCTTTTAGTGTAAAATATTATACTACCAGTCGTGTTACTAGGTCTTGCGAACTAGTGTGGTGAAAGGATTTAGAGCACGCCTTTAAGGCTTTTGTACACTTGACACATGTTTTCGAACTTTATACGGTTCTACGACATACTGGTTTCCTCGCGATATTTTTCTTCACCGTTTGAAGTCGTCAGAATACTGGTATAATAAATAGCTCACATGATTTTTGCTAACAGAAAAACATATTGGTGCACGACTGGATTTGAACCCACGACCTTATGATCGGAAGGCGGGGCTACCACTAGACCACCAGTGCTCTCAGTCAGTTACTTCTTTATAAAACTACTGGACTAGACTACTAGACTAGTAGATGAGTAATGAACACATTCCATTTTTTTCCCAACACAGTGAATTTAGCCCAGACTATTTTTTGTCAGTGTGAGTAATCAAACTTAATACATATAAAAATGATTCGTAGCTACCCCATTCAATATTTTTGTCCAATAAAACATAACGGTAATCTTGTGTTCCTATCAAAATATAGACAATATTGCTTTCAAAAGGCTACTTTATATGATATAAAGATTATAGTCTTTGCCATTGAAACAAAGTCACATCTTTACAAAATAATGCTAGCTGCTTTAATTGTCTAACCTTATTTTTTTTTACTGAAAGTGTATCAAAGACAATCCTGGAATTTCAGTAACTGCGCCTAAGGGCTTTTAATTTGTTTAAATCTGTTATATTCAAAATATACCTTAAATAAGACAGTCTTGCAAAAGCTTCATACATCCTTACAATGCAAAAGCGAAATCTTCAAAACTTTGCACATAAAGTAACATCAAAAATACAAAGCATTTTATCTTCAGCCTAAAACCATAATTTGATTCGAAATGCTAATACGGTAAAGCTAACAAACCGCGCAACGTGTTAAAATTCCACAGCAAATTTCGCGTATTTCCTCGTATTTTCGCGTATTTCAGAAGAATTGCATGCGCGTTGATTGAGACAATTACGTTTTGAGGAACGCAATTGCATTAGGTAATGCGCGAGGAACGCTGCAATAGAGAAAATGAAACGGCAACAGAGATTCTGATTTAAAAAGTACAGATTTCTAAATGAAATTTCTAGTGAAATTACATTATCGCATTTTAATTAGAAAAAGTCCAGTCAAGAAGTCTAGACCAGATGAAGAAATGTTTCACAATGAGAGCTTAATTAACGAGCCCAAAACATAATTAATATTTAGTATAAGACGGTCCTGTCCCACTGCTAGGCAAAGGCCTCCATCCCCTCTTTCCATTTAGATCTTCCTTGCGCAGAAACGTACCTAATGTTAAAATAGGTCGTTGATGATTTAGTCGTATGAAGGGATAGAATAAGACGGTTCCATAAAATCTACATCACCGTCGAGCACATTAGCCGGGTACTATAAAACAGCTCAGTTTGGGCCGAAATTCCCGTATTTCGTGTAATTGTGATTTAGCGTGGATTTGATACGCGATAAACTTATCGCGAGCAGTCGACGCTTTGTAACCAAAAGTAGTATATTTGGAAGGCAAACGAACATTTCGACCTGTGTTTTGGAAAGTCGTTATTGTTCTTGTCTTCAACTCAAACCAAACAACATGAAAAAGTTATTTGGCCTTTGGTTTTGTTTAAACTGTATTATTATTGGCTTTTTTAAACTTAAAAATAATGATTTATCTATTCTTAACCTCTTCAATTCTAAAAATCTGTCAGTGGTAAAAAATAAAAATTCACGAATACGTGAAACCAAAACTATCGAGTGACATCTGCAAGTTTACTCGAATCAGCTTCAGAAAGCGAAAAAGTCGATTTCTACAGACACGGACTACTCCCACCCATAGCTCAACCACAAATCCAGCAAAAAGCGAAATAAATGCCGTTTCTGATACACGGCTTCGGCGGCAATAATATTCATTATATCTTATTGCGGAAACAATTACAAATGTAACAGATGCTACGCCAATAATTCATTGGATTTCGTGATACCGTTCGCTTTTATTTTTGCTGTAATGGAAGAAGAGAAATGACCAGTTTTGAAAAATACTTTTACGATAAATCAGCAAAAATACTTCTTTTAGAAATCGAAAGTTTTGTGAAACATTGGAGCAGCAGTTTTGGTGCTGAAGGCACGGCAGAAACCACCAATTATTAAGAAAATTAAACTAAAACTTTCTGCGTAGTGTGTTTGTTAATGTGCTTACATAATATGGACCTGCAGTTACCGCTGTAGTCCGAAATTGAAATCAGTAGTTCTCGTTAAAACCAATTAGTTTCTAGTTTAGTACAAATACAACACATTATTACTTATGTAGATATCAACCCCATTTGTGCGAAAACTAGTCTGTAATCTGTTGAAAACAATCTTTGCATCTCTACCGGAGTCTACTAAAAGCAATAGGAAGCTAAAATAAAATAAAATTACTGCATTATTTAGTAGGAATAGCCGATGTTACTATTCAATGGATAGCATTATTTATATCTGCATTCGCGCGTTGCACCCAACCATCGGTGAAAAGAGCATTTTTATCGCACTATTAACTGAAATAAAAATTATTGCAATATTTTATTCGTTGCATCTGGCGCAGCGGAAACTGGAATCGTTTAAATTCTCGGATTAAAATGAAGCTCTTGTTTTGACTCTACTAGGTTTTAATTTAATCGCAGGGTTTTAGCTACATATAAAGCTGAATAGAATTAAAAATAAGGTAAACTAATTTACACCATAACTAGGCCAAATGTAAAAACAGCTGAGATTTTTGGAAAGTCATATCGCATCACGTCGCTACTGTCGCTAATGTTGGGTAAAGGGTTAGATTTCACTTATCGCGTAATCTGACCTCTAATCAAGTCGCTGAATAAACAAAGCACTGAATATACAAATTATATTTCCAGTTGCGCCATTTAGTTATCATTCATCTAAACGATACTTCAGCCAAACTGGAGATCCAATTTATGTAAACAAACCTTCGCGTATTTTTCATTATTACGATGAAATCACTTTAGTTTTAGGTAAATAAACCTCGCAACATAAGTTTTCACACCTTAATTTAACTATTAGTACTACTTAAAAGTTCCATAAACATGTATGTAATGAAAAAGTAAGTTTTAGGTTAAGTATGGACGGTTTGTTTACATAAATTTTACCTCCAGTTTGGCTGAAGTATAGATACAGTTGAAAACTTAATAAATGCTTTAGATTGTAAAGCCTCCAGCTAACAAATCCAAATTTTCATGGTCTCGAGTTTAGAAACTCAGGAGCACTTTCAAATATTACATTTGTTACATACCTACATACATTTTTAAGTAGTAAATATTAAATATGTTACAGGTTGCAATCCCTTAGCCGTTGTTCCTTTAGTTATAATTACAATGAATGAATTCACTGCAAAAAGAAACAATGAAATTAAGTAAAACATGCAAATCTGTGGTAGTATCCACTGCGTGACGTCATACGATAAATAAAATACACGATAAATAAAAATGTAATAACTTCAAAGGATGTCCGGATCGACCGCATCGTAAAGTAGCAGGATGACCCCTTGTAAATAGGTTTACATTTTAGGGCGAAATAACATGCTAAAAGTGGGTGTGCGTTCGCTTTATTGAGTTATCGGACAAGATATTTTCACTGAAGCTTTCAATATTCAGCCTAGATAATAGACTAGATTTATGGACCAGTAATTTGGGTTAGTTAGAGCAACGGTTCTTCGGTTTTTTACTTTCGTGGACAGCACAATGATAAAAAATTGCCAAAGAAATGTAAATACATTTATTGATAGCAAACATTTAGTGATAGTGCTTATCTCGTAGATCAAATTCAGATCAATTTCTTCTCTCATAAATTTAATTTGTTTGGTTGGTTTATAAGTTAATATCAATACTGGCCAATTGCGAGTCGAATTCGCACATAAAATGGTTCCGTACCATTGTACATTCACTTTTAAATATGACTTTAACTCTATGTACTTTTTAAATAGGTAGTTTCGATGATCGCTTACGTTAAAATTTGTGGTTATTATAATTTGTGGTACCTATTATGGCTCATAAGATACGAGTAAAGCCCGCTGATAGACGGACAGACGGACGAACAGACAGCGGAGGTTTATTAATAGGGTCCCGTTGGCATCATTCGGGTACGGAACCATAAAATGAATACAGTACTAGGTACTGAAACATCCCTTTTCTAAGTAACTTAAATACTTTAAAATATCAGTGCAAAAATTTATTACGATTTTTGAAGTAGATAATGGAAACAAACTTATTTTATAAGAAATCGTAAATGTTTAACTGACCGTAGAAACGCGGTCATGATCTCATTTTTGTAATGATACCCGGCGTGTTACCGCTATTTCTAGCGCTTTACATTTTTTTAGCTAACTCTACTCAGCTTCATTGCAAACATTGCAAAAATCTAGACCACGTTATAAGATGTCAGCATTGTTTTAGCAAAATAGAACTGAAAAGTAAATCAAAAAAGACTGACTGGTCAACAAAACACATCAAAGAATTGCTTTCACTTTCTAATGATGACCAATATGACAACTCCGTGGACGACACTTATCATAACAGCGCCATCTGTTAGGACCGTTGAAAACTAGGCAGTGAAAAAGAACTATGAACAAAGTGCTGTAGTAGTACCACCCATATTTAGTTATTTTACTAAAATTATATAATTTACATAACTGGTAAAACCGTTCTATAGGTAAATGAATCGGCAAATTCAAATAAAATTAGTTCCATTTCATTATATAAGTTATAATGAAATGATCATCATAATTTCATTTCATTGTGATCAGTGTTCAATAACGCAATTAGCTCAGTAAAATTGGTGTGAAAATTTCGGATGATCCATTTTCATGATTACATATCATCAAATCCTATTAAATTATGATTTATGCATTACTGTATTATACCGTGAAAAGTGGAAAGAGCAAAGTGAGGTCAGAGGCTATGTATGGAAATAGGCATAGTCCCATTACATTTTTTATTTTTATCATTAGTTATAGCGGCAATATAAATACCTACACACTCTGAAAATGTCATCTCTCAACTTATTCCGGTTCAAGAAATACATCCATCCCGCACCTGGGTGTAGGATGCGATCTTGCTATGGATAATGATGATGATGATAAATGATTTATCATCATCATCTTCCTGCCCCTATCCCACTCTGTGTGGGGTCGGCATAGCATGATCCTTGGATCATGCTGTAAAAGTTTTGGCTAAGGTGTTTTATGACCGGCCGCCTGCCTGACGTCAACCCTCTTTGGGAATAGTTGCTTATTGGTTTATGTTTACATTATACTCGGAAACACGTTTGCGTCCAAAACTGAAAAAGCGTCCTAAGAAAAATATTACATATCTTATAAGAAGCAACCGATAATACCGACAAGAAAACCCATGCTTCAAACTCCAGACGCAGTAGAAACACGAGTTACAAAACACAGATTAAACAACAATTAGTATACCAAAAAGGGTTGACAAAGTACCTACCCCGTCCCTGTACGTAAATGTTTCTATTGAGTGAAAATAAATACATAATGAGCCCTCCCTTATAGCTAAACTTTTGGAGGACAGTGGGGATTTAAACTGAAATTAAACTCGTGTTGAGTACTTAGGCTGGCTTTTAGTATTTTGATTGGGGTGTTTGAAATGCTTAATTTTGTGACCTTTGTAAACATTTTCATTTTCACATTATGATTCCGTAGCAGTAACGACATTGGCGCATTTGTCATTGGGTGATATAAATTATCTCGAGGGCTTAATATTGTAAACCTATTGTTACGAGACAAGAATAGACCGTCTCGCATCGTTAATATTTTAGGATACAAACTTAGTAGACTAAACATAATGTAAGAATACATTGAACAATAAGAATTCAAACACCTTCTAAATTCATTTTAAGGGCTTATTCAAGGTGCTTTTATATTTTATTTAGAAATTTTATTGAAACATAAAAAATAACAGATTTGATGACGACCTAGGATCATAGTTTTTTTTATAATTATGTTGCCAATGTCAAAAAGGATCTACGATCATATTAACTATTTAAAAAATATAATTATAACGTGACAGAGCTGTCACGAAGGCTCATTATCTGCTAATTAGCACCGTAACACGTTATTTATCATGCTATAATGAATTATGTTATCAGAGAGCGGACGCCACAAGTACCTAAACCCTTCAGGTATGTTTCAATTAAGTACTAAAATCTTTTATTTTCCAATTTATTATTATAATGGGTCGCTTTATTTTATATTCGCCAATATGTAGTCTTTTATGAATAAATTGTAACTGTCATTACATCGGATTATAATATAGACAGATGAACCTGGGAAAGGAAATCCACTAGATTCCATTGGCGTACGATCGGAAAATAAACCGGGTAAGTGCGAGTCGAATTCGCACGAAGGGTTCCGTACCATCCTACATTAAAATGTTTCTTGTATGGAGTCTTATTACATTTTTTATTTTTATCATTAGTTATAGCGGTAATATAAATACCTACACATTCTGAAAATGTCATCTCTCTACTTATTCCGGTTCAAGAAATAAAGCCCGCTGACAGTCGGACGGACGGACAGACAGCGGAGGCTTTGTAATAGGGTCCCGTTGGCACCCTTCGGGTACGGAACTCTAAAAATGACGTACTAAAAAGGTCTACACCCAGCAGTGAGTGAAGGGGACTGATGATGAATTATAATAATTTCGTCTGTCCCTTCTTCTAAGCTCCCTTAGAGAGGTAAAAGGAAATAAATGTTATATCTGTCCCTCAGTTGATATACGAGTGGTAGAAGTCTAGTGGGTGACTGACGCTTGTAATATTTAAGTGCTTGGTACCGTCAGGAAATGGGACATTACAAAATAATTTGTGCAAAGCTTTTAACATAATTGAAGCGTAAAACATATTTGCTCCTTAATTTGCCTCCCCAGCAAGTTATTCGCTCCCAAGTTCTTAATTTCCATCTGAAATCCTGAAGACGCTGTTTAATTAATATTCACAAAATCAAAGCTCCCCTTAAATGGCGGCTCGAGATTTCTGAATAATAAACAACATTTTAACAAGTTTTTTGGAGCTAATGAAATATTGATGTTCCGATGCCCAGACTGTGACAGTATCGCGGCACACTACCAAACTGAACTAAAATCGATGGAATAGTACGTCCAAGAGAACTTACTTGAAGTTATAATGGCAACATCATTTTATAATGGACGTTGAGTTTCGCTTTACTAGCTGAACTCCCGCAGTTTCACTCACATAGGAATTACATACTAACTTTATAGCCCAAATAGCACTCAGTCATAGTGGAGCTTTCTACCACAAAAATAATTTTCGGAATAAGTCCAGTAGTTTTAGAGATAACTGATAACAAAAATAAGTTTTTAAGCTAAAAAACAAGTCAGTACCATTTTTTAAACTTTGACTAAACCAACACAAAACAACTTATAACCCATTAAGAAAAGTTTTCGCTACATGGTCGTTTGTGCCACGTTCCGAGCCAACGTCCTATTTCTAACACTAAATTATTCACGGCCTTGAAGGCCCTAACTACTTGCTGTTACACCCAGTTTCAACATGTCACTTTTGAGAATGGTCAGTCGGGAGAACGGCAAGTATATTTTTGTATGAAATCTTTCGGCGGTTTGTATCCTATCTTCTCGTCTTACTCGCTATCTTTGGTGCCACTGTTTTCCTTCACCGTTTGAGAGTACTGGTACTAGCCTAATAATCTAAGTAAATCACAAAGTATTTTCATAAATTTATGATTTTAGAGTAACTTTTACAAAGAATACAAAACAACATGCGATACATTTTTTCATCACAGACTGAAAGTACCTAGTAGTCTCCAGACTCCGAACTTCTTTATTCAATTAAGGGGCAACAAAAATTACTGCTGGGCCTATAAATCAGCCTTAACAGCCTTCAGTATTATTTATTTATGTTAAATAGGCTTAAACTACCTACAGCGTTCTGGTCTTTTATGAGATGCCAGGCAGGCATGTTTAAGCCGTCTAAATATTTATTATTATATTATTTTAAAAGAATTCTTCATATACCTAGGTAGGTATGTGAACTACTCGTTGCACTATCAATAATTCTGTCAATATACATACATATCACGCCCGTATCCCTAATGAGGTGGGCAGAAGCACAAGTAACCATTAGAAAACTTGCAGCCACTCCTGGTTTAAAGTCCCAAGATGGATATGGTGAACTATGGTCATCAGCGTATCGCCCATATAGACGGTCCATCATGTTGTAGAGGATACTCTCCCTTAGTCGACTTTTACAATATGCTCGGGGAGAGAAGCAGCTGGACGCATTCTATGTTTTTTATTTACTCCCAGTCCAGCAAAGAAGTCACATCAAGTCTGTCGAATCTTGATCAAAGTTTGTGCTTTAACCAATATTTATTCACAAATGCGTCAAATAGTGTTTAAGAGTTTTATGGCCCACAGGGATCGCAAATTAGTAACATTAAACAACAGTTACCACGCCATGTTATGAGTTCTTCAACGTACATTTTTGAACCTTTTACGCCATTCAACTCTTAGCAGGCAAAGCTTTCAGCACGTTCCCAATATAAGTTGACCGCTGAACTATCGCATAGTCATTCTGCAGTAATGGACGAAGCTACTTTAAACTTTTAACGATCTTACGGCTAATGTTGTTTTACAAAATTCTGTAGCGAATGCTTTGCACTCACTTTACTTTTCACACAGTCTAACGTAAGTGGCTAGGCTATTCCATAGAGTAGTGCATTTTTTGTACAACATAAATTTCTCTAAATAAAGCTGGATACCGACTAAGTAAACTTGAGCGAGCAAAGGCTAGTGAGTGGAAATCAGTGATATTTTGCTGAGAGCGATTCTTTGACATGGTTGTATCAAGATATCATGTCTTCATATACACTGTGGTATTGTCTGAATGTCTGTAAATATAACGTATATTATATTACTAATCTGTACCTACTGTTTTTGCAAGGTCTTGAATAAGCGTTTCTTTTGAGGTAAAAAGGTTTATTTCTGATAAAAAAAAGTTTTAGAAAGAGAGTTTGAAAATATTTTTTTATATACATAAGTATTTTAGGTAATGTTTTGTCTAAAATAAATCTATCTATGCGAACCGAAATTATTGCGCCATTTGGGTACTCATCCAGCTGCTGTGTTGTTTACAAGCAGTTTTCAAACTTGAACTGAAACAGCATTAGTTCCCATTTTAGCTTGTTGTAAGCGAGATGAACATCTGCATTACTTTCCATAAACATGATGCATATTTCATTAGTCTTCTCGTGTGTAAACTTAAGATTTGCGATCCCTCTCGTTTTATTTTCCTTTAGAACCTTTTTTGTTGGTAGCCAGCAGTATTTTTAACGACAAAAGTTGTGCTATATTGCTAAGTCTAGCTGTTCTTTAAGACAATTGAGACTGGCCTAATTGTTCTAGGGAAGTTGTGTTTTAGTGGTACCTAGTGAAACGCCTTATAATCAATCATGAAATTACCAATCTGGTAGTGCACCAACAGTTTTTTTCCGAGAGAAAAATTGTACGCGCTATCCTATTACTCTCAAACGGTGAAAGAAAATGTGGTGTGGAAACCAAAAAGTCGTTGAACCTAAAAAAGTGAACCTAACAAGATAATTATGTGTTGAATGTCGTTGAACATAAAAAAGTGAACCTAACAAGATATGTGTTGAATGTCGAACAAAACAGAACTGCGAAGAGAACCTCAATGAGGCAATCACAATTTTTTTCACCACACTGGTTTGGAAGACCTCGTAACACGACGAAAGAAGTAGTACTGATAAAAAACTGCAATTTTAAAAAACGATCAAACTAGTTCTAGGAACATCTTTAGGTAAGCAATTAACCTAGCATGACTCTATCTAGGTCTAAACAAAATGTAGTACTCATTTATCAACCTAGAGGCTCGTCTCACATGTCGTGCAAGGCTGTAATTCCACGAGCCTCCAACTTCGTCTGCTGAACTTCGATTATAGGGTATCGTAGAGTAATGAAATATGGATTGCTCTATGGTGCATCATGTATGTAAAAAATTATAGGATGTTTTAAAGCAATGAGAACGAACTGTTAACCATAGATTTTAATTAAATAATCAGAACGAATAAAAATTAACCTGTAAGATTTTTGCGATCGTTAAATTGTCGGTCCCGTCTTTTAAATCGTTAAGCCGTGACGTGAGGCCTTTAAGCGGCCTAAAAACTCCGTCACAAGAGTTGGCCACTAGCTCATAGGAATTGAAGAATACAAGGTTTTACTGCTGATTTTCGTTCGCTTCAGCTTTATTATTTTAAATCATAGATAATAGCGTCTTATTCATAAAAACTTAGAGACTGAATGACTTGTTTACTATTCATAGTCAAGACCTAAAATCTTCTCTAAGTCTATGAATAAAAGTATAGGGATATAGGGTCACAGCACAGTTGGTGGATAAAAAACATAATAAATATAATCTCGCCTCTATCTGGTGAACTTTTCTTACTCCACGATAGGCTCAGTCGAGGCTTTGCAACTTTGACAGGAAAAGTCGGTTTATTTTCATGTCAACGTACAGCAATAAAGTGTACGTGACTTTTTTATGGGTTTCTAGGCGGAAAGACGTGGAACACATGAGTTTTAGATATAAATATCGTACGTGATGACTTTGATAGCTATAATACTAATAATTGGTAGGTATTTTGCTTACTTATTGGCGTGGTGGCCGGTGACTAACCAATCGGAGCATTAAAAATCTCAATTTCGATTTCCAGTGTGCGATAGTCTAACAATAATATTTGACTGTCCGAATATTTTCTTCAAATGTTATAGATTTCAAATGAAAATTTTCTTTCCCCGTAAAATTCTTGAAAGTACTAAGTTGCGAGGAGCAGTAAAGTAAAGCTCGATTTCACTATAAAATAGAAAATATTATGTCCTAAATAAAATCTGATGAAGCGTGAGTTGCACAGTGTTGATGTCCCGTAAATATTTTCCCAATATCGTAAATCTCAATAGAGTCCGTCGAAACGCTTTTAAGCTGCGGTACGTTGTATTAGGCTAGGGATACACTCTGTTGTTGAAATAAATTTGTTGTTGACTTGCTTTTATAAACCTCACCAGAAACACTGTACCTTACGAACGAACTCATTTGAAACTGGAATCAATAAAAACAATTGCAATGCATTTTGCTTTAGTTGTCACAGTTTTGTAAGCATTAATTTGTTTAGATGCACCAAAGACCAAAGTTTGGAAAGAACTGTCTATTGAGACCTTTTTAATCAGGAATATAACTGACTTATGTAAATATTCTGTTCCGTTTTTCCAAAGTACAGAACGCCTTAATTGCAAGAAGTAGAGCAATGTAAAGTCAAAATAAAGATGAAATCCAAAGAAACTTGTCCTTCTAATCCAATAAGAACATAAAAGCAGATTAAGCAGGTGGCTGTTGATTTCAAGAAAAGTTCTAAGCTGGGATAAAGAAAAGATTTCGAAATCCGATGTCAAAAAGGTGAAAAGGGAGCCGTAAGTTCCAAGGTTTGGGTAATGTAGGCACAGTACCGGATAAACTTTCGCAAAATTTGATCATCCGATTTTCAACTTTAAAACTAAGACGTTAAGATTCATTTTGTGAATTAAATTAGTAACCAAATTTGTAAAGTTCAAATCGATTTCTCCATAGAAATTGTGATTGGTTTGTGAAGTTAGAGAGCGTCTTGTGATACAGAAAAAAAACGCACATAAAAACCTACATTTTGTAAACAAATTCAAACCAAGATTTGCGAAACAAATTAATTGTAGATCGTCTATATCTGTTTATGGAATCTTTGAGTGCTTCATTTTGCCCTAATTTTATGAGATAATAGCGCCAGACATTTACCTCTGTTTCACGGCCATATTGAACAGTAAAGTAACTAAACTCAATCCATACATACATACGTATTATCACGCCCGTATCCCTAATAGGGTGGGCAGAGCCACAAGTAATCATAACAAAACTTGCAGCCACTCCTGATTTTGAGTCCCAAGATGGATATGGTGAACCATGGTGACAGGTGATCAGCTCATCGCCCATGAAAATGGTCCATCATGTTGGGGAGGATACTATACTTTAGTAGACTTTTACTACTGATTTTCTAGGTAAAACAGGACAATACTAATGGATTTAAAAGAAATATTTGAAGACACTGTAATTTTGATTACAAGAGAATCTAACCTATCCTTAAGCAAATAAGTCGAGCTCAATTTATGTTAATAACAAAAAAAATACAAACTCTGTGAAAATTTCAACTCTATACTAATTACGTTTCTAATACGGCCCGCTGGCAGATGGACGGGATGGGCGAACGGAAAGGAGGCTTAGTTAATGGGGTCCTGTTGGCACCCTTCGGATACCAAACCCTTAAAATCAGCATGGTAAATTTGGCTATCGTCTTGGCCATGCTTCCGACTTCTGATGATCTGGATCAAGTGATGCTATCTATAGATCATT
Source organism: Scotopteryx bipunctaria (assembly GCA_949320045.1). Lineage (NCBI taxonomy): Eukaryota > Metazoa > Arthropoda > Insecta > Lepidoptera > Geometridae > Scotopteryx > Scotopteryx bipunctaria. The sequence continues at coordinate 5,062,421 of OX439450.1, read as the reverse complement.
TGCTATGGTTTTAAGACAGCGGGACTGTTTCTTTTGTGTTTTGTAAAATTATGTTTGTGAATATAATTAGTTATTTACATACATACATACATTATTATAGCCCTTATCCCTAATGGGATAGGCAGAACCACAAGAAAACTTGCAGCCACTTCTAATTTAAAGTCCTAAGCTGGATGTGGTGAACCATGGTGACAGGTGATCAGCCCTTCGCCCATGTTCTGAAGAGGTCTATCCCTTAGTCAACTTTTACGACATGTTTGGGAAGAGAAGCAGCTGGACGTATTCTATACTTTTTTTTACTTCCAGTCCAGCAGAGAAGTAAAAAATTATTAAAATTAGTTATGTTTATCACATTATTGAAGAAATATCGATGCATAATCAAAATATCAAAATTTTCCTTCGCCAGAAAATTTACTTCAAGTCCAATAGTTTTATTTGCCGACAAAATTTCTATCTTACCAAGCTCTTTGTATGGCTCCGCTACGAAAGTTCAAGTAGCGATCTCCATTTGCATACCAAGTGTCATTATAAATTCCTCGCTGGCACTTGAGCCGTGATTATAATACGCTGAACTGGTATTTTTAATTTTAGGAGGCGTCTTGATGTTTTATCAATGAGATCTACGCAAACTTTGCGAGCACTGGTGGTCTAGTTCGTAGTGACCCTGTCTTCCGATCCTAAGAATGTGGGTTCAAATCCGGACGTGTACCAATAAATTTTTCTGTGCGAAAAACTTATGTGCGCTATACCAGTTCTCTCATACAGTGAAGGAAAACATCGTGAGAAAACCCGCAGCTTAGTCAGCTCTGCACGTATTGAACATGTCTTTCCTGTGGCTGACTAAGCTGAGAGGATGGAATAGGTGCTGGGCAAGCCTACTCCAAGTTAATTCGTCCCGAGCACTACAGCATCCAATTTGTGAAGGTAAAAGTTACCTCCTGACTTTGTATAAATCATTTACTATAGATGGTAAAAGGCCTTAGTAGTCTACGCAAACTTTAATTTTACAACCTGAGTGAAGGCATTCAGGTTGTATGCATGACATAGCTGACAGAAAACCATCATCTTCAAGTATATGTGAATATTTCGATTACATTAGCAATTTTATGACCAAATAGTAAGTACTACTTTTTAACTATCTGTTACATTGCAGGAGTAAACCTATCCGAACCTACTAGTAAAATTGTTTACATACATTTTAGTATCGGCCAAATAAGTAATATAAATTTAACGCCTAACGAATTCGTGGTGATCTGCCGAATACAACTGAAATAAAGCCAGCTTTATTCCGAAATCCAATTCACTATAACCGATCTCGTTTAAAAAAGCCAATTCTGCTTAGTAGTTAATCTTTAATTCGTGATCCGACCCCGGCTGCGACACCGCGCCTATCCGTTTAAATGGACGGAAAAATCTAGGTGTGGCCGGCTGGACTATTGTGATGGGTGGTTCTGGTGAGAGCGGTTAAAGGAAGAAGTACATTATTTTATTGTAATCACTGTAGTAAGTCGTATTAAGAAATGAACAAAATGGAGGAAACTGCATCATTGCACTGACAAAAACAAGTGATGATGATAATATTGATTGAGCGATCAAAATGAGTGAAGATCACAATGGCAACTTGGCCGATTTTGCGTTTCTTGTTTGAGGATATGTTTGTTAGAGCATAACCTTCGAACCGTTAGTACAGCTTGTATGAAACATGATAAGTCAATAGATTGTGCTATGAAGACTTACTCGGAAGCATATAAGCACAATCAGTGAAGGGATTGAAAAGATATTGTGTTCACAAGGGGGTAAAAAAAGTCTTACAAATGTGACGAGTGTCCGTATGATGCCACATTCCAAAATGAAATTTATTTTTATTCTGGGCACCATACTTGTTCATAAATAAGTGTGTAAGTACAAAAAAATTCAGGGCGCGAATGCAAAACTTGCGGAAGTGAGATCTCAGTTCGGCGCGAACTACTATACTCGTTATAAGTAATAGTAGTTAAGTCAATAACCGAATCGCTACATTATGTTCACGCACTGCGTCTATCGTGTGACAGAAACGGTCACTACAATTAAGACAATTTCCGATAATGTTGGCGTAAAACTAAAAAAGGTAAATGCCTTCTTTATTTTCCCTATTTTTTACTTCTCTGCTGGACTGGGAGTAAAGAAAAAACATAGAATGCGTCCAGCTGCTTCTCTCCCCGAGCATGTCGTAAGAGTCGACTAAGGGATAGTATCTTCTCCAACATGATGGACCGCCTATATGGGCGATGGGCTGATCATATCACCAAGGTTCACCATATCCATCTTAGGACTTTAAATCAGAAGTGGCTGCAAGTTTTCTAATGTTAACTTGTGGCTCTGCCCACCCCCTTAGGGATACGAGCGTGATAATATGTATGTATGTAATGTTATTTTCTCTATAACAGTGTTATTTTGTAGAGCTTCAATAGCTCAATAGATCTGAAATTGAGGAATTCGAATCCCAAAATAGATAGTGTAGCTTTCTACCAGTGAACTTTCTAACAAACAAACATACAAACTTTGCCACTTTATAATAATAGTGTAATATCGTGAACACTCTGAGCATACCAAATGGCGTGGCGTGCATTTGCGGCCTCAGAAGGACAGGCAAAGGGGACCCGCAAGCTAAATTGGACTACGGGTGACTTTGTTTCTTTTACGTTTTGCTTTTAATGTGCTTGATTTATCTTATTTTCTTTGGATAACTTAGTTTGAATTCGGCTTAAATCTATTTCGAAGTAAAGCGTGTTTTACCCGACTACGCGAAGTGAGTTAACAATCTATAAAAAATAAGGAATCATGTTGTGTTTGTTCAAATAAAAAACCCTCTCTTATATTTTCAAAAATATAGTTACTAGTTTTTATGCGGCTCGGTTTAAGATTATAATATCACTTAAGTTTCAATAATTATAATAATCAGTAGAATATTATACAGGGGGTCATTTATAAACGTCTTTCCAAATCATAAAAAAAAATAAAGTAGTTAATTTCCGCTCCGTTTAATACTAACAAGGTGAAGCTCAAACTGAAAATAAAAAAATACGATTTCATATAAAGAGACACCTTTTTTTCCAAAATTCGCCACACCCATTCTCACTACTTTCAAAATGAACTTTATTGCGTCGCCATAAAGTTTTATTTAGTTATTCCTCGATGCCAACAACCGAACGACTTTTGGATAAGATCGCCACACCTGCACAATACGAGTTGTCTTATTTTACTATCCTGCAACATCCGATCACTGGTTTCCTTTATGAACCTCGAAAGTGTTCGTAGCTGGTTTTCATTTAGAATGTTTGTGGTTTTCACTTCTGTTAATACATTTATTAGAAAGCATGTTACAATTTTGTGAATAATTTAACTGCAAATACATATTATCACGCCCATATTTCTGATGATAAGTAAGTAAGTTCGTATGAGCTAGTGGCCAACTCTTGTGACGGAGTTTTTAGGCCGTCATGGCTTAACGACTTAAAAGCCGGGACCGACAATTTAACGTGCCCTCCGAAGCACGGAAACGCTCAGCTCGTAATGTCACATGCGGCCACCCATCCTAATTGTGACTGCGCACAACGTTGCTTAACTTCAACGATCAATCAAGAACGTCTAAGCAAGCTACGCCACGAGCGCTTCAAAAGGACTTCAAAAGGACGAATGTGTAAAGGGATACGTATATTTTTATGAAACTTATTATATTTCTCTTTACAGTGTGTGTAAGTGTACAAAGATAATCAAAACACATCGTCATAAGCACTAGCCAGATCCAGTTATATCAAACGATAAATAACTGACTCCTAGACCAATGCATTCCGAAATAAGCATGCCTCAGAAGGTCAATAAAGCCGCCAAGCGTGTTTATCTCGTGGGTAACAAATGTCGTAAGTTCCTGCTGAATCGATACTACCCCTGGGTGCAGTTTGTTGTACCCGGACCTCATTGTTTGACTCCAACTGGATTACGAGTTCGGGTGAGTGAAAAAGTTTCTTTATTTTTCGTGGAATCTATGGATCGGCTTAGAATTATGAAGCTCTTTGCAATATTTTTTTGTTTGTTTCAGCTTTTACCTGAGACAAATGATAGACATTGTCTTCCCCAGCTATCTCCTTGCCAAATTTTATTTAAATCTGTTTAGTGACTTAGGCGTGAAGAGGTAACAGACAAACAGAGTTACTTTCGCATTGTATGGAAATGTATGGATTAAAAATAAAACAATTCCTTCTTGTTTTGATTTACTAGATCTTTTATTTTCAGACCTAGACATTAACCATAAAAGGTAGTAATGAAAACCAGTGTGGTGAATGTAGATCATAGGTGTGTAGGACAAAGCTAAAACTCTTTTTGTGGAAATAGGACAAAATAGCCGAATCCTGATTTTATAAAAAACTTACGTAGCCTACCACGTAGTCTTAGGCCCTTAGGCACGTGACTTAAATCACTGGAAACCCATGTAGTGTGACGTCCACTGTCATATGTTTGGTTCCAATATTCTACTAACGGACTACCATATCCACATTGTTATCTGTCGAAAAGTTACGCTTTTGACAGAAAAACGATGTATGAACGAATTATGAACGATCCGTTGTCCGTTAGTGGAATATAGGAACCGAGCATGGGACCATCAGCTTTTAAGGCTTTGGTGAATAGGTTGATCTGCATTTCGAAAACTAGGCTTTTGAATCAAGATATGTCTGCCAGTACAAAAACTACTGAATTGCCACTGCTCACTCTCAAATGGCCCTTTAAAACCATGGGTTGAATTATCCCAAATTAGCATAGCTATCTGCCATCGATAATGCTAATAATATTCAAGCCAATGTAAGGCGAACTATTCTACTGCCCTCGGGCACGCCTATACATCGATCGAGATAGGCACACCTTGCTATCTTTGTATTTGGTTACGTTTACAAGTATTTCGAAAGCTGTTTAGTGAAATTTTAGTCAGCGGTAAAAGAACTAATAATTTTACAATTTTGAAATTTTGTGAGTCTTAATAATTTCTGAGGAACTTATTTAGTATAGATTATATTAAATTATGGATGGATTGAGTGAAAGAGGACATGATTAAGAAAGGAGTGAATCCCTACCCCATGACATTTAAAAACGAAATCTTTTATTTAATTACTTTTCATTTACAATACGGTTTTGGAATTTTGTTTTACTATGGGTTATTAAATTCTGAAACTGACTGCACCTGTAAGTATCCAAAGTACTTTTGCAAATAATCCAGCTCAATGTTACTTTGAACCTTACAGCATCAACAATACGGTTCATTTTGATATCGGAGGCCTTCAGAGTGACACTAGCTTGCTAGACGTCCATAAAATAGAATGTACCTAAATATTATAACTTGGGATAAACGTAAAAAAGCAGTAAAATATTGCGAAGCTATCTTTATTACCTAATAGAGGACTTATCGGCTCAAAATATTACCAATAGATACGTGGAATAATTTGAATAAAATTCATCGTAGGTAAAGTACTGCAGTTTCTCCTTAACCTCTATGAACTCACTCTGACTTCAAACTTTTACTGTAGTCTGAAATAAACGAAGAAGTATAGAAATGTATATGTATAGATTTGATTTCGAAATTAAAAAAGGAAGTTAATAAGAAATAACTTTACAAAGAACAAAGTTTTGGTAGTAAGTATTACAACCATTCTAATTGTTGTCTATACTTTCATCATCAGTCACTTTCATCACTTTACCCAATAAGATAACGTAAGCCGAATATTTTAAAACCCCCAAAAGCTTTCTGCTAAGGCAACATGTATCGGATAAAAGTGTGAACCTAGCTTATATCCATAATGTGCATTGGTCCGTGGTTTCTTTTGTTTGGGCACAGGTGTGTGAATGAGGCATTAAATTCAGATACGGTTATTATTATAGCTCGAAACGGTATCGAAACAAAGACTTGGAACTTTTCTTTTTATTTGTTTAGATGGGTTTTATCGGGATCCATTCGTTGTTTTAATTGTCGTTTTTTATTGCTAAGTTTTATTGGACAGAATTTTGGCAGCCATTTGCTTTTTTGTGTGTTATCATAATAATCTTGTAGCTTATCAAAGTTATGTACCCTCAAAAGATTTTTCTTTGAGAATGTTTTCAGTATTTTTTGTTTTTCTTTTGCATGAAAAGTAACTAAATTGGGCAATTCATTTAGGTACTATTTTATAACTATAAGCTGCTAAATAAAATTAAATCACGTTGAAACAATGGGCAGTGCTATCGCTAAAGAGCCATCTCTTTCAGACAACTATGAAAAAACTTTAGTGGATGACTCCATAATCATCATTATCATCATTAACATCCCGTCTTTAAGCACTACTGGGCATAGACCTCCCTTTGAAAATATCATCTCGCTCTTATATCAAGTAATTGTTGGAATGTCGAGATAGCTGGGGCTAAATAATCATCCAATAATTATGTCTCCTAAAGATAAGGCGCGATAAACGTGAGCCAATATTACAAATTAGTGTTACAATACAAACACCAAGATAGCGACGACAGGAACGTTGCCAACATTTGGCACCACGAATCAATTTGCAAATTACCTTAGTAAAGGTACTGGGAGTATCTATGAGATATATCGACTTAGATTGTGGCATACAAGGAAATCATTTTACCACAATATTATTTAGGTATATATACTAAGCCAACGATGTAATTGGTCATAGTGAACGTAAACGAAGGGAGACACAAAATGTATTTCAATAAAAGGACTATAGCAATAATGGAAAAAGTAGAGGCATTATAGCATTGCTTTCTGTGTCGAGACGGTGACGATAATGGAAAGGGGCAGTGAACTAAAAGACCATGAGTTATGAACATAAGTATTTTCATTCGTATTTTTAGATTCATTCAGATTCAAAATGGTTTGACGTTGCAATATTATCATAGTACTCTAAACAGTGAAGGATCGTGAGGAAACCCGCGGCTTAGTCAGCTCCTCACGTATTGACCATGTCTTTCCTGTGGATAAGGCCGACTAAGCTGAAATGATGATGATATAGTTGCTGGGCATACCTACTCGTCCCGGGCACTACAGCGCAGCGTCCCATTAGTGTAGGCAGAAATTACCTCCAGGCACTGTATAAATCATCTAGAAGCGCTCGTAGCGTAGCTTGCTTATGCGTCCTTAATTGATCGTTAAAGTTAAGCAACGTTGTGCGCGGTCACAATTGGGATGGGTGACCACAAGTGGCATTACGAGCTAAGCGCTTCCGTGCTTCAGAGGGCACGTTAAACAGTCGGTCCCGGCTTTTAAGTCGTTAAGCCATGACGGAGGCCTTTACGCGTCCTAAAAACTCCGCCGTTAGAGCTGCCTACTAGCTCATACGAACGTAACTACATCTAGTATACATGGTAAAAGTCTTAGTTTTAGATATAGGTACGTAAAATACTGCAGTTTCCTTCTAGGATATTTCGTTCAACTTTAGGGGACAAGTTAACTGATAGTTTTCTATTAGAACGCGACAGAACTGATCCTTGCGATTTCTACGGAGGATACGAACAGTCGTAGTCGGCTACAAACTAGAAGTCGGTTCAATTTTCACTTTATACTAGGGTATCCTAAAACAATGAAGCTGAATTAAAATTAACATTATTAAGGTATTTTCCTACATCGTCTTTTTAATTGGTTGTAAGTGGATGAAAGCATCACAAATTATTTCGTCCTGGAAGTATTTTAGGGAGGCATATGCCCATCAGCAGATTTTTATAGGTTTATAATAATAAAGTTGTTTTATTCAGACTTTGTGGTCATTTTAACTTTTAAAAAGGTATAAGAAGTATAAGAATTGGAATAATGTCGAGGAACATCATTTTTTACAACATTGTTACACATTTTACAGTTAGTTTTTGCACAAATGTATGTGTTAAAAATGAAAATCATAGAATCCTGCTGCCGTATAAATTTAACGAAATACCAAAACAATAACATTTTTCAAACTTAAAAGCCAGCAAAAGTTCTCGTTATTTCTTCGAAAACTTTCAATAAAAATCCACCGAACCGGGCTATTATTAGTTAAGAATAATGGCCAAATGAACCATTGTTTCGTTGCCAACATTCGTTTAGAGCAGGCTCATTTTCTCAAAAACCAATATAGCATTGCATTGCAATTGCAATATCAATAATCAATTGGCGCATTCTTGGCTTCGGTTCAACTCCATTACGTATCTACATATACTATTATAAAACTGCTCCAGGGTTACGTCTGTATTGAAGATGCTTTTGAAAAATGATTTGTAATACTAATCTAGGTTACATAAAACCCGTCTATTTCTGGCTTATTTAAAAATTAGAGCACGCGATCCACAGACACTATCAAGATGACTTACAACAAACCAAATTAACGTTTCGTTTCACAAATTCATCATCAAATTGAAAATTAAGGATAGGACATGAAAACGAAATCTAGGTAGCACAGCCAACCCTAGCATATAAACGTAGCAGATTCAGATGTATTGCATATATCCTTTTGTGTTGCATCTGGATTCGTCTAGGATCCACTTTGCTCTTATATTGGATAGTGTTTTGTTGATATGAATTTGTCTAGATCGCGAAGAATTATTCCCAGTTAGGGAAATTGAGTTTTGCGATTGGTATCACTAGTGAATTTATTTTATTCGTTTTACGGTTCAACGTTTACTCTAACCCATAAAACTGAACTTAAATTCAAGGTTTGGGTTCAAAAATAGGATTCTGGAGAGCTGGATACGAACCAACTGACCCAAAGCCAGCGAAATCAAATAAGTAGGAATCTGCTATAGGTTCCAATTCGTTTGTCTTATATGACGTGTCAAAGCAAAATACGAGCTCTTGGTCGTTTTCGTTAAAACCTCCACATTCGTTCACGCTTGGTCGCTTCCGTTCGCTTGGTGCGTACCCAGCTGAAGAGCACATCGTAAAAGTTAGTGCCTAGTTCAATGCCCAATTCCTATATTCAACTATCGAACGTCCGCAGTTTAGATTATCTATAATCTACCTACGCGCGTCCGTAACTTGATTAAGGAACTAGTCATGAATTTGTTTAAAAACACAGGCCATGTTCCACCAAATAGTACTATTAACTACATTTAGATTTGATAGATCCATCCATATTTCATTATGTATATACAATGTTTCAACTGCGTTTGTTAAAGTGGGTCAAAATTGTATCAAGATTTTGGACAGACCAACTTGCAATAACTAACAAAGCTTGTTACGAAAGTGCACAGATAACTCAACCGTACGTAACTACCAAGATCAATCAATACAAACAGATTTGGATCTCTAATTTCTGCCTACAATTTCGCTCTAGATGGATTTAGAGGTAGAGGTAGGCCAAAAAAAAGGTGGATGCATTGTGTGACAAAGGATGTCTTCGGATGTCAGGTTAAGAAAGGAGGGGATAACCGCTGATAGAAGGGAATAAATAAATAAATAATTGTGGACATTTCACACAGCGCCATCTAGCCCCAAACTAAGCAAAGCTATGGACACCAGATGGCTGATAGAATACTTCCATACTTTTTTGTAAATACATAATACTACCACACCCGGAAGAAATATTTGCAGAACATACAAACATTTCTCCCGTAGCGGGAATTGAACCCGCGCCTCTTGCGTCTCAGCCGAGCACTCGCCCTCCACGCCACCGAGGTCATCAAGGAACGGAAGAAGAGAACATGCTGATAGAGTGATAAAGCCAAGACGATGATGATGAGTTTCGCTTGCTTGACCAAATCTACAATATTAAAAGATATTCCCGGAACCCTTAGGCGGATGGCATCGCATCTGGTCGGTATCTAAAAATATATTTTGCAACCGTTTTAATACTTCATTGACTCTGACAGCGTTCGATTCCCGCGGCGGCGGGAGAAAGGTTGTTCTACAAATATTTCTTTCGGCTCTGGCTGTTGTGATTGATGATATATGCCCATAATATTTAATTTTCGTCATCATACGTAGCCCAACTTAACTTACTACTGGTATAAGCCTGCTTTTGTATTTTTACGGTTCCGTACCCGAAGGGACCCTATTACTAAGCCTCCGCTGTCCGTCCGTCCGTCTGTCTATCAGCGGGCTGTATATCATGAACCGTGTGTATGTTTTTCTATTGCCGCTATAACAACAAATAATAAAAATAAAATGGGTCCCCATACAAGAAATATTTATGTACATTTACGATGGTAAGGAACACCTTCGTGTGCGAATTCGACTCACACTTGACCGGTTCTTATCTTATCTTATATTATAAGAATCTTTGTCCTGACTGACTGACTGACTGACTGACTGACTGACTGACTGACTGACAGACAACGCACAGCCTAAACCGCTGGACGTAGAGACTTGAAATTTTCAGTGTAGGTAAACCTTGGTACGTAGGGGTGTACTAAGAAGGCATTTTTCAAAATTCAACCTCTAAAGGGGTGAAAAGGGATGAAAACCTGGAATCAATTTTTGGTCTAAAACTGCACATAACCTACATCAAATTAAAGAGCCGATTTTTCTCATTTAGTTGATGTCATAATTACCTGTAAATTCGTTATTTTTGGCATGTTTTTCATGAAAAATAGAATACTTTTATTTTGACATATGACAGTGATGATACCTCAGAACAAAAAATACATGATACCAAAGATTAGTAATAGATATTATAAGAATCTTTGTCCTGACTGACTGACTGACTGACTGACTGACTGACTGACTGACTGACTGACAGACAACGCACAGCCTAAACCGCTGGACGTAGAGACTTGAAATTTTCAGTGTAGGTAAACCTTGGTACGTAGGGGTGTACTAAGAAGGCATTTTTCAAAATTCAACCTCTAAAGGGGTGAAAAGGGATGAAAACCTGGAATCAATTTTTGGTCTAAAACTGCACATAACCTACATCAAATTAAAGAGCCGATTTTTCTCATTTAGTTGATGTCATAATTACCTGTAAATTCGTTATTTTTGGCATGTTTTTCATGAAAAATAGAATACTTTTATTTTGACATATGACAGTGATGATACCTCAGAACAAAAAATACATGATACCAAAGATTAGTAATAGATGATACAAAACATATGTAAAAGGAACTGTCAATGTCAAATTACCTGTGATAGGAAGCATAAATTATTTCTGGTCTAATAAGTTTCCAATCTTGATTATTCATGGAGTTCTGACGTAATTCTACGTCTGAAAACTAGATGTCGCTGCTAATTCTGATCAAATTTTGACGCGCCATCGTTGCGTTTTGAAAAGTTTACCTTAACCATGGGCGCCGGCAAGGGGGTGCCAGAGGGTGCACTTGCACCCCTTGGGAATCTGGGGTCAACAGGAATTATTGAAACTGTATTGCGCTTTCTCTGCTAAGTTCATCCCATTTATGCTGGTGCCATCTGGTGTAGAGTAGCGGTACTTTAAAGGGTGCGTTCAGAGAAGTAATGGAAATCGATTAATATGGATCCCGGTACTCCTGGCCCACCAATTTAGAATTTCTAAATTTCGATCGTCGTGAACAAATAGGTGTGAGCCGTGACGACTGGGTACCTATATAATAAACTAGTATTTTCGCTTGCGGGCGCGAGCTGCACGCAGCTCGCGAGGGACGTAATCGCTGCTGGTGAAAAAAAAAAAAAAAAAAAAAAACTGTCACCTTTGGCATTTGCATCGCGCCATCCTCTATAACATTTGTTCGAGCACCCCTTACTTGTCGCTTTTAGTTTTCGAGATATCATCGGTCAAAGTTTGTATGGCGGCCATCTTGTTTTCCGCCATTTTGAATTTTTCTCACCGCACATCGAATTCGACCAGGGTGCATGTCCACATTCCGCAAGCAGGATGGGTGTCGGTCTTTTAGTTTCGTCTGGCAGTAGGTGAGGTCCCTGATGAGGAGCAGTTTTCGAAGATTTCGGATTTTTCCCAAATTGGAATTGACTCCCTGAACACTTCCCCAATACATCATTTTGGCCCATCTCTACTCCTTCTGGGAGAACAATGATGTCAGTGAGTGAGTGAGTCAGTGGGTTTGCAGCTATATATAGTATAATTCATAATGAATAGTCAGAAATTTGTAAATGTCTCAAACATTCAGACTAAAATTTCATCTTTTTATCATATTTCAATCATATACGGCAAAGATTGTAAGAAAACTAAAATCTGCACCACCTGGAAATTATTTCTGCCGGCGCCCATGACCTTAACTCTCAAAATTTATACTAAATTCACCGAAATTTCTTAATTTTTAGATTTAGGTATGTTTGTTACTCTTTCACGCAAAAACTACGGAATATACTTACATACCATTATTCATATTCGTTCGCTAAAGTTAGCCATTGCTTAAAGTTAGCCCTGTCACTGTTTGTCATTATGAAATGGTAAGAGATGGCATTACTTTAGTCATCGTTTAGCGTACACTATATTATAATGAATAATGAGGATAGTAGGTACCTACGTGTGCTGGAATGGGACATAGGGTACTTTTTATCTGGGTACCGCGTGAGCGAAGCCGCGGGTGGCTGCTAGTTTAATATATACATATTATCACGCCCGTATACCTTATGGGGTGAGCAGAGCCACAAGTAGTCATAATAAAACTTGCAGCCACTTCTGATTTAAAGTTCCAAGATGGATATGGTGAACCATGGTGACAGGTGAACAGCCCATCGCCCTTATAGATGGTCCAACATCTTGGAGGGGACACTATCCTTTATCCGACTCTTACAACATGCTCGGGGAAAGAAGCATCTGGACGTATTCTATGTTTTTCTTTGCTCCCAGTCCAGCAAAAAGTAATACTAATTTACAAAAGTTTGTACAAGTAAATTAACAATTCAAACTTTCCTCACCCCTGACCGAACTATTGTTTATCTTCATTCAACACCCCCTTCAGTCAATTTTCCACTGACAGACAACCATGACGCAGTTATTTTCTGTTAAACTGTAGTTGTGTCGGAGAATGAGCTTGTTTCCAACCGCTCCAAACACAGAACTATATAGCCCTGAACCACGAAATTTTTGACATCCTCACTAAATTATTGCTACGACTGTTTTACCTCTATTTGATGGTAAAACCAAACTGCTTGGAGACTAACTAATATACTATCATCCACTACTGAACTTAACCTTAAGAAGCGTCAAATATTTAAATAATATATAAACACACAGACACATTTTTTTGCATGAAGAAATAAGTATGCTAGTTTTTTGCAAATATAACAACTAACAACAGTTTCATCAATCAATCTAAAGGTCCTTGACTATTAATTTCCTCATCAATAATTACCTTGAAGCTCTAACATCCAGTGGCTCTAATCTACGATAGCACTTTTTCTAGGATCTCTTGGGAATACACCGTCTCGTAGCCTACTAAGTTACTATTTAGTATTCTGTGGCCGTGACCTCAAACCGATCGGTCACCGTGACTCACAGATTCGCTAATTTTCCTATCACGATCTTCACAAATCGGAACTTCGTTGCGTGCGCAAATAAGCATGTTCAAATTAGTATTATATTATGAATGATGTTAGATTTTTTATATTAGATTTTAAAGTAACAAATTTATATCACACATCTGAAGGTTTGTGAAGATGTTTGTTAATTTAATGCTCGTTCATGCAGTAATTACTAAGCGAATTAAACTGTTTAATAGATTTCGTGACTTAGCATAGCTCAAAAGAAACTTTTTATCAGCGTACCATGCTAATGAAGCCGAAGGCCAAAATTAGTATTTTTTAATTAAAATATAAGTGCCTGTGATTGTCAAAATGTAAACTAAATACAGCCAGAAATATAGGTAATATAAAAAATAACGTAAACTACATAACAAGTAACACAAATAACAAAAACTAAAAACTTTTCAAATTACGTCCTACAATGAATTTCCTAATAACCATCAAGAATTTCCACAAAACTAACGTTAATTTTGACACAGCGGTCCCTGAAGGAACTTAATAAATTAGTTCGGGGACTGACTTGCTAATATCGAAATGGAAAGTTGTGTCTTTGGGGATCGCGACACAGAATTAAAATAGGACTATCAGACAGAAAGCTCACTCTTAAAATACTGTAAGCTTCTAGGAAAATACCCGCAAACAATTTCGAATCTAACTCCAGCGCAAAAACGTTCATATTCGATTCGAATGCGTGAAGCTACCAGCAGCCAGTCCGTGAGAGAATGCAAGCAATATTGAGACTAATCACAAAGCGGTAGAGCTTAATTTCTACTGAACTCTAATTGGTGACTGTGTGTAGTGAGCTAGTTGGGTCTTAGGGGATTCAGGTAGGCAGAAGAACCGGGTAGTTGGGAACTTTAATTTAATCAGTAGGCTTGCCCGTTATTTGTACAATTTCATTAGGTTCGGGCAAGTGCTTTGTAAAAGGTACAGAAGTGAAAGTTTTCAGGTAAACATACTTTTTAGGAGATAATGTTTATTTCACTTTGCTATCTAACCGTTTTCATTTATTCTATTCTAACATTTTGATTGCTAACATTTTGACGACCTCAGTAGCGTGGCATCGAATCTGTATCTAACGCCTGGTTTCTTTATTCAACTACGTGCTAAAAAGTTTCATACGTTTTTAAAAAATAACAATGTTGCTAACATCCATACGTCGCCCGTTATTAGAATATAAGAATCAAGCATGAGTTCGAATACATAATTGTTATTACAGCAGTCGCTAGAAATCATAAAAAACTCATGGTAGAGCTCCTGACCACTGTTGTGGATGAAAGGGTTCATTTTGTATAACATTTTGGCATAACGAGACTTACTAAAATGAAGCAAGGAACTTCCACGTTTTTGTCCACATGCCATGGTTAGGGAGTCTTGTCCAGAATGTAGAGTCGTGACAAAAACGCTTTTGACGCTGTAGGTGACAAATACCGTGTTTGTCAACACCGCGCCTACGTCATTTGTGTCACGAATGTTTTTAAATTAGGGGGCGTTTCGTTGTGTTATTGGTGGAATTTAGTAACATTTTAGGTGACTTGTATTTTCCGTTGTAGGAATTTAGATTTTCACTGATAAAGCGAATTTGTCCGTTTTAGGGGTTGCCGTAGAAAACTTACCTGAAAATAAAAACTCAAATATACAGTCAGTTAAAAATGCGACAAAACTTTTAGTCCACAATAATCGTACTAGTCATAACAGAGGCAGATTTTCGTTTTCGTCACGAAGCACGAAGGACATCCTCACAAAAGCCGGCTCTTCGTCACAGATTCGGGAACAATTCGGGATCAGGACCTTTGTTCCCGCAGCCCCTTTGTCGATGGTTCACAATAAAATTTTATCCCGGAAACCTATCCGCTGTTACCTTTTATTATAATGTTGCAGCTTTCCGGGTACTTTTCAGTGGGCCCATTGTTGGCGGCCATAATGGGAGTCGACCTTTTTATTCCGCTAGATTTTTGAACAGAGGTGATGTAGTTTAATAAAGCCTTTTAGGAACTATTTCACTGTTGCAGTTTTTGGCACTGGCAATGAATTCTGTTGACCTTAAATAATTCCAGTCTTTTTTAGTTAAGTGCAATTGTACTATTTTTTAACCATCATCATCATTCACAGCCTGTCATGAGTAGGATTGAAGATTATGTGACAAGAAGAGTGTTAAATATGAATGTGGATGGATACAAGGATAGAGGGGAAAGAAAAACACATACTGTACCGTGTGTTATTACGTAACTGCATCTCCCTGCGATGATGATCATCATCCACAGCCTGTTTTTACCTACAGCATGACATAGGCATTTTCAAACACAAAAAACGGAGGAGTTTCTCAATCCAGCATTTTATTAGTTACAGGTTACAGTTACAGTCTTCGCTAATTGTAACACGATTTTGTTAATTATTGTTACAAATGCAGAAAAAATTACATTCGTTACAACTTTCTTCACCATAATTGTACTATAATATCATTTCTTATAGATTAATAAAACCGGCATTGCTCAGATTAGTGATCTTCAAATCGGTGCGCTTCGCGGAATATGTACCTCTTCTTAATATTGTAGCAATAATGATATGGTATAGAATTCCTCAGAACATTAGTACAATGGAAAGCGTCAGCGTGGTACGCGCCCCATTCTCCAAGGCGTGTCGGAATGCGCCCTGTATATCGATACGCCTTTATTAATATTCAGCGCGTTGCGTTTTGTAGAGGTGTGGTTCACCTTTTCAGAAAATTATTTTATGGAACCAGAAATAATAAAGGTACATTAAATAACTTACAAAATGTAAGTAAGTAAATAAGTAAGCACTAAGTAAGTAAAGTAAATATGTTAGTAATAAGTTGTCACAGCATGATCTATGGATGATCTAGGGATCATGCTGTGCCGACCCCACATAGAGTGGGATAAGGGCAGGAAGATGATGATGATAGCACTAAGTAAGTAAGTTCGTATGAACTAGTGGCCAACTCTCGTGACGGAGTTTTTAGGCCGCGTAACGTCATAGCACTACAACAAAAATATACAGATAATTTCATGGTATGTAGCTCTTGTTTTTCTATATTGTAACACTTTTAACACAATTTTCATAGTTTTGATTTGCATTCAAACAACTTATTTACAGGCAACTGTACCATTTATACTGTTTAAAGAAGGACGATGCAGGTATTTTTTTTATCTAACACGTTAGAAGGTAATCTTACATTATTAAAAACGAATCCCCACTTCAAGTTGTTTCTGAATTTTGTAGTTTCATAAATTCTTCAATTGAAAATATTCAAGAAAATTAAACCTTTGGAATCAGCCATCTTTTTCATAAAATTATCTGAATAGAATAAGGCCATCAAAACAAAGCACGGTAAATTTAATTATTACATAAAGTGGGGTGGGCCTATCTCTGCGGATACCGCTCGAGGCGTCAGTCTGTAATTGATTGATACGTACCCTCCGTAGTCTTTGAAGTTCTTACGAGTTGTATACAGACATATTGTTACTAAATGTGTATTATATATAAAATAGCCCTAAATAGCCTTTGAAGTTGTTACCGAGATAATGATTTTATACTAATTATTATTGTAAATGCGAAAGTTTGTGACGATGTATGTTTGTGCCTCAATCACGCCGTAACGGCTGAACGGATTTGAATGAAACTTGGAATATACATAGTATGTGTACTGGAATAACATATAGGCTACTTTTTGTCCAGCGTCCATATCACGCGAGCGAAGCCGCGGGCGAAAGCTAGTTTTAAATAAGTTTTTTTTATTTGTATGTTTTAGTACGTTTTTAAATGTTTCTCTTGATGTATAGCTGTTATAGTAATATAGTATGAATTAAGTTTTAATAAAACGGGCCTTTTAATTTTTGCTTATATTAATATTATTTTGTTATTATATTTTTCTACATTTTGCCTGCTATATAAATACACTTAAAGTATCATCATGGATGCTAAATCAATCAAGTATATTTAAATATTTCAAATAATGTTTATTAAATGACCTCGGTGGCACATGGCTTGGCGCGCGAGTGCTCAGCTGAGCTGAGACGCACGAGGCGTGGGTTCTATTCCCGCTGAGAAATGTTTACATGTACTGCAAATGTTTCTTCTGGGTCTGGGTGTTGTATTATAGTACAAACATAATAAGTAGCCATTTGGTTTCCATAATACTTTATTAATTTAGCTTAGTTTGGGGCTAGATGGCGCTGCGTGAAATGTCCATAAAATTTATATTAAAATATTTATATTAATGTATTTCAATGACACAGCCTAGGAATTGCTCTATGAAAAACCCGATACCAAAGTACCATATTTACGTCTGGGTTGCCTTTACTCCCATCCTCTTTAAGCTCATCATCTCAATTCGCTGGTTCCAACGACGGAGCCATTCATTACCGGCATAGAACCGAGCGACATAATAATGTCGCGAATGTTCCTATTGTTCCTGTAAAAACGTGAAAAGAAACTTATAAAATGTATTTTTCAATGTTTCTACTGCGGTCTTTTTATTATGTTACTTGACCAGGTTGTGGTCACGAGAGGGTCATAGGCGATTGCTCGGCAAAAGGCGCGGGTTTGATTCCCGCTCTGATTACATTGAAGACAGCGGGAATCCACTGAATTTGATTAGCGCAGTTATGATGATGATGATTAGGTTAACATAAACGATCTTTCAAATCTCTTTCTCTAATAAAATGCTTGTTTCATATTCAGGTCGGAATTTTCCCAAAAACGATAGATTCCAACATAGCTGTCTCTCACGTTAGCTAATGTCCTAATAGAAAACAAATTAAATACTCGACTGTACCAAACTCTACGTTGACGGGACTCTTGTCAGGACAAACGTAAATCTATCTAACCATCTAGTCGTGTCACTAGTTTATTCGAACCAGTGTGGTGAAAGGATTTAAAGTGCGCCTCGAAAGCTCCTTTCATACACTTGACACAAATTTTAAACAGAAAAAACCATTGGTGCACGACCGGGTTTGAACCCACGACATTTCTTTTAATTTATTTTAGAATTTTATCGCTTTGCGATCACATAATTTACATTTATAAAGGGAACAATGTATTTAACTTCTTGATCGTAACACAACTTTGACCTCAACTTTTTATTTATTTTACAAGCAATATCATAAAACTCATTTTGATGGGAACAATTTATATAGCAACTTCAAATTAAAAGCAAAACATTAAGTCCGAAAATGTTTGTAGATCCACAATTTTCTAAAGGGACAAAGTAATAAAGTTAACAATTTTATTGGGTACTAATTTTAATTAGCAGTATCGTAAGTACCGTAAGACATCTCTAGGGGAACGCATAATCATTTCTTCTTATTCCCTTTACAACGTTGCAATAATTATTTACACAATTTCCAGACTTTGATCTTTATTATTATTTTGAAAGCGGAATAAACAAAATTACTCCAATTTTAACTTAATGGTGGCACAGTTTTAAGATTTCCTCGAAGTATTACACTACTATTAAGTACTCATGCCACTAGTTATTTAGAACCGGGTAGCGAAAGGATTAAAGTGCGCTTCAAACGTTTCTATTATGCACTATGGTATTAATTACACTAGAGTTACAAGTTACTAATTCTGGGCAATAAGAAATGATAGAAACTAGGGACCAAAGATAGGATCTAGTTACAACTAATTTCTACTCAAGAATAATGCATGAATAATGTGATGAGAGTGAATGGAGAATAGTATGCAAGAACTTGAGCAAATAGAGATTCGTGGTCTCTGCCTACCCCATTGGAGTACCTATAGACGTGATATTATAAATGTTAGTAATTGAAAATGACAGTTGAATCTATGCTGATATTTACACTCATTTAGCAAAAAAAATAGCCAAGCGTGGTTTCTTACCTGTATCTGCCACGCTTGGTCCTGTTACGAATTTAAATGCAACGTAGATTTAGGACGTGTCCAAAATGATCCCCGTCATTTTAAGTAATAAAGTTAATTTTGACTTTGACTTGACTCCTCATATACCTTCTAGTTAGTCATACCACCGTAATATTTTTCATTTATGTTGCTCCCAAAGATTTTCTTGAGTAAAAATCTCATGCAAATGAGTGAAAAAGAATATTCGTAAAGTCCAAATCGCTTTGAGCATTTTATTTGGGGAGGGAATCTACCAAAATTGCAATTAAAGTCAAAGGAGCCGGGTCTTAGAGGGGCACTGTACCGTTATCTGGGGCATGTAAACGTATTAGCACGTTGTAAGTTATTGGAGGCTGCGAGGTATTACTAAACATTGTTGAACAATTACTATTACGAACACAAAGCTGAGTAGAGACAAAATGTCTGTATAACATTTTGTCAAGAGACTTTTGTTTTCGGTCATAGTGAGACTTTACCAGACATGAAAGTTTTTAGGGTTCTGCACCAGAAGTGCCAACGGTACACTATTTACTAAGCCTCCGCTGTCCGTCCGTCTGTCCGTCTGTCTGTATGATCCGTAATAGGTATCCGTAATCCGTAGGTATACGAAAATTGTAGAAAACTCTACATAATGTAGAAATAAAAATTCAATGACAAAACATAGTTTCATTCCTTTTAATTTTCAACAATAATGTCACCAGCCCATTAAATAAATGAATTGTACACAAAAAGTTATTCAGGAGCGTTTAAGCACGGTTCTGCACGCAATGATCACTACAAGTAATTGTTTTAATTGTGCCACTTACCGCCCGGTAATAATGTTTAACGGTAGCCTTTAAATATTGCAAGCTTTTATTGTAATTAATTTTACGCCATGTTAGTTTAATGTCGATGAGTGAAATGAAAGCTAGGACCATGAAAACGTACTTGTGTATACGCAAAAATATTGTTCACAGTTTCATATTAATAAATATTCATTTATTATGCGGCGTTTTCACCAAGTGTTAAAAACTTAGGTAGGTATTCCAAAACATAATGCTCTCTCGCTCCTTCATTTAGTGACAGAGCAAGCTGGCAATAGTGTGCTCGCCCGTTAACAGAATAAACAAGAGCATGAGCTTTTGGTTCCAAAATATTTTAGTATTTTAAAAAAGAGAGAAGACACAAGGAAGACAAGCTAAAACATATCGCTAAAGCTTATCTATTGCACCATGTTTAGTACGGTTATAATAATCCTGGAATGTCTACGCTGTATCCCGGATATTCGGTACTAAGATCTCTGTTGGTCAGTCTCGCTACACGATTGGACCATTGAGTTATCCCGGATATGTGATTCAATCTATGGCAATACTTGAGTGGATAATGACGATACAAAAGCCAAATTGTGTATTTGTGGTACCTAAACAATATAAGTACACTATACAACGCATGCACACTTAAAACCACAAGTCTTTAAAGCATAAAACTTATCGTAGAAGCGATTAAGTGCACTAAGAAAATTCCCGTAATTTAACACCGAAGATAAGGATTGTTTGAAAAAAAATTCAATGCGAACAAAGTCGCGGGGCATTCCTTTAGTAATAAGATAAATATGATTCCGCTAAACTCTTCATCGAATTTAAAACAGCTCCTATCAAAAGTTATAGGTAGTTAACTTGAAAAGCTGAAATAGTTACGGATAGGCTTAACTGGAGTTGATCATACAAAGTCGCAAAGCGAAACCAAAAAATAGTTGAAACTGAACTGAACTTCATTAAAATCGGATGATGTCATGTACTCGTGTAGAAGCTCCTATTAATACTTGCCACGATCGAAACTGTGTTATTTTTTGTATGTTTCAAAAAGTAATATAATTTCTGGACACATCAACTGTTGTTGGAGGGGAAGACCTAGACGTACGTACCTACCTGAACCGTGGATCCGTGATCTCTGCCTACTTCTATAGGAAACAGGTGTGATTTTATGTATGTATGTATTAGCAGACGACTTTGGCAGTGTGGCCGTGTAAAGCTGAGGAGTGAGAGGCGTGGGTTCGATTTCACCTGCTGGAAAAATATTTACATACATAAATACATAATTATTATCAAATGTATATTTATTATACATATTATTAATGGAACATCGCCCATATATGTGGTCCATCATGTTGGAGAGGACATTATTCCTTAGTCAACTTTTACAACGTGCTCGGGGAGAGAACCAGCTGGATGCATTCTATGATTTTTTTTACTTCCCGTCCAGCATAGAAGTTCATTTTTGGCAAAATATATTTTTTCCGAGTCTGGATCTTGTGGTAAGTAGTATTGACCCCCACGAGTTGGGTAATTTTGACCGACTGTTGACCAATAGGTTTTTACATGGTATAAAATAAATCGTTTTTATAAAAAGTAATTTATGAGCAGTAACGTTTTATATCCAAGCAAAGTTGTAAATGCCAGTAACAGTCGCCTATTCTTTTTACAGTTCCTTAGTTCACCATGGCAGAGTCAGAAGCAATTCTGTGGCTGTACTGGCTTCGGAAATCTTCATTGTGCATAGAACAAGTTGTTAAATATTTTATATAACTTCAAAAAACAAAACATAGTTTTACTATTACTACAAGAGCACTGGTGGTTTAGTGGTAGTGATCCTACGGACGTTGGTTTGACCCGGTCGTGCACCAACGGATTTTTTGTCCGAAAAATGTATGTGGACTATTATACCAGTACTCTCAAACGGTGAAGGAAAACATCGTGAGGAAACCAGCAAAACATGAGTGAAGTGAACGACAGGAGCCTTATTGAGGGGCTCATAAAACCATCACCACGCTGTTTCGATTGAAGTTAAGCAACCCTGTACACGGTCACAATTTGGATGGGTGACCGCAAGTGGCATTACAAGCTGAGCGCTTCTGTGCTTCGGAGGGCACTTTAAATTGTCGGTCCCGGCTTTTAAGTCGTTAAGCCACGATGGAGGCCTTTAGGTGGCCTAAAAACTCCGCGACAAGAGCTGGCCAATAGTTCATACGAACTTACTGTTTCGACAGGACCAGTGACATCAATACTTAGTAGTAGTAGTGGTACTATTTCTACTGTTATTACTAAGGTATTGTAGCTTATAAGGCAAAGATCAATAAAATCTTAAACATCATAGTGAGACCACAAAACGTTCAACAATCGCAGTAATAGTATTTACTTTCACGAAGTCAAATGCTAAAGTTTTCATTGAATTGCTCTTTCCGAATAATTCACGGTAAACAACTTGTTTACTTAGGCTCTGAAGGTTCAACTTAGCGACTGGATGGACATAGGGTAAAAAAGCAAGAAGTAACTTAAATATTTAACAGTCTGAATAAGAGCAAATGAAAAAGCTCTCACAAAAATAAACACAATCGTCTTTATAAGCTTGTCACAACAACTGACGCATCCGACAGTCACATATGTCATAGCTTGTGCACTTAATATAAGTACCTACTTATTGAAGTTATTTTGTTAATGTGTCTCATCCTATGACAATAAAGATATTCTATTCTATTCTATTTCATACGCTGTCCTGACCCCTAGGGTTCCTGTGTGTATCAAAAACTCCCTTCCCTGCCCTTTTCCCAATTTTTGTGGGGTCGGCACAACATGTATTCTTCTTCTATTTCCTTCTGTCAGAAGTCATCTCAAGCCTTACTCCTTCTCATCTTTTCTTTGGCCTATGTCTACACACATATCATTCCACATCCATATCTAACACTCTTCACAATCTCTTCTCATGACATCTCTGCTGCATGCACTCGCCTTTTATCAGCCCCTTTGGTTGCCCGAAACTCAGATCCATACAGTACGAGTACCTGGTATTATTAATAGTCATATCACTAGTTCTTCAACCAGTGTGGTGAAAGGACATAAAGTGCGCCTCAAGGACAAATTCATTGGCGCATGACTGGATGTGAACCCACGACCTACAATCGGATGGTGGGGTCTCTACCACTAGACAATCAGTGATTTCAGTACCATGGTACGCACATGAAGAAAAAAGACGCGAAATCTAGATATTTCTTCGGAATCGTCCTGTTGCATTATAAATCGATTAACTATGTATATTCCTTACAGTAGTACTGTTTACCCTCCGGACGGCGTTATTAAAACATTGTTCCGTCTAATGATAATTGAAATTTCAAATATTTGTTTAATGTGTTTGTTAATTATTAATAACTTGGTAATGGTGCGAAGCGCTAAAAGGAGCTTAATTAATTTTCAGTGCAAAGGTCGAAATTTCGAATTTCACAATCCTACTTAGATTATAAATGCGGAAGTTTATGTATTTGAATGTTTTTTTACTAAGTATCCCCCCATAATAACTACTAAACCGATTTTGAAAATGAGAATGTAAATAGTTTACAATAATTCATTTGATATATAAAATCTGCAAAAATTGGGTTTTCTGACCAGTATTTTATTATTATTATGAAAACTTAGATTAACACTTTACCTTGTTTTGGAAATTATCTTTAGCTCACTTCCGCCCGCGACTTTGTTCATGTTACCCGTACAAAATGCACAATATGTTATTCTAAGTTACGAATGATGTATAATTATAGTCTCATTCAAATCGCTTTAGCTTCAATGCCTTGATTGGCCCAAGCATCCTCACAAATTTTCAGATTTATAATAATTTGTTGGATATTTAGTTAATCATGAGTGCCTATAATAATTGCTGTGTGTTGTTGATAATGACTTAGTAATTATGACATAGAATCGTTTAAGACGACTTCGGTAGCGTGGCGGGCGATTGCTCGGCTGAGACGCAAGAGGTGCGGGTTTAAATCCCGCTACGGGAGAAATATTTGTATGTTCTGTAAATATTTCTTCCGGGTCTGGGTGTTGTAGTATTATAAGTATGTATTTAGAAAAAAAAGTATATAAGTATTCTATCAGCCATCTGGTGCCCATAGTATAAGATTTGCTTAGTTTGGGGCTAGATGGCGCTGTGTCAAATGTTCACAAATATTTATTATTTTAAATTAATTAAAAGGCGAAAATGTAGGTACAAAACAACACTGCTTGTGCATCGATTTTTAAAAGTTTGCTGAAAACAAGCTGCATCCCCGAAGCTCGAAAGTTCTTCAATTGGTCTTAATTAAAGGAAAACAAGTACGTACGTGCTATCGGCAAGATAGCCGTATTGGCAATGTGCTTGAAAAGTTTCTGCTCCCGTTTATAATACACAGGTTTTGCAAACCAGAATGTTTTTATTAAAAAAAAACCTTATTTTTCCTGTAAAAATATAAGCTACGTCAGGAACAAGCAAGACTAAAAATCTAAACGTTATATCAAACGACATTTTTAAACAAATGAATAGAAAATAGTGAACTACCCGAAAAAAAAACACTGAACAGTATTACATATGCTATAGCTATCAGAAATTACAATCATAGTACACTCAGACTTGGAAAAATATTTGAAGAGCATGCTAACATTTCTCCAGTCACGGAAATAAAACTACTACCTTCTTTGCTAGACTGGGAGTAACATAGAATGCGTCCAGCTGTTTCTCTCTCTTGCTGACTTAAGCTGTGCATTGATTTAGTCAGATGGTAACCTAAATATTTTATATAATTTTGAAGATTGAAGAAAAAAAAGGATTGAAGTAGGTTTAAATTGGTCTTTTTTGTTACGTTTAGTAAAAGAAGTATTGAGCAGTAATACACGTATCGACTAAAATGTCAGAGTCATTTGAAAGAGGCTTTATTTGAGTCACGTCGAGTCAAGAAACTGACAGACAATAATGTTCCTGAAATGAATGTCAGGAGCGCTACACAGTAAATGGAGTTGAAAACGCACGTGTGGCGTGTAACACACCAGCAAATAGATCGTTTCAGCTGTCAAATCGTATTTCTTTTGTTGTAGAGAAAGTCAGCAAAGAATTATACCTATTTTCGTCCTTCGTAAAATATTGGGAGAGAAAGTGTTCTGACACTGAAACGACTTTCAATGTCTAGTTTATGAAGATCCCTGGCAATTTTTTTATGCCTGAAAGAGTGTTCGAAGATTGAATTTATTTAAAGTTCAGAGATCATTGGTGAGCTCTTTGTAAAATGGTTTTGGTCTATGTTTAATGACACGTTTGACGTGTGACACGTGTTCTAACAAAATGACATTTTCACTTATAAAATAGTGTTCGTTTACATTGGAGCAAAAACACATTAATTTTAGACAATGTAAATGCGAATCAATAACTTGTATATCATTGCTAAAAATTACATGTACATATGATTATAAAATGAAGAATATTTCTTTAGATCCACAAGTATTTGAACCGATTTCAGATTAAAAGAGGGCTAGATTACAACGAAAGATGGTAAGTATAATTTATGAATAAGAGCCGGGATTGGATCTGTATTGAATGCGATTAAAAATAAACTTTTTGTTATTTATGAAACTATTCACTCAATTCCAAAATCAAAAAGCCAAATTCTAGAGCGGAATAAACACACATACTGATAACGACCCTCGGTTAATAAACAATGCTGTCCAAACAAAACTAAACTGCGTTATATTATCTTCAAGGCAGCGGTCGGTAAATTATTCGTCGAACTTTGCTACTTATATACCTACAATAAGACACATTGCAAAAGTCCATTTAGCTGATTTCTGAATCACTGAATTATTTATACAGGGAGGTGGTCCTTAGCTGTCACTCAGACTTTCCTTCCCAGGGTCCCTTGAAAGAAAAATGGGACTGTTAGGCTGTGGCCACAACGAAACGTGAAAGCAAGCGCGATTAAAACAAACCAATATACCTAAACTCTGACCACATCCACACCACATAGGCGACGAGTGACAGTAAAATTACTTGTATAAATTATCGCCGTCGCCGTTGCTATTGTGAGCCCAGTCTGAACGCAGGCTTAGTGAGGATCAGGCTTTAAGGTCTTCTATCCATCTTCCCAATACTTTAACCTATTTTGGTCACATTTTTAAATTGATTTAGAATGATATTTGCAAATAGTTCTGTTTATAAAATAGCTTATGACTTTACATAAGAGCTACCAAAATTGTTATAACTACCTAAACTATGTCTTAATTTCATAAAACCTCTGTATTCCATTAAATATTATGTTTTTAATGATCATACATAGCATATTATTATGAACATAGCGCTAGGTATTATTTTCTAACATATATACCTACGTACTTTCGCTTGTTTGTACAGCTCTGTACACAATGTTATTTCTGGCTTTTAAGACCAAGAACTGCATGCGTTTTATACCAAACGGATTTATTTACAATGGTACATCATGGTGCGAGATTAAAATAGATTCGATTGCCCTGCTCGTGCTCCACTTTCAATCTGTATTGTTTTAAAGTAGAATATTTGGAGAATAGCCTGTCAACCAATCAAAACACAGATATTTTTGCGCATTCACTGAGGATTTTATGCCACGTCAATGATATGACATGTCGCTAAGAAGCTAAGGAGCAAGGTGTGAGCTCGATCCCGTTGTAATAAACATTTAATGACGACCTCGGTGGCGTAGCGGGCGAGTGATCAGCTGAAACGAAAGGGTTTGATTCCCGCTACTGGATAAATGTTTGTATGTTCTGCAAATATTTCTTCCGGGTCTGGGTGTTATAGTAATATAAGTATGTATTTGCAAAAAAAAAACAATGTATAAATAAATATTGTTTGACTTTTATTTATTGACTTGATAAAATTTCTATTAGGAACCAGATGGCTGGCAGAATTCTTATTATTTTGTAAATATAGGTATACCGTGTTGTATTGCCAAATTAATTTAATATTATACCAATTTGCAAAACAACGTGACTAAAACACTGTAATCTAACATTAAAGTACCTATAACATCATATTTGACAAAGCGATTTACGGAATGACCGGCTTCCAGCTTGATAATTAACTCATTTTAATTTGGGACCCGTTTTAGGGTTGTACGATATATTGAGCGTATTATTGAAAAATAAAACTGCTGGTAGCAACTCTATATTTTGATTAAAGAGTTATAAGTAAATAAATAAATATATGTGGATATTTCAGACAGCGCCATCTAGCCCCAAACTAAGCAAATCTTGTACTATGGACACCAGATGGCTGATAAAATACTTATATACTATATGCTATTTTTTTTTGTAAACACATGCCTTTTATACATCATAATACAACACCCAGACCCGGAAAAAATATTTGTAGAACATACAAATATTTCTCCCGTAGCGGGAATCGAACCCTTTCGTTTCAGCTAATCACTCGCCCGCTACGCCACCGAGGTCGTCATTAAATGTTTATTACAACGGGATCGAGCTCACACCTTGCTCCTTGGCTTCTTAGCGACTCGCGCCTCTTGCGTCTCAGCCGAGCACTCGCCCGCCACGCCACCGTGGTCGTCTATAGTTCATAACTCATAATTTTTACGTAGGATGTCCACGAAATACCTAGTGCAATTTTTACAACTCTAGTTTTTGTCTTCTTCACTATATAGTTTAGCATTCACTTTCTTCTTTCTTCGAAAATACCTTGTACCGCATTGAGATCCTGAAAATTTTACTACAGCAGATGCAATCATCTCTACCACTGCTCTAGTAATCGTACCCGCACTTTTCACGTACTTCCTTTACTCCCGCAGTAAGTACAAGTACAATAGCACCTGATAACCCTAACAAATTATACTTATTATCAGATTTGAGTTGAACGTAATATGATATTCGATAATTGGGTACACAATACTGTTTACTTTTAATTTAAATTGCGAAATTTGCTTCGATGCAATGATTCTAAAAATTATTGAATTATTGAAACATACATATTGTATCTATAGAATTTTGAAATACATTACTGTTGGTATATCTTATTTAACATAACTGTTAATAAACACCACTAGTAATGTAACATTAGTAATAACAATAAACAAATCAGAGATCAAAAGTCAAATAAAACGGGTCAAGTGCGAGATGAATTCGCACACGAAGGGTTTCGTACATTAAAAATGTTTCTTGTTTACGGCCCTCTTTTATATCGGCCTTGTATAGCGGCAATAGAAATACACACTCTGTGAAAATTTCAACTTTTTACCCATTACGGTCCATGAGATACAGTCCGCTGACAGACGAATGGACGGATGGACGGACAGTGCTTAATAATAATAAATAATAAGGTCGTTATTGGCACCTTTCGAGTACAGAACCCTAAAAATCAAATAGTTATTTTAGTAACACGTTTCATTCCTGCAACCAAAGACGCTGAGTCATAAAATAATAAACATGCAAACTATGAACCAATTCAAAGATTTCAACTATTTCCAACCACATTAATCTTACAGCGTTCACTGTCTGTGAGAAATCTATGCATTGAATATATCAACACATTGCCCTATTTGAACAACATGACGTAAGAAAGGGCTTTTATGCAGAAGTGTATCCCGAAATAAAACTATAAAACTATTTGTATGCAATAACCAAGCACGTGCCGCGGCCAGCGTATTGTTTATGGCTTCGACTGTACAAGGCGGTTTCACACTAAATGAAGAGTTCTTAGTAGCTTTATTTGTTTATTGAACCCATGGCTTTGTAAGTGGATAGGGTTGTTGACGTTTTTGTATATGCTAAGCACATTACAAATTATTACCAAATAAAGATGTGCGATGAAAACGCTTTTAAATTGTCGACATAATATAATATAATTATGGGAGAAGCCATTGGCTCCTGAAACACTAGTTTAGGAGGCTGAGGAATCATTTATTCATACTTATTAGCAAGTATTCCCAAGGAAGGTTGACGTCAGGCAGGCGGCCGGTCATAAAACACCTTAGCCAAAACTCTTATAGCATGATCCTAAGATCATGCTGTGCCGACCCCACATAGAGTGGGATAAGAGCAGGAAGATGATGATGATACTTATTATGTCAATAAATTGATTTGTAATTGATTTCTTTTTATTTTTTACAGTATGTAGCTATGCAAAAGTTTCAATACGACAAAATTAATTTTATATTTATAAACTTCACTTTGTTGTCACTTTGTTCAATAGATGACCACATTATCACATTATAAAATTAATCACTACAATATAAAATTAGTTTATAAAACCGATAAATGAAGTGAGAAGCATTCTTTAAAAATAGTTCTGAGTCGCTTCCTAGATGGTGTCTTGCTGGAAATCTCGGAATTCATTGAGAGTAAGCGATCATCAGATCGGTCCAGTTGTACCAATGCTCTCTGGTTTAATAGCCTATGCGCAAGGATAAATCCTAGTGACATCTAGGATGCAATAAAGAACTAAGAATATTAGATGTCCCCTATCTTATAAAAAACAGGATTAGTTTGCTATATTATAAGTTGACGAGTACAAAAACATAGAATGCGTCCAGCTGCTTCTCTCCACGAGCTTGTCGTAAAAGTTGAGTAAGGGATAGTATCCTCCAACATGATTGGATACAATAAGCAAGTATTCCCAAGGAGGGTTGATGTCAGGCAGGCGGCCGGTCATAAAATACCTTAGCCAAAACTCTTACAGCATGATCCAAGGATCATACTGTGCCGACCCCACAAAGAGTGGGATAAGGGCAGGAAGATGATTATGATGATGATGAAGTTGACGAGTACACAATCGCCAAAGTACCTCCCTGATGTCGCATAAATCCATTTCAAAAATATCATCTGGTATACCATCAGTAAGTAGCGATTCAGGCGATAACGACCGCGGTATCGGCAGGTACCCAATCAAGGTTTACTGCGCATTGTCGCTCCCCACACCGTGGTAATTCTGATTTTTATAAACACCAATATCAATTGGATAAATATAAACTTGTTATAATTAAAATGACACATAAAATGGACAAATGTAACACATTTTAAAGAGCTTTAATAAAATTACAGCTGATTCTGAAAGGCCCCTTTCTTCTTGGTGAGGAGATGATGTCCGATTCGCCGAAGTATCACTCTGGTGTTGCAGAAATCCATTCTAGAAATACCTACTATTTGGTGAACCATCGGTTAGCCAATGATTATGCCAATTCGGCCTAAAATGACCACGGTATCGGCAGGCATGCAATCAACGTTTACTGCTTTCGTACTCGTACCGAAACGTGATGATTCTGGTGTTTTTGAACACAAGAGAGATTTTCAACAAGTTTTTTAACAAGAGACAGAATAATCTCATAAACTTCTGATAATAATTACTACTAGTCGTGTCACTATCTATTTTAAATCAATGTGTTCGAAAGGATTTAAGTGCACCTCAAAGGCTCCTTTCGTGCACTTGACATATGTATCGGCCAATGCCGGCGAGGCAGATCAAGAAACTAGCACAATAACTTGGTGGACTTTAAAGAGAATTGGCAAAATTTGGCATAAGAGAGGGTTGCGTGGAGAGGGGGAGGCCTTTGCTTAGAAGTGAGGCAGCAGGCTGTTAAGAATAATCTTAAAATATCTTCCCACCATCGTATAACGCAACATTTCTCAAACATACCAAATTAGTGCGCACAATTAGAGTAGTGTGAGGCAGTGATCAGCCTCAATACCAATTAGTACCTCGCGTTGAGCACAGTATCGTAACAAGTTACAGTATCTGAACTCTACCTTGACACAGCCCATACGTAAATATTAGTATAGTCAGGGATTGCAGTGTTAAAAGTTAAATCACTTATTATTATTGTTTGTAAGAGCCCTGCTTATTTATTTTATTTACCGCAATTCATTAATATTGTGAAAAAAAAACAATAATTTTATCAAACAATTTCTACTAGGTCTAAACAGATTTTTTACACTAAGAATAAGATTGTGCACGTTTATTGTGCTTCATCCATTTGTATAGAAAAGGTAAAGGTTATTTTATCTGGTATTTTTGTGATTTACTGTCGGTTCAATATACTATCTTTGCTTGAACAATGATTCATTGTAAGCTAGACAATGCACTCTGTTTATGACTTAGAAAGGTATTGTTTGCTTTTTTTTTCAAATTATATTACTTACTAGTTTATATTTACAGAGCAAACGTGTGCAGAATACATTCTGTACCTACTTACTAAAATATTGTGCACGATTTGTGCAAAAAAAGTTACAAAATTGTTTTTATGTAAATTACTTATTAGCAAAATGTTTTTAATTTAAAGTTTTCGAATTTTTATCACTAACTACAGGATTGGACTTGATATTTTATTTATACGCTTTTAATAAAGTTTTGCTTGAAAATGTTAAGATTAAATTAAACTTGTACCAAATTTTAAGTAAGTTACTTGGCTAAATAGGCAAACTTTTTAATTTTGCATAAAAGTATACACTTTTTGAAACAATATTTGAATAAGCTTATTTTTTTTTTCTTTGTCACGTTCAGTAACTTGCATCACGCATATTGTGTGTTTTGCAACCAATGGTAAACAATCAGGTTAGTGAAAAGTTTCGTAAAAAAATGCACAATGTGCAAAATACGTAGTATACAAAATACATAATACAAGTACACAATTATTTCCTATCAAAAACCAGTTTGGTTGATTATTTAGAGAACAGACACTGGGGAATAAGCAATTGGTACTGATTCTAGCCTAAAAAACGCGAAAGCTTACCAAATCATCGTAGTAATTCGCGATGTGCGAGTAGATCAGCGAGTCGTAATCCATTTTGTCACACACACTTCACTATCAGATGAATGAATTTCTTTTTAATTCACTGCGTTCCACAAACTCACTGGGTTCCGGACGTGGCCGTCGATTCAAGACGCATTGGTACAGTACACTCTGACGTGTACTAGCGTTGTAAAGCTAAAATAAGACCCAATTTTAAACACAAATCTTTGATGCCGTTGCGTGTAAATATAGAGATGATATAACCGTGTTTTTAGGCGTATCGATTATGTTTTGAACTGTTATTTTATGATAGTTTTTGAATATTATTTTTCTGTCATTGTTTAACTGTGGTTCCCAGGAACAACGTCTGTATGTTGAAAATAGCTGTTTGTTCTTTATCTGGGTGGTAATATGTAGGTATTTTAAGTATGTATGCTCACAAAAAAAAGTATTTTAAATAGATAATCTGGTTTCTACAGTAGGTACAAACTTTTCTGAATTTGGGACTAGATGGCGCCGAGTTAAATTTTCACCAATATAGGTATTTTTTTTTATTTAATTAGATATCAATTGATTAATCAGAAAGGCTAACAACAATCTGATCTCGTTCCAAAAACGATATTTTTTGTGGTATTTAAAAAAATACAATAGAATTGAAGTGAGAGTTACTTGCTAGAAGCAATGATCGCACTACAGTACACTACAGACAGTACACTCACAACTCCATACATTCCGTTCGCGAGAGGAAGCTTGGCGTGCTCGACTCGTGTGTTACTTCAAACATTTCATGTTGGTTTGTTTAATAATTTCCACAGAGGTTCGCGGTGGTAGATTCTATGAAAATCGTACCATGACTGTATCATGATGCATCTCCACATGAATTGCGGCATTGCAGAAAAAATATTTTGTATGATTAACTGATCAATTTTTCAAGAAATTACTGACTACCTAGAAGATACTACGAAAATTATGTGCTTAGTTATTGCTAAAATAGCATATGGAATTATATCATATCTGAGTGGATTAAAAATTGGTTCAGTGATTGAGAGAGATCTCTCAAGACTATAAAGTTATCCTATTTAAATTAAACCTGTTAAAAAAATTATGATCCTCTTGGTGTATACGAGAAGGATGTGGTTAGTAGGAAATCAGCTTTCTTAAATGAAATGGCTTAAAAGTTTAAAACCAGCAGCGAAATTTACCATTATGTGCGCCATTAGAGGTTAGAGTTTTTCTCGATTTATGTTGTGGGAGAGTCGACCTCTTCAAACGTTCAGCTTTTTTATTTGCATACTATAGTTTTACCGAGTCGTGGAAGTGACAATGTGGATGAATGTGAATAGAGTTCTGTGCTTGTTGTTTTAAAACGATAATTGCGTTCGCTTGTTTTTATAGGCCGTTGGAAATGTTTGCCCAGAATTGAGTAAGTTTTGGTTATGGAACTGACTTGTTTCGAGCTGTTGTTTGTTTTTGTATCGGAAAATGAAAGGCAATTGTTATCTTAATATATAAAACACTTACGTTACTGTCTGACTGATAATCAACGTAAACCGCAGAAGCATGAAATTTGGAGGGTGTAACCTCTTAAGTGGTGAAGAGGTGCACTAAGAAAGGTATAAGAAAAGCATAAAATAGAAGATATTATGTAAAATGGATAAGTTTGGAGAGACTTGCTGGTTAGTCCTTAAGCTGGTGCCATCATAAGGAGGCTTACGCCCAGCAGTACGCAAAAACGGCCTATGGGTAATGTTGATGATGAAAAGCAAAATTATAATTAAAAATGAAAATAGGTATAAGAGAGACAATAAAGACAGCTGCATACTGAAGAAGTTCGAAGTCAGATATACCAATTTTATTAATTGTAACATGAATACGATTATTATATTATAAGATACATAAGCATCTTAACGTCTAGGTATCTTGTTTACAACATGTTTCGGTAAAATCAAATACTCAAATGTTCGAAACACGGTTGTAAAAATAAATAGCGTGCACACGTTCGCGAATGTTATTGTTGGAGCTATCAATATGGAGAAATGTTTAGGATCGCCGACCACCTGGGGTTTACCTATAGGAATATTTTAGTGTGAATTTTTAATAATTCAGTAGAAGCTTTGGGTGAAACTTGCATATTCTGAGAATATGAGCAAAAATGCTGAGCTGAATTTAAGGGTATCCGACCATTGCATCATTTTTTATGAGTTACTATAAAAGTAAGTTAAATTCCAGTCAAAGTAACTAAATACAAGCATACCGCTTGTATTTTTTCATTTTTGTCGGGATGGTGACGGTCTTGTAGATAGAATCAAAAGCCACTTTTTGGGTTATTGAATCAAAATGTACTTCCGAAATTATCTCAGAATTGTTATAACATATCGTCTAAGTATGTAGGTTATCGAAGCCTTATTGGCATCGAGTTTTTAATATAAGTGTTTATTTCTATGTAAGCCCACTATCTGTGCCCATTTGGGGACATTTAAATATCATCGGGCTATCTAAAGACTGGTCTACAGATAGCTCACTTGATCCAGATCATCAGACAGTGGAAGGGTGTCAAAGACGCTAGCCGCGTTGCCTCGCTGAATGGCAATACTGATTCGTTGAGCCAAATAAAAACCAGCTCGCGCTTGGATCACGAAAGACGCCCTGAAATACCCCACCAGTACTCCACGGACCTAAAGTGTCAACCCCAAAAGACTTAAGCCCCGCAGATGTTTGCAAATATGCGCATTTTGAGTTAAGTAACATCAAGCCCACAATGACAATACCATCAGCACTGTTGCACAAACTGTCCAGGGGGTCTAGCCAAGATCATTTCTATTCTCTTTCCATTGTAGAAAACGATTGGTAACCGAGCAGTGTTGCCACCTTGCATTTTTTAAAAGCGCTAGGTCAAAAATAAAATGTCATCAGATTTCAGAAATTTGGATTAAAAAAAAAACACTAACACTAAACATTATACAATTTTACGTAGGTAAAATACCTACGTAAAATTGTATAATTAATAAGATACTAAGTACTATTTTTTCTGCATCTCATACATACTTGTTCGTTCGTTTTTAATTTAAACTAGGGTTTCTTTAATCTCAAATAATTTAGCGGAATTTGGTGATTTTTTTTAATCCAAATTTCTGAAATCTGATGACATTTTATTTTTGACCTAGCGCTTTAAAAAAATGCAAGGTGGCAACACGGCTCGGCTACCAATCGTTTTCTACGATGGAAAGAGAATAGAAATGATCTTGGCTAGACCCCCTGATATTAAAAAGTTCTACTAGATACCTACAGATTTCAAAGCGCATCCAAACAGCTTCGTATTTCGGAACAAGTAACCAAGAGGACAATTCAAACTCCGGAACAAACCGAAATAGAAGCAGACAACAAGTATATTAGTCGTCATACGAGGCGATAAGACCGCACAGAATTTATCGCGTGATCCCAGAATGTGGTCTGGCAACGCACGATGCACATGTATGCTGGATATACAGTACTGGATGAGACTTACATTATTTTAACAAATTCAGCATTTTCTTGACAAAAATAAGCAGGTGTAAATTGGAATCGGTGTGAAAAGATGTGTTTTGATTGAAAAGTTTTAATGAGGTAACTTTAATGACCGATTCCAATATTCTACTAAAGGACGACGGATCGTTCATACTATAACAAGGTTATCTATGGAAAAGAACCATTTTTTACACACGTGAACATTTTGACAGCATTGGACCAGCTTATTGGATCAACGTGTAGCGACCATTTGTAATTTTGTAAATACAGAAGTACATTATGTTGAAAGTCCTTCACTGAGCAGTCATTTTTCACATGCTGATTTTTCATAAAATTGCATGATAAAGTCTTGAATTACATTAAAATTATCTACTGATGCTAATACATACATATATAATTATTATCACGCCCGTATTCCTAGTTGGGTGGGCAGAGCCACAAGTAATCATAAGAAAACTTGCAGCCACTCCTGGTTCAAAGTCCCAAGATGAATATGGTGTACCATGGTGACAGGTGATCAGCCCATCGTCCTTATTAGCCCATGGTCCATCATGTTGTAGAGGATACTATCCCTTAGACAACTTTAACGACAATTTTTAGTTGTTATTATTTCTATGACCATTTCTTACTAAATTTAGAGACGAAATCACTTCAGAAGGTTAAGAGTAATAAATAAAAACACACAGAAATATTTATATCCGACATACATATCCACCAGATCTAGGCATAAGTTGTGTTAATCGTTATTCCACCACTTTCTTCGATACATTGCCAATCATTATTGCCTTACAAATATAGGTCCTACATTAAACGTTCCGAAATCAATAGAATCAGGTCGGGCAAACCGTTGGTACTCGTAAAAGTAGTTTAAAAACCTATTCTGTACGCCGTAACACTTCCATGTTCCATTACTCCATACAATCCCAGCTAATCCAAGGCACGCACGACCTGTTGCAGCTGGATAACTTCCAGTTAAGTGATATACAGTCAAATAAACCGCTCTAGTTATCATTTACATTTTTCAATTGCCGCTTTTCGTGCCAAGAGTGCGTTCTAAAGTTTGGCTGAATGGGTGTAACGCTTGTTGCCACACTTGGTTTGTTTTCTTTTTAAATGTTTCCGTGTGAATTGAATTAATGGTTGTTTATTCAGTATTAGGTATTTTGAAGGTTTTTTTTTTTGTTATAACTATGATGTAGTTGCTTGGTTTGGCTCAGACTTTAGTTATTTTAATACAGTTGTACCCAATAATTTTAGTGTTATTATTAATATGTAAAACCTTTTTCGTCCCTAAAATAAGAAGTATTTACCTAAATTTTAAAAATTCTAGTCCATATTTCATGTAACCATAACTGCATTATCCTAGAAGGTTCCGCATAATATTTTTATAGGTAAATTTCCGGGACATCGCCAAGGGATTGACTCGGAGAAGCGGGAACCTGGATACATATGTTATCGGTACGTGTTTGTAAAATCATAACAAATACATACACACGTGACCTGCTTACTGAGAACTCGTTTACGGAATGGAGACGAGTTTCGTGTAATGTATGGAGAAATATTAAACGTTTAGGTAAATGTTCCTATTGAATGTCCCATGTTACACTGTTTGTCTTAGTGTTCTTTACAAAATGCACTGTCATAAATAGCCAACAAAGGTTATTCATCCTATCTAATAAGTAAGGGAGGTCATCAGGTTTGGGAGTTCTATTGGTACTGAGAATTTTATTGTATTGTATTGTATTTAACGAGGTTGTTTAGCAAATTTTCTCGCTTCCAATTTAATAACGGTACCAAAATGTATTCCAATAAATGTAATGCCCGAATAAAAATAAAAAACTGTTTTCCGAACCATCAGCAAAAACGCAAATTTGTGTAATACGAAGGCATTGCAGCCTTTAAATTTACGTACAAAAAATGCCATAGAGAAATTTTCTCCATAAATCATTCGGAGCGTTAAAATTTTATCTCAATGATTTATATTACCTACTTTTGTGTATAGGGAATATTTTGTGACAGAAAAAATGTATTATTTAAACATAATGTGAGGACGCTCGGAGGCTCGATGTGTTAACCTTATAATTTATGAATACCGTTATGGGCACAAAATTTCTTTGGTCTGAATTATTTAATCTACTTTTCCATTAGGGTTTTGGTGAAATGGCACAATTTATATTCCGCGCGTAGGGTACAAGTCACGGTATAACTTTATAGAAAGATTAGGGTCGAGAGTCAAATTTAAACCGTTTTTCTTCTGTTTTCATTTACATGCTCTATGCTGATTATTATAAATTGTTATAAAAGACTGCCGGTCTTAGACTTATGCTGAATAGATGTTAAAACTATCCAATAGAAAAGCATATGGTGTGATAAAAGTGAAATCCAATCCTATTTATTCCATAATGGTCTAGTAGCAAGTGTACTTTTCTTTCAAGATTTTTGGTCAGGCACGAGACCATTTTTTGTATAATTTGCTACTAAATCTTAGAGGAGTTTACCGAACAAAAACGAGCTTGCACACGTCGGAAACACTCCCAATTTCTAAAGGCCACATTTCGCAAAATACAAAATCCATCATTAGTCACGCTAAATTTGAAATGATTTATACTGGCGATTTAAATTCAATAGGTGGTATTCCTTTCACGCATTGAATAGGTTTGGCCCGTTTATGTTTCAGTCATTATCCTGAATCGTTTCATGGCCCTAAATAAAATTACTTCACAAAATTCTGTGGGCACTGCTCGAATATAAAGTAGTGCTTAATTTCAAAGGGCTGCTGTATTCCATAGCTTGCATCAGCAATGTGTTAAAACAGAGTAAATACCTACATAGCAATAGGATTACATTTTATTTTGTTATCGGTTTCAGAAATTGCACAAAGACCAACAAAAAATTTTATCTGAAATATTTAGAATCAGAATCAGAATCATTTTTATTCGCAACAAACTAAAACTAAACTAACTTATGTAATAAATAATTATGGAACAGTTGCAAATTGGTCCCAACTCAGCATGTGCAGGTTGAAACAACCCACGCTGGTCTTCCGTTGTAGATAAGATTTACATTGTAGATAAGAATTTACATACAAATACATTATTAATCCTTAATAGTCAGACACACGTAATCATAAGAAAACTTGTAGCCACTCCTGATTCAATGTCTCAAGATGGATATGGTAAACCATAGTGAAAGGTGATCAGCCCATCGCCTTATCTGTGAAAACTAAATAAATAACACCTAACAAACATAGCCCTCATTTCACAATAAAATTTCCTTTCTGTAATCTTATCAGAAATTACACTTGTTATTTTTGTTGATGACAAAATGAGTAGAACTCTATGCATATAAAAAGTATGTAATCAAGATAAAAAAATGTATACACAAAGAATGCAAAAATATGTGGTTAGACCCTGAACTTCGCTTTATTTGTACGAAATTACCGCGTGTTAGGCGTGCTATAAGTTTTATATCTCACTATTATTGCAGTACTTTTCCTCAATCATGGTTCATTAACTATTTTAACATTATTTTTTAGCTTTTCTGCGTCCATTTTTAGTATCTGCCCGTTAAAAAATGCTTTGTTATTACACTCACTTCAGGTTGGTTTCAATATTCTACTGACGCACGACTGATCATTTATTACCATAGCAACGTTGTTTTTGATAAAAATTTATGGCGCTTTTCGACTACTAAAATATTGGAACCGAAAACATGTTGGTATTGATAAAAGTATTTAAGATACGTGTCAATAGTTCAACTCATTTTTGACCATGTCTTTCCTGTGGACAAGGCCGACTAAGCTGAGAGGATGGAATAGGTGCTGGGCAAGCCTATTCCATCTTAATTCGTCCCAGGCACTACAGCGTCCCGTCTGTGAAGGTAAAAAGTTGCCTCCTGACACTGTATAAATCATCTACTATAGATGGTTAAAGGCCTTAGTTTAGTTCAACTCAAAGTTATTACATAGGTGGCGTGTTAATCCTTCAGCGATTTAAGACTTTCCACAATCCTACCATAAAACCCAGCAAACGGAAAGAGTCCGAAACAATAAAAGCAAAAAGATGTAAGACAAGAAAGCCGCTTACCCCGGGCAATGTCCGTTTCTCATGGAGGGCCGACTGAGCGCTTGAAGCGCTCTCCGGGTTGAAGTATGTCAGGAACGCGCACCCTGAAATAAATGAATTACAGAACACTTTCATTGATTTTGAATTGACATACCTACCATGAGGCATATATTATAGTAAGTACAACTAGCTGCCGTCCTCGGCTTCCCTCGCGTGGTACCCGGATAAAAAATAGCCTATATGTTAATTCAGTACATGTACTATGTATATTCCAAGTTTCATTCAAATCCGTTCAGCCGTTTAGGCGTGATTGAGGCACAAACATACAAACATTCAAACATCCTCACAAACAGTGATAAGTAGAGTTGAGATTTTCACAGAGTATGCATTTCTAGTGTCGTTATAACAACAAATAATAAAATTAAATTAAATAAGTCTTATTAAAGTCATATTAAAAAGTACATATACGATGGTACGGAACCCTTCGAGTGCGAATTCAACTCGCACTTGACCGGTTTTTTAAGTCACCGATAAGTCCTCATTATGTTTCCAAAGTAGGGCGACTAATGCTAGTTTCCTGTATTCAACAGACATAAAAAATACAAGCTTAAAACTACCATACCAACATACAACAACAAAATACAATACATCCAAAAGTTCGAAAATATGTGTCAAGCACAACAAATGTAACCTTTTAAGGCACACTTTAATCCTTTCACGACGTAGTGTCAGTTTCATAACGCATTAAAAAATCCAATGGTCCACGACAAGATTCAATCCCACGACCTCAGGAAGGCGGTTCACTACCACTAGACCACCAATGCTCTCGCTGCAATAATTAACATCCTGTACACCCGAGAGCAGCACTGAAATTTGTAAGTGAAAATATTTACCAAAACATTTCTGAAATTCCTATTCATTCGAAAATACAATTCCACATAATGAGTAGCATCGTACGGTAGGGGCGTTACGGTGGCAGATTACCGCGGCTTAGATACCGACTCGGAAATAAAAGCGGCTAACTGCTAATTAGTGGCCGGCGATGCAAATTCAACCTCTGATATAGGTAGCTTTTGTGTTTCGGCTGCAAATCCAACCTACAATGCGCAAAAATGTGGCATGTTTTGGTTTTGCCTTTTTAGCCTAGCCTAGCAAATTATTAGGTTTCGCCACATAACTTATACACAACCATTAATAGTTTTAGTATTATATGGGAAAAATAATAATACTTCTTCGCTGTACTGGGATTAAAGTAAAAACATAGAATGCGTCCAGCTGCTTCTCTCCCCAAACATATCGTAAAAGTCAACTAAGGGATAGTATCCTCTCCAACATGATGAGATACAATAAGCAAGTATTCCCAAGGAGGGTTGACGTCAGGCGGGCGGACGATCATAAAACACCTTAGCCAAAACTCTTACGACTCCACATAGAGTGGATAAAGGCAGGAAGATGATGTTGATGATGGGAAAAATTGTAGGACAGTTTCTGATATCTAATTTCAGTCTTTGCAAAGTGAAAATTCGATACATCGCCCTAATCAAACGATTGTGAGAAAATAGACATACATGATAACCTAAAATTTATAAATACATCACAATACAGGTGAAAGTATTCACCTTTTTTCACACTATTGTAGATGGATATAGGGGCATTAATAGAAGTAGTAAATATTAGACGAAATAAAATTACGGATTGTTCTCGTTGGTAAGGCCGACTGCATCTATTTCAGCCTCCCAAATAGCCGCGCAAATCACCAGTCGGTAGTCGGGTCACGACTCAGAATATCATTTCATTAGCTCGCAGCGACAGACAATATCATAACCATTGCATTTTATTTAACTTAGCTTTGGGAAGCGCGGACTAGCTGTTTCAAACAATTCGGAAAAATCTAATATGTCCTGAAAATTTTAGCTCCCAGTTCAGATGTCCAGCAAAAGTCCAAGTCTTGGTAGACTGCGTCAGATGATGATGTTAAAAAAGGAGGTATTTAGATTGTTTTGGAAGCCTGTCGCTATCGTTTGCCTCAGGTAACCAGATTACATGATAAGGCAGCCGGAAGGTATTTAGAACTTAAAAATAATGTAGTTGGATGGCCGGTATTTCCGTGGGTAGTTGCTTATTCGATCATAAATTTCAATGTATGGATTACTATCCCCGTTCTAAAAAGGTCTTGACAGATGAACAGTTAGAATAAATAGTGATTGGTTTAGAAATTCTAGGACACGAAGCTAGAAGGTTCCTTTGAAAGATTCTAACGAGAAATAATTTCGTTCTACGTGAAAATTCAATCTCGATTTTAATCCTCAAAACAGATGAAAAATCACAACAATTTACACTGAAAGCTCAAAAATTATGAGTTGGCAACATCGTACCGGAAATGTATAGGCGCAGGAAATGAACCCGTTAGCGCAATCCAAGATGGCGAACGGACGCGGCCAGCGATTTATTCTCGCTGGACCCTGAGAGCGTGTATGAAACTTTATTGTAATGCAAATATACTTCGCCTAGGTAAGATGAGACTGGAATTAGATTTATTTTTACTCGCGCGCGAGAGTGTTTTGCTATACTTGTTCGCTTGCATTTTACAAGTTTCTGTCCGCTGTGGCCACGTGGTCCGACTACATTGGCCGATCAATCGTACCACGAGAACTTGTTTCCAGTTGTTGCGAAAATATATTATGCAATTATCAGCACACAACTTCAAAAAATTCTAAATAAAATCAATTAAATAAACTAACTCGCTAAAGACGCAAAGGTAGTTTATTTGTTGGTTGTATAACAATATTCAACTCTACATTTCAATCAATTGAAATAATGTCTTATTTCTTGAATCATAAGGTAGAGTTTCGAAAAACTTGAAAGGGTTGATAGGTGGTTTTAGAATGAAAAGTTCACTTATAAGTTTACATTGTTGCTTGAAATTAGTTTCAGTTGAATGTTAAAGATAGTGGAATTCTGAGCACGGTGACTCCAAGTCCTTTGTGGCATCATGACAAATTAAGATAACTTTAAACGGCGCTAGAGGAGCTGGGCCATTCAAAAAGACTGGGAGACTGCACAATTGATGTAGTACCTACTTTTGAACAGTGTATCTACGGTACGTACAGACACACAGATGGCAGCACAGGTAAAATTAGCACGCGCTATCGTTGCGTTAGCTTTACGCCGGTAACTTCAAGCAAACTAAAGCTTTTCAATTTCATAATATAAGTAAGATAAGATTTCTGTCCATTCGAGAACCTTTACTCCCAACGGTTATCTTTTCATCCAGCTAAATGTCCTGCACATTACCACTTTTTTGAGAACTTGGGAGCAGTTGAGAGCACTGGTGGTCTAGTGGTAGCGGTCCCACCTTCCTAAGGTCGTGAGTTTAGATCCGGTTGGTCTCAATGGATTTTTCTGTTCGAAAAATCTATGTGCACTATAAGTGTGAAGGAAAACATCGTGAGGAAACCGACATGTAATAACTTCGAAAAAATGTGTCAAGCGTCTCAAGGTGTTTCATGGTGCACTTTCTCCTTTCACCATACTGGTTCAAAAGAACTAGTAGTAGTAGTATTACCATTTCAAAGTAAGGAAAACCCTAAGCTCTCCCCATAGCGTGAATTTGAGCTTTTGTATGAGGGACCACATCTTAATTCCATAAATCATCCATAACACCATACTCAACACTCACACACAAACATACATATTACCACGCCCGTATCCCTAAAGGGGTGGGTAGAGCCACAAGTAATCATAAGAAAACTCCTGATCCAAAACTCCCAGATCACACACAGACTTTGACATTTATAAGTTATTATGATAGTTCATCTGTTCATATGAAACTAATGCTACAAATTAGGTTTTTTACTAGCGAGCATGTAAATTAATTGCAAAATTTCCAGTGGATTTCTTTTCCACTTTATTTATTTCTTCTTACTTTTGCTTTAGTGGATTTGCTTGTACCTGTTTTACCTCGAGACAAATGTAGGAAAAACTCCGGTCTTAGTTTTAATAGAATTTACTTCTGCTAAGAAAACGGTTTCACTTTTACTTTTTCTGACTTATTATTACAGCAAAGATTCTTTTCAGATTCAGTTTAAAGGCGAAAAATGCGGGTAAGTTTTTCAGTTACTCTGATATAAAATACAGATCTTACAAAATATTATAACAATATTTAATTAAGATTCTTATAATACTTAACTTTGAAAAAAACTTTGGAAATCCTTAGTTGAATTCAGTACCTAAAACTAAATTTTACTTAATTTACATAACAAAAACACAGTAAAATAAAATGTAACTTTAATTTGACAACTTTTTAGTTCTTTATGAATTGCGTTTTTTCTTCAGATATGAACCTTATTGTTCCGTGCATGACATGACGTCACAGCTCTTTCTTACTTTCTCATAGATTTCAAATTACCGGCATGCCCTCGAACTCCTACTAAAAATATAATCCACTTCGAACAGATCGGCCCACACTCGTATATTCATTTGTTTATTGCCCTGCAACGTTCGTGCCTACAATTTCTCTTTGCCAGCCTTTTTAGGGGCCCGTACTGTGAAAATTTTATGTTATTCAATCGTGCACATGTTCGAAATTCAAAGACAATGGCATTAAAAGGAACCTTTAATTTTATATAACCTTTTCATAAGCAATATTTTTGTTTATTTTTTTTTTTGGTTCGAAATTCCAAACTTTTGTATTCTAAAAATAGTGATTGTATTGAGAAATGCGCCAGTTTCATTTGAACTTTTTAAAGACAAAGTCAAAATTGTATGTGATTTTATCCAGTAAACTGATTATGATAAAAGCTTCTAGTCGTTTATTTTTGTCTAAATTTTGTCCAAACTAGAACTATGAACAGTAACAGTGCTTGAAATTTCTTAAAAACTTTAAACGGGCAGAGCCGTGGCCAAAAACTTACTTATCCAAATAGAACTACTTTCTAAAGCAAATAAAAGCAAAACTAAATGGGAATGCTAAATGTTATCATATTTTTTGCAGTGTCGAAATGTAGGCTAGTTTAATATAATTTGTTTCGAATAAATAAACATTTGTGGACATTTAACATAGCGCCATCTAGCCCCAAACTAAGCAAAGCTTGTGCTATGGTCACCAGATAGCTAATATAAAACTTATGTAGCTTTTTTCTGTAAATACATAGGTACTTATAATGCCTAACACTAAAACACCCAGACCCCGGAAGAAATATTTGCAGAAATTACAAATATTTCTCTCGTATCGGGAATCGAACCC
Source organism: Scotopteryx bipunctaria (assembly GCA_949320045.1). Lineage (NCBI taxonomy): Eukaryota > Metazoa > Arthropoda > Insecta > Lepidoptera > Geometridae > Scotopteryx > Scotopteryx bipunctaria. The sequence goes on along the minus strand of OX439450.1, from coordinate 5,017,740 downwards.
ACGTCTCTTGCGTCTTAGCCGAGCACTAACCCGCTACCGAGTTCGTCAATAATAATAATAACATCAAAGCTCATTTCTAGTTTCACAAAAAAAGTTATCACAAGTTCCTGTACGGCAGGACATTAACCAAAACTGTCATATAGTAGGTAGTTCTTGCGGAACCCCCATTATACCCCCCATGAGCCACTTAGCATTTCCCCAAACTCTTAGCAATTTGCACATTGCTACCTGAGTGTTTATGTTTCCTTTCTGTGGCTGATTTGTTGGCCTTTTTTACAGCCAGCGTTTTTTTTGGCCGTTTTCACAGTGGCCCGACGTTTTTCTTGCTTAATTACGTAATAATATACTAGATTCCAGTTCTAAGTTTCTTTTTTTTTCTCTGTTTTGTTTTTTACTGGCGCGATACACTGAAGAATAAATGGTGGTAATGTTTTGCCAGTGAATTATTACTTTTATTCTAACTACGTACACTTATAACTAGAGTTTTTAGAACGTTTGTAATCCGACGCGTGGAATTCGACTAATTTCGGTAAACACATAACCTGATATTTTTACATATAGATTATGATTCTGTTGTCTGATTGGAAAATACTCAATAAAGGGTCAGAATTAAGGAAAATTCCAAGCGGTCAACACTTTGTATGAAATAAAAAATAGTAAACAGTAAACTTGAGAGATTTAAACTGTCTCAAAAAAAATTAAATCCATACTAATACAAAATTATAAAAGCGAAAGTTACTCTGTCTGTCTGTCTGTTACCTTTTCACGCTTAAACTGCTGCACAGACATAATGAAATGTGGCAAGGAGATAGATTCCATCCCGGGGCAGGACATAGGCAAATTTTGATCGATACTTCTAAGACATTAATTTATGAAAAGACTGTTAGTTTGACATTTATTAAATTTTAATAATTGACAATGTCATTCATATCAATCGGGTCGTCAGCAGCTCTCTTTTTCTTGCGGGGCTGTGAGTAAGGGCTTCATGCTAGATTGATGATTCATGATTTTGGATCTATTGGATTTGTCTCCGCCCAAGCGAATAACTACATAATAAAACATTTAAAAATTTGCATTATTAATTCTAAGACAGTTGCGAGGTCAGCTAATAAAAAACATTGTGTGATATACTGAAGTCGTCTCAATGTTTTTCTCTCCATCCATCATTCCGTTTGAAGTCCACTATCTAATTAACAGCGGAAAAGAAAGATTGCAAAAACATCGTGGCCCTAAAAACTCAAAACAAAAAGGCGGTACGAGAAACAATATTAGCGAGCGCGACACGTCATGTTGATATTCTCAATCACACTAAAAGTAATGGTGCTCTTACTGAGGGTCTCCGCCTATTCCATAACCTGACCGTAATAAGACCGGCACGTGTCGCGGCCGTGCTTTGACGGACTTTTGACGTTAAGAGGCTACCATACCATCGCGTCTAGACCGATTTCGAAAGAAATAGCGCTACGAATTTCGGGTGCATAAAAGAAAGACAGAACGTGAGACCGCGCAAAATATTGAGTTAAAATAACCCGCTAAATCATATAATTGTCAATTACAAAAAAACAACAAAATGAATCAAAAAACTGGAACATTTAGAATGAAAATGAAAAAAAATACAATTTTTGGTTGTTAACTTACGTCAAGGCGGAAACAAATGCTTTGGTTGATCTGTTGAAAATCGGTCTCTCTATATCGTCGAAAAATCTAAAAGCCCCTTTAACAAAGCTCCGGGTGGCAACCGGCCATTTTGGCGGACTTAATCCGGCCGGCCGGGTATTAGTATTCTTTCTGCAACGGATAAAAGCCGGACCCGGAATTTTAAGGTTACTTTTCGAAATTTCCTAGTCAAGGTTTGTTAAACTTTGCGGGATTGTTTCTGACTTTAATATACAGGTAGTCTTAGATGCGATGGGGTTGGAAGTATTCAACAATATATTTTTTCTTTTAAAAGTTTTGTTCACTATTTTTTTGTACTAATACTACTAGTCGTGTCATTACTTTTTTCGAACCAATGTGATGAAAAGATTTAAAGTGTGCTTTAAAATGTTTTCTAATATTTTAAATTCCCACTACAAACCGGTTTCATTTTTGTTGAAAATGACTTTCAACAAACTATGTAAACAATAATAATATTAAAAACTTTAAGGTACATAATCGGTATAATAATAAGAAATGAAAATGAGCTCAGTTTTCTATCTAAGTTCGCCTACAGATAGAAAACAGAACTCAGATCACTGACCGCAAGCAAGGTCTCAAAAAGGCTGGCGACGTTACCTTATTGGATAGCTATACTTATCCTTCGTCTGAGATAAACGCCACACCTTTGGTATACATAAACTTACATACATATTTTCTCGTCCATATTCCGAATAAAGTAGGCAGAGCCACAAAACTTGCAGCCACTTAATTTAAAGTCCTAAGATGGATATGGTGAACCATGGTGACAGGAGATCAGCCCATCACCCATACAGGTGGTTCATCATTTTGTAGAGGAGGAGAGAACCAAGGTACATAATACATAATATACATAATATACATAATAGGTGTTAGGTTTCCCTCGTCGTAATTCCCTAGTCCCTTAGTCGACTTTTACGACATACTCGGGGAGAGAAGCAGCTGGACGCATCCTATACTTTTTCTTTACTCCCAGTCCAGAAGAGAAGTAACGTGTATTAGAAACATAACGTGTGAAAAGGCGTGACAGATGTCAGCACAAACTGCTCACAGTAATTATCACGTGACTAGTGACGGCGACGAAAGCTTTGGTTCGTTATATTAAACGTTATTAGCTAATGGGATGGGCTTGTGTTATATCTTTTAGCTTTTTCTGATGTTGTCTGATTATACTAGCTTCCACTCGCGGCTTCGTTCTTGTGGAAGCAGGATAAAAAGTAGCTTATATTTTATTCCAACACACATACTATGTTTGTTCCATGTTTCATTCAAATCCGTTCAGGCGCTACGAACGCCGAAGCGAAGCGCCAGAAATGTAGTACTTAAGAAATACTTTAATAGCATGGAAACCCTACATTATTGGTATAGGGTTGTTCTGAGGTATAGCCAAACGTGGATTGACATATCATTAAAATGTTGACATTCAAACGATATGGGCAGTTTAAGCTGGTTATTTAATGATAAACAATAATTTCATGAAATGGTCGGCCACATCATGAAGTGACCAATTCTAAAATCTGACCACGACGTATATTCTGTTCACCCCATTAGGGATTCGTATCCCTAACGGGGTGAGCAGTATATCATGCCCCTGCATGATTATATTATAATAAATATTTGTGGACATTTCACACAGCGCCATGTAGCCCCAAACCAAGCAAAGCTTGTACTATGGAAATTAGATCGCTGATAAAATACTTCTTTTTTTGGTAACTACCTAATATTACAACACCCTGAACAGGCAAACATTTCTCCCGCAGCTGGAATCGAACCCGTGCCTCTTGCATCTCAGCCGAGCACTCGCCCTCCACGCCGTTGATGTCTTCAATACGACAATTTAATATATGCAAGACGATGCTTAGCACAATTTTTTTTACCCCTAAAGTTTAACTTACTTACTGTTTAGCAAAGTGATAGAAAAGTTTGTTAAATTAGTGTTCACATTGAATAACTATTCTATTACTATCAGTGAAAACCTGTAATTGGCTCTCTGTTTCTATCATAGATTTTAACGACATTTATTATAGCTGTTGGTTTTCCGAAAATAAATAAATATGTATAAACTACAGATGATCCATGCTTTGAAAGAATATTCGGTTTGTAATAACGACAAGTTTAGTCCCTGATTTAAACCTGTCTTAAGCTAGGTTTCAACTAAACTACAATTACTACTAAATTCATTTTGAAAGTTTTATTTACAATAGTTTTACATCTATTGTTTCTTAAATTTTACTAACAATATATCTCCGAAACAAAATCTCAGTGACTCACGGGCTGTAAACACGTACAGGCCCGTAATCCGCAGTAAACTTGTACTTAAAAACACAATTAGGGATAACATGATCCGCCGTACTTAATCCGGGCACTGCACATTATACCTATTTAACGGGATCCAACGGGACACTGTCATAGACACATAGAACAGTTAGCACATTCCCACTCTCTTTCAAACAATAATAATAAATAATCCAACAGTCACATAACACCATACTAGGATTTCCCTGTGTCGTGTTGTAGGTATCAGAAACTATGAGCATTATGGTGCCTACAACACTCAGACCAGACCGAACCAGTGAAGTGGTGAAAGGATTTTAAGCGCGCCTCAGAAAGGCTTCTTTCGTGCACTTGAGACCTGTTTTCGAGCTTTCAATGACATGTTGGTTTTCTCACGATGTTTGTCTTATGCAGTTATTTTGTTAACCTATATTTGCGGTACATGCAAACATTTCTCTTGCAGCGGGAATTGAACTCGCACCTTTTGCGTCTCAGCCAAACACTCACCCGCCACGCGTCCACCAAAGTCGTCAAAATCATGCCTGAATGTTTTACGAAAATTACTAAGAATGACTGACATTAAAACCTACATTAAGTGTGTATTAAAACGTTTAGTAGGTACTTGTAAAATAGCTGTTGTTAATGTTTTTGATATTTTAGTGTAGGAAAGTAAAACTTGAAATCGATTTACAAGAAGCTTATGAAAGCGCTTTAGGAAGAGCTTATTCAAATATTCGTGTTCAACAAATACCTTTCTGTTAAAAAGCTTTTATTGAATCATGCTACATATAAGGGCGTCCTAGAAAATAGGTAAATTGCTTGTTTCTTGCAACACTAACCAAACATGGATTATTGCCTTGCAAAGTGACACTGCTGTTCTGTATGCGCTGCGACAGTGTTATGAGCCCCGAACGTAATCCCGGCGTAATTGTTGTCCGAGAAATGCCTTGAAAGTTGCTCCTAATTGCCGGAATAATATGATATCCCTGATCCCAGGATTAAATTTGGTTTCGATAATTGCTCCCGAGAAAGTTAAATTGCTGTATGAGGAACTGCTTCTCATTCTAACACCATTACAATTTTTGGTACGATTTTATAACTACTCGGTTGGTACTTATTATAAAAAAATATTTTTGCATGCTTTTGGCTTTGGACTATAATAATAAACTAGTTTACCCACGTGGCTTCGATTGCGTGGTGTAGGTAAATTTTGACTACTACTTTAACCCCTTTTTGTCACTAGAGTTGGCCACTAGCTCATACGAACATACATACATACCCCTTTTTGAGGTTATTTTGAAAAACTCTGAATCACGTGTCCATTGATTTTGTATACAATAAAGTTGCCTAACTAAGTTTCGAGTCAAACGCACCAAAAAATATTTTTTCTGTATAAACTTTACAATCCTGTTTATCCACCTTAAAAGGGTTGTTTTTCGAAAATAAAATTAGTCTATGTGTTATATCAGAACCTAAACTATTTACAATAAAATTACCACCACACTGATTCGAAAGAACTAGTAACACAACTGGATAGAAAGATATTCGTGTTAAGTTCTCTAAGTAATTATTTTTTACAAAAATAAAATGAACATAAAGAAAACCGTAAATTTTATACCTTCCTCAACATAAACAACCCGGAGCCGGAATAGGCGGGGCGGAATAAAACCGCCGATGGTGTAACATATAACATGATCACAATCGAGATACCTATCGTCTCGCTGAATTCGCACTCCTGTTCCCGGCCTAATGGAACTACGGGAATCAATAACTGCTGACCGCCTCATTACTGAACCCCACTTTCAATCAAACACCTACAACCTAATTCGAACCTTGAGACTACATGGGTAAAGCCTAAATTCGCGGTGGGAGAAAGTGGCTGATAGGACGTTTAATCGTGATCGTTCCAATAAAAGTGTCAAACTGCTATGTCCGCACGAAAGAAAACGGTAGACGTTTTATTGACTATCTAATAAAATAAAGGGGAAACTTTCGATGGTGTAATATGATATTTAATTTCGGAATTGTAGGTGTATTGTCTTTATTACTTACAGATAGTCTATGTATAATGTTGTGGCAAAGGAACACGATTATAATATAAGTTGACGATTTCTTTCATTGACGATTGTTGTAAAGGTTTCTAATTTATATAAAGAAAAGTATTGCACCATTGAAATTGCCTCAAAAGAAATCGACCTACATAGATAAGGACGTAAAAAGCTCCAAAACCCAAGCTGCGGTGAAAATTTTAAATTCGCCTCATCATTAATCATCCGAAGAGGCCGAAAGGCGACGTCGCAGACAACACATAACAAACGGTCGGGTTAAGTGCATCCTCCATCTCCCTCACTCGTTTAGTGCTAGAGCAAGAGACAGAGACTATATTTCAATGTCAATTCCAGTATGCGGGACAAGATCCGTATTTTCCTAAACAAAACTTCGGTTTGTATTGAGATATTGGTCGTGAAAGGAATTTACTGCAGAAACAATAGTAGGTTCCGGTTCAATTATTTCATAAAACAAGAACAAACATTTGAAATTCGAATTTAAAACTACTTTTTTGATATAAATACAAATCAATATCGTCGATTACGATAGCAAATTATGTTGCGGACCACATTAAAACAAAGCATCAAGTAGTTATTCCTTTTTTAATTAAAAAAAACTGAATAAAATAACTTCTAAATAAATAAAACTCTAGCTTTACTGACTGACTGATTGACAATCAACGCACAACCAAATCACTATGTCTTTTTGATGTAGGGGTGCACTAAGAAAGGAATTACCGAAATTCAACTCCTAGGACGCAGCGGGAAGATGAAATTTGTGCGAAAAAAAAGCTCTACGCGAACAAAGTTACTGTGCGTTCTAATGTTGAATACAACAAGCAAAACACAATAGTTACCTACTCCGATTACAATGAAAAAACTGAAGGAACTATAAAAACATAATAGGCTGCAAAACTAGTAGCAATCTCGTTCGAATATGCACACCTCGACGAGTCTTCATTACCCGCCATTGTTTCATATTTAAAGCAGTCTCCGCGTCGGTTGACCCGAATAGTATCTACATCGATGATTTTGCATTATTAAAAACTGTCTGTTTTTTTAATACACGCTCTGATTTGTTGTTAGTGAAGCCAATTATTGACTTCTGATGTTTATTTGATATTTCGATTGTATATGTCACCGTAAAATTATAAATACCGTTAGATTATAATCTAATTCGCGAGATTATAAACTATCGAAAGATTGTGAACCGTAACATTTTTGGCGCTTCGGCGGTCGCTGCCGCGGCACGCTCGCTATGCTCGCTCGTCTCGCGCATTAGTGGTCACTACTCTAACCTAACCTACTAACCTAACCAACTGAATTCGATCTGAGTGGGTAAATAATAATGAGTTAAATTGTAAGCCGTATGTTACGGTTCACAATCTTTCGACAGTTTACAATCTCGCGAGATAGATTATAATCTAACGGTTATTACAATTTTACGGTAACATATACGATGGTTGTGGTTATAACTGTTTTTGAATGGTAATAAAATATAACTAAACTGTTATCGCAATCGGTTTCATCTCTTTCGAACTTACATTTAAAACTGTTAAATTTGACAGATGAAGGCCTCTATATAGGCCTCCTTTCGATTTTGCCAGCTTCCTTATAACAAAATACTCTTTGCAAAACGTTGGCATTCAATTTACTTGTGTTGTAAAAAATAGTACCGAATTTATCTAGATTGCGAATTCATTACGCGTTCTATTTGATGTGCAACTTTGAAACCAATTTTATTGAGTTCGACTGTTGGTTTGGGATCCAGCTCTCTAATTTGTTATAAAACTTTTTATTGTTAAAACCAGATTGAAATTCCGTAAAACATACAAAACAAAGTTCATTGTTCGCTACTTTAATTTGATTGAATAGTTTCAGAAATATGCGCTACAAATCAGTCGCTATCTTTTGAACCGACTGCGAAGATGGAGTTTGTGTGTGTATGTATGTAAGTATGTGACTGAAAATGTAGCCCAAACGGCTGGACGGATTTTGACAAATGAAGCGTAGTTGGATTTGTACAGATAATGAGTGTCAAAGTGTAAAAAAATCGAATATGGCGGCTTTAAGAAAATATTTTCAATGAACTAAGACTAAAATTGTACTATTTTTTAACATTGTCATCATCAACATCATCATTTGTCAAAAAATTTTATACGGCAGATGTATATCCTACCTTAATTCCACGCCATCGAGTTTTTGTTCTTTTAAATAAATACTTGTTTGTTATAGTGAACAGGATTAAAGCTTATTCTGGACTTATAAAAGTCCACTATAGTTTCTTTTACAAGCACATTTATACAAGCACTATAGTTTCTTTTACAAGCACATTTATACAATATTTCTTTTACAAGCACTTATTTTTTTACTATTACTATCAGATATTATGACAGTTACGTATATTTAAAAAGCAAACCGTCCGGCATATTTTACAATCGAACGATCACACTGATCGCATAAGCGTATAGTAGGTTCAATCAGCATTCGGTGGTAAAACTATTGACCTCAAAAAACAATCTCAAAATTGGGATCCAAGCGAACATAAAAAAAACTGTTAGGCTACGCAGAATATAGCGAAAACACTTTTTACTAATTCACTGAAGCAAAACAATTCCCAAGCGCACCCCCTAATCTCACTAACATTGTGCGTTTACCTTCTTACGGGAAAGTTTCTCGGAGCGGATAAAGGAAACATTATGTAAATAGGCGAGCTTCATGATTAACTCCGGAGTGTCTTAGCTGTTGTTTTTAATATACCACGGTATTCGAACAAAATAAGCCAGGCTAGTGATTTTATGTGAAAAAACGAGTAATAGCCACTTACGAATATATCATTTTTTACACTATTTCCCAAAAACAAGGCATTATCACTCGTAATCCAAATTGTTCAAATGTGACGCCAGAATCAAATTTTTCATGTAATTTCAAATTGATATTTTGTTTTCACAATATTTATGGCGTACCTAAATTAATTGTAGATTTTTTTTAAGGGAAAAATAATGGTTTTCCTTCTGACAGGAAAATGATAAAGCTTGGAATAGGGTTAAATGTTTTTGTATTTTTTATGATAAATAAGATTACATGATGTACGGACTTAAAATTATGTTTTACTTTTCAAAGCTTTTATAACCCCTTTTATAACCGAACCGCAACTTTTGTTTTTGACATTGGCTTTTTACCATTCGCATTGCATTATTGTGACATTTTGTTAGTAGAACGGGGTACTTGGGAAGAGACCCTATGTAACGAATCTGAAACAAACGTCAAACGGAAATTAAATCCGTGACATCATTGCACGTATGTGCCTTGAAATCGCGAAGGCAAGCAGTCTCTACATGAGCATCCCCATCTTTCTCTGTTTTCCCCGTTGCCTGGGTAACCCCGGATCTTCGGGGGTCGCCTAATTGGGTGACGCTCTTTGGGACTTCCACCTTGAACGAATTGGGGGGAATGATGGTAGCCGATTTAAGAAGATTGGGTTTTTAAATTAAAAGGGCGTGCCTCATTTATTTTTAGATTGTTTTTGTCAGTTTAATTTTTCAACATAACGAACTCTTAGCATGTTACTACATCAAAAGAAAAAGTTTAAGCAACAGCCAACGGACAACGAATCGTTCGCTTTTCGACATTGTTAAAGTAATAAACGATCCGTCATCCGTTTGAACTGGACATAGATCAGAAAAATAAGTTTAAGTGACAGAATAATCAGATAAACCATAACTGCAAGTTTCCCGACAACACTAAAATTAAGTACCAAACTTGAAATCCCCAATTTATCATCCAGTCGTCTACACAAAAACCTGGCCTCACATTTTCATAAAGAGATCTGCTGATAAGTGATGATTTATTCGTACCAGTTAAAACTAGCGTGGTTGCAGCGACAAAAACTTACTGTGACTCCACGAAAACGTTGGTTTCCTATTTATGCTGTACACTACGGCATTAAAAAATGATATGAATATCAATACGTATTTCAACTAATTGTGATTATTGTCATTTTGTTTTTCTACACAGTAAAGAAGTAGAGTTTGTATTTTTCAATATTTTGTAGAGGAGTAATCTCAGAAACTAATGAACCAATTCTGATAATTCTTTCACTGATTGAACGCTACACTATCAGAGTACTATAAGTTAAGGTTATTATAGAAGGAATCAATGTTACGCAAGTAAACAGCTAAGTTTTAAGACTACATTTCATAGAAAGTAGATTTCTGTGTACAAAAATACTTCATGCAAAATAATGGTGCTGAAACAACCGTTGGTACTAGTGTAACAACTAGATGTGCGTGTTTGATGAATGAATTGTGGTCCCCTATTTACGCCGAGTCTCTGAACGCGGCGTAAACTGAACCACACCATACTGCTTTCAGTTTATCTTTATGCATACTTCACGGTGCAATATTTATGAAATGAAACCGAAACGAAGTCTGATTATTACTGGGAGTAATCTTCATTAGAGACGAGTTGGTAAAAGAATTAGGCCATTTTTTTGGTCCGGAGTGGGTTTGCCCGTTGCCTTCATAAATGAAAATTAATGAATAGAAAGGATGTTATTTTTTACAGAGAAATGAATTTTAGGTCTAAGTTAATTATGGAAATAAATACGAAATTATAAGGACCGTTTAGAAATCCTAATCCAAAGTCCTGTCAAAAGTTGGTTTGACCAATTTTTTGGTTTCTTTTTTTGAGGCGGGACGTTGACTGTCTGGTTATGGAACGGAGTATTACTACTACTTATCTACACTAGTTTCTCCGAACCAGTGTGGTGAAAGAATTTTAAAGTGCGTCACTAAGGCAAGACACATACTTATTAGGTTCTACGACATCCCGGTTTCCTCACAATGTACATAATTTTTTCTAACAGAAAAATCCATTTGTCCACGACCGGATTTAAACCCACTAACTTAGGATTAGAAGGCGGGGCCGTCTAGTGACCACCAGTGCTCTTGGTACGAAGTAAATAATAGGTAGAGACTCTAGGTATAAATTTGTAATAACCTTTTTATTGTTAAAACCAGACGAAAGTGATACGAACTGATACGAACTTACTATTACTTGGAGAAATGAGGTATTTCTTCTAATATTACTAAAATCCTCTGTTTTAGAAGTCGGCTATAAATAAGTAGTTCCAACATATCTCAATCCTTCAAGAGCAGAATCGACCCCCGCTTATTATAATGCAGTGCAAGTCAGAATCGTCGAGCAAACAACCGGGACAATGGCGCACGTGAAATGAGATGTCTCATAACAGTACGGCGCGATTCCTAGTGCGGTGGACGGTGTTCTTGCAAACTACGCTGTATTCGGTATTACCTACAAATTGGGATAACCAGATGCCAGAAGGCACTTTGCGTCTAACAAAGTCGAGATACAGGTAGTAGGTACCACAAATATTGTGCGCCTCGGCAATTTTTGTTTAGCTTCTGAAATACGAACTAACGCGATGATGATTTATGTAATATAGAGATGTTACAGTTATTATGTAAATCCTTCTTTTTATAGGGTTGATTTAGTTAATATTTTAATTATATTTTCGGACAAATTCTGTTTTCATGTAGGTCACTGCGATTCCGGCCTCATTTTAAAAAAATAAGGCCCAACCACGCCTCCTGACCAAAGTCCGCACCAGGCGGTTGTTGTTCGTTGTAGATGCATTTGCTTTTAGTCCCAGATTCGACAACTTTGTTTATTCACGAAGCCATTCAGGTGGAAATGTGCTTCATCGGTGAAAATGTCTTTTTTCGAAAAATCGGTATTCGGTCTCAGCGTAATTTTCCCCATATTTGTAATGGGGTTTTACAATCATAACGCGTTCTTCTTTTGTGTAGCCCTCCATTTTTATTAATCCGAACAATCATAGGTGACAGCTAACAAATTTCAGAGTTGTCACTTGCACGAAATTTAAAAAAAAGTGCACTCTTATTGGGACACCCGTTATATGATAGGAGTTTTAACTTACTTTTCATTGAAGTCGGTTTTGTTTTTAGTTTATAAAACGTATTAATAAATAAATAAACTGTTTATAGCGAGTAATAGATGGAATGATAAAATTAAAGAAATAAATTATAGTATCCAGTTATTTTTTTCCAATGTGTATCAAATGCGTTGGCAGTACAATGAGTTCTGCACGTGCGCCCACTCTGCTCTTGACAGATATTAAATTCACATTGCGATTCCGCCGGCCGTTGCGATGTGTTGCCGAAGCGCATCATTTGACAAATTAGTTTCAAACATACATATCGGTAATTCATCAATTGCTTTTTGGTCGTTTTGATGCACGTTTCCAGGTACTTTATTTACGTTCAGCGATGGTTTGAGTCAACGAGAGTTCGATTTGACTCAAACTTTGAGTTGACTCAATGATAGTCCGAAGAAAAATTTTAGGGTCGATAAATGACACGTGTAATATTTATTACTACATAGTATAAAACAAAGTCGCTTCCCGCTGTCTGTCCCTATGTATGCTTAGATCTTTAAAACTACGCAACGGATTTTGATGCGGTTTTTTTAGTAGATAGAGTAATTCAAGAGGAAGGTTTATTATGTACACGCATAATATAGTAGAGAAACACTGATAATTTTAGAAGTTTCTAACGTGATGTCGTAAATAAACACTTTTTTTGCGCTTACATTGCAAATGCTGGCTGAACCCTACGAGATAGATCAAAATAATGTACTACAGTATAAAGTCCGCGATGATATATGTCTATCCCCGTGCGAAACTGGGGCGGGTCGCTAGTTAAGTATAGATAATACGAAAACAATTATCATAACTCGAAAACTTGTATTGTGGTGGAAATAAACAATAATTTTATTTATTTATTATAGTTATTATTAAGTTTCATAAATTAAAATGATGTTTAAAGTATACAGGCATGTAATATAGTCCAATACAAAAATAATATTTATAGTGAAAAATACCATATTGCTACAAATCTAGGTGTAACTCAAAGGGAGCCGCATCCACCTTCTCTTATCATTGATATTGGATGCCATCACTTCCCCGTTCAATATTTGATAGCCCATCAACAACTACGTTTGTATTGCAATAAAGCCGACGTCAACGAGCTCAATAGAGTAATAACAATGACGTCGAGAATCAAGAATTACACGTTTCATCTGTTACAATAAATACTACCCCGGTTCAAGTCAAACATTACTCGGTGTGTCACTCTGTTTGAGTGGCTCGAGTGTGGGAGGGCAGCGGTAAGTTAAAAAATCCTACATTATAAACGCGAAAGTTTGTAAGCATGGATGTATGGATGTTTGTTACTCTTTCACGCCTAAACGACTGAACGGATTTGAATGGAACCTGAAATATACATAGTACATGTGCTGGAATAACATACAGGCTATTTTTTATCGAGGTACCAAGCGAGCGAAGCCGCGGGCGGCAGCTAGTAGAAAATAATTTTACAAAGTTTCTTAAAACATCTCTTCAAACTTAAAAATTAATCATGTTCTTGCAAATATTTTTATCGATTAGAGGAATTAAATTATTAAGCCATGACGGAGGCCTTTAGGCCTAAAAACTCCGTCACAAGATTGCCCACTAGCTCATATGAACTTACTTTTTAGTTGAATTAGCGCATTTAACACAAAATACAATGAACGGTCCAATTGAAGACTTTCGTCTTGTGGTTCCGTAGTATCTATGACGAGAAGATATTGCGTCATTAATAATTATTTGTACATTTTTATGCAATCTAGAGCCCATTCCAGGAAGCAAAAGTTAAAAACTCGAACCTGACAACATTTTAGTTCTAAATCTCAACCCGCTTCATCTACAAAATTGTACTACTAACCTCACCCTAAGTAATTCACCCCACCCGTCGTGGGGTGATTACCCCTTTATTACTCCCCTGTGCGGGCCCTAATGCATGGCACTATTACGCTACGTGGACTAATGCTTACAATGTATTTTTGCAAGATATTCTTATAAGCCTAGGCGTTTGTACCCTTTCATGCGCTAAAGGCCTTTTGCAGCGCGGACTATACTTATGGGACCTTTACATTCTACACATTCTGTTTTTACTTGTACCGTAGTCATATCTCTTGTGGTCGAGTGCTCAGCTGAGACGCAGGAGGTGCGGGTTCGATTCCCGCTATGGGAGAAATGTTTATCCCGTAGCGGGAATCGAACCCGCGCCTCTAACCTAATGACCTAAAACTTTTCAACATCTGATTGGAAGTTTGTAAAATAGTAAAAAAACAAGTTTCCATCCAGAAGCTGACAGTAGCCAAATCGGTGAATAAATTAAAGCCAGTGAGTTACGCCGGCAATATTAACTGGAATCCGGTTCATGAGTGCAGGTGTCATCCGACAATGAACTTGGTTCAAGTGGCTCGCCAGAATTTAAGGTATCTTGAAATTTCTCCAGCGGAGGTACACTGCAATGGAAGTGCCGCTATATTTAATGAGGGAATTTATTTATAATGAGTTCTCGAAACGTCGAAGCTTTAAATTAAACTATCTTTCGCCCGCGGCTTCGTTCACGTGATATCCGGAAAAAAAGTAGCCTACCTATATGTTATCCAGCACACATACTTTGTATATTCCAAGTTTCATTCTAATCCGTTCTGCCGTTACGGCGTGATTGAGGCACAATCATACATCGTCACATCCACATATCCACACATCCTTACATCCTCACATTCTCTCAAACTTTCGTATTTATAATATTAGTAGTATTAGTAGGGTTTACAGCAACATAATTTAGTAGAATTTACATAAAATGCAGAAATCCTACTTTAAAATACTTTAAATAGTGAGATGGTAGTGTTAAGGTCAAATTGAACTAGGTGAATATGGTTGGGTTAGTTCAAAAATATTTTTATAGCTTTTCATAAGAACTTCAGCTTCCCGCTGAGTTCTCCAGGAGCTGATTTGTGGGAATTCCTTACTTAGTGCACCCTTACCATAAGGAATGTATCACCCAAGCTTCATGCTTCTAAGATTTAATTTATTGAACACTACATGAATGAAATAAACGAAACCTACAAAATGATACCTAAAATTGATTAAGACATAAAAATCGTAATCACAAAATACTGCTGCGTAAATTAACTAGTTTTACGCTATAAACTACTTTTATTACGAAGGGTAGTTCTTTGTGTAGCTATAAAGAGAGATAAAGCTATAAATATTAGTGTTGTAAATCCTACAATAATACGCTAGTTAATTCGCGCGGCTTCGCTCGCGTGGTTTAAATTTTGACGCCCCATTTAAGCCTTTTTTGAGAAGTGTTTTGAAAAACCCTGAAACACGTGTCCACTGTTTTTTATTTTGAGCATCTAAACCGAGTTTCAAAACCAATTGCACCACCCTCGTTAAAAAGTTCCTATACAAACTTTGACACCCCTTTTTGCCTCTTTTTGAGGGTTATATTGAAAAACCCTGAAAATTTTCAGACGAAGTTTCAAGTAAATCGCACCGCCCGTTTATAAGTTCCCACACAAACTTTAGAATTCCATTAAGCCCACACTATAGGGCCAATTTTGAAAAAATAAAAAATACTTGTTTTATTATTTATTTTAAAGTTTATTCGTACCGAATCTTGAGTGAATCGAACCAAGGAATAAAATTTTACATAAAAACTTACCACCATGTTTACACTTAGGGGTTGTCGAAAATTTAGTTAGCCTACATGTTATTCTAGAACCTAAACTATAACCATTCTAAATTTACATAAAAATCGGTTTAGTAGTTATTGATATACGTGGTTACAATCATTCACACACACAAACTTTCACATTTATAGGATTACCCAGTGAGGCAGATACAATTTGGGTCGAAATTCGGAATTATTTACCAAAAAACACACGTTCTAATTTTGATAGTGGTGCCATCTAGTAACACTAATATAAACTAAAAACTTAAAAGTTTGTTTATGAATGAGTGTGTATATTTGTTTTTACTTATCTCCATATCAGCTGAACGAATATGGCTGAAACTTCATAATATACATCTAATTCATGTCCCGAAGTAACCCAAAGGTCTCTTTTTATCCGGGCAAAGTCTCTTTTTATTCGCCACGCAGTGAAGCTATAGGTAGAGGCTATTTACTTATATCTCTTCCATTATTCCCACCTCTATAATCCAACCTTGCCAGAGCAAATACAATTCGAGGCAATGATAAGTGGATTGGGCCGGTTTCATATTGCACTCCTGTTTCAAATTTAAACAGTGTGACTCGAATCCAGAACTATCTTGTAGTTGTTTTATCTTTGATACTTCGAGCTTTGTTACGAGTTCCAGCTAGATTTAACAGTAACTTAAAAATAGTGATTTGAAACTTGTAGAATAAAATTCGATTTTATGATTAAAACGTGATTTTAAAATGTAATAAATACATACATACATATTATCACTCCTGAATCCCTGATGGGGTGGGCAGAACCACAAGTGAACATAAGAAAACTTTCAGCCACTCCTGATTCAAAGTTCTAAGATAGATATGGTGAACCATGGTAATAGTTGATCAGTCTATCGCCCATATAGATGGTCCATCATGTTCAAGAGGATACCATCCTTAGTCGTCTTTCACGATATGCAGAGAGCAGCTGGATGCATTCTATGTTTTTTCTTTACTCTCAGTCCAACAGAGAAGTAATATAACCCATATTATAAGATGATTAATATCGCCTTTGCTAAGGTTATATATGTATAGCCATCACTTATTCCGGCCGAGTAGCTCAGGTATCCTCTACGCCGCAATTAACCGGTACTCCACACTGGATGGGTCTTGGAGGGTTCGATATTTTCATCTTCGTACTTTGAATTCTTGCAAGGTGAATGAGGTGTGAAATGAGAAAGCTTTAATGGGTTAAATTCGTTTGATATTCGTTTCGGTATATGGGTTGTTGTAGTTTATTCCCTGTTTCTTCGTTGTTTTTTTATCAATAATACAAATATAATTTACTAAATATAAGAGAAACTGATCCAGCTCATCAGACGGTGGAAGCGTGCTCAAGACGCTGGCCGCAATGCCACGCTTCAAAGTATTAAATACAAGTACAAAATTAGATCCATTACTTTTATTTATCGTTTTTATTGATTAATTGATTCGCAAGTATCCGCCTGCGACTTCGCTACCGTTGACCTTTCAGCCGACCTTGCAGTTGAGGTAACAAATACACAAACATTCGCATTTGTAATACATATTAGTAAGGGTTTTACAATTTGATCATAAAATTCTTATGTTATTCGCAAAATCACTTAACTTTTTGATACGAAATCGAATAAAGCAATCCCGAATAAGAGCGTTGCATTTCTATCAATACACAACAACAATGTAGGGAACCATAAACGGTTTATTGACATCTGGCGTTACCCCAAGCTCATATCCATCTCCTTTTACGTGTCTTAGAAAGTATTAAGGCTCTCACACACAACAATACGGTATGTATGATTTATGATTTAATTATAAAATGTTATCCGAAACATCCAAACATCTTTTGACGACCATCATGGCGGCTCGGCTGAGATGTAATTGAATTGCAATATGAATTTGTACAAAAAAAAAGTATATACGTATTATATCATCTGGTTCCCACAGCACAAACTTTGCTTAGTTTAGGGCTAGATGGCGCTGTGTCCATAAATATTGATTTATTTAACTTTCGTGCTCACTCAATAGAATTAAAATTAAATGCAGAAAACTTTACTTCGCTGGCGTATTTTTCGATTTTCGGGAATTCCTTTCTTAGTGCATTGTTAAACCATGAGAGGAATAAACCCTTCAAGTTTAAGGTTAGGCTGCGCTTTGATATTGTCGGCAATCAGTAATGTATAAAAATCTACCAAAACAAGTTAGCGTTTAAATATAAATGTCACTTGACTACGGCACGCCGCACCACTTGTGACCTCACTCCATGCAGTCAAGAATTATAGATCTTGCTCTTAAACTGATGTAAAAACTAAAAGTACTTACAACTTGAGAGGCTTTATGCGAAAAACTTTACATTGTTTTGTTTTAAGCGAGTGCCAAAGCTTATGACTTTGAGGATTTAAATAAATTGGTAGAATTTCAGAGCACCAGTGGTCTAGTGGTAGCAGCCCGCTTTCTGGTCGTGGATTCCAATTCGGTCAAGCATTAATGGATTTTTCTGTTTGAAAAATATATGAGCACTACTCTCAAACGGTGAAGGAAAACTTCGTGAGGAAACCGACATGTCGTGGAAACTAAAAAGGTCGAAAACGTGTCGAGTGTACGAAATAAGCCTTTTGAGGCGCACTAGTAGTAAGTAGGATGATTTGTTTGTGGCTGAGTGTACTTGTTAGAGCCGCGCTAGTTTAAGGAGCTTTGTTTTTACGAGGTTTTGTTTACCTCAGCTTGCAACGTTTCGGACCTTCTTCCGCTTTTATAAAGGCTTTGAATTTAGTATGCGCGTGCAGTTTTGATAAGAGTAGCTTTTACTTTTTGCTTATAAAACACAGTAGGAAATCTGTTTTAAGATTAAAATATACATAAATTATATAACAGCATAAATAATCAGATATTTATGTCATTTAAAATACATAACCAATTTTTTTTTTCTATCTTAGGGTCTCCCAGTACCTATTCCGTTTCATAAACAGACCTTCAGCGAACAATTGCTAAAACCCTGTTTAAAGGGGTAGTCAGACGCAGACCTTCATTGTTTGACCCTCGTAAGGCTAGAGTCTTTGTCTAACCTTACAAATGCAACAAAACGTCAACCGAACGTACCTATTAATAAAAACGATCAAAACACAGTTTGACCTCTCTATGTCCTTATAACGTTCTTGCCCAAGCTTCAGAATAACAAGTTTCTTTAGAAAAGTGATTCAATAAAAGCGCAAAGTGGGGCGCGCCACGTCTCGGTCAACCAGCTCAATCCGCTCGATGGAAGGTCATTGTAGTGAACCTGAAGTCTGGGCCCAGGGACTGTTTAAGACCACGCATCGTAAACATGTTTGTAAAATCTTTCATTCCTCATAGACTCTTTTCATAGAAAGTACGACGAAAGAGAGATGCAATAATAATCCTACTAATATTATAAATGCAATTGAAACGCTCGTTGCGTAGCTTGCTTAGGCGTTCTTGATTGATCGTTAAAGTTAAGCAACGATATGCGCGGTCACAAATTGGGATGGGTGACCGCAAGTGGCATTACGAGCTGAGCGCTTCCGTGTTTCGGAGGGCACGTTAAACAGTCGGCCCCGGCTTTTAAGTCGTTAAGCCATGACGGAGACCTTTAGGCGGCCTAAAAACTCCGTCACTAGAGTTGGCCACTAGCTCATACGAACATACATACATACATTATAAATTCGAAAGTTTGTGAGGATGTGAGGATGTAAAGATGTGTGGATGAGTGGATGTGACGATGTATGTTTGTGCCTCAATCACGCCCAAACGGCTGAACGGATTAGAATTAAACTTGGAATATATATAATACGTGTGCTGGAATAACATTTAGGTTATTTTATATCCGCGTAACACGCAAGCGAAACCGCGGGCGGTAGCTAGTACGTTATAAAAAGAAATAAACGAAACAGACTTCAATGAAAAATAAGTAGAAAATCCTTAGTACCGCCTTATAGAAACTAACAGGTAGATAATGTCACGATGTCAGTGGCCATCAACACGCTTTCGAATAAAAATTCTAGAGGAACGCCCTGTAATTTGTTCACGTTCTGTTTTTTTATACAAACTTCATTTTCCCGCTACGTTCCGAAGTGTATGTTTAAGTAAGACATTGAGGTACTTAAGCTTGTACAATTCAATGATTGAGTGTAGAATTACAAAATATATCAATAAAAGCTATAGAAACAGCTTTTGTCTGAACTTATAAATGTTTCTAGGGTTTATGCAAAGCCTTGACACGTGAGCAGACTGCTCAAAAGATGCATGAACCGGTAAAACGCAAGAGCACTACAGCAGTTGCAATCTCCATATGTCCAACAAACCGCATGAAGAAATACAGACAGTGTGTGTTCCACAGCCCATTGCAGTATAACAATTCATATTCTCCTTTCTAATAATGTGTTTGTTGGTTTGTCCTTTGTATTATGCAGTACCTAACAGAGCAACGGATCAAGATGATCTTTTGGGTAGATGTTCTTCAAACAGAAGTCTTATAGCTCAGGTTTTATTGAGTGAAAGAGGACAAAATTAAGAAAGAAGAGTATAGAGATGACAGAAAGGAATGGAAGAAGATAATTTGCTACCCTACATGGAGTGAGATAACGGCAAGAATATGATGAGTTTTATTGCACAGAGTGATTTCTTTCTCCAACTTTAGGATGGAGAGGATAAAAGGGGAAAATGGACGATGGTGTTATCACCTCATAACTAGCCACGTGTAGAAGTTGGTCAACTATTCACGGCTCACTAATTAAATTGCAGTTGATCGGCTCTTGTTACTAAAGACGTAATTGCTACGTTAATTACAAAGAGGTTTTTTCGCGTAAGTGAACACTAGTGAAGTAATTTAGTAGTCTGAAAAACCTGTTTCACAATGTTTGAACGTCGTTCTTTCGTAGCATTTTCCAAACATTTTTTTTACATTTTACAAACATTGTACAAAAACATACCACAATTTGTAATACTCTTTATTCAGTTGCAATTTCCAGCTTTTTATCCAACAATAATTTTCTATATCATAAATCCTAGTCGCATGACGACAGTCACAGTGTATTTATTAGAGAGTACTGAAATTTTAGAAGAAATAAAAGGGTCCAGTATTTTTCTGTTATTCAATACCTTTCCTAAAGATACTCCATTATTTTGTAATAAACCTTTTTCCGCCCCACTGGTAAATTCCAATAAAAAGTAATTTTTAATATGAGACGCAAAATTGAAAACCGGTATTTTAATACAAACCAAACATAAAACGACTCAATAAACCGTCTAATTTGAAATAACAACCGCACAAGAACATTAATCTATCCATCTAACTCGCGAACATTTTGCGAACCGACGCTCGGGGGATTAAAAAAATTTCAATTATACTCCTTCCTTCTTCCATCCCCCTCCCCATTCCCCCTCCAGGTCGCAAAGGCAGGATTTTATTCCCACCTGAATTAAAGCCCAAATGGAATCCCATTTTATAATTTCTCTGATTTGAAGATAGGCGAGTTTTTTCAGCCATTTTATTGGTTGAATTCTGATGGTCGACCGATTACGGGTGAAGTCAGATGAAAGGACTTGGATATTTTAAAAACGCAAAGAATTGTTCCTATCCACACAGGTTTAAATTGGATCAGTATTTTATTTTTAATGTAAAAACGGTTTAAAGATCTTAGAAATAAAACTCTATGATAATTTCAACTACTTGGATTACTCCATACTACTAGGGCTTATAATTTTTTGAACTATCATCATCATTAGCTACCACAACTTTAAAAAGTAATAAAAAAGACATTTTTATGAGGATGATAAATACATTTTCATAGAAGCATGTACGGTACCCTAATAAAAGTATGACAGTATCTGTGACACAATTCAGGTGAAATGTGTTCAGGAGTAAATAAAAATACCTTTGTTGTCGCCGGAAAGGGGAAAAAGAACACAAAAATATATTTTTTGGAGGAAGATAATGATTCAGGGAGGAGCACGCCTTTGTAAATAGTATGTAAATTTACTTTTTAATATTGTGTAGATTCTGTATTATTTGTTTATTTTGTGCAAGTGGCAAGATTAACCACTCCGACTAGTGGGTGGGATGGGTTACGGCGATAGCGTTACTAGCTATTACTCTAAAAGAATACTATTACTCTAAAACTATTTAGTATTTCTTGAAAACTGGTGGTCGAGAGGTAGTGGCCCTGCCTTCCGATCCTAAGGTCGTGGGTTCAAATCCGGTCGTGCACCAATGGATTTTTCTTTTCGAAAATAATATGTGGGCTATGCCAGTACTCTCAAACTATGCGTCAAGTGCACGAAAGGAGCTTTTGAGGTGCACCTTAAAATCCTTTCATCACACTGATTCCAAAGAACTAGTGGCACTATTAGCAGTAGGTACCAAGTCTTGAATTTGTAAAGTGATCAAGTATTATTTTATTCAATAAATCTATGAAAGCTTTTATCAGAATTTCTTCATAAACTTTGACACATTTTTTTTAATAAAACGCATTTTCGTTTTTTTTCAGATTAGGCACTGAATAATGAAACATGTTAGTTGATAATGGTGTCAAATAACAGTTAATTTGTATTATATATAATTATATTATTATTATTAAGTATAAGTATAAATAAAATTAGTGTAAGTGATCTCTTATTCTCTGTTCAGCAATATTCGCCGAATTCTCAAAAGTTAGTCACATAAACGCTAAAAATCATTCGACAGTTGTGATCTATAGCTGAAGTTGAGAATCATTTATCAAACTTGGAGAGGATTCAATTCCACCATTATTTAATGGTTAAACTTTGTACAGTCAAAGACTAAAGCCTTTGAGATTGTATCATAATAGGACTAAATTCATAATCTGCTTTTATGGTTTACTAGTTTTCGCCCGTAGCCTTGCTCGTGTTGTATCTAAATAAAAAGTACCCCAAAAGTTATACCAGTACACGTGCTATGTATTTTCTTAGTTTTATTAAAATCCTTTTCATTTCATTTTAACGAGTCACTTAAAAATTACACTGAACTCGACATATATGTTTTAAAGCAAACCCAATTTGTTAAAAAGATCCTCAATTTTAATATCAATAACCCAAATAGTCATAAGAATAATTAAGTTTCTATAAGTAATAAGTAGGTACTTTTTGTAATAACCTATGACATAACCATAATTGATAATCCGTTTAAGCTGTGTGCACTTTATGTTTATGTTACAATCAAGTTCATAACCAGCATGTTTTGTAACATTATTTTTATGTGATTGTAATGTGTTTTGTACATTAAATAAATAAATAAAAAATCCGTTTGCAGTGCTTGAAGCTCAAATATCTCCGCATCGTTATATCCTCATGAACGTGCGCATTTATAATATGAATACTGTAGCGGCCACTATTAGTACTGCTCCTCGCCCCCCCCCCCCCCCGCCAACCCCGTTACCTCCTGCAGCAGTACTAATAGTGGCCGCTACAATACTAATAAAATAAGAATACCGAACATTGACACTACCATGTGACGAAAATCTACTTGTATTAATTTCATCATCTTTAGCCTACAGTCCACTGCTGGACATAGGCCCCTATTGAACACCATCGCGCCCTATCTTCGGCTTTACGCGTCCAGTTTCTGCCAGCAGGCTTTCGCAGATCATCACTCCACCTAGCCAGAGGACGTACTATATTACGTTAGCTGAGTCGCGATCTCTACTCAAGATCAAGAACTCGTTTACCTCAGCCGTCGTCAGTTCTTCGGCAGATATGGTTAGCCCACTCCCACTTCAGTATGCTAATTCTCTGAGCTATGTCGATGACTTTGGTTCTCTGTCGGATAATATCGTTATACTCGTAAATTCGTCGTATTATTTTTATCGTAGTAAATTTTGAAATAGATATAAATAAGCGTTAAGTAGAATGCTCGTGTCTACTCAACACTTAACCTGACCTCACTTGACCGCACTTAAATGGTATTTTATTTGCAAGTATATTTCGAATGACGAATGCCACAAAGTAATAAATAAATTGACCGGTGCGTCATCGAAATTGGAAGATAAACAGATCTATCACTACAAATTGGGTTTTAATGCAAAATAGGCTTTACTGTGATGGTTTAAAATTAAAAATTGCTTAAATGGATGTTGTATTTGTAATTTTTTGTCAGTGGGTTGAAAGTAGCGTGATTCGAGATAAGGTTAAGATATACACAGTACAGTAAAATTGGTAAATATAAAAATTTTGTATAAAGGTAACAATTATTTTTGTTCGTATTCTTAGTTGTAAATACCGTCCGTCACTAGAGTAACGTCCGTCCATCACTAGTCCGTAAATCCGTCGCTAGAGTTGGCCACTAGCTCATACAAACATACAATAGTCGTAAATAATAATAATATATATTTACAACTTACGTTTTTATAGCGTTAATTTCTGAAACTTTACACTAAAAGTTTACAAATAAAACAGTAAAAAGTACATGTACAAAGGCGAGCTTAACTCTTAAAGAGTTTTCTACCAGCAAACCTTTGAGGCAAGGGAGAGGCTTTAACATAGGTTGATGTACTTATGTGTACAGTACAGAGACGGGAAAAAAACATTATAGACAAGACAAACAAACTAACAAAAATGCTGAACTAATAACATACATACACTTCACACAATATAAATATATACAAATAAGATATATTATATCTCTACAAAATTATATACATATAAGTAAATATTATGGTTTTAAACGTATGAAAGATAATGCTCGTTTACCTTTAACTTGAAAGAATTAAGCGATTGACAGTTACGAATAGCTTGGAAAAGGGCGTTCCATAACCTCAATTTCTTAAAAAAAATAAGATGAAAAGAATATAACTATTGTACGTACCAGTACTTTTTAAATATTTTGTGTCGATGCGTCATCAAAATTGGAAGGTATGAATAGAGTCCATTTGGCTCGGTCGCAACATGACCGCAATGATTGTACTACACATTTCATCATTTGGTATCGATGATCGATATTTTAAATATTCATTCATGAATTTTATTTGACGATAAATCCGCTGGAGCCAGAATATTTTAGGTATCGCACCAACATGCTCTATTATTTACAAAAAGTGGAAAAAATATGATTTGCTATCAAACAAAATTTTGCAAAGTAACAAATTTTCCAATATTTTTACCGGGCATTTCAGTAAAAAAATTCACATCCTGTTCCGGAATTCAGTAGCGATAAAAAAACTTATTTTTTTTAAGTTTTATCAAAAAGCATGTATTATAAACGGCGATGAATTTTTAACAAAATTCGCCGAAAGCGTTTAGGCGTTTTTGTAATAAATTGAAAAGGCAGTGATTGATGGTGCACTGAGCGTGTACAAAATAGAGGCACTAAAATAATACACTGTACCCACAGCAAGTGATTGACGTTTACATATTTTTCTGAAAGATTTTCGACAATCACGAAATATTATACTTGAAATATAAATAACGTAAACTAGTGAATGGGAGAAACAAATTGCTGCTCATAGATAGATCATCTTCATGCCCTTATCCCATTATATATGGAGCCAGTACAACATGTTCTTTTTTTCCATTTCCTCCTGTCAATCTTTGTGAACTAGTTTTTTTCTTTGTTATTCTTTCTTACCCGGGTCTTTCTTTCTATCTCAACAACCTCAGTAGCGGGGCGGGTGAGCGCTCGGCTGAGACACAAGAAGCGCGAGTTCGATTCTCACTTCGAGAAATGTTTGCATGTTCTGCAAATATTTCTTCCGGGTCTGGGTGTTGTAATATGGTGTATTCTATCAGATACTTGGTTCCTATAGTACAAGCTTTGCTTAGTTTGGGGTTATATTGCGCTGTGTGAAATGTCCACAAATATTTATTTTTAATATTTATTGATCCAAGGAACATGCCGTGCCGACCCCACATAGAGTAGCATAAGGGCAGGAAGATGATGATGATTTATTTATAATCTATCACCCTTACCTATGATGCTTATGGTGCCCTATAGATACGAATGATAGTAATGTAACGAATTGATATGAGATTAGCATTATGTAATATTCAAAAATCTAAACTATTTACACTCTAAATTTCATCAAGATCGGACACAAACTTTCGCATTTATAATATTAGTAGGATTAGTTTTATTTTAATTTATTTATATCTCAGCAATATTAATATAAACCTTATGAACCTGCAAAAGTTTTAATACCGCGCCTAAAACCTTCCGTCAATTCACGAATGTTAAAAACATATTCACGAAAAACCCGGCGACATAAAATCGCGTAATAAAAAAACGTCGTCTCTCGCGTCGTTAAGGAAATGAGTTATACACACATATACTCACACTCATAATGGTAGTCGCACATTGGAAATGTTTGATTAAAATAATAAAATTATTTTTGAGGAACAATATACACTACGAAAGAGAGCTATATGACATCGTGTAGTAAACTCTTTTTTGTTCCTATTAATATTATAAACTTAAAGTTTGTGAAGATTTAGGGATGTGTCTGCCTTAATCGCGGCGTAATGTCTGAGTAAATGAATTTGAATGAAACTTTGAATATACATGGTTCAATATAAATAGTAACATAATTCTTTTTATCTGGGCACGATAACAGCGAAGCCACAGGCAGAAGCTAATACGGAAATAGGAGATAAAAACCGTGAAAAATCTTTATGTCTAGCAGCGCGATACACCAGCATTCAGTGACGTTAATTCCTGGAGGGATCTAACGATCTCAGAATGAACGCTGGAGGATTGCAATACTGAGAAATAATGACGGTATTAAAATACCGCTTTTCTCGTCTTCATTTGTTTTATGATGTCACGTTCCTGCACTTCTCTGCTGGACTCGGCGAAAAAAAAAACATAGAATGCATTTAGCTACTTCTCTCCCCGAACATATCGTAAAAGTAAGGGATACCTGGTATCCTCTCCAATATGATGGACCTATGGGCGATGGGCTGATCGCCTGTCACCATGGTTCATCATATCAATAGCGGGACTACTTGTGGCTCTGCCCACTACATTAAAGATACGGGCGTGATAATAATGTATGTATGGATGTTCCTGCTCAGTTTTTAGGCTAGTTAGAAGGAAAGGATGCTAGTGGTTCCGCTGAGGAGACAAATACTACAGAAATATTGGTCAAGACTTTGATACTTTATTGAAAAAATACGAATTATACTATTTCCTACCACTACTAATCGTGCTTCTAGTTATTTCTAACCAGAGTGATGAAAGGATTTATAGTGCTCCTCAAAGGCTCCTTTCGTGCACTTGACACATGTTTTCGAAATTGTAAAAAAAACCTTTTTCAAACTTAGAATGGAATATTTTATTTTGCGCTGAAATGGAAGAAGTCAAATGTACGACCTGCTTAACCATAGATGTGTGCGTCGCATCGTTTGGCCAGCCGCAGCATTCAATGTTAGCGCTTTTAATTATTTGTACTTACTACTAAATAATTAGAAATATGCTCATTTAAAATGTTAGTGTTAACGTGACTTTAGAAAATATAGTTCAAATAGGATGTGTTGCTCTAATTGCAGTGTTTGATGTTTAGTTTTTTAAGTAGAATTTCTGTGTGTAATGTTTTCTTTAAACTAAAAATATTTAATGCCCGGTCCCAATAATCTACTAACAGACGACAGATCGTTAATATCAATAGTTTTTCAATGACGACCTTGGTGGCGTGGCGGGCGAGTGCTTGGCTGAGACGCAAGAGGTGCGGGTTCGATTTCCGCTACAGGAGAAATGTTTGTATTTTCTGCAAATATTTCTTCCGGGTCTGGGTGCTGTAGTATTATAAGTATGTATTTACAAAAAAAAGTAGATAAGTATTCTATCAGCCATCTGGTGACCATAGCACAAGCTTTGCTTAATTTGGGGCTTGGTTTATTTTGCTATTTATCTTGGTAGGCAAACATGCAGTATAGCTTTTGTCTTTTGCTTCTCTCTCCGAGCATGTCGTAAAAGTCGACTAAGGAGTACCTAGTATCCTCTCCAACTTGATGGACCTATATGGGCGATGGGCTGATCACCTGTCACAATGGTTTACTATATCCATCTTGGGAGTCTTAGATAAGGAGTGGCTGCAAGTTTTCTTATGATTATAGGTATAATAAGTATGTATGTATGTAAACATGCAGTATAGCTTTTGTCGATCTCAAAATAAACAAAAAATCACCAAAAAACAAGCTCTCAACTTTGCTATCATGTAATACAATTCTTATCACTTATCGATACTCGTTATATCTAACCTTAATATTATATCCTGCTTTCTATCTACCAAAAATATCGTGAAACACGACGCCACACTAAACGCGGTAAGGCTACGTTAAAATACTATACTTCTATACTGAAATAAGTCTGCTAACAGAACTCTTTCAATCATAATGAGTAACATCATCTCCCTGCCTTTATGCATGTTGAACATTCTTAAAAAATATCTCCAGTGACTTTAAGATGACGTTTCACCGGAAACCCCGGGAGCTACAAAGAATAAACGATCATCTTATCGAGTCCATTACAACCAGAAAACCCTCCTGATCAGAAGGTCTAAGTAGCTAAATGTCCAACGGCGCGAAACGTCTAATAAGCAAAATATCCTTGTAGCAAAACGTCCAAAACTATCAGATGTTCTGTATAGCAGAACATTTATTTAGCAAAAAGTCATTTTTAAAATGTGTACACTCATGATAGAAAGTGAAAGTCATTTTGTTAGTACCAAAGTGATTTGGTTTAAATGTGGGATTTCTTTTAAAGAATGAACCTCATGTCAGAGTAGGAGGCAGATCTAAACACGTAACGATACGATTGCACCAAATCTGTTATCGGCCGAATTTGGGTTGGACTTCGTCAAC
The DNA here is from genome assembly GCA_949320045.1 of Scotopteryx bipunctaria. Taxonomy (NCBI): domain Eukaryota; kingdom Metazoa; phylum Arthropoda; class Insecta; order Lepidoptera; family Geometridae; genus Scotopteryx; species Scotopteryx bipunctaria. The sequence goes on along the minus strand of OX439450.1, from coordinate 4,989,305 downwards.
TGAACTCGCCGATTGAACGGACGATGTCGATTGTAGTAGTACGCACTATCTTGTTTTAGCATACTTTTGAAACGATCGGCCGTGTTCGGTCAACGACGTCTTAGCATACTCCAGCTGATAACGGATTTTGTGTCATCGTGTGTAGAAGTCACAAATATAGAATTGTGGATTACGGCAAACAGAGTCGGGAGCGTTCGGTCGACGACGTCCGATCATACTTCGGCCAATTACGGATTTGGTTTAATCATACCGTTACGGTTTTCCGCGTCACGTGGTGTCGCAGTCAGACCGCGCTCAGTGTGACGATGCCTTTATCATACCTGATAAGGGGGATTTGTAAAGGCTCAATATTGGCTCCGACATCAGGGCGGCGTTCTCTGCAAAATAAACGCGTAGCTGCATTTTCGTCACTTTGGGATCATCGAGCTGACTGCTATATTTTTCACTTTTTAACACTTGATCTCACTTTGTCACATATAAAAGATTTTTGTATTATATTTATAAAAGACATTACAGTAAGCATGGAAACATGAATTTTATTTACTTGTGAAGCCTAAAGATATTTTAGAAAAAATGTTGAACATTTCAATAAAATCTCTATTTCGTAGAAGTTTACTTTACTAACATTATTTTCATAACGTTATTTATATTATCACATTTTTCAGCACTGCTGGGAGAGGTAGGTATGCCAGACATGAATTTTGTACACGTTGCCTTTTTTCGTCTCGTTATCAAAACAAAAATTCCATTCCCTTATCTCATGAGAGTCCGAGCCATCTCATATTCTAGTGCGATTCGTTTTGGACTATTTGGCCCTTTCCTTAAATTCACGGCAGTAAAATTGCGGGTAAATGTTTTGTCCAAGATTTTATATCGTAGGCTCTCTGGAAATTATGCTCATGAATAAATACTTAGAAACCATAAAACTATCATAAATATTTTAATTTTTTTTCTACCGATCCGTTTATAAACAGTGAATTTTAATAGGAAGTAAGTTTTGAACATCGAGCTTTTCAGAAGATAGTCAATAGACTAATTTCAGCTCATCATACGAGTAGATAAGGATAGAATAGTATAAATGATTTTATTCTACAAAACATTACTTAGCACTGATACACACAATTAATTCCTCAGCATATTACACAGTGCATAGAAAAGAAACATAGGCATTAAGCACCCAGGTTTATCACATTATACCTGGCCCCTTACTCTCTATGACCAAAGGAGACTTGGCAGATTGTAACTTGTGTGTAACGCGTCTCGTCACGTCTTTGCAATAAATAATTGACATAATACAGAATACAATTACTCGGTGATTCCATACAGATATTGTTTCGAATCCGCGTTACATATTATTTGGTCATAGCAATAATAAGGCTACTGTACTGTACAGAAGGTATGCATAGCATTTTTGTAGCTCACACCAGTGTGAACGACCGACAAGGACCATTTCTAAAGCACGATATTTTATGCAAAACATACGATACGTTAATTGGTTTTTTTTTCTGGTGTCAAAACAATACGGCGCTCGTAAACCATAAAACCCATTACTCACAAAACCTGTTCCACAACATTAAGACTTAAACAAGTTTATTTTACAGCCATTAAATATAAAATACCATGATTTGTTCAAGTTTTTAGCAATCAACTGTACTAAATAATTTAGTGTAACTTTTATTGCAATGTTTTTTTTTTACTTCCTTAAGTCCCAAACTCCGTGTGTAATATGCACCGAAATAAAAATAAATCGCAGCAATTATTTTCATAGCGCACACACTATTAAAAGCTTCAAGAAAAGCACACGTGTATCACAAAAAACCACGCACATTCACAGAGAGTCCACAATCCCACACACCAGTTTACAACATAACCAACACGTTTCACGTCACTATTGAAACATTTCCAACACAATTTCAAAAGCTTTAAACACTGATTTAACCAATAACACTTATTTCTCTAAAGTCTCTTGCAATGTTCTGCCAAGACTCTAGAAATTATTGTTTTATAAGTCTTGGACACATTTAAATAACTTTATCTTAATTGAAATCTTATGAGGGTGGTCCTGGGACATCCTTTTTGCGAGAACGTTTATTAAATTTTCTTTTCAGGAGAATTTTGTTTGAAAATTGTCATTGTTGTTTGTGGAAACATTTTGTAGTAACCGTTTTTAAGTAAATATTATAAAAAAATTAAAAACACGTTATGCAATTGTATTATAATATGTTTAATAAATTATTACTACTTTTTTGTAAATTCAATTTATATTGTTTATCTTTATAGTTTTTGTAAAAAAAAAAACAATATTTTAGTATCCGTTTAGTAATTAATTGTTTTAATTGAAATTGTTTGTTAGACTGCCAGAGTAACAAAGTTATAATGAACAGTTCCGAAGCAATAGAAGTTTTAGGTCAGTAGTTAGTACGTCTATAAATCTGAGGCAAACTTACAAGTCGGTAGGCTGAGATAGGGCCATCAGTGAATTTATTCGGTTTCATATCCGAAAGCCGGTAAGCTTGTTTTATACGAGTTTGAGGTTATTTTAATGTTCAGTCACGTGGGCTTTACGTACATTTTCGTTTCGGAAAGTTTAAAATCCTAGAGAAATGTTTTGTTAGTTTATTTATTTCTGTTTCATATGTATGGTTTCATAGTACGTGTTATTATTTATAACTCTAATTGTTTGTTCATTTTTTAATTCAAGGTTAATAAGGTTTTTGTTTATAAAATTCGACAGCAAAATGCCTAAAATATTCCTTATTTGATCGTCGATCACTCCACTGTTTACAAACGGTATTCGATATTCGTGACACGAACTTATGAATCACGAGATAATGTGCCTGTCAAATTGTACAAAATCGAAAATGAGTCATCATCGTGCACCAAACCCATGTCTGGTTTGACCTCAGAGGCACTCACCTCCACATATCAGAGACATCTTCAGAGGTAATTTGTATTAAAACGTTCCTAATTAAAACTTTGATTTTTATATCCTTATATTTATATCCTACCTAGCGTTCTAACTTACGCTCAAAGCTACAATTACTATAATAGGCATGAAGGCAATTAATCAAATATTTGTACTGGCAATATATTATCGTATGCTCTACTTATATCACGTTAAGAATTATTAAAAATGGCACTAAAAAGACACGTTAACAATTGCCGGCTGTCAACAAACGCACATTAAACACTTATAGTTGAGAAAATTAATACATCAAAATTGGAAATAAATACACCAAAATTGGTTTGTGTGTGAGTTTTATCATAAGCGTTGTGACATAGTGTTGTTTACGCGAGGTTCGCGCAGTGCCGGCGAGCTGGCGGCTTTGCTTGGCCGACGGCTTGAGACTGGCCACGGCGGCACGAGTGACGTCAGGGTATGAGCATATACTGTCGCGCATGCGTGCCGCCCCGTGTGACATGGCCCTTATCAAAACTTTCTGATACTAAGTTTGGAGTTGGCTAACTGGTGATGGCAGGTTTTTTGCCAAAATTTATGATGGACGGAAAGTTGCTGTTGGTTTTGCGTATGAAACTTTGTAATGATAATGGGTATATAAGAACCAAATAAAGTCTGAAAATATTTTGAAAGTTCGATAAACTAAACGCTAAAAATATATGCAGGATGTACTAACACATTTTTGTAAGGAAATTACCATAGAAACATTGTCTCTACAAAAAGTGTCATAATATTTTTTGAGAGAAAAAACAGCGTTGCTATTGCAATGACATACGTTAGATTAGCTTAAGAACCTGGCTTTAAAACTAGGTTTACTTATAAACCCCTCTTAAAAACTCAAAAGTGAATCAATATTTAAATTACTATATATACAAACCACCACAATATCACCTAAGATGAAAAATATTGTTATCGATTCTGTTGTGCATTTTTTTAAACTTAATTTAATTTGACAATCTTAATAATATTGGCCTCTGTCTTTTATATTAAGATAACAGGGATCGCTATGATTTTAGAGCTATCAAATTAAGTTAAGTTTAGGAAAATACACAACATCGACCTGATTGACAGATTTTGACTTGTCAATTTTTATACATTCGACTTCAATACTACTCATCAGATGACCGCATTTGCAACGTATGTACCCCGTACAGAATCATTACAGATAAGGCGTATACTCAAGTAGCTTTTGAAACGACCAAGAACTTAGAACAACTTTTACCATTTCCAAAACAGTCCAGAAACTCAAGCCTTTACTCGGCTTTATCCTGAAACCACGTGACCGTGACCCAGCAAAATGGAGACTTTACCCTCAATACATCGCCACAAAGGGCATATAACCTAAGCATACACTGCAATAGAACCTTTTGTACGCGACTATAGGCGTTATTGCTCTCTGCGTAAGGATATAATGGCCTGATTGTTATGTTGTTGAAATAGGCTGGATTTATAGTGTGTTCTTCTAGTACTTATGAATGGGCAGGAAAATTCTTTGTTCATAAAATATCAAAAATTACTGTGTACAGAAATACATTTTCTTTATAGTCTTTTCAGTAGCAATGAACCAGTGTGATGAAAGAAAAGGTTTAAAGAGCGCCTTTAAGACTCTTTTCGTGCAGAATTAAATCAAACTAAGTGATTAATCAAAAAAATAAAAATAAACATAATTTTAGCTGCCACACCTAATCAATCTATAGTGTCAAAAATCATAATGATAAACCTAGATAAATCATTTCCCTGCACTTTTCCTCTTTATAATGGGTCGGTACAACGTATTATGTTTTGTGTATTCTTCTTCCATTTCCCTCTGTCAGAAGTCATCTCAACACTCACTCCTTTCTTTTCATATCATCTTTCACACAGTGCATTAAATAAATAAATATTTGCGGACTTTTCACACAACACCATCTAGTCCCAAACTAAGCTGAGCTTGTACCATGGGCACCAGATGGCTGATAGAATACTTATATACTTTTTTTTTGTAAATACATAATACAACACCCAGACCCGGAAGAAATATTTACAAAACATACAAACATTTCTTCCGTAGTGGGAATCGAACCCACGCCTCTTGCGTCTCAGCCGAGCAATCGCCCTCCTCGCCACCGAGGTCGGCATTAATCTTTTCTTTAGCCTACTTCTACCCACATATCCGTTCACATTCATATCTAACACTTTCGCATCATGACATGTCCATACCATGCTAACCTTTTACTCCTCAACTTGATCGGTCACTGATGGCTACTTTCAGACTTCCTCTTACATACTCATTCCTTATCTTATCTATTTCATTCAAATCATGTTAATAAAATAAAAGCCACTTTAGAAATCGCAAAATTCCTGCGAGAAATCTTTTAAAAAGTTCAAGATCGAAAATAAAACATTAAAATATCTACGTCTGACTGTCACGTAAACAGTCTGACTAAACGGTTAATAAAATGTCTACAGCTGCTACGGCGTAGCAGCGTAGCACGTTGCTACGATAGTTTGAAGCCTTCTACGGTAAAATGGGTGTACATAGATATCAACATCAGAGTTTATTTTCTGTTATTATTTTTTGTTGTTCTCTGACCCAAAAGAGATGGTCACAAAACGTCCTGCTATGGATTTAAGTCTGGCAAACTAACCAAGTTCAACAAATCATAGAAGTTGCTCAATTCATCATTAATTAGTATTAATTAGTTAGATTTCTAAATACCACTTTTAAAATTTAATTTCGACGGCATTCATGGATAATTATGTTTAAATTAGTCTAAATTATATTTATTACTGTAACATTTATTTTCCACATTCAATATTCGTTATCTATGTCGATTATTTACGCTAAAGGAAAAACCTATTTTTTACTTTTACTTAAAAATAAAATAAATGGCTACTCATAATTTCCCTGCCCTTTCCCTGCTTTATGTGGGGTCTCTCTCTTTAATAAATTACTCATGTGTACAAAAAAATAACACAAAATTTACCTTTTATTTTATTCCCACACAAAGAATAGAACCTGCACATGTCACAACGGACAAACTTCAAAAGTCCGGATCGTTTCTCTTTTTCCCTCCGAGATGGGGAGGTAACTTGTGAGGGGAGGGGGGTATCAGCTATCTCTCTCTAGAGAGCCGAAGTTCTCATTCAATTGTGTTACAGTTAAAACCCAATCTAGCCCTTCATTTATCTTTCTTCTCGTAGGCTGTTTGTATCATTCAAAAACAATGTATAATGTGTTTTATGTCATCGAATTAAGTTTGTAAATGGCTTGAGTTTATTTTATGTGTCTTAACAAATTGATCTCACATCAAAACTGTTTCATTTTATAACAAAAAACACAGAATTACACCTTTTTTTTTTTCAAAAATCCAATGATGCTGTTTTAGTTTTCGATGAGTGATGATTTAGATGCTCTTTTGAGTACTTTTTGCTATGCCTCATAGTTTCGGATTTGGCCTTGCACGCCTACTTGAAAAATTCATTTTGTATATGAATCTACTAGCTCGGACCCGCGGCTTCGCTCGCATGGTACCCGGATAAAAAATAGCCTATATGTTAATCTAGCACACGTACTATGTATATTCCAAGTTTCATTCAAATCCGTTCAGCCGTGATTGAGGCACAAACATCTTCACAAACTATCACATTTATAATATAGTAGGATGTATGTATGAAAAACAGTCATCAAAATTATTTTACGCAGTATTATATTTCGTAAACATAACACAGAGTATTGTATTGAGATATAATATACTCGTCCTATCGAATACCGCCCACTCGCCACGGGGAATGAGGAGGTTATGAGGTCGCTAAATGATTCATAAAAGATTATTATATTGCCTTTTACTAAGAACTAGCTGTACGGTTTAATAAACGGAATTTATCTATGTAGTGGGGTTTCAGGTGCACCTTCGTGCATTTGACACATGCTTTTGAAATTTTTAGGTTCTACGACATGCCGATTTCCTCACTATGTTTTTCTTCACCGGTGAGTGCACTGGTAGTCTAGTTGGTAGTGACCCCGCCTTCCGATCCTAAGTTCGTGGGTTCAAATCCGGACGTGTACCAATGGATTTTTTCTGTGCAAAAAATGTATGTGCGCTATACAGTACACTCAAACGGTGAAGGAAAACATCGTGAGGAAACCCGCGGCTTAGTCAGCTCCGTACGCATTGACCATGTCTTTCCTATGGACAAGGCCGACTAAGCTAGAGGATGGAATAAGTGCTGGGCAAGCCTACTCCATCTTAATTCGTCTCGGGCACTACAGCGTTCCGTTTGTAAAGGTAAAATTTACCTCATGACGCTGTATAAATAATCTACTACAGATGGTAAAAGGCCTTAGTTTTTTTCTTTCACCGTTTACATAATTTTTTTTTGAACAGAAAAACCCTTTGGTGCACGACGAACCCTCGACCTATCAAAAGGCGGGGTCGCTACCACTAAACCATTAGTGCTCTCACGGTTTCATTAAAAATCATCACTACGCACAGAGACACTCACAAATCCTTCATTGTATCGTATTCCTAATCAAAACCGGACCCTGTACGTGATCGCACTACAAAACGCAGCTCCTACACCACTACGCATGTCGGATAGGCTCGTAGTCCACTGGAAGATAACTACGCAAAATAATATCATCTGGATAAAAAAATACATACATTATGTCATCAAGTTTATGTAAAGAGGTTCTATCCCGTTGGTAGAATGAGAAAGCATTGGTTTGCCATGTTTTTATTATGTTTAAAAGGTTGAAAGTTTAATGTTGGATGGCGGTCTCGTGAAAAATGTCACAATCGCTTACCCAAAACCTCAGAACAATTTTCAAAATGTATGCAAATTGAAATAAATTGAGAAATCAGTTAAAAAAATATAGTTTGAGATCACACATTATATATTATCAGGCCCGTATCCCTAATGGATCGGCAGAGCCTAAAAACTCCGCTATTAGAGTTGACCACTATCTCATAAAAACTTACTTACTTACTACTCTCAAACAGTGAAGAAAAACATCGTGAGGAAACCGACATGTCATAGAACCTAATAAGTCGAAAAAACAAGTAGACGAAAGCAGCCTTTGAGGCTAAGGTTTGAAAGACTGGCATGTCTAGTAGTAGCTTACATTTAGCTTCTTTAGATCTGCAGCATTCAGTAGTAGTATAGCTTTCATATATCTCCTATATTCAATACGTAACAGGCACAACTCAGGCGATGGAGGTAATTAAGTAAGGCGGGCCGTTGATTGACGGACGGCTGATTGCGCCCGACCCCGCTCGTCCGCAATTCATGATTCCATATCTGTGGCTTTTACTTTACCGGTACGATTACTCTAAATCCGTTATCGTTCGAAGTACGATCGGACGTCGTCGACTGAATTCGACCGATCCCGCCCGTCCGCAATCTACATATATATGTGGCTTCAACTCTACTGCTGCGATTACACCAAATCCGCTATCGGTCGAAATATGATCGGATGTTGGCGATCGAACTCGACCCACCGGCTCGTCCGCAATCCACGACTCTATATCTGTGGGTTCTACTCTACTGGTACCATTACAACAAATCCGTCATCGGCCGAAGTATGATCGGATGTCGTCGGCCAAACTTGACTGATCCTCTCGTCTGCAATCCACGATTCTACATCTATGGCTACTACTCTACTGCTAAGATTTCACCAAATCCGTTATGAGCCGAAGTATAATCAGACGTTGTTGACTGAACTCGACCGACCCACTCATCCGCAATCAACAATTCTATACCTGTGACTTTTATTCTACTGGTACAATTACACTAAATCCGTCATCGGCCGAGTTCGGTTGACGACGTCCGACCATACTTCGGATGATAATGGATTTGGTGCATCGTACCGTACTGCCTTTTACGGCATGAATAAAAGTTTTCTAATTGTTTATATAGTGTTCTAATACTAATGCGATTAGGTCATAATGCAGAAAAAAAATACTCATTTTTAAAGGCAGAAAAATGGAGGCCTAGTATTGAAATCATTTTTTGTATGCGTTTGACCGTTTCAAGGTATGTCAACCGCCTCACATTCCCACAGACATTCGATGTCAATATTAACAGTCAGTGCAGTTCCCTTATTGAAAAACTAGCTGCCGCCCGCGGCTTCGTTCACGTGGTATCCGGATAAAAAATAGCCTATATGTTAATCCAGTACATGTACTATGTATATTCCAAGTTTCATTCAAATCCGTTAAGCCGTTTAGGCGTGATTGAGGCACAAACATCCAAACATCCAAACTCACAAACTTTCGTATTTATAATATAAGTAAGATGTTTACAAAAAATGTTTTAAGTGGGAAGGAAATATAAGTAAAGAAAAAAACAAATAAGCGCCACCGCTTAGAATCACGTAGACAATTGACCCATTTCATACCTGTGAAACGAGCTACGATTGCTACGACGCTACGTTGCTACGTTGCTACGGTGCTACAAGCTACGGTGCTACGATTCGAAGCAATCAGTTTTTAAAAAATATAGACGCGTGTTACAAACATGTGAAAGTAATATTCTCGGCTTAAAGAAAAATCCTTAGCTCTAGTTCTAACTGCATTAAAAACGTTCCGCTCGTTTGACCTTTATTTTAATGCAAACTTTTTCGACATTTTTCCATACATAAATATGTATGATGTAGCCTCGTTTATCTGTGTATGAGTGGGAGTTCTTATGTAAATCTAACGCTACACATACATGCATAATTTTATTGACAGAATCGTGTGCGTATTCAATTTTGAACTCTATGCTGTTGTGATAGAGATGGATGCGTTAATGTAAAATTGAGGTATTTTTAACGAACGAATAGGCAGGTTCAAAGAATATTGTAGCGAAAAACAAACCTAAAAAAATGCCACCCCGTTTTCTGCTCGATTAAACGAAAACTGTTGCTCATACGAGCGTATTGTTGTATCGCCTGGTTCTAGATGATCGGATGGGATGTAGGTTAGAACAAAATTTGCTGATTTGAGAAAATGATAAATAAAAACAGTCATAAAAAATTCTATACCGAGCAAGGCGATCACAGACGTAGCTATAATATACATATTAACATACTGTGCTTTTGTATGGTGTGCTATAATATATATTATAGCTACATTTGTGGCCACTCGAAGATTACTATAGAAAATAGACCGTAATATATCGTAATATGCCTTGCTATAATATTAAAGCTACGTATGTGACGGCCTTTAAAATTATGTATATTTCTCAGCATTGTCCCCTTCACAAACAACTTTCAACTTCGAAGGACTTTTCCCTGAATTATTTATTTCAATTTTCAATCTCAATTACCAGGAAAATTTATTTTGTAAGATATTTTCTTAAGAAATGCCCTTAAAAAGTTTGGAACAGTTAATAAAGAGCGAATTATGAACCAAGACGGTCGGCAAAGACCTCCATATCACATGACGACCTAGGTGGCGTGGCGGGCGAGTGCTCGGCTGAGGCGCAGAGCATTCGCGGGTTCGATTCCCGCTACAGGAGAAATATTTGTATTTTCTGCAAATATTTCTGGAATAAAAAATGGTCTATATGTTAAAGCTATTTTCCATCTGGATACCACGCGAGCGAAGCCGCGAATGGCAGCATAACATAATGAGGATGTTTTTTAGTCACATATCGAGCGACTTGTGGGCGAGGAAGACCACAGAGGTGGGCCCCACACAACACAGGCGACGTGGAAAACCTAGAATAAAGTAATGTAAGTACTTACTTAGCGTTAAATCGCGAAGAGCGGAACAAGGGAAGGGAGGCCTTTGCTCTGCAGTGGGACGATAACGGCTAACTAATAATAATAATAAACAAAAATGTATGTACGAGTACAAATTCTATCAGCCATCTGGTTCCTATATGCTTTGCTTAGTTTGAAACTAGATGGCGCTTTGTGAAATGTCCGCAAATATTTATTATTTATTTATTTTCTGTCTGTCATTAGAACATTTGTATATTTGTATCAAATCACGAAACGCCATTAAAAAGGCCACTGCGACAGAAGCGTCACGTCGACACTGACATTACGTCACCACTTAACCCTTCCATTCCGTTGGTAATTATCGCGACCCGAGTGTCACTTCGTCCATTCCGGGCGCAAAAGACCCTATATTTTATGTTGCGAATTCATTTTAAAGAAAATAGCCTTCCGGTATCCTGGTAAATGTCTTTTTTAGGGTTGTATCAAAAAAGTAATTCTTTATCCAAATATCAATTGATAAAAAATCCAAAAATCAGTTTTGGAAAACTGTTGCTCTCTCGAACCAGTGAGGTGAAAGGATTTAAAGTGCGCCTGAAAGGGAGCCTTTGACTTTTGAACGATGGAAACTATACACAGGTGCGTTTTTATCGCCCAGTTTTATCCGTCATGTTGGAGAAGACGTAAACTTTCTGAAACTTTCAAATTAATAAATATAATAATAATAAAATAACACAGTTCTGACCCCAGACTAGAATTTCCTGTATCGTGGGTGTCAGAAACTAAGAATACAGCGGAAATTGAACTCTTGACTAAGCCGGAAACGCCACAGAGGCTATTTAACAAAATTCTGTTTTCTGGTTATAACCAGTGTTACCTCTGTGGGCCATCAATTCCTCACTTACAACCCCACAGCAAAATAAAACAATCGCCCTCACTGTCCCTTACTCTATGGTGTTATTAAATTTTATGTCCTCTCTCCCCTCATTTTCCACCCCTACTTATTGTAATTGCTTTTTTAAGGTAGTAATAATGATGGTTGGATTTTTACGGAAAGGAATTTTTATTCGTTTTTTAAGGTCGTTAAAGAGCGGATATCGTCAAAAGTCAATGCCATCAATAACTGTGGGAATGAAATACTGACTGTGATACTTTAGCGAGGCTTTTGTTGAATTATAAGGCTTGAAACACTTTATTTACATAAAATAATGCTTATGTGGTTGTTATTTTTGTGAGTTCATCCCACATGGTTGGGTCGGCACATGTTTCTCTCTTCCATATTCTCCTATCTCAGTCATCTCAGTACTCGCTTCTTTCACACGCATGTCCTCTTTCACACAATCCATCCATCTTTTCTTCGGCATGGCCTGTATCCATCTTTGTATACATTATCTTACTTATATTATAAAATTGAAAAGCTTCAGTTTGCTTGAAATTACCGGCGTAAATTCAAAACGCAACGATAGCGCGTGCTAACTGCACCTGTGCTGCCATCTAGTATTATTATAAATGCGAAAGTTTGGATGTTTGAATGTTTGTGCCTCAATAACGCCTAAACGGCTGAACGAATTTGAATGAAACTTGGAATATACATAGTACATGTACTGGATTAACATATAGGCTATTTTTTATCCGGGTACTACGCGAGCGAAGCCTCGGGCGGTAACTAGTCCAAATATATGTATAAAACTCTTACGTTACTGACAATTAACGCACAGTCTTAACCATAAGTCAGTCATGAAAAGTTCACGTAGCGATTGATCGGAAAAAGCTGTCAAACCCGGAAAGACATTGTCGATACGTGCGGATCTGACTAAGCCCCGGGTTTCAGCGCGATGTTTTCTACCATTAGGGAGTATTGGGTTGTCTATTTATAGTCAAATGCTTGTCAACCTATTTTGCTTTATTTAATGCATATTCCTAAAATACCTTTCTCACAGAGGGCAATCTACTTATATTATAAATTTGAAAAGTCTTAGTTTGCTTGAAATTACCGGCGTAAAGCTCAAAACGCAACGATAGCGCGTACTAATTTTACCGGTGCTGCCATCTAGTATAAAACATAAAACTATATGGTGGGGCGGTATTGAGTAAAATGTTTTGACAGCTTTTGACTCTTATAGTTAGGTAGGTAAAATGACTGCATTTAGTTCGCGTACAATCGTACAATCGAAATGTTAGTAATGAAGCTATCAAAATCATAAAACTGTCAAAATACATAATAACAGTGGAAGATACCGCCAAGGAAAATATGTTACCATTGTAAAAAGACTTTAGGCATTTTTCTGCAAATGATTTTATTATACATCAAATTAGTATTTTTCGAAATCCACAGATTTTTCACCATTTTTCTGTCTGATGTACATGGCCTGCTATAAAACATCTTCTTTGTGACACAACTAGAAGTAGTCATGTATAAAACGTTTGAAATTTGAGGCACATATTGTAGCATTTCATTTGCACCAAAAAAGTAACCAGCCTCATCTTTCCCCGAGCTGTTAAACACACTTTTTACTCGTATGCAAGATGGCGTCCAACGTCCACTACAAAAACAAACTAGCTCTCGTGATTACTCCCACGCAAGCTGCACCGAACAAGCCACTGTAATCCAGTTTAAAATAAAACATTTTAGGCTTACGTATGTAACCGAGCGAAAATGCAACAAAACCGAAATAATTTTTCAATTCCAGCATGCAAGAACTACTCATAACATGTTTTGCAGCTTTTTGTGTGCACAATTTCACTTTAGCCACAGTTTGGAGAGGATGGTTTGGTCCGTAAGAAAATACAATCTTGAGTTTAAAAAGTATGTTTGACTTTAAACAGTATCACCAAGCACAGTTTTCATATGTTTACCAGATTGGAAAATATAGTCAGAAATTATGTTGAATCTATGACTTACCACGCCCTAAGACTTTCCCTTCATTATGTTTTTATACAAACTTTATCTTCGCGCTGCTTCTTATATAAGTTGAATTTCAGGAATTCCTTTTATAATGCCTCCCTATACTATGTTCTACTTTTGTATCATTAAATGCTCAAATATACATTTCTCAATAACGAACCATGGTAATAATTGATGGGTCGGAAAGGGTATAATAATAATCTAGTGATCCAGATATTCTATTACCAGAACAACCATGCATAATTAACTGGTTTATTGTAATTACTTGCCAAATAATTGCTACCTTTCGTGCGACTTCTCTCATGTGGTCAAACGACAGAGTCATGTTCGGAGTTCATGGACTCTGAGCATGAACATGATGGAGTTTTAAATTTAAGTTTCTTCCCGTTTTGTTGAAATTTTTATTAAATAGAAACTATTATTACCATTTAATTTTGTAATTTAATAGTAATGGGCAAAGGCATTCTCTTACAAGTTTATTTTCAAAATGTTCATTAAACATTGTGTTTCAGTCATCCTACTATATTATAAATGTGAAAGTTTGTGAGTATATTTGTATGCTTCAATCACGCCTAAATGACTGAACGGATTTGAATGAAACTTGAAATATACATGGTACATTATGCTGGATTAACATATAGGCTATTTTTCATCCGAGTACGACGTGAGCGAAGCCGCGGGCATCAGCTAGTATTTATCATCTTAGAACGTCAATTATGGTTCATAAACTTCTATCACTGATCTATTTAGTTAAAAATATTTTACCTAATGTAACTAACTCTACACCGCAAACGAGACCTCTGGATATCAAACAGGTCGAGCGGTTGAAGCGTCTTCACAAACTTTTGCATTTATAATGTAAGGGATATTTATGACAATAATTGAGCCAGTTATTCTTCCCATAAGCTGTGCCAGGCTTTATTTGTACCGTCGCACGCAAACTGTTTTGACTGTGGGTGAAAAATTTGTCGCGGCGACTTTTTATTAGTCGTTTTCTCTTCGCGAATTCCATATTCGGTGTTATACGGTGTGGATTGCCCTTAATGCTGTGTACTTGCGAGTAATGATTTTCGAGCACGATATTACGTTATGATGAATGTGAACAATTTCGTGTTTGCTTGTACCGTTTCTTTGTTCATAAGTAAAGAGCTTGTAAGTTAGGGATGTACTTGAATTCATACTTATTTAAAGTGCAAACGACTTGCAAACATGATACACATTTTCATCACCCACCGCCTGGCTTTGTCTACTGGTAAGGCCATCTTTGTTTATACAATCCAACACGCATCTGTAGATGTCTTATTATATTTTTGACCAATGATTTGGTTTGTGTTATCAGTCGCTGCCAGACGTTACATTATTACCACAACTCTGCAACAATTCGGATATTTTTATACACTAACGGTCACCACCAAACTGCGCTATTGATTATTGAGATAACAGAATAGTTCTAAAGCTTGTTTGCCATGGACAAACTGAAGTTCTAAGGCTACTCATACGTAAAGACGCCTGATGTAGCAAAGGGTCAGAGCAATCAAATGTCATGGGGTGGGAAGGGGCAATCTAATAAGCCAACAACACGGCTTCGTCCGTGGCCCTCACTCGATCTCACTATGTTGAACCTTATCTTATCGCTGTAGAGCTAGCCTATTTATATGTAAAAATGTTATTTAAATAAGGCATCTTTTAATGAAATTAAAGAATATGTTGGTAGAAGTAGACTTATACAAATAACTGAATTATGAATTATGAAAGAAAAGATGGATGGACTTTGTGAAAGATGACATGAGTAAAAAATGAGTGAGTACAGACACGACAGAGGGTAGTTGAAGAAGAATACATGCTGTCCCGACCCCACATAAAGTAGAAACAGGGCAGTTTTTTTCATATAAGTAACTAATACACGAAAACACTGCCATAGCAGCAATCAATTAGAATTTTAATTCGTACTTTCTTTCACACTTACAGTCTAAACATAGCAGCAAACAATAAAAAAAATAATTCGTACTTTCTTTTACAGCCTAAAATGCAAATTATTGTAAGATTATAGTTTCGCTTTAATTTCGTCACGCATAAATAACTCACATGTAAATCCTTGTTCGCAATCCGTCACAACCAACACATCACGTGACGAAAGCGCACGATAAGGGTAAAATGCAGTTTTATTTTTGCATTTCAACTGTATTCAGAGATTAGTATGTAAAGCTAGACCGTATTTTGTAATTAAATGTGCAACGGTACCTATGAATATTTTAGTGAAAACAATTAAAGGATACTTTGAAGCTATGGCCTTTGAAGAAGCTTAATGATGAAAAACCGTAGATAGAAGTTTTATAGAGAAGAGGAAGACAAAATCTGGGAGTGCAAAAAGTCAACATCACACGGCATTCTCAGGCGGTCACCCATCCAAGTTTTGGCCTCTCATAACATTGCTTAACCTCTGCATAATGATAGGTCTCCCAAACAAACTTTCATCCCTTATTTTACCCCCTTCAGGATTATTTTTGCAACAAAAAGTAACCCATATTCTTCCTCGGGATGAAATCTATCTCCTTACAAAATTTCATAGAAATCTGTTCTGCAGTTCAAGCGTGAAATAGTAACAGACAAACAAACAGAGTTACGTTCGCATTTATAATTTCGTCCGCCATCCGTCTGTCAGCGGTCTGTAACTCATGAACCGAAATAGGTAGAGAGTAGAAATTTTTACAGTGTGTATTTCTATTGTCGCTATAGCAACAAATAATAAAAATATAATAAAGTAAAAAAATAAACGGGGACATACAATAAATATTTATGCACATGTACGCTGGTACGGAACCCTTCGTGTGCGAATTCGACTCACACTTGACTAGTTTTCTATTCATCATATAAGTACCTGAACTAAAACCTCATAATCAAACTACAAATGTACAGTACACTTGTAGTATTTTATTTCCCAAGTAAAAACTGCAACCTTTTAATCTTTGCATGTCGTGACCGTTTCTATTTAATTGTTGCTATGATTTTGATGAACTGGCTTTGTTCCTCGTCTAGTACGCGAATAAGCCATTTAATTTCATTTGAATTGCATAAAAGTGGCCATAAAGAAGCTCTGGGCATAAAATATAAATGTCGAAGGTATTGCAAACGGGCTTTCTGGACTCTTACTTTTATAGCTGGTTTTATAATCGCTTAAAAGCAACTATTGTATTGAGGCTTTTTAAATGACTGTGGTTGCATATTAGGACCGGTTGAAATTAAATCAAATAATATTATTCAATTAATGTACCTAATCCCGCCCGACTGTTTTTGTATTTTGTAATTTTTTGTAAATACCTTTTATAATTGTATGGTTCGTTCTGTTATTAAAATTATAAAAAAAATGATAGACTTACTAACAGTACCATTAACAAAATACTGAAGAACAGTTGAGCTACCCATAAACCATTGCAAACAATCTAAATAACTCGACTGATCCAGATTCTGCCAAATTGTGGGTCAAGATGCTCACGTACTCATGGAGGCATGGAGTATCCTGGACGCTGATTCCTGGATTAGTGAATAGAATCGCAAATTGTAAGTGCAGAAAATACGCGATTCTTTTGTTTTTTTAAATTCCCGTTTTTACTCTGCTTGAGTGTCCATACATCCATGATATCACAAAAACATTTTTTGTAGTCAATTTTAATTTTATATCTGTTTTAGCCAATACGAAGTCATTTGGCGCATGCGTTGAAACGGCAACTACCTGTTATGAGTAGTAGTAAGTAGTATATCCTAACTATCCTTTTCATTGAAGTTTTATTTTCTTTTTTGAAAACTTATTTATTGTTTTTCATTGTAAGTGTATCTAATTACCTATTTGCAGTCTAACTCAGTTATACTGCTAAAATTCGTAAAAAATATAACTTCTGCCCAATGATTAACTACTAGGAAAGCCCAGCCAAATTGGCTATTAGTTTTTTCCAAAACAAAAGTGGCTAGGGGTTTCAATCAGCTAAACTTTAGCTATAAAACCAATTAAAATCCTGCAGTGGAACCATTTTTATACCTACTAGCATAGTAAAAGGATAAAAGATGCTAAGACAAATAGAACAATTATATTCTAACATACCTATTCATAAAAACTTACCTTTATGCATGCCGGTGTGCTTGTCCTTCAGCACGGTCAGCTCATAGATCTTGCCGAACTCCTCGAACATGGGCCTCAGATCCTCCTCCTCAAGATGACGAGGGATCTGGCCGATGAACAGCTTCACGGCATCCTTGCCGGCGCCGGGCGGCGCGCCCGTGATCTCAGACAGAGTCAGCGGAGAGGAGGAAGACCGTTTCTCCTTCACCGGGTGGCTATTGTGGTTGGTGTGGACGGGCGTCGCCGGAGCCGACTCCATCATCGGCGTCGGCGGAGGCATGCTCAAGTTGCTCATCGGAGCCTGCATGTTGTACCCGAACAGGATCGGGTTGACACCGAAATTCGTGCCCACCAACATGTCTATCACAGTTACTGAACACTAAAAAATCACAGTTTTTGTACTATTAGTTCTTATAAATATAGGAGTAAATTCGGTTTTTATGTTAAAGCTGTATTTGTGAGGGCGACGGTGGGGTGGGGTTTGAGAGTGTGCGTGCGGCGCGCGTCTGTGTGCGTTCCTCTCAGTCACTCCGTAATGCGTAATATTATCGATCCGTATAGTAACTGTTGTACACCGTCGTCCCCCGTTTTTCTCGACGCGAGATTTATTTTATGTTTTTACACTTAATTTTTGTTTTTTATGTTTTGTATTTTTTGTACGCTTTTCTTTCGCTTGATATTGTGCGGGAATTTAGGCGGCTATTTACAGTTATATTTTATATTTACAACACACTTTTGGAAGAGTAAAATATTTGGCACGAATTTACGTTTCACAATAATACTTTTGAGCGGCGTTTCCGTTTCGTTTGTCCGCGTAAGTCACGACGCTGCTTAGGGCGTTATCAAAATATTTTTCACACGAAAAAGTGTATTATGTTGGTCAATGTTTACACTTGTTAAACGCACGCGGATCTGTTTACAAACAAACCACGGTAAACACAATTGTTTTTTATTTTTTTTACTCACCGTTTAATTTTTAGCACACACGATTTATCACTCACTATCCAGAAAATTTATTTAGATGTCAAAAAGTTAACGCACTCACCCAGTGTCGAAAAATTGGCGCGCAAATTGCTGCACCCACTAAAATATATTTACACTTAACTAACTTACTCTAAAGCACGATACGACGACGAACTATGACGTGACGCACAACGAAAAGCACAAAACGACACGAACTAAATGAGACAACAAATTTGCCGTGTTCCCGTCTTTATGCCTACATGTCCACTAACCTAAAATTCCCTCCGAGTCCCCTCATAGCGACGCCATGGGGGAGTCTCGAGTCTTGATACGATCCTCCCTTTCGCTCACCCTCGGTAGATTTAGGTACGAGTAAATTCGCCCTGTGTGAATAGGTTGATTATTTGGAATTTCTTGTTTAGCCGCGTCCCGTGTTGACGCGTCTGTCGCGTCTCTTTGTACCTAAGTTATGTGGAATATTCCTTTAATTTAAGACAGTGATTTTATTCGAATTGTTTGACTCAATTTCACGAAGAGACAACTCGCTGTGATGTTTGCGCAGTTTTTCCGCGTCGGTACCACTTGATTTCTATTTTAATCGTTCTTCACGATTTTACTGTTTTGTAACGATGTTTAATGTAATTCTTTAGTTTATTACGAGTAAAAAAGCGGAAAAGGAGGTTTATTTAATAATTTTAAAATGTAATTGACTACGTAAAAACTTCTATATTTAAATTAATTTGTTAATATTTAAACATTTGAGGTTATTCCCTGAGGACATAAACCTGGTCTCAACTTTTTATATTACACGACGCGCGACGGTGAAACAACTTCGAATTTTTCCACCTGAAGAAAGTGAATTCATTACATCGAATTATTAATACACAGCTTAAGTCCGCAGACCTTAAAAAAAACTTTCCGCTGAATAATTTAGAAAACCGACACGCTCAGGATCCTGCCGTAAAACGTAACACAAAATTCGGTAAAAGCTCTTCAATGCTTGGTCGGACTATAATTCAAGTCCCGAAAATAGCGAAGGGGATGGCCCCTCCCCCGCGCCCCCGCCCCCGCAGCTGCCAACCTCAGTTGCGATGATTTTCGCACGCAGCTTCTAATGGTTGTTTTGAAAAAAAAAATGAAAGGAAACTCCCCTTAAAATTTCCGGACGTTGGCCGTGAATCCAGAGTTTTGCAATTTACGACTGTGGCAGTAATTTTATATTGAAAATTATGCAGGGGTTTGATCACGACGATGTTTAATATTTTTATTTTATTGAAATGTTCGATATTTGTTGTTGTAAAAGGTCTGAAATTTCTTTCAGTTAATCGTTATATTTTTAAACAGTACGTTTCAGCTTTTGTAAAAGCTTTGAAATAATAATGTGAACTTAATATGACAGGAATATTTCCACTCTCACCAAATTAAAACACTCCGTAGAATAATTAGGCTCATCTACATAACTTTAAGAGTATGTCGCAGGGACACATTAGAGTGTGGCGCTTATTATGTGGAATCTTGTTTACAAATGTAAGCTACGTACTAAGGCCGGGTGTGGTTTACCCATGAAAACTAGTTGTAGGCTTTATAGTACTGTAAAATTTGTAGAAACAAAACATTTATTATTTTCAAGAAACCTTATTTATCAACGGTAATCAAAGTATCCTGACAGTATATAAAAAATAGTTCAATCTTCGTAGTTTTCAATGAAAATATTATTTTCTTTGAAAAATAGACAAAATGTTTTTATTTTAGATCATTCCGCTAAAAGGTTCTCGTGTGAATGTGACTGTCTAAATAAATAGTGTCGTATTTACAAAATGTAGCAACATTTCGAGGCCGGCTGCGGTTTGTATCTCGTTGGCTCCTGCCGTTTGGGATTGTACATGCGGAGAGTGAAACACTTGGCTGGTTTTGTAGCACGATTTTTGGATAGTCAAGGCATAGTTTTTGGTAATTTTTCAGTCATATTTAAGAAACTATGTTTTCATAACAAACGTAACATAAAACGCCAAACGTAATGTAGGACGCTCTCCGGCTAGGTGGAGTGACGATCTGCGAAAGGCTCCTGCAGAAACTTGATGCGTCAAGCCAAGTATAGGCCGCGAGGCCTATGTCGAGCAGTGGACTGGTAAGGCAGATGATGATGATGATGTTTTCATAACATTTATTTTTATGTAAACCTATTGTAATTATTATCGTCCACGTAGTTAATTATGTTCCTGAAATTAATGATTTTATTCATGTTCTATATCTCTGAGAATCATGCAGGATTTTCTGTGTATTTTGTTTTTGAATAATTTAAAAACTCTATAGATAACGTATAAAGCTAAGCGAAAAATGTGATACAATACAATACAAAACAATATGACTTTATTGAAAATACACCAAAATAAATACAGAAAAAAAAGACTACATAGGCACTTAGAAAAATATATATGCATAATACAATGGGCAGCCTTGTCGCTAAAATCGATCTCTTCCAGGCAACTTTTGGATGGACAGGATACAACTGAAAGATGATTGATGGATGAAATAAATTATTTATTTGGCACACAGGACACAGCAAAGACAAAGATAAAGAAGCAATAAAACAAAAACACACTATAGATTATAATAAAAGTCGGTACATAAGTAGGTATTTGACTACTTAAGTACTTATTAATCGTAGGTATACCTACAATAACAGAGGTAGTAGTAGCAAATTAAGATCAGTCTCTGCGTACCTACTCGTATGGGAATTAGACGTGATACTATGTATATTCTAAGTACTAGTTAGATCCTGCGGCTTCTCCTAATTTATACCCGGATAAACAAAATGTTATATTCAGTCACAAACTATTTATATTCAGAGTTCCGATAATCCGATTGAGTAACAAACATTCTCACATACCACAAATTGTTAGGGTTCCGTACCCGAAGGGTGCCCACGGAATCCTATTACTAAGTCTCGGCAGTCCGTCCGTCCGTCTGTCAGCGGGCTGTATCTCATGACCCGTAATATGAGAGTTGAAATTTTCACAGAGTGTGTATTCTTATTGCCGCTATAACAACAAATAATAAAAGGGGGGCCTATAGGTACAAGAAACAATTATGTACATTTACTATGGTACGGAACACTTCGTGTGTGAATTCGACTTGCACTTAACCGGTTTTTTTTATTATAGTATCTAGCTTTCGCCCGCGACTTCGATCGCGTGGTATTCAAACAAAAAGTAGTATATATAGTATTCCAGCACACATACTATATCATCATCTTCCTGCCCTTATCCCACTCTATGTGGGGTCTCTCTTAGTTTTGGCTAAGGTGTTTTATGACCGGCCGCCTGCCTGACGTCAACCCTCCTTGGGAATACTCGCTTAAAAGTAAAAGAATACACCATTTAATTTAATAATAAATATTTGTGGACATTAAAAGTCCACAAATGTCAAAATAAAAAATATATTCTTTAAATCCGTTTAGTCGTCGCGGCGTGATTATGGCACAAACATACATCGTCACATCCACACATCCTCACAAACTTTTGCATTTATAATATTAGTAGGATAATTAGTAGGATGCTATTTTTAAAGCCTAAGTTAGTTTTGATAATACAAAGCACAGAGCTGCATTGTTGCCTCCAGTGTACTTGGACAAACGCTACCTAATTGATACATAGTAGCGTCGACCTCAGCGGCTGGGCCACTTCCGCGCTAATGCTGCTAGATAAACGTGCTTCCGGTTAACAATACCTAACCTTACTTTCTAATTTAACTGGGAATATGGTTTGAGATATACGTTTTCGATGAAGAATGTGTAGAGCCTGAGCTTCTGAACAGGGATGGTAAAGATTTGCACCAGTTAAATTTGACGAATTTAATTTTGATGACCTCGGTGGCGTGGCGGGCGAGTGATGCGGGAAGAAAAAGGAATGTTCTGCTAATATTTCTTTTGGATCTGGGTGTTGTAGTATTCTATAAGTACCTTAGTATTTACAAAAAAAAATAATGCACTCAATTTTACCTATTATGCCTTTTGTCTCAAACCTTTGTTCAATTAACATCTCATCATTTTTCATGTAAAATAGTGTACATTTATAAATACTAGAGATAAGATATAATGCTAAAATTATTATAAGTTACATAATATATATTATCACATCCGTATCCCTAATGGAGTGGGCAGAGCCACAAATAATCGTAAGAAAACTTGCAGCCACTTGTGATTCAAAGTCCCAAAATGGATATGGTTAACCATGGTGACAGGTGATCAGCCCATCGTCCATATAGATGGTTCATCATGTTGGAAAGGATATCATATCGACTTTTACGACATGCTCGGGGAGAGAAGCAGCTGGAAGCGTTCTATGTTTTTTCTTTACTCCTAGTCCAGCAGAGAACTGGTGGAAAAGTAAGTTCTTGGTAGAAAATAAATATATACACTTTTTTATCAAAAATAGTAAGAACATTAGAGTCAAACAGTACAAATAAAAGTAGGCAATTGAGAAAACGAACTAAAAACCCCAACTATACGAGTTCCAATATCAGTTTTCCTTGCCGAATCAGTGCCAAATTCACCCCTATCAAATGTGATGGCCGCGCACCCCGTTATAATTTCGCTAGGGATTGCTCCCTAGCCACCATTCCGTTGAACGAACGATCACAGTAACTATTGCTTGCTCTACGGCACCGCCTTCGGCTATTCTCTCGACTATATCTGTTTATTACCAAGAAAAGACCCTGTGTACATTTTGGCAGCAGTAAACACAATCTGAAAAGTCAAATAATATCCTTTGTTTGCTAACAATTACCTTTGGCATTTCCTTAAACAAGGAAATTTGTAATTAAATTGTAATTGTAGCTTTACCTTCATAAAGAAACAGGTGAAGTATCAGTCGAATTCGCACATAATAGGTTCTTTGGGAAGATATATGGTGAACCATGGTGACAGGTGATCAGCTCATCGCATATTATAGATAGTCCATCATGTTGCAGAGGAGACTTCCCTACTATCCCTTAGTCGACTTTAACGACATGCTCGGGGAGAGAAGCGGCTGACCGCATTCTATATAACATTATTTTTAACTTCCGGTCTAGCCCAGAAGAAATGATATTTGTTTTTCTCTCTGGGTAAAATAACTATCTTTTCGTTCTAAGTATAGTACAAGATTTCCTCATTGAACTTGTGCAAAGTGTAGGCTATTCTGCGACTTGGGAGATCTGTTTTGTTAGACGTCGAGCCGTGTTTGTTCTGCGGTTGCACGCACCACCCGTGTGGTAAGCCTGTGTTTGACTTGACCTTTGTTTTCTAAGAAAACTGGCTTTCTCCCTCAATTTAGTTAAGTTTCTGTTGTAAAATATTCACAAAATATGTAATAGTATACAAAATTAAAATTAGACTATACATACTGCAGTGGTAACCTAATTTTCAGGGTTCCGTACCCAAAGGGTGTTAACGGGACCCTAAAACTAAGCCTCTGCTTTCCATCCGTCAGTTCGTCCGTCCGTCCGTCTGTCAACGGGCGGTAATAGGTAGAGAGTTGCATTTTTTACAGAGTATGTATGTTTATTACTGCTATAACAACAAATAATAAAAGGAGGCCCTAAACAAGAAAAACAATATTTTAACTTTCGTAATTGATCATTGAATGATTTTTTGCACATTTTTTGTATTAATATTGTATGTTTTTTTGTCCGGTTTTATTATACTCACTGAAAGCCGTACGTAACCTAATACCTAAAATACAAATATAAAGTACGATACACAATATAAAGTATGTATCTTAAAAGAACAAGTAAAATAAGTTACATTTATTTATTCCAAGCATACAACAAAAGTAATAATAAAGTCGCAAAATTACTTCAACTTGTTTTATTTCAAACTAATAATAACACTTTTACAAGTAAAACCCTCAAAATTCAAGTCAATAGACATATTTCACGAGCCCTCTCAAACTACTAACAACCTTCGCTGGAACAAACGAGCCCGCCCATCGCAGTTTCCCCATATTCTATACCTTCACAAATTCGACATAAGTAGGTCACCTACCCTTTGTTCGGTCTTTGTGACCGCACAGAACACATTATAGTACTCACACACAAAACTTTCACTCAAGACATTGTACGTAACTGACTTCGAAAGCAAGATAATGTTTGCTACATTTCATCAGCAAACTAGATGTAGTAAAATGATCAAAAGATCAACTCAACTTTCTGGAATACAAAAGGCTCATATACTCATTCTATTTTAATACTTAAATTGAAATCACATAGCTTATTTTGCATTATATTTGAGTAGTGGTGCTGTAGGCTCGATATTGACGATCACAAAAATTTACATTTATTTTTCGAGTTTTATCAAATATTGTGAGGGAAAAGTGGAGTTTACTTGACACCTAACCACATTGAAGTGGTGATTGCTTTGACAAAAATATTAAAAAGAAGTTTAAAGATCATATTTGGAAAATTGAGCACAGCATATAAAATCTGTTTATTAAAAAATACAGGGTCATAAAATGTTCTTTAACAAATTCAAATGCGTCCATAAAAAAATAACATTATTAATAAAAATGTCACCCTCTACAACAGGAAACAATGTCATAACAAATTTCAAACAAGGACACTCTACCTACGAGTAATTCTAAATAGCTATATTTAGAGTGCTTACGTCTGCGACGCATGCAACATTGACCACGCAAAATAAGATTGTAGATAAATAATAGGGTTGCGTATAAAACAGAAATAGAAACTACTGTTTGTAAATAAAAACCTACAATGAATTTATTGTACGATATGCGAAAGATTGTTTGTTCTCGCTCATATCCGTAAGGGCTGAACAGTTTTGGCTGAAACTTAAAATACACATAGGCTACATAATTAACACGTAGGCTATTTTCATCCGGGTAAGCGCTTGAAAGCGTGCAGATAAATAATATAATAAATAACACCCAACAGTCACATATATAGTCCTGACCCCACACTAGGATTCCCTGTGTCGTGGGTATCAGAAACTACGGAGTACCATGGTACCCCAACACCCAGATCCGGAAGAAATATTTACAGAACATGCAAAAATTTATTCCGCAGTGGGAATCGAGCCCGCGCCTCTTGCATCTCTGCCGAGCAATCGCCCGCAACGCCACCGAGGCCGTCGTCATGAGCATGTCGTCATGAAGATGCCACTTTATATATGAATGACAGAAAATAAATGATTAGCTCGCGAATGAAAAGGCGAATTAGAAAGCTACTTTGCTCACCGCAAATAAAACCATTCTCTTGTGTATTTTGGTCACAATAGTTTTCGTGAGGAGAAACGATAAAAATTGTGGAAGCTTTAGTGTTGGTATAGTTATATTCCAGCAGTCTTGGCAATTATCTTAAATTATTATAGCAATTTACTGAAATTCGAGCCACTATTTGCCCCTAAAATGAGTCACTCGAAAATTCACAGCAAAATGCATTATTTTCACCTAATTTAAATTTTAAGGTCAGAAGTAAATATGTCACCCAGTCTTGTGCTTGTTTTTAATGAAAGATAAATTCAAAAAGTTCCTAAAATATTAAATAGAATAAAATAACTACATAGACAGAATACTACAACACAGAATAAAGAAATAACTTACAAAGTACACAAATAAAGTTGCAAAACAATCAATATACAGAAAAACAATAAAATATAAAAAAACACCATTTACAAAAACAGTAAACATAAAAAATGTTTATAGAGCCTTTCTCGACAAAAAAAAATATAATCGTGACATTACTGAATGTGTGAAGGAAACTAACTTGTATAAAACCTTTAAATTGTAGCCTGAAAAGATATGTAACAAAAGTGAGAAAAAATAACGTGCTACGAACGCTTCCTCCTAAAACCGACTGCAACTGATTCAAGGCACGCATCTTGACGCGTGGACAGTTCCCGGTCGTTGAACCGCCACAGATCATACAATAGTTCACGCAATTGGGGTGCAACTTAGGGTGATCTCAGATCACGTGATCGATCCTTTTTTATCCCAATGATTGCTGTAGGGGACGGTTTTTGGTTACGTAACAGGTGGCAGTAGTTTTAAACCATAGTTTACCGTTCTTTGATAAAAGAGTGTTCTTATACAACTGCTGCTGCTGCATAGCAGTTATAGATTTTTTTTTACCCATTGCTAGGTATTATAACAAGTGTTTCATATAGTTTTTTAAACGTAAAAAAAATAGAAAAAACCCTATTTTATCATAGTTTCTTTGATATTATATGACAGAATATTTTTTACATTTATTTTGAAAATAACTTATTTTAACTACTAACCGCCACTAAGGTAAAGTTGGTTCATGCAGCAGTTCTCATTTTAGTTGACGCGTCTTAGCATTTCGGGAAGTATTTCACGAATATCGTGAGTAATGAATACAGAATAACTAATAGTACATAATGTTGGCTTCTAATTGTTCAATGGTATCCGGCTTATCCACATAGACTTTGGACTTCAATAGAGACAGACTCAAATTCAGACTTAATTCAGACTTCAAATACGTCTTCAATAGAGAGTGAGCGTCTTCAAAAGATAAAAGGGAATATGCACCTTGAATATCCCACGATATTCGATATTCCCTTTAATAATATAATACCCCGAATTTGACTCAACGGATCAGTATTGCCACGTGGCAATAATATGGGCCAGCATTTTGGGCACGCTTCACAGTCTTTTGTATTTTGTAAATTATATTGTAAGTTGTTAGTTTATTTTTCTTAATAAATGTATTACCCATTAGTTTTAAAAGTGTTTTATTATTATATGTATGAATATTACAACAACATAACAAACAATTACAGCCAACCATGACTCTGTACATAATAAATTGCTTATATTTCATATTTTACATTTTGGGTTAGTCAAATTTATACTCACCGCAACCGCAAATGATTTGAACTTGGTTTTACAAATTGGTTATCAAATATTTCACTTTGATCAATGTTAGAATAATTGCATCAAATTGTTGTAACCATTCATTAATATTATGGTTTAAGTAAACTAACGTAAAACATTGAAATAATGACTACTATTCCATAATATAAAATGTTCATTAGATACCATGTTTGTTTTTTTTGTCAAAAACTTTTATTCTGTGTCAAATGTCCACAAATAGTTATTGGTTTATTTTATTGTGTTATGTTTTTTGGTGTAGCTATAGTGCATACATACATATTATCACGCCCATATCCCTAATGGGGTGCGCAGAGCCACAAGTAGTCATAAGGAAACTTGCAGCCACTCTTGATTGGAAGTCCCAAGACGGATAATGGTGAACCATAGTTACAGGTGATCAGCCCATCGCGCATATAGATAGTCCATCGTGTCGGAGAGGATACTATCCCTTAGTCGACTTTTATGACATGCTTGGGGAGAGAAGCAGCAGACACATTCTGTTTTTTCTTTATTTCAAGTCCAGCAGAGAAGTCAATGATTTTTTTTTGTTCGAAAAATGCAAATGCGCTATACCTGTACTCTCAAACGGTGAAAGAAAACATCGTGAGAAAACCAGCAAATCGTTGGAACAAAAATCGAAACCATGTGTAACCAAGTGCACGGAAGGCGCCTCTTCGAGACGCACTTAAAATCCTTTCACCACCCTGGTTCAAAAGAACTACCAGTAGTAGTAATAGTGAAGGATAATATTGTGAGGAAACTGATATACCTGAGAATGTGAACATTTCAAAGGCATGTGTCAAGTACACGCAGCCTTTCTAAGGCTCTCTTTAGTATAATAATAATGGTGCGTAACTTGATTCAACCTGACAGTTGAAAGCGTTAGTAGTCTGGTGGTAGCGGCCCCATCTTCCGAGTTTAAGGTCGTTGGTTTAAATCTAGTCCTGCTCTGATTTTTCTCTTCGAAAAATTTTGAATTTTAAACGGTGAAGGAAAACATGGTAAGGAAGAATAGTAGAAACTAATGTTGGAAAAGCAACAAGTAATCATAAGAAAACTTGCAGTCACTCCTGATTCAAAGTCCCAAGATGGATATAGTGAACCATGGTGACAGGTCATCGCCCATCGCCACTAAGATAGTCCATCATGTTGGAGAGGATACTATCCCTCTGTCGACTTTTATGACATGCTCGGGGAAAGAAGCAGCTAGACGCATTCTATGTTGTTTCCTTTGTTTCTTTACTCCCAGTCCAGCAGAGAAGTTTCTGAAACTTTCTTTGTGTATTTATGTATGTACAAGTCTGGTTTGAGAGAGCTAGTGACACGAGAAGTAGATGTAGTTGATAGTTGGTACCTATAAGGAAAGATGCTCAATGTCACAAACACACTGACAATGTGTTATTGAGTCTCCCTTGTATTTAAAGCGCTGTGTGGAGACGAATGCGTGCGGTTCGGCTTAGAAAGGCGTAGAGTACACTTTTTGTTATTTTTATTGAAACAACTTATTCCAAAAGGTAATGAACGAGCCGTCGTCCGTTAGTAGAACATTGGAACCGAGTCAATGCACGATTTCAATGTTCAAATCTGTGTTCAGTAGAAGAGCTCCTACAACATTATGCTAGTTTATTGCCAATTTTGATGTCAAACCGACTTTTTGTCACAATTAAATAATTTTCTAAATGTTTTTTGCATAAAATAAACTTTTACGTTGATTTGATTCAAAAAGTTCTGTATTCAAGATCGATGTTCAAGCATGAAACTATACACAAGCATAGATTGGATGTATAATTTTCCTAAAACTGCCGTAGGAACTTATCACAAGAAAATATACTTTCAATTTTCCCTTGGTTTTGTAACATTAATAAATAAGTTATTCAGTTTCTTAAGTGTTCTTATCTTAAAAGTGAGATATAGTATTTTAGCTCTAAGCCAAAAAAAAATTGTAGGCTCAGTTCTTCTATAAACACAGATATGCACATTAATTTCTAAGGCCTTAAACATCTTTATTTAGAACACAGTTACAGAGACAAACTATAATAACAATAAAAACTTTAAGGCCTTAAATAAATAGATTTGAATTAGAATTCACGCTTCAGCATTTTGTGGATTCGCCCTCTCCACCCTTTTCATTTTCCATCACCAAAACTCGGTGGGTAAGAGTGGGGCTCGGCCGCTGGGAGCTTTATTGATTTCCATTATACCTACTGAGAAATTTAAGATGGCACTATCAACGTGACGTCACCTTTTCCGACTAAAGCCCGGTTCCAACATTCTACTAACGGATGACGGCAATGTCATTGCATTGTGGCATAACATTGCTAATTGTCGACATGTGCCATACAGTTTTAGACTGAAAAATAATGTTGCTATGGCAATGAATGATTTGTCGTACGTTAGTAGAATATTGGAAGCAGGTATAGATAAATACAATCTTTTACACCTACAGGACCTTTGCCCAGCATTGGGTTGCAATAGATTAAATTGAAAACATGTATATTTTTCTAATCAATGTCTGTTCACTCGTTCGAACCAGTGTGGAGAAGGATTAAAATCCAAAAAAGATCCTTTCACAAAACTCAAAATATATTTTGTCGAAATAAACTTATAGTGCAGAGAAAAATACCATTAAAGAATCGCTAGATAGGCACAGACTTATTCATTTCCTATGGTTTAAAATTCAATTCATAAGGTTCATTCTATTTGGTGGGGTGACGGAGCGGAATGGAATTCGATTGTGAGGTATCGACGTGATACGATCGGAAAAATGAGGCACTTTTATAATAATGGCTGCCGAGAATGCATTTTCTGACTTTTCACCTTATAATATGCGTACTTATGGCTTATTTATATAAATAAATACTAGGTATTATTTTAATAAATAAAATAATAAACACGGATTTCATCGTAGATTTATGTAAAAGCGCATCGAAAGCAAAAAGCAATTGAACACGAAATGAAATTTACAAAATGAGTCGATCGCTCGAGACGATAATATCTTGGAGTAAATGGAATGAATTTCAGTTTCAACTGGGCCTCCACTGTAAATAATTGATTTTTGCGCTGAGAATGGAAGTGGAATAAAAATATCCTGACCGTAACCTACTCTTGCAAGTGGGTTAGGTCAATCTTTTACATGATCCCAATATAAAAAGTGACGTGCAGTTTGACTGACAACCGAAAAGGCCTAAGGCGCCATTTAAAACTAATCAAAACTTTTTTTTCTATAAATAATTGAACTAGCGTCCAGTCGTAAGCGTCATCTGTTCAAAAAAAAGGACCATAGAAACACAACACACCACTCGATAGAATACCGGCGCGGGCGCGTGGGAAAAATCAAGGAAAAACTGCAGTAAAAATGCGTAACGTTCGTCACCTACAGCGGTGGAGCGAGGAATCCTTGTTGGCCGATGGACCTTCACATGTGCACGTGAGAGCCAATCAGAAAACAGATAGATCAAAAATATTTCTTGACCTACCCTCCACATTGTGTCTGCTTGCATATGAAATAGGTTGTTACCCACACCAATGAATTTAAGAATACACACATTATCATCATCAACAAATGAAAACTAAATATGAAAGAATTCAATTTCGGTACGGAACAGATAATACTACCTACATATGTAGGTACATATATACAAATTATCAAGGCCGTATCACTAATGGGGTGGGCAGAGCCACAAGTAATCATAAGAAAACTTGCAGCTACTCCTGATTCAAGTCCCTAGACAAGTTTAGTGCTATTGTCATGAATATAAAATTCTAAACACACAGAGTGAAAGGAAGTTTTAAGTTTGTAAACATCTGACTTCCACGCAAAGTCGTAGGATTTCTCATTATTTATATAAGTTAGGTAGGTAGCAGTAAACCATAAACCAAGCTACACTATAATTAGAGCGATGTTGGGTGGATATTAAAATAGAATGAATCGTATGGTGTTCTTTGAGTTTATTGATTGAATATGCTTTAAATAGGTCGACTGTTATAGTGAAATCTGAAGGTTAGTTGCACATAAATAGGACAGTAATTAGTTAAAGGTGATAGCACTGTTATATCAAAAACATACATAATTATTATTACTAGCTGCCCGCGGCTTCGCTCGCGTGGTACCCGGATTTAGAATAGCCTAAATGTTATTCCAGCACACATACTATGTATATTCCAAGTTCCATCTAAATCCGTTTAGCCTTTTAGGATCTTTATTAACAGAAAGAAACTTATAACTAATACAAATATAATTAACAAAATACAAAAGAAACAGTCGGGCTATCTAAAGGTCATTCCAAACGGTCTATAGATAGCTCACTTGATCCAGCTCATCAGACGGTGGAAGCGTGCCCAAGACGCTAGCCGCATTGCCACGCTGAATGACAATACTGATCCGTTGAGCCAAATAAGAACCAGCTCTTGGATCGCGCATCGCTTCGACCAGACAGCAAGCAGTGGTCCGTCAGCAATGTGCGATCAATCGAACTACGTAAACTTTTTTCTAGCTGGTACGACCAGTCGTACTACGTAGAGCATTTCCCATTCTCTGGTTCTGGTAACCCATGTCAAAACACAAGCAAACATTGTCCCTTTGTAGGGGACAGTGGCGCATTTTCCTATGAGAGCAATAACGAGATACGAAAGGTCGTATCAAGGCATTCGGTATTTTCTAAACAAAATGTAAGAAAACCAGACAATGTTACACTGAAACCGTTTTCTTTTAACCATCAGCATCATAATTCGCCACCTGACTTCACCCACTGTTGGGAATATGCCTCGCATTGTTCAGCAGATGCTATATCGCCAGCCCATCTCGCTGCTGGACTTCCGACGTTTCTGTGATCGGTTCTTTTTGCCTAGTGGACTTTTTATTACTCTAGAACCATATTTAATGAAGTGTGAGTTTTGAGGGATCACTTTTAATTAATTACATCCAACTTACATACTTCTGTTTCTACATAAGATGTATCTGCCTAGCGGTGATGATGATACTACATTATATTTGATAGCCTAATTTACCTTTCTACTGGACTTTTTGGAAATATTTTAAATAAAAGATGCGTATAGTTTCAATGTCACAAGGGCGTGTAATAACGGTTTATATTTAAAAGTGTCAGAGATTGGGGAAAAAAAATGTACAATTTTAAAATAAGCCAATAGGAGCGCAGGACGTTCATTATCACGTCATAGCAAACCTCAGCGACCAGTAGATATAAACTAAGGCAACGAGAATAGATTCATTCTAATATCATCGTAATCGTGAACATAAGAATTCCTTGTGTCGTCGATCGTGGGTATCAGAAACATTTATGTATATCTGAAACAAGTACCTACTTGGTACCAAAACACTTCAGGCTGGGAAAATAAACAGCTGCGTTTGTTTCATTTGCGTAGTTACTAATTTGAAGCGCTCGTGGCGTAGCTTGCTTAGATGTTCTTGATTGATCGTTGAAGTTAAGCAACGTTGTGCGCGGTCACAATTGGGATGGGTGACTGCAAGTGGCATTACGAGCTAAGCGCTTCCATGCTTCGGAGGGCACGTTAAATTGTCGGTCCCGGCTTTTGAGTCGTTAAGCCATGACGGAGGCCTTAAGGCGGCCTAAAAACTCCGTCACTAGAGTTGGTCACTAGCTCATACGAACTTACTTGCTTTTCTGTTACTAATTTTTTTATGCAAACTTTATCACCACTTTTAATAAAATATTTTAAGTGCACTTCTAACTTAGGCTGTGCGTTGATTGTCAGTCAGTCAGTCAGATAGTTATTAACCTAAGAAATTTATATACTTAAGACTATTACATTACAGTGTAACTTTAAAACTATCCAGATGTAGGTGATATAAAAGCACAGACTGCCAGAGGGCGGTATCGCGAATGGCCAGGACTACCAACTTAAGTGCTTCTTGAAAGCATTTTTATAATGTAGATGATAATAGAACATGGACGTCTAGAGATTTGATCGTAACCGTTTAAGATTGCGCGGAAATAGAGTGGAGCTTGTTTCGCTTAGCGATAGTATGTAATGATAAGCTATTTTCAATTATAGTTTCAGAATGTTTCTGTTAAGTACGGACAAACAGTACTAAAGCGAGAGTTATCTAGTGTGAGTTTGATTTGCTTTGTGACAAATTTGTAAGCAATTCTCAATCAGACTATTAGGGATGTAGTACAAGCAATTTTCAATCATACCTTGAGAAATGTTTCTGTAAAGCTAGGTTAGGACCAACAGTACCAAAGCGAAGACTAGTAAGAGTCAAAGGTCATTCGCTTTCCTTCTCTGACGTATCTAAATAGAACAGGATGAAGGACTTTGCCGGTTCTACTTTATTTCGTGTTTGTATATTTTCTTTTTGCTTGTCCATACCAAGTTTAGGTCTAAAATAAACAATAATTATAGATTTTATTTACTCTACAGAATAAAAATTACGCATTCATCCTTGACAGCCATTTTTGTGAAGGCAGTACACAAAAAGGTGGTGATATCGTCTGCATGTAAAAAAAAACAATCTGATTCTTAATGTTCTCAAGGTTTAAACTTAAATTCCCAAAACAAATACGAGTACTCACCCTGAATTTGTGCCCAAAGCCGATACCAAGTTTCCTTACGCGGGGTTCAATTCGATGGCCAGTGAGCACAAAAGCAAAATTTTTCCCTTTTTCCAATTTATAAAAGCCAACAGCGCGTATTCCCATTGAAGCACGCATCTTTACCCGCGAATTCCCACAAGTTATTGGCAACGTTTTACTAAACGGTCCGGCGATCAAACGAGCTCATACACAGGGTATCAGTATATAGCCGGTGCATTTCAAATGGATTATCTTGTGAAAGAGTATGATAGATGAAGGCGTCCAGTCACCCCGAACTGTGTAATATAACTACAGGTAGGTGGCAGCACAGGTAAAATTAGCACGCGCTATCGTTGCGTTTTGAGCTTTACGCCGGTAATTTCAAGCAAATTATTATATATTCAGTTTTATAATATAAGTAAGAAGTAAGATTGTCACTTTTATCCCAACGAGTAGGTACTACTGATGCTTGTTGGGACAATTTTAACTAGCAAGTCGAATCGAGTCACACATTATTTTGTAGTCTTTATTTCGTGCAGCCATTTCGCTGACGCGAGTATTCCACTCATATTGTAATAATTGGTATAACAGCTTGTTGGTTATCATTTTGTGTTATGCAATGAAATCTGTTTGTAATTGCAAGCTGCAAATTAAAAGTATGTATGTATGTTCGTATGAACTAGTGGCCAATTAAAAGTGAATAGTTACTGTGTCTGTTTCAGATAACTGAAAAGTTGCTTGAAAACCTCATGTTTTCTAGTGCACGAAAAAAGCCTTTGATGAGCACTTTAGATCCTTCCACCACACGATGAGTAGTAGTAGTACCAGCTTGCTAGAAGATCAAGGCTGAGAAGAAGAAGAGTATCTATTTTATCTATATGCAATGGATTTAAACTACATTTATAAAGGAATCTCCTTTTTTTTAAAATGACAACTATAAAAAGGAGATTCACATATACTAGAACAAATTTATTTTTTCTATTAAAGGTTTTCAAACATATCATCGCATACGATTTTTCTCTTGAGAGTATCAGCTGTTTTGTTCACACTATGTTTTTCTACATTCCGCTGGGTCACTGCGGCTCGCATAAACACTTTTGTGAGAACCATCGGCCGGTAATAAAGATAGATTAATGCCGTCCCTTCTTGAGCACAAGTGCCCAAATACCGCGACTTTGTATTTCTAAATTGACACAAATTTTGAAAAAAATAATAGAAACTTTTAGCATTTTTAATTTTATAATAATATTTTTTTTAGATTTATGGATTAAATAAAAATATTGAAATTCAATATAATCACGCTACCAAATTGATGAAATCGTAAAATAGGTGTTTTATTGTATCTATTGAACAGTAACTTTCCTAGGGCCCTAGATCTAACCTCCAAAGTGAAATATACAGACTGCATTTTATTTTCTTGAACTAGCATTCGATCCAGATGGTAGCCAATCACTCTCAAACAAAGAAATAGAACTTTAACTGAAGCTTTTACTTATTTCCTACCATTTTCCACCACCATAAATCCTCTCACTGAATTATTTATTCCGCAAAAGCTACCGTCCACTTTCAAATGCTCGCATACCACACATACAGAAAGCTGGTTACCAGCGTAGTCCATTCAGGACGATACAATCATGGCTTCTCCCCTTACTTTCTGTGATACTAAATATTTCTTCCAGGTCTGGGTGTTGTGGTACCATGGTTTTCGTAGTTTCTGATACCCACGACACAGGGAATCCTAGTGTGGGGTCAGAACTATGTATGTGACTGTTGGGTGTTATTTATTTATTATTATTTATTTATTTACTATCATCTATTGTAAAGGTTTTGTCGAGTTAGGTTTCTGTCAAATTAGCAACTATCTTACCACCTTTTTAGCTTATTCTATCCTACAGGAAGACATGGTCTATTCGTACGCTGACTAATGTCCGGTTTTTAATTTCTACTAACGGACGACAGATCGTTCATTACCAACGTTTTTATCTGTCGAAAGGCACCATAGATAGATAGATAGATAGAAAATTCTTTATTGCACACAAGAATGTACATAGGCGAACTTAATGCTAATTAGCATTTTCTTCAGGAGGCAGTGCATTGTAGAAAAAATGCTATGAGAAAAATAATAATAATTATTATTGTTATTATACATAAATAAATACAAATAATATCTACCTAATTTATAACCTATATACAAAAATACCTACAGGTGCTCAATTTTGATGACTGCTCTGTAGAGCAAGATAATGGTGATATAGTTTAGACTTGAAGATTCCTATGGATGAGGCTTGGCGTATTTGCATTGGAAGAGAGTTCCACAGACGAACCGCAGTAACAGTAAAAGAGTCTGTGTAGAAATTTGTGTTATGTTGTGGTGTCATGAGTAGAAGGACCATACATTTTTCAGGGCCCCTTCACACAAGTTTTTCTATAACTAGTCAGCAAATCTAAGTACCCTTTTTCTATGTAAATACAGCCTTAAGCTTAGGGATCGCATAGGGAAGGCATCGTCCGTTAATCTATCTTTATTACTATCGTTTGATGGCGATGAATTCGCACAGAACAAGAATCCTTAGAAAAAGAGAATAAAATAAGTAGCCCTTTTTGTAAGTGATGAGCTGGCACATAATAGACAGTATATAAAACGGAATGGCTACCTAAAGGCTGTTTGTAACCAACCAGTAGTAACCGTAGTAATACATACCACCTTGGGATGAATTGGGTATCCCTTTTATCTAGTTGCCATACAATACAAATGTAAAAAGTTGCTACTTAAGGGTCAGTTCATACTGAGACGCGACACAACGCGACGATGCTTGAAGAGGGCATGGTTTCTAACTCGCAACGCTGCGAGACGCATCGCAACGTCGCGACGCGCATCGTGAAGTCGCTTGCAGCGGCTCTCATTACACGTTATCACGAGTTACAGTTGTCAGGCCGCCCATTGTATTATGCATGTATATTTTTAAGAGCCTATGTTGTCTTTTTTTTATTCATATTGTATTGTATTGTATTGTATTGTATTGTATTGTATTGTTGTCTCGTTACACTGCGCGGCGCAGTGAGACGGCGTCTCGCGAGTTTTTGCGCGCCGCGAATTAATAATATGCCCGGTTCCAATATTCTACAATCAGACGACGAATCGTTGATTACCTACCATAGCAATATTGTTATCTGTTGAAAAGCGCCGAACGTAATTAATACAAATGTGCAATAAAAATAAATTGGTAAATTGAACTATTAGGTACAGTACCACTCAGCAGTTGCAATAGCAGGGCAAGACATGGAGATCAATGCGCTGATCTTCCGTGGTCGCGCTCACTAACTGATCCTTTTCAGAATTATTTGGTGACAGCTGGAAACAACCCAAAATATGAATAGGTATGAATTTTCGTATCACCGTGTCCAGTGCGGACGCGGCCTAAAGAAAGAAAACAGGTTGTAGGTAGATGTTCTTTTAGCATTTGGTATTTTCCCTAAGTAGTTCAATAGGATCTCGGCCCTGTAATTCCGAAACTTTTTCGACGCGTACATATAACTTGATTTATTCCGTAACGGCTAAGCATACTACACTTG
The DNA here is from genome assembly GCA_949320045.1 of Scotopteryx bipunctaria. Taxonomy (NCBI): domain Eukaryota; kingdom Metazoa; phylum Arthropoda; class Insecta; order Lepidoptera; family Geometridae; genus Scotopteryx; species Scotopteryx bipunctaria. The sequence continues at coordinate 4,951,659 of OX439450.1, read as the reverse complement.
ACAGGCTCGAGATTTATTACCCTTATTTTTTCCTTTGCCATAGGTAGTTTTGTTTATCTTGAAAGGTTATCTGAAATGGTGTAAATAACGAAAGTATGTTCAGATTAAGATATGCCTCAATAAACATCTTACTTGGGGTTGAAAAATATATTTTAGGCCTCTTTGCTTCATCCTCCGAAGTCTAATATACAAAGGCCTTCAATATATAATGTGATGATATATAAATGATTTCTTCATGTCATTTTGTCATTGGTCCATCGAATACCTACACTTTTGCAAGTCATTGCTAAAGTGGGAAAGGCAATGAATTTTTCATAACTTCGAATAACGCAAAAGTACAATAAAAATAATTTGTTTAAAAGAAACTAAATTACTTTCATTTCCGGTTTCCATTTCCTGTATTTTAATGGAGTGGCATAATAATAAAGCTGTGTAGCTACCGCTTATAGTTTTAAAAGCAAAAGTTGAAGTATTTTGACGACGAGAAAATTATAGGTAAAAGTTTATTTACCGGCTACAGCTAAGCGTGAATGATTATTATGATTTTAAATACAAGAAATGATAATACTCATACGGAAGGTAATACAAAACTCGGTGGTAGTCGTCGGTTCTTTCTTATAGTAAGACATTGGATATTATGGATACAAAAATGCCTCAAGCATTTTCGTGTTGCCGAGAAAATAGATTTTTAAAGGTGCCTTCAAAGGTTTTCTTTGATTATGACAAACAAAGGTAGAATAATGATATGGGTTCTCAAAAAAGCGTCAATTTCTGTTACACGAGAGAAGGATACACGAGTCCATGAAAAAAGAATATTCTTTGTGAAATCTTGTAGCTTCATACCTTTTGTGAAACCGGTTCGGTATTAAAGATTATTTCGGTACCTTTTAGAGATAAGCTGACAGCCTCTTTGGCTAACCTACAATAATGACTACCACAGTGCTATCTTTTCCTAAATACTTGATGTAAAACTTTACTATAAAACAGAAAGTATAAGAGTCAGTAACCCGTTCGTAACCGTCCCGGCACAAAAATGCATTGGTTTTGTGCATGGTTGCGGCCCGGTTATGCAACTAGGTAGTGAGCGGAGAGCCTAACACAAAGCCAGATATGAATATAAATTCAAGAGTAGACTGAAAAAAGAGGAAATTATTTCGTAAAAGATGACATGAGTAAAAACCGGTCAAGTGTGAGTCGAATTTGTACACGATGGGTGCGATGGTACGAATTTGTTATTGTATTGTTATTAAACTCTCTGTGAAAATTTCAATGCTCTTCCTATTACGGCTCATGAGTGGGCTATCCCACTGACAGACGGACGGATAGACGGACGGACGGTGGAGGCATGGTGGAGTAATAGGGTCTCGTTAGCACCCTCCGGGTACGGAATCCTTAACAGAACGCAGATGAAAAGCACTGAGTGTAAGAAAAAAGACATGTTGTGTGAACCACGCATAAAATGGATGCGAAGATGATGGCTGAATACAACAGATATCAACAGACACTCTTTTATAACGAAAACAATACGATAAAGGCTGATTATTCACAGACGGTGTCTCTGAGCCATCTATTTACCAAAACAAATTGTTGCAGCATCGCGCCGCGTGTGATACAAAACTCAGTAGAACGGTGGGTGTGACCATTCTATTCCATTTCCTTCGACACAGCTTAGAATGTTATAACTAGCTCACTTTGATTTCGTGAGAGATTTTTATGTTTGTGCTTTCGTAGAACGGGGACACCAATGTAGGAGTGAACTGCACTTCTCCATGACGGAGGTCTTTAGGCGGCCTAAAAACTCCGTCACAAGAGTTGTCCACTAGCTCATACGAACTTACTTACGTATCAGAAACTACGAGTTCCATGGTACCACCACACTCAGACCCGGGAGAAATATTTGCAGAACATGCAAACATTTCTTCCGCAGCGAGAATTGAACCCGCGCCTCTTGCGTCTCTGCTGAGCAATCACCCGCCACGCCACCGAGGCCGCAAAGAACAAAAAATCGTAAAATTGTTGTTTTTAAAATAGTTTGTCGTTAAACAAAGGTAAGTTAAATTGTATCATTGCATTGTGACATAACCATACGTATGTTGGCTGTGTTTTAGTTCTGCGATTTCAGCCCTACACGGAAGGGGATGCTCCCAGATGTCGCTAGAACAAATTATTTACTACCCTCTTTTGTAGAAGTTTTGCACTCCATATTTGTGAATGAGCTACCCGTAATAAGGTGAACGCAATATTTGGTAGGCCCATGTATTTGGTGAACCCGCACGTATTTTTTTCTACGATAGGCATTCGGTAAGGTACCCGATATTTGGATGGTGATTTGTCTTGGAATGGAAAAGGCCTAATGCGCTTTTACTGGACTAGGTTGATGGATTCGGGTAAATGGGAAATCAATCTTCAAAAGGAGATTTTTGTCTTTACGTTTAAGTACATTTGACAATTCTGAAATTTACCCTGTTGCAATATAAAAATAGTTTTTCTCTCATAAGTTATCTTAGAAATGGCGCATGGATTGGAGAAGCTCCTTTTGTGCACTTGAAATGATCTAACTTTTGGGTTTTAAGATATGACGGTTACCCTTAAGAAGTTTTCTTGGGCCTTTATCGGACATAAACTCGAATAGAAGTACGAATCGGTATATTCGGACTACCAACCTTAGAATTGGAAGGCATCGGAAGTCGTCCGTAAGTAGAATATTGAATCCGGGCATAAATCATCCAAATTTTACCAAAATCTAGTATATAACTCTCAGGTTTGTGTGTATCTGAGCGAGTCGCACAAAAACAGGTGGTACTGCCAAGTTTAAGTTGTTCAAAATAAAACACTGTCTGGAACAAACCACCACCATTTAAACCAGCGCAAATTAAACAATAATGATTTAAAAAATCCACAACACATTTCAATTAAGAGCTATAACTCTCGTCGTGTAAAAATAAAAGTAACGACCACAGGGTGAAATAAAAACCGTGCCACAGTGTAGAATATAGTTACTTGGAAAATTCACTATAAATACTTTATTTTAATCTGTGACTTCAAGGCTGATAAGAGGCTTCAAATTGGTGCTGATGTAACCGTCTGCATCAAATCAAGGAGGTTAATATATACAATTCGCAAGTACCACAATCTAATAAACTAATAGATAGATAAACTAAACTTACATAGCCCGACTGTTTCTTTTGTATTTTGTAAATTATGTTTGTATTAGTTGTAAATTTATTTCTGTTAATAAAGATGGATATTTATAAACTAATCATCATCAACCAAAGTTCACTGCTGGACATAGGCTTTCCATACTTCCAGGACGAACGAATAAATCTAATCAACACCTGGTCAACCTTTAAAAGGTAGGGAGTTAATTCAGAGTGACACAGGCAAGTCCATGCAATGAAATTAAAAAGTCCGGTTGAATCTGACCAATAACAGCCCGGGGACCGCCAGTCGGAACAACCGGGCATAATAAAAAACTCACATACATGTGTTGCAGGATTGAGTGCAATGACCAAGCCGGAGTTATTTTAATAAGGCTTTTTGTATAGAGAGCACTGGTGGACTAGTTGGTAGTGTCCCCGCCTTCCGATCCTAAGGTCATGGGTTAAAATCCGGTCGTGTACCAATGGATTTTTCTGTGGGAAAATTTGTGTGCGCTCTACCAGTACTATGAAACAGTGAAGGAAAACATCGTGAGGAAACCTGCGGCTTAATTAGCATGTCTTTTCTGTGGACAAGGCCGACTAAGCTGAGAGGGTGGAATAGGTGCTGGGCAAGCCTACTCCATCTTAATTCATCCCGGGCACTGCAGCGTCCCGTTTGTGAAGGTAAAAGTTGCCTCCTGACGCTGTATAAATCATCTACTATAGATGGTAAAAGGCCTTAGTTAGTTTTGTATAGAAAAATGTGCTCTTGTGTTATTGATAATTGGTTTTAGCGACTGAAACAATGTATGGGCTATACACCACTAGCATGTATCAGCAACCATAGTTCACTTGGCCTTTTTACGTCACTTCATTCATTTTATTGTTTCTCAGTGTGTAATTTTGTATACCGACTTGCGTGTCGTGAAATAAAAATTGTTTCTGTTCTATACTTGCACAGTTCACAGCATATGTACTGCGTTATCAGAGCTTTTACTTTAGCTAGAGGTAAGGTAATTACCTAACTTTCGTCTAAGGCCAACGTCCAAGTGTTTATGACATCAAAACCAACAGAATATTTCATTAAACAGTATGACAGTCCAGTAATGAGAACTGTAACATTATCACTTACAAAAGTGAATCGGCGCGGTCGCCATTCCGCGTAAATTGTCGCGAATGTTTGCGACCGAGTGCGTTTTACTGCCACGTGATTGTTGGGCTGCGTTTCCATGAATGAATCGAATGAATTAATGAAATTATTTCATTGTAAACCTTACAGTTGGCAACCGCCTTTAGATAGCCCGACTGCTTCTTTTCTAAATTATATTTTTATTAGTTGTAAATTTATTTCTGTTAATAAGTATAGAGAGGTGAATGGACATACTTTTCCAATAATAATTACAGTAATTTAGACACAAAGTAATTTAGCTTAGCTTTTGCTTTATTATCCGTCAGATAATAATGTTTAATTCAGGATATAATTATAATTAATAGCCTCACAACATTGTATTCATTAACTGCTGGCAATAAATTATTATTTTTACTGCCTTCCTTATTAGCAGTACTACGTCACAAGCTCGTAAACAAAATCCATTCGTTCATTACGTCTACAAGATTAGCTTCCTTAATAAAGTACATTATGAACATGCCCCTACCTCCGTTTTACTGTTTGTTACTTTATACGAAGTAAAAAAAAGTAATTTAGCTATGATGCCTTTATTACGGTCCCTTCAGACGTATAGAGTTATGACCCTTCTCATTCCCTTAGATAGCCCTTTGTTTAGAGGCATATACTTTTATGTAGGCTTTCCCTTTTTTACGCGTAAACTTTCTCTGTGTCGTAACTTGAACATGTTGTAAGGAGGCTGTACAAACTTTATTTTGTGGAAATTTTAAGGTCAGGGGTCGTGAAACGTGAACAAAGAAGAAAAAATAAACACAGGCTTCTCGGAAAAACAATATTTCGACTTTGTAAGTACAACAGCATTTTACGAACCAGTGTACTTATTATGGTATTAGATATGACAATAGTACCTACTACGTTCGCTAACAAAAATACACTAAATTATACAGGTAGGTACCATAAAATGTGTATCTGCCAATATACTCTCTCCGTGAATGACAAACATGACGCAACGCAATGTGACTCACGAATTTACGTTTCGCTACTAACTGATCTATACCACAACCATAGGTCACGTGAATAAATAATAATAAATAAATAACACCCAACAGTCACATACATAGTCCTGACCCCACACTAGGATTCCCTGTGTCGTGGGTATCAGAAACTACAAGTACCATGGTACCACAACACCCAGACCCGGAAGAAATATTTGCAGAACATGCAAACATTTCTTCCGCAGCGGGAATCGAACCCGCGCCTCTTGCGTCTCTGCCGAGCAATCGCCCGCCACGCCACCGAGGCCGTCAATATACAGCTATTTGATCCTACTATATTATAAATGTGAAAGTTTGTGAGGATGCTTGTATGTTTGCGCCTCAATCACGCCTACACGGATGAACGGATTTGAATAAAGCTTGGAATATACATAGTACATGTACGTACATATCACGCCCACATCCCTAATGGGGTAGGCAGAGCCACAAGTAAGCATAAAAAAACTAGCAGCCACTTCTGATTTAAAATCCTAAGATGGAAATGGTGAACCATGGTGACAGATGATCAGTCCATCGCCCGTGGTCCATCATTTTGGAGAGAATACTATCCCTTAGTCGACTTTTACGACATGCTCGGGGAGAGAAGCAGCTAGACGCATTCTTTTTCTTTACTTCCAGTCCAGCAGAGAAGTATAGTACATGAATAAATGTGCTGTGCTGGATGTGCTGGATTATTATACAGGCTATTTTCGATCCGGGTACCACGGGAGTAAAGCCGCGGGTGGCAGCTAGTATTTTCATAATGTGTCACGTTGTGCTGCTATGCCGCGTGTGTTGGTATGTGGGTGAAAAAAGTATTACTGAATGGTGTGACAGATGTGACATTGAAATAAATGAGGATCCCATCTCGTTCTCAATTGATAATTCATAACAAACCAACTTCCTGTTTCGAAAACAGGCTTCAGTATTGAAAAGCGTAACACGCAAACAACAAAATCGAATATTTCTACTACCTTTACCTGTATCCAATATTTCCCGATACTTGATAGGCCTGTATTGTCAGAGGTATAAGGTTGAAGTTTCCGTGTCGGAGTATTGGGATTGGGAAGTTTAGTAACATTGACAATGGGGGCCCGCGTACCGCCAAAATGTTTTGAACAAATATTCATTGGATGCAAATCCACCCGGCCAGTTGGGATTAGAAAATTGCGCGCGGCAACTATAGTCCGTGTGTGCAGTACGTTTTGCAAACGTTAGCTGTGTTTTTGTGAAAAATACAATCTGGTACGTGGATTACGCGGAAATTGGTTCGTTGCTCACTTGCCATTACTAACTCTGAATAAATAAATAACAATGCCTATTTTTTAGTCTATCAATGGTACACTCTACTTCCTCGTTTGTATTCGATTAGAAATATTTTAAAGTGTATAAAATATAACTCGCAAAAACTGTAACTAAAAAGTCTAAATATCAATTAACACGAACTGAAAACTTTGGCACATTTATTTTATTTAAGCTTATTTTATTGTTTATGACAAAATCATAAGTAACACTAACAGTACGGTCAATGGGTTTATTGAGCCCTTCTTGTAAATACCTAATGCAGAGGTCAATGTCAAAATAGTTTTGCCCTCCCGAAATAATTCGATAACATAAATCATACACCTTAATATAGAGTGTCGGTTGGAATTCACACCCGCACCCCCTTAATGGGGGTAAAGGCTTAAGGGTTGTTGTAATTAACATTTTTATACGGCCGATTTGCATATTGCCGTGATAACTTTATGAATTTAAATTTATTAAAGGTTGCGTCGTGTTGCCCTCGCTGGGAGGTAAAGGGTTGATTTTAATAAAGAAATAATGTGCTTCTTTGCGCAAAAATAGAACGAAGGTTACAAAAAACCAGTTCAAAATCAAGACAAAGGTATTTTAATTTAAATTGGATTATTATGAAGATTCAAATTGGTCATTTTATTAGTAAGATATTTGTTTGAGAGAATAGTTTAAATTGTATAAGTATTAGTATAATAATAAGCAAATATATTGTTCTTACAAATATAAATCTGGAAATGCAACTCAAGAGTCATTGAACAAGACCCTTGTTATTCCCATAACCATGTCTCGAAAGTACTTCACCCATAAAAATATGCGAAAGACGTTGCACTAAAGTTTCAATCGAGTTTCAAGCGACAAGTAGAAAGTTAGGACTAGAAAGGTGCATGGAACAAGTTTTATTGTGCGGCACATACTGGGTTCACTTTTGGCAGGTTTGCCCGAAATATTTTTGATTATAAAAGAACAGGTATACATAGATTACGTAGTCTACTATCTATCCATTCGAACCACAAGCGAAAGGAATTAAAGTGCGCGTCAAAGGCTTGCACATGACACGTCTTCGAACTTTTTTAAGTTCTACGACATGCTGGTTTCCTTCACCGTTTGAGAGTACTGGTAATTTTCCGAACAGAAAAATTCATTGGTGCATGACCGGATTTGAAATCACGGACCACCAGTGCTTTCGTTGTATATGTCCGTAGAATAGAAGATGATAATATATAAAAATTACATCTTATTAGACCGAGGGCGGAAATTCTCTAAGTATCTACCTTTTTAAAATCTTGAGAAACCTTAGAAATATTCGTATACAAAAACCATAGGATCCCGTAAATTCCTGAGAAACTTTCTTCTAGAATACTACAATTATGTCTTTAGTTAAATAAAATTTTGTCGGCTGTCTTTGGACAAATAGTAGGTACCAGTTCAATTACCTTTTTTCACATTTGTTGTGATCAATAAGGCATGACTTTCATTGTAAATGCCTATAATTGATTTTAAATTTCACTTGCAATGAAAGTCGATGACGTCTAAAATATTTCATTTTGTAATTCAGAATTACATACGCATAGTTTATCAACAAACTAGAATACTCGGGGTGGTCCCGCAAACTTAAAAGTAAAAGTTGCTTATAAAAGTTCAACTCATTTACATTTTTCTCTAGCTTCATCTTAAAACCCGCAATGCAGGTGGAGTAACTCTATCAGAGTCGCTGTAACTGCAATTAACATGCTAATATACCGCGGGAAGTCTTCTACGATATAACTAAAGCCTTTTACTATCTATAGTAGATGATTTATACAGCGTCAGGAGGTAACTTTTACCTTCACAAACGGAACGTTGTAGTGCCCGGGACGAATTAAGATGGAATAGGCTTGCCCAGCACCTATTCCATCCTCTCAGCTTAGTCGGCCTTGCCCACAGGTAAGACATGGTCAATATAACTAAGCCGCGGGTTTCCTCACAATGTTTTCCTTCACCGTTTGAGAGTACTGGTACAGCGCACATAATTTTTTCACGCAGAAAAATCCATTGGTACACGGCCAAGTTTGAACCCACGACCTTATGATCGGAAAGCGGGGTCACTACCACCAGTACTCGCATATAAACCATTACAGTAAAATGTTGAAGTATAACTAGGTAGAAGGTGTATAAAAAACCCAATATCTCATTATTAGTGAAACGCCCCGTGACGTCCGCGCTGCCTTTTTTTCATACAAACTTCATCTTCCTGCTACGTCTTACAGGAGATGAATTTCGGAAATTCCTTCCTTATTGTAACCTCTACATCATAAGAAAAATAAACCCTCCAAGATTTATACTTTTAAGACTTATGGTTTAAGTTGTGTGTTGATTGTCATTCAGCCAGGTGTCAAAGTAAAATCTTTATATATTTACATACATAATTATCATGCTCGTATCCCTAACGGGGTGGGCAGAGCCACAAGTAATTATACACTTGCAGTCACTCCTGATCCAAGAGTCCCAAGATATGGTGAACCATGGTGACAGGTGATCAGCCCATCGCTGCAGATGGTCCATCATGTTGGAGAAGATATCCCTTAGTCAACGCTTAAGACATGCTCGGGGTGAAAAGCAGCCGGACGCATTCTATGTTATTTCTTTACTCCCAGTCTAGCAGACAAGTATTCAGACTTTAATAAAGTTGCCTCAACTTATAACTTACTTCCTAGATTCTGTACCTTATTGGTATACGATAGAAATGTAACTTCCTCCACCGCACGCTAGAAGGCTAGATTTATGAACAGCAATAAAATTTAATTATTGAGGATCGTAGTGATAAGGAACTAGAGTGCTGTGCGTGTATGAGTTTCCTATGCGATTTGTAACAGTTGAGGGTTTAAATGGTGCGTAGACTAATACGACGCTGGTAAGGAAATGGTAGCAAATTACGAGTCATAATAATTAAACGTCTTGTGGAATTGTATAGTTTTACCTATGCTATAGGTAAGCCATGAGAGCACTGGTGGTCTAGTTGGTAGTGACCCCGCCTTCCGATCCTAAGGTCGTGGGTTCGAATTCGGTCGTGTACCAATGGATTTTTTTGTGCGAAAAATTTATGTGCGCTATACCAGTACTCTCAAACGGTGAAGGAAAACATTGTGAGGAAACCCGCGGCTTAGTTAGCTCCGCACGTATTGACCATGTCTTACCTGTGGTCAAAGCCGACTAAGCTGAGAAGGTGTAAAAGGTGCTGGGCAAGCCTATTCCATCTTAACTCGTCCCGGGCACTACAGCGTCCCGTATGTGAAGGTAAAAGTTGCCTTCTGACGCTGTATAAATCATCTACTTATAGATGGTAAAAGGCCTTAGTTTAAGTATTTACGTCAGGCCACTCCCAAAATGTTTACAGACACGAGGACAAAATCAAAATTGATTCTGCCTTAACCTACCCCCAATGCCTCGGTCCACTATTAACCTATTGAATGCGTTGGAGGACGTCCGAGTTATGTGGTTGACGTACCTATCGTTTTGAAAAGAGATGGATTTAATCCTATGAACTAGATATGCTAATTGCTCGATAGCTGTGTGAAATGTCAACATTTTTATTTATTTTTCATGATAAAAAACAGACACGGAGTAGTAATTAAGTGACACTTTTCTCCATACACAATTTAGGATGGTTCACATATTATAAGCTAATTTTAGGATAAGCTATGAAAAACCAGCAATTTACTCGTATACGCAACAAAAACAAACCAACTACATGCAATTACATCACTGCAATTATTTACACGTAAAAAAAAAACAGTAATTGAATGCGTGAGGTTTACGAGACATTCGTTTCAGTCATTTATCTGTCCGGCCACTCGGTCGTTCCGGACGCTCGGCAAATCCGTTCCGGACTGACATGACTGACAAGGCATAGGCACAACGCAAAGGCAGTTCAGCAACTTCGTTCTATCCTACTAACATCATCAATGTGAAACTTTGAGAGGATGTGAGTATTTTTTTTACTCAATCACGCTGAAACTCCTCAACGGATTTGAATAAAACTTGAAATGTACACACGTAAATAACAAAGGCTAGTTTTTATCTGAGTAACACACAATATAGTTTAAACCCATAAAATTGTATGTAAAGCGCCAGAAAACGAATTGCGCCTAATTATGACTACAGAAAAAAATGCAACAAGAACACGAAAGAAGAAATCTTATAAAAATTAAATAAGAAACTACGTTTACCGTAATAAACTTGAAACTAATACAAATATGAAGACCATTAGTAATCAATTTATAGATAACTCAATTTATCCAGATCATTAATTACGGTTGAAGTCGATCCTTCGTAATAGAATTAAGTAACCGTTAAAGGTTTCTGATTGTGGCTTATTAGCCACATAGTTCCGTTTTAGTTGAAATTTCAAGTTCTTTTTGTTATTATAAATTACTTCTCTGCTGGACTGGGAGTAAAAAAAAAATATAGAATGCATCCAGCTGTTTTTTACCCCGAGCATGTCTTAAGAGTCGACTAAGGGATAGTATCTTATCCAACATGATGGACCATCTATATGGGCGATGGGCTGATCACCTGCCACCATGGTCCACCATACCCATATTGGGACTGTTGGATCAGGACTGGCTGCAAGTGTTCTTATAATTACTTGTGGCTCTGCCCACCTCGTTAGGGATACGAGCGTGATAATATGTATAAATTGAAGATTTAGAAATGTAGGAGTTGGCATACTGCACAAAAGCTTTCCATTGCGGCCCACGGCCTGCCCCCAGAGACAACACGTGCGAATGGACAGCGATTTTGGCAACACGGTGCGTTGTTAGCTTTGATTGTGCTCTCTCATTGATTTTTGCATTTTTTTTACTTGATGAATTGGGTCGGGCTTTGGCAAAAGCTAAGCGTTTTGGCGACCGGTGACGCGGTGGACTGTGCCAAAAACTAGATTAGAATTTTACCTGGGATAGAAAGTGCGGTAAAAAATAAGACTTATGGAGCAGACGAAGCTTTGAACTATGTATGTTTTCATGTAAAAGCATTACGACACGTTCTTTTCTAATTTTACATTAAGAACCATAAATACTTGCTCTAACATTGCTTATATAATTTTCACAGTTTGTCAGCTTCGACTAGCACATCTTTCGATTCAGTCTTTCGATTTGATATATGTAAAAAGTAGTGGAATGCCCGCAGTTTCACTCGCGTAGAATAAATTCTTTTGAGTGCATCTCATGTTTGATTAGCCTTGACGCCCCGTTGCACTTCTTTGGTAAACATTTAAATTCATCATCATTTTGTACTGAAATTCAAATCAATTTTTAAGAAAATCGGACCACCCAATGAATAGTTCCAATACTAATCTTTAACAACTCCTCACCCCGTTTTGAGGGTAGTTTTAAAAATAGCGTAGACTTTTATGAAATGTATTGAAGAGTATTTTATGCTAAGTTTCAAGTTTGAGAGTTCAAGGAATACGATTTTTCATATACCAATAAGTCAGCCACGACAAACTCTTTTATACTGTGTTATGATTATAATTGGTTTTTTTTCGTATAATTTCTCCCCCATGCATCTTCATCAGACTTTCTAAAGCTCACAATCCTGGGTGTAATCCAAAACGCACCAACAGCTGAACCATAATTCAAAAATACACTCCGTCAGTGTCATCGAACTGGCTGAACTGCAAAGTGGAGACATTTCATCTAATTCCAACCGAACACAGACCAAGGAAAGAGTCACACTCTAGCTAACACGAGCAGCTATTCATGTCCCTCCTTGTGTATGCGTATGTGTGTGTTCGTGTATATGCGTTTGTATGAGTGCGTGTGCGTGAGTGTGTGTCATTGATAAGCTATAGCATCCTAGCTTGGACCAAATTCAGGCAGCATCATTTTTTCAGATGTGCCTGTGTTATATTACTTTTTTAAACATCCTATTGGTGTACATCAAAATATTTTACCTTGGCTTGCAAGCAAAACATTTGTCGAGTTTCCCTTCAAGACCGTTGGAAGTTTAACCGTTTTCACAAAATTAATATTTTACAGAGTGCCAGCCCATCATATTATTTTGAAAAAGGTCTCCAAATATCATAAAATGTTCATGTAAAATTCAGGATTCAGGTTTCAGGTGTCGACTCTCGTAAAAAATGCCCTAACGCTCAGTCATGAGCTTATGAGTTAATACTTTGTGGTTATCGCCATACGAAAATATGACTATTGGACCACGTGACTTTTTCCACGCTATTTTTTTTTCATACGAATTTCGCTGTGTCCTTCTGGAGTAGATTTCAGTATAAACAATATCTTCCCGCTGCGTCCCCTAGAAGTTGAACTTTGGAAATTCCTTTCTTAGTACATCCCTACACCATAAAAGAAATATACCCTCCAATTTTCATTCTTTGAGGACTTTGTTTAAGTTGTGTTGTGTCAGTCAGTATTATTTATATTAAATATTGCTGTAGCTAGTATACTACGCATCTTTCGCCTCTATCTTAGTCTAATTAGGGTTTCCTTACCCCATCCAGCCATCCATCATGTGACAGCGGCCGAAGTAATTCAGTAGCCGCTATAAATCTCGGGAACAACCCAACATGGCGGAATTAACCGCGTTGATCATCGGGTTATTGTTAATTATTGATATGAATATGATTTGTGGGTGTAATTTGATGATAGACTGATGAAGCTTATTCTCATAAACTACGTAAGACCACTCATTTTTAATTGATAAAGTGAACATACAGAGCTTTCTTAACCGTATATTTGAAATAGTAGGTATCCATACAGGGAATGTGACCTTGGCACTTGACAAAAATTGCTTGTATGAATTGCTACAACTTGACAACAATGCCGGCCGAAAACGGCAGCATCATTTTTCAGTCCTAGATTGAGAAGAATTTCTCGAAAAGACCGTTTAGGTTTTAGTCTTTTGGGTCCAACCAGTTTTATCTCCATCTCATTCTAGTTGACGGATCCGGTCACAGCCGGATATTCCCGACAATAACCCGCTAAGTGCGCCTACCGGACGAACGCTTTTACGATGCCGTATAAATGCCATGTCGTTATTTACTTTTTGAGGGTGTCGCGCGCTTCTGTAGCTGCCGGTGGTTATAGCTTGCGGTGTATTGTATACAATTTACGATGTGTGATGGAATTCTTGTATACAATAGAAGGGAAAAAAGTAAGTACATACATACAGTAGTCTAGAATGACCCGGCGTCCAATCATCGTCAAAAATTGCGTGCGTTATAACAGCACTCTTAAATGGTGAAGGAAAAAAAGGCCTTTTACCTATAGTAGATGATTTATACAGCGTCAGGAGGCAACCTTTCCCTTCACAAACGGGACGCTGTAGTGCCCTGGACGAATTAAGGTGGAGTAGGCCACTCTTAGCGATAAGACCGCCCATTGTACAGTTTTTGTTTGTTTTTATACTTACTTTTCTGTGTTTTTTTTTAGTGTGCAATAAAGTGTTTATCTATCTAATATCATGCCTGTTTTCCATGAGGGTTGGTAGAGACGGATCTCCATTAGCTACCGTGCTGATATACTCATCACATTATTTACCCAAGCTCGTCGGTACTCGGTAGGAGATACATTAAAAAAGCTCTACGAGTACGTGTACATAAACAGGTGTAAATGCAACGTAGATTTAAGACGTGTCCAAGTGATCCCAGTGATATTAAGGAATATAAATTTTTGACTTTGACTTTGACTTTGAACAGTATTATATTTTCGATAGTAATTCAAAAAGCTCTAGTATACATCATCTTCCTGCCCTTATTCCACTCTCTGTGGGATAAGGGCAGGATTTTTATTTTTTCTTTTTTAATAAAAAGCTCTAGTATACTTGACAACAATAATTATCTTTCAAAGTGACCAAGAGTGTTTAAAAACTATATGACTGGCAGAGAAGCTCGTCAAAGCCCAATTTCAGTCGACTAGTCGACGTGCAATTTTCCAAAAACAAAGGAAAAACAACATTTTTATAAAGCCTCCGGCAAAACAAACGTGTAATCCCGTGGCCATCATTTCAACTGCAACACAGTTAAAAGTGAAGAGATTATGTCCTGCCGCTGACCAACGTAAATTCTAGCCGGTTGTGTGCTCGTTCTGTTGCACTTTTTAGGATGCCTTTTTTAAACAACATATATTTTTTTATAGTCCAGATAATCTAGTGTTAGGTGTATAGAAAATACATGCGTTTCCTACTTCTCATATCTATATAAAACAATAAACATTTTTGCAATCAACCAATCAGGCCAAACTACTGAAGCTAGAAAGCTGAAATTTGAAAGGTAGCTTTCTTTTATAGGAAAACTACCCACAATGGCGGGATTTTTTCGAAATTCTACTCCTAAAGGGGTGAAAAGAGGTAACAAAGTTTGTATGGTAACTTTTTAACGGGTGGTGTGATTAGCTTGAAACTCGGTTTAGATACTTTAAATCCAAAATAAATGGACACGTATTTCAGTTTTTTTTTTAAATAACCCTCAAAAGCGAGCGAAATGGGTTGTTAAAATTGACACCACGCGAGTGAAACCGTGTTCTACGCCTACCGTGTGGGTAAATATTTGAGATATATGCATAACTACATTATGTACTTACCTTACCATCCTATACTTACTCATAAAATATACCGAATGGAGTAAAACTACAGTCTACATCACCCTGTATGCTTTGAATACGAATATTCAACCATTAAATCATTGAAATTCTATTGAAACCTAATTTGCGCTCGCTTTGCAATCCATTTGGGTGTAAAATCAAATTATGTTGGTAATTTCGTTAGTATCCAAAGTTGGATCTGGGTAATGTTCAGTAATTTCAGGGCACAGTGAAAATTTCCATACGATAGTATCGTATGTTTGATTATAAGTCGATTGAACACCGACGGCAGGAAGCCTCATCATTGGCGTCGATAGTATCCGTGACATAGGACTCAAAAGTTTACGAAACAATGCATCAACATAAAAATGAGTGGTCATACTTTCCTTTGCACTCAACATCCTATCAAAGTCCAAGCAATTCTCACTTTAGTTAAGTTTACCACAATAGTATTAACATAAACCCTTTTAAAATTTATACAAAAAATCAGGCTCGTTTCCCATAGCCAAGAAGAACCTAGGCAAATGGAAATCCGTGCTCTGTACCATGGATCCAGCCTTTGTTTTCTTAGCCTTTTTCTAAAACGTTTACGGTTCACATGCGCCTAGATTTCCTTGCAACGCGAACAAATCTTCTTAACTATCGTTTTAGCTCTATTCCTTGACAAACTCTGCAGCCGTATGTTCACCATTAAGCTAGCATATTTCTGAGGATATCTTATCCCACTACATGCTTGCATAATATTTAAACCATGAGTCGTGTTCCAAGCCATAGACGCCCCTATTAGTCGTGCATGCAACGGGCGCATGCAACTCGACTGTTACACAGTTTATCAGAGATCAAGGAGCTTCATAGTCGCGAATGTACCGTAGATTACGAAACAGTTACTAGCTAGCTAAATTACAGTTTGATTACTGAAACGCTGATAAGCTTGCCCCTGAACTATTGCAGTAGTGTGATTATTGATTACGGTTAAAACGACTTGAATTTAGCTTCGGTTACGGCAATTTTCTTTACTTTACGGAGTGTTTGTTTCTATCATATTAATTTTATCTTAAACTCCTTTGAGACAAGTGTATCATTTCAATCTAAAATCTTTTAGAATAAAAATCTTAAAAAAAAGTAAGTTCGTATGAGCTAGTGGCCAACTCTTGTGACGGAGTTTTAAGGCCGCCTAAAGGCCTCCGTCGTGAAAAATCTTAAAGAAACACATGGATAAAAATGATCAATAATTGCGTAGTGAATATTTTTGTGATTCACTAGGCAAGATCACAACATTTTTGTTTATCAATGATTGGATCACAAACACGCATTGATTGTAATAACCAGATTATGTTTTTAAAAGATGCAGCCAGCGGTGTAGACTTTGCCAAGACGTAACGTAGATGCAGGTCTCCTCAGTAGACATGGTAAAGAGCAAATATAGACGACGTATCGCGGACACCACTCAGAGGAGATTACAAAAGCTCGAAAAGAAAATGTCAAGTTTCTACTACTTGCGTAGAGCAGGGTACGACAGGAATTTTGAGTTCACGCAAGTTTAAACAATCCATTATACCAAAACCGTAATACCATCAAATGACAGTAGGTGGAAGTCCGTCACAGCTTACGGGCATTGGGGCCGTAAATCTGTGAAACTATCCGCAATACACTAGACGTCTGGAGTGCACTTAGTACTGTCCTAGAGTTGGGCGCTGGTGCAAGTTTACCAACTAACAAAATAATCCTAGAACTATGACAGATCTCTATGATAGACTGCATCTTTATAGGTCTTTTACCTTGATATTTTAACCTTATTTTTGCTAATGTTGCTAAAAATTAACTAGAGGATCTGCTTTATAGAAGATTTCGTTCATTTTCGTATTTGCGGATGTATCTACTCACAACTTTACTGTAGTCACAAAAACTATTGAATACATGTGCCTCTGACTACCCCTTTACACATCGTCAAATAATCTTTGGAGCCTAGACATTTGAGATAGTCTAGTAGTATACAGTCGAGCGTCTTTTCATGTTTTATATGACAATAGATTTCGAGTTACCTTACCACTTCCGATTTTTATGGTATAACATTGCAACGCTTTCAGTGTATTCCTTAGACGTAGTCTTCACAATCGGCCATACCGGTTTATGCGCTTTTTAGCGCCTCGGAAAGAGAAAACGACATCTTAGAGGGCAGCAGCTGCGCCGAGACCCCTCGTCGGCGTTTAGTTGCCTGTGAATTATTTTTCTTGCGTTACACACAGATACAGTTTCAAGATAGAATTTTACAAGAAAATTGCAGCTTTAAGAATATTTTGTCGCGCAAAATTCTTCTAACAAGACTATGTTATAGTAACACTTTGTTGCTAATGATGCTTGAGAACGTGTTGAACTGCAAGATTTGAGTAAGCTCAAGTGTATATACGTTTTTAATTTATCTTATAAATTGGAGAAGTAGGCAGGCATACAAAATCTTACTTCTTACTTATATTATAAATGCGAAAGTTTGTGAGTTTGGATGTTTGGATGTTTGTGGCTCAATCACGCCTAAACGGCTGAACGGATTTGAATGAAACTTGGAATATACATAGTACATGTACTGGATTAACATATAGGCTATTTTTTATCCGGGTACCACGCGAGCGAAGCCGCGGCCGGCAGCTAGTATTAATATAAATCATGACTATTAATCAAAATAAAGCTCCACTATGCATAAACATCACATTAAGCAATGACTACATTTTCGCTATGTCACTCTGGAATAACTACTGAAAATAGCTCATCTCATTCACGCACGGTTCGGCTCATCAGTCAGCATCGTGAATATTTGGCGTTTCGTGTGTCAGCCGTGAATATTCAATCGATAGTGTCAACTACGCTTAACACGCGTATGGTTGGTAGATGAGTACTACATAGTTAGGCATATCTTTTGTTGCTTACCATGCCAGACTGGAAGGTAAATTGCGTTTGAAATAAGTTACCAAGTATACTGGGTGTTGTAGTAAGTATTATAAGTACCTATGTATTTACAAAAAAGGGTACCTATATAAGTATTGTATCAGGCATCTGGTGCCTTATAGTACTAGCTTTGCTTAGTCTGAGGCTAGATGGCGCTGTATCAAATGTCCACAAATATTTTTTATCTTACTAATATTTTAAAAGCGAAAGCGAGGATGTGTGGATGTAACTATGTATGTTTGTGCCTCAATCACGTCGTACTGGTTAAACAGATTTGAATTAAACTTGGAACATACATAGTAAGTGTGCTGGAATAACATATAGGCTACTTTTTGTATGCAAGCGAAGCCGTGGGCGAAAGCTAGGTAATAATAAATCTCTTACAATTAAAACTTTTTGATGAATACCTCTAGACCTTCTCGTTGTAACATCACCCCGACTCTACGAATAAAACGTTTAAGCCTAACCTAACCACTTCTTTCCCTATTACTATACATTATTCCATATTAAAATAACGCAATAAAATCGCAAGACGTTGCCTGTTTAAAATAACAGATGACAGTGCAATGTTTTATTCATTGCCGGCTCGGAGGGAAAGTTCGTCGGCCGATAACTTTGAAAGACGCCGGTGTAAGATGAAGTCCGCGGTAACGCCAATTTACATTTTAATTGGTTCTAGCGTGGAATTATAAAGCAAATTGCCTATAGTTTACATAAGTTACCTGTTCTATGTCGGCCAAAAATGTGGTTTACCACCCTAAACTTGAAACCAATTTGCATGTCACAAAACAACAAGTTTGATTTTCTCTTACAAATATTCTGACAGTTACTAATGTATTGTCTTAGCGCGATTTTGGTTACACAGGAAGTTTAATCAAAACTGGTAGACTACTTTTTTGGCAGATCTTCACATTCTAGAATATTGGAACCTGGTATCTGCATTTGTGATGCTTAAATCATGATATTGTAAGTACTTCTAATACGGAATCCACGAGAAGTAGTAGAAATCCAGAGCTTTTATTTAGAACAGTACTTTAGAATTCTATGCCTTACAACATCAACTTTATCCAAGTTCGGTTTTAGCACAGTTTTTAATTATCGACTGGTGTAGTGCAGCAAAAAGCAAAGTTAATAGGAAGCTGATTGATCGACGGTAGTATGAAGTGTCTGAGTGAATTGAAGTGGGAAAGAGGCATAAAATATTTTACGAATATTGATATCGCTAATTCTCTGTTAATTATTTTAGACACTATTTTCAAACCTACTCCATCTTAATTCGTCCCGGGCACTACAGCATCCCGTTTGTGAAGGTACCTCCTGGCGTTGTATAAATCAGACGTAAACTGTGTAGTACAGACGGTAAAAGGCCTTAGTTAATTTCTCTGAAAAGTACCTATTTACAGTACAAAGGAAACAGTTGGGCTAACTAACTTTTCTATACTCGTACATTCTCTCGGGTTGATATTATTTATTTATTGGTTTGCCAGTCCATAATGTTTCTTCTTGCATTAAAAGAAAGGCATACTTCTTAGACGCATCAAGAGATAACATTCATCAATCACAGGGAAAGATAAGCAAGAAACTTTTTGTTGGAGTTACAGAAATTAAATGAAGATAGACATTTGTCATTTTCTAGGGCCTATTAGACATTTCAGAACCCATCATTCTATTATTAAAACCGCCAACACATATCAAGTCTGAGTAAGGGTCTCTGCCCACGACGTCATTCCGGACCGACACTAACCCGGAACAAAAAAGCAAAGCAAAACATTTGTCAAGTATAACTTTTACTAAGTTTTTATATCCAAAACACCAGGATACAGTTTATTTTTCAGCTTAGAAAACAATATCTCTGCTCTTCATACAACACAGTGTCAAATAACAGATCATAGTAAAAAAAAAAAAACAAAATTGTTGACATTTCACACAGCTCCCTCCAGCCCCAAACCAAGCAAAGTTTATACTATGGGAACCAGATTGCTGATACGGTAGTACTTATATACGTTTTTTTGTAAATACATACAACCCAGACTCGGAAAAAATAATTACAGAACATACAAACATTTCTCCCGTAGCGGGGATCGAATCCGTGCTTCTTGCATCTCAGCCGAGCACTCGCCCGCCACGCCAGAGGTCGTCAAAATAGTGTTGGAACTATTTAGTAAAATACTATGACAAATAAATTACATAGATAGATAGAAAATTCTTTATTGCACAAGAAATAACATGTACATAGGCGAACTAAATGCTAATTAGCATTTTCTTTCCAGCTAACCTTTGTGAAATTTGGAGAACAAACAAAGGTAGTGCTTTATATAGGAGACTAAAATAGAGCAGTATATATAGGAGAGTTAATTAAGCAGTAAGGAGGTAACATCTAAATATTATTGTGTACATCTGTTACACAAGCAAACTTTTTACAGGTCATTGCTTTGTTTTTAGTGCCAGGACGATGTCAGTCCGGTTAAAAAGAATACTCGTAGCTACCAAGTATGAGTAGAATGTATGAATCAATTTTTGACTACCTCCTAGCACTTTTACTGCTGAGTAAGGACGTCTCTATCAAACTTTTTAGATGTCAATGACCGTGAATAGGTACTTCTAACGCCAGGCATGCAGACCGCGTTCTGAGCAAATCCGATAACTGCAATCGCAGACTCAATTCCGCCAACACTATTACTGACGAACCAGCGTTGAATCTTATAGCACGTCGTGTCTTCACGACATGGTGACAGTAGCAAGCGAAACCGTAGCGACATCTTGTTCTGTCGCAAAATCGCAGCGGGCTTATATAAGATTGCGTGCAACAAAATTGAGTGTTTTAGATGTCAAAAGGAGCTTCGTAAGCGATTATTATCAGCTAAGATGCACGTCTATTTGCCTATAGGGCTGAAATATAAATTACTAGCTTCCACCCACGGCTTGGCACGCGTTATACCCGCATAAAAAGTAGCTTAAATGTTATTCCAGTCTACGTACTATGTATATTTCAAGTTTCAGACAAATCTGTTTAGCCGTTACGGCGTGATTGAGGTATAAACATCATCATATCTTCACAAACTTACACATTTATAATATTAGTAGGAAGAAAGAAAAAAAAATCAGGTGACTCAATATCATCCAGCTATATAATCTAAGCTAATAACATAAATACTAAGGTTTTTGAGGGTATTCGTATCCTGGCTGATAGCTGTAAGGTAACCCAAAACGCAATGATAGTCCTTTTTAATCGACTAGCATAGAGGTAGCTGCATACATACAAACATACATACATTATATACATAATATCACGCTTGTTTCCCATAGAGTTATGCAGAGAGTTAATTACAAAAGTCTGAAATAACTAAAAATATTCATAGTTTTGTATTAAAAAGCGACATAAATAATACCTTTCTTTAGCAATAACAATAACAGCAAAAACCAGAATCCTAACAGGCACTAAAATAAACAAATAGATAAAAAGCGAAAAGGGGTTTTGCGGCAAGTGTCCTCGAAATCACGATTCAGCCCTTGCGATTATTCGCTATCGAGTTTAGGGTCGTCCCTGAAATTCAATAATACGAACAACGGTAAAAACGAAACGGCCCAAAAAGTATTGGGGTCGCTCGACAAATTTTCGGACGTTGAATGTTTAATACCTGCCCGAAATAAAGTGTGCCAAGATTTTTTCTTTTTTGTTCTAGACCCACAATTACGACAGCGAAATGGTAATGGAGAACGCAGCTATAGGCATCATTTGAATAATCTTGGTGATAATATTCAACACGTTTCACACAATAGGGGACAATACCACAAATATAACTAGATAAAGCAATGCATATCAAGCAAAACAGCAGAATTTATCACACCTATATCACGATGTAATGATCCGGTGGTCGCTATTGCAGCAAACTCTTGTAAAACCGGATAAATCAATTATGCTATCAGTACCACAGGTAATCACACAGGTAGCATAAATACCATTACTGTCAGGGAGAAGCCCAGGCGACCACAGAATACATAACAATAGGTAAACACTACCAGCTTAGTATATACCTAGTAGTGAGGATAGTTTTCAGTGAGTTTTGTCCCACCTGTCACGCCATATCTACCAGAAGATGGTTTTTTCGTTTAGTTTTTTTTTGCAAGGAAAACTGGAAAATAATCCATCTATCTCTACCAGTAGAGATGGTTGAACGAACTGGCAAGTTTTTTTTTAGTCTTATTGTGACCTTAATCAATTTCCGGACAAGTTTTTTCTTCAAATTCGATCCCAAAGTTATCCAATTATTAATTAATCAAATTATGACGATTGGAATATTACAGTCAAGCTAACAATTTTATTACAAACGTACAAACAAAGTCACCGAATATCTGGTCGTCGAAATATGTCCATAATTAACCACCTGCCTAACATTGACGGCAAATAGATGAGCTCGGCTGCCTGATTCCGTGTTGTGTAATCAAGAATTTGATGATTCGTTTACTGTATTTGCATGATAAACCGCATGACACGTAGGTATATACGTACATAGGTGTAGGTACAGTAAGCATCTACATATAAATTGTTATCAAAGAAAACCAAGTGAATTAAATCTATAAAATAAGGTTTTCAGACATAGTCCATTTACTGCTGAGTAAGTTCGAAATCATGTGTCAAGTGCATGAAAGAAGCCTTTAAGGAGCACTTTAAATCTTTCCCCACCTGGTTCGAAAGAATTAGTGTATGGATCTCCCTCCAGTATGTATGTATGTTCATATGAGGTAGTGGCCAACTCTAGTGACGGAGTTTTTAGGCCGCCTAAAGGCCTCCGTTATGGCTTAACGACTCTCCCTCCAGTTGGAGTTATATTCTCTACCAACAGACTAAATGCCAGCTACCGATCAAAACAGTGTACAATATTTCATTAAGAAGTCCATTCTGAGTTTATTAAGTTCAATCAATCTCCAAACAAGAGACAAGAAGACATTAGGCTGGGCGACAGTCGGCGCCGATTTGTAATAGGCATTAGAGATATGTCGCCGGCAAGCCTACCGCACGCAGATGTTGGTTAGCTTCTTGGTGTTTACGGGTAACTAGAGTGGGCAACATTGTGGTACTAACTTATCAACTGAGTGTACTAATTCTACTCTATAAGTTAAATAATCGTGTAACGAACAGGAGTAAATTTAAGACATTCCTAAATGATTCTTGAAACTTGAATTTTGAACAACATGTATGGGCTAAAAAGGCCTCTTTGAGCAATTCATTTATAGCAATTCATTTTTCGATTTCACAGCACATCCTAGGCGATTCCTTTAATTTTCGTAAAATGGTCCGAATTGTAGGTGAGTTTTAAGCAATTCGATTCAGCAACAGATTCATATTTGGTCGTAAAATGGTCGGATTTTTTGTAAATTGTACGCAATTCAATTCAGCAGCAAATTTCATAAAGTGGCCTTTTTAACCCACCTGGTCAGTAATAAATAATAGTGCATGCTTACTTCAACGTTTGAGAGTATGGGCAGCGCACAGTTTTTTTTTTTCGAAATAACCACTTTGCTTGTCCCGTTACCGTCATCTGTAGCTCTTGAGACATTGTAAAGCAGCTGCCAAAGAAGTTATGCAGCATGTGGCGAGGCGTGGAGAAGATAAAATATTTTTTGACGTGTGTCAACGGTCGAAGAAAAACGCCCACGCCACGTTTGTGTATTAACCGCCTAAGGAGCTTGTTAGGAAAACCCTTGCACGTTTTGATCCCAACAGAATCGCCTTACAAACAAACAGGATATAATTTGTGAAATCCAAAGAGTCAACTGACTCTGCAAACTTCCCGTCCCTATGTCCCTCTGCAATCTAGAAAGAAGGGTGGGGGAGCAATTAGGACCACAATTAGAGGACAGTATGTTCCAGATTACAGGCGCATTCCGTTTGTCGGAATAACAATGCTTGCCAACTATTAAGACGTTCATTTTCAGTTTACGACTCAGTTGGTGTGAAATATTGGCACTTGATTGTGAAAGTTGGGATCAGACATTTATCAAAAAAAGCTTCTATAAGGTGCACTTTTAAATCCTGTTATCACACCGATTATTTTTCCAAAATTGTAATAATAATAATAATAGTACTGGACCAAATTAACGACGTTTTGGAAAAGGGCAGGTCAAGAGTACCCTAAACCGGCGAGCAGGAATGAGGAATGTAATGAGAGTGAATGAAGCGAAAGAAGTATGTCGGGATCGTTGTAAATGGCGATCCGTGATCTCTGCCTACCTCCACGGGAAACAGGCGTGATTTTATGTAACTATGTATGTATGTATTTTTCTAATAACCAGGCTATTTAAGAACCAGTTACCTAGTTACTGACAATTTTATAGAAAGATAAAATAATGCATTCGTGAGTAATGATTCGTTACTTGTCATTCAAGGGTGTATGTACGAGTAGGTACGTTATGTTGATTTCATATGGAAGCGCTTTGTCAAGCGAACGAAGACGTACGGTACCTTTTCTCAAAGGGAGTTGCTTTTCAGACCCCTATAACTTCGTTACTTTGAGTAATGTACTGAAAATTGTGTCAAACTAGTATCTTTCCGTGGCCCTGCTCACTGAATACCTACTGAATGTAACCTAATCAGATACAGTAGCTTTATGTTATTCTAGGTCATAAACTATATCGTCTCTGGAAAGGGAAAAACGGTAAAGCGCCAAAACGGTATTTTCGAAATACATTATTTTTTAGAAAACAACTTTTTCCAGTGACGATATGTATTTTAAGTTTCAGCCGAATCTGTTCAGCCATTATCCACTCACACAAACTTTCGGATTACTAATATAAAGTTTGTTCTTTTAAACGTACACATACTTAGTAAGGACAGGTAATCTTAGGTGCATTATATTTTTACTGTATAACTTAGAATGACAGCTCTTAAAACGATATTTTTCTTATAAAACCACAAATTCTGAAAATTTTGGCCGTAATTTTGGTCTAGATTTTGCATAGAAACCTCCTCGTGGCTTTTTCACCCGTTTGCTTGGTTGAGCGGTTTTAATATAGCAAAGTAGATACGTCCGCCCGTCTGTGGTTCAGCAAACTGGCGCAATATTTTTGAATTTGTTACGGAGGAGCGACTTAGCATATGAATATGCGAAGGATTGTATTGTCAAATAGAAATATGCAAAACAGCGGCTAAAAGGCTGGAGAATGTTTTATGCAGAGCTTTTGAAATTAGCTTTGTTGAAAGTTGGCAAGAATGCATCCTGAAAAGTCCTAAATACTGCATTGTCATTATAAAGTTATTTTGATTACTTATTTTATGTGAGTACACTCGGAATGGAACTAGTAGTCGGACTCGGAAGTGGACTTGCCTACTTTTGCTGCTGACTGTACTTGATGTGGCATGCTAATACAGTACTTTTGACAGGGAAAACCCCTTATAGTAATCCTTACTTATATTATAAACGCGAAAGTTTGTATGTATGGATATGGATGTTTGTTACTCTTTCACGCAAAAACTACTATATAGATTTTAATGAAACTTGGAATATACATAGCACATGTGCTGAATTAACATATAGACTATTTTTTATCCGTGTACCACATGAGCGAAGCCGCGGGCGGCAGCTAATAAAACATATTGCAATTATAAAACCATCTAGGTCTTTAGAACCAGTGTGGTAAAAACAATTAAAGGATGCCTCAAAGGCTCGTTTTGTGCACTTGACACATATTTTCGAACTTTTATATATTTTATATATTTTAGTTCTATGACTTGCTGGTTTCCTCACGATGTTTGCCTTCATCGTTTGAGAATACTGATGTTGAGTAAATATTTTTTTCGAATAGAAAAATCCATTGATGTACGACCGGATTTGAACCCACGAGGGTTGAGGCGGGGTCGCTACCACTAGATCGCCATTATTGAGAGCACCTCAATAATAAATTATTATGAACTGTCTAATCTCGAAAGCTCGTTTTAAAACTTCAAAGTATAAATGACATCTAGAAAAAATATAAATTCTCATTTCTTACAAAGTTTTCTCTCGAATACTTTTCTGGCGTTATAGGTAGATTCCAGTTGTTTTGTAAATAGCATTTATCTCCGACAAGGGAAGGCCTTTTCGTAAATTATTGGCCTCTGGGCATCAACCCAGCACAGTTAGCATATTGAAGGGATAACATACCCTTTATCTCGTTAATAAGGGCACCTCCTTTGTTCCAAAGGAAAATTATTTACTGCGAGCTTTTGAAATAATTGAATCGATAATAGCCCTAAGTAAAATTATACGGGTTAAAAAATACATAAACAAGTAACGGTTTCTTTATATAGATTCATTCTAAATGAGGTTAAAGTTATAATAATAATCATCAATCCTTATCTACCTTGGAAATAAATATTGTCTGTCACAAATGGTAAACAAATGAACGCCTATCGCACCTTCACAGCGCGCAACGTCAACGCTATTCCCATGTTTTTGTACGGAATTCATTGCAGCTCTCAAAAAGCTTACAGAGCCTCTGTCCAAACATTTCTATCCGCAAACCAAAATAGTTTCGCACAAAAACATTCCTCGAAACCGCAAAGAAACCAATTATTCCCAACTTAACGCCACAGCAATCAGGCCACCAAAGCGAGAATCCGTGGAATGCCACAGAAAAAAGATTCGCGAGAGAACAAAGATTATTAAAAAAGCAGACGGCCGGTACACGTTCAATAAAATCCGCCTGAATCGTCGCCACAGCCTGATTAACAGCTGGGTCACCGGCGATGTTTTGCTGGTATCTATTACTCTATGCTTTTTTGTATGACTTCTAGGTATTGAGCCAGGAATGATAAAAGAAGTTTCAAACCAGTGATAAAAATGGTGATAAACATTGTTTTTTGTAACGGTCATTAAACTTTGGTCGAAGTTACTAGATACACTAATACAACACAGTCTTACTTCATTCTTACAAGCCATATATAGTGTGAAGTGCCACACTTTAATATCAGGTATAAATGAACCAGCTTTCTCCACTGCAATGTGGCACGAGTCGGCCACCGGCTCCCATTCAAAACACCAAACAACGTAGGAAATTAAAATGTCTAGTGGAAAAATCGTTGTGTGTTTTCTTTGAATATCGTGGCAATAATGCCTTTAGTGGAAATGAAACGATGTTCATTCTTAGATGTGATTTTATGCTCTTTTGAAAAAGCTAGGTTTTAGCATTCATTTTACTCAGTTTATCTATTTTTTTATTAAAAAGTTTAGCAAATAAACCGTAAATTGTTTCGGCAAACGCTGGCCATGATGGCAGATAACAAATTAAACGTGACACTGTGCATGACATCAAACCGAACTGTATTTACAAATAATATTGTAAACACTGAACAAAATGCGTGTTTAATTTGGTTCAGTGGTTTCGCGACACGAACGGATCACCACGTTGTAACATAAAGCCTGATACACATTATACGAAATCCGATAGCCGAGTCTCGTGTAAATAACATGTGTATACGGCCTATAGTAAATTCTACGCTGAGAGGAAAAAGTTTAAAGATATCCTACTCGAATCAGACCTTTCTTTGGCGAGATGTTGCCAGTCCTTTTTCTTTGTTTGACAACGTGATTATTGTGAGAAGTTCGTTCTTAGAGATTTTTTTACCCTATGTAAGCGAGCTCTAGTTACTATTTTTACTCTGATGTTGTACCCCGTCACAGAGGCTATTGAACAGTATTTTTATGTAAAACGTGCATAGACACAGTTAAGTTAATTTGAATTTATTTTTACGTAGGTACCAAACGTTCGACAGGGTGCAAATAAAATACATAGTCTGTTGTGAAAAATATATACATTTCTCTTAGTTTTTACCATTTTCGAGATAAAATTACGCACATAAAATGGTCCCAATGATGTCTGACACGAGAATTAAGTTATTATAAAATTGTATAACTTTGATTGAACACGATCTACCTACATTACCTTAAATAAATAAGATTCCGGCTTTTAAGTCGTTAAACCACGACGGAGGCATTTAGGCGGCCTAGAAACTCCGTCACTAGAGTTGGTCACTAGCTCATACGAACATACATACCTAAAATAGAGACAAAATATGAAACTACCTTATTACATTACATACAAGCAAAAACTAATAAAATTTGAAACGCTGCATAGAAGTTTGAAACCAAATTCAACATTTCGAACGATATTCCACAAAACCATTGACACTCGCGAACTGCGACCGGCGTTGCAGGCAAAAATTTATAGCTTTTGTTTTCTCAGGATAGTTCCGTGTTACTTATTGCTCTATTTGATTTACTGCCATAGATTTGTAGAGGCAATGAAAAATTTCTATTGGCTGATGATTTAAGCGAGAGGTAGAAGTTGCAATTTATGTGCAATTAGAAATAGTGATGTTTTCAGAACTTCAGTCCCAAAATATTTGTTATGATATTCCAATGTATGTTGCTCATGCTCTTTGTGTCTCATAACATTTATTTTTTGAATAACCCCTCATTTTTCTCGGCACATAAATAACTGAGTTACTTATATCTAAACAAAAAGCAGATATTAATAAAGGATGATCTCTTCTACAACAAAGTCAGAAGCGAACTGTGGAAGGCAAAACACGCACCTTCTTCGGACTTTACCGCCCCAGCAGAGCATTTATCACCTGAGCGAGATCTGCTATTTGAAAATAGCTCAACCAACTACGGACCCAAGTCGGCCGCTGCAGAGCGAATCTTGTTCAATGGGGTTACAAGGATCCAGACCGAACTGCGTGTGAGTGTGGTGCTCCCATCCAAGACATGGTCCACCTCACCTAATATCCTCAGCGCCCAACTCAATGTACTCAGAAGGACTTGATGGAGGCCACCGATAGTGGAATCACTGTGGCTTCCTACTGAGCAAAACACATCATACTAATATTATAAAGAGGAAAGATTTTTTGTTTTTTTGTTTGTTTGTAATGAATAGTCTCCGAAACTACTGGACCGATTTCAAATATTCTTTCACCAATAGAAAGCGACATTATCAGGGACCAGTATTGGTTATAATATATTTTCAAAAAAATTAGGGATCCGTTAGAAAATTGCAATATTGTAACCCAAGGTAGAAAACCCAAAATAGTTTTTGGTGTGCGCTGAGAAAACTATTGATTATAGAACAAAATAATGTACTACACGCGTACGAAGTCGCGGGCAACAGCTAGTTATAAATATAAGTTGAAACTTTGATTCGATGGAAGAAGACTGTCATGATGACTAATCCTAAAGGTAAGGAGTTAAAACGTATAAAAAGCGTCTTTTAGTACTTTAATGCCGATCTAACTTGCGGAAATCGAATCGCAGCACAAAAAGGTGGGAACGCGCGGCCGCTGAATTTCCTGTGTGTAGCACTGATTAAATTTGCACGTGGACGTTTGCACGTGAATGTACCGTCGGTGAATGGTGAATAGGTACGCGGATTTTTAAGAGAATTTGCGGCGTTTCTGAGGATAAAGTAACGAGAAAATGACATGATAAAAAAGCTAGGAAATAGTCAAAAGTCTAATACCAAAAGGTAGATATAAATTCTATTTCGGTCCTTTTGGTAGGCAAAGACTCACGTACTGATTCTAAATATATCTTACTTCTTACTTATATTATAAATGCGAAAGTTTGTGAGTTTGGATGTTTGGATGTTTGGATGTTTGTGTCTCAATCACGCCTCAACAGCTGAACGGATTTTAATGAAACTTGGAATATACATAGTACATGTTCTGGATTAATATAAAGGCTATTTTTTATCCAGGTACCACGCGAGCGAAGCCGCGGGCAGAAGCTAGTAAAACATATATATGAAGATTTTGGTATCTTGGCGAGCTAGTGCTCGGCTGAGACGCAAGAGTTCCATTCCCGCTGCGGGAGAATTGTTTCAATGTTCTGCAAATATTTTTTCCGTCGGTCTGGGTTTTGTAATATTATGAATGTTATAAGTTTGTATTTAGAAAATAAGCTACTATCAGCCATCTGGTTCTCATAGTACAAGCTTTGCTTAGTTTGAGACTAGATAGCGCTGTGTGAAATGTCCACAAATATATATTATAATACTCCTTACTTTGATTTTGTAACTTTTTTATCAGTTTGTAAAAGTATATTTTAGTATATAATTTTTATTTTCTTACTTAAGTATAATTATTATTTTCATATGTTCTGTACCGCTGATGTTTTACCTTAATAAAATAGAATCTAACGACCGCTCCATGATATTTTCATGTGATAAATTAGGGAAGTGACAAAGTGGCAAGCATATTTATTTGCCTTCAGTCGCTTCACACAAAGCAATCAATATAAGCTCGGTGGATGGCAAGCGATCGATTAAGGGTGCCGTGAGACGCTCCTTAATCTGGCGAGTAGCCATCAACGGATTGAGACATAGCCCTAATAAGACACACAACTCACTTTTAAGTACTATTTCATCTTGCCTCTTAAACGTCTAATTTCCCTTTCTCTGCGTATGTATGATTTACCTACTGAATGAAGCGCGCCTAAACGGGTGCGCTATGTGGAACAACTTAGGTGCGCTTCATCTGGGCGCGCTTCATCTTGGCGCGCTACGAGGAATGCCTCAGACTCACTTAAATAATTAAATTTTGATGGACCAGTGTCGATTGTTTTTCCAGTTTAGTCTTGGAATGCAAGCTTGAAAAAAACATTGAACACGACGGTAGATCAAAGTTATTTTGACCAATAACTGGTTACATTTATTGGCATTATCAGAGCAAGACATAAGATGTGCACTCATAGTGCTTGAGTTGGGGCAGGACGGATATTAGCTAGAAAGTAAATTAGCTGTTTACATTTTTAGCTGTGTATTGGGCGCCGGTGAACACAGGTATTGTGTTTACTTTCTTGCCTGGGAAGGTCTTCAGGGTAAGATGGCTCTGAAGAATCGATGTCCTTAGAAGCCTTCAATATTAAAGCGCTATATTACAAAATCATACTTTTCATGTGGGAAGTACTTATTTGTTTTCTAAAAATCATGACAATGTAGAAATCCAGTAGAAAAATCTATTTATTATCAGATATATCCCACTCCTACTAATATTACAAATGCGAAAGTTTGTGTGTGAATATTTGTTACCACGTATTTTCGTAACTACTAAACCGTTTTTGATGAATAATGTAAATAATTTTGGAACTGGAATAACACGTAGGCTAATTTAATTTTGGAAAATGAACCCCATGAGTTAAACAGAAGTAATGTAAAAAAATATTTCTCGGTTCGATTCGCTTAGAACTAGGTACAAATAAACTTTAAAAGAAATAATACTACACGTATTTTTTATTTTTTCATAACTACCCCCAATCTTAAAGTTTAATAGAAATCTTTTTCAAGACGTATGTATCTTTTTTAGAACGTTCATTACTATGCGACGATTTTTTACGGTTTTAGCTCGTTTTTGGTATGTAGTAAAACTCCGTCTGCAACTACCAAAAATATCATTACACCGCCAACAAGTCGTAAACTTTCCAAACTGCACCAAATGCATAATAAACCATCCTTATACAGAAAACATTGAATTTGATGCACGCCGACTCCGCCGCCTATAAAATTAACAATTCTTATCACTGTCGCCGTCGTAAAAGCTCGTATGGCACACAGATGATGGAATGGTTACAGAAAAGCTCGTGAAACCACAGATGATAAAACAGTTACTGAGAAGTTCCTGTGAGACCGTTGATGAAATAGTTTAGAGGCAAGTCGTATGATACAACAAAAGCATTGAATGAAATGAAAAGTACTATTATTGGTTTTTATATAATAACCAGTCTAGTGCGAGTCGAATTCGCACACGAAGAGTTCCGTACCATCGTACATGAACTTTTTAATATGACCTTTTCAATAGGTAGATTTGATGGCCTATTATGAACGTTAAAAATATGTTTCTTGTATGGGGTCCCTTTTATTTTGTTTTAGCGGCAATAGAAATCCACACTCTGAAAATTTGAACTCTCAACCTATTACGGTTCATGAGATAGAGCCCGCTGACAGACGAATTGACGAAGAGCGGATGTTTAGTAACAGGGTCCCGTTGGTACCCTTTGGGTACAGAACCCTAAACATAATTTTCTTGTATTGGGTATCAATGCTCAACAGAATGAAACCGGTAATGTACCAGAATTCCCCGAGTAGGAAATCGTATATCCTCCAAAAAGAGGCATATGACCAACAGAAAACTTCTAATGATGTTGAAAAGCTGATGATTATGATAAGTAGCCCTACGATAAGTGCGCCTCAAAGACTCCCTTCGTGTACTTGACACGTGTTTTCGAACTGTTTAGGTTCTAGAACAAGACGGTTTTCTTTCACCATTTGAAAGTGTCTTTCACAGACGGATGGGTTACCGTTATACAGATATAGAGTACATACAATTTTGGAGAAAAAAAACTGGTGGACGACCAGATTTGAACCCACGACCTAAGAACGGCAAGGCAGGGTCCACAAGACCAGTGCTCTCGGCAATGTACTAGGCATCCTCGAGTTATATCGGAAATCGTATATCCTCAAACAATTTAAGCGGATTTATAATGATGTTGATACGATGATGATGAGTTACCAAGCTTCTGACACATCAGTACTATTATTTATTTCGTGCCGCAGCTATAAAAAGGCTTTCCACTTTATTGATTATGCAGAATGATAGTTGCACCGCGATAGGCGGGATATTTACGATGACAAGTTGCGGAGTCGTAAACGTAAAGGGATATGCATACGAGTTACCTGGGGCCTGAATTTAGGGTTCGAAAGTCAAATATTTACTGAAAATTTCTTCAATTTTTTAGTTTTGAAAACCTTAGTTTTTATGAGTTCGACACCTTTATTCGGCCTTTGACGGAACGATACTTGACAGCTCGTAACTTGTGTGTGACGCGCCGCATCGCGTTTTCGCAACATGATGATGTGAATCCTAGACAATTATTCTCTTAAATTAACACTCGAAAAATAAGTAGGCCACTCAATTTAAAGGTTTAAGTTCTTATTCGTAGCTATAAGCACGGCACGTAACACTTAGGTATGAATAATTTAGGGTTGCGATATGCCCTCGTGGTCGCAGGGGGAAGAAAGTACAACTTTGCCACGTGCGATACAGTACCTACTAATGGGCTAAACCGAAATTTAATTGTCATGTTTTAGGTAAGGTGGTGGGACAATAGCAAAGAAAATTGCAGACTAAGAAATCTACCTGGCAATTTCGTTAAAATTCGAATAATGTTTCGTATGATTTTTTAGATACCAGGCAATCCTAGAAGATAAAATACAGTATCAAAAGGGAATGCTTTACATAACACATTTTTATTGAGGTTTTAAGCTCTGATAATAAAATTCTTAAAGTAATTACAATTTGTTTTAATCACTGGACAAAGACTGCGAGATACTTAGATGTACAACGTAAGTAAGTAGATATAATGTAGGCTGTACTACAATCTAAGTATTTATTTTAAAACCTTATAGTTGTAAAATTCAACGAGCACTACAAAAACATTTGCGAATAAAGTTCCAAACGACATCTCCACGCTGTGCTTTAAAAGAAAAGCTTGAAAAAACTTCATCTTCCAGTAACTGGGTAATTTGTAACCAGTCTATACAAATTACCCACTCTCCGCTATTATGTCTAAAGGTGTTTTTTTAGGTTATAAAAAAACATGTCTTTGTAGCAAAGTAGGGGTCACCGAATACCTGGCCAAGGTACAAAAAAGGGAAACCTTCGTTCACTCGACTAATGAGTTGGTCGACTTTTTCAGGGATTTAAAAAGAACTTGAGCATATTTCCAAAGTACTTGCGGCGAGCTTGCTTCCACTGTTTTGTTTTCGTAACCGCAGGAACTTTTAATGCTTATTTAGAACAAAAAGTTTTTAATCGCATTTTTAGGTAAACCTGTTTCAATGATAAAGCCTTCAGATTGCTTGGGAATGCCTTTCGATTTTTCCTCGTTGTTTTTATAACTTTTATGATGTAAAATGAGTTTTGTAAAGTTTAAAGTGGGATACTTGTATCATTTATCTTTGTTTTCGAGAAATAACCTTAGAATAAAACATGTAGAGTTTCTTTAGTATATTTTTCCTGAATTGAATCTACTTGTTTCTCTATTTAGACTACAAACTTAGCAAACATTTAAAAATGTGCTCAATACAGTGCTTTTTAAGCAAGTTGCAAAAGTTTTTCAAAGCTCGGTTGTCCCAGTAATTGGGTTTGCCTGTCCAATTCCGCGCGGCTTTCTGCTGCGATGAATAGCCTCCTTACAAAAGCGGCAATGGTCAGTGCCATTTGGGAGAACGTTTTAAAGAGACTGAAAAATAAGGTAGAGAACGTTTTAGCCTTTTACTCCAGCAAATATTGAAGAAAATGTGGTCACTTATTTTAAATTGCTCTGTAGTTTAGAATGTGGACTATGAAGATAAATATATTAAAGATAAAATATGTGTTTATAAATATTGGGTTATTTTATGGAACGTTAATGTGGGACTGATCCACTTATTTTTGTTCTTCAGTATTATAGCTACGAGCATTTTCTCGTAGCTATAATACTAGTCGTCATAATACTAGTCGTCGTATGAGAACGACTAGTATTATGACGTAGAGTAGACGTATGACGACCAGTATATAATACTAGTCGTCATACGTCGACCGGTATTTACCGGTCAACGTATGACGGCAGTCGAAAAACCCAACTAGCTCTACAGTAGGTAAGTTGCATAATCCAGCATTTGGAACGCTTCGACCAATACTATAAAATTTGAGCTTAGTTTAGTAGAGACAGGCTCTATACCGTATTATGTTGAGATGTAGAGCACAAAGGGGCATGTTGCCCGTCAGCGGGTTTCCGAGCTATAACATGTGTGAGACATTGACAGAAAGTATGACCAATAAACAAAATAATAATAATGCATTATGCGGTACGTAACAAATAAAAAACTTTCGACCATCTCATACCGACACGATCTTGGGTCAAGCAAAGGTTTCCACCCTCTAAGTCAAAAAATTTTTATTCCATAGAACTCACGGGGATCACTTGGACACGTTTTAAATCTACGTTGCATTTACACTCGCAACTCGACCAAGCGGGGAAGATACAGGCAAGAAACCACGCTTGGCTATTTTTTTTGTGAAATGATCCCTTTACAATCATGTTTATAAAAGGAATTGGAGCATTGTTCAGTTGGAAATAATTGTTAATAATAATAATTGTTTAAACTCTTACAGCATGATCCAAGGATCATGTTGTGCCGACCCCACATAGAGTGGGATAAGGGCAGGAAGATGATGATAATAATAATAATAAGTATTTATTTCCTCTCACGAAAGGTTAGGTACATGTTGTAGGCACTTAGATTTAGAAGTAAAAACTTATTTGATTTGATGATGATGATTGTGTAAGTTGGAACGTTGACCGGCACGTCAGTATGTAGCGGCAGGCTCTCGTGCGCCCCCGGCGCTACTAAGCCTGCTTTAATAATGTGGACATTCGACTCATAAGTCGCTGTTACCGGCGAGTCCTGTCTTCTCGTATTGACATAAATGGGTAACGTGCCTCTGTTCTGTTGCTAGCTAACATTTCTGCTTTTTTGTTTTCCTCAGGATCGCATATAGACGTACTCGTAAGATGGATGTCTCCTTCATCGGTTTGGGAGTTTTCTGGAAATTATTTCCTGATTTTTTTTCTAATTCTATACCCAAACTAACGTTTGTACATAGAATTCAGTTTTTTTTATCGCTTTGAGAGGTATAGTCCAGCGATGTCATGGAGCTCCGTAACCGAAGCTATTGGATATCCAAAATATAAATCTATCCGTAACCGTAACTGAATCCAATTTAAAAGTTTCGAATAATATCGGATAGAGGCGGAGTCTAAATGAGACAAGCCATACCTAATATAGGCGATGAAGTGGCAATAGCCAAGTGAATGTAGTTCGAAGAATAGATAACGTGAATAGGTTGCTTCTGGGCGATCTTGTTACATCGTAGACCTCATTTGAGCTCATTAGGCTCAGATTGAGGTCAAGAGCCATTTAATATAAAAATTAAAAAAAAAAAAAAAAAAAAAACGCCGACTGAAAAATTAAGTGTGGAAAGGCCGACCCTATGGTAATGGTCGAGTGTGATCAATGGATAGCACATTTTTTTTTCTTTATTTTTTGTTGAAGAGGCTGTGTATTCCCGAATTGAGAGTTCACCATGACGCATGCGCATAATAATACTTGCGGCCGCGAGCGTTTCGTACTCTGACCTTACAAGGATTCCGCTATTTCAATACAATACGCCAATTTGATTCTATCTTCAAGAAGAACCACATATAATCGCAATTTAGAAATATAAAGACTAGCTGCTGGCTGCAGCTTCGCTCATGTGGTACCCGGATAAAAAGTCTACGTACATTATTCCAGTAAACTTATAAGTGTCATCCAAATCCATTACGGAGATCGGAAACAAACACACACACATACTTCGCATTTATATAAGTGTGATTTTATAAAAACCACAGACAAATTCCACCTTCCGCGTACAAATAGTGCCAATAAAAAGCAATTAAAGTCGGCTCTACGCCTGAGGCAGATTTGTCTACCGGCAGAGTTCGGGAGATAGGGGAAGCCGATCAAGTTTGCATTTTGTGAGCTACTGCGTTTAGGTTTCGTGTTTGGATTTTTGGGTAATTGCATTTTATGAATCAACGGCTCGGCACACAGTTACTAAGGCATAATTCTTTTTTGTTTTTCAAACTCCAAAATTCTTGAAGTTATCCAATGAAAAAGGGAAAATACAAATCTAAAACTAATTTCTATTACTTCCCAAAAATCTGGAATTTCGTGTTGTATCACTACCATTCTAATAGTCTGTTTTGACTAATATTCGGGCGTTTTCTGGAAAAAAACTACCTACTCTTTTAGTTGTTATTAATTAGCCATTCGAGACGACTTTTTAACAGTGACAGTGTAACATAACATTTAGATAGTCAAATCTAAAATTTTTGAAGGAAAATTACCAGGCAATCATAATCTGGTATTCCTATAGTCACAATTAACATCACATGAAGTGTAACAATTTTTTTTTATTTGGTCTAGATTTTATAATCATATTCCATTTTAAGTAGACTTAATAGACCATTTGCAACGACTGTTTCTTTTGTATTTTGTAAATTAGATTTATTTCTGTTAATAAATGTATACTTTGTTACTTTCTAAAGGGTTATATGTAAAAAAGTAAAAAACTGATTTCTAATGATGCACCAAAGCAGAAATAGTAAACTTCAGAAAGCCTATTAAAGCCCTATTCTATTTTTAACATAGCAGAGCACGTCGTCTAGTTACGAGTTTGTTTTGAACCTCCTTAGACCCGAATCTCATGACGCAAGACGAGCTAAATAAACATTACGTACTAGCGTGGTCCGAGTTGTAGCGTAATTGCATTGCTTGTCTGTTAGATGCATGTACTGTTGAGGGAAAACTGAAAAAAATATTTTCTCTCGTAGACTCTTTATGTACCGCTGTAAAACGAGTTCACAATGATGGATTTTGTTTAATTTAACAGATGTGCTAATGTTAGAGGTGGAAACATATTTTTTTCTAAAAGTCTCAGGTTGCTTTGTCTAGAAACCTTGTGTTGACAGATAACATTTATTGGTTCTTGAAATCGGCTATTACTTTCAGGATTGGCTGTAAGTTTTTTTATGATTAGTTGTGGCTCTGCTAATGGCCATCCCATTAGGGATATGGGCGTAATAATTATGTAATATACTAGATGTTGCCCGCGATCAAGTCTGCATTGATTTTTTCGAGATAAAAGGTCCTATGTCCTTCTCCAAGTTGCAATTTATCTCCTTGCCAAATTTTATCTGCTGAGACGTGAAAAGGGAACAGATAGAGAGACTTGCTTTTGCATTTATAATATTATGTAGTATATAGTATGTATAAAAACAGCAAGCAAGTACTTTTTTGTTTTTTCTTTTTATTTAACTTTTTTGACTAACAGTGTAAAATCTTTTTTTCCCCAACAGTGCTTTGTCCTCCCTTCCTCCTTACATTGTCCAGGAGTATGTTTGTGTCTTAGCAGCATCAGACAAACAACTGTGAAAGAACCACTATGTGTGTAATGAAGCTCTCTGATTTCAAGATGTTAAGAGATTTTATTTCTCAATATATTTTTTTATAAGATGACGTTTGTGCACAGGCGAATTAGGTATTTAATCTGGATATATTAGAGGCACATACAAGTAGAAAACTATTATTTGTTTAGCATATTAGGTACCTTAAAACTAATTAATTACAATTTATCTAGACTATAATCATTACTGAATCTAATAACCAGTAATAAAATCATAAACTTGTCAGTCACGAGTATTGGCTAGTATAAAGATGAAAAAGCGCCTTAAATAAGCTTTTTTTATGCACGTCAAACTTTGCAGATTCTACTACATGGTATGGTACGCTTATTCTCGCTAGTAATAATGTTCCACGTAATGTTCAATACAGTAATACTTCTCCGCTGGACTGGGATACTTCTCTGCTGGACTGGGAGTAAAAAAAACATAGAATTCGTCCAGCTGCTTCTCTCCCCGAGCATGTCGTAAAAGTCGACTAAGGGATAGTATCCTCTCCAACATGATGAGATACAATAAGCAAGTATTTCCAAGGTGGGTTGACGTCAGGCAGGCGGCCGGTCATAAAACACCTTAGCCAAAACTCTTACAGCATGATCCACGTTTTATGCTGTGCCGACCCCACATAGAGTGGGATAAGGGCAGGAAGATGATGATGTTCAATACAGACCACGAGACAACCACGTACAAAACAGACAACCAGACAAAATTCAACTAAAAATCAGCACTGTTTCCTTTACACATCTAGGAGTTGTAGCATCGACCTGCTCCTTGTTAGCACACCTTAATCCTGTTTGGAAACTCTTTGGTCCGTGAGTAGTTGCTGTTTGTGTTTGCGGACTGTTTATTTTGAATGGTGACCTCCTGATTTTAGTCTTCAGTTGGTTTTCTCTACTTTAGTACTATAATTACTAGTCATTTGTTTTATGGCCATAGAAAATTAGTAATTTATAGCGAAGAGAGAAGAGAAAACTCACTCGCAGTTAGATAAGAAGAGACACAAATTGCCTGATGGGCTTATCACCTGTCACCATGATTCACCATATCCATCTTAGGAGTTTAAATTAGAAGTAGCTGCAAGTTTTCTTATACTTGTGCCTCTGCCCACCCCATTAGGGATACGGGCGTGATAATATGTATGTATAGATTACCTTCTTCGAAGGCTCATCTATTTATTCAATATAGATGTGAAATATTTTAAATGATATCATTTTAGAAACGAGGTTAGAAATACTCAATCCGAGCCTGAGTATCATGTTCGGTCGGGAGACACACGGTTACGTTAGATAACGAGCGATGTAAAACCACTCGTGCGAACCGCAGACGTCAGTTCCAACAGTTTCTAGTTGAAAGAACACATTGCACATTGCACGGTTGTGGATCTGATTGTTGTAATGCCTGAAGTATTGAGGACGCGGGCCGAATTTCAATCATATCTGTTGGATTTGATCTCTATATTTTGTCCAAGCAATAAGCTTGTTGAGTCATTGTATTTGAGAAGGAATGTCAAGTTTAAACAGTTCGTATATCTTACGATGCCGTCACATAACACATCAATTTATCAGACTTACGGTACAAATTAATCCGCGTCAACACTCGCAAAATATAAGCATATGCAATCGAGGAATTTAAAAAAAAAGTTGATTTGTTAGGTCTCTAAAGTTGTAAACTGTAACTTTTGAGGCAATACAAAGCACATTCAACTGTTCATAGCCATTTCTCAAATAACATTCCACCAGCAAAACCTGTAATATTTCACCACATCGAAAAGAAATTCACTCCAGTCGATAAACAGCGTCGGGACACGTAACATTTTGCACGAAACTTTAGTGCAACTTTGTTTTTTGGCAAGCGCAGCAAAAACTTAGCGGGTTGGCCTTCCCACATGGCTGTGTATCGCAGCATCTGGCACGTCTCGAACCTGATCCTTCTCGCTTTTTTAATTAATACCACTTCGAACACTCGCGCGAAAGAATGCTTCAACTCATTAAAAGTTTTAATAGCATTTGACTTCGCTGCAACGGGAGCGAAAACTTTTAGTGTGCGTCAAAAGTTTTCGGCTACAAAATGGTTTTGAATCACAAAGAAATAGTGCAAGTTTCTTGGCTTGCATTATGGGAGTTGGTTGAATTTTTATTTTAAAGATATTTAGAAACCTACGTGAAGGATACTGCTATAGACAAAAGCTATGAATGTACTAACTTAGGTCGAAGCAATGTATTTATATATACCTGCTTGTTGGCAATCCTATTGTTTACCTTTATGCTTTCAATGCTGTGTACCAAAAATTCACTGTATAAAACCTAAAACCTAAAGCTTCTTAAACTGGGCTCTTGAAGGTAAAGTTTGCCGTCACGTACCTGGCCCAGCCCGGAATGGTATGAAAAGTCTTTAAGTCCATTTGTATAAGTCAATGCCAGACTGATTTATTAAGATTAGAGTAAAGGCCACTCACCACCGTTATGTGGCTTTTAATCTACTTTTAAAGTGTGGATTGTGATTTAATGCGGGCATTTCTCACATTTTCAATTTTATGATTCATGAGAAAACGGGTACGTACTTAAACTTTATGAATATATTCTATGTAAATTATAGGTTGAATGAGAGGTAAAGCTTCCTCAGTTAATGTAGTTTTGTATAAGTTTTTCGGGTAGATTTTATCACCATGTAAATATTATCAAAATGTACATGTACTTAAGTGCAAAACAGGCTACATTACTACAAGTATTTTCTCATTTAATTTCCCAATAAAATAAATTCAATTTTATTTTCATAATCCACGATGGATAGAGCTCGTTTCAAAAAGGCACAGAACACAAACAAACTTTCCATTACAAGCCTTACGAGGTAACACACCATAATACCCATTTGCAAGCGAAATTCAGGTCCGCGCGCAACCTCATTTATGCAGCTACCTTTAAATCGAAAACCAATTACGGAAAAACTCCACACAAGTACACGCATACGATACGTCGCACGCACACTCGCGCGGTATTGCAAATTCAA
Organism: Scotopteryx bipunctaria; assembly: GCA_949320045.1. Classification (NCBI taxonomy): domain Eukaryota; kingdom Metazoa; phylum Arthropoda; class Insecta; order Lepidoptera; family Geometridae; genus Scotopteryx; species Scotopteryx bipunctaria. The sequence continues at coordinate 4,910,463 of OX439450.1, read as the reverse complement.
CAGATATAGAATTGGTAGAAGTGAAAAATACTGGCACAAATAGCCGTTCTTATTTCAAATCTTCAAAAAGTTACAATAGTTCCAAATTCTCATATTTTTTTTATTATTTCTCAACTGTTTATTTTTCTCATTACTTTCTTTACAGCCGTGATTCTGAAATTACTTAAAACTTATTACCCTTTTTGCCGTAGGTAATGTTAAACTGTAAACAGAATATAAATTGTGGTTTATTTGACACACAGAACGAAAAAAGTTACAAACAAATAGTTAAAACAACTAAAGAGTACCTACCTATTGAAGAAACAAATTGTAGTAGGTATAGATAATCATAATGTGGATTATAATACATGAATCCTTTGCAAAATTCACAAAACGGTATCATAAAACTTCGGATGACATTGTAAAATGAACATAACAGAGTCTTTGCCTTTGTAATAAATGAAAGGATAATCAAATAACTCTGAATATTCAAGAAACAAGACAGTTGCTTTCGTATTCAAATGTCTTGTGGAGTTAGCATTGATTTAAATTGTTCTATGCAGTAAAGTTCAATAACATGAATATTTTATTTTTTATTCAGAATAATTATTTCTACACTCCAAACCAACAGCATTATGAAGCAAAAAATAAACTTATTGCATAAATATAAAACACATAATGTGTAGTGAACCTTATATATTATTGGATCATCTTTCATCGCGTTCTTCATTTGGTTAATTTACGGTTAACTAATATATTAATCAGTGTACAGTTTCACCACACTATTGAATCGAATTGAATCGATCTAAAAAACTAGTAAAAAGTAAGTAAGTTCGTATGAGCTAGTGGCCAACTCTTGTAACGGAGTTTTTAGGCTGCCTTAATGCCACAATTTAACGTGCCTTCCGAAGCAATGAAGCTCTCAGCTCGTAATGCCACTTGCGGTCACCCATCCGAATTGAAAAAACTAGTGATACGACTAGAAGTTACCCAGTCAAGTTTTTTTCTTTAATAAAACTGTTATCGTATCCAGGGAAACTGACATTCGTAATAGGAACGTTTAATTAACACGAGTGACAGCGGCGCGAGAGCTGGCATGCTGCAATAACAATACACGTGTATACCCGCTGTAAATGGGACTTGATTTAAAGGACGGGCTTTACCTTTACATAAATCACATAGAGTATATAGCTCCTACAAGGACTTATTGATCCCTACGAAGTAAGAAAAGATTAGGTAAATGAGAACCATTTGGCGGCACCCAGCGGCAAAGGTACGAGGCTAAGCAATGAATGAACACATAATTTATAAGAGTATCAATATTAAATACTCCCAGAAAACTTTCTAGGCAAAACTTCGAGGAGTATACAAGGCAACAGCTGGACAATGATTATCTTGGTAGAAGCAAAGAGTAGACTTTCTGTACGTACCTACTATCTGCTCTTTGGCCCGAAACAAATGCGTAGTCTAATAAAACCGGTCATGTGCGAGTTTTATTTTCACACGAAGGGTTCCGTACCATCGTACATGTCATTTTAATAAATGACTTTTACTCTATGTACTTTTTGTTAGATAGCTTCGATGATCGATTATGAACGTTAAGATAAATATTTCTTGTATGAGGCCATCTTTAATTTTTTTCGGTTTTTTTTTGTAATAGTGGCAATATAAATACACTCTGTGAAAATTTAAACTCTCTATCTATTACGGTTCATGAGATACAGCCCGCTAACAGACGGACGGACAGCGGAGGCTTAGTAATATGATCCCTTTTAGCTACCCTTCAGATACGGAACCCTAAAAATCAGGCATCCAAAACAAAAACTGTCCTCGTAAAACAATGTTAAAACTTGTCAAGTATAATAATTCTGACATAAACACCACTTTGCCCATTCATTTCAAGGTGGGCAATCCGCCAGTCTATCTAAAAAGAATTCTCTAAAAGAAACTTTATTTGAATTAAAAGCAGTTCCAGGAACATTTGCATGAGTCTGCGGACGGAGAACTGTGACATATTTTGAAGAGACGCCAAGAAACTTAAGACTTTGTTTCCTAAAAAGCAGCGCACGACATGACGATATCGGAAATTAGACTCGCATTCAAAAGTACCTACATTCAGCTATCTTGACCCCATAGAAAAGCGGTTCTCAAGCTTTTTTAGCCACGGAACCCTTTTGGAAACCTAAATATTTGACGGAGCCCCCCGAAAATACGTTTGTTGCCTAAAATAATAATAAAAAGTTTATGTGTAGGTACTAATTCTTTATTAGTAATCATGTCATAATTTTACTTAAGTATCTAACTAAGCTAATAATAATAATACCCAACAGTCACATACATAGTCCTGACCCCACACTAGGATTCCCTGTCTCGTAGGTATCAGAAACTACGAGTACCATGGTACCACAACATCCAGACCCGGAAGAAATATTAATTTCCCGAAAGCAAATAACGGGCGTGTTACAGCGGAAGTACATTTTCAGAAATGCTAGGTTTTAGCAGTAAATTCAGTCGAGTCTCAGCTACTAGCGAGATTCGAATTCCATCGTCCTTTATTCAAGGATTTTATAGAACTGTAACATATGTTGCTTGAATTTTAAATTAAACTGTGGTCTAACCGATGAATCATTTTGTAAGAACTTTATAGTATTAACTAACTGACAGTAAAAATATTTCTAGACAAATGCATAGAATGCGTCCAGCTGCTTCTCACCCCGAGCATGTCGTAAAAGTCGACTAAGGGATAGTATCCTCCCCAACATGATGGACCATATATATGGGCAATGGGCTGATCACCTGTCACTATGGTTCACCATATCCATCTTGGGACTTTAAATCAGGAGTGGTTGCAAGTTTTCTTAAGACTACTTGTGGCTTTGCCCACCCCATTCGGGATACGAGCGTGATACTATACATACATACATACGTAGTTCTGACCCCACACTTGGATTAACATTGACATGATACCACAACACCCAGACCCGGAAAAAATATTCACTGAAAATATTCAAAGTTGTCTCTCCCAGCTGGAATTGAACCCTTGCGTCTTGCGTCTTAGCCGAGCAATCGCCCGCTACGCCACAGAGGCCGTTCCTTATTATACTCTTGAAAATATGACTCTCATATGACTCTTGACAATCACTAATATTTTCATAGCGTCGACATAAAACTGACTTACTAAAATAAATAAATATTTGTGGGCATTTCACACAGTTTCTAACCCCAAACTAAGCAAAGCTTGTACTATGGACACCAGATAGTTGATAGAATACTAATATACTTTTATTCGTAAATACATAATACTACAACACCCAGACCCGGAAGAAATATTTGCAGAACATACAAACATTTCTCCCGTAGCGGGAATCGAACCCGCGCCTCTTGCGTCTCAGCCGAGCACTCACCCGCCACGCCACCGAGGTTGTCAAAAAGATTCAATGAAAACGATATCTATTCTCTCAAAAATAAGGCATTCGTTCTTCAATGAGTGCAATAATTAGTAGAATTGGCGCTCACGTTGTATAATTAGTTCAGAGCAGTCAAGAGGGCCTAGGTGAGAAGCAACTCAGCGAGCTGGTTTTTGTTCCTCTGTTTTTTTGGAGTACCGTGGGGATATTTTTAATAAAAAGTAAGTTGGTATGAGCTAGTGGCCAACTCTTATGACGGAGTTTTTAGGCAGCTTAACAACTTAAGAGCCAGGACCGACAATTTAACGTGCCCTCCAAAGCTCGGAAGCTCTCAGCTCGTAATTCTACTTGCGGTCACCCATCCCAATTGTGACCGCGCACAACGTTGCTTAAGTTCAACGATCAATCAAGAACGTCTAAGCAAGCTACGCCACGAGAGCTTTGCTACGAGCTACGAGAAATATTTTTAATGAAAACTTGGAGGTAAATGAGGATTCTAAATATACACGTATACCCGTGACTTTGTCTGCATTGATTGGACGACCTCAGCAGCGTGGCGGGCGAGTGCTCGACTGAGACGCACGATGCGCGGGTTCAATTCCCGCTACGGGAGAAATGTTTGTATGTTCTGCAAATATTTATTCCGGGTCTGGGTGTTGTAGTAATATGTATTATAAGTATGTATTTACAAAAAAAAACAAGTATTCTATCAGCCATCTGGTGTCCAGTGCATAGTACAAGCTTTGTTTAGTTTGGGGCTTGATGGCACTGGAGATGGAGACTGGATGCATCAAGCCGAAGATAGGGCACAATGGAGTTAACAATTTATTTGCTTTTCTTTTTTGTCTAACACGTGTAGTACACGTATTCAGTTGGCACCGAAAATAAAATAAACATTTTCCAAAGCCATTTCACTATAAATAATAAAGGACAAATAATGTCACTAAAACTCGTACAATTACAACTGCCATTTAGAACATTATACGGAACCCGGCTACTCTCGTCACACTCCCACTTACCCCATTTCTCACCCCTTACGGAACAGCTATTACAATGTAAAATTCTAATTCTCTCGTTAAATCCTCTGGCCTTCCCTGGCCACTTTTACTGAATATAAAGTAGGGTAAATGGATTTAGTTTCATACGTGTGTGTTGGAAATTATGTTAATGCATTTGTTTGTGTGCTGAAGGTGTTTTTATTAAGTTAATAAAATTCAATTTATAAGACAGAAAAGTAACGTGGGGCGTAAGTGATTTAGAGAAAAGGGCCACACATCAAGCCTTGAGGTAGACAATCAACCCCAGGCGTTAATAAACAAAGAAGCTTCGATGTATTTTGTGCTGAATATACAGAGCCAATTATATTTGTTACTTATTGTTTCTTAGCTAGACCTAATTTCTTAATAATACAAAAAGGAATGTATTATTAATGTATATATTTGTTTGCCGCATTGGCAAATGGTCTCAATATTCTAATCAATAGTACACACATACATATTATTACGCCTGTATCCCTATTAGAGTGAGCAGAGCCACAAGTAATCGTAAGAAAACTTGCAGCCACTCCTGATTCAAAGTTCCAAGATGGATATGGTGAACGATGGTGACAGGTTATCAGCCCATCACCCATTTAGATGGACAATCATGTTGGGAGGAATACTATCCCTTAATCGACTTTTATTCTATAATCCTCTCTCAGTATCCTTTCTCAGTAAAATATCTTGGTTTACACAAACTCACACATACAAACACGCGCGATATATCGAATCGTTTTAATCCAAATTAATACCGGAATGGGATACAAGGTCGTAATAGAGTTTACTGATGATGAGTTATCTACCACGCTCGACGGACACAGATTATGCTCAATAAATTATTATGAAGGAATCAGTATATGGTAAAAGTTCCGAGTAATTTAGTTGGCCCGATACGATTAGTTTTCTTATAGAGAGCTACGAGCACTAATACAGTAGTACCACAAATACAGTACCACGTACAGTAGTACGTGCGTAGCAAAACCGAAGCCGGGGTGTGTTCAGACGTCGTCGATCGAGCTCAGCCGATCGAAGTTTTGTCAAAACTGGTAGATATTTCTTGGCCAATCGTACATCAGAGTTTTTTTCGCAGTGATTCCAAACTATTTCTTTTATTGAATATCTAAGGCTTTTTACCATCTATAGTAGATGATTTATACAGCGTCAGGAGGCAACTTTTACCTTCACAAACAGGACGCTGTAGTGCCCGGGACAAATTAAGATGGAGTAGGCTTGCCCAGCACCTATTCCATCCTCTCAGCTTAGTCGGCCTTGTCTACAGGAAAGACATGGTCAATACGTGCGGAGCTGACTAAGCCGCGGGTTTCCTCACGATGTTTTCCTTCACCGTTGTGAGAGTACTGGTATAGCTAACATAAATTTTTCGCTCAGAAAAATCCATTGGTACACGACCGGGTTTGAACCCACGACCTTGGGATCGGAAGGCGGGGTCACTACCAACTAGACCACCAGTGCTCTCGAATTGAATATCTATGTAATAAATAAATAAATATCTATTGGCAGTACCTGTCTATAAAAATATCGCACAGTGTAAAGGCGTGTTCACACAGCGTGAGTTTCCGTAGATTTATTGGTAATATAATTTTGATTGATCGCCCGCTGCCGACTGAAGTTGAGGTTTTAAACGTACTAAGATCGTCGTTCACCAACACATTACTCGGCGGTTACCGAAACCATCGGTTAAGATGACAGCTTTTGCAGTAAAAAATGGTATAAATGGTCCGTTAGGCTAACCACGTGTAGTTGATCGGTTAATGTATTGTAAAGTGGTCTAAGAGCACAAACCCAATCAATCATGCATATTTTCCTGGAACTAATCGATTTCACTTTAAATTGACATTGTTTGATTTAGTACAGAAAACTTTTAACGTTAGTTAACTTTTAAATTTAGTAGGTACGGAAACCAGAAACTTTTAAAGATTTTTTTTAAATTGAGGTGATTTCCTAATCTCTTACAAAATAAATGTTTTTTTTTTTATTAAGTTATGACACATGTTTACAGAATCTTACTAAAATATACCTTAGATACAGCGAAAACTCACTACAAAGGTAAAATCCCTTCAGAGGAAATTACAAAGTACTCGTGTGGAAAACGTCCGTGGCATATCAACGCCCCGCTCCCGCCACTTGTGTATAAACCGCGCTTTAGACTCATACTCACTGCAAAGGTAAAGGAATTGTTAAATTCACATGAGAAAATTAGGCTCAGAGAACTAACAAAACTGAGCAAGCAATGAGAGAATTCCACAAATTCAGCAGTACATTACATCGCACTGTAAATGCATCAGCATCATGTTCAATTTTAAAAGACACTAAATCAATTGCTACAAATGTGTTGACCAGACAATGTCAGTCAGGCACCGTGCCAGTTTTTAATTAAAACGGTGTAGTTGCCATTTCATTCAATTACTCGCATGCCAGCTACTGGGCCGAGCGTGACGCATCGTGTATGCAAACCTTTATGGCGTTGCATGAAATAGCTGTCGCGAGAAAAGGAGTATTTTAGTTTTTTAGGACATTTTCATTTTGATACAGGATATTTCATTTTGTTATAAATAAAAAATCTAAAATTGACTTGCGAAAGCCAACATAAAGAAATGATACGGATTTTTGTGTAATGTGAGCATCAAAGAAAGTTCAAAAACTTCTTCCATACTGTACCTGTTTTACTAGGATAGACATTCCGTTGACATAATTTTTCAAATCGAGCACCGTAAGTATTTTTTTCTGTCCGAAAAATGTATGTGACATTACGATCAAACGATGAAGGAAAACATTGTGAGGAAACATACATCAAGTGCAGGAAAATAGATACATCTGGGTACCATAAAATACGAAAGCAAACATTCTCAAAAGTGAAACGCCAAATAAAGCAGGCGATGAAGCGTTTCACTCAGAATTGGGAATCTCGTGGGAAATTTTAATTATGTCCGAAAATTCAAGTTATGCTGCCGCAAACGCAGACAACTTGCTCCGCAGAGAAATACGAATACCAACTTGAACTGCGCAGTCGGTGAATGCACGCAATTTGTGAAATTAGACGCAGGATAATGAAGTAAATATCGTCACTGGAAAGGCAAATTTACGTAAGCGCCAATCGAGAAAAAGCCGTTTAAAGTTATTTTTTTTTCGTTTTTTAATCATAACTTTCTACCTAATTATCGAATTTTGATGACGTCAACGTAAGATTTCATTCTTTTTTCATTTTCTATGTCCAGCAATTCATATTATTGTATTTGGACTGCTATTTTTGGATAATAACTCAATATGCCTATTTTGGCGCTTACGTAATTTTGCCTTTCCAGTGACGATATATACTCTATTATTACATCATCTCATCATAATCAGGCCGCCCCAATTTGGTGTGATTGCATTTCAATCAAACTTTTTCTATTTGTGTTGGAAATGCACAGTTACATAAAATAGTAAATAAGATAATTTTTTCAAAAGCAATTATTCTACAAAAAGTTATCTTTAAATAAATCAATAGATATTTGTGGACATTTCACACAGCGCCATCTAGCCCCAAACTAAGCAAATAAATAAATAAACTACGCTTGTACTATGGGCACCAGATGTCTGATAGAATACGTATAATACTTTTTTATAGATACATACTTGTAATACATAACACTACAACACCCAAACCCGGAAGAAACATTTGCAGAGCATACAAACATTTCTCCCCAACGGTAATTGAACCCGCGCCTCTTGCGTCTCAGCCGAGCACCTGCGTCTCGCCTGCCACGCCACCGAGGTCGCGGTGTAAACTTTTTAATTATTACTCAATATGATGATGACTAGCAACTAACCTACTTTTTAATACAAATATTTAATATTAAAACCGCACATAGATAGATAAAAAATAAAACACACCAAAAAGTACAACTGTCCTCAAATACTCATTCAGTAGCAACCCTTAGATAAGCATTAATAATTCAACCTCCGTAGACCACGACAAATACTGTCATTGCATATTCATAGAAATGTTGATTTTTTCCGTCTACCCGCATTCGGCTAATTACAAGTTGTCCGGTTTATCGAACCTCGATGTAAAAATGTAAAGTAATATGGCTTTGAAAACGGAACAATGGTTCCGGTATCATCCAAATACATTTGCATAAATAATAAATTACTCAGATGCTATCAGTTTCTGTAATAACTATATATTTGAAAGCCAAAAAGTTTTGTTATTTTATTACGGTTTAATTTCTTAAATTATTCGCAAGTATCGATGGTACATTTGTACTCGTACAGTCTGTATGAATAATAATAATAAGACGTATAAACTACAGGTTTCTACAATAAATAAATAAACAGCAAAACTGAAATTTTAGGAAGCAAGTCGATGAGTACACAATATTTATAGCTTTTTTGCCCTAAAAACCAACAATTTTCAAAATGTGGTATGTACGTACATTTTATTGCAGGCCTACCAGCATCGCTTATAGTGTTAAGCTGGGCACAAAAGAAACTAAGCTGGCTTCATCAGATGCTTAAGTTATTACAACTCGTAACACCACAAACCTACAACCGGCCATAAAAACTCCCCTTCCACCCTTGACTATTCATCTCATCTCTCCCTCCTTTTGATTGGGTATCGAGACACTAGAATATGAATCGTGGATTTAATTAAGCCTCTTTCTGTAAGTCGGTTCGGGTGCGATCGTTAGCATATTCCCATTGATTACAAAGAGTCTGCTTTAGAAGTGGGACATTTTCGGAGTATGGCGACGGCCATGGACCGGAAAAAAAGTGTAGGACGACACCCCACCCAATGGACCGATGTCAAGCTCATTTTGTTTTTATCTCCATGTATAAGTATAGATATATTTATACATACCTACATATTACGCCTATTTTACATAAAGGGTAGGCAGAGACCACGGATCTCTATTTGCTACGGGCCTGAAATACTACTCTCGTTTCATTCAACCTCATCACATCCTTCATTGTACGTACACGCCCAGTGATTATAATATTTGTATATGATTATTTTTTGAAGGGAGAGTCTAAAAACGACGCAAAGCTTTATTGAGTGATGCACGCAACTTTTTTCTTGCAGAAATGTTTTTCTAATATTGAACATGCCCGTTTTCTGCATAAAAATACAATGCCGTGTTTTTGATCTGGCTTTTATAGCAACTTAAAAAAACATTTGACTGTTGAGAAAACATCGACAAAACTTCTGTATATTTTTCCATATTTTGTCTCTGTAACTCGTAAAAATAGGCTGTGTTCATCATCATCATCAGTCTATTGCAGTCCACTGCTGGACATAGGCCTCCCCTAATGAGCGCATGTTTATAAAACTTTTACAATTCGGACTTGGTATTTTGTTACGTCCCTTCCCTAGTCCGGATTCCCATCTTTTTCTGTGTGCTTTGCTGAATGCCCGGATTTTGACAATAGCCCTTGTTAGTGCTTTGATTCGACTTTTTACATGGAGATTTTAATTTTGTTCTTTTAGTTCATTTGGCTATGCCATTCAGATACGCTATTACCTAAAATCGATTACATTAATTTGATTAGAAATATGTATATGCAATTTATTGCAATTATGAATTGAAAGAAACGTTTGATAAATCAACATGCATGTATCCTTAAATCACACAAGAGGTTATGAAGAGAACTATTCTTAGCGTTTCCAACTTTATTCTAAAACGTCAAAACCTCATGCTTTAGGATAGTAAAGTTCAGTCGCCACAAGTCACTGTTGTGTTGCGATCGAAAATAATTTAATACTGTTAAATTCGGACCGTGCTGTTCCGAAAACCACAAGGTTTACTAGGAATTATCGATGGAAACTCGATAGAAACTCGATGCAAACATTGACAGCTAAAACATAAAGGCTAAGCCCCTTAAGTGCGGCTTATACACAAGTGGCGAATACGTGGAGAGATATAGACGTTTTCTACAAACATACTTAATATCCCGTGTCACTTTATCACCACGTCTCTGCCACTCGCCACATCTGTATAAACTGCGCCTTAGTTAGCTCAGTTCTATTAGTTTCATAGATCTAGTTGACGTAGTCTTTTTATCACTGATTATGTTATTTGCTGATATAATTTATTCAGAACTGCATCTCAAAAATACACTATTTGTTTTTGTCAGTTGTCAAGTATAACTAATGATTTCGGCTGGAATCACCGAAGCGGCAATCACTCACGGTGGAACCTTCATAAATAAATACAGTCTCCTTATTTTCTTACATGTAAATATTTGTTTTGTAATATTTGTTACTTCTTTGCTAGACTGGGAGTAAAGAAAAAACATAGAATGCGTCCAGCTGCTTTTGCTTCTCTCCCCGAGCATGTCGTAAAAGTCGAATAAGGGATAGTATCCTCTCCAATATGATGAGATACAATAAGCAAGTATTCCCAAGGAGGGTTGACGTCAGGCAGACGGAAAAACACCTTAGAACCTTAAAACACCTTAGCCAAAACTCTTACAGCATGATCGAAGGATCATGCTGTGCCGACCCCACAAAAAGTGGGATAAAGGCAGGAAGATGATGAAATATTTGTTTTGTAAAGTTTAAATTAATGGTAGTGGTCTGACATCAAGTCGAAGTTGGAGAGGCAGCCAAGTGCCAAAGTTACAGTTGTAAGATGCACAGTTGGACTGGCCGCTAACCAATGTGATGCTTATTGCATTGTTTCTGGTAACGTTTCATATGCTCACTTCGTCTTACTCTCCCATTGGTTTCTGTCGCGTTGATCAATCAAAATTACCAATGAACATGGTCAGAGCACTGGTGGTCTAATGGTAATGACCACCGCCTTCCGATCCTAAGGTCATGGAGGCTACCACCAGATCACCAGTGCTCTCAAGACCGAAGAAGTACGTGTACGTATGTATGCTCGTATGAGCTAGTGGCCAACTCTAGTGACGGAGTTTTTAGGCCGCCTAAAGGCCTCCGTCATGGCTTGACGACTTAAAAGCTGGGACCGACTGTTTAACGTGCCCTCCGAAGTACGGAAGCGCTCAGTTCATAATGCCACTTGCGGTCACTCATCCCCATTTGTGAAGTACGTGTGCTGGAACAACATAATAAGCTAATTTTTTATCCAGTTACCATGCGAGCGAAACCACGGGCGGAAGCTTAAGTAATATATTATTAAGTATTTGAATATATCTTCGTTCATCGAAAACTATATAGTTTCCGATTAAACTTCTTCTCTTGGTCAGTAGTAACCAAATTCTAACTTCCAAGTTCGATCAAACTCATGAACGCAGTACAAAACACTCCTAAATGATAACAGAATACATTAGTACGACAAATACAGTAATTAGTGAACTGTTCGAAACAGAATCGTAAATTAGCGTTCAAGTAAACACCCCACAGCGGGATGTCAGTGCCGATCTTTGTTTCTCTACCAATAATTAGAATTAGAATTAGAATTAGCGTGCAATAGTAGTTCACTCCATTCTGTGTATCGGCCATTATGTTCGAAGCCTTTCAGGCTGAACAGTGAGCTGAGTTCAAATCTGTAAGCCCAAAGCCTTAGGTATATTAGGCACTAAAATGATTATTTTTTATTTCATTAACAATAACACCATCGCCCGTTCTTCCTTTCTATCCTCTCCATCCCAAGGTTGTTTGAAAGAAATTGCTTTAAACAATAAGACCGCTATTTGTTTATAATTTTACAATTTTGCTGAACTTAATTCCAATTATAGATGACCACTGCATGCACATAAAAATTTAAAATGCGTGAATACAACTTATCTATTGTTAGATACGCAGAACGACAGGAGACAAAATGTAAAATAGAATGGAAAGTGAAAAAGTAATCATTACGATGTTAAGTTACTGAAAATAATAAATGTGGGACAGTCAGAATAAATAAGATGAAAGGAAAGTGAAAAAATAGTAACGATAACAATTCACAATTATTTTTGTTGAATGGAGATTAACCAAAGGTTTTGTTTTTTATTTTGTGACTCACTTAGGTCTAGTTCGCTACTTTTTGATAATATATAATATGTTATTATTGTTTATAGACATTAATATTCACAATCAAGCTTATTATGTTATAAACAATATTCCTTTGTTGGTCAGTACCTACTGGTGACTTTAAAACAGATAATGAATGAAACTAAATTATGTATAATTATATTTTGACATTCTTAAAATGATTTTAGCATTAATTAGGACTTAACAATAGAATTTAATTTATTAACATTTACATTAACATATTTGCATGCCATAGACTTTGGTAGGACATAGATTGGACTGATGTATTTTTAAGACCATTATTATTTAAACACATTGTGTTCGTGCAAATAAATGTCATTTATCATTTATCATTTAATGAGATATTTTCGTATTACGATCAACAAAACTGGGCCGATAGATGGCGCTGAATGGACTATGATTTAATTCAGTGAATCTCAATTCAAAGTTCATTGACTACCGTCAGTAGTCATAGGTTATGTCAAAGTTGTACAGTGAAAAGAAATAACATGGACAACGCAGTAAATAACCACCAAATGTGTCAGCGCCATCTGTCGAGGCAATTGGAACTATCTTTTATCTTGAAACGAAAACCTCTTGTTGATTACCTAAACCATCCTTTTTCTGGCCACCCATCCTTTTTGAGTCAACTCGCTTCATTTCCTGAATGAATATTATTCATTGAAGTTCTCTAGAAGGTCCGTCCACTTACAATCATTGAAATTGCTCTCTCAGCCGTTTGATACCGTGAAGAGGGTTGACGGAAACAAAGCGATGGACGGCTGTCTGTCACGGAATTGTATGAAACTGTCTCTACCACTCGGATACGTTGAATTGGATTCAAAACAATTCCTATTTCGGACGGAGAGACTTATTGATGAGAATCATAAATCTAATCACTGTGATACATCTACTAACTCCTATATAGGTATTAAACGTAAATTGATAAAATTTATGATAACTTAAGTGATGAAAAAACCTACTACAGCTATATTATCGGGATTCGGTGAACTTTTAGCGTATAGTGACAAGTTATGTTTCGTCAAAGGATAGATACTTAACACAAACATTCGCTGAAGCGCAATGATCTAATGTAGATGTAAATTAAAAATAATCAGCGTGGCAATGCGGCCAGTGTCTTTGGCATGCTTCCACCGCCTGATGAGCTGGATCAGGTGAGCTATCTATAGACTGTTTGCAATGGTCTTTAGATAGCCCGACTGTTTCTTTTGTATTCTGTAAATCATATTAAAATTTGTAATAGTTGTAAGATTCTTTCTGTTAATAAATGTGTTTTTATGAAACAAAATTATCTAAACTTATCTTACAAAATCTCTAACACCGCTATTATTTCTTTCTTTTAAAAATCTATGTTAAAACCGTGATATATGTAACTAGTTCTCGTGTGAATCCAATTTTCAGATCTCAACCACAGTCCGCTAGAATATAATTTAGAAAATGCGGTTAGTTAAATCGGAATCAAATTCCATTTGTAGTAAGTTGTATGGGGGCCGTTCGCGGGATTAAGCCGCGTTCGGCGATAGGACTCCTTTGGGACCGCGACGCCGACGGTTACTTCTCTGTGGTTGGTCCAAGGTAAGACGTAACAAAGTATTTTTTTAATCTATACCAATATTATAAAGAGGAAAGGTTTTTTTTGTTTTTTTGTTTGTAACGAATAGGCTCCGAAACTACTAAACCGATTTCAAAAATTCTTTCACCAATAAAAAGCTACTTTATCAGGGTCCAGTATAGGCTATAATGAATTTTCAAAAAAATTAGGGATCCGTAAGAAAATTGCAATATTATAACCCAAGGTAGAAAACCCAAAATAGTTTTTGGCGTGCGCTGCGAAAACTATTGATTATAGAACAAAATAATGTACTACACGCTTACGAAGTCGCAGGCAACAGCTAGTATGTTATAAATTTGTAGTGTGCATCTGTGTATCTGTCTGTGGCTATGGCTCTTAGCTATACTTTATGAAGATCTGTTGAGGTGTTTGAAGATTTTTCCAACCTTCACAGTTCCGATTGATTTGTGGTGTTCTGTTCGGAGGTCGTGAGTTATTTACATTTTTTATTTAATAATTTGTTTAAATGACAGTCTGGAAACTATATTGAAAACTGTCTATATCATTATACCAAAGCAGAAGGGCTGAAAGAACAGTGGATATAAATTAAGTAAATTGAATGGAATATTAAAGACCATAGAGAACACAGAATCAACACAAAATGGAATAAAAAAGTAAAATCAAGTAAACGACCGATAGGTCGCAGTAGCGCGCGGGCCGCCGAATCTCTCTTGCCCTCCGCTTGGAGGCGCTAGTGAACACCACAGCCGATCACGTGATATTGTTCATTTGAATTTGGCGGCATGAGTACCTAGTACTCGATATAAAACTTTTCAAATGTGAAAATCGACAAAATCGCTACATTTTCTGACTTGATACTCCAACGCAGATGAAATTGGACTCGAAATGATTGAATGAAGTTGTAAAAGCGAATACTAGTTTAAAATATAAGGAGAAGTCTCATCCATGTTGTTGTCAGTTGTTAGAATGCATTCTATGTTTACACAAAGTTGTACTTATAGAATAATCTTGTATGTAGCCCAAAAGAAGCTTTATCAAATTGCACCTCTATTTACAAATAACTGTCAAATAAGTTACCATACTATTGGATAGATGATGTTCGTTTTCTACGATCGTTCATCGACGGCTCTCATGTTTTTGGGCAACCATGGTTTTGGATAACGGATAAAGCAACCTAGTCGCCATTCCTGGCAACACCATTTACTTATTTCTAAGCGTTCTTGTTTCACGTTAACGAGTTGCGGACGTCTGTCTATAAGAAGACGACCCAGCTACGGCTCTGTACAAACATTTTGTCAGGACTGTACCTTTGTTAAATAAAAGCTTTACAACAAAAAACATAAACAGAGTCGTGTCCAAAAACAAACAAATCTACAGTCTATATTTACAAAAGGTTTCTGGATAAAAATACAAGTCTGGAAAGAACTGGTTGGTGGCCATTGATTTTGTATTTTTTAAATAAACTGCGTCTTTGCCTTTGTCCCAGTGCCTAAAGGTGGATTATTTTCAGTTCTTTATTAAAAGCGGACTTTCTTTGAGCAGAGATAAATTAACTGCTTATGTTGCTTTAAGATGTTTTCGCGGCATGTTATTAATTTGCGGCATACTTTTGAATTATTAGGACGACACTAGAGAATACTTTACAAGTTTTGTAGACGAGATTTATCACTGCCCTGCGATGAAAAGTCGCACGAATAATATAATCAAAAGTCACGAACTAGGTTGTCTAACCATCTATCTAGTCATGGCACTAGTTATTTCGAACCAGTGTGATGAAAGGATTTGAAGTGCGTCTCAAAGGCTCCTTTCGTACACTTGACACATGTTTGTGAACTTTCTAAGACATGCCGGTTTCCTGACCATGTTTTCCTTCACCGTTTGAGAGTACTGGTATAGCGCACATTAATTTTTGTAACAGAAAAACCCATGGTTGCACTTATGTATTTGAACACACGACCTTAGGATCGAAAGGCAAGGCCACTAGACCACAAGACTACAGCAGTGCTTTCATGTTGTCTAAATGTGACACCACACTTGGCACCTGCGGCCACACCCAGGCAGGACATTTGTATATGTGCACAAATATACCGTATTAATGATAAAATTGCAGTTTTTATAAGGTGATACAGTCAGTATTATGTCAGCAAATAGGTGGCGTGTCGGTCGAAGGTCATCAGTATGAATTATTCGTTTTATTTATGCATTACAATTTTGTTAATGAAACGTGAGAAAAAAATGATTAGTTTGCGACATAGTTTGCACTACAACTTTAGTGTTAACGCTGTTTTAGGTTTATTCCTAAAATATTACATACTGGATTAATGTTTTTAGAATTATAAGTCCATCGTAGTCAGCTCAAACTGAATCTATCAAACTATTTTCCAAATTCAAAACCAATAGTCAAAGGCTTTCGAAATGAGCTATCTAAATTCCTCCAGCGGGCCAAGGTGTCAACCTCCATACCTCCAATTTGAGAGCTCTTCTAAATTACAAAGGTCTTCACATAAATTGTTCCAATATTCGCTACGGGAACGGCATGTTAAGCTTAAATAGGCTGCGGTCACACCGCAGAGAGCCGAATTAATATTTCAAACGTTTTTCATTGAATACTCAAACACGACTCAGAGTTGAGCACGTTTCAAGTCACGGTTTTTTGACAGTTTTTGATGAAAATCTGTCAAAAACTCGTCACTTGAGACGTACTCAAATCTGGGATGCGTTTGAGTATTCGGGGGTTTGCCATGTAAGTTTGAAATCACAGGCGCATGATAGTTTTCAATAGTTGAAATGTTCAAATTGTAGCGTGGTGTCTTTTTGTAATTCCCATCCGTAGAACATGTAAAGAGTGAATGGGTAATGGGGGAATTAATGTAAATTTTCTAGTGATTTTTCTGGTTTTTATTGGTTATGTAGCTGATGCTTCAGTACCACCAATTTTATTCTTCTACCGAAAAAACGAAAATAAGCCTCTACATATTATAGTATGAGACTCTTGATGTAGTGTTTTGTTAAACATACTTTAGGGATCGTCCATTAATTACATGAGGCTCGAAAGGGGTGAAGGGGGTACAGAAAAAATCATTAGATTTCACAAGGGGAGAGGGGTGGGGGGTGTAGTGAGATATATATACAATATCACGTCTATTTATTTTCACGTCTTAATAGACGTCTTAATATTAGAATATTATCATTTTTGTAATTTAAAAATAATATTCTAAAATTTTTTTAAATACTTTACCAAACAATTACACGTGATTTTTAAAAAACAGGACGTGATTAAGAAACGACCCTTTATGAAGGTGTTTATTTTACTTTTCGCTCCGAAAACTTTCTAAAGACTAACAGGATCGAGTTGGCTGGTAAAAACAAGGCTTGCCATTAAAATCATCCTGTGGATGATGATGATAAACACAGGACAGTGTAAACAGCGGCCCTCCAGTCACGAACTCCCGAGATGCGTCAACGAGGATCGATTTCGGATGCCGCGGCGTGCGTACTTTCATTAGCGCCAACTTTCCGTCGGAAGAATGTGCGCTATGGCATCTTCGATCTATCCTCGACGTGTCACTGGTTCTTTCTTTAATAATTTGACGGCCTCGGTGGCATGGCGGGCGATTGCTCGGCAGAGACGCAAGAGGCGCGGGTTCGATTCCCGCTGCGGAAGAAATGTTTGCATGTTCTGCAAATATTTCTTTCGGGTCTGGGTGTTGTGGTACCATGGTACTCGTAGTTTCTGATACCCACGACACAGGGAATCCTAGTGTGGGGTCAGGACTGTGTATGTGACAGTCTTATTTATTATTATAATGTCAGATTCATAGTTCTGACCCCACACTAGGACACTATGGGTTACATTACTACGAGCGGTATCGCAACACCCAGAGAAGAAATCATTACAGAACATGCCAAAATGTCTCCTACAGCGGGAATCCCGGCTCTTGTGTCTCTGTCGAGCATTCACCCGCCATGCCAGCAAGGCCGGCATCTTTATCCCATGCGATATACCAATGGCCAGGTTTCTGAGAGCACTGGTGGTTGCGGCCCTTCCTTCCGATCCGAAGGTCGTGGCTTCAAATCCGGTCGAGCACCAATTGCGCTATATCAGTACTCTCAAACGGTGAAGAAAAACATGGTGATGAAACCGGCATCTACTATGCGTCCAGCTGCTTTTCTCCCCCAGCATGTCGTAAAAGCCGACTAAGGGATATTATCCTCCAACATGATGAGATACAATAAGCAAGTATTCCCAAGGAGGGTTGACGTCAAGCAGGCTGCCGGTCATAAAATACCTCAGCCAAAACTCTTACAGCATGATCCAAAGGCCATGCTGTGCCGACCCCACATAGAGTGGGATAAGGGTAGGAAGATGATGATGATGATGATGATGAAACCGGCATCTGCTACGACATCGTCTAGTAGAATGTTGGAACCGGGCATAAGAAGATAGACAGAGCTGTCGGGTAAGCGCTGAATAAAGCATACACAACACACTCAATAATAGCTTTTCATTATATTGCTGACGAATGATTAAGTATTGATCTTCGCTTGAGCACTTATTCTTGAATACCTACAGTAAGTTTATCATTAGACAGAGCTCTTAAGGTCTTCATCAAATCACTTCCCCCGAGGATAACCTGCAACGTTTATGTAACTGAAATATTAACGAAACGTTCCCTAAGCAGCGGTTAGCTTAAGTAACCGACCGGCAAACAAACTGATATTACTTCGTTCCTTTCTCTTGCAAATCCATCTCCTTCCGACTAAATAATTCATTTCGGAACTCGTACATTCTTTTCGTTATTCGATGTATTGCCAAAAATTAATGATTTGACTTTTAAAACTGTAGAATGGATATATTTTTTGAGTGCTGTGATTTCAACGAATACGGAGGTCGCTAGGAAGTTATGTACCCATCATCATATCCCTGCCGTGCCGACCTGTGGGGTCGGTACAACATGTGTTCTTCTTCTATTTCCCTCTATCAAAAATGTTATACCTATATGCTTAACTAAAATTCGTCCTAAAACTTTTTAGATTTTACGACATGTAGGTTTCTTCGCCTTGTTTTCCTTCCACTTTTAAAAACACTGGTATAACAGACAATGTGACATGTTTTAAAAATATCATTGTCACAAAACAAAAAAAAGCTCTTTCGTTTTAAAAAAATTTTAAAAACGTCCAAAAACGGGCTTATGAACCCTGAAGTTGAAATATTATCAAAGGGATAGTCCAATTTTAAGCTTTTGAATCTTGTTTATCATACGATATCTACTATGGTACAATTCTATGACGCTAACCCCCGTATACTCAAATGAATCTCAAAGTTGAGCACGTCTCAAATGACGATTATTTGACTGATTTTCATCAGAAACTGTCAAAAAACCGTGAGTTGAGACGTGCTCAACTCTGAGTCGCGTTTGAGTATCCGTGGGTAAGACCTGTACCAGCTACGAGTATAATAGATAATTTATACAGCGTCAGGAAGCAACTTTTGCCTACATTAATGGAATGCTGTAGTGCCCGGGACGATCTTAGATGGAGTATGCTTGCCCACCACCTATACCATGCTCTTAGCTTAGTCGGCTTTATCTAGGCCAAAATGGTCAATACGTGCGGAGCTGACTAAACCACAAGTTTTCGCGTGAAGTCACCCCAGGCCCTTGACGGCACAGAGTAACATTAAGCTGAAACTGGTCCTTTTTGACTCACCACAATAGCACAGACCACTTTGAACCTGCCTAAATTTTAAGCTAATTATTTTAACATGACTGTTTTCTGTAATAAGTGTTTTGTTTGTTTATTTTGTTAGTTTTTCTTTTTGTTAGTTATTAGTTTTTCATTTTGCTTGCTTGTTTTTCTGCTTAACTTCGTGCCTGTGTAATGTTGTTGTTGTGTAAAATAAAGTTATTATCGATCTTATCTATATCTTACGATGTTCTCCTTCAACGATGATTTTATGATAGGGATGTCAATAATTGGAATTAAAATGCCAGTCACGAGGCTCTTTAACCGACGTGGCGATAATTGCTTTCCGATCCGCATGCGAGGCTAAGTTAATTTTGATCATGTTAACGCTGGGATAGGTAGTTTGAAATTGAGTGTCTTGCGCACATGCTGAGGTATTTATACTGATACTAGCTGCCCCCCGCGGCTTTTCTTGCGTGGTACCCGAATGAAAAATAGCCTATAGTTAATCCGGCACATGTACTATTCCAAGTTTGATTATATATTCCAAGTTTCATTAAAATCCATTCAGTAGTTTTTGCGTGAAAGAGTAACAAACATCCATACATCCATAAATACAAACATACGCGTTTATAATATTAGTAAGGATTTTACATGCCTGAATACCAGCAAATACCTAACTTCACCATAAGGTCTCTACCCTTGTGGTTTAGGCTGTGCTATAATTGCCAGTCAGTCAGTATTGTATTTTTTTTATATATTAGTTCGCGTTAAGTTTTTATACAAATTTCATCTTCCCGCTGGCCTCCAGATTATAAAGTTTAAGCTCTGCGATTGCTAGTCAATTAGTCAATCAAACTTTTTTATATTTTGATAGTTAAAGATATAGCAAGGATGACATGATGGACCACCTATATGGGCGATGGGCTGATCACCTGTCACCATGGTTCACCATATCCATCTTAGGATTTTAAATCTGAAGTGGCTACAAGTTTCTGACTTATGGCTCTGTCCACCCCATTAGGGAAATGGGCGTGATATATATGTATGTATGGATTGTTCTTCCATTCGCTTCCAATAACAAAAAACATGATTATGTATCTCTCAACCCTGACACGCTGATATTAAAAGTGTTTTTTTCGACCCACCTTTGTTGTTTAGAGTTCAATTTAGCTAAGTGCATTCAGTTCAATGAGTTCGATGTCAACAGCGTGTTTTTGCGTGTTAACACGACCCACCTGCGGCTGATCGTAATTTAGTGATGAAAACACCACGGCAAAATTTTTCGACACCTATTATGGAGTAGATAAGGTAAATAATGTTGTGAAAAAAGCTAAACTGAATGTAAGTGTAAGCTTCTGCCAGTGGACTTGCTCGCGTGGTGCAGGTATTAAATGTAGCCTATATGTTATTGTGGATCGGTCTATACATATGTGAATCGGTTAATCCAATTTTCATTCAAATACTCTCTCTCTCTCTCTCTCTCTCTATTCTAGTCATGTCACTAGTTCTTTCGATCTAGTTTGGTGAAAGGATTATTAGTAGTTCTAATTGTTGAGAAATCTTCGAAAAAAGTGTAATTTTTTTTAAGTTTAATAATTAATTAAAAGACTTAGGTTTATTTGGCATAAAACACAAAGAGTAAAAGAAAATTATTCATAAAAAGCAGAACAAACATATATAGGACGATATACACTACATTTCTCATGAGCATGCATGAGGAATGTAATGAGAGTGAATGCACCGAAAGGAGTATGTCAGGAATAATTATTTTTTATTGAAGTTGAAATAAAAAACAACAATTTATTTAATAACTATAAACGATGCAGACAAAGTTAATGTATTCAGGTAAATGCAAAATATCAGTTTATTTTAATGTCTAAATCTGAAAAAATAAATATTCAGATAAAAAAGGATTGAAGGTATTGAGTTAGCTTAGTTAAAGTGCATAAATAACTTTACGAACTTTACGAACTGATACTTTGATTTTTTAGAACATGTTTAATTTATTTTAGTTGACTTCATAAATACTCCTAAGTAAACATAGCACCGTCAAAATTTACCGACTGAATTCAAATTCACCTGTATAATAAAACACGTAGAACATTGCATCACCTGCTTAATCATAAACTCCGACACATACTCAGTAAAATTTTGGCGGTTAGTCAAAAACGTTCCAGCGACATAAATTACCAAGTTACGTTATCTCTTTCTAGCAATTTAAATAGAGTTCCAAACTCAGTAGCAAATGAGCCATGAAGAGCGAGCGAGACAGACGATAAACTTCTTAAAGTTTCCCTTTCGGAAAGTTCCTTGTATCGCCAAAGGAATGAAATAAAGTATTTGTATGGAAAGTCTCCAGCGAATTTCTCAAGTTGATTTCGCAAATTTGGTAGATAAAGTTTGTCAATCCTTTCTTTATTTGGTGGAAAGTTGAATAATAATTTCGAAAAGGTTTTTTATTTCGAGTTCGAGTCACTTTGTTAGTCAGTTTAAAACGTTGTTTTTAATTAAATACTTCCGAAGCAGTATGCCTGACTCACAAACACAAACTTTTATCGATAACGTGATCTCTCAAAAAGCGCTGGATTTCCTTCTAATTAAATAAAATCACGTTCGGCATGCTCCGCTTACATCTACGTCCAATTACGCGTTTTTGCGCTTATTCAAATAGTAACAAGTGCAATCTGTATTGCTTCGAGCACTAATAGAGTCGGCAGATAGAGCACGGCAAAATTGAATACGTCCCAAGCCAATCTTCGCGATAGATTCATTGCCGTGTCCTGAGATGCAAACTGAAGCAATCAACGACTCTGTATAGCGTGGCAATCCGGCCAGCGTCTTGGGCACGCTTCCACCTCCTGATGAGCTGGATCGGGTGAGCTGAGAGACGAGTTTTTGACAGATTTTCATCAACACTGTCAAAAAACCGTGACTTGAGACGTGCTCAACTCTGAGATGCGTTTGAGTATTCGGGGGTAAGGAAGGAGGTCTCCAAAATACTGGATACCCTAGTTTGGAGACCACTAATGTCTAAATTAAGAAGCTTTGTTATTACATCGATAAAACGTTATTATTATTATTAATAAAACGTGTACACGTGATAAGAGTACACATGAGAAAATAGTATTTTCTAAGCAAAGATTTAAAAGCTTATGACTTAACATACCGATAGGTAAACTGTAATAGTGTAGTGTGTTGAGCGGATTGGCCCGATAATACGTATTTCTGAGAGCTCAAATCTCTTTACTTTTTCTACTTCAACTTGAACTTTGCTTAGTAAATATTTAAAGTTAAAAGGAAAAAAATAACATTTTAACCGACAGGAGTGATTATTTAGGACAGGAGAGGTTATTTTACAATAAAAAATTGTATCCTCCACCATGATGGACCATCTATATGGGCGGTGTTCTGATCACTTGTCACCATAATGTTCACCATATTCATCTTGGGATTCTGATTTAGTCCTAAGGTGGATATGATGAATCACGGTGACAGGTGATCAGCCCATCGTCCATATAGATCATTTTGAAGAGGTCTATACCTTTGTCGATTTTTACGACACGCTCGGAGAGAGAAGCAGCTGGACGCATTCTATGCTTTTTCTTTACTCCAGCAGAAAAGTAAAATTATTATAAAACATTACATGAATTAACTTTTTTTATTTTAACCAACTTTTAAAACTATACCACCTGGGTGCTATAAGGATGGCCCTAAGCTGTTTTTATTATTATCGAAGTTTTTTTGTTCTCGTAAAGTGCAAGTTTTCATTGAAGTCAGACTAAATTGCGATGCGCCTTGCAAACACACACTCAGTACCGTACCATAATCTTCTTCAAACCCTCGATGTCACTCCACTGAAGCGTCGTCGAGCCGAGAGCCGTCAACGGCGTAAACATTTTTACATCGCCAGCCTAACCAGACACCTCCCTCCCCTCGCAGCGAGTACAATAAAGGTGTCACACGGGTGAGCCGGCAGGGGTGCCGAAGCTCAAGGTTAAATGGCTGGTGGCAGGCGCCAGGGTTCTTTATAGTGACGATGCGTGAGGCGCCTGTGAGGCGACTGATGACGTCGTTAAGAGGTTAATTGTTTAGGTTTTGTGACGCAAACCTGTTTTGATTAAGTCTTGATTAATATGGGCTTGTGAATGGAATTTAATAATGAGATTCCACTAATATCATAATTCCGGTGAGAATGTTTGTATGTTTAAGACTCAATCGCGGCGTAACTGCTGAACGACTTAGAAGAACGTATTCATGACCTAAAAAAAGTTTATTTATTTTACTATGCGAGTAAAATCGCGGGAGTAGTTATGTGTATATTTAGGCTGAATTAGCAGGTATAATTAATATTGATCGAGCTAGTAGGTAGGAATACCGCGTACAGTCTCTGCATACTTCATAATTCAAGTATTCTGTTAGGAATTTGAATACTCCAAGAATGTTATATCAACAAGTGGGAAATTATGACGCGATAAATAACATATCCGATATGAATAATGAGAACAAATGAGTTGTGAATAGTGTGACGCTTTGAATATGAATAAGGTATACAAAATAAAGCGGCATTTTCCTGGTTCCGATAATTGGATAACTTGAGACGTAAAGGAAACCAGGATTACTTTGGAATGGAATTGTCCTTTTATTTTCGTAAGAACATATGATGTTACACAAAATAAGTAGGTTTTGGTAAATGTGTATTGTTAAAGACAAAAATGATGTTGTAACATGGAACGGTGTTATTTACTGAAACTAAGTCATTACATTAAAAGAGACAATTACATAGATACATACAAATTGTCATAAATGGCAATAAATGGCTTTACTATCATTATCATCCCAAAAAGGAATAGGCAGAGCCACAAGTAACCACTATCTCTATCAGTTCGATTCAAAATCGGTCCAGACGAAATCGTATGGTGGTCTCTTAAATAAAAAGACGAATTCAACAACATCACTCAGAACTCTATCTAGTCGTGTCACTAGTTCTTACAAACAAGTGTGGTGAAAGGAATCAAAGTGCGCTTCAATGGATCCTTTCCTGCACTTGACACATATTTTCGAACTTCAGATTCCACGACATGCTGGTTTCCTCACCGTGTTTTCCTTCACCGTTTGAGTTTACTGGTATAGCGCACGTGCATTTTTTGAACAAAAAAATTTCATTGGTGCACTGGATTTGAACCTACGACCTTAGGATCGGAACGCGGGGTCACTGCAACTAAACCTCCAGTACTCTCAAAGAACACAAACCTAACAATTACTACCTCCGCCTCTTCAGTCGGCTACAAGCATTAATCAACTTCAACGTTCTCAATACTGTTTGCCAGCGGATTCAGAAACTAAACTAACATTACTATTCACAAACCTCTTACCGTTAAATCGGGGGTTTGTTCCGTGCCAGCGACTCGGCCCAGTCGCTATCTGCGAGCCGCACTCGCCGCGATTTATACACAAACTTGTTGGCAACTGGGACCAGAATATTAGGCTGTATTGTGTGAAGCGATATAAAAGTGTTTAAAGCCTCGGTTTGGCACCGGTTCAGCCGGATTTTTAATATATTGTTCGGAAAGTTCTAGGAGATTCTGCATGTTGGCAAGACATCAATTACTCCCGCGTCTAGCAGATTTAAGATGTACGAGTTATAAAGTATTATTTATTGCCAGATATCACTATCACCTTGAGCCTAGAACTTTATTCAAGATTTATTTTGTGTGGGGATCACAAATTCTAGCAAATTCCCAATCAGACTTAAAGAACTTGTCGTACAGTAGTTTTGTCACGTATTGTTCTATCTATGTAAATCAATTCCATCGTCATCATCATCTTACTGCCCTTATCCCACTCTATATGGGGTCGGCACAGCACGATCCTTTGATCATGGATCATGATGTAAGAGTTTTGGCTAAGGTGCTTTATGACCAGCCACCTGCCTGGTCAAACGTCAACCTTCCTTGGGAATACTTGCTTATTGTATCTCATCATGTTGGAGAGGATACTATCCCTTAGTCAACTTTTACGACATGGTCGGGGAGAGAAGCAGCTGTGTAAATCATTTTTTTATTTAGAATTTGAAAAGTTTATAGACACTGTTAAGTGCAAGAAAAGAACCTTGAAGACGTTGCGCTCTAATCATTTTACAATGTAAATAACTGGTCACACGAGTTAGTTCTTGGCTTATTTTCTAAATCCAGCATTTAATTTCTGTAATGTATCATCATAATTTATATTACTTACACCAAGATAGGGTGTATAACGAAGCTTGAATGACAAAGCACATGCAAGGCGTAGCTCCGTAGCAGATGTGCTACGCCGTAGCAGATGTGTTGCGCTCTGCTACGACGCCAAAAATTGCGCGAGAAATAATTTCACTTTTGGAATGAACCTGACATAACTAACTAACTGTGGCTTGTTACTGAATCCTCTTATTATATTCATAGTTGCAGGAAATCAGGAAAGGATAAAAGTACTAACTGACGACAGATTGTTCATTGCCATAGCAATGTTGTTTTTTTTTGCTAAAAATGTATGGCACTTTTCGATTGATATCGGTGCTTTGGTAACGAACGACCCGCCATCCGTTAGTAGAATATAGAAACTTAGCCAATTAATTTACCAAGTCTATGGTTAACAGGGCAAGGCTTTTATAAAAAAAACTTTTAAGCTGCACAAGAATTATTCACCAATACTATTTGAGAGCACTTGTTGTCTAGTGGCTCCGCCTTCCGATCTTAAGGTCATGGGTTCAAATCCGGTCGTGCACCAATGGAGTTTTCTATTCGAAAAAATGTGCGCTTTACCAGTAGGTGCTCTCAAACTGTGAAGGAAAATATCGCTAAGTATAAGTAGCTCGAATGAGCTAGTGGCCAACTCTTGTGACGGAGTTTTTAAGACGCCTAAAAGGCCTCCGTCATTGCTTAACGACTTGAAGAAGAAGAATGAAAGAAGAAGCATGGAAGCGCTCAGCTCGTAATGCCACTTGCGGTTACCCAACCTAATTGTGATCGCACACAACGTTGCTTAACTTCAACGATCAATCAAATTGTCGCTGAAAACCGGCATGTCGAACCTAAAAAAACACACGACCAGATAGACAGACCAATATCATTAAATTGTTCAGAAAGGCAGGTAACACCTCAAATGATGTTCACGACACATAGTTTAGAATTCCCACCGTCTCAGAGAATACAATTGCGAACGCTCAAGTTTCCAAACTTGATACCAGACTTCGGGACTTGGCCGAGGCGGTCGTGTCAAAGGAATTCGGAGCTCACGTGATAGTTTGGCCAGTTTTTGTTGGGTTATTACGTTGGAACTTGTAACTTGGAGTACGCTACTTGCATGCAGTATGATCTTGGTTTTGTACTTTTATGGTATCAACTGGCTGCACTCGCGTAGTAGCTAGATATGGCGGGCGGTATCATGATGGTCTATAGAAGGCCACTGCTGCCTGCAACGCCTTAGAGGCTCAAACTCGAAATTCTTTATTCATAGAAGTCACTAGAGCCAACTAAAAAAACATCATTATCACCCACAGCCTACTTAACCGTAATGAATGGCCTTTTGTTTGTGCCATTCATTACGGTTCTGTACTAGTCTTGTCCATTAAATAATACGTACGGAATACAATTGTGTTCTTTTAACAATTAATAATTTATCAAATTAACTAAAGACTAGGCAGTAAAGTCTTTGATATCATAAGCCTGCCCAAAGAGGAAAATTATATAACAACAAAAAAACAGCGATCACCCACACTCTTTCAAATAAAAATTGAATAAGAAAATAACTTGTCATTTCAAAATTTTATTTTAAGGCTTCTTTATCAATATTTCATAAAAAGTATAAATTCCTCGGACTTAAAATTTATATGGGACCATCTTGGAGACCATTCTCTATACATTAGTGAAAGAATCATCAAAATCAATAAATAAATTGGCGCAATAATCGTGTGACAAACATACAAAAAAAACAGTCGAATTGGGAACCTCCTTTTTGAAGTCTATTATAAAATATATTAGTTCCCTTTTGAAAGTTAAGTAATTAAGTCATATTTTAAAATATATTAACAGTAAGGTTTCATTATTTTAACATCAGTAATGTAACAGCAAACTCAAACAAATTCTAACAAGCTCCCGCTATTATTAAAATGCTCATTTTCGTTCACTTTCGCGGACTAATTGCATACAGAATATGTTCATACTAGACCGTCCTAATTATTTTGTCGTTTTAACATTAAACTCTTTTTAGAAGTGAACAACTAATTACAAAATCATGCCGTGATTATAATTATGATTTATCGATAACGATATATATAACCCGTCAATATGTTCACCATATCCATCTTGAGACTTTGAATCAGGAGTGGCTGGAAGTTTTCTTATGATTACTTGTGACTCTGCCCACGATACACACATACAAAATTATATGGTCGTGATAATATGTATGTATCATAATCCCGATGCAAATCAGCCGCTGACTGAGTATCGCCTCAAAATCAAAATAGTACGGGGTGCAAAGGGACGGCTCAGTACGCTATGAGATGATGTGAAAGAAGCTTTAGGCCGAGTCTTGGCACGGGGCCCTCAATAACCGTAGTCGGACCGTGATGCCACTATTCTGCAGACGAAAGATAAGCGATATTGAAATATTAGACGCGATAAGAGGTTTATTGGGTGGACGGGACGGATTGTGATTTGATGGGCTTTCTTGAGCATCCATGATGTTGGATTGCTTTTCTTTTGTCAAGATAAGGCAATAAGGAAAATAAATTTCGTGCAAGAGAGACTAATAAGTTCATCACTAACTTGATGGCACTGATCCGACACATTTAGTAGAAATGTTTATTGGCCATAAGAGCATAAGACTAAATAACAAAAAGTAAAACATAAAAGTGATTATTATTATTAATTGTGAGTACATAAACACAAAAAAGAGCTTGACTCATAAAAACTTATATGGATCAAAAATGGGCTAGTAGTCAAGGGTTCGCAACAACATCAGATACTTTAGCAAATTAAAGTAGGTAAGTAAAGTTTTATATTGTGCCGAAAAAAATATTAAAGTACAAGTTGAGAATCTAGACAAAATGTAGGTAGACTAGAGTAGACTTTTCTGGGCAACCTTTATTACAAAAAGAGAGCACTAAAATTGTCGTTTAACCAAACGCACCAGAATATGGCTACCACGTTGTGAAATTGCGTTCGAGGGGCGAACAAAAAATTTATATTACGAAATTCAGCTGCCGACCGCAACCAACTTCGATAGAGTTTAGAACAACAGAAGCGCTCACGTGGCAAAAAGTGTGTAGAAGTTTCCACAAAATCCGCGTGATTATTATAAATATTGAATGGAGACTTTATAAAAACAAACATGAAGAATAAGGAATTTGACAAACGGAAGGATTTAGTGGCTTACATCGTGATTTAGTGATGAGGCGACAAACAACAGATTAATTTATTTTTTACAATAATAAGCACCTACCTAGTACATTTATAGGTAACATAAAGTTTTTTTTCCATACAAACTTGATCTTACCGCTGCGATCTTTAGGAGTTGAATTTCGCCAATTTTTTTCTTAGTATAATTAACATAATGGGAATATGTTTCTAAGTTTTATGTTTCTTAGACTTATAATTAAGGCTATCGGCTATACGTCGATTACCAGTCAACCAGTAACGTAAAAGTTTTATATAACTTGATTTATGACACATATTTTTTTAAACAGAACTTTTGTGTTTGTGTCGACGCCCTCGGTGGCGTGGCGAGCGATTGCTCGGCGGAGACGTAAGAGGCGCAGGTTCGATTCTCGCTGCGGAAGAAATGTTTGCATGTTCTGCAAATATTTCTTCCGGGTCTGGGTGTTGTGGTACCATGGTACTCGTAGTTTCTGATACCCACGACACAGGGAATCCTAGTGTGGGGTCAGGACTATGTAAGTGACTGTTGGGTGTTATGTGTCTGTATCATAACACAGTTTAACTTAAAGCTATTGATCAAATAATCCTCAAAAAATTCATTACCTGATAAAAAAGCTATTAAGCTGGCTATCCCGTCGTCTGCCCCCAAAAGCTATTTGCATCTTTATGGCCGATCATGAGATAAGTGCTCAGCAAAGATAAATCAAAAAAATATTCTGTTTTACCTTGCTTCTAGTGTCTAATATGCAATTTTTGTAGTAGGTACAATTCAACTGAACAGTTCAGATAAATATACAAATACTAGCTGCCGCCCGCGGCTTCGCTCGCGTGGTACCCGGATGGAAAATAGCCTATATGTTAATCCAGCATAAATGTACCATGACACATACATATTCCAAGTTTCATTTAAATCCGTTCAGCCATTTGGGCGTGATTGAGGCACAAACATCCAAACATCCTCACACATTTTTGCATTTATAATACAAATAAGAAGTAAGATGAGACAGGCAAATATATAGATTTCGTATTTAACTTAAAAGAAGTCTGAAGCATGTACTCGTATCAAGAGCTCAGAGTAATTGAAGCGCTCATAAATCTATATAATCTGAAATAAATGAGTTAATAATAATAATAAATCCTTTCACCACACTGGTTCGGAATAACTAGTGCCACATAATAGTAATCGACCGAGTGAAGACCAACCATTATGTTTCAAACTTCTCAAATACTTCGTTTTTCATAATTTGTATATACCTACCCATTATAAAGTTTCTCAGATGGTAGGTGATACCAAATTATTCAAGTTTGAAGGCGTATAGGCAATTAATTAAAACTGAGCTATCTCAGGCACAGCGTAGAAGCCTAACCGGCTATAAATATTGAACATGATATTATGGTAAATATAGCCATGGTATTATGGCAAATGAAGTCAATTACGTGGGTGGCAACCGCGTTTTCTACAAAATCTAAATATGTAAACTCTTATGTTACTGACTGACTGACTGGTAATCGACGTAACGCTTTAAGTATAGTTAAGTCTTAGAAACATGAAACTTACATATTCCTATTAAGTATGTTGATTCTACTAAAAACAAAATTTACGAAATTTAACTCCTAGATGAGGCAGCGGGAAGTTGTGTGTATGATAAAATCTCAACGCGGACAAAATCGTGGAGCGTTCAACTAGTCCTACTAATATTAAGCAAAAGTTTGTGTGTATGAATGTTTGTCACCACGTATCTCCGTAACTGCTAAACCGATTTTGATGAAACTTAGAATTTTGATAGTTTAGGTTCTGGAATAACATATAGGCTATAATTTTCTATATATTAGATAAGATTTCCAAAATCAAACAAGTGGTAAAGTTTTATAGAAAAATTCTTGCGCAAAACTCGATCCAATAAAACTTTAAAATAAATAATAAAACACATTTTTTTTATTACTCCCAATCTTGCTGCAAGGGAGTTCTAAACTTTGTAAGGTAAATTTTTAAATGGTAGTGGGATTGGCATGAAACTTGCTAACTTAGTAAGGGTTTTACATAATACCTTTAAAAAGGGTTAAAATGGGGTTTCAAAAAAGTACCACGCTAGCGAAGCCGCACGTGTAAACTAGTATATAAATATTTGTTTGGTATGTTATATTGTATGTACAAACCTGGTCGTGTATTCGCCATAAGAAAACTTGCAGTCACTCCTGATTCAAGAGTCCCAAGATGTAAAAAATCGTAAAGTGATGATTATTTTTTATTCGAACGATTATGTAGTTAAAATTTGAGCTTAATAGCCAGCCCATTGCCATCAAGTGGCTTAAAGTGAGTCAGGTGTCTGAGTTAAGCTACGCGTTGGTTGAGTCTTGAGATTGTTCCGGGTATAACTATCGGCTTACTCGACTTCCTTCTGAATGGAATGTACGCGATATTAACCTCTGTGTGGTCCAAGTTATCAAAGTAAAAGGGAACTTAAGTTAACTTAACTATTATAGTAAGCTTACCTTTAATTCCTTATTAGGTTCATTATCATTTTTTATGGTTAGTAACAGCTGTGAGTGTCACAAACGTGGATCTAAATCCTCATTCTCATAAAAAAAAACATAATTTAGCACGATTTTTTTTTCAGATTTGAAAGTGTATTTAGATACACGGTAGTTTAAAGACACAATATATACAGGTGTTATATAAAATATATGGCCAGCTTTGCTTTTGACAAATAATAGCAATAAGCTTACAACTTGTACCCAGTTTCATAATTTCATAACTAACGCAACATCACCCGCCTACTCCATTAATGTTCAATAAATTGCTGAACGAATTTCAAAATTATTAATTAAAATTGTTCAGTGGTCTTTACTTGCATTGAACTATAAAGTGGATTACGAATCCAATAAATGCATTCATTGATGTGGTAATTCCTGAATATGATAGAAATACTTATACTTACCTACTTCATCTGTAGCTGGGTATGCACCAAGCTAACAAAAGTGCACGAAGGGCACTGAACAAACGCGAATTTAGTCTGAACATTTTAATGGAAACGATTGCGAGCTTCTTATTGTGTTTCGAGGTGTCAGAGTAGACGAGTAAACACCCTTAGATCCCCAGATTTATATAAATTGATAGATTCTATATCCATATGACGGCCTCGGTGGCGTGGCGGGCGATTGCTCGGCGGAGACGCAAGAGGCGCGGTTTCGATTCCCGCTGCGGAAGAAATGTTTGCATGTTCTGCAAATATTTCTTCCGGGTCTGGGTGTTGTGGTACCATGGTACTCGTAGTTTCTGATACCCACTGGAATCCTAGTGTGGGATCAGGACTACGTATGTGACTGTTGGGTGTTATTATTATTATTATATTCCAGACCACACATGCCATGACGCGACGAGTTTGACACCTTCAGCGGCTATTAATGACAGGCGGCAGCTTTAGACCGAAAAACCTGGAAAAATTGAGGATAGCCCTTTGCCCAGCAGTGGAATGATGCAAGCTAGCAACAACAACAATAGGTTCATTCGATTTACGCAGCTAACGTATGTACCTAAGACTCTTCTTCTCTGTCGTTTCGCTCTTGGCAGAGCGGTCGTGGTCACGTCGAGGCATCCACGTTGATGGTGGAGGTGGATACAGCTCTCCGCACGATCTCCCGCCATCTCTCCCTGTTAGCAGACTGTCTGGCACAGTCAGTTACTCTGCTTCCTAATGCGGATTTCACTTGGTCTGTCCAGCGCATAGGTGACCTGCCGCGTGATCTGGTTCCCTCCACTTTTCCCTGTACTACCAGCCGCTCTATGGAGTCGTCATCTCGCCTAGAGACATGTCCAAAATACTGCAGTATGCGCGACTGTACTAAGGCCGACAGACGCTGTGTGATGCCGAGCTCCTGGAGTATGGACACGTTGGTGCGGAATTCCGTCCACGATATCCCGAGCATCTTCCTCCAGCACCACATCTCCAGAGCATCTATCTTCCCCTTTTCCAACTTGCGCAATGTCCACGTCTCTGCCGCGTAAAGAAAAATGGGGAATACTAGTGTTCGCACGAGCCTGACTTTGGTGCCTTTAGTAATGTTGCGATTCCTCCATACTTTCTTTAACTTCTCCATCGCAGTTCTGGTTATGGCCATACGTCGTTTTACTTCATCTACGCAGCCGCCGTTGTTTGAAATTAAAGCTCCAAGGTATACGTAGGTCTGGACCACATCGCAGTTCGCAATCTGTGTCACTTCGGGCGAGTTTTCGTTGAGGCGATCCACGATCATCATCTTGGTCTTAGATCGGTTTATCTTCAACCCAAACGTTAGGCTGACGCGCTCCATTCTGAGAAGTAATTCCTCCATACGACCAGCGTTACTGGCAAACAAGGTGGTGTCATCTGCGTATCGCAAGTTCGCAATTTTGTATCCACCAATCGTAACACCATCGGTCCAGTCTTCGAGAGTGATTCGCATTACAAGCTCGGTATAAACGTTAAAAAGCAGAGGTGATATTATGCATCCCTGTCGTACGCCCGCACTTGGATGGAAACTATCTGAGAGGAGGTCATCTGTCCGCACTGAAGCTGTTCCCCCTTCGTAGAGCTCCCTGAGCAGGTGCACGAGGTGTTGTGGTGCGCCCATGTCCAGTAGTGTCTTCCACAACGTTGGCCATTTCACCGAGTCGAACGCTTTGGAGAAATCAACAAAGCATATATATGTCGGCTTGTTGAACTCTCGAGCCTTTTCAATGATTTGACGAACGATGAGGATTTGTTCACGGGTCCCTTTTCCTTTCACAAATCCGGCTTGTTCTGGCGCAATTTCTCTGGACAAATATGCTTTCAGTCGCTCGTTAATGATGTGTAGCATTATTTTGCTAGCGTGTGTTATCAAGGCAATAAGTCGAAAGTTGCTACACTTCTTCGTGGAACCCTTTTTATGAAGAGGAGTGAAGACTGTATGAGCCCATTCAGAGGGCCATTTGCCCGTGAGCCATATCTTGTTGCAGATGATGTTGAAGATATGAATGCCACGTTCTCCCAATGCTCGTATGGTTTCAATTGGGATCTCATCTTTCCCTGTGGCTTTTCCATTCTTAAGATGTTGAATAGCGGCTCTTACTTCAGACTCAAGAATGTCCGGCTCAAGCATATCACTCGCAGGCTCTGTGGGTGTGAAATTTTGCGACTGAGGATCTTGAAACAAAGACTGACAGTAATTCTTCCAAACTACCGAAATTTTGTCCAGTTCAGTGACTACTTGGCCATTCTGATCTTCGATGGCCCAGGTTTTGGACTGCAGCGTTTTTGTGATGAGGCGGATCTTATGATACAAGTCTCTAGACTCATACCTGTCTGCATGAATCTCAATTTCTTTACACATATTGCGCAGGTAAGCATTATGATCTTGTCTGCATTTCAGCTGTATCTGTGCTGACATTTTATTGAGATCCTTGATATCAAATCCCGCGGCTTTCATCTTTCGGCGTTTTTCGACGAGTTTGAAGGTGCCATCAGTCATCCAGTGCTGTCTTTTGTGGGTTGTAATTGGTGGTGCAGCTTCTGAGACAGTTGTACTGATGAGCGTCTTAGCTCGGTCCCATAGTGTATCGGGTGTTTCGTTTGCCAGATCTGCGTCAGACCACTGTGACCAGTTCTGCTCAATAATCGAACGGAATTTCGGAATATCTTTCACCTCCAGCTTCCTCGGCTTTTTGGTGATTCTGGTTGCTGCCAGCTTGAGCTTTAGTTTAGAGATCAAAAGTTGGTGGTCAGACCCGCAATCAGCTCCAGGTAACGTATGGGCATTTGTTATAGATGATCTCCATCGCGAGCGAATCATAATGTAATCTATTTGATTGCGGGTTTTTCCATCGGGCGACACCCAAGTGTACAGCCTTCGAGGGTGGTGTTGGAAAAGGCTATTAGCAATCAGTAAGTCGTTTTCTGAAGCGAATTGTATTAAGCGTTCACCTCGTTCATTCCGCTTCCCGAGTCCAAATCTACCCACGCATTTGCCCAGTTGATGAGCATTTTCTCCGATCTTAGCGTTCAAGTCTCCTAGGATTACCAATAATTCTCGATTGGGTACCTTCGCTATCGTAGATTCTAATTCGGAGTAAAACTTCTCGATTGCCTCGTCACTTGAGGTAGAGGTGGGGGCATATACTTGAACGATGTTAAGATTCATAGGTGAAGCTTTTATTTTGATGCTGATTATCCGATCGCTTACCGGCTCGTACCCCATGACGCATTTTTTCTGCTGTACGGGTATTAAAAAGGCCACACCGTTGCTGCTGCTGATATCGTTGCCAGAAAAGTAAACGACGTGGTGGTCTGTCAATAAATGTCCGCTTCCTTTCCAGTGTGTTTCGCTTAAACCACAGATGTTTACACCGACTCTAACTACTTCTCGTTCCAATATGGTAAGTTTTCCAGGTTGGTTTAAGCCGCGCACATTCCATGTTCCTATCGTATGGAGGCGTCGAAGCTTGATGGAGTTTCCAGTAGTAGAATTTCCATGGAGGGCCTGGTCTCCTACCCCGCCTTGGCCGGTAGCCAACTTCACACCGCGCGCCCCGGACGCAGCGCGGCGCCGGTCGCTAATCGGTTCGCAAGGCGATCGTGTCTCGTTTATTTGTGCTCTCATGTGACTTTCGTGGGAGTGTAGCTGCAGTGGTTTCCCCTTGCCTTCTGCACCAGACATTTTTGAGATTATTTAGATCCCCAGGCCGCTGAAGCCTCTTCTACTCGGTTTTACAAGCAGGTGAGTGGTTATTCCGCCACAGCTCGGTCGCCATTGCCTCGTCGGTTATCTAGCAGGGGGCACCACGACAGCAGCTGTTGAGCCGTCGTACCTGGTTTGCTTACGAATGTCCAGGTCGTGCAGGTGAGGTTGACATTTGGGGCTGGCTAGATGTTATTGCCATTTTCCCCCTTACCCCCCTTACCTTACCTCACAGTACGACAAAAGCAAAACTTTGTCTAAAACGTGAAGTATGTATATACTTATAACGTCTATTTGGATCAACAGACAACAGATACCTACGTTTCTGAAGACAAAATAGCACTTGCTTTGAAACTAACAATGTATTGCTCAGTCTTTGACACCGATTAAAAATGTATGAAAAATTTAAATTCGTTCGATCGAGACTAAAGCTCCAAAGTCGAAAGCACAGAGCATAAAAAGATTCGATATACGATAGAGAATTTTTTACAGAAAAGTGCTGTTCACATAAGTGATAAGCATAAGGGTTATTTATGTATTGTTCATACCTGAGCCAAATTCTAAATACAGTTTATGATGATAGTAGCATTTATGGACAGTGTCATGTTCTAAATACTAACGACAAAAATATTAATTCTTCTTTAATCTAACCGATTTGATATGTTGTTAGATTAGTCTTTATTGTGCGAGTGTCACTGGGTTTTTTCAATTTCGCACCAAAAAAAACTATCAAACTTATCCAACGGGGTATCAAAATGAAGAAAGAAAAATGTAATTTAAAATGAGAAATAATAAAAAAAACAATACCGACAGACTTATGTAGAGTTAACGTCATGTAAAAATGGCGGCAATTCTCACAGTAAGATTTATGTTTTTTTAAATAATAACTTGTTTTACTTCTTTTCTTAAGTAAATGCTGACCCAACTTTGTATTCTAGCGGCCCGCGCGGTTTAATTCCTTGTTAAGTGCCCTTACACCATAAAAGGATACCCTCTCAAAGTTTCATGCTCCTAGGATTTATGGTTTGGGCCGTGCGTTGATTTTCAGTCAATCAGTCAGTACAGACTTTAAATAAGAATAAGGATTTAGGATTTTGAGTTTACAGGTAGTAGGTAGTAGGTAGGTATAGTATAGTTACAGGCAGACCACCAGCCTGGTGGTTTGATGACATTGTGAAGAGGGCGGGTAACCATTGGATTCGATTAGCGCAGGATCGGAAGAATGGCGTGATATCTTATCTATCTAGTCGTGTCACAACTTCTTTCGATACTGTGTGGTGAAAGGATTTAAAGTGCGCCCCAAAAGTTCCTTTTGTGCACTTGACACATATTTTTGAACTTTTTAGGTTTTTATGCCGGTTTCCTCTTAGTTTTTCTCCACCGTTTGAGAGTAATTTTTTCGAACCCTCAACCAGATAGGATCAGAAGGCGGGGTCACCACCACTAGAACACCAGTGCTCTGCATTATTGACGTTCTAAAGAGGAAGCATAAAGATGAGGAGTAGTGGGTGGATGTGGGCTGACATGATGATGATGAGGATCCAGGCTACACTAGCAAAATGATTAGGTTTGTCTTTTGTAGGGGTACTCGGCGGCAAGAGCTCATTTTCCATTCCAGATTGAAATGCAGCTGATTCCATCGAGTTTTTATTCAACAGTCAAGTTCCATTTTATTCATTTTAATAATTTATTGGACTTTGGTTTGAATAGAAATTTGCTTTGACTATTTCTTAGGCTACCTGCTTATATTGTATCTAATTTCAAGGTCATAAATTAAGCAAATAAATAATGGTAGGTACCTAAGGCATTTGTTTGATAAAACTTTTAAAGGTAAAAAAATGAAATTTGTCTTTAAGTTCGTAAAGATTTGTGTGAAACATAGGAAAGACGTAGAAAATACTTAGATTAAATAACTGAATCATTAGATCGATGACCAGGCGTTCCTTTGAAGACACATAATAAATCTATGCAAGATTGAACCACCAAATTTCTTAACGAAAGTTCGCATTTCAGCAAGATTTTTGCATTACAGCTTCTCCATAGTTTCATATTCTAGATTTGAAACGATGCCTACTGGAGATATCGATTCGACGTCGTCTCGGATGACAAATGCTCATTGGGTTGAACACGTGTTCGGATGAATTGATATCGAGTGGCCTTGAAGTGCTTTCGATAGTTTCAGAGTTGGAAAGTTTGACGTGTTCGCTCTTGTTGCTCAATCTGTCGTGGTCAGCTTACCTACCCGTATATACTATGAATATATGTTGGAATTAAAACTACCATTTGTATGTACTGTGTTGTCATTATGAGTTTGAAACATTCCAGTTAAATCAAAATAAATAGAAAAGCGTTTTAAAGAAATTTATCGGAAAGAATGGTGCAAAAGCTATTAAACGAATTTGACTCATGGACTGCTAAGAGCTATTGGTTGCTGGCAGCACAAATAAGTCAGAGTGGAAATGGCTGCGATACGTACGAATAGTGTACGATAGCTGCGTGTGTCTATTTCTAATTTGCGTATGTCTACGACTCTAATGTGTAGGCTTATGCCTTATGCCCGTGCGCTGCAGTGATGTCGCGCCGTCTTTGAACATAGATTAAACGTCTCTTAGCAAGCTCAAGGGGACAAAAAACAAGATTTCAACACGAATTTCGCGACACGTAACACTATCCCGGCAATATAACAGGCTAATGCGGCGACGTCTCCTGAGCCAAGCCGCGCGTTTTTGGCACTGATTCATGATTTGTTTTGGCTATGAAACCCACGGCCCGGCTGATAAAGGTGATGCCACACGACCAAGGCATTTTTTAGGGACTCAAGAATAACATAGTTAATTTGATAAAAATAATACAACATTACAAAGAAACCTATCACCGTAGTTCACCATAATATCCATCCTAGGAGTCTTGGATCAGAAGTGGTTACAAGTTTTCTTATGATTACTTGTGTCTCTGCCCACCCTATTAGGGATGCGGGCGTGATAATATGTATGTATGTATGTACAAAGAAACAATTGGAACACGTTGAAAACTGCCTTAGTTAGCTTAAAAACGTTTCCAGCGCCCCCTCCCAACGGTTATGATTTACCAACGATTAGGATCTTATTCAATAATGTTTACAATAAAAACATAATTATTACAAGAAATAATAGTAGTACAAAATGAATAATAATAAAAATAACAGTTGCACGACAATAGATACCAATCTAATGCGTTACGTTTGTTTCATTCTAATTCT
This sequence comes from Scotopteryx bipunctaria, assembly GCA_949320045.1. Classification (NCBI taxonomy): domain Eukaryota; kingdom Metazoa; phylum Arthropoda; class Insecta; order Lepidoptera; family Geometridae; genus Scotopteryx; species Scotopteryx bipunctaria. The sequence continues at coordinate 4,871,430 of OX439450.1, read as the reverse complement.
AAAATGTGAATAATTGTTAATGTGGGTATGAGAAGGTGTGGGTGAGTGTATAGTGTGGAAGTGTGTGGATTTTAGTGTAGATTACACCTGCACAAACTGCACAAAATTCAGGAAATGAGTCAGGAGAAATGTTCAGCGGGAGAAATGTTCAGCAAATATTTCTTCTCGAGTCTGAGTGTTGTGGTATCATGGTACTTGTAGTTACTGATATCGAACTATAAAAGTGTAACTATTAGGTTTTATTTAAGAAGCTAACAAGTTCTTTAACTTATATACTGACTTTGAATAAAAACTCTGATATTATTATGTGAGAAAAGTAACATTTGGACGTGGCCCTCTTCCCTTCATAGGCAATGAGATGTTTTTTGCGTTGCGAAAGTATAGATCAGAGAATCTATTTTTAAACCTCATGTATACTACCCTTTATGAAGCATCTACTGACTCCCAAGACTTTCTGACTCACTAATGGACTAGTAAGTCTATGTTTTCGCATTAAAAATATCGTGCCAGGAATCCTAAAATTGGAAACCTGAATTTTAATACTTGAGAATTTAAATTGCGTTTTGATACTTCTGAATTTTATGTCTACTTTGAAATTCGTCTTTTTAAACTGTATGTACACGAAGTACTATTTTAATATTATAAGAAACGTTTTGTGTCTTTCTAGGATTATCATTATATGAATTGTCTAGAGATCCCACTTCCTATCTATCTAGGTCAAGGTTTTAAAAAATATTAGGATGTTTGTATCGGCCGAACGAATTTGATTAAAACATATACATGGAACAGACATTCATATTATCACGCCTGCATCCCTAACGGGGCAGTATACACATATGTATACCATAGTACATATACTGGAATAACATATTATGTTACTTTTAAGCGGGTACAACGCGAGCTGAGCTGCGCGCTATTGCTAGTATGACTTAAACAAAAGCGTTCAAGGTTTATAAGTACCTACTTGATTAGTAAGGTCGAGGTCTTCTTGATGGTTAGAAAACAGGGGTTAAAGTGAAATTGACTGTACCAAGAAACCTTCATCAACAACAAATAACTCATTTAATTCTGGCCCTGTTTTAATACCTCGTTTTGAAAGGGGCTTAAGGCGCAGACATAATTAAAATCAAACCGGGAAGAATTCATTATGCCTGACGTAGAAATCCACCTTAAGCCGTGAATGAAATTTTTAGCAGGGCAGGGATAGACAGACATCCTATAATAAAAACGAGGAAAGGTGATCTATTCGGGTCGCGACTTATTCATTGACAGGTTTCTTAATGAAGTAGAACAAAATCTCTTAGACAATGCAATGAATGTGACTACCTTAAGAAGCTTATAATTTTTAGTAAGAGAAGAAATAATAGTAATAAGAAAAAATCTTTATTTGTATGCCAGATTCGCATTCCGAAATAGCATAATCCTTCTACGTCTTATATCGTGTTGCCAGAAAGCAATGTAAGCGGAAAGGCAGCCATGCCTCAAAAATAAAATTTAGATTTTAATAAAATGCAAATGGTGTGTCTCGTCTCGTCTGATGGAACGAGCCGACATTTTATATGTACGTACAGTCGGTGTTAAAAGTGAAATGCATGGAAAATATGTCGTTAGGTTGCGTAAAAATGTGTGCATTCTAAAGTATAACTATTAGAATCGCTCTCTTAATAAATGTAGCCAGGCTCACACCCTTCGGTTCATAAACAACAAAAAATCATGTCGATCGGTTGATCCGTTGCTGCGTAAAATAAAACGAACACATACAAACACAGTTTTGCAATTGCAATAGTTAGTAGAGAAGAAGATTTATAACAATTAAATCCCTACTTGGATTGAATAGTTTTAAATCTTCTCCAATGTGCTTAAAATTAAGTGAAAAGAAACGTTTGTATTATTTTGTTTGTAGGTTTTATACTTGGCGTATTTAAATAATTAGGCACATGCACTTTTGTGTTAAACTGTACACTTGGAGAGAGCTAGTGCTGAAACTCAGTACTTGTTTTGTAAGGTTTTGAGAATTTTAGTAACTGTTTCCTTCGGGAAAACGATACTTGGATTTCAGTAGTTTGCTTTGCTGCTTAGTATGAATTGTTGTTGACGTGTCTTTCATAGCTCTGTGCGATGTTATTTCAGGAAATATGAAACTCATTTTCAGAACGAATACGAATTATTAGAACAATGCATTCATTTAGAATGAAAGTTTAAACTTTTCAATGATCCTATATCATAGAAAAATTTATGCCACATTAAGTCTTGCCACTCACTATTTTAATTTTTAATTAATCCTATCCTACTAATATTATAAACGCGAAAGTTTGTAAGTATAGATGTAATGATAGTATATGTACTGGATTAACATATAGGCTATTTTTATCCAGGTACCATGCTAGCGAAGCCGCGGGCGGCAGTTAGTATTTTATAAAAAAAAGTAATAGTACCTACTCTGAACCATTTCAAAGCTCATATATTGAAGGAAATCATGAGGTAACCGAAACTTTCTAGAACACTATCCAAAAAAGTTTTGTCAAAAGAGCCTCTGTGATTTTATTAATAGCCAAGAAAAGCTTTTAGAGTGACCTTGTCTTCGAGCTTCTGCAGATTGCTGTGGAGAACAATGACCTCGTGGGATCGGACTAAAATTGTATTCGTACGTATATTTACGTATAATGGGTGACCATAATAGTCAACATATATTCTCGCAAAATCTCGCCAATTGGGTTTTACAGCTCCACGAATCTAAATATCGAAATTGTATTAAACTCATATTAAGAATCCTATACCTTCGCAAAACTCCAACAATAATCACCATATTTACGAGCTTCATATTTGCACAGCAGAACCGTTGATGCACTGTAAACAACATTTGCATGCCGCCCCGTGAGCAGCCGTCTTTATGTTGTTTTAGTTAATTACGTGCTGTTGTCTTTCGTTTATCATAGTTATTGTTCCGAGGTTTTTTTATTGTTTGTATTTCCTATTCATATATTCATATTTTCTTTTTCCTCAAATATTTAGTATTATTATTACTTCGCAGTCTTGTCTATAACCTTACTTTTGGATTTGATCAACGTGATACGAACTCAGGTAGTCCTATTTTAGGACGTAACTGAGTGCGTGTTTCAGGATGTAACAGACAAACGATTAAATTATTCCTTAAAAATTATAATTTTTTTGATATTATCTGAACCAATATGTTGGCAGAACGTAAAACAAATACCTTCGACAGTATATTAAAACGTTTGATTGAGCAACAGACGACGAAAACAAAAGTCTTAAAATACATCTATAATATAAAAATGAATCGCAAAATGTGTTGGTAAGCGCATAACTCAACAACGCCTGGACCAATTTGGCCAAATCTTTTTTTAAAATGTTCGTTGAAGTTCAAGGATGGTTTTTACGGCGAGAAAAATTAGAATTATATTTTTCATCCGGGTACCACGTGAGCGAAGCCGCGGGCGGCAGCTAGTAAGTCTATAAAGTGTTACTAACTAACGAAAGTCCGTAGGTAGCCAACCAAAGCAATGCATGTTTCATTATAACAGCCAGATGCAAAAGAAATATCTGCGTTTAAACAAATGGTTTGTCCTGAGTAGAAATCAAAGAACTTACAGCGCAGAATGCAGAACAACTATCAATATCAACTGAGCTATCCGCTGTGCGTAGGCCTGTGAAGCCAGCTATGAAGTGAATGGAATCATCTAATTTATGTTCAAGCATATCGCGTGTCGACTGAAAGACAATTCCAATGCCTTTTTCGGCTGTTTTCAACTGAACTGATGTGGTCTGTTGACAATAATGAACATTTGTAATGGCCGGTGGATGCGGTATTTGGGTTACCATGTCGTTTCGGCACGCAGTTTGTAGCAGCGATTGTCTTTATGCACGAACGTCTTGACGCATTGAACTGGTTCTTTTGACATCGGCCATTGACCTTTTTATCAAAGCCACATAAACCTCATCAATGATGTGTGATACGAAAATGGACGATGTATTGAAGCAGCATGAAATTGTTAGGCCTGGATATTGAGAAGGCATATCCTTCAGTAGATATTCTATTTCGTCATGGGTATCAAAAAACTACTATGTTGTAGCGGTGAGACACTATATCACAATACTTAGACCCGCAAGGAATATTTGTACAACATGCAAACATTTCTCCCGCAGCAGAATTGAAACCGCAGCTCTCGTGTTTCAGTCGAAAACTCACCCACCAAAACAAAATAAGATTGTCGATCTAAAAATACTATGGCCTAATATTATAATCTTTCTAAGGTCGCACTCTCCCCACAGCGTCCCGCCATGACTTACAACGTGACACAAGCCTACGCCATCAGTCAAGTAACCCCTCCTACATGGTGCTCTTTATAAGTAACGTAGGTACTGTGAAATATATTATACCAGGTATACAGTACTGGAAGTGTAGTAAATTCTTTCTATCATTACCTAGTAAAATCAGCGAATTTTACTAGGATGTGTAGGGTTTTACTAGGGTATGTAATCTACTTTGCTTAAGAATTACAGTCATGAGCCAAATCTTTTTTTTTAGCCCTAAAATTTGTTGTTTTTTCGTTCAAGAAGGTCCCGGCCCGGTGTGATACAATCTGCCTTCATTCCCCCTCGGCACACCGCGAACGTCGCCAGATTAAAGAGAACAATAAAAAATGTTATGGTGTCTTGGCAATTCATCAATAGCTTTGTCTTCAAGTGTTGAACTTCTTATGGAGATTGTAGGTTGATTCGAATTACACTACTATAATGTAGCTGTATGTTGTTCGCAATAAATAAATTAAATAAAATACACTACATACTAAGTATAAATTGAATTCACCAACATTAGATTCAGTTCAAAATTACTTTCACCTTATTAAGAAATGTCAATAACGAAGATTTCACTTTTGATAGATTTTATGGGGATTGTAAATAAGTATTTTTTTGCATACTTACTATAAATAGAAGTTACTTAATATAAATATATTTTTCACTTACTATTTATTAATAGTTTCTGACTCAATCACGATGTACGAATGCACCCAACCTAGTTGTCGGGGATCCCTAGTCCCTAACAGAGTCTCGGTTCCTCTTTTCTGTTTTGCTTTTTAGGGATCCGTACCTGAAGGGTGGCATCGGGACACTATTACTAAGCCTCCGCTGTCCGTCCACCCGTCTGTCAGCGGGCTGTATCTTATGAACCGTAATAGATAAAGAGTTGAAATTTTCATAGTGTTTTTATTTCTATTGCCGCTATAACAACAAATACTACAAACAAAAAACATTTTTTAATGTACGATGATACAGAACCCTTTGTGTGCGAATTCGACTCACACATGACCGGTTTTATCTATGCCAGGACGGTATCCGGTTGTGGAACTAAATAGTGGACGCAGGCAGTAATGAACATACGTATCATATGCCATTTTAATGCTCAGTGCAGATGGGCATAAGTAAAAGATATTCGCTGTCATAAATCGAGAAAGCGGCATAACCGAACATCCTAATCTCGTAAGCCTCTCGCACGGTGCAATTAAGGCTTATTTACGCCGTCATATTTGCGCAGCTGGCTCGCTCATGCATTGTAAACAAGCGGATTCTAACGTGTCGATGGTTTACGTGTTTGAGTATAACTATCTAAATATATAAAAATCTTACGTTACAGCACAGTCTAAACTAAACCATACATAAGTCCTAAAAGCATGAGACTAGTTTTTTTTTTAATTTCTCTCGCAAAGGTTTCTTCAAATTAAAACCAGTTTTGTGAGAGACTGGTGCCTGAAAAATGTTCAAAGACCTGTGTTACAGGTCACCAGTGCTCTCACTCCACGGATCTGATACGATAGGACTGTAACAACGAAAGAAAATAGTAGGTAATTGATTAAAGAACAGAACAAGAAAAATTTAATTAAACAAATTAAAAGTAAGTGCGAGCAAAATGCAAAATACAAACTTATTTCTAATATAGCCAGCCGGAGAGAGTAAGGACATGACTTGATATGTATTCCTTTTATGGTGTAGGAGTGCAGTAAAGGAATTAAAGAAATTCAATTTCTAGAGGACACAGTAGGAAGATGAAGTTTGTATAAAAAAATTAAAGCGAGCAAAGTCACGTGGTTTTCCACTAGTATGTGTACCAAAGTAAAGCTTTGTACCTTCTTTGAATATATTAATTGTTCACAATCCCTACAAAATTTCCTGTTTCGTAAATTTTCGAAAAAGTATAAAGCAAGACAGCGAAATTACGATTAATCGTGCAACATCTGAAAGAAGAAAGCAGCTGCTGAATAAGTATCCGAGACCTTATAATAAATTCTACATCTCGACTTTTATGAGAAAATAAAATCATAATAAAAATTAAATATCTGCGGGCGGTGATCATTTTTCTTCATAAACCAGAATTAGTTTAATAAAGACGGTAATTGATAGGTCTTTTTTACGGACGTCAAACAGGATTGTTCTAGATAAGAATCCAAAAAGAAACGAGAGCTTTGTAGTAATAAAAAAAAATAATATATGTATACTAGGAGGCCCTAGTCAATATTGAAGGTCCCTAAAAAAACTCTAAAAGAAAAACCTGAAATATATAGGTTTGAACTACCTTTGTAGCAACAATGGTAGTCATACACTACAAAAGCTACACTGTGAATCATAGAACTTAGAACCAGCACATAGCTCTTTGTGATTAAGACACCAAACTGTTTTTTTACTGATGAACTTGATACAAATTCAAATCAATTTAATTTATTTATTTCATTTCTTAATCTCTTTTGGCCTGTAAATTATTACACTACTTCTTGTAAACCTGTTTTGTGCCAGACTGGTGCCTAAGAAAAGTTTGAAGACCTGAGTTACAAGTCACCAGTGCTCTCATTCCACGGAACTGATACGGTAAGATTGTGACGAAGTAAATATATCAACAGAAATATACAAACCCTTCTCCCGCAGCAGAAATCTAACCAGCGCCTCTTGCGTCACCAACCATGCGAGGACATCATATAGAACAGGCTAGTTTGCAAGAATGATTGATGCCTAGTACTCCATAAAAAGTGAACGTAGCAAAACATTTTAATAATAATAATAATAATAAATAACACCCAACAGTCACATACATAGTCCTGACCCCACACTAGGATTCCCTGTGTCGTGGGTATCAGAAACTACGAGTACCATGGTACCACGACACCCACACCCGGTAGAAATATTTGCAGAACATGCAAACATTTCTTCCGCAGCGGGAATCGAACCCGCGCCTCTTGCGTCTCCGCCGAGCAACAGCCCGCCACGCCACCGAGGCCGTAAAATTTTGCTCGTAATATTAAATAACAAAACACCCTTGATGGACTCCCGTCCCATCACAAAGGGCACAACGAGACGTGACAAAGCAACGTGCCAAAACATGAAGTTGAAGCACTTAATTCACTAAACAGCACTCTGAAGCGATATTGTCACAGCCAATTATAATTCCGTCCTCTCACGGAGTCTATTACGAGAAAGTGCCTAGTCACGCATCTTCAATAAATTACAATAAAAATTACCCGAGAAACGGAGTAGTGATGGGATTGGTGTCCAATTAAACTTGGCCTCGGAGAATCGGATTAGATTCTTGTTATGAGATTTAACAAAAATATTATTTTTTATCTCTTGTTAGCGTAGCGCTCGTGTCGTAGCTTGCATAGACGTTCTTGATTGATGGTTGAAGTTAAGTAACGTTGTGCGCGATCACAATTGGGATGGGTGACCGCAAGTGGCATTACGAGCTTCGGAGGGAACGTTAAATTGTCGGTCCCGGCTTTCATGTCGTTAAGCCATGACGGAGGCCTTTAAGCGGCCTAAAAACTCCGTCACAAGAGTTGGCCACTAGCTCATACGAACTTACTTTATCTCTTCTTATCGATGTGGATCATTATTTTATACTTACGTAACCGAAAACATTCAAAAGTCAATAATTTCGGAAGGGCTAGGCTGTTGTTTGCAGACGATCGCTGGCGGCTTTGACGAGCGCAGAAGGTGCGACAATTTAAAAAAGTTAAAAGGCAACTAGAGCAAGTGCAACACAGTATGTACGAACATCGGCTTGCAATTACCCCAACACTAAAACGTCAAGAGAAAAAAAATTAACAGGTAGACTCGAAAGTAATGAGGAAACTCGAAGATGCCGAAGGATCGCCAATTTAGATATTCAAATGGTGTTCCGTATATTTTGCAGATATTCGTGCTCGCCCCTCGCAGGTAAATAGCGAACAATAGAGAAAAAAGGAGGACAATACACCTGATTTGCATTTTGTTTGTCGGGTTTATCTGATTTGATTTTGGGAAGTTTCGTTTTTGGAGTTTGTATTTGGATCGAGTTTGCTTATTACTTTTGAATGTCGGATAAGTTTTCTTCCTATATTTTTCGAATATTTTTCTGCGAATAGTGAAGCAACTATATACATATTTTTTTTATGAAACTGCGGGCAAGAACTAGTGCGTTTACTTGAAAAATCACTGTATTTTTTATTTTAGCGAAGTAGCTGTAGGTTTAGAACAAGTCTAATTAGATTCCTTCGAGTTTAAGCAACTTAGGCTTTGTTATATCAGAAGAAATAGCATAGTTTCACTCTGTATATAAAACAACTCGACCGAATCAAGACTCAAGCTGCAAAATCTTGATGACGTCCGACTCAAGCAATGTTAAGTCTTAAAGCTAGTGAAATAAAGTATATTTTCCATCAATACTAGTACAATGTGACTCAGCTCTGTGTGTGCTGGAAACTACCAAATTGCTCCAACTTAAACATTTCGCCAGAACTCAGTTAGCTTGTCACAAAAACTTGGTGACTCGAGTTAGGAACTGCTCTGAGTGCCCGCGAGATGGCGTGAGACGTGAATAAATTACTGAGGCAAATTACGCATGCAGTGTTTGAACCAAAAGACGAAACGTAGGACTATTTTTAATCTGTGGTAGGCCTTCTTTTTAACTGAACCGTAGAATGATAATGATAGCTCTTTATTAACAATCTTAGTTTTATAAAAAAAAAAAAAATAATAAACTAAAAATTGTTTACATACACACATACATATTATATTATCACGCCTGTATCCCTAATGGGGTGGGCAGAGCCACAAGTAAACATAAGAAAACTTGCAGCTACTTCTGAATTAGTCCTAAGATGGATATGGTGAACCATGGTGACAGGTGATCAGCCCATCGCCCATATGGTCCATCATGTTGGAGAGGATACTATCCCTTAGTCGACTTTAAAGTTTGTTTAAATACGCAAAAACTTGTTTTTCTCAAAGAACCGACAGAATGGTGAATTAGATATTAAAAAAAACTCATTTTTGTAGACATTTTACACAGCAAATATTTGTGATAATTTTGAACATGCAAACATTTCTCCCGCAGCGAGAACCGAACCCGCGCCTCTTGTCTCACCCGAGCACTCGTCCACCACGCCACCGAAAGATGATATAAAAAAATAATATGTCTAAGCCGTACAGTCCAAATTAAACCAAACTAGAAACAATACAGCCACTTTATTTCTAAATTCTTATTTAATATGAAAGTTATTGCATTATTATGAGTCCTTTAGCAACATTATAGGCGTATTCATATTATAATTAGGCTCGTATTATTCACCGCCACGCCTGGTATGATTTACAAAAATCGCGTGACTACTTACACCGAAACCGAATACAAACAGCTCGCTAAAAATATTTATGAAATAGTCGACTCTTAGAGCGACCACAAGTCAGGCATTCAAAACGGAACTCGGCTTTACAAAGCATTTTCGCTATCATAGTTAAAGTAATAATTTTTCCTGAGAGTCTCCGTTCCACTACCCCATCACATAACATAAAAAAACAAAGGAAATACATCGAATTCTTATTTTTGTGTCTAAACGATGACAGTAGGTAGACGGGATGGTAAATGATGATCCTTAACGGGCAGGTTTGCCCATTTGCTAACGGCCTAGGAAACCAAAGGTTAATAAAAAAGCGCTACAAAGATGTTTTTGATCATAATACTGATTGCGGTAAGTCTATGATCTAAGTAATAAAAAAATACTACTTTTGTTTGGGTGTATTGTTCTTTTTGCTACTTTTGTTCATACTCACAGTTCATACCATCTGAGAGAGTAAGTTACTTGGTAAACTCACTCTAATACCCCAAGTTCTCTTATAAGTAAATGCACACTTAGAACTCGGCCAAAAAAACGTAAGTTTGGAGTTTGCAGCTCATGTTTCACAAGAAAGTTATTTCCTTGGAAGTTTGCTTACTAATAAAGTGGTGCGATATGAAATCTTACGACTTGTTGCTTCCTTTTATTCCTTACGACATTTACATTTTCAACTTGGCGGAATACCAATGGGCGATATCAAAATGAATGCTCAATGTTTTGAATATTGAATGTTAGATTATTTCAATATTACTTTCTCGTAACTAAATAAAATTAAAAGTATTTGTGTTTTACAGCCTGTGACGATAGGCCAACGGTCTGTCATTGTATAGAATACTCTACGTACTATAGGTATTATAAAACATAGATATTCCTCTGACTACCAGCTATATATTGGTAAATAAGTTTGTTTAGTAAGTTTAATTGTTTTTATAAAATATTATTTTGTGTGTAAATTGTAGATATAACTTTAATTTGTTAAAACTCTAGTAATAATGTGTAAATAAGTAGTAGATCTAACGCTTTGGTTTTAAAACTGTCATGTTAGAAATGTAGTTAATAAAGAATTTGAATTTGAAAACTTCATAAAACGTAGCCCGGCGAGTTTGGTGTGTGTTACTTGTAGATGATTTTTTACAGTCCAATAGTGAGGAAATATCATTTTTTTTTCCTTATTCGACTAACATAAATATACCGTACCAGAATAACGCTTTGCAACTTTATCCGCGTTGAATTTTTTTTATACATACTCATCTTCCAGCTGTCTCAGAAATGAAATTTCAGTCAGTCAGTAACGTAAGAGTTTTGTATATTTAGTTACTCATCAACAATGCCACCAGAGGTTTTGCCACCATTTGGTTGGTTTGCATCTTTGGGAATACAGTCGTAAACCTGAATTCCATACACACAGTCACTTCTAGTTTTAGTTTCACAATACAATTCCCAGCCATTGACCGTTCCGTACTCAATGAACGTTCAAAAACCACAGATCACAGTTAAACACAAAGTGGCAAAGATGAGTTCACTATAAACAACAGCATGTATCGTGCGTAAATTTTCATTTAAGCCGTGGACGGGCGGGCGATATTTCATAATTCCGCCATTGAACTCTAAAATATTTCCGAAGGCAGCGTGAATAACGCCGGTTTAGGGCGATCAAAGCTAGTTCACTATGACGTTTGAGAGGAAATGCGAGTGGTCTTTTCTCCATAGAAACGCTCTCGCCTGTTTTGTTACTGGTTTATGATATCAAAGCATTTTTTTACAGTTAAATAAATTACAACCTCTTATATGTCCCTATGCTTTCCTGATGATACATTATCTTTATAAGCACAAGAACCCTTTCAAAATTCTCAAAATGCCTATTTAGACCGCTGTCAACAGAGGCCTAGTGTACAAATTTGACAACTATTAAAGAATAACATAAGGACACAGAAAATATCCTTCTTACTCCGTTTATGAAATATCTTTTAAGTTGTTCCAATATTGGAGGAGGAAATAGGCGAGAGACAAACCTCGAGTTATGACGTTTTACTTAGCTATTCAGTCAGATCTGCAGTTGCCCCTATTGCACGGCCGGACGCCGAGCGTTTGCAGAGCGACAGCCATAGTTTCTTTAGTTTATTATAATCAACTGTTTAATGGTACCTATGTAAACATGTAGCGTGCTAGCTACTTACTCCACTAGCTAGGACATTTGCGAGTATCATAGATCACTATGTAACGGTTATTTATTGAAAAAGTTCGTGGTGTGTGCGGGAACAAAAGGAAGGCGTATTTATGATGGGTCAGTTTGAATCTAACTTATATTTTACAATAAAATAGTGGATTTTCTAACTCAATATTCATTTTATTTAAAAGGCAAGCAAAGAAAAGTCAATTTATTATTCAACTATTCAATTTTTCATCTTACTACTTTTACTTAACACGTGCTCAAAACAGTGAAGGAAATTATCGCGAGTAAATCAACTCCGCTCACATTGACCATTTAGGTACTTCCAGTAGATAAGGTAAGTTAAAGGAAAGGATGCTAGAGTTAAAAAAAAATCATCCCGCGACTACAGAACGCCCGACGGAGGCCTTTAGGCGGCCTAAAAACTCCGTCACTAGAGTTAGCTCATACGAACATACATACATACATTAAATCGTTTAATAGATTTTAAAGTACTTTGTACTTTTACTGATAGTACTAAACGATCCAAGTGGCCACCAGTTGGCCAGTGGCCTGTAATTCCTGTACTCGTAAGTTCTTATAACCATAAAGTCTAATAATACAGTGCAACGTATCGCGAAGTCACATAAACATCATCGCAAACCGCCTAACACCTATAAAGACCTGTGCAGATTCGACGCAGCTCGTAAAAGGAAATTCCTTCGCCATAAACATTAGCATACATTGTACGTAGTCTAAAAGCGCTTTTATTGCGCGTTCTCGTAAAATCTTGGTCTTGAGAGCTCTTGGGAGACAGGATAGGTTTGTGATGAACTATACTTTGTTTGAGGTTACAATTTGCATTTTTTTATTCTTCTTTACATACATACATAATACATCAAAAAATCTTTTGATTCAAACAAACATAACATAATAAAAATAAACCACAATTAACCATAAAAACTAGGAGTCACTCCCGATTCAAAGTCCTAATATGGATAATGGTGAACCATGATGACTGGTGATCAGACCATCGCCCAAATAGTGGTCTATCATGTTGTTATTTTTCTTCACCTATTATTATATTTTTAGATGTCATTTTATGACAAAAGCCAATAAAAACGTGACAATTAGGTTAAAAAAAATTAAGCCTTCTCTGTCGCTGCAAAAAATACAACAAATTGATATTTTTACTGCCCATAAAAACACTAATAACTTACTAAGCGTCTCCCATATTTCCCCTCATTCACAAACAAGGTTCACATAAAAACTTAGCTACTATGAAATACTTTCAATTTCAGATACAATGCAATTTTTGTGCGAAACACATTGTTGACTGCACGTTCAAATTGTGAATACGGCTCTTATTTTATGTTCATTGATTTAAGGCACGCGCGGTTTTGATGACTAAATACATTTTGTTTTATCGTAAAGTCCTTTATGTGGGGCATAAGGTTTATGTATTTCACATTTCGCCAGAGGCTTGACGGCTTCGCTATACATCACGCAACCGACGTGCATGGCGACTTGCAAATGAAGATTTAAAAAGTTATCGTTCCTATAAAGAACAAAGACAAAAAAACAGCTAGAAATACATTTACAAAGCGAATAGTGAAGTTTTAAGAGAAGGTAAACTATTTCAGTCAGGCTACGCCCGCGATATCTATGCGATTTAACAGAAGAGTCCCACTACGCCCTGAATACACACGATGTTATAGTGTACATCTGGATTGAGAGCCCAATTTTTAAATACTTGCGAAACGAAGTAAAACTTATAGGGAAATTAGTTAAAAATAGTAAAAACCTAAAGCAAAGGGCCATAAATTTCTTAAACGTGAATTAAAACTGTTATGATTAAATAACTTGGGCCCTCAGTCCAGACGCTTGCAGAAAGTGCATGACCTAAATCTCAGAAAGTACTATATCTGGATTAATCATTCTTATTTAGGAATTTAGTTAAGATTTTCTTAAATATTTTAAGAAAATTCCAAATCTGTAGAATATGATATTACAGATTTATAGCGGTATATTTAGGGCCCTCAGTTCAGTAATATCTTTAGTAGAGGAATCTCCAAAACATGAATTTATTTGAGGAAATACATAAATACGACTTCAATTTATATTACTTAGATACCTCTGTGAATTAGTTAAAAAGAAATAATGACTAATAAGTTAATTGTTAACAAGTAAACGATAGTTGAATTTTACTAAAACGTCTGAACTGAGAGCCCAATATTTTCTGCTTTGTTGACTATGCTCGTGCTCATAGATTAATGCAAGTTACAATAAGTGTTTTTACTATTTTTTAACTAAAATATATAATATCGTCTGTTCTTCTAAATACCATACTTTAAGAGATAATTGGTTTTGATTTTTTCATAGAAGACAATTTTGTAGGGTAGATATGATTTTGTTACTTTTTTGGACTGATCAGTATATTAATTGTTACGGGAGTGGCTACGGGATTGGAAAGAAACGACTGCTCTTCCGAGATGATTATTGAAGACACCACACACTGATGTAGCGTTCACAGGGTGCTCGTCTCCGACGTAGTCCTCCTCATGTAGAGTCCACGTAGAGTCCTCACAGAACTGACATAGTCCTCTTACGGCACTCACTTAACTCGCACTTCACTTTTACTTCACTAGTAGTTTCTAGTTGGTAGTGACCCCGCCTTCCGATCCTAAGGTCATGGGTTCAAATCCGGTCGTGCGGACCAATACTCTCAAACGGTGAAGGAAAACATCGTGAGGAAATCCGCGGCTTAGTCAGCTCCGCACGTATTGACCTTGTCTTTCCTGTGGAAAAGTACGACTAAGCTGAGAGGTAAGGAAGTTTAAGTTTTTACTGAGAGGTAAGTAAGTTTAAGTTTTTACTAAGTTTCTTATGTAAGTATAGGTTTTTTATTTTCTCTAAGTTCAAAGAAATACAAATTATATTGATTTTATTTTTGCAGTTTTTCTTCGTTTCAAGTCCTTGTCTTGATCTTGCTAAATTGCTAATAATAATAAATAATAATTATTAATCTTGCTAATCTAACTTGTAGGTCGCGTGGGGGCGCAAGTTGCAAGCAGCTCGCGTGGTTTTCTGGCGAAGCTACTCGAAATAGGCCCTCCCATACGAATCCGAAATAAAAATTCCACACCCCTCAACCGTTTCGGACATTCAAGCAAGAGGGGGTGAAAATAGGGGCGGGAGGGGGGGAAATTGTTGTGAAATTTTACTTGCCATACTATTCCTTATACGAATCGACCAAACGCCCCACTCGCAGTTCATTTCGGAGATGCGTAAAAGAGGGGGTGAAAATTGAGGAGGAAGGGGGTCAAATTTTTATTTAAAATTACTCGCCATCTTATTCCCTATATGAATCCACCAAAAAAATATCCATCCCACTTGACATTCAGACAACCATTCGGCGGGGGGGCGAGGAGCGTCGAATTTGGGGGTTTTCGGATTTTTCCTCCACTCCCAGTGACTCACCAAACATACATCATCATCACCTATCTCGACTCCTTTTGGGAGAACAACTATGTCAATGAGTGAGTGAGTGAGTCAGTGGTAATCGAGCTGTAAATAGTATAAAAAATAAGAACAATAGTATATGACTTTCCGTCCAAAAAAGTAACAAAATCATATCCACCCTACAAAATTTTCCCTTCCAAAAAATTCAAAACCAATTATCTCTTAAAGTATGGTATTTAGAAGAACAGACGATATTATACATTTTAGTTAAAAAATAGTAAAAACACTTATTCTAACTTGCGTTAATCTATGAGCACGAGCATAGTCAACAAAGCAGAAAATATTGGGCTCTCAGTTCAGACGTTTTAGTAAAATTCAACTATCGTTTACTTGTTAACAATTAACTTATTAGTCATTATTTCTTTTTAACTAATTCACAGAGGTATCTAAGTAATATAAATTGAAGTCGTATTTATGTATTTCCTCAAATAAATTCATGTTTTGGAGATTCCTCTACTAAAGATATTACTGAACTGAGGGCCCTAGATATACCGCTATAAATCTGTAATATCATATTCTACAGATTTGGAATTTTCTTAAAATATTTAAGAAAATCTTAACTAAATTCCTAAATAAGAATGATTAATCCAGATATAGTACTTTCTGAGATTTAGGTCATGCACTTTCTGCAAGCGTCTGGACTGAGGGCCCAAGTTATTTAATCATAACAGTTTTAATTCACGTTTAAGAAATTTATGGCCCTTTGCTTTAGGTTTTTACTATTTTTAACTAATTTCCCTATAAGTTTTACTTCGTTTCGCAAGGATTTAAAAATTGGGCTCTCAATCCAGATGTACACGATGTTATATTATGCCTGCCTCCACGCCCATTCTCTCGCATAAGCGTATAAGAAATGGTCTGGGTAAGTGTGTAAATACGCATATTTATCAGCTTGAAACTAAGCGTTATACTTTTTCTTTATTTAGTCACATGAGCTCCGGTGGTCTAGTAGGAGCGGCCTAGCCTTCCGATCCTAAGATAGCGTGTTCAAACCCGGTGGTGCACCAATGAATTTTTCTGTTCGAAAAAATTAAGTGCACTATATCAGTACTCTCAAACGGTGAAGGAAAACATGAGGAAACTGGCATTTCGTAGAACCTAAAAAGTGTAACCTGTGAAAAGAGCACGAAAATAGTCTTTGAGGCGCACTTTAAACCCTGTCACAACATTAGTAGTCACAACAAAGAACTAGTGACACAAGTAGATAGATGGTTTGAATCTTATTTTACCTACATAGACCTATATTGATCAATAAGTAATTTTTTCTTAAGGACCTTGAGTCATTTGTGTTTTCTATGATCGCATGAGCCAACTCTAGTGACGGAGTTTTTAGGCCGCCTGAAGGCCTCCGTCATGGCTTAACGACTTAAAAGCCGGCTTTTTAATGTGCTGTCCGAAGCACGGAAGTGCTCAGCTCGTAAAGCCTGACTGACAATCAATGCATAGCCTAAACAATAAGTCCTAGAAGCAAGAAACTAGAAGAGAATATTCCTCGAATATTGTACTAAGAAAGGTATACCCGAAATTCAATTCCTATAGACCGCAGCGGGATGATGATCTTTGTATGAAGAAAAATCTCAAGACAAAGTCGCGGGTCGTTCTTCTAATTTGAAATAAAACACCGAAACATTGATTAAGTTGAACACCGAACTAAACCGTTCATTATTATTCATGTCCCAGCAGTAACGATACCTCACACAGTCACTTAGAAACCGAAACGATAGCGTTCAGAGTTTGATCACCGGCCAAAAGTAATCCCAGAGAGGTGCGCGATTCAAGTCTCTTGGCACGAATTCTTAAACTGTCCTGGACGATGTTAAACTGCGGTGTAGCTTGTAGGTAAGTGTGGTTACCGCTACTGTGGAAAAATGAAAAAACATTCCGGCTCTTGGTACTTCAATCTCTTTACTCAATACATACATTATATAAATATTATCACGCCAGTATCCCCAACGGGGTTGGCAGAGCCACAAGTAATCATAAGAAAACTTGCAAGAAAACTTCTGATTCAAAATCCCAAGATGGATGTGAACCATGGTGACAGGTGATCAGCCCATCGCCTATCATGTTGGAGAGGATACTATCCCTTAGTCAACTCTTACGACATGCAGCTGGACGCATTCTATGTTTTTTGTTTACTCCCGGTCCAGGAGAGAAGTTATGTTATCTTTATAATTATGAAGAATTTTTTTCATTATAAATACTTTCTGCATGCAAATCGCGTATACGTGACGACCTAGTTCTACTACAACTTGTGTAGTTTTTGTGCACCAGTGCGGTGAAAGGGTTAAAGTGTTCCTTAAAAAGACACTAGAGGAAAGTAAAGTAACGATTGATACAATGATCTCTGGTGAAAAATGTATGGGATTGAAACTGACATGGAAATGTCACGTGACAACACGTGTACTGAAAATCGAACTCTTTTAATCTGATCGCAACAAACATACGAAATTATCCTATTAGAAACACCTCGAGCTGTCTTTCCATTGCTATACTCTAACAGGGTCCATATGTGAAACTACCTACTACCTGTAACAACTAAAACTATAAAAAACATGATAGCAATAAATAAATTGAGTATGAGACAGATTAAAAATTAAGCGTCAACTATATAGTAATGGAATCGATGTTGACGCGATGTTGTTTGTATTTTATTAGACTTTTCTTTAGTCGTCGAGTATTCTATTTTCGGCGGTGAATAAAACAGTGCCTAGGGAAAATATTATCCAAAACAGATATATTTTTTTATGCCAATAACTTGTTGACAGCCTAAAATAACATCAAGGGCTATGATAGTTTGTGAGAGAAAAATGAAATCGTATCGAGATCGTCTGGTAGCAGGAATGTTGAATTTGTGCCTGAAATATACCCAGCAGGTAGGCGCGGAATTACTTGACAGTTCTCGCTGCCGAATAATTATATGCGAACCAACGGTGTCCCAAGACATACCTAGTACCTAGGTAAGACTGGGCCTAGGTAGGCTTGGGTTTCCAGTTATGACTTTCCGTATTGCAAGCCAATTTTGAAAAGTATCATGATTTTCTTATGACTAATTGTGGCTCTGCCCACCCCATTAGAGATACGGATGTGATAATAAAAGTAGATTTTAACCAGC
Organism: Scotopteryx bipunctaria; assembly: GCA_949320045.1. Taxonomy (NCBI): domain Eukaryota; kingdom Metazoa; phylum Arthropoda; class Insecta; order Lepidoptera; family Geometridae; genus Scotopteryx; species Scotopteryx bipunctaria. The sequence goes on along the minus strand of OX439450.1, from coordinate 4,852,988 downwards.
ACTGTTAATATTCATGTCACAGGTTTTTCGAACTAGTGCAGGGATTCAAGTGCTCAGCAAAAAGACTCGCTTTGTGCACTTGACACGTGTCATGTCATCATTTTTTTTGTTTTTTGAGTTTTACAGCTAATTTATCCATTCAAGAATATAATTATAAAAAAACCATTTACAAGTCATTAATACTCGTGCTTCACCTTTCATCTGATCTTTCGGTGAACAGGTTTTAATTTTGTTTATTTACTTTCAAAATTAAGTTATCATAATAATGCTCATATTTTCATTCCTCGCTGCAGGAAGATATCTCTTAAAATCCCATAAAAATGCGAAGGCGGTCGGCGTGGGTTATAAATATTTTTAACGACCATATTTAATTAGGAGAAGCAAGATTGCTCCGTGATGCTAATAGTAAATGAGTATAAATTCATGTGAAAAACAACTCCTTGGGACGTGCAGTTTTTTAGCCGACAAGGTTTTGTGTTGCTGCTTTAGTTAATTATAAGAGTTTTCTTTGAGGGAATTTTCTTGTCGGTGTTTTCCTACAAAATAACAAAAGATGCTTTCCAGAATTTTTGCTGAACTTGTATACTTATATTATTATTTAAGCATCTTGCATCTTAAAATCTCATCTAAAAATGTTATTTTGTTTTGAGGTTTAGATTGATTTGTAATTACTAAAAAAAAAATTGTCATCTTTGAGAGTCCGCCATATTATTAAATTTAGAATGACGTCACTTAGTTAATCATGCATTGTCTTCCATACCAAACTTTCAGCTCAATCTGTCCAGGATAACTACTTTAAAATTCAGTTGCAAGATTAGGACTAGAACAAACATACACATAAATACATACATTGCAAGTTAAATAATAGCTTTTAATAAAATATGTCAAAAGTGAGCAAGAAATGTCTTTCCGCGAGAACGTATTTACGTCCTTTCCGTTAGAAATCGAAAACGTTTCACTAAAAATAAATAAAATTCCGAACAAAAACGGCAGCCAATCCACTTATCCGAAACATTTCCATCAAACTTTTTCAATTCAGTCAACAATCAATCTAAAACACAAAAAACTAACAACACTTGAACGGCTGTAACGAGCGGGAAAACCGGTAAAAAACCGGTAAAAATCTGTAAAAACCGGCGTAAAAAGGGAACATGTTTGGACGAGTGCCATGTTCAGACTCGCAATAGTTGTGATCTGGAAACTGGATGTGAACTGAGTGGGATTAACATTATAATGGATGCTTGCAGCTACGTTTGTGAATTTACATGAAACTTCGTACGTGGTTTAACCATTTTTATGATGCCTTTGTAGCATAAACCTTAATAGTGGTATTGCAAGAAAATGGAAAAGCCAACATTTTATTTAATAAACTTATAACACGATCAAAGAAAAAACTTACGCTATCAAAAAGTACGCTTTGATTACTACTAGACGCTATACTACGCATTCATCATAAAAATACATACATAATATCACGCTCGTATACCTAATGGGGTGGGCAGAACCACAAGTCATAAGAAAACTTGCAGCCACTCCTGATTCCAGTCCCCAGATGTAAATGGTGAACCATGGTGACAGCTGATCAGCCCATCGCCCATATATATAGATGGTCCATCATGTTGGAGGATACTATCCCTTAGTCGACTTTTCCGACATACTCGGGGAGAGAAGCAGCTAGACATATTCTATATTTTTTTTTACTCCCAGTCCAACAGAGAAGTATTCATCATAAAAGCGATAAAAAAAAACATCCAAAGAGACATCAAATTCTCTTTGTCGTATCTTATAAAAACCTCTAAACTGAACATGTGGCCAAATACAGCCATTGTCAATTCACCTGACAAGCAACAAGCTTCATCATTCGCATCAAACATACCCTTGTCCGATGTCCAGCATACATTATACACGCCCCAGTAGAGTCATTTACACCGTGTCGCGACCCGGCTGACAAACGTCGCGGGTTCGATTTCCGCGCTCTGCCATTAATTGCATGCCGGCTGTAAAATGGTTTGAAGGCTTACGATGGATTTGGATGGATGAATTCGGTTGGAGATGGATCGGTTTAGAAACGATGGGGCTACTGTAAAACTATGTTTTAGTTTTGTAAATGTTTTTTTTCGTATAGTTGAAAATAAAACACACAATGAAACACCAACCTATTACATTATTTACTACACCTACCTAATATTATGCATTTGTACATTTTATTACTGATGTTGATTTTTTTTTTTAAACAGTAAATTATTAACACGTTTGAATGTTGTACACATGACATCAAGCCTATCTCCCATAGGGATAGGCAAAGATCACGGATCGCCATTTGCTACGATCCCGACATACTTCTTACATGTTGTAGAAATATCTTTGTAGATAGCAAAGTTAAATTTTAACATTTTGATTCTTTCTTTCTTCTTCTTTGGGAATATGACTGCTATATAAATACTTTGCAAACTGTTCTCCGGCAGCGGGAATCGAACCCGCAACTCTTGTGTCTCAGTCGAGCATTCACCCGCCACGCCACCTAGGCCGTCAAAGTCATGACATCATGATTCTCATAATGATTATTACTACAGGATAACAACAAGAATGGAAAATAACGACATATAAACAATAACTCATACGGCTCCACACACTGTAAATCAAATACGACAGTATTAAAATTGGCTCACTTTTATGGTAGCCCCCCATAGTAAGTTGTTCGCGGTTTTGTAATAAATGGTGATGAGGAAACCGGTTCTTTGACCGGCGATTTTCACAAGCGATTGCGTTCAGTATTCAGCTACGCCGTAGTACGACAGCTACGGCGTAGCAGCTACGTAGCATTTTACCTTTTTTTAATGAGAATTTTGATACTCATAGCTCGGTTCATTTGTCGGGACATAGAACGGAAACTAACAAGAACTGATATGGTAAGGAATGAGTATGTAAGAGGAAGTGTACCTACTGAAAGTAGCGCCAGTGACGGATAAGTTGAGGAGTCATAGATTAGCATGGTATGAGAGACATGTCATGAGAAGGAAAGAATGTCATTGTGGCGAGAAGAGTGATTTGAATGTAGAAGGTTATGTGAGTAGAAGTAGGCCAGAGATGGATGGACTGTGTAAAAGATGATATGAGTAAGAAAGGAGTGAGTGTTAAAATGACTTTGACAGAGGGAAATGGAAGAATATGTACATACATGCTGTGCCGACCCCACATAAAGTGAAAATAAATCCAGTCAAGTGCGAGTCAAATTCGCCAACGAAGGGTTCCGTACCATCTTACATGTACTTTTTAATGACTTTTAATCTATGTACTTTTTAACTAGGTAGCTTCGATGATAGATTACGAGCGTTAAAAATGTTTCTTGTACGGGACTCCCTTTATTTTGTTATTTTATTTTTGGTTTTTGTTGTTATAGCGCCAATAGAAATACACACTCTGTCCAAATTTCATCTCTACCTATTATGGTTCATGAGATACAGCCCACTGACAGGCGGACGGACGGACGAACAGCGGATGCTTAGTAATAGCAGGGTTCCGTTGACACCCTTCGGGTACGGAACCCTAAAAAAAGGCAGGGTATGATGATGAGAACGGAAACTTACATACTTTCAATTTAGTAAGTTTAGGTTGTTTGTCAGAAACTAAATGTAATAAAACAAAGCCACAGCTACCTGCCAAGTAATACGTTTAAAGCACGGATATTGACATTTTCTTGGCAAGCGCCTTTTTAATTAACAGCCACTTTTTTGGAGTCGTCGGCCAAACTCTTGGAAATATACGGGTTAAAAGTATACCAAGGTATCATTCATATCTTTTCATACTAGTATTATAAAGAGGAAAGATTTTTTATTTTTTATTTTTTGTTTATTTGTAACGAATAGAATCCGAAACTACTGGACCGATTTCAAAAATTCTTTCACCAATAGAAAGCTACATTATCAGGGACTAGCATAGGCTATAGCCTATGCTAGTCTCTGATATTATAATATATTAAAAGAAAATTAAGGATCCGTAAGAAAATTGCAATATTGTAACCCAAGGTAGAAAACCCAAAATAGTTTTTGGCGAGCGCTGCGAAAACTATTGATTATAGAAAATAATGTACTACACGCGTACGAAGTCGCGGGCAACGGCTAGTGTATTATAACATGGCGTATTTCCCCCCCCCCCCCTCCCAGGAGACGCGCAAATGCAGCACCCGGGGCCCACTAGAAATGGGCTAAAGTAAGGCCAAAGAAAAGATCTTGGACGAATCGACCAAGGAAAAGATGGATGGATTGTGTGAAAGTAGTGAGTACTGAGATGACGAATAGGAGAAGATGGAGGGGGGAAACATGGTGTGCCGACCCCATGTAGTGGGATAAGGGCAGGAAAATGATGATGATATACCAAGAGCACGACATGGTGAGAATGCCATCGCCATAACTGTTTGAGAATTGTTTGATTCCAGTAACTTTTATGAAGCAATAATTACAAAGAATATTATAATGCTGTCAACTCTAAGATGCGATTTTGAACACATTAACAAAATTATATACAACTAGCAACCGCCCGCGGCTTCGCTCGTGTAGTACCTGGATTAAAAAGTAGCCTATATGTTAATCCAACACATTTACTATGTATTGTATGTTCCAAGTTTCATTAAAATCCATTTAGTAGTTTTTGCATGAAAGAGTAACAACCATCTATGCATCCACGCATTCAAACTTTCGCGTTTATAATATTAGTAAGGACATAACTAAAGAATAAATAAATAGATAAAATATAGTGTAATAGATTCAGACAGATCACTAAAAATGGATGATAAAAGTTTTATAATGCAGTTTTCTTCACAATATCGTCCCATGTATTTCCACTGTAACATTCTGGCAACCAAATCGCTGATGCTTTTTATGTACTGTAATTCAACCAGCCATTGTCTAGTGCAACTGTTGCTGTTACAATCTGTATCGTTTATTGCCCGTTTTGTTCAATGCCCTCAATATTTTTATGGAACTTTTTACGGTTGAATATTTTAAGTTATGTATGAAAAAGATAACAAAAATATCTGAGGTGGTTCGCGTTGAGTTTACTCATCACTGATGAAGATTTGGGTTCCATTGGAATTTTATAAGACATGCCATACAATTATACAGGTCAATGTTTCAATCACGTCAAGTACTTTAAAATTAGGTCATACTCATACAACTACTTACACCTAAGAATATCTAATCCTACTAATATTATAAATGCGAAAGTTTGAGATGTAAGGATGTGTGGATGTGTGGATGTGACGATGTATGTTTGTGCCTCAATGACGCCTAAACCGCTGAACGGATTTGAAACTTGGATTATGCATAATACTGATCCGATAATGATAATGGCAATACTGATCCGCTGAGCCAAATAAGAACGAGCTCTTGGATCGCGCATCGCTTCGACCAGACGCCCTGAAAGAATTTCGAAAACGCGGTGGGCACATATTTTTTGAGTTAACGTACCAACTCACACACACAAGAAGTAGCATTAAGTAAGTGGAAGTGTCGCGTCTAGCTACTCTCTTTATAGCACTGTTTTGTCCAAGTTACGTTTCTGATACCAGTTTTATGACGTGCTTCGGCGGTTCAAACTACAGCCTTGGAGTACAACACTTTGCAGAATAAAAAGCAGTTTTAAGTAGCTTTTTACTGGTTCGTCGGTAGGTAAGATGAGCTTGTGCATTTAGTTTTTTTTTTATTTTAAAAAAAGACTGCAAAGGGGTTTTGCCCTCAATGTCATCTGTTGAAAAAAAAAGTACATTTATTATATGATCTAAATTTACTCGAGCGTGGAAGTTAGTAGTACAATTAGTTAGATAGCGCCTGTTTCATGTTCATAGAACATTTTGTGGCTTCTGAGACGGGCATTAATTAGTTTTTGAGTTGGAGCAACTTAAGGCACTAACAACTTACAAAGTATGTTTAGTTCTAGACCAACAGCATCTGGTCTAGTTCTTCTTCCAGTCTTGTAAATTATACATAGTATAGAAAAATAATCCATGAAAACCCAAAAGGGCTATAAATGCTTTAGAATGACACCGAAAATATGTGAAAATCTTAAATCAAAACAATTATTTATTGTTCTTAAAGTTAATACAAATAGTATTAAAATAATAACTGTAAAAAAACATCGTAAAGCCTTCAAAATAACTCTAAGAACAACAAACAATTATTTTGATTTTTTTTCTAACAAAAAATATTACCTTCCTTTTCCGCAGTCAGGTAATAATACTTTTTAAAACTAAAAACAAAACCGACTTCAATGAAACTCCTTGGTGATGTCAGTGAAATCCTCCTTTTTTTAAAGTTGGTTAAAAAGAATATCAGCTAATACCATCCAAGCTAAATACGCTTAAACAAAATTGGTATATTTTTTGGCACACTAGCTTACTAAATCTTATTTTTCATTTCCATAATGCTTTTCTAGGAAGTGATCTCGCCAAAGCCAAACCAGACTTAATAACACGAAGTCCTTTACTCTCACACTTTGTGTAATATTTCAATTTACGTGTAAATTCTGTGTCTGAGATACATTAAGTACACTCAACTTGGCCGAGAGGCGTATTCACAAAATGCTGTTAAAATATGAATAGCAGAGCATTGTTTCTGGTGGTAAAAAATATTTTAGTCAAAGGCGAACTTTATCCGGTCTTGGAAATTAGCTACGAATATTACCAAATTTGACGGCCTCGGTGGCGCGGCGAACGAGTACTCGGCTGAGATCCAAGAGGCGCAGGTTCAATTCCAGCTGCAGAATAAAAGTTTGCATGTTCTGCAAAAAATTCTTCTGGGTCTGGGTGTTGTGGTACCATGGTACTCGTAGTTTACCCACGACACAGACAATCCTAGTGTGGGGTCAGCAGGATTGTGTATGTGACTGTTGGGTGTTATTTTATTTAAGACAAACCTAATAGTCTTTTTTGGTAGATTTCAGTGGAGAAATAACATCTCAATAGCACATTGCATAATTATTCTTAACAAGAAACATGCTGAATTTTACATAAGACTTGTTTTTTACAGGTCTGAAATGTGCTTTGTAAGAGCCCCGCCGTCTACGAAGAGCAAAAATTCAAAAGTCCGTGCGTCGCAAACGTTCCTAAATATGTTAAGGGTGCTCGGAGACGCTAAAGCAGCTTCGTGAACAGTGTTGCGGGGATAATGATTTGCATTTTGACACTTTCGTAAAGACATACTACCTTCATACAACCTGAAAGTAGACATGTGATTATGAACCGTAATAAAGGCTTTGGTCTTTAATGAAGAATCATATCATTACTGGAAAGGTCCCAGCGATTGAAACGTTAATTTAGTTTAGTTTTAATTTAGTCCTACATTAATTTAGTCTTAGTTCTGGTTGCCTGGAAGAAATAGCATTAAGTAATTTTCAGTAGGTAATGGGTATACCAGACTAAAGATAGTATTGCCACAGATTAAATAATAGTAGTTTCAGTATTGTCTAGTTCAAGCGGGATCGTAACAAAATGCACTTTTGCATACGTCGCTCCCATGAGGCTACTGCGAACATTGCAAAGGCTTTGTGATATCGCTTCGTGCGCGGACTTAATTTTTCGACAGAATTTTTTATAGGGATTCGTAAAATTAAGCAGATAAAGTCAAGGATTAACATGTACCTAACAAAGTTTAATAGGTACCTGCCTAATTTGGTAATTACGTAATCGGATAATAACGGCGGGTGAGTGCTCGGCTGAGACGCAAGAGGCGCGGGCTCGATTCCCGCTACGGGAGAAATGTTTGTATGTTCTGCAAATATTTCTTCCGGGTCTGAGTGTTGTAGTATAAGTAAGTACCTATTTACAAAAAAAAGAAAATTATATTATGTATATTCTATTAGCCATCTGGTGCCCATAGTACAAGTTTTGCTTAGTTTGAGGCTAGATGGTGCTGTATGAAATGTCTACAAATATTTATTTATTATTATCTATTATTTATTTTAAAAAATTACCACCCTCTATGAAACCTTACCATCCTATATAAAACCTGTCACTTAACAAATCCAGCTGTGCTTTATGTGAACTACAAGAATATAAGTAAAAATTAGACTCGTGTAATAAATCCAAACAAACACAAACCTCACTACTCCCACATTATCGAGGTAGAACGAGGCCGAGGCCGAGGTACCAAATTATAATGAACAATAAGGTGGTTGATGGGTTTATTTAAGTGATATTTATACTGTATAGGCACCAAGTTCATTGTCCATTTACGAATTTGCATTGAATTGAGTATGCGTGCTGAATAATTACTGACTGCCTTTACGCTCCTAAGTGTTCTATGCCTTAGTGTTAGGCGTACAGTTCCTGTCATTAAACCTTGTCTCACACGCATAAATTTTGCTTTAAGAGGGGACTACTGTATTTTAGAGAGCACTGGTGATCTAGTTGGTAGTGACCCCACCTTCTAATCCTAAGGTCGTGGGTTCAAATCCGGTCGTGTACCAATGGATTTTTCTGTGTGAAAGATATATGTGCGCTATACCAGTACTCTCAAACGGTGAAGGAAAACATCGTGAGGAAACCCGCGGCTTAGTCAGCTCCGCACGTATTGACCATGTATTTCCTGTGGACAAGGCCGACTAAGCTGAGAGAATGGAATAGGTGCTGGGCAAGCCTACTCCATCTTAATTCGTCCCGGGCACTATATCGTCCCGTTAGTGAAGATAAAAGTTGCCTCCTGACGCTGTATAAATCATCTACTGTAGATGGTAAAAGGCTGAATAATTACTGACTGCCTTTACGCTCCTAAGTGTTCCATGCCTTAGTGTTAGGCGTACAGTTCCTGTCATTAAATTTGTCTCACACGCATAAACTTTGCTTCAAGACGGCACTACTGCATTTTATTACCTACGGCATAAGACACAATGATCTAGCTACAAAAAAGATGATCAAATTAGCATTTGCACAAAGCTACGGTTGCGTAGCAGGTGAGATAGGTACTTCTATTGATAAAAAGTAGGCTTAATGCATATAACAGATTAGGTACAAATATTATTTCAAGTTTCAATCAAATCGGTTATAAGGGTATAAAAGATGAGGTATCATAATGTATGCCTGGAGTACCTACACCTAGGTACCTACTAGATGCAATCCTCTGTAGATGCAATCCTCTGAAACAGCAAAGGCAGTAGATCGGATCTGTGCTGCCTCCCTGGAGGCCCCAACAAAGACTACATCCGTTCTATTGTAAAAACGTAAAAAAACACGTTAGAAGCTATTTCAGAATAGTTTGCCAGGGTAAGCAAATATCCAGGGACATTATCGGACGGGTCCGTTCGATGTTTGATCTTAATATTGGAATACACCGGTTTATTGTAATATTTTATGTAGTCTCTATCTTTATTGTGATCTCTATTCTACAATTGGAGACTATGTATCGGACTTTAATGGCTCTAGTATGGCTTTGAAGAGTTGAATGTTCTTTTCAAAGTATTATAAGCCGCTCGTAAAATGTTGCATACTCAGTAGAAGTCCGTCTAGCGGTGGGGTCTGCAAAATATTGGGATGCTTTTCTAATGAAGAAAACGGGAGTGAGTAGTCATCTAAACTGTTTGTTAAGGTGTAAATCGTGCTACTGGTTCGTATATTACTTCAATTACCAAACCTAGATCAATGAACAATTTAACATTATTAAGGTATAGTGCCATGAAAAGAAAACCAGTTAATAAACGGAAGTAGACAAGGTAACTTAGATAAAACTGTTAAAATCAAGTTGAATATCCATAATCCAAATCCCCAGAGAATCAAGAGATAAACAAAATCTTCAGAATAATTTGAACAAGGAGACAAGTGCAAGATAGGGTGCACTGGGTGTCGCAAACCAAATTATTAGAAGAATTTACCATATTCAGTTCACATTTAGCTTTTTAAAACAAGCCTTAACGCTTCGGGATTGGGTTGAAGGTTGTGTAGCAGCTATAAAGGCAATACGAGATCTTTCTACAAGAGGCTATAACTCTTTGTTTCGTATAAAACGAGGGACAGACGACAGCTCACGTGCTTCTGTTGGAGATTTCTCACAATACGTCAACATGCTACTGGAAAAAATATGGCCCTGTATTAGACTTTAACCTTACAGCCGCTGCTTGACAAGATTTATAATAAAGAAAGGTTATTTCCTTGTTTATACTTTTCAGCTGTTATATGAATTTATTTTAGTTGCAGAAGTACTTCGAGTTTATGAGATGAAAATTATATGGCTCATAACAAGATAATGATAGCAACTTTGTGCACACAGACGTCGTTTTCAGAGATTTTAAGATGCAAAGGAGATTCGAGTTTTAAAATAAATTGCGCCAGTTTGGATTCAAAACATTTCCAAATTAGGTACGAAAAGACAGCTCAAGTTTTTGTTGGGTTTTATCGTTTTAAGTGTAGGATTGTCTTTCACTGTATTTCTACAAATCTATGAAGATTTTAGGAGAGGGATGTGGAGCTTTGTTATTCGGTCAACAAAGCTACCTCAAGCCCAACTAGCATGTTCATACAATACAGTCACAATCAGTCAGCCTCACCGCAAATCGCAACCAACGAGTCCTTGCACTGCCCACTTCCACCCACATAAATGTCGGACCATTTGTCTCCGCGATTGTACCGATGATGGAGCATTCATTCCATTATCCCCTAGAATGTTCTAGTATGCTCTAACCTGGCCCTTTACCATCTAGAGTAGATTACTTATACAGCGTCAGGAGGCAACCTTTACCTTCACTAACACGGGACGCTGTACTGCCAAGGACGAATTAAGATGGAGTAGGCTTGCCCAGCACCTATTCCATCCTCTCAGCTTAGTTAGTCCACAGGAGAGACATGGTCAATACGTGCGGAGCTGACTAAGCCGCGGGTTTCCTCACGATGTTTTTCTTCACCGTTTGAGAGTACTGGTATAGCGCACATCAGTTTTTCGCACAGAATAATCCATTGGTACACGATCGGGTTTGAACCCACGACTTTTAGGATCGGAAAGCGGGGTCACTACCAACTAGACCACCAGTTCTCTAGTAACAGTGGGCATATATTCATCGGCGTCTTGCAGGTAACAAATTTCCAATATTATTTGCGCTTAGAAGCCGGTTTGCGGATAAGTCGCAAGTTTTTACTAAATGTTTAGTTGCCTGTTTTTATGTGTAGACCAAGCAGCTGAATAACTTGAAACCATGATTACACCCACACGTCTAACGACTCACAATCTGTTGAAAACACGTTGGTTGAAAACTTTGCATTGATATGTGAGAACCGCAATTCAGTTATAAACATGTTCTAATGATATTCTACGATCATAGCATCGTAGGTACTTTGTAGGTATAATGTATAACGTTTTTTGGCATTAAAAGTCGCCTTATCTCTATTTCATTCTATTAGACTTATAGTCTAAAAGACGTTCATTTATCTGTTCTCCCCTTTATTTTCATACTAGATACCGTGAAATATAATAGAAGCATCTTTCACCTCGCTACTTAAAATAAACACGCGCTCGCATATTCTGTAGTGCCGCCCGACTCAAGTTCTCTCTAATTAAAATTAAACTTATGTTAGGCTTATAAATTATGTACACGACGTTATTATTTTGTTTCTAAAGACGAGGAAACAGTTTTTTGGATTCCTTAATTAACTGGGAAGTTGGCACAGCTTTGTTACTCGCGAAATCAGAATTAAAGTTGGGTGAAGTTGGACGAATCTCAAAAGTTATAGCGTAATCGCTTGCTAGGAAGTAAAGTTACCTATCTATTTCACAGAATAATCCTACTCACCAACTAGTGGTAGGTAACAGCTAGCCTATAATCGCTGGTAAGCATTTACGCTATGATGATACCTACCAAGATTCTGAAGACCACTACTGACGCCGGCTTTTGAATAAATTGATAAATATTTTCAAACTTTAGGGTTCCGTGAGACAAGACAGCAAACCGAGCATAGCGCCCGCTGAGTAGACAAAGTATGGCTCATCCATCATGCCGGGATGACATTAGTATGCGGTGACCATGATCTCGGCAATTTGTGGACTCGGCGCCGTCGGGGATGGATTGCAGTGATAGGTAGGTACTACTAGTAGGAGTAGGAGGTCGATATAATGTTGCTAAGTGGTATGATAAAACTTTACTCTTTCTCAACAGCAAAGTAATAAAATTGAGAAGTAGGTAACCAGTGTAGACAGGTGTTTGGAATCCCTGAACAAGAAATTATATTTCTTAGCCTACGAAGGTAATTTAAAATTACCTAACATTTATATTGGTCAAAGAACTTTATCATTATTTTTCGAGTAGGTAAGTAGGTATTCTTCAGGATTTAATTCATCATTTTCCTTTAATCTATTAAAGCAAGTTGGATAGTTGAGCTACTTTTATACATTTATGTTCATTGCACCTGATTTTTTTCTCTAATCCACCTATATTTTTTATCTATCATAATCCATGGTCCCTTCACAGAACATCGTTTTGCGATCGCATCGATTGTCTCGCGCAGTCTCTCAACTCTTTTGTCCGCGACTCGCGAATCCCTAATGGACTCGGGAGACTGCGACGGGTTGATTAATATAGCTACGGAACCCAAGTAACAGACGATGCTTAATTACCTGTTGTTGAGATAATCGTTGGGTTGGCGTGACATCGTAATATGTGTCGCAGAGTCAAGTCATAACATTTACACATCTTACAACACAAGTTGCAAAATAAGTACAAGTAATTCATTAAAACAATTAAAAAAACGGCTGATTAAACTAAAGTTTGTATCTAAGGTATAGGTACCTAAGTGTGTATCTCGACTGCAAGTATTTTAATTGTACCTATCTGTAATTTTTTCAATAGATAAAGAATATAGGATTTGCGTGACGTCCTAGTCTCTTAGGATTTCGGTGCCAACATAATTACTTGAAATTAGCTTCTATAATTCATTCAATTGTTGGGTGCTAGCTGATAATCAAGATTTTTATATACAGATACCTTCAAAGCACCACATATGTACAAAGATACGCGCAAACACAGTCCCCGCTGACTCTGCCTTGCAAAAAATATAAATTATCGAATTTGAATGAGGAACGCCACACTGATGCAAGATTTTGCACTCAACTTCAAAGGGAGGGATCCGATACGTACTACGCGATAGAAGATTAGCCAGTGAGTAGCTTATCTTTTTGATAAGTACCTATTTACAAGCTGGTTGAAAATGGCTTGACGCCAAGTGGCATTATGCCACTTTTTGAATAAAGTAAAACTTTATACGAAACCTACAGGTAGTTTTGATAAGAAACTACTAAAAAAATTCAGAGGGAATAAACAACACCTTTAAAATGTTTCACAAAATATGTATGAAACCTAGGCCTGATCGGTGTACACTCTTGTATAGACATAGCTAATTATGTGTAAAACCTTTTCCCATTATATTGTTTTTTTATTATTTTGCTTTATTAAATGCATGTTCTTAAAATACATTTCTCATTTCTCACGGAGGGCAACACAAAGAATAAAACAATATGGCGGGGAGATATTGGGCGAGATATTGGGTAAAATGTTTTGACAGCTGCTGTTGACTTTGACTTAGACTTTGACTATCTATTTACTGTCATAGCCGCCCAGGAAATATTGTTACCATAGTAAAAAATCTTCGCATTTTAAAAATTTTCTGTAAATAATCATACTTCAAATTAAAAATGTATTTTTTCAAAATTCACTGATTTTTTCACCATTTTTCTGTCTGATACACATAGGCCAGGCCTGCTAAGAAACATCTCTTTTAATCTTAAACAAATGGATAGGCAGTCGGTCTCTAGGCCGTCAGAGCTTCTTATTATAATTCCGGCCCTTCGCCCATATCGTAATTCTCTGCCATAAAAAATAGGTAAACTTTCCACCTTTTTACGTCTTTGTTCCATCGATATTTGCACGTGATATAATATTTCAGTACATAAATACTCGCCCGGGAGATTGGGGCGCGATAAGTGCGTCGTAAAACCTTCATAAACTACACCTGAGTTTTACGAACAGAATCTACATGCGATTGACGTTGTCCTTGACTTGTGTTCGAGCACTTTCCCTTCGAAGTGGGTCTCTCAAACAATTTCGTTCTATACTGCACACATTCTTATTATGTTCGCGCAAACACAACCTTACCCAAATTCAAAATTAGAATGCTTTTTCGTAAAAGGGGGACTCACCGAGCATGGATTATCAAGGGAAATCCCTTTCTCTGTCGTCTTTTGAAAATTCATAATATTGAAACAATGAAGATTTAGTAAAAATACTGAGAAACTAATATATTTTTGTTTTCAATAAGGGAATGTTACATGTTACAAAATTTATAAATACTTTAACATTTTAATTTCACATCACTTTGGAAAGTTAATATTTTGTTTTCCTTGAGCTAGGTACACCGTAACTATATTTTATATTCGATTTTATAAAACTAATACAATTTATTTGTTTCGCGTCGACTCGCGTAGTTCACAATTAAATACAATATAATATACATATTTATTGTGAAAACAAGAAAAACATTAAATAAAATTAAAACAAAATAGGTGTTTTAAACATGCTTCATATTATGGGCGGCCTTACCGCTAAAAGCAATCTCTTCCAGGCCACCTTGCAAGCAAGTTTATCAACAGATTACATCATACTACGTTCCGATCTAGTAGATATGTAAAGTCTGATACTTCTGATATGAAATTTAGCATATTACGTTGGCCAGCGTAGTCTTTCAAACACTATGTATAGATTTGTACGGCCATATCAGTGTTATGGTTATCGTCAGCCTGCTTAGTTTTGCACTATGTAAGTACTGACGATTTCACGTTTAAAATATCACGTCGATTGACGTAGTCCGTCGATATCAGAACGTCACTACGTATAAATGTCTAGTCTAATGTCACAGTATAGCTGAGAGCATACTACGTTCAGCGCTAGTGAAGTGAAGAACTGCGGCAATGGCGTTCAGCATGTGACGTCGGCCAGCGTAGTCAGTTGACATAAGGTAGGATATTACTACGTTTTTCAGGTATTCCAGGTTCGCGCCTTCACGGGATTGGATTCTTCGTAACCTGAAACAGAGAATTGAAAACAAGATTCATATTATGATAATGACTCATTATGCATTTCAAATTATAATAGCGAAGAGGAAATACTTGTATAGCAGGCCTAGGGAGTAAGTAACTTCGTATGAGTGGCCAACTCTTGTGACGGGGTTTTAGGCCACCTAAAGGCCTCCGTCATGGCTTAAAGACTTAAAAGCCGGGACCGACAATTTAACATGCCCTCCAAAGCAGGAAGCGCGTAATGCCACTTGCGGTCACCCATCCAAATTGTGACCGCGCACAACGTTGCATAATTTTAACGATCAATCAAGAACGTCTTAGTAAGCTAAGCTACGAGCGTTACTAAAATTGGTGCGAGCAAAATATGTGTTACCTGTCTATTTCTTCCTTTAACGTTCTGACAACTTCCTTGTACCGTTCTTTTTCTATAGTCGCATCTCGTTGACAGTCTCTGAAATATCATAACAACAAATAATACATAAACCGGTTCACAACTGAATCCCTAAGTAAAGATGAAAAGTGCAAATTATGAGGTATGTATGTCCCAATATACCATTTATTAGACGACCTCGGTGGCGGGGCGGGAGAGTATTCGGCTGAGACGCAGGAGGCGCGGGTTCGATTCCCGCTACGGGAGAAATGTTTGTATGTTCTGCAAATATTTTCTCCAGGTTTGGGTGTTGTATTATGCGTGTTTAAAAAAGTATATAAGTAAATAAGTATTCTATCAGCCATATGGTGCCCATAGTACAAGCTTTGCTCAGTTTGGGGCTAGATGGCGCTGTGTAAAATATCCACAAATATTTATTATTATTTAAATTTAATATAATTATGCCCAAGGGCGGTTGTTCAGTAACATGTCACAATGTTTCATTTGGAACATGCCTATATTTTACAAGTAATAGGTTGCAATCCCATCCCTGTTATTTGAATACTAACTGGTTAATCACGATTTTTAGAACATTCTAATTCTAATTGTTGGTAGGGGAACAAAAAATGTGCACTGACGCCTCACGGTGGGGTGTATTGTGCATTATCCCCCTGCTAACCCTCCCCCAGCCAACCCAACTCCTTGAAGTACCGCAGAAGGAATTTGGGATGTTGGCAGCAGTTCCAGTTTCCTCGAACATCAAACATTATACACACAAACGAAATGAAAAATCGATTGGCCAGGGTTTCGAACCCACCCGACGTTTTGCTCTTTTGATGTCCGGATATACCATTTCGTATTCTAATCTATACCAAATACCGTCACGAAACTGATCAACATGCATCTAAACACCTTCTTTGTACCTATAAATATACAGGTAATTGGCAAAAAAGTTGCCGTAAGTTTGCCTTATATCATTACTTTCCAGAATTCGTTCCTTATTAGCGATACTATCGAATGGTGTAATAAAAAAAGTGTTTTTTTTTTTCAAAATCTAGCTTGCTAGGAATATTAATTTTTCGAAATTCCAATGAGGCAGTTTTAGTTTTCATCAAAATCGGGCCCGGCTCCTTTGACTACTTTTCGTTATTTCTCATTCCTTTTCGGATTTGGCCAAGCACGCCCACTTGAAAAATTCACCCTGTATATTATTTGTTTTACTTATTCGCTGGACTGGGAGTAAAGAAAAAACATAGAATGCGTCCAGCTGCTTCTCTTCCCGACAATTTCGTAAAAGTCGACTAAGGGATAGTATCCTCTCGAACATGATGAGATACAATAAGCAGGTATTCCCAAGGAGGGTTGACGTCAGGCAGGCGGCCGGTCATAAAACACCTTAGCCAAAACTCTTACAGCATGATCTTGGATCCACACAGAGTGGGATAAGGGCAGGAAGAAGAAGAAGAAGATTATTTGTTAAGACTAATTGATAATAGACTGTTTGAAATACCTGTATTGTCCTTCCAGGACATGCTTCTCTTTCCTAAGCTGTGAGATGTCAAGATCCTTTCTGGCCAACTCGTGTGCATAGTGCAACATATGCGGCGGCGCCGACGCGTCCTGAATAACACATTTTCAACATTATAGTAAGAAAAAACATAGAATGCGTCCAGCTGCTTCTCTCCCCGAGCATGTCGTAAAAGTCGACTAAGGGATAGTATGCTCCAACATGATGAGATACAATAAGCAAGTATTCCCAAGGAGGGTTGACGTCAGGCAAGCGCCCGGTCATAATTCGACGATCAATCAAGAACGTCTAAGCAAGCTACGCCACGAGCGCTTCGACGAATACTACTACTGCGACTTTTAGTAGTATTCTCCCATTCTACTCCCATCTTCACAAACTTTCCAACTATTAGATACATACATACATACTTATATTATCACGCCCATATCACTAATAGGGTAGGCAGAGCCACAAGTAAACATAAGAAAACTTGCAGCCACTTCTGAATTAAAATCCTAAGATGGAAATGGTGAACAATGGTGACAGGTGATCAGCCCATCGCCCATAAAGGTGGTCCATCATTTTGGAGACACTATCCCTTAGTCGACTTTTACGACATGCTCGGGGAGAGAAGCAGCTGGACGCATTCTATGCTTTTTCTTTACTCCCAGTCTAGCAGAGAAGTATTAGATTCGAACTATTAGATGTATAAAAACTTACATTCAACAGACCATGCGATTCTTTCCAAACGGTTTCCTCGGCGCTGACCCGCCTCGCCCTGTCATTCCTCGCTCGGATGTAGTTGTCGGTTTCCTCCAACAAGGCCGCGTATCTATCGCGCTGCGTCGACACTTGCTTCTCGAGGCTTTGGACGCGAGTCTTGAGGTCAGAGGTCACTTCGTTGTGGAAATCTTGCTCGTGCATTAGTTTCTGGAATGCATTTATTAATGAATGATTATATACTCAGCGGCATTTATTTAACTATAGTATAGCTAAATTCGATATGGACGAAATGGAAACAAAAACTTTATGATAATTGGATAAATAAATAAATATTTGTGGACATTTCACACAGCGCCATCTAGCCCCAAACTAAGCAAAGCTTGTACTCTTTTTTTTGTAAATACATACTACCTCTAATACTACAACACCCAGACCCGGAAGCAATATTTGCGGAACATACAAACATTTCCTCCATAGCGGGAATCGAACCCGCGCCTATTGCGTCTCAGCCGATCAAAAAATCTATGCCCAAATCCAACTAGACACAGAAGTTTTCACTTTTATATTGTGTAGTTTGTTCACAATATTTTTTTAAATACTGATAGTTACTTCTGTAAGTCCCTACGGCTGTTGTTATAATTTTCTATGCTCAATTACAGAAGACAACATCAATAGATTAAAAATGGTAAATACCTCTTCATATAACTTCAAAGTATCAGCTTTGTCCTGTTTCTCCTCATCCAACATCATCTTATAAGTTTCAATTTTCTCCTTCAATACAGCTATCTCATTCTTCAAGCTATCTATCTCGCTTTTGACTTCAGCTCCGCTGTTACTTGCTTTTGCATTTTGAACCTTGTAGACTTCGAATTCGCTCTTCAGTTTTTCATATTCAATTGAGCCTGGGAAGTTGAACCAATAAAGTTGAAAATTTATCGCCATCAACCATCTTTACAGAATCATATACCCAATATTTGTTAAATCCTCACAAAATACACTTATAGGTTCAATATTTGTAGTAAACGAAATATTTTAGGGAAACCTGTCAAAAATACCAGTAGGTACTTTGTGTAGGATGTGAATTACATCAATAGCTAGGAATATAAATGTTGAATTAAAAGTATGAATATGACTGCAGATTTTTTAAGGCCCAGATGTTCTTAGTTGGTTTATCTATTGATCCAGTACCGAATTGGTATAAATTCAATTTAAATTTAAGTATGCCTATACACCAAACCCGTCGGCCTTGAGGCAGCAGTCTTTATATTCATAGAATTAAGGCCTAACCCACTGGTTTTTGCAGTCCGGACAGCTATTTTTTGTGTAAGCTAAGTTAAGAAGGAAAATGACCTATTGACTCTGACTGTGAAGTTTTTGCTCATACTTACATTTTAAATGGATATTTTCATAACCCTCAACGTTGAATATAGTCGGGATATCGATAGGTGATCCCAGCTTGTCGTTTTCCGCTATAAACTCCTTCTTCAGAATGTGTATCTTGTCAATAAGAGTTTGTAGGTATTCACTGTCTGCTAGCTTTTCATTATCTGTCTCGCTGACTGGCTGCTGCTCTGATGAGACTTCTGAAAAATGTAATGGATAATTGACTAAATATTTTGCCTACTTTGTATTACTGTGGATGGTCAGTGCATTTTGGTACTACTACTACATGTACTAGCACTTTTTACCCGACTACAGCGAAGCAAAAAGGAGGGTTATGATCACTTACTACTGTTAAAATGTATTGTTTTGTTAGGGAAGGTGACATCCGACCACGGATTTTCTCCGACTACATAACAATTTTAGATAAGAATATTTTCTTGTATCGTACCTTTTTCAGTAGTCGGGTTTTTTGTCTCCGTAAGGTGATTCCCACATACCATCGTCGAGAAACTCGGAGAGACAAGAAATTTCTGGTACATTCTGAACACGCTCGCCAGCCTAGTTTTTGAACTTACTTTTTATGAACCCGTGTGGCCTCCTGTCGTGCATTCTGATGAATGCTAGATATATTTGGTGAACTTTATAGAAGGATGGAGCGGAGTAAGTATAGAATAGACCGTAAAGTCAATAAATCGACTAACTTAGTAACCAAGTGACAATGATAGAAACAGTGTTTCCCCCACTTTGCTCACTCATTCTTCATTTTTTCCACTCACCTTCCTTCCTTTCCGTAGCGATGCCTTCAATAATCTTCCCGTTGAGTGAGTCCCGCAGCTTCTGTATCAGCTTCTGATCGTTGCGTCGCCTCAGGTCGTATTTCCCGACAGTCTCCGATAGCTCTGCTAGTTTACTCTCCAGTAAGGCCACTCGTTCCTCCTGACGGGCGCACGCTTTTCGAGCGGATTCTTCAGCGCGCTTCGCTTTTATTTGTTCCTAGAAAGGTACCTATCATTATTATTATTATTAAAAAAAAAGTGCTGAAAATGAACGTTTTTCTATTACTACTAGGAAACCGGCTTGTCGTAGAAGCTAAAACGTTCGAAAACCCGTGTCAAGTGTACGATAGAATCTTGGCGCACTTTAATCATTTCACCGCCCTGATTCAAAGGAACTAGTAACACAAGTAGCGTTTATCTGATACGCGTTTTCTTGACGCACGACGTGTTACTTACTTCTTAATTAATTTCCAGTTCCATTATACTTAAAAAAAATAATACATACATACACACACCTCAAACACATTACACACGTCCGTCTTCGCAGTCGGGTAAAAATTAGTTACTAGTTAGGTACAGTTCGCGCCACGACAGATGAACCGGCAGTAGAAAAGTTTTAATTTTACTTACCTCTCGAATAGCGACTGAGTGCGATTGCTCCAACAATGCCAACTTATTTTGCAGACGAACCAACAAGGCCGGTGTTTCTACAGTGCGAGCTTCAGCGCGCTGCAACCTCCTTTGTGCCGCTTCTAAACTGCTGCTGAGGTCGCGGACTCGCTTCTCTAACTCCGCTTGTGATGCTAGAAAGAGATGGCAATATGTGAGTATTATATTTCAACGTATGGTGGAAGAAAGAAGGTACTTCTCTTCTGGACTGGGAGTAAAGAAAAAACATAGAATGCGTCCAGCTGCTTCTCTCCCCGAGCATGTCGTAAAAGTCGACTAAGGGATAGTATCCTCCAACATGATGAGATACAATAAGCAAGTATTCTCAAGGAGGGTTGACGTCAGGCAGGCGGCCGGTCATAAAACACCTTAGCCAAAACTCTTACAGCATCATCTAAGGATCATGCTGTGCCGACCCCACATAGAGTGGGATTAGGGCAGGAAGATGATGGTGGAAGAAAGAAGGTAATAGAGTTTTTCTAACTCGGCGAGTAGTGATAGAAGATATAGAAATATGTGAGGTTTTATAACTCTACTATGGTGGAATAAAACTAAAACTAAGGCCTTTTACCATCTATAGTAGATGATTTATACAGCGTCAGGAGGCAACTTTTACCTTCACATACGGGACGCTATAGTGCCCGGGACGAATTAAGATGGGAGTAGGCTTGGGTGGAATAAAGAGATAACAATATCATAGTTTTTCTAACTTAGCGTGTGATGATGGAAAGAGATTCGAATATGAGAGGTTTTGTAGCTTAAATGGTGGACGAAAGAGATGGCAGTATCAGAGTTTTACTAACTTGGAGTGTGGGGAAGATAAAGCAATGGCAATATGTGAAGTTGTATTAATCAATGTATAATTTAATGTATAAATGTATAAATTATAATGGAAGAGTTATCAGAGTTTTTCTAACTTGGAATGTGGTGATGGAAGTGATAGAAGCTCTGACCGCGTTGTTTCAATAATTTCAATGATGCCATTTAAATAATCTTAAAGTTTGGTATACCTTGAGTTTCGGTAGAATGCACCACTTTATCTTCAAGTTTCTCTTTAGTTTTTCTTTCGCTATTCAATTTTAGATGCAGTTCTCTGAAACATTTGACAAATTATTGCAAATTTTATACAATCAGGGGAAAATAATTATAGCCGCCATTTGCAAGCGCCTTTTTATAAATATCGTGGGCGTTCAGGTTCAAGTTCAAGTTGATTGTTCTATTTTTTGTAATAAAATTATACAAACCGCTTACTATACATCCTACTTACCTATATTAAAATGCGAAAGTTTGTGAGGATGTGAGGGATGTGTGAATGTGACGATGTATGTTTGTGCCTCAATCACGCCGTAACGACTGAATGGATTTGAATGAAACTTGGAATATACATAGTATGTGCTGGAATAACATAATAGGCTACTTTTTGTCCGAAAACCACGCGAGCGAAACCGCAGCTAGTATTTTAAAACTTTTTGAGTGAATATGTTATGATACTCTTATGCAGAGTCTTGTAGCATACAAATCTGAATCCGTAAATTTGTTTGTTTATTTTTCATTGATATAAGTGAAGCCGAGACAAAGTAATTAATAAGTAGAGGAGTATCATTTACATTACTTTTATGATTTCTCCTGAACTGCACAATAAGAACCTAAGTAAAACTGTAAATATGGCTTTACCAGGCTGTCATAAAATAGAAGGAGGCTTACTTCATCATAGCAGCATGATCAGCTCTCTCTTTTTCTCTCTCCTGTATTTCATATGAGATCTTAGCTTTCAGATTGTTGACCTCTGCATAATGCTGCTGGACCAGGGCTTTGGTTTCCTCCTTCATCACAGCTAGCATGTTTTCATACTGTAAGAAAAGCAGTTAAAATTTATTTATGTTATTCTGATACATAGTACCTTTAATACTAATAGATAAGAAATAATTAACATACTGACCACCTCATTGGCAAGCGGGTGAATCCGCCGGTGTGGGTTCGAATCCTCGGGAGAAATGTTTGCATGTTCTGCAAATATTTCTTCTAGGCATACGATTTTTACCAAGATGTAGAGTTTGTAGAGTCAGGGCTTACAGGTAGAGTTATTTTTTATTTATTGGACTTGGAACAGGCGCCGTGCGCTCTATAAAAAGAGTTGAAAGGGGAAAGTTTTCGATTTCTTAATTTATTCGTTGTTTATATGCTATTCCTAGAATGCACACCAAATTTTAGCCTTCTAGGACTTCATGAAGTACCCTAGAGGTTTTAATGATCATCAATGAGTCAGTGAGTCAGTCACGAAATCGACGTATTTCAGATGTCAATAAATCTGAAACTATAAAAGCTAGTTAATTGATATTTATTGTGTTTGCCTAAGCCTGCCGAGGAATCCCTTAAACAGCTTTCTAGCATCAGCGACGAAACACTTTCAGAAAAAGGAGGTGGTGCCGCACTTCTTTTGGTTCGTCTTGGCGGGAACACTACCGTACCCCTAGACAATTGCATCTGGTGTTTGGAAGACAAGTTCTTTCGAAACAGTGTGATAAAAGGGTTGAAGAGCGCCTCAAAAGGCTCCTTTCAAGAAACATACCTTATCTCTTGTCACTTTCTTATCGGCCTGGAATGCCTCCTCCATCCGCGCCTTTTCAGCTGTTAAGGTGGATAGCGATAGAGTGAGAGCCATAACCGAATCACCTGAAAATTAAAAAGTTTCTTATGAAAAAATCTTAGAAGGCATTGCAGTGTATGTTCTTTGCTTAAGCTGACCCTGCAGTTACACTATCAGCCTTCGGCAAACTTGCTGTGTAATGTAATGACAGAATAATTATTTTTTTCACAGCATAGACAAGGATGTAAAACGTGAATCTTCATCATAGTCTGATAGTATAGCCGAGCAGGAAAATTATGAGTTATTTGCCTCTAAACTACATCAAAACATCCAATGATATTAATGACAAAAATTAACCCCCGAATACTCAAACGCGACTCAGAGTTGAGCATGTCTCAAGTCACGGTTTTTTGACAGCTTGATGAAAATATGTCAAAAACTCGTCACTTGAGACATGCTCAACTCTGAGATGCATTTGAGTATTTCGGGGTAAGTCTTGTGAATTACTCGTAGTTGATTTGTCATACATTTAAGTGTCAACTTAGACCTAGATCATAAGTTAAATTTATTTTTGGTTGTAATTTTCACTTACCAGTGGCATCATCTGTCGGAGCATCACTTTTGTTTAAGGCTTTCAAACTTATCTCTAAAGCCTCCTTCTCCTTTGCCAATCCTTTGTAAGCTGCAACTACATCTGTAGAAATATTGTAAAATTAAAAGTTACAATAAAAACAGCTGTTGAATACAGGCACAAATTAACCACATATGTAAGGGGAAGCTGAACTTGTGACACTCATGAATTTTTGTCTTCCAGGCAACAGTTTGCTTTCCAGCTTGCTCCACACACCATGAGCAAAAAGTTAAAACCAATAGGTAGGTATTAGAAAATGAAATTGAATCTAAAATGATTCATGTCTAGCAGGTAGGTACCTGATCTTTTGTAATTCACTACATTTTGTGGCTTTACAGCCACTTTCTAAAGCTTTTTAGTATAATCAAAGACCGTACCGAATACAAATAGAGAAAGACTTCAATAGTGAGTTACATACATCGAGCATTAATGCTCGATGGTTACATACCTCGCAAACGTCCTTCGTATCGTTTGATCTGATCCGCTTGTTTAGTTATTGTCGAGATCAACTCCTGCTTAGACAATGACTCCATTGCGATTTCATTACACACATTTGTGCCTACTCAAAATTAAAATATTCAATAGAACACCGATCTAAACCATATCATTAACCAACCAAGTGTTTGTTTGTATCCTCTTTGACCAAAATCCAAAACCAACCTGAACCTGCCACCAAACCAAACAGCTGTTTCGTTCGTGCCAAACACATGCCAAACACAGGCAGGCAGGCAGGACAGGATCCCTCTCTCTGCTGGTCAGTGTTGCCATCGATCTGGACTCTACTCTGTGTTTACCGTAAAGGCAAATAATTATTATGTTTGTACATCAATATGCAAAAATGTCCACATAATTTTTTTTTCTCACTACCTTATTTATTATAGTGGATCACCAACGAGAGGAATACAAACATGCTGAACTCATTTCTAGAGGACCTAAATCTAGTGCGACCACTGCAAGCACCATAATATTTTTTTTACGTGTTATTATTGTGTTTCTATTTTACAATATAATACTAACTATTGTTACATTGTTACTCATAATGGGAAGAGTCTCGTGATGCTTTAGGGATTTTTTGTGATCTGTCAAAAGCATTCGATTGTGTCCATCATGAAACATTAATCAGGAAACTCCGACACTATGGGGTTAGGGGTTTTGCTCTTGACCTTCTCAGTTCCTATTTAAGTAACAGAATACAAAGAGTCGACGTTAATGGAAAACGTTCTCCAGGGTCAATAGTAACAATGGGTGTACCACAGGGATCAATATTAGGACCATTTCTATTTTTAGTTTATATTAATGATTTACCTAAACTTGTTAGGGATGATCATGAAATTGTATTGTTTGCAGATGACACCTCATTTTTATTTAAAATGAAACGACGCCAGGTTAACCCTTAACCACTGACGTACGAATGACATTCGTCGCAGAAACAGTTATTCGTTCGAAACTTCGTTTTGCGCGGGAATACGACTTCGTCGTTTTTGGTAGTTTCCTAGCTACCAGTGACGCTTGCGCAGCGAGGGAAAACGGACATGTAGTGTAAGTCTAAATAGGTGAGTTTGACGACCTGACGTATCACATTCGTATGGTCAGTGTTAGTGTAACATTTTGAGTATGTTGTTTATTTTTTTGTTTGTAGTTAAAATGAATAGTAAGCGGTGTAATACTTCGGCTGGGCCTTTAACATCTCTTAAAAGACAGCGAGTCCAAGCTTGCAGTGGTAATGGAGTAGAAATAATAGAATCTTGGCTATATGAGTCTGACGAATCATCGGCAGATGAAAAGGATTGAGAGTCTTATGGGGCGCATCTTGGAGAAAGATAAGTCTGTTGAAACCACCCAACAATATACTGAAGTTCGAAAATTGTAGACCTTGAAGAACTGTTATATGTGTCTCAAGCAGAAACGGACGTAGAACCCATTACGGGTGTTCAATGTGTGGTCAGCCGATCTGCTTGCAGTGTTCAAAACTGACCTGCAATAACGGCCGTTAAAAAGTGCCTGGGAAGCTGATTTGCTGATGATGTGTTATTGATCTCATAAAAACTATTCTATTTACGTAATATAAAGAAGAAAAAAAGTTATTATAATTAATAGTATTTTATTAGTAGAATTTTTAAAATTGTAAGTGTTTGTTTCTACATCTCTATGTATGTTGATTAATAAATATTTTTCTATGAATATTTTTATTGTTTTATTTATCTCTGTACCTTATATTTGTAATGTTCTAATATATAAAAAACAATAAACACATTAATAACAAATGATTACTGCCTCAGAGGTCTTTAAAAACACAGACGAATGTCATTCGTACGTCAGTGGTAGTGTTACGAAATTACACGTCAGTGGTTAAGGGTTAATTTTGGCGAAGTAAACAATGCAATCTCCAAAGTCGTAGAATGGTTCGATGTAAATAACCTATTGCTAAATGAAAAGAAAACCAAATGTATAAGATTTATACTACCAAATGTTACACAAGTAAATTCTCATATAAAAATAAAAAATGAACATATAGATCTCGTGGACACTACTACTTTTTTGGGCATAACCTTAGATAAAAAGATTCAATGGGACCCACATATAGATAAATTGTCGAAGAGACTTAGTTCTGCGGCATATGCAGTCAAAAAAATACGTCTACTTACAGACGTAGATACAGCTAGACTAGTTTACTTCAGCTACTTCCATAGCATCATGGCATATGGCATTTTGTTGTGGGGGAGTGCTGCAGATATAAACACCGTATTTGTGTTGCAGAGGAGGGCTGTTCGAGCAGTTTATAACCTGGGTCCTAGGGAGTCATTACGTAATAAATTTAAAGAAATAAACATTATGACTGTTCCTTGTCAATATATTTACGAAAACTTGATGTACGTACATAAAAATGTTAGTAAGTTTAAGAAAAATAGTGATAATCATAGTGTTAATACTAGAAATAAGGATAAACTTGCTGTACCCACGATTAGGCTAGGTAAAGTTAATAAATCATTTAAAGGGCAATGTGTACGCTTCTATAACAAAGTCCCAAGCGAGATGACAAATTTGTCAGTTAATAAATTCAAAACACTAATAAAACAAAAGTTGTATAAAAAAGCTTACTATAAAATATCCGATTATATAGAAGATAAAAATGCTTGGGACTGAATGCTCCAACTCCTTTTATAACATGATTGTAAAGGGATCATTTTCCAAAAAAATAGCCAAGCGTGGTTTCTTGCCTGTATCTTCCACGCCTGGTCGCGTTACGAACAGGTGTAAATGCAACGTAGATTTAAGACGTGTCCAAGTGATCCCAGTGATTTTATGGAATAAAAATTTTTGACTTTGACTTTGACTTTGACTTTGACTTTGAATAATTGACAAGTGACACAATGTGCAAAAAAATATGTTTTGGATGATAGGAAAGTAAAAGAGAATTACTAGTAATAATTTTATTGAATGTTAAATGCGATAAAAAATTAAATTAAGTACAATGAAAAGAACAGATTATAAAAGTTTAATCAGATGATTTTTAAAATGAATGTGTCAGTCGTTAATTTCGTATAGCATGTTTTATTGTCTACACAACCTAATAACATTTAAAATGGTAACACTGCTGCCTTCGCGACATCCAGCGAGCGCGGTGAGCGTTACCTACCTAAGATGGGGCGGGGTTACTCTCATCTATCTAATCGGTGCCTAAAGGTAGTAGGTTAGGTACCTATTGTAATAAAAAATTACAAACGAGGTAAAACTAACTTAATAAGTACATAAGTTTCGATTTTGATTTGTAAAATCTGACTACCTCAGAATCATCCACAACATTACAGAGTAGCGAAAGTATCGTCAAAAAATTGGTACCTACCTATATCGAATTTTAACATATTTTCGAAGTCTGTGTGATGTTTTACGTGGACAGAACTGAAGACGTTCAGGGTTGTTTAGAAAGAGGCGGAATCTCCAATAATGGTGTACTAAATAGTAAAAGAAATAAATTATATGTAAATTGCAGTATTACAAATAGGAGAAGGCGAGAAAGCTAATTACGAAATGGACATTTTTGGGCTTGGGCTCGGAACTTTTCCAGGTTGACTGCCGGCAACACTGCTCTCGTCCCTACTTCGTGTTTTTTTTTGTACATACCTACATTACATAGATAACTGAGACAGACATCAGATCAATAAGTTGATCTGAGCCTGTTCTGAGCTCAGACCAAATAAAAACTTTTTTTTTAGTCTGAGCTGAATTAATTATATCTCGGTTTATCTCTTCCTACTAGAAATCCAAGACACCCCACTAAGTACTAAAATTCTCCATACACCGTTTTGCTATACCAAAACTGGAACACAAGCACCTGTGATCAGGCTCTGTAACCAGTACTCGGACGAATAAACATACACGTGTGTGTTTATTCGTCCAAGAATCAGTACAACCTTAATGAACCAAAATCGCCTAACTAAAGCAATAGAGCAATACGGCTTCGTAGATACTGTTGCCTTTGTAATTTTTTGCCAATACTACCTACCTACCAAAGGATTTACTGCGCTTGAAAGCAGCAAAGTTTATGTTCAAACATACGTACCTAGGTTACCAATCTACTAACTTTTTATCTAAATCGCCATTGCTGTTTCATTGAACTTCAATCGCTTAGCACCCTCTATCAAAAATAAAATAGGTACTTATTCAAAACTAACCTTTTAGAGATACTTAAGTACTTACCCACATAAATCGAATGGGAGAAAATTTACAAGCAAATTTTACAGGTTTAAGTGGGTAGAATAGAAACCTAGAGTACCTACCTATTAGGTAATATAAAAACATTATTTTCCTAACTTGCCTACCTACATAAAACATTGTAAGTAATGTTTTATGTCTAAGCCTGTTATTTTGGGGAATTATTTGAGAAGTGTTCAGTTCCTTCCTACTGTGATAGAGGGCTGCTGCCGAATCAATACAAGCGTAGTTCAGCGACCTTACTTCCCAAAGTTCATTCACCCGCAGGAAGCGTGTATAGGGTGAAGTACCTACCCCTCGACTGATCTAATAATTTTGGGGTTGGAAAGTGTCTCTTCGTTCTGCGTATTGAACAATAATAAAATGATTGTTACAAAAATAGCTGTCAGTATACATAATAAGAATAACTTTCGCTTTGATTAATATAACATACGTGATTTGCAAAAGAAATAATGACTATAAGTGAATAAAATTCAGTAGGTACCTAGATCTACCTATCTACTTCAAGATACTAGAACTATGTATTGGGATTACCGAAATAAAACATTATCTTTTAAATATTATTGCTAAGTTCAATATTTATTTACTATGAATATTCCCTACATCAGATTACATTCGTTGACATTATTTCAAAAATTAAATGTAAGTAAGCCAAACGCTTTTTCATACATTATCGGCGATTTGTACTCTTTCTTATAACACTAGCTACATCCTAGGCCAAAACCTTACAATACCCAAACCTGTCCAAAGTAATACAAACAAAAATAAATAAAAAAAAACAAATATTTATGATAAAATAAACGCTAAAATAGAAATGTTAGTTTTTTTTAATACAACAGAAACTATTCTAAACAAAATATAAACCATGACGTTAATTGAAAACAAAACACTAATGCATAACAAAACGTTAAATGGGACAGGCCCCCGATTCTGCGATGATTTTAATCGATGTTTCTTAGGATGTAGTCGGTGTTCAATTTATAAACAAGCACAAATTGTGAGCAAATCGTCATCGGCTAAGCAACGTATTGCAAGGCAAGGCGCAGATGTATATTTTTTAATCATTTTAAATGAAATGTACACAGATAAAATGTAGCATATTTATTGAAAAAGGCTATAACAGTCAAAGCCAAACACGAATAAAATACTACAAACTTGAATGAGCGATATTAAACGTATCGCTTTCCATAAAAACCAACCATATCGCAAAATTCGATGGTAGGAAGTCGATTACCTATCAATAATCCTATTGTTACGCTAACGTTGAATGAGATGGAGGGATAAAAAGGTAATATCCTAATCTAAGGAAATCCGTCCTTTAGTTGATAACGTTAAAATCGTGCAGAATCGGAGGACAGGTGTGTTACTGATACCAATTTCTATTATCGGTGGAGACGCAAGCGTATTTGTTTGAGGGACGACACAACATACATAGATCTATTAATAAGTCAGCTGATGTCCTAAAATAATAAGCCTTTGTATCGTGAATGTCCTAAAACATTAAAAAAGTATTTGAAACAAGCAAAGCAGTCCATCTCTTAAGTTGGATGTTGGGCTCAACCCTTATCCCACAAAAGGTACTTGACAGCTTTCAGTAGAAAGAAACTATCTAGCACCCTTCTGAATGTGAATGCAGAGGAGGCATCAAGATTCTGCAATGTAGCAAAACTTGAGTAAGTACCTTCCTATGCGGTATTTTCTCATTGGATCACAACTTGCGAATGCTAATGCCATGAAACTGTGTAGGTAGTTAGTTAGTTTTCATAAACAGTGAATTTAAACATATTATATATCACTGTTTAAGTAAATTAAACTAGTAAAAAATAGGCTCTTTGATCCTATCTTTTCTTATTTCATAGTTGGTGTTTGATTTACCTATTTAGGTAATTTATTGACTTACAATAGGACATTCACACACAGAGGGCTTAGCAAAAGTATTTTTAGAGCATTATTATTACTCAGAGGTACCTTCCTACCTTTGACTAGTTTTACACACCATATTAACGTGTGTTGTGTGTTTTGGAGATATTATATCCTATGTTAACCGAACACCACACAAAAATAATTTAAATAAAGTCCTAAGCTATTAATATACTTAAATAAGAGAACACAAATTATTTTTAAATACTTAAGTAATAGGTACTTAAAAATTTAATGTTGCGCAAATTATAACTGACTAGCTCCGCATAGTTAAGTACTTTAAATAAATAATGTTTACACATTTATCCTTAAATTAATTAAAGAAAATTATACTTAAAATGCATTGTACAAGCCCTTATTTTTGAGAATATCTCGCCTCTGTGTTTCATTTCAATAATGATATGCATTTAACTATGAATAATTTAACTATTCTTGAAATATTTAAAGAATATTTGGAAAAATACAAATCATTAGACAAGGTTATAATATTATTTATGTTTATAATGAGTAAATTTTTAAACTAATTGAACTTACACTAATGCACAATATATTAAATATAAACACCAAAAATGAAGTTCTATCATTACTATGATGATTATGAGAATAAATTATGTTTACGATGAATTTTAAGTTACTTAAATGTAATAATAAATAGTGATTATATGATCAAATAATTAGAGAGACAATATCATGGTGTGAAAGTCAAAATGTACTGGATAATATTTTGTGCGATGGCGATGACCTATAAATCTCTTCAAATGAAAGTTAATTCATAAGAATTGTTTGATCGCACTGAAATTCACTTTATTTCAGGAATTTAAATTTTAATATCCCAATTTGACTTTCACTTGCTAGAATACACAATCAATAGCTAATTTACGTGCCCAAGAGTAAAGTCACATTTACAAAATTCCATCCATTAAAATGTTGATCAATATCTAGTTAATTTAGTCAAATAAGTAGGTATCATGTCATGGTCCATTTAGTCATAATTTCGATTTCTGAATGCGGTCAGATCATAAAAAAATTAAGTAACAGTAGTAATAATAACAGATAAACTCAACCCAATGACATAAAAATTATTAAATATTTTATATTAGATTATACTAAGTCATCTTAGTAATAATGATTTTGTGCACATGTTTGAGATTTATTTGTTCAATACTTCATAATGGGGCCATTCTTAAGAATTAAATATGAAAACATGTATGGAAGAAGTAGTCACTTACTTCAATATATTTTAACAATCAGTCATTCTATTCTGGCATCTTTGGTTATTACACAAATAAATGTATGGTAGGTATAAATAAAGTATTATAATTCAATAATTGCACCTATATTTTTCACAAAAGATGTTGGATTAAATTGCACTGGTTTTAATAATTAATACTTTAATATTTAGAAATATAATTTGTATAATTATATTTTACTCATAGTAAAAATTTAATATTGCACTGTAAAAAAAGACAAATGTCATTATTCATTAGATAGGTATTATAAACATACCTGTGTATTTATTGCTTCTTATTATTTTCATAGTATCTTTTCAGTATGTACGTAAGTCAAAAGCCAAACCTTACACATTAAGAGTATAATTATATTCCATGGTTAAAAAACCAATGTGAAGTAAACTGTTAATTTGTCTTTTTTGCATGACTGTACTGCAATACTCCAAGTAGGTATACTTTCACTGATATAAATTCATTAATAATATGCAGCACATAATCAATGAACTGTTGAATATCTAAATCTAAGATGTTGGAATTGTAAATTATCTATTCAAATTGATACAAAAAATCCAGATGTTCAAGGCAACTATTTTTGGAGTAATGGTGAGATTTTGTACTTATTTTGTAAGATTACTGACTCAAGACCTCATGTCAATATTTTTCCAAACTATTTCAATAAATATAATTGATGACAAACCATGACGGGGTAGTGATCAACATTTTGCATTAGCTATAATTTATTGACTAGACCTTTTGCCAGTTTATGCTTGTTTACTCTTATTTGTTTTGAAGCTGACCTGCAGCACTTGCCCATTCAGTGAATATCCATTCAAAGACTGGATGGCAACAACAGCCTCATCATAGTTTGTCATTGTAACAAAGCCATAGCCCTTGCACTTATTGGTAGCAGGGTCTCTTATTATTTTAACACTCTGGACGGCACCAAATGGGCCAAAAAGCTGCCAGAGAATACTCTCCTCGGTGTCGGCTCCGATGTTGTATACAAAGATGCACCACCCTGAGCCCCCCATAGCGTTACCTTGAATGATGGGATCAGCAAGCGGAGAGAATCTTTGAAGGCCTTTGTTGATGGCGAGCAGTGCCTTACCAGCAGGACCGACGAAACGACGCGCAGTGGTCGGCGCCAAGTACGCAGCCAAAGGGGCGAGAGCTTTTTGCTGGTTGCTAGGGTTGTTGGCACACTTGACTGTTATGGGTCCTGTCCCCCCCGGAGGTATGGTGCCATTCAGCTCGCGAATAGCGTTTTCGGCTTCGCAGCGCTGGTCATAGCGGATGAAGGCGACACCTCGCGACGGACCTTGGATGTTTTGCTCCTCAGCCCCAACTTGCAGCAGGTGACCCATATTCACATTCTCATGGAGGATGCGTGAGCTGATGATGTTTCCGTAGGGACAAAACAGCTTCTCCAACTCCTGCTGTGTCATGTGCTTCGGAAGCCCCGACACGTAGAGATTGGCGCCTTTGATCGCATCGGAACTAGGGCGCGCGTACGATACCTTTATAATTTTATTCTGCAGTCTCAATCCATTGAGCGTATTGACAGCTTTCTCCGCGTCTTCTGCTTTGTGATAGTTGACAAAGGCGTAGCCCAGGCTCTGCCCGTTGAGGATGTGGTCCGGAAACACGGTCACTTTGTCTCTAATTAGCTTGCAACTTTCTACTTCGCCGACGCTAGAAAATAGCGATCTAATCTCCTCCTGTGTCATCGTTTGCGGCAAGTAGTTGACGATCAAATTAGTCTTGGACTCATTATTACAGGGCTGGATCTTGCTTCCATTTTGCGTGGGATGTTGGTTCGCGTTTACGACGTCGAGTGAATTCATCATCATTTCGCGATAAAGGTTTCCACCGAAATCAGGTGGAAAGACACAGCACCACGAGTATTTGATAAAAACAATGAGAATCTAAACAGATCGTGTGTTTCTGAATAGCTCTAGTTACACCACTTCGCGTTGGTTGAAAGCATATGCAAGGGAAGAAAATCGATAAAGATGCTGTCCGGCCACTCTTGTACTTAACCTGGTATCGGTGGAACGGCGCAAGTCCCGTTGAATCAAAATACAAGCAGAAACACAAATTAACTTTAGTTTATTAGATCTTTATGGAGAATACGAAAGCAAAGTGAAAAGGAAATCAACCAAAAATCTATGCGACTCGCGACCTATTCTCGTCGTAAATTCATTTCTTTCACTTCCTTCACTTTCTTTTTAAAATGTTGCCATGTTAGGAAAAATTTACATGCCCAACCAGAAAATGGGGAAGGGGCGAGGGGCGTGCGGGCGCCAATATGTCTAGGCCTATTTCTTACTATACAAAGCAGAAAATAAGATTATATTTGAAATGTAAAGTACATTTTTTTTTAATAATCTACCAAATGACTACCTTAATCTTTTAACAGCAGTTTCTTTTAGACTCAAATTTAACTAAGGATATATATTTATTACTTTTCCGCTGGACTGAAAGTAAAGTTAAAGCATAGAATGACTGCTTCTCTCCCCGAGCATGTCGTAAAAGTCGACAAAGTGATAGTATTCTCTCTCTAAAATGATGAACCATCTATAAGGGCGATGTTGTATACAATGGGCGATGTGCAGGCAAATCATTTGTCACCATGGTTTACCATTTATCCATCCTGAAGACTATAAATCAGAAGTGCCTGCAAGTTTTCTTATGTTACTTGTGGCTTTGCCCACCCCATTATGGATACGGGCGTGGTATTGTTTAAGTATGCATGTGAAAAAATATTTTTTGCGTGTATTTTTCTCTATTGAAATAATGTGAATGTTATTCATAAACCATAATATGAATAAAAATTAAGTTTTTGTATTACTTTCCATGAAAAATGAAGAAAATAACAATAAAATTTGTACATAAAATCAATAAATTCCTACATCTACGCATATTTTTTCAGGGCTGGCAACACAAACTACTTTAGCCAACATAAAAAAACAATGTTAGCCAACATTGAAACATGAAACTACGAATGTTTTCGAAGGCACTTCAGGCTATTAAATTATTGTTTTATTTAATGAATATGAATGTGTTCGCGTATTTCCTTTTTAGTTTTAATCATTAGCTAGGCACTCATCCTACTAATATTTTAAATGCGGTGAGGATGTGACGCTAAAAATGTTTGTGACTCAATCATGAACGGATTTGAATGAATGAAACTTGGAATATACATAATAGTATGTCTGCTGAAATAACATCTAAGTAGGCTTTTACGTCTAAGTACTTTTTATCCGGGTACCATTCGAGTGAACTCGTGGGCGAGAGCTAGCAATAAATAACTGTAATATCATTGAAACGCCTTTTAAAACAATAATAGCAAAACAACATGGTTTGCGCTAAAAGCTAAATTATGGCTTTTCTTAGACATACCTAAGCTTCATCCAAAGTTCAGCTATTATTTATTATGTAAAACAATGCTAGATTAATGTAACTGTACGTGATCGTTTTATTTCCCAAACTGCCAGAAAACTTTTGGAAAATATCTCGAACGAAAAGGTACTGAGTGAGTGGCTCCATCTAGTGTCATAATGCTAATGATTACAATCAACTGACTCAGCTAAGACCGTAGGGTACCGTACGATACGACTCGACTAGGTAACAGTAGATCACAACATAAATAATTTTCTTGCCTAATAAAGAGGGAAGGTTAGGTAAGCAGCTAGTAGGTACCTATCTAAGTCCATAGGTCAATTCTATCATGACCGATAACAACAATGTAGATCCAATTACAAAACAGCTGCGATGTGTAAATTATCTCGGGACAATGGAACTGACTCACGCTGTAGTGTAACCAGTGTAACTAACTAGCGTAAGGAAATGGCGGAAAAAGATGGATAGAAAAAAATTACCTATACGTAATAACCTGGCTACGTAATCGACAGATACCTAGATAGGAAGGTAGGTAAGTACCTACATAAAAACTTCGATATAAAATATTAGGTACCTAAGTACCTGTAAGCAGGTAGGTAGGAAGGTAGGTACTTATCTTGCGAGCCTTGGACGAATCGTCCAAGCGTCCAAGGTACTTACCTAATATATTATAAGTATCAAAAAGTTTTTATGTTTGAGGTTTAATTTACAAAGATGTGCTACCAAAAGAGGTATTTTTTCGAAATTATTTAGGATAGGAACTCACGTAGCGTAGTGATAGGTACTTCATCAGAATAAATAATAGTAGATATAGGTAGTTTAATTTTTATTTATTGGGAAGACCAACAGCTTACATTATAAAAGAGAAGCCAGTTACAGGTCCTCATGGATAAAAACAAAATAAAAAATAACAAACGTGTAAGCATACGCATAATTACAAGAAAAAAAGGTAATAGTAGGCTAGTTGCTACCTAATTCAACAAACTACAATGTAATTATAAAGTGTTTATAGGAGATTAAATTAACAAACAATAAGAAGAAAAAAACATAATACACACGTACTCTACCACCTAGCTACCTATTTAAAGAAATCACAGCTCAGCAGTCGCCGTGCCGACCTCACACTCGTGCAAAACAAATCCTTTGTCTTCATATCTTTGCAAGTGTTATTGAATTTATTAATCGCT
Source organism: Scotopteryx bipunctaria (assembly GCA_949320045.1). Classification (NCBI taxonomy): domain Eukaryota; kingdom Metazoa; phylum Arthropoda; class Insecta; order Lepidoptera; family Geometridae; genus Scotopteryx; species Scotopteryx bipunctaria. The sequence continues at coordinate 4,816,850 of OX439450.1, read as the reverse complement.
CTATACATGAATGAATTCTGTCTATAATTTGTATTAACAAAAGGGATATAAATGAGGGGTATATCTTCTATGTATAGGGGGAATTTAGTTATAGGTACTTATACTTATAGGCATAGAGAAAAAGTTTATTTGCTGTTCTAAGTACATAGGTAGTGACTGTAGAAGTACATAGTAACTGTGAAGTAAATACATACTCGTAGACTACGAAGTGTAGCTTCTCAAAGTCGAGGGACGTCTACGTGTCGTAGGACGTGCGTAGAGCATCTACGAAATCTGGTTCCGTAACACACATTACGCCGAAGATACGCGACAAAACTTCGGCTTGATTGCGCCTGCAACTGCAATGCTATTTCATTTACTTTAAAGCAACACATTTACCGAAATCACTTCACATTTTTGTTTAGCTTGCAACCGAACCGGCAACGAAAATACGAGTATTTGCCTGTTAATTTGACTTCCGCTAAATAACACTTGAATGAATTAAATATTCAATCATGTTTTCTCCACATTTGACACCATTCAGCCCCATATCAACTATGATCAACTTGTTTAACTTTGAACTTCCGTCCTGTATAATGCGTTGCTAAAGCATAGTGGGTTGAATGGTGTCAAACTAGTGGAGAAAACTTGATTGAATATTTAATTCATTTGGGTGTTATTTAGCGGAAGTCAAATTTACAGGTAATTTGATTTATACTACTTTGCGTGTTGTGAAACCGAATTTATGTCGCGCAGTTTCCACGCTTATCGTGTCTCATATCAGCCGGTTTTGAGGTTTTGTGTTCCAAGTTACCTAAAATTAAGTAACATAGTACATCATAATAATTAAGACACGATGTTATTTGGTCTGAGATTTTGTGTTGCAAGTCGTAGGTCTGTACTCGTAGCGCTTATTTTTTCCTTAACTTTTATTTATGTTTATACTAGCTGCCGCCCGCGGCTTCGCTCGCGTGGTATCCGGATAAAAAATAGCCTATATGTTAATCCAGTACATGTACTATGTATATTCCAAGTTTCATTCAAATCCGTTCAGCCGTTTAGGCGTGATTGAGGCACAAACATCCAAACTCACAAACTTTCGCATTTATAATATAAGTAAGAAGTAAGATTTTTTATACCTCAATGTGACACATAAGATAGATAAGTAATACAAGTTAACAACTTGCACCTTGAACTGTAAATGTATATCGAGTTGAGTGCATTCAGTGCACTTACACTTGGCACCAAATCTTTAAATGGAACTTTGTTATAGGGGCAAGTACCTAGTTAATAAGTGACATTCCAATTAATATGTAGGTTCTCGTTATCTGACGACCTCGGTGGCTTGGCGGGCGAGTGCTCGGCTGAGAAGCAAGAGGCGCGGTTTCGATTCCCACTACGGAAGAAATGTTTGTATGTTCTGAAAATATTTCTTCCGGGTCTGGGTGTTGTAGAATTATATTATAAGTATTTGTACTTATTTTTTTTAAGGGTTAATTCAGCTTATTTTAATTCGGTTTTCATACAAAGCACGATGTTTACCGAGGCGCATAATATTTGTGGTACTACTGTATATTAAACAAATTACACCGTGTACCATTTACAAACTCATTTACACGTTTCGTTGATCAGTGTACACTTAATACTAGCTATAGCTATAACTGACCGGTATAAATAAAGTGACTCTACCCACCCCACGTGAGAATATGTACCTATAAATAAAGTAAGTACAAACTAGGTATTGGCTAAGGCCGTTCGAAATAGTTATTCGGTCTTTGAAAATCACTTTGACAGAAATAAACAGAGGAAGAATGGAAAAAGACTGAATTTGGAAAAAAAATTGAAGACCGGTATTTAAAGCCCTTAAACCTGTTATTTTTATAAGACTCATAATTATTCAAACAGCTGGTTAACCTCATTCTTTATCACCTGTATAATACTAAGAAACCTATTGTGAAGAAAAATAAAATATATTTAATATTATTCGGAAGCACTATTCTTAGACCGATTATTTTATTACTATGATGTGGCAGACGTTAATAATGTTCAATCAACCATACATTTTGTAGGATCTCTGAAGATTTGGAAGTTGAAAGATGATTATGATTGAGTGAGAGAACTTGGCATAACATGATTATCATCAATCAACGGCTAAAAAAAAATTAAAACAGCGATATCTTTTTTCCAATTACTTTTGGTTACATTTGGACTTATATATTTTTACCCAGGTACCTAATCATTTTTGTTCAATAGACTCTTGGCTCTTGGGTGACTCTTTGCTCACTAGGTACCATTTTTTGCTAGAAAGCCCTCTTTCTGTTTTAGACTGTAATAGAGGCCAAAGGCTATCAAATACTTTAACCTATCTGAACATTGAATCGCTATAATGGACGGAGCGCGTAACAAGGGTTTTCCTTCAGAAATCGAAACCTACTACTTATTCAAAGGTGGAATTACGGTGAGAGAATGCGGGCGTTCGGTACATTAAGTACACGAGCACTCATGGTACCCATGTTACGACATGGCATGATGAGGTTAACCAGTCAACCTAGAATTACTACTATTTACTAGCTTCCGCTCGTGGTGCTGCTCGCTTGGTACCAGAAGGATACCAGATTATGTAAACTTAATTTAAATTACCTATTCGAAGTTACGTATATCTATGAATTAGACGTGAATACAAACCGGATGTTTGGAACATCCGCAGAAACTTCCGGACTTATAAATAGGTAAATATAATAATACTATACGTATTAGTAGGATTATTTTTTACTGGTTACGTTTATTTTGATAATTATAATGGTAGAGCAAATAACCCTGAATAATCAAAACTAGACTAAACCTCTGGCCGGAATTGTATCTGAATACTTAAGGTGTTGTGTTATTACCTATATAATTATATCTCAAATACTACTTAAGTAGTGTAGGCAAAAGTTAGTTCCTGACGCTGTATCAAGTATTTAGATACCTATAGATCGTAAAGGCTTTAGTTAAAACTATTATTTCGCCCATAGATAAAACAAAGGCCGAGGAAGCGTTGGCGGGACAAGCTCAATGCCTTCGAAAGAGTGGTGGGAGAAGGCTCAGGATGGGGATGTCTCGAAGTGCTTGGGGGAGATCTCAGAAGTGGGACGAAAACATTTTTTAATACATCTTTGAAGTCTTATAGTAATTAAAATAGTTAGTTTAAAAAATATTCAAATCCACGTTAAATAAAATTCCTGAAAAACTTATCATCATAACTCCACGTAATCTAAGCATCTAAGCAGGTAAGCACCCTCAATACGGACTATCGAGGGGGTCGGGGTTTCATAACCCACCCGGGCCTACACAGAGTACACAGCCTACCCTGCCTCAGAGTAATTTTATGTACCTACAGGGCCGCGCCACGTAAGAAAACTGTGGGAAAAGAGTTTGAACGAAATCTTTGTTCACGTGTTTGCTTATTGTTTTTAAGTATTTTTGCTCTATTTAGTAAAATAAATAGTGAATCAGATTAAAAAATTTGGAAAAATCCTGTGTGCGCAACAATATCAATGTAACCTACAATTTTTTTCCCGCGGCATCGCGGCAAGGGGCAGAAAATTGCTTTTTTATTTTATATTTTGCAAATTTTTAGAAGATTTTGGGAGGGGGGGAGGGGTCATGTCCCCTGTGACCCCCCCCCCCTTCGGACCGCGCCTGGTAGCCCCTGGGCTGGGGCTTAACGTGTAGTTACGAAGCAAAGTTTACAACATCAAAATTCTATTTTCGGTCTCCGTGAAAATGTTCTAAAATGATAGTTTAATAAACAGATGAGCTTGCTATTTTAACTAGCTTGTTATTTGAAATGACTTTAAAGATGTTTTATAATGTGCCTGCCCGAATTTTTGTTTATGTAAACCAATGTAAACAATACTGCAGCTGCTTTATGGGTGGTTTCGTATTTAAATATTAGGTACCGCTGGTTGTACTACCTTTTTAAAACCAGTGTGGTGAAAGGATGGTGCGCTTCAAAGGCTCCTTTCGGGCTCTTGACACCTGTTTTCGAAACTTTTCAGGTTCTCCGACATAAGTACCTAATATTACTCTCAGTTCTAACTATTACGTAAGCTGTGGCTTTACTTCAGTATTCTAAGTCACGCGAGTAATTTCACGTCGTAACGTAAAGTTGCCAGAGCGTACTAAATGAGTAGTATACGTAGATACTTACTAAACTTAAATCATTAGCTAAGTAATATTACTAGAGTCTGTGGTATCCTACTGTATTAGGGCATTCCTTCCTTCTTTCCAATCATCTCGATTTTGGCCGGCTACTGCGCACCAATACTTTTGACATACCTAGGCGTTTCATCTCTCAATCTTCGCCGTGGTCTGACGCGAGGTCGTTTCCTTTCGAGAAAAATTTCTTTAACTGATTTGGTACTTTATCAGACAGAGACAATAAAATTTTATTTACCTTATGTTCACAACTGGAAATCCTTCAGTGACTTTTGTTGGCGGTTCAATGGACGGTCTTCAGTCAGTCTTGTTGTTGCAAACTGTACTTTTGCTGGTAATGAAGGTTCGACGAAAAGAAACACTGCGAAAAAAGACTCGACGTATAGGAACTCTGAATGACGGGAACCATTCGAGTCTACATCCGGAGATTACTTGCGACTCGCTATTAATCGCTATTCATCATCATCAGCCTATAGGAGTCCACTGACATAGGCCTAATAAGCGCCATTGCGCCCTATCTTGGATTGACATTCTTTTTGCCAATCGTCACTCCACCTAACCGCAATACATCATCTGTTTAGGTTTAGGTACTTTTGTGGTTAAGGATGAACAATGAACCTACTGTCCTAATTAAAATTGAGAGTCATGGCGCATTGTATTCAGGTCGAAAGGTCTTTGTTATAATGATTAAAAATGTAGAACAATTTTATTGTAAACAAGTTGCGATAGCAACAAAGAGCATTCTTTACCTGCATCCGATGAGCTTGATCTAAAGATCACACTTCATACATAGGCACCTATAGGTAGTAGGAACTAGTGGCATAGTTTGCTTAGACGTTCTTGATTGATCGTCGAAGTTAAACAACGTTGTGCGCGGTCACAATTTGGATGGGTGACCGCTAATGGCATTACGAGCTGAGCGTTTCCGTACTTCGGAGGGCGCGTTAAATTGTCAGTCTCGGCTTTTAAGTATTTAAGCCATGATGGAGGCCTTTAGGCGGCCTAAAAACTTCGTCACAAGAGTTGACTTGACCACTAGCTCATACAGACTTACTTACTTAGTAGTAGTTTGGACGAATAAATACACAGTAGTAGGAACTAAGGCCTTACAGCATAGGCCTCCCCTAGACTCTTCCAAAGTTCGCGGTCAAGAAATATAATGTGAAACTAGCTATAAGATTATTAAATAAAGGCTTTGAAATTGAAATTGAAAGTAGAAACTAAGGAGCTGTACAAAATTTACTGTTTTACTAGTAGGTATACCTACTCGTAGATATATAACGCACTAAGATTGCTTTTTCAGAAATCCAGAAGGAAAAAATATCCTTTTCGTAAAGGTACCTCCTATTTTGGCCAGGACCCTAACTTCCTTAAGAACTTTCGAAGTTATAATAACTATTAGTAGGTAAGTTCTTAAGATTTTCTATGTTACCTCTGTTGAGTTTGAATTTTATTGAAATCGAATAAAATACCTTCCTCATTGTATGTTACCTACATAAGTTTTTTTAAAGACTTTTATATTTATTTATTTATTACCACAGTTACAAAGACAAACTATAATAACATTAAATTAATTAATTAACATTAATTTTTTAAAGATAAAAATGTTGTACAATTCTAATTAGCGTATTAAAATTTAAAAAAAAAAACTTTGATTAGTCACTCGTTAGGTAAGGTATTCTATATACTTTAGAAATACATGACAAACCTAGTCATTATACTAGCTATAAAAATAAACTCCTGTTTCTACAAGGCTCTCTTGGTCATGGAAAATATTACATCTCAAGTAATTACGTAAATAACGAAGATACTTTGCCTTTTTTGCGTAACCCATAATGGCAGGAATTACATCTTCTCCGAGACTGTGATGTGGAAATAATGACCAATGGTGGCTAGTACGGTGACCACGCTAACTGACATTCGAGTATTTTGCTACGTGAAAATAAAATACAAACCAGGTAGGTACCCTATTATTAGTACTTAGCTACCTAATTACCTAACTAAGATATAATAATCTACTGACCGTAGGTAAATGTTGGGTATTCGTATTTAGGTATTACAAAGTAGGTACCTAATAATAAAGATACCAAACCTAAACATAATACTTGGATCATCAATTAACAAAGTGATTTACAAGTGATGGTTCTACAAAACAATTTTGGGTAGGTTAAGGTTTTAGGATGTGAAGACGGGTTCACTAACCCATCATTCTCTTCTAATGTCATTGGGCCAATCAATGAGGAAAACTCTGCAATCCCTTACAAGTTGGCGGCGTATGACCGGCGTTGACGCACCGGAAGAACCGGTCATCAAATCATGCAAAGCTAGTTCATTTATTTAGTCTTGATTTTGTTCGGTAGTTGAAAGAAAACGTGGATGGATTGTGTGAAAGATGACTTGGTTAAGAAGGGCGTGAGTACAGAAATGACTCCTGCTGACAGACAGGAATTGAAGAAGAGAACGTGCATGTAGTGGAATAAGGAAGTTGATAGTTTTATTAATTTCTATGAGGCTTAAGTTAGAAGTTCAATTAATCAAGTATAAATGGAATGGACTAAATGAGCAATGGAGTCATGACATCTGTAAATCATTATTGAACTTCGATCGACGAATCAATTGAAACTTACAAGCTCTAATTTATCACTAATAAACATTGTATTGACGCAAATCATCAAAGTAGATCAAAGTCACCAAATAAGTCATTGAAATTAATTTATTCACTGAATAATAAAGTAGGTATTTATATTTAGTCCGCGTTCTGCATAGCCTATTTTATGAACGGAATAATAGGTAGATTACCTTTTGTTTTTAGCTTTTCAATTTTCAAATTGCATTAGTATTTCATTTTTTAATAGTTTTTTTTATTAGTTAATATTACATTGCATTATTTCCAATGAAATAATAATGCAATTGCTTATCTAAGTTACCTACTTACGATTCTTCTTGTAGCTAAGTACTTTAAATGCTAATATACCAATAATATATTAATTCGCACCTTCCTTATTCTGTCAGTTCCTTGAAGTTTCGTATGAAAACGGAGAAAGGTACAAGTACAAGTCATGAGCATCCGTCGTCGGTCGCTGATACCACTGACCGTACCACTCTGATATGATTTTTTTATGTAGATAGTTACCTCAAAATCGGTCATCATGCACACCCTTCCACTAACGTTAATCTTAGCTTAGTACAAAGGTTGGTCGGTGCGCTCGCACCGAGTTCGCACTAAGCCTACCGACTGTTGGGTAAGCTGTGACTCTGCCTCGGTACAAAGGAAGTACAATGCACTACGTGTATGGCAAGGGCTAGTCCTTGTTTGCGCTTGCGTGGTAAGTTAGTTCCTTGACTGTGTGTGTAGTAGCTACTTAGAATTACTTTGGATAAAGATTGTGAGGCTTCGTATGGGCATGGTTGATCAATTCGGGACATTTTTACTAGAGATGTGCCAACAATGACTTTGGCCGACTAGCCGACTAGCTGATTAGTCGGTTGTATGTAAAAAGGCCTACTAATCGGCCGACTAGTCGGCCAAGCCAATCACGTTGTCGGGGGTATTCGAAAATTTCCGTGACGCTTCGACAGCTGATTCACGCGCAAGTTGCAAGTGCCGCCGTCGCCTGCGAGCGTGTTTATATAATATAGGCACGTATATGTTTTGTTTACTTCGCATTGTTTCGTAATAATCTTCAAAGCAAAAATTAGAGCGGTGTTTTTGTGTAAAAAATTAAAACAATACTGTTTTGTTATTGTTCATTAAAGTGAAAGAGCTCAATTAAAATTTAACCATGTCAAAAAGAGAGTTGTGTTGTTTTTATTTTTTTAACCAATTGGACAATGATTAGCAATAAGATTTTTATGTAATGTAATTCCTCCTTTAGACATTTTATTGAGAAATACATATAAAGTAAGAAGCCGGATAGAGTCTGTCTGCGCTCTTTGCCGAATAGTGGCCGACTACGAAAGTGGCCGGCGGATAGTCATCTATAATTTTTACAATAGACTCTCAAACAAGAGATGCAAGATTTTAGGAAGTGAATTTTGTATAGGTAATAAGATTACACGGCTTACGATTCGGTTTATGAATAAACTCGTGAGTTTAAAGTTCCCTAGACATATTAGCTAAATGCCAGCATTTACAGTAGGTACCTACCATACATACCTTATTGCATGTCATGTTACCAGGCGCGGTCTCAGCCTGAAATTTTGGAGGGGGTCACTAATAAATAATCATAGAATATTTCGAGTAAATCAGATTTTATTGCATAATACACAATTTTATTGCACACATTATAAAACAAATGGAAGCCTTCTATTTTTATTGGCATCGTGGCTAGGGGCAGAAAATTGCTTTTTTATATTTTGTAAATTTTTAGATGATTTTTCAATTTGACGTATACTATTTGGGGGGGGGGGGGGTCATGTTACACTGCGATTTGTAACGAATAGGCTCCAAAACTATTAAACCAACTTAAAAAAAAATCACCAGTAGATAGCTACATTATTACGGAATAACATAGGCTATAATTTATTTCCAAAAAATTAGGGATCCTTACTAAAACTCCAATAATGTAACCCGAGGTGTAAAAAATTTACCAAAAAAAATCCAAATTTGTTAAATACCCGCGCGAATCCAAATTAAGCCGGTGCGGGCTGCTATTATGAATTGAAATGAATAAAAAGAATTGTAAGTATGATAGATTCTTTAATCTGCTAACTTGTGTTATTTGATCAAATAATGGTTGAACTGAAGAAGATAGAAAAGGAAGTTGTTCTGATCAGTGCGCACACACTCATTGCACTTAGATTAACAACAGCATTGTTAGATCTACAGTTTACAAATCAGACTCCATAATATCCTACTTATTTTCATATTAATCATCATCATGCTGGTAGAATGCATTGAATGGAGCTATTACTAACATGCATTTTGTGAAAAAGTTTTTTTTTTTTTTCAATTTATACAGGAAAGGTGCTTAGCTTGATTATGTTACTAAGTAATAGGAAACACAACCTACTGAATTACCTTGAATTTTATTATCGAGTTTGAAAAACTTGACTACCTAGTTCAAAAGTAATCAGCCTATCATTACAACTTTATTGAAAAAACAAAAGTTTACTTAAATCGAGAGCGATTTATGTGTAGTTAAAAGATCATTACAAGGTCATTTAATAGATATAATTGTGTCCAAAGGTCAGGGTTTTGTTTTTATCTATTAGTGTAATACATGTAAGTACCTAAATAAAATAGAATAAAATGCCTTTTTTTCTTCCATGCTTCGAAAGGCACGTTAAATTGTCAGTCCCGACTTTTAAGTCATTAAGCCATGACGGAGGCCTTTATGCGGCCCAGAAACTCCGTCACAAGAGTTGACCACTAGCTTACACGAACTAACTAGGTAACTCTCCGATTCAGTAAAAAATTTCGCCTCAAGGTTCATTTTACAAATAGTCCAAAAAGTTTATCTGTAACAAACTACTTACCTCTTACCGTTATTCTTTCAGGTCAATGTCCATCAGTTTGTAACTGGTGCAAGCATGCAATCTTCGTCTTTAGCGGTTTAATTGACATTCTTACAGTAGAGCCATGGCGTCACCTCCAAAACGCCAGATACCTATAAATAAACTCTTATTTAATGTTAAGCCGAGTTATTTGCCTGATTCTTCCAGGTTAAGGTGCAGAATAAATTATAGTACCTACCAACTAGCGGTTGTGAAGACTTGTGTTCAACAAAAGCATGAAAGGGGCATCTACGGCGCACTTTAATTCTTTCACCTAGTAGTAAGGCCTTTTACCATCTATAGTAGATGATTTATACAGCGTCAGGGACGCTGTAGTGCCCGGGACGAATTAAGATGGAGTAGGCTTGCCCAGCACCTATTCCATCCTCTCAGCTTAGTCGGCCTTGTCCACAGGAAAGACATGGTCAATACGTGCGGAGCTGACTAAGCCGCGGGTTTCCTCACGATGTTTTCCTTCACCGTTTGAGAGTACTGGTATAGTGCACATAATTTTTTCGCACAGAAAAATCTATTAGTACACAACTGGATTTGAAACCACGACCTCAGGATCGGAAGGCGGGGTCACTACCAACTAGACCACCAGTGCTCTCTTTCACCACACCAGGTGTAATTAATATTTTTGCATTCAACAGTTTCAGACTCACTTGTCATGATTATTCACAAAAAGATCAAGCGGACATCACAACGGACCTGCGTGCATGCGTGTGTTTATTCGTCCAATGTGCACTTCAATTGACGTTATTACAGGCGGAGTTGAATTTATACGTTAAATGAACTGAATTGAAACGCATTTGGGCTTCAATTACTAGTTAGTCTGATTCTGTAGAATAGTGATAGCAACGGATAGTTCGGACTCTGGATTTCAGAAAAAATTACCTCATTAAAAAAAACTACTAGCTAGTTAAAACAAAATACGACAAGTTCACCCTGTGAAAACCAGAAAAAATGTTTTAAGTTCATACATTTTACCATTCACATTCTCACAGGATATAGGCCTCTTTAGCAAGTCATTCTTTCCGATCCTGCGCTAAGCGAATCCAGTAGTATCCGCTTATGGTTAAAAAATTATCTTTAAAAAAACTCTCACAAATATTTTATTAAATAACCTGCCCCAATTTATCTAATAACTTGACGAGCTTTACCCTGGATTAACTTGGTTAGGTACCTACGTATCCTGACCGCCGCGACCTGGTTTTACCGGTCAGTAATTACACCACACGATGTGGAACGACGTACTTCACAAAAGGTACCTTTTCTCATTCACCCATAGCATTACATTAGAAAAACGAAGAAACGATAAATTTTATGAAGATACTAGCTTTCGCCCGCGGCTTAGCTCGCGTGGTATCCAAACAAAAAGTAGCCTATATGTTATTCTAGCACACATACTACGTGTATTAAAAGTTTCATTCAAATCCGTTCAGTCGTTAGGGCGTGATTGGGGCACAAACATACATCGTCACATCCACACATCCTTACACTCTTCCTTAAATCCTCACAAACTTTCGCATTTATAATATAAGTATGATAAGATTAAAAGTAAGATTTTGGTTACTATGGTACCTAAACCTAAGACTAAAAATGTATTCTGTATGGAGGTAAGGTAAAGTTGGGTCGAATACATCAAAAAAGTCGGGGACAAAACCTGGATAAGAGACGCACAGGACCGAGGAGACTGGCAAAATCGAAAAGAAGCCTATATAAAGAGCCAGTGGGTGATATCAGACCGAAATGATGATAATAATGATGTGGGTAAGTAACACGTCTTCCTATTTTTACGGGACGTGGGCGTGGGGAGAGAGCTGTGATCCGCGACGAACGACCTGTGGGACGATTTCTTGAACGAATGACGATTTGGACATCGTGTGTAGAAAAAATAAAATCACCTACGCAGTCAAATTTTGTTTTGAAGCGCCCTGCGAGAAGAAGGCTTAATACGCTTTTACGATATGAATTTAAAAATTATATAGAAAACCGACCTCATATCAAGACCATGTGGTCCAACAATAGCGCTAGGGTAGGACGACGACCAGTCCTCCTGATTTTCATAACCGGGTTATGAAACAGAAATAAAACTTGGATTTTATAGGAATAGGAAGAAATAGGAATGTGGTTACATACAAAACGCTATCGTATCGTCAGCTCTAAAGTTGCAAAGAGGCCGAGCGGTGCAACGACCGATGTTTACGGTAAACCACTAACCGTTTCTTGAGACTTTGCTTTTATAGTACAAACAGAACTTTCCTTACCCAGGTTTAATTTATACACTGACTCAAAGGACTGGTGTTCTAGGTGTCGCCTTCCGATCCTAAGGTCGTGGATTCAAATCCGGTCAGGTTGGCAAATGATGAAGGTCAATGATTTTTCTGTTCGAAAAATGTTATGTGCGTTACACCAGTAGGTACTATCAAGGAAAACATCGTGGGGAATCAGGTATATCGTGGAAACTAAAAGACTTTGAGGAGACTTTGAGGCGGGCACTCTAAATCCTTTATTCACATTAACTTGTTCTTTCGAACCAGTGAATTTGTAACACAAATGAGACGACTAGTAGACAATTATTATACTAGATCTGAAGGTTCTTCAGTAACCTCAGTGGCGTCGTGATGGGGGAGAATGATGCTGGTTCCATTACCGGGAGGAATTTACAAATTTAACTTTTCGGTTGCTCTCCATATTAAAGCGCCCATAATTTTAGTTAATAAGAACAAACACAAACAATATAGCTTCGTTGCGTTCACGATACGTCAAATTGGACTGTTGAAATAAGAATATTGTGATACTGATAACCTAATTATTTTATCGCGCACACCAAACCCACTTTGTTTATTACGAGTGCGAATAAATAGAGACGTATCAGCTCCAAGTACAATGCGAATTTTGTCCTAACATCCTTGGTTAGACAAAAACAAAATTGTTTACCAACTGTTAAAAAACCGAAAACAACAGGAGATTTATGTGTGAAAAAAAGACAATAGGCTATTCTCTTTTGTGAACTAAAATAATTTTATGAGCAATAAGCAATAACATTCGGAAGCCTGTTTTAAAATTTTTAACCGACTTAAAAAGCAGGATATCTCACATCAGCTGTTTTTTCTTTAATGTATGTCCCAAGATTTCCAATTGATAACTGATTTTGATAATTCTTTAACTGGTGTAGGTACAGATAATGGTCTCGAAGTGGTCCTATTTTATTCCCGTAGGATTAATACTTTTCCCGTAAAACTTCATAGTCTCTTGAAATCATGAGTACCTGATGTTTCTTGTATTCTACAATTTCACTTTTGTTTTTATTCGGAAGAGTAGGCCCGTGACATCCTGAGTGATCAATACGGCGTGACTTTGTGCATGCGTAGGAAGGAAGGAACGCCACCTACCTCATGTTGCTGTTGCTATAAGAAGACCCCAAGGAGTTTATATCACTCATCTTCAAAACATTTTTTTTTGTTTTTAAATCTTTTATTACCTCTAAACAATAGCCTTTAAACAATTAAGAAGATTTGCCAAAATATGGTGTAAAAAAATATTCCATGTTTAGTAGTGGTTCAATTATGTTTTTCTTAATTGCCTAAATGTAAAACTTGGCCGTTATCTAAATTATACCAAAAACATTTATAGAAAAATGTAGGTATAAGAAAATATGTTTCTAATAATACAAAATTGCACACAATTAAAATTACCGACATCAGAAATTGAGAACCTCCTCCTTTTTTTAAATCGGTTTAAAATAATGAATAAAATATAAAATCAAACGTAATTATAGTATGTATATATTATAGTAAAAGTGTGAAACGAAATCGTATCGATTCTTAAAAAAAGAGGTTCGTAGTTTTTACTAATTAATATTCAGTCTACGTCAATTTGAGTGTTTCCTTTGTGCCGAAACTATTGTTTCTATAGACATTTCAAATAATTTAGGCATCTAACATACCCGGTTAAAATATTCTACTACCTAACGGACAAAGGATCGTTTATTGCGTTGTTATGGTAATGAACAATCCGTGCAGCATTAGAACGCGGTATTGGAACCGGGCATTTATCTCAATTCTATAAAACTTTTTCGGAGCATTGTTGTACATTTAATCATTCGATAGTTTCAGGGTCACACAGGTCCCCCCCCCCCCCAAAATCGTACACATCAAATTGAAAAATCTTCTAAAAATTTTCTGCCCCTAGCCGCGGTGCCAATAAAAATAGAAGGCTTCCATTTTGTTAATAATTTGTGTGCAATAAAATTGTGTATGTGCAACAAAATCTGATTTACTCGACATAATTCTTCTTCGCTGGACTGGGAGTAAAGAAAAAACATACTACCAGCTGCTTCTCTACCCGAGCATGTTGTAAAAGTCGACTAAGGGATAGTATCCTCTCCAACATGATGAGATACAATAAGCAAGTATTCCCAAGGAGGGTTGACGTCAAGCACACCGGTCATAAAACACCTTAGCCAAAACTCTTACAGCGTGATCCAAGGATCATGCTGTGCCGACCCCACATAGAGCGGGATAAGGGCAAGAAGATGATGAGTGACCCCCTCCAAAATTTCAGGCTGACTGCAGCCGCGCTGTCTCCGCGCGGCACTTGAAGATTCTTAAAAAAAGAGGTTCGTAGTTTTTACTAATTAATATTCAGTCTACGTCAATTTGAGTGTTTCCTTTGTGCCGAAACTATTGTTTCTATAGACATTTCAAATAATTTAGGCATCTAACATACCCGGTTAAAATATTCTACTACCTAACGGACAAAGGATCGTTTATTGCGTTGTTATGGTAATGAACAATCCGTGCAGCATTAGAACGCGGTATTGGAACCGGGCATTTATCTCAATTCTATAAAACTTTTTCGGAGCATTGTTGTACATTTAATCATTCGATAGTTTCAGGGTCACACAGGTCCCCCCCCCCCCCCAAAATCGTACACATCAAATTGAAAAATCTTCTAAAAATTTTCTGCCCCTAGCCGCGGTGCCAATAAAAATAGAAGGCTTCCATTTTGTTAATAATTTGTGTGCAATAAAATTGTGTATGTGCAACAAAATCTGATTTACTCGACATAATTCTTCTTCGCTGGACTGGGAGTAAAGAAAAAACATACTACCAGCTGCTTCTCTACCCGAGCATGTTGTAAAAGTCGACTAAGGGATAGTATCCTCTCCAACATGATGAGATACAATAAGCAAGTATTCCCAAGGAGGGTTGACGTCAAGCACACCGGTCATAAAACACCTTAGCCAAAACTCTTACAGCGTGATCCAAGGATCATGCTGTGCCGACCCCACATAGAGCGGGATAAGGGCAAGAAGATGATGAGTGACCCCCTCCAAAATTTCAGGCTGACTGCAGCCGCGCTGTCTCCGCGCGGCACTTGAAGGACAATGAAAATATGATGAGCGCTCGAACCGCTACCTACCGAGTATGTATTTTTTTCGTCATTTTGTAAAACACCCGAATCGCGACCAACTAGCTTGTTTACCAAAATATGACGGCGCACGAAACGCGACCACACCAATATGAAGGCTCCCTAAGAGTTTTTGTGAGACAATTTGGATTGAATCCTAAGAATGATTGCGATTCAACAATGTAGTGCATGGCACAAAGCCAATAGATAGCAAAGTTGGGTCAGCGTTGCTATATTTGTCTTGTTTCAGTTTTAGACAGAATTCATTGTTTGTTTCGGTTTAGTATGACAACATAGGTAGGTATTACCTATTTAGACCAATAGCTTGATATAATTTGAGTAATTTTTCACTAACGCGAGATCTTAGTTTGAAGCGTACTATAGTAAATGACATCTTCAAAAGAGATACATACATACCTACATAAAATCACACTTGTTTCTTATAGGGGTAGGCAGAGATCACGGATCGCCATTTGCTACAATCCTGATATACTTCAAGAGATGACTTTGACTATGTAAGTATTATTTACTTAAACCAACTTAGGTAGGTATAAAATGTTTCTTAACAATATTAGAAGTAAATCAGAAGTAGCTTATCAGCAAGTTTTCTTATCTTGTGGCTCTGCCCACCACATTAGGGATACGGTGTGATGATTATGTATGTATGTATCAACAGAACTTTTGATAGGCAACCACTGACAAAAGAAGTATTTAAACAAAAATGTTAATTATGCTCATAAACTAAGCCATTCATACATGACATTGTAAATAATTGTAATTTAAATAATTGGGATATGTTTAACTAGTCAATTTAAATATATAAAACCCTTAAACTGACTGACTGCCTGACTGATGGACTGATTGATTGACTGATAATAAACGCACAGGGGCCTTATTCACTATGACCAAAGAAAACGTACCGTGGCCAAACGCGGGCACGTTTGTGGAATCACCGTGTTATCGTATTCTATAATCCTAATCTATAAAAATCCTGTGATGTTTGAAAGTTGTGAGGATGTTTGTGCCTCAATCACGCCTAAACGACTGAACGGATTTGAATGAAACTTGGAATATTCATACTACATGTGCTGAACATACTATTTTTCATCCGGGTACCACTCGGGCGAAGCCGCGGGCGGCAGCTAGTTTACTAATAATAGGTAGGTACCTAGTATACATTTTGACCACATTAATGATGGTAATAAGTCTGAATTAAACTACCCTAGAACAGCAATAAACTACAGAAGTCATACAAGGAAAAACATTCAAAGAACTCGATTAATTTATATGTTGAGACATCGGAAGGCGGATGTGGCCTGTGATTTTTCCCCATTGCCTTATAGAAAATCAATGAGTAATTACTAAGTAATGTTTTAAGCTACAAAGTGTACCTTATCAGGTCCATCGATAGAGGTTCTGAGTATAAAAATAATCTATTAACTGACCATTTAAATTCAATTTCAAAATAGAACAGAACACGCTCATAAACGAGTATACTGATATCGCAAAATAGCTTAGATTTAAAAATAGAACCTCTTGTGATATTTTTTTTTTCTAGTTGGCCTTACCAAAAAGGCAAAGCTAAGAAGGGACGTATTTTTTTTATCAGAGCAGCAGATCGGAGTTAAAATATACTTAGGCTATGATTGTAATACAATGAAGAATACCTATACTGACTGATACGTCATTCATTAGATTCAAAGTTCAATGTAGCTAGCTACCTACTACCGGTTAGTCACTTCAGGAAAGATCTTTTTTTATTTTTCTCTACGATTGCTGGGATCACTTTTTTTTCTATCTGCATTCATCATATTCATTCTCATTTTTATTTCTATCAGTCATTGGTAGAATGACCGATAAAAATGAATAACTTTCTTCAACTCTTTATGATGCATGTTCATATTACAATGTAACACAGATAACATAATAATAAGTAGGTGCCTGCCTACTATAGATTGTGTGCTTTAGCGATACGATAATTTGGTTTTGGTAGGGTTCCGTATCCGAAGGGTGCCAACGGTGTCCGTCTGTCAGCGGGCTGTATCTCATAAACCGTAATAGGTAGAGTTGAAATTTTCACAGAGTGTGTATTTCTGTTGCCTCTATAACAACAAATAATACTTACATAATTTCATGCCCGTACCCTAATGGCCACCTCAATAAAACCAAATAATAAAAATAAAATAAAAAGGGGGCCCAAAAAGAAACATTTAACATATTATACGATCGTACAGAACCCTTCGTGTACGAATTCGATTCACCCTTGACCGGTTTTTTTACTAGCGATTTTCATTGTTACTGATAGAAATTGGTTTTGTCGTTGATATTTCATTAATTAATTAATCAGATACCTAAGTACCGAGTACATTAAAAAAAACCACGAGTGTTTCGTGAGCATCAAGTTTCAAAGAAAAAAGCCTTTACTAGACTGGCTGTCTGAATGGTAAAGCAGGTTCGCTACACTGAAGCAGATATTGATTTATTCCACCCACTAGTAGAAGCCTATTTTAGCTTTCGCGTAGGTGGAATCCTCAATGAGACCGACAATAGGAGAAAATTTTTTACTCTGTCGCAGTTGCACTAAACTATCCCGAAATAGGGCAGTTTTCAAAGTAGAAGCCACATCCGCAGTCTGTGGGAAAGAGGGCTCATTGCGACAGACAGGGACGGATACAATGACCGAAATCGATGTTAGAACAGTACGGCGATATATTTTCCGTTTCACTCGCCACCAGTTCGTCTGCACTTAAAATGTACCGAGACTACCTTTCACGCACGCAACGCACTCGACGAAGTCTGATGTAACATTTAACACAATTTTACCAACAAAAATAGCACATTACATCAAAACCTAGTTCAAACTAAAAACTGTGTTTTATTAACTCTTACACAGTCATAACAAAACTAAAATAAAGTGATACTATAAATAAAACTGTTAATGAAAGTGAAATAAGATAAAATAAACAAAATTATAATAAAATTGTTATAAAGATAGACGGATAACGAGCGTGATCGAGTTGATGAAAATAATTATGTCAAAATGATATTGAGAATCGATTGGTAATGTCGAGTTCACAAACATCAAACAGCTGTAGCTTCGGGCAACGTCGCCTTTGTTCGGCGCAACGCAAGTAGTACCTATAGCAAGCCAGGCACGCTCGCGTTGTGATGAATCAGTGTATGCGACTTTGAGTTCACAGTCAGTGGTCCAACAACAGCAACTGAAGACACACTGCCGCGAGCTGCACACAGTTTAATCAAATCCTTTGTGCGTAATTTTATTCTTAAATTGATGTGTGTGATAGGCGTGTGCGAGTGTTAGTGAGAAACGTGGTGTTAATGTTGACATCTGTTACCGTGGATTTGCCCTGTCAAATTGATACACAGGTAAGGGAATTTTTTTATTTATTTTTGTAATACATATACATGTATTACAAAAATAAATAAAAAAATTCCGGCGTCCTTCTCACCATACGGTGAGAAGGACGCCGAAACGTTGTAGAGTTGAATGTTTTAAACTATGCTCCAAGCATAGTCTTTTGATCACCAAGAACGTGAGTTAGGATGGTAAAGAAAAGCAGAAATAATAGCAATATTCTTACCTATCCTTTGCCACACAATTTTACCTAAAAGTTTTTTATTTTTATTTTTATCTTAAATAGGAGTACCTCAACTATCTGATATATTTTTATGAAAATAAAAATAGTTTTATCAATCAACGGTTCAAAACTGTTACGTTATTATAAGTTCTTAATCCAAAATAAGCTTTAAGTAAATCAGTTTTTACAAATTCTACTTTACAAATTTTAGATACCTGTATAAAATTTCATAAAAATGTGTACTTTAACATTATGAGTTTTTTTAGCACTAAAATCAATGTTTAAACTTAAATTGAGGAAAAAAGTTCTTAATTTCAGTCATATTCTTATATCTAAACACGAGGTTCTGTATCCCGTCAGATTAGCTCGTCATCTTATTAAAAAAGGTCCTTATGGAGTTATACACTTATGTAAAACTTTATGAAGCATCAGGGCCGTCTCTACCAGAGAGAAAAGGGGGTGCGGCGCACCCGGGGGCACCGAGGTACAGGGGGACCCCAAACCATAGAAATTATTTAACTTATGTAACTGCTTCTTGTCTTATTCACACCAAAGAAGAAATTTTCTAAGTACGAATACAGACGGCGTGAAGCATGGCATTGTTGAAATTATTTTACCCCCGATGAAAACAAAACTACCCATAATATTTTTTTGAGTTGTAAAAATAATAATAACAGAATAATTTGAAATAAATATATACCTATTCATCGAATATTTTTTAAATAATTAGTTTAAATGCCGTCAAACATTTTTACTGTTTTATTTATAATTATTTATATTGAGAGCGCATGAATAATTTCATTGAATAAAAAACTTAAGGCCTTTTACCACCTATAGTAGATTATTTATACAGCGTCAGGAGGCAACTTTTACGTTCACAAACGGGACGCTATAATAGTGCCCGGGACGAATTAAGATGGAATAGGCTTGCCCAGCACCTATTCCATCCTTTTAGCTTAGTCGGCCTTGTCTACAGGAAAGACATGGTCAATACGTGTGAAGCTGACTAAGCCGCCGGTTTCCTCACGATGTTTTCCTTCACCGTTTGAGAGTACTGGTATAGCGCTCATAAATTTTACGCACAGAAAAATTTGTTGGTACACGACCGGGTTTGAACCCACGACCTTTGAATCGGAAGGCAGGGTCACTATTAACTAGATAAACTAGACAATCAGTATTGTCATTGAATAATGTAGTAAAATAAATGCAAAAAGATAACTGAATGGCTAGTATCCTGTTGAACGTGTTTATTACTCTACCTTGACGGCCTCGGTGGCGTGGCGGGCGATTGCTCGGCAGAGACGCAAGAGGCGAGGGTTCGATTCCCGCTGCGGAAGAAATGTTTGCATGTTCTGCAAATATTTGTTCCGGGTCTGGGTGTTGTGGTAGCATGGTACTCGTAGTTTCTGATACCCACGACACAGGGAATCCTAGTGTGGGCTCAGGACTATGTACTTATGTGACCGTTGGATGTTGTATTTGTACCTAGTACTAATAATTTTTGTATTGAACGCAGTAGACGTTATAAAATCTGTAATCTGTAGTAGGTACCTTACTTACATACTTAGCAAAAAACATGATAATTACACTTGTAAACAAAAAATGTTATGGAATATTTTTAAATAGAACGATCCAAAGTAAATGGTCAGATCATGGTTTATTAGTACCCAACGATGATCTCTTAAAAACAAAGGTAGATTAAGAAAGTATTTAATTCTATCATCATCATCTCCCTGCCCGTAGGAGCGGAACAACATGTTTTCTTCTTCCATTCCCTTCTACACTGATATGAAGACTGAGTCATCGCAGTGCCTATTCACTGCATTCTTACTCAAATAATTCACGCAATCTATCAAGCATTCAGTAGGTATAGTATAGTAATAAGTACTAAGAACAGTAGGCACCTACTTATAGGTACCTAATAGATGTAGATACTTTTGAAATTGCAAGAGCACGTTAGGAACAAATTCAGCAAGGTCAAAGTAAAATTCAATTTCAGAAACTATCTTGAAATTTCTTCTAACAAAATAAAAATAGAAGCACTTCTAGTGAGAATACCTTTGTTTTTCTAATGGAGTTTCATTCAATTTAAATCATAACTAGGTAAACCATGTGACAATAATAAAATAGAAATAGGAGCACTTACGGTCATGGATTAAAAATAATTTTGTCATACTACTAATACTCGAGTCCCTAGTGGTTTCAAACCAGCAGTGTGGTGAAAGGATTAATTTCGTACCTTTGGTACATGTTTTCATTATGGCATTACCTAGGTATCGACGGTTTGATTTTCATAATATTTCAAATCAAATGATATATTTTTATTAGAAACTATTTCGTTAGATGAAAAGCCGACAAATGACAATTTATCCAAACATCGAACAAAAACGACGCGATTCAAAACTCGAATTTTGGTTCCAAACTATTTATTACTAGCGACCCACCCCAGTTTCGCACGGGGATAGACATATACCATCGTGGACTTGATCTATAGAATGATATTCCTACATTATGGATATCCTTCCTTTCTTCCTCCCTTCCTTTCTTACTTCCTTCTTTTGAAATCGGTCCAGTAGTTTCGGAGCCTATTCGTTACAAACAAAAAATCTTTCCTCTTTATAATAATAGTATAGATTACTCTTTTAATATTAACATAATATTCCACCTCAACTAAATGTCCTATCAGGTATAAGCCACTGTATACGCCCTTGTACCTATTTAGTAGTTTAAAAACCGGCTTGTCCATGATTGCATCATGGACAAGCCGCTTTTTAAAGAGATCATCAGATGCATTTTGCATCTGATGGAATTTTATTATTATGGCCAGATACAATACAAAAAATAAACAACTGGAATAAAAAGAAGTACGCACAAAAAATGTAATTAAAGCCTAGTGGAGCCCACTTTCCCTTTTTGAATTCAACCAAGTCTTGATGGTTAATTTGGGTTTGATTCTTACTCCATCCTCGCGCCCATCCGGGTGGTTTATTTTCTATCTTTGAAAGGCACCAGATATCGTAACGTAAATTGATGCAAACTAAAATAGATAATAAGGTTAGTTTCAATTTAGTGGCTATCTGTTACTAAATAAATCTCCTAGTGCAATTTATGGATAATATAACTTATAATAGGGCCTAATAACATAAAACATGTGTGTTTGGGTAAAACCGTACCGTTATCAGTATTTATAGGTATTAATACTGATAACTGATCGAAGGTTTATTTAATTATTGGTCATCAATGTACCTATTGAAGGACTAGACATCAATAAATTGTTTTTCTTGTAGCCTTGAAATTTCAATTCAAGGCTTTTTTGTCGGTATTTCATTGGAAAGCCACGAATAGAGCTTTTATCGTTGTATACCCTTACCTTCAAATATATTATGAGCTTAAGAAAACTCTCTTCAAAATACGGTAAACCTGTCAGTATTGGGATCCAAATTGAAGACTCAAGCCGACGAAGTAAATGTGACTTACTTCACTATAATATGATGCCTGCAAAACTATGCCTAGTTCATCAAACGAGTAACTAAAAAGACAGTAGCAACGGAAAAATTGAGGATCAATAGGTTAGCGTGATATGGGCATGTAATGCGGAGGGATGAAAGTAATGTCACAGGAAGAGTGATGAAAATTAGTGGCGATTGTGGATAACTTTAAATGCAAAGGTAGCCCTAAGAAAGGTTAAATAGATTGTGAAAAGGCATGAGTAGGTCTTTCTCTGCATAGTAGAGAATAGAGAAAAATAACCTGTTGTGCCGACCGACCCCGCAAGAATGGGATGAGGTCAAAGAGATGATGATGAGTAACTAGGCCGTTAAACTTGGACTATTTCGTGTCGTACTCTTTGGCAGAGTTTGAAAAAATAGCTTAGTAATCTGGCGAGTAATGCTCTCAGTTTCGTGTGTCAGGTTAGGCTGAAAACCTATTTCGGAAGCTCCATAAAAGCTCAAGCACTGACAACCTTGTATCAAGCCCTGAACAATCTGTTGCCATAACAGCTTTAATACCGTGGTTGTATTACGCAATAGCTATAGCTACAATAGTTAGGTATACGTTTGTTATATAAACTTAGAATCCATTGTTCCGTGAAAGAAAAGAAAAGACTATTGTCATATTACTTTGAATGTTTCGTTGGTTGGTTCTGTTTTAACTTCACAGCTACGTATATAATTTAGGATTGCTTATTTAGTAGGCAGGTAATAACTCCTATTTGAAAATCCCCATACATATGAACACGGATATACAATACACACCACACAATTACTATGGGCAGTATTTATAGGTATAACTAGTACCTAAACGCCTAGTAACTTTGTCCGCGTCTAATTTTGTTTTCATACAAACTTCATCTCCCCGCTGCGAACTCTAGAAGTAGAATTTCGGAATTCCTTTCTCAGTGCACCCCTAAACCGTGAGAGGAATCTATTCTTGTTCTATCACATATGTTTAGTTCAGTCAGGCAATCAGTAAAGAATTAGTTTCATATATTTCGAGAGGATAAGGGTTAGTCGTAGTCAAATAGCAAGTCTATGCAGTGAAAGTCCGTTTAAGGTTATATAAACAAACGAGTCAATTTTCAGTTGCGCTACATAGAACTAGGTTACAAACTAGGTTTCATCGATACGAATATTTTCAGCCTTCAAACTCAGACCAAATAAAAAGTATTTTTTGTCTTTTTTTGGTCTGAGCCTTCAAATAACTACTAGGTACTTCTACTACTCCTTCTTGTACTAAAGGAGTGAGCTTTTAAGAAACTCTCACTTGACTCAACTTTTTGAACTTATTAGGTTCTAGGTAGCAACATGACTACTATAAATTTTTATAAAACCGAAGGCTAAGTCTATGATACTTATCATAGGATCATTATAGCTACTTATTATATATTTACACTCATAAATAACCGTATCGTCTACCCCTATTCATGGCAGGGCTGTTTCGCATGAATTAAAGTCACGTGACCTCGGTATTATATAAGTCTAGACTTGTTTATTAAAGAAGAATAAAGAATTTTGGCAGCATACCAATCTACCATAATTATAATTTTTGACACATAATGATTTTACCATTCTAGTCTAAGTCTTAGTTCATTGAAAATATTAGATTTTTTGCACTTTAGTGTCAAAGGCTATAGGTATAACACTTTCGTTATCAAGACGAACAAATCAAACGACACATCATTTATCAAAATCCGTCCTGCCGTTTCTGATACACAGGAATAAATTGAAAATGTCTTCTTACAGCCGCCATATTGGATTTTTGACACTTTATATAGCCTCAAAGGCTCCTTTAGTGCTCTTGACACGTGATTTTCAAATTTTTTAGTTTCTACGACATGCCGGTTTCTGTCCTATGGTAAAGCTATGCTGACCTAGTAAATAAGTGGTGTAGACTTCCGTGGTGGTGTAGACTCAATCCTCAACGGAATATCATGAATATTCAACGATGAAACATTATCTAATTAAGCTGACTTCGCCGTTATTACTTTCGCAATTTCAGTAGCTGTAAAAAGCTGTGTTCGGAAAAGCCTTTAACATAAGCAAAGACCTCATCTCGTTAAGTAACGGGATCTTCTGCGTTAAGTGTTCTTTCATGATAGGGTTACCCAATTAAGATTGATTGAAACCTTTAGTACCCAGATTATTATGCTTAGGCAGGTACTGAGCTAATGTTCTATGGCAATAACACAAATAGGTAGATTTAAAACTGTCTTTGAAAGAAAAATATAAAACCCTGTTCATTAATTGGCTTTCCAGTTATTGTATTTGGCGTTTATTTTAAAACTTCGGTAAGTATATCTATAAATGTCAAAAAAACAAGAAAAAATGTTACTCTGGCAATTTACTCAATGAACTGACATTTTAAAACAAATTATTGGAACAAAGGAAAAACCTGTTTTAGGGTCTCCTCTCACTTACAACGTTGGATCGTCATCGTCAGGGCTCAAAAAAGCAAAGCAAACTCTTTACAAAAGTTTCTTGGTCAATCGTTTTGCTTTCAGTGCCGACACGATGACATCCGATTAGGTAGGTATGGAACTTGGTTATGATCGGAGACTCATCCTTAAATGTAATTTTACGATCTACATAGCCTGATTAGCAAAGTGAAACAAAAATTCCGAATCAAAAATCATACACTTTCTCGTTAAACGAAGAGAAAAAATGAGATTCTCAATAATTCTGTTGTAGTTTTTTTTTTCACCAACTCCATTTGTACCCACGCTTCCGCTATTCCCCGTAGGTTAGCGTTTCGTAAGCAGTTGCGTTTTGATCGCTCACCGATTGCATGACCGAAACGTCTATGAATACAGGTCGACACTGCAGTCTACATTTTGCTGGTAGCGTTACACAAAGGCCTTCCGGTCAGTGACCCCTGGTCAAGGGTGTAGCGGTGTCGTGAACGACCTGTAATAGTGTCATGGTAATTTAACTTCACAATCAAATTCTATCGGTGCTCTTATCGGAAAAAAATCTTTTAATACGAAAAAATGGGCGGAAACGGCCACAATAAAATTCGAATGGGCCATACCTATAAAAAAATATTTTATGAAAAGATCCAAGACATTAAAATTTGAATTAAATCATATTAATTTTATTTTTTAAAGTCCCTTAAATGATAATTATTTTAATTTAGTATGTATACCTATAAACATGAACACCTATAGACAGTTTATACTCGTACATTTATTTTACAACGCATTTTAAAGTTTACTTTTTAAATCATGGAACAGTTACGTTCTCAAGCTTTCAGCTCTCAGCTGTCAAAACTAAAATAAAGGATTGGATTGAGTAGGTACATAATATAGTTAGATAATTGAACCTAATTACATTGCTAGAGTAGGGTTTGTTATTTATCTAGTAGCCTAGCCTAATACTTTCCTTAGAATCTTTCGCTAATAACACAATTAGATACTAAGTAACTAGGTAACTTACGTAGGTACATGTAGGTGTCTACTTTAGCACTTAGTACATTACAAAGTGTAAACCATTTGATTGAATTGCTAATGAGTGCTTGACCACGATTCCAACATTCGCATCTCCGCAGAAAATAGTTGTTCAACGTCAACTTGTTTTTACAAAACAAATTGTGACATAGGTACATATCGTTACTAATTAAAATATCGTCAAATACACACATCAACAACGTCTAGGGATATTTTGTATAAAGTTCTTAAATTCTAAAAATATTGGTTATTTTTAAAATCTTTTGATAAATTCTTATTTTATAGGTCTATTTTAATGATTCCAAATTTAAATTTGAAAAAAAATAATTTTAAACAAAAGATTTGCGCGGTATTAATAGAGCGAAGGTCGAAGTTTTCAATTTACCTACCATAGTTTTTGGTATTTTTTTGTGTAAAATTGAAGTTTTAAAGCAAGTTATTGATTAATTTCGAATTTATGCAATTAAATGTATCATGCAGCGACGCCATTTAACCAGAGATGAAATGTTAAGGGCAGTAGGCATGCTCCAAGCGGGGGCTACTCAGCGGAGTATTGCTGAGGAGATTGGAACAAAACAAAACGTGATATCAAGATTATGGTCACGTTATCGTGCTACCCGTGAAGTGGCTGAAAGACACCCAGGCGGAAGGCGCATGACCACCCAACGACAAGACCGATTTTTGCAAGTTGCAGCGAGAAGACAACCAAATGTTACGGCCATGCAGTTGGTTCAAAGGCTCCAGCCAGAGCACCAGTTGCTTGTGAGTGACCAAACTGTGAGGAGAAGACTGCATGAAGCTAACCTTCATGCTTGCAGACCGCTTTGTACTCTAGAACTACGCCGAGGAAATCGTGGACGAAGATTACAGCGGGCTCGTGAACATTTGCTCTGGGAAGATAACCAGTAGTCTGTAGTGCTGTTTACCGATGAGTCCCGATTCGGTTTCCATCCAGATTCACGAAGAGTACGTGTATGGCGAGTTCCTGGTCGTGAGAGCCGTTTGCAACACTCTCAGGAAATTCATCCATACCACGGCGGGACAATTATGGTTTGGGCGAGAATTCGTGTTGGTGGAAGAACAGACCACGTTTGGATCAGAAACACCATGACCGCTGAAAAATACCATAACTAGGTGCCAATACCAATAGTCTACCCCCATCGATTACAAATGGGCAAAGAATTCACGCTCATGCACGACAACACCCGTCCGAACACAGCGCGAGTGGTGACCAGCTGGCTGCAGGAGCACGATGTGTCGGTCTTAAACTGGCCCGCGCAAACACCAGACCTAAACCCCATAGAGCACGCGTGGGACATGCTCCAAAGATGAGCTAGAAACAATTTTCCTGCAAACATTGCGACTGAAGAGCAACTTTTTTTGCATGTTAGCAGGACTTGGGACAATATCCCGCAGCAAGATTTTGATAACTTGATTCAAAGCATGAAAAACCGTTGCAGAACCGTTGTTAACGTCATGGGTGGATTTACTGACTACTGATTTTTCGTATAATTGTAAAAATCGGAATCATTTCGCTTAATTTTTCACTTTTTCTTAAAAAACACATTCATCCTTAGTTTTACAATTTTTTCACTTTTTGTTTTTATTTAAATAAAATTTTATTTAAGCAAAAAAAATATTTTTATTTCATTCTAAGTTCTAGTCTGATAAATGGGCTTTTTAAAAATATATACATGTTCCATATTATTTATAATAAATTTTGAGTAAATTGAGAAAATCCGAAATATCCCTAGACGTTGTTGATGTGTTTAATTTGTTATCAGTGGCCACTTTTTAATTTGGATAAAACATTACGGTTGTTATGTTAACGTAAAAAAACACCTTAAATGAACGGAAGACTTTTAACAATAAAATAAAATAAATTCACGAATTACTAGGCTTTAAATTTAACCGACGAAAATTTATCCGGCATACCGAAAGGAATGAGCACAAAATTATTAAAAAAATCTATAAAATGTCTTTGCAATGGCGGCCACAAATGCCAATCCTTACCTCTCCGTAGAAGGAATCACAACATTTACCCATTTAGTAGTAACTCCCTGAAGAAAACAGGAAAACTATTTAAGTACACCGCACACAGCCTCGCAAAAATAACAAGTTATTCTGTACACCCTTCCATTTCTTGTCTATTTTATTGAAATGACTAGACTGTGATTTTTCCGAGAAATATAAGACCATGATTTACTCGAGAAAGTTTTGTTAAGTATATTTGCAAACTTCACCAACATTTTATCGACTATTTAATCGGTTGTTTAGCATTGCACTTACACATTTTTTATTCAGTAAGGTAGGTACCTAGTTGATCAACCGTTCGCTTTTGTAACAATGAAGGATGTTTTTTTTGATAACGAGTTAAGTTACCTACTGTTGACAAACTTGACGATGACCGTTTATTCACCCTTCAATCCATTTGATCCACTTCAAGATTGAGTGATTATCATATTTTTATCATTCATTAATTTTTAATTCGTAATGTGGAACTTTAAAATAATCCATACTAATAATTATAAATGCGTAAAATTTACTCAGTCTGTCTGTCTGTCTGTTACCTTTTCACGCCTAAACAGATGAACAGATTTTGATTAAATTTGGCAAGTAGATAGATTCCATCCCGGGGAAGGACACATAGGCTACTTTTTATCCCGTAAAACGATCCCAAAATGAAAAAAGGATAACCAGGATATATACTTCTTAGATATTAATTTATGATAAGACAGTTAATTTGACATTTATAAAATTTTGATAATTGTCAATGTCTTTCATATCAATCGGGTCGTCAGCAGCTCTCTTTTTCTTGCAGGGCTGTAGGTAAGGGCCTCTAGCTGGGCCGATGATTTGTTGGATTTGTCTCCGCCCCGAATAGCAGAATAACTACCTAATAAAACATTTGAAAATTTGCATTATTAATTTCAAGGCAGTACGAAGTTCGCGGGGTCATCGAGGTACTCGTAGATTGATTCGTGTCCTACATTTGTAAAAAATATATATTCGATTGATTGAACAGGAAACTAGGCTAGGGTTTGTTATTTATCTAAAAGCCTAGATAATTTGTTTTTAAGAACCCTTCGCTAACAGCACAAAATTACACCTAGTAATATTTAGAAGCTAGGTCATACTGATGTTTATCTACAATATTTTCATGTATCAACTACCTACATTAAAATCGCATAATTATTATAAACTAATTATTGGATAATCTAAAGAGTAGGTATTTCTTTATCTAGTTGCTAACCGGCTAATCCGAATTCGCGCATTCAGGGCTAGCGCGCATCTATTGATTTTTTACATATTTTTGCAAGTTTTCACAGCATTATTTTTCAATTGCGTGTTACCCTAGTAAGTAGAAAACCAGCCAGACGATTAGATTTGATAAGAAGATTGCGCGTGTACCCCAGTCTTGTGTTTTACGTCGTGATTCTAGGACGTACCGACATGTTGAATTT
The DNA here is from genome assembly GCA_949320045.1 of Scotopteryx bipunctaria. Taxonomy (NCBI): domain Eukaryota; kingdom Metazoa; phylum Arthropoda; class Insecta; order Lepidoptera; family Geometridae; genus Scotopteryx; species Scotopteryx bipunctaria. The sequence continues at coordinate 4,787,751 of OX439450.1, read as the reverse complement.
GACTGCTACTTGGGTTCAGCAGGTAAGGTTTTATGCTATTATTTTCATTTTTTAAGCAAACAGGCAGTAGAGGGGTGTGTTATGCAAAAAAATACACACACATACATCACGCCCATATCTCTAATGGGGTGGGCAAAGCTACAAGCAATCACAAGAAAACCTGCAGTCACTCCAGATTAAAAGTCCCAAGATATGGTGAACCATTCATCAAGCTTTTCCAAAGACTTAACAGGTATTAAGCTTTGTAATTATTTTTTGTTGTCAAGCTTCAAATCAGTTATTTAACGAAGGTCGTGTCACGGTTATACGAATTTCATAATCACTTCTAGGTATTTACCGAGCTAGGTAATACCAACTTCTAAAACAAAATGTTGCGTGTGTTGGAACATTTCACGTTGGTATTTTATAATAAAAAAATATACCGGAATTTGTCACGCAATCCATCGTGAAAGTAAATTTCTCTTGTAGTTTGTTAGTTTTGGAAAACCCACTGAAAATTCCAACTTTTCAGACATTCATTATGAATTAACATTGTTTTTGTAGAATTTTGAGTTCCAATAGATACATCGTGTTCCCGAGGATACCTATCCATTAGCTTTAGCAAACACATCTATAGCCTTTAGTGATCAAATCTTACAAGGAAATTAGTACCTAAAAAGGCTTGGTTTCAAAGTTATTTGTAATTTTGTTTTATTAAAAATTTACTTGTGCAATATGAAAGGATCTTTATTCGGGTTATGTTGCCGCTTAGTGCAATTAAAAAGAGAATCTTATCAAACTGATATCTGCATTTCATTTGCACATACTCTAAGTATATCAAGTGGACCTCGGGGTCCATCTCGGGATTCAACAAAGAAAATGCCAATTTGGATAAAGAGACATGTATATTGGATGATTTACGCCAAGGTATTTAATTTGTATGAAAATTTAAAATATATAAAAAAATAAAATTCATTAACATGTCCATAATGAAAACTATTTATTTCGATGGTCTGTGTCGAACAATGTGTCAAATTTAATGGAACACGGTGTATATACTTGTAATATAATGTAGTACCTACTGACCCCAGATAAAATAGCTTAAATACTTTTAGGTACCAATAACAGTTTAATTAAAATGCATTTATTACAGAGGGCAAAAGCTATCTCTCAATTACCTTATATACAATTTATTAAGATAACTCGCAACCTTTAGTGCGTTAAATATAATTCACAAAAATACTGATTGCTTTTATTCACGTTTTCCTATATTAAAGAGATAAATTTGTCGTGCCTAAGCTACTTAAAATTACTTACCTCATTGCCAATAACAGATAAGTTGGATTTAATACCTATCTTCCTAGGAACATTGTGTTTATAAAAACTAAACAGATACTAGGTACGTAATTTTTTGCTTGTACCTAATTAACAATATTAAATGTATAATTTTTTACTATGACTAAGTTTTTTATTCATGATGACAAAATGTCCATTAGGATTACAAATTTGAGATACGATAGTCTGTCTCTTCCTAGTACCTACCTAAAATTTATTTTTCTAAATAAATTATAGAGAAAAGGAAAAAAATCTATTAATGTTACGTAAACAAGCTTGGCGATAAAAGTATTTATTTATTTATTTATTATTAGGCAACGCCAACAGAACATATAATATATGTTATGGATGTTTCACAAAAAAAATAGTACCTACTATAGAATGTGCACCAATTATAAGCATGCACAGCATTTGCAACAAATCGGCAGACAAATTGGCAAGTTGAAAATATTGGTGTAAAAAATTGTATCAAATTGAAAAGTAGGTAACTGGACTAATACAGGCAGTATACAAAGCTCTTTACATGACTGACGATGGCGATAAGAAGGTACAAACTGTAAGCCGAAACGCCCACGCGGACCGTAAGTCTCCAAACCTTAGTTTACGTCTGAATAGTTTTACTTACCTTGACCTAATATATTTTTAATGTTTGCTTATAATGATAATTTTTTATTTTTTTCTTATTATCGCACGCTAACGTTTTTTTTTAAGTTATCACTACTTAAAGGCCATTTGTAATATGTATGTACCTAACCAATTATTAGAATGTTCAGTAGAAACAAAAAATATAAAATGAATATTTAATCTGCTAAAGAAAAATATATCTGCTGAAAAAAAAATATAAGTAACAATTTACTCTATGCCAGAACTAGGAAAACTCGTGTTTAGAGAATTCTATTTTAATATTAGCATGATGGTGAAATATCCACAAATATTTTAATAATTTATTATTATTATTATTTATATTTTGATACAATAATGTGGCGGGGTAGGCCTTTGCCCTGAAATGGGACGGCGTAAGGGCTAGATAAATTAAAATGTGTAAAATAGTTTTTTACAGTTGTAAGCGCCCAAGGCTAATATTTTTCAAGGTTCCAACATAGTAGGACGTAATCTTCAGTGGTGTGGGTGTACACAAGTATTGCTTTCTCCTAAAGAGCCGATATTGGTGACGTAAAAGCAGTGTTACTGTCGTCATTAGATCAACCAATTCATTCATTTATTTTTTATGATGCGTGCTGTGATAACTTACCCTCAATTTTTTTAGCCTACGCGTAGTTGAATAAAATACACTACTGTGTTTAATTATAATTATACCTACCGACTTCACATTTGATATTGATCGTTGTGGTAGAGTCCAGCAGTGGACTGCTAAAGGCCGATGATTATGATGATGATGATGATCGTTGTATTTGTAAATATTAAGTAATCTGTTTAGAATTTACGTCACTCAACTGCTGGAAGCTGTTAGATTTTTATGCCCAAGTTGTGCATGAACTTAAAATCCGAACACATTCTCTCTCTCTCATTCACTAGTGACATTTCGATAGTAGAGTACCTATAGCAAATGTTGAAAGAAGTTTGGATAGAGTTTAAACAAATTATTTATTCACGTTGGTGATACAATTTTGGGTCTGAAACTTATTGCTACCAAAGTACCAAGATTGGCTTCCAAGCAACGAACTCTTATTTCCACTTAGGTACACTGTTTTCAAGTATTAGGTAGATATTTCTATTCTGTGCCAGTGCTCTGCCTCAAAGGTCTATGAAAGAACTAACTTCACTGGCCTTGTAACCTAAGTATTGATTTTGGCTTCATTCATCAGCGATTTTCCATTTGCAATCTGAACTCTACCATTTAATTGTCTATCATTAAAACTGTGGAAGCTTTCCAATTATAAAGGCAAGAATAGATTATTATTGATTCTTGTTCAATCACACGTCATTTAGTCGGCTTTGCCTATTGGTCAAACACCTTAGGGGTAGATTTATTTTTCAACCTATCAATCCTTGTACTTATAATGATTAAGGTGCTTACGTTTTCTAAGGGGAGCACGATTTTAAGAGCGCTTATTTTACGCCGCGTGGAGCAACGATATTTTTTTTTGCCAAATGTGAAAAAAATAGTATAATGTTGCATCAAACTCGGCTTTAGTCAAGCCACGAAATTCGAATTGTTCAAAACTATAAAAATAATCGTAGTATTTGTGTGTTAGAGAACTAAGAGTACAATTTTATTTGCATTATGGGCTAACGTGAACTACTGGAATCAAACACGTGATTTGTATATTTCAACCTAAGAAGATTTCACGTAAAGAGAAAAGCAAAACCTCAAGTGATATTCTTTTGTTCCAGGGCCACCGACCCCAAGATGGTAACAGCGCGATGACGACTGGCCTGAAGATGGAGTCGAAAGGCACTCAGATCCACCTGCCGCTGATCGGGCGCGGCAGCCGCGGCGAGCTCAACGACAAGGTCACATTCAGTTCCAAGTCTCCACCTCTTGCGGAACAGCTCAATAATGGACAGGTTTTAGGGTACGTACCGAATTTTCCATTGGTCCTTGGTTATTGCGGGTAGTTTATAACTAAAATGAACAGTGATTAACTTATAGAGCTGTCACTACAATCTTTTCATATAATTTGTTGGCTTTTGAACTCATTTTAGAGCTAAGCGCCGTATTCATATTTCATTTTCATTTATGGGCAGCCCGTTCAGTTTTGACGGTGAAATTGACCTATGTTAGTATATAATAATCTTGGCACTGTGCCTATGTCACGTTTATAGGCCTAATTAAGCTACAATTAGCTAGGGTACTGACCAGAGTTATCCACGGATGTTGATGATTAGATTTCGATTGGTTTGACTAAACTGGTTAGTACGGTTGACGAGTCACAATCGATAAAACAATCGATCGATACAAAATACCTATGGGATTTTCCCCTTAACAGTGTACATAGCAGATAGGTGTACTGTGTAGGTACATAGCAACAATAGCTCGCGCAAGAACGAGATACGCAGACGCATTGAAACGCCTAAATACGCCATATCTCAGCTTGACAGAATATGGAAAGACCGTTACATAAGCAACAAGACAAAAACCACCTTTACCCAACACGAGTCTTCTACATATTCCTATACGGAGCAGAGACTTGGACGTTAAAAGTAAGAGATCGCCAACATGTAGACGCCTTCGAGATGTGGTGCTGGAGGAAAATGTTGCTCATGCCGTAGACTGCGCACAGAACCAATCAATCGGTGCTAAAAGAACTCAAACTAGAAAAAAGGCCACGTCTATTAACTGTGTGACTAGGATCCTGGAGTTCTTTGGACGTATAGCTCGCAAACCCGGTGACAATCTTCAAAAACTCATCGTCATGGGAAAAGTTGAGGGAAGAAGGCCGAGAGGAATGAGCCCGATGCGTTGATCAGACCTCATCCGCAACACACTCGACATGAACATGTTAGAAGCAGTGCATGTCGCTGAAAGCCGAAGCAAATGGCGCAACATCGTACGAGATAAACTATTTCCATGATGAGTCACGACCCCTAGTATTGGGGTAACGAACGACGTAGGGAGGAAGGAAGATATGTAATTTTTTATAAATGGAGGCTGGGAACGGACAGTGGAGGCCTTTGAGTGTGCCATTCTTCTGGGTATACCTATACCCAGCAGTGGATGAAGTCAGGTGGCGGATGATGATGATAATGATATAAAAAAAATATATAAACAAACCTTCTTTTTAGATATACCAACTCTTCTTAGGTCCCAAAGATTCAATAAAATGGTTTGGCTCATTTAAATTTAGAGCACGTGCGTATTTTATATCATACTTAATATTATAAAGAGGAAAGATTTTTTTGTTTGTTTGTAACGAATAGGCTCCGAAACTATTGGACCGATTTCAAAAATTCTTTCACCAATAGAAAGCTACAATATCAGGGACCAGTATAGGCTATAATATATTTTCAAAAAAAATGGGATCCGTGAGAAAAATGCAATATTGTAATCCAAGGTAGAAAACCAAAAATAGTTTTTGGCGTGCGCTGCGAAAACTATTGATTATAGAACAAAATAATGTACTACACGCGTACGAAGTCGCAGGCAACAGCTAGTAAAATATAATTTGTTTATAGATATTCATTTTGTTTTGTTGGCTCAAAATATAAAACATATTTTAGTAAAACTGAGATGTAAAGTACAAATTCCAAGAAGTTCCGACCAAGGCCAGTTGGCAACTTTTTTAGGAAAAAAACAGTCAGCGATCGTAAGCCACACGAGGATATTTTGTTAACCAAGAATTAACTTGTCTTAAGTATCTTATGATACGATGTTTGGCTTGAATAAAAAAATAATCATTTTTTATTTAAGATTTAATTTTTAGATCTAATCATTTTAGTATATTGTCATGTAAACAACATTTAGTCTTGTTACTTAGGTAGTAAAATAAGCATACAAATCTTAAAATAGAAATGCTAAAATATTTTTCGTAGTTTTTTATTATGTCTGAGAATACAGGTAAAAACTTATGTTATAATCTTATTATATCACAACAAAAACTTGTAACTACATTTCTTATGGCATGTAAGGAAACCATGTAAACACAAAAACTAAAACAAGATGTAGTATCAGGTGGGGCATAATTAAGTAATGAGTAATGACGCAGTCTTATAGGTATCAAAATTAAACGAATTAACTTACTCAATCATTTTTATAAGCTTTTATTTAACTTGCAATGTATAATGTAGGTATGTATATGTTTGTTCGGGTCAAATCTTGCAACTAAATTTTAAAGCAACTGCTTGCTCAAAACTCAAAATCCTGGATGCAGGTTTAATATGGATGACAATGCATAAAGACGTCTACGAGACGTCATTCTAAATCCAATATGGCGGACTCCCAAAGATGGCGGACTATATTATTTTTAGTCACCCTCATGATATGGATATCAAATGAAAGAGTTTGCTAAGAAGAATACGAATAATAACTAAAAGATAAATTAATAGTAAAAAAATATTTTTTGCATACAAGCTTTTATATAAATGCTCTATAGAAGAAAATAAACTTAAAATTAAATCAAACCCATCAATTTATTTCATTGATCTGCATAATAATCCCATTTTTTAAATAAGGTATCGAATACCACTTTAGTAAGTTAGCGGCCTTCAAGAGCGTGACGTACCTAGTCTATTTCTGAAATTTATGGTCTTTTTCTGCACATTTCAAGGAGTATGGTAGATGTTTCCTCGATATTTCAGGTTTTCAGCTTTTTTTAAGTTAAAAACTTTCTCTTAAATAAACGCTGAAAAAAGTAACACATGCTTATCTGACGAGTGCGTAAGTTGAAGTGCACGCGAAAAACTCTCAGCGTGGCGATGAAAAAACTCTTTGCGTGGCGATGAAAAAACTCTCTGCGTGCGATGACAAAACTCTGCGTGGCGATAACAAAACTCCCGAAAGACCCCGTACCACTTCCTTCGCCACCGTAATTTTCAATTTTCTTATCTAAGTAGTTCTTGGTCATGTTGATAAATAAATTACATCAAAGATTAGTAATTACAAGGAAATCTCGATAGACCTTTGAATTAAAGTATTTTATCTCTCATCATCATTAAATTTTTAAGATTTTATGGTTTTCCTTAAATTTAATTTACCATGTTTGCTAAAGAGATTTAATACTTAAGATTAGCCTTATCAAAGGCCTTTTACCATCTATAATAGATGATTTATGCAGCGTCAGGAGGCAACTTTTACCTTCACAAACAGGACGCTGGCTGTAGTGCCCTGGACAAATAAGATAGAGTATGCTTGCCCAGCACCTGTTCCATCTTCTCAGCTTAGTCAACCTTGTCCACAGGAATGACATGGTCAATACGTGCTAAGCTGACTAAGCCGCGGGTTTCCTTACGATGTTTTCTTGCACCGTTTGAGAGTACTGATATAACGCACATAATTTTTTCGCACATAACCCTATCAACTGGTGCCATAAAAGTACAGAATGTTTCTTTCTCGGATTTTAGTCGGTTCGATTTCCCAGTAATATTTATTCCCATAAACGTTTTTTTCAAAAATCTTTGAATGCAGTTTTGCTTCTTTTTAAAAATAAACGAATGTTTTCTTTACGTAGAATTTGCTATCTTCAGTATTTAGAGTACTTTCCCTCCAGGTGGCATTATAAAATTCCACCCTGTAAAATGAAGGATTTACCGTGGGCGGATAAATGTAGAATTTAGATAGTGAAATACGTCACGTAACGGTAACTTGAGAAGATAAATTCATTTATGTAGAATGTAGATAATGTAATACGTCACGTAACTGTAACTTGAGAAGATATATTCATTTATCAATGGTGGACTGCTGAATACGTAATAATAGGATTGCATGTTTTTAGCATAACTTGAAAGGTTCAGGTAAAGGCGTTTTCAGAATGAGAAATGGCTTATGAATTTAGTAGGTACTCACATCCCCAGTCATTGATTATTACGATACGCACTTTCCAATCCCAAAGCCGTGGGTTCGAAATTGGTAATGATCTCTTAATTTTTCATTACATAAATATAATACCCAGCATACCCAATAAATTTCAGTCTTCTAGGACTTTAGGAAGTACCTTTTTTTGATGTTCAGGTTTTGATGATAATTAGTGAATGAGTCAGTGACGAAATCGACGTATTTCAGATGTCAATAAATCTGAAACCATAAAAACTAGCTAGATAATTGGTGTGTAGAGAGATAAGTCTACCAAGAACAGCTTTCTAGCATTAGCCGGAGCGAAGCTATGACGGTTCGAAAATACGAAGAAACACTTCGAGAAAAGGGAAGTAGCGCCACGCTTCTTTTACGAGCGGATAGATCATCATTTTAATAATATTCAATTTCCTTAAGTATGGTTTTTGACCACACCTGGCTGCGAAATCAATACCAAGATTGCCAATATAAGCTAGAGACAATATTTAATATAAAACTTGTATTAGCAAAAACAACCGCAAAAGTTTTTATGACAGAATCCCAGCATATTGCATTCGTTTAAGCTCCATCTGAATAGAACTTTGGAACTTTCTGAATAGAATATCTATCCATATTTTTCATTTTAAATAGAGCAAAAGAAATCTTAAAAAAGTCATTTTGCTGTAAGTCATCATGTGATTTTTAACATTATGTGGTCGATACCAAAAGAAACATTTTTATAAACTCTAGGAGTATATGCCCTAGTGATAAAATGAATTGTGCTTTCAAATTCGGGTTTGGAAAGGTCACAAGGTCAAAGAGATACAAGGAACTTATTCAGTTTCCGTTACGAGTTTCCTCTTTTGAGAATATAATTTTGAAACAGTAGTACCACAAATATTGTGCGCCTCGGAAAACTTCGTGTTTTGTATGAAAACTGAAGTACACCGCAAGATGCTCCTTTCTTGCACCTTCCTGACTTAGTACTACCACATGAGTCCGTCCGTCCGTCTGTCAGCAGGCTGTATCTCATGAACCGTAATAGAGAGTTTAAATTTTCACAGAGTTGTCTATTTCTATTGCCGCTATAACAACAAATAATTATAAACAAAAAATTAAAAGGACTCTTCGTGTACGAATTCGACTCGCACTAGACCGGTTTTTACATTAAAAATGCTTTTGTTTGTATCATTGTCGTCACATCATAATTCGATTTACTTCTTCTGAGTCAGAAGAAGTAGGTCAGAAGTCAGAAGTTCTGACGTATCTTGCAGAAATTAACAGAGTAATAATAAATAACAATCTAATAGAACTGTTTGTTTAGATAACAGCAAGTCGTAGGATCATCAATGACGCCATTGATGTTTGCTCTCTCAATACTCACAAAAATAATACAGGAACGAAAGTTGTACCAATTACTTTATTTACTTAAGTAAGTAGATCCATTCTTATGATTTTTTGTAGCATCAGTTTCTGCAGAAGTTCATGAATATTGCATTTTATCAAATCAGTTTTTCTTCTGATTTTATAGGGAAATTGCAACTATTGTTTGGAATAGTAGTTATGTTCACATGTTCCACAGATAAAAAAATCTTTAAATTATCAAATTTTAAATCATCAAAGGTTTCATGATCTTCCGGTGTTGACAGTAGGTTGCTAATGCTTTTCCTATTACAGTATTTAAGATCATTATTACCTTTCAAGTGAAAGAGATGAAATACTCTTACATAATGTAATTGAATCAGTTTTAAACGACCTACGCTAACGCCGTACAGACCTTTTTGTAGACCCACTGTAGTTTCACCCAATTTCCAATCATAAGTCGGTCATCTAAATTTCTGTTCAGGTAATCATAGCCAAATGTGTGAACACTGACATATTAGAACAAATCTTTATTTAGATTCATTTATAAATTGTTTATTTGCGAAACATGGGTTACTGGTAAAAAACAATGTAGGTTCAGCCATGATCAGGATACTATTTAAGTAGTCAAAAAATATCTCACTGTGAGACTGCGCAGTGTGCGCAGATGGGACATTCGTAGTTTAACACTTAGTACTTGTACACAAGATACCTGGGTGTTTATCTTGTAACTGGCTATAACCGTGAAACCAAAACAATTTTACATACATACATATATTATCACGTATCCCTAATGGGGTGGGCAGAATCACAATCATAAGAGAACTTGCAGCCACTCCTGATTCAAAGTCCCAAGATCGATATAGTGAACCATGGTGACAGATGATCAGCCCATCGCCCATTATATCGTCCATCGTCCATCATGTTGGGGAGGATACTATCCCTTAGTCGACTTTTACGACATGATCGGGGTGAGAAGCAGCTGGACCCATTCTATCTTTTTTATTCGCTCCCAATCCAGCAGAGAAGTAAACAGCTTTAAACGACTGAAATATCTAAAGAATTTTCTTTTGCCGCGTTTCTGGATTAAAAGTAAATGGATAAAAACAAAGAAACAATCGAGTAATTCAAATCTAGTCCATTTAAAGAGGTCATATATCCTCTCACACACACAACTACTTATTAACTACTTTTAATCCACAAACCATTTTTATTCCCCAGTAAATTAGGTCCAATTATGAACATGTTATTTGAATATACAGAAATATGCTTTATTCTCAGGGTTATAAGATTCATTTTTAATTAACGCGGCAAATACTACAGTTCTTATGCCAACTCTAGTTGGAAGAGCGCCAAGCCAACATGCTTACAGAAACTGGTATGATCGATTAGGAAATTGTGGACTTACACATAGGTAGGTCTTACAGATAGGTATGGTCTACGGATGGTCTACGTCTAAGTAAAATAATACAATGCACAGTCGGGTAAAAACCAAAGCAGGAGATATAAACTAAAATTATCGTTAATATTTTGAACATTGTTTTAACGAATGTATAGAGAAATACGCTTTTGTACTTATTTTATGAACCCTTAGGTACCCGTAACTCAGTAGGTCGAGGTAGTTAGATGAACTGAAACTTGAAAGAATTTCTCAGGTACAACAATTCCTCGTATTTGCATAAACGGTCACATAATATCGCAAATTCCATTGACTACATTGTAAGCATGGTTGGTATTTGGATAAGCTTTGAAAAATTTAGGTATTCAGTAAATTCGGAAATCAAGGATCTCTAGAAACGTCAATCACTTGTCAATCACAATATTCACACAAAACAAATTCTACAGATTCGAAATAGAATAGCTATGAATAAGTGTAGGTATCTTATCTAGTCTGTCTATCTATTATGAAAAAAACTACCTAAGTACTTACCTACTTAAGTAGTCTTACCGAAACATCGCTATGTATAATTAAAATGTACATAGCATTGATGCTTATCTTGAATTTGAAAGTAAGAAGTAGTTAAGTAGGCTAGATCGTATGAGCCACTGGCTAGATGACTGAAATTTTTGGATTGTCCGCCGAATAGACGATGTAAGTAACAAGCAAGCGCACTCAGATAGCGCCACCAACCAAACAATCAATTGTTCTTTTTGCGACCACGCTGTTGTCTGTACAAGATTGAAAACTAGCCAAACCGAACATTCAATTTCATTCGAAAATTGAATAATTTATTTATGTATTTTTTTTTATTTCAGCGGCTCACAAATCAACTTATGCAACGGCGGTGCCGGCGCTGGTATGACGGGTCTTGTGCCCAAAGTCCCCAACGGGTACGGCGACAACAAGAAGCCCATGGCAGCGCTCACACACTTGCCAAAAAGACCACCAGTAGACATCGAATTCTCAGATCTATCATACTCAGTCAGTGAAGGAAGGAAGCGTGGATACAAAGCTTTGCTCAAGTGCATCAATGGCACATTCAGATCTGGAGAACTCACGGCTATCATGGGCCCCTCGGGAGCAGGGAAGAGCACGCTCATGAATATCTTAGCGGGTTACAAGTGAGTATTACTTTTTATGCAGCCTTTTTGGATTGCCCATTTTTATGCGAAGGTCAAGTGCTGTTTTGTAGAGTTTGCAATATTTATAAGCTTTTGTTAGAAAGGGACCTCATCGCTGTTAGTATTTTAAATGAACTTACTTTTTTGGGTTTCAGATTCATATCCAGGTAAGTAAGTAGGTAGGAGGAGTGTTAACCATAATAATATCATTATCAAGTATAATATAAAATACGATTTGTAAATTACTATTTTTCGGATCAAATTCTCTAGTTTTAGTAAACTGTAAAATTTCCTAAAACTGTTTACTACTAACGACTAAAGAGTTCTTCAAAGGCTGGCATATCGCCAGGAATATCTGAAATGTGTTGTAACAACAAACTTGTTTCAGAACGTCCAACGTCAGCGGTTCTATCCTCATCAACGGAAAGGAGAGAAACCTCAGACGGTTCAGGAAGATGTCCTGCTACATCATGCAAGACGACTGCCTCCTGCCACATTTATCCGTCAAAGAAGCCATGCACGTCTCAGCCAATCTGAAACTAGGGAAAGACATGACCCCCACTGCCAAGAAGATCGTCATCAATGAGATATTAGAAATGCTGGGGCTTTGCGAAGCTAGTGACACACGGACCCTGAACCTTTCCGGTGGACAGAAGAAGCGTCTGTCTATAGCTTTAGAATTAGTGAATAACCCCCCTGTGATGTTCTTCGATGAGCCAACGTCTGGATTGGATAGCTCGTCGTGCTTCCAGTGCATATCGTTACTGAAGTCTCTTTCAAGGGGTGGGCGTACTATCATCTGCACCATCCACCAGCCGTCTGCGCGATTATTCGAGATGTTTGACTTCCTGTACACTCTCGCTGAAGGACAGTGCATATACCAGGGGAAGGTGCTGAGTTTGGTGCCGTTTTTGTCATCAATGGGTCTACACTGTCCTAGTTATCATAACCCTGCTGATTATGGTGAGTAGAATACGTACGCTATACATTGTTATTTCGCGGATGTTTTATGTCATTGTATTATCAAGTCTAAAAGAGTTTTTGTTAGTTAAATGTAAATAACATGTTTTTGCATAATTAATTTTGCCCAGCAGTACAAAGAAGGTTATATAAAAAAACTTTGAGAAGAGTGACCATTTTAATATTTTACATTTCATTTATAACGCATGTTCCGTGTAGGTACCTATTTAATTCCTTTCTGAATTCAATGTTTGTAATTAGCGCAATTAGCGCTAGTACTATTATTGTTTCTGTAGGTAGGTACTATTAGTAGCGCCTTTATTGATTTGACATTTATTATTCCTACAACTTATAGAGTCATCGAAGGCCTTATAATAGCCTCAATCCTTAGTTCTGTGATAAGCTAAAGTACAAAAGTCATAAAACATTTTGCTACCGACAGAGATTAAAATAAATCACTATTTGAAGACTTTCATTAGGTACCCTATTATCATCATGCTGAGTGCGTATTAGTTAGTGAAATTATGTTAAGTTGCTGCTCCGAGGTGATAACTGATTGTGATTAGTGTTATCACTTGTAAATCTGTTGGCAAGCACTTATTATCATTATATACAAGGTGTCTCACGGCAATGCCACACGAAGGGAAAGTACTTTAATACCATAGATAGAAAATTTGGCTGAAAAAAGACTTCATTTTGATTTTATAAACGATTCGAATTGCATTCAAAGATTTTTAAATAATCACCTGTCATAAACTTTTTCCTGAACAAAATTTTAAATCGAATGTTGAATTCCTTGGTCTTCCTGTTATTTAAGACGTTATTTAGAAGAATACTTATTACTGAGCCTCTCAATCTGTAGGTGGAGTAAAATTATAGATAGGTGTTATTTTTTCACATTTGGCGGGTTTGATTCCCGGTTTAGACAGGTGATTATAATCTTTGAATGTAGTTCGAATTGTTTTTAAAATCAAAATGATGTCTTCTTTCAGAAAAATTTTCTATGTACGGTATTTAAGGTTACTTTCCCTCTATACGGCATAGCCGTGGGACACCTTTACTTTCATTAGACAAAACAATTGACTGAGACTACCACAGCTGTGTGTTATCAAATTAGTAATCACCTACTACTTTACAGCTGTGTTATCAAATTAGTAGCTACCTACTACTTTGATAACACACAGCTGTGGTAATTGTCAATGTTGGCCTTAATTTTTAAGGCTTAAAATTTTTATAGACGCGTGTTCCTGCTCTATTTTCCCAAGAGAAAGGCGAGATAAATAGCTAGAATTTTACCTTACTAACCATTTGTACTACCATACTTCTCTGCTGGACTGGGAGTAAAGAAAAAACATAGGTAGAGAATAAACATAGAATGCGTCCAGCTGCTTTTCACTCCGAGCATGTCGTAAGAGTCGACTAAGGGATAGTATCTTCTCCAATATGATGGACCATCCATATGGGCGATGGGCTGATCACCTGTCACCATTGTTCACCATATCCATCTTGGGGCTCTTGGATCAGGAGTGGCTGCAAGTGTTTTTATAATTACTTGTGGCTCTGCCCACTCCGTTAGGGATACGAGCGTGATAATAATGTATGTATGTATGTAACCATTTCTAGGGTTTTTAAGTCCAAATAAACTCTTATAATTTCGCCATGTTTTTTAAGATCCGATGTGTAGCCCATCTGTGTAGTACCTTATCTGTAATTTTAGTATTTTGGTTTGGAACATTGCTTTTAAGTATGTACGAGTAGGTAATGAATGGTATCACAAGTTCAAACGCTGTGAGTAGGTACCTATATTTGTTATAGGCAGATATTTGCTTAAATTATCTTCAATGTTAGGTCAGTATGTTCTTTTGTTATCAATCGGTGTATGTAACACATAATGACATACCATACTTCAAAATTGGATAAGGTCTCTATGTTCGTAGAGATACTACGGATAAGTATTATTTTATTGTGATCTCTTTGTATTTAGTTCAAAGTGAGTGTAGGATTACTTGTTTATTAGAAACTTTGTCATGCGTAGGTAGATACATCACAACAACGATATTGTAATAATGAGGAACATAATATGTACAATAATTCACGTTTGCAGAGTAAAGTTTGTTGGCCCAAATAACAAAAATACCACAGGCTATAAATAAACAGGTTGTAAAATTATTTGCACAGACAAGACTATAATTTTGAGCTAAGAAATAGTAGGCAGCCACAAACTAATCTGATATTTACTGTAGAAAGAAATAACTGTGCTTTTGTACTCGTACATAATTATTTTGAATAAACTTCTATTATTGTCACTGAAATATAAGCCTTATAGTCAACGAGTTATGGTTTATTTTAATGAGATATAAGCCCATGTTTGTTAATATAGGCCAGTATTATAGGCCTTGATAGCATGTGAAGATTACGCTGCCGGCGTCTTTGACCATATTAATTTAGTACCTCCAATTTATTATGAGTGACATGTCACTTCCTAGCGGAATTTAATGTTAATAGGATCAATTGACCTTAAATTATCTACACTAATAATATAAAAAGGAAATATTTTTTTGTTTGTAACGAATAGGCTCCGAAACTACTGAACCGATTTAAAAAAATCTTTTACCAGTAGGTAGCTACATTATTACGGAATAACATAGGTTATAATTTATTTTCAAAAAAAATAGAGATCCTTGCCTAAATTTCAATAATATAACCCGAGGTGTAAAAAAATTATCTAAAAATCCTAATTTGTTAAATACCCGTGCGAAGCCAGGGCGGGTTGATAGTGTTTTTTATATGGATAAGAAAGGAGACTGACACTGAGATGAAGAGTGATAGAAGATGGAAGATGGATATGCAGACCCTATCTAGTCGGATAAGGGCAGGAAAATGATGATGAATGAGTAAAGTAAAAAGGTTTTTTTTTTCAGTGATGGAAGTAGCAACAGGCGAGCATGGTGACTGGGTCCATAAGCTGGTGATGGCGGTGAATAAAGGCAACTGCGGCCGTGTACAGTCCTCATCATCATCATCATCGTCCTCCGTGCCTCAGAACCTGAACTATAACAACCAGAGCAAGAACAACACTCAGAAGGCGGAGGCACTGGCTATTGCTATAGGTGAGTAACTGTAATTATTTATGTAACTTGGCGACCTCGGTGGCGTGGCGGGCGAGTGCTCGGCTGAGACGCAAGAAGCGCGGGTTCGATTCCCGCTACGGGAGAAATGTTTGTGTTCTGCAAATATTTCTTCCGGGTCTAGGTGTTGTAGTATTAAATAAGTATGTATTGGCGGTGCCGATGTCCAAAAATATTTATTACTAGCTGCCGCGCGTGGCTTCGCTCGTGTGGTACCTGGATAAAAAATAAGCTATAATGTTAATCCAACACATGTACTATGTATATTCCAAGTTTCATTCAAATCCGTTCAACCGATTAGGCGTGATTGAGGCACAAACATCCAAAACATCCTCACAAACTTACACATTTATAATATAAGTAAGAAGTAAGATATGATTTATAACTGTATCGACTTTAGTCTAAAGATATTCTTCAGATATTCAAAATACTTTTTTATCTAGGAAAACCCGTAAGAAAACTCGCAGTGAAACTATTAAAATAATGCGGAACATTTATCATTTTCAGATAAGCCAACGTGCACAGTAATAGACATGTCTGAACCAGCTACCTCCGAGAAGCCGGCTCTCCCAAATGCAACCAATCTTGCCCCTGTCACCTGCACCACCTCACTCCTCGATTCCAGCGAGAGTTTCACCAAGAAACCAGTTAAAACCGGCTTCCCCACCTCAGGCTGGAAGCAATTCTGGATCTTATTGAAACGGACATTCCGAAGCATCCTACGAGACCAGACTTTGACACATCTAAGGCTATTCTCTCATACAGTCGTCGGCTTGTTGATTGGATTCTTGTACTACGATATTGGGAGAGACGCGGCTAAAGTTATGAGCAATGCTGGCTGTATTTTCTTCACCGTGATGTTCACTATGTTCACGGCTATGATGCCTACTATTCTTACATGTGAGTGCTTTTAACTTATATATTTTTATCTGTATAAGACATCATCATCATCTTCCTGCCCTTATCCAACTTTATGTGGGGTCGGCATGATCCTTGGATCATGCTGTAAGAGTTTTGGCTGTGTTTTATGACCGGCCGCCTGCCTGACGTCAACCCTCCTTGGGAATACTTGCTTATTGTATCTCATCATGTTAGAGAGGATACTATCCCTTAGTCGACTTTTACAACATGCTCGGGGAGAGAAGCAGCTGGACGAATTCTATGTTTTTTCTTTACTCCCAGTCCAGCGAAGAAGTATCTGTATAAGACTCTTCTTAAAATGGAACTTCTCACGAAACCATGTCGGCTACCAAGCATAGATAATGTTTTTCTTACAATGTTAATTTTGTTAGTAGGTAATTTTGTATTAATTTCACGTGGTATCCACCACAAATTAAAACGTGGTTTCTGGACATCTGTGTAACCTTTCAAATTATTTATTCAATGTTTTTGTTCGCAGTCCCAACCGAAATGAGCGTGTTTGTGCGAGAGCATTTGAACTACTGGTATTCTTTGAAGGCGTTCTACTTTGCGAAGACTATAGCGGACTTACCATTTCAGGTGTGTTATCAATATTTAACAATTATGACTGAAAATCCCAAAATATCTATAAGACATACCACTCACAGTTACGCCATATCTCTTGCTTTCTGCAATAGAGTTTGCCTGACTGGGCGAACCGAGCTGCGTTGGAGCTAGCTTATCATCACTTCAACCTTTTTGAAAAAAAGGTTGAGGTGATGATGATAAGCTAGCTCCAGGATAGCTGAAGAGCTATCCTCATTATTTTATTACTTTGGTTAGGTTTGCTTACATAGCCATTATTGTATGAAGTTTTGTTAATAAGGAATACATGAGAAATATCTTTTTCAGATAATATTCAGCGGTGTTTACGTCATTATAGTATACTTCATGACTGGACAGCCAATGCAAACAGACCGGGTCCTGATGTTCGCAACAATAAACATACTGACTGCCCTTGTGGCCCAGTCCCTCGGCCTCCTCATAGGAGCCGCTATGAAGATAGAAACAGGAGTCTACCTCGGCCCAGTGACAACAATACCAGTCGTTCTATTCTCCGGCTTCTTCGTCAACTTTAACGCCATACCGGGCTATCTCCAATGGCTGACGTATCTCAGCTACGTGCGATATGGGTTCGAGGGAGCCATGCTGTCTGTCTACGGATTTGGAAGAGAAAAACTTCACTGCTCAGAACCGTACTGCCATTTTAGAAACCCCAACCAGTTCTTGAATCAAATGTCAATGGATAAAGCGAACTTTTGGGTGGACGTCGGTGCGTTGATCGGCTTTTTCGTATTTATTAGAGTAATCTCGTATTTAGTGCTAAGGTTTAAGTTAAAGATGATGCAATAGGTGGCATGCACAAAGCTTGTATTTTCCATTTTCATTTATGGTCGGATTTTCCTTCCTACAATGTGGGTGAATGAGCCTCTATCTTGAGGATACCTTCACTCGCTATACCAGAACGATCTTGACAAAATAACATCAAGACACGCCACTTAAGTTAGAGAACGCACATTACGCTAGATTTGCGGCAACAACGTTTACATCACACTAGTTTTTTAACACGTTCTGGTGCAGTGATTGGAATCCTCTAGTTCCTTAGGCAGGGTGATTCGCATCCTATAGTGTTTGTAACCATTAACGCGCTAGTTGCCTGAGACAAATAATTACAAATTGGAAAAATAAAACTTGCTGTAGGTTAAGTTACTAAGCTAAATAATATTTGTATCGCCCTTTAAGACGGCTGTGTAAATTAGCTATAGAAAGTTGAGGTGAATCAAGCGATTTATAATAGATTATGTAATAGTACTGAGGTAGGAACTTTTAAAAAGTAACTTAAGCGATAATTTTGTAGTGAAGAAATTGGTGTATCGTATTATGGCTGCTTAAAACCTATTTAGTGAACTAGGTACTGTTTAAAATCTCCAGATGAGTCGATTGGTTATAACAGTCCATGGGTACGAAGAGTGCTAACAGTAGGAAATTAATAGAGGTGCATTTATACAAAGACCTAATGGGTTATAATGATATTTTCAGGGACTTACTACATATCGTTAAATGAGTTGAACATAGTTTTGTTTTGTGTTTGAGTGTGTGTAAATGATTATTATACCGATTTTGATGTGATTATTTGAATGATTTGTTTAGGATAATAGGTAGCTATGTGGCAATGGTGCTTAAAGAAATTATTAAATTATAATAACACGATACACCAGTTTCGTAGTGTATTTTTTAAGCGTTTGATCTACCATGGCGTCTTGAGAGTTGGTTTGCTGTAGGTAATAGATAGATCACAGTCGAGCTCACTTCCCGTCCAAAATAAGAAACCGTTTTGGAAAAAAAATCGCGTATGTACCTACTTAAGAATATAGCTCCCTAGGCACTGTGGTTTAATATTTTATAGTAAGCCAACTTTTTTCGCTTCAGTTCCGGGTTCTTGTTGACCCCAAGCCATTCCCTGTTTGTTTAGGTTAAATTTGTAGGTAGGTATGGTAAATCCGACCAAAATTATAGCGGATTTTCAATAGCAAATTGGTAGTTATGAAATAGTTTTTGGAATTAGCTTTCTAGGAAGCAGATAGACTTAAATTTAGATCGTTTATACGTACCCGTAGGGTTAGGTATTAAGGAACGGGCCCATGACTTAGGTATTATAAGTTCCTTAAACTTCATTATAATCATTTTTCATTTGGTATAGGTACTTAATATACCTCCCTCTCTCATAAGGAAAACGCCTACTGTAGTGCGATGGTAGTACCACATTTGCAAAGTATTGTGACTGCGACAGAGGGCCAGGCTACGAATTTGAAGATATTTTAAGCCAAAATGGTATTGATCTCATACATTACTACTCATCGTCCTACTCGTCGTCACAAGAATATCTATCTAACTTGTTTGTGGGCGCAGTTTCTATCGGTAGCCATTGTATTTACTCAATTCAATTACATTTTATAGATTTAATTAGAGTAGGTTACCTACCTTTCATTACGCTAAAGATTTTTTGGTAAATCTCTATATCTATCCTAATTATTATTACCAGTATTTATTAATTAATAAACGACTGTGATTTTTATATAAATTTTATTGAGTTTTATATTTAATTGACCCACTTAGAGTATCCTCTTAAGTTATCTAACCGTAGTTGACAAGCTCTGTGAGTCTGACCAGCGCAGGACTAGCGATGTGCCGAGTGCGGCTTGATTAGTCTTTTAGATTTTTTGTTTTAGTTATAAAAACGGTAATGAACTCGAGTTCAGGACTCGAATTTCTAGACTCGAGTTCTGGACTCGAGTCAACATTCGAATACCCAACATAGAACTCGAGTACTAGACTCGAATCGCGGACTCGAGTCCTGATTCGAATACCGTATAAATCGACTCGAGTCGATTCGATCCACCAAAACAGCGACTCGGCACATCACTACACAGGACCATGAAGTGGTAAGAGCAAATGGGCCTAACTAAATAGGTAGGTACCTATGGAGGTAACATAACTATTACCTAGTTAAGTACTTACCTACTAAATAATAAACCAGCAGTCGATGAAATTGGGCTGCAGGTGATGATAATGCTATGATAGGTATGCTCTAGGTACGAAGTTGATTTGCTGTTCTGAAGGTAGTACCTAAGTGCTTAGGTCCTACCACCTTCAGAAAGTAAGTAGCTAAGCACCGCATTTACCCAGACTGGCCATGATGTTTGTGTTTCTTTGCAGCAAGCATGATTGTAGCTTACCAAGGTTTATGTTTATTACTGTGGCACATATTTAAAAACGATATGCGTGATATGGTTGGTGTCCACTATTAATTATTATTAGGTATAGTGCCACCTACCGATGCTATGTTGGTACTAAGTGCGTCAAGGTCAAACGCGAACAACTAATATTTATTGTTCTGAGAACTAACCCGCTAATCAAATCAAGATGCGGATCAAGTCCATAGCCTTTAGAAAATACTTAGCTTGAAAATTGGCAATCAGAATTAAATTAATCGAGGTGCCATCAACCGTTATAAAATAGGTAAGTCTTGTTATAAAACTTAGAAATTATAAACTAGTTACCAAGGTATCTAAAATAGATATTATGTGCATTAGAAGTACCTTACTGAGGATTACCCCTAGAGCAAGCAAAAGCAGCTCAAAGTAAAACCAGAATGATGGTTTTTTGACATGGTAGTTAATATATATAATATAAATTAGCTTGAAGATTTTGACAATAAGTATTTGCTATGACATTAGACAACAGTGTTACCATACTCATTACGATTTTACACAATGTAGGTATACATTTGACTAAAATAATTATTAAAATTAAGATTTTCACATTACAGGATCTTTTTTGCAAAAGACCCCTTGATTTTTACCCAATGCACAATTAATAAGACTCAATTATGTTTTAGGATCGTGTGCTTATTGAAATAACTAGTAAAGAATTACATAACTGATAATATTAAGGTTAATTAATAAGTGTAGGTAGCTTGGATGGCCCAAGTTGTACTTAACTGAGACTGGTTCACGATTGTCGTTAAACTACTCCGCAACTAATATGACCAGTCTTGTGAATTAATAAAAATGTATTAATAACCGCCTCAGACAGACCAAAAAAAGAACGTTCTTTTTTCGAGATAACCGCGTTGTATTCGATGACCTATTTCTGCTAAATGATTACTAAAGATACTAAAATATAACTTTCACTGTAACATTAAGTACCACCTACAAACCTACTTTTCCAATTAAATAATAGCCAGAGCTCACATTGGTTTTAGATAGTAGTAAGAAAACAGATCTGGTCCAGTATACACGATTACACTCGTGTGATAAAATTACTGAAATTCGTCTATCTACATGTAGGTAGGTACTTGTTTAACTACTTATATGTAAATTTTTTGAAAATTAAAGTGTGTTAAGTTGTCGTTGAATTAATTATAACAATAAAATTGAAATACTGACACTATGTGGTGTTAGGTTTATAATCTATTTTCAAATAATAATAAATTTGAAAAAGGTATTTTTTAGTACAATTTTTGTTTTGTTATAATATAGTAAAATGTAGGTTTAGCTTTGTAATAAATAATAATACATAGATTTATATAGTTATTTTAATCTTACCTACCCAAGTAGGTTAGCATCTAGCACTTAAGTAAGTAATAAAATATTATTAGTGTTTTTTAAACTCTCGGGATGTACTCACCTACTCATAATTTTGGTTAGCGTAACGAGGAAATAATAACATCGTTACATATTACGTCAACCCAAGTTTTATGGTGACAGTGTTTTCTCGAAACTAGTGTACTTTATTTACGTTATTTAATTTATTAAAAAAGTCCCCCAGGGGGAGGAGGCGCTGTAGTTTTCGTGTAAAGAGAAATTGCCGTAGAATTTTGTTTAGTACCGCCAATTTCCGGCGGACTTCTTTCGTGAAAAGGACTCTAGTTAATTTTAGTGTTTTTTTAAACATAATCTTGTTGGTTTGATCAGTATAGATAATATTGTCTTATCATTCCTTAACAGTCCTATGTGTAGCAACTTTCAATCCACTCAGAAGACTGATGCTTTACAGAGGCAATAGATACCTATACATAAAATGACTAAAACAATTTTTAAATCTTTTTCAGGAAAGCGAAAGAACTATATTGACTTAGATATGGAAACACAAAATACTGGTAAGAGAGTTATTTACTTGATAATATATTTTACGTTTAAGTGTTTTCTGTAGTTTATGTGATAGGCATAATAATTTTACTTGTTCTATGTGTGTTTTAATCCTTGATGTTTTATAGGTGTTCGTGTATATTCATTCTTAGGTAAAAGCATTTTCATTAAATTGAATTTAATAATATTTAATATTATACAACGTGTAACATAATGTCCCTATAAGCCCGAAACGGGGGTGTTCTATACGTCATTGCGAACAACGTTTGTTCAACGACTTTTAAAATTTCAAAGGTTTTCATTCATGAAATGTCTCTTAAACTTTGCTCCAATACGTAACTTGACACAACATGAGGCATCCCTATTTACAGCTGTTTTTTGACCTTTAAGTGTGAACTCTAGATGAAACAGGTTACAGAACAGACACCATTAGTAAAATGCCTACCTACTTACCTAATAACGAGGTGGCTTAATAAGTAATTTCTATTTTTTTTTGAAGGCCTAGTGGTACCTTGGTATTTATTGGTAATTAAAATGTAAGGTCACATCACGACTAAAATCCCTAGGCACCGTAAACATCCTTTCAGATCTCTTTGTTAAGTACCTAGTATAGGAGATAGGTACCTTACCTACTCAATTTTGTACCTACCTACTCGGGCCTTAGGTATCCTCAGTGGGTGCCAAGGAGTATGAGAGGATGTCTACCGTGCCTGAGGATAAAGCCGTGATACCTACTCAATTTTGTACCTACCTACTCGGGCCTTAAAAGCATCTTGAGTAGGTAACAAGAAGTATGAGAAGAGGTCTACCGTGCCTGAGGATAAAGCCGTGACCCTATTCCACTTTAGTTTTTCCAACGATGTATTATTCCAATATTCATTGGAGCATTTTTCAATGCAATTTTGTACCTACGTACTTGGGCACTAAAGTCAAAGGTTGTGACTTATCTGTCTTACTAATCTTCATTTTCATCGTGAACAGCCTATTTGTCATTGGTTGCATTGAAACAACAACAACAACTAGTGGGATGGCACCTTGCCCTAATTGGCTGTCGGTGCCTTTGCTAAATTCAAAATCCGCAACCGTCAACCGACACCGCACCGCAAGCGTTTGTTTAATAAAATCAAATTGGTTCCGTAGGTTTATTTGTTTTTTACTTTTCTTGATTGAACTACGTAATTGTTGGTAGGTTATTATGTAAGTAGGTAGGTACCTAGTAGCAAATGGGGATGGAGCACATGGTAGCATATTGGTATGAACCCCGCCTTCCCATCCTTAAGTCGTGAGTTCGAATCTATGGATTTTTCGATTCGAAATTTATGTGTGCAATATCAATGCTCTCAAACGGTGAAGGAAAACCTCGTGAGGAAACCAGGCATGTCATAGACGTGTGTCAAAGTGTACGAAAGGAACCTTCAAGGTGCACTCTAATCCTTCCACCACACTGGTTCAAAAGAGCTAGCGACACGGACACGACGACAGTAGTAGTAGTAGTAGTAGTAGATGTATGGTGAAGTTTTTTTCCTTTTTCTTCCCAATCGGTATTTAGTGGGTTACCCCAGACAAGGAACCCTAAAAATTCGGCTTTCGGCAATAGGTACCTACTTTTGGTCGCAAAACAGATCGGTTTTTATCAGTCGCAATTAGCATTCGTTCCTTGCAACAACTGCAACAAGCAATCTCTCGGTTCGCGTAACTAATTAACGATACGATGTCGGCTTTGTACTCAAACGGTGAGTATTATGATATGGTGTTGTGTGTGTGTGTTGGAGCAGCACCAAATAATTAATAGCTTAGTAGCGGCGCGTCAGCTCTACAGAGAGCGTTATCCAGGGCGGCCATTGCCATCTTACGGGCTATTTTCTGGGATTGGTGAACCGTCTTCTCTCGACGGGATCTTTCCACCGGCGCACCAGTGACGGAAGACCGGGAATTCGGTGGTGTGTTGTACCTACTTCCCTTTGATGGATACCGAGTACCTACTGTGTGTGTCAACAGTGATAAAATTCAGTGATAGGTAGGTATGATGATAGGTACCTAACCTATCACCCTACCTAGTAGGTACCCCATTAGTACCTAGCTTACTAATAAAAAATGACAAAAATAATTTTGTGATTGTGAATGTGTACCAGTAATACCAACCTAGGTACCTACATACCTACCTAATACCTACCATGTCAATTAGCCGTGTTCCGAGCCAACCAAGAAGAAGGGAGAAAAGGTATAACTTAACTTTTCCTGTACCTAGGTCCCTAAGTAACTACCTAGGTAGATGTAGGTAGGTAGTTGTTTTTTTATGTGTGAAAGATATCGTGATTTTAATCTTCGACTTTAATTTCTACGTAGAATTAAAAAAATTGCAAATTCTTACGAAAACTTTGGTGATTACACCTAGGTACTTTTTGAAACTTGCCGCGCGTTCAATTGTCTGCGTATGTGTGGGTCCGACGCGATAGGAGGGTGCGCGTGTGTTTGTTACCTACGCAAATGGTAAACAAACACATAGGGTTGTCACAAATTTCTCATGAAATAATTTGTTTTTAATTGTATTGGAATTTCAAATATGATGTATTGAACTTTTGCACACGTCAATGTATTCAAGTGCTCGGTCTGAATACACCCCTTTCGGGCTTATAGGGACATTATGTTACACGTTGTATAATATTTATTAAATAAATAATGACTAACAATAACGTATGGAATAATAGAATACCTACTTACTAAAGCACTTCTATTCGTAGTACCTAAGTAACTTACTTAATATTTCATTTTGTAAGCTTTTGACTGATTTTCATTTATTTTGCTAACCGTAGTAGTTAACACTTTAATTTTTAATAAATTATAGTTATCAACAAACTACTTATTTAATTATGGGTAAAGTTTCAATTCAATGACTTAATGGTATATTCATTTATTTATTCTGTATTTATGCCTAGTAGATAATTTAATGAAAGTTAACGTTCCCGCAGATGAAAACGGCCAAACTAAAAATAATAACAGGTTAGTAAACAAAACTCCTATGATCATTATTCCAAATTAACGGTATTATAAAGTAAGTAAGTAAGTTCGTATGAGCTAGTAGCCGACTT
Organism: Scotopteryx bipunctaria; assembly: GCA_949320045.1. NCBI lineage: Eukaryota > Metazoa > Arthropoda > Insecta > Lepidoptera > Geometridae > Scotopteryx > Scotopteryx bipunctaria. Next base: position 4,762,277 of record OX439450.1, on the reverse strand, counting down.
TTGTGACTGAGTTGCTCTAATTATACAACCCAAGTCTCTCATATTCTTTAATTTCAGTAAATGGTGGGAGGCACTTTGCTTACGATGCCACCAAGCAGATTCAAGCCCATCGTGGCAGCCTACGTGGTGGTCAAAAGTTTTCCCTTTCCCCATTTTTTCTACATACAGACAATCAGCGCAACAACTATGTATTGTTATGTTCTGTAAGTACCTAATTACGACACAAAGTCAATAAAACATCCTTTTTATAAATCTGATAATATATTATGGGTATAATATTTTTTTTACAGTTCTGCTTACATGGGGCATATTTTACTCTGAACTAGGGGAGTCTGTAGGATTACAAGGAGAACTCCTCAGCATGACAATTCTAGTAATATCAGCGTACTTAATTGGATGGATCTGGCTCAAAGTCACTACTTTACCAGCACTAATTGGAATGCTATTCACAGGAATTTTGTTCCAAAATCTTAATCTAATTCACATGACTGATGAATATAGAAAACTTAACCAGGATCTGAGGTAGTTATGGAATTAGCATAATCACATTTATATTTCTGTTGTTATCCAATAAAATAACTTAGCTACTATTATTTTCAGAAAAATAGCGTTAGTTATAATTTTAACAAGAGCTGGGTTGGGTTTGGATGCAGCAGTAATGAAAAAGCATTATGCTGCTGTGCTACAATTAGGTCTTTTGCCATGGCTAGTTGAGTGTATTGCAATCAGTATTTCTACTCACTATCTTCTCGGCCTACCATGGATTTGGGGTAAGTAATATTCTTTTTGAATGTTGATTGTAATGATCAAAACTTGATACTTATGCTTTCATTATGTTTTAGGTTTTCTACTGGGTTCAATGATTGCGTCAGTATCACCAGCTGTCGTAGTGCCGTGCCTATTTAGACTCAAAGATGTTGGTTATGGAGTTTCTAAAGGTATCCCAACAATTGTTGTTGCTGCTGCAGCTATTGATGATTCTGTAAGCGTCGCCGTGTTCGCTATAATCCTAAATGCAATGTTTTCTACTGGTTCTACTACTTTCAACATCATCAAGGTTTGTTTATTAAAGATATCTACTGTAAATGTCTAAGTGTACCATTCTTAGTAAATGTTTGCGTATTTACTAAAGCTACTCGGTTCTTAAATGTTTACTACCAAGCCAGTGACAGTACCTACCTATCATGAACCTTGATTTTGAACCGATTAGATGCTTAAAAATCTAAAATGATTTCAGGGACCTCTGTCTATTGTTGCTGGTGTCATATTCGGATCTTTGTGGGGCGCCATGTTGTCAATAATACCAGAAAAGGGAGACTTTTACGTAGTTCCTTTAAGGTTTCTGGCCTTATTTCTTGGAGGCCTATTTTCTTTATTCATTTCAAGTATGATCGGATGGAGTGGAGCAGGTACCCATCCAAAAGATAATATCATTACAATTTTGTAAGTCTGATGGTACCTCATAACTAAACCTGATATTATTTTTCTAGGACCACTAGCAATTGTATCATCAGGTTTTGTAGCTGCTTATTATTGGGATCAACAAGGCTGGGCAGTAAATAAAAACCCTGTCAGCAATACATTTAGGATATTGTGGATCTTTTTTGAACCCATTTTATTTGCCTTTACTGGGGCCCAAGTTACTGTAAGTTGGATACAGATTTTTATTGTATAGAGCACTCTGGTGGTCTAATTGATTGTGACCCCGCCTTTCGATCCTTATTTTTGATACAGATTTTTATTGTTTTAAACAAGTCTTTCTCAGGAGATATAATTTTTTCAACATCATTTTAACAGATAAGTGCCTTGAATCCAGAAGACATCAAGATGGGTGCGTTATGCTTAGTCTCGTGTTTATTAATTCGTGCTATTGCAACGTTCCTCGTGGCGTTCGGTTGTGGACTTAATGCTAAAGAAAAATTATTTATCGGCCTTACATGGACAGCCAAAGCTACAGTACAGGTATTCAAATTCGCCTAAGAACTAAATGGCAGTAAAAAGAAAACCAATAGACATAGGTACACATCAAACAATCGTAGTGTTTGTTTTCTCCAATTATTGTCCCTGACGTTACGAAATAGTCACGAGTCATAAGTATGTCATGCATGCATTAGTAGTTAGATGGGCTTAGATGTAATTGATAAAAATCAAAATGAATGTCACATTTTGTAGGTATTATAATATTGCAATTTATTTTGTTTATATTGCAGGCAGCGCTTGGTCCAGCTGCGTTAGATTTGTTACACAGTGGTCAAACAACCAAAGCAGATAAATTGGATGAAGAAAAATGGGCAACGATAATATTAACCGTCAGTGTACTTAGTGTAGTACTGTCAGCACCATTAGGAGCATTGCTCATTTCAATAACAGGGCCAAGATTGCTTTCAATAGGTAGGTAATTATTACAAGTTCATAAACGTATTCAGATATTTACACAGATATTTAGTTTAAGAGTGTTTGGGCGTGACCACCTAAGTCAAAGTTTTACTTTTATTTTCAGGTACAGAACCCTCACGGGATCAAAGTGTCAAAATAGAACAAGGTTTGGGAGAAAATAGAGATGAAAACACAACTTTGTAAAACTAGCGGTATTCGTACTTAAATCTGCCTAAGATCTGATAGTAGAAATACTTACTACGGTACTGTCATCATGACTCATGAGCCATGTGCCTGTTTTTTTACAATTTTACACTTTATTGTGAACATGTAATGTGTTCTGTTTTATTGTGGTTAGTTATTGACCTACTGGCTACCTCAATAATATTACCTAAGTATGTACCTACTTTTGTTGTACTTATCTAAATTTATTTTAAATTCTTCTATCTAGTTAATTCTTATATATCACAAGTTTTTATAATTTAATTATTGTTTTTTATAGACTTGTAAGGCTAGATATCTACAGTAATAGTATCTAATAATAGTAATAATATAAGACTAAATGATTTAGTAATTAGACTAAAGTTATTTTGGTTCTTCATACAACGGCATAGTTTGTGCAACTTAATGTAAGTAGGTAGATACACAAGAACCTACTTAAGTTGATAAGTACTTACCTAATTTGGCCCGTTAAATGGTCAGTCCCGGCTTTTAAATCGTTAAGCCACGACGGAGGCCTTTAGACAGCCTAAAAATTCCTTCACTAGAGTTGGCCACTAGCTTATACGAACTTACTTAATTAGTTACTTAGCCGTAGAGGGTCTTATAATTAAACGTGGGTGCCTTGAAACTGTGATTAGATAAATAAAAATAATTAACAAAACTAATATTAATTTAACTGTGTAGGTAGGTACAAGATAAGATTTTAGATTCAAGTGGAAAGCTGGCCTTATTAAGGGGTGAGGGAGTTCCTTTATTTCCTCATTCATGACAGTTTACAAAAATATGAATATGACCCCCATTCCTATTCTAATTCTGACACATAAAATCCTAAAGACCATATTTCGGAATCTACTGGCAACCCTAAGTTCATTCATATCAAGTCATAGTACTGTCAAATGGATAACGCACGGAAGTTTGTTTTGTTTACAAACAAATATTTTTTATGAAGTTAGTTATTGTTTTGAACTTTGAAGATATTTTATTGTATTACGTTTATCATAGCATTTCGATAATGTCGATCATCGTTATTGCAATAGCCACGGAAAGTGGTGTGCCCATATTTTCGAGGAAACGAGGAAACACTGAAAATGTGAGTCTAACTTTTTAACTGTTCCCTAGTTTCTTCATTAGCTGCCTCTGTTAAGTTATTAGCAGCGGATGAGTAGGACACAGGTGGTTCTATTCCTGTGTTGAGACAAAACTTTGTAAGTACCTATCGATATTTAACTTACATATTTGTTAAGGTCCGACCGAGATCTCGGTCTCGATCTTAAATAATTCAAGATCAGAAAATAAGCAAAAGATTTTGCTTGTCGCGGTTCTCGCTCTCGACCAAAAAACCAGTCTCGGTCGGACTTATTACATGTTTGTTTTTGTACATGTATTTGCTCAAAGCTATTTAAGCTTTTTATTTCTTGTTTGAAATAGGTATGTAATATTGCATTTTTTATTTGCAAAAGGTTCAATTCTCTACGATTGCATCCCTTCATGGCATCAACATGTTCAGCAAATGCCACAACTTGTCAATGATGAGCACACAAGTGGACAATGGGAATGTACTATGGAAAGAGTATTGTAAAAGGTTTGTTATCTCCCTAAACATATTTAATTCAAAAAGTAAGTGTTTAGTTCTTAAAATGTACTTAAATCGGATTGATATGGACCTGTTTGTGTATTCTGTGCAAACAACAGATAGCTAAAATACTTTATCAGGCAATAAACAGTCTGAGTTGATGTATAAGCAATGAGTATACAATAGAAGATACAATGGAACAGACTTGTCTTCTATCAACGCAAATTTCTGTAAAAAAAATTAACTGGCAGGCCCTGAACCAGATTGATTGACTGTTGATTCATAAAAACTGTTTGATTACAGTGTTACATTGATTGGAATCGCAACAGGAGGATTAGAATGTGATTTAGAGCTCCTGCTATCCTGTGTCTATGACACAATGATACTGTGCATTGGGAAAAAAGAACTCGAGACTCTAAAGAACATTGACCAAGTGAAGCGAGATCTACGGCAGGTCTACGCTATATTAGACTATTTGCTTGAGTCCCTGGACCCAAATGTGGCTGGTCAACAACCAACTTTGATTTTGGATCTCATACAGAGTGTGCTGTGCCCACAATCCCAACAGTTACAGGTGAGGTGTGTAGCAAATAAGTGTAGGTATAAGCTTGTAATAAATAAAATAGAAATATATATCCTGCCAGTACTAAAAAAAGAATGCGTCCAGCTGCTTCTCTCCCTGAGCAAGTCGTAAAAGTCGACAAAGGGATAGTATCCTGTCCAAAATGATAGACCATCTATATGGGCGATGGGCTGATCACCTGCACCTGTCACCTTAACCATCTTGAAACTTGGTTCGGGGGTGGCTGCAAGTTTTCTTGGGATTGCTAGGAAATTACTAGAGGTTTGAGAAGATATTATCAACTCCACTGTGCTTGGACTTCTATTGAATCCTTAGACTGAATACAATTTTTAGTGTTTTTCTTTATTTTGCAGCAAGGACTAGATCACTATGCTGAAAGCGTGACAGGCCGGTGGGCATGTCTTAGCATACATGGTCATCTTGTAGCCACAAGCTCAGACTTTCATGAGCTAGACGCGAGAGAAGCCAGGTTACTGCTACTGTTGGCCGCTGCGCAGGACGGAGCGCCACTCAGGGATACGCCGGTCTACTTGCCGCAAATGAGCCCTAATGTATGTGAATACTAATATATCCGCGCGGCTTCGCTCGCGTGGTGTAAATTTTGACACCCCATTTTGACCCTTATTGAGGGTTTTTTAGGAAAACCCTGAAACAGGCGTTCAAATATTGTAGGTAGGCACTGGAACCAGATGCGTAATGAATCCAATACTTTTCTTGTACAGGCATACTTATGTTCCCAAATATAATTTGTGAATACACTCAGTCAGAACAAACATTATATTCATCAGTCATCCCACAAATTATTGTTATGGAAATCACACTTACATCCTGAATGAACAAAGCTTGATTGACCCTTCATCATTAAAAAAAATCTATACGGCTGTAATATAGTGTTGAACCGACTATTTTAAAATATATATTTTTTCTAATATTACAGGTAGCATTTAGAGCGGTAACTTGCAAACTGCTAGCTGACGTCTACATACTAGTTATCTGCGGGGCCACGCCCGGCTTGTCTCAGATAGACGAGATAGTGCTGCAATGCTGGGAGGGGTATGCGCAACTGATCAAGGAAGCTAAGCTCGTATATCCAAGAAATTTTCCTTTGAGCTTAATATTCGAGCCTTGTGTTTTAGGGTGAGTAGAGTATGCTTAATACATTTTAAGTTGAATGTGAATATTGAAGCTACAATTAAAAACCAACCATACGTTTTATAACAACACCTACCGATAATATTAAAAAAAATTGTTTTTTTTTTTAATATTGTTAATATTAACAAGAAATATTTTTTTCAAAACCCACGACGATAAAAGATGAGTTACCTACCTACAAAAAAAACAGGTCTTACAGGTAAGTAAATGGTAACAGACAAACACACAAATAAATAAACATACAACATCTTAGGCCAAACGCATATACACTCTCCGTTCCGTCGTGGGTAAAAAGAAAAAGGAAATCTTTTCGTTTTTTTTTTACCTAAAGTAAACTGTCTCAGCATTACTGAAAGTTGAAACAATGATTTTCTTCACTTTCTACCATGGAAATTCCATGAAATGAATAATTTCATGCTTTCTACAGAATACTTCTTATTTCTACATATTAATCTAAATTTTATCTATCATGTAGCACGTTACCTAGTGGGTAGATAGGTAAGCACACACTCTAACTGAAGTTTGATTTCATTTCAGGATCCTCATAATAAATATAAGCAAAAGGAGATGCGTATTCTCGCGACAACTTCACGCGCCGGCTCAGAAAGGGCGCGGCATGTCTGGAGCCCACAAAATGGACATACTAAGGACGTTTTACGTTACGTCAGTAAGAGATTTAGCCCCCGAGTTGAACAATACTTGCGATAGAGGTAATTCTTAAAAGAAATAGCAGCTAAATGCCATAATATAATAAATAACAACCGTCACATATACAGGCCTGAGAAAACAAAGGTACCCTGTTGTGAACAAAATTCATACATTTCTTCAGCGAAAGAAGTAGTAACAAGAATCGAGCCCGCACATCTCGCGTCAGCCGGACACTCGCCCGCTACACCACCGCCACCCAGGTCGTCAAATCTAAAATAAGTATAATTTAAACTAGACTGCAGACCAATTTATGAACTGTTCCCATTTCCTATTGTGCCAGTTTATGAATTGTTCCCAATTGTTGCCTACATCAAAATCAATAATAGTTGTATGTAGTAACTTGTAAGTTACGTAGGTTGTAATTCTTCAGGCTTTCAATTGTAATCTCCGTAGAAGGATCAGATTTATAGTTACCTACACAAAATTTTAAGAGGTCCATTTTGCATAATATAAATTGAAATGAGCTCAGAACGATTTTCAGGGTCAGATGAAATCGGCTGCATGACCGAAGCGTATTGGAGTTCGGAGTACCACAAGTGTCACGCGCAAAGATCGGGGAATATTATTTGCTGCGCGCTCTACTTATCTTCAATACCAACGCACACAATGAGGTATTTATTTATCTATACTATGAATCAATTAAGAGGTACTTAGGCACCAGTTTAGTAAGTTTGTCTCAAAATAAATAAATAATGGAATTCTTGATTAAAAATGTTTTCCATTTTGCGTACGTTTTTATCTAGACCTCGGTAACCCTACCCTATTTTCAGATGATTTTTACTTTGATAGGTAGATAATAACTATTTTTTTTGTTGTTTCAGCTTTTTGATTAATTTTGTAATTTTCTTGTAATCACCAAAAAATACCTAAGTATTTGATTTGGCGGATTATTTATGTCAATATTTGGCGCAGTCTCATTCTGTCTTTCTTTTAAACACGCATAATCAGTAGCGCTATTTCTTTCAATTCGATTCGACATCGGTCTATCTAGACGCGATCGTATGGTGGCCTCTGTTACAGGAAGATAAAATCTTTGGCATGTTTTTTTAGCAAGCCGTTCTTAACGAAATGACCACTAATCCGTCTAATTCCAATCTAATCAATTATGTATGCGTTCCAGATTGATTACGAGTCAAATCCTGCAAGACATCACAACAAATAAAGAAGTCTACTGGTGATAATTATGATTGTTGCAATTTTATTGTTATGTAAGAATCCGTCCATTATTTTTAAGAAATAAAAGATATTTACAGTTCAAATTGTTTTAATACCAGAACAATCAAACTATCACACGATGTGTCTCAGGTCGATTATAATAACCACAAGATAAAGGCAGTTTCATTATTACTAAGTACAATTTTAAAACAACTGATCGCGATGAGTAATAAATACATTTTACATGTAAGTTTTCGTCTGCATAATCTTTCAGATTGGAATGAATATGTTTTTATCATGATTGTGATGGTTTAAAAAATATTTTCACACAGTCAAAGTATACTAAATAATACTATCCAGTTTTCAAAGTCTAAAATTACATTTTATAGTACAAGCTTGCATTGTAGCCTTTCAATCAAACATTACCTTAAATTCCATTGACAATTATTACTTTAAATTCCATTGACTCGGGTATTTGGATAAAACAATCATTACAATAAAATGGGTAAAATCACCCAGTGTATAAATAAATAGAACTTTAAACACACAGCTAAAACTAATTGCGAATTACCATGTAACCATGATTACATGCACTGCAGAGGCCTCAAATGTTTGATAATAATAGATGAGCAAGAGTTTCTTATCATACCTTTTTAATCTCTTACATTTAAGTTGCTTTTAACTAATGTATGTGACTGCCTATTGTTACAAGTGTGCTGCACTCTTAGATGGCCTGTTAATATTGTACGAGACTCATAAACTAAATAAAATAAATGCACATCACTTAACAAATGAACTAAATCACATGAGTCATTCATACTTTAAAATAAAAAGTAGTACTGCTAATTCTTCAGACTAACTGATTGATTTCTAGATATCGACTAGTGGCTGGCATAGGCAGATAGTCAGTCGATAAAAATAGTGGTTCATCTCTTTCTAGCAATAAATAGACTGAGTTCATAGTAGTTTAATCACACAAGCCATAGTAAATATTTAAAAAATAAATCGGCAACTCGCATGCGATACCATTTATGTAGGCGGGAATAAAATGTGATATTCGAATTGATAAGTTTAAAAAAGATGTTGCACGTTTATAAAGATGAATAAATCTGCTGTAAAGAAATCTGATTTTATTCCCAATGAATAAAGTTGCTCTCCCAAAGACCAATTGAGATTGTATGAGCGGTTCTAATCCCGATACAGGAAAACTTTTTGTAGAACCTAATTTTTGGATACAAAAGCAAGGCTATTGTTTGAGGGCGTGCAATAAGGCTAAACCAGTGTCAATTATTACAAGAAGAATATGTAGGTAGAGAATATACCCTGTAATTTTGATAATACTAGACTAGAAACTTACATGAATAGTTTACCTATGTAAACCAGGGAGCAGACCTAAGGATCTTCTTACGCTTATTTACCTTTACTGTGCCGCTGTGCCATGGAAAAATGTTTTGATTTTTTTTTTCAATGTTATTCATCATTACAAACGCGCAGCGAATTAGCTTTTAAAGCAACTACTTTCTTCTACACTGAGGCTGCTTAAGTTTACATTTCAACTGTTGTATCAGATCGAAAATCTTCAGTGATGGTCCCACCTTCATTTTAAGTAGTTCTATTATTTCGTCTTTAGACAGTTGCAGCATCATTGCGCCTGAGATTTTTGAGAAATACTGACAGTATGGTTGGCAGTCGTTTACTGTTAGGAACTTGGCGACGTCCGAACGCGTCCAGTTCTCAGGGTCGACTGAGTCGAGAACGCCCGCGGGCGCCGTGTTGTTGACTAGTCTCGGTATCACTTTGTCATCGTCGGGCTCCGCTGGCTCTGGGGAAAGCTGCGATGCGTTTTGTGATGATTCCGTTGGATGAAACTGAAAGAAAGATACATTTGTCTGTCTTCGAAAAACAAACAATAACATTGCGGTAAACGTGGTGGTGCCAACAGCCTTCTAACTGTTGTTGAAGATCTGTGCTCGGCCTACATGAAACACTGGCTGGCAGTGTTTAGGCCTATCACGCGCCTAGTGTCTTAATTATTATAGGTAATGTTATTTGTAGGTTTCATTTTTAAGTAGTTTTAGATACTAATTTAGGTTGTAAGTTGCTACTAACACAATATGGATCTTTGATCTGAAATAAATGTTTGATTGATTTATTTTATTTATTGTTTACTCTATAAACTATGATAGAGAATGTAAGAGGTATTCTTAAATAAATAAATATATAACACCCAACAGTCACACACTTAGTCCTGACCCCACACTAGGATCTGAATCTATCTTGTAATCTGAAATATACTGAAACTGTCTAAGAGCCGATTTCACCATCCAAACTGATTGGCATTTAGCTTTTGAGGTCATGAGTTGTCATATTTTTTTTATAGTTAACAGTTTTCATACAATTTGAGAGACCTAACCTGTGGGCGTGAACTTACCAACATATCATGAGTCGATTCACTCGGCCCCACACTATCCTCCGGCGCTTCCGTACTATGCTTCGAATGTTCATCAACATCCATACTTATAGACACAGCTTCATCCGCCTGATTCTCCGTATCCGTTTTAGTTTCCGGATCCGTACTCGCTTTCGTGTCCGTCCGCTTTTCCGCATTCGCCGAGGTCTCAATGCTGGTCGGTGGTGACACGCTCTTTCCGCTTTGCCAGTCCATTCGATCTTCCGGAGAGTTTCCAGAATTTTCGTATATGCACGGCGCAACGGATGATATTTTCTTTTCTGGAAAATTAAATATGAATTGAAGAAAAATGCAATTCTCAAGATGATGCATGTTCAAAGGCACTTCTCCTAGCGCCTCTGAACTAAAAAATGATAAAAAAACATTACCTTCCTACTTGGCAAACAGGTAAAAATGTAAATGACGGATACACGAATGAGCGCGTTTTTTTTTGCTCAGCTAAGTATGTCTTAAATATAAAAGTTGGTATCACAAATACCTGTTATTTTCTTCCGTCACCTCAGCGCCATTGCCTGCTGTCTCCTGACTATACCATCTAGATTTAAGGTTCAGTTTTGTAGATACCTGCGATTTTCTTCCGTCGTCTCGGAGCCCTAGTCTGTTTCGCCGGCTGTCGTCTCACGGGCTGTGGCGGCGGCTTGTTGGGCCCCTGAAGCACGTGGCTAACGGCTCGACACCAGCCTACTGGATACATGTCCGTACTGTGCGCCCACAGCCATTGGTCGTACTCGGGGCCCCAGCCGTCGAAGTGGATCTGATGATTAAAAATAGAAAACTTTATTTAATGAAATCACAACTGAAGTCTCGATACTACGAGTAACAAATCTCTGTGTGCTGAAATGTGATGATGTAGCTGCAGATGTGAACAACGCCCACGGCTATGAATAATGAAAGAAAGAAAGAAAGAAACTATTTATTTGACCCACAAATACTCACAAAAAAACAATAAAATAAAAACACAGTTAAAACAAAAAAAATATATCAAATTGTGAGCCAAAAAGGCAACCACTCAGCGTGTGCTGCAGGAGCCCGGAAGCAACCACAGCGCTGTTCTTCCGTGGCACCTCTCCTCAGAGCGCGTCACTGGCTAACACACGCTCTTCACACCCTTTACAATCCGTAATATTATGTTTACATAATAATAACGATACTCAACAAATAAAATAAAAATTCTAAACAAAATCAAAAATCGAAATCTAACAAAAACTAAAACTAAAAGAAAACAAAAATTTAAAGAAAACAAGGCAAAGATCGACCATAATCACGGCGAATCACATTGTAGACTTAAAATGTACTTTTTAATGTTGGTTTTAAAACTGTGTAACTGTGTAATGGACGCATTTGCAGAATAGCCATAAGCCACAGTGGGGCGCTGCCGCCTACATTTTCACTAAAGCGAAGCTAAAGGCCGCAGTGGACATTTTCACACGCGCCTAGCCTCTGCGTGCGGCACAGTAGAAACAAGCAACAAACCTTGAGCAAATCCCCGACTACCCTCGCTATGGTGGCGACGCAGACGAGCCGTGGGTCCATGAGGTCGGTGCACTCTAGCCGCATGCCGGCCACGAAGCCGTGAGAGGTCACGTGACCGCGCGGCGCGAACGAACTACGCGGCGCCGCCTCGCCGCCGCACATTGTCAGATACTGCTCCCAACTGAACTCTTCCGCTATGAACCTGTTATCAGCATGGTTCGTATTACGGGCCATTGGAAATGCTTCAGACATTTTTATACATGATGAAATCGTCAACAGTCGATATTATAAATGCGAAAGTAACTGTCAGTCAGTCTGTTACCTTTTCACGCCTAATTCTAATTCTAATTAATGTTTTCACACCTAAACTGCTAAACAGATTTTGATGTGGCAAGAAGATAGATTGCATCTTGGGGAAGAACATAGGCTACTTTTTGTTTCAAAAATAATCCTGAAGGGGGTAAAATAAGGAATGAAAGTTTGTATGAGAAACCCATCATTATACAGGGGTTAAGCAATGTTGTGCGCGGCCAAAACTTGGATGGGTGACCGCCTGAGAATGCCGCGAAATGATGACTTTTTACGCTCCTAGATTTTTTTAGGAAGGACCTTTATGTGTAATATCTTACCCGGCAGGTGGCGTTAAAGGTATGTTGTTCGCCATCGCGAATCCGACGGGGAATATGCACGGCGACCGCTGATGGTAACAGAACCAGTCTCCTCCAGACTCATCCACGGGGTAGCAGTCTATTCTTATCATCATGTATCCTGAAAACATGAATTAAATCACTTAGTAGAACTGCAGAGACTAACAAATGTAAATTAAAATATTTTATTTCTATAACAATAACAGCTCTATATATCTAGTCATGTCACTAGTTCAGTGTGGTGAAAGGATTTATAGTGCACCTCAAAGACTCCTTTCGTGCACTTGACACATAACAGCTAACTAGGTAGTATGACCAGGAAAAAAATCAACGGTGAAACAACCAGTCATCAAAAATATTTTTTTAAGGCTAGAAAAAAGTCTATTCTGCGACAAACTTTATGATACACCCGTCATCTTGCGCAACAAGTTCGCCGAACCCTGTGGTAGCGGCTGTAATATTATGACAGAACGAATCAAAATAATGATGTTTCTAAATGAATCTACAAAGGACAATTACCTTCATTTAGCATCTGCATGATCGTAGCAGCACACAATGACGAGAGATTTAACGGATCAATCGCCTCTAACTTAACTCCCTCAGAGAACAAAGGCGGCTCGTTTGTAGGGTATTTATAAAACATATCTGGGGTAGTATCTACTGGAGACAGTCGGCCCGCCGCCACCCTTTGTAAGTAACTCTCTGGTGCATCTAGCTTGTGGCCGATACGGAAAGCCCAACCTACAGGGTGGATGAGAGGTGAATCTTCGTGGCACCAGAAACCCATGTCGTCTGTCTGGCTATCGTAGTATTTTATATGAAGGCGCTTTCCGATTATTTCGCTAACTGTCGCTACCTAGAAAAATTGCAATAAATATAAGGGTCAATATTATACTTAAACAAGCCGTGACAAAATTAAAACCGGTCAAGTGTCCGTTGAATTCGTACACGAAGGGTTTCGTACCATCGTACACGTGTATATATGGTATCTTGTAAATTTCTTTTATTTTTCTTTTAATTTTATTGTTTGTTATTATAGTGGCTAATTATAGAAATTATGCACTGAAAACTTTTAACTCTTTACCTATTACAGTTCATGAGATACAGCCCGCTGACGGACGGACGGACGGACGGCGGAGGCTTAGTAGGTAATAGGATTCCGTTGGCACCCTTCGGGTACGGAACCCTAAAAATTACAAGCAAATTTTTGACAGAACTGCAATATTTTTTGTGCTGGGATGGTGAACGTCTGCTTACAAAACGGGTTAGGAAAATACCCTAAAGAAGCTTTTTATTTGCAAGGTATACAACATTATATTATTTCCTATAAACAATTTACCTGCCCTCAACGGGAGTTACATGAACACTGTAGTAGTAGAAAGTTGAAAGACCAAAGAGATTTCATATCTGTTACAATATAAATATTCATTGGTACAATTTTCACGCATATTCTTCAAGCGATTCAAAATTCTATGCTTACAAACACCAATGATTGGTAAAAGATAGTATGAACATTATGTTCATATTACTATGATAGTGAACTCCATACCTTGACTTGTGAGATCCTATTCTTATCCAAAACTTCTAGTACAGAGCCGACGTGAAATCGCGACGCATTGCTATCAGTCAGCTTGCTGTAGAAATTAACTGGTAGTGTGCGTGCACCCGTCAGCTGCTTTACTAAAAACCTGAAAAACATTTTTTTTTTATATAAATCATTAAGCTCCTTTACTTTCTATCTACAGACATTGCGCAATGTTGCCAGACTTTATCGTCGCTAGAATTCGGCCGACATATCTAGCGACACGTATCGCGAGATAATTATGTCCCTTAGTAAATACATGGCTTTAGTTGAATACAGGAACTGGACTTGTACCAATAAAACCGATCAAGTGCGAGTTGTATTAAATAAATGTTTAGTTATGTTTGTTACAGAATAGGCGGGTCCACACCAAGCGAGCAGCCTCGCGCGAGGCCCGCCGCGCGAGGCAAACGTTCTGCCTCGCGCGAGGCAAGCTCGGTCGGATAAATTTACACGGCGAGGCTGCCTCGCCCGAGCAGCCCGAGCAATATTTGCTCAGTCGACAGCTAAGACAAGATGGCACCGTACGTGCGCACGGCCGTGGCAGCTTTTGCTTTTATTACGCTACATACTATTATAAAAAGGAAACGAAGAAGTAATTTAAAAAGAAGATTTTGGATCAAGACAATTTACAAAAACAGATTTTGTTACGGAAATCGACTTTATCAAGAATTGTGCGACGATGAAGATGAAAACAATTTTGGACGTATTAATGTAGAAGACTTTGATGTTTTATGTTCCCAGTTGCAAACGAAACTACGAAAAAGTGATACAAATTATCGCCAAGCAATCACTGTGAGGGAAAAGTTACTTTTAACTTTGCGATTTTTAGCGTCCACACTGCGCGCGGCAAGCGACTGAGGCACCTTTGAGCAAACCTAAAAGCCGACACCGCTCGGCTCGGTCACGTACGCGCTCGCCCGAGGCAGAGCGTGCTCTTGCCTCGGGCGAGGCACGTCCACACTGAGCGAGCCGCAGCGCGAGGCAGAACGATTGCCGCGCGCGGCGGGCCTCGCGCGAGGCTGCTCGCTTGGTGTGGACCCGCCTAATGAAGAAAAAAGACACAGTCTTTTTGGAAATGAAAAATAGGTCGTATCTGGATGTTTTTGCGTCATGTCATCTAGACGCTAAAAATAGTGATCATATTTTACTTCCTTAGGAACTTTCGAATTTATAATATTAGTTTTTATCACTTACTTCTTCCAATCTGTATATTTGTCCCGTATAGTCATAGGTGGTATTAGCGGTTTGCCTCTCATAGCACACCATCCTACAGGATTCACTTCAGAACAGCACAGGTTTACCCAGAAGTCTTTAGAGTCGTCACTGCCGAAGCCTTCATACCGTAAAAGGCCCATGTATCCTTTGACCTGCAATTTTAGATTGTGTAATAAAACTATGAATTCGGAAAATGAATTCACCATCAGTCTATAGCAGTCCACTGCTGGACATAGGCCTCCCCTAATGAGCACCATCGCGCCCTTTCTTGGCTTGACGCATCTAGTCTCTTCCAGCAGCCTTTCGCAGATCGTCACTCCACCTAGCCAGAGGGCATCCTACATTACGTTTGCCGATTCGTAGTCTCTACTCAAGAACTCGTTTACACCAGCGGTTGTCGGATGTTCGGCAGATAATGCCATTTCAGTTTGCTAATTCTCTGGGCTATGTTAGTGGACACCTTGTCATGTCCATACACAACCATTATAGCTCCAAATAATACAATTTACATGATGAAAAAATATGGTCCAGTAACATTGACACTCTCACTTTTTGTTAATTCATGAGCAATCACAATATTGTACAGTATAAATTATCATTACTTTTCTTACTTACACAGAATTAACTGTATCAATCCAATGGTTCCTGGGTACTATAGCTCCAAATAATACAGTAGAATTTGCCTATAACAATTTTGTTTATAATGGCCAACTGTTTTTAGCGACAGATGTACAAATACAAGTTTTAACAGACATAATCAGAGAATCTGTGTGAGGGTAGAACTATGCAGGCATGTGACTGTTGGGTATATTTTTTTTAAATGGCATTGCATACAACAAAATTCTTATGAGGTTTCACCTTTATGGTATACTAGCGACCCGCCCCGGCTTCGCACGGGGATAGACATATTCCTTAATCTATAGAATGATATTCCTACATATGGATATCCTTCCTTCTTTCTTTCCTTCTTTGGTAAAAGAATTTTTGAAATCGGTCCAGTAGTTTCGGAGACGCACGCCAAAATCTATTTTGGGTTTTCTACCTTGGGTTACAATATTGCAATTTTCTTACAGATCCCTAATTTTTTTGAAAATTTTTTATAGCCTATACTGGACCATGATAATGTAGCTTTCCATTGGTGAAAGAATTTTTGAAATCGGTCGAGTAGTTTCGGAACCGCACGCCAAAAACTATTTTGGGTTTTCTACCTTGGGTTACAATATTGCAATTTTCGTTACAAACAAAAAAATCTTTCCTCTTTATAATATTAGTATAGATAAATAAAGTTGGTAGCCTATAATGCTATAAAGTTGAACACCTTTCCATGTCCATTTTAAATTACAACCAAAATAGCTCCAAATAATACATTGAAAATTGTATACATAATAAACAATACCTTCAAGACTGTAGCAACCCATAAATAATCAGTGTTTTTCTCATCATTTTCCTCTGTATCACTATTTCGAACCTCCACCTTCATGCCTTCAAATGTGCTATCCCACATTTCATGCAAGGGAGCATGTTTGAATAGACTGACCGGGGCAGCAAGAAAATCACAACCAAATAACTCATCTTTCCATTCATAGCTGTGTGATGCATTGGCGGATTGTTTGATGGGGCCAGCCTGAAATGTAAAAAAATAATGCTGTAGTCATATTAGATTTAAGAATTGAGCTAATAGGCAGTACTTGAATTTTTGCCTCTTATAATGTTGTATGTAATGCTGTTTGTATGTAGTTTTAGTTTTAAGTGTGTATGTTATGTATATTGTGATGTTTTTGTGGATTGACATCTGAAATAAATGAATAATAATAATAATAATAATAATGTATTTTTAATGTCCATTCAATAACATCAGTATAACATCAGTATAACATCAGTATAACATCAGTATAACATCAGTAACAACTCTAAATTTAAGTTACATAAAAGGTGCCAGATTTTAATTAAGAGTGTTATGTTATCTATTGCTACTTACAGATTCTATTATTAGTAAAAGACATTCCCACTAGTCAAAATTGTTAGCACTATTTTTACATGACTAGATGATTTAGGGTAATACTAGCTTTCGCCCGCTGCTTCGCACATGTTGTGCCTGGACAAAAAGTAGCCTATATGTTACTCCAGCACATACAATGTATACTTCAAATTTCATTAAAATTCATTCAGCTGCTACAACATGATTGATACACAAATATACATCCACAGTCCACACATCCTCACAAACGTTTGCATTTATAATATACTAGCTGCCGCCCGCGGCTTCGCTCGCATGGTACCCGGATAAAAAGTAGCCTATATGTTAATCCAGCACATGTACTAATATTGAAAGTTTCATTCAAATCCGTTCAGTAGTTTTTGTGTGAAAGCGTAACAAACATCCATATTTACAAACTTTTGCGTTCATAATATTAGTAGGAAGTAGGATCACATTCCAGGTTCTTATAATATTCATAACCATGATAGTTTAGGAATTCAAAAATACCTGTAATTTATATGCTCCTTGCCAGTGCTCCAATTGGGGTAGTGGCTCCAATGGGATGAACCCCTCCAAATGCTCAGCTCCCTCCATGAATTTAAACCTCCAATGACAGTGGTGCCTTCTTGAGTTACTAGCATGACATCTCAGCGAGCAAAATTTATTGTTGCGCGGATAGAACTGCTCTCTGCGGCCAACACGACTGCACAGTTCACATATTGCTAAAATAGAGATTATATTGTAATAATTCTATTTTTTGTTAGTGTTTTGGTTGGCATAGCACTACTTTTAGTTTAGTGTTTGCTTCAGGTATATTTACATAGTGGCTTTTGAGCTACAGCTGGGCAAATGTCAACGAGATTCAAGTATTATATCAAGCAACGAAAGGTGCTATTTTGAATTATTACTACTACTACTAATTGAACAATAATTATTCAGTAAGTACCTAGGTATAATCATTTAATTCATTCTATGCTCCCAACGCATGTATGTCTCAGCACTCACCCTGGGAACCCTAGCTTGAGGTAATTTTTTAAGCAAATTGCAAACAATCAATACCACAGCGAGCGTGGTCGAGGTGGGTAAAGCAATGATGATAAATAATAAGTACGAACTCACCAAAACTTTTAGCATCCAAAGGAATTACAGTAAGATCGTCAACAACGTACGACTCCTGAGCAGCACCAGAGTCTTCTATTGAATTCACTACGTCTCCGGCGTGATAACAAGCCATAGTTCAGTTAGAATCATTGAGTAAGCTAATGCCGCCGCGAACACTTCAATACACATGACTATTTTATTTATTACTTACTTGATCAAGCAAGCAATAAAACTCGGAGACTCATCAACTGTTCATAAAACATATTTATATTTCTCCTAATACATCATGGTTCTACGAAAACGAAGACGAATAGGTAGACAGTGCGCTTATTTTTATTTTCTTTCGAAAGCAAAATAAAAATGGCGAACGCTGTGAAGTTGGGCACTACCACCACCACCACCACCACCGACCACCACAGAACACTAATTAATAACTACAGCTGCTACAGCTACATTTAGTTATCTCCTCGTAGACAGTGTTTTTTCTCTGTCTACGTATCTCCTGTTCTGGCGGAGAGCAATTAAACACTATGGACTACGGACGGGCAGGCACTTCGTCGGGGTACCCTATAAGCGCAACGATGGAACTATACTGTCCTGTCACTAATGTCAACCAAAAAAATTATGGGGTTTTCTGGCCTCGGAACAATAAAAATACAATAAACATTATATTGTATTTATTGTTCCAAGTTCCTGGCTTACACACGATACGACTATCATTTACCCCCTGTATCGCTATCGGGGTCGTGGGATCACTTCGGACCCACCATACCCCTGGCCATATCCCTGAGGGTAGGGTGGGATGAAACCATACCACCATAGAGATGCGACCTAAGGACTTCCACGTACCTATGAAAGTATTTATTCATATTATAAGTTTTATTTGATAAGTCACAATTAAGATAATCTTATCGCGTTTCAAGTGTCCTTCTTGCAACAGGTAAGTAAACTTCACACTAATAACTCCTTGTACAAGTTAATAAGCTGTTTTTCGAAAGCTTGCACTATGGGAACTAGATGGCTGATAGAATTCGTACCGATACACTTTTGGTTTTGTAAATACATACTTACAATCATAATACCTACTACAACACCCAGACCCGGAAGAAATATTTGCAGAACATACAAACATTTCTCCCGAAGCGGGAATCGAATAATCGAAATCGAACACTCGCCCGCCACGCCAGCCATCGAGATCGTTGAATTCAAACTTTTGTTTCTTTCTTTCATCTTTCATGTTATCGTCGAAATATCTGTACATATTTACGAAAAATTACCTCGGAAGAACTAAAGTTTATTAAAATTAATGGCTCTACTTTGTGGCAAATATCGATACCATCGCCACGAAATATATAAAAATTGTTCAGTTACTGCACCATGAAATCACCATAAGGCATACATTAGACAAATTAAGAACATTATATTCGAAGTGTTTTTGTTCAAGTTCGACTTGCTCTGAGAAGTTCAAATTATTTTTAAGTTGCAACGTGTCATTTTTTGTAAATGTTGATATATTAATATATGTCATGTCTAAGTTTGTTTAAATGGGTTAAATCCTGTTGGTGGAATGAAATTGTCACAATCGCCTTAAAAAAAAAGAAAAGAAAATAAACTGAACCCTCAGAACAAATTGTTCTGAGACTGAACCTCAGAACAATTGTTCTGAGAACTGAACAGGGGCCCTATTCACGATGACCAAAGAAAACGAGCCACGTAACGAGCCAAATGTCATCGTGTCTCTAAACACAAACGAGACACGCCATGGTGTGAAATCAAAAACTGTATTCTGCATGCCATAAGACTAGTTGTCTATGACCGTGTTTTGGTTTTACGTGATTCGTTCAAAATCAAGCATCCGGTCTTTCGGAAAACGATCGGTTTTAGATTGATTTTATTTTTTTGTTTACAATTTTCATCTCAAGTAAATAAATATTGAATTATAAAATTGCTAAACTCTTTCTACTAATACTTTCGTTATATTTTAAAGTTTAGAGAACAAAAAAATATATATATATAACGTAAAATGGTTAGCTACATCAAACCAACCACAACTTGTTTCCGAACGAATTATCAATCAAAATATTGACTGACATATTGCATTGTTTGTTTTGAAAAAAACTTGGATATACATGTCATGTCTAAGTTTGTTTAAATGGGTTAAATCCCGTTGGTAAAATGAGTTTGTCACAATCGCCTTCAAAAGAAAAGAAAATAAACTGAACAGAGCAAGTAACTGTCACTGACAGTTGCTGATGTTAATCAAAATATTCTACCGGCCAGTGTGTTGTCTTTGGTTGGAATCGAATGATAAAAGAAATTATTATTATCTGTGGTATAAGAAAAATATGGCGGCAGAAAGATTTTGGGAACATCCCGTGTCGTAGTGTTCAAAAAGTTTGCAAATCGAAATAAATGAAGAAATCAGTTAAAAATTACAATACAATACAATACAACATTATTGTAAAACACATCGGATAAAATTAAAATAAAACAAAATAGGCAGAAGAGAACAATGAGATTTACGTTTTGAGTTTACATACTTACATAATATTTTAACGGAGTGATAAAAATGGACGTTGTTCTTCGAAGACAACGTATGATATGCTGGCGCCAGCAACGCCCACACATAAATAGGAGACTGTCAAGGGATTCTGCTGAGCTGGACCCTAAATTTTTCGTGCTATTTTATAAGGTGGCCAAAGAGTTGTTTTGGTATTGTGCGGCGTTCTTGGAGGCAGGCTAGTTAATTCTGGGCCTCAGAGATGTTCTAGCATTACAACAGAAGTCAAAGTATTGTGTTAGCTAAACTTAATTTATTGAACAATAATAAAATGGTACCTAGGTTAGGTATTAGGTTAGACTGAAACCTACTATATTTACTGTATTTTTCCAGATACTTACAACCCTCAATTTCCTGATCACCAGTAGCTATCAAAAGCCAGTGGGAAACTTTTGGTTAGCACCTGTAAGCCTCTGCATAGAGTAAGCGGTGAATGCCTTGAATGATGCCAACCTACATCAAATTTCCTACCTCCGAACAAGAGAGGAATTAAATCAAACAAGGGTAATATTTTAATCAACTATTTATTTTAGTAGGTATTACATAATAGTATTTGTGAGAGTATCAGCGAACTAAAATAAATTAATTTAAATTTTAATTAATAAAATTTCACTTTCATTATATTAGTAGAATATAATCTTTATTTCCAAAAACATGAAAGTATGTACCTACCTATAAAAACAATAACAATGATTTCTGCCTCGTTTCAGATTTGCAACAGTGACTTAAAGGCATACCTACTCATGTGCTACATTAGGAGGGGCAGCTCATGACAGTTATATTATGTTAAATAAATCAGAAATCATGAGATGTGTGTGTGTGTGTGTGTGTGTGTGTTAGTGTTAAAGTATGGGTACATGGGGTTGCGTAGGTATAATAAGTAATAATAAATGCATTAAAACCATAAAACACAAAAATACTCACAGCACACATGCTATGCATATCTAAAGTTTCACTCAATCCATGCAGCCATTTAGAAGTAAATTATGAGGCACAAGCATCGTCACATCTTCACAAACTTTTGCATTCACAATAAAAGAGCTATGTTAAGTTATGTTATTTTAAGTTACATGTGCATATTAAGAAGTTTAGTGTATATGTGTAAGCATGACTGTGTGCGTGTGTTTTAGATTGTTACATTTAAATTGTTATATTTCAGAGCTGCCCACGCACTATGCCAACACGTGGATCAGAAGCAATTGCTGTACGCAATACAGCCTCAGTACATGTCTGGTCCACTGCGCCAGGGCTTCTACGACATCCTCATTGCGATGCATCTCGAGTCGCACGCCACTACCATGTGAGTACACCAGCTTCGCTTGAACAGCATCTAGAAAAGAACAGAATTATGAAATACTAGGTGGCAGCACAGGTAAAGTACGCGCTATCGTTGCGTTTTGAGCTTTACGCCGGTAATTTCAAGCAAACTAAAGCTTTCCAATATTATAGTATACATACATACATATTATAACGCCGTATCCCTAATGAGGTGGGCAGAGCCACAAGTAAACATAATAAAACTTGCAACCACTTCTGATCCAAACTTCCAAGATGGATATGGCGAACCATGGTGACAGGTGATCAGCCCATCGCCCATATAGGTGGTCCATCATTTTGGAGAAGATCCCTTTGTCGCCTTTTACGACATGCTCGGGGAGAGAAGCATATAGTATAACCCCCGGATACTCAAATGCATCAGAGTTGAGCACGTCTCAATCTCAAGTGACGAGTTTTTGACTTCTGTCATTCCGTTCCGTTCCGTTTTGTAATTTAAAGTACTTATCTGTATTCAAATTTAATTATTGAGATCGTAGCTTTATTAAAGTGATTGTGTGAACTTTAGTTTCGTTCGTTATTTTATTGCCTGCATGCATGCAGGCAATCTCCCTTAAGCGCAAGCTCATTGACGTATGCATTCTCCCTATCCTCACGTACGGCGCGCAGACTTGGTCTTTGACGGCTCAGCAGAGGTCCACACTCGGGGCTTGCCAGCGAGCGATGGAGCGCAGTATTCTCGGAGTAAAACTCACTGACCGAATACGCAACACCATACTGCGCTCCAAAACAAAAATCGCTGACGTTGCTCGGAAAGCAGCCACTTTGAAGTGGAACTGGGCAGGGCACGTCTGCCGTATGTCGGATGACCTATGGGCGAAAACCACTACCGAGTGGGCTCCTAATGGTGGTAAACGGCATCGTGGCAGACCAACACTGAGATGGCGGGACGACTTGGACTCATTCATGAAGGATTGGTCCTCCAAAGCACAGGATAGAGAAAGGTGGAAGGGGGATAGGGAGGCCTTTGCCCTGCAGTGGGACGATAATGGGCTAATAATAATAATAATAATAATAATAATGCATGCCCATAATGTCTAAGAATCAAGAAGATAATTATATAACAGACAAGTTCTTACTTTTTTTGCTAGTTTTTGTTTTTTCCAGGGAGGTGTGCAAAAACGAGTTCGTGATCCCCCTGGGACCGGAACTGAAGGCGTTGTACGAAGACCCAGAGATGGGGCACAGCCTCCGCTCGCTGCAAACAGAGAGTGTTCGACCGCAGATGAAGAATGAAAACAGCAAGCAAACTCACGTGATATCTGTAAAGATTTTAAACTTAATTTTGTTCTGACACATGTAATTTTAACTGTGAATTCCTACAAATAGGTACTGAATGTTGTTATTTCGATAGAAAATCTTCCAGTCCCAATTTATCTTCATCTCGCAAAACATCTTGTTTCAGAGAGAGTATAACGGAGATCAGCAACTTTTACTCCCCCTACTTACCGCTGGAGGTGGTCCGTGAGTTCGTGATGCAGGCGTTGGCGGACGCAGTTACAACCAACCAAGTGCACAACCGCGACCCCGTGGGCGGCACCAATGAGAACCTCTTCTTGTGAGTACACTCTTCCTGTCAGTACACTCTTTCTGTGAGTACACACTTACTGACAGTACACTCTTCCTGCGAATACCTTCTTCCTGTAAGTACACTCTTCCTGCGAGTATAATTTCCTGACAGTACATTCTTCCTGTTAGTACTCTTCCTGTGAGTACACTCTTACTCAAATTTTTACTGCCTTACCCACAAGTTTCCATAATCTGAAATTCTTTATTGTACACGCACGAAACGTAACAAATACACACAAAACATTAAAAAGTACATGTACAAAGGCGAGCTTAACTCTTAAAGAGTTTTCTGCCAGCAAACCTGTGAGGCAAGGGAGAGGCTTTAACATAAGTGGAAGTTATGTGTACAGAGACATAAAAAAGAAAAACATAAAGATAAGCTTACAAATATAATAAACTAATAAGATATACTACACACAATATAAATATATACAAATAATATATATCTACAAAAATATATACAATATATACATACATATAAATAAATATTATAAAAAAATTAAACATTATTATTTTAAATATTATTACACCATCATCATCATCATCATCATCATTTTCCTGCCCTTATCCCACTAGGTGGGGTCGGCACAACATGTTTTCCTCTTCCATCTTCTCCTATCATTCGTCATCTCAGTACTCACTCCTTTCATACGCATGTCCTCTTTCACACAATCCATCCATCTTTTCTTAGGCCTTCCTCTGTCCGTGTATCCATCCACATTCATATTCAGCACTTTCCTTGTAACACGACTTTCTTCCCTCCGCATAACATGCCCACGCTAACCTATCACTCTATTTTCTTAGAGGCCTTCAGGCGGCCTAAAAACTCCGTCACAAGAGTTGGCCACTAGCTCATACGAACTTACTTACTTATTATTACACCGATTACCTGAAAGTTTTTAATGATATTAGAGATTGTCTTTGTAAATAAATTTTTGAAGTTTCTATAAATGTTTCTAATTATGTCCTATAGAAGGAAAAGACGAGCACAGGAACAACATCTGAACGACATACAACTGAGGCATAGAGTGGAAGCCATCATAGCTTTTGCTCACGACTTCGTAGGCGATCTGCAGAGCGATCAGTTGAGGTAACATCGGCATAACCCTGCTTTAAAAAAAAATTCTATAAATCTCACTTATATTATAAATGCGAAAGTTTGTGAGTTTGGATGTTTGTGCCTCAATCACGCCTAAACGGCTGAACGGATATATACTGGATTAACATATAGGCTATTTTTCATCTGGGTACCTACTACGCGAGCAAAGACGCGAGAGGCAGCTAGTATAAATATAAATATTTGAGGACATTATCATACAGCACCATCTAGCCCCCAACTAAGCAAAGGGAGCCAGATGGCTAATAGAATACTCCCGCAGCGGGAATCTAACCCAATCAATCAATGCTTGTGGCCACCAGAAACAATATTACTAGCTTGAACTGATTAAATATTATGTACGCATATTTTTCTTGCTTTCAGACGTTACCAAGAAATCAAGCAGTCAGATTTGCCGAGCGCCGTGGCTGCCAAGAAGACCAGGGAATTCCGCTGTCCGCCCAGAGAACAGATGAACTCAGTTTTAAGGTAAGTGTCTCGTCTTGTTTCAAAGTCGAAGTCTATAGTAGGTAAATAAGCACACAATCTACATCGTCGAAACTAGTGTGGTGTATAAATCCTCTTGTTATGAGGCATACTGACAAGTGGACGCAATTTGAGTCAACTGACAAATAACTGCGCGATAATTTCGTCCGTTTCTGCAACATAAAAGTCATTAAATTTTATTACCCTGGACATTCAACTAAATGTATTAGGGATGTAAAATCTTACTTCTTACTTATATTATAAATGCGAAAGTTTGTGAGTTTGGATGTTTGGATGTTTACATTAAGTAAAAAAATTCGGCTCGCTTCGCTCGCATTTGTTTGAAGCTCGCTTCGCTCGCTAACTTCTAGAGACTTCTAGAGATGATTTAAAGCTACATTAAGTTAAAAATTTCGGCTCGCTTCGCTCGCATTGGTTTGAAGCTCGCTTCGCTCGCTAGCTTCTAAAGACTTCTAGAGATGGTTTAAAGCTACATTGAGTTAAGAATTTCGGCTCGCTTCGCTCGCATTGGTTTGAAGCTCGCTTCGCTCGCTAACCTCTAGAGACTTCTAGAGATGGTTTAAAGCTACATTAAGTTAAAAATTTCGGCTCGCTTCGCTCGCATTGGTTTGAAGCTCGCTTCGCTCGCTAACTTCTAGAGACTTCTAGAGATGGTTTAAAGCTACATTGAGTTAAAAATTTCGGCTCGCTTCGCTCGCATTGGTTTGAAGCTCGCTTCGCTCGCTAACTTTTAGAGACTTCTAGAAATGGTTTAAAACTACATTGAGTTAAAAAATTTGGCTCGCTTCGCTCGCATTGGTTTGAAGCTCACTTCGCTCGCTAACCTCTAGAGACTTCTAGAGATGGTTTAAAGCTACATTAAGTTAAAAATTTCGGCTCGCTTCGCTCGCTAACTTCTAGAGACTTCCAGAAATGGTTTAAAACTACATTGAGTTAAAAAATTTGGCTCGCTTCGATCGCATTGGTTTGAAGCTCGCTTCGCTCGCTAGCTTCTAAAGACTTCAAGAGATGGTTTAAAGCTACATTGAGTTAAGAATTTCGGCTCGCTTCGCTCGCATTGGTTTGAAGCTCGCTTCGCTCGCATTGGTTTGAAGCTCGCTTCGCTCGCTAACTTCTAGAGACTTCTACAGATGGTTTAAAGCTACATTAAGTTAAAAATTTCGGCTCGCTTCGCTCGCTAACTTCTAGAGGCTTCCAGAAAAGGTTTAAAACTACATTGAGTTAAAAAATTTGGCTCGCTTCGCTCGCATTGGTTTGAAGCTCGCTTCGCTCGCTAGCTTCTAAAGATTTCTAAAGATGGTTTAAAGCTACATTGAGTTAAGAATTTCGGCTCGCTTCGCTCGCATTGGTTTGAAGCTCGCTTCGCTCGCTAACTTCTAGAGACTTCTAGAGATGGTTTTAAGCTACATTAAGTTAAAAATTTCGGCTCACTTCGCTCGCATTGGTTTGAAGCTCGCTTCGCTCGCTAACTTTTAGAGACTTCTAGAAATGGTTTAAAACTACATTGAGTTAAAAAATTTGGCTCGCTTCGCTCGCTAACTTCTAGAGACTTCTAGAGATGGTTTAGGAAGGTAGCAAAGGCAGCAAAGATCGCATAGGCAGCAAAGATCGCATAGGCAGCAAAGATCGCATAGGCAGCAAAGATCGCATAGGCAGCAAAGATCGCATAGGCAGCAAAGATCGCATAGGCAGCAAAGATCGCATAGGCAGCAAAGATCGCATAGGCAGCAAAGATCGCATAGGCAGCAAAGATAGCATAGGCAGCAAAGATCGCATAGGCAGCAAAGATCGCATAGGCAGCAAAGATCGCATAGGCAGCAAAGATCGCATAGGCAGCAAAGATAGCAATATCGAATTAACACATTAAAATATAATGTAACTAACCTAGGTAATGTACATTACCGTCGTACTGATAACTTGTGTTTAGAGTACGTACCTACCCACAGAACACTAATGTATTAATACGATATAGGTACTTACTCAAACACAAGTTATCAGCACGATGTCGAAACACGCAAAGCCAACGGAGGAATGCCGCCCGATACGACAGGCTCAGCGCTTTTATACAAATCCTTCGTAAACAACAAGATGGCGGCGATGTCGTACCGGTAGTCGTTCAGTGACTTACATTAAAATCATAAATTGACTTTTATATTAATTTAACTAACATCTAAAATCAGGATATTAATTTACGGAACTTTACACTAAAAAAAAAATAAGATAGTTCCTATAATGATTATGTAGATAAAATTAAATATTCGTAGATATTTGTATTCCTGTTTTTTTTAAGACTAATTTTATTTTGAGTAGTTTCTATAAATTATTACCAGAATACGGTTAAAAATTTGTTTAAAAGATTGTGATTTTCTATGCTGTTTTTTAGTAGATATTATATAGTTTATTTATAAAAGACTGATTATTAATACTTTGTTTCATAAAAACATCGTTGTCTTATTTTTTCCTATTCCGTCTGATAGGAACCCGCAATTAAAATGGACGCTTTTATTATAAATTCAAAGTGTTAGGGTTTCTAAAATGTATAGCGAATTATGTATGTTGTTTTACCATTATAATTATATAAAAATCGAAGAACTATTATTTTAATGTAGGAAAGTTTTTCAATTGTATTTATAAGATGTCATTTCCGGTGATTAACACCACGAGGACAAGGTTGTTTTATATTAGGTATGTATATAATAAGTATTTGATTGGCATAATTGATATTTTAAATTATGGGTAGCTTATATCAGTAGGATTAATTCATTTTTATTGTATTTTTTTAATTTACACTTCTATTGTTAAGCCCCACGATTGGTCTGAAGTTTTGCAACAATGACGCTAGCCAATCACAGAGCCGCTCGGGCTGTGATTGGAAAAGCGTTTTGCCACCAAATCGGGGAGCTATTTTTTGAAACTTGTAACGAGATATGAGTTTGGAAGGACATTCTGAGGAAGAAGCATGATACCTACTTAAGTTTTGAGTGTAACAGTTTTATATATTTTATAAAACTGTTACACTAATAATAGTTACTAAATAATAGTTCTTCGATTTTTATATAATTATAATGGTAAAACAACATACATAATTCGCTATACATTTTAGAAACCCTAACAAAAGGTTAATTGAGTAATAGGTAGGACCTACCTGGTAGGTGTTACTAGTTTAGAAAAGAGTAAATGGAGTAAAAGGAGTAAACTTGACTATATACTTGTCCTAAGCCTCGAGCTCAACTATATACCTACTTGTCTTACCCCCGAATACTCAAACGCAACTTAGAGTTGAGCACGTCTCAACTCACGGTTTTTTGACAGTTTCTGATGATAATCTGTCAAAAAATCGTCATTTGAGACGTGCTCAATTTTGAGATGCGTTTGAGTATTCGGAGGTTAGGCCTTTTACGAAATCTACTAGGTAATTGTGATGTTTTTACAGGCTTCAAGCACATGGACCAGGAAGAAGAATCTTGGAAAGAGAATTGTCCTTGTGGCGAGGAGCTCATCGTCAGGATGAACGAGATCCACGAGAGCCTCATGGTGCATGTGTCTCTCAACGCTCTGCAAGAGCCACTGTCTGAGGTAACTATTACTAATCATAACGTAAATAACATTTGGAATTTCTTGGAAAACATTTATCTATGGAGCGAAAGTCTTTAGAGAGAACTAGAAAGAGTTGAAGGTGTGAAAGGTTAATTATAGTTGAAAGAGAACTAGAATAAGTGAAAGTATAATTAAAAAAAAAATGTCAAGTGCGAGTTGGATCCGCACACGAAAGGTTCAGTAGGTACTAGTGCAAAAAAAAACTAGAATCTACAGTAATTTTTATTATAAAAGTGTCTTATAATAATTTGACGGCCTCGGTGGCGTGGCGGGCGATTACTCGGCAGAGGCGCAAGAGGCGCGGGTTCGATTTCCGCTGCGGAAGAAATTGCATGATCTGTAAATATTTGTTCCGGGTCTGGGTGTTGTGGTAGCATGGTACTCGTAGTTTCTGATACCCACGACACAGGGAATCCTAATGTGGGGTCAGGACTATGTATGTGACTGTTGGGTGCTATTTATTTATTTATTGTACCTACAGGCCATAGAAGAACCGGCAAAGAAGACTCCAGAAGAGAAGTTCCGTAAAGTCCTGATCGGCACTATTGTCAGTTGGGCCGAGGAGTCGCAGATCGAGACGCCCAAACTCGTCAGAGAAATGTTCAGGTAATTTTACTCACATCTCTGTTCCAGGTACCAAACAAAAAAAAATGTATCTTCGTTGCCATTTATGTTTTACACTATTTATATGTTAATTCATGTAACATGATGAAACTGGCAGATATATTACAGACTCCTAATGATAATAATAATATATTTCTTCCTTCCAGTCTCCTAGTCCGTCAGTACGACGCTGTTGGCGGACTGATCCGTGCTCTCGAGAAGACTTATGTGATAAACGCGAAGACGAAGCTGGATGTAGCGGAGATGTGGGTGGGGCTGAGCCAGATCCGCGCGCTGCTGCCTGTGCAGATGAGCCAGGAGGAGGAGGAGCTCATGAGGAAGAGACTCTGGTGAGCCATCATTCCTATTTAGATCAAGAATATACGTAAGACTAAGTTGGAGGTGCGAAGTTGTAGGTGGGATTGTGCCAGATCCGCGCACTGCTGCCTGTGCAGATGAGCTAGGAGGAGGAGGAGCTCATGAGGAAGATACTTTGGTGAGCCATCATTCCTATTTAGATCAAGAATATACGTAAGACTAAGTTGGAGGTGCGAAGTTGTAGGTGGGATTGTGCCAGATCCGCGCGCTGCTGCCTGTGCAGATGAGCCAGGAGGAGGAGGAGCTCACGAGGAAGAGACTCTAGTGATCCATCATACTAATTAAGATTTAAAAAAGACTGACTTGTCCTTAGAATAGAAGCAAACAAACAATTCCAAACCTATGATTAATAAGACTGAGATATAGTTTGTTTACTTTATTATATTTGAAACTCATCAGATATTATATCTTATTTCAGGAAACTCGTGAACAACCACACCTTCTTCCAGCTGATTTAATCAGGTATGTTTTGTTTACTATAAAACACAACTACTTACTACTACTACTACTACTACTACTACTACTACTACTTATGCTCAGACCAAATAAAAAGAGTAGACGCCGCGCCGCGAACAACAAAAGTGAAGCCACACAAAACCGTACTCCTGCAAGTAAACATACACGCTCACGCACACACCTACACTAAAACCATGCTCATCGCTCTAAGTACGTCACGAGTCTTAAAAATAGAATGATGCCTTCCTGTGTAGTGTAAACTTGTAAAAACAGCAGCAAATCACATAAAAAGTCTCACGGAATCACTTTTCACTTGTAAGTGCTTCAAATAGCATCGTTTCTTAATTATTATACTGTGAATTTAGGTTACTTGGAACACACAACCTTAAAACCTTCGACACACACATAGATAAAATGGCGGCTTCACTTTTGTTGTTCGCGGCGCGGGGTCTTTTCTTTTTATTTGGTCTGAGCCTACATGGTTCAATTTGGGAAAATTGTGTCATAAAAAATGTTGATTTTTTTAAATATAGAACTCTCTAAATTCACATACAAACATGACCCACAATACAGAGGGACACTAGGATTATGTGTCTTGGGTATCAGAAACTGCGAGTACAGTACAGTCAACGGATCTTGACACTCGTGAAGTTAGCAGTTTGACATGCGCAGTGAAGTTTTTTCATACTGTCTACTGCTCGAAACGGCTAACTTCACGAGTGCCTAGATCCGTTGACCGTACTGTACCACAAATTGCCTGCTTTTTCTTGATAGGCACTTGATATGAATAAGTAAGTAAATAGATACCTATTATGTATGGTATGTATGTTCGTATGAGCTAGTGGCCAACTCTAGTGACGGAGTTTTTAGGCCGCCTAAAGGCCTCCGTCATGGCTTAACGACTTAAAAGCCGGGACCGACAATGTAACGTGCCCTCCGAAGCACGGAGGCACTCAGCTCGCAATGCCACTTGCGGTCAATAAACTTAATTTATTGAACAATAATAAAATGGTACCTAGGTTAGGTATTAGGTTAGACTGAAACCTACTATATTTACTGTATTTTTCCAGATACTTACAACCCTCAATTTCCTGATCACCAGTAGCTATCAAAAGCCAGTGGGAAACTTTTGGTTAGCACCTGTAAGCCTCTGCATAGAGTAAGCGGTGAATGCCTTGAATGATGCCAACCTACATCAAATTTCCTACCTCCGAACAAGAGAGGAATTAAATCAAACAAGGGTAATATTTTAATCAACTATTTATTTTAGTAGGTATTATATATATACATAACAGTATTTGTGAGGTCAATGAGAGCATCAGCGAACTAAAATAAATTAATTTTATTAGATTCTTTGAAAAAACTTTCACTTTCATTATATTAGTAGAATATAATCTTTATTTCCAAAAACATGAAAGTATGTACTTATAAAAACAATAACAATGATTTCTGCTTCGTTTCAGATTTGCAACAGTGGCCTAAAAATAAAAGGCATACCTACTCATGTGCTACATTAGGAGGGGCAGCTCATGACAATTATATTATGTTAAATAAATGCATTAAAACCATGTAAAACACAAAAATACTCAATTTTCTTTAACTTATTAAGTACTACCTGCCGCCTGCGGCTTCGCTCGCCTATTACCAAGATAAAAAGTAGCTTAATGTTATTCCAGCACACATACTATGTATATCCCAAGTTTCACTCAATCCGTGCAGCCATTTAGAAGTAAATTATGAGGCACAAGCATCGTCACATCTTCACAAACTTTTGCATTCACAATAAAAGAGCTATTAGTTAGGTTAGGTTAGTACCTACTACAACTACTACTAGCCCCTAGTTCTTTCGAACCCTGTGTGGTGAAAAGATTCAAAGTCCGCCTCAAAAGCTCCTTTTGTGCACTAGGGCTCCGGGTGAATAATATTCTGTACACTAGGGTTAGGTTATTTCACTTATTTACCACATCATTTATTAGAGATATTATTCACTGGTACCTAGATTATATTATTTATTATACAAATAATCTATTCTGCTATTAAATAGTCTAAAGAAGACTAATTTATTTACATAATTAGTAAAAACACAACCTCGTTTTAGCAAAACACGCAATATTGAAGCATGTAATTTTGACAATTCAAAACGAGCCTCGTCTCGCGCCTACTCTCGTTTATGAAATCTGACATTGTCACATCAACATCATGCAGAATACGATAACACGGTAATTCCACACGTTTTCCCGCGTCTCGTTTTGTTTGGTCATCGTGAATAACGTCCCAGAGCAAGCTGTCACTGACAGTTGCTGATGTTAATCAAAATGTTCTACCGGCCAGTGTGTTGTCTTTGGTTGGAATCGATTTATAATAGAAATCGTTATTATCTGTGGTATAAGAAAAATATGGCGGCAGAAAGATTTTGGGAACATCCCGCGTCATAGTGTTCAAAAGTTTGCAAATTGAAATAAAATGAAGAAATCGGTTAAAAATTACGTTTTGAGTTTACATATATATTATAAATTCAATCAATTCCCAACACTAATAGAGGTATGGTATGGTTTCAGCCCATCCTACCCCCAGGGATATGGCCAGGGGTATGGTGGGTCTGAAGTGCTCCTGACGCTATATAAATCATCTACTATAGATGGTAAGAGGCCTTAGTTAAAAAAAGAGGTTCCCAGTCACTGCATGGCTTTTTTTATGGAGTGAGTTTTTATTTGAAAACCTGAGATAGTAGTTATATTCTCTATGCCTGAGACCATAGAGAGCAAACACTTAGAGCACACGAGCACACGATCATCTAATCGTCACAGTCAAAACATAACATTGTCAATGTCCTGTCAAACTAAAATTTTTGTATTGTACCACCAAGTGTTGTTGCATTGTAGTATGTGATGCTAAGAAAGTTTATAGATAAATACAGATACTGATTGAAATAACTTGATTACTCTTGCTAGTAAATGGTAAAAAGTAAACAAGTAACTGATTGTTTGTTTTCGCTCTGTTTACGTTTCGGTTTTGCGCCGTGTGTAATAGTGATACTGAATTAAGCAGGTAAGTTTGTACCCTTGTGCGTACGTTTTGTCGTTTTCATTACCTAGCCTACCTATCTTGACAATATTTTTCTTATACCTAACAAAATTCTTATATCTCTACAACCTAGAAGAAGCTATTCATCTTTAATACATTGATTATGTATATTTTTTACAAATACACCGCATGTTTCACAAAATATTGCATCATAGTACTTCTTGCATCAGGTACGTTATTCTGAGAGCTAACGAAGTTTATTTGCTGTTCTGAGATAGAGTATTGGTTATTTCTATTCCTTGGAGCTATGCTACCTACTTTGTAGGTAGTAGCTAAGCTAGCATTTGGTAGGTACTAGAAACATCGATTCTTCGCATAACACAACACAGGTAGTAGGTACCTCCCCAGCCATAGACAAAAGTTACGTATTTTGTAAATTGTAATCTATTTTTAATTACAGTGCGTCCAACGTAACTTGGCGTGCGTGAAGTTAGCCGTTGGACATGCGCAGTGTAGCTTTTTCATACTAAATTGTTTACTGCGCATCGAAACGGCTAACTTCACGCACGCCAAGTTACGCTGGGCGCACTGTATGTTTATTTTGTATTTTTTTCTTCTAAAGTCTTCTTTAATTTAAAATACTGTTCCAAATAACAGCATTGTAGGTACAAAGTTGTTAGTGAAGAAATTAAAATTGTGATTCTGATCTGATTGCACAACTTACTTTTGTATTTATTCATCATACCTATCCCTATATTATAATTTTCATACACTGGTATTGGAAAATAGAAAGATTGTTAGTGAAGAAATTAAAATTGTGATTCTGATCTGATTGCACAACTTACTTTTGTATTTATTCATCATACCTATCCCTATATTATAATTTTCATACACTGGTATTGGAAAATAGAAAGATAATTGCATAGAAGGTAAAAAATGTAATTTTGATTTTTAACAAACATTGAATTCTGTCCATGTGCAATGTCATAATTATTATGGGTGTAAAATAATGAGATGGCAAAAACCTAAATAAGGTCCGATAGGTAATCTGACCCCATATTTCACAATTTACTTCTCTCATAATATTATCTAGATTTGTTGGACACCTATAAGAATAAAGTGAATGGAAAACAACGACCTTGAGATTTATTCATTCCATCTGTTTCAGCTATATCAATAAAAAATGGGAAAGGGTAAGAGAAATTCATGATTCAATAATTTTAATCCATCTAAATTATTTTAGTATTTAGTTTTTACCTACATATAAAAATTCAATGGATTTTTAGTAATCTTTAAGCTTTAAATAAATTAACCATTATTCATTAACCACCTGATTTTGGAGGCTTTTAAGTGAAGAGATATTGAATAAATATTACTCCAAGATCATACATAAAACCATTTAATAATGGTATATACCATTTATTAATTATTAATACCATATAATAATACAAACTAATATTATGAGCAATGAAGCTATAATAATAATATAAACATTATGTTGTAGGTAAGAAGAAGGGAGGTGGCAAAGCTACAACTGGTAGTGTTGAAGCTTCTCTCAGCTCTTTGAGCATAGCGGACAGTGGGGCTTCAACCTTGCAGGCAGTTGAAGAGGAAGAAAGTGTGGGGCTGACTGGCGGCAGTAGTCGTAAGAAGAAACCACAAAAAGCTGTTGCAAAGGTACTTCCTGCTCACTCTTACTAGAACATTATTGCCAACAGCCCAAAGTCCTTCTCTGGTACTTCAAGAAGTTGATCTGGATGGGGAAGGATTAGCAGGAGGTCAATGATGTCAGTGCAAATCTTTGTTCCCCCACTAATTAGAATTAGGTACATCATTTATCTGTAAGTTAATTCTACATGCTCAACATATTAAATGTTGACCTGGATTGAACATACTAACAGTCATATGTTAGGACAAATAAAAATACCTACTACTATTTGTGCCACTACTTCAGTAGAAAATAATAATTTAAATATATTTAAGTAGATACCTATATTATACTACAGATACTAGGTAAGAAATGCCTGACGATTTTGTATAATCACTTATCTATATTTTAGCCTGAGCCTATTGAAGAGAAAAAAGATGACAAGCCACAAGAAGAAGCACCAAAAGAAGAAGAGGAAGAAAGTTTTGGATTGACTGGTGGTGCACGTAAGAAGCCACAGAAAGCTACTGCAAAGGTAACTTTAAAATATAATTGGACCAATAATGTTTTGTTGTAAGAATTTACTTAGGTATACTTATTAGTATATGTATAGTCCTAAAAAAGTATTATTTGCAGTTTTAAACACAGGAACGGGTATTAAATATCTCTTCTTTCTCTCTCTTAACCTATCCTCAGCTTTTCTGATATTTTTAGCCTGAACCTTTCGAAGAGAAAAAAGATGACATACCATCGGTATCAACTACGGCCCCACCCAAAGCGGAGCCGCCACAAGAAGAAGAAGAAACTGTCGGACTAGGGCTAACGGGCGGCGCTAAGAAAAGCAGAAACAGAAAGAAGAAATCAGCTCAAGCTGCTCAGCCAGGCGCTCAATCGGGTCAACCTACCGCTCAATCGAGTCAACCACCCTCTCAAGCGGTCCAACCAGGCCCTCAACCGGGGCAACCCCAGATACCTGGGTTTGGCCGCGGGCAACCTCAAATGCCAGGTTTTGCGGGGCCTCCTCAAGAACAGCCAAGCGCATCAGGTATAAATAAGTATTTGCTTCTTTCTTACGTATTTATAGTACACTTCGTACAGATCGTTCAAGGGTTCCTTACATTAAAAAGAAAAATGGAACCCTTATAGGATAACTTTATTGTCCGCCCGAAGTTCTTCTCAGGACCTGTTAGAGATTTAAACTTGAAATAACCATCCTAAGGTACCCTGGAGATGTAAAAAATTCGAACATCTAAATAAAGTTATCAAAGAATACGGCCATTTTGTCACATTATTCTGTACACTCGCAAACTCACTTAGAAGCTGCTTCATGGAGAAGCAGGTCTCACTGCACAAGTGAAATTCGTAACATTTTCATAAATTATAAAATAATGGAAATATTATAAAAAATAACATTATATTTCATTGATTGATTTGTATTTGTAAGGGCCTGCCTTCCCTGGAGCTCCGCCACCGGGATGGGGAAGAGGGCGGGGTGTGCCAATGGCGGCGCCTTCGCAGAGGTCTGGAACAGCACTTCAGGCAACAGCTACCGGTAAGTGCATGTCTGATTTACACAGTTGTGCCGTACGTAGCCAATGACGTTGCTACTAGATAACGCGATTTACTTACACAGGCTGAAAGGTTTAGGTGCACAGGCATAGTTACAAGACTTGTAACTCAGTCTGACTAACAGGATATTTACCGATGTTTCTTGTGTTTCCCGATATTTCGGCACAGTTGCATGTGCTGTGGTCAACGAATAACTAAAGTGCACAGCGAGGCGTTAAATTATTGGCAGACGTATCGGTCTGCCCTCTTTCGAAGTCTTCCATTGCAAATAATGGTATTACTCGGTTTCCTTTTAAATACCCTATTATAAGTACTAATATAGCAAGCTCAATAAAATCTTGTCATTTATCAGTACAACCCAGCCCAGTGGCAGGAGCAAGCATGCCGGCAGGACAATCGGGAGACCAAATCGTGAAATACGAACCTCTACCCAAGTCCAGGAATGAAGCGTCAGCCCTCTACGCCATCCCAGCCAAGATACTAGGGAGAACCGTCCCCAGCAAGCCAGTCAGGGTCATCACGAACTATTTACCCATGGTCATCAAACCGGTGAAAGTAGTAAGCTGAATTTCTATAAAAGATTATTATTTATACAGTGTTAGGAGGTAACTTTATACTGCATGTACTGCAAATATTCTGAGTCTGAGTGTTGTGTTGTGGTACCAAGGTACTTTTAGTTTCTGATACTTACACAGATAATCCAGGTGTGGGATCAGAACTTTGTATGAGACAGCGTGAGTATTTATTTATTTATGTTGTAATCTGTGTCATTTGTTTCAGAACCGCTATGACGTTGGTTTCGCGCCAGATAGACCTCGCAAAATGTTCCCTGCTGTTTATAAACTTATCAAGGACAAGTACTTCCCCAACGAAGTGGTCGCATTTGACACGGTCAAAAACGCGTACTGTATGAACCCTTTAAAAGCTGACATTCTGAACCATGGGCATGAGGTAAGAGATTCTTATACCTACTGTTAAGCTTGGTAAACTATTGACGGACTTGCAATTTTATTTGTGTTTGATTATGTCACATTCAGAAAGACTTTTTCACTAGTGCGCTCTAATAATTGTTTTAAAAAGCGGGAGGTGTGAACGAAAATATAAATAAAAACTAAATAGTGGGTATAAAATATGAATCTATCTATTTTGGGCTTCAAAAAATGTTACAAGCAAAATCACGCCTCAATATTTAACTAGTAATATGTCGGGGACAAACATCGCATCGCCCGCCACCGCCTGCACTTAATAGCGGCGAGCGGGGACCGGGGGACGAGGAGACCGAGAGGCGCCGACCTGCGCGCCGCACTCCTTCAAAAACCACGGCGATAGGCGCGCGTTCCTTTATGTTCGAGAATATAACCAGTACCCTTTCACTAGTCCACCCTTTTTTATTTTACCTCCGATAATCCCCAACAAATAGAACATGTACGTTTCCTATTATGTGTACATTTGTGTACTATTATGCATCCTAGAGACCATGAATTTCTGTTTGGGACTGAGATCTATTTTTGCTGTGATTCCTTGGATGGAACTTTGAATATACCTAGTTGGTGACCATAACAGGTTTCTTTTATTTGTATTTTGCTAGCTAGTCTTTTATAAATAACTATACATATAAAAACATATTTTTAGGTGGATTTCTACGACCCGAATGGTAGAATTATGAGATTTACAGTTACCATCAAACACACTGGTGTGTTGGACTTTTCAAGGATGATTCGGTGAGTATTTTTGCAGAGTTGAATTTTTTAGTTCACCCATAAACCAGAAAATGGCCCTTCAAGTTTAAAGCTCTTGCACTTATAGCTTAGCCTGTGAATTGATTGTCAGTCAGCTAGTAAAGCAATTGAAACGGATTACGGATATTAAAATGATTGTTTCACAGACACATGGAGACACAAGGGAGCTCTTTATCATTTCCTCAAGAAGAAGTGCAGTGCATTGATGTGATACTAAGGCAGGGGACTTTGGAACAATATGTCAAGGTAAAAACTAATATCCTAATCCTAATATAATACATCTGGCTTGGAGATGCTAGAATTTTGGCTCAATCACGGCTTAACGGATTTTGATGAATTGACGGAATTTGAAATATGAAACTTTTTAGACCTGGAATAACCTAAAAGTGGCTTTTTAGCCCCTATTACTAAGCCTCCGCTGTCCGTTCGTCCGTCCATCCGTACATACAAGGGGCCCATACAAGAAACATTTGTATACATGTACGATGGTACGAAACCCTTCGTACTCGAACCTGACCGGTTTTTTATTAATATGGTACCAAGCAAAGCCGAATTAAGATTTTGTAACTCAATTTAAATGCAGAAATAATTTGTAATTTTATACCAGTGTGGGGAAAACTTTTTCATCATCATCCATTTAAAGTGGGATTAAGGTGGATGACCTAAATTCCATCTTAAGTGGGGTTGGCACAGCATCTCTTTCCTCTTATCTCAATATAACTCTCAACGTTTATATAATTTAGACCTTTTTCATAACCTGTATAAAAAATCCTGCATTCAATTTGAAAATTATTTGTTGCAGTCTGGCCGTAATTACTTCAAGCGACCCCAGAACCCTTTGGACCTGTCAGGAGGCCTAGAGATGTGGACAGGTCTCTTCCAGTCCGCCATATTCACAGGCCGACCATACGTCAATGTTGATGGTTAGTCCAGCTGATATAAAAAAATTAGATGGCGCCTCTTTTGCGTTTT
This sequence comes from Scotopteryx bipunctaria, assembly GCA_949320045.1. Lineage (NCBI taxonomy): Eukaryota > Metazoa > Arthropoda > Insecta > Lepidoptera > Geometridae > Scotopteryx > Scotopteryx bipunctaria. The sequence continues at coordinate 4,722,986 of OX439450.1, read as the reverse complement.
GGGAATTTCAGTCAGTGTTCTAACTTCAACACGTTACGATCATTTGCATTATCAAATAATTTATTCTGATATGTCTAATTTTTAATTTTAAAATTAGTCAGATATTAGATGATTATACTACTTACATATATGGTGTATAAAGGTTTCGATATATGTGGTCCAATCACTAAATGTCCGGGCAAAGTTAAATCTATCTGGCTGAATTGCATATTGGAAAAGGCTGCTCCCGAAAACTGAATCAATTCATTTATTAGAGGTCTACATTATTATGCATACTTGGGGATAGAGTTATGAACGTTTTTTTGCTTTGTGTTTTTTTTTCTTTTTAATATACCCGGCTAAAAAGTTACCTAGATGTTATAATATTAATATGATTTCAGTTGCTCACAAGGGTTTTCCGAAGCATCAGTCGATGCTTGACGCCTGGAAGTCGATGGGGTTGGACATTGGACGCGGCATTGAGCAGCAACCCGGCCGGAACGCTGAGACATTCAAGGATTTTGTGAAAGGATTGAAGGTCAGTGCTTCCTTTTTTCATCAGCCTATAGAAACTGCTATTCATAGGCCTCCCCAATACTTCCAGGACGAACAATTCTGTTTCTTCCTTTACCTACGACTTTCAGTGTCATTGCTCCATCGGATGAGGGGCCTTGCTACATTATTTTCGTTTCTCAGTCTGTGGTTGTTCTTGAACGATTGTCTGTTCTTCGAAATATATGACCTGATCAGTGCCACTTAAACTAGCTTATTCTAAAAATAAAGATCTCTTAAGGATTCCTCGTCAGGAAACATGAATATCACATAGTTTTTTACCTGGAAAAACATATACTTATTATTCTGATAAAACGCGGTAGAAACAGCGGGTGACAGCCTGAAAAAAAAAACTATCTACTAAGTAACTATCTAACTAAATCAAGCTATCATACTTTATTTTGTGCCTACGGGAACTATTAAAACCTTATATCTACAAATGCAAGGAGTGGAAATTGCCATGTGAGTAATGTTTAGCGAGCACTGGTGGTCTAGTTGGTAGTGACCCCGCCTTCCGATCCTAAGGTCGTGGGTTCAAACCCGGTCGTGTACCAATAGATTTTTCTGTGCGTCAAATTTATGTGCGCTATTATACCAGTACTCTCAAACTCATTAAAATTATGCTTTCTTCCTCAGGTCGTATGTAGTCTCGTTGGTGGCGCCAGCAATGGACAACACCGTGATTTCACGGTTATTACAGTTAGAGACCGACCAACTGCTCTGACATTCTGTAAAGAAAAGGACGGGGGAAAGAAAATGACCGTGTACGATTACTATTTGAAAGAAAAGGGATACAAGTAAGCATCCTAAGTATATTTTTACTTTGTCTAACTTGCTAATCTCTCTGTACTGGTGATAAACATCGAACTAATGAAGCAATTAGATTTTGGCATTATGAGCTTACTGGAGGCTCACGCTGTGAGATCACTATATTCCAATGGTCTTAGCAATACCCAGCTGTGAGACTGATTTCGTCTCCTTCGCCATATTCTTAGTGGCTTAAGCAAATATATTCTAATTTTTAATGTGGATATGCTATATAGTTAGGTCAAATTCAGTCTGTACAGTACAGAACCTAACACAAGAAAAGTAAAAATTGTTCTTCATTCATTTAACTTTTGGTGTTTCAGGATTAAGTATCCTCATTTGCCTTGCCTATGGGTTGGAGCCAGAGATAAGTCAATCTATTACCCCATAGAGCTATGTGAAGTGGGATATGGACAGGTAAATGCACAAATTGTTACATTTTGATCACAGCTGTGAATTTTACTTGTGTTTTAGTGTATTTCTTCCTACTCATCTTCGTGCCGGCTGAAAGGATTTGGCTGAAACTTTGAATACACATAGTTTATGACTTAGAATAACACAGGGTACTTTACATGTATACATATTATCACGCCCGTATCCCTATGTAGGTGGGCAGAGTCACAAGTAATCACAAGAAAACTTGCAGCCACTTGTGTACTCTTTACCCGGGTGAGATCACGCGAGCGAAGCTGCGTACGGAGGCTAGTGTTTTAAATTAATAACATGCTCGTGTGCAACGCTCAAACCAGTGTAGCATCCTACACTTACCTAGGCTTCTTTTTTCTAATTTAAAAGCTGTGCTCTTGTCGCGCAGCCTCCTTGACCTCCTTATAAGACGCGACAGTTACCTTCTCCTTTATTTGGCTCATGTATTTAGCTAATTCGTGGCCTTCCTCTTCCTCTCTTTCCTTCTACCTTTCCTTCTATATGATGTTAATAAATCTGTCGTGTCCTATAAGGTGGCCAATCATCTTTCCTCTTCTCTTTTCAATCGTTCTTAACAGGGTTCTAGGCTTAATGCAGCATAATACGAGATAAATATAACTGGAAATTAAGATTAAAGAACCAAACTAATTATTTTCTTTTTGTTTGTATTTGTCCTATTGTGTTTTGGGGATACGTATTTTCTTTTTTCTGTTGGACTATAGTTTGCTTGTAATTTTGCAGCCTTTGAAGAAGCAATTGAATGAATTTCAACTTGCGACAATGGTGCGAGAGGCGGCCACTCCCCCCGACGAACGCAAACGGAAAATTGAAGAGGTTGCGCGCAGTGTAAGTACATACATATTTAAAAAAAAAAACAATAGATTGTGAGGATGTGCCTCTTTGATAATCAATCAAATTTTAACCTTTAATGATTGAAATACAGGTAAAATAGCAACTTAAGAATAAGAATAGTACATTTATTGAGTTTTAATTTCGTTCGCGCGCGGTTTATTTTAACATACAACCGGTTACTTGTTCATACAATGCTCGTGATCAATCTCTTTCGTGATTGGAACATTCACTGACAATATACACATTCCAAATTGAAATCACTTTTAGTCCCTAGGTATTAAAGAGCTACTTTGGTCCCTGTTTACGAAGAACAAACCAGTTTTTTTTAATAGATGCGATAAAAAAAGGATTTTTTCGTTTACAGATGAATTACAGCCAGAACGCCGTGTTCAGGAAGTTTGGCTTGGAGATTTCAAACCAGTTCTTGGAGGTCGAGGCTAAGGTTTTGCAGCCGCCGGTCCTCAACTGCGGCGAAGGCAAGCCGACGTATCCTTTGTGAGTTCACTTTTAGAACTATTTATGTCCGATGCCTATATCCAACTGACGGACGACGGATGCTAAATTACCATAGCAACTGCCGAAAAAGCGCCATAAATTTTTTTGACAAAAAAACAACGTTGTTATGCTAATCTCTGATTCCTTTATCCTGATACGTTAAGGGAACCGCGGGCCGATGCTATGTACAGAATGCTATGTGCGTAATTATAACCTCACACTAGGATTCCCTGTGTCGTGGCCATCAGAAACTATGAGTACCATGGTGCTGCAACATCCAGATCTGGGTGTAGTAAAATTTATTTAATGACAAACATTGTATGTATAACCTCTTTAAAATAATTTCACTCTTAGTTGATTATTACAATGCAGGGTGGAAAAACTCAGGCACTTTTTTATCTTAGATTGTTTTGTAAAGTACGTTCATTAAACTTGTATGTTATTAGGAGAGGCGCATGGAACTCTCAGAAGTTATTGAAACCAGAGGCTTTGGTGTCGTGGGGCTTCATCGGAGTTGAGTTGCAGCCACAAGCTTGTAACTACGAACTGATTAGTTCTCTAGTGAGTATTAGCCTTACTACTACTACTAATAGGACTACTACTACAAGCGGTTGGGCTGGCTGGGAGAGGGTTAGCAGAGGGGATAATGCACAATACACCCCACCGCGGGACGTCAGTGCAGATCTTTGTTCCCCTAACTTTAATTAGAATTAAGACTACTACTATTACTTCTACTATTACTACTACTAGTAGTTCTCGTGTTACTAGTTCGTTCAAACCAGTGCAGTGTGGTGTAAGGTTCAAAGTGTGCCTCAAAAGCTCTATTCATGCATTTGACCAGTTTTTTTCGACATATCTATTATTTCTGACATCTGGTTTCCTCATTATCTTTTCCTTCAGCGTTTAAGAGTACCGTTGAAGCATCCATATATTTTTCGATTAGAAAAATCCATTAGTGCATACTGCATTCGAACCCATGACCTTTAGATCGGAAGGCGAGGTCACTGCCACTAGACCACCAGTGCTCTCAAACCTATGTATGTAGTTATTACGCGTTTGTCTGATACGTGTTTTACTATTTGTATTTATTTCAGCTCACCCAAATTGGTACTCAGTTGGGAATGCAAGTGGCAAAGCCAAAAATTACGGTATTCAACGTGACAATCACAGAACTAAGAGCTCTGTTCTTCAAGGCATTGGATCAAGAAGTCAGGTTCCTATTCATCATTGTGCCTTTCCGAGGAAAGGACTACTATCACAAGGTATGCATACATGTATAACGATAAAGCTAGGAACAAACTTAGCCCACGTACGGTCAAAAATGTGGTCTACCACCCTAGGTTGAAGTTCATTTACACGTCATAAATCAACAAGGTTTATTTTCTCTTGCCATCTAGTTCACATAGTACAAGCTTTGCTTAGTTTGGGGCTAGATGGCTCTGTGTGAAATGTTCACAAATATTTGTTATTATTACTATTACAATCATATTCTAACAGTTACCAATGTATTGTCTTAGCGCGATTTTGGTTACACAAGAAGTTTTATCAAAACTGACAGACCACTTTCTTGACCCACTGTACGCATATTGCAACATATTATGACATCTGGGGGTGATCATGTTTCTCTGTTGCAATCAGATTCTGTTTATATTTGACATCTGACTGATAAGCACTACTTGAAACAATGATCCGTATCGCCATACTGGACTCTCGAATTTGCATGAAAACAGATGACCTAGAAACATATTTATCGCATGAAAATCTATATTGGTGTGGCAATGTGAAGGGGATATACACTATCCCACGTATCAGATCACTGTGTTTCTTAAAATTACGTTCGCAGCATGTCAGACAGTCAAACGTTGGTGTAGTATGTTTTTTTTCGTGTACCTTCTGAGAAATGACAACAGCGTCTGATGCCTATAATTACGTTGCTTAAGTCACCCTAAAATTGTAAATACCGTTAGATTATAATCTATCTCGCGAGATTTTTAACTGTCGAAAGATTGTGAACCGCAACATACTGCTTACAATTTAACTGCTTTAAATTTTTGGCGTTTCGGCGGCCGCTACCGCGGCACGTAGCGCTTAGTTTTTCACTAACTAACCTATTTCGATCCTAAGATGTCCGGTAATTGTAACGGTATTTTCAATTTTACGGTGACACATTTCATAGTACAAAGTGTGCATACGAATTATCCTACGTCACTTCGCATACGTTGCGTACTTGGACTTAGTATGTTCCTCTAACTTTCTGGTTACTAGCTTGAATGAATCATCATCATCAGCCTATAGCAGTCCACTGCTGGACGTAGGCATCCCCTAATGAGCGTCATCGCGCCCTATCTTTGGCTTGACGCATCCAGTTTCTGCCAGCAGCCTTTCGCTTGAATGAATATAATATAATGAATTGCCGAGAATCTTAGAAACTACAGATTTCCACGATGGTCCCAGCATACCCAGATCTAAACCTCACTTGAGTGTCAGAAGGCTGCGGTTAGATTCCCGCTGGACAAATATTATCATGCAATTATTTTCTATGGATCTGGGAGTACTGGTACTTGTAGTTTCTGATAACCACTACCGAATTCTAGAGTCGAGTCAGAACTATTATGTGTTATTTATTTATTGTAAGATAATAGAAGCAGTCATATGATTTTTATTAAAGTATTTGCTTGTGTGATTCTAGGTGAAGCAATTTGCTGAGAACGACGTCGGTATTCTGACACAATGCATCAAGGAACAGACAGCTACGCGTCGCATGAACCCTCAAACCATCAAAAACATCTTGCTAAAGGTACCATCGCACCCCACTATGTTATGAACACTTTTTGTAGGAATGTTGAAACATATGAAACTGACCGACTTCATACTGACTGACGAATAACACACGTTATTAGGACTTATGGTATATGGATAAGTCTTTAAAAGGCCACCGTGCGATCGCATCTAAACCGATTCCGAATCGTATTGAAAGAGTTAGCGTACGGATTTCGGACCTACAAGAGAAAGACAGAGTGAGACCGCGCAAAATATTGAAACCAAATAATCCGCCAAATCAAATAATTGGTAAAAAATAACAGAGTTCTGCTTTTAACGCCTGAAATGTAGAGAGTCCATTCATCTTATGGTGTAGGCTCTACAGCTGTCCTTAAGAAATTAAATGAATTCCTAAAACTCACCTCCTAGAGGATGAAGCGGGTAGATGAAATTTGTGTAAAAAACGCGCAGGGCGTTCCAGTAATTGTCTTACAAACTGTATGTGTGGTGAAATAATTTAATACAAATAAATATCCCTAAGTTTGTTAGCACTATAAAAATAATTTATAATATTAAATAGGCTAATGCTTCTCTCCCCAAGCATGTCGTAAAAGTCGACTAAGGGATAGAACCCTCCCCAACATGATGAGATACAATAAGCAAGTATTCCCAAGGAGGGTTGACGTCAGGCAGGCGGCCGGTCATAAATCACCTTAGCCAAAACTCTTACATAGACTCCACAAAGAGTGGGATAAGGGCAGGAAGATGATGATAATGATTAAATAGGCTTCTTTTATATGGGCACTTTTTGTACAGGTTTTTTCTATACAGGTAATTTTTGTACGGATGAAAGCTAGTTGAATTATAATTTGATTATTTAAACAGGTTAACTCAAAATTGATGGGCATCAACCAATGCCTGGCCAATTCGAGCATGCCTCGTTGCATCACCACGGGCGGCGTTATGATTGTGGGCGCGGATGTCACTCACCCATCACCTGATCAGGTATTTAATCTTATACTGTAAATAAATAAATAACAGCCAACAGTCACATACATAGCCCTGATCCCACCCTAGGATTCCCTGTGTCGTGGGTATCAGAAACTACGAGTACCATGGTACCACAACACCCAGACCCAGAAGAAATATTCACAGATCATGCAAACATTTCTTCCGCAGCGGGAATCGAACCCGCGCCTCTTGCGCCTCTGCCGAGCAATCGCCCGCCACGCCACCGAGGCCGTCATTGTCAACTGAATCATTCATAATTTTCCTGCCCCTATCCCACTAGGTGGGGTCGGCACAACATGTTTTCCTCTTCCATCTTCTAATGCAAGATTATTTAATGCACGATTATTTATTTATTTATAGATTAGGGATTACTTCTATCACTCGTCATCTCAGTATTCACTCACACAATCCATCCATCTTTTCTTAGGCCTTCCTCTGCCCGTGTATCCATCCACATTCATATTCAGCACTTTCCTTGTAACATGACTTTCTTCCCTCCGCATAACATGCCCGTACCACGCTAACCTATTACTCCTCATCCTCTCTGTCACTGGCGCTACTTTCAAACTTCTTCTGATGTACTCATTCCGTATCTTATCCATTCTGGTCACTCCACACATCCATCTCAACATTCGCATCTCGGTAGCATGCACTCTTCTTTCATCCACCACTTTTGTGATTCATTTTTATTAATTTCAGCAAAACGTACCGAGCATTGCTGCGGTGACAGCGTCGATGGATCCCAAATGCTTCATCTACCACATCGAGCTCAGTATCCAGTCGCCTAAGGTGAGTAACCTCCACCAAAGGCTATTGATCTTTTCCATAGATCATCCTTCATTGTTGGGAAATTTAAAACAGGAAAAGATACAAATATATACATATTATCACGCCCATATCCCTAATGAGATAGGCGCTTGGGCAGAGCCACAAGCAATCATAAGAAGACTTAAGTCACTCCTGATTCAAAGTCCCAAGATGGATATGGTGAACAATGATGGCAGGTGGTTAGCCCATCACCTGTATAGATGGTCTACCATGTTGGAAAAATAAACAAAATAGAAATATTCAAGAGTACTTTATTCCTTAAAATCGGTAGGATCATTTGGATATGTTGAAATTACGCCTGCTCGCAAATAGATACCTTTTTAGGGTTCCGAAACCAAAATGGTTAAACGGTATCCTTATGTACGACTTACCCCCGAATACTTAAACGCGAGTTGAGACGTGCTCAACTCTGAGGTTGAGCACGTCTCAACTCACGGTTTTTTGACAGTTTCTGATGAAAATCTGTCAAAAAATCGTCATATGAGACGTGCTCATATGACAATTTGTTTGTCTTTGAGATGTGTTTGAGTAATCGGGGGTTAGTCTAGCACTTCGCCGATTTTTATTTCAATGTATGTATCTGAAACTCAGTTTACAAGATCGATATATTATTAATCAACCTTTAACAATTCCAGGAGGAAGTGATAAGACAGTTTGAAGAAATTATGTATGACCATCTGAAGTTATATAAAGAGAGGAATGGCTTTCTACCTAAGAAGATATATATTTTCCGCGATGGCGTCTCCGAGGGACAATTTAAACAGGTAAAACACTTGTACATCTTTAAAACTAAAACCGGACTATGTGGAAGCTAAGACATACATTTGAAACCTTACACATCAACCGTTTCATTTGATACCAAACAAGATACGGTGTACAGTGGGGTGTGAACCTCGGTGGCGTGGCGGGCGATTGCTCGGCTGAGTCGCAAGAGGTGCGGGTTCGATTCCCGCTACGGGAGAAATGTTTGTATGTTGTGTTGTTGTATTAGGTATTGAAGGTATATGTATTTACAAAAAATAATTGTATATAAGTACTCTCAGCCATCTGGTGCCCATAGTACAAGCTTTGCTTAGTTTGGAGCTGTGTCAAATGTCCACAAATATTTATTTATTTATACGATTGCTTTGTTTTGGGATGAGAAACTTGCATTAGAAATAGAACTTAGAGTGTAAGTACTTCTCAAATTTGTTCACAGGTGTTGAATAGTGAGCTCAGTGGACTGTATACGGCTTACTCGCGCTTCTCTAAAGATAAACCTGAAGCCTTGTTTTTGCTGGTCCAGAAACGTCATCACACTAGGTAATCATCTTTTTTCTACAGGAGTAAATTCAACGTAGTTACAAAATTAAAAAAAATCAAATGTTTGTATGTTCTGCAAATATTTCTTTCGGGTCTGGGTGTTGTAGTATTATGTATCACAAGTATGTATCTACAAAAAAAAGTTAAGGTATTGTATCAGCCATCTGGTTCCCATAGTACAAGCTTTGCTTAGTTTGGGGCTAGATGGCGCTGTGTCAAATGTCCACAAATCCTACTGATATTATAAATGCGAAAGTTTATGAGGATGTGACGATGTTTGCACCTCAATCACGCCGTAACGGCTGAACGGATTTGAATGAAACTTGGAACATACATAGTATGTGTGCTGTAATAACATAGAGGCTACTTTTTATTCGGGTATCACGAGAGCGAAGCCGCGGTTGGAAGCTAGTATTTATCTAAATTATTCATTAAGTAGGGGCTGGGCAATGGGGTCATCGAAAATACATGCAACCTATGTTAGTTAAATCGCGTCTCAACGAACCTAAAACGAAATATTTTCTTTTTAACTGTTTGTTTTTTTTCAGGGTATTCGGAGCCGATAGTCGGACTAAGAAAATAATCAATGTTGAGCCTGGAACCGTTGTTGATACTCACATCGTTCATCCTAAAGAGTTGGACTTCTATCTGGTAATCTTCTTTCTTTTTCTCAGTTTAGTTTATCATACCATTTCTAATGTAAGCTGTTGGTCTTACAAATAAATAAAAATATAAAGTAAGTGCTCAAAGTAACCCTGATTCATCGATAATGCCTTGAACCGAAATAATCCAAACTAAGAATCAACAATTTACCTTACTATATGGCTTTTAAGTCGTTAAGCCATGACGGAGGCCTTTAGAAACTTCGCCACAAGAGTTGGCCTAGCTCATACAAACTTACTTACCTTACTATTATTCGAATGTTTTGCAACAGACATGACTGAGAGTTAAAAAAGGACCAGTATTTAACGGTTAGAGGTTCGGCCGCTATACAGTACTCTAAAACGGTAAATAAAAACATCGCAACCCTACTCGATCTATAAACCGGTCAAGTTCGAACCCTAAAAAGGCCTTAGTTAAATAATTGTTTTGTTGCAGGTGTCTCACACCGCCATAAAGGGCACCGCCCGTCCTACCCGCTACCACAGCGTTTGCAACGACGGAGGCATTCCTCACGATGAAGTGGAACAGCTGACCTACTACCTTTGTCATCTCTACTCGCGTTGCATGAGGTACGTTCGAGGTATTCTCTTACATGGAAATGTTAGAGATGCAATGGATAGTGGTTCGACCGGAGACATGATTTCGGATATTCGGCGTACGCTTCGACCGGAGAGCTTAGTAGGATCAGGTCGGATATCATGGACTATCCGGCCTGATAGCAATAAAAGAACAGGTTAGGCTGGACACTGAATAATAACCGGATATCTGTTGCATCTCTTATAATAATTACAATAATTCTTACAATACAATCAAAAATTCACAGTAGCTTTCCGTTTTGCTGGAAAATACAAGAGTAAACGAAGACTGCTGAAGATTGTTGTGAGAGTCAATGACGCGAAAGAAGTATGTCAGGATCGTAGCAAATGCAAATCCGTGATCTCTGCCTACTCCTATGGGAAACTGGCGTGATATTATGTATGTATGTATAAGAGTAAACGATCATTTGAATGGTTCGATTACACCGGCATAGGTAACAGTAATTCGGTTTTTGTATTACCTTTTCCCTTAGAACAAAATTTAATCTTGTTTATTAGGTTAAGTACAGTCCTGTCAATACATTTCTATAAAAGTGGAATAAAAACATATTTTTATGTTGACGGCCTCGGTGGCCTGGCGGGCGATTGCTCGTCAGAGTCACAAGAAGCGCGGGTTCGATTCCCGTTGCGGAAGAAATATTTGAATGTTCTGCAAATATTTCTTCCGGGTCTGGGTGTTGTGGTACCATGGTACTAGTAGTTTCTGATACCCACGACACAGGGAATCCTAGTTTAGGGTTAGGACTATGTATGTGGCTGTTGGGTGTTATTTATTTATTTTATGTTATCATTTAACAGGGCGGTGTCTTACCCCACTCCGACATACTACGCTCATCTCGCGTGCCTTCGCGCTAGATCCCTCACGCAGTAAGTAATTAATGAATTTTCGTTACATACTTATTTAATTTGCCTGATGTATGAAGTGTAGATGAATTTATAGACATGACCTGCATTAGGACTATATAGGCTATTTTATTATTAACTACTGGTGGTCGTGGGTTCAAATCCGGTCGTGCACCAATGGATTTTTCTGTTTGAAAAATGTATGTTGTGCTCCATACCAGTACTCTCAAACGATGAAGAAAAACATCGTGAGGAAACCGGCATGTCATACATGGAACCTTAAAAGTTCGAAAACATGTGTCAAGTGCACAAGAGCCTTTCACGTGCACTTTAACTCCTTTCACCACACTGGTTCGAAAGAACTAGTAACACGACTAGATAGATTATTAAATAAAATACATTAAAAATTAATGTTTGTTGACAGCGGTGTCACATTCGACAACAACGAGTTGTACCGAGCTCCAAAGAGGCTGCGTGTTCTTGACAAAATGCTTCGAAGCAGCATTATGTTCTTTGTCTAAATATATGTATCCATAATGCGCCATATACAGGTGAATTTTTCAAGTGGGCGTACATGGCCAAATCCTAAACTATGAGGAATAGCGAAAGTGTCGCTAATAAGGTACGAATTCTGGGAAGTAATGACACAGTGTGTTTTTTTCCAGGAATATTGATTTTTCAAAAATCTAATAATGCAGTTTTAGTTTTCATCAAAATCGAATCCGAGACTCCTTTGAGTACTTTTCGCTATTGCTCATAGTTTCGGATTTGGCCTTTCACGCCCACTTGAAAAATTCATCATCATTCATTTCGCCCGTAATATGACGATCTTGGCATATTACGGGCGACCAAAACCCGTAGCTAAGTCATTTTGCGTCTAACGATGTCGCTAGACGTTTCGTCACTACGTGACTTATCGATTGCATTGTTGATTTGCAGTAACGTTTGGCGACCTCGAATATGACTGATGAAAATGCTTTGGCACCTAAGAGTGAGTTAAAGTTGAAACCTTGAGTTAAAGACCACCCAAGTTCTTTTAAAAATGGCATGTTAAAGATATCCGAGGATAGTAGGATTATTATTTTTAAACGCGGGGTAAGGAAATCATGCAGTTCTGTAAATGTTTGGCGCGTGCTTACAATAACAATAGATATCGTTTTTATTAACATTTCATATAAAAATATTGCAAATGAAACTGGAAGTGGCAGTTTGTCAATGTAATCATAATAATCTTATATAAGTATGAAATATTTTAATCACAAAAAATCAAATTGCTATTTAAAAAAAACGTATAAAAATTAAGTCACCTATGTAATATTTAAACTTTTTTATTTTTACTGATATTTCTAATCAAAATTATTGTTTTTTAGTATTTGAACTGAAAGCAAGGATCTCTTTTAGCTTTATTGCGCAAAATTATGTTTAAAAGTGTGATCTAAATCAGGCATGTATTTATTTTTCTTTATCATACATAAAGCATTGTAGTTATGTTTCATCCTTGCCGATATGATTTACAAAAAACTACTTAGGTATAAGTTAATTTTATAGAGACTAGTTTGAATGGCTGCTCTATGTTCAGACTAGTTTTCTTTTCATGTATTGTAACGTTCGATTTTTCCCTCCTTTTTATTTGAAAGTTCCGTTCAGCGATTAGTGATTTGTGAGTGTCAGTGTCCTTATCAAGACGAATCGAACTGTCAATGTCGTTTGAGTTTTTTCGTCTCGCTCGGGCAGAGCGAGAGGGCAAGGATCTTTTGACGGATCGATGTTGAGAACGTGGCGTGGGTCTTTTGATGAAAATTGTATTTGCTGGCTAATATATCCTGGCTTCTGTGTCTGGCGTAGCGGGAATCATCCACGGGAGAGCCCACGCGTGTGATTCCTTCGGGCGCACGTGTTTTGTGCGTATTATCAGCTTTGTGCCTCTGGTAAGAGTCTTGAACTTTTGATCTTTGATTTTTGTCTTCCTCGATTGCCGAGCGGAGCTCGTGGGACATCCTCAACCCTGTGCATGAATACACAAGGGCAGAATTTGCTAAGGTTGCACCCCGCTTCGCAGGCTAAAGAGCACTTTCGCTTACACCGGGCTATGCAATTTCCAGAAAAGAGGTGCTCCGTACGGGCGCGAACACGTGGCGAGCACGTGTCGAAACCTTTCTACCTGTCGCCTTCTGGCGCACGCTGTCGTCGGCGAGGGTCCAGAGCGCCAGCGTCCCCTGCTGTGCTGCTATGACAAGGCCGAAAATCCTGGTGTGGCGTTTCCCTGCCTTTTTGTGACCTTGTGGTGGCTGGTGTCAGTCTGTGAGTGTGCCTGATAGGTCCGTTAAATCAAGCGTTCCTATAGGTTCGCTCGCGCGAATTTCGTCAATTTCGGAATTTTACAAACCAAATCTAACCAAAACTCTATTTTTGTGGATTGTTGAATCAACTGTGAGGTGCGGTGGACTGATACTCCTGAGTAGGCCGTGACTAAGTGGGCATCCGGTTGATTTACAAGGCAGAGTAGATCAGGGCAGGTCATTAAACCCGTTTATTGTTAATTTACATTTTAATTTTTACCCGTTGAGATGAACCAAGTGTTAGAGAGTAATTTTATGATCATGGGATATGTCAGAGCTGACTGACGAAGGTAAATCACAGTAGTATTGTGTAGATGACCGGTGGATGAACTGTGAATGACGTAGTTTGTAATAGTCTCGTCTATGAGTTGTAAGCGTTTCAATAAAGTTATTTTTTTTGGTTTACTCCTAGTAACTAGAACAGTAGTGTGTAATAGATGCGGCTAAAAAGAACTGTAAAACCTTTCGATAATTTTCTTCCTTTTCTGGTAATAAAATTCCTGTAATAAACACTTGATAATCAACACTTTAATCTTTATATTTTTGTGTGGCATCCTTTCCTACCTAGGGGGGTAAAATAGCTCACAGTATATTTAAAAAAAAATAAGGGCCACCATGCATTGGTCGCATATTTTCAAGGGAGATTTTTTTTAATTCTAATACTATTAAAGTAGTTCATAATGACATTTCGACCTCTTATCAGTGAAAAACACTCAAATCTTAGAAGTTTCATAAGAATATTAGAACAAAAGTCTTAATTCTTCAAGTGGCTCTTATTTTTTTAGCTAGTATGATGATGATAATTTTCATAAATTGGTTTTTATTTTAATTATCATGTTGGTTTTAATGTATTCTTAGCTTTGAGCCAAAAATTGTTTAAAATTATCTACATGTGTGTGTGTCACTACGAAAGGAATTGTAATACTTACTCTGAGCATTTTTTAACTTTACTGAGGTGTATAATAAGTAAGCAAGCCGTCAATGTATAACGCACCTTTTGGGAGTTCATTGTAAACATCGTAAAATCATTTTAAATTCAAATTATATTATTACTTTGTTCTCAGTAATTCATACATTTGATTATACTTTTTAACTTTACTCGTACATATTCATAATCCTGTGTTTTTCAAAATTTAATAAACTAGATACAAAAATGCTGTTTTATTTGAATATATCACTTATTTGCATGTAGCAAGGTCTGTTCTGAGTTGAATTGTTGTCCTGATTGTTTACTAATCAAAATGTATAGAACTCTTACGATGCTGACTGACTGACTGACTGACAATCAACATCATTTCAGCCATATGACGTCCAGGCGCGGTCCGAAGGGGGGGAGGGGGTCACCGGGGACATGGGAAGATGTCATCATCTCCCTGCCCTTATCCCCTTAAGTGAGGTCGGCACGACATTTTCTTCTTCCATTACCTTCTATCAGCCGTCATCTCAGTATTCACTCCTTACTCATCATCATTCACACAATCCATCCATCTCTTTGGTCTACCTATCCTTGTATCCTTCCACTTTTATTTCTAATACTCTTCTCGTCATCATTCATTCACATTCATCTCCGCATGTCCCATACCATAAAGATGAAGTTTGTATGAAAAAAAAAGCAGGTCAAGTGCGAGTGGAATTCGCACACGAAGGGTTCCATTAAAAAATGTTTCTTGTATAGGGACCCCTTTTTTTTTTTTTAGTTGATATTTTATCGGCAATAGAATTACATACACTACACTGAAAATTTCAACTCTAACCTATTACGGTTTATGAGGACGGACGGATAGTGGAGGCTTGGTAATGGGTCCCGTTGGCACCTACGGAACTCTAAAAAGCTCATAGCGGGGCGCTCCACTAGTACCTACCTACTATTATTCCCTTCGGCCGCATACGAAACCGTAGATTTGTAACCAGTTACGGTAGAAGCAAAATTCATCTTTTTTACGTTACTATTGCTACGTGGAGGTTGTCACGTAAGCCATATTTTATTTGCATTCAATGCGCCTTATTTATTATACCTACTTTCTAAAAAGTTTGTGATTTACCAAATTCGATTTCTCGGCCTAAGGATATTTTATTCATTTATTGCAAAAAGTTTCGCCAACAGCAGCTTACGTAGGTACCTACTACTGTTAAAAAGGTTGTTTTAAAATATTATGTTTCCATTCTGATTGGATTCTGAATCCAATTATAAGCAGACTCAGCGGATATTGTCGTGGCTCTTGGCCCGTGGTTCGTAAGATTCCATCTTAGATACTTCCACATTATCTTCAGTCCTATTGTTGGAACGAAAAAAATCAAAGAATTGTAGATGCCTACCATCTTTGTTTCCTCACTACACAGTAATTGTAAAAACAAAATTACCGTAATTACCACGTACCTAGGCAGGTAAATGGCCTGGACTTTATACGGAAAGGGTTATGTACCTAATAATACCTATAAAAGCTTTATAAGCCACGGTCCAGCGAATATCCACGGTCAGGGCCAAAATTAATGACGGTAATTATGTTTGTATCATTACAAATTGAGTGCCTAACAAAATTATGCCTACCTACTTATAAACCTACCATAATTTTATCAAATTCTTGTTATGTAGGAGTGCACTTAAATATATACCTAGGTACCTTTAAAGTAAGTAGATAGGGTGGCAATAACCTCGTGATTATAAAACGCTGTTGGTAACATACGGAAAAGACTGTCTGACAGTTGATCTGTGGATACAAAAATATCATAGGCAGTTTCTATTAGTATATTCATTGGTTCCGCATTAGAATTTATTTGTTTTATTGATTGAGTACTTAGGTACATTAATGTGGAAGTAGGCACTCGTATAGTTTACCCTTTCTGGCAGGCTATAGTACATTTTGAACCATAATTATGCAGTCTTTTCGTTCACCAAGCCGCTTTTTTTTCACAGCGAGAAAAACGTTTTACTCTTTATAGGTCCTTTTGTAAGGGTGGCAAATGTTATCAAATGTCAGGATGTCTAGAAGGAAGTTTGCCATGACACCCGACTAGAACGGAAGTAGATTCTACAGCAGAAGAATGTTTTATTAGATGTTTTAAATAATGAATAATTTATTATTGCATTAAGGCTTTTCGAGCAACAAATCTTAATTAAAATCTATGTGTATATTTTCTTAAACAAAAAGAATGATCGGTCCGGGGACATAGGTCTTTAAGTCAAATTACCGACTTGCACTTACGACTTTATCTTAAAATAGCAACATGCCATATCATCTGAAAGTCAAAATGCCTTAGACACCAAAATGCCTGAAATTTATTATGCCTGAATGTTTATAATATGATGAAAAGGCAGAGTAGGTTGAAGAATAATAGAAGAATAGATTTGCAAGAAACTAGCAAAAAGATTAATGAAAACTTGTCCTTCGAAATGGTGGGCGGGTGGTAAGATGGAGGGGTGAGAATTCGTTCGAAATTTATGTTCTGTGGCACTGTACTAATTTTAATATGACTGTATTATGTATGTAGGTACTTACCTATTTACAAAAAAGTATATACCTAAGTATTCTATCTGCCATCTGGTTCCCACAGTATAAGTTTTGCTTAATTTGTTGCTAAATGGCGCTGTGTGAAATGTCTACAAATATTTATTTATTATTTACTTTAGCACTGCAGTTCATTAGCCACTATAAAATAATGACTAGATCTCACGAGTGTCTAGTTGCGATAAAAGGAAGTAAGTAACAAGGCCGACATCCTTCCTTCCGTTAAATGATTTATTATATTCTAAATAAAGTGTGGATATTGACTTAATCGGTAATTTGATGAAGCATTTTATATTGCATGAGATAGATCTACTTCCGTACCGACTTGGTTCCGCCCAAGTCGTAAGCTAATTCAAGTGTAGGTAGGTATCTACGTAAGATAAAATACCTAGAGGTATAGATTAGATAAGTAGGTACCTATTGAATTCGATATAAACTATTTACAACAACTAACAAACCTACACAAAATGATGTTACAGTTGGATACTGTTAGACTAATATAAAAACAAAAGTTTTTACATTGAAAAATTTATTATTTACACATTTTATGCAACATAACGATTTGCGCTATTTCGGGAGTCTACCCTCGAGTAACAAAGACCTTACTACCTAGTCTTTCGTTGCTATAAATTATTTCGAATTTGTTATTAAAAGTTAAGTCTTCCGTTCTTAGGGCGCCATTTTTCCTATTGCTGCAAATGTCACTGTCAACTAGAGATGTACCCTGGAACTAGAGACTTATGTGAGCGTTGGTAAATCCGCCTGCAAGCCAACGCCAGTATTATACATAGATTGCACATATAGGTAGGTAGATAGAATTCCTAATGTGTCAACATACCATACCTAACCTACGTGCTAACCAGGTCATTACCTAGGTCAAGCGAACGGCTATATAAGGATTGTGTTCAATTATCCAATTCTCAAGATACCTATAGCTAATGCGATTTATTAGTGCAAAGCGAAACGACGGATATATGCAAATAACTTTGTCTGGTTAAGGAGTTGAAATAATGTGGGACTAACGTACCACAGGTTTATATTATAGTAAGTATAAATTTATAGTAAAGATGCTTAAAGTTTGAGTGTCTCTGATATCGTAGTGACAGTTTATTTGTAAAAGATAGTGAAGTGGTATATTGGTTTCAATATTTACTGCGATCTGGAGATATAAAAAATATCACAGATCCTTTGATTTATTTACAATTTACCCTTAATTGATCGAGTGAGCGAAGATCTCAGTGGCAACTTGGGCGATTTTGCAATGTATGTTTGTATGAATGTGGATATATTTGTTAGAGTATAACTTAAGAACCGTAAATCCAATTTGTATGAAACTTTGTAGGTCAATAGATTGTGCTATGAAGATTTGCTGGGAAGCATATGAGCTTAATCAGTGAAGGGGTTGTAAAGATATTGAGCTCCCAAGAGGGTAAAAATAAAGTTATACAAATGTGTCTAGTGAGATGTCATATGAAAAGGCTTTGTTTTTTCATTTTAAAATGTTTTTTTTTAATTTTAATTTTAGGTTGTATTGAGAAGGGAAGGTATTAGTCATTTCAGTAATCGATCTAAGAAAAATAAATTATAATACATTTTTGTAGCACGGAACACGCGTTGATGTCTTTTCTAGCGAGTAATATTTTCATGAAATGGAAAGTGCTACAAAAGTTTGTAGTTTTATATTATAAAAAACTATAGTTACCAAACAAATAATTATCTCGCCAGAATGTCTGTCCGTAAGGTACATTAGATTAAGGTACATCAGCATCAGTAAATAAATAATAACACTCAATGGTCACATCTGACTTCACACTAGGATTTCCCGTGTTGTGAAAAAAACGAGTACCATGGTAATACAACACCCAGACCCGGAAGAAATATTTGTAGAGCATGCAAACATTTTTCCTGCAGCAGGAATCGAACCCTGACTCGCGTCTCAGCCAGTCACAGAACAAAGTCCAAAAGCCTTCACCTTGCAGACTATTGGAATCAGCCGTGACGGTGAAAAACGTTACTTAATTCCATTATTTGGGCCAAGTTCATTGGTCGGATCAACTATTTGTGTGATAACTGCATTAACAATGTTAGATCATTTGGAAAATTTGGTTATTTAATGCACCAAAGTAGATGCTTAATGTGATATTTCAATCAATTTAGATAGGTAAATAGGTACTATAAAATATGATGTTACCTATTTACATTTTCTTTTAAGTTTTATTCTTTGAGGAGATGACGATGGCTTAGCGATGGTTCCGTGGGTTAAAATTTAATATTACATGAAAAAAAATATAGTTTTTTTTCTGGTAGTTTTTTTTTGCCTTGTGGATTATAATTATGATTATCTCCACTATTTTAGGAGCAGCCTCAGTGGTTCCGTGTTAAGTGATGCGGAGACAGAGCTGCAATGAAAATATATGGTTACATTTGTTATTATACATTCGAAGTAGCTCTATCTATGTACAGTAGTACCACAAATATTGTGCGCTTCGGCAATTTTCGTCTAGCTTTTGAAAAATGAACTAACACGATGATGAAATCCTTACTGATATTATAAAAGCGAAAATTTGTATAGATACTATATGGATGTTTTTTACTCTTTCACATAAAAACTACTGAATGGATTTTAATGAAACTTGGAATATACATAGTACATGTGCTGGATTAAGACATAGGCTATTTTTATCTGGATAGCACGCAAGTGAAGCCGCGGGCGGCAGCTAGTGTAATATAGAGATGTTACAAAAATTATGTAGATACTTATATTCTATAAAGAGTTGGCTCAGTTATTATTTCAATTATATATTCGGACTAATTCGGTAATTAAATAAGTTTGCCGAGGCGCACAATATTTGTATATTTGTTACTACTGTATCTATCTAGTCATGTCACTAGTTCTTTAAAATCAGTTGGGTAAAAGGATTTTATACTGCTCCCAAAAGCTCCTTTAGTGCACCTTACTCATATTTTCGAAACCTATTAGGTACCTATCTACTAGGACATGTCGGTTTCCTCACGATGTTTTCTTTTACCGTTTGAGAGTACTGGTATTATAGTGCAAATAGATTTTTCGAACAATAATTTTTTTGGTGCGTGACCGGATTTGAACCCACAACGGTGTAGCTATGAACGCTAGTTGGTGTAACGCCAAAGTCTATTTTCAAGCACCTCAAACACAAGAATTGGCCACTAAGCTCATACGTACTTAATTTTTTTTAGCGCCTCAAAAACTTGACTTTTCTTGTGTTAACTACACTTGTGTTATTAAGATCGTTAACAAAAAAAAAATATGGCAATTAATGAAGCATCTTGAAAGGCTAGGATCAATGAACCATGGATGCGCTAACTGGGTCAGTGTCAAGATCCTCAACTTTATTCAGCCTTCTACTTCTATTTCCTAGGCCACAATTTTAGAAAAACCACTTAAATTAGAAATATTTTAAACTTATCATAAATTTAATTAAGAATATAGATGTTTTGACTTCAATAAAACATCTATCAAATAAGTAGGTAAAGAACGGAAAACCCCGACTGCATAAAATTTAGTTAGCATAGTACATCTGCTATATTCGATTTTTGATGATGATGATGATGAATTTGCACCATTTTAGTCTAAGTCTTGCTTCATTGAAAATAGCAGCCATAGGACTTTTTTACATTAAGTGTCAAAATGTCATAAACGAATCCAACGATTATCTCATTTGTCAATATCCGTCCAGCCATTTCGGCTACAGTGGCAGCCAAAGGAATAAATTGAAAATGGCTTTTTACAGCCACCATATTGGATTTGTTTTACATTTTATATAGCCTATGACACTCTCGTTATGTAGACAATGCAAAGCAAGATAATTTTGTAAAATTTACCTCTTTTGTTTGATGTCATTATAAACTGCCTCGATAAAATCGGCATGAATTTGCAAAAGCAACTGTTAGGTTTAACTCAAGGTAGCAGCCCACTTCCTCGTAATACCTAGACGTCTTATCAGATGCGGAAGATTGTGAATTTTATGAGCGTGGCCGTGACCGATACCAATGAACTACCAGGTACTTAGGTATGTTCTTGTTATGTAGCGTGTTTCGTTATTGTGGGCAATGTGATTATTTTTTCGGTCATAGTCAGTTTTTGGCATAGCGACTTAAAGGCAGCCTAATAAATGCTTGTAACATTCGAACTAGACTGCTACAAATTCAAATAATAGCACTACAAAATCATAAATATAGCCCACTAGTCCCAATTACCTATTTTAAATACCTCTTCCTCCTTTGCAGTCGGTTAAATATCCCTTCGAATTATAGCTATCCCAATTGGTAGGTACTTTAAGCACAGGATTTTTTTATGGACGACCTAGGTGACGTGGTGGGTGAGTGCCCGGCTGAAACGCGAAAGGAGCGGGTTACCGCGGCGGGAATTTTTACTGCAAATCTACAGGGTCAAGATTTTATTTGTAGAGTGTGATGATGGATAATAATTTCCACTATTCAGGGAATCCTGAACGGGACAAGAATATGAGTATCCGACTGTTTTATTTATTTTATCGAACGAAACCCAGTCAAGTTATTGGTGGGTTTGTTATCTAGATACAGACTTCCGATCTTAATAAGTGACGCAATTTTCAAGTGCAATCGAATACCTATAGTTCAAAAATACCTAAAGGATTTTTAAAAGTGCCACTCTCTGACATTGCCCTGCATTGGGCCCGAGGGCAATCACCTTCAATCGACGCGGAAGTCTGGTATCCAGTTATCGTGCTCTGGTTTTTGACATTACAAATCTGGATCAGGATAATGCGGTTTTAATTTTTTGAAACAACGTATCACGAGTTTTTTGGACATAGAACAGCCTCGGTGGCGTGGCGGGCGAGTGTTCGGCGGAGACGCAAGAGGCGTGGGTTCGATTTCCCCAGCAGAATAAATATTTGCATATTCTGCAAATATATTTTCCAGGGCTGTGTTGTGGTATCATGGTACTCGTAGTTTTTGATATTCACGACACAGGGAACCCTAGTGTGGAGACAAAACTAGGTATATGTATGTGACTGTTGAGTGATATTTATTTATATCATGTTACCTGCGGTAGGGGTAGAATTTCGAAAAATATTGCCTTAGGGTGGTTTCACTGTAAAAGAAAGCTATCTTTCAAATTTCAGATTTCTAGCTTCAGCGGTTTCGGGTTGGCGATGATGAATCAGTCAGTCAGTCAGGTTAAGCTCTTTTATAGGTATAGATTTGAAACTCCCACTTGTCCAAATTAACTGTATTGTTTAAGTTTATTGACAAGGGCAAGTACTCTGTATTATTATTTGGCTCAAATGAAATGAAAGTGAACGATATTGGTTTGATATAGGTAATTTATATTGTGGCATTGTCTGACCATTTACATTTTTATGAGGTCGTTGGTTCTTGGGTAAGCATCTACATGATTCCGTTGATGATGATGGCACAAAATGATGATGAATGTTTGTTTGTTAGGAGTTGGCTCAATCAGGTTACGCGGCGGTTACCTAATAAAAGCTTTATTATTTTTTCTACAAAAAATATTTTAAAAACCATCTTATAGAATACACTATTTTAATGGTTATTTTTGAACTCCAGCGTTTTACGTAAAAAGTTAACTAACTTGTTACCTTATCGATAGCATGAAGTAAAGTTCCTACAATTTAAGAAAAAAAAAAAATATTGCTCGCCCTTCTTGTAGTAAAAGCTCAATCGAATAGTATCAGTAGGTACCTACACTTTACCATCAGATATTAGTAGGTACGTTTCATCATTAAAAATGAGTCTGAGTAAGTAATAAATTGTAACCTTTCAATAAACTTAAATAAAACGTGAAAGTAATCGTAAATATTTAAATGTTAATTTAATCCTACTAATATTATAAATCCAAAAATTTGTGAGGATGGTGCAATCATTTCGTAGCGGATTGGAATGAAATTTGGAATATACAAGGTACCACGCAAACAAAGCTGCGGGCGAGATCTAGTTGAAATCTATTGCAGTTAACTTGTATTGCATCTACACTTGTTAGCCAAGAGTTTGTAAGGAATTTAACCTAAGGCTATCACAAGCAGAACATGATCAGAGATAGCTCAGTAGCTAAATGTCGGAACGAGGTCCACAATTTAACCAAATACTTACCTACCTATTATTTTAAAACAAACTAACTTGAATAACTGGATTTATATAGTAAGGAACTTTGATAGCCGGAAAACCGCAACGCATAGATAGGTAGGTATTTTGATCCGGGATATGCATAAAAACAATAATTGACGACCGCGATGACAGGTTCGATTCCCGCTGCGGGAGGGATGTGAGCATGTTCTGCAAATATTTCTTCCGGGTCTGGGTGTTATAATATAATGTATTATAAGTATTCTATCCGCCTTCTGGTTCACATAGCTTATCTATTAATTATTCACATCTTAGCCAGTTTGGGCTAGATGGCACTGTGTGAAATGTACACAATTTTATATTTATTTATTTAATACTAGCGGACCCCGCGAATTTCGCACCGCCTTAGAATTAATAATGCAAATTTTAAAATGTTTTATTAGGTAGTTATTCTGCTATTCGGCGGAGACAAATCAACAAATCAGAAATCATAAAATCAGCCCAGCTTAAGCCCTGCAAGAAAAAGCGAGCTGCTGACGACCCGATTGATATGAATGACATTGACAATTTATCAAAATTGTATTTATGTCAAATTAACTGTCTTGTCATAAATTAATTAGTGTCTATTCATGCGTTATCTTGGTTATCCTTTTACATCCTTTTTCCATTTTAAGATCGTTTTACAGGATAAAAAGAAGCCTATATCCTTCCCCGGGATGGAATCTATGTCCTTACCAAATTTCATTAAAATCTGTTCAGCAGTTTAGACATTAAAAGGTAACAGACAGAGATACTTTCGCATTTATAATATTAGTATGGATAGGCAAAAATTGCCTCCTGACGTTTTTTAAAGAGATAATTAAAAATCATAAATCGTAGGATTTATTAGACTACCTAGACATTTGCTAAATAGACAGAATATTTTTGAAAAATTAATAAACAGCCTTCTGAAGTCATAATAAATATTACTGACCTAGATATTTCAGGCCAAAATCTGTTTTTTTTTTGAGTTTTTTTGCAAATCTGTTTTAATTTGATAAATGTTTTGACCTTGAATTAAAACTATTTTGCGGATGATGTTGGTATATTTTTTGTTTTGAATCACTTGTGTTAAATTAGTTGTTTTACTTTAGATTAATTATTAATAATTACGGAAATAAGCAATTAGCAAATCATAGAGTAAAAATTGCCAAGAGTGTGTCCGATTGGCCAGTGTAACGTGTTATGTAACTGATCACATTTTTTTCTACGCAAAAAATGAACAAATCAATAAGGTATACTTTAATCAGTTTGAACTTTTGAGCTCTTACATAAAACTATAACTATAAAAATTACCATATATTTTAGAAATTCTCTATTGTTTATTAATATTAAACAGTGTGTTTTTGTTTAATATTTTACTGCTTTTCTGCTTGACTGGGAGTAAAAAAAACATAGAATGCGTCCAGCTGCTTCTCTCCCCGAGCATGTCGTAAAAGTCGACTAGGGCATTAGTATCCTCTCCAACATGATAATTCATCCATATGGGCGATGGCTTGATAACCTGTCTCATTATGAGATCTATGATAGGTTACCTGTGGCTCTGCCCATCCTATGAGGAATACGGACGTGATAATTATAGATATGTATGCATGTTTTAAAATTTATTTAAGCAGGTACTATTCTGTGAATAGTACATGTGAACGTAGTTTAATATTTGCAGAATGTTACGACATATTATACAATGGCCCTGTTATTCTTGGGATTGTAGTATTATCTCATCCGAATTTAATTTATTAAAATTATTGACCATCATCTGTAGAATGTTTGTTATTTTATGATGAATAAAAATATATCCACATCAGAGCCGGATTTAACAGTTTTTTTTATTTATTTTAGGGTTTTATCGCTATTACATCACCCTTAGAAAACCAAAAACAAACAAACATAAACAAAGTAAAACTTAATTCTTAACTAACTATACAAAATCTAGCTCTAACAACTTAACCAAAAGTTCAACCTCTTCATAAGAAAGGCTTTAACAGTTACATTAGGTTGTATTTTTCATGTGCCGTGGGATTTTTGGCTTTTTAACATATTGATTTTAGATTTGACTTGTACATTTTTCTAAATATACCTATCATAAAACTCTTCATCTCTTCTGTCTTTAATGTTATGAATAAAATAGATAATTTTCAATTTTAAATTACACGCATTGGTGATGCTGCACATGACACCGTGATTACGAATGCAAAATTCAACAATATATTTGATAATATTGATTTCACAAATTTCTAATAATCATGGTGATTATGATAACCATTTGAATAATTAATATTGATTCAAAGATGGAGAGTTTGCAATAAATATTTATTTCGCACAAAAAAACCATGAAAGTAATATTTTAATACCTCTCGTTCTAAAAGTATGCGTGTGATAACAAAAAAAAATAATATTCTTGGCATAAAATAATTCTGAGATAAAACTGGCTCGTTAGTTTTTTGTTTATAAATATTTCACACCGATGTATTTTATACATAAAAACTCAAAATATAGAACCGTGTCGTCAAACGCATACTTCCCGCGTCACGGAGGTCGCACGCTGTCCTATATAACGTGAACACAACGTTACACCGTTTACAACTAGCGTCGCCCGCTCGCCGTCACCATCCTACATCCAACCTTCAGTACGTAAAAAAAAAACAATTAAAAATAATCCGAGGTTGATTGTGAAATTTCATTTTTCATTACTAAACGTGATCTAATCGAATTTTAACTGTAGCAGCGCGGCATTGGATGTAATTGTTTACCACCACTGCTTGCAGCGGGAGTGTTCCAGTCAGTCTGCGCGTACGCATCAGCGGTTAGAGTGCGCGCGCAACCTCCCGACAACACTACTGTGATA
Source organism: Scotopteryx bipunctaria (assembly GCA_949320045.1). Taxonomy (NCBI): domain Eukaryota; kingdom Metazoa; phylum Arthropoda; class Insecta; order Lepidoptera; family Geometridae; genus Scotopteryx; species Scotopteryx bipunctaria. The sequence goes on along the minus strand of OX439450.1, from coordinate 4,697,038 downwards.
CTGTGACAGTGACCGTAGCGAAACCCGCAACATGCATCACTACGTCAAAATCGTAAGTTTTTTTACATACATTTCTAGGGTCTATTTTACAAAAAATCTCATCCACGAGTAGTGTCAAAAAAGCTATTTTTTTGCCTCGACTCAAAATCGTAATTTTTTACATATAATTTTAGGATCTATTTTACGAAAATTCTGATTGACTGACACGCGTATCGATTTCTCTGTTTGTTTAAATTCTATGTTATTTAGTTTATTTTTTTAAATTGACGCCACTATAAGAAAGTGTCAAGGTATCAATGGGATGATAAAATCACATGAATGTGCAAATATTAGCATTGCATAAGCTTTATATATTGCGCGTGCGTAATCGTTAAGTAATGCCCAAAGAAAGAGTTGTTATAGAAATTTTCGAAGCTCAACTTTGCCAGGTCAAAAAAGTATAGTTGTAAATAATCTTTAACCTTACACCACACTGGACTGAAATAACCAGTGATACCAATCTAACGCTTCACTCACATTTTGGTAAGTCATGTGGGACAAAAATATGTTACAGCAGTGCTTGGAAATAATACTATGAAAATTTTAAAATGTTGTACAAAGTCAATAATGTTGACGCATTTCTGACTATTCATTATACATTCCAATTATTTTGAGGTGGTATTGTATCGTACCTATATCTGTATTCGTCTACGTAACCTATTACTGATAGTAGGTATATGGATGACTGAAGTATAATCAAGAAGTTAAATAAATAATATACTCGTAGTAGGCTAATAGAATTAAATAAGATGGCCTTATTTTTTATGTCAAGTTCAATGACAATACGATACGGTCAATAAAACATCATTTTCCTCCAAGGAAGTGCTTGTTAGCCAACATGTTTATTTAAATTATATTATAAAATAAAAATACATAATATTATTTAAAAGAGATTTATTTAGGTATAAAATTAAATGACTTGCTGTAAGGCCTTTTTCATAAAAGTTTTTAACTTAAGTTTAAGCTAAAATAACAGTTTTGCCTCCTCCTAGACATAAAACTTACAATAATTTACTCCCCCCCACCCTCCATGGGACTTCTTTTCGTGAAACGGGCTCTGCTAATCACATCGGCAGCTCGTGTATTTGTTTTCTTTCGTATATTTTCGCCAAAACCATTCTGTTCCACATCGGTGGACTAGACCGCTGACGAAAGAACATGATTGTACTAAACATTGTACTAATTCAACTGTTCGATAGGCAACCAGTCTACCTAATTAATGAAATATGGCCAGACGGATTTCCTAAACGTGCTACGATAGATCATACCAATTATCTACCAGATTTGAATATCCGGGTTTAGCTTACAATACCTACGATTTGCCTGAAGATATTTTGCCAATTACACACTCAGATCCAGTTTTTAGTACAACTTTTACGTCTGTTTTATAAAACGTTGAGTAATCATATTTCGGTTTCTATATTTATTTTATTTTAACAATGATTTAAAAACAATGATTGAAAAAACAATAATCTGTTCAGATTCCTGGCTCAAAATCAACTCAAAACGAATTCAGTCTTCCTAATAGTAATAGAGTCTATTTCAAAATGCAAACTAAACAGCGTTTAGCTTCTAAACTGAGTTCAAAAGGTATATCTTGTATCTGTCAGTTTTCATACATATGACAGCACTCAAACTTAGTTTACAGCTAAATACCGTTAGGTTTGAACGGCGAAATCAGCCCTAAGTGATCAAGAAAAAAAAAACTCATTTTTCACACTTTTTTAACCACGCTTTTATCCTTTGATAAGTACTTTAATTAGAAGTTTATTTCATCTTTTCATAACATGATTTCATGAGATTATTAAGATCGGTATCCATTTATTTTTATGACTTTGAACTGTCTACTCGTTAAGTAATATCTCAGTAAAAGTTACTCAAAGTTTAAAGGTTAATATTAATTTACTGTACCTAATAATTAGACCTAATAGCGTTGGTACCTACTAGAGTTTCAAAATATCTAACATTTAAATATACTTATTGTCTGATATTATCTAATTGTAATAATTAAAGTTATTTTAAGTACGTCTTGTGAGCTTTAATAATAAAATAATACATTTTAATTTTATTATCATAGAAGATTATTCCCGAAGCTCGTCTAAATATATGACTTTAATAAAAAAAGTACTACATTCAGGAAAAAATAGGCATATACATATTTTATAAGAAAATATCACGTACCAAGGCGTTTACTACTCACAAATAATGCTGCAAAATAAAGTAAGAAATTCGCCCGAGCATTGCAGTATCATTTAAACGTAACTATAGGTCTATTTCTACAATCGCTACAGATAACAACTATCCATTTCGATTTCAAAGCTCCATAGAATTAATATCACTGAATGGTAAATGTTTTAAGCCTTAATTTGCTTAGATACGGACAACTTTTCAATGACGTCCGTTATAAAGGAGATATTCATAATTATTAATTTCACCAATGATTACCATGTTTGCCTACTAATATTATAAATGCGAAGATTTGGGTGATATTTGGGTTACAGAAATAGTCGGGCTAAAGGCTGATCTATTTTTAAGGACAAATCTTCTCACAAACTGAAAATAGATGAAATTATTTACCACAAATACCATTAATTTAATAAAAACCCTTGGGTGTATTTGACTAAACTATCAGGTAAAAATAAAATAACCAGTTTATGCAATCAAGGAAATATAAAACATGATTTACCATTTTCTATTCTGTATTACATCCATCAAAATAAATGGTGTCTGGCGAGCGCGATGTCTATTTGTTCACGGTAATTTAAGACGCGTATTATCTGCTCAAATGAGCTACAAATTAGCTCAATATCAGGTGTCAATCTGCATCAATCATTATATCAATTAGATACGTCCTTGGCAGGTAATTTTATAGTATCCCAATAAAATGCCCACTTATTGCATGATTTGGCGTATATAGGTATTTATAGTAGGAACTTTTAGACTGATTTATTTCCGAGATCTGAGATGATAAAGGCAACATCAGCTTGAGAAGCAGTTCCCAGCATACCTAGTTTCTCTATTCTTTCTTTTAGATTCCATAGTGTAATTTTAAAATTGGCTACAAATTTATCAATGTATTATGCCTCTTTGTATTTAACTAGCTTCTTTCAATGCCTTCACTCGTGTAATACCAGAATTTAAAAAAAACTATATGTTTTTCAGATTATGAAAAATGTATATTCCAAGTTTTAATCGGAGTTGAATGGAAACATACATACTAACTCAAACATTCGAATTTATAGAAGTGTGGTCAACAGTATGAAATGCCCTTTGATCAATACGGTTATACTTTGTTGGGTAATTTAAAATAATAGGTGTGAAATAACCACGCTATTTTGTAAAATTGCTCCAAAGTAAACCCAAGCCAATTTTCTTATGTATGAGCACTTATTTTTATTTCAAAGTAGGTTTATTACTCAGTTTCCAATTTGGAGTATTTGTTCTGCTTCCTTGTTAAGCAAGATTCTTAGCAATTAACGTGATTACCTATACCTTTAACTCGCAAATTTACAGTTTATAGTTATTAGGCACAGACAAAACCTAAAGTTTAGAAGGGATCTTCTTACACAATATTGCTAAAGACAAGTAAAGTCCAAACTTAATAATGCCTTCTTATGTCACAGCTGTGTATCAACTACATCACTGTTTAATATAACACTTTGGACCTATCAGTCTTGTCATTGCCAAAAAAACAAGTGGGTATTCCGATCTTTATCTGTCTGAATATACGGTGATTGAAATCTCATAAACTATCTCTAGAGTTCACTTTGTGTTTGCTTGATTGCGGTCAAGGTTGCAAAGATGGATTCTCATGATAATCGTAAGTTTTTTTGCGGTTATACACTTAGCTGATGAGCGTTTGAACCTCGTGACCAAGATATGCAAAAACCGACCTTCACGACTCGGGTTCTGTTTAGCAGTCAGTGGGTGAATGACCTATTTTGCAACAAAGCATTTGTTCCTTAAAAAGCGGCGATTGTTTAAACGACGTCTGTAGACTTTGAAAAAATCCTTGGCATTAAAAATCAAATATAGTTTATTCAGTGGTATCTATAAGATCTTTGAAACATCTTGAATCAACGTTGAATTTAGGCCTGTTCCATATATACACACAATATCATGCCCTCCACCACTCCAATATCCTTAAAGGAGTGGGTAGAGTCACACGTGATCATAAGAAAGCTTGCAGCCATTCTTGATTCAAAGTCCCAAAATGGATATGGTGAACCATGATATCAGGTGATCAGCCTATTGCGTGGAAGATACAGGCTTGACAGTATTTGAGTACATTGAGCTGTTATCGTAATAATATAGTTCCTTGACAGGCCGTGTACTATAAATGGTGTTGACTTTTTGCAGACCAGGGCTTTAGCATCAGCAGCTTTTTGTTTGAGTTCCGGATTATGATAAATTGGCTTGTAGATTTTAGCCTTGTGATTTTATGTAATAGTAATTTTGTTCGCTCACTAAGCCACTCAAAAGTTATAGAATCCTTCCAATAAGTAAGTTAAAATGTATAAAAATTTTGTAAGGTACACCTTGTAGGTTGTAGGTACACCCAGCTATGGAAACAACCACTTAATAAAAATAAATACAACTACTTCTAAAAGCTCATTTCTGAAAATAGACTATAAAAAAACGATATTAGATTATGAACTACACAAAAGAAGGATTAGAAAAGTATTTTTTATATGTGAACTTTGCATGTGCTGATAATAAAGAACCTACGAATAAAAGTAGTTTATAATGGGTTTATTCAACGCTGAGGTGTTAAGTGCAAAGTCGGAAGGATTACGAAACAGAACGTGAATTTGTAAAATGCCGCAAATAAGTATTTTGTAGAAAGTCGATCCGCCACTGAATCTTATTTATTCATTCTTGATTAATTAATCATTTATACATTAGCCATTGACGAATGCATTCAACTTTAAAGAGGTCTTATTATGTTTGTGAAAAACTTTTACCTAAATATGAAAAAAGCATGTTCTACCAGATTTTTAACGTGTAACTTCATTTTTGTTACGGTCAGCGCTCTGCTCGTAATGCCACTGGTGACCCATCCTAATTGTGACCGCGTGCAACGATGCTTAACTTCAACGATCAATCAAGAACGTCCAAGCAAGCTACGCCACAAGCGCTTCCTTGGCATATTTATTTAGCATCATTCACTCTCATCGAAGCTCTCAACACATTTTTCATGCATGCTCGACGATCTAGGGTTGGTACTCCTACTCTGGTTTTTTTCTTAATATATGTCTTTAGGAAGAGATCAGGATTCTTAGACATTAATCTACCATGCTTGGAGATCCAGTTGAATTGAATTATCGCAACTCGATCAGCTGTAACTTACGCTTTCATTTTATAACATGTAATCATCGTACAAACTGCTTATGTATACGCATGTTATTGAAGTTAACAACTCGTCGTCATAAATTTTTATTTATTTTTATGTATTTTTTATTGTTGTATGAAGTAGTGGCTCATCAAAGAGACAAGCAGTCAGTTTCATTACGAATGTAACGGCTTGTAGGTATTTTTTTGCACATTTAGGGCTTTCCATAGGTATGTTCAAATTGTTTCCTTATGTTCGTTTGATCAGGGGAAACCACATAGACTGTATGGTTCCTCTGATCAAAAGAACACAACTGTATGATACAGTGTTTTTGAGTTTAAAAGTCATCACAGAACTGGTCATACATAACTGAGTCAATCACGGATTTGTAGAACTCAGTTATATTTTCTGGGATCAATAGCTAGAGCCAAAGGCCAAGATCAATAGCCAGAGGAGATTGACTAGTTTTTTTAACAAGCGTTATGGAGGTGTATCCTACTAATCCTACTTCCTACTTCCTAATCACTACATAGTATAAAACAAAGTCGCTTCCCGCTGTCTGTCTGTCCCTATGTAGGTATGCTTAGATCTTTAAAACTACGCAACAGATTTTGATGCAGTTTTTTAATAGATAGAGTGATTCAAGGGGAAGGTTTATACGTATAATACATGCATAAACACTGATAATTTTAGAGGTTTCTAATGTGATGTCGTAAATAAACACATTTTTTTGCGCTTACGTTGCAAACGCTGGCTGAACCCTACGAGAAAAGGTCTACAAAAAGTCCGCTATGGTATATGTCTATCCCAGTGTAAAGCCGGGGCGGGTCGCTAGTAATATTATAAATGCGAAAGTTTGTATGTATGGATGTTCGTTACTCTTTCACGTCTTAACGGCTGAACGGATTTGAATGAAACTTGGAATGTACATAGTATTATGTGCTGGATTAACATATACACGTAGACTATTTTTTATCCGGATACCTAGCGAGCGAAGTCACGGGCAGCAGCTAGTATAAAATAGAAACGATTATTATATGCTCTTATATAAACAACGCTGGACAAACCTTAATCACTCAGCAATGCAACCTTCACACGAGTTTGATGTACCCATTAACTAGGCTAAGGCCTTGGCGACAAGCAACTCTATAATTGTGAATACCAAAAATTCTAGCGGATGAACTTCCTCAAAAGCCTCAAATACAAGTCAAGGCGAATCTAAATACTTAGCCAAGTGTCTTTTAATGCCGATTGGAGCCTTGTCATTGTGTGTTTTACATAATTGTTGACCTCGATGCGGTTTCTATGTAATTGGCATCTTTCGATACTGCTAATCTGTTTTTTGCGTGTAATGAAGTACACGTTTGAGATAGGGCACGAGATTCGGATGCGGTGATTCAATAATCTGCATCACGAATATTTCGTGCTGTATAATCAATAAGTTGCCTACTTGATGGGCTTCATCAACTTCGTTTTCTACATAGATTTATTTTCGGGCTTGGTAAAATTAGAGCGACGCTTTTAAGAGACAATGTGAGTTTATCGTCCTAAACAGTTTATTAGACTTGCTACAAAATGTGATCGAGTACTATTCCACTTTTCACTTACATTTTCGTATTATATCTGATGGCATAACAGAGAGAGTTGTCTGGCGGCGATAAAGCTGTATTTCTTGATAAATATACGTGTATCGTAAATACCTACCGATTAACGAATGCTTTCATTACAATTTCACCTACATAATGAGTTTGTTCGGCTTTTTATTAGGCTGATATTATGTACCAGATTAAGATGCTAAGGAATCGCTGTATTTTACCAATATGTTAATCGAAATACCAGAACATCTAGATTGTAGATGTATAAAAGTTGTTTCTAGATTATAAACAAAAATTCATTTGCAACCTAGATTAATTTGTGTGATAGCTTCCGTCATGTTTAAATAAGTAGGGTCATAGGCATATTTACCCAAAACCATATCTCACTTATATTACAACTAGCTACCGCACACGTTTTTACTATTCATCACAATCTGCTTGGGTACTTAATTTTCATCCAAACAAAAACATCTTCACAAATTGGAAGAACCTAACTTCCCGTGATACTTAACTTCCCTACAAAATCAATTAAAAACTGTTGATATATTTGCGATATTTTATGACGGCTGCAGTCGGAAGGCGGAAATAGACCGGTCTTGAGGCATGTGTGGCGCGTGTTGACATATCACGGCTAATCTCATACAGTATCACAACTTCTATGATCATTGGAGATATCAGGCATCGTTCAAATTGTAATGATAACTTAGTTTCACTATTGTCTAAACTTTGTTTGCATGTATGCACACGTAGGCTTTGATTGAGTATGTAACAATTCAAATACATTTTCAATTTTGTTTTTTGTTAACAACCAAATAATACTTTTCTTCAATTAGGTGACAACGGCGTTTTTTACCTTTACTTATTTTTGTTTCAAAGATTATGCACAAGTGCTTATCTAGTACCAAAAATAAAAAATCATTCCCAAATAACAACAACAATCTTTATTAACAGAAACAAACTTACAATTAATACAAATATAATTTACAAAATACAAAAGAAACAGTCGGGTTATATAAAGGCCGTTGCAAACGGTCTATAGATAGCTCACCTGATCCAGCTCATCAGACAGTGGTAGCGTGCCCAAGACGCTGGTTACATTGCCACGCTGAATGGCAATACTGATCCGTTGAGCCAAATAACTATTATAAAGAGTATAATACAGATTGCCGGTAACATATACCGCTAATACGAGCCAAAAGAAGCGGGGCACTACCTACCTTTTCTGGAAGCGTTTCGTTTTTTATTTCCAAGTGATGATTAAAACATTTTTTTATAAGACATCTACTGTAAGGTCTGTACAGTGTTCTAGTTGTGTGGGTATGGTAATGCGCCGGATCAGCCTCTAAGGCTTCCCGGTGTCTGCATACCCATTCATGGCTAGCATGTGATGTAAGCGTAGCATAGACTGTTTGAATTATGCGAAATAATTACAAGATACTTTTAGTATTCACGAAGCGACAGTATTTCTGCCCTCCTAGTGAAGAACGCAGTAACTAGCATGTTTGTCAAAAATTAGTTACATATTCGGAATCGCTTAACAAAATAAAACATTCTGTTCTAATTCACGTATCAAAACATGTTTGACATAGTTACTGCGTTCTTCACTAGGAGGGCAGATTTGCACTACTGTTGTTTTTTATGGTGTAACTAACTAAACTAGATAATTTTCTTTTGTCACTGCAGTCAGTTTTCTTTGAGTATGCCTTTATGTTATTCCAGGTGATGAGTGGGAATAAAATAACCATACTCACACACAAACTTTCGCATTTATAATATAAGTTTTTTTTATTTCGCTTCACGAACTTAGATAATCTAAAATTAAATACATAACTTACTACTTTATATACTTACTCCTACTTATAGTTTGTTCCCAAATTGATGTTTTGTATTTTTTGCTCTGTCACGATAGTAATTTGACGAAACCATCACGTAGAGACAGCCCATAGAGACTTATTGCGGAAGTAGGTAGTGACCTACTTCCGCTTGACGAAATAAGCTTAGAGCTTTTTTATGACAATTAGCGTAATTAGTTTTAAATAAATAAGTAGGTACCTATATAAATTTTCAGTTCACGAAAGCAATTAGAGTCTAATATAAATAGAGACAAAAACGATTCATCAGGTCGTGTCCTAATATATTTTAAAATAATTGTGATGTTACTTGGGTGCAAAAACATCTAGTGAACATTTACAAGTTTAGAATAGGAATAGAATACGTAAATTCAACGCATACTATATTTAAAAATGATTTTTGTAATTTCAATTATGACTATGAAAGGCTACGACTATTAAGCCTTTCTATTACTATTGTATGTCCGAAAGTTTGTGAAGATGTGGGACCGTTTGTGTGTCACTAATGCTGGAATTTGTGTAATGTGTGAATGCTGGAATAGTCATAGTATTACGACCTGAGGTTACATACAGTCTACTTTTTATCCTAATAAAGCGCTAGCGAACCCGCAGGCGAAAGCTAGTGTCAATTATTTACATACCCGTCTTCACCTTAATCCAGTATAAATAGTTTCCGCGAAAAATACTTTTTTATACAAGAACTCGGGGTCGTAGCCTCGTAGCCAATTTTATAATCGAATGCAACAAAGAACAAATTGCTTTATTACATTGTAGCTAAAATAACTTTAAATATGTAGGCGCGGCGATGCAGACGCTGGTCACGTGGCAACAAACTGTTCTACCGTACTAAGTGTTGTTTAATCTTTGACAGCAACCTTCGGTAACTGGGTGACACAAATACAATTTAAAACAAGTCTTCCTAGAGATAAAGTTGTGTTTGTCCAAGATTATCTTGAAATCGATCGGATTATGCAAAATATTGAACACCTTCTAAACGCATAGTTACTTTTTTGTAAATATCTGTAGCATGTTTGCAAAACTTATAAAAACTCAGTATTTTCTATCCAATTGGATCCTTAAAAATTTGATGCTCACCATGATTTCTTTATATTAATTTCTATTATAAAATAATGTAACATAGGGAAATTTTATCTACAATCTTTCGATGGTCCTGAAAAAGATTTCTGAATTACATGAACTCAAATGAATAAAACCGAAAATATTAGTCACCTTGGATGTCTAGATCGTCTAATCTAAAGTAAATAATGAAGGTAAGTTTCGTAAACTTGCAAAACAAGATCAAAATCAGTGTTAGTGCTAATTACAACTGTTTGCTAAATTATTATAATAAGTGTGGGCTTGTATGTTTTAGCTGTAAATAGTGTTAGAACTTGGACCTCACACAGCGTCCTGTTTTAGTATTTACCTAATCAATGTGAAGTTTAACTGATTTAAATTAACTTTATAGTTGGTCCGATTGTTAAATGTTACATTTATAGTTTAAACAGCTAATTTTTGAGCTCATTGGCAGGGCTGAGATACAAGAGGTGTAGGTTTGATTCCCTCGGCGATAGAAAAATAGTTATTCTAGGTTTGGGTGCTGTTTTAAAAGTAATCGTAGACTCTGATTATCATGACAGAGGAAGTTTTAAGTGGCGAGTTATGACGACTTATGTGAATTTTGTGTTATTTTTTATTTATTGATGCTTTAAATACCTGGAATTATTCACTCTAAGCCTATTATTATGAAAATGTGTTACGTTTAGCCCTAGTGATTTTCTCCGTTTAAATTGCACGCTATTCTCAATTTGTTGATGCTTCTGATAGTTATCACAGATTGAGGAATAATTGCCAATAATTGGCAAAACATCATATTTAAATTAAAATCATGCTTTGCACCTCGCTGGACCGTTTATTCTTGAAGGTTGCGAGTACTTGCGTGATGGAAATCATCTGCGTAGGTTTGTAGGTACAAGACACACGCAATGCTGGTAATATAATATCATGGCACGTAAATTCTGTAATTGCTCATCTTTTTTGTAATAAACTTAAGTATTAGGTCGTAAAATTACATACGGCTTCTTTCAAAAGGCTTCAAAAGTTTCAAATTAAGTATCTACAAATTATTGATAAGTAAGATATATTAGAGTAGTAAAAATAATTAGTGAGTCTTTTGCAAATACCAATATTCACAGTAACTATTTTTTTTAAAACAATGTGATATTCCTTTACATGTTTTTCTAATAACATAGCTGTCGTCCTTATCTTTCAAGTGACATACTGAGTGATAAAAAGTCTCCAAAATGGTTCATTTCTATTGTTTTTTTTTCAATTTGGTAGTCTTGAATGTCATTTGGTGATTTTAAAATTAAGAATAAATAAATTTTAAAATCACCAAATGCCTTTTACGAATACGAAATTGAAAAATAAATGGAAATGAGTAGTTTTGGTGATTTTAAATCACTCGGTAATTTTCAAGAATTGATACCCCGTTCGTCCAAAGTTTGGCTGAAAGAGGTCGCTTTTACCGATGAGGCCGCCCGTTGTTTTACGCGTGTTTTTATTTTGTTTCTAGATATACCTATTGCATTGTACTGCAATCTGTATTGTCACTTGTACGAGACGATCACTGGTTTCAAATAACCTTTTGAATTTCAACCTGAGACCTATCGCTTTAATGTTCAAGTGACCGGTATAATGGACTACTAACTAGGCACACAGGCATAGATCTCTACAATAGCTGGGTTCTGCATTGCGTCACTGTGTCGCAAGCGTTCACACATGATTTGGTTTCACCGCACGCAGGCGCGTGTTTTGTGAATTTTTCACTTTAGGGCTAGCAGCGACCTTCCTTCGACTCCTGGCCTCACAGCTCAGTTGGTAGTAGCTCTGCCCGTAGGTTGTGAATTCAGGTCCTATTCAGGACAAAAATTTTGTGTCTTGAATAGGGAGTCCTATTCAGGACCAACATTTTGTATCCTAAATAGGGAGTACTATTAATTCAATAGGACTCGAATCCACAACCAAATTAGTGATGAACATAGATGTTTGTTCTGCGTCTGGGTGTTATAACGACAATATTTTAATTTAAACCTAATAATACGAGTAACTGTTCGTAAATACCCAAATCATGTTTTTATGTAACAGTAAAATATTTACTTACATTGCATTTATAAGTTATTTCAAATGAATGAAATTATTTTTTAAGTTACAAATTTTAAATGCTATTTAAGTCATAGGTTTCACAATAGCCCTTCTCTAGCTCAACCCTAGATGAAGTTACCTAGTACTACTACGAGTACTAGTACTACTAAGTATTCAGTGATGAAGCCACAAATATGCAGTACATTCGGACATTCAAGTGGTCAGTTGACCCTATCTGTCAGTTTGTAATACGCGACTCTATATCGTATTCCGACCGCATAAGGTCTACTGGATTGACAGCCAATGCGTTGTATTGCAAAGAGTTAGTAAGAAATCAAGGTATTTTGCACGTACAGTCTATTCACGGGTATATGTTGCAATGGACCTTGCCAGGATGTGGAAATGATGGTACATAAGATAGTCCTTTGTATAAGTAAACAGCATTCCGAAGTCATTCAGATAACTGGGTCTCATTTTTATGCTGTCATGATTATCGTCAGTGCATCACTAGATGAAAGATAGAAGAGAATGCAAAAGGTAACAAAGGTGCCCGAAATAGTTGAATAAAGGTAGAAAAACAAAGACGATGATCATCTATACACAATAATTAACAACATAATCTATTACACAGTTTTCGCTTTATTAGTGTTCAACTGTTTGTGCCTCTATCACGGTACGATTTTGATGAAACTTGGAATAGACATAGATTGCGACCTGGAATTGCATAAAGGCTTATTTCCATCCGAGTACCATAGAAAATAAGCCGCGTTCGGAAGCCAGTCATGCATATGACCCTTTTTCACGGCCGCTTCAACTTACTAATCAAAATATTCTTATTAAACTGATCGTAATGACCAGTTATAGGTCCACCCAGTGAATTGTCCGAGCGTTTCCTAAGCTCACGATTATTCAATTCAAGACGTCGACCAAGAGAAAGGGCTGTTTACGGTGCCAGTAGGCTATTAGTGCTACTAGTGCATTGTAGGTAGTACCAGTTTATGGGGCATTAGTACCATTTTGTAGACAAACCAGATTCTCAAAGGTGCAAGAGGGGTCAGAAGAATTAGTTAAAGTAAGGATAGGAGATTATGCTTGTCGTATCCAGTTTTTGCACAAGTAACCTGTCATTCGGCGTTTGAAAAGTTTGGTATGCACCCAACGGTAAATGAGAATTACGTTTTAAGTACAAATGTGTTATAGTTAAGTTAACACTTATGACGCCATAATATTACATTACGCGATTCGCGAAAAGTAGCTTCTTCCTGCAAGACCATATCTCGGCAAGTGAAATTTAGGCAATTACCTTTCTCTTATCAAATAGAGCGCTGACAACGCATTATATAATTATTATGCCTAAGAATTTTAAAAATCTTATTATTTTGTGACACACGAAATGATTTCGACTTATTTCGTCTGTTAAGATTTATAGATCTACTTACTCAAATCAGCATTCCTTTCGAAATAACGTAACCGATAAATAAGTAAGTGGAAATTCAACCACAATATTGAGTTACCTACTTGTAAATAGGCTCAGTGATTTTCGCAACTATTTATAGTCTGAATAGACAAACATTATTATCACATAACGAGAGTAAATACATTACCAATCCTATTAATAAATGTATGTATTTGGATATTTGTGGTTCAATCACGCAATCTGAACAAATTTGTATTAGAAACTTAGGAGTATAGTCATCATCATCATCATCTTCCTGCCCTTGTCCCACTCTATGTGGGATCGGCACAGCATGATCCATAAATCTGGCCTGGAAAAAAGTTGGGTTGATTTCTATGTTGGTATTAACCATGCAAGTTATGTCAAGCCAAGTGAAAAGCTATGATAATAAACTTTTGATATTTTTCTATGTTAGGTATTAAACGTAGACTAAAGTCGAATATTTGATGTAGAGACTAATTAATGTAGGTATCTATAATATACTAAGTAGGTAGGTACTTAATATTTAAACGCAATCGTAATTCGTATTACATCAACAGACGCATTGTAAAATTACTACTGACCTACTCTAGAAAATGTAAAGATTCATTTATCAATCAGTAGCTGACTCCCGCGGCTTCGCTCGCGTGTTACCCGAATGAAAAATAGCCTATATTTTAATCCAACACATGTACTATGTATATTCCAAGTTTCATTCAAATCCGTTCAGCCGTTTAGGCGTGATTGAGGCACAAACATACAAACATCCTCATAAACTTTCACGTTTATAATATAAGTAGGAAGTAGGATAGAATTGCCGATAGGTATAAACATCGTAAGCGTATTTAGAAATAGTGTAATCGTACTTAAATGCAATAACTATTTTAGGGCAGGCAGCACAGACTAAAAAGAGTTACTACGTACCTAGATCCTTTTGCAATAAGGGCCGGCATGAACAGATAAAATAATAATTCCTACCAGTGCTGTCACTGTGAGTGTTGCCAGCTAATGTTGCAAGTTTGAATATAAACTCGCATTTCCATATCCAGAGCAGATTGCAATTTGCTCCTACGTTGCGTAGTCTCGATAGTCGGGCGTGAATATCGCTGTGTTGCAATTATTCAGGAATAAACGTTGATAGGGATATTGGTAATAGATTGTGATACCATTTATTATGTAGTAAACAGCTGCCATTTAATTAAATATAGAGCTAGACTCAGACAGACATCTAAGACAAAATTATTCATAGTAAATAGGTGGGACACAAACGTATCAAGTAAAACTATATGCCTTGTTACAATATTCTTCTGACGGGCGATGTATCATTCGTTATTATAACAACGTCTGACAAAACCAGTCCGCCGCCCGTAAGTTGAATATTTGAGCCGGCCAATAATAATGCTTTTACCAATATTTAAAATCAAGGTCTATTTACTTAGTTTTAGGTCAAAAAATTTTACCCGTTATTGGGTATAAAAACTTAATCGATTCTATTTAAATAGACACGTTGTGAATTGTATAAACAACGCAAGAACGCAGTCGTGTTGTATTTCAACACTGCTCTACATAATTTTCTATCCCGAGTCAAACATTACGAAACAATGGAAGTGTCAATCATAGGCTTTTGTTAAATCCGTTTCGGTATGTCCAATGTCTATAACACAGGTCAATACCAAGCATTTCTATTCGTCATAGCTTTCAACGTGTTAGGGATTGGCGATATCGATATAGAATGCTTAATATCAATATTGCGTTATTATATAGAGGCTTTAAAATATCAATATTCCCAGACATTGATATTTTAACAAATTGATAATATTTTTACAAGTGGAGGCCAAGATCAACTGTTAAATTTTCTATCATTTTAGTATCTTTTTTTACTTTTTGGTTATTTATAATTATTTGGTTATTTATAAAATACCATACCATTGTAAACCAAATAATAAGGTCATTGTGACATATTGTTTTAAATAGCAATACTCCATACCTTTTTGAAATATCGATATTTTGTCATTTATAACGAGCCAACTAACTTAACTGATATCGATAAACATCGCCCATCCCTACCCTTGACGCAAGCAAGTCGCGCGTCAAACAATCGCTCTGGTATTTCAAATCGGGCGTGCTAGACCCGCTCGTCTGTATAAATCGCACGTGTTTACCGAGCCGCTCGGGTTCACGTACGAGACCTCACCTGAGGTCACATATCAAGTTCACACACTTGTTTCGGAGTAGAACCAGTCGCCCAGCCCAGTACGCATTGCAAGTTACATAACACTATAGGTACTATATTTCCGCGTTTTCCTTTCCTACTCTGATAAAACCGTTACAGGTATGCTAGATCATATTGTTTAGTGCATATTTTATTATGGTCGTAGGTTCAAATCTTACATTGTGACATCCTAACAATAATACATTTGAAGTTTTGGAAAGATGTTGGGGTGTTTGTGGATCAAACGACTCAATCGTTTTTAATGAAACTTGTGATAGACACAGCTCGTTACATGGAATAACGTATAGGTTACTTTTTGTTCTGTCAGGACGCAAATGAATCCACGAGTTTTGTTGAGTACCTAAATAAAGTATATGATATTGTGCATATCGGAGATAAGTTTTTCTTACACCATCGCTCATGTAACTAACAGTCCAAAGAATAAACCAGTAGTTACAGTTAAAGTTAATAGATAGAGCATATGTATTAGAAAGCATCAAGGTCGCGGAAGACCACCGCTGTGCAATTCATTTGTGAAGCAGATCTTGATTGATAGCTCTTGCAATCAATAGATTACCTTCTTAAATTCACCAACACATTAACCGGCAGTTAAATGAAACCATCGGTTATGGTGACAGTATTTTTGGATCATACGCCCTAGAAGCATTTAACTTGGATGGTGTATTCCTCTTATGATGTAGCGGTGCACTAAGAAAGGAATTCCCGAAATTCAACTTCTAGCGCTATACGCAGCAGGAAAATAAAGTTTGAATGAAAAATAGGTTTTTGAATACTTCACCGATTTCTAATTTGTTACTGACATTTTATTATAATCTATGTAGACACACATCCACAATATAACTTATTTATTTTATTTCATTCATAATTATTGAAATATTACCGTTTTTATGACGCTAGTCTCACAGGCTAGATGAGCTAGTCTGATGGCTACAGGAAGTGGTTTCGACAGAATAACAGCGTCTGCTGCTAAAACAGCAGACACAATGCTGAGTCGGAACCAATTTGTTGCTTTAGCACACATCATAATTAAGTTCCATGTAATAAAGTAGTGTAGGTAATTTGATTTGAATAATAATTACAATTATTAGCATTTAATGCATACAATCTTTTTTTTTCATGTTTTTCAATTGCCTAACTGTGTTGTTTCTCTCCCCAAGCATGTCGTAAAAGTCGACTAAGGGATAGTATCCTCCAACATGATGAGATACAATAAGCAAGTATTCCCAAGGAGGGTTAACGTCAGGCAGGCGGCCGGTCATAAAACACCTTAGCCAAAACTCTTACAGCATGATCCAAGGATCGCGCTGACCCCACAATAGAGTGGGATAAGGGCAGGAAGATGATGATGAATTACCTAACTGTGTTTTTATTTACATTCCTAAATTCTATGTTAGTGTGCTATTTTAGTAAATAAGTGTTATGTCTATGTGTATGTCTATGTCTAAAGCTGGCCACTGCTGGACACAGACCTATAATAAGCGCCTTCACGCCCGGTCGGCTTGATGCTGCCTCCGCCGGCAGCCTTTCGCAAATCGTCACTCCACTTAGCCTGAGGGCTTCCTACACAAAGAATAATAAAAAGAAATCTTATTAAACAGTGGCCTCAATCACCACCTACTCGTACGTAACCCGATTAAAAGCTTTTTTGTTTAATAGATAAACGTTAACAAATATTTCTTACCAGTGGTCTAGGTGCCTGTTGACATACTTGACTAGAGGAACTCCCCGCGACTTTGTCTGTGTTCAGTTTTTAGGATTGCGTTCTTGAAGGGTGCCAACAGGACTCTATTACTAAGCATCCGCTGTCCGTCAATCCGCTTTAACAATAAATAATAAAAAGAAAATAAAAATATAAAAGGCATTTGGCCTTTGAGCTATTTTTTCTCTTAAGGTGAGGTAAAGCATACAAAAAGTGTAAAATGTAAATAAAGTACATAATTTTTTTACATAATTTGTACCTACATAATTTTATAGGTACATAATTATACATTTATTTGTACATAATTATACTTACAAAAATCACATCACCAACGACGTGAAATCAACAAAATTGAATTCCCGGAGAGCACCGTTCACAAGAACCTGCCTACACAATAATGAAAGTTCAAAACGTAACAATCACGGCCAATATTGTTACTGAACTTACCAAAATACAATAAAAAAATTAATGGTAAAATGTGTTGTGTATCTTGTGTTGTACAAGAAACTTTTACACGTAGGTAAGTACGATGGTACGGAGTCTTTCGTGTGCGAATTCGACTCGCACTTGGCGGTTTTTTTTCATATCAACTTTATTCCTGCTGCGTCCTGCCGGAGTTGAATATCGGGAATTCTGTCTTAGTGCAATCCTTACACTTAAAGAAGATTATAATTATCGTACAAGCTTCATGCTTCTAGGACTTATGGTTTAGGATAGTCAGTCAGTAACGTAAGAGTTTTATGTATCTACTAGATAAGATCGACCCATGCCTAATTAGATATATATCGTAATTCTATAACGTCCTTGTTAAGCCTTATTCGAAGAAAAACTTCACAACATGACTTACGTAAGGTTTACTTCACACTTTTTTGCTTTACTGCAGTTTTTCTACGAAATCAATCAATGCCTATTATTTTGTCGACACTGCGTATTTCCACGTATGACGAGTTCGGTGTCGTGGCGGGCGAGCGCTCGACTAACACGCTAAAGGTGCGGGTTCGATTCCCGCAGCTCGTCAAATATTTGCGTTATTAGCAAATGTCTATTTGTTTCGGTATTAGGTATTCGTAGTTTCTTATACCCATGATACAAACAGACCTCAAGAAAACTTTCAGGAATGTGACTATTGTGTGGTTTAATTGCAAATTATTTATTTTATTAGTATTGCGTGATTTGTTTTATGTACGAAATAAGATTTTGACATTGACATTGACATATTCAATCAGCCGTGAGGTCATGATCAACTTCAAAACTCAATTATGCTACCCAAATCGCGTGTTGATTGAAAAGTATCGAGTCACGATCGTGTCACACGTGTACCTATTGTTAACAGTTTGTCAGCCTTTGTGACTTTGACACGTTGAGTAGAAATAGTCAAGTCGCAAATTAGTCACACTAAATTAAATATACGATTTGTTGTGTGTTTGTTTCCACTCATCTCCATAAGAGTGGAACGGATTTGACTGAAACTTATACATTTCATCGGCATATAGTGAAAACCTCGTAAGTCGGTTATAGTAAACTATTCTGGAGGAAGAAAAAAACGTCTTGCGTACAATTTTGTTAGGACTTTTTTTAGTACTATGCGCATCTATGAAACTATAAATAATGAGCATAACCATAAGTAACTGAGAACGGATTGCGCGTATCGAAGCTTTCATAAAGATGAGCAATAAAAAGGAAATGGTAAAAAAATCTAACTATGAGGTTTTCATATTTTGATGACTTGGTACACATAAAACGTGCTACTTTTTGTCTGTGTAGGTAGGTACTACGCGAGCTAATTATGTATGAATCCTGGAATATTTATTTTTATTCTAGAAGGACCAAATCACAAATTGCGGCCAGTGCGATGTTGCATCGTAGTTTTGTGTTTTAATCCAAAAGCAATTTATATTAGGTATCGGTTGTATTTCAACCATATACCAAAATAATCAGGTGAGGTGTGACTGTAGACTGTTTGTAACGGTCTTTGAATAGGTGACCCAACTGTTTCTTTTGTAAATTAAATAATAATAAATGCTGCTGAAGAGAAGATCAAGGCTGCCGGAGATGTGTGCGTCTTGTCTGCGTAATTTAGGAGTAAAATAAAAACCAAAAATCAAATAAATATTTGTGGATATTTGACACAGCGCCATCTAGCCCCAAATTAATCAAATTTTGTACTATGGGTACCAGATGGCTGTAAGAATACTTTTATCCTTTTTTTGTAAATTCATAGGTACTTATAATACTACAACACCCAGACCCGAAAGAAATATTTGCAGAACATACAAACATTTCACGATCTAACCCGCATCTCTTGCGTCTCAACCGAGCACTCGCCAGTCATATTTATATTTGTAAATAATTGTATTAGTTTATTTCTGTTAATAAAGCTATTATTAACCATATTTTTTTCCATTGTTCACAGTCCTTAGTCCTATGTGCGTGCGTAGCACTAACGACAGCGCAGTTCGGGCACTACGGTTTCTCCGACTTCGCGACCAGCTTCGGCGGACCCACTTACAGCAACTTCGCGGCTGCACCCAGGGACTCCAGAGCAAACAGAGGTGAACTCTACTCCAACAGTCACATACATAGTCCTGAGCACACACTAGGATTCCCTGTGTCGTGGGTATCAGAAACTACGAGTACCATGGTACCACAACACCTAGACCCGGAAGAAATATTTGCAGAACATGCGAACATTTCTTCGGCAGCGGGAAACGAGCCCGCGTCTCTTGCGTCTCTGCCGAGCAATCGCCCGTTACGCCACCGAGGCCGTCTTAACACTGATGACCTCGGTGGTATAGTGCGGACGCTAGGTGTAAGATTGATTCCTGCAAGTCAATTGGATTTTTATATTTTAGTCTCAAAAAAGTGTCATAGGTACAGCTTTTCGTTATCTAGACAAAACCAACAACACCTAATTTGTCAAAATCCGTCCAGCCGTTTCGGCTACAGAGGCAGCCAAAATAATAAATTTAAAATGGCTTCTTACAGCTGCCTGATTTGAATGAAACTTGGGATATACATAATACGTGTGCTGGAATAACATATAGGCTACTTTTTATCTGGGTACAACGCGAGCGAAGCCGCGGGCGACAGCTAGTAAATAATAAGATTGTAATAGTCTATTTGCTGATTACCGTCAAGGGTGTCAAAGTTTTTACGAACTATTTACTCGGCTATTTACCATTTATAACACCTTTGTTCATTATCAACAATGTCACATTGACACAGATGGGAATGTATTCTGGGCAACGCGTACTCACCGTGATTATAATGACAGACATGCGCGGCGCCCAAGTATCTTTGAGAGTAACTTGAGTTGGTCATCTAAGAGCTCCTCAACCGTGGATTAACCACTGTCCATTTTTCCACTTAAGTAGTAGACTCATTATCGACTTTCTGTGAAATCTGTGCTTGAGTGCAAATTCAGTTTGAGTTTAGTAAAGTCTAGTTGTGATATGGCTCACCGTGACTGCCAAACTTCGCCAGAATATTCACATTGTCCATAATCGACCACAAATGGACACAATGCCAAATGTAACGATTCTTTCTTGTATTAAAACAATTGCCAGATGTTATCACGGTGAGAGTTACGAAAATGAGCGCTTTTTGGATTTAATAGAGTTAATTTGTGACTGTGATGTATCAACAATGCGTGACAAAAATACCGTGATATAAAACTGTTTTGGTAAAAAAGTTTGTAGTGAAAAAAGCTGGTCGGTGTCTTTAGGCCGTCGGAAAACGGAAACCACAGTTTACTCGACCTTATGAATTAGAAAAAATAATAAGAAATGAAGTTGAGCTTAATGCCATCATTTTTTTATCGTGATCAACATTCTATAGAAGTTCACTGCTGGAGTTAAAGTGTCTCTAAAATACTTCCAGGATACTGTGCCTCCATTCATCACCTACCATCCATTCTATTTTTCATCCATTTCATTTATCTTTGATTGCCATACAATAATGATTCCCAACATCATAGACCCATCTATATGGGCGATGGGCTGATCACCTGTCACCATAGTTCACCATATTCATCTTGGGACTTTGAATCAGGAGTGGCTGCAAGTTTTCTTATGACCACTTGTGGCTCTGCCTACCTCATTAGGGATACGGGCGTGATAATATACATACATACAATAACGCCAAGCATAGCCCTTTTTTCATAGAACATGTCCAAAACTCGCGGATTTAGTAGTCTAAACAGAATTTCACCATAAGCCCAGTGTTAGTTTGCAGACATTGGTCAAAGGTCAAAATGTTCGTATCTTGTTCACAAGTTTGAACTTAATTATACTTGAGATATCTACCTACTAATATCAAGCGCCAAATATTTGCAATTTGCAATTGTACATACTTTGTAAAGCCTTATCAATAATGTCCAGCAATGAGTCAATTCGAAGTACTTATCTGTACTATTTATAGTCCTGTGGGTGCTGCCCACTAGATTCTAACCTCTTATGTAAACAGACTGGTACGAATAATAATATTTCTAGCCATTTTTTATCTATATTTAGACGTGACAGACTGTGTTGAATGACATAATTTATCTATATTATAGTCTAGCTGGATAAAACTTGTTTAGTATTTCCATACTTTTAGATTAGAAAACTTTTGATTGGGTCGCGGCATATAAATATAGTCTACAGATGCGGAGGGCTATTTTGTTCCAAAATTGACCCTGCCGCCCGTTCCCCTGGAGCTCCCCCGCATCTTGCCACTCAGTTTGGTACCTACGGCGCATAATGAACCACATTATTTCCAGATATAACAAAGATTTTATTTCCATCATAAAAGGAAATCGTTCAACGTAAGGCGAAGCGTAAATAGCGTAAGGAATAGCGGTATAATTTCCACGGGT
Organism: Scotopteryx bipunctaria; assembly: GCA_949320045.1. Taxonomy (NCBI): domain Eukaryota; kingdom Metazoa; phylum Arthropoda; class Insecta; order Lepidoptera; family Geometridae; genus Scotopteryx; species Scotopteryx bipunctaria. The sequence goes on along the minus strand of OX439450.1, from coordinate 4,674,856 downwards.
GCGCCGGCGGCTGATAGACAAAGAAATGCAAGGAAATTATACCACTAGTGATGTGCAATCGATTTATCGATGGAAATTTTACACACCAATAAATACATCATTTCATAAGCCAATACAAACACAATTGAAGTTGAGAAATTAGTTATCTTCGAGTACAGCCTGAATAAATGAAAAACTAAACAAATCAATACGCCTTTACCTATTCCCAAACATTGAATATGTCTACGGAATCAGAGACACATCCAAATATTACTCGCCTAAATATTATTTTATTGAAAGCAAAATCGATTAAAATAGTTTCTTAATGGGAAACTTCATAAAAACGGCTAGTAACACACAGAACAGAAATTCATGTCGCATCACTAATCCATTGCGATAGAATTAATAGCATGTTGCAGCATTATCGCATGTATCCCACGACAATGAACACAGTACGCTTTGTTGCCGTTTCAAGGGCCGCGGAGCAGGGCCTTTTACTTAATACTAATGTTCTGGATCGACGTAATCAGGGCGTACTCAATGTTCTTGAAGAATTTATATTCTAATCTATTTTATTCTCATCCTCCACAAACCATAGTATCCTACTATTGGGTGTAGGCCTCCCTTTGTTTACGCCATTCGTTACGGTCTTGCGCTATCCGTGCCCAAAAATTATGTTCTACTAGCTTTCGCCCGCGGCTTCGTACGCGTTGTATCCATATAAAAAGTAGCTTATAATGTTATTCCAGCACACGTACTATGTATATTTTAAGTTTCAGCCAAATCCATTCGGCCGTTGCGGTGTGATTGAGGCACAAACATTGTCACATCCTCACACACTTTCATATTTGTAATACTAGTAGGATTTGGTGTCTATTCTATTCTATTCAAAGTCTTAGATTAGAGCCGTCTCGGCATAGCGGGAGGTACCCCAACGTTCGTCCCGAAGTGTCATGGTTTCTTACGGACAATGGATTCCATTAAAAAAATACATGAACTAAATACGAACACGTGCTCAAAACATCATATATGTCTATAATCCGACTTATTTCAGGTGTTAACTTTTGCACTATGGAAATGTTTTTAAAACCATTTTCATCCAGACATTATGACCCAGACTGCAGTCCTAAATACCTACATCCTACTAAAGCCGCATTACTTGTAGCAAACTCGCTTGGTATTATGAAAGTTTATTTAATATCGCTTGTTTATTACTTCGATGTAAAGCAAGCTTACCGATTGAAATTACCTCACTCGTTTATATGTTGTTCACGAGGAATTTTGAGTTTGGAAACTTGAATATAATACTTACTATTTTTCTTTATTCAAATCGGTTTATCTAGCAATTGAAAATGTTCAGTTGTCGATATACACCCCACTTTTATTTCAGTTTTCGAACTTTAGTAAACAGCATGAGTTGATCAATTTCTGTCAACATTTATTCAACTAATTATTTGATGGTTCCCTTCTGTATACATTGCTTTATTGAATTGGCTATAATAATTAATCAAAAGTAAATGGCTATTTTGATAATAGAATAACTGAATACTCATTACCTTAGTAAACTAAACCATAATCAATCTATACATTTCATATGTTATGGTTGCATTTATTTTATAAAAATTTTCAATTATTTTTAGCATTAGACTGAATAATTTCATAACTTCAATAAAAAGTATGAGAATAAACACTTAAATAGCACTCTATTTCCTTTTATAAAATTAAAATCGAATGGTTAAAAAAAAACATGGATACCTTTAATCCAGACACAGTGAGCTAAACAGCGGTTGCTACTAATAACTTATTGTATAAATCCCAGATCATAATGTTAATGAGCCTTATTCATAATAGTCTTACAAATCTATACCTAGCTATATTCGTATAGAAATGCGTTGTCATCCAATTAAGAAAAGTGACAGTAAAAATATTGTTAAACTGTTAGAATAGTGATAATAATGTAAAAATGTTAGGTGATATATATATAATGCTTTCATGACTGACTGACTGACTGACGTATCAAAGCACAGCCCAAACCTTAAGTCCTAGAAACATGACACTTGGTAGATATCTCTTAAGGTGTAGGGAGAAGAAAGGAATCCCCAAAACTTCACTCCTGAGGGACGCAGTGGGAAGATGATGTCTGTATAAAAAGAAACTCAACGCAGGCAAAGTCCCGGGGCGTTCCTTCATTATGAATAAGGGGGCAAATATTTAGAAGGGTCCGACGAGTTACCTAATGACAGAATCATGCTCCGCCGAGCAAAAAGCCGAGGTTGCATAAGCATAGCGTTTGACAGTCCCATCCCTCGCTCATCTTAATTAAATTATCGTTAGCTTCCGTCCACGAGGTACAATCAGCTCTAAAATATCTAACTGATAATAATGAAGCTACAAGTTCGATGGTACTACATCATCCGAAAAAGGTATTTGTAGGACATGTATTTGTACCTTAATGATTGCCTAGAATTCTTCGTGAGACGGGACTTGAACCCGCGACATCGTGGCCGTGCTCTAGCCAACTGAAAGGAAGCAGTCACCTAAATTTCTGGATTTTTTGGAATCTTTCAAAGTAAGCATATCTTGAGTGTGTGGTTGATACTATATCAAATAATGAAGAATGCAAAAGATGTCCCCCGACGCGTCAAACCAAAATCTAATCTTAATAATATTATAAATGCGAAAGTTTGTGAGGATGTGACTATAATCAATCACGCCGTAACGACTGAACGGATTTGAATGAAACTTGGAATATACATAGTATGTGTGCTGGAATAACATTAGGCTACTTTTTATCCTGGTACCACGCGAGCGAAGCCGTGGGCGGACTTGTAAAAATATAATTTACAAAATAGAAAAGAAACAGTCGGGCTATCTAAAGGCCGTTGCAAACGGTTTATAGATAGCTCATTTGATCCTGCTCATCAGACGGTGGAAGCGTACAAGACGCTGGCCACATTGCCACGCTGAATAGCAATACTGATCCGTTGAGCCAAGTAAGAACCAGTTTTCAGATCGCGCGTTACTTCGACCTGAAAGAATTTTGAAAATTCATTCTAAAAATATATTTTTTCTCGGATGATTTTGTACGACCTATTCTTGGATGTTTCAAACTACATCCAAGAATAGATCACACCAGCTAACAGCATTAATAATCCATTCACTTCGTGTCCGGTTCCATTATGTATTATTATAGAATATCAATATTATGTCACAAAAACGACCACAAAAACGGTACTTAACGTTCACTTGATGGACCGTTTATCTTCGCAGGGTCGCTATAGATCTTTAAATGTTTTGTGATACAGCAAAACACTTTATTTTTATGGAGTGTAATTGTGATATTTTAAGGGTTCCATACCCAAAGGGTGCCAACGGGAACCTATTACTAAACCTCCGCTGTTCGAATTCCATGCGTCCGTCCGTCCGTCTGTCAGCGGGCTGTATCTCAGAAACCGTAAAAGAGTTGAAATTTTCACAGAGTGTGTATTTGTATTGCCGCGATAAGAACAAATAATAAAAATTAAATAAATGAGGCCCATTACAAGAAAAGTAGATTAGTAATTCTTATTTGTCTTTAGCATTTTGTACAGTAGCTTCTCGCGTATACAGACAAAGAGTACCAAATATGACGGCCTCGGTGGCGTTGCGGGCGAATGCTTGGCTGAGAGGCGCGGGTTCGATTCCCCAACCGATTCGAGATATATTATGTATTTACAAAATTATATCAGTTATCTGGTTCCCAAGCTTTGCTTTGTTTGGGGCTAGGTGGCGCTACGTGAAAATGTCCACAAATATTTATTTATATGTGTTATTCTATCACACGTTGGTACTACTTATATTTAAGTCTACGTATCCAAATGATCCCCGTAATTTTTAAGACACAAAGAAATTTTGACTATGTCTAAGATTCACTAAAATTAAAAATCAAAAGTACATTATTCCTTAAAATCGCCAGGATCATTTGGACACACTTTAGCATTCAAATCCGTAACGCCGCCATCGATACACAAACATGTAAAACAAACTTTCGGATTTATAATATTAGTTGGATTAGTTGTTTTTATATTCTCTTTGCAAATAAGTGAGTATGTAAATGAATCAGAGATGTTGTGTAACCAGATGTCGCAACTCGAAAGGATGAGAGCATGCGGAAGAGAACTATTAATTAAATTACTTTTCAGTTGCGTGATGACAATAGCCTTTTCAGTGTGCGTCAGCGGAAGTGATACGATCGTACGCGAAGTTGGTTAAATTAAGTTTTTTCTTGAAGCTGAATACTACAATAACACTCGTGTCGTTCTCAGAAATCAACTTCGTTGTCACTAGTTCTTTCCAACCAGTGTGAAAGGACTAAAGCCTCAAAGAGGCTGCTTTCGTGAACTTGGCACGTATTATCGAGCTTTTTTTAAGTTCTACGATGTGCTAATTTCCTTATGTTGTTTTCCGTTACCGTTTGAGAGTAATTGTGCACATAAATCAAGTAGAAAAATTCATTAGTACACCGGACTCGGAACCACGACCTTAGGATCGTAAGGCGGGGTCATTACCACAAGACCACCAGTACTCAGTTCATTGAAGTTAAATTAAGTAAACTTGCAGGTTCAAAATAAACAAATATGATATCATCCATTCAAAGTTTTTTGATTTCGTGATACCAAAATGTAGCTGTTTGTTTCTCAAACGTTAGTTAATAATAAAACGAAGTAAGAGTTATTCTACGTAATAGCCGACGAAATAGATTTTCGAAACGAATAATCTTTCTATTCTTTCCTCTTTCTTAGAAAATTATTTTAACAAGACTGTTAAATTTCTGTTATTTTGTATCAATTCAAATTGTAAAGTAAAAATCGGTACAAGATTTATATCATAAAATATAACCACAATTAATATAAGCACACCGTGTTAAAAATAAATAGAGCAATCAAAATTCTATTTTGTAACGTTTGTCTATTTCATAATGAGTAGAAAAGAAGCGCATAGAATAGACAATTGACTTTAGTTTTTGATAAACTGTAACCGCTTCGTTGTGGCAGAAAGCATTAGTGGGTAATAAATCCTTCAAATACTACCGTTCAAATCTGTTTGTCATTGTCATCCGACGACCTCGGTGGCGTGGCGGGCGAGTACTCGGCTGAGGCGCAAGAGGCCTGGGTTAGATTCCCTCTGCATGAAATGTTTGTATTATTCTGCAAATATTTCTTCCGGATTTCTTTCTGAATGTAGTAATATTATATCCCTATTACAAGAATGTAGAAGAAACGGTTTGTGAGGATTTGTGACTTAATAACGACTGAACGGATTTGAATAAAATTTGCAATATATATAGTTTTTGACTTGGAATATCATACACCTAGGCTACTTTTTATCCGGGTACAACGAATGGAAAAATATGCAACACTAGCTGTATTGCATATTTTTAGTAAAATATTATTTTGTTTTTCGGTTGGTAGGTGCCACTCTTGTGTTTATAAATTGAGTTATCACTAAAAGGACTTTGAGATATTACTCTTGAAATGACAAACCAGAAAGTAAACCGGATTCCCAAAAAATAACTCTTTAATGGTTGTTTGTATTACGGTCACCGCATGTTAGAAACTGAGGTTCACGCAACGCCACGGCATGATTCTGATTAATTACGCGATTCTACCATCCATTAATAAACGTGTTTAAAATGTTAAGATCTTGATTATTTATAAAACTAATGTAGAGCAGAAGTTTTACTTGTTATAACATTAAAAGCTCTTATTAATTAGTGTATTTTTATAACAGAGAATTGTCTCTGATCGTCAAAATTGGTCTCTGTTTCAATGCCTAGTTGCAATAAATGCAATTCCAGTTAGGTAAAGGACTTTACTATTGCTTTCGATAAGTATTTCAGATTTGATTCACATTGCTACATTACATTTTTAATTAATTTCAAATTATTTATACAAATTACATTATTAGGACATCTGTTTGTCTAGTTAAATATCTTAAAATTATCAATACCCCTATTGTTTTAATTGTCTACAAAGCATTTGAGGTCAATGAAAGTAATTTGCTTATTACTCCGAATAGTTTGGCAATATTGTATTTAATGTTCTCAAATTGACCCTAATGTTTGTTATTACTACTTATTAATCAATTGTAAGGACATGTTTTATAGTATTGCGTATAATAAATTATATATTGTTGATATGCAATACCTAATTAGTTTTGTTTTTATGTTATGTTAATTTGTTGTTGCAAAATACAATAGCTTTCATCAAAATTGAATGATTAATCGTAACTACATGCGTAGGCGCATATTCAAGAACTATGCTTGATCGAATCGAAACTAAAAGATAGATTTTTTGTCAGTTTTCGATGGAAAATTACAGCGCAGTCATTCATGCTTGACTGATGATTTGTTCTTTAACCTTAGACTTGATTTTTATGTAAATATCTAGTAAATATTCAATCAAAATGATGTTCATCTTGGTCTTTCTTACCTACGGCCTTCGTTTTGATATCATCAACATAGTTATTTGGTTATTTTTTTGACAAAATACGTTCATAAAAAATCGTCCATTAGAAATCTACTAGGTTCTTCGGTAAAGCGGATCTATTAGATAATATTTTAAATAAGTTTGTACAAGTATATAATTTGAACACAAATTGGCAATATTGCGGATAGAGTTATTAAAAATAATTATAACTCTACATAACTTATTATTTTAAATAAATACTTGTTGCGTAAATTATAACTATTATAAATAACGGTCTCGTGACTTGTCCCGGTTATTTGAAGTTATAATTACTTCGCGTGCTTTGTTTACTAAAAAAATTGCAGCCTACATAATTATACATGTAATATATTTTTTCATTGTATTCGTAGCCCTATTTATATAAAAATACTAATTGATATACGTACCACTAGTGTATAATAAACATGTATAAGAGTTAAAGTAGTAAAGCTGTATCGTTGTTTTGGGGAACCCTACCGTATTTTGGCTAGGATCCTTACTTCCCGTGAAAGTTTCTAAATTATAACATTATATAATATTCCATGCCACTTAATTAAAATGTCTTATGTAATTATGGTTAACATGTTAAAATGTCTAATCACTATATAGTGTCATTCAATTATTTGATTATCATTGTCAATATCCTTTCAACCTGTCAAATTGCTGACAAACTTCAAGAACTTTGATCTTTGATATTCGAACAATTTTCACATGCCATTATCTCGATCAGATGATTGATACCGGAGATAGTTTGGTTGAGGATTGACGTTGTTGGCTGATAGACAGTCACGCTACATTGCATTGTAATGTCTATAGTTCAAGGTCATTGGAAGTCGTTTACTTTGTTTATATTCAACCAATACAGTCTACGTTTTATTATAAAAAAACAGTTTATTGTCGTACTATTTTCCTTCGTCATTTTTTTAACGCCTTAATTTTTTTTACAGGAATTTATAGTAGAATTTCAAATTGTGTTCTTTGACATTTTTGAATTCCAAGGCCCACAATCCAAATCTATTGAATCTTGTATGACGCATTGTTTGAACTTTCCAGGTCCGGTCCTATTCCCCCCTTCTCCGAATGGGGACCCCAGCCAAACTAGCGGCGTGGTCGTCGGCGCCTCCGGTTATGGCTTTGTGCCACCTGGCTCCCAAGGTAACTTTGGTACCCACTACGGACGGTAAATAGTCTAGTCAAAGTAGTTAGTACTAATACTGCATAGTATGACACGAGGAAAATAAAATAATATAGAAATGTAAGGAGATAAAATATTATATACCTACGTAGTAGATATTTTTTGTTACATAACTCTTTTGGTTTAAAAATATAAATGAGTATATAAAATATTCTTGCCATATTATAAATATAAATTAGGTAAAATAAAATCAAAATTGTTTATGACTGTCATAATTCTTTTTGAATCCGATGTGTATTTTTTGTCGTGTTGGACTATGCATTTTAACTCTAATTTGGTATGTTGTTCTATCTATATCTTATTTTAATTTGCATATATCAAGAATAACATATTGATGTTAAATTATTTTTGTTAAACGTTGTATGTAGCATCAATTTTATTTATGCATGGGTAGTTGCATGAGTTCTCGTAGAAGTAGACCTTGGATATGGATTAACCCGTTTGATTTGAAATGGGACACTTTCCTTATTACGGAAATGTTTAAAGGTTTTTAATTGTATTGCCACCAATGAATGTTTTTATTTAATTTAGTTTCCATCGAAGCTGTAAATAGCCCATGTTTTATTTTAAGATTAAGAAATAAATTGAAAATTTATACTGTCTGTTTTATTTTTGTCCTCATTGCTTGCACAATATTTGCATGCTTGCACACTGCGCAGTACTGAAAATCAGTTTTTACTAACTCTACTTATAGCACTCTTTTGCAATTAGTAATGTAGTTTTTGTGATGATTCACAATATTTCGTATACCTTCATTGATAAGTACAGTATTAGAGTTAACTAGAACATTGGTTACCTTAGCATACAATTCCAGATATTTGTTAAGAAACAGTAGAACCTGATATTACTTAGGTATTTTTATTTGAATTTGCGTTGTGTGCATTGATCTACTTTGAGTAGCATATACCGAGTTTATATAACGCTGTTATGAAGACGTATATTTTCTTCTAAATATTATTGAAATTAATTTCAAGGTGCTGTGGGATCACGATACTCGTAGTTTCTGATAACCACGATACAGGATATCCTAGTCAGGACTATCTTTGTAATTAGTGTGTAATATTTGCTGTAGAAGTTCTGAATTGTAAATTCAAAGAGAACATTTAAAATAAACATATAAAAGGAAGGTATAATAAAATTGAAAGTCGTTGTTACTCATTGACAAAAGAAAATAAAAATAAACTGTAACAGGGAAACGAATGGTTGCTTTCCGATCCGGCAGCTGAAGGTCGAGCACACGTCAAACTAAGCCAAGTTCAGATTGCATATTAGGTAGTTATAGTTCTTACGAGTGTGTGAAATTGTGCTCGCTAATTTATAGCGGCCTACACAATTGGTAATCACTACATAGTTTAAAACAAAGTCGCTTCCCGCTGTCTGTCCCTATGTATGCTTAGATGTTTAAAACTACGCAACGGATTTTGATGCGGTTTCTTTTAATAGATAAAGTGATTCAAGAGGAAGGTTTATATGTACCTATAATACATGCATAGTATAGTAGAGAAACATTCATAATTTTAGAGGTTTCTAATGTGATGTCGTAAATAAACACCTTTTTTGCGCTTACATTGCAAACGCTGGCTGAACCCTACGAGATAGATCAAAAAATATACTACAGTTTTGCACACCTTAAAAAGGTCTACAAATAAGTTCACGATGGTATATGTCTATTCCAGTGCGAAGCCGGGGCGGGTCGCTAGTAAAGTACAATCTTACTTCTTACTTATATTATAAATGCGAAAGTTTGTGAGTTTGGATGTTTGGATGTTTGTGCCTCAATCACGCCTAAACGGCTGAACGGATTTGAATGAAACTTGGAATATACATAGTACATGTACTGGATTAACATATAGGCTATTTTTTATCCGGATACCATGCGAGCGAAGCCGCGGGCGGCAGCTAGTAAGCTATATTTTGGTTAGGTAGGTACCTATTTGTATAAGCTATATAAATAATTTCTTAAATAAGTAGGTATCGACGACCTCGGTGGCGTGGCGGGCGATTGTTGGGCTGAGATGCAAGAGGCGCGGGTTCGATTCCCGCTACGGGAGAATCTTTGTATGTTCTGCAAATATTTTTTCCGGTTTTGAGTGTCATAATATTATGTATTATAAGTATGAATTTACAAAAAAACTATATAAGTATTATATCAGCCATTTGGTTTCCATAGTACAAGCTTTGCTTAGTTTGTGGCTAGATGGCGCTGTGTAAAATGTCCTCAATTATTTTATATTTTATTTTTATCTATCGTGAAAGAAAACATCGGAGTAATAAGTTCCGCACATATTGACCATGTCTTTTCTGTGGATAAGGCTGAATAAGCTGAGAGGATGGTTTAGATGCTAGGCAAGCCTAAACCTAATCTAAAACCGTCCTAGACTCTGTAGCGTTCCCCTAGTGTTGGCAAAAGTTGCCTCCCGGCGCCGAATCATCTAGTAATAGCATAATATCACGCCCGTATCCCTAATGAGGTGGACAGAGCTACAAGTAATCATAACTTCCAGCTACTCCCAAAATCCAGAAAATCCCAAAATTGATACGATGAATCGTATGGAAAAAAATAATTGCTTAAAATAAAAAACAGTGTCCTTTATCTAATAAAAGTCTTTTAAAAGTTGAATTCTGTCGGTGACAACTCAATTTCCACACAAGCAATACTGGAAACAGGAAATTATAATTCACTCGAATCCATTCATTTCAAATCAATCTACCTTAGGAAATTAGTATTTCGAACGTGTAATTGAATATGCTAAATATAACTTTCAAAATAAAGCTATTTTCGTCTGATTTTCAAAATGTTAGCTTATTCAACTTAAATTAAATCTTTGCCTTTGATAATACACTTATTTTTTGGATAACATCGTGAGGAAACTGCCATGTCGTATAACCTAAAGAGTTTGAAAACATGTGCCAAGTGCACGAAAATAGCTTCTGTGGCGCACTTAAAATACTTTAACAACACTTACTGTTTTCTAAAAATACTAGTAACAAGAATGTAATTGTCGAAATACATTATATACCTTCAAAGGGATACTAACGATGAATATAAGTAAACGTCTTAGTTATTTCATAAATTTTTACAAACACTCATTGCATATATACCTTAACAAGTCCTTCACAACTCGAGGTATTTATGAGCACGCGTTGCTCATGTGAAATGAGCCTTATTATATTAATTCAGGTAGAAGTGGTGACGGATTTCGCCGCGGGCCATTTTGGGCCAAACTGCCAATTATATTCAGATTAGCTAATAAATGCCGACTTGGTTCAGCTATTAAGATACTTGGTTCAGGAAATACTTATACGGTAGCCTAATGACTCATTGGTGGAATGTCGGTAATGTGATTGATTTGAATGGTCGAGGCAAGGGTCAAACATTAAAAAAATAGTAGGTACGTAAAATAATACCAGTATCTTTGGATGACTATACTCCTAATGCATTTTTTATTAAAATAATGATTGTACCTAATATTTTCGTAGTAATATCTTAAAGCGACATTGTGATAATAAACAGTACGTCTTCTAAAAATAATAAATAAGTAATTCAAAACGTAGACTTATAAATAAGTTTCGGTTTAAATATAAATGAAGTGAGTATAAAATAATATTATGAGAACCTATTTTATTTTATCTGAATAACTACTATGTCTTTAGAAACAAAAATAAAGTTTATCAATGATAGAAAAAATGGTCTTTTATTCTCAAAAATATCTACTCAAAATGAGCAGCATGTTGCGGAATAATCACTCATCTATTTTAAAAGGAGCAGTTGTTCATTTTCATTATTCATTTCGGACCTTTTTAATTGTATTTGCCGTTTCTATGACTTCATTTATATTTTGGGTACTATGGACCGTCAACATCCAATTTGGAGTTCGCTTAATCTCGCCCCCGATCTACGGTCAAACGCATTTTAATTATGAAATTGACATATCACAACTGTCAGAAGTATGGGTGCCCTAGCTTAAATAGAACAGCTTGGCTTATTAGATGTAATTGTCAGCAGTATTTGGGTTTTTGTTGTTTAAAAAGTTACATAGACGCCTGTAGGCGATAACACTTCTCTAGCAGGCATGTATGCTTGCTAGAGAAGTGTTATCTAATTTAGATCAAGTTTATCTGAAACTTAACGTATCTACATAGTTTTTTTTGCGTTTGACTTTCTATCGACATGATTACTTCAGGAACTAGACATAATCACATCAACAAACCTTTCTCTTTCAATTGATGCGGGTTGGGTTGAATATTGCTAACGTTACCCGTATAACCTCATTAATACATAAGGCAAGTTTTTGCTTTTTATTTTACTAACAGCAATGACCGATAAGGGCGCTTTAAAAATACCTACTAGCAAGTGCTTGTAAAGTTGTAATTTTACACACACTTTAAAAATACTGACGTAACTGTTGCTAATACTCGTAGTTCCTTGTAGAAAATCTGAATATGAAAATACGGACTTAACAGTATTGTTACTGTTTTTGGGTTGGATTAAGATCTTGAAACATAAATATAATTAAATAAATAACACCCAACTGTCACATACATAGTCCTGACCCCACACTAGGATCCCCTGGTATCAGAAAGCTACGAGTACCATGGTACCACAACACCCAGACCCGGAAGAAATATTTGCAGAACATGCAAACATTTCTTCCGCAGCGGGAATCGAACCCGCGCCTCTTGCGTCTCCGCCGAGCAATCGCCCGCCACGCCACCGAGGCCGATTAACATGATTATCTATATTAAATCTGTATTCACGTAGGTCGTGTAGTGAGTCAGATAATATATATTTAAGCTATGGCGGTCGTAAGCAGTGGTAAATTTTGTTCCATAATTTAATAAAAGAGGACCTTACGCCTCCGCAGTTTTTACTCGGACCTTTTGATATTGATCTAATGCATATTTATATGTTTGCTCACTCAAAAACATGAGGGGTTTGTCGTGTTTGCTATATTAATTATATTACTAACTCCAATGAAAACCTTTGTTATATTCTTTGGGTTAATAAAACTAATATTCAAAAAAAATCTATATACCTATGTATGTTTTGGTCAAGTAACATTTTTTCTACGGAAATTCTACCTAAGCACGTCCATTAGTTGAATACCTATAATAACAATAGCTTATACGCGCGGTGTCGCTTGTGATGTGTAAATTTTGATACCCCATTTTACCTACCCCTTTTTCAGGGTTATTTTGAGTAATCCTGAAATTTATTTTGCATTTATCCAGACCGAGTTTAAAGCAAATCTCACAACCCGTTAAAAAATTCCATAAAACATTTTCACCCATTTTCACTCCTTTATGGGTTGAATTTCAAAAATCCCGTAGTGGATGGTGAAATGAAGCTACTTTCCAAATGTCAGTGGTTTGACTTGACGATTGGAGAAAAATGCTTAAAAATGTTTTATTAAATGTATGTATATGAATAATAGGTACTCAGCAGTCATACACAATTCTGAACCCATACATTGCCTGTAACGAGGGTATCAGAAACTACGAGTACCACGGTGCCTCAACACCCAGCCCTTGAAGCAATATTTGCCGTTGCAAAGGCATTAAAACTTTCAATCACAATAAAATTAGATCTTACGATAGCTATATCAATAGGAGTATTTTGTGTAACAAATTTTTCAAGTTAGAACTGAGGCTAATGTTTGAAACGCAGTCTATCTATTTAGTTCGTGTCACTAGTTCTTTCGAACCAGTGTGGTGAAAGGATTTAAAAGTGCGCCTTCAAGGCTCTTTTCATGCTCTTGACACATATTTTCGAACTTTTTAGGTTCGACAACATGCCGGCTTCCTCATAATGTTTTCCTTCACCGTTTGAGAGTGCTGGTATATAGCGCGTATATTTTTTTCGAACAGAAAAGTCTATTGGCGCACGATTGGATTTGAACCCACGACCTCAGATCGGAAGGAGGGGTCACTACTACTAGATCACCAGTGTTACTGCTGTGACATAGTTAATTTTACTAATATTAGTATTATACAATGTTTTTTTTTAATTTTCTAGGAAAAGACAAAATAAGCTAAGCTTGTAAAGAGTAAATAAGAATTGTATTAAAGGAAAAGGAAAAACGGATACGCCCACAAAGTCCGCGACAACTTGGGACAGTTTCATAAGCTTTTTTGTTGTCACATCCACGACATGTATTTTCTCTTATAAAAGCTTTTCGTTTGTTTTGTCTACTTTGAAATTGATGGTTGCTTTGTAGTTAGAAAGTATTTTTATATGGCCTTATAGTTGGTAGTAGCTGCTCTGCGCTGTAAGTTGCGGGTTCGATTCCTACTCAAGACAAACATTTTATCTGATGAACATAGATGTTTGTTCTGAGTCTGGGTGTTAATACGTAGTAAGTTTTATAAGTACCTATGTATTTGCAAAAAAAAGTATATAGTATCTATCAGCCATCTGGTTCCCATAGTACATTTAATTATTTATTATTTGTATTGAAATACTTGGAGACACTTTTGATTTAAAGTCCAAAAATGGATATAGTGAAACATTGTGACAGGTGATCAGCCCATCGCCCATGTGGTCCATAATTTTGTAGAGGATACTATCCCTTGGTCGACTGCTCGGGGAATGAAATGACTGGACTTTATGAAAATATAAGATGCTAAACCTGATATTTTGTCATAAAAGCGTTGTCTTAGTGACTTATGTTCAAATGCATTGCTAGTTAATGAACGTATGTCTGGTCTGAGTTAAAACTTAGCAAGACACGTGCAGTAGTTTGACCTTAGAGAGGCTGTGTCCATGTTGATAGGAGTAAGCGGATATGAATCTATCATAGAAATTTCCGAGTTAGTATGAACGATTAAATAAATGAATGAACAGAATACAAATTTTGTAGTGATTTACTACAAAACTACTTACGATGAAGATATGCATGAAAATATCCTATTTTGAGACGCACTGTAATACTTGCACCACACTGGTTAAAATAATTCAACTAGGGATACAAGTAGCAGTTGTAAATTAGTCACCAGCTATTACACCTAGTAATGTTATAATGGCGCGTATCCAATCGCGCTTAAATAGCTGGGTACTTATTGATTGACTGAGCAGCATCGCGAGATAGCCGCGCGAGGCATATGCCGCAGTGTAGCGCGTTAATCTCGGGCGAGGCACGTTCTCTCTAAGCGAGCAATTGCCTCGCGAGGCTGCTAAGTGAAAATGAATGAAAAAACTTTATTGCAAGCAAACAAACAAACAAAAACTGAGAATTGCTGGCAAATGTTGGCCTTATCGCGTGATGCGATTTGTCCCAGGTCAGTCAATATGCAGCTAATCGCGTCATCTAGACGCGATTCGGAGTCCGCTCGTGAATTTGGCCACATCCAGCGGCGGAACTGACGCGTCGCGCCACAGCGGCGCCTCACCGGAACTGGCTGAAGGGTTGCGCCGTCACAAATCAAGTTATGAGAACCGCCACAAAAGGAAACTTTGTGCATTTCCGAACCGACGAGCGTGAAATCCGACACATACACCCTCACCCAACTTTAAACTTTAAACCTTTAAGTTTAAGATTCAAAATTACAGATGCTGTTTCGGGATCGGATATAACTTCGCATGAGTGATTCATCTCGGGCATATTAAAAATGTTTTCGTATTAAATGTTTGTTTTGTAAATAATATAGCTTGTTGTTTTCGGGATTGTGGTTTAAATAAAAAATTAATAAATACTAACATGCATGACTGAAAATATTAACTTAAACGTTAAAACCGCCTACATATTTTTATGAGCAATGACGGCTGGGTGTTACATTTCTCCTGCTAAAAGTTTATGTAGAAGAAAATAATAATAATAAGTGAATCTAAAATTATTTTCAGGACCAGCGAATCCAAGGTTTTTCTATAGAAGATTCTATGTAAGGAGATAGAAGAACTTTTAGCTCAAAAGAACGGTAACTTGTTAACAATATTGTGTAAAATATTGATTATCGAATGGTAAAGTAACATTTTTGAGTAATATTTAACGAATGGAAAAGATAAATATTTATTGTTATATTTGACGTTTACTGTAATTTAATTACCTAAGCAATACGATTCTGTCAATTTTCTGAGAGTACATCGTAGGTAATTCTACTATATTATAAATGTGAAAGTTGTGAGGATGTTTGTATGTTTGTGCCTCAATCACACCGTAACGGATTAACGAATACATAGTACGTGTGCTGGAATAACATATAGGCTACTTTTTATCAGGGCACCACGCGAGCGAAGCCGCGGGCAGCAGCTAGTCTGTGAATAAATGTGTATATAAAAAAACAAGCAATAGACTAATAAAAATATTGAGAAGCACCATTTACCCACTCGTAGTCATATCTCACGTAGTAAGCATCATTATTTAATTGCTTAGTCGACTCAAATGTCAAATATTGCCACTAAATTCAATTACCTACCTAAGATGTGCCTTAAATACGAAAACGACAAAAACTGGTGCTGGAAGCATGTAAATTTGTTCAGTCATTTATTTCATTATTTTTTGTTTTATAATAAAAATCAAACTGTGATAATTGTTTTTCAACTGTAAAATACACACCAGTCACTGGCATAGCTAATACCTTTTGTAAATGTATTTAATTGTTTTGTGAATGTTTGCACTTTGGAATGGAATTGTATGAAACTGTAGAATAATGTAAAAATGTAAATAGAGTGTAATAAAAAACGCTTTAATCACTATATACTTGTTTGTTTTATTATTTTACAACTTTTTTCGTCCATTTCTCGCTACCAACTTGGAAAAAAGTAATGCAGCTTGACTATCAATTTTGATACTAATCCCTAATCCCCAAGGTTTTCAAAAGGTAGCAACATTTCCATAAAAAGCCTTGAAAATTGGCATATCATTTCAAGGCGTTTTTTCCATTCCTGTCATATTTTGTTCAAAGGAGCTTTTACAGTGTCTACTCGGGAACATTGTAAGCAATAATTTTCACATGCATCCGGCATGCGTGGAGCTGTAAAAAACACCGTATCCACATTGAAACAACGATTTATAACAATCATAGAGAGCAGACATGCACCTCCAAAAGTTTTTCTAGCTTGGATTCGCTTACTTAACGTATTGGTTGGACACCGGACTGGGGCTCTCTGGTTTGTGTTAGGGTTAAATAAATTTCCACTGCGTGAAATCGAGAAGTCCTCAAAGAAGGTAAATATACACGTCTCACAGCTTACCTTGACTCAGGGGACTCCGAGTTCTTCCACTGGTACCAGGGATCACGAAACACAGTAGGGAAATATAATTATTTTCACTCTTTTATGTTTTTTCACATAATTTTTCTTTGACTTTTTTTTGACAACTTCTTTTTCTTTTTCTTTATTGTCTCTCTCGAGTCCACCCGAAAGAGGTTTGCCGTGGAGGCCGTAACATTTCCCCCCACTTGAAATCGACCCGATTTCACGCTTAAAATAAGGCCGAAAAAGAATACCTATTAGGGGAATTTGTACTCGGAATAAATAAACTAACTAAATTAATTCTAATAATAAAAACTTACAGGAAAAATTATTCTATTGGTACTAAACATAATTTTACAGTTGGTCTTTTAAGAAGACCGGAACTGGTTTTAACTAGCGCCACTCTTACGACGTTATCTTTCCCTGGATAAGTTTCGGTTATTCTTCCGAGTTTCCAATGTAGATTTTTTAGATTTGGTTCATTCACCAAAACCACATCTCCTACCTTAAAATTAACATTGGAATTTGACCATTTAGTTCGCTGTTGCAGAGTGTGCAAATAATCTCGTCTCCAAATATGCCAGAATGACTGAGTCATCTTCTGTAGCAATTGCCATCGCGTCCTGGGAGATACTGCCGAATCATCAAAGTCAGCTTCCGGTAAGCCAACTAGCGGACGACCTATTAGAAAATGCCCAGGAGTTAGAACATCGCACTCCGCAGGCGATGTTGACAGAACGCACAGCGGTCGAGAGTTGAGCATAGCCTCTACTTTCGTTAACACTGTACTCATTTCTTCCAATGTTAAAGTTTGAGCGCCTACAACGCGTTTTAAATGATATTTGGTAGAACGAATCCCACTTTCAAAAATTCCACCAAAATGTGGAGCTCCTGGAGGATTAAAATCCCAAGAGATTGATCGAGTTGTAAGATAATCCGCAATTTGAGTTTGGTTACTAGTTACTAAATTGACCATCTCGTTTAAATATCGTTTTGCTCCCACAAAGTTCGTTCCATTATCAGAGAGAATTCGTTTACATAGCCCACGTCTTGCTACAAATCTGTCTAGTGCCGCAATGAACGCTTCAGTTGACAGTTCCGTCACTACCTCTAAGTGGATTGCCTTCGTGGCCAAGCAAACAAACAAACAAATGTACGCCTTGTATGTTCGAGCGTTACGCCGTTTGCTTTCTTTCAGAAGGAAAGGACCACCGAAATCGATACCTACAGCTTCGAAACACCTTGCCGGTTGTATTCTGACTGAGGGCAGATCTCCCATTACAGTTGAAGAGCAGATAGGACGAGCTTTAAAACAAGTGACACACTTGGATAGTCGCGATCGAATTGCGGAACGAATCCCTAAAATCCAATATTGACGTGCTAACAAAGACTGTAAAGCGCGAGGACCAATGTGAAGATACGACTTGTGGAGAGATTCTATAATCACATTCGAGAGATGACATTTAGGAAGTAGAAGCGGATGTTTTGCTTCCTGCGGTAGGTTTGAATTGCGAAGGCGACCCCCCACTCGCAATAAACCAGATGAATCTATAAAAGGTTGTAACTTTTGAATAGATTTTACACAATTCAAACCTTTCTGGATGTTCAAGAATATTTCAGGAAAGTGAAAGTTTTGAACCTCCTTGATGAGAAAGGAATGAGAATCTTTCAATTCTTTCAATGAAAGAGCCAAAAAGTTTCTTTCAGATGCAATCTTCTTGGTATTGCTACTGAACCGGCGAATCCAAGCTAAAGTACGCTGCATCTTCGAGAACGAAGAAAACCTTTGTATAAAACTTGAAATGAAATCCTGAGAAGTTGTAACTAGCAAACTTGACCCCGTTTCAATTTCAGGCTTAACCTCAGGTAAGTCTTTCATCGGTATATTGTTATATGATTTCGGCCAATCATCACAATGAGATTGCAACCAAGCTGGTCCATGCCACCAGAGGTGATGTACAGCTAATTCATTTACCGATGTTCCACGACTGCAACAATCAGCTGGATTATCTTGAGTTGATACATGTCTCCAAGATGAAGTTTCGCAGGAATCGCGTATCCGGACTACACGATTTGCGACATAAACCTTTAGTTTACATGGCTCTGTATTGATCCAAGCCAGCACCGTTGTGCTATCTGTAAACGTTACCACGGAATTTATCTTAATTTTACTTTTGAGGAGATCATACATGTGTTTCATCACCTTTGTTAGTAGAACAGCTCCACATAACTCTAGTCTATTGACTGTCAACGATTTCAAAGGGGCTACCTTTGATTTGCCGATGAGCAGAATTGACTGAGTTTAAAACGAAGTCTGGGATACGAAATAAACGCAGCAACCATACCCTTTTGATGAGCCATCGCAGAACCCCACCAGATGAATCTGTTGAGATTCATTAGAAATCGCATGTCTTGGTAGAGTTATTTTCTCTAGACTCTTCAGTTGTTCAGCGAACTTCTGCCACTTCTTTTGAACAGCTTCAGGAAGAGATTCATCCCACGATACCTTCAATTGCCAAAGCTCTTGCATGAAAACCTTTGCTGCGAAAACTACCGGTGCTATCCATCCTAGAGGATCGTACATTCTTGCTATGATGGAGAGTATTTTCCGTTTCGTAGGCGAGAAGTGAGCTTCTGAAAATACATAAGAAAAGTGGTCCGCTCCGGGGTCCCACTTGATTCCCAGTACTTTGACAGAGCTCTTATCTTCGAAAGACTTCGGCATTTGGCAGTGCTCTTCCGGTATCTCTTTCAAAACATTAAGGTTGTTACTGCTCCATTTGCGCAACTCAAATTGTCCCAGCTGAAGAAGATCAACGACGTCTTTTCTAAGCTGAACTGCATCTTCTTGTGAAGCGGCTCCCGTTGTGATGTCATCCATGAAGGTTTCTTCACAGAGGACTTCAGCTGCGCGAGGATACTGATCTCCATGATCCTTAGCAAGTTGACGTAAAGTCCTGATTGCTAAGAACGGACTGCTACTTACTCCGTAGGTAATCGTTTTTAGCTCATATTCTTGGATGGGCTTGTCATTGGACTCACGCCACAAGATATGTTGATAATTCCGATTCTCTGGAATTATATTAATCTGTCTGTACATTTTACAGATATCTGCAGTAAATACCACAGAATGTAACCTAAACTTCGTGATTATATCAACCACATCTACTTGAAGCTTCGGTCCAATGTACACAACATCATTTAAAGACTTGTTGTTCGTGGTTTTGCAGCTGGCATCAAATACGACTCTCAGTTTAGTCGTGACACTGCTTGGGCGCACGACGCAATGATGAGGTATTATGTATGCCTTGGAGTCTGAAGTAGCTATAGGCTGCATGTGTCCTAAGTCTTCGTACTCTTTCATGAAGTCTGCATAACCTGTCTTCAAATCTGGATCGCGAGCAAGGCGCTTCTCCATGTTGTGAAAACGATTTAAACTGCGATGGTATGAATCGCCCAACTCCTCATTCTCTTTTGCCAGAATAGGCACTACATAGCGGCCATCCGCTTCGCGATATACATGCTTGGTGTATAGTGCTTCGCAAACGTCATCGTCGGGATGAGAAGTATGCACGCTAGGTGGCTCCTCGACTTCCCAAAACCGCTGAATAATTTGATCTAAATTCGAGGTGACTAGCAAAGTCGAACGCTCGCGTTTTTCTGCATGGATGGATGCCTTACCTGTTATAACCCAACCGTAGATACTATGTAGAGCCGTAGGAAGATCTGGTCCAGGCTCATAACGTCGACCATCATACACTTTGTCAAAGACATCGACTCCTAACAAAATGTCAATCGGTCCCGGTTTCTCAAAGTCAGGGTCGGCTAGGTAAATATCTTGGTAGCATTCACTCAAGTTCGTTGGAACCTCCTCTGCAGGTATGTCCGTCGTGATAGCAGGCATGACTACAAATTCAAGATCAAATTTAGGATTGTTGTTATCCCTAGGAAGAACTCTGCATGCCGTCACTCCTGAGATCTCACTTACCTCAGCAGCTCCTATACCGGACAAAGTTTCGCAAGTTGGCGTAGGACGAAGCCCAACACGCTTAGCGCAGGCGGTAGTCATAATACACTCATGAGAACAACTGTCGATCAGAGCGCGAACCTTAAATGTACTACCCTGCTTATTTTGTAGTCGCACTACAGCTGATCCGAGCAACTTCACATCTCGCTTTGAGCTGGCGCATAAAGAGACAGCGGGATTCACGCAAGCGAGACTTGATGTGGGATCATCAGATTTACTCGATGATGAACCGCTAGATGTTGCCCTATCCACTGTTGAACTCGATGTTTCACTATAATGCAAGAACGTGTTATGTCTTTTTCCGCAAGTCAAACAGTTTGTTTTAGAATAACAAGAACCTGCTGAATGCCCTGAACGCAAACAATTAAAACAAAGTTTCAACTCTGCTACCAATTTTCTACGCGATTGTACATCCATCGAATTTAGTTTTGTGCATTTATAAATGCTATGTTGCAATTTGCAGCATGGGCAAAGATTGCAAGTTGCGGGTTTCGCATCACTCGACACTACGAAGGACCTTTTAGTAACTTGTTTAGGCGGGGTTGGGATATGGGACATTTTATTAATTTCAGAGATCCTGAGTTGATCCCTTAAGAAATATAGCAATTTATCAAAACTAGGTAGCTCGAGACTTCCTATTCCGCTTAGCTCTTCAAACTTTTGCATTGTTGCAGAGTCTATAGATCGCGACGCGAAATAGAATAGAAGAAAATCGCTCAAATTGTCAATCTTCATCGCTGTCAACGCATTGACACATTCCCTTAGAGTACCGGTAATACGTGACAGTTCATCGTATGACGCAGATGACATCGGTTTGAGTCGCATTATCCTATCTAAATAGCTCGTAGCTAGAACCCTCTGGTTATCGTAACGCTCGCGCAACGCGTCAAAGACCACCATGTAATTCGCTGATGACAGCGGTACATTTTTCGCTATGCTCAACGCTGGACCTGACAAGCATGACACCAGATAGTGAAACCTTTCGATATCCGATAGCGATTTGTTTTTGTGAATCAACGGAAGAAACGTATCTATAAATATCGGCCAGTTTTCTAAATTACCATCGAATTTCGGTAAATCTATCTTTGGTAGACGCACGTTAACCCTTTGATCCCCACTAACAGCACTAGAAGCAGCGTCAGATATTTTTGATTCTGACTGTACCTTCTCTACTACTTCTAGAATGCCATAGTACAGCTCATCAAAAGCTGTCAAAGCTTTGAAATCACTATTCTCTTCAGGATGCAATGACAATGCTAGCAGACTAATTTTCTCCGTTTGCTCATAAAATTCTGCTTTCAACGTATCTAAATGTTTCGCACGCACAAGAAAAGAGGTGACACTAGTTTTGCCTGATCGAACCCCTTGTGCCATATTGTAAATTAGATTCACTGAGGCGAATACATGCTCACGTTTGCCGAGGAGAACTTTGCATTCTGCCTCCTTCTTCGCCATCTTTGAATCTACTTCCGACACCCAACGCCTAACAGAATACTATTAACAATAAATGTATCAAAATAAATAAAACTGCTTATTAAATCACAAAATATGTTTCCGAGTACAAAGTTCCCTAGAACACGAAAAGAGAGAACCCAGTCGACGGTGCAACCCTATTACCCTCGACAGTAGACCGATCACCAGGCGCGGGAACCATCCGGCTCGCACGGACCAAACAATGGTTGGACACCGGACTGGGGCTCTCTGGTTTGTGTTAGGGTTAAATAAATTTCCACTGCGTGAAATCGAGAAGTCCTCAAAGAAGGTAAATATACACGTCTCACAGCTTACCTTGACTCAGGGGACTCCGAGTTCTTCCACTGGTACCAGGGATCACGAAACACAGTAGGGAAATATAATTATTTTCACTCTTTTATGTTTTTTCACATAATTTTTCTTTGACTTTTTTTTGACAACTTCTTTTTCTTTTTCTTTATTGTCTCTCTCGAGTCCACCCGAAAGAGGTTTGCCGTGGAGGCCGTAACACGTATGGTCAAGATATATCTGAGAGAAGCCTTTCCAATATGCAAGGAGCTCCTTGATTTCTGCATACTTTAATTTAGATTCGACTTTTTGGCGACACACGCACGACTCACGACTCACGTAGTGGCCTTACTGGACTAGTTAGTAAGCCCTAAAACGGCGCTGCCAAGGTGTTAGCGTGCACGTGAAAAGGCATTTATTGGGCACATTGGAAGGTAATGCGATTTGTGCGCAGATGTAGTTCTGTGATAAGGTCACATGCACAATTTCACCGGCTAAACGAAATTCGGAGAGCGATGGATATTGGGACGTCTTCACCAGGCGCACTTCTTTTGTTTGGGTGCTGCTGTGTAATGGAGTATTTACTCTTCATTTTGTAGTCTAGTCTATTGCACTTTTGCTAAAGGCATTGTTTTGAATTTGCAAGATTAAGAGTAGTAGTAAGTACCTAAGAATTCCTACTCGTAGGAATGAAATAGACCAAAAAATATATAAAGGAGATACTTTAGTTAGTTCACTAACAAAAAACTAGTGAAATCATTTTCAAAAATTTAAAAATAAAAATAAAAAATCAGTGTCTTTAAATACAAGACAAGGACGGCCCGATGGAACGATGACATTGTAAAAGGTGGATGGAGGCAGCATAACCGTCTTTCCTGGAAGGATATTGGGGTAGTCATAAGGCTACCCCAATATCCTTATCATAAATGTCATAAGGCTACCCCTGATGACGATGGTAAAGTAATCACCTATTCTTAAAGTATCATTGGTGCTAAGGAAATCTTAAAAGCTACTACTTACTGTAAAGAACAAACCACATGTAAACTATACAAAGAACGTTGTATTATATTTATTTAAATTAGATTTGTTCGGGATGCCTCCGATCTCCTATTTACCACACACTATTACAGATGACTGGTAGATGTGCCACTACAAAGAGATGCTCTATTTCTTTTTGGGCGCTGGCATTCTTTGATATTTTGTAATGTGTTTTGGGTATATGAATATGCGTTTTTTTTGGCTGAAGCTGTAGTATGAAATATTGTACCTTATAATCAAAGAATAGTAAGCACTACTTATAATATGATAAGCCTTTACAAAAATAGAATAAATATTACAACGAACTGTATTAAGCTTTATTACGTTTTATTATAGCTGAAAGGTACGCCCATATTACTGAAACAAAGAAAAAAGTCATATTATAAATTCGAATACATCACTAGTGGTCTAGTAGTAGCGAACCGATCTTCTGATTCTAAGGTCGTAGGTTCAATCCGGTGGTGCACCAATAGATTTTTCTCTTCAAATATGTGCGCTATACAAGTACTCTTAAATGGTGAAGTAAAACATCGTGAGAAAACCGGCATGTCGACCTCATAAGTTTGAAATCATGTGTCAAGTGCACAAAAGGAACCTTTCAGGCGCACTTTACATCCTTTTACAACGCGGGCTTGAAAAACCTAGTGACACAGCTATTACTAGTAGTACCTTGTGGCAATTAGAAAGTTTGTGGGTGTGTTTCAAGTTCTCACTCATCCCCGTAATGGTTTGTAATGTTTACACATAGTTTATTATCTGGGATAAGTAACTTAAACCTTTATTCAGGTAGGTACCAAGCAAGATAAAATTTAAAAAGAATACCCTTAAATAAATAATAGGGCGCCCTTTCGAATGTTTTAGGAAAGTTTATGTTGGTGTTTATAAGCAGGTAAACTTACCCTACAATTAGGGCATAAACAATTCGGCATTATTCTGTTCACCAGTCTGGTGAATTGACACTGACGGTTGGTGTTATCAATCTGGTTTACCGCCCGTGCATTAGAGTCTGAGAAAAAAATATCAAACAACAAATATAATTACATAGAATCATAGACTAGTTTTTTTACTAAATAAAAATTATAGATGTGTCTATAATGTCCACGCACCCTTACACCCAGTCCGTATGAAGTGACTGCCAGCACATTGGCCTTCAGATGAAATCCATTCATATATGTCCAGAACAGATTACTTATATCGAATGAATAGGAAACATCCAAGTGAGGAGAATCTAACTAATTTCAAAAAGTGCGTAATAAATGTAACTAAATGATCCGTAATGCCAAACGGCGTTTCATTTTTGGTAGAATTAGCGTCGGTACTCCAAATAATATGTGGAAACTTCTTCACAGTCTTGGTTTTGGTCGCTGTAAACTAAATGCGAGTTCTCCGATAGATGTCCAGCATAACTTCACTTCTTTCAGTTTCTCCCCAGTTGGCGAAGATGAGATCCGACGTATTATCACCAGTATCTGTACCAAAGCGACAGGACAGGACGGCCTTGGTCGTGATCTTTTGTTACACATCCTTAACCTTATTTTTCCTTTAATGTCCTATATTATTAATTTTTCCCTTTGCTCTGGTGTCTTTCCTTCCACGTGGAAAAAAGTACAGATAATACCTATCCCTAAAAATCCGCTACCTCTGACATTAATGATTTTCGCCCTATCTCTATAGAGATAGGGTAAGTAAGTTCGTATGAGCTAGTGGCCAACTCTTGTGACGGAGGTTTTAGGCCGCCTAAAGGCCTCCGTCATGGCTTATAGAGATAGAGATAGAGATAGGGTGAATCTAGCTAGAGATTTTCTAGTCTCTTTGAGGGATGTGGGGACATTCTTACTTTTCACAAAAATACATTTGGATATGTAGGACATTCCCGCTCAGGACCTTGGACTATGAACCTGGTCATTCATGTTTGATAGATAAAGAAAAGGTAGGTATAAATGGAAAGGTAAAGAGGTATAGGATCAAGCTCCTTGTCACCATCCTAGCCATGTTAGCCATAATTATATAGAAGGGAGTCCTCGTGCCGAAATCAAGGTGAGACCACCGCATCAACGACCAAAACGATGTGTTTGCTGCGTACAGAAGTTCACACCACTCAGCTCTACGTGTCCCGGGTTCATCACACTGTGAAGCCTGAGGGGGCCATGAGTACCTCAGAAAATCAGAAATCAGAAAAATTTATTGAGAACAGAACAAACAACCTAAAGCGGAAGACCCAGCTCACCATGAGGATTATGCATTTGTCATCTCACCATAATGTGAAGTTCAAGTTTTATGGTGAGAATGCCGACTGCCCGTCTTTCGTCCCTCATGGAAGCAGAGTTTTGGCCGAAGGGTATTGTCTACAGACGCTTCCGTGGGCGCCTGAGAGACACCACAAAATTTATCCCCCGAATCATCGCATCTCAGAGTTGAGCACGTCCCAAGTGAAGAGTTTTTGACAGATTTTCATCAAAAACTGTCAAAAAACCGTGACTTGAGACGTGCACAACTCTGAGTCGCGTTTGAGGGGTTTGAGTATAAGTTAATTAAGATCTGTAACTTTCCTAGTGTTGCCAGAAATAAAGTTTTTTTATAATTGTAAATTAGGTGGTATTTATAAAAATTGTTCGATAATACATACCACCACCAGAAATACTCGCCACGTAGATGCAGAGAAGCACAATGCATATTATGAAACTCTTAACCTGCATCTTTCAGCTCTCTTGTCTTTGTATCTAAATAGAAATTGATTACCAAAACAAATGTAAGGACTTTATATTACCAACTGGAGGAAAGTAGATACTAAAGTACAAAAGAAGATATTAAAGTTTTAATGATTCTGATAAAATATTTATTTCTACATGATTTACAAATTATTCATGTAATTCGTGACATCGATGTAAAGTTTTAAAGGTTCTATACTCGAAGGGTGCAAATGGAACTCTATTATTAAGCCTCCGCTGTGCATCCGTTTGTCTGTCCGTCTATCAGCGGGCTGTATCTCATGAAATAATAAGTAGAGTTAAATTTTTTACAAAGTATGTATTTCTATTGCCGCTATAACAACAAATAATAAAAAAAGTAAAATAAAAGGGGGCCCATACAAGAAACATTTTTAACGTTCGTAATTGATCATGGTATTTTTGTGTAGTTATTTTTCAAACGATCTAACATTTGCTGATTTGTACAAATATAATAATAAAATTAAAAAAAAAATTAAGGGGTTCCTTATAGAAGAGACGTGTTTAATTTTGCATTTTATGCTTGATTTTACGGAACGTGCTGTCACTTTTAATAGGTGGCAAAAACAATAAACATTTTATGTTCATGGTACGGAGTCCTTCTTGTGCGAATTCGACTCGTGCTTGACCGTTTTTTATTTATTTTATGTTTGTGTCATAAAATTGGGTGAATAATAAAAATTACTCAATTAAAAAAATACTTACATTTTATTACTGGCTAAGCTTTTCTGAAGCTTTTGCTTAATACCCATCGTTCTTTTTAAATAAGTACCTATTGTCTGTCAAACAACGCACAGCCTACAACTGTAACGTATGTGAACCCTAAGAAGGATTTTTTTGAAGATAAAGCATGAAGGTATCTAAATAGTTGCATTATATAAATGTGCCAAACACTTGCCTAGCTACATAAACCGGCTAATAGTAGTTTAACATATTTCTGGTTATTCGTGCTCCTGAGGCCCAAGATACAGACTCTCGAGTCTAGTTTGGTCCTCGCTGGAAAATTATTTTAGGATAACTAAGTTTATTAGTGCATTGTATCACTTATAAATTGTAATCTTGTGTTTTCGTTTTGGCAATAAACTTTCTTTATTCTTAGTATTCTTTATTGAACATGACCTTGGTTTTGTAAAAAAATATTCCGAGATCATCGTGAGGCCGATGCTAGGGCTGTTTAGCATTTGTTGTGGTTTCTCCAGTGACTTCGCCATTAGGACTATGTCATCACGAAGTGTAAGTGTGAGATGTGCTCGTCGTTTATGTTAATGCCCATGCCTTTCCAGTCCAGTATGTATATATGTATGTTCGTATGAGCTAGTGGCCAACTCTTGTGACGGAGTTTTTAGGCCGCCTAAAGGCCTCCGTCATGGCTTAACGACTTAAAAGCCGGGACCGACTGTTTAACGTGCCCTCCGAAGCACGGAAGCGCTCAGCTCGTAATGCCACTTCCGGTCACCCATCCCAATTTGTGACCGCGCATATCGTTGCTTAACTTTAACGATCAATCAAGAACGCCCAAGCAAGCTACGCCACGAGGGCTTCCAGTCCAGTGTCTTAAACATATCTTCCAACACGCTGGGGATATTGAATATTGGGAATATTGTATTGGGGGATATACATCCCCGTCTCACTCCTCTGCGCAGTTGGATGGGTTTAGACTGCTGGTCTTGTACTTGGACGCACATTGTGGTGGCTTCATAGAGACATCTCGACAACATATCGATGTATTGTAGTGTAATAATAATAATTAACGCGGGCCTTATGTTTATAGTGTTGCTCGAACGCATCGGTAGAACGTACATGGAACGCACCCATATCCCTCCGCCATAGATTCGTCGACGAAAGAGATAGAGTCAGGCGGATCTCGCTCCAACCGCGAGCCCTGCAACGATTTTACTCCCCGACAATATTTTTGTTTAACTATAAGCTAAGGCCTTTTATCATCTATACTAGTAGTACGTAGATAATTTATATAGCGTCAGGAGGCAAGTTTTACCTTCACTAACGGGACGCTGTAGTGCCCGGGACGATCTAAGATAGAGTAGGCTTGCACAGCACCTATTCTATCCTCTCAGCTTAGTCGGCCTTAGCTTAGTTTAACTACATATATAAATACATAGGGGCCCTATTCACGATGACCAAACAAAACGAGACGCGGGAAAACGTGTGGAATTACCGTGTTATCGTATTCTAGAGTAGGCGCGAGACGAGGCTTGTTTTGAATTGTCAAAATTACATACTTCAATATTGCGTGTTTTGCTAAAACTAGGTTGTGTTTTTACTAATTATGTAAATAAATTAGTCTTCTTTAAACTATTTAATAGCAGAATAGATTATTTGTACAATAAATAATATAATCTAGGTACCATTGAATAATATCCCTAATAAATGATGTGGTAAATAAGTGAAATAACCTAACCTCTAGTGTACAGAATAATTATTAATCCCGGAGCCCTAGTGCACAAAAGGAGCTTTTGAGGCGCATTTTGAATCTTTTCACCACGCAGGGTTTGAAAGAACTAGGGGCTAGTAGTAGTTGTAGTAGGTACTAACCTAACTAATAGCTCTTTTATTGTGAATGCAAAAGTTTGTGAAGATGTGACGATGCTTGTGACTCATAATTTAATTTTAAATGGCTGCACGGATTGAGTGAAACTTGGGATATGCATAGTATGTGTGCTGGAATAACATTAGGCTACTTTTTATCCTGGCAATAGGCGAGCGAAGCCGCAGGCGGCAGGTAGTATTTAATAAGTTAAAGAAAAATGAGCATTTTTGTGTTTTATGGTTTTAATGCATTTATTTAACATAATATAACTGTCATGAGCTGCCCCTCCTAATGTAGCACATGAGTAGGTATGCCTTTAAGCCACTGTTGCAAATCTGAAACGAGGCAGAAATCATTGTTATTGTTTTTATAGGTAGGTACATACTTTCATGTTTTTGGAAATAAAGATTATATCCTACTAATATAATGAAAGTGAAAGTTTCTTCAAAGAATCTAATAAAGTTAATTTATTTTAGTTCGCTGATGCTCTCACAAATACTATTATGTAATACTTACTAAAATAAATAGTTGATTTAAATATTACCCTTGTTTGATTTAATTCCTCTCTTGTTCGGAGGTAGGAAATTTGATGTAGGTTGGCATCATTCAAGGCATTCACCGCTTACTCTATGCAGAGGCTTACAGGTGCTAACCAAAAGTTTCCCACTGGCTTTTGATAGCTATTGGTGATCAGGAGGGTTGAGGGTTGTAAGTATCTGGAAAAATACAGTAAATATAGTAGGTTTCAGTCTAACCTAATACCTAACCTAGGTACCATTTTATTATTGTTCAATAAATTAAGTTTAGCTAACACAATACTTACTTTGACTTCTGTTGTAATGCTAGAACATCTCTCGAGGCCCAGAATTAACTAGCCTGCCTCCAAGAACGCCGCACAATACCAAAACCACTCTTTGGCCACCTTATAAAATAGCACGAAAAATTTAGGGTCCAGCTCAGCAGAATCCCTTGACAGTCTCCTATTTATGTGTGGGCGTTGCTGGCGCCAGCATATCATACGTTGTCTTCGAAGAACAACGTCCATTTTTATCACTCCGTTAAAATATTATGTATATCTCAAGTTTTTTTCAAAACAAACAATGCAATATGTCAGTCAATATTTTGATTGATAATTCGTTCGGAAACAAGTTGTGGTTGGTTTGATGTAGCTAACCATTTTACGTTATATATGTTTTTTTGTTCTCTAAACTTTAAAATATAACGAAAGTATTAGTAGAAAGAGTTTAGCAATTCTATAATTCAATATTTATTTACTTGAGATGAAAATTGTAAACAAAAAAATGAAATCAATCTAAAACCGATTGTTTTCCGAAAGACCGGATGCTTGATTTTGAACGAATCACGTAAAACCAAAACACGGTCATAGACAACTAGTCTTATGGCATACCTCAGGGCATACAGAATACAGTTTTTGATTTCACACCATGGCGTGTCTCGTTTGTGTTTAGAGACACGATGACATTTGGCTCGTTACGTGGCCCGTTTTCTTTGGTCATCGTGAATAGGGCCCCAGGAGGGTTATTCACGATGACCAAAGAAAACGAGAGACAGAAAAAATAAATATTTGAGGACATATCACACCATCTAGCCCCAAACTAAGCAAAGCTTGTATTATGGGAACCAGATGGCTGATAGAATACTTATTTACTTTTTTATGTAAATACCTACATACTTTACATAATATTACAACACCCAGACCTTACTCAATTTGATTACTCAATTTGATTCGAAAGAAGAGTGTCGATGACCAATGACATCGTGTCGATGGCCTATGACATCCTGACATATCTAACGCCAACTACCTGTGTTAGTTTCTATAGGATGGCACCACGGAACTTTAACTTATTTTGCATTAAAATTAGTTTTTAAAACTATTACGTAACGGAAATCTTCATCACTAAATTCGAAAAATTGGTTTTGTAATAACGTTTTGATAAGTTCCTGGATAGCCAATAAAAAATACACCTAGTAAGTATTTAAAGACTGACGTTAATATGTAGGTAACGAGGTACCTATCTACTTCATTTATTATCTGGATAAAAAAAATGTATTAAATATGTAGCAGGGATTAGTAAAGTAAAAATAAATTTCACAATAAATTGAATCAAGCTTTATTTCACTTCATTGCAGTGCAGCTTGAAAAGTGCTTGTTTTTACTGAAACAAAAAAGAAAATGGGGCATTAATTAATGCACTAATCTTATAATTGTGAAAGTTTGTGTTCATGTTAATTTTCATTCATCGCAGCAAGGCATAACGGGTTTTGCTGAAACTTGGAATTGGAAATACCTAATATACTTTATGATTTTTTTATCGAGGTTCCTATGGGAGAGAAAAATAGTGTTAATAAGGTAAAACACAAACAAATTATATGATTTTTACTATGAGGTTTGTCTTATAAGCTTATTCTTTTTGCTGACCTAATAAACACTCACGGCAGTGTATATAGGGGTCACAGGGGACATGACTAACCCCAAAATTGTACACGTCAAATTGAAAAATCTTCTAAAAATTTGCAAAATATAAAAAAAAGCAATTTTTTGCCCCTAGCTGCGATGCCAATAAAAATGGAAGGCTTCCATTTGTTTTATGATGTGTGCAATAAAATTTGATTTACTCGACATATTCTATTATTAGTGACCCCTATCTAAAATTTCAGGCTGCGACCGCGCCTGAGTGTATCGTCCTAGTTTGGAAAACATTTAACTTACAAAGCAAGAACAGGGGATCATTTTGTTATCCACTAGAGTGCCTTGACCTTGTGAGTTGGAATTGACGACCTTATTTTTTGCCGTCGCTGAAGAATCTGCGAAATTTATAAACAAATCCATCAACATACATAATATGTGCAATCAACTATACTTAATAGAAACTTACAACTATTACAAATATAATTAACAAAATACAAAAGAAACAGTCGGGCTATCTAAAGGCCGTTGCAAACGGTCTATAGATAGCTCACCTGATTCAGCTCATCAGACGGTAGAAGCGTGCCCAAGACGCTGGCCGCATTGCTACGCTGAATGGCAATACTGATTCGTTGAGCCAAATAAGAACCAGCTCTTGGATCGCGCATCGTTTCGACCAGACGCCCTAAAAGAATTTTAAAAACGCGGTGGGCACCCGTGCTCCACGGACCTAGGGTCTCGACCCCAAAAGGCTCAAATATATAAGCCCCGTCGAGGCTTGCATATTTGCGCCTTTTGAGATCCTCTGCCGAATCTGCCGCCGCGCCGGTCCTAACTGAAGTCCCCGGCAAATGAGAACGCGCAAGGGTATCTACGCATGTGGCATCCCACACCAAAGGCCTTCCCCTCTCCCAAGGAGCTAAAGTCATACCGTCGGGTCTTTTACCATCATCACGAAGCAGACCATTCGGTTCAAGAATGGCTGGAACGTTGATACTGGTAAACGCTCGACGAATGATGTCATTAAGACTGGCGTGCTTAGAAATCCTACCGGCGGCCTTAAAACACGATAATCCGTGGAGACCAAGCTGATCGACCGCTGAACCACACTGACACTGATGAGGGGCGCAGCACCGCGCACCCAACCGTAGACAAGCTGCAAGACGGAATGTTACGGGGTCCATTAAGGTACCAATACTTTGTGAAGGAAGTGCTTGTAGCCATAAACCTGACTCCCATTTTGAAACGGCTAAGAGACGGGCACGATCTGCGGAGCATGAACACGTTTGTAACAGACAATTCCGCGTCAGCTCGTACAAAGGCTCACTGCCGTTGGGACGAAAGAGATTTAGGGGGAGCGGTGTTTGGACAAGCACTATGCCAAGCGTTTCTTGCTTCGTCCTGATGTGAAACTAAAATAGTAGATTGTTTTCCTGGGGAGCAAACAACTGTTTTTAAGGCGAGAGTGTTTCTTTGAATTCAGAGCGGGGTGAGGGATTCTGTAGTAAAATCCTGAGCGCAGTGAGGGATTCAAATTACGTCACTCGAGTTTAAAACGATTTTGCTCCCGAGGTGGACACTCTACTTTTTATCGCCCTCTATGAGAAAATGAGTAAGATTAATGCAACTTTTGAATACGACTACTAATGTAGACTATGTGTCATTAGTTTTGAATCAGTGTGGTGAAAGGATTTTAAGGTGGGCCTCAAAGGCTCCTTTCGTATTCTTGTCGCATGCTATCGAACTTATTAGGTTCTACGGCATGCTGGTTACCTCACGATGTTTTTCTTAACCGTTTACACTATAATAATAACGCACGTAAATTTTCCAAACAAAAAAATGAACAGTAAAATTTTTTGGTACACGAACGGATTTGAACACACCACCTTAGGCCCGGAAGGCGGGGTCACTACCACTATTCCACCAGTGAATAAGAATGGAACGTTTATTTATTTTCGTTCGCACGCGGTTTTTATCGTGCAGCCAGTTACTTGTTCGTTCATCTAATATTTGTGATCGATCTCTTTGATGATTGGAATATTAAATTTACCAACCATAATCCACATTCCAAATTCAAATCACTTTCCCTAGGGACAAAAAGTATTTAAGTCCCTAGGGATCAAAGAGCTACTTTAGTCCCTGTTTACGAGGAACCGACCAGCTCTTTTTGAATATACTCGTAAGTGATAAAAATACACTTTTCTAATATCGGTCAGATATTTTTTCAAAATACCACATAATATTGTCATACTATAGGACTTACTTATAGTTTGATATTCGTTTAAAACACTGTAATTCTTGAAAAATACTGTAATTTTGACATGTTTAAGACCCTGTTCCTATATTTAACTAACGGCTGAATGATGCTAACTAACCACACCAAAGTTGTTATCTGTCAAAAAGCGTACCTAATCTTCTAGTTGAATATAGCGCTCGTGGCGTAGCTTGCTTAGGCGTTCTTGATTGATCGTTAAAATTAAGCAACGATATGCCCGGTAACAAATTGGGATGGGTGACCGCAAGTGGCATTACGAGCTGAGCACTTCCGTGCTTCGGAGGGCACAGTAAACAGTCGGCCCCGGCTTTTAAGTCGTAAAGCCATGACGGAGGCCTTTAGGCGGCCTAAAAACTCCGTCACTAGAATTGGCCACTAGCTTATACGAACATACATACATAGTTGAAGAAAGGATTCGGGCATAAATACGTACCAGCCGAAATACTCGCCACATAGATGCAGAGGAGCACAAGGCATATTATGAAACTCTTGACCTGCATTTCTAAGCTTTCTTATCTCCGTGTTTAAATAGAAACTGAACACCAACACAAATGTTAGGGCTTTATATAGAAATTGGAGTATACATAAAACTAGGTATACATAACACTTTCAGTAATTAAATGTTTTAGTGCTTTTGATAAAATATTAATATCCACATGATTCACAAATTACTCGTGTAATTCGTGACATCAATGTAAAGTTTATTTATTTATTTCATGATTGTGTAATAAATTATTGCAAGTCATTAAAATTACTTAATAAAAAATATATATCACATTAGGTTTTATTGCTTGCTAAGCTTTTCTGAAGCTAATGTCGTTACTAACTCAAGTAAATAAGACTAAACCCCGAATACTAAAACGCGACTCAGAGTTGAGCATGTCTCAACTCACGGTTTTTTGACAGTTTCTGATGAAAATCTGTCAAAAAAAAAATCGCCATTTGAGACGAGCTCAACTTTGAGATACGATTGAGTATTCGGGGGTATGTTGGGCAACGCAAGGCTTATCTATCTACCTAACTAACAATCTACTCAGCCGATGTTCACCCACTGTGTAACGCGGGCAAACGCGGGCATGTTTGTGGAATCACCGTGTTATCGTTTTCTATTATGACAATTTTGTATTGCAAAAACACACCGCGGTGCGTTGCAAATAAGTTACGAGCTGTCAAGTTTCGTTTGGTCATTTAAAGCCCCTGGTCTCTAATACGCCATTCCTTCCGGTCCCTCGCCAGCCGCATCCAGTGGTGCCCAGCTGCGTTGGGTGCAGGACTATTTCGTGGTCGTGTGACGTCGCTCGACCACTGCTGTTGTCCATCTTCCGTCATAGCCTAAAATTAATCGAAGAAATATTTATAATAACCTGCTTGAAAAGTCAGTTCATTATTATCTTCAGTAACAGTGGAGAAATCATCACTGAAATGAGTTAAACAGGGTGGTAAAGTTTCTGCGGAAAATTTTATTCCTTATTAGTGCACATATTATTATATTAAATCACCCTAATAATGGCTGAACTGATTTGTATAAAACTAAGGATAGATATATTTTTTGACCTGGAATAGCAAAAAGGTAGGCTACTTTTTATCCCACGTTCCACGCCAACGAAGATCAGGTTAATTAAGTATGTTAATAATAACTAAGATGTTTTTAAAGGGATAAAGATATTCTCAAAAGATTTACAAAAGCTCGTTGATAAATAAATAACACGTGTATTACACGTGTGAACAGATGAAAAAGAAATAATAAACTTTTATTGCTGTCACGAATTCATGAGTAATTCGCAAATCATGGATAAGTTAATATTTATCATAATTATGTATTAACTTCTTTAATAATTATACCTACTTAGGTATACCTACTTTCTCCCAGTTTATACATAAGGCCCTACATTTTTTCTGGAGTTCAGTTTCGATCTTGAACAGAGACAAGAAAGTTGAAAAATGCAGGTCAAGAGCTTCATAATATGCATTGTGCTTCTCTGCATCTACGTGGCGAGTATTTCAGCTGGTGTGTAAAGCTTCTTTTTAGATTTTGTATTACATACTTTTGTTCTATTTTACTATTGCCCGGTTACTTTCAACTATAGGACGACGGATGCAAAATTAACACAGCAAAGATTATTTTTGTCAAAAAGCGCAATATTTTTGATCTGGTACCCACTGGATAGGTCCATTGGGTATCTTGTAGGCAAGATTCGACCCAAAAGCTTGGGTAGGAGGATATCTATTCGAAATAACTCAGTTAAAGGTACAACAACTTTCAATCCAAAGACTGTTTAATCTCAGTCCAGTCTTAGTTTCCATTACTGTTAGATTAGGTATTCAATATTTAATGCCGTCGTCTTCTTTATAAGTCATGTTCCGTTTATTCTAAAGTTATCTGGAATATATTGCTTCTAGCATAAAGCCACCTATGTTAAGCCTATTTTAATTTTAGGTGTCTATTTCCTTATTTGAGTTTATGTTTTTACTATAAAGATATTATATACCAGATGGAGAGATGAGCTCAGCAAATTCCGTGCCAACTGGACTATCTTAGCACCTTTGCAGGTTTTTGGCCCGCAGTTGAACATTGAGAGAGAGCTACTACATACATAATATCACGCCCATATCCCTAATGGGATGGGCAAACCCAAAAAACCATAGGAAATCTTGTAGCTACTTCTGATTAAAAGTCCCAAGGTGATCAACCCATCGCCCATTTAGATGGCCCATGATGTAATCAAGACATTATAAATCTACTCTTACTTTTTATCGAAAAGACCATTAGACCTAAGCAGGTACCTATTTATTTATGTATATAACGTAGGTAACAAGTGCGCAAGATCTCATTTCGAGGCGAACTACAAGTAATAATAATAAGTATATTTTGTTTGCAGATTCAAACGCAGTAGCTGAAAATGAGCTTAAGAACGATAATGGACAGACTCAAGGCACTTATTTGTACAACGATTAATTACGAAATGCTTGATGCTATTACGAAGTCCTTTCACCGTACACAAGTAGTATTATTATTGATTTATGATATTTATCGAACAGACGACGGATCGTAAGCGTAACAACATCATCTGACGAAAAGCGCAATATATTTTCTGTCAAAAACATGGTAACCTACCATCCGTTGTCCAATATTAGAATATAGGAACCGGGCACTCATGATACTGCACCACATAATTATTTTTATCTTTATACTATGTAACAGTTTTTTTTATGATAAAAATTTTCACATCGGAAAATCATCCTAATAAATTATTTATAGTTATGAAATAAATTAATTGTAATTATATCAATAAAAGTTTTCTTTTTATTTAATCCTTTGCTGAGGATGTCAATACCTTTTTGTATTGTGACATAAGTTTACATTACATTTGTAAGTTTCATGTATGTTTTATTAGCAATACTAGATGGCAGCACAGGTAAAGTTAGCACGTGCTATCGTGTCGTTTTGAGCTTTACGCCAGTAATTTCAAACAAACTAAAGCTTTTCAATTTTATGAGAAAAATACCCTTTAACAACAAATAAAAACAATGCAATTTACTTTTTATTATTGGAAAAGCTATCTTTACAACGTTTGTAATGATGTTTTCTTTTTATTTCTGTAAATTAATTAAATTACTAGTGCAACAAGTTTTAATAGTTTTCACGGCTTTTGAGTACAGCTTTTGACATTTTTGAATATTTTGTCTTGAGTTGCAAGCGCGATCGCTCTCCAGTTCAAAGACAGTGGCGCCGTCCTCAGATTGACGGCCGCGCGCGGTACTTTTCCGCATGCTCGTTTTGGCGGAAAGTTGGTTTTCATATCAAACCATTTTTTTTCCTTCCATTCAATCCAGTTTTCAAATAAACCCAACTATATCCATCTTGGGACTCTGAATCAGGAGTGTTTTCTTATGATTAGTTATGGCTTGGTGGGGACCAATGGGGACCAACTAATGGGGATTAGGGATAGTGTGATAATATTATGTGCTTTTTATGAAATAAAATCTTAAATTGGATTTAGTGAAATGGTTTTTATTATAAATATGTACATATTATGTATTTAAGTACCTACTTAGATTATATTTTATAGAATCATCATCTTCCTGCCCTGATCCCACTCCATGTGGGTTCGGCACAGCATGTTCCTTGGATCATGCTGTAAGAGTTTTGGCTAAGGTGTTTTATGACCGGCCGCCTGCCTGACGTCAATCCTCTTTGGGAATACTTGCTTATTGTATCTAATGTTGGAGAGGATACTATCCCTTAGTCGACTTTTACGACATGCTCGGGGAAAGAAGCAGCTGGACGCATTCTATGTTTTTTCTTTACTCCCAGTCCAGCGAAAAAGTAAAGAAGAAGTAGATTATATAGAATGAAAATGCTTTTTCATTGTTATGTCTTAATTATATTGTAAAACTGAATCTAAGACTGTGAGTGTCATTACAAGTTCACAGTAAATCTAATATTTTCTTTCTATCTTCGATTTTTAGGCTTACATTGAGAAGAACGATGCTGCGTTTTTGGCCATACATGTCTGTGAATGCGGAAAACATAAATGGTTAGAACTGCAGTTAGAAGAAAAAAGGACAAAGTATCAATTTAATCTGTAGATGACATAACAAAATCAAAGATTTTTTTATTTATTTATTTGAGGATTTTGTCGCTATGTGACCACATCACCCTTATAAAAACAAAAATAAATAAAAAAACAAGAAAACCTTAATCTATACATACTTATAATAAACTTAATTAATCAATGAATGTTAATTATTTTAAATAGCGGACATCAAATTTCACACCATTTTGAGGCTGCGTTCATGGAGCTTGCAAGCCTCATTGAGATAATAAGCTTTCTGTATAATTTTCTTCGTTGTTTCAAACTCTGAGATTCAGTTAGATTTATATTTCAAGGACTATGTCAAGTAGATTATACATAAATAGAAGATTAAGAAGAAAATACGTACAAAGCTTAAGTAACAAGGATTCAGCCTGCTATCATCATCATCAGTTATTTCAACATTGTCTGGAGATCCTGAAACAAAATCTAAATTCCTCAATTAAGTTATACGTTCTTTGAGATAAATGTCTATGGAGCCAGCGATCATTTTCTTACATAGTTTTGGAGTTAAAAGCTTTTCGTTGGATGTATTGGTAAAATAGACAATCGTAGGTTATATTCTTCATTGATAGTATTGGTATATAGCGCACATACATTTTTCGAACAGAAAAATCTATTGGTGCGCGACCGGATTTGAGCCTACGACCGTCAGACGACCTACGACGATCAGAAAGCGGGGCTGCTAGCACTAGACCACCAGTAATATTGATGAACGATCCGTAGTCCTTTAGTAGGATGTTGAAATGGGCTACTAGTAAGACATAGAACTGGGTTTTTGTTTCCCAATATCATCATTAGCCTATAGCAGTCCACTGCTGGACATAGGCCTCCCCTAATGAGCGTCTTCGCGCCCTATCTTTGACTTGACGCATCCAGTCCTTGCCAGCAGCCTTTCGCAGGTCATCACTCAGTTTCCCAATATAACGTATGAATGTTCGTATGAGCTAGTGGCCAACTCTAGTGACGGAGTTTTCAGGCCGCCTAAAGGCCTCCGTCATGGCTTAACGACTTAAAAGCCGGAACCGACTGTTTAACGTGCCCTCCGAAGCACGGAAGCGCTCAGCTCGTAATGCCACTTGCGGTCACCCATTCCAATTTGTGACCGCGCATATCGTTGCTTAACTTTTAACGATCAATCAAGAACGCCCAAGCAAGCTACGCCACGAGCGCTTCAACGCTTCAATGCTTCAATATAACGTAAGAAAATGACGACTGGTTTCCACTAGATTTACCATAATTTTTAGTAATCCCATCCTGAGTGATCTGTAGAGAGCCCCTAGAACCTCGTGGCCCTGACACTTGGTTTACAATAACTGATTGTGGATATGGAGAGTTGTTTGTAGGGTTCACATCCACACTGCTGATTTCTAAAACAATAGTTTTTTTTAAACTCTAGCGATCAGAATTATAGAACAGGTTTTTATCGCGTAAAAACACCTTGTTATTTTCCCGACGTTTTGACTTTGTGCGGACCAACTCACTGTTACTATAGGTTACTGGATAGTAACAAGGTAATTTTTTATGCGATAAAAATCTGTTCTATAATCCAAACTAAAACAAATTTTAATCCCTTTACGATCTGGAAGTAAAGAAAAAGCATAGAATGCGTCCAGCTGCTTTCCGAGCGTGTCGTAAAAGTCAGCTAAGGGATAGTATCCAGTCCAAAATGATGGGCCACCTATATGGGCAATGGGCTGATCACCTGTCACCATATCCATCTTAGGACTTTAAATCAGAAGTAGCTGCAAGTTTTTTATGTCTTTGTTCTTCCTACCCCATTAAGGATACGGGCGTGATAATATGTATGTAAAAAAATGTATGTATGTAAGTTCCATAAAGTACTACTAGTCGTGTTACTATCTAGTTCTTTCGAACCAGTGTAAATGTTTGTATTATCTGCAAATATTTCTTCCGGGCCTGGGTGTTGTAGTAATATAGGTATGTATTTACAAAAAGAAAACGTATTTAAGTATTCTATCAACCATCTGGTGCCCATAGTACAAGCTTTTTTTAGTTTGGGGCTAGATGGTGCTGTGTGAAATGTCTTTATTCTGTTATACTGGGGCCACAGTAGCTTCGCGTTTTGTGTCCTTGTCTATCTTGTGACAAATCATATGGCTGAACTTGTCACTCTATGATTCAAGTTCGCTGGATCTCTACAATGTGGCCGCAGCATAAGTGTGAAGGCATCCCTCCACGAAGGATAAGCAATCGAGAATTCAACGCTACGCTACCCCATTCTATTAATGACTTATGCCCTGTTCGAATATTCTAATAACGGACGAAGGATCGTTCTTTATAACAGCAAAGTTGTTTTACTAATTGTTTAATGAACGATCCGTCGTCAGTGGAACCAAGCGTTAGTCGTAGATAGTGTACCTCCATTTGGTCCAGTTGTAGTCTGATCAATGACAACGTTATCACACGAATCTGATCCATCATCATCATTTATTATTACCGAAGATCCATCGTCACATGTATCTGAAAATTTGAATAAATAAAAAAAACATATTTTGTGACATCATCATCATCATCTTCCTGCCATTATCGTACTCTATATGGGGTCGGCACAGCATTTTGTGACATACATTTTTTTATTTTTTTATAGAACAAACTTTATGTACTTATTTATAGAACAAGCTTTATGTACCTACCTACTTAAGTAAGAAGGCTCACCTTAGGTACAATTTGATAAAAAGAAAAAATATATATCTAGCAAACTAACACTTACGGTCACCCATCAAAATTGTGACCGCACGCAACGTTGCTTAGCTTCAACGATTAATCAAGAACGTCTAAGCAAGCTACGCCACGAACGCTTCAGTCCGCGAAGGACTGAATCTACTATGTTGAATTGATAATTAATTTTGATCAGGTGAGAGCTATCTATAGACCGTTTACTACGGCCTTTAGATAGCCCAACTGTTTATTTTAACCTATTTGGAAATTATATTTGTATTAGTTGTAAGTTTCTTTCTTTTAATAAAAAAAACTAAATGTATATTACTATGTTGAAATATATCTCTACTTACATATTATTATGCTGCTTCTCTCCCCGAGCATGTCATAAAAGTCGACTAAGGGATAGTATCCTCTCCAGCATGATAAGATACAACAAGCAAGTATTCCCAAAGAGGGTTGACGTCAGGCAGGCGGCCGGTCATAAAACACCTTAGCCAAAACTCTTACAGCATGATCCAAGGAACGTGCTGAGCCGACCCCACACAGAGTGGGATTAGAGCAGGAAGATGATGATGAAATATACCTTATCAGTAAGATTGTATTGAGTAACTGTTTGTTATTCCTATTAAAACATACTTAAGAGAGTACCTATTGACAAATAAAGTTGCAATATCCCATGTGCTTAAAATGTATTATGCTTAAAATATAAATTTTACTGTATCTACCCGTACCTACCTGTATTGACTGATGACTGAATATAACCAGTATTCGGATCCTGACTTGCTTGAGTTATACTGATGCTCGATGTTTGATGAGATTCTAAAATAAGTTTAAAAGTCACGACTTTAAAAAATAAATAACTACTCCTTAATATTTTAAAGTTAATTTTTTTTTAGCTTTTTTAAATATTCAAAAGTTTTAAAAAATAAATAGGTAAAATATATTAATTAAATGAAGCCATTGTTGTCCCACTGCAGGGCAAAGGCCATGTGCAAGAGTGAGTGTCCAGTACGTCCCGCCATCTCGTCATAATTATGAATGTGATTTAAAAATCTTACCTTTTACAGCAGCTAATAAAAGTACCGTGAGAAAGTAATTTAGCATTGATAGAATCATGTTTTGTAAAAACTAACGCATGTGTGACAAAAAATAAACTAATGTAAAAAACTCATAATTTAATTGCCCTTGTTTTTATGTATTTGTAGCATAAAATATAATATTCGTGATCCATACATAAACAATAGTACCTACATTTAATGACTACTCATCTGTTTAGACGACCTCGGTGGCGTAGAGGGCAAATGCTCGACTGAGACGTTACACGATTTGTAGCTTATGTGGCTAACCCCTGAATACTCAAACGCATCTCAGAGTTGAGCACGTCTCAAGTGACGAGTTTTTGACAGATTTTCATCAAAAACTGTCAAAAAACCGTGACTTGAGACGTGCTCAACTCTGAGTAGCGTTTGAGTATTCGGGGGTAAGTGGTGCAACTACACGTATAGGACTATTCAATTCAATTCAGTTGCACATACCCCTTCGCACACATCGCTCTTTTCCTCAAACACTTAGGTATTTGGCTTTTCTGATAGTACTTTACTCCACTAGCTCTTTTCATAGCTACACTAACTGACACTTGGAAAATAAATTAACCCTGTTGGTGGATTCTTCCTCGCCTACTCCATAATGTCTGGGCAGTCTACCCATTGTTTAGCTTACTACATATTTTGAGAGAACTTGAACTCCCTAAGCTTTCTCTCGGGATAAAGTCTTTTTTAGTATATTTGGGCACGACTCAGCCCTTCTTAAATCAAGGGTTCGCTATGCTCGCTTTACTAGCAACTAGATACACTACCTTCAACTTTGGACCGATCTAGTGAGCTCGACCTCTTAGCAGATTGAGAAGACAACCAGTATTCAGCATCACAGACTACGCCTAGATATTGCCTAATATCCAACGTACCTACTTATAATCTTTTATTCCCGTGTGTAGTATCTTGTATATAATTTTTATGTGCAATATTCTCAAATTTTGTACCTCATTCTAGATGTAACGCCTTGGTTACATATTGCTGTAATGTTATTTCTTTTTTTCTGAATAAATGACTTAAATGACTACGTTTCCCTGTCATTGCATTATGCTGAGTGGTGGCCTTTTTTGTTACTAATGTGAACTGAGAGATGTTGAACACACAGGATGCTGAACACAGTAGCAATAGCAATACAGTAAACTTAATAGGCTGAGCGCACGTTAGTGTTTTACTACCGAGCAATCAACCTATATTGTAAGTGTCGACTAGTGCCTTAATATTGTATGTAAGTTTTGGTAACAAAATATTTTTTTTTTGTTTTCTTTCTTTCTTTCATCCAAATCTATTTATCCGTTTCATGAGATGAGTGGGAACACATACACACTTATCCTCACACAAACTTTCTGATTTATAAGTGGCTAGATGACTTGTATGCTTAATTTAGCGTTTTTCAAAAACGTCCCATAGTAGGTACAGGCAGGAACCTTAATCCCTAATTAACTATCAAATCTTTCTATCTGTAAGTATTTAAGATGTTGTAATATAAAATGCTAATAATGGGAAATAAAATATCTTAAACCTAAACCTAATTCGATCCTTATACCAATATTTATAAAAAAAAACTAAAACTCAACTTCCTAAGGTAACATAGGTAGGTACCTACTCAGCCGCCATATTGGATTTTTTAACACTTCATAATTATTATTATAGTATCCCAACGTAATTTTTCAAAAGCCGTCTAGTCGTTTGAGCCACAGCAAAAGCAAAAGGAATACACACGTCCCAATGTACATGCACCCCAAAAACATTACTCCCTTTCACAGTCTCCTAAAAAGGCTGTCATTTTCTAAAAACTCTGGATGTTACTTTGGCTAACTTTGGCTAACTATGGTTACAGTGAAGAACGGCAATTACAGTGTTATCGATCTTTTTTCTTGTTTCTCTCTTCTTGTTTGTAACGAATAGGCTCCGAAACTACTGGACCGATTTAAAAAATCTTTCACCAATAGAAATCTACATTATCAGGGATCAGTATAGGCTATAATATTATTTCAAAAAAATAGGGATCCGTAAGAAAATTGCAATATTGTAACCCAAGGTCGAAAACCCTAAATAGTTTTTGGCGTGCGCTGAGAAAACTATTGATTATAGAACAAAATAATGTACTACACGCGTACGAAGTTGCGGGCAACATCTAGTTTTTTTTATATTTTTACGAGAAGCAGCTGGACGCATTCTATTTTTTTCATTACTCCCAGTCCAGCAGAGAAGTACCTAGGGTACCTGCCTACGTAGGTATGTACCTTGTTTAAGCCTCTGACTATGTAGGTAAGGTAGTTAAGAAA
This sequence comes from Scotopteryx bipunctaria, assembly GCA_949320045.1. NCBI lineage: Eukaryota > Metazoa > Arthropoda > Insecta > Lepidoptera > Geometridae > Scotopteryx > Scotopteryx bipunctaria. Next base: position 4,630,548 of record OX439450.1, on the reverse strand, counting down.
GGTTCTTTTTCCCTATTTATAGTGCTTTTAGTAGATAAAGTAAAAATAAGACTCAATGTGTAAGTTTGTTTAATTATTTATTATGTTGAATATTCACTTGTTTCTTTTTTATCCCACCACCATTTTTATAATGCTCCAGTGAATAAATTTATATTGAAGTTTAAGACCTGGAATAGTATTTTATGCTACTACATATTTGAGTATCCCGTGAGTGGAATTTAGTATTTAAAGTATACACATTTTTCAAAATTACCGCTACTGCTTCCAGAAGCTGAAGTAACTCAATTATTACAGGGACATTCACCTGTGAACATAAATAGTTTAAGATTAAAAACAACCTAAATAAAGCGATGAATATAATATTTACAACAATTTCGTTAATAACCGCCAGTGCTTCCAGGAGTTGAAGGTAATTCGCAATTACCAGCACTTGCACCTATAGAATTTTTTAAATACTTCAAGATTAGTATAATGAATATTATGTATAATAAAGCAATATTTTTAAATATAATATATATTTACCACCAGTACTTCCAGAAGTTGTAGCTGTTCCACCTTTGCCAGCACTGGCTCCTGAAAAAATAAATATTTTAAGATTAGAACTTCTGTGCTGGACTGGGAGTAAAGAAAAAACAGAATGCGTCCAGCTGCTTCTCTCCCCGAGCATGTCGTAAAAGTCGACACATCATCATTATTATTACTTGCGGCTTTGCAAATCCTAATAGGTAAGGGCGTGATAATATGTATGTACGTACATGTACGAGAACAATGAATTTAAGCATTAATTAAGTATTCAATATCAATATTTTGAAATTTTATCTATTCACCGACAGTACTTCCAGAAGTTGCAGTCGCTCCACCATTACCGGCACTGGCTCCTGCCAGCATAAATATTTAAAGATAATTTCTATTTATATCGAGTTTTCAATGTAAATATTTGAGATAATTTTAAATTACCACTAGTGCTTCCGGAAATTGCAGTCGCTCCACCATTGCCGGCACGGGCACCTGTAAACATAAATATTTGAAGATAATTACTATTTATATCAAGTTTTCAGTGTAAATACTTGAGATAATTTTAAATTACCACTAGTGCTTCCGGAAGTTGCAGTCGCTCCACCATTGCCAGCACTGGCTCCTGTAAGCATAAATATAAGAAGATAATTTCTATTTGTATCGAATTTTCAATTGAGATAATTTTGAATTACCACTAGTGCTTCCAGAAGTTGCAGTCGCTCCACCATTGCCGGCACTGGCACCTGTAAACATAAATATTTGAAGATGATTTCTATTTATATCGAGTTTTCAATGTAAATATTTAAAATAATTTTTAATTACCACTAGTGCTTCCGGAAGTTGCAGTCGCTCCACCATTGCCGGCACTGGCACCTGTAAACATAAATATTTGAAGATGATTTCTATTTATATCGAGTTTTCAATGTAAATATTTAAAATACTTTTTAATTACCACTAGTGCTTCCGGAAGTTGCAGTCGCTCCACCATTGCCGGCACTGGCTCCTGTGAGCATAAATATTTGACGATTAATTCTATTTCAAGTTTTCAATATAAAAAATATTTAAGATTTTTTTGTTACCGCTAGTACTTCCAGAAGTTGCAGTCACTCCACCGTTGCAAGCACCAGCTCCTGTAAATATAAATATTTCAGGATTAATACACTGAATTTAATTATATTTAATAAAAATAATGATATTTCATTATTTTTAATTTTTAATTTACCGCCAGTACTACCGGAAGCTGTAGCTACTCCACCGTTGCAAACACTGGCTCCTTTCAACGTAAATATTGTAAGATTATTTACCACCAGTACTTCCAGAAGTTGCAGTCGCGCCACCTTTGCCAGCACTGGCTCCTGTAAGCATAAATAATTGAAGATAAATTCTATTTATATCAAGTTTTGAATATAGTAATTTTTTTATTACCACCAGTACTTCCAGAAGTTGTAGCTGCTCCACCGTTGCAAGCACTGGCTCCTGTGAGCATAAATAGTTGAAGATAAATTCTATTTATATCAAGTTTTCAATAGGTTATTTTTTTATTACCGCCAGTACTTCCAGAAGCTGTAGCTGCTCCACCTTTGCAAGCACTGGCTCCTTTAAACGTCAACGGTTTTAGATTAGTAAAATGAATTTAAGTATTCATAATCAATATTTTGAAATTTTAACTATTTACCGCCAATACTTCCAGAAGTTGCAGTCGCTCCACCTTTGCCAGCACTGGCTCCTGTAAGCATAAATAATTGAAGATAAATTCTATTTATATCAAGTTTTGAATATAGTTATTTTTTTTATTACCACCAGTACTTCCAGAAGTTGTAGCTGCTCCACCCTTGCAAGCACTGGCTCCTTTAAACGTAAATATTGTAAGATTAGTACAATGAATTTAGGTATTCAATACCATTTTTTTTTTTTTATTTACCGCCAGTACTTCCAGAAGCGGTAGCTGCTCCACTTTTGCAAGCACTGGCTCCTTTAAACGTCAACGGTTTTAGATTAGTGAAATGAATTTAAGTATTCATAATCAATATTTTGAAATTTTAACTATTTACCGCCAGTACTTCCAGAAGTTGCAGTCGCTCCACCTTTGCCAGCACTGGCTCCTGTGAGCATAAATAGTTGAAGATAAATTCTATTTATATCAAGTTTTCAATAGGTTATTTTTTTATTACCGCCAGTACTTCCAGAAGTTGCAGTCGCGCCACCTTTGCAAGCACTGGCTCCTTTAAACGTAAACAGTTTTAGTTTAGTAAAATGAATTTAAATATTCATGATCAATATCTTGAAATTTTAAATATTTACCGCCAGTACTTCCAGAAGTTGCAGTCGCTCCACCTTTGCCAGCACTGGCTCCTGTAAGCATAAATAATTGAAGATAAATTCTATTTATATCAAGTTTTGAATAAAGTTATTTTTTTTTATTACCACCAGTACTTCCAGAAGCTGTAGCTGCTCCACCCTTGCAAGCACTGGCTCCTTTAAACGTAAATATTGTAAGATTAGTACAGTGAATTTAGGTTTTCAATGCCAATTTTTTGATTTTTTTCTATTTACCGCCAGAACTTCCAGATGCTGTAGCTGCTCCACCTTTGCAAGCACTGGCTCCTTTAAACGTAAACAGTTTTAGATTAGTAATATGAAATTAAGTATTCATGATCAGTATTTTGAAATTTTAACTATTTACCGCCAGTACTTCCAGAAGTTGCAGTCGCTCCACCTTTGCCAGCACTGGCTCCTGTAAGCATAAATAGTTGAAGATAAATTCTATTTATATCAAGTTTTGAATATAGTTATTTTTTTTATTACCACCAGTACTTCCAGAAGTTGTAGCTGCTCCACCGTTGCAAGCACTGGCTCCTTTAAATGTAAATATTGTAAGATTAGTACAATGAATTTAGGTATTCAATACCAATTTTTTTTTAATTTTTTTATTTACCGCCAGTACTTCCGGAAGCTATAGCTGCTCCACCTTTGCAAGCACTGGCTCCTTTAAACGTAAACAGTTTTAGATTAGTAAAATGAATTTAAATATTCATGATCAATATCTTGAAATTTTAAATATTTACCGCCAGTACTTCCAGAAGTTGCAGTCGCTCCACCTTTGCCAGCACTGGCTCCTGTAAGCATAAATAGTTGAAGATAAATTCTATTTATATCAAGTTTTGAATATAGTTTTTTTTTATTACCACCAGTACTTCCAGAAGCTGTAGCTGCTCCACCCTTGCAAGCACTGGCTCCTTTAAACGTAAACAGATTTAGATTAGTAAAATGAATTTAAGTATTCATGATCAATATCTTGAAATTTTAAATATTTACCGCCAGTACTTCCAGAAGTTGCAGTCGCTCCACCTTTGCCAGCACTGGCTCCTGTAAGCATAAATAATTGAAGATAAATTCTATTTATATAAAGTTTTGAATATAGTTATTTTTTTTATTACCACCAGTACTTCCAGAAGCTGTAGCTGCTCCACCCTTGCAAGCACTGGCTCCTTTAAACGTAAATATTGTAAGATTGGTACAGTGAAATAAGGTTTTCAATGCCAATTTTTTGATTTTTTTTCTATTTACCGCCAGAACTTCCAGATGCTGTAGCTGCTCCACCTTTGCAAGCACTGGCTCCTTTAAACGTAAACAGTTTTAGATCAGTGAAATGAATTTAAGTATTCATAATCAATATTTTGAAATTTAACTATTTACCGCCAGTACTTCCAGAAGTTGCAGTCGCTCCACCTTTGCCAGCACTGGCTCCTGTAAGCATAAATATTTGAAGATAAATTTTATTTACATCAAGTTTTCAATAGGTTATTTTTTTATTACCGCCAGAACTTCCAGAAGTTGCAGTCGCGCCACCTTTGCAAGCACTGGCTCCTTTAAACGTAAATATTGTAAGATTAGTACAATGAATTTAGGTATTCAAAACCATTTTTTTTAATTTTTTTATTTACCGCCAGTACTTCCGGAAGCTATAGCTGCTCCACCTTTGCAAGCACTGGCTCCTTTAAACGTAAACAGTTTTAGATTAGTAAAATGAATTTAAATATTCATGATCAATATCTTGAAATTTTAAATATTTACCGCCAGTACTTCCAGAAGTTGCAGTCGCTCCACCTTTGCCAGCACTGGCTCCTGTAAGCATAAATAGTTGAAGATAAATTCTATTTATATCAAGTTTTGAATATAGTTTTTTTTTATTACCACCAGTACTTCCAGAAGCTGTAGCTGCTCCACCTTTGCAAGCACTGGCTCCTTTAAACGTAAACAGTTTTAGATTAGTAATATGAAATTAAGTATTCATGATCAGTATTTTGAAATTTTAACTATTTACCGCCAGTACTTCCAGAAGTTGCAGTCGCTCCACCTTTGCCAGCACTGGCTCCTGTAAGCATAAATAGTTGAAGATAAATTCTATTTATATCAAGTTTTGAATATAGTTATTTTTTTTATTACCACCAGTACTTCCAGAAGTTGTAGCTGCTCCACCGTTGCAAGCACTGGCTCCTTTAAATGTAAATATTGTAAGATTAGTACAATGAATTTAGGTATTCAATACCAATTTTTTTTTAATTTTTTTATTTACCGCCAGTACTTCCGGAAGCTATAGCTGCTCCACCTTTGCAAGCACTGGCTCCTTTAAACGTAAACAGTTTTAGATTAGTAAAATGAATTTAAATATTCATGATCAATATCTTGAAATTTTAAATATTTACCGCCAGTACTTCCAGAAGTTGCAGTCGCTCCACCTTTGCCAGCACTGGCTCCTGTAAGCATAAATAGTTGAAGATAAATTCTATTTATATCAAGTTTTGAATATAGTTTTTTTTTATTACCACCAGTACTTCCAGAAGCTGTAGCTGCTCCACCCTTGCAAGCACTGGCTCCTTTAAACGTAAACAGATTTAGATTAGTAAAATGAATTTAAGTATTCATGATCAATATCTTGAAATTTTAAATATTTACCGCCAGTACTTCCAGAAGTTGCAGTCGCTCCACCTTTGCCAGCACTGGCTCCTGTAAGCATAAATAATTGAAGATAAATTCTATTTATATAAAGTTTTGAATATAGTTATTTTTTTTATTACCACCAGTACTTCCAGAAGCTGTAGCTGCTCCACCCTTGCAAGCACTGGCTCCTTTAAACGTAAATATTGTAAGATTGGTACAGTGAAATAAGGTTTTCAATGCCAATTTTTTGATTTTTTTTCTATTTACCGCCAGAACTTCCAGATGCTGTAGCTGCTCCACCTTTGCAAGCACTGGCTCCTTTAAACGTAAACAGTTTTAGATCAGTGAAATGAATTTAAGTATTCATAATCAATATTTTGAAATTTAACTATTTACCGCCAGTACTTCCAGAAGTTGCAGTCGCTCCACCTTTGCCAGCACTGGCTCCTGTAAGCATAAATATTTGAAGATAAATTTTATTTACATCAAGTTTTCAATAGGTTATTTTTTTATTACCGCCAGAACTTCCAGAAGTTGCAGTCGCGCCACCTTTGCAAGCACTGGCTCCTTTAAACGTAAATATTGTAAGATTAGTACAATGAATTTAGGTATTCAAAACCATTTTTTTTAATTTTTTTATTTACCGCCAGTACTTCCGGAAGCTATAGCTGCTCCACCTTTGCAAGCACTGGCTCCTTTAAACGTAAACAGTTTTAGATTAGTAAAATGAATTTAAATATTCATGATCAATATCTTGAAATTTTAAATATTTACCGCCAGTACTTCCAGAAGTTGCAGTCGCTCCACCTTTGCCAGCACTGGCTCCTGTAAGCATAAATAGTTGAAGATAAATTCTATTTATATCAAGTTTTGAATATAGTTTTTTTTTATTACCACCAGTACTTCCAGAAGCTGTAGCTGCTCCACCCTTGCAAGCACTGGCTCCTTTAAACGTAAACAGTTTTAGATTAGTAAAATGAATTTAAGTATTCATGATCAATATCTTGAAATTTTAAATATTTACCGCCAGTACTTCCAGAAGTTGCAGTCGCTCCACCTTTGCCAGCACTGGCTCCTGTAAGCATAAATAATTGAAGATAAATTCTATTTATATCAAGTTTTGAATATAGTTATTTTTTTTATTACCACCAGTACTTCCAGAAGCTGTAGCTGCTCCACCCTTGCAAGCACTGGCTCCTTTAAACGTAAATATTGTAAGATTAGTACAGTGAAATAAGGTTTTCAATGCCAATTTTTTGATTTTTTTTCTATTTACCGCCAGAACTTCCAGATGCTGTAGCTGCTCCACCTTTGCAAGCACTGGCTCCTTTAAACGTAAACAGTTTTAGATCAGTGAAATGAATTTAAGTATTCATAATCAATATTTTGAAATTTAACTATTTACCGCCAGTACTTCCAGAAGTTGCAGTCGCTCCACCTTTGCCAGCACTGGCTCCTGTAAGCATAAATATTTGAAGATAAATTTTATTTACATCAAGTTTTCAATAGGTTATTTTTTTATTACCGCCAGAACTTCCAGAAGTTGCAGTCGCGCCACCTTTGCAAGCACTGGCTCCTTTAAACGTAAATATTGTAAGATTAGTACAATGAATTTAGGTATTCAATACCATTTTTTTTAATTTTTTTATTTACCGCCAGAACTTCCAGATGCTGTAGCTGCTCCACCTTTGCAAGCACTGGCTCCTTTAAACGTCAACGGTTTTAGATTAGTGAAATGAATTTAAGTATGCATAATCAATATTTTGAAATTTTAACTATTAACCGCCAGTACTTCCAGAAGTTGCAGTCGCTCCACCTTTGCCAGCACTGGCTCCTGTAAGCATAAATAGTTGAAGATAAATTCTATTTATATCAAGTTTTGAATATAGTTATTTTTTTTATTACCACCAGTACTTCCAGAAGTTGCAGTCGCTCCACCTTTGCCAGCACTGGCTCCTGTAAGCATATATAATTGAAGATAAATTCTATATATATAAAGTTTTGAATATAGTTATTTTTTTTATTACCACCAGTACTTCCAGAAGCTGTAGCTGCTCCACCCTTGCAAGCACTGGCTCCTTTAAACGTAAATATTGTAAGATTAGTACAGTGAATAGGTTATTTTTTTATTACCGCCAGTACTTCCAGAAGTTGCAGTCGCGCCACCTTTGCAAGCACTGGCTCCTTTAAACGTAAATATTGTAAGATTAGTACAATGAATTTAGGTATTCGATACCAATTGTTTGAATTTTTTTCTATTTACCGCCAGAACTTCCAGATGCTGTAGCTGTTCCACCCTTGCAAGCACTGGCTCCTGTAAACGTAAACAGTTTTAGATCAGTGAAATGAATTTAAGTATTCATAATCAATATTTTGAAATTTAACTATTTACCGCCAGTACTTCCAGAAGTTGCAGTCGCTCCACCTTTGCCAGTACTGGCTCCTGTAAGCATAAATAATTGAAGATAAATTCTATTTATATAAAGTTTTGAATATAGTTATTTTTTTTATTACCACCAGTACTTCCAGAAGCTGTAGCTGCTCCACCCTTGCAAGCACTGGCTCCTTTAAACGTAAACAGTTTTAGATTAGTAAAATGAATTTAAGTATTCATGATCAATATCTTGAAATTTTAAATATTTACCGCCAGTACTTCCAGAAGTTGCAGTCGCTCCACCTTTGCCAGCACTGGCTCCTGTAAGCATAAATAATTGAAGATAAATTCTATTTATATAAAGTTTTGAATATAGTTATTTTTTTTATTACCACCAGTACTTCCAGAAGCTGTAGCTGCTCCACCCTTGCAAGCACTGGCTCCTTTAAACGTAAATATTGTAAGATTAGTACAGTGAAATTAGGTTTACAATGCCAATTTTTTGATTTTTTTTCTATTTACCGCCAGAACTTCCAGATGCTGTAGCTGCTCCACCTTTGCAAGCACTGGCTCCTTTAAACGTAAACAGTTTTAGATCAGTGAAATGAATTTAAGTATTCATAATCAATATTTTGAAATTTAACTATTTACCGCCAGTACTTCCAGAAGTTGCAGTCGCTCCACCTTTGCCAGCACTGGCTCCTGTAAGCATAAATATTTGAAGATAAATTTTATTTACATCAAGTTTTCAATAGGTTATTTTTTTATTACCGCCAGAACTTCCAGAAGTTGCAGTCGCGCCACCTTTGCAAGCACTGGCTCCTTTAAACGTAAATATTGTAAGATTAGTACAATGAATTTAGGTATTCAATACCATTTTTTTTAATTTTTTTATTTACCGCCAGAACTTCCAGATGCTGTAGCTGCTCCACCTTTGCAAGCACTGGCTCCTTTAAACGTCAACGGTTTTAGATTAGTGAAATGAATTTAAGTATGCATAATCAATATTTTGAAATTTTAACTATTAACCGCCAGTACTTCCAGAAGTTGCAGTCGCTCCACCTTTGCCAGCACTGGCTCCTGTAAGCATAAATAGTTGAAGATAAATTCTATTTATATCAAGTTTTGAATATAGTTATTTTTTTTATTACCACCAGTACTTCCAGAAGTTGCAGTCGCTCCACCTTTGCCAGCACTGGCTCCTGTAAGCATAAATAATTGAAGATAAATTCTATTTATATAAAGTTTTGAATATAGTTATTTTTTTTATTACCACCAGTACTTCCAGAAGCTGTAGCTGCTCCACCCTTGCAAGCACTGGCTCCTTTAAACGTAAATATTGTAAGATTAGTACAGTGAAATTAGGTTTACAATGCCAATTTTTTGATTTTTTTTCTATTTACCGCCAGAACTTCCAGATGCTGTAGCTGCTCCACCTTTGCAAGCACTGGCTCCTTTAAACGTAAACAGTTTTAGATCAGTGAAATGAATTTAAGTATTCATAATCAATATTTTGAAATTTAACTATTTACCGCCAGTACTTCCAGAAGTTGCAGTCGCTCCACCTTTGCCAGCACTGGCTCCTGTAAGCATAAATAGTTGAAGATAAATTCTATTTATATCAAGTTTTGAATATAGTTATTTTTTTTATTACCACCAGTACTTCCAGAAGTTGCAGTCGCTCCACCTTTGCCAGCACTGGCTCCTGTAAGCATAAATAATCGAAGATAAATTCTATTTATATAAAGTTTTGAATATAGTTATTTTTTTATTACCACCAGTACTTCCAGAAGCTGTAGCTGCTCCACCCTTGCAAGCACTGGCTCCTTTAAACGTAAATATTGTAAGATTAGTACAGTGAAATTAGGTTTTCAATGCCAATTTTTTGATTTTTTTTCTATTTACCGCCAGAACTTCCAGATGCTGTAGCTGCTCCACCTTTGCAAGCACTGGCTCCTTTAAACGTAAACAGTTTTAGATCAGTGAAATGAATTTAAGTATTCATAATCAATATTTTGAAATTTAACTATTTACCGCCAGTACTTCCAGAAGTTGCAGTCGCTCCACCTTTGCCAGCACTGGCTCCTGTAAGCATAAATATTTGAAGATAAATTCTATTTATATCAAGTTTTCAATAGGTTATTTTTTTATTACCGCCAGTACTTCCAGAAGTTGCAGTCGCGCCACCTTTGCAAGCACTGGCTCCTTTAAACGTAAATATTGTAAGATTAGTACAATGAATTTAGGTATTCGATACCAATTGTTTGAATTTTTTTCTATTTACCGCCAGAACTTCCAGATGCTGTAGCTGTTCCACCCTTGCAAGCACTGGCTCCTGTAAACGTAAACAGTTTTAGATCAGTGAAATGAATTTAAGTATTCATAATCAATATTTTGAAATTTAACTATTTACCGCCAGTACTTCCAGAAGTTGCAGTCGCTCCACCTTTGCCAGTACTGGCTCCTGTAAGCATAAATAATTGAAGATAAATTCTATTTATATAAAGTTTTGAATATAGTTATTTTTTTTATTACCACCAGTACTTCCAGAAGCTGTAGCTGCTCCACCCTTGCAAGCACTGGCTCCTTTAAACGTAAACAGTTTTAGATTAGTAAAATGAATTTAAGTATTCATGATCAATATCTTGAAATTTTAAATATTTACCGCCAGTACTTCCAGAAGTTGCAGTCGCTCCACCTTTGCCAGCACTGGCTCCTGTAAGCATAAATAATTGAAGATAAATTCTATTTATATCAAGTTTTGAATATAGTTATTTTTTTTATTACCACCAGTACTTCCAGAAGCTGTAGCTGCTCCACCCTTGCAAGCACTGGCTCCTTTAAACGTAAATATTGTAAGATTAGTACAGTGAAATAAGGTTTTCAATGCCAATTTTTTGATTTTTTTTCTATTTACCGCCAGAACTTCCAGATGCTGTAGCTGCTCCACCTTTGCAAGCACTGGCTCCTTTAAACGTAAACAGTTTTAGATCAGTGAAATGAATTTAAGTATTCATAATCAATATTTTGAAATTTAACTATTTACCGCCAGTACTTCCAGAAGTTGCAGTCGCTCCACCTTTGCCAGCACTGGCTCCTGTAAGCATAAATAATTGAAGATAAATTCTATTTATATCAAGTTTTGAATATAGTTTTTTTTTTATTACCACCAGTACTTCCAGAAGCTGTAGCTGCTCCACCCTTGCAAGCACTGGCTCCTTTAAACGTAAACAGTTTTAGATTAGTAAAATGAATTTTAATATTCATGATCAATATTTTGAAATTTTAACTATTTACCGCCAGTACTTCCAGAAGTTGCAGTCGCTCCACCTTTGCCAGCACTAGCTCCTGTAAGCATAAATATTTGAAGATAAATTCTATTTATATCAAGTTTTCAATAGGTTATTTTTTTATTACCGCCAGTACTTCCAGAAGTTGCAGTCGCGCCACCTTTGCAAGCACTGGCTCCTTTAAACGTAAATATTGTAAGATTAGTACAATGAATTTAGGTATTCAATACCAATTTTTTTTTTAATTTTTTTATTTACCGCCAGTACTTCCAGAAGCTGTAGCTGCTCCACCTTTGCAAGCACTGGCTCCTTTAAACGTTAACAGTTTTAGATTAGTAAAATGAATTTAAATATTCATGATCAATATTTAGAAATTTTAACTATTTACCGCCAGTACTTCCAGAAGTTGCAGTCGCTCCACCTTTGCCAGCACTGGCTCCTGTAAGTATAAATAGTTGAAGATAAATTCTATTTATATCAAGTTTTGAATATAGTTATTTTTTTTATTACCACCAGTACTTCCAGAAGTTGTAGCTGCTCCACCGTTGCAAGCACTGGCTCCTTTAAATGTAAATATTGTAAGATTAGTACAATGAATTTAGGTATTCAATACCAATTTTTTTTAAATTTTTTTATTTACCGCCAGTACTTCCAGAAGCTGTAGCTGCTCCACCTTTGCAAGCACTGGCTCCTTTAAACGTTAACAGTTTTAGATTAGTAAAATGAATTTAAATATTCATGATCAATATTTAGAAATTTTAACTATTTACCGCCAGTACTTCCAGAAGTTGCAGTCGCTCCACCTTTGCCAGCACTGGCTCCTGTAAGCATAAATAGTTGAGGATAAATTCTATTTATATCAAGTTTTGAATATAGTTTTTTTTTATTACCACCAGTACTTCCAGAAGTTGTAGCTGCTCCACCTTTGCAAGCACTGGCTCCTTTAAACGTAAACAGTTTTAGATTAGTAAAATGAATTTAAATATTCATGATCAATATCTTGAAATTTTAAATATTTACCGCCAGTACTTCCAGAAGTTGCAGTCGCTCCACCTTTGCCAGCACTGGCTCCTGTAAGCATAAATAGTTGAAGATAAATTCTATTTATATCAAGTTTTGAATATAGTTTTTTTTTATTACCACCAGTACTTCCAGAAGCTGTAGCTGCTCCACCCTTGCAAGCACTGGCTCCTTTAAACGTAAACAGTTTTAGATTAGTAAAATGAATTTAAGTATTCATGATCAATATCTTGAAATTTTAAATATTTACCGCCAGTACTTCCAGAAGTTGCAGTCGCTCCACCTTTGCCAGCACTGGCTCCTGTAAGCATAAATAATTGAAGATAAATTCTATTTATATCAAGTTTTGAATATAGTTATTTTTTTTATTACCACCAGTACTTCCAGAAGCTGTAGCTGCTCCACCCTTGCAAGCACTGGCTCCTTTAAACGTAAATATTGTAAGATTAGTACAGTGAATTTAGGTTTTCAATGCCAATTTTTTGATTTTTTTTCTATTTACCGCCAGAACTTCCAGATGCTGTAGCTGCTCCACCTTTGCAAGCACTGGCTCCTTTAAACGTAAACAGTTTTAGATCAGTGAAATGAATTTAAGTATTCATGATCAATATTTTGAAATTTAACTATTTACCGCCAGTACTTCCAGAAGTTGCAGTCGCTCTACCTTTGCCAGCACTGGCTCCTGTAAGCATAAATATTTGAAGATAAATTCTATTTATATCAAGTTTTCAATAGGTTATTTTTTTATTACCGCCAGTACTTCCAGAAGTTGCAGTCGCGCCACCTTTGCAAGCACTGGCTCCTTTAAACGTAAATATTGTAAGATTAGTACAATGAATTTAGGTATTCGATACCAATTGTTTGAATTTTTTTCTATTTACCGCCAGAACTTCCAGATGCTGTAGCTGCTCCGCCCTTGCAAGCACTGGCTCCTGTAAACGTAAACAGTTTTAGATCAGTGAAATGAATTTAAGTATTCATAATCAATATTTTGAAATTTAACTATTTACCGCCAGTACTTCCAGAAGTTGCAGTCGCTCCACCTTTGCCAGCACTGGCTCCTGTAAGCATAAATATTTGAAGATAAATTTTATTTATATCAAGTTTTCAATAGGTTATTTTTTTATTACCGCCAGTACTTCCAGAAGTTGCAGTCGCGCCACCTTTGCAAGCACTGGTTCCTTTAAACGTAAATATTGTAAGATTAGTACAATGAATTTAGGTATTCAATACCAATTTTTTTTAATTTTTTTATTTACCGCCAGAACTTCCAGATGCTGTAGCTGCTCCACCTTTGCAAGCACTGGCTCCTTTAAACATCAACGGTTTTAGATTAGTGAAATGAATTTAAGTATTCATAATCAATATTTTGAAATTTTAACTATTTACCGCCAGTACTTCCAGAAGTTGCAGTCGCTCCACCTTTGCCAGCACTGGCTCCTGTAAGCATAAATAATTGAAGATAAATTCTATTTATATCAAGTTTTGAATATCGTTTTTTTTTATTACCACCAGTACTTCCAGAAGCTGTAGCTGCTCCACCCTTGCAAGCACTGGCTCCTTTAAACGTAAACAGTTTTAGATTAGTAAAATGATTTTTAATATTCATGATCAATATTTTGAAATTTTAACTATTTACCGCCAGTACTTCCAGAAGTTGCAGTCGCTCCACCTTTGCCAGCACTGGCTCCTGTAAGCATAAATATTTGAAGATAAATTCTATTTATATCAAGTTTTCAATAGGTTATTTTTTTATTACCGCCAGTACTTCCAGAAGTTGCAGTCGCGCCACCTTTGCAAGCACTGGCTCCTTTAAACGTAAATATTGTAAGATTAGTATAATGAATTTAGGTATTCAATACCAATTTTTTTTTTAATTTTTTTATTTACCGCCAGTACTTCCAGAAGCTGTAGCTGCTCCACCTTTGCAAGCACTGGCTCCTTTAAACGTAAATATTGTAAGATTAGTATAATGAATTTAGGTATTCAATACCAATTTTTTTTTAATTTTTTAATTTACCGTTAGTACTTCCAGAAGCTGTAGCTGCTCCACCTTTGCAGGCACTGGCTCCTTTAAACGTAAATATTGTAAGATTAGTACAATGAATTTAGGTATTTAATACCAATTTTTTTTTAATTTTTTTATTTACCGCCAGTACTTCCAGAAGCTGTAGCTGCTCCACCTTTGCAAGCACTGGCTCCTTTAAACGTAAATATTGTAAGATTAGTATAATGAATTTAGGTATTCAATACCAATTTTTTTTTAATTTTTTAATTTACCGCCAGTACTTCCAGAAGCTGTAGCTGCTCCACCTTTGCAGGCACTGGCTCCTTTAAACGTAAATATTGTAAGATTAGTACAATGAACTAGTATTTTCGCTTGCGGGCGCGAGCTGCACGCAGCTCGCGAGGGACGTAATCGCTGCTGTTGAAAAAAAAAAAAAAAAAAAAAACTGACACTTTCGGCATTTGCGTCGCGCCATCCTCTATGACATTTGTTCGAGCACCCATTACTTATCGCTTTTAGTTTTCGAGATATCGTCGGTCAAAGTTTGTGTGGCGGCCATCTTGTTTTCCGCCATTTTGAATTTTTTTCACCGCACATCGGATTCGACCAGGGTGCATGTCCACATTCCGCAAGCAGAGTGGGTGTCGGTCTTTTAGTTTCGTCTGGCAGTAGGTGAGGTCCCTGATGAGGAGCAGTTTTCGAAGATTTCGGATTTTTCCCAAATTGGAATTGACTCCCTGAACACTTCCCCCATACATCATTTTGACCCATCTCCACTCCTTCTGGGAGAACAATGATGTCAGTGAGTGAGTGGGTTTGCAGCTATATATAGTATAACTAGTCTTTCGCTTGCGGGCGCGAGCTGCACGCAGCTCGCGAGGGACGTAATCGCTGCTGTTGAAAAAAAAAAAAAAAAAAAAACTGTCACCTTCGGCATTTGCATTGCGCCATCCTCTATGACATTTCTTCGAGCACTCCATACCTATCGATTATAGTTATCGAGATATCGTCGGTCAAAGTTTGTATGGCGGCCATCTTGTTTTCCGCCATTTTGAATTTTTTTCACCGCACATCGGATTCGACCAGGGTGCATGTCCACAGTCCGCAAGCAGGGTGGGTGTCGGTCTTTTAGTTTCGTCTGGCAGTAGGTGAGGTCCCTGATGAGGAGCAGTTTTCGAAGATTTCGGATTTTTCCCATACTCACTGTGACATCCTGAACACTTCCCCCATACATTATTTATACCCATCTCTGCTCCATCAGCCAGAACAATTCTGTCAGTGAGTGGGTTTGCAGCTATATATAGTATAACTAGTATTTTCGCTTGCGGGCGCGGGCTGCAAGCAGCCCGCGAGGCGGTTGTTTCTTTGAGGTGACCCTCAAAACCCTTGGAACCAAAATTTCAGCCCAATCGGACAAACCGTTTCGGAGATACAAGCAAGGGGGGGTGAAAATTGGAGGGAGGGGGGGATTTTTTTATGAAATTTTACTCGCCATCCCATTCTCTATACGAATCGACCAACCGCGATCTCGAATCGTGGGTAATTTCGGAGATACAAGCAAGAGGGGGTGAAAATTGGGGGGGAGGGGGGTCAACTTTTTATTCAACTTTACTCGCCATCCTATTATCTACACGAATCCACTTGAAATAATCCCATTTCACGAGTCGTTTCGGAGAACCATTAGAAGGGGGGGTCAAAGGGGGGTCGAAGGGGGGGGATCTAAAAAAAATTGTATTCTATCGAGCACCCTCTATCCGAATCTATAAAAAAAACATGCCCTCGTTGGGAAGAATCGGGACACCGAACGTGGGGGGGCGAGGGGGGAGGAAAATGGGGGTTTTCGGATTTTTCCCCCACTCACTGGGACTCCCCGAACATTTCCCCCATACATCATCATCACCGGTTTCGACTCTTTCTGGGAGAACAATGATGTCAATGAGTCAGTGGTAATCGAGCTTTATATAGTGTAACTAGTATTTTCGCTTGCGGGCGCGGGCTGCAAGCAGCCCGCGCAAAACCCTTGGAACCAAAATTTCAGCCCAATCGGACGAACCGTTTCGGAGATACAAGCAAGAGGGGGTGAAAATTGGGGGGAGGGGGGGGGGATTTTTTTATGAAATTTTACTCGCCATCACATTCTCTATACGAATCCACTTTAAAAAATCCCATATCACGAGTAATTTCGGAGAACCATTAGAAGGGGGGGTCAAAGGGGGGTCGAAAGGGGGGGGGGAGTAAAAAAGTTGTATTCATTCGAGCACCCTTTATCCGAATCTACAAAAAAAACATGCCCTCGTCGGGAAGAATCGGGACACCGAACGTGGGGGGGGCGAGGGGGGAGGAAAATGGGGGTTTTCGGATTTTTCCCATACTCACAGGAACACATCGAACATTTCCCCCATACATCATCATCGTCCATCTCGACTCCTTCCGGGAGAACAATGATGTCAATGAGTCAGTGAGTGAGTCAGTGGTAATCGAGCTGTATATAGTATAACTAGTATTTCGCTTGCGGGCGCGGGCTGCAAGCAGCCCGCGAGGAGGTTGTTTCTTTGAGGTGACCCTCAAAACCCTCTGAACCAAAATTTCAGCCCAATCGGACGAACCGTTTCGGAGATACAAGCAAGAGGGGGTGAAAATTGGGGGGAGGGGGGGGGATTTTTTTATGAAATTTTACTCGCCATCACATTCTCTATACGAATCCACTTTAAAAAATCCCATTTCACGAGTCGTTTCGGAGAACCGATAGAAGGGGGGGTCAAAGGGGGGTCCAAAGGGGGGGGGGAGAAAAAAAGTTGTATTCCTTCGAGCACCCTCCATCCGAATCTGTAAAAAAAACATGCCCTCGTCGGGAAGAATCGGGACACCGAACGTGGGGGGGGGCGAGGGGGGAGGAAAATGGGGGTTTTCGGATTTTTCCCCCACTCACCGGGACTCATCAAACATTTCCCCCATACATCATCATCGTCCATCTCGTTTCCTTCTGGGAGAACAATGATGTCAATGAGTGAGTCAGTGAGTGAGTCAGTGGTAATCGAGCTGTATATAGTATAACTAGTATTTCCGCTTGCGGGCGCGAGCTGCACGCAGCTCGCGAGGGACGTAATCGCTGCTGTTGAAAAAAAAAAAAAAAAAAAAAACTGTCACTTTCGGCATTTGCATCGCGCCATCCTCTATGACATTTGTTCGAGCACCCCTTACTTGTCGCTTTTAGTTTTCGAGATATCGTCGGTCAAAGTTTGTATGGCGGCCATCTTGTTTTCCGCCATTTTGAATTTTTTTCACCGCACATCGGATTCGACCAGGGTGCATGTCCACATTCCGCAAGCAGGAGAGATCTTGGTCTTGTCGTTTCGTCTGGCAGTAGGTGAGGTCCCTGATGAGGAGCAGTTTTCGAAGATTTCGGATTTTTCCCAAATTGGAATTGACTCCCTGAACACTTCCCCCATACATCATTTTGACCCATCTCTACTCCTTCTGGGAGAACAATGATGTCAGTGAGTGAGTGAGTCAGTGGGTTTGCAGCTATATATAGTATAATTTAGGTATTTAATACCAATTTTTTTTTAATTTTTTTATTTACCGCCAGTACTTCCAGAAGCTGTAGCTGCTCCACCTTTGCAAGCACATGCTCCTTTAAACGTTAACAGTTTTAGATTAGTAAAATGAATTTAAGTATTCATGATCAATATTTTGAAATTTTAACAATTTACCGCCAGTACTTCCAGAAGTTGCAGTCGCTCCACCATTGCCAGCACTAGCTCCTGTAAGCATAAATCAAGCAGTGGACTGCTATAGGCTGATGAAGATAATGAAGATGATCTATCTTCATCTTCCTGCCAATATGCAGTGGCATATTGGCAGGATATATAGTGATATAAGAAGTTAGCACAGTGATAACACTGCTGACGGTGGTGCCAGAAGTGAATGGAAGAAGAGAATAATCTCTTCTTCCATTCACTTCTGGCAGGCAGTATTCAATATAAATATTTAGAAATTGTATTTACCGCCACTGCTTGCAGAAGTTGAAGTTGCTCCGCCTTTACCGCCTTCGGCAGCTAGAAAAAAATATTTAAACCTTGAACAAAATAGTCAGTAGCTATAACATCCTGATTAGTCCACGTTATCCAGTTTTTTTTCCAGCTTAGAGGATGTGTATCGCGCGCTTTCAAAGAACGTCAAAAAAACTTACAGGAGCTAGTGGTACTAGTTGTTGTTGTGGTGGTACCACCGTTGCTGGAAGCTGTTAGAATCAAAATATCTAGTTAATGAGGAATTAAAAATAAAAAGTTTTAGTTGACGAGAAGAGTGTTAGATGGATATAATCCATCTAACACTCTTCTCGTCAACTAAAACTTACTTATTTTATGTCACCGTAAAATTGTAAATACTGTTAATTTCGCGAAATCGAAAACTGTCGAATATCTGCTGAAATTTAAAGCAGTTAAATTGTAAGCACTACCTGTGTTACCTACAAAACAAGCCAAGCCACACAAAACCGTGCTCCTGCAAGTAAATGTTTACTTGCAGGAGCACGGTTTTGTGTGGCACGGTTTTAGTGTAGGTGTGTGCGTGAGCGTGTATGTACACGCTCACGCACACACCTACACTAAAACCATGCTCATCGCTCTTAGTACGTCACGAGTCTTAAAAATAGAATTATGCCTTCCTGTGTAGTGAAAACTTGTAAAAACAGCAGGAAATCACATAAAAAGTCTCACGGAATCACTTTTCACTTGTAAGTACTTCAAATAGCATCGTTTCTTAATTATTATACTATGAATTTAGGTTACTTAGAACACACAACCTTAAAACCTTCGACACACTCATAGATAAAAAGGTGGCTTTACTTTTATTGTTCACAGCGCGGGGTCTTTTCTTTTTATTTGGTCCGAGTGTAGCCCTTGGACATTGACAACAGAAATCAATAGTACAATTGAACCAATCAGATGTTCGTTTGCTATCTTTAGTTTAGGGCACTACAGCGTCCCGTTAGTGAAGGTAAAAGTTGCCTCCTGACGCTGTATAAATCATCTACATACCTACTCATCACTTCAACTTCACTGTCAAATGGAAATTTAAACTAAACGAAGGTTTCTACAAGAACAGCAGAACAGCTGATCACAAACTTTTTAATTCTAATAAACAAGTCGGTCTTACAAATATGTATGTGACTGTTGGAATGAGCGTTTTTTTATATAAGAACGTTTATTGTAATACTTATAATAATAATAACGTTTATTGATACAACAACAGAGCTTCTTAATCTAGACATTAGTGGTTTCCAAACTAGGGTAACCTGTATTTTGGAGACCTCCTTCCTTAATGATGCAATAACAATCATTATTATGATTTAGGTAACGTTAAACATGCAAAAATTAAGTATAGAAAAACAAAGAAATGAATATGTATAAATGCTAAAATGTTTGTGCTAGTATGTGTGTGTGTTTGTGTGTGCGGTAAATAATATATTGTTTTATTACTTACATGAGCTACTAGTTGTTGAAGATGAGGTTGTTACATCATCGTCTGGGCTATCTGCATATTACAAACATTTATGTATTTCCTATGACTGCCTTATATACATCGACTCCCTTATATACTTCGACTGTCCTATATACTTTGGCTTCTTTATATACTTTTACTGCCTTATATACTTTGACTCCCTTATATACCTTGACTGCCTTACATACTTTGACTGCCTTATATGCTTTGACTGCTTTATATGCTTTGACTCCCTTCACCATATCCATCTTGGTACTTTGAATGTATTTCATTTCATTTCAAAGTTGTCTAATGATAACTTGTGGCTCTGCCCACCGTTAGGGTTAAGGGCGTGCTGTACTACAATCACTATAATTAGTACTCACCATCACAACAAAAGTTGTCGTCATCTGTGAACGAAGGTATAGCGTTAGTGAAGTAATCAAGTAATCCTACTAATATTATAAATTAAAGAAAGAAAAATATTTATTTTGTTACCAAACCTACACACCATTTTAAGGCATTATAGTCGATATTTACAATATAGATAGAGTAACACAAAAGGCCACCACTCAGCATATGCGCACGCGGGCGAGTCTTGCCAGAGCGCTGGTTGTCCGCGCTCCGCATAAATATTTTCCGTAGGTGTCAATCACACTGACGGCGGAGTGGATTTCATTGGAACTTCGAATATACATATTACGTGTTCTGGAATACCTATGATACATAAGTGTTCGTGGAACGGCGTGAGCGTAAAGCTGGTTTAGATATTATTTTTTGTGATGTTAAATTAAATCCTTTATCCTTTAAATAAATGGAAAAAAACTAACAACAGTCCGGCTATCTAAAGACCGTTGCTTACTTGATCCAGATTATCAGACGGTGAAAGTATCCAAGGTTCCTATTTGGCTAAACGGATCATTATTGCCATTCAATGTATCAATGCGGCCAGCGTCTTTGGCACGCTTAAACAAGAGGTGGGTATCACGAAATTGGTATTCTTGGAAGTTGATTGAGGAGACCCATGTTTAGCGTTTACCCACTTCTAAAGGCTAGTGATGATGATGATGAATTAAACTCAATTAAAAGCTTTACCGTTACCAGCTCCAGACAGGCATTGGCCAAAGTCAGTAATTCCTGAAAAATAATCAATTTTAGCTTTAGTAAAAAGCACAAGTAGTATGCCGTGTGTCTAGACCTAGACCAAAAAGGCATGCATAATACTGTTTTCGTCAGTTTAGTTAAACGAATTTATTGGTTATCGTTGATTAAATTGTTGTTCATTTTAATCGAACTTTGAAATAAATAATAAATAGATATTTGCGGACATTTCACACAGCACCATCTAGCCCCAAACTAAGCAAAGCTAGTACCTACTATGGGCACCAGATGGCTGATAGAATATTTATATACTTTTTTCTTTTGTTAATAAATATTTATAATACATAATACAACACCCAGACCCGGAAGAAATATTTGCAGAATATACAACTAGTCTGGGAAGCTTTGGCGCCACGTGAGGCTTTCGAAAGAGGTGGGAGAGACCTTTTCTCAGGAGTAGGAAGAAATAGGTGTACCTACTGGTGAAGTCATAAGAAGTAATTTAGGTATATACTTCTATAGTGAGGATGGGAATCATTTTATTTTTGTTTTAAAACTTATATAATAAGTATTATTACCTTTGCTAAATAGCCTTGATGCACATAGAGGTATTACTGTAAAAAAAACATTATTGAATAAACATTATAGAGAACTAGCTGCCGCCCGCGGCTTCGCTCGCGTGGTACCTGGATAAAAAATAGCCTATATGTTAATCCAGTACATGTACTATGTATATTCCAAGTTTCATTCAAATCCGTTCAGCCGTTTAGGCGTGATTGAGGCACAAACATCCAAACATCCAAACTCACAAACTTTCGCATTTATAATATAAGTAAGATTACTGTAAAAAAATCCATTGTTGAACTAGAAACTCGTAACCTGACGATGATAAAAGCATGCAAACGATTCCCATCAAGTTATGGTATTTAGTATATAACAAAGTTTTAACTGTAAATAATAAATAATAAAATACTTATATAACGATAGAGGCTCGATTTTTAGTCTTGTTTTTTCATCGTTTACAATTAGTTAGTATAACCTTTGTAAACTTTGTTCCCAATAAAAAATATTTGATTTGATTTGATTTTTAGGAAGTGTGACGTCAGAATTGTTGACGTCACTGTCATCATCATCACTCATGGTATGACAAAAGAAATGCCTCAATAGAGTAACTTTATGTTTATTAATTACTGTACACACGCTTACGTAGATCCTTACGGTGCGACGGCTCGAACAAGAATGAGCTCCACAGAACACTATGATGAGCTCTGTTGTGTCCGCCGCCCGTATTTATGGGAGACACACGTACGCAAGCTATTTCAATAACAAAGCTTAAAATTGCTTGTGCGCACCTGAAGTTTACATTTTACAGTAAATTAAATTCAACAATGATTTTTGGAACTATAAAAAAGTATAGGTAATCAGTGTTCCATTAATTAATAATTAAATTAACAATGCAATAACTTCAAATGAATTCCTTAATAATTATTTCATGATTTATGGTAATAATTCACAACCAAAACAGTAGTTTAATCAAAACGCATGATTATCTCGTAGATGGGAAAAACGCCTTTGCGTCCAACATATATCTATTTTTTTAAATACATACTTATAATACAACACCCAGACCCGAAAGAAATATTTACAGAACATTTCTCCCGTAGCGGGAATCGAACCCGCGCCTCTTGTTTCTCCACCGAACATTCGCCCGCCACGCCACCAAGGTCGTCAGTAAGTGTAAGTTTGTTTGTTTGTAGCAGAAACTATTCAACCGATTCTGAAAATTATTTATTTTGGTGGAAAGCCAGACTATGCCATAATTATTATCCTACTAATATTATAAATGTGAAAGTTTGTGAGGATATGTAGTAGATGTGTAGATGTGACGATGTATGTTTGTGCCCAATTACGCCGTAACGACTGAACAGATTTCAATGAAACTTGGAATGTACATAGCTGCTGGAATAACATGTAGCTTACTCCATATAAGATAATACTTTTCTCATGTACTCGTAAGTGACCTACGTCTTTTTGAGAAAAAAAATCTTTAAACCTACATATAGGCTACCTACCTACTTTTTGTCTGGATACCACGCGAGCAAAGCCATGGGCGGCAGCTAGTAGTCTACATTTTAGTCCTAAGTGTGTGAAGTCATGCTATGTACGAAATAAATTAGAAATGGAAACATGAATAAAAATACAAAGTAAGTATTTACCCGTGCATAGTCCTGTGGGAAGTATTAATAAGAGAGCTAAGAGCCTCAAATGTTGCGTTCCCATCTTGCAGTCGCAAGACTGATGTTTGTTTGTATCCCACAAGCTCTTAAAGAAAAAAATCAATAAAATAAAAAATGGATGGAATTTTCGTGATTGAATTCTAATAAACTTTTATTTCTTTATCGTGTCACTATTTTTTTAGTGTAATTTTGTTATTACACTTTTTTATTATTTAAGGGCAAAGAGATTATAATTATATTATATAAAGGCATGGAGTACAATGGATTGCAACTTTATGTTTGCACAAAAAGCATTTCTATATAATGCTCGTTTTAAAAAATATTCCGTATATTTCCGCATTTCCAAATATCGCCTTCGAATTGGCCATCGTCAATCCTCGTAATGCTCATCGGCAATAACCAGCAAATACGCCAACATTTCCCATAGCACCGATATGAATGTAGACATCTTGTTTTTACGACTGCATAGGACCGTTTGCATTTTGACGGGAGGGATATGGGCGGACAGCGAATTTTCTCCGAAAGGGCTTTAAGTATTGTCGAGACTTTATTTGAAAAAAAAACCACGTGAAAAAACTTGTTGTGTGTGTGCCTGTTCCTTAATAACCTCAGTAAACATAAACATAAATCATTTGGAAAAATAAACCCTCATTGCAATGAAAACAATTGAAACATCATAAAAACTCAATCGCAGTTTCGAAGTGCGTTTCAAAGATACTGCGTCATTTCGTCCTGGTCTCTGTGACCTGAATAGAATTGTATGACTTTGTGTTAAGTGTGGTAAGGTTAGGATCGGACCAGGATATCAGGCTGCAGCCTCTAGGTCTCTTTCATTTTTCCAGTGACAACTAATTCTAATTCTAATTAATGTTAGGGGAACAAAGATCTGCACTGACGTCCCGCGGTGGGGTGTATTTTGCATTATCCCTCCTGCTAACCCTTCCCCCGCCAGCCCAACTCCTTGAAGTGCCGGAGAAGGACTTTGGAATGTTGGCAGCAGTGTTCCAGTACCCTCGATGATGTTGAGGCTGTAGGTGGTGTAGATGAGGTCGATGGTGATGCCGTATAATTCTCGATGACCGTCTGCAGTCCCGAGTTATGTCTTATTTCGTTTGTTGCGGAGTAGTGAGTGTTACATGTTCCACAGTCTCATCCTTTTGGAAGCATCCGCGACAGAGGCTGCTGTCCGTTACTCCTATTTTGAGTAGGTGGTGATTCAGCTCACAGTGTCCTGTGATGATGCCCACCAGTGACAACGTTTGTTTTGAAAATGTTTTAATGCAAAGTAAATTGTTATTTACTAAAAAAGGTTACTTAATCACTTCTCTGTTGGACTGGGAGTATAGTAAAAACATAGAATGCGTCAAGTTGCTTCTCTCCCCAAGCATATCGTAAAAGTGGACTAAAGCATAGAATCCCCTCCAATATAATGGACCATCTATATGGGCGATGGGCTGATTACCTGCCATCATGGTTCACCATATCTAACTTGGAATTTTGGGTAAGGAGTGCCTGCAAGATTTCTTGTGGCTATACCCACTCCATTAGGGATACGTGCGTAATAATATGTACAAAATACAAATACAAATATTTTATTTTCCAAAAGCCTATGCCTACAAACTTAGTGATTATGTATGTATGTATGTAAGTTGCTTATTTTCGTAATAATCTGAAGTTTAGTGGATCAAGATTTTCTATATTTATGGACCGGCTTTTCTCAGTAATCCAAAAAATCCCTCCTGAGACTTCCCGTATCCGTCCCGTCGTGATATCACTCACAGCAATACAGGCCAGACTTCAATATCAGACCATTGTCAATTCGGCTTCCCTCATTTTCGCTATCGTGTGCATTCAATAATTTTTCTGAATTTCTTCCTCATGCTTAGGTCTTTTCAATCTTTTCGACTGTTCAGTTTGGAAAAGGAAATAAAGAGGTTCACAGAAAAAAGTTTGAATGTTTTTGGTGCAATGTATATTTATGAATATTATGTGAATAATAAAGAACCAGTACTCGTATAATTGATAAAAATTATTTAAGAATATGCCGTTCGTAGCAAATTGAAGAATTGGTATGACAAACTACAAATCTGTAAAAAAACGAGAACAATAGGTAAATTCATCAGATAATCTTAAGATTCAGGCCTGACAAAAAATAAAAAAAGAGTGTAAAATCAATCAACCTATAAAAACCGTATTGGACCACTTTATAGTTCTTTAAAAAGTGTAGGTATGTATGTAACTTACACTGCTAAACGTATCCAAATTCATGGTCACATAACCTTTGGCAGAGAATGTCAATGGTTTTTGCGCACATATAAAAAAAATATGAAGAATCCTCTTCATTCTCTGGTCCGCATACGGCCAATCAGCAAAATATATTGCTTGTTCCAACTTCAAACTCTGAAAAGTACAAGTATGCGATAAAGTTTGAACGCTTGAAGAATCTTTATTTTCCGTAAATGGAAAACTGGAGTCACGCCAAAATGTTTGCGATCTGAACAGTTTCACAAATAAAATAAAATAAACTGAAATCTACTGCAGTAATCAAAAACTGATGCTTTTGTTTTTATACCAGTTATTTAAATACTTAGTACCGTGTGCGATTACTTCACGATTGAACCACGAATATTCTAATAATAATATACATCTTCACAAACTGACGGTTTCTGCAGCGTGGCCGGCGATAGCTCGCCTAAGACGCACAAGGCTTGGGTTCGATTCCCGCGTCGAAAGAAATGTTTGAATGTTCTGCAAATATTTCTTCCGGGTGTATTGTGGTATCATGGTACTCGTAGTTTCTGATACCCATGACACAGGTAATCTAAGTGTGGGGTCAGAACTATGTATATGACTGTGGGGTGTTATTATTATTTTTATTTAAATTTTTGATTTTATAAATAATATCAATAGTATGTAAGGATGTTTAGGATTATGCCGATGTACTTTCAGTTTTGTACAAAAGTATAATTACTTACATGATCAATCAACAGTTGCCCTATAATACATTGAACGAACACTTCCACCAGCAAAGACAGGAAGAAGGAAGAGTAACGCATTCGCAAGTACAAGTTGTCAACAACCTAAAATCAAATAAAATCATACTGGTTAAATCAAAGTGATTTTCTGATTGTTCCTTAGGACCCCAATTCTCCAAATTTAAAACGTCTGATGCAAAAAGGATTTTTATACAAATAGTACCTACACATACCTACAAAACAAATAATAATGAACATTAGACGTTGAAAATAAAATGGGGGCTAGTTTGTTTAAGCTGCCTGCTTTATAATAATTGTTCTTACCGTAGCAGTAAATATGGTGAGGCAAATGAAAACTGAGCCAAAAGCGTAAGTGACAAGAAATCCGTCTCCTAAAACCTCGTCCAAATCAGAAGTTATCCTGGAAAAGATATAGTTTTAGAAGTAGTTTAATTTGTATTTCAAAATAGCTTACATTAAATAGCAGTTAGATGAAGTGAACTAGCATCCGCGCGCAGTTATACACATACAGACACACTTACCCACGAATACTCAAACGCATCTCAAAGTTGAGCACGTCTCAAATGACGATTATTTTTTGATAGATTTTCATCAGAAACTGTTAAAACACCGTGAGTTGAGAGCGTACTCAACTCTGAGCCGCGTTTGAGTATTCGGGGGTTACTCTCTGACACAAACCCAAAATTAGTGTGGCTTAACAATGGAAGCTTCTGTTTTCAAAATGTTACAGGATCAAATTGTATTAAAATTACAGTAAATTAGGATTGTAATGGGTATTAGATAATATTATCCCAGTGCATAAAGTCGAACTATGATTGAAAATAATAATGACTCTTACTTAGCTAAAAACTGATGTCTCTTTATAATGAGCTTAAGCTTTCTTGTAATACCAGCATGGGTTTGTTTAACAAGCATCTTTCTCTTAAGGCTTAAGACTTCTTCAGTCGTAACAACGCCCTCCATAATGTTACCCAGTATTTTAAGCTCCATGCAAATGTATCTTGTGAAGGATATGTGCACCATATTAGCGAAGACGTATATGAATATAACAACGGTAGTCATAAGGCTCTCCCAAGCGTAAGCCGCGTAATACCACTTTACTTTGTCAAAAGGGTACCATCCATCAAACGGGTACAAGTACTGAACTTCACTGTCAGCGAATTTCGTTTCGTAAACAGAAATTATTTTAGGAAACATTATCACAATCAACACTAAAATAATTGTATAGTAATACTGAAACCGCACTATCAAATTGGACGTCTTTGTGTATCTCTCTAATATTATCATGTGCTCTTTTGTATTACTGATTATGTCCCAAAGATCAACTTTGAAATGATTTAGAACATTTTCGTAGACCTCTCTATGTGTTTGCATTTTAGAATATTTTATCAGAATCATCAAACATACCGCCAGATTAGGAGCTATATTCACAATCTCAAACCAATCCTGGAATTTAGTGACACATAGTGACATGAACAATTGAAATGAGGTGACTAGTACTGACAAATAGGTGATGTAGTAACAATAAGCAGAGATTTTAGATTTTCCAATAAAAGGGTACACGAAAACTTTGTAACCGATGTTAGTAACGAAATCTATTTCATGTAAGAACTCGGCTTTCAAAGTATCAAAGCTTTTGTTTGACATTATGAACAAAAAATCTGACTAAATGAAATCTTTTGATGAAATGTTCGTCGTAATTCGTCTTTTATAGAATCTGAAAGACTAAAGGTTTTTTACAACTATACGATTTTACTGTGTATTTTGAAGAGAAATATTCAACTTTACCAGAAAAAACCAGAATCGTACATTATAAAAGAAGTCGATGTCAATCAGAGCTTACAAATTCCATATTATTAATGCTCATTCAAAGACATTATAGAAGCTGATTCAACTTACCTACAAATTATTTGATCAAAGAGCATGGATAGATTAAATACTTTACTATTTATTCGTAGGTAATAAGATAATGATTATCGATTTAACTGCAGGTACCTTACCTAATAACTATCTTTTGCAAAAAAATAGTAGGTACCTGCGTGTCAAGTAAACGAAGACGAATGGAAATGAAAAAGGTAAATTTAAAAAAGTATGTACAATGGGTTATAGATACTTTGATAGATTATCTAATATGATCTAATAAGATCTTGTAACCTACATACATAATATGACACCACTCTCCCATAAGAGTATGCAGAGACTACGGGTTTCGCAACATGAAATCTAACTTGTTCTTTCCCTTTAAGAGCTTTATAATAAACTAGCTGCCGCCCGCGGCTTCGCTTGTGTGGTACCCGAATAAAAAAAAGCCTATATGTTAATTCAGCACATCCGTTTAGCCGTTTAGGCGTGATTGAGGCACAAACATTCAAACATCCTCGCAAACTTTCGCATTTATAATAGTAAGATAAGATAAGAAGTAAGATTCGGCCACTTGTGTTTAAAGAGACGATAATTTCTCCCTACACGTGGTCTGTTGAAGCCATCGACCAAACCGACCCATCTATCCAATAGCTATGCCAATATTTAATTCCATATACCCGAAGGGAATTGGAAAGCCATAGAAGAGGCACATTAGCATGGAGTGGATGACATACACGGATTAATACATATTAGTCATGCATCAAAGAGCACCAAACGGCATGACTGAGAACCCCCTATGCCCCTGCACAGTATAATTTTATAGCAGTAATATTACACCTATTTTTTTACCACCATATGAGCACTGGTGGTCTAGTTGGTAGTGACCCTGCCTTCCGATCCTAAGGTCGTGGGTTTAATCCCGGTCGTGTACCAATAGATTTTTCTGTACGAAAAAATTATGTGCGCTATACCAGTAGGTACTCTCAATCGGTGAAGGAAAACATCATGAGGAAACCCGCAGCTTAGTCAGCTCCACACGTATTGACCATGTTTTTCCTGTGGACAAGGCCAACTAAGCTGAGAGGATGGTTCTGGGCAAGCCTACTCCATCTTAATTTGTCCCGAGCACTACAGCGTCCCGTTTGTAAAGGTAAAAGTTGTCTTAATAAGAAAAAAACTGAATAACTTAAACCTAATACACTTTTAAGCGTTACTTATTTATTAGATACATAGGTTCTTTTTTATATTTTTTCTTTATTGTTCCTCAAGAACCCCTTTATAGGTGAAGGCCTCCTCCAAAGAGTGCCATTGGTCCCTCTTGAGCCAGTTGTATGTACGTACAAGTACATGTCATTATGTTTTGTACTCGCTGCGTGCCCGCGTCATCGGGATCAAATAGCTCAATCTGATAATCAACATCTCTTATTAAAAACACAAAAAAAACACTCTAATCCGTTGATAGTACTTTGCATCCAGATAGGTATCTCCTGTACTGTCCTGAGAAAGGGTATGTTATCAAATGTTAGCTACTACTATTTGGCTAACTGAAATATAGACCATTTCGTCACTGGAAAGGCAAATTTAAGTAAGCGCCAATCGAGAAAAAGCCGTTTGAAGTTCATTTTTTTCGTTTTTTTAATCATAACTTTCTACCTAATTATCGAATTTCGATGACGTCAACGTAAGATTTCATTCTTTTTTCATTTTCTATGTCCAGCAATTCATATTATTGTATTTGGACTGCTATTTTAGGATAATAACTCAATATGCCTATTTGGCGCCATTTTGGCGCTTACGTAATTTTGCCTTTCCAGTGACGATTTGATATTTTCGTCCGCATAGAACGTAATTCATAGTAACTCTACTGTTTACTAAATTGTATTCATACTGTGCCCCCCTGATTCAAATTCGAACAATGGAGCCAAATTATAAAGCAATCGCAACTCTGGAAAGCTCCTTGACCTATTTCGATGTAGGTACTTAAAGAACATGAATTGCTTAAGGGAAATCAACTTTATGTTAGTTGCAGTTGGGGTGCAATTTGATAAAATATTTTTCATGGGATTATAATGTAGGTAGTGATAGTGGATTGGGTACTTCACAAGACCATTTGGGTGATTTATACCACACGTGTACGTGTAGACTGTTTGTATTTTTCCTATAAATAAAATACACATACAAACATACGGAATAGTAAACGGCAGTGAGTTTATAAAAAAAAATAGTTAATCTCTTATGTAATCTAATTTAAATCAAATCTCATATTTATGAAAATTATGAGGGCTCGCAATTTTTAAGGAAAATCGTATATCGTATATCTAAACGATTTTGTATGGCTGGTTGCTACAGTTTATTTACCTACCTCATTCAAATTCGGATAAAAATAAAATATTACCTCGTTACGATTCAATCAAGCGTACCGAATGTTCATTGAAATGAGAATCCAAAAACGCATTCGTCTTTAAATTGTGTTCATTTGTGGAATGTGTTTGAAAATCTTTATAAATGCGTACTTTACACGACTACACTCGCCAGTATAACTTGATCCACCATCACCCTTCATCTGTTGGGAAATGAGGAAGATAAAGAGTGAAATGTTGCTTGGAGATGGATCATAGTATAGTGGTAAGGATACACTTGGGTCGTCTGAATTCTTTATGTGTGTTCTTTATTCACATGAAATGGAATACGATTCCATATCGACGGTGGATATCTAGATAGAGAAGATAGAACATCGTCTTGATTCATATCCATTAAGAAATTTATAGAAAAAAAATGCTAAACTAAAAAAAAAATGTTTTTTTCCTATACAAACTTCATCTTGTCGCTACGTGTTCTAGGATTTGAATTCCTTTTTGCCCCTACATCATAAAAGGCATATTACCCTCCTAGTTTCATACTTCTAGGAGGTATGACTGTGCGTTGATTGTCAGCCAGTCAGTCAGACCATTCCTTTGTCATCGTGTACTGCATTAAAAAGTCCGGTTTCCACCACGAGCGGAGCGGACCTATTAAGGACACCGTTTAACTAGCAAGAGCAAGCTACATATTTGTATTTCCACCAACAAATAGTCGAGTGGAAAGGACTGAGCGAGCAGAAAGTGTTGAAATGAACTCGCTTAGTTCTATGGAGCGAGCGGAGCGGAGTCCGACAATGCAAATAGCGTTTCTACAGAAAAAGAGGTGAGCGGGGCGGATTGAACGAGTAAAACTCTTTCTTGATGGAAATTTAAACCTATTTCATTAAAAAGCAGTCCGTTTTGCTTAGCCATTTCAGAGACCTGGCCTAACAAAACTTTCAAGTTACTCTACCTGTTTCGAGCTACGGATCTTAAACGCTGACCTGTTCGCTACATTTTCTATGAACAATACCAGAGTCTACATAAAGACAACTCTATGTACTTCTTACAAGCAAACAGGCAAAGAATATCCACTCGCTGGTTATGAGGTAGCTAACAATAGGTCCTCACTCGAGCAGAGGTCTCACACGTCAAATTTCACATTCTGAATAGAGCCACCCTCTCAGGAATCTTTATAAATAGTTGTGCGAAGATCGTGCTTAATTTGATGGAAACGGATTGCGTTCCACGGAGTAAGCGGATTGAGAATCTTTAATTTGATTGGGCTTTGTGATTTAATGAACTTTGAGTTCTTTGGATGAGAATTCAGAGGATGTGATTATAGGTGTGTGATGTCAATAGGCATTGAATACGTAGAAACCTGTGTATAACTTTATTATAACGTTAACTTGCTATATGTAGGTATTACTGGTGGTCTAATGGTAGCAGCTGTGCCTTTTGATCCCAAAGATGTGGGTTCAAACCTTGTCCTGCACCAATAGATTTTTAATTCGAAAAATGCATGCGCGCTAGGTACTACGTGCTAGGTACATACTAGATACTACATAGTTACTACGTAGTACCTAAAAAATTCGAAAACATAAAAAGTGCACGAAATAAGCCTTTGAGCGGACTTAAACTTTTCCCCACACTGGTTCGAAAGAACTAGAAGTAACTACTACTAGTATCACAATAAAACATGTCTTCTTATCAGGTACGTCAAACAAATAGAATAATTTGAACAAGTACCGCATCTGTAAAATAAAACATGACTGTTCAGTTCACCACCGTTATTCATGAGTCTCGGTTGATTCCCCGCACGTTACGTCATAAATTGGCCAAACTTTATTGCCTATTACAATAACTAAGTGTTGTGAAGTTGTTTAGTTTTGATGGCTTCTACTCTCTATAAATTGTAAATTGTTTTTTACTAGTCAAACGTATTTACTGTGTCAATGATTCATCATCATCATCAGCCTATAGCCAGTCTACTGCTGGACATAGGCCTCCCCTAGTGAGCACCATAGGTCCTGTTGGCACCCTTCGAGTACGGAACCCAAAAAATTATATGATAATACCAATCGTATCAAACCCAAAAGAGATAGCAAGACGACCTCGACACTTTTAACAGGGCGTGGGTCGAGCTGACAAGAGACCGGAGCAGCTTTAGAGAACAAGAGGAGGTCTTTGCCCAGCTGTGGGACATTTTAGGCTAATAGTAAATGATAATATCAGAATCAAGAGCTATAAGCATATTTATACCCGGTTCCAATATTCTACTAACTGACGACGGATCAATCATTACCATAGAAACATTGTTATAAGTCGAAAAGTGCCATACATCTTATACAAATAAACAACATTGCTAACGTAATGAACGATCCATCATCCGGTAGTAGAATATTGGATCCGAGCATTACTTTTTCATTAAAAAACACAATGTGAATACATCAAACTTCTAATCATTTTTCATAAAAAAAGACATTTTAAGCCGTCTACAGTGCTCTCAAAAGGTCTGCATCCCTAAAATACTACGTTTCACTTTTACATTTTAATTAAAACTGAATTCACAAAAGCACTATCTGTCTCATTAAATATGAAAAAAATATCATGACTGAAATATTGAAGCACTCTTACAAAGAAACAGAAACTAATTTTCAGCTTTATTTACCGTTCAAGTGTACTTTCTGTAATGCTTAGGTCTTCATTATAGACTGTTTTATTTATAGACCAAGAGTCGACTGTCAATGTCCATACCAAATACCAGTATATCTTTTATGAGCTCTCAATAATTATTTTTTTGCTCAAATAGGTACCTATTCAAATATGCAATGGGTATTGAAACCGAATTAATTGACTGCGCAAAAAATGCGGTACCTAAATTTGCCATAAAAATTATTAGAGTAATTATTTATTCTGAATTGAATACTCTCGGGTGTTGATAATGATGATCATTAAGTCTAAAACTAAGGAGTTTACCATCTGAAAACAAAACAAAGTGTGACCGTACAGATGTAAAGAAAATATTATCTACAACTGTTTTTATCAAATCTCAAATTGTATTTCTTCTAAAATGATAACAAAAAAGGGATGCGTGGAAGAAGAGGTGGAATAGCTTAAAGGCTAGAAAAAAAATATACAACTTTTTTGTACCTTCACTTCTGCTACTATTTAAACTCATTAGTTCCTATGCTGGTACTAGATGACGTAAGATTACCTACGGTCTACTCTCGGTCTACTAGGTCTTCATTACGGACTGTTTTAATTAGTAGAATACGAATACTCATTGCTCGTCGGAGCTTGAAACTTGAACAAGTACTAAGAGTCTCTTTGGGGTACGTAAGAAACTACTTAGTAAGTTTGTTTACATTTTACGAGGGAAAAAAACAAAATGAAGTGTTTCTCTTGGGTTTGTAGCTGTTTTTGTGAATGCTACTTGTACTAATGCTTGTCATGTCAGTGCTTCTCTCAGTCTGCGTAAGGTCAATGACTGAAATAAATAAATTTATGATTATGAATGTATTGTATTTTTATTGCAAACAGTTTTTATTTAAAATTTCATGACAGCTGTTTATGTAGTGAAACCACAAATTTGACGTTTTCTACAGAAACTGATTGCAACCAAATTAGCAAATCACCTAGTTAAAGGCTTTGAATAGGGCTAAGTAACTTTTAGCGAGGAAATGAGTGCGATAAAGTGATAGAACTTAACCTTATAAAGATTAAAATTATTTGAAAGCGCTGAGATAAATAGAATAGAATGTGTTATTTAAAATCGCAAATGTTTTTTATTGTATTTTTCTTTATCATCAAGTATTAAGGAGTCATTTGATTCACTATCACTCACTATCTCAAATGATTCCTACTTTTCCAAAACTGTTTTCCGTCATTGAAGCATCGGCAAGAAAATAATAAGCAATGAAGACGGGCTGTTTGATTTTAGAAGGTTTAAATCTACTACGTAACTTAGTTTCAACCTTTAAACGTAAATAAGTTAGTAGATATTATTTTGGCAGATCTTATCACGTGATAGTTTATGTTCTATTGTTACGTTGTTGTAGCATTTTGTTGCTTATTTTGTTGGTCTATTATAACAACATCGTTATCCTGTATTGTCTTGAGTAATGGCTTTGACTGAGCGACAGATTGCCAACATTACAGTAACGAATTGCCGTAGACATGCCCTGAAGGTGAATGAACCCTGATACCTATTGCTGGACTTATGGGTTCTTTAATGGATCGTTGTGGTAGATTTATGAATAGATTGGCCAATTGGAGCAATTTTATGATGTTCAATCGGTTTTTACGGTTAATCTACGTTTGACGGTTTTTATGTACCTAGGTAGTATATATATTCGTGATAAAAGTTTATGTTTTGAGAGCGTTTAAAAAAAAAAAGTATTTAAGAGTAAGGCCTTAACCAAGTGGTGGCCTAGATAGGGATAGAAGTAGAGGTCGCCCACTTGCGTGATGGGTTGACAACATCAATAAAGGTGTCTTTATTTTGATGCGAGAGGCACAGGATCGGAGCGAATAGCGGAAACAAAGGAAGAATTCCAACAGTGGAATACTATGGGCTAAGGATGATGGCTATGAATACCATGTTCTATCACTGACTACGGTTCGTAGACTTACTGCAACAAATAAAACAAGCAATGAATTTTGTGGTACACAAAATATTTCATTGCCAAAAATTGCAAGCATCGTAGCTATAAATAAAGTGTGAGGAAACAATAAAGTATCGCCTCGACATGCAGGCGTCTCAATAAAGAGACTATGCTTGGAATTCTGTCAAAAAGCCATATAATAATTAATTGCTTAAGGTAGCACTATCCCCCGTAAAAGCTAGACAGACAGGGGTGGTACCGTGATAAGAACTAACGCGTTTTGGAGTAAAACCATCGCGAAAAATTGAATTTTCCTATGTGCTTGTACCTAGTTAATAAAATACACAATTTGCAATATTTTATGATCATATTTTTTATTATTTACTGATGGTCAAAAAGTGCTGATGCCGTTTTCTAAACCTAATTTTACCTTTACGTTTTGTAAGTTTTATTATGTATCTACTATAAGTATATTCAAATTTAATTTGGTATATAAAATAAATATAATAATGTAGGGTCACGACAGACCAATAGTTCGAATAAAGGCATGTTTGCTGTTCGAAAAATGTATTTGCGTAATACCAGTAGATACTTCCTCCCAAACGGTTAAGGGAAACGGCGCCATGCCTGAAAGAAAGAAATGATGAGATAGGTACCTAAGTACTAACTATAGAAAAATAATTGAGTGAAAATTAACGTTTGCTCTATTTCGAAATTTAGTACCTACTCGTACCTGTACACAAAATATAATTTTAAATGCAAAAAAAAAGTTTCTTCCCTACTTCATCGTGGTCAAAGTAATGTTTGGTAATATTTCTGAGCAAATGTTTGTTGGTAGCCCTTCCTCATAGAATTTATCGTGGAATTATTATTGAAAAGCTCCCTCTGAGCGGGACAAATTGTCGGTTGCTACAGGCGACTGGCCAAGGCAGGGTCTAGTGTTAACATTGGAGATAATAAAGAAATACAATAAATATCTCAACTTTTCTATATCGAAAATAGAAAGAATTATGAAGTATTGGAAGAAAATGAGCTGGCCTTTGTCTGTATTCTTTGTGCTGATGGAGAATAAAGAAATAAAAGCAACGTCTGTTTTTGAGTACCAACTTATTTCATGAAGTTCTTAAATTTTATTGCTAGAAATAAAAAAAACTGTGTGATGTAAATAAAGGCCATCGAAAACAAAACAAATACAAGTAAGTTCCAACACAACAATGCATTAATTAAGCAAAATATGTGTGGCCGAGCACCCCTTCATTAAATCATATTCGATGTACCTGTAGGATATACACCCCAATCAAAGTCCGGCAGAACAATAACGTGTGGTCATCCTCCTCGCGAAATTCAATAAAGCAGGGTGGCCTTGTCGACCCGTCATCCAGAAACTTTCGAATCGCCGACAGGCGTCCGCTGGAGGGGTCTTTTGTCCACAAAATTGCCTTATTTCGTGGTCTACCTAATAAGGGTTTCCAACTATCAATTCGAAATAGTAATTGAGTATGTAGTCTTTGATGTCGTCTGCATATTGTCATGACTCGCCGCGGCTCGTTTGATCCAAAGCAAACTGTTTTCGATCAGAATTGTCAATTTGTTTGGAAAACTTGTTTTCATTGTGTTTTTGATTGGGTTCAGTTTCAGTTCGTTTAAATGTTTGACAAGTCTGATCTATGCTGTTTTAATATATAACTAGCTGCCGCCCGCGGCTTCGCTCGCGTGGTACCCGGATAAAAAATAGCCTATATGTTAATCTAGTACATGTTCTATGTATATTCCAAGTTTCATTCAAATCCGTTCAGCCGATTAGGCGTGATTGAGGCACAAACATCCAAACATCCAAACTCACAAACTTTCGCATTTATAATATAAGTAAGATTTCAGTCAAAATCACAATACGCAACAAATACTTTAATCGATACGACTAAATGTAAATTTGATGTTATTCGAATAATTTATAGGATGAATCGAATTCGTAATTAGATATCCTTCTTGGTCCATTGGGAAATACTGTCGGCCGGATTGACGCCGTGACAAGCATGAATCATGACGAGAATCTACAGGATCATCAATTTCTACTTCGCACAACTGCCGTGTGGAATCAGCCAGCGGTATTTCCGAACCAATACGACGACTTAAGGACCTTCAAGAAACGAGTCTACATCTACCTCAAAGGGCGACAACGCATTTTCAGCTACTCTGAAATTATAGTATTTAAATGATTATTCAACAAAGAAACTTTACTAGCTAACCCCCGAATACTCAAACGCGACTCAGAGTTGAGCACGTCTCACCTCACGGTTTTTTGACAGTTTCTTATGAAAATCTGTCAAAATATCGTCATTTGAGATGTGCTCAACTTTGACATGCGACATACGTCTACATACAAGTGATTAAATACATAATTATATTAGTGTTAATAATATTTTGTATTTTAAATCTTAAGCTTTAAAGTGGATAATAATTCTAGATTTATTTATTTTCTATTTTTTTTAACTAGTATAGTTTAAAATAAGAAGTGCACTATTGTATAAACCTTTATTAGTAAAATGATACTTTTTTATTTTCAAATGGACACAATTCCAACCCCTTTAACAGGCTTCTCTCACTGTAATATATTTTCATTCGATAGAATTGAATATCAAACATCAAAAGGGTTACTTGCACCACTTTATTAGTGTAACTATTCAAAATTTTCTGTCATAATTGGACCCGTGAAGGGTCCAGCCTAATTAGGGATCGTTGGTATCCGATGTATTGTAACTGACCAGTTCGAACACACAGAAAGGAAAAATTGTAAACAAAACATGTACCTACCTAATGCTAAATAACTAGGTACCTACAAATTATGAATTTATAATGTTTCGTTTTTCTCGTCAGCTCTCTTTACTCTAGTCGTGTTATTAGTTCTTTAGTGTGGTAAAAGGATTTAAAGTGCGCCTCGAAGGCTCCTTTCGTGCACTTGACACATATTTTGGACTCACAGATTACTTACAGATTTTATACTTCTTAGGTTCTTCGACATGCCGGTTTTCCCACGATGTTTTTCCTTACCATTTGAGAGTACTGGTATAAGCACATATAAATTTTTGTAGCACGACCGGATTTGAAACCACGACCTCGGAAGACGGTGTCACTACCATAAACCACCAGTGCCTAAGTAATCATCAGCAAAGTGTTGGTAGCTATTTGACAAACTACAATTTTACTATCGAATAGGTAAATAGATTAGATAAATTTTGTTTATTATAAACTAGCTGCCGCCCGCGGCTTCGCTCACGTGGCACCCGGATAAAAAATAGCTTATATGCTAATCCAGCACATGTACTATGTATATTCCAAGTTTCATTCAAATCCGTTCAGCCGTTTAAACGTGATTGAGGCACAAACATACGCAAAATTTTTGCTGTGCTAAGTAAATACTTAGAAGAAACTTTCGCTTGAAAAATACATTAGTTCAAGAAAGTGCAGCTACACTTGATTACCATTGAGTTTAGGCAGTTGATAAAGAACAATCATGCCCAAAACAGCACAATCAGTGTCTTCCAAAGAAGAGACGGCGTCAGTATGTAATATCTGTAGTAAATGCAATCTACCTTTACCGTCCAAACACTTCATGACGTGTTCTACGTGCAAGATCAAACTACACATTGATACATGTTCCACTATAACAGGAGCGCACTACTATGGTTACATGACGCCAGTGTCCAGAGCTGCATGGAACTGTGGGGACTGTACATGGAAAGCTGCAAATGCTCCTATCAAGGTTGGAACACATTGTTTAAGCCGTACACCAACTAACAGTAAAATCCCACAGAGGGATCTTAATGTCACTTTCACAAGTACTAATACCCCCAAATACAAGAACTCCACTCAAGTCTTACCAGCATCACAGTTGGCTACATCTCCAGTCAACCACCTGGACCAGGATAAACCAGCAGCTACTAAGAAAAAAGTGGTCACAAATGTAACTATTCTGTCCGAACTGCTGAACCTTCGTGAAGATTTAACAAAAAACATGCAATCTCAGGACACAAAACTCAACGACTTGGCATCAGTACTGTGTGAACTTAAAACCTGCTGCGTGGACCTGAATACGAAATATAGCACACTGCGTGCAGATATAGATAATCTGTGCGAGTCGCGTGATGAGGCTAATGATAACAATGGTATATTAGCTGACACAGTGGATTCTACTCGCTTAAGACTGCGGGAAATGCAGGCAGAAAACCATGCTGTGCAGGATAAACTAACAAAAACAAGCATGGATTTAGAATCAATAGTACGGAATGCTCCATCTAAACAAAGCATCACTGGATTGCACTTGAGCTGCAAAAAACAATCTAATATTGGATCTTTGGTTACAAGGAGGCAAGTGACACAAGCTCAGATACATGCTCCCCCAATTAGAGCTACTGCCTCTCCCCAAGTCATAGGCTCCAAAGATATTAGTATAAACCAAAGTGACTATTGTGATGTGCCAGTGATGTTCAATAGTGGGACAAAAGATATCAGAATGTCACAAAAACATGACGAGGAAGGCCAGGATGGCTCATGGCAAACAGTGCGCCATCGACGCAAACACAAGAGACAAGGAGTGGTGGTAGGCAAAGCCACTCAACACCAGTTACAAGCAGTTGAGAGAACTAGGAAAATTCACGCTTGTTTCCTTCAACCAGACACCACCGTAGAAACCATGAAAGTGCATATGGAAGAAATATGTATGCGAAAGGGATTTGCTGCATATAAGTTAACTCTAAAACATAATCACTATGCCTCGTTTGTACTAACAGTACCAGAATGTACATTTAATCAGCTGCTATCACCAGATTCATGGCCGGCTGGCACTGAAGTTTGTGAATGGTTTCACAGGGGAGTCAGGCGTGAACACGAGAGTCGAGCCCGCACACCTGGCCAAACTTCCAGCGAAGAGGTCGGCTCCAAACCTACAGTCCATCCGCAGTAATACCTCTAAAAATAGGTTACATGCTTTGTACCAGAATGTCAATGGCCTTAAAACAAAACTGCAACAGTGGCGCTTGAATACGACCCTGCTACACTGTGACTTCTTAGCAGCAACGGAAACAAATCTGGATGACTCTGTAACAGATGCCGAAGTTACACCATATGGTTGGAACCTGCTCAGGCGAGATAGAGGCTCAAACAAGGGTGGAATATTACTCGCTGCTAAGCCAGGCATTGATCTCACACGTCAATCACATCTTGAGACTGGACATGGTGAAGACCTATGGGCATCGTTCTGCTACAGGAACCGTTTGGTGTATGTGTGTGTTGTGTACATTAAACCTTCAGCCAAAGATGATGAATACATGACTTGGTACAGCAAAGTTGAAGAAAATGTATCTATATTATTACAAAATTCTATTGTTATTATTTTAGGTGATTTAAATCTTAATAGTGCATCTTGCAGTATTAATAACTACACTCACTACTTTTTGAATTTTTGTGATTTTTCAGATCATAATAACATAATTAATAAAACAGGA
Source organism: Scotopteryx bipunctaria (assembly GCA_949320045.1). NCBI lineage: Eukaryota > Metazoa > Arthropoda > Insecta > Lepidoptera > Geometridae > Scotopteryx > Scotopteryx bipunctaria. The sequence goes on along the minus strand of OX439450.1, from coordinate 4,590,271 downwards.
AGTAAGTTAGATGTAGTGCTTGTAAACAGCTGTGTCAATGAGGTGAGCGTTTGTGAGGCAGACTGTGGAATGGTGGATGTGGCAGACAAATATCATCCACCCCTAGATATATCGCTTTGTATTGTAACCACTGGACAGGATGTACCACTAGAGGTTAGTAATATTGACTATAGTACAGACTGGAATTTTGGCAAAGCCGATTTTGATTTACTTTACCAACTTATAAGTGATGCCAATTGGAATGATGTTTTGAAAGAAAGTGATGTTAATAGAGCTCTTGATACGTTTTATTCCCAGTTATACTATTGTTTTGACCATAGTGTCCCAAAAAAAGTCCGTAGTACAAAACCAACGCGTAGATATCCAACTTGGTTCACTAAAGAAATTATTGCAAATATTAAAATCAAATGGTGTTTACATAAAATTTGGAAATCTAGTAAAGACCCTTTTGCATATAGCTTTTTTACAGCAATCAGAGCTTCAATAAAACAGGAAGTAACACTAGCACATAACAAGTACACATCAAATATACAGAATAATATTACACAAAACCCACGTGCATTTTGGAACTACGTGAAAAGCCTAACGACAAAAGGTGGATTTGATCCATGTATAACACACGAAGGCCGTAAACATACAGGTCAGGCAGCAGCGGCAGCCTTCGCTAAATACTTCAGCAATGTGTTTTTGTTACGCGTTCCTACCCTTAATGCTACTCTAATTCCCCATACTAATGACTATGCATCAATAAGTATCCTGGATTTCACAGAAAAGGAAGTAGAATCGTTCATTCATAAACTTAAACCGAAAAGTTCAGTAGGTCCCGATAATATTCCACCGTATATAGTTAAAGCCTTCAAAACTCTATTTGCCGCACCCATAGCCCATATTTTTAACTTATCAATTAAAACTTGTATTTACCCTGACAAGTGGAAAATTTCTAGAGTAGTACCTATTCTAAAGACAGGTGATAAAACAGTAGTTAACAATTATAGACCCATTGCTATACTTTCATCTCTTGCAAAGGTATTTGAGACCGGAATACATACTAAATTGTATAGACAAGTTGAGCCATACCTTAGTGACACCCAACATGCTTTTAGGAAATGTCGATCGGTGAATACAAATTTACTCACGCTAGTAGACTACATATCTAACGAACTAGACTCTACTACCCAAGTCGATGTTGTATACCTTGACTTTCAAAAAGCTTTCGATCAGGTAGATAACGATGTTCTATTAAATAAACTGAATATATTTGGATTCGCCCCTAATCTACTTCGACTATTTGCTGACTACTTGCGTGATCGTAGACAATTCGTGAGGCTCGGGTGCTTTGATTCTCCCTCATATCACACAAGATCAGGCATCAGTCAAGGTTCATCATTGGGGCCACTACTATTTTTACTAATGGTTGACGATCTAGCAAAGGTACTTAAGTTTGCGAAATGTCTTCTTTATGCAGATGACCTGAAGCTGTACTGTCCCATTAAATCTTGGGATGATAGTTGCGCCATGCAGAGAGACCTAAATGCAGTACAACTATGGTGTAAGGAGAATAGGCTTAAGTTGAATATATCGAAGTGCCAAGTTATGACTTTTACTAGATCAGCGTCTCCTATCATCATGCCGTATAATCTGAACAGAGAGTTACTGATAAGACCACAGACAGTTAAAGATCTGGGCGTAATCTTCGACCCAGAACTCACATTTCACAACCATATAAGAAAACTCACAGTCGATAGCTTTAAGTAGCTAGGATTTGTCTCCAGAAATTGTAAAAATTTCACTAATGTAAAAGCTGTTAAAATTTTATATACATCACTTATCAGGTCCAAATTAGAGTCTAGCGCGTGTGTGTGGAACCCTCATGAAGTCACGTATACGTTGATGGTGGAGAAAGTGCAGAAAAGATTTCTGCGCTTTCTGTACAGGAAAGTCTACGGATACTATCCATACATGTACCCTACCAAATACCTTCTGGGTACACTGGGTTTCAACTCACTTGAGTCGCGCAGGCTTTGCGGTCAAATGATCATCTTCTGTCGTATCTTACGAGGGATACTCAATTGCCCAGATTTATTAGTGGAAGTGAGTAGGCTGTGTGTGCCGGAGAATCGTGTTAGATTTCGCCCTGGGCGTGTACCGCTGTTTGCTTCGAGAACTGCTCGCACAGTAGCACGCCAGCAATCCCCAGTCTGTCGCATACAACGTCACCTCAATGCTCTTGTCGCAGAAAATACGAACTGTGATATATTCGTGGAAGGTTGGCCTAGTATATTAAGATATTTTATGCAATACTGTGAAGAACCAAGTGCTTTGCTGCCTTGGTGACCGTTATTTAATTATTAGTTAATATTATACTTACATAACTATAGTTATTTTTATTTGGTTGTTTTGTTTGTTGTGCCTAGGGCAGTTCCTAGTTAATAATAATGTTCCTAAAATGTACTTACTTATGGTTATGACATTAGTAATTTGGATATGTACCTGTTTATTTTGATATTTTGATTTTTTAAGAGTTTTAATTTTGTTTTGTAGTTTCTAATTATTTTTTTTTGTATTTTGATTTTTGTAAGTTAAATTTTTATTTTTATTTTTATTAATATAATATGTGCAATATTATTCCTAATAAAGAAAAATACCTAATTGTACCTAATTCTAGTGTAACGCCTTGGTTACGGCTGTAATGTTACTTTTTTGGAAATAAATGACTAAATGACTAAATGACTAAATGACATCGTCACATCCACACATCCTCACAAAAGCTAAATATGACAGATCTAAATGCTCAATTGCCAATGGAAATATTGTGTGTGCGAACTTTTTGAACAGTGTATCACCTATACTGAATAGCAAAAGGAGCATCGTCAGCCAGAAGCATTGTTCAGGGATTTGGCTCTGATATAATCCGAGAGGGGTTCACACCTACCTGCAAATCCATTGCTAATGAACAGGGGATGGCCAGCCTCCAGTCTCAAGTGGGTATTATTATTTGATGAAATTGTCACGAATATCGCTGAGCTGGGTTTTTTTTATTCGATATTACTGTGTGGTAGATATTTGAAATCATCATTTCAGCTAGGTATCATATATGAAGGAGGTCTATACCGATTGCTATAAGCTTGGTATAATTGCTATGGTATAAGGGATTAATTAGTTTTTAAAAAGGTTTCACTGGTGCTTGATATAATAGGATTGCCCGCAGTCGTCTCCGAGTCTATCTTTTAAAAACCTTAACAAAATGCACCAAAAAATTTACAACCTGACCCTAAACCACAGAAACAAATTGCCTTTTAAATACCTTAGAACCCGTAACATTTAGCGTAATGAGATCCGACATAAACAAGAGCCTTGCTCGGGAATGCCGGGGTGGTACGGAACCCAAATTGTACATTATTGAGTGAGTTATTTAATACGCGGTCCACGTGCATTTTTGGTTATTATTATTGGGGCTTACACAAGCGCCTGTAATCCAATGAACTCTCATTACGGGGCGTTTGGAGCGTAACTTTATTTGCTCACCCGGCTTTGCCTCAAGCCTCATGATACCCGTAATAGCACGGACAGATATGCTCAAATGTTTCGGAAGATAACATAATTATTAAAAATTGCCTTCGGTATTGCGGAAAATGTTTTTTCATTAGAAATTTTCTGGCTAATTTCCTTTAGCATTTACGTTGTTTTATTTTATAAAACTAAGTGGTTTGTGTATTCGTAAGACTTTTTATTACTTCACTTACATTTACGTATAGGTATTAGGTACATTTTATGTTTGGTAACATAAATATATAACGGAACCTAATTGTGTAGGTACCTTATCGCGTTCATCACAAGATGACTCAATCGTTACCATTTTACATCATTCGAATTTTTTTGATTACGTTTGCTTACACATTGATTATGTTGATCAAAAATCAAGAGCCTCGAGCTACAAAAGAAATGGGATTCCATCTCTGCTTGGTTATTCTTAGTGTTAGCATTTTGCAATTTACACTAAAACAATTAAACGAAAACACTGCCATCAGCGAAGCACCGGGAAAGGAATAACATTGAAAGGGCGTCGCATTCGTGAAAAGGCAGGACTATTTACAAGTATAAAGCAATTGCTGGATAGCCCAGGTGTCGTATGGGAACAATTTCTGCTTGTCTGCGATGCACTAAAAGCGCTTTCACATCAAATAGATTTATCGCTGCGACTGGCGTCCTTGTGGAGTGAACCTGGCTGGAATGTTGTAAATAGGTGCTTTACAGGAATTCCTTTGTATAAAATAGTGTACCTTAATTCTTGATAACTACTAGCTTCTCCTGTAAAAAGGGAGGTATCTAGCGTGTAACAATGTAAATTAGCGATTGTTATAATTGTGCCATAGAGGATTTGCTCATCAAAATTGATGTAGAACTTTGTTGTTAGTTCATTAAATGTGTTATTCAAAAAGAGAATTTTAACATTTTTTCATTGGTTCCTTAAAGTGAAAACACGATAAGAGAAAAAAACACGATTACCTTGAAAAATCCATCCATCTAGATCTCGGGAATCCTACCATATTTTCAGTTGATTAGTACTTTAATAGGTTTTAACCAGTTTTTTTGATTCATTTTATAGTTTTCTTGTAATTAACAATTATTTGATTTGGCGCGTTATTTGAGTTCAATATTTTGCGCAGCCTCACTCTCTGTCTTTCTTTTATGCACCCGAAATCCGTAGTGTTATCTCTTTTTCATCTCTGGACGCGATGGTATGGTAGCCTTTTAAATCGTATCCTACTTCCTACTAGGCTATGTTTTTACTTCGCAAAGTAGCGGGCTATGCTAGTGTTTTATATTTTTAGACCAACTCGTTAAAATAACGAGAAAAATAGCACGTTTTTAAGTTTTTCTATTAAAAAGAAGACGTTTGGCCTCTAAACGCAGGTATTTTTCATATAATAAAATACTATCTTTGTGAAAACTTCTGCAAGTTTTTATGGAGTATTCACATAACCAGTATACAGGATTCTTTAGAAACACCGCTCCATTTACACCTCCAGCAATTTGTTCTGAATTCACGTACCTACGCAGTTATCTTTTCACTTCGTCGGAGCACTTTAAAAGAGATTTACTTTGTTTTCCCTTTTAAACTGACAAGGAATAGTTTTCTATGCTTTTGCTGAATAGTGGAAGAATTGAATTTTTCCAGATAATTTGGTTGGTACAGCTTTACTTTCAGCTTCTTTGAAGTTACACAGAGCACTACCTCGATAGACGACTAAGCCAACTTGTTTTAAAAATTGAATTATAAAGCGAGTCACTCATGGAAACTTCACTCTTATAAACTGTTTTTCCATTTACTCGTGAATTTTTATTTGACATTTAACCAATAAATAATCAGTTACCTACTGTTATTATTTTTGTTCGACTTGTAGGGCCTTTGATATACCAAATACAAACTTGCTATAAGCGCCAATTGTAAATAACATAGGCAAAACGCCACGTCGTAGCTGTATATCTTTTGTTTCCGTTTTCAAAAATTTCTCCCCATAACATTATGTTGATGGCGGCAATAACGCTTGAAATATTTACGAATATCCTAACAAACGAGCCGCGTAGTGATAAATAGAGATGCCAGATTGACCGTGGCGGAATAAAGATTAGGCGGTTGAGAAGCATTTTTCATTCCACAACGATTTGTTCTGCAAATCTCTTTGTTTTGGAATTCATATTCTTTTGGTAGACCTGTAGTCGAAATTACTTCGTATATCGAACATCTACAAAGCAGACTACTTGCAGTCGAAATCTACTTCTAATCCTACTCACTAAGAGATTCCGAATTCCATGCTTCTACTAGTGTGATTAAACTTTATTTTTAAAACCTGATTCATAGTCATTTAATCAGTCACATCTGAAATCAAAAAAAAATATTAATATTTGACAAGGTAAGGTAGTACAGAAGTACCACAAATATTTTGCGCCTCGGCAATTTTCGTTTAGCTTATGAAATACGAAGTAACGCCATGATGATAATGTAATATAGAGATGTTACAATAATTATGTAAATCAGATATTATTAGTTGATTATTACTATATTTAATATCCGGACAAATTTGGTTTTCATACAAAGCACGAAGTTTGCCGAGGCGCACAATATTTGTGGTACTACTGAACAAGATACTATTTCGTTTTGCGTCCAGGTACTTTAGTCACACTGTTTTCAGCAGTTTTGTTTCTAAAACGCAGTAACATATCTCACACAAGTAATTTTTTTACTAGAAGTAAAGGTAAGTAGTTCTACTTGCTGTATAAAATTGATACACGAGTTAAATAAATCTCCAGACTCAGTACACCGTGACATATAGCTTGTTTCAAAATAGCAACATATTCCAACAACATAGACTGAAGACTGAAATAAAATACAACTTCAGCCATTAAGCTCAAAGGGGAATGGGCAAAGTAAGTTGTAGACTTTATAAATAGCTGGGTTACTACAATATTTATTTTAATTATTTAAAGGCTAAGCAAAACTTTACAATTAATAAAATCTTAGTTTGTGGTTAAAGTAAATAAATGGCTTTTGTTACATACATACATACATAATTATCATACCCATATCTCTAATGGGGTGGGCAGAGCCACAAGCCAGAAACTTGCAGACACTGATTTAAAATCCTAAGATGGATATGGTGACAGGTGATCAGCCCATCGCCCATATAAGTGGTTCATTATGTTGGATAGGATATTATCCCTTTAGTTGACTTTTACGGCATGCTCGGGGAAAGAAGCAGCTGGACGCATTCTATGATTTTTCTTTACTTCCAGTCCAGCAGAGAAGTATTATGGCTTTTGTTATCCTGCAGTAATATAATTGGACTAAAGCGAACAATAGACATTGTAGTGTTGATATTATATCGTTAATCACGTGATGAACAAAGAGGCTTGTCTCCGTTTAATATTCACTGCTAATTTAGTGTAATACCTAGTTTAATATTCAGGTAATTATGTATTTACATTCAGGTATTATACATTTATATTCAGGTAATGTATTATAAGTATGTATTTACAAAAAAAGTATATAAGTATTATATCAGCCATCTGGTTCCCATTCTACAAGCTTTGCTTAGTTTAGGGCTAGATGGTGCTGTGTAAAAATTTGTTTATTTATTATTTTTATGATTACATGTGACTCTGCCCACCCCATCAGGGATATGGACGTGATAACATGTATCAGCAGTATACACCAGCTGCCTCCTTTTAGTCTACTACAGAGTGAAGCCCAGACTGCCCGCTAACCGTCATGTTTATGACTTCTATAGGGAAATACTCGAATTGTTAAATGGAAAAACTTTTATTCGTAGGTGCGATATTAGGTGTGTTTTCATATTTTTCGTATTTTCGCTCCGTTCCGATGACTTTTTTATGTTTATGCCCTCGTAAAGTAGTGTGACAATGTAACCCCAATGTGTTTATGCTGGTACACAGAATATTAAGTTTTTATAAACAGTAGAAACACTTTTTAAATGGAGTTTGTTAAGTTGAAGCTTAGTATGTCTCACTTTGACAGAACGGTTGGAACCAGTATTATTAGAGTTAGAACAACATATAGTTAATTTAAACGATGACATCTCATCTTCATCAGAAGACTGGATTAGTAGTGGCCTCCTGGAGTCGAGGTTCAAATCCGATCTTGCAAAATTTCTTGTTCTGCTCAGAATATTAATGTACTATCAGTACTATCTAATGTTGTAGAAAAATCGTCTTTCTCTTTAGTAGTTCGAAAGAAATACTAACACGGGTTTCAGTACAATCCTACTAATATTATAAATGCGAAAGTTTGTGAGGATGTGAGGATGTAAGGATGTGTGGATGTGACGATGTGTTTGTACCTCAATCACGGCTGAACGGATTTGAATGAAACTTGGAATATACATAGTACATGTGCTGGATTAACATTACAGGCTATTTTTTATTCGGGTATCATGCGAGCGAAGCCGTGGGCGGCAGCTAGTAGAGTTTATAAAATTTACATTATTTTTATAGCAACTATACTGCTACTTCCACTTACCACGACTGTGTCAATATGTTTTGTACGTTATATGAAATTTTCAATGTAACGATCGTACGGTATTTATTGGCGAGGCATGATGCTGTGTAGATAAGCGAGTTTATGTTTCATATATTTGTTATAGCCTGTTTATGATTTACACGAGTTATTGTGAATTAGGTAATGTAGCCACTCATGTTTTGTGGTTTTTGTTTTTGATACTACTGTCTGTGTTGCTCCAGTGACTCAGTAGATCAACTGAGATATTCAACACTCAGCATCTATCAATATTTAAACTAAAGTTGGGGGTGTACATGGATTAGAAAGAGAGGTCAGCACTCAAGATCCTAGCTAGCAATGCCTACATAACTTAATGAAATATGTATATTTTACTTTTTATAAGTAAACTGTCCACACAAACTCTAAACCAAGCTTTGGCGATTTTTTATTTTAGCTATTTATAGACCGTTTGATTTCTATAGCCTCTAGACAGCCAGACTGTTTCTTTTGTATTTTGTAAATTATATTTGTACTAGCTGCCGCTCGCGGCTTCGCTCGCGTGGTGTCCGAATAAAAAATATCCTATAAAATATTTTAATCCAGCACATGTGTATTCCAAGTTTTATTTAAATCGGTTCAGCCGTTTAGTCGTGATTGAGGTACAAACACACAAACATCCTCAAAACTTTCATATTTACAATATAGTAGGATTCGTTTTAAGTTTATTTCTGTTAATAAATTATTTTAATTACATTCCTTTTCAAACCAAAAGATTATTTACAATAACAACTTTAATTAACTGGCCACTTTGATCTTCATTTGTTTACTTTTGAGAAACGCTTTGAAACACGAGAGTTCGTAATTTTACCTTCTTACCCAAAAGCAATAAAATATTTACCCAGTACCCATCATACTTACGTTATGTCCAACAAACAGTCCAAACCTCCGGGGATAAGCTATTGACGCGACCCTCCGCGACACTTGAGTACAAACACGGTTCTAATCAATACATCAAACAAAACTTAGCCACTACCAATAATAATTAAAACCGAATCATTACATGGAATATTTGCTCAGGACGAAGGGTTTGCCCGGGGCAGTCCAGCTATGGCCGCATTGGTATTAGGAAGACGGCAGATAGTAAGAAAAATCCAGAATTGCAACTCGGCTAAAATCTTACTAAGTTCCATAAGTATCCTAGTAAGATACTTATGGATCCGAAAGATAGTTTGAGATATTTGAAGCTCAATCATAGCGTAATGGCTGAATGCATGAAATTATAATATTAAACCTATATTACATAGTAATTAACTTGTAATTGCATTAGGCCACTATATTATTCTTATAATCACACCAGTGAAACCACGGCTCAAAATCTAGTCTAAAATTGAGGCCAGTCCTCGTCTAGAAACAATGTGTGAAAATTAATTCATCCACTACAATCTTTATGAATCCTTTCCACACTGGTTCAAAAGAACTACTGATAAGACTAGAAAGACTGTACGTTACTTTAGGTAGGTACAGTATTATTTTTTAAGGTCCTTTGATTGTTTTCTCAGTCTTAAAAAGGAACTGCCCTTTAATAAGAACAAAAGATTTGGAACTATTTTGAGCAAGTACCTACCTACCGACAAACTAAAACATTTCGAAACGACTTTGAATACTTTTTGTAAAATAAACTTTATCCGTGTGCGAGCGACGACTTTTCTATAAAAGTGAGACACTGTATCTCACACACTATGTACACTGCCCATAATCCTCTTCCCCGTGTAATACTGAGATGATGATTGCGTATTTTAGTTTACAAAACGTAATCCGCAACTATTGGAATTTTGATAGAGCATAGTTACTGTTTACGATGTAAATTTTCTCCATAACATGGTAAGCTTCTTGATTGGATATGATGGTAAGGGTAACTTAGGTGCTTCGCTTATTTTGAAGGGACGGCTATAAATATGGATTTGCGATAAGATGACCCAAAGTTGTAAGTCGGCTTGCACTATTAGTAAAGGTAAACCTTTAGAAGATAAGTTTTAGGCCCATTCAGTGGAATCTTCTACTGATAAATTAATACCTTTCCTTATAAATAATCATCATCAGCCTATAGCAGTCCGCTGCTGGACATAGGCCTCTGCTAATGAGCGGCAACGTGCCCTATCTTCGGCTTGACGTATCCTGTCTCCGCCAGCAGCATTTTACTAATCATCATACCAACTAGCCGGAAGCCGTTCTTATTACGTTTGCCAAGTCGCGGACTCCACTCAACAGCTCGTTTTCACAGCAAAAACAAAATTTAGGCATAATGTATTGCAAGAACTAAGATAATGAATGAATATAAGAGGAAGTTTGAAAGTAGAAGTGACAGCAAAGTTGAGTAGCAATAGGTTAGCGTGGTATGGGCATGTAATGCGGAGAGATTAAAGTCATGCGTGTGCGTGTTTGTGTGTGTATGTGTGTGTGTGTGTGTGTGTAAAACAAGTGGTAGGAGATTTGATTGTGCCGTCCCCACATAATGGGATGAGGGCAGGGAGATAATTATGATTATTGTAATTGAAAGTACTACTGAAATAGCCCAATGAAACCTTTGTGTAAAAAATATGGCGTGAGTCTTCCGAGGCTCTTTTCATAAAAGTTCCGAATGTTTTCAACTTCCAAAATACTCATTATCTTTGTAACAGCACAATTGACGTTCTCCTCATGTTTCTGAAAAAGAAAAACCCGCACCAATTGTGTGGAACCTCTTCTCGTCCGGAACCCTCATCATAAAGCGTTATATTATCAAAACGAGCATTGTCTAACCCGAGTATCTGTTTTTGTAGGGCCTACGTGTTTTCTTCGTAAATGCCAAAGCAACTTCTACCTTATTCCCACGCAGTAAGGTTGGAAAAAAATATTTTAGCGTACAAAAGAGCATTTCATTGCGGAACTGTGATGAAAGGGTATCACAAAAGGTTTTTATACTTTCGGCTAACCCTCCTTATGAGTACACCAAGTGTGTATGGATGCTAAGTAATTAAGAGATGGCATTGTTTTCGTTATTTGATTTTCAAGTGAGAGCTGTTTCCATTGATGTGGTTTTTTGAATTTGCTGAACAATTTGAGTAACCAAATTATAAAGTTTGATTTTAGAATTATGTTCTAAGGGCATTAATCTTGAGTTCATGCAACTCTATTCAAAACATACATACCCCATACTGCCGTCATAAAAAAAGGACGTTTCTACATAAATTCCGAAATGGAGACAAAAATACTGGTAGATGCGTCTTTTTTTACTGATTCCGATGATGTATATAACTAGGTTATGAAAAAAATGTCAGATACGTCTTTTTTCCTTATGACGGCAGCATACGCCCGTATTCCATTAATAATGGGGTGGGCAGAGCCACAAGTAGTCATAAGAAAACCTGCACCACTCCAGATTCAAAGTACCAAGATGGATATGGTAAATTAAATGGTGACAGGTGATCTGCCCGTATAGATGGTCCATCATGTTCGAGAGTATGCTATCCCTTAGTCGACTTTTTTAAGCCGAGCTTGTTAGTTTACAAGCGTTACCCCCGAATACTCAAACGAGACTCAGAGTTGAGCACTTCTCAACTCACGGTTTTTTGACAGTTTTTGATGAAAATCTGTCAAAAAAAAAATCGTAATTTGAGACGTGCTCCACTTTGAGATGCGTTTCAGTATTCGGGGGTTAGTTTTCAAGCCGAGGGATTATTAAAAAATCTATGCATGCAGTTAAAATTGTTTTTAAAATCAGAAAGAAGTCTTTTTTTAGAAAAGTGATCTATTCAATTTAAGGTAGGTACATACCTACTTTCTCTCGGTGTGGCACAACTGTGGGTTGCCCTGTGTATAAAAATATAGTAAAATAATCATAATAACGGCTAGAGGATTTTTTGTCATTTTGACACTTGGATGTACTTTACCCTAAGCGGAAACATGTGTGAAGTGCACGAAAGGACGGTTTAAAGGCGCCTTTAAGGCGCACTTTAAATAACTTACTACACTGCTTTGAACTGACATGAACAAGTAGTATTTGGGTTATTTTGTAATGATCAGTGTAGGAAAATAAGTTTCATGTAAGTGCTCCAGACAAAGTTTTACATATCCAAACAAACTAATAGAAATATTTATAACATAAACCAACCAACGAACGTCTCGAGAGTTTTGATAAACAGGAAACACAGACTGGGTTGTACAGCTGAACCATTCCATATATAAATCACCCCAGAAAATAGGCGTTTGTTAAAATTTTTGACGGCTTCGGTGGCGTGGAGGGCGATTGCTCGGCAGAGATAAGATAAGATAAGATAATACTTTATTGTATACCAAGAAAAAAACATGGAAGTTACAAAAGTTAAAAATAATAATAATGGTATCCACAATTGGCGGCCTTATCGCTAGAAGCGACCTTTGACAGGCAACCTGGAATAAAGAATAAAAAAGAAAAACTAAGTAAAATTAAACTAAACTTAACAGATGCAAGAGGCGCGGGTTCGATTCCCGCTGCGGAAGAAATGTTTGCAAGTTCTGCAAATGTTTTTTCCGAGTCTGGGTGTTGTGGTACCATGGTACTCGTAGTTTCTGATATCCACGACACAGGGAATCCTAGTGTGGGGTCAGGACTATGTATGTGACTGTTGGATGTTATTTATTATTTATTTAATAAATATCAACATTTGTAGAAATAGAGAAGTGTGGAAGGAAATCGGGGAGACCTACGCCAAGAAGGCGACTACTATATCGAATAGTGTATATAATAAATAGATATGTTAAGATTGTATAGGTTTATAACAGTGTTTATATGGTTTCATAGATACATACATAATTATTTTTAATTTGTTAGTTTCTTATCTATTTGTAAAGTAGAAATAAAGGCTTAGGTATTCTATTTTAGTATATTTCTTAGTTCATTAATAAAGGTCATCATCATCTATAGCCTTACCCGTACTGCCATGCCTTCCTTTGTGCAATTCAACATGATCATGACCCTGTGTCAAGGACTCAACCAAGACAAAAAAAAAACAATAAAGTTTTTTTTTCATGGCGCAGTCAGCGTCAGTAAAAAAATTACAAACTACCTTTTGAAAGGGACTTTACTACGATGTAAATGTTGAACATCGATAGTCTAGTAGGAACTGGATCTTGAGCAATGATCTTTATTATAGTCTGATCTAAGCCAAGCCCAAGACCATGGATTGCACAAGCAAAGGACAGCCTTATGCCCTGCAGTGAGCCTAAGTTTGCCAATACTTTGTATTGCTGCTTACACTGAGCTATACTTACAGGAAGGCAGTCGTTATACGCCAGAAAGTATGGGACGAGCTCCACGGGTGGCTTAATATCCCTCAGGACAAAACTGCAATTTCAGTATCAAGTCTAAGCAAACGAAAATATTATAAGCAGGCAATAATAATAAAGAAACACACACACTCCAGACGGTCTACCCTTCAAGCTACATAGCTCATAATAGCATAGAAATAAGGGTTGGTTTGCAATAACAAGATGGTGTTTTAAAGTTTGATTTAGTGAAGCGTTTTCGCAGAAGTTTTATGCTTAAGTGGATGGGTTTAGTTAATAGTTTAAGATGTTACTCTTTATTGATGAAGTTCGTCTTTGCGTATGGTAATGCTAACCTTTAAACATTTGTGATGCCATTCCTTATTTTAGTAATGCGTTTTAGTTTGTTTATTATTATTGTTGCTGATAGCCTGAATCATTCCACTGCTGGGCAAAAGTTTTCCAGATTTTGCGGTCCAACGCTTATAATGTCTGCCCCTGATAGTTGCTGAAGATTACGTGCATTATAATAAAATTAAACACATAACGGCCAGGTGGAGTGAAGATCTTCGAAAGGCTGCTGGAAGAGGCTGGATGCGTCAGACCCAAGGGCGCGATAGAGAAGCTTATGTCCAGCAGTGGACTCATGATGATGATGATGAAACACATTATTGTTATACTTTCTAAGTTCACTAAAAGTTGCCAAAATACTACTTATAAAACTCAAACGGGATCTACAAAGAGGTCGACATACAAAAGCATTCAAAAATAGTTTCAAGAACTATTTTCCTTCATCTTGTGTTCCACTAACAACAAACACGTCATCCGCACCTCATCAAAATATCGCATTACTGAATCACAAATTCATTCCGGGACGCCAATTATCCGTGAGCACTCATTTTCCAACTCATTCCCCGGTGTAATGATCACGTGGTGATTTTGACAGTTGCTACCCCCCCATCACCCAGTTAGGGCAGTGTTTCACTGCGAGTTTGTAATTGTAATATGGTAAGATCATGTCGATGTGAAAAAAAGGCTAGTTCACATGTTTTGCTTTTTTATCTATCTATTACTTACAGGTATCACCCACCGCTGGGTAAAGGCCTATTCTCTATCATGCTACTACTGGTGGTCTTGTATCACTCTCATACTGCTTTCACAATGTCGTCTGACCTTCGCATTAGGCAGACCACCTGCTTCGAGGCCGCTGTAAATCTCAATGGCCACCATTCGGTAACTGCTTAGGTCCATCAACGTCGTTCCTTTTTAGTAACCTAGAGTTTATTGTATGATCAAAATTTTGAACATTACCGTATTTCGATTTTTTTTCTAACTGGGTAAATTATTGAGCTTACTTGTTAGTAGTTAAGTTATATGATATTCATGAAATGTATACGCTTATTGATTTAATTTCCCTTGACTTCTGCTAGAGTCACATTATTAAAATGATTAGCATTCATATGGTTCTTCAGTTATTTTTCCAGCCTTATTTTTATTTCCCATTTCTTTTATCGCCATTTTAATGCTCACTTACAGAGACCCTGCCTTAACAACATGAGCCGGGAGATGCGAATGCAAATGTCAGTCGTTAACATGCATTGCGCGAGGTTGGACGTCTAATTAGCTCCACCTTGACACAGCCTGCAGATAACATTTAGCGGAATTGCCTCGGAAATTCTGATATTATGCAGACCCATATTTGAAGGCACATTAGACTAATGCACACTATAAAGTTTGGACATAATGTTTAAGTATTTAATTCAGTCGGGTTGTAGCCTCTGTTGGTTTATCTGATAAATTATTCAGTCAAATTTGATAAGGTTTTTATATTACGGAAAGTAGCATAAATTGTATAGGTGCCCACAGGTTAAATTATGAGAAACAAATATCTAAGATATATGTTGGAATGACTTTTAGAATGCTTTCTGGCTAGAAGTAACTTTAAATTATTAAGCGAGGGCACAGGAAATAAGACATGGTGTATTTCACGCGTGTACAAGCATAATAAACAAATAAATATAATAAATAATTCTTCTAAGCCGTCATAACTGTACTCACTCCTTTCTTACCTATGTTCTTTTTCACACAATTTCAAAATTCAACGAAATTTTGTGACGATTTAAAATTAATATCTATATGATTTCAATTACTGCAAAGATTTTATTTGAGTTTGCTTCACGTTTTAGGTATGATATTCCCTACGTATGTAATAAATCTTATAATAAAATCAAAGTATGGAGAATCAAATCACGTCTCTTATTTCGTTTTTCTAAACGATACGTACATTACTAGTTTAGAATTTATTGAAGTGGCAGTTCAGGGACGCAGTTAAATTAGTTCCTCAGCTTCTGAAATCGACGGAGCAAGTTTCTTTGCTCCCCACGCCCACTAGGGATGTCTTGTGTTTGTAGAAAGATGTCGATAGACACAGAAAATAAAGATTTTATGATACTGTATAAAGAAATAAAATAACTGTTTTAGATGATAAATAATTGAACTAGGGTAGTGTATTCCCAAAATCAAGCCTACGATGTAGGAGAATCGTAGGCGTTACGTGTCGTAGGCAAGTCGTAGCTAGTACTACGTGTTGTAGTTGTAGACGTATAATACAACTACAACTACCTTGTATACATATATGTTCATTGACAAAACAAACAAAATCACTTAATTGACTTTTAAATAGAAAATAATAAAAATGTACGTATCGTACGATAAACACACTTTGACAGCGCGTCGTTCTGAATTCTACAAACGTCAAATTGTAGCGAGACGTTGCCAGATCGCTATGAGGTGTGAAATCTGTCGAGATGGCAGCGTCGCGTGGTTAGATCTGGCTTTACAGAAAGTAATGTTAGGCTTACGAAGCTCAAAATTAATAATTATGGGTACAGATTACAACAAAGTTAGTACTACTAAGATTTTATTGAGTTCAAAAACATTAAGATTGAGTCCAAACGCGCGCGTTAATGTACAAATAATACTGTGAAAAAATACATAACAGATCATATTTATTTTTGTTGATTGAATTGAGAAACTGTAAGTTTCACTCATGTTTTACCTAGTTTAAATGAGTGTGTTTTTGAAAAATAAACAACCTCATTTAATTAGAATTCTGAAACATATGAAATAGATTATTTCAGATGTAATATGTATTTCCTTGATTTTTTATCGATAAATATCTAAAACAACACGATCCAATGGAAAGTTGTATTTCACATCCCTACTCCTGCCACCCCATCCTCCAGCGAAACGCGCATACATTAAAAGTTTACCGGTAAAATATAAACATACCTACTACCTAGACATTCATAAAAAAACCTAAACGAAATAGAACCCAGACTTACCGATTTTAGCTGCATTTTAAATAACGACGGTACAGAGAAGTACGTGATATCAAACTCTGTGAACGTAACTATATTATTATTAATTGTGTCCATTACTACATTGTGTCCAGTCCCTAAGTTAAACACCGGTTTAAGTCTTTCTGTTTTTGTTTATCCTTTCCACCCAAAGGTTGTCTGGAAGAAACTATCTTTTAGCGATAAGGCCTATTGTACTGTTATTTTGCGTACAATATAAAGTGTTAATCTATCTATTTATTTAATGGACGACGGATGCTAAATTCCATAGCAATTTTGATATCTGTCAAATAAGTAAGTAATAATAATAATAAATATTTGTGGACATTTCACACAGCGCCATATAGCCCCAAACTAAGCAAAGTTTGTACTATGAACACCCAGACACGGAAGAAATATTTGCAGAACATAAAACATTTCTCCCGTAGCGGGAATCGAACCCGCGCCTCTTGCATCTCAGCTGAGCACTCACCCTCCACGCCACCGAGGTCTTCGTATAACCATGAGTTACATTTTAGCCGAATATTTAGCATAGGCTAAAAGTAGATTGTCTTGATTTTTAATCTACAATGAGTAAAGTTAGTTTCTATCAGTCTAGTGTAGGTAGGTTTTTATATTGTTCCTATTCTATGTAGGTATGTCTATACCTAAATTAAAAAGTTGAGTTTCATTTCAATCACTGTTTTTGTTCTGCAAATGGCGAACAAAAGGTAATTTTAAATTGTAGATTTAGATATGCAAACGAATTAATCAGGCTTTTAGAAAATAATTTTCATAAAATGTTCTAGCATTTTTATTCTCATATTTTTCTCTCACAAATCATTTCTAGCTATGGCTTTAAAATCTTGTTTTTGATCTAATCTGTCTTCTTTGAATGTTGTTTTTGTATATATCAAAGAAACTAAAATAAAAACAAGTCGGTATCGTAAACAAAAATAATGCTCTTTACCGACAATTCACGTTAGCTTGAGCAAGAAAATTAGATTTCCCTTCAAACGCTCCGTTATATTGGCAATTCCGTCAATTTATCAGTTTCTACGATGCCATGCGAGTACTTGCAACGTATGTTCAAACTATTCCACAGTAATTGACTTTAGAGATTCCTCTCAGCCGTATTATAAGAGGCAATAGCTAATCTACATTCTCAAATACAGTATAATAGCGATACTATAAACCGACCGGTGTAATGAGAGCTCATTTGTGATCGCAATGTTTTGTTATTTACATTGAAAAGGCTCAATGTGGAAAGGTACGAGGGGTCTTGCTTCTCTGGTTTGTTTGTAGCACCATGGTGCTTGTCTGTCAGTGTGAGTAATTAAGTTACGCCGCATAAATGAAGGATCTCCTGCTATTTGAAACAGGTAATTAGTTTATGCTTCAATTGAGCTCTACATTATTTGTGGAAAATAATAAAACTTATTTTGTATTGCGATTTTTAAGACTTACGGGCTCATTGACCCACAGAACCAGAGTTTTTTTTATTATACACGGCCCCACTCCTATAAAATAATACAAAATAAATTAATAAAGAAATATTTGTGAACATTTCACACAGCGCCATCTTGCCTCAAACTAACCTCCACTATGAGTTGAATTTCGAGAATTCCTTTCTTAGTACACCCCTACACCATTAGAGGAATATTTTATGCATCAAGGCTTGTGATTAGGCTGTCAGTCAGTCATTCAGTAACGTAAGAGTTTTATGTATTTAGATAGACCTAAATTATTTTAACAAACTACTACTAAGGCCTTTTATCATCATACACGACCGGGTTTGAACTCACGACCTTAGGATCGGAAGGCGGGGTCACTATCAACTACCAGTGCTCTCTATTTTAACAAAGTTACTGATAAATACCATCCATTTATGTGGACATGTAACCTGTCCGATATTAGCCATGACAATTTACCATCTAAGCAAGACAAAGTGGTAGTCAAAGTGGCCATCTCTACCCGAACCAATTATTATAATTAACTAGAAGCGGAAGTGACCTCTGGAGATTGGTTCTAACTTCGTAATACCGACCATTTGAGGAGATTGATGGCGACAAGACAACGGTCTTAAGTCAATATTGGATACATTGTTAAGAAAGTTTACATTGAGGGGTTGGACCACCCTTCTGTAAAATGTAGATTTGTGTCCTTGGTTATTTGGTCATCTAACATTGTAGTCTTCATTTTTTTATATTTACTTTTTAACTCAATACAATTTTTTTTATAAGGGTGAATCTGAGATGACGACTGAAGACTGAATGAAGTGGGAGTAAAAACAAAAAAAAAAACATTTGAGCGAATCCCACACATTAAGTGGGATAGGAGATGATGACTGTATGGATGGTGATGAAATACTTGAGCTATTATTGATCACAACTAAAATTATTCAATCAATTGAAACAATCCACTTAATACCAGTCAAATTGAAACGGTAACCTGAAAATGTGCGGTCTCCGCAAACTATCTATACAAATGAAAGTTGAATGTTTCAAAACTGCCAACTCATTAATTCTCCTCCCCAGACAAGTAAATATTTGTTAGATGAAGTTGCTCATTATAGTTTTTATTTTCCATTTTATTGGCTTCAACGTGATTGAGTCTAAACAAGAGGAATTCGCTGAGTTCAAACAAACCGGCAATAAAACCTCTCCGGATCAATGTCGTAACTTATGGCTTTGCTATGCAGGATGCGGTGTGCGGGATATATCTGACAGTAGGTTATAAGACTAATGCATATATAGTTGCCTCGTAGAGCAAACCAGACGTGCTAAAAACCAGATCTGATTTTGTATGCTTTGTTTGACAAAAACTTTTTATTTCTCTCATTATTGGTTCACTTGACTATTGGAACACTGGTTCATATTCATTAACTACTTTTAATGTAAAGTAATAATAACATGACAATGAATAAATAATATAAATTTTGCAAAATCTACAAAATGTCAACACATTGCCTGAAGTACGAGTCGAAGTAATGAAAAGGTTTGTTTTTTGTGTTGTGATTACAACCGTCCTGCATGGAATCCGCACCGTGTTATGTAGCGAAGCCTTCACAGATCAATGTCGGGTTCTTAAGTGGAAAACTTGGGATTGGCGATGCAGAAATCGTTTCGCAAATATTTGGTCTAGACGAGTTATTAAAATATCTCTAGGTATTTCTATAGAATTCGGTACGAATGCATTCGAACTTTGCTTGTTATCGCAAGAGGTGAGTTCAAGTCAATTTGAGTGCTATTCACATATATTCTGGTTGAATAAATTCACATTTTCAAGGCTTGAGCTGTTATAAGTTATTTATAACTAAAACTTTTATAAAAAAGCTGAGAAGTTAATAATTGTGTTATCATTTCATACCCAAATATCGCATAGGACGAAACAAATTTAATAATTTTATTAAAAAAAACAGGAACTTTAAAAACATGAGGTCGTACAGCGGATATCAAAGGACTTCTTCTGTAATAGAGTACTGTAACAGAACTTCTCTTTGTAATATTACAGGTGGTTAAAAAATCGTCCTACATAGTAAATCACCAAATCCAATCATATATCGAGGCAGTTAAAAAAAATATTCTAACAATATATTTATCATTGCGTTTACCTAAACCATTGTTGAACAAAAAATCCCTCACTCGTTGCAAAATATTATAACTGATACAACATCATACGCTTCATAGGAACTACAGCTTTATTCGAAAATACTTAAGACCGTAATAGATCTAGTTAATAGCTCTATAAAATATCTTAAATACGATCCGTAACATCATTATGTTCATAATGTCTGTTGAAGTTCAATCTACTGTAAGTTATTAACGTAACGCAGTTACAGGTAAATTGAAAGCATAGCTTAATTTGAGATTCGCCTTAAATAAGGTATTTTACAAGAAGACGCGAACACGACAACATCATGGCTCAAAAAATGGCGGATTTTCTTAAAATTTCATAACATCACGCTGGTTTTCCATAGGGGTAGGCCTCTGCCTACCCCTATGGGCTCTGACCACGTAACTACATTGGCTGCGTCCTGTCATACTACTCTCGCTTCATTTGCTCATCGATTCAGGGTACACTTGACCTGGCCTTTCTGTAAAACGTCACCGATTTGGTCCATTACTATCTTAGAATTTGTAAGAACCATTTTCAACCCACACTTTTTAAAGGGGGCCACTATGTAATTTTTTTCCATTATTGCATTATTTACCTTTATTCTAGTTAATAAAGGTACTTTATATGAAGACTTCAACAAATCCACTAATTGTAAATACCAACAGAATGGCTGCGCGGTTTCTCTCAGATATTAAAAAACATCAGTGAATTTGCATAAGTTGTAAGTTTTATGTTAGCGAATCGCAGAGGCTCTTGAATATATCTCGTTCTCAGAAGATGGTACCACCAATTAATGTAATGAAATACGTTAATAGTTACGAGGGTCAAAGGGGTTGCTCAGATTATACTTCATAAGTCCTTTGTCTTGTCTTTTACAGCGTAATAAGTATTAATGAAAGCTTCTAAATAATTTAGTGACGTCTGTGATATTAGCATTTTAATTCTTTGAATCGATATAAAGGAGAGTAAATCTATAATTAAATAGTTCAAAGAAAATAAAATAAAATGAGAAACAAGGTTTCAGAAGTTATTAACACTTATGGTTTATTAATTAGTTTTATGAAACTGTTCAGTAGGTAATTATTTTAAACAATAAAAAAATCGTTGTTTTATATTTAGATTTCAGTGTAGACACCAAAATAGCACACAAATTGAAATCCAGCCCAACAGAACTCAACCCTACCTACCTGCTTGGGTAATCTTTCACTATCGAATTGTCATTGTTTTTCTTTCGTTTGAATCAAAGGGAATTCGATTTATCGTACGTACGTCAGGCCTGTAACAAATAAACAAAAAGAAATTTAGTTTTGTGAGACTTTGCTGCAGTAACATATGCAGTGCAGGTATCGGGCGGGTCTAACGAAGACCACTCGTCGCCTGAATACTGATGTCAACTGTTTTTTTAGCTTTCTACCGAAACGCTCATGAATAAAACGATTTTGGATAGATTCGATTTGACTGTCCTTTATGCACAGAGAATAAAAAAAAATCTCAGCCTCAAATTATATTTATTTTCGAAGTATTCGAGCACTTAAAATCGCAAAATCACGATCTCATTATCGAGCTGAATTAAACTATTGTCGCTAACAATATTTGAATGAATGAACACATTCAATTACTCTTTTGAGCTCAAGAGTCAATGAATAAAACCAAATCAATGAACCATATTCAACCTCCCACTTCAACTTGAACAAAGCCCTCACAATATAGATAAAAGCTGAATAAAAAACTGATGGATACAAAGAATTAAGTAGCCTTTACTTATTCAAGAATGCTTCAGTGGCCCTATTCCTTTGAAAGTTGTACGCTTCCTCCAAATAAGCCAACAGGCTCTCTGAGTGGTTCTCAAACGATCCTCAGATTTGCATGTAATTATCATTTTTGATTCTCTTCTTTTGTGTAAATACTCTTCTAAAAGGTAACACCGTAAATGACATAATGCGAAGAAAGATATGCTGAATTATTTAAGCGGTACGTTCCTAGTCTCTTTAGGGATGACATGTTTGAGTCAAACTTGTCGATAAAATTCCAACTTTATTTAATTTCAAGAATGACCGAATTAAATTATGTAGTGTGTAATACAACCTTATTATAGAATATAATATGACGATATTTGTTATACTTTACAGTGTCATTTATCACTTATAGGATAGATTTATTTACAAAAGAGTTTTATTCTCAGAACTTTCTAAAACACAATCTTGTCTTGAAATATGATTGTAGTTCTTCGACATTATGACAAGTTGGATTTACTGTGAAGCACTTATTTTTGTTCATCGATACTCACCTGCGATATATCTTTTTCGCATCACTACGCACTCTTAAACGTTAAATACGCCTCAATGGATATTACTTTTGGGGATTTTTGACTAAATAAATTATTACGTTTGACTAAGAGCAAATTTTAATGAATTTTTAGTGGGTGTCGTATGAGGGTTACGTTTTCTGTTGCTTTAACGACATGAAAGAAAATTCATTACGGGTGTGTCAATACGTCGAAATAATACGGAAAGAAAAATGGTTTACATAACATTTTAAATAAATGCTCAGTAATATGAAAAAAAAATTGTAAGATATCGGTCTTAGTCGAACCTAATAATTGATTTAGTGAAATATAACCAATCCCATTTAAATTATGTGTCTAATATAATAACGTTTGTTTATTTGAAGAGGATATTATTGCGTTCGGCAGTATGTACCTACGAGTAATGTATTGGGTATCTTGCACTACAAAATTGGAAGAACCAAAGTAACCAGTTGAGTTGGGTTGGTTTTACAGTTTAAAATGTTGCAATGGTACAAACCTTAATTATTTCCAACATTTTCTACAAAATATTGCTCCGTGTTGCAACCACGTTCGACATTTCACTCAGCCGTCAGCATTGTTGCTAACAGCGTTGTGTTTGACACGACATTATTTGTTCAGACGCAGGGCGCCGAAAATCAACTTAAAATTGACTTCGTGAAGTGGATGAAAAGCAAACATTGCAGAGAAAAGTGTAAAGGAAAACTACAAAAATAGTTGTAAAGTTCAACATGAAATGAGCGAAAGTATTTTCAAGTTTTATGTATTTTTACCAGATTCTACTTACTCGAATACTCGATATAAAGTTTGTCATTGAAAAAATAGGCTTTTGAATTTATCATAGTAAAACTTCGTAGACATTTTTGTCAACGCATACTAGACAGGGGTTGGCGTCAACGTAGAAAAAACTTATTTTACGATTTCCGTTCCTAAAACTATTGCTCTATTGAACGCGTCTGCGTTAAATTCGTTATTTATTGCGATTGCCAAGTTTTTATTGTTTAAGTATCGATAAAGTATCCATCCGGTGTAACTTTAATAAATAATACATAGCTATTGGGGCATCACATATCCTACTAATATTATAAATGCGAAAGATTGTGAGGATGTGTGGATGTATGTTTGTGCTTCGATCACTTTTTCACGTCTGAATGGATTTGAATGAAACTTGGAATATACACAGTATATATGCTGGAATAACATATAGGCTACTTTTGGTCTGGATAGCACGCGGCAAAGCCGCGGGAGAAAGCTAGTACTTACATAAATAATTATTAAAGCATGCTTTATTGCTCAAACTTTATTTTCTATTCTTTACTTACAGAAAACAAGTATTTCTTAGTTCTCATTTAAGACAAACTCGTCAATCTTGTTTGTTTTTAAAAGCAGTGTGTTTGAAGAGGTGTTAAAATTCCATCAAAAAAATAATTTAAAAAATGGGAAGTCTGCATGAACGATATCCCACATGATTACGTAAACATAGCCTGGCTTTGAAGAAGCAAATTTCCTCGCCATATCGTCGTCACGTTGACACACTACGTGTCACTTTAACAAAGGGCAAATCGGGCAAATCCATGTGAAATGACATAGGCTGACAGGACCAAACGTCGAACATTATCGCAAAATACCCTTAACTCGATTCGTTCATATAATATTCATGACACGCTGCAATCTTTCAAAAATTGACACCTTTTTCCCGGGTTTCGGACCCCTCGTGACGAACAGACGTACGAGTTTTTTGTATTTGGGATGGTGAATAAATTACCGGGACAATGGGTCCGCGGTTTAACGACTGTCTTTAAATTTATAGTGAGAAGGGCGCTTAAATGAATTGACACATCTGAAAATGATATATAAAAAAAGTTTAATATATTTTTTTCCAATACATTTTTTTTTATTCTAAAACACGTGTAGATAAAGAATTAGTAAGATTTTGCATAAACTTCGATTCAAATTTAAATTTGTTTTCACATCTTGTATTCCCTTGGTCGTTACACCAACAGTATTCTTAAACAACTCCGAACTAAAAGTTTATTTACTTTTTAGTATTTCTAGATAGTCTTATCCAAACGTCGATTTTATTTAAGTTTGTTCGTTCGCTAGGGACCCGTAGAGATAAATAAAATTCTTATTTAGACATTCAAAGGATGAGATGCATTAGCGATATTGGTCAGGGCCTTAAATTTTTAGAGGGTTGACCTGTGTACACATTACTTAGTAATAAAGCTTTAAAACAAATAGCGAGGTCCCTGGAGGGTCCCAAGTGGAGTGGAGAAGTAAGCGAGGAGAACCCCACATCACTTCTGACCACGTAACTGAAGATGATTGTTTGAACAGTGGACACGGATTTTTCCACTTGATTTTCTGATTTGATTTTCGTAAGGGTCTTGGCTCTCAATAGTAAATAATCGGCTTTCGGTAAGCTTAAATAAGCTGCTTGAAAGATAACTTGTTTGGAAATGAAAAATGCGACTTGAAAGTAAGCGATAATTTTTAATAAACTCGAATGTTTCTATTGAAAACATACTTCAAGCACATCTAAATCCTTCGAATAAAATAACAAACTATAACTTTCTATCAGATTTCATAAAATCTAATATTATGTACATGAAAAAAAGGTTAAAAATACTTGTATTATTCTAAGCTCAAACTTTGGGAAAACTCCGAAAAATAGGTACGCATTTAACTTCAACAAATAGCATGTGGTTTGTTGAAGTTAAATAAGTGAAATTAACCTAATATTTTTTCCATTTTGGTATCTCTCTATCCATAATCGAGACACTTAAATAATGTATGTATGTATGTTCGTATGAGCTAGTGGCCAACTCTAGTGACGGAGTTTTTAGGCCTTAAATAATAAGAAATATACAAATAGAATTTAAGCTACGTTTTTTAAATCATTAGTCATATAAACATTTACAACAATAATACTTCTTTATTTCAACAAATTAATCAAAATAAAACATTTTACCCGAAAAAAGGAGAACGTTCCCCCACAAAAGCTTTTTGACAAGACGACAAGCATCTCGAATCTGCGTCATTGTCCACTTGTCATTAAGTTTTTGTCTTTCCCCTATCTTAAGACGTGTGTTGAATAGGACATACGGATAAGTAAGTCACAGAGCAATGCAAACTATTTTGAGCAAACGATTTCGTCAACGATGAAACTTTTTTTCATACAAACCTCATCTTCCTCCACTAGCTGATTTTCGGATTCCTTTAATGCACCCCCAAATCATAATAGGAATAATATCCTCCATGTATAATGCTTAGTTCAATCGACTGATTGAACTAAGCATTATACATAGAGGACAACTCTTACGTTACCTACTAACTGACTGACTGACTAGTCAGTCAGTTAGTAGGTAACGTAAGAGTTTTATATATTTAGATTGAAAAGGTTAAGGAACTTCACGCCAAATTAAGGCCTAATTCGTCGAAAAGTCTATTTTTATTTTAGTTTTGTTTCAAAAAACAGTTTAATTAAGTTGAAATTGCTGACACGCTGACGCGTCTGCTTTTGACCGTTGCACGTTTAGAAAACTAGTTTTCTAAATTGTTGGATAGACTTTTTGGCTGTCAGTCTAAACCAGCTTCAACTTGTAATAAAGTCTATTAAAAAACTACAAAATATCAAAGTACAAGTAAAACGCACCCGAGTTCAGTATTTTTTCATACCAGCTTCGTCCTCCTACTGTGTCATCTATGCAGGAATTCCTTTCATAGTGCATTCCTACACCATAAGAGAAATATACCCACCAGGATTCATGCTTATAAGATTTAGGTTTTTTTACTGTAAGGCAGTGTGTCCACGCATCCATAACGACCGCTAGATGGCACTACAGTTACAGATTGACGTCACATGTATCTATGTGACGTCTTATTATTGTGCAGATTTATTTGCTTCCGACAGTACCGGGAAACGCTACTATAATGGCTATAATGGGAATGCGATTTGACAGTTCGATAATTTGTCATTGTTCTTTTGTTTGTAATATTTCTATAGTTATATTACACCTAGTCATAGTTGCCTACTATTTATGTATGTATACGTTTAGTAGGGTTAAAATTAAATATAAATCACGGATTTAATAAAATATAGGTCATGCATGATTGCAAAGGTTAAGATATACTCAAAGATACCCATTTGTCTTTATGTAAGCGTAGTATGGACTTGTTATGCGGAGGGAAGAATGACAAATTTTCACTTTAAATAATAATGCAATACTAAATTACCTTTAAATAAGTATTTCTTTTTGCGGATTGTATCAAAAAGTCTTTGTTTGGTTGGATATTTAATACAGCGCCATCTATCCGTAAACTAAGCAAAACTTGTACACTAGTTCTTTCGAACCAGTGTGGTGAAGAGATTTAAAGTGCACCTCGAAGGCCCCTTTCATACACTTGACACATGTTTTCGAACTTTTTAGGTTCTACATACATGCCGGTTTCTTCACGATGTTTTCCTTCACCTTTTGAGAGGACTATAGCGCACATATTTTTTTGCAAACAGAAAAATCCATTGGTGAACTACCGGATTTGAACCCACGACATTAGGATCAGAAGGCGGGGCCGCTAACACTAGACCACCAGTGCTCTTTAGATTATAACAATGCAATCATGTTAGATTGTATTATAAAAAAACATCTCGACGGACTTACAACGGGAACTAAAATGAAGGCGATTGGAATTATCTCGAACTGTAGAAATCTGCTGACACCATGTAGAAGACAATCACGTGGGGTTAGAGATTCTAGACATGGTATAAAGATAATATTTTGAACCTTCATACTGCAGCAGTGAATTTATCTGTCATCATAAAAACACCTTAACTTCATAATGGGCACCTCTCTTTCACCTTCTAATAAATGAAGCAAACTTAAAAAAATACAAGCAAACTCTTGAAACTACTCGGCGGAACAAAAGCCTGGGGATTTTGTATAACTCTATTTCCAAAGTTCTATCTGCTGTCGTCAATTAGAACGATCTATTCATGAGTGCTTAGGGTGTATCCTACTTTAATATTCTATCCATCTAGTTGTATCACTGGTTCTTTAGAACCAGAAGAACCAGTGTGGTGAAAGGATTTAAAGTGCGCCTCAAAGGCTTCTATCATGCACTGTAATATTATAAATGCTAGGTATAGTTTGTGAGGATGTGACGATGTATGTTTGTGCCTCAATCACGCCCAAACGGCTGAAAGGATTTGAAAGAAACTTTGAATATACATAATACGTGTGCTGAAATAATATATCCTATTAGGCTACTTTTTATCCGGGTACAACGCGAGCGAAACCGCGGGCAGCTAGTAAACTGATAAAACTGAAACTGATAAAACCATGGTTCACCATATCTATCCTGGGACTTTAAATCAGGAGTGGCTGCAAGTTTTATTATGATTACTTGTAGTTCTTAACTTCTCCGCTGGACTGGGAGTAAAGAAAAAAACATAGAATGCGTCCAGCTGCTTCTCTCCCTGAGCATAAAGTCGACTAAGGGATAGTATTCTCCAACATGATGAGATACAATAAGCAAGTATTCCCAAGGAGGGTTGACGTCAGGCAGGTGGCTGGCCATAAAACACCTTAGCCAAAACTCTTACAGCATGATCCAAGTATCAAGCTGTGCCGACCCCACATAGAGTGGGATAAGGGCAGGAAGATGATGATGACTTGTAGTTCTGTCCAACCCAATAGGGAAAAGGGGGCGCGTTTGTAATAAAAATGTTTTCAAAGTGATTCTATTCTATTCTAGATAGATTGTACATCTTCTACGTACGTGGTCGCGTATTCTGCGGTAATGATCGTTGCCGAGCGGACCGCTAACTCGATTACACACACGAGTCTAGCATCGTAATCGCACAGACGCTGTTTCATCCACATTATTAGATGTCATTGCGTTTACGGTAAGAGCTTTACTGGATTACGGAAAGAATGACTAGCTACAGCTAGTTATAATTGACAAAAAGAGTTTGAAGACATGTGTCAAGTACATGAAAGGAGCCTCTTGAGGCGCACTTCAATCCTTTCAACGCACTGATTCGAAATAACTAGTAACAAGAGTCATAAAAGAGTAGTAGTAGTGTTGGCAAAATATGTCTCTACATTTTGCATGTTACTTTTTAAGCACGTGTAAAATTGTAGAATACATACATATTCTATGTACTCGTATGTATTCTACAATATAGAGTACTTTACGATCGAAGTAGAATATCATGCATACACTACCAAAAAATAAATAAATTATATATTTTACATACAAGACACAGCACAGACAGAATGACAGAAACAATAAAAGAAAAAAAAAGAAGCACACAATTTAGTTAAAATAAGAAAGTAGGTAGCCAAACGTCCACACACGTCCCTACCTACCTGTTATTTAGTTTAGGTACCTAAACAAAAAATACCACAAACGTTTTCTAAATTCATTTTGTTTTCGTCTTAGAGTTCTAAGCGATGTACAAAATGAGACATTAAGAGTTGTTCATTAACACTGAGCGGGACAACCGTCTTGAGCACGTACGAAACAGATTTGACAACATCTGCCTCCATTATTCTTTAACTTCAACGAAATAACTTTGAAATTAATATTTTAAGTTTAAAAATTGCATACCTTGCGCTGTCGAGATGTCTGAATTTAAAGAAGATTTTCAAGATTCTCGTGAACGATCATTATCACGATTTTGGAATAAAATGTCTTGAAAAGATCCAGTGTTTGCATTATTTTTTTTAGAGACTTGAAAGCTTTTCGTTTTGAAATTATGTACCTATTTGAATCACATTCTGAAATAAAAAAAAAAACTAATCTGCTTTCCTTCATCGTTTTGAGTACGTAATTGAGAGCACATAATCGGAACGAAAAATTAATTGTGTGAAAAAAAAATTGAGATTCGAACTCACGACCTAAGGATCGAAAGTCTTCTATATTATCCTTATTATCCTATATTATATCTTACTCTATATGTATCCATCTACATTCATTATAAGTATCCCGTTTTAAGTGCAATAATACCTGCAGACTAAGAAACGCCCTGAAATACGACTTACGTTAAGAACCGGACGCCATCGTCACAAAGTATCGTTTGATGGTCGTAAACCCATCCCTTAACGACCGTCCGATCTCAGACCCGCCCCTGTACTACAGCTTTTATACGATGTAGTTACGAGGAGGTACTGGCGAAATCAGAAAAAAACCGGATATAACTGGTTACTGGTTCGTATTTAACAAACACCCAATACATGCATGGTCTGGACCCACACTAGGATTCTTTTGTCATGGTCTTGTCAACCGTTAACCTTTTATACCTGTTTCATATTCCTGTAAATAGCGTCACCTGATAAGGACAAATTCGGGTAATTTTATTGTTTTGCTTTTGAAGGTCAAGTTATTATGTGTATAAAAAAAGCATGTTCTTTCATTTAATTGAGTTGTCCTAGCAGCCACAACTTAGTTTTAAAATATTTATGCTCGAAGTGAAAATATGAGGGGTATGCGATTTTTGCGCTATCGAGTGTAATCTCCTGTCACGGTAACCGAACCAGTACCTCTCGCATGTTAACCGGGCACTCGCCCGCCATGCCACCGAGGTCTGGAAAAAAAGAGGAAACGAAAATAATCTTTTAAGGTGTATTTCTTTTACCATACCATGACTTGAATGTTTTTGGTCGGATATAACTCAAAAGACGGTCTAAAGGGACAACTCTGTTGCTTTTATATCCAGTAGTCGTCTTAACCCCAATAATAAAATGCGGGTTGTAAATACATAATAAGGGAATACTCGCAGACGCCATTAGGAGGCGCCGCGAAACACTTACTATCTAGCGCTAATCGACATGCTTGTATTTTTAACTGACATTTTTTTGTTTTTTTTTTTTAAATAACACCCAACCGTCATATACGAGTACATGTCATGACCCCACACTAGGACTCGCTGTGTCGTGGGTATCAGAAACTACGAGTACTATGGTAGGTACCACAACACCCAGACCCGGAAGAAATATTTACAAAACATAAAAACATTTCTTCCGCAGCGGGAATCGAACCCGCGCCTCTTGCGTCTCTGCCGAGCAATCGCCCGCCACGCCACCGAGGTCGTCAACCTTTAAAACCAAGGAGGTATATTCGTATATTCGGTAGATTTTTTTTTGTTACTTTTGTATGTATCTCTTATGATATCTCCGCCAACTGTTACCCAATAACATATTTACTACTGTTACTAGATTCTACGGTATACCAGTTTCCCAACGAAACTTTCCTTCACTGTTGGAGCGTACTGGTTAGCACGTTAATTTTTTCGAATAAAAATTCATTGGTGCATCCGAACTCTCGACATTAAGGTGGGGTACCACTGACCACCAGCTGTCAATAAAATATCAAAAAACGCCAGAATCACTTGAAAGCATGACTGACCAACATTTATTGTATACCATTTTACCTAGTTTTATTTTTTTATCGAAAGTATCCAGTAAAATCGTTGGCCAGTGTCTTTCCGAGTAAAGATGACTCGTCAAGATGACGTCTTTCGTGAATGTAAATGTCACCGTAAAATTGTAAATACCGTTAAATTATAATCTCGCAAGATTGTAAACTGTCGAACATCTGCTTAGATCGAAATATTACGCGCGAGGCGAGCGAGCAGAGCGAGCGTACCGCGACAGCGACCGCCGAAGCGCCAGAAATTTAAAGCAGTTAAATTGTAAGCAGTATGTTACGGTTCACAATCTTTCTACAGTTTATAATCTCGCTAAATAGATTATAATCTAGCGGTATTTACAATTTTATGGTGACATACCATTTGCTCAAATCTACGTTCACGTTATAATGCTGATTGCTGTCATGCACGGTCCAAGTTATTCATAGATTACAGGTGTATCGTGTAGACTGGATGTTCATGCAAATAGGTACAAATCGAACAAGTTGTAGCGTTATCTACACAAATACCGACGCGGGTGCACACGGCATGAATAATGAAACGGAATAGTAGTGTAGTCTAGGTTTTAGGTTTCACTTTGTTTGTTGTAAGAAAGAGGTAGGTATTAGGTACACTTTGTTTTAAAAACTAGTTCATTAAAGTCATAATGGACATTAGAACCTGCTGCTGTACATATTGTTGATTTTGGTGGCGGGCGAGTGCTTGGCGCGAGAGGTGCGGGTTGGATTCCCGGTACAGAATAAATGTTTGTATGATTTTCAAATTATATAATGTGGTATTTTGACATGGAATCATTGTATTGTCCGGGACTGAGTCCTAGGGAACAGGTTTAATTTTTTTAAACTTGTATTATGCCAGTTTACAGTATACTATTTATACGGGTGCTAATTCTTTATGATAAAAAACCACGGATAATTAAAAATAATTAAAAATTTTAGTCAACAGATGCTACAGTGATGTACAGGTATTCTGTATTTGACACATAATGGCAGTGGCTTTACGTATATTTCCCGAAAATGAGGTCCCAAAACATAAAAAGCAAATGCTTATTTATTTATTCAAATAAAACGCTTGATGGTATCACAATCATGTCTAAAGATTTGCAACAATTCCATTTCCAAACTAAAACTTTACCCAACGATTAGGATCAGTTTACTTGAAAATAGAATTGAAATCACTTAACCAATAGCAAATTGAAACTATTTATCACTTTTGATTTAGATCTCAATCAAACTTCAAAACTTCGATGAAACTCACTCGCAATAAAATACAGTCGTAAAGAAAAGAAATTTCATTTTAACGAATATGAGATGTTAATAACTTTGTAGAAAACGTATCGGACGGCCTCGGTGGCGTGGCGGGCGATTGCTCGGCAGAGACGTAAGAGCGCGGGTTCGATTTCCGCTGCGGAAGAAATGTTTGCATGTTCTGCCAAAATTTCTTGCGGGTCTGGGTGTTGTGGTACCCTGGTACTCGTAGTTTCTGATACCCACGATACAGGGGATCCTAGTTTGGGGTCAGGACTCTGTATGTGACTGTTAGGTATTATTTATTTATTTATTATAATACCGAGTACCTATCCACCAAACAAAGGCTACCGAGCGAATGCGAACGAATCAGTACTATACATGCCGGTTTCTTTTTATGAACGAATTAGTATCGACGTTTGAATGATAACGAGAGATAACTTCAATAAAAGTCCCTAATCTCTTTCTGTTTTAACTTGTCAGAAAACGCATGATGTAAAATGATTCTCTTAGTTTGAAAATCACTTTCTAAACGTGTATCTTGGAACTAACTCCTGATTCCTACTGACTAGTATTCTGCCCTCCTAGTGAAGAAAGCAGTAAACTATGTCAACATGTTTTGATACGCGAGTGAGAATAGACTGTTGTATTTTGTTAGGCGATTCTGAATATGTATCTAATTATTTTTTGTCAAAAATGCTAGTTACTGCGTTCTTCACTAGGAGGTTACTATTCGCTTGCTCTCGTTCGGTTGGTCCGTACCCAGCTTTATAAGATCTTGATTATTCCAAAAACGTTTTTAATTAAAGAGGAACTCGCGCTACATAAAATTTTACAACCCTTTAATAAGACGTAAAAGTGCTATAACTGCTATTAAGTTATAGTTTTAACGAGGAATATTAATGAATATCGCGCGCCGCAATACGTTTTTGACGCGATTATGGTTTTAATGTGGCGAAGGGATTCCAATTTATAATGAAATTGCTTTTGAAGCGTGTTAACACTGAGCTTACATATTTTATTGCTGAGCAATGAGTATGATTGATATATTTTACTACCATGCAGTAAAATAATATTAAAATATATATTTTTAATAGCTCTAAATAACACTAATATAACTAACTAAGGTCTTTTACCATCATAGTAGTTTATTTATACAGCGTCAGGAGGCAACTTTTACCTTCACAAACGGGACGCTGTAGTGCCCGGTACAAATCATGATGGAGTAGGCTTGCCCAGCACCTATTCCATCCTCTCAGCTTAGTCGGCCTTGTCCACAGGAAAGACAAACGGTGAAGGAAAACATCGTGATGAAACCCGCGGCTTAGTCAGCTCCGCAAGTGTTGACACTAATAATATAAGAATGCTAAAATTGTGTGTGTACCTAAATGAGTGAGTGTGTGTATTTTTTATGTGAGCACTGGTGGTTCAGTGGTATCAGTTCTAAGGTCGTATGTTCAAATCCGATCGGACACCAGTGGATTTTTTGTTCGAAAAAATGATGCGCTGTTCCAGTTCTCTCAAACGGTGAAGGAAAATATCGAGAGGAAACCGGCATGTCGTAGAACCTTAGAAGTTCGAAATCTTTATAGTGCACGAAAGAAGCACATGAGGTGCACTTTAAATCCTTTCACCACACTGGTTTGAAAGAACTAGTGACAGGACTAGTAAATTTGCACCTGTTCGTAACGCGACCAAGCGTGGAAGATACAGGCAAGAAACCATGTTTGGCTTATTTTTTTGGAAAACTATCCCTTTACAATCAAGTTTATAAAACGAGTCGGATATTTTATAAACTTCTCTTTATTAGTCTTGAAAAACACTTAGTGACATGGCATAACATGTAACTATGCTACTTTTTATCGGAATGCTAAACAAAGAAAACTCCATCAAACAAAAAACATACGGCCAAGAAAATGATTATACCTTAAAGTAGTAAGTCTTCTACTAGTGGTATTATACACCTCTATACCTAGTGTGAACACAATAAACATTTTACTAAC
Organism: Scotopteryx bipunctaria; assembly: GCA_949320045.1. Taxonomy (NCBI): domain Eukaryota; kingdom Metazoa; phylum Arthropoda; class Insecta; order Lepidoptera; family Geometridae; genus Scotopteryx; species Scotopteryx bipunctaria. Next base: position 4,556,029 of record OX439450.1, on the reverse strand, counting down.
AATAGCCAGTATTTCTAAGTGAAATATAAAATACACTTTTCCTGTCGTCCCCTATAAGTCAAGCAACTTTAGCCGTAAAACCAACGAACCGGGTTAGATAAACGTTAAAATTGAAATCGTTTTACAACAAAACGGAGCGAAGAACAAAATCTTTAACTATTTCTGCATTTTTTTGTGATCATCATAACCATTGATATCCAACTAGGATATCAATGACCTACATCGTCAGCTGTACTTCTGTGCTGGACTGGAAGTAAAGAAAAAGCATAGAATGTGTCCAGCTGTTTCTCTCCCCGAGCATGTCGTAAAAATCGATTAAGGGAGAGTATTACGCATATACTGACATGAACTCAAAGTCTATGTCAGTGTGTCCTTTACGTCCCGGATCCGTTACAACATAAATACACCTTCTCTAAAGCGACACTAGATACTGTAACTGAATAAACTTAATGTACGTCTAAACAATACTTTAAAAAGTTTCAAATAGATAAAATACATTGTCTGGGATGTTTTAGAAACATAATGGAGGTATTATCACTTTCCTCTTGAACAATTTTATGCTAGTTTTAATCTTTCTTTGTTAGTTGCAAGTAAATACTTTAAACAAAGTATTCTAACCTGGTATACTCTAATGCCCTGTTCCAATATTCTACTGACGGATGCTGGATCGTTAATTTGAATAGCAACGTTCGTCAGTTGTTTTTTTTGTCAAAAAATTTATAACGTTTTTTGACAGATGACAGACACTGTTATGATAATGACCAATCCGTCGTCTGTAAATTGAATATTACAACTGAGTATATACTCGTTAGTAAGTAGTTCTGTTTATGTCTATATCCCTCGCTTAGTGTGATAAAAGGAATAAAGTGTACTTCAAAGGGGCTCTTTTCGAACAATTGATACAATGAAACGGTAGCATTTATCCACTTTTGCATAGTGACAAGCTGCGTTCGGCTACTTACATAATAAATACATGCATTTTATCACACCCTGTATCCCAAATAGAGAGGGCAGAGCTACAAGTTGTTGCGAATGTCTTGCTGTTGTAGCTAGGTAAAACACAAACTTGTGAAACTGGATTTATTGCCAATATGTTACATTTAATTGGTTTAGGTATTTGTACAAAATAAATTCGCGCCGGACTTCCGTTATTTGGCGTTCAAAACAGTAATCATAAAAAAACTTGCAGCCACTCCTGACTCAAAGTCCCAAGATGAATAATGATGAACCATTGTAACAGGATATTATCCCTTAGTTGACTTTTACGACATGCTCGGGGAGAGAAGCAGCTAGATGCATTCTATATTCTTTCTTTACTCCCAGTCCAGCAGAGAAGTAAAGCTAGTAATTATGCAAATAGTGATAATAACTTTATAACTATAATCTTTCTGCAAAGTGATTTACACGCGTTGTTGTCTTAATATACGCCTCAGTTTTCGGCCATTAGTGTCGAGGAGGCACTAAGTGAAACTTGAATTATATGCGATTGTCTAGACGACCCATTGTAAGAAAAACAAATTAATTCCCCTTCTATTGCACGGCTAGAAAACTAAATGTACGCAGGATTTATGGCTTCTATTGAATTATGGTGCGCAAAGCGAAGTGAAAATTAGACTCAGTTTGTGTGAAAAAACGTGGAAAGTTTCGTTCGAAGCAAAGTATTGATAGCTATAAATTAGAGTGTGAATGGATGACATTAAGCTGAGAGCCTGTCCTATACGAGCTAGTCGATATTGCTTCATTATGAATTGTAGAAATTACGTCACTTCAAAATTAACAGTTCATACTAATAAGAACTAGCTCTTGAAATAAACTTACAACTAATACAAATATGACTTACAAAATACATAAGAAACAGTTGGGCTATCTCAAGGCCGTTGCAAAAGGCCCATATTATATTGCCCAGCAGTGGTAAAATAATAGCTAGAATTGTATAAATATCGCATGTACTCGTTTAAGACCATAATACAAGCTTACACTAAGGATAACAGTTTAATCCGAAACACTATGACACTGGTGACAATTCCTACCAAAAAGTTGCGTCACTTCGTCACAATATTTGTCTTGTAGTCTTCAGTGACCCTTTGACTCATGCGGCTTGGCTCATCTAATAATGCACTTAATGGTTCATACTCGTACTTGCGTGCTCTATGATTGATCATTACTCCAAAAAAAAAGTGTCGTCCGAAAACTTTTTTCGAACACATTTAAAAGTTTCGCGAGGTTCGAACAGTAAATTCAAATGAAGTTCGGGATTAATAGTCGCAATGCACGACTAATTCTTTCTAGAGTTGGAAACTAATTTGTTTCGGTGTACTTGTAAGCAGTCAAATATTTATTCGTGGCGTTCGAAAAGATTTGCAATTGACTGCGAAATTAGATGTAAACTGTTTTTTTAGGTCGTGGCTTTACAAATAAACTATTGGTCTAGTAATTAGGTTTTTTAAAGTAGTTCTTTAAATTGGATTTGTTTTGTTTATTTATCTTCTGTTTACGAGTATTAGAAGCGGTATCATGCATAAAGTAAAATGTGATACGTTCAACTGACTACTAGATGGCGTTACATGACAACGAAGTCAAAATCTATGTTCAAACGAATTGATTTAATTTTGTCTAAGTAAGTAAGTAAGTTCGTATGAGTTAGTGGCCAACTCTAGTGACGGAGTTTTTAGGCCGCCTAAAGGCCTCCGTCATGGTTTAACGTCTTAAGAGCCGTAGGTACTTACATTATTTTGTCTAATCTCTTGGATCTGTGAATAGATTTAGAGGTAGAGGTAGGCAAAAAAAGTGAATTTTGTGCAAGAGGATCTCCTCTTGCACAAAATTCACTTTTTTTTCACAGAGATGACGGCAGAAGGGAATGGATGAAGAAAACATGCTTTCTCTCTACTAGCTTACATAGAGTCGGATAAAGGAAGGAAGATGATGATGATGAATTTCTTATTAGACAAATCAATAGATAACAACACATTTCCTTGGGTATTCCGTAAAATGTTCCAACCTTTTTATTTCCTAAAAGCAGCGACATGTTCGATAAAAACCATCGCTCTTATATAACTACATTCAAATTTAATCTCGTTGAGTGCAGGAGTGATTGACGATACTGGACCGTGCTGGCGTACGTTTTATTTATTATGCGACCCTAAGCCCTTAACATCTCATTCGTTTGGGACAATTCGGAACCCATTACAGCTCACCGTAAACAGAGTTATCTTCATTTGCATTTTAGTGTAATTGGAATTTTTCAGTACTTCATTTTCATTTGCATAACTATTTAAAAATAAAGATCTTGTCTGATCTTTTTATAGAGCAATGTTTGGTACAGTAGTAGGATGGGTGACTTTGTACGGCAATTTAATCTGGAATGTTTTATTCTAGCTTATACAATTGTTCACAAAACTAGATTTCACCCTCAACTTCGTTTTCTGGTTTTAGAGATAAAAAGAAAAATGGTACTCTCCGGCCCTTGTACTATCTCTTTGCAAAAATAAATACAAACCAATAAACACACTTGTCATCTATCTATTTTTATAATCTACTTTGATGAAAGCCTCTACAGTCTACAGCCTACGGCGTAGCTCTCGTAGCAATTTCGTAGTATCGCTACGTTTGCTCTTCTCAGTCAGTGTATCGGTACACTCATTTGTCACTTGTGAATAATAGAGGTGCGTACCCAGATTCACGACGGTCGTCGAAATTATCTCGTGCTCGCTAATTGTGAGGCTCACACATTAAATATTCTGCAACATATCGTGCCATCAGGGAAGATGTTATGTAGAAAGCTTGTTACAATCAAGTTACAAGTTGTTACAACTTCTGTCAAACCAGTGTGGAGATTACAGTGACCTCAAAGAGTACTATTTCTGTGCTTGAAGGTGTGTTTCGCTACATTTTCAGAAAACCTTGTTGGATTGTTTAGAATCCACATTTTAAAAGATGCTAGAGTATCTTACAGAGTATTTTCAGATCCGGATTAATGGCTGAACGGATTTGATTATACTTGTTACATACATACATAGTAAATGTGATGACATAACAAATAAACTACATTTTATCTGCGAGCAAAACCCGAGCATGGAAGCCAGTAGGTACAAAATCGTTGAGAAAACCACTAGCTTCAATCTGCTTTCTATGTGAATGTGGCGTAACCCACCACCTAGTCGAGATTACCACTAATTCACGTACAGAATAAAATACAGCGCTGTAAAGTTATCAACAAGAATGGGACTTGCGAGCTCTAATGGCCCGCAAGGGACCAGTTCTTTAATGGTCACTCGTAAATTGGACGAAAATAATTAAAATCGTACGTCCGCACTACTACTCTGATTTTCAGCTAGTTCAACAAATAAAATATACGAACGAAATAGATAAAAAAGATCAAACAAATTACAATTTTCTGTCAAACAAAATATGCAAAAGTTTTAACATTACATATAACAAAAAGATAAAATTAAATAAATAATGTTTGTTGATTTGGTTCCTCTAGGAATAGACATTTTTCGATTTTGCTTAAGTGGAACAAGGGCGGGACGATTGTGTAGTGTAGATATTGTTAGTAAAAAAGTCATATTTGTCATAATACATTGATAATGCTTAATAGACTTCGTACTTAAGACAGTGCAGAACCCATAAGACATGCTGTGCTACACATTTTTCAAAATTGATTTAGTATTATGTTAGTTTGAGCTCATTGACACGACGAATGAATTTGAGTCCATCGCTTATCTCCGAATACTAAACGTGACTCAGAGTTGAGCACGTCTCATGTCACGGTTTTTCGACAGTTTTTGATGAAAATCTGTCAAAAAATCGTCACTTGAGATGTGCTCAACTCTGAGCTGCGTTTGAGTATTTGGGGGTCAGTGCGATATTTTGTTAAATAACAAAAAGAAGCTCAATGGTTTTTAAATCATCAGAAGATTGCCCGTTTTTGTTTATAGCTGTCGATTTTTTAAAGAGTGAGCTAGCTGCGTGCAATTAAAGCAGTGTCCAGTAGTAGACCAAAACACGGCCATTAGGAGCGAGTAGATTCGAATAGCACAAAGGGTTTTCCGTTCAATGAATAGGATCGTTTTATAGTTGAATGTGATCGTCTGATATAGGGACACTAAACTGTCCACAAAAATCTGTGTAGCTTTTGAGGCTGAGAATTTAGTTCTGTTCATTCATTATTCACAATCATAGATTTAGTAAATGTGTATGACCGATAATAAACAAAATGTTATTTGGCAATAGAACTCAAAATAATATCAATAATAATAATACTGAAGATAGCAAATTTTACTCTAAGGAAATATGCCTTTATTTTTAAAAAGAAGCAAAATTGCATTCAATTATTTTTGAAAAAATGTGTACTACACCCGGAAATCGAACCTACTAACTTCCATTAGCAATATTTAGCAGTGTGCAGTTCAGTAAATTTTTTGTCATTTTGGCCATTGGATATTTTATCATTGGACGCAAGGCAATTTTTATTTTTATTTTTGTACAACTATGGTCTCCATCAACTACTCTATTTTGTAACCAAATCCGATCATCATTGTCAAGGCATAAAAAAAAGTTAAATGCCAAAAGTTGGCTGATATTTTTTCTGCTTTGCACCAATATAAGACCTTTAACACAGGTATAATAAATAAATAAATAAATAAATAAATAAATAAATAAATAAATAAATAAATAAATAAATAAATAAATAAATAAATAAATAAATAAATAAATAAATAAATAAATAAATAAATAAATAAATAAATAAATAAATAAATAAATAAATAAATAAATAAATAAATAAATAAATAAATAAATAAATAAATAAATAAATAAATAAATAAATAAATAAATAAATAAATAAATAAATAAATAAATAAATAAATAAATAAATAAATAAATAAATAAATAAATAAATAAATAAATAAATAAATAAATAAATAAATAAATAAATAAATAAATAAATAAATAAATAAATAAATAAATAAATAAATAAATAAATAAATAAATAAATAAATAAATAAATAAATAAATAAATAAATAAATAAATAAATAAATAAATAAATAAATAAATAAATAAATAAATAAATAAATAAATAAATAAATAAATAAATAAATAAATAAATAAATAAATAAATAAATAAATAAATAAATAAATAAATAAATAAATAAATCTTACTTATATTATAAATGCGAAAGTTAGTGAGTTTGGATGTTTGGATGTTTGTGCCTCAATCACGCCTAAACGGCTGAACGGATTTGAATGAAACTTGGAATATACATAGTACATGTACTGGATTAACATATAGGCTATTTTTTATCCAGATACCACGCGAGCAAAGCCGCGGGCGGCAGCTAGTATATTATAAATGCGAAAGTTTGTGAGTTTGGATGTTTGGATGTTTGTGCCTCAATCACGCCTAAATGGCTGAACGGATTCTAATGAAATTTGCTACAGAGGTAGATCATACACCAGAATAACATATAGGCTACTTTTTATCCTGAAAAAGGATCCCAAAATGGAAAAAGGATTCAAAAAAATAGTCAAGATAACACATAAAACCTTCATCGATTTGTAGTTGTAGTAATGACATGACTTTAATCCGACTTATGAAAAATTTTGACATTTCATATCAATCAAAATTTTGCAAAGAAGGAAGAAAATCATCGTATTTCTGTATAAATTACACATTACTTTCTTAAAATAACATGTAAATGGTTTGTTGCTGAAGGGGCCATCCCACAAATCGAATACAAGTACCATTTCCTCAGAATTAAAACAGTCTTTTTTTTTCAGATTTATTGTATCAATTTATTGTATCATGTTTAACGCTTTGACTTTCTTTGGAAGTGTTGAAAGACTGGAAACTTGTGAACCCTGGAAGCATTCAGTGCAGTGCTACAAATCTGCTAAGACTATGGTTGCTAACTGCTAAGAATACTGCGTCGTCGCCTGACTAGATAAATCATCGGGCCAATGATCCTGAAGTCTTATCAGGGGATGTCAGTCAACCTGCGTCTTAAAATCGAGCTTCATTTTATTACGTTGAAATTGTTGATAAGTTTAATAAAGGCCTTTTAATTATTCCAAATATTTTTTATTGTATTTACATGCAGGTAATCTATTGTATCTAGGTCCCCCAACCCACAAAGAGGACCTCTGAGGACCCTTGTGACGGGTAAAACAAGCTGGATCTTCACATAGTATGCCTTACTATTTACTACGAAATAAATAGGCGAATGAAACAAACTTGTACAGGTAGCAATAAATCTTGATATAGGTAGGTACTTGAATAACTTCTCTGCTGAACTGGAAGTATAGCAAAAGCGTAGAATGCGTCCAGCTGCTTTTCTCCCCGAACATGTCGTAAAAGACGATTTAAAGATAGTATCCTCTCGAACATAATGGACCACCTATATGGGCGATGGGCTGATAACCTGTCACCATGGTTCGCCTTATCCATCTTAGGACTTTTAATCAGAAAAGGCTCCAAGTTTTCATTTGTTTAGTTGTAGCTCTGCCCAACCCCTCTAGACATACGGGCGTGATAATATGTAAGTAATAACTTACTAGAATCAAATTGAATTAAATTGAACTGACGAGTTTACAGTTCGAAGCAACAAAAATAGTAAGTAAAATAAGAATAGGTATAACAATACCTCGAAAAAGCCCAATTTTTTAACTCAACGTAGTTTTAAAACCATCTCTAAGACTCTAGAAGTTAACGAGCGAAGCAAGCCGAATTTTTTAACTCGCTTCGCTCGCATTGGCTTGAAGCTCGCTTCGCTCGCTAACTTCTAGAGACTTCTAGAGATGGTTTAAAGTTAGATTAAGCAAAAAAATTCGGCTCGCTTCTCTCGCATTGGTTTGAAGCTCGCTTCGCTTGCTAACTTCTAGAGACTTCTAGAGATGGTTTAAAGCTACATTGAGTAAAAAACATTGTTTAACAGTACTTTATGCATTACTAAATGATAAGCAAGTGCGCAGTGTCTGTGACATTTTTTGTTACTTACATTGAGCTGCAAACAACAAGACACAACAATTTGCCACTAATCATCCGCGTAATATAAACGTGACCTAAAGTTCATTGTTTGCTGTAGGTAATAGGTGTTATAACTAGGTAGGTACCGTGACTTGAGAGTTTCAAAGTCGTGAAGGTGTATACGCTTTTTCTGTTTTAAACTAATAGATGGCGTTAGGTGTATTGAAATTCCCGAAAAACTGGATTTAATTTCGTACTAACTATTAAGTGTGTTGTGTCTTAACTATGTCCATCTTCTGAACTGGTTAGTAGGTTTTTATTTCGAACTATTTGTCGCGGGTTACAGCTAGTAAATAAATAAATCTCTTATGTCTAAATAACTTAGCTGTTAAGAGTTAGCGACGTATATTTAGTTTTCAAGCATAGTTTGAACTATATTTCCACTACATCCATCATAAGCGGCTTTGCACCAGCATGAAATAAAGACGTCCCCTTCGAAGACTATCAATCAGAGGTCCTCAGCATGCGTAACGCTGAACTTGTCAGACGTTATCTATGGCAGGCCATTGGAGCGGGTAATAGCTATTTACCTGAAGCTGAGATGTGACAAAGTGTGGGATCCAGTACTGCAATGAAGTAATATTTTCATGGTCTTCATAACTAAACTCAACGACCTCTAGCTCGGCTGAGACGCAAGAGGCGCGAGTTCGATTTCCGCTACGGGAGAAATGTTTGTATGTTCTGCAAGTATTTTTTCTGGGTCTGGGTGTTGTAGTATATGTATTTACAAAAATATGTATATACAGTCGTGGTCAACTAATTAGGGACACTCTCTAGTTAACCGAATTGTGAATTTAATTTTTCTTTTCCAACGAATCTAAAAAGAATTGCAGATTTGTTACATGTAAAAATAATTAGTCATTTATGTGGCCGATAAAAAAATTATAACAACCTTATGAAGACCTTAACTTTTTTACAGTATCGCTGATAGATTATCACAGTACTATTTTTACATCAACGCTGGCTGGCCATTTAATTAGGGACACAGAGAATATGCGTTTTATTTTCAAAATTTGAATCTAAATAATTTATTTATTTCTTCTCATATTGTTTCGGTGTAGTTTTGGCAGCAATCCGGATTTTAAATTTTTAAGCCGTGAAAATTATTTTGAATAAAATGGGCAGAAATACAAATTGCAATGCACCACAACGAAAAATTATTATGAAGTTTGTCGAACGTAAGTTTTTCATACCGAAAGATAGCAGATTATTTAAATTATTGTTTAAGAACTACGGTGTCCAATGCAGTACAACATTTCAAGCGCTTTGTACAACTTTAGATGTGTCCAGAAAAAAAAGATCGAGAAAAACAACCCCCCCACGAAGACGGAATGATAACCAGGTTAGCTAAAAATGATCCCTTTTTAGGCTCTGTTTTAATTAAACACGAAGTGTTTGGGGCAGACGTAAGGGCCGGTGTATCAGCGAGGACCGTTCGACGAGTCTGGTAACTCTGGTAGAAGCAGGGTTGTACGGAAGAGTGGCTCGCATTGTTGAAGAAAGAACATAGAAATGCATGTTTGTCGTTCGCACGTAAATATGGACATTGGACCTAGTCCAATGGCAACATGTATTATTCTCTGACGAGACCAAGGTTAGGTAATTTGATTTCTTCAATTGGAAGGCAATACGTACGGCGTCCTGCAAAAGCAGAAATGAATCCGAGATTCACAAAAAAGCAGGTGAAACACGGCGGTGGAAACATTAAAATTTGGGGTTCATTTTCTGGACGTAGGACCTGTGCGGAAAGTTCAGGGTAATTTAGACCAATATCAATACAAGGCGATATTAGAGGAAACTATGCTTCTCTATGCTGAGGAACAACTCCCTATTATATGGACGTTTCAGCATGATAACGACCCGAAACATACAGCCCATTCAGTCAAGTCGTTTCTCATCAGTCAGTCTGTATCAGTGCTAGAATGGCCAGCAAATAGCCCGGACCTTAATCCAATCGAACACCTTTGACACGAAATCAAGAAAAAAGCTGCCGCTTATCGTACCACAACTTTAGATGAACCTAGGGAAGCTTTTTGTGAGGCATGGCCAAATGTTGCTATCGAAACATGTCAGAAACTGATAATGTCTATGCCACATCGGTGTCAAGAGGGCATTACTAACAAAGTTTTGCTACTGGGTACTGATTTTACCTGCAATACAACGGGATTGAGTTTAGGAATTAGAAATAAAGAAAATACTGCAGATTTTTAGTTTCATTTTACTCTATTTATCATTTTACTTTACTGTCCCTAATTAAATGTCCAGCTACAGAATAAACTTATATTGAATATGTGTTTAAGATTTGGCATTATTTTTATTTTATTTTATTTTTTAATAATTTATTTACTGCAATTTATAGCATAATAATCGGACCAAATTATGTAAATAATAGTAACTGAGAAATCAATAGGGTTTAATATTTAAAAATACATAACCAGGTTTTTCTCTTCACTACCTTTAATGTCCCTAATTAGTTGACCACGACTGTAAGTATTCTATCAGCAATCTGGTTCCCATAGAACAAGCTTTGCTTAGTTTGGGCTAGATGGCGTTGTGTGAAATGTCCACAAAATTTATATTATTTCTTTATTAAATTAGAGATTGCAGCTTTAGCCAGCTTTGCCAATTAGTGATTGTCATTGTTGTTGGTGGAATAAAAGACATATTAATGCAAACACCCAAATAAATAATAAATATTTGTGGACATTTCACACAGCGCCATCTAGCCCCAAACTAAACAAAACTTGTACTATGGGAACCAGATGGCTGATAGAATACTTATATACTTTTTTTTGTAAATACATACTTATAATACATAATACTACAACACCCAGACACGGAAGAAATATTTGTAGAACATACAAACATTTCTCCCGTAGCGGGAATCGAACCCGCGCCTCTTGCGTCTCAGCCGACTACTCGCCCGCCACGCCACCGAGGTCGTCAAAGATTGTTCGTCAGAAAACTTCTCATGGGCATCAAAAAGTATTAGAAATACACTTTCATGTTTGTCTTGCTTATTTCATACTATCATTGGTACGTGCGCTTGTAGTCTACAATTTTATTACTTCTTGTACGACTTTACAGAACAACGTCAATTGAGATGTGATACACTTTGAAGGAGCGATACTATGTCCATGTTCGGATTATCATGTCTCTCATTCGATTTTGATTATTTTTAAGATACGAGAAGATTAGCGAGGGTCGGTCGTTTGTCGCAATTTCAGGAGTTATTTTGAAATTGAAGATTACGTTGGTTTCGATCCGCTGGTTTTGATTTGGGTTTGATGGATTACGGTTTTTTCATCTATTTGTTTTCATCATTTTCATGAAAATTATTTGCAAAATACAAGATCACGAATACTGATGAATGGCCGCTTTCAATATTCTACTAACAGATGACGGATCGTTCATTACTATAGCAACGTTGTTATTTGTCGAAAACGGTCATACGAGTCTTAAAGATGTGTGTAGCGAAGCTTGATTTATTTATTTGTGTTTTAAAATGAGTACGCGTTAAAGCATAATATTAACGCGACAGCTATTGATTTTATAAAGTTTAAAGCATGCCAAAGTCAAATAAAATACTATATTCAAATCTTTGAGAAACTTTGGAGGATATACATACACAAATTGCAATTTTATTAAATGCGAATTCATGTTTGAAATAAGTATCAAACGTTCAGCTGAGAATTGTAAAGCCCTAAAGAATTGCCTCATGCGAAATAATTTAACTTCGAAACGAGTTCTTTGACTAAAATTAAAAGTCGTCTCTCCTCTTCCAATAATTCTGCCTACTCGGTGCCGCCGCTCGAACTCCCTATTGAAATCAGGAGATTATTCATTAAATGATACTTTAGCCGTCTTGCAATTACGAGGCCAACTTAAAAACTTTACTCACAATTGGTAAATAATTATAATTATCACTGTGGCTCCCTTTGGTGATTCGCAAAAAGGCAAAAGTGAACAACTTTCGGTACGCCCTTCTGATTATTAAAATTTCCTACTACAAAACGTTTTAAACATTTATTCGCTTGTCGAATTTGTACTTTCAAACGTTGACTTTAGACCTAAATTTGATTGAAGTATTTCCCAGATAACGATCAAAGCAGAGTTTGATTTTGCGGCGATAATTGCGGCGAATCCTTAATTATTTTGAGGGTAAACTTTACCGAAGTTAATTTGACGCTTTATGTGGACTCCTTTTAATGGACACTCTTTTGGTGACTCCCAATTCATTTGGTTGACTGGAATATTCATTAAAACCGCGAAGCATGACTGATATAACGAGAGAAAGCTTTGATACTTCAGACCCGCAGGTGGTAAATAAATTTAAATTTCATAGTTGAGACAGAGCTTTGCACATGTATTTCCATGCAAAATATTGTTCAAAATACAAAGCAGACTGTGTATCGCGTCCCTGCAATACGAAACGTGCGGTATACACAACGCTACGAATTTATATCACAGAACCCTTTTAGCATTCCCCTCGCAAATCCTGCAGATATACCTAGCATGCTAGGTAGGCCTAGGTAGCGTTGGGGCGAGGGTTAGGGAAGTAATTATAGGGGAGGCATCAAGTGTGTCAGTGAGTGTGTGACTAAAACACGAGGGCTGGTGAAGAAGTGTGCCGTACGCATCAGTTCACTATGTCAGTGCTGATCTTTTGAAGACGGATATGGGTATCTGTGTTATTTTGGGGGATCTTTTTATTTCCCGCTACTTATGAGGCTGTTTGTTTACAGTTTTTTTTTAGTTTTTGATGGGTTTGAAATAAATATTATGCTTTTAAGGTAGTTTAAAGTTGAAGTATCGAAGTAAATTTTGAGTGAAATATCAGAATGGTATAAAGTATCTCAGTGATTTTTATCTCTGTTTGGATGTATATACAAAATCAAAACAACTGGTGTATTTTATAATGACAGTTTCTATTTGTATCAAAGTTATTTTAGTGAAAGTCGCTTCCTGACGCTGTATTTAGTATAGATGGTAAAAAGGCCTTAGTTTATTTGATAAGCAATATACGCAAAACCCAAACTTGGATGTTTACATCGATTCCCAATTTCAAAGTCTACACAAAAAACAAAGCGTCCGGCAAACTACAGGCTACACCGAACAAAAGTAGCAAAACCTCCTCCATCACTCGATTGTCAAAAGCAAAAATCGGGATCAAAATTGCAACTTTTTAATATGGCTGCTATATTGAAGGTATTCATCAGTGTGATTGTATCGCCGCTTGGGGTCGGGCGCGGCCCTGGCTGTTGCCAGGCGAGGGGTGCCTGCTACCTAGGAAGTTAGATTATTGGACGCGGCTTGTTGGTACCTATTTGTGCAAAAAACGTAGAAATTGCAAACGTAGATACAGTGGTATTTAGGATACCTTATACGAGAAAGGCCAATAACAACCAAGATAAACAATGACAATGAACCTCTCTGCTGGACTGGGAGTACAGAAAAAACATAGAATGCGTCCAGCAGCTTTTCTCCCCGAGCATGTTTTAAAAGTTGACAAAGGGAGAGTCTCTCCGATATGATGGACCGATATGGGCGATGATCACCTATCACCATGGTTCACCATATTCATCTTAGGTGTTTGAATCAGAAGTGTCTGCAAGTTTTCTTATGATTACTCTTATGATTCTTATTGTCGCTCTGCCCACTCCATTAGGGATATATGTGTGTTAATATGTATGTATAAATATGTCTTCCAAATAAATAAATAAATAAATAAATAATCAATGCTCGATCAAAAATTCAACTGAATATTGGCATTCGTAATTGATCCTTGTGTAATAAGTTTTATTGCTACTCGCACCGAGATATTTTCTGAGATTGTTAATTTTGTTTTAGAGCATATGCGTCTTGCGTACTCTAGGCATTTAATCTTACGTTACTGCTTCTCGCGTCACTACTTCCCTCGAGCCGGTGAAGGAAAGCCATGTTGATGCGCACTTAAATGATTATTTTTATCACACATTACACACTTCTCTAAACTCTTTTTAGATTCTATGATATGCCTATTTTCTCACGATACGTTTACTTTAACTATTTGATCGTACTGGTATCACGATACAAAAAATATTAATGACCACTTCTAAGTTTTACGCCTCCATGGCACTCAGCATTGTAGACACCCTATAGGTATGATTATCTGCGGATGAAGCTAGGGGATCTGAGTAGGTACATGCGTTGCTAGGTTACGTCCCCCAAGGTCACAAGTTTTATAATCATATGTATACGGCATCTGTAGACGGATTAGGGGACCTGGCGATCGATCATTTCGTCTCTTGTTTTGGCCGAATATTTGGACGGTTTCAACGAGGCATGATATAATGTTTTGAAATTGGAATAATATGAGAACGGTGTCGACTGTGAAGTCCCAATTCAGATTTTCCACTTGATTATACCTTTTCCAAATTCAATGGATAATTAAAACTTTAGCTTATTGGTCTAAATTCCATTAATTATAAAAAATATGATATTAGTAATTTTTAATTTCGAGAAAATCCTTTGTAAAGGGGAATGTATTTAGTATCATCAACCTTCATTTGCCATAGTGAGTTACGTATATTTTATTCATGTGAGTAACTTTTGAAATATTTTTTCATTTCATAGAACGTCTGAGGGCACGTGGTTCAGCGTCAATAGGAATCTTTATAAATGGCAGTTCTATTATTAATCAAATTGCTATTTATGAAGAAGCCCAACTAGTTTAAAAATCTTGTAAAATGTGTTTTATATTGAGAAATTAAAAAAGTCACGTGACTTGCGTCTGGGAGCCGCGCGAGTTTCCAACTATTTGTACCTACTTCTTTGATTGCTTTTCGCGATGCAAATAATTAAACCTTATAAAACGGGAGTTTATGAAACGGTGTTTCTGACCTTTGAAAGGAAAATGAACTAATGGAAATTCCGCGAAAGTTTATAATATTCCGCGGAAACTTTGTTTTATGTTTCGTTTTGGGGCTTTGATAAAGTGATTTTAAATTATGTATAGCAGAAAATATCCTTTTTAACTAACATTATTTTTACAGTATTACACGAATGTGGCTCAGTATTAACATTTCCGTCACAAAATCAAGAACGATTTTTTTGTGAACAAAATAACTCACTGAAAAGCGAATGCCGAACGAAAGCAATCAATAATGGATCTCATTGTTTCACGTTCAAACCAACTCATCTATTCGGTATTTTGCGTGCCTGCTATATTAATGACAATTTCGCGCCTGACCGAGCGCAATTCGAAGCGTTTGTATACCGCTTTGGCTCGTATTACTTGTTTTTTTTTACCCCCTACCACTCGAATAAATCCTGATGCGGTGAAGGCGAGTTAATTAATAATTTATGGACGAGGATTTGGAGTTTGGAAAGTGAAAAAGTAAAAAAATATTAGCGAAACTTGTATGAGCAGGAAATTATCGACATCCACTCCGTTTAAGCGAAAATCGTCTATTTATATTGGTCTAAGTATATTCCAAAACATGCAGGCCACTCCGCTCACTTTGTATGTTAAATCTAAAAACGAATATTAAAAAACCATACAATTATAATTTACAAATTTTTAAAGAAAAAGTTTGTGTATCTAAAGATTGCTTCAAATAATTAGCTACCTACTACTAGTACAGTTGTAAAAAAATATATTTATTTATCTATCTACTTGTATCTAAAGAAACCGCATCGGAGATGGAAAATAGAGGAAACTGCATCATTGCACCGACAAGAGCTAGCTCTTTTCACAATAATGGTATCTAGGTTAATAGCTTGAAATATTAATTAATATTAATTATTTGTGGACATTTCACACAGCGCCATCTAGCCCCAAACTAAGCAAAGCTTGTACTACGGGAACCAGATGGCTGATATATACTTTTTTTCTTGTAAATACATACAACACCTAGACCCGGAAGAAATATTTGCAGAACATACAAACTTTTCTCCCGTAACGGGGATCGAACCCGCGCCTCTTGTGTCTCAGCCGAGCACTCGCCCGCCACGCTACAGAGGTTGTCAATTACTAGCTACTTATTTTTATCTACCTACGTAGATATATGTCTGGATCGCTGAATACAAAAATAAATAGTACAAATACAAACAATAAACAATCACACGGCGGACAATTTGTTCGATCCACGAGCATTTTTCTTTCCTCTGGATGTCACCGCGTTATTTACGAGGGTCCCGCTCTGTTTTAATACCTTTTCATTAACAATTTTAAGGTTCAGTTTATTGAGGTCATAAATAACTCTCACAATCCTACTGCAAGAGAAAAGTAATGACAAAAAATCTAATTTGCAGGACGAAATTAACAATGGTTTTTAATGTCTGTAATTTGTATTAGTATGAAGAATATAAGAAACGGCTATGAACCTTTCTAATTACTTATTTCTGCCCTCATCCATAAGTTTTCCCTGACTACTCGGTATCGACTGTAGTAAAAATATATATGAAAAAGTGAAAATTTGTTTTACGAACGTAATATGAAATCGTAGGCAAGGTTAGGTAAGACATATCGGCGGGATGGAGTATCTACTCTGAATTTAGTACTATATCTATGGCACCGTATTGTACATGGTTCACCATATCCATCTTGGGACTCTTGGAACAGGAGTGGTTGCAAGTGTTCTTATAATTACTTGTGGCTCTGCCCATCCCATTAGGGATACGAGCGTGATAATTATGTATGTATGTACCTACTGTACATAGGTATCAGTTTTTACGTTCGCTAGCAAAAATAATATTTGGGAAAGCTCATGGTAGAACTCACACTTATAATCGATGAAATGTGTGCATTACTACGATATTCAATCAAAATCTAAAAATAATCATCTAAGCATTCATTATAATAATTTTAGGACAACAGACAATTTAACTACGCTCAATATTAATTATTTATCGACTACAATTAAAGCTGTTTCTATAACGTCTCACATCTGCGACTGCCTAAAGGGTGACCACACTATGAATACTAAAATAACTATCCCGATATTGACTTTTGTTCTACGTGACTTCATTCAGCACATTCCAACATTTTTACGGCGTCATACTAATTTTATTATTGGGATAATTTTATTAATGAAAATGAAATATAAAAATGGGTATTGTGTCAATTTGTTAATTAAGATACTTGCAATTCGTTAGTGAAAACTTGCTTGGTAAGTTACTTTATTTAATCAATATTAATAATTGTACTATGAGTTTGTAGAAATCGCCCAAACTACATTTTTTTTTGCTATTTACGAAGATAAGTTTAGTGAGGTTAATAAAAATAAATATAATTTTTATAATTGGGTATAACTTTTTACCACATACACACAAATATGCATAATAAACATAACCTAGCTGACCGGTTGTCAGTCTAGTAAAAACATTCTGATCATGAATCAACATTTTCCAAACGCATTTATCATTTTCTAGGTACCACAGTTCTGCTGCAGATAAAAGTTACTTTATGGCACGAATAAATAAAAGTATCGTAACAAGTTATTTAATCGATATCTTATTTCATAGAGGAAATGTCCCATGAATACGAAGACTCTCGATCACAAAGGCTATTCGATTCGGCTCACACCCTGAAACGCACGGACGGACACAGAATCGTTTCCTTCATTGAAATTGCCCGTGATTTTGTAACTATGAAATAGTTTGGAGCACAAAAAAGTTTGAAATGCCAGAAATGTGGTGTTGTAAATCATAAGTATTTAGGTCAAACTAGATTGTCCTGGGCTGAGCTAGTATATCCTGACACGCTTAGTATAACCGTCTCAGCTAGGCAAACTAGTTTGCCCTGGAATTGGGTTGGCCGATAACTACTAAGATCTTTTTTACCTGACCTTTTTTTAGACCTGATTTATACAGCGTCAGGAGGCAACTTTTACCTTCACAAAGGGGACGCTAGCTGTAGTGCCCGGGACGATTAGCTTGCCCAGCACCTTTTCCATCCTCTCAGCTTAGTCGGCCTTGTCCACTTGACATGGTCAATACGTGCGGAGCTGACTAAGCCGCGGATTTCCTCACAATGTTTTCCTTCACCGTTTGAGAAAACTGGCACATACATTTTTCGCACAAAAAAATCCATTGGTACACGACCAGATTTGAATCCACGTCTTTAGGATCGGAAGGCGGGGTCACTACCAACTAGACCACCAGTGCTCAGGCCGATAACATATACATGACGGCCTCGGTGGCGTGGCAGGCGATTGCTCGGCAGAGACGCAAGAGGCGCGCGTTCGATTCCCGCTGCGGAAGAAATGTTTGCATGTTCTGTAAATATTTCTTCCGGGTCTGGGTGTTGTGGTACCACGGTACTCGTAGTTTCTGATACCCACGACACAGGGAATCCTAGTGTGGGGTCAGGACTGTGTATGTGACTGTTGGGTGTTACTTATTTATATAAAAGTATTACGTAAGCATTGTAGCTCGGTATCTGATCTAAAAATATCAGCAGGTATTTATTTAAATAGCCACGTAGACGGGGTTTACTCGTGTCCATCCGTAGTCCATCCCCATTCACGGCACGTGCGCTCCTTTTTTCAACAGACTGTGTGCCCAGACTGAAATTACAGTGTTTTCACCACATCCCTCTATTTTGATTCCCTACTGTGGATGTTTACGCAGCTTGTTACGGCTGCGCTACTGTTATTTTGGAGCTTTTTAGAATATCAAGTTTACCCCTTCGTGGTTGTATCTGATTGGATGTTGCTTTTTATAAAAAAACTAGATAATACGCGCGATTTCGCTCGCATGATGTAAATTGTGACACCCCATAAAAACCATTTTTGAAGCTTTTTTTTAAATACTCTGAAACATTGTGTCTATTTATTATTTATTTAAATTATCAAAACACAGACATGTCTTAAATATCCGTGCAAACGTTGACACTCCATTTTACACTTTTTAAGGGCTGTTTTGAAAAATCTTGAAGCATATGCCCATTTATTTTGCATTTATAGTATCCAGACCGAGTTTCAAGTCAATCACTACGCGTTAAATAGTTTCATACAAACGTTTTCATCCCTTTAGGGGTTCAATTTCGAAAAATCCCGTCTTAGTGGGTGGTTTATAAAAGGATATATACCTATAACCTTTCAAGTTTCAGATTTCTAGCTTCATTAGTTTGACTTGTGCGTTGATTGCAGAAAAATGCTTATTGTTTTATGTAAATACATTGATTACATAACTTAGACGTCCCCCTACGCGTTATGAGGCACGGGGCAGAGAGCGGGGGTGACACAAAGGTAACGAGTAGCAGAGATGATTTTGATACAATGTGCAGAAAATTAACCCTCCGCGAGTCTGTGTTATCTCTGAATTGGCCTAACTAGTCATAATTAGCCTATAGTTATAGGAGTTCTTGACTTATATTAAATCAATTATAATATTGTTGCATTTAGCGGTACATAGCGGCACATAGCGGTACCAGATCAAGCAACTGCTTGATCTGGTACCGCTACCGTTTGGGCAAGTAAGTATTCCTTTAAAAAATACACATTTTACGTACAAAAATGCAACAATAATTTCCTGCTCGCTAGTTTAGTTATTTTGTAAAACTTGGGTACAAAACATTATAAGAACGCCCGACGTCGCAGACTGAGTATAATTTCATTGCAGAAATTCGATTTTAAAACACCGTCGCTTACACAAACAAATCGTAAAGCGGGGGTCATAAACATGAACACCTTACCTACTTGATTCAAAAGGAAATTGCTTATTTTACGTCAATGTGACGGGTTTATTCCCAGACTCTTACATTATCCGTTTGTAAATAAAAACACTTTTACGATGCCTTAAATAGTTAAATGTGCCCAAGACGTGTCAAGCCACAACTGTGTTGGATTCCAGATACCTAATTCTGAATATAATACCTATATAAGTCTCAACAATTCTCGTTGAGTATTTTTTACCAAGTACTATTTTTTCGATTTCGAATAGTATTTCAGTTACATAAAGAAAAAACCCTATTTAGACGCCTTGTTTTAGCGGCGCGGCGTGGGGAACAAAAATATAATCGTTATGAAACGATATCTAAATGATGAGTGAACCGTTTCATCGTTAGAATGTGGAACCCTAAACCGGGACGAAGAGAAGTTGTAGTCTGGCATCGATTTTGAAGGTGGGTTGTTGCCTCATTAGGGTTGTTGTCTAGATTGTAAGATTTATATTAGAATAAATAATTCTTCATAATATCTCTGTTACGTCCAAATTTACTGACGATTTTTTAACATTAGAGGTATAGCAATCGTTTTTATCATACAAATATTCGCCAATCAAATTGAGTCGAAAAATGGACAACTAGTTTTTTCTCTCTTCTAATTTAAGAGCTGTGCTCTTGTCGGTGATGCAGCTCTTTCCACTTGTTCCTGTCCAGCGCAGCCTCCTTGACCTCCTTATAAGACCCGACAGTTAACTTCTCCTTTACTTGGCTCATGTAGCTAATTCGTGGCCTTCCTCTTCCTCTCCTTCCTTCTACTTTTCCCTCTATGATGGTGTTAATAAAACTGTCGTGTCTTATAAGGTGGCCAATCTAGTTTTTTATCCCAGTTAAAACAAATACATCGAAATAGAAATAATTTTCACATTCATTCGAAGCACAACAGAGCAAAACACAAAATCAATGAATCAGAATCGGTCTGATAGACATGTCATAAATAATAAACAATTTTTTCTTCGAACGCTGATCTCCAAAGACCGTGGGAAAGAAGCGTCCTGTGTCTGAGACCACACCAAGCCTTTTAAGATTATTTATTATACTTTAGATAAGGTGCACAGCATTGAAACTATAAATATTTGTTTTTAATCGGTCTCTTGAGAAGTTTTATTTATGTGGCTTATTTTTTCTTTAATACTCGTAAGTAAATTAAATTTCGCTTCGCTCATATTATTCCAGGTCACGAACTGTGTAGGTATAATAAAGTAACTAATTTTCATCCAAATCGATTTTATAATATTAGTAGGATTAAAAAAAATATTAACTTCGAATCAAACGAACTTTAAATGGGTCTAGCTAGATCATTAGTTGAAATATTTTAGATGTTTATACGAGCATTTATTTTAAAGGTAATAATGTACATAATTAATCAGTCGCTGTACCATCAAATAGCTTCTAAATAAAAACATCTGTCCTAATTGAAGAGCATTCTTTTAGCAAAATATTTTCCATTTTATTCCATCAACCATTATTCCTCAATGAACAAGACTTCTCATAAATCATTTATTCTATCCTCCGGCGTCGCTCAGATTAAGAAAACAATGGATGACAATCTATCAGGGCCTTTGTAGACAATGGAGAACGATGGTACTAAGTGGAGCATTTTATTTTATATTTATCTTTAATTACTACACGGAGAAAAAGATCTATCTGAAATATAATGACGTGATCCGTTTGGGGAGGAAAACAAAAAGCGATTTTCTTTTGTTAGCTTATTGCTCTCAGGAGTATTCGTTATTCGAGCTCTGGCGTTTGAAGGGAAGTCAAACCTATTCTGTAATAAGCTAAGATGATTTTAAATAAAAAGGTAGATGCATAGCTAAATGCTTTCTATTTTTGGAAGGGAAAAGTGAGATAATTGACCGGTTTTCTCAGTCCCACACTAACTCAGGACTTTAAATCAGAAGTGGCTGCAAGTTTTCTTATGCTTACTTGTGGCTGTGCCCACCCCATAAGGAATACGGGCGTGATAATTATGAATGTATGTACATAACTCTATCAACAGAATATATTAACAGAATAAGATTTTATTACGAAAATTTGCCAATTTTGTTGAAAATCTATTTGTAAAACGTCAAAGGTCAAACATTAGTTAGATACACCTAAATAAGCTATCCAGCTGAGTACTTAGTCTGTAAATCCAGCTTTTGGTATTCAACGAAGAGCTTGATCCTTGATGCTTTGGCTCTACGAAGAGATGTTGCATCTCTATGTATCATGTACCGCATTGACAATGGAAAGTGTTCTTAAGAATTATTCGGATTAATTCCAGCCGCTGCTTTCCGCCATCATACACAACGACAGCAGTACATATACCATCCACATCATATGAATGGTTAGCAGTCCACAACTGTGCGGTTCACACGACAATTTCTGCCTCGCCTAACTGCCGTTTGGAATCTGTCGTGAGCGGTATTTCCGAACCGATACGATTTAGGGACCTTCAAGAAACATGCTTACTCCTACGTCGAAGACCACAACGCTTCGAAAAATTCAAAAAATTCGATGATCAAGATATAATAAAAAAACGGTCAAGTGTGAGTCGAATTCACAAGTTTCAAAAGTTAAAAAGTTCCCTTGTATTTTTTTTTATTCATTTTTTGTTGTCATAGCGAAGGAGTATAATACACTCCAAAATAGCCGTACTTTATCCCCCACGATATTTCCAAGCCTTCATCCGTATGTCAGAAGTTGCTGAAAGCCTTGAGTCGTGCGTATGACGGAAGTCAGATTGTCGCTCAAGCGATAAGTTTAGCAATCTATTGTGTTGACGTAAGTCAGGGGCATTTTGTGACAATCCTACTGATATTGCAATACTGAAATATACTGTGACAGTACGGGTAATGCACTAAGTTTTGTTTCACTATTTAATGCTTTTAATTCTCTGCTGGACTGAGTGTAAGAAAAAACATAAAATGCGTCCAGCTGCTTTTATCCCCGAGTATGTCGTGAAAGTGGACTAAGTGCTACTCCCCAACTTGATGAATCATCTATTTGGGCAATGGGCTGATCACTTGTCGCCATCATCATATCCATCTTGGGACTTTGAATCAGAAGTGGCTGCAAGTTTTCTTATGATTACTTGTGGCTCTGCCCACCCCATTAGGGATACGGGCGTGATCACAATGATCACGCCCGTGATGAAAAATGAATGAACTAATGAATTAAGATGAATAGATAAATAATAGTGACGCGTTGTCCATTTCTAAAACGCAAAACTATTATAATTTCTCTCTTAGACATCGGTAGTCTAGTGGTAACAGGTTCCGATCTCAAGGTAGTAGGTTTGAGTCCGGTCGTACACAAATGGATTTTTCTGCTCGAAAATTTAACGAGCGCTGTAGCAGGACTCTCAGACGATGAAGGAAGAAAACCGGCTTGAAAACGTGTTAAGTGCACGAAAAAAGCCTCTCTGAGGCGCACTTTAAGAGCTTGTAGTACCAGCAAAAACTTATGAAAGTAGCATGTCTATGAAAAAAAATTGTTTAATTTATAAATTCATTAAGATGAATAGATAAATCAAAAACAGCGTCGCATCGTCCCACCGATAAACTACTAAAACGAATGCTCACCGTCTTAATTTCAGTTCGGACAAATAAATTAAAACTTTATACCGTCATAACGATCTCAATTTAAAGCATTGGCTTAAGAGTCATAAATCGTCGTTTGGGGACGGCAGGACATTATTAAAATACCACATCGCGCGATCCTAATTAAATTTCACACAGGAGACTATGTGAGTCGTTAAATTTTACAACCCTTTGAGTTTTCATCAGTGAGAGTTTATTGTCTGTTTATTGTCAGTCGACTATGTGAGGAACTTTATCACACAGACTATTTGGAATTGTAATTTTATAATGATAACTTATTTACAGGCATGTGTTGTACTCCAAACTCTTTCAGTGGTAAAATGAGCGGGTGTTCATTTATTTCCAGGGGCTGTGTGTTACCAATGTAAGACTGGGTGTTACCAGAATCCTAACGTGGAGTAGAACAATGTAGGTATGTGACTGTTGGGTGTGTTATTTTGGTATTGTTTGTGTTTTTGCACTCACAACCATAATTTTCCTGCCCTTTTTTCAACATTATGTAGGATCAGCACAATATTTATACTTCTTCCACTTCCCTCTGTCAGAAGTCATCTCAACATACACTCTT
Source organism: Scotopteryx bipunctaria (assembly GCA_949320045.1). Taxonomy (NCBI): domain Eukaryota; kingdom Metazoa; phylum Arthropoda; class Insecta; order Lepidoptera; family Geometridae; genus Scotopteryx; species Scotopteryx bipunctaria. The sequence goes on along the minus strand of OX439450.1, from coordinate 4,532,140 downwards.
TTCTTACTAAGGTCATCTTTCACACAGTCCATACAACCGAGGTCATCAAACTCGAGCACACCTTAAGCAGTTTTTTAAAATCTCTTTTGGCATAACGTAGGTTTGAAAATAATAACACAAAAACTAAAATTACTATTATGTAATAGGTATGTATCTCAAAACTATTCAAATGTACCTACTTCAGGTTCTATTTATCAATCTGTAGCTACATAAATCTTGTCACGCGCGATATTGAAGCCTCCGAACTACACAGAGATTATTGGGTTTATTCCTGACCCAACTCAGAGAGCGAATAATGATAAAATTGGAAATAAATCCACATAAGCTGAGTAGAGTGAAGATTTGTCAACAATGTAGCACATACCTGAATATGAAGAAATTTACTTTTACAATACTTATTTTTTGTAATTTCATTTTTGGAAATATTTACAGAACAATAAATAAAAGGTACCATTTGTTCAGGTTCTTATAAAAATAGTTTTTAGAAAGCTTTTCCTAAAGCTCTTTATCTATTTCTTTTTAATAATATCTACTTCATATTGTCGTTCACTGAATAAAAACTTTGAAATCTATAGGAGTAATCTGATATAGCAATAGCAATAGGTAAACCCATAGAGCGCAACAGTATTTACGTTCAAACTTTTTACCACGGCTTATCCTACGTGGCGCAATATAATTAAAATACTAGTTTTGTTTGAGTTAGGTAAAGAACACACTAGATCACTGTGAGCGATACACGTACACATTTTTCACGCTACGACATGTCAAATATGAATGGAACTGAAATAAGTTTTCCATATCGTCAGATCTGATTATTTACTATGAAAAGCTTTTTGTGTGCGTGGGACGTAGATCCATGATCGGAATTTTTATTAAAGTTCTGAGATACTCACATAAGGTACACTGAAGATGCATCTAGGTTTTATCTCTCCACAAATCTTTGACTTGATAAATAGCATTTGTTGGTTTCTACTCAGTTATTATTTTATACCTGCCTTTCTATTTTTCTAAGTTAAGGACGTTCTACTTAATTTGTCGCTTTGTACTCAGAAAAAGTAGCCTACACTTAAAATCCCAAACTATGTAATCTATGTACATACATATATTCCAAGTTATATTTTAATCTGTTCAGTTGATATGCCATGAGGCACAAACAACCAAACATCCTGAAATTATATATATTATCTCTTATTATAATGCACCGCTTTCATTGTATATACTGACCAAGTATACATCACTAACTACTTCTAGTTGTGTTACTAGTTCTTTCGAATCAGGGTAATATCACGAGTGATAGAAATTCAATAAAATGATCCATTTCCATTGATATTTGCAATTTCGTAGTCTTGAAAACTGACTTGACTTTTAAAAACACGAAATAAAAAAAAACAAACAATGGAAATGAACCATTTTGGTGATTTTTATCACTCGGTGATTTTTAAGAACTAATACCCAGTGACAATATATCGACACGGGAATCGTATCTACACCTCTATTATCACTAGTCCAACTAACAAGTTATTTTAGTACACGAAAACGTATTTGCAAAGAGCTGTTGTCTAAACAATTCGGCTCACGATACCTATGGTCAACATTTACCGAATAGTTCGCCTATGGAATTCAGTTATTAGATCAATCATTGCTTAATAAAGTCTCAGTGAGAATATTAACAGAACCGCAATGTTGCAGACACATACTGTAGACTTTAGACCCAGAATTGTTTGTACGAACTTTGTAATTTGAATTTCTATGTCCATTATTGGCTGAGGTTACGTTGAGCCACATGGATTAATTTAGATAAATTGTTAACTTGTTCTAAAATTATTGTAAATTCTTGTATCTTTATACCTATTACCTAATCCTAATATTTACCCAATGAGACTTCCCAAAATAGGTCTCAGGAAAAAAACTGGTTTTATTTTACAAAAAAACCTCATGCATAAACATTACCACCACTAGTAAGGTTCTGATAAAGTCCCGTTATAAAATAAAACAAAATGGTAAAGTTTAATTTAGCACTTATATGATATTAATATTTTAATCTCCGCTTCTGGATACCGTCATAACGACATGGCGGGCGATGTGGTTTCATTAAAGCCTTAGAAAATGTCGTCTATGCATCCTCCAGACATAACCGTGCAAGATATAATTTTAACTCGAAAATGGGAGGTATGCCAGAATAGCTTGGCGAAAAATTCTGCAAGATTCTATAGTAAATTTGTTGAACTTGCGTGGGTGTCAAGAGATGTTTTATTCGATAATAAAATAAAGTAATATTAATTTTCTTACCTTTATATAATTTTTAACAGCTAATATAAACAGTCGGTCTATCTAAAGGCCGTTGCAATCGGTCTATAGATAGCTCATCTGACTAAAACAACGCCCCGCGACTTTGTGTGCGTTGTCTTTTTTCATAAACATCTTGCCTCTGCGTCCTTCAGGAGTTGAATTTCGGGAATTCTTTTCTTAGTGCACGCCTACACCATAAGAGGAATTTACCCTTCAAGTTTCATGCTTCTAGGACTTATAGTTTAGTCTGTGAGTTGATATGATAGTCACGAAAGCAAACAATAACAAAAAAAGCAAACGATAATAGGTAACAAAACGTTTAATTATGAGAATAGAAAATAAAAAATTTAAAAATTCTCAGTCACGTATATTAAACATTTTTTCGTGTCTGACATCGAGCGAAATTAGATTTTAAATTACACAAAATTAATATTTCTGAAGACTTTAAACGTTCCTTATGCTATTAATTAAAGAGCAGACTCGCTTCAAGTAGTTTCAATACTCTTGGAACAATCGTCTGGAGACCATCTTAGTCTATTTACATTCAGCGGACATTATGCAGAGGATAATCCTCTCTATAAGTTAAGCCTTTTGATACAAAAACAGCCTACACTTCTAAGCCTTTTTGCGTATAATTTTGTAACAATTTATTTTTCACTGTAATTTTTATTCATTACAGCGATCTATATTTATCTTACTATGCTCGTATAATTCGTTTCATCAGATGACAGCTTTGTTTATTAGAAAAAAATGGCTCTCTATCAACAGTAACATTGTGTTCTACAGTTATCAATCTGGCATTAGTAAACAATGTAATTTTTTCCTACCAAGTCTTAAGCGTGTTTTTTTTTGTTTAATTGGGACTAAACAAATGAACTGTCTTGTATCGATCCCGAGCGGATCTTCCGCTAATTATGAATACAATATCAATATTTTATTTACTAGTACAAAACGTAAGCTTCTTGGCGAAATAAGTACGTGACTAGGTACTTACTTTTGAGAAAATGAGTTTTCTTATCGTAATAGCCTATTATAAATATTAACTCAGTTGTTGTGATCGTAAGACCTTATTTTTGGAATAAATGCGCTATAAAGGTATGGACGCTATCAATACTTGGAATTATACTCTTATTATTGAACGTCTAGATATTTCAATTATTTCGTGTAATAAGAAAACTGAAAATGCTTTCTTCGCTGAAAAATAGAATCAAAAGCTTGTCTTCATAATGCATTGTATTGTGATTTGCAATGATAGGCAAAACCAGAAAATAAATGTAAAATGAAATATCAATACCGTTCAATTTTCGCATTTTTTCATCTATGTGCGTTTTGGCAGAAAATATTATTTTATTTTAATGAAATTTGATAGTGGAACGCCCCATGACTTGAGAGCGCTGGTGGTTGAAAATATGTGTCTACTGCACGAAAAGAACCTTTGAAGCGTACTTTAATCCTTGCTCTACTAGACAGATAGAGCCCCATGATTTTGTCCGCATTGAGTTTATTTTTTTCATACAACTTCATCTTCAACTTCATTTTTCATACCGCTTCGTCCTCTAAGAACTGAATTTCGGGAGTTCCTTTCTTAGTTGGTGTACACCATAAGAGTGTACACCTTTACACCATAAGAGCAACGGACCCTCCAGCCAGTCAGCCAGTCAGTTAAGTAAAAGTTTTATATATTTAGATACCATTATGCAAAGTACTAACTTAATACTAGTACCTACTCCTAGAAGTTAAAATAATAAAATAATGATGTCAACGCAGCATTTTTGTTAGTTCCAATGAATTTTAAATTCTATTGGTGTCTGGTTCTTCGGACGATCTTGATTGTCCCATCCGGGAATTTGAAATACGCAATTCAATGGGAGGAGATATTCAGTCGTAAAATTAATATGTTGGGTGTGGCTGGCGAGGCTATTGACATTTGAACGGGTCGGATCCGAGGAAACACTTCAGCCTGTTTAAAAATTATTGAAAAGGACATATTATACCTAAGTACAACTGATTGAATGATATCATCCCACTCTATGTGGGGTCGGCACGGCATTTTCTCTTTTTCCATTCCCTTCTGTCAGCCGTCATCTTTGTTCTTTCTTAACTGACTGAATGATATAAAAAAAATCTGTCAAGTGCAAAACAAAATCGCACACGAAGGATTACGTACCATCGTACATTAAAAAGGGTTTCTTTTTTTCATATTTGTTATTATAGCGCCAATAGAAATATACACTGTGAAAATTTTAATTCGCTGCCTATTACGGTTCATGAGATGGTATAGCCCGCTAATAGGCGGACGGACGGATGGACTGACAGCGGAGGCTTAGTAGGGTCCCATTGGCACCCTTCAGGTACGGAACTCTAAAAATTATAGCTTAATAAATAAAAATAAAAATAAATAAAAGTAACACGTACGCTAAACTAACATTAAAACCTGTGTTTTGTATGTTTTTAAGAACATGTAACTCGCGACTCTAAATAGACTATTTTCAAATGAGTTCTTTGTATTTTCCCGTCCCGTCATGATATAAACATCCCTTTCATGTGGGCAGTACTAAACGGGGTACTAATAGAAGAGGGAGAAGTAAGACCGCAGACTTTACGTCCTTCAGACCGGTCTAGAATTATTAATTAACCCAATGGTAATTGCATTCCTTTGGATGCGGTGGACAGAGTTATTCAGTTTAATTAATTACGATGACAGTAGAAAGGAACTTGAGAGAAATTTTGAAGATTTTCCATCGTAAGTTTGTATCTTTTACGTTCTCTGCTATTGTTTTATGGACGATTCTAGCTTTGTAAACATAATTTTCAATAGCTAATTTTATTAAAATGTAGCCTCAATCTACAATGGCTTATGATGTACTTATACTTCAGCCAAACTGGAGATACAACTTATGTAAACAAAGCGCCAGTACTTAACCTAAAACTAACTTTTTCGTTACATGTCTATGGAACTTTTAATTAGTACTAATAGTTAAATTAAGGTGTAAAAACTTATGTTGTGAGGTTTATTCACCTAACACTAAAGTGATATCATCGTCATGCCGAAAAATACGTGACTGTTTTTACATAATAGTTATTCGATGGAAAGCACTGCTTGACTAAATCGAGGCTTGTTGCGTATAAAAAATTACGATACATACGAAATGTGCACAAACGGAACGCTTTGAATAATATTGTGTACCTTATATTAGGTATATTTAGGTGTGTATTTTGTTTCAATTCCCCCATTTCCTACCTTTTGATTGCTTAGCTAATAAAGTTGCGGTTTCTTAAATAAATGAATACCCCTTAACACAAACACAAAGACGTCTAACAATGTCGAACAAAGCATTCGTCTCGCGTCAAATTTACATTAATATGAGATTTTCGTTATTAACAATACTTAAATACGTTCATTCAAAAGGTTTATTCCCTACCTAACCTTAAAAAATATTATATCAATCCAAAAAGTAACTACTTATTCAAAAAGTCTTGTTGCAAGTTAATTATATTACGTTCTCCTAACTTTGATGTCTTATTTTTGTACTTGCGCTTGGCCCTATGAAAAAATATTTATAAAATAAGCCTTTTTTATGATTCAGCATTTAGCTGAGATATAAAGTAGGTGTGTAGTTTGTTTCTGTAAAATTCAGTAACGAAACAACTAGGTATCTTACCTAAAACGGGTTATTTACGGGTTCGGTTAAGAACAAACCGTTCAAAATCACATCACAAGAAAGCTTTCCACTCCGTCAAACAATTTGTTTGAATACCGCAAGTTATGCCGCGTGTCTTGTTAAAATCAAGGATTAAAATTTAAATACGAGAAGTCCCGAGGCGAATAGGTGAAACGAAATAAATATGAATATGAATGGAGAATCAGACAAGTACTTGCAACGGGTTTCGAATTATTAACTTTTGAAGAGCGCCCGGTACGGTCGGGATAAAGCGGGATTTTCAGAATTATTTCTCTCTAGTGCCAACGTCTAACAAGCTTGTCATTTTGCAACGTCAAAACACGAGTGGCTACTTATCGTTTTTTGGACGTACTTATAATGTCTGCTAAGTTTGTGTTCGTATCAATTCTCAATTGTAACTTGTTACGAAAAGAGGTTCTTAAAAATATAGTGAGACAAATATAATATTACTTAACTTAAAGCAGCCTGGAACCTAGAGTTCAAAAACATGTATCAAGTGCACGAAATGAGCCTTTAAGGCCCACTATAAATTATTCTACTTCACTGGTTCAAAATAATTAGTAATACGACTAGGATTCGATATTAGTTGAAATTATATTTAACTGAAAAAAAAAAATCATCAGTGACAGTAAAAAAATTACAAAATTTTCCTTTTCATATTAGGATATTTGGCATGCTGACTGTACGTACAGCCAGACAACTCAAAATCAACCAGATAGGCCAGGGATAATTTGGCAAAACGTATAATTTAGCTTCGGGCTACATTTGACCGGGTTGCAATGGGAATCCCAAATAGCTGCTTAGTGCGGACGTGGCAAAAAGATTAGATGGTGCAGATAGGCAGCTATAGAAGATTCAAAAGAGAGTAATGGTAGTACTGATAACTAATTTCTAGTTTCACAGTTCAAATTTTCTTTCTTAAACACTCTAATAAAATAAATTAAAAAATTAACACTCGCATATTGAAAAGTGAAAATTCGTTGTGAGTACTCTATATGTTTGTAAGTCTGCATACAGAAAGACTCAATAGTTGATGGCTGAAAATAAATAGCGACAATTATAACAGAACTATTAAAAAAGTTTTATTGAAGCTTTTAAAATTCGAACGCTTTATTCCTTTTTAATTGCTGACGGTAACAAAAGAAGATCAGCGGTGAACAAAAAGAGTAAAAGATTGCAACAATTCTAGAATTTCTATGAACTATTTTGATATAAATTGAGAATTCATTTTTAAAGAAGCCCGTGTATAAAATAACTTCACTGCAATCCTGTTACATTAGCATTTTGTAGGTTTCCTGAATACTAAATTGCGGAACTCAAATACAGAGTCTGCTTGTGATAACTAGTTGTGAAGTAGTTGGAAAGTTCATTTGCAAAAAGGAAAACTACCCTATTTTATTGTAAATTATACTAAAAAGAGAGAAAGCAATAGTCGTAAAAGCGGAGTGATTGGAAAGCAGGACCTTCCGATCCTAAGGTCGTAGGTTCAAATTCAGTCGTGCGCTGGTGAATTTTTGTAATCGAAAAATGTATGTGCGCTTTACTCTCAAATGGTGAATGAAAACATCGTGAAGAAACCAGCATGTCGTAGAACCTAAAAAGTTCGAAAACGTGTGTCAAGTGAACGAAAGGCGCCATTGAAACTTTTAAATCCTTTCACCACACTGGTTACAAAGAAAAAAAAAACTTTTAGCTTAATGTATGTATGTATGTATATTGCCATGCCCGTATCCCTAATGGGCTAGGTAGAACCAAAAGTAGTCACAAGAAAACTTGCAGCCACTCCTGATTCAAAGTGGTGACAGGTGATCAGCCCATCGCCCATATAGATGGACTATCGTGTTGGGGAAGATACTATCATAATTATACTAGCTTAAAGTAACCTGAACTATTATTAATTTGTATGACCGCTAACCCATAAATGACCTTAGACACGTTTCAATAATTAATAATATCCAGAGTTTCAAAGTAACTCAATAATTAAAATCATCCAACGTGAAACTTGACCACATGTCTTGCTCATAAGCTAAACGGAGCGGGCACATTAATAAAGTACCTCTAACTTTGTAGCTCGGTAAGGTCTTGAATTAGGGTGCCTTCCAACAAAATCATTTATATCAATTCTCGGCGACCGTCGGAATGATTAAAACCACAGTCTGACTGTGTCCTTACCTAGTCTAAGAATGCTTTTTGTAGTTGGTTCACTCTAATACCAACCAGATTTTTAGGTCCCACTACCTATCACCTGATTATCCGCTGTTCAACGTCAAATCTTATTTGTTCTTTTTAGAATTCTGAACCCGAAGGGTGCCAACGGAAGCCTATTATTAATCCTCTGATGTCCGTCCGTCCGTCTGTCAGCGTTCTACATCTCTTGAACCGTAAAAGGTAGAGAGTATAAATTTGCACAGTGTGTAAAATGAAATAATAAAAGAAGGCCCCATACAACAAATATGACTATGTACCAACGTATGTAAATATACGTTGGTACGGAACCCTTCGTGTGCGATTTCTACTCACATTTGACCGGTTTTTTAATTGTTACCTAACTACTTTTTCATAAATCCATCGATTATTACATCAATTCATGTACGTTTTGAAAAAAAAAAATATTTTCACGCAAATAAATGATTCATTAATTAGTTTAGACATGACTCATACACAATCCTCTATTAGCCAATAAATAAACTTGGCGAAAATACATACACATTATCACGCCCATATCCCTAATAGGGTAGGCAGAGCCACAAGTAAACATAAGAAAAGTTGCAGCCACTTCTGATTTGAAATTTTAAAATCTGTCTAGTCGTGTCACTAGTTCTTTTGAACCAGTGTGGTGAAAGGATTTAAATTGCCCCTCAAAGGCTCCTTTAGTGCACAAACCCTAAGATGGAAATGGTGAACAATGGTGACAGGTGATCAACCCATCGCCCATTATATCGCCGAAAATACAACAGCTTCAAAATCAAGCTGGTTCTCATTGAGCTATGGCAAAAGCTTCTAATTAACTTTGGTCACCGAATCGCTTCACCCTGCGATATAGAGCAAAGTTTCCAACCGTGTCCCCAGTGTAGCAAAGCGAAAAGTATAGCCACCGCCGCAGTTATGGTGCCCTGGTACAAAACTCTGTGTAATGTAGCGAATGCAAGTAAAACTAGTTGTTTATTGCTAACTAGTATTTCTCCGTGGCCTGGATTAGTTTGAAAGTGGTGGGAATAAATCACTGAGACTTTAGCACTGACTTCTAACTTTTGACTGGCCTTTTGGATAGCTCAGTTAGTTGTAGGTAGGTTCGATTCTTACCCAGGACCAACATCAATGTGATGAACTTAATGAACATCAATGTTTATTCTGTATATGAGTGTTATTATCTATTATAAGACAAGCATTATGTGTTTACGAAACAGGTATTTATTTTAAAGAGCATAAATCAACTACAGCTTCAACCAAAAATATAATACATACATATACCCCAAACACATTACCTTCCTTAGCAGTCGGGTAAAAATAAGTATTCTATCAGCTATCTAATTCCTATAGTACAAAAGCTTTGCTTAGTTTGGGCTAAATGGAGCTATGTCATGACGCAATGTCCAGCATTTATTCATTTGTTTATTTTTCTACCCAATTATGTTCTTTCCTTCTGAATGGTCTTGTCGTACAATCTGTACAGAAACACGAAGGAACAAAACAAAAGCGTTGCTTTGATGAATTAGCATCAACGGAAGGAATGTTATTTTCTTAGATTTCTGGAAGAGCATCTCTACAGAACCAGAAAATAATTATCATGACAACTTGTCTATACCAAACTGTAGGTGATAATTATCCTTTGTTTATTTCATAGACAAGCCGGTTAATGACAGACGAAGTTTGAGCGTGCATTGCCTGTCAAACTTACTTCAGTTATTACCAGCCAGCTTCTAATTACTCCATCCTATCACCTGCGACTGACGGGCGGCGACCAGTCTCCCAAGACCTCCAGACTTCACGAGAAACACTCACTGCTGATAGAATATAGTCTCATTCAGAGTCCAGAATAAAATGGTGGTAGGTTTAGGTGTGGTGCGAATTTGCGGAATACGAGATGACAGGTTAACCTGTCAAAGAAATTCGGTGCAAAATAATATCGCAACCGTATCTGCAAGGGGATTTTCTTGTACACATTATTTAAAAAATGCACAGAGTTCCAGTTTATTAAATCGTGTTACTCATTAACGTTATTTGTGTTGAGAGCACTACTAGTAGTCCGGTGGTACCTCGGCTTCCGATTCTAAGGTTGTGGATTCGAATCCGGTCGTACACCAATGGTTTTTTTTCTGTATGAAAAAATGTTCTTTCTACTAGTACTCTGAAACGTTGAAGGAGAATATCTTGATGAATCCTACTTGTTTTCTAACTTTTAAGGTTCTACACCAATTCTGAAAACAAGTGTCAACTGCATAAAAGGACCTCCACCTCTGTGAGGTGCACTTCGATCCTTTTATCACACTATTTCTTAAGAACTAGTAGCACTAGTAGTGATCTTTATTTTGGTTTGATCTATAACTTATGGTTCAGTGTTCGATTCCAAATTATATCCAGTACTAAGTTCACTGTTTAAAATATCATATAACGTCTGTAAAGTTAAAATTTAAAGACTGTTTCGAGGAGCAAGTCCATAATCAGGCTTTGTTTAGACGAAGCCAATCAAAAGATTTGTTCAAACTTGGATCCTGATCCAATTTCACGCTTTACACTTGCTTATTTAATTAATTGATAATTTGTATCATCTTGTCGTCTTCTTTTGTGTGTCAGTATTAAAAGTAGATTACTTTTTCAGAGATACAAAATGTTTTTTTTTAAATACTGAATGCACAATCAGCTTAAATCCAGTACACATCTATAGTTTTTTTTCTACTCTAATTATGTTAATGAAAACCTATAAATTGGTTAGTTTTTATCCTCAAAATGATCTTGGAACTTTGTTAAATAATATTTTTTTAATTGCCTACCATCGAGCATGTTCCAGTGTGAGTAATGTCAGCTATTGACGCTCTGCTATATGCCTACTGGCAATTTGAAACTATAGAAAACTTAAAATTAATGCCTGCAATCAAAGTTATTACAACTGAGGGCACTAAGCTTGTATGTCTGAGCCGATGTTTGTTCTTTAACTCATTATGAAATAATAGTTTTCATAGTCTAACCGTTCAAACAATACAAGAGCCATTAAAAGCCCTAGCTATGCACAGGGTGCGTCAATAACTCGTCCCCTCATCTCGCTCCACCGCCGTTTAAACTCCGCCCTGTATACAGAAACATTCAAACTTTGCAGACAAATTCGATCTCTGCGATTCGGTCCGGTATGCACAGCATGCATTATTGCGCCATTTTGAGCCATAACTTCCTAACAATAAAGGCAGTTATTGGGTGCAGTTTGCGAGGAAATCAAGGCAAGTATTTCTGTATATGTTGAAAGTTTTGAATAATATGCAGAAATATCGATAACAATGGAGCTCTTTTGCAAAAGGTAGATATACAAAAGTTGCTTTTCAATATTCTTAGAGGCGGTCGTCTACATCGGAATAAAAGAAGTGTGATATTATTTATAAAGTCACAAAAAAGTTAGTTTATTAGAGAAGAAAAATGCTGAAGAAATACTTATCTAAACAGACTGAAAAAAATCATGATTATAGTTAAGTAAAACTATTCAACCCGGTATTTTCTTTTGTATCTTCCACGGAATAAGCACCATTTTGATAGTACCTGCTCATAACTCGCTTTCGCCCGCTACTCCACTGGTATGGTACCGAGACAAAAATTTGCCAACGGACTGTCCGTGGCTCGAACGGTGAAGGAAAGTATCGTGAGAAAACCGGCATCGTAGAACCGTAGGAAATTCGTAAAACGTGTCAAGTGCACGAAAAGAGCCTTTGAGGCGCATTTTAAATCCTTTCAATACGCTTGTTCGGAAAACTAGCGACACATCTATATTATGTATAATATAAGAATATGCTTAAACATAACGAAAATTAGGAAGTTTCAAAATGATCGTAGTGATGTCAATGAATAAAAAATTTGATTTGATTTAAGGTTTAATTTGTCCAAACTGTTTGAGCCTGATTCAAATACAAACATACAGATAACTAAATAGTCTGTATAATATTAATAAGAACCAGGATAATATTGCCCTCGTTTGTTATTGTATTTCTCCCTCATTTCTAATTAGAATTTTCTTCACCGATTAACACAAAAGCATAACAATAAAGCTTGCATTGATTGCAGGCCCCTTTTAATCTTTCACGCTTGGCATCCTGCGATGAAGGAAAGTTGCTATAATTCAACATTATTACGATTTGTTCGTTCAAGATAACAGGATCATCTCACGGTATTCAGCTTTGAAGTATTTATGATTTTGTATTTATTTAGTACTAGATGTTGCCCGCGACTTCGTTTGCATTGAATATGATTTCAGAGTTTGAACAGAGCTTCCACAACACAGGGAATCCTAGTGTGGGGCTAGTGAATAAATCTTATTGTGAACACCTTGTAAGTTACATAACGTATTTGTTCAAACAAAAACGAATAAGAAAATGTCATAGTACGAGTACTTAAGCTCTACATTCAGAAATTCATCTCGTACCAACATCTAGGTGTCAGCAAGAAGTTGAGTATCGATTCACTCTCGCTATCACACGAGGTCAGCTGCGCGCGTTGCACTAGGCCAGTGGAACTGCATGATAGTCAATACTGGGCTTCCTTATGAAACTAACGTCCTCTAAGGCCTTAGCTCATAAATCTGTCAACCTTCAAAGTGAACTTGAGGAACCACATCAAAAAGTGCGCGGACGCGTATAAGCTTAAATTCCCGAGCATACAGTTTCACATCCTAAAAAATAACCTGTGTAATTAATAGTCGGGGAAAAAGTCATAAATAACAAGAGAAAGTGACGTTTGATTCATTTGAGTGACTTGAATGACGAAATTGATCGCTCATTGATAATCAAATTGTGCAAAACAATCTTGTGTGTTTTGTTTAAACTTATTATTGAACATATTGAACATTGGAGTATCAATTCTGTAGCTCTACCATGTTTGTTTGTTATGTGGCGTGCATTTAAATATTTATTTATTTATTTAATATTTATTTATTTTTCTTCACAAAATTACAAATACAAGTTATATTATCAGAGTCCCTACCGAGTATAGTGTAGATGAGTTTATAGTAAAGCTAGGTATATTTTTCAATTCATCGTGCCAAGACCAACTTTTCTTTCTGCGAACAGGAAGTATTGGCAGTAAGTAACATCAAGACAAAGACCCGATTCAAAGTGCTTCGCAATGGAATACTTTATGCCAAATGGGGTGTGGCTTCGGGTGATAAGTTGTTCTAATTCCATAAAAAGAAAAATGTGTGATGATGCTGGATAGCAACAGGATTATTTAGAGAAAAGAAGCACCAAGCTTAAAAGAGATTCCATAGGAACGGATCTAATCTTCAACCCAAACGTAAGAAGTGAATTAAATAAATAAACTACCAAGAGGATTTTAAAGGTGAGTGCACATTTACCTATAAAAGTAGTTTCGCTTATCCGATCCGGTCGTCACAGACGTTTCTTTGAGACGTAAATACGATTCAAATGGAAAGCGCAAAAAGATTAGAATAGGTATTCGCACGTCTGTGCTCAGGTTTCCAAAGGGTCCCTTTTGTGATTAATACACCTATACGTTGAAAGAACGTTCAATATAGAACTTACACGTATATTAGATGTGTGAAAATATACGAGGTGAAATTGGAGGCGTTAGGGGCCCCTTAGCAGCTTTCCTCTTAATCATGTTTATATTTCATTTATGGTTTCGACATGGGTTTTCTATTTGGGCAAGTTATAGAATTTGCAGCGTATTATATTGCAAAGTCGTCCTCTCTAAAAATAGCTAAAATTATTGTAATTTTGTTAAAAAGAAATGAAAAATATGGGTATAAGCAGTCCGTTAATTCAACAGTTAAATTCGCAAGCATATTTTTCTTACAAACTGATGAGACGCGAAATAAAAGTGAACACTCCTTAAATCCTTATAAATTTCCCTAGAAAGCTTTTTCACGACGGCACTTAAACACAAACGCTGTGTACAATGTTGATGTAAATAAGAATATATCTTTGACTATATAATGCAGTGTTTGTCTGTATGAATGTTTGTACACATATAAGTTAAATCACTACAAGGCCATTTTAAAATAGAAAAAGTAAACATCCATATATTTTACTATTTTTGTTCAGTGTCAAACAAGTCAAGCACAGGACCGTTGATGGCAGAAAAAAAAAGAATGACGCTCAAGCATAAATCATAACTCAAGGGATTCTTTGCTCTTTAATATTTTAAGAAATATTTTTTAAGCCTATATCGTCCCACTACTGGGCGAAGGTCTCCCCTAAACTGCGCCAACTATCTCGGTCTTTCGAGGTCTCCCACCTCTCTCAAAAAGAAATCTGAGTGATGCAAAAGCAGGGCTTCAGAAGGCGAATTCAGGTTATAATGCTCGGGAAGAGAAGCAGCTGGACGCATTCTATGATTTTTCTCTACTTCCAGTGCAGCAGAGAAATAGATACGTAATATTACAACACCCAGACCCGGAAGAAATATTTGCAGAACATACAAACATTTCGCTGTTAGTGGGAATCGAAGCCGCATCTTGCGTCTCAGTCGAGCATTCGCCCGCCATGTCATCAAGGTCGTCAATATAGGAAACGGACATAAATAGTATTTTTGTAAATTCGTGAACAAAACCTACGGAACAGCTAGTATAGTAAAGATAGTGTGAATGTATTCCCATCGTAAATCACCGGAGATTATCTTTGAGTCTGCGTCCATGCTTCGGTCTAGGCATGAATAATTTAATCTATACCTTATCGCGTATCGCATTTTGTGGAAAATAACATGTAAATGCATATTTTGAAACGTTTCGCGTTTTCTGTGATGTGGTCGAAGGGAGTCTTCAGAGCGTACTTTAAATCACCACACTGGTTCAAATAAACATTAACATGACTATTAGAAATTAAGTGGATGTAAGTTTGTTAACTAAACCTTTTTACTGTTTTGTGAATAAATGTTTACAAATGTGTTAAATGTGGTCACAGTTTCATCCTACTGACTAGCCGCACATACACACCCATACAAACTTGAAAAACACACAATCCTACTCCTACTAATGGTTATAAACGCGAAAGTTTGTAAGTATGGATGTTTGTTACTCTTTCACGCCTGAACGGATTTGAATGAAACTTGGAATATACCATAGTACATGTGCTGGATTAATACATAGGCTATTTTTTATTTGGGTACCACGCGAGTGGCAGCTTGTTTATCATTATGTATATCTGAATAGGTAGGTATATGAGGTACCTATGGGAGTAGAACCGTGAGTGGATACTAGTTTCTTATATCTTGATTGTGCACAAATCTATTGTCTACGACACATTATTACTCGTATCACTCATCATGACAGTCACAAAACAAACACTTCTCAGGCTCGGAGTACTTCAATCTTTTAACTATTGATAAAAGCATTTATTAAGAAAGAAAACTTACAGATATAATTTACAAACAAGTTTTTATTTAAATAATCAAAAAACCAAATTTTCCATTGTTAGATTTTTGTTGATGAATTTGTATTATTTTACCCCTGACACAGACTTAGGCACCAAAAAGAAGTCATCATTTTCTCTGCCCTTTTCCTACTTTATGTGGGGTCGGTACAACATTGTATTCTTCTTTCATTTCCCTTTGTCAGAAGTCATCTTAACAGATTATCTCAACAGACTCCTTTCTACTAATGTAATCTTTCACACAGTCTTTGTTTACCCACATTAGTATCACCACTCTTAAAAAAATCATCATCATCACCCACAGCCCATTTTTGCCAAATACCGAACGATCCTGTGCTAGCCTCGAAAAATAAGTAATTTAAATAAAAATTATGATAAACGCTCGCGATTCAGAGATTTATCTCCCACGTGTCGGGAGTTGCTCCAATACCTATTTGGTGTAAGCCTGAATTTATGGACACAGACAACGCGATAAAAATTGTATCGCCCCCGGTATATTTATCGCGTCGCATTGCGAATTTTTTGCTGTTAGACGTTATACTTTTATCTTTACTGGTTGTTACCGTAATATTTTAAAATTATGGATAGTAATTTTATTCTTTTAATTAATCGTACTTTCTACGACCTAGCAAAATATTCGGATAACAATGAAAAAAATATATAAATGCAAAAATGTAAATGTTTATATTTAAATCACGCCATCACATCTAGGACGAATAGTGTCTGAACTACTTTGAATTAAACTTGGAAAAGCATACACATACATTTAGTGACAATTTTTTTACCCAAATTATACACACGAGTGACGGCCGCGAGAATGGTTAAGTAAAGAGAGAGAAGAGAGGTTTTTAGTATAGTTTAGCAGTCGACTGAATGACAAATGGCAACTTAAACACAAAATTTAGTAGAACATACTAAATTTTGTGTTTCAATAACACTATCCCGAAGGTTCCATAAAGCTAACTTTAAGGGCCTTCACTATTAAAACTAATTAGCTACTCGTTTAAACGTTTGAGCAGTATTTTCAGTTTTGGAGTATTTGCACGTATCCCTGGGATTTTTGGGATTTTCGCCGGCGGTCTGCGGTGAGGTGCGATTGAATTTTTTCGAGTGGAAGAGACAGGGCTTACTCTGATATTCAGAATGATAGTTCACTGGAAGTGACTTTGTGTTACTACTCTTTTTATTAATTTAAATAAATAATATTATAGTGGTAGTGAATCCAGCTTTTTGATCCTAAGTTTGAAGGATTCAAAGCTTTTCGGGATTTTTCCTTCAAAAAAAGTTAAACCAGTACTTTTAAATAGTCAAGCGAAAATATTATTCCACTGTTTTGTAAAAAATATTATTCTTTCATCACATTCTTACGTGTGCTAACTAAAAAAGACTGTAGATGCTGACTTTGGCATCCTACATTTAAAAGGCCTTTTAAAGTTGAATTCTGATCTATCCAATAAAATCCTTCCAAATCCTTTTAACCACTTCCATTGAACTCTACAGAGCCCAGTACTTTTGGGATTCAATACAATAAATAAACTCGAGACACGGCAATGCTGTCTGCAGTGCTGGCAATTGAAATTGTATCCCGGCTTTATGCCCATTGGCTACCAATAAACTGTTATAAAATAAACAAAATATCCTAGAAGGGTGAAGATTTAAAATCATAACACTCTCACTTTAGTATTATGATCATCGATATTGGTTTTACATACCCGTTTGAAGTAGAATATTGTGGCTTCGAAAAGTCGTTTTTTATCGGAGTGTTGGCGAAACACAAGTAAAAATAGTTTCCTATCTACTCACAGTTTTTTTGCGTTCATGGTTATGAATCCTTTGCAGAAAATGTCTTAACATTAGCTTATTTTCTAACAATTTTGCAGCCTTACTTACATCTTATATTTCGTCGAAAAAGATGTCAATATTTCAAGCATTTTTTACATAAGTATTGGCCGTTTTTAAGAGGGATTTTAATAAAGACTAATTAAGTAATATGAACCTCGCTATTTTAGCTATTAAATTTGGGCAAATATCGAGTTTTCAAAATACTTAATTAGGTACGCATTGTTCTAAAATCACCTTGTCCAACTCCCTTTCATAAGCCTTAAATCGCCCGGGAAACATTTCTATAAAACTGCAAACCATTAATTTTGCAAAGAGGCAATACGTGCTCTACAACGTGATAACATCATGAAGCAAAGCGACCGCAGTGAGGGCAGTATTTGTATTCAAGGCAGGCCTATCACTCCTCTGATGGTATTGAGTTGTTCATAATGGATATTGGAGGTTGCCAACAATATCTCACCCCTGTAACGTGTGAATGGCTTTTCATCATTTTTTTATCATCCTACATAAGGCGAAAGGGAAATTCTCTCTGTATAACGTTCACGGTAACATTGATTAAGGGCCTCTATACTGGTTCTATAACAAATAATAAATATTTGTGGACATCTGACACAGCGCCATCTAGCCCCAAATTAAGTAAAGCTTGTACTATGGTAACCGGATGACTGATAGAATACTTAATTATTATTTTTTTGTAAATACATACTTCTTTTCTTTTTCTCTTGAATCTTTTCAAAAGACTTGTATTCATTATCGACCACAAGACCCAACTAAAAAAACAGGGTAGTTTCTTACAAGTAGGTATAGCGACAAAGAAATATTGCACTTTGATAAAACCCTAACTATCACGTCTGACACAGAGTTGACGTCATTTCACTATCAAAATAGTGTTACGCGATAAATAATTCAAACACCAGTTCCATTCGGTCTCTGAGATAATCTGTTATGATTTATGCTGAAAAGACCTCTTTTGCTGTCTCTTTAGAATCTTGTTTGCGAATGACGAATGATTTGTGAAAAGTTTTCGGTAGTAAAAACATATTGTATGAATCGCTCCTTAAATCATCTTTTGTAGATGTTGCACGGCATGACTGACTGACTGACTAAGTGAACTATTAATAGTACGACTTTTATAATAGTGTTTGAGTCTGCTCTCATTTGACACACACATTCTACGCTCAAAATCTTGTTAGTTTGTTTTCAGTGGGTAATCTCAGAATTACTAAAGCGTATCTAAAATTCTTTCACTGGTAGACAGACCTGTGACTTCTTGCTGTAATATTATTCCTACAGGACAGAAACCGTGACGATACAGATATATTTTGTTATAGAAGATCTATGTAATACTATGTTTTGCAGTTTCAATGGTAGGTTATGGCAAGAAATAAGATATACGCTCGCATTTGAATTGCACCTCAAAGGTGCCATTCTTGCACTGTACCTACTCTCTGTAGAAGATCGATAGCGATACGTAAAGAGAAAGTAAATTGTTTCTAAATTAAATTTCGTGTCAGTATCTACTAAAGAGAAATGAAATAGAATCAACCAATTTTCCTAATGCATGTTATAAAAATTACTCTTTGTTTTCTATTATCATAAGAGCGAATGGATTCATAAATCATGGACGATCGAATAAAAATTCCAAGGCGAAGTATCGAGACTGAATTGGATTGTATCGACAACTAATTCAATTTTCGAACTCAAGTTATGATTTTAAATCGAATCAGCATCCCGAAACTAAGGGCTGTAGCCGTATTCAAAAATAGCATTTAGTCAAAACATGTAGGTACCAAAAATATTTCTAATATAAGCTTTTATTAGGGAACCGTGAGCTGATATACATAGTTGTCATCAAATGAGCAAAAACACTTTGCAAGAGACATCGGTTTGATAGTTATGCTTGGACAGTCTATAAATACAAAGATGCAAACTCAACTAATACAGTCAAATCGTACAAGTGGCCACTAAGATGATCAGCTTGTTGTTGCTAATGCTATCTCTTTGAAGATACATGCATCATCATGGTTTTTCACAAGGTAATTAAAAAAAATATTTGTTATTATTTACCTTCTATCCTTTATTGCAAAGCAGGTTAAGAATGTGTATAATATTTCAGAGTAAAAGCATTTGCGTTTGCGACTACGGTCGCACTGAAATTGTGTTTGATTTATGAATACTCCACAAATTGGGTATTGATTGGAAACGAATTAAATTTATCGTTATGGCTGTAGCGATAGGTGAGTGCCTGTAAACTTTCAATAAAAGGATTATATCTTAGTTGTCGATTTCGAGCACTACGGATTTCATGAGAGATTATGAGACGCATAGCAGCGGATAGAGTCGGTAATGATGTAATGTATAGTTATAAATACTATTTTATTAGTGTTGTGTTATTTTGAAAATGCTTTAAAGAAAAAAAACTCCATGCACTATTTAATTCACCACACTGGTTCATTAACCAGTAACTAGTTATTATTTACGGTACAAAAGTGAAACAGATTACTGCTTCTTCCATCTATTTATATCATTACGATAGCTGGTTGACTTAATGGTTCAAAATAAAGTATCTCAGAAATGTTATTACAGGCAGGAGGTGGAAAAATCGAGTCAATTTCCATACGAAAACGATTTTGCACGTACCTAGTAGGTAGTATTAAAGTAGCATTGTGCGCATGATGTATGTTTTTCTTGCATCAGTCACAGGATCAAGTCTTAGGGTTGGCACTTCATTGTATTGCAGAATTTTTATACCTGATTTAAAAAAAAAACTATTTTTTGTATATCCCT
This sequence comes from Scotopteryx bipunctaria, assembly GCA_949320045.1. Taxonomy (NCBI): domain Eukaryota; kingdom Metazoa; phylum Arthropoda; class Insecta; order Lepidoptera; family Geometridae; genus Scotopteryx; species Scotopteryx bipunctaria. The sequence goes on along the minus strand of OX439450.1, from coordinate 4,511,955 downwards.
ATTTACTAAAAATATGATTATGACACTTTTAACAAATTTTCTTCAACTACATGTACCTACACTACAGAAGTTATAAAAAACAAAATGGCGCTGTTTTATTGAAACGGTGACCAATTACATCGAAGAGCGAGAAAAAATGCGTCAAGTAGACTAAACAAAGTCTCTATGAAGCAATTTTTTTAATTAAGAAAGGAACTAGTAATACGAGTAGTTTAAAAAGTAAGTTCTTACAAAAAAAAATGCACATCACATTAATAGTTGCAAATGTTCAACCCTGGAAATATGTCTTGCAAAATTTGAGTGACATGTGCCGGAATAAGAAGGGTTGAAACGAGGGAGTAACTATTTGCAGGTGATTTCGGTGACACAGTGATTGATGTAAGTTGCTCCTGAATATAAAGTGCTGAAAATATACGTAATCGCTCAATCAGTGGGTATAACTATAAATAACCTTTATTATCTTGACTTGAGTTTTGAAGTGTGTGTTTGTAATAGAAGATACTTACATATCGATTATCACGCCCGTATGAGCAGAGCCATAAGTAATCATAAGAAAACTTGCAGCCACTCCTGATTCAATGTCCCAAGATTGATATAAGATATATCAAATTAAGTTCAGTACAAGAAACACTGTTGTGAAAAATTATTTAACTATATAATTTAGAAAAATATCTTTTTTCTGATAGTTAATTGATTCAAACATGACTTTGCTGAAGTTCTTTTTAAGATAGTACTAATAAAATATTAAATTTCTAGCACTAAACTGCTTAAATCACTATGACAAGTTTACCAAAACGCAGTTCTCCAGCACCTCCCGCGAATCCGCAATAAACAATCATGCAAGGCTCAAGTTAGTTAGCACACACATCCATATAAAGCAAACACAATATCTTCGACACGTGTTTCACCTCTCCAAGAGGCATCCTCAAGAAATTGCACAGAAAGTCACATTCTGTGCAACGCTCGCAGAGGAAAGACATTTCTGAAGTACAGTCTGAGTTAACCTAGCATATTTATTTTATTGCAGGCGGGCGAGAGTTGCATTTGTCTGCATTTTGGTAAACTCTTTCTAAAGATTTAAGCGGATTAGTAAAAGAGATTTAAGATCTAATTTTAGTGTTATCTTATTTCTGGCCGAAAACACATAAAAAACCACAGTTAAATAAATACATGAAGGTGTTACCGAGGGAAAACAATCTTATCAATAAGAAACAAAACTAATTTGCTACGAGCTACGAATCCCGTAGCACCTCTACGAGCGGTAACCACAATCTCTGGAAAATAGGGATATTATCAATCCATCACATTATTATGACTAACTGTTATTTTACGAGCATATAATGGCCCGATATGGGTGTTTTATTATTCCCTAATGGCTTATACCTGTCTTACCAAGTCTTTTCCACTGTGCGTTATGACCACGCATTTGTGCCAATTTCGCATAATGGAGCTATCTTTATTGTCTTCGAATAGCGTATTAAAAGGCTATGAAAATATCCTGTTTTGAAAGGGTAGTTATGTAACATCAATGTAGGTGATAAAATATTAAGATACCAAAAGACAGCATTTCAAAAAGATTTAAAAATAAATTCTGACATCTTACTGCTATGAATTCTTACTGTTTTTTAGGTATCTTGTAGGTAAATGTGAAGAAGTAGGTAATTAAAAACAGTTTTTCACTTGACAAAAAAACAAATACAAAAATATTTGACAATTACTCACTGAGAAAACGAAATCGGAGTAAAAAATTTAGTGAATAAATCGTTAGTCGACACTAATTTGATAACATGGTTCCGGTAATGATAAAGAGAAGTGCTTACTTGAACTGGTAATAAAACACAGTTTGAGCAACAAAGCTCTCTAGGACATCCATTTTGACACCTTATGTCTGACGACCAATAGAAAATCAACAACTCACGCGTCGCTCTGGCCAGCCAATCACAGCGCAGTGGTTTCAAACTTAATACAAAATGCTCGGTTAGACCCCGCCTTCAGATATAATTGGCAAAAATTTTTCGCTATCATCTTTAATTCTCCCCACCCTATTCCAAAACCAGACCATCATCCTCATCACCAACCTCACTAAAACTTCTACTGCTTATGTTACTAGATCTTTCAAACCAGAGCGGTGAAAGGATTTAAATTGCGCTTCAAAGGCGAACCTAAAAAGTTCAAAAACAAATATGTGCGCTACACCAGTATGCAGACGGTGAAGGAAAACACCGTGAGGAAACCGGCACGCTGTGGAACCTAATAAAGTTCGAAAACATGTGTCAAATGCAGGAAAGGACCCTTTGAAGCGCACTTAAAATACTTTCACCAACTAGTGACACGACCAAGTAAGTTGTTCAAGTACTCAGCATGGCGAGATTTCCTACAGAATATTTTTGCCAAATACGAGTAAAGGTAAATACGAGGTAATACCTCCTTTTACGTAATTGGACTCAGCTATTAAACCTTCTTTCTTTCATCCTCCTGTAACTAGTGGCGACAAAATAATGACGTAGAATCTACGCAGTACGCCTACGCAGTATTTTGACCTACATATTTGACCTCTTCGGGCCCCTTCGAAGGTGCCTTTCTATTAACGAAATGCCAAGTTTAAATAACATTTTGAATGAGTTATGTACACGGAGCGATATAACGTTAGTGAAAAAAATCGGATTTGGTATCATATTTCAGGAGACTTTTTCGGTGATTTTTCCAAGTGATTTGTAGGTTTTGAAAAAGTTATTTCAATATAATTTCTGCAAGCGGAGAGAGCTGGTGGTCTAGTGGTAGTGAGGCTGCCTGTTGCATTGATATTTAAGTTCAAAAAATGGAATAATAATTTCATAATAATTCTTTTTCCGTAAGAAAAGAAAACGTAAAACTTATAAAGTTAAATTGCACTAAATTAGCTGCATTGAGATATATCCTTTCACCACATTAGTAAATTTTTTATTGTTGTTTTTATAAAATAAATTATTTATGAATATTTTATTTAGTCGTGTTAGGTACCAGTGTGGTGAAAGGATTAAAAGTGAGCCTCGATGGCTTCTTTTGTGCACTTGACACAAGGAAAACATCGTGAGGAACAGTTTCCTCACGATGTTTTCCTTCGCCGTTTGAGAGTTCTGGTATAGCGCATATAAATTTTTAAAACAGAAAACCCATTTGTGCACAACTGAATTTGAACCCTGTAACGTTCGATTTTTCCCTCCTCTTTATTTGAAAGTTCCGTTCAGCGAGATAGGTAATAATTTTGGTTTTTGCTGGTCACACTCTGGCTTGGCACGGCTCGATTAGTGATTTGTGAAGGTCAGTGTCCTTATCAAGACGAATCGAACTGTCAATGTCGTTTGAGTTTTTTCGTCTCGCTCGGGCAGAGCGAGAGGGCAAGGATCTTTTGACGGATCGATGTTGAGAACGTGGCGTGGGTCTTTTGATGAAAATTGTATTTGCTGGCTAATATATCCTGGCTTCTGTGTCTGGCGTAGCGGGAATCATCCACGGGAGAGCCCACGCGTGTGATTCCTTCGGGCGCACGTGTTTTGTGCGTATTATCAGCTTTGTGCCTCTGGTAAGAGTCTTGAACTTTTGATCTTTGATTTTTGTCTTCCTCGATTGCCGAGCGGAGCTCGTGGGACATCCTCAACCCTGTGCATGAATACACAAGGGCAGATTTGCTAAGGTTGCACCCCGCTTCGCAGGCTAAAGAGCACTTTCGCTTACGCCGGGCTATGAATTTTCCAGAAAAGAGGTGCTCCGTACGGGCGCGACCACGTGGCGAGCACGTGTCGCAACCTTTCTACCTGCCGCCTTCTGGCGCACGCTGTCGTCGGCGAGGGTCCAGAGCGCCAGCGTCCCCTGCTGTGCTGCTGTGACAAGACCGAAAGTCCTGGTGTGGCGTTTCCCTGCCTTTTTGTGACCTTGTGGTGGCTGGTGTCAGTCGAGTGAGTGTGTCTGATAGGGTCGTTAAATCAAGCGTTCCTGTAGGTTCGCTCGCGCGAATTTCGTCAATTACGGAATTTAACAAACCAAATATAACCAAAAACTCTATTTTTGTGGATCGTTGAATCAGCGGTGAGGTGCGGTGGACTGATACTCCTGAGTAGGCCGTGACTAAGTGGGCATCCGGTTGATTTACAAGGCAGAGTAGATCAGGGCAGGTCATTAAACCCGTTTATTGTTAATTTACATTTTAATTTTTACCCGTTGAGATGAACCAAGTGTTAGAGAGTAATTTTATGATCGTGGGATATGGTCAGAGCTGACCGACGAAGGTAAATTACAGTAGGATTGTGTAGATGAACGGTGGATGTACTGTGAATGACAGCGTTGTAGTTGGTAATAGTCTCGTCTATGAATTGTAAGCGTTTCAATAAGGTTATTTTTATTTTATTTACTCATAGTAACTAGAACAGTAGTGTGTAATAGATGCGGCTAAAAAGAACTGTAAAACCTTTCGATAATTTTCTTCCTTTTCTAGTAATAAAACTCCTGTAATAAACACTTGATAATCAACACTTTAATCTTTATGTTTTTGTGTAGCATCCTTTCCTACCTAGGGGGAAAAATAGCTCACAATTTGGCGCCCGAACAGGGACGGGTGACCTGCCGACATAAGGTAAAATTTTGTCTATTCTCTGGTCTATTTCGCTCAGTGAAGACTGACCTCTCTCGCCTCAACCGGATGGTAACTTGGTTTTAACTTATTTTGATATTAGGACTAGGTTTATACTGGGGAATCTACCCTGTAGTCATTCTAGAACTAGCTGGGAGCCCTAGTGGGCGTTTTACTAGCTGATTTTCGATTTTTTGTATTATAATTTTGTGCCGAGTAGGCCACTTATAAGAAAACTTAATTTTCAATTGTTTTTGGTTTGGAATTAGCTTTATGCTTGTAAGTGTGATTTGCCTCGATCCTATTACTGCCTAGGGGTAGCTGGGGTTGATTTTTCCTTTATTTTACACAATAATTTAGCTATTTTTTGTTATTTTTTATTTTTTTTTGATTGTTTTCACTCAGCACCATGTTGGAAGAAAGGCCTATTGCTTTCAATGTGCTGGCTAAGGATGAGTTAGAGTATGAGATTAGGATCCGCGGCGCCAAGCCTACTGCTGATACTGTCGCTGCTCTTAGGACTCAGGTTCGTGCTCTCAACAAAGAGATACCATCCGATGAAGTGGTATCGGTCGAATTAGAGGTTGCTTCGGAGCTTGAGGTCGTTCGAGCCAAGCTAGAGAGTCTCTCTGATCTTATATCTGGGGCTGCACAGAAACCTTGCTCTCTAAAGATATTGAATCGTGTTCAAGCTTTGGGTCATCACCTCTTTCATAGACTGGGTCGACTAAACCTTCCTAAAGAGGGAGAGGACTTATATTCACTTTATACTAACCTACAAGAACGCCTAGATAGATTGCTTAGGAGATTGGATAGGATCCTATGTAATTTCAAAAGTAGCATTACCCAAGCTGATGATGATAGCTCAAACACAGAGTCTAGTCCTGGGGTAAAGTTGGATACTAGTATTCAGAATAGTCATCCTAGTTGTAGCAAGCATTCAGCTATTCATACACTTAACTTGAAATTTAATGGAAAGTCTTGTGTCAAAGCTTTTATTCAAAGGTTAGAAGAACTAACTTTATCTAGAGGTATATCTGATGCTAAACTCTTCAACTCTGCAGCAGAGCTGTTCACAGATGAAGCTCTATGCTGGTATCGTGGGGTTCATAGAGAGGTGAAAGATTGGACCAGTTTGAAAGATTTATTGCTCGATGAATACCTACCATTCGATTATGATTACAGACTGTTGCAGGAAATCAGAACCCGCACTCAGGGCTCTGATGAGAGTATTGTAAATTATCTTAGTGTCATGCAGAACTATTTTTCACGCTTATCTAAGCCCGTGCCTGATGATGAGAAGTTGAATATTGTCCTTTTTAACATTAGACCTTTCTACACAAAACAACTGGCTCTGAACCCAGCTGAATCTTGGTTAGATCTGAAAAAGAAATGTAGGCTTTTAGAAAGTGCTAAACAACGTTCTGAATTGTTTTCTGAGCCTCCAAAAACAACTACCTCTTGCATAGCTCCGGATTTGGGTTATAAACATACTAATAACCGCTCTGGACTCAGACTAGCAGCAGTAGAGTCGAGTAAGGATGACTTCTGTGTCCGTTGTCGGATCAATGGTCACAGTCTCAACAAGTGTAGAGCCCCTTTCACTTTAATTTGTTACCGTTGCGGGGGTAAGGGCGTAACTCTGAAAAATTGTCCGAACTGTTCTCTTGGTATAACCGCAGGGTCTGCGGTTCCAAAAAACTCTGTAGCGTGAACCAGCGTTTTCGTGCTGGGGTGGCTCCTAGCGGCCAGGGGCAGGCTGAAGATGATTGGCAATCTTGGTTAGGTTTTATCAAAGACTTCTTTGCCAATAGGTCTTCTAAGCTGGTTCACGAAGTAGAATATAACAATGACAAACGCCCCTTTTTAACCATATCAGTTTACGATTTGAAGTTCAGAGGGCTCATGGATTCAGGGTCTGAGATTTCAATTATAGGTAGCGACGCGATTAGGCATTTTGTGAATCTGGTCTCTTTGCATAGATCTGTGGATTTGCAGTATATTAGGACGGCGAACGACTCCCTGTCTCCCGTTACAGGCTATGTGTATCTGCCCGTCACGGTTGCTGGGAAGACGTCCATCGTCAAGTTCTATGTAGTTCCTGGGGTCTCCACTGAGCTCATCTTCGGGATAAATTTCTGGAAGGCATTCAAAATAGCACCAGACATTCTTTCTTTACTTTCTGATAGTAAATATTTTTCATTGAAAGACCGCGTAGACGCCATAGTGACCACGGACAATTTCCTCCGTGATTTCGAATCTCTGAGCAATAGACAAAAGCAGCTGGCGGAGAGTTTGATCAAGCAATTTGAAGACATTTCAGCCGAGAATAAAGGCTTAGGCTTGACGCAACTAGTATCACACAAAATCGATACGGGAGACCATCCTCCCATTAAACAGCGCTATTATCCCCTGTCTCCGGAAAGGCTGGCGGAGGTCAACAGGCAAGTCGACCAGATGCTACGCGACGGCGTCATCGAACCTAGCAATAGCGCCTGGAATAACCCGGTGACCCTTGCGCCGAAGTCTGACGGCTCCTTCAGGTTCTGCTTGGATAGCAGGAAACTGAACGAGGTAACGAAGCATGACGCGTACCCGCTGCCCTACGTCAACCATATTCTGGACCAGCTGCGCGACGCCAAGTATCTGTCTTCGCTAGATCTAAAGGCAGCCTATCATCAGATTCCTCTTGACCTGGAGTCCAGGGAGAAGACGGCCTTCACCGTCATGAACCGGGGCCTGTTCCACTTCAAGCGATTGTGTTTTGGTCTTACGTCCGCTGGTAGTACACAGCAGCGTCTTATGGATAAATTGTTTGGTCCTGAATTCAGCAATAAAGTATTTATCTACCTTGATGATATCATTATAATTTCCCCTACCTTCGAGGAACATGTTGATTTACTCGTACGAGTCAAGGATCGTTTACGTGATGCTGGACTTACAATCAATATGGGTAAATGTAAATTTTTTAGGGAGCAATTGAAGTATTTGGGTCATGTCATTGATCAATTTGGGTTGCGTACAGACCCCGATAAAGTTAAAGCTATCGTGGATTTCCCTACGCCGGTCTGTAGAAAGGATGTAAAACGTTTTCTGGGGACGGCTTCATATTACCGTCGATTCATTAAAAACTTTAGCCACCGGGCGGGACCATTGAATGCTCTCACGTCTACTAGGAAGGGTGCCCCACCTTTTAGCTGGTCGGCGGAGGCAGAAAGGGCTTTTACCGATCTAAAGCTAGCTCTCACGAGTGCACCGGTTTTGGCGTGTCCCGATTTTAGCCTACCGTTTTCCGTGCACTGCGACGCGTCAGATTTCGGAGTAGGAGGATCTCTCACGCAGACTCTCGACGGTCAGGAACATCCGATCGCGTACTATAGTAGGTCTCTGACCCCGACCGAACGTAACTATTCCGCCACCGAGCGCGAGGCGTTGGCCGTAGTACACGCAGTTGAGCATTTTCGTCCTTATATCGAGGGTAGTAAGCCAGTCCGCGTTGTGACGGATCATGCTAGTTTAAAGTGGTTTTTCAATCTCAAAAATCCCACCGGTCGCCTGGCGCGATGGGGTTGTAGGTTATCCCCTTTCAATTTGATTATCGAACATAGAAAGGGGGCTGAAAATGTTGTCCCCGACGCGCTGTCTCGAGCTGTTCCTGTAGCTTCCCTGAATACGACGGATACCGCTGATACGTGGTATCGAAATATTCTTAAGCGTTGTATAGATACCCCGAACGCGTGTCCGAATTTTCAATTGATCGATGGTAGACTTTATCGTTTTACGAAGAGTAGTAATAGGCTCAATGGAGATTTCCAGTGGAAAGAGGTGGTTCCTTTGGAATGTAGGGAGAGTATACTTAGGGAAAATCATTCTGAACCTGTTGCAGCTCACCTAGGTGTAGCTAAAACTTATAAACGTTTAAAGTTGAGGTATTTTTGGCCGGGTATGTACCAGGATACCGTGAATTTTATTAAATCTTGTTCTGTTTGTAATGCCTATAAGCACAGCACACAAGCAACTCCAGGTTTTATGGGGGAACCTAAAATCTGCAGCCGCCCCTTCCAGTGTATCAGCATCGATTTGGTTGGCCCACTGCCTATGTCGCGACTACAGAATACTTATCTGCTTGTAGTGGTGTGTTGTTTTTCTAAATATTGTTTGTTATTTCCTCTGAGGCGAGCCACTGGGAAGGTTATAACCCAGCGTCTCGAGGATCACGTATTTCTAGTACATGGGATTCCCCAAACTATTATTTCGGATAACGGTTCTCAATTCGTCGGTCATGACGTGCAAGATCTGTTTTCAAAATACCGAGTACCGCAGGTCCACCTAACACCCGTTTATTCCCCGCAGGTCAATTCTGTTGAACGTTATAATCGTACTATTATGACCGCGCTCGCGTCGTACGTAGAAAACGACCATAGAACTTGGGACGTAAACGTTCATAAGGTCCAATTTGCGATAAATACGGCTGTAAATGATTCTACCCAATTTACGCCGTTCATGCTAGTACATGGTAGGCAAGCGGTCACAGACGGTAGCATTTATAAAGACTTTCAAGATATTGAGGAGCTGATTTTCAAATCCCGCAGCGAGTATGTTGCTAGTTTGAGTCCATTGCGAGATATTTTTAGAGAGGTACAGGATTCCCTTAAAAAGGCTCATAGTAAAAACGCAAAGTATTACAATCGCAGGCGCAGGGACGTTTCGTTCCAGGTAGGCGATTATGTCTGGAAACGTACCTACAAACTTAGCGCCGCTCATAAACATTTTGCAGCAAAACTTGCCCCTAAATATGAACGTTGTAGGGTGGTTCGCAAACTCTCACCGTTAGTCTATGAGTTAGAAAATGAATCCGGCAAATCTCTAGGTAAATGGCATGTTAAGGATTTCAAATGTGTAGATTCCCATTTAGATTGACACTTTTAAGTTCCCCGTGGGGACCCGGGGTTAGAATAGGCCACCCACCGTTACTTGTCCAGGTGTTCCGTAGGAGGCGGATATAGGCGCGTTTTTATCTGACCATAATTGAACAGCATTTGGTTTGTGTGTTTTTTTTTATTTTTTATTTTTTTTATCTTTATTTGTATACATTTTTGCTCATTATGGGGCCTAGGGGCCATTTTTTCTTTATTTTATTTTTTCTTTCCATTTATCTACTAATTTTAGTTACTAAGTGGTTATTTTAGTTGTAGGCGTTAGTCCTATTTTATAGGTATAATTTTGTTGTTCCCGTAGTAATGGTTGTTATACTCTATGTTTTTTCCTGTTCCACACAGTGTGTAGTCTGTTGCGTGGGCTCTCGGCGAAAGCCACCTCAGGAATTTACCCCAGTTTTAGGGAAAATATATGTCTGCTCGGTAGTGAGTATGCAAAAGTAATTTTTTTTTTTTTTTTCTCTTTTTTTTCTTTCGTTCTTTTGTTTTTTTTTGACCCGGCGATCTTCTGGAATAGAATATTCGACCGAATATACTATCTCGATCTGAGGATCAACATAGCGCCCTCTACCGGTAGCTGGTTACCGACGAGTGCGTCTATATTTTGGGGTTGTTATGATAGGTTTTGCAGTGAACGGGCAGATTTTGTACGTAGAAAACATGAGGTGTTGCCAGATGGCGTCGGTTAGGTGTTTTTTTTTGTTGCTTTTTGATTTTCTTTTTTTTGTTCCTCCGGGAGTAGGTAAGGACGGGGGCGTCCAAAGAATTCCCTGCGTGAATTCTTACCCGGGAAAGGGGGTGCTGTAACGTTCGATTTTTCCCTCCTCTTTATTTGAAAGTTCCGTTCAGCGAGATAGGTAATAATTTTGGTTTTTGCTGGTCACACTCTGGCTTGGCACGGCTCGATTAGTGATTTGTGAGTGTCAGTGTCCTTATCAAGACGAATCGAACTGTCAATGTCGTTTGAGTTTTTTCGTCTCGCTCGGGCAGAGCGAGAGGGCAAGGATCTTTTGACGGATCGATGTTGAGAACGTGGCGTGGGTCTTTTGATGAAAATTGTATTTGCTGGCTAATATATCCTGGCTTCTGTGTCTGGCGTAGCGGGAATCATCCACGGGAGAGCCCACGCGTGTGATTCCTTCGGGCGCACGTGTTTTGTGCGTATTATCAGCTTTGTGCCTCTGGTAAGAGTCTTGAACTTTTGATCTTTGATTTTTGTCTTCCTCGATTGCCGAGCGGAGCTCGTGGGACATCCTCAACCCTGTGCATGAATACACAAGGGCAGATTTGCTAAGGTTGCACCCCGCTTCGCAGGCTAAAGAGCACTTTCGCTTACGCCGGGCTATGAATTTTCCAGAAAAGAGGTGCTCCGTACGGGCGCGACCACGTGGCGAGCACGTGTCGCAACCTTTCTACCTGCCGCCTTCTGGCGCACGCTGTCGTCGGCGAGGGTCCAGAGCGCCAGCGTCCCCTGCTGTGCTGCTGTGACAAGACCGAAAGTCCTGGTGTGGCGTTTCCCTGCCTTTTTGTGACCTTGTGGTGGCTGGTGTCAGTCGAGTGAGTGTGTCTGATAGGGTCGTTAAATCAAGCGTTCCTGTAGGTTCGCTCGCGCGAATTTCGTCAATTACGGAATTTAACAAACCAAATATAACCAAAAACTCTATTTTTGTGGATCGTTGAATCAGCGGTGAGGTGCGGTGGACTGATACTCCTGAGTAGGCCGTGACTAAGTGGGCATCCGGTTGATTTACAAGGCAGAGTAGATCAGGGCAGGTCATTAAACCCGTTTATTGTTAATTTACATTTTAATTTTTACCCGTTGAGATGAACCAAGTGTTAGAGAGTAATTTTATGATCGTGGGATATGGTCAGAGCTGACCGACGAAGGTAAATTACAGTAGGATTGTGTAGATGAACGGTGGATGTACTGTGAATGACAGCGTTGTAGTTGGTAATAGTCTCGTCTATGAATTGTAAGCGTTTCAATAAGGTTATTTTTATTTTATTTACTCATAGTAACTAGAACAGTAGTGTGTAATAGATGCGGCTAAAAAGAACTGTAAAACCTTTCGATAATTTTCTTCCTTTTCTAGTAATAAAACTCCTGTAATAAACACTTGATAATCAACACTTTAATCTTTATGTTTTTGTGTAGCATCCTTTCCTACCTAGGGGGAAAAATAGCTCACAATTTGGCGCCCGAACAGGGACGGGTGACCTGCCGACATAAGGTAAAATTTTGTCTATTCTCTGGTCTATTTCGCTCAGTGAAGACTGACCTCTCTCGCCTCAACCGGATGGTAACTTGGTTTTAACTTATTTTGATATTAGGACTAGGTTTATACTGGGGAATCTACCCTGTAGTCATTCTAGAACTAGCTGGGAGCCCTAGTGGGCGTTTTACTAGCTGATTTTCGATTTTTTGTATTATAATTTTGTGCCGAGTAGGCCACTTATAAGAAAACTTAATTTTCAATTGTTTTTGGTTTGGAATTAGCTTTATGCTTGTAAGTGTGATTTGCCTCGATCCTATTACTGCCTAGGGGTAGCTGGGGTTGATTTTTCCTTTATTTTACACAATAATTTAGCTATTTTTTGTTATTTTTTATTTTTTTTTGATTGTTTTCACTCAGCACCATGTTGGAAGAAAGGCCTATTGCTTTCAATGTGCTGGCTAAGGATGAGTTAGAGTATGAGATTAGGATCCGCGGCGCCAAGCCTACTGCTGATACTGTCGCTGCTCTTAGGACTCAGGTTCGTGCTCTCAACAAAGAGATACCATCCGATGAAGTGGTATCGGTCGAATTAGAGGTTGCTTCGGAGCTTGAGGTCGTTCGAGCCAAGCTAGAGAGTCTCTCTGATCTTATATCTGGGGCTGCACAGAAACCTTGCTCTCTAAAGATATTGAATCGTGTTCAAGCTTTGGGTCATCACCTCTTTCATAGACTGGGTCGACTAAACCTTCCTAAAGAGGGAGAGGACTTATATTCACTTTATACTAACCTACAAGAACGCCTAGATAGATTGCTTAGGAGATTGGATAGGATCCTATGTAATTTCAAAAGTAGCATTACCCAAGCTGATGATGATAGCTCAAACACAGAGTCTAGTCCTGGGGTAAAGTTGGATACTAGTATTCAGAATAGTCATCCTAGTTGTAGCAAGCATTCAGCTATTCATACACTTAACTTGAAATTTAATGGAAAGTCTTGTGTCAAAGCTTTTATTCAAAGGTTAGAAGAACTAACTTTATCTAGAGGTATATCTGATGCTAAACTCTTCAACTCTGCAGCAGAGCTGTTCACAGATGAAGCTCTATGCTGGTATCGTGGGGTTCATAGAGAGGTGAAAGATTGGACCAGTTTGAAAGATTTATTGCTCGATGAATACCTACCATTCGATTATGATTACAGACTGTTGCAGGAAATCAGAACCCGCACTCAGGGCTCTGATGAGAGTATTGTAAATTATCTTAGTGTCATGCAGAACTATTTTTCACGCTTATCTAAGCCCGTGCCTGATGATGAGAAGTTGAATATTGTCCTTTTTAACATTAGACCTTTCTACACAAAACAACTGGCTCTGAACCCAGCTGAATCTTGGTTAGATCTGAAAAAGAAATGTAGGCTTTTAGAAAGTGCTAAACAACGTTCTGAATTGTTTTCTGAGCCTCCAAAAACAACTACCTCTTGCATAGCTCCGGATTTGGGTTATAAACATACTAATAACCGCTCTGGACTCAGACTAGCAGCAGTAGAGTCGAGTAAGGATGACTTCTGTGTCCGTTGTCGGATCAATGGTCACAGTCTCAACAAGTGTAGAGCCCCTTTCACTTTAATTTGTTACCGTTGCGGGGGTAAGGGCGTAACTCTGAAAAATTGTCCGAACTGTTCTCTTGGTATAACCGCAGGGTCTGCGGTTCCAAAAAACTCTGTAGCGTGAACCAGCGTTTTCGTGCTGGGGTGGCTCCTAGCGGCCAGGGGCAGGCTGAAGATGATTGGCAATCTTGGTTAGGTTTTATCAAAGACTTCTTTGCCAATAGGTCTTCTAAGCTGGTTCACGAAGTAGAATATAACAATGACAAACGCCCCTTTTTAACCATATCAGTTTACGATTTGAAGTTCAGAGGGCTCATGGATTCAGGGTCTGAGATTTCAATTATAGGTAGCGACGCGATTAGGCATTTTGTGAATCTGGTCTCTTTGCATAGATCTGTGGATTTGCAGTATATTAGGACGGCGAACGACTCCCTGTCTCCCGTTACAGGCTATGTGTATCTGCCCGTCACGGTTGCTGGGAAGACGTCCATCGTCAAGTTCTATGTAGTTCCTGGGGTCTCCACTGAGCTCATCTTCGGGATAAATTTCTGGAAGGCATTCAAAATAGCACCAGACATTCTTTCTTTACTTTCTGATAGTAAATATTTTTCATTGAAAGACCGCGTAGACGCCATAGTGACCACGGACAATTTCCTCCGTGATTTCGAATCTCTGAGCAATAGACAAAAGCAGCTGGCGGAGAGTTTGATCAAGCAATTTGAAGACATTTCAGCCGAGAATAAAGGCTTAGGCTTGACGCAACTAGTATCACACAAAATCGATACGGGAGACCATCCTCCCATTAAACAGCGCTATTATCCCCTGTCTCCGGAAAGGCTGGCGGAGGTCAACAGGCAAGTCGACCAGATGCTACGCGACGGCGTCATCGAACCTAGCAATAGCGCCTGGAATAACCCGGTGACCCTTGCGCCGAAGTCTGACGGCTCCTTCAGGTTCTGCTTGGATAGCAGGAAACTGAACGAGGTAACGAAGCATGACGCGTACCCGCTGCCCTACGTCAACCATATTCTGGACCAGCTGCGCGACGCCAAGTATCTGTCTTCGCTAGATCTAAAGGCAGCCTATCATCAGATTCCTCTTGACCTGGAGTCCAGGGAGAAGACGGCCTTCACCGTCATGAACCGGGGCCTGTTCCACTTCAAGCGATTGTGTTTTGGTCTTACGTCCGCTGGTAGTACACAGCAGCGTCTTATGGATAAATTGTTTGGTCCTGAATTCAGCAATAAAGTATTTATCTACCTTGATGATATCATTATAATTTCCCCTACCTTCGAGGAACATGTTGATTTACTCGTACGAGTCAAGGATCGTTTACGTGATGCTGGACTTACAATCAATATGGGTAAATGTAAATTTTTTAGGGAGCAATTGAAGTATTTGGGTCATGTCATTGATCAATTTGGGTTGCGTACAGACCCCGATAAAGTTAAAGCTATCGTGGATTTCCCTACGCCGGTCTGTAGAAAGGATGTAAAACGTTTTCTGGGGACGGCTTCATATTACCGTCGATTCATTAAAAACTTTAGCCACCGGGCGGGACCATTGAATGCTCTCACGTCTACTAGGAAGGGTGCCCCACCTTTTAGCTGGTCGGCGGAGGCAGAAAGGGCTTTTACCGATCTAAAGCTAGCTCTCACGAGTGCACCGGTTTTGGCGTGTCCCGATTTTAGCCTACCGTTTTCCGTGCACTGCGACGCGTCAGATTTCGGAGTAGGAGGATCTCTCACGCAGACTCTCGACGGTCAGGAACATCCGATCGCGTACTATAGTAGGTCTCTGACCCCGACCGAACGTAACTATTCCGCCACCGAGCGCGAGGCGTTGGCCGTAGTACACGCAGTTGAGCATTTTCGTCCTTATATCGAGGGTAGTAAGCCAGTCCGCGTTGTGACGGATCATGCTAGTTTAAAGTGGTTTTTCAATCTCAAAAATCCCACCGGTCGCCTGGCGCGATGGGGTTGTAGGTTATCCCCTTTCAATTTGATTATCGAACATAGAAAGGGGGCTGAAAATGTTGTCCCCGACGCGCTGTCTCGAGCTGTTCCTGTAGCTTCCCTGAATACGACGGATACCGCTGATACGTGGTATCGAAATATTCTTAAGCGTTGTATAGATACCCCGAACGCGTGTCCGAATTTTCAATTGATCGATGGTAGACTTTATCGTTTTACGAAGAGTAGTAATAGGCTCAATGGAGATTTCCAGTGGAAAGAGGTGGTTCCTTTGGAATGTAGGGAGAGTATACTTAGGGAAAATCATTCTGAACCTGTTGCAGCTCACCTAGGTGTAGCTAAAACTTATAAACGTTTAAAGTTGAGGTATTTTTGGCCGGGTATGTACCAGGATACCGTGAATTTTATTAAATCTTGTTCTGTTTGTAATGCCTATAAGCACAGCACACAAGCAACTCCAGGTTTTATGGGGGAACCTAAAATCTGCAGCCGCCCCTTCCAGTGTATCAGCATCGATTTGGTTGGCCCACTGCCTATGTCGCGACTACAGAATACTTATCTGCTTGTAGTGGTGTGTTGTTTTTCTAAATATTGTTTGTTATTTCCTCTGAGGCGAGCCACTGGGAAGGTTATAACCCAGCGTCTCGAGGATCACGTATTTCTAGTACATGGGATTCCCCAAACTATTATTTCGGATAACGGTTCTCAATTCGTCGGTCATGACGTGCAAGATCTGTTTTCAAAATACCGAGTACCGCAGGTCCACCTAACACCCGTTTATTCCCCGCAGGTCAATTCTGTTGAACGTTATAATCGTACTATTATGACCGCGCTCGCGTCGTACGTAGAAAACGACCATAGAACTTGGGACGTAAACGTTCATAAGGTCCAATTTGCGATAAATACGGCTGTAAATGATTCTACCCAATTTACGCCGTTCATGCTAGTACATGGTAGGCAAGCGGTCACAGACGGTAGCATTTATAAAGACTTTCAAGATATTGAGGAGCTGATTTTCAAATCCCGCAGCGAGTATGTTGCTAGTTTGAGTCCATTGCGAGATATTTTTAGAGAGGTACAGGATTCCCTTAAAAAGGCTCATAGTAAAAACGCAAAGTATTACAATCGCAGGCGCAGGGACGTTTCGTTCCAGGTAGGCGATTATGTCTGGAAACGTACCTACAAACTTAGCGCCGCTCATAAACATTTTGCAGCAAAACTTGCCCCTAAATATGAACGTTGTAGGGTGGTTCGCAAACTCTCACCGTTAGTCTATGAGTTAGAAAATGAATCCGGCAAATCTCTAGGTAAATGGCATGTTAAGGATTTCAAATGTGTAGATTCCCATTTAGATTGACACTTTTAAGTTCCCCGTGGGGACCCGGGGTTAGAATAGGCCACCCACCGTTACTTGTCCAGGTGTTCCGTAGGAGGCGGATATAGGCGCGTTTTTATCTGACCATAATTGAACAGCATTTGGTTTGTGTGTTTTTTTTTATTTTTTATTTTTTTTATCTTTATTTGTATACATTTTTGCTCATTATGGGGCCTAGGGGCCATTTTTTCTTTATTTTATTTTTTCTTTCCATTTATCTACTAATTTTAGTTACTAAGTGGTTATTTTAGTTGTAGGCGTTAGTCCTATTTTATAGGTATAATTTTGTTGTTCCCGTAGTAATGGTTGTTATACTCTATGTTTTTTCCTGTTCCACACAGTGTGTAGTCTGTTGCGTGGGCTCTCGGCGAAAGCCACCTCAGGAATTTACCCCAGTTTTAGGGAAAATATATGTCTGCTCGGTAGTGAGTATGCAAAAGTAATTTTTTTTTTTTTTTTCTCTTTTTTTTCTTTCGTTCTTTTGTTTTTTTTTGACCCGGCGATCTTCTGGAATAGAATATTCGACCGAATATACTATCTCGATCTGAGGATCAACATAGCGCCCTCTACCGGTAGCTGGTTACCGACGAGTGCGTCTATATTTTGGGGTTGTTATGATAGGTTTTGCAGTGAACGGGCAGATTTTGTACGTAGAAAACATGAGGTGTTGCCAGATGGCGTCGGTTAGGTGTTTTTTTTTGTTGCTTTTTGATTTTCTTTTTTTTGTTCCTCCGGGAGTAGGTAAGGACGGGGGCGTCCAAAGAATTCCCTGCGTGAATTCTTACCCGGGAAAGGGGGTGCTGTAACGTTCGATTTTTCCCTCCTCTTTATTTGAAAGTTCCGTTCAGCGAGATAGGTAATAATTTTGGTTTTTGCTGGTCACACTCTGGCTTGGCACGGCTCGATTAGTGATTTGTGAGTGTCAGTGTCCTTATCAAGACGAATCGAACTGTCAATGTCGTTTGAGTTTTTTCGTCTCGCTCGGGCAGAGCGAGAGGGCAAGGATCTTTTGACGGATCGATGTTGAGAACGTGGCGTGGGTCTTTTGATGAAAATTGTATTTGCTGGCTAATATATCCTGGCTTCTGTGTCTGGCGTAGCGGGAATCATCCACGGGAGAGCCCACGCGTGTGATTCCTTCGGGCGCACGTGTTTTGTGCGTATTATCAGCTTTGTGCCTCTGGTAAGAGTCTTGAACTTTTGATCTTTGATTTTTGTCTTCCTCGATTGCCGAGCGGAGCTCGTGGGACATCCTCAACCCTGTGCATGAATACACAAGGGCAGATTTGCTAAGGTTGCACCCCGCTTCGCAGGCTAAAGAGCACTTTCGCTTACGCCGGGCTATGAATTTTCCAGAAAAGAGGTGCTCCGTACGGGCGCGACCACGTGGCGAGCACGTGTCGCAACCTTTCTACCTGCCGCCTTCTGGCGCACGCTGTCGTCGGCGAGGGTCCAGAGCGCCAGCGTCCCCTGCTGTGCTGCTGTGACAAGACCGAAAGTCCTGGTGTGGCGTTTCCCTGCCTTTTTGTGACCTTGTGGTGGCTGGTGTCAGTCGAGTGAGTGTGTCTGATAGGGTCGTTAAATCAAGCGTTCCTGTAGGTTCGCTCGCGCGAATTTCGTCAATTACGGAATTTAACAAACCAAATATAACCAAAAACTCTATTTTTGTGGATCGTTGAATCAGCGGTGAGGTGCGGTGGACTGATACTCCTGAGTAGGCCGTGACTAAGTGGGCATCCGGTTGATTTACAAGGCAGAGTAGATCAGGGCAGGTCATTAAACCCGTTTATTGTTAATTTACATTTTAATTTTTACCCGTTGAGATGAACCAAGTGTTAGAGAGTAATTTTATGATCGTGGGATATGGTCAGAGCTGACCGACGAAGGTAAATTACAGTAGGATTGTGTAGATGAACGGTGGATGTACTGTGAATGACAGCGTTGTAGTTGGTAATAGTCTCGTCTATGAATTGTAAGCGTTTCAATAAGGTTATTTTTATTTTATTTACTCATAGTAACTAGAACAGTAGTGTGTAATAGATGCGGCTAAAAAGAACTGTAAAACCTTTCGATAATTTTCTTCCTTTTCTAGTAATAAAATTCCTGTAATAAACACTTGATAATCAACACTTTAATCTTTATGTTTTTGTGTAGCATCCTTTCCTACCTAGGGGGAAAAATAGCTCACAACCCACGACCTTAGGATCGGAAGGTGGGGCCGCTACCACTAGACCACCAGTGCTCTCATTTATTTGGCGACTTTTGTGCTAAGCGTAGGACTAACCTAAGCTATAATTTGTAAGGTAAAAACATTTTGTGGAATTTTCAATATTTGCAAACC
The DNA here is from genome assembly GCA_949320045.1 of Scotopteryx bipunctaria. Classification (NCBI taxonomy): domain Eukaryota; kingdom Metazoa; phylum Arthropoda; class Insecta; order Lepidoptera; family Geometridae; genus Scotopteryx; species Scotopteryx bipunctaria. The sequence continues at coordinate 4,492,905 of OX439450.1, read as the reverse complement.
GTTTTTAAGTTGGAGTTAAATTATATCTCTAAGTTTGTACAGCGGCTTAGATAATAAAATTAAAATAATTTATGAAACCATTTTTACATTTGCAATTCAAAATTTATAGTCATAAAGTTTGCTCTATTGTTCAAAATTCAATCAAACACGTTAGAAAGCTTCATAATTTTATAATTTAACTTCTTTTACAATTTAATTGGACTAGAAGTAAAGAAAAAACATAGAATGTGACCAGCTGCTTCTCTCCCCGAGCATGTCGTAAAAGTCGGCTAAGGGATAGTATGTATCTTCTCCAACATGATGGACCAGCTATAGGTATGGGCTACCGAACTTGGGACTTTCAATCAGGAGTGGCTGCAAGTTTTCTCATTAATACTTGTGGCTCTGCCCACCCCGTTAGGAATACGGGCGTGATAATATGTATGAAAATGTTGAATATTCAGAAAAATAAGTTACCAAGCATCAGTGACTCAGTGACCTTAGTTGGTAGTAGCTTTGGCTTCTGCGTAGGTTTGATTCCTACCCAGGACAAAAATTTATGTTATGAACACAGATGTTTATTCTGTCTTGATGTTGTTGTATGAGTATTGTACAAAAAAAGTATATAAGTATTCTATCAGCCTTTTGGTTCCTATAATACAAGCTTTCCTCAGTTTGGGACTAGATGGCGTGGCGTGAAATGTATAGCAATATTTATTTATTCATCACAAAGAAAAGGTGTTGAAATATCATAATTAAAATAAAACGAAATATCAATTTAAAAGCGTTCAATCTGAACTAAATTGGCTCGCAAAACTAATTTAAGACTTACCTAACTTAGATATTGAAATGACAGTAAAGTTAGTCTCAAATGTATCGTTTTTTAAATGTAAGCGTCGCTGAGGGAATTTCTAGACAAGATGAGCAGGCGACTAAGTTTTATCAACCTATTGTTTTTTAAAAACAAATTATAGGGTATTCTGGGTGTAATAAATAAATAAATAACACCCAACAGTCACATGCATAGTCCTGACCCCACACTAGGATTCCCTGTGTCGTGGGTATCAGAAACTACGAGTACCATCATGGTACCACAACACCCAGACCTGGAAGAAATATTTACAGAATATGCAAACATTTCTTCTGCAGCAGGAATCGAACCCGCGCCTCTTGCGTCTCTACCGAGCAATCGCCCGCCACGCCACCGAGGCCGTAAAAGTAGTAATAAATATGTCGACTTTTACAACATAATATTACTACTACTACTATTCGTGTCACTAATTGTTTGGAACCAGTGTGGTGAAAGTATTTAAAGTGCACCTATCGTGCACTTGACACATGTTTTCTAATATACGCTGGTTTCCTCACGATGTTTTCCTTCACCGTTTGAGAGTACCTACTGGTATAGCGCACATATTTTTTTCAGAAATATTTATGTGTCACGCGTCAAAAAATATTGAGCTAGTTTAAGAACCTTCTCTTTTTATTGAAGCCGTTTATAAATAAGGACTTGACTACCAACCTAACATTGAATATTATGTAGTTTTGCCATTGAAGTACCGCTTTTTCCACCCATTTAATCTAGTCTGCAGAAATATATTTTATGAAATTGCACGGTTCCTGTAGTACGCCTCAAAGGGCACGGTAAAAGCCCTATTAAAACAAACAAATGCCCACCCCACGGTCACGGGCAGGATGAATATTACAATCACTGTATACTCGTATGTGTGTTGGACCACCGGTATACTGTAAATTTTCAGAACATTCAATTGTTATAATGAAAAACATTATTAGTTTTCAACATTGTCGTAAAATAGCCTTCGGTCTAAGGCTAGGTTTATACACGAGTTACGTAGGTTTAACACGAGATGCATTACATACAAACATACCTATATCACGCCCGTATCCCTAATGGATTAGTCAGAACCGCAAGTAGTCACAAAAAAACTTGCAGCCACTCCTGTTCAAAGTCCAAAGGTGGATATGGTGAACCATGGTGACAGGCGATCAGCTTATTGTCCATATTGGTGGTACATTATGTGGATGGACCCATTCTATGTTTTTTTGTTCCTAGACCAGCAAAGAAGTAATGCAGTGCATAATTATGTGCTTCATATATTTCAGAAAAACTCACCTAAGCTTTAAGTTTACTTTCGTTTCACAGAGCAAACGCGCTAAATAAGCGTCAAAAGATACTCCTAAGTCCGCCGCATGAATTATAGCATATTTTTTTATCAACAGAAGATAAATATAATAATGCTATCTGCATATTTCAACATTCTAAAAAGCAGTAGAATGTATAAGAGAGTGGTTTGCATTCACAAATATTTTGGCTAATACGCGTACATTCGCTTTCCGCATTGCGCTGCGCGTCGTATCCTTTTATTTTGCATGTACTCCGCTGCAGACGCTATCGATTTTGTCTGTGTTAGGGGGACAGCCTGATAATCATATTATATTGTATTTTAAATATACCGAGCTAGGGTTCTTTATGCCATATACGAATACTAAGCCCGCAGATTCATGGAAGTCGACCAACGCCCTTTGTGATAAGGCATACTTTGGCATGAGATAGTCGAATGGCTAGTTATGGGTTTATGGTGCTTCTGGTTTTGACCTTGAATTCCCCTCGCGTTTGATATTAAATCCTGGGGCTTGTAACCCTTTATAGGGACGCTGTGTTGTGCTTGTTTTGGATATCTGCTTTTAATTTGAGAGATTTAAAGCAAAACATTTTATGACGAGAGTGAATAAAACTAGATGTCAGGACCATAGCAGAATTGAAAATCCGTGGTCTTAGAGATTCAGATTACAGGATTTAGAGTGTGCAACGAATGAAAGTGCGCGAAATCTACCCAGCAAACTTGAACTAATCAATGTGATGTTTTATCAAAAGCGTGTGAAAACTTTGTCTTCTATTTTGACACGTCGGAGAAGGTGAGCAAAAATCGCTGCCCACTCACTAGCCTTAGCGAATTCGTTCGCTTGGTCTGTACCCAGCTTTACACAATCCCTTAAAAGTTTTCTAATCAATTTATCTTATTCAATCAAAACTGTAAAATGAACTCAATTTGAAAGTGCATAAGTCAATGGCCTACAGACTACAGACTACAGAATAGATGTATCAACACTGTCGGTCTGTAAATAAGTTTCAGAAGACATCCATCAGGCACTTGCTTGACAGCCGTCTCTTCTTTTATTCAGAAGCTTAAAACTTTGGTATCTTTTGCATGATTTATGACTTTTGATATGTAATTTGGATATTTATTTCGTTGGCAAAAGTCAGAATTAGTCCGTTTTAAAACAAAAAAATGTCTCATATTTATGACAACGCGACTTATAATTCAAAAAGAAAAAATAGGTTCAATGTAACAGGTATTTTAATAAAAGCTTCGTTTTGAGCCTTAACACACGGTCGTATAATACCTAAACTAAATATATATTGTATACAACTCACACAGTGCCATCTAGCTCCAAACTAAACTATGGGAACAAAATTGCTGATTAAATACTTATTATACTTTTTGATAAATACATACTTTGTAATACTTATATTACAACAACCAGACCCGGAAGAAATATTTGCAACTACCCAAGTCTTTTAGACCAATCAGGATTTTAAATTTGTGTTTTAAACGTAGTGACCGTCAATAACTATTTTGTCGAATAAACAGTTTCCGTACTCTTAAAAGGAAAAGGAAAACAGGGAGGAAGGCCCATCGTAGAACCTAAATCGTTTAAAAACAGAACAAAAAGAGCCTCTTTGAGTCCTTTCACCACACTGGCTCGAACAAGTGACATTAAATAGTAATAGTAGTAACAGTTTTAGTAACACAATTAATTACCTAAGCGTAATCCCAGACTAGCTAGATTATGCCAGATCCTGTCTTATTCATAAGACGATAAAACCGAGAACTAAGATAAAGCGATTCCATCGTCATAAGCACTCAAGATCAGACAAAGCAGAGAGCTGTTAAATAATAAAAGAATATCTGAAACTCGGGACGCGATGTTTTCTAAGTCGAGGCACTGAGTGGCTTTTCAGTTGCGGATGCATATTGTATCACGCTTTTTGGAAACACGAAGAGAAAGATAAATAAACTTAGTACCTACATATTGTAGTTTTTTTTTATTATTATGTAGATAAAATTTTGTGCATTCGTACTCATCCCCTTCTTATTCCCGATTTCAAAGTAACGGATGACAGATCATTCATAACCACAGATACGTTGACTTTAAATAAAACCGGCCAAGTGCTAATCGATTTCGAAAACGAAGGGTTCCGTACGATCGCACATAAAAAAATGTTTCTTGTATTAATTTTGGGGGATAGATACATCCCCCTTTTATTTATTGTTATAGCGGCAGTAGAAATACACATTCTGTGAAAATTTAAACTCTCAACCTATTACGGTTTATGATATATAGCCCTCTGACAAACGCATGGACGGACGGACAGCAGCGGCTTAGTAATAGAGTCCCGTTGGCACCCTTCGGGTACGGAACCCTAAAAATTACGCTTTTTGACAGATCGAACAATCTGTTAGTACAATATTAGGCAGGCATGAATTAATTACTTTGAATAATAGACTTGAAAACAAACTTACATAGTAGTTCGTTTAATACTGAATACTTAAATTCATGAAGCGAATGCTTACGTAATTAGTATCCAAGTTTGTACCAAACGTTAAATATTAAAAGAATATCCTGAAAGTAGCTCGATGCCTTAAGTAGCTGACGCCCTAAGGCTCTTATTAAGGTACTCACTATGGGAAATGCATTTTGTATGAGCTCATGAAAACGCTTTGGATTAAGTTGCTTTAATTATAGCTTGCGAAAATACGAGCATGTACACGATTAGTAATTAGGAGTATGACGGGGGTAGTTTGTGTTGGGGTAGGGTTGGGGTGTAGGTACTTAAGCGAAGCGGAACATTTTACGCATTAGAATATATTTTTTTTACCACCGCAATAATAATAATAAATTGAATGAAAGTTTGTGTTCGATTTATATGTACATAGGTTAAAGGTAAATAATCTTCATGGTTTGCCAATTTTTTTTGGGAATAAAAATTATTATAGATAGAATAAAAATAATTAAAGGTGTCAATTTTTATTTAGACAAACATACATTATTTACGACAATTTCATAATAAAAAGAAATAAACTCATGAAATCAAAAAATGATGGTCATTCGGCAATAGCACTAGTTCCATTCCCTCGTTGTATTAAATAATTGAAAATTGTACTCGATTAAATTAAAATATTTATACCATCCACATTTCTGGTTCTTGCACTGCGACCAAACCTTTAGCTAAATCACTCGAGTGTAAGTCACAAACATGTGCTTAAGAAAGTTTGTTAATATTTAATGAGTTTCCTGAAAATGGCGTTGATTTGTAGGCGCCGTGCTTTAATTTACATTTTAACGGGTACCGCTAATTCAATAATTTGACAACGTGTGGGGACATTTACTTACCGTGAATAATGGTTGAAATGTAAAATTTATTATGTAATACTTGGTGAATACCGTTCGCAATACCGTAGGTACTACACTGAGTACCTACGATATAATTTATGGCCATGGGAAACTGCGCGAAATGTATGATAGTTACATAAATAAGTTTTAATATGGAAATATATTTACTATTAGAATTTAAATTCATTCAGATCACGAAAGAAGCCTAGTTGAGGCACACTGCAACCCTTTCACCACACTGTTTCTTAAGATTAGTGACACTAGTAGATTTAAATACATTTTTTTAAAACTTTCCAAAAATAGCAGCTAAAAAAAGCTCTCGTAAGAAAAGATTTTTTGTCATCTTCTATCCACTTTCTTTGTGAAATCAGGTAGTGTAATACCCTTTTAGTTGTAGAGTTCAATCACTATTTGAACTCAATCTACGGTACATCTAAGGATGTGAACACGACAAAGATACACACAAGTTGACGCGTGAAGAAAATTACATCCTGTATTGTGTTGAGTTCGAAACTGTACAATTTGTTCTCGATTTATTTTCACACTTAAATGAAACAATTCTAGTAACATGTTCTTAAGCATGGTTATACATATTTGGCAATGAAACTGACTACCTCGTAGTCACGTAGAGGGTACGATATCGGGATAATAGATCTGTACGAGCGTGGTTTCTCGCCTGTATCTTTCATGCTTGGTCGCGTTACGAACAGGCTTAAATTCAATGTAGATTTAAAAATACGTTCCTCGTAAGAATTGGTTTTACATTAATTTTGCATCCTGACTGTGATCAATGTGTTAAATACAACGAAATAAATACGTAAAAGGTTGATTTTTTTAATACTTTTTTTTCATTTATGCTATACAAAAAAATGGTCGTGATTCAAACACACTATTGTGAACATAGAAAATCTGTAAGTAGATCATACTTACAACCGGCAGAAAAATAGCGTAAATAATAATTGTAATACTCGACAGCACTATATCACTCAAATAGTTACCTTAGTCGTCAGTCACAAAATAAACCCAACACAAACACTTGGCTAATATTTCGAAACAAATGAGTCGTCACAAAACATTTCGAAAAACAATAGTAGTAGCAAGTTTGACATACCCGCCGAAACTCGCAATAAGCCGAGACGATCCCATATAGCCAGCAGCCACAAGTTTCCAATAAGTAATTAAAATCCAGAGACGTAGGAGATTACGTCTCTGAGTATTTGCTCCGTCCGCGTTGCTGAATTTCTTGGCCCTTTATGATTTCCTGGTACCTCGTTGCTGTGGATTATAATGAAATTGGGAAAGCTTGGGTTTAAATAGATAGAAAAATCTTTTTTCCACATAATGAAAAAACATGTACATAAACAGGCGAACTTAATGCTAATCAGCATTTTGTTCCAGCTAACATTTGTGAAATTTCATTAATAATTTATTCCGGCCAGGACATTGACCTCACTATCAAGATAAAATAAGTGATACACGGTTGTAAAGAAACACAAAAGGTGTTTACCTAGTCGTGATTTGCTATAATTGTTCACACTTCAACACGAAACATTCGCTGCTTTAAGAAATTAAACTCGCATAAACAAAGATAAAAAGCAAATCTGGCGATCCAGAAATGCAAATAAGGATAAACGTGAATTACACCGGTAACCGTCGTAAAGTAGGAGCTAAATAAAATCTGACTTTACGATATTTCAAATCAAGTTAAGGCTAAGGATGGTACAGTTACTGTTGCTCTTCGTTTTTTAACACTTCAATGTGCAAAGTGCATTTTAAATAAACTAAATAAATAGATTATAAAAATCAAATAGATTAGATTAAAATCCGTTTTGTAAGTAGGCACCTACTAATCCTAATATACAATAAAAATAATTTCTATTGTTAATAAAACTATTTTGAGTTATGTAAACTAAATAATTATTTATGGACATTTCACACTGCGCCATCTAGCCCCAAACTAAGCAAAGCTTGTACTATGGACACCAGATTGGCTGATAGAATACTTATAGACTTTTTTTATAATACATAATACTACAACACCCAGATGCGGAAGAAATATTTGTAGAAGATACAAACATTTCTCCTGTAGCGGCAATCGAACCCGCGCCTCCTGCGTCTGAGCCGAGCACTTGCCCGCCACGCCGAGGTCGGCAGATTTTTTAGGAATGGTCTTTTATCATTGGTCAATTTTAGGTCGAATTCAGGATTTTTTTACATACATACGTAATATCATGCCTGTTTCCCATAGGGTTAGGCAGATACCACAGATCTCCATTTGCTACGCTCCTGACTGACTACTCTTGCTTCATCCACTCTCATGGTCTTTTCTGGAAGTTAGTATTGTATCAAAAAATTAATAATTAGCTAAAAGAACAAGAAAATAAGTGATTTTTAAGACTATACTTTCATGAGATAATATCAGTGTTTTTAAATAAAACGTTATTGTACTTTTGCACACAAAACGTTATTTAAGTTCCCTTGTTTATTTGTTCCACAGTTCGCATTTTTATGAAGAACAGCGTAAATACGCGGGAACAAACATTAATCTGTTTTATAGCGAAGATGTAAGGGACCTCAGTCAATATTATTTTAGGGGACAACTCAGATTCGGTACCTCTCGGCACCAATTAGAGCGTGGCATGATTTTAAAAGTAAACTTAATTTTCTTGATTGTGGATATTCGCGGAATGTGTTTTTTGTTTTATCTCGTGAGATAATATTTGTGGATATTTTATTAAAAGATTTATTGCGGGACTTTGACCTCAATTGTTGAATTCATTTATTTTTGGCTTGAAAAGGTTAATACATTTCTCCAAATAATAAATGACTGATAAAAATTTTATGGATTCAAATTCAAATATTAATACATCGAATGAATGAAATACTGAATGTTATTTCTGTTTCACAATAACAAACTTGCTTAAAGCCTAGCTTACACAACATTGTAATCGGTTTTCGGTTTACATTTAATCTTGTTATTCTAAATATTGTTTACTCTGCTTACAAAGCAGAATAACTCATCTAACCCCTTACACGGTACGTTTCCCGAACAATTCAATTACAAAGTCGTTAAACAATCGATGCGTTACGTTATTAAATTCTGTTTTAGTATAAAATGTGGTTCCGTAACTATAATTTACTGTTCGCGAACTGATTTATTGGTGTCTCTCAAGGGGTTAAATTGTGATTTCGCGTTTTGAGGACGCTATCGTGATTTACAGGATGATTGTAAAAATCTTAAATACATTTTATCTGATATTTTTCTCGGCCTACCTATAGTTCGTTTTTATCTACAATTATTGAATTATATATATCTTTGACTTATTTTACTTACCTAAAAACTTAGCTATTGATAAGTTATTTTTAGATATTTAGTGTATATTTTTCTAAACAAACTTAAATTGACAGCTTCATTTACCTGCTACAACTTTGGATAATCCTAGCTTTTAATAAAGTCTTGTGTTTAATTCAATTCGTTATTTTATTTGTACCCTTAAAACCAATTCAGATTAATATGAAAAGTTGAAATAAACGTGTAAAAATCCCTGCGGTCAGATGCGGTCAGAATTCAATTCGAACTTAAATTTATAACACCCTCTACAATTACCTCTGAAATCGAAGATTAGGGAAAGTTTGAATTTTAATTAATTTAACGGATTATTAATTTTGAATTATGAACTTGGATCTCAGACGGTCGTAGTTTTTAATAAATAAGGATAAAATACGAGTGCTATTCACAATAATCCGAAGTAGGCCCTATTTACAATGGAACTTAAGAGTATTTACCTATTTTAGTGCATGAAAGGAGAATTTGAGGCGCACTTTAAATCCTTTCACCACTTTGGTTCCAAAGAACTAGTAGGACGAATAGATAGATAGACATATTAAAATTACCTGAATATTTTTTTACTTTTACTATACCTATCCTTACCCGGGATGGAACCAATCTATCTTCTAATCTAATCCTTGCCAAATTTCACTAAAATCTGTTCAGCAGTTTTGGCGTGAAAAGGTAACAGTCTGACACAAAGAGTTACTTTCGCATTGATATTAATAGTATGGATGAACGCAGACTTAGCAACATGGGTATTCTGATAGACCTATATCGTCGCTGGAAAGGCAAAATTACGTAAGCGCCAAAATGGCGCCAAAATAGGTATATTGAGTTATTATCCTAAAATAGCAGTCCAAATAAATAATATGAATTGCTGGACATAGAAAATGAAAAAAGAATGAAATCTTACGTTGACGTCATCAAAATTCTATAATTAGGTAGAAAGTTATGATTAAAAAACGAAAAAAATGAACTTTAAACGGCTTTTTCTCGATTGGCGCTTACGTAAATTTGCCTTTCCAGTGACGATATGTTGAATATAACAATGGTCTGCTATTGAACGTAACTTCTTGAATTATTTCACAAAAGACAAAAGCTGAGATAAATGAAAGCACTAGAATGTGTAATAATTTAGATTTAAGCTGCGATAATGGCTATTCATGCTTCTAATGTGAACTGGGTAGATAGGAATACAGCTATTGTAATGAGCGAAAGCTAGCCAGGTACCAGTGTTCGCTAGCCTTTTGTGACCTCTCTCGTCGTATCACTAGTTCTTTCGAATCAGTGTGGTGTAAGGATTTAAAGTGCGCCTCAAGGGCTTCTTTTGTGCACTTGACACATATTTTCGATATTTTTTTAGGTTCTATGACATGCCAGTTTCCTCACGATGTTTTACTTCACCGTTCGAGAGCATACAATACTTTACTGCGCATAAATGTCTCAAATAGGAAATACCATTTGTGCACGACTGGATTTGAACCCACGAACTTAGGAGCGGAAGGCAGGGTCACTACCACTAGACCACCAGTGCTTTCTCTTTTTTGACTTATCTGCTAAGCGTATCACTTGTTCTTTTAACCAATATTGTGAACGGATTAAAGTGCCCCTCAAAGAGGCTCATTTCGTGCACTAGTTTTCACTAGCTTCTGTTTATTAAACGTCGTCGTAAAGAATATTCAAGCATTTCTTCAGCAGCAGAAACCGCACCTCTGGCGTCTCAGCCGGGCACACAACCGCCAAGCCACCGAGGTCGTCAAATAAACAAGTATTTGTTTCTTAACTACATTATAGTCTTAACAGTATGCCTAGCAAGATTAAACTCTTAAGATAAATAGCTAGACGTCATGAGTTCATTTTGGCAAGCTCTTATTTTGCTTTGCAAAAACTCTACGCCATTAAAACGTCTACAAAAATACTCAGCAAACTTAAGACATTCATTCCGAGCTGTATGAAATAAGTCGTTGTTGTTCAAGAAACTACTGGCATTTTAAAAAGGCCTTGTACAGAGATATCTTAATTTATTTTCACAAAATAGCGTCCTTGCGTTTTGAGTTCTATAACCGGAGTGTCCCGGCACATTAAAGCAAAGCAAAACATATGACAAACAAACTTTTGGCCGGACTGTGACGGCCCGAAAAAATGATTTATGACTGATTCAATTATTCTACTCAAGGACAACGGATTGTTCATTAGATAACTTAACAACGTTGTTTTTATCTGACCAAAAGTGGCATGCGTTTTTTGACAGAAAAATAACGATGCTATGGTAAATAGCATTTTAGATATAATAGATTAGATAATCTGTAAGTAAGTTCGTATGAGCTAGTGGCCAACTTTTGTGACGGAGTTTTTAGGCTGCCTAAAGGCCTCCGTCATGGTTTAACGACTTAAAAGCCGAGACCGACTACTTAACGTGCCCTCCGAAGCACTGAAGTGCTACGTTCGTAATGCCACTTGCAGTCACCTATCCAAATTGTGACCACGCACAACGTTGCTACACTTCAACGGTCAATCAAGAAGTCTAAGTAAGCTACGCCACGAGTTATTCTGTAATAAATAAATAAATAAATGTAAAAAAGTAAAATATTAACTTTAACTAAACCTTGACAATTTATGTGAAACATAAAAGACGTTCCTCGCTATTTATAAGACCAACTTCTCAAGTCGCCATTTGGTTATTTAAATAACAAGCGGTCTCCGCAGCTTACAGGGACTTTGGTACTGAAGCTAATTGCACTTGTAGGAGTTAAAGGAGATCTGCTAAATCCAGGAACGAGTGCTAAAAGATTTATATCTCAGATAAGCCACTTCGGGAAATTAAGCCGTTTGCTGAATGTTCGCGCATTACGGTGAGATAAGATACGATGGAATTAGATAAGTTTAGTGTAATTCCTGTTTAGTCCTGCCATTTTGATAAATCACATAATTTATCTATATGGTAGGACTAAAAAATGGCACAAGAATATACAATATACAATAATACAGGAATAAACAATAGCAAACAATGCCAAGCAGTTTAAAATAAATACCTACATGTTAACTTAATAAATAATTATTTTAGTAAAAATAATGAATGATAAATGCATTGTGATTAGTTGAATAATAAATAAACATTTTAATAATAACTCTTCCGCTGGACTGGGACTAATGAAAAAGTATAGAATGCGTCCAGCTGCTTGTCTTCCCGAGTATGTCGTAAAAGTCGACTAAGAGATAGCATCTTCTTTAATATGATGGACCACCTAAATATGGGCGATGGGCTGATCATCTGTCACCTTTAGCCATGACGGAGGCCTTTAGGCGGCCTAAAAACTCCGTCCCTAGAGTTGGCCACTAGCTCATACGAACATACATACATACCTGTCACCTGTAAGTGGCTGCAAGTTTTCTTATCTTTACTTGTGGCTCTGCCCACCCCATTAGGGCTACGGACGTGATACTATGTATGTAATTAACATAGTAGGATAGGTACTTAACTGAACTTTAGTTTATTTCAATTAATTTATGCACTTTTCTAGTTGCATGAAAATGTTAATTTTCTTTTTCCCAGAATAAAGTAAGTAAAATGTTTTAGATGCAAAACAATTAAAATACCTCTTGTATTTTCAGCGCGAATTATAAATAATTGAAAATTTTCTTATGAATATTTATATTTTCCAGGGCGTGACCCAACTCAAGTGATTCCAGAGTTTTATACAGTTCACCAAAATATTTTACGAGACCTTCGTATTTTATTTGAGAAGCAATTTTAGTTTATTTATTGAAAGATTCTAGAAGCACTAGACTGTTGATAACGAAATGTTTTCATTAAGCTTCTATTACTGGTGTGTGAAATAAATATAACCTCAGACAACTTCTGCTGGAATTATGAGTTGGATCTTAAAATACATATTTCTTAAAAAAAACCGTTGATAAAATAACTAGTTAATAAAATTATTTAGTAAAATTTTTATATCAGGCTTTGGAGGCAAATTAAAAAAAAAAACAAATATACCTACTCAAATTCGTAAGTGAGAAAAAACTGTTCAACTTTGATCGGGGCCCTTAATTCGATTGATGATGACTCAATAACGTTATTTCAGCATCAATACGAACCTTAGTTGCTTTTTCATACAAAACTCTTGAAAGTCTCTTCTTCATCTTCTTCGTGACGTATCACTAGTTCTTCTAAACCTGTATAGTGAAAGGATTTAGAGTGCACTGTGAAGGCTATTTTCGTGCACTTGACATATAGACGCATCCGCTGCTGGGTATAGATTTCCTATTTAGTACATACTATTAGCTTACTTGTTAAATAATCACATTTAACAGTCTTTAAATGCAAAACTATTTGAATGGTTCAGACAAAGAGCTAATTTGGAACAGTCATTTAAAATGTCAATGTCAAAAGTATGCGTATTTTTGACAAATAAATAGAAAAAAAAGCAATTAAGGAAGCGAGAAAACAAGATATGGTTGTCGATATTTTTGAGAATGCAAGAATAAATGTGAAAATGTTATAAGCTATCCATCTAGAAGTTAAGAGAATTATCAGATTAAATTGAATGAAGATACCGACTGTGTTTTATAACCCAAAAATACTGATATTCAAATGGCGTTGGAGCCAGAACTTGACACTGTCGAACTTGCTGTCCCTTGAGGCTACATAACAGAAGGCTCTATTAAAACGCCGATCATTAACCTTACCATCGATTTATGTACTGAAACATAACATAGCCATTATAGTGTAGTCTCCCTTCGTTACAGTAGAGTGAAACCACTAAAGCGCGACACTGATTCGATTTTACGTTGAGCGCTCAGTATCTTCACAGAACAGGCATTATCTTTCACAGTAGACTAACATCCAGATCGTCCAGCGAGGTCGTAAGCACTATTTAGTATCTACCCTCATTAAAAGATACAAAACATAACAGAAAATGTTATCAAAGAAATATATCGTAACACTTTTTTTTTAATTGTAGACATTTCACACAAACTAAGCAAAGCTTGTACTATGGGAACGAGGTGGCTGATACAATTCTCCTTCTTCTATCGTGTCAATGGTTCAATATACACTTGTACCTATAATTTATTTTTGTATATACATATAATTATATATTACTACAACACCCGGACCCGGAATAAATATTTGCATAACAAACAAACATTTCTCTCGTAGCGGGAATCGAACCCGCGCCTCTTGAGCAAATCTAAAGACGAAGAGAAAGAAAACATCTTGTTTTGAAAGCACACAGGTCGGAAGAACCGGTGACATGAGTTGTAGTACTGTATATAAGCTCTACTGTGCCCAGTATCTCCGTAAATCTTAGTCTGTGATGTGATTTACGCTAATTTCATTTTGCTAAGGCGTTTTCACGTGGTGTTAGGCTGAGCTCAGCCTTAATTACACTGAGATTTGAGTCTGCGGTTCTCAATGACTGGCTCCTCATTTTGGGCTTCGAATTGCCTAAGCTGTTCTCTTATAAGCAACAAACGTTTTATTTTAACCGTAAAAATATCACAGATCTATAGTCTTGTCAGTTATTTTGAACCAGTGTGGTGAAAGAATTCAAAGGCTCTTTTCGTGCACCTTTCACAATGTTTCCGAAGTTTTTAGATCATACAACATAGCGGTTTATTCACGATGTTTTTCTTCACCGTGTGAGAGTACCACTAGTTTGTGCACATACATTTTTCGAACAGAAAAATCTATTAGTACACGTGCACGGGATTTTGAACCCACGACCTTAGGATCAAAAGACAAGCACTTGACCATCAGTGCACAAGAGACCTGGTGGTAACATAACAGAGTCCAATGTTGCGCTGACTCATGTCTGTGCAAAAAATCTTGTCAATTTGTTATTATGTTGCTACGTGAATGAAGGACAATCCAACAAACACACAAACACTTTAACATTTCAAATATTGGTAGAAATTCAAAGCCAAAAATAAAACTAGAAAATTACATACAAATTCTACATATAAATCTTTGTACAACTCAGAACATTGCAGTAGAGGAAAAAAAGTCCCCATTTTATTTAAAATTTTACGTTTCGTTAAATAAACAAAATATCGTTTTATCTTTTTGTTTGTTTTTAAATACTAAAGTTTGCACAACAATTGGAGCAATTCAAATAGCTACCGGTTAAAAACACAACGCACAAAAGCCTCTCTATTTTATCTCGAACAAAAATAACACCTGAAAAACGATACCAATTATAAAATTGTGTTTTTGATTGCATAGGGATTGTTGCTTTTATTAATTTATCGTGACTAGTGTTGTGTGCAACTTTGAAAAATACATAGCGGAAATCCTTTCAATCTGGTTCATTCTTTAGTAATCGCAAACTAATTATGCTTTACTAACTCCCAAGGAAAAACCAAAGATACGACCGACTTCCACATATTATGTTATCAATATTGTATGATTATCTAATACTCACTCTATAACTAACAGAGTTTAAATTTTCACTGCGTAAGATCAGGCAGCCATGGTTTTTGGAAATCAATGATCTCGGCTGAATTAATTCACGAGAATTTTCCAGGAAAATTAATTTATTGATAGAAATGCAAATAACGTAGTGTACCCGTTCAGCACTGGTGGTCTAGTTGGTAGTGACCCCGCCTTCCGATCCTAAGGTCGGGGGTTCGAATCCGGTCGTGTACCAATGAATTTTTCTGTGCGAAAAATTTATGTGCGCTATACCAGTACTCTCAAACGGTGAATGTAAATATCGTGAGGAAACCTGCGGCTTAATCAGCTCCGCACGTATTGACCATGTCTTTCCTGTGGACAAGGCTGTCTAAGCCGAGAGGAGAGAATAGGTGCTGGGCAAGCTCCATTTTATTCGTCCCAGGCACTACAGCGTCCCGTTTGTGAAGGTAAAAGTTGTCTCCTGTGCTGTATAAATCATCTACTACAGATGGTGAAATTTCTTAGATTAGTTACCCAGTGATTCCTATAGGAAAATATATGAAAATATAATGTAAGATTCCTAAAGTTTATGAAACCAGAAACTAAATTATTTTGTAGCATTATATATACTGAAACTAAGTAACGCATCAATGCCAACGACTTCTTTCAATAGACGACGTAAATATTAACATTACTCTCTTTGATCTCGCCGTTCATTTTGAACGTGTGCTCTTAATTAAGTTCAAACAAGACGTGCTAATCGAACTGAAACAAGAATGTTGCAGTTTTAGCTAAATGAATGTGTATATCTTAGAAGGAATAATTTATTTTACGAAGAGAAACATTAAAGGACAAGCCCAATTTGGACTCTTTGAACCTTTATAATAAGACTGAACGAGGAAAGAACAGGGATTTAAAGTAAAATACCTTCGTATTTTGTGGAGGTTATCCCAATGATTCCCGGAAAAAAACGTGAAACGTCATCGTAAAGTCGTCATTTTAATAAAAACCTACTTCTCACATTGACTGCGACATGAAACCGAAGAAGGATTACCTGGGAGCTTATTGACATTAAGGGCTTAGGTAAATTAGGTAAACTTGGTTCGAGGCAGACGTGGGATCAACTAACTGCGAGTAAATACCTATTACTTCTACTCGAGACTGATGAGCCCTCTCAAGCATATTAAAGTTATTGACTGGGATGTGTATTTTTGGCATTAGAGATCTTTTAAAGGGAATTGATTTACTGAAAGAAACTTTTAGAAAATACCGATGGTTATTGTTTTAAAAAAACCGGTCAAATACGAGTCGAATTCGCACACGAAGGGTTCCGTAGGTACCATCGCACATGTACATAAAAGTTTTTTTATATGGGCCCTTTTTAATTCTTATTACATTTAAATTTTATTATTTGTTGTTATAGCGGCTGTGAAAATTTCAACACTCTACATTATTACAATTCATGATATACACTGACAGACGGACAGACGGGCAGCGGGAGCTTAGTAATAGGGTCCTGTTGGCACCCTTCAGGTATGGAACCCTAAAACAGTAAATTATTATTGATTCCAATTCTGATTCACCACGATGGCATTGGAACATCGAAGAAATTGCAATAACTACAAGAGTAGAGGTATAAGTTTGGATCAGAAGTGGCTGCAAGTTTTCTTATGTTTACTTGTGGCTCTGCTCATCCCATTATGGATACGGCGTGATAATATGTAAATAAATTTGATATATGAGCGATTTATACTTGTTTATTTCTTGGTTTTGGTTTTTAAAATGTGTTATACTATGTAAACACAGTATTCCCCAAACATATTTTCTCTAAATTGAAATCTACAACCCACAGGTGGTACATTCAGATAAGAACTAATCTAAGCGAAATAAAGTAAGCACTCACTACCTACGTCAGAGACTAGGCTTTATTTCACTCGAGGATTATTTACCTATTGGAAATTGAGCCTTAAATTCACATCGATGTCATTGACATTGGCAGTATTTTGACCTATGCCCTTTACTGGAACGGTTAGGCTTTTGTGAGCGTGTTTTGTGTTTACCTTTGAATAGTTATTTTTAATTACCTATACCTTACCAGTAACCTCTCTATAGGTGGGGTAAAAAAAGTATTGTACCTAACCTAAAAAGATTTTTTTTTCCCAGCAATCCTCAGGAGGTCGTTAGCTGGATAATCTATAACTCGCGTTCAGACCAAAAGGTCAAAAAAGATTCATAAATTTACAATAACGCAAAAATATTTTCTCTCTGGGACATAACGGCAGACATTTGAATTTTTAATTTACTTTTAAGTTGGGATCCCATAATTTGATAGAGATTAATATTAATTTGAAAAATCAGCAGAATAAAGCTTTTTATCAAATTGTAATTTGGATAAAGCTTATAAACTTTAGAATCCAGTTGGGTGTTTTTAGGTAATCTAAAAATGTATAATTTATTGCATTTGACCTTCAAGAATATTAAACGTTTTTTTAGGGTGAAACGAGGACTTCATGCCATTTTATAATTGAAAACTATTTTTTTTGTAATTGTAATTGTAATTCCTAAGTTTTTGTGTTTTATTCAGTAGGTACTAGCAGATGCCCGTTATTTCACTCGCGTAATTAGGTACTAGCAGATGCTCGTTGTTTCACTCGCGTAGAATACTCTCTCAATAAGTCGGACAGTAACGATAAACTCCTTTATAATGTATTTTGATGTGTTTGGCAACATACCTCCATTAAATTTCAGAGAATATTTCGGCTTTACTCTTGACTATTATAGTTACGACGTCGTAGCGTAAAACTGGGCAATTATGTACCTACAGGGGGATTAGTTTAGTGGTTGTTGCTTAGTGACGTCACCAACCTGATCCGATTACGGTAATTGGCGAGAATCTTATTGAGTTAGCTTAGTCTTGTAATTACGAATTTCAGACATAACAATATGCACACTCATCATCATTTCACCGGTATCACCCATTTTTGCAGCCTCTACTTTTTTTGGACGGATATAAATGATGTGGGTCTCTGATGACCGCTGGCAGCGTTACAAGGCTTTGGTGAGCGCAGAAGGCGCAACACCGAGTACAGAGGTACTAAACACCAATGAAAGAATTATCAAAATCGGTTTGCGGGGTCATTACCAACTAGACTAAAACTTTGTGAGGAAACCCGTGGCTTAGTCAGCTTCGCACGTATTAACCATGTCTTTCCTGTGGACAAGGCCGACTAAGCTGAGAGGATGGAAAAGGTGCTGGGCAAGTCTCCTCCATCTTAACTCGTCCCGGGCACTACAAGTCCTTTTTGTGAAGGTAAAAGTTGCCTTCTGACGCTATATAAATCATCTACTATATAGATAGGTATATATAGTATTAAATAAATAGAACTTCATATCCAACTGACCTAAGCTTCTTATCCATTTCGTTCTATCTCAGATATCCAATAATCGCCCCAAGTCTACTGAAGTGTCATCAAAAGATTAGAGTAACCACTCTACTGTAAGTACCTAATATCTGTTTTCAAATCAATTCAACTCTTAAAATGACCTCACTGATAAAATGACAAAACCAAACGCATCGGCCACACGATTGATTTTAAATAAAAACCTATTTGTGGAAACTTCGCACACTGCTATCTAGCCCCAAAAATAAGCAAAGCTTGTACTATGGACACCAGATGGCTGATAGAATACTTATAATACTTTTTTGTAAACACATAGGTACCTAGAATACATAATACTACAACGCCCAGACCCAGAGGAAATATTTGCAGAATATACAAACATTTCTGCCGTAGCGGGAATGGAACTCGCGCCTCTTGCGTCTCAGCCAAGCACACGTCCACCCGCCACGCCACCGAGATCGTCAAATGAATATGTTTCCTTTTGCACTACTGAGCAATAGGTAAATATACTTAAACCCGACTCATAATATATTTATTCCCCACCACACTACCAGTATTTTGTTTCAACGTAAGCAGAGAACGTGATGCAGTACCTAGACAAAATAATGACTTAGATTAATAAAATATTTTTTCATTTACTCGTATGTTATCAAAAGAAGTTAATTTCAGAGATTTCAGAGTAATTATTGAAAAAAAACATTGATTTCAATGAGATGGTTCTTTTTTCGTTTTATAATAAAACAAGGCGATACTAAACAGTTTGGTCTTGCTTTTTACCAAATCCTAAAGACTTAACCCTCGTGAAGAGCGTTCACGCTTCATTGACTCCTTAAGTGCTGATGAAACTGATTGGCTGGTTTTAACAATGGAACAACCGTGAAATAAGCCTATACCTCACACAAAATTGCGCCTTAAATCAAAAGAGAAAGAGCTTATTTTAGGTTGGAAGGATTTTAGTTGGACATAAGCCGGAATCACTGCATCTGTTTAGGCGGATTATCATGTTTCATTGAGTGGCATTGTAGTTTGTTTGGATCACTGGGTGAAGTAGAACGGTATTTTTCAGACAGAAAATCAAGATACTTATCTTGATAACTGTAGATCTAGTTATTTGATTTATATTGAGGATTAATCGTTATTTTGTTAAAAAATCTTCAATCAGTTTTTATAACGAACTTCTTTGCAGGCACTGGTGGTGGTAGTGGTAGCTGCCAGCGCAACCTTCATTCGTAAATAAAGGCAAGTTTAATTCATCATTTTAAACGATTATAGTAAACAAAAATCTAGATGATTTTGACACAAATTCCTGTAACAAACGTCCCCTTAATACATAAATGGGTTTTATTTCGTCACGAATGTTTATATCAGAGTAACAATTACGAGTACTTACTTACAGAGATATCATATTCCTTATTTTTCAAGAAGCAAACATCGAAGCAAAATTTTCATTGAAAACTCATACAGTTAAGTTTTAATTTTGACATTGAATCATCATCATCATCATCTTCCTGCCCTCATCCAACTCTATGTGGCATCCAACTCTTACAGCATGATCCAAGGATCATGCTGTAAGAGTTTTGGCTAAGGTGTTTTATGACCGGCCGCCTGCCTGACGTCAACCTTCCTTGGGAATACTTGCTTATTGCATCTCATCATGTTGGAGGATACTATCCCTTAGTCGACTTTTACGACATGTTCGGGGAGAGAAGCAGCTGGACACATTCTAAGTTTTTTCTTTATTCCCAGTCCAGCAGAGATTTTTACATTGAATATTATTCAAAATACAAGTCGTTTACTTACAAAAAAACTTATATTCAAATAGAGTATAGTTCTACCCTCATATTTCTTACAACTCTCTAAGCCGACAACACAATAGTAACATGGTATTATGAGCGTTTTCTGGATGTAATAACATGACTGTGTACACTCACGCAGAAAATAATATACCTGTATTTAATGTCCAGCGCACAAATAATAGGGCTTTTTGTGTTCATTGTTGGACATAGGGGTGAATGAATACTTTTACATGCCAGATTAAACTAATTGATACCTTTGAAAGGATTATGTAACAGCTTATTTTGAACTGCATTGAATGGGTTTTTGATGTATGAAAATTATAATGCAAAACTGGACAATTTACATAAAGCCCGAATTGAAATGTAAATTTATTTTATTTATTTTTTAAATAAACGGTAACAAAGTAGGTATTATAATGCAAAACTGGACATCCAAGGTAAGCTAGTTTTGACAAGCCGATCCAAAATGGCTATGATGCAGATATGGCATTGTTGCAATAAATTTACAATTGAAAACTTAATACCTGCTTTGTTCTGTTTATTTTTCTTTTTATTTTATGTAATAAATGATAACAAAATTGATACCCTTTATAATTTACTAAAAGTGCAATTTATTTAACACAGATAAACGGATTAACTCGACATCTGTCTACTCAATCCAAGTCTGTTTTTCAATACAATTTGGACCTAAACTTCAAACCCCACTGGACCCTGTCGCAATACATGAGCCGTATCTTTGTGACAAGTACTAATGGGAAAAAAAGGCTTTTCCAATTGTAGTATCTGACGGCCGTTCTAAAACGGTAACTTTATCTACCAAACGTAATAATGATACTTACTTTTATAGGGTTCCGTACCCAAAGGGTGCCAACGGAGCCTTTTGTTAAGCCTCCACTGTCTGTCCGTCCGTCTGTCCGTCTGCGGGCTGAATCTCATGAACGATTGTTAAAATTTTCACAGAGTGTGTATTTCTATTGTCGCTATTACAACAAATACTAAAAATAAAAGGGGGCCCCATAGAATAAACTTTTATGTACATTTACGATGGTACGGAACCATTCGTGTGCGAATTCGACTCGCACTTGACCGGTATTTTATTTAATGTAAAAACCTACTTTTCTGTAGAATGTTTCAATGACGCGTTTTTGACATTCATCAACAAACCATGATAACAGGTGATCAGCCCATCGCCCATGTAGATGGTCCATCATGTTGGAGAGGAGATTTTTTTATTAATTCTAGGTGAAGCTAGTAACGTTCACTGGATTTACAGGAACTAAGAGCTAATTATCTGAACACAAATTTCATCTTTGTCCCGGAATACAATTACGTAGGCTCGCCAGTTGTGTAGCTAGTAATGGATGCCCCGTGTCCCACGCTTATGCTTAATACGATTATCTACTAGCTCCCGCTAGTTGCTTTGCGCGAACTATACCCGGATGAAAAGTAGCCATATATAATTTTAGGACAAGTACCGTGTATATATATGACGGCCTCGGTGGCGGAGCGGGCTATTGCTCGGCAGAGACGCAAGAGGCGCGAGTTCGATTCCTGCTGCGGAAGAAATGTTTGCATGATCTGTAAATATTTCTGCCGGGTCTGGGTGTTGTGGTACCATGGTACTCGTAGTTTCTAATACCCACGACACAGGGAATCCTATTGTGGGGTCATGACTACGTATGTGACTGTTGGGTGTTATTTATTTATTTATTAGATTGAGGCGCAAAAATCACAAACTTTAGCATTTATAAAAGCACGATCTACGAACAGCATGTAACGTTAGCCGCTTTTCAGGAATTTATTGCAAAAGTCGATCTATTTGCACGGTATCAAATTATCTGAACACAAATTTCACCTTTGTCCCGGAATACAATTACGTAAGCTCGTCAGTTGTACAGCCACTAACGGCTGCCCCGTGTGCTATGCACAAGCTGATGTATTTAGTTTGGCCACTGAGATTGTATAGCAGTTAATTTACAGAGTGATGCGTGTTTGTTTCGAAATACTACGAGTATGTTTGTTGATTTATATTTATGAAACAACTAGCTTCCGCCCGCGGCTTCGCTCACGTAGTACCCGGATAAAAAATAGCCTATATGTTAATCCAGTACCTATATGTACTATAATATCTCCAAGTTTCATTCAAATCCGTTCAGCCGTTTAGGCGTGATTGAGGCACAAACATACATCGTCACATCCACACATCCTCACAAACTTTCGCGTTTATAATATTAGTGGGATAGGATGGCTAAAATACATAGAATAGTAATTTAGATATGTTGAATTCTGAAACGTACATAACCGTGACCGTCCCGGTACAAAATGTGACCGTGACGGTTTTTGTAAGTATTTATGTAAAGTACAGTAGTACCACAAATATGGTGCGCCTCGGCAAACTTCGTGCTTTTTATGAAAACCATATTTGTCCATATATGCAACTAAAAGTCAACTAATAATAACTGAACCAACCCTTTAAAAAATAAATATCTACATAATTATTGTAACATCTATAAATTACAAATCATCATTTGTAATTTATAGTCTCGGGAGGCCTATACCCACGATCTGGCTACAGGTGATGATAATTGCATAACCTGAATTTTAGAATACCCACTTTACATCAGCCATCTGGTGCCCATAGGTACTATAAGGTTTGCTTAGTTTGAGACTAGATGGCGCTGTGTCAAATTTATTTACATTAGACCAAAACGTTTAAGTTCTGTGTTACGTCCGTCATAGCGGTCACAGTTTATATTAAAACAGTCTGTCCCGTTGTTTGGCAAACGCAATTATTGGCCGGGTCGCAATATGAGATTTAGGGCCGAAAGCCTAAATTAAGTGAATTAGAAACTGGAGATAGGTGGCGATCTCTGGCCCTCTTCGGCAGAAAGCTTTTGAATTAGATTATTTAGTACGAACAGGCTATTATCATTAAAATGATTGTTTGTGAGGACCCGATACTGATAGGTACTCGATCAAAGGAGCTTTTAGGAGGACTAAGTAGTAACAGTAATGTTTTACTATGAACCTTATATAAATATAAACATGACTGGAACCCCTAGCGTAACATAATAACGAACAAAATGTTTAGAACAATGTCGTATTTCTTCATTCTAACAAATCTTTAGTCTCATGGTATTACTAGTTAGCCATAGACACGTCAAAATATTTGTTCGTCATTACGCATATTTTTCCAGTTACATAATGTTGTAAGCGGATAGCCTACATTTTAATTTTAAAGCTCTCGAGAACGAAAATATTTTTATTTCGTCACTGGAAAAGGAAAAACGCTAAAGCGTCAAATCGGTGTATTTGAAAGAAGGAATTAAAGAATCATACCTTAAACTCGGTTTTTTCCCTTTCCAGCGACGTTATGTTTGATAGATACATTCCAAATACTACTTTTAGTTAACTATAATTGGTTACGACTCAATGGTCTAATTCCTCAACTCAAAAACATTACCTATCTCCCCTACAATCTTGAGAATAGTTGACAATACGCTCAATCAACTGCCCGATTAAGGCTCCGGCTTTAGCCCTCCTATTAAATTGATTCTCAAAAATGAGCTGTAACTCGCCATTGTATGGTTTATAATAGCTCGGCAACTATTAACAGGAACTTTGAAAAATCTGGATATACACGGCCTTGACCATATTTATGGTTACAGGGAAAATTAGACTTTATCACCCTAACTTTTACTTCCATAATCACTTGTATACGTTGCATAGAATCACAAATAGTTTGTATCGGAGAATTCAAAGTGAAATCCGTGTACAGCTGTACTATTTTCACTATTTAGAACCCACAATTTGGAATTTCCCGGTCAGTTTGAGACAGGACAATGCTGACAATATGTCCCCTGCAGATTTTGGGTTTTACAAGGGTTTTTGTCCCAATTACATAGAGCGTAATTACTTCCACTAAGATGTGGGGTGAAAGTATTTTATTAATAGTGGAGATTATGAACGGTTTGTAGGTGTATTATAATTTTCTGCCCTTATCCGACTAGGTGGGGTCGACACATATTTCTCTCTTCCATCTACAATCACTTGTCATCTCAGTACTCACCCCTTTTACACGCATGCCCATGTTTGCAGCCCAGCGAACTTGAGTTAATAAATAAATAAAACTCAACAATCACACACACAGTTCTTACTCAATACTAGGATTCCCGATGACATGGTTATCAGAGACTATGACATCACTGACATTTGCAGAAAATGTAAGTGTTATGTAAAATTGTTACGGCTCAATCGTACGTTGAATTGACATTAATTAACCATTGATTCTTTAAGCGACTTCAAAATAGAAGGAGGTTTTGAATTCAGCTATATTTTGTTTCTTTTCAGTTTTTTATGTAAACATGACAACAACTTGAGGCATTCATAATTTCTTCTTGAGCTCTTAAATGCGAGCCTAGTCTATGTTAACTGAAATTCCAGCAAAACAGTTCTATAACTAGTACATCAAACATTAATCAGCACTAGAAAGAGCAGTGTGAAGCTCGTGCTTCTCACAAATGCTTCCAATCAGAGCCTGGCCTTTCATTTCTAACACAATAGCAGCCGTATAAAATGTGAAATAACATCACAGTAAATGTTTTAGCAGAACTTCAAACTTACAAAAATAAATCAGGTTTTATTAGGTATTATCTTTTTATAAAAATCACCGACAACAATCCTAATGCTAATACCTAGTTCTAACCCTACACTAGGATTTCCTGTGCCGTGGGTATCAGTGGGGAACACATTTCAGTATTACGTTATTACATACATTCATACATGTTATCACGCCCATATCCCTAATGGGGTGGGCAGAATGGATAGCATACCTGAAAAAAAAAACAATATTGCGTTAAATCAGGTGCCTCATAAGTTTGTTCCACGTGTGGGAGTGGCCTGACTAAAATGGTTTACCTTATAATTTATCTAGTCGTGTCACTAGTTCAAAGGCTTTCGTGCACTTGACTCATGTTTTTGAACATTCCACGGTTCTACGACATGCCGGTTTCCTCACGATAATTCCTTCACCGTTTGAGAGGAATAAGTCATTTTTTCTAACAGAAAAATACGGTCCAGATTTAAACCCACCTCAGGATTGGAAAGCAAGCAAATTTCAAATAAATAAAAATATAAGTTCGAAAGAAAAGCACACTGCAAGAAAAGCATACTGTATCTCAAAGCTGAACTACTGGTTCTCTTCATTTTATTGTGTTTAAAAGAACCTAATGAAAACTATCGTCTACGCCAATAATCTATTACGGTCAGTCGCCTGCAGACGCCATTAAATCGTGATAAAGAGGCCCCACATATTAGCGTTCTGTTGCAGCTAATTTACCGTAAGTGCTATTTTATAGTTACGACGGACGATTTAAAGCTTGTAAACTCAGTCAAGTCCGATCACCCCCAACATATTTATAATTGCGCGCTGATTATAATTGCGCAGTAAAACTTGCTCTCCAAAAACACATAGAAAAAGAAGCCCGAGTTATGTGGTTTAAGTACTGATACTAACTACAAATTTAACTTTATCATTTTGTACAATAATTATAGAAAGTTTTAAACTTCTATGTAGTTATGTTAGTGAGAGGAGAAGGAAACAATATATTGTATAGAAAGCCACAAAAAATAATATTCTGTATTGCGAAAGTATTTTACTACAAGTGCATTATAAGTAGATGCCTACTACGTTCCGCTTAACTTAGTTTTAAAAACTTCTATTAATTTTACCGTTTTTTGAATTTCAAATATACAATTTTTCTGTTCAAACGACGTTTTTTATCTTTATTTATTCGATTATAACAGAAGGGGTAGTCAATGACACCTTTTGACATAATTTAGCATGGAGTTTTATCTCGTAACCATAATAAGCTAAACAATATTTCACGTAACTTTGTCAAAGCTTTGACAGTGGCTTGTGGCCGGAAATGGAAGGGACAGGCGGACGGCTTCCGGTCCGCGGGGACAGGCAAAGCGACAATAAGCGAAAACAATATTTAGAAATAAGCACACAACAGTGTACTTTTATAATCAGTTGTGTATAACCGTTTTTTCTTTTAAGCAACTATAGGTAAGTACATGATATATTATTACACTTTGTGTAATCACTACGATCTCTACATTCCTTTAATTTATTTACCAGCTAGCTAACCCGGCGGACTTTATACTGCCTTAGAATTAATAAATGTTGTATTCAGTTGTTAGCTGAGTTATATTTTTAATAATTATTCTTCTAATCGCGGCGGAGACAAATCCAATAAATCAAAAATCATGAGAATTAGTCCAGTCGTTCTCGAGTTATAAATGGTGAACCATGACTTTGTTTTTATATAATGGATTTATTCCTTCTTTTATTTTTATTGACAAATATATTTACTAGGTTTCAAAGTATAATAGATCGGTGTATTCAATTCATTCGACGAAATTATCCAGCGATAAAACAACTTAAAACCTATTCAGAAAAAATGAATGAAATGTGTTCAAAACCCAATAAAAGATTCAACATTCACAAACCAGGTAAGTCCTCGTTTTTCATCCGACTTTTACTAAGCGACTTGTGTTTCTGTATAGCATCTCACTATGTCAAAAATAAGTGAAAGCAAATATGCCAAACTAGCCAGGACAGTGCGTTAATCATTGTAGTGGAAACAAAGCCTCGATTAGCCACGGGTGAAACCGCAGGGTGGAATAGGTCACGACGTCAGTTGAGGCTTGACTAAGCGTGAAATTCAAGGGTCTAGGGACCATGGTATAGTCTTGAAGGTTGTATCTCTTCTTAGTCGTTACACTCTTGACAGAGTGGTCGTGGTCGTCAGCTTAGGAGTAGTGGCTCGCTTCACAATTTTGCGCCATTCGTCTCTAACGGTGGCCTTTCTAGAGCATTCGTATAGTGGACCATTCAACGCTGCCTTTACTTGGTCCGTCCATCTCATTGGAGATCTTCCTCTGGCTCTTGTACCCTCAATTTTCCCTTGAACCACAAGACGTTCAATGGACAGTTCTCCACGTCGCGACACGTGCCCAAAGAACGTGAGAATGCGAGACTGCACGACAGACGATAGACGCTGCTTGATGCCGAGTTCGTCGAGTATAGAATGGTTAGTACGGTTAATGGTTGTATCTATGTTATATTTAAACTCATAAGATAAAGTTTATTATTGAAAATTATCAATTTTCAGATAAAATTACTCAAGAACAGCAAAATGGCTGATTTAGACATTTTGTTTGGGCTATGTGTTGACATATAGTATCAATTCTTTAATAAAAATATTGAGTAAATTTTCTTCTAAGATAGCCGATCTTCCGATCCTCAAGGTATTGAAACCTACTAAAAAGGTGATCCATCGCAAAGTCGCCATCAAAGCCATTGACATCCCATTTTTCTATAAAAAATACGTTTCCATCGGAAAAATAATAAAGAAAAGGGCTACGGGAATATCACCCTCAAGCAATGACGTCATTCAAAGCCTCAGATCTAAACGAATAATGTACGCCATACATCTCTGCTACAAGTTAATACACTGGGCGGATCAAAGGAGCGCATACGGAACCTCGAGCTTAGAATAAACCAATTATGACTGAAATATTAGGGATCCGTCCGGGTCGGTCTTTGATCACGCGCTTATTTCTTTTCTGAGAAGCCTCCGAATAAGCGAGGCTCTTAATAAATTACATAAATTGGTGGCCAGGAGACTAATACCCTCGGAATGGGGAATAAGCTGGTCATAACGCCGGTTAACTGCCCGTGCCGAGTAATCATTTTCGGACAGGATATTTTACTTCCGTCTGCTCGCTGCTCCTCTGATATACGGCAAGCTTTTATTAAAACAAAAGGAGCCACAGGTTTCGAGTAATAAGTAGGAGTGGGATTTCTTTTTATGCTATTTCATAAGGGTGGTAATATGACTATGATACTTGACTGCTGTCTTAGTTCGAGGCAGACTAACTTAGGCCCGGCGCCCTTTATCCGCACGGCGGCACGGCATGCCTAAGGACGCCTCGGCATGTCTAAGGGGGCGCCTCGGAATGATTAAGGATGCCACTGAGTTTTGAAGCGCTCGTGGCGTAGCTTGCTTAGGCGTTCTTGATTGATCGTTAAAGTTAAGCAACGATACGCGAGGTCACAAATCGGGATGGGTGACCGCAAGTTGCATTACGAGCTGAGCGCTTCCGTGCTTCGGAGGGCACGTTAAACAGTCAGTCCCGGCTTTTAAGTCGTTAAGCCGTGACGGAGGCCTTTAGGTGGCCTAAAAGCTCCGTCACTAGAGTTGGACATTAGCTCATACGAACATGCCATAGTGAGTTTTGAGTGAAACGTAAATAAATGAAAAGCGATTATTTCTATTCCAACGGATGGCCTCGACTTCAATTAGAATGAAAAGCGGTGATAGGGACCTATGGATATTTTGTGAAATGGGAAAATAATCGAATTCCGACTGAAATGTGAACCCTCGTTGAGCGGACAGAGCAACACAAAGGGTATTTAACTCGCACTTAGTACTTTTTGTCCGGCCCCGGTTCGTCCCCACGCGATTATTTTGTCGTTATCGCCCTATAACGTATGCAGAATATAACATGCATTATCTATATTGCCAGTATCCATCCTAATCCTTTGATTTATAATACCTCGTTGAAATATAGCCGTTGGCCGCAATATATTTAAATTATTCCAACAGTCAATTAACGAGATAGCTTTTACCGATGTAGGTCGCGTTCGCTGAGACGGAACAAACGAAGTGTGTTGTTGAAAATTCAATGGGTTTCAATTTATTTTTCATGTTGACTGTACTTTTGAATCCCACTGTTATGAATGCGAAATTTTGAATCCAAAATTGCTTAGTTAATCAAATGAACATTGGATAAAAGAGTAGAACTTGTACTTAATGGCGCTTTTTGAACCTTCTCTTGTGGTGAGCAATGCCGATGGCAAAAGCTAGTTTCAAGCATGTTTGATGTATGAATAAACTTTTGAATTAAAAGTTCCCTCCCTACCTTATTAGTAAAGTCAAACACACCTTTTTAAAGTGGGTACCGAATATTCGTATTTGCAGAGGCTTTTGCAAACATTCTATTGATACAAATAATTTTGTAAGGGAGAAACCATAATTCACATTCACCGCTGGGTTTTGTTAACTCGGGGCGAACGAAAGTTTGGTTAAACTTTTTCGCATTTCGTTAAAAAGGTGGATTAATTTGAGCGTCGCTGGTAATACTTATTTACAATAATCCGACTTGTGGGAATGCAGCATGAATTGTTGGATTAATTCTCTTTTTCAGACGTGTAGAGACTAGGGTGGGAAAGTCCTATCGATATCTATCGATACATCTATGTAGAGTAAGTAGAGTGATAGAGCAATAAACTATCTGATTAATACATTTGGTTTCATTAATAATATTCTAATTTATTGTAGCGCAGGATCGAAAAAATAGCTTACCTACGAAAGAGGAGCTATACCCAATAGTGTGTGGATGTAGGCTGATATTATAATGATGTTTTGAAACCAATATAAAATAGATAAGGTTGCATTGCAAACATCGATAAGTTAGAGGTTTTCACATCACTATCACCTACGTATGCAGATCGTAAAACCGCGTTTTAAAAAGTGGGTATGAGCCCAGACCACGTACCTTTTCGTAATCCTTAAGAATTTTCCTAATGGTACGCCCATTCGTATGGATATTCGTATCTACATTCGGACTCCCTAATTAGAGTATAAAGAATTTGATATAAACCCTTGAGCATTATTGGTTGCTTTGAAAGGATTTTCATATATTATAACTGTAGTATAACACAGGGTTTATTTGCAGCAGTAGTAGGTAGTAACCGATGTAAAAAAAAAGTTATTCGTGCTTGAACAAATTACCTACTACTAATACTCGTGTTATACTGGCTTTTGTGAATTTATTGAACTATCTTTATCAGAAAAACGTTGCATAGGGGTATATCCAGGGGGAAAAGGTATACGCACATTTTTTTAAGGGTTTTGTAAGAAATTTTCTTATACCAAGAGTCGGAAGTACTAATAGTATCTATTGAGAAAATGTTTGTCGCACTAAGGCCTTTTACCATCTATAGTAGATGATTTATACAGCATCAGGAGGTAACTTTTACCTTCAAAAACGGAACGCTTGTAGTGCCCGGGACGAATTAAGATGGAGTAGGCTTGCCCAGCACTTATTCCTATCAGCTTAGTCGGCCTTGTCCATAGGAAAGACATGGTCAATACGTGCGGAGCTAACTAAGCCGCGGGTTTCCTCACGATGTTTTCCTTCACCGTTTGAGAGTACTGGTATAGAGCACATAATTTTTTCGCACAGAAAAATCCATTGGTACACGACCAGATTTGAACCCATGACCTATGGATTGGAAAGCGGGGTTACTACCAACTAGACCACCAGTGCTCTCGCACTATATTTTCTCAAATAGCCGATCCTAAATTTTCAGTTGACAAAGCAATGGAGGCCTTTGCCCTGCAGTAACGATAATGGCTGAATAATACTCGTTATTTGCGAGTTTCATAGTCTAAGTAGAGTTCTTTACATATTTAATTTTGAGTCTCAATATTCAACATCCCAAAACAAACAGTATACAGTACACAATATACATTATTTAGCATACACACATAGCTGAGCCAATCTTGAGCGGGGTGGCTTCAATTTGCATAATTCGACTGGAAATCTCGTGATTAACATTTTTATTAAACAAGGATTAGCTAATCCTTTTTTATTCGACAATTAGTTCGTTATCGTGACGGTAGGCTGCTCGTAAAGAGTTGAAATAGGTTTCTCGGTAATTATACAAATTGGGTGAGATAGCTGGGTCCTTTAATTACGTTTTTTCGTCAAATTTATAAAGTGATAGGCGATTAATCAGTTAAATGGGGTTGTAAATGTCGGCTTTTAAAATTAAATGGAAGAGGTGTTTTTATTTAGTGCACGATCTCTAAGTTCTGAGTAGGTATAGTTGGTCAAACTTTACCCAGTTGTAATAATTTTTCCAGAAACTTTATCAATATCATCCACAGCCCATAATATTCCACTATTGGATGAAGGTCTTTCTTTGTTTTCGCCATTCGCTGACATAATTTACATTATACTCGACGAAAAATGGAAACTTACTTTTTCGCTGGACTGGGAGTAAAGAAAAAACATAGAATTCGGCCAACTGCTTCTCTCCCAGAGCATGTCGTAAAAGTCGACTAAAATATCCTCTCAAACACGATGGACCATATGAGCGATAAGCTGATCACCTATCACCATGGTTCACCATATCCATCTGATAAATTTAAATCAGGAACAAGTTTAATTATGATTTCTTGTAGCTCTGCCCACCCTATCACACCGTATTTAAATACGTATGTACTCAATAATACCTATGGATGTACTCAATTTTACACATTATGAAACGTGCTCAACTCTGAGTCGCGTTTGAGTATTCGGGAGTTACAGTCCTATTTTGACAACAAAAGTTATAGAATATACATTTTTCTGAAGAAAAACCGAAGCCTGAGACTCCGACGAATACCTAGCCTAGGATGCAATCACTTTAAAACACATCTTTGGAGAATATTTATTGTTTTATTTTATAGTCGCAATTCATTTTAGGTTAAACTCTTTGTATCTCAAACTGTTAACTATTAAATCTAACTTATTCTTGCTCGTAAAAGGTTTCCTTTCACCGATATTACCAATCCGAGTGAATCACCCATAAAATATGGGTTTTTCGTCTGAAAATAGTCATAAAGCATTCAGTTACGATATCAAAGCAGTAACATTTGAATGGCCAGACGACGGCGACGCGACAGAGAAGTAAGTACCTGCAAATGTGTCATACAAAATTTGTAATTTAAATAATGAATATAACTAAATATGTAGGTCATAGAGTTTAGAGCCTACACTAGGATTCCCTATGTCGTGGATATCAGAAATTAAGAGCACCTACTAACTTTTATTGACAACAGTATGTACCTATAATAGGCATACGAATTTCATTCCACCCTGCGTACGCCCTTGTGCGATATAACTGTCCTTTTAAACGGTAAAGGAAAACATCGCGAGGAAACCGACATGTCTCAGAACCTAAAAAATTCAAAAACATGTGTCAAGTGCCCGAAAGAAGCCTCTGAAGCGCACTTTAAAGTCGACTAGTAGTAGTAGTAGCAACCTATTTTGAAAGCTCCTTATTCATTTTTTTCCCTATAAATCGGCAGCCGAAGCCGTAAGTCGCATATGGACGTTCTCATCAATCTTGTGAAAACCTTTAGATTCCTATGCAAATACCCCGTGCAGTATGCAAACTCAGACCGTCGATAACCTGATCGCCTCTGATTTATCGCTCCATCTGTATTTGAGATTCAGACTACGTCGGATCAGAACTAGAACTTGTAATCCTAGGCGCGTCGCTCACAGAAACGAAGTCGAAGCACGGGCGCATATTGCGAGAACTAACTACATTTGAATCTATGGGATTTCTAAGAATTTTTAGCGCCTTTGCCTTTCGACTCCGCCTTGATTATGGTTCCTGTGAGCCTTAGAATTTAGATTATGTTGGGAGCATGAAGGTGTTTCTCTTCGCAAAATGAATTTTTAATATAGATAGCGCGTAGATATATCAACTACCTATAATATGTCGATATAGCCCAAAGTTATTCTCTTCATTGAAGTAAACGTTTTGAAAACGTATTTACTAGGCACTATTTCTTCACCAAAACTGCAAATTATTTCGTCGAGACTAATCCCCCATCAGAAGTACATCACCACATCACAAATTGCGACCACGCGAGATTTATAGTCCGGTATCCATCGGGCGAGCGCCAATTAATTACTCTGCTTCCATTTATCAAAACTAGAGGAAGGGCGATGACTATATCGATGGATGTGAATCCTTCAGTGGTACTATGTCATTCAGTAGTTTACAATGCATAAAAAGTACAAAAAACTGTTTTTCAGAAAGAAATAGGGTATCCTAATTTAATTAGTTAATTAGGCAATGCCAATAGTAGACATATTACACATTTTTTTTTATTATAGGTATTTGAAGGTATAGGGTAATCGTCAATTTCAATACCAAACTATTTATTTAACTTAACTTTATAAAATGAAGGCAAACCAAAGCAATTCGAAAAAAGTTTAAATACTGCCAAAGTTCCACAAGCTTGTAAATTAAAACTTTAAAACCAGTTGAATAAATTACGACAACTTAACTTTTTACTGTTCATTTAACTAATCCTGAACATAATAACGGCCATTAGGACCTTCTTAGTACAATTAATTAGTATAATACGGTCGTTCCAGACGCAAATCTCGACTTCGAGTGAGTTATGTGTAAAGAGTTATCATAATTATCACGGCAATAAAGTTATAAGCTTGAGCGTGACTTTACTTAGATACGAGTCTGCTGGATACTTGGAAAAGCTGCTACTGGTCGCTTTTATTTTTTTAAATAGAACTCTAACTATAGATTCGTAGAATTATTGTTTTTAAATTTCGCATGTTTATTTATTGGTCACAAAATACATTATCGTATGATCGTGAATTTTTGAATTTCGAATGTTTATTTATTGGTCACAAAGTTGCATTATCGTGAGATCTTCTAATCCAAATTATAAACTTAACTGTCTGACTAAAAAGCGTGAGTCCTAAAAGCATAATTTTAGATATATTCCTCTTATGGTCTAAGAAAGGATTTCCCGAAATTCAACACCTAGAGGACGCCACGGGATGTTAAAGTTTGTACAAAAAAAACTAAGTTACAAGGCCTTCTACTTAATGCTTGAATTAGCTAGAACTATAACTAAACCCTCGAATACTCAACCGCATCTCAGAGTTGAGCACATCTCAAGTGGCGATGAAAATCTGTCAAAAAAAAAAACGTCATTTGAGACGTGCTCAACTTTGAGATGCGTTTGAGTATTCGGGGGTAAGTCTCTTATCTATTACATTTCTGAACGACTGAGTAACCAAACTATTAGTTTCCATGCGCTTGGATGCACTTCCAAACCTTCTTACAAGCTAGTACTACTAACTGGACTGTGCTTTTGAATAAGTAGGTGCTGCAGTAAATATCGTCACTGGAAATAAAGCCGTGCTTTGAGTTCACATTTTTATACGCACTACAAATATGAGCGTATGTAACTCGTTTTTTTTTGTGAAAAACCGTTTTGACTCTTCCACGTTTTTCTTTTTTAGTAACGATATGATCATCTTTGTTATATCATGCAGCACTATACCTTTACAATCTAGAAATACATCCATCAACAAATCGCTTACCACAGACTATAACTCGTACCTAACCCCGCCCTTAATTCGAGGCTCTTTCGTGGCAGACAATAAAGTTTTAAAAGCTGAATAGAAGCGAAGATTGGAAAAAATTCAAAGCACTTTTTGTCGAAATTCGTAAAAAAATGTTTTTGTATTGTGAGTGGAGTACAATGGTGGAAGGAGGAAATGAGTGTCTGGGCGTAGCGGTGCTCAATTTAACTGGTACCCGCTCCACCGCCCGAACATAGTGTATGAATATAGAACTTCAACTTACTGAGCAAAAAAAATTAATATTTATGGATACTTCACACAGCGCCATCTAGCCCCAAACTTAGCAAAGCTTGTACTATGGATGGCTGATAGAATTCTTATATACTTTTTTGTTTGTAAGTACATAATACTACAGCACCAATACCCGGAAGAAATATTTGCAGAACATACAAACATTTCTCCGATATTATATAAAATCTTTAGGGCAGGAAAATGATGATACACACCGCACAACTCTTAAGCGCGAATCTAAATATCAATAATGTCCTTTAAAGTTTTCGTCAGAAAACCAACAATGATCCTGTGCGATTGTCCTGGAATGGTACTACTCGTGTAAGGGTTGCGCCCTACAACTTTAAATGATAGGTAATAATGTAATGATTTGATTAAATGATAAGACTGATTTAATATTATAATTTTAGTGATAGGTGTTTAATGTTTAAAATGTCTTTTTTTTCTCAATTGTCTATGTATTTTTTATTTTATTTTCCTAAAATTCTATGTTGTGTTATGTGTGCTATCTTAGCAAATAAATGTTATGTCTATGTCTATGTCTATTTATTGCTCATGGATACACGGCGGAGGCCAAAAGTGTACTGCTTTATTGAACTAAAAAGTGCACAGCATGCACTGTGCGAATTGTGCAATTTGCTTATAAAAACAATAATTGTACAACTCGTATATTAAACTACTGTTCTCTGTACTATGTCCCGTACCCGCCCGCCCGTCTGCATATTGCGCCGCGTGCATACGATGTACAATCAGCTAGAAGATATGATAGCTCATTGCGCAATCTACTTTATATTAATAAAAATAAATAAATAAAATCACTTTATTTCAACCAACTAAGTGGCTCCTAAGTAAGTGGCTTATTAATAAATCCTACTATTATCTTACTTATAATATTATGAACGCGAAAGTTTGTATGTATGGATGTTTATTACTCTTTCACGCCTAAACGGCTGAACGGATTTGTATGAAAGTTGGAATATACATAGTATATGTGCTGGATTAACATATAGGCTATTTTTTATCCGGGTATCACGCTAGCGAAGCCGCTGGCGACAGCTAGTACCTATATTATATTATTCTGTGAAAAAACTTAGGTACTACCTAAAAGTAGCCTGTATGTTATTCCGGCATACATAGTAGTATATTTCAAGTTTCATTCAAATCCGTTCAGCCGTTACGGCGTGATTGAGGCACAAACATACAAAAATCCTCACAAACTTTCACATTTATAATATAGTAGGATAGAATTGAAGAGAGATTGTTCTATAATGTTTCAATAGGTTTTTTCACTCTATCATTTTCCCTTCATAGGGCTCAATTTTCCAAAAAAAGGACCAATATACTGTGAGAAATAAGCGCGTCAGAATCGCGGGTACTTTGTTTTTAAACTGATATTTCCTTATCGACACGGTACACAAAATACACAGATTACTATGACAGACGATCGAATAAAACAAACTGTGGATTAAAGTATCTATGTGAGGAAGTCCCTCCATGCTGACGTACGTTAAAAAAACAACAATAATCTAATAACCCGGTGCAGCCGCCGTACTCTGTGCCGCTCCGCTGAAATTTAATGTTTCGCTTATGTATAGCGGCCTTTGAAGCCAACCAACTAACTACACCACGGCTTAAATTTAACCCGACGGGCTAGTGTAATGTAAGAGTATATATTATTTATGATATGAAGCGAGCATGTCGTAAAAGTCTACTAAGGAGTACCTGGTATCCTCTCCAACTTGATGGACTTGTATGGGCGATAGGTTGATCACCTGTTACCATGGTTCACCATAAAACTTACAGCCCTTCCTTATTAGGAAGGCTTGTAAGTTTTCTTACTTGTGGCTCTACCCACCCCGTAAGAGTTACAAGAGCGGCGTGATAATGTATAACTTTCTATCCGAGTAACATTTCGCTCAAAGAGCTTAGCTTACTATGCCGGCTTTGAAGCCCTCATACCCTACGTTTATTAGCATAAAACCCATAATGGCGCCACATAAGCTTTTAATTAATTACTGACCAGATACCGGAAAGTTTCTCTTGAGTATGAACATTTTCAATTCAATTTACATAAAACATCCTGGTCTTAACAAGGTATGTAAAAAATAAAAAAAAGTTGGGAGATAAAATTTAAAAATATGTTTGTAGAGGTTTCAAAAATCGAAGAAACCCTTTCATTTTCCTATGTCTACGTATGGAATGTAATTTTTACCCCCATACCATTGTGCAGCCGTTCATAAACACAATCTAATTAAAAATGTAGCCTCTTTACCTGATGTTTTAATTATTGTTTGAAAACAGCAGGGAAAATAAAACATCGACTGAAAATGTTGTTCTAATTTTATTGTAGTGTGGTGCAAAAATAAAAGGGAGAATGAGAATTTCATAAAATGTTCACGTGAAAACGTCTACTGAACAAACAATTCCGGAAAACTAATTTATGTGGCGCAGTCATGAGTGCCTACAAAGAAGTCTCTATGCTTGGAGAAGGTAAACGATTCTTTTAAAAAAATAAGCATAATATTTTATTTCATTACTTTAGGTATGCAAAAAGGTTATATATAAGTATTTTGTAAGCAATATTAAAAAGTAATATTTTAGGCACTAATGTTCTAATGGGATTTAATTATGTCCAGTTCCTATATTTTACCATGGCAATGTTAATTTTTTGTCAAACAATCGTGACGCTTTTCCAATAGATAACAACGTTGGTTATGGTAACAAACGATACGTAGTCCGTAAGTTGAACTTACATACCTTCTCTACACAATGTGAGAAAACGCCAGTCTGTGTTTTCCAAAAGTTTAATATAAAAATTACTTTCCTCGTTATCATGTGTGCTTGGTACTTCTCTGGGGATTCGGAGGTAAGTCACAATACGATAAGGGCGCGTTCCGCTCGTCGGATTATCTCATGCGTGACAGCTGCTCCGATTTCTGAGATCCTGGTACTTGAATTTTATTATGTGCACAAGTAAGGGGATGAATAATGAAAATATGAGGTTGAGATGATAAAACCTGATTGAATTATAACCAATCTTACAATATAAATTACTTTCATGTTTAACGAAGGAACTGTTTGATATTTTTATAATAATTATTTACAATCTTTTACATTGCATGTTCTAAGTCTGTCGTGCTTCGGAGGGCACGTTAAATTGTTGGTCCCGGCTTTTGAGTCGTTAAGCCATGACGGAGGCCGTTAGGCGGCCTAAAAACTCCGTCAAAAGAGCTGGCCACTAGCTCATACCAACTTACTTTTTTTTTTAGTCTGTAATATTGGTTTTACCAATGTTCTGATTATGGAAATCGAAATAAAGTTAAATACCAATAATAATGATTTCGTACATAACAACAAACGAGTATATGTACACAGCTTAGGTTTTTAGCGAAAAAAGTAATAAAATTAGTAAAAAGCAACCCACCGCACTCAAGTCTTTTATAGCTCACATAATATGCAGACGTTTGACTTCCCCTCATATTCCTTTGATTATTGTATCCGAAACGAGGGCAGGAAAAAGTCTTACTATAGCGAAAAAAAGATCGCTACCTCATTGCAAAGTGATATTTTTACGCATGTAATTTGAAATCATTATTTTACTTCGTTTTGTTATCTTAGTTTAATGTATAAAGTAATCTCTTTAAAAACCATTTTCAGATTTTGAATTTGGAATGCTCTTTTGAATTTCTCATTTTGTATTTTTTTAAAGTAGCCCTATCACAGCAAGAAGGTTTTATCGGCTACATCTTTTTTTAAGCATGTTTCAAAGTTTGAATTTCGAATACACAAAATGTCTCATTTCTTTAAAAAAAAGAAGGTCGGCCTCAGCAAAGAGGTTTTATCAGCTATTTTTTTGTACCATCTCTTCCCTGAACCAGCTTTTTTCTCGGTCCTACAGTCTTATTCTGCACTTTTTGTATCATCATAATCTATTTATTGTCAGTCGACTCGTAATGAATGATGTTTTGCATCGTCGCTGACACGAGTGTTTCGCTTGTTAAAAGGCCTGGGATGACATGTGAGTGAGCAATCAAAAACGAATTTGAATTATGGGGTTGGGGATTTCGTTTGTGAAATTATTTTTTTGTTCGGATGGATTTGTGTGGAAATATTAAAGGAAATGTATATTTGTAGACGTACATGTGATAAAAAAATTAGACTTCAAAGAAACATTTCATCATCATCATCATTTGCAACCCGTCTTCTCCCACTGCTGGGTAGGATCCCTTTGTGTGTGCCACTCAATCACAAGAAAACATTTGATATTTTACAAATATCTAAGCCAAATAAATATAGGATTCTTAAGTCACGATTAACAAAGAGCAGTGCCGCAACCCAATATCAAGTGCAAACTACGGAATAAGACGAGGGGTATATTTGTAGAAAATAATTAGGTCAGCCAAGAGGGCTGATGCGTCTTCGGTAAAGTTAATCACAATTAATTGTTGGTCAGATTGTGATAAATGGAAGTACTTTGACCTCGGTGGCGGGGCGGGCGAGTGCCTGGCGCAAGAGGTGTGGGTTCAATTCGCGCTGCGGGAGAAATGTTTAAATATTCTGCAAATATTTCTTCCTGGTCTGGGTCTTGTAGTACCATAGTACTCGTAATTTCTGATACTCACGATACATACGCTAGGAATTAGCGTGGGGCTTGAAGTATGTATGTGATTAATACGAGTTATTTATTTACTGTATTTATTTAAAAGGAAAGGCAGAAATGTATAGAAGAAGCAAATTAAACAAATAGAAATTAGACGCATGTATTCAAAAATATATTATAGAATCGTCATCGAAGATATTTTTTGATAGATACTGGGAAAATAAGCATATTACAAACTCATATTGAAACAATATGTCAAAACCTAAAGAATGAACCGTATCGCCGTGAGCTAAAACCGAATAAATGTCCATACTTTAGAACAAATCTTTGCAACGCAAGAGCGCACACATGTGTTTTTACCATGGGGGATGAAGGGAGATGATCTACAAAGAAAAGCAATTTAACAAAAATAAAAAATACGATATTGGAACAGGAGAAACAAATGATACGGGAAATACTTAAATCACTGCCATTGATGCGAAATTGGAAATTGTATCAGTTGGTGAATTACGAACTCGCAATCGAGGGGTGAGCAATCTATTGGTAGGATTATTATTAAAGTGTTTTCGACAGTGCTTTTCGTAAGCATTAGTTATTTCAGATAAAGGAAAAACGTTATGATTATGATGATATTGGAAATTTATGGCATATATTTTGTTACTTCTTCGCTGGACTGGGAGTAAAGAAAAAACAAAGAATGCGTCCAGCTGCTTCTCTCCTCGAACATGTCGTAAAAGTCGATTAAGGGATAGTATCTTCTCCAACATGATGAGATACAATAAGCAAGTCTTCCCAAGGAGGGTTGACGTCAGGCAGGCGGCCGGTCATAAAACACTTAGCCAAAACTCTTACATACATAGAGTGGGATAAGGGCAGGAAGATGATGATGATGATGATTCACAAATGAGAAGTCATATACTAACCATTGATCCTTTATAGATTAAAGTCAAAACAAGACTACATCCATTACGGTACTTAGTTTCCAGACAATTACCCATTCGCCTCGAAAGTTTCACAGTAAATTTTTGAATTTTATTCAACGATAAAATACAGTTTTAAGTGAGATATTCGCATTCATTTACATTCAGCACAGCTCTTGGCTATTCACTAAATCACGAGCAGCAAAATCTCAAAGGTTGTATGCTAAATAACTTGAATTAATATCTATAGAGGGAACGCCTGCTATTGATAAACGGCACGGCAAATATAAGCCAAATTATTCATATTCCATCCAAGAGTATAAAAATTATAGCCGTGGAACGTATATAACTCGCATTATGCCGCACTATCGAAATTGCTCTCGATAAAATTTTACGTAACAGTCACCGAATTGGAAATAATAAATTAAAGTAATCGCGTATTTAATGTGACGTTTCTGCTGTTGTATTTGGCAAGTGTATTTTTTACTTTCCCCAGTACAATATTCCGTTTTTATTGCAGTGTCTGAAGTTGACATATGACTGAACGAGCGCTTAGAACTTCATCACGCGCAAAACTTGTCTCATAGCGAGCTAACTCGTAAAGTTTATGCAGTGACAACATATTTCAGAAGCATCGGGCTTTTTATTAGACGGAGAGATCGTCAGAATCCCCTTTCGGTTTAAACTTCTCGCATCCAGTATTGCAAAAGTTTTCGGCTCAAGGAAAATACACCGGAACGCTTTCAAAAGACTAATAGTATGAGATTTTTTTCGCGGGTTCGCTCTTGGATTAAGTTCGGAGCGCCAATCACAGCCTTGAGTGGATATCTAAGTTTACAAGAGGATATTGGAGGTCCATCTTTGAACGGTACAAAATTCTGAAAGGTTCACCAGCCGTGATTGAAAAGTTGTACGGTCTCATTTTATCGTACAGAAAATAAATATACTTACTACATTGAAAAAGTTTATTAGATAGGCAGGTCGTATGGGCCTAATTCTGTAGGTACAGTCTGGTGAAAAATAAATTCGGCATGTAATTACTGCAGTCAGGTAAATTACATACTAAAAACTTATATAAAAATATTGACACTACTCTTGCTCGCTAACTATGTGAATAAATATACTGAATACTCTTTTAAGGCAACGCATCAATTTTAATTTAAAACCTGGACTAAACTCAGTTCGGCCACCTGTAACTTTCTACAACCTCTGCCAATATGTCACAAATATTATACTACTTATAAATGTGCATCACCGAGTTTGCATTTTACGATGCCATTTTACATTTAGGTACCCCTGAAACAATTTGTATTCCGTTCTGGTGCTGGCTGTAAAAGTTGGCTAGTCCAGCCCAGCCCAGTGAAACTCTGAAACGAACATACCTACAAAGTTGCTGAATAAGATTATTTAACTGAACCTTCGTGACATGTCAGTAGAATATAGATTTGTTGTAAGTTTACTTTTAAAATTACTATTTATCACAAAACAATCACAGAAAATTAATTATGTGTAATGCTTATTTGTGAAAGAAATGTCGGTCGTCCAGCAGCGAGATGGGCTGACGATATGGCATCCGTTGAGGATCCTAAACCCATCCATGAGTGAAGTCAGGATAATGTGTAAACTTTGCTGTACTCTTTTTTTAAGTCTGTCTAAACATGGTCGTCGAAGTTGATTTGCTGTTCTGAGGTCTAAAACATAAGCATGATACGAGTAGTATCCGTAATATCAACAAATTTTATTGTTCTTTTAATTAATCATTTGAATTATATCTTTGGTAGATCTAAGTCTATTTGACGTCTTAATTTGTAGCATGGTATTAATAAGAATTTAATAAAATACCATCTTTTTTCATCACCTGAAAAGCTATTGCTTTATTACTTATCACTCTACTTTAACAAGGTTTTTTGATTCGAAATCAAAGCGAGATTGCATTCAGAGAGCCTCAGGTGCGAAATAGCTGAAACAAAGCTTTAGTTTTCTAAAAAACGGTCTAAACCATATGTCTACCGTAATCTATAAATATTTTTTTACCAATCTATGGTATCTGGAAATAGATCTGGAAATCCATGGTCTGGAAATCCATGGGGGGGACCTTTACCCAGCAGTGGGACGAAATAAGCTAAGAAAAATACCTTAATCTTTATTTTATCGGTGAATATGACAGCTCCATTGAGACAATCCCTATCATTTGAATATTTTCGCTTAGCAATTTAAAACAACGCTTATGAAAAATACGAAAAGGCTTTAAAAACTACCTTGTCTGACCATCACTCTAAAAAAGAGTTTCCAAGACGAACGATGTGAATAAATAGTTGAAAACCACAGCATCTGTAACATAGCGTATTACGGACGCTATTACTCGTCACCGCTCTTTAGTAAATGGGAACCCTGAACGTAAGATTTCTTTGTTCACGGCTTTACTGTAGCAGGTATTCTTGAGGTCAACGACACTTCAGCTTTGTTTCATTTATTCGAAAGACAATAAGTAGGAGTTAAGATAACGTTAGCAACTTGTAAAACACCTTAAATGATTTTCTTTTGGATATTTTTATATTCATATTGGAATAGGCGCCGATACGCCTACACAATCTGTTAGTGTAAAGATTTTTGTTTACTAATCGTAGTTTTAAAGTAGGTACCCAACATTACGCCAATGAATGCCCCGATCTAATATTGTTCTAACGGACGACTCTGTCAAAAATGCATGGCGTTTATCGACAAATAACAACGTTGCTATGGTAATGATCTAACGTCCGCGCCTTTTAAATAACAATTTAAATCTTGAAATAGGACAAAAGGCATTATACAACTCAGTAATAATATTACCTACTTTGAAATACAGGAAAATACAATTTTCCTTGTATTCGAGTAATTGAAAATGTTGGTTTGTTTTTAACAGAGTTCATTTATCCTTGATTATAATTTATTAATAGGAAACCTTCATTACAAGTTCCTACATAAACAATAACAACTGATTCATATTTTTATTTATGGTTAAATTTGTATCAAAGTTATTGAATCAAACAGTTCATCATCATCTTTTTGCCCTTATCCCACTCTATGTGGGGTCGGCACGAGTTTTGGCTAAGAGATCTTCTGCCAAAAAATGTGTGTCCAATTTATTTTTGATACGAACAAAATAAACGAGCATCATAATAAGTTATTAAGTACCTATCTATGCTTATAGATATACTATTATGAGCTGTTATGAGTACATTGACATAATAGTCTCAATTTCCAACATTTGTCGTCATAACAGTTATCGTTACTAATTGGTTTAAACTGATTAGTCCTAGTTTTTTTCATCCTCATTTTTATTAAGCCTAATGGAATATAACTGATATTAAACCTATCATAAAATTGGTATTTTTATAAAAT
Organism: Scotopteryx bipunctaria; assembly: GCA_949320045.1. Classification (NCBI taxonomy): domain Eukaryota; kingdom Metazoa; phylum Arthropoda; class Insecta; order Lepidoptera; family Geometridae; genus Scotopteryx; species Scotopteryx bipunctaria. The sequence continues at coordinate 4,449,081 of OX439450.1, read as the reverse complement.
ATCAGTACCTATTTAAAAAAAATATATGTAACCTGAATACGGTATTAAAAAATAGCAGATAGGTAGCGAGGAGCGTAGCGAGCATGGTTTGAATAGTGAAGTTTGAGGGAAGCGAAGCGAATGTCCGCACAAACGAAAGTCCAAAACCACAAATAATATTTACAAATAACAAAAACAGTGTCTCTAAACGTAAGCTGGCTTATTCGGTTCGTCTGAGAGTCACTCTAATCTATTAATACCCAACTGAATGTGTTCCAGCCGGATTGTCTGTGACGGCAATAGAGGGTGTGTAATTGGCTTTATGCACTGGCCTGCCTTGTGTCCATAGTCCTGTCCAAGTGTCCTGACTTTGTCATTTTTGTATCTCTGCAAAACTATAAATAATTAAAAATAATGGTAAAAATAATTCAATGGTGATGATACGTATTGTAATTTAAAGCACGCGTAGAGTTTTCCTAACATACGCGATTTGAAACATTTCCAATCGCAAAATGTATTTATACAAAATAGAAGACAGCGTTTGAGATGATTTATCCAAAGCGTCAAAACTATACGACACTGAAGACGTGTAAGGAGTAATATCTAAATAGGATATTTAAAAATGTCTCAATTTCTCTTTTAGAAAAATACATCTAATAAGAGCATGCACTCCTACGAAAAAGTACCTATTTATTTTATACAAAACAAAATAATTTGGTTCTTCAGAAGGTTTAGCAACTGTTACACAATCAGTGGTCTAGTTAAAGTCTAGACAAAAGCAAGTGAGGTCTGCAATTGGCAGCGTATTCCTTCCATTTAAATATTTCCTCGCAATTAATTTAATTTAGTTAACAAAGGGAGCAGAGTTCTTCACAATTAGTGAGACATAGCAACCTCGGTGGTTAAGTGTTTCGGAATTAAAGATTCATTGGGACTTTTCGTTCTCGTTTCTGTTTTGGTTCATTTTCAGCAATCGTACATTATTGTTATAAAGGGGTAAAGTTCGTTTGTTTGTTTTAAGGGCTTATCTTAAAAACTACTGAACCGATGCTGAAAATTCTTTCATTGATATGAAGCTATACTATTCCTTAGTAGTTAGTAGTAGCTTTTAACTAGGCCGAATAAAAAAATAGGTACAACCAATAGAGTATTAAGTACACAGAACCTATAAACACAACCTATAAACCTATAACACATAAATCTATGATTCCAATGTAGGTACGCAACCTATGTAGGAATATATGGAACATACCTAAAAAGCACTTAAATATGCTTATAATAGAATGCGTTCAGCTGCTTTTCTCCCTAAGCATGTCGTAAAAGTCGACTAAGGGATAGTATCCTCTCAAACATGGACCATCTATTTGGGCTGATCACCTGTCACCATGGTACACCGTATCCATCTTGGGACATTGATTGAGGAGTGACTGCATGTTTTTAAGATTACTTGTGGCTCTGCTCACCCCATTAGGAGTACCGACATGATAATGTTTATGTATATATCTGAATCTACAAGAAAGTTAAGAAAAGACTGCGCATTTGAACAACTTCAAGGCTTATAAACATTTGGCATTGTGCACAATGTATTAATTCAGTGTATATTTTCTTTAAAACTGTATATTTTACGAACTTTATAAGCTTTTATTTTTGTCTACAACTAACAGTGTTTTTAGAGGCACCCAGCCATCAATCAAGAGCTTCGGCGAAGGCTCTATTTGTGTTTTGAACTTGAAAGCTTGTTTAATGCTGCTTTAAAATATTTCTCAAGTTTCTTAACACTATTAAACTGTATTTTGAAAGCTCGTTCACGTGAAGGTTTTAAGAAATATTATAATGAATTCAGATTTTGTAAAACTTAAATTAGGTACCCGTTTTTCTTCAGAAGCTTAGGTCTAGTTCTTAGAAGTGAGGCGCACTTTAAAAATTTCACCACATTTGTTTGAAAGATCTAGTGACACGAGTTATTAAAAACGATATAAAAAGCAAAAGAGAAATGTACCGTTCACTTCCGACATATGAATTCTATTGAATAACCACGAACAATGTCCCAACTTTTATGATACACATAAACGTCAACGCTCATTATTTCATGTCGTAAAGCAACAAAATAATACTCTGACAATAATCTGAGTCCCTAATCTCGTACAGATTCCCTCATCGTGATTTTATTACGTATTGTAATTCATTTTTATATAACGTGCTCGTTTTATTGCTAAATGAAAACTAGTCTCAGACAGAATGGTGCAATGACGTAATAACTTCGTAACATTTTATTTGGACTAGCTGAGTCCCGGCGGTTTCATTCGCGTATTAATAAAATATCGCTTCAAGCGCTCGGAATAGAATAGAATAGTATAGCTTTCTACCAGAAAAAAACTGAATTAGTTCAGTTGTTTCTTAGATTACTTCATACAAACAAGCCTGAGAACTTACAAACTTTATTTCTTTATAATAATAGCTGCTAGTACCAAATACGCGAATTTACTCGTGTTACAATTAGCCACCTGCAACCTAAGCAGTATGTAGCTTATCAAAGCTTTCCTCGCTATTATCTCCTCAATGGATACTCTTACCTTACGTTGATTAAGTTAGTTTTTATAAATTTGAAATTATTAACTAGGCGGGATTTTATAACTCCTATTAAAAACTACACTACTACTAAAAATAAAAAAAGCTCTTAACAATTTTAATAAAAATCTTACTTAACTTTTTTGGTATTTATTCACTTAACAATGGTGTATTGTTCAGTACATAGATCTTTCTCTATCTATGAATCTATTTCTATCTCGATAGATATTATACTCTATCTAGCCAGATTATGGAGAGCACATAATGTAGATGTACAAAGGTGAAAAAAGTTTAGATTGTTCAGTAGGTGCATTATGCTGCCCGTTCTTTCCTTATTTATAGACGGTCAGACAGGAAGAGTAAAAAGGTATGTGTTCCCAGACTGTTATGAATCCAGTCACTGCTTTTAAACTTCTATAGGTACTGTTATTTTAGAGGGCAACTTTCTGGGGTGCATTGAATTACGTAATAGCTTCCTAACATTGTAGTTTCAGACTGTTGAATTTAAATACCTTAATACCTTACATGTTAAAGGATATTCTTTAATTCGTTGTAGTTTTATCCCCAGGAAACTGAAGAATGATTTAGTCTAGAATTTCGGTAGCCGTATCTTTATACTAGTAGAACGCCCCGCGACTTCTCCGCGTTTTTTTTCTCATACAAACTTCATCTTCCTGCTGCATCCTCTAGGAGTTAAATTTCTGTAATTCCTTTCTTAGTGCACTCCTACACCATAAGTTGAGTTTCATGTTTCACACACAGCCCTGCTAGGCATTTAAATGAATTTTTCAGTTTTTTTGTTCATGACTATATAGGGTTACGTTATTTTGTTCATGATGAAGAAAACTATTCCAAACCCATTTAAATATTATAAAGGACTTGATGGTTAATTGTGTCTTTTTATATGATTTCAGACACCGTAGACCATACACCAGTACAAATCACAATCTATAAAGATTTTACGTTCAGTGCATTATTTATTTCACAAGAACAGTTTCGACTACAAAGTTCCTTACAAAGTCTGTGTATTTCAGAAACTTTGTTGTTTTATGTACCTTGTTACTATGATGCATTTGTATTCGCTCTAAACATCGCAGACTTACCTATTCCTTTGATCAGAGATACTCGTTGCATGTTCAATACATTTCATTTTAAAGCATTAGACACTAATGGATAAAAACCAATACATTTTAAAAAAACATTCAGAAAGCAATGTTAATTTCGCTTTCAAACAGACACATGTATAAAACTGTCGCATGTAAAGATAACATTAAAAGTAATTGAGTTCTCCGTCAGGCAATTTTAGACTTTGTTGCACTCTGAGTTAGAATTAGGTTTGCTTGTGGCATAGATAGATTTGGGGTGCAATATTATCTTCTCCAAATAAATGAGAAAAAACTGGGGTCCGGCGGACAAAGTTTTTAATTCGTAATTACAGGACAGAGTCCAGCTTCAAGCACCATTAACTTTTTGCCTAAATGTCTGCTCGTATGGGGTTCCGTACTATAAAATGAAATGGGACATTCTATTGTGAAGATTTAAATTACCCCTTGGTAGAAATTAGAGATATTGCTTTTCAAATTCTACATACTCTAATAAAAGTAAGTATAGCTCATCCCCCTAATCAACCCCCTCATATCCCCCATTCTAACGTAAGACATTTTTGTAAAAACAAATGAAAATTCTTGTTACTCAAATAATGACTGAAGTACAGGGATACTGAACCAGGCAACGGAGAGGAGTATAAGAGTTGCCGAATACAGGGGTCAAAAAAAATTATGTCACGAAAGAAGAAGAAGCGATGAATATATTTACCATTTAAAACATATTTTTTAAGTATCCATCATTCCTTTCTACGCTTTTCCCCTATGTATCTTCCAACTTTATTCCGGAACTGAAATGTCCAAACTCAGCTCCAATATCGTCATCACAAAATCACGTGTTTACACCTCAATCGAGAACTCAAACGGATATAAAAGTGCGTCGTTAGCAGATCTCCTCTCGACGCTTTATTGCGAACTTATTGAAAGAACAAGTGCTCTTTACGCGTTCTTTACGCTAGTTACATTTCTGTTGCGTGCGGCTTTTCAGGATTTCAAGTTCTTTGCAAATATAACGCGCGAGTGGCGGTGCGTGTACATTGAGCTATCATAAAAATAATTTGAGTTTGATCTTTCTAAAGTCAGACGTCGTCAGTACGTCTTGTGTGGAATAAAGGAAGAGCTATGCCCAGCAGTGGGAACAGTAAATAGTACAGATTTCTTGATGAAGGTAGAACTAGTATATATTTAATGATTCAACTGCGAATCTTTTGCCAACTTTTGAAGGAAGCTTGTCCAGCAAAGTTCTTCAAACGATGATATCGGTATTATCCTCTCAGCTTATTCGGCCTTACTTAGAAAAGTGGTTGGTCAAGCTACGGGTTTAACGATGTTTCCCTTGCGCATAAATTGTCACGAAAAGAAAAATGTCTTGATCGTCTTGAACACAATGTGAAGGTTGGAAAAATTGTGATGTCTTCATCTCGAGATTGATTCAAAGAGCTATCCAGAAAACAGTTGCTACTTTTGCCGCTGACAGTACGAATGCATGTTCGCCAAGTGTCCACTTTTCCTTTTTCGTCGATTTTCAAGTGTTGTCCTCGGACACGGTTTCTCAATTTAGCAAATAGTTCTGCAGTTGAAGAGAATTGAGGTACTTTGAGGGTTCAGAGCGGTTTTGATTTGTCAATCGGATGGTGTGAAGTACTTTGGCTTTGAGGCTCTCTGTTTTGATGTTTAACGGTGAGTTTGGATTTTCAGTAACTCATGGTTTTATACTACTACTACTCGGTGGTGAAAGGATTTGTTACGCCTCAAAGAGCCTTTTGTGCACTAGAGGCTCTTCTCGTGGTTATCCATAGTTTTATATCTTTTTATCCTAATCTATGATATTGTTAAGTAACTATCGGTGACCATAATCACATTCCTACAACAATGGTGGGTCAGTTGATCTATCTATAGATAAATAATTTGTTATAATCTTTATCTGTCCATTTATTTTTTCTATATCTGTCTATAACCTAAATGACACTTTTCATTGGCTACAGAGAATAACCTGATTGGATCTATGTTAAGGTACAAGGACAGCGACGCCACGAAAGAGCACCGAATAAAAAAATGTATGGAACGTCATCCGCCGCGTCATTAACATTGCGCTTGAAGACATTCTATACAATTACGTAGTAGCTCTGTCGCGTCACTAATGTGACGTCATTGACACTTTTTTCTACAGTCTTTCATTAGGAATTTATCGAACTACTCACAAAATTCACAAAATGAACAAAGCACTACAAGTCTGATATAATTCAAACCAGTCTTCGAAAATTAAAGCATTTCCTCCATCCTGAGAACTCACGGCAACGACAATGGCATTGTTTTAGAGACCCTTCAAAAAGAAACCTTATTCTCTAAACATAAGGCTTATTATTCGACAAAACTGAGTGCCTCAATTTGTTTGGCTACGATGAAATTGTGGCCTGTGAAAATGAAAACGCGAATGCCAAATTTATGGTGATTTTCAACATTATACATCTTGTTTGTGCCGAATATAAATCAAATAAGTTGAACTCATTTGATTTATATTCGGCAAATATAGGCTTAAGGACTAGGCTTTTCATCAATAGGCTTTTGAAATCTTCTACGAGTAACTTTACAGAATGATTTAATGTCTATCTATGTGTGTGTTTTACGAATCAAATTGAAAAATTCACGTACAGGTATGTAAATATTAACATAGTAGATGTACTACTATTACTAGTCGTTTCACTCAGTGTGATGATTTAAAGTGCGCTTCAAAGGATTCTTTCGTGCACTAATGGCGTACTAGTTCTCACGTGAAAATACATTTACTTATTGAACGGTATCGAAAGAAGTAATTCGTCGATCAAGGAAAAAGAGGCTGTTTTACCCCCGAATACTCAAACGCATCTCAAATTCGAGCACTTCTCAAATGACGATTTTTTGACAGATTTTCATCAGAAACTGTCAAAAAACCATGAGTTGAGACGTGCTCAACTCTGAGTAGCGTTTGAGTATTCGAGGGTAAGTCTATTGTGAAAATTGAGGTTCAGTAAACTCTTTTGTAATCTCTATTAGATCACATTCATTAAAACAAAATAAAATATGTCGACATAGCACAATAGGTAACTCAAACTCACATTGAAATGGAGTGATAGACCTAAAACAAATTCATCGCGAGAGATGTCTGGGTAAAATGAAATTGTGTGCCGCAATGTACATTTTTTTTAGTACGTAATTAAATTCTTAATACCGTCTATAGAAATCCCGATGACGTATTGTGTGATATTTGAATATTATTGCAGTTCAGGAGCGCTAAAGTTACGGCTGGCTTATTCAATTTGCATATCTGTGAAAAAAGTTCGTCGAAAAACATTTAGATAACCTAACCTATACCAATTTAGGTACCGATATGGCCTCGTGGTAAACCACGATAGAACATCTGCATAAAAAATACCTAATTATGTAGGTATGTAGTAAAACAAGAAAGAGATTAAAATAAAAATTTACTGACGCAACTGTTGATTGTTTTGCTGATTGATTGTAGTGCCTTATTCATTTTAATTAAATAATATCTAAATATTTGTGGACATCGCCGTCTAGCCCCAAACTAAGCAAAGCTTATACTATGGGCACCAGATGGCTGATAAAATACTCATGTATATATTTTTTGTAAATTAAATACATACTTACAATAATACAACACCCAGACCCGGAAGAGATATTTGCAGAACATACCAACATTTCTCCCGTAGCGGGAATCGAACCCACACCTCTTGCGTCTCAGCCGAGCACTCGCGCGCCACGCCACCGAGGTCGTCCAATTTATGAAAGGCCAATATCTTATATTTTAATATTTTATATCTTTTTGCCAATATTTTTTGTGTTAGCAAGGTGAACTTCTATAATAATAAAAGTAAAGGATTTTTTATATTACACAAAAAAGAAGCGAATAGACCTATATTACATATATGTATACCTACCCGTCAGTGGGTGCAATCGGGCTTCGATGTCGATGATGACGATCTTCGATCACTGTTTATTTGATCGAAGATGATGATGAATAAAAGCAATTTCTGTGCCACCAGTTCATTTATTTAAATATATTTTTCAAATTAAATCAAACAGTGCAATAATAGTTTATTAAGTAGCTGATTAAACTTCATATATACACATGCCAAATTCGTGGCAAGATGTTCGTTGTTGCTGTTCATCTTTTATATATATTTGAGCTGTGTAATCACCACAGAATTTATGGTCTAAAACTGGTTCCGCGAAGTCTAGCGGGATCATCAATTGGTCAACTTTATACGTGTCCTGAAATAATAAAACCGGTCAAGTGCGAGTCGAATTCGGACGAATGGTTCGTGTGGAAGTGGTTGAATAAATATTTATTGTATGAGTCCCCGTTTTTTTTATTTAATTATTAATCAAGCGAGCGTAGCGAGGCAACTTGGGCGGTTTGGCGTTGAATGTTTGTGGATATGTTTGTTAGAGCATAATAACTTTCGAACCGTTAACCCAATCTGTATGAAACTTGGTAAGTCAAATAGATTGTGCTTAGATTCCAGCAAATTTTCATAAAATTTGCTGAGGAGCATATAAGATTAATCGGTGAAGGGGTTGTAAAGAATTAAGGATATAGGGTTCCCAAGAGGGTAAAAAAGCTTTACAACGGTGTTGAGTGAAGTGACCTATGAAAGGGCTTTGTTTGTACATTATAAAAAAGAGATGTTTGTATATCTAAGAAATAATGGATGGATAACTTGTGTGAAAGAGGACATACGTGTATGTATGTATGTTCGTATGAGCTAGTGGCCAACTCTAGTGACGGAGTTTTTTAGGCCGCCTAAAGGTCTCCGTCGTGGCTCAAATCGGTAATCAAGTGGCAAGTGGCATTACGAACTGAGCGCTTTCGTACTTCGGAAGGCACGTTCAATTGTCGGTCCCAGCTTTAAGTCGTTAAGCCATGACGGAGGCCTTTAGGCGGCCTAGAAACTCCTTCACAAGAGTTAGCCACTAGCTTCTATGAACTTTACCTTTAACTTTTTTACTTTACCTTTTTAACAGGACAACTTTCGATACCCATTGCAGAAAAGATCGGCTTCATGGGTGAGTCGTCGTCTTTAAGGCACTCACACAAATCCACGACAAATGACATTACTGGTTCACAGCCAGCATCTGTCTCTTTCTCTATGTCAACATTAATCTGTAAAAGTAATCAAAACAATCTTTTTCAGGGTTCTGTCTAGTTATATCGTGTATTTTTTGTAAATGCATAATTATAATACATAATATTACCACACCCAGACCCGGAAGAAATATTTACAGAACATACAAACATTTCTCCCGTAGCGGGAATCGAACCCGCGCCTCTTGCGTCTCATCCAAGCACTCGCCTGCCACGCCACCGACGTCGTCATTAGAAAGATACATATAATAAACTACACCTATATGTATACGGGGCCCCGTCTTATTTTATTTTTATTATTTGTAGGCTTGGAAGTCACCTTTATATCGACCCTTCCCGCTACAAAGGTCGTATAAACCAAAAACGTACTTTAGGCAATGAGCAAAAAACAAAAAAAAACTTTGTGCCATATTATGTATATAGTATTTTATTCCCACTCTGTTACTAACCAATAAATAAATACCGTCACTCCGTCACAATCTCTGCTGGACTGGGATTAAAGACTAAACATAGAATGCATCCAGCTGCTTCTCTCCCCGAGCATGTCGTAAAAGTCGACTAAGGAATAGTATCCTCCAACATGATGAGATACAATAAGCAAGTATTCCCAAGGAGGGTTGACGTTAGGCAGGCGGCCGGTCATAAAACACTTTAGCCGAAACTCTTACAGCATGAACCAAGGATCATGCTGTGTCGACCCCACATAGAGGACCCCACATATAAGGGCAGGAAGATGATGATAACTTACCGTCACACCTTCATCCATATCCATACCAATATCTATAGAGCCTTCCATACACATAATACCAGCACCATCCTCATCATCAGAGTCTACTGGTTGCAGCTTCAAATTATCAGTATTAAATTTTTCATTTGTGAAATCCTTGCAACTAGTTGCACCTTCGTTGAATCCTGCCGCGAACTGATAAATAACAATATAAATTATTTTAACATAATTCCTTAACTTTAAACGAAGAAGTTTGTGAAGATATACTGGTGGTAGCGGCCCGTTCCCACCCTAAGGTCGTGGGTTCAAATCCAGGAGCGCACAATGGATTTTTCTGTTTAAAAAAATATGTGCGCTATACCAGTACTCTCAAACGGTGGCGGAAAGCATCGTGTGGAAACCGGCATGTAGTAGAACCTAATAAGTTTGAAAGCATGTGTCAAGTGTACGAAAGGAGCCTATAAAGCGCACTTAAGTTAAATCCTTTCACCACACTGGTTCGAAAGAATTAGTAGTAGGATAGTACTTACGTCACTTTGACACAATCCACGACCCGCATAAAAAAATACAAAAATTAATGATAACAATATACCACGGGCCATTTTGTTCCTGGCTATTGCTATTGGGATTTATCTGCATACAATTATATACTGACCATGATAGGAATCTATAACGTGGTACATAAGATGTGACATCGATAACAGTAAAATGATAATACGTAAGTACACAATTGCGTGTTTTGAAGCTGTTTTTAAAGAGGCACGCCATTTTTCATGTTTTAAATGAAAAAACATGATCAATGTCAATAGATATCTCGGTCGGCCTCGGTGGCGTGGCGGGCGAGTGCTCGGCTGAGACGCAATAGCTGCGAGTTCGATTCCCGCTACGGGAGCAATGTTTGTATGTTCAGCAAATATATATTCCGGATCTGGGTATTATAATATTATGTATTATAAGTATGAATGAAGCGCTCGTGGCGTAGCTTGCTTAGGCGTTCTTGATTGATCGTTAAAGTTAAGCAAAGATATGCACGGTCACAAATTGGAATGGGTGACTGAAGTGGCATTACGAGCTGAGCGCTTCCGTGCTTCGGCACGTTAAATAGTCGGTCCCGGCTTTTAAGTCGTCAAGCCATGACGGAGGCCTTTAGGCGGCCTAAAAACTCCGTCACTAGAGTTGGCCACTAGCTCATACGAACATACATACATCCAGGTAGGTTTCACGCGAGTGGAGTCACGGGCGGATGGTTGTTATCAATATTACAATGTAGGGAATCTCATTATAGACGACCTCGGTGCCGGCCGTGACGGGGAAGTGCCTAAGCCGTCCAATTTGCGGGTTCGATTCTCGCCCTTCAGCATTCTGGCTTTGGCTTTTGATACCATGATACGAGTAATTTTTGAAACCGGAGAATCCTAGTCAGGGGCCCGAACTATATATGTGACTTTAGATGTTAATTGTTTGACTTGTTATAATCTAACTTATCTGCTGGACTGGGAGTAGAGGAAAAACATAAAATGCGTCCAGCTGCTTTTATCCCCGAGCATATCGTAAAAGTCTACCAACTACATTCTTTATTAAAAAAAACTACATAATATGGTCGATGGGCTGATCACCTATCACCATGGTTCACCATATCCATCCTAGGACTTTGAATCTGCAGTGGCTGCAGGTTTTCTTATGATTACTTATGGCTCTGCCCACCCCATACGGGCGCGATAATATTTATGTTATTTCTGCTAGGCTGACAGACTAAATCACCGCATATGCCGTCCACATAAGCAGAGGTACAAGTTGTTTCCAGGCCAACATAAATATGTTATGGACATTCAAAAGTAATCACTCACTTTTCTATTTCCATACACGTTGCTTATTCATTTAAAAATATTAGGAGTACAGCCATGTTGGGTAATGTTCGTAATCGATTATTGAAGCAAGCTAGGTGCGGTTCTTAATTGGAGAAAGTCACACGACCCGAGTGACTTTTTGCACATATCTTTAGTATTTTGTGTATTTCTTTTTTAAATGATCCTAAATTTACCGATTTGTACAAAAGGCCCTCATACTTGTAGAAGAGACGGGTTTTATTTTTTATTTATTGCTTGATTTTAATTTGACGACCTCTGTGGCGTGGCGGGCGAGTGCTCGGCTGAAACGCAAGAGGCGCGGGTTCGATTCCCGTTGCGGAATTTTTTTTTGCATGCTCTGCAAATATTTCTTCCGGGTCTGGGTGTTGTAATATTTATCATAAGTATGTATTTACAAAAAAAAAAGTATATAAGTATTCTATCAGCCATGTGGTTCCCATAATACAAGCTTTGCTTAGTTTGGAGCTGTGTGATATGTTGTGTGATATGTCCTCAAATATAAAATATATATATATAGGGAACGTGCTGCCTATTAGTTTGAAAACCAGTGTCAAGTGCACAAAAGGAGCCTTTGAAAAGTACTGCCTACAAAATATAGGTCCTTTGAAACCCTACAAAACTACAAAATATTCATAATCTGAACTGTGGGGTGTTTGAAATAATATATCATTTCCTATAGTTGTTTTATGTAAATGGCGCCTACTTTTAAACTGTCGTAATTTTTATATTCCGATCGTAGGTTCCCCTACACGTATTTGTTATCTAACTGTGAGAGAAATGAATATATTCACAGTTTTGATTTACCGTGTGTTTTTATCCGAGTAATATATTATTTGTTGGGTATGAAAATACCTAAGTGATTTGTTTTTCCCGCATTTTTTTAATAATAAAAATAAAAGTCTTAGGAGAGCATATTCATCCCAACTATACAATTCTAACTTCCGAGGAGCAGGTAAAGGATATACGTCAGAGTTCAACATATTGAATATATATTTTTACTTTAAAGTATAATATATGAACCTAGCTAGCGGAAAGTAAGGACTGGTGACGCCACATACAAAAGTTACGTGTGTCCGCCCGATTACTTGTCGAGTTGTGGCTAAATAACCTTCAAGGCAAGTAATTGATACACAGACTGAATTCAGGGAAATCATAAATAAATATCATCACCTTAATGGTCGTTTGATGAGCTGGATCAGATGAGCTATCTTTAGACCATTTGCAACGGTCCTTAGATAGCCAGTCTGTTTCTTTTGTATTTTGTAAACTATATTTTTATGAATTGTAAGTTTCTTTCTAGCACCTATATCAGCTTATAAAAGTCCAACATATACTTTCGGCTCGAACGATTTGTGCTGCCTCCATTCATCTTTATCATGTCAATACTACTTTGGGAGCCCGTCTGCGTCCTAAACTTCGTCTTCCAGTGGCCGCATTTCAAGAACCATTTCTTATTCATGATCATCATCATCTTCATCATGTGTCAAGTGCAGAAAAGGATCCTTTGAGGTACACTTTAAATATCTTCACAGAACTGGTTCGAAAGAACTATAATCATCATCATCATTCTCAGCCCGTATCTATCCGCTACTAGGTGTAAGATAATAATGGGCCTTCCCTATTTTATTACATTCAGATCTGGATTATGCCAATCGCGTCCAGGATTTTCCCCCTATCTTTCGATGTCATCGACTTATCCGGCAGGTGGTTTGCCGGCGCTTCGCTTGCTTTCTCAAAGTGAATACTCCGACCTTGTCATATCGGTGTTTTTAAATTGCCAACTAAAATTATTTTGTAAATATTTTGGACACCCTGGTCTTTCGAATTAACTATTTAAATCACCCTTATGGTTTAAATTTATCACTTACCTTCCAGCCACTTAATTTGATTACCAGTGACATCTAATACACATGCTATCACCTACCTACTCTATGCAAATAATATTCAACAACTAATTGAATATCCTTACACTTTGGAATTCCATGTCTTTTGGGACTCCCTTATGTTGAATATTCATACGTTGCAAGAGCAGTGGTTTTCCATTTATATTTAAAGCTATATTTATTTAAAGGCATCGTGACCTAATTACGAAGATTGTATTAAAATCATAGGTTCTAGTATATAGAAGGTAGATCCCACCACTAGGTAAATAACGATAGAATGTATGTCACTATTTTTATACATACATACACATTATCACGCCCAGGCAGAGCCACAAGTAAACTTAAGAAAACTATTTTACTACGCAAATTAATTATTATTTTCGTTTTGAAAACAAACATTTTTAATGTTTTTATAGGGTAGATAAACATGATTAGACAGTTTATATTTCATTTACTACGCATTTTAAAACATTCTTTTACAAATCATGGAACGGTTACGTTCTGAATCTCTCAGTTCTTAGCTAACAAAAGTAAATTAAATTTTTGGATGAAGTATAGTTATGTTTTTATGCATAGGGAAACCCGTCTCAATGATGAGTCAGATGATCATAAATGATGTCACTACTGAGTAGTAGCCTGACAAATATGTATTTACATACTTAGGCACTAGTTTTAAAAATAATATTATCACTTTTAGACAATTGTTATAGCACAGTCATGTAGAATGAAAGAAGATTAACGAAACAGGTGTATGAGGCGAGTGTGAATAGTACCGTTGGAATGGGAAGACCTCGGCGTACGTATCTATACCAAATCGGCGACGTTTTGGGAATGGGCCAGGTCAAGAGTACTGTTACAATATTATTTCCCACAAAATGCAAAATAATGAAAGTGCTTCGCAAGCATTCTCATTACTTGCTCGCACTCGCTATTCTGTGGGAAGTAATCAGATTCCGGTTTCTAAGGCAGTTCGGTTTTGGTCTTTGTCGCGGGAACATAATTGTCTAATTTTACTATTTCTCAATAAATTCCATTGCCAGATAAAAACTTCTTTTTTTAAAAAGACTCCACTGACCCACCCCGTAACAGTGGTGTCAGAAGTGGGATATTTGGCTGTAAACGTTGAGCCAAGTATCTCATACGGGTCAAACCAGTGTCGTGTAAAATAACCGGTGATATCGCTCTGGTCAAGGCTGTCGAAACCTTCGCCGCGCGAACTTTAATCCTGAAGTTACGCGCTGCCCCAGTGTCCCGCCGTGTCTTCGCCAATCTGTTCCCGTGTTCCTGCTGCCGTAATAAGTATCACCCGATACTTATAGCCAAGCCGAATTCAAACACCGCTGCCGCGGTTACCGCTGCCGCCGCCATTCCTGAAACGCCCTGAGAGGGGTGTCGCCACTGCGTGTCCCGTGCGCTGTACAACAGCTCGCACATCCTCCGTTTCGTCGCTGCCCATGGAAGGGCCAAACACCGTCTCCGTCATAATGAGTTTCCTCCGAGTTGCAGTTTTACTGTGAGTAGAACATTCTTTTATTTGTTATTGTCACTGTGTCCACCATTCTCAATCCCATATCCTATTTAGTTAGTTATCCGTCTTTAGGTAGGTATTCCTTGTATTTTAATTAAGGTGTTCTTTAAATAAATTTATAATAATGTCTGTAAAAAGCGATAAGTCCACTGATCCCGTCTCAGAGAGTTTTCCTATTAAAGTGCTATGTGACTTTATAAAGACGTATAGAGGAGAACGAGATACCTTAATCGCCTTTCTTACAAATTGCCACAATGCATTGAGTCTCGCGTCGAAAAGCCAAAAAGATCTGTTACTAAAGTTCATAATTTCCAAATTAGAAGGTAAAGCACAAATAGCCTGTCAAAATAGAATTTTTGAAAGTTTTGATGAATTAAAGGATTTTTTAAAACAAAATTTCGGCGAAAGGAAACATTACAACCACCTTTTGTTGGATTTGCAATCATGTAGGCAACAAACTGGCGAGACTGTGTCCCAGTTTGCATTGAAGATAGAGGGCTGCGTCGCTGCTTTACTGTCTGAAATCCATTCTTCGGACACCTTGAAGAAGGATTTGCCGGGTAGGGTCGCCATGACGGAAGACTTAGCCCTACACACATTTATAATAGGGCTACACCCGCGGTTGAGCATGGTTGTCCGCTCGAGAGAGGTCAAAACTTTGAATGCAGCAATCAATATCGCCCAGAGTGAGGAAAAAATCAATAATTTTCTCTCGAAACCAGAGCCAAAGGTTAGTCGTCCTGTATGCAAACGCTGCAGCAGACCCGGGCATTCTGAAAGTGAGTGTTTCAGTAGATCAAACACTCGGGCCCTTGTTCCATACCAGCCTCGAATGTCACAAGATCGGCCTCAAACACAGCAGTCTAGCCAACCTATCGTTTGTAGGTATTGCAAAAATATAGGGCATGATATTAGTCAGTGCATTAAACGACGCGTAAATAATTCACGTAGGGGAGTACACTATGCTGCACCCCAAGTCGAGTCGCCGCCTCAGTCTCCTGTGCCATGTCCAGTAGCTGAAAACGAAAGTCTAGATTTAAACTAAAGAGTCGGATAACGAATCCGTGCCAACGTGTATCCGATGGTGATATAAAAGGCACAACATATAAAAAGGGTTATAATTCTAAATGCTTAAATAGTCCTAACGTAGTATATAAGCCTAATGCTAAAGCCGCTGTTTCCAGATTTCCCTCTGTCTCTAAAGACGTCTCTGTATCTTCTAAGTCGTACGCAGACGTTGTAAAAGGTAGTTCCAAGACGTATTCCAAGTCCTCTGAGTCGCATTCCAAGTCCACTGAGTCGTGTTCCAAGTCCACTGAGTCGTGTTCCAAGTCCTCTGAGTCGCGTTCCAAGTCCACTGAGTCGTGTTCCAAGTCCACTGAGTCGTGTTACAAGTCCTCTGAGTCGTGTTTCAAGTCCTCTGAGTCGCGTCCCAAGTCCACTGTTTCCTATAAATCTTCGATCAGCCCTCGTGGCTCCACAGTTTCTCGAATATCCAAGTCCGCTGAATCCCGTGCTCCTGTCGTTTCTCCCAGGCACGCCGCTGCATCTGAAAAAAGAAATAACACTGGTACAAAAAGTCCTAAGACAAATCGTTATGAAGAAACTATTGTATATGATATACTCGATGAAAAAGTTTCACTACCTTATATAAAGGTTTCTACGTCACACTCCAAAACTCCGCTTCGCCTTTTGGTGGATTCTGGTAGTTCTATCTGCTTGATAAGAGAATCAAGCCTCTCTCAGAGACCGTTACTTGAAGATCATATAATAAAATTTAAAGGAATTAATGACGTCGACTCCTACGCCAAGACTAAAGGAAAGTTTATCCTTTCAATTAAGCTAAAAGAAAATGATATCTTACCTTACTATTTCCACGTCATAGGAAATGATATTAATCTTCCCTACGATGGTATTATTGGTACTAGTTTCTTAAAAGCGTACAAGGTAAATATCCACTATTCCAAATCTAGATTGGAAATATCAGACGATCCAAGTAGGTATTTTAACATGATTATGACTAGGCCTTCTTACACTGTTCCTGCACGAAGCGAAATGTTTATAGAGTGTTACGTAACCAACCCTGAAATAAAAGAAGGAGTTATTATAAATAATACCTTACCACAGTATCCGGACCTATACCTCTCTAAATGCCTTGTACGCGTGAATCCTAGCAATAGGATTTTAGTCTCTGTTCTTAATACAGCGGAAAAAGAGGTTCGAATAAATAACCTGGTGTTAACTATTGAACCAGTCTTACAAATCCTAGAATCGAAACGTGACCTCGAAGTCGATGATAGCGATCTTTCTTTAGATCCATCTGAAATTCCACGCGTAATGACCATAGACTCTGACCGCGATTTTAGGGTTCAAAAAGCACTCAGATGCTCTCACATGAATCAAGAAGAGGAGAAGTTATTACGCGAACTTTGTTCAAAATACTCTGACATATTCTTTATTGAAGGAGATCGACTAACGTGTACTAACTCTATCCGTCACGAAATCCGAACAAAAGTAGACACTCCTATTAATGTAAAAAGCTATCGTTTCCCTGAGTGTCATAAAGAAGAAGTTAATCGTCAAGTTCAAGAAATGCTAGATCAAAAAATAATACGTCCTTCTATTTCACCTTGGTCTGCGCCAATCTGGGTCGTTCCAAAAAAACCTGACGCATCAGGTAAAGTCAAGTGGAGAATCGTTATAGATTATCGAAAGCTCAATGAAATAACAATCGGTGACGCATATCCCATACCAAATATTAATGAAATTCTAGATCAGTTAGGGCATAGTAAGTATTTCACTACGCTCGACCTCGCCTCCAGCTTTCATCAGGTTAAGGTACAAGACTCTGAAAAAACGGCCTTCAGCGTCCCTTCAGGACACTACGAATTTTGTAGGATGCCTTTTGGATTGCGCAACGCACCATCTACCTTCCAGAGGCTGATGAATATAGTGCTCACGGGTCTCCAAGGGCTTCACTGTTATACTTATATGGATGACATTATAATACATAGTTCACAGCTGGATAAACACGTAGAAAGCCTTGAACTTGTCTTCAAAAGGCTACGCGAGCACAATCTCAAGTTACAGCCTGATAAGAGCGAGTTCTTCCGAAGAGAGGTTCAATACCTAGGTCACATAATCTCGGACGCAGGCGTGAAACCCGATCCGTCAAAGATAGCATGCGTTTCTAAATTCCCAGTTCCTAAAACTCCAAAAGATATTAAATCTTTTCTCGGTTTGGTAGGTTATTATCGCCGATTCATCGAAAACTTCTCACATATTTCTAAACCGTTAACTAGCCTACTAAAAAAGGATGCTACATTCACATGGACCCCAGAGCAACAAAAGGCGTTCGATCTATTAAAAACAAAGATAACCACAGCTCCTATATTACAATTCCCTGACTTCAGTAAGCCATTCTTGCTTACTACCGACGCTTCGAATTATGCTATCTCTGCTATTCTATCACAAGGGGAGGTAGGTAAAGACTTGCCCATCTCGTTCGCTTCTCGAACGTTAAATAAAGCTGAGGGTAATTATTCAACTACTGAAAAGGAATGTCTAGCAATTATATTTGGTACTAAAGTGTTTCGACCTTACCTTTTCGGTCACAAGTTCTCGATCCTTTCAGATCACAAACCTCTTCAGTGGTTATTTAACTGTAAAGACCCAGGTTCTAAGTTAGTCCGTTGGCGTCTTAAGTTAGAAGAGTTTGATTATGATATCAAACATAAAGTGGGCAAACTTAACAGTAACGCTGATTCCCTTTCTCGAAATCCAGTTTTAGCAGTCGATGATGACCTACAAGATCCTCTCCCTCCTCCTCAAGATGCTCCACAGGATCCTTTAGCTCCGTCGCCGGATTTTCCATTTTCACCGATGAACCTGCCGTCCCCACCGGTAGGCCTTCCATTTACTCCGTTAAATCCTCCGTCTCCACCGCTCAGTCTTCCATCTCTGCCTCCGACTCCACCGTTTCCGACGTCGTCCTCTCAGAGTCAGCCGCCTCCAGTGATGAGTCCCCAGTCGCCTTCTAGCTCTGAATCATATGAAAGATATTTACAACTTAGCCGCAGTTCCCCTAATTCTTACAACACCATTATTGAAGAGCACAATGAGTCACTCTTAAAAACAAAGTGTAAATTAATAGCTTATCCTTCATCTATCGATTTGGACGATGCCATTCCTTACTGCGCCGAAATCATAGATTTATCAACAGATAAGCCATGTATTCGTGATAAAGAACGTGAACTCGGTACTATACTAAATTCTTCAAACGATAAACACATTTTTTCTCATCTGTTTATCACAGTACATCACTACGATGAGATGCCTTATAAAGACATTTTTTCGATTCTACGTGATTATAGAGACCTGGTTAAGTTCTGGTATCCAGAGGAAAAAGAGATTGCTATTTCTGATTTTTCTAATCCATTCAATAAGCTTAACTTTACTAAAATTTATAATATAATCGCTTTTATCTTTCATGACTCGAATATAAAAGTGCATATCTTTCATAATAACATCTATTTTCCTACACCTGATGAAGTTAAAAAGATACTAAGAGATAATCATGACTTACCTTCAGCTGGTCATCCCGGAATCGCTCGAATGCTAGATAGAATAAAAACACAGTATTGGTGGAAAAATATGCGTTCAGATATTGAAAGTTATGTCAAGAATTGTAAGTCTTGCCAAGTCAATAAGCCTCTCAGAGGAACAAATAAAGCTCCTATGATAATTACCTCCACTGCCTCTCGACCTATGGAAAAACTTTATCTTGATATCGTAGGGCCCCTCCCAGAAACTAGAATCGATAAGTACAAGTTCATTTTAACGTTACAAGATGACCTAACTAAATATTCACAAGCTTATCCCATGCAGACATGTTCAGCTCAGGAAACTGCGCAATGTGTTGTTCATTTCATTTCTCACGTAGGTATCCCTCGAATGATAGTAACAGATCAAGGTACAAACTTCTGTTCTGATATGTTTAAACAGTTAGCAAGGCTCTTTGGCATTAAGCATATATTTGCGTCTCCATACCATCCTCAGACGTGTGGTGCCTTGGAAAGGAGTCACTCGACTCTCAAGGAGTATATTAGGTCATTTATCAATGAAAATCAAAACACATGGGATCTTTATGTAAACACTGCTATGCTGTCATACAATACCAATGTTCACTCAACAACAGGTTTTGCCCCTTTCGAACTCTTATTTGGTTTTAAGCCCTATGTTCCTAAGTCAATCGACGTCCTAGAAAGTGGTACCTATACGGACTACATAAGAGCGCTTAATCATCGTCTATATTATAGTAGACAAAAGGCTTCTCAAAACATCCAGTCTTCAAAAGAGCGTTCTAAAAACTATTACGACCGTCACACTAAGCCTGTAACATACAGCGCCGGTGATATGGTGTATGTTCGGTGCCATCATAAGCAAAATAAAGCTTTTTCTCCGATTTGGAAAGGTCCATATAAAATAATTAAGATAAATGGTAATCATACCGTAACGGTGTTAATCAACCGACGGCACGTACGTCATCACTATGACGAAATCAAACCTGCCGCCAATTGTCCTTCATCCTAATTTTCTTTCTTTTCAGGAGGGTCGTTATTACGGCCGCTTCCTACCAGCAGTTTACAACGACTATAGTTCATAGTCCAGGGCTCTATTTCGATCGCCTTCCAGACGTAAAGTTCAATAACGACTACTGGGATGTAGTAACTTATGTCGATATTCATAAAATCCAACCTCATCTTACTTACGTAGAAGATCTGTTTACGAAAATTATATCGCTGTGTCAAAGTTCAATTTCATCTAAAATACAATCAGATTGTTCCAATTCTCTATCGTCTTTGCAAAGCCAACATATGAATAATGTTAGAAAGTTCTCTTCCATATCTTATTTGTTAGAGGGAAACCAACCTAAACGGGTAAAACGCGGACTTATCGACGCTGGTGGATCAATTCTAAAAACTATTTTTGGTACTCTGGATAATGATGACGCCATCAAATATTCGGAGGCCATCGAACAAGTACAGTCAGATGAAAAAAAGTTAGCACATCTGATGCGAGATAACATTCATGTTATTAAGTCTACTATCTCTACGTTCAATAGTTCCATATCAAAACTTAGCGAAAATGAAAAGCGTCTTAGTGAAAATTTAGTAATAATTAGCAGAGCCGTTGACCTTATGTCCAACAGCAATGATAAATTAGAAATTAAGTCTCAGTTAAACATTTTACTAAATTCTGTAGAAAGTATTATTATCTCACTGTCGTTCGATATAGAAGATGTTAATAATGCAATTCTATTTAGTAAATTAAATATTCTACATCCAACTGTACTAAGTCCTCAACAGCTGTACAATGAGCTGAATCAACATAAAAATAATATGCCCAAACACTGTGAGTTACCGGTAGTCTTGACACTACATAGTGTACATGAATTAATTGATATATCTCAATTAAGTTCTTATTATTATAAAGATAAGGTTGTTATTGTATTAAGAATCCCGCTCGTCCTTGCACAATCATATCAGTTATTCCATGTCGTTCCACTCCCAGTTCCCTATGACATCACGAAACCTGATACCTATGCACTCGTTGTCCCTACTAAATCATATGTGACAATAACAGCTGATCGCATGTTCTACTCGCTGCTTGACTCCGTCAGTAACTGCAAGCTCGTGGACAATAAATACTATATTTGTGAGTTAAGTGGTGTGAGTATTCTTTCGGTCATAGCTAACCCGGTTTGCGAAACTGTTCTTCTTACCGAGGTGGTTACGAAGATACCAAAGTCGTGCAATATCAAACTGTTCAAAGGTGATGTGGACGTTATTTATAAAATTAGTGGAAATCGTTGGGTTTACGTGCAGTCTGAACCCGGTCAGTGCCATATTTCGTGTGACAATGATCCAGTGAGTTATAACGAGGTACTATTCGGCACAGGTTTTCTGTCTCTACCAAGGAGATGCAAAGCGTTCTATAAAACTATGCAGTTTACGCCTACCGAAATTGTGACTACAAATTCTTCCACGAACATTTCTAGTTTTAATATTATTCAAGACGATTGCTGTGCAAAAGTGGTTAAAAATAAGACTATTTCTAGTTTACGTTTGTCAAAACTTAGTGATATAAATAATTTAGATTCCCTAATGCATGCTAGTGTTTATTTAGACTCGTTTGAAAAAGAATTAAACGAGATAGAGAGCCCCACGCATTTCCATAAGTATGGAGTGCACTATTTATCAGTGGGCTATGTGATTACTTTAGTAACACTGTTATACCTATTGTTTAAAAGTCGTAGTTGGTTGTGTAAAAACAATCCTTCAGGTTGCTGTATTAATATCTATAATCAGTGTAATAATAACAAGAAAATAGAATCTCAACGTCATATGACGACGGTACATGTTCGCGATCCGAACAGTGATGTCGAGATTCCAAGTGAATTTACATTTACTAGATCTTTCGTAAATAAAATCAATACAATGTAGAATTATTGTGTGTGTACTTAGTAAATAATATTTTAGTCTAATTCTATTCCTTTCCAATTCAATGTTATAATAATATCTACTATTTCTGTTAAATGTACTATTTCTAATTTGTTTATTTGTCTCTGTTTCAGACCACAACAAAGATCAAACCCGACTCCGCGTGCTAGTTCTCTCATACTCTGTTTCCGCATTTTCTATTTCTATTCCATTCTATTTCTCATCACTTCCCCTGTGATGATAAATCTTAACGGGGGGGATGTTACAATATTATTTCCCACAAAATGCAAAATAATGAAAGTGCTTCGCAAGCATTCTCATTACTTGCTCGCACTCGCTATTCTGTGGGAAGTAATCAGATTCCGGTTTCTAAGGCAGTTCGGTTTTGGTCTTTGTCGCGGGAACATAATTGTCTAATTTTACTATTTCTCAATAAATTCCATTGCCAGATAAAAACTTCTTTTTTTAAAAAGACTCCACTGACCCACCCCGTAACAGTACCCTGAGATAAATGAGAGCGAATGAAGCGAAAGAAGTATGTCAGGATCGTAGCAAATGGAGGTCCGTGATCTCTGCCTATGTATTTTATAAAACGGCGTCATCGTGTTTTTTCTTAGAAAGAAGAAAACCTTGGCTATGTGATTATGAATAAGAGTCATGACATTTAGATACGTCGAGATCAGGTACAAATATCGAAGGTAGAAAGTTCCTCATTCTTATATTGAAAAGAATAAAATACACAAATAATTTTCTTATTTTTTTTATATTCTTTAATTAAGTCTACGAACAGTCCATAATCGTTAATGTCATTTGATTTATCTTAAGTTAATGTATTTTTTATTGCTTAATCTAAACTGTATAAAAAGGTTGTCCTAGATTTAAACTCAGTATATTTAATACCCATTTTTTTTGACTTCTCATCAGTTGTTTATCATCAAACATTATACCTACGAACAGTCGACAAAATCACAAAACTTATGGCAAACTTGAACCACACAACGTGGCATAACAAAGTACACTATTTGGCCAAATTGACACGAGTTGCGAGTGCAACAAAGATATTTTGCCAAACAACATTGTTTAGTGAATCTAAACATTGGTTGATCGCATCGTTTCGTCGATCCAGTCTAGATAATGTGCTACGGATGTGTAAACTCCTGGCCAGCCGTCCATGCCGCATCCATGTCCAAAGGAGACTATTGCCACGGATTCCCAGATGCCCTCAGGTCGTTTCCTCATCAGGGGGCCCCCGGAGTCGCCCCGGCATGTATCTGCGGCAAAAGTGCCTCCAGCACAGATTTGCCTATCAGTAATTGTGGCCCCAAGACGACCGTATTTGGCTACGCATTCGTTCTTGTTGAATATATCCATTCCAAGTTTTTCCTTGACGTCGCTGTTTTGACCTGCAACAAAATAAAGTTTTTTATAACTTTTCGCAGACCAATTATTAATATCTCAAGGTTAATATTGTCTAACAAAGTGTGACGTCAAAACTGAATCAGTGAGTAAACAACTATTATTTGAATCGGCTACTAACATAGAATAAAACTTTGGTGAGTTTGGTGACTGGTGCTAAGAGCACTGGTGGTTTAGTGGTAGTGGCCTCGTCTTCAGATCCTAAGGTCGTAGGTTCGAATCCAGTGCACCAATGGATTTTTCTATTCGAGAAAATTATGTGCGCTGTGCCAGCACTCTCAAACGGTGAATGAAAACATCGTGAGGAAATCGGTATGTCGTAGAACCTAAAAAGTTCGAAAATTTGTCAAGTACAAGAAAAGAGCCTTCGAGGCACAGTAAAGCGAATTCCATTGAACCCTGTACTCTAGTGTACTCCCTGTACTCCCAAACAACCCTTAATAAGTGCATTCCAGGGATCAGTTACTTCGAAAAATGAATTACTAACTACCAACATATTATCACTTTATTTTATTATTAAAGCCAGATCTACTAAAAATAGCTTACTGTTATGAATTATAAAATATATGTCTCAATATAGAAATACTACCAATGCATGATTTTGAAAACAACAACTTATACATTCAATCTCCGCACTGGTTCGAAAGAACTGTTAAATATCTCCAAAATTAAATCATAGGTAAGTGAGACTTATCAGTAGGTATAGTGAAATGGCTTCTCAGTATTATAATATTTACGTACCGCTCAAGGTTTTTCCCCAGCCCGCAACGAAGACCTGATTGCCGACGTCAAGACGCACTTGGTTGCTAATCAAGCAAATGGGCTGCACATAATCTGTAATAAGAAAATATTATGTTGTACTTGTTAGACAATACACCTTTAAACTTTGATATTATTGAAGTATCACCTTTAGTTTAGCTTTGAAATTTAAATTTTCTTCTTCGTGTCGATAATTTATAAAAAAATTTGGACCAAAAATTCGACTACATCGACTGCATAAAGCAGGACCTGTTTGAAGATAAGAAAAATGCAGTCATGTTGACCTTCAACTTGACTATTGGCTAATAATGAACTCAACTGGCATAGCGTTCCAGCAATTTATTTAAGTACACACAGTTACAAAGACAAACTACAATAACATTAAAAACTTTAAGGTAACGGGTATAATAATAAGAAATAAAAATGAGCTCAGTTTTCTATCTAAATTCGCCTACAGATAGAAAACAGAGCTCAGATCACCGACCGCAGGTAAGGTCCCCAAAAGGCTGGCGATGTTACCTCGTTGGATAGCTATACTTATCCTTTGTCCGAGGTAAGCGCCAGCCCTTTGGTCATTGGTCACATCCATTAGCTTCTTGGATATCTCCTTGAAAAGAAGCCACGCCTCCGGACCCCAGCAATTGATAAGTTTTTGTAAGAAGCATTCAAAAGTTACTTACAATTATATCTAGCTCTTCTCGCCAGCTTTGCTAAACCGATGTCATCCCTCCTACTCTTGTTCTTGTCCATGTACCCAGGGTGTGCCACGGCCACCTGCACTGGGATCTCCTGGGGTTTGTCCGCGCAGGTGTCGTCTACACAATCCACTTCCGTCCGTTTATCGTACTCTCCAAGCCGAATAGTTTCCCTAGAATAACCAGTATGGTCTATAAACTCCAATGGTAAAGTAAATATTCCTTTAAAATCGATCGTGATATTGTGTTATACATAATAATCATGCCCATATCTGACGACCTCTGTGGCGTGGCGGGCGAGTGCTCGGCTGAGACGCTCAGTGGCGTGGATTCGATTCCCGATGCAGGAGAATTGTTTGCAAATATTTCTTCCGGGTCTGGATGTTGTAATATTATGTAAGTATTCTAAGTATGTATATACAAAATAAGGTATATAAGTATTCTATTATCAGCCATCTTGTTCCCATAGTACAAGCTTTGCTTAATTTGGGGTTAGATGGTGCTGTGTGATTGATATGGCCTCCTCAAATTTATCTCTAATGGAGTAGGCAGATGCACAAGTAAATATTGTGTTAAGTAATTTACATTCAATGTAATGTAATAAAAATGATGGTATAACCGGTTTCCTTCTTCTTAAAAAGGTTTTTTATTGAAGAAAACCATCAACGTCCATAATCTTTAAAAAGAGGTCATCATGTGTCATTCATAATAAAATGTATTATTATAATATGAATGTTATCCTTTTAACATTAGGATAGTATTGATAATTTGGGACATCTCCGGTACATACTTGTGTACTTTTTCTGGTCATCATTTCATTTATAATAATAACAATTTTTTCAAGTATTTAATTGATTAAGACTTACAGTTTTCCAACTTGAGTCTCGATGGCTCCAGTGATACAGTGAGCAGCAGTTAAAACATATCGTTTGTTGATCAGTACGCCACCACATTGATAAGTCAAGCCGCCAGTGCCTGTGACCAAAACAAGCCTTTGTTAATAGAGGTATATATTGAATATTGATAAGTTTGATATCTGTGTGGGTCTCACTTTCGCAAATGACCAACACCAATGAAATTTCTGGACTTGAAATAAAAAATTGTAAGTAGGTAAAAACAAGGATTACATAGACTAACCCCCGAATACTCAAATGCATCTCAGAGTTGAGCACGTCTCAAGTGACGAGTTTTTGACAGATTTTCATCAAAAACTATTTGATTTGCTACGGAAGAAATGTTTGTATGTTCTGCAAATATTTCTTTCGGGTCTGGGTGTTGTATTATGTATGTATTTACAAAAAAAAGTCTAAAAGTATTCTATCAGCCATATGGGTTCCTAATACTACAAGCATTGCTCAGTTTGGGGCTAGATGGCGCTGTGTGAAATGTCTACAAATATTTATTTATTTAAACATTTGCAGTAGGTACTTACGTTGACGATAACCTAACAGTGCCATCCATGGGAACTCATCCAATTCCGTGGCTGTTCCTCCATATATCCTGTCTCCATTAGTTTCCACTCCGCAGTTGTCTCTTGGCGCTGGACTTGAGTCTTCTTCGTAAACTGGCTCTATCTGGTCGGGTGATAAGTTGCTGTTGATCTTCACATTGTTATTGTTTGAAGGTTGCTGAAACGATAGATTTTCATATTACAACGAATTAGGTCATGACTATCCCGAAGAAATCCTTAGAAATTTTATTGAACTCGCTCTGCAATATAAAGTTTTATGAATCTTGATTGATTTTGTAGCCTCAAACGTCAACTTAAAAGGTTCAAACGTCAACTTAAAAGGTGATCAGGTTTGCGGACATCCGATATGGGCATAATCAATGAGGTCAACGACTCAAAGGCGTTTTGAAACAAGCTTGCTTCCGCTGAAGCAGCTGATAGTCTTCGTTTTATCTCAATGTCGTCAAGTCCCAACACTTTACATGGTCTTGAACATCAATATTTACCTGAGAATTTATGTCGTGAGTATGACCCATTCGTCTAATGGAAGGTTATTCCCTTCGTTCATTAAAAAGTCCTTTAAATGTTTTGACAATTTTTTTTGTAATTGTATTTGCATTCTGATGTGTAATGCCAACAGGCAAACTGATCATGATTAATTGATTAATCATTTTAATTTTTTTATTACTAATACTTTGAAGTAATTGACTACTATCTTTTAGTATTTTAGGCAAACCGAATCACTTTATGAACATCAGAGTGGTATTGAGGCCGAATGACATTCGACAGAACTCAAAACGCTTACCTACTTACATTTTTTTCATAAAAATAAAATAACTTACATTTGTTTGGCCGTTGTTGTTCTGTGTAGGTAACGGGCCACAGCACACTTTGGGGGTGGAACCGTCGAAGCCACACTGAGAGTTCTTCAAGAAAGTGGCCACATTATTCGGGAGAGGTCTAAAGTTAAATGCCGCTACCAGTGATGGACAATCGTAAAGGCTTATACATTGACTTCTTGCTCCGAGTGGTGTGGTACATGAAACTGAGAAAAATACCAATGTTATAATTACAAATAGTCTAAAAGAACATAATAGTAAAATTCATATTAAAAAGTCCGATTAAAATTACGATGGTACGGAACCCTTCGTGTGCGAATTTGACGCGCACTTGACCGGTTTTATTAGAGTAGCATCTTTTTGGAACTTAGGGAATACTTAGGGCAGGATACATTGCGAGGCGTGTTAATGAACGGTGGAGTAAGGAGGTAACTGGCTGGAGTGCGGCAATACAAATGTTTGGCAGCGAGATGGGCAGACGATATAGTCAAGATCATAGGTCGTAATTAGATTAGACTAGCACCGGACCATAATGGCACAAGCAAGGAGAGGCCTATGCTTAGCAGTCGAAAAAAACAGGCTGTGGATCTATCTATCTATCTATCTAGTTCTTTCGAACCAGTGTGGTAAAAGGATTTAAAGTGCTCCTCAAAGGCTTCTCCCTCTCCTCATGCACTTGGCTTACGTTTTTAAACTAGCATGTAGACTGTGGATAATGATGATGACGAAGATGATAGGGAATACTTTCAGAAAAACAACACTTAATACAAAATTAAAAGAAAATCGATGGGGTCATGGTTGTCGGCTATGGGGTACAATGTTTGCGATATTGCAGACCTTTCTACCTGAAGTTGAATATGATAACACACATTATGTGAATCCACTTTACTATGTACTATGTTTTACTCGTATCTAGATCAACTCACGGATGTAGACAAGGAAAAAGCTAGCTTCTTCAATTTGTAAACAAACCAGTATCTGACATCTTAAATATAGAACAAGTAATACATACATAACGTATACTTGATATATACATAGGTGTCGATATTGAGTTCATATAAATTAAGATGAAACTACAATATAAAGGTAAATTTGTGCAAATTAAGATTGTGAAAATTATATATTGAAGAGGAATTGTATTATGCCCAATAGTGAAGTTGTATAGTTTGATAATGATGATAATGTTAGTAAGATTCCTAATAATTATGTTATGCAATACAAAAGGTTTTATAAAAGTTATATTTCCTATTTTTATCCTTCCTATTACATACCTATTAATACGCTCGTATCCCTAATGGGCAGAGCCACAAGTAATATAAGGAAAGTTGCAACTACTCCTGATTCACAGTCCCATGATGGATGGTGAGCCATGGTGACAGGTGGTCAGCCCATCGCCCATATAGATGGTCTATCATGTTTGAGACGATAATATTCCTTAGTCGACTTTTACGACATTCTCTGGGAGAGAAGCGGCTGGACATATTTTGTGTTTCCGTTACTCCCAGTCCAGAGAAGTAGTTAGTTTAGTAAGGGTAAAATATACAAAGAATCGTAGCTCTATTATTTACGAACGAATCAGTCACTGCAACGTTTACTGATAACCCCATAAGATAATGTTTTGATCGGGTTCAAGATCAAAAGATCATTAGTTCGTTTCCTTAAACCAGATCTCGTGGAAACTACCGACAAACAAGAATTGTAGTCATCAGATCCAACAAAGAATACCAAGTAGGTATAACATATTCACGATGAATATAAAATGTCAGGTAATACCCGTATCGTGGTCATATTATTTGCTTAATCTTGCTTTTATTTTGAGATTTATAAAAAGGCGAGTGGTTATACTTGATACAATGTCATAGGAATTATTCAATTTACCAAATAGGTAGTCCAATTTGTCTGATCAAGTAACAGACAAATCTCAGTCATTATTAGGAATTATTTCTCCCATTACAATATTATTACTACTAATAAACGATTAAGAGTGCGTGTTATTTTGATAACTGATAAAAAACCCCATTTTACTTATATTTTGATATTTCAAAATGAAGATCTTCTTTTAGGTATATAAGTGAAATACTTTTCCTTGTACCAGACAACATTTTGCTGGTAGAACCGGTTTCTAATAGCTACCATATTCCTCAAATTGAATAGGTTTTTATATATAGACAAAAAATATTATGATGACCATTCCGTGTACGAACCTACCTACTCATGCTCAAGATCAAAAATCAATTTTGAATGAATGCAAGACAAATTAATTAGGTCTAACTAAGTCACTCACGAGCACAACTCCACAACATCGATGACACTATACACACTATAAGTTTATCCATTTTGTTTCACTATAAAACTATATCACTTTTTATAAAGTTTGTTTTATTATATAATTTTATATAATCAAATTATGCGAGACAACAGCTCGATGCTATGCCTCAAGTGTACTGTTTACTGGAGGTCAAGTTCTACGTTAAATACTTGACGATTACGTTTTGTTGCTCGTCTCTGTGTAGCGTTCTCAGAACAGTTGCGTCATTAAATCATCATTGTCAGAGATTTTTGTAAGTTCAAACTAGACAGCATATGATTATGCTGTCTATTATGAACTTACAAAATGTAGGCATCTATGGGATACCCCAAAAACGTAAAATGAATGATTAATGCCTGATTTCAATATTTTACTCGCTAACGGACGACGGATCGTTCATTATGTTTTTTTTCTGTCATAAAATGTATTGCGTTTACTAACGTTGCTATGGTAATGAAGTCAAAATGTTAAAATCAATCTGGTTGTTTGAAAGGAATTTTACCATATTTTTACCGAGTTAGAATAGGTTTAAAAGCTCACACATACAATTTTGCGATATTCATTCAAAACGTTTACCAAGGAATGTTAATTTCACTTAATAACTGGGAAATGTGACAGTTTTTTTACATAAAATCCATATTTTACTTTTTAATTTGTATTGTCCTCTGAGTTGTGTAAATTAATTTAAGATTTTTCCGCTAACCTTACCAATCGTCAAGTTAATAATATAGGTAGTATGTAAACATAAATAGGTATAAAACAAGTTTGTAGCGATCAGTGCGCGAACCTCGGATTTACCCATTTCGCGGCATCCAGTAGCAACTCGGTATTATTCTGTAGGACTGGTACCTGAATTATGATTTCTGTCTGTGGCTTTGCTCTCGTGTTAACACACACAGATGAGAAAATCCTTTTGTAGGTATCAACGTTCTAAGCCTACAAAGTCATTTTACCTAAAATGAACCAGCGAGTATTTTATAAATCAAAGCGATCACTCAAAACAAGTTACATTTAGATACTGTTTTATTTTCGGTAAATATATCGTAACAAATGGTACAGATTCAGAGTATATACCAAGGATAAAATGTTGGTTTATTTGTTTACACAATGAAGACACACAAACATCACATTAAAAACTTTTACGTACCTAATTGGTATAATAGTAACAAATGAGAATGAAAATGAGCTCAGTTTTCTATCTAATTTCGCCTACACTCCATTAGGTAACTAAAGTGGCCGTGAACAGGTCGAAGGCATCGAGAAAGTCGCGGGTTAAGCCTGGATAAGAGACATACAAGACCAAGGAGGCTGGCAAAATCGAAGGGACGCCTATACCCAGAAGCTGGTGATACCAGCCTGAAATAATGACGATGATGAGGTACCTATTCAGACAACTCATTAAGATTTTCAGGGGCTCGAAAATCGAACGGCAGGGACGATTTTGATTTATAAATTACCCGACTATATAGTCCGACAAGGGAAAGGTGAGAGGTAGCAAGAACAAAAGAAGGCCTATATTCTTAGCAGTGGGTGCAATCTGACTGCGGATGATGATGATAATAGTCCGACTAAAATGGTCTATCTATAGAGTTTTGCAAACGATTCTTAAGACGGAAATTAATAATACACCTAAACGAGTGCATAATCAAATCGCAGCTGAATTGGGGAGCCAACACAATTAACAGACGAGACATGAAAGTTAATGCGGTTAATCGCTAAGCGAATTGCTAGGAAATTGCGCCCCACTTGGGGGCGAAATCGGTTGATTGGCCACTGGGTCTCTGGAATACCTATGAAGCTGAGACAGAATAAGATGAAATATTAGATTTTGTTGTAGTCGAAAACGAAAAATGTTGTCACAGTATGTAAAGAAAAAAAATAACTAATTCATAACAATTCGTTTGAAATTTCGACTAACTTGGATAAGAATAAAGTCGGTTATTTTTTGTCTCTAGCATGATTCTAGTTACCTAATAGAATTAGTTTATCTATAAATCAAAGGATTTAAACATAAGATTAAAAATATTAATAAAAAAATATTGTGACAAAATACACTGTTTTGGTAAAGGTACGAGTAGCAGGAAAATTATGGATTAAAAAAAGTCATTTCGAAAGATCACTAGTTATTACGATCTTCCTAAAATATTATAAAGTAATTTATGTTGAATACCTATTTGGCCTTTACATAAAACTGGTCTTTTGGGGAATAGACAATATCACATTTGATAGGTAATTATTACATCAAAATGTTTATTATTTTAGCAGTATTTTTAGAGTTTTTCGATATTTATCTGCTGTGAATGTCTAAGTATTCCTGGTAAATTATCTCCCTGATCGATTTCGATATTCGATTTGTTCTGCAATTTATACTAACAAAGTAACGACCATCCCTAATTAGTATAAAATAGGCATAAATGATAAGATTGTAGGTACTATGTAATATTACTAGTACAGTTTACTGTGTTTATTTTAACACGTGGTTGATTTAAAAGATTATTTTCTTTAATAAATATTTTGCTTAAAATAATTATTTTTAAAAATATTTTCTTAAAAGGTACGTTCTCATACAAATAGTTTTTGAACTTTGATCATTTACATACTTTTGATGCTAACTGTACCTACCTGTACCAGTTTATGAATTATCTGGGATTTCCTTTGTATTATTCTGCAAGCCGTTTTCTTGATCTTTAATTCCTATTTGATTAGCAGGATGGGTAATTTTCCTACTTAAAAATCGAATCATATAAATAATAGTGTACGGTAACAACCGACTCATTATTTTGCTAGTACCTGTCTATGAATGGCCTTTTCCATAAAAATATGAAAAAACGTCTTAATCTTTTGAGAACTACGTCATCATCTCTGAAATGACAACCTGCCGACATTAATCTTATGTACTATTTTAATTGTTTTTTTTTTAAGTGTAGGTGGCCAGTGTCGTCCCGACTGATCACGTGACGCTGTGCATACATAGAAATGATGGCCACAAGAATATTTTCGTCATTCACAAATCTCGGGTTTCTTTTGTTTAATAACATAAATATTATCCCGAAATTCACTGTAATAGCCTAAGCATAAAATATAGATAGTACCTTCGTGTAGTAAGTGCAGACGTCAGTAAGCCGCAACAAATGCATTTGCATAGCTTTATTTGCCCAAAGACCGTTCGACGAGTAAACATGTCTGCGAAATATTGAAATATAGAAGGGATCCCTGCCATAGCTCAGGATCACAAGAGTTATCGATGGCTACTGGTAGCGCCTGGTAGGTATTATTTATGGGTACTGGGTGACCAGTACCGTCATATGTAGTTAAGTATATCAACATTATAGCTTGCACAGTGTTGTCAAAATGACAAAATGCCTGTTGAACTGAAAGTATTTCCTTTGGAGCCACTGAAAATATACGATTTCTTGATTCCGAGCAGTAGTTTTGGAGGCACTGGGAAATACTAAATCTAATCTACTTACAAGTAGAAAATATATTCGAGCACTAAGTAATATATCTTCTTATTAAAAAAAATATTACATAGTTTCTTCAAAGAAAATAAAGTTTTCAGGCTTTCTGTCACATATTGCTATTCTTCCAGCAAGTGTAGAAACTCTGGAAGACTTCGCGCGTATCACAAATACCTTCAACTACTCCTGATTTATGATCGCCTGGTCATAAATCAGCATCTGGTATTCAAATGCTTAGCTGAAGACCACCAATGATAGGCACCTAAACTTATGCACTTACTTAAGTAGATGGACATTGGACACCTAATTTATGTCTGGTAATATAATTCAGGAAAATTGTTAAATATCAAGGTGTTTCGGAATTTATTGCATGGAATTCCCTGCACATTTTTCGACTTCTCATTGGTGGTATGACTCACGCCGTATGAATTGAATATCTAATTGGAAATTAACGTTTGTATGTGAATGAAATGTCTTCAAAACCAATTAACGACAATATTTATTGGGTAGGCAGACAGTTTATTTCGATTCATGATATATACTTAAATACTTAATACTTCTCTGCTAGACTGGGAGTAAAGAAAAAACATAGAATGCGTACAACTGCTTTTCTTCCCGAGCATTTCGTAAAAGTCGACTAAGGGATTATCCTCTCCAAAATGATGAACCACCTATATGGGCGATGGGCTAATCACCTGTCACCATGGTTCACCATATACATCTTAGGACTTTAAATCAAAAGTGGCTGCGCCTGCGAGTTTTCTTATGTTTACTTGTGGCTCTGCCAGCCCCATTAGGGATACGGGCGTGATAATAATGTATCTATGTAATTAATAACTAGTTTAAATAATTAATATTTAAGTAATATTATCCTTATTATGCTTAACGTTACGAATGTTAGAATAAATAACCAAATAACCCAACATCATTGAATTGAATCGTCACATACATCGAAGTTGATTTGCTGTTCTGAGGTCATATTAATCATGTCTTGTTTTTAGCAACTTTTTAAGTTGCTCCCCCCTCTCCCCCCTGGTGATACTCGGTAAGGTTTTAGACTAACAGTCTCAGTCGAGCACGAGCCCACCACGACACGAAGCCGTCCCACGTCCTTCTCCTAGGTATAAACATTTCCAAAGAATATTTCAAACACGCTGAAACATTTCCAATCAAAAGCTAAACTCCCATCAATAAGTCCCCAAATGGGCACATTAACCACGACTGTTTACTTTGAATACGTTTTCGTTAAAAGCTTTTTTCAGAATCGTGTACATTGATATAAATGACGCCCGTTGTTGGATCGAACAAGTGCTATAAATCAAGGTAACTCTTGTGCCACGCCTGTTTCACCGTAAAACCTCTGTCGATGTAAAATAAGCTTTATAACAATCGCATAAGACGCAACATAATTTCCTTTGTTATGAAATCCAAGTGATTCTCTGTTTTCGTATAATACAGAACCCGACCACAGAAAACATTATGGTATTTACTTAATCTTACCACTGTTTAAACCTAAGTACGTTTATAAACTAAGGGGTTAGAAAATGCATGCATTCAAAAATGGCGGAATTTAGATATTAACCTCCCTTCCTTCGAGAGAAGGGAGGCCTTTGCCCTGCAGTGGGATACTACAGGTTCCTAATAATAACAATAACCCATTTACCGTCTTATTTTTGCAACCTGATAGTCGAAATAAGACTGAACTACTAACCAAAAGTAGTAGGTAACTAGGTAAGTCCCGAGTGAAACATATCTAAGTTACTACTCTTGTCTTCTCTATACACAAGCGTGCACTGGCCGAATGAGATTCGCCACTCGTTTGTTTGCCGTCCGTACTCCGAAATAAACGATTGTGGATCGCTCATTTTCCCAATCAAGCAATCCCAGAAATCCCCACTGACTGTTCCGTATTGGGGACAGGGCAAACCAGATTACGGGGATAGCATTTTTTGGTGTTTTCAGGAGGAGTTTTTTGCAAACAAAATTCTTCTTAAAAATCTCTATAACTTTCCACTGACATTTATTAGATAATTAAAACTTAGAGGCTATTAAATAAATCTTGAAATACATAACACCATGTCTTATTTTATACACTATGCATTAAATTAAATGTCTTATTGAAAACAATGAGCGGTATTTCAATTTCTATCTATATTGTCTTCCCCTCATTACATTAGTAATAACTTTTTACATGACAAAAAAAAGGCAAATAAACAAGTTTAACGAAGTTCGAATTTCCATCAACATTTTCTTTCATTTCAGTTAAAACCGACCGCAGTTGCAGGAAATAAGAATCATTATTTAACCTCAATGTTTAACAGGATTGCCCCTTGAATGGTCCGGTAATGATGCCGATTGCCCCCCTTGACTTATCCCATTACATCACACCATCTAGATATGAAACTCCTAACTCGTGCACTAAGGACGAGTTGGTGGGTTCGGATTGGAATTACTAAACTTAAACTAAGAATCATTTACTAGTTCTCATAATAATATGCTGTATCTATTTACTATTGTGTGCAATAAAAAACATAAATTTAAGATTCGTTTCTATAGTCATTTTCTTGACTCAGTGTAACCTCCGACAACCAAATTAAGTTTCGTCTGCGATTTGTTTCTAGAAAATCTAGAGCTGTTAGTAAACATTTAAAAACTTTTATCGAGGCTTTGGAAAAATAAAGAATCGTCTAGACTCTCCTTAGATCATAAGGAACAGATATAAGAAAAATGTTATGAAAATTTTATAATTGAAATTGGGCGAAAATGCTACAACTAAAGGAACAAACTAGCTGTATGTTTGATCCACTGTCGTGAAACGAATTTATTATCAAACCTCTATTTGATGTCATTGTAGTTTTAATAGATTAATTAGTACTCCTTACCTAAACATAGTACCTACCTAGATAACTAATAGAGAAAAAGCTTTCATAACTAGGTACCACAATCGTCCTTTTGTTTGAAAACCTACTGTTTTCTTCACTTGATAAATTAGTTTACCCAAAACAGAAGCTTTAAGACCCAGGTGCAAAGGTGTGCAATTAAAACGCAACACTGACGCAGTTACAACGTTACGCCTACTTTACTGTCGCATAAAGAAAAGCTAACGTTGTAAAGACGTCGCGAATCGCTTTAGCGTGTGTGCCCTGCCAGACATAAAAGGGAATTAATAACGCTATTCGAGGACACAGCTCAGAAAATGTATCAGCTAGTACAGTTTTACTAGTAAATCATCTCCCAGAGAGACAATTCCATTTACTCAAAAAATCGCTTTTGTTGTATCACTTTACATGATACAACCTGTGTGAGGTGGTCCCCCGCGCCTTAAAAGGGTTTTACCTTAATATTTTGTAGGTTAATATGAAAATTAGAACCCAGAATTTGGTCTCAATACAGTGTCACTCTATTCTCGCCATGATGCACTCTAATAGCGTATAATGCTGTTCGTAGGTGACTACGTAAAAGCACCGTATATTCTGACCATAAATATTATGAATCAATAGATAGGTAGATGTATCAATTACAGCAAAAATCATCGAAACCGAAACACGTGTCGAAGATATTGAGTTTTCTTTGTGTGGATGTGTCTGCTGACTCGCATGAGCCTAGCAATTTTTTTTATTGCGGGCGAGCGGGCGGTGCACTTGCCTGCATTTTGGTAAGCTTTTTATAAAGATTTAAGCGGATTAGTGCTAGAGATAATAAAACATCTATTTAGTACTAGCTGCCGCCCGCGGCTTCGCTCGCGTGGTACCCGGTACATGTAGGTACTATGTTTTTTCATCGTTTAAACCTTCCCTGGACTACAACGAACATTTTAAAAAAAGATTTGGCCAAATTGGTCCAGGCGTTGTTGAGTTATGCGCTTACCAACACATTTTGCGATTCATTTTTATAATATAGACTAGTGGGGCGCGTGGGGCGCGGGCTGCAAGCAGCCCGCGAGGAGGTTGTTTCTTTGAGGTCGCGTGGGGGCGCGGGCTGCAAGCAGCCCGCGAGGCGTTCGTTTCTTGGAGGTCGCGTGGGGGCGCGGGCTGCAAGCAGCCCGCGAGGGTATTGTTTCTTGGAGGTCGCGTGGGGGCGCGGGCTGCAAGCAGCCCGCGAGGGTATTGTTTCTTGGAGGTCGCGTGGGGGCGCGGGCTGCAAGCAGCCCGCGAGGATATCGTTTCTTAGAGGTCGCGTGGGGGCGCGGGCTGCAAGCAGCCCGCGAGGATGTTGTTTCTTAGAGAAGACCCTCAAAACCCTCTGAACCAAAATTTCAGCCCAATCGGACAAACCGTTTCGGAGATACAAGCAAGAGGGGGTGAAAATTGGGGGGGAGGGGGGATTTTTTTATGAAATTTTACTCGCCATCCCATTCTCTATACGAATCGACAAAACGCGATCTCGAATCGTGGGTAATTTCGGAGATGCGTAAAAGAGGGGGTGAAAATTGGAGGGGGAGGGGGGGAAATTTTTATTTAACTTTACTCGCCATCCTATTCTCTATACGAATCCCTTTGAAAAAATCCCATTTCACGAGTCATTTCGGAGAACCGATAGAAGGGGGGGTCAAAGGGGGGTCGAAATGGGGGGGAGAAAAGAGAGTTGTATTCCTTCGAGCACCCTCTATCCGAATCTGTAAAAAAAACATGCCCTCGTCGGGAAGAATCGGGACACCGAACGTGGGGGGGGCGAGGGGGGAGGAAAATGGGGGTTTTCGGATTTTTCCCCCACTCACCGGGACTCCCCGAACATTTCCCCCATACATCATCATCGTCCATCTCGACTCCTTCCGGGAGAACAATGATGTCAATGAGTCAGTCAGTGAGTCAGTCAGTGGTAATCGAGCTGTATATAGTATAATTATCTTAACTTAGCTACTCGTTTCTGAGCTGTAGTAAAGAGATTCAGCAAACAGATAGCCAACTTTAGCCCAAGTAAAGCTTCGAAGATGTATAGGAGATATTGAAAGTTATCGATTTTAGAACCCGTTTAGTACAAACTTCAATTTGCTTTTAGGTTTACTATGAATGTTGTATTGGAAATAAAAGTACCTATTTAAGTATTATTTTATGGTTGTGGATCTAAATCTTTAGGGTTTCTTTATTAAAGCTGGTCTCCTTTTCTGAACCGAGCAAAAATAATAAATCATTAACTACAAGTACAATACCAACCTGACCTGGAAGAAATATTCTATGACCAAACGAAACTTGACAGCTCGTAACTTGTTTGTGCCGCGCTGTCTAGTGTTCTTTCAATACAAAATTTTATTGTCATACAGAATACGATAACACGCTGATTCCACAAACGTGCCTGCGTAACGTTTTGTTTGGTCATCGAGAATAAGGGAGCTGTTTGCTTTGGCAAACTTGTCGCGTTGAGTGACAGATTGATAATGTAGCCAAGGATCTAATCGCGAATATTTAAGTATCGCGATAGTGTTTTGGAAAGACTCAAGTGCAAAAACCATTGCCTGAGTAAGGGATTTTCTAATGATGATTTGTTTTAAATTGCTAATGTATCATCTCATAATAGGTACATTTTGAGATTTTCCTTTTATTGAAGGTAAAAAGTAGTAGTTAGCCACGTAGGCCTTATTATAAATGATGTCATATCATAACTGGGAGGTAATTTAGGTAGGTAGTTGTGGTTGATACGTAATGCGAATCTTTTTGTGACGACACAAGCCGTAACTTTTAACTGTCATACCCAACGTTCTAAGGTTCTTCGCTCACTACCCTGTTCAGTTGCAGTTTTTTGATTATAAGATGCGTTTAAAACTAAATAAAGCCTTTTACCATCTAATATATGATTTTATACTGCGTCAAGAGGCAACTTTCACCTTCACTAACGGGACACTGTAGTGCCCAGGACGAATTAAGATAAAGTAGGCTTGCCCAGCACCTATTCCATCCCCTCTGCTTAATCAGCCTTGTCCACAAGAAAGACAATGGTAAATAGCGTCCCGTTAGTGAAGGTAAAAGTTGCCTGCTGACGCTGTATACATCTATTTTATTTTTATGCAAGTGAAACCACGTGGAAGTATTTTAGAAATAAACAACTACGTTATATAAAGAGTGATTCAAATGCGTCCTTTTATCGCACACTATAAAAATAAAAGGAATCTATCCCCTTATTTGATGCTCTGTAAAATCGAACATTAGATTTTCCCATCAAATTTTCAGGCACTCAAAAATCCATTTGAAAAATGCACATTTTATTACTGACAGCCACCCGTAGAAGGTACTACAGCCACCATTTTACTTCTTGCTTATATTATAAATGCGAAAGTTTGTGAGTTTGGATGTTTGTGCCTCAATCACGCCTAAACGGCAGAACGTATTTGAATTAAACTTGGAAGAGAATTCGTAGTACTATTATGTAGTTATAGGTAGGTACTCTATTACTACTACTTTGCTTTCAAATGCAGGCACATTTTAATCCTTTCACCGCATTGGTTCGAAAGAACTAGTGATTAGATAGCGCAGCAACAAAATGTGAAATACATAGTTACCAATATACATAAGTAAATAAAATACTTAGGAAGTAAAGTAATGTTATATTCGGGTCCTTCAGAATAAAAAAATCACATATATCCTGGATGCCTACTTAATTAAATGAAAATAAAAACTTAGGTAACCTTTTTCGTTGACTGTACCTTTATAGAAATGGCTATTAGAAAGGGTGCGTTTTAGGCGATCATTCGGTAGGCTTTATAGCGTTTAAAATCTAAGGTGGCGTTATAAGGGGTCTGTTATTCTAATGTCAAGTTTATGTCTCATTGTAATGTTATTATTAGCTATAAACTTTAGGTATGTTATATTTCCGTCTCCAGCTATTCGAGTATAGTACGCGTCTGGTTAGTATGCACTTTGGATAAAAAACAGTAAAAATTTTGTAATTTTATTGTGGGACCCAAGTTTTATGCCTACTTAAATTTTACAGGTTTAATAATAAGTTGAATTTTGATTATTATGGTAGCCGTTTCATTGCTGTGTAATGATTTCACAAACCTGCCATAATAAGGCTTGCCCTGCCATTGCATAATGCTGAGTGGTGGCCTTTTTTGTTACCGAAATTTATGATATTTCTGGTCTAATCGTGCCACTGGTTCGGTGAAAGGATTAAAAGTGCGCCTTAAAGGCCCCTTTCGTGCACTTGATACATGTTTTCAAACTTTCTACGTTTCTACGACATGTTGGTTTCCTTACGATGTTTTCCTTCACCGTTTGAGAATACTGATATGGAGTACCTACATAAATTTTTCCATCGGAAAAACCCATTGGTGTACGATTGGATTTGAATCCACAACCTTAGGATCGGAAGGCGTGGCCGCCACCTCTAGACCTTTCTGCTACCTACATACAAAAGTGCAAGATAACATCCCTTAAACTGTATTACTGTTTTGTGGTTAGTTTTAATCGTCAGTCATAACTGTTTACAGATGCAATAATAATTTAACTCTGGTAAGGATCGCGGAGGGATCAAAATGCGATATTAATGCTTTGAATGAAATCTTGTTTACATAACGCTCTTGTTTCATTGTTATTTTGATTTTAAATTGGAGATGGTAATGTTTTTATTGTTATAGTTCACTCTGAAATTATAATTTATCCGTCATTCGACCGTTGTTTGTTTTTAGGGTGTACCTAATTGAAAATTCTTCTACAATTATCCACTCCTCTAAAGATAATCTCTGATAGAAGCTGTAAAATCTAATAACAATTTATTTTCGATGAAAATCAACAAATGGCCCAAAATCCGAAATGTTAGGATCCGGTAATCTGCACTTACTTTTAAGCCGCATGTATGGATATTAGATACATTACCTATATGAATAAGTAACTTCTCCGTATTTAAGTCTAGTCCCGTCTCTTCGACATCTCTTACAAGGTCTAGGAAAATTCCCCATTCTTGATAATGTAGC
The DNA here is from genome assembly GCA_949320045.1 of Scotopteryx bipunctaria. Lineage (NCBI taxonomy): Eukaryota > Metazoa > Arthropoda > Insecta > Lepidoptera > Geometridae > Scotopteryx > Scotopteryx bipunctaria. The sequence goes on along the minus strand of OX439450.1, from coordinate 4,407,946 downwards.
AAAGCGAGCCTATTTTGTTATATTAGCAATGTTACATTACATAAAGCAGACAGCGTAGCATAAGGCACCTTACAAAGAGAGCACTGGTGGTCTAGTGGTAGCGGCCCTGGCCTTCCGATCGTAAGGTCTTAAGTTAAGATCCGATCGTGCACCAACGGATACTTCGCTATACCTACCAGAAGGTACGTTCAAACTTAGAAGGAAAACCGTGAGGAAACTGTCATGCTGTAGAACCTAAAAAGTTCCAAAATATGTGTCAAGTACACAAAAGGAGCCTTTGAGGCGCACTTTAAACTCTTTCGCCACACAGGTTCGAAAGAACTAGTGACACGACAAAAACTATGCTAGGTTCTTCACCTTGCACATTAGTAGGTATGTACTTATTTAGAATCCTTTAATTTGGCAAAGCGACATTTCGACCGAAAAATTTTCGTCCGATTCGGCCGAAATGACACTTTCAATTTTAATTTATTTATTTACTGACAGTTCGGCCAACAATGGTAAAAGCTGTTTTGTACAGTCAGCGAATAAACTTAAACTGCCCAGACAAATCTCTTAAACTTATAATACAAATCATGAGCCGTTTGGATGATAGGAGTTAATAACACATTTTTTTTTATTTAATAACACTAACATAATAATAACACATTTACCTAACTAACACGTAAACCGACCGACCGAAAGCGCTCATTGCAAAAAATATCACTTTACCAGAATTAGGCAAATACGGAAACCGGGTCCTAACAACGTAATGTAACGTAATGAACTACAGTGATACGTTCACAGAACAGTTATTGTATACTTAATAGCGAAAAATGTCGATATGATTTATCCTACAAAACTTACTTCATTTTGATATTACCCTTTTTCTTAGTATGACTGTACAAAACAGCTGCAGTATTTGGTGGTGGCCGAAATGTCAGTAAATAAATAAATTAAAATTGAAAGTGTCATTTCGGCCGAATTGGACGAAAATTTTTCGGTCGAAATGTCGCTTTGCCTTTAATTTATAAGTGGTTTAATAGCAATGGCTCAGATTTCTGATCGATAAGTTCGAATCACAAACGTGCATCCACTTTTGTGGACGTGGGTTCCAATCCTACTACTGATTATTTTGTTAAAAAATAAACCAGATTGAAATGATATGAACCTTTTTCGTAATTATTTTTACGTAGGTACTCGTACTTGCAACCATTTCTATGCTAAATTCAAAAGTGGCCGTAGATAACAACAAAACCAGAGATAAAATAATTTGGCATTTTACAACTACTAATCGAATAAGAGAATCGAAATTCTAATTAATAACAATAGTTTAAGTCAAATCCTTTCAGCCCTCGGGGAAATGAGTGGGAGGAACAAACATACATTTTCACACAATCTTTCGCATTAATAATATTAGCAGAATAAAATTGCAAGTAGCGTTACTACGATGATGTCATCTCAGAGGGGAAGGGATGACGTCATCTCCCCAAGGCTGTTAGGGTAGTGAGTCAATGGGTCACTCCCTCATCTCAACTAGGGGATGTATTTTTATATGACTCGCTTTTACATGCGGTTTCGTTCGCGTAAAATAAGTCGTTCCTATTCGTAAAATAAGTTAACGTCTCAATCGAAATCGGTCCAGCCTTGTTTTTGGCATCTTGGTCGATTTAAAGTATGATGAAGTTGAATTATCAAGAGCTTAGTTATCACTCTTAAGAATCAATGTTATTGCCATTTTTATAAAATAAATTCGAGTTTTTGACAGATTTTCATCAAAAACTGTCTAAAAACCGTGACTTGAGACGTGCTCAACTCTGAGTCGCGTTTGAATATTCGGGGGAAGTCATCATTTCACTGACAAACACCCAGATATACCTACTTTATTATTATTTTAAATTCAGTATGATAATAGGATTATACCCCCTACGGATAGTAAAATAGGGTGGTTCTTTGTGTTTATGTGGAAATTAATAACATGTTTCGATGGTAGGTAGATAGGTACCTATGTTTTCATAATTTCGCAAGAGGATCGAGGTTTAAGCTCGCAAGCTCGGATGTAAATATTGAATATGTCATCTCGCGCTGTTATGAAAGAATCGAATGAGAAGCTTTGCGGAGCTTACCGACAGCTAGGCTCAAGAATGTAAAGTAGGTAAATAATAAGTAAATAAACAAATAACATAACAGTCACATTATGGTTCTGAAACCACTAATAATGTGAGTCCTACATTTAGTGTTGTAGTAATGCATTAAAATAAGTATGTATTTAAAAAAAAAGTATACAGGTAAGTATTCTATCAGTCATCTGGTGCCCATAGTACAAGCTTTGCTTAATTTGGGGCTAGATGGCACTGTGTGAAATGTCTACAGATATTTATAAAAAAAACAACTAGATCCAGAAGAAATATTTGCAGAACATGCTGCAGACTTCTCAGTAGAAAACTACTGCCACTAGCATGCGTGAGAAGCTCGGCTTATATCGTGACACATGAATACGTACTATGTCGATACTGTCCAGAGAGTACGAGAGACCGGTTATAAAGACATTTCAAAAAACCCTACAGCTGAAAGTTTTAAGAAAGATAATCTACCTAATTGGAAAAATAATAATTTTTCCCATTATGTTTTAGGTCGACACGGCTGTTCACGAATCTTAAACCTTCGTATAAAAAAGAAATAAAATGAAATACCTACACAGTAAGTAGATCCCTAAACCAATGTAAGTACAAGATACGCACAAATCCAAGATAACAAGCACGTACAAAGTTAGTAAGTAGAGATTTGCGCGTCCACTCCAAGTACCAACTGACAAACGTTTGGAACGAACTTGTTGGAAACTAAAAGAACTCGAAAAGATGTTAGAGTCCCGGCCGTGCTTGAGAACCCGGGACGTGTAGTTCCAAAACCCTGTTAAGATTGAAGCTACGAAATTATGGCGAGCGATTGTCGAAAATTAAAGCTTTGAATGTTAAACGTAGAGGCGGTCGAACTTAACAAAAAATACGATGCAAATGTTATTTGATAATGATTTTCAGGTATATTAACAGAGTTTTTTGCTGTCCTAAAGGATACCTAGAGCTCACTTTTAGTAATAATCATACCTAGTAGAAACAAACCTGCCAAAAAATCAGAAAACAAATAACAATGAACTGCTGCTTAGTTATTATTGTCATGGTCATGGTCATGGTAATGCCTTTGTTAAAAAAAATAATGAGGTAAGTTTCTGTGCTCCCTAAAAAGGTTCCTTTCTATTCGTAGTAGGTTTTGCAATCGCACGGCGCAGTCTGCGACAGAACCACTCGATTTAATTTACATCTCCACCAATTGTTCCCAACTTCAGAGTTCGTCGAACGACGCGGCGCCGTCTCTGATTTATTTTACCCTCAACAATTCCAGCTACGTTTACATAGAAAGCTGATAATACATAGATTAACTATCTAAAATGAGAAAACAAAAGAGATAACGTCTTTTTTAAGTATTCTGTGAACTAGAAGGTAGTGAATTAGCCGCGAAACCTCTCATGCGAAGCCCGGTTCTAATATCTATTTTACAAAAGTAGACACAATCATTCATTACGTTGGTCTTCTGTCAAAAAATGAATGGCGTTTTTTGACAAAAATTTATATGCTAATCAGCGATTCGACGTCCTTTAGTAAAATACTGAAACCAGGCAACAATGAGTTCTTAAACGACACTAATCTAATGAATCTAATGTCTTCCGTCACCAGCGTACCTAAGGCAGATCATACGAAGCCAAGCGACTGTGAAAGAATCAAACTTCAACTAGCCATCACAGGGTTTAAAGAACCAGTGACACGAAACAAAGCAATGCAAAGGGGTGCCACCAGGAGCCACTATATGAACGAGTGAATTCTCGCTCTCATTTTCCTCGCTAGAGCTAACAAGACCAGGAGTTCATAAATCAAATAAACACAATAAAAAAGCAAAGAAAAGTAAGATAAGATCAGCATTGTAGGATCTATTTACAAACTCGCTCTTGGCTGACAACGACACAAACTCACTAGTCGTAGGTACCTTACCTAAGCCGAATCATTTGGCCTTTTGCTGAGATATTTACGGGGTTTACTGACAACCCGCTTCTTAAGTGAATGCACTCCTAAATGGATTTCAGTTCCTTAATATCAGCTAACTTCGTTATATTCAGATTCCAGTCATTGTTTGAGATTGAGAGTCTGCACTTGAATTAATTTGATATTTAGTTATGTTACCTTTAACAGGATTTAAATATATCTGAATACCTAGTAAAGCTTGCCAGAATTGTAAAATATTAAAAAGTATTAGGTGATGTAAAAAAAATGTACATAAGGAATCTATCAGCCATCTGGTGCCCATAGTACAAGCTTTGCTTAGTTTGGGGCTACATGGCGTTGTGTAAAATGTCCACAAATATTTATTTTTATTATGCTTACAATAATTACCTATTCGTGTCTTACTCAGGTAGGTACATACTTTCAAATGGTGAAGAAAAGATCGTAAGGAAACCGGCATGACATGTCGTAAAACCTACAACGTTCGAAGGTACCTATGTGTCAAGTGCACAAAAGCATCCAGCAGCGATTCAGTCCTATCACCACACTGATTCAAAAGAATGAGTGACACAGTATTGCCCTCCTAGTGAAGAACGTAGTAACTATGTCAAACATGTTTTGATACGTGAGTGAGAACAGAATGTTGTATTTTGTTAGGCGATTCCGAATATGTATCTAACTAATTATTGTCAAAAATGCTAGTTACTGCGTTCTTCACTAGGAGGGCAGAGTAGTAGCAGTAATAGGTAAAGCGCCTGGTGATTTTGCAATGGGAATTAAGAGTAAGCCTAAACTGCGCCTGCTATTTTGTGATAGCACACACCCATGGAAAAACTTGAGCTAGCTTTTGTTTGCTTTAAAAACTTTATTTAACTACCTAGCTAAGTTATAGCCTGGTGGTCTAGTGGTAACGGCCCCGCCTTCCGATCCTAAGGTCAAGGGTTCAAATTCGGTCGTGTGTCACTGGAATTTTCTGCTTCAAAAATTTATGTAATTTATTTACATCGTAAAGAAATCAGCATGTCGTAGAACTTAAATCTAAATATGTTCGAAAATATTTGTCAAGTTTTAGTTTTAATCCTTTCACCACACTGGTGGTGGTTTCGAAAGAACTAGAGACACGACTAGACTAGGCTAGAGTTATATTACAAAGGTTATTGTAGAAGTACGCATACATTTCCATTCCATTAAAATACCAGAATACCTAACTGTATTTTAACGAGCGACGCCCATATCCAAAGACGCCATAAATTCCGAAACGAAGATTTAATTCAGCAGAGTTTGGATTTTAGTTCACAAAATATGCCATGAAGTCGCCAAACACGAACTACTTTATCACTATCATTATTCTATCTGACTTCACCCCTTGATAGGCCTGTCCTATGTGTGACCTTATCAACGTTCCGTTGCTGGCTTTATCCAGTTCATGCTTACGGTACGGATGCTATATCGTCGGCCCATCACGCTGCTGAACGACAGCTTCACACACAGTCTTCATCAATGAAGATAAGTGGATGAAGTCAGGTTGGATTCTAATCTGACTTCATCCACTTATCTTCAAGTCTTATGTCCAAGTGATCCCCGTGATTTTATGGAATAAAAATTGTTTGACTTTGACTTCATTCAGGGCCGGCCCACGACGGATGCTAGGGTATATCGTTAGCCAATCTCGTTGCTGGACTATCTTTATTCACACACACACACACACACACACACACACACACACACACACACGTTAGTTATCTAAGTATGTACTATTTTTTCATAATTAACCAGTTTTGGAAATCAAAATAAAATATTATGCTAGGTTCAGTTTGAATTTATTTCTTAAAAGTCATTATTAACTTGGTAAAATGTAAAATGTACAATCAAAAATACAGATAAAGTCCTAGGTAACTAGAGTTAGGAAGCTAATTACACCACCAAAGTTTCTTTTTTTTTTTAAACTGTAACTTCTTACTCTTTTAATTGAATGTACCTAATTACAATCAAATTTGCAATAGGTAGGTTGTGCAGATACCTTATTTTATCTCCAGGTACTAGTTACCTACTACTTTGCCGTTACAGACACTCCATTATTCTAATTATCCTTTGAAATCGATCTCGAAATATTTCCTTAGCACGTCGTAAATGTCAAACTATTAATTAGACACTCGCATGACATCACGTTCTCTACACAAGACTCCTTTGTTCCAAATTTAAAAACAGATTTAAAATCTGACAGATATGGTGTAAATCTCCGAACGGTGACAGCTGCGGAGAACTAAATAAAATATTATTACTTGCCAGAACTAAATCGTGGTGTACGGAAAGTTTTACATTACGATGGGGTAGAGCTTTTTGTGGAGTCTACGTATTCGTAAGAGATGTCTTTACGGGCTTTGCCTTTGCTTTCAAGCTTAAAATCATTTCAGCAACCTAAAAGTCTTCCTTTCAAAATGTTATGTGAACGTATTGACTTCAACACATCAAAAGCTTTGCTGTGAACTTCAGTTCAGTGTTAGGAAGTATCCTTTAAATGTCCACAATTTACTTTTGTGTATCCTGAACGAAGCTCACTGTAAAGCTATATAATCAGAGATATTTATTTTTTCAATACTCTATGGTTGGTTACCAAACTTTAATTTTCCGATTCCTTTGTCCGCGCGGGCACAGTTTCGAATAAGTTACGTCACTGCCCAATGTAGAGTTACTTTTTCTCTGTGGCTGAAGATGTGTAGAATGATGAAATAGTTTTGCAGCCATTTGTTTGTACAGCCTGATGAATATGGCGGCTATTCATAAAGAAATAAATAACAAATAGCTCGACGTCAAACATCAAGAAAGCTGATGATCTTTGCAGCCATCGAGTTCGTCAATTAGAGCTATATTGTAGAGAGTTACAAACATTTATCATTGTACAAGGTGAATACACATATCTGAGCAAGTACCTATACTTACTTATTTTACTCAGCCAAAAGAACAGAGCACTGATTAGTTAGGTATTGGTGTCGATTTTCGGTTGTACAAACTTCTAAACTTAATCTAGGTAAGGCCGGTGTTCATTTCCCGATTCTGCCTGACTTATGCCAGACTTATTTTTAGCTCTACTGGTTTAAGTTTCTAACCTAACATAAACTAAAGGCGTTTGCCTCTAATTCGAGACACCCCATAATCGCGGCAGGACTAAATTGTAACTTGTAAGTGGAAGTAATTACAACCAGCTACGTCTTTAACAAAGACTCGTCCCGATGAGTCCCGGGGCGTACCGGCCGTACTCAGGGCAGGGTATGGGGAAAGAACGTGATGTATATGGGAAAGACGCGAGAGGGGTTGTTTCAGTTAGAGCGGTAGAAATGCATGTTCTGTTAATATTTTTTTACAGGTCTGAGTGTTGTGGTGTCCTAGCTTTTGATTCCTCTCAGGGAAACTTAGGGATAGGTGTTAGAATCACTCGTGGTAGAAGACCGAATACAACAAGCTACGATTATAACAAAGACTCGTTAAACAACCGGTCGTGCTAAGGATATAGGGCAGTGGGATGACATAGCGTACCCGCAAGAGATGTTGGTGTTACTGCAGCGGTAGAAATGGAAATATTTCTTTTAGGTTTGGATGCTGTGCTATCATGTTCCTAGCTTCTAATTCCCCTCAGGGAAACTTAGTGATGGGTGTTAGAGTATTTCGGGGTAAAAGACCGTATACAACCAGCTGCGTCTTCAACAAAGACTCGTTTCGTAGAGTCAGGATAAACCTATGTGAATGTGGAATTTTACAATAGGTATTTCGAGTAAAAATGTTACACGTGATTGTCTCTTTTAATGATAGGTACCTTATAATACAACATAATTCTTATAATAGTAGTTCGACAACTTTTTTTGTTGTGCAAAACTGTGATTTTTTCGGATAATTCGGGGTAGTTTTCGGATAAATACGAAGAACCTAATACCTATAATTATAACTACAAAGCGATCCACAACTTTGTGATACGTTCGCTCAGTACAACGGACGTGGTTTGCATCGTTATACAAGGTAGAGCGAATCCAGACCATGCCTCTGGATTTGCCCCCGAATACGAACCCTGCTACGAACTGCTAAGCAATCTGCGCAGTGGTGTCAAGCACAGGAATAGCACGCCCCTGCCGAGGTGTTTCCAATTTAAAGCGGCGCGCGACAAGATTTACAATCGGCATTAATTTAAAAAAACTGGTCAAGTGCGAGTCGCATTCACACACGACGGGTTCCTTACCATCGGACATGTACATAAAGGTTTCTTGTGTAGGGCCCCTTTCTTTTTTTTTTAATTATTTGTTATAGCGGCAATAAAAATACACTTTCACATTCTGTGAAAATTTCAACTCTCTACCTATTATTGATATATGATATACAGCCCGCTGACAGACGGTCGGACAGATGGACAGCGGAGGCTTGGTAATCGTTGACAATTTTTGGGTACGGAACCCTGAAAATCATCCACGGTGACATAGGAGTTATTTGTAAATCCGAGATACTTTTGCACGTGATTGTTGCCAGCGACAGAAGTTAAACGACTACCGATCTTCTAATTATTTCGCACTAGTTGCTTCAAAAACCTTTTTTACGTAAGTATTGCTTTATCTACAAAGCCCAAAAAAGCCTAAAGCTTAGTGAAGTTACAACTAACTAATTTAATACCTAACTTGTAGGTACTTACAGTCGCAAGATAAAGGTGTACTTAACAAGTAAATCCCAAAGTTGGCGATGCATTTTTACGCCCACACAAAAATCATATCTCGTCGGTAACTACTCCTTTGTTTTACGGTTTTTTCATTGCAGCCACTTTACGACCATCGGTGATTCGGTACTCTTCTTTTACTACTGATTATCAGGAGTCTGAGGTGATTTTCTTACGCCAAGCAAGTCAAGCAAGCTCTACAACCAAGCTGTAGAACCTTTATTCAGATTTGAATATCTTACCTGGATCATAAATAACGTCTATCCTCTCATGGGTACAAAAATCGAATGCGATGGAATAAGCACAGTTTTTGTATTAGAAAATTTTTAGGCAAAACGAGAAACATAAACAAAACATTTTATCAATTTTTTTTTCAGGATTGCCTCTATGTTATGTATCTTATGATTACTTGTGCCTCTGCTATTAAGGATACGGGCGTGATAATAAGTTTTTTTTTCAGTAGTAGGTAAGTAAAAAAATAAACCTCAAAGAAGTCTAAGAAAGTTAGTGAGAGGCACTTCCGACCAAATAAGTTGGACCGTTCGTACGCCTTTACGTGCTATTGCCCGCGCCGTTGAGGCTACCGGCGCGCCTCAACGGTAGCTTGAGGTGAGGATGACGTAAAAATCTTACCCCCGGCTCCAAGATAAACATCAGCACTAAGATCCCAACATCGCATGTTTGATACTAATTAAAAGTTGATGGTTTTGTACGTGATCCGTCTGCGCGGGTAATGTGTTTCTTACTGCGTTCTTACCGAGCTTTCAGAGCTTTGTTTATGGGGTTGGTACATACAACCACTAAAAACTATAACAGGGTGCCTGACACTGGGCAGGTTGTCTTTAGCTGCGTAACCTTGCTTGCTTTTTTACCCGACTAAGCGGGGTAAAATGATGGTTATGATTTAACAGTCTATGCGTTTCACAAATGCCTTTCAAAAGTTGTGTTCTTAGAAAGTGACAAATCACAAATATTCTCGTAAGTGAAATTAATAATTCGTTTTTGTTTACTTGAGTTTATTTCTTTTTGTAATTAATTTCTGTGCATAATAAATGTTTACAAAAATAAAAATCATAACAATTAAATTACTAGTGACAAATCAGTGAAGTTTATTGCCCGCTTCTAATAGGTATTCTACTAACCGACGACGGATCGTTCAGTTCTATAGTTGTTTTTCTGCCATAAAATGCATGCTGCTTTTATACAACGTTGCTATATTTATGAACGATCCGCCATCCGCCAGTAGATTATTGGAACCTAGCATAGAATCACATAAAAGGGCTTGACGTAATAGATAGGTACATTTTAAAAGGGTAAGTTTCTAGCTTTTATATAGTTGACGTTTTTTATGCTAGTTGCATTAGATACTTGTCATGTGTGGTTCCTTCAGTTACTTTTGCCAAAGGCAAATCTTAATGGCAATAACTTTTATATTACTTTTATCCTTGATTTTACGATTAATGTCATCAAATCTGAAAGTAAGTTATCCATCCTATTGGCTCCTTACATCTTTGATGCAGCTTCAAAGGGAAAACTGATCCTTTTTCCGCACAGATACCTGCTGTTATTGTCATGTCAACCTCTACCTTTGTAGGGTTCCGTAGCTAAGATAAATTGAAACATAAACAAATAAGTAGGTAGATTAAAAAACTTTATCACCTTGGCACAGGGTATTTTTGCTACCAAAATATTATGCAGAAGAGAATCGTTTCAATAAGCTGATATGTGAAATATCCCTTGGAATAAATTACATACGTCGTAACTGTTTATAAAAAAAAGTACAATGAATATTTAAAGCTTTTAAGAGTTGACTCTACCAAATATAACCGAAACTTACCTAAAAGCACCTACCTCCATAATTTACAGATATTGGGTAGGTATTCATAATGTGCCTATAAGTACCTGACTAGGTTCTTCTAAGAAGTCTACAATAGAAGTATAACCACGTAGAGTAGTAGAACCTTACAGTTAAATACGAATATCTCGCACTTGCCCATTTTTTCTGACTTTTCTAATTCATTGTACCTACTCTCCCTCATTACTTTATGAATGGTTCGCTTTTGTACACACAAATACTTTTTTAATCCAATCTCCTGATCCAACAGTTCATTTATTCGTCAAAGTAATTCGGAGTTCATGACTGAATGGAGTTTTTTATTAAAATAGTAAAGGGAGTACTCCAGGGACACATTGTTGGCCCACCTGTATTCCCTTTAGCTAGGTTTGTGAGTAAATCTTATTGTGTTGTTCAATGGGTTTCCTGTTACTGGGAGGGCCCTCTTTACGAATATAATTACAATATTTACGAACCGGATATTTTAAGGCTTTTTACTCGTGATATTTTTTCTTAGTTGACCACCAAGTGATGTTGACGACCTCGGTGGCATGGCAGGCGAGTGCTCGGCTGAGATGCAAGAGCGCGGGTTCGATTCCCGCCGCAGGAGAAATATTTGTATATTCTGCAAATATTTCTTCCGGGTCTGGGTGTTGTAGTATTATGCAATTACAAAAAATTATATAAGTAGTAAAAGTATATAAATGAAGCTCATAAAAAGAGAGCGAATAATAGGATTGTTGATATTGAAAACTGGATCTACTACGATCGCAAACTGATTGCGTTCCCCTCACACACACACACAAACACACACTGCTTAAATACATAATGTCGATTTTTCAACACACACACACACACACATCATTTTTAAATCTCAAACACCCTTCTCCTTTATTGTAGCGCTATAGAAGCTTGACTCTATAAAAATGTTATGATGTATAAACTAGGTAGGTAGGTAAATATATTAAATGCAAGTATTGTTGTAGACGTACCTACATCATATAGAAAGATATGTATAAAATCATAGAATATGGAATATACCCATACCTATTGGTATAAAAATCTGTTTTTTTTTGTCATGTAATAAGCTCTACATTCTACCTATGCGCTATTAGTTAAATGTAATTTGCTCTTTTGTAGCTTTGGAGGTAGATACCCTTGACCGCGTTATTTCAGGTTTTGACCAAAAACTAATTCAATTGGCAATTGAAAACGAAATAGAGTTTTTTTATCAAAGTTCAAATTAATGTTGGCTCAAACAATAATGAATCTGAAGCTAAAGCACCAGAGCATATTTTAAGTTGACAGCTGATTTGGGGTAGCACAGGCCGGATTCCGCTAAGTACACATTTACGACAAACTCGTAAAACACGGATCACTGAAAATTTTTGATATGTAACTTTCCTATTCAAATGTGGGTACCTCAACTTTTACGAGTTGGTCCATTATAATTTTTACTGACGTCATATTTTTTTCCTGTCGTTAAGATTATGAACGGTGTATCAAAGGGATTTTTTTATTAAAAATATCATGTCTTTTTAATCACTTCCTCTTTATGTTCAGTAGTAGTTACCTATCTTTACAATTACGCACGGTGACACAATAAAATGTTATTATTGCCTATTTGAATTGGCCAAGTTGGTGATTAAATTTTTTATTGCGATGGCAGTGTTTTTGTTTGTAGGTACATATTTGCTTTTGTGTCTACTGACTTCCTTGTTTAAAATAAATTAACTTACTCTAGCATTCGAAGGGACTTACCTAGGTAATTTTTGGTAGACGTTTAGGAACGGAATATACTTACCTACCTGAAACGTTTTTACAAAAGTAAATTGATCGACTTAGTCAAGCCAACGTTACTCTGTGGCTATGGTAACCGCATCGTGAACTTCTAAGGTTGAGCGCATACATTCATATTGCAGGTGCGGTATAAAAGCGTCAGGGAAGCGGGTAAAAACCGCATGAGAAGGTTTCGTACGATAACACCTAAGACAACAATCTGCCTGTAGTTCATACGACTAAAAGACTACAAATAAAAGCATTATGTTGACAATATTCCTAGTAAAAAAACTGATTCAGATATTATTTATTTCAAATACATTTTGTCACAGTGCAAGGCAAAGGCCTCTAAATTGTTTAATTTTTTTATATTTAGTTCACTGCATAGTCTTGCGCAGCTTCTTGCCATGCGATACTAATGAGCTTAAATAAAAACAAACAAATCCAATTTTATTACCAACACGAGTTGCTACTAAAATTGCTCCAATTTGATGTGACGTGATGTCATAGTGTGTCTATCTGTTTAAATAAAATTACAACTGATGTCTGTTCGTGATTAAGAATTTATTCAAATAATTTTATAAGAAAATATATATAGCTAAAAAAATATGCCACAATTTTTTTTATGATAAGTAGAAGTGACTATCTATGAATCTAGATGATACCTATTGGGCATCTCGATGCTTCCCTACGGGCATTAAAATCGCAGCCGTATTGAAAGTTAGGTAAAACATTTTTACTCCAAAGAAGAAAAACAACAAAAAATGTAACAGAAGACATTGGCTAATACCAGTGTCAAAGCAGAATATAAATATACGCAATGAAAAACATGTGGCTCAGTACCGTGTGAACATTATGTCCAATAAGATAAAAGAGACAAAGATGCCTTTATTTATTTTTAAATAAAATAATGTTGGTTCCGTAATTTACGACTAACTTGTTACCTACTACTTACCGAATATTCATAAGATTTATTATGGGATACTACCTAATTTGATAGATTGCATAAGAATTATTTGTACAGAATAAAAAAATAAGACAATTTTAGTTACACTACATTACTAGGGTATTCGTCTGATGAAAAATGACAGGAAAATCAGTATTATGATGTCAAATTTCTCTTGCATTGTTTTTTCAGGTGTTCGATACTTACGGTATTATTTCCTTTGTGTTTGCGGTAGGGCACAGTATCATTATTTCACAACGTTAAATGAGATCTTTAACTACCATCGATAAATTAAACTGTCACAGTTATTCTATCTTTATTTTTCCCAGAATTTGATTAAGGCCAGGTCAATAATCCAATACAATGTGGCGTTGTTTTCGAGTTATGCAACTGAGAGTTGAAATTTAAGTAGCCTCGACGGAATAGTTCCAAGAAACGTGCTTTGTAGAAAAACACTGGAAGTTTTTTATCGATTTGGACACGATATGGGAACATAATCGGGATACAGAGCATAGTTTTGGTGGCGTTTTAAATTCGCTGATTAGTTCCTCGAATAGATTGATGATTCTACGAAAAGAAAGTTCATTATTGTGAACTGTTTTTAAGCAAAGTGACAACAAAATTAAAGCTAGTGGTAAGCAGAACTTATAAGCAACACGGTACTTTACTATTTTAAACCTAATTATCATAACATAACAATGTAATAGCAAATAAGTATTGAATATCCTAATATGCGTCAACTTTGACCTGTTATTTAAAGTTGTACTGAACAATTTTTCTATTGTGTAACACGACTAGGTTAAAGTTGACAAGATAAGGTGTCATGAAAACCATTGTACCTATTTAAAAATAACACAATAACATTCGTCTTCAGATTCAAATCAAAGATCAATAAGTACAAAAACTATTGTATTAAACGAAACAAGGCAAACTGGTTTCAGGAATTACCGAAGCACCTATATTTTTATACACGTTATCCAATTTCTTTTCACTGCACAAACAACGGAGAGAATGGGGGATGTGCGCAAGCTACCGTGATAATAAGCACCGAGCTATATTCGGTGCAAACACAAAGGCACAATTGGGTAGCGTCATCGTTAAAGTTGTTTTGATATGCGGTGAACCCTACAAACGCACTAAACATCCCAAAAAACCATAACCAATGAGAAAACACATCGCAATTTTCGTTTTCCACAGCTGTTCGACATTCGACATATCGGAATAGCGGCGAACTCGGAGGGCCATTATTACGCACCATAAATAATACAAAAAGCACAAACCCTTCATTGCCTCTTCCTTTTACGATTTAGAGGAAAGAAATAAAATATGTGCGAGCCAAAACAAAGGGCATAAAACGAAAATGACAGGGCCACACGCTTTTAGGAGAGCCGAACAAAAAGAAAACTATAATTTCGTATTATGTAATACTCGGAAGGAGTCGCTCGACGGGACTCGAATGCAAGCTTGGTTTAAAAATAACTCAAGGTTAGCTCGCCAATATGTTGGCGAGGGTCCCTTTGTGAGATCAAGGCCCACCGGTTCTACAGGGTACCTATAAACATCCACTTATTTGTGTGTGGAATTTTGTTGATGAAGTTCCCGCGTGGGTAGCATTGAAAAAATTCTCAGCGCTCTTTTGGTCGCATAGCCTTTCAACGCAGCTACATAACATAACATATTTTTTTTTAAACGAAAATTATAGGTAGGCAATGATTTAGATACAAAGTTTTTCTTAAACTTTTTATCTAAATAATCCCCATCGATTAACATTTTACAAAACTGTAAAATAGATTCGAGACAATTTCAATTTAATTTCAAAAGGCAAAGGTTAAAATTGTAACTTCATTTTCTATACAGCTGTCTGCAAAATATTTCTACTTGAACTTTAGCCTTTTAGGAATAATATAATATACTGTCTAAGGATGTGCCTGCATAATAGCAACAGTCTTTTAAAACCACACATTTTGCCAAGACCTTGAACAGCCCTAAGCAGGTGCACCCAAGCATGCACCTGCCTAGTTATACGCTGACCTATAAAAGCAATAATTAAATAATTTATATTCCAGCAATTATTATACCGTAGATGTGGGTCAAATAAAAAGGGAGGACTAGGGTTCCGCTTGTATCCTATATATATCTCAAGGTCTTAAGGTAAATGACGACTTAAAACGACCAGTTCATTATAACCATTTTACTTACTGAGGTCATATAATTTGAGAAGTTTTCTTGATTATTTCTTCTATATTTTTTTATTATAGGTAAACAAAACAATTTGATATTTGATATTTGCAAATAGTTTTATTAAATGTTTTATTCACTTAATTTTAGAGTGGTTAGATCTATACTTTACTTATTTTTTAATTTACTTCCATCTGTCATCTTAATCCTTATTACTGTCTTAAAGGCATCAGTTTTCTTCTTTTTATATTTATGGCGACTTTGGTTAAATTTGCCAAAGCGTCAGTTTTTATTATGTACCTACGAGTACTGTCTTCACAAATAATATAGAGGCAGCTAACACCTGCCTGGCAATTCTGGCAGGTTTTGTCATTGAACATGTGTTTTGTTTTATGCGGAACCACACAACCTTTGCAAAACAAAGGGTGCTAAGCACTTGCCCAACATACCCATGTATTTTTTCATACGCTTCACTGCCCACTGCTCTAAAGGAAATGGGTTATTTATGTTAAGTTTTGAACAGTTTTTACAACTTACCTAACTTAGGCACAAGTTACACAATAAAATTATACCATGCAGGTATACATAAGTACTTACTCGCCGTTACTGAACAACAATATGCAAAGCAATAATATAACTGTAAAGGTTAAATAAAGGTATTTCATACCAATAAATGGTTTGAACATCATAATGAATAATTAAGTAGTTATAAATTGGCATAATTAGGTTTTTACTTTATTTGGTTACTGAATAGTGAACCTAAATAGTATGTCAATCTATATAGTCCATCTAGTCGTGTCACTAGTTATTTCGAACGAGTGTGGTGAAGGATTTAAAGTGCGCCTCAAAGGCTCCTTTCGTGCACTTGACAAATGTTTTCGCACCCATTGGTGCACGACTGGATTTTAACAAAGTATCGGAAGGCGGGGCCACTACCAAAGCTCTCAAATTTTATTTAGAACTTTTTTTTTATAATCTATAGATTTAAGTGCAGTAAAATACTTAAAATTATGATTATAACATTACAATTAAATAGGACCTAAGCTATTTGCATGCCCAAGACTTTCATAGGACATAGATTGGACTGATGTATTTTTACGACCATATTATTTTATCACATGTGTGTTCTTGCAAATAAGTGTCATTTATCATTTGTTTATTAATAATTTAAAGTTTGGTTGGAAGGTACCTACTAATTGAAAGGACCTGTAATAATTTATTAATCATCTATGCCAACTTGCCAACCCTTACAAAGTAAAAAATCACGTTCATATTATAAATTTCTCGTACATATAAATTGAATGTAGGTATTTATTTACACGAGTTGCGCAGTTAATCCTTGAATGAATCTGCTTCTAAGGTCATACAGCTGGTCAATTGTGTAATTGAAAACTCTAAGAAAAGCTCCAAAAACTCGTTTGATTTGCGTCGCATCATTCAGCTTCCATAAGAGAGCCATTTTGATCCCTAAGTCAAAGCAATAATGGTCATGATGCGAATCGTACACACACGTGTTATTTGAGTTCCCCTCAGAATGCATCTCCACCTGGTAAGAAGAATTGGGTCACACATTGCGTAGTACCTTATCCTGAATTCTCTTTATGAAGACCGGTTCTGGCGTTGAAACACACAAGTTCTTTTCATAGTTTATCCCCTCTGAACACGTGCGCTTGAGAATCGCCATCGGAGTTGTTCGATGAATAGGGTTTTTATTCGGCTGTGTTTCTCGAGATTCGTATTGTTAATAAGGGGCGCTAAGCTTTTATTAAAGTGGACCGCTTAGATTATCCGCTTTGATGCTTATTAGGTAGAGCTTTATGTATCACTAGCGACCCGCCCCGGCTTCGCACGGGTATTTAACAAATGAATTATTATTTTTAGGTCATTTTTTTACACCTCGGGTTATATTATTGGAGTTTTAGTAAGGGGCCCTAATTTTTTTGAAAATAAATTAACTATAGCATATGTTATTCCGTAATTATGTAGCTATCTACCGGTGAAAGATTTTTTTAAATCGCTCCAGTAGTTTTACAGCCTATTCGTTACAAACATAAAAACAAACAAAAAAACAAAAAACTTTCCTCTTTATAATATTAGTCGTAGATGTAGATGTAGACTAGCTGCCGCCCGCGGCTTCACTATCGTGGTACCCGGATAAAAAATAGTCTTTAATTATAATCCAGTACATGTACTGGATACTTACAAATATTTTTTATTTGTATTTGTATTTGTATTACTAGATACTCAAGTTTCATTCAAATCCGTTCAACCGTTTAGGCGTGACAGAGTAACAAACAAACATCCATTATGCATCCATTACATACAAACTTTCGCGTTTATAATATTAGTAGGATTTAATTACATCAATTTTCATCAGAAGTTTTTTTTTCCTAAACGCAGCATATTTGTTCTGGTTCTAATTTTCCTAAACCAGTGTGCCTTTGGTCGGTACTCGGTACTTACTATGCTTAGATAATACCTATCTAAGTATTATAACATAGTGTAAATAATACTGGTCAAGTGCGAGTTGAATTCGCACACGATGTGGTCCATACCAGCGTACATGTACATAAATATTTTTAGTACCTATGTCACCTATTATAAGTGGCAGCACATTCCCTACTATAATCAAGCAAAAAAAAAATGCTAAATGAAACACAAGCTCTTCTATGAGGACCTCCTTAATTTTATTATTATTTTTGTACAAATCAGTAAAAATAAGATTCAATACTCTGTGAAAATTTCAACTCTCTACTTATTACGGTTAAGAGATACAGCCTACAGACAGACGGACGAATGGACGGATGGTCAGCGGAGGCTTAATAATAGGTTCCTGTTGGCACCCTTCGGGTATGAAACCCTAAAAAAAGAAACTACTTATTAGGAACCTACTTACGTCCTACACTTGTCTTATCATAACATTGTGTTCAACCCGTACGGAACAGCATCGGATACGCGTAGAGAAATAAGTGTGCGGCTGTCCTTATGTTTGTATGAAAAAAAGAGGTTTTAGATAAAAGTATGTAGGTACCTACGAAGGTTACCTATTCAGAAAAGAGGCAAATTAGTACCTACCATCTACCTGTCTTATTCTACCAACTAGGTACCTACCCATTCATTCAAAATAAAATTGGCTTGGGCAGTCAAGTAACATAAATGGACAAATGGTGCCTTGCTTAAGAAAGTTTCTAGGTAGTTTAGAATTAGAACATCATGCTAATGAAAGCTTTGAAGTGTTGAACTTGACCAACCCGCTTACGCTTTCCTACCCGCTGTCGCTTACGCTTTCGCGCGAAAGTGAAAATTCTGCTAGGCACTTTCTCCCCACCGCCGGCGTCGGTCGCCCCGCCCCTCGCTGCACCGCGCCCTCCCCCCGCGCCCCGCTCGCCGCAAGGTCAGCCCCGCGCGGCCCCGCTTGCAGGCGGGAAGCGCGGAGCGCGGCGCGGCAGCCAGCGACGCTCTTGAAATTTCGCTTTCGTTCACTCGCGGTTATTAGTCGGCCGCGCGCGCTCCGGCAAACATGTCTCTTGCGTGACGCGCTCCATAACCAACCACACGCTCGTTTTCGTTTTCGGCATGGCGCCTCGTCGGCAGGGCGCGACCGGCGAACGCGAGACGGAGGAGCCCCGCGGGTGCTGCGTGCCGGGCGAGTGCCTGCGCCCCCGAGACCCAGTGCGCGCCGAAGATGCGGTGCGCGTGCTATGCAACAACGACACGTGCGCCGCCGGCCGGTATATGCACAGAGAATGCTTCGACCAGTGGGAGGCTGGGGTTCTGGCTTATCTGAAGTCCTGCGGTCGAGCGCGCTCCTGGTCCGAGAGACAGAGGCACCAGAATCTATGGACTAAGAAGGGGTACGATTTGGCATTCAAGGCGTGCGGTTGCAGATGCGGCCGCGGGCATTTGAAGAAAGACTTAGATTGGGCTCCTCCGGGGTTAGGGATGAAGGTTGAGGAGGAGAAGAAACGTCGCCGTAGGGCGAGGCCGGGTAGGACTCCGGTTGTGGACGCGCGCTCGCGGGCCTTCAGCCTGTCCAGTTCTGGGTCTTGCTCCCCGCCGTCCAACTCCTCAGAGACGTCGGCGAGCCCCATTCACGCTCCCAACCTTGCTGTCACTCCGGGGAAGAAGATCTCCAAGCATGAGCTGGTTTCCGACAGAGTCAGGTAAGAATCTTGTTGTTTTTATCTTGCTCATTTCTCTAATCTTATTGGATTTTTTGATAACTGGTTCTAATGCATTTATGTGACTGGATATTACACAATTGAACTTGCACTTATTTTTGAACAAAACATTAAAAATATTAAATTAGGAACTAAGTAGGTAAGATTTCTAACTACTAGCAAGTAGCTAGGTATAACCTACTATTATGTAGGTAAGCCACCTATCCTACCTAATTGGTAGATGGGTAGGCGTAATCTATGAACCTGGAAATGCGTAGGTTCAATGACACGCCAACAATACCTAGCTAGGTATTTTGTAACTGGATAGGATATTTAAACCTAAAGGGTTTTTATCATTTTATCTACAACCTGCTAGGTAAGTACCTACGTAATTTGCTACTTCTTAAAATTCCATTTATTGAGAGATTCGAACACAGGATTAGAGAAGAAGGTAGGTATAAAATCCTACTTGTTATAAAATTAAATACGAAAGTTTGTGAGGATGTTTGTGCCTCAATCACGCCTAAACGACTGAACGGATTTGAATGAAACTTGTAATATGCATAGTGCATGTGCTGGAAAATATTTAGGCTATTTTTTATCCAGGTACCAACGAGCGAAGCCGCAAATGAGGGCTAGTAAACTCAAAAATCAAGCTCAGAAAAAAATACCTATATTGTTTATAAGATTTCTTTAAAATGTGTGTTTTCCTTAGAAAGTAGAGTTCCGTAGCTGAAATATTTTTTGCGCATGTTAGTTTGTTTTCTTTCTTATGTTTTCTGGACATTTAAATTTCCTTAGCTACCTAGACACCTTACGACTGCCGTTCTTCATTACTACTGTGTTTTTCTACACTACTTATACCCATTGCTTGTCACTTATAAATCGGAATTGGAATGAATAGGTCTACATAGTTCGCGATAACCGGTCTAAAAGGCGGTTCGGGACATAGATTTATGTTCAGTTTGTACCTACAGGAAAGCGGGTTTCAAACCGGCTACCCAGCCCAACGCTATTGAATTTAGATAAGCATAGCAAGTTGCACCTTCTACTGCTTTACACGATCACGTCTTGCACCTTCTATTTTAGTACCTAGGTACCTACCTAGTAATTAAAATAAGAAACTACCTATCTGGTTTAGAAAATTACCCAAGTACCTAGGCAGGTAAGTAACAAAGTAGGTACCTACTTCAACTAGCTCTGCTTAGGTCAGAAGATTTTTTTTAATTTGTTGTTCTATTTTTATTATTTTACAAGCTCTAAGACGGCTTCTATTTTTTCTGTTCTTAAGCCATTCTTAATAAACTTATAATGAAATGGTAGGTTAACACAAGACTCCCAAGAGGAATAATCCCAATTTATAAAAGCAAAAACTTGTCAGAAAACTAGATAATTCTTACCTACCTTTTTTGTTTTTTAAATCGAAAAAATCTTCAAGCAAAGCGTAAAAATAATGCTACCTAGGTCCAATGTTGTCATTCATACACTTTAGTTTTTGCCCATTGTCCATTTGAATTCGTGGTAACAGCGCTTCCAAAATTGGAAGCCCTAAAAATGCAATTTCACCGGCTTAATACATTAACCGCGCACCGTTGCACAGCTGGTTTCCGTTTCCTGGCTAAAATGCGTTTTTCCCGAAATTATGGTGGTTTGGCAGCTGCTAAGCAAATGCCAAATTGTCGTACAAAAAGTTGGGCATGTGCAATTGTGCAATGTGCATTTACAGATTCTTGCAGAGCTACCTACGTGAATTTTTACTGCGGATCTCTTATTTTTCCGCCTAATAATTTTTTGAGCCATCCATAAACTATAAGTCAACTACGGCTATCTATTTATAAATTATTAAATTCAAATCAAGCAAAAGGATAGCCAGTACTCGCATAATTAAAGGTACAGGTATAGTACAGAAAAAAATATTGATCTTCTTGCTTCTACAGTTCAAGGCAAAAAATACATCAAACAAAAAACATGGTACAAATCACGTAGCAAGTAGGTATCGTTCATATGATTCACTAATCGAGTAATAAGCGTGGGAGTCGAATTGTAGACTACGACGACGCAATGTTGATAAATAAAAACGGCCAAGTGAGAGTCGAATTCGCACACGAAGGGATCCGTACCATCGTACATGTACAACATGAATGTTTCTTGTGTGCCACCTATTATAGGTGGCAGCACACGTTCCCTGTTAAAATCAAGCAAAAATGCAGAATGAAACATGTCTCTTCTATGGCCCCCTTAATTTTTAATTTTAATATTATTTTTGTACAAATCAATAAATGTTAATTTGTTTGAAAAAAGAAATGTGCTGAAAGTACCGACCCATCCAATTACTGACCGCGCCTAGTGTTGCTTATCTTAATTGATCGATTACGAGCGTTAATATTCTTTTTCTTGTTTGGGACCCCCTTGTACTTTATTGTTTTTTGTTGTATAGCGGCAATAGAAATATATACTCAGTGAAAAATTCAACTCTCTACCTATTACGGTTCTTGAGATACAGCCCGCTAACAGACAGACGATGGACGGACGGACAGCGGTGGCTTAGTAATAGGGTCCCGCTGGCACCCTTCGGGTACGGAACCCTAAAAAGGAAGGCGAGAATTGAGTGACGTTCTTAAATAAAATAAAAATAACTTGTTTTATTAATTAAAAAATATCCTCTAATCTGTGTTTGTTCTCTGATTCACTTACTTGGTTGCAAAGAACACGCATATTATATACTCACTCCTGAATTAATGTATTTACAAAGCTGACAAGAGTGCCAAGACAGAAATAATAAAAAACAAGCTCTGGGACCCAATGTCTATCAATGACGTACGAATCGATCGATAGACAAATGAAGCAATAAGTATGCGCGGGCGCAGCTTTTAGTCCAATATATTATCATACTAAGAGCTGCGTAATGGACAGACAACACAATTATTGAGTATTATAATAATCCGTTGTGCATCCTTCCGTTACTCATTGTTGTCTGAATTATTAGTGTTTTATTAAACCTAGAACAAAACTTTGATCTTCAACTATAGCTACGGCAATGGCTAATATAAAACTAAATATGATGCGAGAAAAGCTATAAATTTAAAAATATAATTTATTTAAACAAAAAAACAACTCTATAAAATACTATCATAATTAAAACATTTTAAAGCAAACAGACAAGTTTGTTAACTTAGTTCTGTAAAGGTTCCGTACGTATAGTAAAAATACTTAATAAGTGCAGTAAGTTTTTTTATATTTGCCAAACACTTCGTAATGTTCTATCTTACTTTTTGTTGATCTCGATAGGCGATTATGACTGGGCGTGCCCCTAAATTAAATAATGATTCCTGTTTTAGTAAGTATACCTACAGGTTTTGTCGTTTGTTTATAATTTTAAAATGAAAAATTATGGCCCAAGTAAAGTTTTATGTCCGTTTGAGTTTTATTGCGACTATTTTAACGATCGTATAGAAAAATTACATAATCCAAATAACAATAATTGAAATTTTATATTATAACTTAATATGAATCTACTAAGTTTATTCCGGCGGTAATAATATTTTATTACTTACCTAATTTAGAATATAAAATTTTTCCGTGTAATTAAATTATAATATTAAAATACCTACACGCTGTTATCGAAAATAGTAAAATTTTCGTGAAAATTATATGACTTTTATGAAATACAACACTATGATTTTAACGATCTATATATCCGATAATAAAGTTTTTTATTGCTTTAAATTATAACATTACGTTTTTATTTATGGTACGTAAATTACCATGTTGTTTGGTGCAAAAAGTCAGTCAGATCACGACTATTAGTACCTACCTACTTACCTGTACCTACGTGTGCGTGGCCTTGAGACGAGCCCCTATGAGCAAAGTAAACATTGTTTAAGGCGATCACGATTAAAGTGTTATGCCTATTCTTTTATATAAAGTTATCTCTGCCGTTGCATGACCAACCAAAACACATTAGTAAAAATGTATTATTCAACCTGTGCATTTTAAGTACAAGTTATAAAACTCCTGTGGTAGCCTGGTAGATAAATATATTGTCTTACCTATTTCTTTTTAGTTTGATACTCATAATACACAAGCCCAATCATCAGTCAGCTTTAACTGAGTTTTAAATAATGTATATTTAAACGTCACTCAGAGTAAGGAAGTTGTATCATTTGACGTAGTACTAGTTAAAATCTGCTAAAAAGTTTCTGATAAAAAGCTACGATGAAAAATATGAATATACACAAAAATCTGTTAAAAAAACCGCTCAAGTGCGAGTCGAATTCGCACAAGAAGGATTCCGTATCATTGTACATGTAGGTACATAAGTGTTTCTTGTATGGGGCTTCCTTTTATTTTTTATATTATTAAAGCCTCATTTTGCTCCGCATAGTCGGAAACTAAATACTAGTTTAAGCCAAATAAAACAACACTTACTATATTAAAAGACAAAGAAAAAAGCAAGAAGAAAATCCTTGTTCACTTACAAAGGAGTATCGGTGCCATTTAAAGAGAAATAAACATATCCCTTAAGAATGCCGTCTCACCGACCAGTGATTCAGAGTCCGCCGAAGCGTGAAACAAACCGAGGGGAGGCCGAAAGGGCACAGTCTTGAGCGTTTTAACTGGTGTTGAAAAAATAATATTTTTCAGTAGCTTATTATAAAACGTTGCGCGTCGGTAGAGTCTTTTACATTGGCTATAGGTTGGGAAAAGATATTAAAAAAATCTGGTCAAGTGCGAGTCAAATTTGCACATGAAAGGTTCACCATCGTATAAGTACATAAATATTTCTTATATGTAGCCCCCTTTTGTTTTTTATTTTATCATTTGTTGTTATAGCAGCAATAGAAATACACATTCTATGCAAAACTACCTATTACGTTCATGAGGTACAGCCCGCTGACAGACGGACGGACGGACGGACAGCGGTGGCTTAGTAAGAGGGTCCCGTTGGCACCCTTCGGGTACAGAACCCTAAAAAAATAAACCAAGCTTTTTTCAGACAACTAAGTGCATAATAAAAATGCATCTAGTACACACAATTCAAATAGATAACGCAACAAATAGGTAATACCTACATGATGTTGTTGCGTAAATCTGAAAGGAACCCTAATTCTACCGCGAAGATGAACGTAAGTAAATAAAAAATAAAATGAATCGGGTCTTTTATTATTGTAGGATTATTATTAGTTGACGACCTCGATGACGTGGTGGGTGAGTGCTCGGCTGAGACGCAAGAGGTGCGGGTTCGATTCCCGCTATGGGAGAAATGTTTGTATGTTCTGCAAATATTTCTTCCGTGTCTGGGTGTTGTAGTATTATGTATTATAAGTATGTATTTACAAAAAGAAAGTATATAAGTATTCTATCAGCCAGCCGTCTGGTTCCTATAGTACAAGCTTTGCTTAGTTTGGGGCTGCACCTGTGTGAAATGTCCACAAATATTTATTTATTTATAGGAAGATATATCCAGATGAGTGTAGGTAGAGGTAACACGTGTATTCGGCAATCATAAAACTGGTTGCAAAAATGGTAAATAGATAAAATTCAAAGTGTAGCAATAAACCCGCAGGCGAAACACCAAAAAGGTGGGCCGTCCGATTTTTCTGTCAAAAAAGAATCTAAATGTAATTCAGAACAAGTTACGTAGGTAGGTAGGTACATAGAAACATGTTATGTTTAGGTACATTTGACATTTCGGAGGTGCGTTGTTGAAATCATACTTGTTATCGCTAGGACGAGCAAGTTGTGCATTTAATTTGACATTTATATCAATGTTTGTTTAGCTGCTGTTGCTCTAGAATTGACTGTTTTGATTCCGTTTGTACGTTTTGCATAACATTGAATGCGTAATTAGGGTTTCCTCCCACCTACCACTTCTTTATTTACTTGAGGGTTACCAGCATGAAAAATATGGGTTTTCGATGTTTTTTACGGGAGACTTAAAAAAACAGCTTCACGACTGTATCCCCAGGCGAGGGTACAAAACTTCTAAAATCTTCAAGCTCTCATGATCTTTGGTGTAATCTAGGGGAGTAGTCACGTCCAAACATAATATTTAGTACATGCCCACAGCTCACACAGCGCCAAATTCAAAGCCCAGGGCCCATTGTAATAAATACGTAATTGTATTTTCTATGAATAATTACGTGTGAGAGTACTTAGATTTCGATGATACTCTTGTTTTCTGATCCATGACACAGGGAATCCTAGTGTGGGTCAGAACAATGTGTTTCTTACGTTGCTGTTGTTTTTACATTTTCAGATATTATAAAAAGCTTACCAAAATGTAGACAGGTGCACCGCCCGCCCATCCCACAAAAAAACATTTTCGTTCAACATTTTTCAGTCTAAAGAAAATATTTATAGAACTAATTGTACCACGCGTGGATGATGTGAATTTTGACAGGACTCTATTGCCTGATATTCTGTTTCTCCTTCGTAGATTTTGGTATATCCTAAGTACCAATTTTAATGTTAATGTTAGGGTTTCCCGTCAGTGAGAGGCGACTGTTTCCGTTCCCACTGGGTCGTCACCATCACCGCTCGTTAGAGCAGTTTTTAGGGCGTGATCGGCCAACGCATGCCTACATCAGTTGCATGTGAATTGCATTGAAACATACTATCTCCATGCAACCTCTCCAACACAATGTCACACACCATTGCGGACGACCTTGGGGTCTTTTGGACCACAACGACATACGCACCGAAATCCAAACAATTCTGTATTTTACATTTGCAACGCTCAAAAAGTGCCGTGTCGCGTCATTTTACTTGCAAATTCGTGTGATTATGCATAGTGGAGTCGGGCGAAGATGTATTTACGCTGCATTGTATGCATTGTATGTTGGTTACGCGTGTGGGCACGCACTGTAGCTGTCTGTATCCTAGGTATTCAACATTCAAATCCCCCTCCGCAGTTCGCATATTCAGTTCAGACAATGCCTCAGCCAAATCGATTCAACCCTAAAATGCACTTTGCCGTTGGAAAATATTAATGGCCTTCGAACGTGTTACAGTGTTCACTTTCCTATGTATTTTTAGGTGTGCACTTTCAGCCACTTAAGCGATTCGATTCTGTAGCTGTAGGTAGATCGTAGTCCTATAACGAAGACTTGTAAACTTGTATGGATATTTTATAGTCACGTACCATGGTCAGCTGAAGCTCATTGCGAAGTCAAGCGACGGAGCAGCGACAATTCAGAGCGAACTATGCATAATTTAGCCATTAATTCTCAAAATGACTCTTGGTAGTTCTGTGCACCAGACGAGGCTGACCGTCCAATGTAAATAGCTATCTATTCGGATGCAACTTTGAAAAGATCTTGGCCATATCTGATGCAGCAGATGCGATCGGATAAGATTCCATTACAATAGGTAGGATTGAGATTGCTCGGAGCAAAAAGGAACTGAGTAAGCTTTGTTCGTAATGCATCAACGTCCAAACTTGGAGTGCACTATAAAAATAAACTAATGTTTCTCGGTTCGCAGTGCCGCGGGAGAAAGTTCGGGTAGGTTCAGGGACGAAGTGAAGCTATTTACGGCTCGCGGCGGGCGATCGTCGATGCAATTAAATTTGTAAGCGAAGCTTTATGTTCCCGAGCTAAATATATGGCGTTCCGTGTTGTCGTGTGGCAGAAAAAGCACTCAGTTTCGATACAGCAATCGTACATTTGCACGCAACTGTGAGGAAATGGAGCCCTGGAGATCTAGTGGCAGTGGCCTTGCCTTCTGGACCTGTGTTGCCTGGGTTGAAATCCGGTCGAGCACCTCAAATATTTCTGTTTTCGAAAAAAAATGAGTTAGCTATCGAAAATAGTTTTTTCAAATTTTTTTCAAAAGTTTTTGCGATTTGTTCCTTTAACGTTGGAGAGAAGGAACTAAGGTGCACTATAGATCCTTTAATCACACAGGTTCGAAGAGTTAGTGAGAGTGAGACGAGTAGTTAGTACGCCGCTGCACTAGAAGCTTTCGAACCTTTCGAATCTTCGAATGGCCGTTATCTGCTGATGTTTTAGTACTTTGGCTATTTCCCTAAAGGGCACTGGGCTTAGTCGTTTCACATCTAGCACAACATCATTTGGAAAACGGCTTTGGCAACACGCCATAACTGTGTACAGATTATCATGTTTTAATTTTGCGACTTGAAACCAAAGCTTGAAACTATTTGTCTATGAAATGCTATACTTTAAACAATTTATTATCATCGTAACTACCAGTAAGGTGGTTTGGTAAAGTTCAGATTAACTAGATACTGTATCTTTAGCACTAGTTTTGATAATATCGCTGTGAACAGTCCGATCCGTTGCCTTTTTGCAAGAGTAAATACCAAGAGCCGTTACGCAGAACTAGTAAAGCTATAGCATTCTATATAAGGGATAAGTAGTACCTACCTAAGTAATAAGTATTAGTAAGTTCGTATGAGCTAGTGGTCAACTCTTGTGACGGAGTTTTTAGGCCGCCCAAATGCCTCCATTATGACTAACGACTCAAAAGCCGGGACCGACAATTTAACACGCCTTTCGAAGCACGGAACTGCTCAGCTCGCCACTTGCGGTCACCCATCTCGATTGTGACCGCGCACACCGTTGCTTAACTTCAACGATCAATCAAGACCGTCTAAGCAAGCTACGCAACGAGCGCTTTATTGAGTAAGAGACAGTAAAATATACTATACAAAGCGATAAAAAAACCTTGCAAAATTATTTATATTTTTTTGAGATACATATAAAAATTACTTAAGTACCACAAACTTTTAGTTTAGTCACTTTTTTTTTTAATTAAAATTGCTTCCATTTTAATAGGTGTAAGTTGATTCGACTATTGAATATAAACTAAAAGCATTCGATAGCTTCGGTAACTGTTGCTCAAAGTACAGTAGGTACTTAGCTCGAATACCTATCGCGTTCATTGTCCCTTCAAAGGTCGTATCTACAGTCACAATCGCCTATTTGAGCGTCCGTGAGAAGTACCTTCCTTATGTATTTTCAATAAATTGATTCCTTGTTGTAGTTGGTAAGTACGTCTCATGAATATAAAATTACTTTGGTATAGTCAATTACAGATTCAGTATTTTAAAAATATCTTATTTCTCTTATCGTAATTTGACAGGTAGACTGGATGCTTAAAAACAGTAAGTATGCTTGTAAGCAGTAAGATTGCTTAAAAATGTTAGAGGAAAATCTTTTACATTAAAAACTAACTGATAAAATGATGTCAATTCAGTAGATTCCATGGATTTTCGACATACAATAAAAGAATAAAAGGCTTCTGGGCAGACTTAAAGAAAAATAAACTAAGAACATAGTTTATTTTTCTGCAAATTTTTAGAAGTTTCAAGTTGCTTTACTTTCCAACTAGTTCCGCACTTTTGCTTTAGAAAAGACAACATTGAATGTTAAAACTTTTAGCCTAAGTTTAAATGTATATCGTAAGCGTTACGCTTGAGTTTCTCATAGCGGCCTCGAGGGGCTTGTATGTCGGGGCAATATTTCATCTGCAGGAGCTTGTTTTACGAGCTTCGTCTGACTTTTGACTCTGTGCGAAGCTTTGTTCTGCCATCGTTATAACCAGAATAAAATTAATTACCTACTGTGTACTTAGGTGGTTTCTGAAGAACGTTTTTCATTTACATTTTATCTTGTTAGGTTTCCGCACCTTATGAGGTAAAATAGAACTCGTACGCCCGTCTGCCACAAAGGTTGTCTTACTAGACTGACTAGACTGTATCTATCAAAATATAGTGTTTTTAGTGACGTCATGGCAATCGTCTCCAATCAACATTCGTATTTATTTTGTTTTTCATAAACAAATAAATATATATTTGATCGAGCGAGCGAAGCTTAGGCTTAGGAACCATTTGTTCTTTTTTGTAAAATCAATTTTGGCATAGAGTTTTTTTTAGCCAAGCGTGAGTTCGCTATGAAAATGAGCGATGTTACCAATATATAGGTATTTTTTATGCTTATCGACTCGGCTAATTTTAAGAGCAGAAGAAGAAGCAGCAGTTGGTACAAAGTGTGTAAGTAAGTACAAGAAACCTCAGGGCGCGAATGCAAATCTTTTGGGTAAGTAAGTACCTACTTAAGTAAGTTCGTATGAGCTAGTGGCCAACTCTTGTGGCGGAGTTTTTAGGCCGCCTAAAGGCCTCCGTCATGGCTTAACGACTTAAAAGCCGGGACCAACGGATGCGCTCAGCTCGTAATGCCACTTGCGGTCACCCATCCCAATTGTGACGGCGCACAACGTTGCTTGACTTCAACGATCAATCAAGAACGTCTGAGGAAGCTACGCCACGAGCGCTTCATCTTTCGGATTGTGTTGGACATTGCCTGCAATATCTCAATTCGGGGCGAACTACAAGTTATTTAAATGTATTTAGCACTGCCTTGACATTTTGTATATTCGAAGTCATTCGTTCCGCCACTCCACTTATTACTTCCATAAATTAACTTTCCATTAAGCTAGGCTAATGAAACTGCAATCCTGACGTTAATCTGAAAGCGGTGTAAAGATCTGTGGAGTTAAATGTATTGAAATTCGCTTTCACGCTTTCATTTCTAGCGTGAATTCCGCTAGTGTGAGTTAGCCTATTTGTCGCCTGATAAATGGCACAGCTGGGGGAAATGCACCTGGGTCTGTTATAAAATGTCAGCTTTTAAATTCCACCATCTGCCAATTTATTCCTTCGCTGCGGTCACCTTGTGCCCGCCTCTTGATCCCGCCTCGTGCAAAATGACAGATGATGTATAGATTGCTTAAAGGCGTTTTCAAAAGTTACTGTTTTAGCCAACAACGTTTACACAAAATGGGCGTGTTCGTTTCTACGCAAACATGTTTTTGCGTTGTATTTGTTTCCAAATGACAAAACATTGTTATTAAACAATGTTGGTCTTAGGTTTGCGAAATAGAAAGCTATGTGAGTCCATAAGATTTTTTCAGACTATACCTTTCACACAGCGCCTTCTAGCGTCAAACTAAGCAAAGCTTGTACTATGGGAACCAGATGGCTGATAGAATACTTATATAAGTACTTTTCATAATTAATATTACAACACCCACCGGAAAAAACATTTGCAGAACATACAAAGATTTCTCCCGTAGCGGGAATCGAACCAGCTCCTCTTGCGTCTCAGCCGAGCACTCGCCCGAGACGTCACCGAGGTCGGTGTAGGTATTTTATTATATCAATTCAAGGGCGTCCTCCGCCACAGTTTTCGGTGCGTGATCTACACTCGGAACTTTTTCGTTAGTTCATATATTTTGTCCCCCAAATATCTTGTACCAGCTATTCTTTCCTAGGCAGATGCAATAGATTACCCCAAGTTCAACGGTCTCATTGTCGTTTGGCAATATATCCTTGCAAATTGCCTGCAAAGGCCCTAGGACGTCTGTGCCTAACAGATTTATAGTAACGTTGACTTGTTATATGATACCCTATCTGACATGACCAGCCACAGATAATTAATAGTCAGATCTATCATACGCGCCTTGATTTGTAATGTGTCATTTGTATCTAGTTCTATTATTTTACTACTGGCTTTCGCCCGCGGCTTCGCACGCGTGGTATCCGGACTAAAAGCAGCCTTTATGCTATTACAGCACACATACTAACTATGTATGTTCCAAGTTTCATTCAAATCCGTTCGGCCATTTCGGCGTGATTGAGGCACAAACATACATCGTCACATCTACACATCCTCACAAACTTTCGCATTTATAATATTAGTAGGATCTTTGACTTAAAATAGTTCCGTGTTTTTTTTTTCAATGTGGTAACAAAATTGCTAAAGAAAAAAGTTGATATTTTATAATCAAGTAATAATAAAATATTCAAAAAATGTACCTGGTGCAAACGTAAAAAAATGTTATCGATATCCATCTTGGTACTTTGAATCAGGAGTAGCTGCAAGTTTTCTCATGATTACTTGTGGCTCTGCCCACCCCATTAATGATACGGACGTGATAATTATGTATCATCATAATGTACATAATGTACAAATTGAGGCGAAATCTGCGGTATTAGTTACTGATCAGGATGGAGCCTTCACTCATTCAACATTATTGCTCGACTCGTTTTATCAGCCAATCAGCGCGTTTCAAAACAAAGTAATAAATCCCTTTTGCTGTAAACACGTAAAAACTTATATAACTTGGCACTAACCATGCTCAATGTAGCATAGGTCAGTATCACTTTATGTAATTTCATGAAACAATTATTAATGATTTCATTACATTGTGTTTTATTATCTGACAATGCAGTCTGGTAAAATTATGGTATTGTGTTACAATGTACGAAGTTTTTCAATGCCAGCGTGACAATGTTTAGCATTTTAGGTACCTATTTGTGTTTTGTTTTTATTTTAAACTAACTTTAGCTCGCTGCTTTGCTTGCTTGGTACCCACAAAAGTAACTTGTTATACTATTCCAAATCACAAGCAACATACAAGCGGATGCTTATTCCGAGTTAAGATGAAGTTTGTATGAAAAAGAAACTCAACGCGGACAAAGTCAAAAAAACACAAAGGAATACATGCCAAAGATACAAATTATAGAGTCTGTTTTTAGGGTTCTGTATCCGAACGGTGTCAACGGGACCTTATTACTAAGCCTTCGCTGGCTGTCCATCCATCCGTCTGTCCGTCCGTCCATTTGTCTGGCTATCAGCGGGCTGTATCTAATGAACCGGAATAGGTAGAGAGTTGAAATTTTCACAGTGTGTATTTCTATTGCCGCTATAACTAATTATAAAAATAAAATAAAAGAGGGCCCCATACAAGAAACATTTATATTGTATGATGATACGGAACCCTTCGTGTGCGAATTCGACTCGCACTTGACCGGTTTTTGTGTTAATATATATGTCAAATAGTACAAAAATAGTGACAACAATGTCTTCGTCGGTTCTAAATACTCGAATATTTTACGACACACAGGTGAATAATTCGAAGACTCCCACACCCAGCTTTATTTTTATTTCTAGTTGTCAATAGTCACTGTCACAGTTCAATAAATAAAATGCACATTCCAAACTTAAATATAAATTTTATTTCACAACAGAATCATGGAAAGGTGAACAGGGTAGCCATTTAATAAATGCTGCAAGTTACTGTAATAATGAATGAGTAATGATCATCAACGGATAAATAATCGCCGATAATAATGGACTGCGTCACTGCACTTTGGAGTAAGAATTTCGTAGTGCGATATAAGAAAACACACATACATATCATTCAAAATCATAACCCCTCATAACAAAATCATAACATTGAATAGTATTGTGGAATGTGTCCGGTACGAAGCAGAAAAAATGATTTTTGTCAGTAGATACAGTGATTTGTTTTTGATTGGTATGTGTAATATTATTTTGGCTTCCCCCATTTCGAAGGAAGCAAAAAAAATATACATTGAATTTTATTTAGTTGAGTTTCATTATTTTATAGTTTTATTTATTTCACTTAATTAAAGCTTTCGATAAAAAATGTTCGGTAATCGCTTTATCGCCAATGAGCTACATAATTCACTTAACAGCCCCTTTACTAAATAATGCAATAAAAAACATCAAAACCGACCGCTGTCTAACCAAGATCTTATCTACGCGCAGTCAAATAGAAAATCCACAAGAGCAGCCATAACCCATGCAATTTATCAATTTTACATTTCATTGAATACACTAATCAAACTGTTGCGATGTAAATTTTATGCCGTAGTTGTTTTGTTTCGTGTTTAATCAAGAGCTCGGGGGTTTATGAGGCCCCAAGGCTGTGTGGAGTGGATTCCGCAATCTTTCAGATATTTTTTAACCCTTTCGGTGTCTTGGATACAGCGCGGTCTTATCGAAACAGACAGCTGGAAGAAAAAAACTAAATGCTGGTATTTTTTTAATGATGAAGTTCCCACACTGCTCCGAAATAAATAATGAAATTTATTGCGCAATGTTAATTGTTTTTTTGTTTATTTGGTACGATGCAGCTATTCGAAGTCGATTCTTTTTAGGTTATGGGCATGACCGTCTTCGGAGATTCTTGTGCGAATGCCTTTCCTTAGTGGCTACTTAGTGACAGAGAGCACTGGTTGTCTAGCGAAGGGCCTTGCCTTCCGATCCTAAAGGGCGTGGGTTCAAATCCGGTCGTGCACCAACATCACAATTGTTCTAAAGAACTAGTGGCACGAGTTGTAATAGTGCCTAGTATTCAGACCTCTGACATTTACGGAACAAGTCCATGTTATCTCGTTGACGAGAGAACCAATTACCGTAAATACACATAGCACTAAATACGTTTCACGTTTATTCTAGAGAGCATTAAGCTTAAGCTTATCTTTGTTTAAGTACTACAACTGGTTTTATTTTAGCAAATCTCTGTTTGTGTAAATATCATCGCAAGGTTACCAAGTTCAGAATTCTTGAGAATGGATAACGTACGAAATGACAGGGGAAGTTTGGAAGTAGTGCCAGTGACAGAAATATTCAGGACAATAGGATAGTATAGCGTGGTATGGGTATGTCATGGAGCGGTGAAAGTCATGTTACAAATATGAATGTGGATAGATAAAAAATTGAGAGCACTGGTGGTCTAGTTGGTAGTGACCCCGGCTTCCGATCCTAAGGTCGTGGGTCGTCAAACCCGTCGTGTACCAATGGATTCTTCTGTGCAAAAAATTTATGTGCGCTATACCAGTACTCTCACAATGGTGAAGGAAAACGTCGCGAGAAAACCCGCGACTTAGTCAGCTCCGCACGTATTGACCATGTCTTTCCTGTGGACAAGGCCGACTAAGCTGAGAGGATGGAATAGGTGCTGGGCAAGCCTACTCCATCTTAATTTATCCCGGGCACTAAAGCGTCCCGTTAGTGAAGGTAAAAGTTGCCTCCTGATGCTGTATAAATCATCTACTATAGATGGTAAAAGGCCTAAGTTTTTTAATATTTGTCGTGCACCAATGGATTTTTCTATTCAAAAAAATTATGTGCGCTGTATACCAGTATCTACTCTAAAAGGCGAAGGAAAACATCATGAGGAAACCGGCATTTAGAGAAGCTTAGAGAGTTCTTAAACATGTGTCTAAAATAGTCCTTGGTGCACTTTAAATCCTTTCATCACACTGGTTCCAAATAATTAATGACATGACTAGAAGTAGTAGTAAAATATTAAGTAAACAAAATTATTATTGTCTAACTTTGATAACATTATTGTCTATAAAGTAATCTTTGTTACGTTTTACTTAAAGAATTGTCTAATTTGCATGTTATGAATAAAATACCCAGTATTACGACTTATCAATTTATGGCCAATTTTCTACAAACAAGATCGTTCTCGACCAAATCTCATTATACGAATATAATCTAACCGGTTTTGTCATTCTATCAGTTTTTATTCTATTTAGATCTTCCTTCCACACAAGGCACGTAGTAAATGTTGCGAGAATTCGTGATGATTGACACCACAATACTAAATCCAATTTTTCATACATACATAATTATCACGCCCGTATCCCTAATTGGGGTGGACAGAGCCACAAGCAATCATAAGAAAACTTGCAGCTACCCCTGATTCAAAGTCTCAAGAATTATATGGTGAACCATGGTGACAGGTGATCAGCCCATCGCCCATATAAAATATGGTCCATTATGTTGGAGAGGATACTATCCCTTAGTCGAACTTTATGATATGCTGGGCGAGAGAAGCAACTGGACGCATTCTACGTTTTTTCCTTATTCTCAGTCCAGCAGAGAAGCAATTTCATATAAGTATTTTAACTCACAAGTACATCATCAATTCGAAATTGTGATTTTGGTGTAATTAACGTTACATAGGCTAGAGTATTAATTTATTCCTAAAGCGGTCTGATTGTCAACAAGTGTGGAAACTCTATCAGATCAGAACTTAGTTAAACTAGTTTGAACAACAAAAGCGTTTGTTATTTTGAAATTGAATGTGTTTTTTATGGAAATATAATTTGAATAACATCACATTGTCACTGTCTGTTTACGTCACTATAGATTTAATCAATATTTAGAGTTCCGTATTTTTTTTTGTGAATTTTCGAGTCTTGTTCATAAATGTCCCGCGTTGTAATAGGTTAAATGGATTTGGACACAAAAGGATTTTTAATAAAGTCTTGTTGGGTATAGGCTGTTCTAAGTAGTTTTTTTCTTGAATAAAGATTCTTAAAGGTCCTCTTCCAAAATCATTCCATCACTTTTAAGGACAATTCCGTATATAAAGACTCTGTTTTCTCTCCATTTGCTTCGGTTTTTGGCTAACGAAAAATGACGGGACATTCACGAGGATATCTAATTGTTCAGAGACACCTGATCGGACCAGCCAGCGTATGGGATTCTACATCTAGTTCTACCATTTTGCCTGTAATGATGAGGTTATAAAGAAAAGAAACCCAGTTATAAAGTGGAGAACAAAACACGACTTTCATTGTGGCAACAGGTCATGAGTACTTAATAATTTAAAACAATTTGAGTGCTGGTTATTTAAACACGAGAATGAAACTGTTTTTCTTCGTTACGGACGATTGAGTGAGTCAGCTGAACTCTTTCCATACAACCATGGTTGCCACACTCAAATAAAATATTGCCTCAACTGAAGTTCGAATAAAGTAAGTAAAGTAAGATCGTATGAGCTAGTGGCCAACTCTTGTGACGGGAGTTTTTAGGCCGCCTAAAGGCCTCCGTCAAGGCTTAACGACTTAAAAGCCGGGACCGACTGTTTAACGTGCACTCCGAAGCACGCTCAGCTCGTAAAGCCACTTGCGGTCACCCATCCCAATTGTGACCGCGCACAATGTTGCTTAACTTCAACGATCAATCAAGAATGTCTAAGCAAGTATGTAGTACCTAAGTAGTAATTGATGTACGCTATACCAGTACTCTCAAACGGTGAAGGAAAACATCGTGAGGAAACAAGCATAATGGTCGAACTTAAAAAAATCTAAAATTATGCATCAAGTGCACGAAAGCAGCCTTTGAGCCGCACTTTAAATCCTTTCACCACACTTGTTCGAAAGAACTAGTAACTCGACTAGATTAATAGATAGATAGTAACCTAATCGGTTATTTTTACGTATTACCCACTGTCACTAGATTTATGAAGCAGTGTGATGAAAGGATTTAAAGTGTGCCTAAAAAGCGCCTTTCGTGCACTAAACAAGTTCATGCCAACCCTAAATCTTGATGAAGATAGTCGTGTATCGATCGCCCCCCGCCCCCGCTTACAATTGAACAAATTGCCTAATTATTTTTATTACCAGTTCGTTTGGGCACTGACCATTCTTCAATCTTTTTTTTTTTCAAATATTTCTTGGGTAAAATGCGCGTTGGTTATGGCAACAATTGGAGTTTTTTTTCTCAAAATAAACCGTCACATTCCGATTTGAATTTGGAATCCCATTAGTAAGCCGTTAGTATTTCAAACACGATGTTCCTTTGTTCTATTTTTAAAATTCTCAGATATTTTAATTGAATTTTCGAAGTATGGTTGTACTCACAAATGTTAGAGTTGCTCAAATGAAAACCAAATATTTGTTTTTAAATACCTGCAAAAGATTGTGTATCAACAGTGGTCTCCTTCAAAATCATTGTGTTAAGGTTTTTCCTAAGCGGATACAAGGCAAGATTTGGGAGATATAATCAATCGTGACTTTGTTTTGCGATAATGTCACTATTATTTAAAGCGCAGTGCAAATTGAATCACAATCCGACAACACGATTTTAATATTTACATTTTATATCATTCAAAAACCGCATGTATTTTTTGCCTCTACTGTAGAATAGTTTAGTAAATTGGCTATCATCGGCCTTAAGTGACCGCAGCTTAAGCTTAAGCCCCGGTCAGACAGGCGTTTACGGCAAAAATCGTGAGCGAAATAGCCTGAGACTGTGAGGTAATCGAATTTAGTGGGGCCTGCGGGGCCTATTGTTCCTCGGCCAAGGTCTCGCTTGTTTACGTCGCGCGGTTAGACGGTGATGCATCGTCACCGCAAAAAGTTACACGTGATTCAGTAACTTTTGCATAATCTATGTCTGGCTTAATAACTCTTGCATAATCTATGTCTGGCTTAGCGTAGTAACTGTTAGATAATCTGTGTCTTTTGGCGTAGTAACTGATACATAAACTGCGTCCGGTTTAGCGTTTCATGGCGATAGCAGACTTGTTTTTGTTTTGCGGCTCTTGTAGTAGGTATGTTAAGGCATTATGGTCTTTAGGTGAAATATCTACATTGGATTGTGGTGTTGTGACGGAATACTACCGTTACTAATGTTTCATGTTCCTTTAGTCAATAATACGAGTATAATTAAGCTAAGTTACCTATTTTGGTCATTAAAGCCTATGAAGAACCAGGTTTCGTTAGTTTGTGCTATACTTACCAGTACAAAAAGTGCTCCCGTATTTATGAACTCAAAAGTATGTAAGTATATTTTAAGTTTCATTCAAATCTGTTAAGTCGCGTCATTGAGCCACAAACAAACAAACATATTCAAAATATTTCGGATTAATAATACAAGTAGAATAGCTACGTTAAGATCATTGATGATTTAAAACGATAAAAAAGCGATACAAAAGATGAAATATCTGTGTTTGACGCGTAAAATATTTCTTTTTTTGCGGAAGTTTTTGTAAACATAAAAAATAATTGCGCGTGCAAAACTGACATAATAAAACGCATTGAATTTAGGCGTATTGACCTTGCTATAACAATTGAAATTAAACGACCGTAAAAACTCATTACGTCTAGAACAGTTGTAAACACGATAACAATCTATTTCGATTTACATTTTAGTGTAAATGTTATTGTTTTTATGAGTCATCACCATCACAGACTATTTTGTTTCCTCTACTGACCCTGTTTGTATACCTTTAGAATTAGTATAGGTCATCATCATCATTTCCATGCCCTTATCCCACTTTAAGTGGGGTCGGCACAACATGTACCTATTCCTCTTCCATTTCCCCCTGTCAGAAATCATCTCAACGCCTTTCTTACTCATGTCATCTTTTACTCGTCACATGTATAGGTTAGGTACTACTTGTTTAAAAATGTTTAACAAATACTTATACTGATATTCATATTGAGATGTTACAATTTGGACTTTTTGGGGTCAATAATGTAGAGAGCGGGGCCCATTGTGTTTTTTAAATTGTTTTAGCTCGTTTATCGTCCGTTCGGAGCGATGCATGATCCAAGAGCTGACACTTTGAGCTCAATGTTACCATTTTGCATGGCAATGTGGCCAGCATTTACAACTATGTTTGTCGAAGTTGGGTTATTCATTTATTAATACAAAATTATACAAAATTTAGATGCATAACAAAATCTACAGTATTTTTATTCATATATTCTTATTGGCACAAATCTGTTTCCCACGTTAATACGAAAGTGATATATCAGGATCCTTGATAAAACAACTATTGAATTTTGAATAGATACAAGCATTAGAGTTTTTATTCTAATTTGCATTTTATCGCTAAAAACCATTGTTTATGGGGTGTTTAGCATAATTCAAATTAGCATTCTGTTAATTATATTAAGCGTGTATAAATAGTGATGCAACTTGCTAAATTACGCCCACAACTCCTTGTCCTATGTGACTTTGTAAACAATATGGAAATATAAACATACCTACAGTACCAAACCTTAAATACTACAAATTGAGCATTTGGCTTGCTTCCGTTTTGTAGAGCTCGTGTTAGATTTCGTCGCTATTAACATTTGACTGTCAGTTGGTCCGACAAATAAAACACTTTAAATCCGACTCTATGAATTTTTGTACTTAGGTACATTGTATATGTGTTATATGTAATAATGAAGCTCTGTTTTTTTATCTCAAATGTATTATAGTTCTCAAATTAATTTACGGCCATAACGCTAACAAAACAGGGATCTTCTGATTTAGTATGTAAGTCCTAGGCACATGACACTTCACATGCGTATTTTCCTACATCGTCTTTGTTCTTACTTTGTTCCAAGACCTTCCTTGAACTCGTAAGTCGATTTCCTTCTCTCATTGTTTTGTTTTCCTTCAGTTTAAGGGCATCCTTATATATGTTACCATCATTCAACTTCGATCCATAAATCAATACCCACATAATCACCATGCGTACTGAGCTGTTGTTTGTATTCATTATGCAATCCATCAACTGCTATATATTCTGTGACTAAAGTATTCTTCTCTGTAATACCAACTTTTTTATATTCTGTGACTCAAATATACCAAAGGTACCAGCTGTCAATTATTCTGTGCCCGAGGGTCATATAAGAAATTTCGAAGCACGTACTCTGCACGCATGAATGGCGCCTCAAAGGCACCTTGAGTCGTCTTTGTTTTAGTCCGTTTCCTTTGTATTTCTTCATACGATAATTGTTTCATTATTTAGGTTTCGAGGTCTGTTGAGTGTGGGAGCGGATTGAAATGCAGAATACCTATTTGGTGTCCGATGATACAATTCTAGTCCTTCTGCAGTGGGATTCGCTTAAGTACGGCTGCACCTTTCAGCTTATTGCAGTACTTTATGTATAAATATTTTGTTGATTTCTTCGGTAACTATCCTTAAATCTTATCAAAATTTGTGGTCTTATCAAGCCCAGTGTAGACAATTACTTAAAGTTTCGCTATGTCTGTTGTACAAATTACGTTCCAGCAATCATATTTCATCAATCAGACAAATCGTTCCTCACAAGGATAGCAATTATTTCAATCTAACCTGTAATTATTTGATCTAATCTAGTAATTGGCCTGTAACAAGAAAATGTTTCATTTCGGTCTCCAGCCGGTTAAAACTTGTCACACAGATAAGAAATAGTTTGTAGGGCTAAGTGCACAGATTGGTGAAGAGTTAGTGGTGAGTTTAGCGTAGGCTTGAATGAGAAAGTCCAAAACCGGTTAGATAAGTGGATATACTCGTACTTGGTATGTATGTACAAAACTCCCACTGGGTGTCTACTTTCGAGTCACAATAGATGTTGGCTTATCTTATGGCTTCTGTTCGATATCAAATCTCTAATGGCATTATTCGACCTTATAGCGATAGAGATGCTCTTTATTCGACTTTTGTTTTGTCCGGTCAACAGTCCGACTGTGCCAATCTGCAAAAGTACAAGATAAAAAAAAAATTGGTAGGGGAACAAAGATCTGCACTGACGTTCCTGTTGTGTTGTGCTGCCAGAACTTGCTTTATCTTCTCGCTGCTCCTGTGTTGCTTTTTCTGTGTTTTCTTATTATACCTTTAGTTTATCTTTTCAACAGAAACCATATAAGCTCGAACTCATAGTACTTACCGTACTTCAGAATTTTATTTATTTTAAACCTCATTAGTACTAATAGTGGGACGACATAGGTTAAAAAAATAAAAGTAATAATAGTCTATGATGGGTAAAAAAATGATTTGACATTATAACAAAGTTGATATTTTGTATTTCAAGTGTCTTTTCAAATGGCTTCAACACGCTTTCTAAAGCCATTGGCAGATTTTCCCGCCATTTCTTACCTTTTATCAGGCAACCCTATCTCAGTTCGTTTGCTACCGCAGTAAAATGGTAATAAAATGCATTGACCCGTTTCGATTCGGAAAGAAATTGGTCTTGCGAATGTAAAATGGCTTTTGTCTGGTCTTGGATCTATTGTTATTTTAATAGTGGGTGTTTGTGCATCGGTGACTAACTGACTAATGAGAGAAAGTTGGATGTATTGGGAATGAGAGATCAGAATTACTCAGTGTTACCATTTTAGTAGTATATTATAGCTTTTTATGTCTAC
Source organism: Scotopteryx bipunctaria (assembly GCA_949320045.1). Classification (NCBI taxonomy): domain Eukaryota; kingdom Metazoa; phylum Arthropoda; class Insecta; order Lepidoptera; family Geometridae; genus Scotopteryx; species Scotopteryx bipunctaria. The sequence continues at coordinate 4,366,564 of OX439450.1, read as the reverse complement.
ATTGTACGTATATATACCGAAATAAAATTTAGTTTAGCATAGGTTATACTTTTGTAGTAAATAACTATTGTATTGAATTATATTTTTTACTAATAATACTTACATTTATTTGTGGATTTTTTACCGTATTTTATTATGCCAATATTACCTATACCATTGTTTGCAATATTTAAGGATGCCTGTTATAGGCAAATAATCATGAATCCTAAACATAGGTACCTACTTAAATGATTTTCAGTTCTCCCTGTGTCTTAGATTAAGCTTAAACGCCAAAAACACATTATCCTTGGCTGATTGTTAGTCAAACACAAATATTAATACGTCTTTATAAACAAAACTTCAGAGCTAGTCTGTTGGACAACTGCAATTGCTTTTAGCACTTGAGTAATACTGGCTGGCGTTATGAATTGACGTGTTATCGTTAGTTACCGCACCTTTTAGCTGTGGATTTTAATCCTAAACAAACACGATTCATATCTCGAATGTGTCAAAATTTGGGACATGAGGATAGGTGTGGCTAATGGAGCAAATGAAGAATACAAAATTGTGAATACCTAGGCTATTTTACCTGTCACTGACGAAAATGTGGATATATTGGACGCACAAGTAAAGAAGGGCCACAGAAAAAAGAAATTGATTAGATGATTATCAAAACTACCTGCTGTCTATCTAGTTCGACGATCGACGAACGAACTAGCGACTATTGATTGTAATAAATTGAGCCCAAGAAAATTATAGTACATTGCTTGCAGGACGAGTGTAAGGGATAACAAGTAATATTTTCTGATTTTCTTTTAACTAACTTTGCAATAGCCATAGAGGTTTTGGCAACCAACGACTGAATGCAACAGAGTTGAGAATACTGAGATAGATGTATGGAGTAATGAGAACGGACAAGATACGGAATAAGCATATCAGAGGAAGTTTGAAAATAGCGCCTGTGACAAAGAAGTTGAGGAGTAATAGGTTAGCATGGGCATATCATGAGGGATGAATATCGTGTAACGAGAAGAATGTTAGATATGAAAGCGGATAGGTACAAGGGTAGAGGTAGATCGAAGAAGAGATGGATGGATTGCGTGGAAGATGACATGAGTCGGAAAGAAGTTGTGCCGACCGCACGTAAGTGAGATAAAGGCAGGGACATGATGATGATGTCCTTCTTGACGTGTCAGTCAACGGCGAACCCTGTTAGATTCGGACATGTGAGCGAATGTGGCTTGCAAAACCGAATTTGGTTTTAAAGGTCCTGTTGCAGGGCGCACAGTGCACAGGGCAGGAAGATGATGATGTAACAGCCATAGAGTTTTTTTTTCGAATCGTGCATAATTCTCGTTAAGAGTGTCTGGCTGGAGTGCGCCCGCGCCGCCGCCACCGCTCCGTGTCGAGTGTTTTGCTCGAATGCACACTCCACGTCCGCCCGCACTGATATAAAATCAACTCGACAAAACATCGTTATTTTTATTCAGCCAAGGCCAAGACAGCCATATTGCATTCGGCTTGGTCCTGTAAACAAGGTCTTTTATCAGCCAATAGCGGTTTATAAAATGTTTGTTCTGGAATATTTTTGTATTATGTTCGTCTTTCTTTGTTGATATTGTTTTAGCGTTACTTTAACTTTAACCCTAACCCCACCCTAACCCCTTTAACCCCACATGCTAGAATAGTGCTTGTTCTTATAAATTCCACTACTTACCAGTCAGTAGACTTGTAAATCTTGGTGGAGATTCTCTTGAGGGTTTATTTCCCATGTCCTATGTACTTTCTAAAAGAAGGACACAGACTTTTTTTAATATTTCTAAACTACTGAATAATCTTTTGCTAGGTTCTAGTCGTAAATCCACATTAGAAGAACTATTAGCTGGCTGGGTCGTGTAGGTTAATCACATGGATACCTTATAAGGACCTCAGTCCAAACAGTCGTACATCATGCCAGCCGTACAACACTAGTTTAAGTATAATTCTGTTTATTATTGCTAATGGGCTAATTTTATAAAACGTGAACATAAAAGAAGATAAAAATAAATAAACTAATGATGGTGTTGCGCAACTGGGCCAGGCTTTTTTGTTGATGAAATTAAAGTTAGTAACTGTTTGGTAAACTGGAGCCATTGTTGGGCTCAAGGTTACCCATTTAAGTCTCTCCCGTTTCCGCTAAAGCAAGTCATGTGTAATCTACTTTAGGAATAACAATTCATTTGTTTCGATGACGCGGTGAATACCCAATGCAGCTGAAATCACCTCAAATATTACTTTGCGCCGTAATTTAGTAGTAAGTACCGAAGTAGGTATTTTTATAAGTCTGCTAGCAAGTAGCAAGAGCCCATGGTTACGCTTGCTTGTAACTATCCGGGAAATTGGTACTCTACTATTATTATAGTTTATATAAACTATGTGTATTCCAAGTTTTAGTCAAATCCATTCACCCCTTACAGAAATAAATGAGTTGTCCATACACCCAAAATTTCGCACATACAATCAGAGGGTTTTATTTAATTTTATTTCATAGGAACATTACGTGCGCCTAAAAGCCTTTTATGTAACAGATCACTGATTTTACCTCTCAAAAATAGACTATAATTAAAGTTACAAGATAATTATACAGACGTAAGTTACAAAAAACGAGCAACACGCTTCAAAAGCTCCGTTTAAAAGTCCATAATTTAATGCCGTTGATGATGTGGAGTAACCGGTTCCCCTTACATAATATGTTTTGGCATTTTTGGTCAACACTCACCTCTGTTGTTTTTTTATCATCTCCACGTGTAAGTAAACAAAGCTCAGTTGACATGCCCGAGGAGATACGGCTCGGTATCTAATTCGGCTGGCCTTGGCAATGAAAAACACGTTATACCCACGACATACGACGTTTTGACTCTGAGTTAAGTCGTTTTTGCGCGGCGCCCGATACGCCAAGATAAAAACTTGTTTGCTGCAAATTTTTTCACGTTACTGAACGCGTGACACACATTCAAATTCATGAGTAATTCACGACTTCGGAAACTCGCTTACATTAAATAGTTTTACTAGATAATTATTACAATGGTAAAATGTTGTTTACCATCATCAGATACAAAAATATCATCATGGAATAACTTTTATAATTTTTGTATTTTACTGTCAATAATAAAATCTAAGGCGAAATGCCAGTTGATACGTAAATAAAATCGTTGCAATATCAATTAAGACTGTTTAATATTCTATGGGAATAGTCTGCAAAAAAACCTGCATAGTGTGCGTGTTCGTTTCGATTTAATCCGCATAACGCGATTAAATATAGCTAGGGTTGTACCTCGGACTTTTTCATAAAATGTAAGCCATTTTTTCAATTAAAAAAAAGACACATCTTCCATTAGGTTAACAATTTATTGAAAGAGTTTATCCGGCTAAGTCTAGTCCACTTTTCCAAAATAAATACATAGATACATATTATCACGCTCGTGCCCCTTACGGGGTGGGCAAAGTCACAAGTAATTAAAATAATACTTTTAGCCACTCCTGATCCAAGAGTTCCAAGATGAATATGGTGAACCATGATGACAGGTGATCAGCCCATCGCCCATATAGATGGTCCATCATGTTGGAGAAGATACTGTCCCTTAGTCGAATCTTATGACATGTTTGGGGTGAAAGGCAGCTGGACGCATTCTATGTTTTCCAAAATAATTTTTAATCATGTATTTTTTCCTAATGTTTCATCTTACTTAACCTCGTAGCAAACATGTTTCGACATTGCCAGAACGGCCTATATTTGCAAAGGACATAATTTGATTTTGATTCGTCATCGTTTAGTGTCACTACTGCTGTTATTATAAATAAATCGCGTGGAAAAATACATAACATTATGATGGCACATGCGTTCTTTTTGCTCTACCCGTCTGTGCATCTATCAATAGCCTGACTTCACTGACGGCATAGACTTACTCTATTTGTTTCATTCATAATGGTTTTGTGCTTGGCTATCTACCGCCCACGGTATTGCCTATCCTCGACCTATAACCACATTTCTATAACCAATTAGTCCACCGGTGTTCACTTTTAACTTTAGACCTGAAAAATCTGAACTGTGCTACATTCCATGATCAAATGGAATAGCAGTTATATTTATAACTTACTAGCTACCGACCACGGCTTCGCTCGCGTGGTACCCGGATAAAAAATAGCCTATATGTTAATCCAGTACATGTACTATGTATATTCCAAGTTTCATTCAAATCTGTTCAGCCGTTTAGGCGTGATTGAGGCACAAACATCCAAACATCCAAACTCACAAACTTTCGCATTTATAATATAAGTAAGAAGTAAGATTTACATGTTTCTTTTTTTTACAGAGCTGGTGCTGGTGCCAACGGAATATTCTCCAGAAGACTGGACTTCTCGACTTTCAACCATCTTCCGAAGCACAAAGTCAACTCGTATCAGATCAAGGTAAGCGCCTTATGTTTTGTTTTGTACGGCGAATAGTCATGTCAAATTTAAATACATAGGTAAAATGTTTTTTGTCTCTATTGAATACGAGCATTGTGACTGGGGCGGGGGTACCAAGTAACTATTTTAATACATATATTATCACGCCTGTATCCCTAATGTGGTAGGTAAATAATTATGCATTGATTTTACGATAAATAAATAAATGTTTGTGGACATTTTACAAAGCGCCATCTAGCTAGCCCCAAACTAAGCTTAGTCATGGGCACCAGATGGCTGATAGAATACTTTTAAACCTTTTTTTTTGTAAATAAGTACTTAAACACTCGGAAGAAACATTTGCAGAACATACAAACAATTTTCCCGTAGCGGGAATCGAACATGCGCCTCTTGCGTCTCAGCCGAGCACTCAACCGCCACGCCACCGAGGTCGTCGATATAAATACGTCCTTTTGCCCGAGCTAGTTAGTTTTCCTATGCAAAAAAGTAGCCTCCTGACGCGGTGTCAATCAAATATTTTGCAGGTACTTAGATGGTAGAGTTCTTAATTATGTTTACCTTAAAAAGCCGATAAATGTCTAAATCCGGTCCTTTCGTACAAAACAAGCAAATTTTTCCGTCTGGACATAGGAGCACTTAAATATTTTTATTGCAGGGGCCAGAGGTGAAAGTTTGCTTTTGTTGTCGGGCTATAAAAATACCGGCTGACACTTTTCGCGATAAAGCACTGTCACTGTATGCCGGCGCCGGGCGCCGAGTATGAAGTAAAGCTGCGGATTCACTAGGGGACATGTCCCTCAACACGTGTCGCTAGAGATGGTGACGTATGGTATGGTGACGTTGGGCGATGTCGACTGACACTGCTAGACATCTTGCCTCTCAACCTTCGCTTACTTTATTTAATCGCAATTTTGCCAGACACCATCGAGTAACGTCACTGAACATCTCTTCTTCTATCGTGTCAATGGTTCACACTGTCTTGGAACTTAGCCACTTCTACAGCGTTGGGAGTGGCATTGTTCAGGTCGTCTCTCGTACAAGTCGGGCACAAGGGACAGCTGAGTAGGTGGGCCATGGACTGAATCACCAGACATCTCTAGCGATACGTGTCGCGGGATAAATATATCCTGCTTGAGCGATGTCGAGATGTCAACTGCCACTGCCAGACTTCTTGTCTCTCGACCGTTTTCGTCCACATTATGTGCAGTTGTCGTGCGACGTCACTGGACTTCTCTCGATATCTCTAACGACACGTGTTGCTGGACTTTTGTCTCTAGTGAATACGAGCATTGTGACTGGCGCGGGGGTACCAAGTAACTATTTTTTCTACCGGGGTATCTACCAAAAGTTACGTTGATAGTGCGACGTGTTTTATGAAGACACATGGGCGATAGAGTTTTTACTGGAAAAGTCTAGTGGTAGTGACTGACCCTTTCTGTTTAGTCGTAGGATTGAATCCGGTCGTTCACCAATAGATTTTTTTGTTCCAATAAATTATGTTCGCTAATACCAGTTAAGTATTTTTAACGGCGATGAAAAACATCGTGAGGACACCGGCATATCGTTAAGCCTAAAAAGTTTGAAGTTGTCTTGAGAACAAAACAGTAGGCTGTAATTTATTCTGGTTCACGAAATATATTCCAAATTTCAATTAAATACGTTCAGCCGTTAAGCCGTGATTGAGGCACAAACATCCTCACCTCCTCTCGAACTTTTGTATTTTTTTAACCTACTTCGTCCCAATGCGGGGCAAAGGACCCTTACACTTCCAGAATTCCTTTCAAATATAAAAATAGTAAGACACATGTACAAACTGTAACACTGTCTTAAACCTTGGATATTCAGGCAAACAACAGTCGCATTTTGAATATAAATAACTAAAGTTATCTTATAAAGTCAAGGCCAATTGCCGTTTCCGTATAAACATACCTACCCAGTAGGTGTGTCTAAGCTATGCAACGTTTTGAGAAGTAAACATCGACCACAGAATAGTGTTTTTGTAAATATTTTTTATTCTATTCTTTTTTAATAAAGGCCTTTGACGGCCTCGGTGGCGTGGTGGGCGAGTGCTCGTCTGAGACGCAAGAGACGCGGGTTGATGAGTTCGCGAATTATCGTAGGTAGTTTTACTCGTAGTTTCTGATACCAACGACACAGAGAATCCTAATATGTGTAACTATACCTATATGTGACTGTTGGGTTAAGATAATTTTGTCCGCTCTAATCTTCCAGCTCGAGGTTACCTAAATGTTTAAGGGGGTAAGCCAGAGGCACGTCTAAACATCCCACACAACATGCACACACTTTGCAATTAGTTTTTAGTATTCTTTGCATGATAGGTTGCAATCCATCACCGCTTTTATAATACTAACAGGCTTCCTTACGTTGTTTTCCTCTACCGTTTTGAAAACTTTCGTAAATAAATTTCGAAACAGAAAACCCAGTGCACGGCCGGGTTCGAAGTTCGAACCCACGACCTTCGAATCGAAAGTTAAGATTCCTACTAGGCTAAAACAGAATGTAAACACGAGTGACAAATATTATGCATCAGTAAAAATAGCGTCGGACCTGAATGCTATTTAAATATTTAAAGTTATGTAACGTTTTTGTAAACAAGTTTTCGGCGCAGTTAAATGTGACACTTTTGTGCGCATATCACATTAAACTGTTAATTAATGCAATAACTGGTAATTTAAATATATAAAACTGTTGTAGAAGCTGACTGACAGTCCCCGCATAGGCTAAACCAAAAGTCTTAAAATCGTGAAACTTGGAGGGTAAATAAGAAAAGGATACTTATTAAATACATATTCTACCCCCATACTTTAGCGTTCTCATTCATAAAAAAACCTTTGCATAGGTTTAGCAATCCCCTATTTTTTTAACACAATAAAAAGTTTACATAAGTTTAGTTAAAAATAGCACCACGAAAGCCACTAATTTAAAACGTCTGCTTGGTCAAGCAACATCATCTTCATCATCAATAATAATATTTCTGGAAATTTCACACAGCGCCATCTAGCCCCAAACTAAGCAAAGCTTGTACTATGGGAACCAGATGACTGATAGAATACTTAATATTTTTTGTGAATACATACATTCTACTCATAATACATAATATAACACCCAGACCCGGATTGGAGGCAGATACAAAAACAAATGGTTTTAGTAGAACAATAAACTGAGTCTCATAAATCAGGTTCAAAATAATGAATCCAGAGGTAGTCCTATCAGTAACAGCTACTGCAAGATACGTCCAAGCTAGACTAATTCCCAAGAAGCAAGTCGTTCCAGTTAGATGGTATCGACTAATCCATTAGCTATCACGCGAGACCATTATAGACCCGTCTGCCGCATTACATCTTGGTATCGTCGTCAATCAATTAGTTTATTTTCGTCGGGGAATCTTAGAAATCCTCTTCTGTCTTTGATTAACGACCAAACAGACGCGTTATGCGCCGACATCACTGCACTGAGATGACGTCTTTTAAAAAAATACTTGTGACTTTATCCTCATTATATTTTTGAGTTAAGTACCTAACTTCTCTGCTGGACTGGGAGTAAAGAAAAAACATAGCTGCTTCTCTGATCTGATGTTTTACATAAATCCTTTTCCATAGATATTATCATCTTATTCGATCCGAATCTCCTGCCTATTCATATTCATCCTCATGATGTACCCTCTCGTACACGGATTATTTTGCAATTGTCTGCAGTTAGTATTTGTATGCGCCTCAGTATCTAATCTGCCAGACCTTGGGCTCGTTGTGTGTCAACCAACGGTCATTCACTCGCCATCATTCTATTTTTACCGCAACTTGTTTATTTATTACACATACGATATGTACTGTTTATTATTGCTCGATTGAATAATTGTTGTGTGTCAGGGGCTACGGGTTTTATGAAACCACTCTCTGCGTGATAGCGCAGTTTTTTCGATGTCTATCTTATCTGAAATTTACTTCGTTGAGCGATCATCTGTTAACTAAGGCCTTTTATCAGCAGTAGATGATTTATACAGCGCCAGGAGGCAACTTTTACCTGCAAAAAAGAGGACACTGTAGTGCCCGGGACGAATTAAGATGGAGTAGGCTTGCCCAGCATCTATTCCATCCTCTCAGCTTAGTCGGCCTTGTCCACAGGAAAGACATGGTCAATACGTGCGGAGCTGACTAAGCCGCGGATTTCCTCACGACGTTTTCCTTCACCATTTGAGATGTACCATCTGTTAGGTACTCAAGGTTTTCTTTCTCTTTTGTAAATGAATTAAAAAATACGTTCTTCCTACTAATGTCATCTTTTTCAAAGTGAGTTTTTGTTTAAGTCAAATTATTTAATCACGCTTAACAGATTTGAATGAAGCTTGCAATAAACAATTTCATAGTTCATCACCTAGAAATGCATAAACTAAAATATTTATTTTGTCATTTATTTTTCATATAAATCAGATTTTTTTTATTATAATGCATAACCAACCAATGCATAATTTTGCAAGGACAATAGTGGCACAAGAATGGAGTTATTGTACTAGCCCTTTTAAGTCAAATTAATTCAAATATAAGTCCTTGTTATCCATTGTTATTCTCGTAATAACCACCAATAGACCGAACAATCGTAATTTGTAATTATTATCACAACACAATAAACATAATTACATTAACAATGAAAGGTGGTCGCAGTTCATTAGCCCTATGCATTATCCTGTCCAGTTGAGTGAATTTATTTTAATAAAGCTAATACATAGTGCGATAGTGATAGTAACATTTACCGCCGTTTAGATAGTGAACCGACAGACTTAGTTAAGAGTCATTTGAATAGGGTTTCGTGCGATTCAGACAGGCCCCAGCGCTATCAAGACACCAAAGTAGTACGAAACGTGCAAGTTTGTTCGAACTATCTACCAATGCACGCTAGATAATTTAAAACAGTTGAAAAACATTCCGCTCACTTAAATACCGCGTAAATAACTCGGTATTGTCTTGTACGCTTTGTTCGCGTGAGGCGCCTCTGTTAGTCGGGGAAATTCATAATGCTGCCGTGACGCTCCAATGAGGTATTCGAGGTTCTATGCAATATAATATTTGATGGTTTTGTACTTAGCCATATTTAGGTGACGACTTGCGAAATGCTGCTGGCAGAGACTGGATGCGTCAAGCCGAAGATAGGGCGCGATGGCGCTCATTAGGGGAGGCCTATGTCCAGCAGTGGGCTACTATAGGCTGATGACGATGATGATATCGAGGTTGCTGAAATTAGTGAAGTTTTACTCAAAATTGAGAAGAAAACTGACTATGTTATACTGAGGATGTACATAGTTGCTGACAGAACCTACTCTATCGATTATGCTTTTGTTTAAAATATCGACGAGTAACATTTTCATTGACGCTTAGGTATGTAAGTACCGTAAGTTTTAAGTTATCTACCTACATATCTGTTTAAATTAACCTACTATATAATATACTTTGAGCAATAATGATTTGATTTTAGAATACCGAATTGTCAAGTTTGTTACTTGATAACTCAGTACAAATCTAAATGCAAGCTATTAAATTAAAAAATCAATAACCCCGACCCCCGAATAGAACACCACAAATCAAAAAAATTGGTAAGAACCTTTTGTCAAGTAAGAAATGAGCTGATGGTCTCCAAATTCCTGTTCTGATCTTCATAAATTATAGCTAAATACCATCTTGATTACATCAGTTATCATCTATATGAGACCACAGACAGACACATGCGTCAAACTTATATCACCCCTTTGCGTCGGGTGTTAAAAAAGCCTCATAATTCTGCCAATAAAACTATCGCCAGACTAGGTGAAACTTGAAACCCAGTGAAACTGTATCAATATACTGAGCTGTAAACGTGATTGATAAGACATGTACAGCCGCGGTTCAAGTTGTTACTGTTATTATTTTACTGCTGATGTTGTATCTTATGTCAATGTGAGACAGGCTATTTTAGAATGTATTTTTCTATAGTATCTACAGTCGGTTCGTTAAGCTGTACTACTAGTTTATGGTGTCCTGCTGTCTACATGCATATTGATCGAGTCGGTTTTAAGGCATGTTACCTATGGTCACTTGATATGACAACACTTTTTCAATGATTGATTTGGTTTGGTAAATTGCACTATTTACTACATATTGTTATTTTTTCATGAAAAGGAGATCTTTTTCTATAGGTAAGTTGGTTTGAGCTAGTGGCCAACACTTGTGACGAAGTTTTTAGGCCGCCTACCTAATGGCCTCCGTCATGGCTTAGCTGCTTAAAAGCCGTGACCGACACAATTAATCTTTTTATATGCATTATTGAAAGGATTTACCTACGTTATTTTTTGTAAAAAAAGATTTGAAACTGTTTTTTTTTACCTCGGCGTTCCGACGCCTTGTGCCAGAGAAAAACGCTATCAAATATCACATATAAAAAAAACTCGCACTTGGCTCTCAGAGCATTTGAACACAAATATACCTAAAAGAAAAAGAGTGACGAGCTTCACTTTGCTTGAATTTACCGAACAATACACCGACCTACCCTAAAGTAGCATTTTCAATCAAAGTAATAGTTCTTTTATACTTTTTATACGGGCATTCTCCATGAAATCACGCTACGAAATGGACTTATGAAGACACGTCAATAACCATGTTCACAGACAGTATCGCCACATGATTAAACATTAGACTAACGAGCACAACTACTACATTGGAATTAATTTGTCTGCTGCATTAAAATTAACTAGTCAGCTTTGGAGTGCTAGAGGGTTGGCCCTTGTGAAACGACACTGATTTATTTTCCTCCAGATTTTAAAGTAAAAATACGAATGCAAGTAATATTATATCTGCCCCAATCTCGCTATATATGCCCGGTTTCAATATTCCACTAACGGACGAGGGATCGTTTATTACCATAGCATCGTTATGTTATAAACGAACGATCCGGCGTTAGTTATGAGAATATTGGAACAGGGTATAAATAGATCTTACTTCGATGGAAAACACGTTGTACTTTTATTTTAGTTTTGACGTATACCAAAAACGGAAGGCAGATGCACTAGTGGAACGCCCGCGGTTTTACTCGCGTAGAGTAGATTCTCTGGATGTATCTCATGTTTGAACAGCCTTGACACTCCGTTGCACTTCGAAGAATTTAGACGTTTACCAACATCTGAATTAGTTATCATATTGTATTAAAAGAATCCAAATCAAGTTCCAAGCAAATCGAACCACCCGTTAAAAAGTTCCCATACAGTCTTTAACAACCCCTGCACCCCGTTTCGGGGATAGTTTTGAAATTATACTACCAACTAGACTTTTATTAAATGTAAAAGAATATTTATGGTAAGTTTCAAGTTTGAAAGTTTTTCATACTAACGTTTTTACCCCATTTCACCTTAAGGGGTGAGGTAGAGTTTTCAAACATCCTTTCTTAGTGTACGTCTGGAATGCACGTTCCAAATTTCAAGTCTCTAGGACTAAGTAGTTTAGGCTCGGCATTGTCTGTCAATAGGTCAGTCACGACAAACTTTTTTATATAGTACCTACTATGATCATGATAAACGAAACCTTACAATTGTTATTTCATAAGTCATTGTACATACATACATATTATTATGCACGTATCCCTAACGGGGTGGGCAGAGCCACAACACCCCTGATTCAAAATCCCAAGATGGATGTGAACCATGGTGATCAGCCCATCGCCCATGTAGATGGTCCATCATGTTGGAGAGGATACTATCCCTTAGTCGACTTTTACGACATGCTCGAGGAGAGAAGCAGCTGTACGCATTTTCGTTCTTTCTTTATCCCCAGTCCAGCAGATAAATTCTATAAGTCATTGTAGTTGACGTAATTCAAAGTCGTCATGGTACTGAGTTGTGATTATCATGAGTTGATAGATTTATTGAGTTATTACAACCTTTACAACTTTGTAGCGATTTCTGTGAATTCAGTTATAAATAAAAACTATAGTGAAAACCAACCTACGACTACAATTTATAGAACGCCCTTCTCTATCACGTATTCAAGGTAGGTACTTTATTTAAAAAATATTAACATAACTTTATCAGTCTCTTATTTTTACACCTAAACCACTGAACAAACATGGATAAAATGTGACAATGAGAAAGAGATGGATTGCATCTTGGCAAACAACAACAGCTAGAGAGATATCATTCAATTTACTTCTTAGTTATTCAAAGTTTAAAGTATACTTACTTCAGTTTCGGTATTCATAAACAACTGAGATTATATCCGACAAAAATAAGTAAAAAAGGTTTTGTTTCTTGACAGTTTTTTTGAGGACTTCACCCGAAAGTATTCTGTATGAATATGAATAATCTGAACCCACCGGTATATTTACGAAGCCGTGTAGACACGTAGAAGATGAGGCCGCGGTCGGCCGTGTAACTGATCTGGGCAACCCGACACGCCGCTCAAGGCTTCCCATGTGGATTAACGCTAACTTTGTTTCGAATATCCTTACCGCCTGCTATTTTTATTATATTAATATTATCATCATCAACCTGCTGGACATAGATCTCCCCGATTTCCGGGACGAACGATGTTGGAGGCAACTCTATCATACCACCCACGACCTTCACAATGTCAATGGTCCGTCGCCATCGGATGGGGACTGTTTTATACTTCACTTCCTGGGTCTTGGACTCCCCAACGGTTATCTGTTTCTATCTTGATTACTTACTCCTACGGCATCAGTTGGACACTTCACACAACAGAGTCCTCTGTGTTTGACAATCATCTAATTGGATTATAAGCACTATACCATCGTCACTCAAATCCTCCACCTCACGAATGTATCAGATTAAAACCACAAGTAAAATTCAAGCAATATTTGAGCCAATCATTAATTGGTTACAAAGTAAAAAGGTACTAAATAAGTATGCCCTTAAGAGAATGAGACATAGTAGACAAGAGTTAGGTATGCTGACGTCCCGCGTTTTCATCACGAGTTGATACAAAATGCATCTCGATTTTCTCAACGGACCGTAAATGGCAAGAAATGAGAAAGTAGCCAGCTAATAGATACAATAGGGCTGCATAGGTCCCGCCGAGCAACTTTCCTACGCAGCAAAAACTCGTAGAACGAAAGAACGCGTGCAATAAGTTCTTATCGACACAGATACCGACAGTTTCATAACTAGCAATGTAATCACTCCATTAAACAGATGTTCGAATAATTGAATAGAAAAACGTAGGGAATTCGCGGGCCGGTGCATGCTGCAATCTTGCGTAGTGCTGCGTCCAGCTTTCGACACGAGACGAGGCTCGCTATAAAAGGTAAACAGCCGTGCGAACTTTATCCAGCGACCTGCTAACTTGCGAGACTGTTTCGCGAGCTGATCAGGTTTTTTTAAATCGAAACTTGGATACTTGCAGGACGTTATTGCCGTACAAGGTGCGTTCGGAGCGGGTTTTTGTGGCCATCTTAGCTCAATCTTGATATAAGCTTGTGCCTTGTTTGCGTACATTTAGCAGTCGTTTCGTCGAATGTTTCGCAGCGACTCCCATAATTTGGCGGGTGTGTTGAAACTTTTATGGGTTGGGAAACGTAATAAAACCGATCGTTTCAGTGGATTTTTAGAGTTTGTTTTGATAGCTGAGTAAATTTAGAGCTGGTTAGACTTTTGTCGAAAGTTTGTAATATTCCGTGCATTCCTGACGACGTAGGATAGCTAGTATTGCTGGTTTGCCTGCGTCTGGTAAGTTTGACGAGCACTCGTATTACCATGTGATAAATATGCATTACTTGTGACTTTCGGACGTTTTGGCAAACATCTGCAATAGTTATACAGCACTTGTGATAATCAATTGCTTATTTTCTCATAGCTATTTATGGCTTTTAAAGCTTTGCTGGAAATATCATTAACGTATTGTACTTTTATAAAAGCCAAGCTCTATACTCAGGGTCTCAAAGTATCAAGGCAATAAAAGCGACTATGTGAACTTTCCATTGCAATGTAACTTGTAATTGAATTTCAAATATGAAATTATTTCAAAGAAACTTAAACGTTGTATTGCTCATTTACTAGAATAGAATTGGGGCGGTCATTGATCTCAACTATTATTATCACGATAACTACGGTTATAATGTTTGGAAAACACAGCTTTATTTCAGGCCGAAATCAGGCCTAATAGACGAATTAATAATTCATTGCTAGTGAATAAGTTAAACGAAGCCGGCGCGTAGAGATTTATATTGACATTCAATTCAAATTTTAAACCATTAGGTTTAACTTTTTTTAGTATTAACTAATGATTGGTTACCGACAGTACTCACTATGTAAAATACTAAAATTATATACTGTATTTTATAAGTTATGAGCCATAATTTACCCTTTCTATAAAAAAATATTGATGAGACTGGAAAAATCAAAAGGAATGGCCGCAAGGCTAAAGTGATGATGGTGATGATCAAAATAGTTCACAAAGGCCTTAAGGAAAAATCTTCAGACCTAAACTAGTTATTGTCGGTATATACCTACGAGTACAAAAAGAGCTGTTTCTACATAATAATGACCTAAAACAAAGATAAACTTAGATGAGCGTCAATAAAAACCTTGGTACTTATTTATAAAGATAATAATTTTCCTTCATCAACAATGCCAACCCTAGGCTAACCCTGAAGTCGGGCGAGGGGTCGACGCCCGCGCACGACCTACTTACAACGCACGATGCAGCGACGCAGCCGCAACTCTTGCAAATCTGCGCTGTAGGGCTGTCAAAATAACCGGCATTCGTAAATCATATAACTTTTTTTAAAAATAAAAAGATAATTTGGGCTAACAAACATAAGCATATTATCACGCCTGTATCCCTAATGGGGCGGGCAGACCCAAAAGTAAACATAAGAAAACTTGCAGCCACTTCCGATTTAGTCCTGAGATGGATATGGTGAACCATGGTGACAGGTGATCAGGTCATCGCTTATATAGATGTTCCATCACGTTGGGCTATTAAAACTGGTGTTTATCGCCTAATTTACCTTGTTATTTTCTCGACTATATTGCAATAGCCCTGGTGTAGTTTAAAAAAGATAAAGTATTGAGATAAGAGTTTAAAAGAGATATAACACTTTATTATACACAAATAAAAAGGGAATAGTAATTCATTGAAAAAAAATTGTGTGGGGACCTTAATGTTAAATGAAACTGAAATATGGCAGGGTAGAAAATGATCAATAAAATATGATATTTAGTTATAGCACGTTTGAAGTCGCAATTTGTATAATATTCGAACTCATTTTTTTATAACAGGTGTTGGTAAAATAATATCGATACAATTGCATGCTGTACTGTACTAAAATGAATATGGTGAAAGGATTATAGTGTGTTATAAAAAGGCTCTTTTCGGTCACTTCACGCCTTCGAGCTTTTCAGATTCTACGACAAACCGGTTTTCTCACGATATTTTCCTTCACCGTTAAAAGTACCGACATTATAGTCCACTAAAAGTAAAATCTAAAAAAAATAAAAGTAAGTATTTTTATTTGAAATCTATTTCAACTTGACTACCACAACTTGGAAAACTCGTACTGATATTGCCAAGCTTATTCTGCGAGAAACAATAAAAACACTCAGGCCCATAAGCTGCTCATGAATTGAAATAGCTTTTATAATAGTGTTTACATTCTCATTCAAATTTCTTGTAATATTTCCAACTATTTCTACAGGGCTTGACATTAATCGCTAGTGCAAATATACAGCTATACTTATACTTCAACCAAACTAGAGATACAATTTATGTAAACCCGTTGTCCTAGGTGAGCGACGGATAGCGATGCGACGCGATCCGACTCTTTAAAATTCCGTAAATCGTAAATTGGTTTACGCGATAGTGTAAGTCAAATATAGGTATAGCTACTGTTTAATATTTTCGTGATAGTTTCAGCGCTTGTTGC
Source organism: Scotopteryx bipunctaria (assembly GCA_949320045.1). Classification (NCBI taxonomy): domain Eukaryota; kingdom Metazoa; phylum Arthropoda; class Insecta; order Lepidoptera; family Geometridae; genus Scotopteryx; species Scotopteryx bipunctaria. The sequence continues at coordinate 4,350,217 of OX439450.1, read as the reverse complement.
TCATGTAGGACTGCGTTAGGTACATTTTGGCTTGACAACCCTAGCCAGTTAGGTTCGTAACATCGAGTAATGGCCGCCATATTCAGCGATTTGATTTGTTACGTCGCACGGTATTACCTGTTGGCATAGGTTCAAAATCAAACGCTTTTGTTTAATAACTGATTACAATAATGAATATTTCATAATCATATGCCTGCGCTTATGAATTGTTTTATTAAAAAATTCAAAGCAACATAAAATCCCGTGAGACAGTTTTGCTTATGTTTTTTCTTTCGGTGGTAGTAACAGTAAGTCACGTGTTCTTGCAATTATTTAACTATCGACCTCTCTGTTATTTCTGAGCTCCTGGCACTTTCAAACTGAACAAAATAATTAATACATATGGTAAGACTGTACAAGTAATGTTCATACTAAGTGCCTGCCATGCCCTACAAAGTAGAGTTTTCTTAGCGCAAAATGTGGAAAATCGTACCTACGTGATTATACATTACCTACTTCACTTCAAGTTTCCTTATAAAGATCAATTACTGCTCAGATTACTATTAAATTACACACACTAGTTACTGCCAAGTACCAACCTTTATCTAATTGTGAGGCGTGGTACGGAGTTATTGCTTTAGCAAATTATAATAACCAGTAGATGGGCACTGCTACTGATTCTGTGACAGGGGCTGCGTTTTTGGTGAAGAAGTGACAGCGGGCTCATTCCATACTATGGTTCCTATACCTACTTACCGTTAAAAGATTATTCGATCGATGGTAATTGGTCTGTGGTAAGTTTGCTGTGTCAATCAGTCTCGATAGTACCATGACAAAATATCCTTTTATCCTGCTAAGATACAAAAACGCTTCTTGAATTTTCCGCTAAAGACGCTTCCTAGGTTGGTACTGCGATGCGTTTGAAAAACTATAAGAACCGACTATTAGAGCAGTGTGTAGTAGTCGAGAAACACCGCTTCGTAAGCAAATTCAAAGTCAAACTCTCTCTTGCAAGTCATCATTTCAGCCTGGTATGACTCTCCTTTCGATTTTGTCGTTTTATTTGCCTTGCAAGATTTCGTAAAACTCTTATGAAATAGAAAACGGAAAATATACTGCCTTAAAAAGTGTCTTAGAGGAGCATAGAGGGATTTAATAAGTCCGCTACATCTCTTCACCAAAATCACAGTCAAAGATAAAATTGCGTGATCAGAGCAAGTAAGTACTTAGTCACGCACAGACTCATTCAATCTATTAACAGCTTGCGATTCCACATTAAATACCATTATTGAACTAACTGGAGATGGAGCGTTTCAATTTAATTGTATATCTTTAAGGTTTGGATTGCCTTGGCAAATTTCTGGTTTAGAGTCTTGATCTTAATATTTTTTCAATCTTAATAATCTATTGTCACCAGATTTTTGTTTAAGACGTTTATTAAAGTGGAAATAAAGATTATATCATGTAAGTATAAGGTGAACATGCGGGAAAAAATTAAGATGTGGATTTTGTTGCACACAAAAGATTTTCCATTATTTTATTCAGGTGTTATGTTTATTTTGTGATAAAAAATAAACAAATACTAAAGGCTTTTGTAAACAAAAACATCCATCTTCAAAATGAGTAACGACAAACAGTCCTAATGCGCAGGCGCATTAGAATTTAATCGGTGGGTATTTACTAAGATTCCAATACCAATGTGTGACTTCATTCGTATCGAAGTAGGTTGAAATGTGGTTTATCGACGTTCGCATTTATTAGTAAAACAATATTGAATGAAAATAAATAAAGTGTACGTGACCTACCCACACTTAAAGGTACTTGTGGTAGTCATTGCAGTTAGCTCATGACTCGCTTCAAGAATGTCTAAAGTACTTAACGACTCGTGTACTTGTAACTACTAGCAGCACTAAATAATAGTTACTTCGTCGATGATCAACGTACCTATTCTCACTGCGATATACCTACAATGACTTACTCAACAATGCTAGTGACCAACTCTGGTGACGGAGTTTTTAGGCCACCTTAACCTCCGTCATGGCTTAACGACATAAAAGCCTGGACTGACAATTTAACGTGCCACGGAAGCGCTCAGCTCGTAATGCCACTTGAGATCACCCATCCCAATTGTGGCCATGCACAACGTTGCTTAACTTCAACGATCAATCAAGAACATCTAAGCAAGCTACGCCACGAGTGCTTCACAATGCGACGTGATAGAAGCGACCACATTATACTAATAGTCAAACAACTTTATTTTATAGAAACCTGTTTCAATTACTCTTTTTATACAGTGGGAATAGCAAAGGATTTGTTCGTATTTGAGTAGAAGCGGGAATTGAGACGATCGCGAGACGACCATTAGCCGTATTGTTATTGCCAGCATTCCCAGTAATGAACCGCTCGTTTTCGTCCTTTAATATTACCGCTTTTACTCTCTTTACTCACTGTAATAGCACTCTGGCTTGATTTCACTCCATCTCATCGGTTTTGTGCTCCTCTAATTAATTCCTTTATTTAGCGAGCGAATCGCTTTCAGTACGGATTTCAATTTTAAATCTTTAAATATTTTGAGTTTCAATGGAGTCAGTATGCATGCTGATGAGCGAGCAGTCGACGATATTAGCTTTTCAAGTGCCTTTGGAAATATTCCCGCAGTTATCCCGGGTCGTTTTCCAGCGGTTGGTCGCGTCAAAGGATTTACATGAAAACTTTGAAATATTCACATCAACCGCCGATTGTCACGTTATATTGAGATGTTGAAACTTTCTCCGGCGCTTGTGCATCTTATTTGCATAATGAGACGCTTCGCATTGTGCTTCAACATCAACGGCTTATTATCGCGCCACTCGAGATTATTCATTTCGTTCAGACAAAGAAAATGCTTTTTATTGTTCCCGAGTTCGTGACGCAACCGAAGATATTTCTACTTTCGCCCACGAATTTCCGTAGCGGGCGTCGTCGGGGTGAAGTTCAAGACTATTTAGAAAGGAGTCGAGCCTTAGCCGGCTATTGATCGCGGGAGAGCACGCACCTCGTATTACGGTAGGTTAGTAAGCCCGCGAGTCCCGTTCGTAGCTCCCGGAACCATCCGAAAACAGCCGAAATTTTACATCCCTGGCCAGTATTGATCGGTCTTGACATTGAAATCGAAATAGACGCAAACAGCTGGGAAGTGAGGGTGCGTGCCGCGCCCTCACGCAACCGTCTCTCCGGCCCAGACAGGCCGACTCGCCGGCCGACGGAACCAGACGTTTATCCATAAAACTCTCGTCCCATTTTCCTTTTTTAATCGACCGACACAGAACAACGGACCGATTCAAGTTGGCCGCCAGTTATTTGATTTTAAGCGACCATTAAAGTTATTCATCGGTGTTCAGAACAACTTGAACGTTTCTAACGTCTAGTAATTATGCACAAGAGCCCTAAGACGGGTTCTGTGGCGTTCTAAAATCTCATTTATATTCAGTGCGGTCGGAGTTTCAATGTTATCTAAAATCCGTGTTTAGGTGTTGGGCAGGATTGCTCTAATCTCGAAACTAAACACATTGTTGAGTTAGCCCAGCTTTGTTCTCCTTGCGACGCTTCAGAAAGCTTCGGAGATTCTATATTCGGATGAAATTAATCCTTGAACTTGGCTCTCGGAGGGTTCTGTTTGTGTTATTGCATGTATCACTTGCGCAAATAGTTGCAGCGAGGAAGTCTGTGTTTATTTTAACTCGGAAAAACATGCATTATTATACCGTGCTCGAACAACAAAGGCAAATTACTTTGGATAAGATTATAAACTTCCTGTAAAGTTATCTTTAGGGCTATGTTTTATCGCGACAGTTATTTTCCTGTCGCTAAGTTCAGAACCTTTGTTAGCTAGAAAATATGTTCTAAGTTCGCTATTCCTTTAAAACTACTTTCTTATCATTCCACATACTCGTATTTCCTGAGACATCGACAAGCTTCTTAAAGCGCTTCCTGGACAAGGTCTGGCTCGGTGAGCGATATTTAATACCACATAACTAACTGGCTGATAACTTTCTTTTATGATAAAAACTAATAGCTGGTATTTTCTGATTTCTTATCAAGAACATTAGTGATAAATTCTGAGTAATAGTTGCTTTTTATACCTGTTTAATTCCACTGAAACACAAGGTTCAGACGCTATTGTTCGCACATTCAATGACCCGTAATTTCATAAATCTGTTAGTCGCAGCCAAATTGGTCGGGGTCTGTAAGAAAGGACTCATTCTCTTTCAAGTTTCTAGCGCTATAGACATACAGGTAGATAAAAAAGTAGCTTTATTTCGTTATTTTAGATTTGATAATACGAAACGTTTTCTACTTTTCACTCGTTAGTTTTGCATCTCGGGACATCTGATTTGTTGTTAGATTCTCGACAGCTAACATTTTTCAGTTAAGCCAGAAATCATCCAGAATTCAATCAGCACTAATCTGCGAGTCGCACAGCTAAGCTGATAGAAAGAAGACGCCAGCGACGTTCCGCTGAATACTGATCAGCTCTATCGAAATTATTCCATTGCCGCAGCTGTGATAGAAAAATATTTATAAATAAAAAATACGGCGTCTAGCAGTATTCTTAAGAATCACGGCTCCAAGTTAAATAAGTGATCACCGCCGGCGGGACGTGATCGGCGAGTGAATGAATGTCACCTGATACTAATCACTTGCTATGGAGCTATATCTTTTTGCTGTTTTCATGATACCGTGGTTCTTAAGAACGTGTTTGAGCAAGATTTTTCGAGAGATACCGAGATTTCATTGCGGTTACGGATTGTTTTGGATTTGTATCAAATTCAACATTCATCACTGCCTCTGCAGCTGTGTGCCCTTTCGAAAATACACCCCTATTTGCATATGACAATGCATTGCACCAAATGTCAACTCGATATCCAAATATATTCGTAACGGACATCGGTCAGTTATTAATTTTAAATAGAACCGAAAAGGTCGATAGATTGGTTGTGGAAGCGACGGGCGAACCCGCTAATCGATCGCTCTGTGTGCACTGCACGCTGGCTGCTGCACCTCCCTCTCTTTCAATCCCCAGCGATTCCCCATCACCCATCCCCTTCGCTTCGTTATTCATCGGCTCTAACTAGACTACCGGGTGGGTAGTCTGCCTCCCGTATTCTCCCGTATTTAGACTGCACTATCTAATTTATGTTTTAAATAGTCCGCTTCAAAAGTAGTTAGGACGGGACGGTAACGACTATATTCTACGGTTATCGTTATGAGAGCGTGCGAGCGGTAATGGTCTATATCATTATAAATTTGTCTGGGTAAGTTCAGATGGCACCTGTTATGAATGTGCCGCAATCCCGCCCTTTAAGGGCTGACCTTTATAATTTGATTTGTTTTATCGTTCTTTGGAGTTCGCCGTTTGAAAGTGGAGCTTTGTTGCAAAAGGTTCATTGGACATCAACTTTCAATTGTGGCGGGGCCTTGGCACGGGCTCGAGCCGGCTTAGAAATAGTTGTGGCATTTGGTGTCGCTGGTACTGCCAGCTTCGAAACGTTTGCGCCAGGTTTAGCGTTATCGTGGCGAATTGTGTCTTGATTAACTGATACTTCTACCTACTGCATCTATGTTTTTATTTGCACCTGCTGCTTCTGTTCCATTTATGTCTGTATCTCAGTCGTATCTACGACCACACCTTAATTTATCTATATTGTAAATATACGTCGCCAGCCTTTTGGGGACCTCACCTGCGGTCGGTGATCTGAGCTCTGTTTTCTATCTGTAGGCGAACTTAGATAGAAAACTGAGCCCATTTTTATTTCTTATTATTATACCGATTACCTTAAAGTTTTTAATGTTATTATAGTTTGTCTTTGTAACTGTGTTCTAAATAAATTTATTGTAAATTATGCTTATTGAATTTATAATCACTCCAAACATGAAGCTTTGTTTTTGCCTCGTTTTGTTCCCATTTAATACAATTTATTACAAGTTTACAATAAAAACTGATTTCGTTTCGCCATATCCAACCAAAGTTTTGGCTATCTGAGTTGGCATCACCAAAGTGCGCCTGCGCCGCAGTCTGCTTACATAACGCACCTGCCATATCGGGCTCTACCACACCTCACGTTCACTCGCTCATTCTATGAATTACTTATAGGTCGTAGACCCTTATTTAATTCAGCTCTGATTGTAACCTCAACTACTGGTTAACTAAGACCTCTGGCAAATCGCAATGTTTGTATGAGAAATCCAACATTTGGGTCTTATGGCTGTGAATTTTGGAGACTGAATTATTTCTTAGAAAAAACTATATTTTTTCTTCGAAACAAGAAACAAAGCAACTTAACAAATGATTCTACTTATTATATTTATGCATAAGCTAATAACAAGAAATAATAGTAGGTACTATGATTTTTAATTTTCTTCATGGAAACGACTTAATATTTTTTGTACCAACCATTAAATGCTATAATTTTATTTGTGGTTTCGTTTAGCTGTGCTACTCGTAAGCGTTTGAAAAAATTGATTGAAGAGTCTGCAATATAAACCAACTAGATTTTTCAGCTTATAATCTCTTAAAAACATTGAGAGTAAATCTTTGAACAAGACTTGCGGCACTCGAGATCTTGTAAAACAAATAAATTGATCGCGGTCGGTGCTTTTCTTTCGCATTTCGTAAACTCTTTAAATTCTCTAAATCCTTCAACAACCCAAGAACGAGAGCCGACTCTTTAAACACGAGAGCTCTAGTCAACTAACACCTACGGAATGAAATTTTAAACTTTTATAGACAGAAATCTCTCATTGATCTACCATCTGCTTTTTGAGTGTAAATTTACACTCGATTAATTTGCTACTGTCACTATTCACTAATATCTTATGCACCTTGTAGGTCAATGACCTGCTTGAGATGGAAAAGGGCCTTGTGACCGATGGCGATGGTAAAAGATTATAACTATAATGTTTTGCGATTATGATCTATGTTCATAGTATTGCTTCATAGTGTTCATAGTGATGTATATATCTATTTTATTTTATTTTTACTATTGCCCATGGGCGATGGGCTGATCACCTGTCACCATGGTTCACCATATCCATCTTGGGACTTTGAATCAGGAGTGGCTGCAAGTTTTCTTATGATTACTTGTGGCTCTGTCCACCCCATTAGGGATACGGGTGTGATAATATACATACTTTGCTTAGCAGTTGGATGAAATAGGTTAGATAAAAAAAGTTATCAATAGGCAAACATGACTTAAGGCAAAATAAGTGTAAACGATGATTGCAGCATTGAAATAAGTGGTCCTTCCATTCCTCTGAGACAGGCGAGTGATGAATGAGACCTTCATCCCAGCTAAGAGCACAACAAAATACCCATGAAACATATAATGTTTCACAAAAATGCTTACGTAGTCTCTCACGTTGCAACATTGTGATTTGTTACGCCCAGCGGACGATAAATCGGTGTGGGTTCGCCGGTTAATACACGGGATTAGAGCGTCGAGCATCGCTGTAAACGGAGATATACATCAAGCGGACTTACCTAACCCCCCGCTTATACCAACTATATCGTCTTATGTTTTTAGAAATCATATTGTCATATTATTAAACTTCTCTGCTGGACTGGGAGTAAAGAAAAAACAGAATGCGTTCGGCTGCTTCTCTCCCCGAGCATGCGTAAAAGTCGACTAAGGGATAGTATCCTCCAACACGATGAGATACAATAAGCAAGTATTCCCAAGGACGGTTGACGTCAGGCAGGCAGCCGGTCATAAAACACTTTAGCCAAAACTCTTAACCCCACATAGAGTGGGATAAGGGCAGGAAGGTTTGTGTGTTGTTAGTGTTTCTTTTTCGCACCACGAATATTTTATTTCATTTTCATCGCAACTTTTCGTTCCATGTACCTATTAATTAATTAATTTATTTAATTTAGTGTCACCAACATTAGGTACACCCCAATTCACTAATTAAAAAAAACAAGCTTAAATCTAAACATATCAAGTGCAATTATAATTTTAGGAGACAGATAGTGTGCTATTAGGATTAGAGCGAGTTACAGAATAGAAAAAGAATAGAAAATAAATTAATGACGTAATTTTAAAATGTTTGCTGCTAAAAACTAGTTCTTAAAAGAAAATAATGATAATAATCTTGTCTTTTCATTATACTAATCGAATATCGTCGTTAAACTGGAAGCAATTCCTTTTACAACAATTTGTTGCATTAATTTGCATATCAATGTATAATTGTATCGTTATTATGGGAACGGAATGCAAATATTCACCAATTCGAAGGTTAGCTGCTTTTGACTAGAGATTTATGAGTTTTGGTGTAATAAAACCAATAAATAGGTAGGTTGTCTTAATTAACGTTTTATCAATATTTTCTTAATTGTATACTCTTGCAATTTAGTTTGATTTATGCATTTGAAATTTGCTCCCATAATATATCATGTCACAAATTAAATTGTCATGTCTTCTCTGCTGGACTCGGAGTAAAGATAAAACATAGAATTCGTCCAGCTGCTTCTTTCCCTGAGCATGTAGTAAAAGTCGGCTAAGGGATAGTATTCTCTCCAACATGATGGACCATCCATAGGTATGGGTGATGGGGTGATTACCCCATCGCCCATACTTATGGATACCTGACACCATGGTTCACCATATCCATCTTTGGACTTTGAATCAGGAGTAGCTGCAAGTTTTCTTACGATTACTTGTGGCTCTGCCCACCCCATTAGGGATACATGGCATGATAATATGTATGTATGTAAGTACAAATCAAAAATAGAAAAACTGTCGGAAAAGACGAATTCCAAATAGTACAAACAGCATGTGGGCAATGGATGATAACATTGTTTTCTTTCTAGTTGCACTGAAATAAATTCCCGTACAAATAAATTGCATTATCGCCTTGCGGCTCTTGAATAAACTATTGATATTTTAATCTTGCAACAAACATTTTGAGTAGTGCCGTGTCGATGATAAATATAGTTACATAGAACTCCATTTTATTATAGTACAATGACCGATAGAAAACACTGCGGCAACGACGCTACGCCTTGCAGGACACCGTTTAGAATTCCTAGTTTCGAGCTATATTCAGATGTACCAAGATGATTTGAAGCTACTGAATTGGAAACCACTACGTCAGACATTGATAAATGTTGCGTGCGATTCTTCTGTGTTGCCAATTCAATTTGGCAAGGCTCATATCAGCTAGCCTTGTCTTGCTCCGTACGTTCATGGTGTTCTTTCAACGTCTTACCGTGATTATATTATTTAGCTATTAAGGCCACCGGATGTATGTTATGTATGATAAGTGGAACACATTTGAATGGTTGGATTAAGGCGTTGGTCTCCATAAGGGCTTCATCGTGCTAGTTAATGAGTCACTTACGCAAATGCTTATTTATAGTCCATTGAATGAGCCGATAAATTTGATATTGCTGAGTGCTGCATCTGTCATATTCAAATCGTTTTATGTTACATGAATAACAACAGTTTTGTCTTCATTTGGATTATAAATTGTGAAAGATAACATTATACTGAATACAGTAGTACATAATTCAGCTTACGCATATAATTGTGATTTCATCATTTCTCGATTCGCTCTAAAATTTTCCTACTGTATCCATTGTGGCTTATTTATAGACTGCAAAATGCCGTCGTAAACATACACAGTAATGTTCGTCACCCAGAATAGCCGTAGCTACACTATGCGTCATACATTGTGGATAATTTGTAGTTTAGCCTAGAGCAATACTTAACATGTTATGTAAGGGTCGTGTGTATGTTTGTTGTGGTGATAGGTCCGTAGTAGTTATTTTACAATCTGCGTCGTCGCCTTGGAGCGGGCGTTATCCTCTGCGACGCGATACTGGGTTGAGGCTTATCGCACGTCGTGTAGTAGATGTAAAATGAAAGACGAGAGCGTTAGCGATTTGGATTTACAAAAAATTAAAAGAAAATGACCGACGACGAAATCGATAATTTCAATAATTATTTCAACGAGATGAAACTATTAATTACTAGCTGCTGCCCGCGGCTTCGCTCGCGTGGTACCCGGTACATGTACTATAACGGTGAAAAAGAAAAGGGCTATTTTTAGGGTTTTTCCAGCAATAATTCTAATTTTTCTCGCCGTAAAAACCATCCTTGAACTTCAACGAACATTTTAAAAAAAGATTTGGCCAAATTGGTCCAGGCGTTGTTGAGTTATGCGCTTACCAACACATTTTGCGATTCATTTTTATATTATAGATTGTTAAGTTTCACTGGCTTAAAAACAATGTTGACTCAGCTTTAATAAATCCTTATCGCCTCTTTGAAGCGCAGTTTAATCTTTTCACTAAAATAATTATTGACACGGACAGTAGTGGAAGTAAATCTTTAGTTAGTACTTATACCTATCTTACAAGTGAAATAATGAACATCATCTAATTACCAATAACTTGTTTTGTGTTTTATAGCTTAGCAACCTTTGTTCGTATTTAATACTCTAGTAAACTATGTTTATTTTTGATAACGCCATATCTACAAGTTTCCTTATTATGAGTTACTAAGTTATTACTATTATTTTTTACTTCAAGTTCTCACAGCGTTTATTGAACTCTACTATCGCTTATCGCTTCGTTCCTCACCGCATCCACTTCCCATGTTTACTTACATTTGTGTGCATTCAATAACTACGATAAAAAGCCTGTTTGAAACGCTTATATTCTATTTTATTTTATCGAAGCTAAATGTTTCTAGCGTTTCCTAAGTAGGTTGAATGGTGGTAATAGTTTTTCATTTTTATCGCACTGATATGCGAGTAGCTATTTGTTTTATCTTGCACTAGCATCTACCTACGGCTCCTCTCATGTTGTACCTACCGAAGAAAAAGTATTCTACATGTTATATCAGATCATCTTCCTCCATCGTTCCTTTAAGGTTTGGTACCTCTTTGGGGCAGTTTGTTTGGTAGCGCTTACTGGTATCTCCAGTTGTTCCGATACCTAGTCATACTATCGCTTGGGGCTTCGCCCTCTCGTAGACTTTTCATTACGTGTTTTTAGCTTTTTAATTCCAGGTCATATGCTAAGTTTCAGCCAAGTCCGTTCACCTGTTCATTCAGTATCACATAACCTGTAGCATTTATAATATTAATAGTGTGATTTGTTTTGTAGGCGACGCGTGGGGCGCTGATAGTGCTTCTTCATTCATTCGTATTAAATTATTGTCGTTTATCTGCAAAATTGATGTCTAGTCGCCAATATTTTATGAATGAAAAATCGTTACAAAATTCTTAGATAGAAATGAAATATCGACCAACTAGTCTGTTAATCATGATGTAGCATTATCTGTGATTCTTTTTTTAATAAGTATTTTCCTTAATTATTTCGATAGTGTTCTTAGAATATTATCGCATACAAAGTTTATTTTTGCCTAGTGGAAATTGAATCTATTTAAAAAAATTAAGCTCGGTTCCAATAGTCTAATAACGAGGGTTCTTTAATTACCATAACAACGTTGTTTTTCTGTCGAATAATTTATGACGCTTTTTGACCGATAGCAACATAGCTATTGTAATGAAGGATCATTCTGTCATATTGGAACCGACCATAAAGCTATTCTTATTTCGATTGTTTATACTTTTTTTCTCCAATATCCATCCAGTTTATTCTATTGCGTTCGATATTTCCAATTAATTCGTATCGTAATTAGGTGGATGTGTTGCTCATTAGCTCGCATGAATGCTAATTGATTGTAATACATTGCTGGCACGTTCTCTTGCGTTACTTTATATGTTTGTTGGCTTGTTTATTTGTTATTTATTTACGTTAGCCGTTATTTACACAATTAGTACTTTTTTAAGTTGCTACATGTATTTTCAATATTTCAATTTATAGTTAATAGTATTTAGTCAAAACAATGCATACGTTTTATGTATTTATTTCAATTTATTATAATATACATAACTAGATGCACAATATTTACCTAACATGCATTCATATATTTCGTATCTCAGTTATTCGCTTCACTGAGCCAAAAGGGCAAAAACATGCAGTTGACTAGTCTTCAGAACGTTACTTGTCTACCTCTATGTCTTTGTTTATGAAATCCAACGACAATTGTACTTCAAAGAGCTTTTAGCTCTAGACAACTAAACTTATATTTCCACTGTATTCTTAGTTCGTTTGTTGTGTTAATATTCGTTGCTTGTTTATCCTGTGTCACTTGTCATGTTGAGGATTTGAAAATGTCGTGTTCTATAGTAATTCAGAGAGCATTGGTGGTGTAGTTGGTAGTGACCCCGCCTTGCGATCCTAAGGCCATGGGTTCAAATTCGTTCGTGTACCAATGGATTTTATGTGCGAAAAAATTATGTGCGCTATACTAGTACTCTCACACGGTGAAGGAAAACATCGTTAGGAAACCCGCGACTTAGTCAGCTCCGCACGTATTGACCATGTCTTTCCTGTGGACAAGGTCTACTAAGCTGAGGATGGACTAGGTACTGGGCAAGCCTACTCCATCTTAATTATTTCCCGGGCACTACAGCGTCCTGTTTGTGAAGGTAAAAGATGCCTCCTGACGCTGTATAAATCATCTACTATTAAATGGTAAAATGCCTTAGTTATATAGTCATTGAACCATAGTGATGACGTTTTCATAATTAATTATTTTAAATAATACTAAAAATTTTGCTTGATTTAAAACACCGTGGTACTTTTCCATTATATTCCTTGCCTTATCAATGTTTTACTCTTTGAATCCGGTCATACGGTACAGTTTTATAACAAACATTGTAATTAATCTCTACTATTTTCTGAACAGAGCTGCTTGTGTATACGTGTAGTAAACAAAAGTATTCATTCTGCTATTTGAACCAGTCCTGTAGACACGTTATATCTATGTGTGTCATAAATTAATAAACTGATGTGTCTGTACACCACTACCAATGCAAATTCATCCGAAGATCTTTCTCCTTCAAGTATCACTTCCATATCAGTGAGAGCAATTTCTCCGCTAATAAATTCAACTTTATCATCATAAATGCCACTCTCGTTGTTGCCAGTGACAGATAACTACGGGTCTGTGTCTCTACAAACTGGTTTTTAATGTAAAATAGTCTTTATCCTACCGACTTAGAATCCTTAGTTATACAATAGATTTTTTAATGTTCTGTTTGAAGACTTTTGGAATGGATTGCGTTAAAGATGACCATGAGTAAGAAAGGATTTTATTTAGATGACGGCTGATAAAAATACATGTTGCGCTAACCCCACATACATGGGATAAGGGCAGGGAGATAATGATGGTCAGACGTACATATCTTCTGTATGTAGTACTAGCTGCCGCCCGCGGCTTCGCTCGCATTGTACCCGGATAAAAAATAGCTTATTATGTTAATCCAGTACGTGTACTATGTATATTCCAAGTTTCATTCAAATCCGTTTAGGCGTGATTGAGGCACAAACATCCAAACATCCAAACTCACAAACTTTCACATTTATAATATAAGTAAGATTATACTCTGTGGGAAGGCAACTTTGCAAAACAGATAGCTAGTGTCGCGAACCAAAAGTGCAGGGTTATCGGTGCATGGCAAATGGTTGTGTGGACACCAACTGATAGTGTAATCGTTTGTTTTATACTCATTTATCGGTTGTTTTTAGATGTGATGTATATTTAACATTCAGTACGAGATAAATGAAAATGTAACACGCGTAATAAAATTTTGATATCTGTAAGAACAAAATTCTCTAATACTACTAGTCGTATCTCTAGTTCTTTCAAACCAGCGTGGTGAAAGGATTTTAGTGCGCCTCAAAGAGGCTCCTTTCGTGAATAAATGTGTACAAAATGCTCTAAAGGCCGTAAACGTTTTTATTACTTATTGTACTTTGATAAAACCCCGATAAAAACTAGTCTATATGTTATTCCAGCACACGTACCTATTATGTATATTACAAGTTTCATTCAAATCCGTTTAGGCGTGATTGAGGCACAAACATATCGTCACATCCACACACACACACACACACGTCTTTACATCCTCACAAACTTTCGCATTTATAATATTAGTAGGATTGACGGTATCGTAATAAAGTTTATTATAGATTCATGCTTATATTAAACACGCCCAAACACACCTTTGTTCGCTTTGTCCGAACACAGCTAATGTATTTTTTGAATTTGTAATGGTAAATATTTATTTTACATTACTTTAATCAAATATTTATCTTTCTCTCTTGCTGGTTTATTTGTTAACAATAACCCAGACTGCATATTTTCGCGCAAAGTTTCAACAAACGAGTCTAAACATGCCCATGACCATTGTCCAATGATTACCTATGTATAAATAACTTTATTATATCGTTATGTTTATGATGTACATAAATTATATAACAGATTGCCTGTATAGTGTCTATCGTTGATACATAATCATGTCTAGCTATTTTTTGATTAGTAGGTATGTTTTGATTTATACCGACGACGTTTGTTTTTCCTTGATTACAGTAATTTTCTCTATAAATAGATGTATCATTATCTCCTGGCAAGTATGTACCTACTATATTCAACATTTAATTGTAGAATGGAACGTGTTATACCTATAGGTACTCTTGAGTCTTCTCTTACTACCCTGTTCTATTACCGGTCCATTCGGTAATGGTCCAGTTTTGGGTTACCATCTGTCCCGATTTGTCCGGATTTTTGGCTTAAAAGGAAAACGAGTAATAAAACTTAGATATACATGTAATATTACCCATACTCCATCCAAGTATTTCGACGACCTCAGTGGCATGGCGGGCGTGTGCTCGGTTGAGACGCAAGAGGCGCGGGTTCGATTCCCACTACGGAAGAAAAGTTTCTATGTTCTGCAAATATTTTTTGCGGGTCTGGATGTTGTAGTATTTACAAAAAGTATATAAGTATTATATTAACCAACTAAGCTTTGCTTAGTTTGGGGCTGGATAGACGTGTAAAATGACCATGAATATTTATTTATTTAATTTACCTTTGACATTGAATTGACAGACATTTTTTGTTGACAAACTTACGGCATTTTAGTGTTTTAAGTAATAAATAGGGTATATAAATATAATAAGGCATTTCTTTTATAACGCATGTTAATGTTTACTTTTACAAATCATGGAACAGTTACGTTCTCTTAGCTCTCATCTTTCAAAAGTAAAATAAAGAAGTGGACGACGAAGTCCTGTCCAAAGTTTGCTTATCAATTTTCTGCTGTACTTGTACTATATACTCTGATTGATTGTGATTGTCCGGTGGAAAAGAAAAGGATGTAGAAAACGGTATTAATGGGTGAATATCTTTTATTTTTTACATCGTTTCAATAAAGTAGGTGCAAATATTGACTCAGCTGAACTGAGCACGTGTTTATAGCTAGAAGACCTTAGACATAACAGAGAATACCAGTCCTTGTTGCGTTTTATCGGCTGGTTATCTAAGGTTAATATTTTGCTAAGGAATTACAAAACATATTAGATTTTTATAGAAGTGAATCATTTTTTATATAAACGACGATTTGTTATGATTAGACTTTGTGCTATAAGTATCTATTATCAAGTACTATGGTACCTCAAGAACAAAACTCGGAAGAAAAATTTGCAGGGCACTTTGACTTTTTTTGGCATCCACCACCGACAATAGATTCGTACACAATTTAACTACAGCAATATTTTTGTACAATACCGTTAGCGTTGCTAATTGCCATTGTATTACTGGTCTTCGACAAACAGACGCCAGTGTTAGCTAAGTTTAGACACAGACGGAATTTAGTGGGCTTTTATTAATTGCATTTGCACTTTACTAATTGGCGTAAATTGTTGAAACTCAAAACCTACAACGAATCCATTACGAAAATAAACATCTAGCGTAAGGAAAATGCAATTTATAGTTTTATTTCAAAGTTCAATTAAAATTAAAAGCCTTCTCGAATATCTACGTCTTGTGTCATCTACTGTCCTTAGAACCATAAAGCCATTATGACCTTGGCTCAATGGGTACTGACATTACAATACGGCTAACGATAAAACGACGTCTGGATAAGTAGTTTTCCATGTTGTGTACAGTATCGTCTACAAAACACGGCTCCAACAACGTTTCAATTCTTTTAGCAACCGACATTTTTCATTCCGATTGCAGCCATCAAAACGTGTCCAACAGGACCACCCAATCAATTAGTTCCGACGAATTTACGACATCTCGTTCATCGAGGGACAGCATTTTATTGTCAGGCAACATTTTAATAAAAATGTCACCGCTCAGCCTCGCCGATGGAGACCTCATCAAAATCGCATCAAACCTCCCACACCCTCAGCTCCCATTCGAGCATTTTTAACACCCATTTGAATCTAAATTTTACTTTTCTCTCGTTGTGACGAGTCCTCCGACACTTCATATCCTCCCGAGACAGTGCGCAATAAAAATAATAACACGGTACCTGGCTCACCTCGCGAAGGTTTTACTCGAAATCTTCGTATAAAGTCGTGAATATTTTTGGCATTTCAGCTTAGCGTTAAATTAAAATGCCTCAAGACTTTTCACTATCGCTGAATTTGCTCTCTTCGCCGCGTCATATGGAATGTTTGGGACGTGTGGTTAATTCACGCGAGAAAATATCTCAAGAACACAACGTTTTTGCGGAAATTCGCTGTACCTATAAAATAGAACAAGGTACGAATATTATGAATAACTCTGCAGAATATTTCAGTCCCATCTATTTCCTTGTCCCTTTTGTGGTATTTTGCCTTTGCGAAGATTAACAAATTGTTCTCTTGGAGAATTCCTCGCTTGAAGCTCTCAGTCCGTATTTACAACTGAAAAATATTTATTAGTCTTTTCAGTCTTACTCAAGTTTATACATACAGCGAGCTATTTTTAGTTACTAATAGCAGTATACACGCATACTGCGAACACTTAGTGAAGAGTGATGTAAACATAAACCCACAGCATTTATAAAGTAAAGCAATCTAGCTACATTGTATTCGGGGTGACCCAAGGTGAATGCATAACTTCTACATGATAAGATTCATTACTCTGTTGTTTATCTGGAGACAAAACTTTAAGAAATATTTTCCAAGACGCTAGAACGGTAGTAGTAATAATATGGCAGAATCCTTACGCAGGAAAATTGCAGGGGAAGAATTCAATTGCATTACTGTGGAAATGCATTTTCAGATACAAAGAGCAAAAGTATTAGCGTGAAGCTCTCAGACAATGGCAAACACGAAGCGGAACGAACCATCGGGATAAATGTATCGAGCACCACAAATACCACTCCAAGACTTATTGTTTGAGATGCCACTGTTGAAATATTGCTACTCCAACCTCTTCGAAAATATTTTAACTGAATTGCTTTCGCAACCTTAAATTGCAAACTGTTTTTTCTCTCTCGAATCGAGCTTAAAGATTCAATTAAATAATTTTATCGGTTTCAAATCCATAGTATTGGATATCTTGTTGCGGCTAATTGGATTTGCGGGAGGTGGTACCGCATTTTTCCCGCCTTTCAACGCTCTCTCATTTCGCTTTTTGTATTTTATTTCTTAGCGGTTGTATTCACCGGAGTGCGGACGACGGCAAAATATAATAGGAAAAGTTTCATTTGGCTAATTAAAAATAAGCCACCCCTGAGAACAATCCAGATTTATTGTCATTATAGCCTTTAGTTGGCGATGTCTGGTGTTTCATAATGGAAGCTCGTTTGTGCACTTGACTATACTTACAGACAGATACTCTAAACAATGTTGTTGATTGTGTAGCCTTGAAAACAGTCTGTGTTTAAAAAAAAATAAAAGTTACTCGTGAAAAAAAAATCTCTACCATGATCTTGAATACGAGTGGGAATAAATTACAAACGTTTAGTTATACAACATACTTAGTTAGATTCCAGTTTGTCTTTCTTGCGTTTCGATACAGTTTGTTGGGGTGGCACCCCATACAGCTCTTTAATTATTGCATCACCTTCAATTCGGAAAGTTTTAATGTGTGTACATTCGTTCGGCGGAACGTCGAGTGCTAACGACGCTTCGAGCACTCTCCATGCCTCTCATCTCCTCGTCGCAGCGAGCACTTGCTCGTTGTTTGAACATCGAAACAAACGCACAAAACCGCGATTAAATTTCGCCCGACGAAATACAAACTTTACTCTTAATGTGTTTTAAACTCGATTCTACGTTCGTGGACTTTATCCGCGGAGGCACCGGAAGACAAGCGTTTGAACCCTCTGAGACCGCCTAGTTTTCCGGCTGCCAAGTTTCCTCGCTATGTAAATTCAAGCATAATTAGAAGCTACGACCGTGTAGCCGAATGGCCTCAGTTCGTGTTAACTGACTTCTGGTCTGGCTGAATCTTTCGCTGCGACTCTCCGGGCACTTACTCGAACTCATCAAAAAGTTTTATGCGCCGGTTTACGGGCACTGGTTACGTACCTTTGGGGACTGAGTCACCTCCGTCCGTGGGAGCATACCCCTATCCCGTAACCCCACACGTAGTCCCTGGGTGGTGCAAAGCAGGTGACATCATACTGGTGGTAGGCAAAGCCGAGGTTAGTGACCACCCACCAGACAAAACCATGACGCCAAACAGCCTGACTGTGTTCCGTCATGATGTCTGGTGACACCACTGAGAAGTCGGGTCAGATCAGGGGCATCACTGTAGAGAATGGGGTATATGCTGGATCGTTGCATCGGGAGGCTAGTTATGGAGACCAGCGGGATCCGAGGCACGGTGCCGCCGCTGGCCGACCGGAGTCAGTAGGGGGCCCAATTGTGGGTTAGCCACCCATGAGAGGCTGCCCCGCCAACTGCCGAAAAATCCCAGGGATGAGTCATCGTGCCGGTTGGCTACCGGACGAGAGGGCACGATGAACATACCTGGGGGGGCTCGGGCGTCCCCGCGGTCTCCATCTCTGGTCCCCCATTGATGTATACGACCCCGGTATGTTCCTCTGAATCTACAAGTGTGATGTCCTCGTTCTACTGCTGGCTTCCAACCTATTATCATCTAACTAAAATGAAAAGAAGCAAAAGGTTGAATAAAATTCCACAGCGGCTGCACTCCCTCTCGCTCAAAGTGCACCTCACTAACATCAGAGGCCTGCACTCAAATATCATTCCTGTCCATCACCATCTTGAGACAGAGAAGCCGCACCTCTTGTTTCTCTCGGAGACGCAGATCAGATGTCCATCCGATACCTCCTACCTCTCTTACCCAGGCTATAGCCTTGAACATAAATTTAAACAAAGAGCGGGCGTATGTGTATACGCCCGGGATGACATTTGCATTCGGCGTCTTCGTAAGTTTGAAGACCCCATTTTCTCAGTACTGTGGGCTTTGGTGGACACTGGAATAGAGAAGATTCTCTATGCTTTTGTCTACCGATCGCACAGCGGAGACCTGGAGACGACCAGGCTTATGGAATATCTCAGTGAGTCAGCGGATGCGGCCCAACTTGAGTACCCGTCGGCCCAACTAGTGTTTCTGGGGGATTTTAATGCTCATCACCAAAATTGGCTATTCCCATACCGGGACACCGATCATGCTGGATATGAGACACGAAGGCTTGCCTTGATGTTAAATCTCACCCAGCTGGTCCAAGGTGCTACACGGGTGCCTGACGTTGGTACGCATACTGCTTACTGCTTGGACCTTCTGCTGACAACCGATCCAGACCGTTACTTGGTGTCGGTATCTTCACCGCTTGGTACTTCCGACCACTGTCTGGTGAAATCTGTATCCGTCTACTCCCCGCCCGACCCCAGCCCTAAGGGCACCCGTCGGATGTGGCGGTACAAGTCAGCTGATTGGGATGAGATGCGGTCATTTTTTGCATCTTTTCCATGGCAGCCTGTATGCTTCTCTTCTGGTGACCCCTCTGCCTGCGCCGACGCCGTGACGGATGTGTTACGTTTGGCAATGGAATATTATATTCCATTCTCTGACATCTCATCATCCGGTAAAGCTCGCCCATGGTTCGGGCCTGAATGTGGACGCGCAGAAGCGCTGAAACATCAGGCATACCTGGCCTGGGCTGATGCTCGTAAGCGTAAGACAGAGGATATACACGAAAAGAAGAGAGCCTTTAACAAGGCCGCCAAGTCCTGCAAAAAAGTGCTTCGGAAGGCTCGCTTTGATCACATTAGCCGAATTGGGAACAAACTGGCTTCCTACCCAGCAGGTAGTAAAGCGTTTTGGTCCCTGGCTAAGTCGGTCGAGGCGAATTTCTGTCACTCCTCATTGCCTCCACTGCAGAAGCCTGATGGGACACTAGCCCACACCGCTGAAGAAAAGGCAAATTTATTTGCATCACTTTTTGCGGAATCTTCACGTCTTGATGCTGGTAGCGCGGCTCCGCCCACACTTCCTAGAAGCGAGTTTGTCATGAATGACATCCACATCCGACAAAAGGAAGTTCTAAAGACGCTACGCAATCTTGACGTGAATAAAGCTAGTGGCCCTGACGGTATTCCTGCTGTTGTCTTAAGGACTTGCGCGCCTGAGTTGTCTCCAGTGCTAACACGTCTTTTTCGTCTCTCTCTTGAGGTTGGTCAAGTGCCGAGTTCGTGGAAGCTTGCCAACGTGCAACCTGTGCCCAAAAAAGGTAGTCGTGCTGACCCTGCTAACTACAGGCCCATTTCGGTCACCTCCATACTCTGTAAGAGCATGGAGCGTGTCCTGAATCGCAGGCTTTTGACATACCTTGAAGCTAATGATCTCCTCAGTGACCGACAATATGGTTTTCGCCGGAATCGGTCTACTGGGGATCTTCTTGCGTATGTCACCCACATCTGGAGTGAAGCCATCGAGAGATACGGAGAAGCACTAGCTGTTTCTTTAGATATCTCTAAGGCTTTTGACAGGGTCTGGCACGATGGCCTTATTAGTAAGCTTCCATCTTACGGCTTGCCTACTGGTTTCTGTGCGTGGATATCTGACTTCCTGCGGGATCGATCGCTGCGAGTGGTAGTTGATGGCCGCTCGTCCGATCAAATGGCAATTAATGCCGGTGTTCCCCAGGGGTCAGTGCTTTCTGCAACACTCTTCTTGCTACACATCAACGATCTGCTGATTCCTGGTATCTTTGGGTATGCAGACGACAGCACGGTTGTAGAAAGCTACACCTCTAGCGCACGTGCCAGTGGGCCTGACATCATATGTCTCAGAGACACTATGGTCGAGCGGCTGAACAAGTCCCTTAAGGCTGTCTCTGATTGGGGCGATGCCAACCTGGTCAAGTTCAATGCCAGTAAGACACAGGCGTGTTTATTCTCCGCAAAAAGGAGACCATTCCAACTATCTCCTTCTTTCCGAGATGTATCTGTACCGTTAACTGACTGCCTCGACCTTCTTGGTGTCACTTTAACATCGACTCTAAATTTTGGATCATACATTGAGTCAAAGGCTCAGTTAGCCTCGAAAAAGCTAGGTATCCTCTCGAAGGTGAGACGCTATTTCACTCCTATGCAGTTGCTCACTTTGTACAAAGCGCAAGTTAGAGCCTGCATGGAGTACTGTTCCCACCTTTGGGATGGCTCTGCTAAGTACCAGCTACAGGCATTAGAGTCGATCGAGAGGCGCGCCAAGAAGCTAATAGGTGACGACTCTTTGGTTGAGTCTCGGCTACAAAGCCTTGAGCATCGCCGTAGAGTCGCCAGTTTATCGGTCTTTTATCGGATACATTTCGGAGAGTGTGCGCAGGAACTGTACAATTTAGTTCCGCCGTCCCCCTTCTTCCATCGGACTTCCAGATACCCGGAAAGGCGCCATCTGTACATGGTTGACATTCCAAATGTTCGTACTAAGCGCTTTGAGTCCACATTCTTCATACGAACTGCAAAAATGTGGAACTCTCTGCCGGGGTCTGTATTTCCTGAAAAGTATAATATGGGTGTCTTTAAATCGAGAGTCAATAGGTTTCTTCTAGGTAAGCGTGCTCCATCTTAGACCACACTGTTACTTAACATCAGGTAGAGTGTGGTCAAACGCAAACCTATTTCGGTTAAAAAAAAAAAAAAAAAAAAAAAAAAACCTAGTAAACTACGACGATTGCGAGACAAAGCGTGATCGGATTGACTAAATAAATAGTCTGTGTCGGAGTGCTCATCAATCTTGCAGTACAATAGTAAATTGTGCAAGTTCGCTGCACAACGCTCGGGTTCGTCGGCCGCGACCTGCAACCTCACTAAACTGTCGTGAGCGCGACACTTAACAATTTAATTGTCACTCATTAGTCCTGAGGCGACGACTGCAGCGCCGTTCTAATTAACTTGGTAATTCATAGACATTTCATTAGCTGAGAACTTGTTCAAACCTCTTGCTATTTCGCGCCATCAATCATTTGAATGTGTGGAGCGAACATCTGCTTCATCGGGTTGAATCAATCACGAGCTCCGAGCTGGCTGCCGCTCGTGGCTAGTTATTTATCACTTTCCAAATCGACGACAGGAGTCAGACTGTCGCAATATACAAATGGAGAGGCGAATGTTGTGATTGAGAATTGAATAACAAAATATTGGGCACGAGTGGAATAGACGGTGCTACGGAGTCGGGTGTCGAGATATCGCGCCAGTGTTTGGGGGCCGGATGACCCGCCCCCTCCTCGTCTCTTGGCAAACTGCACTGCTATACTGCAAATCATAGTAAGTTTGTTTGCGTAGGTCAACGCTCTCGGCGCGGGTACGTTTTATGTGTTCCTGGTGTCACGATGTCACTAATAATAGATCGGAATGCCTCAATATGCACACTGTAACGTTTGTTACTTATGCGAGGAGCATTCTCTTCCATGTGTAGACGCCATGTAGCCAATCGAGCGTGCAATCGCTCCATACATCACAATTAACATCGCTAACCAGACGGAGCCATTTCCAAACGAAGAACAATGCTTTATTAACCCATACAGGCGGACCGAGAACGGGGTTGGAGTTACGCTTTGACAGTTCATAATAATATGTATAATTAAGGCATGTTGCCTGCGCTGCAACATCGACTCGTTAAACTTTCATTATTATTATTCACAAATTGCTTGTACGTCAATCGTGCTCCACAATCGATCTGTGGCGTTGAGCCTTTGTTTGACTTCGACTCCGAATTCAGCGTAATTGCCTTTCAGCCTTTCATTATTCAACTTTATGCAGTCATTTACTCGCGTTATTACGAAGGGAGAGTTGGTGTAAGTGTCGTGGGTAGATGCATTAATCGTAATATGTAAATGTGGGGTATGAAATATTGAAATAGCTGGCGTCGCTCATATTCCATTCGAGTGGGGTGAAGTCGAAAAGACAAACGAACCTATTCAAACTCGTTTATTCCATTCACAAATTGGTTTTTCTTTGTTGCAGATCGAAGACGAAGGTAACCATGGCAACGACGACACGAGACTCTTCATCCTGTCGACCCTGGCTGGTCAGCAGAAGCCTCGTGTGTCCTGCGCCTTGTGTCAAGAGACCTTGCACGTCTTCGACCGGTATCCACTTGTTGACGGCACCTTCTTCTTGAGCCCCCGTCAGCATTCCAGCAGCGCTGTTGAGGTAAGAAAAAGTATTGATTAAATGAACTTCAACAGTTTATGCACCTCTGGTACTTGTTCTGGACGGTAATTCTCTAAGTTTTGTTAAGAGTAGACGTGTAATAACTGCTAATAATTCATTATACATTGCACATTGTCACTTTTAAAATTTGAGCCCTATTTTATAGCTCCTTAGATTATTATTATTACTGAAGCAGAAACTAAACTAGTTTTCGAACTCTAAAGTGATTAAGTACACTGCAATTTTAGGAATAAACTCAGCATCCGCTGAAGAATAGAAATAGATAAATGCAGTGAGAATGTTTTTATAGTGGAAGTAGGTACTCTCTCACTAAGAACGAAAGCGTATTTTGCTGTTTCCAGTATTTATTTTGTCTCTAGCTTTATTTCCACATCACAAATCCTCAGTCTCATGTTTGATACAACATGCAAGAATAACATTCCGTCTGTTTGTTCATAAACTCAAATAAGATCCGAAAGTTTATTCAACAGAATGTCCCTCAGCTCAGGCGAGAACGTAACTTGCTGTTTATCCAGCGAATTATGAGTTGAGATGCTTCCTGGTTTGTTTGGTGTTAGAATTAGCATACATTCACCTCGTAGGGTGCACTTTTTGGGTAATCATTAAAACACCTGACTGACTGCAAACCCTTTCGGTCCTTTCTTTTTGTTTTTTGGTCGCAGTTCAGTTTTTGATTGCATTGTGTCTAAGGGTCTCCGCTCAGTAACACATTCTGCCGTTCTTTGACGGCTTTGTCTTTAGACCATGGACCAACGGTGTCGGTCGGGTATGGAACGGCTCAGTGAGCGGCGACCAAACGACTGGGTATATTTACTTACTTTCGGATCCTTTCAGAACTACAGTGACTCAGAGTATACATTTCAATGGGTACGTCAAAACTCCAAGGCAAAGAGGACTCGTGACGAAATCGAAAACATACATCAATTTCGTGGCGTGCCTTGCGAAACAAAAAGTGCTCGTGACCGATATACCTTAGCATACAGTCCTTGTATTACTCACTTAGCAACCCGAACCAAACAAAAGCGTTGTAGGAACTATACAGTAACCCACGTTGTATCTGTTGGTTATTCTGAGAAGTACTAACAGGTGAAAGTGGAGGGCCGCACGCAATGCTTGTTATTCCTGGAAGAAAATTCTGAATTATATTTAAAATTCTGTTTCTGAATTTATAATAGTTTTGAATTAATTTTCATTTGTGACAACTTACTACTTAAGCAAGAGTCAAATTTTTCTTATTTTGATAGTTTGTCAGGGTTTAACAGAATCTTTCAAGTAACCATAAAAACACCTAATACGTACGACTTTCGTACTGAATAATAATTGATTAATTAGTTTTTTCAAATTCTAAAGACAGCAACCTAGGTACGTGTACATACTATAATAACATTTATGCAAATTTTTATCCGGGTTTTTATTACTTGTCACAATAGTTCACCATATCTATATTGGGACTTTGAATCAGGAGTGACTGCAAGTTTTATTATGATAACTTGTGGCTCTGCCAACCCCATTTTTTATCCGGGTACCATGCGAACGAAGTCGAGGGTGGCAGCTTGTTCAATCGTATGACGTCTGCAAAAAACCGTGACTAATGTAGGGACTCTCCTGGTCTAAGCATTTGTGGGTAATGTTGACCATTCCTTACAGGTGACAGTGGAAGGTCGCACACAGTTCCTGACATGCGTGTGCATGGCGTGCCTGGAGCGCTACGAACCAGACCGGACCATCCGCTGCCGATTCTGCAATCAGAAGTGGGACGGATCCTCACTGGTGCTCGGAACTATGTACAGCTATGATATCTTCATGGCTACGCCGTGCTGCGCTGATCGGCTCAAGGTAAGCATCTATATACAGCTATTTTCGGAGCACTTGTGGTGTGGTGCCGCTTTTCAATTCTAAGATCCAGTCATTAATGGACTTGTTTTTTTTTTCGTTTTTGAGAAAAATTGTGAGCAGTACTCTGAAATGGTGACGGAAAAAATGGTCTTGTCGTAGAACCTGAAAAATATTGTTTTCCAGCCTACCGATAAACGAATATTTTATTATTTTAATCGACCTTTCCCAAGTTTAAAAGTAATTTTCTTTAACAATCCAGTGTAGTTTTGCTTTTGCATTTATCTGTTACCATATCTTTCAGAAATAACCTTACTTGTAAATGTGAATCTATATAGTTCGCTGTCTTGTACCAACTTCCTTTCCTCTACATAGTGTGAATTTTACGGCGCTATGACATCATAAAGATGAAAATAGCACGTAATGATGCGATATTTGCGATGTTGCTCTTTCTACCAAGTGTGTATGTGAATAGTTTGATCATCTGCGACATTTCATGAAGTGACTACTTCTGGAACATTCTCTCATGTTTAAAGTGCACAAAAACATAGTAGGAGAGGTCAATGTATCTCTTATTCCTTATAAACCCTCAAAAAGGTGTGTTTTGTTATTTGTCTGATCTGATCGTATGTTATTGTTACAGTGCAACAACTGCTACAAGCCCCTGCTCCACCCGCAACAGCGTCTGAACTATTCGGACTACTCTCACCCAGTTACTTGCCCGCACTGCCGGGTCAACGACACCCACTTTGTAAAGCCGCTGCCGTACTGCTTCACCAAACAGGTGTTCCCAATCTTCCAGCAGTGGCCATAACAGTCGGCGGTGCCGGGAACCTCTCCCGGCACCCCCCCGTACTCCGCCGACCCCTGGGGCATGGCGCTGTCCCCCCCGCGGCGCGCCTCGCCCCCGGCCCTGCGGCCCGTCGTCAACACGAGCATGGCCCGCGCCGACTCTATCACAAATGTACCGCAAGTCAAAACAGCTTATGAGACCGCTCTCGAATCCAAGTATAACAAGCTCTCGCCGACTCTCGCGAGCATCACGGAGTCTCTGTCGCTCCTCGGCCTGAGCCCGGAGGTAGTGGCTATGAGTCTCGGGGAATCTCTCGCAGAGCGCTATCTTGCCTCTATTCGGAACAAGCCGTGCCTGGAAAGCTCGCTCTTCAGCAACTGCATTCCACAAGGAGTGCCCGCCATCGAACCTCGGCTGCAACTTCTCTCCGACGATTTCTTGGACTACTTGAACACCATCGGCTACAGTGATTGACGTGGTAATTGGACTCAATGTGTTAACGTATTTGGACTCTAAATCTAGAATTAATTTCTGATTAAGTTGGTATTATTGAAAATAATTTTATGTGGTTTAGATCGTACTATTGATTTTATTTTAATTTTATTCTGGACTTTGTTGATTAGAAGTTGATTTTATCGGAAATGATGATCGTGTGATGCCAGAAATTGCATTTTTGTTTTCGGTCGATTCTTTATCAAGAGTTTTCCTTTTGAAGGAGTTTAAAAGCGAATTTTTAAATTATTGATTACCTTCTTTCAGTGATAGTGGTCCCTATCTGATAGGGGAAGTTTGACGGTGTGTTGTTTAGTTCAATTTAGTTTATTAGTTATGTTTTATTTTAGCAAAATTTTAAACTTTAACTTAAGTGTTAAACAATATTTCTAGGGTTTATTGCGATATTTTGTTTTGCCCACCAAAATGGCACTTGGCGTACATAGGAGATCGTATTACGTAAAATGCCATCAAGTTATCATGTTTAATATCATTTTCATAATTTACTTTTAATATTTTCAATTTCTTTATTAATGGTAGTGGACTTTAATTGTAAGAACATTATTGCTGTGTCACCAATAATATGATTAGCAAGTCAATGTCTATTTGTAAGGTTTGTAACTTTAAATTGTTATTTCATCTCTATACTTTCGATATGAGGGTAGTCTAATGGTGTTTCGCACGCAAGAGTTACGGATACGAGTATATTTTGGAATTGTGCCATATCAAAAAGAAACTAATGTTGGATCACAGAAACACCATTTTATTGTTTTTCTTCTAAACTATTTCGGCGATCTTTGTTATGTGAACGTTTGGCATGAATATTTAGGGTAAGTTTTGTACTATGAGTGTCTATTTATTAAGTGAATAGCGCTGCTAATAACATGGTAGGTGAGCGTACTCAGTAATACTTTAACGTTAATGTTTTAGAATAGGTTTTTATACATTTGATACTTACGAAACGTGATGACAAGTGATATAATTAGTGATAATGCGTGTTAGGTTAAGAGTGGTGCGGATTTGAGGCGTATTATACAGGATTTGGATGTAGTGTCGCCATGAATGGCAATTCCATTGAAGACTTGCAATTTTATAGAGTAAACACGTCGATACTGCCATTTACATTGTTCTATTCTAAATTAAAGGAGCTTGATAACTCTCGCTGTTTAAACAAAAAACAATCTGTTTCTATAATTTGGTTTTGACAACTCGGTACTAAAAACGATAAAACCAAAGATTTAAATCGTTAGAAACGCTATTCAATATTTTAATACCTTAATCCACATTAGAGGGGGGTTGAACTCTTACCTACCATTTTTTTTACTTTAACTGATAAACAATATTTGTTATAGTTTCATCATTTGTCAGGAGTTTTATACTCTAGGGCCTTATTTGCTATGAGCCAATGAAACTTGGCAGTTCGTAACTTGTTTGTAACGCGCCTCGTCGCGTTTTTGCAATACAAAATTGACATATAGAAATTACACGGTGATTCCACACAGATATCGTAATGAGTCCGCGTTAATTTAGCGAATAAGGCCCCTAGTAATAAAGTTTCCCAAAACGCAATGACAGCGCGTTCTAACAGTCTATTGGTAATCAAAAGTTATCAATTAATCCCTACGCAGTTTTCTACTGTGAGCGTTTATTTTAGTATTGTGGGCTTTTCTATGATTTAAATCTTTACCGAAAATCTATTTTTTCAATATCAAGCTCCGATTCGACTGAATACGAGCCGTCTCGTGTCGTAGTGCTAGGTCATACCATTCGCCATCCGCATCACTGCACCTCATCATCATTATCATCACGCACGGTTTGTGTGGTCGGCGACTGGCTTCTATTAGTGTAACCGAGCCTTAGATTGGCTGCCCTTGAACAAACAGGGGACGTAAACCTTTTTTCAAATTGTCAATGTCTGTTTAAGTAAATGAAAATTAATTCGAAAGTGGTATATTTTTCTGTCAGCAAAACTAATTAATAACTTAGTAACTGATGTGTAAAGTTCGATGGCCTGGAAAAAACCTATGAAAAAAGTTTACCTTATTATTAAAAAAAAATGTGTTTAATGTTGAAAAGACAGTCATGTCAGTTGACAGTTTATTAGATTATAGTTGCCAGTCGCCGTGTGTGGTTGTATTATACCTCCCTAACCTTTAATATTAGGTATCCTTCGCTTTAATATTAAGAGATTTACTACCTTTATCTTAAACAAACATTTAGGCGTAATAATTATGTAAATATGCCGTTTACATTTTACATGCAGATGCTTTTAAGAGTTTAATGAGGTACGTATAGTGAACTCACCACCACGGTACGAATGTCACTGTAAAAGTGACTATTTTAATGAAGACAACTACAAATGACAAAATGTTTCATTTTCACAGTCAATTTTATGGTGTTTACAGTTTCAACTGTGGTTTCGGAAAGGATACTATTGCATATTTCTAGAGTACCTAGCCGTAAATCGATAGTACATTATGATACAATATCAAAGATCCCTATTAATTTATAATAGCAGCCGCATCGCAATGACATTTCATATGTTAATCAATTTTAATTTTATCGAAGTTTGCTCGTTCGAATAAGAATTATATTTAAAGTTAAATGTACATTTAAAAAAGTAAGCAATAAAATATTTGAAAAAAAAAATTGACGAGCTGTTGTTGGTATATTTAGGAAAATATAAAAAAAAAGAACCAGATCATCTGATGGTGGCCATGTACAAATGTGAAGTGAAATGTCACTGCGATGCGCGCAAGTTTAGGTCAAGCGACAAATTATAAATCATATATTTCTAATAGTTAATACAAAGCCCATATTTAGATTTAATAATAATAGTACACTTGAATTACAAAAATCCCCATTCCGGTACAAAAAAAAGCGCTATTTAATAATGAACATATTCCAATAAATTATATCAAAATCCCCTGATTCAAAGTCAAGGCTGTTCATTTCCTATTTAATAGATAATTCAATATTAAAGATCTTTGAACATTTACACTTATAGTTATCTTACAAAAACAAAAATAGCGAATTATAGTAAAACCATAATGGCTATAAAATTTGTATTGGGCTTGAAAAATATTTTATCCCTAAAGTACATTATACAATTCGAATTTCAGAGTAAAATTATATTTAGCAAGAATAGATTTTTCAATGCATTGTACAAAAAATAAAAAAAAATACAAAAAATCTTTTTGGTATCTTTAATTATTTGTTAAAATAAAACGCTTTTAAAGGTTGTATGTAATATCGTACCTAGTATGAGATCGAAACAATAGTTTTGTTCTTCCCTTTTTATTACATTTACTGTTTGATTATTCAGATTTTTGTCACTTAGTTACTTGTTCATTTTCATTGAGTATATAAATTTAATTAAAATAATGTTGCCCTCTTTCTTAGTTTATTTGCCCACTATGTTGTATTAAATGACAATTTATTTAGACACCGATTTTCCAACGTCACGTTGAATTTATTATGGTGGAATTTAGTGAATTGCTTAAAAGTACAAAATAAAACAATTTGTTACTTTTGCAAATTTTATAAAAATAAATCAAATACATATTAAAATAATTCCTCAGTTAGGTAATGTTAATGAAATAGTTGCTGTAATCCTATTAAGTACATAATTTTATTAAAACCGTGGTTTTTCTAGATTTTTTAGAAACTCTTTGATTTTTAATTAAGGAATTTCTTTTGTAGTACGTTAAAATTTAGATTCAAAAATTGTTACTTATTGAAAACTATATCTTCTATTGTCTTTCATTACTTAATTTTAATTCTTAATAAACTTATATCAATTTATAAATTAGGAATCGTACCACTTAGAAGCACTGTAGAATATTAAAATCGGCATAATATTTGTTCTTTAGGTATTATGTATCGCTTTTCTAAGGTTATTATATTCTATATCTTATTTCCATTGTAGTTCTTTTAGGATTGTAGGATTTTCTTTAAATACGAGTATATTGGACGAATGAGATGTATGCATGTGGTCACACTTAATATTAAGTTATTCATATTCTTGCATTAGGTATTGCTATAAATATTCATATTCTTGCATTATTGCTATATTAAATACTCTAATATGAGTACTTATAATATCGTGTGCAATCTGGTCATAGGAAGTGTGCATTATGCACTCTTCAAACTAAGGATATAATGAATATACGCACATCAATGATCAATTTCGTCTGTATTTGCTACCGCCTACTTAAAGCTATCATAAAACGCATTTTCTGATGAATTTCAGATATTGTCAGAATTTGCTTGCTAATGGTCGGTACAAGACATTTTCATGTGACATTCACCCTTCATTGATAGGTACCCAGCGTTCGAGCTCAAAATTCACCAAACGCATTGGCTGAGTCTAGTATACGGCTGTTATTGGTTAGTGAAAAAACCTTTTTGATAATATTTTGATACTCGATGTTTTCTACACTGTAGTTTATAACGTCTCTTAGTCGTGTAGTTTAGCGGTAGTCTTAATCACATTTGTTAGTCATGGAATTAATTCTTTTTTGTTAGACTAAGGAGTATTTTCAAAATAAAATCGAGACCCGTTTTACTTTCAATTTCAATAGAGGTCCTTTCAGCTTTCAACTGACCACAATGATACCCCAAAAGAAGGTGATCGTGGAATCGTGGAAATTGATTGTATTTTGATGAACAGCCTCCAGTTTTCAGTGACAGACTGAAATTTAATAGAAATAGAACGACTAACAAATGGGATGAATGAGTAAATTGTGATAAAGCAGACACCGTTGCCATTCGCCATTCATTCGTAGCATCAACCATGTCATGCATCGATAAAGGTAACCGTTAAAGCCAATGAATTTCGGAAGGGGAGTTGAAAAGATGGTGATATCTGACGAATTGTAATGATAATAAGTGATTGCGTGGTAACTAAATTACAGAAAGGGTCCGTATTAAAGTGAACCGCGGGGTGCATCAGGGTATGAGTGTCATAATTTTTGTAATATCTTAATATCTTTTGTACTTTCGTAACTGTAACAAGTAATTTAGCATTAATGTTTTTCTATTTAATATGTAATGCGTAAACTAAACGTCACGTAATATACTTTTTTACTGAATATCGTAGTTGTAGTATTTTGTAAGACATCCGAGACTAGATCTCGTACGTGTATAACAGCGATAATAGGTTTAAGGCCGATGGTTCGTTAAATTTTAAGAAGGAATCTGGCCGCTCTTCTGTATTTTGCATTGAATTTACTAATTAAGCACTCATGTGTAAGGTTCCTTCTTGACTTTACGCGTTCACATGAATGGCCGTAGTTTGTAGTGACTAATAATAATTATGTGCATTTTCTATTGAATTGGATGCTTTTTATATTTAATCTTGTGTGAATTGGTCGTTCTGACACGTACTTCAGAAAATGATGAAAAACTGAACGTTTCAAAAGTTAATGTCTTATTTGACAAGTATAAAATGTTTGGCACCGCTGTCGTGTTTGTCACACGATTCATAAAATGACAGATCAATTTCGCTTGTAGACGCCTGAAACTAAAACTTCTAATATTTATTGGTACGTGTGGACGAATGTGTGTGTAACTTTATTTTACTTATAAAATATTTTATAATAATTATATCTTATCCCGTGGATGTGCTGTTTCCGTCGGTGCATCCACTTACGAGTATATTCATTAATATTGAGTGTTGTCATGTACGTTTTTTATGATCTCTGTTTACTTACAATTTTTCGGAATAAGGTTTGTTGAAAGAAAGCTAGGGATAGGAAGCTCAGATGGAAACGCCAACTTAAAAATAAGTAAACGTTAAGTGCTTGAATTTATTATAAGAATCGTTTTAAAAATTCGATAATATAAAATACTTTTGTACCGTTAAAATGATATTTTTTTTAAATTGTCTAATACGTCACAACGTATATTTTTGTACATTCGGAGTCGATGCGCAAGGAATTGGCACAAGTAAAAATAAGATTATTTTGATAAGAAAAAAAGTTCCATTTTGTACGATTTAAAATTATGAAAGCTATTAATTTTGTAAGGATTTGTGAGCGTTGAATTGTTGCAGGAAAGCTAATTAGATGTAGGATGTTTCAGAAAATTGTAATAAAACGTGAGAGAAAAAAAAAGCATGTTATATTTTATACGAACCCTGAGAGGCCGAGCGTCGAGCGGTGGCCTCCATGTTACTTTACGAGGTAGTGTGTAAGTTACTCTTTTAAAGAGTTTTCGCAGGTAGTAGTTTTAGTAGGCTTAGTGTTTTATACCAGCTTGATGTTGTGAAATCTATAATAACGCAGTACTACCGAACAAGCACAAGCAGCCAACACAGATCAATAGCTGAATGTGTAGTGAGGACGTTACGTACGAGTCGGGACGCGGACGCAAGTTGTGATCTTAACCAAAGTGTTGCTGTTCGCAAGCATATCATTTTAACGACGCTAGATACTTTCGGTACAAATTCTTAGCGAAGTTTTTTAATTCTATTTGATTAATATATTGTTAGACAATACCATGTCAGCGTTGTTGGGCGGACTCCGCTCTTGATCTCCTAGCCTCGGCTTCAGTAGTTCATTCCCAACGTGGCCGCCTTCCAACCCTGACGGCGAACCTGAATTATTTCAGTTATTAGCAGAATTTATATTATCGTCTTAGGATTCCGATTATGTTACGTTTTATATTGCTTATATTATATAACAATGTTTATTGAGTATTTTATATTCATTTGATGAGGACCTAGTCGTTTCTCTGTATATCACATCCCCAAAGTACAAATTCCTTGTTGTTTAGTCCAATTTTGTTTGACTGTTGTTGAATGGAAATTATTTTAGAGTTGGTGAAGACTAGATGCGTGGCTCGTGTCGGTCTAAAAATTAATTTAGCCATAATGTATAAACATTGTGCTGTCAATATTGGCGTACTCCGCCTGTCAATGTCAAACACAGGGGTGCGACTTACAACGCAATTCATATTACTAGGTACCTACTTCCTGATAATGTTAAGACGTAATATTATTTAGTAACAAAAAAATACATTATCTTTGACTTTTTGTAGAAAACTACAAAACATCTGTTATCCACAAATCCACAAAAAATCCAATAGAAATATAATCACGATTGAATATTAATGGATTTTTATTGTTTGAAGTTTTTGCTGTCAATAATATCCATGGAACAAAAAATGTTTTACATTTCTGATTACTGAGTGAAAATATATGGATATGTCGTCAGTCGCGCCCCAAACTTTTGGCTAATGTATTATTTTATAAATTATTCGTACAAAAAATAGTTAAATTTTTATTTTCGCTGTACCACACCAGGTACTTTACTAAAATAATGTAAGCAGCTTTTATTTTAAGTTAGTTTAATTTTATAATAATCTCCCTTATTTTAGTTCATGCACAATTTAAATAACCCAATAAATAATTTTATTTTAATTCTTTACTAATTCGAACACTTCAGTGATATTTTAAGCTATTTTAATTTTATTTAACCAATCATGTCAAGGTTTTTATAAACTTAAGTACCATTGTTTAGTTTAAACGTAATCGCCTACTACACATTATTCGGAGCTAATTTTAGCAATGGCATTTTCAATTGACACTACCTACGATTACAATGAAACCTTTATAAAAATAATAAAAAACATAATAAAATATCCGGCGTTTTATTTAAATTACCTGTAGTTTAGACCCTTAGGTATACAAATAAATAAGTATAAAAGATATAGGTGCACATGCAGATAGAAAACTTAAAAAGAAACGAAATGGTAAATTATTTCTGACCAAAATTAATCAGTACCTACTAGGATTCGCAACGGTGCAGGAAAACATCGTGAGGAAACCCGCGGCTTAGTCATCACCGCACGTAGTGTAGGCAGAAGTTGTCTCCTGACACTATAAATTATCTACCTACTATTACCTAGATGGCAAAGGCCTTAGTTTTTTTAGGAGTCGCAATTTTGTTGCTGCATCGATATAACTTCAAAGGAGAAGAAGAAGCTTCGAAATATAGGTAGTCTGCTACATTATACTCGCTTTGAATCAAAAGAGCAAGTTGGTAAGTAACTGTTGCTAAGAGAAAACCAGTAGGTGATATTTACTTCCAAAAGTGTAGAGAACAAAAAAACAATGAAGTAAGTAAGCTTAGGTAAGAAATACTTAGGTAGGTACCGAAACACTGACTGGTATTTTTAGCAAAATTGCCTTTTAGGCACATTTATACATAAATGGCGGAGATATGGCTTAAAAGCGACGTGGACGTCTCTTCCGTGATGTCTCCTCCATAGGCTTCATGAAGTAGTAAATTATACCTGGCATGAACATCATAAATTAAATTATATTGGTAGTTTTTTAGAGAACGCTCCAAAGGTCTCGGCCACAAATTGCGTCTCCTAGTAGGTACTAGACTGCCTACTAGTTACTTACTAGATTGCCCTAAGATAGGTAGATGGTATTCTTGGAGCTATATTTGACCTAGACTTAGAAGAAGGGTACTTTCGATTTTGATCCGAACGTCGTGAATCCGAATCCTGGTCGTGTACCTACCCAGTGGCTTTATAATTTCAAACATGAAATCATCATTGGGAAAGAGGATGATAGGTCCTTCGTGCTAGGCATGCCCACTCTATCTAAAACCGTTATGATTCTGGTTACATTTTGAGCTGAACAAGAAGTACTGTCAATTTCCGAGTCCCAACGACCCGAACGCTTATCGGAAGCACTCCATCTCAGTAATGTGTAACTAAGCTTGCAGATGGTCAATAAATATCGCAAATCTTTCTGCTATGCAAATAGAGTCTTACGGACATCGGTATAGCCACAGAT
The DNA here is from genome assembly GCA_949320045.1 of Scotopteryx bipunctaria. NCBI lineage: Eukaryota > Metazoa > Arthropoda > Insecta > Lepidoptera > Geometridae > Scotopteryx > Scotopteryx bipunctaria. The sequence goes on along the minus strand of OX439450.1, from coordinate 4,314,766 downwards.
CTGTACGGTATAACCCTTCCGAATTAACATGTTGGGGATTATGTGTGCTTAATGTAGGTAACTACAAATATACCTAGTACAAATAACCTACCTATAAAACCTAGTGGGTGCCTACCGAACATAGGTAGTTGGCTTTTGTGATACAGTTTATAGATAGAGCAACGAAAAATAAGGGTGAGTGATATTGGATGACAGTAAGAACTAAACCTACTATCAACATAGCATGGGAATGGTTACGGTTCACCATAGACCAATAGAACATGAGCAGAGGTTGAAATGGAGTGGCCGTGATAGGTAAGTTACGAGTACCAGAATATCTTGGGTGGTTCGTAAATTCTTCATACTCTTTCACTAGTAAGTCCTAAAAAGGTACTTACCTCGTTGGTAAACATACGTAGATATACTTCATCTAAAGGGTGTTTTATACTGCCGAATAAAATGTTGATAGAAATTTAAGAATCATAAAGCTCCCGGTGATAAACTGGCCAGTGGTGACCTCCAGGGTGTTCGAACACAGAGCATAAACTTTTTATCGTTTTCGTGTGCGTACACATGCATAATCTACAGGCTGATGCACAAAACGGAATCACCGTAAACAAAGATCTTTAGCTGTAAAACCTTTGTTATAACCAGATAAAAAGTACTCTATGCGTTAATCTAGATCACAAACTATGCAGGTATCACAAGTTAGTCAATATCAAAAAAGGCAAATAGATCGAGATAACAGGAACAGGCAGATTCGACAGCCTGCCAGATTAACTTGGTAGATAGGTAGGTACTTTTCTAAAATCAGTTTTATTGTATTGACAATGGGATAGTATCCTTGGCAGTCTACTTTGTAGCTAGATTTCACGCTGTATATCAAATCTTGTACACTTCCCACTGTTTACCAACTTGATTGGAATCGTGCTTTTTTTATTTACTTTAAGTTTAAACATTGTTTTATTAAACGATCTAGACTACTTAAGAAACTTATTAACTAGATACCTACCTATATTTTGAGGAAAAATAGGTACATAAAAGAGAAGTGAATCTAGCTTTTAGTCGAGATATTCTAGGCCGAATTATTTACTTACTTATTGCCCTAAGTAACGCCCGGGGCATTTATCAAAGTTCTTTAAATTAGGACTTCATCTCATCGTATTGGTTTTCGCCAAACGTAATGTAGGACGCCCTCCGGCGTTTTGCGAAAGGCTGCTGGCATGTTACACTATATCTATGCGTCAAACCAAAGTAGTGATGATTATTGGCTTTATTCAAGTAAGTATTAAGCAGGCCATACACGCTAGGGTGTATCTGACCATGTTTTCCCTGAGGAAGTAGGTATCTAGGTACCTACCTAAATCACAATAACATTGCACCTACCTAGCCATTGTCTAGAGACACCACTTTATTATCCACTAACGCCCATTAAACAACTTTTATGCTCAACATCAAAAAAATAAATTCGAAGGACCATTATCTTTAAACCGCAACCGACCGTGTTTATGACGCGTAACAAGCAATAAAATTGGGGTCTCGGAGACGTGGGGTCTAAGGACATTGGGTCTCAGGGACTCCCATCTTATTCCAATCTCCCTTGTCTTGATGAACACAGTAACACCCGCAACTATATTCTGCCAATAAAAAATATGCGGCACTTTTGATGGGGTAGTGTTGTGAAAGTCGCCTTTCCAGTTTTTAATAGTGCTGCTTTCCAGAATGTGATTCAGATTTTCAATCTACTCTTTAGTAAGTAAGTTCGTATGAGCTAGTGGCCAACTCTTGTGACGGAGTTTTTAGGCCGCCTAAAGGCCCCTGTCTTGGCTTAACGACTTAAAAGCCGGGACCGACAATTTAACGTGCCCTCCGAAGCACAGAAGCGCTCAGCTCGTATTGCCACTTGCGGTCACCCATCCGAATTGTGACCGCGCACAATGCTGCTTAACTTCTACGATCAATCAAGAAAGTCTGAGCAAGCTACGTCAAGAGCGAATCTACTCTACCTATGCTTACTATCGTGTGATTCGAAGTAGCATTGTCTTTGCACAGTAACGACCTCTACGGCAGTTCTACGTTAACATTTCGTAGCACTACCGTATTTGGGAATGCCGCTAAGAGTACATAAGGTACTTTGGTTGAAATTAACTTGAAAACATACTAATAATTGAGATTGATACTGACGTTTTCCTTTCACTTCTATGAGATTATCGTAGCCTAATTCATAATTCTAAAGCCAGCGAATAGTCCTAGATAATTTTTTCTTGATGTAACAAAAAATACAAAAGGATTTAATCATTGGACTCAGCGATATCTTTACAAAAAGCCTATAGTAAATATACTGATCGGATGCTAATCAGTTCATGTTCAATCCTACTTTATTATAGATGTGAAAGTTTGTGAGGATGTTTGGATGTTTGTGCTTCAATCCTAAACTGTTGAAAGGATTTGAATGGAACTTGGAATATACATAATACGTGTGCTGGAATAACATTATGTATATGCTACTTTTATCCACATGCAATGCAACGCGAGCGAAGCCGCGGGCGGCAGCTAGTATTGAATAAAAATGTTTATGGTATTACTTATGTAATGCTCGATGGCTTATGTATAGAAATTGACACTATTAGATTTATAAAATGTTTTTCTCTTGTAATCTGGATGTTAAAGTTATTTATTTCTGGATGTTAAACAGTTTCCGACACATTTTTCCTTACTTCAACAACTTGTCTCGGGTTTGTCAGAATATTTTCCCCTCACTACGCCACGTCACGTCCGCCGCGGTCAGCGAAAGTAATGAGTCGTAAAGAATCCTGGTATATATTCTTATACCAGGTATTTCGATCCAAGATCAGTTTAATGAAGCATCACTGTCGTTTACGAGGTACCTACCTACCTGTTTGGGCAAATTATATTACACATCTATTTCTTATTACATTCTCGACACACACATTTATAACTTAATAGTAAATGGTATGACATTATTACGCTAAACACTTATAGAACAAAAATATGAGTATAAAAATAAAACCCAAAAAATAAAATTTGTCAACACTAACGCAACGCACTAACACAACGTCAACAAATTTTATGATTTTTGATATTTTGCCATGTTTATAACTATTGTAATAATATACAACTGTGTAGGTATAACCTGATACGATCAACAGTTATGGATTTTTCCTTTTGACTTATATAATTTTCCATGCTTTTCTATTAGCCGATGAGGGACGGACATTTGTGAAAAGCTTATTCAACTCCGCCAAAGTTGTATTTTATTAAAAATTATTGAGTACACGTCTACTAAAAAAATAAGGTTATATTTTATTTATAATTCTAAGGTATGTATTCAAACCCTCCTAATCTCCGCCCAGGTATTCAAAACAGAATTAATTATTGCCAAGCCCAAATTTGCCTATCCAAATCTTTTTACAAATCTTTTAAAAAAACCTTTTTCTTATGACAAAGGGTCAGTAAATAGAGGGTGTGTCAACCCCCGTTGTGCTGACGGAATTAGGCGAGTCAGGCCCAAATTAAAAAAGAAATCAGGCGAAAGTTAATTCCAAAAGTTTTAATTACGTTTATTTTAGTCATCAACTAATCCTGCTGATTAATTTACAGAGAAAGGTACAGACAATGGATGGTCGTCGTTCAATATAAGTATTTCATCTTAAAAAACAATCCAATTCTTAAGCGAGTCTCAAAGAAGATTAAACTGGGAAGATTAGGTTCTTGTAAGTTCCTAGTAGGTCTCAATTGAACGCCCTGTACTGTAGTGTAGTAAAATCGCTCGCGGCAAATCTCTATGAGACTTGGACGGATCAAATAAAGTTCTTCGTTGAGGTTCCACTCAACGAATGCGCCAGAAGCAATGCGAGAGGAATGAAGAAGGATGGTAAAGCGAGTCACACTCTCCACATGACTACGGCCTTTGACAAGAGTGATCGTACACGCCCTGTATGGTATATCGAACGACTAAGTAGAAAGAAAGAAATATTAATGACACCGAGGTACAAGCTATACAGAGCTATACCTATTCAGATAAATGTATGTATGTATATTCATATGAGCTAGTGGCCAACTCTAGTGACGGAGTTTTTAGGCCTCCTAAAGGCCTCCGTCATGGCTTAACGACTGAAATGCCGGGTCCGACCTCCGAAGCACGGAAGCGCTCAGCTCGTAATGCCACTTGCTTTCACCCATCCCAATTTGTGACCGCGCATATCGTTGCTTAACTTTAACAACGATCAATCAAGAACGCCTAAGCAAGCTACGCCACGAGCGCTTCATCAATCAAAACATTTATTTTGTTAAAGAGAAGACAGTATTTAAAAATACCGAGAATAACAAACGTAAACTAATTTCTCAAAAGCTTTAATTACTACTAAACAAGATGGCACTTTAAGAAGTTGCAACTTGGTTCGAGTGCAAGATGAGTGCTCAGATACCTGGAGTTTTAAGCAAGCACATAATTGCGCCCTTAGCACCTTCAGCTTTTGTTTCTAAGGGTGCTTGCTTTGAAGCCGACACCGAAATGCGGAAATATTAAAGGGAAACCCGGGAATCATGTCAAAATGAACCGTGGCAGATGTTTCTAGTATTCCCGTTTGTTAAGTCTTTTTTAAAGTAATTATGAAAAGGCGTTTAGATATCTCTTGGAAAGGATTTTGTAGTAAAGTACTTTCTACTTAATGGCGTAGCGAGAAACAGGCAGCAATTAGCGAAAAATAAAAATTAATAAATCTTGTAAAAAAATAATACGTTTTAATTTCCGTTGTTATTTTGTCTCGCCTAAATTAAATTTCACATAGGTAGGTGATATTGAAGAAAGCACAAATAATATTGTCTATCTATCTAGCTGCCACGATATAATGATACGGTCATTTGCCTTGAGTATGTTATATGCCCGGTTCCAATCTTCTAATATGGGACGACAAATCGTTTATTACCATAGCAACCTTGTATTGCTAAATACGCCTTACATAATATATTTTGTCAGAAAAGTTCTTAGTTTCCTTATAAAGTGTCATCCGTTTTAGCAAACTTCAATATCTCACATTTCATAATAGAAACCATATCGTGCATGATTTAAAGCTCATATTAAATGTTTGAAGCGAGACGATTTTTTAAATTCAGTGAACGCGGTAATAATATTTCACTTTTACGAGCGACCGTCTGGTGCCGTGCGTCTGCGTCTGCCTAGGAAATCGCTGTAATACTCCTATTATCTTTCACCATCTTTCGTGGTAAATGCTTATCTTAGCTTTAAGGGTCTCCGGCCACTACCCTGTTTAATAACCGACCGTCACCGGCAAAAAGCACTGACAGCACTGATGGTCTTGTGATTGCAGCCCCGCCTTCCGATCCTACGGTCGTGGGTTCAAATATGGTTGCATCAATATATTTTACTCTCAAACCATGAAGAAAAACATCGTGAGGAAACCGGCATGTCGTAGAACCTAAAAAGTTAAACGTGTTGTAAGTAGTACGACATAAACCTTTGAGGCGCACTTTAAATCCTTTCACCACACTTGTTTCGAAAGAAGTTGTGACACAACCAGTAGTACCGGCAAAAAAACAATGTAAACTCGCATCAATTAGAAAAAGTTTTTCAAACTGAAAGCTGCTTTAATTATCAACTTTAATTCTTAAAAATATATCTATGAAAAAATAGTGAGGTAATCACTTGTCAATAACTTAGGTAAGTACGTCGAAATGCATTGCCTATAAGAAGATATAACTCAAACAACAAAAAAGTAAATAAACCCAAAGAAGTAACTAGCAAAATGTTTCCCCAAAATACGCCGACCCGTCGCGTCTCCGTCAATTAGACTCCAACGTTCCTTTTAAGGATTCTAAAAACGTCGTAACATAAACTTTTTCAATTTTCACCTGCATTTATAGTCGCGTAAAGTGAGCAGAGTAAATATGCGCTGAAGGTTGACGACGCCTGAGGCGCAAATGTAGCGACTTGATAAGGGGGCGCTCGGTATAAAATGCATGTAAACACCTCCTTAGCGGGGTGCTCGGGAACCAAATGTTGGCGACTCCTCTCTTCAAATGCAGTTATGATGCAATTGTGAATGTGACTTGCAAGTAGGACTTGAATCGCAGACAAGATTTCAACCCTTATTTTTCTAAGGTGGTAAAATCATTTTTATCATATCTAAATATACAAAACTTTTACGTTACCGACTTTTACGTTACTGACAATCAATGTATTGCAGGTATGGTTTAGGCTATTAGAAGCATTAAAATTAGAGTGCACTAAGAAAGGAATTTTCGAAATTTAATTAATGGAGAGAGGTTTGTATGAAAAAAATCCTCAACGCAGACGAAATTGCGGGCTTTCTACAGGTCAAAAATAATATGCAGTCCTACTAACATAAATCTATGTTTTGCTTCTGGTTTAGTAAATAACTTAGGAACAACATTATAGCTTTGCAATGATCAATGCAATGGTCAATTTGTCAGACAAATCACAAAACTTTATCAACATTGAATTACAGCAAACACACCGACTCGTTCAGACGCCGTATAAAATTCAATCGCATAAGAGGCCGTCTGCTAAACTTCAGTTTACATCAAACTAACTACGATGCGATGGCCTGGCAATCATTCTAATGGCTTCACTAGTAGGGACGGACTCAGAGAGCCTAGTGCGAGTTTTACTACCTATGACGTCAACTTTGTATGAACAAAAAAGTTGACAGCAGACGGATTATGCAATAGGTAATTATTCTTTTTGAGTGCTTAAATTATGGTATCAAATTTCTTGATTACAGATATCATTATTCTAACCAGTGATATTTTCTCAATAAAATGTACTTCATCGTTATTTTAATTATTACACAATTATTTTAATTATTATTTTCGTGTGAAATATCAAATATATTTAATTACTGTGCCACTTCTATTTATTTGTGGGACCAAACTCTTTCGTATCTTATCCTAATATTTATTTTAGGGTTCCATACACGAAGGGTGCTAACGGAACCCTATTTACTAAGCCTCCGCTGTCCGTCCGTCCGCCCGTCCGTCTGACAGCGGGCTCATGAACCGTAATAGGTAGAGTTAAAATTTTCAGACTGTGTAGATTTCTACTGCCGCTATAACAATAAATAATAAAGAAAATAATGGGGCCCCATACAAAAAACATTTATGTACATGTACGATGGTACGGAACCCTTCGTGCGCGAATTCGACTCGCACTTGATCGGTTTTTTATAATGATGCATAGCGCATTCAATTCCTACGCCTGCCTCTGGCCACTTGGATCAACTCACAGTCCGAATTAGTTACTTTCAAACAACCTCCATCATTGCATTGAAAATGTCCAGACAGCGCTTCTACATTACCTATTACTATATAGGTATTTCACTTTTACGATCGATTCTTTAAAAGATATCCCTTTTTGTAGTTTAAAATGAAGTCGAGTATCGACGCCTTTAGAGACTATTTTTATTTTGGTTTCAAAAGTCCCTTAAAAATTGATTTAGAGATGTTTTTGATAGAATGGAATCGACTCTCTAATCTTTTTGTACCTTCTAGTAACAGCACTCACGGTGATTAGAATGAGTTTGATCTAGGCAAGATGAAAGCTATACTTTGTGACTTCATTAAATGTCATTTTGTTAACTTTTAAAAAGTTTTTTTTGTACTGGTATGAAGGCATTATAATCAAAAGAAGTTAAGCTTTAATGAGACGACCTCGGTGGCATGGCGGGCGAGTGCTCGGCTGAGACGCAAGAGGTGCTGGTTCGATTCACGCTACGGGAGAAATGTTTGTATGTTCTGCAAATATTTCTTTCGGGTCTGGGTGTTTTAGTATTATAAGTAGGTATGTATTTACAAAAAAAATGATATAACTATTCTTTCAGCCATCTGGGTCCCATAGTACAAGCCTTGTCGTTGTGTGAAATGTACATAAATACCTATTTATAATATAACTAGCTGCCGCCCGTGGCTTCGCTCACGTGGTATCCGGATAAAAAATAGCCTATATGTTAATCCAGTACATGTACTATGTATATTCCAAGTTTCATTCAAATCCGTTCAGCCGTTAAGGCGTGATTGAGGCACAAACATCCAAACTCACAAACTTTCGCAAGTAAGTAAGATAACACCCAACTGTCACATACATAGTCCTGACCCCACACTAGGATGCTCTGTGTCAAGGGTATCAGAAACTACGAGTACCATGGTACCACAACACCCAGACCCGGAACAAATATTTACAGATCATGCAAACATTTATTCCGCAGCGGGAATCGAACCCGCGCCTCTTGCGTCTCTGCCGAGCAATCGCCCGCCACGCCACCGAGGCCGTCATATAAGAAATTCATGGAATAAAAAGAATACTGCTTACTGAAGAACAATAACCCAAAATTGGTTGAGGGTATTTATCTCCATTTTCGAATTAACTGAAATGAAAATTGCGACCTATGCTAAACTTACTTCCATACAATTGGAATTGAACCCAAACAAATTAAACAAATTATAAAGTTTATACAATCATGCCGTTTCGTTTACGTGTCTCACCTTACGGTGGGTATTATTTAGTAGTAGGTATAATGTTCCTCGCGTTTGAAGCGATAAAAACTTTGTAGACGAACGAAGGTGTTCATTATAGTGATTTATTACATGCCTATATGCATATTGAAGTTATTTAGGCAGCTGATATTGCAAAAACCGGCCAAGTGCCAGTCAAATTAGACGTTCTCTCGAAAGTGCTGTGCCCCTTTGATACCTCTGGACCTTACAAGGCTGTTGCATAACGTAGCCCTGCTGTACTGGACCACGTCTAGAGACGACGTGTGGATCTACTTCATGAGCAAAGGTCTTTTTTTCCAAATTACTTGGGTCCTTCGATATTATTTTCCAGCCCTAATAATCTCGCACAACTTACGAAAAGTGAATTCCAAATTTTTGACTAACAATGTCATTATGTTTCTAAATCTTTGGTAATTTATGTATGTACTTACCCACATTCATGATCGCCTCTCAGGTTATACAATTTAGCTGAATTTTTCTTTTATTGTTTTTTATAGTCGCATTAAGTTTTTTAAGTGTCTGTTAATTTTTTTTATTATTTAGTTAGACCATGAAATATTTTATTCCTATAGATTGTCAGATAAAGAACCACTTTCATTACTTACCTAAAAAAATTCTAGATTTCAAGAAGTCTAGTATTAAACCTATAAATTAAAACCGAAAAAGCTCAAGTCGAATAAAAAAGCGGTGTTCAAGGTGTTCATTTGAATATGACCGTAAAAATAATTGGCCCGCAGGTGCTAATCACCGCGTCGTAAACTACTACGTAATTATGGACTTAGCTGACGGTTCGGATGTATTGTTTGAGTGACGGGTTCAAGGGTAACTGGATGATTTATAAATTACTAGAGGAACGCCTCTCGACTTTATCCTCGTTGTTTTTTTTTTACATCTTCCAGCTGCGTCCTTTAGGAAACAAAATTTCCAAAATCTTAGTAAGCCTACAGTTTCATGTTTCTAGGACTTAGGTTGTTATATCATTATGGTTTAGGCTGATATATCACTTAATATCAGTCAATCACGAAAACATTATGCCGCCAGTTCTTGTTCTATTATGTTTACATGTAAGTTAAGTATTTAACTTTGATTGTAGATATAACTTTGATTCGTTATCTGTTCATAATTAATTTCCATTCTTGTTCTCGCTCTGCATTTATCTCATTTTGTTGTTTCATCTTTTTCTACTTTTTCATGCTGTGTTTATTTTTAACTGGTTGTGCAATTAGTTTATATACCTGGTATTGTCTTTATCTAATGTAATATTGTAAAAATCGTTGATAAACCAAAATAAAAAAAATCACTTTGTGTGTTTTTCTAACTATGGTATGGATTTTTGAAACTTTTTTAAAGCTTTTAAGAAGTTCAAATTAGTCGCAAACAAAACTATGTGTAGGTAAATGTTTCAATGTTTCAAAATTCAAAATATAAAATACTGCTATATAATTAGATATAGGTAGTCTCCTAAATATTTGTTTTTCTCCTAAGTATTTTTCCTGAAACTCGAAAATACGCTGTGAAATTCTCGTTACAAAACTCTACTCGTTACTCGTAGTTTAATTTTTAAGAAATCCTAAAATAAAGTCTTATGTATACATACATACATAATATTATCACGCCCGTATCCCAAATGGGGTGAGCAGAGCGCACAATCATAAGAAAAATTACAGCCACTCCTGATTTAAAGTTCTAAATTGATATGGTGAACCATGGTGACAGATCAGTCCATCGCCTATTTCGAATCGCAGTCGATTTTTACTACCTCAGGCAGAGAAGCTGATGGATGCATTCTATTTTTTTTACTCCTAGTCCAACTGAGAAGAAATGTAGATGCATATTAAATACACATATTATTTACTAGCAGCCGCCCGCGGCTTCGCTCACGCGGTACCCAGATAAAAATGTCCCATTCCAGCACACGTAGGTACCTACTATCCTCATTATTCATTATAATATAGTGTACGCTAAACGATGACTAAAGTATTGCCATCTCTTACCATTTCATAATGACAAACATGACTAACTTTAGCGAACGAATATGAATAATAGGGTATGTAAGTATATTCCGTAGTTTTTGCGTGAAAGAGTAACAAACATACCTAAATCTAAAAATTAAGGAATATCGGTGAATTTAGTAAAAATTTTGAGAATTAAGGTCATGGGCGCCGGCAGAAATAATTTCCAGATGGTGCAGATTTTAGTTTTCTTACAATCTTTGCCGTATATGATTGTTAATAAAAAGATGTAATTTTAGTAGTTAGAATGAATGTTCGAGACATTTACAAATTTCTGACTATTCATTATGAATTTATTATATAGGTACCCAGTCGTCACGGCTCACACCTATTTGTTCACGACGATCGAAATTTAAAAATTCTAAATTGGTGGGCCAGGAGTACCGGGATCGATATTAATCGATTTCCATTACTTCTCTGAACGCACCCTTTAAAGTACCGTTACTCTACACCAGATGGCACCAGCATAAATGGGATGGATGAACTTAACAGAGAAAGCGCAATACAGTTTCAATAATTCCTGTTGATCCCGAGATTCCCAAGGGGTGCAAGTGCACCCTCTGGCACCCCCTTGCCGGCGCCCATGGTTAAGGTAAACTTTACAAAACGCAACGATAGCGCGTCAAAATTTGATCAGAATTAGCAGCGACATCTAGTTTTCAGACGTAGAATTACGTCAGAACTCCATGAATAATCAAGATTAGAAACTTATTAGACCAGTAATAATTTATGCTTCCTTTCACAGGTAATTTGACATTGACAGTTCTTTTTCCATATGTTTTGTATCATCTATTACTAATCTTTGGTATCATCGCTGTCATATTATGTCAAAATAAAAGTATTCTATTTTTCATGAAAAACATGCCAAAAATAAAGAATTTGCAGGTAATTATGTCATCAACTAAATGAGAAAAATCGGCTCTTTAATTTGATATAGGTTATGTGCAGTTTTAGACCAAAAATTGATTCCAGGTTTTCATCCCTTTTCACCCCTTTAGAGGTTGAATTTTGAAAAATCGCTTCTTAGTACACCCCTACGTACCAAGGTTTACCTACACTGAAAATTTCAAGTCTCTACGTCCAGCGGTTTAGGCTGTGCGTTGTCTGTCAGTCAGTCAGTCAGTCAGTCAGTCAGTCAGTCAGTCAGTCAGTCAGTCAGGACAAAGATTCTTATAATATAAGATTCTTTAATTTTCAGAATCAGATAAGAGTCCCTTTCCTAACTTGACATGTATTTTTAAAAATGTACTTACTAGACATTTTAGAGCGGACTGTACCTGTGTAATTTCGTTGAACGACCCTAAGAAACCCATACATCGCTTTCAGACTTTCAACATTCAGAAATCAAAATCTTCAGTGCTCATGACTCTACCTTAATTGCATTCTAAAACTCGAATAAGGCTCTCATTCGGTAATTACATTGCAGGAATAGTTGTTATTGCAACTATTACTGCGGCTACGACCATAACGGTTGGGCTATGAAACGCTTAATTCCTACTCACCATTTAATGACTTCGGTGGTATGGTGGGCGAATGCTCGACTGAAACGCAAGAGGCGCGGTTTCGATTCCTGCTAATATTTCTGCTGAAATTCCATGTCTGGGTGTTGTAATAATATCATGAAATAAAATTATGTGTTTAAAAAAAATGTATATAAGTATTATATCAGCCATCTGGTTTCCATAGTACAAGTTTTGCTTAGTTTGGGGCTAGATGTGAAATTTCAACAAATGTTTATTTATTAACCCACTATTTGATATCAGGCTCATGCTTTCATTTGACCTCTTTCACTATTATAAACCGCCTGAGTATGAAATGAAACAGAAGCGCCGAATGAATTCATACAAAAATGTAGCTCTCAAGTGATTCGATTTTTAACCCGTCGGTCGAAATTGCCTAGGTATTTTATACTAGCTTTCCTATTAGAAAACTGTTGCTTATGAAATTAGTTTCATTCGTTGGAGTGTGCTAAGGGTGTATTCCAACATTCTCACAAAGTGAATTTCCTTAATCAAATTTAATTTTATTCTTATTCTGGGCTTTCTTATTCTTTTGGGCGTCTTTCAAATAGAAAAATGCATTGACACGAACAAGATTTGAAATTAAGACCTTTGAATCAAAGTCTACTTAAAACATAAATTTTACTAAATTCGTATGAGCTAATGCCGCCGTGACTTAACGACTTAAAAAACAATTTAACGTGCCCTCCGAAGCACGGAAGCACTCAGCTCGTAATGCCACTTGCGGTCACCCATCCAAATTGTGACCGCGTATAACGTTGCTTTACTTTAACGATCAATCAAGAACGTCTAAGCAAGCGCTACTAGCGCTACTATAGATTTTACTGAGAGTTGTTAAACGAACCAGTAGCACAAAAAGCGTTTTCGCTTTCACTTAATTTCGTGGCCATTGACACAGCAGTCTTCTTACTGCATTCATTGTACGCGCTCTTATGGCCGCGCCGAGACACGATGTTATTGTTTTAATTACATTTTCATTGTTGTACGAAACTTGTTTGGTTTTGATTGTATGGTTGTTAGTAATTTTTGTGTAGCTAGCTGCTCTAATGGCGGTAATTTCAGAAGGGTGAGAGCACTGGTGGTCTAGTTGGTAGTGACCCCGCCTTCCGATCCTAAGGTTGTGGGTCCAAACCCGGTCGTGTGCTAATGGATTTTTCTGTACGAAAAATTTATATGCGCTATACCAGTACTCTCACAACGGTGAAGGAAAACATCGTGAGGAAACCCGCGGCTTAGTCAGCTCCGCACGTATTGACCATGTTTTTCCTGTGGACAAGGCCGATTAAACTTAGAGGATGGAATAGGTGCTGGGCAAGCCTACTCTATCTTAGTTCGTCCCGGGCACTACAGCGTCCCGTTAGTGAAGGTAAAAGTTGCCTCCTGACGCTGTATAAATCATCTACTAGATGGTAAAATACCTTAGTTTGTGGGAGGTATCCCATCTTCTTAGATGTATTGTATTCAATGTGTCAAACTGTGTGGGTTTTCGTGTGTGGTATTCAGCGTGGCAATGCGGCCAGCGCAGCATCTTGGGTATACTTCCATCTGATGATCTGGATCAGTTGAGCAAATTAATTAATAAGCAATATTGCTTTAAATATTGTAAATGATATTTGTATTAGTTGTAAGTTTCTTTCGGTTATTACAATATATCTCTACAATACAATATATCTTTATTGTAAAAACACAAGAAAAACATGAAAAAAAGAAATTAAATGAAAATAGGTATATAAAATATGCGTCGTACAATGGGCGGCCTTATCACTAAAAGCGATCTCTTCCAGGCAACTCCTTTCTTATTATAATGATATTTTTTTATCACGATCTGCATATCTAGTCGTGTCTCTTTTTGAACCAGTGTGGTGAAAGGATAACAATAACAATGAAATAGCTGAAATAGCGCTTTTCAATTTGCTGCGACAAAACGTTCAATTTCATCTCAGGTACATAACCGAAGGGTCTAAGTCCAGTATAAAACGTAAAACTAATACCAGTCGGCAGAAAAGCCATAAAATGAATTATTAACTTTAGAACAGCTGTGTCCTAAGTCTGCCTAAGTGTCTAGCCCAAAGTGATAAAGTTTAATGATAATTAAAATCAACATTATGATGCTCAGAGTAATAACTAACACGACCAGACTACACTATATTGCTCCACTACACATGTGGTTCTCTTGAAACAGAGTGTTTAAAAGATTAATATGATAATGTAATGCCCGGTTCCTGTATTCTACTAACGGACGACGTGACGATAATTACCATTACGAAGTCTCTTTTCTGCCGTCGAGAGTTCTAGTTACCGTTTTATTTTGTAAGCCTGTCGCTGTCGTTGCCTGTCGCTGTTAATAGCGCCCGCTGTCTTTCGCGTCTAGTGATACCTTACACACAATGCGTATGTGATACACGGAAGGTTTGCCTCCATTATTTTAGAGATCTGAGCCATTACAACTATTAATTATTCTGTGATCATCAAATAATATTCTACGTGAAAATTGACCCACGTACTCAAGCTTAATGGTGCGTACGTTTTCTTCGTGAATTAGTGTATTTTGTTTTATTTTATTAGATTATTTTACGAGTAAAGCTATACGACTAATCTGCTGGAAGAAATATTTGAATGGTCGATTTTGTTTTAGTACCCTCGATATATTTTATGTTTCGTAAATTAGGTCTAGCTTAGGTACATAAGAATATTATATTTTCATCGACCGTAGTTTTATTGCTCGTAGTTTTGTTTATTTAACCAAACATAGTGATAAAATGTTTTTATGACATCGATTTATTAATTTACAATTTTGCTAAATATTATTGGTTTGTACTTTTTCAGTTGCTATCTTACTATAATATTATAAATGCGAAAGTTTGTGAGGATTTTAGGATGTGTGGATGTGACGATGTAATTATGTTTGTGCGTTCTCTTTGGGTTCGCTGCAAAAATAGCGCGAAACCATTGCAACATTTTCCACTTAAAAACACAGACTAAATAAAATACTCCCCACAACATAACCGTTATTATTATAAATAGTGGCAACAATCTCGGCGCTCGTCTCGGCGGCCATAAAAATTATTTACTGGCAACACTGGTATCATTAGCTCTTGCCGACGCCATCTGCACAACTTATGCTTTGAGAGAATAAAAAGTACGTAGAAGGATACTTAGAATATAATGGGTGATTCAAACTACGCATGGAACGAAATAATCTTGAGAGATTCATACTTTAGCAGTAAAAGCCCACTAAGCTTGTGTTATAAACTAACTAAATCTTTTCTGAATATTTTTGTGATAGAGGGATCTACGTTGCTACGCCGTAGCTGTGATGTAGCTCTGAGAAATAGATAAAATATAGCGAGTTTCAGATTTCTGATAGTAATACTGAAAGTAAAACTTGTCTTCTGAATATTTTTGTGGTAGAAAGATCTATTATGGTGCTACGGCGTAGCTATGATGTAGCTCCGAGAAATAGATAAAATGGTTGCTTCATTTTATTTATTTCTCGGAGCTACAGTTTCTGATTTCTGATAGTAATACTAGTAAAACTTGATTTTTCTCTTGATGAAACCATATTTAGTGCGGGTTTAGACATTTCATAACTTCAAAATGCTGTCATTATAAAAAGATTTACAGAGCAAAAACTTTTGGATACATAGCACCAATCAGGGAAGTGTATCAGGAAAATTTTCGAAGAGAATGGAACGCCTTTGATAGAATTTAAAACAACTATTGTTCAGCAAAACTGTTGGGATATTTGAAGTGAGATGTTCCGATTTTTGTTGTGACGTTAAATGAGCAAAATTCGTACTTTGTTTGGTTTGTATTCGTACTTAGTGTCTTAATTATTTTTAGTTCACGTTTTATATCTACTAACTTCTGCTAGCGGCTTTACATGACACATGAATCGGCTGCTTCTTTCCCCAAGCGTGTCGTAAAAGTCGATAATTATCAGACTAAAAGCAACATCTCGAATCAAAACACACAACTAAGTATCAGTGATTGTTATAAGAATATTGTCCCTTGATCGTTGCAATCACAGCGACTTACTAGTTTTACGGCTCAACACAATATTTATGGTACTCACGTGACGTTTAACACCCTGAACAATGTAGCACGTGATCGTTCACGTGCTGGTTATATATTGCAGCTGAATCTTTGTGCATATGTCACCGTAAAATTGTAAATACCGTTGGATTATAAACACGCGATATTGTAAACTGTCGAACATCTGCTTAGATCGAAATTAGTAGGTTAGGTTAGGTTAGTAAGTGAAGGACTGGATGTAAAGGCTCTGCCGGATTCCCAGTCCCCCTCCACATAGACGATGCGGGAGTGCCGCTGGGTTGTTTAGTGGGTATACCGGCCCTCTATGGGCCGGGGAGTCCCACACACCCCGGTGGTGCGTAATTGTCATTTTTCCCAGCGTCAAAAAAAAAAAAAAAAGGTTAGTAAGTGAAGCGCCAGGAATTTAAAGTAGTTGAATTGTAAGCAGTATGTTATGGCGCACAAAGCTTCGACAGTTTACAATCTCGCGAGATAGATTATAATCTAAAGGTATTTAAAATTTTACGGTGACACATACACTCAAAACGTTAATTTGTTCTGACCCCACTAACATCTTACAAAAATCAGTATAACGTAGAACCTAAGAATTTCGGAAGCTAGAAAGGAATAGAGGCGCACGTTATTCCTTTCAGCACACTGATTAAAAAAACCAGTAGTAGCAGACCTAAAACAATATATAAATAAATAATAACACCCAACAGTCACATACATAGTCCTGACCTCACACTAGGATTCCCTGTGTCGAGGGTATCAGAAACTACGAATACCATGGTACAACAATACCCAGACCTGGAAGAAATATTTACAGATCATGCAAACATTTCTTCTGCAGCAGGAATTGAACCCACGCCTCTTGCGTCTCTGCCGAGCAATCGCCCGCCACGCCACCGAGGCCGACCACCGATTATCTTAAAATGTATAAAAAACAACAATGAATATTACCTACCTTCTCGCTTTGTCAGACAGTGACATAGCGCACAAAAGAAGCGCTTTGAGGTGCACTTCATTCTTTCATCACCTGGTTTATATGCACAAAGGTGGAATATTATTATTTGTGTTTTACTTTTGGCTTCACAGCAAGAAGCAAAGTTGTTTACTACGCTACTAACTCTTGTAGAAGTAATACTTTAGTACTAATATTTACTTGAAACTTAGACGCTATTTTACGAGCTGAAAAGTAAAAGTCCAATAATTAGACAGACTATGCACTTTTAAGGTCCGAGTTGTCCATTCATTGGTGGTCTCGAATTATGAGTAAACCCCTGAATGCCCTGTTTCCATTGCAACACGATTTTTATATGATAGCTCGTGTAGCATCCAGTTAAATCATATCCGACTCAGATTTTAAAACCTTTTTGCTAAAGCTGGATAGCTGAGAGGAAATAATTGGGTTATTTTATATATTACTATTTCTGAACCATGTGACATGACATCACAATGATGGAAAAATGCCTATGCTATGCCTACTGCGTTCTAATGTCTTTTTAGAGCCACAAAAAATCCCATTATTAAATATATCTATTTATATCCTTGAAAAATGTAGCATAGTGCCAAAACGTACCTTTGCCTACCCTTTTAGACATCATTCAATAACCCCGAGAGCCTGGCGATTTAGATATCTAGTTCCGGGATATAGTCGTAGCCCTGTTGTTTTCGGACAACAGTAAAACTCGTCCTTTTATGGAAACAAACATCCAGCCTCTTTCACCGTTAATAACCCAGTTTACGACAAACCGACGGTACTATTAGTTTTACGCTCTACGTTTAAGGTTTATTAGTAGATGTACAATCCGCCAGGCTATTTCACACATGGCAAAGTCTAGACGTTGGAAATGTCTTTGTATTAAGAAAATGCCGGTGCTCGCCGTAAAAAAGCTGATGAGGTTTTTATGAATCGAAATTCAGTTATTATTTTTAGTGCGTTGTAACAAAGTAAGACCGTTCAACATTACAACACACTGTTAAAGTAAGTACCTACTAAGTAACTGGTAGCATGAATTGACGACCTCGGTGGTATGGCGGGCGTGTGCTCAGCTGAGATGCAAGAGGCATAGGTTCGATTCCCGCTACGGGAGAAATGTTTGTATGTTCTGCAAATATTTCTTCCGGGTCTGGGTGTTGTAGTATTATAAGTATACCTAAATATGTGGGTTCAAATACGGTCGTGTACCAATGGATTCTTCTGTGCGAAAAATTTATGTGCTCTATACCAGTAATCTCAAACGGTGAATGAAAACATCGTGAGGAAACCGACGGCTTAGTCAGCTCCGGACGGATTGAAATGTCTTTCCTGAGGACAAGGCCGACTAAGCTGAGAGGACGGAATAGGTTCTGGGCAAGCCTACTCCATCTTAATTCATCCCGGGCACTGCAGCGTCCCGTTTGTGAAGGTAAAAGTTGCCTCCTGACGCTATATAAATCATCCACTATAGATGGTAAAGGGCCTTTATTGTTGTTATCTGTAAATTTGCCATAACATTTTTGACAGAATAACAACGTTTTCATGGTAATGAACGATCTATTCTCCGTTAGTAGAATATTGGAACAAGGCAATAGAGTTAATTTCACTAAAGAAGGTATTGTCTATGAGGTTTATAGCACCTTATTTAGTTTTTATCTAAATACAATTACAGTCGTGCGAAGCCGGGGCGGGTCGCTAGTTAGATACAATTTATAAGCCGTTGCTTATTATCCAGAACACTCAACGTAATGTTCCTTACAAAATATCCTCAGGAAAATAGAGATAAAGGTATCAAATTAATTTTTAACAAAGCATCTCAAATATAGTCGAGTTTTTCTTTTGTACAATAAAGATCTTCTTGAATTTCGACTATGAATGAATGCAGGTAAAAAGCAGGTTATTTATAACCTATCGCATCTTAGGATATCAGTGTATAGAGGTATATTGTAAAAATATTTGAACTACTCAATTATAAGGAAAGTTTTACAACTATCCCACTAATATTATAAACGCGAAAGTTTGTAAGTATGGATGTATGGATGTTTGTTACTCTTTCACGCCTAAACGGCTGAACGGATTTGAATGAAACTTGGAATATACATAGTCTATGTGCTGGATTAACATTTAGGCTTTTTTATCCGGATACCACCCAAGCGAAGCCGTGGGCGGCAGCTAGTTGTAAAATAAATACTGCATTTGTTTTTTAAACAGCTTTTTGATGATTGATAATTTTTTAATAAAACTTTTGCACTTGATTTGTTTTTATTAAAAAACTATTGACAATATTCCACTCTTTCGATTCTATTTTTTCTTTTTTTTTCTGCTTTTTCTTTAGGGTTTATTTACGATTTATTTCGTTTTTTTTTCTCTTTTATTATTACCATATTGTTGTTATTTCTATGTTTTTATGTGAGCACGTCCTCTGTAATGTTTGCTACTATATTCGGTTCTCAAAGGCCCCAACGGAAGACCAGCGTGGGTTGTTTCAACCTGCACATGCTGAGTTGGGACCAATTTGCAACTGTTCCATAATTATATTACATAATTTAGTTTAGTTTTAGTTTGTTGCAAATAAATAATTCTGATTCAGATTTTTTTTTCAAAACTCTGGTCACCTGCTTTCTCTGTGAGTGCAGTCTAATCGCTCTAAGCCACATGAAGGGAAAGAAATAATGATTTATTTATGTCAATGGCCTATTCAAGCGTTGTTTTCTCCCAAAAATTGGTTATTGTGCGAATAAAGTTCTTTTATTACGGGGATTGTTAGTAAAAGGAGGAGGTACTTTTTTCAATTACCCTCGCTTTTAGATAATAAAGGAATTATGGGCTAATTTGGGGATTTTATGAGACATCTCTGAAAAAATATCCGGAAGTTTTATTCGAAAGCATTGTTTGTGAAATAATGGAAAGCTGATAATAAAGGAGAGAGTCAAATTGCGAAATAACAATGGAACTTTAGCCAAATTGGATTCAAGTTTTCTTTAATGCAAAGACGTTTCTTTACGGATGCAGAGGGTTGCTTAAGACGTAAACATGAACTTTTAGATCGATTGTTTGAGACTTATTATTGCGGCCTTATTGCGTAAATGAGTTTGTAATCGTATTTCATTTATCAAGTATAGCTTCGTAATCCAAAATTGTATTAAATACACTAAAATTATTTGTTCTAGTTCTATTTCCTAGTTTTGTATGGGACAGCTTATGCATGAGTTATATTAATCACGCTTAAGCATTATAGTTCTAGCTTAAAAATAGTCATTTTTGACGACCTCCGTGGCGTGGCGGGCGGGTGCTCAGCTGCGACGCAAGAGGCGCGGGTTTTATTCTTTTTGTAGTATTTTGTATTATAAGTATAAGTTTACAAAAAAAAGTATTCTATCAGCCATCTGGTGTCCTAGTACAAGCTTTGCTTCGTTTGGGCCTAGATGGCGCTGTGTGAAATGTCCACAAATATTTATATTTATTTATTTATTTGTAGGTGATACGTCACCAGTACTCTTAAAACAGTGTGGTGAAAGAATTAAAATGTAACTCACCTTGCGTACACTCGACATTATGTGTATTTCAGAGAAAACTAATATTAATCAAAATTTAATTTACTACTGATTTTATTAGATTTTCTAAGATACTTAAGGACTTATAATTGAGGACTTAAACTCAATTAGAATCGTGACTAAAAACATATCTCAAAACTTTTCCAATAAGATAAGCAACGATCACGTCTCCCACACAAAGTTTTAATCTCATATTAAGAGTCCAATTACTTGTATTTGTTCGACAAGTTCGCGGATCGCTTTCGCCTTGTTATTTCCCCTTTTAGTTTGAAATTCTTTGTAAAATAACTTAAAACTAAGAGCAAGTTATGCGATTAAAATGTTTTAAGTGGGTACTACAATAATGCGCAGACCATAATCGTCAAAACCGTAGGCCGTGGATGGATAAGACTAGCACAGGACCATGATGGATGGAATATTTCTAAACAAAGTTTTAAGTAAATCGCTCGTTCAAAAATCCCATACAAACTTTAGAACTCCATTGAAACCCCCGTAACAAACATTATACTCACAAACATTCGCATTAATAATATTTCTTTTATTTTTAGAACTTCTTCCAAATATTTCAATTCATATTTGGAACATCCTTAGAACATTCCGAAAATTCAAATTTTCTAACAAAAACTTTTTGGAGCGTGTTCTCAATTGATGCTCGTGACATTGACGGCTCGGACACACCATTTATAAAAAAAAAGTTTGTGGGTTCCAATTTTCGTATTCATCTCAAGATTACACACACACACGTGTCGCAACTCCGATATGACTGTCGATAACAGCAGCATCACGTGCGGAATTACCTCTCGACTCAGTTTAAATTACTTCAGTCTCCTTATCGGGGAATACGACGTGGTATAGACGTGATTTTATGTATTGTAGCATATAATAATATCATATTGTTATAACAAACTTCTAAATTCGTTCAGTCGGATAAAACCACGTCACAATATAATTCCTGAAATTCAGTTTCCAGACTAAAAACCTTAATAAAACTGTCAAACATTTGCCAAAGCGACGTCTACATCCCCCTAGCTTCGCAACTAGCTGTAATCTGCCGTCACGCCACAGATCACACAATAGCTACTACAGCTGCAATTGTTACGACGCCACAGATTACACAATAGTTAGTTCGGTCATGCATCGGATATTGTTTGCTCTGTTCGATCGTCCGTCTCGCTCACACGTTGTCCGGCTCACCGAGTAGCCACTAATATCACTTAAGCTAAGCCAGGGGTGGATTTAGGATAATTTTGGGGGCTCAATAAGGACCGTATGGCCAGTGTCGGTAGTTTATAAACATTAATAGTAAATAATAAAATTAGACTTACCTACTCTTTATAAAGAAAAGTTACAATTTTTCACACATAATCAAAAAAAGTAATATATTTGAAAACTCAAAATGTTGACAAACTTTTTTGCTGAATTTTTGCTGAATTTCAATGACATAACATCCATAAGATTCATGACAGTTCAATAAAATTCAATGACGTTCATTCATAAACGAGTCTGAAAATTATTTCACCGGTAAAAAGTTCCACATACACTGTAGACTATAATATTTATATATGAGTGAAACAATGCGGGTACAGCTAGTTACAATGAGAATAGAGCTGAATAAATCGAGAATAACGTAGGCCCTTCAGACAGTGCCTGAATACGGCAATGTGAAAGCCATACCTCTACATCTGGTAACATATTGGGCCAGACTATTGTACGACAAAATGCTCTTGCAATATTATACCAACAGCTCAGAGTTTGCAAATTAAGTTTATGAATGAGATCGGCAACTTTACAGACTCCTTTAGTTATTTATGTTGTCTAAAATTGGAAACGTTATGCGATCACTAGCTTAGATAGCCAGTTATAGTACAGAATGCTAATTATGAAACGTACCTAGGTACCTAGGTAACTATGCGAGTAGCGGCCTTTTCAATAAAACTGTACAGTTTTATTAAAAAGGCCGCGTACAGTTTTGAGATCTGCTCGAATACTTGAAAATGTCTAAAGATAATAAAAATAAATAAATATTTGTGGACATTTCACACAGCGCCATCTAATCTAAGCAAAGCTTGTACTATGTGAACAAGATGTCTGGTAGAATATTTATTTACTTTTTTTAATCCATATTTATACTTATAAAACAAAACTACAACACCCAGACCCAGAAGAAATATTTGCAGAACATACAAACATTTCTCCCGTAGCGGGAATCGAACCCACGCCTCTTGCGTCTCAGTCGAGCACTCGCCCGCCACGCCACCGAGGTCGTCGAACATACATACATACACCGATCGAAATCATAACCCTCTTTTTTGCTTCGCTGTAGTCGGGTAAAATTTAATTATTTATTATTAATTAAGTTTTTGACTACGGTACAGGTAATTTTAATGTGGGGTCAGAACTAATGTGAAAAAAGTTATCAAATATCTAAAGGTTAATTTCTAGTTTTCATTTTTCTCTTACACTAGAAATGAATCGTCTAAACAGAATGAAACATAAAATGCTGAATGATTTCATACAAAAATGAAGCTTTAACTCGAGTGTCCATGTCCATCCTCCCAAGTGACAAGCTCCTAAACAATTTATATTGCATTTGCCTACATTTTCGATTAAGTAATACGACAAACGTAAATCTAAAATAGTTCGCATTTTTTATTGGAAGTCTAAAAATAATTACAAAATGTCAGTATCCTCTGACAGCTGACAAATTCACCTGCGGCGGAAGGGTTGAAAAATGTTAGACAAAATTAACGCGCCTTTTGCATGCATTCATCATCATCATCATCTTCCTGCCCTTATCCCACTCTATGTGAGGTCTATATAAGAGTTTTGGCTAAGGTGTTTTATGATCGGCCGCCTGCCTGACGTCAACCCTCCTTGGGAACATATGCTTATTGTATCTCATCATGTTGGAGGATACTATCCCTTGCGACATGCTCGGGGAGAGAAGCAGCTGGACGCATTCTATGTTTTTTCTTTACTTCGAGTCCAGCAGAGAAGTACCTATGCCTTTTGCATGCATTCATTTTGAAAAAAAAATATTTAATAAGTCGAAAAAAGTACAACGTTACACCTTAAGGGGCTAGACAAAAAGAAATAACGTACCTACCTACTAATGAAAGTAGGTGGACTTGCAAGACACGCTAATAACTTATTATTTGTTTCGCTTTTAGGTATACTTTTTTAACCAATTTATTTTGGCCCCACTTCTGGTCAAAAGTTTTTCAATAAAGATGTCCCATTTTTATGGTGGGCAAGCCTACTCCATCTTAATTCGTCCCGGGCACTACAGCGTCCCGTCTGTAAAGGTAAAGTTGCCTGACGCTGTATAAATCATCTACTATAGATGGTAAAAGGCCTTAGTAAAATTCAATCTTATAAAATGTTCGTGCTAGTGTAGGAAAGGTTTAATATACTTAATAGTTTCAAATATACCTACATGCATACACTAGCGGTGCGCCTATTCGCTCGGTATCAGTCTGGTGACTTCATTGTTCCCGGGACAGTTCCGGCAAGTGCCACGTATCGCGTTGTCACATCACTTCTCTCTATGCGGGGTATTATCAAAGCGTCCGACATTTTTGTGTCTTTTTTTCAATTAAATTTATACAAAAATGTTATACATGTCGTCTGTGCTTTACGAGGTGTTTACGCCAATGCTCCATTCTTTTAGAGTTGACTTCTGTTTTTCTTTTCTATTGAAGATTTACCCAAAAGTTAGAATTATCTAATGAAATGTGTTTTAGAATATTTGAAAACTAGTGATATTTTAATATATTTTTTGAAGGCATAACATTTGATTTTAGGAAACGCCACTTACGTGTCTAAACCACAAATCCCTCTGTCTCTCCTAAAAGAAAATATATCCCAATCAAACTCAGGTACGAAACTTTACATAAATCTCGAATGGTTTTAATAATAGGGGCCTAGGTTTTCGATGCGGAAATTGGCTGGTTTGTACAATACCTACGTGCACCAACATAAACGCAGGAATAGTCTAGTGTGTACGCACAGCACCATAGTATAGACACTGGTAGTATCTCAATTCAGATTTGATTTGATACACAAAATAATATAGAAATTATTTTAGTTAAGAGCACTGGTGGTCTAGTTGGTAGCAACCCCGCTTTCCGATCCTAAGGTCTTGGGTTCAAATCCGGTCGTGTACCAATAGATTTTTCTGTGCGAAAAAATTATCTGCGCTATACCAGTACTCTTAAACGGTGAAGGAGAACATCGTGAGGAAACCCGCGGCTTAGTTAGCTCCGCACATATTGACCATGTCTTTCCTGTGGACAAGGCCAACTAAGCTGAGAGCATGGAATAGGTGCTGGGCAAGCCTGCTCCATCTTAATTCGTCCCGGGCACTACAGCGTCCCGTTAGTGAAGGTAAAAGTTGCCACCTGACGCTATATAAATCATCTACTATATAGATAGTAAAAGGCCTTTGTTGTTGGGATCACACGATGAACTAACCCGAGCACTTTCGACTTTGCTGCGTTTAATTGTATTAAATATTGCCAACCTTCAAAGAGACGTTTTCGCACGAAATTGAGTTAGCCGTATAAGTATCTATGATCACGTAGGAAACTTCGCATCCCTCTCAGTTCTATAGATATTTATTGAGTAGGTATTACTACTTCAGCCAAACTGGAGATACGATTTATGTAAACAAATCAACGCGTATTGTTCTCCAGTTTAGCTGAAATATAGGTAAGAATAGTAGGTACCTATTAATATGACGAGAATGATTAGTATACGAACGATATTACTCGAGTCGAATGAGCTTTCGTAGTGTACTCGTAGTATAGAAAACTGAATGTTCTGTAGTTCGAAGCAACAATCGTACTGCATTAAATTTACTATGCTACCCCAGTCACAGGCAGACTGGCTAGTGGAAATAAACATTTTACAAAATTCATTTACATTTCAACTGGTTTTTTCATCTCCTAAAATATCAACTGGAAGCTAGGACAGCCTCACAGAAGCCGTTGATGTGGCATGAATAGAAATACTTTCCACATAAAGAGTGAAATAAAAATACGTGGAAAAGATCGTGTTTGTTTGAGTTTTGATAAAATGGTAGTTTCGGCTCTCATAGGCACATTGAATTGCCTTGGGTATCACTACCTACTTTTTTATTAATATTGTTAAAAAATACTCTTATTGCTGTAAATGCGAGTTAGGTATCATTTTCTAAATCTGCTTTTACAAGTATTTTTTAAAAGAATGTTTTTAATTATACGCACCACGTGAGATGCATATAATAATATCTACATGTATATCTTACGTGGCGAGAACAAAATATCTATCTAAATACATAAAAATTATTTGTTACTGACAATCAACGCACAACCATAACTATTAGTCCTAGAAGCATAAAACTTGGAGGGTAGTATATTTCTCTTATGGTGTTGGGGTGAACTAAGATTGAAATAAAAAAAAGGAAGATTGTATGAAGAAAAACTCAACGTAGACAAGTTCGCGGGGCGTAATAGTTTCGTTAATAAAACATTATAGCTAAATTGATTCTGGAAGAAAAAAGGGAAAATGAGTAGTGAAGGTACAGCAGTTTCCATAAATTTTATTTTCGCGAAGTTTTGTACTCGACAATAAAATTGTAATTTCGATGACAAAGCATAATGGATTGGAGCGTCTCAGAGCGCGGGGCAAAATTTAATATTATGACTGACGATCGAGGTGGGGAAATGCCTAGGACCATATTAACTTGGATGCGAATAGTCTACGAAATGTATAATGAGCAGTTCCCATTTCAGCTTACACTGTATTTCAATTACCGAATCAACATTGCATGTACAAAAAAAAATAAAAAATATTTTTTTACAGATATTGTTGATGATAATCTACCTTATGAAATCTGTTATTTGTTTGTAGGAACCTGTTATAGAAGCCTCAAGAGGCCATGACCCGTTTATAGCGTTTTTATGATTGTACCTATAATATTTTTTAAACTGTTTTCAACTGTCTGAGAGTAGCTTTAATTAAATTCTAAATATTGAGATGAAGCTATGTGAAATGTCTCTCAATATTGAGTTACCTATCTATTTTATTACGGATTTTCCAAGACCCTGTAACGAATAAAAATACCTACGTTGTTTCTAGAAATTATTCTTATTTACATTTCCCAGCACTGACTCGATTAGTTGCCACAATTTTTACAGTCCACCGAGAGTCCATCCATCTTTTTGTTTGGTCTACAAATTTATCGTCCATTGATTCTATCGTTCTAGTTCGGAGGTGCAGAATTGTCGTGGGATTGTGAATCGTGAAAAAGTCACGAATTGCACAGTTTTGTCTAGACGAGAGGATGACGAGAGAGCCTCCAGCCGATGTTATTCGATTCGGATGAGTTGTTGACGGCACTTCAAAACTATTTTAATCTACTTTACCTTTAAGCTAGAGAATAAGCTTAATGTGTTTGGGGTGTATGTATGTGTGTATGTGCATTCCTTTCGCTGAAGCTGTAGTCCAAACAGACGGATAGATTTTGACAAATGAAGTATCGTTGGATTCGTCTGGATGACGGAATTGTCATAGGCTAAATAGAGTGTCAAAAAATCCAACATGGCGACTGTAAGAAGCCATTTTCTTATTCCTTTGGCTGCCTCAGCCGAAACGGCTGAACGGATTTTGACAAAATGAGGTGTTGTTTAATTCGTCTAAATAATAAATGTCATAGAGGTCACAAAATCAAATATGTCAGACAAGTATTTTAAATAAATACTTGTTATATTTGTGTTACCTATATGTGCTGAAATAATTATGAACATTTGATTAAATGAATGTTTGTTTGCGGTGATCAACATCACTTAGAATATGAAAAAGGACTCTTGTTTCTTCGAAAAAGAAGATTTGCAAAAGGGATCTTTCATTCTTCCACTACCACTAATAAAGTAATAACACCAGCAGAAATAACGGTTGCAGCTTAATAGTTGAGTATCTTACTAATTTATTGGAAATATTTAGGTACCTACCTACTTATTGGTCAATTGAACTACTAGTTAAGAGCCTTTCAATCGCTTAAATCATTATTTCACTTCGATTATGTTGATCTCAACAAAACTTTCACAGTGTAGGTGTATTCAGACTGTCTAAGTTAAGTTAAGTTTAGCTAAGCTAAGTTAAGTTCTAGATTTTCGTAGAACAATTTCAGTTTTAAAGTTGCTATAAAATAAATCAATTTATGTTCGCCGTTGCAAGTTTTGATTGCTGCTTTATTGAACTTGAAAGTTTGTAAATAGATTCATTATGGCTCTAATTGAATAATTTCAGAAGGTTTTCGAGAGAACGATTTTATACCTTTTGTACGGAGACCTTTTACTAGGTAGGTGACGCATGGTGTAGCGCTCGTGGCGTAGCTTGCTCAGACGTTCTTAATTGATCATTATACGTTATAAAATGATTATCAATTAAGTACTTTATATGTTTAATTTTCCTTGTAAAACTTTATTGCTATGTTATGACAGTTTAATAATAAGGTTTTGTGCTCGCTTTGACCATTAAACTTATTAAACTCAATTATAATCTTCTGTTATTAGCTATAGTACCTACTTATAATGTTACCTATGGTATTTATTGGGAATTAGACGTCAACACCTAAAAATAATATTATCACCAAATATGTAATAACAAAATGAGAGAACGTAATACCTATCAAGCCTTATCAAGCCTATCAAAACAAAAACTCTGGTAAATACAAAATGAGGCAGCGTAATACCGAAATAATTACCCTACGTAAAATCAGTCACACCTTTAATTTCCGGAATTTGAGAGTCTCGTTTCAAAATTCAATGAGCAAACACTCAATTAGCATCGTTTCTTGTTAATTAGAGGCTTTAAAAGGCTAAACAGGGTTCTAAGTATCCTCTCAATCAAATTCCGCTTCCTCTTGAACCCTTTTTCGTCTCCGATGTCAAGTTTCTTTCGTGTCATTTCCACACTGTAGACTCAGAGTCATAAGAACTGCTATAAAATAGTAAAAAGAGTAATAGCTGACAGTAGTTCATACACGACTAGGTTTCGAACTAAGACATAAATCAATAGATAATAAATTAAGCACGTGTCAAATCTGTTTTTACTAGACATTATAATAACTAAGGCCTTTTACCATCTATAGTAGATGATTTATACAGCGTCAGTAGGCAACTTTTTACCTTCGCAAACGGGACGCTGTAGTGCCCGGAACGAATAAATATGGAGTAGGCTTGCCCAGCACCTATTCCATCCTCTCAGCTTAGTCGGCCTTGTCCACAGGAAAGACATGGTCAATACATGCGGAGCTGACTAAGCCGCGGGTTTCCTCACGATGTTTTCCTTCACCGTTTGAGAGTACTGGTATAGCGCACATAAATTTTTCGCACAGAAAAATCCGGGTACACGACCGGGTTTGAACCCACGACCTTAGGATTGGAAGGCGGGGTCACGACCAACTAGACCACCAGTGCTCTCAGACATTTTAGTACAGAACAAATATTACATTATATTACACACACACATTGTTTCAATGGACAAGTCTCTTATATATGCGTAAAAACAGACAATTTCCATGACTAATCTTAATTATCATCATTCGCTCTCCCGTGGTGTTGTTCATGGTCTTCCGTATAGTGCATACGCTCTACAGAGTTTTATTATTCTTTGTAAAGGGGAATCTTTAATTGAAATAAATATTAGCACAGTACGTTTTCTTTCGTTTCCTGTTCTCAATTAGACGCAATCCTTTAGTTTGCTTTGGAAATTCTGTCTTATTATGAATTTAGGCTGTTTGGGTAGATTGTCAACTGCAGGGCATATTAATTGGGTGCTACTGACGCTTTGATACGTTATTTTAATGATTTAAATAATGTCTTTATTTAATCCCTATTTACTTGCTAAGGGGGAATGATGTAATCAGTATGTTTATTCTAATTAGCTTAGAAATGATGATAAATGATAAATTACATTACCGACTTTTAAAAGTAAATTTTATTAAATCACTTACATAATATAATAAGGTATACAAGCAAGGTTCTAATTAACCAATATAATTAATATCTCGAGAGTACTGGCGGTCTAGTTGGTAGTGACCCCGCCTTCCATTCCTAAGGTCGTGGGTTGAAATTCGGTCGTGCACCAATGGCTTTTTCAGTGCGAAAAATTTATGCGCGCTATACCAGTACACTCAAACGCTGAAGGAAAATATCGTGAGGAAACCCGCGGATTAGTCAGCTCCGCATGTATTGACCATGTCTTTCCTCTGGACAAGGCCGACTAAGCTGAGCGGATGGAATAGGTGCTGGGCAAGCCTACTTCATCTTAATTCGTCCCGGGCACTACAGCGTTCTGTTAGTGAAGGTAAATGTTTCCTGCTGACGCTGTATAAATCATCAACTGATGGTAAAAGACCTTTTTTATTATTATATTAGTAAACCCAGATAATATCAGATATTTCTACACTTATAATACAACACATAACTATAATGAGAAGCTATCTAAAGTGTGGATGCAATTGAAATAGTTGAAATCACGCAATAAGTATGCATCGGTGCGGTGCACGGCGTCTGCGGCCGATCTAGCCGCGATGTCTAGCGCTCACCACAACCTAACTAGAGCACAGATAGACCACTCGATATAATTTGACGGCCTCGGTGGCGTGGCGGGCGATTGCTCGGCAGAGACGCAAGAAGCGCGGGTTCGATCCCGCTGCGGAAGAAATGTTTGCATGTTCTGTAAATATTTCTTCCGGGTCTGGGTGTTGTGGTACCATGGTACTCGTAGTTTTTTATACCCATGACACAGGGACTCCTAGTGTGGGGTCAGGACTATGTATGTGACTGTTAGGTTTTATTTATTTATAAATCAGGATTGACTTCAACTATTCGTGTCACTACTTTTTTCGAACCAGTGTGGTGAAAGGATTTAGAGTACTCAACAGCTTCTTTCATGCAATTGATACAAACATGTTTTCAAACTTTGTAAATTTAACGACAGTCATGCTGGTTTCCTCACGATGTTATCCTTCACTGTTTGAGAGTACCTACTGGTACAGTGCACATAAATTGTGAACAGAAAAATCCATTGCACGACCGGATTCGAACCCACGGTAAAATGGGGTGTCAAAGTTTGTATGGGAATTTTTTAACGGGAGGCGGCCGGCGGTGTGATTAAAGTTAAAGTTTAAGGCTTGAAACTCGGTTTGAATATTTAAAATACAAAATAAATGGCCACATGTTTCAGGGTTTTTCAAAATTACCCTCTAAAAGGGGTGAAATGGGGTGCTGATTTACACTACCCAAGAGAGGACGCACGTGTAAGCTAGTAAAAATATATAACACAATGTGTTTACTAAAATAACATATTCATCTTGAGCAGTGAGATGGCACCCTGAATGTTATGAATTGTAGGCAAAAAAATCATATAAATTGTTCGAATTGCTATTCACTCTTTGCCTCTAGACTCAATACCATTAGGTACCGACGTACAGCTTCTAATACGTGTCTGTTTTCAACATGTAAGGCAATACCAATAGAAATGAATAGATATTGAATGGGGCGTGCAATGTTATCTTCTACAATTATTTTCTAATGCTGCAACACACTTTTGAAGTCATATCAACTGCATCTTATTATGATGTCAAGTGATTCTTGGTAGGTAACTAATGAAATGATCAAACAAATGCTAGTAAAATGACTAAACATATTTTAAGAGACGTTTTATTTCAATAGAGAGCACTGGTGGTCTAGTAGTAGTGACTCCGCCTTCTGATCCTAAGGTCGTATATTCAAATCCAGTCGTGCACCAATGGATTTATAAGTTTGAAAAATGTATGTGCGCTATAAATACCTGTACTCTGCAACGGTGAAGGAACACATCGTGAGGAAACCGGTATGTCGTAGAACCTAAAAAGTTCGAAAATATGTGTCAATTGTACGAGAGGAGCCTGTAAGGCGGACTTTAATCCTTTCACCACACTGGTTAGAAAGAATTAGTGACCCGACTAGATAAATAGATTTCACTGGAAACGTGTCTCAGCATCCTACTATTGTAATAAAATGAAAGTTTGCGAGGATGTGAGGAGGTTAGATAGTAAGTATATGCCTCGGTCACACTACAACGTCTATACGGATTAGAATAAAATTTAGAATGTTTAGGTAGATAAATAAATTTCATAATCGTCTACAGCTCGACTGCTTAGGCCTCCCTTTGTTTATTAAATGACCCTAAGCTACCTCCTAAACATCCATCCCCTCATAATCCCATAAACACATTGAGGAAGACAATGTACCAGGCGAGCATAAGCTAAGAAGTGGTCATAGCAAGTGCGCCAAATGTCCACACTGCAGGGGGTTTATAGTTATTTGAGTGGACGAAAACGCTAACGTCCTAATTTATAACGTTAATACCGGACACAATGATCGCCACTGGTACAGATTAAATAATATTTACTTCGTAATACGGGTCACATAGGACCCCAATATTGCAGCTTAGAGAATCATATCACTGGCGTGTACTATCATGGTTTTGGCACGATTTTCTTTCACGTTATGAAACCTAGCATAACCTATGAAACTAAACGTTTATAGTTTCAAATGTACGTCATACAATTCCGGAATTGTATGGCGGAATTGTATGATGATGGTGTCGCTAGGGATTCGCAATCGCTAGTTATTTGATTGTTTGCAACTGCTAGTAACGAACCTGACCGCGACACGGTTCGCATAGCGATTGAGTTTTATAGGGCTGTCGAAAATAGACTTTTTGTATTTGGCATTTTCTGGAAAAAACTGCACTGCATGCACTCTGAATTCATAAACCTTTAGCAAAACATTCGAAAATAAAGAAAAATTTAACAGAAAGTTCACAAAATAATGTCAACTACACGAAATGAGCCTATTTTAGCACACTGGTTCGAAGGAACTGTGACATGAGTAGTAGTAGGTATTTAAAAAAGGAAACATTTTGTTTTCTGCATTTTCAGCATGTACCAAAACGTTTTTTTTTTTCAATCAAGCTCTAAGTCGGTAAAAGTTAAGGTCGCTCTAGAACCAGTTTACTTAGTTAGTACTAGCTGTTGTCCGCGACTTCGTACGCATTGAATATTATTTTCAGAGTTTGAAATTGATAAAAAAATCTATGGAGTACAAAAAGTGCGGTCACCCATCCAATTACTGACTCACCCGGCGATGTTTAACATTCGTTATCTCGGTTCCCCATATAAACTTTCATCATCATGAGTATTTTTGAAAAAGTAGCCTATGTTCTTCTCCGGGATACAATCTATGTAATTTCATCAAAATCTGTTGAGCAGTTTAGGCGTGAAAATGTAACAGACAGACAGTCAAACAGAGTTACTTTCACATTTATAATATTACTAGCTTCCGCCCGCGGCTTCGCACGCATGGTGCCCGGATACAGAGCCCATTATGTAATTCCAGCACATGTATTATGTATATTCCAAGTTCCATTCAAATCCGTTCAGCCATTACGGCGTGATTGAGGCACAAATATCGTCACATCCTCACAAACTTTCACATTTATAATATTAGTAGGATAGTAAGTATTGGTAGGAAAACTTATGATGATAGTTTGTGCTAAATTGAGAACCGCTAGTGAAACCCTGAAGTATCAGGAGCTAAATATGAGACGTACCTACCTAATCGATGACTCACGTCAATGACTCACACGCTACAAGGGTAACACATGAATTGACTCACTGATTTCATTACAAATATACCTCTTTACTTACATACTTAGATACTTACTTTGTTCTGTGTAATATTTTAACAGCGCATTATGGAGCTATACAAATCACACAAACATAATATGTTTCTTTTAGGCCGGCTAACTGAAAAAAATACTGAAATTCTTCCCACTAGCATAAGGCTAGGAGTGATAAGATGATGGTGATGATGATCTCTTTGGCGTGGCCGGTGAATGCTCGACTGAGACGTAAGAGGCGCGGGTTCGATTCCCGCTACGGGAGAAATGTTTGTATGTTCTGAAAATATTCTTCCGGGTCTGGGTGTTGTAATATTGTGTATTATAAGTATACTTATATTATAAATGCGAAAGTTTGTGAGTTTGGATGTTTGGATGTTTGTGCCTCAATCACGCCTAAACGGCTGAACGGATTTGAATGAAACTTGGAATATACATAGTACATGTACTGGATTAAAATATAGGCTATTTTTTATTCGGGTACCACGCGAGCGAAGCCACGGGCGGCAGCTAGTTATAAGTATATATTTAATTCACAAATAAAAAGTATATAAGTATTCTATCAGCCATCTGGTTCTTATAGTACAAGTTTTGCTTAGTTTGGGGCTGTGTGAAATATCCACTAATATTTATTTATTTATGATGATTATGACGACTAGTTATTATTTTCTTCTAACACCTAAATACTTTTAAATCTACCGACAGCCCTTAAAGGTAGTCTGAACAAACAGAGGAATGCTCGGAATAACTTAAACAATGCGTCTGAAATCTTGTCTAACTGCTTGACATGCCGTTCCAGACGGGTTGTTCCTACTCTATGGATAGACAAGTCTGCGGCTACAGAGACATTTAGGTACCGTTCGAAAACCACGGGTTATTCGCCAGTCTATGCATTTTTAAATTTCGAATCGATTGCTATTGGTCGGTCTGGAAAAAACGTCTCCATATTGGTAGACGCGTTTCAGACAGTTCTTTAATAGTAAATTCGTATTATTATTTATTTATTAGAGGAGCGATATATTCTGACTTTAAATAATTAATAGACATAAGCAAAAAATATTCTCTAGAAACCTGGATTTTTTTTTTATAAAACATTATCTTATTTTATTTTGTATTTCTTAAATTATATTTGTATTAGTTGTAAGTTTCTTTCTGTTAATAAAGTTTTTTTTAAGGTTTTAGGAAAACTTACAGCTATGTCCATGTATCGCACATATTTGTATAAGTGCGCGTTTATTAAAAGTTTCCGCTTATAGTAGGTACCTACATTCAAATATATGTAGTTATTAATAAAGACTCGTGACGATAAATACTGATGACGGAAGTTATAAGTAGCAAAAAAACTTTTAGAAAAGTCAAAGCAAAATTTACCTTTAAACATTTCGGATTCCTAGTATTTCTTTCTCAAACATTTCTATTTTAAAAGCGTTTGTTTACATGAAAATATTTACTTCTGTTTGTGGCAACGGAGCAATGTTCTTAGCAATTCTATGTGTTCTCTTCTCTCTGAGAAAATAGAACACTGAGAAAATGGCTTCGTATACATAAAGCTGCGGATTTTCATACAGATTGGACATCAGTGAATAGAGGACGTTATTTGACTGAATTTATGATGATAAATAAAATAGGTTGTCAAAACCTGGATTTACATTATATGGTGTAGAACTTACTTTATCACTGAGTGCTAAAGTAGCCCTATATCCTACCCAGTTTCATCAGGATTCAAAAACGTCAAAAAATTCAAACATCCTAACTTCTACAGAAAATTTTGATAGGATAATAATAGGATATAATAGAATAATAACAGGTGTGTGAGGCGAATGTGAAAGGTACCGTTGGAAGAGGAAGACCAGGTATATGTACCTGGTACGTACAAGATTGGCGACGTTTTGGAAAAGGGCCAGGATATAGGGTACCCTAAAGCGACAAACATGCTTGAAGAATATTATGAGAGTGAATGAAGACAAAGAAGTATGTCAGGTTCGTAGCATATGGAGATCCGTAATCTCTGCCTACCCGTATGGTAAACAGACGTGATATTATGTATATATGTTGGTAGGTTTTTTACCTCAAGAAAAATAATACAAAGCCATTTTCATGTAACATCAAACAGTGTGTCGTGACCGAATGCAACTAATTTTAAAATGCATCAAATAATTCATACGAACGTTAGCCATAATTTGTAGAGCCAGACATTCTCAGAACCATGTTATTTTTCAGGTTAACATTAATTTCATAATAAGAAGCAATGGTAGTGGTCAGGTAGATTTTAATCGCCGTTTAAAGTTAGAAATAAATGGGTAGGAGGGTTAAGTAAATGTTCTTTGGTAAAACTTTGTACAACAATACTATGAGGATCGAATATATTATTAGAAGTAAAATAAC
This sequence comes from Scotopteryx bipunctaria, assembly GCA_949320045.1. Lineage (NCBI taxonomy): Eukaryota > Metazoa > Arthropoda > Insecta > Lepidoptera > Geometridae > Scotopteryx > Scotopteryx bipunctaria. The sequence continues at coordinate 4,279,032 of OX439450.1, read as the reverse complement.
GTAAGTATTTCAGATATAAGTACTCAATGATAGTTTAAATAGCCCTTATTCACTATTCAACATACTGGATATTTTCCCGTGCCCTTAATTTTAAATATTTTCACCCTTACGCTCTTGCCAACCGACTGGTATTCTTAAAATTATGCGCTTGTTGATGTAAAACCCTCTTCAAGGCGTTATGGGAATTAGCTGCTGCTTTTCTAAGCATATAAAAAGTCTTTGAGTAAAAAAATGCTTAAAAAGTGGTGCTTATAGTTTTTTAAGAATTTCTTTGACTTTACATCGCGACAATGCAGCCTTTGCTGAATTATATTTTTCTTTGTTTTGAGTTTATTTCTTTTTATTATGAACCAGTTGTAAATAATTTTAATTATTGTTTGCCTGTTTATTGTAATCGGAATTTAATGCCGGCACTCGTTTTAAGTATGGACATCACGCTGGGTTCAGATTTGTACAATACCATTTTGGCAGTCTGAGCTAGCCCAAATCACTCTAAGAAACTTACTTTATTATTATTATTATCAGGAGCCTGTGGTGTGCCACAGCAGAGCAAAGGTTTACATTCCTTCTCTCCAGACCTTTCTGTTCTAGGCCACCGTGGACTAGTCCTCTAAGTAGGAAATTTCATCTTTCCATATAAATTTCCTATAAAAGTATCACACAAACAAGAGTATTACGGGCGCATAAAACTTACCTACATAGATAAAACTGTTCTGAAAGGGAACTGACGGTTTTCTTAAAAAAAAGAGTAAAAAAATTGCTCTTATAGATGCCGTTAATGCTTATCGATCGTTTTCAGTCTCGCTGAAAACGTTTTATTTATTCATAAACTTTGTAAAACTGAACTTCCTACGCAAACGGTTCTTTAGGAGTTATTCAGTTTGTTTTTCAAGTTACAGCTTAAAATCTTTTGCAAACTTACGTGGTGTCTCTCGGATGAAAGTTTCGAATTGAAAAGCGTTTCAGTTGCTTTGAACTATGTATTTATCATGCGGTAGGAAATAATGTATTCGGGGCAAATTAATCTTTAGAAGTACATTATTTTCAAAAAGACAATAAATAAAAATTTTAAATATATTTCTGGATTGTGGTTTAAAACTCAGTTCAAAGATTTAACCTATAAATATGAATCTAAAAACTGCCTATAATATTTATACTAGACTATGAAGCAGCATCTTCAGAACGAAATTATGGTTTGTGGTTTATCTATACCTATTATTAAATCTCATCCCTATTTTTATTCCATAATGCACTTTAAAAACATCGGTCAAGTGCACAAAAGGAGCCTTTGAGGCACACTTTAATCCTTTCACCGCACTGGTCCGAAAGATCTAGTGACACGAATAGTAGTAGCAGTATCCCTATTTATCCCAAAAAAGCTTAATTTAAACTATTGCTTAAAACAGTTTAGAAAGTAAAATTATTCTTTGCATTATTTTATCCATTTATTCGTGGATAATCCTTAAAATTGAAACGAAACCCTTCGCTAAACCCTTCTTAATTGCGTTTACGGCATCGAACTTTACACTTCTACTTATAGATTAACAATGAATAAGCTACCACAAATCATTATAATATGTTACTTAAAAGTTTTGGGTCCCAAAAGTGGCAAAAATTTCTCTACATTATTTATTAACGTTATACAATTTACTGACTGATAGGTAGGTAATACCTATTCTGTTTTTATTCGCAAGTCGTATTGTGCTTACTGTTTATTTGTCTAAGGCATATTGGTCAACTATTTATATAGAAATAGCATGTTTTCGGTATGGAATTGTAAGTATCTACCGTGGATTCACAGCCGAGGATCGAAAAAGAATGCCAGTTATGCGACTTCGAATTCGTGGCTTCTCAATACCAAAGAAAACATTTGAGGATGTTTTCAAGGAATCCGCTTTCTAATGTTTATTTACCCGACTGCTCAGAAGGGTAATGTTTTCAGCTAATGGCATTGAACCTGCAGACGGGAACTGAAGGTAAGGCTCTTAGGTCGCGTTCATATAAAGGTGATTTCAGACGGTACAATATTTTAAATAATGATGTGACATGTTTATTTTACTTTCGAGACCAAGCCTGAAAGGTGGCCAAGTCACCAAATAAATCATTAAAATTATATTTTTTCTTCAACAAAAACCATATCATAATACATAATTTATATAGAACACAGTTACAAAGACAAACTACAATAACATAAAAATTTTAAGGTAATCCGTATAATAATAAGAAATAAAAATGAGCTCAGTTTTCTATCTAAGTTCGCCTAAATATTGTAATAATATTAATACGCCTAATACCTAATTTGATTTCTTTTTACTAAAGAGTTAGGAATTATAAAAATGTCTTCCTCTTTTGCGTATCATTCTAAAAAATATTATCGAAATCTTTATTTTTAACAACAGCCTATTTTTGTCGCATTCTTTATCGCCTTCAACCTTCAACTTGTGAACACACGCTTAGGTCGAATAATGGCCTGACACCTCTGGCCCAAACACGTTCAAATGTCAACTCCTCTTTACGCTCGGCTCGGGTACAGACGCCTACAGACTCGCAGATGGGGGGGCCGACTGGGACATTGATAGGGAATGAAATTTCCGACGTTTTCGCTAGAGATAGTGCCTTTGAAACTTCATAAATAAAGGTTTGAAATATTAATTGTATCAAAACCCTTTTTCATATGATTCATAAATGAATTTAAATGTGAGCTGTATTTTTTTGATGAACGTAGGTAACGTAGGACGCCCTCCGGCTACGAGGAGTGATGATCTGCGAAAGGCTGTTGGGAGAGATTGGATGCATCAAGCAAGCCGAAGATAGGACTCAATGGCGCTCATTAGGGGAGGCCTATGTCCAGCAGTGGACTGATACTGATGATAATGATGACGATGATGTATATTTTTTGTGGACTAAGGTCGCTATTTTTATTTTACCTATAGGGTTTGTTTAACTTAGTTTAAGGTTTGTCGAAAACTTAATCATTAAAACATGACATGTATCATAATCTCGGATATATCTAGGTATCGTTGACAGGACAACATCAAAGTCTTTTACCAAAAAGCTATTCTACAAGTCATTTAGAATTACCCGCACGAAATGTTCACCGTGTGCGGGTAAAAAGAGAGAAAGTGAACTGTCACGAATGACATTTGGCATTCAGTTTCGAGCACAATGGCACAATATACCCAAATAACAGAAAGGACAATTTTTAGTGGCACCAAGTTTTCATGCTACAAAACCAACTTGAAGCCAAATTACCTAATATTGGAACTGTTCGAGACCCTCAAACGATGGACCTCTCAGTCTACTGAAGTCGCTTCCTTGTTTAGAGGTCTAGGTATCCTCACAAAGGCTGAACTGGACTCTTCGTTCGCCGTTCGTCACGCCTCCAAGGTCATCTTTGATTGATCTAGTTACCAGGAAACATTTTTATTTATATTTATCTAACATCAATACCATTACTGTTTATACCTAATACTGTGATCACGGGGAGTATTGATGCGGCAGACAGGATCCGCTAACTTATTCATAAACGTTCAAAAACTTGTCAGTGCTGTGGCGGTGCAGTGCACTACCCATCATGCATATTAGTGCGCTGCTGTTTATTTTATTCTCTAAACATTCGCATTTGGTCTGGGGTTTCGATGTTTTGCAATAATGTATTACATAGTACGGTATCCATGAAGCATGAAAGAGAAGTAGTAATCGTAATAAATAATAAATAAATATTTGTGGACATTTCACACAGCGCCATCTAGCCACAAACTAAGCAAAGCAAAGCACAAGATGACTGATACTTATATAAACTACTTACCCCCGAATACTCAAACGCGACTCAGAGTTGAACACGTCTCAACTCACGGTTTTTTGACAGTTTCTGATGAAAATCTGTCAAAAAAAAGAAATCGTCATTTGAGACGTGCTCAACTTTGAGATGGGCTTGAGTATTCGAGGGTTATACTTATTTAAGTACTTTTTTTTTAAATACATACTTAGATACTAAAACCCGGAAGAAATATTTGCAAAACATATAACTTTTGACCTCTGTGGCGAGGCGGGCGAGTGCTCGGCTGAGACGCAAGAGGCGCGGATTCGATTCCTGCTGCGGGAGAAATGCTTGCTGCAAATATTTATTCTGGGTCTGGGTGTTGTAGTATTATGTATGTATGTATAGTATGTATTTACAAAAAAAAGTCTATAAGTATTCTATCAGCCATCTGATTCCCTTAATACAAGCTTTGCTTAGTTTGGGGCTAGATGGTGCTGTGTGATATGTCCTCAAATATTTATTTATTTTATTTATAAACATCTAACTCGCCACGCCACCACACCAATGTGAAGTGTGATCGTGATAAGATATGACAACAATTATGAGCCTATTACTGTTTGATCCTTTTGATCTCAAAGATGTTTATACAAGTCTCGTTACGTCGATTTCGAAACCATACAAAACAAGTTGCGAAGGTTTAGATTAATGAGGCCTACGTGACCAAACTCAGTTAGAGCGGAAAGGAAAAGTTTTATGAGCGCGGGTTCATGGCCCACCCATCACATTACACCACTGTAAATACATAACATTGTTGCATATTCGATAACAGCTGGGTAACCTACAATTTTTATCTATCCTACTAATATTATAAACGCGTAAGTTTGTAAGTATGGACTAATGGATGTTTGTTACTCTTTCACGCCCAAACGGCTGAACGGATTTGAATGAAACTTGAAATTTACATAGTACATCTACTGGATTAACATATAGGCTATTTTTTATCCGGGTACCACGCTAGCGAAGCTGCGGGCGGCAGCTTCATTCAAATCCGTTCAGCCGTTTAGGCGTGAAAAAGCAACAAACACCCATACATACAAACTTTCGCGTTTATAATATTAGTAAGGATGACTCTTAAGGTATATTTGATGATTATTTAAAGTCTATTCTGGGGCCATTTTCACTATGACCAAAAGAAACGTAACGTGGGCAAACGCGGGTACGTTTGTCACCGTATTTAATGGTTTACAAACAAGCAACGAGAAGGTAGCATAATATAAAACCGGTCAAGTGCGAGTCAAATTCGTACACGAAGGGTCCCGTACCATCGTACATGTAAATAAGTGTTTCTTGTATTCATTATTATTTTTTGTTGTTATAGTGACAATAGAAAATGTCAACAACTGTGAAAACTTCAATTTCCTACGTATTAAAGGTTCATGAGATACAGCCCGCTGACAGACGAACGGATAATAGAGGCTTAGTAATAGGGTCCTGTTGGCACTTTTCGGGTATGGAACCCTAAAAAGGCAGCATTTGCAGTGGCAGGGCGAGACAAATCAAAGCGCTACTGCTCATCGGTGGTCGCACTAAGTTCTATGTTAGCTTATCGTGAGTGAACTAGCTTCTCTGACAATTAGCTGTGTGTGTTGTAAAATCACATCTACACAAACGGTAATCCATCGAATGTTTTCCTTTGATTATGATTTGTTGGCGTGTGGAGGAGATTGAAATAGATGGATTACTTTTATAGTGGTCAGGGGTAAAGTTCACACAAAAAAACATGTTGTTAGGGTTCCGTACCCAACGGGTGCCGTCGGGATTCTATTAAGTAATAAATAAATATTTGTGGATATTTCACACAGCGCCATCTAGCCCCAAACTAAGCAAAGCTTGTACTATGGGCACCAGATGGCTGATGGAATACTTATATACTTTTTTTTGTAAATACATACTTATAATAAATACTACAACACCCAGACCCGGAAGAAATATTTGCAGAACATACAAACATTTCTCCCGTAGCGGGAATCGAACCTGCACCTCTTGCGTCTCAGCTGAGCACTCGCCCGCCACGCCACCGAGGTCATCAAATTAAAACCAATATTAAAACCAAAGATCGTGTGAAAAAACAGAATTCTGCTCATTTCATTTTTAGGGTTCCGTTCCCGAAGGTTATCAACGGGACCTTATAACTCAGCCTTCGCTGTCCGTCCGTCAACCGTCAACAATCCACGTAAACTGTAGGTTGAGTTGCAATTTTCAGTGTGTATTTCAATAGCCGCTATAACAACAAATCTACAGAAGCAAGCAGATCGGTTATTCGTAACAATCACAAGAAACATTTATGTACATGCACCATGGTGCGGAACCCTTCGTGTGCGAGTTCGACTCGTACTTGACCGGTTTTTAATTATTATTCTATTATTATCTCTGCTTATTTTATAAATTGGAGGACCAATAGTCTCCGCACTTGGCAATTTTTTTCGTACTTTGTAGGTTCTACGACATGCCTGTTTCCTCACGATGTTTTACTTCACTGTTTGAGAGTACTGGTATAGCACACATCAAACCCTAACTGGTGTTCTCTGTTACATACATCACAGGTAACATACCAATTAGGTACTTAGGTACCAAGTTTAGTAAGATTTAAAGGAATAAAGTATTTTGAAATTGAAGGTGAAATTCCTTAACTGTATGGAGTTGACTTATGCCGTGGAAGTAGCCAAGGTAGCTAACATCTAGATACTCTAAAATACCTATAACCATTGATATAATAGAATAATTACAGCTGAATTTTGTTTTATTGCAAGAAAAAAATAGTAGGTAGGTAAACCTATAACATTTCAGATGATAAAAAGTATTCTCATACATCAATACGTCCACTACCAATTTGTAGAGCCAGCAGTTTTACAACTAAATTAAATATTAAAGCCAATGCCACACGTGCAATATCTAACGCTATTGATAGAGAAATGTCGTAAAATTGTGTTATCGAATAAAAAAATAGGGAGAAAATGCAATAAAAGATAGCCCTAATACGTTTTCTTTGTAGATTTTACGACTGACCGCACATGGAATATTTAAAAGGCTTCGGGTGGAATTGAAAAGTCATCCATGTGTACGGTTTTGTATTTGCATATTTATGTAAATAGATAGATAGGTAGGTAGGATAGCGACTAATAATTTTTTAACACGCGAATTTCCCTGCTCGGTAATTCTACTACTATTTGTTTCGAGCCAGTTTTGTGAAAGGATTTAAGTGCGCCTCAAGGCACTTGACCATATGATCGCGTCTAGACAGATTTCAAATCGAATTCAAAAAAAATAGCACTACGGAATTCGGGTATATAAAAAAATATATAGGTAGTAAAACCGCGCTAAATATTGAAATCAAATAATCTGCCAAACCAAATCATTAAAAATTACAAGAAAATTGCAAAATGAATAAAAAACTGGTTTCAAAAACTTAATATTTAAACAGTTACCTAAGTATTACCAACCTATCAAAGTAAAAACATCTGGAAAAAAAATCAAAGCGCTTCCGTGCTTCGGAGGGCACGTTAAGTTGTCGGTCCTATGACAGGGGCCTTTAGGCGGCCTAAAAACTTCGTTTCACTTTCAGGAACGAAAGAAGATAATGTTAAAATATCATTTAACAGTTTATTATAACAACAGAGTTTTACATCGATTTTGGAGAGCAAAATCCACTATTGCATACTCCTAAAATGTAGAAACAATCAAATGCTAGAGCTTTAGAATAGTTTGGTTGGTATGCCTTTGGTTAGTATCGCGACAAGATGGAAAATATGTCCTGTGTGTAAGAAGGAAGAAGTTACCTTCTTTATCCGCAAAAGAGGCTAATATTTTTAGCGCCTACAAACAAAATAGATGCAACAAGCGAGGAACAAACTCAAAGCAACATTTTATTAGAGTTGACGTCACTAACAGCCATACATACTTGTAGATCCTTTATGTAGAGTATGTGCTTATCTCGAAGACAGATTCCGGGTATTACCCGCGCAGTTGCCTGTGTTGCCACCAATCTAGTTTTATATTATGAGTATTTTAAAAGCTCTCGTGGTTTAGTGGTAGCCTTCCTAAGGTCGTAGGTTCAAATCCAGTAATACACCAATGGCTTCTTTTTTCGATATAATTTATGTGCGCTATGTCAGAGGAGCCTCTGCGGTGCACTTCAGCTCCTTTCACCAAACTAATAATAATAATAAATTATTTGTGGACATTCCACACAGCGCCATCTCGCCCCAAACTAAGCAAAGTACTTACTTACTACTTACTATGGGCACCAGTCGGCTGATAAAATACTTATACTTAATTTTTTTAAATACATACTTACATAATACAACAACACCCAGACCCGGAAGAAATATTTGCAGAACATGCAAACATTTCATCCGCAGCGGGAATCAAACCCGCGCCTTTTCGTCTCAGCTCTCTCTAAGCTGGTTAGAAAGAACTTATGACAAGGCCATTAGTTCTTAGTAGGTATGTAATATCTAGTGATGATACATGCAAATAAAAACAGCTTTGCTTGGGGTAAACCTTTATTGTTCTTTTATTAAACAAATCTTAACTTTTACGTAAACTAGTATCTATAAATAGAACTCCCACAGAAATGGCCAATGGATCTACACTTCTGGCAGAGCTCCTGCGGATGACTCTTGTTGGGGTCACTCTTGTTCAAGTCACGAGACTTCTCCAACTTCGTCTGTAAATAAAACACACTACTATAAACACATTTATTTTACTAAGGCCTTTTACCATCTATAGTAGATGATTTATACAGCGTCAGGAGGCAACTTTTACCTTCACAAACGGGACGCTGTAGTGCCCGGGACGAATTGAGATGGAATAGGTATGCCCAGCACCTATTCCATCCTCTCAGCTTAGTCGGCCTTGTCCACAGGAAAGACATGGTCAATACGTGCGGAGCTGACTAAGCCGCGGGTTTCCTCACGATCTTTTCCTTCACCGTTGGTATAGCGCACATAAATTTTTCGCACAGAAAAATCCATTGGTACACGACCGGATTTGAACCCACGACCTTAGGATCGGAAGGCGGGGTCACTACCAACTAGACCACCAGTGCTCCACCATTTATATCTATGCTTAATAAAACTATAACTCGATGACCTCGGTGGCGTGGCGAGCGAGTGCTCGGCTGATACGCAAGAGGCGCGGGTTCGATTCCCGCTAAGGGAGAAATGTTTGTATGTTCTGCAAATATTTCTTCCGGGTTTGGGTGTTCTAATAATATTTTTGTTTTTATATTACAACTATTTTATTAAAATAGTTGCATATAAATGTGCAATAAGTTTAAAATATTTCTGGTAATTCGTGCTCCTGGGCACCAAAATACAAACTAGACTCTCGAGGTTAGTTTGAGCCTAGCTGGAAAAAAAATCCTTTAGGTTATGTTAACTAGTGCATTGTATCACTTCTAAATTGTAATCTTGTGTTTTCGTTTTGACAATAAACTTTCTTTATCCTTGATATATCTTATCTGGTTGATACCAACTGGTATTGGTAGAGTTAAAAATTGAAAGAGAGATCGATTTTATTATTACAGCCGCATTCGCTAAATGGATAAGTTATTACCTTCTACTACTATACTGCCGTCATAAGGAAAAAAGACGTATCTGACATTCTTTTCATAATTGATTTATATTCATCATCGGAATCAGTAAAAAAAGACGCACTACCAGTATTTTTTTCCATTTTGGAAACGTCCCTTTTTCTTATGACGGCAATATATTATTATAGGTACTGTCAATTCTTTCGAAGTTACCTGCTTGAAAGGAAGCACGTTGATCTTACAGCTGGTGCACTGCTGCCCGAAGTCCTTCCATGAGTTCCCGCTCATCCACATGCGGTTACATTGCGGGCATCTGTACTCTCCGAAGCAACGCTGGTTCGGTTTCACTTCTAACTGCATTGAGAAAAAAAAAACCTTTTACTTACATCAAAACTAAAACAGCAAAATAATAAAAAGTATCATCATTTTACCACCATATCGAAGAAGCGCTCGTGGCGTAGCTTAGGCGTTCTTGATTGATCGTTAAAGTTAAGCATCGATATGCGCTGTCAAAAATTGGGATGGGTGACCGCAAGTGGCATTACGAGCTGAGCGCTTCCGTGCTTCGGAGGGCACGTTAAACAGTCGGTCCCGGCTTTTAAGTCGTTAAGCCATGACAGAGGCCTACAGGCGGCCTAAAAACTCTGTCACTAGAGTTGGCCACTAGCTCATACGAACAAACATACATACAACACCATATCCATCTTAGAAGTACCTAACTCAGATGTGGCTGCAAGTTTTCTTATCTTGTAATACCCTTACCCCATTAGGACGTGATAATTATGTAAAATTATGTATGTATTTCACCCGTTGCTAGGTATAGTAATATTGCTTCTACTTACGGGACACTGTGTCCGGAGAAACTTTTGAGATAGTAGGCTTGGTTTACTATCCTCAGAAGATATACTAAATACGCTTTCTGAGCTGACTAAGCGACAGGATTCCTCGCGATATTTCCTTACCGCACTTTGGTAATAACGAAGAATTATTTCAAATTGAAAAATCTATTTTCATACACAATGATTTTTTTAGTTTGCTGATGTGATAAATGAAAGGATTCAAAACTCCTGCTAGTAGATGGAAGTAGAAATAAAAATGACTCACATCCGACATCTCGATAAATCCAATCACGGCACAATAAAATTTCAAAGGCGTATTTTGTTATTGACTTTGATTATTTATTGAACAAAAAGTTGTTTTTTTTTTGCAAAACGTCAAGATGTCTACTCCCGTTCGCGTGCTGAAGCACTGAAGCAAGAAATACTGGATGGAGTGTGTATTTATACCTTTATGAAATTCAGACTCTTTTACAATCCGGGAATGCCCCGTAAGCAAAGCAAATAATGTTATATCCGAGACCAAGATAAACAAAAGTTCTAATAATAATACGTCCAATCCAATCCTTTATTTTACTTTTGACAGTGGGTTGATCTTGATTGAAGGGGTTGACAGATATTTTTCTAATGTCCTAGGTACCAGCCTTAGGACATTACAAAAATATCTGTTTATTCTGCAAAAGATCCACTTATCAACTATCACATAAAATCGATTTGAGATATTGAGAATCGGTTAACAGTCAGTTGGCTGTGCAAGTAACGTATTTTACAAAGTAATAAAACATGGCAAAATTCAGAACATTCTTGTATTTGGTTATAAATAGATTGCATGCAGCTGAAGCCTAATTTGTATCTTGCTGACCGCAGATGAAACGAGGTAGTTCAAGCAATTATTCTTGAGGGTTAGTTAGACCAGTGAGGGTTGGATAGACCACTTGAGATCAAGAAGGGGTCTCGAAGGGTTAAGATAAGGGTGTTTCATTATCTACGTATTTGCACCGTCAATTCCATAAAGATCTTAATATGAATCTGAGCAAAATCATCTTAGAATTATGTTTTAAAACATTTTTGCCGACCTAAAACCATAGAACAGCCTAGTACTAAAATAAGTACATACCAAAGGTTTGAATAAAAGGTTGATTATTATATTAAAATGATACATGCTATTTAGGTTGATTAAATACTTAATTGTTTTTTAAGATTAAATTCTTTCAAGTATCTACAATTCTACATAATAATCTTTATCATACATACTCAAAATAAAATTGTAGATACGGAGAAATTACTGTGCCAGAAAATAACCTCTTGGCTCCAGAAATAAAACAGTCAAACAGGGTAAAAGGTAGGTAGATTGATAATAATTAGAAAATGTAACTGTTTGGGCATTATGAAAACTTTTATGCATTGTTTGTATAATTACTACCGGGCTGTCATTTTGTGGGGATTATAAAACCAACTGTAAGCATTTTAATTTAAAGACTTTTATTTAAATTTATTACTTACCAATAACCTGTAATTTTTATTACCATTCTGCAAATTAAACTTACATTCTTTTTTTAAGGATTAAAAAAAATGAATTTTATTCTCAGTTTTCTTTAAAAATAAAATATTTGAACAAAACTCGGAGAAGCGAAACTTGTAATAAGTTTGTGTGGTTGCCAGACGCGTAACTCAAAGAACTTTCAGAACTTTTCAGTCATAATAACGACCCAAATGAGGAAATTCCATAACTTGGTAGATATAGTAGGTACCTATAGTATTTAGGTAGATACTAATTCAAACTTGTTTTCTAAGTCTAGTTTAGGGCATTTATTTTTGAATTTTATGAAAACTTAATGTTAATTGAGAAAACTAATAAAATAGAAATAAAGTACTATTTAGTCTAAAGGTCACCCATAATTAGACATCGGTACCTAATGCTGTTTTTATATAGTGGGCTGAAACCCATACTATAAATTTCCGTATACGGAAAGTAAATACAGACACAAAAATTCCATTTCGCAACATTAATTTCTACTTACTTATGCGGTAGGTCTTTATGAATATGAATTTTGCTAGCAATATCAATAGGGGTCATTTAATTAAATGTTGACCCTCAGTCGCGGTTTTAAGGTTTCTGTGGTCAAGCCAGAGTCGGGCGAACGATAAGATTTGTCTGTAGCATGCTTCAAGTTATAAACTTAACATATTTCTTTCGGTCAATAAATGTTTATGAACATAATACTTAATTGGATTGGTAAAGTAATGACAAAGTCGTATTTCAGTTAACCATTGTTTAAGACCTCAGTGGCATGCCACGGGTATGAATGAGGTGCGGATTCAATTCCAGCAACAGATGAAATGTTTGCATATTCCGTAAATATTTATTTCGGTCTGGGTGTTGTGATACCATGGTACTCGTAGATTCTGATATCCACAACACAGGGAACCCTCGTGTAGGGTTATGTGACTGCTCGGTATTTTATTCCTATTTAATGATTTATTTTATCACTCAGTGGAGCCCTAAGACAGCGAGCTAGCTTCGTCGCAGACCTAAAAAGAGGGCGAGACGACCTCGATATACTAACAGGGCGTGAGTCGAATTTTTTATCATAAAGCAGACGCTCGTATTTTATGACTTGGAACATTTTGCAAAGGTGTCAGAAGCAACACTTCCGCCAGCGGTCACGAGGAGCCGGGGGCGTGATGGTCACTCGGGTAAGGCGTCAAATTGACTGGCAGCCCTACAAATGCCACGCAATCTTGCCCAACCTCCCTTGAGATCAAAGTCACTATAATATTGCGTTATATATCTTTATGCAGAATGGGTTTTCTTAAAACGGTTGATTGAATACTTCAATACTTTTTTCTCAATAATAATAACTTTTTAGAGAAGAATGGACTGTATGGTGCTTTTTTATTGGCATTAAATTTCAGTGCAGACATATTTAATTTTTGACAGGTGTTTATTGTGTCAATAGTGTCACTTAGTAAAAATAATTTGATTTTTCAAGTTTTTTTTTATCGCACAGAAGGGACTTTTCAAATTAAATCAAAGGCACGATAATGAGAAAGTAAGTTCAAGGTACTATGCAAAATAGTTTAATGAGATTAATGCCTTATTTAAACTACATTAAATTATAGATCAAATAACATGACGCCTAAGGAGTTGAGCCAAAAACGAATCGCCAGAAGTAAATTAATGAAAATACCCAACAACGAAGGTAAATTCTATAATAAGGAGAACGAAAACCCACAGTTCACAAATATCAAAAAGAACACCTATAAAATACACGACAGGGAAATCAAAGACGAAGACCCCCTTAATCCCTTTGATATACCTGATCATAAGAGACTTTTCAGCAAGAGCAAAGGCCAAAGGAAAGTAAAACCGGACCCTTTTATAATGAGTGAGCCTCACACCATCTGTGATATCGATAATACTTTCTACAAAGTTATTGAAGGGAGGCCTCTGAGGCAATTCACCGATGTGAAAGTCTACATGAGGAACATTAGAGACATTACCCTTTTCAAAGCCAACGCGGCTTATCTAAACGATCAAATACTACAATTTGATACGTCACATACATTTGAGTTAGATCAATACAATAAAATCAATAACCTGTACGAAACAACCAAGATGAACTTTGTACAGTTTGCTAAACAAAGCTATGAGAAAGCTAAAGCCATTCAAATGATCGCTGAAGTAAAATCTATGGAGGTAGCTAAGATAACTGATCAATTAGAGGCTCTCAGCTTTGAATACGTAAAGTTGAGGAACCAACTATCCAGTACTGTATTTACGTTCGAGACTTTGTCTAAATATGGAATGTTTCTGAATTCTTTGAGTCCCGAGTGGTGGAAAGTGGAGTATGATTTTTTGAATTCTAAAATTGTGCGCACAAGTCCAAGTTTTAGGCAAAGTGACGGTGATGTGGCGGCGACATCTGTTGCTTCTCTAGATGAGTACAAAACCAGCGTCGCCAGATTCATGCAAAAGATACCTCATTGCTACTTCAAGAGACCCAGACAAATAATGAGTATCTTCGACAACTTGAGCGGGCAATGTCTTAATTATATGAAAATAGAAGTGATGTCGGCAAGCCTAGTCACGTCTGTTCAGAAATCCCGCGACTGCTTAAAAAAGGCTGTTAAAACTGAGATCGAAGAGTTGACAGACTTCTTAGAGTTGTATGAGCGCAACGTTAAGTTTATGGAGCAGAAGGAGATGGATTACAAGGCTGTATTCGAGAGGCTACTGTTTTCTGAGTTTCAGACGTTGTACGCGTCACCGGATACCATTAAGCTACATACTTGCGTGCAATATGTTAATACTAGAATATTTGGTGGTTCTGAGGACCCTAAAGATAGTGTGGCGTCACTGATGCACGGCTTAGAGATGCAGTTTATAGAATTGAGTTCAGGATTAGACACGTTGGACTTAGAGACAGTGAAAGCGGCAACGAATCAGATGTTTGCTGAAGATATTCTGATGATGAAGCGTGCGCACCTAGCTCAAAGAACACTAAAGGAATGTGATATATTAAGCAAAGCCCTCTACACTAGTTTTGAGCCTCCAAGACAAAGGAAGACTGTCAAAATTACAGCAAAAAATTCAAAAAAGGCAGAAGACACCGAGAAATGACAGAAATTATGGGTCGTATCTATTTTTCAACACATTCGTGAGTTACTTTATGCTTTCCGTTCTTCATACCAAAGATAATTCCATATTATGTACTTGATTAACATTTATTACGAAACAGTGTTACGATGTTTCTTACTTTGTTATTGTTTGCTTACATTACAGTTGGCAATGTTTAATGAATTTTGCATTCTCAACAAAATTCGTTGGTATGTGGATGACTTCCGCGCTAGAGGCGGATTATTCAGGTAATTACCATAAGTTGCCGCAATGCCTCCGCGCCGTGGGACTAAACATTAAATTTGCTTTCGCGAATGCCATAACAAAACAGACTTTACACATGCGCTACCTAAAGCTAAAGCACTCCTAAATCATACTAACATTATAAAGAGGAAAGATTTTTTGTTTTTTTTGTTTGTTTGTAACGAATAGGCTCCGAAACTACTCGACCGATATCAAAATTTTTTTCACCAGTAGAAAGCTACATTATCAGGGTCCAGTATAGATTATAATAAATTAAAAAAAAATTAAGAATCCGTAAGAAAATTGCAATATTGTAACCCAAGGTAGAAAACCCAAAATAGTTTTTGGCGTGCGCTGTGAATACTATTAATTAGAACAAAATAATGTACTACACGCGTACGAAGTCGCGGGCAACAGCTAGTAATATTATAATAGGGTTCTTCCTAAATAGTCTCACTGTAATTCCGTAAGTAGATGTTTACCAATGACATTCTAAAAGCTGAAGCGTGAGAAAAGTGTTTTTTGAACTTGTCGAAATTCTGTTATTTACAATGAATTTCGGATGTTTGTTTATTAGTTATAAACTTGGAATAAGTACCTAAAGCTTAAAAGCGATTTCAGCTTTGTCAGGGTTTTACTAGGATATCATGCGAACAAAGCACGCGTTTATCTAGTAGGTAAACTTAATGTATTCAAAGGGATATTAGGTGTCTGCGTATGAAGCACTCAAACTTTAAACGAGCTATGGTAATGTAATCGACGTTGAATATTTGAATGAAAATTGAATAATCTCGTTTCTGAATAGGTACACCCGTGTTGTGTACAAAAAGTTCATATTGTGTCAATTTAACTTCTAATCACTTTTTAAATACGTTAGCTGCAAGACGCGACGATCAACGAATAAATTTGAATCTATTAAGAAATAGATTCGGTCCCGCCTCCATTCCCGACAGTTCAAGGGGATACAAATTGACTTTTTTGTTCACTGATTATTTCAAATTAAATTCTGAACAGTTTATCACGAAGTACTTTCGCTCGCATTGTACCCAGGTAAAAAGCAATGCTGTTCTAGGTCTCGTAAAATGTACATTCCAAGTTTCATTTTAATTCGTTAAGCCGATACGCCATGACTATGGCACAAACATAAGTAGGTAAAAACCTTGCTTTGGCACATATCCTCGCTCGCATCCCTACATACCTACTTTCAGATTTATAAAATAGTATTGACTAACTGATAGAGGAATGCCTCTATTATTAAAACGACAATACCTACTAGTATTATAAAGCAGCACATGCTAACAAAGAGATCAGTGAACCGTCGATGGATAATTAATATTGTTTGATAATACCCCGTATCGTAAGGCACCGATTCTGACGCACTCATGCATGCTCAAATCCCTAATGCTATATATCTATTGTTTAGAAAACTTTTAATTAGCTACGTGGATTGGAATTGTTCCGCCTTTTGTGTTTGTGAAACTGTTGTGTTGTGATACGATTTATGGATGTAAGTAAGAAGTACCTACCTACCTAACTTATTGTATGTTTGCGATGATTGCCTTATTGTTGAAGATTATTTCAGCAGCCAATGTTTGTGTTGCGTATTGTTGTAGGGTTTACTTACACTTAGGTACATACACATAGTACACCCAAGAGTACTATTAAATCGTAACTAATTACACTTACATATTTGGCCATAAAGACAGCTGGTATGTTAGACAAGATTGCATGTATTTGTTCAATGCTATATAGCCTATCGCGATATGCTACGTGTAATGTGTGTGATCAATCGCTTCCAAAATTGTGTTTATATCAAGCCAATTCAAATCGCGTTTGCACGGCATTTGCACAGCATTTGCACGCATAACTGATGGTACCATGACTCTAACGACACTTCGATATGACACAACCCTTCATCAAGTCATTTTTTAGGGTGAACTCACCATTAATCTCGAATATTAAATGTTCTGCCTCTATCATACATAGGGTATGGGAAAGAGAGGCGTGAGCTACTTAGCTGGGGCAGTCGATTAGGAAAAATGCATAACAGAGCAGAGATAAATGATTTTTGTATCATTTTATTAAGCTACCAGGAGCAGAGGGCACCCACATACATATAAGTATTTAAGCTGTGGGTGTGGGACAGTCATCATATTATGTACCAAACGAAAAGGGAAAATCAATCCCTATTGTTTTGCTCGATTCTAATCAATAGCAGTTCAGTTATTCCTCACTATCTACCAACTGATAAAAATAATGAAACTTGGACAAGTAAAATGACAGGTCTTTTTGTCCTTGGTTCTTTTAATAAATTATTCATGTAGGTACAGTATTGAGGTATGAAATAGCAGGAAATAGCAAAGATTATTAGCAAGACTTTATATAAAGGCCGTTAGGTAGCTGAAAAATGATACGAAATACCTAGTCGGGGGCACTTCCGTCGCATACATTAGTGTGGCTTTATTTGTCTATCATGTTAATGGCAGTCTGATATACAATATACCTACCTTCTCAATAATAATAGTTATGTCTCATACTTACTTTGATCAAAAACACCTTGGGAACATATAAAAAATATGTCATGTTTGTTATTTTTTCTTCAATAACGATATTTTTTGTCCCTATTCTTCACTTGAGGTAAATTTTTAGCTTTAAAAATAGTTTTCCGTAATTTTTGATTCCTTAATTTTACATAGTGATACTGGTAGGAATTCGATATTCCTTTGTCCATTGAATAAAAGCGTGGGTAATGAAGCGGTCATCTGATACTACCAGCATAGTACCTACATTGTTAACAACATTACAGTAGGTAACTGTTTACAGTAGCGGAAAGCGATATTCGGTAAGCTTTGTGATAAGGAATTGAAACAAAGTAATACTATAGTTCACTAAAAATGGCCTAGGTATTTGGCTTAATTGCAATACTTCTTACTTCTATGTAACGTATGTCTTGTAAATAGTTCTTTCGAACCAGTGTGGAGAAGAATTTAAAGTAGAGAATGTAAGGCTATGAATGTAGGAATGTAGGCTTCTTTTGTGCATATTATTAGGATACCTAGTTAGTATTATTGTCATTTTTTATTTAATCGAAAAAAAAAACTTGTTAGTTACCTAACTACATAACTAGGTAAAACTCCTAGACAACATTTCAAAACACTTCACGGAAAGAAGTCGAAATCCACGGCACGTCGCGATTTTAATTTAAGTTTTCTCGGATCTCACATAGGTACCTATTTAACACTTGTGTAGTACCTACTGCGTGTATAAACAAAAACTTTGTACCTACCTACCTACATAATATTACTAACCTGTACTCAGTACAGTCAAGTCTATGTCATGGGACCTAGTAGGTTATTTTATTCAGGTATTTTAACTAGGTAGGTAACTACTATAATTTATAGCAATTAATTAGACTTTGGTCCCTTCAACTTTACCTATACTTCAGACAAATTGGAGATACAATTTATTTATGTCAACAAACCGTTGCGTATTTTTCGTTATTATGATGAAATCACTTTAGTTTTTTTTTAATGACAATCTTTATTAACAGAAAGAAACTTACAACTAATACAAATATAATTTACAAAATATAAAAGAAACAGTTGGGCTATCTAAAGGACGTTGCAAACGGTCTATAGATAGCTCACAATGATCCAGCTCATCAGACGGTGGAAGCGTGTCCAAGACGCTGGCCGCATTGCCACACTGAATGGCAATACTGATCCGTTGAGCCAAATAAGAACCAGCTCTTGGATCGCGCATCGCTTCGACCAGACGTCCTGAAAGTATTTTGAAAACGCGGTGGGCACCCGTGCCCCACAGACCTAGGGTCTCGACCCCAAAAGGCTCAAATATATAAGCCCCGTCGAGACTTGCATATTTGCGCCTTTAGTTTTAGGCAAATAAACCTCGCAACATAAGTTTTCACACTTTAATATAACTATTAGTAGGTAATACTTAAAAGTTCTGTAAATATGCAAGTTTTAGGTTAAGTATAGGCGGTTTGTTTACATAAATTATTGTATCTCCAGTTTGTCTGAAGTACCTATGGATAATTTAATTTATGTCACTTTCTGTTTTAACTACGAAAAAGTCTTTTTTAGACCGGGTAAGAAAAATTACGAAAATAATTATGAAATGTCAAGACTTTGGGTAAATCGGTAGGTTAATTTTATTCCCCGTTAGGTAAGTACCTACACAACTGCATGGCTCGATCGGTAGTACCTAAAACTTTTTGTCAAAACTACTTATCTACAAGATCTTTCTGAATTTGACTGTACGTTTACTAGGATATTCTGAATTTGCATATGAGTCTGATCAAGCTTAATTTACCCATAATGGCTCCACAACGCGCCGCGCGTCGCGATTTCAGCATTTTCCAGACTCCCCAGAGAATGAGGACATATTTGGCTACAGTTACTTTACTTGCGTTTGCTTGTCACATAAACAAACGTAACCGCTGCAATATTATGGAAATTGCGAAACTTTTCGTTCTAGTCATAATAAGTCTGGGAATATTTTGTAGTGATGTAGGTAAATAGTATATTTTCAAATGGATTTTTATTCTTGCCATGAGGTGAAGTGCAATGTGTTCTTTCAAAATATCTTATTCTGTCCGATGACGTCATGTTCCATAGAACATATTATGGAAACTACCCTTTAAATTTACCAGATCACCTGTTATACCAAAACTGTTTTGTTACCTCCACTTTAATGCCAAAGAAAAGAGATGTAAACTTATTACAGTTTAGTAAGTATTATGAATATGGGTGTTGTCATCTGATACACTTCGGCTTACAAAGGAATTCGGTAGAACCACTCTAGAGTTCAGCAGACAAAGTAAAATGCAAATCTCATGTATTTTCAATTACCGCTCCCTGTCGCCTGAATATTATAAGCTTCTTAAATAAAATTGTAATATGAAGACAGGAACCAATAAAAAGTAAGTCCGTATGAGCAGGCGCGGCCGTTACCACTAGACCATCAGTTCTCTTAACTGCTCACTGAGATCCTTTGATTGTCAAAAAATATTTTATTTATGTATTTTGTTTTATCCACTAAATGTCTCTTGGATGACTCTTTTGGAAAGAACCAATGTTGTGCCATGTACTGGTATTTATGTATTTATATTTACTCATTATGAAAACTGCACCGAGACAAAACACAACCATCTTAGTGCTTATTAAACTACCGATGCAAGAGCTAAGTAGTAGAATAGTCAATTAAGAACCTACAGGAATATAATTTACCTAGTTCCTGTCCGACCTGTTTTTTGCGGAGCAGGAGAACAGTAGATGTATATTTTGATTTAAAACCCTAAAAAAGAATAAAATATTTAAAGTGTTTTTCTTTCCCTAGTCGTATTGATTCGAGTAAGCCACAGAATAAGAAAAGTAACTTCGTGATCTAAGCCTTTATCCACACACGGGGTCGTTACACTTGGCCTCGACTGTGTAAACTTTGAGATGGAGTTTTAGCCTGTTGCTAGATATTGATTGAACCTATACTGGGACTTAATCTGAAAGGTTTGGTACCGTGCCTCACCGAGACTAAAAACGTAAACTTAGGCAAAAATGCACCTATTACTAGTAGCAGGAAGTTGTGGTCAAAAACTGTCTCTTATTGAACTTGTTCAAAAGTTGAATAGAAGCGGCCGATATAAGGAAAGCGGATGAAGAAAATGACGACTCCATGTAAGGTGTTACACTGACCAGGTAACACCTATAATAATAATAACACCTATAATACTTTAGTTTCAAAAAAGTCTTTATCCAGATGAATATAATTACACCTTATTACAGCCACAGGATTAACTGAAAAATGGCTTATTTCAGCCGCTATTTTGGATTTTTTGACACTTTATACAGCCTATGACACTCTGGTCATCCAGATGAATCTAACAACGCCTCATTTGTCCGATTTATCAAATCCGTCCAGCCCTTTGAACTACAGCTTCAGCCAAAGGAATGCACATACCCCCATACATACATTGTACATACATACATTCACTCTAAACACATAACCCTCCTTCGCACTCGGGAATAAAAGGTTTGAGTTGCTGAGTTTATACGTTTAATTTTTATACCTCCTGAAAACCGGGTCATTAAACTTATGAAAAGTAAAGCATTTATCTCTCTATTTTTGGACTTGTTAGGTAGGAACCTAACCCTAAGTGCACGAAATTCTTATTAAAATAAACATGTTGGTATAAGGCACACATCTATTACACGCTTTGTATATTCATGTCATTCTAATTCCAGACTGTACACAGATTGGAACAGTAAATTGCATTGTAATAGCAACATGTGGGCGACACACCCTTGCCCGAAATCGACGCACCCCACACATTATGCCAAAATTAAGACAGCTTGCGATGCCAATATGCAAATCCACCTCTATCCTATACAAATATCTTTATTAGCTAAATTGAAACACAGAAAGCATTTTAGCCACTGTTACTACAAACATCTTACCTACCCTTTGCCTCAAACGCTTCCTTTGAATAGCTCGTAAAATAAAAGCGAGTTTGTATTTCCGCCTTCAGAGGAATTCAGTTCCTTTACATTCGTGATAAATCACAAGCATTCGTGCATTCTTTCGATTCCTTTACCCCGGACCAGCGGCTCGGAAAACATTCCGTATAACGATAGTCTGTTACCTTGTTTCATAAAATCTTAAAAGAAAACTTTGCATAAGCGCTCACGATAACAACAGCGATAACGTGAAATTGGCGGTACGTGCATGATCAAGTACCTCTTTATAAAGTTTTAATAAAACCGAGTCCCTAAAGATTTCCCGCGGGAAGGAGCAATTTTCCAATACAGCCATCAGGATCTGAGCATCTGAGCATCCGAGAGGTAGTCTTACAAGCTGAATTGATACTTCAGACACGCTATTCTCTTGAAAGCTTTTATATTATATTATCTAAGACCTTTCAACACGTGAAACGTCTGTCGAGCGATCTCCGATTCTCGTCTCTTGGGTGAAGAAAGTGTTCGCAAGGAGCTTGAATAAACTTATAAAAGTGATATCGATGCAGTACGTGCAAAGTTGTGGCTTGTCAAGCTTTCGATATTTGTCTATTCATTGAATTTGTGTATTGACAGGCTTGAAGCACCCACGCAGATGGATTTGAACGCTCATGCATAAAATTCGATTTTAATGAGTCAGCGAATTCATAAGCGATATTTTATCAGCGAGTTAAAGTAAATACGTGCGAGATAAGTAAAGACGGAATAAATTGAGATAGAGATAATACGCCGCACGTACCGCTTAGCGCATCACTTCTTGCAAATTGCTTAGGGCTTAGTGTAGGGTAGGAGGTACCTACTTAATGAAAATAGTTATCTAACCCTTCTTAAAGAAGCCGAAAGAAGTCAACATTTTTTCAATATTTGCAGCTATATGTCCATACAAAATCCATACAGATAAATAGAGAACAGTAGGTACCTAATTAGGGTTTTCCTGTAAATTAGGCCCTCTTTTACAAAGTCTCAAGACTTAGCTTAAAAAGCAATTAAAAATATTTTTACGATTTCAATGAACAACCGAACACCTAGCTAGGTATTTATTATAAAAAAACAGACTGACTGGTAGAAAAGGCTACATAGCTTAGTATGTAACACGTTTTCCACGCGAATCCAACAATCATTTGACAAAATCCGTCCAACATCCAGCTGTTTGGGATACCTACGGCGACTTTTAAAAGAACTCACTTATTATACATGCATCCCGAAAACATTATCCTTCTTCACAGTCGGGTACATCCCTTGGTACATCCCTATCCCTAGCTAACTTTGGGGCTGTAGCGATCTCACGCGCTCGCTAGCTCCTATATAAATCCACATTATGCAAGTAGCAACGATTTGGTTCACTGCCAGCAGACTAACGATATAAGCACAAATATAATTACAAGGAACTGCCAGACGTTCATTTTGTAGCCGAATGTAATAAACAAGGTTTTAGATTTCAGTTTAACTGAGTTGCAATTATGTGCAGTGAATTAAGCCGTTGTTCCTGAATTCAAATCGATGTTCAAAATTTACTTTTCAGATTTAATTTGAGGTTTATTTTAAGCGGAAGCGTAAGTTAAAAAAACAGTTTTACAAGTTAGTTAAGTATATAAAAAAAACACTCCAGAATCCAGATATAAGTCGATATCGAATCAAAAAAGAAAAGGAATTTTGATAAAAAAATCCTGTCATGTGTTTTGTAACTAGATTTTTTTGCCATTTGCCTGTTATATTATACAACGTGTAACATAATGTCCCTATAAGCCCGAAACGGGGGTGTTCTATACGTCATTGCGAACAACGTTTGTTCAACGACTTTTAAAATTTCAAAGGTTTTCATTCATGAAATGTCTCTTAAACTTTGCTCCAATACGTAACTTGACACAACATGAGGCATCCCTATTTACAGCTGTTTTTTGACCTTTAAGTGTAAACTCTAGATGAAACAGGTAACAGAACAGAACAGACACCATTAGTAAAATGCCTACCTACTTACCTAATAACGAGGTGGCTTAATAAGTAATTTCTATTTTTTTTTGAAGGCCTAGTGGTACCTTGGTATTTATTGGTAATTAAAATGTAAGGTCACATCACGACTAAAATCCCTAGGCACCGTAAACATCCTTTCAGATCTCTTTGTTAAGTACCTAGTATAGGAGATAGGTACCTTACCTACTCAATTTTGTACCTACCTACTCGGGCCTTAAAGGTATCCTCAGTGGGTGCCAAGGAGTATGAGAGGATGTCTACCGTGCCTGAGGATAAAGCCGTGATACCTACTCAATTTTGTACCTACCTACTCGGGCCTTAAAAGCATCTTGAGTAGGTAACAAGAAGTATGAGAAGAGGTCTACCGTGCCTGAGGATAAAGCCGTGACCCTATTCCACTTTAGTTTTTCCAACGATGTATTATTCCAATATTCATTGGAGCATTTTTCAATGCAATTTTGTACCTACCTACTTGGACACTAAAGTCAAAGGTTGTGACTTATCTGTCTTACTAATCTTCATTTTCATCGTGAACAGCCTATTTGTCATTGGTTGCATTGAAACAACAACAACAACTAGTGGGATGGCACCTCGCCCTAATTGGCTGTCGGTGCCTTTGCTAAATTCAAAATCCGCAACCGTCAACCGACACCGCACCGCAAGCGTTTGTTTAATAAAATCAAATTGGTTCCGTAGGTTTATTTGTTTTTTACTTTTCTTGATTGAACTACGTAATTGTTGGTAGGTTATTATGTAAGTAGGTAGGTACCTAGTAGCAAATGGGGATGGAGCACATGGTAGCATATTGGTATGAACCCCGCCTTCCCATCCTTAAGTCGTGAGTTCGAATCTATGGATTTTTCGATTCGAAATTTATGTGTGCAATATCAATGCTCTCAAACGGTGAAGGAAAACCTCGTGAGGAAACCAGGCATGTCATAGACGTGTGTCAAAGTGTACGAAAGGAACCTTCAAGGTGCACTCTAATCCTTCCACCACACTGGTTCAAAAGAGCTAGCGACACGGACACGACGACAGTAGTAGTAGTAGTAGTAGTAGTAGATGTATGGTGAAGTTTTTTTCCTTTTTTTTTCCCAATCGGTATTTAGTGGGTTACCCCAGACAAGGAACCCTAAAAATTCGGCTTTCGGCAATAGGTACCTACTTTTGGTCGCAAAACAGATCGGTTTTTATCAGTCGCAATTAGCATTCGTTCCTTGCAACAACTGCAACAAGCAATCTCTCGGTTCGCGTAACTAATTAACGATACGATGTCGGCTTTGTACTCAAACGGTGAGTATTATGATATGGTGTTGTGTGTGTGTGTTGGAGCAGCACCAAATAATTAATAGCTTAGTAGCGGCGCGTCAGCTCTACAGAGAGCGTTATCCAGGGCGGCCATTGCCATCTTACGGGCTATTTTCTGGGATTGGTGAACCGTCTTCTCTCGACGGGATCTTTCCACCGGCGCACCAGTGAGGGAAGACCGGGAATTCGGTGGTGTGTTGTACCTACTTCCCTTTGATGGATACCGAGTACCTACTGTGTGTGTCAACAGTGATAAAATTCAGTGATAGGTAGGTATGATGATAGGTACCTAACCTATCACCCTACCTAGTAGGTACCCCATTAGTACCTAGCTTACTAATAAAAAATGACAAAAATAATTTTGTGATTGTGAATGTGAATGTGTACCAGTAATACCAACCTAGGTACCTACATACCTACGTAATACCTACCATGTCAATTAGCCGTGTTCCGAGCCAACCAAGAAGAAGGGAGAAAAGGTATAACTTAACTTTTCCTGTACCTAGGTCCTTAGGTAACTACCTAGGTAGATGTAGGTAGGTAGTTGTTTTTTTATGTGTGAAAGATATCGTGATTTTAATCTTCGACTTTAATTTCTACGTAGAATTAAAAAAATTGCAAATTCTTACGAAAACTTTGGTGATTACACCTAGGTACTTTTTGAAACTTGCCGCGCGTTCAATTGTCTGCGTATGTGTGGGTCCGACGCGATAGGAGGGTGCGCGTGTGTTTGTTACCTACGCAAATGGTAAACAAACACATAGGGTTGTCACAAATTTCTCATGAAATAATTTGTTTTTAATTGTATTGGAATTTCAAATATGATGTATTGAACTTTTGCACACGTCAATGTATTCAAGTGCTCGGTCTGAATACACCCCTTTCGGGCTTATAGGGACATTATGTTACACGTTGTATAGCAGGTATCTTCGACTAGATTTCCGACAAGATATGATGAGAAACGGGATGAGCTATCTCTCTACGACTCTACGGCTGGGTGCTACGAGCGCCTACGTAGTGCTACGATAACTATCGACTTCATCCGACAATCCCATAGTTTTCGCTGCGGCTAAGCTCGCGTGATGGCCAGATAAAAAGTAGCCTATGACACTCTCAAACGGTGAAGAAAAACATCGAGAGGAAACTTTCGTCTTAGTCAGCTACGCATTGACCATGTCTTTCCTGTGGATAAAGCCGATTAAGCTGGGGATGGTACAGGTGCTGGGCAAGCCCACTCCATCTAAAATCGTCCAGTTAGAGTAGGCAAAAGTTGTCTCCTAACGCTGTATAAACGAAAATAATGTATACCTATACGTTAATGGTACCTAAAGGTCTTAGTTTTTTTAGATGCCATTTATAAACACTCTCCGTATTATAAACAATATCGTTTCGATCCGTTGCTCCGTTGTTACTTGAAAGAAGGAAAAACCAACAAACATACTAAGTAATACACTTTCGCATTTAGAATATTAGTAAGGATAAGGATAATATCCGACTTCTTATACCGATACAAGCTCACCACAGTATCAGATACTGTACTACAGTGCTACGCGACAGTCATTCCGACAATTAATTCCCGAAAGAAAGAATCCGTAACGAGATCACAGCTAGATTTACATTTAAAAGCCGTGGGCGAACTAATGAAATTAACGGTTACTTTCTTCCGCCAGACAATCCGCAGCTTTTGAAGAAGCTGAGTCACTTCTATGGACTTTGTAGAACGTTGAAGCGAATTATAACGTGTAAAGACTGATGTTTTCGAGATTAAAGAAGTAGTGCGTTGCGTAGTGCGTTGCGTAGTGCGTACCTACTCGTAGGTACTTCGGTTAGGTCGTAGGTACAAATAAAGAGTAGGTAATATTTTCAACAAAAAATATCGATAAACTTTAACAGTCAATCATAAACAGCGATAAACTTTCAATTTTGACACATCTAATTCTTGGATCACTCTCACATTAGATCATTGACCATTCATTCCTTGGAATTAACATAATATTGCCTCGGTCATAGTTTATTCTCCGAGATATAACTGCTTGGATCAAACCAGTAGTGCCATAAGCAAATGTTCTAGTCCAAAATGTTCTATGACACTACTGGTTTGATCCTGTATACTGGTACTTACACTGGTAGGTACAGTATACCAGGTACCCGAATTTGATCACCTATCCAGGTAGTATCAAACCAATATCAGTATACCAGTTTAGAGGTGAAACCAGTATGTAGTGCCATAAGATAATTTCATCCTACAACGCGGCGTGGAGAATCAGTGAGTATGACCTAACTGTTCTCTTCTATCCATGAGAGAGTTTAGGGAATGGAATTGAAATTCAAATACGATGTCTGGAGCATATTCAAATATAATTAGACGCTTTGTAATTGAGTAGACATCCACCCTTGTTTTAGCGAAACTTCGAGAATAAAAAATATAACAAAATTTGGGGAAATTAGATGAATATTTCAACGATTGTTTAATGACACTGATTGCATTGAATTCTATTTTTCATTAAATTGAACACGACAACTAAAAGCGAGTATTTCCAAAGTATTTCGAATAAAACTCCTACTAGATAGATATTTGTTGTATTTCTGGAACATGCGATTTGTTAACATTTTTTTTAGTTAACAGTATTTATTTATTTACCATAGTTGTTAACATAAAATGTGAAATAAATAAAATAGTACGTATGTACCTACCTAACTCCTAAGACCCAGCATTTGACTTAACTTATCGAAACTTGTTCAGTCGTAACTAGAGATGGGCGGGTGGGTAAAAATTCGGGTGGGTAAAATAGGAAGGAAAGGGTAAAATAGGTAAAAATTAAAAAATACCCATTTATACCGGGTATTTTTTATTACTACCGGGTAAAAATTCGAACTGTATTTTAAAATTTTTTTTAACCGATTGCCTAGATCCACCTACCCGTCCGTAACCGTACCGTAACGAAAACGATTTTTCACTCACCTTTTGTTTTGTTTATACAGAAATTCACAATTCAAAGAATATTATAAAGCTGCAGTGTTTGTTTGTTTGTTTGTTTGAACGCGCTAATCTCTGGAACTACTGGTCCGATTTGAATGATTCTTTCAGTGTTGGGTAGTCCATTTATCGAGGAATGTTTTTTTTTTCAAAATTAGGGATCCGTAATAAAACTGCTATTTTGTAACACAAGGTGCAAAATCGAAAACCTATTTTTGCATGCGCTGCAAAAACTATTGAAGATAGAAAAAAATGATGTTCTACGGGTTTGTAGATCCCATTAAGACCTACAAAAAAGTCCGCGAGAACATATATCTAGCTATCATGGTTTAATCACAATAACCGATTTTGTGTTCAAAATAATTATTAAATCGTCTGAAGAGAAAAAACTACGTTAAATATGTATCGTAATATTGATCTTTATCGAAATTAAGTATTATGTTATCAAGAGTATTTATGAAGAAGTAAAAAACTTTTTGTTTCATCTCAATCGGATATTTCGTTTAAAAGTTATCACGTGTGTAAGATGTTAAGAGTTGGTACCTATTAATGAGTTATGGGCCATAGTCTATTTATTGAGGGAGGCTATAATATAGGCAATATTTTATCTCGGAAACGAGAAAAACGCGGGTGAAACCGCGGGGCACAGCTAGTAAACAAATAAAATAATAAATAAATAGTGGCGGACATTCTAACACAGCAACATCTAGCCCCAAACTAAGAAAAACTTGTAATATGGGAACCAGATGACTTCTTCTTCTCGTGTCGATGCTTCGTTAAATGTTTTTAGAGTAAAAGGTGGCCACCTCAATCGCGCTATCTGTAGCGGCACTGCAGGTGGTTGGACACAGGGGGCACACCAGCAGGTGCGGCATGGTTTGCGCCGGAGCACCGCAGTCGCATTGTGCCAAATTAGGCTCCCTAAATCCCCATTCGCACATGTTGAATCTGCAACGACCAACTTGGGTGCGGAGCCGATTTAACGACTTCCAGACTAGCCATGGCAGAGCGTGTCCTGGTGGTAATTTTTCCTGCGGGGTGATAAAATTAGGAGGTGGGGGTTTTTTCTCCTTCCAAAGCTTATACTTTGCGGAAGCCGGATGGTCATTTGAAGCCTGTGTGAAACGCTGAAAGCTTTTGCGGCTTTTGAGGCGAGCTTCAGGTATTTCGTGCCCATACAAAGGATGTCGGTTATCACTCTCTTGCTTGGATTTCTCCATTGAACTATCTACATCCCGTCGCACGCATGGTGGTGTGATACCTGCTGAAGAATATAGCATGTTGAGAGGAGTTGGCTTGAGACACCCAATAATTATGGGACACGTTTCGTCGAGCGCTACTTCAATGAGTTTGGCATGTGCAGACATGTGCCACACTGGGCACCAGCGGAGAAGCACAGCGCCATACCAGTAGAACGTAAAACGTCTGGCGCTGCTCCCCACTTGGTAGATGTTAGATGCCGTAGTAGACTGTTGCGAGAGCCGACTTTCATCTTTGTCTTTTGACAGTGTGGTTTGTAACACAATTATTTGTCCAGTGTTACGCCAAGATACTTTGGATAGCGCTCACATTGGATGGTAACTCCTTGCCACGTGATGTTGAGAGACCGATCAGCCTGGTGGCTGCGCAAGTGGAAAGCGCAGGCTTGAGTTTTTGATGGATTGGGTTTTAGACCATTTGCATCGTAGTAGGCTCCTAGTTCTTCAAGGGCGACGGTCAGGTTCTCTTCCGCCTCTTCAAAGGTTTTTGTCTGGGTGGTCAAAGCTAGGTCGTCCGCGTATAAGAAACGGGTTGTATTTGGGCTGCTAGGTTGATCGTTCGTATACAAATTGAACAGGGTTGGTGCAAGGACACTCTCTTGGGGAAGTCCGTTTTTGACGCTGCGCCATCTACTTTTTTACGTAAGAAGGTGAACTTGAAAGCGGTGGTTACGAAGCAGTTCACCAAGTATTTGAACAAACCCAAGATCGTTGGTCAAATCTTCAACTTTTCCTAGGAGTTTTCGGATGTTTACGGTATCATAAGCAGCAGTTAGGTCAACTAAAACCATGCCTGTTATATTATTCGTCTCAAAGCCGTCCTCGATATGTTGGGTGAGTCTAAGAGTCTGCCCACAACAGACTTTTCCGGGTCTAAATCCTGCTTGTTCGTGGATCAGTTTTGAATCCACAAGTGGTGTGAGACGGTTGAGGAGGAGTCTCTCAAACAGTTGGTACAGGTGACACAACAATGAAATGGGCCTGTAGCTTTTAGGGTCATCGTGAAACTTCCCAGGCTTTAAAAGTGCCACATCCTTTGCTCTTCTCCACATTTTTTCCACCAGATGACTGATAAAATACTTATATACTTTTTGTTTGTAAATACGTTAGAACACCCAGACACAGAACAAACATCTATTATTCATCACACAAATATTTTTTCTGGGTGGGGATCGCAGCCACAACCTTCAGCGCAAAGGAAGAGCAACTACCAAGTGACCTGTGAGGCCAGTCAAATCATTATAGCTAATTAGGAATAAAAACTAACAAATAAAAGCATATATGTAAGAGTTTTGTGGTCCATCATAAAAACACCAGAGTTGTACGTATAGGTTTAATTCCTTTAGATGTGATTCTTACGCTAGGTCACAACAGAATGAATGTTTTGCAAGTCCTTTCCAGTATTTAAAGGTGTCTGGGCAGGTACTTTCAAACAATACAACAACTAGAACTTATTACCGGAAATGGAGTACACATAAAATTATAAGAATTCATGAACATTGCTTTTAAAAATATAAAATGATTTTTAAATAATATAACTAAAATAAATTGTAATAAATTAATTATTGTTTTATGACAATCAACTTACATGCAATGTAAAACAAAGAACTTTCTATAAATTATTTTAACATTAATCAACTTTTTATTTTAAATTATTGTAGCGCTATCACGGCCATGCTGATTAACTGCTCGTGCTCTGAGCAGTTTCGTGATCTAGAAAAAGGAGAATTATAATGCTGCCCAGTTGTAAGACTAAGCTGGTTTTAAACAGCCCGTACAGACAAGTGGCATACAAAGACTATCAGTGCCCAGTTGTAAGACTAAGCTGGTTTTAAACAGCCCGTACAGACAAGTGGCATACAGAGACTATCAGTGCCCAGTTGTAAGACTAAGCTGGTTTTAAACAGCCCGTACAGACAAGTGGCATACAAAGACTATCAGTGCCCAGTTGTAAGACTAAGCTGGTTTTAAACAGCCCGTACAGACAAGTGGCATACAGAGACTATCAGTGCCCAGTTGTAAGACTAAGCTGGTTTTAAACAGCCCGTACAAACAAGTGGCATTTTCCAAACTACCAGTGCCCAGTTGTAAGACTAAGCTGGTTTTAAACAGCCCGTACAAACAAGTGGCGTTTTCAAGACTTTCAGTGCCCAGTTGTAAGACTAAGCTGGTTTTAAACAGCCCGTACAAACAAGTGGCATTTTCCAAACTACCAGTGCCCAGTTGTAAGACTAAGCTGGTTTTAAACAGCCCGTACAAACAAGTGGCATTTTCCAAACTACCAGTGCCCAGTTGTAAGACTAAGCTGGTTTTAAACAGCCCGTACAAACAAGTGGCAGTCATGGTATTTATTCGCTATCATGGCCAGAACTGAAAAAAAGAAACACCACAACCCCGAAATAGGAAAAGGAAACCTAGTAGGCAATACAAAAAGGATGGGAAGATGAGTTGAAATATACATCAGGACAAACATGGACAAGAACTGCCAGGGAGCGTAAGACGTGGAAGGAAGTTGGAAGAGGCCTTTGCCAAGCTAGGGCAAACAGATGCGGTCGCTGATGTTAAATTTATTTGTACATGTTGTAAACATAGCATGTGTCTGAAATAAAGGCTTCTTATATTATTATTATGGCCAAAACTATCATCATTCAGTTGATTGGGTGTAGGGATGTGTTAAACGTGTTCATGGGCCTCTACTATTGTCTTATTATGTTTTTGTTTTTCAGGCTTTACACTTCATAGCGTTTATTCACTAAAATTTTGTGATTTGATAAGGACCTAAGAATTTTGGACCTCATTTGTCACTAGACCACTGCGTATCTTTACAAAGGATAAAATCATTTAACTGGAATGGAGTGATAGGGCCATATTTGGCGTAAATCGTGTTTTGATTGAAATGCCGTTCGGCTATTCTGGCAGTAGCGTTTTCACGGAGCTCGCTTTTATTTATGAGATTTTAATAAGGGATAGTTGTTCAGTTGTTCACCATAGCCAGACAATTATAACGAATGAGATAATACAACATACAAAAGTATGCAAGAATTCTGACAATGATTTAATGAGATCCTGACAACAGAAAATATACCAACCCAATGGATTAAATAAAAAATAGTACTAATACAAA
The DNA here is from genome assembly GCA_949320045.1 of Scotopteryx bipunctaria. Classification (NCBI taxonomy): domain Eukaryota; kingdom Metazoa; phylum Arthropoda; class Insecta; order Lepidoptera; family Geometridae; genus Scotopteryx; species Scotopteryx bipunctaria. The sequence continues at coordinate 4,246,807 of OX439450.1, read as the reverse complement.
AAAAAATACAATATCAAGAACTACAGACCAATCAGTCTCATCTTATATTATAAGAATCTTTGTCCTGACTGACTGACTGAAGAGCCGATTTTTTTTCATCTAGTTGATGTCATAATTACCTGTAAATTCTTTATTTTTGGCATGTTTTTCATGAAAAATAGAATACTTTTATTTTGACATACGACAGCGATGATACCACAGATTAGTAATAGACAAAACATTAAGAAAAGGAACTGTCAATGTCAATTTAAACTACATTCATTAGCGTCTAAAAAAAAAGATTGTTGCGATAATATTTTGGACTGTTAACACTGCAGGTGGGTTACTATATGGTCATAGAGCAGGGCAGTAGTTGAACTGTTCGACTTTTTTGTGCTTAGTAGGTACCTACGTGTGCTGGAATGGAGCACAGGGCACCCTTCATCTGGGCACCGCGTGAGCGAAGCCGCGGGCGGCCGCTAGTGTCTAATATTTACAAAATTTTCGCGAAGGTACTACTCAGAAGACTTACTAGAGTACTGGACGACAACCAACCTATTGAGCAAGCAGGATTCAGAAGCGACTTCTCTGTTATAGACCACCTGTTTGTTGTGAAGCAAGTGATTGAAAAGTTCAAAGAGTACAACCTACTACTATATTTCTGCTTCGTGGACTACAACAAGGCATTTGACTCAATTGAACACAGTAAGATATGGCAGGCCCTAAAATAACAGGGAATAGAAAAATAAGTACACAAGGATTATCAAAAACGTGTATAGGTACTAAGAGCTCAGCAAAAATATTACTAGAAAAAGAAGGCGAATCTATACAAATTGAAAGAAGATTCTGACAAGTGGAGTAAGAGAGTTACTGTTTGGTATCCAAAATCTTGTAAAAGAAGCAGAGTAAGGCAATACAAACGATGGAAAGACGACATCGAGAATACAAGAGGAAAGCTGTGGACAAGAATTACAGGCGATAGAGAGGAGTGGAGAGGAGAGAGCCTTATTATTATTATTATTAGTTGATCAATAGGAGGAGGTGAACATTGTTTGCCTATTAGTAGTTCTAGCTTGGATCGGGTACTATTGATTGATGACGAGTTTCATTCTATGAGGATTTTGGTTAAAACCGGTTTCCATATCAAGCTTTGTAAATATTTAGCTTTTCAATGTCTATCTATTTGGTCCTGAATCAGTGGAAGAGGATAGTTATCGTGTATAGTGTTCATGTTAAGTTCTCTAAAGTCTTCACAAAGGCAATCGTCACCTTTTTTTTTAACTAGTCAAATTAGGGTAGGGTTATAATGTAGGGTTGTCTTTGAACTATTTAATTGGGATCTTTTAAATAAATCGATAGTGGTCCAGTTTTAACCCGTTTAGAGCGTCTGAATGTAAGCCAAGAAGGTTTTTGTCAAATCAACTCGGATTCTAGATGTGCAGGTTTGTGCTTGGCAGAGATTTACTTGCCGTACTGGTTGCTCTGAAGATGTAAAAACACATGTTGCTGTCGATCTTGCTGGTCTCTGTCTCTGCTGGCTGGTATAACCATTTAAGAAGTTCCACGTATCGTCGCAGTAGGGTTATTTCATAATATTGCGTATTTTCGGTTTGCCGATTCCGTCGGTGAGGTGCCTGATGCTGTTGTCCTGGTTCCTCATCATGGGCGTCGTGATCCCTGTCTTCTGATGTAAGAGTTTTGTGGTCCATCATAAAAACACCAGAGTTGTACGTATAGGTTTAATTCCTTTAGATGTGATTCTTACGCTAGGTCACAACAGAATGAATGTTTTGCAAGTCCTTTCCAGTATTTAAAGGTGTCTGGGCAGGTACTTTCAAACAATACAACAACTAGAACTTATTACCGGAAATGGAGTACACATAAAATTATAAGAATTCATGAACATTGCTTTTAAAAATATAAAATGATTTTTAAATAATATAACTAAAATAAATTGTAATAAATTAATTATTGTTTTATGACAATCAACTTACATGCAATGTAAAACAAAGAACTTTCTATAAATTATTTTAACATTAATCAACTTTTTATTTTAAATTATTGTAGCGCTATCATATATAATTAGTTGTACCTCAAAAAAAGATGCATTGAATTTTTACCCGGTATTAATTCGAAATGGGAAGGTAAAAATGGGTATAAATGGGTAAAAACCCAAAGGTCGGGTTTTTACCGGGTAAGCGCCCATCTCTAGTCGTAACTTCGTAAATCGTTAAAAGTCATGTTTCTTAATAAGGATAATTAAAAAAACGATTAAGTAATTATCAATTGTTTATTAATCAACTACTCAAAAAATATAATTATGTGGGCAGATTACATCAATAACATTATGTAATGTTAATACATTTTTAATTCGATGAATATTGCAGCACCAACAACGAAATTTTATTTCATGTGACTCTTTAGTTCTTTGATATTTGCTTTATAAAGCTTTGTAACAATAATAATTAGGCAGGTATTGTTCACCCCACGTAAAATAAATCTGCGGAAATAAGACTGAATGTTTGGATATTTTTCATATCTTTGCTCATTTTTGACTGAAACCAGAAGAGATACAGGAAAAGTGTCTTAGGAACTATTTGCTCTTTTTTTAGTGAAAACGATTTTGGCGTAGTAATTTTTAAGACAAATTTTCAGTTGCTCTTCTGGGCTCTGATTTGCTGATACTGCCCTAGTAAAAAAACACTGAATATTTAACTATATCCATGTTCAAACTTTCCCGCAGATTCATTTTACGTGGCGCTTATATTATGACCATCGCGCACATACACCGCATAAGTAACGAATTTGTTTAAGTTTTTCGACTTCGATATTTGAAGACGATAGATGCCACTAAAACTTTTAACAAAATTTACATCATTAGAGTGATGGGGAACTTTCTTAAAAAAACTTAGTTTCCTAAGGTATCATAGATGGCGCTAGGGTATGATGGATGTAATCCAATCGGACCAATAAGATGATCTTTTGCTCTTTATAGCTCTCGGGCGTTCCGATAAAACGCCATCTAGAAAGAGACTGGAAACTACTTTTTTCTAAATGTTCTTCAATACAAAAACATCCAGTATGTGCGCAAAACGAAACTGCTAGCTTGTAATTGCGTGCCTATATTCGTAAGTTGACTTACACTAAATTATTTTGTTTTATTTGGAAGAACCAACTTAATGAAGTACATTGTTTTGTACCTTCGCTATTCGACTATAAAATACAGTTTGATTAGACTTTGATATCATAATATGCTCGCATGCATAATGCGTTAAACTAAGGCACATTTTGTTTATGGGCAAATGTGGTTGAAGACGCCAAAAAAACCATATTATTTCACTCAAAATATAAAATTCCGACGACACTGAAAATTAATAATATTATAATGTTTTGTTACATTTGTATTAAATACGTATATTAATAATTTTGAACAAGTTAAAGTCTACGTTAAAATTCAATATGGGTAATTTTGGCGTCTATCAGATGCTCTGTTTCAGGTATTTCTTGTATTTGTACTTCATTCATAATATGAGTATTTTAAATCTAAATACAGTTCGAATTAATATGTTACTTATTATAAATATACTTACACTCAGATCAAACTATACTAAGGGTTGAAAACAAATTCATCTTATTTTAAAGGGAAATGTCAAAATAACATCTTATGTGAATAAGTAGCTATTTTCGTATTGTTGGAACATTCTCTATAAATAAGTTTTACATCCGCAAAGCTATTGAGAGGGCTAGAGGCATCCTAGAATCACATCGGAACGACTGAACGAATAATAAATTAATATTGCTGGAAATTTTACAAAGCGCCATCTAGTCCCAAACTAAGTAAAGTTTATACTATGGGAACCAGATGGCCGATAGAATAAATAAATAATTGTGGACATTTCACATAAATACATTTCACAGCCCAAACTAAGCAAAGCGGGAAACAGACATACTTATATACTTTTTTTTGTAAATACATACATAAAATACATAAATTACATCCAGACACGTTAAACATCTCATCAAGTGTTTGTCCTTGGTAGGAATCGAGCCTACAAGCTACAGCGCAGAAAACAGAGCTACTATCAACTGAGTTATGAGGCCAATCAAAAGAAAGACAGAAACGAAATGATGAATGAACTAATGCTTGATTTGATGACCGGTTATTCATTCGTCGTTCCGTTGATCATAATCATCTAGGCCGCGCCACGTAAGAAAAACCAAAGGAAAAGTTTGTACGTGAATACGATTTCACAAAGGATTTTCCTATTGTTATACAAATACCTACAATAGGTTAAGAATGCTTAAGAAGGCTATCATACCATCGCGTCTAGACCGATTTCGAAAGAGATAGCGCTATGGATTTCGGGTGTGTAAAATAAAGACAGAGAGTGAGACCGCGCAAAAAATTGAAATCAAATAATTGTTACTACAAGAAAACTACAAAATTAAAAAAAAGTGGTTTCAACAACTAAATGAATAGTTATTACATACCTATCAAAATAAAAATCATCTGAAAATATGGTAGGGTTCGCGAAATCTCTAGATCAATGATTTTTTCCATAATATTCTTTAAATCGTGTTTTCCCTCGATTTTTCTTACCACAGCGCGCCTAGCCCCATGTGATTGAAAACTTTTATACAGAATGTTCCTCATTAAACAAATGTATAGTATATGGCACTCAAAAATATACAGCTAAATATAATAATCAGCTTCAAAACTTTGATCGGAGAAAATATTTTCTGAAAACGATTCTATTTATTGTTGATCAAATACATTTTTCATTTTATGTATAAGGCCTAGTCACTTGACGAAATTCCACGCGACTACAAAACTACAAGTAGTCGCGTTTTTGTTGCGTTTTATTCGCACGAAAATGTATAGGCTTATAAAGTGCTTAAGCGTTACCATTGCTTGTAAAATAAACTTGTGACAAGCTCTCTAAAGGCACTCTTTTAATACGATCACAATATTAGCACCATTAGTGCGTATTGCCAAAAACAACCTTCGATATACATCACTATTTTGTAATTACTAAAAAAGGGGGGTTTCCTTTCAGTGTCTTTTACTGGTCACATCGTATAATTTATTCTATTTATCTTATAATCAAAAAATATCCGATCGTGTGTAAGTTTACGAATGAAGTTCGTACGGTATCGGCATGCTGTATTGTACTGTGTCCACAAAATTGTGTCCATTTTTGGATAAAACAATCATTGATAGCTCTATGATAAATAATAAAAAAATACCAGTAGACTCTTCTGAAACTGCCCTTAATTTTATTTTAGTAATTACAAATAGTGTTATAAAGCTTCGTCTACACTGTATTCGTTACTACGAAATGCTATGCCTGTGTAGACTAGGCGTTACCTTACAATATTATGCTTATTGCTTATGTTATATACACGACTAGTTATAAGTGCATAGCAGTAAATACAAAGCGTGTTATATACATTGTTATTTATTATTGGATGATACACTCTTGGCCTCAAGCATTACGAAATTAATGTTACTTCAATGATTTTATTAATAAAAGCTAAAACGTTACTGAAACCTTAATTTCACACACCTAATTCTCACCTGGTTTCGACAACTTAATGTTTAATTCTAGATTTCTATATTCAACTCACGGGCGACTTTTATATAACGTTGTTTTTTAAAAGATATACATGTATATCTTTTAAAAAACAACGTTGCTGTGGTTATCTTCTATCCAACGCCCTTTAACAGAGTATAGGAATCGGGTATTAGAAAGCGTTGTCTTTATCAGGCTAAGTAACACGTCACACAGACATGAATGAGAAAGACGACGCTCTATAAACCTGTCTCTTTCAGGAAAATCAACATTCGAGCTCTAAAATTCTAGGCCTTGCAAACCAAAAGCAACCCTAACGCTTGAGGGATACGGTCCATTATTGCAGAGTGCACCATCCACGCAGTTGTCAAAGGTTCACGACGGCGTTCTCAGGGTAGAACTCGGCGACTTCGTTCCCGTTGATTTGATCGCGGATCACTATTGTCGGATGGCTCGTGCTGTTTGACCTGAAAATGATAAATTGAGATTTAAGAGCTTGTTCATATTATACGCTCAGTTTGTGACTAATTCGTGTATAAAACGTGTTCAGTTTGCGGCATGCAAAATGAAATACGTCGCTTCTATGATTATTTTTAATTATTAATTTTAGATCGTATGAAAAAGATATACGCAAAAAAATAATAATAGGAAACGTGAAGAAAGAAGGTTCTGCTATCTAGTGGCAATCCAAAACATTAGGCTGTTACATTGTAGGTACGCTATTATAATTCGAAATGTGGCTAATAGGTGGCAGCACGATCCCAAAAAACAAAAATGTGCAAAAACACCGAACCCAATTACTGATCGCGCCTAGTGTTGCTTAACTTCGATGATTGATTACGAACGTTAAAAAAACGTTTCTTGTATTTTTATTATTTGTTGTTATAGAGGCATTAGATTACTGATCATGAGATACAGTCCTCTGACAGACGGACGGACTGACAGACAGCGGAGGCCGTTCCTAGGGCCCCGTTGGCTTCCACGCTTGGTCGCGTTACGAACAGGCCCCTTATTCTCTATGACGAAACGAAACTTGACATCTCGTAACTTGTTTATGACGCGCCTCGTTTTTACAATACAAAATTGACTTAAATACGAAAACACGGTGATTCCTCAAACGTGCCCGCGTTACATTTTGTTTGGTCATGGTGAATAAAGCCCCAGGTGTGAATGCAACGTATATTTAGGACATGTCCAAGTGACCCCCGTGATGATTTTATGGAATACAAATTTTTGACTTTGACTTTGACCCTTCGGGTACGGAACCCTAAAATGTAAATACCTTCTAGTAGTCTTGCAAGTTTGACATTCGACGACTACGATAGAGTTATTGTCGATATCGGTCTCAACACTGCTGGTGCGGCGGAGGTGCTCGGTGCTGATCCTGTGTTCCTGCAGCGCGCGCCATAGACGAAGCTCTATACCGCCTCTGTTGGATGATGTGAAATATATGTTGAATAGGTTTCTTCTAGGTAAGCGTGCTTTATCTTAGACCACACTGTTACTTAACATCAGGTAGTGTGGTCAAACGGTAAAAAAAAATCAAGTCATTTGATAAGAGGCTAGGGTAATAAGGACTCAAGACAAACAATCATTCATCATCTTCCTGCCCTTATCCCAATCTATGTGGGATCGGCACAGCATGATCATTGAGTCAGAGTCTAATGAACGAAACTTGGGAGGTTTTTTGGGTGGAAATTGAAATAACAGTAATGGAAAACGTACATACCTCTATTACGTACAATACGTCTGGAGATGCAAGTTTGATTCCCACTGCATGACCATGTTTGTATTTTTAATGATTGTTCCAGATCCTAATTACAAAACTACTTTATCCAAACAAAATTCTTAACTTTCTATGTGGCGTTTTCAAGTTGAAGATGTTAAAGTTTGTTTACTTGAGATTCAGTCTAGAGATGTCCTCCCTCTGCGCATGTTGCAACAAGTCTTCTAAGGTGTAGTGTTCTGAGGCGAGCGCGCGCGCCGCACTTGATGGGATTCCACGCGATTCCATCCAATCTCGGAGACGAGACTCCTGGTCAGGGTCTGACGGTTCCTCCAATGATGGACTGGTGCTTCTGTCAAATAAATAACACCCAACAGTCACATACATAGTCCTGACTCCACACTAGGATTCCCTGTGTCGTGGGTATCAGAAACTACGAGAACCATGGTACCACAACACCCAGACCCGGAAGAAATATTTGCAGAACATGCAAACATTTCTTCCGCAGCGGGAATCGAATCCGCGCCTCTTGCGCCTCTGCCGAGCAATCGCCCGCCACGCCACCGAGGCAATCAAATAGTCGAAGAAATATAACATGTAAATGTCAGATCGAAAGAAAATCAAATAAGTAAAGCTGATGCAGGAAAATCACAATTAAAAAAATAATGTTTTGAATTGCTTGGCTGACTACTTTAGTGATATTTGGCCTGCTCTAGTGATCTTTGGGGTGGTATAGTAAATTTGGGTAGCTAAATAGATTCTGGGGTCAACATAAGTGACCTTTAGCTATGTTTTAGAAGAGATATGAGATCTGGAAAAGGCCACATGACTAGTTGAATGTGATAGTTTTGACTTTTATAAAGATTTAAGTTCTCTGAAGATAATGGGTACTTACCGAGGCCTTTTTTCAATGAAGTCCCGAATAAGTTGAGTTTGCATTCTCTGTTCCTCCAACATAGTTTTAAGTAACGCTTGGTATTGCTGGTAGCTTTCCAACAACTCTTGTTGTAGTCTGAAATATTAAAACATTTATTTAGTCCGTTAACGATTTGAAATGGTTTAACCGGACAAGTATTCCAACTAGATGCCACGCACCATTAGCAAAATTCAATCAGCTTAATGGCTTTTCTTTACCAAAAATGTGTGATCTATTAGTCTAGTATTTTTTCATTATTTTGAAAGTATAAAAACATAAAAAAATTGAAAACAGAGTATGCTTATAGAGGACGAAAAAGCTTGGAACTTAATAATGCTCCAACTTGCATCAATAAAATATCTAAACATGCCTTCTTGTATTTCCATGCATCGTCGACCAACTCAACATTATTTTAATCGTTTCAAAATGATGTTTGTAATTTTATCGAATTAGACTTACTTGTGATTATCCTGCCTCAGCTGATGCATCTGGTGGTCTCTTGTGGAAGTGGCGGTGGACATGGCAGAGGGAGTTGCCACTTCTCCCCCACAGGCGCCGCCACTACCGCCGCCGCGACGCGAGTCTTGCCCTGCTAGGTTCGCGCCGAGCTCTGGGGAAATAAGTCTTGTTCAGTAAGGCTGAAGGTGCAATATTGCTTGCAACGAGTTAGGTAAAGCTAGGTTCGCGCCGAGCTCTGGGGAAGTGAGCCTTGTGTACAAGGACTGAAGGTGTAATATTGCTCGCAAAGAGCTATGTCAAGATAGGTTCACGCCGAGCTCTGGAAAAATGAGCCTAGTTTAGTAAGACTGAAGGTATAATATTGCTTGTATGAGTAGTAATGAGTAGATGATTTATACAGCGTCAGGAGGCAACTTTTACCTTCACAAACGGGACGCTGTAGTGCCCGGGACGAATTAAGATTGAGTAGGCTTGCCCAGCACCTATTCCATCCTCTCAGCTTAGTAGCTCTTGTCCACAGGAAAGACATGGTCAATACGCGCGGAGCTGACTAAGCCGCGGGTTTTCTCTCGACGTTTTCCTTCACCGTTTGGGAGTACTGGTATAGCGCACATAAATTTTCCGCACAGAAAAATCCATTGGTCCACGACCTTAGGATCGGAAGGCGTGGTCACTATCAACTAGACCACCAGTGCTATTTTAATTGAGACTAACCTGGAGATAAAACAGTTATAGCCGCTTGCACCGCATTCCTAACCAGATTATCCAACGCAAACATCCAATGCGGCTTTATACTGTGCATCCGTAACACTGCATTCACCGCCTCTTGGAACATGTAGATAGCCGAGTGCAGCTCATTTATAGCGTTGGCGTCGAAGTCTAACTCCTCCTTAAGAGTGGTGATAGCTTGCTCTATGATGGTGCGGTTTTGGTCCATTATGTAGCCTTTTAGAGCGCATCGGAGGGTTTCTAGATGATTCTGGAAAATATTGTAAGTAATGTTAGTACACTTTTTTTTGAATTAGTACAATTTTTATTGAACGAGCGAAATCATAGGCTGAAGTAAACAACATAGAGAATATTATAAAAGGTTAGCATTCGCCAAATAGCTCACCATTGTCAAAACAGTATTTCCAAAGTCCTGCTGAACACTGAGCATCCATTTAGAACAAATCTTCTCGCTGTCCTGCTCTAACACACGCGAGAGAGTGAGACGGCGTTGTGAGTCTTTCTTTAGTAAGTAAAAACCGTCTGATTCTATGTCTATGGAGGATCGCGGTACGCTTGTCATATCCACCTGTAAGATGCAAATGTAAAAATATTAATTCAGTGAAATCAGATGGTTTATTTTTCATTCATTTCTGACTTAAATATTTCCTATTTTACAGGTTTTTACAGGAACAGAACTGCCTGAACATGGAAGGAAACAAAATTGCCGAATGAATTCATACAAAAAGCACGATCAAGTACGAAAAGAGTCAATAGTCATGCAAATTGTTTTTTTTTAGGTATAGGTAAAGTATTATTTAAGAAGCTAAGAATTATATTGGTGGTAGAAGCTACCATATATATGGTGCTACTACATGAAGTAAGATCAGTAGGCCATTATAAAATTTTGTACAAACCTCCGGAGAAAGCAGACCACCCGACGAACTTCGTCTATTCAACAGCGTATCATTGCTGTCCATCTCATCAGTGGACGGTGTATTAGGCATTGTACTAAAACATAACATCAGTATCACCACAGATAAAATATAAAAAAGAAAACAAATAAAGCGTAGAAAGTTAGACAGCGTTATACATTTGAGCAATACACGAAAAGTTATGATTCAATGAGATTTTGATGAGCCCTTTCAAAGCTTTTGATTAACTGTAAAAGTCTGAACTTGTTTATGTAAAAGTCCGAACTTGTGTACGTAAAAGTCCGAACTTGTGTACGTAAAAGTCCGAACTTGTGTACGTAAAAGTCCGAACTTATGTACGTAGATGTACGGGCGTGTACGTATTTGGATGAGAAAAATGTGAAGACTAAAAGCAGGTGTTTTCTGTGCATGACATGCCAGCAATGTGCAAGGTGAATGTGCGTTCATAGAATGCTATATTTTTAAAAAACCAAATGATGGGTATGTTTATATTATACATTTATTTATGGTGATACGAGAATTATAGTAGGTATTTATAACATAAGTAAGTAAAGCAAGATTTTTCTTGTTTATTAATTTTTGAAACTTTATTTTCTAGCAGCTCTAAGCGTTCTTTTACGAAATAAACACTAAGCACAGTTACGTATATTGAACCATTTTTTTGTCTACGCTAAAATACAATACTTTTATTTTTTTATGCCACATCGTAACCAGAATGGAATACAACCGAAAATTGTATTCTATAAAAATTCTCAAGTGCGTATTTTATCTGCTGTTCGAATATCTGATGGTCAATGTTATTTTGTACACCAAATTTGGTCAAAACCCATACAAATTCGATCTATCTAGTCGTGTCACTTGTTACTTCGCCTCAAATTTGAAGTGCGCCTCAAAGGCTCCTTTCGAGCGCTTGACATATGTTTTAGAACTTTTTCAAATTTTACGACACGCAAATTTCCTCATGATGTTTTGAGAGTACTGGTAAAGCGCACATAATTTTTACAAACAGAAAAATCCATTGGTTCACGACTGGATTCGAACCCACGACTTTAGGATACGAAGGCGGTGTCTCTAACACTAGTGCTCTCACTCATACAAATTTCTAACATTCTTCCTATTCTGCGAATTTCCCAAGTGCGTCACCTGCTATTGAAATAGTTCGGCAACAATGTTTTTTCCCACACCAAATTTGATCATAATCCCAAAAAAACATTAAATATGGTATTCTATGAATTTCCCAAGTGCGTATTTACCTGCTGTTCGAATAATCCGGCGGGTATATCAGTATCGGTGATAGCATCGATGACGCGGTCCGCGTGATGGTGGGGTTAGACCGCACTGTCTTCACCCTTGACGGAAAAACAACGCTTAGGTGCAAAGCAATCGACATGTTAACAAAATTGTTATGTCGTCGTGTGTTGTAGTGAGATTGTGGTTCAGTGCAGTGGTTACACTAGCTTCTGCCCTTGGCTTCGTTTGAATAATTTCCAGGTACAACTTTATAATACGAGTAATACTTGAAACTGAAATTGTCTTCGAGGTTTGAGTGTAAAATTTATATGGCATGTTTAATTTTTTTTCATAAATAGTAACACAATGAAATGGACTGGTCCAATTAGACATGAATTTAAAAATTAATGTTACAAATTTTAGTCAATTATGTATTTATAATTATTAATTCAAGCTTAAAACCATTGTTATATTTAGAAATATCAGGCATTTTAAGAGTTACTGAAGTAAATTTCACTACAAAACACTTATTTCTAAACACAAACAAAATCTTTGGAATGTACACGTCAGCAAAATGACAACACCTGCTTCGGTGTTATGGTTGAAAGGGCGAATGAGTATGCCAATCGATTTCATGTAAAACTCAAAACCACAATGTTATTTTGATAATTTCTTGAAACAAATTAACATCAACGTACTTCTATCTCACTCTACTACAACAGTAATGAAAGAGACGGATATATTCGTTGATATTCATTTGTTTTGTATCGAGGCTGCTCATTCATCGGAGCAAAGCGAAAGGGAACTTGGAAAAATTGGCTGCATTTTTCAAGATTCTTTAAGCTTTGCTATGGTGGACAAACAGCCTAACAAATATTTATTTCACAGAGTCATGTATGGTATGTATGAAACACATCACACAACGGATAACTCGAGTAGTTCCAATGTCATGCGCAAGGTTCGGAAATAAAGAAATTTGAATCTATAGTCCATGCTTCAATAGCAAATTCTATTGTGCTTCTAATGTGTTGTATTTTAAGTTGTTTGATTGAGACAATTCCTTACTAAAGTAACTTTAGAATATTTTTTGGTCACCTTAGTGAGTATAAAAAATTCAATTTCCAAGGTATTTGTCTTAACCAAGTAACCCACATATAGGTACCCATACTCACTCGATCTCAGGGCTGCTAGAGCGTCCAGCATGGATATCTTGATCTAATGGACGAATCTTATCTGCGTGTACTGATGTACTGCGGTTATAGTCCATACCGCCGAACATTTACAAGGTAATGTCTCAATAAACAACCTACATATTGGTACCCATACTCACTCAATGTCTGAACTGTTCGGCAGAGTTTCTGCAGATATCTTCTTCTGGGCAAGCGGACGGGACTTATCCACGAGCGCAGATATATTGCAACTATAGTCCATACTCCATCATCATCATCATCATCAGCCTATGGCAGTCCACTGCTGGACATAAGCCTCCCCTAATGAGCGCCATCGCACCCTATCTTTGGCTTGACGCATCCAGTTTCTGCCAGCAGCCTTTCGCAGATCGTCATTCCACCTAGCCGGAGGGCGTCCTACATTACGTGTGCAGAGTCGTGGTCTCCACTCAAGAACTCGTTTACCCCAACGGTTGTCGGTTCTTCGGCAGATATGACCAGCCCACTGCCACTTCAGTTTGCTAATTCTCTGAGCTATGTCGCTGACCATGTCCATACTCCGTTTCCAAAGTATTGTCTCAACAAACAACTTATATATAGGGTAGCCATACTCACTCGATCTCGGGACTGCTCGGCAGAGCGCCCGGCATGCATGGCTCGGATATCTTCTTGTGGGCTAACGGACGGGCTTTATCCGCGGGTACGGATATACTGCGGCTATAGTCCATACTGCTACCTAGGCGACTTGTTGGTTTCTTTTTTCTGTAGAAAAATACTTTTGATTGACTTTTTGTAGTATAAATCTATAACATACACACAGACAGCTACAAAAACACGACCTCTCAGCAAAATAAAATAAAAATTACTGCGTACATACTGTTCAATAAATAAGATGTTATAATGTAAATAAGCAACAAATAATTAAACTTTAATTAATACTAATAAGAAAAAATTCATACTCGCATAAAAACGGATCCTCCAGTAACTCAGCGGCCGTGGCCCGTTTCTCCGGTTCCGGAATGAAACAGCGGAGAATAAAACTCTTCGCCCTCGGTGAAAGTTCACTCGGAATCTCTGGGTGTATCTTGTAGTATCCAACCTGAAAACATTTCAATCAAAAATATACTCTATGTTCACAGTCATAAAGTTCAAAATGAATATTAACAAAAAATATAAATTCGAAGAAATAGATCAATGCCAAAAAATACTTTATTGTGTTAGAAATAAGGTTTAAAATGTAATACCTTGAACACGGCAGCTTGCGGTGAACCCAATTCTATGAAAGGCGGATTTCCTGTTGCCATTTCTACGACTGTGCATCCCAAAGACCAAATGTCAGCCTGGAAATGAACAAAACTGGTTACATTACTTGCTAATGGATACAAATTAGTTCAAACAAGTGTCTCAAAAACGCCTGAGCGTCGTATTTACAGTGACTCTTATATTTCAGCATTTTCTAACTTTCTGAATCTAATAAATAAGAGAAATACTTACGGGAGCTCCGTATCCTCTCTGTCCTTTATCAATGACCTCTGGCGCCATATACTGTAGGGTCCCAGCAAATGTCTCCGTGGAGGGACATAAGCCAGCTAATCGTTTTGATGTACCGAAATCCGATATCTTGACGACGCCGCTGTATGTATTGACGAGCACATTGTCGCCTTTTATATCGCGGTGGACTATTTTCTGGTCGTGAAGGTACTTTAGTCCTGCAAAGAGAAGAAAGTTAGCGAGTATCTTCCACGGAGCGATTCTGTAACACATCTGCAGCGGTGTCGCAGTAGGGTATATGCATGTGATTCAAATGAGAGGATACTATCCCTTAGTCGACTTTTACGACAGCCGAGAAGTAACATTCGAACCAGTGTGGTAAAAAATAATAGTTTACCTTCTAGTATTTGTTTGGTGTAGTATGCAATAGTCGCTTCGTTTTCCTTCAGTGGACCCCATTTGGACCTCAGCAGCGCAGATAGCGACCCTCCAGGGACTTGCTCCATGAATATTTTGAAATAGTTGTCCTCTGATACTGAGCCGAGGTACTGGAATTACAAAAAAGTGGTTAAAAAAATCAATTTATAATGATAGATAGATCGAATTTGGCTAGAGTTCACGTGTTTAAAAACCGATCAAGTGTGAGTCGAGTGCTCGGCTGAGCCGCAAGAGGCGCGGGTTCGGTTCTGCAAATATTTCTTACGGGTCTGGGTGTTGTAGTATTATGTATGTATGTATTTACAAAAAAAAGTATATAAGTATTCTATTAACCATCTGGTTCCCATAGTACAAGTTTTGCTTAGTTTGGGGTTAGATGGCGCTGTGTGAAATGTCCACAATATTTTATTATTTTATTATCATCAGTCAACTCATAGCAGTCCACTGCTGGACATAGGCCTCCCCTAACGAGAGCCATTGCGCCCTTTTTTGGCTTGAAGCATCCAGTCTCTGCCAGCAGATTCGCAGATTCATTTTATTTTTATTATTTGTTGTTATATATTTATTAGCGGCAATAGAAATACACATTCTGTGTAAATTTTAACTCCCTACCTATTACGGCTCATAAGATACAGCCCGCTGACAGACGGACAGACGAGCAGACGGACGGTAGGACGGAAAAAGTTTTAAAAATGCAAAAAAAACTGCTATCATAGGCAAAGTTTAAACCCGCCACCTTCAGATCGAAAGCCAGAGTACTCTTCACTAAGCTACTCAGCTACGGCTGAATAAATACAAACCTGAACAATATTCCTGTGCCTCAGCTGAGAATGCAGCAATATCTCTTCGTGCAACGGCTGAACATCCCCCAGGTTTCGTTCAGGTATCTCCTTGACTGCTATCCGGACCTGAGTGTTCAGATCTCTAGCCGCGTAGACGACGCCGTATGTACCCTTGCCGAGAATCACGCGCTTATTGCAATCGTCCAATTCGTATTCGAACTGGAAAGGAAATGTACAAATTAATCCAATTCTTCATCCTACTTAATCGTATGAAAACGCACACTTTAAATACGCATATTTGTGTGTGTTTGAGAGCACTGGTGGTCTAGTTGGTAGTGACCCCGTCTTTCAATCCTAAGATCGTGGGTTCGGTCGTGTACCAATGGATTTTTCTGTACGAAAAATTTATGTGCGCTATACCAGTACTCTCAAACGGCGAAGGAAAACATCGTGAGGAAACCCGCTTAGTCAGCTCCGCACGTATTGACTATGTCTTTCCTGTGGACAAGGCCGACTAAGCTGAGAGGATGGAATAGGTGCTGAACAATGGTGAACAATGAACGGATTTGGCTGAAACTTGGAAGTTACACATATTCAAGACTGGATTATATTGCATGTTGCATTTGCATATAAGTTCCTTTTCAGTGGCTCACACTTAAGGCAGGAATATTTGGAAGCCGTCAGTTACTACTGGTCGTCACATATCACTGGTGTCGTGAATACTTTTAGCTGGTCATGTCCACTATCTACAGGTACTTGAGTTTAGCTTAAGCCACTCACTTTAGCTACGGTTACTTACTTTTAGCTACAGCTACGTACTACCAGCTACTCACTTTCAGTTGATCATGCATATCACTGGTGTCATGAATACCTACTTTTAATAATATAATAATAATAATAACTTTATTTCAGGCAACATTAGAAAAGTTACAGCTGTTATAAACTTATTCTACTTTTAGCTGGTCATGATGCCACGATCTACAGGTACTTAATTTTAATTTAAGTCACTCACTTTTAGCTACAGTTACTGTTTTTAGCTACAGCTACTCACTTTCAGCTGGTCGTGCATGCCACTGGTGTCCAGGTCAGTGACCATTTCGTGGTCGGCTGTAAGCTCGCCCAGCAGGTCGTGGAAGCGCTGGCGACACGCTTGCGAAGGCAGATATATTTGGAAGTCGTCCGAGTTCTCGCTCACGTATAGGAATAGACAACGCTCGTCGCGTTTGTATAAGCTGAAAGTATACATTTTCTTAATAATTGCAAGCTATTCCCATTGGTTTTAAAAGATCTTTAATGCACTGTAGAGTAACCTCGAAAACTATAATAATTTTATAAAAATTACTCTGTTTCTATGTCAAAGTGAGGAAGAGGAGACTTGTATTCTTTTTCGACCAGAGGCGTCTTTACCTATGGTGCAGGGTGTGCGGCGCACACGGGCGCCGGGGCTAAGGGGGCGCCAGGCGCCCCCTTTTTTATTATTATAACCCCTTCCTTCCTAAAAACACTTTTTGCTTCCCGACATCATTTAAAATTGCACTATTTGCATCCGAATTTCCGTTTGAAAATATAACTGTTATAATAAATAATTATTAAAATAATAATTAAAATATACTGTATTCCATTTTGACCCCGCTCCTACTAGACTAGAGGGCGCCAGGGTACTGGTTGCACTCGGGCGCCACAAGGGCTAGAGACGCCTCTGTTTTCGACATCACTCTTTTGGGCAGATTAGATATTTTTCAAATGACATTAAAACGGCCGAACTAAGTTGGATGAAATTTAGTTACAGTAGTATCTACCACAAATATTGTTTCCCTCGGCAATTTTCGTGTAGCTTCTGAAATACGAACTAACGCAATGATTATTATGTAATATAGAGATGTTACAATAATTAATACTATTAGTTGCATATTCGGACAAATTCAGTTTTCATACAAAGCACGAAGTTTGCCGAGGCGCACAGTATTTGTGGTACTACTGTACCTACATAGTTGATAACCTGGCGATATGCTAGGCCGTATAGGTAAAAGACTAAGCAGTATGATCTTAGAACTATCGCCCCCCGAAAGGGCTATAATATATATATAAATAAATAACAGCCAACAGTCACTTACATAGTCCTGACTGTTCCAGTTTGTTTAGAACATAAGGGAGCCTAATTCATCTATCAAATTAAACTCCAGCGTTCTTGTTGAATGTATAAATTATATTTATAAAAAGTGAAAGGAAAAACACGTCCATTTTTAGAGATGGGAATCAAGCGAGAAGACGCAAATCAAACGAATTGAGGTTACATCAAAAACGCCTAATGAAACTCAAATAGCAAATGTCAATGCTTGAACACTGACAACACACTAGGATTCCCTGTGTCGTGGGCATCAGAAACTACGAGTACCATGGTACCACAACACCCAGCCCCGGAAGAAATATTTACAGATTATGCAAACATTTCTTCCGCAGCGGGAATCGAACCCGCGCCTCTTGCGCCTCTGCCGAGCAATCGCCCGCCATTCCACCGAGGTCGTCGTAGCTATAAAAACATCTTACCTATAACTCCTAATCATATCAGAGGTGAACAGCCATCGGTGCACCTGCCGGCACTTCCCGCTGATGGCCTCCAGGCAAATGTTGAGTATCTCTACCGACTTCTCCTCTGCCCCCACATTCACGTTAACATAGGACGGCATGTATATTTTCGCAGTCTCTAAAATTATCACCTGGAAATAAATTATGAGGATTAACAAAGGCCATGTGTAGGCTTCTATAAGAAAGTCCTACGCGGAATTTAGTTAGTTAGTTTTAAAACCCCAACAAAACGGACACTGTCTAAGGCTTTTAACAAAATATCGGATTATTTAAGACAAAGAAACCTGAACAATGCTCCAACTCGTTTTGTCAACATCTTTCAATTCATTTATTAACTCCATTTACTAATATTATAAATGCGAAAGTTTAAGAGGATGTGACGATATTTGTGCCTCAATGATGCCGTAACGAAAGAACGGATTTGAATGAAACTTAGAGCATACATAGTATGTGTGCTGGAATAACATATAGGCAGTATAATATATAGGTATTCTGTTTTGGTCTGCTTATGCTCAAACTTAGCGCCATTGAGTCTAAAATTAACTAGTGAATATTTTAGGATTTCAATCAGGTCGATTCTGTTGTATATTTTCCTAAGCTCAATTTGATAGCATGTAATTTGATATAACAAGGGGACGCCAATATCCTTAGGACTGTCAAATTAAATTAGGTTTAAGAAAATGCCCAACAAATCGATACCAATCAAGTAATTTACTCACAGGGAATCTTATACTATTGTCACAGCTGCTTTTAGTTGCTTCTACGAAATACTCCATCCAGAATGAAAATATTTGCTGCTCTGGTGACGTATCTTCACTCTTTCTAAATCTGTCGAAATAAAGATATGTAACTATCACTATTTATAAAACAAAATAAAAAATATAATATTCAGAAGTTTTGAAAATATGTAAGAAAACTTAAAGCTACATAAATAAACAAATTTCAGTAAAGTATTTTCGGCTAGTAAAAATAACCTATACCAGTAATAAGCACTAAGATTCCGTATCGTGGGTATCGGAAACTACGAGTACCAGTAGTACCCAGGGAGAAATATTTCCAGAACCTGCAAACATATCATTCGACGCAGGAATCGAACCCACACCAGTCGCGTCACAGCCGGAGAGTACCACCACGCTATCGCAAATTCTATCTATCTATCTAGTCGTGTCACTAGTTCTTTCAAACCTATGAGGTGAAAGGCTATAAAGTGCGCCTCAATCATTACAATTACTATTATATCAATGTACATACATACATACATATTACCACGCCGTATCCCTAATGGGGTGGGCAGAGCCACAAGCAAACATAAGAAAACTTGCAGCCACTTCTGATTTAAACTCCTAAGATGGATATGGTGAACCATGGTGACAGGTGATCAGCCCATCGCCCATATAGGTGGTCCATCATGGAGAAGTTACTATCCCTTGGTCGCCTTTTACTACATGCTCGGGGAGAGAAGCAGCTGGACGCATTCTATGCTATTTCTTTACTTCCAGTCCAGCAGAGAAGTATTGAGTCGCAAAATTAAATAGCTTACCTATCAATAAGCTCGATGTTCCCAATAGTAGACTTGAGGTACCAGTTTGGTGGCTTCAGTTTGAACATACATTCAGCAGCTTGTATCGCCTTAACATAATCCTGGGCCAGTACTGAGATTTCAAAGAACGTGGCCACATCCCAATAGTCCTTCAGAGATGATAGACTGCCTTTCTTACCTATGAGATGGTTTAAAACCATACCTGGAATGATAAAATGATAATCCTAAAATAAACTCTAATTTATTTGTTGCTCTTTGTCAAAGACGTTGGGAACCGCATAACGGAACTAAAATGGAGTCGGGCAGGTCGCCTGGCAAGGCGTAGTGATGACAGGTGGAGTGAGGCGGTAACTGAATGGCGTCCAAGAACCGGTTACAGAAACGTCGGCCGTCCAGCGAGATGGGCTGACGATATAGCATCCGTTCTGGCCGGACCTGGATGAGACTTGCAACGGACCATGGAGAGTGGCACACACAAAGGGAGGCCTATACCCAACAGTGGGTGAAGTCGGATTGCGGATGATGATGATGATGATTTGTCACGTAACTACGTGATTGAGAAATCCAGCAACTGCTGGATTTGGATGCAACCTTAAATAGATAGTTATGGTGACTTGAAATAGTAGACTACTTGTTAGGGTTTCGTACCCGAAGGTTGCCAATTACGGGACCCTATTACTAATCCTCCGCTGTCCGTACGTCCGTCTGTCTGCGGGCTGTATTTCATGAAATATTTATATTTTGATCTCCTGTGATAATAGTAATCGAATGCTTCTTGTGATGGCCTTAATTCAGGGAGTCCAAGTTTGAGCTAGGTCTGTTTATTCTTACCTATATGTTGCAATTCCTGTGAGTTTTTGAAATCGTTCCCAGCTATGACTAGAAGTGTTGCGAGATTTATGCCTGCGTATTCGTTCGGTTGCACTTCAAAACCCTGTCTATACCTAGAACAAATAACTTTCAGTCTTATTACATTACAAAAGAGCTCATATTTGGTCGTAAGTTTTGAGGGTATACGGTTTTGAGTTCTATTACGTTTGAATAGAGTTGGTTTTGAGAAAACAGTAATGTTACTTACCAATGTATAGCATTATTCAAACTTTCCTTATCCAGGTGCTGAGATTCAACAAATTTGTCCTTATAGATACGGCCGCACAAGCAAAGCATGTCTGGAAATCTGTTTTCTTTCTTTTCCAAAGCTTTCACGCACACTTTCAGTGCGTTCTCCCTATCGCCTTCTTTGTTCCGCCTGTAAAAAAATAATTTTAAGTCGAGACAATTGAAGAGTCAATTGATAATTCAACGTGCCCTTCGAAGCACAGAAGCGCTCAGCTCGTAATGCCACTTGCGGTCATCCATCCAAATTGTGATCGCGCACAACGTTGCTTAACTTCGACGATCAATCAAGAACGTCTAAGCAAGCTACCCCACGAGCGCTTCATATTATAAGGTAATCGACTCACATCAATCAATAAACAATAAAGGCATAATAAATCATGTAATTGATACGTGATAGGTACAGCAAAACAAGTTTTGTTATGACTACTTGTTTTTCTGCCCACCCCGTTAGGGATACGGGCGTGATAATATGTATGTACTCAAACTTACCTATTCATAGCAAACGCATGCATAAACCTAATAATCGGCATATTAACATAGTTCTTTCTGTTCATGATTGTCTTAAGGTCATCAACCACTTGCACGATAGCGTCATAGTCCTGTATCTCCCGGTATGATATCAGCATGTTCAGTATCGTATCTCCGGATAGAACCGCGGGATCGTCTAGGCGGCGCCGCATCGCATGTAGTACGTTTGCCAAGTCCTGCCCGCTGTATGTTTCACGCGCTTTGCGTAAATCTGATAAGAATTTCTCTTGGAGATGTGCCCTGGAATAGTAGATTGGGAATTATTATTAATAAAAGGAAATTCGTATGACAACTCTTGTGACGGAGTGACAGTGAGTTTTTAGGCCGCCTAAAGGCCTCCGTCATGGCTTAATGACTTAAAAGCCGAATATTATTGAAATACTAGCTGTGACCGGCAACGTATGCAAAACAAAAAATATATAGCACCAGCTAGAGGCCCTTACCCACAGCCCTGCAAGCAAAAGAGAGCTGCTGACGACCCGATTGATATGAATGACATTGTCAATTATCAAAATTTTTATATATGTAACTGTCTTTTTTGTATAACTCAACTTTCAAACTCACTTGGTCTGAACTTCAACATCCTGCAGTATGTTCTTGAGCCTCAAGGTCAGATGCTGCTTGGAATCCGTGGAGCCCTCCCCCTTGAACTTGCTGGCCGCTGGGTTGGTGGTCACACAGGTACCCATCTCGGTCAATTTGTAAGACACGAACAGGAAGTTTGGTAGAGATATCTGCAAATAAAAAAATAAATTTTAAACTGAACTACTACTGTGTGATTTTTTATTCTAATGGTGTTCGCGTTTGACAAGATGACATAAATCTGTCATTTATTCACAGGTTAAATAAATATTATTCCCATTAAAATTTTGCAGACAATCCGGACACCTTGGTCAACCCATCAAGCGCTTATTTTGGCCTGTCCGGATAAGCTATAGGCCCTACAAAGTATTACTACTCGTTTTCTTTAAGTTCTCAAAACATTCCCATCCTTGAAGCGAGATAACAAGGACCACTATTTCAAAAAGTAAAACAATTCCACATAAATTATAGCAATATTAAGTAGCAATTGTTTGGAAAATTACTAATCTACATAAGTACTTATTTTTAATAAACAGTTATTTTAGTGATTCATATTAAACATTTTTCAACTATTATATTGATTCATGATTTACTTCATCTGTCTGTGGTTTCATACAAAAGTAAACCACATATTGATAAAATATGCTTAAGTAGAAACCACTATTTACAATAATAATTAAGCGGTAGGTACAGGAAAACCCATTGAAATATCAAAGAAAACAATAGCTTGAATGAATGGTAAAAGATTAATATAAAGCAGTCATTCATAGAAAATAGATTGTAAAATGTAAACATGATCATGGTAAACAACCACTCAATATTACAGGCTCTATTCTAAAGAATATAAGTTTGTATACCCACTATTTGTACATATTTCACCTCTCTAGCCTCAAAGGTTTGCTGTAAGAAAACTCTTTGTTTAAGCAGGCATTTGTATCTACATGTTCTGTTTTTCGTGTTTTACATATCACGCCCGTATCCCTAATGGGGTGGGCAAAGCCATAAGTAATCATAAGAAAACATGCAGCCACTCCTGATTCAAGGTCTCAAGAAGACATGGTGAACCACATTGACAGGTGATCAGCCAATCTCCCTTATAGATAGTCCATTAATGTTTTTATATGTAAAAAAAGACTAAAGAATAGTCAGAGGCACATCCTAACAACATTTGATACATTTTCCAAGCAATTACCACTCAATAGGTGAGCAATAACACACGTAAATACAAGAAAATACTATTCAGACTAAGTTAGAAGAACTACATTATCCAGATATCTACTTACCTACATAATATAGATAATGTATTTGTAGTTTCCTACTAAGCTATGTAGATACATTCAGCCATCCTATTATTTGGTATCAAGGATAAAATTATCTAAATTACCTGCATGCTCTGAGTACAGTGGGAAATAGTTGAACTGAGATCAAAGGTACACTAATAATATAAATACTAAAGTTGTGTGTGTGTTTGTTCCCATACATATCAGTAACGGCTAAATGAATTTGGACTTAGAACAACTGAACTTCGAATACATAATAATGTATTCAAGTTTTAACCAAAACCTTTAATAGTTATGACCTAGAATTATTGGGTACTATAAAACATAGGGTACTAATTATTTGAAAAGGTACAATGCAAATTACAAATAGTAGTGGAGGAACAAAGATCTGCACTGAAGTCCTGCATGAGATGTATTTTGCAATGCACATTATCCTCTAGTTTACAAAATAGGTTCCTATGATGAGTTATTTGGGGGTGATTCAAACATAGGACACAGGATATACTAGGTACCTAATGCAATACAACATTCTATGGAACTAATATTGAAAATAGGTTGCAAGCCATTCACCTTCCTCTAATTTTCAATCTACAATCAAACAGAGGGGCGCACAATAGCTATTACTCTCAATTTGACAAATTGTCCAGTCCCACTCAATCATAGGATGACAGACCAAATGCGTGTTATTGCTTAATTGAATTATAATGGTACCTATTTTTCAATTCGAACCTTGCCATTTTACTCTGGCTATCCTAGAGTCAAGATTTATAGAGCCTGGAGGAGATCTACTGCTTTAGGGAGAATACAGTCATAATTTTTATTTGCTTTCTTTTGGAAGTGATGTACCTATGTGAATGTTGGGTAGGGGTGTTTCTAATAAGTGCTTTTTTCAGGGCTGTCAATCTGTATTACAAATCATACTTTTCTATTCTGTTTACTTCTTACTAATTTTATAAATTGAAATGTTAGTGAGGATTTTTGTGCACTAATCACCTTTACTCATCATCAATCAATCATGTTTTCCTTCACCGTTTGAGAGTACTGGTATAGCGCACATAACCACCTGCGGCTTTGCTCTAGTGGTACCAGGATAAAAGTAGCCTATGTTATTCCAGCACACATACTATGTATCATTCAAATTCATTCGGCCATTACTCTGTGATTGAGGCACAAACATCGTCGCATCCTCACAATCTTTCGCATTTGAATAGTAGTAGGATTTTAAATTACCTTCAATCTTAAAGTAGAATCTGGATCCACATCATTGTAAAGCAGAACATTTTCCTTCATATCGAAGCTCTCTCGGACTCCTAGATGGTACAGCAATGAGCTCTGTTGTACTTGTATACTTAGGTCTACTAAGGCAACATCTGCATTGTAGAATGTATCCAACACATTTGTTTCGCCAAAATCTAGCTTTTCAAACTGAAACAGAGATGAAAGTAGGTAAAACACTCCATTTGTTTATTTCATTTAAGTAATATACTTACATACATTTTAGCATGCCCATATCCCTTATGGGGCGGGCAGAGCTACAAGAAATCATAAGAAAACTTACAACCACTCCTATTTATTACACATACTTACTATTTTAGGGAATACTTAAATATATACATAATTTTATATAGGTAAGGTAAGGTTTTAAAGACCTAATAGGAATGTTTAATTACTAAAAAGTCAAGGTCAGAGGAAAAAGTATAAGCTGTACTCACATGGATATGATGGACATTAGCATTCACCAGCTCTGAGGCTAGCCGTACTTCCTCCAGAGCTCGCTTCCTATGAGCCAAGTTCGATGTTTGTGTGATGTCCAGTACACAGGCGATGTCCATCCGGGGACGCTGATTCGAGCCCCCAGGCTGTACCGTCGCATTGGAGCCATCACTACACACACTTTCGCAAATACTCCTCACTTCTCCAGCTAAAAAACACCAACAATAAAAAACAAATCGAAACCCAAAACAAAGTCCACTTTCGACTTCCCACCTGTATCTTCCGACGGAGCAGATGTGTTCGCATTGCCGAAAGTTATCATTTTCCCACGTTTGTTAACATTTGGACAGTTTAAATACGCATTTTTCGTCTAATTTACGCAGGTTGAGTTATAAATTCCACCACAACAAGTAGCACGACGGAATCAGCTTGTGTTATTTAACGCTAGGGATGTGGTTTGATTTGCTATACAACAACATTTTGCTTTAGTTGAGATACAAAAACAATATAGAGATAATACTTTTTAATTCATATGCCTACCCAAAGTTCCTTTATTTTCAACCCACAAATACCTTAATAGTAATACTTGAGTTATGTAAAGTAATATATAATCTAAAATAATGTATTCTGATTATTTTAGATACCTACATCAATTTTATTATGATAACATAGTTGGTACCTACATACAATACCTCATTGACTAAAATTTAAACCTACCAAGCAATATACAAGCTAGATAATGCTTGAATTCCTTCTAATTACTTGCATAAAATTAGACTAATAGCCTGATGATAGAATATTTTCCAGATTTTCATAATTTATAATTATGTATAAGTTGCTATACTTTCGAACCTTTTTATAAAATACACATATTATTTATGCTAGTAGCATAAGTTATTGCATTGTTTTTAAGCATTACTTCTACAGATTCAAAATCTTGTAGTTGTTGTTAACAATAGAACATCCCTAGTTCTAACCTTGAAAATATTCTATGCAGCGCCATCTCGTACAAATTATGTTCAACAATAAATTATTACCAAACCACTAATTGTACTGAGTAGTCCCTAGATGTCGAGCTTACATAATTTTCTGCAAAAGTTCCTAGAGGACGTCAGTAGGTAGCGCAATAGTCTGCTAAACTTTACCCACTCACTACTAGATGGCGCTCTTTTTACAAAAATATTATTAAAAATTTTAACCTAATAATTTCTAATGATTTTTTATAGATGGCGTCATTGCTGCTAGAATTAACGTACATTTATAACACTCTAGGTACTCGTCACATGACATTCTTCCCATTTTATGACATGTCCATAGGTACCATTTGTTTGTTGTGCCTAGGGCAGTTCCTAGTTAATAATAATGTTCCTAAAATGTACTTACTTATGGTTATGACATTAGTAATTACTTAGCTTGGATATGTACCTGTTTATTTTGATATTTTAAGAGTTTTAATTTTGTTTTGTAGTTTCTAGTTATTTTTTTTTGTATTTTGATTTTTGTAAGTTAAATTTTTATTTTTATTTTTATTAATATAATATGTGCAATATTATACCTAATAAAGAAAAATACCTAGTTGTACCTAATTCTAGTGTAACGCCTTGGTTACGGCTGTAATGTTACTTTTTTGGAAATAAATGACTAAATGACTAAATGACAAAATGACTAAATGACTAAATGACCATGATAATCTATTGCTCCTCAACTACTTATCCGTCACTGGCGCTTCTTTCAAACTTCCTCTTCATACTCATTCCTTACCTTATCAGTTCTTGTTACCCCACACATCTATCTCAACATTCGCATCTCTGCTGCATGTAGGTAGGCTGTACTTACCTAACCTACTCGCCTTTTATCCGCCCCTGTGGTTGCCTAACACTCCATACAGTAAGACAGGTCTCTAAGATTGTTTTGTTAAATCTTCCTCTTAAGTTTAAAGGGCATTCGGATTTCCAGAAAACTATGTATTACCTATAATTATAATTTAAGCAGGTAGTATTTAGTACAGGTCAGGGGGTAAATGAAGAAACCATGTTGATTTATCGTGTTTTGTATTTAGATAGTATTATAGACAATAAGTTATCACATCACTCCACCCACGAGAATAGACGAACCGCTAAATATGTTGCTATATCACTTTTTTTAAAGCACAACTTCAGTGGGCGTTCTCATTCACTCCTCATGGTAATCCACTTCACTTTCCCAGGATAATCTTGCGGCTTGCCCCGAAGTTCTGGCCGGATTGCGTGGCGAAGTTGTTGGTGCCGGCTTGGAGGCCGATTACGCCTTCGCCGGCGCGTAGCACGTCCTCGCTGAACTCCCTACGGTTCTCATCAGCGGGCTTGGGGCCGAGAACGGGGCCACGCCATTCCGGGTGCTTGTGGGCCTGAGAAAAGAAAACTAGTTGACGCCTGATATTTTTAAAACACGCTGAAGAAGATATGACACAATAAACCTAGATGTGTCATAATAAAATGAGCACACATTAATTCTCAAAGGCCTCAAATTGAGAAATAGGGAGGTAGGTACCTAAATTATGTTATTAAAATTTCCTGCTTTCCTGATTTCATATTTGAGATAGAAGATTTTTTTTAAGTTGTCATGCCTAATCTACTTATAACATGCCTAAGCAAGAGTTTGGGAAAGGCCTTTGCCTAGGAAGGGATAAAAAGAAAAAGTTAGGTAGACCTATTTTAGTGGGTAAGTGTGATAATGTCCTTACCGTCCTGCCAATAGCAAAGATGGTGGATGTAACGAGAGCAATGTTCTTCTGGTCCCAAAGATCTGTGGTCTGGAACAGGTCTACATCTGGCACTCCGTACTTCACGCATGCATTTTGGAATCTGAAAAAAGGACAGGAAAATATAGCAATCTCTTTCTTACTCTCCTACTGAGTATCTCCTATCTCCTTTCAGTTAGAGAGCATGAACACAGAACAGACTACGAAGTCGCTAGACGGATGAAAAAAATGTTAAGATTGATATCGCAATGCAACCACGTGACGTGTCAATCCTATATTTTTTACGTCTAGCGACTTTGTTCGGCGCAAAGTGGCTTGGCTAGAGGCTAAGACTTTAGAAAGTAGATAAGGATTATTGAATAGAAAAAATATAGAGCTGCTCTACCATTTTTAGTTAAGTTCGGTAGGTAAGTTACTTAGTTCCCTACTTTCTAATAATGAGAAATAGTAACCATAGTTTTATTTTAGCTACATATTTAGGTTCTGTAGAGTTTCCTGTTTATGTTTTGTGTAGATTTTCCTGGAGTTGAATCTGTAAACTTCAATATTCTACTATTCTTTCGCAAGATTTTACGACCCATTATCGGGCATTTCCCTCAAATATATCTATTTATAGTAGACATGTAAATAAACTACACAAATTTATGAGTTCTGTGAGCTATTTTTCCCCCCTAGGTAGGAAAGGATGCTACACAAAAATATAAAGATTAAAGTGTTGATTATCAAGTGTTTATTACAGGAATTTTATTACCAGAAAAGGAAGAAAATTATCGAAAGGTTTTACAGGTCTTTTTAGCCGCATCTATTACACACTACTGTCCTAGTTACTATGAGTAAATAAATAAAAGATAAACTTATTGAAACGCTTACAATTCATAGACGAGACTATTACAAACTACAACGCCGTCATTCACAGTACATCCACCGTTCATCTACACAATACTACTGTAATTTACCTTCGTCAGTCAGCTCTGACATATCCCACGATCAAAAAATTACACTCCAACACTTGGTTCATCACAACGGGTAAAAATTAAAATGTAAATTAACAATAAACGGGTTTAATGACCTGCCCTGATCTACTCTGCCTTGTAAATCAACCGGATGCCCACTTAGTCACGGCCTACTCAGGAGTATCAGTCCACCGCACCTCACCGCTGATTCAACGATCCACAAAAATAGAGTTTTTGGTTATATTTGGTTTGTTAAATTCCGTAATTGACGAAATTCGCGCGAGCGAACCTACAGGAACGCTTGATTTAACGACCCTATCAGACACACTCACTCGACTGACACCAGCCACCACAAGGTCACAAAAAGGCAGGGAAACGCCACACCAGGACTTTCGGTCTTGTCACAGCAGCACAGCAGGGGACGCTGGCGCTCTGGACCCTCGCCGACGACAGCGTGCGCCAGAAGGCGGCAGGTAGAAAGGTTGCGACACGTGCTCGCCACGTGGTCGCGCCCGTACGGAGCACCTCTTTTCTGGAAAATTCATAGCCCGGCGTAAGCGAAAGTGCTCTTTAGCCTGCGAAGCGGGGTGCAACCTTAGCAAATCTGCCCTTGTGTATTCATGCACAGGGTTGAGGATGTCCCACGAGCTCCGCTCGGCAATCGAGGAAGACCAAAAATCAAAGATCAAAAGTTCAAGACTCTTACCAGAGGCACAAAGCTGATAATACGCACAAAACACGTGCGCCCGAAGGAATCACACGCGTGGGTTCTCCCGTGGATGATTCCCGCTACGCCAGACACAGAAGCCAGGATATATTAGCCAGCAAATACGATTTTCATCAAAAGCTCCACGCCACGTTCTCCACATCGATCCGTCAAAAAGATCCTTGCCCTCTCGCTCTGACCGAGCGAGACGAAAGCAAGAACTCAAACGACATTGACAGTTCGATCCGTCTTGATAGGGACACTGACACTCACAAATCGCCCGTGCCAAGCCAGAGTGTGACCAGCAAAAACCAAAATTATTACCTATCTCGCTGAACGGAACTTTCAAATAAAAAGGGGGGAAAAATCGAACGTTACAGTTCACGTTAAATATTATCGAGATGTTGGCAAGACGCCCGGACTGAGGTGGAAACAAACCACTTGAGTTTCTACCTCCAAGTTCTTTGCAGATGCAGCCCATAAGGACTTGGTCATTTATCATGCGAATGCAGTGAAGCTAAAGAAAAACAAGTAAAATATTCAGTCCCATCTCGATCCTACTCTCATCTCGGCCTCTGTTTCTACTGCGTCTGTGAAGTAGTGATAAAATACTTAGTCCAATCTCGGCCCCTATGAGGATTAAAAATGCAATTTTTGCTGAATTGAATTGCGTAGAATTCACCCTATATATTTAGACCATTTTACAAAAAAATAGACGAATTGCTAAGGGTATGTCATGAATTGCTCAAAATGGCCTTATTAAAACTTTTGTTTCTTGTAGACTGAAACGTTAATTATATAAATGGTAAGAGATAGGCCAAGTTTTTTTTTTATTTACCTGGTTAAAAATATTTTTACCCAAGAAATAATAGGGCACCACTACATTAAATTAAAAAAAAAAAATAAGTTTGAGTTTTATATTATTATACACCTTATGTGTATTTTGATATTTATTTAAGTATGTACATTGTACATTTATTTTTAGACCTAAGTTATTTAAATATTTTTTTATGTTGCACGCCAACAGCTGTTTACCTCATCATTGGTTGGCTGGTAGAAAATGGCAAATGGCATTAAGCCTTTACAATAAAGTATTATTACTTATTAATAAAATATTCAGAATTAAATTCATATAGGTTTGTAGGTACATAAAAGCTACATCGGACAGACATTAATGTGAAAGGACATATTGGTAAACAATTTAGCAAATCTTAAATGAGTTTAATTTTGGTTTTCCCTCAGTATTGTTGAAATTGGTATGACGTATGAAATCAGATGCAGAAATCCAGAATGGTAAAAGTCATAGGCTCCAAGGCTTGATTAAGATAAAAATCAAATGCATTTAATGAGGCAGGTCGTATTTTAAAACGTTACTTAGTTGCGTAAGAACAGAATATATTGGCACTACTTTAAACATTACTTAATATTTGACAGATTTTGAGAGCCGTTTATAAAAATAAACTATGTATGTAGATATTGATTTATCAATAGATTGATTACATTAATAGAAGTATATTATACAGTAGGTACCATTACTAAGTAGGTACCAGTAGTATATACCTATCTGACTTTACCTAGTCGTGTTTGTGTATTGTTACTCCTAAATTGTATTCAAAATCCATTGTAATCCATGCTTGGCTACATGGCACGTACGCGCATACTTGCATACAAATCAGTCGATACTATCAACCGACAGATGGAATCGTTGGGTCTCTAATCACGATTGGTAGTGGTTGTACTATAGGTAATTTATCGTCTACCTACAGAACTGATAGACAGGTAAAGTATCTACTTACTGGGATAAGTATCACTTCACATGCCAACTTATCTTCCTGACTGTTTATATCTGCATTCAATTATCTCATAGAAAGCACAAAAGGTACCTAAATCTGGAATTCCACGTTTACTAATCATTTTAAATTATAATTTTTGTCTCAAATAAACTTAAGTTAGGTATTTAAGTTAAATCAAACCTTCTTATCTCCTTATCGGTATATCGGTAGAATAAGTCCTTCTAAGAAAATACGTAAATCATACAAGAAGACGAGTAGAATACTAACTGGTTGATGTTATCCATGTACTTGTAGTCCCCTCCGCTAATGTTGACCTTCGGAATGATGCCGGGCTGCAGTCTGTTCATCAGCTTGCAGAGGATGATGCCGTCACGGAGGGCGTGCTCGAACGGAACGTTTGGAGGAAACCGCTCTCCGATCACGGCTTCTATCCATGCTTGAGCTTCTTGTTCCTTTTCGGGTTCGCGTTTGCCGGCACACTGAAATATAAAAAAATCATGAGCATTGCTCATCCCAAATAAAAAAAATCTCTTCGATTTTGCCATTCACATATTTCTGAGCCAATTTAACCCATATCGAGACCTCATGTTCCGGACCGGACCGTGACCAGATGTCACCAATCATTAATATGACAGAGAAAAACACGTGTTTTATAATGTTAAAAAGAAAATATATAAAAGTTTATTATATTTTGTTGAAAAATCTTGTCGTATAGTTTCAAGGGAGCCCAGATGGGAACAGGGTCGAGATGAAACTCATCTTCGTACAAGGTATCTCGGTTATAATGATGTCTATTTAATATTTTACGATACTGATATTACAGCGCTCATAAGTAGATGATTATTACTTATATCCTTGGAAAATAATTAAAAATCTGTAATTTATAACCAAAAGTTGTGCAGTAAAAGTCATAATGCAGTCAAACTGAAATTATATCCGCTATCCGAACACTAGATAACCTTGATAACGGTCACGGACTTAACTCAATGGACGATATTTAAATGTTCCACGCGACTTTATTGGTTTTTTTCTACATCACTTTCAATAATTTTTTTGTTTTTTTTTCCTGTCCCTTAAACAAGTGCTACAACTAACATTTCCTAGTAGAGGACTCATTACACTATTTATAAATAAAATTATTTTGATTTCTATTTTTAAGTATATTTTCTGAAATGTTACTAACAATAGACTTAACTACCCAGGTAGATGGTGCAATGGAAATATAATGGTAATGTAATAACTAATCGATGTTTTGATGATATTTAGTGCGAGTATTCGAATTTACTGATATATACTTGGTAAGAAAATAAACAAGTGATTGTTTTTACAATGTCAAAAGAACAACTCAGGCCACGGAACTTATTACTCATTGTTTATTAACCCTCGCGTATTGTCACAGGCGATTTTTATCAAAACGGACGCATTCAAAATGTCCTGCTCATTTTCAAAATGATCTTCAGAACCGTTGTGTGTTCAGTGTTGTTTTACGCATTAGTTGTAAATACAAATCCAGCATTACTGATATTTTTTTTATTCCATTCTAAAGATGACATCGCTCTCATAATAAATCATATCGTCGAAGTAAAAAAGTACAGTGCTGTTATGTGAAATTTGTGGGTGGACCGTGTGTTGAAAAATTTAGTTGACAAGCGGTTGTTGACAAGATTGGAAAAGCACGATGTGAGAAAATTTTCGGTGTTGCAAAGCAAAGGAATAAATTATAATCGATGGAAAAAATCGAATACTATCTACTGTCAAGGTATATTTAACTGAAAATTACAGTTAACAATGATTTTGAAAAATCTGAAAGATGGCGTGGCGTGGTCTAAAACTTTTCGAAACCGTAAATTATGGTGAGAAGAAGTCTAATTTAAAAGTAATATTACAATAAGATTTATCTAAGTAAACAAAACATGTTTGAGAAAATTTCATTTGGTAGGTGTAAGCACCTTATTGCTTTGTATACCTAGGTATTAATCATTTCGATGAGACACCTCTGATTATAAAGATGTAGATTAGATAAAAAGGTGTCAATAGTTTGATTCTAGTGATAAAATAAACTATTGTCTTTTCTCAAGATAAGATATCTATATTAAGGAAATGTAATGAGAGCGAATGAAGCGTAAGAAGTATGTCAGGATCGTAGTAAATGGAGATCCGTGATCTCTGCCTACCCTTATGGGAGACAGGCGTGATTTTATGTAGGTACCTATGTATGTATGTATACCTATTTATAGGCTGGTAACTAAATATTTATACAAGGACAGAAGGTAGGTATTTGTGTTTTTTCAAGGACAGGATTTCAGTCTCAGAAATGTATTGTTTACATTAGTTTAGGCACAGAACTGATATTTGGCTCAGGATAGGAATACAAATTGTATGCTAACGTACGCTTATTGTAATGAAAGAGGCTTCTTTAATTCTTAAGTTATATTAATAACAATTAATGCTCGTTAAAAATACAATTATGTATTGTAAAAATAATTCATAGTGTTTTATTTTTCAAGATTGTAAAAAAACTAAGAACCTATGTATTTAACACATCATGTATGTATAATAATTATTCACGACAAATAAATAAGGTTCATTTGCAGCTATAAGTTCTAAGTTTATTGTAAGTTTATTGTCGTGTTTTGAATGTAAATACCCTATTATGTCAGATCCTACATAACTCCACTAAAGAACGGTCGAACTTGAACTTTAAAAAATAAGCTACCGAGATTTTAGCAAAGCATAATCCTACTCAAGAACATCTCTTGTTTCTATGGAAAAGAAAAATTAAATGAAAATAATATTGTGTTTATCTTAATAATTTATTGTTTTTTTTTGTAAAAGTGTATGTATTTCGCTCATCACCTTAAATTACTATTAATTATTTAAGTTAATACATTTACTTTGGAATTAGCAGCCAATCAAAAAGCTCCTAAAATTATGAAGTCAGTGCACACATCACGCTCAACCTATTTTATACCTACTTTGCAGCTGTTCTGGAGATTATCTAGTTATATCACAATACTAGCGGCCGCCCGCGGCTTCGCTCACGCGGTACCCAGATAAAAAGTACCCTATATCCCATTCCAGCACACGTAGGTACCTACTATCCTCATTATTCATTATAATATAGTGTACGCTAAACAATGGCTAAAGTATTGCCATCTCTTACCATTTCATAATGACAAACAGCGACAGGGCTAACTTTAAGCAATGGTTAACTTTTGCGAACGAATATGAATAATAGGGTATGTAAGTATATTCCGTAGTTTTTGCGTGAAAGAGTAACAAATATACCTAAATCTAAAAATTAAGAAATTTTGGTGAATTTAGTAAAAATTTTGAGAGTTAAGGTAAACTTTTCAAAACGCAACGATAGCGCGACAAAATTTGATCAGAATTAGCAGCGACATCTAGTTTTCAGACGTAGAATTACGTCAGAACTCCACGAATAATCAAGATTGGAAACTTAAGACCAGAAATAATTTATGCTTCCTTTCACAGGTAATTTGACATTGACAGTTCCTTTTACATATGTTTTGTATCATCTATTACTAATCTTTGGTACCTATCATGTATTTATTGTTCTGAGGTATCATCGCTGTCATAATATGTCAAAATAAAAGTATTCTATTTTTCATGAAAAACATGCCAAAAATAAAGAATTTACAGGTAATTATGACATCAACTAAATGAGAAAAATCGGCTCTTTAATTTGATATAGGTTATGTGCAGTTTTAGACCAAAAATTGATTCCAGGTTTTCATCCCTTTTCACCCCTTTAGAGGTTGAATTTTGAAAAATGCCTTCTTAGTACACCCCTACGTACCAAGGTTTACCTACACTGAAAATTTCAAGTCTCTACGTCCAGCGGTTTAGGCTGTGCGTTGTCTGTCAGTCAGTCAGTCAGTCAGTCAGTCAGTCAGTCAGGACAAAGATTCTTATAATATAAGATTTATAGATGATCGGCTGACGCTACGCCCGCCAATTTTCCTTCTCGAAGCTCGTTTCAAATAATGCAAATAAAACCTGTAACCGCCTGTTACTTCAGTTCTATTTCAGTTTTAATGTTTAGCGAAAGTAAAGGAAAATCAGTAGGGCTTTAATAAAGGTAAATTATAATTTAAACAGGTTAGCTGGGATATTTTGTATTTAATTTTGAGACAGACAGTATCAATATAATAGTTCGTTTAAGCTAAGTAGGTAAAGGTGACGGCATTTTTCAGGCCGATTTAGAAATGAATGAAAACATATGGAAGAAACCACCTACACCTTGTTGACACAAGGCGTACGTCATTAATGAATGAAGAATAAAGGACAAGCGCGAGTCAGACAACGCACAGTGAAGGCTTTCAAAGTCATTCTTTTGAAAACCTCGGTGGCGTGGCGGGCGAATGCTCGGCTGAGACGTAAGAGGCGCGGGTTTGATTCCCGCTAAATAAGTATTTATTTACAAAAAAAGTATATAAGTATTCTATCAGCCATCTGGTGCTTATAGTACGAGCTTTGCTTAGTTTGGGGCTAAATGGCGCTGTGTGAAATATCCACAAATAATTTTTTTTATTCAGAACAGCTTACCCAACACAAAACTCGCTACTTACTACTTACTAAAAGTAGGTAGGTATTATATAGCAAGAAATAGGTACCTCTGACTCAGGACGGGACATACAGACGGGCAGATGGACTTTTACTTATAGGTAAGTAGGTATAAATCAACAAATCTCCTTCCTACATTGTTATAGCTCTAACCTCATTTTAAGATTTCGTGTGTCGTGGCTATCAGAAACTAAGGGTAACTACAGGTAGATATTTGTAACAGGAATGTATATGCAGAGCGGAAAATATGACTCTCGTTTATCCGTATCGATAAATTAACCCGATCTCTCGTTCAGCCCGACAATCGCCTGGGAAGGCTTCCTTTTCAGATTGTGGATCCCTAAAAAGCACTCTAACAAAATTCGTTACGAGAATTTATGACTTGTTTCCGGTGGACGCTAACGGATGATGGAAATAAAAATGACGCTCTATGTATTCGTAGTCACAGAACAGTTTTTAAAGCACAGCTGGATCACTTTCTAAAATTATTCGAACCGAGTTGAGAGAATCGAACCAAGAAATATTATTTTTCATAGAAACTTTACCACCCTGTTTAAGGAGGTGTTAGGGGTTGATTTTGAAAAATGTAATTACCCTTTGTGTTACTCTAGAACTAAAACTATTTCCATTCTAAATTTTATCAAAATCGATTAGTACCTACTTACTGAGATACGTGGTAACAAACATATTAGAAGGAAGTAGTGTGAGTATAGTTTTATTGGTGCCAGAAATCATGTTTCGTACGCTGTAAGTAGAGTTGGTAAGTTTGATTAGAGCTAAGAGTAGTTTTGTAATAAAATTCCCTTACAATCATGCTTATTTCGATCGTAGAGGATTGTAAATTGAATGTACGTCAGCAGACACATTCTGTATTCAAGGTGCCACTGGTCTGTATCTTGATGTAGCTAATTATTCGACAATTTAACCACAATCGTAATAATACCTATAATGTTTTAATCTAGGTATATTTAATACACTGTAGGTAGAGCACAATTTTCAGCTATAGCGTAGCCATTATCACATTGCCAATTTTAAATAAAAATGCTTACTTTATACATACACTAGGTTTCGACCGCGCCTTCCCTCGCGTGGTATCCGGACAAAAGAAGCCTATATGTTATTCCAGCACACATACTATGTATATTCTAAGTTTCATTGAAATCTGTTTAGCTGTTACGGCGTGGTTGAGGCTCAAACATCACATCCTCATATCTACACATTCTCGCA
The DNA here is from genome assembly GCA_949320045.1 of Scotopteryx bipunctaria. Lineage (NCBI taxonomy): Eukaryota > Metazoa > Arthropoda > Insecta > Lepidoptera > Geometridae > Scotopteryx > Scotopteryx bipunctaria. The sequence continues at coordinate 4,210,047 of OX439450.1, read as the reverse complement.
TCCTTCCAAACTTTCACATTTACAATATTAGTAGGATACATATTACCACGCTCATATCCCGATGGAGTAGGCAGAGCCACAAGTAATCCAAGCCACTCCTGACCCAAGAGTCCCATGATGTTGAACCATGGAGACAGATGATCAGCCCTCGACATATGGTTGAAGAGGATACTATCCCTTAGTTGGCTTTTACGACATGCTCGGAGAGAAACACAGCTGGACGCATTTTATGTTCAGTAGCAGCAGAGAAGTGAGTAGGTACTTTATAAATTAATATTGGTTAAAACATACTTAAAAATATAGGTGAAAACTTTCAACCATGGCCCAGAAATGAGACTATATTATATTAAAAACCAAAGAAAGACTCTCAAAGGAGTCAGAATTTAACTTGACTACAAAGAAGGAGAGAAATGTTTTTAATTATTATAATTAATTTCATTGTTTAATGAACTTCCTATGAATGACAATGAACCAGCTATTTCTCCCAGCTGTGTTTCAGGAGGTACCGCCCGCCCGCTCGTCTTGGGCGGGCGGAGGAACACATCAGTTCACTTGTTGATACCACGGAGTAAACCTGCCCCAACCAAGTGTCTTTGTGATTCAAAATGGCTGTAAGATAGTTTAATTTTCCTTGTGATTTAATAGTTAACGATTATGTTTAAAATGCTAATTTTGAGATTAATTTGATTTAAAATAATAATTTAAATCATTAATTTGTCTCACATTAATATTAAAAACTTTAAATTATTGTTTTTCATCAATTCAATTATTGTTCAAATTATTCAAATTGTTGTTCGTCAAAATGATTGTTTTGATTAGTATTATTTTAATTTTTTAAATTTAGACCCGTCAAATCATCTGTTGACATGTTCTTAAAAATATTTTGACGTGTTAGTATCAATAAATGATAACAACAGAAAGTAATTTTATAGGAGGCGAAAATAAAATTGTAGTATGTTGTGTATTTATAAATAAACTTTAAAAAACCTCTCGAAATTCAAATAATAATAAGATGAGCATCAGATAACAATAACAGTAGGTACATTATTGCTATTAATCCTGTAGCAGTCAATACATTAACTCTCATAGAATCGAAACTATTTAAAACAGAACATTATAATCATAATAATTTAAAACAAACAATCACTACTTATAATGTAGTCTATGAAAACAAACTTATACACATTGAATAATGTTTCTAGGCCTGTAATAACAAATGAAAACTGCTGTACCGTACTCAGAGATATCAGTTTCAATTAAATTACCATTGAAGCTTTTACTTTTTGTTGTTCTTATTACACATAACTTGTAACAGTGATCACAAAGCATACTATATTCATTTTTTATTTCTTGATAATTGTTTTCGGCGCACCCTAGACGACGGTGACAAGTAAACAAGGCCGCCTTTTTACGGAAAATACGAGATTTTGTACCGGATTTTTACCCGATTTCGATAGAAAGCATTATGTGTTTGTAAGCCTTTAGACCTTACGCATGTATTAACAATATACATAGACTATTGACGGTATCTTTAGTGATTGCAGTTACGAGTGCGGCAGTTAATCTTACTTCTGACAATTGACGTCAAACATTGAATTCACTCATACGAAACGTACAGCTGTTTATACACGTCATTTATTTGAATCAAAAGTGTGATTTACTCTAGAAAACATAACATTTTTTAATAATATAGTGTTCCACTGCTGGGAAAAAGTTCCTTTCATAACTTTTACCTACTGGAAACTTATCTAAAAATGGCCCGGTTAGATTAAACGAAAACTGTACAAAATATCGGAATTCTGGTCCAACGCGTTTTATCAATAAGATCGTAAAAATGTAATAGATCATTTGCTCAAAAATTAATATGAAAATAGGTGCCTATATACTAGCCACCGCTCGCGGCCTTTAGGCGGCCTAAAAATTCCGTCACTAGAGTTGGCCACTAGCTCATACGAACATACATACATACATACATACATACCGCTTGCGGCTTCAATCGCATCATACTAGGACAAATGTAGCTATCCTAATTGTAGTTCCGCTAGTAGCGGATCGCTACGAACTACTACTAAGTTTCATCCAAATGCGTTGAAATGAAGCCACTGATATCCAGGTCACGAAACTTTCGGATTTGTATCAACACGTCTGAAGAAGTCCAGTTCGTGTTTGTGTTACACGTTATTTTCGGTGATGCTGGAAGCCGCTATAATGACTTGGCACTGGAGTCGTCGGTTTATGGCCGATGTTCAAGAATTGCATGTTACTACATTTTTAAGCCGCGGTCAGACGCGTTCAAGGGATTTCATCTATTAATTTTAAAGTCTGTTTTACCGGTTTTTTGTGAAACGTTCTTAAAAAACCGCGCAAGTGCAAGTCTAATTCGCACGTACAATGTACATAAATGTTTCTTGCAGAGGGCCTCTTTTTATTATTTGTTGTTATAGCGGCAATAGAAATATACACACTGTAAAAATTTGAACTTTCTACCTTTTACGGTTCATGAGATACAGCCAGCAGACGGACGGACGAACGGAACGACGGATAATTTTAATTTAAATAACTTTAAAAAACAATGTGTTATGTTCAAAGTATTATCATCCACATTTTAAGAGATTTGTCAGTCTTAAAGCAGATGCATAGGATAGTTAAAATTCGTCAAATCGTCAGACATAAAGGTATGTCTACAGTAACTAGACGATAAAGTTTAATGAACTTTGTTATCTTGATAATGAGAAAAAACATTAATCTTTTCAAGAAAAAACTTATTTATAGTACCTATGTATTTTATACTATCGCCAAAAATATCCTACCTCTAGCTTTTACCCAATTCGTGCAGATGTGCAAACCCCACTTTGCAATATCAAAATCTGTTCAACGGTTTAGGAATGAAAAGGTACCTAAAAGAGACTAATTCACTTTCGCATTTATCATATACTAGCTGCCGCACGCGGCTTTGCTCACGTAGTAACTAGATAAAAAAATGCATAATAACATAGCCTATATGTTATCCCAGCATATGTACTATGTTTATACGAAGTTTCATTCAAATCCGTTCAGCCGTTATGGCCTGTATTGGGCACAGACATACTCACATCGTCACATCCTTACAAACTTTGGCATTTATAATATTAGTAGAATGGAGTATAGATAGGTAAGAACACAATTCTTATTGTGTGCAACTGCATTGATATCAATTTGGCCTCTATTACCTACCTACATTGCATAGTTTTATTGTACAACAATTTGTACGATAAAACTATACAATGTAGGTAGGTAAATCAACTCAACGGAAATTCTATTCGCTAAAACTGCTGATAAAATACTTCGATATACGTCATTAAAGCCTCGTAGCTTCCATTTCTTTCTGTTCTGATTTAGCGTATCGTAAAATACAACGGCAAAACACATCACGGTTCGTAAACATATGTTTGTAGGCGTTCGTTTCATGTTGAGAGCATTTTATTTTTAGTTCATAATGTTGATCATGTTTATCTTGAAGTAAAAATTATTTTAGTTGCATAAATATCAATAACCTCATCGTCAGATGGGTCGATCCGTACTGAAATAATGATGAATGATATAAAATCCAATAAAAAATAGAGCTATGTTGGCATAGTCGGAAGAACCGTGCTTTTGGCCGAGCCCTCCTTTTTAAGCATCGTCGAAGAAAAGTTCACAGTGCTTAGGAATAAGTACAGTTACTATTATTTATATATATATTTTACCTTTTTCAGCCCAGAAACAAGGAACAAGAGCAGGAGGTCCTCAACTGGATCCAGCAGGTGACAGGCGAGCCCCTGCCAGCTGGAGATTATGAGGATATCCTTAAGAACGGAGTGGTGCTATGCAAGCTTATCAACAAACTATCCCCTGGATCCGTCAAGAAGATCCAGGAGAAAGGAACCAATTTCCAACTTATGGAGAACATTCAAAGGTAGTTAAAATAACCAACTATGCATTGGTAACATGGCAGACGGTATGCTTGGTAGCATGAGTGGCTAAGAAGAACAGTGGTCAGAGGAGTAGAAATAAGCAAAATTTGCTATAAAAACACAAAAAGCGTTCAAATTAAAAACGTTTTCTAAAATCTGTCTAAAGTTTAGTAAAATCCCTTTCTGTTGAATTGACAAAGAATAGTGATAGAGCATTTCAGTTTAGCAACGATTTTAGGTACAAAGGTCGATGTTCACATAATCAAAGGTTGATAAAGAATAGGACTAATTTTCTTTGTTTTATCAATATTAAACTTTCATGGTTTTGAATAAACTCTCTTTTATTTTAGGTTCCAGGCAGCAATAAAGAAATACGGAGTACCTGAGGAAGAAATCTTCCAAACAGCTGATCTCTTCGAAAGGCGTAACATTCCTCAAGTCACACTCTGCTTATACTCTCTAGGAAGAATTGTAAGTATATTTTCACTCCTTTATTTTAACGAAAATGTTTTATGACTAAGTTAAAAACATTTTATACCACAACATTTTTATCTCGGTAATAGCCATTGACAAAACGATGAAAACTTTGTAGTACATAATGTTATTATTATTATTATTTTTTTGCGAAGTTATCAATGCTGGTTTTGCCTCTTAAATGGAGTCAAAATCTCCAAAAATTTTTGTGAAGTCATTTTAAAATTTCTCAATTTCTAAATTCTTTGATATTTATAAACTTTTACCAACTTTCAGACCCAAAAGCACCCAGAATGGACCGGGCCCCAACTGGGACCCAAGATGGCGGACAAGAACGAGCGTACATTCACAGAGGAGCAGCTAAAAGCTCACAACTCAGAACTTAACCTTCAAATGGGCTACAACAAGGGAGCTTCGCAGTCTGGCCATGGCGGTTTTGGCAACACTCGCCATATGTAAATAAAAAATACAAAAAACCAGCCAGTATTAGGATATTTAAAAAGAAATTTGAATCTCAGCCAATAAATCACATTTTTACTATTTCGACTAAAACAAAAGAAGCTCTTTTACGTCCGATTTTTAATCTTTCAGTGCTTTTTAAAATCGTTCTATTCCTGTTTCTTTTTAGGGCTTAAAAATGTGTGATTGATTTTTGTAAGCTATTTCTAACAAACTATTTTGTTAAATCTTTTTTATGAGATTATTCTTAATCTAGCTTGTAAATATTTTATTTTAATAAACTTGTTTGTAAGAATAATTTGTTGTATTCTTTTAATAAAAGTTTATCTGGAATTACGAATAAATAAATCATAAACATTTTCAGTTTCATTAGATTCTGATTGAAATCTAACAGCTGTGAAATATAAATATAGATGCAGTGCCATTGATTATTTTAGATGTGCATATCAAATAATTGGATGCTGTACAACTTTTGGCATCACAACAAATAATACTGATGTCCAGTCCACAGCCATTGCATAAGTTTTTAAAGATATATAGCATAATATATCTCGACCCCAGTGTCACAAGGTGGTATCTGCGTTTTTGCGACCTTTCAGGAGAGCTCAAGCAAAAATGCTAGATTACCCTATTTGCCTTTTTGTATCCAATCTAAATACTTAATAGGTGATTACTTTTATTCAGAGGCATAGTAAGTTCGAATCTTACTAGTAAATAAAAGCTGGCTTGTTATAAAATCAATAAGGATGTCGTTAAGTACCCACATACAAATTAAGTGCGTAGCAACATCATAAAATATAATGATGTTTTCCTACTTATTTTTAAACGGCCATATCTATAAACATGTCACTGGGAAAAACATAATTGAAATTATGTATGCATATTTCATATTTAATTATACACTAGCTTCTGCATGTGGTTTCGCTCGAATAGGACTCAACTAAAAAGCATTATGTTGATGAACACGTGTTATATCAATTCCAACTTTCATCCAAATCCACTTAGACGTTACGACGTGATTGAGGTACTAACATACAAACAGATAGACATCCTCACAAACTTTCGCATTTATAATATTAGTAGGATACATAATATTATCACGCCCGTATGGGGTGGGCAGAGCCACAAGTACTCATAAGAAAACTTGAAGGCACCCCGATTCAAAGTTCCAAGATAGATATGATGAATCATCGTGACAGGTGATCAGCCCATCGCTCATATAGATGGTCTGTCATGTTGGAGAGGATACATCAGATAAATAAATAAATATTTGTGGACATTTTATAACACAGCGCCATCTAGCCCCAACCTAAGCAAAGCTTGTACTATGAGAACTAGATGACTGATATAATAGGTACTTTTATGTTTTTTGTAAATACATACTTATAATACGTAATATTACGAATACAACACCCAGAGCCGGTAGAAATATTTGCAGAACATACAAATATTTCTCCTGCAGCGAGAATCAAACCCGCGCCTCTTGCGTCTCAGCCGCCACGTAACCGAGGTCGTTGATTCAGGGATTTCAGATTAGTTTATTTGCGATTATATTGATGAAAATAATTGGTGAAAAAAGCAATATAGGTTCAGCCATGATCAAAGTATTTAAAATTCAAATAATGTCAAGAAATCACAAAGTATATAGATATAGAGCTGAAAATTATACTGAGTCACTTTGTTATAACCTTTAAGGCGCGTTGAAATCCTTTCTATGTAAAAAAATATTTTTTTTTATTTAAATATTCACACAAACGCATACTCTTTCACGTATAAACGGCTGAACGGATTTGAATGAAACTTGGAACATACATAGTACATATACTGGAGTAACATATAGACTATTTTTTATTCAGGTACTACGCGAGCGAAGCCGCGGGCGGCAGCTAGTACCTAATAAAAACCTTACATTACTGACTGATTGAAAATCAACACACAGCTTAGTTCTAGAATCATAAATTTTAAGGGGAATATTCATCTTATGTTGTAGTTGTACACAAAAAAAAGGAATTCCCTAAATTCAACTAGAGAACGTACCGGGAAGATGAAGCTTGTCGTTCATATGAAATCGTAGCACGGTTAGAGGTCAATGAGTTTATTTTCTCTCTGAGACGTAAACAACATTTCAAAACCAGCAGAAAGACATTCACGTTAATCAAAATCATGTGGACACAGATATTTTCAAACAAATAGGACTACACCGAAACACGTCCTATATTTTTTGTAATAAATAAGAGTTATTTTGAGAGCAGTATTGCCAGATGTAGATTTATAATTTGGTTGGATTGAAAAGAAAATAGCGTGCCTCTGAGAAAGATTCAAGAACAAATATTTATGATCTATTTACTTAAATTACGAGTAGGTAGGTTAAATGTTAATTTAATTATTAAAACTAAATCTAATTTGAAGGCTCTTGAAATGTTTCCTTCCCTTTCTTATAGATTGATATAACAAGGACTGGTAATATTAAATAAGTTTGTCACAATGATATAATTATGCAGTCTGAAAAATCCTATTTCGTTTTCTTTTTCGAGAAGGGTCATTAGGTCGTTTTCATAGCCAGCATTTTATAGGTACGTAATTTGGATTACAGAACTGAATGACCTAGTTACAAATACCCAACAATAACAGGCGTTTTATTGCGTAAAATAGTTAAATTAACCTAAAAGCGACTAGTTGGCAACACTATCATGCAGACGAAGCCCAGAGATCTCGCAATGCCACATTGCAATATAATTTATAGCTGAGACTCGTCTATTCTATTTCCACAAAGACATCCAGAGGTCGTTCAACCTATTCATTCTTAAAAATTATAACGACAGAGTTCACAGGTAGAGTTCTACGGGAGTTTCCCAACCTTTGCATCACACTTATGAGCTTCAAAGTGTAGGTAGGTTATTTTTAGAGTTCCGTACCCGAAGGGTGCCAACGGGATCCTATTACTAAGCCTCCGCTGTTCGTCTGTCTACCTGGCCGTACTACCGTCCGTACGTCCGTCTGTCAGCGAGCTGTATTTCATGAACCGTAGTAGGTAGAGAGCAGAAATTTTCACAGAGTGTATATTTCTATTGCCGCTATAACAACAAAAAATAAATAGTATTAAGTAAATAAAATAAGGAGGCCTAATACAAGAAAAATTCATATAAGTACCTTTATGTACGATGATACGGAACCCTTCATGTGCGAATTCAACTCGCATTTAACATTTTTACACAAGTCGCGTAAAATAAGACCGCGGGAAAAGTTTGACCATGGATACCGTTGCGCACAAAGGATTTTCTGACACCACACTAGGATTCCCTGTGTCGTGGGTATGCGAAACTAAAAGTACCAACACCTAGAATCGAATCCGTACCTCTCGCGTCTCAAGCGATTTTGCCTACCACGCCACAGCGATCATCAAGAATCTTTTGTCCTGTATTTTTAGCATAGTAATACTTTACGAGCGCTCCAGAATGAGTTATTCCATCATACGTGGAGTAGAATGTTTACTTTGAATCGCAGCCAAGAAACAAGATGGACGATGCTCTCATCAAGAAGGCCTTGACATTAAAATTTACAACAGGGTGTACGACAGCTATGACTGTAATGGTCCGGGGTGGGCGGACCACCCTGTTCCGTGATCGGGCAGTTACCGTTCCGTTGAATAAAAAAATCGAATAAAAAAAAGACAGTTAAATGTTTGACAGGACTGTCCTTTGCTTTTTTATGCCTGTACAGTAACGGACCGGGTTATCAAACGGGATAGTACGGGTAGATATCCTCAACCATAGATTCTCTTTTTCCATGTATGATTGTCTGGAAGAGATCGCCCCTAAGCGATACTATTACCGCCAATTTGTACTCTTGTTCGGTTCTATTTCTATATTATTTTAATGTGTACAATTAAGAATTTTCATTAATTCGCTTTAAATCGACTATATAACTAAGCACGGTAGGCATCCTCTCAAATATCGTAATTATTATGTGCATACCAACATTCTACAATTAATGCATAGAGTATATATAATATACATACATAAAATCACGCCTGTTTCCCATAGGGGTAGGCAGAGATCACGAATCGCCATTTGCTACGATCCTGACATACTTCATACATACTTTATTAGAGTATATAAATCACTATGTAACAGATACAAGCATAATGCGTTTCATCAAGAGTATTGAATCCTTTTACACCCTGTATTTGTAAAGTACTTACTCTAATTTGTCGTAATTACAGCGTACCTAATGCAAGGCTAAAGGAGCGCTTTTAAACTGTTCCCGATATAGAGAACATTTTGGCTACTTTGTAGAGTATTTAATAAATCTTACCAATTTTAGAGTCTATGAGTATAACGCGCTATAACACAAATAATTGAATATATATTTCAGCAACTAACAAATTTATTTAAGTATTGGTTACCTATGCGATGGTCATAGATCATCAGGCAGACTTCCAGCCATGCGGTCGGAGTAGTTATCCGCTGGATTTGATTAGCGCAGGATCGGAAAGAATGGCGTGCTAAGAAGGAAGTCTATACCCAGCTATGGGTTGTTCTAGACTGATTATGTTGATGATGATAATGATATTTATCAACACCCTACGTCATTGATGATTGGCCTATAAGGCCTTCTAAGGGTGAATTACCAAAAGTAGGTACTATCTCCAAGATTGGGGATTGTTCACGATTTTTCTAGGCAATCGAAAATATTTATACATTTTGTTTCCTACCAGTTCCATTATATTGTTAAGGTACACATTCGTAGAAGACCTACAAAATCTCAAAAAGAAAACAAACGTTTCCTACGTTTGTTTTGAATGGAATGTGAATGGATTTAATTATGAACATTTGTGAAATTCTAATAGTGTATCCATTATCTTTGTCTAGAATGTTAGAGTGGCGTGTACTAAGCTTTATAAAGGTACATTAGTGAATGCCTACTGAGACCTAGATTAGGTTCTACTAGAATTAAATAAAACCTTGAGCTACTAGAATACATTAAGGCTTTTAGGTTCACAGGTTTCCAAGTTGGTATTGTAATAAATTAAAAGTCTCTTAAAAATCATTTTATGTACTTATGTTTTCCTTCACCGTTTGAGCGTACCAATGTAGCGTACATAATTTTTTCGAACAGAAAATCCTTTGGTCCACAACCAGATTTGAAACCACTATCTAAGGATCAATAAGCGGGGCGCTACCACTAGACCACCAATGCTCATTTTTCATTAGTAGGCTTTTTACCTTCACAGGAAACTTTACAAACAAGCTTTTACCTTCAAAATGTTGCAACAACTTCCAAAGTCAATTGGTGTAACGCCCAAATCAATAAAATACCAGTGTAATAGCCCATAGACATAGTTTTAGCGAATGTGTTTTGCAAGCGCAAAATCTTTATGATCATGAGAGTAATCCCATGCAATATAGTGTAGGTAATTTGATTTAAATAGTCATTTTATTTATTAGTATCTAATGTAAAAAGTTTTTTTTCATGTAATTGCCTAACTGTGTTTTTATTTATACCTATTCTTAAATTCTGTGTTACATTATGGTGTTACATTTTAGTAAATAAATTTTATGTCCATGTCAAATCTTGCGATTCTACCTGTGCAGGACAGTGAAGCACACTGTACAGTACAAATGTATCTCTTGGTGTACTGACGCGAGAAAACATTAACAAAATGTCCGCGCACTTTTTTGGAACTTTGGAAAGTTCCAACAAAGTGCGCGTACTGTCAACTTTTGTTCGCGCACTCTTCCAAGTGTGAGTCGCCACAGCGTGCATTCACGCACTCACTTCTTGTTTGTTCGAGGAGAACATGTTCGTGTACAAATGTACTGCACAGAACATTTACAAAAGTGACGTGCCGTTTTGCCGGCACACAAACAAACTATAACTACAGCTGGTTCGGGTACTGCTGGAGTTCTGCACAAAATGTTCGTGAACAAATGTACTGCACACAATTTTGGTGGAATGCTACCGCTTTACAATGTTGCAAGGTTTCGCAATTAGATGAACAAGCTGATTTCGAGTTTCATTCGCAGTAGTTCCATTGGCTAGGACTATGAGTAGTAAATGGTACTACCAAGAATATTTTTTCACTCTAGTCCCATTTTCTAATTTTCAAATCCAGCAACTATTTTAGTAGCATTTCACACGTTAGTTCCATCATGGTACTAGCCAATAAAACTGCTAGGATGCACCGATTTCGAGCTTTTATAGTAAAGTTTATTTAAAAGAAACAGAAAATCAGGTAGAAAAACTGTAAAGAAAATCACTTAAGAATTTTAGATCATGTTTAAAAATAAGGAAAAAATTAAGGAAAAAAGTGCATCAAATAAATTTTATGAAAATAGTTCTAAAGCACTTAACGCAATAGTTTTAAATCACACTAAAATATCGCTTGCGCCTGCGTCATATTTCTAGGAAAATCACTTTGCTTTTTGCTACAAAACATTATCATCATCATTATTGTTTCGTCATGACTTTAATGTGAAGAGTAAAATAATGGAATAGTTCTTCAAGGTATTATTTATTTAACTGCAATGTTACTCAACTTTGAACACAGCTTAAAATGGCTTTGTCAGTATTAAAGTAAACTCGACATTATCGATCGATTCTGTGTGATTTTTAATCGATTGTAACGCAAACAACCAGCGCATCTGTAGGTTAACATCTTTCTAGTTCTAGTATTGTGAGTATCGAGTTAAAAAGTTACACATCTTAAGAGTGGTAAAGTATTGCTCCATACTAACATGGTCTTATTTTTTCCTACAATGATTACTCAACCTCTATCACTGGAAAACAATTAAATAGTATCTACCTACCTTAGTTTACACGATTACCACATGCTTTGTTGAAGAACAAGGAATTGATGTTACGGAACGAATGTAACAGTTATTGCATGTAATGTCACAGCCAATGAACAGTTACTATTGCAATAAACCAATTAATACGAACCGTTCTAGTTCACCTAATAGTTTGCAACTCTCCGAAGAAATTGGTACACTCACTTTCCTCGCAACGTACCCGTTGTCCTTGTACCAACTCCTGCCTTTTTATGTGCGCCTGGTACAGTTTGACATCAATTTCATAAGTTTACATAATAAAATTTTTGACAATCTATGTTTACCAGATATAGCAATAATAGCTAAACCAAGCAAAGTTCAATCTTTATTTACATAGTTTACAATTGCGTACTGCTCCCCTCCTTGGGTCGTTCTTGTGGCAACGGAGACTGGCAAATGTTGGGTCTTTAGTATCTGCCCACCACCTCAAGCCTACTCAGGGCAAAACAAGTTGCAACTAAAATGCAGTTCAAATTATTACTAGTGACATTTGTGCTTCACTGTACCTCAGCGGAATATTTTAAGACGAAACGTGAGTACCAAATTAACCTCTTTGAAGTTCTGTTTTCCTGACCCAATATTGAAAATTGACCTAAATCGATTTTATTTTTAGGAGTAAATAAACTAAAGCATCTTTTGAGGCTGGTTGTTCTGCAATAGTCTACCAAACAATAGAGTAAATATTGCTTGGTATTGCATAAAATTGATTCTGGATTAGATCATGGATTCGTTAACGAATCCATTGTTACGTCAAATTTACTCATAGCGTATCTAAAATACTGACCGAAGATCACTTGGTCAGAATTGTTTACACCTAAAGTGCAATGACCGTTTGAATGCTTATTGATATTTTGTACTTGGTTTTCGGCCGCATGATCAAATTGAAACCAGTACGTATGAATAATCACAGCGTAAATATTTACAATACATTAATATTATTTTACCAATTTTGTATAGATGTAGATATATAAACAATTTATCAACAATTCTGAGTATATAGCAATCTATTTAATAAGTGAGGGCCAGTATGTGTGGTTAAATACTTAGCAGTTCTAATGTTCATTGCTCAATAAAAATATATTTTCCTTCAATTTGCTCTTCTCCACTCAGGCTACCCCCGTGTTTTTTCTCAGGCTACCCTTGTGATGTCTATAGACGCGCGGGGTGGTAGATTTGTTCGGAATTTGTGACTTATGACTTCCAAAGTGTCTTCCCTGTCATCCTTTACCCGCACAGGGACCAAAATATTGATACATTTTTAATGTAGAATAGAAATGGTACCGAAAGCATTACTTTACGTTTGCCGAGTCGCGGTCTCCGCTCAAAAACTCGTTTACTTCAGCGGTTGTCGGTTCTTCAGCAGATATGGCCAGCCCACTGCCGCTTCACTTTGCAAACTTTTTGATCTATGTCGATGACTTTGGTTCTCTGTCGGATAATATCGTTACGAATCCTATCCTTCAGAGAAACTCCGAATATCTCTTTTCATAGCTCGCTGAGCGACTTTGAGCTGGTCGACTAGCCGTACTTTGTATTTTATGACACACACGCACTGATTGAACATTATGAATGATGATGATGTGGAATTAAATTTTTCGATCCGCGCCCTGTAAATGCTTATGGAGTCTGATTTATGTACTTAGTTAATCAATACAAATACATTATTACTCCTCGTAGATAATATTATGATGCAATTCAATACGCAAACCCAAGAAAGTCTTAGACAAAAGCTTATGTCAAAACGCCATGTTTCATAGTCAGATAGGCAGGTAATCTTGTGTTGCGGCTAAAAGCCGGGTCAGGTCACGCTTTAGCCTTGAAATGACAGCTACGGGCCACTTGTGGAAGCATGTTGGGCAACAATGTAAAAACAATGTTTGCTTTTGTATATCCAGTTATTGGCAATCATTTGGAAGCAAATAAAACAGTTTTTGTGTTGCAAGATCGACAGTGGAGTACTACCTACCTATAAATAATAATAATGATGTTTGGAATCGTCTTATTGAATTCTGGAGTAGGTTCTAAAGAACTTGTCGCGATACGAACAGTGTAAATGCAACGTAGATTTAAGACGTGTTCAAGTGATCCCCGTGATTTTATGGAATAAAATTTTTTGACTTTGACTTGCCCCTTTACTTATAAATGTTGCTTAGACATTAACAGTCTGATTCATAAAAACATAAGACTTCAGTCTTAAATGGTGAAGTTTTCACAGATTTTTAGAGAGGTTTATAAGTTGAAATGATGTAAACCTTTGGTTACAATGATTCTACTATTTTATTTAGACGACCTCGGTGACGTGAGACGCAGGAGGCGCGGGTTTAATTCCCGCTGCGGGTGAAATGTTTACCTGTTCTGTAAATATTTTTTCCGGGTCTAAGTGTTATAATTATGAATTCACAAAAAAGTACTTATAAAAGTATCCTGTCAGCCATACCTAGTATAAGCTTTGCTCAGTTTGGGGCTAGGTGGCACTGTGTTAAATGTCCAGCATTATTTATTTATTTGTATACCACTAACTTTCGCCCTACAAAAAGTAGCTTATTTGTTATTCCAGCACAAATACTATGTATATACCAAGTTTTATTCAAATCCGTTCAGCCGTTACGGCTCACATCCTCACAAACTTTCACATTAATAATGATTTGATTATGATCATAAGCATCTATCATTGAGTCATGTGATTTGTGGCATGATTTTGAAGTACCGAAACTATAGGGTCAGCACACGTACCCACAACTATACCTAGTTAGTCATTTAGGCCTCACCATTGTCAAAGCGTGAGACACTTCTTAGGGGAAATAAGGAAGCTTACGAATTAGCGTCTACCCTTACCTTTATATTACTAAAATAATACACAAACTGCATGTTTATGTACTACCCTGACCTAATTTTGCAACCATGTTTTGATATTCATGAAAATTTTCTCTAATTTCAGCGGATTTCGTGAAGACATGTTCGAAAAGCGACCCAGAGTTCGACGACTGCTCTAGAGATGCTGTACAGAACCTATTCAATGCTTTGGGACCAGGTAATTATGCAGGCTTTATAATGCAGTTAACACCTTGACAGAATAGATTGATCGTTCCATATTTAAACCAATCACATCCTTGCTTTGAGTCACTACTGAGTGCACTAGGAATTACGAACGAATTCGATATTTGACTGAGGTACTGAGGTACCCAGCAAGCAGCTCACTAGTTCTGCTCGCCTAGTTGTGCAACCACCTCAGCTGCTCGAAACACTCACTGTGTAATTTCATGCCCACATCTAGGCAATTCTGCCCTCCTGGTACTTGAGTGTCAACTGGACGCAAGGACACTCAACTTCGCAACGATAATGATAAACAGTAATTTATATTTACATACCCACTTACCTATCTACAAAGAATATACTAGGCGACTCGATAGTATTTACATAAATATTTAGGTTTGTACATAATTGCATACATGAAGTACTCTTGATAAATAGTAGTAATCAATGGTTGCTAAGGTATTGTTTTTATAACCTAAAGACAAGACAATATCGCATCATCATACATAACCAACATGAGAAGACCGAAGTTATTACGAAAAATACAAAACAGACACATCAATGATTTGGGTGACAACTTTAATATGGCATCTAAAACCAACATTGATGATAATGATAGTGGACTGGTAGGTCTACCAACCAGTCGCTGGGCTAGTCACATAGCCTCATTACGAAACATTTTGTACATAACTTGCGGAAAGCGAAAGCGCTATTTCTTCACCACACTCATGCGACCCAATGAAGTATCAGATATGATACAGGATTACTAAAAGATATTTTAATTTCAGGTATTCCAGAGATCGGTTTGCCTCCATTGGATCCCCTCAAAATTCCCAAAATTAGAATCCTTCAAGGCGAAGGTCCAGTGAACATAAATGCAGCATTGGATGACGTCACTGTAACGGGATTCGGCCGGACAGAAGTATTGGTTAGCCAGTGAGTACGCATGACTCTTTGAAGCCCATGATTGCCTGGTACATCAGACAACTGTTTGATCGACTGAGTCGGGGAACATTGACTCAATATACTTGATCAAGGAAGATCGGTCAAACCAACAACTAGATTTCAAAGAATTTTGTGGACATCATTAATGTCGATGGTTTTTCTTTGTATTTTCAGAGTCGATGGAAAAACGTATGACTTCTACACAAAAGTTCGTGTCCCAAAAATCAGGATCGAAGGCACCTACGACTTAAAAGGAAAAATATTGTTGATACCTCTGGTTGGCCGGGGAGTCTGTTGGTTTGAACCCAGTTGGTATCGTTCTGTTTTTCGTGGTACTTAACACAATAAAATTAATGCACATAGCCGGTGTCAATTTTCATACTTTTTTTAATTTTCAGGAAATATGACTATCGATATTCTAAGCGAGGTGAAACTATACAGTAAAGACGATATAACATTTTTCAACGTGACTTCGGCTCATGTGAAATACAATATTGGTGGTCTACGATTGCGAATGAATAATTTATTCGATGGAATCGAATCTCTCGGTATGTTATAATGTAAATTGTATAAAACTTGTAGTGCCATCTATGAAAGAGTAGCAAAACTAGCCACGCAACATTAACATCTTGGGCAACATTCAGATATTATCTACCACGCAGACTTGAAATTCGACGTCATTGTAAGTTCCTCTCAATTAGCATAGGTGGCGCTACTATTGTATAATAAATACAATTCTCCACCTATACAGCCTATGGTGCCCTGGTACAAACGTGATACAAATTGCAACGTTGAGACGTTAAAGCGTCTCTGGACGTTTGACAATCGCTTCACACCATTGTTTTGATAGTTGCGAATTATTTGCGTATTTTTTATCTGTTCGTCATTTGACGTAATGTCTCGTAGTTTTCGTCACATATTTTTTCTGTGCGTAGGTATTATTGTATTTTTTTTGTAGTATGATTGTACTTATACCATGTACCTACATTGTTATGTTAATGCTATTGCTCTGAGTCATCTAGCATCGTACGTACAAGGAACAAATTCAATAGTCAAAAGTAGATAGAGATCTACTTTGACTATTGAATTTGTTCCTTGTCTTCTTTTCAAATAGTTTTCATTAGAAACTGTTTGAAAAAAAGAAAATATATTTTGGATTCGTTACCATGGCAATTTTTTCTGTTCCTGTGACAATTTTTTTTATTTATAAGCATTACTTTGATTGCTTTCACAAGGATTTCACATTATAATTTTGTAATTTAACTCTATTTTGTTTACGTAAAAAATATTAATGTTATGAAACTTTAAATTGAAGTTTTTTTCAGAGGAAAGTACTAACGCCTACCTAAACGCCAACTGGCGGCCAGTATCCGAATCACTCCGACCAATTCTCTCAAAGACCATTGAAGACATTCTTCTCGGCTTCATGCAGCAACTATTCCACAATCTCCCCGGTCATTATCTTATAGGGGACCTTAAGCCGTTGCAGAGTAAAAAACAGGACACAACGAAGAAAGTTTAAATAGTTTAAGAATAAATAAGTAATAAGCGTTGATTAGTTGGTTAATAATAGATACAAATACTGGGATAATGAAGTCTTTAACCACCCTAAATCAATTTATAAGGTTAAAACGAATTCTTCAATCCTAAAAGGTTTTAAATGACGTCATTGCCTACCGCCCCGTCGATTCTAATAAAATTACCTACTTAGTAAGATTACCATAGTAAGTGAATGTAACAAAATAATTTAATGAAAATTTTTTATTACATACCTGAGTATTATAATAGGTGTATAGGTACTATCTTTATTAACTGACTGAATTTCTACCTAATTTTAATTAAATAAATTGTGAATGTAAATTGTAAATAAATAACTAAAACGAGTACCTTACGTACTTGATTTAAAATTGTAAAAAATAACCGTGTTTTATTTTATCAGTATTATACCTAGCTAGCCCACCGTCCACAGTTTCGCTTGCCTTTTATATCACAGTAGCAATATAATATTCCAGGTCACGACCTACACATTCCAAGTTTTATTTAAATTGTTCAGCCGTTAGCCGCTGTGATTGAGGCACAAACATACAAACATCCTCTATCACGAACTTTCGCATTTATAATATTAGTAAGATAGGACTCCAGAATGATTGATGGAAGAAAATTTTGTCAAGGTGCCAGAACATAGCAGTGACTAAGCAAAATTGTTTACCTATCTGTTATTTACAGGTAGGCTAAGGTTAAATGAAGTCTTTGTAGAAGATTTAAAACAAGCCATTGAATTTTGTTCAAATTGTGCAATATAATATATCAGAAATCAAAGCAATGATAATGTTTTAGAAACTCTGATACATTGTGAACAAATCGTGAGTCATAGTCATACAGTATCAACAAAGATTGAAATAGAAACGGGAATGCTAATAATTAGGGTTCCGTACACGAAGGGTGCTAACGGGACCCTATTACTAAGCCAACGCGGTATGTCCGCCTGTCTTTCCGTTTTTCTGTCCATTCGTCCGTCTGTCAGTGGGCTATGTCTCATGCATGAACCGTAATATGTAGAAAGTTGTCATTTTCACAGAGTGTATATTTCTATTCCCGCTATAACAACAAATAATAAAAATAAAATGAAAGGGGGCCCCATACAATAAACATTTTTAAAGAAATACGGAACCCTTCGTGTGCGAATTCATTTCACACTTGACCGGTTTTTTTGTTTAGATATTTCCTACATAAATTATGTAAGAATTGAATTCCCAACATAAAAATATTTATTCACCAATTTATCAATTACTCTAAACTTTACTATTTTTTTAAGGACTAACTAAATTAACTATAAATATTTAATTTATTATGGAGTGATAAAAATCCTTACCTGCCAAATAGGACGTCCAGGCATTTTTATTTAGTGAGGAATTCCCAAAAATGTCACAAACACAAAACACGAGTTCACGCTTCGTGCGGCTGCCACTAGATGGCTCTCTCGCAAAAGTTGAGAGCAAAATAAGCGCTACTCCCTCATAATAACGTGTTTTATACATCGGGAAACCTATCGGCGTAAATGCCGGTGTGAAGAAACACGACGCAGAGGCGATCGACAGAAATACCCCTTACGCGGCTGCAGAAAATTATCGTGGAAAAAGAATACCAGTAGATACATACAGTACGCCTAAGCAAAGAAGATAACCTATGTCTTTTGAATATTTATTATAATAAGAAATATTTAGGTCCTAATCGTTTTCATTGTGTAAAATTATTGTACGTCTAATTTAAACAATAGATTTATTTATCAAACTAGCTACCGCCGGCGGCTTCGCTCGCGTGGTATCCGGATAAAAATAGCCTATATGTTAATCCATTATATGTACTATGTATATTCCAAGTTTCATTCAAATCCGTTCAGCCGTTTAGGCGTGAAAGAGTAAGAAACATCCATACATACAAACTTTCACATTTACAATATTAGTAAGATTTGGAAGAAAGACAGAAAGAATTATACCAAATTTATTTTCTTTCTTTTTATTTGGTTTTGATTTGCTAATAAACATTCAAAGCTCAATAGATGTTTTATAGTTGTCATTAAACTTTTTTCTTGTCATAAAATTGTGATTATATGGCAGTAATTATTAATAATAGTCCTCGCGTAAATTCGTTTTCGTTCAGAAAAAATAACAACGACCTACCTACTAGATTTAAAATAGTATCCATGAATTATTTTTTTTCTATCAAAAAGCTACTTTCTACGAATATTGAAACTAATAACTAATTATATAGACTACCACAAGACAGATTTAATTTAATTAGATCAGTTTATTTATAGTCTCTACTCCAGATTTATTATCTAGCACGAGGATGAAGAATTTGGGTAGTGGTTTTTTTTATTATGATGCAATCGTATTTTTCTTGCTTGCTAAAAGCTATAAAGGCAAATAATTTACGATTGCATTGTTCAGGTAAAAATAACAGTCAGAGTTGCATTACTCATTACTAAGATATGTACTCGGGAATGTACTCATGTTAAAAAACGAATAGTATGAATTTCAGAAGGCTAGCTTTCTTTAAAAATAGCAGTGTGGTAAAACTGGCAGATTGCCCACTTTCTGTTTATAACGGCCGTTATACGACAGGTATACGTCGTTGTCACGTTTACATAAACGTGAAACTTTGCGTTAGAATCGTTATGTTCCTGAGTTTTATTTTCTCTGCCTGCATAGGGCTAAGTGTTGGGAAACAAAAGGTACGAATGATAAAGAGAAACTTGGTGGAGATGCGATTGTTGAGAAGGACATGTGGAGTGACTTATTCTTCTTCTGCGTTTTTTTATAGAGTAATCGGCCACTCTTATGCCCCTCTTCGTTACCTGGTTTAGGTCCTCTCGTGAGTAGGTAAAAAGTAAGTTCGTATGAGCTAGTGGCCAACTCTTGTGACGGAGTTTTTGGCCGCCTAGAGGCCTCCGTCATGGCTTAACGTCTTAAAAGCCGGGACCGACAATTTAACGTGCCCTCCGATCACACTAGGATGAGTTGATGTAGCCCTTACTTAGCTAGGTTATAGCGGCAGCGGCTAACTTGAGCACGAAGCCGGTTTCAAAGACTTCTAAGTTGACTACTGTAACTTATGGCCGGGATGCAGGTACTCTGCTGGATGGAGGCAATTGGATGGGACTGGATGTTTAGAAGTTCAAATTCACACCTTGCATTTTTAGGGCTTTCGTCTGACTAGAATGACTAATATGGAATGATCGTCATGTAGCGAGGAGTGTGATGTATATGGATTAATTGAGAGGCAGGTCAAAATAAAAGTGGATAGTTTGTATAGAAGATAATATAGATAAGATAGATTAGTACCGAGATTGACGACTGACAAAAAAAATGTAAGAAGGGAAGCTGTGCCAACCCATGAAACGAGATTCAGGCAAGAAAATGTTGATGAACTTCTCCGGTACGTCTTGTATACAAGAGGGTAAATTTTGTAGGTAAATGACCCCATTTCGTACATTAATTTTATATCCAAAAAACCTAATAATTGCTCTAACCATTTGGTTATTACTAGGTGTTCTTGCCTCGCGTAATTGGTTTTGCCATACAGTTATTGTAACTTCGAAATGATGTATGCAATTTGTCGTACGTTCAATCATGCTGCATTGCGAATCATTTTTATGCAGGATTATGCATCATCTACCTTAGGTACCACTTTAATATTATGCTGTCCTTGTACAACTAGTTCCTGGTACGATCAATTTTCTTCATCTTAGTAAGTATGTTTTTCTTGGTCCCTTTACTTTCATTGAAAACACTTTTTTTTTTAATTTCCGACTCTATTCTCTCTTTGAAAGCAATAATTTTTTTCGACCAATCGGTGGTCTTACCTTGTAATAAATTGAGTAAAATTATCAATATTTATATACAATTTCCCATGCTTAGATTTAATATATATCTAGTTATCCGAACCTAGTTCTATTAGCAAAATTATTAGATTACGCTATTTATACCAACATTTTGACGATTAAATATTACATATTAATTTTAATTGATAAACTTGAAAAGTCACACCAACTGATGAAGGTTGTCGGTGAATGACCTGTAGATGACGTGTTGCTGACCCAGAGAAGGGTGCTAAAGGGGATAGGGCCCCTTTAGTGTCGGCCGCAAAAGGAATGAACACTAGGACGCCATAAATGCGAGGAGGTTGAGCTGCATACATGCACTTTGCACCGAATGGGTGACGTCATTGCCAGTTCATGCATTGTTCGTCGCTGCACTTTTCGTTTGCACAGCGAGATGATTTTATACTCGCTCCGCTACAAAAACTTCTGTAGGATGTAAAGAATATAAAAATATCCTACTAATAATGTTATCAAACCGAATGTTAGTGACGATGTGATGATGTTTGTGTGTTTGTGCTGCAATCAAGGCACGCAACAAAGTTGCAGGCGGAACTTAGTTCCATTATAAATGTCTAAACAATCCTTGTGTTTAACTTAAATAGGTAAAAAGCCATGACCACTGCAAGTAACGTCGGAGGAAAATAACTTTGCCTTATTTATTCATTCAGATCAAGATTCCTTAAAACACCACCAACCTAGGTTGATATGTAAGTATCTTTGTACATAATATTATACGAAAATTAGATCAAACCATTTCGTTCACCAGTGAACTATTAGGTACAAACCTAACCTATTGTACCCTACGTTCCTCCCAATGAGCAATGCGCGTATTCCAATCATCTTTTATAATGTCTGTGGCGTAATCGAGAATGTTCTTTGGTCAGTAAATTGAAATGGGTCGTACTTTCAGCGGTTCAAGGTAGCGCATGGGTACGGGAATAGAATATGAGTAAACACGTTTAAAATAACATCGTCCTACAGACGTGTTTCAACGCTCGCTCATCTATCGGCAAGTTTACCAGTATAGCCCCCTTAGTCATGGTGCAGTTCAAATTGAATATTCATAAGGTCAGGATTTTTCAATAGTACCTACCTGCATCCAAAAAGGCATTTTAGTAAAATCTACAAAATTATGGTGAACCTAGTCTATTCAAATAAAATAAAAACCGGTCAAGTGCGAGTCGATTTCGCACACGTATGGTTTCGTACCATCGTACATTAAAATATTTCTTGCACGGGGGCCCCGTTATTTTTATTATTTGTTGTAATAGCGACAATAGTAATTACATTCTGTGAAAATTTTAACTCTTTACTTACTACGGTTCATGAGATACAGCCCTCTGAGAGATGGACGGACGAACGGACGGACGGACGGACAGCGGAAGCTTAGTAATAGGATCCCCTTGGCACCCTTCGGGTACGGAATCCTAAAAAATGGGCGTCAACAAGATGATGTTACGATGTTGGCGGCTAAATATTTTGAAAGCTTAGTAAATTAATAAGAAATGAAAAAAAAAGTTAACAAAATGACACTCTGACTGACTGAAACTCTACGACAAAACCTGTGAAAGAACCAGCGATGAAAACGTCAAAATTATCTTCGCTATGCCATCGAGTTGTTCGGTTGGACGAACATTTTGATGCGAATGGCACGCTCGGAACGTAAAGGCCGGCTGGTGGAGAATCTGGAACAGGCGGTTACGATCGCCAAGTACTAGGCGACTAGCAACGCTCAGAAGGTATCTGTTCTCGCATATTCAGGTTTATTTGCTCAAACATCTCCATCTAGCAGAGAGTAGCGGAGCTAATTTGATTTGATTTTACGTTGTAGCCGTCAAGCTGCAAGCAATGCGAAATAGATGTCGCTGCCTGAGTAATTTATTTCCAGGTTATTATTATTTTAATGATTTTCGTGTTTTTGTTTTTGACAGAATTAGAAAGTAGGTAACAACCCAATGATATCATTTTTGGATTAATTTATTACTTACACAATATTTTATACACAAAGATATCATAATGGTTGAATAAATGAAACATAACAGTGATAATAAATTAATAGCATATTAAGGTTATCCTACAAAAAATATTTAAGTACTACAAAATGAAGCTTATTGCTTGAAACACGTAGCTAATTTTTTAATTTTACATTGAGATCTTACGTTAATGCAGCTAACCTACCCACTATTTTATTTTACGACGACTAGAATTATTGACGACTAGAAACCTACTGAAATTATTGCAAATATTAAATAGCGGCCATTGGTCTGGCACATGCCAATAATAATAATGTCAAATACTTCTCACGTGCTTTCGATTCGACTCTGCTGTTGACTTGTTTTGACATAATTATAGGTAAAGTATTTCATATGCTATATACGAAATTGCTTGTTATTTGATAACCATCCTACAAAACTATAAAATACTAGTTATAAAAAATGAGATCAGATTTTCTGTGACTCAGTTACTCTACACCAAGTCATCGTAACTATTAAAACTTGGCTCCATAGTTACACTGTCGAAGCTCTCAGCAGTAGCTGGTCTGGCTTTCTGCGCTAGGAGTCTATCACATTCGTTTAGCCTCCCATGAAGAACATCGTACACTCTTGTCATAGACCCGACCTTCTCCTTGCAAGACGGGTCAGTTTCGATTGCAAAGAGCCTCGAATCGAGAAGTTTGATTGCGGCCACGATATAGTTCCTCAAGGTTTTTGTTTTATGCTCGGTGCTGACTCTGTCCAAAAATGCGCAGACTTGCCTCTCTCCGCAAAGCAACACGTCTACGTCATAAGCCAATGGGGAATGCTCTCGGTGCAAGTAAGCAATCAATCGCTTGGCATACCGTCGGTAAGTCCGATAGGCTTTCCGCTTTCTCGGTCCAAGAGTACGTCCCATAGTCATCGACTTCTTCATATCATCTATGACAGCTTTGTAGCCTGCGTCGCCTTTAGAATCGAATATGTCACTGAGCCGAGGTTCGACCGGTTGGAGTTCGTATGGGGATGGTGAAGGGGGTAAGGAAGGTGATGACGGAGGTGGAGATGGAGGCAAAGGGTTCTGCTCCTCTTCACTGGAGTCACTCGACTGCTCCGGTTGCTTGACCACTGGCTCAGGGTAAGGTCGCGATCGTTTCCTCGGTCTTTGTACTCGAGCTGGTCTTGGGGCAGTTCTGGCATTGTACGCAGTCAGGACATTGGCATCTTGTTCTGTCAACGGGCGAGTCCTCTGCGAGGCAGCTAGAGGTATGATCCTTATCTTGACTAGAGCGTAACTTTGGTGTATTTTGTCTTTGATATTGGGATCTTCGTAGTCGCTTCCCCATAGATCTCTAATCGCCGATTCTTTCAAGTACCGCACTTGGCACAGTTCTCCGTTGAAGAACCTCTTTCTTTGCTGCTCATTTAAGGCGTCTCTTTCAGCTCCGGTGAGACCATGAATCTTGGTGAGATGGTCGGGCAGTTTGCCGTACGTGAAGCGAGCGCAGTTTTCTATGGGGCATGGTATGTTGGCGTGGTTTTGTTTCTTCGTTCGCGTCACTGGCGCTGGGGGTAGAGCCATGATGATCTGTGAACAAAAAAAAAACACTTTAGCCTTGCATTCGAAATACTATCTCTTCCGGTGGGCCATTGCTATTCAAATGCCTTTAGTTAAAAAATAAAGAACGATCTATTGCGAGACTATTGGACGTTTTGAAATAAAAGATAATAATATAATACATTCATACATATTATCACGCCCGTATCCTTAATGGGGTAGTCAAAGCCACAAGTAATTATATTAAAACTTGCAGCTACTCCTGATTCAAAGTCCCCCTTGAGCATGTCGTAAAAGTTGACTAAGAGATAGTATCCTCTCCAACATGATGGACCACTTATATGGTTCACAATATCCATCTTGGGACTATTAGAAAATATTCCTAATATTTTTCTTTCGCCATCTTCAACTAAAGCAATTAATACCAGCGAATCGTACAAATGTTTTCGCAGTCCAGTTAATTTATTTAGAGGGTGTTTATCGAGGGTGGCTGTCCGAGTATAATAATTGTGTTGACGGAGGCTCGCGGCTGTTTGCGGAGGCCTCGCCTCTTGTCCTTCGGTTAATTTATTGAAAACAATGCTATGGAGATGGACGTCTAAGGAAACAATCAACGTAATTATTTTGGCACAACAATGAATTATTTTTTTTATCTGAGATAGGTTTGCGTTTGACCACACTCTACCTGATGTTAAGTAACAGTGTGGTCTAAGATGAAGCACGCTTATTTAGAAGAAACGATGTTGTAGTCATAAATGTTGCAGAAATTCCTAGAGCACGAATCAACATATAATTTATTGAATAAATCTTTTTGTTACATATCCATAGATACCTAAACTCTAAGAAGTTTTCTGGACGACGATTCAAAAGTTTAAATATATAAAATCTTCATATTATGTTTAGTATAATAGTTCATTAGTATAATGTATATGAAATTGTGACTATACCCACTTGATAATCAATGAATCATACATACTCGTACCTTCTAATAGAGATAAATTAATAAATAAAACAAATATTTGTGGACATTTTACACAGCGCCATCTAGCCCCAAACTAAGCAAAGCTTGTACTATGGGCACCAGATGGCTGATAGAATACTTATATAATACTACAACACCCAGACCCGGAAGAAATATTTGCAGAACATACACACATTTCTCCCGTAGCGGGAATCAAACCCGCGCCTCTTGCATCTCAGCCGAGCACTCGCTCGCCACGCCACCGAGGTCGTCAAATTGCTCTAATTATATCTAGTCGTGTCATTTCTTTCAAACCAGTCGTTATAATTTCGTTATGTTTCGAAATGAGTCATGTTTGAGAATCAATACCCTATGTATATTATCACTAATATTTAGCCTAATCATTATTTACTATTATTCTTCCAACTTCCAAAACTTGGCAAACAACCCTTTAAGATTCCAATTAGCTAATTCTCTTTCTCTACAAATATTAATTTCCATGTAACTTATCAAATAACTTTATCTGAATATTTGATTGTCAAAGGGGTAACCGTACAGATTAATAATTTACAATCGCGACAATTGAAACAGTCTAGAGGTAGACTTTTGTAGCTAGCGTCAGTGGCAGCGCGTTTGTAACACCGCGTTAGTGACGCCGCGTTTGCGACGCCGCGTCAGAGCTATTACGGAAATGTATTGAAAGTCATTGACACCGCGACAATAACTTGACGCAACTGGCACTTGCTCCGAAACTCTACCTTAGGATAATGGGCGACTATGTCGAATACAACATAGGTATCTATTAGACAAGTGTAATAGCGTTTTAAAATTGCGCGATTTGTCTTGAGCTAC
The DNA here is from genome assembly GCA_949320045.1 of Scotopteryx bipunctaria. Lineage (NCBI taxonomy): Eukaryota > Metazoa > Arthropoda > Insecta > Lepidoptera > Geometridae > Scotopteryx > Scotopteryx bipunctaria. Next base: position 4,183,647 of record OX439450.1, on the reverse strand, counting down.
CCCATCTAAGATGAGATTCAAGATTATATTTTTCTATTATATCTTTTAATATTAAAAACTAAAAATTAAAAAGGTGTTCAAAATACATTACTATCTGTATTAACCTTATTATGTGTTACACATAACAATGCAAACTTATTTTCTGTTGATTGTTCATAATTAATTACCTAATTATTAATATGATAACTCCTAGATATAAGCCCAAATAATCCTTCCTTGTCTTGTGTAATATTTTATACTATATAAATAAATTGATACGAAATAGTATTTTTTTATTTTACAAACCGGCAAAAACAACTAAGCATAAAATTAGCATCAAAAAGAAGTGTGCGTTACTTGTTTATTCCAAATTCAATTCCATCAAATCTTTAACCTACCTGTTATTAAATATGCAAATTAGTTATTTATTCAACCTGTGCTATAAGAGGTGTCTCTTTGAAAACTTTCGGTGTTCGTTACTGCCTAATCAATTTTAATTTACAATTCAATTTAATTTGTGGCTCAAATGGATTACAAGATATTTGTCCAAATACATTATATTTAAAAGCTTACATCTACATAATTATTATAACGTAATTAAATAATTATTTCAATCTAAAAACTTTTTTTTCGTATATAAATAAATGCTGTGGGTCGCAGATGACCGCTGGCAGCGTTGCCCGGTTTTGAGAATCTCAGAATATTCAGAACCGATTCTGAAAATTGATGAAAGCTTTTCAACTTTAACAAAATTGACGAGGAGAGAAGCTGCTGGACGCATTCTGTTTTTTCTTTGTTTCCAGTCTAGCAGAGTTCACTCGTAACCTACATTATTACTTTAGTATATATTAGAATCTATAAAAAATTACCAACAGCTTATTAATAGGGTACATTAAACAATAGTAAGGTATTGTCCCTAGGGGATGGTTCAATTTAGAATATTTATTGTAAGAGTGGTTTGGGGTTCCGGCTAATTTCCAAAATAAATATTGGTTCTATCAGGCGGTCTTGGGAGACATTGTTTCGAGTTTGAGATTAATAAGTTATTTAATATTTATATTTAGTGAGGAGATTAGTTTGTAATAAAAGTGTATCATAAAATGTTGATTAAAACTAAATATAGAAAAAGATATTCAAGCATTAAGAAAAACTATAACAAAACCTTTAATGCTAGTAATTGATAGAATAGGAAAGAAAATTATTTAGTGTTACCAAAAACTAACAAACATACAAAGGCACAGTAAGATACTCTTATAAACAAAATAAGGTAAAAAGTATTTATTCAATAACGGTGTATTAGGATGCATTTACGAGTAGCTTTGTTAGAAAAACGCTTGCAAATCACCAGTGTGATAACGCCCTTACATAATGCTACACTAGACCTAACAATTTTAGACGCGTTGTTTAATAGATTTATTTATTGACTTGTTCCGAATGTATCCAAAGTATTTTTAGAATTATATGATACTGGAAATTTATTTTTCAGGGTTTTCAGTGTTTTTTATCCAGCAGGTTTTGTTGTGAGAGCTTTATTAAATAATTATCAGCATAATATTTTTCAAACTTTACTTCTTTGCTGGACTGACAGTAAAAAAAAAACATCTAATGCGTCCAGCTGCTTTTTTCCTCGAGCATGCCGTAAAAGTCGACTAAGGAATAGTATCCTCTCCAATATGATGGACCATCTATATGGGCAATGTGCTGATCACCTGTCGCCATGGTTCACCATATCCATCTAGGGACTGTGAATTAGGAGTGACTATAAGTTTTCTCATGATTACTTGCAGCTCTGCCTACCCCATTAGGGATACGGGCGTGGTAATATGTATGTATGTATTGTTCAAAAATGGCTAATTTAAATACTTATCGCGTATTAGTAAGAAGCTGAAGCAATGCATCAAGGGTGCAGGTTCAAGAGCTACCCCTCGAGGGTGGCGCATCCGTAAACAGGGTAAACAGAGGGTGAACGCGTAAACAAGGGATGTTGCAACTTAATTTGGTTGTAATCGAAATATTTTGAACGTGGCGGAATTTTTTATTACGCTGACAACCGCCTTTTACCACACTACTGGTTCAAAAGAATTAGTGACATGAGTAGAATTAGTACTAGGTATGCACAATGTCTAAAGACCCGTCTATTTAACTAGTGTGTTCTGCCCACAATGACTTACGGTACCGAGGCTGTGTACAAAATGATTTTAGATTAAGTTCCCAATACCGACAGGAGAACCAAGGTCAAAAATAATTCGGATTATAGAAAGGGTTTTTATCGCGTGAAAATACCTTGTTAGTACCAACTGAGTTGGCCCACGACCACGGCTTTTGCAACACAGCCGGGAAAATAACAAGGTATTTTTACGCGATAAAAACCCGTTCTAAAATACGAATTACGAATTCTGATCGCGAGAGTTTAAAAAAGACTAAGATGGAGCTCAAATGGAGTTGGGCAGGACACTTGGCGCGACGTGGTGATGACAGGTGGTGTTAAGCGTTGACAGAGTGGTGGCCGAGAACTGGCAAGAGAAGCGTTTTACGTCTGCACCATGGGTTGACGACATTGTCAGGGTCGCGGTTCGACAGTGGGTCATGCTAACACGGATAAATGGCAAAAACAAAGGGAGGCCTATACCCAGCAGTGGATGCGATCTGGTTGCGGATGATGATGATGATGGAAAAAACGGGATCATGTCTTTGTAAGTACAGTTTTTTTAAGTATATGATGATCACGCCATCGATTGTTTTTAAAAAATGAAAAAACTTTGTCGGTATTACGTTACCTCGCAGCTCGGTATCGGGATTCGGCTTATCGTAGTAGGTACATATGATTGGTTTATTACAGAAAGGAAACGGAAGCAAAACGTGACCGCCTAATTCCGATAGTGTAGCCACAGTTTAAAATATTTAATTTAAAATGGAATAAACGAACACCAAAGCTTAATTATGAATCACTTTTAATTTTATTTATTATTATTATTTTTGTAGAGATTCCAAAAATGTAATAGCTTCTCAACCAAAATTAATTCAGTGACAGCTCTAAAATTATAGTGATCTCTGTTATCTAAATCTAAAAGAAAGGGTTAATAACTTATTTTTATAACTTTTGAACCAGGTATAATTATAATAACGTTTTCTTAAACTATTGTTTAAGAAAACGCACTATAGAGTCGACAGAAGTTAGATCAATATATTTTATTGAACAAGTGCATTTGGTGGTAAAACCTGATTGATAACTTTATAAATGTTATAAGTGATTTATTTAATTGTCTGGTTTTTATTACACATACATAATATTTTGTAATGATGTGCACATTATGGTACATACATCAAGCCAATATAATAAACGAAATTATTTACAACAAACAACATCAATAATAAAAAAAACAACAATGTCTCTATCAGAAACTTACCTCAAAAACCGGTTAACAGCAAAGTTCCAAAAAGTTTCTCGCGTTGTTTACAATAAATACGTTGTTGTTGTTTGTATTATCCTTTTGACAGACGTGCCTCCCGGGAGGCTTCCAACTCTCAACTGACGTTACGTAACAGATCCTGAATCCTGAACCCCCAAACGACCAACTTACACAGACCTTTCCCCCCGCTCTTTACCTGCCATTGCTTACGTTAGCAGTCGGTAACTGAACGCAATTGGAGGGGTCTAGGAAGGGTGGTTGGATTTCGTAGCTGATCGGAAAATTTCGTGTAACTTCGAAAACTCCGCCTTTCGTAGCGGTCTACGACGTAGACGTTCGTAGTAATACTTCTACTTGTCTTGTTACTATAATTGGCCGCTTTTAGAAAAATATTATTGAAAATTACAAAACACTCTTCAAGCTAAGTCTTCAATATATTTATACAATGTGTGGATCGCATAAGAAGTGGGTGAGTTGATTTTTGTTAAGACAAGATTTTTATAAATCAATCTGAAGATTCCATTTAATCTAACTTTATCTTCGATTCATGTTATCTTATCTGCAATATTTTTTTGATTGTGAATTATTTTTGGTATTTATGAAACTAGGGAGGTAACGAAAATTCTACCTTGATTTCTTTACTTTCACATTTTTAAGATGCAGGTGTTAAATTTCTAGTAGATAATAAGCTCCGCTACTGCTAAGATGTACTGGGGAATTAACATCTACTTTGTATAATCTTAAAATGGACTTCCGCAAAGTCACGATTCCTGAATCAATTAACTATTCAAAACTTTTGTGTTGATAGCAATTTAAAGAAAAACAAAAATGGTCTAAAGCTACTATGTCAAAAATAAAACAATAAACTTTTATTGCAAACGAAAATAGATATGAAAATCGTTCATTACTTTTCTTTCAGTTTTGTAATATTTAGTAAATGTACAGTTAGTAACAGAGTAACAGTTAAGCACCTGCATCATACAAGTATACATACATCATATTCTCTTATTCCAAAGCACTGACTTAATTTTAATATCTTTTAGACACGCCCACTAAGAGGCGTGGTCAGTTTTCCCACGCCCACCACCAACACAGCTTGAGATATTCCATGGAGACAATTCCTTATAACCCTGACTATTAAAAAATCCCGTTCTACAAGGAGATGCGGAACAGCTCCTACCTTTTGAATTTAGCAATCTTATAGGTATATCGTGATTGGCATATCGATCGGAGCAACTTTCTAGACGATTGATTAAATATGTGGTCTGAATAGAAGCTTACAAATGTACTTATGCACTGGGTATCGTATTGATCTAGCTTCCGTCTGTGGCTTGGTTCATGTAATATCCAGATGAAGAGTAGCCTCTAAGTATGCTACTCTTACATCGGGCAATATGTCTATTGCAATATTCATCAGAATCGGTTTAGCCGGATTGAGCGTGATGCAATAACAACCACACAAATATAATTGGTATTTTAAGTCTGAAGGTATTTTTTAGATATTCAGTTGTTGCATAATTTTATGTGTCCTATAATATACTAACCGGTTTTAAATTTAAAACTTTCTGAGATTACTCCTTACAAACAAGCAAACATAAAACTCGTTATAATAATAGTAGATTTAATACTACTTTTTTTATAATTTATTAAAATAAAAAACAATTATTGCCTCACAGATGGAATTACTTAGTGTCTAAGTTTTCACATATTTTTACGGATAGTTTTAAGTTAAGATACATAATGCTGTTGGCAACCCGTTTTTGAATAGATAAAAAAATAAATATAGTGTATGTATAAAAGGCAAAGGGTGTAAATTTAGTCCTTTTTCCACTTTTAATTTGTTTGTTTTGTGTGTGCTTAATAAATGTTATTTCTTTGTCTTTCTTGAATTCAGCAATTGCTGCATGACACACAGCCATGCAGCGTTGAATTTCAATTTACCTATCTTTACTGAGAATATGGGCATCTTGATATAGGCAAAGAGCATTTATTTATCTTACGTTACAGAACCCACTTTGATATTTCTTCTAAATACTTAGAATAATAAGTTAAGTTGGGTTTTTTTAATCACATAATGACCCCACACTTAAATTTCCTGTGTCATGGGTGTTATAAACTACGAGTACCATGGTACCAGAATACCCAGAATCGGAAGAAATATTTGCAGAACATTTCTTCCTCAATGGAAATCGAACTCCCACCTCTCGGGTTCACGCCACAGAGGTCGTCAATGTATGAATGTAGAAAAACATTTCAAGAAACCATTTCTCATGTTTGTTTTTGAGTTTTAATCTAGGTGTCTGAGACATCATTAATCAGCCAGTAATATAGGACTCCTGTTAAAAACCCGCGTATTCATAACATGATAGTGGTCATAATGTGGATATGACTGGACACTTTATAATAATAATAATGTAACTAATTTCGAAAGAAATCGATTGCAAGATCTCGATACCAAACGCCTTTTAAAAAACAGCCATCCCAAGCCTTCCTACACATACATACATCATATCACGCCTGTTTCCCATAGGGGTAGGCATAGATCACGGATCTCCATTTGTTCCATCCTGACATACTTTTTTGACTTCATTCACTCTCACAAATGTTTACAGATCATAAAATTATTTTGTTTGTTTCGCAGTGGGAGTCGAACCCATACCTCTTGCAACTGAGCCCGAAACTCGTCCAGCCACCGACTCCCTTATTTAGCTACAGATTCAGATTAATAAACTACGCATACTTTTTTGCATTTTTCCCTGATTTCCGATATCTCAATGCAAATAGGAATTCGCTTAAACAGAATATTTATCTTAGAAAAGTTATCTTATTTTGTTATCTTCATTGTTATGATTTTTATATCCTTATTCCATGGAAAATTAACTGATTTCGAATCCCGATGGTTTTCGAATCGTTAAAATTCCGTGTTTTTTGTGGTCGGACGTATCCACACTGATATTTCGAAAAAATCTTTCTTGACATAATGATGATAAAAATGATGTCGAGCTCCCCTCCCGGATATCCGGTGGATATTGTGCTATCCGTTAAGAACCTTCTGATAAATTTGTACTGGGAAATGCTTCTTGATTGATCATCTTAAAGTCTACATGGAAAAACCACGAAGAGCCGTGAAATTGTTCTAGCGTTGCGAATTCCCGTGGAAAATTATAGAAAAATGGCTTGCAATTGACTATAATATTTATTGATATGTAAAAAAACTAACAAATTAACATCTCCCTTTAGTTTCATTCATTGATCCATGTCATGACGATTCAAAAAAAATTACAAAGACAAACTATAATCACATTTAAAACCTTAAGGTAATCGGTATAATAATAAGAAATGAAAATGAGCTCAGTTTTCTATCTACGAGTAAGTTCGCATATAGATAAAAACAGAGCTCAGATCAACGACCACAGGTAAGGTTCCCAAAAGGCTGGCAACATTACGTCGTTGGATAGCTATACTTATCCTTTGTCTGAGGCAAGCGCCAGCCCTTAAGTCATTGGTCACATCCATCTGCTTCTTGGATACCTTGAAAAGAAGCCATGCCTTCGGACCCCAGAATAAACATACACACATATTATCACGCCCGTTTCCCAATGGGGTGGGCAGAGCCACAAGTAATCATAAGAAAACTTGAGCCACTTCTGATTCCAAGTCCCAAGATTTATATGGTGGAAAAAAACTTTATACCTAATACATAATTATGACAAGTATTTTTGTATTTTTTTCTCAGAGCTACCACCAACTAAACCATGAGTTCAATTAAATATTAGACAAGTTATGGCTGAAATAGTTAGGCGTTTAGTAATACTCAAGTAAACCCGTTGGAAGAAACTAAATCTGCAAGTTATGCAGCGTAAATCATAAGGTTGTGTGCATAATAATAAAATAAATTGGCCCCCGATACTTTGTTTATTGTTTTGATGATTCAGCTGAATCTCCCCTAATCGGGGTGGGTAACCCGCATGCTATGTAGAAAAAATCCTCAATTCTCTGAAGAAAAATAACGAGGTACATTCTTGAATGAATATTTTCTAGCGAAGTTAGATTGAGCTGAGGAGATTGGGAAAAACTAGACGTAGAAGTTTTTGTAAGTATTTGTCTTGATGTCTGGATATTGTAACTAAACGTAGGTAAGTTGCTATGATAGTTTGTCTTGAACTTAACAAAAAACAAAATCTCCCTTTACTATAAATTTACTAAATAAACTTTAAATTGTGAATTGTAGTTAAATCATCATCATCATCATACAAGCCCACATCCACCGGGGTATTATATGCCTCCTCATTAGTATGCCATTCTTTCAGACCCAGTGGCAACCGATTCCAATAGATATGTGTTTCTAACTATTCTAAATTCGAACGCAACAAACAAACTACTTCTTGTTTTCGCAATCAGTCACAAATTGCCCACTATTTAGCGAATCGTTTACTCATCGAACTCACTTTGTTTGAGCCGTCGCGATTAAGGCCCTGAATTTTTTATACTGTCGAGGAATGAACGTTTTTCAGGTTTTTTGGAATTCCACGTGATTGTCACGTGAATAATAAATACTATGGCTGGTAGTTCGGCAATTTTTCAATTATATCACAATGAAACGTTCGTGTACGCAGACTCGACAAACAAATGGGGTAAATAACTTGTAAAATGTCTGTTTGTACTTAGCAGAATGTTTTATTTTGCCATCTATTATGACGCTGTTGGATTTATCGAATTACTGGATAAAGGTAAGCGAGTGAGCGAGTAATAGTATTCCTCGTTCCCAAGATAGCGACTACTATGGAAATTTTTTCAAACATTCAAATTTCCACATACTCCGAACTGTCATTATAATAAGTATAGTACATATTTAAACGAGCGAAAATAAATTCAATTTTAAAGATGTAAAAAATTTTGAATTTTCCTTATTGAAATACTAAACGGACGTCAAAAGTACTACATTTCTGGAGCTTCTTAGTTTTTCACTACTTAACCTAACCTACCTTTCGATCTAATAGATAAGCAATATCTGCATAGTCACAGTCATGTCATCAAACAACACAAGTGCGTACTTTTCAGCGTACTGTTTAGCTCATGTATACATAGTGTCAACGCTTCGTTTTATAAAGTATCAAGTACGTTATAACTGATTTTTGAGAAGATTTTAGCCAAGTAATTCAACGCCATTTTTTAAATTAATTGTATGAAACATGGTGAGGATACGAATAAAGATACTAAGTTCCGCCACAAAACTTCATTGTAACACTGACGGAGGCACGGAGGGTGTGAAGTGCTTACCGATATAAATGAGAGCTCGTTTTTTGTCCTCAAACTAGTGCGCGATAATATCGCCCTGGCCACTTTGACCGTCCGTAATGTCCGCGCGGATTATTGCGATATAAATTGTCCACATTTGCCCATTCGATTCACTAGGGCTGACAGATAAGAAATCCACGAGATTTTCTTGAAAAAGTCCCTTTCAAAAAGCTTGATGTTTTTCAAACTTGATTTGGAAGTCCCGATAGTTCTCTACAAAAATACTTTTTAATTACAAATCATGAGTAAGATAATTAGAATAAATCACAGCTAAGTAACCCTCTCTATTGTACGAGTAAGTGATCGAATTTGTAGATATCGGTTCAACAAATACTCTAAGACACGCCATTGCCATGGCTATTTATTTCATTTAATTATCATACTAATATTATAAATGTGAAAGTTTGTGAGGATGTGACGATGTTTGTGCCTTAATCACGCCGTAACGGCAAATGGATTTAACTGAAACTTGAAATATACATAGTACGTGTACTGGAATAATATAAAAGCTACTTTTTATGCGGGTACTATGCGGCGAAGCCATGGGCAGAAGCTAGTTGATAATAAAATTATGCGATCTTTGATCATTGCCATCCCTATTTTTTCGAATTTTCCGCGTTTGGCTAGTCACTCCCTATAGGAACATTTAACGATATTAGGGCTTTATTTTTTATAGTTCGGGACAAAAAGAGCTCAAACGATATTTTTTACGAAGTGGCTACTTTATATCGACCATTTGTTGGGGAAATTGAGTCATATTCACTCATGGGTCAAGCCTAAATCCAGCTCTGCCAAATTGAAAATGTATTTATGTAAAATATTGTTTTTATGTGTAAGGTTAATCAGACTATGAAGGATCAAACACAATTCTGCTATTTGAGATATATTTATGTAAAATAAGAGTAGTGTCTTTGTGTAAAAAAGTACGATGGCTCAAATACCTTGCAGTGGCAATTGTTTTGGTAATTACCGGCCGGGATGGTGGTGGATCCTTTAGACACGAAAAAATATAGATTTGACTAATAGATGCGATGTTAACCGTTTTGAAACCTTCAGCTTGACATAAAATACGACCTAATAAGTGGCCATTACGGCCAAAACACCCAAAAAAGCGTCCGCATTTTTGTTTCAAAGTATGTCCGTACGTTCAGGTGATATCAAAAGTTGCAACAAAGGGCGCGAAAAAATCCCATTGTTATCGAGGGTATAATTTATTAGGGGCTCAGCCTCTCTGGGACCTTTTTTTATATATCATCGCATTATCCCCACTTGGAGAGTTACAACTTCTTAAGGAAATCAGGGGAAATTAATTTAAAGCGTTTAAAAACTGTCCGGAACAACCGCTGACTTTGTTGGTTTTGATAAATGTTAGTGGTCGTTAATAATCGAAATAAAAAACGGCAGTAAACAAGAGAAGGTCATAGGGATAGAAAGAAAACAGGAGTAGAAGTAAAGACTATCAATACAGAAAAATTTAAACGCGTCAAGAACATAAAACGACATGAAGGCGGCGTTGTATCTGGCTTTAGGTGTTCTAGTGGTTCCTCCATGAGTTTTTCAGACTAGTATATTAACTATAGTATATTTTTTTGTTAAAACTTTTAGTACTAATATTAGTAAGAGTATGGTCTGAGAAGCTCATGATAAAGCTAAGCTGATTCAGACGGAGAGACAAACAGACAGAGTGAGACCTTGTGTTGCTTTGAGTTCTATCGAGCGAATATATTTTTGCGCTGCTTGGTGTTGAAACACTAGAACCATTGGAATCTTCTGCAAAAGCTTTTATAAAAGGGATTTCACCTTTGTTAATCGAGGCCGCGGGTGATAAGAGGGTTGGCTCTTTCTCAGCGCAAAGAATATCTTTGGCAATACAACGCGGGAATGAAGTCAGTGCTCTTGGAACCCTGCCGAGTGATCAAATATTTTGTATTCTTCAGTTTTTTTATTTTTTTTATTAATTTGTTGTTAATAATCTATCTTTATCTAAATAAAAGTTCGTGGCTTGAAATAACAAAATAAATAGATAAAAAATGGTGAAATGTAGATTTATTTTATAATTTTCCATTGTCCAAAAAGTTGAGTCCCTACATTCCCTGTTCATCCGTTTTCGATTACTGTCCCTATTTTTATCTCCTCACATAAATACCCGTAATGAGCGCCCCAAAATTCTCGGCCAGTTATAAATTCTAGGAGCACGCGTCCAAGTGTGCATAATTCTGATACAAAAATAATCTGCGTATATTAATACCCCTATTAATTCAACCGAAAATTTTAATTCTCGGCTTAAACAATTCGTTTTTCTTTAGAGTGATATTTACGTTAGGAAATAGGTTGACTGTGAGAATTTCTCAAAGGCTCTTTTCGTGCACTTCACACATGTTTTCGAAGTTTCTACGGTTTCCTCACGATGTTTTCCTTCACCGTTTGAGAGTACTGGTATAGCCCACGTAAATTTTTCGAACAGAAAAATCCACTAGAATTGAACCCATGACCTTAAGATCGGAAAGCGGGGTCACTACCACTAAACCACCAGTACTCTCACTTAAGTAGGTTAAAGTATACCTACCCATAGCCACAAAGTGTTCATACCTCACATAGTAGACACAGGTTCAGAGCTCTATAGTTTGATGTTACGCTTTTTACATTCGTTCGTGAGAATCTCCCAGGAAATGGTTTCTTGCAGCAATTTCCTATTGCATGGTACAAGGAAATAAGTTATGGTGATCTAGTGCTGACAGAATATTAGGGGTTAAGAGTGAGAGACTGAGAGATGGTTTTACTCTCATTGTAGTAGACGAAAAAAGATTTTTAAACCAAGAATGCCTTGTGTGTATGAAAATGCTTTTTTTTCTAACTGGGTTTTACCCTATTGGTACTTCGAATAATATGAACAATCCCTTGAAATCACAAGTATTTATACATACATACATACATACATATTATCACGCCCGTATCCCTAACGGAGTGGGCAGAACCACAAGTAATCATAAGAAAACTTGCAGTCACTTCTGATCCAAGACTCCCAAGATGGATATGGTGAACCATGGTGACAGGTGATCAGCCCATCGCCCATACAGGATATATACAAAGAACAAAAAACCCGACTGCGTGTCATATTGGATATTTTGTCATATTGGATTTACACATTAGTGGTAAAAAAAGTATTTTAGGCTGTACTTATGATATTCTCTTTATCTAGCGGCTTTAGCCAAACGAATGCACCATACATACTCACATACACACATACATACAACCCATACACATTACTCTTCTTCTTCACAGTCGGGTAAAAATAAAATTTTTGTTTGAGTAGTTTTTGTATTTACTAATATAGGTACCTAAATATATCTATAATTTAACTAAAATCATCGAACTTCGCCATCTTCGCCTAGAATCAGAAGAATGCGATGACCAAGTACAATATCCTTTATATTGATTTCACTTTTAAATCTAGCTCCTTCTAGCACTTTAAAATCAAACAAGTTATAATTTTAAAATGCTTAAAGATATGCAAAAAATATAAGGTGAAATTCTCCGGTCACTAATGGGTGCGGGGGCAGATAGAAGAGCCCTGATTTACGGCACTTGGCTACTCGCCGTGAATAATAACGCAAAATTTATGAACTTTGAAAATTCACAGGTTACTACCGAAAATACCTTGCATATTACTGCGACTTTAAAGAAAAAAAAAACAGTTTTAAACCTGCCGTAAAAATCGTATTGTGCCTTTATAAAACAACTAACAGTACTTATGCCCTCACAAAAGCTACAGACGATGTCAATACAGCCTCTATGTAACACACAAAACGAATTCATAAAAAGCTGAGCATCATCGAACATTCAAAATAAAACTAACACCACATTGTTCAATTCACAAAAACATTGCCACGTCAACTTCAACTGCAAACTGTTCAGGGGTGCTCAAATGTTCACGTCGACCAACAAACGTTACGCTACCAATCGACTAGTTCAAAAACAAAATCAATCAACGCGTCTCGTCTCTATTTGCTTAAAAGAAGTCTATTGTCGCACCAAACTTAAACAACCGTATTGTTTACGCCCGTGCCAATCAACAGGGCAGCCAACAAAACCAATCAACTTGGTCTCGCCTGTATTTGCTTAAAAGAGGTTTTTTTCCTTTTAGTTTTTCATTGTCGGCGCGACCCTATCGTCCGTCACCCGCTCCACGGATATATTTGATTAAAAAATAACGTCGTCAGAAACGGTGTGGACGTGAGGACGCAAAAGGAGTAAAACACTTCTTGCTCTAAGCCTTCATTGTCACGTTTCGGACGTTAGCGGTCGCAGTATGTGTTTTGCACACTATCTCCGAAAACGGAAGGCGATCATCCGACTCTGTGAAAACCTGGTCCTTTCGTACTCAATTAGCCTTTTCAAGCAGGCTTTTTAGGTACTTTTTCCGGGCTCTGTTTGCCGTCTGCTTGGTTTATTAATGGTCCAGTTTTAGAGGTCTGATGCGTGACAAAAGCGAGCCAGATAGTGGTTCCAAGGACAATAGAAACCCATTAGTCCGGTGCATTGGTTCCGCTGAAGCAATTTTGCGCGCGTCTATTCTTTTAATTGGTTTTCAATCCCAGTTCTGCATAAGTTTGAATTATTAATCTGTCGATTTCCGATTGAGTTCTCATTTTACTCTGATTTCAAGAATTGCCAATAGAAAACTGTTGTAGGTCTTATTTGTTTTGATCCGGACTCATTTAAATATATAATACTTTTACGTTACTGATTGACTGACTATCAAATCACAGTCTAAATCACGAGTCCTACAAGCATGAAAGTTGGAGGGTTTATTCCTCTTATGGTGTAGGGGTGTACTAAGAAAGGAATCACCAAAATTCAACTCCTTTAGGACACAACGGGAAGAAGAAGGTGGCATAAAAACAACGCGGATAAAGTCTTAAGCGTATTTTTATAAGTCAAAGTTACTCGAAATATACTGATTTTATTTTATTTTATTTAATGACCATAAACACTAACTTTTAATACAAAACTGTAGTTCGTTCCGATAAGGATTATTTTGGGGAAAACAGATAAATAACAATCAATTGCTAGGTAAAGCATCGGAAACAAGACAATTAAAGGCAGTTTTGCAAGAATTTATGTGTTTACGTCCCAAGAGGTGATTAAGGGAACTTCTGTTTTGGCGCATTCTCAAAAATGTAGCAATGGGGGCAGATCTTTTTCCATAAAAGTCTGAAATGAGAACGAATTTTAATAAACCAAATATGACAAAAAAAACTTTTTGTGAACAATATGAAGATTATATTTTATTGATGGTCAAATCACACACAAAATCTATTTTGACAAATTATAGATAAAACATTTGGTGATAAATTATAACTACACAATTTTGAATACCAACTCCAAGGAATTCCTGATTTTTTGTGAACTCTCAAGAATAATACAGGTAACACTTTACTTATTTCGTAGAAAATTAAAATTTTATAGATTTCGTGTAAGTTATTCGCATTTTCTCCTCTCATCTGGAAACAATAACCCTTTGCTTACAATAAAACGTTTAGTGGGGACGTGTAGCAAACTTCCACATTTTATTATGATCGTTATCGTAAAGTAAATTCTTGCGTTTGAAAGTTGTCCGACGCACCCCAACCCGTCTGCAAGATTTGATTATAATATTAAACTAAAATTTGGATATTTTCGGTTATTTATGTACTTGTTTTCTTTAAAACTTTGTCATTACTTTGTAAATTTATATATATTATTTTGTTTATGATTTTGAACTTTATTAAATAGATACGAATAAACTTCACAACTAAATTAAAAAACAAATGTATTTTACGATATATTTTTAAATTTAAGATCCAGACCTATGCCCAACAGTGGGCGGAGAAGGGCTGAAATGATGATGATGATGATGAAGTATTTTTTAGAAGCATTAAGATGTATAAAACTTCGACACGAAACGTTAAAACATACATAAGATATAATGTTCAAAACATTCTTAAAACTTGCAATGCTCTACAACTTTCCTTATAAAACGTAGCCATGCAAACTTAGGAATTCTTCCACGTTGGTTATTACAACAGTAATTGTCAAACGTTCCCACTTTTAATTGATCCTCGAGGGCGAGTCAGATAAAACTCTCGTATCTAAACTTTCTCTATTACAGTTTAAGAAAACGCCTGAGCCGTTTTGTTTTGACGATAAGAAAATTTTCATTGCTCCTGCTGTGTAATAGACGTGTAATGGCGGAATGAGTTGGAAATTATTGTTTATTTTTAGTTAAAATATTTGGTAAGATTGTGATTTTATTCCAAATTCTCATTTTGCGCTGTGGGCTTTTATGATTTCCACGTGAAAATAGCAAGAAAAATTTAAATTATGAATATACTAATATCCACTGTCAAATTATGTTGATCGATGTTGAAAAAATTTAACTGCTTATAAAAAATACCAGTAATTTAATTTTGGAAAATAATATGAGGAACAAAAGTTATCGGGCCAAATTTTAATAGCCTATTTTACAGCTCTACATCGAGATTATCTCGTAAAATTTCATTTTACAAGTGTTTTAAATGACAAACTTGCCATTATTATCACGGGGAAAGCCAGTAAAAACACTAATGTCTCCTTTGAGAAGGAATTGATGGCACTTAGAATGACACTTTTAATTATTATAATCGCAGTTCGCAAACAAAAGTCGTTAATTCATTACAAAGAAGTAATTATCGCGGTTATTTTTTGGTTATTTTTCAAGGAATTTCGAAACAATTTTATCTGATAAATGTGTTTTGCTTATATTCATGAATTTTAAAGAGGCAAGCTCATAATTATAATCGTAAGTTGCGAAGGCAAATTTTTTCTAGAAATATTTTAAACAAGAATTTTGTAAACTTTTCTCTAAGTTGGTACCTAATGGTTTAACTAATTCTTAGAATCATTTTGAACACTGTTACCATCTGATACACCATATATCTAAGGAACGTTCACAGTTTTTTAAAAACAGAATTGCATACAAATTTAGTAGTACAAATGACAATCATTACCAAGAATAGGCCAATAATGTAATACTAGCTTCCGCCCGCGGATTCACTCGCGTTATACCAGACGATAAAAAGTAGACTATTTTATTACAGGTCTTTGTGTACCTACACCTATTCCAAGTTTCGTTTTGATTCAGCCCCTACGTTGTGATACACAAACATACAAACATCCTCAGCTCCTCGCATTTATAATTTAGTGGGATACGACAGTTTGTCAAGATGGTAACAAAAGGTCAGGTTGTTCCCCTAAAACGATACTAATTCCGAAAGCGTACCTTGCCGCCATATTCTTATAAATTAATTACTTGTAATCTACTCATGAAACGGGTCTTACACAAATGAAGTTACAGCATGACTTAGGTGACCAGGCGTTTCATGTTTTACAGAAAAAATTGATATAATTTATTACATGGATGAACACTTAGTAAAAACCGACTACAGCTGGGGTAAACGAGTTCTTGAGTGGAGATCACGACTCGGCAAACGTAATGTAGGACGCCCTCCGTTTAGGTGGAGTGACGATCTGCGAAAGACTGGATGGAGACTGGATGCGTCAGCCGAAGATAGGGCGCGATGGTGCTCATTAGGAGAGGCCTATGTCCAGCAGTGGATTGCTATAGGCTGATGATGATGATGAAAGAACAAATAGCATTTGATTACTAATGAGTACTCAAATGGTAATGACTGATTTTTTTTTAAGTTTTTTAAAAAAGTTTGGAGTTAAAAAAATCTTATCTAGATGAAATTAGAGAGTTACCGTTAGATTTCTTGACATTTGCTTTCTGAAAGCAACGTGTCTTTTTGCCTTTTTTTTAGAAAAGAAAAAAATCTGTTATCAAAAACATACAAACACACAAAGGCACAATATAGATACTTACAGGAGTAAAATAAGAAAACAAAAAAGATCACTCAGCATTTGTAATGGTAGGACGAAACATACCAAAAAGCTGGTCTTCCGTGGTCACTTCATATCCTGAAAAAGTTTAGAAGTGTGTCACCCTAATCGTACAAGCTCAAGGGTTCAGTTACGACTTAATGCCGCAACGAGACAGAATTAGAAATGAACCTTACAAAGTAAGACTAATAAGACACATACGACACTAATACTTTGTTTTAATTTGGCACTTGAGAAGTTTGAAGGTGACTTCTGAAATTGGTCGTGTAATTTTGTAGTTTTCATTGTGGTAATTGTCGAAAATCACCATACACTTTTTAACAGAAAAACAACTTTGTTACTTGTGACGTAAATGTTGGAATTGGGCAACAGAAAGAAAGCATCATCAGATATTTATAGCTCTTATTCGTTATTTAACTACAGAATGATTTGGAATTACAGTACCTATAGAGTTAATAGAGTTTTGTTCATTTTTGACGGGACCCTAAAGATAAAACGCCGGTTTTAAAAACTCGAATAATATTTTACGACACCTCAGGCGTGTTAATTCACGTCTGTCTGACGAACTGCATAAAGAGTGTCGTGTCGGCGCGATGAAAAATCAAAATGTATTTATTCGCCAGCCGTATAAAAAGTCAATATGAGAGGCAATAAAATGAGGATGTCGGGAGAGAAATAATAAAAGATAACCTCTAGAGTGAATAGAATGAACAGCCCTTGTAAAGAATGTTTGCGTAGTGGATAAGACGCGATCGGGGGACACCTCCCCATTCAGATGAGTTGGTGTGCCAGCGAAATATTAATTCCGCTTTTTACAATGTGTCCGTTGTCCGCTCGGAGTCAGTCGGGCGGAACAATGAGGATTTGTATGCATTGTTACAGTTGGATCTGCTTAGCTATAGGAGATTTTTTGAGATTATAACATGCCCACATATGTATAAGACACGTACGTGCAGAATGTCATGGCTTGTATTAGTTTTAACATTTACAAAATGATCGGTGTGTATAAATAGATTATACAAAAAATGAATTTTATTTAAAGAACTGAAAATAACTGCAACTTTTAATAAACATTCACCGACAAGCTATTTCTTTTTTTCATGAATGAATGAATAAGTGATCCACGGGTAGAGTACGGAACCTATGACGTGCAATACCAACTCACATTTTGTCTGTTGCAAGTAACCACAATACTCATACGGAATAAAAAGCATTTCACCAAGCTCTTGAACAAATAAGGGATTGGAAAGTTCCGTAAGAAAACAAAGATAAATCTAACTTAAGGTCTGATGCTAAGATTTGTAGACCGCGGTGAAAATGCTGGCGAGACATGATTTCAACTAATTATTTTGACTAATGTAGATTCACATTGCAGTTTTTAGTTCTTTCTTGTTATAAGAATGATGCTTAAAACATCGATTTTTGTATTAGCTATAGAAATCAAAATGTTACACTAAGAAAAAAATGTGGTGATTCCCAAATCCAGTGGCTGGAAGTAACATCGTCTCAAAACGAGCTCACGTCTCAAGATCACCTGCGGTGTCCCGATCAGTCCCCAGAGACCGATTAAACATGTAAAAGTGTCGGATAACAAAGTGTCTGGGAGACTACGACTGGAAGACATTTAGCACGTACGGAAAATGCGCCACGTTCGCTGAAACTTAACGAGCCGGTGAACGGTCTCGCAGACCTCTTGTTTGGTTACAAAGTAATTATTAGTTTAATGTTACCAGTAAGGAAAAAATATTGTACTTATAATATAAGTAGCTACTTTTATATGCTTTTTAATAAATTACAAAGAAATGTATAGCGAGAAAACGTGTATAAGATAATAGTGCTAAGGGTCTCCACCCACTATTTAGTTCATAACCAGACTTTAGCGTGCTTTGACGCACTTTTGACATTTGACATTGTTTTGACTGTTGACCATTTATTTGCTTTGCTTTTTTTTGTTGGGTCCTTAACGATCCGGTTATAAATCGGAGTAGTGGGTATCCTAACTAACACGTCAGAACTCAGACTGAGCTCTATAAAAGGCTCTATATTTATAAATATAAGTTATGAATGGGCCCCGACTTTGATTACCCCATTGCATCCCTCCAGAGAAGTACAAGCAAGTGGTAACCCGCGCACAAGCTGTTACTTTTAATGCGTTATTCAGTTTTGAATTAATGATTTTACTCCCGACAATTCCCGTGATTGCGGGATAAGATTCGGGGAATGTTTATTTTAATCAAAATTGTTTATAACTGCTTAAAATTTTATTCGCAGTAAAACGAACCAACGTTTCTATTCTGAAATTACGAAATGCGTTTTCTCGGGATGTTGCAGAAATGTTGAGTTTCTCTGAAACATTTTAGTCGAACGTGCATTTATATGAATGGGACTTTTGTTTTTCTTGTCTGTCACAAAGTTCGGTATCGATATCTTGTGTTTGCATAACTACTTTGTACCCCTAGTTTCGGGTAAACATGCTCAATATGATACCTGGGATGTGTCACTGTCTCGATAAACAAAAATATTGAATTCATATGTAAAAAGATAGATATATTATTATGTATAATGTATGTTTCGAGAAGTTTCGGTTATACATGCTTAATTTAAAATACTTTGAATGTGCTGTTGTCACAATAAACAAAAACATTGAATTCATATCTACCTGTAGCCATAGATATGTATATTTTAGAGACAAAAGCTATGAATAGAAAGTAATGTATTCCCCAAATCGATTATCTCAGATGTCCGAAGACGGACGGTAATATCCTCAGAGAAAAGGCCCGCATAAAACGCACTTGCGCGCATAATATACGTTTTATTAATAAAAAGTCTGGGTGAATCGCCAATAAATAGCGTTAACGGCCAGTGAGAAGGCGATTTTTTCCGATACAATGTGAGGCATTTGTCTGACAAATCCTTGGGGAGAGCGACACTATCCCCTATATTATCTGAAGCTTGAGGGATGCGGGGTCATTCCGTAGGTGATGACACCCGTATCGTTTGTGTGAAGCCAGTAAATCATGACCTTCAGGTAAGGAAATAACATTTTAAAACAAATAGCGTGGATTTGAATGCTTAATAGGATAGAGGGGTGGCTTTAGGCTATGATAAATCATGATAGATCAGTTTAAACAAAAACACAATATAAAAAATACAAAGGAGTACCTAATATGAGTAAATAATGTATAGTGTCTTTTTTTGATACGCGATTCAAAGCTAATAAATTAAGAAGCCAAAGTTTTATTACCAAACAAAACGTCTAGTATCTAATTTATAATTACATTCTTGAAGCGGAAATAAAGAAAAGGAAACTTAAAGTTATCTCACAATACAATTGAGTGATCAGTATGCAAAGCCAGTGTTGTGTATAAGCCGATTTAGGGAGAAAGCGTTAAAAGAAAATTTATAGCATTGAAAAGTCGTACGTAATTAATAAGACATTTGAAGTTGCGTGAAAATGTAATTTAGATTGTTTCGGGGGTCTTCCTGTCTGAGTCGGTTCACAAAGGCGGCTTATTTATATATGCCCGCTTTATATTAGCGTCTTTAAGGAAACCAGGGGGCATAATAAAAAAAGAATCAGCATCAATGTCTTAAAGCGTCTTCCGGAGTGAGATACCGAAGCCCTCTCCCCCCCTACCGCAAAATGGCAAGCCGCACTCGAATAAATTACCCTCCCCACGAATCGAACAGTTCGATTCTTTTGATACGAATCCAGTCCAAAACAGACCAGCCTTCCTTTATTAGTGTAAGCCAGGGACGATTATCTTAAGCCGCCATTACATATTCAAATTGAAGTCATTTTGCTTTGTGGAAATTGACGGGAAATAAAACGAAGCCTTTGAAAGCGTTTTTAGCATTAAGTTGGTGGTAATGAGATTTCTTAAAATGGAACTGGCAGTTACAATTACCATTATCTGAGTATCGTTGCTCTTTAAAAGCCCATGCGTACCCAGATATAGGGTGAATTGAATGAGATTTTTTAATAATAATAAATAATAATAATATAATTTTTTTAATAATAATAATATTACGGATTGTAAAGGGTGTGAAGAGCGTGTGTTAGCCAGTGACGCGCTCTGAGGAGAGGTGCCACGGAAGAACAGCGCTGTAGTTGCTTCCGGGCTCCTGCAGCACACGCTGAGTGTTGCCTTTTTGGCTCACAATTGTTATTATTATTATTATTATTATTTTGTTTTAACTGTGTTTTTATTTGATTGATTTTTTATTGTGTTTTTATTTGTGAGCCAAATAAATAGTTTCTTTCTTTCTTTCTTTCTTTCTAATAGCTTTCTATACCAAAAAGTTTTTACACTTTCTTTATTCATAATGAATAGCACAAACTATTACGTAAGTATGTAGTAGTATATTGAAGATTTTTCACGTTAAATATTCAATTTTGGTCTTGTTCTCTAATCTTCACGATTAAATTAAATTAAATGAAGCCTGCGTGATAATTCTTTCCGGCCCAATAACTTTCGGCCGAGTCCGAAAAACATAATTTTTGCACGACTGACCAAAGATTAACATTTAGATACCGCAGGACTCTTTGTTGGGACCGGACACTGTTCCTTTCGGCTACTTTCTGATATTCAAATAAATGAGTAAAATAATCTCATGACGCGCAATGTAAAATTATAACGCCACAAAAGAGTCTATAATTTATTAAACCTCATTTGTTTGTAAAGAGCTGTGTAATGTTTTTCGATTTTTAAAAACAAAAACAGATTCTAAACAAAACTATAATAATGTTCTTAATGTAACTCTCTATCTAGTCATGTCACTGGTTTTTTCGAACCAGTGTGGTAACGGGATTTAAAGTGCACTCGAAAGGCGCCTTTCGTGCACTATGTTTTTGAACTTTTTAAGTTCTACGACATGTCGGTTCTCTAACAATGTATTCTTTCTAAATTTTACTGAAAGGTTTTTCTTTTTACAGAAAAAATATAATTTTAAACCATTTGAACTTTGAACTCAAAACAAAGCCTTATTAAAAATCTCTATCTTATTTTCAACTAATTAAAATATTCTTGCTAAAGCAAACTTAATAAAATAAATTCGGCGGTGCCCAAAGAAAGCTAGCCGAGCAAATTGATGTTTTGAATAATAAAATGTTCTCCGGCGAATTATTATGAGTACCTAAAGCAAAATGCCTTTTTACAGGATACGAGACGGATACGATTTATGTCGTCAACAGAGCTTATCAAAACGTACTTAGACTTATTATATTACTAGCTAATGTAATATAGATCTTTGAAAAGATTTTTTGGTTTTGATGCGGATGGACATTACAGATGTAGCTTATTGGTGCTTTCGTCTTATGTAAATATTTTTAAATTTTAATTGTAATGTAGTAATTTAATAAAGAAATTGCCAAATTGAAATAAGTTTCGATAGAGATTGAGAGACCTTCAGACGAGACAAGCGTCTCGAGACAAAGCATTTATAGTTTACACCTTTATATATTTATTTTATGCTACAAAGACAAATTATAATAACATTAAAAACTTTAAGGTAATCAGTATAATAATAATAAGAAATAAAAATGAGCTCAGTTTTTTATCTGAGTTCGCCTACAGATAGAAAACAGAGCTCAGATCACCGACCGCAGGTAAGGTCCCCAAAAGACTGGCGACGTTACCTCGTTGGATAGCTATACTTATCCTTTGTCCGAGGTAAGCGCCAGCCCTTTGGTCATTGGTCATATCTATTAGCTTCTTGGATATCTCCTTGAAAAGAAGCCACGCCTCCGGACCCCAGGGTCCTAAAGTTTCCACGCCAAAAGGCATAAATATGTAACCATCACCTAAGGATGCATATTTACGCCTTTTGAATATTTCAGCCGCTGCTGCTGCCGCGCCTGCCGATTTTGATGTCGCCGTGACGTGAGACGCAGCCAGTGTATCAACGCAAGTTGCGTCCCACACCAATGGCTTGCCACGACTCCAAGGGATCAAAGACATACCATTTATAGTGAGTTGGTTATCTTGCAATACAGTAGCCAAAAGTTTTGTCGTAGGATAGTATAGTCTGATACCCTCGTCGGATCGTATCCGTATCGTTGAATGCAAGTGGAGCATTATGAGAAGTACAAACATAAGTCAATAGCCTGCTGGGTGGTCAATATTAGATTAGCAGCCAAAAGGAGCCAAAAAGCAACGTATACAAAAACCTTTTACAGCGGTTAGAGCGCCGGAAAAATATTTATAAAACGTTCGCTAAGTGTAGAGAGAGCTTTGTGAAGTGTTGGGTATGAAAATAGTAGCGTGGCTTAACTTTTATTTCATGATATATAATATACTGTTATTTTCAAGTTGTACCTACATGTTATACATTAAAACTGTATAGGGAATCTAGAATAACCTCTACTAATGGTGATGGTCTGGTATATTACCTAGTGAAATTGTAGAAGTAAAAAAGTAAGTAAGTTCGCATGAGCTAGTGGCCAACTCTTGTGACGGAGTTTTTAGGCCGCCTAAAGGCCTCCATCATGGCTTAGTAACTTAAAGCCGGGACCGACAATTTGATATACCCTCCTAAACACGGAAGCGCTCAGCTCGTAATGCAACTTGTGGTCACTCATCCAAATTGTGACCGCGCACAACGTTGCTTAACTTCAATGATCAATCAAGAACGTCTAAGCAAGCTACCGTACGCCACAAGCGCTTTAGAAATGGTAGATATAAATGGATAGCATCCTTAGTAGTACGAAATTATCAGGGAAAAAAACAATTTTTTTTCCAGTAGAAATGTACTCTTAGGGATTACTGATTAAGAAACTACTAATAGAAATAGAAAATATAAAAAAATAGAAAAATGTTTATTGCTGTAACTGTTTACAAATGGGAGATATAATAGCAGGGATACTTGGAACGGGTCAATCTAAACACTCCATCTCCACATTTAGCATTTTAACACCAAACCAGCAATAGTGCAAAGGGTTGCCATTGTTTACACAAAGTATGAAATAATATAATCAGGAGTGAAGAAATAGGAATCGGGGAAAAACCAACAGGGGCGGGTTTGCTTAGGACAGCGGAATAAGTGGAGGATACAGACGGACCGGACTATCCATTGTCTGCATGAAGATTAAAATGAGGATCTACACCCACATACGAGTAGTTATAGATACATGATGTGGATGTGTGTGTGAGAGCTTTGCTTCAGTCGAATGTACTTGCAGATTTGATTTTTATGTGTTTTTTCTCAGTAAGTAGATTTGCGAGTTTTAGTGGCCATCTCCTGATATTCTAGTATTAATTTTATAGGCTGACTGGATTTGGATGAAAGTTGGCATATACACTTGGCATAACAAATAGATATTTATTTTATGTACGCAAAAACTAATAAACGAATTTGAATGAAACTTTGAATATGTACATAGTATTTACATGTGCTGGATTAACATATAGGCTATTTTTTATCCAGGTACCACGTGAGCGAAGCCACGGACGGCAGTTAGTATTTTTATAATAGTACAAACCTTAGCGTAGGTACCTATTACAACTGAAGTATTTTAAATTACAAAATTAATCAACAAACGAAATATTTTTCGTAATAAAATCCAGTACGTTTTCTAATTCCGCCTTTAGGTAAGCAGCTGTCGCCGGACTTATTAAGACGCACCTGTCAATCTTCAACTTTCCAATTTTTATTTCGAATCCCTCCTCATCTCGAGTTGTACCATGCACGATAAGTTGTGCAGTAAATACACTTTGATGACATAAATAAATAAATGTTTCAGGGTGAGGAGCGGTTATAACCTAGTAGTTGTTAAAAAAATACAGTCTCATAGACTTTTGAGCTGTTAGTGGCCAAGTTTTAACATAACTGTGTCGTTTATCTTTAAACTCAAGTATTGGATTATCAAATTTGTCGTTTTTAATCAACTACTAAAGGCCCGTTTATAAATGGCACCAATACTTTTAATGAAAAGTTTACTTTTCAAATCTAACTATAGTCAGAAACGGAAATGGATTATGATGAGACATTTTCACTTATATTTAAAGATTTGCTTTGGCCTAAAACGAATTTTCTTTACCTACACAGCGAGCTGAAAACGGTTTTTTAATCAGTGTCTTTACTGTTTGTTGAGATATGTTTTCTAATAGAGTCGTCATTCCAAGTCTTGTTTTAGCATATTTATTCAGGACCCCGAAGGGAGATCGGCTCGTATTTTTACAAATTCGAAAGTTGATTGTCTCGAACAATTATACCTCTTTGGAATAAAACAACATTGCGTTTTTTCGTTTTGGTAAAAATAACTGGACTTATTTTTGTTGGTATTCATTTTCAAGAAGTATCAATATATTTTTTGTAATATTTCACAAAAATTCCAATTCTCATCTACCTTTTTAGTTAAATAACTTTTCAGTTTATTTTTAAAGGACTAAGATATTGATTTAGCAGTTTACAATTTTTTTTAGATGTTTCAAGCGCATGTCTAAAATAAGCAGTAGGTAACATTTACTTGTTTAAAAAGATTCAATTGGCACTTGTCATAATATAACTGGACCTAACCATCACACCCAAAGCACTTTACAGCCCATCTCATCAAGTCAACCGCTAGACAATTCAGAAACTCGACCAATCCTAAACAAACGAATTTCGAATTGCGAATCCTCTTCGATTTTCGATTTCGCCCACTACATTAATTCGGGGTGTTCATTAAAAATGCCATCAAGTCGCCCGTTAAAGCCTTAACGAAGTGGTACGCAATTAAAGTCGCCGCTGACGTCACACCCTCCTGAGTGCTTCTTGAGTGCTTGGCCTTTGAGAAGACACCTTGAGACGAATAGGAAAATTGATTGCTGATCGACACTTCATAAATTAATAATTTTGTGGTGTTGGTGATGTACCCAACCCATGTACAATAGTTTTTTTTAAATATCTAGCCCTAAAGTTAAAAATATCTTTTAAGCCCTTTTAAATATCTATCTAAGCAAAGCTATGGGCACCAGATGGCTGATAGAATACTTATGTACTCTTTTTTTAATAAATACATACTTATACATAATACTACAACACCCAGACCCGGAAGAAAAACATTTCTGCCGTAGCGGGAATTGAACCCGCGCCTCTTGCGTCTCAGCCGAACACTCGCCCACCACGCCACCGCGGTCATCAAATTGACGATTGGACAATGTACTTCGAGAAAATCTTACGGATCACGTGGCCCAACCCAAAGATTATGGTTTTGACTGACATGGGACCGTTTTGGACGCAAAGTAAGATAGTTATTATGCCAAGCGATGAACATAGTCCGGTTCTAGTTAAATGGTCGAGCTGATGAACGGTTCGCTTTCCAAATCCAATTATGAATCATTCAAATGTGATCACATGTTAATTTGATGGCAAAACTTCTAATATTTTACTGATTATAATTGCTCAAAGTACTCAAACGATCTCGATCATTTTCGTGTCAAAATCTGATTATTGTCGCCCGCATAAGAACATTAAGGGGCTTGAGATAAAACAGAGCCCCATTAGAGACTTTGGAAAAAAATCGCCGATCGTATCTTACGCGTTGAAGTGGCAATGGCAATCTAATTTTTTCAAGTCTCAGTCAATCACCAGAGAAATGAGCCTAGAAGCGATCGTCAAAGGGGCTAATGTTGATTGGCTTACCACACCCTGATCGGAAACTTATTCGCAAATAACACCTCTATTTTGAATAAAGTAAAGTCCAAAATAGAGTATTGTGTAGTTCAAGGCTGTCGGATTCGTATCTTTGACGAAGATGTATGAGGGCCACTATTTGGGGGTTTTATAGATTTTTTAAAACAAAGTTTAAGGCTACAACGAGAATAAGAATCCGTGGCTTTAATATGACGGATAAACTTAAGACTAGTGGCCTATACAACGTGTAACATAATGTCCCTATAAGCCCGAAAGGGGTGTATTCAGACCGAGCACTTGAATACATTGACGTGTGCAAAAGTTCAATACATCATATTTGAAATTCCAATACAATTAAAAACAAATTATTTCATGAGAAATTTGTGACAACCCTATGTGTTTGTTTACCATTTGCGTAGGTAACAAACACACGCGCACCCTCCTATCGCGTCGGACCCACACATACGCAGACAATTGAACGCGCGGCAAGTTTCAAAAAGTACCTAGGTGTAATCACCAAAGTTTTCGTAAGAATTTGCAATTTTTTTAATTCTACGTAGAAATTAAAGTCGAAGATTAAAATCACGATATCTTTCACACATAAAAAAACAACTACCTACCTACATCTACCTAGGTAGTTACCTAAGGACCTAGGTACAGGAAAAGTTAAGTTATACCTTTTCTCCCTTCTTCTTGGTTGGCTCGGAACACGGCTAATTGACATGGTAGGTATTAGGTAGGTATGTAGGTACCTAGGTTGGTGTTACTGGTACACATTCACATTCACAATCACAAAATTATTTTTGTCATTTTTTATTAGTAAGCTAGGTACTAATGGGGTACCTACTAGGTAGGGTGATAGGTTAGGTACCTATCATCATACCTACCTATCACTGAATTTTATCACTGTTGACACACACAGTAGGTACTCGGTATCCATCAAAGGGAAGTAGGTACAACACACCACCGAATTCCCGGTCTTCCCTCACTGGTGCGCCGGTGGAAAGATCCCGTCGAGAGAAGACGGTTCACCAATCCCAGAAAATAGCCCGTAAGATGGCAATGGCCGCCCTGGATAACGCTCTCTGTAGAGCTGACGCGCCGCTACTAAGCTATTAATTATTTGGTGCTGCTCCAACACACACACACACAACACCATATCATAATACTCACCGTTTGAGTACAAAGCCGACATCGTATCGTTAATTAGTTACGCGAACCGAGAGATTGCTTGTTGCAGTTGTTGCAAGGAACGAATGCTAATTGCGACTGATAAAAACCGATCTGTTTTGCGACCAAAAGTAGGTACCTATTGCCGAAAGCCGAATTTTTAGGGTTCCTTGTCTGGGGTAACCCACTAAATACCGATTGGGAAAAAAAAGGAAAAAACTTCACCATACATCTACTACTACTACTATTACTACTACTACTACTGTCGTCGTGTCCGTGTCGCTAGCTCTTTTGAACCAGTGTGGTGGAAGGATTAGAGTGCACCTTGAAGGTTCCTTTCGTACACTTTGACACACGTCTATGACATGCCTGGTTTCCTCACGAGGTTTTCCTTCACCGTTTGAGAGCATTGATATTGCACACATAAATTTCGAATCGAAAAATCCATAGATTCGAACTCACGACTTAAGGATGGGAAGGCGGGGTTCATACCAATATGCTACCATGTGCTCCATCCCCATTTGCTACTAGGTACCTACCTACTTACATAATAACCTACCAACAATTACGTAGTTCAATCAAGAAAAGTAAAAAACAAATAAACCTACGGAACCAATTTGATTTTATTAAACAAACGCTTGCGGTGCGGTGTCGGTTGACGGTTGCGGATTTTGAATTTAGCAAAGGCACCGACAGCCAATTAGGGCGAGGTGCCATCCCACTAGTTGTTGTTGTTGTTTCAATGCAACCAATGACAAATAGGCTGTTCACGATGAAAATGAAGATTAGTAAGACAGATAAGTCACAACCTTTGACTTTAGTGCCCAAGTAGGTAGGTACAAAATTGCATTGAAAAATGCTCCAATGAATATTGGAATAATACATCGTTGGAAAAACTAAAGTGGAATAGGGTCACGGCTTTATCCTCAGGCACGGTAGACCTCTTCTCATACTTCTTGTTACCTACTCAAGATGCTTTTAAGGCCCGAGTAGGTAGGTACAAAATTGAGTAGGTATCACGGCTTTATCCTCAGGCACGGTAGACATCCTCTCATACTCCTTGGCACCCACTGAGGATACCTTTAAGGCCCGAGTAGGTAGATACAAAATTGAGTAGGTAAGGTACCTATCTCCTATACTAGGTACTTAACAAAGAGATCTGAAAGGATGTTTACGGTGCCTAGGGATTTTAGTCGTGATGTGACCTTACATTTTAATTACCAATAAATACCAAGGTACCACTAGGCCTTCAAAAAAAATAGAAATTACTTATTAAGCCACCTCGTTATTAGGTAAGTAGGTAGGCATTTTACTAATGGTGTCTGTTCTGTTACCTGTTTCATCTAGAGTTCACACTTAAAGGTCAAAAAACAGCTGTAAATAGGGATGCCTCATGTTGTGTCAAGTTACGTATTGGAGCAAAGTTTAAGAGACATTTCATGAATGAAAACCTTTGAAATTTTAAAAGTCGTTGAACAAACGTTGTTCGCAATGACGTATAGAACACCCCCGTTTCGGGCTTATAGGGACATTATGTTACACGTTGTATAGTGGTAGTGGTAAATTCCAACACTAAACTCTCTAGGTTCCATATCAGTCGTCCACGATACATTGTCTGTTCGAAAAAATGTGCTGTAATAGGTAATTTCAATCTTTTACCAACCTGATTAAAAATAACCAAGAAATCCAGGTGTATAGAAGGCATAGTAGTCATGAAGTTGAATATCTGTTCTGAGATAGTAATAGTATGTAGTATGCTAAGTTTTAATAGCAAACTAGTATTTATGTGTGTTTGTGTAAGTGAGATTGATAGCGTACTCAATTTTTTGTAATCCAATCCTTACTAATATTATAAACGCGAAAGTTTGTATGTATGGATGTTTGTTAGGTACTCTTTCACGCAAAAACTACTTTACGGATTCGAATGAAACTTGGAATATACATAGTACATGTGCTGGATTAACATATAGGATTTTTTTCCGGGTACCACGCGAGCGAAGCCGTGGGCGGCAGCTATTGGTTAAATATTTTTTCCAATCTAATTTAAAAATGAGTCCAAATGTCAAACAAAATTTATTTCTTTCAAACTATCCCTTCTACCCGCAGCCATTAATAAAGTTCGCATCGCGTATTTTTTCCCATTCGTTTTAAAGTGTTGCCGTGAGGGGAAGGTGTCTCAATCAGCATAAAACAAAAGAAATCAATAGACTCCCCTCGACGCTGACAAAGAGCAAAGATTTCTTTTCACAATTAAACCTGTAAGGATGCTGATAAACTGAGTGATTTGAGTCTGTTGATTTCGAACGCAAGTGTTATGAGATTTGGAAGGTTTTTGAATTTGGAACGTAAGTGTCCTTTGTTTATTCATCGGATATAGGTACTTCGTTTGTGAATGAAAGCGTGGTTTTGAATGAAAGCGTGCTTTTAATGGATCATAGGGCCGAGATACACGAAGCTAGTTTTAGCTAGGATACCAAACTTATGCTAGTATATCAGCAAGTTAGCAACTCCAGCTGTAAATATAACTAGCTTTATTTTTAGGCTAATAAGCTATTGAGAAAACTAGCTAGTTCTGCTCACGAAGATGAAGTTGCTAGCTTGAAAAACTATCCTCGAGTATCACGGCCATTAAGTGCGATGGAATGCACGTTGCATTCTTTTGTTTTCGTTTCGGCAAATTAACAAAAAAACTGTAGTCATAATTCAAGTAGCCAGCGTATGCGTATCAAAAAAACACTATACCTCAATACGTAATGTGCATCAACGAAACGTAATGAATGTTATTGCCTATGCCTTTAATAATTACGTTGAGAATAGCGCAATTGCAAAAGCTCTGGTATTTTTTTAAGTTCACATAATTTTAAAATATCTTATTTTTATTGTTCTAGCAAATCTGTGCTGCGATAGACAATGTATGCAATTTTAGATCTTATTCCATTACAATAGAGTCTTCTATGTCTCCGCCATTTGACTATAATTGTTTTGGAGGAAACCAAGGTTTGTATGTGCACGTCTGCCCATTTAAACTTTTCGCTAGCTCGTTACCGGTGGATTATTAAATATTGAAACAGAGTTGAGATATGAAAGCTAGCTCCTAGGCGACCAGAATGCAAATACAGAGGTAAGTGATATCGTTTCGAATCTGGCCACTACGCCAATCTAATTTTGGATTGGTTGTATTTTGATTTTGTTAAGATTGAAAAAAGCCAAACAAATCTGACTGACTATAATATTTAGATAGAGTAATAACTGCAGCTCTAAGCACGATAAATAAATAACAAATAACAGCTTACATTTGCATACATAGTTTTGACTTCACCCTACGATTACCTGGGTTTTGGATATCACAATCTACAGGTACTTTAACGCTATTACACCTTGACTCGAAATAAATATTTGTATATACAAAACCTCCCGCACCTAAAATCGAACAGCACCTCTCACGTCCCAGCAAAACATTTGTACCACTACAAAGTTAATCAAAAAATAAACTTTTACATTTCGCGTCCAGGATTTAGTAACTCTAACCACAAATCCTAACAAAGCGGGTATAACAAGATATTCATTTCAATCAACGGTTTTATCTCTGTAAATACGTTTTGTTTGAAACTTGTAAAATGGTCTAGATCGTTCAATATTCATTGTCACGGCTGTCCATCTCGCGCACTGATCTGTATAAGCTTGGATTAGAATGGAGTGGCCAGTTTTAATAGGGATAATCCTGTTAAAAGTTTGGAGTTTGTTTTTGGTAATGGGTTGGCTTTGATTCATTTACGCTGAATGGTGAAACACAACAGTGACACCTGTCTCAGGGTTTACAGATCAAACGTAGCGTAAGCAGCAGTAAGTATAAATACAAACAAAAACTAGCGAATGGTAGGTTTTAGTAGGCGTCAACTGCTAGTAATTTATACGAACTATATTTTTTTATTAGTAACGGGACGGTAACGTTCCTATTATGAAACTGTATACTGGGCGTAAGACATTCACTTACTGATAAGCTCATTAGCGTGACGAGTGAGTGTAATTATGAAATAATAACTGTTAAGACTCTTTCAAACCAGTTTTTTTCATGGAAGAGGGGGCAAACTAGTAAGCAGCACACTTGATGGTAAGTGATTACCGCGGCCATTGGACACCTGCAACAGTAAAAAAAGAATTAAAAATTATAATGAAATGCGACTTATACAGACTTATTTTGCACCGTAGCCTAGCACACAACAACGATAATTTCAATTTTATTAATTCTGAATCTTGGTCCGTTTTCACTCTTGGTCCCACAAAATGTCACCAGGCAGTCAGAGACCACAAGAGTCAATAAAAAGCGGTGTGTGCAATACGAGGCCAGACAGTCGGCGACAAAATAACTTACGAAATTACTGAAGAAATAACATAGAGATAGTTGGAACTTATAGCACAAAAACAATGTATTTTTAAATGAGAAAAGTTTTAATTCTTTTAGACATTCTAGATGGGTATATACATTTTAGATAGAGTTTATCACATTTACACAGACATTTACAATCAATTGGACCAATCTGATTATCATTTGCTCTCTGGCTTTCGGGTGTTCTGATAAAACGCCGTCTAAGAAGCGTCTTTTTAAAGGATATTCCGCATTCATTTTTTCAGCAATCAAAATGATAAAAAGTTTGCCACAACAACCATTTATCACCTCTGTGATGGTTATCATTATCAACTAAGAACTATAACATGGTAAAAATATAGAGATGACTTGTGCTCAAAACGATACACATGGGTTTAGAGTTTTCTCTCCAAGTGTACAAGGGAGTGCTGACGTCCGTGGTCGGACGTGACGCAGCTTGACGAAGGTCACTTTATTGCTGACCTCTGTCTGGCGCTGGGCTCCTGGTCACTCGCTTTGGTTACGTTCATTTAATTCGGCAACTTTTTGTTTGGTCAGCATTGTGGTAGGGAGCTTATTGTTTTTCGATAAGCTTCGCATACTATACTCTAATTAAAATTCAAGACTGGATTTTAACTAATGAAGTAGACAAGGTACAAGTCGATGCAATATAATATATGAGTAGGTGCCTACCTATAGATTGCTGTTAATATTTCAGGAGTATATTTCTGCAGAGGAATAAATAAACTTGTAAATAGCAGATTACAATACTGCCCAAACTTTAAACAACAAAACACAAGATTCAGGAAATTTAAATAGACCGTCCCTAATGCGAAGGACGTTATAAATACCGTTCATATTTCAAAGTCGCTTGCATCTGGACATAGGCTATTGAGAAAAGAGGGGTTCACGAATAATTGTTCAGGATCAATTCTACGCCCACGCAGAGATTTTAAATTCGTACTAATCCATGCAGATCTACATATATATATAATGGAGCTTCCAAGTGCTTGTCCGCATTGCTAAGCTTTTTTTTCATATTATTTCGAGTGGTTGGATATTGTACAATTTTTTTATTGACGGCCTCGGTGGCGTGGCGGGCGATTGCTCGGCAGAGGCACAAGAGGCCCGGGTTCGATTCCCGCTGCGGAAGGAATGTTTGCATGATCTCTAAATATTTCTTCCGGGTTTCGGTGTTGTGGTACCATGGTACTCGTAGTTTCTGATACCCACGACACAGGGAATCCTAGTGTGGGGTCAAGACTATGTATGTGACTGTTGGGTGTAATTTATTTATTTATTATTTACATCAGACAATTCACCATTTTATTGCATGTGATTTCCAATAAGCATCCTAAATCTGTCCAAATTACGCAACAAAAAACAGACAAGGGAGTACAGTTGTCACTTCCCCCAGACCATAAAACGCAAATTCCGCTATAAAAAGTACAAATCCTTCCTGGACACTGGCTCAATACAATGCCCTATTCACACTGGATTATTGTATTTTTCCACCACTCGTTTCAAGAAAAGGAATTAATGAATCTTAGAGCATCCTCACGCGATAATCAACTTTCCGTAGTTAGATATAGGGTTTATTTCTCATGGTTCTTCAGGTGTGGTAAGTTGGTTTAACAAAGAAGCTCTAATTAGCTGTCAAGGCTGGATGTCTATCCCAGAAACACCCCAGAAACGAATAATTCAGAAGCATGTCTCCGGCGATTTCTTTCGTTTTGTGCAACGTTGCGGATAGGAAACGCATTCTCTCTTTTGTTGGAATTGTGACAATAATGTATTCTATGCTGACAGGGAAAGTTTAATAAGAACATTTTCAAGGTTTTTAGACTGTATTTCCCAATGGTATGGAACTCCAATATGTCAATCTAAAGGTTGTATGGCGGAATGAGATGCATGACACGGAAAGTTACACCATGTAATAATAATCATCATCATCATTATGCTTTTGCGTTTGTGACCCGCCTTCCGACCTAATAGGTCGTGGGTTCAAATCCGGTCATGTACCAATGATATTTTCTGTGCTAAAAACACAGTACCAGTACTCTTAAATGGCGAAGGAAAACATCGTGGGGCGCGGCTTAGTTAGCTCCGCACGTATTGACCATGTCTTTCCTGTGGACAAGGCTGACTAAGCTGAGAGGATCTTATAGGTGTTGTAAATGCTAAAATAACTGAGTAATCAAAGTAACAAAAATAAGTCCAAATCAAACAAAAGCGACAAGTACACATTTGAAATTAACATTTTACTAAAATCGGAATAAATCACGAACAAACTACGCATTCAAAAACAATTACCTATGGGGCGCGATTTTGGGTGTCTGCCTAATTGGTATGAGATTTGCAAGTGTTGCTAATTGCCAGGAAATTTCCGAAATCCGCCACGATCAGTCACCACGCCATCAGGTTAATTAAACCATTTGTCTGCTAAGTTCTCTGATGTACAATTTGTTTGGCAATTGGCCGAAATTGCGGCGAAATATCAGGCAATTTGTGTAAGTACAGTATGTTGATTTGGCAGATTTGATCCATTAGAACGTTCATTTAGGTACAAAATAGGAAAACATATTCTTACTATACAGCTATTTCGTGTTTACCGTTGTCGCTTTTTCTTAGCGTGCACGTACCGACAAACTTTCAAAAGAGTTTAAAATAGCTATGAGCTCTGAGATAAGTGGCATACCCGTATGTTTTCAATTAAAATAAATAAATATTTGTGGACATTTCACAGCGCCAGCTAGCCCCAAACTAACAAACAAAGCAAAGCTTGTCCTAAGGCTGATAGAATACTTATTTACTTTTTTTTAACACATACTTATAATGCATAATACTACAACACCCAGATGAAGCGCTCGTGGCGTTACTTGCTTAGACATTCCTAATTGATCGTTGAAGTTAAGCAACGTTGTGTGCGGTCACAATTGGGATGGGTGACCGCAAGTAGCATTACGAGCTGAGCGCTTCCAAATTTCGGAGGGCACGTTAAATTTTCGGTCCCGACTTTTGAGTCGTTAAGCCATGACGGAGGCCTTTAGGCGGCATAAAAACTCCGTCACAAGAGTTGGCCAGTATCTTATACGAACTTACTTACCCAGACCTGGAAGAAATATTTCAAAGTCAAAGTCAAAGTCAAAGTCAAAGTCATTTGCAGGACATACAAACATTTCTCCCATAGCGGGAATCGAATCCGCGCCTCTTGCATCTCAGTCGAGTACCTGCCTGTCAGGCCATCGAGGTCGGTGGAGGTTATCAGCCTCCTATAACTCCAAACATTTCCATAGAATCCAATAATTGAAATTCGAAAATGAAAAGTCCACATTCATCGCCCCAGGACCAAAACCTCTTTCGGCTGTGCAAATATCACGACAATCTCGAATACCTTTCTTTTTTGCAAGGTTCATTTTCATTAACGCCATCGGCTCACATATTTGTCATAACCGGGGCCTTGAATGGTCTTTTTTCACACGTTTTTAATTTACAACGTTCGTCGTAGGCGCTCATGGGTAATTGCCACACATCGGAATGTGTTATGATCGAGTTGGGAATTCCACTTTTAGACGTTGTTTTTGGGACATTTCTCAACCCTTGCGATTGTGGATGTTTTCTTTTTTAAGGTTCCGTACCCGAAGGGTGCCAACGGAACCCTACTAAGCCTTTGCTGTTCGTCCATCCGTCTGTCAGCGGGCTGTACCTATGTCATGAACAGTAATAGGTAGAGAGTTGAAATTTGTACATGTATACGATGGTGCGGAACTCTTCGTGTGCGAATTTGTTTTGCACTTGACCTGTTTTTACTGACTAGGACAATTCTATTCTTATCATAAAACTACATAAGTTAAATATAATAATAAACTAAAATATTTTTTTTTTGTTGAAATCTGTTTTGTGGAATTATTAACTTTTTTAATATTTAAAACGCCTCTAACTGATATTAATGATTTCAAAGAATAAAATAATTTTGAATTTTTTTTCTTAAATTATCTCTGTTAATATAGAATTATGCATTTCTCGAACAAATACTCGTATCACAAACATCTCCATCTCCAAAGTATTACAAACATTTACACTATCCTCTTTACATAATCAAATATTCGAGCTCGTTCGTTCAATGAAGATTCATACCATAGCCTTGTCTAGACGGCAGCTAAATCTGCTTTTCAAATTTGCACCTTAATTTACCTCATTAGAGTTGAAATTCGAATATTTAGATCCCTGAATAGTACACATCCAGACCGCCTAATATGCAAGCTTTACATATTTAAAACGTCTGCCCTTATAATTTTAATTTGATGGAGGCGATTGAACTGTTTGATTGAGACGAAATTAGACTTACCAGCCATCACATTTTCCAGTCTCGTGCATTTTTTACATTCTTTACACCCTCGTAAAATAGAGCCTTGGTTATTGCATATTTGTTTATAGGTAAAAATGACAATAAGTATTTTGTTCGAGTGCCTGGCTGAAACCCAAGAAGCGCGTTTTCGATTTCTCGTGCCAGAATTATGTAAGATGTAATTTTTGGGTGTTATTTTTTATTCATTAAATTAATGCCCATTTGCCAAAGTAATCAATGTACCTTTGTACACAGAATTTGAAATTTGAAACCATAATTTTTATCTACACTGGATTTTCTAACGGTATACTTAAATTTCATTTTCATCATGAGACTTCAAACTCAATTTATAAGAAGGATCGTAACATCTAATCCCCAATCAATTCGCTGTAAACATCTCATTATCTTAAACGAACAACATACTTGGCAGACCGTTCAAATTGGTTCCGTCCATGCATAAATATCTATCAAGCTTGCAATTAATATTTTTATATGGTAGGTACGTGTGTATTCTTTTATACATACTGAACCAGAGAGGAAACACAGAGTATTTTTTTTACTGGGACAGTATGGGGAAATCAGAAAACTGAAAAGATGCAAAAGATTTTTTTTGTGAAAACGATTTAGGCATACAGTAATTTTTTTTTGGCCAAGCGCAACTTGCCCATGAAAATGGGTGATGTTGGCAAAAAAAATCTTGTAAGTTTTTGTTGATTTTGTACTATGACTTAATGGTTCCTTAGACAGTTGTCCTCCATTCCCTATGGCGTCGGATTTCCCCATACTGTCATAGTGCAAAAACACTTCATTAAATTTGACCAACTTCTGTTGTCCCGATTTTTTTATCCAATACAATCCTTACAAGTAACTAAGTCGATTAACATAAAAAAAAACAATTTCGACGCTAAAACACTTTTCCTGCATCTCTTCGGGTTTCAGATTATCCCATACTAGCCCAGTTAAAAGAAAAACACTATAATTATATACTACAGATCATCAGTATGCTATATCCTGTGACATAATCATACCTAATGATTATGATGTAGGTATGCATGGGCCTAGTCAAGCGACTATTGGGCATAGCTGAAACAGTATTTAGCATTTATTTCCAAAGTCACGCTTTCGTACACAATCATCCACAGTCTGTCTTTGCCTACCGCTGGGCATAAGCCTCCCTTTACTTGTGCCATCTAATACTGTCCTGTGTTTTTATGCATTCGAATCAAAATTAAATAATGTTAGGACACAGTGCATGCTACACTATCGGGCTTAGGTCAATGTTTAAGTTTTCTATCATGTCACTAATCATTTAGCTACTCGTACTGACACTACACGATGAGTTTATCTTAGCCCGCTGATGTAGTCAAGTTAATGCATGAACATTACGACAAGATGCTGCTCATGTTCGTACGCAAATTCCCAGTCTATTATTTAAACTCTTAGGTACTTCTTGGCAAACAAGGGGGTAGTTAGCGGTGTGAGGGTTTTCGACTGTTTATATTTCTTTAATGCTTCGGGATGTTTGCAATTATGAATTGTTTTGTCTGTGGATAATGGAAAGCTTTACGGGAAATGTTCCTATTATTTTTATACGTCTTGTGTAAACGTTGTGTTCGTTTCGTACAAAATGATAAATTACGTAGCAGATTTCTGTTATTATTTTGATGAAACTGAAAATTGCTTTCGTCATCGGTTTAAGAGTACTTGTATAGCGCTTGTACTTGTTGCGAATACAGATTCAAACACGCTACCTTCATAAATCGGAAGGCGAAGTCACTACATTGTGGTTACTACTGGTGCTCTCAATGTAACGAAAAGCACCAATGACATGACATTCAAGCCACCCATCATCACCGTCTTTCGATTTTTCCTAGACCCATAACTATCAATAATCTTTTAACAATATTATATTTTACAGCCATTTTCAGTTCAGCGCACGTTTTCACCCTCGAAGGCGATAGGTGCGAAATGATATAGCTGGCGAGGTCCGATGTCAGACAATAGGCAACATTCATACACCATTCGCCAGCTGCATGCAAACAGCCTAATTATACCCAAGATGGCGGAATTTCAAAAAGGCTTCTTACAAAATGGTCACCGTACTATAGTTGAATCAATAAGACATAGACGTTTTGAAAAAATCTAGTTTAAATCGATTGTATTTTTCGTTCTTTACTTCTTTTATTAATATTTTTAGGATCCAGTGTTCCCAGAAACTTGTATGCTAAAATGCCAATCAAGGTTTTACAGTAGCACCACAAATATTGTGCGCCTCGTACCTAAAACTTCATGCTTTCTATGCAAAATCGAATTGCCCGAAAATGCAACTAACTATAATAGGTGGTCGCCTATATAAGTGGTTCATCATGTGGGGGATAATACTATCCCTTAGTCGACTTTTACGACTCGTTCAGGGAGAGAAGCAGCTGAACTCATTCTATGCTTTTTCTTTAATTCCAGTCCAGCAGATAAGTAACTACATAAAAAAAATAAGTATCTACATAATTTTTGTAACATCTATAAATTACATATTAACATCATCGCGTTAGTTCTTATTTCCGAACCTATACGAAGATTGCCAAATCGCACAATATTTGTGGTACTGTACATATTGATTTTTTGTCATCTATTGTTTAACCCTTGTTTCGCAAAATAAATGATTTGATTTGTGTAATGTAATGTTTTTTTCTATGAGCTAAAATATGTCGTGTCTAATAAATGATTTATTTCTATCTAAATATATACTCTTATTAACTCTTATGTTACTGCCTAATCTGTAAAATGAACTCCTGAAATTTGGCTCCTCGTCGAGGATGCAGCGTAAAGAATAAGTTTGTGTGAAAAAAAAAAGAACTCAACGCGGTCAAAGTCGCTTACTACAGGCCGTCAAATTACAGTCAACGGTTCTTAGAAAACCAAATTTCAAACTCAACTTTTCTTCAGGTGTTCACGGTTGACTGGGCCTTAAGACGGTCTGCGTTTAGTGGCTTGGAAAGTTCGTAAGGTTTTTAAGAATTTAAATTAGTGTAGGAACGGATATGATTGGTGATTGATCGTGGCATTAAAGTACCCGTATAAAAAGTAGTCTATATCACTCTCCAGTCTATAAACTATCAGATAGTTTATGGAACGGGGAGTGATGTAGGCTACTCTTTCTATTATGACATTCTTTATGATAAAACTCATGTCAGTCCGTTGCCATGTTGGGCAAAAAAATAGGGTCAATAAACGTTCAAAAACACTTTAGCATTTATAATAGGCAAGGATACTAACTTCTCAAACTCTCACTGGCTCACTGACGTGTGTGAGAAGACTCTCCTAATATCTATTGAACTTTGTACAGGATATAGTCAAGTTTAGAGGTCACCTATCCTAATTTGCTCGATGTTTATTCAATAATCTATTGTTATTTTAGGCAAGGGTTTGTTATTCTATTAGCCGGCTATTAAGTTTTGGGTTAATTTATAATAAATGATTACAATTCTGATTCTGATCAAGTTTCATGCTACAATAACCCGAAGTTACATTTGAATCGGTTCAGCTGTTAGGGCGTGATTGAAGCGGAACATACAATCATTTGTACATTTACTAGTGTAGATTATAGATAGGGTAGTTAGGAAATAGTTATTGCAACTCTTCTGATGTTGCAGGTGTCTGTGGGCGGCAGTAACCACTTACCATCAGGTGAGACGCTTGCTCGTTTGCTCCCCTCCTCCATAAAAAAATTGCAATCAATAAAATTAAGTTTACATATGAAACTATCAAAATATGACAGCTATATTTATAAAACAAATGCCATATTTTACTACCAACTTATAGAAACTGATTGCACCAAAAGATAAATAATCCATACAGATACCACAGTTGGAAAACAAACACAAATCAAAATCCTCTTCAGTGACGTCACAAAATATTCAGTCGGGATTCGCATTATCGCCGTTTGACTTCACATTAAATCTTAGAAAGGCCCATAAATAACGGAAACTTTTATCCTGCTCGAAATAAGCACTCAAAAATGCAAAGAGCAGAACGGTACAGGGCACGTTCGGTAAATTTATTTTGTTTCGTACAATTCAAATAACCATAACTCAACCCACCTAAGCCTAAGTATAACGACATAATGAAACGCAGTTAAGTTGAACTTAGAGTATTCAGAGATAAAGATGCTCCGATTTATTGATCTTCGAAAGCGAAAGTGGAAGTTTAATTTGGCTGTAAGTGTTGTAACGAATGTATTTTTGGGTTGCGCTGACTCTAAGTTTACGAGCTTGTTCATAAACTTGAATAACCTCTGCGAAAACATTTTCGTAAACTCAAGATTGTGAACCTAGACGAATGCAATTCACTTTGTAAGTAGGTTTTTAAAAAGAAAAACGAATATTGCTATACGAAATAATCTTCTTTTACATACCCATAGGAGCAAAAAAAGAGTATCTAAATACAAGATTCATTTAGATAGGTAAGTCACTTGCCAGTCATAACAGTATCACCTAAATAAAAACTGGCCGATTTATTCAATTTCACTTAGGATTATCAAATAACACAATCCATTACCACTGCCTTATTGTCCATAACTGGCTCCATATCCGTCTTTACTTCTGTTCCGTTACTATTTCCTCCCCTTTGGTTATCCCGTTACCCGGGCCATTTACCTTAATGCGCGGTTTGGATTGACAGCTGTACTGATGGTAGGTGGATGCAGAACTAGCGGGTTAGTAGTTAGTAGTGTACTGAGAAGTATAGCAAACAGCGTATTTGGAAGTGTATGTTGAATATTATCCTAGCTTTACAGCGTAGTCCAAGGTTTAATGTTTGATTTTAATGTTATGACGGCCTCGGTGGCGTGGCGGGCAATTGCTCGGCAGAGACGCAAGAGGCGCGGGTTTGATTCCCGCTGTGGCAGAAATATTTGCATGTTCTGCAAATATTTCTTCCGGGTCTGGGTGTTGTGGTACCATGGTACTCGTAGTTTCTGATACCCACGACACAGGGAATCCTAGTGTGGGATCAGGACTATGTATGTGACTGTTGGGTGTTATTTAAAAAAAAAATTAAAATGATATTACGATGTTATTTCTTCTCTAAGTTATATCTTGATTGTAAGAATGTACGTTCATTTTGGTTGCGCAAATGTGTATTTAAAATATCATTTTTCTTATTTTGACGTTGACAGTTTTTAATTCAATAAGGTTGCTTTCGAAAGATACGTTACTAGG
Source organism: Scotopteryx bipunctaria (assembly GCA_949320045.1). Lineage (NCBI taxonomy): Eukaryota > Metazoa > Arthropoda > Insecta > Lepidoptera > Geometridae > Scotopteryx > Scotopteryx bipunctaria. The sequence continues at coordinate 4,142,325 of OX439450.1, read as the reverse complement.
CTCTAACATGTCGTATCAGGTAGGAGGTAGCTCTGGCAAACAGGATCGCAGAAAGACTAATAGGCAGAGTAGTGGGTTATGCACTGTTATGCATTAGTGGATGTAGTAGGAAGTTTAGAAAGCAGGGAAGTGATTGGGTAGCTTTGGCGGACAGGGTAGCAGAAACTGTAGTGGGAAGTGTAGCAAGCAAGGTAGTGGATTTCGTAGCATATTGCATTACCGAACAGCGAGTAGGTTGCGTAGCACTAGCAGAAACCGTAGTGGGAAGTGTATTAAACAACGTAATGGGTTGCGTAGCAGGTTGGGTTTTTGGTCATAGCTGCAGGCGTAGCAAGTAAACTGGGGCGTAGCGTGAAATGGGATAGCATTGTGGGAAATGTAGCAAGCAAGGTAGTGGAGTTTCGTATTTTCGCTTTTCAGCATGTAACACTAGCGGAGTAAGTTGTGTAGCACTTTTGACGACCTCTGTGGCGAGGCGGGCGAGTTCTCGGCTGAGAGGCAAGAGGTGCGGGTTCGATCCCCACTGCGGGAGAAATGTTTGCATGCTCTGCAAATATTTCTTCCGGGTCTGGGTGTTGTAGTATTATGTACTATAAGTATGTATTTACAAAACAAAAAGTATATAAGTATTCTATCAGCCATCTGGTTCCCATAATACCAGCTTTGCTTAGTTAGGGGCTAGATGGTGCTGTGTGATATGTCCTCAAATATTTATTTACTTATTTTATTTATTTACTAGCAGAAAGCATAGGAAGTATTATGCAAAGTTGTAGGTTATGTAGCAGATAGCGAAATAAGTTACTAGTGTATTGCGTAGAGAAATCGTAGCAATTAGCATGTTGGGTAGTTAGGTACATGTGGCATAATTGGAGTGTATCAGGTAATAGCGTATTTTTTAGACGAAGAGAAATGATAATCATTATTGTTAGTAATAGACCCTCGGCGTAATAAAGTGCATCCGTCCCTCTCTTTCATCTTTTACAATTTTGGTCATATTTTTGAAAAACTTCCGTGGCGATGCTAACTTGTTTCCTTAAATAAAGATAAGAATATTATTCTATGTAATAAGGAAAAACTAAACAAAATGTATTGCACACTTGAACTCTAGCAGAAGAGCCAAACCCTTATTCAGTTCCAACTAACTAACAAGACTATAACGATAGTTTGAATTGTGGGCGCGGATTCCCGTGTCACCGTGATTTAAATGAGAACCCTTCGCAAATCTACATGAATTTAATTAATCAACAGTTTTAATTAAACTTGTAGAGAATTTAACATAAACTAACTTATTAAAAATTTTGATCGTGTTAGTGAAAGATAAAAACGATAAGTAGGAAAAAAGAGCTGCAAATTTTTTTGGTTTTATCTAGCTACAAAATGTGTCTCGAAATGTTTAAATAACCGCGACATTTCCCTAAAATTTTCATAATTACCCAGAGCCAGACTCATTAATAAACTAATATCTCTAAATTAATTATGTTTCCGAAGCCAAGTTAAGCCAACCCGTGTTACCTAGATTTATTTAAGGATTATAACCTCATAACCGGCCCGAGAACAAGACATGTAAGGGTCGTATGTAGCGAAAAGGGCGGATTAGTACGCCGTAAAATTTGTTAAAGAGGACTTCATGATACGGGTGCCTCCAAGGCTTGAAACCAAACCAGCATAACATGACACATTAACCCCTTCTTCATCGCCGACTTATGAGAATATTTGCGGGTCAACTTACGTTGGGTGAATCATACATCTATACAGAGTCGTGGACGGGCCAGCAACGGGCCGCAACTATCTCCGACTTGCAGACGAACACTATAATCCCCGATAAAGCCCGCACATTTACATTCAATTCTAATTCAGACCCACCTCTTACTTTGCCCTGATTGCCTGGTACTTGTCGGCGTTGATTAAAATGCCTTTTGGATTTTGGAGAAATAAGTGCTTCTGCTTGCATTAACAAATACTTCTTTTGGAAAGATGTGTCTAAACTAGTCTTGAGTATCAAAGAATGTTATGACAAAATTTCTAGTATTTGCCCATGTGTGATTTATTTGACAACGTATACGAGCATAGAAGAGCATTATTCGGTGGTCAGCAAGTATGGAAGTTTCTTAAAACTTAAAAGAAGGTAACTTAAAACCGGTAGCAAAACACGTGGACACAAAAATTAAATTATTCAAAGGCAAAGGGCACTTAATTGAGTTTGTTCAGGACAAAACAAAGAGCAGAAAAACTTTTTAAATTGTGTGTCCGTGAAGTGTTGGAGACATGTTGATCTTTTCCAAGTGCTGAGAGCTTCCCGTCCCAAGTTAATATTTTCTTTGGACAAGTCCATTTACATTGAAAACTACAGGTATTTTCAGATGAACGAAAAGTTTTAATAAAGTTCTAAATGAAATAAGTAAAAAGGTTGCTTTGTTTCGAAAAAATGAGAATTTTCCTAGAGAAAGTTTTGGTAAATTGACGATGGTGAGTCATAACGCTTCGAAAGGGGAAAAACTAAATTTCCACTGATACGTTTTGAATGAGATCCATCAAAAACAAACAATAAACATTAGGACCAACTTCGCATATAACATTCCGAATCGAACTTTTTTACTGTCCCGATATTTTGTTACACCTATGATAAAATGTTATGAGCACACGGGAGCGATAGTGATATTTTGTATCTATTTTATTTACAAACTTTTCCTATACCGATACTATATTCGCAATCAGAAAAGCTATCATCTACCCTACCCCTGTCAATTTATGAACGGAACGGAACAAATAGAAAAAAAAATAGAAGCAATATTTTATAAGTCAGCGAAATACAAATAATTTAATTAATTGATTAGCTTAGGGCTTTAAAACAAGCCTCAAGAAAAGCAAAGTAGCAAAGATTTATTTTACTTTCCGTAGCAATTAACGTTGAAAGTGAAAAATCTTTGGAAACTTCTCGGCGTTGGATATCCTTTACTTCGAAATTGGGTAAATTTTTCTAAGAAACTTTTTGATTCGACCCCTTTCTTGAGCAATCAAGCGACAGCGGCGCAATCCAACACAGAATAACATTTGAAAGCTCTTAGGCAGTAGGTAAGCTTCACGCTTACGAAAACATGTGGTAAGTCTGCGAGTGTTTTGATCCCACTGTAATTTTTATTTTTCTGTGTTTGATCCAACTTTAATGTTCTGTAAGGTTCACTAAGTTTATGGGAATGAAATCAAATATAATCAACGACAACTAATGCCTCTTTAGGAGGCCACGATACGATTGAGTGTCAACCGATTTCGAATCGAATTTAAACGCTACGGATTTTGGGTGTATAATAAAAATAATTCTTGTAACTACAAAACGAATCAAAAACTAAATAAATAGTTATTATCTACCTATCAAAGTAAAAATGATGTGAAAATATGGTAGGGTTCCTGAGATCTAGATCAAAACGTACGCGAAACATTGACTTTTCGTTTTTTTATCTCGTATTTTCCTCCTATCGTGTTTTCACTTAGAGGTATCAAAAAATAATTTTATTGTTTCTTTTTTTTGTGAATAAACACATTTTATTAACTCACAACAGAGTTCTACATTGATTTGGATCGATTTTCTCTTGTATTTAAAATTTATATTATATTTATTTACGTATAATTTTCGTACATATAAATTTAGTAGGTAGATATTGGTTTTTGTATAATATGTAGTATAATGTTGTAGTTTTATTGTATTACGATTATTTATTTATTACGATACAAGGTATTATAATTATGTTTCCTATTCTTAATTATTCAGATTTTCCTCTGTGTATTAAAATCACGCAAATGGTATTGGCTACCGCGGTAAATACAATTATTTTAATTAATGAATTAAGACCCGACGAGTTTCTTTATCTTGTTATTAATTTGTCTTTGACGCAGACGTCTTACAAATGAGAGTACGGAGTGCAAATGTTTGTAAAGCTACCGACTTCAGACTTTGCACCAGCGTTCAAACTTGGTACTCAGACAATGCCAATAATGGATATTGTATGAAAACCTGGCAAAATAAAGGCTTTTCTGTACTAGACATGGACAGAAATCAGTCTTAGGCCAGAAATCAGTGAAGCGCTCGTGGCGTAGCTTGCTTAGACGTTCTTGATTGAACGTTGAAGTTAAGCAACGTTGTGCGCGTTCACAATTTGGATGGGTGACCGTAAGTGGCATTACGAGCTGAGAGCTTCTGTGCTTCGGAGGGCACGTTAAATTGCCGGCCCCGGCTTTTAAGTCGTTAAGCCATGATGGAGGCCTTTAGGTGGCCTTAAAAATCCATCACTAGAGTTGGCCACTAGCTCATACGAACTTACTTTTAGTCTTAGGTTCCCGTATAAATTATGCATAAAATATAAAAAAAATTAAAGGCATGAATAAAACTCAAGCCTAAATATTATCTTAGATTGTTTTCGATAAAACTTTACAGCGAATCTATGCTTGAGTCGTGATTTGGCACGTACAAGTGTGTATTAGACTGAATTAATCACTATAATTTTTATAAATTCTTCTAAACGTATAATACTTCGTTAGACCTGGTGTTCACCTCAGCTCACATAAGCGGAGTATTATCTACAACCATAAAATACGAAATCATAAGAGCACAATAATCGTGATTAACTGTTTTTTGGTAATGATTAATGAACATTACAAAAACAAAAACATCCCATATGAGATCATAAGCACTTCTCATAAATCTTAGTCCCACATACACAAAATAACTCCAAATCTTTCTTGACACTCAAAATGTCTTCAAAGCACAGTATTAATCAGGGTCAGGAAGCGGCCTGATTTGAATGTAAAGAGGCTTCATAGGCTTCATGAGGTGTGACTGCATGTGAGCCCGTCATTAGTCATAAACTCGGGAGGTGGGTCCCTACGTGACCAGAAAGCTGAGCAGAATCTTATGGGACACGGGCTCTTAAGTAAGGGAGTAAATTCTTTTGTTTATAAGTAGGATTTGCGCGTGATTTTGTTGATAATGAGAATATGGTAGAGTGCTGGGAGCGCTGATATGGATATGGAGTACAACGATGCGACTCGTCTTTTAAGGTGTTCTAATGAATCCAGTGGTACATTCCAACGGGTAATACGAATACTTCGCGTTGGCATATTTAAACGAGCGTTGAAAGACTTTGAAGAAAATTATGAAATTAAATTGCAAAATTAGCAAACTAGATATAAACTACCTCCCTGGCTGCAAAGTTTCTACTACAAAGTAAACTTCAGAAGTTATGGGATATCTAAACTTATCTAACGAAAACGCAAAGTATCATGAAAAGGGCCCAGACACCCAATAATAAAAACACCCTTCCATAACTGGATTACGAAGGATGTGACAATTGAAACATCGCAGCAGTGGACCGCACTGAATTTAAATATACGACAGTTCCGCTTCACTGGTCATGTTATTTAGAGGTGTATCGAAACTGAATTGGTTTGAGAAAATTTGCGTTTCCATGTCGCAAGGAAAACCAGTTTTTACCAGTATTACTCTCATACGGAGAAAAATTATACAGCAAACTGATATGTTACAGAACCTAGAAAGTTAGAAGACATAAATGAACTAACACCGTCTTCATTGTTGGGGTTCACCTTAATCTTGTCTCCATACTGGTTTGAAAGCACAGAATGTTAGTAGCAGTACACTCAAATATTTATATTTAAACATTTGAGTTAATAGAGGATAATTAATATAAAGTAAACCATAAGTTTAATTTGTTACTTTATATTAAATATCATTCCGTAATAAGCTCTATTTGGAACAAATGAGAAACCTATTGTAAAAAAATCGAAATAACTTTTACTTAGTATTTCATTTCAAGAAAAAAAATATTAAAAAATTCAAAACGTACAAAATTGAGCGGCCGATAAACAGCTCACGAAATTTTGATTACACAGAAAAGTGTTACTTATTCTCGAATAAAAAATGCGGAAAAATTTGCTGATGTCGATATTGTTATGAGGGGTTTATGTCGAAATTGGGGGTACGGTTATTGCATGTCATTAGGAATTATGGGCTGGCGACGTGGGCTGAGAAAGGTGGTTGCTTTTTTCGATAATGTAATTATGGGTTTATTCTGATCTAAGTGGCTGGTGTGTCACAAGATTGAAATTGATACATACACCTGCATCTCCAATGTGGGCAGAGCCAGAAGTAATCACAAGAAAATTTGCAGCCACTCGTGATTCAAAGTCCCGAGATGGATATGGTGAACCATGGTGATAGTTGACCTGCTCATCGCCCATATAAGATGGCACATCATGTTGGAGAGGATATTATTCTCACTAAAGTGACATATCACTCAAAAATAATGATATATATCACAGTAAAATTGTGAATACCGTCAGACTATAATCTATCTCGCGAGATTGTAAACTGTTGAAAGATTGTGAGATAGATTATAATAACCTAACGGGTTTAACAATTTTACGGTGACATATTATACAATCATTCCATAATTTTTTCATACAAATCCCAGTATTTCTTTTTGATACATTTTTGATACCAAAACTCAATTCTCAACGCGATTTGCAACAACATCTCAAAAATTATGCCTCGTACGTGTTCCTATGTCCCATAAAGCAGCACCGGGCCTTATTTTATGTACTTACTGCCTACGGGCCCATAAAGCATAAAAGAGCATTCAAATGTGATGTTATTTTGCCGCCAAAACTCGGTAATTTATTTTCTAGCTATTCATAATTTTCTTTTATTCACTTTATGTTGATTTTTCGTTTATAAGTACGGGGTAGGATAATATTATTTCTTCGCAATGTATCACGGGTGCTTTTTTATTGCTTTGTTAGGTTTGTTATTATTGAGGTGGAGTGTTAAGATGGCGGCCATTACGTGTGGTAAAATTGAATTGTCTTCTATTAAAAAGGGACAATCATATTTTTAATTGTCATTCTATGTATTTATCCTCTAGGTCTAACTTATAAATAACGCCAAGCAAACTCATAAAATCGTCATCATTTTCTAACTGGTAAGCTAATATTGTTCAGGAAAGTTATTTTAAAAAACTATTTACTAACCAAGCAAACTTACAAAATCACTGTCATTTTCTGACCGGTAAGCATTCAAGAAAGTTCTACGAATGAAAACGAACGATTAAAAAAATGATATATGTCGTAGTAATTGTACTCAAAAAACTCATTCAGCGGTCGAACTTCAAAACAGACTAACCTAACATTTGTTCTGTTTACGTTCGAAACGCTAAATACCCTTCACGGTGTTTATTTCTGTTCTTTTGACCGGACAAATAGCAGGTGTGATGTGTAATGGTACGTTTTCGTTTGCGCTTTCCGTCCCTTACAAATATTTTATGCATCGATGAACGCATTCTGGTCCCAAATTATAACGGTCAACTGGCCACCCAGTTTGCAAACGTGTAATCAGATCGACAAACATTCAGTCCTTTGTAGATAAGTCTTTGTTATGCTTATCTTTTAGTTGACGTCTACGGGTAATTCTAAAGCATAGTGTTTCATCCTCATTATCATCATCGTCTTCATGCCCATATCCCGAAACTGTTTTTTTTGGTCTAGCTGTGCATGTTTTTGGCTGTATTAGAAATCTGTTTTTAGTATAATGCAACTAGGCAAACTTTATAATTTTTGTTGGTAGAGAAAAATATCATTAAATTTGGTGGTTCTAAAGTTAACTATTACTGTCTTCAAATTAGTAGCTCTTTCAAAACTCTGAGAATTTCATTTTAAGCCCACCCACAATTTCACAATCAAATTTTACATCCCACAGCCCTTCGGAATCAATAAAATCACTGTTTGTTCTCCTCCCACAGTTCAAGACTCGAGTATGCATGGCGGGGCGTGCTAAGCCGAATATTATGAGACGATTGTCAGCAGGTGCCGCTAAACAGTCAACTTGATGCTATGGCGGTCACGTTCCAAGATGCCAAGTTTTCGAAGACGCATGAAAAGTTTAAACAATAAAAACATGTGTGTAAAACATGACGGAAGAAAGTTCAGATAAAAATAGTGACACAGAAACTACAGTAAACTGTAATGGTACCATACATCAGACGTCAGAATAACACATCAATATCTCGCCTCCTAAATGGGAAACAAAGAAATGCGCCGTCATCAATCCAGTCGTTGATAGTTTTCCCATAAATGACCACCTCCAGGCAGCCAGGGTGGCAATAAAACCTCCCCGGATCTTCCAATACACTGGACGCACGGTCAGCCAACAATTATCTAAATAGCCATCTACATTCTTACCCCTTACATTTTATTATTACCGGTCAATTTATCCGATAGTCTGTTCGCAAATCTCAGCAAATATCCTCCCGACTCATGTTTGCCTGGTAGATTTGCCGATAATGCTGGATACTGCCAAGAAATAAAACAAGGGATTTAGGTGCTTTTGTTACCAACTTTTGTGGATTACCATATCAGTTCACACAGTAGGTATTTGCCATCATCTTTATTATTTCGCTCTAACTTTCACTAAGACTTATATATTTTGTATAAGCAGGCCTAAAATACCTAATTATATACAAAAAATATATTTGTTTACTACATTATAAACTGCTCCAAGACCATTCTAATTTCAGATAAAGCGGGTCCACTGATTGCAAGATTTATAGGGGCTGCAATTTCTTAGACACAATAGGCGATGATTTTAAATAAAGACACCCCGATTGACAAACCGACCCCTGCCTTGCGGTCTGTGCTTAATGTGCTGGACATTCTGAATTCAGACGTTTGCCTTTTGGTTCAAAGATAGGGCTTTGCTTTCGTAGAATTGAACAATTTGAAATTACCTGTATCCTTAGCCGAATTGGTCACCGACCACACCAAAAAATATCCAGTGACAGGGAAAGATAAACAATGCGTATTTTAACTACATATTTTGTTAGCGATATTAATTCGCTATATTTTTAGTTAGCGTTGTCTGTGTTCTTCTTTTATGACATGTATGTTTTAAACCACCTTGTATGAGCCTTCTTGAAATGAAGTGATTTTATTTATTTATTCATTAAAAATTTTAACTATTTTGTACCAGGCAATCAGAAATGCCTAGCAGCTCTAATATTCAACTGCTGAATCGTCTTTGGGCGGGTGAAGCGAGACAAAAGAAACGCATCACTCACCGCCCCACTGGACACTGGTCACAATGATCGTGCTCTATTTGTCTTCGGGATTAACTTGCTTATCGAGGACCCCAGTCTGTGAATTATTTGCTTTTTAAAGATTTTATGCTTTTGTTACATTTTTGCTAGCTTCAGAGAATAAGCAGTTTGACGTTCAAAATGTTTTATTAAACTTTTTTGTATTATTTTAAGATTTCATAATTAAATATACATAGTATCATATAAATACATGATCCAAACACGGTTGGTTTCATTTATATTTTAAATCCCTCGAAATAATCTGGTCATCACTTTTCCCACGAAACGCAAGCCGTCAAATTATTCGGATGACAAAGCTCTTGGGGTTTCTAATGTCCCTCTTAGCACTTTAATAGTGCGGCCATTCCGGCGGTCAAGCGGTGTGATAGCCCGAAGGCGTTCCAGGAGCATTAAGGAACCTCCCTTTGTTAGTTACCGCAGATTAGTTGCCGACGCCTTGTTGGGATAAAGCTGTTCGTTATTAGGCAACATGGCTAAGACGCAATGAGTGCATATGGCACGGAAATCCTAGTAAAGGGTCCGGATGAATTTGAGTGTGTAAGTTTAGTTTACCTTCAAATTTAGTAGAAAACTATGGAGTATGAATGATTGCAATTTCTGTCAAAAAAATCACAACTAAATAAAGTTAAAGTTGATGTGCCAAAACAAAGTTTGAAATTAGTACTTTAAAGCATTTCAAACTGATACCCAATTAGCAACTATAATATCAACACCGTTTATGTATAAGTCATATTTGATAACAAATAGAATATGAATATGGCCGTCGATAGCAAACAATTAGAGGCATGTTAGGGGAGCGCCGATTAAGTTATAACCTGCTATATGCGGGCTAAGGGTATCCTGAGTCAGGGAGATTAAGATTCATCGGGCACAGGCCCTTACGTGGAACAAACAATGTGTTGGCGTCTTGGACACGAGAACTAAACGTGAAACGGTATCTCAACTTCGAACACACCTTTAACGTAATAAATTATAGGTTTATACTTATGGCGTGAAGTATTGTATAAAACAATAATTGTGAAAAACGATCAATTATCAATATGTTTTTATTTATTTATTTGCTAGCTGCAGCCCGCGGCTAAGTAGTCTATCTGTTATTCCAGCACACATTCTATGTATGTTTCAAGTTTCATTCAAATCCGTTCAGCTATTAGGGCGTGATTGAGGCACAAACATCGTCACATCCTTACAAACTTTCGCATTTAGAAAATCAGTAGGATTACATTTTTACAGTACCTATACTTATAATAGTAACGTTGCTGATAGACTGTGAACTTATAGCCTGAACTTTGTGGGTACTTATAGTCCTTTTATGGTGTAGGAAGACATTTTTCACTAAGAAAAAAAACAGAATTTCACATCTTAAATGATCGTAAGGCATTGTCGAAGTATGCTATTATGCTTCTAGCATGTCAACTATTTTGTACTATAATATGTTTTACATTAAAAACTTGTGACCATTTTATGTCATATTTTGTCGGAAAAATATAGTTTTTATGAGTTTTGAACTAAAAACAAGAATAGTGGAAATACTGTCATAAAAAGTACTCTTTTATCTACACTATGCTGCACTACTATGATAGTACTAGTTCGTGATTATCATACTGTGGTATAGACAGAAACAAACATTGTATTGCGGGTGTCTTGACGATGTTTGCCGAAGGTAGCGAATGTTAATTTAGTATTCACCCTTGCGAGCCAATATTAATATTTTGAAGGAGACGGCTTTGCAAGAAAAACATTCATTCAGTAAGTACGCAGTCTGCTTGTAGATTTGTACTCTTAATTGTATTGGATTGCGGCGTGGTTTTAATTCAGAAACTTCTATTTTTACAGATGACGAGAAATTTATGTTCCTTGTCTAAACTGAGGGAAAAGCAAACTCAAAATTGTATGTACCTATTATACTGATGGTATGTATGAGAAATAGAGAACTGGTGGTCTAGTGGTAGCGGCCCCGTCTTCCTTTCCTAAGTTCATGGGTTCAATTCCAGTCGTGCACCAATGGATTTTTCTGTAAGAAAAAATTATGTGCGCTATACCAGTACTCTCCAACGGTGAAGGAAAACATCGTGAGGAAACTGGCATATCGTAGAACCGTAACAAGTTCGAAAACATGTATCAAGTGCACAAAAGGAACCTTTGAAGCGCACTCTCTTTTACCACACGGTTCGAAAGAACTAGTGACATGATTGGTAGTTAATAGTAGTATTGGAAATCCACCCTGTATAATACACGAAACAATGTTACTTAAGATCACAGGTCTGTATAGATTAAGATCTATTCAATAACTTAAATATTATGATCTAAATAACGATCTTCTGTCACAACGGACAGAAGAGGCTGGTAAAGATATAAGACGAAAGGCGAGAAAATTCTACAATTTATACAACAGATGTAAAGAATCCTCCTCTTTGTAACTCCAGTAAAACTTTTTTCTGGTGTAGCAATTAAAAACAAACCTCCTCGTCGCCGACTCAAAATAAACACACGAACTGAGTGTTTTCCTTTAATTAACATATCACTGTTGTCTTGTACGCTCCGTTGTTCTTCATTTCCATATGTAAAAATGATACGAATCCCGGCCGTGCAATATTGCGTAGGTACGGAACGTACGTAGCAATATGTGTCGCAAGAAACGTAGAATATCTCCCTCGGAAATTATACAGCGCATTAATTTGCCATATTAATTTGGCCGTAAAACTCTGCGACAAGGTATTCGGCAAGTTTGCGTCCCAAGCGGCCGCTTGTTCACACAATCGGTTGTTGAACACGGGCCTTTATGGGCCTACTGCTATTGAAATACCTATGCCCCTTCAGGGGGTTCGTATGTGCTATTGCCAGCGTAATAAAACCCTTTCGTGCTGTACATTGTTTCTGTACTGTAATGTTTAATTAACGTCAATTTTAGATTTACGCGTGCGTCTTTCTTTTGATACTGTTGGTACCGGTAAGTAAGTATACTTTTTAATATCTTTGTGCGAATAATATTTAAAATTATGTATCAATTATTATCAGATCAAAAATATATTCTCAAAACAACTGCTTGTACAAAATCACACTAAAACCCTCATTCCTGTTCATCCATTTAATTCAGCCCATCTTGTTCCCGAAAATGTCACCCACCCTTTTAATTGCTCGAAAAGTTTCCAGCATAAGTACCAGGAGTGCATAATAAGGAAGGAGCTCACACGAGTTTATGAGTGCGATTTGTCACGACAATTGAACACGTGAACTTCTAACGAGATGCAATGAACAACTCTACATGCAATAAAAACACGTCTTGGAGAAGTTACATTTTGGATTAATTTAGTTTAGAGCTTATAATGCTCTCTATTAGGTTTTTATATTGACACTGTGCACAAATATGTCGTTTCAAATAGTAAAGAAAAATATCGTAAGGACAGAAAGTAAAATTGTGTTTCATTATAAACTGTCTAAAGTAAGGTCCTCATTAGTGAAACTATATTCTTTCAGTTTATTTACAAATAACCACATTGAGCTACCAACTGCATCACCACCACTCAGATGAAGATCAAGAGGCATAGGCCCACCGAAATCTGATTGATAGAAAACAGAATTGTGCAAATAACGACCACTCAATCCATTTCTGTGCAGCGAAGCGATTCATCAGGGCTGACAGTAGTCGGAGCTCATTTTTAATGCTATTGTCGAAGTGTCCGATACTGCCACGAACCCTAGGGTGGTCAAGACTTAATATATGGAGGAACTGCATTAGTGAAGGGGCTGATTCTATAAGTGTCAAGAGATAAAAGCTCAACAGCTCACTCAAGTCTCATGCTTTTAGTAAAAGATTTTTGTGGTTGAAGAACTATTTGATAAAGAAGTTTTTTTTATGTTTATGAGCACACAGAGCAGGCAGAGTCACAAGCTCTGCCCACCCCATTTATGGGGATACGAGTGTGATAATATGTATGTATGATAAATTAGTTTAATTATAGAGTTTTAAATTTTGTTGAACTGGATTATTAAACATACGGGACAAAATAAAGGCGAATTTGTAATTTTTAATTTCGAGAGACACTACATAACATACAAAATGTAACTAGTCTGATTTTCTTTATTTTTACTTGTCAATTTAAGAAAACTACTATAACGCTCTGTAGCGTCCGAAGCAGGCATTGCTATTTCACAAGTTAACAAAATATGTTGATATTTTTACATTTTGTGTTTAAATAAAAAAAAAGTTTCCATTGCAAAGTCACGCACAATTCAAGTCCAATCAAGCACACGTACACTTCAATATGTTACAGGGCCCCGTAATTCATCCCTCTATCTATCTTCGGGACGCTATCTAAGCCGCGATAAGCGTTTTCTCATGACTTGCATATTTGAAGCGAGGTTATAGTACCAGATGTAGGGTTCTACAGCGAAACATTGTTTTGATCTGCAAATGCGTGATGGTCTTTTTTTTTAGCCTATTTTAGATGTAAGAATAAATTGTGTTCTATATGTGTTGATAATGTCAGGCAGATGGCTGGTCATAAAACACCTTAGCCAAAACTCTTACAGCATGATCCAAAGATCGTACTGTGACGACCCCACATAGAGTGAGGTAAGGGCAGGAAGATGATGATGGTGATGATTTGTTGGTAAAAAAATGAGTATGATGTTAAAAAAATATAGTATGAATCATAATCGATTTAGAAAAATTGGTGGGTCACGCTCGGCTCAAAACAACGAAGGTCATCCTCATGCAATTGCAATATTTTTGAATACTATGAAAATGTGTTAAAAATAGTTTTTTGAGGTACATCAAACCGATATTATTTTGTTTATTACAGACATTCATTGAATAAAAATACAACTGCTACGCGAGTGCTACGAAAAGAAAACGATCAAAATTACTACTGTGTGTTTCAGAGTAGAACCCTTGACGCGAAGGGAGGGCGGCCAAGCGCGAATCTACCAATCGACATGTTTATCGCTTTAATATAAAATAAAGGGAACAGCCGATATCGATATGAAAAACGCCGACATGTGCTCGGGAATACGGAAATTGCCTTTTCTTTTCAGATTTTATCCTGATTTTAAAGTTGATCTTTAAACAGTCTTATCTATCTAGTCGTGTCACTAGTTCTTTAGAACCAGTGTGGTGAAAGGATTTCAAGTGGCCTCTTGCGCGCTATTGACACATGTTTTCAAACATTTTAGGTTCTACGACATGCCAGTTTCCTCAAGATTTTTCCATCACCGTTTGGAAGTATTGGAATAGCACACATATATTTTTCGAATAGAATCGGAAGGCAGGCCCACTGTTACTACACCACCAGCACTCTTGAAGATTTATCTTGAAATACTGTTTTTTCCCACGTCATTAGATACGATGCCTTTAAAAAGCATAAATTAATCATTATTTTTCAGAGTAAGTTACTTTTATTAATATAAACAAATAAATAGGTAGAATTCAAACCGCGGATACCATAGGGTGCGTACAGAATAATTTTATTTGTTTATAATTTTAATAACTCCCCACGCGCGCCATATATTACAGCCTTATAAGGGTGTGCATATTTTTCACTCTAAAGATACAGTGAGATATTGTCACTCTAGAATTCCCGTACGCAAAAGTGTCAAGGGTGATATTTTATAGATTATCCTGGACTTTGGAGGTAAAATATGTTGAGTGTGGTTTTGTGTCGTTTTGAAACCATTTTTAATCGATATTGTATTTAGCAAAGCTTGTACTATGGGAACCAGATGGCTCATATAATATTTTTGTACTTTTTTTTGTAAATACATACCTACTTATAATACATATTCCAACACCTAGACCCGGAAAAAATATTTGTAGAACGTATTTACAAATATTTTTCCCGCAACGGGTATTGAACCCGCGCCTCTTGCGTCGCAGCCGAGAACTCGCCCGCCACGCCACCGAGGTCGTCAAAGATATTTAGGAGCGTCTTAACAGAAACAGAAATACATTAAACCTTACATCTTCACTGAGAAGCCTCAGCAGAATCACTGGTTGCTCAAAAACATTTATAAAAAACACTTCACTATCTCCCAGTCAATATTGTTTGATGTTTGTGACTTGCGGCGCGAAAGCCTCGTGATTTGAATATCAAATTCAAACTCAGATTCACCTTTCTGTTTCCAATGTTTATCTTCGTTCTTTTTATTTTGTTATCGACTGTACCGAACGTTTGTTTATGGATATGAGGTAGGATATAAGTTTAGATTTTTTGTAGGAAACTTTTTTATAATTTCGCGACCTCGGTGGCGTGGCGTGCTAGTGTTCGGCTGAAATGCAAGAGAAGCGGATTCAATTCCCGTTGCGGTAGAAATGTTTGCATGTTTTTAGATAGATAATATGTGCTTCATGATGATGATGATAATTATTTTTTTAGGGTGCCATGATACTTGTAGTTTCTGATACCCACGACACAGGGAATCCCAGTGTGATGTCAGAACTATTATTATCTTATTCTTTAAATAAATTTGTTCGTGTCGAATGAACGTAACCTTTATAGGTATGACTAAAATATAGATCGAGATGCAGACCGTTAGGTATCTCTACCTTATCGAGTACAAGCAATTTGACGTAAAATACTTAAAAAATACGCTATAAAATGTCTAATCCATGACGAAGGACAAATGTATCTGTTGACCTCTAATGGTGTAGTTTACGATTGCTTATTGTCTTTCACCGTTAAGTTATACAAAAGGAAATGTAACTAAGCTTAAGCTATTTAAACAAGTAAATGGTTACACTAAGATATTATATTTTTTTATTGCAATGAATTTTCTTGTGTCGCATTTATTTGTTGAATGTTATACAAGCTGTAGCAAACTATAAGCTAAGTCCATTAGAGTACTGCGAAACTTCGACCCCTGTTGTCTTAGTAAGCACTAAGCACAGGTCAAGTAAACACCCATAATAGATTCTACCCAGAATTATCATTCGCCGGATATTGAATACATTATGCTATTATAGCTCAGAAGCTAGTGACGATCTTTATAACAACAGGTAGATCATAAACTAACACGATTTCACTCACCAAGCCAGGAAAGGGTCTAGTTTTAATTAATTTGTAAATTGAGTTCCGCATCCCAAACAAGTTTTTCGGTCTATTCCATTTCTTTTATCTAAAGCAAATTAAAATATTTAAGGTCTTCCGTTGCCTGTCTATATGCTACTGGTGGAGAGCACTGGTGGTAGCGGCCCCGATTTTTAGGGTTGAGGGTTCAAATCCAGTTGTGCACAAATGTATTTTTCTGTTCGAAAAATGTATGTGCGTTTAACCAGTACTCTCAAACGATGAAGGAAAACATCTTGAGAAAACAGGCATGTCGTAGAACCTAAAAAGCTCGAACACATGTGTCAAGTGCACGAAAGGAGACTTTTAGGCACACTAAATTTTCTCACCACACCGGTTTGAAATAACTAGTGATATGACTAGACTGGAGCTACTAGCTTCCACCCGTGGGTTGAATTGTATTTGTGGTATCAAGTAGCCTGTATGTTATTCCAATACACATAAATATTTTTAGTATTTCCCACGTTTCAATCAAATCCGTTTAGCCGTTTAGGAGTGGTTGAAGCACAAACATCCAACCATCCAAACATCCTTCGCATTACATAATAATATTAGTAAATAATGCTGTGAATATATTTCCATTCCTTTTATTCCATGGCGTAGTATGATGTAAGAAGATGGCCACCGGCTCCCGCTCTAGTATTTCTATTTGATGCAAAGTGTATTTGTGTAATTGCCAGGGCCGGCTCATCGGGCCGTGGTTATGGAAATCGGGAGTCTACTAAGATTTATTGACGCTCAATGTTGGTATTGCTTCTTGTTTAACAGCAAAGGCAATTGCCACATGAGTAAATGTACTACTTAGTAAGACTTCAATGTTAATGTTTACTTTTGCGCATACAATCTCTCAATTTGCACACAAAATTAAGAAGCATATTTGTGTCACTTCCATATAAACACATGTTTTACAAATAAATTATCTTTATCTTGAGTTTGGTATACTTGGCATAACAAGATTTGATTATTAAAATACTAGCGGCTTTGCTCGCATTATAGGTAGGTATAATCAGATTTAGACGGCCACGGTGGTGTGGCGGGTGATTGCTGGTCAGAGACGCAAGAGGTGCGAGTTCGATTCCTGCTGCGGAAGAAATTTTTACATGTTCTGCAAATATTTCTTCCGGGTCTGGGTGTTATGGTACCATGGTACTCGTAGTTCCCACTGTACAGGGAATCCTAGTGATGGGGTCGGGATATGTATGGTATGAGACTGTTAGATGTTATTTATTTATTTAATCGTTTATGAACTTTGTTTGTTTTTTGTATTTGTTTATGAACTTTGGAATCGCCCATAATATGTTTTTCTTACTACAACTCCTAAACAATGAGAAGAAAAAGTGTCTTAAACCATTTTCGTTGCTGATTGTACCTTCCTGTATGAAAAGTAAGGCCCTTTTGTTATTTCAGATTTCACCCAAATTCGTTCAACCGCTACGGCTTGTTAAAGTCATCCAAACATGCTCAAAAACTTTCTGATTTATAATAAAAGTAGGATACTCTATCAATGCAATTGATTTGTGCATCCTTATTTTGCCCTGTCAACCTCACTTCATTCCATCCTCCGCCACTAAAATATTTTACCTCTCAGATCTCATTACCAACCAAGAACACAGAATGGGACCGCAAAGGTAATTAGCTACGAAATCAAAGCCTCAGCCCGTCCAATAATAGACAAGGAGATGAACCAGACCGGCCGAGCCTTGAATATTAATCGACAAAGGAAATAGATTAAAAATTCCTTGTCCCAAGCTTCTTACAAACAACTTTTTTTATACACTTTGATTTGCATCTTCTTTCTTCCCTTGTGAATAATTGTGGATATTTCGTTTTGATTGCGACTTTGTTTTTGATTTACATATTGGCGTCAAAATTTGTGGCCCTTTGAAAAAATAAAATCAAAATGATCCCATCGCACTTTCAATTTTAAAATAAATGAATACGTTATCCTTTATTCCAATCCTATTTTAGGAAATACGCAAGTGAAGCTAGGGATGATAGCTAGTTTCTAAAAGTTAAAGAAGTTTTCATAAAAAATAAGGATAGAACAGGTTCATGAATTGTTGTCAGCCCTGAAAGGTGTAGTAATGTATTTTCCAACAAACTTCTAAAGGAATTACTTAGAGTGTAACGAAATTTAGCGGATATTAAAAAGTTTAACCCATCCACGTCCGGAGTTAATATTGACGGCGCAGATGGATAAAGGGGGCCTTCAAAAGAATTCAAAACGTTGACAAAAAGGCGTAAAGAATCACGGGGAAGGGGTGAAGTAACTTATGCGGCGAAGAAAGAGCCCCAAGAATTAACAAAAATAAAAGGTGACGGCCAAGACTGTTTACGATGGGGGCCTTAATTAAAGGCTTTCGTGGACTTTTCGCGATGCAATTTGCTTAAAAGACAAGAATTATTTTTATTGAAGTCATCACTAATTTCGAGGGGGTGGAGGTCTTTTGTTTGGACGAATAGCGGTTAATTGCGCGGTTTTTGAACCATTTCGCACTGTCGCTCGATGATTATTTTAATTGCCATTTTTGGCAATTTTACTTTTGGATTTCAGTGATTATTGTAATAATTCATTGAGCGGCGTAGCGTAAAACTTTGCATCGGTATAAAATAAAATAAGTAGAAATTTTATAACAGCTCACAATTTAAATCCCTTTACTAATTTACAAAAGGTGGTAGCAAAATAAGGCTTAATAATTGGATTGTGAAAGAATTTTTCACTCTGAAAGAGTCTAATTAAGTTGGGCATAGCTTAAACAAAATTTAAGTAGTATTAATTATCTTTGTGCTATTTAATAAAAGTCCGAACTCGGAGTCGAAAAAATTTGAGTGGAGACAGTTGTTCTAATCTGTGATTGGGGAGGGTGGGCCACGGGGGAACAGGTTTGTTCTTAAGCGCTCTATGTCTACTATAAAACAATTTCGGTATATCATCTGCCTACATACTATAGTAAATTAATTATCACTTGTATTTTTTATCACTTTATGTACATTTAAAGCGTAGGTAGGTACTAGTCTCATTTAGGGATTTTGATGATACTAAATTTTTACAACTTCGTATTGAGTTATATATCAGTTCGCTGGAGTTTTTTTTCACTTTGAGGACACTTGGGAATTAATTGGAAAGCAAAAATTAAAATCATAAGAAAATAATTAAACTTCGTAGGGGATTTATTGAAGCCGGCTACGTGATTAATTGGTTTTTCTCAAAACTCTAGCGACGCAATAAGTGTCAATTTTAGTCGTTCGCTAATTCATTGCATTTTTTTATAAATTGGTAAATTTTAATTAATGATTTGGCGGGGATTGCTTGTTAATTAGTGTTTGTCTGAAAAGAATAGAGTTACAATAACTTTTAATTTGATGGATATATACTTACCAAATATATTTTTACCAAATCTTTTGTAATTTTATAGCAAAAAGATAACAAACAGAACTTTGTATATTATTATACGAGATGTATATCGTGCATACTTGTACTACTTCGATTACACAGTTTCCAATGACTCAAAATTAAAATATTTTATTCATACTACTACTATTTAATGCTCTTTTTAATTTTGAGCTTCAAAAGTAGGTATTATGAAAACAATCCAATCTCAATTTCCTAAATAAATATGTCTTCTAATAATTTAACTTCAAAATATCTAATAACAAATGGCGTCAATTTAATAATTCAGTTACAGAGATCAGTCTTAATTTGGGGAGGGTAGGGTTGTACTTGACCATTTATTAATGGCAATGATACTTCAAAGTTAACCCTTCGAATGGGCCACTTGTGCAAGAGACGGGTTATGCCGCAAAATCTGTTTCTTCGGTCGCTTTTACTTTCAAATATTTTTGTTATACAGAAAACCAGTTCTAGACTTTAGTAACTTTACAATAGTTATACCGATTACGATTACACCATTAGGCTGCGTTTCAATTCAAGCACTATCCTCTAAGGCATATTTAGCTTGAGTAAATTAAACAAGACAAAGTTATTTGCATCTTTTGTTCATCATCATATTAGCCCACATTCACCCACTGATGAGTATAGGCAGTCCTCTTTAGCACGCCATTTTTTCCGATCCAGCGCCACGCCAACCGAATCCAAATTGAATTTGAATATTATAGTACCTACGTACAAGATCAAACAACAGCGACCTCTGCCTTCATAACTCACCTCACCTACAATAAAATGGACATTAGAACCGTTACACACTTAAAATCGCATAAAATATCGCCCTAACCTTTTTAATGGTCTTACCCTGAGGGGAAAACAAAGCGAAAAAACTTGGCAAAAAGTAGTGTGGGTAAGTATCAAAGTATCCTACAAGAAAGTGTAGTAATTTAGTAGCGACTGAATTTATATTACAACGCGGAAATGCAGCTAGTGCTCTTGCCGAATGACCACTTTTATTTTTGTTTATTTGAGTTTACATAATTCTTTTTTGTACATAATCTACGTTTAGTGAATAGCTACTAGTTGCTAATAGTTACCGTCTGCCTCCGCAAATAAATCCAATAATAGGTCCTTCAGGCTCTCTTCCTACCTTCACATCACCCTGATGCTGTAATTTGTACATTTTGTACTCGGAAAAAAGTAGTTTATACGTTATTCCAGGTTATAAGCTGTGTGTGTTCTACAAACATACACACGATCAATCTTCCGCATTTGTACAATTAGTATAATTAATCACATAAAAAATTTGAAACCAACAACAATATAATTTTAGGTTCTTCTTAGAAAATTCAGTATTACTACACTTTTTGCCTCTCGCTGCATATTATTATACTGTGATATTTATTATTATATTAAAAGCAGATCTCGGGGTCTGGATGCCCGAAGGCGAGTGGTATGCGACCAGTGAATTTATGGTCAAACTTCGGAGGCGACGGCGCGAGTTTTTATTATGATCAGCTCAGTGGACCGTGAAAGCAAATGCCGCGGGGAGGCATTTCCATACCTCCTCTATGCTTCTGTTACCTTGGTACTTTTCTTATTAAAATTAATGTTCTTTAGGTTGATTAGAAGTAAAAAAACCTTTAATGTTATGATTTTTTAAAAATTGTCAGCAGTTTCAGATAAAAAAACGTTGCTTTGCCTAAAAAAATATTTTTAACTTCCACTTCTGAGGTGTGATAGAAGGTTCATTCGGACCTTCTGTCGCACCTCAGAAGTGGAATAGGTACAAAAATCTTTAACTACTCCAGTGAAATCTCACGGGACTACTTGTTAAATAAAACCGGTCAAGTGCGAATTTATTATTTTTTTAAATATTTTTTTATTATATTACGTTAATGTAAAGAGGTTTTATCCGGTCGGCTGAATAAGAAACCATGCTTTGCTTTTTCCACATAGGTATCCATACTGTTTTAAAACTAAAGAACTAAATGTCTTGCGTGTGTACATGATGCAAGTTACCTGTCTGCTTACTTGATCGTACAATAGGTACTTAGCTTAGTACCTAAGTAAATTGTAACCCCTAAAAAAATTTCCTTCCAATAAAAATCGAAGAAAACAAATACCTAGACGAATGCAAACTCCCCGATCAAACTTTGTTTAAGTATGACGTGAAAAATGGGGATATGAAAAGAAATAATTTTCCGCGTCACTCGGTTGTGCAAATGAGCTGAATGGAATGAGCCAACTCACGCGAATGATTAACTGCTGCTATGAAACAATGAACTTCATAAATACCTACCTCGTAGTCCCTGATAAGCGGATTTTACCAATGAACATAGGTACTTACATCTAGCGTGGGGTGCATCTCTAGTTGACAGTGACATTAGCAGCAATAGAAAGGGGCACTCTATGATACTCTACGATAAACTACCCTTAAGTACCTACCCGAATGAAGCGAATCGATAAGTATCATAAAATGTACTTAATTAATAATTTATCAGTTCATTTTGATCGTTTGGCGAAAGAGTGTTCTAAAGAGATGTTAGCATGATGTTAGTTAAATGCCTGTGCCGCGGTATCGCTACGTCAGTTTAATCCCATTTTCAGATCATTAATATTTAGTTAATAAAAAAAATCTTTCAAGTTTTACGTATATTGTGAAAATTCATACTTTGGTAATCTAACTTGTGCGTTTCAGAATAAGCTGAAACTTAAATACCTACTCACACACAAGTCACGCTCTTGGCGCCATCTTTCGTAGCTCATCAGCAATATTAGCGCTTTAGCAACTTGGCGCCATCTATTGACGAGTAGGAGAACTAATACAACACGACTCACTGCGTGTCATAATATTTAGGTTCTTACAGGTTCTTACATAAGTGTGAGCGTATTATATGTTTCATCTCTTTCTATAATACAAGAATAGATTATTAGTTGAGTGAGATGGTAAAATTGAATGATAACAAGACTTCTTGAAATACTTACGGCCTGGTAGAAATTGTGGCAAAAGAATCGCGAACGGTGCTTTGGGTAGCAGGGCGATTACGTGTACGAGTATATAAAATTACTATCCGTTTGTTGTTGCTTACCGATGACGTTGTTATGATACCTATATAGAATTAAGGAAGTCAAGAGTGAATGTCATTCGACGCCTCTGGTAACTAGTGGTATTCGCAGATTCCGTTTTTTTAGGTTTTCTAGGTATAAGCTGAGCTTAAGGAGGGGTTGTGAGGGACACTGTCTTCTACACTAGAACCTTGAGTGCCTAAAAGCCGAGAGATAGTAGGTACCAGAAATTAGCACGGACCATTACTGACACACGAGCGTATTCGTTGAATGATGCTGAATGTACATTACCACCTTTTGACGTGAATAAAATTCCTGCTGAAATCAATTCCATAAGAAACTACGATGTTAAAAAACTGCTTCGATTCGACCCCCGTCGCTTCAGGACAAGCCAGTTGAAGAAAGTACTTAAATGTTACCAATAAATGGATATTTCATTCAACCCACAACGAACGACGCACTGCACGGGCGAGCGTTTCTTTTACAAGTATTACTACTAGGCTATCAGAAACACAAAAGTAGGTATAGTGTTATTGTAGAGCTCAGACAGTTATGCCCTCTACCGTCGAGAAGTAAAAGCTCAAAACTATTTTTCGTCGTATCGACTTAATTCAAGAAAAAGCTCATAATACCTACTAAGATTACAAAAATGCCAGTAGATAGGCATATAATAATGAAAATAATAGATAAGTCCGTATCAATCATAGCTACGTCGATATCAGCCCAAAGCGCTATACATTTTTGGCCTAAAAACAGTTTTAAAAAGAGCAGAGTAAGTCAAGATAAACAATGCGTAAAATCTATTAGGTAGGTACTTTACTTTTCTACAAAATATAACCAGTATGTAGGCCTCTAGGTAAGGCGGCCTTAAAATTTATCACCAGCTCATATGATGAACTTACTTTTAAGTAGGTACTGGTACCTATTAAAAATATACATAACTTGCCTATTATTTTAGAACAACCAGTATGCCCAAGGAAACCAGTATGCCCAAGGAGGGTTGACGTCAGGCAGGCGGCCGGTCGTAAAAATCAAGCCAAATCTTTTTACATCATGAATCTCAGGATGATGATGATGATGAGTGGGAATGAAGTGAATCAAAGTATGACTTGTCAAGTTTAAAACTTTATATTTTGTAACAAATATATAATTGCATAGGTGGTAGTTACTAACTTCTCAGCATGTTTCATTATAATAGTTAGAAATAAATTTAAAATATTGTAAGTTTTATGTAAAACTATTTACAAATGAGTATTTTTATGGCTAAGTTTATAATTTAAATAATAATTATTTATAATTGTAATACTTTCAACATGCACTACAATAATATTTACAAAGGTATACGAAAACTATTCTAACTTTAAAAAAATGTAGTAAACAGTCATTACATTAATAATTATCAATGCGGCAGTTAGGGATAATATTTATTTACAAATTTTCGATTGGACGGCTAATACAAGTCTCTATGAAATACGGACGCGAGATTAAATTTTACATAATAATAATACTCTTTTGGTTACATAGTAAGGCACTCATAATCTTAACAATTTAATAATCAATAAGAAGTTGAACTACTGTCTGGTCTCAATTGTTTTGTTTGTACATCGTCATAAGCGATTGTGAACACACTTTTCTTCTCAGTGATGGGTAGTCTTTTTACGTGACCAGTTTGAACTAACGTATTCATAGCTATGCCAGAATCATTGTCTTCAATCTTCGATGTAACCCTGTGACTTACATCACTGTCTCCACCGATATTTATCTTAGAAACGTGCACTTCAGGGTTTCTTCTATCCTCTTCGTAGCTAGTAGAAATTGATATGCTATGAGTCAAGGCACTTTCAGATATTTCTTGCGTCTTTTCCTTATTTTTCACATTATCCTGATTGACGTAAATCGGTTGTTCGGAAGACTGTCTCCGCGGCAAGGGAATGTTCGGCTGACCACCCAAGTATTTAGGAATATGAGTGGGTTGGATGTAGCAAAGAGGATTTTTGTTTTCGTACTGATGTTCATAACGATGTTCAGAATGCTGAAGTAACGGATGGACGTCAGGCAGTGGACCTTCTGGTACTGGAGTGACCTTTTCCTCTTTTAGCATTCGTGGATGAATAAATTCACTTTCTTTTCCTTTGAAGTTTTTTTTTGCCTCGGAATTATCATCTTTGCTCATTATTTTACCATAGCGGTTAGATTTTTCTTCGTCGTTTTTTGATTTTGAAAATCTTTTGGGTTTGCTTGGGGCGGCTTTTTCTGGGGCTTGTTTAGAAGCTGAAGACTTTTTATTTCCATACCATTGCATGTATCTTGGTAGGCTTTTCTGTATAGGCTTTGGAGCTTCGGGAGATTTCACTGATTCGGTTTCTGTGGCCTTCTTTTTACTGGACTCGGTATTACTTGATGTCTCTTTCATTGATTCTTCCACATCAGGTGTTTTTAATCTAAGAATTTCGGCTTCATCACGCGCTTCTGTAGATGAACCTTGTCTAGAGAAAACTAAATTACGACTATCTTTAGATACAGCGGAACTATTTCTACTCCTACTACTGTCATGTAAAAGAGCTAGTTTAGAAGCGGCACCTTCTATAGCCACCGGAGACTGTCTTTGAAGGCGTGCTCGCTTTTCACTTATATCTGATTCAATTTTATCATCTAGTGAATCTGAAATTTCCATTAATACTTCGCGTCTTTGCCTTGCCATTTTTTCAGCATCTGACAATTTAATTTGGGTTGAACTGACCGTTTCATTCTTTGAAGTGGTTACTGTACTTTTTGTTACATCGCCGTATTTCTTAACACGTTCCTCTCTCTCATTAGTTTTGCTGACCTTGATATATTTTTCACTCTCTATAGATGGAGATACTTCATTTTCCTCTAAGATAGGAGTTTTTATTTTACGTTTTATGTCATAAGCTCGCATACTTCGTCTAGGGTCTTTGTATTTTATTTTTTTCTTAGGTTTTTTCCTTTTCACCCATGCCACTTTACTCGTATCTTCTTCAGCTATGTTTTGCGATTCATCTTCACTGTAAGAGTCATTATCACTTCTGGCTTTTCTTCTTGAAGGTTTGAGAAGCTGTGATTCTGTCTGTGTACCTATGTGGCATTCTGTTTGGGTTGCCATAACAGAGTGGCCAGGTAAACTCTGTGTTTCTAATTTGCTTTCGACTTGCGAAGCTGTTTCATGATTTTGCAACATTCTTTCACGCTCTATTAGAATTTGATGCAATAATTCGTTTTGTTTCCTCAATGAAGATTCTAGAAGTTCCTGGTTTATCGTGGACTTATTCTGCATTTCTAACAATGCTGACTGTAAAAACTCCGTTTTTAATGGAACAGTGCCGGGAACTTCAGGTGCGACGTTGTTATAATCATGAAATTGGTTTTGTACGTCGCTTCCTACTTGTGATCTTTGACCAAAACTTTTTCCTTCTTTTGCAGAAATGTTATCTAAATCAGTAGTTATTTTTCCCATCCTTTCTCTTATATTTTTAGCTTCTTCTCCTTGTTCTCTTATAAATCTTTCCATTAGTAAGTCTTTCCCACTATCAACAACTACGTATTGAGTATGAGGAATTAAAGTCACCGGCCTCTGTTGATACGTTGGAAGATTAACATACCTTTCCTCTTCATTATTTCCTCTTGTTACAAGTCTCAATATTTCAGTGTTACCTTCTTTGATGAAAAATTGGTCTCTAGTAAGAGAAGTGTTACCTTGCGTTTTGTCTTGAACTTCACGTTTAGTTTTACCCTCAGTCTTGTCGTGGTTTTTCTCATCAGATTTGAAGTAAACACCTACTTCAGATCCGCGATCAATTTCATGTCTTCGTATAGAATCGTTGTCTTGATCCCTTCGGTTGTAGTGCAAAGTGGCGATCCTGTCATACCCATTTTCAAGGTCATCGATGTATTCCTTATGTTTGTTTGCGAAAGTTTCTTGAAGCTGCATTTCTTTTGTGTAAATGACGTTGGGGCCATCTCTGAAAGTAGAAAATAACAAGTTGTATTGTAAGTTAAATAAAATTTACAATTTTGGATTTTAATATAGGTTATTTAGTTATTTTTGTAATCTCACCTTTGTCGAACGGATTGTCTGTTGTCATTGTATCGGTAATCATTATCGGTTGCCATTTGCACAAATTCTTGTCTCATATCACCTGGAGTTGAAGCAGGTTTGGATGCTTCTTTTGATCTTTGGTTTCTTTTATTGAATTTCCATTGTGTTGGTCTTGTCCTTAAATCTGTTTGTTCAGCACTCCACGCTTCTCTTCTCCCCCATTCGTTAGCTGGTATTGGTTTATTTTGTATATTTTGCGTCGACTTGTTTTCCCTGCCAAGTCCCTTGTCGCGTACCACTAAACGAACGTCGTCCTCTGTGGAGTTGACACGTATCACTCTTTTCCTAGAATTTATTAATGGATATCTATGTACCTAGCTGTTCTGTTATAATCTTACTTTTAGAATACAAATGTGAGTGCGAAACATAAAGCAAAACCAGGGTCTGCCTTAATTATAGGCATTTTAAGAAAGCGTGCTTAGTTTTAAATACATAGATAATCAAATTGAAATACCATAATTTATTTCAAAAGTATTCAAGATCCTTGTTTTTTATAGGTACAAATAATCCTGAATAGTTTTGAGTAGGTAAGGTACATACAGAGAGTAAGTAATGATTTACCTACGGTGTTGTAAAGCAGGTGTATACAGGAATTAGTTGGTGCATTTTAGGCTGTTAGAGAAAACAATAGTCAAACGTTAGTAACAAAACGTGAATCTCTGCAAATTTATATTGTGATAGTGTTATTAAATAAAGCAAGATATACAAAGAAAATGATGATTACCTGGGTGGCATATAAAGAGGACATCCTTCGCAAATACAACAGCAAATCAGAAGTAATAATACTAAGGCTACTAATATTGCTAGTAGGATCAACAGCCAGAATAATAATCGGCTCTCTGCTTTGTATATACCCTGAAAAAAAAAAACAATAAAGTCACACACAATATAAGACATAAAAATAAGACGAACAATATCAGGTATTTGAGAATACAGCAATTCACACTTGTACTATAGGTACTCACAAAGTCACTGTTATCATCACTTGATGTCTGGTCTTTTTGTCCCGTGTTACTATTCTGATGGACAACTGCTCCATTATTACTTATACTTGTTGAGTATATTGTCATGTTCTTAGAGAGTTGTTCTTGCAGTTTAGCTACATTGATTGCCGAGTTGCCTGATAGGCGTACAACTGCGATCACTTCACTTCTGTAAAAAACACAATCAGTTGTTTATATTTAGATCTTTTTAATAATCTAGTAGGTACTTTGTTTCATTAAACTTACTTTTCTTGACTAGACCCCTGACCGCTCAAATCTGTAGCGCCGTTATCGCTGCCTTTATAAGGCTTTACTTCAATTATAGATACTTTGCCTCCAGACAATGTACTTAGAATATCTTCTAACTTCTTTCTATCAGGGTTTGCACCTGGTACAATGAACGACATTGTTCTAGTTTTGCTTTCTGGAGGATATATTTTTACAGTTGTCGTAGAGTGTAATCTTGGTACTCCAAGATCATATGCCCTTATGGTGAGCATATACATTTCATTATCTTCATCATCATCAGGTGACTGACGTTTTTGTCTATGAACATTTTGTTTCTTTGTTCTTTTGAGTGCTTCAAGAAGATACAGTTCTCCTGAAATGAAATAAAATAGATATTAAGTTATGACTATGACCGTAAATCGATTATACAGAAAAAACCTGTTTCCATTAAAAACATACCTGTTTCTTCATTGATAGCAAACTTTCCATCGCTATTGCTTTGTATTATTTCATATCTGACAACATTATTTGGTGGTTCAGCGTCTTTATCAACTGCTTTGACAAATGCAGCCGACGTAAAATTATTCAGACTTGGTGACAGCACAAACTCATACACCGCCCTCTCAAACTCTGGTGGGTTATCATTTACATCTAGTAGCTTAATAATTAATGGCACTGTTACTCTTAAACCTACTCCCTCGTTATCTCTAGCCTCTACTAAGAAATGCAGATCCGGCATCGCTTCTCTGTCGAAGCCGTGGTTGTTTGTGGCAACTGTTATGATTCCCGTTATTGGGTCCAAGTTTAGAGATGTGTTCAGATATCCTAATATGGCAGTAAATTGGATTTTCCCAAAGGCGCCCGTATCTACATCATCAGCGGCGACTTGGACAACCCTAGTGCCTGCGGTGACATTCTCTGGCAGTTCAACATCGTATGATTGAGCAAGGAATACAGGTGGGTTATCGTTGATGTCATTCAGGTAAACTGTAACATTTGCTGTGGCTGATAAATTTGTTGCAGGACCGAGCTCTTGGGCCAAAATCTGAAAAAAGCAATAGTCTTAAATAACTGTAACTTTAGAAAATATTTTTATGTTTCAAATGAATGTTGGAGAAAGTTTACCTGAAATACAACGGACTTTCTCGCTTCGAAATCAAGCATGGTATTATCTCTGACTTTAATTATAAACTGTGCGTGTCTTTCAGCAACAGTAGGTGATATCTCGAACGTGCCATTGTTGCCAAACAGAGATAGCGAGAACACACCGTTCTTGCCAGCGTCGTTGTCGTTTACTTGCGGGATGTATGGGTCGTTGAAAATGAGGGCCGTTCCTTGAGGTGCGTTCTCGTCTAGGTAGGTAATGTAGCTGAAAGAATAGAATGAAAAAAAATTATTAAAACGACTAAGTATGAAATATTTGTTTTGTAAGATAAATTGGTCAAAATATAACATACAACTGGTTCTCAAAGTAGGGCGGCGAGTTCTCCCTCTCCGGCAGAATAAACGCGAGTTGCACAGTCGAGGACATGGCTTCGGGTTCCTCCCTCGATAGCCTCACCTCCTCAGCCACCACGGTCAGCAGGATCGGAGTGCCCGCATGCGATATCGCTGCGATCTCTTCGATAGGACGTTCTAAGGTTACTTCACCTGAAAAAAAGAAAAATATTTCTTATGACCTTTAACGAGCGAGACGTAGAAATAGATAGCGCTCGGTTGGTTACATAAGGTGTGTTTACCAAAATACAGCCTACATGCCTTAATAAATTTTAATGTAAAATGTTAAACACAAACGTAGAATTCAATAAATTCCTGTATGTATTATAAAATAAAACTGTATTTTTAAGTAGGTACCTAATACAATAAATTCTCATAAAATATTGTACCTAAGGTGTAAGTTTTATGAAATAGCAGGATTGCATTCTAGTAGCGCCATCTATTATGAAGTAGTAGAACATTTTTACACAGATTTTGGGCTGCCCTCTGTTGAAATTTTTTAAAACTTTGTTATGATGCTTTGGGGTTCATAAATTCATATAGGTACCCTATTTTATGGTGTTCGAGTGGCTGTTTACGACTTTCGTTAGAGGGCACTGATTTATGTTCCCATATTTTACCGTTTTATGGCTCGTTTTTCCATTACAGTTACAATAGCAATAATAAGTGCTAGGTAGGTACCTAACGTATCTAGACTTTAGACTTTATGCAACGTGTAAAAAAATAATTTATACCTATTACACGCCTCTGTAAAAGTGTCGGAACATTCAAATTAAACGCAGTGGAAAGTGAACATAATCGTGACTCTCATTAATTAGCATACAAAAGTGACAGAACGAAGGCCTGCTCTCATCTGTCAGCGACTCATGAATATTTATCAGGCTTAACTAATTAGGCTAGTTCTTGTTCAGCTTACGAAATGCTTAGACGAATGCTAGGAAAGTAAGCACCTACGTTATTTAATAGGTACCTATATCTAGTAACATTTTAAGAGTAATTTTTATCCGGGTACACCATGATAAGCGAAACCGCGGTTCCATGATTTGAATGTCATTTGATAATGGAACTAGTGGCTAGCGTGGGAAAAGGCTAGGGAAAAAGATGTCTGGAAGTGCATATAGGAGACCTTTGCACAACATAGGTTGAAGAAAAAACTGGAACTGGAGCGAAAACATATAATTACGTAACAGTGGGTCAAGAAAGTGGTTTACCAGTTGACAAAACTTCCTGTTTATCCAAAATCGCTCTAAGTTAATACATTAGTAACTGTCAGAATATTATTTCGAGAGAAAAGCAACCTTTTTTTTATCACGTGCAAATTAACTTCAACTTGAGGGAGGGAAACTAAATTTTCAGCCCATGTAACTAGTGCGAATGAACCCAACGAACGGAACGGATTACGTAGAAAAATCTTCTGTATTCTGTGGAATCAATATCTTACCTAGACAATTTAGAAAACAAATAAAGATAAATAAATTAAAATGCCTTCCCAAACCGTCAAATTATTGTTAGGGAAATCGGTATTGAACTAGAACAAATTCATTAAGATAGCTTCACTGAAACAAAGGATTCATTGTTCTATGGCTCCAATGAGAATCGCGGACATTGTCCAATCCAGCTTTTATGTCTTAGCTAGCTTCCGTCCGTGACTTCGTTGGCAAATACATTTGGATAAAGGTACCTTAAATAATGTTATTCCAGGTCATAAACTATTCCAACTTTATTCCAAGTTTAATCAGTCCGTCCAGCTCCTACACTTGACACATGCTTTCGAACTTATTAGGTTCTACGACATGCCGATTTCCTCACGATGTTTTCCTTTACCGCTTGAGAGTACCTACCTACTGGAATAGCGCAACCCACGAAGGCGAGGCCGTAACCACTAGATCAACAGTGCTCTCCGTCCGTCACGCCGTGATCACAGACAAACCTCACTCACACACTTTCTGATTTTGAATATAACTATGATAGAAGAAGATCGCTGGTCCAATCTATGTCGTATCTAGAGCATTGTCTGGACAACAAACTAATTAATTATATCTATCTATAATTTACACGCAGAAGTTACTGCAAACTTTTAAATTTTCTACCCAAAATTTATATAACTAAAATTTTACACGGACGGGACTTGAACCAGCAAATTGCTGGCAGCAATCCCGGGACTACCGTAACGTAGCTGTGTGCCACAGAGTAAGACTTAAAATAAGTAAAAATCTTGTCAAGTGCGAGTCGAATTCGCACACGAAGGGTTCCGTACCATCGTAAACGTACATAAATAGTTCCCGTATGGGGCCCATTTTATTTTATTTTATTATTTGTTGTTATAGCAGCAATAGAAATAGACACTGAAAATTTCAACTCTCTAGCACGGTTCATGAGACAGCTCGTTGGCACCTGTTGGCACAATTCAGGTACGGAACCCTAGAAAAGTCTTCTTAAGATATTCTATCAGCCATCTGGTTCCCATAGTACAAGCTTTGCTTAGTTTGGGCTATATGGCGCTGTGAAATGTCCATAAATATTTATTTATTTTAAAATTCTTAACTGAACTTTTAACAGACAAACACATAGATGTTTTATGGCGCATTACTGGACTTACAACTTCCTCATCAAGATCAACAATGTTACGCGTTTAATTAAGTTAGTAAAGTTGCAATGTTTGCTAATAAATTGCTTTAACAAGTACTAAATCTCAAAGCTTAAAGCTAGTTTTACGTCTGATAGTCTGTTTTATGACTTGATCAGATAATCTAATACTTGATGTATTGTGTTGAAAAAGGTAGGTAATAAGCGACTGCAATTTCATGTCCTGTCACGGTCGCCAAAAACGCAAGGGCAGTGAAGACGTACCTCTTGGAGATGTATGCGTCGAGATAGTTGTAATCACTCTTAGGGATCTTAGGGATAATAATTTACATCATTAAGTCACCACCGTTTAGTCTAAAAATGTAACGCGGGCAAACACGGGCACGTTTGCGGAATCCCCGTGTTATCGTATTCTATAAGACAATAACATTTATATTGCAAAAACGCGACGAGGTGCATCACAATCATGTTACGAGCTGTCAAATTTCGTTTGCTCATAGAGAATAAGGGAACTTGAACCCAAGGAAACCAAACCGTGGTCGTCCATGCATAGTTGAGCTAAGAGGCAGTCGTCATCTTATCCGAAGTTCTTCAGGTACCGTTCAAATAGTTTTTAGGAGTAATTTAAAAATTACATGTGTACAATCAACAGAAAAGGTTGCTGACGCCCGTACACTGCGTAGGAGCATTTCAAAGAGCAACTTCAGCCTTCTCCTGTACCGTACAACTAATGAACAGAATTGATTGCGTCTTTTATTCATTTCTCCACGTCTCACTGTTTAATAGGCAATGTCTGGCCTTTACACAGACCCATTATTCATTCACTGTATAAATTAATATTAAATCACGAGAAATCTTCTACCGTCATGATTCAATGGAAGGTACAAGGATTAACAATGGTTCCTATTTTATAATTTTATGAAGAAAAGGCTTTTAAAATAAAACTATTTTACGCATAGGCTTCTCTTAAGCTGAAGGATGAGATAGGCTAATTATGATGATGAATAGTATTTTAGAATATAACTTGTTATTCAAGAACTATTCAATAATATTTGCGCAAAGCTAAAAAAAAATCAGTTTTCAGTGGAAAAATCACAGCAAATCGTTACTTGAGTGACTTGGGCAGAATTTAACACTTAAGCTTTGTTCTCGAATACTGAGCTATGTTTTCTATTATTTTCGTTCCGTTTCGTCCCGAACCTGTTCCGGAACGAAAAAGCAAGCCATGAGCAATGGTCATGAGCCTAATGCCAAGAAGAGTCAGTCAGACATGACGACCTATTACAGTCCTGTATAAATAAGATAGTGAGTGGATACCCTAATGTGATCTATTCAAATTGTTACTTAACACAGAACATGGATAAACATAGTAATAAATATGCCGCTACTACTGATTTTAAGACCACAATAAAACATAATTTTCACTATTGAAATAATTACAGTTGACAGCATATTGTGTGTGATGGCAAATTGTAAGACATTTAATTTTATAAGCTGTATTTAAATACTAAGTTGTTTTTCCTGCTTTCGTCAGACAAACACAGATTTAATAGCTGATCCTAGAAAGTTCTTCAGACATGACATGAGTCAGCACTAAAGGAGCTTTTGAGGCGCACTTTAAATCCTTTCACCGCACTGGTTCAAAAGAACTAGTAGTACTACTACTAATCATATAACTAGTTCTTTCAAACCAGAGAAAGGATTTAAAGTACGCCTCAAAGGCTCGCCGAAAAGACGTCTCATTAGTAAATAATAAATAAATATTTGTGGGCATTTTACACAGCGCCATCTAGCCCCAAACAAGCAAAGCTTGTACTATGGACACCAGATGGCTGATGTAATACTTATTAACTTTTTTTTTGTAGATACATAGGTACTTAACTATACATAATATTACAACACCCAGACCCGGAAGAAATATTTACAGAACATGCAAACATTTCTACCGCAGCGGGAATCGAACCCGCGCCTTTTGCGTCTCAGCCGAGCACTCGCCCATCACGCCACCGAGGTCGTCCAAAGGTTTGTAAGATGTGTCATTTTAATAGCCGGAAACTTTAGCAGAGTTTTGAATAGAAACAATATCTCGGTTTCCATTCAAGATTTGTAATAGTTGATTTATGGAATTAATGTAAAGTTTCCCAATATCCAAACTAAGGGGAATTAGCAAAAGTTATGAGATCGGAATTAGTCCACATTTAGGTAGGTAGTTGAAAATAACTTTTCAGTAAGTTGACTACTTAGTTACTTCTCTGCTGGACTGGGAGTAAAGAAAAAGCATAGAATGCGTCTAGCTGCTAGCTGCTTCTCTCCCCGAGCATGTCGTAAAAGTCGACTAAGGGATAGTATCCTCTCCAAAATGATGGACCACCTATATGGGCGATGGGCTGATCACCTGTCACCATGGTTCACCATTTCCATCTTAGGATTTTAAATCAGAAGTGGCTGCAAGTTTTCTTATGCTTACTTGTGGCTCTGCCTACCCCATTAGGGATGTGGGCGTGTATGTAAGTTGACTAACATTGTAACAAAATAGAGAGAATTACCTGAGCCCACTTTCAGAAATTTAAAGTTTTTATTTTCAGATATAAACCCAAAAAATATATTGAAATCTTTATCCAAAAATATTACTTTATGCCCTTTCAGGTACCTATAACTATCAGTTTTCACTTCATTATTCGATATTTTCCTTTCTCAGCTGATTATCTGTAAGGGATTGTACTGTCAGCATGCTATTCAAAGGTGCCTTTATTATGAACGCTTTACAAACAATAGCCGGACCGGGCCGAGGCTCGGTAAGGTCTAATGAGCTATTATGTGCTCCTTCCTCCCCGAGCCTGTTAGAGACCGTCATGGCAGTACAGACAGCAGAAACTTGTAGTATTCTCAGTTAAAACATCAATTTTTGTTACTTTTCTTTTTTATTTTGGTGATTGCTCACTTTTTAGGTACCGAATTTTAAATTATTAAGCTTAGTCATAGCTAAAATTAATAAATGTTAATTTAATTGGACATTTCACGAAGGAACAAATAATTCAGTTGGTGTAAAAATGAAACCTATTTTTAGTGAAGAGGTGGCGCTTTTCCACTATTAATTAATTTGTGGACTAACTTTTCATGCACACACTCATACATCGTATGAGTACTACTACTTATATTAAGTACGTACAATAATTTGTTCTCTGACACAGGTACTAAATTCTTCCAATCGATAGAGGTACCTAGGCAAGTCAATGACATAACAAATAGCTGTACAAACTATCACTTAATCTGTGGTGCAAAGCCTTCCAAAGCAACAAAAGACTGGTTTTACTTAATTGTCTTGTTAAAATGATGAAAGTTTTCTGGCAAACTTTGGAAATTAGTTTAAAGCAAATCTGATAAACAAGTGGCTCACGCGAGAATTGGGCGTAAGGGGGACAAAAGGGGCACGAAGGTTAGGGGGGGGGCTAAGTGGGGAAGTGGTGACCGGCGATAAGAAAGTGGGTTACTACGGAAGTCGCTGGCCGTAGTGGGATAGATGGTATAGTGGTAGGAACATTTAAATTTTTAAATAGACTCGTACCAAGGTTTTTTTGACCTAATGTTAGCGTCAAAAGCACATTGTCTTGGAATTCTACATGGAGTAAGGCCAGAGATCTCAACCATAAGAGCATGGTATTCCAATATAAACTTTGGCACCCCATTTAACCCTTTTGTAAGGGTTTTTTTTTATTTTAAATTATAATAAAAAATCCTAAAATACGTAGGTACCCCTTTATTTGGCATTTACAGTATCCGAACCGAGTTTCAGCAAACAGCATTTAAAAGTTCCATACAAACGTTTTCACCCCTTTTCACCCATATAGGGGTTGAATTTCGAAAAAATCTGCCTCAGTGGTTGCTTTTGCTATAAAAGGAAGCTACCTTCCAAGTTTCAGCTTTCTAACTTTAGCGGTTTCAGCTCGGCGATGAAAATCAGTCAGTCAGTCAAGTTAAGCTTTTATTAGATAGATAGATGTTACAATAATTATGTAGATATAATTTTTAAAGGGTTGGTTCAGTTATTATTTTAATTATGTTCGGTTTTCATACAAAGCACGCAGATTGCCGTGGCGCACAATATAT
The DNA here is from genome assembly GCA_949320045.1 of Scotopteryx bipunctaria. Classification (NCBI taxonomy): domain Eukaryota; kingdom Metazoa; phylum Arthropoda; class Insecta; order Lepidoptera; family Geometridae; genus Scotopteryx; species Scotopteryx bipunctaria. Next base: position 4,106,131 of record OX439450.1, on the reverse strand, counting down.
GAGGTACTACTGTATATACGTATGTATGTAGGTTTGTATAGTCTTTTTTTCCTACGCTATGCCTTTCTTTCTTGAGTAAAGAATGCTACCCTGCTACTACTTACTGCTCGTGTCACAGGATTTACTGTAGTGAGAGGACTAGTTACAATTTTATTGACTGTACGATTACCAGTGTTACAATTTGATTTAAAAAGCCGCTGAACAAACAGAATAAATAATTAAAAAGATAAATATTAAAATGTACAGTTATATTATCCATACTGAGTAAATGTTGGCCCTTGGGGTTCAACCCGAAAACGGATTTATGAAAGTGTTTACATTCATCGTTTCAAACGTAACGAGTAATAACATCCGTACAAAGAGCAAGTAGGTACTGAGTATAAATCACACTGTTCATACTACACTAAACAAGTGTGCGTGTATGAACATAAATCTGTATACCGTCTATGACGTTTTACCTTGGATGAGAAGATAAAAATTCAATTCAAGCTACCTAACCTACAGCTATTCATGTTACCTACATAGGAAAAATACCAGTTTATTCTGTCTGACACAATGTTGTTATTATTATTTGTTGTAGCGGCAATAGAAGTGCACTCTGTGAAAATTTTAACTCTCTACCTATTACGGTTCATGAGATACAGCCCGCTGACAGACGGACGGACGAAAGGACAGACAACGGACGAACGGATAGCCTTATTAGATTTGTCGAAAGCTCGAAACAGTGGTTCGATTTGTAGCCTCGTACAAGTTTTCTTACCTTTGATTATAAAGCTCTCTACCTTGTTTATTTTGTCTCCGATACCAAAACAATTACTACGAAATTCTAGGCTCAGATTCGAGTGACCCTAATACCACTAGAACCTCATTTAAATTGATCACAATATTTAAACTCGGGGGGTTTAATGAGGTCGACCAAGGCCGTAATTTTACTTTTAAATTAGCGCAATCAAATGGCTGACCAATTGATCATGCCTTGACTGGTTTCTGAAACATTTTGTTTGTGTCTTAGAAAAACTTTCATTTTTGCATCATAAACCTAAAAAGTCAAGTGCACGCCACAATTTTTGAAGAATCGCAAGATAGATATTGTATAAATGGTGTAACTTTATGAATATGGCTTTGGTATAAAATCTGATGTTAGGCACATGATGATGTTACTTCTATTTCTTGAACAAAATAAATGATGAAAACAAAAAAAATACAAATAGATTGGCATTTTAGTTACATGTAAGATCTCATTATCTGCTAAAATAAAATGCTAAAGTTTGTGTTGGTTTGTCCTTTCACGCAGAAGCGGACAGAAAGGATCGAAATCTTACCTGGGGTTTCACCATGTCTTCTAGCGCCACCTGTTATCATAGGAGATGCAACTTGTTTGTTTAGGATGTACCTGTCGTTTCATTGATGTTGAAGAACGGCGTGAAGGGATTCCCCTCAGAGACGAGCCCGTATCGTATCTGCCGCGGGGCTCCCTTGTCACCGTCCTCGGCGCGGACCCGCACCACCATGTCTCCTGGCGCCACCTGTCATCAAACGAGGTACAACTTGCTTATTTACTGTCAAAAGTACCATGAAACGCAGTGGTTTTATGATGATGAAATTGGCACGAATTTTCGCCTCGCTAAATTTCATCTTCATAATGCTATACTTGTTTTACGAGTAAAGTTGGTTCACACAGTATTGCTAGTTCACTCCTGCGGTTTCGCTCACGTGGTGTAAATTTTGACACCCCATTTAACCCCTTTTTGAGGTATATTTTGAAAAACCCTGAAATACGTTTCCAAGGATTTTGTACTCTTTTCCAGGCGAATTTAAAAGGTTAAAAAGTTCATATACAAAGTTTATCCCACTCTATGTGGGGTCGGCACAGCATGTTCCTCGGATCATGCTGTAAGAGTTTTGGCTAAGGTGTTTTATGACCGGCCGCCTGCCTGACATCAACCCTCCTTGGGAATACTTGCTTATTGTATCTCATCATGTTGGAGAGAGAGATAATATCCCTTAGTCGACTTTTACGACATGCCCGGAGAGAGAAGCAGCTGGAAGCATTCTGTTTTTCTTTACTCCCAGTCCAGCAGAGAAGAAAAGTAAATTAACGTAGTAGTGTCTTTACTCATAGTAAAGTAGTATATAAGTTTATTTTATGCCAAAAAAATGTATAAGTGAAAACACTATTTTGTGACTAAAACAGTCAGTGTGAGGAACAACCTGACCGTATAAAACAGTGATTATACCTGTCTCGGCAGATGGGTGATGGGAGGAGCTGAGGTGAAGACCGGAGGCATGTCCTGCACATCCTGCACCACCACCACGACCTCCAGACCGGCGATGTTGCGCGTGTCCTTGCCCAGTTCTACGTATGGATCCTGTGGAGAAAGAATATTTTGTAAACAAGCCACAAGTCTACGTTTTGAAAAAGGTCGAGTCATGTGTGCCCTAAACCGACGAGCATGCATGCTGCATTCAGCATGCATGCTTGTCGGTTTAGGGCTGATTAGAGACGCTCATTAGGGGAGGCTTAGCTCCAGCAGTAACTGCTATTATAGGCTAATGATGATAAAGTTAAAGAAGTTTGTCAGGTCCAAACAATAGTCTAATGGTCAAAACCAGCAGTTAAGATGGCAGAATATGTATGAAAAACACAACAAAATAAAATACTACAGCATTGGTGAATGCTTGCATTTTTGCTTAAAGCTCAAATATTATGGCCTTGTTCGGCACGTTGTTTAATAAACAGCAGACGCACGACGGCTGTTCTTTTGTTTTTTTTTTACCGTGTTAAAGTAAATTCCTGCATGCACCATTGTTCGAGATTCTAGGGAATGCGCGTTCGATATTTATTCCAAGACAGTTTTCTAGTTCTGCCGTACCTTAGCCGCTTGAATACTGGGCAAATTGAAAACAACATAAACTCATCATCATTTTCCCGTTATTTTCGCATTTTTTGTGGGGTCGGCACAGCATTCTTCTTTCCTCTGTCAATAATCATCTCAACACTAAGCCCTTTCTTACTCATGTCATCTTTCACACAGTCCATCCATCTTTTCCTTGGTAGACCAACTACCTCTTCCCATTATATACTCCCACATTAATATCTAACACTCTTCTTGTTACATGAAGTGACTAAAAGTTTTTTGACAAAATTATGACTATTAAAAAAAGCCGTTATACTTGACAACTGACATAATACATACTAACCGTCACAAAGATTATTGCCACGATCACCACTGTCATTTCTCTTTCGGCTCTTCACTAATAAGTGCCCACTGCCTAGGTGTGCACAAGGCTTTAGACTAAAAATAAGGCAGAATAACTCAACTGTCTTTAAAAGCATAATCGTGTCCAGAAACAATTTACTTTTACACAGCACGTAATTAAGGCTGCTTTAAATGTTTATCATTAGCAAATGTATGGCATTTCTTGTTCTAATATAGACAGAGATATACAGAAAAGGGTTTAGAGGCTTAGCTATGGGCTAATTGCCTTAAGTAGGAGAATAGCCTAAGTGGGTGTTAACCCCTTCTATTCATAGTACCGGTTTAGGCCGATTCTAACCAGCTGTTATGAAAGATATGGTTCGAGTTTCTAAGAACGCATGAAGCTAGTGCAAATTGGTTTTGTCAAAATTGTACCAAGGAATTTTCAAGATATTCACAACACAACAACAAACAATGATGGTATAGGAGTTATCAAGAAAGGTCAGTTACCATCTATAGTAGATGATTTATACAGCGTCAGAACTTTTATCTAGGTATACTAACGGGACGCTGTAGTGCCCGGGACGAATTAAGATGGAGTAGGCTTGCCCAGCACCTACATATTATCACGCCCCTATCCCTGATGAGGTTGGCAGAGCTACAAGTAAACTTAAGAAAACTTGCAGTCACTTCTGATTCAGTCTTAAGATGGGTATGGTGAACCATAGTGACAGATGATCAACCCATCACCCATATAGGTGGTCCATCATGTCGGAGAAGTTAATGGCCCTTAGTCGACTTTTACAACATACTCGGGGAAAGAAGCAGCTGGACGCATTATATGTTTTTTCTTTACTTCCAGTCCAACAGAGAAGTATAGCTCTAAATCATATTCATAAAAAAATCATAGGATACTCACCACAGCTAGCAGTGTCAAGTGGTACATCGACTGAGCTTCGAAGTCGAGGGGTCCGACGAGGAATATGGTGCCTTCGGTGTTCTCAGCAGATACCCGGCGCTGGCGGATTGCGAATAGTGGCGATCCCTGTTAAAAAAACGAGAAATTATTTTTAACAATGGAAAAAATATCCTTGTAACAAAAAGAAGATGCTATTTGTAGACTACATGGAACAAAAGGAAGGTTATGGAATTTACAGTCTTATATATGTAATGAATTATGTGCATGTGTTCCCTTCTAACTTCTAAGATATATAAATCCTTGAGCAGATAACAACAAATGTCAACGTGATGGACAGATTGTTCCACTCAACGAAAATTCGCTAATTATAAAATATCGTGTTATTTGTAATTGTAGATTTTTAAAATGTGGTATTTTTTAAGGTTCTAGTTTTAAAGCTTGCTGATGCCACACAATTTTCTGTATTCTATAAGGATGTGTATCATGGCGTTTTTAATAAACGGTTAGATGCTTACTTGTAAAATATTCGCATGATCGCTTACACGTTTTCATGTTACGAAAATAGCTTCGTGTTTTAAATTACTGAACACTAAACTGGACATCGTCCCACTTAAAGGCGATACGCTAAATTAAGTGTAAGGACATGGTCTCCATCTTGCAACATTAAACCTTGTCTAGAGGCGGCGAATTTGCCGCAAAATGCGCACTAGGCGAGGGCATTGGTTGTGTAGTGGTAGCCTTTCGATCTTATGATCGTGGGTTCAAATTACGCATTGCACCAAATTGGTTTTGCTGTTTGAAATCATTATGAGCATTATACCAGAATTCCGAAGGATGAAGAAAAACATCATGAGGAAAACGGCATGACGTAAATTAAAAAAAATCGAAAACATGTGTCAAGTGAAAGAAGAAGAAGCTTTTGAGACTGCCTTACAAACTTTTGGATTTATTATTAAAGTAACGCGTCCCAAAGCAACATATTCAGGACAAGGTCTTATAGTAGGTAACCTCGGGTGGCCATTCCCTCGAACTGTGAGAATTTTAACACACCTTTAGGCTCTTAATGCACAATAATTGCATCATCGGAGATGCACGGTGTTGTGGTTAAGTGGTCTGGGCTTGTTTCAAGGTTGACTTTTACTTGAGATTTTAATATAAACTTACTTATTACTTTCATAATAATTAAATACCATATAAAAACATTCAGCTTACTCTAGCCTGTAGCTATGTTATTTTATTTAAGTTAGTGTTTGTTAATTATGGTTTATCCATATAAAACAATAATAGGAACATTAAAAGTGAATTGATTAGTCACTAACCATTAGTGGCATCAACCAATTTATTCCTAAATCTATTAGCTACATCCTTCCCGCAAAATTTGTTGAACAGTATTAGATTTTAAATTGAGTATTAGAGGATCCCACATCAGCGTCTATATCGCGGGAAAATGATCCCATTAGGGTAAGGAAACTCCATTATGTGGTTACAACGAAACTGTGCGCGTGTGGAAACGTTATTAGGGATTCTAATCATCAGTTCAGTGTAATTGTCTCTCAAAATTAGCTATACTTTTGCAAGGTATTTTAAACTTTTATAAAAGTTAAGCTTAAAAATACAAGCAAACGCTTTCATAAAATTAGTAGATGTTTTAATGAAAAGATATACAGGATTACGAGATGTCGGAAATTAAGTATACATAAAAAAATGTCTAGATTTGTAAGATACTAAACAGTCTAGACGATTATTTAAAGCTTTAGCGCCAGTGACAGAGAGGATGAGGAGTAATAGGTTAGCGTGGTATGGGCATGTTATGCGGAGGGAAGAAAGTCATGTTACAAGGAAAGTGCTGAATATGAATGTGGATGGATACACGGGCAGAGGAAGGCCTAAGAAAAGATGGATGGATTGTGTGAAAGAGGACATGCGTATGAAAGGAGTGAATACTGAGATGACGAGTGATAGGAGAAGATGGAAGAGGAAAACATGTTGTGCCGACCCCACCTAGTGGGATAAGGACAGGAAAATGATGATGATTTAATATGCTAACTTACCCAAAGTTCTAATTCCAGTGGCTTTGGCGACAGCGGATTTTTTCTGGCAATTGCAATCTCAAGATCGGTCCCACGCTTCGCGTCCTGAAAATGAATTGCTATATATGAATATTATGGACAGAAAAAAAATTTACTTTTATTATTTTAATGTCATAATGTGTGTTTTATATTACGATGTTTAATAGTTGTTTAAAAAAATCTAACGAGTCTTTAAAAAAATATTGCGCATTTTCAGAGGTACTTCGCAAACATCAAATTTTGCGCAATTTCACACGAAGCTAAAATCTAGTTAAGGTAAAAAAGTATGAACAAAATGATGTATCGAATTCACAAAAATGTGTTGTATTATCTGCATAGTTATAAATCATGTCCTTTAATAAAGTGCGCGTTAATTCCGATATTCCGTATCGTCTGCTGCTGTCATCGTCATCAATCACGAACATCACGAATGTCTGCATCTGGCGTGCTCACATCTATTATGTGTACCTATAGATACCCGTACTTGAATGAACCCGTATGAATTATATAATATGTAAGAACTTAGGTGAACATTTGAGTCTTTAAAAAAATTATATGCCGTTAAGCTGCGAAATAAAGATGCGATATAAAAAATATTCAGATTGTATTTTATCACAACAAAATTAATTGAAATCATCAATTTGCAATTGGCTTCAGAACAAAAAATAGCTTGTTACCTCAGAAGACGCGAACGTTACCTAATCTTCAATCGTTTTTTTTCAATCTACAAAGCCACAGTCTCATTCCACTTCCAACTCAAAATGAGCCGACTCTAGATAAGCACAGATGAGCTCGATTAAAGGTAAGATCTCCATTTATCGACACGGAACAGCGATTTGCACGAGTCATTGGACTAAAAGCGGTGAACGAAAAATGCTACTTTGAAAAAGAAATAGGTAGCGGTCAATTTCGGCGGCATCTAAATCTGTGTCAAATGGGCCAATTTGGCTTTCGCGGGTGATTTGAAAGGCTTTTGATATTCCAGTTAGGATTTGAATAGGGAATTTTTTGAAAATGATTTCGATATTTCCTGGTGTTTGATTGATTGACGTATCCAGTTAACAAAAAATAAACCACTGAGTACCATTTGAAGGGTTTCAAACGGTTGTCGCAAAAGAAAGAATTTCATTTTATTTTGTATCTAAGCGTCTCTGTCAATAGACCCAAATAAGTCAACCCGTTTTTTTAAGTAAAAACCTATCAAGTTTAAAAGTAATTTTGTTGGTAAGTCATCTTTATTATATCAAATACTAGCGACCCGCCCCGGCTTCACACGGGTGCAATGCTACTAAATATACTAAAGAATGTCTTTATTTATATACAACGTTCACAGCTTTGTCATTAAACAATACAAACATGTTTTCGGCTTTGTTTTATTAAAAAACAAAAGATAAAAAATGGTTATTGTGGGTTATCCCTAATTAGACATATACCATCGCGGATGTTTTTGTAGACCTTTTTAAGATGTACAATACTGTAGTACATTATTTTGATATATCTCGTAGGGTTCAGCCAGGGTTTGCAATGTAAGCGCAAAAAAATGTGTTTATTTACGACATCACATTAGAAACCTCAAAATATCAGTGTTTCTCTACTATATTATGCATGTATTATACATATAAACATTTCTCTTGAATCACTCTATCTATTAAAAAAACCGTATCAAAATCCGTTGCGCAGTTTTAGAGATCTAAGCATACATAGGGACAGACAGCGGGAAGCGACTTTGTTTTATACTGTACTAGCTGCTGCCCGCGGCTTCGCTCGCGTGGTACCCGGATAAAAAATAGCCTATAATGTTAATCCAGTACATGTACTATGTATATTCCAAGTTTTGTTCAGATCCGTTCAGCTGTTTAGGCGTGTCGTGATTGAGGCACAAACATCCAAACATCGTCACAAACTTTCGTACTAGAAGGCAGCACAGGTAAAATTAGTACGCGCTATCGTTGCGTTTTGAGCTTTACGCCGGTAATTTCAAGCAAACACAACTTTTTAATTTTATAATATGTATAAGTAAGAAGTAAGATAGTGATGGAAGAAATTTAAGTAATCTGATAAATTAATCACAAACATAGGTACCTCAGGCACTAGAATGATGCTCGGCTGATGCGGAAAAATTGTATCCCTTGGCGTGGTTGCGTTCGTTCCCGTGATCGAACAAGCGATCCTAGTGCTTCTTCCCTTGGTGTTTCTGACCGACAGCCTGAAGTCCACGTATCTTCCTGGCTCCAGCCTTCGAAGGAGAATCACGTTGGCTTGACACACGGAATTGTACCTCGTACATGGCAGGGTTTCCACACCAACGTCCAGCCGACCCATTTGACCTGTGTAATTAGCATTAGGTAAATTACAATTTGTTGAAGTAGCTACTGGTACGCGCTCGTGCCTGTAGGTTTAATTAGTTTCTTAGCGGATTTGTGTGCTGAAATTTATTTGTGTAGGTAATTGAATCAGATAGTTGAGTGGGCGATAAGGTAAAACGAATGGTTTTGTAGAAGTTATATAGGGATACGAAAATTTATTGGCAGTTGGCTGAATTCTATAGTACAAATCTATTTCTATATCTATTTACAGTTTGTTATATTTTGTACGCCATTCCTAGTTGCAGCGATACAAGTTATTCTGGACTCAACTACGTCTACTAACAGATGACGGATCAAACCATAACAATGTTGTTCATTTCAAAAAACGTATAGCGCTTTTCTACAGATGACAACGTTTCCATGGTAATGAACGATCCTTCGTCCGCTAGTAGAATATGGGAACCGAGCATTAATCATCATCAAGGAACATGCTGTGCCGACCCCACATAGAGTGGGATAAGGGCAGGAAGATGATGGTGATGATGAACGAAATAAGTCCACAATTCAAATGCCCACAACTTACCAATAAGCTCAAAATGCAGGGGATAGTCGAAGTCGGGGTCCGAAGCTCGTACCCTGTAGATGACGGAGCCGACTGCTGCATCAGATGGAACCAGCACCAGCCGCATCAGGGTGCTGGGGTCGAAGACAGGGTCCCCGGCCCGCGCCCCGCCCGCCACCAGCAACACCAGGGCCAGAGCGATCGTCATCCTGAGAAGAATAAGTCTGTTAGTCAAGTCCATCTTTATTGTCGTTTCTCCGCCCTACTACTAGTCGTGTCACTAGTTCTTTCGAACTGTGGTAAAAGGATTTAAAGTGCGCCTTAAAGAAGCTCCTTTCGCGCATTTAAGTTATAAATAGCCACAGGCATTTTAAACGCCTGCCACGTCTATCACTCACAGGCAAAACAAACAATGAACTTCATGAATTCGATGGAAACTATCTAATAAAAATATAAGAAAAATACATGCATATTCCCTACTATTGCAACACATAACATCTAAATTAATGGATTTATTACAGACCTATCGAGAGAGCACTGGTGGTCTAGTTGGTAGTGACCCCGCCTTCCCATGTTAGGGTCGTGTACCACTGGATTTTGCTGTGCAAAAATATTATGTGTGCTATACCAGTACTCTCAAACGGCAAAGGAAAACATTGTGAGGAAACCCGCGGCTTAGTCAGCTCCGCACGTATTGACCATGTCTTTCTGTGGATAAGGTCGACAAAGTTGAGGATGGAACAGGTGCTGGGCAAGCCTACTCCATCCGGGCACTACAGCGTCCCGTTTGTGAAGGTAAAAGTTGCGTCCTGACACTTTATAAATCATCTACTATAGATGGTAAAAGGCCTTAGTAGTATCAAAAATGAACTGCTATTTTATTAGTTCGAATATTTATGGCTGAGTAATGGAGTGCTAAAGAAATGTAGCCGCTAGTTTATCGTATTTTCGTATTATTTCATGTAACAATGACATTATCATATTGCTGTCACGTCTAGCGAGAAAATTACTTCTAGTTTCTAAATATGGTTGTACTAGATTGGCGTCAGAGTTGATATCTAACAAATATTTGTTCATTTAGATTGGCTCGAAAAAAAAAGTTAATTTATCTTGTTACTAAGAATGCCAATTATGTGCGTGCTTCTTACTTGTTGATTTGTACAGGTAGTTCAGATTTTTTATTTCAAAACCAATTTTAGAAATAAAGGAGTTCAGGCAAAAAATTGAGTTTAGTAAATTTCAAGACCACATAAATCTATTTTTGTTTTAAAGATTGACCCAATATGAAAATTCCAAGCAATATTTTGCAAAAAATCACAAACCCTTACCCTTACCCGAAAAACATTTGCGCGAAATTCCATCAATATTGAGCGCTGATCTTAAAATTAAGTCCTATGGCAAAAACATTGTTTATGCAAATTACATTGGTCCTGTTTCAAAAGCTTTATATTAGTTTACTTCTCGTCCAAAAAACGTCTAATTAAGTTTCGCGTTTCGTCTTATCGATTTTAGGAACAAAGAACCACTGAAAAGTTATTTTTGAGAATAATATAAGAACCAAAGGAATCTGTTTTAGAATAAGGTTGTTTATATTATTGACATACCAAAACATTGTGCCTAAATTGCATGTTAGCATCTTAATTCAAAATATTTGCTTTCATCTCTTACATACATAATTATCACGCCCGTATCCCTAATGGGGTGGGCAGAGCCACAAGTAAACATAAGTAAACTTGCAGCCACTTCTGATTTAAAGTCCTAAGATGGATATGGTGGTGACAGGTGATCAGTCCATCGCTCATTTCTACTTATTAGATCAAAATATAATCAGATATCTGCCTCAAAAATAAAGTTATTGCGTACAAAATTTATGTGCGCTATTAGTACTAAGTTACTTACATAAAAAGTTCTAAAACAAGAGTAAGAACCCTCTTTGAGGAGCACATTAATTAATTCACAACACTGGTTTGAAAGAATTAGTGATACAACTAGCAGTTAGTAGTGAAACAAATACATAATACAAATCAATTTATTGACATAATAAGCATGTTACATTATAAATGAATCCTTAGGCTCCTGAACTAGTAAAAACTGTGTTTAAGGAGCCAATGGCTTCTCCCATGAGATAAGACAATTTATGTCGACAATTTAAGTGTATATCTAAAGAATGAAAGGTAAAAAAAAATAATGTAAGGTAGAAAAAAAGAAACAAAATATTAACATAGAGGAAATTGTGCGAAAATGCCGTAAAATAAAATCTGCTTGTAATTGGCCACAATTCTCAGTCTAAAAATCCCAACCGCAAATTGCGAAAGAGAATATTGTGTTACGAAACACCGCTTCTGTGCAAGGAAGCGAACTTTCAGAGACAGTAACTTGCTTAGGATGCTATCTAACTTAATTTCATTTTAATTTCATCTATGCCTTCCTAGTAGATCGGAATGATAAGGCGAGACCGACAAGAGTAATACAGGTTACTTACGCTTAAGTGGAGAGTATGTTTATGGGCGATTCCAATGATCTACTACCGGGCAACAGATAGTTCATTACCATAGCAATAATAGATAGATAAAAAGATATAATTGTTACTAACATTGGTTAATATTGTTTGTAAGCCTATGTTAGGTTTTTCTAAACACTATGTACTCGTTTACAAAAGATTAAATAAAAAGTCCGAGTATAAAACATAATAGTCTGGGTATTCAAGCATCGACTTTTGCTTTCATAATAGCTTTGAATAACTAACCTATTAGTGACGCTTTAACAATTTGCTATTTTAATTTCATCAGGTGTTTGGCATGACAATAATAATTATTATTGTTCTCTACTAACCTAAACACAAATTATATCTTTCTTCATGAATTAAAATTGATTTTTGGAAATCTATTTGTAATTTTTTTTTATTGGTTACTAACCTTCTTGTCTCTCCTTCTGAATCTTCTTGTTTTTTATTATTGTTTATTCTACTTCTATACAAATTTTGCTACAGTACTTGTTATTAAATTAAAATAATATGAATCAACCTCGTCTGTCGTTTTGAATTTACTGCACTTCAAAACCCTTTACCGTTTCATTCTACCTGTTATTTATAAAGGAAACGATAACAGTATTCATATATCTCTCTGGCATGAAGTCTTGGTTTTTGAATAAGCTGCTGCCGTCAAAACGTTAGTAGTACTAGTACAACAAAAACTACTCGTAGTCTAGTTAGAAAAACATCCTACCTAACTTAACCTGAAAGTTTTTATGCTTGTGGTTTAATAACGCTCAAACTTCTTTGCAGTCTGATAAAGTAGCCCGCATTTATGTAGATACCTTTTTTTAAAGCGTCGGTTCAGTTATTATTACATACATACATATTATCACGCCCGTATCCCTAACGGGGTGGGCAGAGCCACAAGAAATCATAAGTAAACTTGCAGCCACTCCTGATCCAAGAGTTCCAAGATGGATATGGTGAACCATGGTGACAGGTGATCAGCCCACCGCACATATAGATTCATCATGTTGGAGAAGATACTATCTCTCAGTCGACTCTTACGACATGCTCGGTGAGAGAAGCAGCTGGATGCATTCTATGTTTTTTTTTACTTCCAGACCCAGTCCAGCAGAGAAGTATTATTTTTATTATTTCAGTTATTATTTTAATTATATTTCGGACAAATTCGGTTTCATACAAAGCACGAAGTATGCCGGGGCGCACAATATTTGTGGTAGGTACTACATACTGTATAATGTTGACCTGACATTATTAATCATTTCACTACGCTGTTTCGAATGAACTTGACGAGTAGTAGCAGTACTATAACGGCCGTATTACACTGTCAGTGTTTTCTAGAAAACCATTAGGGACTAGCCTACAGTGTTCCTAGTCTTACGTTTATTTGTTAAAGTCGAATTGCCAATTTCCATTTTCAACTCCATATTGTAACACTTATTTTATGTATCAAGGTTTTGAATTCGAATGGTAAACTAGTGCAACACTCTCGGGCGTGCCTAAGTCGTGTTTTATCTACTTTGCGCACTTGTGTAAAGCTGTGTACACACTCAATAGTTCTGAATAAGTGCTTTAAAAGTACCACATCGTTAAAAACATTTCCATCGTCATAATCAGCCCACATCCACCCACAGCTGGGTATAATTATTTAGGCCTCCTCTCTAGCACGCCATTCTTTCCGATTTCCGCAGTGTCGGCAGCTGATTTGATTTGATTCTTCGCACCCTCTAGCCCTAAACGCATATTTGCAATGTTTAGCTGTGTACATAACCCACTTAATAGTTTAGGAAAATGGTTTTAAAAGTACCTCATTGATATTGAAACATTCTAAATATTGTATTATCGATTTTACACTGAGATTGAGTTTATCAAGCAAGTAATATTTTTGCTTTTAGTTCAATAGACATATTGTGTTATTTATGTTTTCAGTAATCGAGATGATGTAATAATACATTCTGCCTGTTGTTTGTATTGAAGCTTTGCTAAATATACAAGCACATACTGTATCTAGAATTTTTCAAGCAAAAAACTTAAATATTGAGGTATTGTACACATAATATGATGTGAAACAATATGTCTACTATGTCAACGTAGATCAGACGTTTCAAAAATGATCCTTAAAGTAATTTTACTGAATAAGAATTTTGACTTTGACTGTAAATTAATTTGATTAGTACCTAAACTTAAATAAGTAAGTAAGTTCGTATGAGCTAGTGGTCAGCTCTTGTGACGGAGTTTTTAGGCCGCCTAAACTTAAATAATACAGTAGGTTTACTTTTGTTGTTTTGTGGTTCATACTGATTTAAGTTTATTTAATTTTCAGAACTCTACATTGCTAACTAATGTACACGCAGCTTTATAGTTAACAAGTTCACTGGCACGTTTGCATACATGTCTGACTTGGACGAGAAACATTAGGAAGTAGACCTGAAGTTTTTATAAGAAAAAGTATATGGTACAAAATCTATTCAATAGCATAGGTACAGGCAATTCTTAAACACTTAAAATATGCGTTTTTATGCGTAGTAACTCACGCTTACTCAACTTTTTTCTCAAGCTTTCTTTGTTTCGTTTCTTCTATACCTATAAAAGAGCTTAACCTGACTGACTGACTGATTCATCATCGCCAAGCCGAAACCGCTGAAGCTAGAAAGCTGAAACTTGGAAGGTAGCTTCCTTTTATTGCAAAAGCACCCATGCGAATTGCTTGAAACTCAGTTTGAAATCTAACACGTACAAAGTCGCGGGCAACAGCCAGTAGCTAGTAGGTATACTCAACGGCAGACGTAAGTGGTATAAGTTTAATCTCCTGACGGAAGAAATGTTTGCATTTTCTACAAATATTTCTTCCTGGTCTTGTTATTGTTTTACCATGTACTCGTAGTTTTAGTACTGTGGGGTCAGGGCTATGTATGATGACCTTTGGTAGTTATTTATTAATTTATCTTCTTTCGTATGCTTATGGACTTCACCAGTGCTGATAATAATATCAACAAGCAATAACTTGTGCAAAGAGCAAAGCTGTAGCGTACAACCTACCATTGCAAATTGTTACTTTAAAAGTATTTTGTGCATGTAGAAACTAGTATGCTGGTAATATAAACTAGTTTCTAAGTTACTTACAAACTGAAAGAAAGATTCAAAATGAATTAAGTTTAATAAATCTGCAAACTATTTCCTTGGTTTAGAAATATCAAGAGAAGATGATGGAACTGTAAGAGTGAATCAGACTGCATATACCGAGAAGGTGTTAGAGAGGTTTGGCATGAGCGAATACAAGCCTATAGGAACACCAATTATTATCAAAGATGGAAAGATGGAAGTATATACGTTCACAAAATACTTTTAAGTAACAATATTCAATGGTAGGTTGTACGCTACAGCTTCGCTCTTTCCAGAAGTTATTGCTTTGTAAGTAGCTAGTAGCACTTATTTACCGAGAACTGACCCAGGAAGGTCAGTCCTAATATACGAATGTGAGCGCAATTCTCCGGAACGCGTTAAGCCTGATTCAGAACGAGGGCTGATCGTAAATATGGCGTGTTAACAACCAGCTGCGAACCAGGACTGATTTGTGGAGATAACTTCGGATTATGGTGACATTGACTTCACAAAAATAGGATATCTGAATAAAAAGTATAGACATATAGGTACAACTATACAGACAAGTATGGTTGTACCTATATTATAGTAGTTAGAACTTTAATATATTTTAGAAGAAAAAAAAAGCTTATAAATACATACTTTATATACATAATATCACAACACCTAGACCAGGAAGGAACATTTGCAGAGCATGCAAGCATTTCTCCCGCAGCGGGAATCGAATCCGCTTTTGCATCTGAGCCGAGCACTCGCCCGCCAAGCCACAGAGGTCATCTTACCTATTTTATCTCTGACACATCACAAACGCCGACCTTTCCTGCTAATTCACTCTTCATATCCTTTAAGTCTTTCCATATCTACCACAAACATAGTACAGCAATAGCTTAGGTAGGTATCTATAGTATAGCAATAGCTTAGACTGATATTGGTCTAAGATTTGCAACAAATTGCAAATCAACAGCTGATACCAACTTTGTAAAGGCACAGACAGATACGAAGTAAACTTTGTGTGGATTATAGAGCTTAGTTCACAAGCTTCAACACGCGACGAGATTTAGCGACGCCAGTCAGACAGATATTTCACCTTGGCTTGCGGCGCCAGCCGGAAGCGATACCAATGTGACTCATGTAAATCAGACATGAATTTCGAACTATTATGTACCTACACCATTCTAAGTATTCTGTGTTTGTTCCGAATTTGAGACTTGACAAAATCTTTCCCCCTCAATCACCCCTTTTCTCGCGTATTTCACCCTGGGCCCCAGGTAAATGCTTAAGGAGCCTGTGTTATGTGGTTTACTTAAATCTGGCATTCTTGAAGTGTGAAAATTTTGCACCACATGTATTTTGCATAGATAATAAATAATAAAACAATGTTTTTGTGGATATTTCACACGGCGCAATCTAGCCCCAAACTAAGCAAAGCTTCCAGATGGCTGATAGAATACTTATAATACTTTTTTATATAAACACACCATAATTAATAGTACCATATTTCTACCAGTTCTTCAAAATAAGAAATAGGCATTCCCAGTAAGCACTACGTCTATTCTAAGATTCATAAAAATATTTTCTGCTGTTGTACTGTGATGAAGCCATAAACATCCAAATAATCTCACTTTGCGATCTGTAGAATAGCAATGATTGACGTCCTAGCGTTTAATCATTAGTATTTTAGCTGTCTTCACAGGTAAAAATTGGACTAACAGGAATTTTTTTCCCTGCTATAAAAATAATAGTACATATTTTTCTTTTACAATTTTTTCAAATTCCTTTTAACAATATTCTTATCCATGTTGATTTGTTTGCTGAAAACTAAGCTCTTGATATCTTCCCAGACTTTGAAACTTGCATATTATCTGTAACAGTTTCAAACTTTGAACCTTAAAAGTCTTGAAATTCGTAGGTATTATACTAAAACTTATCGTTCAAATAGCGCAGTTTATTCAAATTATGCTCAATTCAATTTGATTTTATCTCTAGATACCTAGGTACCTATCTTGAAATATGGACCCACACATTCTCGTTGCCAATTTAACTTGTTTTGTTCGAGAAAGCAATTATGGTCCTTCGATCATTCGGGAAAGCGCAGGATGTCGGGGTATTATTATGTCGTGGTCGAGTCGAGAATACAGCTCTTAAATCATTCAGGATCCCTTCCTTGTATGTAAGGAAAGCTTTTGCTTGTTAGTTTGTACTTTTTAGACGGTATTTTTCGTAGCGTAACTCAACTTGACGTTCGCTGCGTTCAATCTAATGGATACAGATACAATTACCTATACAGATTTAAAAAGTTTGCCTTTAGTATTTAATTTCAATTGGACAATTCATTACATGATGAGATACAATAAGCAAGTATTCCCAAAGAGGGTTGACGTCAGGCAGGCGGCCGGTCATAAAACACCTTAGCCAAAACTCTTACAGCATGATCCAAGGATCATGCTGAGCCGACACCACATGGAGTGGGATGAGGGCAGGAAGATGATTGGACAATTCATTATATATATGCGTATGAAAGGAGTGAATACTGGGATGACGAGTGATAGGAGAAGATGGAAGAGGAAAACATGTTGTGCCAACCCCACCACTAGTGGGATAAGGGCAGGAAAATGATGATGAATGATGATATACATACTAAGAATAGTTTCTGTTAAGGTATTGGATAAACAGAGCTTGTTACCAGTGTCAGGTATACACCATTTGTCATTATTATTTACGAGGCTTGTGGTTTGGATGAGTAGCGGGAACAGAACCAGGCAGAACAGCGGGATACTGCCATGTTGCGAAATGGCAAGCGCACGATGTCGCGGTGCTGACCCACAGTTTTACCACAGAATTGTCGATTAAACGAACTTTAGTTATACTGACGACGTACAAAACTCATTGTTGTCACGTTCCAATGTTCCATTAACGGTCGATGGATCGTTCTTTACCACAGCATTGTCGAAAAGAGTCACATTTTTTTGTCAGAAAACGTAGACGTTTGATGTTAGTAGATTATTAGAACCGGGCGTAAATGAACTTTAGCTGCACCATATTGGCAAAGAACGACGACCGTGCTAAACTCATTGAGTAGGTACTGAGATAGTTTTTATGATATTAGATGTCAGGGTACCTACTCTCGAGCTGTAATAATGTAGCTAAGAGTGAAAGAAGCAGAGCAAGTAGAATCCCTATACGAAATCGCGTTATTTTTGTATGCGTGTATATTATATGCAGCTGAAACTAAGCTTACCTACTGTCTGGAGGGTAAGCATAGACTGATTTCTACCCAGTTGTAAACAATTGGCATGGGTGACCGCAAGTGGCATTACGAGCTGAGCGCTACCGTGCTTCAGAGGGCACGTTAAATTGTCGTTCCCGGCTTTTAATTTGTTAAGCCATGACGGAGGCCTTTAGGCGGCCTAAAAATCCGTCACAAGAGTTAGCCACTAGCTCATACGAAATTACTTACTCAGTGCATGAAAGGTGTCTTTGAGGCGCAGTTTAAATTCTAACACACTAGTGACAAGACTAGTAGTAGTTGCATTTTGTCAAACCAGGTAAAGGTCTCTAGACTATAAAAGTCACTGCTAGTGGTCCTCAGAGTAGCGTTCATAACCTGGATGTAGTTTCTATTATTTTGAGATAATCAGCTAAAGAAATAACGCCAATCCCACTCTTGGCAGACACATAACGCCCTTGGTTCCTTACAATTATCATGTTAAAGGTCTTGTTGCTCGTAAAACTGAGCTTTACAATAAACTTAAGCACAAAGCTAAAGTATACCTGGCTAACAGGGTTTGTGGCCAGTCTTGCTCTCGTATTTTCTGGTGCTAATCTGTAGAATGTCCAATTATGTGGGGTCAGCGGTGTTGTATAGGTTGAGCAGTGTCAGGTGCGATGCATAAGACTGGTGTGCATTTGTGGTCTACAATTGAGAAAGATGATAGATTGGCGATGGTTGATGATGAAGAGTCTTTAAGTACTGGAGTACACTAGTACTCACACACTGTGTATACTAACACACACTCATACCAATGGAATCGCGCGGCATTTGTTAAAAGCAATATATATCTTTCTATATCTTCTGAAGGCACATATTCAAAAACCTCTACAGAATCTCTTTCAACCATATATTGAAGGAAATGTTTTGCTATATTCTTATTCCTTACAACCTACCCTGTGCTAAAGTCGTTAAACGTAGAACCCAAGTCACGGATACTATCACCACTAAGCATGTGAGGACGTGAGCTATTGATAGCTTCTCCCGCTTATTATAAGTTCTACCTCACAACAGCATTATGTGCTGATCGATTCAAAGTGATACGGGGTCAGGTTTCCACGCTATACCATAAAATTTTATTGCTAATTTAGTTTAACTTTACGGCGTCAGTATAGGTGCAAAATAAAGGACTATCTTGCTTATTGACATGTACTATAGTGCAGCGCGTCTCCTCCGTATTTAAAGGCCAACGAAATTGAAACCTTACCTTCATATGCCTAGAATTCAGAGTCAAATAATATCCAAAGGGTTCAAGTCACGTTTCATCAGACGGCAATGGTCTCCTGAATCAAAATACGATTGTGATCCTAAACCGTGTTGTAATAAGGCTTCTTTTATGGTCCCGTGAATTCAGATCATTATCCTCGATGGTGTAAATAAGGAATCACTATACTAAACTGAAATCGTAGGAAGTCTTTTCGGCAGGATTAGCTCCCTAATCCTATATTGGGTGGATGATTACTAAATCCCTGTCTTAACATAATTAGATATCGTTTACCGCCGACGCTTTTACCACCAAAAAGAAACAAATCGATGTCAAATGCTGTTTAGTGAGATCTATTGTAAACTTTCAACCTTTCAACACCATGATCGCAAAAAGTGAGCTGGGCAGGAATCTATCTGTGCTTTCTGATTGTAGATTTCGAAATTGGAACATAAGGTAATGGGAAAATCACATCTCACAAATGGCTGTTGGCCGGCGCTGACCCTGTACTGTGTCCGTCAATGGCTATTGATTTTTCTATTCCAACTGTTAAGAACTAAGGCTTTGGAATAAATTACACGTGTTGGTTGACCGAGCTTGCAAAATAGCTCAAAGGTATTTTTATATATGACTTCTTTATATCAGGGAAGATGACAGAAAGATTAAGAAGTAATAGGCTAGAAGTGAGTGCAGCGATAACGGCTGATAGAAGGGAATGGAAGAAGAGAAGAGCATGCTGCGCCGACCCTACGTAGAGTGTGATAAGGGCAGGATTGTGACGGCTAACGTACTTGTAACACGCGATATGAAGCTAGGAGGAATCTAAGCGTTGCGAAACGCCCCGTGTATCCGTCAATGCACCGAAATCTTTGCGGTGCGGCGTCGCAATGTATAGTCATCGGCTTTTAGAGCTGATGCACACGCTTAGTCGAGTACAACCAAGACTAACGTCGATCATATTTTTATTAATCTTGATCGTTCATTACCATAACAACGTTGCTATTCTGTCAAAAAAAGAATATAAATTCAGAAAAAGCTATACATTATGTACCTATAGTTTTGAACAATTCTGCCGCCAAGTAAACAATAAAGAGTTAAAAACATAGTTTTGACAAGTTTTCTATTGTTTACAAAGAAGACTATATAAAATATGAAGACTCAAGACTGATGGAGACTACTTATACCTAGTACAGTCGCCTGAAATGAGATAATATATCCATTGCATAGTAAAATAGTGACACTCAACAGCGTAACAAAAAAAAAATATTAAATATGCAAAATTGTGCAGCCATCAACTTATTTCATGTTTTAGTGTTTTTTATTGTGTATATTATCTTTAACCGTCGTGAGACCATATTCAAACTGTGACCATAATCAGTCTCCCTTTGGTTTCTCGACTATACTAAACTATACTAATACTCATGTTAAGAGTTCTTTAAAAACTTAGGGTGGTGAAAGAATTAAGCGCTCTACTAATAGGCTCTTTTCATGCACTTGACATAATGTTTTTGAACTTTTTATGTTCTAACATGACCGGTTTCCGTTCGATGTTTGCCTTCGCCGTTTGAGAACACTTTTGCTCACACATTTTTCAAACAGAATAATCCTTTTTGGTGCACGACCGTATTCATACCTTACTGCACTACAAAACCAAATTACATAGAAATCCCATAGTTACTAATTCCTAATGAAGATATCGTTCTAGATAGCAGTTGGCTAACTTATAAAGGTGTATTGATGGCGTGCAGTTCGTGACCTCTATATAAGGTCTATCGGGCCGCTGTAAATCTGAAAATGTTTATGGCTAGGATCACGTGAACTGAACTTTGACCTCATTACCAGTTTCGAATAAGTCCTTGGTCACAATGATACTTTGCGGCAGAGAGGAAAGGCACAAACGAACAATATTTCTTAGTTTTAGGTATTTAAACGATCTATATCTAGTAATATTGTAAGTAATAAAACGTCCTAAAACCCAAATAAATCATAGTGGAAAGCCATGTGACTTTGCCAGCTTTGTTTTTTTACCAGACTGCGAAGGAGGTTATTGTGTTTGGAGCTTAGGTATGCTATGTATGTATGTGCATACTTTTGGTTGAAATTGTAGTCTAAACGGCTGGACGGATTTTTACAAATGAGACGTTGTTGAATTCTTTTAGACTGAATTTGACTTTGACAAATTCATCACCATCATGGTGTCGAAAAATCAAATATGGCAGATGTAAGTACCTACCTACTATATTTCTACGCAATCGGGTTTTTTTTATTTTTTTTCAATAAATATTTTATTCAAACTTCATCTTCTCGCTGCGTCCCGTAGGAATTTAATTTCCAAAATGCTTTTAGTTACTTTGTGCGATACACCATTTTGACCAAGTTAACTAGCATTGTTTTTATAATATTATCAACCCTAACCTATTACTTTATCAAAAGTTCCCACACAACATTTGTATCATTATAATAAATAGCCACACCTAAAAATAAATTTAAAAACCTATCGTTCAACAAAAACATTTAAAACGCTAAAAAGGAGTGGGAGAGCCAAGGGTGTGAAGGTCAAATGCGTACTTTAAGTCCGACAAGCAATAAGGTGTGATGGATTAGGGGTCAAATATTTGCGCCGGCAAACCTCCTCAACCATTAATTTGCAGCGCTAGTTAAGATTCTCATTATTTCATTTTGTTAAGTAGGTACTATGGAGCTTATTTATTTTAAAAGTGCTGAAAAGGAATTTGTTAAAATTAGTTTTTGTGTGGTTATTGTCAGGTATAACCAATTTTTAAGGCAATACTTTTGGCAAAACATCGTGAGGAAACCCGCGGCTTAGTCAGCTCCGCACTTATTGACCATGTCTTTTCTGTGGACAAGGCCGACTAAGCTGAGACGATGGTATAGGCGCTGGGCAAGCCTACTCCATCTTAATTCGTCCCGGGCACTACAGCGTTCCGTTTGTGAAGGTAAAAAGTTGCCTCCTGACGCTGTATAAATCATCTACTATAGATGGTTAAAGGCTTTTTTTTACTTTGGGTAGCCATATTCTACTACAGTTCCTTTTTCAACAAATAGGGTCTATTATTTTTACAAGGAGCTTAGCTTGTAAGTATTTTTTTACAATATCCAGGTTCTTATATGGTGTACAATATCCAGGTGTCTGAAAGGGCTTAGTGATTTTCGGTAAAAAAACAGTGCAATGGAAAGGTCTATTCTCTCTAGTCCTGTCGCTAGTTCTTCTAACCAGTGTGGTGAAAGGTTTTGAATCGGACCTCAAAGGTTCCTTACTTTTTATTCGTCTTTGAATGTCCGTTTTCTTATGTTTTCCTTCACCGTTTAAAAACCGAAAAAGGCGCTAAAAAACACAAATAAAGGATAATCGAAAGTCGCTATCACTAGCTATTAGTGTTTATTGTTTTAAAATGAAACGTAACAATTATTGGCAAGACTTTGAGCCCGAGGTAATCTACTCGTGATTTCGTTATCAGATGTGAACTAAGCTTCGGTAATCGAAGGCGGGTCGACTAACGAACCAAGATAAAAATGCTCTCGATAAAACTGATTAATTGATAAAGTTGATTAATAGTTTAATCGATTTGTTTATTTCGTAAGGCTAATGACAGGTTTTGAGAAGCGGTCACCGTAATGGTCTTAATACAAAAATGTTCTTATATTTTTCTGGTAGATTTTTATTCCGCGTTAAAGGACGTTACTTCTCTGCTGGACTGGAAGTAAAGAAAAAGCATAGAATGCGTCCAGCTGCTTCTCTCCCCAAGCATGTCGTGAAAGTCGACTAAGACCTCTCAGAAATGATGGACCACCATATCCATCTTAGGACTTTAAATCAGAAGTGGCTGCAAGTTTTCTTATGTTTACTTGACTGTGGCTTTGCCCACCCTATTAGGGGTACGGGCGTGATAATATGTATGTATGTTAAAGGATAGAAAGAGAAGATGACTATGATGATAGCATTCGCCTGCAGCTCCGCTCGCGTGTTGTCTTCCCGGATAAAGAGTAACCTATAAGTAATTATATCATTCTGTTCAATCTAGGTCATTCAGTCGATACTAAGATGTGTGGGAATAAACACACACACACACACACACACACACGGTAGGTGTTTGTGTGTGTGTGCACTTTCGTATAATTATTGTATGTATTGTAGTTTTGTATGAGCTAGGGGCCCACTCATGTGACGGAATTTTTAGACCGCCTAAAGGCCTCCGCCACGGCTTAACGACTTCAAAGCCGGGACCGACAATTCAACATGCCCTCCGAAGCAAGGAAGCGCTCAGCTCGTAATGCCACTTGCGGTCACCCATCCCAATTGTGACCGCGCACAACGTAGCTCAACTTTAACTATCAATCAAGAACGCCTAAGCAAGCTACGCCACGGACGCTTCGTATAATGATATAATTGAACAGAGTAAACAATAAATACTATTTAGTAGTAACTTAGAATTTCCGTGCAGTGACGCCTTATTATTATTACGGTCATGTTTTTTAGTGCACCGGACTATTTGGTGATTTGTCATGTGTGCAGACTAGACAAGACATTTTATACATAACAATTATATCAATCATGTTTAACTTGTAAGCGGATGTTGCTGTTTAGTCTAGACCAGTTAAATGTCATCTGGTGTACACTCAACAACAAAACTAATTTAATTATTTTGGACACAGTGATTAGAAAGAGCCAGTGACACGTATCACGTGACAAGTGATAGTTCTAAATTTAATTTATATTTTTTGTACTGGGCACCGTAGTTTATTCCCAGTTCAAATTCAATAAAAAAATTACTAGAATGATTCTCTGTGTCGCGGGTATCAGAAACTACGAGTACCATGGTACCACAACATCCAAACCCGGAAAAAATATTTACAGAACATGAAAACATTTCTTCGGCAGCGGTAATCGAATCCGCGCCTCTTGCGTCTCTGCCGAGCAATCTCCCGCCACATCACCGAGGCCGTCAATATAATATTGATGATATTATAAATACCTTATAAGTAATTATGTGGCTCATACATAGTAAACTAAAACTTCCGATTGATCTCTATGGAGAGGCCAACTTCCGACGTCTATGAAAGCTGTCACACTTTAATAATGTAGAGCATCTTATTGTAGCTAACTGTATAGTACGTGTTTGGTTTCTAGGTCGGTTGTGTAACTGACATCTGGTACACTTGATGAAGCACTTTCTTTGGTCACGTCTTAAAGGTTCACAATTTAGCAGACCTTTTAATACATGTTTCGTGCCAAAGGGCCCTTAATGAGAATAAGTGGTATTACACACGGAAAAGTAGATTAAGTACTAATGAACAGCTTTATATTTTTACTGGCTGCCGCCCGCGGCTTTACTCGCGTGGTACCAGGTTAAAAAAAGCCTAAATGTTAATCCAGTACATGTACTATGTATATTCCAAGTTTCATTCAAATCCGTTCAGCCGTTTAGGCATGATTGAGGCACAAACATCGTCACAAATCCTCACAAACTTTGGCATTAATAATATTAGTAGGATAATAATTAATAGTAGCTGGGTACAACTGGGTTCTGACTGTGATCAGATGTGTTTATAAAAATGCTAGCTGCCGCCCGCGGCTTCGCTCGCGTGGTACCAGGTTAAAAAATAGCCTAATTGTTAATCCAGTACATGTACTATGTATATTCCAAGTTTCATTCAAATCCGTTCAGCCGTTTAGGCATGATTCTGGCACAAACATCGTCACATCCTCACAAACTTTCGCATTTATAATATAAGTAGGATAACAATTGAGGCAAAGTGGGCTATCTGCATTTTTTCAATATTGATCTTTGTATCAGAATCTGCTCTAGACGGTAAAAGTTATAGCGCAATAGTGGCCTAAAATTACTTATGTATTTTATTTTTCCATGGATGGCAGCATTAAATAGAATGACCAATGACATTATTTAGTAAAGTTACACATATCAAAAATCAGAGCTACTGTTATTTTTTTGCAATGCAAGTTTTTGTTTTTGTAGTTAGGTCACCCTGGCTCTCATGGCCTCACTTAATAGTAGCTGGGTACAAGTGGGTACTGATTGACTGGGTATGTGTTTATAAAAATATTGGCAAGATATTGGTGCGTTTTAGCTATACGTTTTTGTCAAATAAACTATATACTATTCCAAAAAGTGGGAATAGTTTCTAGAATTGGTTTTAATTGAATTCGTGGACAACGTCCACCTTAGAAACCTAGGCTGTAGTCACGATCATTTTCTTACAAGGTTGGTAGCTACATAGCTAAATGACGGTAATTGAAGTAAGAACTGACAATGTTCGGAAAAACGGTTCAATATTGCTTTGAAGTAGAGCATTTACTGAGTAGGTAATAACTGCGTTGAATGGATACTTACAATAAATAATAATCAAACCCAGCATTTGAGCTATTCTGTCTTTGTATAATAACACAGTTGGTACCTAGTTCATGCAAGGAAATTGCGTACTTTAAGCAATGCTCAATTATGCTTAATTAATTGAAATCGCCTGGTATTAGTCGTGGTCCACCTGCTTAGTCCATCTTGGCCAAGTTCGCTTTTTATTGCCCATGCCGGTTTCCTTACGACGTTTTCCTTCACCATTTGAGAATACTGGTATAACGCAGATAAATTTTTGAACAGAAAAATCCCTTGGTGCACTACTGGATTTGAACCCACTTAGGATCGGAAGGTGGGGCCGCTACCACTAGACCACCACGTTACTATACCGGTATTTTAAACGATAAGATTCAGATAACGTAAAGGTCTTCGTAGGTATACTCTTTACAAATCGTATTGTATATCAAATGACTTCTAGTATCGAGTTTATCTTTAACAAAGAACGGTGAACTCATTAGCAGAGTATAAGCAAAGTTCTGAATGAATTCTCCTTTTCAACTGTATAAAAACGGGGAGATTTTTGACTCCGGTGACTCTGAAACCGTCGTCAATGTAAATGTAATTCAATGCCTAATCCATTACATTCAGCAGAGCAAACAGACACGTTCCTATCTTCCTACCTTTGTCCTAGCCGTCCAGTTTATAATGATCTCTTATCTAAAGGCAGTGGAAAAGGCTGGGAGTGTCCAAAGAGACCCAGGTACACTGGTTTTAAAACGTCAGATTGCTCAATCACATCTTGTGAGAGTAAATATAGTATAAACGTGCGTTTATTCATGCGTAAGCAATTACAAGTTCTTTAAAAGGATATTGTATTAATATTGAAAAAAAAAAGTGTCGATTAAATTATAAATGCCAATCCCAATGTGCTACTATGAAATAACCATTGTGTAATATTTTTTGTAGATATCGCGAGTTTTAAGCCGCCGAATCGGTAGACAAGACACCCTAAGAAAACATGAATGTACTGTGGGTATATGATAATGTGGGCTGATAAAAGCTGAAAGGATAAAAAAACTGACTTTTCATAAGTAGATTACTTTTCATAAGCAGACCGATAACGTCTGCTTTTTTCGATTTATGTATGTTTGTATTCACGCTGTAACGGCTGAACTGATTTGAACAAAACTCTGAATACACATAGTTCGCATATCGAAATAACATAAATATAGACTTCTTTTTAACCAGAAACAATAAAAGCAAAGCCGTGGGCGGAAACTAGTGATCACTAAGAGAAAAGAAGCTTTAGAACAAGAGGACTGTTCATACCTACGTTTCCTTGTTCAACAATTATGACTCTAATAGGTTTCACAATAGTAAGCATTTTTGCTCAACGCTGAGTTGGTTTTGGAACAATGAATATTATTCCGCTAAGAGGTTTATGTGTTTTCCGTTTATCGTCCAACATGCTAATGTGTTGTAATAGTACTAATGTGAGTTTTGTGTGGATCCGTGTGATGTGGGTTGGCCTCGTAAAACTTAGGGGTCAAAGCAGACTCTAACTTTTTTTTCATAAACATAAGAAAACTTGCAGCCTCTTCTGATTTAGTCCTAAAATAGTATGTGCGGTGAACCATGGTGACAGGTGAGCAGCCCATCGCCTACATTCCCCCTTAGTCGACTTTTACGACATGCTCGGGGAGAGAAGCAGCTGAACGCATATGAAATAAATATGTTTCGATGTACACAAACTGTAAATATAAAATAGATTTGTGGGCCTCTAAGATAAGAACGTACCTACTAACGTTCATTTGGTTTTAAAACCTTACTAATTATTGTTAGCTTACTTTGTATTACAATTATTCTAAATCCGTTTTGAAATATATAATTGTTAAAATAAACTCCTTTGTATTTCAACCTTTTTTGTAGAACTCATTTGAAAAGTTACCTTTCACGTTTTGATAGATAAAAACAATTGAACTTTGGCGCATAAATTGGCGGTCGTAGGTTTACAATAACGTTTAAAATGCAAAAGATGAATGAGGAAATTATCTAGAAGTTAAGTAAAATACTGAAATAAATTAAGTGGAGTCATTTTAACTGCATTTTATACTTGATTACCCGAACTTTTTCAAAAAATATAATATTACGAAAGTTCTGTATGTTTGTTTGCGTTTAAATTCTACCCAAACGGCTCAACAGATTCGAGTGAAACTTTTAAGCTACTATAATAGTAGCAATAGTAGTACTATTCAAGTAACATGCGAGCGAAACAGTAGGCAGAAGCTGTAATCTAAGTAATTGGTAAATAAACCTGCTCCAATGTCATCTGAAACCTGAAGTTTCCTAGGCCCAAGACAATAGCGTTCGAGAAACAGATCAACTCATTTATTCTAAGTATTCTAACTTCCAGTACTGGCCATTACAAAAAGCCATTCTCTATTGTCAAGACCGGTTCGACAGTTAGCTGGTCATTATTGGCCTTTTATTTTTGCAATTACACCTACTGTGCATTAAATGAGCAATTTTGAAATCAATTGGGTTGCTAGGTATTTTTACACCTAGCAACACAATTGAATTTAAAACAGCACAGGCATGTTCTAAAAAGTTTGAAGAACATCCAAGCGAAGCGTTCTTCGGATTACTGTATCAGTAGAAAAACACACTGTTGATGCGCCTGAGGTTGAGTTTAGCTTGCAGGGAATTATTAGAAGGAAAACCACGATACGTGTACACTCTTCAATGGTTTATTGCGACTGTTTTGCCTAGCGTTAGGCGTTTGAATATAACCAAAACGTAAAAGCTTAAAGTGATACAAACAAAATAAAAATAAGTATGAATAGGTACAACACAAACTATACGAAAAATCCACAATACAAAATGTCAAGATATCTTTTTTAATTTACCAAGGCCTCATAAAATTGTAAGTCTACGTTACAGTGCAACACACTTGCGGTGGGCGTCTTTGATTTGTCCAATTACAGTGCTAACGAGACGCCTCTCGGTGTCGGTTCGATTACTAGGTGTTTTGTTGGTGTGTTACCGTTAGCTTGCGTTTTACAAGTACATAATACGTGTGGGTATCAGTGGGCCGATGTTCACCGTAAACCGTTGAGTTTACGAAAGAAACGATGTAATATAATCTGGAGTCTATACTTATCCACTTTGTTTAGGGATCTTCAAGTTTTTGGTGATATTGCCACAAATAGGACATCCTTGAAAAAATGGTAACGGGTAAGTTGGAGGAAAGTAACCAAGTAGATATTTTTTTTACAATTTCTGTGGGGTTATCAACAGTATTCAAAGGTTTTAATACAAGACGTCACAGGTAATTTTAATCTTAGTGTTAAATTTGAGCAAATTAATTGTGCAAATGCAATTGCAAATTAAGCAGTGTAAAATCCGTATTAGTTGTCAGCAAAACCAATGGTTAACAGAAAATCCCTGATCAATGTTCTGATATACTAATGGCTAAGGCAGTAAACAAGCGAAGCGTTTTTCATAGGCTCTACATTATTACGTTGACACTTTTGATAGAGAGATAGATGTTTATATCTGGTTTACCATCATTAGTGTAAAAATTAAAATCAGCTTTGGCCGCGTTGGTCTAGTAGTACTATTTTTGATTCAAAGGCTGTTAGTTTGAATCCCGGCCGTGTACGAATGTATAACCCATTTGGAAAAATTATAAAAATAATAGTGTGTATAGTAGACCAGTCTAATTCTAATTATAGTAGAACAAAGATCTGCACTGACGTCCCGCGGTGGGGTGTATTGTGCGTATAGACCATGTCTTTCTTGTGGCTAATTATTGACTCACTAAGTTGAGGAGATGCTATGTTATATCATCATCATTTTCCTGCCCTTATCCCACTAGGTGGGGTCGGCACAACATGTTTTCTTCTTCCATCTTCTCCTAGATGCTATGTTATATGTTAAACATTATTTGTTTTGTTTTTACCTCGATTCGTAAAATATCTTAAATTTTCACCTAAGTGCGTTCACACTGTTTAATCTAAAAAAAATCGCCCTATCAAAGTTGTAATTTATCCAGCATTTAAATGTATATCAAATACAGATTACCTTAATGAAAGCTTTTAACACTGTGGGAATGACCGATTGCGTCATAGCAACGGCGACATAGATCCACCTGTCTCGCTCTTACTCTACGGCAATGAGAGAGATGGGTGTATGAATAAATAGGAGTTATTTTTCATTCGGTGACATTTATGGACAAGATTGAATAGTAATAAAAGTTTGTCTTAGTTTATGCAGCGGTGAAAAAGTAAAGACACATCCCAAAACTTATTGGTTTAGTAACAGCAAAGTGAACTGTGGTTATGATGTCATAGGTCACCCATCCATTTGGCTATTGTACTGAAGATCAATGCTACTATTTTCACAGAATAGTAATGTTTTCAGCTGGGAAATGCATACGAAACCTTTTAAGAGCAATTTATAATTTTTAACATGGAACAATATAAATAGGCTTCTATTTACCCCAGTATAAGGAACATAGAAGAATTAAAAAAGTAGATTTTTGGCTGATTACCTTACGTTGCTATAGTAATTTAGCATCCGTAGTCTGTCGAAGACGTATCACTGTTTGCAAAGCGACAAAACCCTTAAAAAATAAAATAATAATAATATTGGTAATGGGCAATTGGACATCAATAAGTAAGTCAGTCAATTAGTCACGACAAAGACTCTTACCCCCGAATACTCAAACGCGACTCAGAGTTGAGCACGTCTCAAGTCACGGTTTTTTGACAGTTTTTGATGAAAATCTGTCAAAAACTCGTCACTTGAGACGTGCTCAACTCTGAGATACGTTTGAGTATTCGGGGGTTATAGTACTAAATTTAATAGTGATTTACTCAGAAATATGTGTCACCTAATTTTAGTAGTAAAGAAGTTACTTCGAACCTTATTAAATTGTAAAAACATAAAAGAACCACTTAATTGTCTATTTCACGGTGAATTAAAATAAAACACGAGTTTTTTTGACGTCTAATTATAAATGTTACTAGGAAAGTAGGACGAAGTTTTTGTGGAATAAAAATAGAACCGTGATAATATTTTTTAGGTTTTTATTTCTAGACACAAGTTACGTAGACTGGTGATGTTATAATAATTAGAGTAACTTCCACAAATGTGTTTGAAGAGTTTGGAAATAACGTTATTTACAAAACATTTTGAGCAAACAAATGTAACTTACATTAATCCGAACCCACGAGCTTCTAATAAAAAGTCGGGTTACGTTCCACTAGGACAAAACTGGATCTATTATAAATAAAGAATTATTATTAAAAGCCCGTTAAGTCTCATGATAAAGTTCTTATAATATCATCTGGATCGTATCATCACACATTTTACCACAAAGAAATACCACAGGTTACTGCGTCGTTAGTAAGCATAGGGGATTAGTGAGAAATTATTACAAGCTAGTCGGTTCCCGAAATGGAATTATAAATAATTTTAATAACGGTGTTGGGACAGGCTTGTCGACACGACAATGCCCTGGGCACCGGATGCCAAAGATCACCTTCTATTACCATAATATAATTCTATCTCAACAGAATCCGATCCCAAACGTCAACGTTTCGTCCAATAAAAGTCTGGAAATCGTTTTATTATCGAGTTTTTATCTGTAGTTTTGTTAGCACTTTTATATGCGTTGAAACTTGGAATGGGATAAAGTTGTTGAAAAAGATGGCCGCTTTCTCCCACGTAGGATTATTTGTTACTTGCTTTGGGAATTTTGTAAATGTCCTATTTTGTAGAAAGATTACCTATTTCTAAATTCCATGGCTTTACTTTTGAAATTTTGCTAAGAGGTGTTCGAGTTCAATAAAAAAATCTGAATGTGAGGGTGTGTGCATATTTGTGACTGAATCACGACGTAATGATTTTTTGTCAGTAGTATCTGCATAGGGCACCTACTACATACATAAAACGTACTAATGGGTAGAGCATTGCAATTATAGTTGCTAAATTACGCAAGCTACAATCTTGCATTGCCTAAAAGATAAAAAAAAACAAAAGCGTAACGTGTATTCACTTTTCTAGAGAAAAAAGTCAATTATTCTAAACCAATATTCATTTCCCAGATTCAAGTGTGGCTTACAGGTACCGGGAACTCATAGCTAGCAAGCAGTACGAGTACACAATTTAATGAGAGCCAGCACAGATCGTTATGTCCGACTCATGTGTATTATTAAGCCCTAGAAGGAATGCACAGGGTAGCGGGGTCACCGACAGAAGTAGCTGCACAGAAGAAACAATAGTACCTAATGCCTAAACAGGAACACTACTACTACTGCACTAAAACTGGTTGGATAAATCTGTGGCGCGCAAGACTTCACTTCACTTCACATAGTAATTTTGATTTTGTTCTAAAAGTTTTAAAAACCGCCTGAAAATTTGTGTAACTTATATCGTCCCCCTGTTTATTTAAAAAAATCCTGAAGCACGTGTCCATTTATTTTGTATTTAAAGTATCTTGACCAAGTTTCGAGCCAATCGCACCATCCGTTAAAAAGTTCTTCGAAAAATCCCGTCTTAGTGGGTGGTTTTGCTATAAATGGAAGCTACCTTCCAAATTTCAGCTTTCCAGCTTCAGTAGTTTGGCCTGTGCGTTGATTGCAGGAAAATGCTTATTGTTTTATATAAGGTATTTTCCCTCTGTGTAGCATAGTCGTGGGACATCCTGTATACAGATAAATACTGTCTTAGGTTTCACGCCCCATTCGATTTAAGCGAACCGCCTCATCAAAAAAGCAGTCTTGTCAGAAGTTTTCAATTATAAATATTTTGTTATGCTTTTTGTGTACCGAGACGGTAACGGTCCTGTTATAAAAGGAGGAAGGTAGTAGGTGGATGGTCCGTTCAGTGGAAAAACTTAATTTAGAAGTCGTTTAAGAAATTGGACGTGTGAAAATTGGGTCTTAATACAGCATTATAGAGCTCAATATTCTCTAAACACTGATTGAATATTTCTATAGCCCGCAAGTAGCGGGTGCAGCCACATGGGATTGACCTTAGGGCATCAATTTCTAATAGGCTCGGGTGAATATCGATCGCCTATCGGATTGGGTATAAAAGGTTCGTGGTAGGTTTCGCCTACGTGATTTTTACATAAGGAAGTTCAAATTATGTAACTGGTCGCTGGTTTGATAAGGTTGTGGTTTAGTAATTATCTAACCAGAGTAACAAAAACTATTGTTCATAATTTATAACAGACTAAATACGGAACAATTTTTATAGTTTTAAAATTGACTATTGGTAAAAACGTTCAATAGCAATAAAAATACATTAAGTTATTAAAGTTTCAATGCTTTTTTGTTCAAGAAGAGTCTATTATGTTATTTTTAACAAGTCCTATTGCAAAGCCAAGATCGTTTGATAGTCGGTTACCGATACCATCTGACCTATGAACCTCTAATAATCGTGTCGAACTCAACTATGTACAGTGGAAGACAAAAGTGCTTTACGGTTAAATTGGCTTTTAAGATACTTTTTGCGTTTCTTCGTGAAGATGTAATAAAACTATGAATTCAAATTCATAACTTTTTGCTGATGTTTACGAAGTATAAAACGTGACCGAAAAAATACTTATCTAAATCAATGTTCATACTTTTTTTATGTCACTATAATATCATCTAAAATCATCTAAAAATAACTTGAAGAGTTATTTTATGAATGTAATAAATTCAACATTTTTATCATAATTTGTTAAAATTGAACAATACTAAAAGTTGTGTAATTCTTTTTTGCTAGATTGCGACAAATAGTGACAGGTCGAGTTTAAAACAGTAAATAACTTTGTAGCCAATAGTACTGACGAACTATTTATTCTTATCTGTTATAGTCCACGGGGGATTATTGTTGCTCCTTATCACTAATCTTTTATCTCATTGTGTTTGACACCTTGATGATAATAAGATTTCGATTGGTATTAGATCACTGATTGTCTATCTCACTAAGCATGAATAACTTGTGCTTAAATCATTATGGTACACGGAAAGCAGAAAAAAGAGAAGAATGCATTGGGGTAGCAAAATGCATCATCATCTGCCAGCACATTGCCCACTTTATGTGGAAACAGTACTATTGTAAATCTACTACGCATTCATTATAAAATTACTTATAAACCTTTTCAGTACCCACAGCACAACTAAGTTACACTATTGGCATTACCGTAACATTTTGTCGGTATTAAAACAAAAGAGAGACCCTTGCTAGGTCATCATCATCATCTTTCTGCCCTTATCCCACTCTATGTGGGGTCGGCACAGCATGTTCCTTGGATCATGGATCTTGGATCATTTTATAACCGGCCGCCTGCTTGACGTCAACCCTCTGGGAATACTTGCTTATTGTATCTCATCATGTTGGAGGATACTATCCCTTAGTCGCCTTTTACGAAATGCTCGGGGAGAGAAGCAGCTGGACGCATTCTATGTTTTTTCTTAGACCCTTGCTACGAAAAATTAACAATATTTACAAAACAGTAGATACAATAGATGCTAAAAATGCTACACAATCGTGCAGCATTTTTACCGAACTACCAACTTCATTATTAAGATGTCTTGGAGTTATGAGCTTCTGCAGCTAACGTGGTTCAGTGAAACTGAGGACTTTAAAAGTCTGTTCAAGACAAAAGGTAAATTAATAAAAAAAAATTGTTTAGTCGTATAATGTCGTTCTATCTAAAAAAAATCATTATCATCATCCACAGCGTCTTTGCCCACTGCTGATCATATGCCACCAGATGGCTGATAGAATACTTATATACTTTTTTTTTAATAGATACTTATAATACTACAACACCTAGACCCATTAATAAAAACATAAGGCATACCTAAGTATTACCAATCGTATAATTTTCTTCTCTATAACAAATAGTATAGACAACTTTTAATACTAGAGCTTCAGCTAGAAAACTAACAAACAAAGGCTCATATTGGTGAAGGCTGTGGTTGCAATAAATAGTTATTTGCGATAGCGAAGCCTGTCGTCGTAAGCTACAATCAGGCGGGTCCGGTCAACTGCCGCCGGCATTGTTCCCAAGCCTAGGGAGGATCTATCGATTATCGATGTTTACGTCATTATCATCAGTAGCTTGAAAAACGAGACTGGACGTAGAAGTGGACGTCTCAGCTCGAAAAATGAGCCAATACGCAGAATAAATAAGTAAATAAATAAATAAATAACACCGAACTGTCACATACATAGTCCTGACCCCACACTAGGATTCCCTGTGTTGTGGGTATCAGAAACTACGAGTACCATGGTACCACAACACCCAGACCCGGAACAAATATTTACAGAACATGCAAACATTTCTTCCGCAGCGGGAATCGAACCCGCGCCTCTTGCGTCTCTGCCGATCAATCGCCCGCCACGCCACCGAGGCCGTCATTTAGTGTGGATTTATTTACTCAACGGTAACTTTCGCCTAGGTACACTCAGGTGGTCGTTAAAGAAATATCGATAAAAGAGTTAATCGATATTTTTAAACAGCTCAAGTTTTAGTACAATTAAATCGGTGATAAGTATTTTTAGTTTGTTTGAAATAACGAGCACAATAAAAAGCACAATAGTATATTCAAAATAGATAACGAAATAAATTCTTTAACCACATTAATTCAGAAGAACTATTCTGACACGAGTAGCAGTAATAATTTCAAACATAATAATTGTAATTTTTTTCTTATCTGTCATTCAATCGACATTTTTTTAATGTTGCGTTAATTTTATCGATAAGAATCCAGGAAATACACATCACTAACGCACAACACGATTATATTTGCTCAAGACAAACCAAACCTACCCCGTAAGTGATGAATGCATCCTTTGCTATAGTCAATTGAATCATTTTATTTGTAATTGAATTGACTGCATTGGAATCATAGAGTATGAGGATTTAGAATCTTAAAACAACTACTGAATGTGTGCAATGTATTTCTACGTTTTCTTTTTGGTTTAAATTATTATAGATCTAGCGTTCGTGCCATTTTTTGACGTGTCAGTGAGCACCGCGCTGGTTTTAAAACATGCAAGTTTTTCATGGCAACTAGGTACCCCATAACCTTAAAGAATGCCTACTTTTTAGGGTTCTGTAGCCGAAGGGTGCCAACAGGACCCTATTTACGTTCGTCTGTCCGTCTGTCAGCGGGCGGTATCTCATGAACCGTAATAGGTAGAGAATCTAAATTTTCACAGAGTGTGTATTTCATTGCCACAATAACGACAAATAAAAAATAAATAAATATTTATGTACATTTACGATAGTACGGGACCCTTCGTGTGTGAATTCAACTCGCACTTGATCGCTTTTATAAGGTGATTCATGTACTATAATATATTTTATTTATGAGTAATGGAAAATCTTTTAAAGGCGCTACTAGGCACAATCTTTTAAAGAAAATGAGTCTTAGTCGAAAATTGGGCAGGACACTTGGGTAGAATGTTGATGCTTGCTGTAAAGCTTTGGCCGAGTGATCTAGGACAGGTCAAAGAAATCCAAGATGTCTGACAGCGCGTAGATTTGACGATATTTATTATAGAATCACTTGCAAAATCTGTACGAATCTCTAGATATTATTCCAATACTGCCGCCCTTATCTTTCAAAGTTATGTCCTGTCCATCCAAAGGTTGCCTGAAACAGATCGCTCTTAGCGATAAGGCCTTGTAATAAGCATGAATATGTTAAGTGCCTTTTTTGTTTTATTTTAATTTTATTTGATGCTTATCTTGTGTTTTTACAATAAAATTAAATTGTATTGGTGTACTCTTATATTACGCACCAGAGGAGGCTGGAAAATTCAAAAGTAAACCTATTACCCAACAGTGGATGATACCCGGCTGAAATGATGATGATGACAGGCCTGGTTATCCACACTAAAATTCCATTTGGATCGCATGTATATCAGTTTCCAATTTCATTCGTGTTTGTTATACAATTTTACAACAAAGCAATAGATTCCGATCAGTCATTGAAAGATTTATGACGTAGCATAGACCAGTTTATTATAAGGGAAGCATGCGTGCTACGAGACGCGTTTTAAAATTATAATTTACGACTTATTTGAGTGTCGAAAGAGTAGATTGTGTGGGTGGAACGAGATGCATTCTGTATGCACACAATATTCAACTTTATCCCTGAAGATATAAAGATGAAATTTAAGCTTAGGAAGTTAAACAGTGAACAAAATGCGTTTGTAGCTATCTGTGTAAATGTCTTCGCATTGTTTGTGCTGGTGTAAATGCTTGTAAAGTTATTAACAACAATAAAAGACCAAGCTTGTGATCATGAGTTGAAATGGATTATATTTGACTTGTCTACTTGTTGACATGGAAAGTTTATAAATATAGTTACACCTACTTGTGTAAGCAAGAACGAGTTCTTTACAACGTTAAAATTTGAATTCGGATTAAAGTTTTGATTATTTTGATACTGTTTTATATTTCATACATTAACCCCCGAATACTTACCGAATACAACTTTGAGATGCGTTCGAGTATTCTGGGGTAAATCATTATACATTCACATAGGGGTAAGCAGAGATCACTATTTGATACAACCCTGTCGTTTGCTTCATTCACAACATTTATATTTCAGCTATAGCTATTTTAACGTTGAGCTTAAATTTACGATTAATGCTCATTTCCAATATTCTACTAACGGATAACGGATTGTTCTTTAACATAGCAACGTTGTTATCTATTAAAATCATCATATATTTTTAGACCGAGCAGAATATTGGAACCGGGTAAATGTGTAAGACTAACCTTTTTAATCTTTCTCTGTACCTCTGTCGAAGTAAATTCTAGTACTGTAAAACATCATGTAAATTAAATAGCCATTGATTAAATCGACAATGTGGATATGTAGAGAAATACGTTTCCTAGGCTTGTGCTTAGGACTAGTAGACTAGTAAGACTTTACTAGTTGCGTGGGATAGCATCTAGATACAACGATAGTTCTTACCGCTAGGTTCACAAAATAAAACGGTTTGACCTAAGATTTGAAGGCGATATATACCCGTATACACGAAAAAGGTTGGTGAACTCAAATCGTGAGTGGACTTCTCAAACTGTTTGTTTGAATGTTAGAACAAAGACAAAGCAAAAAAATCAAAATAATTAATATTGACGGCGTCAAATATCGTTATCATAGTGTCTTTATCAAATGATAATGTGAACAAAGTCGTGCTCAATTAAATAAAAAAGGTTGACACCTTATAACTAGCTAAAGTAAAAGTTACTCCCAAGACAATTATTACGGTTACGCACTAATCGGTCATATTTCATTCTTTGAAAGTAATTTACTGCTTGCCAACGCTAAGAGCAATGATATAATGGCCTATTACAGACTCTAATAAACTTATTATATTATTCAATTTGGACAAAGAAAAAAAAACGAGGAAAAATGATCGATCATGTATACATAAAAGTCTTACCTTACTCACTGACTGACAATCATAGCCTAAACCAATAGTGCTAGAAAGATGACATGATTTTTCTTATAGTAGGTACATAAAGAAGTGCATTTAGAAAGGAATTTTCGAAATTCAACTCATGTTGAATATTGAAAATTTATTTCTTGTCCTGTAGGAATAGGACGCAGGGGAAAGATCAAGTTTGTATGAAATAAATTCAATGTGGACAAAATCACGAGGCATTCTAATAGTAGCTGATATTTATCGAAAAAACCGAGACTAATTTTCTACCTGCAAGTATTTATATACCTGACAGGGTTCCACAGGGTGACCTTTGGGCATTAATCCAAGTTTTAGAGAGCCTTGAAAAAGT
Source organism: Scotopteryx bipunctaria (assembly GCA_949320045.1). Lineage (NCBI taxonomy): Eukaryota > Metazoa > Arthropoda > Insecta > Lepidoptera > Geometridae > Scotopteryx > Scotopteryx bipunctaria. The sequence continues at coordinate 4,067,852 of OX439450.1, read as the reverse complement.
TAGAGCAAAAAGTTGCGTTAAAAGCTTCTAACATTCTAGCTGTATTGACGTTATTACTTGTGACGTAAACATCTATTAGAAATCGCAAAAAAGATCGCAAGAAAAAACACTCAAGTAAAAATTAGGTATGAAAATAAAGCATTTTTTAGCACTCTCTTACAAAATGAATTCAAATAATAGAGCTTAATTTAAGAGAATTGTCAAAAAGGCAATAAGGAAGTAGAGAAACCAATTGAGTTTTTGACAAAGTCCCATTTATTTGAACATTGATAAATTATGCTAATAAATTAAATTACCGTCACAGATATCGCTTTAAAAAGGTGCAGGTACGAGTACCTTGTAAAATGAATAAGTAATAAATGAATTTAGTGTAAAGTTATTTCATTCAATATCTTCATCGAAGACAACAATTCGTTTTGCACTCTGGCAACAGCTACCTGGTGATGCAAGATGGTAGTTTCTTTAGTAATTCTAACTAATTGATGTCCAGCCTAAGGTCCTGCGAACCTCGCCAATGCAACTTTCAACACAGCGACTGCTTTTGAAGGCAGTTTCCGCTACGCTGCATCGAAGTAATGGAATTGGAATAATATTCCCCCGCTGATTAGGAACCTGAATAGAGCAGCGGGAATCGAGCCCGCGTCTCTTGCGTTTTTGCCGAGCAATCGACCGCCACGCCACCGAGGCCGCCATTTATTCTATTCTCTCATACTACACATTTATTTATTTATTTATTTAGTTGCACCAACAAAGTGAACACCATTACATGCAATATGACTAAATTAAATTAAAATTAAGTGCCACCTCAATTATAGGTGCAAACCACATTCAATTAGGCGTATACAAGAATAAAATTAATTAAAAATATATAAAAGAAATTGAAATTGATTGACGTTGACACGTTGAAGGAAGACATCGTGTGTTAAACCGACACGCCGTAAAAACAACCCAGCACTTATATCATTCTCTCAGCTTAGTCGGCCTAGCTGCAATAGCACTCTGTGAAAATTTCAAGTTTCTACCTATTACGGTTCATGAGATACAGCCCGCTGACAGACGGACAGCGCAAGCTAAGTCTTAAGACTCTCGTTAGCACCCTTTGGGTACGGAACCCTAAAAAAGAAAAAGTGCAAAAAGCCAATCACCCCCGGAGAGGCTTGAACCACCATCCTTTGGGTTCGTAGTCGAACACGCTAACAAGGTATTAGTAACAGGGAGTAGTAGTAATCTTGTAGGTAAAAATGCCAAAGCCTGTATCCAAGAAACTTTAAGGTGATCGTACATTTGTCAGCATCGTACGCACAGCGCGTGCTGCGCGTCCGATTCTGACAAATGTGCGATCACCTTTATACACCGGCTTGGCATATTTTCCTCAGATATTCTTCGTATATTGTTATTCGGTTGATGGATTACATCTTTTTTATTACGAACTTAATCTATTTCAGATAATCAGAGGTCAAGCACAATGTTACGGTACGAGATAACTTACATTATTAGATTCGAGATGATATTTTTTTATGGTTCAAAAAATATTACTTAAACAGTTACCTTGAGTTTTCCCTCGGTGGCGTGGCGGGCAAGTCCTCGGCTGAGACGCAAGAGGGTTCGATTCCCGCTACGGGAGAAATGTTTGTATGTTCTGCAAATATTTCTTCCGGGTCTGGGTGTTGTAGTATTATGTATTGTAAGGATGTATTTTTTGGTGCCCATAGTACAAGCTTTGCTTAGATTGGGGCTAGATGGCGCTGTGTGAAATGTCCTCAAATATTTCATCATCATCATCATCTTCCTGCCCTTATCCCACTCTATGTGGGGTCGGCACAGCATGATCCAAGGATCATGTTGTAAGAGTTTTGTCTAAGGTGTTTTATGACCGGCCGCCTGCCTGACGTCAACCCTCCTTGGGAATACTTGCTTATTGTATCTCATCATGTTGGAGGATACTATCCCTTAGTCGACTTTTACGACATGCTCGGGGAGAGAAGCAGCTGGACGCATTCTATGTTTTTTCTTTACTCCCAGTCCAGCAGAGAAGTAGTAGAGTAGTTGTCCTCAAATATTTATTATTATTTATTGTTATAGACTGCTATGAGATGGTTTATTTTTAGATGATTTATTTCAGGTTTTAACAAGTCATCTATTTTCAAATTTGAATTCAGTTTTTGTTTTCAGACTTTTTAGGTTTCCTCACCTTTGAGAGGACTGCTGTTATACCAGTACTCTCCCCACATACATTTTTGGTAAGGAATCATTTATTGCTGCACAACTGGATTCGAACGAAGCCGGGGTACTACCACCAGACTGCCAGTGCTCTAGTCATCATCTTCCTGCCCTTATTCCACTCTACGTGGGGTCGGCACAGCATGATCCAGGATCATGCTGTAAGAGTTTTGGCTAAGGTGTTTTATGACCGGCCGCCTGCCTGACGTCAACCCTCCTTGGGAATACTTGCTTATGGTATCTCATCATGTTGGAGGATACTATCCCTTAGTCGACTTGCTCGGGGAGAGAAGCAGCTGGAAGCATTCTATGTTTTTTCTTTACTCCCAGTCCAGCAGAGAAGTTGCCAGCAACACTGCCAGTGCTCTAGTAACAGGTAATAATGACACAGTTGCAGATGTCACGTTTTCTGCAGCTTCCCAAGCTCCTTTGTCAACGAGTAGGTCCACAATACACAGATGATATCATAGACACCTGCCAGATACGAAAACGGTACCGAACAATACAATAACTAACTGTTACAATGATTAGAGTGACCGTCGGAAAACTACAGTCGCGGCATCCCAAACTCGATCAGATAACGAACAAAAATATCGATGTACCTATCGATTCTTCCGCACTCCGATCGAGTCGTGATCGATAGAGAATCGAAGTGTCACGCGCGGGGTCAACGACCCGAGGTCAGGGTTACTTGCATTTGCAAAGCAAACATATCGACAGATGGAATATTACATAGTAAATACCTCATTGTTATTCTATATCGAGTGTTTTTATTCGTGACTGCGCGCTTCGCCTTTTTTGTTTAGGATGCTTTGAGTCTCGTTATTTTAATTTGCTACGTCATTGTTCTTCTAAGGCCACTGTTCGTTCGGACATTAACAGTCCTTACATTATTATCCCTCTAGAAAGGGCCTAAGAAATACATCTAAGTACATCAACAGTAAAAAATAAAAAGTTGGTCTGGGTATCTTTTGGATCATAAAAGGGGCCGTGGTGAACATTTTATACTCGCAATTATTTTTTGATAGATAGATGTTTCTGTCTCAATTATGCAAAACGGCTGAACTGATTTCCATGAAACATAGAATATATATGGTACGTGTGCTGGAATAATACATGTGATAATTTTTATCTAGGTATCACGCTGGACTGGAAGTAAAAAAAGCATAGAATGCGTCCAGAGCATGTCGTAAAAGTCGATTAAGACCTCTCCAAAATGCTGGACCATCTATATGGGCGATGGGCTGATCAGATCACCTGTCACTATGGTTCATCATAATTATTCATCTTAGGACTTTAAATTAGAAGTGGCTGCAAATTTTTTTATGGTTACTTGTGACTCTGTCTACCCCATTAGGGATAATCATTACTAATATTATAAAGAGGTAAGATTTTTTGTTTGTTTGTAACGAATAGGCTGCGAAACTACTGGACCGATTTCAAAAATTCTTTTACCAATAGAAAGCTACATTATCAGGGACCAGTATAGACTATAATATATTTTCCTAAAAATAAGGGATCCGTAAGAAAATTTCAATATTGAAACCCAAGGTAGAAAACCCAAAATAGTTTTTGGCGTGCGCTGCGAAAATTATTGATTATAGAACAAAATAATGTACTACACGCGTACGAAGTCGCGGGCAACAGCTAGTAATGTATATATGTATGTATGTATCACGCGTGTGCAGCTAGTATGACAGCTATCACAGGTTATCTTTACGAGAGTTAAATGTTGGTGAACACCAACCACCCTGATTGCTGAAGTGTGCTTGTGTACGCTTTAAGTGTAAAATATGCATCTTGTTTGAGATTCAATGTTTGAGATAGTCTTAAGGGAGAACATTTTGTAGTGTTTTGTAGGAATTAGTTATTTGCCGGCTGACAAGACAGGGTTATGCGTTTCAAGTATCGTAGGTGCCTATCTAAATATACTTATAAACTCTTACCTTAATGACTTACTGACAATATACGCACAGTCTAAAGTCTAAACCATAAGTTCTGCAACATTGAAAGTTTTGGGCAAATTTCTCTTATGGAGTGCAAGAAAAGAATTCCCGAATTTAAAATCCTAGATTACGAAGCGGAAAGGTGGAGGTTTTATGAAAAAAAAACTCAGCTCGAACAAAGTTGAGTTTTTAGATGTATATACTATGTGATATGCTACTATGATGATATATTTTTTTTTATTAAGCTACATCGTCCCACTGCTGGGCAAAGGTCTCCCCCAAACTCCGCCAACTTCAACTTCAACGTCCTTCGAGGTCTCCCACCATTCTCTCGCGAAGGAGTCTAGATCGTCCTGCCAACGCTTTTTCTGGCCGACCACGACTTCACCTTCCGTCGGGCTGCCAGGATGTTACGGCATGATGATATAATTGCATTATTTTATCAGTAAACAATAAAATTATGGTATGATCTCTGGTGACTGAGATTTCAGACTATTTGAGGCCTCAACTAAAATCATGAAAGAGTAATGTGAGTTTTCTATCATGCCGATGGAATACCAATTGTACTTTATATGTCTGTTAACTGCAAAAAAGTGAAATAGATTTTTTTAGCAATATAAATAGCTTTTAGTATGGGTATATTCACCAACTACTTCTACTGAAAGTCATGTTACGAACAGATGTAAATGCAACATAGATTTAAAACGTATCCAAGTGATCCCCGTGATTTTATGGAATAAAAAAAAATGAATTTGACTTTGACTTTCTTCTTACATACATAGGTACATATTATCACGCCCGTATCCAGACCAGGGGTGGCCAGAGCCACAAGTAAACATAAGAAAACTTGCAGTCACTTCTGATTTACCAAATGCTTACCAAAAGGTCTTTAAGGTCTTCGCAGAATGTAAAATCAGAGTCAGAGCAAGTAAACTTGAGCAATAAAAGTACGAGTAGGACATTTCTTGGCTATAAACTTGGATGAGACCACCCTCCTAGAGGTCAAAAATCTTTATTGGTTCATACCTTGATAATAAAATTTGCTTTCCTTATGCACTTATTTTATAAAACCTAAATTATATACGTAATTTAAAATACAAAAACTTGTCTGAGTAAAATAAAATCTAGTGTTTTATCATCAAAGCTATTAAGTGCATTTGTTGACAAAGCTTATATAATACTGTGGAGAAAAGGATTCCTTCATATAAGACACCACTATAACAACACTAATTTTACTTGGAATTTCAATGTAGTAATATACATTTTTAAAGTCGCAGTCGCTGTATAGATGGGTAAAAAGGGCTTGGTACACAATGGCGTGCATAGGCAATGCTCCACGATAAGCCACGATTGCCTGCATTGCCTGTACTTCGGCGAGAGTGTTCTCACAATGGTGCGAGGCTCTTTGCTGCCTGGCGATCCACTCGATTATTATGAAAATAGTACTAAATACTTACCTAAAAAATACAAAAACTACCTTGTTGTTTAGAATTTTTGGGTCCAAAATTACGGGCTCAGATTCATATAATTTAATGAATGAAAAAATTCCGCCCTTGCTCCACGATAAGGCCATTTTTAAATTTTCCTCACCCTTACAACAAAAAGTGTACCACCCCCTCAGTGGTCGGAAGCGAACTGAGCAATGGGTCATTGTGTGAACATCCCGGCCACGCGACGCCACGATTCCTTTGAAGTGTGTCGAAAAAACCGACAACTCGCCATTGATCGCCACGATCCACTGGCCACTGGCAATTGCCTGCCATCCCCTTAGTACACAATGGCAAATGGCCTGTGGTAGTCGGGCATTGTGTACTAGACCCATAAGACTAGCACAAGATCACAATGGATGGCACAAACTAAAAGAGCCAGCTGACGTCCAGCTGTGGATGGTGACAATGATGATAATGTTTACGGTATGTAGGAATAGTATACTCGTATGACAATCCAAAGTCAAGTTATGCGATTCGCTGCAATATTCTGAGTCCTATACTTGAATTATACGGTTCTATTAACAGCAAGCGGATATCGGCAATCAAACATTTTAGTTTAAGAAGTTTTAAAGTTTCGATAAAAAAATAATTTCCAAGGACTATGCGAGGGAGGATTTATTTAACTTTCTTCACTTAGGTGATATTTCTTAACTACCACAGTTTTAATTTATCTATCACAGTAAAACTAAACTAGGTACATAATTAAGGATTTTATCAAGATGATGCATAGAAAAATGTAATCAGACACTGTTTGTGTTCTCGTAATGTTCGAACATTACGAACATTCTTTCACTATCGTTCCTCATACAATTTTGCAGTGCAGTCTTAGTTTCAAAACATCCGCTCCTGTTTGTCCGCTAGTTAACCACAAGCCTTGAACACCAATTTTCAAGTGAATGCTATCGAATCACCATAAAGTTATCTTTGTGCCTGTATATGGAGCTCACGAAGTAACGGACTGCGTTCAGAATGATGCAGTATACACTTTGACCCTCGATGCTTTTGGCACGAGATTGAAGTAAAGAATTATGCGACCGGCAAGTTTATGGAAAATACTCACTTGTCTGAAGGGGTTTTATCAGACGGCACTGGATCACGATTCACGCTTACCTGGAACAGAAATAGAATGTGAATTTGAGGATATATTTTTGTCACTTTGCAGGCATTCTACTTCGAATCATACGGCACAATATCTACGTAGTTCTTTAAACCTGACATAATACAACAACATAGACAAACAAAGTTATATTAAATTAGACGTTAAAAACGAAAAAAATACTTTATTAAAAGAAGACAAAATATTTAAATTCAAAGCACACTTGAAACTGTCAAAACTATTAAAATCTCAACAGCTTCAATTGTACGTAGTCCAACAGGTTACTTCGATGTTATCTCTCCTTCTGACAGTCACACCATTATCCCGATAATAAAACAAAAATGAAACTAAAATATTTACACTCTGCGCCCACAAAAACTTCCACAGAATCGGGAACAATCAATCTTCGGCCACTGAAAGGAGCTCCAATCAAAACAGAATACATGGAAGTATAGACCGGATAACAGCCTCTATAAATCATAAAATCAAGCCCCCATTCAAAAAGGTTTATTTGGTCGGGAAAAAACTCTTGACCCTTCGTTTCATTGTTAGGTTCGCCCGAGGGAGCACCAATTTGTCCTATTGGAATAATCATCGTTCTGAGTTATTTATGACCTCATTAAAATTTCGATAATCAACTTTTTTCAACCTTTTATGCGTTAGGATCGAGAATCACACTATGCGTAGGTTGTTTTTAATAGCGTGTCATTTTTATCCACTAAGCGAAGACATTAACTTTACAGTTAAACCCGAATTGTTACAAATCTAATAGCCATTAGAGTTATTAAGAAAGTTTAATGATAATTTTATTCGGGTGGCATACGGTTCTTTGAAAAAACTATATTTTTCAAACGTTTATCTGTAAATCGATAGTTTTTCTCTAATAGGTGCGTAATAAATGACACTGCAGTGTAAGATTTAATCTCGAGGTGTCTAATTTGTTGTTTATTATGTTTTGACTCAATATAATGTAGATAAGAAACTATTTAGTTACGGAAGCTTATTAAACTTGACCATCATGTAATGTGCTAAGGAATTTTAATGGTGAGCACTATGACCTCTTATCTTCCACTGAGGAATTAAGATTCGTATGTTGTAAAGTGGAAGTTATAGTGTGTCATCACACACTATAACTTGTAAAGAGTGGAGAGTCATCACTCTCCACTCTTTACAAGTACAAGAGTGGAGAGTGATGACTCTCCACTCTTTACAAGTACAAAATCTTTACAAGCACTAATAAAAAAAACCGGTCAAATATCAAGGGTCAAAGTCAAGTGCGAGTCAAATTCGCACACGAAGGGTTCTATACCATCGTACATTACTATTTTTTTTCTTGTATGGGCACCCTTTTATTTTGTTTTTATTATTTGTTGTTATAACGGCCTAAAAACTCCGTCACTAGAGTTGGCCACTAGCTTATACGAACATACATACATACGGCAATAGAAATAAATACTGTCAAAATTTCAACTCTCTACCTTGATAGGTAGGTAGGTATCTCATGAACAGATTACGGTTCATGAGATGCCCGCTGACAGACGGACGGATGGACAGCGGAAGCTTACTAATAAGGTCCCGTTGGCACCCTTTGGATACAGAACCCTCAAAATAACACTCAAATCACGCAACAATGTTCCGACTCCGCAGTAAAGTTTCATGGAACTGCGAGTAACACGGTAACAAACTTCTTAAAATTTAGCTAAAATTTCGCCTTTATAAAGTAACTGAACCGAAGAAAAACATCGTAAGGAAACCTGCGCCTTAGTTAGCTCCGCACGTCTTGCGCCTTGTCCATAAGAAATACATGTATTTCTTATGGACAAGGCCGACTAAGCTGAGAGGGTGGAATAGGTGCTGGGCAAGCCTACTCCATCTTAACTCGTCTCGGGCATTACAGCGTCCCGTTTGTGAAGGTAATAGTTGCCTCCTGACGCTGTATAAATCATCCACTAATGGTAAAAGTCCTTAGTTCTACTGAACCAGACCTAGAGTCTACTATCGCTATATTTTGTTTTCTTGAACCACGTTTACAACTTGCCCGGCGCTCACTCGATTAACCTATGCTCCTGCGCCGATCGAATCGCTGTCTGACCCTTCTCAATTACATTTTTACCCTGGACAGACATTACGCTGATTGATATTTATGTGTCGGTTAAAATAAGAAAACAACAGACAATGCTTTACACGTTAAGTGGAAAGAATAGTGCTCAGAACGAGTTTAGTGAATTATTTAAGAAGATTTTATATAATCAAGAATTTTTCTGTCTTAAAAAATGAAATAGTCGCAGACGTGAAACGGTCCTTATTTCAAAATATTAAGGGCACTTTTCTTTGTTGTGAATGTGAATAGAATGAAAAAGGTCTTGTGTTATGTCTATATTTTGTATCATACTTAGGTAGGTAGGTACTTGATAGCACTTACTCCTAGCCATAGACATTCAGCAATGACATCCACAGGCTCTCCTGCCTTCCTAAATTCCTTTCAGCCGAACGACACAGGAAAGTTGCCTTACAGATGTTTCAAATAAATAGATTTGGTGATAACAATATTTTTAACAGCTTATTGTATCACTATAATATATGTAACCCAATTCACAAAGAGGCGTTAACACTAATTGGCTTCTTTGGAGCTTATAATTCGTTTTGCCTGTTGATCTAAGAAATGAAACAGTTTATGAGAAATTATGGGCAGTAAAATTTAAAGCAAAAGCTGACGTAAAAGTGTCAGCAGTTACACTTATAACTAGACCCGGGAATCGTGGAGAAAATAAACAAGAAAGATTCTAGTTAGTCACGCACCACTTCGAAGCATTTCTCATTAGTCCACTCGTAAATAAGGACAGTTGACGCTTACTAATGTCCTCGGGGTCTATGTTTTACGAGCATTGGCCACAACTTTAAGACGTGAAAGGTCCTAAATGTCGATGGGTCTCTAATAAATTACCGAAACGAAAAAACGAGAAAATGTATCTTCGATTACCATTATTGATACCAAAATGACCGAACTTTTTAAGGGTAGCTACTTTTTATTTATTTTTACTTCTTGAATCCTTTTTGAATAATAACGATAAATTCTTTGATTTGCGGATCATCATATTGAAAGTATGTGAAAAGAAACCCACAGAATTGTTGAACATGATAATACAATTACTATTGAGTCAGTATACGTTGTAAGGTGGTACAGACTTATGAATCTCGATAGGGACGCTGTTGTTGAGCCGTTTGCCCCGTGGGTTACTGCAATTGAAATGTCCCGCTAGTAGAGTGGGTGCGAGTCGTGTCCATTTCCGCAATTTCAAGACGTACAAGAGGAGATCGTGTACCGACAATGGGCCCTATCGTGTGGCGTCTAATCACGCGGGCCGTTTTACTGTTACCAAGCTCTGTCACTCGTCTGAATACAATGCAAAATGAGGCTTACTATGCGGTCATTCGATTTATTACATCTCAATGCATGCATAAGTTAGAATTACAATTATATCTGTCGCCTTTATGTTTACTTGCGTGTCGAAATTTCTCTGTGTTGAAATATACTTTAGTCCAAGTGAAATTTTTGCAAGTTGACACTATGGTTTCTTCTATGTAGGGTCGACGTATGGCCCGCGGCCCGCTGCGCTAGTAATATGCGTGCGAATGCGATCTGATCGCTCGTTTCGACGATCTCGGGGTAGCTGGGAGCGAACTCCGAATGCGCTAATAGCCATGGCAATGCTAAACCCGTGCGTGATAGCAACAGTTATACAAGGCCACGGGGCTAGGGTTAGCAGGAATCTGATGAATATCGGTCAGAGATATCCATAAAACCTTACTACGAGGTTTCTTGTTTTATGAAAAATAACATGTCAACAGCAACAAAAAGTAGGCGTGGCCTAGATAGGCAAAACAAAAGCCAACATGTTAGGTGTGTCGAGGTCATGTTGTGACGTTCATACATCTGATTTCAAAACATTGTTTTTCCACATTGTTGGTCCAACATCTCTGCTAAACACAGATTTCAATACACACTTTTTGTATTTCTGTTTTCAAAAATAGCTACTTTTGTGGCTCTTTGAAAAGTCCATTTAATTTGTTATCTTGTCCTGTCAGAGCTTATTACACCCTTAAACGAGAAATCAGTTCATATCTTGTCACCCCCAATTAGTACGAGAAGGTCATTATCTGGGCTCGGCACCCGAAATGTTGCTGATAATAGCAATAACGTCGAATTACTTGACAGTTAATTAGGGCCTGCCATTCAGCGGTCCTGTTTGAGCATTGATTTTAAGCTTGTTTCGTAATCTGTCGTATGTTTGTGTGGTCACAGCTGCTTATGATTTATTGGTTGACAACCCTTGATCTAAAACTCTTTGAAATAACATTGACAAATAATGCGGTTACTATTTTGATGCAACAGATGAATTATAATAGTGCTGATAACATTCAGCAAGATTATCGAAAGTAGGTTCAGTATTCCAGACATAAGACGTGACATCAAAAGTTCTATCCAACCAACGATACATTAAAGACGCAAAAAGTTTGAGAATAAAACAGAATCAAGCTACTGCAAAAATGAAATACAAAAACTCAAGTTATTCCTATGAACACGTTCCATGGTTCGCGGTCCGTGATCAGCGAAGCCAAGTATGATGGTTATTCCATCCAAACGATGTCCATAAATTTTTCATGCGTATTCACATCTCATGTAACAATACATTCTGTTACGACAAACAACATTTATTAGGGCCAGACACAAAGCGAGGTCCGCTTGTACCGTCTAGGAATAAACACTTATAAATCTTTATAGGGTTTATATTTAATCACCGGTGGTCTCAGTGAGCGCACGTTTGCAGTTCGAGTCTGAATTATTTTAATTCTATAGGGTCTTTGTGAGTTGGTGTTTTGTTGGGGCTCGGTAAATCAGCTTAGCGGACGGATGGTACGGCGGCTATCTTCGGAGCTATGTATTATACAAATCTGTCAGGGTCCAGGGTTCTTATTTTCACAGTGACTTAGTGCCCGCACAGTTGTATTGTTTCCTTTGTGAGTTAATCTTATGCCAGCAGAGTGGGAGCTGCATCTTGATTTAATGTGCCAACTGGTTTGAAGGTGCATCTTCTTTGACATACGATGTGGCTTTGATTATCCTAGACTAAAAAAATAGTAATATCTATTAGTATAGTTTGTGTTCTGTAATAGTTTGCTTTTTGTGTTTATTCAATTATGTCTAAACATTATGACTATCAGATAGTCACATTCTTGAAAATATCTCAAACGTTAAAGATTTTGACGACCTCGGTTGCGTGGCGGGTAAGTACTTAGCTGAGATGCAAGAGGCGCGGGTTCGAATCCAGCTAAGGGAGATATGTTTTGCAAATATTTCTTCCGGGTCTGGGTGTTTTCCAGAGAGTTTTTTTGTTCCAAAGAAAAAAAAAAGTGAAAAAACAAAGGCTTCGTTATTTGAATGAATAGTTACGAATCTACTAACTTTTATGGATTACCTAAGCCACTTGTTTGTTTAGCCCACTTTTATTGCTCACCCAATTTTATTGTTTGCTCTAGATATAATCCTAATTGATAAATGAACACAAAGAAGCCGACGTTGACATCTACTTTAATACTATTAGCGCTTTAGTAAATGGATTAAACCCGCATGGCGCTCGTGAGGTTCTGTAACAAAAATACCTCTTTTTGGGTTAATGATACTAACAATTTTTTTCCAGGAAAAAAGATTACGATCGCCTTTTATCATATCAACACCTACCTATCCTTTTATGATGTATATGATACTTTCATGAAGAGCACCTATAAAGGGGTTTATTTATAAATGTCTCTTAAAATCCCTTATCCTAATAAACCCCTTTTAGGTGATTATTCATATAAAAATACTAGACAGGACGAATCCTTAACAGTGTTTTGATAAGGCAATAAGTATAAGAAAAGGGGTAAATGTTTGATACCTTCATAATATGCTCAATTCCAATATTCTACTAACGGATGACAGATCGTTAATAACCATAGAATCATTGTTATCTGTCGAAAAGCGTACATTTTTTTACAGAAAATTAATAATAATAATAAATGTTTGTGAATATTTCACACAGCGCCATCTATCCCCAAACTAAGCAAAGCTTGTACTATGGACACTAGATGGTTGATAGAATACTTACATACTTTTTTTGTAAACACATACTTATAATTACATATCACTACAACACCCAGACCCGGAAGAAATATTTGCAGAACATTTCTCCCACAGCGGGAATCGAACCCGCGCCTATCGCGTCTCAGCCGAGCAATCGCCCGCCACGCCAACGAGGTCGTCAAAACAATGTTTCTATGGTAATCATTCTTCCGTTAGTAGAATGGAAGCGGGCATAAAGTATTTTTGATAACGTACTTAATTAAAATCCAACAAAATCCTATTGTTTTCTATACGGAACCCATAACTCATAAATTAAGCGTGGGTATTACTTACCACGGCTACAAGATTGCGGTCAAGTGGGCACGAGTAAGGAGCTTAAATGCTGACCTGGATGCTAAGCACTTTGAATCTGATTATTTTTATTCCCTCCGTTTTCCATACGACACAATAAGCTACTTGTAAAGATACCTACTTTATTCATAATATCCGAAAATCCTAATGTTTGGGAAAATGTGTGTTTTGATACTTGTTGCTCAATCACTGCGTAAGAACTAATATAATTTGAATGAAACATTATAGGCTACTTCTAATCTGATAGGTGCTATGCTAGCAATGCAACATGTGGAACTAATATTTCATCACACTAAAGTTCTACCTATATTATTATTGCTAAATTTTCCGATATATTTTTACCTTTTTGTCGGTAAAAGACTATGAATATTTTTTTTATCAAAATATTGTTAAAATATAGCAGCTGATATGAATAAGGAAAGTTAACCTTTAATGCGGTGACCGTAAAATTGAATATTTGGGTACAAAACGCAGATTTGCGTCAAAATTCAATGTGCTTAGATGGCATACAAAATTGTTATTTACTGTCAAATTGATACCTACTCAAACAAGGCTTTTATATTGGACTAGCTTCCGCCCGCGGCTTCGCTCTTTTGGTATGCGGACAAAAAGTAACCTATTTTATGTTATTATAGCAGACATTCTACTATGTAATATTATAAATGCGAAAGTTTGTGCCTCAATCACGCCGTAACGGCTGAACAAAAACAATTTTCATTTTATTATAGATTTAAATTTAATAACTAATTACATATATTTATTACCCTAAACCGACGAGCATGCATGAGGAATGTAATGAGAAAGCAAAAGAAGTATGTCAGGATCGTAGCAAATGGCGATCCGTGATCTCTGCCTACCCCTATGGGAAACAGGCGTGATTTTATGTATGTATGTATGTATATATTTATTAAACCTAGATTACTAATCCGGCACCTACTTATCCAAACTACATAGTCGTGATACGAAGACTTAATCAAGTAATCGTTACAAAATGTGGGCCAGTCCGATAGCCCATTAATTTTTAATTTGGAGCAATCGTGACTGTTCTTTGTAGGTGCCTCTTAAAGTTGCCTCATCCAAATGAAGTGTATACCTGTATCTATTGTTCGTCATTTGGCTAACAAGACATCTCTGACCGATTTACGTCAGAAGCTAATCAATTTAAGCGATGGGTTGAACAGGGCCGGATTAAATAATAAAAAATAACAGTCACATACACAGTCCTGACCACACACTAGGATTCCCTGCGTCATGGGTATCAGAACCATGGTACCACAACACCCAGACCCGGAAGAAATATTTACAAAACTTTTCTTTCGCAGCGGGAATCGAACCCGCGTCTTTTGCGTCTCAGCTGAGCACGCGCCCGCTACGCCACCGAGGTGGTCAAGTTGGAACTACGTGTTAAGTTTTCATTTCAATTCTCATTAAAGTCAGTGCATAATTTTGTGTGTGATTATGACAGTTGACAGAAGGGAATGGGAGTATTCAAAATACAAATCACAAATGGTGAGCAGAAAGATGATGATAATGATGATTATTTAGTACCTTGTTATAAGATGAAAAATAGAAAAAAATGTCTCGTGTAAACGTTTTGCCTCGCTCAGTGGACTCAAAATCCGTCCCTGAAGATGATACTTAATGGTGGCCAGTATTGTGTTCCCAAGTGAACCATCCATGCTTACATTGTTATGCAACCGTGTCACAATTAACTATTAATAATGGACGATATTGACGTATTGTTTGATTTGGTTGTATTGCGCTATGTTGCTGATTGGAACACGTTGGCAGAAGTTGATTTTGTGTATGATGTGGAAGCATAATCAGTGCCAAAAGTTGTGTAAGAAAAGGTGACGTAACTTTTTAAAGTAAATAAAAATACCTACCAACAAAATTATAATGAAACCATTTCTCCGCCTTATTTCAAAAACGAAACAATACTTACTAGATAACAATAGAAAAATTACGACGTAAAGAAAAAATAACAAACTGGATAAGGTAAACGAAGAAATTACCTTTGTGTACATACTAGGTACGAGTATGTTAATCTGTGACGTAAACCATGGTTTACACATTGCCGTGAGACCCGATCGTAAGTGGGTCATTCTCATTTCTTTGTTAGAAAGAGTAATTAGATCCACTGTAGTGACATCCACGGCTGTAACTGATCATAAAAAACAGAATGACCCAAATATGACGGCTTATTTGATAATGGAGATTGAGGGACGAAATGCCTACCCAAAGGACGGGTCTACAGTGGCCCAGAAGTCAGAACAGGGATAACGTGAGAAAAGGGAGGCAAGCTTTTTCACTGCAATTTGACAGTACATGCTCCTTTTAATGCATGTATGTATATTATCACGCCCGAATCCCTAATGGGGTGGGCAGAGCCACAAGTAGTCATAAGAAAACTTGCAGCCACTCCTGATTCAACGTCCCTGAAGATGGATATGGTGAACCATGGTGACAGGTGATCAGCCCATCGACCATATAAATGGTCCATCGTGTTGGGGAGGTAGTCCTTTACTTTGCTCGGAGAGAAAAGTAGCTGGACGCATTTTATGTTTTTATTTTTTATAATTAGATAATGAATCCAAGTTATGTATCTTTGTGGCGTATTAATTGTCTGTAAAAACTCATGATAGACCCACTGCCTGATAAAATATGGAACATATGTGCTCTATTAGTAGTAACGAAGTCTGATAATTGCTTAACCAAGTAACTGTTGTAATAGTTATGAGTCACAAACTTGTTTCTGAGATTTAGTGTTATATTACGTTGCGACCGAGTAACTATTTATTTGGTGGTTAAACGAACAAATTGTTCACCTTATTATTAAATAACTATTTCAAAAAAACTACTAAGACCTTTTACCATCTATAGTAGATGATTTATACAGCGTCAGGAGGCAACTTTTACCTTCACTAACGGAACGCTGTAGTGCCCGGGACGAATTAAGATGGAGTAGGCTTGCCCAGCACCTATTCCATCCTCTCAGCTTAGTCGGCCTTGTCCATAGGAAAGACACGGTCAATACGTGCGGAGTTGACTAAGCCGCGGGTTTCCTCACATGTTTTCCTTCACCTTTTGATCTTTACATTGTGATAATTAACAAAAATAAGTATTGTAAAATTCCCAAAGTCTCAAGACCGTTGTGACCGAATAAATGGCAGTGAAATTTTTGACATCTTCATCTCAATTTAATAAAAGGACTGCATGTTTTAAGAGGATATGCTATTTGTATTCAAGCAGCGTATCAAGCGTAACATGTCATACGGTTACATAATGTGGGCACGCGTCTCGACCATTTGCGTGGGTGCGAACATTTTAAACAATACGGATATGGGGTAATTTATGTCATAATCTCCTGAATCGTGGGTGAGAACACCTTTGTACATTTTTGGGGTGCATGACACGTTCATATTTTGTTTTTAACTAGAGGAATGCCCCATGACTTTGTCCGCGCTGGTTATTTTTCATACATGACGATTTGCGAATAGCTACTGGCAGAGACTGGATGCATCAAGCTTATAGGGCATGATGACGCTCATAAGAGGCCTATGTCTAGCAGTGGACTTCTAAAGGCTGATGAAGATGAAGATCATCTTACCGCTGCGTCCTCTAGAAATACCCTTACACCATAAGGGGAAGTTCAAGTTTCATGCTTGTTGTTTAAGCAGTGCGTCAGCAGCCAGCAACATACAGAGGCCTTTTAGCATCTATAGTAGATGATTTATACAGCGTCAGGAGGCAACTTTTACCTTCACTAACGGGACGCTGTAGTGCCAGGTACGAATTAAGATGGAGTAGGCTTGCCCAGCACCTAATCCATCCTCTTAGCTTAGTCGGCCTTGTCCACAGGAAAGACATGTTCAATACGTGCGGAGCTGACTAAGCCGCGGGTTTCTTCACGACGTTTTTCCTTCACCGTTTGAGAGTACTGGTACAGCGCACGTAAATTTTTCACACAGAAAAATCCATTGGTACACGACCGGATTTTAATCCATGACCTTAGGATCGGAAGGCAGGGTCACTACCAACTAGACCAGTAACATAACTAGATCAGTAACTTAAGTTCCATAATATATTTAGATTCATATCACAATCTCCTGAATCGTGGGTATGTGAACACTTCTTAACATTTTTGGGGCTTATGACACGTTCATATTTTAAGTTTAAAGTATGGCTGTTCGTTTTTGGGCCGTTGCTTCCTACAAAAGTAAGCATTATGGTAGAATGAAGCAAATAAGTACATAAGCACTAATAAACTTACACCCATTGTATTTTATGCGTTGCTAAATCCTATTTGAATGTTGAGATTAGGTTTTTTATAACAGACAGTCATAACATGAAATGAATTGTATTACATGTTACTTAATAATTTTCTAGAAATGTCTAAAAAGTTCACATACTCGTAATTTACTAAGATAGATAATAATGTAATGGAAACGTAAAATATCTTTATTTTGTCTCAAACAAAAGTAACTGGTTCGAGTTCTACGAACAAATCAATGTACCCAATTTTCATATCCCATAAAATGTATTGACAAGCATTAACAGCCTATAAATACACTATCCAACACATAAAGTAAACATAAAGATAAGATCGTGTTACAAAGAGGGCACCATAAAATTAAGACAAGACATTGCATAACGACTCATTGGAATGCAAATAAATTAACATTGAACGTCTGTTCCGTACATTTCGGAACTAGCTGATGCCATAAATATTGTAATAATGACGGTGGGTGCATGCATATATAAACCACACGCTAGACACGGGGCATGTTTATCATAAACTAGCAGCCCGCCCTGGCTTCGTACGGGTATTTAAAAAAATAAAATTTATGGGTCATTTTTTTTCACCTCGCGTTACATTATTGGAGTTTTAGTAAGGATCCCCAATTTTTTTGAAATTAAATTATAGCCTTTGTTATTCCGTAATAATGTAGCTATCTACTGGTGAAAGATTTTTTTAAATCGGTTCAGTAGTTTCGGAGCCTATTCGTTACAAACAAAAAAAAAATCCTCTTTATAATATTAGTGTAGATTACTTTGAGCACCAAACCTAAGTCCTGTATCTACTTTTACAGATGAAAACATGAAAATTCATAAAAATAAAATAAATATTTATGAACATTTCACACAGCGCCATCTAGCCCCCAACTAAGCAAAGCTTGTACTATGGACACCAGATGGCTGACAGAATACTTTTATCCTATTTATACCTTTACTTATAATACTACAATACCCAGACCCGGAAGAAATATTTGCAGAACATACAGACATTTCTTCCGCAGCGAGAATCGAACCCGCGCCTCTTGGCTCTCAGCCGAGCACTCGCCCGCCACGTCACCAAAAATATGCATGTTTGCATGTAAATATTTCTTCTTGATATAGATTCGAAGTCTCTTCCAGGTTTGGGTAGACTCACAACACAAGGTTTTGTACACACATCATAGCTTAGATCAGTAATATGATGTGATCGTTGGATGTTATTTACTTTTAATGTTTAAAACGACATCCACTGAGACTGGCTACGAGAACATTTTAAAGTTCTTTTTATTCTCAGTAGCACTAAACTTGAAAATTTGACCTTCAAAGAATCTATCCCATTACGTGAAGCCAAGGCATAACCATCTATCGGGATAGCGATTTGTAGCGACGTAAATAAAGATTTATTCTTCGCATCGGAAGATGAAAGATGAAGTATGGCGGCACCCCGAGGCGCTTTCATTGCCTCAAAATGCTCGATAGCAGCCCTGATTGTATGAAATAAGCGAGTTCTATGCACGTTATATTGCTCTGTCTTCCGCTATGAGCTTCGTAGGCCTTGGTTTTCCTTCAGAAAAGAGGAGGTTCTCAATTCGGCTATATTTTTATCAAGGCTGCCGTTAGCGTATAATGGTAAAACAGATATGTTGTAATGACGTCGCATTCCGAACCTGCGTAATAGAATCATTTCACCAACAAAGCCTAAAAGTATGTGTAGAACCAAAAAATTGATAAAAAAAGTAAGTTATGAGCTAGTGGCCAACTCTTATGGCGGAGTTTTTAGGCTGCTTAAAGGCCACCGACATAGCTTAACAACTTAAAAGCCGGGGCCGACAATTTAACGTGCCCTCCGAAGCACGGAAGTGCTCAGCTCGTAATGCCACTTGCGGTCACCCATCCCAATTGTGACCGCGCACAACGTTGCTTAAGCAAATCGTTAAATTTGCTTCAAAAACATCTAAACAAGCTACGCCACGAGCGCTTCGATTCATAAAAGAACACAGTAGAAAAAAAACCATTTATGTCACAAAAGTTACCAAATTAAAGAAGCCTATTCGAGGTGCACATTAATCTTTAAACACATTGGTTCGGTAGCAGTAGAAGAAATAGTTTAAAATGAAAGTCTTGAATTACTTTATGCTCAGAATCTTCTGCGAATTTTTAGAGTACCTACTGTAGATTCCATACAATCTGATGACGTGAATTCGTGACTCTATTCTTGTTGGAAATTGGTACATACCTGAAACAAAGAAAAGTGACATAAGTATGCTGTAATAATTCCCAAACATCAGTAAACAACGCCTCAGATCTCTATAGATCTGTATCTACTCAAAATTATTATCTCTTAAAATTAGGGTTGCCTGATATTGAGGTTGGGATGGGCTGAGAAATATGCCCTACCAAAAATTACATTGCAAGTACACCCCAAGCCTGCTTTTTTAAAAACATCCCCAGGTATTTGTGTTATACATACATATTATCACACCCGTATTTATAACGATGTGGGCAGCGCCATAAGTAATCATTAGAAAACTTGCAACCACTAAAGAAAACCTTTTTTATTCAAGAGTCCCAAGATGGATATGGTGAACCATGGTGACAGGAGATCAGCCCATCTCCAATATAGACGGTCCATCGTTGGAGAGGATATCTGTGTTATTCCAGGTCATAAACAATGTGTGAGTCGGGTAAAAACTATAGCTATACACACGTAATTTATTACCCAAAAGTTTGAAACAATAATAAATATTTGTAGATTTTACACACAGTGCCATCTAGCCGCAAAATAAGAAAAACTTATACTAAGGGCTAATGTAACTAGATGGCTGATAGAATACTTACATTTAATTTTATATAAATACATACTTATAATACGTAATACTATATATGCAATAATTTCTCCCGCAGCGGGAATCGAACCCGCGCCTCTTGCGTCTCAGCCGAGCGCTCTCCCGCCACGCCACATTTGTAAACTAAAATATACGAACATCATTTCATGATCCAATAGATAATTACAATTGTAAAAACATGGGACTATCATAGTCGCAGATATTACATTGGAAATTCAACCGTTGCTTCCAGCTATATAGGGTTATCTACGTTGTTAGCTGCGTGCACTGAATAACTAGGCTATTAGTAAATATCATACGTTCAATTGAACATAACATTGAATATGTTTTATAGAACAGCACAGCCCTAAACGTGTTCGCGTAATTCGGTTTGAAATTGGATTTTAATCTGCCATCATATCAAATTCCGAGGTTTTGCAAACATTATATCGCTTTTGAAAACCAAAAGAAGTACACCCAGGTAAATCACATAACTCAGACAGCACCCTGTGCGTTGAGAAGTGTGAGGAGAGATGCGGGGGTAATCGAACACGGAGAATAAGTTCGGCAGGCGATCATGGTGTAGTCTCAAATAAAAAGAAAAGTTGGTAAATATCGCGGGAGTGGTCTGACTTAAATGGCCTGAGTCTAAAGCTTGTGGAAAATGTTATTTCCATTCAAAGAGATCTTGTTAATTATCATAGAAAACGTTATCTCTGTCCAAAAGCGCCATCTTTGGACAGTTTCGCCTCGGGTAGCGGGGTGGGCAAGTGCTCGGCTGAGACGCAGGAGGCGCGAGTTCGATTCCCGCTACGGAAGAAATGTTTGTAGATTATGCGAATATTTCTTCCGGGTCTGGTAGTATTATGTATTATAAGTAAAAAAATAATAATAACTACCTATATAAGTATTCTAACCGCCATCTGGTGTCCATAGCTTTGCTTAGTTTGGGGCTAGATGGCGCTGTGTGAAATGTCCACATTGTTATTATCTTTTAACAAAAAAACAACTTAACTATGATAATTAACGCTCCGTTGTCCGTTCGTTATATATAGGAATCGAACGTACGTCACAGCCATATTGTCATGTTTTATGAAGAGTTATCCTCATTTACTCATAAGTTTACGGTACCCAGGATATTTAAGTGTGAGGTCGGAACTTCGTAATATGGCTGTTGAGTGATTATTTATGGAATTTGCAGATCCCTGGCGTTGCGTGAGCAAAGGCATGTTTATTCGTCGGTTTGCGTGTACTAATGTGCAAACGTGAATTTTAAACTGCAATTGAGAAGCTTGAGCCACGCTTGACCACATGCACACAGAAAGCAGATTTGCTTGGTAAAAACTGTAATTATCACAAAAGCTTCCGCTTGCTTATGCGTTCTTAATTAACCGTTAAAGTTAAGCAACGATATGCGCGGTCACAAATTGGGATGGGTGAACGCAAGTGGTTACGAGCTGAGCGCTTCCGTGCTTCGGAGGGCACGTTAAACAGTCGGTCCCGGCTTTTAAGTCGTTAAGCCATGACAGAGGCTTTTAGGCAGCCTAAGAACTCCGTCACTAGAGTAGGCCACTAGCTTATACGAACATACATCCAGCACAAAAACAGCCTACTACACAAGGTTAGTAGTAAAAGTCGTCTTTCGAACTAGTGTGATGAAATGCAGCCAATACAGTGGAATAGTTCGTAGCTGTCACTGTCACTTAAGTAATTTGACAGTTTTATGATTTTGACAGCTTCATTGTTTATTTATTTAATAGAGGTATAGTAGAAAAGTTTCGAAGTGATTCCTAATTCAAAAGAACAAGTGACGTGAGATCTAAAGTACCAGTTGATTGCGTGAATGCGGCCGGCAAGTACATTATCCGTGTGTTGCCGCCTGAAGCGAGCGTGATGCTGAGAACCAAGATCTGCAATTTGAAGAATGACCAGTATCTTGTACTGTAAGTGGGGGTCACGTCAAGGTAACGGGATGCGAGATTTAAATAAGGGAAACATTAGAAATGCTTTGACCCACAAAC
Source organism: Scotopteryx bipunctaria (assembly GCA_949320045.1). Classification (NCBI taxonomy): domain Eukaryota; kingdom Metazoa; phylum Arthropoda; class Insecta; order Lepidoptera; family Geometridae; genus Scotopteryx; species Scotopteryx bipunctaria. The sequence goes on along the minus strand of OX439450.1, from coordinate 4,045,504 downwards.
GGTTATTGTGATAGAAATTGTTGGAGATGAAACGGAGGTCAGATGAGATAAGTCAGAATTATAGCAATCAGAAAAATAGTGATTATGAGTTGGTAATCAAAACGAGATTGGGAATTCAAGATTCTATACATATAAAAAAGATGGACTTATAAAGTAGTGTCCCAGATACCACAAATTCAGAGAACTTAACCTAGGTCAACAAAGTTCTCACAATTTATTAATTAATGTTAACACAAGGTGTACCAGATTTTAGGACTTTATTGGAAATAATTATATTGTACGGTATTGGAAAACAAATGTATGAAATCTTCATAATTTATTTTCCAATACAGATAAACGAAACAAACATATTAAATCACGCTTCTTCCAAATGGTCTTGGTCTTAACATACTTCCGTTTATCAAACATCGTACAGAACGCTAAAGGATAACTTCGACTCATAAATCTTCAGAAGCTTCTAGCTAGCATCTTCACACATAAATAACATTGTATGCTGAAATAGTAATCGACATCGGTGAAATAAATAACAGATGACAGATAAATCCCTTTCTCGACAAATGTTTAATTAATCGATTCATTGTATTGCGTCGTATTTGGTGTGGTGGTATCTTGAACGGAATTTATTTTATTTCTATCGCATTCGTCTGATGCTGGATTAATATAGAGTTGCTAGAAGGCCATTTTTATGAGATACTAGCTGCCGCCTGCGGCTTCGTTCGCGTAGCACCCGAATAAAAATAGCTTATATGTTAATCCAGTACATGTACTATGTATATTCTAAGTTTCATTCAAATCCGGTCAGCCATTTAGGCGTGATTGAGGCACAAACATCCAAACATTCATACATCCAAACATCCTCACAAACTTTCGCATTTATAATATAAGCAAGACTAGTGGAGCGCCCCGTGTTTTGTTCGTATCGTGTCCGTGTTGTCCTCGTTGTTTTTTTTTTCATACAAACTTCATCTTCCAACTGCGTCGTCTAGGAGTTGAATTTCGGGAGATCTTTATTAGCTTCCCCTAAACCACAAAAGCAATATACCTTCCAAGTTTAATTTCTTCTGGGAATCAGTCAGTTAAGAACGTAAATATTATATTTAGACTGGCTTCCACACTCGGTTTCACTAGTTTTGTGCACAAATAAAAAAACGGTCAAGTGCGAGTCGAATTCGAACACGAAGGATTCCGTATTATCATACATGTACATACATTATTTAACATACGAAGCTCCCTTTTTTATTTTATTTTTATTGTTGTTCTAGCAGCAATAGATAAACACACTGTAAAAATTTCAACTGTACCTATTACGGTTGACAGACGGACAGACGCTGACAGACGGACGGATAGCGGAGGCTTAGTAATAGGGTCCCGTTGGCATCCTTCGGGTACGCGGGTATGGAACCCTAAAAAGTAGCCTTGGTCATGATCTACTCGTAAGTATTTAATATTAGTAGGAAGTAGGAAAATGACTTTTCACAGCTCTAAAGAACGATTATACTATCTTCCTCAACCGAATAGAAACCGTTTTCTATCTCCCTGACGAACGTGGCTTGGAGCGTTATCTCTGCCTTCCACAGTAATGGCGGCTTCATCAATCGACCAAAGATGTCTTGATTTATAGCAGACCATGTTAGTCCCAATGATATGTTGATGGTCACTGATTGTTCGTAGAATGGACCATTTAGTAATACCGATTATAATGTTACATAAGAGGAAACTAGAAACTTATAAAGTTCTTCGTGATTTGTTATAATATAGCCTCAAAAATGTTATTAATTTTTAGTTTTAGTCAGGTAATTGCCGTTTCTAATTATGTCAGGATGCCATTGGCCATCGACACTATTTCGAATAAAATCGAGTAACAAAATAAGTAGACAAGTTGTAATTTCAATGTTTCATATTACGGCTTTTAACTATTACCTACTAGAAAAGTATAAATCCATCAAACATCAAATTTATATGGGAACACCTTTAGACTATTCTCTATACATCAGCGAAATTTATCAAAATCCATTCATAATTAGGTGGAGTAATCGCGGGCAACTATATACGACAATTTTGTGTTTCAAATCAAGTTACGAGCCTGTCAAGTTTCCTTTGATCATAGCGAATAAATACCCTGACCGTTCACGCCGTAAACTCATAGGGAGTGGCCTGAGTTAAGTTGGAACTACACACCATACTACGGCAAAGCCAGCAACACGATTACACAAAAGCTCCTCCAACCACAATTCACTACCCAAGATCTAATTCCAATTACCTACTGGTTCCTATCAAATTGACGCATACGGTAACATGTGGATACCTCTAGGGCTTTCCCTCTAGACAATTCGATCGATGCCATCTGATTGAATAAATCACAGGGCATTTCAACATTGTTTGATGACTGCTCTCTACGTAGATACAGAGTAACAAATACCATTGACTATGAATAGAAACGTAATAAACTACAAAAAAGATATTACCCATCCCAATTGTGACCGCGCACAACGTTGCTTAACTTCAACGATCAATAAAGAACGCCTAAGCAAGCTACACCACGAGCGCTTCGATTTCATTGATGAAGTAGGTACTTATTATTAATAACGTGTGACTTTTTCAGACCAATTTTTAACAAAGAATTTGACCAATATTAGAGTAAATTATCTAGGACTATTATGAAATTGTTGTTCTCTCTAGCTTATTCTTACTCTGAAGTACCAGAGGTCTGTCCTAGTTAGTTTGATTAATGGAAGGACGGATCGTCGTCTGTAACGACCAGATGATTGCAGAGTACAATAAACAAATTCCATTATAACTGCAATCCAATGTAATTTAGTATTGATTCGATGTCCAAACTAGTCACCAAGATTGGATTATGAAAACAATTTTGTCAGTATTGGAAAACTAGTGAACGAAATTTCGATATTTGATTAAATAAGCAACGGTTTCAGATCATCATTATTATCATTTATATTTTTCTTGAACATGTTATCTTAACATAGACAGTTTCAGATCATGTAAAGATTTTGTTTCTCGCAATCGAACCCGCACCTCTCTTATCGAAGCGCTCGTGACGTAGCTTGCTTAGACGTTCTCAGTTGATCGTTGAAGTTAAGCAACGTTGTGCGCGGTTACAATTGGAATGGGTGACCGCAAGTAGCATTACGAGCTGACACTTCCGTGCTTCGGAGGGCACGTTAAATTGTCGGTCCCGGTTTATAAGTCGTTAAGCCATGACGGAGGCCTTTAGGCCTAAAAACTCTGTCACAAGAGTTGGCCACTAGCTCATACGAACTTAATTACTTACTTCTTGTCTTATGATATTTATCCACTAACCCCTCTCGTGACCGGACCATGCAATGCAATGCAGAAGTTCTGTCAAAAGACGTGTCAGTTCCATTACAATTATGGAGCGGAATAGGTGGGCTTAAACCATTAAAAACACTAGCATTATGTTGTAGTATATAACGAAAGTAAATAATAAAATATTGATGGCCAGTTTGACCACACAGGATGACGAGAATTCTGATGAGTATTCTATTCGTGCGTTGATCAAAAGATACACGAAGTTATTCTGTTCCTGGGTTGTAAACGTGTTGACTATTCTAAGAGCTTTGGTTATAAAAAGGTAGTCAATACTACTTACTTAACAGTCGGCACTTAAAACAAAATAATAAAATAAATTAATAACATCTATCTCCACCGACACAATGATAAAGTGATCCCGTGTGTCGTGAGTATCAAAAATTACGAGTTTCATGGTACTGCAACGTTCAGGATATCAATTCTTGTTAATCACCGAGTAACAAAAAGTCCATTACCAAAATGGTCTATTTCCATTGTTTTTTTTTTAATTTCGCACTCTCGACAGTCATTTGGTGACTTCAAAATTAAAAATAAATACATTTTGAAATCACCAAATGACTTCATTTATAAGAATACGAATTTGAAAAAATCAATGGAAATGGGCCATTTTGGTGATATTAAATTACTCGGTGATTTTTAGACCCTAGAAGAAATATTTGCATAACATTAAAACATATCTCCCGCAGTGGATATCGAACCCGCACGTCACGTTACCGAGGTAATATATTAGGTACCTTTGGTGACATCAAAAGGTCGGTCGACGCTAAAAACAAAAGATAAACAAAAGATTTAAAAGACAGCCACTTTGATCATTTTGCCGTAAAATGAAAGAACAATGTACAGAAACATCTCCAAAACGCATTTACGTAAGATTTTATGATTAAAAAGCCGACAGCAGATTAACGATTCATATTTTGGGTTATGTTTCGCCATTGTTTCTCTTTATGGTCAGATCTCTCATCTTGACTGGAATACAACAGATGATTGGAATATTGCATCTGTAGAAAGTCATGTTATAGTTGACAATTAAATAGTTTGAGTTAAATCCTTACTAATATTATAAACGCGAAAGTTTGTATGTATGGATTTATGGGTGTTTGTTACTCTTTCACGCAAAAACTACTGAACGGTTTTGAATGAAACCTGGAATATACATGGTACATGTACTGGATTAACATATAGGCTATTTTTTATCCGGGTACCACGCGAGCGAAGCCGCGGGCTAGCCAGCTAGTTAGATAAAATAAAATAACTTTATTTCAGGCAACAAAACTCTTTGTAGGGTTAAGCTCGCCTTTGTACATGTCCTTACTTTATGTCTGTGTTTTATTATATTATGTACAATAAAGAATAAAGAACATTAGGAAAGTCACAGATTTTAATTAACGACTCATAGAAACGTAACATAAATACACAAAAACTTAAAACTGTTTAAATTAAACGCACTGTCTGTACTGTGCTACGCGCTGGCGTGTTGTCTCTCAGAAGCCTACGGAAACGTCTGTTGACAGCATCCTTCGGCCAAAACTCTGCTTCCATGAAGGACAAAAGACAGTCAGTCGGTACTCTCACCATAAAAGACTGGAAATTCACATTATGACGCAATATTAAAATAGCGCAATCTATAACGTAAAGAAAATCTAGGTTAGCAAAAAGTTTGTGTGTTTAATTTTTGAGGGAACGTGGTGGATGCTGACTCTTAAGGGTGCGACCATGTTAAAACTCATAAAACAATGCGAATACTCGGAGAGATCAACTCACACAGTACATCGATAGGTATTGGAAAGACCATAACGAAGTTGATTTGTCGTTCTGAGGGAAAAACCTCCCAAATAGTGGCATCAAATAATGTATTAGCATAGTACGAAACAACATTAGTCAACATTAGTCACTGATTCTTAGTCGTGTGAAGGATTCTTTGTTATAATAATAACCAATAGGTATTGTAACATGTGACAGTAACGAAATCTATATTTAGCAGTTCATTGAGTAACATTCATATCAAAGAGTATTTTTATAAAGCAAAGTTAATAACCTAAACTTCACCTTACGCCTTACAAACTAACTAAGGCCTTTTAGGATCTATAGTAGATGATATAAACAGCGTCATGAGGCAACTTTTACCTTCACAAACGGGATGCTGTAGTGCCTGGGACGAATTAAGATGGATTAGGCTTGCCCAGCACCTATCCATCCTCTCAGCTTAGTCGGCCTTGTCCGCAGAAAAGACATGTTCAGGTCAATACGTGCGTAGCTGACTAAGCCGCGGGTTTCCTCACGATGTTTTCCTTTAAGAGTACTGGTATAACGCACATAAATTTTTCACACAGAAAATCCATTGGTACACGACCGGATTTGAATCCACGACCGGAAGGCGGGGTCACTACCAACTAGACCACCGGTGCTCTCGTCGCCTTACGAAATACCTATTTAAAATAACGAATTATGCTTCATATCCTATCGTGAATCCATCGAATTTTCGGTCGTGACTCTCGTTGTGAAACCTCTCTTGTGTGGTCCGTTATACAGTCAAATGCTTTTGGTTTACCAATTAAAGCGTGTTGTATTCAAGTATTTTAAATTAAATTCTTCTTCATAATATGCATATTAGTTTAGAACAATGGCTGCCGCCGCGATGTCGCTTCCTTTGAACATGCCTTTCGGATTCTTGGTATTCAAATTATACTTAGTTTTTTAATACGTTTTTAGTAATGCTTTTCGTGCGCGATTTCTTTTATAGCTTGTCATTTATTTACCTACTTGAAATAGGTTCCGGAAAAAGATATAAATTATGCTGTTTGAAATGTCCACACGAATTTATTTATTTCATATTTCAACTCATCATAATTCAGTTTAGTGCTGCTATAATTTTTATTTTCAGTTATCATAACTTGTTTAATTGTTTTATCAATAACAATATCATATATTCTTACAGCATTCTTACAGAAATATGCGCAGAACATGCATCCATTTTTCCCTTAGCGGGAATTGAACTTGCGTCTCTTGCGTCTCAGCCGAGTAATCGCCCACCACGCCAGCGAGGCCGTCAAATTAAGTGTAGGCAAAAGTTGCCTCATAATGCTGTATAAATAACCTCGTAGGTATATATATGGTAAAGACATTAGCTTCCGATCGGGTACGTTTCGATATAGGCGAGTAATCATCAAACTCAAAGCATAATTAATTAGCTATTAGATCAAGAGGCTAACCGAAGATGACCCATGGATGACCCGTTATCAGGCTTAACAGGATTGGATTAATTAACTAGAATAATGGTCGTATTGTAATTACACATAATTAGCCTCCGCGCTATCACGCTAGCATGGTATTTACCCAGAATAAAAATCCTGATATGTGATTCTAGGATATGATCTACCTTTGCGATTTTTATTATCAACTGTGCAACTTTTTGGGTGTGATTGAGGAACAATGATCCTCAACAGATAGGAGGTGGTAACAGCATTCTAACTTATCCTCAATCAGAGAAGCCTGGAGAGCGGTACAGCCTTTATTACCCAGCCATTGCCTGATTATAATCTGTCATAATTCAATTATTATTGCTTTGTCATTGTTAAGTTTTATTTTTATTTTTATGATTGTACCTATATTTTGTGTACCTGTAAGGTAGCATATTCTATTAAGAGCAAATCCCTTCCAATAAATAAAAAAAGTTTCGAGTTTATAATTATATTGGGCTGTGTAGCATACATACCTATGCTTTACAGAATCCTCCAAAATGGGTCTGAGTGGGACAAACAGCCAATTTAAAAAATAACTCTGATTTGCCTGAATCATTTTATCGTCGAACCACCAATATTCAAACCCACATCCACTTTTTTACCACAAATATTATTGTGTCCTAAAAAGTAATTTTGAAATCAAAATAATTTTAAGTTCAGATTACCAAGATTACCTAGGTACTCTGAACTTTAAATTATAGTTAGCATATTGAAACCCGGTTTACCGGATTATCCGGTTCCAATATGCTACTCGAACGATGGATCGTTCAGTATAGAAACGTTATTTGCCATACATTTTTTGACAAAAAACTATGGCTAAATCTATGGCCGTTAGTAGAATTTAAAAATCAGGCATTAGTCTAGTCTCTCGACACACGGTTTTCTTTATATAAGTATCTTTGAATTATTTATTTCTTAGGTAGTACCTATCTACAATGAAACGTTGTGTGGTATGAATCCGATGATAATTCCGATAATCTGAATTAATATTCGATAAGCAGCTGTTGACAGGACGTGTGGTCGACAACATTGCACTCCCCAGTACAATGCATCATTGCATGCTTGGGTTGTTAACTAGCCATAGTCCAACCTTAGAATCTTATACATTTCTAGGAATATGTGCAATAGATTGGGAAGCCGGGATTATAATACCAGATTCATTTATTCAGGATGTCCGGTGATAAAAATGTGTGGGTGTATCAACTCGTAAGAATACTTACATTAGCATAACAATTGAACCTTTAAAAATTATTATGGCCGTGTAGGTACGATGTTTGTACTTATTGCTGAGTATTATAGAGTACATTATTGCTTACCATTACCCTACATAAAGTCATTATTTTGATGGACTGATTTAAAGAATGATCAGCATCATTAATTTTCGTAGTCAACCCCTAATAGCAAAAAAATATTCAGGTGATAAAAAGTTTACGTGTATTAATTTTACTTGTCAAAAAGTGCCATAATTTTATTTAATAAAAAAACAGCGTTGCTATGGTTAAGAACGATCCGTCATCAGTTAGTAGAATGTAGTAGCCGGGATTCAAACCCACGACCTTTGAATCGATCGGACATCGACTTCCCATCGTTTTTTTCAACAAACAGAAAACATTCTAAAAACATATATGATCCTTATCCTGTCGTTTTAAAAGTCATCCGAAAGGGTTTTCAATACGGCGTCAGATGTTATCAGCGACCCTAATAGGCTGGTTTCTGCAACCAGTTTACACGGAAGGCTTTTTTAGGCGTTCCCTGCTTTATGCGGCAGCGATGTGACAGGACTTTGCATGAGGTTAGTCAATTAGGCGCTCGTGACTGCGCATACATAGGCAACAGGCTAGCACTAGTTGGGAAGCTTTGGATTTCCATCTTCCAGCTTCGTTTCATTTGTTTTTAAGTGTCTGCCGTAGTGTACTGTTTTTAAGTAAGCGTTTTCTCATGTTGACTAAGGGATAGTATCCTCCCTAATATGATGAGATACGATAAGCAAGTATTCCCAAGGAGGGTTGACGTCAGGCAGGCGGCAGGTCATAAAACACCTTAGTCAAAACTCTTACCCCACATAGAGTGGAATAAGGGCAGGAAGATGATGATGATTTCTTATGATTACTTGTTGCTCTAAGTATCAATTCTTGAAAATCACCGAATGATAAATAAAGTCACCAAAATAGTCCATTTCCATTGTTTTTTTTTTTTCAATTTCGTATTCTTTAAAGTTATTAATTGGTGATTTCAATTTTATTTTTATTTTGTAGTCATCAAAATGACTTTCAAGACTACGAAATTGAAAATTGAAAAAAATCACCCGGTGATTTTCAAGAATTACCTTTCCTAACACATAAGAAATACGGGCGTGATATTAAAAAATATAAGTACGCTTTTACATTTGATAGTCCTTAAAATAATCTTTATTGCATATATATTTTTTTTCAAACCGGTGTGGTGTAGTGAATAGATTAAAACTTGCCTCAAAAAACGCATTTCCATCTTCAATTTGCAAATAGTTAGCACTCAATACGTGTCAGATAAACCGCAAATAAATATATTCTTTATCCAACAAAATGTCGCCCATAATTTATGACACACCACACCCCTCGTACTTTGTAAACTGGAAAGGATTAAACCATTTCGCTAAAAATAGACAATGGAATGCTAAAAAATGGAGGCAAAGGCACCGAGGGAGAGGATGTCGGTGATTATCTCGGGTTATTACGCGAGTCTGCGATCCTCGATAATAATTCGATAATGGTTTTGTATTTCAGGCTTTTAGCGATTCGAAATGGGCAACTTGCAAGGAATAACAGACAGAACAAAGATAAATTGAATGTCAAAAGATTGACCGCGCGATTTTTGTCTTAATTTTTGAATAGTGATAGCAAGGGCAAAGGCCTTCTTCGCTCCAATTATCTCGGTTTTGTGCAACTATGGACCAGTCCTCTAGGTAAGCATCGATTTCGCAAATTTTTGTAACTGACCTCTCAAATCCATAATGATGTACACTTGGCTAAGCCATTGTTCGTTTACTGGCTTTAATGAATTGAGACGAGTCAGAGTTTACTAATAATAATAGAGACTGATGACCGGTTCCAATATTGTACTAATGGAAGACGGATCGTTAACTACGAAAGTAACGTTGTTTTTCTGTTAAAAAATGTATGACAAATATGTTGCTATGAACGATAATTAACGATCAGTCGTCCGTAAGTGGGATATTGGAACCGGGCATTAGTAATTATCTACATTCAAAAATAAGTTTCAAAATACACATGGCTCGCCATAATTATCGCTGTTTGCGGCGCCTCCATAAATTACATTTATTGCAAGTAATTTAATATGTTTGTAAGTAGGTACAAGCAACACTCTTAACAAAACGTTCGGCCCATTAGTCGATCGTAAACATTTATTGTAAGGTTCTATAGGTTTGTATGAATAGCTACCGTTGCGAAATGCAACTGCCTCTCTATTTAGAGAATTTAGAGACTTTCCAACGTAGAAATGATTAATAATGACCGAATAAAGTGGTAAATAGACAATGTAAGAGAAACTTGCCGAGGCAACAAGAGGTACGGTTGATTCAGTCGACTCCAAAACTGCTGGTAAAGTTGGTCTCTTTGACCAAAAAGAGAATCATGCCAATAAATTATGCCTATAGTGGGTTATTTATATTAGGGATTTTTTTTCAGCTTCCTTTTCTACCTGGCTTTCACAGGCACCTTTCTGCTTGCGTACCACTCGAAAAAAAGTCACTTTTCACCTCATAAACTACCTCTATGCAAAAAACCATGACCATGAAAAAACAATTCGTTGTTCCAGCTATTGCTGCGTGAAAGAAGGACTACCCAACAAGCCAATATTTTCGGATTTATAAATTATCAGGTTTTAGTTCTGTACTGACATTACCTAATGGTTTTCCATGTTATGAGGTAAGTTTTCGATTGGCCTCCTGGCTATTTACGTTATAGACGTTGAGAAACGTAGGCGGTCCAAAACTTTACAATGTTATAAATTCAGTAATATTGGCATCGTTATCGGTTGTAAATGTGTTTCGCTGCAAATTATACTACATTTCAACCCTTACTAACGAAATGCTCTATAATTTTATAGTTACAACTCTTCAATCACTTAGCACCGTTATGCAATTCAGGCGTAATAGACTAAATAGTAAATAAAGTAGGTAGTACAAATCTAATGCCTCGGGATGACGAATGCAACTAGGCAAGCTTAGAAATCTTTAACCATGTTGGAGTAGGCATTGTTTTGTAACCTGATAAAAAATTCAAATTAAATTACGTAACTTTCAACCTATTTCCACTTTGGCCGTTTTGCCTGGTTTTTAGAGTGAAATGGGATAAGCAAATGAAATCTGATAGGTATTTGGGTTTTGGAGCAAGATAATTTTATGACTTTGTGTAGGAGGGTCTTGCTTAAGAGGATAGAGATAGCTTGAAGGCCACGTTGAGACGTTGGATGGAGAAGGCCTGCATTGAGATGGGAGGCCATTATGCAAATGGAAAACATTGTTGTACAATGTACGCAGGTCTCGTATATGGTTTAATTTTTATTTATTTATTTGAGGGTTTTGTCACTATATTATGGTTTAACGTACTTGGCTTTAGAGGTAGAGGTAAACCAAAGAAAAGCCGAATAGATTGTGGGAAAGACGATATGGTTAAGAAAGGAGTGTTTGCAAAGATCTACTTTATTCATTAAACTAGACATTGCAACTTGAAATAAACAGGTATTTGTGATACAAATTTTATGTTATTTCTAAATGCAAACTCTGGGTTTATAATATTATATTATAATTATAATTCATCTGCATGGGGCGGTGGGAATTAATATGCAATAACACAAGGTAATCCTAGTTTGGTTAACAATGTTATCCAACCAGAAATAATTTTATCTTCTGTTAAACGACATCTTAATTAAGGACTGAAATTTCCTGATGATAAAGATGACGGCTGACAGAGGAGAGTAGACGAAGAGAACATGCTGTGCCAACCACACATAGAATGGGATAAAGGCAGGAGATGATGATGATGATTGTTGATGGATAAAAATACGTTTTCTGTTTAAATAGACCTAGACCATACCAAATACCATAATTATAGGAAAGTACATCCGTGAGATTGTGAATATTTCAGGAGAAGAAATATGTAGTTGGAAAGTTTTCTCAATATTAACGATGTAACTGATACTTACGAGTACATTTCCAACAGTGGCGATCACGCGTCCCGCCCACTATGCTATTGTGAAAGAGGTCAAAATCGTGTGAACTGGATCTCTTGCAAGTAGTATTTCATTTAGAGACGATATCGATAATTTGTGATGGGAAAATGGTCATACCGATACAATGGCTTGTGAAACCTGCTTTGTTTATTAAATTACTCGCTGACGTTTTGCAGAATTATGTGCTGTATTTCATTTGTTAGATAAAACTGGTGGAGAATAGGTGTTATTAACATAAATAGTCGGGTATTGATTTGACTTTAATGAAGGCTTCCTTATGGATATGCTGTGTTGTAAATGTTATGTGCCATTATTCATTTTTCAATGCCATTTTATGTGCAATTTAACATTTCGCTACTGCCACTATTTTTCTCAAAGAACAACAGAGTATGTATCCTTTAAATCCTATTTTGCCGACTACAATGTTACAACGTATTGGCTTGATTTTAATCCTTGTCACTGTGTCACCCTTGTGTGACACACGAGAACAAATAACAATGCTTATGTCTGTTGTAACTTCAACTGAGCTTTATTGGGTTTATTGTTATTTTACTGGATTTTCTTTTATTTTGTTTAATTATTTTTTTCTGCATGCCTGCTTTTCTATCTAATCGAATGTTTGAAGTGACATCTCCTCCTCCTTAATCTTTCCCTCACTGATAAAAATCACGAATCCAGATAAGACCCGGTATTTGGGCTGATAAAAGTGACAATGAGAGGTATGTTAAATAAATTAATGTTACCAGTGTCTATTTTAAACCACACTATCTAAAAGTAAATTATTTAATAAAAAAAATTATGATAAAAAGTAAGTAAGTTCGTTGATGCGCTATGAGCTAGTGGCCAACACTTGTGACAGAGTTTTAAGGTCACCTGAAGGCCTCCGTCATGGCTTATCTTCATGATACAAAATTATTTTTGGTTTCACCGTAAATAGATAATCTGGTAGAATCAATTACCATTCAGTATCAACGGATCCAGAGCAAAAACTATTGAATAGTATGAGTTACAGTGATGACAAGTCAACTTGCAAGTTCCAAATCCCTTTGTCGAATAGTTTTGCAAAGTTATTCCAGTCGTAGTGCTATGTCAATTTCGGCTTTGTACTTGGAATGGGCACAGAATTCTGAGCTACATTGTGTCACGGGTTGAATGTAGGAGTCTGGATTCAGGTCAAATGAAGTTAAATCAGATTGAAATAAGATGTTTGAAAGTTTTTGTTGGCCAAAAAGTACGTTTTTTTTATAGGTTGACATACAACCAGTCGCCGTGGTCGCATCAGTGCGCATTGGCACAAAGAATTTACCTTACCAGAGTCATCGGCATAAATAGTTTAACTTTCTTGGAATCAGATTTATAGATCTATGTTTACTGCATAGAACGCATTTGAACGAGAGTTTGATCGTGTAATAGAGTCAAATAGAGCAACATTACATGTTTTTTAATTAATTTTTGTTTGTGGAAAACATTCACAATTTTCTTCATATTGTCCGGTGATAAAAACATTAATCGGCAGTTATGAAGGTTTTCTAAACAATTAATAACTTGGAAAACATACAAAAAACTGTTCAAGTGCGAGGTAAATTGATACTAGAAGGTTTCCGTACAAACGTACATGTACTTTTTAATATGAAATTTATTCTATATACCTAGGTACTTTATAAATTGGTAGCTTCGATCATCGATTACAAATGTTAAAAAATATTTCTTGTATTTTATATCTCCCTTTTATTTTATTTTATTATTTCTTGTTATAGCGGCAATAGAAATACACATTATGTTTAAATTTCAACTCTACGGTTCTACTCTATTACTATTTATGAGATACAGCCCGCTGACAGACAGACAGAAGGACGGACGGACGGACAGTGGAGGCTTAGTAATAGGGTTAGTCCTGTTCGGTCCCGTTAGCACCCTTCGGGTACAGAACCCTAAATACTAGGCACTCAATTTATGTAGATACTTCATCTTAAAACCTTCGACACATCCGATCTAGACTAAAAGCTTCTTGAACTGTTATTCTCATTCCGAGTTCGGAATTCCGGAATGAACCATATTTCTCACACAAACGTGCCCATTATAGTTTGATTAAACGTCCCCCCGTCACACATTCATTCTCCACCTACGAACTGTAGATACGACATGCTGTAAACATTTCTCAGGCATGCAAATGTCAACGTGTAACCGTCATGTGTGCGATGGTAGGACAGCTGGTTCAATGCAAAACATGCGGCTTCAGTTATAATAATTAAATAAATAAATATTTGTGGACATTCGATACAGCGCCATTCAGCCCCAAACTAAGCAAAGCTTGTACCAGATGGCTGATAGAATAGTTATAAACTTTTTTTGTAAATACATACTTATAATACTACATCTAAACTACAGCATAACTGACCAAAAACTTTAACTTTAGCTAGATAACTAAAGACTAATTTGACGACCGCGGTGGCGTGGCGGGCGAGTGCTCGGCTGAGACGCTAGAGGCGCGGGTTCTATTCTCGCTGCAGAAAAAATGTTTGTATGTTCTGGAAACATTTCTTGCGGGTCTGGGTGTTTTAGTAAAAACGTATATTTATGTATTCTATCAACCATCTGGTTAGCATAGTACAAGCTTTGCTTAGTTTGGTGCTAGATGGCGTTGTGTGATATGTCCTCAAATATTTATTATTTTAGTTCGGTACCCTAAAAAGTCTATAACAGTTACCCAGCTTTCATGCGTAAGCTGTTGCACGTGTGCGATTCGCGCCAGAGTAATTCGTTGGTTATTTATCGCCCCGCCTAGATGTATTTCGAAAGGGGTACCTACATGAATCGAGAAATTATGCATCGTGTGGGTGGTAATGACAATGCACTAATGCAAAACAAAGCGTGCTTGATCACCGTGTGACGTACGACGTGTCACTTATCTGTGGTTTACCATGTTAGCTTGTTACTTTGTAGGCTGGCCGCATAAGAGCTTCTCGAACTCAAAATCAAGTCACTTACCTTGGAAGGCTTTGGCGGCGTGGTGGGCGAGTGCTCGGCTGAGACGTGCGGGTTCGATTCCCGCTACAGGAGAAATGTTTGTTTGTAATGTTCACAAATACATATATATTAATATAATTAGGTATGTATATAAATAATGAATGGAAATGCTTTTAGAACACTTCAGCTTGTTAGGAAAAGCATCGTACCTAAAGGGTTAAGTGTTATGTAAACATAGACAACACCCTCTAGCTAGGCCATTAGGACATTTAGGTACCTGGCAATTTTTTTTTAAACATCACTTTTTGCCAATGTGCGTTCAGCCTTATCTATAGTGATTACCATGTTACAAGCTTGTATTCGTACTGGTGTTAATAATTTTGGTTTCAGACCTCGTGTTAATGGAAATTTTGAATATTTTATACCTTGTCATTTGATCTTTCACATAAAACAGTGATAAAAGTCAAGCTGTGTATTTTATTAGGTGTTCAATGTTGCTAGATCATTTACACCCAACAATGAAATAGTTACTGGCAATGATGGATATTACTACTGTTTATACCTTTATTTGAGAGCACTGGTGGTCTAGTGGTAGCATCACCGCCTTCTGATGAATGATCCGGTCGTGCACTAATGCATTTTTCTGTACAAAAAAATTATGTGCACTATACCAGTAGGTACGGTTTCCTCGCGATGTTTTCCTTTACCGTTTGAGACTGGTATTACCGCATATAATTTTGTCCATACTGAAAAATCCATGCACGGAATTGAGCCCACGACCGGAAGGCGGGGCCACTACAATTAGACCACCACTGCTCTCTACTAGTTGTAGTCAATAGTTCTTTTGAACCAGTGTGGATAGTATTTAAAGTGCACCTCAAAGGCCCCTTTCGTATTATATCATATAGGGTCTAAAAAGGGGCTTATAAAATTATCGTATAATACGCTCACTTACCTGTTAACTTTAGTAGGACTGGACGAAAGTAACACTGCCATCGTTGCTTACTCCTCATCCTTTGTAAGCACCGTTATCTGAAACAAGAAACAGTTTTAGTACCTAGCTAGGTATAATACATAAGGACCTACATATAACAAAAGTACCGGTCTTGAGAGAAACAGGCTTAGATATTTTTACAAAATGAAAATTGGAATTATGTTCAACGCAGTTTTTTGGTTAATAAAATACAAAGCAAGATCAAACAATGTAAACTATGACCAAGAGGGTTCCATCGTGTGAGGAGCTTGTTTTACACGCTGTTTCCCGGTCAGTCATTTACAAATTAAAATAACAAAACAGTGTCTGGTCCGTTATTCAAGAGCAACATCAGTATTCCATCAATTAGACGGAATGTCGAATTTCCCGAACTTCAATTATCAGCTGGAAGTGGAGCAGCCCTCATTAGGAGCGGTGTGCCAACAGATCTGAGATAACGCATTACGCATTCGCAGTCCATTGTCTTACACAGATGCTTAGATAACAGAAAGCTTGAGCACCACTGACGCTTTTCAAACAATTACTGATACTCGTGTCGCTAGTTTCTTCCAAATCAGTGTGGTGAAAGGATTCTTTATATGCCTTATTGAGGTTACAACGTAATAACGTTTTCAAATTCCTTATTTCCTCACAATTCCTTCACCGTTTGAAAGTGCAACGCGCATAATTTTTTGAACAGGAAACCCTATTGGTTTCCAAATACACTACAGGATTTGAGCCCCGAGAGCTTAAGGTCGGATTAAGGGGTCACTACCACGTGAACTAATGGATTTCTCTAAGCAAAAACCAGTACTCTCCAAAGGTAGAATAAAAATCACCATCATTTTCCTGCCCTTATTCTACTAGGTAGGGTCGGCACACCATGTTTCCCTCCTCCATTTCCTCCTATCACTCGTCATCTCAGCATTCACTCCTTTCACACGCATAATCCTCTTTCACACAATCCATCCATCTTTTCCTTGGCCTTCTTCTAGCAGTATATCCATCCACATTCATATTCATCACTCGCCTTGTAACATGACTTACTTCTCTCCGCATAACATGCCCAAAGGTAAAATAAAAATGACGTTAAAGAAAATGACATGTCGTAGAACCTAAAAAAATGAAATCATTGTGTCAAGTGCATGAAATGAGCCTCTTTTAATCAACTTTAATCTTTTCACGACGCAACTTTGAAAAGAATTAGTGACACGAGTAGTAACGCCTACTACTAGATTTATAGATAATAGAAGCTTGGGGTTATGCCACAGTTATGTGAGAGCTTTTAGCTGGCGCCGCGGCGTAAGGACCAACTTGGACATAGTTTGAAAACTTGCTTGATCTTGTAATGTTTTGGTGAAACTTTGGGTTATCCTAGTTAGTAAAGCAAGCCAGATTCTTCGAAAGGTTTTTTAAAATTATTTGATTTTTGTTTGACCATGTTTTTAGTAGGTATGTATAAATGCTAGTAAAAGCGCTCGTAGCGTAGCTTGCTTATTCGTTCTTGATTGATTGTTGAAGCTAAGCAACGTTGTGCGAAGTCACAATTGGGATGGGTGACCGCAAGTGGCATTACGAGCTGAGCGCTTCCGTGCTTCGGAGGGCACGTTAAACAGTCGGTCCCGGCTTTTAAGCCATGATGGAAGCCTTTAGGCGGCCTAAAAACTTCGTCACTAGAGTTGGCCACTAGCTCATACGAACTTACGCACATACAATGCTAGTGGACATAAATCTTGAAAAACCTCACCTATTTGGAAAACCATAGAAATAAAAAGCAGAATAGGGTACCTAAATATTTATATTATTGATATTTTTGAAAATTGTAATCTAACAAAGCTTACATATTTATTTCAGAATCGTTCAGACTACTTCAGCAAACACGCGAAATCTTTTCGATCCAATTCAAGTCCTTATTCGCTATTTATTGTTCTTTATCGAATAACTCGCATGTCCTAATATATCTGAGTGCTAAGTAAAACGCACGTGCCATGTAAATAAAGTCCATTCCTTCCCAAACGACCCTATTCCTATGCCTATAAGGTTCAAAATAGGAGTTTGATTCGTTAGCCTGCTTGCAAAAGGTACGCATACCTGACCAATTTGAGTCCACTCCAATAATTAATAGAACACAGAAGGTAACGGTTCGCGGTGGCCGCTTTTAAAGCAAGTCGTGAGAGTAGGAATATAAATCCTAGTAATATCCGGAAGTTTGTGAGGATGTTTGTCCTGAAACACAACGGCTGAACTAATTTGAACGAAACTTATACATTACATATTGCTGGAATAATGTTTAAGGCTACTTTATAAATAATCTTGCCTAAAGAGCTTTTTACGTGCGTTGGGTAGTAGGTAGGTTTTTTTTTAAAAGCACACTCAAATCCAAAGAGGTCGTAATCATAAAAGTAATTGCACCCAAATAATACATTTATGCCTACTTCATCTTATCAGTTAGTTGAGAAATTTTGTGCCCTTTGTCGCGCTAAATTATATGATAATTAACGCAATTTGAAGCGCTCGTTGCGTACCTTGCTTACATGTTCTTGATTGATCGTTGAAGTTAAGCAACGTTGTGTGCGCTGTCACAATTGGGATGGGTGACCGCATGTTTCATTACGAGCTTTCGTGAGGGCTTTCGTTCTTCGGAGGGCACGTTAAATTGTCGGTCCCGGCTTATAAGTCGTTAAGCCAGGAGGCCTTTAGGCGGCCTAAAAACTCCGTCACAAAAGTTGTCCACTAGCTCATACGAACTTTCTTTTTATCATAGTAATAACGTTGTTATTTGATATAGTGATGCTATGGTAATCTTCTATCCGTTGCCTGTTAGTTTAATATAGAAGCTGGACATAAGAGAAATTGTAAAAACAACTGAAATGCCCTGTGCCACAGAATAGCAGCTCAATATGTATCACTGATGAGAATAGGTAGATAATTATGTTCTAAAACTTGTGTACCTACCATATTATGTCTTGCTGGTCCCATAAATGATTAATTTATTAGTGATATTAAATAGTAGGTGACTACATAACATTGCAAAATCACACAGAACAGGTTGATATAAAACCATAAAATAGCTACAATTACAGGAATAGTAATAAAACCAAAACATTATTATGTGCTGTGTGGACTGTGTCAATACTATAATGATATGCAAGCACGCAATTTCAACTCTGTTTGGAGTTGTTATGTACGTGCGTCAGGACCGCAGGTGTTCAATTCAACTCCAAATCAAATGAACACATGTTGCTCTATGAGAAAACAAACACTTGCATGTCGCATTTTCAGGATTTTTTTTATAATAACACTTATTGTATTCTAATTCAATTAACCGATGATATTATAAAAACTCAAAACCGATCGTCCTGGAATATATTCCGGACGACCTACAGGTCGGTTGTGTGCGGTTCCCCCCGAGTGGTTCTCCGAAATGCTCAACGGATTGGAATGTTGTTTGGTCGAATCGTATAGCGATTTGTATATATATATTTGACCCCCCTTCGCCTCAACTTTCACCCCATCTTTTACGCATCTCCGAAATGATCTGCGGGTGGAGGATCGTTTGGTCGATTCGTATAAAGAATGGTATGGAGAGTAAAATTTCATAAAAAATCCCCGATAAAAATTCCAATATATTGGGATGGGAATGTCCAGCAGTACTAATGATAATAACGGTGACCTGAATACAAGATTAATGAAGTCACAAAACTTATACAGAACCAAAGATCACAGAATTTATACATAGGAGCTACTTATATATACCTGGATGTTTTATAAGATTTGGGAAGGAGCACCTGCGGTCCTGACGCACGTGAATCTAACCAAGTTTCGTGATTGTCACTCTATTGAATGGGACAACATTATCTAAATTGTCAGTGTCGATTTGATTGACATTTCTGTCACATTATGTTTTCGGCTCTAACAAAACAAGTAGGTGTTGGATGTTACTGAAACCTCGGTCTTTGGTCTTGAAAGTTGATAGTTACTCAGAAATAAATGTAAATTATTTTCTTTAATAGGGTGTATTTTATATTTAGCATTGCTATTTTATTGAGTGGCGAGTTATATCGTTTGAATCCCATATTAATTAAAAAGGAATTATAATAATTACGAAATGATTGGAAAACATAATTAATCCTCTTAATAATTTGATGATCACGATTATACAAATTAAAATTATACAGTAATGAAATTAATACGGATTAATCAGCAAAAAAATATTCTTCTCTGCTAGACTGGGAGTAAAGAAAAATCATAGAATGTGTCTAGCTGCTTTTCTTCCCGAGCATGTCGTATAGTCGACTAAGGGATCCCAACATGATGGACCAACTTATATGTACGATAGACTGATCACCTGCCATCATGGTTCACCATATCCATCTTGAGACTTTGAATCAGGAGTGGCTGCAAGTTTTCTTACTATTACATGTGGTTCTGCCCACCCTATTAGGGAAACAGCGTGATAATGTGTGTATGTATGTTTATAAATTTAATGTCGTGATAATAATTCAATTGCAACTGCCTTTATTTTACCTGTCTATTGTTAACTAAGCAACTAACTTTAAATTAACTCGTTGAAAATTATTTGTGAATAAAGTTTATTTGATAAACTAGATCATACCACTATTTCATGAGAACGTGACAAAAATGGCACCGACTTTATTTAGCCTGTTCATTTCACAATAATGTTGAAAACTGTATCAAAATGCGATTTGCACGTTCGTTGTGTAGTTATTGAAATTATAAATGTTTGGATACCTTATACGACATGGCGGCTTCATAAAGAACATAATAGAAGGAAAGGTGGAAAGAATGCGAGGAAGACCAAGAAGTAATTAAGTACATCAGCCAAATAAAGGAAAACTTCGCTGTCCTGTCTTATAAAGAAGTAAAAGAGATTGACGGCCTCAGTGACATGGCGGGCGATTGCTCGGCAGAAACGCAAGAGACGCGGGTTCGATTCTCGCTGCGGAAAAAATATTTGCATGTTCTGCAAATATTTTTTGCGGGTGTGGGTGTTGTGGTACCATGGTACTCGTAGTTTCTGATACCCACGACACAGGGAATCCTATGTATGTGACTGTTGAGTGTTATTTATTTATTACATTGGAGAGAAAGAAGTAGAAAGGACAGCATCATTGCACTAACAAAAGATAGCTCTTCAAATAAAATAAAATATTTTAATTATTTACAAGCAATTTGCAAACAAAAATCCTACTATTTTATTACAAATGCGAAAGTTTGTGAGAATGTTTATTATGCCTCATCTTGCTCAAACAGTTTTTGATTTCAGTGATTTCACTGAAATCAAAAACTGTTTGGAATACTGAAACTGGAAACTGAACTGAATTTGGAAACTGTGTTAGACGGCCTCGGTGGCGTGGCGGGCGATTGCTCGGCGGAGACGCAAGAGGCGCGGGTTCGATTCCCGCTGCGGAATAAATGTTTGCATGTTCTGCAAATACTTCTTCCGGGTCTGGGTGTTGTGGTACCTTGGTACTCGTAGTTTCTGATACCCACGACACAGGGAATCCTAGTGTGGGGTCAGGACTATGTATGTGACTGTTGGGTGTTATTATTATTATTATTATATATGCTAGGCACATTTGTATTATATACCTAAGCCATGATGGAGGCCTTTAGGCGGCCTAAAAACTACGTCACTAGAGTTGGCCACTAGCTCATACGAACATACATACATACATATTATAGACTATATTTATCCTATTTTCAAGAGAGCGAAGCTGCGGGCGATAGCTAGTTAAACTTTAAAAACTATGTACCAACTTTGTAAGCTATCAGTAGGAAAACGCTCGCAGATTTGTACTGAAGTTAGTTACCTACATAGCTATAATGAGTATGGTAGCAAACCTGAATTGAACTTAATAGGTACCTATAGTATTCCGGAACTACGCTGTTACCAAATGAAGGTAAACATAACGGTTATAGTACATTTCTTATCTGTGCCTTAAACTAAATAGTTGCTTAGCGGAACGTGACTCAGATTGTTGTTGTTGGCACGCGTACAGAGGTGTGTCCACGTCCTTCATTTCACAACCTCATAGTCCTTTTCTTCGACATGTTTTTGTAATTTCATCGTAAAATTATAAATACCGTTAGATTATAATCTACCTCGCGAGATTGACTGTCGAAAGATTGTGAACCGTAACATTCTGCTTACGAATATATTTCAATCTTTCTTGTTTTTCATTTTCATCCAGCGGTGATAGTCTGGTTTTGCTGACCAGGACGTACATCAGGATGATGGTCTTTTTTTACTTTTTATATATGACAAAATACCTATAAATGTTCGAAACTTACCTGAAGTTAGCTTCGAATCTTTGTATGCTTATAAAACCACGCTTTAAACCTTTATTGAAAAATAACTAGTAGAACCCGTTCTTAATTCCGTGTCATAGATTGCAAAACATTACGACACTTATGCAATCGGGATTAGCTATCGTAACATCATCGAAAGTGCGATGGATCCCGCCCACGGTATGAACTCGATTCGAAGCCGTCGAGCTTTGGACCCTAAGTATCAGTTACTGCCGTTGGTGCATCGCTTGCGAGTGTTGTCAATAACCTTCAAAAATATTTGTAGCCTGTGTGTTCTTACTGCTGGCCTCCTCAACACTACGCCTTCCTGTTGACGACCCCAAAACTTACCTAACTATAATACAAAAGTAGACATAGATTTACAGCTTTAACAAATAAAAATCAAGTATTCTTAAGATACTTTGTATGAGAAATTTAGTGGCTGGTATTGGAAAGACGTACCTGGGTTCACAGCCATCTCGAGTCCATGAGTCTTCCACGATAACACCGATATTATCCGCACTTTTGATAATCCACAGGGCTTGTGAAAGAGTCTCACAGATCGTGTCGTCTGTTCGAGAAGAAGGACCGTAGTAACATAACACACCACGCGATAGATAACCGGCGCGGGCGCGCGAGAAAAATCGGGGTAAAAAAGCAGTAAAAATGCGCAACGTTCGTCTCCGAGAGGGGTGGAGCGAGGAATCCTCGTTGGCCGATGGACCTTCACGAGGGCACGTGAGAGACGTCGTCAAACCCACCAAACCAGAAAACAGATAGATCAAAACTATTTCTTGACCTACCCTCCAAATTGTGTCTGTTTGCATATGAAATATGTGATACCCACACTAACGAATTTAAGAATGCACTCATTTCGATTTCATTTTCATCATCCACAAAATGAAAACTAAATGTGAGAATCAATTCGGTACGGAACATACTTGAAACTATAATAGAATATATAGACAACCAAAAGCCTAGAAAATTTGCGAACATATAGACATTAAAACACAAATCAGTGAAAGAAATAGCGTAAATAATGTCATTTGTGCTCAATAACGCGGCAAGATAGTGTTCACACTTTATTCATAGTTGTAGTACCGGCTTCGAAGCCGCTTACCTTCACTATCCGGACTCGCAAATATCCCGCTTTTCTTTTTGCACGTGCCAAGCCAAGGTCGAGAAGTGCATTCTTGCATTTCATTAATAAACTTTTTTATTTGCAGTCATGGAGGAATTCTTTTAATGACTTGTTTTTTATTAAAAATGTTTAAGTTGATTTATGAAAAAATTAAGCAGTAACCTGGAGATAAAAACGTAGTTATTTTTAATTTAACTACTACATAGTTGTACTCTTTTTATCGGTTTTGTTTATGTTTATTACGACAATACAAGGAACCTTTTAAAGTTAAATCAAAATTGCCGTGATTAGGTAAACTAATTTGATAGTAGATGAATTAAAAATAATACAAAGCTTGTACTATGGACACCAGAGATGGCTGATAGAATACTTATAGGTATATTTTTTTTTTATTAATACATACTTTATAATACATATTACACCCAGACCCGGAAGAATTTTTTGCAGAACATACAAACATTTCTCCCGCAGCGGGAATCGGACCCACGCCTCTTGCGTCTTAGCCGAGCACTCACCCGCCACGCCACCGAGGTCGTCAATTGAAGAGATAGTACTTTTTCATATCAAATATTTGAGAAGTTACCGGACAAAGAGTTGTCACATTAACGCATCGTCGCTAAATGAACTATGAAAAGATGTACTAAATGTGACAGTCTGCAATAGATGTGATATATATTTTTTTGTATAAAGTTGCAGGAAGACATTGAAAGTCCGTTGTATATTGTGACGGTTTTTTCTTTATAAACACGGTTTCTTTTTATTGAGAAGATAAATAATGTTGTTCTAAGAACCAGTCTTGTTAACTTATATACTTGTGTGTGGTGAAAGTGCTTTTGCATCTAGTCTCATTTCATACAATTGGAATGTTAAGAAATAAGACAGGATAATTGCATTTTAATTAGATTTCAAGCCCGTTTCAATAAAACCTTAAACATAAAGTGAGCGCGTAAAACGTAATAATTACCCATGGACAAGATACTCGGATTAGTATTCCACTGTTTATCATTCTACTAGCTGTGCTCCGCGGTTTCACCCGCGTTTTTCTCGTTTCCGTGGAAATACCGAGATAAAATATTGCCTATAGGTATTATAGCCTCCCTCAATAAATAGACTATGGCCCATAACTCATTAATAGGTACCAACTCTTAACATCTTACACACGTGATAACTTTTAAACGAAATATCCGATTGAGATGAAACAAAAAGTATTTTACTTCTACATAAATACTCTTGATAACATAATGCTTAATTTCGAAAAAGATTTATATTACGATACATATTTAACGTAGTTTTTTTTTCTTCACACGATTTAATAATTATTTTGAACACAAAATCGGTTATTGTGATTAAACCATGATAGCAAGATATACGTTCTTGCAGACTTTTTTGTAGGACTTAATGGGATCTACAAACCCGTAGTACATCATTTTGTTCTATTGTCAATAGTTTTTGCAGCGCACGCAAAAATAGGTTTTCGATTTTACACCTTGTGTTACAAAATAGCAATTTTATTACGGATCCCTAATTTTGAAAAAAAAACATAGCCTTATAGCCTTCCTCGATAAATGGACTACCCAACACTGAAAAAATCATTCAAATCGGACCAGTGGTTCCAGAGATTAGCGCGTTCAAACAAACAAACAAACAAACTCTGCAGCTTTATAATATTATTAGTATAGATTTTTCTTCCCTATTTATTATTATTAATAACTTTGTTTTGAGTTATCATCTTAACCATTTTTATTTTAGAACCTATAAAACTAAAGTAAATAATTAAAAATAAATATTTGTAGACATCTCACACAGCGCCATCTAGCCCCAAACTAGGCATAGCTTGTACTATGGGCACCAGATGGCTGATAGAATACTTATATACTTTTTTATATACATACCTAGGTACTTATAATTCATTATACTACCCGGAAGAAATATTTGCACTCATTGCAAACATTTCTCCCGCTGCGGGAATCGAAACCACGCTTATTTAACCCGAGCACTCGCTCGCCACGTCACAGAGGTCGTCGAATATTTCTATCGCTAATTTGTCATATACAGATATTTTTGAAGAAAAATTTTCTTGTAGATCCTTTTAAAGGTGACTGTCCGAAAATTTTGACCAAGTTGCACTTAACCTAAAGTGTCAGATGTAAAACGATACTTGTGAAGTTCTGATAAGTTAATTAAAGCGAGACACGTTTCATAAGGACACTATCTTCATCAACAAAAACTGGTTATTGGCACACTGTCTGTCGACTACAATGGAACGGTGATTGTAAACAAAACAAGTCAAGCATTAGCGTTGGGTTATGTTGTGTAATCCGCGGGTTAAACATTTGAATCATTATTCATTTGTTGGCGACTTCGTTGGCGTGGCGGGCAAGTGCTCGGCTGAGACGCAAGAGGCGCGAGTTCGATTCCCGCTAGCGTATGAGGGTACTAGTATATAGCGCACATATTTTTACGCACAGAAAAATCCGGATATAAACCCACGACCTTAGGATTGGAAGGAGGGGTCACTACCGCTAGACCACCACACCAGTGCTCTCCAAGTTGAACCTCTAATAGCGACGAAATGTTAATGATCTACTTTAATGATTATATAATATCTATTTATTTTAGGTGATCAATTTACTAAGGCCTAGTTAGAAAGTATCGTTTCAAATATGACCGCGTTAGAAGAATAATTAATGAACAATGTGATTTATTTCCTGTGCCATAACGATCATTATGGCTTAGATTAGTGAGATGGAGTTTTGACGTGGCCGGTTGATGTATTGGTAGACGTAATTGCCTTACTTTTAAACCGGTTTAAACCGGTTAAAACAATATGAAAGGAAATTGTTATGAAATGCAAATAGTTGAGATAGATTATTTGAAATCCGAGAATCTAAGTAGGTAATGGTAATTTTATTTGCCGCACTCTATTTTATAGGCTGTAAACTTTATTTCAATTTTTAAACACTCAATGGTCGAGAAAGCTACTAGGCTTCAACCACAGAGTTGAGGTAGGTAAGGCTTTTAATATAAGAGGCAAGACGAAGTGTGTAAAGTGTTTCACTCAAAACTTCTGAAAGATTTGTAAAAGTTGTCAATAATCTTTCAGAAGTTTAATTGAAAAACGTGATTAATTTCATTGTAATTTTTTTATGCACGAAAAATAGTAAGTTTATTGAGCGATAAGAATCGATCGTGGATTCGATTTTGCATAAATTACATTTTTTGTTTGATGAATATAATTTTTGTTTTGTGTTTCAGCGTGATATTGTAGATGAAGTATGTATTTACAAACAAAAAGAGTCATTTTCTATAGTAAATGTTTCACTTAGAGATACTGAAACACGTGAAAAGTCCGCCAATTTTATTTTCCTAAACAAACACAAGAATTTACAAGTATTCTAAGAACATTCGAGTATTTTGAAATTGTTTTCATTGGAACATTCAAGGTAGTTATAACCAAGACTAATAACATAATGTATCCGGCATTCAGGTTCGCGTGCAAACTCCAGTCATGAACAAGATTTTCCCATCATCTGACCACAAGCAATTGAGCCTTATGAGTAGGATATGGACCTAGATTTTATTTTTAAAATAAATAATTTTGAACAGTATTCCAAAAAGTTTTTAGTTCTTATGCAGGTAAGTATCACACGATATGTCATTTGTAAAACAATTTTGATGATTCTTTTGCTTGTTCTGTATAAAGAACAGAGTTTTGTACAAATGTTATTTCTGAGGGATTTTTCCATAAAACTGACTGACAAAACGTCTTGCTGAAAAATATTGTACTCGAAGAATTTTACTTACATTTTCATTTTAATGGCCGTTTTTATAGTATGTAAGTGAAACTTTTATTATAATGCCTTTACTATAGACGACTTTGGTGGCGTGGCGGGCGAGTGCTCGACTGAGACGCAAGAGGCGCGGGTTCGATTCCCGCTGGGGGAGAAATGTTCTGCAAATATTTCTTTCAGGTCTATGTATTATATATAGTATTATATATTTACAAAAAAGTACCTATATAAGTATTTTATCAGCCCTCTGCTTAGTTTGGGGCTAGACGGCGCTGTGTGAAATGCCCACAAATATTTATTTATAATAGTTTAGATATTGTAGATACAAACTTTGATACTTATACAAATGTACTGTATTTAATAAAAACGTTAAGCTACTATACAATAAATGAAAATGATCTCAGTTTTCTATCCAGGTTCGCCTACGGATAGAAAACAGAGTCCAGATCACCGACCACAGGTGTAAGGTCCACAAAAGGTTGGCGACTCTACCTCGTTGGATACTTATTTTCTGTCCGATGTAAGCGCCATCACTTACTTAGATATTCTACTTTTCAAAATAGCTTTCCTTATAAAGCTCAGTCATGCAAGTAATGATGATAACACCTTTCATTCCACTCGGAAATTGATATTCGAGTGCGAAATTTTATCATAAACAACCGTGATTAACCCTGAGTACCTAGCGGTTTCCTCAGATAATTATGAAGAGCAAGCCTAGTATCATGCTAGATGTGAAGCTGAGCGCCCACGAGAACGGTGAGAACTTTTCTTAGGAGTCAGAGGGTGCTCTCTATTTATTATCATCATCAGAGGAGTCCTATACACCTCCCCGAGGATACACTTTGACGACCTCAGTGGCGTAGCGGGCCAGTGCTCGGTTGAGACGCAAGAGGCGCGGGTTCGATTCCCGCTACAGGAGAAATGTTTCTATGTTCTGCAAATATTTCTTCCGGGTTTGGGTGTTGTAGTATTGTGTATTAAAAGTATGTATTTACAAAAAAAATAAGTATTAGATCAGGCATCTGGTTGCTAAATAAGACCATGTTAAATATGGAGTGGGATAAGGGCAGGAAGATGATGATGATGACTTCCGAACGATCTTGAGCTGCTTACATCCACCGACTACCTGTAGTGTGACCATCACAATGTCATCGGACCATCGAGGAGCACTTCGTTTTCTGGTCCGTGAAGCGTGCTCTGCAATTGAACGGAGGGAAAATAAACGAAAAAGTTACGTTGGTAAGACCAGTTATAACTTTAATTACAGAGCAAAAATACTTAAGTGATACCACGTAATGGTGATGATGACTTATCTTAGAGTGAAATAAATTTTGTAGTAGCTTTATTACTTTACAGGCCTTTGTACATGTACATAAATATTTCTTGTATGGGGCCCCTTTTTATTTTATTTTTTATTAATACTTCTTGTTATAGCCGCAATAGAAATACTCAATCTGTGAAGATTTCATCTCTCTACCTATTACGGTCCATAAGATAAAGCTGACGGATGGACGGACGGACGGACAGCGGAGGCTTAGTAATAGGGTCCCGTTGGCACACTTCGAGTATGAAACCCTAAAAAAATAATGTTTTAAAGGTATACATTCCTAAACAAGTTAAATATGAAGTTAAGCAGGGATTTATACGTTAAAATATGAAGTTCGATTCTACAAAGTGGACGTAAAGCCTTACGGAATAAATAGTGCTTCGTTGCTTCGAAATCGAAAGTGGGCAGGTAATAAGGAAGTCGATTAAACGGTAGCTGTGGTTGATGGTCAGGGAAGGGCTTTATTTCTGTGAAGTAATTCTACTGATACCTATGCAATAAGTGCACTGATAATTTGAAGTAGCTAATAATAAAACTACAATTAAGTCTGACAACCAAGTACTTATAAATCGAAAGCTGTGTTATATGAAAAGGTTGAAATAAGGTTAGGTAAGAATGAACTCGGTGGCGTATGGGTTAGCTTGGCGGGTAAGTTTTTGGCTGAGACGTGGTAAATGCTGGTTCGATTCCAGCTTGTCAAATGTTTTATTTTATTTCTTATTTTTATTTTATTTATGAAGGACATCCAACGAAGAATTTAGACAAAAATGATGAGCAAAAGTTTATAAAATCTTACATCTAGGTATATGTTAATTTAATAATAGGATGCCATAGCATGGATTTCAGCATGATTATTTGTTCTGGGCATAATCGTTTTATAGTGTTTATTATACCCATGACAAGGTTAATGGGGCCATAAGGGAGTTCTAGTGTAGAATCAGAACTTATCTATGTGACTGTTGGCTGTTTTTTATTTAGCTACATTCTCGCATTTTGCTTAGCTCGTTACAAGAATTAATTTCTCTAAATGAGAAACATTAAAATGTACACAGATCAAGATAATCTTAATGTTTGTCAACCCGGCAATACCATATACAATTTCACCAGGAATGACGTAATCCGTACTGTAGAAAGTTTACATGAGAAGCACAATGTAACAAAAATAAAAGCATCATCCTTATAAGGGTAGCGGCTATAGTTGGCTGGAGTCTTGTCGCAAAGCCGCTTATATATAACGTGGGTACAACAGTTCCTACATTTCTCATCAGTAATGATCATCGCAGGACGCGGCTACATTGCTGTGCGCTTTCCCATAGACTTTAAAAATACTTTTTTTATGTAATAAAGTATATAATAAGTATTCTTTCAGCTATCTATTGGTTCTCATAGTACAAATGGCGCTATGTGATCTATCCAATAGTATTATTTTTTAGGATTTAATACCCGATGCCAATGGGACCCTATTCCTAAGCCTCCGCTGTCCGTCTGTCCGTCCGTCTGTCAGCGAGCTGTATCTCATTACCCGTAATAAATAAATAACACCCAACAGTCACACACATAGTCCTCACCCCACACTAGGATTCCTTGTGTCATGGGTATCAGAAACTATAAGTACCA
Organism: Scotopteryx bipunctaria; assembly: GCA_949320045.1. Classification (NCBI taxonomy): domain Eukaryota; kingdom Metazoa; phylum Arthropoda; class Insecta; order Lepidoptera; family Geometridae; genus Scotopteryx; species Scotopteryx bipunctaria. The sequence continues at coordinate 4,015,560 of OX439450.1, read as the reverse complement.
TGGTACCACAACACCCAGACCTGGAAGAAATATTTACAGATCATGCAAACATTTCTTCCGCAGCGGGAATCGAACTCGCGCCTCCAGCGCCTTTGCCTAGCAATCGCCCGCCACGCCAGCGAGGCCGTCAGTAGATAGAAAGTTGATAAAAAATAAAAGGAAAAAATACAAGAAACAGTTTTGTACATGTACAATGGTACGGAACAAGTGCGAATGTGTGCGAGTGTGCGAATTCGACTCGCACTTGACGAATTTTTATTTTTACGTAGCGTGACCTATACGTATCTCTATTTTCCGCTTATGGTCCGTAGGTACAGTTACATTGCTCAATTCTCAAGGCAAAAAATAAACGAAATTGATTGCCATTAGAATTGCGTACAATTTTGATTACTTCGTATTAATTGGAGTAGAGTATGTAAATACGTAACTTATTTGATCTTAAATGTACAGCAATTAATAATTACGAGGCAATTCATAGTAGTTACTAAATTCAGTTATTTGTATGTGTATTCTATTCAAATACTTGTATATCGACAAATATGTTGATCTACATAATAACAGCTCTGTTTTCTATCTGTAGGCAAACTTAGATAGAAAACTGAGCCTATTTTTATTTCTTATTATTATACCGATTACCTTTAAGTTTTTAAGGTTATTGTAGTTTGTCTTTGTACCTAGTTAAATAAATATATAACAAAGTGCTAAGTTGTACATTTACATACATAGATAATATTATCACGCCTGTATCCCTAACAGGGTGGGCAGAGACACAAGTAATCATAAGAAAACTTGCAGCCACTTCTGATCCAAGACTCCCAAGATGGATTTAGTGAACCACGGTGACAGGTGATCAGCCCATCATCGCCCATATAGGTCCATCAAATTGGAGAGGATACTAGGTACTCATTAGTTGTACATTTATTGCCGTAAATTACCTAGAATAGTAAATTGTTTGTTAAATTATAGGATAACAAACAGATTCTAATTCCAAAATTTCAGGAACTCACAAGATTTAATAAAAAGCATGAGCAAACTCTAGTATAATATTTCTTAAATAAAAATATTTTTTTCTGCGTTCTTCAGGTTAATAAAATTCATCAAAATAATATTTAATTTTAGGTCAAATCGGCATGGATAGTTTTCTTGTGGTGCATCTTTGTACAATCGAAATGACTATCAATTAAACTATCAAGCCATATCTGAAGCTGGTAAGGGTTTACCTTACAATCATACAAAAGATTAACTCGTTTATTAATCTTCACGCACAAGACTATTTTGATTTGCTTCCAGATTACAACATGAATATTATTTCGATCAATCCACCAACAAGCAATTCTTTCTCCAATTTCATCCATTCATTTATCTCTCGCTTCTGGCTGCACATTTGATGGATTGACATTCAATAAGTGCTAGACTATGCGTTATATAATCACTCAATCGTACAATGCAATCATTAATTCGCTGTTGACTCCGTTAGTTACTTCCCGTTATGCTGCCTGTTATCCGATATAGATCCCGTAGTATACTAAGGTCTTTTGCCATCTATAGCAGATCATATCACAGCGTCAGGAAGCAATTTTTACCTTCACAAACGAGACGCTGCAGTGACTGGGATGAATTAAGATTACCCAGGCTTACACAGCACCTTTGCCATCCTCTCAGCTTAGTCGGCCTTGTTCACAGGAAAGACATGGTCAATACGTGCGATGCTGATTAAGCCGCGAGTTTCCTCACGATGTTTTCCTTCACCATTTGAGAGTACTGGTATTAATAGAGCACATAAATTTGACAAGAAAACCCGTGGCTCAGTCAGACCATGTCTTTCTTGTGGATAAAGCCGACTTAAGCCGCCGAGTATCTGTGTAAGCATACTTCGTCTAATATCGTCCTGGGCACTACAGTGTCTCGTCGACGTTATATAAATCATCTAGTATAGTAAAACTAGCATACTGACAAATCGACACTTTCCACCACGCCATTTAAACTCCTATTACATGGGCAGGAAACTGCATTTTTGATTGACCTTTCTATGGTCATGCTGCACTAGTTAGTGTAGAAAGCGGGCCTGTGGGCGACAGGAACTGACCTTTACACTCGCCTCTAGCCTATATCTCGAGCAAATCAAAGCTTCGAAGTTGGCGATGACTTTCTTACATCATAAGAGTTTAAGTATACTTCTGGTCAATTGGCTATTAACTTTGTGTTTGTATCATCATCATAGGATCTGACCAAAAATTTTGCACTGGTGGTCTAGTTGGTAGTGACCCCGCTTTACGATCCTAAGTGGGTTTAAACCCGGTCGTGTACCAATGGATTTTTCTGTGCGAAAAATTATGTGCGCTATACCAGTACTCTCAAACGGTGAAGGAAAACATGGTGAGGAAACCCGCGGCTTAGTCAGCTCCGCACGCATTGTCCGGCGGTATTCCAAGAACATCATATAAGAAAATCACCGCTTTTTCCTATGGCTTAAGGCAGATTTGACCCCGGCAGTCGCCATATGAAACGCTATTTCACTCAACTTGTTGATAAAGTAACGTTTGATCTGTAACACTACTCATTCTTGCACTTCACTCCCAAAATGTTTATTTTTAGGATTCCGTACCCGAAGGGTGCCAAAGGGACCCTTATTACTAAGCTTCCGCTGTCCGTCCGCCCATCTGTTTATCAGCGGACTGCATCTTATGACCCGTAATAGGTAGAGAGTTGAAATTTTCTCAGTGTGTGTATTTATATTGCCACTATAACAACAAAATAATAAAAATAAAACCGGCCCCATACAAGAAACATTTATATACTATGTACAATGGTACGTACGGAACCCTTCGTGTGCGAATTCGATTCGCACTTGACTGGTTTTTTATATCCATTGACCACTTTGGGATATTTTATAGAAAAAAACATCGCTCAATCCTAAAATGTTATGCTTGAGTAACTTTAGTGCATATAGGTAGGCAAGTGTGGAATCAGAACTAATGTTATGTCCGTACGTGCCACTGCGATTACGTACTGTGATGCAATCAGAGGCTTACATAGGCTTTGCGATTGTAGCGCCAGGTTTACAGGGCTTTCATCGTACCATGTGTTCATTTAGATAGCATTTGGTGTTCCACATTGGAAACTATCTAAACTAGCTGATCACAGGTCCAAGTCCTGATGTTAAAGCACGATTCCAGTGTGATAGGTCAAAGATCACTAGTAGGCGGTTACACAGTTTTCAGATAAAATTCAGAACAAACTTTTACATATTGACTTTTTCGATAAAGTCGAAGTAAAAAAGAAATATTTCATAAAATCACGGGGATCACTTGGACAAGTCTTAAATCTACGTTGCATTTACACCTGTTCGTGATGCGACCAAGCGATAATAAGCGATAATCTAAAACATATCTCTCGCATTATGCCAAATATTAACAATCGAAATTTTATTTGTACACACTGTCCAATCATTGTGTCATTTTTACTTAGTACTTGGTTGCTTCATTTAAAAATTTTGTCATAAAATTGTCCTGATATTTATACAATATTTTTTTCAAAAACTAGAATATAGTAGTGAGCTTCGCTTTTGAAGATAGTGGACCTTGTATGTCGAACTATCCGTACTTTCGTATTCCTTGTTTATGGCCATGAAAAACAATCGCTCCAATTCCGCGACCCCGGCAACACATCGCAGCTACCATATTTTCACCGATAACCGATAATATTCCGTGTAGGCGTGATCATCGGTCACGTATTCGCCTGAGTTATGACCCAGGAATGGAATAAATCTAGCTCTCTGGTTAGTGAACACGGTCGCCCACGTGTGAACATACCGAGATTATCATTCGGTTTGTAAGGTAAACCGCAAAAAAGGGAAAGTTGGGGCGTTGTTGGAATAATAATGGCCTGCTTGATTTTTGATCTATTCTTTTGTGTTGCCATTTGGGGCCATTTATGTTGTGCAAGCTTAAAGTCCTACTATCGGCACGATATACCAAAGGATTCTTAGGCGTCCTTAGGCATGCCGATGAGTCTTTAGGCATGCCGCCCATGCCGTACTGATAGTGGGCGCCGGGCCTTAGTGGATATTTCTGCATTCAGTTTAGTGAGCCCCCGTTTGTGCCAAGTGAAGTAATTCGACAGTTATCACCACTCGTTTTCGTGTAAAAAAATCTGGCGTCATGGTAGTTCCCCCGCCAAGACGAGCCAAAAGAAGCGGGGTACTACCTCCCTTTTCTGGATGAGTTTCGTCATTTGTTATTACCAGATGCGAAGCGCAAGTGTAACAGCACAGCTCCCCATTTTGTCTATAGGCACAATTATTATTTATTCCCATTTCAGGAATGATGATATCAATAAGATTTATTTCATTATTGTTGTCGGCAAACAACTCAGATTTTCCTCGCCTTGGAGTAACTTGCGGTTGCCGTAATTGTACAAATTTTGCATCAAAGGTAATTCGCCTCGCGGCGTAAATTCAAATCGAGTATTGTATTGTCGATATGAAATACTTCAAAACACAATGGTGCGATTTCAGATTTCCCTCTACAAGGTTCTGCGTACCCTGATTTCTCTACACGTATAATTTGATTCGACAAAACATACTTTTTTATAATTTGACTAAGACCCATATCCACTGAAGCGTTGTTACATAGACTCATGACATTATACCTCAGGTTTCCACTCCTACAACCAGGGAACGGAATACAGCTTTAGATATTTTGAAATTGTACATTACTTTTTAGTACTCATACATAGTTAGTATCATAGACATTATTGCAGCCACTTCTGATTCAAAGTCCTAAGATGGATATGGTGAACCGTGTGGTGACAGGTGATCAGCCCATCGCCCATTATAGATGGTCCATCATGTTGGAGAGGATACCATCCCTTAGTCGGCGTTTACGAGATGCTCGGGAGGATAAGCAACTGGAACGCATTCTATATGTTCTTCCCTTCCAAAGAAATAAAGTTAGTAGGTAGTTTAGTAGTAAGCAGGTTTTATAAACATTACCAAATGACCCGGCAACTTACGTGCATATATTTTTTACGTAGGCTTGTGATGTAAGCGCCCAAATAAAGTAAGGTATTGTAATGATTAAATGAAATCCGTGTTCTTTTTTTGTCCGGGACTTAAATGTCCATTGGAAAGCAATACCTGTTTTAACCACAGGTGGGCGCCGGTAATACCCCAAATATAACAAAAAGTGAATTCATTTAGGAGAAGAATACATCTTTATCTGGATGATGGAATGACATCATAACATGACGAAATAAAACTTTTGTGTTCAAAATCATTGTTCGAAAAATATGATGATGGAGCTCACGGTAGGTAAATACCTAACCTACATGGCAGTATGTTATCTCGTTAACTAAAAACCGTTTTGTAGTTAAACAAAAGACTGTTAAAAATAACCGGTTCTTAGTTCAAAAGAAAGAAAATTGCTAGAACTAGGCTCGAATGATCCGAGAATGTAATCAAAACACAGGAATGTCACAATAAGATCCCATAAAATAAGGTATCGTTTCAAGGAACACTCAAATGTGAGTTTTATTGCTAAAACCGTAAAGTCTATTTCGCTGTGAAATAATGGTTTCCTTTGCCACAGTTGATATAAAAGGGTGTTTGTGAAAAGATTTACTCTAACATTGTATTTTTTTTTGAGTGTGTTATTTTTATTTCTTGTCGCGGGCATCAATGGAAGACCAGCGTGGGACCGTGAGAAGTGAAAAGAAGAAGAGCAATGGGGGCCTATCTACACCCAGCTGTGGGTGGTGTGGTTGCGGATGATGATGATGTGTCCTTTTTTGTGATCTAAATACATCTCAATGTTATTTGACAGGGATGTACTTAAAGATTTCATTACTAAACATACTCTTTTGTAATTTTTCCGCCTTAAGTCAGGGTGTTAGAGTTCAATTTCCATTTACAGCTAAAACAGAGTGAGGTATGGAGTCTACTGCAGTACTGTCAAAGTGTAATGTGATCGTAAAGTCCTGTGACGAGCCACCCCCCGCCGTGAGGGTCCTGTTTACGACGCCAATTCCGTGGCCACACGTACAGGTTGAATTTAAAATAACGACTTATTTAAGGTACTTTTGTAACTACTTCCACTGATTAGGGTATATGACGGACAATCTTTTGTAAATGATATTATAGTCAACAAGATCGCGCCACTAGTAATATAAAAATACACATATCAAGACGTTGTGTTTTAGGAAACCCTCCCATGTTTTGGCCAGAATCTTATATTATAAGAATCTTTGTCCTGACTGACTGACTGACTGACTGACTGACTGACTGACTGACTGACTGACTGACAGACAACGCACAGCCTAAACCGCTGGACGTAGAGACTTGAAATTTTCAGTGTAGGTAAACCTTGGTACGTAGGGGTGTACTAAGAAGGGATTTTTCAAAATTCTACCTCTAAAGGGGTGAAAAGGGATGAAAACCTGGAATCAATTTTTGGTCTAAAACTGCACATAACCTATATCAAATTAAAGAGCCGATTTTTCTCATTTAGTTGATGTCATAATTACCTGCAAATTCTTTATTTTTGGCATGTTTTTCATGAAAAATAGAATACTTTTATTTTGACATATTATGACAGCGATGATACCAAAGATTAATTAGTAATAGATGATACAAAACATATGGAAAAGGAACTGTCAATGTCAAATTACCTGTGAAAGGAAGCATAAATTATTACTGGTCTAATAAGTTTCTAATCTTGATTATTCATGGAGTTCTGACGTAATTCTACGTCTGAAAACTAGATGTCGCTGCTAATTCTGATCAAATTTTGACGCGCTATCGTTGCGTTTTGAAAAGTTTACCTTAACCATGGGCGCCGGCAAGGGGGTGCCAGAGGGTGCACTTGCACCCCTTGGGAATCTCGAGATCAACAGGAATTATTGAAACTGTATTGCGCTTTCTCTGTTAAGTTCATCCCATTTATGCTGGTGCCATCTGGTGTAGAGTAGCGGTACTTTAAAGGGTGCGTTCAGAGAAGTAATGGAAATCGATTAATATCGATCCCGGTACTCCTGGCCCACCAATTTAGAATTTTTAAATTTCGATCGTCGTGAACAAATAGGTGTGAGCCGTGACGACTGGGTACCTATATAATAAATTCATAATGAATAGTCAGAAATTTGTAAATGTCTCGAACATTCAGACTAAAATTTCATCTTTTTATTAACAATCATACACGGCAAAGATTGTAAGAAAATTAAAATCTGCACCACCTGGAAATTATTTCTGCCGGCGCCCATGACCTTAACTCTCAAAATTTTTACTAAATTCACCGAAATTTCTTAATTTTTAGATTTAGGTATGTTTGTTACTCTTTCACGCAAAAACTACGGAATATACTTACATACCATTATTCATATTCATTCGCTAAAGTTAGCCATTGCTTAAAGTTAGCCCTGTCACTGTTTGTCATTATGAAATGGTAAGAGATGGCAATACTTTAGTCATCGTTTAGCGTAAACTATATTATAATGAATAATGAGGATAGTAGGTACCTACGTGTGCTGGAATGGGACATAGGGTACTTTTTATCTGGGTACCGCGTGAGCGAAGCCGCGGGCGGCTGCTAGTCCTATTATATTTTGATTTGTTGGATTTTCCCATTTTTTTTAACCTACCTATAAGTAACTCCGCCCACCATCTCGGACTTTCAAAGTTTACCACCATCATCTTTCGAAGGAGCCAAATCGTTTTATTAAGATTTATTTGAATAAAAAAAAACTACGGGGTCTGCATTTTAAACTATAGACTTTAATATAGGTAGCTGAAATGATGATGGCATGACATTAATATATCAGGATGACACTCGTTTGGTGTTAAAAATACCTATCATAACCTAAGTGGCATATTTTATTCTCGCATCTGTGTTTTAGTACCTACAAATGTTATAGTCGAAAAAGACGAATTATTTTTATTACAGATAAGTGAAACGCCCCGCGACTTTGTTCGCGCTGGTTTTTTTTCATACAACATCATCTTCCCGCTTCGTCATCTATTTCGTTTATTTCGGTGTTGGAATTTGGTAATTCCTAAGACCTAGGCATACGTATCCGGACCAAATTGGCGACGTTTTGGAAAAAGGTGAGGTCAAGAGTACCCTAAACCGACGATCATGTATGAAAAATGTTTACCAAGTTCTTAGTTTCAACGTAAGACTTTTTTGTATTTGGGTAGAGCAGATAAAGATACAGTCAATTTTAAAAATGTCTATTAGAAAATATTTCTTTATGAGTGTCATATTTGACCTTTTGACTTGATTTATGGAGGTATTTTTTAAAGGAACCTAAGTTTTTTTTGTTTTGAGTAGGTATTTGCCAGAGCTGGTATTTGGTCCCGTTATTCCATTGGAATCAAGATGTAGTAAGAATGCGGCATGTAATTGTAAAACTATGCAAATTCACAGATTTTAACTACACGTTTACGCCTTAAACCTCGGTCTGCATAAAAGCGTCCTGTCGTAATGGCGTCCATAATTTAGCTAAGAATGTTTTTGCTGAGTACCGAATTTAAATATATAAAACACTTCTTCAAATATATTATATACAGGGATGTACATCCCTGTTGGGTGTAGTAGGGGTGCATTAAGAAATTAACTCGCGAAAATCAGGATCTACAGGAAGATAAGGTTTGTATGAAAAAAAACTTCCCTACCATAAGATGAATATTTCTCAAGAGACCGCGCAAAATACTGGAATCTAAAACCCGCCAAAACAAATAATTGAAAATAACTAGAAAACTACAAAATTAATAAAAAAAACTGGTTTTAATAAATGAACTAAAGAAATACTTTATTACCTACCTAGTAAGTAAAAATCATCTGAAAATATGGTAGGGTTCACGAGATGAGATCAAAACATACTCAAACCGTAGATTTTTCGTGTTTTTTTTTTCTTTTATTGTGTTTTCACTTTGAGAAACCAAAATAAATTATAAAAATTCATTTTCCTTTTGAATAAACACATTTCACTAACTGACCACAGAGTTCTACATCGATATTGATTAGCTAATCCGCTATAGCAAAAATGCGTTGATTATCATCCAGTCAGTCAGTAACGTAAGTTTTTTTTTGGTATTTAGATTAACACGTACTTACTACATTGAGGTTTATGGCGGTGTTAGTTTTAAATAAAACCTTTACTAGATAATATCATGTTAATTAACCGTTTGTTTAAACGTAAGATATTGATTGGATACTGTAATTTTACGGTAGTTGCAAACTGCTGCAGTACGACAAAACTTATTAACTTAACTTAATTTTACCTCGGACAAAGGATAAGTATAGCTATCCAACGGGGTAACGTCGCCAGCCTTTTGGAGACCTTACCTGCGGTCGGTGATCCTGAGCTCTGTTTTCTATCTGTAGGCGAACTCAGATAAAAAACTGAGCTCATTTTTATTTCTTATTATTTCTATACTGATTACCTTAAAGTTTTTAATGTTATTATAGTTTGTCTTTGAAAATATGAAATTAAAAGAGTTACTTAACATACTTTTTTATTTGACTTTATTTGACATAGTTTTGGTTTATCGGCCATTTTAAGATAGGATGTGATGAAATTTGTTTCTTAATGGGGTAACAGTGAAACTATTTGTAGAACTAAGAGGTTTAGGATCAGTGGGTAAGGGATAACCTTTACAGACTGCCAAAAATGTTGTCTACCAATTTGGTAATTATTGTGAATATAACCTATAATGTTAATCCAGCACATGTAGGTACTATGTATATTTCATGTTTCATTCAAATTCGTTCAGCCGTTTAGCCGAAAGAGTAACAAACGTCCATACATCCATTAAACATCCATACTTACAAACTTTCGCGTTCGTAATATTAGTAGGATTTTTAATGTCACTTACCTACTTGCTTTTCGTACTGTATATTTTTTCTTTAAAATAAATACCTGAACTAAATTATCTCATCTGTCAATTTCACAAAAAAAGGCAATAGAATCGTTTAACATATTTGACTACTGTTATTTTATGACAAACAACAATGCATTCTATCAAATTACACTCTTTTTAGACGTCGCAATAAAACTATTTTCAATTTGTACGAACTTAAGAACTTAATCTTCGTGCTGTGTGGTACTGTAACCAAATAAGGGGCAGTTCACTTCCTACAGAGATTTAGGAGATAAAAGAACATAGCGTTGATTGTGAAGTCGGATAATTTAATGACTGAAAGCTGTTGGTTTTACCAAACTGTTTCTACTAAAATGTAAAATTTTTTACTATTAAGACCTCTAAAAACTCGTCATCCATCAATAGAATATAGGAACCAGGCCTGTGATGGAAAATATGAACATAATTAGACTTAGGCTGTTAAAAAATAAACTTAAAAATATATGTTTGGTACATATTAAATGAAAAAGCTTGAAGAGTACGTACGTTTAAGAATAATTTACTAGCTATTAAATAGTCTGGTTTTAGTTTTAATGAGCTTGTTGGAAGTCTTAATAAATAAAGTGGGTGACGAAACTAATTTCCATATATTATACATCATTAAAATGACATTTTTGTAATTTTTAAAAGTACTCTTATATTGGTAATAAAAATTGACATAGCAGTAACTCAAAAGTAGATGTTGTTTGATAGATTACTACGAAATAAACTACTTATTATGAATAAGCCATAAGCCATTATTAGGCTACTGCAAGTTACATCATTGAGAAAATTAGTATCACCCACGCATATGGAAGCATTTTCTTGGAATACAGGTCAATTTGTCATCGGACTGGTTTCATTTCCATCGTTTTTATTTGCCTACTTTGTACTTCTCTGCTGGACTGGGGGTAAATAAAATGCGTCCAGCTGCTTCTCTCCCCGAGTATCTCGTAAATGTAGACTAATAATAATTATCCTCTCCAACAGAATGGACCGTCTACGAGTATATGGGCGATGGGCTGATCACCTATCACCATGGTTCACCATATCCATCTTGGGACTTTAAATCAGAAGCTGCTGCAAGTTTTCTTATGATTACTTGTGGCTCTGCCAACCCCATTAGGGATACCGGCGTGATAATACGAGTATGTTTATAGCCAATTTAAGCTATACTGCCGCAGTACTGCGAAGCTTCGCTTTTCAACTATTTTGTTTTTGCGTCCTGTGAATATTCTGAGACAAATCGTAATGGACTCTTGCAACCGAATACGTTTCTAACCCCCAAATACTCAAACGCATTTCAAAGTTGAGCACGTCTCAAATGACGATTTTTTGACAGATTTTCATCAGAAACTGTCAAAAAACCGTGAGTTGAGACGTGCTCAACTCTGAGTCGCGTTTGAGTAATCGGGGGATAACGAGCCGGGAAACAGTTTTTCACAATGTCAGGTTGAGATGTTGACATCAGGCAAACAAAACCGAATACGTTGAAAAATAGCTCGATTGTCATCCAACTACTAGAATGTAACAATCTTCTACTAGATTTTCTACTAGATCCAGTACTCTCGGTAACATCGCCAAGCTTTCTATGTGACTGCAGTATAATTGAATCACAAAATACCCACCTAGGAGCATTAACGTCTTTAACGTTTGGAAATTATTTTACTATCATGAATTTTCATGACAATACTAAGTTATTATCCAGTATTCGCGAAGTTTGTACGAATATGGTGAGTTTCAAAGGATTCCTAATTCTTGAAACAAGTACTTCGTAAACACTTGGGTAGAGTGACCATAACATAATAATAAGATAGTACCTTAGTAGTAGAACGAGAAGAGCACTTTAATCGAAGTAAACAATTCAATTCTTGTGACAGGCTAAAAATTATTCAAAGTCAAAGTCAAAGTCAAAAATTTTTATTCCATAAAATCACTGGGATCACTTGGACACGTCTTAAATCTACGTTGCATTTACACCTGTTCGTAACGCGACCAGGCGTGGAAGATACAGGCAAGAAACCACGCTTGGCTATTTTTTTGGAAAATGATCCCTTTACAATCATGTTATAAAAGGAGTTGGAGCATTCAGTCCCAAGCATTTTTATCTTCTATATAATCGGATATTTTATAGTAAGCTTTTTTATACAACTTTTGTTTTATTAGTGTTTTGAATTTATTAACTGACAAATTTGTCATCTCGCTTGGGACTTTGTTATAGAAGCGTACACATTGCCCTTTAAATGATTTATTAACTTTACCTAGCCTAATCGTGGGTACAGCAAGTTTATCCTTATTTCTAGTATTAACACTATGATTATCACTATTTTTCTTAAACTTACTAACATTTTTATGTACGTACATCAAGTTTTCGTAAATATATTGACAAGGAACAGTCATAATGTTTATTTCTTTAAATTTATTACGTAATGACTCCCTAGGACCCAGGTTATAAACTGCTCGAACAGCCCTCTTCTGCAACACAAATACGGTGTTTATATCTGCAGCACTCCCCCACAACAAAATGCCATATTACACAGCTTAAACTATAAATCCTACTATATTATTATTATAAATGTGAAAGTTTGTGAGTTTGGATGTTTGTGCCTCAATCACGCCTAAACGGCTGAACGAATTTGAATAAAACTTGGAATATACATAGTAGATGTGCTGGTTTAACATATAGGCTATTTTTTGTTCGAGTACCACGCGAGCGAAGCCGCGGGCGGCAGCTAGTAGTAAATAAATATTTGAAGACATTTTACACAACGCCATCTTCTAGCCCCAAACCAAGCAAAGCTTGTACTATTGGAACAAAATGGCTGATGTAATACATACACACTTTTTTTATAAAGCGCCATCTACGTAATAAAAACGTTTATTAAGTTATACTTGCTAGATATCTCAATTTTAATGCAGGATAATACCTACTATTATTTTTATTTACCTATTAGAATTAATCTTACTATGTACGAAAATGACTTTAACAATAAATAAAAGCAATTTATCACTGTCAGATTATTGCAAGATGTCAGATAAAATACAACTGGTTTATATTATAATTTATTTGAAATAATTATGTATTACTATGAGTATATTGCTCAAATTATGAGGACACGACTAACTATTTCCTGCATTAACTGTCAATAATTATAATAATAAAAATGTAACTGTCATATTTTACATACAAACTGTCAACGTGATCGCCCATTAGCAGGTATTGTATGATAACTTCTATAGTAAAATAATAAGAATCGTAATAAAAATAAGTAATTATAAAACAAAAAGCGTGAAAGATAAGTTAAATTGATGTGCAATCGGAAAACGGCCGGTCATTGTGTTGATGAACCTTGGAAAATATACGACAAATACTGAGTTGACATTTTGATTTGACGCATGTCAGTAATATAGAGCAAAGTCGACGTAGTGAGGGTAAGTAAAGATCTAATCAATTTTCCTGTCTATATTCAAAACACTGGTATGTACTAATAACTAACTACTTTTAGCGGTCGGTTATTTGTTTGTCCGCGTTCTATTTCTCTATCTGTTTACACTTCTCTGTCTGATACTTGGAATATACTACTTATTATTAAGAAGTAGTTGTAGACCCTTACATACTCGTATTTTCTGGTTTTGCTGGCGTCTGTAGTAAAACTTTGTACAGCGCCATAGAATAGTTAATAGTAGGTTCTGATTCAGAATGGCCACTCGCCCTCTTCTACCGATCAGTTTTAACTTACACCGCTCACAACATCATAGGAACATCCGTAGAACAAGTTTTACCTAAACTTATTTTTATAATGCGAAATACCCTTTTAACAGGAGTTTTATAGTAAGTTTTCCCAGACTAACGTTAATTTTCGGCAACCAAATTAAATTACAAACTCACGCAAATGGAACGGTTGATGTAAGTTACTTCTACAACACTATCTATACGTATTACTAAGTATGTATATGTATTGACAACCTCGCTGGCGTGGCGGGGCGGTTGCTCGGTTGAGACGCAAGAGATGCGGGTTCGATTCCCGCTGCGGTAGAAATGTTTGCATGTTCTGCAAATATTTCTTCCGGGTCTGGGTGTTGTAATATTATGTAATTATAAGTGTATTCACAAAAAAGTATTATAAACATTCTATCAGCCATCTGGGTTCCCATATTACAAGCTTTGCTTAGTTTGGGGCTAGATGGTGCTGTGTAAAATTATGTCCACAAAGATTTATTTTATTTATTTTTTATTTACTCATACCATATTTTGTGATTTATCCTTCACGTGATAAACTGGTGTCAATGTCACGATACTTAGTATTAATTATGTCTGATTGTTTATATAACATGATATTCATGTTTTTTACGGTCGTAAAATTCCAATTTGTAGTAATTAAAAATTAATTGGATTCGTCGTGTTGCCATCCTTATGATTATTAGTTTTGCCTATCTTTAGTTTTAAAGAAAATTTATAATATTTTACCTATTAATCCTCATTATCTAAATTCCACTAATCGCATTCAGAAATTTCCCCGTCTTCTCGATGTATCTACCTATTTTTGATTATTTAATAATAGTGTGTCTAGGTGTCGCCCGTTGCTTCGCTCGCATGGTACCTGGATAAAAATAGCCTATATGTTAATCTAGCACATGTACTACGTATATATTTATTTAATAAACACCACTTGCTACAGTTTTTAAAAAATAAATATAACATTTTCCAACACCATAACAAAGTTACAGGCTTTAGTTTCGCGTGTAACAAAACTTTTTAATTATAGTGACCCGAATACCTAACACCACTAACCCACATAAATGTAATAAAGTTTGTGATTTAAAGGGTGTTTTGAGCTTCTTTGAGGCTTTGTTACACAAATGAGTTGGCTGGAATAATAGCTTATGTAACACAAATGAGCTGTAAAATTATGTTTTAGCTTGAAAAAGGTAAAAGAGAAATCCTGGGAAACGGGATCCTGTAGTGCCCAGGACGAATTAAGATAGAGTAAGTTTGCCTAGCACCTATTCCTTCCTCTCAGCTTAGTCGGCCTTGTCCGCAGGAAAGACATGGTCAATACGTGCGGAGCTGACTAAGCCACGGGTTTCCTCACGATGTTTTCCATCACGCTTGAGAGAACTGGTATAGCACACATAATTTTTTCGCACAGAAAATACCATTAGTACACGACCAGATTTGAACTCACGTCCTTAGGATCGTAAGGCGGGGTCACTACTAACTAGACCACCAGTAATCAGTACCTTTATATAGTTAATCAGTTTAATTGGATTCAAATCAGATACGATGTTTATGTTACATTTGCGCGTTAACATTTGTGTGAGATTTCTAGCTTCGTATCGATCACTCAAGAAATAAAATAGAGAAAGTATGCTAAAGTTTAGACAAGAAACTCCGTGAGAGTTTTGTATCTGTGTGATCTGATCTGGCAAAAAAGCTCGATCGAACTTTTAGAAGAGATCATTTTATTGTTAGGGGTTGACGTCTTGTGAAGTTGGATGAGTGTTTTAGATGCTTACATCTAAGTTTTGTAAATTTTTGTTTTCTTTTTATGATTCCATACCCGGAGAGTGCCAACAGGAACTTATTATTAAGCCTCCGCTGTCCGTCCGACAGTCCGTCTGTCAGCGGGCTGTATCTCGTGGACCGTAATAGGTAGAGAGTTGAAAATTTCACAGTGTTATGTATTTCTATTGCCGCTATGAAAACTAATAATAAAAAAACCCCATACAAGAAACATTTATGTATATGTACGATGGTACCCTTCGAGTGCAAATTCAACTCCCACTTGATCTGTTTCTTTTTTTATTCTTAAACGATATTACTATTCACTATCCCGTTCTTTCATCCTCATGACAAAAAAAGACAGCACTTTGCTTTACCGTTTTGTACCGGGACGTTAACGGTCCGGACCACAGTAGTGAGCGGAGATCCTAAAGAAATCGGAACCACAATCAAACCATCCAACTACCATAACGAGCCTCGATTCGTCAACTCGACGCGGATTCAATTAATGAATACAACGCTTACAATATTCCCGGTGAATAACCGAAGGGCTTCATTTGCATTTGTGCCAAGCACCGGTCAGTCGTGTGTGGTCCTTCGTTGCTATGGTAACGAAGGTATCGCGGCCAAGACGGATCGCTTTTGCTGATAGATTCGGCTAATTGTTGGCAAGCTAGTAAGCTGTCTCATACAATTAAAGTACACGTAAGGAGACTTTGAGGTTTTTAAGAGTCCTTTGAGGACATTTAATCGCTTACACCACATTGGTAAAGAACTAGTTAGTATTGAATAGCTGAGCTGGAAACTATTTTTCAAGAGTCTGAACGAAGCTGAAAATAAATGGGTACGTGAAAGATGGCAGAAATAAGGAAGCAGTGGGTGTCAGTACTAATTACGAAAGAGAATGGAAGGAGAAAATGGATGGTGGCCTGAACTAAAATGTTCACCTTAGGTCTCTTTAGAGATTTTCTTTACGCAAAGTGAACTGATAAACAAACTGGTTCACTCGACTTAGTCCCCAAGATAATTACTTATTTCTATTTCGAACGAAATCTAACGAAGACCTCTATAAGATGTTTCTAAATAAATAGAACAATATTTCGTTTGTTTTAGAAATATGCAAAATCTAAGAAGATTTTCCATCGATTTCCAGCCACATTCATAATGCCGTCGTTCCATCAAGTGTACCTCAGATTTGAAATGCTATTGTACACCAAACCGTCAGGCAATCCATAATATCATGTTCAGCTTGTTCAAGGAAGGTTAGCAACTATTAATCATTGTCTTCCTTGTTTGCATCTCGGCTTGTCAAAATCCTCGGTTACTTGACACCGTGCGCCTTAGGACAGTGAAACCCTAGTTTTTGATAAAACTGTAGCTGGCAAATTACGGTTGTTAGATTAGACATACGTGTCAGCGTATTTACGAAATATCGATTATTATTATGAAGAACCTGTTACGTCCTATTTCAGGGCAAAGGCCACCTTCCTTAGTAGTTATTTTCCATTTAATGCTAATGTGACCCAGTTTGTTTAATTAAAGTTCAGTTGGTCTCGCCACCGTCGCCGTGGTCTAAATATCCATTATTTATCCTAGTTATTGTTGTTTTTCAAGGCCTGGACATCAGGGCCTCTCAATTTGCTCTCTTATATCAATGGGACTGAAAAAACCAGGGTTGCAAAGCGTGCAACCATTTTTACAAAGAAATATTATGTAGAAGATGATAAAGTAAATAGAACCTGACGTGAGAAACATACAAGACTGGGTGGGTCTGGGTGTTAAGTATGTATTTATAAATAAAAGTATATAAGTATTCTATCAGTCATCTGGTTCCCATAGTATGAGCTTTGCTTAGTTTGGGGCTAGATGGCGCTGTGTGAAATGTCCACAAACATTTATTATTACATTTATTGTATATTCTACTGAAACATAGAGTCTTCGTCACGCTATAGTACGGTGAAAGTTTTCATGACACCAAAGCGCCAGGGTTTGTTAAATCGTGACTTGGTGTCGATTTCTGTCTGTCCAAGATGTGAATTATGGTTAAGATTGTTCTTTCTGTGTTTCAAAATATGGAACGGATTAATGCAATAGTACTTTATTCAATAGGTAAGCTTTAATTATAAATCTTAAGTTCCCTTCCCCTTCATCAACGCACAGCCTAAACCACGAGTAGAAACATGAAATCAGGGAGTTATATTCTATCATAGACTCAAAATTTGCTGAACTTTATATCAAGGTTCAACTGTTCATATTATTCGTTCCAGGCCCTTTGAAAATTGATGCATAGATCAGTCATACCCTGGCTCTGAAGCCAATATGTCAACCGGAATCAGATACAATAACGGTCACAGCCAGTCTGGCCGATAAATCTCACTACGTTGGATTGTGTTAGGACTCTGACGTAGTAAATTTAAAATAGAAAATCATTCCTTTAACAAAACGTGGGCAAATGACGGAGAGGGAACTTTTGACAGTGCTCTGGATTTCAGATGACAAGAACGTTTGAGTAACAGTCTGATTATAAACGAAATTATAATAGAATAATAATTAATTTTTTTTTTCAATTAGTGTCACCAATAATTGGAAATCAATAAAATGTCGTCAAATGTAAGCCAAGGTCATGATGTAAAATTGACGAAGTCATAAAAAAGTCAACGCGTTCTAAACTTTTTGTATTTTTAGTTTTATATATGTGTAAGTATAAGAAGCTAGCTTGGACGTCCTTGATCGATCATTGAAGTTAAGTAACGTTGTGGCATTACGAGCTGAGCACTTCCGTGCTTCGGAGGGCACTGTAAATTATCATGACGGAGGCCTTCAGGCGGCCTAAAAACTCCGCCACAAGAGTTGGTTTCTAGCTCATACGAACTTACTTACTTCCAAATAAAGTAACCTCGTATTCTGTTAAGGTATGCGTTTGAGTTTGGCCTACCTACAGTAAGTTAGATCCTCAGACCAAATAAAAAAAGAAGACGCCGCGCCGCGAACAACAAAAGTGAAGCCACACAAAACCGTGCTCCTGCAAGTAAACATACACGCTCACACACACACCTACACTAAAACCATGCTCATCGCTCTTAGTATGTCACGAGTCTTAAAAATAGAATTATGCCTTCCTGTGTAGTGAAAACTTGTAAAAACAGCAGCAAATACATAAAAAGTCTCACGGAATCACTTTTCACTTGTAAGTACTTCAAATAGCATCGTTTCTTAATTACTATGAATTTAGGTTACTTGGAACACAGCCTTAAAACCTTCGACACACACATAGATAAAAAGGTGGCTTCACTTTTGTTGTTCGCGGCGCGGGGTCTTTTCTTTTTATTTGGTCTGAGGTTAGATCACTGTTACTGTACTATGGTTTGATCTTGTATTGTCGAAGTCAGGTCGTGGGCGAGTGATGGTGAGGGCACTACCACGCTGTCGAATGCTTTGGATCTCGTATTTGCATGTTTTCGGAGCACGAACTTTGTTAGACATCTTGAAATCTAGACTAACTTGTAGGCTGTCCATCATTGACCTAACTACGGCTAATACTACAGATGATTACAGCTTGTAGTGATTCTTTGGTCTTGTTAAAAGTTGTCGCGATATTCAACCTTATATCAAGGGAGAAAAGTTGTCTGTCGTGTGTCTGCTATATTTTCGAATATGATATTTATGTCACAGAACTGATTAAACTCGTAATATCTTCTAAAAAGCAGCATCTAATGTAGTCGATATAATTTGGCGGCGATAAATTATTACTACTGAGTACGAGTACCTATTTTATATAGAGTTTAGCTAAAATTGACGTAGATGATGGTATAAATTATATTTTACATTTACTTAAACTTAATTTAGTTGGCTAAACTAAGGCCTTTTACCATCTATAGTAGATGATTTATACAGCGTCAGGAGGCAAGTTTTACCCTCACTAACGGGACACTGTAGTGCCCGGGACCAATTAAGATGGAGTAGGCTTGCCCAGCACCTATTCCATCCTCTCAGCTTAGTCGGCCTTGTCCACAGGAAAGACATGGTCAATACGTGCGGAGCTGATTGAGCCGCGAGTTTCCTCACGATGTTTTCCTTCACACTTGAGAGAACTGGTATAGCGCACATACATTTTTCGAATAGAAAAATCCATTGGTACACGACCGGGTTTGAACCCACGACCTTAAGATCGGAAGGCGGGGTCACTACCAACTAGACCACCAGTGTTCTCAATTGGCAGTCGTATAAATATTAGCGTCCCTTATACAAACATTGAGAGAACAGGGATCGCTATAACATTAGTATTGTCAAGCTATACAACCATTTCGTCAAATTAATAAAACGAGATTCCTGTGAGTTAAGCCTACATAGAATGCACAAACTGGTTATGTAGGTACGTTAATTCAGTTACAATATTTACTATTTGCCTATTTATTTACAGGGCTATTATAAATAAACCGATCATTTAGTGGTCGTAAACTGGATTTGCTATAAGCTATTGACAATATAGCAAAGTTATACAATGCTCTTCGTGGAACTGCCCTAACGTCATAGTAACTGTTTAGTATTCTACCAGGTCATTTATTCTGAATCATATTTTTATTCACAAATGGTGATTTTACGTCATAACTTATGAATAATGGAAATTAACTGGAATTTGACCTTTGTTCGGCGAAAAGCCTTGCTTTATGACGCGACTAGGGGAATGCCGGACAACTTTGACCGCGTTTATTTTTTCCATACAAAATTTCATCTGCCCGCTGCGTTCTACGAGTTGAATTTCGGGAATTCTTTTCTTAGTGCAGCCCTATCCTATACTATAAGATGAATATATCCTGCATGTTTTATAGTTCTAAAAAAATAGAGAATTTAATTTAGATTAGACAGTCAGTCAGTAACGTAAGAGTTTTATATATTATTAAGGTTTTATGTAAAACCATTGATGAAATAATAGTGTGTTAGTTCTTTGTCCGGTGGGTGCATAGGCGTTATACTTAAACTCCCAGGTCAAAGTCTGGAGTTGTCCCAGTCTAGATACACAAATACGTCGTTGCTGACGTATACGTTGTCCCATAGGACGTACCTAAATGGGTACAATATAGACCGTGTTAGAAATGACACAAACAGAGGAAGGTCTAGATCTGAATGGTGATGGGATGATATATCTTGCAGGAAGCCCCTTAATCTCTACGGCCACGGTACCGGAGTTGCGGGTTCAAGTCCCGACCGAGTAAAACTTCGGGATTCATTTAATTTAAATCCCTTTTTTAAATCACACGACGAAAGTGTTAGTCGTCAAGCACGATAATTCTGTATCGATCAGCAGTTCGGTGACTCAAAGCTCAAATTCTAAAATACCGTGCTATCTACCTACACCTATCTACTTCAATGTAATTCTCTGGGCGATGTCAACAGACCCTGGCCCTGCTATCCCAGGCCATCAACCGTTCGTGGGTAACCATTTAAACGCAAAAATAGGCACAAGTGACACTTCATGCTCAGAATATAAAATGAAGTACCTTATAGAGTTTTATCTCTACTTTTATATCCTTTGAAGTTTTTTGAGACGCTTTTTAAAATGTAGGTGAGTTTTATCATAATTTATAAGCAAAATACGTACCTATACCTAGGTATGTAGTGGGTAGATGAAATTCGCTTGTTTTTTATATAGATAGCAGAACGTACACTTTGTATAAAAAGCATTAAGAATTTGTAAGATCTTTGTTCCTGATCGACCAAGAAAGCGTTGGCGGTCTCTCTAACCCTTCGTCAAAAGATAGTGTAACCTCAAAGATTCCAGATGTTTTCTGGAGTTTGTGAAGCCCTGTAGAGCAGAAGGATGCTAAAGGTTATGAAAAGATATTTTAATATTATGCAAAAAATCTAATTACCACTGTTTTCTTGCTTAAATTGCCCGCGGGTTTCAAGTTTGATACTTTCTTAGACTCTATTGCAAATAGTTCTTAAGAATTACAGTTGCAGGCCATTCATTTTTATCACCCAACAAGTAAAAAAAAGGCGGCTAATTAAAAATGCGTTATGCCTCTGGCGCCTGATAATAAATGCGCTCGCATTATAGAATCAGCAGTAATTGCAATCAATGCGACATACTAGACGATGCAATATTGATAGCGTTCTTCGCGTTTGAACCGGCGCCGGCAAGCGTCTGTTTCCTGAAGCTTTATTGACCAATCATCAATGAGGTTAGTCTTACTCTAGGTACTAAGAATAATCTTTATTGACTATTCATCAATGATGTACCACACATGAGGAACATAGTAAAATCTGTTATTGATGCCTAATGGGGAGAGGTGTAAAAGAAATAACGAAAAATTTTGGACTCTTGAAACGGATTTTCAAACTGTAACAGCGGGCAGAAATTTATGATTCCAATGTGGTGTAAAATTTTATTCAAAAAGATCAACTCTATTTCATTAATTCAATAAAAAAAAAATATTTTGACTACAATGGTTAATTTTTGGTTAGCATGATAAACGTGCAATCTGGCCTGTAAATAAATTTTCAGGTTTAGACAAGATAATTCTATAGAAAGACTTGCTAAATCGTTCTAACGTAATTTTTCTTATCTCACGCAAAATTAAGTCAGCAACTCCACTTGTTAATAACGGTTAACCAAGAAACGACGACCGTCATAATATGTGTAGTAGCATAAAACACAACAAGAAAAAAAACTAATTTTGGAGGAAAAAGTGTGTAAATAATTATAAACAAAACATACTAGACCGGTATCGGAATGCAAAACACACGAAGAGAAGAGTATGCAAATCTAAAAATAATAGGCTGTTTGTTATTTATGACCTGGTAATTTACAGAGGTAATTTTCCCATTCAAGGTGGCAGGGTCAAAACCGCCATCTCTTTTTAAAAGGTTAGATAGCATAAAAATCGATATAACATGAAATGCACAACAGCTTCTCTGTGGATCTTCTAGCACTCTAGTTCGTCATATGTCACCGTCACTGTCATTTCTCATTACCACTTTCATAATAAAAAAAATAACACCCAGCAGTCACATACATAATCCTGATCCCACACTAGGATTCCCTGTGTCGTGGGTATCAGAAACTACGAGTACCATGGTACCACAACACCCAGACCCGGAAGAAATATTTACAGATCATGCAAACATTTCTTCCGCAGCGGGAATCGAACCCGCGCCTCTTGCGTCTCTGCCGATCAATCGCCCGCCGCGCCACCGAGGCCGTCAATAATTATATCAATAATGGTGTAGTAGAATCAATCTGTGACAGGAAGACGTCCGTAACGCGTCAGCCACTGTATTATACAAACCATGGCTTGTTGAAAGTTGAAACCATGTATGGCAGAGGAGCTATTGCAGAACGATGCGGAAAATGCAAGCGTTATGTTGGGAAAAAGTGATCGATTTATTACTCTTATATAATTGCCTGGTTCGTGACAAAATTGCTGTTGGGAAATAAAAGTTTCACATGGGCTTTTTAGTTCCTTGACCATCTCAGGCTGGCTAGGTATGTCCTTTTTCCTAAGATGGTTTCTGTAAATATCTTTATCAATGAGCCGCTATAAAAATACTAACAGATATTCTCGAGAAAGAGACATTGACACTTATTCCTAGATTACCCATTTCTGCGTGTGGTCAAAGGATGGAAGCGTCATAAAATGGTTCGCCCTGGAAATACTATTGGGAGAGTATTTGTCCAGTAATAGACTTTAATAGATTGATATGCCATGATGATTTGAGGACTTACTTTATTTTACTATTAATAACCCCTACCTAGGAATAACATAAATGATCTTAATTCAAAATATTTAGTTAATTTCTAAAGCATGCCAGCTGGATGGTACCAGGAATGCATGAAATCTAGGCGATTATGGCGAATGAAAGTTCTAGCGATGGTGCGGATCGTGACAGTGGGCTTATGTCATCGCGTGATAAGTGCCTATCAGTAGTACCCATACACAGTACCAGGAGCACAGTTTGTTCGGTTGATTTTTGAAACATTCAAAATTATTTCAATAATTTGTCACCATTCAGACGCCACTATGTAGTGCAGGGGTTGTTACTCAGGTACTCACCGGGCACGGTTGCTTCGGTGAGTATCTGAATAGGATCGGACGCGAACCGACACCACAATGCCACCATTGTGGGTGGGACTTGGATTCCGCGCAGCACACGCTGGAGCAGTGCTCAGCGTGGTGCCAGGAGCGCGGAATCCTGGTCAACAGGATCGGGCAGGATCTCTCTCTGCCGAGCGTAGTCGAGGCTATGCTGGCAGATGAGGCGGCGTGGCAGGCCGTAGCCTCTTTCTGTGAGACCGTGATGGTCCAGAAAGAGGCAGCTGAGCGAGATCGGGAGAGGGCCGATCCCGCTCGGAGGAGGCGGCGGCGGGGCGCTAACGGCCGCCCCGCACCGCCTGCCCCGTGAGGGGGCGAGTGGTATCCCCTGCCAAACAGGGGACCTTTTGGGTCCGCGGTAGCGGAGTGAGGGCTCCGTCTACCGGCTACGGATCCCGGGAGGGCGGCGATTCTTGTGGCAAGTTTCGTCGTAGCACGCGAGGGTGCCGGGCGTGGCTGTGGGTGCCATTACCGGGACAGTGCTCTAGAGCACGATGCGAGAGGGGCACCGGTGCGTTCCGTATGGAGATCCCGGAGCCCCTTGACATGCATCGAGGCTGGCCACCAGGTGGTTTTTTAGTGGGTCGTCGGATTTTGACAACCCCACACTGTCCAGCTGCGACCCTTATCGCAGCTGGTTCGTCTGGGAGCAGATTTTTCCACCTGCCAAAAAAAAAAAAAAAAAAAAAAAAAAAAAAAAGGGGTTGTTCTAAAGGTTCAGTTAAGGTGACTCCCCACCCAGTCACCTGTGGGCGTTGTTGTAACATGGCACTCGTAGTTTTGATATCCACGACACAAGGAACCTTAGTGTGGGCTGAGGTCAGAACAATGTGACTGTCTTGTCTGGTGCATGTAAAAAAAATTATAGGTGGTTGTATGATTATGACTGTTTAAAGGGCTAAAGCCAATTTTTTTAAATCTTAAGTGAGAATTCAAACTTGAGTATTCAGAACCAATCTACATAATGAATGCGGATGGACACTCTTGTTAATTAATCTACTACTATCGTGTCACCAATTTTCTCAAACCAGTGTGGTGAAAGGATTTAAAGTGCTCCTCAAAGGCTATTTGTGCACTACATTATCTCGACAGAGTTGAAACCAAACTGAGCCAGATGTTTCATAGAAGCTGTGATTCAATATTACAAAACAGAGTAATGCAGAGAGCGGCGTCTAATGGAAATATTTACACTCACATGCAGTAATAACTTTCCCCCTTAATAGTTCTAATACAGTCTTATTCGAAGCAGTAAAATTTTCATGTTCGGTAAAAGCACAACCCGTTAGGTTTGTATAAATGTACCAAAAGTAGTAAAATTTCGCATTATACGACTTGTTTTAGTAAAATTGTTTTATTTCGGGCCAGCTTACTAAGTTGAAAGGGTTCGATTGTTTTTTTTTAATTAACATTGTAGCTTTTTGTGTAAGATTTTTCAACGTCTTGAACTTTTAAATAAAAAGGGACAGTTTAAAATAACGACAAATTAAAGCTCAATTCAGGACTTTTTTGTTTTGTCAATGTTAAATTAAATTAGTGTAAACAATTCACATTATTTATAATAGAAACAACCAGTGATATAAGATATAAGAGAAACAAATCGCTAACTTTCATTTCTTTCATGTAAGGATTCATTTATATATTTCACCGCTTCCCACCCGCGGTTTCGCTTGGATTCTTCCAGTATTCTTACTACATTACTTTCCAAGTTTTATTAAAATCTGTTCAGTCATCATGATTGAGGCACAAAAATGCAAACATTCTCACTTACATTCGCATTTATAATAATAGTAGGAAAGGTCGATTGCTATTGGATAATTACTATCGACCAGTACCCATATCAATAACACGTGTCTGTTACACAAACAAACAAATGTTTGGAACTTGTCAAGGCCATATCATTTAAAGGTCGTCCATTGAATATACTATAAGTAACGTAAAACATTGAATTGGGGTATTTTGTATTTAGGTCGGTTACGGGGAATTTGGTAATAATAATTTAAGCGCGATGTTCATAATGTATTAAAATAAAGCAGTATGCACAACTGCTATGCGTGTTGGAGTTTTTAACTCAGCTGAATTTGTTTCACTAATGTTCAATAAAACTGTTTTTTATGATCATTAATCATCACCCTGTTCCAATATTCTGCAAACAGACGACGGATCGTTCATTACCATAACAACGTTGCTATCTAACGAAAAGCGGCATACTTATAAAAAGAAAAAGAAACGGCATTACTTTGATAACGACCCCGTTAGTAAAATATTGAAACTGAGCATAAGACAAAAGCTAACATTATAATTGAACTTAGTTCCTGAAGTAACCCTCAAAATAACAGTATAAGATTAAGATTAATCTATAAATAAGTGTGCTTATAAATAACGCAGCGGAACAAATTCCCCAACACAGCAATGTCTTTGTTTTGCAGTAGGGCAAGTCGATATCTTATCAGCAACAAAATCTCAAAGCAATCAGCCGGTCGAATTTCTTTAATGAGTCACCTAACGATTTTCCGTCAAACAAACAATTGGTCATGAATAATGGAGAGCACGTACAAACTTATGCTCTAGATCTAATACCCTGAGTCATAGTGTAAATTATGCAGAATTCTATCTCTGTGTTTTTTTTAGTACACTTGGGTATTTTTTTTCTGTGGGGTCTATAAGACATAACCTGAGTCTTGTATACCACGCAATCATTTTTTTTTAATTTGATATGCCACTTTTGGCTCATGTGGTCTCCGTGAGGTGTATAAAACAAGGTGTGTGGTCTAACAGAATTACTATTCTGTAATTGGCAGAGACACCTTTGCCAAGTTGTAGTCTACCACCTTATCATTCTATAATGAGTAGCTCTTTATGGTACCCAATTGGCAGTGGTTAGGATTGAATCAGAGGTGGTCTGATTAGATGTTCAATTTTGTTAGTTTTTTTAGTTACAATTGGTAAGCAATGAGGATACATGGTACATGATGAATGAATGAATGAATGAATGAATGAATGAATGAATGAATGAAAATACTTTATTGTACACCTTACACTAGCAAAAAAATATATATAAAAACTAATTACGTTAAAAAGAGTACAATAGGCGGTCTTATCGCTTAAGAGCGATCTCTTCCAGACAACCATGCAAGGAAAAAGAGAACAGAACGTAAGGGTGGCCGGGGGTGTACGAATTCGAGCTACATGGTTCGAATAAAATAACATTAAACAAATATATATTATATATTTAGATAAATATACATATAATACACATATACCTACTATTTAATATTTAATGAATATATACATAGCCTACTCAGGCATCTGCGATAAATATAGGTTTTTTACCCGAGCTTTAAAAATCGCTGGAGAAGAGGATTTCCTAATCTCGACAGGCAACGCATTCCACAAGCGTACGGCATGTATTGCGAAGGAAGAGTCGTAAAAGCTGGTTCTATGGGCGGGAGTTCTTAAAAGGAGATTTTGAGAGGATCGCAATGTGCAGGGGTTGTCATTGTGGAGGAATTTAAATTGGTCTTTCAGGTAGGAGGGGGTCAAGGGATTGTGGAGGATGTTGTACAGAAGGGAAAGGATGTGCGTATTCCGGCGAAGACGAATAGGAAGCCATTTGAGCTTAAGGCGAAATTCAGAAATATGATCAAACTTACGCAACCCAAAGATAAACCGTATACAAACATTTTGGAGACGTTCTAGTTTGTTGAGCTGCTCCTCTGTGAGGTCAAGGTCACTGGCGTCCGCATAGTCAAGAACTGGGAGAAGGAGAGATTGAGCAAGCGCAATCTTAGTAGCAGTAGGTAGGAAGTTGCGCAGTCTTCTGAGAGAGCCTGCACACGCAAAAAGCTTGCGGCTCACAGCTTCCATCTGAGGTCTCCAAGTTAAGTGTTGGTCTAAAAGTAGACCCAAGTTTTTAACCTCAATACTGAACGGAACGGACACGCCATCAAACACAACTGAGGGGATAGTTGTCCAGTCAATTTTACCTACAGTACGAGAGCTTCCCACTACGATGACTTGAGTTTTACTTGGGTTTACTTTTAGACCGTAAGCCACACTCCATTCACGAATGTTGTTTAGATCATTATTGATACGATCTATTGCATTAGAAAGGTCAAAGAGCGAACCTTGAGTGTAAATTTGGAGATCGTCTGCATAGAGGTGGTAGGAAGAAGTAAGTTGATGTGAAATAGAATTAATAAAAAGAGCAAATAAAAGAGGAGAAAGAACGCCACCTTGAGGGACACCGGCCGTTGTGCAACACCAGGACGAATAAGTGTCGTCAATACGAATCCGTTGCCGGCGCCCGTAAAGGTAGCTGTGAAACCAGTCAGCTACAGATGGAGATATGTTAATTGAGCGCATCAGACTAAGGAGGATGTCGAAGTCAACAGTGTTGAAAGCATTGCTGAAATCTAACAGGGAAAGGATGGTAAGTTGTCCGTTTTCCATACCCAGTCTTATATCATCCGTGATTTTGACAAGAGCAGTAACTGTACTATGACCAGGACGGAAACCGGACTGAAAAGGATTGAGAAGGTTGTGACGTGTAAGAAATGAATTGAGTTGATTATGAACGAGACGTTCAAGGACCTTGGAAAGAAATGGAAGGATGGATATTGGACGAAAATCAGAGAAGGAGGAAGGCTTTGGTTTTTTAGGAAGTGGAATTATATGCGCTTCTTTCCAGATCGAGGGTACTGCGCCTGAGGAAATGGAATAGTTTAGTAGGTGACAGATCGCTGGGATTATTTCGTTGATTATGGGGATAATCATATTACGACCAATACTGTCACCACCTAAAGCGTTAGAGGAAATAGAGAGGATGCTCTTCTTAACATCACATGCTGTGAACTGACTAAAGACGAAAGGAGCATAATCAGGGGTTGGCAAAGTAGAAAGATAGCTAAGAGTTTTGTTTTTAATATCCAGGTCTATGTTGGATGATGAAGCAAAGTGAATGTTGAGAGACTCAATATCAAGATTTTTATCGGATGTCACGTTATAACGTGTCTTGCCAACACCTAGCGTTCTTAAAAATTTCCAAACTTGAGAAGAATCTTTAGCGTTAGAAACAGAGGTATGAATATGGCGACGCTGCGCATCCCTACACACTCTATTGCAGCGATTCCGAGCAAGATAATATTTTATTTTGTTGGTCTCACTAGCACAACGTTTATATTTGGCTTTGGCGATGGCTTTCTTGTGCATCAATTGCTTGATGTCATCTGTAAGCCAGGGGGCCGGTAGATGTTTTATTTTAATTGCACGGATAGGTGCGTGTTTGTCGTAAAGTTGTGTTAGCACTGTGTTAAAGATGGTAATTTTGTCGTCAATAGTGTCAGCTACCATCATAGGCTTCCAATCTATGACCCGAGCATCAGAAATTAACTTTTCAACATCCATACTACTAAAATTGCGCTGCTGAAGTATTTTGGGTTTAGGTCTTGGAGGGCGGATTTTATACGATAAGAAGATGAGGTCATGGTATGAGAAGGCATCAGCCGAACATTGGCCATGCTTAGCAACATGATGCAAGGAAGAGACTAAAATCAAATCTAGAAGAGATGGATCGCAATTAGGGAAATGATGAGTGGCGCTAAGGGGAAGAATATGCATGTTGCTAGACTTGACAATGGTTTCAAAGGAGAGGGAGCGGCAATCTTGTTTTAACAGACATGTATTAAAATCACCCATAATAATGGTATGACTGTAGGAAGGCAGAAGGTCTTCTAAAAGTTTTTCGAACGCTGAGAAGAAGTTAACACGTAGGGAGTGGCTATAATAAACACCTAAAAGGATTTTGGTATGGGAAAGGACGATTTCAAGAAGAAGATGTTCGCCAGCATTAGCTGGGGGTGGCTGTGAAGACATGCTTACCATAGAGAATGGAATATTGGCACGTAGGTAAATAGCAACACCGCCACAGCGACTACCAGTCCTGTCATTGCGTATTAAGGTAAAACCTGGAAGGGAGTATAAGGTCGAAGGAAGACAAGGTTTAAGAAAGGATTCGGAGACAAGTATAGCATGAAGATTCTTACAATCAAACGACGCCAGCATATCGGGAAAATGAGCCGGAATACTCTGAGCGTTAATATGGATTACATTAAAATTTTTTGACACATCAGAAAAGTTACCCGAAAGAGTTTCGGAGAGGGTTGGGATACTTGCGAAACTGTCGCCATTGCTCAAGCTCGAGTTATGTGAGGAGATAGAAAAAAACTCATCAGAATCGCTAGACATAAAAGTAGGTACCGATTTAAGATATATAGGTACTTAAGTAAATAAATATAATTATATCAGAGTATGTATATAGTAAATAGGTATAATAGGTAAAAGTAGGTATGTAATGAAATAAATATTATATAGGTATGGGTTTCTAAAAGTGCTTATCTAGTACTAGACAAGTATACAAATATAAATAAACAAGGTATAAAGTATTCGAATAACCCGAACTCACCCGCCAGTTTAAAAAATAAGAAATACAATACACCAAAAAAGTACATGCTAACCATCATATCAGAATACAACGTAGAAAATAAGTAGCAAACAAGAGAGAAAAAAAAAAAGAGATAACAGGAACTATATTCTAAAATAATAGAATGGCCCCACAACAAGTTATTATGAGAAAAAGTAATAAGTGACAGTGACATTACTTATGGATAATTAGTGACATTGAAGGAACAAATAGTGTATCTGGTTGACATAAAGATACGAAAGTGACATGAATAGATAAACATACGAAATAAATAAATTACTACTGTACAAAAATAATTCACAGTTGCGGGTGCGCAAATAAAGTACCAGTTTGTCGAACTTCGGCTCGTTCCGCTACACTTCGATTAGATATCGGAGTTACTTCTTCGACGTTGCGCCGGTGGCCGCCCGTCTCGCTGATGGCTGTCTACTATCCCTCGGCGGGGCCGAAGTAGAGGCCACAGACGCTGCCGGGGCCGCAGCTGGCTTCTGGGTGGTCATCGGCTTCAATCTATTGAGCTCTTCTAGGCTGCAAATGCGGTGTCGTGAGCCGTCCGGTCCTATAATGTGGACATGGCCATCCTTGGTCCAGCAATTTTTGATGCCGAATCGCTCCCTCGCTGACATGAAGGCGAGATGTCTAGGCCTCGTCAGAAACTCGGACAGTGTGATACTCGTGCCTTTTAGGTTGGTTTTTGCAAACCAAACCTTGTCCCGCATCATAACATCACGTATCTTCACAAGTATTGGGCGAGGCCGATCACCCGTTGTAGTACGACCCATGCGATGACACCGGCTGATATGGGCGCCAGAGAACTCTGGGAGTTTCAATTTCGTGCACACAGTACTGGCAACAATGGAGGAAGTGTCCTCGTTGCTAACCTCTGGCACACCATGCAGTAGGATGATTTTGCGGCGGCTCCGCATCTCTTGCTGGTCAGCATCTCGTGCGAGGATTTCAACCTGTAGTTGAAGAGACTTGAGGACTCCCAACGTGAATGACTTGAAAGCCGCAAAGTCAGCTGAGATAATCTCTAGTGTTGCTGGTGAAGATGACTTAAGGAGGTCTCCCTCAAACCGCGTCATCCGGTCATGCAGAGACTGCATCACCTCGTATAAAGGCTGTCTGTCATCCATAGTGAGTAGTGCAGTACGTACTTGTGCGTCTAGTGATTGGTGCAGTGGTGTATTGTAGTGTCACTGAAGGAAATTTGATGTTGGCAGATGTAGTTCAGAGGTAACTAAACAGTTTTAAGCATGTAAAAAGCTTTTTATACACTTTGTTTATTTAAAAACAATAAACTAAACTTGGAGCTCAATTAGAAGTTACTTATTTATCTACCCGCCACTAGGGGGAAAAAAAAAAAAAAAAAAAAAAAAAAAAAAAAAAAATGATTTTGTGTACTTATCTCTTTTTTTCAGTTGTTTTATTTACATGAAGGTATAATTCAATGTTTTGATTTTTGCCAATGCAAAAAATATGATATATTTATCGGAAATTTTATACTCTTACGAAAAATCAATAAAAATTATAACAATAATATTATTTTTTTGAGATTGAGAGAAACAGCTCCTAAAGTAGCTTGAAACGTATTTGCGCTACTTACTTCCTTAGGTTACTATGTCAGCCGCCGAAAACTCAAGGACCACACAATCAAAAGAAACAATCTTTACGAGGACAAATCACGGATTTGTATAAAAATTACTTCCCATTTAGATTTACACGTTACCTGAACTTCTCGTGTGTTACAGTGTGTTTTGAAACCTTTGCAAAACTGAGAACATAACTATCTCTATTTTTACACTATTATTTTACTCGTCTACACGAAACAAAAAGAGGGTTATATCATTTATTGTCAAACATTTTGTGTTTTTTTTTTGACACATAATCTATTTTTTTATGTTTTTTTTTCCATTTATTATCGTAGTTATTATGCACAAAAAGGCACTTCTCCTTCATAGTAATCTACTTTATCAATTTTATCTTCGTTATGAGTTAAATAGTTTGTTAAAGTCATCTCGAACTGCTATAAATAATAGCTAACTTTAATAAAAAGGATCCTGCTCAGACAAAATAAATATTGATTTTAAAGAGAAGTTACCTTGTTAATTTTAATGAAAGTATTTTATTGTTGATTTCATATTCATATAAATAATTTTGATAAACATTACTTATTTTTTCCTCTAGCAAAATTCAAGATAATTAAGTACCAAAATGCTTTCTATGAATATATTCCGAATCAGTAACATTTACGAGAATGTCAAAAATCGAAACGTCTTTAATTTCGTTCGTTCAGTTAGTATATTGAGCTTGACCGAAGTATAGTTACTTTATTCGATAAAATATAACAAAGTGTACATTTACGGGATTCAACTCATAATAATTACGAGTAAACTAACTAAGAGAGCAATCTCCCTCGAAATTACCACTTATGTATAAACGGCTCATAACTTTTAATAGGGCGGCGTTGGCTTGAAACTTTTCTTAGATGAAGCATTAAATATTGTAGCTTTTTATTATTTAAGACTAGGATTCGCCCACAACTCCGCTTGTGTGTTACCTACCAGAATAAAAATCACGCTCTTATCTCTAATGGAGTCGTGTTAGTTCTTTCGAACCAGTGTGGCGAAAGAATTCAGAGTACGCCTCAAAGGCTCCTTTCGTGCACTTGACACATATTTTCGAACCCTTTTTTTAGGTAGTACAAGTCGGTTTCCGATGTTTTTCTTCACCGTTTGAGAGCACTGGAATAGCGCACGTAAATTTCTCGAATAGAAATATCCATTGGTGCACGTCTGGATTTAAAATCACGATCTTAGGATCAAAAGGCGGGGTCACTACCACTAGGCCACCAGTGCTCTAGTATTTTTATAAAAAAAACATCATCATCATTGGTTTTTCGCATCTATTATCTATTAGTTCGACGAATATTACAAAAATACAAGTAGATCAGTCTAGGTATCTAGGTATATAGAAAATGTAATGGTAAGTAAGTACGATAGAAGATATCCCTATCTTACTTATAAAATTCACTATCACGTTTTGTACAGAGTACTCGTATAAGAATATCTTTACTTTCTTATATAAAATAAGTACAAAAACTCAGCAAGAACTCCAAGGAACGTGTGAAATACCTTTCGTTCCACCACCCCGCTACAAAGTCGCACTTCTAATACAAAAGACTTCAACGCGCTGCGCCGGCGCATCTACGCGTTCAATAAGGCGATTCACACACACAAAGTTGCTGTGATCCGAACCGCACGGTTTCACGGCACCGCTTTTTTCAAATGGACACAAATGCTGTGGGACTTTACTAGGGATATATTTGGTATAGATGACATAAAGTCTTGATTTTGTGTAGATCGCGCTATCGTTGCGGTTTTGGTAACAAATGCAAAAAATACAAAAGAATTTTTGTGTGTGTATTTTTTGTATATTAAGAATCTGGGTTCAAATCCCAAACGTGGTCTATTATTGTTAAATAAAAAAAACGAACTGAAACTACTGAAACCTGTGGCAAAATGCACGGATTGGCAAATCAAAACAGCAGTCTCTTGCTCGTCTCTCATTATCAATTTTCAGCGGGAATTGCGCGTGTGTGAAGTCTTGAAGCGCTTCAAGATTCTCGCAGTAAAACGATCATAATTCTATTGATAATCAATGAGTTTACTGTTGAGGCAAGTTGTTTCGAATGTAGCGATAATCATGACACTGTTGTAATAAATATTTGTATGTAAGACTCAGCTAATGTTCAAATGATTAAAGAGCTGACAATGGTTGTTGGTTGTAACGTGACGTTAATTGTTGAGTACATTTAGCAAGGGTTTATTGCAAAACTAGCTTTTGCCCGCGGCTTTACTCGCGTGGTACCCGGTAAAAGGTACTTGTCACCCTCCAAGTCTTCAAATTATCTCTAAGAAGAAAATCATGCCAATCTGCTGATCCGTTATTGCGTGAAACTCCGTTACTACAAACCAACAAACACACAAATACAGTTCTGCTTTTATAATATTATCTACAGCGAATATTAATCAATATATAAGCATTTTTTAGTAATCAACGCACAGGTCAAGCTGAATTCTTTCTATGGGAAAACCACTCGTAAAGGCGGAATTTTTCGAAATTCAACCCCTAAATTGATGAAAAGGGGTGAAAACGTTTGGGTAGATCTTTTAACGCGTAGTACAATTTGCTTGAAACTCGGTCTGGATACTATAAATGGGTAAAATGGGGAGTCAAAATTTGCACTACGCGAGTGAAGCTGTGTGTATAAGCTAGTATTTAAATATTCGTGTCCCTAGTTCTTGCGATACAGTGTCGTAATATGATTTAAAATGCGCCTCAAAGGCTCCTACAAAGTTGTAAAGTTTTATAGTAGATACTAATAATTAAACTGTTAATGCATTGACGATCTCGGTGGCGTGGCGGGCGAGTGCTTGGCTGCGACCCAAGAGGTGCGGGTTCGATTCCCGCTACGGGAGGAATGTTTGTATGTTCTGCAAATATTTCTTCCGGGTCTGGGTGTTGTAGTAATAAGTATGTATTTACAAAAGAGTACATTAAGTAATTCTATTAGTTTGGGGCTAGATGGCGCTATGTAAAATATCCACAAATATTTATTTATTAATATTATTTGTTCCAAATTAATGCTTGTCTGTATGTAAGGGAGTTTATTAGAGAAGCGTATGGCACGCGACATGCCGTCCCGGTTTTAAAACGATGTTGTGGGTGGAGACCTTGAATATTTGTTACCGAGGTATCGAGCAACATTTGTCAGGAAATGCTCTCGGCTCTAACAAGAACGAACAACAGTGATAAGTGCAAAGATCTGTCGTTTAGATGGCGCTGGAGTGCATCACGATCCTACCATCAACATTGAGTGGCCCATCCCACCATCTGCTGATCGGATTATAGATTTTATGATCTAAGGAGTAAGGTACATTATTATAAATTAATACTCTCCCATATATGAGCGATGCCTTTTTAAGATCCATTGACTTTATACATTTTGTTGTGATGGTAGTATAGTTGAATTCTATAAATCCATATGTATGCTAGGTTAGTTCAGAAGTTCATAAGTTCACATTGCATTGAAATAAACATTTGAAAATCAATAAACAAATAGAAAAGCTTTAAAGTAAAGAACCACACTTTACCTCACATATTTTATTTAAATTATCTAAAGTTAGTTTTTTGTGGTCAATAAAGTAGGGCTTTAAGTATTTTAATCCTAAAATCCGAGTATCATGTCAAAGAAAAGCTTACGCAAACAATTTATGGGAATATCGACTTTATGGTACAGCTAATAGAGCTTACGCATTTATCTTACAGCTAATAGGTTTTTAAATGTCTACTCATGCAGTGATGCATGAATTAAAGCCGAAGCCACGGCCATAAGAAGACAGCTAGCACAATCTACAAACTGTATAAGATGAATCTGAGTTCTTATGTAATGTTGTGTAAAGCGCATGCGTAGTGCTTTACTACGATAAGCTGTCAATGTTATCTTTTGACGGATTGGTCTTAAGGTTAGAGAAAAAATGAATATGTTATGCTTTAGGCATATACTTAAAATACAGGTATACAATAACAAAGAAGAATGAAACGCACCAAGTTTGTTAAACTACAAGACAGTCCAAATCCTGTATTGTCAGAACTGATCTCTTTCCTCCTAGGAACGAGCGTAGACAGAATTTAAAAACCGATAAAAAATCGATTATAAAATATCGTATCTACATAGGTAATTTTAAAAATCTTGATCAATAAAAGCTTTAATTTTTTTTTCATATTTCCAACACTAGATAATTGTGATGTAGGTAGTTAGTGTACCAGCCAAATCTTTACAGCTACGATCGGCCCCATAAGCTCACTAACATTTAGATAACAGTGGGTTAAAATTCCAGTTTGACGTGTCTGCTTTAAATGTGGTTTTAATTTAACCCAACACTTTTTATTCTTAATTTCAAGATAAGAAACTAACCGAGATTACCTCCAAGTATCTATAGCTAACTGTACAAATATATGTAGGTAGGTATGTGACGGACATGCGCAAAGCTCTCAAACTTTACGGATAATGTAAACAAAGTAATATTGGTGTATTTCTTGCTTATTTTGCGAACAAACATTAATAATAATCGAAATAAAATGACACAAATCATTATATCTTTGGACAAATCAAAAAATGTTCACAAAAAAAAAGCTTCAGCGCCAAATTATTGACTACCTAGCTTTAAGCTTGAATTTACTTTTAGTACTTACTTCTTGTAGCTCTACGGAACACAACAAAAACAAAACTAGCTTTAAGAAATGTATCTGTAAATGTCTGTATGTAGTTTTTTACAAACTGACCATTACATCGTTTCCAGAAACAAATGAAACACAATTGGTACTCACTGTTATCACGCAACTATTCCGAAAGCAGTTATCTATTACATAAACGTCCACTTTCTCAGGTCACAGCACAGTCTGATAAAACTATATACACTTAAATCTCGCGTGCGAGAACGACCGACGCGCGCCTTAGTCTGTACGGTACTACGCTATGGACTATGGACGCCGGCTACTGCCAGCGACCGACCGAACTGTGCATTATTCTGTGATAGCATAGTACAAACTATCCAATAGTAATATAACCAAAAGCTTTGATAATAGGGATAGTGACTTTCTAGATTGTACTTAGTACAATATTCATTAGTGAGGCACATTGCTCCGCTGTCCTCAATAATGAGGTCAGTACCTTTGGGGACATCGAGAAAAACATTTTGAAGAGCTTTAATTTTTTAAATGCATTCTAAATTCAAAAAAGTCTAGGCGGTCTTTTGGGGGATGTAAGCGTGAACTACTTTTTTGTTCACGAAACTATAGAGTATGAATATAACTCGATTTCGTTGCGTTTTGGTAAACCTTACCCTTACTATTTCAACCAGTAAACAAACGATCCGATTTATGACAGAAGACTTGGGCTACAAAATGTATAAACACCTCAAAACAAAGTTCACTTTGATAAATGTCTCAGTTTTTGCGATAACGTTCGTGTTGTGGGCTAAAGTTGGAATAGAGAATGTATAAACAACTCATAAGAAAAATTCTCTTGATTAATGTCTCACTTTTTGCGATAAAGTTTGTGCAGTGTGCGTGATTCAGATCAAAGTCGAAGATGAATAACGGTAAAGACAGCACAGTGTAGCCCTAGCGTCCACACATGAAACCTATAGCACCCATACCATAGGGTCTTATCACACTGGCGATTTGCACACGCGACGCCGGCCGCCGCGAAGACAACCGCGGCGTATTCGCCGAACGCTCACTGCGAACTCGCTGCGCATTCGCCTCGTTTGGGACTCGCTTACAAATCGCCAGTGTGATAAGACCCTTATGTACACACGCTGCGTGCCCGCGTCGTCTTCGCGGCGGCGCGTGTCTTCGCGTGTTCGGCGCGCGCTCGTTGCGAACTTACCTCGCTTTGGACTCGCTCGAAAATCGCCAGTGTGATAAGAACCTTATGTACTCTCGCTGCGTGCCCGCGTCTTCTTCGCGGCAGCGCGCGTCTTTGCGTGTTCGGCGCGCGCTCCTTGCAAA
This sequence comes from Scotopteryx bipunctaria, assembly GCA_949320045.1. Taxonomy (NCBI): domain Eukaryota; kingdom Metazoa; phylum Arthropoda; class Insecta; order Lepidoptera; family Geometridae; genus Scotopteryx; species Scotopteryx bipunctaria. The sequence continues at coordinate 3,978,013 of OX439450.1, read as the reverse complement.
CTTACCTCGCTTTGGACTCGCTCGAAAATCGCTAGTGTGATAAGGCCCCTATTGCACGTTTTATAGCATAGTAGTGTCGACTTTTTGTTCAGCCAGCCGCACTACTAAAATCCTTAGAGTTGATATTAAATGTAAAACTTGACATCAGAATATTTACTACCCTTTTATGCGAGAGTAAATTATACCTGGAGTAAACAAATCGCTTGGAAACTTCATCCTCAAGTTAAATAGGATGTGCCTTGAAACTTCGATGAGTTGACGTGGAACTTGGACTGTGACTAAGTTACCGTTTTATTTTTCTACTTTCTAGCTTTGCGAATCGCGTGACGTGGGGTGAAACCCTAAGCGTAGACTGCCTTGCATGTAATTAACGAAAGGAAGTTTGCTTCTTTCGGGGCCAACGCGTGACTGCCACCTACCCCTAAAACATTAGAAGCCAATAAGAAACCCCTCAAATAAAAACATAATTACTGAGCAATTTTCCACAATCAATCGGTAACCTTACCCGCGGTGAATTTGTCTCATGTTACGGACAAACATAACTGACAGAGACGGACCTTTTATGCAAATCCTTCGAGATCATAGCAGCTTACCTGGAAAAGAACAATTTGGTCAAATATCTTGTTTTTAAGATCAAAAGTGCCGTCAGTCGACTCCACGGACCCGACAATGGTTAATCAAAAGGTCGTATCTCATTCCGCGGGACTTTAGTTCGCCTGGACGTTACGTTATTTCGATTTCATTTGCTTGCTCGTGCGAGGTGTTTTTTAGTTCGTGTTGGTCTCCCCACCTTCCTCGCCTCGCCAGAGGTCATGCCACCAGCTCGCGAGTCTTTGTTACCTCCCGGAGAAATATGAGGCGAAGTCGGCAAGCGCTAGGAATAAATGGGATTCTTTCTATATTGAAATATCTTTAGGCGATGGAGAAACAGGGAGATTAATTCTCGAATGATGAATGGAACGCGTAAATCTTATTCGTAATTTACTGTTCGCTAGTTATCGCCTTTGTCCGTGCTGCCTTCTATTTTAGTTTAATAAGATACGGTCCAGGAATACCATTACTTTGGCTTATTGTTCAATGCCCGTTAGTCACTTTTATTTCTTTTTTTTCGTGAACAAGCTGAGTGCGGGGTGGACTTTTTGTATAAAAAGTAATTACGAGTCACGATTCTATAGTCTGTGGCGCGGGTGCGTTTAGATTAATTGAATTCTGGTGTGAAGAGATGACTCTGAAGTGTGAGGGGGCGAGAGCTTTTGAATATAAAGTAGTGTCTTAAGACACAAGACGAAGCGGTAGCGAAGTACACAACGTGAAATAATATTTACCTGCCTCCTTTATGTAGACGACCTCGGTGGCTTGGCGGGAGAGTGCTCGGCTGAGACGCAAGAGGCACGGGCTCGATTCCCGCTTCTGGAGAAATGTTTGTATGTCCTGCAAATATTTTTTCCTGGTCTGGGTATTGTAGTATTACGTAAGTAATATTTTACAAGTATATTTTTATTAGCCATCTGGTGCCCATAGTACCTACAAGCTTTACTTAGTTTGGGGCTAGATGGCGCTGTGTAAAATGTCCACAAATATTTATTTATTTATTTATACAGTTACAAAGACAAACTATAATAACATTAAAAACTTTAAGGTAATCAGAATAATAATAAGAAATAAAAATGAGCTCAGTTTTTTATCTGAGTTCGCCTAGTTATTTAGTAACATCTTAGTTTATTTATATAATTTTGTATTAGTACGTCCGTAACTACTTTGACAATAAATTCCAGTAAAGCTGTCAGTGGTCTTCGATCCACAGCATTATAGTAAAAAAAGCTACCTTATGATCGGAAGGCTAGGTTTTTACAACTAGACCAACACAGTGTTCTCAATTATTAGCATTTAAGTTGGGATTCATCCAAGAACATTTCAATTTAAACACGAACATTAAGATACAGTAGGTTCGTTGATCTGTCACTTTGACGTGGGCAAAGTGGCCGTACTACTTTGGTTTGTGGTCTTAAATAATTATGCATAAAAAGGTTCCCGTTAAACTTAGTTTAGTTATAGCTATAGTTTATTCCCTTTAAGTCTTAGGGTTCACGATGGTCCATATTTGACATCTCTATCTATCTCGTCTAGTCACTAGTTCTTTCGAACTGGCCTAAAAACTCCGTCATAAGAGTTGGCCACAAGCTCATATGAACTTACTTAGCTTAGCGATTTCGTTAGACACAAAATGACTAAGCTAAGGCCTTAGGATTCTTAATAGAGTATTGATAGTATGAAACATGTCCACTTAAACTGTGAAAACGTAAAGAATAAGTTCCATTAGCGCAACAATCACCTACATTTAGTCTATTACCTACGTAATAGTGTCTACAAACCCAAACCGGGACATCATTCTATGGAAAAAAAACCGGCGTGGTACAAACGTGACAGATTGCGCTGTGATGCCGCCGGCAAGAGACACCGGACCGACGGCGGCCGCTTTCAAAGTCAAAAGTAAACATTACTTACACGATCTGCAATCGAAATCACTTGTTAAAAAAATGATCGATTTTCCACTTATCTAGCTCACTTCGAAAACCGATCAAAACTATCGACTAAACGTGCCATCTGAAATTAAAACACTGCTTCTTCAAAAACAAAAAATACATCCACCATGGTCATGATCAACATTTAACAAGCAAGTGGCGCGGGTTCGATTGCCGCTGCGGGAGAAATGTTTGCATGCTCTGCAAATATTTCTTTCAAGTCTGGGTGTTGTAGTATGTGTATAGTAACAAAAAAAAAAGTATATACATAGGTAAGTATGTATTCTATCAGCCATCTGGTTCCCATAATACAAGCTTTGCTTAGTTTGGGGCTAGATGGTGCTGTGTGATATGTCCTTAAATATTTATTTATTTATTTAAGTAAACATTTAGGACTTTTTTTGGGAATCTATTTTTAAGGTCACAAAACTTTGATTTCTACAAAATCATTACATATTTCAGCATTAACAGTAACACGAGAGTGACCTAACGTGGCTATCATAAATATACTGAAATAACGTTTCCCTTCATTTCACTATACATTCAAGACGCCCGCGTCTGGTCTATGCGAATGCACCATAACATCTAGAATGGCGTACCGATGCGTAAAATCAGAGGCTACTCGTTCACACTTTATTAGTGCGTTCGAAAGCGTGCAAGGCAAGTGTCAAATGGTCTGCAGCGCATTACAGAGCCAAGCGCTGAGAGCCACTTTTGCAAATCGATTGGACACGCCTATTCAGACAGTGGATCACGAGCCTTAAATGAAAAGATCGGTCTTTGCCATGAACGAAAGACAACGATTCGATTTTATTTTGGATCATGTAGGTTTGATTAAGCTTGCACCTTGCAGTGGGTCCAAGGTCTTAGATGGTGTATTTATTGACGTTACATGGTACTAATATATTTTATTAAAACCACAAATTCTATGTGATGACATAGATGGCGTAGCAGGCAAGTGTCTTTTGGGACTCGAGAGGTGCGGGTCCAAATCCAACAGCGGGAGTTTCACCATATGGGTTCAAAATAATTATTGCAAGAGTACTAGTAATATTGCTAGTAACTATGACAGAAAGTCTGAGCATTCATTCTTGACCCATAAATAAAGCCCTTTTACCATATATAGTAGATGATTTATACAGTGTCAGGAGGCAACATTATTTACCTTCACTAACGGGACGCTGTAGTGCCTGGGACGAATTAAGAGCTTGCCCAGCACCTATTCCATCCTCTCAGCTTAGTCGGCCTTGTCCACAGGAAAGACATGATCAATTACGTGCGGAGCTAACTAAGCCGCGGGTTACCGCACAATGTTTTCCCTCACCGTTTGAGAGTACTGGTATAGTGCACATAATTTTTTCGCACAGAAAAATTCACGGCCGGATTTGAACCCACGACCTTAGGATCGGAAGGCGGGTAACTACCAACTAGATCATGCTCACCCATAAATAAAATTACACTATTCCCACGTTCGTTTAAAATGCATAAAGTTCAACCGCTATTGCTTTGATGGTCTATCAAACTGAGATAGCGGGCATCAAGGACCCTTTTAAATCGTAAAGGTTAAACCCTTTCCCAGACAAGTTCCGAAAATGTTATGACTCACCTTTAAAACATTTTTTTGAATGTGTCCTCCAGATTTTATTACATGAGAAAAAAATATATTTTATGTAACTCAGATTTAAGTCTTTAAACATCTTTTTAAATGAAACGTCTGAGCGCTTCCGTACTTCGGAGGGCACGTTAAATTGTCAGTCCCGGCTTTTAAGTCGTTAAACCATGAAAGAGGCCTTTAGACGGCCTAAAAACTCCGTCACAAGGGTTGGCCACCAGGTCATACGAACTTACTTAAACCTCGAGAAGTTTTTAGATTTTAAGGTAATCAAATTAAATTATTTCATGCCACTCTGATTTCGTTTGGATTATAACTCATTTTGTGGTATCGTGTTAATCCTGTTGGTAAAACTTAGGAAGTTGTGTTTTTGCAATTAATTTTACACATTACCCTTTTCTGATGGTTGAGGCTCTAATCAACAACTCAACAAAAAAGTATTGATTTAGTACTAGCATTTCACTTTAATTGCCTTCAAACTTTTATATAAATACATTCGAGTTGCTTGAGTGCCTACTCCTTACGAATAAGTAAATACAAAGAATTGTTGAAAGAGCTCTACAGTAAAACTTCCCGGCTACGAGAATGGTATCAACCGGTATTGTTCCTTATCCAAGGTTTTTTGACGCCCGAGGCGAAGTGGAATCCATTAAGATAGGTCAGGCGATACTAAGGATTCTACGTTTCAAATGGATATCTTCAAGAGCTGTGGTTTTAGCACAAGTATATTTTCTATCGATTATACAAGTTACCCTGTGTGATTCAAATATTCTACTAACATTGTTTATTACAAATGTGAGGTGCTTTTAGACAAGTAACAACATTGAAATGGTAATAAACGATCCATGGTCCGTTAGTAGAATATAAGTCATAAGAAAATATACGGGTCATTAGAATTTGAATCTTGGTCAAACCGATGGCTTTAAATTATTTCATTTTTTGAAAACTACGACAAAGAAACTTGAAGTTAAAAAGTTGTGTTAAGGGTAATGACTAGCTCCTATTTTATCATAAGTACTTATTCATCTTGGATCGTGCGTTTGAAGATTATCGGTAACGTAACGGTTGTGTGAATGGTCGATTCCTGGCGTTAGAAATATTTAAGTGACGATCTCGATGGCTTGGCGGGCAAGTGCTCGACTGAAACGCAAGAGGCGGGTTCGATTCTCGCAGCGGGAGAAATGTTTGTATGTTCTGCAAATATTTCTTCTGGGTCTCAAAAAAATTTAAAAAAAAACTCCATTACAGCCGCCACTATGCTGCTGTAGCATAAAGCTGAGTGGTGATCTTTTTTACGTAACTTTATTCATTTTATTTTTTCTCTGTATGTTATTTTGTGTAGATACCATCTTGCTGTCGTAAAATAAATTTATTTTATTCTAGATTTTCAAACGACAAAATCACGTGGCGTTCTTCTTTCCTATAGGTATTAGTCTAAAATAGAATGTGAACACATATGTAATTTTGATGGACAATACTCAGAGAATATTGGTTGATATGATATTCTCTGGTCAAAACGGGGAATACCTCAATTTGCGGTCAGGATGTTGCGGGGGACCGCATCATGCGATATACTCGCTTGATTATGCATGGTTATTGGCTGCGTTCAACATCATACCTATGGAATGATTTATTTAAAAATAATGATTTTGATCTAACTCTTGAAGTAAAACGATAAAGATGGCCACTTCGATGATGTAGCGGGTGAGACGCAAGAGGTGCGGGTTCGATTCTCGCTGCGGGTGAAATGTTTGCATGATCTGCAAAAATTTATTCCGGGTCTGGATGTTTTAGTATTACGTATTATAAATTATGCATTTACAAAAAAAAAGTTTATAAATATTCTATCAGCCATTTGTTCCCATAGTAACTTTGATTAGTTTGAGGCTAAAAAATCTATAAATATTTGTTTATTGTAAAACGAAATATAATTTTGTTTAATTTTATTCTTTCTAAATCAGGAACATACCTGTTCCTACAATAGTTTAATTTTAAAATACAGTACAGTTGCGATTTCGATGGTATCTATGAGTAGGTATTCATCCGTAAGTTCCTGTTCTTGTTATCTTTTAGTTGCAATGACTTACAAATGTGAGAAGTCACGCAATACAACTTACTCGACTGCTTTGGTAGCCATTGTATATTGTACTTAGAATGAAGTTCTGAAATGAAGAACAAACTTTTAATTTAGGTTACGCTACGTAAGATGAACTTAAGGAAAAAGATATAATCGTTTTACTCAGGTGTAATGTTTATTTTACCAATAAGAGTAAATAATATAAAATCAATAGCCGGACAAATACATCTATGTTCATTTTCTCCGTGGGTTCATCTTACGTAGCTCATTATTATACAAACTAATTTATTAAATCTACTCATTTGGTAGGTACCTTGGGTGACATCAAGAGCACTGGTGGTCTAGTTGGTAGTGACCACCTAAGGTCGTGGGTTCAAACCCGGTCGTGTACCAATGGATTTTTCTGTGCGAAAGCTTTATGAGCGCTATACCAGTACTCTCAAACGGTGAAGAAAAACATCGTGAGGAAACCCGCGGCTTAGTCAGCTCCGCACGTATAGACCATGTCTTTCCTACGGACAAGGCCGACTAAGCTGAGAGGATGGAATAGGTGGGCAAGCCTACTCCATCTTAATTCGTCCCGGGCACTACAGCGTCACGTTTGTGAAGGTAAAAGTTGCCTTCAGACGCTATATAAATCATCTACTATAGATGGTAAGGGCCACATCAGGATGGTAATCAAACAACTCAACGGATCTGACAGATGTCACCGAACCCATGCTAAAGTCGCAGGTCCTGAGAACGAGACCTTAACTAACTTAGAAGTCCTTGTAAACTAGAAGATAGCAGGCTATTTATAGCCATCGCCTAGGGCACCTAATTAAGATCTTGAACATGAAAAATAGGACGGGAAAAGCCTGTCTAAAGTCAATAGATCCTATATACTGACATGTTACAATACGGAAGTTAGTGTGTGTATTTGTTTTTATCCGTCTCCGTAAAGGCTGAACGGAATTGGCTGAAACTGAAAGAAACTTACAATTAATCTTATATTATAAGAATCTTTGTCCTGACTGACTGACTGACTGACTGACTGACTGACAGACAACGCACATCCTAAACCGCTGGACGTAGAGACTTGAAATTTTCAGTGTAGGTAAACCTTGGTACGTAGGGGGTGTACTAAGAAGGGATTTTTCAAAATTCAACCTCTAAAGGGGTGAAAAGGGATGAAAACCTGGAATCAATTTTTGGTCTAAAACTGCACATAACCTATATCAAATTAAAGAGCCGATTTTTCTCATTTAGTTGATGTCATAATTACCAGTAATTTTTTTATTTTTGGCTTGTTTTTCATGAAAAATAGAATACTTTTATTTTGACATATGACAGCGATGATACCACAGATTAGTAATAGATGATACAAAACATATGGGAAAGGAACTGTCAATGTCAAATTACATTACATTCATTAGCGTCTAAAAAAATTGTTGCGATAATATTTTGGACTGTTAACACTGCAGGTGGGTTACTATGTGGTCTTAGAGCAGGGCAGTAGTTGAACTGATCGACTTTTTTGTGCTTAGAAGGTACCTACGTGTGCTGGAATGGGACATAGGGTACTTTTTATCTGGGTACCGCGTGAGCGAAGCCGCGGGCGGCTGCTAGTACACATATAATTTACAAAATACAAAAAAACAATATCATATTATGATAGCTCACGTTCTATTTAAGTAGCTAGAACCTATTTTTTTTTTAAACTGGCCAGTAATGTAAAATTTATTTTTCGAGATACTATGATTATTTTACTAAGTATAAATATAAAGAAAAAACAGAATGCGACTTCTCTCCCCGAGCATGTCGTAAAAGTCGACTAACACGATGGACCATCAATATAGGCGATGGGCTGAACACTTGTCACCATGGATCACCATATCCATCGTGGGACTTTGAATCAGGAGTGGCTGCTCGTTTTCTTATGATTGCTTGTAGTTCTGCCCACCCCATTAGGGATACGGGTATGATACGGGTATGTATGTATAAATTTACGATTTTTTATTACACATTTTTTACTAGATATTTTTCTATAACACATTTTTTCATCACACATTTTTCTATTACAAATTTTCTATTCCAAAACTGTATTCCCATCGGAATTACATAAAACTTAAAGCACTCACGAAACGTGTGTTTATTGTTAGTGCTGTACCAATGCAAGCAGACAGTGCGCCTTTGTGTAGGAGCGGTGAAACAAGCCTAATGAAGTAAATTTATGGTACGGGTCATAATGAGGGCCTTGTGCCTGCGCCTTACGGTACGATTACACTGAATCTGTAATCAGCCGAAGTATGGTCGGACGTCGTCGACCGAACTCGGCTGAAGTATGGTCGGACAATGTTGACCGAACTCGGCCGAAGTATGGTCGGACGTCGTTGACCGATATGGGTCAAGGTACGGTAGGACGTCGTAGACCGATCTAGGCTGATGTTTGATCGGACGTCGTTGATTGATCTGGGCCGAAGTATAGTCGGACGTCGTTGACCGAACTCTGCCGTAGTATGGTTGGACGTCGTCGACCGAACTCGGACGAAGTATGGTCGGAACTCGGCCGATCGAATCAAGCGTAAGCTAAAAGATAGTGTACCTATATTACTACAACCGATATCGTCCGTTCGATTCAGATATTTGAACGGCCCGAGTTTGGTCGACGACGTCCGACTATACTTCGGCCGATAACGAATATGGTGTAATCGTACCATTATAGAATGCATGCATAAAATGTGTTGGGATTAACATACAATCCTTGATAAAGATGTCATTTTTGTATGCGCGGGCAAATATTGCCCACATACTTTGGAATATGAAATCATATTTTAGCTTTTTTGTTCGCAATGAAGACATCAAGAGATATTTTGAGATGAGACCACCCAATCCATAACCAGTAGATAAATATGGAGCAGTTTATACACAAGCGGCATTTCTTTAAGAGTATTTTATTTTCTCTTCACACCACTGAGTCATCATCATCATCATCTTCCTGCCCTTACTCGGGGTCGGCACAGCATGATATCTTCTTCCATTCCCTTCTGTCAGCCGTCAACTCTGCACTCGCTCTTTTCTTAATGTATTATTGACTATTGACATTTGCCTCGGTGGCGTGGCGAGCAATTGCTCGGCTGAAATGCAAGAGGCGCGGGTTCGATTCTCGCTACGGTAGAAATGTTTGTATATTCTGCAAATATTTCTTCCGGGTCTGGGTGTTGTATTATTATGAATTATCAGTATGTATTTACAAAAAAAAATATATAAAAATTCTATCCGCCATTTGGTGCCAATGGTACAAGCTTTGCTTAGTTTGGGGCTAGATGGCGCTGTGTGAATTGTCCACAAATATTTTTTATTTATTTAATTTCTGGATAAGATTAAATAAATGCTAGCTACTTTTTAAAGCTACTATGGACACAACAGGCCATTGTTCCGAGGTCAGCCATTCGTGATCTTAGTAAGTTCATGCTAATGTTTTATATTTTGTTTCACTAGCATTTTTAACTCTTAAAACGGCTCAAGCAATCTGCGATTAGGTATCTCATTAATGAATACACAAGGTTCAATTTTGATAAGCAGATGTGCATGGAAAAGTCTTTGCGATTGGAAAGGAAGGGTATTTAAACCCATCGGTGTAAGCCGTAGGCGGTACCATACTGGAAACGCAATATTATATATATTACTAGCAGCCCGCCCCGGCTTCGCACGGGTATTTAACAAATTAGGATTTTTAGTTAAATTTTTTACACCTTTGGTTACATTATTGGAGTTTTAGTAAGGATCGCTAATTTTTTTTAAATAAATTATTAACTCTGTATTGTGTTATTCCGTAATAATGTAGCTATTTATTGGTGAAATATTTTTTTAAAATTTTTCACCAATAAATATTTACAAATTACAAATATAAAAACAAAAAAACCTTACCTCTTTATAATATTAGTGTAGATTAGCTGCCGCCCACGGCTTCGCTCGCGTGGTACCCGGATAAAAAATATCCTATATGTGTTAATCCAGCACATGTACTAGATATATTCCAATTTTCATACAAATCCGTTCTGCCGTTTTTGCGTGAAAGAGTAACAAACATTCATACATACAAACTTTCGCGTTTATAATAATTAGTAAGGATATTGTGATTAGTGATGTTGGTAAATAGCGAAAACGTTCTCCAACGTCAAAATTCCATTCATATATTTATCATTTATTACCTGTGGGAACTTTGAGAGATAGAGTGGGAAATCTTACTTATATTATAAATGCGAAAGTTTGTGAGTTTGGATGTTTGGATATTTGTGCCTCAATCACGCCTAAACGGCTGAACGGATTTGAATGAAACTTGGAATATACATAGTACATGTACTGGATTAACATATAGGTTATTTTTTATCCGGGCACCAAACGAGCGAAGCCACGGGCGGCAGCTAGTAGCGTGATAAGATAGCGATGTGGATTGAAAGAGGATGTAGTGATGTGGATTGAGAAAGGTATGTTAAGATAGTTCTGTAGAGAGGATGAATGAAGGAAGATTAACAAAACAGGTGTATAAGGCGAGTATGAATGTTACGGAACCCTAAAAAGGAATGTCATGTAACGATGAAACGAAACGAGTTGGGAACATCTCTCTACTTGTAAAAGCTTCCAGACACCAATAATTGGCCGCCATAGTTTTACGAGTGCTTAAATTTTTATTCGCAACCAATTTGCGTAAAAAATCCGAGAGATAGTTTTTACCTATTTTGTAAAAACTCTGAGATGGTTGAGTTTTATAATGAGTTGTATGGCATAAAATGGACAATACGATTCCTGCTGCGGAAGAAATTTTTGCGTGTTCTGTAAATATTTCTTCCGGATCTGGGTGTTGTGGTACCATGGTACTCATAGTTGCTGATATCCACGATACAGGGAATCCTAGTATGGGGTCAGGACTATGTATATGACTGTTGGATGTTATTCATTTATTTATTTATTTGGCCTACCTCTACCTCTATACCAATAAGGAAGTATTCCCGTTTGAGCACCTATTTTTGGGCATCTATGCATTGAGCACCAAAGGCATTCCCAATGAGCAAAATATTCTTTCAACTTACTACAGCCGCGTTTGGAGTAGGTACTATAAAATAATTTTCCATTTTGTTACTTCAAGAACAATAGGACGTTAAAATGGACTCATACACCCATTAGCTCCATTCTGTCATCAGATAAGCTGGCTCTGAGATTTGCTGGCCCACTATCTAGCATGTTGACAGTTAACGGGAACTGTATCAATAAGCTTAGCCCTAGAATAAGCAGTATTTGTGAATAACTTTATAAAAGGCCTATGACGTCTGATTGTGATCTAAATATGTTATTGAATGGGTTTGGTATACAAAAAATGGGTATACATACAAGAATATATATTTTTATCGTTCACATTCAGTCATCGAAGCTACCTATCTATTTAAAAAGTACACAGAGTAAAAGTTATATTAAAAAGTAATGTTGGTAAGGAACCCTTCATGTGTGAATTCAGCTCGCACTTGACCGGTTTTTTAGTCATGAAATAAAAACCCCTTATTGGCGGTACTATTTTAGATAATTTTAAACGTAGAAGCTATTATATTTTTTTAGATCAAGGTAATTAAAACCTGCAATTGGAAGCGATCACAAACGACTTTATACTTAAATTTTATCGCCACGATGATACTCGTAGGTGCTCAATAGGTACTTTTAAACGGCGAAAGAAGTCATCGTGAAGGCGGCATATCGTAGAACATCAAAAGCTGTAAAACCTAAAAGGTTGAAACGTGGTTAAGTGCGTGAAAGCCTTTCGAGGCGCACTATAAAATCCTTTCACCACATTGGTTCAAATGAACTAGTGACATGACTAGTGGATATGCATCCAATTATGTATTGTAATATGTTTTATAAAATATGTTGTTTTCACAAAAGTATAAACATAGAATGCGTTCAGCTGCTTCTCTCTCCGAGCATGTCGTAAAAGCTGACTAAGGGATAATATCCTCCCCAACATAATCGACCATCTATATGGGCGATGGGCTATATCACCTGTCATCATGATGGTTCACCATATCCGTCTTGGGACATTGAATCAGGAGTGGCTGCAAGTTTTCCTATGATTACTTGTGGCTCTGTGCTAAAGTAACAAAACATTAAAGAAAGAAAGCCAAATAAAATGTGTTTATCTTTACGATACGTCCGTCGAGATTCATCATCATCTTCCTGCCCTTATCCCACTCTATGTGGGGTCGGCACAGCATGAACCTTGGATCATGTTGTAAGAGTTTTGGCTAAGGTGTTTTATGACCGGCCGCCTGCCTGACGTCAACCCTCCTTGGGAATACTTGCTTACTCTCATCATGTTGGAGGATACTATCCCTTAGTCGAATTTTACGACATGCTCGGGGAGAGAAGCAGCTACGTCAGTCGAGATTGTCATCATAATAATATGTAATAATCTGAACTATTTCATAAAATACAAACGTAAGAACGTACGAACGCACGTTTTTTTCAACTTACCCTTAAATAAAGATACGAGGAATAAATATAAGGTGAACATAAAATCAAAGATAACATAATAACAATAAGTCAGACGCAATGTAAACCTTGTTACAATTACTGTCGAAATCTCTCAATAGAGCAGGAAAACGCTTTTCCATTTGGGACAAGTGTCACAGTCGGAAATAAGAAGTAGCTGCTTCAATAAAACAAGCTGAATTTCAGAACAGGCTGGCTAACATATTTTTGTAATAATCTGCTGTTACGGTTCTGAAATCAGCTTTCTTATCGGACTTTCTTTATTTTACCTATATAGTTTCGCCATGTATTATCTGGCTGAAATAAGAGATGATTTCTTTATCAAACACTAATAGTACTAATTTTAATGCTGAAACTTTGCGCGATAGTACAAATTGATAACTCGTACCAATTCATGAATTTGAAAACAAAAGAAAACTGAAAAAAATATAGGATTGGAATAAGAAAATTGTAATTTACTTCATGTAAAATATCACAATACCGAAAATCTGTTCTGCTATAAAACGACACAATATTAGGAAGAAATAAACAGAGCCACGCCAAACTTATTTCTATCCCAGAAATAAAATTTAACAAGCATCGAAACTATAATTATATTATTGTGATAAGATCGGAATTATAATCGAAAATGTGAATAGGAAAAAGTTTCTGGGCACTACTGCAGTTTAATATGTATAAATAAAGTTATAGAGAGATAAGTTAATAAAACCTGTCAAGTGCGAGTGGAATTCACACGAAGGGTTCCGTACCATCGTACATGTACATAAATGTTTTTTGTATGGGGTCCCCTATTGTCTTGTATGTTATAGCAGCAATAGAAATACACAATCTGAAAATTTTAACTTTCTACCTACTATTCATGTGATACAGCCCGCTGTCAGACGGACGGAGGCTTAGTAATAATAAATAAATAAATATTTGAGGACATGTCACACAGCACCATCTAGCCAAAAACTAAGCAAAGCTTGTACTATGGGAACCAGATGGCTGATAGAATACTTATACACATTTTTTTTGTAAATACATACTTATTATAATGTACAATATACAACACCCAGACCCGGAAGAAATATTTGGAGAGCATGCAAATATTTCTCCCGCAGCGGGAATCAAATCCGCGCCTTTTGCGTCTCAGCCGAGCACTCGCCCGTCACACCAGAGAGGTCGTCGGTCCCGTTGGCACCCTCCGGGTAAGGAACCCTAAAAAACCAATATCTATTCTAGCTTTCCTCCACTACCTACAATAAGCCCGATTTCAATATCTGCCTTCTTGTTTGTTAGTGGAGTTTGGCGAGTTTTTGAGATCGCTATGTCGCCCCCAGCCTGAAGTTGACCCCTTATTGAATTCGGATCGATGTCCTGCTTGATTGAGTGCCACTTTACTATCCCAGTTTGTAATAGTGTGTTTTTGCAGTGTTGTCAGCAAGTGAAAGATGAATTTGGTTCTGAATTTTGAGAATAGCCATAATATTAATTTTATATGCGAAAACATCTAATTGGTAATTAGTCTTTTAAGTTGTTTCCTAATTTAGTTTATAATACTGTTTGTTTTCCGAATAAAATAAAATAAATAAAATAAAAAATATTAGTAATCGCTGAGTGTTTCCGTGCTTCGGAGGGCACGTTAAATTGTCGGTCCCGGCTTTTGAGTCGTTAAGCCATGACGGAGTTTCGCAGGAGAGAAGGATAAAGGCAAGCCTCATTAGTCTGCCTGGTAACCAAATTAAAAGTATATACAAATTTAGGTATGCACTGTGCGTTCAGTAAGTCGAAAGTATTTTTACTGTTTATCCTACTATATTATAAATGTGAAGTTTGTGAGGATGTTTGTATGTTTGTGCCTCAATCACGCCTCAACGTATTTGAATGAAACTTGAAATATACATAGTACCTACATATGATGGATTAACACATAGGCTATTTTTTATCCGGGTACCACGCGAGCGAAGCCGCGGGTAGCAGCTAGTTTTCTATAAGTACATTAATGCGACGTATAAGGAAGTAAGGAAGATACAAAAGGAAAAAATCTGAATGAGAGATAAATACCCGCCGCCAATTTTATGAAGTCATGACTGTACCTAAGCTTTTTACGTAAATGTTTGGACATATTTACTTCTTGTCGTGACTGTACTGAAGATGTGAATGTTTTTGTTTAAAATAAAATATTCTTTACAAGATATTGAATCTCGTATTACCTCGCAATGGTCATGGTAAAGCTATAGTTTGATAAATGTAGCTACCGTTTTATGACGACCGCTACTGGATAATAATACAAATTTTATCTTTGAGTAAAAAAAAACTTGAGGAGCAACAGGTAAGCGTGGTATGGACAACTGAACGTGTAGTTGATAGTGACCCCACCTTCCGATCCTAAGGTTGTGGGTTCAAATCCGCTCGTGAACCAATTAATTTTTCTGTGCGAAAAAATTATGTGCGCTATACCAATACTCTCAAACGGTGAAGGAAAACATCGTGAGGAAACCCGCGGTTTAGTTAGCTCCGCACGTATTGACCATGTCTTTCCTGTGGACAAGGTAAATACCTATACCTAGCACCTATGTGCTGGGCTAGCCTACTTCATATAAATTCGTCACGGGCACTACAGCGTCCCGTTTTTGAAAAAGTAAAAGTTACCGTAAAAGTTACCTCCTGACGCTGTATAAATCATCTACTATATATGGTAAAAGGCCTTAGTTTATTAAATGAAGTCTACAGTTTTTAGTAAACTAGACCTTAGAACAAAATCGGATAGCTATCCTACAAAGTAGCGCTGATGTAGATACTATTGTAGATTATTGTCCACGATAACCTTAGCTTATGTTTTATCGGCATTTTAGAACAGATTGTGATAAAGCTTTCGGTAAAGATTAAAATTTCTATAAACTGGTAAGGGAAGCAAGTACCTACTGTATAAAACTTGTACCAAATGGGAGATGGTAATTAATGGGTGATGGGTCAAAAAATATGAAAACTTTTTTAATCGTTTATCCGTAATGTATTTGTTGGTCACTCTATTAATAGTGGTCAATGTCCAGATTATGGTTTTTGGCTCTGAAGGGTTATGACTATTGGTGAAAAATTTAGTCCCCACTATTGTATAAAACTCCTTTAAAAATTACGTTTGGAGTTTACATATATATTTTCCAAAATCTTTTTTCTCGTTGTTGTGCCCTCTGCACTCACCAAGGCCGGTATAAAAAAAGATATAGGTATTTTCTGGAAGTAGCTATGTAACAGCTTTCACACGTCTACATAATGTAATTCAGAATATTCCATTCAGTGTTGTTATGTATATGGTACCTAATATTGGAAATTGTGATCTGATAAAAAAAGGAGCAGACGGGAGTAGGCGGTCGTCAATGGTTTCTACAACAAAGGGTCAAAAATAGAATACCTACGCAATGGCATTGACGAAATAAGGAATATGGGAACTGTTACTAGCTCCCGCCAACGGTTTCGCTCACGTATTAGTAGAATAAAAAGTAGCCTATGCGTTATAAAAATCAGGTCACAAATTACCTATGTATATTTGACGGCCTCGGTGGCGTGGTGGGCGAGTTTTCGACTGAATCGCAGTGGAAATTTAACCCAGCGCGGGTTCAATTTCCACTGCGAAGTAAATGTTTCCTTGTTCTGCAAATATTTCTTGCGTGGTTGAGTATATACTCGCATTTTAAACCTGGTTACAAAGTCTCGAGACTATAAATAAATATTTGTGGACATTTCACACAGCGCCATCTAGCCACGAACTAAGCAAAGCATGTACTATGGGAACCAGATGGCTGATAGAATATATTTTTTTTAATACATACTTATAATACATTAAATAACACACCTAGGCCCGGAAGAAATATTTACAAACACTTATCCCGCAGAGGGAATCGAACTGAACTAATGAGATCGTCTAAGTATGTATAGCTATTTCAAGTTTCATTCAAATCATTTTATCAGAGGCAGTGATACAAACAGCCTCACATCCTCACAAGCTTTTGCATTATTTATGATACTAGAATACCGCTGCCGTGCAATTCCTAGCTCCACACCGAAATCGCCTTAGCGTTTCGTAATAATTAACCAAAAGTCCCTTCGCATTATAAGGCAATTCGTTCGAAATTAGCTTGAACGTTAGGTAACTTCCTATGTTGCATTATGGAGCATGATGCACTGAGTTGTGAACGTGTGTACCTATGTGGGTGTATGCAGATATCGTGTCGACAGTCTTACTTTATGCATACTGCATCTTAGATATGTCAATACATGTTATATCTTCCGATACGATTTAAACACTACCTGACCGCGAAGAAAGGGGTTTGTGTTTTGGAAGTTCCCACTAGGTCCAGGTCCGATTTTTGAAAAGGAACTGGTATGGGATTTTAAAATAAGGTTTATGTTCCACGCAGGCACATTTTAATTTTTTTACGGAAGATTGTTGGTATAGTCACCGACCATTATTATATTTAAAATGAGATATAACAATAAAACTGTCTGTATACGGAGTTTAAGCTTGTCCAGTCCAGTCCATTGGCTGTCACTGTAGCCCAAATTACATTTTGACAAATGAGATGTCGTTGGATTTGTCTGTCTGCCAAAGTGACACTGGCTAAAGTATACACAAAATGTCAAAAATACGGCACCTGTATCGGTGAAATTATTTTTTTCATCAGATCAATCAACTCCCTCAATGCCTCGTTGAAGTCAGGTATGGACATTGATATTTTCAGTACCTCAATATCTACGTTGAAACTATTTTATGATAAGTTCTTAAATAATCATTAGTATACACTTGGTAAATTCTCCTTCTTCAAGTTTTTTTAGCGAATATTATCTACTTATAAACTTTTTTGCCGTCTACATATAATTTGTTGATATTATTTGTACCTAGCTGTAAGTTCTCCATGAACTCTAAAAAGAAAATAAAATAAAATCCATTATTATCAGAATTGATGAGTCCGTATTTTTCGATTGACCGATATGACATCTCATCATAAGACATTGTATGCCTCTGTACCTCCACAGAATTTGAATGGGTAACATAATATCCTTGTCGGTGTCAAACACAATATTGTTACCTGTATAAAATTATTACAAAGGTGTCGTCCTTTGTAAAGACTCTCATTAAACGTCAGAAACTGCATTCAAAAATATCCCTAAAATATAACGCATAAGGTTCACTTTCGAGAAAAACGAGATTGTTTAGAAACTCATTCAGTCAAATTCGAAGTTTTGCATAAATAAATAATTTATAGTGTTTGAGTTTAATTTAACTAACAGTTGTAAATTAATTAGTCACGTGTTGAGCGTTTCAAAACAGGCGTAATCCACGTCAAATTTAAAATGAAATTGTTTATTTAATTTATTTTATATTTAGTATCAGTTTATCGACGATATTTCCATAATAATGTTAGTTGTAAATCAATAACGGAGTTAAAATCTCAATTAAGATGATACATCAATCTTATTTTATGAGTTTTACCGATTGTAAAAAATACATAGTAGGGGAAGAGGGGGCATGTTGTATCATTTTTTTTTGAAAAGCGCTATTATTTGACGACCTATGTAGCGTGGCGGGCGAGTGCTCGGCTGAGACGCAAGAGGCGCTGGTTCTATTCCCGCTACGGGAGAAATGTTTGTATGTTCTACAAATATTTCTTCCGTCTGGGTGTTGAAGTATTATGTATTTACAAAAAAAAGTATATATTCTATCAGCCATCTGGTTCCCATAGTACAATCTTTGCTTAGTTTGGGGCTAGATGGCGCTGTGTTAAATGTCCACAGATATTAAAAAAAAAGTGTTCATTATTTTTTGATAAAAACTAGTATGTAGGTCTCATAGCTGATAATTATGTTCGTCTATTATAATGCATTTAAGTTTTAATCCAAATGATAATTATATTAGGCACACAGGCGATTTTCGCAAGTTAGCTGTAACAACTTGTTTATGTTACTTTTATTATTTGTTTTTATAATCATAATCATGCGGCAATACACACTGTGAAACTTTTTTACAGCTGGTGCGATAATGGAATCTCGTAGTCTCTAAATTTTGTGGTGATATTCTAAACGAAAACTAAGGCCTTTAACCATCTATAGTAGATTATTTATACAGCGTCAGGAGGCAACTTGTTACCTTCACAAACGGAACGCTGTAGTGCCCGGGACGAATTAAGATGGAGTAGGCTTGCCCAGCACCATCCTCTCAGCTTAGTCGGCCTTATCCACAGGAAAGACATGGTCAATTCGTGCGGAGCTGACTAGGCCGCGGGTTTCCTCACGATGTTTTCCTTCACCGTTTGAGAGTACTGGTATAGCGCACATATCCTAAAGCCTTAATAATTCATTCGAGATGTTGAGGTTAGCTATTGATAAGATCCCTTGGAAGATACTTTGCACATGCCAATCCAACCTAATGCAGTGCATTTTATTTAAAACTTTGCCAAATCTTATTTGACACAAAACGAAACAGTCTCTATGACTTTACTAGGTTTCATTAATGCCCTGTACCTTAAATGTATGACGCTCTATGATAATACATTGCTATTGTAATTAGCGATCCGTTGTCCTACGATATCGAAACCGGGCTATATGCCGCAAAGTAAAAACTACACTGAAAATTTTCTGTGGATAGGTAGGTATCATTACCAAAATAGGTCGTAAGGATTTTACTGACGAGAGTAATGAAAACTCCCCCGAAACCTAATTTGGATAATCCCCAGTTTGAAATAAACGATGACAATAAACGTCACGGCCTTAAAGCTCCATTCGTGTGTATCTTTTCTATGAAAATCGGTAAATAAACATCGTGAGGAAATAAACATGTCGTAGAACTTAAATTTCAAACAAGCTTTTAAAATATTCGTGCAAGCAGTAAACTCAAAACTTTCAAATGCACTTAGTAGTAATCTATAAATTATTCTAAATTTCATTCAAGATCTGTTTAGCCGCTATATACACCGTAATTGAGACGAACAACTTCAAAAACTTTCCAAACGATCCAAGTGCGCTTGCTCGTTTTAAAATAACACCCAACAGTCACATAGGTACATAGTCCTTCAGGACTATGATTGTGACTGTTGTGTCCTTTGTCGTGGGTATCAGAAACTACGAGTACCATGGTACCACAACACCCAGACCTGGAAGAAATATTTACAGAACATGCAAAAATTTTTTCCGCAGCGGGAATCGAACCCGCGCCTCTTGCGTCTCTGTCGAGCAATCGTTCACCACGCCACCGAGGCCGTCACTCTGACTCACTTTAAAACTTTTTAGTTTCTACAACATGCCAATTTTTTTTACATTATTTTCCTTCACCGTTGGAGAGTGTACATACAGCGCACATACATTTTTCAAATAGAAAAACACGACATGAACCCACAACCTTAGGATCTAAAGGTACCACTAGACCACCAGTGCTCTAGTAGTAGTTTAGTAAAGAGGGTATGAAAATAAGAAGGTTCATTCAAACACCGATTCGCCAATAACAGTGTAATTCTATTCAACAAGAGCGATACTATCGAGAAACGATGCGGAGTCGATACGGTAATAACGATGGAATATAATCATTAAAGCTACTGAGTGTTGAGGGATCACAGGTTAAGGAATATGGCTTGTTTTCTTATGTTTTGGATCTTAGGTAAGCTGAAAAACCTTTACCCTTAACTAACATCTCATAAATAAGGAATCTCATAGATTAGATTTTAGATCTACGATTATAATTATTTTTATTAAAAGTTCATCACCGAGTCTGATGTAACAGAAGATTATATCAACAGATTTTTATATTTGTTCTAGCTTATCAAGACACATAATTACGCTGTTATATCCCAAAGCTCTAGCTAAGGTGATAGGATTTGACGAAATAAACCACTGATTATTTAACAACTGACAAAATGCTTTTCACGTGTAAATAATTTTATTTCTCAGAAAAATTACAACAGTTCACCTTTAAAGTCGCCAACTCGGCCCGGCTATGTGTGGCCCCACTTAGTGACCTATTCAAAACATAAATTACAGGCGTATAAAAGTGATCCAGCTATCTTCAAGTGGTCCTAAGCCGTGAGTTCCACCAGCTGAGACAGCTCAACTCACGACAAAGCGATTTTCGTGCGTTC
Source organism: Scotopteryx bipunctaria (assembly GCA_949320045.1). NCBI lineage: Eukaryota > Metazoa > Arthropoda > Insecta > Lepidoptera > Geometridae > Scotopteryx > Scotopteryx bipunctaria. Next base: position 3,957,175 of record OX439450.1, on the reverse strand, counting down.
CGGAACGATTTCCTTATTGCTGGAACAGCTGGAATAGGTTCTCAGGTTGTTGGCGTTTCGATCCTGATACTGGCCAGTTACAATTACCGATAGTTCTGTTCCATTTTCAAAAAGTACAATTCAGAATAGGTACGCGTGCAATAACCGACTCCCAATTTAAGGACTCAAGCCAACATCAACTGCCCGCAGTACATTCTGCTAAATAACAAACGAGGATCTGGCGATCTGATTGCGGTATAGTGCGGCCCCAACAGATACAGTAAAATCCCCTAGCTACTGACGGCCAGCAATGTGCATGGTGCGAGAAACAGTGTCTCAGCGACCCCCATACCCAGCATTGGGATTATGGGCATACCCCCTTATGATCGATCACAAAGCGCTCATTAGGAGAAGCCTATGGCCAGCAGAGGACTGCTATAGGCTGATGATGATGTGCGTGCAATATTAACCGTTAAATTTAAGGGTACCTTAAACCAACGAGCAAATGTACATGAAGAATTTATTATTAGAGCGAATGAAGCGAAAATATGTCAGGATTGTAATGAAGATCCGTGATCTCTACCTACCCCTAATCAAGCGTGATTTTATGTACGATATGAATTTAGGTGTTAACCTAAAAAGTTTGAAAACATGACATTTCAAGTGTACAAAAAGAGCCATTGAGGTGCACTTTGACTCCTTTCATCACACTGGTTTGTAAGAACTAGTGACACGACTAGCAATAGCTTACTTTCTATTCTTCTATCCTCGTCAATGTCAGTAGTAAGTAACCTCGCTTGTTAATGAGTTTCCGTTGGGTCACATTTAAATGTAGCACTGTGAAATACTGGGAATCAATGTTAAAAGATTTACCATTAATTATTCACAGTGCGATAAACTATTGAAATTCTTAATGGGTGTGAAAAGGTAAGCGTATTAAAAAAGATTTTATATATTTTTTACTGAATTATTATGGGAACTTAATAAAAAATAATATTTGAAGGCAACGCTTCAAGTATTCTTTTTACATTGGATTACATTCAGATATGTATCACTGTTGATCAATGGGAATACATTTAAAAAGTTTTCTCATCGAGTCTCAGCACGACTAAGTATTGATAACTGAATTAGAACTTTTGTTGTCAGAGCCAGTGTACACTGGTACTTATCGGAAATTCATTTAACAAGTCGTCCTTGGAAACAAAATATAAATAAGAAAACAATTACACGAGCAAATTAATGAACAAGATCTAGAGGAGTACTATTAGTAATAATTTGTTTGACGGATAAAGCAACATGCAAATAAACAAGAAAGATCGTTATCCAACATTCATTTTAACAAGTTGTTTCTCATGTTACAGAATAAACTGTAATTAGTCCCCAGCATCAACTAATTACCCAAAATAACAGTTTTTAACAACTTTTACCCTAAATTTTCGACATTTTCGGGAGATTCCACGACCATCGTTAAATAAAATGCGTGTGTTTATCAAGACGTCTCATGACGTTTATTAGACTCGTGAAGTGTGATTATTGTTGAGATTAGCTTAAACCAGACTCATTATAGAAGTTTTGGTAAAAAATTTTGATTAATCTTTGGCGTTAAATTCTTTTGAAGGTGAGCGGCATTTCGACATGAAGGTTTTATAAATTAGCTTTATTTTATAATTTCATAGTGCAACATGAAATTGTAGGTACATAAACAATATAAAAAAAATAGTTTCTGTCCCGTTTCATTACCGGACCGTCACTTTTAGTGCAAGAAAAAACACAACATTTGACAGTGCTTAGTGTTTTACGGTAATTTACATGAATTTATTGGTCAAAGGCCATAACATACCATCTATATTGTAGATGATTTATATGGCGTCAGGCGTCAACTTTTACCTTTACAGACGGGATGCTGTAGTGTGCTTTATTGGTCAAACAAAAATATTATTTCTGAACCGTGCTAAGTGAGGTACACTTCGTACACTTAAATGACATAATATTTCACTGTACGCTTATTGAAAGAATTGGTGCGTGGCTGATAAACGATCTGTGACTAACTTCACTATGGTTAATTCATCATCATTTATGGGAAGGTGAAAGCCGTACTTAGTAAAAATGGTTTTTTATGTTACCTCCTGAGTCAGTATTCTCTAAACCCTGGAAAAACATACCTAAACTTTCAACTAGAAGGCTGCGGTTCCGAATCTTGACTCTGATCTCAACGCTCTAGTCTTAAAAAAACTGACTGTGATGTCTTTGAGGTTAAAGTTTTTTTTTTTTAAATAACACCCAAAAGTCACATGCACAGTCCTGACCCCACACTAGGATTCCGTGTCGTGGGTATCAGAAACTACGAGTACCATGGTACCACAACACCCAGACCCGGAAGAAATATTTACAGATTTTACAGATCATGCAAACATTTCTTCCGCAGCGGGAATCGAACCCGCGCCTCTTGCGCCTCTGCCGAACAATCGCCCGCCACGCCACCGAGGCCGTCAAGATTATTTATGATTAATTACTTTTATTAGCTTAGTAATAACCTCAAAAACGATTTCTTGTGCAATCTTAACAAGATCGTTGGTTCGTAAAAGTAATCTAGAAATTGACACAATATATCGATCGATAGAATCGATAAATTATACTTTTGGCGCTAACTGTACTTACAATAACTTTGGTATGCGGGACGAATGCGGACAAATATTATCGTGCGGGACGAATAAAAACTTTTTAAAGATGTGGGCCGAAACTCCGGGACGAATACGGAATAAACCATAATACACAATCATACTAATTATGGAGAAATTGGGACGATAGTGCACACACATAAAGTACCTAGTTACCTACAATTTCAAATTACAAAAAAATGTACCTACTTAATATGATCGTGAACTAGGTGTAGGTATTGAATTGTAAAGGTCTGTAGGGACGGCAAAAATGAAATAGCCTGCTGGCACCAAAGGTGTAAATTCGCCTATGACTAGGAACAATATTTAGAACCATTTAAAACATATCAGATATTTCATAAATCGATCGAGGCGAAGCTGGAAGATAGTTATGCTATAAACTTGTTTGGGCCTAGATTTTCTAAGGTCAAAAGATTATTGAAAAAAGAATTGCATAATATTTGTTTTATAATCACCTCGTACCTTGAGTGTCGACGGCGTATTAACTCGAGTAACAATGATTTACGACCTACTACATAAACGACGTGTGATTTAATCGCAACCATAACGCTAGCTACCACAAATCATACACAATGTATGCAGTGTCTGTATAGAAAAATGGGAATGTTTGTCTGTATGTTCATAGATTAAATAAATAATAATAAATATTTATGAACATTTAAAACAGCGCCATCTAGCCCCAAATTAAGCAAAGCTTGCACTATGGGCACCAGTTGGCTGAAAGAATACTTACATAGGTACTCTTTTTTTTTGTAAATACATATTTATAATACTACAACACCCTAACCCGGAAGAAATATTTGCAGAACATACAAACATTTCTCCCGTAGCGGGAATCGAACCCGCACCTCTTGCGTCTCAGCCGAGCACTCGCCCGCCACGCCACCGAGGTCGCTACCGAGATTGGAGATAGAGACCATCTGTTTTTTTTGTTTAAGTCAGCACTCAAAATTCATGCCGCTATGAGAAGCTGGATTAATGTTGGTTGTGCTTTCATCTTGTATGCAAAGTTATTGCAAAGGTGCAGATACTTCTACAGGTTGTTCTATGAACGATTTTTTATAAATAAGGCTAACAGAGAGAAGAATCCCGCTTTATCAATAAGCGTTTATCTTAACAAAAATAAATGTTTATAAAAAATAGATTAAAAAATCTAATTTCAAAAAGTCAATTCACATTATTTATTTGATGTGCATACAAACATACTTATTATCACGCCCGTATCCCTAATGGGATGAGCAGAACCACAAGTATCTAATCTTAAGAAAACTTACAGCCAATTCTGATTCAAAGTACCTATTTGATGTACGCTTATTTTATTTTAATAAATGATTGAATAATATTTTTTCTAGTTTATTCAGGTATGATGATATACAAGTAAAGTAAGTAAGTTCGTTATGAGCTAGTGGTAAATTTTGTGACGGAGTTTTTAGGCCGCCCAAAGGCCTCCTTCATGGATTAACTTCTTAAAATCCGGAACCGACAATTTAACGTGCCCTCCGAAGCACGGAAGCGCTCAGCTTACGGTCACCCATCCAAATTATGACCGTGTACAACGTTGCTTAAACGCAACGATCAATCAAGAAAAAAACTAAGGCCTTTTATCATCTATAGTAGGTAGATGATTTTTACAGCGTCAGGAGGCAACTTACCTTCACAAACGGAACGCTGTAGTGCCCGGGACGAATTAAGATGGAGTAGGCTTGCCCAGCACCTATTCCATCCTCTCAGCTTAGTCTCAATCAAGAACGTCTAAGCAATCTACGCCACGAGCGTTTCGATATATAGTTACAAGTAACATCGTAAGACACCGGCTTAAGCTAGTAAACCCTATAGGCAGACGGTTGCAAAACATGTGTGGCTTTGGGCGACAGTCAGATTTCGGTCATAGTCTTTAGATTCATATTTTATATGGTGTAAAGCCATACGTCACATAACAAACAGAAAATGCTAGCACTTGTATATTTGGTATTTTCAAATCAAAAGATATGTTGAAAAAAATAATTAATACTTGCTTTGTAACATCTAACCTTATAACCTATTGGGTGGTTTGATACATTAACACAACCAGAAAAAAAGAAATGAAATGAAAAAAGCTTTATTGCAAACAAACCTAACAATTGCTGACAAAAGGTAGCCTTATCGCTTGATGCGTTTTCTTCCAGGCAACCAGGACTAAAACTAAATTAAAAATAAACTAAACTAACGTTTAAATACACGCTGGGCCTTTCCATTGAAAACAAAGTAGAACCGTGAGGAGTTAAATAAATGTGTGATATTTCGGCGCAGTACTTGTCATATCCTCAGAAGAAATACAAACATTAGGAAGCTAGAAAACTGTCTATATAAAATGGTGAATAACATGAAAATATAATTGAAATGGTGACCGTCATTGTGAATATCCCATTTTAAGTACATATCACAATAGTAAGTCATTATTTCCCTGCCTTTTACCCTTTTTATATCATGCTATAGCAACGTTTACTTAATTTAGAGTACATCAGAGGTTCGCCAAAAACTAGTGCTCAGAGTAAGACTTTCAAACGAGCTCCAATATGTCGGGGCAAGACAAACTTTACGTAATAAAAGGTACATAAGGCAGTTACGCACGGAGGGTTTAGTTGCCAATCATGCGGACGTTTTCAACTCGTTACCTGAGAACATCTCGTACGGGTCACGTTTTATGTACACGGCTTAGCTGTTACCAAGGATTAGCGTAATTAATAATTAAAAGTAAATCTGTCGTGAAATTGGATATTAGCTATAAAAAAACTACTTTGAAATCCTACTAATGTTATAAATGTGAAAGTTTGTGAGGGTGTGAGGATATATCTGCCTCAATTTCGATATAGTGGCTGAATAGATCTGAATAAAACTTAGAATATAAATAGTTCAGGTTTACGGGTAGTTACATGAAGGTATCTACGTAACATTGTAACGTCATTCGAACATCATCCAAGTGATGTCGTGCGCGGAAACAAGTCCTTGACAAAATAGGGTCATGGAGACGCATTCACCTAATACTTGTACAAAAAAGTGGGGAAAAAGTTAAACAACAAGCAACAGTTTCGGCAACTTTATGCCCCAGTGAGTAGATGGCTTTACAAACGGAGGCGTGCACAGAGAGTGAAAGCTACGAACAACACGACCCCATAAGTGATAATTGCTAATAATCAATACAAATTAACGCCATTCTGGGTTATCCGTGGAAATTGAGGCGAGAATTAAACTTTTGATGCTCTGAAAATAGCTATTGCATCGCAGTATTTTTTTGTTTCTAATTAGATACTGTTGTTTCCTTAAAAAAATACTTCCTTACACCTTATTCGTAGACAGGATCTGCGTTGTTCATATTAAAAACAAAGACTATAAATAAATTACACATTAATAAAACTTCAATGTGATAAAAATAATTATAGGTCTCTTCTAAACTATTAATTTTTTCAACCATCAAAAAAGTAATCTATTCATCAGTCCAAAATGGTCTAAATACGTGCCCGATCGATTTAGGCTAACATAGGAACTATTACTTAATCTGTGGAGGTTGTTTTTTTTCTGGCTAGACTGGCTACCTGATCAAAATGTGTTACGTGGAAATATTTATAGTGGAACCGACGTTTCTTGGTACTTGGTCTGGCTTTCTTGACAGCTATCGTAATGAATTAATCAGTTTTTGATAGATGAATTCTAAATAAAGTTTTATTTTGCAATTTGAACATTTTCGAAGGTCAGAAGAAATGGTAATAAAACTTAAAAACATTGCGTGAACTAAAATATTATGTGCATTCAATGAATAATATTGCTAGTAATATTAGGGTACTACTGAACATGTATTATTATTATTTTTTATAAAGAGAAATCACATTTATCAAATGACTTGGAAGGAGGATTTTTGCCTCTATCATGGTGCATTTAATTTTGAATATATTAGTAAATAATTGTGATATTAGATGTGGATATAGACTATTTTTTATCCGAATACGGAACGACAAATTCTATTCGCAGAAGTTATTATTTTAAAATAAGTACCACATTATGAACGGGTCTTAATTGTCACTCCTAGTTTTTGAGGTATCCTATGAGCCAGGACGGAGGCCTTTAGACGGCCTAAAAGCACCGTCACTAGAGTTGGCTCATACGACCTTATTTACTTTCCTAGGGAATCCTAGTGTGGGGTTAGAAATATGTGTGATTTATTCTTCTCAGTCACTTTTTGACATTTAACGTGTTTAAAATAATTACGTTCTCAGATTATGTAAGGTTATAGACCAAAAAGCATAACGGCTTGTCGAATGTTGGTTAACGCTGGGCTTAACCACAGAAATGAGCAATTAACCACAGTGATTGCACGACGTGTTGTCACCCAAACGGTGAAGCCTGACTGAACTCTGCTTTTTGTAGTGTTTTTTGACGTTGTCGATTGAATCCGATTCGAGTTGCGTCACAATAGACGGTCATGGCCGTCAGATAGTGATGTGGACAATCCGTAGCATTTGTTCTTAGAAAATGGTGGCCGTCTTATCACGTACCTATTTAAATTTTCCTTTACTGGTAAATCTTCAAATCCAAAATTGATTGCTCCCATCTGAAAATTTTCAAAAATTTAAATGTTTCCTCAACTGCTCTATCGAGTTAGACCAAAAACCTATTTAGACACTTCAGTCTCCAATTAAGAAGTCAGAAGTCCATTAAATCAATAGATAAAAAAAAACAAAGATGTTAATGAAATATATTGATCTAAAAAGACATTATGCTTTACATTTCTTATTAAATCGCACCAAGTTTTGTCGTGATAAACAAAATACTGCACGAGACAAGATACAAATATACACCTATTTAGTATTTTACATTAAGCTGGTGAGTAGTTAAGCTGTACAAAGATCTTTAGCTAGGTACTTGAAGTAACAAGTCATAACATAAAAATTAAATAAGTATATTATAGAAAAACATAATCCTCGCGTAGAAACACCTTATTATGTCATTTTGTAACATTTACTATCTGTAATTACATGTAAAAAAATATGACGGTTGCAGATTCACAGGAAGCCAGCGTCTATGGACGCCCTCCCATGTAAATTAACAAGGCTTCCTTTACAAAAAACCTGTCTGTGTCCAACCCATTTCATTCAGTCAGTCTAATCTCCGGCTTTGTGACGGCTCATAATTGCTTCGCATAAACGTTGAGATGTTTTTTACTGTCAAATTAGTTCGAGACTCATCTTATGGTTGTCATGAAGTTATGTGCAAAATTACAATCACCTGCAACCGTACATTCACAAGCATTGTATTTTTTCTTGGTATAAAATAATGACCAAAATTTCATTAAAAGGCATTGGCAAATAATAGACTTACGGTAAGATAAAGTTCTACGGCCACTACGAAAATCACACAAATAATAACACGCATAAGGAAGTTACTAATGACCAAAAGGCTAGCGCTTACCTCGGACAAAGGATAAGTACAGCTATCTAACGAGGTAACGTCGCCAGCCTTTTGGGAGACCTTACTTGTAGTCGGTGATCTGAGCTCTGTTTTCTATCTGCAGGTGAACTTAGAAAACTGAGCTCATTTTATTTTTTTATTATACCGAGTAGCTAATAGTTTTTAACGTTTTAAGAATGTTCTACGAATGTTTCACGTTTAAGTGAATACATTCTTATTACCATTATAAACACAAACTAAGTACTTACATAATCCGACCGTTACCTCTCCGGAACAAATAAACCGCTGACGGACGAACGGATGGATAGCGGAGGCTTAGTAATTGGGTCCCGTTGGCATCTTTCGAGTACGGAACTCTAAAAACAAAGCACACCTCCAATTATGGAACGGGTTAGTAGATAGAATCCCTAAAACATACAGGTTTTAAATTACGTCTAGTAAATTCGACTCGCACTTGACCGGTTTTTTATTAGGTTTATTTTATTGTCGTCATTTGCGATTCCTACCCGTGAACACAAAAGATAATAGCCGTGAAGATGTCGTGATACGAAACAATTACGTCGTCTACGCATTACAATTTTACTTATGTCGTCTGTTCAACACATTGTCTTAAATGCTACCTAAAGGGATATGGCAACTTTACTTGCTACTTTTTACTTTGACAGCCTCATTGGCGTGGCGGGCGATTGCTCGTCAGAAACGCAAGAGGCGCGGGTTCGATTCCCGCTGCGGAAGAAATGTTAGCATGATCTGTAAAATCTGTAAATATTTGTTCCGGGTCTGGGTGTTGTGGTACCATGGTAGTCGTGGTTTCTGATACCCACGACACAGGGAATCCTATTGTGGGGTCAGGACTATGTATGTGACTGTTGAGTGTTCTAACAGATTGCTATCGTAATGGACGTTAATAGTATGTTGGAACAAGGTAAAGTGATTCAAGAAAGTAGCTCCATTTATTCGTGTCACTACGTTCTTTCAAACCAGTGTGCTGAAAGCACTTGACACAATGTTTTCGAACTTTTTAGGCTCTACGACATGCTAGTTTCCTCACGGCTGGATTTGATCCCACGACCTTAGGATCGGAAGGGGGAGTTCACTACTTCTAGAACACTAGTGCTCGGTTAACAAAATACGTGTCAGAAAACATAAGTGGCTTACAGAAGTCCCGTCTAGATCGACTAAGAATTCAAACTTGCATAAAACTTCTCGCATGAAACTGTATAATTATGTCACAAGCTCAACTTGTAGAACTGCATTCAACGGATATGTAACTAGTTCCTAAGAATACTCCAATCAGCATGAGTCCTTTTATGCAGAGATGCAGTTAGCGGCGGAGTCAAGAAGCAGAATTGATTTTTTCATAATGCTTTTTTATTCAAGCTTTATATCATTTTGATATTAACATTATGACATGTTATCACGCCTAACGATAGGAGCGTTTCACGAGACTGGTTTATTTATTTTATTTTCGTTATCTAGTTCTTTTGAACTAGCGTGGTGAAGGGATTAAAGTGCGCCGCGTAGAGGTTCCCTTCGTGCACTTGACACGCATGTTTTCAAACTTATTAGGTTCTACGACATACTTACAGTTTTCTCTTGATGTTTTCCTTTCGTTTTGAGAGTAGTGGTAATGTTACAAAAAATCTAATCGTGCACGATCGGATTCGAACCCACACAAGAGCCTACTTTAAAGTATATTAATCTGCGATTCATACAAGCAGGTATACCTTCACAAATCAGGAAATCCCATCCAACCAGTTCAGAGTTGCATCCTTATCGAAAAGCGAGAGTGGTTCGGTCGGTACGTCATTCATTGCATGGGTAATTAGCGAACGCGACTTGTCACTTGGGGAAAGTAAATTGTGTCGTTGTAATTTTTTTTCTATATGTAGAGTAGATAGCCTCAAAACTCTAGTTCACTCTAAGTCACTAGTTCTTTGGAACCAGTGTGGTGAAAGGATGAACTCGGCATACAATGTGTTTTAAAACTTTTTAGATTCTATGACTTGCTGGATTTCTTACTATTCACCTTTCACTCTTCACTAAAATAATTCACTGGTAGGAATGTATAATCCTATTATCCTACTAATATAACCAATTGACATTAGTTAAGTATCTATTTTCGTGTAACAGTTATTTTTGTACTTTTTAATGTGTTTTTTATTGTAAGTAATGATTAAGATCCTAATCGTTGGGAAAGCGCTGGAAACTGTGATACACTTTTTAAGTTAACGAAGGCAGTTTTCAACGTGTTCCAATTGTTTCATTGAAATGTATTATTTTTACAAAAAAATAAATGTAAAAACGTGTTCAATCTATGGGTTGCAGAATGACATAAGTTTCGTATCCGGATACCACGCGAGCGAAGCCGCAGTTGGAAGCTAGCTTTTTAACTAAATTTCCATTATTATTACGATGAAATCACTTTAGTTTGGGTAAATAAACCTCGCAACAAGCTTTTACACTTTAATTTAACTATTAGTACTACTTAAAAGTTCCATAAACATGTAATGAAAAAGTAAGTTTTAGGTTAAGTACAGACGGTTTGTTTACATAAATTGTATATCCAGTTTGGCTGAAGTATAGGTAGGTACTATTTGATTTACCCCTTGAAGGAATTCGATTAATTGTTTCCCTCAGGCCGGGCCCATCCATTTATACCTAACTACTGATACGTTTGACTACGAATACATCGTAATTTGAATATTAATAGGTAGGTCACCTATTTTGGAATGAACAGTTGGAAATCTTATATTAATTTTAAGGTCCTAAAAGTCCAATGTTCAGCAGTGGGCTATAAAAGGCTGAAATGATGATGATGAAAACGTAAATATAGAAACACGCTACGGAATGCTGAAAATCTTTAAATGAGTTTTTTGTTATGCAAGATCAAACGTGACTGTACAAATGTACCTAGTAATGTAAATTAACAATCAATTCGTAATTATTTGTATCTTCATTCCAATTAGGTGGAATCAAATTCACAATTTGCTTACTCTTTTTTATGTCTGTTTTATTTTGTGAGAAACAAAAATATTTTCGTAATTTCTCTGAGGCAGAGGCTTGAAGTTATTACGTTATTACATAGAATGCTGTACCCGAAGGGTGCCAACGGGACCCTGTTACTAAGCCTCCGCTGTCCGTCCGTCCGTCCGTCCGTCTTTCGGTCTGTCAGCGGGGTATATCTCATGAACCGTAAAAGGTAGAGTTAAAATGTTCACAGAGTGTATATTTCTAATTGCTACTATAACAACAAATAAAAAAAATAAATAATCATTTTTCAATGTACTATAGCGCGGAACTCTCGTGTGTAAATCTGACTCGCACTTGACCGATTTTATTATACAACAAGTGCGGTAAATCTTTTTTGTTGTTAACTGTACCAGTGAACGTGCATTGCTTTATGTATCGAATCCTTCATTTTGCAATTTGCTTGAAGATATCCGTTAAATATTAATGGTGCGTTCTCTAATGGGTGACGGGTACTCCCGACGCTCCTTACAAGGGCTCTAAATTGTGTAGAGTTGTGATATGAAGAAAATATGGCTAACCTAGGACTTTTAAGGTGTATGAAACCGTTCTTCCACTATACCGTTTCATACATACACTCAGGCACAAAAGGAGCCTTTGGGGCGCACTTTAATACCTTCCATTATACTTAAGAACTGGTGGTGTAGTGGTAGCAGCCCCGCCTTTCGATCCTAAGGTCGTGGTTCGGTCGTGCACCAATGGATTTTTCTGTTCGATGAATGTAGTTGCGCTATACTCCCAAACGGTGAAGGAAAACATCATGAGGGCAGCGGCATGTCGTAGAACTTGAGTTCGAGAACATGTGTCATGTGCATGAAAGGAGCCTTTGAGGCGCACTTTAAATCCTTCACCACACTGGTTCGAAAGAACTAGTGGCACGACTAGTAGTAGTACCGTTTCATAACCATAGTAATCCCATCACAAATGAGCAAAGCAACTTATCCTGCGAACATTCTACAAAATATTGGCGTAACTTGTAAGGTAAGGCGGATCGGAATTTATTAAATTTATGTATTTTGCGCGCTATGTATCCAAATTTATATAACTACATATTTTATAACAAATTGAAAACCGTGGATACTGCCTACGCCTGCGGAAAACAAGCGTGATTTTATGTATGTATATTTTATTACTACAGCCGCTCGCTACCAAATGTTGTCAGAGAAAATTCATGGCAGAGCTACCGACAGCCAAAGTACAGTGAGTAGTAGGCGGAAAACACTGCAGATAAAGCTTTATTTAAACTTAATATGTGTATTCGAAAATTCATTACAAAGACGAATCAGCAGCGTGATAAATCGTTTCACCCTCTTCAACTCTCGCCCTTTACCCACGTTGTCGTCCTCGCATTTTGAGCGAGCACAGCGAGCACGCTGATGAGGGATTTGTGAAACAATGGTTTAAAAAAAACTTTACTGCTAAATTCAATTTAATTCAAAGTCGCTCATCGAGATATGGAAAAAGCTATGCTCGAGATTTCTCTGAAGGATTGGGTCCGTAACGTTGTTATCCAACAGAGAACCAAAGCCAACGACGTAGCCCAGAGAATTAGCAAACTGAAGTGGCAGTGGGCTGGTCATATCTGCCGAAGAACCGACAACCGCTGGGGTAAACGAATTTTTGAGTGGAGATCACGACTTGGCAAACGTAATGTAGGACGCCCTCCGGCTAGGTGGAGTGAGGATCTACGAAGGCTGCTGTCAGAGACTGGATGCGTCAAGCTGAAGATATGGCGCTCATTAGGGGAGGCCTATGTTCAGTTCAGTGCAGATTACTTTCGGAAAGTTATTTTACCTACCCAAATAATACCTCATTATTTCATCTATCTTATTAAACATAAGAAAACTTACAGCCACTTCTGATTTGAAGTCCTAAGATGGATAATAAGGTGAAGTATTGTGAGAGGAGATCAGCTCATCGCCCATGTAGGTGGTCCATCCATCATTTTGGAGAGGATACTAACCCTTAGTCGACTTTTACGACATGCTTGGGGAGAAAAGCAGTTGGACGCATTCTATGCTTTTTCTTTACTTCAAGTCCAGAAGAGAAGTTTTAGTCAGAATTCTAACTCAAACTCGAATTGTTTTATGAATTGAGTTAGTAGCGGTGACTGATTTCCCATATGTCAGTGAAAAAGGTAAACAAACTCTAGATTTTATCTCCAATGTTCCCTCGAATCTCTTGGGTCTTAATTTTTATCCATTCACAAGGGAACTTATTACGCCTTCCTCTAGTTTTTTATACTATAATTGAATGAAACCATGGAGGATTCGCGAAGAAACTTCGTACTGATGTTCAAATGTCATATTTGATGTTGATTTGTTTTACCGAAGCTCCAGGTTTCGTCAGTGCTCACATTACTACTCGAAGATACATTTCAGCTACATATTTACAATAGGCTTGAACGAGGGATGACTGAAGTATCTACTTATACAGGTACTCAGAACTACCGTCGAAAAGCGGAGGCTATTGTCGTAACTACACAACACAATTACATCTACTAGGTTTGGGTACATACAGTAAATTACAAAGTCGTTTCTCTGAAAAATTATAATTAGACAAAATATCAGATACAACCCACTTTTTGCAAGTTGTCTTTAGCAGCATATTGTAATTATCCTATAAGAAGATGCTATTTAATTAAAATGATGTCCTACTTTTACCCATTAGTTAGTCGTTTGAGCAAAGATATGCAAACTTGAGACTTTAACTTTCCACTTTGTCACAACTATACGGGAAGTTTTCAAGTATTTCGCATGAAAATACCTTGCTCAAGTATTCCGGTTATGACACGTGCTCTCCTGTGACCGGAGTTTGTGAAGCCTTTTGTTTATGACATGGGGCAGGTAGATTGAAATAAGTCCACTTAGTTGAGATGGAGTAACTAACATAGCTTTTTGAATAATGATCCCTCCGTAGACCGAGAAACTGTGTTGGAGACCCCGATGACGGGATCACCGCCGCTGTCGCCGAGAGACTCCCCCCATCACCTCGACGTAAGTTAAACTAGCTCACATCATACCACACTGGTAGAGAGAGAGCTCTAATGGTCTAGTGGTAGTGACCCTACCTTCCAATCCCAAGGTCCTAAGATGGATAGATTGTTCAAAAACTGGTGACATTACTAGATAGATCATACCACACTTACTCCACCGGCGGAGTCGACGTTTTCCTGTTTGCTCGCCCCTTCTGGGATTCAATACACAAGCTACAACCCAAACCGAGGTTCGTAGCTAAGTGGTTTGCGCTAGTTGCCCCAAAAACCTTTTCTCTCGATGTTGCGCCCTCTGCGCTCAAAGCCCGGTAAAGCTGCCAGCGTTCATCAGCCGAAATCACCGGTCGATCATTTATATCCGTTCGAAAAAAAGCTAAGTATAAGCAAGTTGAAAGTAGCAATGGATAATAAACGTTGAGGAGGAAAGGTTCTTGAATGGCAGGCACGGTCACACCAAAAAACAATGTGGTGTGATAGCTCTTAGGGTGCACATTGGAAATAAATTTCCGAAGTTTTAACTCATAGAAGATGCTGCTGCGAGAAGAAGTTTGTGAGGAAAAATTCAACGCGGATAAAGTCGCGAGCCGTTCTACAAGTATAAATAGGTACTTATAATAAGCCGGTCAAGTGCGTGTCGAATTCACACATGAAGGGTTTCGTACCATCGTACCCACCTGTACAAAAATGTTTTTAGTATGGGGCAATTTTTTTTATTTGTTGTTATAACGGAAATAGAAATACGCACTCTGTGAAAATTATAATTCTCCACCTATTATGGTTTATGTAATAGGGTCCCGTTGGAACCCTTCGTGTACGGAACCTTATACACGTCTTATTCTTCTAGTCTATTACTTACCTAAGTATAGACCTTTAAATGGATCTCATCGGCATTTAAAACTAAAAAGATTCAAAGTAAGATGTTTCATAAAAGTCTACATGTTATTTAGACCCTATAAAAATGTTTAAATATTGAAATTTAAACAATAACAATAACTTTTGTGGATTATGCTATTCCACAAATCAGTTAGAACGAGTCTCTTTGCCCTCTCAGTGAGGGGTCCTCTATGGTCCATACGTAATAGCATATTAGGTTCCAATTACTTTAACTTAAATGACGCTTTGAATAGAAATTATTATCATTTGTAGATATTTTTTTCTATTCAATACTTCGGCTTTTAAAAGTCACTTCTATTCTTTTGTGTTTTTGAAATTCCATTGTTTCCATTCCATTTCTTTCCTAAGCTTACTTGTTTGGTCATATTTCATTCTATATTACAGAAATATACTTACACACTTCTTTCATTTTTCTCCTAATAGGTACCTAACCTACCTATCCCGTAAACTTTCCGAGCAGATTTTTTTTCTAAGTAGGTAAGATCCTTATTTTGATCATATTTCATTTCATATCATCGTACATCTTTCTCCAAAATCCCTTACGTAATGCTCAATCCGTGAACTTTCCGAGCGGAAAGTCTCTGATACATCTCCAACTTAACTGTAGGTAGGTACTCAAATTCACTAAGAGCTTGGACGATTATTCGTCCAAGACTAAGAGTCACTAAGTTTTATAACCTACATTATATTTACGTACAATCAATGCATTGTACGGAAGGGAAATCACTGAACTCGTTAGAGCAACTTCCTCTCAGAAATTGTGTATTGTTTGTTTGCCATGTCGGGTTGCATTGATTTAATTCAATTTCATTTTCAAAAAACATTCTATTAGCAATTTGAAGTGTGAGAAGTTTGTGATTAAATTGTGACGTGACAATCGAAAATGGCGTGACGACAAAATATTTTTTAACGAATCTTGGAATAATACAAAGTGCCCTGGAATAATAATATTTAATACACCTAGGCTATTTTTTACAACGCCAACGAAGTCAATTTCGTCATCGCAGGCAAAATCGAGGGTAAAAGCTAGAAGTCCCAATGGGACAGACGAAGATAAGCCATAGACAGAGTTCTTGCACGGAGTCAAGGTAGTTGTATGAAAAACCAGTGGCTGGCCAAATGCCTAACCCCAACAGTAGACACAGAAGAGAAAATTACCAAAAGCCTTTGTAATCTTTGTATCTGCTGCAGGTCTATTTTATTTCTAGTAACGAGATCTATTCCACAAGCTTGAGCCATCTTTTCTACTTTACTTATGTACTTTCCTCAAGATTCTACTAGAAATTAGTACCGGCAATTTAAAAAGAAATCAGGGCCTTTCGCCATTATGGGCCGACTAGTCCCTGAAGCACGAAATGGTTTGCCCTTAACCTTTCAGCTGTAAAATTAAAACGAAGTAAAAATAAATTGCCTAGGTGAAAATTATTGGTTCTTATCAGTGTAGGTAGATTTATGGGTGTTTTGAAAGGCAGTTACTAGGAGTTTTGTAATACTATACTTTACTTTGTGTACATGCTCTTTAATTTAAATAGATACTTTTTATTCAGTTGGCATAAATAGGTTCATTGGGTACTACTAGATAGATAAACTATGATCTCTGCACCTATCCCACCATGACGAGAGGTCAGCATAACATGTCGTTTTGTTCCACTTCTTTTTATTAGCCGTCATCTCAGGTACTTACTAGATAAGTTTAATAAAAATACACCATTAAATTTAGAGAAACTGACAATGAATTTGAGGTAATGGGCGCACAATTTAAGACTGGAAGTTGCTGTTGCTCTTCCTTACTTTTTAGATAAATCCATCTATTCTACTACTATTATGTAGTAGTGTCACTAAATCTTTCAAACTAGTGTGGTGAGAGGATTTAAAGTGCACCTCAAAGACTCCTTTCTTGCATTTTATCTCATTTCCATCAGCAACAGAATAAAGGCTAAATACTTTCTGTTACTAATGTGTTATATTTATAACTTTCGTATGTGCCTTGCTTATATGTTTTAAAATTTTATATAATATTGAGAAAGTTTGATAAACTAATAAAATAAACTCAAAAGCATGAAAATGAATTGATCAATCATGGCATATAATATTTTATGTGTGTGATTCATGACAAGCTTTTTGCATCAATCATGATGAAGAGAACTTTTATTGTGATTTATGAAGCGAATGCACGCATTGCAGATGCAATGCAAAACGAACATATAGCCTATTGTGTGTAAATAATACACAACAATGCAGTTTATTAGGCTCTTGAAGAGGTCTAGCTAACATTATCCTTTGATATCTCCCTATAGTCTTTATAAACACTTTTAAAGTAGGTACCTATCGCCATCTCTTGGTACGACAGTGAGAAAAAGTGACAGTGTCAATTTATTATTTCAAAAGTTTTGATAAATTTCACAATTCACTAGATGTTATCACTTAGCTAAAAAAACGGAGTGCCTACGTCCACAAGCATGTTCAAATTTAAATTCAAATTATTTATTCAAAAATAGTAGTAACTTTACACAAGTAATTTCCAAGGCGTTTATAAATCTAGAAAAACTAATTAATACATTTGAAATGAATTGGCAATCCTTTGGTTTAACTAACATAAAATATTTAAGTAGGTAACAATAAAATAAAATAAAAAACATGTTCCACCTTCGCTGTCCCATAATTGTTAGTTTTCGTATTTAAACTTAGGTTAGTAAAACGTCAGTCTACTGGGCATCTATTAAACATAGGCTAATCAGCGCACAAAGGTTGTACAATATTGGCACGGAAATTGCCCGGTCAGGTACAAGCGCAATACCCCGATGCCTTCGATCATCACGATACACGGTAGACCAGCTACATTTACATAGAAAACAGATTGAAACTGTGGCTTCTACAGTTATGCATTATCATTTTATTTCCCTGTCCTTGTTCCACTCTATGTGGGGTCAGCACAACATAAAATGTTCTTCCATTTCCCTCTGTCTGAAGTCATCTCAACACTCACTCCTTTCTCACTCATGTCATCTTTCACACAGTCCATCCATCTTTTCTTTGACCTACCTCTACCCACATATCCTTCCACATTCAAAATCTAACACTCTTCTCGTCACATGACATTCCTCTTCTCATGGCATGTCCATAGCACTAAGTGTATACTTTAAAAGTGAAAAAAACATCATCTTCATCATTATCATCTTGCCCTTACCCACTCCCAATGGCATGCTCACTTCTTCCATTCCCTTCTGTCAGCTGTCATCTCTTCACTCACTCTTTTCTGAACCATGTCATGCCATCTTTCACACAGTCCATCCTCCAAGCTTTTCTTTGGCCAACCTCTGAATCCATCCACATTTATATTCGTAGCCCTTGTAACATGACTTCTGAATAGAATAAACTTCACCATTTTACACACATTTTGACTTTTAGCTATTTAATCGAAAAAGCCATTTGCTTTGGTCCGTCTGTCCTCCAGTTTTCAATGAAAACGCATCCAAGCCCCCACAATTTTGATGGGAGCCGAACAGCGGAGCGTATTATTTTCCCGTCAAAGTGATTAAATAAATAGTCCCGCTACACAGAGTTATTTTGTAATTACGTGACTTTATTACCTGTAGGGCGGAGGTATCGTATGTGGAGGCTTTGGTTTTGAACCGTGTAACCCTAGATAAACAGTTACTCTGTTATAGAATCCTTTTTTATTTAAACGAGCCGAAAGAGTTCAAGTTTTGAATCGTGCTAATCTTTTGAACTAGTGTGATTAAAATGATTAGAGTTTATACTTTTCAAATTTTGCTTCTAGTTTTCAGTTCCTTTTTTTCGCTATAAGCTTGTCAAATAAGTAGACCAAGAAGTTATACTGCCCTAGTTAAGACAAACTTACGTTTAAAGAGCTTCTTGAAGTTACGATTGTCTGAATTAGAAGGCTAGTACGTACATACATTCTTAAAAATAGATTATGAAGAGATGTTAAAAATGCATGAAGATTATTGGAATAACTGAAGGCTGACGACCTCAGTGGCGGGCTAGCGCTCGGCTGAGACGCAAGAGGTGCGGATTCGATTCCCGCTACGGGAGAAATGTTTGTATGTTCTGCAAATATTTCTCCTGGGTGTTGCAGTATTATGTATTTACAAAAATATAAGTATAAGTATTCTATCAGCCATCTGGTGCCCATAGTATAAGCTTTGCTTAGTTTGGGCTAGATGGCACTGTGTGAATATCCACAAATTTTTATTATTATTTATTTAAACTTTCAATCCTAACCATGAAACTATACTACATAGGTACATTCGTGATCCTAGCAGGATAATTTCCCCTTCCCCATTCCCTTATGGATTATGGATCTCTGTTCAAAATTATGTTGTAAGAGAATGTTGACCATACATAATGTTGGTGAATGTCGGAGTATATTTATTTTATGTATGCAGATTATTCAATTTAGTGTATGGGATAGCGTGCCCCACTCAGCATGGAACTAAACTAAACCGTTTCTAATAATCCACGTTCCGAAACTAGTGATGTAGTAAAATATCAATAGGTAGGTTACGCCTTTTGGGTTGACTCATTTAAATTGTGAGATTGACTGACAATGCTCAAAATATCAACAGCTGTATTTGAAGGGTGCCAACAGAATCCTACTACTAAGCCACCGCTGTCCGTCCGTCCGTCTGTCAGCGGGCTGTATCTATGTACGGTTCATGAACCGTAAAATTGGTAGAGTTGAAATTTTTACAGAGTATGTATTTATATTGCCGCTATAACAGCAAATAAGTAGTGAAAATAAAATAAAAGGGGGCACAAGAAACATTTTATTTAATATTCGTAATCGATCATCAAAGTTAAGCAACGCTAGGCGCGGTCAGTACTTCGATGGGTCAAGTGTCTTTTTGAACATTTTTTGGAGTATTTTTCTGTATTTATTATAATTTTCATCGATATCAATATGTATAGGTACAATTTAACTGCCTGATCATAGTTATTTGAGTCTATAATAAATTGATATTTTCATGTATACGGATCATCCGAACATTGATATATATCAAGGCGGTCATAAAATATATACTTAGTTATTTTGAATTATTTGCATCGATATCGATAGTAGGTACACAGTCCTTTTCCTCATATCTAGTCATGAACGAAGCAATCAGAGGTCGGTACGGTAGTCGATCACCCGATGATATACTTCGCACCATTATCGATAAATCCTTTGGGAATAAGGGCAGTAAAGTATCGATATCGATATTTCACTATTTCACTATTATGTTATTTTATACCAATGTATATTTTGTTCCTAAATAAACTATTTGTAAATAAAACTATTTGTATTCTTTTTCCCATCTCTAGGCATGAACGAAGCAACCAGAGAGGTCGGTAGTCGGTCACCCGACCGCCATGTTATCTTTGGCGCCATAATGCCCCGCCGTCAATTTGCTTGGATTGCATTCAAATCTGTTGGCTATGCTCTTAATTGATGCTGGTCCAGGACACCTGGAACTCAGACTATTTTGGTGGGCTAATCGATTGATTATTTGAACAATGTTGTGGAAATGCCATTCTAAAGGCGCGGCCATAGAACATTTTAGGTTAATTCGGAATGGAAACTCCCCCCTATACAAGGTTTTATGTTGGTTTTAAGACAAGTTTTCATTCCTTTTTTTTATTTACATTTGACACAGCCCTATATTAAACAAAGCTTGTACCTACTTACTAGACTCTAGTCTAGAGGAACCAGATAGATGATAAAATACTTATATAGGTTTTTGTTTAAACATAGGTAGGTACCTACTTATAATACTTACCTACTTATAAATTATTACAACACCCAGATCCGGAAGAAATGTTTGCAGAACATACAAACATTTCTCCCGCGGCGGCGGGAATCAAATCCACGCCTCTTGCGGACCAGCCGAGCATTCGCCCGCCACGCCGGCCGCGCCGCCACTGAGGTCGTCAAATTATTAAATACTTTTTTAACTAAAGCCGCTGGCGGCTCATGGTAAAGCATGGTAATGACAAGCAGTTTCACAAGATACGTATAAAAAATTCGTGAAACTTAATATAGATAATTTTGTAATAAGCAGATAACTAATCCTACTAGATTACTTACTTCTCAAGAAGGTACTTGGTAAGAGGTACCTACTTCGGTAAAATATACTTAGGGTACCTACATACATCATTGATACAAGTACAATATTCCGTCAGCACATAGGTACCTACCTACCTAAGGTAAGTTTCCACTTCTGTGCTAAGTACTTATAAGTAGGTATGTTTATCGACTCAACATAAAAATAGAACCAGCGAAATATTTATGTTTACTGGAACGTAAAATAAAGCGGTAATATGTAAATTTGCTACCATCTGTTCGTGTAATTTAATGGTAAGCCACTTTTATTATGATGCCAATAAAACGGGCGCCTACGCCAAACTCATAGCAATGTACAGGTGAGGCTTTGCTCCCGTTTATGAGCAGGCATAAACATCATTTGTTAAATACCTACCTACTGTACTTTACTCATACGATTGCAAATAATTTAACTGATTGTACCAAGGCTGTGTCAATGACATGTACAGGCAACTTCAAAAATATCTAGTACAGTATAGTAGGTACCACTAATATTGTGCGCCTCGGCAATTTTCGTCTAGCTTCTGATATACGAACAATTATGTAGATATTTATTTTTTTAAGGGATTGGTTCAGTTATTATATTACATATTTTAATACTAAATAAATATTAGTTGCATATTCGGACAAATTCGGTTTTCATACAGAGCACAAACTTTGGCGAAGCGCACAATATTGCGGTACTACCTACTGTACGTACATAGGTACCTACTACTAAAAGCATTTTATTCATGTGAATACCTTAGGGATATCCTCTCAGTAGGTATATATCTCTTTTCATATTATGTGACAACGCAAACAGGATAAAGTAAAAATATTCAATTTTTTTTAATTTGTATTGTTTTGCTATTACATTTTGTTTACACATAATAACTTTCTATTTGAATGTAACTAGAAGACGCTACTTCTTAGTTTCCAGGTAGAAGGATTCATATATAACAAGGAATGCTTTTAGTGTGATTATGTCGTTGAATCTCTTGCATTTCACTCTGTGACGTAACGTACCTGCGTAATATTAGAAGTCATTCGAGGATAGCGCCTAGTGTTGCCAGGTGATGTGAACTTTAGCCTGAAATGAGGAATATGAGAGCTTGCGTAGTGCTTGAAATTGAAATGTCGAGAAAATAAAGCGACTCTACTTTTAAAACGACTTAAAAAAAAGAGTTCTTATGTTTTCAATTTGGTTGTATTTTTTCGTATGTGTTTGACACATCTTCAGATAAGTTAGTTAAATATATTTAAGAAGTAAGTCTGCCTAAATATATTTAACTAACAAGTTATAATATGATTGTTTTTACTTATTAACTGCAAGTAGGTAGCTTAGGTTTTGCTAGCCATCATAATCTAACTTGTATGTCAAGTAAGAATATAATTTAAACTAATTTAACTGAAGGTGTATCAAATAATTATACGAAAAAAATCTCACCTCAAAGAAAACGAAAAAAAAAATACGAAATAATACGAGGTATGTTTTAACTTTGTTTGAATTGAAGTTGTTGAATTAATAGAAAAAATAAATTGAAAAAAAAACCTGTTAGTTTTTGTTCGAATCTGTAACGTAATGGGTGAAAAAAACCATATTTGGTGGCAACACCACCGCTTCCTCGTGGAAAGCAGTGTAATGATAGAGTAGGTACGAAGGAGCGTACTGAGTGATGACACCATTGTACTGGCTGTAGAATCAGTACAATGCAGCCGCGAGTGATTGGTTTGTAGGATAATGTCTGTATCATGATTTAGGGGTTAGCTGTTTATCACCAATAAGATGTAGTTTTGGAAAGTAACGGAAAACTTCATGTTTGTAAGAACAAAAAAGAGACGTCTCGATAAAACAGCAAAATTAGTAGAGGTCAAAAAATAAATCGTCGTAATTTCTACCTCATCTGACGAAGCATGCTACACCGTGGCCAATTTTTTCATTATTGTAAGTTAGCTTATTACTGTATTTAAGGTAAACATTTTTTCAGCAACAGTTTATCAACATTGTGGATCAACCATTGATGAGTTGCAGGAAAAACGTTGCTGCACGTTGCAAAAAATGTTGTTTGAGGAAATACGGAACGTTTTGTGTTCTTTGTGTCTAATGTATTAAATTTCTAATAAACTGGTTGCAGACACGTTCACACACGCCACAATTGTTGATAAACTGAAGAACTTGTCAACATGCCTCGATCAACTTTGAAACACGCAGTGTTGCCAGCAACTCCGCAACACATTGCTCCCGTAGCCGTAGGGAATATCGAACGTCACCGAGGTCGTCAAAGTGATCATTGTTTGTGAGATAACTTAAAAATAACATAAAAACTATGTAAAGACTCATGCATATAACACCATTATCTCATAAATGTTGGTCTTCCGAGCTAAAAAAAGTTTACTTAAATGTGAAACTTTTTGAATACCGTTTCAGTTCATGTCTGATGGTAATTAAACTCGATTCTGTGGCCACTTGACCCATTGACTCCATAAAACTTAGGTGAGTGACCCACTCATGGTTTCAATCACGAAATGGATTTAAAAAATCACATTTCACCCTGTTCGCAATCAAGGCAGTGTTTCAGTAGGTCACTACAATGTCAGAGTAACTTGGGTATAGGCGAGTACATAACACACATTATATTTATCTACGTAAATGATGTTCATAGTAATTTTCTATTTTTTTTTATTTTATTTATTAGGTTTATCTACAGTTATTACAATTTTACATTACATAAATTACACAAACTAATTGCACGACTAATTACAGATAAACACCGCATGCAAATAAGAAATAAAAGGATAACATAACAACAAAATAAGAGAAAAAAGGAATAGATTTATACATAGATTAAAATTCATTTAAATTAAATTCAGATTTAAGTTTCTAAATAATTGAGTTCGGTAAGTTCTCAGACAAGAACTGGCGGAACTTATTCATATTTGTAGAAAATTTATGTCTATTTCAATACAATGACTATGAAGAGCTATTCTATGTTATTAGAGTAAGCATTTTTCATTTTCGGTAGTTGTAATAGTTAGATAGAAAGCAAAAGCAATGGGATTCTTACGCCCAGTGCTGGGCAAAGAAGAGTTGTGGGATAATAATAATGATGGTAGGTAGTAATAGCTATAATTTGCTGTTATTTTCTACTGGCATAAATTGGGTATGTTTTTTTTTCGTAATGGATTTCGTGTATAAAATGTCTTGAATTTGAGTAAAAATTATTTAAACTTAGGTATACCTATGACAAAAAGCATTTGATGTATTATCATCATCAGCCTTTAGCCAGTCCGCTGCTGGACATAGGCCTCCCCTAAGAAACGCCATCGCGGCCTATCTTTGGCGATTTGTTAAATTAAACTTACTTATGAGCTTTCGAGCAGGACTGTACTAGATGCTCAGAGTCACGTCACATGTACATACGAGCACAAACACGTTGAAGGAATGTCTTTCATTAAACTCAAGCGCCCTCGCGACTGGCTGTAAACTGGCGAAATTTTAAATTAAAATTTTTGAGGCGATTTAGTAGTCGTTGATTAAGATCATTTGAATCGGTAAGGTTTTATTCGTGGTGATTTGGATTTAGTCTGTGGAGACTTTTAAGAAAGCGCTTTGAGAGTAGATAATTATTTTCTATATGCACTGTGTCCTCGATTATACGTTTTATTTCACTCAGTCACTAAGCTTTTTACTTCAGTCACTAAGCGATGCCGCTCTAAACCTGGATAAAAAGTAGCTTAAAATAACCTGGGTCTCATACTATGACTAGGTACCTATTCTAAGTTTCATGTAACTCGGATAGGAAAGAAAAATATTTGCAAAACATGCAAACATTTCTTTCGCAGCGGGAATCGAATCTGCGCATCTTGCGTCTCAGCCGAACAATCGCCTGCCACGCTACCGAAACCGTACATTTTTAACTAGAAAGAACGATGTTCTCATAATACGATCATAATAGATATTCTATAATCAACTTGAAAAGAGATCAATCTTTATGACATTGTTGTTAAAGTTAACATAATAAAAATATTTGTATTTGTACAAACTAGACGAGCTAAAACATAAAAGGTAGGTAGATGTGTAGGTACAAACTTAACCAACCCTTAAATGAGTCACCATATATAAGACTGGCGTTCCGCTGACGAAAAAACCCCTACATCGATTTATTAGTAAGCTCTTTTATAATAGCACCTATAGGGATGGGCTGACCCAATTCGGAACCAAGCGAGAGGCACGTCCTAAGGGAGCAGTGGATACTCAGCTTAAGCTTAATACAAAGCATTTTGTTTCAGATGCAAGGAATTTGCGATTGTTACTTGAAAAATGAGTGGACAAAATATGAATGGCGAAAGATAATGAGTTCTAAGACTTTTGAATTTGGAACGACAATTTGTTTGTTGATCATTATAAAATTGGCCGATTCTAATATTCCACTAACGGACGACGGACCGTTTATTACAATAGGAACTTTGTTTTTTTTTTGGAAACATTTATGGTTATTAAGTAGATACTTCTTTTATTTTACTTCTCTGCCGAACTGGAAGTAAGGAAAAAACAGAATGCGTCCAGCTGCTTCTCTTCCCGAGCATATCGTAAAAGCCGACTAAGGGGTAATATCCTTTCCAACATGATGGACCACCTATATGGGCGATGGGCTGATCACTTGTCACTATGGTCCACCATATCCATCTTGGGACTAAATCAGAAGTGGCTGCAAGTTTTCTTAAGATCAATTGTGGCGCTGCCCACCCTATTAGGGATACGGGCGTGATAAAACATTATGATATGTATGTATGTTTATGGCGCTTTTTGACAGATAACAACGTTGCTATGGTAACAACGCTACCATAGCTATGGTAATTGCACCTGACCTAGCTATGATCTTCAATCAATGTATTGATTGTGGTGTGTTCCCTGATTTAATGAAACATAGTAAAATAACACCTCTCTTCAAATCTGGTAGTCATTCAGACCCTAGTAACTATCGTCCTATATCAGTACTACCGACCTTTAGCAAAATATTTGAAAAACTGA
This sequence comes from Scotopteryx bipunctaria, assembly GCA_949320045.1. NCBI lineage: Eukaryota > Metazoa > Arthropoda > Insecta > Lepidoptera > Geometridae > Scotopteryx > Scotopteryx bipunctaria. Next base: position 3,931,043 of record OX439450.1, on the reverse strand, counting down.
TTCTAAAGCAACTTCAAGACCATTTTAACATAAATAACCTACTCGACAACAAACAATTCGGATTTATGAAGGGCCGTTCAACAACAGAGGCTGGTGTCGAGTTAATATCGCATATTTTCCATGCATGGGAAGAGTCTCGTGATGCTTTAGGGATTTTTTGTGATCTGTCAAAAGCATTCGATTGTGTCCATCATGAAACATTAATCAGGAAACTCCGACACTATGGGGTTAGGGGTTTTGCTCTTGACCTTCTCAGTTCCTATTTAAGTAACAGAATACAAAGAGTCGACGTTAATGGAAAACGTTCTCCAGGGTCAATAGTAACAATGGGTGTACCACAGGGATCAATATTAGGACCATTTCTATTTTTAGTTTATATTAATGATTTACCTAAACTTGTTAGGGATGATCATGAAATTGTATTGTTTGCAGATGACACCTCATTTTTATTTAAAATGAAACGACGCCAGGTTAATTTTGGCGAAGTAAACAATGCAATCTCCAAAGTCGTAGAATGGTTCGATGTAAATAACCTATTGCTAAATGAAAAGAAAACCAAATGTATAAGATTTATACTACCAAATGTTACACAAGTAAATTCTCATATAAAAATAAAAAATGAACATATAGATCTCGTGGACACTACTACTTTTTTGGGCATAACCTTAGATAAAAAGATTCAATGGGACCCACATATAGATAAATTGTCGAAGAGACTTAGTTCTGCGGCATATGCAGTCAAAAAAATACGTCTACTTACAGACGTAGATACAGCTAGACTAGTTTACTTCAGCTACTTCCATAGCATCATGGCATATGGCATTTTGTTGTGGGGGAGTGCTGCAGATATAAACACCGTATTTGTGTTGCAGAAGAGGGCTGTTCGAGCAGTTTATAACCTGGGTCCTAGGGAGTCATTACGTAATAAATTTAAAGAAATAAACATTATGACTGTTCCTTGTCAATATATTTACGAAAACTTGATGTACGTACATAAAAATGTTAGTAAGTTTAAGAAAAATAGTGATAATCATAGTGTTAATACTAGAAATAAGGATAAACTTGCTGTACCCACGATTAGGCTAGGTAAAGTTAATAAATCATTTAAAGGGCAATGTGTACGCTTCTATAACAAAGTCCCAAGCGAGATGACAAATTTGTCAGTTAATAAATTCAAAACACTAATAAAACAAAAGTTGTATAAAAAAGCTTACTATAAAATATCCGATTATATAGAAGATAAAAATGCTTGGGACTGAATGCTCCAACTCCTTTTATAACATGATTGTAAAGGGATCATTTTCCAAAAAAATAGCCAAGCGTGGTTTCTTGCCTGTATCTTCCACGCCTGGTCGCGTTACGAACAGGTGTAAATGCAACGTAGATTTAAGACGTGTCCAAGTGATCCCAGTGATTTTATGGAATAAAAATTTTTGACTTTGACTTTGACTTTGAACAAACGATCCATCGTTCGTTAGTAGAATATTGTAATCGGCCAAATACCTACCATGTTTACGGCTGTCATTAATAAGAAGACAAAGCTTTATGCCGAGTTTTTTTCTAGGGAGTATAAATTATATTACAATATTCGTCCCCGTTTGGTTTTGCTATTTTTAAAACCCGACGAAAAAGAGGGGTGTTATAAGTTTGTAGTGTGTATGTCTGTGGGATCGTAGCTCCCAAACGAATAAAACTATTTTAATGCTGTTTTTCTGAAAGCTAATGTAATGGAATGGTTCTTAGCAATAGTTAAATAAATAAATAACACCCAACAGTCACATACACAGTTCTGATTCCACACTAGGATTCCCTGTGTCGTGGGTATCAGAAACTACGAGTACCATGGTACCACAACACCCAGACCTGTAAGAAATATTTGCAGAACATGCAAACCTTTGCATGTTCAGCGGGAATCGAACCCGCGCCTCTTGCGTCTCTGCTGAGCAATCGACCGCCACGCCACCGAGGCCGTCAGTAGATCATCAGCTCATTTCTTGACAAAAGGATCTTCAACTTTCACAGGTCCGATTGATTTGTGGTGTTCTGTTCGGGGGTCGGGGGTTATTTAAATTTCTTGTTATAAAAACAGTCAGACATTCGTGCAGACATAAATATTGCGTTGTGTAGAAAATCTTTTATTCGTGCCTTATCACGATGAATGACCAACTTCCGCGGAATAGTGTGCATATTGCGTGACTTACCACTAAGCCGGGCTTTAGAAAAACTGCTACCATATACAAGCATGATGAATCTATATTTGCGGGCATATGGGCGATGGTGGTCTGGTTGGTAGTGACCCCGCCTTCCGATCCTAAGGTCATGGGTTCAAATCTATACCAGTACTCTCAAACGGTGGAGGAAAACATCGTGAGGAAAACCCGCGGCTTAGTCAGCTCCGCACGTATTGACCATTTCTTTCCTGTGGACAAGGCCGACTAAGCTGAGAGGATTGAATAGGTGCTGGGCAAGCCTACTCCATTTTAATTCGTCCCAGGCACTACAGCGTCCCGTCTGTGAAGGTAAAAAGTTGCCTCCTGACGCTGTATAAATCATCTACTATAGATGGTAAAAGGCCTTAGTTAGTAGTTATGGGCGATGGGCTGATCAACTGTCTGAGACGCAAGAGGTGCGAGTTCGATTCCCGCTACGGGAGAAATGTTTGTATGTTCTACAAATATTTTTCCCGGTCTGGGTGTTGTAGCATTATTATGGATTTAAAAGTATGTTTTTACAAAAAAAGAAACGTAACTTAAAACTGAAAACATAAACATTAAGTTTACTATCTAATTAATACAAAAGCCAATTAAAGGCGAACACAGCGCTGAAATCATCAGCCTATAGCAGACCATTGTTGGATATAGGTCTTCTTAATGAGCGATCCGCCCTATCTTCGACTTGATGCATCTAGTTTCCACCAGCAGTCTTTCGCAAAACGTTCACTCCGCTTAGCCGGACCTTTACGAGCCTTTTTACGTTCATAATAATGATACTACCGCTTGTACGAAAACCAGATCTTACGCTGAAATTACTGGACTATAAAAGTAGGTTGTATGACACATATTTAGGTTAGGTCTATTTATGTTTGAGTGTAGGCTTTGGCAAAAAATACTGAGCAATAAAGTTTTGCTTTATATTTTTGTATGCCTAACGTCATGATTGTAATATTTGTAATGTTGGACTGGCTAGTTGGCTTCAATTAATTTATTTTATTTCCTAATATTCATTCAGCTTAATGGTTTCAGGAAAATGATTATGTAAAGCCAAGACCAATAACGGAATGATAAATATGTAAAGGCTAGCGAGATGGAATTGGCAAACACACACTCGCTTTCTCTGACTTGTCTGGCTGACTGACTGACTAACTGACTGACTGACAAGCAACGAACAGCCAAAAAAAAAACATAAATCCTAGAAACATGAAACTTGGAGGATATATTTGCATCTTATGGTGTAAGGGTGCAATAAGTAAGTAATTGCACCCTTACACCATAGTAATTCTCAAAATTCAACTCCTAGAAGCCACAGCTGGAAGTTAAAAGTGCGTTACACTAGATAAAATATGAAAATGTCAAAAAGGTAACTGTCAAAATATTTATAGTAACATAGTTTGACAGTTTTTGCTTTCTTTCTTTCTACTAGATACATGAAATGTTGGATAACATTATTGAAATCTCTTGGAAGACGTAGCATGTAGACCAGAGCCATAGCGTAGACCTCTTGCTACAAGCGATTTTGACCTCTACGGTATGACTACATTATGGACCTAGATTGTACATCCACCCTAACAATCCGACCATAATCAAAGGGTAGAAAAAGGGGAGCCTATAAAGTGCACTTTGCATTTCTAATCTAGAAAGTAGGCCAGGGTTTATGTTTTAAAAGTTGGTGCATTATAAGCTAGCCCTTTTTTTTCTTCCATGTACCATAGATTTACCTCACCAATATTATAAACTAGCGACCCGCCCCGGCTTCGCACGGCGATAGACATATACCATCGTGGACTTTTTTGAAGACCTGTTTAAGGTGTACAATACTGTAGTAAATTATTTTGATCTATCTCGTAGGGTTCAGCCAGCGTTTGCAATGTAAGCGCAAAAAAATGTGTTAGATTACGATATTACATTAGAAACCTCTAAAATTATCAGTGTTTCTCTACTATATTATGCATGTATTATACATATGAACCTTTCTCTTGAATCACTCTATCTATTATAAAAACCGCATCAAAATCCGTTGCGTTATTTTAAAGATCTAAGCATAGGTATATAGGGACAGACAGCGGGAAGCGACTTTGTTTTATACTATGTAGTGATATGAAAGTTTGTGAGGAAGTTTGAAAATTGACTAAAACAAAGGAGGCTTTTCCAAACGCAACGATAGCGTATTCTAGTACTAATCTAGATCCAGGTAAATCGTTTGAGACAGTTGATGGTAATGTTGGTATTGTATTGACAATGCGTTGTGCATGGAAGTTTAAAAAACATTTCTAGGAAAATATCCATAAAATAAAATATAATAATCGCGAACTTTTTTATAAATCTACTAGTTTTCACCCGCGGCTTCGCTCGCATGATGTCCAGACAAAAAGTAGCCTATATTTCAGCACACATAGGTACTATGTATATTTCAAGTTTCATTCAAATCCGTGCAGCCGTTACGGCGTTATTGAGGCACAAACATAATCGTCATCCACATATCCACACATCCTCACAAACTTTCGCATTTATAATATTAGTAGGATAAAAAAGTTTGCGATTGTAAGTGTAGGTAGATAGGTAGGTACCTATATTATTTATACGCGCATTGTGCGCTGAAGTGTCCACTAGTCGTCAAGTGTAGCACTTCATCAACTCCTGTCATCTAAACACATTCTGGTATCCTGGTACACAGTGTTTATGACGACCTCGGTGGCGTGGCGGGCGAGTGCTCGGCTGAGTCGCAAGATGCGCAAGACGCAAGGTCCGGGTTCGATTCCCGCTACGGGAAAAATGTTTGTATGGTCTGCAAATATTTCTTCCAGGTCTAGGTGTTGTAGTATTATAATGTACGTATTTACAAAAAAAAAGTATAAATAAATAAATATTGAGGACATATCGCACAGCACCATCTAGCCCCAAACTAAGTAAAGCTTGTATTATGGGAACCAGATGGCTGATAGAATACTTATATACTTTTTTTGTAAATACATAAATAAATAAATAAATAAATAATTTTATTGATGAAACTTAATGCTATGTACACAAAACATTTTTTGTTTACTAGCCCCACACTTATAACATACTTATAATACTACAACACCCAGACCCGGAAGAAATATTTGCAGAGCATGCAAACATTTCTCCCGCAGCGGGAATCGAACCCGCGCCTCTATTCTATCAGCCATCTGGTTCTCTGTCCATAGTACAAGCTTTGCTTAGTTTGGGGCTAAATGGCGCTGTGTGAAATGTCCACAAATATTATTTATTTTTATTTATTTATTATATTCTAGTATTAGGCAAACATGTTGTGCCGACCCCACATAAAGTGGGATAAGGGCAGGGAAATGATATTATGTTCTAGTAGATACCTACATAAAGCGAACTTATTTAAAGTTCTTCAGTCAATATTATTCTCTTATAAAATAATATTTTTCATTCATTGTCCAACTCTAATCCGTGTCGTAATAAAAGAACTTCATAATAAAGGTCTCTGAAATTATTGTAATACCTAGACCTTTCTCTACCTGTCCGCTCAGATGACATAATCTCTGATAATAATGTCTTCATAGAACGTTGCTAATTTTCCTTGTCAACTAAACTAGAGCAGAAGAATCTTTGGAAATCATAGGTGCTATACTTAGCTAATACTATACTATCTTATTTATAGGTTTAAGAGGATGTTCGTATGTTTGTGATTCAATAAGAGTACTTACTTTTACAAGGGCCACACGAGCAGAAGCTACAATAAATAAGAGGGTAAAAAGGGATTTATATAAAGTTTGTTGCAGTCCATTCATCAAAATCTTAATTTATTTTACACAATGGAAGTCACATGAAACAATTTAACAATGCGTGCGAGGGTACGAATGATTGTAGTAGGTTCCTATTCAACTCAAGTGGCATGTTTAGGTCAGACACAGTAATGGTGGATATTTACTTTGTGAGTTTATTGAATTGAAATGTCAAAAACAGGAAGAAAAGAGATATGTAATGACATAGTTTGTTCAACCATAGTAAAATTGATGTCAATAGGCTGATAATATGTCGAATTTTACGGCTAAAAACAACGTTACATGCGTGATTCGCGCAACGTTACATTTCTTTTTTAATGTGTTTCAATGATCGTGAGAGAGACCCTAGTACGAATCGCACTTAACCGATTTTCAGGTAGCCGTGACCACAAACTTTTCCGCGCCTGTTAGCGATCTTACTTTTCAATCGAATCCCGTAGTTCTAGCTATGACGAGAGTTATTTTGCCAATAACATACATTCTTATGTATTTATTGGGACACGCTCCTGACTGATACAATAAAATTATTTTTGGTTTCCATTCCGATTCCAAAGGAGCTTCCTGCCATGGACGCTCAGTTTGTGGAATGAACTCCTGCTGTGGTTTTCCCTAAGAATTATACAGCATGGGGTTCTTCAAAAAGGGTGTGAAGAGATTTTGCAGATTTTTGCATTTCAGTCACGCGTGTGTGATATCCCTGCCTTATTATTGCTTGAAACAAATACATCAATATTTATTGAGCTATATAGGTATTTTTCATTATTCGTGATTCAAGAAATAGAAACACAGGGAATACACAGAAGCTTAGTCAACACGGTGAAAAGGTCGCGCTATCGCCATATTCCGCATCACAGAACATACCAAAAATATAAGAAACTAGCGGTCGCCCGCGGCTCCGCCCGCGTGGATGTCGGTTACCGCTGCAAAAAGCCTACCCAGGAAAGACACGGTCAGTCGCGAGGTCGGCTCCCTACGCAGCGGTCGTGCAGCAGAAATCGTAATATTTTAATTTCGCCATAACTTCAAAACCAAACGTCCAATTTTAATCATTCAAATACCAAATATTATCTCCATAAACTGTTCTTAGTGATGAAATCATTTATTTTGATAAGGATTAATAGCATGAGTAAAATAAACGCGTTTAAATGTAGTCCAAAAAAAATTCAAGATTTTTAAATAAAAAAATGGTTGCTGTGCCTCACTCGACATAGATGGGTATAGTGTGTCGCGGACTTTTTTGTAGATATTTATAAGATCTACAATTAATTAGAACATTTTATGGTTCTATCTTTTATAGTTTAGGCAGCGTACGCAAAATAAGTAACTTTTCTGGTTGATTTTTTACACCTTGTGTCCGAAAAACCCAAATATCTTACGGAACCCTATTTTTTTCCAAAATAAAATATAGCCTATGTTACTCGTGGATAATGTAGCTTTCGAATGGTGAAAGAATTTTTAAAATCGGTCCAGTAGTTTTTGAGCCTATTCAGTACAAACAAACAAACAAAGTTTTCCTCTTTATAATATTAGTGTAGATAAGAACGGAACAGAGCAACAAGTGTCAACAAAAGGGAGCAGGGGATTTTCCCGGAGTTTATTAATGTCCTTCTTTCTTCCCCTCATTCCGTTCCACGATATTTTTAAAAGAGAAAAATGTTCCCGACCATCATTAGTGTAAAGACGGTAATGAGTGCTTCGACTGTTATTTTTATTTTGCTTTTAAAGTCTTGAAGATGGTTCAATAATGGAAAATTAAGTCCCATAATAACAACTCTTCAATCATACGACATGCGGGTTTTATCACGATATTTTCCTGATTATTATTAGTTACTTTTTCCAGTCTTCGCGATTTAACTCTGAAACTTGATGCTCGACCGGATTTGAACTCACAACCTTAGGATCGGAAGGCGGGGTCACAATCACTAGACCATCAGTGCTCTCAATTTAAGTAGGTAGAGGTGAATAGGTTAGCATGGCCATATGAGAAGGTACGAATATCATGCGATGATAAGAGTGTTAGATATGAATGTTGATGGATTTGAATCCATTTACGACACACTTATGTGTAAAAATATGGATGAATTACGTGAATATGACATGAGTATTATAGGATTAAATACAGAGATGACGGCTGATAAAGGAGAGTGAAATAAAAATACATAATTGTGCCGACCCCACATAAAGTGGGATAAGGTCAGTGAGATGATGTTACTTGGCCCTAATAGCAAGCAAAACTGAAAAATTTAAGTTAAGTTAGGAAAATATACAACGGAAATCATAACTTATAAGCTATCGATTGTACAAAATGTTATTTTATCTTCTTTTCTATAGCGTATGTTCGCAATTCTCGTGAAAACAATATCCGTTGCAATCAGGCGAAGATAGAGACATATGCAGACTGAGGAGCATAGTCCAAAAGTATGAGAGAAAATAGGTTTTATATTTTTTGGCGATCACTCAATATAGGTATAAATCATACAATGATCTGTGTAGTGGACTATGGACTTATTGGATTCTGAAAACTAAAGCCCGTATTCAAGACCGATCCTCATACTGATATACTCATACCATAATTCAAACACAAATTTAGACCTACCTACCGGTAGTTCGTACCTACCGGTAGACGTATGTAAATAAAAAAAACCTATTTCTTCTTCTTGCGTTCTGTCTACTTTTGGCTAGAATATTTTTTTTGGAGCTATTATTAAACAGTTCTTATGCCCCTAAATTCGTCCTGGGCACTACATGGTCCCATCAGCCTTAGTTTTTTAAAGTAGTTTCGAAAACGACTGAAACCCACTGAGTCCCCACATCAACCAATACCCACTCTACCTCATTCCCAGTACTTTATTACAATTTAAAACACCACAAACTGGTGCCACGACCCAAAATCGCTTCCAATCCGTCTCGCAGATGGTCCGGACGAAATGTTTGTAATTTCACTATTTGCATGTCTTAGCGAACCTAAAGCTGAATATTCAAGTTTCATGCTAATATCACAAGTCTGCATCCATCTAAACGCCTGGCGAACCAATTACGACTCGTCGGCCGGTCGACGCGGATTGTAACTAAAACTGTGTCATTGAATACGTAATAGTATCTAGGCCAAAATCTGCCGAAATGTTTTATGCTGAACCGTGGAATCACACTAATCTGATTCGTAACGCCTCAATCCGATTTGGCTGAATCTTGAACATGACAATGACTTGGATAATCATAAAAGCTAATTTTATCTTTGTAGGTACGTATCGCACGAGTGAAGCCGCCGGCAGTTATTACATTATGATATTCAGGCAACATGTTTTCAAAAATACAGAATAATAACTAGTAAATCTTGCTAGGATTCTAAGGAGGCATAGCGAAAATTTTGAACGTTTTTTCAAAGATACCAAATCTATCATAGGTTAGACACTGTCAAACCGGTTGGCGGTTGCTTATATGTATAACCTAAATGAATTCTTTGAAATTTAAATTATTATTATGATTATTTGTGTGTGACAATTTTGAATTATTTTATTAATGTATTACAATAAATTTTGTTAAACAATATAATTATTGCATGCGAAATTACTGCGTCGGACATAATTAATTTAATTTCGTTCCAAAAATGCCTAACGTACCAATAACGGCTGGTGTCATAGAATACATAGTATCTATGCCAAAACGTGTTCTACTGAACCGTGGAATCAGACCAATCAAATTCGAAAGTGTGTAAGGGAATAGGTTTGTTCCCACTTACGAGTATCAAAGTCAAAGTCAAAAAAAAATATTCCATAAAATCACGGGGATCACTTGGACACGTCTTAAATCTACGTTGCATTTACACCTGTTCATAACGCGACCAAGCGTGGAAGATACAGGTAAGAATATCGTATGCGTTTGTAAACAGTTTGCAATAAAAATCCCGTTTTCCTCAAAAGTTATGAAAATTGCCATTTATATAAAAATTACTTACCTGTTACGCGAGGGGGTCAAAAGTTACGAAAAATGTAAGAAATGTAACCTTCTGGCAACACTGTGCCACTACCTTATTGCTGGTCTATGGTCCATGATGGATACTACATCGTCAGCCCATCTCACTGCTGGACGACCGACGTTCCTGTTATACGCCATTCGGTTACCGCCTCACTCCACCTGTCATCACCAAGCCTTGTTAGATGTCCTGCCCAACTCCATTTTAGTTCCGCTATGGAGTTCTCAACGTCTTTGACATTTGTTCGACTTTGTCCGACTAAATAATAAACAAATATGGCTGAAGCTTGGAATGCCTATTGCATAAACTATGTTTAATTTGTGAACTGAAATAACATAGGCTGCTTTTATCCGGGTACCACGTGAGTGAAGCTGCAGGTGGATGCTAGCACATTTTAATCAGACAAATCTTTTCAATTGAACCATAGGATACAGAAAAGTTGCTAGAATTATTTTCTTTTAGGTACCTAAAGGAGAAATAGCGCTTATTTAACGTTTTTTTTTCCAAAACCGCGATGCGAAAATTGCGCGATGGGCAATGAACTTTATTTTGGCTGGTTTTACGAAACGTTTCAGCATTGGTTAAAACGTCCAAAATATACATCCGGACAGATTATTGAAACAGTTGGTAGGTTTGTATTATTATTTTAAATTTGGAATAAGCCAGTTTCCACCGACCCAGCGCGTTTCCAATTAAACCGTATGTATTGAAGCAGGATTACAAATAAACAGTTCAAAGGATTTTTTCGTTTGGTTTGGCTGATATAACTAGGTCACTGATGTTAGACTACCAGTACCTAAATGTTTTGAACTGAACCATAGAATACATAATATTGCTAAGAAATAAAAAAAGAACTAAGCCTTTTACCATCTATAGTAGATATTTTATACAGCGTCAGGAGGCAAGTTTTACCTTCACAAACGGGACGCTGTAGTGCCCGGGACGAATTAGGATTGCCCAGCACCTATTCCATCCTCTCAGCTTAGTCAGCCTTGTCCACAGGAAAGACATGGTCAATATGTGCGGAGCTGACTAAGCCGCAGGTTTCCTCACGATGTTTTTGATGAGTTTTTTTTCCTTCACCGTTTGAGAGTACTATTTAGTATAGCGCACATAAATTTTTCGCACAGAAAAATCCATTGGTACACGACCGGGTTTGAACCTACAACCTTAGGATTGGAAGGCGGGGTCCCTACCAACTAGACCACCAGTGCTGAGAAATCATGCTAGTATTAATTAAAGGGGCCATCGCGCTATTATTCACGTTATTACCAAAGCTACCATATCTAAAATAGGCACTATAAAAAATAAATAAATGGAATAAGATAATTTTGGCTCAACGAAACGATTCAGCATTAGTAAAATCATTTAGTTGATATAGCTATGCCACTGAGGTAAAAAAAAGTAAGTAGCTTCGTGTGAGCTAGTGGCTAACTCTTGTGACGGAGTTTTTAGGCCGCCTAAAGCCTACGTCATGGCTTAACGACTTAAAAGCCGGGACCGACAAATTAACATGCCCCCCGATACACGGAAGCACTCAGTTCGTAATGCCACTTGCAGTCACCCATCCCAATTATGACCGCGCACAACGTTGCTTAACTTTAACGATCAATCAAGAAGTCTAAGCAAGATACGCCACGAGCGCTACGAAAAAAAATTTTCACAGAGTATGTATTTCTATTGCCGCTATAATAACAAATATTCTAAAATAAAAGGGGGCCCCATACAAGACACATTTAAGTACATGTACGATGGTCCCTTCTTGTACGAATTCGACTCGCACTTGACCAGTCTTATTGAATAATAGGATTCCTTTCATGCTTTTTATGTACCTTTTTTCTTTTTCCGCTCTGAAATTTATTCGACAATTTTTTTTAACTTTAAGATATGTCAGTATGTAGGTAAATCATAAACCGGTTATAGAACCTTCCAAAACGGTTCTATGCATTTAAATTAGCTTTTAGACTAGACGGTAAACAATACCTACTAAAGAAAAAGCTTGCAGAATGAAACAAAACGGCTCTTTTAAACCTTTCCACTTTAAAATGAAAATGGTTGTGTTAAAAAGTGTTTTAAGATACAATGGATCGGAGAGAAAAGGCGTAATAATAGGATTTTAAAAGGACGAAGCGCTGTGAAACAAAATAAATGTTTTTGCTATATTTTTCTGATTAGAGTTATGTTTACTTGTGGCTCTGCCTACCCCATTGGGGATATAAACATGAATATTGTATGTAGTTAAAATAAGAAAAATATAAAAAAAAAAATAAATAGATAAAAAACTGAGCTCATTTTTATTTCTTATTATTATTATACTGATTACCTTAAAGTTTTTAATGTTATTATAATTTGTCTTTGTAGCATAAAATTAATTATCTTCTGTACCAAACCTTAATTAAATATTGGCCTACGAAATTATAATTAGAAAAATATTAAAATTATATAACACTTTCAGAATGCATCTACGGAATAAAACGATATCAAGATCTTTTCTTTAGCATTTAAAATTAAAACAACAAAGAGGTCAGTGATCTGTGTTCAATTTTTAAAAATCGAATCAAAATTAAAAATCATACCGTATGGAAAGCTTTTTTGAAAATGGAACACATTATTGATAATGAGAGAGCTCTTTGCTGAACGTCATTGCCTGCTTTTTTCTGGCATCGCCAGTTTCGGTATTTGGAAAGTCCGTCTCAAAGCATTTTTGGAAATGCGAGAGCTCTATGCTTAACGTCATTGCAGATTTTAGTTTTTATCGTTGATTGTTCGATTATGATATTCTCGATATAACAATCACATAATTTGCCGCTTTTCTTCCACATGTGGTCACCCTTCCATATTTAAAAATGCCGGGAACACAATAATTTGTAAATGGAACGTTTGCATTATGTTTGTGAAGGGTGAGTCCGGGGCGGGGGCTCAGTCTGCCGCCTGACGCCGGCCGGGCGACCGCGCCGTGTAATCGCAAAACTTGATCGCAAACGAAAATAGCAAAAATTCCGGCGAACGTCGGGAACCATGGATCTGTGAATACGGATTAACTTAGGAATTTTCAAAAGGTAAACTTTGCTTACTTACTTTATTCTTAGTGCATAGATAAATACCCCGGATGTTTAGGTAAATTTACTTATTAGACTAGATCGTGTCTAAGAGAGTAGTCAGAGACAAGTCAGGATACATAACTTATTTTTAACTGAATTTCTATAGGTATGAGGCCGTCCCATCACTTCATTTCTCTCAAAATTATTCTTGAAAATTGATTCATTATGTTCTGGAAATAATCCTACTGACGATAAGCAGTTAAGACTAAATTTATTATTATTTAAAACTTGGTAGGAAATCAAAATATATCCGGTTACTGGTATTTTTACTAAATAGTTTTTTTTAAGGAATTTTTCAATATTCTTTTAAACGAATCAATAGTCCTTTTCATTAACAAAAGTTCTTTAGAGAGCTTTGCCTCATCCCACTGATATTACGAATGAGAACATGTGCCCTGGAACTCTATTGCTTTTATCTAAGTACCACGATAACGAAGCCTTAGATAAAAAATTCTATCTAAAATTTTAAAACCTTGGAAATTAATAAATAATAAATAAATACACCTCACAGTCAAATACAAAACAGTTACAACAGTCAATAGTTTAGTAACAGTTAGGTACCCAGGACCCCACACTAGGATTTCCTGTATCGCGTAGGTATGAAAAACAACGTGTAGGTAACATGGCACCACAATACCCAGACCCGGAAAAAATACTTGCAGAAGATATAAAAAAGGTTTCTTATATCGTTGCATAGGATTGTATTTCAGAGGAAGTTTGAAAATTAGCGCTTGTGTTGTAGAAATTGAGGAGTAGGCAATAGGTTAGCATGGTAAGGTCATGTCATGAGGAGGGATCAAAATCATGTGATTAAAGAGTGATCGATATAAATGTGGATTGATACAAGTGTAGAGATAGACCGAAGAGGAGATGGATGGATTGCGTGAAAGATGACATGAGTAAGAAAGGAGTGAACACTGAGTAGTCGCCTGATAGAGGGGAGTGGAAGTAAAACACAAATTGCTGACCCTGCAAAAGTGGGTTTTGGAAAAGAAAATGATGAAAAATCAATGCAATTTTCACCGAACACTACTATCAAATTTCACGTCCTTCATCGAACAAAAGCTATTTTAAAAACCTTTGAGTTATCCAACACGCTCAATTACCTCCGTATGGTGACAGTATCGTGATTTATTTGGGTTTATTTTTTAGCTCGTAAATTGCCATTGAAATTGGGTTCGTTCGAGGTCACAGGATCTATCTTGGTAATGTATATTGAGTTAGAAACAGAGAGGTGGTTGAGTGGTTGCCTTCCCATTCTAAGGTCGTGGGTTAGATTAGGTTAGAAATTATGGTTAAAATTTGGTTATGAAATAAAAATGTGCACTATACCAAAACTCTCAAACGGTGAAGGTAAAAATCGTCAAGAAATCAGCATGTCGTAATTTTATGTGTGTATTTATGTACAACCAGATTTAATCGTTATTTTGTAAAAGTGCATTGTTATCACGGGTTTTCACTGCGAAGGCTAGGCGAAAGCCTAACTGGGTAGTAGTTCGTACCGTTCGTAAAACATAGCAAAGTTCAAGTTATAATGCGGCATACAATTACATAGGCAACGTATAGAATACCTAAAACGTTTAGGTTATGTTTGATATATTTTTTTTATACTTTGCTTAGGTATTCTATAGGTACAATACCGAATACGCAGTGGGTAGGTAATGTATATAAAAGATGATAGCGGGGAAGGTGTAAACGTGCTATGACTTGTTTATTTGCTTACATTTAATTACTGTAGTTCCTACCCTAATTATAAATTTAAATAAAGTTGATTTGAAGCAAACATTTGGTATTTTAGACTGTCGGAACTTAGACACAAGGCAAACAAAAATCATGTCTCAACTAGAATTAAAACGATTATAAATTTAGGAAATTCTGTCTGTTTGTATTCGACACTGAAAATAATTTAATACCCAATTATTTACGCAGGTATCATCAATATCAAAGGGTTTCATGAACAAAGGTAGGACATTATTAAAAGTCCCTTTGCGACTTCGTCCTAAAATCAGAACAGCCTACTTACTAATTATATTAACAGATTTGTTTGCAATAGCTGTTTTCCTGAAGTAGGCTCATAGCCAGGTTTGATGTTGACGTCATCTAGCCCCAAACTAAGCAAAGCTTGTACTATGGGAACCAGATGACTGAGAGAACACTTATATACTTTTTTAGTAAATTAGTAAATACATTCATAAGTATAGATAATTATATAATATCACAACACCCAGACCCGAAAGAAATATTAGTACTTGATTCTAAGATCTTGGGTTCAAATACAGTTGTGTACTTATGAATTTTACTGTTCGGAAAATGTAAGTGCATTACCAGTTATTTGTTCTATAAAACGGTGAATTTCCTTAAGCGTATCGTCGTGAAGCATCGTGAAGAACATGTCGACTGATTTATTATTTATTGAAGATAATAATTGGGACGGTTTAGATAACCAATTACACTAATTAAATATAAATAAATACAATAATTTAAAGATCAAATTAAAAGCAGATTAAATAATAAGATTACATAACAAATAACATGAAGCGCTCGTGGCGTATCTTGCTTAGGCGTCCTTGATTGATCGTTAAAGCTAAGCAACGATATGCTCGGTCACAAATTGAAATGGGTGACCGCGAGTGGCATTACGAGCTGAGCGCTTCCGTGCTTCGGAGGGCACGTTAAACAGTCTATCCCGGCTTTTAAGTCGTTAAGCCATGACGGAGGCCTTTAGGCGGCCTAAAAACTCCGTCACTAGAGTTGGCCACTAGCTCATACGAACATACATACAATAGCATTAAAAAGTAATAAAAAATAAAATAAAATAATAAAAACAAAAATATCAAATACATTATTAATATTCGAAAAAGTTAAGAGTTCGAAAACATGTGTCGAGTGCTCGAAAAAGGTTTTTGACGCGCACTTCCTTCATCATCGCCCAAGTTCTTTCACCATAAAAGAACTAGTGACACGATGGTAGTAGAAATTAGCTAACCGTTTCAATTCTTTGCAATTGATCCCACTACAGCTGGGACCATCAAATACATCCCTTTTTATGGCGATATCCCGTCTCAAGAGTGTCTAGACGCCCAATTACGTATTTATTATTCACAGCTCAGTTTCCAAAGTTTCCATATTAAAATGTAATATCTTATAACTTCATCTTAACACTTCTTAGCTCTTTCTTGAAGGTAATTTGGGTCGTCGCGGGAACTTATTAAATACAGATCATCCATTTGAAGGTCCCTGCCCTTTCTGTCTCGAGTCAAAACAGATTTGTACCTTGGTCATACAACTCCTTAGTAATATTTAAAGCAATAGATTTAATTTTGTGCTAAATTCAAACGAGTAATTTTTTTGTAGAAAACCCCTTTGTCCCCAAAATAAAACATTGAGCAACGAATGTAAGCAATGTAAAAAAAGTTTCGATTCCAGGAAGAGAAAAAACAATTTGTTAGGATTGAAGAATAACTTGGCCAGGAGTACAAGGCAAATAAACCGTTTCTTCACGCTTATGCTAAGAACAAGGAAAACACGAAACACCTCGTGAAAATCCATAATGTCGCTCTTCAAAACAAATAGGTACTCGCATTACTCTTTCGTATCACGATTTTCGTATTCCATATTATTTTGTTACCTACGGAGTCACGGCTACCTGATATTGTGTCTCTTATATCAGGATTCTCATTTCCTGATACAAATAATGTGATGTAGATAGAGCTCATTTTATGAGTTGCTGTGACTCTCGGTATCGACTTTTACGTTGCTGAAACGATCGTGAACGAAAATTGAAACAGCCAATTAACTAGTGAAAATTTCGACAGCCTCATAGGCGTGGTGAACAAGTGATCGGCTGAGATGCAAGAAGCGTGGATTCGGTTCCCGCTACGGGGGAATTTTATTATTTGTATATTTTGCAAATATTACTTTCGGGTAGATACTCGTTTGTTTATGCGACACAGGAAATCCTAGTGTGGGGTCAGAACTATGAATGTGAACTGTTGGGTGTTGTTTATTGTAAAGGCAAATAGATCAAACAAATTATCGTTACAGTCTCTTAGAAAATTATTTCTAGTGCGGTGTTTAATGCAAGCATTTATTGCAAGAAGTTAAGACAATACAGCTTGAAGCATTTGAGCTAGAGTTACTTAGAGCTGCAGTACCTAAGTTCGGTTCGGTTAGCGAACTTTTTTAGCGAACTTTAACCCTTTATATAAATTTTTTAACCATTTTTTGTCGTCTACTGTATAGTTTTTTGTACCTATTTTTTGTTGTTGCTATAAGTGGAAACTTTTAATTGGGCTTAAGCAACCATGTAGAGTTACCTCAATTGGTTTTAATTTTATTTTCTATACTATTTGTACCTAGCTGTAAGTTCCCCAAAAACTGAAAATAAAATAAAATAAAATAATTGTATCTCTTAGGATAGGAATGTTTGGTTGGCTGGGATTCTAGGATACAAACATTATCCAATAATATGCAGGTTAAAATAAGCTTTTATTTTGTTTTCTTAAAAAGTTATAATAAACCCTTCTAAGATTACTTTTGATTTCGAATCTAAAGAAAAAAAATGTAATGAGAGACAATTTTTCCCCACCCTTTGAATAAGTTTCTATCATGTGATGATTGAAATAAGGAAGTTTTCAGAAAGGGAAAGCGTCCCTTGAAATTACGCAATAAAATTGAATAAAGAGCGTAGGTGTGAAGGAAATTAAATTATAAGGGTTCTCAATCTACATAATTTACAAGAAGACAAACATCTATATTAGACAACAATAAGACTTGCATTCGGAGGTACTACTAGTTAGGTCACTAGTTCGAAAGAACTAGTGACTTAACTAGTTCTTTCGAACTAGTGTGGTGAAAGAATTTAAAGTGCACCTCAAAGGCTCCTTTCGTTTACTTGACACATGTTTTTCGATCTTCTTAGGTTCTACGACATGCCGGTTTCCTCGCGATTTTTTCCCTCACCGTTTAAGTGCTTGTACATAAACACACAAATTATTCTAACAGAAAATTCCATTGGAGCTCGATCGGATTTGAAACCACGACCTTAGGGGCCGCTACCAGTAGACCACCTATGGCTGAGGCTGGCCTATTAAAAGTACCATACCATGAAACTTATGTATGTATCAAAACTTATTTATTATTATAATTATTTTTTGAGTGCGTCGCAGCGCGCTATTATTTATTTATTCATTAATTAGTACGATTACAAAACCAATTACACTAATTAACATTTTACACATAAAAGAAAGAAAAAAAGTGAGTTAAATATAAATTATGTTCCTAATTAAATATTATCATCATAAACAAAAATAAATAGCAATAATTACAAATTGGATTCTAATAAAAATATAAAATGTTATGTAGGTATGTATTGAGACTTATGTACGTATGTCTTTACAGTTATTTTCTTTCTGTACTGCTTGAAGTTTAGCTTGCCGAGCTCTCCCCAACAGGCACCAACGTGATTTACTACCTTCCTTAAAAGCCTTCGTGAGAACATAATGTTTCGCCTTTTTATAAGTCCCTCAGCCTTTGGCCTCAGCACGACAGGGCAAGCGAGGTGATTGGCATATTTTGTGAATACTTACCAAATAAGATTAGTAGGTATCTACATTTATTGTAGGTATTACATTTTATGCATTACGAAAGGTCGCTTTTTAACTTTTTGAAGTAACTTTACTTATAAAACGTATTTACGTTATAAAACGTTTATAACGTTACTAAAAAGGTCCTAACAAAATTGTACACCAGACGTTTTTTCTTCCTCCAAAATAGTTTTCTATAAACTGACCTACGACGTTTTTACTATACGCCGACGAAGTGCAAAAATTATAAATAAGTATATATTTGTGGACATTTCACACAGCACCATCTACACAGTGTCAAGTGCAAAACTTAAAAATGTATAGTAGAGTCAATGCTCACTGAAACAAGGACTGTGTTCCAAAACAAGGGTTATGAACTGACGGGTTACAGTTAGCTACCTACTATGAACACGACCTAATAGGAAAACTTTATGCAAATTGATGTAGTGCAAAATCAGGACGAGTCATCTATAAACACAAAACCTCAGCAAAAGAGACTACACCTTACCTAATAGAATCACCTACTTGGCAAAACAAAATCCACCTTACCTAATAGAAGTACCCACTAGTTGTTGACGCCGTCAAACTAAACCTTGTTACTGAACATGTCCAGGCCATTAATCCCTCTATTAACGCAAAAAGGTCAACCTGGGTACTGGTATGTACTAGCTTAAGCTGTAGTTTCATGAAAAACAATGACCGTTAAGTAGAATTATATTGTTGTAAAAGGTGAGATGAAAATTGCTTATTACTATTACTACTATTATGTAGTATCTTTTAATAGGCATATATTTTTGAGTTGCATTTTCTGATTTGGATATTTTCTCAGAACTCACTTGCTATTTTAGGAAGGTTTTAGTTCGTAGAAAAGTGTTGTTGTGTTTCGAATTCTGCTTTTCGTGGAAAACCTACCACGTTCATAAAATAATTTAAGAGACCAACTAAAATAAAAGTTTGTGTCTCTGTTTGTGTTAAAACGGCATCGATCATTTAACTAAAACGGTTTTGTATAAGCTTGGGGAAGATTTCTTTCATTTTCACTAATAATTCAGGGCGCTTTAGTATAGTAGTCAAGTAGTTTTAAAAGTTTTTCGTTTTGGTCATGCTCGGTTCTTATATTTTACCAACATCCTACAATAACACCGTTATTTTCGACAGATGACAACGTTTCCTATGACGGATCCGCCGTCCATTAGTAGAATATGGGAACCGATCATAAGTCATATTTTAAATCAGCGTGTCCATCTTGAAAGCTAACGACTGATGTTTGCTTTGTATCTGAAAGACGTAAAATAATAATCATCATCATCTTCCTGCCCTTATCCCACTCCATGTGGGGTCGGCACAGCATGTTCCTTGGATCATGCTGTAAGAGTTTTGGCTAAGGTGTTTTATGACCGGCCGCCTGCCTAACGTCAACCCTCCTTGGAAATACTTGCTTATTGTATCTCAATAGGTTGGAGAGGACACTATCCCTTAGTCGACTTTTACAACATGCTCGGGGAGAGAAGCACCTGGACGCATTCTATGTTTTTTTCTTTACTCCCAGTCCAGCGAAGAAGTAAAATAATGTCCATTGCTAATCCAATGACCTGTCAGTTGGGTAATGATTTTTGATTATTTTTGCTTTGTAGGCAAAGGTTTTTGTGAAATAAAATATTTGTATTTGTATTTGACGGACGTATAAAAGCGTTCACTGCTTGTAAGAAGCAGGGCATAAGGATTTCGCTCAACTATATTTTAATAAACGTCAATGCTGCCCAAAAGTTATGCTAAATTAAATCCGGGCTTTAGAAACTGACGTCTGAAACCGCTTAACCCACGTCTAGGGAACTACGGAAACTATACAAATTGTAGTTAATGACTAGGCCGATCGTAGAGGTAATTTATCAATGCAAAACCATGTGACTAGGCAGAAATACTGAATAGTAAAATTGCTTTGGAACAAGAGCACTATATTCAATGAAAAACATCATTAGTGTAGCAAAAACATAATTTTTATGAGCATATTATAACCATTGTTGCATGGATGCTGAGCGCTTGAAATAGTAATGGGGAAATTTAAGAGTGACAGAGACCATCGCTCAAGATACATACTGAAATCTTAAGGCAAATGTGATGTTGTGAGTTTTTTGTGGTTCATTCGTTCTATGACGGAAATCTCAAGATTGTATAAAAAAACTACGAAATAACGTAATCGCGCTCAATCACAAATGGTAAAGGACAACATCGTCAGAAAACCCGCGGCTTAGCTCCGAAAGTATTGACCATGTCTTTCTCTGGAGGCCGACTAAGCTTTTTGGGTAGTATAATAAGAGCTAGATAATCATAATTTCATCTACAACCTGGCACTATGCAGCGTCTTGTTAGTATAGGAAAGTTACCGGTTGACTCTGTATTATTTTATCTAGTACTAGCTTCCACCTGCGACAAAGCTCGCGTGGCAGGTAGGTGCAAAAATACCCTGTGTTATTCCAGGTCATTATCTATGTGGATTCGAATTTTCAACCAAATCCTTTCCGCCGTTGCAGAATGACCTCAGCCAAATACACAAATACACACTTTTTCATTTATGCAATTATAAATTTGCATATTAAAAAGTTAAAAGTGTGTGTTTGTGTAAAGTAAGGCCTATAATATCTATCAAAATAATAATTTTATTACTATTAGGCCTTAAAAAACATAGAATGCGTCCAGCTGCTTCTCTCTCCAAGCATGTCGTAAAAGTCAACTAAGGAGTACCTACATAGTATCCTCTCCAACTTGATGGACCTATATGGGCGATGGGCTGATCACCTGTTACCACGGTTCACCATATCCATCTTGGGAGTTTTGGATCAGAAGTGACTGCAAGTTTTCTTATTATTACTTGTGGTTCTGCCCTCCCCATTAGGGATACGGGCATGATAATATGTATGTATGTATGTATTTATTAGGCCTTAGTTCTGACCGGTATGAATGTGGTATTCTAGTAAGTTTTAGTTATTATTGAATAATTAATAGATAAATCAATACATTGTAACTACTTTACCTACCTGTGTGATGAGGTTACTATACAAGCAATCATGGTAATGCAACGAGCTGCCAATACCATTAGCGATATGAAAAGGGCTTGTTCAGCAATTACAAGTTCAATTACCTAAAGTTTGTTAAAACTTATCAGGTTCTGTCTCGTCATGTCACTGTATCAGTAGTTTGACCATTGTTGAAACAACAACAACAGCAGTTACACGACTTATGTTAAAAAAATAATGTCCTTGTCTTATAAGTTGTCTAAATCAGAAAAATAACAAACCAGATTGTATAAGCAAGCATAGTTTATCGCCTGTATCTTCCACGCTGGGTCGCGTTATGGATAGGCGTACATTATAGAGATTAAAGACGTTTCAAAATGATTCTTTTCATTTTAATTAATAAAGTACCTATGTACTTTGCCCGGCCCATTGTGAGGCCGGGGTTGAGGTTCGAGTCCAACCCAGGAAAAATAGTACTTTAAAATTAATTTTGTATGTTTTCGACAATGCAACTCCAAAGATAACAGCTACTGCTTCGACTTTGACAGCGATATCTCAAGATCTTTTTTTTATCTCAATATCTACTGATACAAAAATGAGCATCAAAAAATTCACAAGATAGGGATCACAATTTAAGTTTTTACGTAAAGCATTGCACTGAGGTACCTTCTTATAAGACACAGAAAAATGCCGGTCGAGAGGTTTCTTTCGTTGTTAATAGGTATTATTAAAGTCAACTTTCAACAATTGCAACCGCAACAGTCATGCACAGACCCTGGCACTAGGATTGACCCACGATACAAGAATCAGTGACGTGGTTATCAGAAACTACGAGGACCTACACATTATAACACTAAAGTATAAATGATTAAGTAAAATGTAAAATACGTTGTAACCTGAGCGTAATAGATGTCAGAAACCATCACTCGATATTATACTTAAAACAAGTAATTTACTTATAAAGCATACATACATACACGCCAGTATAAACAAGTACGCAGATAAGAAAAAATGCAGCCACTTCTGATTCAAAGTCCCAAGATGGATATGGTGAACGATGGTGATAGGTGATCAACCCATCGCCCATATAGATGTTTGAGAGGATACTATCCCTTATGGTAAAAAAAAGGCCTCAGTTATATTTATGAAATTGTTTTTTTTAAACGTATTTTAGCTTTTGGGATGACAACCCTAGTCTGTGTATGTCTTCAATAGAGCGGCGATAAGATTATAGTGACCAAAATCACTCAATCCATCAAATCATTATCTCCACAGAACTTTCTATAACATCTGACGAACAGATATTGATTAGTGTGCCAACGTACTCCATTTGGCCACCATGGAAGGCAAACTATTTTTACTTTTTATAATAGCCCTATTTGGATCATTCCCAAATGCAGAAAGTGCTAGCAGAATTGACCCTCTGGTAGAAACAAATGTAGGATTAATCCGCGGTCTAAGAGCTACCGATGGCGAGTATTCAATGTTTAAAGGGATTCCATACGCTTACGTAAACGAATCGAATCCATTCGGGGTAAGTTGAAACACAATACCTACAGAAACTAAATAAAATGAATTTAAAATATTTTAAGATAATTAAAATACCTAACATTTCAGCAATCTATACCGATTACTGCATTGGAAGGAACTTTTGAAGCTTACGATGACTCAGCAATATGCCCTCAAAGTAGATCAGGTGGCCCGACTGGAAACTTTGACTGCCTGCACTTGAATATTTACGTGCCAAATACTGCAAGTTCACCCAATCGCCTCCCTGTTATGGTTTATATCTATGGAGGAGGATTTCAAAGTGGATACGCTGGTCTGTACCTGCCAACTTATTTAGTGCGGCACGAGGTTCTCATAGTATTGATCAATTATCGTGTTGGACCTTATGGGTTCATGTGCTTAGACACTCCCGAAATTCCCGGCAATCAAGGCTTAAAAGATCAACACCTAGCGTTGAAGTGGGTAAAGAACAACATAGAGGCTTTCGGTGGCGATGTCAACGAAATAACCATTTTTGGTGAAAGCGCCGGAGCAGCTTCTGTAGATTTACAACTTTTTTACAGTGAAGAAAATCTTTTTAATAAAGTTATAATGCAAAGTGGCTCCGCGTTATGTCCATGGGTTGTCACTGAATCTGATAAATCAAGTCCCTTAAAACTAGCAGCACATCTTGGACTAAAAACAGATGATTTAAACGAAGCTCTATCATTTCTTTCAAAAGTCGATACTAATTTAGTCATGGCAGCAACAGGCGAATTGAATCTCATGTTTGTGCCTTGTGTTGAAAAAGACTTTGGTGACGGTAAGAGGTTCATTGATAACCATCCAATGAATTTAAATTTGCCAAGAGTGAAAAATATTCCAATCCTCGCTGGATTTAATAGCATAGAAGGTATTTCATGGGCACTGAATCGAAAACCTGAAACCCAGAAAAGCGCGATTATTGAATATCTGGAGGAATACTTTAATTTAGATGAAGCAGAAATTTCTGAAGCCGAAGAACTGATAAGACATTTTTACTTTGGCGACAAAGATGATGAAGATTTGTTTGAAGATGCAGTAGATTTTAACTCTGATGTCACATTTAACATTCCTGTGTCAAGAAGCATTCAAAAGCATTTAGAAAATGGTGCAGAAACCATTTATCAATATTTTTTCTCATATGACGGAGGAAGAAATGTTGGCAAACTTGGAAAAAACATCACTTTCGAAGGCGCAGCCCATGCCGATGATCTTGGATATTTATTTGGTCCTGAATTTGAATCGTTGTTTGATCAAAACTATACGCCAACACCCGAGGATCAAGTAGTCATTGACAGGATGACCACGCTTTGGACTAATTTCGCGAAATATGGGTATGTGTTTTTATTGCAGTTGATTTAATGCTATTTTTTTGATATGAAACATTTGTTTGCTTACAAATCTGTACGTTCTAGAAATCCGACTCCTGAAACGTCTGAGCTGCTGCCGGTGACGTGGCCTCCAGTGACGAAAGACACGCGGCCTTACTTGAACATAAACTCGGAGATAACCGTTGAATCAAGGCCGTTCCATGAAAGAATGGCCTTCTGGGACCTTTTCTTCAAAATGCACTATAAAGCTCAGAAGGCATATCGTGATGATAATTGAATGAAGAGTTTACGTTTTCTTATTAAGATACCATTTTATAGTACGTCAGTAAAAAAATGTACACGGCCGATTAAAATTAATACAATATGACGATGTTATTTCACTTGTACTCTAAGGACTATTAGAATATCTAGTAACAACCAAAATTTTATTCAATATAAAATCTTCGATGTAATCCTAGGTAAAATTGAATATCTATCAACGTAAAAATTTTTCTAAAAAAGTTGAAAAACTATGTAAATCCTATATTATAGCTATAATTGAAGGAACTGTTATGGAAATTTGCATTCGTTCAGATTTCAACTCATTTGTCAACGACATCGATAAATGCGAACGTAATTTGTAGTGAACTCTTTGCTTTTTTCATAAGATAAAGTTAGTGACTATGTTGTTAGCCATATTGATCTTACCTACCTTATAAGATGTCAATTCATTCAGATCATTCAATTTCAGGTATATAATTTGTTGTCTTTAGTTATATGAAATGTAGCCGGTCCTAAATCCTACTTTCTACTAATACCTATTATAAATGCGAAAGCTTGTTACGAGTAGGTAGATGTTTGTGTGTTTATATGTTTGTGTTTTTGTATGTCTGTGGCTTGATCACACCCAAATGGCTGACTAGATTCAAATGAAATTTTTAACAGAGGTACTAATATACCCTTTTTCTCTGCTGGAATGGGAGTAAATAAAAACATTTCTAGTTGTGTTGGTCTTGTTCGTTCTTGAAACTTTAAATTTAAAATTAAATAATTATAGTAGAAGTGGAATCTTTTAGTATTAACAAGTCTTAATTCTAATACATAGCCAGGACCTATTCTGTTATCCACGACACTAGGAACAGTGACGTGTGTACCAAAAACATTACCATAATATCGCTTCACAACACCTAGACCTGAAACAAATCTTTGCAAATTATAGTAAGAACTTACCCACATCTGTCATTTCCAAGCCACACACAGTGGTCGTGGGGGGGGGGACCATCGCCGCATAACTAGCATGATTTTACCGAGATAAAATCTATATTTTTCGATAATTTCCTAATTACCCGCACTGCAAAACAGCGATAAGATTATAGCAAGAAAAACAAAAATCACTCAGGTAAATCTTATCTAAACATAATTTTCAAAAACAATAAAAAACAATTATTATTAGTTAGTGTGCCATCATACTTCATTTGGCCATCATGGAAGCCAAACTATGTTTACTTTTTATAGTAGCCCAATTTGGACTAATCTCAAACGCAGAAAGTGCCAGCAGAATTGACCCTCTGGTGGAAACAAAAGTAGGATTAATCCGCGGTCTAAGAGCTACCGATGGCGAATATTCAATGTTTAAAGGAATTCCATACGCTTACGTAAACGAATCGAATCCGTTCGGGGTAAGTTGAAAAACAGCACCTATAGTGACAAAATAATAGGGATTTAAAATGTTCTTCTTTAAGATAATGTGTTTGATAATAATAATTCAAAAATTTCAGCAATCTATACCGATTACTAGATTGGAAGGAACTTTTGAAGCTTATGACGACTCAGCAGTATGCCCTCAAAAAGGTACATCAAATAACCCGGTTGGAAACCTTGACTGCCTGCACTTAAATATTCATGTCCCAAATACTGCAAGTGCAGTAAATCGCCTGCCTGTTATGGTTTATATTTTTGGAGGAGGATTCAATGCGGGATCTGCTAGTGATTACAGTCCAACTTATTTAGTGCAGCACGAGGTTATTTTGGTGTCTATTAATTATCGTTTAGGACCTTATGGGTTCATGTGCTTAGACATTCCCGAAATTCCCGGCAATCAAGGCTTAAAAGATCAACATCTAGCATTGAAGTGGGTAAAGAACAACATAGAATCTTTCGGTGGCGATGTTAATAAAATAACCATTTTTGGTAATAGCGCCGGAGGAGCTTCTGTAGATTTACAGCTATTGTATAGCGAAGACAATATTTTTAATCAGGTTATAATGCAAAGTGGCTCGTCCTTATGTGAGTGGACTTTTAAAGATTCTGACACAACAATTCCCTTAAAACTAGCGGAACATCTTGGGCTCAAAACAGATGATTTATACGAAGCTTTATCTTTTCTTACGAAAGTCGATACAAATAAAGTGATGGCAGCAACAATCGAATTGAAATTTGTTTTTAGACCATGTGTTGAGAAGGACTTCAGAGATGTTGAGAATTTCATTTACGACCATCCAATTAACGTGGATCTGCCAAGAGTTAAAAATATTCCAATACTCGCTGGATTTAATAATAAAGATGGGATGACATGGGCACTAAATCGCAAACCTGAGTTACAAAAGAGTGCGATTACTGAATATCTGGAAGAATTTCTTAATTTTGATGAACCAGAACTTTTGGAAGCGGAAGAACTGATAAGACATTTTTACTTTGGCGACAAAGATGATGAGGACTTGATTGAAGATGGGATAAATTTTCACACTGATTTTAGATTTATCCACCCTGTGTCAAGAAGCATTCAAAAGTATTTAGAAAACGGTGCAGAAACTATTTATCAATATCTTTTCTCATATGACGGTGGAAGAAATGTTGGCAAACTGCAAAAGAAAGTCAGTTATGATGGCGCAGCCCATGTTGATGAGCTAGGATATTTGTTTGGTCCTGAGTACGAATCGTTTTTTGATAAGAACTATACGCCAACACCTGAGGATCAAGATGTCATTGATAGGATTACCACGCTTTGGGCAAACTTCGCAAAATATGGGTACCTAATTGTTTTTCAAATAATTTGATGTTTTTAGGACACAAGTTTTAGGACAATATTTCTATACTTTCCAGAAACCCAACTCCTGAAACGTCTGAGTTGCTTCCGTTGGCGTGGCTTCCAGTAACGAAAGACACGCGGCCTTACTTGAACATCGACTCTGAGATAACCGTTGAATCAAGACCGTTCCACCAAAGAATGGCCTTCTGGGACTTATTCTACAAAAAATATTATAAAGCTCAGAAGGGATATCGTGATGACAAATGATAATTTATTTGATAACCATTTTATAATACACCAGTAGAAAAAAAGCAAATGAATATAAACATACTTCCGTTGTTCTATTGTTAGTCGGGTAAAATAAAAATATAGCTTGTTGCATTGTTATTTCAGTGGTAAACCTAAGACTTGTTTATATTACTCTCAGCCTGCTCAGTTATCTACCTGTCCACTTCTCAACTGGTGTGAGGGTTAATCTTCACACACCGCAGTACGTTTAATTTGCAAAAGTGGACGCTTCTTTGATAGATCTAGTTAGCACTCTTGAAATTCAGATAAATATGCTACTATTATCTTTTGAATATATTCCGTCCATGCTAGAGGGCGCTTCTATCGTCACTTGGTCACCAAGTGAAGTGCAAGCTCTTTCTTGTTTTTGTGGTAAAAGTAGACCTGACTCAAGCTTATTACTCTTTGGTCCATTTCAAGTCTTCTTCATAAAAAAAATTCGGAGAGTCTGTATTCTCTTTCTCTTAAGACATTCAGAATGCAGATGAGATGGATGATTAACTGTCATTAATATTGTAATTTTTCAATTCACAACTCACTTCTTGGTGACGAATACGTCGAATAACGGTAGAGGAGCCTAGACAACAGATCTGCGTAGCGAATCTAAAAAACGAGGTGGAAAATCGACCGTCCAGCTTGATGAGTCTGACCTATCAGATTTTCTAAATTGTAGATGTTTTGACATTCAATTAGTTGCCCAACACATTCAGGACAGGAACAATATTGTGGCCTATAGACTTTCTCAGAAATCCATAGTTCCAGGATGGCACCTAGTTCTTTTTTTGACAGAAGAGTAGGTACCACCACAACCACCAAGTTTTCAAGCATTAAACTAGATAATATCTAGCCTAGTTTGGCAGGGTCTTTTTACGAATTTGAGATGACAACATAAAGATTTGCACTGATAAGATACATCAATCAAAATCATTCAAGTGGTTGTTATCTGCACAGAATTTTTAACAGCAAGCCAAAATACATTTTATTATTGGTTCGTGTACTTTCGTACCTCCTTCAACATGGAAGGCAAAATATTTTTACTTTTTATTATAGTCCTATTTGAATTGACTCCAAATGCAGAAAGTGCCAGCCGAATTGACCCTCTTGTCGAAACAACAGTAGGATTAATCCGCGGTCTAAGAGCTATCGATGGCGAATATGCCATATTCAAAGGAATTCCATATGCTTACGTAAATGAATCGAATCCGTTCGGGGTGAGTAGAACATCAGTATAGCACTTACATTGACTCTATTGGAGGAATTAAAAAATTACCTATAATACCTTAAGATGTGTTTGATAATTATAACATTAATAACATTTCAGCCATCTATACCAATTACTAGATTGGAAGGAACTTTTGAAGCTTATGACGACACAGCAATTTGCCCTCAAATAAGTAGATCAGGCGTCCCTATCGGAAATCTTGACTGCCTTCACCTACATATTTATGTGCCAAATACTGCAAGTTCACCCAATCGCCTCCCTGTTATGGTTTATATTTACGGAGGAGGATTTGAAACGGGATCCGCTGGTTGGTATAAGCCAAGTTATATAGTGCGGCACGAGGTTATTATGGTGTCTATCAATTATCGTTTAGGACCTTATGGGTTCATGTGCTTAGACACTCCCGAAATTCCCGGTAATCAAGGCCTTAAAGATCAACATCTAGCGTTGAAGTGGGTAAAAAACCACATAGAAGCATTTGGTGGTGATGTTAATAAAATAACCATTTTTGGTGAAAGCGCTGGAGGAGCATCTGTCGATTTACAACTGTTTTATAGTGAAGACAATCTTTTCAATAAAGTTATAATGCAAAGTGGCACGTCCTTATGTGACTGGGTTTTCATGAATCCTGGCTCATCAGCTCCCTTAAAACTAGCGGAACATCTTGGACTAGAAACAGAGGATTTAGAAGAAGCTTTATCTTTTCTCACAACTCTTGATACACAATCAGTAATGGCAGCAACACAAGAATTGAAATTTATTTTTAGACCCTGTGTTGAGAAGGATTTTAGTGATGTTGAGAAGTTTATTGACGACTATCCAGCCAACCTACATCTTCCAAGAGTTAAAAACATTCCAATCCTCGTAGGATTTAATAAAAAAGAAGGTTTACGATGGGCACTGGATCGAAAACTTGAATTTCAGAAGAGTGCGGTTATTGAATATCTAGAGCAATATCTTTATTTTGATGAAGTAGAAGTTTCCGAAGCTGAAGAACTTATTAGACATTTTTACTTTAGTGACAAAGATGATGAAGACCTGGTTGAAGGTGCAATAAAATTTCACTCTGATGCTAGATTTAACTATCCTGTGTCAAGAAGCATTCAAAAGCATTTAGAAAATGGCGCAGAAACCATTTATCAATATCTTTTCTCATATGACGGTGGAAGAAATGTTGGCAAACTTCAAGAGAACGCCACTTTCGAAGGCGCAGCTCATGTTGATGAGCTAGGATATTTGTTTGGTCCTGAGTTTGAATCGTTATTTGAGCAGAACTATACGCCAACACCTGAGGATCAAGTAGTCATCGACAGGATTACCACGCTTTGGACTAATTTCGCGAAATTTGGGTACGTGTTTTTATGCAGTTGATTTAATGTTTATTTTCCTGATATAGCAATATTTGATTACAAATCTTATGTATATACTTTCCAGAAACCCGACTCCTGAAACGTCTGAGTTGCTGCCGGTGGTATGGCCTCCAGTAACGAAAGACACGCGGCCTTACTTGAACATCGACTCGAAGATAACCGTCGAGTCAAGACCGTTTCATGAAAGAATGGCCTTCTGGGACCTTTTCTACAAACTTTACTATAAGGCTCAGAAGGGATATCGTGATAATTAACTAAAAGGTTTGGTTTTATTGAGGAACCATTTAGTAGTTCCTCAGAAGATAAAATTTAATGGGCTAATAAATAAAAAAAGTATCTTATGGCGTTGTTATTTCTATGGTAATCTAAGTCTCAGGAGACAAGAATTTATTTAAATTTAAAAGAACAAAATCCCGTCTGTGTAGTATAGTACATCTGCCATATTCGATTTTTTATACACATGAGGTTAATGATGATAATGAATTTTTCCAATTTAGTCTAAGTCTTAGTTCACGGAAAATGTCTTCTCAAAGCCACCATATTTAATTTCTAACACTTTGTGTCAAAAAAGTGTTAAAGACGGTATCTATGACACTTTCGTTATCCAGAAGAATCCAACGACACCTCATTTGTCAAAATCTGTCCAGCCGTTTGGACTACAGCTTCAGCCAAAGGGATACAAATACATACAAACATACATACACCATAAAAACATTACCCTCCTACTTCGCAGTGGGGTAAAATGAATAAAAAAACATAATGCATTCATAACTATCTGTTCTTCATCAGTTCGTGCTCCTAAGACCCAAGATACAGACTCTCGAGTCTAGTTTGGGCCTCATTGGAAAAAAATTTTTAGGATACCGTGCATTGTATCACTTCTTAATTGTAATCTTGTGTTTTCGTTTTGGCAATAAACTTTCTTTATTTTTTATTCAAACGTTCATATTTTATGAGTCGGATTTATGTTCATCTTTCTAAGTTTTCCAACAAGTTATATCTATAAAATATTATAATAATGTAATGGTTCATCATACTTCTCTGCTAGCTTAGCTGCTTCTCTTGGAGCATAATACCGTAAAAGTCAACTACAAAATAATTAGTCGACGCCGCAGGTGAAGAGGGCTGGCGCATTAGTACAAAGAATATCTTTGGTAATTTTTCTTATGTCTTGTGGCTCTGCCCACCCCATTATGGATGTGGGCATGATTATACGCAGCAACATTTATCTATATTTAAATAAATAAATATTTGTGGACATTTCACACAGCGCCATCTAGCCCCAAACTAAGCAAAGCTTGTACTAAATGACTGATAGAATACTTGTATACTTTTTTTTTGTAAATACATACTTATCTAATACTACAACACCCAGACCCGGAAGATATATTTGCAGAACATACAAACATTTCTCCCTTAGCGGGAATCGTACCCGTGCCTCTTGCGTCTCAGCCGAGTACTCGCCCGCTACGCCACCGAGGTGGTCATAAATTTTATAATAAATAAAGAATAAGACGGATTCTTGGCTTCAATCTACAACGAGTGTTTCCAAGTATTTGGCAGCGGTGTCGATAAGTAATTATTTCCTCGTAAATTACGGCGGTCCAACATGTTGACTTGACGCCCGCCAACTTTAAGAACTTAGGCTGGTTTTAGACGGAGCGCTTTATTACTTAGTCTTCTTTAGTGTATCAATAAAAGAGCCACTTAGACCTATTTGGAGGCTACATCCATTATTTAGGCATTATTTGAGCAAGCCATAAGGTCTTTTATTGTACAAATTAGGATATAATGGACACACAAGCATGTGTGATATAGACTGCAAAGGGGCACCACACGTGCATTGTACCTATGTTTTTTTTCTGATCTTCAAGGCTTTATTACTGAAAATCCTGTAAACGTCATTACACTATGTTTTAAATTCTGTACTTCTATAGTTTGATATATACATAGAATATTAGTACCTTAGAATGGTTTCTCTATCGTTTCTTTTTTCATCTTTTATGTCGTGCACACTGCCTGACATGAAGATAATATATTAATCATCACTGATATTTTAACTTTGGTTTTGATTGACGACAAAAATCGGGTGGGATCGGCACAACTTTTTGCCCCCTTCCATCTGCTATCACTCGTCAGTTCTCACTCCTTTCACATAATTCATCCATCTTTTCTTTGGCCTTCCCTTGGCCACTGCCAGAGGAAGGATTTCATATTCATATTCATCAGTCGCCGTGTAGCATGTATTTCTTCCTTCCGCATAACATGCCCATACTATGCTATTTACGCTATGCCCATACCGCGCTTTATTATTGGTTGGTATTTAGTGTGGTACAAATATTGGTACCCGTCTAAAACCAACCTAAGGTTAAGTTGTATAATGTAAGTTATAATGTTATAAATTACAGCTGGACTCATAAATACGGGTAAATATTACCTTCTGGGTCGCAAGTATATTAGGTACGTTAGTACTCCATAATAATAAGGCTTTAGGTAGGCCTTATTAATTCTAACTAGTGGTACGCCCCGTGACTTCGTCCGCGTTGAGTTTTTTCATACAAACTTCGACTTTCCGCTACGTCTTCTGGGAATTCAATTACGGGAATTCCTTTCTTAGTGCACCGCTACACGAAAAGAAAAATATATCTCCAAGTTTTATGCTTCTAAGAGCCGATTTCACCATTCTAAAACGGCATTTAGCTTTTAAACTGAGTTCAACGCTGTCACTGCTGTCAGTTTTTATACATTTGACAGTTCTTGAATAGTTTAGAGCTAAACGTAATTCTTTTGAACAGTAAAATAAGCCCTTAGACATGGTTTAGGCTGTGAGTTGAATGTCAGTCAGTCAGCCAGACAGTCAGTCAGTAATTTAATAGTTTTATATTATTTCTAATAACAGAGTGGGCCAATCTAATGAAAATAGTAATGAGTTTGCTTAATCTTAGAATATTTGCTTGGTAAGTAGTAATGTGCGGTACTGCTTACTATTTTTATGCCACTAGTTCTATAAGTCTCGGTAGTCTTGTGTGCTGTAAGATCGATTAAGGAATAGTGGTTCTCAAGGTGTGTTTTAAAAGATTAAAGTGCACCCAACCACCTTTGTTGCACTTTGCACTTAACAATTACTTAGAGTTTATTTGCTTGCTTACTTCTGAATCTACTCGAACCCAATTCTTACTTCTCTTAGGATTTTACTTGAAGTCGGATTTAAGTGTGCTGTAGCGGATTCGCACACCATAATCGATACAGAACTCGGTTGTTAGTTAATTAAATGTGTTTATTCAAAAAGATGTTTTAACATTTTTTCTTGGGTTCCTCAAAGTGAAAACACGATTAAAAAAATCTTGAAAAATCCATGTTTTGAGTATGTTTTGATCTAGATCTCGGGAACCCTACCATATTTTCAGATGATTTTTAGTTTAATAGGTGGTTAATAACTATTTATTTCGTTGTTGAAACTAGTTTTTTTATTCATTTTGTAGTTTTCTTGTAATTAACAATTATTTGATTTAGCGGGATATTTGATTTCAATATTTTGTGCGGTCAGACTCAGTCTTTTTTTTATACACCCGAAATCCGTAGCGCTATCTCTTTCGAAGTCGGTCTAGACGCAATGGTATGGTAGCCTCTTAACTCCTTTGATTAGGATTGGACATTTCGGCGCCGAAAACCGTTTTGAATGTACCATGGAAGTAATATTAACTCTAAAGATCCTTCACAAATTACGCAGTCTGTTCGAACCAAGTTCGAACAATACGACCGGTCATTTGTAACTTTAATCACAGTGAACTCAAATGAGTAATAAAATCAGTTGTTATTTGTATGTGTCCAGCGTTTGTGAGGTCAGTGATATCAGCATTGTTCATTTCTTACTCGGTTCTTCGGAAATATTTTAGTATCCATCAAACGTAGTATCCAATTCACATCGTCTTTAGATTAAATTTCCAAGCTCACGATTTATCTATTTTCATGTTTGTACAATTCTCGTAATTTCACGAGGCGTCTAATCTTGAGTCTGTTACATTACATGTTTTACGTCACTTCAGTAAGTATAATAATATATGAGTATGTATAGGGGCACGGATTGAACCATTAGACACTGGACACGAAAACTACCGTATTTAAAAACTATATAGGCACGAAAACTATATAGGCAATCATATCACCGTGTTCTTCATTGATGTATTGCGTTCAGTGATGGTTCTGAGAAAAAGTAATTTTTTTTTTAACGGCACCACCTGTACCTATGTATACCTACTTATATCAAAACACTCTTGTTGCTTTTGGAAAATTCTGGTGTTTTGGACAGAATACTATTCCACATATTTCTTGAAAATTATGTGGTATTTTTATATTTTATAATATTAGTAGGATAGCTACATTTTTCGGACGCCTGTTGCCAAACTTTCGCGAATATAGCACTCCAGGGATTAATTCAAATACAAATTATTTTATTGACTTAATAAATTATGTCACAGAATAAATGAATCCTTAGGATCCTAAACTACAAAAAAAAACTGCATTTCAGGAGCCAATGGCTTGAGTCCCATGAGTTGTTACAAATAACAAGTTTCTTACCCCTTGTTATGGGCTTTACTTCTAAAGTTGGTCCCATGTCTGAGTCGTAGGTATTTTGTTTGCACAAAATGTCCTTTAGTCGGGTTTTTCGGCTCAACCTTCTGAAACTATCTAATAAGATCGACTAAGCTGCCTACGTTATCACTTCAGATACATAAGTGATGTCTAGTGAATCCTGGAGGAACTATCTTTAGATTGAACTTCGTGTCCAGAGATTAACTAGTTTTAGCAAGATCCCTTTACTTCATTTATGTTGGATTTATATCGTAATCCAGTCCCTCATCAGAATTTGTGTCCCGTATCCTCTATTCGTAGTACAAAACGTTGTCCAAGTTTTATAGATATTTTTTCAATGATAATAAGTTGTTCAGTGAATGATTCAACAATTTAGTAAATGCTTATCGTTAACCAGATAACTTTTAGATAAGTCAAATGAAAATATCAGATAGCGTAGGTATGTAATCAGTGTCTTGTGCGAAACAATAATATTTATTTTAAACAGCCCCAAACAGTCTTAGCTAACATCTTCGAATGTGTTATTATAAATGGGGAGCTAATGACGATAGTCTCGCAAAATTTAAATTAGCGTTAACATCATCATCATCATCTTCCTGCCCTTATCCCACTCTATGTGGGGTCGGCACAGCTTGAACCTTGGATCATGCTGTAATAGTTTTGGCTAACGTATTTTATGACCGGCCGCGTGCCTGACGTCAACCCTCCTTGGAAATACTTGCTTATTGTATCTCATCATGTTGGAGGATACTATCCCTTAGTCGACTTTTACGTCATGCTCGGGGAGAGTAGCAGCTCGACGCATTCTATGTTTTTTCTTTACTCCCAGTACAGCAGAGAAGTATTAGATTGTAACTGAGTATGTCAGTGAAAAACTGGGCACTCAAAACTTACGGAATATTATAACCCCTGCAAACGTTTCTACTGCAATACTACTACTACTTAGTCGTGTTTTGTCAGAACCAGTGTGGTGAAAAGATTTAATATGCTCCTTAAAGGCTGCATTCGATACATATTTTTCCTCTGTCACCATGGTTTATCATATTTATCTTGGTACTTTGAATCAGAAGTGGCTGCAAGTTTTCTTATAATTGTCACACCTACCCCGTTAGGAATGAACGAAACTAAGACCTTTTACCATCTATACTAGATGATTTATAGAGTGTCATGAGGCAGCTTTTGTTTACACTAACGAGATGTCATTAGTGATACGGGCGTGGTAATATTATGTAGGGTATGTATGTACATGTTTTACTGCAATAAATAAATAAATAATAAATATTTGTGGAAATTTCACACAGCACCATCTAGCCCCAAACTAAGCAATGCATATACTATGGGAACCAGATGGCTGATAGAATACTTATTTACTTTTTTGTAAATACATACTTATAATACATTAATATAAACACCCAGACCCGGATGAAATATTAGCAGAACATGCAAACATTTCTCTCGCAGCGAGAATCAAACCCGCGCCTCTTGCGTCTCAGCTGAGCGCTCGCCCGCCACGCCACCGAGGTCGTCAATGGTAATGATAGTCAAACTCGCGCCTGTGTGTCAAAACACTATATTTTCTCTGCAATAGAAATCCATAAAAAAGCACCAAACTAAAACCAGTAAGTACTTAGTCTAATAGGCAATCTGTCTGTAGAATTACTTTTTTAATCCCTCCTTCAAATTGGCATCGATCGGCCGAACTTTTCTGGAACTCGCAGAGTTTCCGCTAGTCGTGTTCAATTAAGGCACGGGTATTTCCGTTGACTCTTTGTACTTTGCAAAGAACATGGGAAAATAATTGCAATATATTTTGATCCTTTTGAAAAAGTTTCGTACGTAACGTCTTTGAAGTAAAAGAGATTTTTAATGATGTGGAAATAACATATACATATCACGCCTGTGTTTCCCATAGGGGTGGGCAGAGATCACGGATCTCCATTTGCTACGATCCCGACATACTTCTTTCGCTTCATTCACGCTCATAGCATTCTTCATGCATGCTCGTCGGTTTATGGTACTCTTGATCTTTTCCAAAACGTCGCCAATTTGGTCCAGGAAAAAAGTAATGTATACTAAATGTTGTCAACTGCTTCGATCGTATGGTACTTACAAAAAACCGGTTCGAATTCACACACGAAGGATTCCGTACGTGTACTTTCTAATTATGACTTTAACTGTATGTAGGTACTTTTAATCTATTTACTAAAAAAAACTTATATTGTGCCCCTTTTTATTTTTATTATTAATGTTGTAATAGAAATACGTACACATTCTGTGAAAATTTTTACTCTCTACTTATTACGGTTCATGAGATACAGCCCGCTGACAGACGGATGGACGGACGGACCATATAGATAGTAGGTAGGTACATCATATTGAAAAGGATATATCCCTCAATCGACTTTTACGACTTGCTCGGAGAGCGAAGCAGCTAGACGTATTCTATGCTTTTTCTTTACTCCCAGTCCAGCAGAGAAGTAGGTAAGTGTATTAATAGTCATTTATGGTGATGAAAATGGTATAATCTTTTCCCATCCTTTTGGTATTCTTTCTCTTTGACTAGGTTCTAATTAAGTTTGTATAATCCAACCCTTTTGAGGATTACGCCTAATATGCGGTCTTCATCTCGCTAAGACCACAAACTACTTTGGAGATATACCTGTCTACTTGTTGCTTTGTACAAACATTACTGTTATGATACATACCTATCACTAATATTAAGTATCCTTTCCAACATGATGGTACAAAATATGGGCGATGGGCTGATCACCTGTCACCATGGTTCACCGTATCCATCCTGGGACTCTTGAATCAGGAGTGGCTGCAAACACCAAAATCCTCCCCAAATTTTGATGTTTGCATGTATGTGCATCAATCACCTTGTAACAGCCATAATTCGAAAACCATTATTTTAAGAACGTACATAACTAGAAACATTTTTAATTGTCTTCACTATTTTACATCTTTACTATTTTTTGCACAAATACGTTTTCTAATGTACAGCCAATACTATTATTTATTCTGTGCTACAGCCGTTTCTATTATAGCCTCAGAGGGCCTTCGAGAAACCCCATCTTGTATAGGGCATTATTATTTCAAAAGATCAAAGAATCTATATATTGCTTAGCTTAACCCGAATTCTTCTAGCGGATATACCAAAACCCGTCGGATCCCGTTCCAGAAATTAATATTCCTCACGATAAATTCGAAAGGCTTTAAAAATAACGAGGTTTCAAAGTGTCATTGAGCCGGTTTCATTGTATTAAAAGTTTGAAATTCAAGTTTCATTCTACAAACGTTTTAATTCGCTAAAACCGCGAACGAAATGTTCGACTTGATTTCGAGTTTGATAACTTCGGTTACGCTAGGTTAAGATTTAATTTGGCAAAATTTGATAAACCCAAGAAATCACTAGTTTCCGCCCGCGGCTCAGCTCGCGTACTATTGATTGTCTAGTGTACCTACACTTGGTATAATAATGGTATACAATTGGTACCTACCAATTGTTTTATTTTCGCGACCATTCGAACGAGTTATTTATGTGTTAAAAAACATCTATAACGGTGTTTCTATGCAATTATCCTTATCTACTTTATATGGGTATAATGTAATGTTGTAAGTAAAACCAAATAACATAATCCAAACAAACAGTTTATTTAAATTAAAGCCATCACAATAAAACTTTGCCTTTTATCAAATTTGATAACATCTGCAAAGGACAAAACAATATTCAGCTTTTCCCTAACATGTACAAATGTATCTCTTTCCAAGTTTCGTCAAGTTTTTCCAAGTTTTGACAAAAGAAAGATACGGCTCTACGAGATAATGGAAGTTTCGTAGAGGCCGTAGCCATCGCGTAGCTCTCGTAATATACTGCAGACTGGCCTGTGTCACTTAGTAGAATAAAGCTGAAAAAAAATTAAGTAACCATACCAGTTACTATACACAACTACTTTAAGATATTCTGTGTGGGTATCGGAAAATATGTGGCCAACTCTAATATAGTCCTCCTCATCGATTTCGATGACGGCGACGAAGGCTTTCGAAGCTTAACGACTTAAAAGCCGGGACCGTTTAACGTGCCCTCCGAAGCACGGAAGCGCTCAGCTCTTAATGCCACTTGCGGT
Source organism: Scotopteryx bipunctaria (assembly GCA_949320045.1). Lineage (NCBI taxonomy): Eukaryota > Metazoa > Arthropoda > Insecta > Lepidoptera > Geometridae > Scotopteryx > Scotopteryx bipunctaria. Next base: position 3,891,913 of record OX439450.1, on the reverse strand, counting down.
CACCCATCCCAATTTGTGACCGCATATATGTTAATCGCGCAATGTAATATCGTTGCTTGACTTTAACGATCAATCAAGAACGCACCAAACCCAAAATAAATATTTTCGAAACGTGCAAATGTTTCTCCCGCCACCCGCAATCCGCATCTCTCACTGTGGTCGCCAAGAACAATACTTTCGTAAAAAGTCATTACAGTAAGCAATGCAAACTGTAAAGCCTATCTATCCAAGCTATTTACTCGATTTTTTTTGATGAGTAGTGAAATATACATAGACCAAAGGAAAGACACTTATAAAAAATGAAGAATGAAAATGTTCCGTTGTAATTCGTTTTTAATTTACAAACGAACAATAAACCTGATAAAATGCGTGATTCTCCGAACCACGATCTCCATGCAAATCGGAACGGAGGTATAAATATTTATTTCTCATTTGGCTACTTACAACGAGAATCTGGCTTAAAATGTTTCGTTAATGATAGGGCAGGCACAAAGCTTTCGACAAATGACAATCAAAAACAGAACACGTCCACTAAATAAAGGGGCTTGGAAGATTCTGGCGTATTCTGTTATCTGTTGCTATTTTATTTTTTGCCCAAAAATTACGGCCCACTTTATTAGCCACTAGTGCTACACTCATAGTAGCTCTACTCATAGTTTCAAGAGAAAAAGTAGCTTATGTGTTCTTTCGGGCCATAAACTACTTTTATTTTAAGATTCAGCCAATTCCGTTCAGCCATTATGGAATGGAATTGAGTGAAAACAACCAACAAACAAACTTAGTGTGACATTGTTTGATAGATATACGAACAAAAACATACCTAATAAATATATTATGAGTCCCTAAAGTGTCATAGTAGTTATGCAAATCGTTATTGATTGATCGTTGAAGTTAAGCAACATTGTGCGCGGTCACAATTGGGATGGGTGACCGCAAGTGGCATTACGAGCTGAGCGCTTCCGTGCTTCGGAGGGCACGTTAAATTTTCGGTCCCGGCTTTAAAGTCGTAAAGCCATGACGATGGCCTTTATGCGGTCAAAAAACTCCGTCATAAAAGAGTTGGCCACTAACTCATGCGAACTTACTTTTCATGCAAAAAAATTGTAAAATGTCTTTACCTGTGTTTTACTGTAAAACACAGGTAAAGACTAAGTACTTGGTTTAGATTCTTACCGAGTAGTTTAAGTAAAAGTTGACAGCGTACCCGCTGAATTTTTTTGCGCTTGTGTACCGCTTTTCGTTTATCTACAGGGTTTAATTAAACAGTCAAGAGCGTATTAGCGTGCATATCAAACGAGTTGCTATTCATATCTGGCAACATTTCAGGCAGATTAAAAACCGGGTGAAACAATAAATGAGCCACTCTGGCATCCCTTTGAGCACATTCACGTGAGATGAATTGATAAAAGTTAAGGTTAAAGGTCACGTGTGTGCCAGCTTTAGTTAGCCTTATTCGGCCAATTTATGAACATACCTGTATCAATATGAACTGCCTCTATAATCTGGCTTCGTTTGCGATACCCAAATAATAAGTTCGACGACCTCTGTGGCGTGGCGAGCCAGTGCTCAGCTGAGACGCAAGAGGCGCGGGTTCGATTCCTACTACGGAAGAAATGTTTGTATGTTCTGCAGATATTTCTTCCTGCAGAGTCTAGGTGTTGTAGTATTATGTATTATAAGTATGTGTTTAATATAGTAACAAGCTTTGCTTAGTTTTGGGCTAGATAGCGCTGTGTGAAATGTCCACAAATATTTAATTTTATTATCAATTATTATCAATCGGGTCGTCAGCAACTCTCTTTTTCTTGCAGGGCTGTGGGTAAGGGCCTCTAGCTGGACCGATTTCATGATTTTTGATTTGTTAGATTTCTCTCCGCTCCGAATAGCAAAATAACTACCTAATAAAACATTTGAAAATTTGCATAAATATTAATATAAAATAAATAACACCCAACAGGCACATACATAGTCCTGACCCCACACTAGGATTCCCTGTGTCGTGGGTATCAGAAACTACGAGTACCATGGTACCACAACACCCAGACCCGGAAGAAATATTTGCAGAACATGCAAACATTTCTTCCGCAGCGGCAATCGAACCCGCGCCTCTTGCGTCTCTGCCGAGCAATCGCCCGGCACGCCACCGAAGCCGTCTATTATTAACTCTAAGGCGGAACTGCGGGTCAGCTAGTGATTCCATATTTGTTTGTTACAGGCTCGTGCAGAGGTGATCAAAGGCACAGAATGTGACGCGAGCGCTCCCCTATGACGTGATGCAACTAGTAATGCTAAACTTCTTGATCATGTTCGACGTTGTCTTCATATTCTTTCTGTTCCTGATCGCTGTCACGTGTGTAATGAACTACATGCCAGGGAAGAGTAGGAGGCAAGAGGTGACGGAAGATGAAGTAGACGATGACGTCATACCTCCTCCCCCGCTGTTCGATGACGAGCCACCGGCCAGTCGGGACACGTACGTCGTGATAGCACCACCTCTCGTCAACTCGAGGGTCAAAGATGGATGTCCTGTTCATGTTGTTTAGGATAAGCACTGATATAGTTATGTGAGTATTAACTAAATAAAACTAAGCACATTTTTGATAACAGTATAGAAACAACTAGGTATCCACTTTTATTTGTTGCATTAAGCTTTCTAAATGGCCATAATTTCATTGTCTGATGACTGATGAGCTATTGGATACGAGGGTTTTTATGAATATAATAAATTTATAGCCTCCCAACCGTGAGTCTGTAAACATCGTGGGAATAGCCTGACTTAATGGTTTCCTTATTTTATTAGAACCATTTACCTGGTTCAATACTACTGCGTTTCCAATATATTCTAAGCGTAACATTTTAATATATCTCAAAATTATCGCCATCATGAACTTTTCAATAAAATTAAAAGGTCAAGCTTATTCCCTAGTTGAATGAAACTTTTACAACGCTTTATTTTATCGTTCCAGATCAACGTAGGAGTTTATTACGAAGAAGCCTTATGATGTAGATGTCGACAGTAGACATTTTTTACCAAATAGTCATTTTAAATAAATTCTTGTTGAAGACTACGAGACGAGATGCGGAAATTTGGGACTCAAGTGATGGTATGAGATTGAGAAGTATTTGGCTTTTGGATATCAACGTATAGTTTCATAAATTTTACAAAATATTAACTTATTCAAGAAACAGGAATAAACTAGTAAACAATAACCTACAGTTTGAATAGTATAGGGGTTGAATTAACAAATAGAGCTACTAGTTAAATATCAACTACGTTATTATTGTTATTGGCTGCCTCATCAAATATTGTTTAAATAACTATGTAGGTAACCACTATGCCTACAAGGACCTCAGTTTATTTATATAAGTAAACAATAATACTTGTACATTTTATAACTTGCTACTAGTGTTCAAAGTTTGCGTCAGATATTTGCAATTGCTTGTTATAATCAATGTGACTGAATGTAGATAAAAATAGAAATATAATATTAGTGGGTAATTATAAGTTTATCTGTTTGTACTGCTAATTATGATAAAAACTTTGTTATTTTTTGTGCTATCAAAGTGATATTTTATGTGCATGAAATCCTAAAGCTCGATAGGTTTTTGTACTGTTTCTTCGAACGACGTTTAAATTTACGAATCTCATTACTTTTTCATGTTTCTTACCCTTAGCGAAGCTTTTGATAGCTATTAAACCATGTTAACCGCCAGCAGTGTAAAGTCCTCCATCAGTTGCAAATAATTTGTCCGTTCTTCTAAAGCTTTGCAAACACTGAAATTGTTTCAAATAATTATTGTCAACGTAATATACGTATTTGAACAGATATCTTAATTATATGAGATGAGAATTTCCAATTCCTTGGTAAACCTATATTAATTAATTAAACAATCAGACATACAGTTTCATAGACTAATATGTATCGTCTATTCTATGAATAATACCTACTTTTATGATATTGTTTTGTTTTTAATGTAATTCTTATTATTATTTGTTATGTTAATTGTTTTTGTCTCTTTTTTTATGATACTTACCAATCGTATGAAGTAAATGAATCTAATTAAACAAGTTACTTCAGAATCGGTTTTAAATTACTTTATATATTACATTGATTTCAGAATTTACATATAATATGGTTCTAAGTGTTAAGAGATATGAATTCGGCTATTAATGCAAGCATTTAGTAGTATTTTAGAAATAAGAAGTATTTTAATAAAGAAGACAATACGATGTATTACGAAAATTTTCATATCATTCCGTTTAGTCTATAAATTATATTATTAGAAACGTTCTGTAATCAAAAAAATATATTTTTAATTTTGTGATATTGACGATTTGCATTATAAATTTATAAGTTATAGATAAAGGTGTTTGGTAAACTCTTTAGAAAATAATAAATTTTATGTTACTTATTACTCAAATGTGTATTGATAGTAAATAAAATAAACAGATAAGATAATCTAAAATCTAATGGAAGATAACCTCAATGACATCTTAGTAAAAAAACGGCCTACTTCAATATGTTATTTCAAAGTCTAAATTTATAAAAAATATGAGTTCCTTACTTTTTTATCATTGTTTACTACTAGGTGCCTCTTGATTATTTATAAATTATGGTATCTAGGCTAGCTACTCACGTAGGTATTGTTATCACCTAGATAAAAACACTATAACCATTTGTACAAGTAATTAGGTACCTGAAATTCTATCATTGCTTTACGCTGGAATACTTGATAAAACATACTATTTAATTATATATTTATTCCAATTAATTTGATCAAAAGGTACCTAAAAGAAATAGAAATTATAAAACATAAAATACACCATGTGATATAATATATACACATTTTTTAAATGTAGTTATAGAAATCTTAAAATTGTTTGGAAATTATTGTTAAAATAATGTCACCAGAAGGACGCCTAATAAATTATGTGTATAATTAATAAAAATGCACTAACGCAATGTCGTCATGCACACGTTGTTTTATTCAGGGGCTTACATAAAAACGTTATAAAAGGTAATTTCCCAATACCTCAAGAATTTCCTTTAATCATTTTTTAAGCTCTGTTAGAACAGGAAAAATGATTTATAGGTATTTTGAATAAACAGAAGTGTCAAACATACTTTTCATTTTAAAACAACAATGAGACATCTGAAGGCATCTACTGATAAAGTACAAAAGAAACGAAGTGTCTAATTATACAGAGTGAGGAGGCATTGCCTACATCCGCCCCTTAAAGCGGGGGCATCGGGGAAGAATGTGACATTTCTGTTTACATTAGATGAAGACAAGCTTGCCTAGCAACTCGGACTAAATCGTATCTATACCTACCATCCTTTATAAAAGAGGCACGATCATTAAAAAAGCTGACCAAGGCTTTATATGAATTGTTCGTGACAAAATATCCATAACTAAACACTTCTGGAGTTATCCATTTGTATCAAAGGTTCGAAAATATTAAGCTTTTTTTTAAGTGATGATCAGTTACAGTTAGTCGTATCCTTGTCAACTTCAAAATATCTAATTATATTTACAGTTAATTTACTCGTATTTTGTATAACGTAAAAGTTTTCTCTTACGTTACTGACAGACTGACTGACTGACAATCAAAGAAATGCCTAAACTATAAATCCTAAAAGCATGAAATTTTGATTGTGCCTCTTATATGATGTAGGATGCACAAAAAAGGGATTCCTGAATTCTACTCCTAAAAGACGCAGCGGAAAGGTAAAGTTTGTTTAAAAACTTAACCCTGACAAAGTCGCTGGGACATTCCACCAGTCGAGAAAAAAAAATTCGATAAAATAAATACAGCAGTAAATACTTACAATTAATTTACACCAATCTGCAGTGTCAATAAAATGTCAGGATAATATTGAGAGCCGAGAAACACCTGTGACAAAACAGAAGTTTCGAGGTAAAATCGATAGAGTAGCGCAAGACTGCTCATAAATACACATTTTCTGCCCCAAAGCTCGGCCGTTCATATTATTTCACCTGTATAATAGCGACGGTTTTCGACCCTTTTGTGCCAATGTCCTTTATATTTTTATCTTTATTTATTCCGATTCTAAATTCAAAATGTTGAATAATGTAGTTAATAATTTACTCAAGTTAGTCGAGGCACAGAATAAATTAAAGTAATGGTAATGAAACACAGAAAATAATGTTAGAAGCTTGTCAAAGTACTTCTACTAATTATGTAACAGATTTTTTCAGACATGAGTAAGTATAAGTAGACGCTTTCCAAAATACTTCAGAAAGTATTTAAAAATACAAGTGGCTAGCCCAATTATAGGAAGCAATTATGAACCACCCTACTTAGGCTTTGCAAATTACGTTCCCAATTTTTGAATGCTTTTAGCATTTTTCTTTTGAAATCACGTAAAGATCTCAGAGAAATGCTAAAAGACACGACATTAAAGGCTGTTTTCTATCTAAAAAAAATGTATTGACCGACTGACTAACAATCGCATAGCCTAAACAATAAATCTTAGAAGCATAAACTTGAACGGTATGTTGCCCTTTTAGTAGGTATTTTAATAATATAATTTTTTTTTACGGTCAAATAAATTTTATTTAGAACACAGTTACAAAGACAAACTATAATAACATTAAAAACTTTAAGGTAGTATAATAATAAGAAATAAAAATGAGCTCAGTTTTTTATCTACTAATATAATATAATGTCTTTTTAATGGAATAAGAATATTTTTTTCGAAGTTCAGCTCCTAGAAGACGCAGCGAGAAGATAAAGTTTGTAATTAAAAAAAAGCAACAGAGACGAAATCGCGAGGTGTTTCTCTCGTCTTCACATAAAAGAGGACGTTGCGACTCCAACTAGAAGTTAGGTGCTTTCAAAGTTCTCGAGCATAGTTTGGAAACGAGCTATTGAAAAGAAATGCATTTTTCAGCATAGAGGTAAGTATCTTGAGCGGTGCTGCTAAAGAGAAACTTCAGTGATTTGTGTCCATTACATCAGAGCTTAAATCATCATCAACATCACTATAAAAAGGCAGAGCACGACCGGATTCGAACCCATGACCTTAGAATCGGATGGTTTTCGTCTTAATACTTAAAATTTGATTATTATCAGAGCTTATCTACCTATCTACAAATATAATAAAACCGATTTTATATATTTGAGCATCAATCACGGCGCAGCGGTTGAACGGTTTTGAATGAAACTTTATATGTAGTTATGTAGGTACATACATAATACTCAGCCTAACTGGATGTATTTTTCGTTATTACGATGAAATCGCTTTAGATTTTTGTATATAAACCTCACAACATAGGTTTTTACACCTTAATTTAACTATAAGTACTGCTTAAAAGTTCTATAAAAATGTAAATGACAAAGTAAATTTTAGGTTAAGTACCTACTGACTGTTTGATTACATAAATTTGTATCTCCAGTTTGGCTGAATTACTCGTATAATTTACAGCATAACTTATCGTAACATGCGAGCAAAGCCGCGGACGTAAGTTATTAGTACGCTATATTTGCAAAACTGCGCGGGTATCAGTTAGTTAATAATAAGTTAACATATAAGGTTAACATATAAATAAATATAAATATGTTAACATATAAATAAATAAATAACACCCAACAGTCACATACATAGTCCTGACCCCACACTAGGATTCCCTGTGTCGTGGGTGTCAGAAACTACGAGTACCATGGTACCACAACAGCCAGACCCGGAAATATTTTCAGGACTTGCAAACATTTCTTCCGCAGCGGGAATCGAACCTGCACCTCTTGCGTCTCTGCCGAGCAATCGCCCGCCATGCCACCGAGGCCGTCATACGTTATACAGAGCATACGAGTACCTACGTTGTACAATATACCGGGAAACAGTCAGTAACTGATGGTATTGCAATGGAGCCAGTCGCAAGTGTACACAAGTCTCATCTCATTCACTCACAGAGCTCACGCCGGATTGAACACTCGTGCAAATTACGCGCCTCGTCGGACGTGTCAGCATCAGAGCTACACTATACTCCAAGCCCTAGAACCCAATTCTCGCTTAATTCGATACTTACGTGATATGATATCATATCGCTACTTATATCCATTATCATATCGATCCCATGCCAAAAAGCGTATTCTCAAGCATAATAAATCAAATTATATCTTCCGTTCTCTTCAGTATATTTGTTTTTGCTGTAGTAAAGGTTCTAGTATGTTCCATCGTGAGGTCCCGATGCAAACATTTCTCTCATAGCGGGAATCATACCCGCGCCTCTCGCGTCTCAGCCGAACCCTTACCCACCACGTCACTGAGGTAATCAAAATAGATAGATTACTTAATTCAGGCGTGAATTTACAGAAGTCACATATTATTGGGCTACGTTTATTTTTTAAATTCGATCTCTTCTCGTTGCGTAGAAAAATGGTTTCCATGCTTGGAAAATTATAACATTTCAAGATCGTATGATTGAACATCGGATGTTCATGAATTAATTGACTGCATAATGTTTGTTTATTTGTTATTCTTTTAATAGTTTATACTAAAACTGTGCTATATCCGTCGTTAGCCAACAAATGCAGCGACCCTTCATAATTCCTGCAGCATTATGAAGCTTTGTGAAAATCTTTTTGGTCGCTCATTTCATAAAATATGTAACTATGTAATTGAAATGTTGCCTTCACGGGTGGGAATTCACTCTATTATGTTTCTGTTAACGTTGGTAGACTTTTCTGAAGTTTCCTTTTGACTTTTTTCTGGGTAACGACTCTTTTTGATAAGTTAAGCATTAGTTTTGGTTTAAAATTACAGCTCTTGAGAAGACACTTTAATTATTCAAAAGCATTATTATTAAATTTACAGAAGGAAACTTAGAACTAAGATAAGTATAACTTACAAAATACAAAATGAACTATCGGGCTATCTAAAGACTGCTGCAAACGGTCTATAGGTAGCTTAGGCTCGTGCCTAAGACGCTGGCCTTATTGCCGCGCTGAATGGCAATACTGATCCGTTAAGCCAAATAAGAACCAGCTCTTGGATCGCGCATTGCTTTGACCAGACGCCCTGAAAGAATTTTGAAAACGCGGTTTGCACCCGTGCCCCACCGACCTAGGGTCTCGACCCCAAAAGGCTCAAATACATAAGCCTTGAGGAGGTTTGCATATTTGCGTTTTTTGCAAAAGTTACTAAAACATTTAAGTCAGACCAATGCCGCAATTGTTATAGATATTAGAGCAGAATGAGTAATTTTGGGTTCAATGTAAACGATGTCAAGATGTCCATTATCCCACGTCCCGCCGCTCCCGACTTGCTCCGCAAACCGTAAATGTATAAGGGCTTGAGTTATTATGTTTTACCTATTACACTACTGTTCCTAGTTACAAAGCTTAGAGAAATAAGGCCGCAAATCTCTATCAAAGGGACGGCAAACACAGTGCGGCAGGGGCAATCAATGCTATAAACGAGTCTGCGGTTCGTGTCCACAGACTATGAGGTTCATTTAAAAACGCCACTCGAAATTTGTGAAAACTATACAAGGTCCCATTCTGTTAGATAGTGACAGGACGAATTTTAAACAGTGTTATAACTAGTAGTTCGCCCCAAACTGAAATCTCGCGCGCCATGTCCTCAATCCGCAAGTTTAGCATTCACGACCTGAGGTTTCTTGTAGGTACATAATATATAGTCGTCCTTTTTGCCAATGAATAAACTGTCTCGAACTAAAAAATCCGCAGCTTAGTCAGCTCCGCACGTAATGACCATGTCTTTCCTGTGGATAAGGCCAACTAAGCTCAGAGAATGGTAAACGTGCTAGGAAAGCTTACTCCTTCTGAACCGGGCTCTACAGCGTGCCGTTTTGTCAAAGTAAGCACGTAGGTAAGAACTTAATCTACTTATGGCAAGGTTTTCTTTATAAATTCGTTTTTGAAAACGTTTATACTAGCTGAGTTCATGATCGGACCATAAAGCAAGATCGTAAAAACGGTATTCTTCAGGCGTCAATAACACTAAAGTGGCTGTTACTGCAACCATAATGTATAGAGGTTACGACGAAGATTGTAAATCGACACCCATAAACATTAAGCACTTGAAAAGGTCATAAAATTTTTGTTTACTCAGTAGGTTACAAGAGTAGGTAAATACCAATTAAGTGTAGGTAAAATGAGTTCGGCGAAACTACTGAACTCTGAAAAGCGAGACGTCTTTTCAACACGACTCAATATGAAGGCGAAATATCTGAATATAAAGACTTCTTTTAGTTTTGAAAACGCATAGTGATATAAGTTTCGGCTGGTTTTTGTAGGCAATCTTTCCGTACATACATATACATAAAATCACGTCTGTTTCCCATAGGGGTAGGCAGAGATCACGGCAATCTTTCCAAACTCCAAAAATCGCTATTGTACATAGTTTTTTGAATTTCAAAATTGAAATTTTTACTTTAACGAAATACTGGGGCATTATTCTCTACATAATAAAACTCATTTATAGCTATCTAAAAAACCGGTCAAGTACGAGTCGAATTCCCACGTTTAGTAATAGGGTCCCTTCGCTTACGGAACCCTAAAAACAGTAATGTACTATTTTGGTATCCATTATGACAATTTTCCCTACTCCCTGAAAATCACATCACGTAATACGTAATACGTCATTTCTACAGGCGCAAACGCAAATGAACCAACTGGACGCATCAAAGGAAAATCTAAGCCGTAGTTATTTCAAGCTTGTTTTGAAGTCTTTGGCAGCGTGTTATAAAAGTAAGAACTCGCTTGTTAGTTTAAGTAAACACATAGGTTTTAAAACTGATTTCACCAGTATAATCAAACCAGAACATTCAGTTGTGCTTACTTTAGAATCAAGTCGAAGTTGTACTACTGTACCGTTCTAATTAAAATGTAAATTTTCCAACCGTCCACTCAGCAGATTTCTTTGTCCGTAAATTAAAAAGCTTAGCGAATTTTTCACGGAAAATTCTGGTCACGTCCCGCCTGTTGACTTCAGGTGGCTTTTGATCAAATACAATAATCCAAGCACTATATAAGATGTTTTGCTCGTGAGCTTGCAAATTACTCTCAACAATAATCGATTATTGTAATAGTAACGAATATTGATAAGTAAGTAAGTTCGTATGAGCTTGTGGCCAACTCTTGTAATGAAGTTTTTAGACCGCCTAAAGGCCTCGAATATTGATAATATGGCCTAAGGACACGGCTAGTATACATTTTCTTTAAATTAAAGTTAATTTACTTAAACAACCAATAGAACCAATAGAATTTCAGTTCAAATACATAAGGTCATTAATTATTACGTTAATAATTGAACTTTTGATTTGTCAGGCTTTTATCCTCCAAAACTGGTGCTAACAAAATTTATAGAGCACTCAGGGGTGACATTTTCGCTATAACAATTAACTTATTCTTAAGATGTTTCAATTAACAGTTATTTATAAAGCTTTGAATTACCCAAGTGAAACATAAATTGTCATAAAATTATCAAACATGTATTTTCTACTTCAATATATAAAAGTCGCTAAAATGACTAGGTTGGTCGAAGCATATTGAATTGACAAAAAACATCAGCTAGCTACTAAGCAAATAGGCACATCAACTAAGGTTAGGCTAAATACAAATTAATAGTTTGGAAAAAGACCCGACTACGCGGAACAAAAGGATATAAAGGTATCCTTGACTTAAAAAAAAAAAGAAGTGACTGTTAGTGTAACACACTAGTATAAGTACATCGGCTTTGACAAACTTATCGCGTGGCGTTGCAGGTTAAGTTTTGTTACAGATGACAGAGACAATCATAAAAAGACTAATTTTTTAATCAGTAGAGGACAAATTTCCCGAAACATGTGTTGCTAGGGATGCCGGACAAAGCCGCCGAAGATGCCGGACGACGTTGGATAATGTTACTTCGACAGACCTCTAGTCTCGAGACTTTTTTTACTAGACTAATAGTGCGATCGTTCGACATCTCTAGCGACGATTGTGTAAAGTTCGCTGCATTATTTATAGCCGGTCTGTATACTTTAGCTGACTTTAGCATTAGTTCTAAAGAAAATCGTCGGCATCCCGGCACCAGGCGCTGCAATAATAAATCTGAACTGGAACGCGGCGATAAGGAGTGCAGACGTCGGAATGCAAGCTTGCCTTTTGTGTGCGCTGCCAGAAAAACCGCGGGAACCCCATTGTACAGCTTTAATCCTGCTGCGAGCGAAATAGGAGCTTTAAGATAAAAACTCTGTAAAAATCTTTCGCATACTTAGTTGCTAGTACTACTAGTCGTGTCACCTGTTTTTTCAAACCAGTGTGGTGGGATTGTGAAGTGCGCCTCAACGGCTCCTTTCATGCACTTGACACATGTTTTCGAACTTTTAGGTTTTACAACATGCCGATTTCCACACGATGTTTTCTTGAGAGTACTGGTTACGCACCAAATTTTTTTAAACAGAAAAATCCATTGTTGCACGAAAATTTCAACTGTCTACCTATTACGGTTCATGAGATACAGCTTGCTGATAGACGGACAGACAATCGGATAGTGGTGGCGTAGTAACAGGGTCCAGTAGGCACCCTTCGGGCACGGAACTCTAAAAATCAAAACAAGAGAAACTAAAGGTTTGATACATGACTGCCTAATACGCATGCTTAAAACCCCCAGTCCCCATCGAACTGGGAGAGCCAAACGCATCAATTCCAAGGGCGCATATTGTTCTACCATCTGGTAGCTGAGGTAAATCTTCGGCTATGACAAGCACACCGGCACTTCAGAACAATGAACGCGGGCGCCATGCCAAATTGCGCCGACTGTAGAACGCATTGTTTGTGAATGCAACCGAAATTCATTATTTAATTAATGGTCAGTACTACAGACTTCTACAAATTCTCTCATTGAATTTCCTTTTACGAAAACATATAGTAATTATACATTACTTTTGACTTAAATATTAAGAATCTCTGTCTATAATAAAGTACGTCAAATGCCAATTTGCACTTCCAGCTCCTCTGATGTTGCAGGTGACCATCAGGTTAGGTATTTGCCCCATCTCTCATAAAAAAAATCCATCTTGGGAGTGGCTATAAGTTTTCTTATGATACTTTGTGGTTTTACCCATCCCGTTAGGGATACGGGCATGATAATATATGTATGTAGTTCGAGCACTAAAAGAAAAGCAAAAAAGATTACCCCCCCTCTTTTCAGTCGGGTAAATAGGACAAGTAATCTCTTGACAGGACTTTGATTTAATTATTTGTGCAGGGAAGGTCCAGAATGAAATTAAAATCTACTAACGTAATTTGCACATTCCTGAAAGTAGTTGGATATTTTATAAGTACCTAAGTACATACACCTTCTGAGTTAGGAAACCGCTTAGTTTAAAATTCGCTGAACATTCTTATAAGAAAACAATCGTAGAAAGCTACGGGTCGTATAAAAATATTCCAGATACCACCCGCAAAGAGCAAGCGTGGAGATATTAAATTCTTTCTGAAACGGTCACCTACTGCGAAATGTAGGTCTGAAAATGACTCTTATTTGGATCCTATACCGAAATTCCATTATCTCATCATTGTTCTGTTTGAACAATGGTTTTAAAAGATCTGAAAGGTCGCTAGTATCTGTATATCTGTCTGTCGCATCGTAGCACCAAAACGAATGAACCGATTCTGTTTAAAAGCTAATGTGATCGAGATGGTTCTTAGCTATAGTTTATGAAGTTTGAAGATTATGAGCTCATTTCCTATTCGATCAAAGGATCTTTCGAACTTTCACAGGTCCGATTGATTGTTGATGTTCTGTTTGGGGATCGGGGGTTATTTTTTATTTTTATTTAATAGCGTGCTAATGAATATTTTACCCTATTTCGGCGCAGTTGCACATACCATGATCGGAAAAACTGAAACGAGCAAGGATTTATTAATTTTTATTTCAGAATTTCAGCTAATATTATTCATTTTCATGTTAGCTTAAAAAGTTATATATCCTTCCTTATCCTTACTAATATTATAAACGCGAAAGTTTGTATGTGTGGATGTTTGTCACTCTTTCACGCAAAAACTAATGAACGGATTTGAATGAAACTTGGAATATACATAGTACATGTGCTGGATTATCATAATAGGCTATTTTTTATCTGAGTACCACGCGAGCAAAGCCGCGGGCGGCAGCTAGTTTCCCATAATTGTTGAGTAGCAGATGCCTCATAAGTAGGTATAATAGACTCTTATTCACTGCGCATGATAATGTACCTACCAATGTTTCTAGTAATGTCAAGGTCTGTTCTGTTCAGATATGCGTTGCATACGTTGCATTCGCATACGAGTGTATAAATGCTAGTTTCATTTAAAATTAACTTTTTGTCTCCCGTGTAAAAAGCACTAAAAGCGAGTTTCAATGAAAGTTTCCGTCAGCCCTCGGTTACATTGTTTGTTAGCCTTATTATATTGACTGTGCACTACCCGCCCGCAGGCAAACAAAGCATCATCACGTTTATAACTCATAATAGCTGCACAGGCAGCTCAAGCCAGCTGGCTCAGACCTCATACCATCCCATTAACCAACCCCCTTTCACCCCTCAAACTTAAATGAAAATTTGAGGTTATGCTGACCGAAAACGATGTCTAGTGAATCAAAGGGAAAATTGAATTAAGGATACAAATCGTTTATCATCTGCTCCAGTGATGCGGGTAGTGCAGTCCTCCGAACCTGCATAACACGGCACAAGTACATGCTCACCTCCATGCTTCGGCTTTCTGGTTGCCATTGGCGACCAGCCTCAGCCACTCTGGTTCGCACGGGCCCCACCGTCTTGTTAAAGCGGGCGGGGGCTGCTCTCCCTCCGCGCCTCCGGCTTTGTAAAAACCCTTTAGTGTAGGACAGAGTCCACGTGGAATCGGGGTGGGCGGATCGGTTTTGTGATCGGTTTTCAAGGCAATTAGGCAATCCAATAAAATGAGAAACAATACAATGAGTGATAATTTAGGTCTGATTGGTCAAACCCCGATTTCATCAAATTAAGTGTTGGGTTTGACTGTTCAAGTAGTCTTTCCTAGGGTTAACCAAAAATTCGTTAGTCAAAAGTAGTAAAAAAGTAGAAAGTCTATATAATTTGATTAACGAATAATCAAATTCAAAGTATGTCAGATATAGCAGTAAAATCTATATAAAATTAAAAATAAATTTAGGCTTAACACCTGCGTTTCATAGTATTATCTATAGAATCTAATTCAAAAAATTTGTAGGTAGTATTTCAATATTTGTACCTATTATTACATACTAGTTACTCGTGTCAATTATTTATATTTTAACAAGTGAGGTGAAAAATATGCATCTCAAAGGTTAATTTTGTACACTTAACCCTTCTCTTGGAACTTTGTAGATTCTACTACAAGAGTTTTATCATATGATATGGTGGTACAGCTGTTTATAATTGAGCTGTCAGTCCACTGAAATTAAAAGGCAATTTATCATTTTCGCGGGCATTTGCCGAAACGTCATTATTCATTTCGATTCTTGAAAAGCGTAAAGGCTCCCTTGTGGAGTTTTTATCAGAACTCTTAACCCAAATTCTCTTTGTGATGGGAACTGGTTAAGTGTTTGGTTGATTTATTTGTATTTGCTTATCACCAGACGGTGTTGTTGAACGTCTCAACTCAAGGTTAGTTTCAATGAAAAGATTTTAAATACTTTCTATGAAACTATCTTAATGCCGACGTTCGACAAACTACGTCATTTTCCTTGATGGACCTTCTGATACGGAGCGATTCATTTTACCAACTGTAGACCAAAATTTATCAAAGCAATATATATTTAATATAATAGCAATAACTATTTTACAAAATACAAAAGAAACAATCGAGCTATCTAATAACTGTTGCAAATTGTCTGCAGATAGCTCACCTGATCCAGACCATCAGTAGATGGAAGCGTGCTTAAGTGCTATTGCTACGCTGAATGGCAATACAAGTCTTCTAAAAATTATGTTTAACAATGTAATCTGTTAAAAGCGTTTAACGTAATGAACTCTATGGTAACAACTAAACAAGCATACCAATGACGCATAAAAAGCATTTTTTTCTAATTGTTATGGCTTTTTTAACATGACGTCAAAACTAGCGGCGTTTTACAACAAACCAAGGTCTTACCTGCGTAAATCTTAAAAAAAATCGTAAAAGTAAATAATCGTAAAATTAGTCTCTACAAATTATAGCAACAAGGAAATATAGGATGTTGGCTAGCATTCATTCTGCATTATTTTGCTTTCAATTTTACGTTTTCTGCAACAGCTCTATAACAATTATAAGAGTTGGCTTTGAGAGCTTAGCTTTGGGGAAATTCTATCGAGGTATGTTTAAAAGTTCTATGTTTTATGAGTTCGGAAATGTACCTTCTATGATTGTGTTTTTTTAAATGTTATAATGTATTATGATGTGTGTGTACTTAAATAAATAAATAAAAGTTGACCATAATCGATGATATAAGAAATTATTTTTTTT
Organism: Scotopteryx bipunctaria; assembly: GCA_949320045.1. Taxonomy (NCBI): domain Eukaryota; kingdom Metazoa; phylum Arthropoda; class Insecta; order Lepidoptera; family Geometridae; genus Scotopteryx; species Scotopteryx bipunctaria. The sequence continues at coordinate 3,875,436 of OX439450.1, read as the reverse complement.
AAGATATAAATTATTATGATTTATTTTTATACCTACTTTTTGTAAAGTGGTTCAGATTGAAAACCGACACCTACTAACGCTATTTGAAGATCTATCTATATAATGCATGAAATGACCCTCTTGAGGCGCACTTTAATCTTTACCACTGGTTTGAAAGAACTAGTGACACGCAAAGTAGAATAGTACCTCCCTATGTACCTATAGTTCTGACAGTTAACTACTTAAATCAGACTCCTGCGGGAGGTCAGTAAATAGTCGGTAGCGTAGTCATTATGTGGACGGAAGGAGCGATTTAACAGCGTATGCATTCAATATAAATTACCATCAGGCCCCATATGTACATCGCAGGAGGGGCCTGAGTTAACTGGCTGACCTAAAGTCAAGTTACAAAGCCTTCAATTTATCAGGAAATAAAAGACGAAACTTTGGAAGACACTCACCCTTACTTATTTTTGACAAATGACTACAAATTATTTACGTACCCCTTTACGAAACTTTACTAACTAAGCTAGACAAGTATTTTTTATAATCAATTTTGAAATAAACTTTTTTCCGCTTCTTGTTTCGGCATTGGGGAATGATGAACGAGCGAAACCTACAGGTGAAAATGCAGGTAAGCAAAGAAGCTTAACAAATTATAACTATATACACCTATATAGATCAAAAATTAGTTTCACCAACACCAATATTATGTTACTCTAACTTCATAATCAAAAACGAAACTATCAAGATTCTGTAACAAATTATTTAGACAAAAACATCAAATCCTCCTACTTAAATAAAACTTTATCCCACATAAAATAACAGATATCTATTTATTATTCAGAACTATTCGTAAGCCAATAATGTGTAAGACACCCGTACTGTGAGAAAATGTGTTTTGTGTCAACCCCTTTCTTGCTACAAATAGGGTTAGTAAAATAAGGTTTAGATTTTAACAACGGGTCACGTTGGGTTTCAATGAAAATATAGAAAGGTCGAATGAAATTCAATTTGAATTCCGTCGGTTGAATTCTGAGTGGCTTTAACTCTTTCTAATAAAATTCACTCCACCGAAATAGATTGTGGAATTAGAGACAATGAAGTATAAGGTCTGAGAAGTTAATACATCAAAAACACGATACTTAAAAATAAAAAAAAAGCTTTTACTTTAGACTACTGCTAGGGAATAATTTTGATTTGAAATTATGGTCGCTCTTTTCGAAGCATTCAATTTGACGTTTGAAGATGAATCATAAAATATTCTGAACCTGAAAGTTGTTGTGTGTACCAACACCCAGCGGTTGTCGGTTCTTCACCCACGATTAGGCTAGGTAAAGTTAACAAATCATTTAAAGGGCAATGTATACGCTTCTATAACAATGTCCCAAGCGAGATGACAAATTTATTCAAAACTCTATTAAAACGAAAGTTGTTTAAAAAAAGCTTACTATAAAATATCCGATTATATAGAAGATAAAAATGCTTGGGACTGAATAATGCTCCAACTCCTTTTATAATACACGATTGTAAAGGGATCATTTTCCAAAAAAATTGCCAAGCGTGGTTTTTTACCTGTATCTTCCACCCTTAGTATAGTTACGAATCCTATCCTTCAGAGAGCCTCCGATCATAGTTCTTTCCATAGCTCGCTGAGTGACTTTGAACTGGTGGACTAGCCGTACTGTGAGTGTCCGATCATTATGTCATTATTAGGTATGCAAAAACCGACGAGCAAGCATGAAAACTGTGATGAGAGTGAATGAAGAAAGTCTCTGCCTACCCCTTTGGGAAACGTGACAGTATTTATTTATTGTTTTAGTATACATGAAGCCCGCAAGGTTTGACGCAGGTATTCATTTGGCATTATGCCTGTGCTCATATTTAAAAGTTTTTTTTATTACAAGCAAAGTCCTGCTTTTTTGTGCCTGTGGCGATCTGAACGGTATTGAGGGCAGAAACCCCAAGTTTTCATGAACAAAAATCGTACAAAAATGTTTTTCCAATAATCACTTAGAACTCTTTCGAAAACCATTTTTATCAAATAACACGAGTTTTACAAACATAACTAAAATAGATCGTTCCGACGATCCATAAATATTAGATTGAAATCTGTCTCGGAATCCGTGGAAATATTCGAAGTATTTTCGTATCGGCAAGTGGGTACGAAAGCCTGTTTTCATAGTCTAAGGCTCCAATACGATAGGGCTACCAACTTGGACGAAGCTACCAAGCACCGACTAAACAAATGAAAACCAATAGGTAAAAGGCTAGAAAATATTTGTAATATTTGGAAAAAGGTGAAAGGATTTTAAGTGCGCCTGTGCGCCTCAAAGAGGCTCATTTCGTGCACTTGACACATGTTTTCGAACTTTTTTATTTTTGTTCTTCGACATGCCGGTTTCCTCACGATGTTTTCCTTCGCCGTTAGAGAGTATGGTATAAGCGCACGTCAATTTTTCTATTAGAAAAATCCATTGGTGTACGACCGGATTTGAACCCTCGACCGGATCAGAAGGCGGGGTTGTGTCATAAGTTTCCTCCTCAGGCTTAATTAGATCTTTATCCATTTACTTACTTATCTAGGCACAATATAATTTTCTGTGAATTAACATGTTATTTTAAAGAATGAACGGCCATCTAACGAATGAACAAACAAGCCGAACAAACAAATTTGTCATCCTCGAGGATAAGGATTAGGAAATCCGGTCCCGTCTTAGAGAACCGTAATTTCCGGTGTTTTTTGCCAAAGGAACCGAGTTTCCAGGGTTTTCGGTTACACCGAAAAGTTAGTTAGTTCGTAATTAAGTGAAACCTGAAAGAAAAAGAGGAAAATGAACTAAAACTCTATGGTTGTAGTTTGATTAAATCAGGTATTAAACTCTTTGTAATATAATCTAACTAACTCTAACTCTTCTAATATCATAGAGCATTTTTGTTCTTAAACTAATATAATCACCTGGGATTACCCAGAAGCATTAAAGCTTTGTTGTGCTTCGTTAATTTTTTTTTTTAATTTGACTGATAGTGTTTTATTCCTATAACTCAGTCAAGTCAGTGCTGGACTGTCACTCTGTAATGTGACAGTCCAAACTTGGATGACTGATGAATGGGATCGTTCGTTTTTAGGGTTCCGTACCCGAAGGGAGCCAACGGGATCCTGTTACTGTCCGTCCGTCCATCCGTCCGTCCGTCTGTCTGTCGGCGGACTATATTATAGTCAGACAGACAGATGGACAAATATTTTCTCATGAACGGTAATAGGTTGAGAGTTGAAATTTTCACAGTAACAATAAATAATAAATAAAACAAAAAGGAGACCCTATACAAGAAATATTTATGTACAATGGTAAGGAACCCTTCATGTGCAAATACGACTCGCACTTGACCGGTTTTTTTGCACACTAGTTTAAATCTATAGTAATAATAAATATTCGTGGACATTTCACACCGCGCCATCTAACCCCAAACTAAGCAAAGCTTGTACTATAGGAACCAGATGGCTGAGAGAATATTTAAATACATACGTATAATACATAATATTACAACTCGCAGATCCTGAACAAATATTTGGAGAAGATGCCAACATATCTCCCATGCGGGAATCGAACAAGCGTCTCAGCCGAGCACTCACCCGCCACGCCATCGAGGTCGTCAAGATCAAGTATCCCATATAAATAACTGAATCCCTAATTCCGGTTCATTTTAATCTATCAATGAATTTTATGTCACTGAATTTCTTAATAACAATTTATTTATATACTTTAAATGAGTATTAACTGGGGCTTTGACTTTGAGCGATCTTCTACCCAGCGGCACCCAAGTAGCCTTTGTTATAACTATCTGTCAGTCAGAGGTACCCTTAGTACCTATCCCTAATTTTAATATACAAGGTACCCAATCTCTGGGCGGAAATGAACCCTGAGGGACACTCGATTGAAAATACTATCAAATTAGTCAGCTTTCACAAACTCCCTTAATAAGCTTTAAAGGCAGCGTCCGATTGGTTACTTTTGGATTTGGAATCGAGTGACTAGTTTTAAAGAGACAGGAAAGTTACCTTTTTGTACAGTCGCCAACACAAGATATTATTATTATTATATTATCACAAACTTGCTGTAACTTTTTGCTGTAAATTCTTTATTAAAGGCCCTAATTTTTTTAGTATAAGATTTATGCAGCGTCAGGAGGCTACTTTTGCGTACACTAACGGGATCCGGGAGAATTTGCTGAACTCAGAGATACTGTAACTTTCTACCAGCGAAAGAATTTACAAAATGAGCTTACTCCCTATAAACAAACAAAAATTATAAACTTACCCAAATCCATGAACTAACCTATCACTTCATAATAACTAATGATAAAGAAGAGTATCAGAGTAGATCAGAAACAGTGATATTCAGAACAAACTCATTCCTATTGCTAACCCTGCATAAATCAGTATAGACCAATATTTACATTCATATGCGTTTCACAAGTTGTTTGCTAATACAAATATTGTACAATACGCTCGCGTTTTGTAAAGTTTAATATACTCCTATTGATTTTATCAGAAATGGTATAAATACCTACGTATTATTAATTACTGAATACAACTTTGTTAACAATCCGACTAATTATTTACATCTATCCTACTGATAAGAATCCAGGTGAAGACTCCAGGTTGTTTGTATATTTTTGTGCCTCAATCACGCGGTGTAACGACTGAACGGATTTGAATGAAACATTATAGACATGTAATAACTACTTTAAAACCGTGTACAACGCAAGCAAAGCCGAAAAAATAGTTTAAATAAAAAAAATAAGAAAAACTGCACCTAACAATTAACACGAGCAATTTGGCCGTTTTTAAAATGAAATTTATTGAAGCGCCCGGCGGTCGCCTTGGAAGAACACAGTCGAGAAACACAAGTAAAACAACATCCTAAGTTCTCTCATCATCATCATCATCATATACCTATAAATAGGTATACCTATAAATAGCAGTCGTTTTATTGCGGGCGGGCGGTGCACTTGTCTGCATTTTGTTAAGCTTATTATAAAGATTTAATCGGATTAGTACTTAATTTAACATCTATTTAGTACAGCTGCCGCCCGCGGCTTCGCTCGCGTGGTATCCGGATAAAAAATAGCCTATATGTTAATCCAGTACATGTACTATGTATATTCCAAGTTTCATTCAAATCCGTTTAGCCGTTTAGGCGTGATTGAGGCACAAACATCCAAACATCGAAACTCACAAACTTTCACATTTATAATATAAGTAAGATTATGTTGTTAGGATCGAAATCGAGTCGAGAGATCAAGAGTATCGATGGAATCATATGAATTCGATCAAAAACCGCCCTTGAAGATTGGAATCGAGTCGAGTCTTGATAGTAAGCTCTTCCAGGTCTATTTGTCTCCGTCGCACTGACGGAGAGCTATTGTTCCAGTCCGTGTCCACCGCAATATTGGTTTATTCCGTAGGTACGTTTTCAAAAGAATGTTCCTTCACATACAGATTTGTGAATTGATGGCGATGGTATGGATGGTATGAAGCAGCCTTTTGTAGTAGAAAAAAAAATGGTACGTACTATATTAGGATGGTAAATAGTAAGTACCTATATAGAGTTGAGTATTTTTTACATACATACATACATACATTATTATCACGCCCGTATCCCTAACGGGGTGGGCAGAACCACAAGTAATCATAAGAAAACTTGCAGCCACTTCTGATCTAAGACTCCCAAGACTCTATCACCATGGTGAACCATGGTGACAGGTGATCAGCCCATCGCCCATATAGGTCGATCAAGTTGGAGAGGATAAGTAATCCTTAGTCGACTTTTACGACATGCTCGGGGAGAGAAGCAGCTGGACGCATTCTATGTTTTTTCTTTACTCCCAGTCCAGCAGAGAAAAACTATTTACAACTAGTTATAAGCCCTGCTGGTTTTTCCTCGTTGAGTTTTTTTTCATAGAACTCCATAGACTCAAACGAACTAAACCGTTTGAGTTAGTGCAGTGCAATTATTGTATAGTATTAGTACATTTTACTTATATTATAAATGCGAAAGTTTGTGAGGATGTTTGTTCCGCATATACTTAGCGTTGTCACTGTCTTACATCATCCAAATATTGGACACATTCTTAGAATGAATTAATTAATGAATGATAATGATGAGTTTGGGTCACTTGGCTGGATTGTAATATTATTAGGGTAGGTACAATAAATATTTTTAGTATACCAACATCTTCGCGCTGCGTCTACTAGTTAAATTTCGGGCATTCCAGGCGAGAGTTTGCCGCGCGTAATATATAAAACAGGCAGAAAAACAACGTTGCGTTGGTAATAAATCATCCATCTTCCGCTAGTAGAATATTGGGACCAAGCATTAGAGTAGTGCGAGATAAAATCGGATTTGAAAATGGAACTCATTCCGTCAGCCAGGGCCTAACATTATTAACTCATGGTTGTATCTTTTGGTCTACGAGGTCCATAGAAATTGAATAACCGAGTCGTTTACGCTAACCCTGGTTTACGCGTTACAGAGTTAATTCTATCTCAACCTACGGATATAACGAAGTTTCAATGCGGTTAGTTCTCGCGTCAAATAGCCTTCGAGCCGATAATATATCGGTATTGGTCAAGCTCAACAGCGAATGGTCAAGTTGGGTAGGTATACAATAAAACCGGTAAAGTGCGAGTCGATTTCGCACATGAAGGATTCCGTACCATCGTACATTAAAAAAAATCCATGTATATGGGCCCAATTTGTTTTGTTTCCTTTTAGTTTATTATTTGTTGTTAGTGGTCTTGTTGTAATACACATTCTGTGAAAACTTCAACTCTCTCCCTATTACGGTTCATTAAATACAGCGCTATGACAGACGGACGGACGGACGGACGCACGAACGGACAGCGGAGGCTTAGTAATAGGGTTCCGTGGGCACTCTTCGGGTACGGAAATCTAAAAAGCGAATACTAATGCTACTCGTGTGAAACTATTAAAGTGTACCTCAATTTAGCTTCTATAGTGCACTTTATTCATGTTAATGTTTATATAGCGCAGATACATTTTTCGAACAAAAAAATCCATTAAATCACGACCTGATTTGAATCCATGATCTTAGGATCGAAAGGCGCCATCACTACCGATAGACCACAAGTGTTACGACGAAGGGTTCCGTACCATCGTACATCGTTCGCTTACGAGACCTCTTTGATTTTTTACTTTATTTTATTTTTATTATTTGTTATCAAAAAGGGCCATAAATGTTTACAAAAAAACAGCGTTGCTATGGTAACGCACGATCCGTAAAATATAGGTGTAATGTTGTGTATTTTTTCCTAAACTTAATTTGATAGCTCTAAAATTATAGCGATCCCTATTATCTCAATGTATAAGAAAGGGACGCCAATATATTTAGGACTGTCAAATTAAATTAAGTTTAAGAACATGCCTAACAGAATCGATACCAATGATACCAATGTCAACGTGAAAATGTCAACAAAATAGTTTCACACGTAGATTACACCCTTCCTTCCAGGTTAAATATAATTCCTAGAACATTTTAACTCGAGTTACAGTGAGTACAAGTGGGTTTTCGAATAACCAATTCCATTATCGAGTCACCATCCCATCACGGGTTTGGACGCTGACGTAATAAAGTTAGCTTCAAACGCTGATTCAATTTAACCCGAAGGACGTAATCGGACGTAGGTAATATGGTAGTTGATCCTTTGTCATGGAAGTGGGTAGTTTGATAAGCAAAAGTTTCGAACATTGGCTGTTAAGTTTGTAAGCAATAAGCCTCAGGGGACAAATTAGTTTTAACTGACTGAGGGCGTTTAAACTACGCAAGTCTCTCATAGTACCTAATTGTGTATACTAGCCATCAACTAGTATCGCACGGTCAAATCATCTTATTAAAAATAAAAAACCGGTCAAGTGTGAATCGAATTCACACACGAAGGGTCCCGTACCATCGTAGATATACATAAGTGTGTGGGGAGCCCCCATTTTATTTTTATTTTTAGAAATACACACTGTGAAAATTTCAACTCTCTACCTATTGATAATTAGTTTATGAGATAAAGACAGCTGACCGACGAATGGACAAACAGACGGACAGACACCGAAGTCTTATTAATAGGGTACGGAACCCTAAAAAATTAATAGGCACAAAAATCCTTCTACAACTTTTAACAACTACACTATCACTACCACTATTTCAAACTGAGGTCATTGACCGAAAGGACCAGTGACACCACAAGCATTTATAACTCAGACCCAAAGTTCAGGCGGAATCTTGATCACGTGCCGTCAAGTGGAAATCCATTGATATGAATTATCCGACGCTGCAGCTCGCTTGCCCGAATCTCTCCCGAAACTAACCCACCTTAAGACCTGATTTCTTGAAAATGTGCTTTATTGTACCGGCCGTTATATTAGTGAACTGTGTTAAAAGACTTTGACTGGCTTTTTAGCTCAGTTGGTCAGCCTTGCCCAGCACCTATTCCATCTTCTCAGCTTAATCTGCCTTGTCCACATGAAAGACTTACCCCCTAATACTCAAACGGGACTCAGAGTTGAGCACGTCTCAAGTCACGGTTTTTTGACAGTTTTTGATGAAAATCTGTCAGTACTCGTCACTTGAGGCGTGCTCAACTCTGAGATGCGTTTGAGTATTCGGGGGTTTGACAAATGCATAATGAGTATGCATAAAATGCATAAAAACTATGAATGTTACCGTACAACGGCTTTCAAAAGACGGTATCAGCTTTTTCGGAAACCAAATCTTTACTAGTGCGGTCCGTTTAATAATACGGAAGTAATTTGGGCCACGCTGAAATTATGCTCGTGAAATGATAAAGTAGGTAAGTAATTATTATTTTAATTATGACCAGGCCATTGTCACATTTCCTAATAGGATTACCCAAAGAGCAAATTAAGTGAATAATGCTCTGTGGGATTAGGTACTTCTGATTAATTAAATCTACTGACAACAAAATATTCTAACGTTTATCATCATCATCATCACCATTATCATCAGCCTATAAGTAGTTCACAGCTGAACAATATGCTCCCTTAATGAGAGCCATTTCGCCGTATCTTCGTCTTGACGCATCCAGACCGGATTTTAACATTGTAAGGTAATTATTTATTATATTAATGACTAGCTGACCCCGCGAACTTCGTATCGCCTTAAAATTAATAATTCAAGTGCTTGTAATTTAATATGAACTTTATACCATAGCAATAAAGCTCAAATTGACTACGTTTTAGTTACAAATCATTTGTATGGGAAAAAGAAAAGGGCTATTTTTAGGGTTTTTCCAGCAATAATTCTAATTTTTCTCGCCGTAAAAACCATCCTTGAACTTCAACGAACATTTTAAAAAAAGATTTGGCCAAATTGGTCCAGGCGTTGTTGAGTTATGCGCTTACCAACACATTTTGCGATTCATTTTTATACTATATAGACTTCGCGCACGACCGCTGCGTAGGGAGCCGACCTCGCGACTGAGCCGCGCGGGTACCTTACTCATAGATCTAAACTCCCCTCCCGCACGCGCACCCCCGCCTTGGTGACGCCCACTTCGCAACGGGCCGTGCAGCAGAAATCGTAATATTTTAATTTCGCCATAACTTCAAAACCAAACGTCCAATTTTAATCATTCAAAGACCAAATATTATCTCCATAAACTGTTCTTAGTGATGAAATCATTTATTTTGATAAGGATTAATAGCATGAGTAAAATAAACGCGTTTAAATGTAGTCCAAAAAAAATTCAAGATTTTTAAATAAAAAAATGGTTGCTGTGCCTCACTCGACATAGATGGGTATAGTGTGTCGCGGACTTTTTTGTAGATATTTATAAGATCTACAATTAATTAGAACATTTTATGGTTCTATCTTTTATAGTTTAGGCAGCGTACGCAAAATAAGTAACTTTTCTGGTTGATTTTTTACACCTTGTGTCCGAAAAACCCAAATATCTTACGGAACCCTATTTTTTTCCAAAATAAAATATAGCCTATGTTACTCGTGGATAATGTAGCTTTCGAATGGTGAAAGAATTTTTAAAATCGGTCCAGTAGTTTTTGAGCCTATTCAGTACAAACAAACAAACATACAAACAAAGTTTTCCTCTTTATAATATTATTATTATTATTATTATTATTATAATAGTGTAGATGTAGACTAGTGGTGTAAATTTTGACACCTCAAATTACCCCTTTTTTGAGGGAAATCTCTGAAATATGTTTCCATTTATTTTGATTTAAAGTATACAATCCGAATTTCAGGCTATTCGCACTACACGTTAAAGAGTTCCGTACAAACGTTTTCACCCTTTTCACTAAGGAAAATTATGGGGGATAAATTTCCTTAGTTAGTGATTTTCCTATAAAAGAAAGCTATCTTCCGAATTTCAGCTTCCTAGTTTCAGTAGTTTGCCCTTTGCGTTGATTGCTGAAAAATGCTTATTGTTTTATAAATTTGTATAGATAGACGGCATAATATTTTTTTAATAATTATTTTGTTTATCATATCAAAATAAACATTCAAATGTCAAAAGTTTTTCATAATTTGGCACATAATATACAACTACCGAAACGAAGAATACTCAAGATAAAAACAATTCAAAAGAACACAAACCAACTGAAATAGGTGAAACATAAAATAGTAAGCATGTAGGTACTTACGCAACTGAGTTTATTATTTGTTTATATTCACACGATACTTGGTTATTTGTTCAGGAACTTACTCCAAATGAATAGTGAATTGAGCAGAAGTGCGAAATTGACGAGGGTCGACCCTATCAGATAACGTGGTGTGTGCACCAGTTTCAAGGCTTTCGATATTCAAGCGAGATGGTTCTCGTCATTGATTCATTCATGTCCTTGAAAGGGTAGTACAACGTTAGTAGTTACGTTGTTACGTTGTTACGTTGTTGTAAAGGGTAGTTACGTTGGCTCTGCTTTCACTTTGAACAATAAGATTGAACAAAATAAACAACATTCAACACTGTTCTGACTCCCTCTAGGATTCCTTGTGTCATATGTCAAATCTCAACACACAAACAAACGCATTTCCACATAAGTACACTCCCCCCTTCTGACATACTCACTCCCCTCACACACATTACACACACACACACACACACACACACACACACACACACACACACACACACACACACACACATTACACGCAAACACACACATACTACTAGCACAAACATTTTAGCATTTATATTAATTTATTTGAATTTCTATAATATTATTTGCATGTACGAGTATAACGTTGATCATAAAGTGATTGTTCTATAATACTAAGGAAGGAGGTCTCTAAACAAAATACAGGATACCATAGTTTGGAGACTACTAGTGTCTAGATTAAGAAGCTTTGTTATTATATCATTAAAACTTTATTATTATTATAGGTAGCTTTTCGAGTTCCATGAAAGACATTTGCAAACCTGCAAATATTTTCTAATCGAACCAGCTTCTCTCGCGTTTCAGTCGAACACTTGCTCGCTATCCTGTCCCCAAAGTCAAAACCAAAGTCAAAATTTTTTATTCCTTAAAATCACTGGGATCACTTGGATACGTCTTAAATCTACGTTGGATTTACACCTATTCGTAACGCGACCAAATTGATTAACCAAAAAATCCAGACTTCTTCACAACTGTTTTTTGAACTAGTGCTGTCCAGTAACTTCAACGTTTAGTATCACAAAACATTTCAAAACTAAATGGTTCTCAAAGTGGTCGGACACGTCGGGAACAGCGATATGATTTCATGAAAATGCCAACTGAGAGTTAAAAGTTGTGGAAATGCTTTGCACATTTTGTGGTTCTTATTTAAATAGTAAATTTAATCCTAATAGTAGCTTTGAAAACCTGACTTACACCTACATAGTTTAAAAACAAGTTAAATGCGATTGGATTACTAAGACAACTACTACTCCCAGGGGCCCTATTCACGATGACCAAACAAAACGAGACGCGGGAAAACGTGTGGAATTACCGTGTTATCGTATTCTGCATGACAATGTCAGATTTCATAAACGAGAGTAGGCGCGAGACGAGGCTCGTTTTGAATTGTCAAAATTACATACTTCAATATTGCGTGTTTTGCTAAAACTAGGTTGTGTTTTTACTAATTATGTAAATAAATTAGTCTTCTTTAAACTATTTAATAGCAGAATAGATTATTTGTACAATAAATAATATAATCTAGGTACCATTGAATAATATCCCTAATAAATGATGTGGTAAATAAGTGAAATAACCTAACCCTAGTGTACAGAATAATTATTACTCCCGGAGCCCTAGTGCACAAAAGGAGCTTTTGAGGCGCATTTTGAATCTTTTCACCACGCAGGATTCGAAAGAACTAGGGGCTAGTAGTAGTTGTAGTAGGTACTAACCTAACCTAACTAATAGCTCTTTTATTGTGAATGCAAAAGTTTGTGAAGATGTGACGATGCTTGTGACTCATAATTTAATTCTAAATGGCTGCACGGATTGAGTGAAACTTGGGATATGCATAGTATGTGTGCTGGAATAACATTAGGCTACTTTTTATCCTGGCAATAGGCGAGCGAAGCCGCAGGCGGCAGGTAGTACTTAATAAGTTAAAGAAAAGTGAGCATTTTTGTGTTTTATGGTTTTAATGCATTTATTTAACATAATATAATTGTCATGAGCTGCCCCTCCTAATGTAGCACATGAGTAGGTATGCCTTTAAACCTCTGTTGCAAATCTGAAACGAGGCAGAAATCATTGTTATTGTTTTTATAGGTAGGTACATACTTTCATGTTTTTGGAAATAAAGATTATATTCTACTAATATAATGAAAGTGAACGTTTTCTCAAAGAATCTAATAAAGTTAATTTATTTTAGTTCGCTGATGCTCTCACAAATACTATTATGTAATACCTACTAAAATAAATAGTTGATTAAAATATTACCCTTGTTTGATTTAATTCCTCTCTTGTTCGGAGGTAGGAAATTTGATGTAGGTTGGCATCATTAAAGGCATTCACCGCTTACTCTATGCAGAGGCTTACAGGTGCTAACCAAAAGTTTCCCACTGGCTTTTGATAGCTACTGGTGATCAGGAAATTGAGGGTTGTAAGTATCTGGAAAAATACAGTAAATATAGTAGGTTTCAGTCTAACCTAATACCTACCTAACCTAGGTACCATTTTATTATTGTTCAATAAATTAAGTTTATTGACCGCAAGTGGCATTGCGAGCTGAGTGCCTCCGTGCTTCGGAGGGCACGTTAAATTATGGGTCCTGGCTTTTAAGTCGTTAAGCCATGACGGAGGCCTTTAGGCGGCCTAAAAACTCCGTCACTAGAGTTGGCCACTAGCTCATACGAACATACATACCATACATAATAGGTATCTATTTACTTACTTATTCATATCAAGCGCCTATCAAGAAAAAGCAGGCAATTTGTGGTACAGTACGGTCAACGGATCTAGGCACTCGTGAAGTTAGCCGTTTCGAGCAGTAGACAGTATGAAAAAACTTCACTGCGCATGTCAAACTGCTAACTTCACGAGTGTCAAGATCCGTTGACTGTACTGTACTCGCAGTTTCTGATACCCAAGACACATAATCCTAGTGTCCCTCTGTATTGTGGGTCATGTTTGTATGAGAATTTAGAGAGTTCTATATTTAAAAAAATCAACATTTTTTATGACACAATTTTCCCAAATTGAACCATGTAGGCTCAGACCAAATAAAAAGAAAAGACCCCGCGCCGCGAACAACAAAAGTGAAGCCGCCATTTTATCTATGTGTGTGTCGAAGGTTTTAAGGTTGTGTGTTCCAAGTAACCTAAATTCATAGTATAATAATTAAGAAACGATGCTATTTGAAGTACTTACAGTAAGTGAAAAGTGATTCCTTGAGACTTTTTATGTGATTTGCTGCTGTTTTTACAAGTTTTCACTACACAGGAAGGCATAATTCTTTTTTATAAGACTCGTGACGTACTAAGAGCGATGAGCATGGTTTTAGTGTAGGTGTGTGCGTGAGCGTGTATGTTTACTTGCAGGAGCACGGTTTTGTGTGGCTTCACTTTTGTTGTTCGCGGCGCGGCGTCTACTCTTTTTATTTGGTCTGAGCATGTAGGTAAGTAGTTGTGTTTTATAGTAAACAAGTCATACCTGATTAAATCAGCTGGAAGAAGGTGTGGTTGTTCACGAGTTTCCTGAAATAAGATATAATATCTGATGAGTTTCAAATCTAATAAAGTAAACAAACTATATCTCAGTCTTATTAATCATAGGTTTGGAATTGTTTGTTTGCTTCTATTCTAAGGACAAGTCAGTCTTTTTTAAATCTTAATTAGTATGATGGATCACTAGAGTCTCTTCCTCATGAGCTCCTCCTCCTCCTGGCTCATCTGCACAGGCAGCAGCGCGCGGATTTGGCACAATCCCACCTACAACTTCGCACCTCCAACTTAGTCTTACGTATATTCTTGATCTAAATAGGAATGATGGCTCACCAGAGTCTCTTCCTCATGAGCTCCTCCTCCTCCTGGCTCATCTGCACACGCAGCAGCGCGCGGATCTGGCTCAGCCCCACCCACATCTCCGCTACATCCAGCTTCGTCTTCACGTTTATCACATAAGTCTTCTCGAGAGCACGGATCAGTTCGCCAACAGCGTCGTACTGACGGACTAGGAGACTGGAAGGAAGAAATATATTATTATTATCATTAGGAGTCTGTAATATATCTGCCAGTTTCATCATGTTACATGAATAACATATAAATAGTGTAAAACATAAATGGCAACGAAGATACATTTTTTTTTGTTTGGTACTTGGAACAGAGATGTGAGTAAAATTACCTGAACATTTTTCTGACGAGTTTGGGCGTCTCGATCTGCGACTCCTCGGCCCAACTGACAATAGTGCCGATCAGGACTTTACGGAACTTCTCTTCTGGAGTTTTCTTTGCCGGTTCTTCTATGGCCTGTACAATAAATAAATAAATAGCACCCAACAGTCACATACATAGTCCTGACCCCACATTAGGATTCCCTGTGTCGTGGGTATCAGAAGTACCATGCTACCACAACACCCAGACCCGGAAGAAATATTTACAGAACATGCAATTTCTTCCGCAGCGGAAATCGAACCCGCGCCTCTTGCGCCTCTGCCGAGCAATCGCCCGCCACGCCACCGAGGCCGTCAAATTATTATAAAACACTTTTATTATAAAAATTACTGTAGATTCTAGTTTTTTTTTGCACTAGTACTGAACCTTTCGTGTGCGGATCCAACTCGCACTTGACAGTTTTTTTTTTAATTATACTTTCACTTATTCTAGTTCTCTTTCAACTATAATTAACCTTTCACACCTTCAACTCTTTCTAGTTCTCTCTAAAGTCTTTCGCTCCATAGATAAATGTTTTTCAAGAAATTCCAAATGTTATTTACGTTATGATTAGTAATAGTTACCTCAGACAGTGGCTCTTGCAGAGCGTTGAGAGACACATGCACCATGAGGCTCTCGTGGATCTCGTTCATCCTGACGATGAGCTCCTCGCCACAAGGACAATTCTCCTTCCAAGATTCTTCTTCCTGGTCCATGTGCTTGAAGCCTGTAAAAACATCACAATTACCTAGTAGATTTCGTAAAAGGCCTAACCTCCGAATACTCAAACGCATCTCAAAATTGAGCACGTCTCAAATGAAGATTTTTTGACAGATTATCATCAGAAACTGTCAAAAAACCGTGAGTTGAGACGTGCTCAACTCTGAGTCGCGTTTGAGTATTCGGGGGTAAGACAAGTAGGTATATAGTTGAGCTCGAGGCTTAGGACAAGTTTATAGTCAAGTTTACTCCTTTTACTCCATTTACTCTTTTCTAAACTAGTAACACCTACCAGGTAGGTCCTACCTATTACTCAATTAACCTTTCAATTTATAATAAAAGCGTCCATTTTAATTGCGGGTTCCTATCAGACGGAATAGGAAAAAATAAGACAACGATGTTTTTATGAAACAAAGTATTATAATCAGTCTTTTATAAATAAACTATATAATATCTACTAAAAAACAGCATAGAAAATCACAATCTTTTAAACAAATTTTTAACCGTATTCTGGTAATAATTTATAGAAACTACTCAAAATAAAATTAGTCTTAAAAAAAAACAGGAATACAAATATCTACGAATATTTAATTTTATCTACATAATCATTATAGGAATTATTTTTTTTTTTTAGTGTAAAGTTCCGTAAATTAATATCCTGATTTTAGATGTTAGTTAAATTAATATAAAAGTCAATTTATGATTTTAATGTAAGTCATTGAACGACTACCGGTACGACATCGCCGCCATCTTGTTGTTTACGAAGGATTTGTATAAAAGCGCTTAGCTAAAAGGCTAAAAGGCTTTGCGTGTTTCGACATCGTGCTGATAACTTGTGTTTGAGTAAGTACCTATATCGTATTAATACATTAGTGTTCTGTGGGTAGGTACGTACTCTAAACACAAGGTATCAGTACGACGGTAATGTACATTACCTAGGTTAGTTACATTATATTTTAATGTGTTAATTCGATATTGCTATCTTTGCTGCCTATGCGATCTTTGCTGCCTATGCGATCTTTGCTGCCTATGCGATCTTTGCTGCCTATGCGATCTTTGCTGCCTATGCTATCTTTGCTGCCTATGCGATCTTTGCTGCCTATGCGATCTTTGCTGCCTATGCGATCTTTGCTGCCTATGCGATCTTTGCTGCCTATGCGATCTTTGCTGCCTATGCGATCTTTGCTGCCTATGCGATCTTTGCTGCCTATGCGATCTTTGCTGCCTATGCGATCTTTGCTGCCTATGCGATCTTTGCTGCCTATGCGATCTTTGCTGCCTATGCTTAGCGAGCCGAAATTTTTAACTCAATGTAGCTTTAAACCATTTCTGGAAGCCTCTAGAAGTTAGCGAGCGAAGCGAGCTTCAAACCAATGCGAGCGAAGAGAGCCGAAATTTTTAACTTAATGTAGCTTTAAACCATCTCTAGAAGTCTCGTAGAAGTTAGCGAGCGAAGCGAGCTTCAAACCAATGCGAGCGAAGCGAGCCAAATTTTTTTACTTAATGTAAACATCCAAACTCACAAACTTTCGCATTTATAATATAAGTAAGAAGTAAGATTTTAGTTTCGACGATGTAGATTGTGTGCTTATTTACCTACTATAGACTTCGACTTTGAAACAAGACGAGACACTTACCTTAAAACTGAGTTCATCTGTTCTCTGGGCGGACAGCGGAATTCCCTGGTCTTCTTGGCAGCCACGGCGCTCGGCAAATCTGACTGCTTGATTTCTTGGTAACGTCTGAAAGCAAGAAAAATATGCGTACATAATATTTAATCAGTTCAAGCTGGTATTATTGTTTCTGGTGGCCACAAGCATTGATTGATTGGGTTAGATTCCCGCTGCGGGAGTATTCTATCAGCCATCTGGCTCCCTTTGCTTAGTTGGGGGCTAGATGGTGCTGTATGATAATGTCCTCAAATATTTATATTTATACTAGCTGCCTCTCGCGTCTTTGCTCGCGTAGTACCCAGATGAAAAATAGCCTATATGTTAATCAAGTATATATCCGTTCAGCCGTTTAGGCGTGATTGAGGCACAAACATCCAAACTCACAAACTTTCGCATTTATAATATAAGTGAGATTTATAGAATTTTTTTTTTTAAAGCAGGGTTATGCCGATGTTACCTCAACTGATCGCTCTGCAGATCGCCTACGAAGTCGTGAGCAAAAGATATGATGGCTTCCACTCTATGCCTCAGTTGTATGTCGTTCAGATGTTGTAGGACATCTGAAGCTTCGCTCCCTCCGCCATTTTCATGTGTAGTAGACCTTTCCTGTGCTCGTCTTTTCCTTCTATAGGACAGAATTAGAAACATTTATAGAAACTTCAAAAAATTATTTACAAAGACAATCTATATTATCATTAAAAACTTTCAGGTAATCGGTGTAATAATAAGAAAATAGTGATAGGTTAGCGTGGGCATGTTATGCGGAGGGAAGAAAGTCATGTTACAAGGAAAGTGCTGAATATGAATGTGGATGGATACACGGACAGAGGAAAGCCTAAGAAAAGATGGATGGATTGTGTGAAAGAGGACATGCGTATGAAAGGAGTGAGTACTGAGATGACGAATGATAGGAGAAGATGGAAGAGGAAAACATGTTGTGCCGACCCCACCTAGTGGGATAAGGAGCAGGAAAATGATGATGATGATGATGGTGTAATATGAGCTCAGTTTTCTACGTTATCTTTAAAATAATAATGTTTAATTTTTTAATAATATTTATTTATATGTATGTATATATTGTATATATATTTGTAGATATATTATTTGTATATATTTATATTGTGTGTAGTATATCTTATTAGTTTATTATATTTGTAAGCTTATCTTTATGTTTTTCTTTTTTCTGTCTCTGTACACAACTTCCACTTATGTTAAAGCCTCTCCCTTGCCTCAAAGGTTTGCTGACAGAAAACTCTTTAAGAGTTAAGCTTTCCTTTGTACATGTACTTTTTAATGTTTTGTGTGTATTTGTTTCGTTTTGTGCGTGTACAATAAAGAATTTCAGATAATAGAAACTTGTGGGTAAGGCAGTAAAAATTTTATGAATTGTAACTTACCTTTGTCAAAGGTGGAATCCCACGTCTCAGGGTTGATCATGATGAGGAGCTTCTCAACGTCTTCATCTCGCATCATACAGACTAGAAGGAGACGGTCTACAATGAGAGTTGGCCTGATGATAGGGGTAAAATACTTACAGGAAAAGTGTACTCACAGGAAGAGTATATTGTCAGGAAGAGTACTAACAGGAAGAATGTACTGTCAGGAAAGTATACTCGCAGGAAGAGTGTACTCACAGGATGAAGGTATTCGCAGGAAGAGTGTACTGTCAGGAAGAGGTTCTCATTGGTGCCGCCCACGGGGTCGCGGTTGTGCACCTGGTTGGTTGTAACTGCGTCCGCCAACGCCTGCATCACGAACTCACGGACCACCTCCAGCGGGAAGTAGGGGGAGTACAAGTTGCTGATCTCCGTTATACTCTCTCTGAAACAAGATCTTTCGTAGGAATTCACAGTTAAAATTACATATGTCAGAACAAAATTAAGTTAACCTTAGTTTGGGGCTAGATGGCGATACATATTTGTCGGAGATTAATTATAGCGCCATCTACAATCACACTGCAACACTGACTCACTACCTACAGAACGCAAGCGTGACGTCACAGCCGAGTCATGCTTGGATGCGGCCGTTGGAGCTGGCGGGCAGTCTATTTTTAAAGCTCGTGCCGAGCGGGACGTATCTGTTCTGCCTACTTGTTTATTCAAGAGTTACTTGGTATTTGTACTGGACGCTAATAACTTCGTACGATTATACCGAGTGTGATTTTTTTCTCGAGGTTACCCATTATTTCGGAACCCGACGAGAACACGTGCCCACTGAGCCCTACAAATCGGCCACCTGGGACATATTTATATTCTTCCGAATGTCTGGGAACACGAAAGCAAGCAAACTCACGTGATATCTTTACAGATTTCTTCATTCTTCATCTGCGGTCGAACGCTCTCTGTTTGCAGCGAGCGGAGGATGTGCCCCATCTCTGGGTCTTCGTACAACGCCTTCAGTTCCGGTCCCAGGGGGATCACGAACTCGTTTTTGCACACCTCCCTGGAAAAAACAAAAACAAGCAAAAAAAGTAAGAACTTGTCTGTTATATAATTATCTTCTTGATTCTTAGACATTATGGGCATGCATTATTATTATTACTAGCTGCCGTCCGCGGCTTCGCTCGCGTGGTACCCGGATAAAAAATAGCCTATATGTTAATCCAGTACATGTACTATGTATATTCCAAGTTTCATTCAAATCCGTTCTGCCGTTTAGGCGTGATTGAGGCACAAACATCCAAACATCCAAACATCCAAACTCACAAACTTTCGCATTTATAATATAAGTAAGATTATTAGCCCATATCGTCCCACTGCAGGGCAAAGGCCTCCCTATCCCCCTTCCCCCTTTCTCTATCCTGTGCTTTGGAGGACCAATCCTTCATGAATGAGTCCAAGTCATCCCGCCATCTCAGTCTTGGTCTGCCACCATGCCGTTTACCACCATTAGGAGCCCACTCGGCGACGACGTGCCCTGCCCAGTTCCACTTCAAAGTGGCTGCTTTCCGAGCAACGTCAGCGATTTTTGTTTTGGAGCGCAGTATGGTGTTGCGTATTCGGTCAGTGAGTTTTACTCCGAGAATACTGCGCTCCATCGCTCGCTGGCAAACCCCGAGTGTGGACCTCTGCTGAGCCGTCAAAGACCAAGTCTGCGCGCCGTACGTGTGTTCACACAATCACTTTAATAAAGTTACGATCTCAATAATTAAAGAATACAGATAAGTACTTTAAATTACAAAACGGAACGGAACGGAATGACAGAAGTCAAAAACTCGTCACTTGAGATTGAGACGTGCTAAACTCTTGATGCATTTGAGTATCCGGGGGTTACTATATGCTTCTCTCCCCGAGCATGTCGTAAAAGGCGACAAAGGGATCTTCTCCAAAATGATGGACCACCTATATGGCCGATGGGCTGATCACCTGTCACCATGGTTCGCCATATCCATCTTGGAAGTTTGGATCAGAAGTGGTTGCAAGTTTTATTATGTTTACTTGTGGCTCTGCCCACCTCATTAGGGATACGGCGTTATAATATGTATGTATACTATAATATTGGAAAGCTTTAGTTTGCTTGAAATTACCGGCGTAAAGCTCAAAACGCAACGATAGCGCGTACTTTACCTGTGCTGCCACCTAGTATTTCATAATCCTGTTCTTTTCCAGATGCTGTTCAAGCGAAGCTGGTGTACTCACATGGTAGTGGCGTGCGACTCGAGATGCATCGCAATGAGGATGTCGTAGAAGCCCTGGCGTAGTGGACCAGACATGTACTGAGACTGTATTGCGTACAGCAATTGCTTCTGATCCACGTGTTGGCATAGTGCGTGGGCAGCTCTGAAATATAACAATTTAAATGTAACAATCTAAAACACACGCACACAGTCATGCTTACACATAATCGGCCTCGGTAGCGTGGCGGGCAATTGGCAGAGACGCAAGAGGCGCGGGTTCGATTCCCGCTGCGGAAGAAATGTTTGCATGATCTGTAAATATTTCTTCCAGGTTTGGGTGTTGTGGTACCATGGTACTCGTAGTTTCTGATACTCACGACACAGGGAATCCTAGTGTGGGGTCAGGACTATGTGACTGTTGGGTGTTATTTACTTTTTTTTATTATCTAAAACACACACACAGTCATGCTTACACATGTACAATAAACTTCTTAATATGCACATGTGACTTAAAATAACATAACTTAACATAGCTCTTTTATTGTGAATGCAAAAGTTTGTGAAGATGTGACGATGCTTGTGCCTCATAATTTACTTCTAAATGGCTGCATGGATTAAGTGAAACTTGAGATATGCATAGTATGTGTGCTGTGAGTATTTTTACTTAACATAGCTCTTTTATTGTGAATGCAAAAGTTTGTGAAGATGTGACGATGCTTGTG
Source organism: Scotopteryx bipunctaria (assembly GCA_949320045.1). Classification (NCBI taxonomy): domain Eukaryota; kingdom Metazoa; phylum Arthropoda; class Insecta; order Lepidoptera; family Geometridae; genus Scotopteryx; species Scotopteryx bipunctaria. The sequence continues at coordinate 3,853,824 of OX439450.1, read as the reverse complement.
CCTCATAATTTACTTCTAAATGGCTGCATGGATTGAGTGAAACTTGAGATATGCATAGTATGTGTGCTGTGAGTATTTTTGTGTTTTATGGTTTTAATGCATTTATTATTACTTATTATACCTACACAACCCCATGTACCCATATGTTAACACTAACACACACACACACACACATCTCATGATTTCTGATTTATTTAACATAATATAACTGTCATGAGCTGCCCCTCCTAATGTAGCACATGAGTAGGTATGCCTTTAAGCCTCTGTTGCAAATCTGAAACGAGGCAGAAATCATTGTTATTGTTTTTATAGGTAGGTACATACTTTCATGTTTTTGGAAATAAAGATTATATTCTACTAATATAATGAAAGTGAAAGTTTTTTCAAAGAATCTAATAAAATTAATTTATTTTAGTTCGCTGATGCTCTCACAAATACTATTATGTAATACCTACTAAAATAAATAGTTGATTAAAATATTACCCTTGTTTGATTTAATTCCTCTCTTGTTCGGAGGTAGGAAATTTGATGTAGGTTGGCATCATTCAAGGCATTCACCGCTTACTCTATGCAGAGGCTTACAGGTGCTAACCAAAAGTTTTCCACTGGCTTTTGATAGCTACTGGTGATCAGGAAATTGAGGGTTGTAAGTATCTGGAAAAATACAGTAAATATAGTAGGTTTCAGTCTAACCTAATACCTAACCTAGGTACAATTTTATTATTGTTCAATAAATTAAGTTTAGCTAACACAATACTTACTTTGACTTCTGTTGTAATGCTAGAACATCTCTGAGGCCCAGAATTAACTAGCCTGCCTCCAAGAACGCCGCACAATACCAAAACCACTCTTTGGCCACCTTATAAAATAGCACAAAAAATTTAGGGTCCAGCTCAGCAGAATCCCTTGACAGTCTCCTATTTATGTGTGGGCGTTGCTGGCGCCAGCATATCCAGCCTATCCAGCATATACGTTGTCTTCGAAGAACAACGTTCATTTTTATCACTCCGTTAAAATATGTAGGTATATCCAAGTTTTTTTCAAAACAAACAATGCAATATGTCAGTCAATATTTTGATTGATAATTCGTTCGGAAACAAGTTGTGGTTGGTTTGATGTAGCTAACCATTTTACATATATGTCATGTCTAAGTTTGTTTAAATGGGTTAAATAAATCCCGTTGGTAAAATGAGTTTGTCACAATCGCCTTCAAATGAAAAGAAAATAAACTGAACAGAGCAAGTAACTGTCACTGTCAGTTGCTGATGTTAATCAAAATATTCTACCGGCCAGTGTGTTGTCTTTGGTTGGAATCGAATGATAAAAGAAATGATTATCATCTGTGATATAAGAAAAATATGGCGGCAGAAAGATTTTGGGAACATCCCGCGTCGTAGTGTTCAAAAAGTTTGCAAATCGAAATAAATGAAGAAATCAGCTAAAAATTACGTTTTGAGTTTACATATATATTTTTTTGTTCTCTAAACTTTAAAATATAACGAAAGTACCTATTAGTAGAAAGAGTTTAGCAATTTTATAATTCAATATTTATTTACTTGAGATGAAAATTGTAAACAAAATAATAAAATCGAATCTAAAACCGATTGTTTTCCGAAAGACCGGATGCTTGATTTTGAACGAATCACGTAAAACCAAAACACGGTCGTAGACAACTACTCTTATGGCATACAGAATACAGTTTTTGATTTCACACCATGGCGTGTCTCGTTTGTGTTTAGAGACACGATGACATTTGGCTCGTTACGTGGCTCGTTTTCTTTGGTCATCGTGAATAGGGCCCCAGCAGTGGACAAAGACAGGCTATTGTAAGTGGACCACTAAGATCTTGATTTGACTAAATCGCGTTTGGACTGAATTAATTTTAGTTAAATCTTCTATTTCTCTCTTTCTCTATACAGAAAAATGACCCTCCTGATCAGGTCTAAGTAGCTAAATGTCCAATGGCGCGAAACGTCTAATAAGCAGTAAGCCAAAGTTTTTGATGGGTTTCGTGGCTCTTTCTAATTCATTACCCTGCACAATACTAATAAAATAATATAAATGAAAAAATACTGCACTACCTTATAAAAAATACTACTAAACAATCCTTAGCGTATTCTGGAATTTCACATAACAACTGTGGCAAGAGCTAAAACTATGTCCAGTTTTATTTTTTTATTTTTGGACCTTTCACTAAAGTTTTCCAATTATTCCGATAGCAGTTGCAAAAATAAAGCTTAAAAAGTGAATTCGCTAGTTCCTTTCAGGCATAGGCGGCATCAAAACCGTTCATTTCGCGAGCTCACGTACTTTGTGACGTATTTGACGTCAGCTCAAAGAGAATGCGATGTAACATACAGTACACAAAGTTGCTGGTACTCGAAAGACAATCCTATGAATATTTTCCAACCTGAAAATATTTTTACTTACTATATTTCTCGTGTTACTTGTTCTTTCGTACAAATTTACTGAACGGAATAAAGGCTCCTTTGGTACACTTGACACAATATTTTCGAACTTTTTCTTTTATTTTTCAGCCAAAAGTTTGTGAGGACCAATAAAATTCAGTCAGTCAATACACGCGGTGCTAGCCGCGGGTTTCCTCACGATATTTTCCTTCACCATTTGAGAGTACTGGCATTAATAGCGCACATACATTTTTCGCAAAGAAAATCCATTGGTATACGACCAGATTTGAACCCACGACCTTAGGATCGGAAGGCTACTACCAACTAGACTACCAGTGCTTTCAGATATTCAATAAAAGATTTCAATAAAAAGTAAAGAATAAAGTTAAACATGATATCGGTTTTATTTCAAAGCTCAACCATGTCAAAGTAAACGGGGCCCCGCGAGTTGCGAATGCAAAGCAAACGTCTTCGCAAATTCAATAGACTCCATCCAATCTAACTTATAATAAACATAAAAAGTTAGACGATCGAGATACCGGTTGCGTAAACAAATGGGGTTGATTTGCGGTGAGATCGTGGATCGTGTTTCAGCTCAGTTTCAGTTTAATCAATAATCTCGGACCGGATCGGTCTCATGGACGTCTGCGGACGGCCGTCACCCAAAATTCTACAAAAAACAAACGGAATTTGAATCCACTACCTTAGAATCGAAAGGTGGTTTTACAACCATTAGAACACAAGGTGCTCTCATGATTGGGCATAGAAAGAAATGTAGCGTTTAGATTATGATTTATTACCCTGATACCTAGTACCTTGTAGAGAAACTTATACAAAATTGTTCTAAAGTTAGACATATTACGTCTGTGGTACTTGACAAGCTATGCGGACAAGCTGTATACGAGGTAGATATCGCTCGATTTTGTGTTTTGACCTCTAAAGGCAGCCATTACAGTCACTAATACTACTACTAAGTCGTGTCACTAGTTCTTTCGAACCAGTGTGGTGAAAGAATTTAAAGTACGCCTCAAAAGCTCTTTTGATGCACTCGACAGAAGTTTTTCGAACTTTTTAGGTTCTACGTCATGCCGATTTCCTCACAATGTTTTCCTTCACCATAGTCAAACCCTTCAAAGAACAATATACAGGTCCGAATCGACTTTTAAAGCAGAATTCAAGAAGAATTACCTGAAGTAGGAACAAAGCAGAGGGTAAGTAATAAAGGGCTCGTTTCCTCACTCATTCCGCTTAATCAAACTCCATCGCGCCGCGCTTTGTGGCTAATAGAATGGGAAAACCATCAGGATGCGCCTCCGCTCAGATTAAAGGTTATGCCACAGTTAAACATAGAACCATTACTCTATAAAATGTTAGAATGCAATACTACGTGTGTCGCTTGCTATATCAAACCAATGTTAAAGGAAAGTGTACCCAAATCTTTTCGTGCACTTGTGTGTTTTAAACTTTTTAGGTTCTACAAGATTCTCGGCACTTCTTTGCTGAAGTAAGGAAAATCCAGAATGCGTTCAGCTGCTTCTCTCCCCAAGCATGTCGTAAAAGTCGACTAAGTCATAGTAGCTTCTCCAACATGATGGACCATATAATAATGGACGCTAGGCTGATCTGACCTGTCACCATGGTTCACCATATCCATCTCGGGACTAAGAATCAGGAGTGGTTGGAAGCTTTCTTGTCTGTTACTCTTTTCCTCGTGTTTTCATTCGCCTATTTAGATTACTGACTGAAAAGTCGGTGCTCGGTTGGATTCGAAACCATGACTTGTATGGTGGATTCAATACCATTACACCACTAGTGATTTCATGCTCGGGCATGAGATAAAATATTATACATTATTATAGTGGATAATAAAATTGTTTACGTAACGTTTAACCACATTACCAGACTTTTATATAAATCTTATGCAAGTTCCCTTGATGTAGTTTTGTTTCTTTGAAGTTAGTGCACTGCTTTTAGTTTCTGCGGTCACCCACAAAGTTATTGCCGATTCATGCTAAAAGGGGAACACGAGTAAAGCTTCAGCTAAACCGACTGCGATGCAAGGACATCGACCAAAACGCGCCTCTGGAAAAGGTAGTGATTATGTGTTTTTGACGTAGAGCGAGCAAACAAGAGTTTTCACAATGACATTGCTAAGGCCAAATACGAGTCGGTTTGAAAGTAGCTTGTAACTTTAATTTATTGAATGTTGTATTAGGACGAGCTCCAGTCAAACAAATCGCTGGAATTAATTTGTACTTGTTTCCAATGTTGGATAATAAACCTTATATTCAATACCAAGCCAATGTTAGTTCAGTTGATTTGGCTTTTTGATGGAGAAATAAAAAGTCCAGACGTATTTTACATCTGAATAAATAATGTATCAATCGGATAAAAGTATAATTTATGTAATTCTAGAAACACTCTGTGTACATTACAATTTTATCCAGTGTTGCCGGCGCAAACTTTTTGGTCTGTTTTTTTTAACTTTAAGGGCCTCTTCGGACTTTTTGCAAACCGTCATGGTCATCCAAACTTTTTTGGACTTTTTTAAGATGTTGGCATTTCGACGTATCTTCCTAACCGGTATAAGTATCTATTGTAATAATAATTACATACATAAGTAACTATTGTAATAATAATTACATACGACGTAAAAGTAAATTGGCGATCTCTCAGGAATACCTACATTAATTTCAATTAGTTCTGATTCTGACTACCTCAGGATCATCCGCAATAGAGTAGAGAAAGTATCCTTAAAATTGGTAAACAAAATTTACTGTCTGTAAAAACATTGATTTAACTAAAAACCTTCTGATTGTGAAATTGGGTTTTTCACTATTGAAACTACTGAAACAAAAGGACAAACGGACTTTTTTATACCTTTTTGGACTATTTTCGGCCGAACAGCCGGCAACACTGATTTTATCCAAATTCAGCGATTGCGTAATCGCTGAATCACGCCGTCAGCTATTGAGCACAAACACCTAAACATGCACACTCACAAACTTTCAATCTTTACAATAAAAATTAGAAGCTGCTCTCCTCGAACATGTCGTAAAAGTCGACTGATCCCCGAATACTCAAACGCGACTCAAAGTTGAACACGTCTCAAGTCACTGTTTTTTGACAGTTTTTGAACATGGACCATCTATATATGCGATGGGCTGATTACCTGTCACTAATGGTTCACCATATCCACCTTAGGGCTGAATCAGGAATGGCTGCAAGTTTTCTTATGATTACTCAGCCCATCCCATTAGGGATACGGGCGTGATAGTTATGTATGTGTGTTTGTACAAATTAGATAAACAATGAATGCAAAAAAATAGCGCTCACTTTTGATACAGGGAATTCTAGTGTGGGGCTTTTGTACTGTACGTATAATTATGTGTTTGTTGAGTGGTTATTTATATCCTAAAAACTAGCGACATTCCAATACCCACGGCGTCTGCATTTGCATAAAGCCAAAGCATTATAATAGTGCATTGGGTGCACAAAGCGAGTGAGTTATGATCTAGTGTCCGTGACAGGCGGTAATATCCGAAGTCGGTGGGAAATCGATTTCGATAAGTGACGTCATTTACATATCTATGGCGATGGAATTTAAACTCTGCAGTTATTGGATTTTTTTCACATGATAATTTGTGGTTCGCCCTGAACTGAAATCTCAAAAAAGCACAAGCTAAAATTTGTACCATCTTTCCTTTATCTTAAATTTTTAAATGCAAAGTCAAAATATACGTGAGTTTTCCTCAAATCTATGAAAACCCCTGAAGGTCCTCTATTTGCACAGGATTTAAGCTGGTACGTAGATTTATATTGCGACCACTACACATTTTACAGAGTAAATGTAGGTACTTTCGCTAAAGCTTTAGTGGTATAAGATCATGGAAACACACGGTCTTTAAATAGAGACGAAGGATGCCATGTAATGGGAATACAAATGTCTTAAAATCATGTAGTTATCCTTTTTGTGAGATTGTTTTGTATTTTGTTTAAATAAGTATAGAAATGACGAGAACAAAACAGTATGTCTTAGAACTAGAAGTTCCAAGAAATTGTGTCAAATGCACGAAGGGAACTTCTTCATAAATGCTTTATTAAGTAAACATTTCAGCGTATACATTTGTCAGTCGCTGTCAAACAAAATGTTTGACATTTGATTGAAAAGTGAGATAAGCCTCCTAGATTTAGTACCTACTTAGTACTCGTATTCTAATAGTAGAATTCGGTATTGATCATGGTTCACCTGCTTAGTTCATCTGGGTGGACCATTTTCTACTAAGTAAGAAAGTTCGTATGAGCTAGTGGCCCACTCTTGTGACGAAGTTTTTAGGCCGCCTAAAGGCCTCCGTAACGGCTTAAAAGCCGGAACTGACAATTTAACGTGCCCTCCGAAGCATAGAAGCGCTCAGCTCATTATGCCACTTGCGGTCACCCATCCCAATTGTAACCGCGCACAACGTTGCTTAACTTAAACGATCAATTATTATTTTCTACTTAACCTGGAGGGCAATCGAGCTATTTTTCAACAGATAGTGTTATAGGCCTGAATTATAATTGATCAAGCGAGCAAAGTGAGCGAAGATCTCAGTAGCAACTTGGGCGATTTGGCGTTGTATGTTTGTGGATATGTTTGTTAGAGCATAACTTGAATGGTGAATCGCATCTGTATGAAACTTGATAGGTCAATAGATTGTGCTATGAAGATTTGCTGGGAAGCATAATAAGCTTAATCACAAGTGGTAAAAAAAAGTTTTACGAATGTGTCAAGTGGGGTACCATATGAAAAGGCTTTGTTTGTACATTCCAAAATGGTTTTTATTTTTATTCTAGGATGTATTTTTTTTACAGCGAAAAAAGCTTAGTTTAGAACACCGTTGTAACTTGAGCTTCCTATTGTTAGAGTTTCGATGTCTTTGTAGTTCAAGATACTATCCCTTAGTCGACTTTTACGACATGCTCGGGGTGAAAAGCAGCTGGACGCATTCCATGTTTTTTCTTTACTCCCAGTCCAGCAGAGAAGTAAGCAGTCCAAACATGTTCAAACTACATAAAACCATAACGGATTAGTGTCTATCGTCTCCACAAGTAAAGAACAGAGTCTTTCGAAGCTCTGCGCTCAGTACTCTCGCGTTATGAATCCATTTATCACAGGTGTACTTTACGTAGTAAACAAGCTTCGACTCCGTTTACGTGTTTTAGTGTTCAGTGTTGTTGGCGTGTGGAGAAAAACATTCACTACACTGTTTCAGATTTATTAGGATGTTTTACAGGAATATTGTGCGTTTTGTTCCGGGTCTGGATTTATGGCATTATTTTACATATTTTTTGTTTAAGAAATGAATCACTGTACCAAGGCCTTTACCTATACTAGATGATTTTCACAGATTTAGGAGGCAACTTTTGTCAACATTAACGGGACGCCCAGTTGACGCATTTACAAACTGACACTACACTTCGGACTTGACAAACTACATTTCGGGAACTTCTTTCTTGAAACAACTCTACATCATAAGAGGAACAACTCTACAGGTATCCCTCCAAGTTTTTAGGACTTATGGTCCAAGTTCTGATTGTTATTCAGCATTAAAGCACAAATTATACTTACTTATTTTAAGAATATTTATGGCAATTTTTGATTTTAAATCATGAATTATCCCAGAGTCTGGAGAAAATTATCAAATATTTGGAAACATGAAATTTCGAGATAATCTTAAGTTATGCCTTTTTAAAACACAATAAAATTGTTGTTAATTCTAAATTCTAAACAATAAATTTAGATTATTAGTAGGATGTTGAGATTTATTTTGAGAAACAATAAAGTTATTTCACCATATTTTACTCATAAAACGGGCTTTAAAATCAATATGGCAGTTTCTCGCCTGTTCATAAAGTAATTTCCCAAACGTCTCGAACTAACGTAATAAACTGAAAACTTGTGAAGTTCCGAAATAAAACAATTTAATTAGAGCTGCTAATTTTGTAAATTTTTGATAAATAGTAATGTATTAGTTTATAATTCAAAATATTTGAGGTACACTTTGGGCCTAAATAATGCTCCAACGGTTATCCAAGATTGTAAATTAGATAATTCATGCCCGAAAAATAGACAAGAATGTATTTTCTACACTAATATTATAAAGAGGAAAACTTTGTTTGTATGTTTGTTTGTTTGTACTGAATAGGCTCAAAAACTACTGGACCGATTTTAAAAATTCTTTCACCATTCGAAAGCTACATTATCCACGAGTAACATAGGCTATATTTTATTTTGGAAAAAAATAGGGTTCCGTAAGATATTTGGGTTTTTCGGACACAAGGTGTAAAAAATCAACCAGAAAAGTTACTTATTTTGCGTACGCTGCCTAAACTATAAAAGATAGAACCATAAAATGTTCTAATTAATTGTAGATCTTATAAATATCTACAAAAAAGTCCGCGACACACTATACCCATCTATGTCGAGTGAGGCACAGCAACCATTTTTTTATTTAAAAATCTTGAATTTTTTTTGGACTACATTTAAACGCGTTTATTTTACTCATGCTATTAATCCTTATCAAAATAAATGATTTCATCACTAAGAACAGTTTATGGAGATAATATTTGGTCTTTGAATGATTAAAATTGGACGTTTGGTTTTGAAGTTATGGCGAAATTAAAATATTACGATTTCTGCTGCACGGCCCGTTGCGAAGTGGGCGTCACCAAGGCGGGGGTGCGCGTGCGGGAGGGGAGTTTAGATCTATGAGTAAGGTACCCGCGCGGCTCAGTCGCGAGGTCGGCTCCCTACGCAGCGGTCGTGCGCGAAGTCTATATAGTATAAAAATGAATCGCAAAATGTGTTGGTAAGCGCATAACTCAACAACGCCTGGACCAATTTGGCCAAATCTTTTTTTAAAATGTTCGTTGAAGTTCAAGGATGGTTTTTACGGCGAGAAAAATTAGAATTATTGCTGGAAAAACCCTAAAAATAGCCCTTTTCTTTTTCCCATACAAATGATTTGTAACTAAAACGTAGTCAATTTGAGCTTTATTGCTATGGTATAAAGTTCATATTAAATTACAAGCACTTGAATTATTAATTTTAAGGCGATACGAAGTTCGCGGGGTCAGCTAGTTAATTAATAAAATAAAAATTGTCATTTCAAAATTCACTCCTTCTTACACATAATATTTTTCACGCAATCCATCCATCTCTTCTTAGGCCTTCTTCTACACTTGTATCCATCCACATTCATATCTTACACCCTTCTCGATGACTTTTATCCCTTCGCATGGCATGACCATACCATGCTAACTATTATTTACTTAGAAGCTTTAAAGCCATTAGGGCCAAAGACATTAATGAAGCAAATAAAAATGATGTTGTTCTTCATCTCTAATTAAATCCATATTATAATAAGTATAGGTACAATGCGGCTTATAGTTTCTGGTTTTATACTTATTATCAAAATAAGCTTTTCGAAATTTCATCACCCTTTTTTAAAAGACGCAACGTCTCTACTCTCCGACATTTTGATAAAACTCAATTGTTAAAAACCACGATAGAAAGAAATCTTTTGTTCGTGAACTTTTTCTCCTGGCGGCACTTTTAGCACTTTGTTCTGCTTGTACCTACCATCTTGGAAAGGTTGGACAAATATAAAAATAAATTCAAGAAAATATTTTTAACTTACACCTCTAATAAAACAAAAATGTTTTGTATAAGTTTTTCTTGATAAAATATAAATTCATGATTTTATATTTAACTAGAAAAACTAGGATCACCAACAAAGCTCTTCGAATAAGAAAGTTGAAATGCCAATGTTATGGCCAGATCATTATGTATATCTTAAAGAATAGAAAACTGTTGTAAAATGTTTAAAGGTTCTCGAATGGTGGCCATGGACCATGGCCGACCGATGGACCGATGATAATGTAAGGTGGTGGTCGGATGAATGTAGTAGGTACAAAATCGTTTGTTCTGGGCCTGACGTTGAGATGGTTTGTGTTTTAACAGCAAAATTTATTGCAGAATTTTCAGAGTAGAAATAATACTAAGTCAATATTTCAATCTGTCTTGCGACTACAAATAAAGAATTGTGTTATGGAATCAAGTAGATATTGTCCTAAAGTACTAAAATCAGCATATTCTCTCAAAATAGGATAACCCAATTTGAGCATATTCAAATAAACGTTGAATAATTCCAAATTAATAGTTTTATTAGCAGTCGTGTAAAGTTTAACGAACCATTGTTAGGGAACAATGAGGCTTCGTACGAGGAAACAACATAAATCAGCCTTGTTAGATTGCGTTTCATAGAAAATTGAATTTCAGAGCAAACAATACAAACTATTTCTAAGTACTTCTAAGTAATATAATAGATATAGGGTATTTTTTTAAGATTTCGAATCAATATGATGAAAATAGCACTATTGTTTTATTTTACTATCACTACTTCTTTAAATCAGTGTGGTGAAAGGAACACGAAATGCGGTCAAAACATTGATAGTGGTTACGTTTAAAATTAAAAATTCGTCACTAACGTACAGTCAGCATTAGAAGTTGTTGACTATTTCAGAATTTCAAAATGATTTATTGCAAGTATTACTTACTAAGTACTGAAAACTTTAAGCAAGTTTTCACCCTCAAAATGACTTGAGAACTTTATTTGATCATCATTTGCTTTTGATGTTAACTGTCATCATTATCATCATCATCAACGTATGAAGTCCACCAATAAAAGAATCACAATATATCACATCGGGGGTGGGGAGAAGTATGTAGATATCACGTGTTATTTTCAAACTGTATTAAAAGATATTATTTTAAGATACTTTGTATCAAAAATACACTTAATTTTGGGTAGGGAGTGGAGGGGGTGGGGGGGGGGGGGGGGGTAGTCCAAAACCTCACCAAGTATTACCAAAAGAGAGGGGGAAAGTTTCTAAGTTGCTAAAAAATTCACGTGATTAATGGACGACCCCAATATACTTCCAGAACCAACAATTTTGTGCTTTCTCCATCCACGGTTGACAATTACCATGTTGACTGTACCCACTGAGAGCACTGGTGGTCGAGTTGGTGCCCTGCCTTCCGATCCTAAGGTCGTGGGTTCAAACCCGGTCGTTTACCAATGGATTTTTCTGTGCGAAAAATTTATGTGCACTATACCAGTACTCTCAAACGGTGAAGGAAAACATCGTGAGGAAACCCGCGGCTTAGTCAGCTCCGCACTTATTGACCATGTCTTTCCTGTAGACAAGGCTGACCGAGCTAAGAGGATGGAATAGGTGCTGCGCAAGCCTACTTCATCCTTATTCATCCCAGACACTACAGCGTCCCGTTAGTGAAGGTAAAAGTTGCCTCCTGACGCTGTCTAAATCATCTACTATAGATGGTAAGAGGTACCCACAGTATTGTGCTGATACTTTGCAAAATGCCACCATTGTACTGTGCATTGGAGCGTAAACCTCAAAGCTGAACTTGGCACTCCGAACTTCCCCCGTCGCGTCGGTACATTACCTAACTATTTCACCCAATAACCTGTGCGCTTGATTAAATACCGAGCGGGGCTAAACCTTTAGGTGAGGCTATTATTTAGTCAACATGCTTTGTTGATTAGTTTGATTATACTGTAAAATAATAATCCTACTAATATTATAAATGCGAAAGTTTGTGAGGATGTGTGGATGTGACGATGTTTGTTTGTTAATCACGCCGTAACGTCTAAACGGATGTGAATGAAACTTGGAATATGCATGGTACGTGTGCTGAAATAACATAGGCTACTTTTTATCTTGGTGCCACGCGAACGAAGCCAAGGCCGGAAGCTAGTTTATAATATACAGGAAGTAGGATCTATATCTCTATAAATCGATAGTCATCATCATCTCCCTGCCCTTATCCCACTTAAGTGGGGTCGGCACAACATTTTCCTCTTCCATTCCCGTCTATCAGCCGTCATTTCAGTATTCACTTCTTTCTTACTCATATCAATCCATCCATCTTTTCTTTGGTCTACCCTCTACCCTTGTATCCATCCACTTTCATAACTAACATTCACTCGTCACATGACCATGACATTCGATAGTGAAGTAGTTAATTCAAATAAAACTACAGTTGCTATCCATACTACTGCTATATTGAGATGTGTACACATTAGGTAATGTGTGTAACCATGTTGACCGCTTGATTTTCCGTTACATTTGAGAGGGTCGGTGTGAAATGTCGGGAGGTTTAAAAAGTTAAACTGTTGTGTTTTAATCGAATTCCCGGTGCCCGCTCGCAGCGCAGGGGAATGTTTCACTATTTTCGCTGATTATTTTGTACCTACAGAGCATCGGAAGTTGATGGTTTTCCAGAATTTAAAAGATTTATTTCAATTATTATTACAAAATCAACGCTATCTTATATAAATAAATAAACAACACCCAACAGTCACATACATAGTCCTGACCCCACACACTTCATGATAATGAAAACATTTCTTCCGCAGCGGGAATCGAACCCGCGCCTCTTGCGTCTCTTCTGCCGAGCAATCGCCCGCCACGCCACCGAGGCTGATATTATTAGCTTATTTCGAACTCTATGTACTATTTTATATAATTAGCTTATTTTGAACTCTATGTATAAGTACCTAATATTCGAATACTGTTTTGAAATTATTGGCACCTATGTAAGTATCGATAATTTGATGCCATAATTCTACGCATGTACCCTGACCACGCGAACTTCATACCGCCTTAGAAAATGAATAACGCAAATTTCCAAATGTTTTATTAGGTAAGTAGTTATTCTGCTATTCGGGGCGGAGACAACAAATCAAATTTCATGAAATCGGTCTAGCTAGAGGCCCTTACTTATTTAGGCGTGAAAAGGTAACAGACAGACAGACAGAGTTACTTTCGCATTTATAATATTAGTATGGATAGGTAATTAAATTTAAATCATATATTAGTACCACGTATTTGGCTTATGGAATAAAAATACTTTCCTTTGAAGTCGGCTAAAAATAAGGCTTTTTTGTTTACCATACAAACCCAGAGAATACCTGAAAAATAAAAATATATAATTATGTAATAACTAGGTTAATCGCGAGGCTTCGCTCGCGTGGTGTAAATTTTGACACTTACTTACTTTCTACTTACCTTTATTTTGTGTTTTATACTTTCTACCTATTTTGTAAATTTCCAGACGAAGTTTCAAGTAAATCGCAGCAGAACTCCTTTGCTTCCATGAGGAATAAAAAAAGAACACAAGTTTAATTAATTGTTTATTTTCAAGTTTATTTATACCGAAATTAAACGAATTGAAATTAGGAATAAAATTAACCATAAAAGTTGTACCACCTTGTTTAACCCCTGGGGTTGATTTTTGGAAATTAGATTAGCCCATGTGGTAGGTATTCCACATCTACATTATAAATTATATCAAATTTTGCTTAGTAGTTAAGGAAATACGTAACGCACTTTCAGCTCCTCTGATGTTGCAAGTGTCCGTGTGCGGCGGTAATGATTTACCATCAGGTAAGCCGCTTGCTCGTTTGGCCCCTCTTCCATAAAAAAATACGTGGCAACAAACATTCAAACACACAAGCTTTAGCATTTACAATGTTAGTAGGTACGTATCGCACCCCAGCTAAACCTTTTGACAGCTTGTCGATAAAACTCCATATAAAAGTGTGCAATCAAATTCTATTTTCTCTCTCACGCGTTCATCGGATGAAAGAGATGACGTCAAAGTGAACAAAGTGCTTACTCAGTAACGGATGATAGACGTTTACTTCGTGTAGGATGTATCGCTGGCGCTCGCAAAAAATGAAAGCAAACAGTATAGGTGTACCTTAATAGTGTTACAGAGACAAATTTGAACTACTAGCTGCCGCCCGCGGCTTCGATCGCGTGGTACCCGGATAAAAATTCCAGCACATGCAGGTACTGTGTATAATTGTATATTCCAAGTTTCATTAAAATCCGTTCAGCCGTTACGGCGTGAATGAGGCACAAACATACATCCTCACATCCTCACAAACATTCCAGTAGGATAATTTTGATTTTATATTTTCCTCGTTCTACGGCGCTTCAAAAATATTAAGAATTCATATCTCAAGAATGCGTAATCGATAATAAATATACCTATTCTATTATCAGGGCATAACAATATCATGACTGATTTGAACATAGGTATTTTTTTTTCACGGCAGCTACACAAATAATAATAACTCGGTTTCACTTTACGGATAAGGAAATAGTGGTCGTTGTGATTCTGCCAAAGAGTTTCTAAATTCTAAAAGAAGATGCTCCCTGGCACCATTTGGTGATTGTTTCGCATCTAAAACATTCCTAAAAATTTACAATTCATTCTGTAAAATATAACATAGTATTAAGGTGGTTTCTGGTAATGGTAATACGACACAATCGACAAGCCTAAATCATAAAAGCTTTAGGTAATTTATTCAGCTTTTCAAGTAGGCCGAGCAAAGCGAATTATACGCCAATTAATCAAATTACTTTGAATACTGAGGAATAACCACCGGGATTGCCAGCTTTTCTAATATTTTCTAATCACTCTAAATAAATCAAGTAAATTCTTCTTCAAAAATCCATTTTATGACCAATCCATAATCTGTACCTACAGCAAAGAACCACTGTTGAACATGGACCAATTAATAATAAAAACCGGTCAAGTTCGAGTCGATTTCGCATACGAAGAGTTCCGTACCATTGTACATTAAAAAATGTTTCTTGTACGGGAGGCCCTTTTATTTTTTTATTTACGTTTATTCTTATTATTTGTATATAACGGCAATAGAAACACATTCTGTGAAAAATTCAATTCTACCTATTACGGTTCATGTGATACAGACCCCTAAAAACCTAGCCTAACCTACTTGATCGATCGAGAGAAGCAAGCGAAAATCTCTGTGGAAACTTGGGTGATTTACAACTTGGTGTATGTATTTTTACCTAAGAATAACTTTCGAAACATGATCTTCATGTTCAGCAAGGTAGCTAAAAGTTGAGGTTGTGAAGACTTGCTGATTAGGTATATTATGAGCGAGAAAAATACCACCTACTTAGCAAATTTTGCATGTAGCAGGATGTATGGAATAGGGCTACTTTTGGCCCTATTCGTGCTGTAAATCATGTTGAATCAATAAACTTGCAACTTAAATTGCACTTCGTAGACACAGAACAGTAA
This sequence comes from Scotopteryx bipunctaria, assembly GCA_949320045.1. Lineage (NCBI taxonomy): Eukaryota > Metazoa > Arthropoda > Insecta > Lepidoptera > Geometridae > Scotopteryx > Scotopteryx bipunctaria. Next base: position 3,838,227 of record OX439450.1, on the reverse strand, counting down.
CATTACGTAAGCGAAGTCATGGCAACGTTCCCCCAAACATTCCTAGGTAACTGGGTCGCCGACCGACCGAGGGGTATTCGTAAAATTCGCCATCTAGTTGTTTGACGAATTTGACGATAGTGATTTCGTACATTAAATTAGAATCGGGCGAACTATTTTCGTCTTTTAGACTTGTCTGTCTCAAGGTCTGAATTCAAGAACAATGCTCAATCTACTCTATTCCATTACCAAACCATCACTATCCCGATACAAAAAAGTGCGAATCGAATTCGCATACGAAGAGTTCCGTACCATTTTACATGTACCTACTTAAATGTTTCTATAGACTAACAATATGGCGACCTCTGTGGCGAGGCGGGCGAGTGCTCGGCTGAGACGCAAGAGGCGCGGGTTCAGTTCCCGCTGCGGGAGAAACCATGCTCTGCAAATATTTCTTCCGGGTCTGGGTGTTGTAGTATTATGTATTATAAGTATGTATTTACAAAAAAAATTATATAAGTATTCTATCAGCCATCTGGGTTCCATAATACAAGCTTTGCTTGGTTTGGGGCTAGATGGTGCTGTGTGATATGTCCTCAATATTTAATTATTTATATTCATTAACAGAAATAAACTTACAACTAATACAAATATAATTTACAAAATACCAAAGAAACAGTCGGGCTGTCTTAAGGCCGTTGCAAACGGTCTATAGATAGCTCACCTGATCCAGCTCATCGTACGGTGGAAGCGTGCCCAAGACGCTGGCTGCATTGCCACGCTGATGGCAGTACTGAAAATAGTTTTTGTACGGGGCCCTCTTTTGTTTGTATTATTTGTTGTATTAGCGGCAAATATACACTCTGAAAATTTCAACTCTCTACCTATTACGGTTCATGAGATACAGTCCGCTGACAAAAGCGCTGACGGAGAGCGGAGGCTCAGTAATAGGGTCCCGTTGGCACGCTTCGGGTACAGAACCCTAAAACTGTACTGGCAAAAATTTGCTTGTTATATTTTTTGCTTTACTTTTGGATAGTCCAGTTATAAAACGGACGTAGTGGATAAATTGTGAAGCGCTCGTAGCGTAGCTTGCTTAGGCGTCCTTGATTGATCGTTGAAGCTAAGCAACGATATGCTCGGTCACAAATTGGAATGGGTGACCGCGAGTAGCATTACGAGCTGAGCGCTTCCGTGCTTCGAAGGGCACGTTAAACAGTCGGTCCCGGCTTTTAAGTCGTTAAGCCATGACGGAGGCCTTTAGGCGGCCTAAAAACTCCGTCACTAGAGTTGGCCACTAACTCATACGAACATACATTCATGTGGGAGAATACATTTTTTGACAGTTTTATATTGCAAAACTACTCGTTATTTTGTGACTTAAATATGGATACAACTCAGTTACAAAATGTAGGTTCACGCTTTGTTTCTTGAACACGGGCCATTATTTTACTAGGAAAATTCGTAATGGGCAAACCTACATAAAACTTATCAACTACTCTGAAACATGATAATTACTGTGTGACCTTTATCATCGTATTCACATCCCATTACGGCGTGTAGGCGTTCTATGTTTATTCCATTCTATTCAGTCATGAGTTCCGCGCTACCAAATAATGTGACTGTTTTTTACTATACTAGCTGCCGCCCGCGGCTTCGCTCACGTGGTACCCGGATAAAAAGTAGCCTATATATTATTCCAGCACATATACTATGTATATTCCAAGTTTCATTCAAATCCGTTCAGCCGTTACGGCGTGATTGAGGCATACGAACATCCTCACAAACTTTCACATTTATAATATAGCAGGGCTATCTTGTCGCAGCATCGCTCAAGTGTTACCCGGAAAAAAATTGCATAGATATTATTATAATGTTTATTTTTATTATGTACAAGATATTTTCCAAGTTTTATCGAAATTAATCCGTTCAGGCGTTACGGCGTGATGAAGCACAAACTACCTCACATCCTCACAAATTTTACGAGTGTAATATTAGTAGCTTAAAAAATCCTTGAATAAGCTGTTTTTTTTATAATAAAACAAATTTCAGACCGGTCTAGGTTTTTCAACTAGCTATTTTTTAAACTCACAGAAAATGTTGGAAAAACTCGACAGCAAAGTCTACAGCAGCGAACGGACAAAACAAATATCATCCAATCGAACTGTATTATGCAAAGTCCTTGAAAAAGTTCCTGCGAACCGTTGACTTCCACAGGACGAACTCGATTTTACGAGAAAATTCTGTAAACTAATTATAAATGTTTGTTTTGAAACTGGAGTTCGTTCACTCTACAAGACAGTTTAGATTGCTCTTAAAATATAACTGGTGTCAATTCTGTTGTACAAAACCTTAAACTAAACTTAATTTGACAGTTTGAAACTATCGTGATCCGTGAGATGGACGGCAATATCCTTAATGCTGCTAAAAACTAAAACAACTTTCTGTTGATCCCCAATGGGAACGAAGCGAGGGGACAAGCGGGAAAAAGTCGGATTCAAAACGTGATGCAATGCGACACGTGTTTCAACGCACATGCCCACACTCGCACTTGTTCATCATTCATACATCCTGATGTGGGGTGCTTGTAGCAAAAGTTCTTTTAAATTTTATTGTGCCTACGCGCTGCGTGAAAGCAAATGCGGTATTCAGTACCAGTCACAATTGGGATGGATGGCAAGTGGCATTACGATCTGAGCGTTTCCGTGTTTCGGAGGGCACATTAAATTTTCGGTCCCGGCTTTTAAGTCGTTAAGCCATGACGGAGGCCTCTAGGTGGCCTAAAAACTCCGTCACAAGAGTTGGCCATTAGCTCACATGAACTTACTTAGTACCAGGGCAATAGATTTTAAATGATGCCACTCGCACGTGGCTCATACCAACCAATGCAAGTGTGGGCTAGTGTAGCAGGGGTAATTTTTTTAAAGACCCATACTGACACGTTTGTGGGCTTTTCCACTGCAGCTGTAACTGAAACGACAAATAAGATTTGGACAGAATCGACAACATTAGATACCGAAATAACCTACTAGTACTAACACATCCAATATGTCAAATGACTTATCTCATGATGTCCAACCCAAATGCAATTCGCAAACTGTATCCCGAAGTCTTTTGCCTTCATAAAGCTTAGGATCTTTGTAAATGGCGGAGAGATTTGGTTCCATTACACGGGAATGTTCAATGAACTCACTGACAGGCTGTTATCTAATGCGAGGCTTTACGGGGGCCGGTTTTGTCAACATAATACCAGCTTCATTCAACAACCCATACCGTACAGTTTACGAAGTTTTATCAATGATAAAGACGAATAAATAAGTTATCAACAGGCAAAAAAATATGACAACCCGTAACTAACAAGGAAAGTTCTGATCTGATAGCACGTTCTGGGTACTTGACCCAGAAAATACTAGTTGCGAGGCGCACAGTATTTGTGGTAGGTACTAACTGTACCTAAGTACTTTATCCGCATAAGGACCACGTGAACGAAGCCGCGGGCGGATATTAGTAAAACCATATTATGTACCTATTTGTATTTCCGAGTCTAAATCACACGAACCTTGTTTCGCGTAGGAGTAGCAGATACGGAAAATCAATCCACTAACCAACAGACCGCATAATAGGTGGAGGCTTCCCCCTTATCGATACGTTATTGGATTTTATCTTTTATGTTATACTGATAACAGTTTGGCCTACTTAGGGGTGTTTTTGGTGTTCGTTCATTGCCTTTCGGACCCAAGGCACAACTACTATGCTCAACTGTTTGTGCCGAGGGTACCTACTTTTGATTCTCTTCTACACAACTGAGGTACCAACGACTCAACCCGGACCCACGGCACAATTACTATGCCCATCTGGTTGAGCCATAGGGAATTTAGAAACCACTCTGATTCCCCATAGCATAACTACCTCTGTTCTCTGAAGCACTGATAGTAAACTTATTTGTTCAAGTGTTGCATTTTACATTCGTCATCTTTTTCGTATCTGGGAGCACAGTTAGTGCGGGGCGAGAGGCGGGGGCCTCAGACCAAATAAAAGAAAAGAACCCGCCAAGACGAGCCAAAAGAAGAGAGGCACTACCTTCATTTTCTGGAATCGTTTCGGCGTATTTTCGAACCGTTAAATATAACACAAAGAGTAAAAAACATTTTTATTTCATTTAATGTACAAACATTTAAAAAATACAAGAATTTATACATGAATTTATGAATGTTTTTGCTATAAGTTTTGAATGACTAGTCATTTCAAGGTGCTAAAATGTTGAATTATGAAATGTTAAATGATAATTTAATTGATTTTCTGAAATACTCTGAAATCGTTGTAATTGAAGCCCATAAGCCTACATCCTCACAAACATCCGGATTTATAGTATCAGTAGGACAGTAGAATGGCTTATGCAGATCTCCCACTTATTAAAGTTTGGTTCAAGTAGTAAAATAAACTTTCAGCTGTCAGCAACACACGTGGCCAAAGAGCTCTGTCCTAACCTAGCACAAATTTTTCGTTGCCTGTTTCGTTTTAAAAGTGTTTATAAACCAGTCTCTACTCTTTGCTGCTCTACATAGTCCATGCTCTACATAGTCATGTTTGTAAGGCTGTCTATGGGTTGACATCATCATTTTCCTGCCCTTATCCCACCTACTATTACTTCAGCCAAACTGGAGATACAATTTATGTAAACAAACCGCGCATACTTAACCTAAAACTTACTTTTTCATTACATGTTCATGAAACTTTTAAGTAGGTAGTAATAGTTAGTTCGTATGAGCTAGTGGCCAGCTCTTGTATAATAATAAGTAGTAATAATAATAATAGTTAAAATTAAGGTGTTAAAACTTATGTTGCGAGATTTATTTGCCTAAAACTGAAGTGTTTTAGGTAAATAAAATGCACATTAATATGCACTTTTCTAGTAACATGACTTTCTTTGGTAGCAAAGCGACAAAGCCCATAGATAAATAAAAAAAATGACTTTCTTCCCTTCGCATAGATACTCCAATTTGCCCGCTACGGAAATCGAAACCGGACCTCTCATGCCTCAGGCCGCACTCATTTACCGCGCCACCCGAGAATTCGTACTTCAGACTTCCTTGGCGTGGCGTCAAAAGGTTCTGGAAGTGCTTCTAAACAAAAATACAGCTTAAAATAACTAGTTTTGCTTTATCATACTAATATTATAAAGAGGAAAGACTATTTGTATTTTTGTTTGTTTGTAACGAATAGGCTCCAAAACTACTGGACCGATTTCAAAACTTCTTTCACCAATAGAAAGCTACATTATCAGGGACTAGTATAAGTTATAATATATTTTCAAAAAAATTAGGGATCCGTAATAAAATTGCAATATTGTAACCCAAGGTAGAAAACCCAAAATAGTTTTGGCATGCGCTGCGAAAACTATTGATTATAGAATAAAATAATGTACTACGAGCGTACGAAGTCGCGGGCAACAGCTAGTTCCTAAAAAAATTACCAAGCGTCTTTCATGAATCTTCCACGCTTGGTCGCGTTACGAGCAAGCGTGTCTACCTATGTCCAATGTAGATTTATGACGTTTAATGAGTCTAGTGATTTCTATTAATATATTTTTTTATTCAGAACGATTGCAAAAAACTGGTGTTCAAAGCCAGGGCTAGTTTTTTAGTTAAATTGCCCAAGTACGAGCGGTTTTGAAGTTACCGCATAATGCTTCGGATTCTGGCTGAGGTCCAAGCCGGAAGCTTTAGCTCCACCGCGAGCTGGTTTGTTCAATGTAATAATTAACTCCTGTAAAGCTGGCAAAATAAATAAATAGTTATAGTAACAGCTCATGCGTGAAAAATCATGCAACATACTTTTAAAACTAAATATTTGTTGCCAACACATACACAGGGAACATAATATATTTAACTCTTGATGATAAATAAAGTAACAAAAATTACCCGCTCACTAACATTTGGCCGTACTTATCTACAACCTATGCCTACAACTAGGTAATATTACAATGTGACCTTATCTTCGACGACCTCGGTGGCGTGGCGGGCGAGTGCTTGGCTGAGATGCAAGAGGCGCGGGTTTGATTCCCGCTACGGGATGTTTGTATGTTCTGTAAATATTTCTTCCGGGTCTGGGTGTTGTAGTATTATTATTATTTTAAGTATGTATTTACAATAAAAAAATGTATAAGTATTCTATCAGCCATCTGGTTCCCATAGTACAGGCTTTGCTTAGTTTGGGACTAGATGGCCCTGTGTGAAATGTCCATAAATATTTATTTTATTATTATTATCTTCGTGTCTTCTTACCTTCTTGTCAGAATTTTTCAGAATTAGAATTATTTATTTGCAACAAACAACAGACTAAAACTAAACTAACTAGGTAATATAATTATGGAACAGTTGCAAAATGGTCCCAACTCAGCATGTGCAGGTTGAAACAACCCACGCTGGTCTTCTGTTGGGGCCTTTGAGAACCGGATAAGTAACAAACACTTGTACCGTTGAATAATCGTAGGTACCACGCACCGGGATACATTAACCGATAATTGAATGAAATGTGAGATTTAAACATAGTCATTCTTTCTCGCCATTGCAAAGACGTTAATATTTTTTATAATTAAAAGTATTTATTCAAAATTACTAGTGTGTTAATACATTGTTTTGGCATCTCTTCTTTTAAATCGTATGACCTGTATTAGGAGAGTCCCCTCAATTCTGTGCTTCAACTTAAATTAGAGCACCTTGTATGTTACCCAATACCTTAAAGATACACGCTATAGGTATTAAGTATGTACAAACACCAAGAAATTCCTAAAAACTTAAGTTAAATACTATCCTGTTTTATCGTTTTGTTGGTATAAGACAAGATAATTATGTAAGATAATCTATGTGTGTATGGTTATATATCAAAGATTGTAGATTTCACGGAGAGATAAAGATGGATGGACGGCTATTGGGTTATTTCTGTAAACTGCCAATCAATTTACAACTCAACGAGATTCCACTGCCTCGTTTGAATGTAGAACACAAAATTGAAAAGAGAACGAGTACGAAAATATATCAGAAGACTTCGTTACATCGTGAACGCAGCCGAGGCTCAAAGTTATGTAAAATGTGGAAACACGATTGTCAAGCAAATTGGAATGAATAAAGTGAGCAATTTTGCAAACGACGTGTTTTTCTGAGTTAGTTTACACTAGGGTGGGTACAGTCGGCATTAGAAGTGACATTTTCAGTATTCAGAAATGGCTTAATTACCTACACTGAATGCAAAATTGTGTAAAATTAGTGTTAATCTTTAGATTATTCTCCATTCTGTGATAAATTTACAAAATACTTCATCATCATCATTTTCCTGCCCTTATCCCACTAGGTGGGGTCGGCACAACATGTTTTCCTCTTCCATCTTCTCCTATCACTCGTCATCTCAGTATTCACTCCTTTCATAAGCATTTACAAAATACTTAAAGTACCTATACAATGGCGTGCTTAGACCATGCTTCACAATAGACTACGATTGCCTGTACTTTGGCGAGAGTGTTCACACAATGGTGCGGGAATGGACAAGATGGACGTACATGTTTTCATCGCCGCGGCTATTTATTTGCTAACTTCACGAATGCCTAATTAGTATTGTACCTACTTTTAATCAACATACCACGCGGGTGAAGTCGCAGGTGGAAGCTAGTATGAAAAGAACTAAGTATTCACCTGAGTAATGCAAACATTACCTTGTATATAGCATTTTTGGGTCCCAAATTACGGGCTCAGATTTATATAATAATTCAAATATTATAATGAATGAGAAAGTTTCAGCATTACTCCACGACACAGCCATTTTTAATTTTCCGCACCTACCTATATAATTTACAATAAAGTCCCCACCGCTTACGTAACCGCGTAAGCGGTCGGGGGTGAGCAATGGGCCATTGTGTGAACACCCCGGACATGCAACGCTACGATTCCTTTGAAGTGTATCGAAAAAATCGGCAACTCGCCATTGCTCGCCACGATCCAATATCCAATGGCAATTGCCCACCATCCCCCTAGTACACAATGGCAAATGGCCTGTAATGGTCTGGCATGGACCATTGCGTACTAAGCCCTTAATTGATTATTTTATCACAATGCAATTTTGGATCAGTATTGATCATTTACTTTTGATTCTGTCTGTACAAAATATCTCATTCAAGCTTAATCATGATAATGAACCTCATGGCAAATCAAAGTGTCAAAATGTGAAAACCATTACAAGTCTTTCTAAAGAACTTATGCAAAAAAGTTTGTATTGTATTTTGAGAAGTCAAAATGAGTAAAATACAAATAAGTCTTCACATTTGCCTGAGTGTATGCAAACCTTTATTCATAAAGAACCGCTACGACTAATAAACGGAGGCAATAAAATGAGCTACCATCTTTCATTCGTGCCCTTTGAGGCTCGCAGGTGAAATGAAATTAAAAAACATTAAGAAAATTGGGTGGAGGAATTATTCGTAATGTTCTGACCCAATTTGTTGGATTGGTTGAATAGCTGTAGGAAGATGTATTTAAATTTATTTATAAACTGGAGATTATCACTCACTTTAATACAATTTATTAATCAAGAGGACTTTTATAAATTTTTTACAAACCTATTTTCTGTAAAAATACCATGAGCAAGACTTTTAGTACTTACTCGGTTAGGTATATTTTTTATTATTAGTTACATTTTTGATAAAAGAAAGTTACATAATAACGGATGAACTGATAACATTGTGAAGATTGGTGGCTGTAACATAAAATAGCTTGTCTTGGAAGTATTCTGTATCCTATTATCCTTATATAAAATCTGCACAAAATGATAAGTGGAATTAAAAACGCATACTTTCAGAGCAAAAACCCTTAGTCGAATGACCAGCAACCCTAAGTTTCTTTAAGTTTGGCTACTTGAATACGCGTTAATTTGCATACCACTTAGGTTCCTGTTAAGCCGTAAGGGCTGATACATACGATGCGGGGGCGACGCACGGGAGCGAGGTCAATCTGCGTTTTACATGCAAATATCGACGGAAGAAAGCGATTTTGTCGTATCTCAAAATATTCAATTTTACACCAGAACCAAAAAAACCTTTATTTACAGCAATTAGTTGTGTGAACAGTAAAAAACTAGGAAAAATCAAGGGCGTATCATAAAATTTTTCTTTGTAGAAAGACGAGACATAGACCAAGTGGGTCAAATTAGTGGGACCACGAGTCGCGACCCGACCATTCGACGCGGCTTTTTTTGCTTATCAACAATCAAGTTTTAAGTCATTAACCCCCGAATACTCAAACGCATCTCAAAGTTGAGCACGTCTCAAATGAAGTTTTTTTTTTTTTTTTGACAGATTTTCATCAGAAACTGTCAGAAAACGTGCTCAACTCTGAGTCGCGTTTGAGTACGGGAGTTAGGCTATTTTTTGAGATACGACACACTGCCGTCGATATGGAGAGGAGAAAATCTGCCACACGGTGAGCTCCAGCCGCTGCGCTGCACGAACGCTGGAATTGAAATCCGCGACTAGGGGGGGGGGTGTACGCATTGCGATGCCCCGGAGTGGCACCGCTCAATGCTCGAGATGAGCGCTTCCGTGCTTCGGAACACGTTAAATTGTCGTTCCCGGCTTTTAAGAAGTTAAGCCATGACGGAGGCCTTGGCCACTAGCTCATACTAACTTACTTACTGGACTACCGTACATCCCTCCAACAATCGTGACGATCGTGACGCATCGTGTACATCGGCCCTAAGTTCACTGGGGCCCTATTCACGATGACCAAACAAAACGAGACGCGGGAAAACGTGTGGAATTATCGTGTTATCGTATTCTGCATGACAATGTGACATTGTCAGATTTCATAAACGAGCTCAGTAAACGAGAGTAGGCGCGAGACGAGGCTCGTTTTGAATTGTCAAAATTACATACTTCAATATTGCGTGTTTTGCTAAAACTAGGTTGTGTTTTTACTAATTATGTAAATAAATTAGTCTTTTTTAAACTATTTAATAGCAGAATAGATTATTTGTACAATAAATAATATAATCTAGGTACCATTGAATAATATCCCTAATAAATGATGTGGTAAATAAGTGAAATAACCTAACCCTAGTGTACAGAATAATTATTACTCCCGGAGCCCTAGTGCACAAAAGGAGCTTTTGAGGCGCATTTTGAATCTTTTCACCACGCAGGGTTCGAAAGAACTAGGGGCTAGTAGTAGTTGTAGTAGGTACTAACCTAACCTAACTAATAGCTCTTTTATTGTGAATGCAAAAGTTTGTGAAGATGTGACGATGCTTGTGACTCATAATTTAATTCTAAATGGCTGCACGGATTGAGTGAAACTTGGGATATGCATAGTATGTGTGCTGGAATAACATTAGGCTACTTTTTATCCTGGCAATAGGCGAGCGAAGCCGCAGGCGGCAGGTAGTACTTAATAAGTTAAAGAAAAGTGAGCATTTTTGTGTTTTATGGTTTTAATGCATTTATTTAACATAATATAACTGTCATGAGCTGCCCCTCCTAAGGTAGCACATGAGTAGGTATGCCTTTAAGCCTCTGTTGCAAATCTGAAACGAGGCAGAAATCATTGTTATTGTTTTTATAGGTAGGTACATACTTTCATGTTTTTGGAAATAAAGATTACATTCTACTACCTAATATAATGAAAGTGAACGTTTTTTCAAAGAATCTAATAAAGTTAATTTATTTTAGTTCGCTGATGCTCTCACAAATACTATTATGTAATACCTACTAAAATAAATAGTTGATTAAAATATTACCCTTGTTTGATTTAATTCCTCTCTTGTTCGGAGGTAGGAAATTTGATGTAGGTTGGCATCATTAAAGGCATTAACCGCTTACTCTATGCAGAGGCTTACAGGTGCTAACCAAAAGTTTCCCACTGGCTTTTGATAGCTACTGGTGATCAGGAAATTGAGGGTTGTAAGTATCTGGAAAAATACAGTAAATATAGTAGGTTTCAGTCTAACCTAATACCTCCCTAACCTAGGTACTTACCATTTTATTATTGTTCAATAAATTAAGTTTATTGACCGCAAGTGGCATTGCGAGCTGAGTGCCTCCGTGCTTCGGAGGGCACGTTAAATTATGGGTCCTGGCTTTTAAGTCGTTAAGCCATGACGGAGGCCTTTAGGCGGCCTAAAAACTCCGTCACTAGAGTTGGCCACTAGCTCATACGAACATACATACCATACATAATAGGTATCTATTTACTTACTTATTCATATCAAGCGCCTATCAAGAAAAAGCAGGCAATTTGTGGTACAGTACGGTCAACGGATCTAGGCACTCGTGAAGTTAGCCGTTTCGAGCAGTAGACAGTATGAAAAAACTTCACTGCGCATGTCAAACTGCTAACTTCACGAGTGTCAAGATCCGTTGACTGTACTGTACTCGCAGTTTCTGATACCCAAGACACATAATCCTAGTGTCCCTCTGTATTGTGGGTCATGTTTGTATGAGAATTTAGAGAGTTCTATATTTAAAAAAATCAACATTTTTTATGACACAATTTTCCCAAATTGAACCATGTAGGCTCAGACCAAATAAAAAGAAAAGACCCCGCGCCGCGAACAACAAAAGTGAAGCCGCCATTTTATCTATGTGTGTGTCGAAGGTTTTAAGGTTGTGTGTTCCAAGTAACCTAAATTCATAGTATAATAATTAAGAAACGATGCTATTTGAAGTACTTACAGTAAGTGAAAAGTGATTCCTTGAGACTTTTTATGTGATTTGCTGCTGTTTTTACAAGTTTTCACTACACAGGAAGGCATAATTATATTATATATAGCTGCAATTATACTATATATAGCTGCAAACCCACTCACTCACTGACTCACTGACATCATTGTTCTCCCAGAAGGAGTAGAGATGGGTCAAAATGATGTATGGCGAAAGTGTTCAGGAAGTCGATTCGAGTAGGGGAAAAATCCGAAATCTTCGAAAACTGCTCCTCATCAGGGACCTCACCTACTGCCAGACGAAACTACAAGACCAAGATCTCTCCTGCTTGCGGAATGTGGACATGCACCCTGGTCGAATCCGATGTGCGGTGAAAAAAATTCAAAATGGCGGAAAACAAGATGGCCGCCATACAAACTTTGACCGACGATATCTCGATAACTATACTAGATAGGTAAGGTGTGCTCGAACAAATGTCATAGAGGATGGCGCGATGCAAATGCCAAAAGTGACAGTTTTTTTTTTTTTTTTTCACCAGCAGCGATTACGTCCCTCGCGAGCTGCGTGCAGCTCGCGCCCGCAAGCGAAAAGACTAGTTATTATACTATACAACGTGTAACATAATGTCCCTATAAGCCCGAAAGGGGTGTATTCAGACCGAGCACTTGAATACATTGACGTGTGCAAAAGTTCAATACATCATATTTGAAATTCCTATACAATTAAAAACAAATTATTTCATGAGAAATTTGTGACAACCCTATGTGTTTGTTTACCATTTGCGTAGGTAACAAACACACGCGCACCCTCCTATCGCGTCGGACCCACACATACGCAGACAATTGAACGCGCGGCAAGTTTCAAAAAGTACCTAGGTGTAATCACCAAAGTTTTCGTAAGAATTTGCAATTTTTTTAATTCTACGTAGAAATTAAAGTCGAAGATTAAAATCACGATATCTTTCACACATAAAAAAACAACTACCTACCTACATCTACCTAGGTAGTTACCTAAGGACCTAGGTACAGGAAAAGTTAAGTTATACCTTTTCTCCCTTCTTCTTGGTTGGCTCGGAACACGGCTAATTGACATGGTAGGTATTAGGTAGGTATGTAGGTACCTAGGTTGGTATTACTGGTACACATTCACATTCACAATCACAAAATTATTTTTGTCATTTTTTATTAGTAAGCTAGGTACTAATGGGGTACCTACTAGGTAGGGTGATAGGTTAGGTACCTATCATCATACCTACCTATCACTGAATTTTATCACTGTTGACACACACAGTAGGTACTCGGTATCCATCAAAGGGAAGTAGGTACAACACACCACCGAATTCCCGGTCTTCCCTCACTGGTGCGCCCCGGTGGAAAGATCCCGTCGAGAGAAGACGGTTCACCAATCCCAGAAAAGAGCCCGTAAGATGGCAATGGCCGCCCTGGATAACGCTCTCTGTAGAGCTGACGCGCCGCTACTAAGCTATTAATTATTTGGTGCTGCTCCAACACACACACACAACACCATAAATCATAATACTCACCGTTTGAGTACAAAGCCGACATCGTATCGTACGTTAATTAGTTACGCGAACCGAGAGATTGCTTGTTGCAGTTGTTGCAAGGAACGAATGCTAATTGCGACTGATAAAAACCGATCTGTTTTGCGACCAAAAGTAGGTACCTATTGCCGAAAGCCGAATTTTTAGGGTTCCTTGTCTGGGGTAACCCACTAAATACCGATTGGGAAAAAAAGGCAAAAAACTTCATCATACATCTACTACTACTACTACTACTACTACTGTCGTCGTGTCCGTGTCGCTAGCACTTTTGAACCAGTGTGGTGGAAGGATTAGAGTGCACCTTGAAGGCTCCTTTCGTACACTTTGACACACGTCTATGACATGCCTGGTTTCCTCACGATGTTTTCCTTCACCGTTTGAGAGCATTGATATTGCACACATAAATTTCGAATCGAAAAATCCATAGATTCGAACTCACGACTTAAGGATGGGAAGGCGGGGTTCATAGCAATATGCTACCATGTGCTCTATCCCCATTTGCTACTAGGTACCTACCTACTTACATAATAACCTACCAACAATTACGTAGTTCAATCAAGAAAAGTAAAAAACAAATAAGCCTACGGAACCAATTTGATTTTATTAAACAAACGCTTGCGGTGCGGTGTCGGTTGACGGTTGCGGATTTTGAATTTAGCAAAGGCACCGACAGCCAATTAGGGCGAGGTGCCATCCCACTTATTGTTGTTGTTGTTCCAATGCAACCAATGACAAATAGGCTGTTCACGATGAAAATGAAGATTAGTAAGACAGATAAGTCACAACCTTTGACTTTAGTGCCCAAGTAGGTAGGTACAAAATTGCATTGAAAAATGCTCCAACGAATATTGGAATAATACATCGTTGGAAAAACTAAAGTGGAATAGGGTCACGGCTTATCCTCAGGCACGGTAGACCTCTTCTCATACTTCTTGTTACCTACTCAAGATGCTTTTAAGGCCCGAGTAGGTAGGTACAAAATTGAGTAGGTATCACGGCTTTATCCTCAGGCACGGTAGACATCCTCTCATACTCCTTGGCACCCACTGAGGATACCTTTAAGGCCCGAGTAGGTAGGTACAAAATTGAGTAGGTAAGGTACCTATCTCCTATACTAGGTACTTAACAAAGAGATCTGAAAGGATGTTTACGGTGCCTAGGGATTTTAGTCGTGATGTGTGTGACCTTACATTTTAATTACCAATAAATACCAAGGTACCAACTAGGCCTTCAAAAAAAAATAGAAATTACTTATTAAGCCACCTCGTTATTAGGTAAGTAGGTAGGCATTTTACTAATGGTGTCTGTTCTGTTACCTGTTTCATCTAGAGTTCACACTTAAAGGTCAAAAAACAGCTGTAAATAGGGATGCCTCATGTTGTGTCAAGTTACGTATTGGAGCAAAGTTTAAGAGACATTTCATGAATGAAAACCTTTGAAATTTTAAAAGTCGTTGAACAAACGTTGTTCGCAATGACGTATAGAATACCCCCGTTTCGGGCTTATAGGGACATTATGTTACACGTTGTATATAGCTGCAAACCCACTCACTGACTCACTCACTGACATCATTGTTCTCCCAGAAGGAGTAGAGATGGGTCAAAATGATGTACGGGGGAAGTGTTCAGGGAGTCAATTCCAATTTGGGAAAAATCCGAAATCTTCCAAAACTGCTCCTCATCAGGGACCTCACCTACTGCCAGACGAAACGACAAGACCAAGATCTCTCCTGCTTGCGGAATGTGGACATGCACCCTGGTCGAATCCGATGTGCGGTGAAAAAAATTCAAAATGGCGGAAAACAAGATGGCCGCCATACAAACTTTGACCGACGATATCTCGAAAACTAAAAGCGATAAGTAAGGGGTGCTCGAACAAATGTCATAGAGGATGGCGCGATGCAAATGCCGAAAGTGACAGTTTTTTTTTTTTTTTTTTTTTTTTTTCAACAGCAGCGATTACGTCCCTCGCGAGCTGCGTGCAGCTCGCGCCCGCAAGCGAAAGACTAGTTATACTATATATAGCTGCAAACCCACTCACTGACTCACTCACTGACATCATTGTTCTCCCAGAAGGAGTAGAGATGGGTCAAAATGATGTACGGGGGAAGTGTTCAGGGAGTCAATTCCAATTTGGGAAAAATCCGAAATCTTCGAAAACTGCTCCTCATCAGGGACCTCACCTACTGCCAGACGAAACGACAAGACCAAGATCTCTCCTGCTTGCGGAATGTGGACATGCACCCTGGTCGAATCCGATGTGCGGTGAAAAAAATTCAAAATGGCGGAAAACAAGATGGCCGCCATACAAACTTTGACCGACGATATCTCGATAACTATAATAGATAGGTAAGGTGTGCTCGAACAAATGTTACAGAGGATGGCGCGATGCAAATGCCAAAGGTGACAGTTTTTTTTTTTTTTTTTTTTTTTTTTTTTCAACAGCAGCGATTACGTCCCTCGCGAGCTGCGTGCAGCTCGCGCCCGCAAGCGAAAGACTAGTTATACTATATATAGCTGCAAACCCACTCACTGACTCACTCACTGACATCATTGTTCTCCCAGAAGGAGACGAGATGGGTCAAAATGATGTATGGCGGAAGTGTTCAGGGAGTCAATTCCAATTTGGGAAAAATCCGAAATCTTCGAAAACTGCTCCTCATCAGGGACCTCACCTACTGCCAGAAGAAACTAGAAGACCGACACCCACCCTGCTTGCGGAATGTGGACATGCACCCTGGTCGAATCCGATGTGCGGTGAAAAAAATTCAAAATGGCGGAAAACAAGATGGCCGCCATACAAACTTTGACCGACGATATCTCGAAAACTAAAAGCGATAAGTAATGGGTGCTCGAACAAATGTCATAGAGGATGGCGCGATGCAAATGCCGAAAGTGTCAGTTTTTTTTTTTTTTTTTTTTTTTTTTTTCAACAGCAGCGATTACGTCCCTCGCGAGCTGCGTGCAGCTCGCGCCCGCAAGCGAAAGACTAGTTATACTATATATAGCTGCAAACCCACTGACTCACTGACTGACAGAATTGTTCTCCCAGAAGGAGACGAGATGGGTCAAAATGATGTATGGCGAAAGTGTTCAGGATGTCTCAGTAAGTATGGGAAAAATCCGAAATCTTCGAAAACTGCTCCTCATCAGGGACCTCACCTACTGCCAGACGAAACTAAAAGACCGACACCCGCCCTGCTTGCGGAATGTGGACATGCACCCTGGTCGAATTCGATGTGCGGTGAAAAAAATTCAAAATGGCGGAAAACAAGATGGCCGCCATACAAACTTTGACCGACGATATCTCGAAAACTATAATCGATAGGTACGGAGTGCTCGAACAAATGTCATAGAGGATGGCGCGATGCAAATGCCAAAGGTGACAGCTGTTTTTTTTTTTTTTTCAACAGCAGCGATTACGTCCCTCGCGAGCTGCGTGCAGCTCGCGCCCGCAAGCGAAAATACTAGTTATACTATATATAGCTGCAAACCCACTGACTGATCTACTGACTGACATCATTGTTCTCCCAGAAGGAGTAGAGATGGGTCAAAATGATGTATGGGGGAAGTGTTCAGGGAGTCAATTCCAATTTGGGAAAAATCCGAAATCTTCGAAAACTGCTCCTCATCAGGGACCTCACCTACTGCCAGACGAAACTAAAAGACCGACACCCACCCTGCTTGCAGAATGTGGACATGCACCCTGGTCGAATCCGACGTGCGGTGAAAAAAATTCAAAATGGCGGAAAACAAGATGGCCGCCATACAAACTTTGACCGACGATATCTCGAAAACTATAAGCGAAAGGCATGGAGTGCTCGAACAAATGTCATAGAGGACGGCGCGATGCAAATGCCAAAGGTGACAGTTTTTTTTTTTTTTTTTCAACAGCAGCGATTACGTCCCTCGCGAGCTGCGTGCAGCTCGCGCCCGCAAGCGAAAGACTAGTTATCTACACTAATATTATAAAGAGGAAAACTTTGTTTGTATGTTTGTACTGAATAGGCTCAAAAACTACTGGACCGATTTTAAAAATTCTTTCACCATTCGAAAGCTACATTATCCACGAGTAACATAGGCTATATTTTATTTTGGAAAAAAATAGGGTTCCGTAAGATATTTGGGTTTTTCGGACACAAGGTGTAAAAAATCAACCAGAAAAGTTACTTATTTTGCGTACGCTGCCTAAACTATAAAAGATAGAACCATAAAATGTTCTAATTAATTGTAGATCTTATAAATATCTACAAAAAAGTCCGCGACACACTATACCCATCTATGTCGAGTGAGGCACAGCAACCATTTTTTTATTTAAAAATCTTGAATTTTTTTTGGACTACATTTAAACGCGTTTATTTTACTCATGCTATTAATCCTTATCAAAATAAATGATTTCATCACTAAGAACAGTTTATGGAGATAATATTTGGTCTTTGAATGATTAAAATTGGACGTTTGGTTTTGAAGTTATGGCGAAATTAAAATATTACGATTTCTGCTGCACGGCCCGTTGCGAAGTGGGCGTCACCAAGGCGGGGGTGCGCGTGCGGGAGGGGAGTTTAGATCTATGAGTAAGGTACCCGCGCGGCTCAGTCGCGAGGTCGGCTCCCTACGCAGCGGTCGTGCGCGAAGTCTATATATATAGTATAAAAATGAATCGCAAAATGTGTTGGTAAGCGCATAACTCAACAACGCCTGGACCAATTTGGCCAAATCTTTTTTTAAAATGTTCGTTGAAGTTCAAGGATGGTTTTTACGGCGAGAAAAATTAGAATTATTGCTGGAAAAACCCTAAAAATAGCCCTTTTCTTTTTCCCATACAAATGATTTGTAACTAAAACGTAGTCAATTTGAGCTTTATTGCTATGGTATAAAGTTCATATTAAATTACAAGCACTTGAATTATTAATTTTAAGGCGATACGAAGTTCGCGGGGTCAGCTAGTACTATATATAGCTGCAAACCCACTCACTCACTCACTGACTGACATCATTGTTCTCCCAGAAGGAGTAGAGATGGGTCAAAATGATGTATGGGGGAAGTGTTCAGGGAGTCAATTCCAATTTGGGAAAAATCCGAAATCTTCGAAAACTGCTCCTCATCAGGGACCTCACCTACTGCCAGACGAAACTACAAGACCAAGATCTCTCCTGCTTGCGGAATGTGGACATGCACCCTGGTCGAATTCGATGTGCGGTGAAAAAAATTCAAAATGGCGGAAAACAAGATGGCCGCCATACAAACTTTGACCGACGATATCTCGATAACTATAATAGATAGGTAAGGTGTGCTCAAACAAATGTCATAGAGGATGGTGCGATGCAAATGCCAAAGGTGACAGTTGTTTTTTTTTTTTTTTTTTTTTTTCAACAGCAGCGATTACGTCCCTCGCGAGCTGCGTGCAGCTCGCGCCCGCAAGCGAAAATACTAGTTCTTTTTTATAAGACTCGTGACGTACTAAGAGCGATGAGCATGGTTTTAGTGTAGGTGTGTGCGTGAGCGTGTATGTTTACTTGCAGGAGCACGGTTTTGTGTGGCTTCACTTTTGTTGTTCGCGGCGCGGCGTCTACTCTTTTTATTTGGTCTGAGCATGTAGGTAAGTAGTTGTTTTTTATAGTAAACAAGTCATACCTGATTAAATCAGCTGGACGAAGGTGTGGTTGTTCACGAGTTTCCTGAAATAAGATATAATATCTGATGAGTTTCAAATCTAATAAAGTAAACAAACTATATCTCAGTCTTATTAATCATAGGTTTGGAATTGTTTGATTGCTTCTATTCTAAGGACAAGTCAGTCTTTTTTAAATCTTAATTAGTATGATGGATCACTAGAGTCTCTTCCTCATGAGCTCCTCCTCCTCCTGGCTCATCTGCACAGGCAGCAGCGCGCGGATTTGGCACAATCCCACCTACAACTTCGCACCTCCAACTTAGTCTATTCGTATATTCTTGATCTAAATAGGAATGATGGCTCACCAGAGTATCTTCCTCATGAGCTCCTCCTCCTCCTGGCTCATCTGCACACGCAGCGGATCTGGCTCAGCCCCATCCACATCTCCGCTACATCCAGCTTCGTCTTCGCGTTTATCACATAAGTCTTCTCGAGAGCACGGATCAGTTCGCCAACAGCGTCGTACTGACGGACTAGGAGACTGGAAGGAAGAAATATATTATTATTATCATTAGGAGTCTGTAATATATCTGCCAGTTTCATCATATTACATGAATAACATATAAATAGTGTAAAACATAAATGGCAACGAAGATACATTTTTTTTGTTTGGTACCTGGAACAGAGATGTGAGTAAAATTACCTGAACATTTCTCTGACGAGTTTGGGCGTCTCGATCTGCGACTCCTCGGCCCAACTGACAATAGTGCCGATCAGGACTTTACGGAACTTCTCTTCTGGAGTTTTCTTTGCCGGTTCTTCTATGGCCTGTACAATAAATAAATAAATAGCACCCAACAGTCACATACATAGTCCTGACCCCACATTAGGATTCCCTGTGTCGTGGGTATCAGAATCTACGAGTACCATGCTACCACAACACCCAGACCCGGAAGAAATATTTACAGAACATGCAATTTCTTCCGCAGCGGAAATCGAACCCGCGCCTCTTGCGCCTCTGCCGAGCAATCGCCCGCCACGCCACCGAGGCCGTCAAATTATTATAAAACACTTTTATTATAAAAATTACTGTAGATTCTAGTTTTTTTTTGCACTAGTACTGAACCTTTCGTGTGCGGATCCAACTCGCACTTGACAGTTTTTTTTTTAATTATACTTTCACTTATTCTAGTTCTCTTTCAACTATAATTAACCATTCACACCTTCAACTCTTTCTAGTTCTCTCTAAAGTCTTTCGCTCCATAGATAAATGTTTTTCAAGAAATTCCAAATGTTATTTACGTTATGATTAGTAATAGTTACCTCAGACAGTGGCTCTTGCAGAGCGTTGAGAGACACATGCACCATGAGGCTCTCGTGGATCTCGTTCATCCTGACGATGAACTCCTCGCCACAAGGACAATTCTCCTTCCAAGATTCTTCTTCCTGGTCCATGTGCTTGAAGCCTGTAAAAACATCACAATTACCTAGTAGATTTCGTAAAAGGCCTAACCTCCGAATACTCAAACGCATCTCAAAATTGAGCACGTCTCAAATGACGATTTTTAGACAGATTATCATCAGAAACTGTCAAAAAACCGTGAGTTGAGACGTGCTCAACTCTGAGTCGCGTTTGAGTATTCGGGGGTAAGACAAGTAGGTATATAGTTGAGCTCGAGGCTTAGGACAAGTTTATAGTCAAGTTTACTCCTTTTACTCCATTTACTCTTTTCTAAACTAGTAACACCTACCAGGTAGGTCCTACCTATTACTCAATTAACCTTTCAATTTATAATAAAAGCGTCCATTTTAATTGCGGGTTCCTATCAGACGGAATAAGAAAAAATAAGACAACGATGTTTTTATGAAACAAAGTATTATAATCAGTCTTTTATAAATAAACTATATAATATCTACTAAAAAACAGCATAGAAAATCACAATCTTTTAAACAAATTTTTAACCGTATTCTGGTAATAATTTATAGAAACTACTCAAAATAAAATTAGTCTTAAAAAAAAACAGGAATACAAATATCTACGAATATTTAATTTTATCTACATAATCATTTTAGGAACTATTTTTTTTTTTAGTGTAAACTTCCGTAAATTAATATCCTGATTTTAGATGTTAGTTAAATTAATATAAAAGTCAATTTATGATTTTAATGTAAGTCACTGAACGACTACCGGTACGACATCGCCGCCATCTTGTTGTTTACGAAGGATTTGTATAAAAGCGCTTAGCTAAAAGGCTAAAAGGCTTTGCGTGTTTCGACATCGTGCTGATAACTTGTGTTTGAGTAAGTACCTATATCGTATTAATACATTAGTGTTCTGTGGGTAGGTACGTACTCTAAACACAAGGTATCAGTACGACGGTAATGTACATTACCTAGGTTAGTTACATTATATTTTAATGTGTTAATTCGATATTGCTATCTTTGCTGCCTATGCGATCTTTGCTGCCTATGCGATCTTTGCTGCCTATGCGATCTTTGCTGCCTATGCGATCTTTGCTGCCTATGCTATCTTTGCTGCCTATGCGATCTTTGCTGCCTATGCGATCTTTGCTGCCTATGCGATCTTTGCTGCCTATGCGATCTTTGCTGCCTATGCGATCTTTGCTGCCTATGCGATCTTTGCTGCCTATGCGATCTTTGCTGCCTATGCGATCTTTGCTGCCTATGCGATCTTTGCTGCCTATGCGATCTTTGCTGCCTATGCGATCTTTGCTGCCTATGCGATCTTTGCTGCCTATGCGATCTTTGCTGCCTATGCGATCTTTGCTGCCTATGCGATCTTTGCTGCCTATGCGATCTTTGCTGCCTATGCTTAGCGAGCCGAAATTTTTAACTCAATGTAGCTTTAAACCATTTCTGGAAGCCTCTAGAAGTTAGCGAGCGAAGCGAGCTTCAAATCAATGCGAGCGAAGAGAGCCGAAATTTTTAACTTAATGTAGCTTTAAACCATCTCTAGAAGTCTCTAGAAGTTAGCGAGCGAAGTGAGCTTCAAACCAATGCGAGCGAAGCGAGCCAAATTTTTTAACTCAATGTAGTTTTAAACCATTTCTAGAAGTCTCTGAAAGTTAGCGAGCGAAGCGAGCCGAATTTTTTTACTTAATGTAAACATCCAAACATCCAAACTCACAAACTTTCGCATTTATAATATAAGTAAGAAGTAAGATTTTAGTTTCGACGATGTAGATTGTGTGCTTATTTACCTACTATAGACTTCGACTTTGAAACAAGACGAGACACTTACCTTAAAACTGAGTTCATCTGTTCTCTGGGCGGACAGCGGAATTCCCTGGTCTTCTTGGCAGCCACGGCGCTCGGCAAATCTGACTGCTTGATTTCTTGGTAACGTCTGAAAGCAAGAAAAATATGCGTACATAATATTTAATCAGTTCAAGCTGGTATTATTGTTTCTGGTGGCCACAAGCATTGATTGATTGGGTTAGATTCCCGCTGCGGGAGTATTCTATCAGCCATCTGGCTCCCTTTGCTTAGTTGGGGGCTAGATGGTGCTGTATGATAATGTCCTCAAATATTTATATTTATACTAGCTGCCTCTCGCGTCTTTGCTCGCGTAGTACCCAGATGAAAAATAGCCTATATGTTAATCAAGTATATATCCGTTCAGCCGTTTAGGCGTGATTGAGGCACAAACATCCAAACTCACAAACTTTCGCATTTATAATATAAGTGAGATTTATAGAATTTTTTTTTTAAAGCAGGGTTATGCCGATGTTACCTCAACTGATCGCTCTGCAGATCGCCTACGAAGTCGTGAGCAAAAGATATGATGGCTTCCACTCTATGCCTCAGTTGTATGTCGTTCAGATGTTGTAGGACATCTGAAGCTTCGCTCCCTCCGCCATTTTCATGTGTAGTAGACCTTTCCTGTGCTCGTCTTTTCCTTCTATAGGACAGAATTAGAAACATTTATAGAAACTTCAAAAAATTATTTACAAAGACAATCTATATTATCATTAAAAACTTTCAGGTAATCGGTGTAATAATAAGAAAATAGAGTGATAGGTTAGCGTGGGCATGTTATGCGGAGGGAAGAAAGTCATGTTACAAGGAAAGTGCTGAATATGAATGTGGATGGATACACGGACAGAGGAAAGCCTAAGAAAAGATGGATGGATTGTGTGAAAGAGGACATGCGTATGAAAGGAGTGAGTACTGAGATGACGAATGATAGAAGATGGAAGAGGAAAACATGTTGTGCCGACCCCACCTAGTGGGATAAGGAGCAGGAAAATGATGATGATGATGATGGTGTAATAATAAGAAATGAAAATGAGCTCAGTTTTCTACGTTATCTTTAAAATAATAATGTTTAATTTTTTAATAATATTTATTTATATGTATGTATATATTGTATATATATTTGTAGATATATTATTTGTATATATTTATATTGTGTGTAGTATATCTTATTAGTTTATTATATTTGTAAGCTTATCTTTATGTTTTTCTTTTTCCTGTCTCTGTACACATAACTTCCACTTATGTTAAAGCCTCTCCCTTGCCTCAAAGGTTTGCTGACAGAAAACTCTTTGAGAGTTAAGCTCTCCTTTGTACATGTACTTTTTAATGTTTTGTGTGTATTTGTTTCGTTTTGTGCGTGTACAATAAAGAATTTCAGATAATGGAAACTTGTGGGTAAGGCAGTAAAAATTTTATGAATTGTAACTTACCTTTGTCAAAGGTGGGATCCCACGTCTCAGGGTTGATCATGATGAGGAGCTTCTCAACGTCTTCATCTCGCATCATACAGACTAGAAGGAGACGGTCTACAATGAGAGTTGGCCTGATGATAGGGGTAAAGTACTTACAGGAAGAGTGTACTCACAGGAAGAGTATATTGTCAGGAAGAGTACTAACAGGAAGAATGTACTGTCAGGAAAGTATACTCGCAGGAAGAGTGTACTCACAGGATGAAGGTATTCGCAGGAAGAGTGTACTGTCAGGAAGTGTGTACTCACAGAAAGAGTGTACTGACAGGAAGAGTGTACTCACAAGAAGAGGTTCTCATTGGTGCCGCCCACGGGGTCGCGGTTGTGCACCTGGTTGGTTGTAACTGCGTCCGCCAACGCCTGCATCACGAACTCACGGACCACCTCCAGCGGGAAGTAGGGGGAGTACAAGTTGCTGATCTCCGTTATACTCTCTCTGAAACAAGATGTTTTGCGAGGTGAAGATAAATTGGGACTTTCGTAGGAATTCACAGTTAAAATTACATGTGTCAGAACAAAATTAAGTTAACCTTAGTTTGGGGCTAGATGGCGATACATATTTGTCGGAGATTAGTTATAGCGCCATCTACAATCACACTGCAACACTGACTCACTACCTACAGAACGCAACCGTGACGTCACAGCCGAGTCATGCTTGGATGCGGCCGTTGGAGCTGGCGGGCAGTCTATTTTTAGAGCTCGTGCCGAGCGGGACGTATCTGTTCTGCCTACTTGTTTATTCAAGAGTTACTTGGTATTTGTACTGGACGCTAATAACTTCGTACGATTATACCGAGTGTGATTTTTTTCTCGAGGTTACCCATTATTTCGGAACCCGACGAGAACACGTGCCCACTGAGCCCTACAAATCGGCCACCTGGGACATATTTATATTCTTCCGAATGTCTGGGAACACGAAAGCAAGCAAACTCACGTGATATCTTTACAGATTTCTTCATTCTTCATCTGCGGTCGAACGCTCTCTGTTTGCAGCGAGCGGAGGATGTGCCCCATCTCTGGGTCTTCGTACAACGCCTTCAGTTCCGGTCCCAGGGGGATCACGAACTCGTTTTTGCACACCTCCCTGGAAAAAACAAAAACAAGCAAAAAAAGTAAGAACTTGTCTGTTATATAATTATCTTCTTGATTCTTAGACATTATGGGCATGCATTATTATTATTACTAGCTGCCGTCCGCGGCTTCGCTCGCGTGGTACCCGGATAAAAAATAGCCTATATGTTAATCCAGTACATGTACTATGTATATTCCAAGTTTCATTCAAATCCGTTCTGCCGTTTAGGCGTGATTGAGGCACAAACATCCAAACATCCAAACTCACAAACTTTCGCATTTATAATATAAGTAAGATTATTAGCCCATATCGTCCCACTGCAGGGCAAAGGCCTCCCTATCCCCCTTCCACCTTTCTCTATCCTGTGCTTTGGAGGACCAATCCTTCATGAATGAGTCCAAGTCGTCCCACCATCTCAGTCATGGTCTGCCACGATGCCGTTTACCACCATTAGGAGCCCACTCGGTAGTGGTTTTCGCCCATAGGTCATCCGACATACGGCAGACGTGCCCTGCCCAGTTCCACTTCAAAGTGGCTGCTTTCCGAGCAACGTCAGCGATTTTTGTTTTGGAGCGCAGTATGGTGTTGCGTATTCGGTCAGTGAGTTTTACTCCGAGAATACTGCGCTCCATCGCTCGCTGGCAAACCCCGAGTGTGGACCTCTGCTGAGCCGTCAAAGACCAAGTCTGCGCGCCGTACGTGAGGATAGGGAGAATGCATACGTCAATGAGCTTGCGCTTAAGGGAGATTGCCTGCATGCATGCAGGCAATAAAATAACGAACGAAACTAAAGTTCACACAATCACTTTAATAAAGTTACGATCTCAATAATTAAATTTGAATACAGATAAGTACTTTAAATTACAAAACTGAACGGAATGACAGAAGTCAAAAACTCGTCACTTGAGATTGAGACGTGCTCAACTCTGATGCATTTGAGTATCCGGGGGTTATACTATATGCTTCTCTCCCGAGCATGTCGTAAAAGGCGACAAAGGGATCTTCTCCAAAATGATGGACCACCTATATGGGCGATGGGCTGATCACCTGTCACCATGGTTCGCCATATCCATCTTGGAAGTTTGGATCAGAAGTGATTGCAAGTTTTATTATGTTTACTTGTGGCTCTGCCCACATCATTAAGGATACGGCGTTATAATATGTATGTATGTATACTATAATATTGGAAAGCTTTAGTTTGCTTGAAATTACCGGCGTAAAGCTCAAAACGCAACGATAGCGCGTACTTTACCTGTGCTACCACCTAGTATTTCATAATCCTGTTCTTTTCCAGATGCTGTTCAAGCGAAGCTGGTGTACTCGCATGGTAGTGGCGTGCGACTCGAGATGCATCGCAATGAGGATGTCGTAGAAGCCCTGGCGTAGTGGACCAGACATGTAATGAGACTGTATTGCGTACAGCAATTGCTTCTGATCCACGTGTTGGCATAGTGCGTGGGCGGCTCTGAAATATAACAATTTAAATGTAACAATCTAAAACACACACACACAGTCATGCTTACACATGTACATAACTTAACATAGCTCTTTTATTGTGAATGCAAAAGTTTGTGAAGATGTAACGATGCTTGTGCCTCATAATTTACTTCTAAATGGCTGCATGGATTGAGTGAAACTTGAGATATGCATAGTATGTGTGCTGTGAGTATTTTTTGTTTTATGGTTTTAATGCATTTATTATTACTTATTATACCTACACAACCGCATGTACCCATATGTTAACACTAACACACACACACACACACACACACATCTCATGATTTCTGATTTATTTAACATAATATAACTGTCATGAGCTGCCCCTCCTAAGGTAGCACATGAGTAGGTATGCCTTTAAGCCACTGTTGCAAATCTGAAACGAGGCAGAAATCATTGTTATTGTTTTTATAGGTAGGTACATACTTTCATGTTTTTGGAAATAAAGATTATATTCTACTAATATAATGAAAGTGAAAGTTTTTTCAAAGAATCTCATAAAATTAATTTTTTTAGTTCGCTGATGCTCTCAAAAATACTATTATGTAATACCTACTAAAATAAATAGTTGATTAAAATATTACCCTTGTTTGATTTAATTCCTCTCTTGTTCGGAGGTAGGAAATTTGATGTAGGTTGGCATCATTCAAGGCATTCACCGCTTACTCTATGCAGAGGCTTACAGGTGCTAACCAAAAGTTTCCCACTGGCTTTTGATAGCTACTGGTGATAAGGAAATTGAGGGTTGTAAGTATCTGGAAAAATACAGTAAATATAGTAGGTTTCAGTCTAAGCTAATACCTAACCTAGGTACCTACCATTTTATTATTGTTCAATAAATTAAGTTTAGCTAACACAATACTTACTTTGACTTCTGTTGTAATGCTAGAACATCTCTGAAGGCCAGAATTAACTAGCCTGCCTCCAAGAACGCCGCACAATACCAAAACAACTCTTTGGCCACCTTATAAAATAGCACGAAAAATTTAGGGTCCAGCTCAGCAGAATCCCTTGACAGTCTCCTATTTATGTGTGGGCGTTGCTGGCGCCAGCATATCATACGTTGTCTTCGAAGAACGTCTATTCTTATCACTACGTTATAATATAGCCAAGTTTTTTTCAAAACAAACAATGCAATATGTCAATATTTTGATTGACAATTCGTTCGGAAACAAATTGTGGTTGATTTGATTTAGCTAACCATTTTACGTTATATATTTTTTTGGGCTCTAAACTTTAAAATATAACGAAATTAATATTAGAAAGAGTTTAGAAATTCTATTATTGAATATTTATTTACTTGAGATGAAGATTGTAAACAAAAAAATAAAATCAATCTAAAACCGATAGTTTTCCGAACAGACCGGATGCCTGATTTTGAACGAATCACGTAAAACCAAAACACGGTCATAGACAACTAGTCTTATGGCATGCAGAATACAGTTTTTGATTTCACACCATGGCGTGTCTCGTTTGCGTTTAGAGACACGATGACATTTGGCTCGTTACGTGGCTCGTTTTCTTTGGTCATCGTGAATAACCCTCCTGAAACTGACGGTCAAAGAACAGCACGTTTGCAGTTTGCATGATAGAAGTTTGGATTTGGTTATTTTGGATTTGGGGCACTGGATTATAAAGGCTTGGCATTATGCATTGCATTATGCACTTTACAAATTGAAAACCCTTGTAAACATAAAAAATGTTGGGTAACTAATACACAATTAAAGTTATTGATCCAAACGTCTACTAGCCCAATTTAATATTCAATAACTTAACCCTCTGCATGTGATCTCGTCTAGAAACGATTAAATACGCTTAGACTTTTCCTAGATGATATCCCGAGCATCTTCCTCCAGCACCACATATCTAGAGCGTCTATCTTCCCTTTGTGAATAAAGTAAAGTGATGCTACGTAATACCAATCCTATCCTACTATATTATAAATCCTACTATCCTACTTCACTTCCTAATATATTATAAATGTGAAAGTTTGTGAGTTTGGATGTTTGTGCCTCAATCACGCCTAAACGGCTGAACGGATTTGAATGAAACTTGGAATATACACAGTACATGTGCTGGATTAACGTATAAGCTATTTTTTATCCAGGTACCACGCGAGCGAAGCCGCGGGCGGCAGCTAGTATTCCATTAATTAGGTCAATAGAACTAGTCACGGGTGGAACACAAATTGCAATATTGCAGACAGAGTGGCTTTCTGCGCCACCCGTCACGCCACAAATAGCTTACTTGCCAATGCAAACAATTACTTGGAGCACGCATCACGAAATTGTGGTTACTGATTAGTGATGCTGATAACTGAGTTTTAGAAATACGTAACTTGGTGAACTAAATATTCAATTAGCCAGTAAGATATGGATATTTGGTAGGTATCTCTACTACCCAACTGCGAAGGAGGGTATTGTTTTTTGTAATACATACATATAGATACTGAGGTATATTAAATAAAAAAGTCGATTAAGGGATAGTCCTCTCCAACATGATGGGCTGATCACCTGCCACCATAGTTCACCATATCCATCTTGGGACTTTGAATCAGGAGTAGCTGCAAGTTTTATTATGATTACTTGTGGCTCTGCCAACTCCGTTAAGGATACGGGCGTGATATGAATGTATATTTCATGAATAGATAATATTACACCAAAACATTTATAACACAAATGTTTGCCATGGATGGGAACAGAACCCACAACCTACAGCGCAGAAGGCAGAACTATCAATGAGCTATGAGGCCAGACCATGCGATAATTTGATTTGTAATATATTTCTCCGATTGGACAGCATTAGTACACATTGTCTTGCTAGCACCAAGTTTAGTAAATACACCACATTCTGTGGCTTGGCGGAGGTGCCAAGTAACATTGTAGCTGATGGTATGTTGATAATTGGCAGCCAAATAATTTGGCAAACTATTTAAATATAAATTTTGATGAAATTAAATTACTTGGCCGAAGACAGGACAATCAAGAACGAGCGCCACTTGAGGCCAAAAACAATTTTGAACTTCAGTTTGATTGTCCTAATTATTTTCCCGTCCTTTTCCCACCACACTCATGTCCTTTCTTACTCAAGTCAATGTTCACACAGTCCATCCATTCTTTCTTTGTACTTACTATGATTTTCATTATCCAGTTAACTTATAAGTTGTTAACCTGTCTTGATGTGTCACAAAATATTCTAGTAAAAAAATTAAATAATATAGCGTTGAAAAGCACTAAATCACAGTAAAATCTCACATAATCCATCCATCTAATCCATTGAGAAACTGAAAGGAAAAAAAACGTCCTTACATAATTTGAGGGCGTGAAGACGTGAAGCCACTAAGCCACTTGACTGACATATTCACTCATTATTTCGAGTAACTCTCTAAGCTAAGCCATGTATGAGTAAGTAGCTACACTTTACGTCCTCTGCGGGATGGTAAATCAATTTCTTGGTACAATCAACGTACTTAACATAAAGAAGCTAAGTAGTAATTACCTGAACGACAATTTCTTCTAAATTACAACAGGTATGTTGTACATGTGTAGATAATGTCTATGCCCTTATGAAACGTTGTTCAATGTCTCAACTGAGCACAAACCTTGTTATAGACGAGCATTTTTATTGCAATAATAATGTGATGTAATTTTAACAATATCATACTTTATTTATTTGCTTCTAGCTGCTGCCCGCGGCTTCTCTCGAGTGATATACGAACAAAAAGTAGCTTATATGTTATTCCAGCACACATACTATGTATATTCTAAGTTTCATTGAAATCCTTACCGCGTCCTTGAGGCAAAAACATACATCGTCACATCCACACATTCTCAAACTTTCGTATTTATAATATGTATTAGTAGGATTTGGCGACGGGACGTTGCTATGGTAATGAACAAACCGTCACCCTCCAGTAGAATACTTAAGTACTCTGTATTTTACTTGTGTCAATACCTACAAAACGTACCTCGCATATAGATTTTAACATGAATTGACGTTTTCAGTAGTCAAATCCAAAACAAAAGTGCGTAACCATAAAACTAGCTTAAAAAGATAACATTAGGTATCATCATCATTTTCCTGCCCTTATCCCGTATAACATGTCCATTCCACGCTAACCTATTACACATCTTTCGCAGTATACATCGGATATTCGGAATAAACATGTATTTTTTAAATAATAAACACACTAAAGCACACTTTTGCACTTTCACGAAACTTTCACTATAACCAAATATAATATTATTAATTGAATTAGGTATCCTGCAGTTAAAAAGGCTTGTAAATGTCTTGGAAATGTAACTTTTCTAAATACAACGCAATATCGTGCCATTTTCAAAACCCCTCGAAATAGGGTGCCTTTACCTTACCTAAAATATAGGAGTATTTTTCAAAGCACCCAGCACTCAAGTAGGTGATAATCTGAACCATTATTCTGCTCGTAACTTCAATGTGGATAAAATGCCCATCAGCGTAAGGGAAATAAGCCTATCTTTTCCACGCCATATTCTCCCAGTCTCTAAATATGACACGATCCGCATAATAGCCTGTAAACCAGGTCAAGATCTTCATTCACCTTTGATCCTGAATTGTCTTATCTAGACTTGCCTAATAAAGCTTTTTATAGTACTTGACTTGGTGGTCTAGTGGAGTGGTAGTGACCCCGCTTTCCAATAAAATAAAAAAATATTTGTGGACATTTCACACAGCGCCATCTAGCCCCAAACTAAGCAAAGCTTATGGGAACCAAATAATACTAAATAATATTATAACTAGCTGTGCCCCGCGGTTTCACCCGCGTTTTTCTCGTTTCCATGGAAATACCGAGATAAAATATTGCCTATATTATAGCCTCCCTACCAACTCTTAACATCTTACACACGTGATAACTTTTAAACGAAATATCCGATTGAGATGAAACAAAAAGTATTTTACTTCTACATAAATACTCTTGATAACATAATACTTAATTTCGATAAAGATTAATATTACGATACATATTTAACGTAGATTTTTTTTTCTTCAGACGATTTAATAATTATTTTGAACACAAAATCGGTTATTGTGATTAAACCATGATAGCTAGATATATGTTCTTGCGGACTTTTTTGTAGGTCTTAATGGGATGTACAAACCCGTAGTACATCATTTTGTTCTATTGTCAATAGTTTTTGCAGCGCACGCAAAAATAGGTTTTCGATTTTACACCTTGTGTTACAAAATAGCAATTTTATTACGGATCCCTAATTTTGAAAAAAATAAAACATAGCCTATAGCCTTCCTCGATAAATGGACTATCCAACACTGAAAGAATCATTCAAATCGGACCAGTAGTTTCAGAGATTAGCGCGTTCAAACAAACAAACAAACAAACAAACAAACTCTGCAGCTTTATAATATTAGTATAGATACACAATATTACAACACCCAGGCACGGAAGAAATATTTGCAGCTCATACAAACATTTCTCTAGTAGAATCAAACACGCACCTCTTACGTCCCAGCCGAGTAGGTACTCGCCCGCCACGCCACCGAGATCGTCAGTAAGTTTGATATGTAAGGCATTTTCGTTTATACTCACTCTAATCTAGAGCCATCTGTAGTGTCCACTAACGATTATTGCGCTCTCGTTGATCCTCAAGCCGGGATTCTGTAAGCACGGCTATTAACAATACCGCTCTACCACCTGGGGTATTGTCTATCAGATTGTTGATAGCTTGTGATTATGTGTCATTATGTTGTATGTATGTATGTATGTTCGTATGAGCTAGTGGCCAACTCTAGTGACAGAGTTTTTAGGCCTTCTAAAGGCCTCCGTCATGGCTTAATGAATTAAAAGCCGGGACCGACTGTTTAAGCACGGAAGCGCTCAGCTCGTAATGCCACTTGCGGTTACCCATCGTCAATAAGATAGACTTACTTTCGCATTTATAATATTAGTAAAAATGTAGAGTTATATAGAGAATTAGACGGAAGAAATGGATTGTGTGGAAGATAGCTAGGAACCCTAAAAATAAGATTTTTTTTTGAAAAATGCATTATCATTATCATTTCAGGATCCTGGTATCACCCACACCTGGGTATAGGCCTCCTTATGATTTTACCAGCCTCCTTATGATTTTACCAGCCTCCTCGGTCCTGTGCATCTCTTATCCTGGTTTGTTTTAAATTAATCCTCACAATTATTTAAAATCTTATCTGCAAAACTGAAATCACGTAGTTCCATTAGCCAGCTGCATCCAATCGGCTTCACTGATTACACTGAAATCTGGATATCGTATTGGAATGTTTTTTTAGTAAAGCTTTGATCATTAAACATTTTTCAGTTTAGTTTCTTCGTTTTTTTAGGAATCTATAAATGAGAATATTGAATTACATTTTCAGGTTTTTTGGAAATCAAAAAAGCATTTATTATCAATATAGTTTACTAAAGGTAGACAAAATAACAGTTACGTACTTCAATACTATAAAACAGCTTTGAAGTATGTATAAAGCATCGAGCATTTGGCTCGATGGTATAAACTGAAGTACTTATTAGACATTTACAACTAAAATTAAATGTTTGCGTGTTTACTAAAAACGCTATGTAAGCGCATTTAATTTTGTAACACTACAGTAGCAGGATTTACCTAACGTAGGTAATAATAGTCGACCATTACCATAACAGTAAAACGTGTTACCACAGGTGAATCTGCTTGCATAAAAACATAAAACCAACCGTAACCATAATCGTTGCATAAATGACCATCTGCGATCTATTAGTCACGAATGCACATGGTCGCGGCTCTTGGTCAAATAGGAAACTGTGTCAAACGAACAGTTGTTGCACTAACGTCACCGATTACGTTCGCAAGCAAACTATAATCGTAGGTTCAAGGGGACCCGGCTTCGCCGTCTCGGTCGGTCTCTATTTATAGTCCGCGCGTCTATTCAGCTGTTTGCTCTCAGTGCAGAAATGTCCGGACTCGAGAACGACCAATTTACATCTCGCACACTTCCGGGGGATATTGCGCCCCGAACGACCCGATGGAATATCGCCCCCATCTAACAGAAAATAACACTTCACATTACCCGGCGTAATTTGGCGCAATCGACTCGCGCTAGCTTATGCAACCGTCAACAACCCAGCCGTTACAGTGTTCAGTGATCTTTCAGTGTGTGAGTGCGCTCAGTGATTTTAATTAAAAAATGAAAAATCTACACGTTTGTAAAAACAAAATTGACATTGGTACTGTTTTAGAACAAACACCAGAGAATAGTTTCTGGCGACTCGCCAGAACGAAATCAGCTGACTGTAAACAAACAAATTAGTGATCAATGACAGTTTTACTAGCTTTAAAAATCCTGTATATGCGGCTAACTGAGGAACGGTAATATGACGATGGCGGAAAAAGATTCAAGTGATAGTAATGGGCCGATAATAGATGACAACATAATACGTATTCAGTTGAGGAAACCATCTCAAAGGAAATGGGAATTGAGAACGCGAAATCTCTCTCCGGGAATAAGATTTCCAACAATACAACTTTTTGATTGCGATGGAAATCTACTCGTCGAAACCAATGACGAGAACCTATCAATAAAAAGTTCAGAGTTCGATGATTGCTCGTTGAGAACAAGTAAATCGTTGCGGGTGAAAGGCTTTCGGCATGTTATCAATAAGAAACCCATTAGGAAACATAATACGATATCGGGCGATAAAGTTTACACAAGGGTGTACAAAACCAATAAAGTTCAGAATAATATGACCAAAAGTTTTGTGATAAAAGATAGTGATAGTGTGACCAACATTCCAAGTATATTTACCGTCAATAGATGTAGCAATAATTATAGAACTAGTCTCGATGCTGCGCCTGTCCAGTCGGAGGGTGGAAGTGAAGTCAGCAGTTACAAGAGCTCCGATAATGAAACTTGTGAGGACATTAACCGGATCCTCAAAATTACCAAAGATAGTTTCAGAAAGCGTGAAAATGATTCCAGTAATTGTTCCGTGTCCTCACTAACCGAACATGCAAGTTCATCCAATAAAGAAAATGAACCGAGCCTACATAAATCTCAGTCATTCAATGACGCCGCGCTAAAAGGATTCCCGGAGAGTACTCTAGCGCGATCGAAATCTGGCGTGAAGTACGATTTCCCTCACAATAGGGTATCATTCCTGAATACTTATTTAAAGAGCTTACCCGTTCGGGCGGATTCTAATCCCGAATTTACGCTACACAGACGGACAGTCCCAAACCAAACGCAATTAAAACCAGCTAAAATTTCAAAGGATGACAGTTCTGACAATGATCCTTCGATCGCTGAAGTGAATTGCGAGATGAAGAAGCGTTTAAAGATGTACAGACGAGGAATATCAGAGATCGATCCTAAGAGGATCGTTAATTTGTTTGCGGAGCGAAGTCATTCAGTGAATGGAATTAGTCTAGCTCGTACTTCATCGTCCGAGAGTGTGGATGAAGCTGACGTGGTGCTCAACAGACTCAAGAGGCGAATACTCAGGAATAAGTTGAGGGAGAAAAGGCGGAGTTTGGGTGCAAAGTTTCAATTCAGTAAGTACCCTCTTACGTTTTAAGCCGTCAGCGTTCTCGCTAATTCAGTTGTAAATTGTGCTCCAGTTTGTTACCACTTATGCCCGCATTACTAGTATTACAGAACTAAACTCAAAGTGTACCTATGCAAAATGCAAATCTAGATTTAGTTATTTAACCTAGACCTTTTACATGTTTACATATTAGCAGCGTGGGTGCTATTTTGATACAGAGGCAGGTCTGTCACGACTATTTTTTTCATAAGTGTTATTTCTGATCAAGACTATTTTATCTGAACTACATTATGTTGATGGTTTTTTATAGACAGATAATGTTATTCGATAAATTTGTCTTCCACCCACACTCTGTTTCAACGAAGGTGAATAAAATATCTTATTTATAATGAGAAACGTAGCGAAATCTGGCAGACAAATCTATGAATGAACCAAATTAATTAACATTTACTAACAAACAAGTCAATCTCTAAAAAAATCTCAAAGGTCTAACGGCAAGTCTTCAAAAACTCACTAGTTTTTGAAAGTAGTAGGAATGTAGATAATAGCCGTAGTTATTTCCTATGTAAGTAGTGTAAAGAGGAAAATATTCCCTAGGATATGTACTAAATATCTTTAGTTATAGCTTAGTAGTGCCACAGATAAAAATAAAAAAACCAAAATCAAAACTTCGAATAGGAAAAAAACATAGAATAAAGTCTATATTCTAAGGAAAAAACTACAAATTTGAAGCAAAATCTATATTCCATTCGTATTCATTTTTACATTAATATTCCTTAAGGTGTTTGCTCATTTATCACCTTATAGGTCGAAGGTTTTCTTTGCATTTCGGACCCTATTCCCTTGTGATACGGGTGAATGAAATTCCATAACTAAGATTGCTATGTTAATGCAATATTACCTACACTCCATTATCTCGTGATTT
This sequence comes from Scotopteryx bipunctaria, assembly GCA_949320045.1. Classification (NCBI taxonomy): domain Eukaryota; kingdom Metazoa; phylum Arthropoda; class Insecta; order Lepidoptera; family Geometridae; genus Scotopteryx; species Scotopteryx bipunctaria. The sequence continues at coordinate 3,802,586 of OX439450.1, read as the reverse complement.
ATTGCGGTCTATTCCACAGCCTATTTAGTGCAGCTGGTTTACTTAAAAAGTAAACTCAAAAACTAAAAATAGGTACTTACCGATTTATTCAAAACGAAGTCACCCGATTTTAATGTATGACTTCCTTGTTCCAACTTTTACATTACTTTCTTTGACATGCCGATTACTTTACAGTATTTTTCTTCGCAAAGTAAAGAAAAACATATTTACATTAGCGCTAAGCTAAAATAATGTATCGAAAAAAAAGACCATAGGATAGGAATACCACTCCAATCCACAAACACACAATCCACACTACCACTAGACCACCTGCACCATAAAAATATAGGTAAAGTCTATAATAGTATTAAAAAAAAAACAGACTAGTAAAACTTATAGGCTTCAGTTTCTTTAAAAGGCACAGTTTTTGCCATAGTAATTATCTATCATAATAATTGAAATTACCTACCCATCGCTGATTCCTTTATTTTTTCAGTACCTACCATCAACTAGGGTAATTTACGATCTCAGACCAAAAACTATGAATATTACTTCCCTGATTATGAAGCATTTCCCACTAAATAAAACTTTAAATCGTTTGAATGTTTGTGGCTTAATCACAGCGTACTATAACTGTTGTTCGAATTTGGATGATCCTTGTGAAATAGGTACGAATAGTTAGGATAGTTTATACTCTGCGAACTTGTAGTGTAATATTATTACACTACAAATTCGCAGAGTATAATCTAATGTGTTGTGTTTGAATTTACTATTCAATCACGCCAAATCACGCTTGGCCAAGAAATTACTAGGCCAAAATTATTTTCACAAAATAGGAGCTAATGTTTCCTAAGACACTTTTCCTGTATCTTTTCTGGTTTCAGATTTCCCCATACTGTCCCAGTTATAAAAAAAAAACAGTGTATACCTACCTACAAACAAAATCCTTAATTTTATGTGCAATGCATTTTTACATGGTAACGCTTTGTTATAACAGTGATGTTACTAAATATTACTTGAATAAAATACTTTATGGCACTTCCGTAATGTACTTACAAAGGTGTAGGATCGATTTAACTGTCGAAGAGTTTCAATGCTATAAAATTACACAAAACAAACTATTTTTGCAGTGAACAAGCTTTTTATTTTCAGCTGTGACATTCGTTTATCATACTGCGCTTGGTTTGCCTTATTTAATACATAAATAAACTGAAAAATGCTAATTACAGTGTTATCGGGCTTCAGACGATGCAATGAAAACCATTTGATGTAGGCTGTAAAAATAGACAACTGGGAAAAAGCAACAAAACGTACTACCTAAGCACCTAGGCATATAAGACAAGGCAGGTTAGACTAGAGTGGTGCAATAGAATCACAACCAGAACAAGGCTTTTGCCTAGCAGTAGGACAATTCTGACAATCTAACTTCTCAGCTGAACTGAGAGTAAAGAAAAAAACAAAGAATGCGGCCAGCTGCTTTTCTCCCAGAGCATGTCGTAAAAGTAGACTAAGGGACATACATAAATACAAATAATATTTTTTTTAAAGTACAAACGGATAGCAATCTTCCTCCTTTTATTGAAGTCGGTTAAAAATGAGTCGCTTCGACTTTATACACTATCAAGATTATTAGACTGTAGTGTGAGCTATTTTTCCCCCTAGGTAGGAAAGGATGCTACACAAAAACATAAAGATTAAAGTGTTGATTATCAAGTGTTTATTACAGGAATTTTATTACTAGAAAAGGAAGAAAATTATCGAAAGGTTTTACAGTTCTTTTTAGCCGCATCTATTACACACTACTGTCCTAGTTACTATGAGTAAATAAATAAAAGATAAACTTATTGAAACGCTTACAATTCATAGACGAGACTATTACAAACTACAACGCCGTCATTCACAGTACATCCACCGTTCATCTACACAATACTACTGTAATTCACCTTCGTCAGTCAGCTCTGACATATCCCACGATCAAAAAAATTACACTCCAACACTTGGTTCATCACAACGGGTAAAAATTAAAATGTAAATTAACAATAAACGGGTTTAATGACCTGCCCTGATCTACTCTGCCTTGTAAATCAACCGGATGCCCACTTAGTCACGGCCTACTCAGGAGTATCAGTCCACCGCACCTCACCGCTGATTCAACGATCCACAAAAATAGAGTTTTTGGTTATATTTGGTTTGTTAAATTCCGTAATTGACGAAATTCGCGCGAGCGAACCTACAGGAACGCTTGATTTAACGACCCTATCAGACACACTCACTCGACTGACACCAGCCACCACAAGGTCACAAAAAGGCAGGGAAACGCCACACCAGGACTTTCGGTCTTGTCACAGCAGCACAGCAGGGGACGCTGGCGCTCTGGACCCTCGCCGACGACAGCGTGCGCCAGAAGGCGGCAGGTAGAAAGGTTGCGACACGTGCTCGCCACGTGGTCGCGCCCGTACGGAGCACCTCTTTTCTGGAAAATTCATAGCCCGGCGTAAGCGAAAGTGCTCTTTAGCCTGCGAAGCGGGGTGCAACCTTAGCAAATCTGCCCTTGTGTATTCATGCACAGGGTTGAGGATGTCCCACGAGCTCCGCTCGGCAATCGAGGAAGACAAAAATCAAAGATCAAAAGTTCAAGACTCTTACCAGAGGCACAAAGCTGATAATACGCACAAAACACGTGCGCCCGAAGGAATCACACGCGTGGGCTCTCCCGTGGATGATTCCCGCTACGCCAGACACAGAAGCCAGGATATATTAGCCAGCAAATACAATTTTCATCAAAAGACCCACGCCACGTTCTCAACATCGATCCGTCAAAAGATCCTTGCCCTCTCGCTCTGCCCGAGCGAGACGAAAAAACTCAAACGACATTGACAGTTCGATTCGTCTTGATAAGGACACTGACACTCACAAATCACTAATCGAGCCGTGCCAAGCCAGAGTGTGACCAGCAAAAACCAAAATTATTACCTATCTCGCTGAACGGAACTTTCAAATAAAGAGGAGGGAAAAATCGAACGTTACAGTAGTACAAACCCGTGTAACTTTATCAAGCATGTTACTTCAGACTCCTCTCTTACAACTTTGTTTTAATTTTACAAATCTTCAGAATTTCTGCTGAAAAGGGAAAATGTGTAAAACCGGCTTGAAAGCGTAATTTCGAAATGTAATTAAAATGGTAATTAACCACCAAGTTCATACTATTCATCGTAATGAATCATCTTCTATGTCATTAGCCGCATTCAAAGACTTCTTCATTCCATAATCTGTCATTGGGAACTACTATTGCCTACCTAGGCGTAGGTAGCCTAGGTTACCTATAATAGTACTATTATTGCAAATAAAAGTCTTACGGTACTGACTGACTAGCTGACAATCAATGCACAGCCTCTAAGCCATAAGTCCTAGAAGCATGAAAATTGTAAGGTAAGAGGACACTAAGAAAAAAACATCCTGAAATTCAGCCTCCTGGAGGAAGCCGCAACATGAAAATTTGTATGAAAAAAAAACTCAACGTGGACAAAATTGCGTTAGGTATATTATGTTTTGATAAAATATTTTGTTTTTGTTAATCACGTCATATACCACATCACGGCTACACCGTTTTGGATTTTATAACTTTCCCTATAAAGCGCCATCTATGTTACACCTGTTGAAGCTTACAGTACCTACAGAGGCTCACACTCACTACTCTTTAAACCTTGGGTTCGGAAACCAAGACAGTGAAATAAAACAGCGCTCTCTAGCGGCAACTTTGAGCACTACTTGAATGAAACGTTTTAAACTCCATCTGGTTTGAGAATTTTGAACACTATTATAGAATGGTACCCACAGCATAAATTACCAATCTATTCTTGAAGTCTGTGGTAGGTACCTAGTTAGGACATTTCAGCTAACTGTGAATTCAAGTCTTATAATTTGAATACTAATGGAATCAAATTGCATTTGGGTTTTTATTCTACAAACTGTCAAATTCAGTTTAGTTTACCAAAACAACTTAGGTACCGACTAGGTAAGGTAGGTACCAAATTTTAGTTCTAGTAGGTACCTACCTAGCATGTGAACGAAACCGCGCGCGACAGCCTTCAATGAAAGCGAAACAAAACGAAGCTACCTACCTACTTCGAATTATTCAAGCCAATTTAACTCCCTTTGCCAGTAAACGCGCCAAGTTGGGTTAGATCAAATTGTTGGAAAAATGTTTTCAGTTCTTGAAAAAATCCGTACTTAACCGAAACGATGACTTTTCCTTTGATACTATAAATCTAAGTAATTACTTCCCCTCTTTCGTCTGAGAAAAGCGAAAACGGAGAAAAAGTGACTTTCTCGTGAAATGTAGGGAATTTTGGCAGCGCGCCAAGGTTTTCGTTGACTCCACACGTTGGTCCTAACGCCACTAGTCCAACGCGCGTATCTAGAAAATAGCATTAAATTAGCCTTTGATAAAGGCTCAGCCCAACGTTGGGGCCCCTAACGTTGGGCTGGATTATCAAAGGAATCTGCGCCAGTGCTCGCGATCTGTCCACATTTTGGCGATTTGCTCAGTCCTCTTGTAACACGCATCGTGTAAAACTCGATATTATTAGAATGGAATGTATAGGTCTGCACTGGTCCCGTGTTTTATGATGTACGACACATCCACCATCTTCTTTGACGTGGCTTTTTTTTTCAGTAAAAAATAGAAATTATAATAGAATAGAATAGAATTCATTTTTAGACCACCGCATACAATGCTTAAAATAATATAACATGCACTTAAGAACTTAGTACTTTATAAGCGCTTAGAACAAATTCAATTTCTGTATCGGACATCTTTACATTGGTTCTGACGGGACAGAACTAGTAGATTATCTATAATAGCCAACGTATGTAGGCCTCGCCTCACTAAATTAACCGACCAACGTTGGTGCCAGCGTTGGTATGGTACCAACGTGTGGAGTCGGCCTTAGATATTATATTATCTTCTTTGTACAAAGACGCGTTAATCTGAATCAGCTCAATATGCGCTAACTTATTAACACTGCGGAAAAATAAAATGCATTTCTGATTAGGTAATTTTAACTTTTGGCTGTCGGCCGATATTTGACTTACGTTTTGACAAGGAGTTTAAATTACTTTTGTTTAGATTTTTATTTTAGATCAAACCGTCTTTTATCTTGTAAAAAGTTACCTAAATCTTACTTATATTATAAATGCGAAAGTTTGTGAGTTTGGATGTTTGTGCCTCAATCACGCCTAAACGGCTGAACGGATTTGAATGAAACTTGGAATATACATAGTACATGTACTAGATTAACATATAGGCTATTTTTTATCCGGATAACACGCGAGCGAAGCCGCGGGCGGCAGCTAGTACCTACCTAAATTTTATTTTTGTAATCATATTTTAAAACATGTCTCGAACCTGCTAAACAAGTTTCATTAACTAAAGTTTTTAATGATAACGCAAAAAATAATTTCCCTAAAAAGCTCTATCCAAAAAGTTATCCGCATCCTACCACAAACATTGTATATACCTACCACGTTACGTAGATCTCTATGCATAGTTAATTACTTGGAGGTCAAGGCCGTACGTACTAGCCTAGGTAACCTCAAAGCACAGTGCATCGACCGACGAAAAAGCTAGTCTTAAAGTAACTATAAAAATAAACGTTTGAGAATTTCGTCTGGGATATAAGTGATAATTTTCTTAGTGTTTGAAGCTTAAAAACAGAAACACATGATTTGGTACATGCGCACTGGCGGTGCCTCGAGTCAATATCCTCCCACCCCAGCGACGCCACGGGCTCGCACACCGAGTAGCAAAGCAGTTAAGTGCGTTTTTGATGATTTTGGTAATATTAATAATAGGATTTAATTAATTTTTGCTATCAAATATACTATTTTTTTATGATTTTTGAAAACAATAATAATTCATTACCACTAAAAGTGATTCTAGGTCTTATGAATAATAGAACTCTTTGCTTGTTTTTTTTTTAAACGAGCATTAAATCGAAATTTAATTTCCAAAGACCCCAATAAACGTACCATAGCCAATAATAGTAAACACGGGGATAAATTCAAAAAATAGCAATTACCTAAGCACCTTAGTAGTAAGAACAAGCAAATTAATTTAGCTACAATTAAAAATATAAAAGTTATATTTTTCTAGTGTCGTGTTATATTTTATTGGCCTGGGTTATTGGGCATTTATTAATCATTTAGTTTTAAGTAACTACTTTTTTGGCGTATTCACTCTTCAAATAACACCAACAATGCAAAACTGCAAAATAATAAACTTGAACATCAAAAGTAAAACAAAAATGATCCTTTTCTAGCTGTTCATTTAGTCACTTGAGGGCCACTCACAAATTCGCGAAACCACGAGTTATCCTCTTTCGCTCGAAGGTTTCATTTAGTTGTGAGTCCGTCCGCTAGAGTGGCGGTGATCCGGTACCAGCTGGCTGCTTTGACTTGACACTCAGTGCCGCGTTCGGCTCGGCTCGACCGGCCGGCATCACGTGCACTTCACCTAGAAAAACAACAACTTTTGAGTTATGCCCTGTTGCTAACTGATATAAGATTAAACTAATACTATTTCAAAGTGAAGTTCTCTTTTGTGCTCGTGTGAATGTAGTTTTGTGCGTGGTATTTTTGTTTCGTCCGCATTTTTGAGGTATTTGGCCCACTGTGCGCGGGGGTGTTGTGTGGCTGTGAACCAAAGGATCGAGTGAGTAACTTGAAGATTCTATTAATTTCACTTAGAAACCGTACTATTTACTAGGTACCTACCACATTATTTCCTTAAAAATGTGCTCTAAATAGTAGGTACTTACTATATTTTGATTAAACGAAGTATTGTACCCACCTCACTAATTAGATTTATGTACGTACTTAGGTATCCACCTTCTGATACTCTTAGTAGTAGACTTAATTAAATTTTTATTTCTCAGTCATTTAGATGAGACAGTTTTAAAACTTTCTCCAGTGCGTTATAGGAATTTGGCTTTTACTCATCAACATACTCATCAACATTATTTTCTCAAAAAATAAACAATAATAATCTATCTTTCTCAGAAGCACGGTTTTTGTGCCTACCATGAAATCACACCCACACGTAGGTATGATGGAGGTAGGTCGTCCTTCAAAGGAGCCTGTCATATTTGCCACAAGGATGTATGACTATTTTCAATCTAGGTACCTATGTATTTAATGGTAGAATGTCCGTGATTTTGATTAAGTATAAGGTTTTTGAAAAAGGTCAGATTGGTTTAGGAGAACACAACACACAAAAAAAAAAAAAAAAAGTTGATTCTATAGAAACCATCGGCACCTAAAATATACCTTTAGCTGATGCAAGTATAACATTCCATTCAAGTAAGTAGGTAAGTACATTCTTACGTTGTTGTTATTCATCATTGTGTAGTAGGTATTGTATAATAGTAGGGTTACTCCATTAATATAGGCAAAAGTTGCCTCCTGACGCTATGTAAATCATCTTCATGATGGTAAAAGAAAGGCCTTTATTGTTTACTCAGTTAAGTAATAATACTTACACACACAGCTCAACTCTAGACTGGGTAAGTCTGGAGTTTGAACTGTATAGTTTGTAGGTACCTACCATAATTTAAATGGTCAATGGGCTATTTCTTTAATATAGGCAAGCCAAGGCTACTTTTGGCCTCGTCTCTAGCAGAAGCTTATAGAAAGACACAGGACCTTTCAATTTCATAGGTGATCCGCCCCCGTATTCTATAACTTAACTGTCATTGACTCAAATCGTAACGGAACGTCGAAAAAATTGCGCGAAAAGATATCGACCAAACGGTCTCTAATAAACGATCACTATGCTATCAAATATTTAGGCTGCCAGCGATGCCAGCTACCTGGGCAAGCTACACATACAAGCTGATGACCATTCGGCGAACGCCTACGAAAATAAGGCCCGAGGTAAATACCTAGAACAAGGCAAACGATCCCCATTCGTCACGACGTTCCACGTTTTGGTGCTCTATTTTTCCAGCCAGCGGTACCCAGAACAGCTATCAATTTACCAGCTTCCTTTATACCCATAAATTCCACAACTGACAGTTGGACTGATCATTTTCCGACCGAATAGATTTCCGGTTAACTAAAAATATGGTTCGAGTTTGCCGTAAAGAGAATAAATACGCATAATGCCGAAAGGGTATGAATATGTTTAGGCAATTTTACGCATTTTACCCGCGAATACGAGCAAATAATTCAAATTACTTAGGAGTACCAGCAGAGCGTCTTTTATGGAGCCGTACCAATATTTCTGTATTTGTATCGGTTGGATTCCATTATCGATATTGTCAGAAGAAAATGGAATCAAGTACTACAAACAACTCAAACGCAATACCCAGTTCGAAGGTTCGAAGGACCAAATGAAGCTTTATATTAGTCTGCTAGTAACTTTCATGATTCCATCCAAGAGGCTAGCTTTAGAACCTAAGCGTCTATTAACCCTGACCTCTCCTCGAACCTTTCCAGTACTTACAGTGACCTTACATCAAAATTCTAAACATCCTCCGTTGAGTATCTTAGTAGTTCAAAAGCCATCGGTTCGTGTCCTCTGACCTGCTAAATCCGCTTATATATTGCAGTCGTTTAGCAGGCTTGCCAGCTCGACCGTGGCCTCCGAACAAAGGCTGGACTTACTTAGAAAGCCGGTTCACAAGCTCCCATATCGTGCACACTAAAAAATCAATCACAGGTTTGGGTGACGGCAGTAACATTCAGTTCACCCGGTGAACTGAACGTTTTTTTATTCCTGGTAGTTTTTTTTATTCCACTCGATAATACTGGCATTTTGTTCTCTCCTTATATTGTATTTTTTTATATCATTATTCTCTGTGTTAGTACTTACTTACGTATTTATGTATGTAGGTACTTCAATTATGTCCGGAGGGAGGTATAGGCTGCCATCATATATAGGTCAAACCTAGTTCGGGTGCCTATGTTTTTTCCGCTTTGCATTATATTAAACTAAGAGTATTATATTGAGTATAAGTGCCATGTAATATTTGTTGTTAAGTAAATTTCTATTCTATTTGTACTGCTAGGGATGAGCCCACAGAAAACTAAACCTGCTTTCCACATAAATGCAACTAAAGTTTTAAAACTACAGCAAAGTAAAATTCTCAGTAGGTATCTCTGCTTTTAGCAGTTGCAAGAATTGAAACAAGAGCTATTGCAGACTTGTAAACTCAAAATTTCGTGATTCCTAATCTTATAAGTCATCATCATCATTTTTCTGTATCTTTCACACGCATGTCGTCTTTCATATAATTACTGTAAATATACGTTGAAAAATAAATACCTACTATAATTGAAATTATTTGTTTGTTTAGTAATAAGTACATTTAAAATGGCATCTATTTCAAAAGAAGTGTTTGCTAATACCGCTTCAATTTTGAACAGTATATTAATTTGGTCAATATAATTATCAAACTAGTTAAGTACAAAAAAATCCTCTCTACAAAGGATGTTCTAAATTTGGCAGGTATGAAGTACAAACAAATCACATTCGACTCTCGTTAGTCGAGTTACTAGCTACACTTTTACTATGTCAGCTAACACTGCAGCATTTAATATCAAACTTTCTAGATTTATTGAGATATTGTTTCTCAGATAAGTAAAAGTACTTCTTCCTCTTTAAAAGTACTTAAAGACGAGACTTTGTAGGAAATTGTTGGTAGATAATGTTCTCAAGAGTACAATTTGTTGCACTATGATTTTGAGATTGAACACACTACTTTTAACTAGACTATATTAGACACTAGCTTTCGCTCGCGTGGTATCCAAACAAAAAGTAGCCTATATGTTGTTCCAGCACACGTACTATGTTTATTCCAAGTTTCATTCAAATCCGATCAGTCGTTACGGCGTGATTGAGGCACAAACATACATCGTCACATCCACACATCCTTACATCCTCACAAACTTTCGCATCTATAAAATTAATATGATAAAATTGATAAGCGTACATTTGACTAGAATTGTAATATTATCGAACTGATTTTGAGGATTTTGTATACAAGCGGTTTTTTAATGCAGTGCTTGGCAAAGGCTTATGTTTGCTTGTAGTTGACAACCTGACACGTCCCGCCGTTGTCGTCTAAGTAAGCACCAAGCACATTTTGGATGGAGGTAGTTGACTTGGAGTCAGCTCAGCTAATATCACTTACTAAGATAAATATACTTACCGCAGTATTCACTTGTAAGTACACGAATATTGATATCCAAAAATAGCATCATGAATTCATGAGTCAGTTGGTCCAGAAGTTAACTGAATAGGTACGTCATCTCTCAGGTCATTCATCGTCTGGGAAACACCACTGTGTTCATTACGTGTTCGTGATTCACAACTTCAATCTCAAACACAAGTGCGCTTTCTTGACCATCATCCTTGAACTGCGTACTTATATTGGTAACACTTATTTTTTATTTTATCATCGTGACTTTGAGTCTGTAAGGAGGAGTGACTGTAAGTTTACTTATAATTACTTTACTGGCATAATAATAATGTATAAGTATGTATGTAGGTACCTGTGTGTATATTTTTCTTTGCTTAACAACATACTAAAAGGGTCAAAGAGTCAGTTCGTGTGGCCTTGACTAGGTTGTCTTCGTCATGGCTTGATGACTATTAGATACGGTCAAGACTTTATTTTGCTTTCCGAAGCATTTTTAAAAACAGCAATCATTAGGTAACATGTGTGGTGCGTGGCTCGAATAATCATGAAAATCGAGTAGGTAATTTAAAAAGTCCTCATGAACCTAAAAATCTGAACCACTGAAGTGCCAACAGAACGAAAGCTGTAGGAATAAAAAATTCATGAGCTACTCGAGATTCTACCCAGGACTTGGCTAGGTACCTTATCAAAAATATAAAATGTAGGTACTCCGGTCTCAACGCCTCCGCTCTAAGAACTTGTTTTGTATTTACGACTTCGCACCCACGAACTGAACGAAATTCCTATTCCTGCTTTGACCATAGTTACAGATTACGTATCTATTGGTCGTAAACTTGTGGACATTTCTGTTTACTATCAGTCGGTATTACTGTTTCATTTTGTTTGGTACCTAATACCTAATAGTTGAATAGGTTTCTAAAAGCACTACGTAAGAGCACTGGTGGTCTAGTTGGTAGTGACCCCGCCTTCCGATCCTAGTTCGTGGGTTCAAATCCGGTCGTGTACCAATGGATTTTTCTGTGAAAAATTTATGTGCGCTATACCAGTACTCTCAAACGGTGAAGGAAAACATCGTGAGGAAACCCGCAGCTTAGTCAGCTCCACACGTACTGGCCATGTCTTTCCTGTGGACAAGGACGACTAAGCTGAGAGGATGGAATAGGTTCTGGGCAAGCCTACTCCATCTTAATTCGTCCCGGGCACTACAGCGTCCCGTCTGTGAAGGTAAAAGTTGCCTCCTGACGCTGTATAAATCATCTACTATAGATGGTAAAAGGCCTTAGTAGTAGTTAGTAGTTCTAAAAGCACACGTTTCAGCTTCACCGAATCTCTGTAATTACTCATCAAAGAATTAGGGACTCATCCATGACTGACTGCAATTGAGGAACCCCAATTCAGTCCAAAGCCCACCTAATACACTATCCCTTGTGTCCGACCACCTTTACGAGGAAGATCTGGAGAATGCAATTCCCTTCTCTGAGGAAGTGACTTAAGTTCTTCTTCAACATAATAATTATAGTGTAAACCATTGACACGATAGAAGACCTTGGTGGCGTGGCGGGCGAGAGCTCGGCTGAGACGCAAGAGGCGCGGGTTCGATTCCCGCTACGGGAGAAATGTTTTTATGTTCTGCAAATACAAAAAAGTATAGTAAGTATTCTATCAGCCGTCTAGTTCCCATAGTACAAGCTTTGCTTAGTTTGGGGCTAGATGGCGCTGTGTGAAAAAAAAAAGAAGACTCATCAAAAACAGCAATTGATACGTTAACTCCAGTATCATAAGACATATTCACACCTTATAATAGAAGCTCTTACGTTAAGTCTACTTAAGAATATTGTTAGCTCGTTAAAATATTCCATACATGAAGTTTCCCAATAAAGGCAGCACGAAGAGCTTAGAACCGAGTTCAGACAATAATATCCCCTTTATACCTAGTAAGTAGGTATCTACATACCTAGTAAGTAGGTATGTAGGTATAAAGGGTAAGGTAATATCCCCTTTATACCTATAGTCTCAATAAGCATAAATTCAAAGTTCAGCTGCTTGAGGAATCGTGACTTGAAAGTTTGAGAAAAACTTATGGAAATAAAAGTGCTTTATAGGCTACTTAGATGGAAAACGTGGAAAAGAAGATTCAGAAGTGGAACCGATATCGAAAGCTCGTAACACTTGTTAATCTAAGAGAATTATAGCCGATACGAAATTGAATTGTTATCAACCGATAAACCTTAGAAGTAAAAAGTACCTACCTAATACTTTAAAGAATTTCGACATTCTTTTTTTTTGAGAAAAATTGACTTGTTACACTTTTCTTCTAAATGACAAACCATTTACGATATTTTTGTTCACTGGGAATTGGGAAAAATATAGAATGGTACTAGAATTGATAAACTTTCGTTTATTGTATAGTAATGGAAGTCAATATTGATACAATGCTTGTTTTCATGAGAACAAATTAACTATAATAGAATTTATTGAAATTATTGTAGCTTGATATTCTGTTGGTAAGTGTCATTGGTTATTTTATTATCTGTTAAAGTTTGTGCACGGAACAAGTAGATCCTGTCAATTATTATACTTTTCAAAATGTTATGAACAAGTGGCGCCATCTACACTTCAGCCAAATGGAGATACAGTTTAAGTACTTATACAAATTGTCCAACATACTTAACCTAAAACTAACTTTTTCATTACATGTTTATAGAACTTTCAAGTTGTAGTAATAGTTAAATTATGCTGTGAAAAGTTATTTTGCGAGTTTTATTTACCTAAAACTAAAGTAATTTTATCGTAAGAACGAAAAATACGCGACAGTTAGTTTGTTTACATAAATAAAATTGTATCTACAGTTTGGTTGAAGAATAGCAACTAAATAAAAATAAGGTTAATATTTATTTATTTATTACCACAGTTACAAAGACAAAATAAGGTTAAAATTTAATTAGTAAAACCTCGTTAATTGTTACTATAGCGGTTACGTACCTAAGTTTCTACCTTCTAGAGGTATAAACAATAGGGTTTTCAAAATTGTTTCTTATGTCGTTGTTTTATGAAATTGTAAAACCTTTTAAAACGACCGCTTTCTCAATTTCAATGCGTGGTAACAACACAGATTAGATAATAGTCACATAATTACCCAACGGCATTGTACTAAAGATAAATTTTAATTAAGTACAGGTAAACAATTTATAAAATATAAAACAATATTTTAAATAGTGAATTTAAAATAAAAATACTTTATTTAAATAGTGCAATGTACTTAGGCCTATTTGTCTTTGATGTCGCTTTCTAAAAAAAATATTCTGTATGACTTTAGCACCTAAACCAAAATGGCACCTTTTTAGGTACTGACGAAAAAGCTTTGTCCCTTCAAGCTTTTCGCCAGTATTTCTAGGAAGGCGGGTACCTAGTGGATAAGTAACTTTCGTTAAACATACATTAAACTAAAACCATTTTAAAACACTAGTTTCAGTATTTTTTGCATAAACCTGTGGTCTGAAAAATGCAAGTTCAAAGTTGAAGCGATAAAAACTATCCACCCGGGATCTACCAGCTACTAACCTAATTGTTGTAAAAACCATACGAGTTTTTAAATGCATTTTCACTTCGGGACTCGTATAAACTTTGCATTGTATAAAACTGAAAAATGTTCCTATGAATTTTTATTTATAAACTTTGGGCAAGCAATTCAATGTTCTATTAAAATGTTCTAAGTTTAAAGTTACAATGTTTTAAGGTTGTACATTTGCATTTTTCTAATCACGCACCAGACTGGTGAATCGATTTCAAGAATTGAAATAGACAGTAACAGTTCGTGACCTGGCAAAAAATATAAGCACCTACTTACCTAGGCTACTTTTTTATAAATACCATGCGAGTAAAGTCACATTCTAAGGCTAGTAATTTCATAAAACATTCAAAATCTACTTTATAACGTAGATTACTCGAACAAGCATTAGACTTTCGTAATTGGTTAAATGACGATAGCAAACTCCTTTGTATTCCAACCTTCTGTAGAACTAATTTGAAAAGTTTACGGAAGTTAACATTTTTGAAAAAAGAAAAAGACAATAATTGAGCATCGGGGAAGAAATTGTCGGTCGTAAGTAATTTTTAAGAAAGCAAATAATGTAAAAAAAAACTGGTTATTTGCAAGTCGAATTCGCACACAACGGCTGTCGTACCAACATATACTTACCTACATAAATGTTTCTTGTATAGGGCCCTATTATTAACAAAAGAAATACACCCTCTGTGAAAATTTCAAATCTCTACCTATTAGGTACGGTCTTAGACGAATAAACACACGGTACGGTTCATGAGGACAGCGGTAACTTAGGTCCCGTTGGCACCCTTCAGGTAGGTACGGAACCCTAAAAATTATTTTACTACCAAGAATGATAACTAAACTTAAGTAAATTAAAATAGATTTTATGCGTCTTAGTCATCTGGAAGGTAATGTTTTTACTTTCAATGTTAAATTATATAAAAAAAAATATTCCTGAGACTGGACTAGAACTAATTCTAACCATCTTACCTGTTTTTACTTAGCCGTAATTTAACACGTAGGTAATATCATGAGCACGCGATTTTGAACCTTACGGTATAGAACTTACGGGCTTCACGCTTCTTAGGAACCAAAGCTCTAGAGGGAATTCCAGATGCTTCAGGAGTCTAGAACACAATAAAACATGCTTACGCTGCAATATATCACTGTTCTACCTGCGTAAGGACAATAGTCATTTATAATACTTTCTTAACTTTAAGTCATATTTTCATGTGATTTCTCATAGTAAAAAACGAACACTAAAAATAATTATTGCTTGAATAAAAACTGATGTCATTTCGCAGTATCATCGCGCCTAGACCGATTTCGAAAGACATAGCGCTACGGATTTCGGGTGTGTAAAAGAAAGACAGATTGAGACCGCGCAAAATAATTTAAATCAAATAACCCGCCAAATCAAATAATTGTGAATTACAAGAAAACTGAAATTAATCAAAACACTGGTTTCAACAACTAAATAAATACCTATAAAAATAGACTTATCTGAAAATATGGTAGGGTTCCCGAGATCTGGATCAAAATAAACTGAAAACATGGATATTTCGTTGTTTTCATTTTGTTTTACCAAATACTTGGATTTACCGACATGAGTTGGTAAATGTATGGATTCAGAAAAAAGAGACGATGTTTTTCGGACTTTTACCATTAGAATTCAGTAAATGTTTGGTTTTACCAGTGGCGGCTGGTAAATGTTAATTTGAGAATAGAATAATGAGTAAGTTTTTTCTTTCTTGCTTGCCACGAGCTCGTAATTCGAAGTGGTGATAGATAGAAATAAGTGAAGTTACTTATACATCCAGTTTGAATTCAGTTGGTTAGGTTAACTTTGAATACTGACCACTAAAGCGCGTGCCGCGGCGGTGGCGGCCGCCGAAGCGCCAGTAATGTTGAGTGAAGTTATATTTCTGAACCAGAAATTATGCATCGAACGCTATTATGACGTCTTTTTCAACATTAACCGTGTCTGTACCGAGTGAATGGTAGTAAAAATTCGAAATCATCGATGTTCCTAGAACCATTCGGACTTTTAGGTACCATTATTGTTTTCTGTTTTGTGTGCCTTAATAATAATAATAAATTATGAGTTACTATATCTTAAGTTTTTCTGGAAAGTCTTAGTATTTACCTATGGTAAATTTCAGGTTTAATTCATTTCAGGTTAAATTTAAGGTTCAGGATTTTACAGTATCACGAATAATACATTCGTGGGGACAGTAGACAGACCCTAAATAACTGAACCACAGACAACTACGCTCTTAGAACTGAACAATGATAAATCTACTTATCCCTAAGAGTCTCGCAATAACCTAGTAGTTCTCGCAATTACCCTTCTCGATACATTTGTAAAACTTCTTTTTCTTTTGGGAACCCAATATCTTTACAACCCTTTCACCGATAATATTATGCTTTTCAGCGAATCTTCATAGCACAATCTTTTTAGCATTTTTACATAGCACAAAGTTTTATCTAGATTGGATTAACGGTCCGAAAGATATGCTCTAACAAACATATCCACAAACATACCTACAACACCAATTCGTCCAATTCGCTACTGAGATCTTTGCTCGCTCGATCGATTACGAATCTGGTATTACCGTAGTAAACGTTCTCACCAACCTATTACTTTCACTAATATCGTTAGCAAACGCGAATAAAATAGGCCATTTTGAATGTAAATCGAGAAAATCACCGCTATAATATAGACTAAGGCCGAAATACACGAAGCTAGGTGCTTACCTTGGTGCTTGCTATGTAAGCGCGCGAAATGAAAGACTAACAACTAGGCGTAAATATTTGGATATTATAGTCGGCTTATACAGCGGAAATTCCTTTAGTGTGTTCAGCAGCATGCGTCGTGCTATTAATGCATGTTCATTTATTTTTCATAGATCTCATTATTGTTTTCAATTATTTTTCTTCCCTTTAGGTACCATCTATCTTAGACGCATGTCTACAATAATGCTGAAGAGAGTATCATGCATGATTTAATTCATAAATTCCTTAGGTATCATTTTTATATTAATTTACAAAAATCTAAGCATGAGTGACAATTTAAACTTAATCATTAAATATAATGTATAGTTCATATATAATTCTGACGTCACACTAGGATTACCTGTGGCGTAGGTATCAAAAACTACGAATACCATAGTACCACAAGACTTTTCACAATTCCCCCGCAGCGGAAATTGAACCCGCGTCTCAGCCGAGCACTCACACATCACGCCACCAAGCCGTCATATTATTCTAGAAGTAGCCTTTGTTTATACAAAAGCTTTTTTCTTCAAGATTAAAATATGCAGTCCGTCTCCGATAAATGAGACCGCAGCTATCCTCGTGTATTTGTACCATTAGTTATTATGAGCCGTAACCGGAACGTATTGGTAGCGAGCAATCTGAGACTTGATTTACTTATTCTCTGCTATCTCTTGATTGGTTTGTAACTTAGCGGGTTGTGACGTCAGATTGGCCATTTAACCATTACGATAGTGGAAGGAATGCTAGTTTAATCGTGTTCAGACTTAAAACAACTCACTTTTGGCACATCGCAAGACTCAACCCAGATAGTCTCGGAAAGACTGACAGTCACTTGGAAAATTAAGAGTCATATATTTTTCAACACAAATTTTGACTGTTTTTCGTTTTCCCTTCATATTTCAGGAGTTATTCACAACAAACAAAAAACGTTGTTAATAAATGGATTCCACATACCACCTTCAATTTAGTTGTCGACT
This sequence comes from Scotopteryx bipunctaria, assembly GCA_949320045.1. Classification (NCBI taxonomy): domain Eukaryota; kingdom Metazoa; phylum Arthropoda; class Insecta; order Lepidoptera; family Geometridae; genus Scotopteryx; species Scotopteryx bipunctaria. The sequence continues at coordinate 3,785,103 of OX439450.1, read as the reverse complement.
TGTCTTAGCAGATATTGTAAGGGAAAAACTGCAGGTAAATAATATTAAACTTCTTATACCTACCTCAAGACCTCGGAGGATCGAGACATCGAGACTAAGGAGTAGTATTCTCTCCAACATGATAGACCATCTTTGTCAACATGGTTCACCATATCTATCTTGGGACAGATCCAGGAGTGGCTGCAAGTTTTCTTATTTAATAATTATTATATAAAATATAAATAATTACTTGGAGCTCTGCCCACCCCGTTAAGGATACTCGCGTGATAATTATACTTATACCTACTATAAATCTGGAAATTTATGAGGATGATTGTAAACTTGACCTCAATCACATCTTAACTGTTTTCGAATGGAGAGCGGTGTAGTTTATGAAAAACAAGCTTCACGGCCTTTGTATGCACTACTCAGACTAAATAAAAATGAAAAGACGGCGCACCGCGAACAACAAATTAAGTGAAGCCACACAAAACCGTGCTCCCGCAAGTAAACATACACGCTCACGCACACACGTACACTAAAACCATGCTCATCGCTTTCGAGTCATCGTCTAGCAAACTTAAAATTTAAAAATAGAATTATGCCTTCCTGTGTAGTGAAAACTTGTAAAAACAGCAGCAAATCACATAAAAAGTCACGAGGAATCACTTTTCACTTGTAAGTACTTCAAATAACATCGTTTCTTAATTATTATACGATGAATTTTAGGTTACTTGGAACACAAAACCTCAAAAGAGAGAGAGAGAGAGAGAGAGAGAGAGAGAGAGAGAGAGAGACATAAATAAAAAGGTGGCTTCACTCTTTACTTTTTATTTCGTCTGAGATGCACTAAAGTTATTTAAAAAATGTTATACCTAAAAAATATAAATCCTAGATTGTTAAGGTTGTTCGTGCCACGCTGTGTCTGGACGATATCGGTGCCAGCCCCCAGTTGGCACATTGATTCAATGAAGGCATCGTGAACTATCGGACTGTTTGTATTGGAAACTAATTTAATTTTGCATCAATAGAAAAAGTTGCATACAATCTTTGGTAATATTTTGTTTGACAACGCATTACGCTGCCGATTGTTCGAATTCGCGTTGTCTCCTATGATCCTATGCTCTAATTCGCGTGCCTTTACCTTCTATACTGGGTGATTTATTTATATAAAGCCTGACGTTATCGTCAGGAGATTTTTGTCTACAATAACGAAACGCTTAAAAAACCGGGACGATTTAGAGACGGCTTGACTATATCGTCCGCCGATCTCGCCATATTCTTAATAACCACACCTCAACCACCATTCAGTTGACATCTTTCTCCACCAATCATCACCACGCTTCGCAATGCCTAGAGATAAGCGAGACGAATCCTGTACTAACCTTTGCACACAACTTCTTAGCATTCATTAGCCACTCCAAATCCATTGTGTAAAACTTCACAAGTTCTAAACTAAGATGTTGCTCCCAACTATCCTTCCCAACATTAATTAGTTCCTTATTTGTTTGACTTGCTGACAGGCAAATGGACCGTTCGTCTCGAGAGACTTATTTACATAAGAATTATTACCTATACTCCGTGGACCTCTTTGCATTGCTTTAAAGTGAGGAAGCATTTATGGAATGAAATTTTGCTTTCTAGTTGCGACATTGGTGGATATTGTAATTTTTAATAGTAATGATATTGCTTCATTGATCATACACAAGTAGGTAGGTATAGTTCATTCAATCTTATGTCTTATTAACATGAGTATAGATACTTTTTAACAGTGAAACAAAACATGTCGAAGAATCTAAAAAGTTTGAAGGCATTGTGTCAAGTGCAGGAAAGCGTCTTACGCACATTTATTCTTTCATCACATTGGTTCAGAATAACTGATGAAACGAGTTGTAGTAGTCGTAAAGAGTAAGCTTTTGGAACAATTATTATCAAAGTATTGTATTCGAACATCATAATTTCCCTGCCCTTTTCCCGCTACATGGGGTCAGCACATGTAGTGGGCTTTGGGCTACGTCTACCCACATATCTTTCCACATCCATATCTAACACTCTTCTCGTCACATGATATTTTTCCCTTCTCATGACATGTTTTCGAACATGGTTATGATATTATTAAGAAGCTTGAATCTCAGAACAGCAAATCAACTTCGGCTTGAATAATATTCAGATACCGAAGAACAACAACCAAACTCAAAGATATTTTTCTTTGAAATATATAGGTAACATAAATAGAACAAGAACCGAGTATGAAGCGCATCTAATAAAATTATACGTTACTTTCCAATGATCATAATGGAAGTTATGTCTAAGCTAGTTTCTCATTGTGATTTCTCCGATGACCTGGCGCCAACAGAAACACGATACTTGCCTTATAAAGAACTCAATGTTGTTGTCACATATTTACTCATCTCTATGGCTTATAATTTTCAGTACAGGCACTTATAGTATATTATTAGGCACCTACTTTTTAATTTACTTTTTTCAGCAACCATAGTACATTTATAATCAGAGTTTATTTCTCCAAATTTAATACAAACTGTGTCTTAACTGACACTTAAACCTGGAGAGCAACCAAACTGTCCTCTATTTGCCTGCAAGAAGCCCCGTAAATGTCGCTCTTCTTCAGACCGAAAACCGTGTAGATGCAAACAAACCATAGACGGAGTCCTTGCAAGGAGTCACGATCCTCAACAGTGAAGAAGTGATTATGGAAAAGATCTTATATGTTTTATATGCAGGAAATTTTTAAGGGAATTCTCATTTGCCTTTGCCATATAGTCATTGCCGAAAACACTAAATGACTACCCAAAGATCGTTAGCAACCGGCATATCCTAGAACCTGAAAAGTTCGAAAACATGTATTGTGTCAAGTGTACGAAAGGAGCCATTGAGAAGCTCTTTAAATCCTCTCACCACATTGATTCGAAATAACTAGTAGTATTAGTACTACCTAATAAAGGTTGCAAAAGTATGATAAGTCGTCAGCTAGTTAGATATACTTCGGTTGTTGACTGTACGTACCTTACTACACACTGCATAGACCACTTCGTTAGACGGCAAACCACTTGGAAACCACAAAACGGTCGGACGTGTGATTTATCAATGGGCTTGTTGCTTGTTACTTCAGGTTCTATAACATTTTGCAGGTCTGTTAAGTGATGCTAATATGATTGGTTTCTGACTTATTTGTTAGAATTTATTATGAGGGTTATAGCCACTTCGGGAACTTATTAAATATACTTAAATTTTATTTTTGATTAGTGCTCTGAATGCTAGTTGAAGTCTAAAAGTGTTCCAAAATTACTAGTAAAAATTCAAACAAATGATCCGATCAAAAACTAGAATGATAATTATGATCAAAACGACTAAACATTTGGGTCAAACTTAAAACAGGTATTTTAAAGATGTTTTTTGGAAGCGACTGTGACTTGTATCTGATTTACAAAGTACGAATGTATTGAATAAATGTATTTTTATATTGGGCACTCGGAATGCTTTTCAAACGAACCGCAAAACACAAGTAATTATTTCATTTTAGACTACACCCAACCACAACGTTACTTAATTACTGACTTGTTTCAATGCATTTACTTATTTGAGGTAGCTACACGCGTTTGACGTACCTACATAAACACTAATACTAATATCCGGTTCCACTATTTTACTAACGGACTTAGCAACGTTATTGTCGAAAATCGTCGTCTGTTAATCCCTCGTCAGTTAGTAGAATATAGCAACTGGGCATAATTAAATAAAATTAAAATAAATAAATATTTATGGACGTTTGACACAACACCATCCAGCCCCAAACAAGCAAAGCTTGTGCTATGGGCACCAGATGGCTGATAGAATACTTTTATATATTTTTTTGTAAATACATACTTAAATACTACAACACCCAGACCCTCAAGAAATATTTGCAGAATATACAAACATTTCTCCCGTAACGGGAATCGAACCCGCATCTCTTGCAACTCAGCTACACATGTCACCGATGTCATATTGCAACCGGGCATAACTCAAAGAGATGCGACTACTAACTTGAAACTTATCGATGTTGACGGAATATCGAATAAGCGTCGGATCGGCTGAGTAATGAACTTGACAGTGGCGGCGTTATTATTGCCCGCTTGTAGGTGGGCGATGCATTCCGTCGGCTGCTATAAATACGTGCCTATGTCGCGTAGAGTTGTCCTACGTTCTCATTTTATCGACGTCCTTATTGTAATATTTTTTTCTGAGCCATCCCTTTCACAGCATATACAAAGCTGCAAATCATAATTACCTGAGTAGGTTTTGGTAAAATTTTGAAACCACTTTTTCAAATTTAGGATTTTTCATAATAAATAATAAGTATCTGAAGGTAATATGTACTAGAACTACCTTTAATATGTTTACTAACGAGTTTACGGACATACCTACTCTTAGCATAGGTGAATCTATTTTATCTTAGGTAGGGTAAGTACCATTTTTCTGTATGAATTTATGAATAATTGTTCCTAATTTGATTCAGTAACACAATTTGATGTACTTTCATAAATTGTTTTTATAAAGTTAGCTAGGACCCAAACGCACAGTATTTCTAAAATCAACAAATACTTTCCAATATTTCCATTTGATCAAACACCATCTCGCACCGACGACAAGCCAAGTAAGCAACATCTATTACATCAAAGTTTACCCAATCAAGTATATTAAACAAATATCGATAAGCGATTTCCGTCCCTATTTGATCCGTCCCACCGCGTCCCTCACTTCGGGAATAGAGTTGAAGGATTTTATACAAGAAACAGATCTAATGTTTTAAATAGCCGGAAAAGTCTATCTACTGATGAGTTATTTACCTAGTCCACGTGAAAAAGTATTTCAACGCTTTTACGAATCTCTTCGAAATTACTTCTCTATTTCTCATTAATTCATGACTAAGTAGGTATCTACGTAATTTGCACAATAAAGCTGTCTTCATCACCTATCTAAATGAACAGAAAATTAAAATTTAAAAGATTATTTCTATTAACTAAGATGAACTCTTAAGTTGGTTACTTTATTCCTAGAATATTTTAAAGTGAAAAAAGTCGCACAAACTTGCCGGAGCTAAAAGTATAAGACAACTCTATTCTGAGTCGGATCTAAGTCTGGCCCAAGCCAACCTAAGAACAACATTCCATCCTTTATCGAATCATTGGATAAAATTGTGACAGTCGTAGTAGGTATACTACTAGGATATGGAGGATATTAGAAAAGACCCATTTCCTTTGTTTACTGCTCAAAATTACAAGATAATAAATAAATCTAATAAAATATATCCAAGCGTGGTTTTTTACCTGTATCTTCCACGCTTGGTCGCGTGTAAATGCAACGTAGATTTAAGATGGATTCAGATGATGCCCGTGATTTCAGGGAATATATTTTTTTACTTTGACTTGTGACTTTGATCACCAAAAATTCACAAACAACGCTGACTCCACCTGGATTTCCTGTGCCGTGCATGGATATCAGAATTACGAATAGGTAAAAAAGTTTGCAGAATGTAACTATCTAGGTGCTACTAATGAAAAAATAACATAATACTTAGTAAAAATGACGTCACTTTAGGAATCTATAGACATAAATTAGTCTACCAGTAGAATAATCTAGTGGGAATACAAAAACAGTGGACAATAAGTACTCGATGAACTGACATAAAAGAAACCGCGAACAAACACTAGTTCAACACGCAAAGTAACTTCTAAGAAAGTAAAAACCCATGTGTTCACTAGGCAAACATCATTATCTACCTAATGCATGGACCAGTTAGGTCGTATCTCGTACTCATAAGATTCAAATCATATCAGTATCGCACGATTCATAATTTCATTAAGATGTTATCTGGAATGCAGGTGGCGATAAGAGCGAGTTATCGTACAGACCTCACATTAGTGACACGTGGTACTGAAACCTAGAATTCCTTTGAAACGGTGGTCGGAACAGAACGGTGACTGAAATTTTAAAGCCAAAGATGCTTTCTCATTAATTCATTCATTTATTTGAACAATTTTAACTCAACGATAAAAGATCGAGATCGTAACGGCTTCACCGATTTTGAATGGAGTATTACGTCACCTAGGTACCTACTGCTGACACTCATATCAGTAGTTCTTTGTGGTGAACGAATTAGAGTGCGCTTCAAAGTGATTCCTTTCGTGCACTTGACAAGTGTCAATGTTTTCTCCATTTGGGAGTTTACATTCAACGTTTGAGAGTACCGACTCTATAGTTCGCAGATAAACTTTTCGATCAGAAAAATCCATTGGTGCATAACCGGATTCGAACCCACGATCTTAATATCAGGAGGCGAAAACCACTACTACTAGGCCACTAGTAGTTTCATCTCATTAAGTGACCTAGAATTATAAGTTAGGTATTTATTGCGTTTATCCTTGGCGAGCGAAAGCTAGAAAATAAACGAGTTATCAACAAAGATCTTGCACTTCCTGGCTATCGTTACTATATGACGGTCATCGGTTCTAAGAATTCTGTCCCCGAACGAGATACGTTCCGAACGCAACTAAGAACATTGACTGTAATTAGATGTGCATTTGGAAACGTAAGTGGACTTTTTGAGCAATCGATTCTAAATCGTTTTCTGCAGCTGTTCTCATAAAATTATTAATTTTATGCGTTTTGTCCCGTCATCATCTCCCTGCCCTTATCCCATTTGATATGAATTTGGTTTTTATTTATTTTGAAGATATATGATGATGTTCAGGGTTTTCTAAACTCAAAGCCGGAGGGCTTAATAATCTCTAAATGTAAATATACCTCACAATAATTTCTCAGCAACAATTTCCGCGTTTCCGATATAAATCTTACTGAAAATTCACAGCAGTTTCAAAGAAAATTCTCTAAATTCAGAACTTGGAGTTCTCGAAACATTATAAAATGTGAAATTAGCGACGTAATGGATGGGAATTCCCTGCCTGGGAATTGCTTTCCAAGAAATAAGCGAACACATAATTGAGACCTTTGTATGCACAGACGACGATAAAAATGCCGATGATGGCAGTTTAGTTGTATTATAACTGGTTAATATCTTTTAGTCTGTCTTTATGGGTGTAATATCTGCCATTAGTTGATAATAAGCAGAAGGGTGGGAACCTTTTTACGCAAAAAGAGAAGTAATAATCTGTGCCATCACAACAAATGAACTGGTGATGGTTTCCTAGAGCGCCTAAGGTTACCATCGCAGCATGTTGTTCTTGTAATACCAACATATATTTTATTCGATTGCATTGCTTCCTCTGTGGAAAGAAACCGACAATTTATTTTAGCTCAGCGGTTTTTGAAGTAGATATCATAAGCCCGGGGATTTTACTTTATCCTGATTTTATTATACCAGAGGCGACCATTGTCCCACACGCATTATAAGGGCTTTGTTCCTCTTTGTTAAATTATCTGATCGTGGATTACGCTTCACAATTTGATACAAATTAAAGCAGCTTACAAACGATTGTTGTAAAAACCATTTGAAACTCTTCGAATATTAGGAGAATTCCTTTTCATTATTCAAAAGGCCAAAGCGATTACAGCATTGGAGTTTTTCAAGTTCAATTGAAGATGGCGTCAGATTTAAAGCGAAAGGGCAAGGGTTAGGGCCCCGCATTCCCTTTTATTTCCTCTCCAATTTAATGGCGAATGTAAATCTCCGAACGGCGAATGGAATTAATGATACTCTAATTAATCGATCCTGAGAGCCAGCAAATTGGGAAACAAGATTTGAAAGGATTGAACACCTGTAGAAATGAAATACCTCCCCGGGCAAAGCTATTTCAATCTCTGACGGCCAAAATGTTTTTGATAAGCTCGAAGGTGTGATTTTTTCATCGTGATCAATAGTCACCCAACGTTCCCCACATCCATTGATGTCCCTTGGGTAGACGGTTCAATACAATACATATCCCGGCATAACCCACAATAGGGACAGATTCCGGCACAAGTTGCGATAGCGGCTCTGAATTGGTTCAATCCCGGATGAACAGTTCATCTACATCAAATTACATTTTGTAACTTATGTCATAGCGCAGGTGAGACTTTAAATTGGCTCAAGATTGGATGTTTAGATAGTTACTTATACAAATTGGTGCCACGTCGAGTATTTAGCGTTGAAGCTGAGACGAGATTAAACCTTATTACAATTTATGGGATCTTATAATCATTATAGGATTACTGCAGAATTGATGGAATCCTGCAGTAACGTGGGAAGCTACTATCTGGCAAAAAAATATAAGATGTTTATTATTATTTGTATAAGAAAAAAGCTCCAAAGAATCCACAAACAAACTGGATAATTTGGTTGCCTAATGTACTAGAAACTGATAAAGTTCGTTCTCTGACAATGAAAATATCTAGAATGCTTAAAAGCTGCAGTCTTCACTTCAATAACAGCAGAGAGTGTACCAAGTTATTGTTATTATGTTTGGACGATAGTGTTCAATTTTATTTTGTTATTAATTTTATTTTGATTACTATATAATTATTTTCTTTGTTAATAGATATAAATCTATATTATTTTATGACATGGGTACTATTTAAATTGTAATTGTAATTGTGTGTGACTTTTCCAGGTGTACATCTGTATCTATATGGAATAATTAAATGAATCTGAATCTGAATCTGAGAGAGGTACAAGTTTGAAAGGAAATAACACCACCGGAACTAAGTGAAGGCATCCGCATCCATTAGTGCTCCTTACATTGTTGAGGCTACAATGATATAGACAAAAGCGATGACTAAATTCCGAACAACACAGTGATAGCAACTACAAAGAAGACAAAATCAATAACCAACTATAACTTGTCTATTATGTAGTAGCTTATTGTTCAAAATACAACATTATGTTGTCATTGTAAACTATATCTACTGTTCATGGGTTTGTTCCATTAACTGAGCACAAGGGACGGTGGTTATTGAGTAATGATGCGTAACAATGAACTTTTTGTCTCCGAGTCTTGCTATTGTTTTCTGAAATCATTTGTTTCTTTTTATAGTGTTTGTATCATTGGTTCTGATATGGTGAATAGATGGGAAGCTGCTTTGTTATTATAGATACTTGATGTTGCTAAGGTCATCGGAGTCATTGTTATGTTACGATCAGAGTTACCACTTGTTTTATCTATTACCATCATCGTTATTGGCATCAAGACTGGCTTAAATATTTTCCTCTGATTTTATTTATTTGTATTGCTTGTATATCCTTATTTTTTATAATAATTAAAAAAAAACTTATTTGGCTGCTCTCTGGGATACGGATATTTAAATCTACATTATTATATTAAATCTTACGCTGATTTAGTAAGTATTCGACTGTCTGATTAATCACCCACTCTAACTAATACCTCCAGCGAAACTCATCAATCTTCATACGACGATAAATTGACGCCACGCTTCGATTACGACGTCAATTAAAATGACAATGATCCACTCATTAGAGCCTGTTTGGTCTTTAATCAAGAATTTAGGCCAACATCATTTGACAGATTGGAAACTTGAAGATGTTTCGCGTCTATGTTCCATTACGGGAACTATTGCCAAAGAAGGGAAAAGAAAAAAGATTGGAAAACCATATTTGCATGATCTTCTTCTTAAATATTTCAAAGCCAGTTCAACTCCTAGCAATAAAAATTAAAATCATTGTAATCATAAGAAACACCGTGTGAAACTCACAAAACAAAACATTCAGACTATTGTAGAATGAACAAAAAAATTAATTTCAACAGCCACCATCGCATCGTGTCCTATTAGGAACAGGCTGCTGTTTGAGAACTGTACTGATTTAGACTCGATGCCGAACAATGCGATCCCATGCGTACCCATTCTATTTGTTTTGCTGGGACTGAATTGAATACGGAAGCCCTATTGTACGTGTTTTCCCTTGATCGGTCTGTCTGCTCATATCTATTGAGTCTGCTTGAACAAGTCGAATCAAATGAAATCAACCCAGGAACTTAGGATCAAAAGGCAAACCATTTAGTACTAGACTACCAGTGCTCTTACCTAAATATTATCTGGTAAGTTTGTCTTTGCCAAATATTGACTAATTGCATCCATCTCTCTTCGTATATTACGACCCTGCCAGAGGCTGGTCTGCCCTAGAAATGACATTGAGTCATACCCAAGATGATCAAAATTAAACGCTTTGGACGTCTTTCAAATCGATCCTCACATAAATCTTCACTTCTGTGTCATTGTTGACTCCATTGTGGAATTGTTTCAAGTGATATTTTCATACACAACATTGGCACAAATTTTAAATGAACGCAGAAATACCAACCCATCTATTGATATAGAACCAGGTTTGATATTAATACTATTGATAATAGCCCATACTGATCTATTTTTTGGGCGACTAAGAACTAAGAACCCAGTATGAAATCAATAAATTGTGGAATACTATTGCATCTGATTAATTCAAAATACCTGCCTGTACCTAATTGAAATGTAGGGAATACGAGCACATTCGTCTCTTTCAAAGTCCATTAAGTTCCCACAAGTTGGGACCTCTAATCTATCTTACGGGGCAACATTTCAAAACTACCAAACTTTCTGAAACCACGACTAATGGTCGGAATAAAGGTAAATATAGCTACGAATGAACATGTGAGTGCTCTGAGGGGACTGGTGTGAGTGTTGGCGGTCAGATTTCAACATCCAGTGTGGAGCGGTAATAGAATACATTAGTAATATAATAAGGTTACTTATAAAATGACCTTACTGTATTTCTATGCAATTTGTTTGTTGCCGCTAAATTGCTAATATTATTCTAGGTCTAAGTTCAAAATACATTTTAAGTTTTATCCAAAACTGTAGAACCATTATGTCGTGATTGAGTGCATGGAAGCATGCCCAAGTGTAAATATATACTTATAATATATAATATTACAACACGCAGACCTGCAAAAAATATTTGCAGAATGCAAAAATTTCCCCCGCAGTGAGAATCGAACCCGCGCCTCTTTCATATAAGCCGAGCACTCGCCCGCCACGCCACCAAGGTCGTCGATTGTTTGGACAAAACTGATCACGTGGTCAGCCAAAGCAATAATCATTTATCGCTATGGCCGTACCAGCTTATCCGCTATCGCCAATATTCCCGCTACAACCTCCTCAAAAACACTTCAGAATAGGCCACACAGGTTCAGGCGCGGCTGGCATTTGCGGTCTGAGCCGTTAATGAACTCGCACCGAGCGAAAGATTCATTAAATCTGCGGAAGTACTTAGCCAGGTACAGTCAACTTTAAAAGAAAATGATAAACAAAAATATACAGTCATAAACATATTTTTTTACGTTACGTAACGTTAAAGTTGTTTCAAGTATAAAATACGAAAAATCCATTGATCGAGATTAAGGATTAAAATCGAAAGGACCTACCTTATACTCTGCAGTGAGTGATAGCAGGCTGAAATCATGGTGATAATCAGTAATATCATTAATAATAATAATGTAAGGAAACCCGCGGCTTAGTCAGCTCTGCACGTATTGACTATGCCTTTCCTGTCCCTTTCGTGAAGGTAAAAGTTGCCTCCTGACGCTGTATAAATCATCTAGGTACTTATTATAGATGGCAAAAGCATTAGTTTGATATAAACTCTAAATTGCATTTAACTTAACAAATTATTTTAATCTGAAAAAATAACCAAGTACTGATGCTGAATGTACCTACGTAGTGGATTTCTCACAATATTCTCATTAAATTTTTCCGATATTTTTGGAGTTTTTACTGCAAGCTTAGCACTGAGACATAAGAGGACGTTTTTAAGGAAAACTAAGGTAATTAATTACATTAAGGTACCTGTATAATAAAAGTATTATGTTTTATTTAGGTGTAACTTTACGTTGGGAAAGTATAGAAGATCAAGATGATTTGCTGTTCTGAGAGAACATCAATAAAAACTTTTTGTGTAACGGATTTACACGCAGGTGTGATTTTTGATTTGCTTCGACAAATCATTCTCACTCGTGGTACCTGCTAGCCGCGATAAAGGCTAGCACGACGAAATGAAAGTAGGGCGATCACCTTAATTTTCTCTTGCCAAAACAGCATTGTTGGCAACGCATTTACATTATCTTCATCATCGTCGTAATTTCATCCCACTGCTGGCTGTAGGCCTCCTTTCGAATTTGCCAGCCTCCTCGGTCTTTTGCGTCTTTTATCCAGGTTTTGCTCGCGACTTTTTCGATGCCGTCGACCCAACGTGCTGTTGAATGTTGTGATTTTTTCAGTTAGTCAACGGCCACAATTTGGTCAAGGCTGTACCTCTACATAATTTTTATATTATAAAAAGGTCTTAGGATACGACTAATTGTGATTTGAATCTAGTAGCTGATCGGTTAATTTCACACAATACTAACGCTAAGGTTTAGAAACATTAGAACTAGTTCATGTAACGCCACACGTGAGAAATCAATACACTGGTTGTGGTGAATCAGAAATAGCTCGTTTGCGTGATACCGTTCGTAATTCTCTTTGAGTTGTGTGTGAACAGAGCGCTAGAAACTTGGAAATTAAATTAACGCTTCTCATTACCTCGCTATTATTATACAGATTGAGTAAAGGAAATTATACAAATTAAGCAAAACCTTGAGCATCAATTGCTAAAATTACTTTCCTCACTGAATGCCACTACGCAAACCTTCTTTAGGCCGCCTCTTGCGACCTTTGAAATCAAGAGTCAGACAATCCGTTATGCAAGAGTTCATTTCCTACTTAGGCCAGTGAATATCGAGATCAAACATCGCAAAGGCGCATGTATTTAAATACGATTTTTTTAATGATGTTAGGTCTCTTAAGAGTAGTTTATACTTAAAATTTGCAACATTAAAAACCCTGTGCTGCTCGAGATATTGCGAAAACTTTGTCTATTTTTAGTTTTTTTTAAAAACTACCTTAAAGAAGATTTTTTCGGGTATCTTTATTGGTACTTTTGTAAAGCTAATTAAATAGAGTACTCTAGGTCCATTGCATTGCAAAGCATGAAACTTGGAGGGTATATTCCTCTCATGGTGTAGTGATGCACTATGAAAGGAATTCCCGAAATTCAACTAAGGAACGCAGCGGGAAGATGAAGTTCGAATATAAAAAAACACAACTCGAATCTAGTCTAATCTAGTCGAACAAAGTCACAGGGCGTTCTTCTAGAAATATGACATTACTTGGTTTTTTATACGAAAGAGTGATGATGGCCACTAATATCTTAACATTATTTACCTGTTCGTTTCTATATAACTAAGAAGTTTCATCTTATTTTTCATTGTGGTCGGTTTTGTTTTTAGTTTTTAAAACGTATTATTTTAGACTATAAGCATGTATATAAAATATGAATGTGTAAATCGATTAAAACTTCTTCATAATTCAAATTAATATTATGAGAAATCGAATCGGTAACGCTTTAGGACATCACAAAAATGTCACTCACTGTCAAATCAAAAGTAAATGGTTGGAAGAAGTAGATTCAGAAACAAATATTTTTTCTCAGTATTTACATTCTCAGGTTTTACGAAACAGTTGACTAAATATTTCGCAAACAATGAAATCCTAAAGTTATGACCTATCCATATCTGTGTTATTTTATAAAGCGTTTTAACCTTGCTATTTCTATTTCCAGATCAAAACAACGGCGCCAAAAATAGCGACAGGCAAGAGTCGGAAGGGTGGCGCGATGCGGGAGGCGGGACCCCCGTGAGGTCCCGCCAAGATATGGGCTCGAACATCAGCCAGTACTCCTCGAAGGGGCTCAAAGGCCGCAGAGCCAGATCTAGTGGAGACCTCTGCAATGGAGACAACAAAAGTCAGACGGAGTCGTCAGTTTGCGGCTCGGTGGTCGGAGATGTTATGGGATGGAACAGGTCCTTGCCCAACCATCTTGACGGCAACAGACATTTGGCTGACTACAGCCGAGTGAACAACAATTACGCAGAGTTCGGGACTTACAATCGATGCCATCCGAAAGGAGGGCGAGGGCTGCGGTACAGAGTGAGCAAATCCGGTGAGTCACAGCCCTATTCATGTGTGAATAGGTTTATCTACCGACCCAGATTTCGAAGTGCGTGTTAGAATACTGGTTCTAAAATATTTCGTAAAATTTTCCGGAAAATATAGGGTGTGTAAATATTTTTAATAACCGCTATAAAGTTTAAAGTCGTAATTCAAAAGTTCACCGCGTTGATTTTATGACTTTAGCAGCGACATCGAACCAAGGGTAGAAATTGCTTCACAAAATTAATGACTCTAGTTGGGTGTTTAATTGGTACATCCCTAAGACGAAACCGCTGAATGGGATCAAAATTATTAAAATCCTTCAAAGTAGTTAGGTACCTTGGTGCTGTGGCTTATTTATTTAGATTGACTAGGATAAAGGATGTTAAAATGCAACTAGAAAATTTCATAAGTAAAAGGCGCAATTTTGGAAATTAAATAGAAAAACAGCGGAACACAATATAACAATTTTATTGCCTCAAACCCTTAGAAAAAAAGTAAAGTGTGTCCCAAAGGAAAAATATTTTAAAACATAAACATGCGTTCATAAAGCCTTCTATTATAATAATGTGGCATCACGGTGATGGGTGTTCCCTTACAAAACAATTCCGAGGTGGGGCGAGATGATCGATGGCCTGGAGAGCCATTAGGATTTTTCCTTCCATATTTTTTATCTTGCTTATTCCGAGATGAGCTGCTTCACTAAGGAACTGAAAAAGCCGAACTGTAGGTGAATATTTTCAATAGAAATCTACTAAACACAACTACTCTCAACTGCTTCGCGTAGTCACAAATAGATTTTTTGATCTGAAAAAATATCAAAGCCGATATTTAATATGTGGACCGACCATTTGCACTTCCGTTTTGTATTTATCGCATCAGAATTATTTTTATTTTAACTCTCTCAAATTACTAGTGACACGATTAGTAGTCATAAACGTATTACGAGTAGTAGGAGTGATCCAATAGGAACTGCCGGATCGGATGAGGCTTAAAATGTAAATCTACTAAGTAAGCCTAAAAAGCCGGTCGCCGGACGTTTGGCCGGCCGCCAGCCCTATCGCGACCTTATCGCAAGCTGCCGGATTGCCCATCTACAATTCAAGTGCTGTTCAAATGAACATTGCTGCTTTAAATTGGAATATTTTTATCGCTTTTTTTTAATTTCCAAAATAGGATAAAATAAATTGGGAATAGGGCAGAGAAATGGTGATGACGAATGATGATTAAGTAGCATAATTAAACCGGACAAGTAAGAGTCCAATTCTCACACGAAGGGTCGGTACCATCGTACATTAACCAATTTTCTTGTATGGGACCCCCTTTTATTTTTATTATTTGTTGTTAGAGCGGCATTCTAAAAACATAGAATGCGTTCAGCTGCTTCTCTCCCCGAGCATGTCGTATAAGTCGATTAAGGGATAGTATCCTCCAACATGATGAGATACAATAAGCAAGTATTCCCAAGGAGGGTTGACGCCAGGCAGGCGGCCGGTCATAAAACACCTTAGCCAAAACTCTTACAGCATAACCCAAAGATCATGCGACCCTCATCATGAGTGGGATGAGGGCAGGAAGATGATGATGTTGTTAGAGCGGCAATAGAAATACACACTGTGAAAATTTCAACTCTCTACCTATTACAGTTCAAGACAGCCCACTGACAGACGGACGGACGGACGGACAGTAGAAGCTTAGTAATAGGGTCCCTTTAGCACGAACCCTGAAAACGTAAATCCTATCTTATCCTATCAAACGATCTAAAGGTAAGATATAAACGATCATTTAGCAGAATTTACTTAATAATGTAACCCCCGAATATTCAAACGCGACTCAGAGTTGAGCACGTCTCAACTCACGATTTTTTGACAGTTTCTGATGAAAATCTGTCAAAAAACCGTCATTTGAGACGTGCTCAACTTTGAGATGCGTTTGAGTATTCGGGGGTAAGTCTTATAATGGTAATTAACATGGCCCTGAACAATATCCAGTACCAAAGCACTATAATGTTTTAAGTACTTACTTATTTTTTTTTTGTTACTAGAATACAATGAATTATAATTAATAAAAATATAATTTACAAAATAAGCAGCTGCCTGATCACCTGATCCAGATCATCAGGTAGTGGAAGCGTGTCCAAGACGTTAAATTAGGCGCATTGCCACGCTGAACGGCAATACTGATCCGTTGAGTAGAATAACACAATTTTCGTGTCAGTTCAATACCAAATGTGACCCTAGGCACATAATACGAATCAGTAGGTTAGGTACAGTCGGGTAAGCAAAAACCAGACCATTTTCAACCCAAATCCTCGATAGAATTTTACGATTCCTTTTGTTTTGAAGGCAATTTGTTCAATACGACACAAAAGCCGACTTCGGAAACGTCGGCTTATCTTCCAAATGATAAACTCCAATTACCAGGTCGCATAAACCGCATGTTCCTAGCCTTAGAGCATGTAAATGGGGAAAGCAATGGGTGATCCCAAAGGGTAAAACATGCTATGGACGACACAGTTAGGCTGACCGTATGCTGACGCGCAATACCGCTAAGGACGGTCTGTCTCATAAGAACTTACAGTAGACAATAATGTCTTGATTACGGTTCTACGACACGCCGTTTCCTCACGCTGTTATCCTTCATTGTTGAAAGTAAGTAGGTACCTACTGAAACAGAAAATTCACCAATCCTAGGTCTATGTAAAAACATCAAATTGTAATGACAGCTTTTGCCTATAATGTTTCAAAAAGTTAGGCGACGATATTAAATCTTACATAAAAATCATTACATAGGTACACCGCTCATATTGTATTCCTTAGATAGGTTAGTAGATCCAATAGTTAAACCAAATTGAATATTATATCAGCACGATAAAGCTCAATTTTCAATGAAACTAATCTGGAGTGGCACAGATATACGGGGTGGTGCTAGCAATGACGTCACTGCGCTCACAACCGCGTCGGGTCAAGGCCGGACTTGAGTCTGGTATTGTAATATCAGCCTAATTCGGGAATGCATAAGAGCTATTTTCGGAATAAACAGCAAGTTTGCCATTCGTGATAGTAGCCAAAATCATATTTCATTTTACCTGAAACTTTTCGTTGAAACGTGTTTTTGAATTTAGTTCCATGTGTTCGTCCATTGGATGGATAGAGAATTTGAATAGCTGGGAGTGAAAAATGTTCTCTGTCGAGAATTTGCCGAAAAATTACACAAAACCTCAGCAGAAATGTTTCCTACATTTTTTTGCTGTCAAAACTTTCGTTTCGTAAGCAGGAGACGATTTGTGTACGAAAGTAAAAATGCTTTGGATAAGAGAATCTTATGTACCTATTGGTAGTACCCGCGACAAACTTAGGGCTGGTGAGTGGTGACCAGGTTTAAGACCAACATAATTTAATGGCGTTACATAAAGTAGTTACATTAATTTGAAATAGATGCATACGTGTACTACATAACCTTTTTGGGTGTATTAGGGAATATTATAGAATAAAATTCGACCACTCGTAATTAACATGGCATCGCATACAGTCGCGTCTCGGTAAACATTGCCAAAACGCCAGTTACACAATGCATGACGTCGGTCGGATAGTCTGGCCGGGGCCTTAGCACCGGTTCCAAAA
Organism: Scotopteryx bipunctaria; assembly: GCA_949320045.1. Classification (NCBI taxonomy): domain Eukaryota; kingdom Metazoa; phylum Arthropoda; class Insecta; order Lepidoptera; family Geometridae; genus Scotopteryx; species Scotopteryx bipunctaria. The sequence goes on along the minus strand of OX439450.1, from coordinate 3,767,485 downwards.
GGTTTCAAAGCGGATTAAATAAGTCTATTCACTATTCAGAGCAAAATACAATATCAGTAGTAATCAGTACGGACTCGTATTCGATAAGTTTTGCGGCGAGATAGACTCCATTGAACGTCTTGTCATACAAGGTTGAGTAGAAGGCACTATTTCCGTGGAAGATCGCCTATACGATAGACCAACTAGATCAAATATATATTCATCTTCTTAGTCGTACACTCCTGGCGGAGTGGTCGTGGCTATGGATCGTCTGCTAGATTGGTTGCGGCTTTTGCGAGACTTCTCCATCTCTCTCTACTCATGGCACTGCGTGTACATTCTGTTAGGGAACACTTCGTAGCTGATCTGATGAGGTCTGTCCATCTTGTGGGTGATCGGCCGCGAGAACGTTGACCTTCTACTCTTCCTTGTACCACTAAACGTTCTAAAGAGCGTTCGTTGCGGATGATATGTCCAAACATTTTAAGGTCCAAACAATTTAACAACAAATATATATAAGGCGGCATTATTGCTCCAGAATGTGATTCATAATAAAGTAGAAGATAGTATGAAGAGGTGAGGCGTGCCACAGCCAGACAAGAACACTGCACGACGACCATGACCGCTCTGCCAAGAGCGCAAAGATTTAGAAGTATATTTCTAACAATATCTTCTTTTGTGTTGACCTCAAAGTTGGGTCTATATTCGATGGCTCTTTTACTTTCCGTTGCCTCTCGTGTAGGCTGAGAGGACATGACAGCAGAAAAATACCCTGATTCCCAATCTAAATCTCATTCACGTCTAGTGTAGTAATGAGAGAACGAATAGTCGATTAGTGGTTGCGATTTAAAGCTGATTTTGATTGGGATCGCTCACATCAGAAAATAGTGCTAAGAGCGGTTTGTTTGAAAGGCCCGTGCCAAGAATTCACTTCTTGTTTACCATTTTAACATTGTAGTCTGAGCATCGGTCATGAAAGTTTACACTACGGAAAATGAGCTCCAACTAAAACGCAGTCTTTGTATTCGTAGTTGCTATTGAATATACGATATATAAATTTGACGTCCTCTGTGGCGTGGCGAGCGAGTGCTCGACTGAGACGCAAGAGGCGCGGGTTCGATTCCCGGAAGAAATTTCTTCCGGGTCTGGGTGTTGTGATATTATGTATTACTAGCGACTCGCCCCGGCTTCGCTCGGGGATAAACATATAGGTTTTTCCAGCAATAATTCTAATTTTTCTCGCCGTAAAAACCATCCTTGAACTTCAACGAACATTTTAAAAAAAGATTTGGCCAAATTGGTCCAGGCGTTGGCAGCAGAAATCGTAATATTTTAATTTCGCCATAACTTCAAAACCAAACGTCCAATTTTAATCATTCAAAGACCAAATATTATCTCCATAAACTGTTCTTAGTGATGAAATCATTTATTTTGATAAGGATTAATAGCATGAGTAAAATAAACGCGTTTAAATGTAGTCCAAAAAAAATTCAAGATTTTTAAATAAAAAAATGGTTGCTGTGCCTCACTCGACATAGATGGGTATAGTGTGTCGCGGACTTTTTTGTAGATATTTATAAGATCTACAATTAATTAGAACATTTTATGGTTCTATCTTTTATAGTTTAGGCAGCGTACGCAAAATAAGTAACTTTTCTGGTTGATTTTTTACACCTTGTGTCCGAAAAACCCAAATATCTTACGGAACCCTATTTTTTTCCAAAATAAAATATAGCCTATGTTACTCGTGGATAATGTAGCTTTCGAATGGTGAAAGAATTTTTAAAATCGGTCCAGTAGTTTTTGAGCCTATTCAGTACAAACAAACAAAGTTTTCCTCTTTATAATATTATAAGTGTAGATATAAGTATGTATTTACAAAAAAAGTATATAAGTATTATTTCAGCCATCAGGTTCCCATAGTTACAAGCTTTGCTTGGGGCTAGATGGTGCTGTGTAAAATATCCACAAATATATTATTTTTAATATAACCTAAGCCTTCGACGGCTTATTAACATCGATAGCGCTGGAACAACGCGTTAAAAATTATGTGCATGAATAATAATAAAAGGTCAAAATTGGGTTGTATTCCAGACTCCATCCAAATTTAATTTGAACTAAGTTGAGACTAATGGATTGAAAACAGTATTATTATACGCTTTTTCTTGACGACACTCCGACTAATAAAAAACCTAAGTAAAAACCAGGTCAACCAAGAAAATGGTTACACGGTATTCGCATTGTCATGTTTTACACTACCTTGCGAATGAAAAAAGCCAAGGCAAATGACAATAAGGTTCATGATGTAGCGCTCTTTGTGAGAGTGAGGGCCTTCTTTACGAGACGCTCAAATATTGGGGACTCTGCCTTTTCAGGGAATCATAATGTGAAAGAAGCTCGCACTACACCCAAGGCCACAGCATTACACAGTACATAAGCAGAAGTAGTTACTCTGACATTATTTAATAGCTATTATGCATGATACTGCTTCGTGGTGTTACTTCTCTACTAGACTTTTTAGCTAATACAATTTTATTAATAAAATTAAATTAAAAATTGTTTATTCAGAACAGAACAAGTTGGACAAATTTTACAAGTAAAACGATGAGATTTCAAAAGTTATGAAACTGTGACGCAATCTCAACGCCCACCTCCTAAACATGGGAGTTGGTTCTGTAGATAACTTATCTATCTATAAACTATATTAATACTAAAGAAAATAATGAAGAGAAATAAAAAATACAATGAATGACTCAGACTATGAGAATGTGAGTAATAGATGTGTGAATGCTGAGTGTGTAATTGGAGCAAAGAAATGACATAGAACGCGTCCAGCTGCTTTTCCCCAACATGATGAACCTTCTACGACTATATGGGCAATGGGCTCATGGCATCATGGTTCATATCCATCTTGGGAGTTTGTATCAGGAGTGGCCGCAAGTTTTCTTATGATTACGGGTGGCTCTGCCCACCCCATTATGGATACGGGCATGATAATATGTGTGTATGTCATTGTGTGAAAAGAGCTCGCACTACACCCACCACATGTCAATTCCTATTTCAAATCCCAAAGACATTGCTGTCAGACCACGTGGCCACAGTCCTGATTAAATTGAAGCGCTCGTGGCGTAGCTTGCGTAGGCGTTCTTGATTGATCGTTAAAGTTAAGCAACGATATGCGCGGTCACAAATTGGGATGGGTGACCGCAAGTGGCATTACGAGCTGAGCGCTTCCGTGCTTCGGAGGGCACGTTAAACAGTCGGCCCTGGCTTTTAAGTCGTTAAGCCATGACGGAGGCCTTTAGGCGGCCTAAAAACTCCATCACTAGAGTTGGCCACTAGCTCATACGAACATACATACATAATGTACCAATAGCTACCACTGTACCATAAGATCGCGAACAAAAAGGTTTCCTAATCAGTCACAAGCCTTACAAGCAAAGTCTTCTACCTCCTTCCGCTCAGCAATTCGTCTTAGTTTGTAATCAGCTAAGAAAAGGAAGCGCCCTCCTTCTAAGACCTTTATTAATTCCAATTTACCGTGACGGACGAATGACGTTGATGTATTGATGACTAGCTTTTGTGGCTTGCTTTGGCGGCTTCTCATTATTGTCGAATCCTAGAGCCGTCTTCCGAGATTCAGTGTTGGATTCTACATAAATTTAGGTTAAGTCCTGATAATCTATCATATGTGTTAAACTGACAATCAAGACACAGCCTAAACCATAATCTTAGAAGCATTAAACTTGGAGGGTATAGTTCTCTTATAGTGAGGGGTGGGGAGGGGTGCACTATGAAAGGAATTCCCGATATTCTATTCCTGAAAAACGCAGCGAGAAGATATTTGTATGAAAAAACTAAGTCGCACGGCTTTCTCCTAGTAGTTTTATAAGATGCTTATGGGCAATAATTTCATTCAAGGCCATTAATTTGTCTTTGGCAACTTTGTAATATTAAACCAAGAGAAAGCTACTAATAACTGTAAGTACCTACTTAAACTCAAAAGTTCCAACTCTCCCAAACTAGCATATTCCTCTTAACCCAATACAGCCTTATTAATAAACATAGACTAGCATATGATTAACTTTACTCCATGGTTTTAGTCAGTAGTAGTAAAATTCAGTATTAATAAATAAAGAGTAAGGTGGAAGTAAGCTAATCCAAATATACTCTCGGAATGCTAAGTGCTTAATTACTTGGCATGGAACAATGGTCTCTAGCTCCGCTTGATCACCTTTATCCAATTGCGAAGCACCTTTTAAGTTAGTCGCTGTAATGTTAACAGCGACTGTTTCAGACAGACTTACTTATAAATGTTACTATTGCTTAAAATCGGCACTGTCACTTTTTACTTATAGGTTAGTACCTATAAGTAAGCATAAAGGGGATGGAAATTCTACGCATTGTTTGACTTTGACAGATTATAACAGGAGCTTATAAGATACGTTTCCTAAATAAACAATAAAAAAATGAAAACAAAGAAAAAAATACGAATGCTAGAATATTGTCAATAATTTCTAAACGATCTTTTTCTGCTCTAAGATGCACTTTTTTGAAATAGTAACTAACGTTTACAACGTAACAATTTAACCTAAGTTTGAATTAAAATTATGTCAGTACCAGTTTCTGATGCTGTCAAATCCCTATCAAATCTTTCAAATGTGGAAAATAATATTGCTTTCATTGAGATTATTATGAAATTCCTATATAACTTAGATCTTGGATCTATATTACTCGTATAATATGCATCACTCTAAGGGTTACATATAAACTAGCAAACTTACAAACATAATAGCTTATTTATTTTTTTACGGTTCAAAGTTCAAAGCCTGATGGGTCAACGACATCGACAGGATAGGGGGAAAGTCCTGGATACAATTGAGCGAACCCAGATCTAAATGTTATAAAATGAGGGAGGCTATACCCAGCAGTGGTTAGATACGAACTGAGAATGATGATGATGAGTCAAGACTTCAATAAATCAATTTAAGACTTTATGAATAAGAGGGTAGTTCTAAGAATAGTTCCATTATAGGACTGAAAGCAGTTACGGAAGACGGTAAAGTTAAAATCGGATCCGATTTAGTAGCACTTCGATAATAATCTCATCGACAATGGCACGTACAGGACTAACTTAATAGTTATATCATTCTACTGGTTCATTGTTAAGACATCTAAAAATCTTTGTATTTTGAACGTTGACATACGTTTAAATAAAGATGATTTCTAAATGTTTATTTTTGAATAAGGGACAGTATCTTCTCCAAAATGATGGACCACCTATATGGGCGATGGGCTGATCATCTGTCACCATGGTTCGCTATATCCATCTTAGGAGTTTAAATCAGAAGTGGCTGCAAGTTTTCTTATGTTTACTTGTGGCTCTGCCCACCCCATTAGGGATACGGCGTGATAATAATGTAGGTATGTATGTATGTATTTTTAAATTCATTTCAATGAATACTAATGTCTAGGTTATCATCAACTTCTCCCTGCTATTTTTCTAATTTGTGTGGACTAAGAACACCATGTTCAGTAGTACCACAAATATTGTGCGCTTCGGCAAACTTCTTGCTTTGTATGAAAACCGAATTTGTCCGAATATACAACGAATAGTCAACTAATGAAAACTGAACTAAACCTTTAAAAAATATAAGTATATCTACATAATTGTTGTAACATCTCTATGTTACATTATCATCATCGTTAGTTCGTATTTCAGAAACTAGACAAAAATTGCCGAGGCGCACAATATTTGAGGTACCTACCACTGTTCGTATTTCCCTCTCTCACTCATCTCCATACTCCTTTCTTACATAATCCTTAAACAAAGTACTCGTAATTGTACTGTATTATTTAACGTTTTTTAGGCTGTAGACACATTTGTCGAGGTCCACATAGTGTGAAATTGCAAGTTTCTTCCTATGTCAAGAAATAGGGTCACCGATTTTTTGCTGTAAGAGAAAACGGCAGAGGTAGAGGTAGTCCGAAAAAGAGTTTAACGAATTACGGACATGAGTAAGAAAGAAGTGAATAAGAATATGCTTATAAAGAAAAATGGAAGAATTTTTTTTTATTGTGCAGTCCACATAAGTGTGATTATGTTCAAGAATAAAAACAACGATACTATATCATTATACGTAAACAAGAAAGATACAATGTAATGGGCATAAAATGCCCGAGCATTGGTATGCCATAACACAGGGTAATCCTAGTTTGGGCAACAATGCTTATCCAACCAGGAATCGTTTTATTATCTGTTAAACAACATCTTAATTAAGTTTTGTATGTTACTGTAATGTTTGTTATTTTCAATAAACATTTCTCTTACATGTGTCTTTTACATACTCTCAGGAGTTAACCTGATAAATCTTTAAAAAATAAACTTAAACTAAGGCCTTTTACCATCTATAGTACCTACATGATTTATACAGCGTCATGAAGTAATTTTTATCTTCACATATGGGACACTGAAGTGCCCGGGACGAATTAAGATGGCTTGCCCAGCACCTATTCCATACTCTCAGTTTAGTCGGCCTTGTCCGCAGGAAAGACATGGTCAATACATGCGGAGCAACAAAGCCGCGGGTTTCCTCACGATGTTTTCCTTTACCGTTTGAGAGTGCTGAGATGGCGCACATAAATGTTTCGCACAGAAAAATCCATTGGTACACGACCGGATTTGAACGCACGATCTTAGGACCGGGAGGCGGGGTCACTACCAGCTAAACCACCAGTGCTCTGAAAAAGAGAGCTGTATTGGAGCACCCTTGACTTCTTCCGCCAAGAGCTAAACAAACTAGACGTACATACATTTTCAAAGAATACAATTTTGTTTCGCGGCAACCCTATTCGGGAAGGAATACATTATCCCATTGAGATCCGATCGCGACCCTCTTCAGATAGTAACAACTTCATGCTCTACCCAAACAGGCTCCTCCAAGCTTTGACTGGGATAACTATCTTCTGTTTGTGGCTTCACCTACTTACAATTTATATTACCTATAGGTAACTAATCTAAGAAGATCTAATGTTTTGGAAGCTCAAGGCTGTTTACAGAAGAGTTGAATTTATTCAGGTGCATAATTGCTGTAATTAATATGCATATAATAAGCATAAATGCTGTAATTCTTGAGACTATTTTGTAATATTTTTGAAAATAGCATAGCATAAAAAGATAACGGTAGAAGGAGAATATGTTGGCCCCTGTGGGAGAGAAACGGCTAAAAATATATTATAATTTTTTTATTATGGCACCTTTTCAAAACTATGTATCAGCGCCACCTAAAAATAAAATCGTGTTGTTGGCTATGTTTTAGGTTCGTTTGGGCTATTTTTACTGGACTGCGAAGAAGGATAATGTGTGGAATTGTGTGTTTGTGTGGAAATGAAAATTGGAAATATCTCCTTAAAGCTAATTATTGGATTTTAGTTTTTACACTTTAGTGTCAAAAAAGTGTCATAGGTTGTAGTACCTATGACACTCTCCTTATCTAGACGAAACCAACAACACCTAACTTGTCGACGAACGAATCCAACGACACCTCGTTCATCAAAATCCGTCTAACTGTTTGGATTACAGCTTCAGCCAAAGGAATTGACATACATATTCGTACATACACCCTAAACACATTACCCTTCTCTTCGTAAGTCGGGTAAAAAATATACTTTTTGTTGTGTCAACCTCATTACTTAACTACAGGTATGCTGTACCAGCCTATGTAAAGGCTGTACTATAAATTCAGTCAGCACAAACACACGACTAAACCCACAAACTTACTTAAACAATGTTTTCCTAGTTGGCCGTCGGCGAACGACCGTAAACTGTACGTGTAGTTGGCATAGTGGCACGTTATAAGGAGAAGGCCTAGGAAACCAAGCCTTATAGCCAAGATGGTACACGCCAAACTCACAGCGAAGCGTGTGACTAGCTCTGCATATTGAAACGCGCATGAAAGTTTAACACATTCCGTGCGGAACCACTGAAAACATAATTTTAAGTGACAAGAACATATGAATTGAATAGAGTGTGTGCTTACGGTCTTTTCAGCACACTGTGAAAACAGGCTTTGAAGTATGAAGCCAGTAGCCGCGTAAGCGAATTGCGTTTTCTTTAAACTGGTTCGTACTTTCAAAAGCACACACTGTTGATAAAGTTAGGCACTGAATCTTTGTATTATTTTAATTTTTCAAAGCTTCTTAAGATCCTTCTGTAGAAAAGGGAATTCTGTATTTTGCCTCTTCTGTTTTCGGTAAGGGAGCCTCCTTTTTCTATTAGCAAGTTTTTAGGGTTCCGTATCCGAAGGGTGCCAACGGGACTTATTACTAAGCCTCCGCTGTCCGTCCGCCCGTATGTCTGTTAGCGGGCTGTATCTCATGAACCGTAATAGGTAGAGGTGTATTTTTATTGCTGCTAAAACAACAAATAATAAAAATAAAATAAAAGAGCATAAACTAAAAGAAACATTTTTGTGTACATTTACGGTTGGTAAGGAACCTTTCGTGTGCGAATTCGTCTCGCATTTGGCCGGTTTTTTCTTATTATGTTATATTTTTTGTTTCTGCATTTTCCGGTTCATGAAAAACAGTGAAAGAAATAAAAAACAAATCTTACAAATTTTGATCACGTTCATTTTAATAACACGTGATAGAAATATGTACGTACTTTGATTTTTTCAATCTATGATCTAAATTAAATAAAATTTAGGTCAACGATGAACAAGTACCTACGGGAATATCCAAAAAAAAATAAACGAAAAAAGTAACAAAATTAGTATTACGAAATGAATAATTTTATTTTGTGACATCATGGTAAATTACCAAAGTTTTATCAACTTGCATCATCGTAAAGTTTTGACGTTGAAACATTTCTGATGAAGTTGCAAACACTCGCAGATGTAATATTAAAAATATACCTAATTTTAATTTGTTTTTAACGCAATTTTATGAATACGAGCTAGCAAGAAGGAGCTGGTGCATATTGTTTTTAATTTACTTAATGGCTGCGCCGTGTTCGAGGTGATAGGTAGGTACATTCATTCACACCAGATATTTAATATCTCTGTCATAAATGTACATTTTCATGATATTTTAATTTAAAGGCTGGTAGGTACATAATATTGAAATTGGTTTCATAAATGCTAAGTGTAATACAGTTTTTCAGTATAAATTAATTCATTTGGATTTTTTTAAATAAGTATTTTAGAATGTTATCTAAAATCTTATCCAAAGTGGGCTCAATATATGAAATAAGTTTATTGGTACAGGGTACATATTAAACGATGTATTTAATAACTTTAGATGTCAGCGCCATGATCTTAGACTGCATTGTTTAATAACAGTGTTTTCTCTATGGCACTAATAGTATTTAAAAAGTTATCCCAATATACATTAGAAATAAATCAAATACATAATTTAAAATTGACATTTTAAAAAATTACTTATTGTGATAGCCTATTATGTAGTATTGACGAATATTTCAAAAGCAAGTTCTAATACCATGACATATTTAAAAAAATATTATTATTGTTAATTAAATAATGCCTACATTTGCTTTTAATTAGTTAATATGTAAATTTGGATGTTCATTATCATGGCTGTAACCCATGTTTCGCAAATAAACACATCGGAATCTAAAATAATCGTTACTCTGCCTCACTAATGAGGTAAAGCTTTATGCCACAAATAAAAAGGCCCAAAAAACTTTTAAGATACAAAATATTATAAGTGATTTTTATAGGAAGAACCTATTTATAATATAGCCATTAACACCAAACAAAGCGCTCTCCTTGAGGTCAGCTCCACGGTTCCCAACAAAACAAGGTTTGTTTGAAGTGGGGACATTTTTCTTACGTACAGTTATCGACACAAGCCGAATGAAATTAATGTTTTTAATCAAAGCTCTGTCCTTGCATTGTTATAAATCTTTCAGCGTGCTTTACTGAACCAGTTTTTTATTGCAAATAATTAAATGAAATTATTTTGATAATTTGTGTCGTTAAAGAGACGTTAAAATATAAGCGTAAACGTCAAGTATCCATACAAGGCCTTTATTAATGTTCATATAAACATATTAAAGTTCCTGTGACCGGGTGATTTCGGAAACTATTAAACCGATTTTGAAAATTCAGAAAGCTTGTCTACTCCTGAGGCTATATTTAACGCATAATGCAAGTAGAGTCGCGTTTACCTCTAGTTTTATTTAATTGTGATTTAATTAAGAGAACCTAGAAAAATATTTAGCTACCCCAAAGGCCAATCATTTTCGCTCACACCGTGACCTTTCTCGAATTTATTTATCAAATGTTATAATAACATCCGAGGCGTTGACATTGTTTTTTCTAGTTAGAAATTCGAAAGTAAAAGTGTTATATCATGTCACACAAAAGACTATCCATAATGAAGGTCGATTCTGTGACGACATGTCAGAAGTCAAAGGTCTAAACGTTACAATACCAAACGTAATCACATAAAATTAATAGATGCGTTGTACAAATGAGTAGCAAATGGAAATTCATTTTTCAGGATGCCAAAAGAGTGAAGCCAGGTTAGGCTGTTTCATAATATTAATTACATCGATTTGTCTTGCCGCCTGTACGCGTTGTGAGCGAGGCATTGCTATTGTCATCCTTATCACGTCCTGAGATTTGGGCCCGAGCTACGACCCAGACTTTATTCGGTCAGGCCTGTGTCACTCTATTTTGATTATAATATTTCCTTTCATAAATATTATCATATTACTATACCAGCAACCGCAAGCGAAGCACCTACACAGTTAAAAGTGTCATTACTGAGCGCTTCGGAAGGCACGTAAAATTGTCGGTCCCGACTTTTCAGACGTTAAGCCATGACGGAGGCCTTTAAGCGGCCTAAAAACTCCGTCACAAGAGTTGGCCACTAGCTCATACGAACTTACTTTGTTTTAGTTAAAAGTAGCCTAGAGGAGACGGAAGGATATGTTATTCCATGTCTTATGATATGACATGTATATTCCAGTATGTATTCCAACTTTGAGACTTATTCGTTCAGCCGTTACAGAGATAAGTTATAATCTTAGTGTGCCTAATGTTTCTCTTTGAATATTATATTTTTTTTAGTAAAATAAGTAAGTCTAAAAGGTATCAAATCCTGTATACTTACCGCGAGTCTTCTCCATTATATTAAATAAAATTATAAATAAATAACACCCAACAGTCACATACATAGTCCTGACCCCACACTAGGATTCCCTGTGTCGTGGGTATCAGAAACTACGAGTACCGTGGTACCACAACACCCAGACCCGGAAGAAATATTTACAGAACATGCAAACATTTCTTCCGCAGCGGGAATCGAAACCGCGCCTCTTGCGTCTCTGCCGAGCAATCGCCCGCCACGCCACCGATGCCGTCAACCTCGTTATATTAATAAAAACGTTATTAATTTGAAGAAGACCTGCGCTCCTGATGCACATAATTTCCAAATTATACATACAATCATGTAGATTATTCTTTTGTGCGTAATCGTAGAAAGTGAGTGAAAAACGCGTTGCTACATTCTTATTTTTGTTCAGACCACTGATTCGATCGTAGTGTGCTCATAACAGCAAACTACATTGTAATCTATGTACAAAGATGGTCTTTTATTCTTGCCTATTGAAAAGAACTGCTAACTTCTTCTATTTAACCGCATGTTAAAACCCTTGTGGTGTAGGTCAAATTAGGTAACTTTCCGCTAGTTTCTCGCGGTCCACAACAATTTAAGGTTACCTACTTTTCGTAACAGAACTCGCAAATTGCTTTTTTCAAATGTTTGTTGAGTGGCTGAAGGTTTTACAACAACCATTAAGTATATACCTAACAAAAGATTCCAAATCCTGAAAATATTTGCCTTATAAAATAAAATCTCTAGAACAAAATCCTGCTAATATTATAAACGCGTAGTAAATTAATTACGTTTTAAAAACAACAAATTGGTTTTAATAAAGGATTAAGGACAATATTTTAGAATTCACCTGCTCCTTTTTAAACTAGGTTAAAAATTAAAAAACTCGCTAGGCGTCTATTTAACTAGGTTCACACAAATTACTATCGTTTTATCTTCTACAAACATACAAACACTGAAATACATTTTTACTTCCTGAAAAATCAACTTATTTCCGAAAAAACAATCAAATAGTGATTCAAGTTCCATAATTCAAATATTTGCCTGCATTATTAAAGTCGGAACGGGAACCTACAGCCTTATTCACAAAGAAGACTAGCCAGCACTCTAAAATTACGTCTCAGTTTAAATACTAAACTAGAGTTGCCTGAAATAGGATTGTAAGAACACTTTTCATGTGTTCTAATCTAAACTGTAACACGGAATAATAATCCTACTTATAATTATAAATGCGCAAGTTTGTGAGGATGTGTGGATGTGACGATGTATGTTTGTGCCTCAATCGCGCCGTAACGGCTGAACGGATTTGAATGAAACTTGGAATATACATAGTATGTGTGCTGGAATAACATATAGGCTACTTTTTGTCAGAATACCACGCGAGTAAAGCCACGGGTGACAGCTAATAGAAATATACACAGCCAAATTTTCAAAAATTGTGTAGGTGACCCATAAACATCAATTAGTTTAATGTTTTTGTAGTTTTTTCTGTTTGTTTTCTTATTGTACCATCGTGACACCATTTTTAATAGGTACTAAATCTTTCTAGGCTATAATGGTCCACCTTTTGTCTGTAGGTAGGTACGTTGTATTTGAGCAATAGGCATAATGACGCAAACTTTAAAACAAGCTGAATCATTGACCCCTCATTGATGAGAAGAAGGGTTTGAAAAATGGTTCAACGTTTATAAGAAACAGCTCCGGGAGGGCCGAAAAAGTATCTATCATTAAAGTTTTGCGCAGAGTGGACGTGGAAAAATCTCTATTACAAGTTGTAGAGAACAGAAGAGGAAAGGCCATCAAGACTTGACAGTTTCGGGGAAAGTGTAAGAAAAGAAAGGAAGAAGAAGACCGAGGATTAGCTACATGAGCCAAGCGAAGAAGCTTGCTGTATAAAGAGGAGGCTACCCTGGAAAGAACGTGGAGGAAGATGCATCAGTAGTGTCGACAAGGGCCTCTCGACTCATAAATTGGAAGACGTCTATATCGCGCTTGTGAATAGGGCTTACGAGTAGCAAATGTGCTGAAATTTGAATTCAGCTGTGTATTTACGACAGAAATGTTTTTTTTATGCTTTCGTATTCGTGTGTTTTGGCTGTACACAGCGGTGTCCCGGCGATAAAAAGCCAATTAGACATAAAGTACTTCTTGTTACTTCTAAGTATAGTTTCTCGCATTTTTGCAGCGCAAATATTTTTTTGTGGTCGAACTTGATTATTATTAGTTCTCTTTTCGTTTAATGTTTGGTTAATAATGAAAAAAAAAAAGACTCTGATCGCACTAGTTTGAAAGAACTACTGATGAGAAAAAGTGATCCTAATGATCACTTGGATCACTTTATGTGAGTTTTATATTAAAAAAATAATATATTATTTAAAAATAATAAATAAGTAACTTAAAATTAGATACTTAATACAAAAATAGTTATGTTATTTTTTAAAATGAATTTAAATAGGACCCTAGCAGTAGTAGCGGCCCCGCCTTCTGATCGTCGTAAGGTTTTGGGTTCGAAACCGGTCGTGCACTAATGAATTTTTCTTTCAACAAATTTATGTGCGCCATTACTCTCAAACGACGAAGGAAAACATCGTTAGAAAACCGGCCTGCCGTAGAACCTAAAAAGTTCCAAAACATGTGTCAAGTGCACGAAAAGAGCCTTTGAGGCGCACCTAAAATCCTTTCACCACACTGGTTTTGAAAGAACTAGTGACACGACTAGTAGTAGTAAGTAGACACTACGCCGTTTTTAAAAATCTGACCGTTACCCCCCTGACTCAAAGAAAAAACAAAGAAAATTATTTAAGTCAAATTTTTGAAATTCCGCCAAAGAAACCCGACTTGGTCGTCCAATTACAGGCTAGTAGGCGTAGACCCTTATGTGCTTCTGACCTTTATTTATTATGGTGTCTTCAACCTCCTTCAACTCTTTGTTTTCCTAGCTAGTAGGTATGTTGTTGTTTTACATAGTACGTAAACGTATATGGCGATACGCATGGCAGTATGTTTCATGCCTCTTTGATTTCGATATTTATTCTGAAGATCAGCCAAGCATACTCTTTCGATTATCTCGGTGGAGTTCTTTGAATTTATTTATGTTTCCTCAAACCTATAAATAAAACAAAAATACCCTTTTTTCCTGTAAATAAACAATGTTAGAACAAGAATAAGAATATTTGTTATTGTAAACTGTTGAAAGTATAAGTTATAAAAACTACAAAAGACTTCTCTCCCCCCCAACAAATAGCAATAAACGGTAAAGCTTACCATCCGTTTATGGATACAAAACTAGACGTAAAACTCTTCATAATTTACAAAGTAACAAGTACAAGAGATAAACTCAATGTGACGCTAAAACTTTAAGGCATAATTCTCACACTCAAAACCATAGGCACGTTTGCGTGCGCCAGTCAAAAGATTATAAGCTTAATTTTTGAAGTTATAAAGGACAAAATTGCGTGCCTGATTTTGATGAATGGAGAATAGTTTTGCTGGTAGTCGTACAACTGAGCTAGTAAATCAAGACTTTACGCCTGTATTCAAAGCCGCGTTACAAGTCCCGAGCACGCAAGCCTACATTTTACCGGTATACCTTCATACATAAAACATTACCAAGTACCATATTCTAAACGAACATTCTTTTCCCCGCATAAATTTAAATAATCAATGCGAAGTGAAATGGCTGAAAAATCCAAGTATTTTGGGATGTTAATGTCGACCCGGGGATGCGAATTGAGTTTTATTAATATTTTTTTGCTATTCGTCCTACATTAGGAGTAATCATCATTATTTATGTAAAGCTTGAAAAGCAACGGATATTGAAAGGGTGCTGTATTCGGGAATGACTTTCTAAATATTTTCATTTAAATGATTAAGCTCCCCCATTTGGTACATTGGAAATAGGGACTTCATGATCTTTAATTCGGAATCGTATTTTATTCTTTGAAATTTTGAATAGGCACGTCTCCCCAGAACTTGTAATTCTGCTACTCGTTGGGATAGATTTTTGATGAGTCCTTATTAACTCAAATTTATTTGTGTGGGTAAATGTTCATAGTCGAATATGAATTAAACTAAGTCTCTAAGGACACATCTTAATCTAAAGTACAATGATTATCTCCTACCTACTTCTTGTCTCCTAGTACTTGGACGTTCTTATTAGCAATAAGATAGTTAGATAGAGATATACCAGAGAGTGTTGTCTGCCAGTACCACGCCAGGAGGTACTTACGTATAATTACGTTATGAAAAATAAAAATATGTTTTCTCAACATTTCAATGTATTTTAAAGTATTGAAAACGAATAATGGAGTACCACTAGAACTGTAAGCGTACCACAGACCCAGTGCTCAATTCAATGCGGTCAGCCAGACATTCCATTCGCGACCTCTATCCTCTATCTCGGTTCGAATTTGTGCCATTTTATGAACGCTTTTGTTGAAAGTAAAATAAGCGGGTCGTAGAGATTTTATCGGATAAGCTTTGGTCTAAGAATTGTTGAAGAAGTGGCGAACTTATACGAGAAATATGGTACGCGTCAATTTTATTTATCTGATCTGAGATTACAATTCGCATCCATTGGCAGGAAATTATCGAAAAGTATGTAGAGTAAATCCCGTTATGTTATTTCCTGATGGAGCTAGATTACGACTATGTAATATGAGTCATCATCTTCCTGCCCTTATCCCACTCTATGTGGGGTCGGCACAGAATGATCTTTGGATCATGGTGTAAGAGTTTTGGCTAAGGTGTTTTATAACCGGCCGCCTGCCTGACGTCAACCCTCCTTGGGAATACTTGCTTATCGTATGTCATCATGTCGGAGGATACTATCCCTTAATCAACTTTTACGATATGCAGAAGAGAAGCAGCTGGACGCATTCTATGTTATTTCTTTACTCCCAGTCCAGCAAAGAAGTTAATACGAGTTAACTGTGTAATACGAGTATTATAGTCAAACTTATAGTAGGTACGACCTGTAAATTAATTTTGAAGAAGAATGTTTCTATGATAATTACTAACTTAAATGAAATTAAGCTTGTTTGCCGCATGTCGGAGAAACTGTCTAGGAACTTCCACTGAGTGGAGCCCTGAGACTGTGAGTCGACGTCGCGGTAGACCACGCAAACGATGGCACGATGACCTTCAGCAACTATTTATTAGCGTTGGACGCAAATACTGGAATACTCGAGGGGATCTCTTTTCCCAGTGGGATGATACATGCTAGAAACAAGAATTTACTAACTTAGAAACGGTTACAGGATCTGATGCGGAGCCGGTGTGGAAGCTTCAGGACCCCGGCTTCGATCAGGGCTACGGCTCGGAGCGGTCCCCTGAGGACGACTTCGTGCCTCCCCTCGCGCCCCCCCTCTCGCTGGAGGCCTACGAGGCTGAGCTCCGGACCGTCTATCCATTCATCACTGATGGTAAGTGGATAATTCTGTTTTTACACGGATTAATAGGTATGCTATTGATTCTTTTTTCATACAACTTTTTTCGATGATTTTTGAGACCGATAGCAAATTGAACTATGAATATTCTATAGAGCAATGCGTTTAAATTATTTAATATCATTCAACCCTTTCACGGCACTAGGTTTTTTCGATTTCACAATAAACTTAAGTCCTTTTTTCGGAAGCGAGGTCCGCCTCAATTTGATCGCTGACCTAAAGCTTCAGAGAATCAGCGACACGAAGAGATAAAATAGAACAAATTGGAGCTTCATTGCAGCGCTTATTCGCAAACAAAGGCGTAAAAAATATCTCGTTCTTCGGAGCCTTTTCATCTGGTAATGGAATGATTAACCTCTTTCTGCTGCGGGCTTCTTTATGCTCAGGTTGCATAGTCTATTCTTTATGCTCTCGAAAATCTTGATCCATTGTACGCTCACTATCAACGATGCTATTGTAATCCAGCTTGGATGAGAATTGGAATACTCGCACATTGAAATACTCTCTTTAATAGTTACAAAGTTTTGAATAAAACCGCTTTCATTCTTATTGAAACTAAGATAAAGTATCGATTTGGAACTGGTTCAGAGCTATGGCGTTAAAAGCTGACAAGCTAAGATTTTGACACTTTTTTGTCTGTGACTGCTTTTGTAATGACCGGATCGTTATAGAACGGGATAGTAAAATCAAAAACATGCCACCACTTTTGATGCAGAATGGCAAAAGCAAAACTACTTGATAACACCGAGCAAACCCCAACAACAACAAAAACTATTCCTGACTTGTTTCAAGTCCTCAAGCGTACGGTCGCTCAAGTAGGGACATAAGCGTCTTAGAGGAATTTTGTTTAGTGTTCGTTATAGTCACTAACGCAAAATCCAAACATTCTTGTCAATATTTAACAGCGAGTTTACCATTTTCAAAATGACCAGTAGGTTTTATCGCCCATTGGACAAAGTTTAAAAAAAGATTGCTTATTACATGCCTTTTCAAGAATTTTCCTTTAAAAAGTTTAAAATACTTATTGCTACTCGTAACGGGAACATAAAATATTTTGTAAACCATTAGAATACCTACCCCACAATACAAGCAAGTGAACACAATAGGATCCCAGGAACAGCGAATAATTGCAGACAGAGTCCTGGTCGCATTCTGTTTGCATTCTGTCGCATGGATCGGAATGCCATTATGCTAGCTAGCGTTTGCTTAGAAATGACGACTATCATAAAAACAATTAGAAAACGGAGTACTTACATATAAATATAATCTTAAACTTACACAACGTCAAGCCTAGTGCATACATGTGCATTAAAGTTTATAATAAGTTACCAACTGACCTTAAAGATTAAAAATGTCATTTGTTTGGCAAAAAATTGAAGAATTGGCTTATTGATAAATGTTTTTACTCCATCGACGAATATTTAAACAGTTCTGGAAATTAAATTATGTATATTTTGACATTATAAAACTTGACATTTTTAAAATTATGATTATTCGTATAACATTACATTTAATTAGGACTTAACATTGCATGCCAAAGATATTGGTAGGACATAGATTGGACTGATGTATTACTAGTGGAACGCACGCGGTTTTACTCGCGTAGAGTAGATTTTTCATGTTTGAACAGCCTTAACACCCCGTTCCACTTCTTTGGCAAACCTCTAAATTCGTTATCATTTCGTATTAAATGAATCCAAATCAAGTTTCAAGCAAATCGGACCACCCGTTAAAAAGTTCCCATACAATTTTTAACAACCTCTGCTGTATGTCCATCTGTTCCCTTATAATTTCTAAACTATTTATCATAATTTAGCAAATGAGGTATCGTTGGAAGCGTCTCGATTGTCCGCTGGTTATAGGCTATGTGACGTTACATTAAATTGAATAAGGCGCTCTCTAGATGACATAGAAAAAAGTTTATTTAATGATGCCGTGTTGGATACGACCACGGCTATTCTCTGACTACATAACAATTTCAGATGAGAATATTTTTTTGTTTCATACCTTTTACTCGTATAGCGTGATTTTTCAGTATCTGGTTTTAGTTTTTGAACTTACTTTTTATACCCTATAGAAAATGTTTTAAACAGCATTTTGCGGTGAACATTTCCTTGGAAACCAAAGTCTTTGAGCCGCCATGTTTACCTTTGACATACAAGAGGTCGTTGGTTCCTAGGCACGTGCATTGAGACAGACTTACTGCTTAAAGCTTTTCAATTGAATAACTTTCAACCGCATAAAGTTTTACCTCAACTTTTCAATTTGAGGATTCGAATTTTTGATGTCAATAGGTTTTCAGAAGTTTCATTCGTTGAAACTGTTGGATTTGAAAGCTTTTATGCGGCGTAGTGAGTTTTTAAATAATCATTTTATAGATATTATTATTTGAAATAGGTAGGTATGCCTACTGAATTACTTATAACCATGTTACTTATGTTACTTAAGGTAACTTAATAAACATGAAGGAGGTGACAATGGTAGAGTATATATTTTTATATTAAAAAAAAACCTTTAGACATTCTTGTTAAACTCCTTTATATTATTGTTCAATAGTTTTTATACAATTTCAATTAAAACGTTACATGATCAATTTGTAATTTAAACATTCTACAATAGTTACCCTGGAACGTAATCACCCCACAAAATCGAAGATTGTAGAAAGGTAATTGAATAAAAATAGCTACTTTCACAAATCTAATTTGATACGAAATCCGGCTATACTCGAATCCCGTTCTAATTCTGCTATCGTTGAATTTCCTGAAGTTTACTTAAAATTGTTCTGTCGTTGTAGGAGAAAACGCGATTTTTCACTTTAGAAAATGTGGAAAGATCATTATTTGGCATCACGGCATTATGTCATTAGTCAGTTTTAAAAATGTGGGTACTTACATAGTTATTTACATTATTTTGCAAATAATATTTCATTCGTTTGTAAAATGATTTCATTGAATTGGAATAATTCAATCTCCACGTAAAATGTTAATAAACGAACGGTTTAACGCTTCAGTAAATATTTTCATGCAAAATTCGAATGAAAAATAATGAATACAAAAATATTGAAATGGTAAAACAGTGGTCAGTGGTACGCACGTTGGTTTTATTTAAATAAAAGCATTGTGAACAACATTAAATTAATTTATGCCATCAAAATATTACAACTTTTCTCTTTATTACTATGCAGATTTGTCGTTTTTTACGCCTACTAAAATTGTGGGCATTGTCAATAGAGGCACCATACTCGACGTACCTACTTGTCAATGTTGTATTCCTGTGCATAGACTTATTTGCGATATTAAATAAAACCAATTTATACTTATTAGTTCGGAAAAACGTGTTTTAAACTACTAATTGTAGTTTGGAGGTTGAAGTGATTGTCAGATTGAAAAAAGTTAGTATATGTGCCGAATAGACGCCCAATCTGTAGTGTGACACGTTAATGTTTGCGGTCGATTGACTAATTAGCAAACAGTCAATAATTAACGTTATGTATTCTGCAACACCACTCTATCAATATTATTGGCATGTGACATATTAATAATGTTGTCGGTATTATTCAGTTTATTTGCCTACTTATACTACGATATCGGTAAACAGTTATGTTATCGGTAAACTGGCTCGGACTAATGGCATAGATGGCAAATGGCACACTAAAAATGCGTAAAATGCGTCGATGGCGTGGCGGGCGAGTGCTCGGCTGAGACGCAAGAGGTGCAGGTTCGATTCCCGCTACGGGAGAAATGTTTATATGTTCTGCAAAGATTTCTTCCTGGTCTGCGTGTTGTAGTATAATATAAGTATGTATTTACAAAAAAAAGTATATAAGTATTCTATCAGCCATCTGGTGCCCTTAGTACAAGCTTTGCTTAGTTTGGGGCTAGATGGTGCTGTGTGAAATGTCCACAAATATTTATTTATTTATTTTATGACACAGTGACGGTTGTAAATAAATAACACCTAATTTGGCTATAAAGTCTCATGGTTGGTGTTTTTGTAGAATAAGGTCTCTTACAACAAATTTATACCTACTAGGTGAATCTGAAATGCAAATGCTGCCGTTTTCGTTTCTGAAATGTAACAAGAAATTGAAATATCTTCCGGAATCTAAAGTTTGGAAATGGAAATGTGTTTTAATTTAGTGGTTGTCCTTTTAGTAATAAAAACTTTTGCTTTAGAATATTTTTTCGAAACAGAGTATTCAAAACTAACTGGAGAAATAAATCAATCTACCTATAGGAATGCCAGACTGATTTGAACTAGTTATCCAATCCATTCACTACGTGTCACAATACTAGCCGGTAGGTACTTTTCTACTTTTATTGATAAATTTTTGAGGTCAAACAAAAAACAATTTGTCATACAACAGCCTCGACACCGCCCAACAAATCGAACTCCCGGCAATAAATAAAAAAGTCCCGACTGCAAACCTTCAGAAATTCAATTTCCTAGGGAATATTGGCAATACCAACAGAACGGAACGAAATGTCCGATGTTGTATTAGCGCTGAGCTACTCTAGACAGGATGAAGCCACACTTTGAAATTGACTTTGTCATTAAATTATGAAATAAAAATTAAATTAGAAAAACTAAAACTAATATACCTACATACTCGTAGTTACGAACGCAGTGAGTTCTCGAGAGTAACAGTTGTTTGAATACAAACTTTAAGCCCATTACAGGCATTCAGGGTTCGAATTTCGGGTAGGTATTCCTTTCTTTGCACCCCAATACAAATGATACACTCCTCATAACGTGAAATGCATTTAAACTTGTTCGCATCATTTCCATCATGCCATGCGTCGTTGTGTTACTATCCTTCGTTTCTAAATCAATTATATCAATACTAGCTGCCGCCCGCGGCTTCGTTCACGTGGTACCCGGATGAAAAATAGCCTATATGTTCATCCAGCACATGTAGTATGTATATTAAAAGTTTCATTGAAATCCGTTCAGCTGTTTAGGTGTGATTGAGGCACAAACATCCAAATATCGTCACAAACTTTCACATTTATATTTAAGTAGGATTAAGTAGGATACTTTTTGCTTCTAGACGTAAGCCTACCTAATATTGACAGGAATTGTCACATTGCTGTCACACAGTTGAGTCACTATCAGAACACGCTATCAGAATCAATACCTTGGTGTCCCTAATGAATTAACTGTATCCCGCAGGGACGTAGCCGGGATACTCGCTCGAACCATTTAATATGTATTTTCACAATCCATTACTGAAATTGAAGTAAACATTGAGCCGATGAGGTTCATAATTAATCTCCTATTTTCATTTTTCTTCTTGTCGTGTCGTTCACTAAACTGGTTCAAAAGATCTAGTCTTTTGAACCAGTTTAGTGAAAGGATTTAAAGTGCGCCTTAAAGTCTACTTTCGTGCACTTGTCACATGTTTTCGGACTTTCAAGGTTCTACAACATGCCGGTTTTATTTTCATTTGTCAATATCTACATTATAGCACCAAAAAATGTACCTATTTTATTCTTTTTTTTATTTATTTTTCTTTCAAAATATTCTGTCTTCATCTGACTTTCTTAACAAATTAAGCATTTTCTCGAGTCGATTGTGCATAGTATAAGTCTAGTCTCGCCATACTTTGCCAATCTTATAAATAAGTGAGTACTTGCCTGCCAATTTCGACGTGTCATAGTCGATAAAACACAGGGATTATTAAAACAACAAAATAAAACCCTCCGATATTTGTAGCTTTAAACCCCACGCAATATATTTTAAAGGCTTTTATTAAATGCTAACAGCAATTTTACCCTCAAAGGCTTTACACGTCGAGAATTGTTCGGGATAGGAACCGCTTTGCGAAAACAATTTGCAGTATCAGGAATCCACATCACCGTTTTATTGTTACATCCTTGGAATACGAAATTTAGCGGAAGCGATGAGTGATAGAAGTGAGGGAATTACACAGTTATGCGTGATTACGCACAAGAATGTTGACCTCTTTCAAAACCAATAATTTTGTTATTTGTGTTTTATTTCACCTTAAAAACAAGTTCTATAATGTACAGCCAAGCTGAACATAACCGCTAGATTCTGAAAATGTATTTTTATAAAATCAGAAATTCAACACAAAAGGGAGACGGTTTTCGTATTTCGAAATATTAGACACCCAATTTTTGTATTGTATCCGTAACCGTTTCTTGTTTCTCTAATCTGTGGTTTTATTCGCATGTACCGAGTAAATAGGATGTTATCACATTTACACGTTCAATTTGTATGCAAGGTCTAAAGCTCCCTTGGTATGCTTGTATACCTTATGTTCGAGGATGAATCTCACTTCACATAAAAGGTGGTTAAAATGGTAGTTCAGCTTTATTGTTATGCTGATTTCTCTTGATCAAATGACTTACAAAATCGTTACAATATCGGAATAAGTACAATAATAAAAAATTAGTTGGGGAGGAGGGGTCATGTTGTAACATTTTCTTGGAAAAACGCTATAATTTAAAAAAGTATTCATTATTTTTGATAAAAACTAGTAGGTCTTATAGCTGATATATTTGTCTATGGTATGAATTTAAGTTGTAATAAATGATAATTAGATTAAGCATACAGGTAATTTTTGCAATACAAGTCAGCTGTTATAACTTGCCCCGGAATTGAGGCAAGTTGTAACAGGTGTGGAGTAACACCAAAAAAAAACAACAGAACCGATACATCATTTTAGTTTTCTTTTTTCAGTTACGTGTTGTGCACTCTGCACTGTATTATTTTTCTTGCAAGATGGAAGAAGAGGTGACAGCTGTCACTGTCTTATTAGATGTTTTTTTTATTTTATTTCATAGAATGGCAATATAGAACAGATATGTTTGTAAGATTGCACGTAAGGGCTTTTGTACAAAACTGCGATTTGACGTCGCATCGTAAAAATCTACGAGCTCGCAAAACGCAACGCAAGAACATGCGAATGGATTCGCATCGCGCATTCCTGCGCGTGATATTACGTTGGTACGATGTTCCTTCTTGTCAATAACAGAAGTTCGCAGCTCTTTTTACGGTCCATATCAAGGAATGGTCACCACCGTAGAATGGAGACCCCCTCGCCGCACGAAATTGCATCGCAGTAATATGCGTCACAGTTTTCTGCGTTATCAGCAGATTGCAGAGTGTTCTAATTCTAATTCTAATTATGGTTAGGGGAACAAAGATCTGCACTGACGTCCCGCGGTGGGGTGTATTGTGCATTATCCCCCCTGCTAACCCTCCCCCAGCCAGCCCAACTCCTTGAAGTACCGGAGAAGGACCTTGGGATGTTTGCAGCAGCGTTCCAGTATCCTCGATGATGTTGAGGCTGTAGGTGGCGTTGATGAGGTTGATGGTGATGCCGTGCAATTCTCGATGACCGTTATTTGAATAGAGATAGTTGAATTACCATCTTAGAGTGATGAAAGCTGACGGCGATACAAAATAAGCGAACTTCTCTAGCGAAGATAAGGGTTATAAAGATTCATTGGGATTAAAAATGTGCTCAAACATGGCTACGAGTATCAGCTCGACTCAGGTGCAAACTTATTCTATCTTATTCTATCAGCCATCTGGTGCCCATAGTACAAGCTTTGCTTAGTTTGGGGCTAGATGGCGCTGTGTGATATGTCCACAAATATAAAAAAAAAAACTTCTCAATTGTTTTCAGACGTTCAATTTCAACGTTTCTTTTTCTTCGTTTCCTTTAACACGGAGCCGTCGCAGTTTCCTAATTAAACATCCAGCGGTAGTAATTAAATGCGGCAACGAGAACACTCAGCGGTCAAAGTTGTTTTACTTCTACTTCAGTGTTGTTAACAAGACTTCGTTTGGATATAAAATGGTTCGGAATTATAATAGAGTAGGTTAGGTACCTAAAGATAGGCAGCGTAAGACAAACACTAAACAGAACTGAGTAAAGAATAGGGTCTTTTGAGGTAAGCTCTAGCCAGCTATTTTATTTAGCTAGCTTTCAGATATCACAGTACCTACAGTGATAATTCAAATACTAAATGTGAAGGAAGGAATACAGCATAGTACGACTTTTTTATAATATTGATTGATAATAATGTTAATAGTTTTCCGATATTGTCTTGTTTGCAAATAAAAAGCAATTTTAGAATAATTTTCGACGAAATCGCACCACATTTGGTAGCAAAACTTCCGGATCCAGACTATTTTTGAGTCAAATCCGACCACAAAGCCGACGATGGTTGGCAACGGCTGCACTTCCCTCTATAGTTTCATTATCAGCCCAAGTTTTCACAGAAACAACTTGCAATTCAAGCTTTGTTTTTTTAAAAACGCTGTCTCTCTTCTAACAATCGTAATTGGCAATAATAATAATAATAATAATAAAACTTTATTTCAGACATAGAAAAGGCAATGGCCGAAAGTTTTATTCAAGTCATTTGAAAAAAAAAAACATTTTTAAACTGATATTTACGTATTCAATGAAAATTTTACATGCTTCTCTCCCTGAGCATGTCGTAAAAGTCGACTAAGGGATAGTATCCTTCAACATGATGAGATGCAATAAGCAAGTATTCCCAAGGAGGGTTGACGTCAGGCAGGCGGCCGGTCATAAAACACCTTAGCCAAAACTCTTACAGCACGATCCAAGGTTCATGCTGTGCCGACCCCACATAGAGTGGGATAAGGGCAGGAAGATGATGATGATGATGATTTACGTATTCAATGCTTTTTTGAGCGAGCGGTGATTTTAATAATGGAAAACTCGCAGTTTGTTAATTTTCAAGGTGTCAGTTGGCCAAAGGCTCGTAAGCCACTTTACTAAAGTGGAAACCCGTATAAGTACTGAGTATTGCTTAAAATACGTTGTCCACTTATGATGGCCATTGTTACACAGAAAACTCGGTTAACCATTTGTTTCGTGCTTTTTTGAGTAGGAACTTGTTATTTTTAAGAAATTTCTTGTAAACCCAATTTATGTATAATTATCTTCGGAAGATACAATTTTTATTTTATTTGAACAATAGGACGCTCTTGAATGATTTATTCATGAAACATTTGACGTATTTTCTTACAAGGCTTTGCTCGTGAAGTTATGATATCTATGATTCGTGTTAAATGTGATTTTTTATGCCATTTTTTTCACATAGGTACGTAAGTTGTTATATAAGTTAAATATAATAATTAGGTACATCACAAATATTGTGCATCTCGGCAATTTTTGTCTAGCGTCTGAAATACAAACTAATGCGATAATCATATGTAATACTAGCTACCGCCCGCGGCTTCGCTATCGTGATACCCGGATAAAAAATAGCCTTTATATTAATCCAGTACATATACTATGTATATTCAAATCCGTTCAGCCGTTTAGGCGTGAAAGAGTAACAAACATTCATACATACAAACTTTCGCGTTTATAATATTAAGTAGGATAGAGATGTCACTATAATTGTGCAGATAATTACTTTTTTTTAAGGGTTGGTCAGTTATTATTTTAATTACTACTAATATATTCGGATAAATTCGGTTTACATACAAAGCACGAAGTTTAAGCGCATAATATTCACCACTTTTGTCTGGTATGTAAAATAAATATGTACGAGTAAAAGAAGTACGAATATGTAGGTACTTAGAGCAGCCCAATGTTGTTCGTAGGCCATTTCAATGGAAGTATGTTCATTTGATCAAGTTGCTGAACATAAATCCATTCACCATAACATTTCAATGAAAATATAGCTTCAAAATGTTGCTCTGTTTTCTGACATCGGAATTTTTATTAATTAATTTTGGAAATCGAGGTTCGTCGACGTGTGAATCGCTGTCAAAATTAAACTTTCCCAAAATAAAGTTAATTATGAGTTTTGTAATGAAAGCGGGACCCTCGTCAGAACCCGCAGTTCTCCATTTTCGATTTAAAGTAAAGTTGGTAACGATACCTCTTTGAATTCCCTCAAGGGTGATCGTTGAAGGTAGTTTACCTCTATAAATATTGTTTGTCCTCAATTGGGCGAAGAGATAAAATGAATCCTTGTCTTATGTTATAACGTAGTGATAGTGAAGTAGATTGATTTTGATTGATTGTTGAAGTTAAGCAACCCTGTGCACGGTCACAACTGGGATGGGTGACCGCTAGTGGCATTACGAGCTGAGCGCTTCCGTGCTTCGGAGGGCACGTTAAATTGTCGGTCCCGGCTTTTAAGTCGTTAAGCCATGACGGAGGCCTTTAGGCGGTCTAAAAACTCCGTCACAAGAGCTGGCCACTAGCTCATACGAACTTACTTACTTTAGTGAATTAGAATTGATTACTTATAGGAAAAGTGTTAAATTACTTAGCTGGGATCTACATATTTACATGTCATATAGGTAATATTTTTAACGACTTCTGACTCTTTTTGACGACCTCTTTGGCGTGGCCGGCGAGTGCTCGGCTGAGACGCAAGAGGCGCGGGTTCGATTCCCGCTGCGGAGGAAATGTTTGCATGCTCTGCAAATATTTCTTCCGGGTCTGGGTGTTGTAATATTTATCATGAGTATGTATTTACAAAAAAAAAAGTGTATAAGTATTCTATCAGCCATCTGGTTCCCATAGTACAAGCTTTGCTTAGTTTGGAGCTAGATGGCGCTGTGTGAAATGTCCACAAATATTAATTTATTTATTTCAAAACGTCATTTCAACAAATTAAGCTATCATTTTTAAAACAGCGCTAACAGCGGACACAGCGCTGCAGTAGCAAAAACTTGTAACTTTTTTCGTCACTCTGTTTATTTTATTTTATTGTTTTCGTGTAAGAATTTGTGTCATTAAATAAAGGTAAAGTAAGGTAAATAAAGTAGACGCCTTTGTCAGTAATTTGAGAGTCTCATTTCTCGAGCGAAAAAGCAATATTTGCATACAAAATGAGAAGAAAGTTAATGTTTATTAAAATCAGTTTATTAAAAATTTAGCCTCCGAGGTAAATACTGCGCAACGTTACCTGGTTATTAAATTCAAGCTGTTTTCTGTTATACTGTAGATTTTGTGTTTTTAAAGTGAAATAGAGTTAAGAAAAACATAGTATGCGTCCAGCTGTTTCTCTCCCCGAGCATGTCGTTAAAGTCAGTTAAGGCGATCCTTTCCAACATGCTGGACTGTCTACATGGGCGAAGGGCTGATCACCTATCAACATGGTTCAACATATGAATCAGATCACTAGAGGACGCAGCGGGAAGATAAAGTTTGCATGAAAAAAAAACTATTTGCGGACAAAGTCACGGAGCATTCTATAGTATATTTCTAAAGTAAATACCTTACTTACCTTTACTTTACTACTATAGATTACCTTTTATTAAATTTATTATTGCAAAATTTTCAGTTTAATAGAAGCTAAAAACTCTTTTAAGTACTTGCCTACTATTAAATACGAATATTTTAAAAGCACAAAAGCCGGACCGTAGCTCATATCAATTTATTACACCCTTCCTACCATTCCTATACGATTATTTACGGTTGCTTTCTGCCGCATCGAGTAACACCGAATATGGTGCATAGCGCAGACCCTGAAAAGTTTTTTCAATAATAAACCAACCTAGTGTGAATTCGGCTGCAGTGATGCATGATCATGCTGAGGACATTTGCAATGTGATTCAAGTATGTAGCAGAGTAACACCGATATGAACTAAGCAAGGTATTTTATGTTAGAGACGTTTTGTTCGTTTTGCTCACATTCCTGGTATTTTATTTGTATCCAACACGCCGATTTTTACGTAGCGGCTCGTATAATTCCACAGAATTTCCTATTTTTGTTGCTTATTCAGATATTTAGAAGAAAATGTGGTCATGCGGAGGGTCAGGCCGTAGTTCTGGGTAGAACCTGGGTATTAAAAGTCGATAATGGAAAGCAACTTGAAACTAGCCAGGAGGCCCGGAAATTAAATTCACCAGACATGAACGCTGGCGTCTTGTTCGCTACCGCACTAAGTGAAGTTTCAAAATGTATGTGGGTGTTAGTTAGATATAGGTGGACATGCTTACTGACGAGAACATCAAATAAAATATAGTAGCGTCACACTAATAATTATAAATGCGAAAATTAGTGTGTGAGTGAGCGTATCTTTGTTCCCACTCATCTAAATAGGTATCTACCTACTACCGCAGAACTTCGAATAGGTACCTACACATAGGTAGTCCTAGGTATTCGATAGAATGCACGTTGCGTTTTTTGTTTTCATTTTCGCAGATGCCAAAAACGGTAGCGTATGACGCGTATCATAAAAATAGTAACGACACCACGATAAGAAAATGTGCATAAATTAAACTTTACTAATGTTATTTCCTTTGGTTATAACGTTTGTCCTGCTAGGATAACATTAAACATACATACATCTTATCACGCCTAATGTGGTGGGCAGAACCACAAGTAATAATACGAAAACTTGCAGCCACTCCTTATTCAAAGTTCCATGATGGACATTTTTTTACTCCCAGTCCAGCAGAGAAGTAGGATAACATTTTAGGTTACTTTTTATCCGGATATGTACTACAAGGATGTTAGTCCCTACATAATTTCCTACAGAACTAAATATCAACCTAAACACACAAATAATTCAACTGACTGCCTTTAGATAAAATCTAATTTATTTCGATATTTGTCAATGGTAAAGCGGTTGTTTGTTCAGGATCAAATAATGAAAAACAACAGTCAATGAACCATTTCAATCAGGAAAACGTGTTGAAATAACTTCTAGTATAGGGTAAGTACATTCAGCGACAGAAGTCCACGAGTATTAGATGTTTTAGAATGTATGTACCTACTATACATTTACTTACAATGTAAAATAAATAACAGCCAACAGTCACATACATAGTCCGGACCCCACACTAGGATTCCCTGTGTCGTGGGTATCAGAAACTACGAGTACCATGGTACCACAACAACCAGACCCGGAAGAAATATTTACAGATCATGCAAACATTTCTTCCGAAGCGGGAATCGAACCCGCGCCTCTTGCGTCTCTGCCGAGCAATCGCCCGCCACGCCACCGAGGCCGTCATGTAAATGGAAGAGCTTACAGTGAAACGTCTTTATCCATTACTATAATGTAAACAAAAGTTACAGTGTTAACAAAATAAAGGGAAGAAAAATATACAGGGTGTCCCAGGGCTATGCGTAAAATTTTCTATCTAAGGTATTTAAGGTACCTTCTTTCCCTCCGTGTCATAGCCGTGGGCTAACCTGCCCCCTTATTCTCGATCTCGATCGACCAAACTAAACTTGACAGCTCGTAGTTTATTTGTGACGCGTCGCATCGTGTTTTTGCAATACTAAATTGTCATATAGAATACGATAACAAGGTGATTTCACAAACGTGCCCGCGTTACGGTTTGTTTGTTCATCCAGTATAAGGGGGCTGTATAGTCAGAGTCATATATTGTTACTTTCATTCATACATAGTTAGTTCTGACCCAACACTAGGATTCTTTGTGCCTTGGGTATCTAAAACTACACCTAGAGCCGAGAGAAATACTTGCAGAATATTCAAACCTTTCTCCTCGCGTCTCAGCCGAGCACTTAGCCCGCCACATCTCCGATGTCGTCAAAAACTTCAAGTGTTGTGTAGTTTTTATCGCTGACTGTACAAAATACACGGGTCATACAGTTTAGAGCGCATTGATCCAGAACACGCAATAGTCGAATGAGCAAACGCTATGCGGCCATTTTCATTACCATAACTTGTACTATGGTATAGTTACATGCAATGCCTTTCAGGGAATCCAATTAGAAATTGCGTTTTGCAAGTTTTATTCCCGCAGCGTGTTTGCATGATTTGCGGACATTCTTCTTCGGTTGTGGCTATAACATGTTGTGGTATTATGATTCTCCTAGTTTTCGATGCTCTTTTATCTCAACTGTTATATCATTATTCCTGTGGACAAGGCTGACTAAGCTGAGAGGATGGAATAGGTATTGGCCAAGCCTACTCCATCTTAATTCGTCCCGGGCACTACAGCGTCCCGTTTGTGAAGGTAAAAGTTGCCTCCTGACGCTGTATAAATCGTCTACTATAGATGGTAAAAGGCCTTCATATATATTTCATTATTATTGTAATTTTCCCTTGTTCTTCTAGGTAAGGTCGGCACAACATGTTTTCCTCATCCATGTTCTCCTATCACTCGTCATTTCAGTACTAACTCCTTTCACATGTATGTCCTCTTTCCTCTCTTTTATTTATTTATTTTAAAAACGTCCGAATATTTCCTCTTTAAATAACGACATGCCTGATTTCCGCCAAACAAATATCGGTGGAATCCCCTAATCCCCTTTTACCTTATGTATAAAGTTTTTTTTACATCTCGGCTGAACATATTTAACCCTCCAAGCAGCTGTATTTACAAGCTCCGCGTAACAATAATTTTCCTTTTACCCCGCTCTAACGAAACTTCCCCTTACAAGCTTACAATGTTAGAATTTCGAGGAAAAAGTTGAAGCAATTTTAGAGCTCGGAGCAAGCCTTTGAGATTTCGAAGAAGTTGACAAGTTTCCCTAGTTGACGGGTGTTCTATGGGTACTGTTTTGGGTGTGTATTTTACGTGTTTATTAAGCTGATAAACGTAACTGCGTGCGCTATGGTAAACAACGTGACATTGTCAATATTTTGCGAAAAAAACTATCTAAATAAATCAATAACATCTAGTAAAAGCTCTCAAATACCTACAAAGTATTTCGCCTAAATTGCTTGTCTGATCAGTACACTGAATTGGATTCGTATGTCGCTTTTGGAAATCTAATTTAAATGAAAGA
Source organism: Scotopteryx bipunctaria (assembly GCA_949320045.1). Taxonomy (NCBI): domain Eukaryota; kingdom Metazoa; phylum Arthropoda; class Insecta; order Lepidoptera; family Geometridae; genus Scotopteryx; species Scotopteryx bipunctaria. The sequence goes on along the minus strand of OX439450.1, from coordinate 3,736,176 downwards.
AAAAGTCTTATGTTCGCTTGTACTCAGAGGAAATCAAATGATACTGTAGGATTTATTCGTTTTATGCTAGTGTGAGTAAATTAAGTTGTTATAGACACAATACATTCGCCTTTAAAATACTTTGGTTTCACATTCAGTCTTATACTATTGTATAAGTGGCAATATGGGTACAAAGGCAAAAAACTGAGCTGACTATTTTCATAACTTCCTGAGATTTTTGTACAGTGTGCGTTTCGTACAGTGGGCCCAGAAAGTGGTATGGTCTACCAGTTTTGACAATACTTCTTATGTAAGCAAAATCGCTAAGACAATACATTAGTACCCAACTGTCAGAACAGTAACTAAGGCCTTTTACCATCTACATATAATAAGTAGATGATTTATACAATGTCAGGAAGCAACTTTTACATTCACAAACGGGACGGTGTAGTGCCCGGGACGAATTAAGATTAGCTAGCACCTATTCCATCCTCTCAGTTTAGTCGGCCTTATCCACAGGAAAGACATGGTCAATACGTGCGGAGCCGACTAAGCCGCGGGTTTCCTCACGATGTTTTCCTTCACCGTTTGAGAGTACCGGTATAGCGCACATAAATTTTTCGCAGATAAAAATCCATTGGTATACGACCGGATTTAAACCCACGACCTTAGGATCGGAAGGCGGGGTCACTACCAACAAGACCACCAGTGCTCTCTGTGCTGGCAGAACATCATTGTATGGGAAAATCAACCTTATTGGTTTATAACTTGCAAATAAACTTCAACCGTAGACCATCTTTTTATTGACCGTACCGACCCGTATAAAAAGTCTCCTACATAATTATTATTATTCTAGATCTTAAACTATGTGTTTTCAAAGGTCTAGCCTTTGTTCAGCCGTTTCGGAAATCAGTGGAAATAAACAAACCCATACACACTCAATTACACAAAAACTTTCACAAAATTTAATTGTGATGGTAACGTGATAGATCTATATATTGATTAGTACTCGATCACTACAATCGAGCCATCCCTGAATCGTAAAGTTATCACAGTAAAGTCATTTAACTTCGCAGATTTATTTGATTCGATTAAAATGAAACCTGAATTATATTGTTCTATTCATATTGTAGGCAATGGATGCATTAGTTCAATTTGCGGTCAGATATTCCGGATATGAAATATTGTGAATGCATGTGAACGCGACATGACAGCACATTAGGGTGTTGCACATTTAGCGGACAGACAGCAGCGGAAGTCGAAAGCGAAAGAAAAAAATCCGCTCGGCGTTTCGTAAAAAAGTGAAGTAACAAACTTACAGTATATAGTACTAAACTCTAAACTAGACACAAACTAAATATTTTTGTGATTATTGTTGTCAAATATCAATGTTTAAAGCTAAGCTAGAATTTACTTGTCTTGACTGATTCAACTGATTGTAAATGAGGGTATAAAAGTAAACGTGGTCTGACTACATTAACCTTTAGGTATAAACAAACCGGGAAATTGTTTACATAAACGTAATGATCGGATGTAAAAATTAGATTATCTGCTCACTGAATATTTAAAGGTCTTAAGTTTATTCAATTGTAAAGATTTGGAGAGCACTGGGTTCAAATCCGGTCGTGGACTAATGGGTTTTTCTGTTCGAAAACTTAAGTGCGCTATACCAGTGCCTACTCTCAAACGACGAAGGAAAACATCGTGAGGAAACCGGAATGTCGTAGAACCGTAGAAAGTTCGAAAGTTTGAAAAGGAGCCTATCTCGAACTTTAAATCCTTTCACCACACTGGTTCTAAAGAGTAAGTCGGTTAGTAAATTTGTATGAGTTAGTGGCCAACTCCAAAAAACTGGTGACATGACTAGATATATACATAGATAAATTAAATTGTGAGGAAACCCGCTGCTTAAGTAGCTCCGCACTGTTTTTGACCATGTCTTTCATGTTTTGACCATGTCCGCATTGACCATGTATTTTCTGTGGATAAGTTGAGAACGGTGTAGAAGCTAGGTAAGCTTGCTCCATCTAAAAAATCGGCCTGGTCACTACAACAGCGTCCCGTTAGTGTAGGCAAAAAAGTTACCTCCAGGTACTGTATAAATCACCTAGCATAGATAGTGAAGACTAAGAGCACAGGTGAGACAGGCATTATGTACTTGTGAGTCTTGGCAACCAACTTAACATGGAATGTTTTTGATGGGACATTATTTTAAGTTTAGTAAAGAACAGAAGAAAAGATAGCACAATCAGAGGCTATTGCCAGCTGAGGATAAAATTAAGATGTGGATAATGATGATGATGGATGATAAAGAAAGAGCGGACTTTGTTGTGTCCGCTGGATATAAATATAAGCCGAAATCTCATTAAACCCAGTCCATCTATACCAGAATCGTGACCAGCCAACTTTGCCAATACCCGAAGTATGGACGAACTGGGACACTCAGCTGTTGTCCTTTCACAAACTAAAACAATGCTCGTTTGGACCATGAAATGTATAACGCAACTGATTGATTAATCCGAGCGTACTTGACTGTCTGTGACGTGCTTTGAAGCTATTGAATCCAATACGAATTTGCCCATACCTCATTGATCTACGGAAGCTATGGGTGAACCTTAGAGATAAATCAAGAAAAAATATTTTTAAACGGAAGAATCAATAAAACCGGTTAAGTGCGAGTCAAATTCGCACACAAAGGGTTCCGTACCATCATACATATTAAATACTTTTAAATACTTTAAATTTTACCTTTTTATTTTAGTATTTGTTGTCATAGCGGCAATACATACTCTGTGAAAATTTGGACTCTACCTATTACGGTTCATGAGATACAGCCGCTGACAGACAGATAGACAGACGGACAGCGGAAGCTTAGTAATAGGGTCCCGTTAGCACTCTTCGGGTACGGAACCCTAAAAATCATGTCATGCTACAATCACACACATAGTTCAATCAAACACCATATTGGGATTCCCCTGGGATGTATCGTCGATTTAGATATAATAAGCTAATGAGAAGAAATAAGATTATCCGGTTACTAAGCGAGCGAATGTTATTGTCTCAAGAAAATATCGGATATATTCCATATTCTTTATATTACGTACGTAATATCACAGAAGTCGCTTGTTAAAAACACTGCAATACCAAATTCCAATTTGTATCTAGTTATTTAACTAGGCTCATGGTTTTAGCAGATTTGAAACTGAGTCAATTTATTTCCAGATTTGAATAAAAATAAATTGAATAAACTATACAGGGTTTTTTTTTACTTGGGAAATGCAAAACCAGAAGAGATACAGGAAAAGTGTTTTAGAAACCATTACTAACCATACTTATCGATAAAGACCATTTCCTTGTATTGGAAGAAAAAAATCCGGACAGCAAAAGTTGGTTTTAAATTTATTAATTTTTGTATGATGACAATAGTAAAAATAAATATTTAATTAAAGTTACTGTCCCGGTTTTTTTTCCCAGTTATAAAAAAACACTGTATACTCTGGTTCTAGTTAAAAAAAAACAGTGTATACTTGTATAGCGTAGAATAAACAATTTCAGTTGTGATGCAACTCAATTTATTAATCAAAACCATAGTTAGTTTTATAAAATATATTTTTTGCTTCTTTGCTGGACTGAGAGTAAAAAAAAACATAGAATGCGTCCAGCTGCTTCTCTCCTCGAGCATGTCGTAAAAGTTGACTAAGGGATAGTATCCTTTCCAACATGATGAGATACAATAAGCAAGTATTCCCAAGGAGGGTTGACGTCAGGCAGGCAACCGGTCATAAAACACCTGAGCCAAAACTCTTACAGCATGATCCAAGGATCATGCTTTGCCGACCCCACATAGAGTGGGATAAGGGCAGGAAGATGATGAGTTAGTTTTATAAAAATACTTTACTATTTCATCTAAAACTTTCGTGCCTCAAAATTTTGGTAAAATATATTAAGTATCTGTCTATGCAGCCGGTGGCACCCACTGTTGGGTAAAGGCCTCTTCTCTATCACGGTGTTTCTGGCGGTCTTGTAAAATATCTACCGAGGTGTAATTTAAACGAAATATATTTTGCCACGCACTAGCTTAGCGATGGAAAATCACCCATAATGTATAATTCATGTCGATCCCGACGTCCGTTTCAGCCGAAAAGGACTTAAATCGACCGTGGATAGGCAATCTAACCTTTCATTTTCAATACAGAGCCGATATTAATTATGGCCAAGTATAAATTCCATCTGAGGGAAGATTATTATATAAACTGTGGAGGTACTTTAAATGTGGGTCAGGACAAAAAGACTGAATAAACAATGTTTTGTGATGGCCAAACAAGCCTACGCGCCTACCTGTTTGCGAGGAGAAAGATAACACCTGGTTCCTTAAGGTCACGCAGAGGTTTCTATTGTAAGCTGCTTGTAGGCAAAACAAGAGTATGAGCATTATTAGTTTAGGCTACGTTAGAACAACTCTGATTGTATTTTTAAGAGGATATTCTATTAATGCCCTTTTTAGACGGGTGTTGTTTACGGAGCTTAGTGGGACATGTCGCTACTTAAAACGAGCTAGTTATTCGACAAAATCCCTTATTTGCAAAATCATTAAGGGTGTATAAAAGCTACTTACCAGTAGAAATGTTTTAAAGGGAAAATTCGTGCGGAAAACCAAAAGCTAACCTCGCTACTTGCCGATGCCGTCGCAGTAAAATTGTCATAGCATTGGAAGAGTCGTGTTGTCCGTATTTGTTTACTGCTTGATACAGTATCCTTACAGGTCTATAAAACAGTTACAACCTCGCTCGTAACAGAATTCAGTTTAAAGTTTATAGCGAGAGACGTCTGCGAGTTTATGCTTTTGTTTTCAAAAAGGTAGCGCCAGATTTGTTTCCATCAGCCATGGGATAGCATTTTAATAGAAAGGGCTTTTCATTTTGTTATTAACGGCAATCAAGTCTTATTTGGCATTGGTATAACAGACGGTATATGACGGTCTCAGTTTCCGTGAAGTTTTAGAGATTCCTCACATGATACAGTTCTGAATGGCAGCAGTGCCAGTGGGACGGCTGATCGATAACATACAATGTAGACGCAGCTCGGAGGCGACAATGACGTAGCTTCTACGTAATAAAGAGCGATTATGACGCAATGTACGACCATAAATTGATGGAAATAGAAGAGTAATAAGCTTTCACAGTAGTACCACAAATATTGTGCGCCTCGGCAAACTTTGTACTTTGTATGAAAACTGAATTTGTCCGAATATGCAACTAATAGTCAACTAATAATAACTGAACCAACCTTTTAAAAAGATTATCTACATAATTATTGTAACATCTCTATTTTACATAATCATCATCGCGTTAGTTCGTATTTCAGAAGCTAGATGAAAATTGCCGAGGCGCACAATATTTGTGGTACTACTGTAAAAGCTTATTTTTCTTCTATTTCTGATACCACTGTACACCTGTATTTTATTTACCCATTGTTTCTGGAAAACTTTGAATCTTTGAAAATAACAAACACTTTTTGTCCACAGAAAACACATTCACAGTGGTGGTTGAGAAAGACGGTCGGGGGCTTGGCATGTCAGTGTGTGGCGGAGGAGGCCTCGTCAGGATACGAAGGCTGTACCCGCCGCAGCCGGCGTGGAGGACCGGCATGCTTATGCAAAGAGACCTACTGCTCTCGGCCAACGGAGTGCCTTTAGCTGGACTTAGCACCTATGTAAGCAAGGCATTTTACCATCTATAGTAGATGATTTATACAGCATCAGGAGCCAACTTTTACCTTCACAAACGGGACACTGTAGTGCCCGGGAAGAATTAAGATGGAGTAGCTTGCCCAGCACCTATTCCAGCCTCTCAGCTTAGTCGGCCTTGTCCACAGGAAAGACATGGTCAATACGTGTGGAGCTAACTAAGCCGCGGGTTTCCTCACGATGTTTTCCTTCACCGTTTGAGAGTACCTACTGATTAGCGTACATAAATTTTTCGCAGAGAAAAATTCATTGGCACACGGCTGGATTTGAACCCACCTTTGGATCGGAAGGCGGGGTCACTGCCAACTAGACCACCAATGTTCTTAGCACCTTATGTTAGTAAAGCCGAAAATAAGGCATGCTGGTGCTCATTAGGGAAGGCCTATGTCCTATAGTGAATTGCTATATAGGATGATGGTGATGATTATAAAGTAAAACCAACTTGTCATGACACTGGTCTCGTTAGTCTTGGCCCTGACCCTTACGTCATACTTAGAGACCTGGAACCAGAATGAAAGAGATATTCACATTTATCACAAGTGTTTTTGACACTATGACTTGTAATGGAATATATTTGTACGTTTGGTAGACGGGTATAACGAAAGAGAGTCTTCAAGTTTGGATGCGTTTCTACCGGTCTGAGGTGCAATGAGTTGTCATCCTTTGCAATGTATATGGCAACTATATTATAAACTATGTTAAGTAACAAATATGCTGAGCTATGCGCTCACACCACAGACTATTCCACTTTCAGCACCTAACAATATTTTTGAGGTGGAGCCGAGAAAACTTGAGTAAACAAAAATTAAGTAGTAGAATCAAATAATATTGAGTAAGCATCACAATCAAGTCTTGTGATGCTTAAGATATGTGTAGTTTCCAATTGTTGTAACCGTGATGGAGTGGCATATTAACCTCACTATCGCTTTAATAAGCTGGACTTAGAACCCTTTAACAGATTGAACAATCTTGAAAGAGCATGGTCATTTTATAAGAGCATGACCTTTATTACGGCGTAAGTGACTGTCGTAACTAGCTAAGTAGGGCATTTTCTATGCTTTTAGTAGAAGCACAAGTTCAGGTAGGTACGTCTGTAAGAAATTATGACCGTAGCTGTAATAAAAAGGTGCACATTATTTTTTCATAACTTGAAAGCTTCAGCTTTTCTGGACAAGTTCTAAAGATACTTGCGATTCGATAAAACTAATTGAGACACTTAGGGAAAGATTTATTCCCTGTTCCAATATTCGACGGATCATTAATTATTACCATAGCAACGCTGCTATCTGACGAAAGCTCTAGGTACACGTTTCATGGCAAGTATTTATTTAAAAGAACAAAAAACCCGACTTAGGACCCTAGGTATCATAGTAGGTCTGATATATTTGATTTTGTGACACATGATGATGATGATGATGATGATAAAGAATTTGTACCATTTTAGTCTACATTTTTAGTTATGCACCATCAAATGGCTCCTTAAAGCTACCATATCGGATTTTTTTTACACTTTCGTGTCAAAAAGTCTAATGAGTAAATGAGCTAATTACCTATGGCACTCTCGTTATCTAGACGAAACCATAAACCTAATTTGTCAAAATCCGTCTAGCTGTTTCAGCTACAGAGGCAGCCAAAATAATAAATTGAAAATGGCTTCTTACAGCCGCCATGTTGGATTTTTTGACACTTCATATAACCTATGACACTCTCGTCCAGTCAAAGGAAAGCACATACAAGGCACATAGAATATATACATACCCACATACATACGAGTACATTACCCTCTTTCATCGCAGGCGGTTAATAAAAAAACAATTCTCCTATTGTAGTGAACGATCGGTCGTCGTCCCCTTGTAGAATATTGGAATAAGGTTATTCGTAAAAATATGTACGTACAAGATGGAGTTGTATTATGAAAGTTATGGGCGGATAAGTAAATCCCTCCGCATTTCAGGAAAATAGCGTCGAATATTACGTGCGAAATATGAAGGAAATAGTATAATTTCAATTAAATCGGAGAGACATCATTCAGAAATGACTTGTATTGAACATTATGCCCCGTTTCGATCTCAATCCTATCTCAAGTCAATGATTTTCGGAAGTCACGTATTTGAATTTCGGTTCCACCAGAACGTGATAGCCGACTGAAATTGTTCCCACTAAAAGTAAAAGTGAGAGGGACTCAGTGAAACGTGTTTAGAATTAGTATGACCAATAGAGTGGAGATCTGGCGCTTTTTATCTGTAGGGAGTATCACGTAGTATGTAATAACACGTTGTGTTTGTAAGTACTTGCAGAAGATTAGCATCACGCCGTTTCCCTTCTGTTCTATCTCAACCAGGTGTATTGAATTACAGGAGTACAGAACGGGGGTACGTTTTGTAATAAATACACTGCTCTTTACTTCTGAAAAGCATTTCATTACTAAAACAAGTCAATAGAATAGTGCCACTACCTTATGATACAAATAAATATGAGGACATATCACACAGCACCATCTAGCCCCAAACTAAGCAAAGCTTGTACTATGGGAACCAGATAATACTAAATAAAGATGGGTTTCCCATACAAACTTTCATCCCTTATTTCACCCCTCTCAGCATTGTTTTTGCACCAAATGAAAATGAAAAAGTCAGTCAAGGCGTGAAAAGGAAAGACAGACAGACAAACAGAGTTACTTTCGCATTTATAATATTAAATAGCATTTATAATATTAGCATTTATAATTTATGGATGATGATGACGGTGAATATAAAGCTTATTTCACTGTCCTATTCCATAATGAGAGATGGCAAGTCCATCGTCGCTTATGTGACTGAGCAGCCGTGCCTAACGTTACTTTGTTGTTCCAACACAGGATTTACTAACACAATAATCATAAAGTTGTTTGTGAGGCTACCTCAATCCAACTAGCCCCGATAACTCAAGCACTAAAACTAGAATGTCTTCTACTTTTATTATCCAACAGCTGGATGTAGTGTATATTTTACGAAGCGCTCGTGGCGTAGCTTGCTTAGACGTCCTTCATTGATCATTAAAGTTAAGCAACGTTGTGCGCGGACACAATTTGAATGGGTGACGTGGCATAACAATTTCTCTGCTGGACTGGGAGTAAAGAAAAAACATAGAATGCGTCCAGCTGCTTCTCTCCCCGAGCATGTCGTAAAAGTCGACTAAGGGATAGTATCCTCCAACATGATGAGATACAATAAGCAAGTATTCCCAAGGCGGGTTGACGTCAGGCAGGCGGCCGGTCATAAAATACCTTAGCCAAAACTCTTACAGCATGATCCAAGGATCATGCTGTGCCGACCCCACATAGAGTTGGATAAGGGCAGGAAGATGATGATGATGACGTGGCATAACAAGCTGAGCGCTTCCGTAGTTCGGAGGGCACGTTAAATTGTCGGTTCCGGCTTTTAAGTCGTTAAGCCACAACGGAGCCTTTAGGCGGCCTAAAAACAACGTCACAAGAGTTGGCCAACTAGCTCATACGAACTTACTTACTTACTTATTAGTGCCTAGATGAAAGCCTTGGACTTATCGACGTGTTTATACGACTATAATATAATGCTCATTATTAACTAACGGATGTCCGTAAGTAGACTATTGCAATTTGCAACATTGTTAATATACGTCCGTCAAATTGGTACCCATAAACCTTGTTGCATATAACCTTTTGCGTGTTCTAGGGAGGAGATGCGGGGAAGAATGGGTAGACTATTTTTACAAGCCCCAAATTTAGACCACTATAAAAGATTTTGCCATAGACCTATTTTACCTTCACAAACGGGACGCTGTTGTGCCCGGGACGAATTAAAATGGAGTAGGCTTGCCCAGCACCTATTCCATCCTCTCAGCTTAGTCGGCCTTGTCCACAGGAAAGACATGGTCAATACATGTGGAGCTGACTAAGCCGCGGGTTTCCTCAATATGTTTTCCTTTACCGTTTGAGTTGAGAGTACTGGTATAGTGCACATAAATTTATCGCGCAATAAAATCCATTGGTACACGACCGGATTTAAACCCACGACCTTAGGATCTGAAGTCGGGGTCACTACCAACTAGACCACCAGTGCCCTCACACTATGTGGTGTGTGTTTGGTGCTATTATTTTAAAGATGTCATACGATACGTTTGTTCGATGAGGCGGGGCGGAAGTTAGTAAATTATAATTGCTTAGCTGGCCTCAGTATTTACTCGATTTCCCGTGATTGTTTGCGAACACTCTGCAAACGGCCCGAGAATATTGTTTCTGTTATTTCATTTTCCCAGCAGTATTGTTTTAATGAAAAGAAAGCTGGCACTCAATCAAAAATATTACGCCATAGAGTGTTCTTTAGTTGAAAAAATGGCAGGGAAAATAAAAAGTTCTGTGTTTTCTTATGAGCTTGTTGAACTTAACTCACCCAGTCGCTGGCCATTTTTTTTCTTTTATCTTTACTCCCTGTTTCCGTCATTTTTGTAAATGCAAGAATAAATTATTTATTCATCACTGTGAACCTCTGGCCTTTACAAAATACAGCATGCATATAGATAGGCCGGGCAAAGTTTCGTGCCAAAATAAACAGGGTTTGTTTGAAATACGCCATTCTTTTAGCATGATTCCACGCGGCGGGAATGTGGCCCACACTTGAAAGCTACAATTACACCAAATCCGTCATTGGCCGTCACCATAGCCGACTGAACACGGCCGATCGAATCAAACGTAGTCCTACTAATATTATACATGCGAAAGTTGTGAAGATGTGACGATGTTTGTGCCTCAATCACGCCGTAACGGCTGAACGCATTTGAATAAAACTTGGGATATACCTACTTAGTATATATGCTGGAATAACGTAAAGGCTATATTTATCCTAGTACCACGCGAGCGACGCCGCGGGTAGAAGTCAGTATGCTAAAAGAAGATAGAATATATTGGTAGCGTACTTTTGCGACCAGTATCATATGAGTTGCGTTGCGCCACGCAGTAGCCTTCCTTTGTCTCATGGATGATATTTTAGATGACAATCCACATCGTACCACCGATAGGCTTAAAGACTAAAAGTTTTGTAACTCGCTGAAATGCCTTCGTAAAGCTTTCCTAAAAAATAGCGGCTCGCTGCGCTCGCCAATTCTTTACAACCTTGAAGGTACCCTAGCCATTCCTAGTTGTCCCGAAATCTATACAGATCTATTCACCCTACGTAGGTAAACACATCGGTGCTTAGTTTCCTGTGTGATACTCCGGTAATGCGTACATTTCTCGCCGTCTGTGGGCGTCGTGTGCAAGAGGCTCTAGCTAAAAATCGCCATTTTGTTGTCACGGCACCGCGCGTGGTTATAAACGTAAAAAGTTTTATTAAAACTCCGCTGGAAGCCCTGCGGCTCTCAGTAATAAACTGTAAAACGCGAGCCGCAAAGTTACGAAATTATATTAGAGCGTTTGTACTCCCCGGTAAGTACAGTCACCTCAAAATCTCTTCGGGAATATTGCTTTGCCTGTTTCATAATTTTATCATAATTATCTAACCTACCTGTGGAGTCTACACAAACATAATCTGTGCCTGAATGTGGGGGACCTTCGGAAATCTTGTTACCTATGACAACTACCGGCAAGTTTATTATGGCAAGACTAGCTTCCCCTTGCAGCTTTAGGCAGCTAATTTCTTTAACTTATTCTATAACTCCAAGTTTCATTAAAACTAGTTCAGCCGTTTAAGCGTGATTCAAACACAAACATACAAATATCAAAACTTTCGCTTTTGTAACATTAGCATGATTTTCGATTAGGTACCTTCGATTAGGTTCATTTAGTCGAATATGATACGGGTGATTTTAGCATGTTTTTTTCCACCTACATATTTTTAGTCCACTGGTACTTGTTTACGCAGTTCGTCAGAAGCAAAGCTCATTTCCACAATGAGTTTACCATTTACGAAGAGCGTTACGGAGCGTAATCGCAGTATTTAAAACAACTCAGTGAACAAAATGTTTATAATAAGCTCAGCTTACGACTTTGCCTGGGTTTTTTACTCTACAATATCCAATTTTCTTATTAAGTCTATTTATTTTGGCTATTTTAATCGAAGCATGAGTTACATGCCTACGTACTTATTTAATCTGTGGTCAGGCAGTCCTTAAATTCAAAAGATGTGTCATCTAAATAGAACGCGCCATTTGCTACAATTTGTTCAGAAGATCATTATTTTCTCAAACAGTTTCGTTTTTCACTGCCGTTCTGAGAGCATTTTATTTCCTTATTAGGTACATATTTAAGCAGATCAGAGAAAAAGAACCTTTGATGGAATATGCGCACTTTTAGAAAACCATGTCAAAGAGTATTATATTTATTAGACTTTGATATTACTTAAGATTTATTTTGTAGTACGAGTTGGAATCTCATTGAAATCATAGGAATGGTTTATACCAAAAATAATAGTCATACTACAGTATGGAACAGGTTATTTAAGGCAAGATTGTGTAGGTAGGTACTTAGTGTACATAGGAATCTACCGTACCATCGCGTCTAGACCGATTTCGAAAGAGGTAGCACTACAGATTTCGGGTGTGTAAAAGAAAGACCGCGCAAAATATTGAAATCAAATAACCCGCCATATCACATATTTGTTAATTACAAGAAAAGTACAAAATGAATCAAAAAACTATTTTAATCAAACAAAGAATTAGTTATCTATCAAAGTAAAACGCTTCTGAAAATAATTATGGTAGGGTTTCCAAGATCAAAACATACTCAAAACATGGATTTTTGAAGATATTTTTTATTGATTCGTGTTGTAATGTTAATAAATTATATTCTATTCTATTCTACATTTCATTAACGTACATCGATTTTAGTGTGGGCAAATCCGCTACTGCACACTCTTAATAATTTGGCTAAGTAGTCTTTGGCAAAAATATAGACCAAAACACCAACTTGATCATTATTTAGACGCTGACTAAAGACTGAATTCACCGTTCGTTTGCTAAACTGTGAATGAATGAATGAATGAATGAATGAATGAATGAAAAATGAATGAAATGAATGAATGAATGAAAAACACTTTATTGCACATCATACAAATTAAACAACTAGAAATTAACAAAAAGAAGATATTGTACAACGGGCGGTCTTATCGCTAATAAGCGATCTCTTCCAGACAACCTTTGGATGGAGAGGAATTTAAAGAAGTTGAAGATTGGCCGAGGTGCACTTTTAATAGATAATGTGATAATAATTTCTAAACCTACATACATATCAAAAACAATATACCTACATAAACATACACAAATAGATACCTACATAGAAAATAAATACAAACATATACCTACATAAGATAAATACATAAATAGTTAGATAAATACATATAATGAACGAATCAACGAAGCAAACTGTGAAGACGTTAATAAAAATAAGCCCTAAGTATCATAATCAATCCTATTTTATAGGCAGATTTTCAAAGTGTGCTAAGTATGTATCGTCAGTCACAGAAGAAAAACATTAAACCTAACGCATTTGGGTGGTGTGCTTGGCTCTGACAGTGGCACTTGAAAAATTGCTTGCTCCACCCATTGTTCTTCTTGAATTAATGCACTGCTATAATGATACTATAGTCCACGGTCTATTAAATTGCTCTGAGCAGACTTTTGGCTTCCACTCAGCTCAGCTAGAATTTATGAGGATTTTATACCGGAAATTAAAAGGCATCATCAACAGTTGAATTAGCATGTTATGAACTTTGAAATTGAAAGCTCACAAGTGATTTCTTAAGCAATAATTGCTTGTAAGATTCGGTTCAATTGAGCTGATAATTGGATGGTTTGCTCCCACTTTTGGAAACGTGAATGAATATTAATATTATAATTCTATTTGCAAATTCCTTGTTTCGGATGAAATACAGCGACCACAGATCATGCAATAATTCATACCAATGTGCGGAATTACAGAGTCAACTTTTGTCTCTAAATCAAAACATAAATCTAGCAACTTCTCTTTTAGGTACTAACTGGACTAGAACACATATATCAGATTATATGTAGGTATCACAAAAGGATGCGAGAGGCCAAGTTCGCTGCAAAGAACAAGTTGGTCGGTAGAGACTTAAGATCTAAAAGGTGCCAAGTTATGAAACTTGTCAAGTTATCATGAACAAGTTAAGTCATATAACAATTAAATGCCGTTCAAGCGCCGTTTAGAACTTTTGACGGCAAATGTTTTCATTAGCATACAAAAGTCAGAGTTAGAGAATATCCGAGAGTTAGTAAAAGTGACTTGAAAGCACATCAACTTTGTCTACTGTCCATCAGTTAAGAAGACTGTAGCTAGCAAGTCAAAAAGTTTCGGAACAAAGTAGCTCAAGATATCATGGCATTCTGAACGTTGTTAAGAGTGATAATATAGACGAGATAAAGCGGTAATTTTCAGAAATTTTGACAGATGAGTTTAGATAGTATAAATCAACACCAAAATTCATTTCATTGTAGTCGCATCATAGGTTTTTACGTCCTACATAGCACATCGCCATTTTCTCTAATCTTATACACTACTGTCTTGATAGTGGTATTGTTGAGCTGCTATGATTAATATTTTTTCTCCGGTCTCGTTTGTAACAATAGGAACGAGCATCCGTTGCGCTCGGATAATATCTTCTTGTATAATTTTATATTGAAAATGTTCAGGTGAGTTCTTTGAAGCTTAGTTTTTATTCCCGGTATTAAGTATTTCTTATTATGAACTTTCTTGGAAAATCTAGATGCGGTTTTTAAAGGCTTTGTGTAGGTCCTTTATTGTGAGCTTTTAATGAAGAGAAATAGCATTTTTTTTAAACCCAACAGTCACATAGGTCCATAGTCCTGACCCCACACTAGAATTCCCTGTGTCGTATGTATCAGAAACTACGAGTACCATGGCACCACAACACCCAGACCCGGAAGAAATATTTGCAGAACATGTACACATTTCTTCCGCAGCGGGAATCGAACCCGCGTCTCTTGCGTCTCTGCCGAGCAATCGCCTGCCACGCCACCGAGGTGGTCATTTATGACAATCTTTAATATTTCTTCTTCTCAATAACATTTTGGTAAGGCTTTAAAAACTTCGAATGAACACAAAATTGTTTTCTAAGAAAACTGGGATATTAACTAATTAACTAATAGTTTTTTCAAAGTCCGCTATCATGGGTTTAGACGCCTGTTTTTCCAGTCACCCAGTAAAGCTTCCTAATTATTCTCCACGACATTTAGTAGCACAGTAAAGAGAGCCAAAAGCTCTTTGTATCAAATCTAAAGAACAAATTCAAAACATGAAATACAAAACTTCCTAACTTCCACCAAATTGATGTACCTAACATTCGTGCAACTCATATAAAATATTGAACAAAACATCTACTACCATTGTACTGCCTAGTGTAAATCCTAACAAGTTTAGACGCAATAACAGATGTACTTCCACAGGAAGCCCTAGAAGTTCTCCGGACGGCGAGTGCTAGGGTCGAGTTACGGGTGTGTCGACCTCCGCCCGACGTGCTGGAGAGTGTCACCCCCCCGGACCCGCCTACACCCCCCGCCAGGACCCCGCACCCACCGCAGCTACCACCGCTGGACCCACTCAACTGCCATCCAATGCATGCCAGGTGATTATTGACATATCCACGGTTCACCACGACATCTCTAGCTGCTAAAACACACCAAAAGATAAGTCTTCTTGGCGTGTCAATAACTCCTCAAAGGTAGCCACCTCCACGATTTTATATCTTGTTTGAAGCGTACCATAAAACCTGTCCCGATTCAGATGTAAGGAAGTATACGTTGTCTATGACCTGGATAGCATATAGGCTAGGAGCTAGGTGAGAAGCTAGTATTCAATAAAGCCTTATTGTATTTGTTCAGGTTGTCAGCAACGACGAGCAGCGCGACCACGTCGTCGTCAGAAGGACGAGGTCGTCGCGAGGCCAGTCCTGAGGCGGATCGACGGGAACTCCACCTACCTGATCTGGAGAGACCTTTGCCCGTATACGATATACAATATGGGGTATATTGACAATTCTCTTTGAATAAACATTATTGTATAGGTAACGCTTTCAATGCAGTACGGAGTAACTAATCTGATATACATATTCCTTGGAAAAAACCACTGGGGACAAAATGAGGTACTGCCTGTAAATTCTTATTGTATTACTAGTTATCTTCAACTTTTATTCTAATCACCTAGCATCTCTAAACCTGAGTCACCTATACCCATTTGTAATGTATTTTACCTTTATAATCCTTTTAGATTTATTCTTTCATTAACACGGTCATTCATCGATCACAGATCTAACGCAGATAAAGAACAAGAAGTGTTGTGATGAGCAAGCAATTTGTCTTGAAAGCATATTGGGAAGGCCTCTGTCCATTATTGGATTTTATAAGCTGTTGGTAATGATGAAAAGATCTAAGAAGATGTCTACTAAGTGGGGGCATCGTAATTATGATTTTATCTGCGGTATATCAGTAATAAGCATTTTTTTATAAATGGAATGGTTGTCAGGAAGGTGAGGGCAGCCTTGAGATCCGCTGGGAAGTTCGTTTGCTGGAGCAGGACGGCTCACTACCATTGTTCAGTAACACTTGCATCCCAGTCAAGCAATATGTGGGTATCCGTATTTAGACCCCTAGATTCCTTGTCCCATTTAGTTCATTTGTTTTGGCGTGGTAACGGGCATATCAATACGGCTCCTTCGATACAAAAACTTTAGTAAAATCTCGGACCAAAAAACAGAAACTACAGGTACTCTGAGACTTTTTACTTCCCGAAATCTCCAGTGCTGTCGTTTAACCGGAGCGCTGGTAGTGTATCAAACTGCTCGTATGTAAAACGAACCCAAATGCGTCAGAATGAGCTGTGATCAGAAAATACTCAGCGTAACGCGTTTGTCCCGTGTGGGTGGTCCCAATAAACCTCTCGGAATGACGTCATTGCTCTCCGCATGGGGCTCGTTCCGCCCTCTATTTCAACTAAGAACTCGTTCACACAGAAACGTTTAAGAGTTTTAGTTTAGATCACGACTGGGGCCGAAAGATGACAGAATACTGTCGTGTATGTAAATTCGATAAATTACAGACGTTATCGTTTTCCTTTAGAACGTTATCACGTCAATCAATTACACCGGTTTCCGCCAAGCTTTTTAAATTTTTGTGCAATGCTCGATTAATTCTTTTTTAAGGTCGGCAAGCAATAAATCAGCCGAAGATATTAGCCTCCCATTTCTTTAACAATCTCATCTATATCAATTAGTAGTTTATTCCGTTATTCGCTCCATGTAACGTAAAAGTAGTCTCCAGGCGGCGATTAAATCAGTACAAATGACCGTTTTCACGAAATGCGAAGGCTGTAACATAACTTTTCAATAACACTGAGAGCTTCCCTACAGCTTCTGTATAATAAAAGGCCATAAATGAGTTAAAATCCTACTGCTTTGTAATACAGAAACGTTCAATTTCCATTAATGAAAATAAAGATGAGATACGAAAAAGAGTGCCGACCAAAAAGCTCGAATACCTAGCCTTTAAATCATTTTATAGCCGACCCCTATCAAACTTTAATATAGAGCAGTTTTTACTGGCACTCTTGCCCAATATTGGGTAGATTGTAACAAGGATGAAGCTAGGATTAGTTTACCAGGGGCTAGAGTGATTTTACTTTTCCCTTTACAGCAGAGCCATGCTTTTTTGTCCTAGCTTTTGTGTATTTATCTATCTGCCATAATTTTGCTGTTTTCGAAACTTTAATTTGTTAAGTTTTGTTATTTGCACCAAATATCTAAGAGAATATCTTTATGCTTGTACACAAAGGTTATCAGTGGTCCACAATAAGTTTACAAAATCATGTGAACCTAACACTTCTACTCTTGGAACAACTTTTAGATGTTGCTCCAACGAGTAGCAGTGCACACACTTCTAGGGGTTGCTGAATGGGACCTGCGATCTTGTGACGTTTTGAAATCTTCTATCATTGGCGATGACATTGGTTTTATTACTGAAATCATAAGCTCTAAAATTTATTGCCCGTCAATCGACTAAGAATCACGGCTCATTGCGTAATGTCATGTCCTATCTTCCCCCTTACTTACTGACTACTGCCCTGGGCAATAATCATAACATTTTAACGTTGATGAAACTCCGCTCCAATTAATGAAAGGCTTTTTGTTCACGCCCCACAGGACGACGGATCGGTGGTAAGTGAATTATTTCGAGGATTACGGGATCGCCAGAATAATTTGATAAGTCAAATAAAGCCCGGCTTGGAATAGCGGCTCTTGTTTGCTGACAATGTTTGTTGGTTATATTTAAATTGACACTTTTGGGTACATTATTTGTGTTGTGTGGGAATTTATCGCGTATTCTATACATACCTTTTAATTTTGCTGAGGGACTGACGATCTCAAGGTTGCAGTACTTAAATACCAACGTTATTTGTCCAATAAATTGGGAGAAGCCTTTTTCCAGCCTCGGATTCTTCTGATTATTGATTGATTGATGATAATGACGTCACTGCTGTAGACACTCCGACGTTTTAGGCTTGGTTTATACTCAAAAAAAAAAGATGTATATAATACAATAGAATCAATTTTACGACACAAGCAAGATGGCATACAAAATGACATCAAGAAAAAACAAATAAAGTGACGTAACAAAAGGTCTCCCTCCACTCAGCTGTATGCTACAGCAGCGCAGTGGTGGCTGTAGTGCTGATTTTCGGTGACACCAAAAGTAGGCAGGGCAGCACTAACTGCGCCACGCGTTTTGTAAATGGTGTTAATGATGTGGACCTTATACGTACGACTTGATACGTAGTGCGTATATTTTCTTTCAATTTCCTCAGAGCGGCATCTGTTAAATGTCACCTAAATAATTAACTCCACACAAATCTATGAAAGAGACAGCTACGTCTTTGCCACGTCTTTCTACCCGTCACTTCTATATAAACCACGTCTTACAACTTCGTCGTCTTACTTTCTACTTGGAAATTTGATAATAATTAAGGATCTCTTTTCAGGAGTTCGACATAGTGATGAAGAAAGTGAATGGATCCCTCGGGTTCACGCTGCGGAAGGAGGACCATAGTGCTTTGGGCCACTACGTCAGAGCACTGGTCAGGGAACCGGCACTCAGCGACGGGAGAATTCAGCCTGGAGATCGGATTGTTGCTGTAAGTAACTACTTTATAGGTACAAAGTAAGTACAAGGTATTATTTTCTAGATACCTTCCTTAGTACTTTCCTTTATTATAGAAATCACCAAGTAAACCATAGAGGACTTCAGTATTAGCTGCTAAGATGTTTAAATTAGTAAACTTCTTATCTTCTCGTTTCGTTCGTACTAAAACAATCTTGTTCGAAATCTTTTGCATCGTTAGAAATTGTCAAGCTTTTCGAAACTACCTGAAATATCCACCATAATATTGAAGAGAAAAGTTAGCATTTTCCATCAATTTCACGGTGAGATTTTCTCACTAAACGAGAGGCTGTGGACAAAATGGAGTAACGACAATTTTTTTTCGGGAATTTTTTTACAACCTTTGAAGTTAATTGTTTTGTGTTTGTTTTTAATTTCATTTACTCTTATGATTCAAACCGAAAAGACCCAAAAATCCAACAACAAAGCGGAATTTTTAAATTACGAACACTTGGGTCAATATCAACAGGTGGAGACAACGGAATTTAAACAATGATAATATTATCTGCATAATGCCTGCATGTCGTCATGCATAGCCTACGATCATTATTACTTGGTACTTACTCCACTAAATAAAAATCCAATTATGTAGATTTCAATAAAGCTAATGGCTCAAACGATATAGTTATTTAAATCAAGTCATAAAACCGTTTTACGACATCAATAAATCGGATAATCTTTGTTTAATACATAGTGCTGGTCTAATAGTCTTTGAGAGACCGGCTTGTAAGAATAGATTGCATTCCAATACAGTTTCGTTCAATGCTTGTGTTTATATAGGTTAATGACCTTACCCATGTCTAATGTTACACGCGAAATACGCAATCTCTACTTTGTATTTATTATTTTGATGTAGGTACAATTAACTAGAAGATCGAGTGATGGGATAGAATTGAAAAGAAACATGCCAGTCTCACCTAGTGGGAATACAGCAGGGAAATATTAAAATTAACTTTAATAAGAACTGCGCATTTGATGTCAAAACTTTTAGGGGTTAAACATTATTAAAATTAACCCTGTCACTGCTTATCGCTATATATTTAAACATTGTTTAACTTTTGTCAGATTTTGAGAGGGGTTTATAAAACCGTTTACTTCTAAATATCGAGAAAGCTGTAAATCATTGATAGTTGCATTTAACCCTGTTGGAAAACTCGCTATTTGAAGAAGTTATCTCAAAAAGTATTGTGTCATCATCGATATTTTCCCCACAGGTAAACGATACGCCGATGTCGAAGATGTCACACGCGGAAGCGGTAGCGTTTCTTCGCGCGTGTGGGGTCGAGGTGCGACTACGATTGTACCGCGACCACGCCGCGACTCCTGTCTCCCCGATGTCGCCGAAGGGAGAGGGGCCGACGGACTCCGACGCACCGTTGAATAGGCCTAAACCCCCGCTCAGGTAACCATGTTACTTTGACTTTCTGGCAGAAAGTCATTCTGCACGCATGTGGGACCGAGGTGCGACTGCGATTGTAACTCGGTGTTGCGCGACCACACCGCTACTCTGCTGTCGCCGATGTCGCCAAATTGATCACAAAGCAAATTCGATTCCTTTTTGACCTACTGTTTGGTATACCTAAAAGTCCCTACTTGGAACAATTGCGTATGTTTGTAGTTATCTAGCGATAAATTCTTTAATTGGTTACTCAGAAACTATGGTAATAACTGACAGACATGTTTTACCACGATTCATTTAATCACTGCTCACGAGTTTGCCTGTTATTTTTCCATATGTACTACTTATTACATAAACATAATAAAACTTTGAAACAGAATGATACAGTTAGAAAATACCTAAAGCTTAAAGTCATGTTTATTATGATTAAGTTTTTTTTTAAGTTATGCTCTGTATATCATTTTAAAAGTCATAAAATAAAGGCGACTATGCATAAAGTAAGGAATAATTATCATGAAGATTAAATTATAATAAACCCAGTGTTTGATCTAAAACCAAAAGACCGTAACAAGGCTGTAACTCACTTGTTTGTATTACGATGTTGATGTGCGTAAAGTTGAGCTCAAACGGCTTAATTAGCAAGAAACATCAAATGCCCGAGAATAGTTTACGAACAACTGACGCAAAATACTACTAAAATTATATTATACTATTATATAATACTATATGCCTATATTTTTTATTCTCGGTGAAGATCTACCCGAGAGGGATAAATTGAACATCAGCGCTGCATGGCTGTGTGTCATGCAGCAAATAATGCTCAATTTACACCCTTTGCCCTTTAAACAATTACTTTGATATGTGGAAACATTTAAAAAATGAATAATCACAATATTATTTTATGTATAACGAGGCAATAAATTCTTTAAATTTATTTATTTTGCTCCCATTAGCTCAGACAGTGTAGGTAGGTATCTATATTAAAGTAAGTAGCTACACAATACAATCTAGTTAAACTTATTTGGCTAGTAGCGAAGAACATTCGTATAGGACTTTCTTTGATTTTGAAATGTTTAGAAATTATGCTAGTGGCTTAAAATAATAGTACATAGATCTACACAGAATTCAGAAGACGTCTTTTCTTCTGTGATTACATCAGACAATTTATTAGTGTAGGAAACCACGCAGTTGAGCTACCTATCAACTACCAAGACTATCAACTACCTATTTAAAGCCATCTTCATAATATTAGCTTTCAATTTCGAGTGGTTTCCAACTTCGATAGTCCAAACAGTACCTAAGTTTCTCAAGTCTTCCAATTTGCACGTCATTCTGTCTAGTGCTTAGGATCCGGGTTATTGAACTTTGTTTCTACGCTTATTTACATTGTAGGTAGGCTCTTTGGTTTCAATGCTTTGCACGTACTGTTCTTGATCCTTTTAGTAGTGTCTCTCAGGAAATGAAGTAAACTAAAGTACCAACTATCCAATAAATAGGTTTGGGGAAAGGAAATATAAATTAATAGAAACTAGTTCATGTCTAAACTGCGGCCTCGCTCGTGTGGTGGGTAGGTACCTATTTAGTAACCAATGTTATATTTTAGGACATTTACTATTATTATTAAGTCTGTACATTCCCAGTTACAGTAAATAATTTGTTTTTTGTATTATTTGCTACCAAAAACATGCCTAAATCGTTTAATGTAACTTTCAAATTCACTTACGGTAAAAGTAGAAAAAAAAGGTACAGATGATCTCAATAAAAAACAATGTGTTGGACTTAGGTTTAAATATTTTTTATTCAACAACTAGCTGCCGCCCGCGGCTTCGCTTGCGTGGTACTCGGTACATGTATTATGTTTTTTCACCGTTTAAACCTTCCCTGGACTACAATAAACATTTCAAAACCAAAATCAGCTAAATCGGCCCAGCCGTTCTCGAGTTTTAGCGAGACAAACGAACAGAAATTGATTTTTATATATATAGATTTTGAAACAATTGATAAACTTTAATATTTTGCAGGGCCGAAGCAGTGTCCATGCTATGTGACCTGGCGGCTCGCAGACTAACTCCTGACGCAGCAGATGGCTCCCGGTCCCCGTGCCTCTCCCCGAGGAAGTTCAGGAAACTAACCAAGGAGAATAACCACTACGAACAGCCTAGCGGTGAGTTCGTTGTGAAAAAACGCTTTGGCATCTTTATCATTCAAAAACTCCACAGCAAATTTTTGAGAAAGTTTTGAATAAAAGTAAAAATAATCCGTTTATATGGAAAGTATCCGTTTTCATGTGAGCGGAACAGAGAGCTGTCTTAAATAGTCTTACAATGGAACTGCTCGTTGATAAAATCATGTGATTTTATGTTTCGTTTCGTTTATTTTATCTCGTTCAAGACTCAGTCGAAAATGCATTGTTGATTCGACCCGGCAAATCCACAGAGATATTAATCCAACTATGTAGAATGCTCATTACAAATTCATATCGACAAATGAACACAATTATTCGTGGCAGTGTGTATTTATTAGATAATCCACATACATACGGTATCTACTTTAGCTTTTAATCCAATGTGGGTGGAGCACTGCGATCTAATTTGATTATACCTACCGTATTAACCAATTGCCGACTCTTAATTAATTAGAGCCAGTGAACACAAGAAATACGATAAGCAATTGACCACACTTCACAGCTTATTGAACATATACACGCAATACACTAAGCGATGTAGGTGTTTCACACAGATGCAACCAACTTGAGTACGCTAGAGACACACACTGATAGCGTGGAAACGACGAGGCCGCTGAGAGCTCCCTTTGTGGCCATCACCAGCCCTACAGCCCCACCCTCTTGTAGAAAACAAAAGTTAAGCCTGACAGGTGAGACTCTGTCGGCCTACGCACAAAACACTCGCTTTACCCCTCCGATACAGACTGTCGGATACCGGGAGCCAAGACCTGGCCATTCAAAGCACTCATTGTTGATAGACCTTCCAGCACTTCACGTTTCCATGTGCCTATTGTTAGCCCTGATGTTAGTCTTTCAAACTTCGCTTGCAACCATTGTACCCAATATCTTTAACAAAGCAGATGTGTATTGTGTATACCTACTTTTTGTTTTCATATTTTATTTATTGTTTTTGAATAACTGATTTTATCATACTTCTAATAAATCACCTACTAAATTACAGTTCCGCCACACGGATATGAACTAAACAACTTAGACAACGACACGTTAGATGCTCCTAACTACCAGGAGGATATAAGGAGACAGCGATACGTGGAACCAGCGTTTCCCATAGATTCTGATGAGCCAGTGTCTATGCCTGTGGAGCTATCGAGTGATGAAGCAAAGTTCAAACATACTAACCCAGCATACCAGAGCGCGGTGCTGCATACAAATAGTGATGGAGCTTCTGACGGGCATAAAGATGATGGTGAGTGTGACTAAAAAATTCAAAATTATCCAGTACATAATCATCTGAGTTACATAATATGACCCTGTAATATACTAATTTCAATTTCAGGTAAAGGAATGAAGAAATGGAAAGGTGTAGCGCTATCTCCAGATAATGAACGTAAAGTGAAGATTAATCAACCACCACCCAAACCTTTAGCTCCACCGCCACCGAAGAGCGCAGCGCCACCGCCACCGAAAATGGCCCCGCCACCACCACCAAAAATGGCACCTCCACCACCACCACCTATGATGCTCGACGATACTATCCAGAAAGAAAACATCGATCCTAAACCGCCTATGAACGAATCCAATACAGAACCTACGGTAAAGATAAAAATATGAAAATCTGCTTTTTTAAGGATAATTCTTGTTAATTGTTAATTTTTTATTTACTGTTTCAGATTGTAACCGTGGAACTGAACCGTGGTTGGAACAGTCGGCTTGGATTCAGCGTCCAAAGCCATCCTGAGTCAGGACAGAGCTACATCTCAGCGGTTTACAACGACAGTGTAGCAGCGAGGGATGGACGACTGCGGCAAGGAGACGTTATTTTACAGGTATTTTATTTGAGAACTTAATTAGAATTTGATCAAAGAACTTTATCAAATCCCAAAGATATTCGATTAAATTCAAAATAACACAAAGTAGTTTGTAGGCTTTGAAAACTTTAAATTATTCAAGATTTATTTTATAATCATTTTATAATAATAATTGGTCATTATAATAAATGGACTTCTCTGCTGGACTGGGAGTAAAGAAAAATCATAGAATGCGTCCAGCTGCTTCTCTCCCCGAGCATGTCGTAAAAGTCGATTAAGGGATAGTATCCTCTAACATAATGAGATATAATAAGCAACTATTCCCAAGGAGGGTTGATATCAGGCAGGCGGCCGATCATAAAACACCTTAGCCAAAACTCTTACAACATGATCTAAGGATCATGCTGTGCCGACCCCACATAGAGTGGGATAAGGGCAGGAAGATGATGAGATGATGATGGTCATTATAATAAATGTGTATCTAATGTTTCAGGTAAACGACGAAAACGTGACTTCAATGAAGACGCCAGAAGTAATAGACCTTTTACGGATCTTGCGAGGTTCAATATGCATCACTGTATTACGACCGCCTAATCCATGAAGGAAGATCTGAATAAAATGAGTTTCAATCATCAGTTGAATACTAAAGTGAAAACGGAGGTAGATTCAACTGGGCTAATAAATAGGGCAAAAGTAGTAAAATTGTCTGTAACGAGTAAATTATAAATATTGCACATACCTCATCTATCATAATTCACGATTGAATAGTCATTTTAATTAATATAAAAATCCAACAATCATAATGTACCTACCTAGCTATGTTACAAAATAAAGTACTAATAGTTGTTTACATAATATCGGTAAAATTCATAGAGAATAAAAACTAAACTTCTTGTCTAACTGGTCCAAATTATTCAAAGCTGTCCTTTTTCTAAATAATAAAACACAAATATACTTACTAGTTGATAATAGTCATATAAATACACTTTGAAACACGTAGTCCCTAGTTCCTATACTGTTTCCACGTTTTGTGCCCTTGATCTACCTACACTACTCATAAGCTGTACGCCTACTAATGAAATAATGTATATTAACATTGATCTCTGTAGGAGTTGTAGTATAAATGTACGATAAGCATAATAAAAATGAGTCGATAAATATAGTATAAAATATATGAGAAATACGTAGGAGTTTATGCAATATAATGTAGATATCATATCTTTCATAAATTCATGAATGGACGTTTGTTGATAGATATCAAAATAAGCCTTACTCAAAGATGTACCATTCCAGGTTTGTTATGAATAATGTCAAGTCAAAAGACAGAATGTAATATTTACCTAAATAATTATTATTACCTTTCTCCAAAAAAAAACTATTTTCAAATCCTACTTATAATCGCCGGTGTACTATAGGCGCCGGATGGCTCACATGGCTATATATTTTTTTGTAATTACATACTTATAATAAATACTACAACGCCCAGACCCGGAAGAAATATATAAAGAACATACAAACATTTCTCCCGTAGCGGGAATCGAACCCGCAGCTCTTGAGTCTCAGCCGAGCACTCGCCCGCCACACCACTGAGGCCGAGGTCGTCATTTATTTGAATGTAAATCATTAAATATTCGCCTTTGTTTCCTATACATAGCATCAAAGTGAAACTATACAATAAGAATATCGGGGCGATTTAATTTGTAACAAAACTAATATTTTTCCTGTTATAAATGTATTAAATCTAAATTATTTTCATAATCAAATTTTGGGAAAACAAGAATTTTCTCGCTTACGTCAATTAAATTCAGACATGCTTGAAATTCCTGTTTTTTACAAAATTATTAATATTACTGAATTTATAATAATATTATTAGATAAATTTCACAATTGTAGTAAATATATTTTCATAATCTTACAAAAGATTCTTTGGTGAATCTCAAAAAATCCAAAACGCTTTGTCTTAATAGCTTCTCCTACCCTTAATCTTATTCGATCATCAATTCTCAATTGTATAAAATATAAGATAAAATTGTTTTAGTTGTGATTAAATTTAATTTGGGATTATTTAATAGAATATATTTATTATAAAGGAAGATTTTGTCATCAGTAGGTACTATACGAACTATGTCACTCATTATGATGAACTATAATGTAATTATATTAAATACGAGTATCTGTTTGTATCAGATAGAAAATCAACGCCTTTTGTAGTTAAAGTTGTAAAATAAACTATGATCAAGATTAGAAGAGAGAATTAGAAGAGTTTGACAAAGTTTTATCAACAAAAGTAATACTAATTACAAAATCAGCCTAAAATGTAAAAACGCTTTCTTTACTCCTAAGCACGAAGATTTATAAAATTCTAGTCAAATCGAAATTTTGTTGAGAGTATGAAATAGAGTGCAGATAATATGGAATTTATAATATTTTTAATAATACAAAATAGATCTAAATCTAAGGTTTAAAATATATAAATATCATCAAAAAAACATACATTTATTAACAGAAAGAAACTTACCACTAATACAAATATACAAGTGGTTTAAAACAATTTTCGTTGTGTATAACACCTTAGACTATGGTGATTGTAAGCTATAACAATAAAATTACGTAAATGTTAAAACTTAAAGATTTTATTGACAAAATCTATTTTAATGTTAATAACTATAATATTCTAGAAAATATAATAGAAAATCATTAGTTACGTATAAAACGAATCAAATAACTGATATTCTAAAGAGATTGTGATGGAATTGTGTTAGTTTAACCGTATGATATTGTCATGTAAGAGTATTGTAATTACAGCTTAGTGCAAATATGCCCATAATCCCTGGTCAGTGTTAAGTCTACCAAAACATTGGTAAATCGATTTCTCCATTTATTAATGCCCGATTCCTATATTCTTACTAACTGGCGCGTAGAGACTGATGGAAGATTAGCAACGTTGTTTTTTGTAAAAAATGTTTAGCTTTTTTTTGCACCTATATTCAATTAACGGGCGACGGACGAAATATTGTCACAGCAATGTTGTTTTTTTGGTAAAAAATATTTGATGCTCTTGTGTAGGTATATTAGGAACCGGGTATATGGTGGAGATACCACTATTATGCATAATGTAGGATACCAGGCCTTAATAGTAGGTGCGTAGTTAGAAAGTTTAGTAATTTTACTTAGAGAGTCCTTTCCTTCCTCGGTTAACCTTTCGAGTTTGTTTATCAAAATAAAATATTTGCATGTAAATTATAAAGTTAATATTAAATTCGTTTTAAAATATACTTAGAATTTGACCACGATCTTGCCACCCGAAATCAAGTGATTAGCTACGTAGGTATCTACTGACAGAACGGGCTTGCTTCGCTGCCGCGCGAGGCATGTACTTAGTCTCGCCCGCAGTTTGCACGTATCTCAGGCGATGAACGTCCTAACTAAGCGAGAACTTACCTCGAGGCAGCCTCACGAGGCTGCTAGTCTAGGCTCAGTCAGTAGGCATCTATTACAGTTGCCTAAGTATTGTACTGAAATACGCTATCTGAAATACCTTTTATTTTATGGTGCTCAAGTGTAAACCATTGCTTGCTAGTCTGATTGCCTTCAAATCTGGGCCATACTTAGTCGCTAAGATGTTCTCAGATTCATAAGTTTACCTATTCGATAGGATTTTGTGGCAGTCCTGGTTGGTGTTAATTGAATGTACGATACTATGGATATTATGGATACGAATAATAAATTATGGAATTTAAACAGACTGTTTCATTAAAGTATCTGGTAGGTAATTTTTCACGAGCAATTGACTTGCTCCATAGCTTTGACCTATATATCTAGTCATGTCTCAAGTTCTTTCGAATCAGTGTGGTAGAAGGATTTAAAGTGCGCCTCAAAGGCTCATTTCGCACACCTGACACATATTCGACATGCCGGTTTCCACACATTTTTTTTTCTTTACATCATTGGTTGGGAAAAATCCATTGGTGCACGACCGGATTTGAACCCGCGACCTTGATCAGACGGCAAGGCCGCTTTCACTAGACCAGTGCGCTGACAAATTGAATTATCTCCATACATTGATTATTTTTACTCGCCAATATGAAAGATTCAGGCATGATCCATCACATGAAGCAGGTGGAAATGCCCATGCCACTTTTTATCGACCATGAAAAAGATTATGACATCCTGTAACTTTGTTAAGATGTTTGTTACTCAACCGTGAATACTGAAAGGATTAGGATTAAACTTTGTAGAGGCACAGTTCGTGACCTGGAATTGCATATTATAGCCCTTTTTATCTGGGTAAACGAGCAAGCGAAGCCATATAAAAGCGAGTTCTTCATAATGAAGATAAAATTTCGGATTGATACAATGACGAATGTAATGAGAATGAATGAAATATGTCAGGACCGTAGCAAATGGAGATCAGTGGTCTTTATCCCTATGGAAAACTGGCGTGATTTTATGTACAAAAAAGTGTTGAGTCAGAAAACGCAATGAAATAAACCCTCGATAATACGCATCGCGTGCGGGCTCGCCATGGAGCGATGGCGCCGATTGTAGGCACCCCACAGACTTCTTGCTTCACCGACTCGTGACAGGTGAATGGGCAGACAAAATGAATCAGAAAAACCTCTGTTGTCAAAACTCATTATG
The DNA here is from genome assembly GCA_949320045.1 of Scotopteryx bipunctaria. Taxonomy (NCBI): domain Eukaryota; kingdom Metazoa; phylum Arthropoda; class Insecta; order Lepidoptera; family Geometridae; genus Scotopteryx; species Scotopteryx bipunctaria. Next base: position 3,707,221 of record OX439450.1, on the reverse strand, counting down.
AACTTTGCTAGACTTGACATTACCTTTATCCGCCTTCTCATTTACTTCTTATATACTTCTTACGTACTATAACTAATTTATTATATACGTTAAGCCATGACTGAGGCCTTTAGGCGGCCTAAAAACTCCGTCACTAGAGTTGGCCACTAGCTCATACGAACATACATACATACTAATCGTGTCACTAGTTCTTTCGAACCAGTGTGGTGATAGGATCTTAAGGTGCGTCTCAAAGGCTCCTTTCGTACACTTGACACACGCTTTCAAACATTTTTTTATCTTCTACTTCTACTCTAGATATTTAGGATTGCATATGGTTACCATCTTATAACAGCAAATCAACTTCGTTTTTCTCTATGGTTAGGTACTACGGTCTTCATTGATCTTATGTAGATTTAACTACCGTAAACCATTACCTAACGACTATGATAAAAGAAAAGGCTACGTAATTTGAAAGTATTGAACTAAGCAAATTGATTTCTATTGAATGTGACAGACGCAACAACTAAATCACCAACCTGGAAAGCAATAGCGCTATTTTTCAACCAATTTTACCCAACTGCAAAGAAGGAGGATAATGTGTTTCGAGTGTATGTATGTATGTGCATTCCTTTGACTAGAGCTATAGGTATAGTCCAAACGGCTAGACAGATTTTGACAAATGAGGTGTCATCGTCTAGATGACGAGATTATCATAAGCTATATGAAATGTCAAACAATCCAACATGGCGTATATAAGAAGCCATTTTCAATTTATTATTTTGGCTGCCTCTGTAGCCGAAACGGCTAGACGGATTTCAACAAATGAGGTGTTTTTGGTTTCGTCTAGATAACTACAGTACAGTAAAGTGAAAAAACCAAATACAGCAGCTTTCAGGAGCCATTTCCAATTAACTTAAGATGGCACAAAAGTAAAAACGTAGACTAAAATGGTATAAATTCATCACAATCATCATCATCATTTTGTCAGAAAATTAAATAATATGTCAGACCTAGGTACTATGCTACTTAAATTCTAAGCAGTTGGGTTTTTTGTTATCTTACTTATATTATAAATGCGAAAGTTTGTGAGTTTGGATGTTTGGATGTTTGTGCCTCAATCACGCCTAAACGACTGAACGGATCTGAACGAAACTTGGAATATACATAGTACATGTACTGGATATAGGCTATTTTTTGTCCGGGTACCACGCGAGCGAAGCCGCGGGCGGCAGCTAGTTTTAAATAAATACTGGTTTGGCAGATTTTAACATCTGAAATAAAGTACCTACCTATGAAAAGTTTCACAGCGTGAAAAAATTTAGACGTTTACAAACCTGTTTTGGCTTTGGTAAACATGTTCGAAATATGATTGTCCTGCTTCTAAATTCCGCTATTTAGTAAAGTGTAAAGGTAAGTCACATCGTCACAATTACCTTTTCAATTCAACGTTATTTTAATATTAGCACCGTCTCCAGCGGAGCGGCGTGGACGGCATATGGTTAGCCGTTACGGTCAGCGATTAGCAGTTGCTGGCTGTGCTTGGTTGAGCACCATCAACGAAAACGAAGAAAGAATCGTCATTTGCATAGCTTAGCTTTCTTTGTATTTCAACTCTTCCATTTGCTTTGGCTACCCATACAGTAGAACATGCATACATAGTATCAAAATCCCGTGAGCGGATCAGCAGGTGGATGCTAGTGAGTTACAAAAAAGTTTGTTTTACCATAACTGTCACGGTCAGTGGCCGTCCACCGTAGGGAGTGTGGTTCCGCTCGGTTTAACATCGTCCACTGCAAAAACAACTCTGCCTCTACATAGTCCAGTAGGATCTATAAAGCACATTTCATAGCTACTCGTAATTTCTACAAATTGTAAGTAATGTTTTATAACTAGTGATAAAGATGAGCTTCTTGAAGCCTGCTGTTTGGCAAACTTGCATGCAATATTATTTGTTTGGAATTTAGTTTTCAAAAATCAATAATAAAATATATTTGTCAAGAAAAATATAGCAAGGTTTCATGCACGAATTTTTGCTATAAAATTCTACTTAAATAAGTATAAATTTAAAAATAAAAAGTACAAAATTCAAGAGTATTTTATTCTTTGAAATCTCTAGGATCAGTTATATCAATAACTACATCGCGTGCGTGCCAAACTTTTTGGGTGCAGCCTAGATATAGTCGCTTATACATTTATCGCATATTATTATGTTGATATAAAAATAACAACATAAAATATATCTACATTACCCACGTAAAATATAGATTGTTGTAGGGGACGGAAACATAACCAGATTATGTGCCGTGCTATGCTATGTATTATATTCTAACTAATGCCGTGTCAAGTTACCGATTAGAAGTCCTATAACTGAATGGAAAGCGAGCTTTTCATAAATACCTACACCTATATTTTTATTTAAAAAAAAACAACTTACTTCTCCTACTTTGCAAAAATAGGTACTTCTTTGAAAACTTAGTTAACCAAAAAGCTTTTTACTCGTCAAAATCACTACGTTTAATCAATAACTACGATTTATTTTGAAAGGAATTTTACACGTCTCAATTAAAATTAAAATAAATGAGATATTACTCGTATAATGAATTATTCCAAAAATAATACGTACATACATAGTATCACGCCCGTATCCCTAACGGAGTGGGCAGAACCACAAATAATCATAAGAAAACTTGCAACCACTTCTGATCCAAGACTCCCAAGTTGGATATGGTGAACCATGGTGACAGATGATTAGCCCATCACCCATACAGGTCCATCAAGTTGGAGAGGATACTATACTATATTATTGTACAATACACACATCAACAGAAAATAAATAAACCAGCTGAAAAGAACCTATACTGCAACGTAACACTTGAAGGCTCTGTGCACCAGTTGTGCCCCATCCAGCCATGGGACCAGTCGCGACCGGCCCGCATTGACAACGCACCTGTGCGCAGAAGGAAGTGCAGTGAACGAATTGTCATTTCGAATTTTATTTGGAAAGCGTTTTGCTCATCGATTAGAAGTGGCCAAGGACAATTTATTTATGAATCATTGGTATGTATTGTTAAATTTGGCCAAAGTTAGATTAAGTTATTAATGCAGATCTGACCGTTTATTAGTGTTTAAAAATTATGGAATTTTCATTTTAAGTTCTAAAATGTAGTTCAGATCTTAAAAACAAATAATTTTTATTTTATTAGGCAGGTAATTTAAATGCTTACCTACATTCTTTATTTTTCGAAATAAAGAGATTTAATTTGGCACTTAGGTAGGTATAATTACCACTTAAAAGATATTATTACCTAGATATTTTAAAATTAGGGACTTTCATGTAATGTACGCAGATCTCTAGTGGTCTATTAGTAGTGACCCCGCCTTCTCGCCCCGCCAGACCTAGGTTGTGGGTTCGAATCCAGTCGTGCACCACTGAATATTTCTGTTCGAAAAATAAAACATTGTGAGGAAACCGGCAATCGTAGTAGTAGTAGTAGTAACTTAAGTTAGCTATTATTTAATACCAAACGGTAAAATTTACTATCAGTTCATAAGTACATCACCATCAAGTCCCACTTCCGTTTCCGTTTAACCTTTTAATGTGGCGATAAAAGGGAAATCTTGAGGGCCTAGAAGTTAATTCCAAGTGTCCACGCTACTTGTCACTTGTTGCGTGAAAATCGTGAATCTGTTTGTATACTCTACTGCTAAAGTAAATTAGTGGTTAGTAGATCGTGACAGATCAAATCTTTATTTATGGGTCAATGTTTGGTTGCAACTGACAATCATACCAAAAATAGATAGGTGAGGTAGATTCAGTTGCTGAAACTAGCTTGTTACATTTTAAAATGTTGTCCCAGCATTACAAGATGGAACAACTGTTTGTCAAGTCTTAGATAAAGAAAATATTAAGAGGATGGCTTACCTTAAGTAATGCTGAGACACTAGAAAAAGAAGCATCATAACCTATTACAACAAAAAAAATTGAAAATATGTGTCAAGTGCACAAAATCAGCCTTTTGAAGAGATGAACTATACTCACTATTTGCTGGCTTCATAGATAAATAGTAACACAACCAATCCATAAAGAGCCATGTCTGTAAGAAAGACATTGTCAAAATCTAAACTATTTTGTTTTTCAAGGTTTTATGCGTTATCCTGGTCATTCTTATTGCAGCCTTTTCAATTTCATGAACTATTTTTGGGTTAAAAAATAAGCCTGATACTCGTAATCAGCCTCTGACATTTATTTAGCTATTTGGGGGTGAACTGGGGTGAAACACAAGCACCCTCTCAAACTTTCGTCTTTATGATTTTGCTGAATTTTGCATTGCATGGAGTTTGTACGTTATTCAAATCTCCATGCAGTTATTAATAATAGAATATAATTTTCCCAACGATTTAGGCACTACGAGTATAAAAGAAAAAAAATTATAATTCTATCATCTCCTCTCCAACATGATGAACCATCTATATGGGCGATGGGCTGATCATCTGTCACTATGGTTCACCATACCCATCTTGAGACTTGAATCAGAAGTAGCTTCAAGTTTTCTTATGATTACTTGTGGCTATTAGGGATACGGGCGTGAAAACTACGTACCTATGTTTAATGTATGTAGGTATGTTCAGATAATTTTATTTGCATAAGGCCCAAGCTGGCCCAAGTCATTCAACCAGGAAAGAAAGTTGATAGACAATATAAAAATATAAATTAATATTATTATTCTTTGCATAAGACAAGTTGTAGCAAACCGCTATTTTTACTGCTAGCACTTTCATTTCGGCGAACTAATTACACAAACAAGTGTATTGCCTAACGAACTGAGTAATTTCTGTTCCCATAATTTGCTCTCATAATTATTATCAGATTATTTTTTTATCTCACTTAATTCATGTAAGTACCTGAGTAGAAAATTGTTGTATTTAAATGTTAGTTTAAACATAGTAATCCTATAATTAAAAGGCCAAGGTAGTGTACAGGTAACTCTAAATTCGGTTCAAATATTCTATTAACAGACGACGAATTGTTCATTATCATAGCAACGTTGTTATCTGTTAAATAGCGCCACATTTTTTGCTTTTATTGTACTTACCTTGGAAGGTACTTTAAACCGCAGACCTTTGATTATTTACTTACAGATATTCAAACCCACATGTGTTAGGCCCTACTTCTGTGTCATTTAAATAAACATGACTAATCGATGTGCACTGAGGGTTCTAAACAATTAGATTTTCGATATCACCTACATACCTACAGCATTGTTTCTTGTTCAATAGTCGTCAAAACAACAAGTCAACTTAGTAGTCTTTCAGCCTGAAATGTTTTCAGCCCTTTTATAGATACTTTGGCAATGTAAATTAAAACATTTTATATATTTTTCCCCTTGGAATAGGGCAGGTGTTCAAGTAAGGTCTAAAACTGTTCAGTAACATAATCAACCGTGACAGACGAACGGAGGAAGTCGCACCATAGGGGTTCCGTTACACCATTTTAATTCGGAACACCAAAAAGAAACAATCGATCCTAAAAAATAAACTACTAAGAACCTCTACAAACTAGAAGACTTACTCAAACGTCAGTAATTTTATATTGAAATGTAGCCAATAAAAGAAAGAGCTTCGAATTAATAAATAAATAATAAATAACACCCAACAGTCACATACATAGTCCTGACCCCACACTAGGATTCCCTGTGTCGTGGGTATCAGAAACTACGAGTACCATGGTACCACAACACCCAGACCCGGAAGAAATATTTACAGATCATGCAAACATTTCTTCCGCAGCGGGAATCGAACTCGCGCCTCTTGCATCTCTGCCGAGCAATCGCCCGCCACGCCACCGAGGCCGTCTAAATTAAGCTAACGTAATTCATCTACTAATGAAATGGTCTTATTATGTACCGAAATAATAATATAATAACTGTTTTATTCAATTCTAAAATTCGCTAAATTGTTAGAAAAAATATATATAAATAGAAATAAAGAAATAGCGCCCGAAATTACTTTTTTACCTGAGTGTAAACTGGTTTACCAATGCGGGCAAACCTATGTAGAGTTAGTAGGTACTGTTTCACTTTAACCAATTTCACTGACATAGAACCGTCGATATTTACAAAAATGGGTTCCCTTTTGTTGTGGAAACGGATTGAAAATGAGTGATAGTAAGCAAGCTGTAGAGCAAACGAGAGTATAACAATGAACTCGTAAACTAGTGTAGGTAGAGTCGTTAACAAGAAAAGAATGAATCCATATATGAGTAGAGTTGTAGAGGCCAGTAGAGTCGCTACACCACAAGAAACTTGTCAACTGAGGACTTGGAAAAACCAAACCATCCGCAGAAAAATCTAACATTCAAAGTTCAAGTAAAAAATCCTACTAACATTATAAATCCGACACTATGTCAGGAAGATATCTGACCTAAATATGGCAAAATCTCGTAAAATACAACGATAACACGTTCTAGGGGGTTATAAGCTTTTACTAGTTCAAACAGTACCACGTCTATTATTACTCTGTAGTTCATCCATGGAAAGGTATCAAAGATTCTATCATGTACACCATTGTCAAGATCGGTTTTTACTGGTGGAAATCGTGAGAACTTCGACATAAACAATACTCTCTCATGATCGGTATCATCACGTTAGAAAATATCAGTGTCAGTACCAAGTACCTACCTACGAGCATGGAATAACTCGAAGGGATATGAGATTTACTCATAAACTTTTACATTTTTAAACATTATTTCAAAACTTTGCAAAATTTCACACGTTCGCCAATTTTTTCGCAGATGCACAATTGTTTTTTTTTATTAGTCAAAAATATTGTGTCTTCCCTCAGAACAATATTCCGCTTAGAAGAATAAATACAGACTTCCGTAAGGTTTTCAAAAGAAAAAAAAGTTCTACAAAGGAGTTTGCTATTTCCTATCGTCACATTATCAACGCCAACATTTTATTTCAAAATAGATTAAAAATGATTGTAATAAAAAATGTGACTTTCGAAAACTAAATACTACGAAGGATCGTTCATCATTACCTACCACGTGTTATTTTTTTAAAATACGGTGCTTTTCGACTGATAATAAATTGGAACCGGGCACTTACTAGACGGTGTATGACGACGAGCTCAGAAAATCCATAATATCCACTCTATTCAATTCAAAATATTCAATTTACCTTTGGCAAGGTATCTGCGCATCGATACATTTCCTATTCGTACAAAAAAAGTGCTATCAACTAAGAGCACATTCAACACATTTTTCTTCTGCGACACTCCATTCTAGTTTCACATTTTCTCCGTGATTCATTTACTTCCCGGTTATAAGCACTTTAAATTAGTACCAGTAGAAAAGTACCTACTTAAGTACTCAGGTAATAAGACAGTACTTTCAATCGTTGGGGAAGATACATCGTCAGAATATCTGCGGCTTATTCAGCTCCGCGCGTATCGTATCGACCATTGGGCAGGTCTACTCCATTTAAAATCGCTTTGGACACTAGAGAGCGTCCTGTTAGTGTAGCCAAGTTGCCCGCTTAATGTAAAAAATGTTTTAAGTCATAAAAAGAAAAAGAAGAGAGGAAAATTATCATCATCATTATCAGCCTATGTTGTCCACTGCTGGACATAGAACTCCCCAATGAGAACTCTTAATGAGCGCTATTGCGCCCTATCTTCGGCTTGACGCATTTAGTCCCTGCCAGCAGCTTTTCGCAAATCGAGGATATTGTACTATTAACATATCTTTAGGTGATAAAGTAGATACCACATCTTGTTACCTTTCTCTATTAACGGCATAGTTTGATCGATAGCTGCTCTAATGTCTGTGATGTAATTTACTTGCTTCTGGTTTTCTTGCATTATTATTTATTTACATATCGAGAAGTGACATAATTTATTACTGAGTAGGCAAACAAGCATTACCGGTTATAATAATATTGATTAACCCACTTAAGTCTTATTTATCAATAATCGATGATTGATAGAGAGATAATTGAATGCTGACCAAGTTAAATTCATAAACATTCAACTGAAAACACGATAAATACCTAATACCTACTCTACTGCCTCTTGACTGCTAACAAACACAGCGTTCATCGAACTCACGAACGACGACATAAAAACAAAAATTCTGAGGTAGGTACCTAGTTAAAGCCATAAAATCACAGAGTGTGAGAAAGATTTATTCAAGTACCTACTACACCAGTTTCAGCAATTTTTAACATCACGTCAAAACTCTCCGTACTACAGCTGTAATAAAGACTAGTGGAACAACCCGCGACTTTATCCAACTTGAGTTCTTTTTAGGGTGAAGGGTGCCAACGGGACCCTATTACTAGGCCTCCGCTGTCTATCTGTCAGCGGGCGTCCGTCTGTCAGCGAGCTGTATCTCATGAACGGTAATAGTTATAGAGTTTAAATTTTCACAGAGTGTGTATTTCTATTGCCGCTATCATCATTTCCCTGCCCTTGTCCCACTTTATGTGGGGTCGGCACAACATGTGTACTTCTTCTATTATTATTTTATTTATATTGCTGCTATAACAACAAACAATAAAAATAAAAAAAATAAAAGGAGTCCCCACATAAGAAACATTTATGTATATGTACGATGGTACAGAAAACCTCGTGTGGGAATTCGACTCGCACTTGACCGGTTTTCCAAAACTTCATCTTCCCGCTGCATCCTCCAAGATTTGAATTTCGGCAATTCCTTTCTCAGTGCATACCTGAGCCATAATAGGAATGTACCCTCTAAGTTTCATGCTTTTAGGACTTATGGTTTACGCTGTGTCATGATAGTCAGTCGAACAGTCAGTGAGTAACGTAAGAGTTTTATATATTTACATGTCGTATGATAAGTATCAGGAACAGAAGCATAACAGTAAATGTTTTTGCATTGCATAATGATACCGAAACGAAACCGAAAGCATGGAAAAAGAATAAGTAAGGTGCATGAAATCCGACTTAATCTGTGGAAGTATAAAAATTGGATCAACGGATTGATGTTGTAAGAAATAACGGTTTTGGTTAAGCCTAGTTTTTAAGCGACCGTGGCTTAACCGACTAGGTCCAAACGATCAAATAGGCGTAACCTACCTATAATTTGAATTTGGTAGATTTGTAATGTACATTTGCAAAGCTCTCTCTCTCTCTCTTTCTCTCTCAAAAATATTGTCAAATGTTGAATCTAAAATGAGCACCTATATCTATAACGATCAAGTTAGAAAGACTTTACTAGCAAACTCTCGCCCAGGACATTCTTTTCTGAATTTTCCTTTTGCTGTTATAAAATGTAGGTATTTTTATATATAGTTTCTATATAAACTGTCTACTTTAGTTTCCAACGACCAAATAGGCGTCAAGTTTATTTACAGAAGACAACAGTTTCCATAGAAACTCGTTGACCTACCTACTACTAATTCTTTAGGTCAATAGGATTACAGCACAGGCCACCAGCGAGGAGGTATTACAAAATAATCCCTTAATCTAAATCCACTTAGGAATAAATCAAAGGGCGACTGCATAAAAGAATGTACCTAAGTATTGAACCAACCAACGTAAATTTATAAAGTCGTCGGTGTATGCATGGCGTAGTTTATTAAACTTATGTATCTCCTTAATGACGACCTCGGTGGCGTGGCGGGCGAGTGCTCGGCTGAGACGAAAAAGGGGCGGGGTCGATTCCCGAATGAAAGCTGTACTTGGGTATCTTGGTCGGTTATTATTAAACACAACAGAATTGACCACATTATGTTGTCAGAGTAAGCTACAATAACACGCCAGGTTGTCGTAAATGCATTTTAAAATATTGTCCATAAATGTCATTGAGCAGAGAACAAAACCTACACAAGCACGAAAAATGAAGATTATCCACAACAGCGGAACCAACGCAAACTTGCTCTATATTTGTAGTCTCCCACGGACCACATAGCATCGATATCGGATACGATGGCAACCAGTTCGATTCCCGAGCACGGTCGGTCGCGCCGACACGCCAACTGCACAGACACCTGCGTATGTAGGAGTTAATGTCCCATAAAATTATTTTCCGTAGGCCTAAAATGGAATAAGGGGACGATGATATGGTAAAAATCCATGGAGTTTATTTACAAAAAAAGCTTAAACTTTAAGGTTAGACTGGTAGGGTGTTAAAAAAAATCCGCAGTAGGTAACCTACGCTAGGAAAAAGGGATATCGAAAGATTTTATTTTTCTAAAAATTAAAAAATGACTGACATAAAGATGACGCAAACACAACATTGATAATGTAAAGGTGCCTACATAATAGGCCGCATATTTTATTTAAGTAGCTATAAAACTATTTAGCTCAGTTGTCCATTTGCTGTCAGAAAAAACACCGTTCCTTTGACCACTATTATGCTTGACCTACCCATAATCATCAACCCAAAGTTTTTTTTTCTAAAAAGATGTACAGCCCCAAAATAAGAACGGTTGGCAAACTCCCAAACACGATTATTTCCACGAAGAAGCACTAGAATGTTAAAGTGTGAAACAGGAACTCGTCGCATCGCGCAAACAAAACGCCCGTCTGATTATGGAAGATGCCCTATAATTACGGAGACCTAGATACTTTCATGCCGCTCACCTGCTTTTTATCAGCGACGGATCAACCGCGTTTTCATTTTCATTGATGGCACGGTTTTAAGACTTGATACTGCCCTCGAAGCATGAACACTCGACAAATTATATTTTTTGCCACTAGGGCTTTTTGAAACTCTGTCAGGGGCTGTACAATGCCAGTAGTATCTACGAGTATGATTTAGGAACGGGCACGATTAAGGCAAGTTTACCCTAATCTTGTAAGCTACCAAGTGCTCACCATTTTCTAAGCAAAGTCAGTGCTCCTAACCATAACGCATTAGGAAAATCTGTGGAAATCATTGATGAATCATTTCCGAAAAACTGTTCACAATGCAGAATATGATCGGAACCAATAAAGACTTTATAGATACCTTATAGAAGGTTTTTATGGGGAATGTAAACGTTAGTGAAATGGAAACGTACCAACGAAAGGTTCTCTAACGATTGAGTATAAAAATAATTTGATTGCATTCAAATTGTGTGCCGTTAATAAAACATTCACATGCCATTATTCCATCGCAGATGTTTGAAAGTAAACCACTTGTTGTAATAACACGTTTGATCTAAGAAATAGGTAGGCACTTAAATGCACGAAAATTATTATGAATGGCTATAGCCATTCATACACTAAGTTTTGATGAATAATTATTATATTAGTGATACAATAATTATTCATCAAAACTTAGTGTGAAAAAAGTAGCCTTTGCCCATCCTTCCTTAAATTTTTGTATGATTAAACATTAGGAGCCTGGAATTATTTTACATTACAGGGACTCCTCCCTTCACAGGGTACGATACTACCAACTTTGACTTTGATTGAGCCAGGATGACTTGTTCGGGATGAAAATAGTGATTAAATCTACTAAAGTTTTTACGAAAAATCTTTGGTAAAAAAAAGACATTTGTTCGTAAAAAAACGTTCACGATCCATAACATAATGTCGAAATAACAATTTATATTTCATAGCTTCAGCGCTGAATGACCAAAACTTGTACATTCTGCCCATAACTCTTAATTGCTTCTAAAATCCATCATTTTCATAAAAAAATCTACGCATGGTTGTTATCGAAACATTCACGTACCTACATGTCTATCCTTTTGTCTAAAATATAAATAAGCGTTCAAAGAGGTTGTTTGGAAAATCGTGGGATTTTCAATGTAAAAAACAAATGGGATTTCCTGCAAAACAGTTGAAGTCCCACTTAGGTACCGAAAGCGAATCTACCCTTTGCTTCGTAAAGCAGGCATGATATTTTGGCACGACACGCATGATGACTTGATTTAAGAACCATAATCAAGACATTATATTTATTGTCTACCTACTCTCAGTTTTTATGAAACAGACGATCATTATTTTCAACTACATATTTGAAAAAGATTTGGTGTTACATAGAAACCGACCAATTGAAAAACTCCGAATTTCGGTAACAAGGTGTTAAAAATCACTCAGAAAGTGTCGGAATCAGATACAAAATTGGATTTATTCAATGTGGCTACGGTTCCATGACGGCTAACAAGTACCACGGAAAGGAGATCAACGCTCCAAAATGAGAGAAAGCCTCCATACTCCGTTACACACATGAATTTACAAAAATTAGCGCCTAGAATAATATAGGACAAAGTATTTACTTATACATAAAACTCATAAAAGTACCAACACTATGTTCTGCCTAATTTACCATTGCAGACGAAAAGTCACAGACCGTAAGAACTTTTATGTCGTGTAAGAGAAGCTAATATTCCATCACACTGCTAACTATTGTAAAATATGAGCGTGAATCAAAAGTAAAAGCTTTAGCTGTCTTTTAAAAACCCTCAAAATGAATGTTCATTACGGATATGAATCTGTTTAGATCCGTTGCAGCGAGTAAATATTTACTGAAAGAATCTGAAGAGTTCCTATTTGGCAAGAAGTATTTGCCTATTTATTTATCGGCCGTCATCACAATCCGTGATAGATGACACAATTAGAGAGCTGTGTCCTGCAGTGGGTAAAGTCATTCTATAATGATTATCATCATAAATCACCTTAAAAGCCGGCGTAAATTCAAATCAGACATTTCAAAATTATCCTAGTGATTTCAATGAACAAAGCGTGTTTACTGTTTAATAAGTTATTTATAGCTGAAATAAATTAAACATAGCTCTTAAACCACAAAGGCATAAAGTCCAATGGTCCAATGGTAATGTTATGTTTATTATGCTGGGGCCACATTATCGGGATTTGGCAAACTTACCGCATAGAGTGACAAGTTCAGCCATATGATTTGTCACAGGATAATGACACAAAACGCAAAGCTTTGTAGTATCGCGACAGTGTAGCCACAGCATTAATCATCTATTTCATATACCTAACGCTTTCCACAGCTTTTTGCAGCTCCATAAGATTATAAAAGTATATAGTGGAACACATCGCGATGGCCTGGGATTATCCGCGTTGGTTTTATATATTTTTTTAAATCGTCTTATCGTTGCATCCCCTAGGAGTTGAATTTCAGGAATTCCTTTCTTAGTTAGTGCACCCGTACACCCATAAGAATGATATTCAACAAGTTTCATTCTTCTATGACTTGGTTTAGGCTGTGTGTTGATTTGATTGTCAGTCAGAAGAGTCACAATGTATTATTTAGAGATTTAGTTAGGAGTAGCCAGGTACCTATTAGATGACACATATAATGTAGGTACCTAAGCGGTCAGTGCATTATAACAGCAAAATACTAGTTTCAACCATGGCAACTGAGTCCGCTAGCTAACTTTAGCTCTGCTAGTTCTTGCCATTCGAACGGTATAACACCTTATTCGATTATTGTAACATACAACGTCAATTGCGCAAAAATTATGCGTGTGTAATCGTAAGAATCTCAGTACCATCTTCCTGCTTTTATCCCACTCTTGGGTCGGAACACCGGATTCACTACTTTCTTAGGTACTATTTTCCCATCTTCCATACAATCCATCCATCTTTTTAATCTACACTTGGAACCGTCCACATTCATATTAGGTACGTATGAGTCTTCCATTACTAAAAATTACATTTAATACAGTATACCTACAGCTAAGGTTGTTTTTTTTAAGCCATTGAGTTTAGACATAGCAATATCGCTATCAATAAAATCTAGCGTTGTTTGACTAACAAAATGTTCAATTAGTTAAAACTTCAAGTAATTTTCTCACGACCTCTGATGTACCTAACTTGAGCTTTATCTTGCCATAACATTATTTACAGCGATTTGATTGCGATGCTCTCCGAGGCTGTTAAACTGAACATGATTCAGAGAGACTGGTGAAACAGTTTTATTACTCCGATTGTGATCAAAACAAATGTTATGTCTTGTTAGACTTGAAAGACCATCGATCTACTAGAATAAGATGACTGAGTGGGCCAGTAAGATTTAAAAAAATTCCTCAAGACAATAGCTTTAGGTAGCTCTGCTAAAATAATAAGCCAATACAAACGGATGATTGAAGTCTCATCATAATGTGTGTTTCAACGGAGAGATCAGGTCAGAATCCTCAAAATAAGTAGATATCCAGAAGGATTTAGAAGAGGGTTCACATCTCTGCTGGACTGGGAGTAAAGAAAAAATATAGAATGCGTCCAGCTGCTTCTCTCCCCGAGCATGTCGTAAAAGTTGACTAAGGGATAGTATCCTCTCCAACACGATAAGATACAATAAGCAAGTATTCCCAAGGAGTGTTGACGTCAGGCAGGCGGCCGGTCATAAAACACCTTAGCCAAAACTCTTACAGTATGATCCTTGGATCATGATGTGCCAACCCCATATAGAGTGGGATAAGGGCAGGAAGATGATTTAGAAGAGGGTTAGGTACGTTTCACCATTTGGTAGTTTTTCACTACTCGCAAGTAGGTACCTAAGGTCAATCTCCGATGTCACCGAGTAGAAACTCCGTCACAATAGGTACTTACCTACTATTGAGGTATAGTCATTGGCCTTCACACGCGTTGCGCTGACTGATCCTTTTGTTTCACCTGCCAGACTGGCTGGAGGGTAAAGCCATGTCCACTACAGTCCATTTCATTTAGCACGACCTGGATGTCAGCTGTCCGATCAGTAGGTACCTACTTATAAAGCTAATTTGTCTCTTTTTGACCTATTAAAATTATTCTATTAGGTACTTATCAATCACCCATGCTGTCACCTGCTGTCACCCAACTTGTGCTAAATGAAAAAAACTGTTAGCCAGTTTGGCAGTTTACTCTAATAATTTTTGTGTATGTTAATTATTTCATAATAGGGACTTGCGTGTTCTATACCAATTATACTATTTTGCGTTACGAATGCTGACATGCTCTGCTTTTTATAGACATTGCATATTCATTTAGATACCTATGGTTTCTTTAGATACCTAAGTACCTGGCTGAAATGCATTCCTTTGATACCTAGCAAATGTACATCATCATCATAGCCCCCCCTCACCAATCCCTAATAGCACCATCACGCCCTATCTTGGGCTTGACACACACAGATTCTGCCAGCAGCCTTTCTCAAAAAAACTAGGTACCTATCCATGTAATTGATTACAATTGGTAGGTCTTAATCAGCGTTTCTTGTTAAATGCCTACTTTCTTTCAATTAGAATTCAGTTAAGTTAGTTTAGTGATCTCTATTTGCCTACCAAGTTTATGTTTATTTATAAAAAACTTTCCTCAGGCCAATTTCGTATACGAATCACGTTAACCTATACCTACATAGTAATTATTTATTTTTCTCATTTCATTGCTCAATTTTATTATGGTACATAAATAAGCAAACGTTGATATTTAAGAGTGGTCGAGTCCGGCTTTCTGATTATATCAAAAAATAATACAACTTAATGTTAGTCTTATTTTTGACATAACAACAAGCTGAACCACAGAGTAATAAGAGCTGAACTCATGTTCACTTGTGTACAATGGGTTCATGGCTTTACCGCAGAAACGTCAACGACATCCAAACATTCATACGTTACACATCCGCGAGAGGGCGCGAGGTCATTTCTAATTGTATTTTATGTAATTGTCATTGTTTCAACTCAACGCAACTCGTGTGAATGAACCATTACATTGACTCACACTTTTTAATAATGACTTTGTGATGTAATCACATTTTTCAAATTTTTATTTCATACCTACCTAATTTTGGGATTTTACCCACGGAATTAAAGAAATAATAAAGTGACTTTTTAGTTATATTATCCTCACATTTTTGTGATTCCTTTCCCACCATTTGTTCGAGGTTGGTTTATGAGTTTGGTGGTTTAAGATTATGTAATTTTGGCTGAGATCGGAAGTAGGTACCTACTTTTACCAGTCAGATAATAATCATTCCGTCAGTAGGTAACTGATGGCAAACTTATCCACCTTTAAGAACTGACAGTGGGGAAGTCCGTTGAATTGAATGCAAATCAATATTGAACTTTAAAAGTTTTCGTGCTAACTATAATCTCGAATACCTAGAAGATAATAAAGCCAGTCCAAGGTATCATTAGGTTAGAAAGCAGATTTTTCATTAGTAAAGCAATATTAATGTGCCAACTGTCATTACACGATGTACGTAGACAATGCGTTGGTAATGTTGGAGTTACACGCGCTAGTTGCTGTTCGATGTTTAGATAACCCATAGAGGGATAGATAAACATTCAACTTCTTAGGTAACCCGAGTTCGTACGTTACGTGGATAGTATTTTAGCTTATTTTAGGTATACCTAGAGTTGCCAGATGCCACGTATTTTACTGATTACCTCGTTTTTCAGGCTATAAAAATCTATGAACTCGCAACCCGTGTTTTGCTAAAACAAAATACGGGGGTAGGTAAATAAAATATGAGCATACATCAAAAACAAAACAAACGTTCTAGAAAGCCTAGAGATTTGAGAGGATGTCTACGGTGCCTGGGGATACAGTTGTGAAGCTTTTTTTTATTAAATTGGTCTCCCTTAAAAAAATTTAAAACCAATAATTTTTCATACTGGCAACCCTATTTAGGTTGGTACCTTATTCTGTGGTAGATACTACAAAGCTTAAAAGTCTCACATTTTCATATTTTTTTTTTATCTAATTACCTAATTAGACCTGAATAAAAAAATAGGAAAATCCTTTGTGCACTACAGTACCTATCAAAGCGCAAACTTTTTCAAGAACCCTTAACATGACGTGACCTACGTATACCTACCCTAGGTATACCTACGTCCTTATCACATAACTACACTTATCATCATAAACCTAATAAAACTTAAGTTAACACTTTTCTCCTTATGAATAAGTATAGGCAGGTAAATACTAGAACGTGACTTTAAAAAGCAAGGCTGTGAAGCGTAAGCTTTGTCCAAAACGAAATTACAAGTGTCATAGTTTTACTTTCAAACAATACGCCTTTCCAAACCGTCAATGAACAAACACTTCTTTTTGCAGGTGGCTGTGACACGTACAGAAGGTTAACTCGATCGTGAGGTGACAATACTTTCACTGCCACAGTTCAGAAAAGTCGTACTGTCTTCACTTCAACTCAGGCGAAAATCTGCACACAATAAAAAAGGTTTTCAAAGAAAGATTCGCACAGAAAAGTCTGCAATTACATGTATAATAGAAACCGTGCGAAGGAAAATGCTCCAGCTTCCAACGAGAGGCTGCAGTGTCAGGTGACTGACGATGTGTAGAGTGCCAAAGGTCCGGTTAAAGCCGGGTCATTCATGGATAGTCGTACTGATGATGATTGGAGGAGTTCTGGCGAACCGCCCGCCAAGGTTCCTCATCGATGGTCAGTCGGAGATCGTAGTCAGGCTGAAGGAAGGTCCTGATACTCCTGTAGGTAAGTCGGAACCTCCTTTCCATGAATGTAGGTACCTACTTCTTGATGACATCGTTTATGATGTCATAAACAGAACTAACCCCCGAATACTCAACAGAGTTGAGGACGTCTCAACTCACGGTTTTTTGACAGTTTCTGATGAAAATCTGTCAAGAAATCATCATTTGAGACGTGCTCAACTTTGAGATGCGTTTGAGTATTCGGGGGTAAGTAGGTTTACAATATTGGGGCACCGAATACATAGGCACGTCAGTCATCGATTTTAAAAATAACCGCTGACCCAATTTCCGACAATCTACTTGCAGACGTAGGTTAGTTAGAAAGAAATACCTAACTAACCTACTTGTTTCGTTTTGTGGCATTATATCCTTCAATCACTCTGACCAACCTTTCAGCTTCCTCAAGTTCTAGTTCTTTGATTTTCCTAAAACCAAAGATACAAAGATTTTTATCTATAGGTAGGTACCTAGATCTACCCAAAAAATACTTCGGAACACCATCGCACGGATACCATTTCATAGTGCACGAAACTAAGGTAGGGTATAATCGAGGCTCATAATTTCCAGAACAACATTCAGAATGCAACGGACAGACAGCCGGAAATTACTCATGGAAGAGAGGGGAACGATGAGGGGAGTAGGGAGGGTGTTGCCCGGACAACTGTGCACAAACAGAGGGTCAGAGGGAAACCCCACAACCTGGCATTAATACCGTATTAGTTGTGTAACGATTAGTCAAATGGGACATGCAATTATATGTATACTGTAGGTACCTGGGTATTTAATATAATACTGTGTGTGTGCCTCTTGGGCACATCATCAACATCATCATCATCTCTCCCCAATTGCACTCAATGTTGGCTAATAGGTCTTTTTTTCTTAGGTCTCTTCTTTATTACGCCATTCTCTCAGGTTTCTCGTGAGTTTCATCTGTTACAATAATAATGAATGGGCACTATAGCACAATATAATTAACTTTAACCAACAAACGATAATGACTTAGGTAGGTAGGTAGTTACCATATTATTATTACGAAAAAACTGTCAATTCAAGCTTGTGAACTCAAGCTTATTGAGTTCGTTCACATTGAGGCTTTTTCAAAGGGACTTTTCTTCTGTTTAGTCACTATTAAGAAACCAAAATAATTATAACATTAATGTTATTAAAAATAGTAGTTAAGTAAGTAATTTACTGTTAATTTGAATAAATTAACCATGCCGTTATGTTTTCAGGTAGTTTAATTTACCGTCTGAGAGGTGTTGACCCCGATGGCGATACGCTGAAGTTCGGCATAAGAGACCAGCTCGGTAGCAATATTTTAAGATTAGAAGCCATTTCATCCAACGAAGCTAATATTTATTTAGTTAAGGAATTAGATAGAGAGGTAAAAAATCTACTGTGAGGATTACAAGAAAATGTAAATGAAACCTATTATTTAAAAGAAATCGTTCAACACACAACTACTTTTTTTTAGATTCGTGACGAATATTCTTTTGTTCTCACACTCACCGATGGGCATTTGGGAGAAGGTAACTTCATTACACAGAGTTTTTTGTTGTTAGTGGAAGATGTAAACGATAACGAACCGATTTTTAAGCCCTATCCGTCCGCAATAACCGTAAAAGAAGATGCTCTCCCTGGAATACTAACTACTGTGGAAGCAACAGACCTTGACGAAGGGGCGTATGGACAAGTATGTAGTAATTTTAAAAAATTTAATGAGTTTTAGTTCAATGACTTAATTGCATGTAATTTCCATGCAACATTTTATTTTTCAAGGTGAATATTTATTTCCCACCTACTTACCCTTTATGGGTAAAGGCGGTAACGGTATTTGTAGCATCCCCTGGCTGTCAGTTATTTCATTAAAGTCAATGTCACTGTCATTTATTTCGCATTTGACAGATGTTTCTTTTCAAAATAAACTAACTATTCTTGGTATTTTCTTTAGGACTTTTTAAATATTTTTCTTCACTTCTAAAAATGATTTCAGGTTTTATACTACCTGCAAGAGGTCGACGGAGATGTAGAAAACTTTTCCGTACAAACTGTGAACGGGAAGGGCGTGATCCGACTTACCAAAGGCTTGGATTACGAGCGAAAGTCTCTGTATCAACTTCGGGTGCTCGCCGTAGATCGGGCGAACCAGGGTCGGGTGAACACGGGCACTGCGGCTATCTTAGTGAAGGTACAAGATGTAGAAGACCAGCCACCTGAGTTTATCGTCGCCAGTCCCGTTACCAGGATCAGTGAGGATGCGCCAATCGGAACCTCTGTTCTGCAAGGTATTTTTATTCAATAGTACCTTACTTACCTTATTTTCGGCATTAATTTTATTTTTAAAGAGTTTCCAATTTAATATAACCCTTCTCGGCACAACTGATACATTTTACTCCACATAGGTAGTTCAGGACTTTCTCAGAGATCTTATTAAAGAGATAACCTTTATAGCGATAAAGCTATAGAGATAGAAAATAAAATAAAGTTGTTGGACCATGTTAGACATATTCAAAAAATTATGAGTGAATAGGAGATTTTAAAGAATGTCTGTTATGTGAAACGAGTGTTGTATTTTTTTAAAACTAAAGTAGTACCTACCTAGTTTCATCGGCAATTAGTTTAAGGGTACTAATTAGGCTCCTAATTAGTAAAAGGATGAAATCATTATAGAAGTGAAGTAGGTAGTCTAATTTCAGATAAAATTTTATCTTTAAGTACCTCAAAAACTTCTCTGTAAATCTGAACAATTAACATTTTTCCAGTTAGAGCAATTGATGGAGACCGCGGGGTCAATAACCGGATCTCATACAGTATCATATCCGGTGGTGAAGAGCACTTTGACATTGACAGCAGCTCGGGAATAGTATATACCATCAACCAGCTTGACAGAGAGGACCCTAATAACAGCAATGGAGCTTATATTCTGGAAATATTGGTGAGAATATAAATACAAAGTAGGAAAGTTTGTATGTGTCTGATTGTTCATGGTTTGATCAAACTTATTCATTTGGAGAGAATTATTATGCCCTGGGATGCATTATTCCACTTTTTATCTAGGTACAGCACAACTATAGTCAGAGACAGAATCCTTTATTTACGTTTAATTAAGGACATTATTAATAAAAATAAGTTTTATTTCCTTAACACTTCCTAGATAGTAAGTACCTCACTAAAACTACCTAGCTGATCTGAAGCAGTGTTTCAGTTTTCACTTGTTCCAATGGTCATAAGCTCCCATTTAGTAAGCAATTGAGAGCATTTTTTTAAAATACCTACCTACTTTAATACCTAGGTACTTTTTTTGTTATTATGGGCTATGGTGTTGCAAAATAAAATTGTAAACCAAATATAAAATACTCTTTCCTTCTAGGCCACAGAAGAATCCCACATGGTATCACCTATGCCGACAGCCACTACAGAAGTCACGATCATAGTCACAGATGTGAATGATGAGACTCCTAGATTCAGAAGTGAGAGATATGTGGGCGAGATACTGGAGAATGCACAACAGAACACTCCAATCACTTTCCTGCAGGATGCTTTACCGGAAGTATTTGATTATGATCAGGTAATTACTATTAGGTAGAGGTATTATACAACACAGTATTTTATTAATGGATAATTTTCCAAAAAAAAAACCAAGCATGCTTTCTTACCTGCATCTCAAGGATGTTTTAGAAACCAAAATTAAAATCTGGAAAAAAATTGAATTCTAGAAGTTACTTTTGGAAGTTCAACCTTGTTTGTTAATACTAGAACCAACATAATGCAGATCAGCATATACACAACATCAAATTTCATTGCAATGTTTCCTAATAAGTAAGTTAGTATGAGGTAGTGGCCAACTCTTGTGACGGAAATTTTTAGGTCGCCTAAAGGCCTCTCATGGCTTAACGACTTAAAAGCTGGGACTGACAATTTAATGTGCCCTCTGAAGCACGGAAGCTCTCAGGTCGTAATGTTTCCTGATGTAACAGTATTTTGTTTTGTTTCAGGGTAAAAATGGTACATTTGAGTTGTTTCTGAGAGGCGATAATGGTATATTCGACGTGACGCCGTTCAAAGGGATAAATGAGGCATCTTTCCTCATTAGAGTCAATGACCCCTCGTTTTTGGATTATGAGAAAATAACTGTTATGAATTTCAGTCTAGTCGCCAAAGAAATTGTTGCCAAAGATCCTAAAATGAGGTAAGGTTTGCAGACAAACTATTTTTTTTTTTCATAATGCTTTATTTATACTAATTTATATTAAACTAGCGACCCGCCCCGGCTTCGCACGGGTGCAAAAGAGATAGACATATAACACCGTGGACTTTTTTGTAGACCTTTTTAAGTTGTACAATACTGTAGTACAGTCAGCGTCAAATTGATATGAGCGTCTAGAGTAGTCAAAATGATCTGAAAAATATAAAAGCAATTTGATATACGCAGTTCGAATCATCACATTGTTGTAAGCACCCAAGCCAAGGTGTCCAAAATTTCTTACTACTCATTGTTTCATTAGCGTACACCATATTATAATGAATAATATAGTGTACGCTAAACGATGACTAAAGTATTGCCATCTCTTACCATTTCATAATGACAAACAGTGACAGGGCTAACTTTAAGCAATGGCTAACTTTAGCGAACTTCCGTAGTTTTTGCGTGAAAGAGTAACAAACGTACCTAAATCTAAAAATTAAGAAATTTCGGTGAATTTAGTAAAAATTTTGAGAGTTAAGGTAAACTTTTCAAAACGTAACGACAGACGTTCACGACAACGACGTTCTAGGATTTGATCAGAATTAGCAGCGACATCTAGTTTTCAGACGTAGAATTACGTCAGAACTCCATGAATAATCAAGATTGGAAACTTATTAGACCAGTAATAATTTATGCTTCCTTTCACCGGTAATTTGACATTGACAGTTCCTTTTCCATATGTTTTGTATCATCTATTACTAATCTGTGTGTATCATCGCTGTCATATGTCAAAATAAAAGTATTCTATTTTTCATGAAAAACATGCCAAAAATAAAGAATATACAGGTAATTATGACATCAACTAAATGAGAAAAATCGGCTCTTTAATTTGATATAGGTTATGTGCAGTTTTAGACCAAAAATTGATTCCAGGTTTTCATCCCTTTTCACTCCTTTAGAGGTTGAATTTTGAAAAATCCCTTCTTAGTACACCCCTACGTACCAAGGTTTACCTACACTGAAAATTTCAAGTCTCTACGTCCAGCGGTTTAGGCTGTGCGTTGTCTGTCAGTCAGTCAGTCAGTCAGTCAGTCAGTCAGTCAGTCAGTCAGTCAGTCAGGACAAAGATTCTTATAATATAAGATTGATTAATTGACTGACTGATAATAATCTAATGTTATAACAAGTTTCTTCCAAAACAGTTCAGTGGTTATGCCATGATTGAGCTTCACTTCATTCGAATTTATGATATTCATTATATAAAAAAATTAATAATAATAAAATACATAATATGTATTTTAAGTATGTATTTAGGTACAAAAAAAAGTATATAAGTATTCTATCAGCCATCTGGTTTCCATAGTACAAGCTTTGCCTAGTTTAGTGCTAGATAGCGCTGAGTGAAATGTCCACAAATATTTTTTATTTATTTTTATACTTACCTAATAAATTATTTAAGATCTTTATTTTCTTCCAGTGTAGTCCCAATAATGGTTCACATAAAAGACGAAAACGACAACTTCCCAGAGTTCACGGAATCGCTCTACACTGTATCTGTGCCTGAGAACTGTGGGGTCGGCACCACTGTCGCTTGGGTTCAGGCCTTGGACCAGGACTCTGATAACTACGGTACTAGGGGAATTCGGTACACCAGTCTTGGTGGGAGTATAGCCAACCTGTAAGTAGTAAGGAACCATTTTTATTTTGACACCATCGTCGCGTGGGTTCAGGTAAGTATAAGCACGAGGGGCCTCTTATCGGGGCACTTTAATCAGTATTTTTAGAACTAGTGACACTAGAAGTGGTAGAACCTTGACCAAATTGGCGACATTTCCGACAGGTCAAGAGTCCCCAAAACCGACTCGCATGTATGAAGAATGTTATGAAAGCGAATGAAGCGAAAGAAGTATGTCTTGATCGTAGCAAATGGAGATCCTTGATCTCTGCCTACCTCTATAGAAAACAGGCGTGATATTATGATTGTATGTATGTGTATTTTATACTTATTTTGGCAACCTCGGTGGCTTGGCGGGCGAGTGCTCGACTGAGACGCAAAGGGCGCGGGTTCGATTCCCGCTGCGGGCGAAATGTTTTCGAATGTTGGCGAATTTCTTCCGGGTCTGGGTGTTTCAATACTATGTATCATAAGTATATATTTCCAAAAAAGTATATAAGTATTATAACAGCCATCTGGTTCCCACAGTACAAGCTTTGCTTAGTTTGGGGCTAGATGGCGCTGTGTGAAACGTCCGCAAATATTTATATATTTATTTTATTTTTCAGCCTTAACCTAAACCCAATATCAGGCGTGATAACAGTCAAGCAGGCAGGCGGAGATTCCTTCGACCGTGAACTGATAACCCGCCACTACCTCACAGTAGAGGCGAGGGACGACCTCGGCAAAGGGAACAGGAACACAGCACAACTCATTATAAATATTGAAGATGTCAATGACAATGCGCCTATATTCTTGGCTAATAAGTATGAGGCGAGGCTGTTGGAGAATGAGAAACAGTTTGAGAATCCACTGGTGCTTGAGGCGAGGGATATTGATTTGAATGGTGAGTCTAGATAATAACTAAATAACACCCAACAGTCACATACATAGTCCTGACCCCACACTAGGATTCACTGTGTCGTGGGTATCAGAAACTACGAGTACCATGGTACCACAACACCCAGACCCGGAAGGAATATTTTCAGAACATGCAAATATTTCTTCCGCAGCGGGAATCGAACCCGTGCCTCTTGCGCCTCTGCTGAGCAATCGCCCGCCACGCCACCGAGGCCGTCATTTCAGATGTCATTAGTATTTCTATGGGCAAACTTATAATCTAGAACTGAGGAGACTTAGATCTGATAAAGCGAATATTTTTCATAACTAGCTTGCTTTTCTTAAGCTTTCATCCAAATTGATTCAGCCGTTACTGTGTGATTGAACCACAACATCCAAAAATATTCACAAATGTTCGGGTTTAGAATATTCGTATTGATTCTAGATAGAACCTATCAGGAGAAATATTTAATGTAACCAAGTAATATCCGAACCATGGCATTCGATTCAAGGCGAAAGATGCTGGTTTGATAACATTATGACATACTTATGTAGAAAAAAATAGGTCATATTTAAAATGTTACTTCATATTTTCAGGTACAAAAAATAGTCACATAGAATATTCGATAGTGGGAGGAGAGTACAAAAACAACTTTACCATAGATCCCAACCACGGAATCATCACACCTAAGGATGGGTTGGATTTTGAACAAATACCCGGAGATAACAGCAATATACGACCCATACATTTGACTGTAAGTCAGACATAAAGATGAAATAAAATCGACAAAAATATATGTCTCGCTCCCTTTGCTTGTACTATGGAGCTAAATAAATAACGGTTTAATAATTATATTAAGTCATCTATTGAGAGCACTGGTAATCTAGTTGGTAGGGACCCCCGCCTTCCGATCCTAAGGTCGTGGGTTCAAAGCCGGTCGTGTATCAATGGATTTTTTCTGTGCGAAAAATTTATGTGCGCTAGTACCAGTACTCTCAATCGGTGAAGGAAAACATCATGAGGAAACCCGCGGCTTAGCCAGCTCCGCACATATTGACCATGTCTTTCCTGTGGACAAGGCCGACTAAGCTGATAGGATAGTATAGGTGCTGGGCAAGCCTACTCCATCTTAATTCGTCCCGGGCACTACAGCGTCCCGTTTGTGAAGGTAAAAGTTGCCTTCTGACGCTGTATAAATCATCTGTATATATTTATTATTATACGTTCATTAAATTTGTTTGTCCCTAGGTCAGAGCGCGTGATTTCGGCGTACCTCCCCTCTCTTCCACAGTGCCAGTCACTATTTACGTTCAGGATGTCAACGATCACTCGCCGCTGTTCCAACAGATGCTGTACAAACGGTCCATACCCGAGGACTTACCTGGAGGAACTAGTGTGTTAGAAGTAAGCCAATTTGGACTCTACAGTATATAGATAGAGATTGTTTTTGTGGTCATCCGGGCCTCCCTCTCTTTCTGGCCCCGGTCTCGATATACGTGCAGAATAGTTCCAACAGATGCTGTACAAACGGTCCATACCCGAAAACTTGCCTGGAGAAACTAGATAGATAGATAGATAGATAGATAGAAAATTCTTTATTGCACACAAGAATGTACATAGGCGAACTTAATGCTAATTAGCATTTTCTTCCAGCTAACCTTTGTGTTGTTTGGAGAAAAAGTGGAGACAGTGCATTGTAGAAAAAATGCTATAAGAAAAATAATAATAACTAGTGTGTTAGGCTAAGGCAATTTGGGCTCTACTGTATGTTAGATAGAGGTTATCATTTCAGAAAGCTCAAATGAGTATGCAATAGCAGATTTGCTCACCAAAATCGATGTAGAACTCTCTTGTTAGTAAATAATATTTGTTCTGCAATGTTTCTTCCGAGTTGCGCGTGGCTGTTGTGTTAGTTTCTGATACCCACGTCAAAAATCAGTGTGAGGTCCAAACTATGTATATGACTGTTTGGTATTACTTGTTTTCCAGGTAAAAGCCAGAGACGCGGACGGTTCGTCGCCGAACAACCGTTTAGTGTACAGAATACAGCGCGGGGCGAGCGACAAGTTTGTGATAGACTCGCGATCCGGGGTAGTATCCGTCGCTAATGGATCGACGCTAGACCCGGATAAAACTACCCCCAAGAATACTAGATATACTCTGACCGTGGTAAGTACATTTTATTTGATTGCAGGGTGTAGCTTTCGTTGAAGTTGAGCAACATTATGCGCGGTCACAATTTAGATGGGTGGCCGCAAGTGGCATTACGAGGTGAGCGCTTCCGCGCTTCGGAGGCCACGTTAAGTTGTCGATCCCGGCTTTTAAGTCGTTAAGCCATGACGGAGGCCTTTAGGTGGCCTAAAAACTTCGTCATAAAAGTTGACAACTAGCTCATAAGAACTTACGAGATTTTGCGACGATTCGCAATATCGCAGTGGAATGGTCGCATCAGTGTGTTAAGATAACATACATAAGGCGAAACAAATAAATATCGTAAAATCGGTATTGCCGGTATCGGTATCTTAAGTTGAAGGCGGAAGTTAACTATATTTTACATTGTTAGCTTTGGACATTTGCTATTATTATTTTTTTAATAAAGAAATACGGAATCATTTCAAGTATTTGGTGATTGTTTGCAGATAGCTATAGACGGCGGTATAGGCGACCAACAGTTGAGTGCGGCTGTGTTAGTAAACATTACGATAGTTGACGTGAACAATAAGCCACCTGTGTTAGTAGAGCCCGGCGCCATCAGTGTGAAAGAGAACACACAGGTAATTGAATAAAGGCTGATTTTTCGCCTTAGTTAATTCCTCACTCAGTCTCGAATAGCTGAAACTTACAGTCTCAAAAGTATTTAAGAATATTATTATTTACAAAATAAATATCGCTTCTCTCCCCGAGCATGTCGTAAAAGTCGACTAAGGGATAGTATCCTCTCCAACATGATGAGATACAATATGCAAGTATTCCCAAGGAGGGTTGACGTCAGGCAGGCGGCCGGTCATAAAACACCTTAGCCAAAACTCTTACAGCATGATCCTTGGATCATGCTGTGCCGACCCCACATAGAGTGGGATAAGGGCAGGAAGATGATGATGATGATATTATTTACAAAATACAAAAGAAACAAACAGTAGCTAGTTCATTCGACATTTATTTTCAGCCTTCTTTGTTTAGTTTCGTTGCAATTCTACTATTTAGGTAACCTAATGGAAGAAAAACTTCTTAATTTTTTTTCCCACAATTCCCACAGGTTGGAACTCAAATCTACCAAGCCCAGGCTCATGACCCGGATGACCAGCCGGTACTGCGCTACTCCATTGATAAATCCGGTAGTTCCGCTCGCAACGAGGACGGAATACCAATATTGGACACCGAGTATGACTATCTGTCGTTGTGGGACTTGAACGCTGTTGATGGCTCTCTGAAGGTTATCAGGTACGTAAAAAAATACTTTTAAGTATAAATAGGCCAAAATTCTAACGGCCAACCAAACAAAGCTACTACATCATCATAGAAAGCTACTCTATCGAAAAATCCGGTAGTTCCGCTGACAACAATGACGAAATACCGATACACCGAATCTGTCGTCGGACTTTCGCTTTTGTACACAACAATATATAGTATTGCATAGTTTGTACATAAGAATTTTAGTTGAGAATATTTTCTTGTTTCATACTTTTTAGAGCGTGATATTGCAGTAGTCGTGTTCTAGTTTTTAAACGAGAGCACTGGTTGTCTAGTGGTAGTGACCCCGCCTTCCAATCCTAAGGTCGTGCGTTCGAATCCGGTCGTGCACCAATGGATTTTCTGTTCGAAAAATTGATGTACGCTATAGCAGCACTCTCAAACGGTGAAGGAAAACATGGAGAGGAAACCGGTATGTAAAGTTTGAAAATTTGTATCAAAAGGAGCCTATTTGAAGCGTACTTAAAATCCTTTCGCCACACTGGTTCGAAAAGAACTAGTGACACGAGTAGTAGTTGTAGTTTTTGAACATACTTTTTATTTCGAAACGAATTTCGATTCGAACCAACCAACCGTTTTGAATTCGCATCCACGCAGAACCTTCCAATCAAAAGGTCTGGGTATTTCCCAACGAATCAAAATAGGTTACCTATAATAGGATTCATAGATTTGTTTGTATATTCCCAGGCTAATAGACCGTGAGAAAGTAGAAACAATCCGGCTCCTAATAACAGTAGAAGACATGGCAGCTATAGACGGCGGTCCTCCACAAACCGCCTCGGCCATCCTCACAATCACTGTCCAGGATGAGAACGACAACAACCCCGTATTCAGAAAGGCGTACTACACGGCCTCCATCGCTGAGAACTCGAAGAACGGAGTGGGGATTGTGAATGTGGTTGCCGATGATGCTGATAGGAATAGGACGATGACGTATTTTCTTGAAGGTATGTTGAAGACCAGAAAGATTATCTACCTATTAGGCCTTAGCTAAGATTAAAGGTCCTTTGATTTTTTGATTTTGTGACACATGATGATGATGATGATAATGGTGGTGGTGGTACCATTTTAGTCTACGAAAACTAAAAAAGTCTAAATAAGTTTTGTTATCATATTAGTTAGTTAGTTGAGAATGGCTTCTTACAGACGCCATATTGAATTCTTGCCACTACTCTAAAACTTCACTCATCATCCAAACGAATCCAACGACACCTCATTTGTCAAAATCCATCCAGCTATTTGGTCTACCATAGGAGCTTCAACCATAGGAATGCACAAACACACACATACTACATTTATTCTTATTCTTCTTCGCAGTTGGGTAAAAAGTCTTACTACAAAAATGTTTTACAGGTCAAGAAGAACTTCTAAGCATGGTTCACATAAACAGTGCAACTGGTGAAGTAGTGGTGGCGAGTAAGATTGATCACGAGCTGCATCCGTGGATAAACCTCACCGTGAGGGCTGTTGACAGCGGCGTGCCTCCGAGATATACTTTTGCGGATCTATTTACCCAGGTACACAATATAGTCTGATAAATAAATTAGATTCACCATTTTCAAATAATGGTGGGCTTCCATCTACTGTCAATTTAATACACATGTAAAAATATAAAGTTTACACCCCACTGAGAGATGAAATGCTCATTGTGAGATTGGTTCTCAATGAGCTTCTCATCTCTGCTTCTCATAACTACTTATTCGAAAACATTACGTAGAAAAAAAAAAAGAAAAAAAAAATTTTGACAAGAATAATTATGTTTTACTTGGGTATTTTGTTCTTGCCAGAAATTCGGGGTCACTCCCTGTTGGTTCTTTAATTTTGATTAAATTATAAAACAGATCATCAAAGTAAATAAGGTAGGTCATAGTTGAATTAGAATGAATTTTTCGACTCATTGCAATGTTTATTTTGCAGGTTCTAGACGAGAACGACAATAACCCGGTATTCGAGTCGTCCGCTTACGAGTACATAGTGAGGGAGGACATCGAGCCGGGCGCCACAATTGCGACCATTGTCGCTACCGACGCCGACTCGGGCGACTACGGCAGGATCACTTATTTACTAGACCGGACCTCTACACAGGTACCATCAAAATGTTAAAATTTTAAATCCAATCTCATTCGTCTTATCAAATCGACAGACGCGAGGGTCGTTGCCTCCAAACAGATAAAGTTCCTATGAGCTAGTGGCCATGGCCAACTCTTGTGACGGAGTTTTTAGGCCGCCTAAATTCCTCCGTGCTGACTTAACGACTTAAAAGCCGGGACCGACAATTTAACGTCTGAAGCACGGAAGCGCTCAGCTCGTAATGCCACTTGCGGTCACCCATCCAAATTCTGACCGCGCACAATGTTGCTTAACTTCAACGATCGATCACGAACGTCTAAGCAAGCTACGCCACGCGATCTGTTCTACATAGTTTCTTTGTAAAATTGCGGATTATTTTTTAGTAGGCTGAGTATTGATGTTTATTACTTTCCCAGGGCAAGTTTGTGATAAACCCCGATACTGGCGCGTTGACCGTAGCTTCGTGGTTAGACCGTGAAACTAAAGCTGCCTACACACTAGTAGTGGAGGCTTGGGACAACTACCAGCTCGGACATCGCGGCAGCGACAGTAGAAACGCACACAAGCAGATTGCGTGAGTAATATCCATGTTTATTGTTATTAAATTTGTTTTCGAATCAGTCTATTGACGCAGAGATGTAGCCTAAAAGCTGTACCCAAGTCACTCAGTGTTTAAAGAAGTCACTGAACGCTAAGTGCATAAATAATGGCTATGTGGATACGACTAGTACGAATTTGCATCAAATCGCATAATTATTTTCGTACGCGTATATATGTATCCCGGTTTGCTACTACAAGTATTTGATATTTTTACGTTTCAAAATTAACCTTATCATGATATTCCTGAATATACGTATGGCCAGCAGTAAGACAATTTGAAATTTTCTGATTCGGATTTTAAAATGTAATTTTTCCTCCAGGATCCATTTAGAAGACGTGAACGACAACGCCCCAATACTAAACCTTCCAGAGGACTGTACGTCTATAACGGAGTTCCACAACCATCGCGAGCCGATAGTCGCCGTGTCCGCCACTGACGCAGATGACAACAATTCACCAAATGGACGCGTTCAGTTCCACTTAGTAGGAGGGAAAGGACACGGTAAGAGATGGGAACTAGCTTTTTAGCACCTGATAACTGTACGATTACAATCTATCGAAATACGGAAACTTAATTGGTCCCCTAGCTCTATGAATAGTTAAGTATAGACATAGTAGGAATTAGGGTCGCCGCACACGGGCCAAACGCGACAGCCACAAACGCCACCGAGAGAAGCTAGAAGCGGCCACTAAAGTAGCTGAAGCGGGCGACAGGCACTTGTGGCCGTTGGTCGACACTTGCGATGCGTACGTGTGTTGCCTTCGACTCGAAAAGGTTAACTGAGGTAAAGGAGAGAGGGGTGAGGAATCGCGCAAGTGGCGTGTAGCGGCATTTTGTGTCGGCGTTTAGTGGCTGGTGCGGGCTACAAGAAGCGAGCAGCGTCGATTTGTACCGTGAACCGTGTGCGGCGAGTCCATATAAAATTTATGAAAACTACAGGAAATATGCCTGTGGCCGCGTTTTGTGGTTGCGGCCGAAGGCCCGTGTGCGGCGACCATTAGCTTCTTCCTACTGCTCTTGTGCGAATTCGACTCGCATTTGACTGGTTTTATTTTTTTTGCCAAATTCGATACTAGGCTGAAATGATGATACTGATTTATCCCTTTACAGATTTATTCCGTTTCGAGCAAGTTGGTGGCGACGCGAACACTGGCCGTCTGTTCGCGAGGCAATCTCTCAAGGATCGCTTCGGGAACTACACTCTGACTGTGGAGGCGAGAGACCTCGGCACCCCTACTAACGCAGTCAGAGCGGAGCTAAGGTTGTGTGTGGCCGATTATAATGATCACGCACCTGTTTTTGTTCATCCCAGGCAGAATGACACTATAAAAGTACCTGAGGTAAGAGACAGACTATTGAAGCAGATATGGTACCCGTGGTAATAAGAGACACAGACTATAATTTCCACTAAGTTTTCTGAGCTAAGAGAAACTACGATAATAGATACTTGAGTTCGTTATAATGAGAGCACTGCTGGTCAAGTTGGTAGTGACCCCGCCTTCCGATCCTAAGGACTTGGAGTCAAATCCGGTCGTGTACCAATGGATTTTTCTGTGCGAAAAATTTATGTGCGCTGTCCCAGTACTCTCAAACGGTGAAGGAAAACATCGTGAGGAAACCCGCGGCTTAGTCAGCTCCGCACGTATTGACCATGTCTTTCCTGTGGACAAGACCGACTACGCTGAGAGGATGGAATAGGTGCTGGGCAAGCCTACTCTATCTTAATTCGTCCCCGGCACT
This sequence comes from Scotopteryx bipunctaria, assembly GCA_949320045.1. Classification (NCBI taxonomy): domain Eukaryota; kingdom Metazoa; phylum Arthropoda; class Insecta; order Lepidoptera; family Geometridae; genus Scotopteryx; species Scotopteryx bipunctaria. The sequence goes on along the minus strand of OX439450.1, from coordinate 3,675,204 downwards.
ACAGCGTCCCGTTAGTGAAGTAAAAGTTGCCTCCTGACGCTGTATAAATCATTTACTGTAGATGGTAAAAAGGCCTTATTTTAATGCAGAAATTAGTGGCCAACACTTGTGACAGAGTTTTTGGGCCACCCTCCGAAGCACGGAGCACGCAAACGGTCTAAAGTAAGTTGATGTTATTAATGAAGTATGATTATCTTGTTACAGAACGCAACAATAGGCACAGTGGTGGTGACAGTGCGCGCAATTGACGCAGACATTGGCGCGAACGGCGCGGTTAGATTTAGACTGAGAGATTCTCTGCACTTCTCTATACACGCCGCCACTGGCGCTTTGAGGACTGTCCACTCTCTGGATAGAGATAAACAGACTACATACAGAGTAAGTAGATGGTAAATTTTATCCTAGTCTCTGTGGCGTAGCGGGCGAGTGTCCGAATGAGACTCAAAAGCTGCGGGTTCGATGCAGCGGGATAAATGTTTGCATGATCTGTTTTCTGGGTGTTATGGTATTAAATCTTACTTTCTAATACCTATGACACCTATGGTTAGAACTATGCATGCATATGACTGAGTAAATTCCAAAATCCAGAACGCTGGCCGCATTGCGACGCTGTACATGTCAATACGATCCGTTGAGCCAAATCACATGTCAACACAACTCCATAACACTTGGACGAATTTGAATGAAACTCGTAAATAGCATTATTGGCTTTTTCGTCGATGGCAAAAGCTAGTGTGACATACTCGTAAGTCGTAAACGTAAAAATATTTTTTCTTTAAGAAATTCATGTAATTTTTTTTTTCAGCTACGAATAGAAGCGTACGATCTCGGCCTACCCACACCACTGAGCTCCTTCCTAGACCTCACAATCTACGTACAAAACGTGGACAACTACCGCCCACGCTTCCCTCATAGGCACATGTATCTAAACATTAGTGAGAACGTTCTAGAATACGAAGTTTACTTGCCCAGTGTGATAGAGAGAGACGAAATTGATAGAGGGGATGAGCCTATGCTACCGGTCTGCTATTATATTGTTGATGGCAATGACGGGACGTTTGATCTGCATACGAGCACTCATAAGTATGATTTTTTGCATATTTACGGCATAAGCGTACGAGAGCACTGGTGGTCTAGTTGGTAGTGACCCTGCCTTCCGATCCTAAGGTCGTGGGTTCAAACCCGGTCGTGTACCAATGGATTTTTGTGCCTGTGGATCAAAATGTCAAAACTTCTTTCATATTTACAATTGACTTTACACATTTTTACCTTTACTTTGACCAATTGAGCTTACTTTCAGATTATCAACGCGGAAGCCTCTTGACCGTGAGTCAAAATCCCAATACACCCTCACGATCCTAGCTTCCGAAGACTGCGTCAACGTGCCCAAGTATCAAGAAGGTTCAGACTCTGTCAGCACTCTCAAAGTGCACGTCAAAGTGACAGATGTCAACGACAACCCGCCAAAGTTTATCAGCAAAATATTCACGGGAGGTATTACTACTGAGGCCGACTTTGGCATCGAGTTTATGCAGATCAAGGTAAATCCTACTAGGTAACGTTATAAAATATGAAAGTTTGTAAGGTACAGTTAGGTACCACAAATATTGTGCGCCTCGGCAAACTTCGTGCTTTGTATGAAGACCGAATTTGTCCGAATATATAATTAAAATAATAACTGAACCAACCCTTTAAAAAAAACAATGTACATAATTTTTTAACATCTATACTTATTACATAATCATCATCGCGTTAGTTCGTATTCAAGAAGCTAGACGAAAATGGTTTATGCGCACAATATTTGTGGTACTACTGTATATTGTACCTCAATCATAAGGTTACAGCTGAACGGATTTGAGTGAAACTTGGAATATACATAGTACGTGTGCTAGAATATCATATAGGCTAGTTTTTATCCGAGTACAACGCGAGCGTAGCCGTGGGCAGAAGCCAGTATATAATACAACGTAGAAGGCGGACTACCTTCCAAGGTTTCTTATTAAAAATAAAGAGCGGGGGTTATTACTGAGGCGGGTTTGGTTATCGATTTTCGCAGTTCAAGGTAAGTACAGAGCTATTTCTATAAATATTCGATTAGTATCGGTTTGTACAGCACTCAGCAGCTCTTATGGCAGAGTATGCGAATGAAAGAGATGGCATGAGGCTTGAACTAAAGTTTCTCTGACCTTCTTTGGGAGTAGGGATAGATAAACATCACATAAAAAATATGAAACATACATATCATATCCGTATCGTAGGCCCACGGACAGACGGAAGGACGGACGAACGGACGGACGGGCGGTGGCTTAGTAATAGGTCCCGTTGGCACCTTTCGGGTAAGGAACCCTATAAAGCTCCGTGGTCGTCAAATATTTGCATGTACTGCATATATTTCGTCCTCGGTGGTGATTGCTCGGCGGAGACGCAAGAGGCGCGGGTTCAATTCCCGCTGCGGAAGAAATGTTTGCATGTTCTGCAAATATTTCTTCCAGGTCTGGGTGTTGTGGTACCATGGTACTCGTAGTTTCTGATACCCACGACACAGGGAATCCTAGTGTGGGGTCAGGACTATGTATGTATGTGGCTGTCTAGTGTATTGTATTGTGTAGCTAATGTCACTAGTTCCTTAGAACCAGTGTGGTGAAAGGATTTAAGTTTGGCTCGAAAAGGCTCCTTATATTTTTTCTGTTCCACAGGCTATAGACGCTGACGAGGGCGAAAACGCAAGAATAAGCTACTACCAATCAGGAGAAGTGAAGGAAACATTGACAGAAGGTTTGGAGAACTTGGCAGTTGCACCGTTTTTGGTCAATGTGGAGACAGGAGCTGTGTCATTGAACTTTGACCCGCAGAAGGGTATGAAGGGGTATTTTGATTTTAAGGTAATTCATTTCCTAATGAAGAAATTTTCTGTTTCCGAAACTATAATATTTTAGAATTTGAGGGTGATGTTTTGTAGAAGAAAGTCTCAGAGTCCAATATATGCCCGATGCTAATATTGTAATAACGAATCTGAGAATCTCACATATTCCGAATCTGGATATCACAAAGCGCCATATATTTTTTGTCAGAAAAACAACGTTGCGAAGTAATGAACGATCCGTCGTCCGTTAGTAAAATATTGGAATCGAACATCAATATTAAACCTTGTAAATTATGCTAAATGACTCAATTAATGCTACAAGGAAAATTATTGTGTCATAGTAATAGGTAGATACTACCACGCTCGTCGTGTAGGTGGTACTGAGTATTTATATGATTGTTAGTACAATGTTGCGTTTTCATTTGACTTTCCTTACAATGGTTTATTTATGATATTTGAAATTGAAATCCAACAAAGTCCACATAATACATGCCTGCAAGTCAATTGTCAGTGTCATATTAACTGACCCACCTTACAGGTCTTAGCTAACGACACAGGCGGTCTCAGCGACGAAGCACATGTATTCATATACCTACTGAGAGAGGATCAGAGAGTACGATTTGTTCTACGTTCACACCCTTCGGAGATCAGGGACAGGATACACATGTTTCGCGAACAGCTGGCCCGCGTCACGAGCTCTGTCGTCAATGTGGATGATTTGAGGGTAAGTTTAAATTCAACAACAAACTCGCTGTAATTTGTTGGCACTCTTCGAATCTAACTTGTTGATAATGTCCCAACTCGCAACTAAATTTTATAAATGATAAAATTACTAGCTGCCACCCGCGGCTTCGCTCGCGTGGTACCCGGATAAAAAATAGCTTATATGTTCATCCAGTACATGTACCTACTATGTATATACCAAGTTTCATTCAAATCCGTTCAGCCGTTTAGGCGTGATTGAGCCACAAACATCCAAACATCCTCACAAACTTGCATTTATAATATAAGTAAGATTGTTTTCTATTTGACATTAATTCATACCTGAATCTGCAATTTTTATGGGCGAGGGCAAGAATGAATGATGTTATTGAAAAACCGCCTTCATTCCCATCGCGTTTCTGTACAAATTGTACGCCAGAACAAGTTAGAAGGAAGGAACATTAGTGAAGGGCGGGCTAATGTTTTAAAGTTTTGGCTAGCTAAATCTAACTGCCTCCTAAAAATCCCCACAGGTGCACGAGAACAAGGATGGATCAGTGGATAACACTAAAACTGATTTGTACCTCCATTTGGTGAATGGAGACGACCATTCAGTTCTAGAAGTAGAACAAGTATTGAAGATTGTGGACAAGAATATTGAGCAGTTGGATAATCTGTTCAAGGTATAAGTTCACAAATACCGCTATTGATTTATGTTATTGTTTAAGGCTACTCGACGCTAGATGGCGTTAATACGTCTGGAAAACAACTTTTACTAATTTCTATTTAGCGTTTTTTATTACATTTGAGAATAAATGGGGAAGGATCTCTCGATTTCCTGTGTATAAAATAACCATTAAATGATATCAAGGCTACTGTTTTAACATATCTAAACTCTTTCATAGCTTAAATCTATATGATGTAGTGTGGAGGCTAATATGGATTTTTGATGTCCACAAAACTTGATGATTTTGTACTGTATAGGAATTATATTATAATTTACAAAAATGTTTAAACGGGTATAATTTTCACATTCAAGTCCCATCCAAGGCAGACAAGGTGAAATACCTCGCGTGTTCTTTTTTATCCCAAATAAAAATAAATCTAAAATCTAAATGCTGTAAACCTCTATGTATCAGGACTTCAATGTACTGGACACGCAACCAGCTGAGTACCAGCCGTTGACCGCTGAGAGTCTGTCCAGCAACCAGACCGTGTTCTGGCTGGTGTGGACCTCCCTCTTCCTCGCCGTGCTGCTAGTGCTGTCCATAATGACGTGCCTGTCGCAACGCGCCGACTATGCAAGGCGGTTGAAGGCGGCCACGGCTACTGCTTATTGTAAGTTTCGGGCAGTTCCCATATCTTCTATGGAACATGACATCTTCTTCCCAGCCTTATCCCACTCTGTGTGGAGTCGGCACAGCATGATCCAGGATCATGCTGTAAGAGTTTTGGTTAAGGTGTTTTATGACCGGCCGCCTGCCTGATGTCAACCCTCCTTGGGAATACTTGCTTATCTTATCATGTTCGAGAGGATACTATCCCTTAGTCGACTTTTGCGACATGCTCGGGGAGAGAAGCAGCTGGACGCATTCTATGTTTTTTCTTAACTCCCAGTCCAGCGAAGAACTATGAACCATGACTTCATTGGACAGAATATATCTTTTTCTTATTTTGTACTATGGAAAATGTAATACCATTTTGTTCTATTGCATAAAACTCTGGTGAAAAGCTAGTGTGTAGTTCTATGGAAAAAATAGGGAAATGTGTTATTTTGTTCGATGACGTATGTTCCATCTCCAACAACTCAAGTTCAGTGACCAAAACAGAAGCATCTAGATTAGGCGAGTTTATGGCTCGCTGCCATTTTCACTTCGTCAATTGTCGGAGTTCGCTCCTAAACGCGCTATCTATTCAAATTACATTGCAGACAAAATCTTTCCGAAACAGCATAAAAATAGAAGTCACAGTCGGCTGGCCCGAACAATCAACTGCGATCATCTGGGTCATTGCCATTTATTTTCACTTATCACTTTTTACGCATCTACTTTGTTCGCAGCGTCGCCGACAGCTGGCGAGTCTGACATGACCATCCGTAGTTCCGGAGGGCGAGTGCCAAATACAAACAAACATAGTACAAAAGGATCCAACCCAATATGGCTGCATGCTTACGAAAACGACTGGTACAAAAACGACGACCAACTCAGCCGCTCCGAACGTGACTCCTTAGACGAAAACGCCGTCGACCAGGACTTGTCTAACGAAAAACCCTATTTCATCACAACAGGAGCTTTCCCTTCAATAGAGTCGAATGAAACGGAACCGCAAACGAATCAAGCAAAGTACGACTTTTACCAGCAACTGGAGCAAATGAAAAACGCAAAAAATATGGAAACGACTGAATTGTAATTTTAGATAATCGTAATTTGCCTTTGTAAATTATGTACCTACCGTAGACGATTTATAATAAATATAATGGTCTTGTATATTTCCTTATTGATTGATTTATAAATACTTACCTAATCATCATAAGTAGGTACTTGCAGTCCCCTGCTATAAGAGGTAGGTAAAGTAACGAATGACGGTGATATAACATTACAATAAACATGAGTAAGTAAATCTGTTTTTTTTAGTTTTTGTCTAGGAATTACATAATTGAGGCACCATTTTGAAAGATTAGGAAGGAGTAGTCAGTAGGTATAATAATCATCACTGAATCAGTAACTAACTAGGTACTGATAATGATAGAGCTTAAGATATTTATCTAAGGAGTAATTTAAGTCAGTATTTGTGGGTCAGAACTGTTTCAGGCTGCTTTTATTACCTACCTAATCGATAAAATCGATAATCGCGGCGAAAGATAATCATCACCATCATCACTGAATCGGCAATTATTGATAGGTAATAGAGCTTATGATAATTATCTAACCAATATTCCAGAGTACTTTATAGGTAAGCAGGTCAGGTAAGTTGATCTTATTGCTAAACCTTGAACCTAGTATTTTTTTCAGAGGTAAGTTTAGTTATGCACCTACATTCTAAGTTAGCAGTCTTGATACCATATTTCTCCGAAAAGTTATTCTTCACTTTTAGTTTGACGTACGAATGACGCACCTGTAATTCAGCCAAACTGGAGGTAGGTATAATTTATGTAACAAACCGCCCATACTTAACCTAATTTTCATTACATGTTTATGTAAGTTTAAGTAGGTAGTTAGTTAAGTTAAGGTGTAAAAACTTATGTTGCGTGGCTTATTTACCTAAATCTAAAGTGATTTCATCGTAATAACGAAAAATACGCGACGGTTTGACGGACGCGACATAAATTGTAACCCCAGTTTGGCTGAATTATAGATGTACCTAGGATAGAATAATTACTGAACCCAGGAAAAGGTCAAAGCGCTGTAGACAGATTATAATTTTACTAGTAGGTAGTTCGCTCCGAACCTCAACTCTTGACTCGAACGGCGACCTGAGGTTTATTGTACTTAGGTACATACACCTTATTTATGTACAAGTTCTTTTAAGACCATTGTCTATTCTAAATGTCTTGATTATAGTACAAAATTTAGACTTTTCTTTTTTATACCGCTATCTTGCTAATATCCAGTCTAACCTGAAATTCGAAGACATCGAAACTAAAAAAAAAGAGAACTCAGTTTGCAAGTTTTATAAAAAATACTTTTTTCGTTGTATTTCAAAAACGATTACATCCTAGCATAAAAACAAAAACCATTTTGGAATGTACAAATAAAGTTCACTATATTTTTTTTACCCTCTTAGAAACTCAATATCTTTACAACTTCTTCACCGATTAATCTCATAATGCTTAGCAGTACCAGCAAATCTTCATAGTGCTATCTATTGGCCTACCAAGTTTCATACAAATTGGATTAACGGTTCAAAGTTATGCTCTAACAAACATACAACGCCAAATCAACAAAGTTGCCACTGAGAAATTAGCTCGATCAATTGTTATGATTTAGAGCTTTATAAAATAGGTACCCAAGTCTTCGATCAAAAATATAGAAGCGAATGCTTATCGAGCGAATACAGAGAGTATAGCAAGTTGATCGAAAGCGCTCATTGGATGTCACGTTTTCATACAGCAGTATGTCTCTACCATCGAGGTCTCTACCTACCCTATGCGTCGACTCTCACTCTTACTATAGTAGTGAGGACGAGTGAGAAAGCAATAGCTTGTCAATGAAAAGTGTAGGTTCAAGTAGAGCTCTATAGAAAGCCTACGTCTACGTTTCATTGATAAGCGATGAGCTGTACCGGGGATGTTATGTATGAAAGATGACGTCACGCCTTTATAACAGATCCCTAAATAATCATTATGTTCTGTGGCCATTTACATTTTTTACTAGTCGCTAGCGCGGGTAGTCTGGGAAAACTCGATGTTAGTTACTGATCGTTCCTAGACATGATAGACAATAATAAAATGTTCTCTAAGTCCAGGAAGTTGCCTAAATAAAGCTCAGCTATTATTTACATACACAATAATTTATTGTTTCTTACAATTTAGTGAAGCTAAAATAGTACAAGTTGTTGATTGATTACAATTAAAAAAAGCTTTGAATTTAATCTCTCAGTCTGTGTCAACCAAGTAACGTAAGCTTCCCTGCCGGCAGCTGGCCTGAACACATCGTAATGCCACGTACGCCTCAATGCTTTATCAAAGTTTTCCGCTGTTAGTCCAAAGGAAACAAGGAAAGGATAGTGAACGGGACATTTATGGAAATCACAACGCAGATATCCTTACAACCACAATATATATTAGATAAAATTATAATATAAAGATCGCCATATTGAAAAAAATCTAGATTATTCGTAACTTATTACCTTATGAGATACACTGTAATTTATACTGCATGTCGTTACTATTGGAGCGTTTTCCATTTAAATATTGTGGATGAAAAGAAAACTGACCGATCAACGACAGTCTGTAGCACGCTACATTTACTAACTTAAAAAAAGTGTTTCAAGTAAAAAAAAAATAACACTCACTCGACTCTGTCAACGAGCTCATTTTGTAATACCACTTACTTACATTACCCAAAATGTTCTTAACACTTATGAGCTTTACTTACATTCCATCGACAAATTCCTAAGAGAACCAGACAAGTGAATAGCAAATAACGCTCCATTTCCTAAAAATATGGCTATTGTACAATTTCACAATGCAATTTAGATCTAGTTAAAGTACAAATAGTTTTAGGAATTACATAAGTAGAATGATGTAAATTAACTAAATATGACTTTAACTAAAGTGAAACACCTACTGACATGACATTGTAGCAAAACGTAATTTTGCACTTATAGAAAAGTTCTTATCAGATAAATCAGAACCTAATTGCTCTAGATAAAGGTGTTTACTTAGATGCATTAAATTCGCGCTCAAAATTACCAGAAACGACGAAAATTAGGCAAACTCTAAATGACCATAAATATTTTACACATTTCCAGTAAATTTAGACTTGATAGGGACGAGGACGAAAGGATAGTGGGAGAGGGAACATGGGAGTGAGGCTGGGAGTAGGGCCTGGGCTGTGGCGATGTGTGTGTATGTTTCTGATGTCACTATTGACTCTCACATGGCATACTTCCTTGTCCACTCGCGTGCTAGTTCATTGTACTTTTCTCTGTCAGTTTTGTAGATCCTAGCAATTTCTGGCACCAAGGGGTCATCTGGGTTTGGATCGCATAACAGTGAGCAGATTGAGAGCAACACTGAAAAACAAACAAAACAAAATTAGAATATATTGAATCAAATCAATCAGGTACTAGCTATAGCCTTGCAAATGAAATGTAACAATAATTTAAAATATATTCACAGAAAAAATAATACAAACTCAAGCTCTAATAAGCTAAGCTAAGCTATTGATTTTTTCTCATGCCAAGAACACACACCACTTTCTACTCTATTTTTAACAATAACCTCGAATGAATTTTCAAGTACACACATGGAAAGCTGTCCATAACACTAATTGCTATGGCAACCTTCCCTTTCATGTTTAGAAAAGGGTTTTCAGGCCCGTATTAATTATTTAACACAAAATATTCATGCATGTGAATATGTCATATTCGTGAATGCTTTGTGGCATCTCCTTCGTTACCAATGTCATCCTTAAACTCACCCAGGTATGTACAGAACAGAAAGGAATTAATGGAAACAGAACGAGCCCGGTTATGTAGGATAAGGCAGAGAGCCCCTACAGTGGATGAAGTTATGTAAAAATAAATGCAAAATTGTGTTGTTTCATAAAGTAACAGGGCAATGACCGACATGTTCTTTTGTGATTTTTTTAGAGATAGTCAAGGGACTACAGAGTGACAGGCTACTATTATCCGGGCACCATGTGAGCAGGGCCGTGGGCGGAAGCTAATAATATTAATAAAAATTACCTTTGGATATGGTTAGAGCTGGTGACCACTGAGCGCGCAGAATGTCAAGGCAAATGGAACCATTACTGTTTATGTTGGGGTGATAAATACGCGTTGTGAATGCAACTTTTGGTGGTTTGAACGGGTAGTCTGTTGGGAAATGTATGGTGAGGAAGAACACGCCTCCCTGGTAAGGACTGTCAACCTGAAACAAAAAGCATTTTGTTGATGAGTTTTTCCTGGCAGAGTGTTATTACAGTACAATACAATGTTATAAAATGGTAGCATAAGGGAAAAAGTATATAAACAAAGATATGATCTAAAATGTTTATAACAATATTAAAAGGTTATAGTAAAAAGTGTGGTTGAGGCTATTTTTTATCAATATTGATATTGTATTATAAACTAAATAAAAAACTGTGAATGGATAAGTATAATTGAGAGTAAAGATGTACTTACTGGTCCCATAATTGTGGCTTGCCAATGGAAAACTGAAAATAAGAAAAGTTTTGATTAGTAAACATGCCAGTTTTTATGACTTTGAAGTAAAATAAAATTCTGCAAGCAGGTACTAATTTTCTCTTGCTATTCATTCATTTGGGACATAAAATACAGAATTATGATGGTGCATTGATTTATGCAAATTACAGAATGTCCCAATTCTTACAATGGCAATAAAGGACATTTGGATGTTCCAATTTAGACAGCTGAAGCATTGTAGAGATTAAGCCGGACTCCCCAACTCAAAAAAGTTTGCTGTTCCATAAATAGTACCCATCTACATGGGCATGCAAGTAGTATCTATATGACTAATATTTTGATCTGCACAAGTTCACTGACCTCTTTTTGGTCATGGTGAAGTATGAAAAATGATTAATGTTGATGGAAGACAAAAATATACTTGCGAACTCCTTACATGCAAACAAGCAACTTATTTGTAGTTATAATAGAAATCAACATGAGTAAAAACATCAGGTGAATGAATTGGCATCAACACAAAAGTATGGAGATATTCCAAAAATATTAAAAGACATTACTCTTACCATGCAAGGTCGTTCACTTTGAGATTGAGCGACATTCATAGTATTGAGCAAAACAATACCTACTGCATAATTAAAAATTAAACACCTTGTTAAGGTTACTTGATACACTACTTACCTACTTAGATTTACTATGTATAGAATAATTAATTTAACAATGAAGGTTAGGTAGGTATCTAACATGGAAGAGACGGTACCTACATAAATGTAGGTAGGAGTGTGTGAGTCACATACAAAATAAGGAATGTTTCAGCCATAAAGTTTAGCCACAAATACCCTGTTGGGAAGCACTTGGTTCTCACTTTCTTTTAGTTTATCTGTATTAGATTTCTATTAGAATGGTAGATTGTAAGCACTTTCTCAAAAACAATCTTCTCTTTGTATATTTACATTACCTGCATTGTGCAAGTTAAAATCTTGCTTCCAATAAGCTAATAGACAATGGTACTGCAAAGTTAATACCATTGTCTGTATCCACAGTCTGGATAACAAGGCAATTTCACAGTATTATTATTATCCAACAACAATGACTCACAAAAAATAAGTAGATAGCAGATCAATAATGTACTTACGATCTTCACCGTGTGGGCCCGCCGAACATTGTGCAGGTGGATCTCTGCCCAAGTCTTGTAATTCCTGCACAGTAAAAATACACCATGTGTACAAATACAGGAAGCAGTCTAATAGCTCTGTGTCACATCATCACTACGTAAAACAAGGGAGGAACATACTGCTCAAAACATTGCATCCGCGGATTGGCAACATTGATTTCCATCATATAACACGACCACGAGTTTCCTGAAGATATTTTCACATCACTGATGCCAATGATGACAAGAAAACCTCAAAATTGGCACATAATTCCGACATTTTATGTACGCCGTGTGCACAAAATTGTCACCTACATAGACCAGTAAAACACCGTTAGCCCGAAGTTTGTGATACTTGGTATTTTTGTTATACGAAAAATAAGTTAAAATCAACGCGCACACGGAAATAATCCAGAAATTTCGCTATTAGATATTCACAATGACGAAACATTCACTACGAAGACTGATACCAATTTTTACAACACTTGGTTAATATCACCTGAAACAACGAAATATGTAACTGAATAGCATTATACGTACCCTATTAATTCGTTTTAACGCCATTTGATTATTTTATGATGGAATAAACTGACTTTCAACTAGACAACGAAACTGTGATCCAAGGACCTTTGATTAGAGATTGCAAGATGGCTCCCGTCTAAACGAAAAGTACCACCTTTAGTCGTTTTATGTGAATAAAAATAATTTTACGTTTAAGAAGGAAGTCTATAAATGCGTGACTGAAAATAAATAATAATTTAGATTAACAAATAATAAATATACATTCTGAACACAAGTTTTCACAAAATTTAACACTTTCAGCAAATGGAGAACAGCAGACAGGAAATCGGACCGTTCACAAAGAGCGTTCCGAACATTATCACAATTAGTCAGTGGGGTGGCCAGCGTACTAGTTTGTAAAAATATGTAATTTGTCGTCTTGATTTCAATCCAGACGTACAAAAATTGTCTAAATTAAACAAATAATGGTAAAACTAAAAAATATATTATCCTGAAGTGTGTTATAACTCTACAATAATTTTTTGAATCCTCTAAAATCATTAAAAAACTTAGTCATTATTTTTAGATAATGTAACCCTGTCTATTAAAGGATATGACGTAAAAATAAAGACGAACACGATGGATGGGCGCTATTTTTGGAATATTTGGATATTCATTACAGAAGTCGAGATGCCAGCTATTTTAAACCACTTATTTGCAATTTGAAACTTTTACAGGTGCACATGGTCAGACTAATAACCTAAATAAATAATATGACATGTAATGTAAACGCTTAGTGTCAGATTTAAACAGATGGATGATGCAAAACCGTACATCTATCTAATTTGAGAAACAAATCAAAATATATTTTCCAGTACAAGTAAATCAAGCTACCTACATTACTACAACACATAGACACTCTTTACCACTGCCTGCATTATCTGTAGCTATCTACTAAATTAAAAAAATAGCTAAATACCTATGAATCTGTATTGGTAGAATAAGTCTATGCCTCGTGCTCAATCATGGAAAAAAGAAACAAAAAATGACTGATAATGACGGGAGGATGTTTTGACAATGACAATGACAAACAGTAAATTGTTCGCTTCAATGTCCTAGTCCATTCATTTGACTTTTCATTCACTCAGAAAAAGTGAATAATGTAATTTTAAATAATCTGTGATCAATTCAATCAGTTTACTAATTTACGAGAGTGGAGGAGGGTGTGTTGTGTTGCTCTTGACTAAATAGTTTTCGAAACATTTGGTACATTTGAAAAACAATGATAAATTCTAGTTTGTTTACATAAATGGTTTTGAAAATTACATTGCGTTCCTTTGACAATCAATTGTCTTAATCGAATTGCAAATCAAATCAATTTTGTGTTTTTGGAAGCTATAATTTTACTATGACCATTACTATGACCAGAAAAGTGAGTGCGTGTCAGGCTGAAACAGTACAATTTATGTCAATAGAAAAAGTAAGTAACTTTGAAGTAGGTTAGGTACCTACCTTTTAAGACCTATGCTGTACGTAGGTTCTCACTTTAATTAATATAGGAGAAACAGTTAAGTTATTTTTAGTGTCACAAATAGTAGTTATTTTGAAACTAATTTGTGTCTACACTCCTCCTTTTTAAATTTGTTCAGTTTGTAAGTAGTGTTAAACCCTAGGTACCTACCTACCTAGTATAGTGTTCTTACTACTTCCTGCCGTTTGGTAGGTAGGTACCAACCTAGGTAAAAAATTTAATTAATATTTTTCTTAATGGAAACGTAATTTAGGAGGTCGTACCGTTGCTTCGTTGCGTTGAAAGATCAACAAACGCACAAAAATCGCATTTATACCTAATAAAGGATTTCTTCTTATTCCTAGGAGGAAGATGAAGCATCCGAGAGCTATTGCACTACCAACAAACTCCTCCGTCGCGGGAAGAAGTTGGAAGACAACAATAACCTGAGCAAGGAAGATGAGGAGTACATCAATTATAGAAAGTTGCTGAAGTACGAACAGGCACCGGTCTACCTGCAGCATAATCCTTTCATCAGGGATGGGTATCGGAAACTGCTGCCGACTCGGCTGTGCTGGGAGAGGTGGGTTTTTTCAATTCTCTGAAAATATTTATTGTTTACCACACAAACATTCTTAAATTAAACTAACAAACAAATAAAGAAAGGTGTAAAAATGAATAAAGAAACAATGGGCGGCTTTATCGCTAAAAGCGATCTCTACCAGGCAACCTAGGATGAAATAGATGGAACAAAAACATAGAGGGGGCAAATTGGTGTAGTTATTATAAACTTTTAAATACTTAAATACCTTACCTATTACATACGATATTTCGATATGGAAATCTAATCTAACGTTACTGACTGACATTCAAAGCACAGCTTAGGTATATTCTAAGTCCTAAAAGCATACAACTTGAAGGTTATATTCCTCTTATGCTGTAGGGGTGCGCTAAGAAAGAAATTCGCGAAGTTCCACTCCTAGATCATGCAACGGAAAGATGAAGTTTGTATAAAAAAAACTCAACGTTGACAAAGTCATTCGGCGTTCGAGTAGTCAGATCTATAAGAGGAGAACCTCGCATGACATCTCATGATTTTTTCAAGTCTACCTTGAAAGCTATAGGATATTAAGCATTGCCCAGCACTGCCCACATAGGTCATAGAAACATAAACCTGAGTACCCCGCAATAGTACGATTCCGTCGTTGGTATCAGAGCACTGGTGGTCTAGTTGGTAGTGACCCCGCCTTCCGATCCTAAGTTATCTGTTCAAATCCGGTCGTACACCAATAAATTTTTCTGTTCGAAAAAATATGTGCGCTATGCCAGTACTCTTAAACGGTGAAGGAAAACATCGCGAGGAAATCGGCATGTCGTAGAACCTAATATTCGAAAACATTATTTTTGTGTGTCACGTTTACGAAAAGAGAACACAGGTTTGAAAGAACTAGTGACATGACTAGATTGATAGAGACCAACTTCATAAACTGCGGTTTACGCACATACTGTTGGCATTTAGGTACTGCCGTGGAAATCAGACTGTGACTGTATAATAAGGTTTCATGTATTTCTGTGAAACTGTATTTCCGAAGACATGATTATTGACTACATAATAATTAGACTGTTGAAGATTTCGTAATGGCGTTCCTAGACCGGAGCAATGTCAAAGTATACTCCTGAAATGACTACTCTGTGTTTGCCTTTAATTGGCTTGTATATAATAAATCAGGAGTGGCTACAAGTTTTCTTTATTTCTTATTTTACATTATAAAACACATAAAAACACAGACATTAAGTCCTTACTTAATGAAGGGTTAAGGAACTTAATACTTAATTTGAAGGGTTAAACTCGCCTTTGTACATGCTCTTGCATATACAAAGGCGAGTTTAACCCTTCAAATAGTTTTCTTGTGATTACTTGTGGTTGGATAATAATGTATGTTGAGGAACATTTAACACCAAACACCATTTTATTCGTTAATTTCTTTTTTTATATTGAGAGACTCATTTATTAACCATCATACTAAATGATAGCTAACACTGGACTACCAAGAGGCTTCATTTTACACCCCATTAGAGACATCTAAAAGTCTTCTGAACGACTAGTCAGATTGACAAATCTGACTAGTCGTTCAGAAGACTTTTTCCCAGCTATTCAAAAACGAATCTTAATGTTCTCTATTCGAAAAATCTCTCATAGGTACCCTACATAATGCTAAAGTCGTCAATTTGTCATATAATAACGAATAACAAGTGTATCCGAGCAATACTTTACTTAAAATCAAAATTTTTATACGAAAAACGAATACAAACATTTTTCTACAATTAAAACATTTCAGTTACTTCAAAAGTAATTTATTATAGATATTGCCAAAGTAATTTTCCAGAAACGGTGTAATTATGGTTCTACCGCAAATAAAGCAATTTAAAACACATAGTACCGACATTATTACAGAACCTGTTTGCTAATTTCAATATTTGAAAGGTCGGGTTGATGGACTTTTAAAATTGAAACAGATTTTAGTAACATGCCATATATACAGGAAGTAGATAAGTATAATGGGTTTTAGCAATTTCTAAAGGACGTTGTCTATGAATTATAATTATCTCTGAACTATTCGTTTTCCTGATCTAAGCTTGATGGCCGCGGAAGAAACCTCCAAACTAATAATAATAATATACTCTGTTTTCTTCAGTGTAGATTCAAACCCACGACCCTATCGGAGGGCAGGGCCACTACCACTAGATCATCCAGTGCTCTTAGGTAATGAGCAAAATATATGATAGCAGAGGTCTCTAAACTACTTTGTTTCGTAGACAATTTGCTTATTTTTAGGTGCTGGGTCGAATCCCCCCCCCACCCCATGTTAATTCTTCTTCTAATTTAACAGTTTGACCCTTGTCGGCGCAACTGATGCATCTTTCTCCATGTAGTTAGTTGTTGCCAGAGCAGCCTCCGTGACCTCTTTATACGACATCACATCCTCGGTATTGCTCTTCCTCTCTTTCCTTTGCTAATTCATTAGCTTATAATGTGGTTTTGTCTGGTATAGTGATACACATTAAATAATTTTTCTGTTTCGTTTTCACGTAAAAAGTAAGCAACTAATTTATTTATGTATGTGGATTCATTTGTTCCATTCATGGAATGGAAAACCAACATTAAAGTCACGACCTTTTTAGATAAGATCATCGTGGACCCCCTTTTACATCTCATAGTTCCACAATTTTCAGATATAGCTAGACAGATATTTTTGAAAAATGCATGGTATTTATTGCGACATAGTTCGGTGTGCGTTAGACATGTCTACTTTGTTCATGTGAGGTGCGAGTTGCGACAGGTGTGATAAATTATACCCTACTAGCTCGTACATACTTAGGTTAGGTACTACAATAGCAAAGTTATCAAGAAATATACGAAACACATCGTCTCGTATTGTTCTAATTTTCAAATCTCTACGAATCTCATACCATCAACAATTGCTATAATATGCATTCCATTTAGTATCTACATATTCCGAATGTTTGTAATTTTTACTCCAGCTTGTATTTTTTTTTGTTCCAGCGTCTTTTGGTGGACAAATGAGACTATGAACATCTGGACGCACATATTTGGCTTCTTCTTATTGTTTTTCCTGACAATAAATGATCTAGTCATAATAAATATCCACGCTACGATAGCCGATAAAATTGTTGCTGGGCTACTTTTCTCATGTTTTTTGGTAAGTTGGATTATAATCATAATATTTTCATAAAAAGATTGGTGGATCGCCACCACTCTAATTTTATAAATGAGAAAATGTAACTGTACCTACGTTTATTATTATTAGACTTCGTAACGGCTCAACGAATTTGTTTAAAATTTGGGGTATATAGCTTATTCCCTGTATTGGCACAGGCGCACAGAGCGAAGCCGTTGGCGAAAGCTAGTTAAGCATTAACCTCAAAGCCATGACGTGTCTCTTATGGAAATAATCAGACGATGCAATATTTTAAACTTGGAAGTACCTATATTCCGAGGCCATTGATTGGTCGTCTCGAGAGCCAGCCGCAGATTATTGCATAGTGCCTACCACTCTGATGGTTGACCTGCTTTTCTCTGTAGTGAAAGTACGAAATTACAAAAAAAAAAAATACTTTGCCATCAGTTGGCAAGCTACGAATAGCTGGTGTAATGGTTTGGTAAGTTAAAAATGCATTTAGAGTATTAGAGCTACTAACATTATAAATGCGAAAGTTTGTGAGGATGTGACGATGTTTGTGCCTCAATCACGACGTAACGGCTGAACGGATTTGAATGAAACTTGGAACATACATAGTATGTGTGTGATCTATAATAACATATAGGCTACTTATTATCCGGGTAACACGCGAGCGAAGCCGCGGGTGGAAGCTAGTATTTTATAATAAGAACTTGTATTATGTAGCGCTTCGTTGAAGATTGTTGACGTTATAAAAACTTTGTGTATGTTCCTACTACACGATGCCGTTCTATATTACCTTCTGAAACTGGTTTTTATATTTTTGTTTTCTGACGTCAATGATGAATAAATAATTTTATTCTCCGTCCTCCGCTTGTGAATTCCGTAGACGTATGAACTTGATTATAAAAACATGGCAAATAATACAGAGCATAAGAATCATGATTATAGTTTGTCTTCCGTAAAAGTTTCATATTAATATAATTGATAATTAAACAAACTTACCTGGGATGTTTTAATGATTATACGATCTTCGTAAGAGACTAAGGACAATTCGTAGTACGAGTATATGTGACTCGTAAGTGTGGCCATTTTATACCAGAATAGTTAAAGTATAATGTGGCCATTCTATGCCACAATAGTTTAAAGAATAAGGTTCGGAGCCCACAGAAACGAAAGTCGAGCAAGAACGAACTACATTTGAATCTACATACTACAATTAAAAACATTTGTTTAGCTATAAACCTGAAAGTTAAAGAGGGTATGAATATCCTGGTTGTTATACGAAAATGTTACTCAAAATGCAATGTTAGCGTTGACTAGTGGTGCGACTAAGTACAAAGTGAAGATCTAAGACGAACATTCTAAAATGAAACTCGGTAGGTACACAACACACTAACTTATGTAAGTAGCGAGGTAATAACTTGGTTGGGTGGCCAACTCTTTGAAACCTTGACCCAAACCTTATGCCTTCGTGCTTCGAAGGTGGTCTAGCTGTAACTTATGCATTTGGGAGGCCTACTGACTATGAGTTACCCATTGGCGCCCCATTGGCCCAAGCAAAATCCTACTAATATTATAAATGTGAAAGTTTGTGAGGATGTGACGATGTTTGTGCTTCAATCGCGCCGTAGCGGCTGAACAGATTTGGCTGAATCTTGAAATATACATAGAACGTGTTCTGAAATAACAAATAAGCTACTTTTTATGTGGACACAACACGAGCAAAGCCGCGGGCTGTAGCTTGATACATAATAAAGCAAAACAGCGCTTCACCTTTGACATTCTCGCTGCCGATCGATGTCTTACGTATCAACTTCATTGTGAAGTAAGCGGCCTACAATGCAGTAAAACAGTTTACTCAAATAAAGAAGTATTATTTAGGTTAAGCCTTTCTAGGTAGGTAAGGTGAGGGTCGAAAAGTAATCGTCTATGCTATACACGATAGCAGAATCGAGTTGGCTCAAATAGACAATAAATTTACACATTTGTAGGTACTTTTGTCACAGAATAAATCTGTTGTTTCGTTTCGAATTCGAATTAGGCAATTTTATTAGATCGTTTGTATACTAACGTCCGATTCTTATATTAAAAGTAAGTTTAACGACCAACGGAAGATTACCATGTTTTTTGCAGAACCACAAGTAAACATAAGAAAACTTGCAGCCACTTCTGATTTAAAGTCCACCATATCCATCTTATCTTATCAGCCCATAGCCCATATAGGTGGTCCATCATTTTGGAGAGTTTGATTTGGTTCCTATGCTAAAAACTTGTGATTTCGATTCAGTGGTGAACACAATCTTTTTGATGTGCAAATACTTATGTCTTTGTTCCAGATCTGCCTAGCTCTATCATCGTTGTACCACACGTTCTCCTGCCATTCAGAATGCACATACAACACCTTTCTGATGTACGATCTTTTCGGCATCGCGCTATCTCTACTGGCGATATACACATCGGGCGTGTACTACGCATTCTGGTGTCATTATGTAAGTGTGTAATTATTATCTATAATTGTTTTAGTTGTAGACAGTTTCAAACAAAGAAGTCATCCTCCGCCATAGTGGATGCGTAAAACGTTTCTGATGATCTCTTCGGCATCGCGCTGTCTCTACTGGCCATGTACACATCGGTCGTGTACTTTGCTTTCTGGTGTCATTACTCATTATGTAAGTGTGTACTTGTAGCTATAATTGCTTAGGTCATAAACACATGCAAGGGAAGTCAACCTCAGCAATATAGTGGATGCGTCACACGTTTTTGATCTTCGATCTCTTCGACATCGCGCCTAGCCATACATCGGCCGTGTACTATGCTTTCTAGTGTCATTATGTAAGTGTGTACTTAAAGTTATAATTGCTTAGGTCGTAGACACATGCAAACAGATACAGATACGTAGCTGCTGCGGCTGCGTGAGCATCTCGGCCGCAGTGGAGAAGCGGCTTAAATCTGAAAGTTCTTGAGGATGTTTGGATGAAAATTGGAATAGCGAATAGGCTGCTTTTATCTAGGTTAGAGCGAAGCTGTCGTAAGCCAGTATTCAGTGATGGCGACAAAAATAGCTCACCGGTTTATGATAAAAAAAATACTATCTACTTCTATTTCTGGCTGTATGTTAGCAAGGTTAAAACGTGGCTAATCCCCGAATACTCAAACGTGACTCAGAGTTGAGCACGTCTCAAGTCACGGTTTTTTTGACAGTTTTTAATGAAAATCTGTCAAAAACTCGTCACATTAAGTAAATTATATTTAAATTTAAAGACACAAAAAACGGACATACAATGAATATTTATTGCTCGTAATGTTTTTAAGTTGGCCCTTACTAAAAAGTTTTTATGTCGTTGTTATGTCCTATGTAGCAAGTCTAAGTAAATTACCAAAATTTTGGTCAATTAAGGCGTGCGAACACAGTGCATTTTGTGTCAAATCGCAAAAATTCAAACTTAAAATTCGTTATGCTTGATTTTATTTTTTAAATAGGCCTGTCACTTGATACATTAATATGTAATTATGCTAGTTTCCTCAGTATTTTTCTAAACCGTTTAAAAGTATTACACACGTAAATTCAAATAGTCAACTAAGTTTTGAAAAAAATATTGAAAATTTTGTTGCGCTTCTGTTACGTGTGCGTTTACCATGTTTTTAACTCTACCCACAGTATAAAGGTATCCACTGTTTCAATGCGATTTTACTCCATTGAATATGATAGTAAATCTTGCAAATAGCTTTACCAAACTAATAAAGTCCCATTGGCGTGCTAACTCAAAAGAGAAAGGTACCAACTGGAGGCCGTCTAAGATGCGTACGAAAATAATATGTCTACATACAGTTACAAGATTGTGAACTGTCATTATGTGGTGACTTTCACTTGGGGCTTAAGTCTGGGTTGACTTGAAGAACGATACTGTAAAAAGACCTCCGCTAGGAGTAATAGTGTTCTGTGAAAAAGACGACCGTCAAGGAACGGCCGGCACCTACAAAAGCACCAAGTACATGTAGCTCGATTGATGTTGCAGTTACTAAACGGTAAATCGAAGTAACAGTATTAGTCGATCTTCTATCGATCAATGTTTCACTTTCAATTTATGTCTTGTAGGAAGCCAATTCGATTCCACTATCCGTAGCCTCCATTTGATGGGGCATAGAAGACATGAAGTAATATATGATATGTATTAAACTGTACAAAGTGGTATTTGGGAACATTGATTGCACAATTTACGCGTGTTAGATCTGTCGCAAGATACGCAATCGGTGTTCGGCGGAAGGCGTCTCAGCCCACCACACACCTGTCTTACATATGCGACTAAACTATCAGTGGGTAGGAGGCTTCGGCGAAGGTACTCTTTTGCGTCCTTGTCTATCCTATATCCTCAGCCTATATCATAATTACACCTGTCACTAGTGTCAAGTGTGTGTCAAGTTCTCCAAAGTCCGATAATTTTGCGGCATTTTTGCGGTTTCGAGGTACTGACAGACGTTCGTTACAAGCCGCTTAAGAAGCCAAGGCTTTAGCTGATGGCTTTCGCGTTGAATGAACCTTATTGTGACTGGACGTTGCCATTAAAATGTCAGTTCGTACGTCGACTTCCTGCAAAAAATTATGACCACGTTTCAACAAAACATTCATGAGTTGAGAGGCCCGGTTCGGAAATTTTATAAGCAAAACAAAAAATAGTTTAATTTGGGAGACATTGGCAAAATTACAACTCATTATTTAAATTTATTAAAAACTTTATTGCTACCATTTCAAAGTAGGTACGATATTTCCAACAAATGCCTAACAACTTGTACAAATGTAGTTTTTTATTCAATTTTCGTTTCGGACGATGACGTTATCGATTTTTGAATAACACACTTTCCATATAGGTAGCAGTTCTATGATATCGATACCAAGCCTCATAGTAACTTGAACATTTAAATTTTCGGCTTCCGTTGACATCATTATTTCCCTGCCCTTATTCCACTTTATGTGGGGTCGGCACAACATGTATTCCTCTGCCAATCCCCCCTATCAGAAGATCTTCCGTTGACATACAATAGATTTAATACAATTCCTAATACAATTCCTAAATCCAATCCCAAATCCACACACCTTCATTCACAATGTGTTATAAGATTTCTCAACCCGATACCTTCAATGGCTATCGGTCAAGAACACGGTCAATTTGCAAACACAGGTGTGTTGTTTAGGACGATTTGTATGCGTGGACACATCCGATGTTTTGTAATCGCAAACGCTTATTGACTTTAAAACGACGCTCTTGAACTACAGGCTTGACGTAAAAAAAATTAAAACTTTGTTTGCTTACCATTGATTTTTTTACGTAAGTACCTAATAATATTAAAATAAAAAAATATATTCTTAATCAAAAGTGCAAGAGCATTTTTATAATTTTAAACTAGTCGTGTACTACTTTCGAACCTGTGCCTATGTGGTGAAAAGATTTAAAGTGCGCCTCAAGGGCTTCTCGTGACCTAATCACGATTAGAAAGTTTACGATTTTCCTTAGCCTATAACATTTTTTATTTTACCTACCATTTTACTAAGCAAACAACTTGAAGGGACAAACTTAGAGTAGATTTAATAGAACCTAACAAATAGCCTGATTCAAGAACATCAACTATTTATTTTTCAAAAAAAGACCTTGGTATAGGAGAGTATCTTATGGGCGAGGCAGTAAGTTTCTTTTTTTTTCATGTAAGTGTCCATTTGTAGTACTACGTATCGACATTAAGTGCTTACAATTATTATAAATTACAAAACAAACCTTTCTTTTCTTACCATTTACCATCTCGCCATGGTACGCCGGAGGTTGTTACAAGAAAGTCGAAAGAAAGTCTTGTAACACGAACTCATCAATGCTTGGAATCGGGATTGCAGATCTCTTGTTAAATATCACCTTGAGAAGCACTTAGACTCGCTACTGGAAATGAAGCGAGAGTGGTATAATATCAAGACCGTTAGCAAATGGAGATTCGTGGTCTCTGCCTACACCTATGTGAAACAGATGTGAATTTATGTATGTAAAATTTTCTCTTGTCAGAAAAAACTTTAGTAAACTCTCTTGATCTTTACTTTATTGTATCTTACTAGTTATTTTTTTTGTAGTACACCTTTTTGTAAAGACCTGCAGGTAGGTAAATCTTTTTAGAGTTAGATATTCTATATAAGCGAAAACAGTAGGTAAATCAAATAGTTCAACAAATCTTAGTTTCATTGCACGAAGGTACTTATAATTCAGAGAATCAACTGACTATTTGAATTAACCCATTTACCTTAAATTGTTCCAGCCTCAATTTCAAGAGCATTCATGCACTGGTATTAAGTAATTTGTTCTATTTGAGTAGGTATGGTAAATGCAGCGAGGCATGCAATGTTGTCACATGGGTCAACTATGCGATCACATAACCGAAGGTTTAGTTGAAAGCTTACATACAAACGGGATTCTTTCTAGATAAACCTACTGACATAAAGTAAATAGTAGATATATTTACAGTTGGTTATACAACGTGTAACGTAATGTCCCTATAAGCCCGAAACGGGGGTATTCTATACGTCATTGCGAACAACGTTTGTTCAACGACTTTTAAAATTTCAAAGGTTTTCATTCATGAAATGTCTCTTAAACTTTGCTCCAATACGTAACTTGACACAACATGAGGCATCCCTATTTACAGCTGTTTTTTGACCTTTAAGTGTGAACTCTAGATGAAACAGGTAACAGAACAGACACCATTAGTAAAATGCCTACCTACTTACCTAATAACGAGGTGGCTTAATAAGTAATTTCTATTTTTTTTTGAAGGCCTAGTTGGTACCTTGGTATTTATTGGTAATTAAAATGTAAGGTCACACACATCACGACTAAAATCCCTAGGCACCGTAAACATCCTTTCAGATCTCTTTGTTAAGTACCTAGTATAGGAGATAGGTACCTTACCTACTCAATTTTGTACCTACCTACTCGGGCCTTAAAGGTATCCTCAGTGGGTGCCAAGGAGTATGAGAGGATGTCTACCGTGCCTGAGGATAAAGCCGTGATACCTACTCAATTTTGTACCTACCTACTCGGGCCTTAAAAGCATCTTGAGTAGGTAACAAGAAGTATGAGAAGAGGTCTACCGTGCCTGAGGATAAGCCGTGACCCTATTCCACTTTAGTTTTTCCAACGATGTATTATTCCAATATTCATTGGAGCATTTTTCAATGCAATTTTGTACCTACCTACTTGGGCACTAAAGTCAAAGGTTGTGACTTATCTGTCTTACTAATCTTCATTTTCATCGTGAACAGTCTATTTGTCATTGGTTGCATTGAAACAACAACAACAATAAGTGGGATGGCACCTCGCCCTAATTGGCTGTCGGTGCCTTTGCTAAATTCAAAATCCGCAACCGTCAACCGACACCGCACCGCAAGCGTTTGTTTAATAAAATCAAATTGGTTCCGTAGGCTTATTTGTTTTTTACTTTTCTTGATTGAACTACGTAATTGTTGGTAGGTTATTATGTAAGTAGGTAGGTACCTAGTAGCAAATGGGGATAGAGCACATGGTAGCATATTGCTATGAACCCCGCCTTCCCATCCTTAAGTCGTGAGTTCGAATCTATGGATTTTTCGATTCGAAATTTATGTGTGCAATATCAATGCTCTCAAACGGTGAAGGAAAACATCGTGAGGAAACCAGGCATGTCATAGACGTGTGTCAAAGTGTACGAAAGGAGCCTTCAAGGTGCACTCTAATCCTTCCACCACACTGGTTCAAAAGTGCTAGCGACACGGACACGACGACAGTAGTAGTAGTAGTAGTAGTAGTAGATGTATGATGAAGTTTTTTGCCTTTTTTTCCCAATCGGTATTTAGTGGGTTACCCCAGACAAGGAACCCTAAAAATTCGGCTTTCGGCAATAGGTACCTACTTTTGGTCGCAAAACAGATCGGTTTTTATCAGTCGCAATTAGCATTCGTTCCTTGCAACAACTGCAACAAGCAATCTCTCGGTTCGCGTAACTAATTAACGTACGATACGATGTCGGCTTTGTACTCAAACGGTGAGTATTATGATTTATGGTGTTGTGTGTGTGTGTTGGAGCAGCACCAAATAATTAATAGCTTAGTAGCGGCGCGTCAGCTCTACAGAGAGCGTTATCCAGGGCGGCCATTGCCATCTTACGGGCTCTTTTCTGGGATTGGTGAACCGTCTTCTCTCGACGGGATCTTTCCACCGGGGCGCACCAGTGAGGGAAGACCGGGAATTCGGTGGTGTGTTGTACCTACTTCCCTTTGATGGATACCGAGTACCTACTGTGTGTGTCAACAGTGATAAAATTCAGTGATAGGTAGGTATGATGATAGGTACCTAACCTATCACCCTACCTAGTAGGTACCCCATTAGTACCTAGCTTACTAATAAAAAATGACAAAAATAATTTTGTGATTGTGAATGTGAATGTGTACCAGTAATACCAACCTAGGTACCTACATACCTACCTAATACCTACCATGTCAATTAGCCGTGTTCCGAGCCAACCAAGAAGAAGGGAGAAAAGGTATAACTTAACTTTTCCTGTACCTAGGTCCTTAGGTAACTACCTAGGTAGATGTAGGTAGGTAGTTGTTTTTTTATGTGTGAAAGATATCGTGATTTTAATCTTCGACTTTAATTTCTACGTAGAATTAAAAAAATTGCAAATTCTTACGAAAACTTTGGTGATTACACCTAGGTACTTTTTGAAACTTGCCGCGCGTTCAATTGTCTGCGTATGTGTGGGTCCGACGCGATAGGAGGGTGCGCGTGTGTTTGTTACCTACGCAAATGGTAAACAAACACATAGGGTTGTCACAAATTTCTCATGAAATAATTTGTTTTTAATTGTATAGGAATTTCAAATATGATGTATTGAACTTTTGCACACGTCAATGTATTCAAGTGCTCGGTCTGAATACACCCCTTTCGGGCTTATAGGGACATTATGTTACACGTTGTATAATTTGATTCTGGCGTTCGTTGGCTAGAGATACGTTAGAGACAAGGTGTTGCTCTTGGACATTGTAGGACGTCTTGGATAGCTTGTTGTCAGTCTGTATCCTCCCACTGCTAGGCACAAGCCAGGTACCTTAAAATTTGTGATAATGTTCCCAGGCCAACGGATGATACAGTAAGTATTGGTATCGATTCTGTTGGGCATTTTCTTAAACTTAATTTAATTTGACAGTCCTAAATATATTGGCGTCCCTTTCTTATACATTCAGATACCAGGGATCGCTATAATTTTAGAGCTATCAAATTAAGTTAAGTTTAGGATCCCAGAATCAACCTGGATAAATGTAGTAAGGTTACATATTTTATTACTTTAAAAAACTTGATTGCTGATCGGTAATTCTGGTTGTTATATGTTTCAATAGATTAGAGCAATAGAGATTATCATTTGCTATCTCACAAACATACCAGCCTAGGTAAATAAACACTTTCGCAAGTAATGTTTCTATGTCGTTGTTCGCAATACGATTCGTAAGCAGACTAATTTGCACCATAGGTACTACATTAGGTAAGTTCTGATTGCTAGACATTATGGTATGACTTAAATACTTGATAGAAAATTACTTCTGAATATTAATCCAGAGGAAAATTAATTTTCTATCATCATGAGTCTGAATACTGGGTTTTGGGAAACGGTGTCGTGTTATACCATGTACTGTAGGTACCTTGTTCTAGGTGACTTGCGACGTGCTCAACTCTGAGTCGCATTTGAGTATTCGGGGGTTAATCTTACAATGTCCCATGTATCTTCCAGGAGTTGCGTCTCTTCTACATGACATCAGTGACCCTGATCTTCATCGCGGCCATGGTGCTGCAGATACCCCGGCTCGGTGTGCCCTACCCGGTCAAGATGTGTGTGTTCATTGGATGGGCTGCGTACGGTGTGCTTCCGACCTTCCATTGGACGTATGCTATGGGGGGCTTCGACAATCCTATGGTGCAGGTATGCATAACCTATGTACCTTGTTCTAACTAACTAAGACCTTTTACCATTAGTAGATGATTTATACAGCGTCAGGCGGCAACTTTTATCTTCACAGGCGGGACGCTGCGCTGTAGTGCCCGGGACGAATTAAGATGGAGTAGGCTTGTCCAGCACCTATTCCATCCTCTCAGCTTAGTCGGCCTTGCCCACAGGAAAGACATGGTCATACGTTCGGAGCTGACTAAGCCGCGGGTTTCCTCACGATGTTTTCCTTCACCGTTGTGAGAGTACTGGTATAGCGCACATACATTTTTACGAAAATGATGTTGCACATGAAAATGAGTTATAAAACATGTGCCTACCTAATTTGTATTTAGAATAATGAAATGAAGTTACAAGCAAAAGCTCTTTTAATTGGCATGTCGTTTGTTAGGGTTCTGAAGTCTAATGGATCCCATAAAATCAGTCTTAGTCAAAGTTTCCTTTCCGTATTCAGTAAAATTACAAGAATCATTTTTAAAATGTATTTCATGTACTGTATGTAAACTTATGAGCCAAATTGTAATCATCATTAAAATATTGAATGAGGTATCCATTCTGTATTTCTTTATAAATAAAATATAATTTGCATAATACCTAAAACAACAACAGTTAAAATGCGTAATGTAATGTAAATAACTTAATTTGTATGCAAAAAGCGTTTGTGACTTAATAGTCTGACCAATAATTTTATTAGATTCACGATTTTGACATTTGGTGGGCTGCCATCTTTTGCCGAAATTCAAATATTCACGTGAAACTTAACAGCTTACTGAGAGAATTCAGAACCTCAATGACAGACAGAGTGAGTGATAATCGAAATTCAAAACTAAAAATAAATAAGATAGTTCTGTTATATTTATTTTCGTTAAAGTACTTGTTTGAAATAATTTCGTATAAATAATACTAACGCGTAAAATAAATGAGGTATTCATTCCTGCATTTGAAAGTACAAGCGGAAACAACACTACTGACTAGTTTTAAGGTGGAGACATTCTTTTTTCTTTTAACGTCAGATTTATGAATCGAATTAAAAGCCGGAATACACGCTTGTACAATGTACAATGTACACACTCGATTCACGAAACACGGTTTTGTCAATAGACACCAAAACACTCCATCTAGCGGAGAGCTTCACCAACTACTTTGTGTATGCATAATGTTGTAACAATGTTTTAGCATAAAAAAAAGTCTCATTAGGAAGTGGTATTACGAGCTGAGCGTTTCCGTGCTTCGGAAGGCACGTTAAATTGTCGGTCCTGGCTTTTAAGTAGTTAAGCCATGACATACATACATATTATCGCGCCCGTATCATGGCATATCATGGCAGAACCACAAGTTTTCATAAGAAAACTTGCAGCCACTTCTGATCCAAGACTCCCAAGATGGATATGGTGAACCATGGTGACATTTGATCAGCCCAACGCCCATATAGGTCCATTGGAGAGGATACTAGGTACTCCTTAGTCGATTTTTAAGACATGCTCGGAGAGAGAAGCAGCTGGACGCATTCTATGTTTTTTCTTTACTCCCAGTCCAGCAGGAGGCCTTTAGGCAGCCTAAAAGCTCCGTTACAAAAGTTGGCCACTAGCTCATACGAACTTAGGTACTTACTTTTATTACTAAAATAACCTTTTTTGTTTATGTTTCTAGATGTTCTTTCCGCGAGTGATCGGAATGTACCTTATAAGCGGCACTGCATTCATTATTTACACCTTCAAGGTAAAACATTATCATACAATGCAGATTAAATTAATTTGAGGAAATCATCATTCTTTATTTTAAACCACACTGTCCTCTACTTCTTGACTTTTGGGACAAACAAATTTTGTAATAATATAATAAAACAACACAACCTTACTAGTATATATATACATATAATATTCTCTTTCTTTCGTTTCCAACCCACATCTCTTCTAGTGTAATAGGTAAATACTCACTCACCCCGAACTCGACTCGCCAAATTTAATGTTTACAAGATTTTAGAGTATATTGGTCAATATTTTCCAGGTACCAGAACGCTGGTTCCCTGGCAAGGTGGACTACATAGGGCACTCGCACCAGTGGTGGCACCTCCTAGTGCTGGGTGCACTATACTACTGGCACAACTCAGGCATGATGTATGTTCAGTACAGGATGAACCACGGCTGCGCCAACACTATGCGGATATTCTAGAGAGCACAAAACATGGAGAGATTTTAGAATAAAATTCCATAATGATACTACAAGATAATATAATAACACTACAAATCACCTACACACACTTGGATTAATAAATTCGTCCAAGCCTACACACAAATCACAATAGGTGTAGGTACAAGCCTACACAAATGAGCCAATAGTGCAGTTTATCTAAACACACGGCTGCGCCAATTTAAGTATCTATAGAACGGATTCTCCAAAAACACCCTATAGGTGTAATTAAAACTAGGGACTTTTCAAGAGAACGTATGCAACTAAATAGTAAGTTAAATCTAATTTTAAAAATAAAATCGTAGTGGAAATCCGTCCATCGGAAATGTGCTCAATATAATATGAGGCTTTTTGAATAAAGAAAAGCATGGAGATCTGATTAGGCAAGTAACTACTATACAACGTGTAACATAATGTCCCTATAAGCCCGAAAGGGGTGTATTCAGACCGAGCACTTGAATACATTGACGTGTGCAAAAGTTCAATACATCATATTTGAAATTCCAATACAATTAAAAACAAATTATTTCATGAGAAATTTGTGACAACCCTATGTGTTTGTTTACCATTTGCGTAGGTAACAAACACACGCGCACCCTCCTATCGCGTCGGACCCACACATACGCAGACAATTGAACGCGCGGCAAGTTTCAAAAAGTACCTAGGTGTAATCACCAAAGTTTTCGTAAGAATTTGCAATTTTTTTAATTCTACGTAGAAATTAAAGTCGAAGATTAAAATCACGATATCTTTCACACATAAAAAAACAACTACCTACCTACATCTACCTAGGTAGTTACCTAAGGACCTAGGTACAGGAAAAGTTAAGTTATACCTTTTCTCCCTTCTTCTTGGTTGGCTCGGAACACGGCTAATTGACATGGTAGGTATTAGGTAGGTATGTAGGTACCTAGGTTGGTATTACTGGTACACATTCACATTCACAATCACAAAATTATTTTTGTCATTTTTTATTAGTAAGCTAGGTACTAATGGGGTACCTACTAGGTAGGGTGATAGGTTAGGTACCTATCATCATACCTACCTATCACTGAATTTTATCACTGTTGACACACACAGTAGGTACTCGGTATCCATCAAAGGGAAGTAGGTACAACACACCACCGAATTCCCGGTCTTCCCTCACTGGTGCGCCGGTGGAAAGATCCCGTCGAGAGAACACGGTTCACCAATCCCAGAAAATAGCCCGTAAGATGGCAATGGCCACCCTGGATAACGCTCTCTGTAGAGCTGACGCGCCGCTACTAAGCTATTAATTATTTGGTGCTGCTCCAACACACACACACAACACCATATCATAATACTCACCGTTTGAGTACAAAGCCGACATCGTATCGTTAATTAGTTACGCGAACCGAGAGATTGCTTGTTGCAGTTGTTACAAGGAACGAATGCTAATTGCGACTGATAAAAACCGATCTGTTTTGCGACCAAAAGTAGGTACCTATTGCCGAAAGCCGAATTTTTAGGGTTCCTTGTCTGGGGTAACCCACTAAATACCGATTGGGAAAAAAAAGGAAAAAAACTTCACCGTACATCTACTACTACTACTACTACTACTACTACTGTCGTCGTGTCCGTGTCGCTAGCTCTTTTGAACCAGTGTGGTGGAAGGATTAGAGTGCACCTTGAAGTTTCCTTTCGTACACTTTGACACACGTCTATGACATGCCTGGTTTCCTCACGAGGTTTTCCTTCACCGTTTGAGAGCATTGATATTGCACACATAAATTTCGAATCGAAAAATCCATAGATTCGAACTCACGACTTAAGGATGGGAAGGCGGGGTTCATACCAATATGCTACCATGTGCTCCATCCCCATTTGCTACTAGGTACCTACCTACTTACATAATAACCTACCAACAATTACGTAGTTCAATCAAGAAAAGTAAAAAACAAATAAACCTACGGAACCAATTTGATTTTATTAAACAAACGCTTGCGGTGCGGTGTCGGTTGACGGTTGCGGATTTTGAATTTAGCAAAGGCACCGACAGCCAATTAGGGCGAGGTGCCATCCCACTAGTTGTTGTTGTTGTTTCAATGCAACCAATGACAAATAGGCTGTTCACGATGAAAATGAAGATTAGTAAGACAGATAAGTCACAACCTTTGACTTTAGTGCCCAAGTAGGTAGGTACAAAATTGCATTGAAAAAGGCTCCAATGAATATTGGAATAATACATCGTTGGAAAAACTAAAGTGGAATAGGGTCACGGCTTTATCCTCAGGCACGGTAGACCTCTTCTCATACTTCTTGTTACCTACTCAAGATGCTTTTAAGGCCCGAGTAGGTAGGTACAAAATTGAGTAGGTATCACGGCTTTATCCTCAGGCATGGTAGACATCCTCTCATACTCCTTGGCACCCACTGAGGATACCTTTAAGGCCCGAGTAGGTAGATACAAAATTGAGTAGGTAAGGTACCTATCTCCTATACTAGGTACTTAACAAAGAGATCTGAAAGGATGTTTACGGTGCCTAGGGATTTTAGTCGTGATGTGACCTTACATTTTAATTACCAATAAATACCAAGGTACCACTAGGCCTTCAAAAAAAATAGAAATTACTTATTAAGCCACCTCGTTATTAGGTAAGTAGGTAGGCATTTTACTAATGGTGTCTGTTCTGTTACCTGTTTCATCTAGAGTTCACACTTAAAGGTCAAAAAACAGCTGTAAATAGGGATGCCTCATGTTGTGTCAAGTTACGTATTGGAGCAAAGTTTAAGAGACATTTCATGAATGAAAACCTTTGAAATTTTAAAAGTCGTTGAACAAACGTTGTTCGCAATGACGTATAGAACACCCCCGTTTCGGGCTTATAGGGACATTATGTTACACGTTGTATATTAATATCAAACTTTATATAAAGTTATTGTGCACCTATGATCAAACAAAGGTTGCCAATTAACTTTGCTCACTTCACTGTGATTTATTTATGTAGGTAAGTGAACTTTATTACACGAAACTGTTTTTCTCCTTTATTTAAATATAAAATTGTTCCGGGCACTACAGCGTGCCCGTCGTGTAGGCAAAAGTTGCCGTTTAACATCATCTACTTAATGCAGATGGTAAAGACTTGTCAAAGAAAAAAGAAATAAATTGCGGAAAGTGTCCGCCGGAGGCGCTGCTTCCCTTTCTAAAGACAAACTGGTTTCGTCATCGAACTCAATAGGTTTGTTCTTTATTATGTAACTCAGACTCGGCCCTTGGTACCTTTAAAGAAATGATCAAGAGTGGATTTTCGTAGTTAGCTAATTTTATTAGACATACATTTTTGTCATTCAAATTTTTGAGAAAAATCAAGTTACCAGATTTTTATTATCTTCGCATTTGTTAATTATAATAATTTTATAGTATGATTTGAATTTTTAAACTAAGTTAAGAAATACCTACTTTTTAAATTTTGTGAATTTAAACTGTGATTTGTTTTTCTATCCTTTAATCAGTTTTATTGTATTTTCTTGTTATTTAACTATCTTTATGTTGATTAGAAATAGTTTTGGGATATATGTGATAATTTTATACAAAAGACCCATAAAAATAAAAAAATAAACTCTTAATAAACTCTGTTGTTTTATTGTATACTCTCAATAAAATTACTTACTGATTGCGGCGATATTGCTGCATCGCTGTCGAAGGTATTTTCTAAAGAGGATAAATTATAAGCAGTTTCTTCATTCGATTTATTCTTCCGCAACTCCACCTAAATAAGGTCAGTCAGCGCCATCTAGTATCGAGTAGCAAATCCTAATAGTAAAGTTATAATACGCTAGATGTCGCTACTTGTAACTTCGCTGCATTTTATTTTATTTTCCGGAGATCCGAAAACTGTTATTTGTCGTTCTTGGCCGTGCAGTTCCATCCATAGCTTTTTGAAAACTATAAGAAAAGGATAATCAGGTAAGTTTTGGTTATAATTTTTTATAGCTATTCAACCTACAATTGACAGAAAAATAAACCATGTTTAGGTAGGTACCTACGCTTGTATTTTTGAAGCTATTAAAGCTAAGTTCACCATGCAGCATAAAAGTTATTATCAGCAAGCTGCAAATGAAACTGTCAACATAGGTATACTCCCGAAACAGCCGAAAGGTTGCAAAACGAAAATGGGAAAACAAAAGATAAACGGCCAATATTTCTGTTGTACCGATGAATAGCGCGCATGTTGACGCAACGTACTGGAATATGCATTTTTTAATTTTTATCTATAAATTAGGTATATTCTACTCGTAGGTAAAAAGGTATTGCTGCAAACACTACTCATTTATAGAGATTGTAGGTAGGTATTTGTGAGACTTTTTCGAAAAATACTCGTAGATAGGCCTATAGATTCAATCTTTTAGGTAGGTTTCGGTTAGGAAATTAACTGACAGGTAGGTACTCATCCCTATTAGAGATTACGAGAACATCAAGAAATTTTAGCACCAATCGTTACTTAAAAAATAAAGTGTAGGCATAGGTATTCATATCTTAGGGTTGACTCGATCGCGATTCAAACCATCAGACTTAGCTAATTTAATAATATTTTTATGATCATCATCATATCAGCCCACATTATAAGCCTCTTTAATACGGCATTGTACCCGATTCTGTGCCAACCGTGTCCAAAGAGTTCCTGCCGTCTTTACAATGACGTATACCTACCCACCTGGCTGGTCTTTCTAGTGACCTTCTACATATAGATACATAAAATCACGCCTGTCTCCTATTAGGGGTAATTACTGAGATCACGGACCTCCATTTGATACGATCTTGACATTTCTTTCGCTTTATTCACTCTCATTACATTTCTCATGCATGCGCGTCGGTTTAGGGTAGGTAGGTACTCTTGACCTGGTCCTTTTCAAAACGTTGCCGATTAGATTATAATAGGTCCAGATACGTGCGCCGAGGTCTTCCCTTTCCAACGGTACACTCGCCTTATACACCTGTTTCGTTAATCTTCTTTCATTCACCCTCTCTACATGACCTTCTTTGTAATAATAATCAACATTTTTGTTACTCAATGAAGTTGCAACTTAGCGAAGGTCAATGTCCAGATCAGGATAAATTATAAACTCGACTTCACTCACTGCTGCGAATAATATCCCTTTGTGCCGTTTTCCATTCCTAGATAAAAAGAATATTGAAAATTGTTCAGTCCGACAAACACGTCGGACAAATTAGCTGTGCGGCTAATCGGATCAGGGTCCCGCGGGACGCGCTGACGGATTGGGCGGCGATTGACGTCGACGGCCGATACCAGCCCGGCGCACGTCACGTGTCCTCACGTTTGATGTTGAGACCTGTGAGTGTAAGAAATTGCATTGGGATAAAACATGGATATAGTATAGTTTGTGTCTTGGAATAGCAGTATGAATTATTCTCCGACAAAGAGGATCAAATCAAAAGTTTTATTTTTCCTACCTACCGTTGATTAATCTAAACCAACATCAAGTTTAATCTTTAAAATAACATTTGTTAATCCCATGAAGCTGGTAGGTAAATTATCATAAAATCTGCAAGTTACCGCCTACTGACAGAAGCATTTCAATATGGGTTCCGTATGCAAATACTTCTTTTAACAACTTATAATGACATTGTAAACTATTTTTTAACAAAAGAAAAAAAAATGTGGGCACGCGTTTCGGAAGCTCTGGGTAGAGTTGCATAAATCATTTTTTTTATTGTTGCAAATGGGTAGATTTTATTGTGGTGTAATTAATTATGTCACTTTTAGTCACATTACCCAAACCATTTTTTTACTTCTCTGCTGGACTGAATAAAGAAAGAACAAGTAGGATGCGTCTTATCCAAAGGCAAGACAGATATGGTCAATACGGACAGAGCTGACTAAGCACACTTAGTTTTTCTTTTTTCATTGGCTCACAACCGGGTTTTGAACCCGCAAAATAGACCAGTAGGTAGGTACTCCCAAGTGTCGGAGCTACAAGTGCTACGAAAAGCTTATTATTGCGATTATTATTTTTATATGTAAATACTTAGGCAAGTAACTAAATTTACATAGGTAATTTCGTCAGGACTCTATTATTTTGTATTAGCTAAATAATAGACAAACATTGAATACTTTGTACATTAGAATTTAGTTAAATAACGCTAATAAATCGGCAACTCTCACCTTAATAAATTATCTGTTCTAACAAATTACCTTGCAACTACATAATTCATCTGATATTTTAGCAAATAATTCACAATTTGAGCATCACAGCAGTAGCGTATTACCAACACAATATAATAACATCGTATCGTAAGTAGGTAGGTAGATACCTATTATACTATGTATAGTGTATGTTTGGTAGGTAGGTATGTTTGTGGCAGTACAATCGGTGTAAAAAGCCACTTGAGGTAAAGCCAATATTTTGCGCGCTGCACAGTTCTGTATTACTTACCTACGACTCAAAAATGTTACAAAATACTAAATACTAAATAGTCTATAGGTACTCTAATACTAATTTTTTTTTTACTTATATACATTAGGTAAAAAATCAAAATTTCGGAAATATGTTTCTAGAGAAGATTGCCTGCTCTTAAACTACCTTGAAATTAGTAAAGTACCTAAGTAAGTTCTTATGAGATCTAGTGACGGAGTTTTTAGGCCGCCTAAGGGCCTCCGTCGTGGCTTAACGACTTAAAAGCCGGGACCGACAATTTAACGTGCCCTCCGAAGCACGGAAGCGCTCAACTGGTAATGCCACTTGCGGCCACCCATCCAAATTGACCGCGCACAACGTTGCTTAACTTCAACGATCAATCAAGAACGTCTAAGCAAGCTACTCCACGAGCGAAATTAGTTCTTTCTAAAAACAACTGGCACTTTTGCGCCCTCCGATCTTTGGCGTTGACTGTACCTACCTTCTCAGGACCATACGTAAGATGTACGTAGATATAGCTATCTTAGGTATTTTCGACAAAGGGAGGTAGGTACATGATTAATCATGCTTCATGAATATGTATGAGAGTTAGGGCTGTCAGCTGCGAGGCTCCTTAAATACCAAATTAAACATTCGTGTGCCTGCATGGTTTACATAAAACATGGACGTTCATCCTTGATTTTGATGCGGTGATGGCTTTGTTTCTTGAAGGCTGTGTTCAGGTGTGTAAGAAATGTCCATAAAAAGGTAGGTAAGTGGAGTTTTTAATATTTGAAAACCCCTTAATCGGCACGGCAAAAAACCACAGCAAACTATGTTTAAAAAAAGGTGGTGAAGGAGGACATTGCTGAAAGATAATAACATATTACATGCAAAGAATCAGATGAACAATTGATTAAAAAATCACATTATAGTCTCATTTTCAAACTGTAAAACACATTAAAATAAAAAGATCTCACCCGTAAAATGCAAATTGTATAGAGCAAAAACAAAAGGCCACGTACACACCGCTCAGAATAAACAAGCCGAAATTACGGAACGTCGTCGTTATTATTTCTGGCCGGCATTATCATCTAAATCGCATCGCGGCGCCATTTACAGTGTTTAGGTATTTGCACACTATTGTTAGTGGCGTTGTGTATAAAATAAACATTTGTTATGGCAAGGGACGGCACAATATCGGCGAGCTGGATATCCCACATTACCATTAGAATGGAGGCGGTGATGTATGGCCGGCGCTTTGGTTGCTCGCGGCCGTAATGAACACTGGATGGAAATTAAAGGTTTTACTTTAGGAAATACAAAAGTTACTAGTTATTTCATTCTGTAGATAATCCAGTAAGTAAATAAGGTTGTAATCTAATGATATTTTATCGACGCGATGCTTAGTATGATTTTTCGAGACAAAAAACAGCGTCATCAATTTTGATGATGATTTTAAGATTTTACTCAGACATAAAAACTCGTAGATAAGGCAATCTGGTTAAAGTAGGAAGTAAGAGTTAGATGCAGGAAGTTAATCACTGAAAAAACTGGCGTGCACGTTGTTGAAGTGAAGAAGCTATGGAAAAGAATAGAAAAAATGAAAATGGGAAAAAAACAAAAAACTTACGTAGATAAGAAATAAATCTATAAAAATAATAAACATTAGAAATTTTACAGCGCACGCGGTCATAAATGCCCTACAGAGAAACTACCACTCGAAACAATTAAATAATGCAATCTGAGAACTATTTGCTTAGCGAATGAGCGGGGGTGATCAGATGAAATCTAAACTGAATTCGGGGCGTTCGTCTGTCGGTCGGATGACACGAGTTTTTAAACGAGAGGATAGTTGAAGAATAAATACTCTGAGAGGGTGGGGAAATGCGACGTCGCGTGTACGCCGCGTGTCAGCCGCGTGCCTGACGCGCAAGTGTGTACGAGCCTTTATCTTCGCACCCGCGCGGACAATATTTTGGCGGGAAAAGGGGGCATTTATAATACGAACAGGAAATATTACACGCTAATTTTGTCACATTACGGGAATAGATTGATTCTGCGTGGAATGGGATTAGGTTATTTATGGATTCGGTAGTTCAAGGTTCAATTTTGCGGTTACCCCTCGTTCATTTAGTTTTGAAATTGTTTATTTTAAGTAATGATTTGGTTTAGTTTGGTTTAACCTACAGTAACAGTTTGGTAGTTGAATACGACTCAACGAATTGGCGAACGATTTGGCGAATTGCCAAACTGCGCCTGGGCTTTTACATCATTTAAACTTTTACATCGTAAAGTTTTCATTCTGGAACTCCGTGTGATAGGGTAGATTGTTAGGTACCTAGGTACGCTACGTAAGATGAACTCATGGGAAAAAAATTAACAGTGGATATTTTTGCTCACAAACGTTATGCCTGTTGCAAATATTATTATTATTTTTTTCATAAAATAAAAATTCATTACCTAACTACACCCGAAAAAAATAATCAGTATGTGCGTTCAAACTTTTTTCAGCACCTATCTAATGTTTTAATACTTCATTCATAAAATCATTAGGTACTTATGCATGATCAAAACAATAGTTATTTGTTCAACAAGAGAGTAAAGTTATTTTTTGCTGCGAGCGCTGACTATACATCGAGCTAGCGAAGTGTCTAGAATTTTATTGAATACGCTACGCTTTTTACGATTCTAATATGTGTAGACTACTGAACACAATGAGAGATTTAAAGGCATGAGATATAAAAAAATCTATGGTGTGAAATAATGCAACCTTACACCACTGCCAGCAAGGAAAGTTTTATACGTTATAAAACAATTGAGACAATATTTAAAATGTTTTTCAACGCAGAGTTATTTCAAAAGGTGGTGTTCGAAATTCGAATCACTTTTACCCACGCTCGAAGCAAAAAGTGATTTGTTGCAAATTTTTAAGCTCGCTGAAAAAAAAGGTTTTATGTTCAAAATGTCTGTTTAGTCTTTGGACACTAATTTTGTCTCTTGAAACCTCTTGAGACAGTATAATTTATGACTGACGGTGATGAACTGACTCAGTCATGATTGATGATGATGCCAAAAAACCAAACCCTATCTAGGTCTTGCATCATTTAATTTTGAATCATGAACAAAACAAAGTCAACAAATCATATCCCTCATTAATTAAACCAGTAAATACGCCTCAATACAGTTTAATTAAAACAGAGACGGTATATTTGCGTGATAGATGTTTAACGGCAATAGTTTACGCTCACAGCGAGCTATAAATTCTATTGTAATTATATGTAGTGGAAGTAACTACCCTTAGAACTACGGCAGTGGTGCTCAAACCTTTGTATAACACCCAACAGTAACATATGTAGCATACTTCTGAACCCACGCTGGCATTCCCTGTGGGTTAAAAACTACGAACACCATGTAACAACAAACATAAGATCTTTCTTTCTACTCTACTATTTAGCTCTGTCACTATTCCCAAAAATTATTGATGCGTCTGACGACATAATATAATATCAAAATTCAAAGCTTTTCTATACAATATTATAAAGATGTAATTGCTTGTATGATTGTTTGCTCGTAATTATTATTTCGTTATATCAGAGGCCACTGACTACCGATTGTAAAATATTTTTCCCTCTCATCGAAAGCAACACTATCCCTGAGTGATTGGTGGATATCTATAATAGGTTAAGTAATATCAACTAAGCTGGGAGGATGGAATAGGTGCTAGGCAAGTCAACTCCATCTTAATTCGTCCCGGGCACTACAGCGTCCCGTTTGTAAAGGTAAAAGTTGCCTCCTGACGCCGTATAAATCATCTACTATAGATGGTAAAAGGCCTTAGTCTAGTCTAGTAAGTAATATCAGAAGATATTGAAACAATTCAACAAATTCAAAAAATTATTTCACTGAAAAAACAGAACCAATTATTTTTACTAACCCTCGGGTACTTTAGGCTAGTATATTTAATTATTTATGTTTCAGACTGAAGTTGAGAAACACTGACCCCCAGTAACTATGAGCATAGCTTTACGAGGCGTGTGATTGACTCCTACTATTCTATTAACTCGAGTTCCTCGCTTTATTGAAGCGATTTAATTATACGACTCTTGTTTAATTATTTGAGTAGTACTGTAATAAAATCTCTAAGAAACTAAGTGAAATGTTATTATTGAAGTTGATTGAATTACTTATGATTTCCTCTGTAGGTATATATACATGTATCTTACTTGGTAATAATTATACTATATAAAGCTCGATTACCACTCACTCACTCACTGACTCACTCATTGACATCATTGTTCTCCCGGAAGGAGACGAGATGGACGATGATGATGTATGGGGGAAATGTTCGGGGAGTCCCGGTGAGTGGGGGAAAAATCCGAAAACCCCCATTTTCCTCCCCCCTCGCCCCCCCCACGTTCGGTGTCCCGATTCTTCCCGACGAGGGCATGTTTTTTTCATAGATTCGGATGGAGGGTGCTCGATGGAATACATTTTTTTTACTCCCCCCCCCTTTCGACCCCCCTTTGACCCCCCCTTCTAATGGTTCTCAGAAATGACTCGTGAAATGGGATTTTTTCAAGTGGATTCGTATAGAGAATAGGATGGCGAGTAAAGTTGAATACAAATTCCCCCCCCCCCCTCCCTCCCAATTTTCACCCCCTCTTATTTGTATCTCTGAAACGGTTCGTCCGATTGGGCTGAAATTTTGGTTCCGAGGGTTTTGAGGGTCGCTGATGCCGAATGTTTTTTTTTTTATTTTTTATTTCTAATTTTTTTTTTTAATTTTTCTTTTTCACGCGACCTCCAAGAAACGATATCCTCGCGGGCTGCTTGCAGCCCGCGCCCCCACGCGGCCTCTAAGAAACGATCGCCTCGCGGGCTGCTTGCAGCCCGCGCCCGCAAGCGAAAATACTAGTATAAATTATATTTTGTAAAGATGTCAGAATGTTTTTAATTTTAATTTTTAATTTAAGGCATAAAAAGCTAATAGATGTGGCAAATAAGACACAATAAGGCATTAAAAATTTAATTTTAATGCCTTAATTACGGCGTAGGTCCTTAACATCTATCTATCTAGTCTTGTCACTAGTTATTTAAAACCAGTGTGGTGAAACTATGTTTTAAAATTTTTTAGGTTCTACTACAAGCCGGTTTCCTCACGATGTTTTCCTTCACCGTTTGAGAGTACTGGTATAGCGCACATAAATTTTTCGCACATGGTACATGACCGGATTTGAACCCACGACCTTAGGATCTGAAGGCGGGGTCACTACCAACTAGACCACCAGTGTTCTCAACCTACTCTCTACTACCCAATAGCCGTCGAAATCGTATTAAAAGATAAGAATCTCAATTTGCGAAGCGACATCTGCCGGGAGCGTTGGTAAATTAATTTAGGCGGCTGTAGTCAATCCTCAGTGTTTCCTTGACTTGAGCTTTTAATCCAAGTCGTATTGACTGGTCAGCTTTGTGACGAAGAATTCTGAGTTCTACGAAGTTGAAACAACTTACCACTTAATGAAAGCTAAGAGAATGACATTATTCAGTCTTAGAGATGTACTGAATGTCATGTATTTAAAAATCTAATTGTGAACGAACTACACAGTATAAAACAGTTTTATTTATTTTTATTTATTTTAGGAGTTTGTCGCTTTGCGACTACATCACTCATATAAAAACAAAAATGAATAAAAAACCAAGAAAAACTTAATCTATACCTACTTATAATAAAACTTAACTATTTACATAAACCTAAAACTTCTGTGTCGTGGTCTCTAGAGTCTAATCTAAACTAATAGAACTAGCAGTTCGCCTCGATCTAAGATCTCGCGCGCTTGTTACTTACCTGATATACATAAGTAATTACCAGTTTAGGTCTAATGGTCTATTCTATAAGAAGTTAGAATAGATTGTCTTGATTATGCTTGTTTGTCTGTTTGCTTTTATTTAATTCGAGTCCTATTGATTGATCAGCCATGTGATGAAGAATTTGTACAGCCTGTACTAGCTTGAAAATGAACGTAGACATTTTTGATTCTTCATTAACGGATATTGAAAAAAAAATATATTTTGAAAAAATATAAAAATACTAGCTGCCGCCCGCGGCTTCACTCGTTTGGTACCTGGATAAAAAATAGCCTATATTTTAATCTGGTACATGTACTATGTACATTCCAAGTTTCATTCAAATCCGTTCAGCCGTTTAGGCGTGATTGAGGCACAAACATCCAAACTCACAAACTTTCGCATTTATAATATAAGTAAGATTTGCCCCTTGCTTTTTTGTCCTTGCTTGCTTCCCATGTGATTTTTAATTAACTCTGTGTTATGTCAATAGTCAGCCGATAGTTATAAGTACATAGGTGCTTGATAACGTAGCCATCAAATTATTTCGTTGCGATTATTTTCGATCGATTTCATATCGCGCTAAATAAACTTAATACATAAAACTAATAGGACGTTTTGTCACCTTTTTTTGTCAAGGCCTTTGACTGATTCATAGACTTATTGGCTCTATATTTTATACCGCTATAGCATTGAAATATATACCTACATTTTACATGAAATGTTGAATTTAGCGACGATCTGAATTAGTTAATGCCTTCATCTTCGTCCCAAAGATCGTTCCATTGTGACACCGATGCCTTCTGCATAATTTACATTAATTAAAGCAATGAAATGATTAATAATGGGATTTCTGAGCCTACGACGTTTTGGTGTGACCATAATATTGTCATAATCAGGATGGAGAAGTAAACTAAATGAAGAAAATTTCTATCATTTTTTACAGTTGAATGAAAATATTATATGTTTTTATTCAAATTCACGAGAAACTAATGAAATTTATAAGTTTAGTCAACTCTAACAATTCCATTTGGAATAGCTTGTAAATGTCATGTTTGGACCAAATATTACGTTAGGGGCTGTAGGGGTTCTAATTGGCTGTAGCGTATTTAATTACCTACTAAGTATTTATTTTTAACTTGACTAGCAACTCTCAGTATTAGTATAAAAAGAAGCGTATAAAATGTTTACACAGAACAGGTTCTTTCAAATCTGAGCAGCTGTGATTGAGGCATGAAAATCCTCACATCCTCACAATTTTTTAGATTTATTAGAATTTATGGCCATCTTACTCCAAGACAATGGTCGTGATTCCAGCAAAATATTATCTCCCAAGTTCCTATTCCTGATTTAGACGAGTATTGAAGGAGCTAAGGCTTTGAATATTCAAAGAGAATAAATTAAGTTAAGCGACGTCAAACAAAAGGCTCCTGAACAAATTGCTGGGGATATTATGAGGCCTTTGTTTAGTAGTATACCTACAGCCAATGTTTAGGTATATGTACTCAACAGTAGATTCTACCCGTGGCTCTACATGGTATCACGGCTAAGTCTAACTAACTACTACAACAGTTTAAGTTTCATAAAACTACTAAGTAGTTTAACAAGAAGAAGTGGATATATTTATTTAGAACACAGTTACAAAGACAAATTACAATAACATTAAAAACTTTAAGGTGATCGGTATAATAATAAGAAATAAAAATGAGCTCAGTTTTCTATCTAATTTCGCCTACAGATAGAAAACAGAGCTCAGATCACCGACCGATAGTGGCCAACTCTTGTGACGGAGTTTTTAGGCCGCCTAAAGGCCTCCTTATGTCTTAACGACTTAAAAGCCGGGGCCGACAATTTAACGTGCCCTCCGAAGCACGGAAGCGCTCAGCTCGTAATGCCACTAGTGGTCACCCATCCAAATCGTGACCGTGCACAACGTTGCTTAACTTCAACGACCAATCAAGAACGTCTAAGCAAGCTAACCTACGAGCGCTTCTAAATATCGTAAAGTCTCATAAGTACTCTCAAACGGCGAAGGAAAACACCATGAGGATTGAAAATATGTGTCAAGTACACAAAAGGAGCCTTTAAAGCGCACCTTAAATCCTTTCACCTCACTGGTTCCGAAGAACTAGTGACACGACTATGAATATACACTTTTGATATTGCGTACACAGAGCTCGTCTGGTTTCTGTCTTCAGTTCAGCGGTCTTGTTTTGTTTCGTTCACCGACATAATAAGCTAAGTGTAAGTACCTACACAATAATACCATTTAGATTTGGCTTACTACTACTACCGTTCGTGCCACTAGTCCTTACAAACGAATGCCTTAAAAGGGGCTTCTTCGTGATTTTTT
Organism: Scotopteryx bipunctaria; assembly: GCA_949320045.1. NCBI lineage: Eukaryota > Metazoa > Arthropoda > Insecta > Lepidoptera > Geometridae > Scotopteryx > Scotopteryx bipunctaria. The sequence continues at coordinate 3,631,128 of OX439450.1, read as the reverse complement.
GGTCCAATTGAATATAATCGGATAGAATCTGAAGTAACGATGCCAGACTTTTTGACATCTTACCGCCATTTGTGTATAAACCCTAAAAGTTCCACTAGCAATGATTCCTAGTTCCGAAGCTCGGTCAAGTTCACTCGGTGATGGCAGGATTATGTTCTTACTGCTAATCTAGCGGTAATCTTCGGTGGCCGTTTACGCCATTTACGTCAACGGTGGGCTTAAAGCTCAGCCTAACAGCTTTAGCTTTGATTTTGTAAAAAAAACTGAATTAAATTTGTGTATATTTTATCTGTACTACTGTTTCTCATCACAAGTAAAAATCCTACTAATATTATGATTTCTCGTTTGTGCCCCAATCCCATATGCCCGGTTCCAATATTCAATTAACGGACGACAGATTCGTCATTACCATAGCAATATTATTGTTATCTGTCGATAGGCGTTTATTTTTAAATTTATAAAATGCACACATTTATATGCAACTGTATCAACTATTTATATTAGGTACATCATCATCTTCCTGCCATTATCCCACTCTATAATGAGGTCGGCACAGCATGATCATGCTGTAAGAGTTATCAAAATTTTAGAAATCTCTTGTTAGTTTATTAAATTATTAAAATGAAATTATAACCTTTTTATTTTATTTTTTCGTTAAAGTAAAAAAAAAGATAAAAAAAACATGAATTTTATTAATTCATATTTCGCGTATGTTTTAAGCTAGATCTTGGAAAGCCTATACCATAGGTATTATCAGATGATTTTTTCTTTGATAGGTAGATAATAACTATTTATTTAGTTGTTGAGACCAGTTTTTTTTATTTATTTCGTAGTTTTCTTGTAATTACCAATTATTTAATTTAGCGGATTATTTGATTTAAAAATCCGTAGCGCTATCTCTTTTAATTCGATTCGAAATTCGGTCTAGACGCGATCGTATGGTGACCTCTTTACACTCTGATTATCTCTACTTTTCTTAAAATTACTATTTTTATGAACGTACATCAAGTAAGAACGTAATATAACCCTCTATCATTGTTGTTGTTAATAGCACTTTCTCTCTAAAATAGGGTTTTATTTTTAGAAGAAACATCTGTGTCTCTATTCATAAGAAAAGATGTTTAGTAAAATTAATCCTGGGATTAACATGCTTGGTGCTATATTTGGTTTAGTAGAATTGTATTAATACAACTTAAGTTCATTATACTTCATGAAATTATTTTAGTACTAGCTTCCGCTTGCGGCTTCGCACGCTTTGATGCATAAAAATAGCTTATTTTTATTCCAGCACACGTACTATGTATATTTCAAGTTTCAACTTAATCCGTTCAGCCGTTACGGCGTGATTGAGCCACACACATCGCCACATCCTCACAAACTTTCACGTTTATATTAGTAAGTTATATATACAGGTAGATATATATCCTACTAATATAAATGTGAAAGTTTACAGACTAAGACACAGACAAGACGGCTTCGGTGGCGTGGCGGACGATTGCTCGGCAGAGACGCAAGAAGCGCGGGCTCGATTCCTGCTGCGGAAGTTCTGCAAATATTTCTTTCGGGCCTGGGTGTTGTGGTGCCATCGTAGTTTCTGATAACCACGACACAGGGAATCCTAGTGTGGGGTCAGGACTATGTATGTGAATGTTGGCTGTTATTATTATAGATAGATTGATACTTACACATCGATATGGCGTCCAAAAACGGTTACAGAAATGTCAGTCCATGACTATATAGAATCCGTCGAGGGCTGGACCTGGATAAGACTAGCAATGGACCCTGGAGAGTGGCACACACAAAGGGAGGCCTATACACAGTAGTGGATGAATTCGGGTAGCGAATGATCATGATGATGAGATTAAAAACTTAGGTAAAATAAACTCCCACACCAACTATGATTTCAAAGTATTTTATAACAATCTATTTAGTATGTAAATTAAGATGAAATAAAAATACAAATTATCATATATAAAATTTTATTTATTATAACACTCCTATGATATTTACACTTTATTAAATAGGTTTATCAATAGGTAAAGAAGTTAGACGGTGACAAAAAGTGACGTTTTTATTCTTACAGTGTTTAGTTTGAGTTTAGTTTCAAAAAATGTCGGACAAAAATAAAAAAGTTTAATGTCAATTTTTTTTTATTAATAAGGTTGTTTATTAGTTGACATAGTGAATAAAATTGTTTATTGATTTTTCTAATGTAAGTTTACAAAAATACAATAGGTAGGTACTCATTTAAATAAAAATAAAGTTATACAAATTATGGCTTACCTGTTTATGCATTTAAAATATTAGTACAAATTAAATAGAAGGGTTCTATTCATTGATTGACCCATTACAATGTTACACAGTAGGAAAATAACGTTTATAATTTTAACTCTCTTTAACATTCTTATATATTGCAACTCTATTATTAGATATTTTTTTTAATAGCCTCAATCCACAATACATTATATAAAACAATAATGTCAATAGTCGGTAAGTAAATTGAAATGTAATATTTTTTACCTAAGTAGGTATGTAAAATTAACAATACATTCGAATTATCAAACTAGTTCCTAGAATAAAATACTAACATATTGATGACAAATCACTTAAAGGGTTATTGAATTACCTGAAATCACTTTTGTATGATTTTTAGTCACATTTCTAGGGGAATATAATTTAACATCACAATTTTCTGATACTTTTCTCTTAGTCCTCTACATTTGAGTTTGTCTCTTAGAAACGCAATGGTTCCGTCGGCGATCGATAGCCGTCGGGTCACGATGCGGGTGGGAGGTCGTAGCGGCGTAGCACCTGCCTCGACCCTCGTAGCACTCGCGTAGCATCCGTAGCAACACCACCACCTCAACATTCATTTACAATGCCTAAACTAATTAGCCACTTGAAAACACTTGAAAGTAGTCGCGTGAGAATCAGACTGAAACAGCATGCCGGATCCGCCGCCAGCGCGACGCTACGTGCCCGACGCCGCCATATTGCCCGGAGCCCCGCCCCGCGCTACACCGCTCCCTCCCATTGGACGAGCTCTAAAAACAGGGCGGAGCCTACTTCTCTTCAATGTTGCCAGCTTTTTGAATAAATAATTTCAGTAATTTAAGTAATGAAGGCAATTATGGCGTTGTTTAGCTAAGTTTGCGCCGCGGCGAGTGGGAACTTTATATTTATACCGTTCTCTTTATGTACGCCGACGCGCGGTTAATGCGCCCGATCTGTTTACGTTGCGAGAGCTTATTTATTGCGGGCGAGTCGCTGCACAGCGCGACTTAAACTGCAATTATTTTACGCTATAAGGAAAACATATTGCACCATTTAAATGAGTTTTTCCAGGATAATTTGCTAAACGCAAATAGATGTTGTTCATGAATCTTTTGTTATGGGGATGTAACACACTTATTCAACCTGAGCTACATTTATACGCACCTATTCGTCGGTAGAATACGCAACCTTGGCACCTCTCGCTCAAGATTATATTATGACACGAACTATATTGTAAGCTGGTTACGTCACCGCGGTCCATCAAGATCCAGTGTCCACACTCGCGGCCAGAAGTAAACAGTGACGTCACGGAGCGTCATCGAGCCGATAAAAAGTCGATTTTATTCGCACAAGTTCGGCCAGCTGACTGCACCCCGCGCCCCGCGACTACGGCGGCACACACACAATTTTCAGTGTGGCGAGATTTCAGGGGGAGCGGGACAGGTAGAGGGTGAATGGGTTGGTGCGAGCGAGACGGCGACAGGGGCCGGCGCGGCCGCGGACCGGCGCGATGGGCGGGCGCCGGATGATGTATAGAGTGGTGGAGTTAGGTTCAAATTGGTCCGGGAAGTGGCCGAGATTAGAGTCAGCGCGGGCCGCACCGCGCCGCGTCCGTAAGCCCTTAAGACTGTTTTTAATACTAGTATTTTTTACGCGATCCCGACAGGATTTAGCGGATAAGCGACGTCGTCGTCGTGCGCTTTGATTTATCGGTTACGGATACGTTTCGGTTTGTTTTCTGGTGTTTACGTTAGTAGTGACCGCCACCGGTGCACGCGTAATCCCGCGGCTTGTACCAGATTATGACGGATATCATCGGATTTGGTGTACACATACTGTGAGTTCAGCTTTCCGAGGAATCATCAAGCCGGCTTGAATACCTGGGATCGACTTTAATCTCTTATCAACAGTGAGTATTTTTATTATATGAATGTGACTTCCAACTGAAATGTATCAAACAATCTTGGCTTTATGGATGTGATCTTCCTATTTGGACTAAGAGTACATAAAGGTTAATACATTAGTAGATATAACAAACAATCATATATTTTCTGAACGCAAGTTCACAAATATAGCAACTTTCCTATCAATCACAGCAAAATACATACCCAATAATTTAAATTGATAAATTGTGCACTAAATCCAGTCATGATTGTGAGAATTTTACAAATGCCTATTAATTATAATGAAGTTGGCTAACGCCCAAAGAGAGCGAGGAACAATATTCCACAAACATTTTTCTACTAGGAATCCCATTCAATAATTATTTGTGTTATGAGTTGTCAAGTAGATGAAAATTAACCAATATAATTTAATAAAATGACAGACAGAACAGTAAAAGTTATAAATGAATCTAAATATTTCGTTATGTGGTTTACTGTTTGATTACTAAGGTCCGTCCGATGATCAATTTGCAAGGTAAACGGATTGATGTAGTCTATATTTCCAGTTTCATTCAAATCGATTCAGCTGTTATTTCGTGATCGAACCGCAAACATGAAAACATCGTATACAGACTGAAAACTTCGGGTGTATAGTCTTTAGTTAATAAATAATATTAGAGATAATAATAGTTTACTAATTATAATATTAATACTATCGGATTTATGATATCAGTATTTCAAATATCTTAAGAAATGAAGCAACGTGATAGCAAGGTTTTGGTTTTGAATTAGATATATTTCTAAACGTATAAATGGAGATCCGTCTGTACCTACCCCTATGGGAAACAGGCTTGATTTTATGTAAGTATGAATGTAACATTAGATTTCTTTATTTAATAGATAATAGGATTATTTTAGAAAAATCATTCTTAAATTCTCGTTAATTCCTCTAGAATAAAGTTCGAGATTGTAGCTTTATTTTTTTCGGACGAATCAAAGTTGAGAGATAAACAAACAAAAGGAAAAATCACACAAAAAAATATATTTAATTTACCTGTGGACATTTGAATTGGGTGCAATTTTATAAACCACTAGCTGCCGCCCGCAGCTTCGTTCGCGTGGTACCCGTATAAAAAATAGCCTATATGTTAATCCAGTACAGGTACTACATAATGTATATTCCAAGTTTATCATTCAAATTTGTTCAGCCGTTTTTGCGTGAAAGCGTATCAAACATCCATACATACAAACTTTCGCGTTTATAATATTAATAGGATTAGTAACGATGATTTGGTAAAATAGTGAAAAAATAAAATAGTTTATTCGTTTAAAAGTTTTCCTTTAAAATGTCTATTTCCTTTTTTATGCCTTTTACACTGTCTAAAAAGTTATACTAGGTAGCCTAACTTTAAGGCTTTATTTGGAAAGGAAAAACACAGGATTTCCCACTTCTTATTCACCCTGCATACTAAGTAGTTGAAATACTAATTCGGTGTGTACGGGCTTAGATTAGAAACGTGCCTGCCCTAACATGCATACACAATGGCAGGTTAAATTCAGCCCGTTATAAAAAAAAAACTGTATATTTCCACCTTGGTAGCGTGGCGGACGATTGCTCGGCAGAAATGCAAGAGGCGCGGGTTATGTTCCACTGCGGAAGAAATGTTTGCATGTTCTGCAAATATTTCTTCCGGGTCTGGTTGTTGTGGTACCATGGTACTCGTAGTTTCTGATACCCACGACACAGGGAATCCTAGTGTGGGGTCAGGACTATGATAATGTATGTGACTGTTGGGTGTTATTGGATCCTAATCTGCAAATTTTACTGTAAACCAACATTGCATGATAGTTTTAACAAAAAATAAACCTTTCTTTAAACTATTTCAACTGAATGGTTAAAGTAATGCCATCTGTAGTGACAGACAATAAAACAACAGTGACAAAGGCAATTTTAAACAGTGTTAAAAGCAAGCTAAATTACATAACGTTTAAAAGTAAGACGATATATACGAAATATCCTTAAAAATTTAGACATGCTCAAGAAGGGGTTTACTTATAAGTTACTAAACTAAGGCCTTTGCCATTTATAGTAGACGATTTAAACAGTGTCAGAAGACAACTTTTGCCCACACTAGCGGGAGGCTGTAGTGCTCGGGACGAATTTTAGATGGAGTAGGCTTGCCCAGCACCTATACCATCCACTCAGCTTAGTCGGCTTTATCCACAGGAAAGGTTACTTTATTTTTATACATTTAAAAACTCCTATTATTGCTTGCCACTTTCTAATCCAATAAAATACAGTAATACCACAAATATTGTGTGCTTACATTACATAAATGGCGGCGGCCGGCGGCGGGCGGCATCATTTATTTAAATCAATTACAAACTCGATTATTATTTGTGAAATAGTAATAACCCTACTACAAGCTTTGATTATTGTGTTTGTAATTGCATTATTTATTTATTTATTATAAACATAAACACAACATTACAGATACTTCTAAGAAGTCATATTTATGGACACATCAATCACATGTTAAAATTAAAATAGAAAAAAATTTAAATTTCAACATATTACTACTTATAATTAAGAACTGCTTTCACAAAAATACAGACAAACCCGTTCAATCGACTTCCAACAATCCGCAAACACATCAAACTGAGAATGTTTGGTGATGAGCGCATTAAGACTACTCCCGAAAACTAAAACAGTGCATTCAGACCACGTATCTGAAAATATCGAGGCTGTATGAATTATATTAGAGAAATCATTATTTTCGTGTTTTTTCAGACACGATATTTTTCTTTACTCGCTTTTTTTTCACGGAACGGCAAAAAATAAACAAAAATCTAAATTAGGTAGCTTGTAAATTAGCGCACGATTCGCAAAAATACAACACAAACTCAATGTAGAGCGTAATAATAATTTGTTCGCGAGGTACAAAATAAATATTTTTTCAATTATTTTATTTCAAAACTTTGTAGAATGTGTCATCAATAATATGTACTTACAACCATTTAGGTACATACAACTCCATAAGACTAATTATTGGCAATGGACGGACATGGCGAAACTAAAACTATGGCGTTATCAGGTTGAGTTCTGAGTTGATTTGAACCTAAGAAATCGTATACATAGTTTTGACTAAGATTTCCTGTGTCATGGGTATCAGAAACTACGAATGCCGTAGTACCACAACACTCAGACCTGGTAGAAAATTTGCAGAACATGCAAACATTTCATCCGCTGTGGAAAACCAACCCGCACCTCCCGCGTCTCAGCTGGGCACTCGCCCACCACGCTACCGAGGTCGTCAAAATTAATGGCAACACCGTGTATAAAGATTCTTAGACAATCTCATCAAACTAAGATTAGTGGCGTGGCGAACGAGTGCTCGGCTGAGACGCAAGAGGCGCGGGTTCGATTCCCGCTACGGGAGAAATGTTTGCATGTTCTGCAAATATTTCTTCCCGGTCTGGGTGTTGTAGTATTACATATGTATCGTATTTTACAAAAAAAATATAAGTATTCTATCAGACATCTGGTGCCCATAGGACAAGCTTTGCTTAGTTTGGGGCTAGATGGCGCTGTGTGAAATGTGCACAAATATTTATTTATTTTTATATTTCCGTGCTTTGGAGGGCGCGTTAAATTGTCGGTCCCGGGTTTTAAGTCGTTAAGCCACGACGGAGGCCATTAGGCGGCCTAAGAACTCCGTCACAAGAGTTGGCCAGTAATTTTTTTATTAATGCAAGACATAACCCATCCCAATATTTTCTACAAAGAGATAAATAGAGCGAATGAATAATAAAAATAGGTGTAAACTCTGACAAAAATGCTAGTTTTGTGTTTGTGCGGCACGCTATCTCTGAATGATAATATATCGTGCCGACTTGATAACATCTAGCTGTGTGTGTAGATAAATTAATATTACGAGGTTTTATTCTACGGCATTGAAGTTTAGTCACAAGACCATTTTTATGGCTAGAGGCTATTTTTGGTACTCTCAAACGGTGATGGAAAAAAGCGTGAGGAAACTGGCATGTCGTAGAACCAAAAAGTTCGATGTCAAGTGCACGCTTTTGAGGCGCACTTTAAACCCTTTCACCACACTGGTTCGAAAGAACTGGTAACACGACTAGATAGATGTATATCAAATATCCTTTTTTTTCTAGTTTTAAAGTCTAAAGCAAAATATTGTAACAATAATTATTTCATTTGCATGGTGTAAGGTTATTATTGATCATCGTACCACCATTATCATCATCATCAGCCTACGGAAGTCTGGATTTAGGTCTCCTGAATATACTTTCAGGACGAATCTCGTGCTGCCTCAATTCGTAACGCTTCCAAAGCCATCAATAGTTCATCATACATCAATAGTTTAACCACAACCCTTATCAGCTATTAGATATAGGTAAGTCACAAATACAACTAAATATTTACACTGACACGCACATTATCAATGGCAGTTACACATGTTTTACATGCAGTTACCGATGTAACACTAGAGATATGGATTGAAGATTCAATTGATAGGTAGATAGACTGGTAAGCGGTAGTTTCAAAGAGATAGTGGTAATGATAGTTGGTTATAAGACTTATTTTTACCGATTGAGGGCAAGCATCAATGTTAGACTTGTTTTACTAATACAAGGCAAGCAAAAATTACATTATGATGTTGAAAACTAAAACAGTGCTAGCTAACTTCACCTAGTACATCCACAGTGCCCGGACATTTCGAGTTCTTATTTTTTGTTTGCAATTCGTTTGCAGTTTGCGCAGTTTTGTTTTGTTTTGGCAAGCAATGCATGTTTAACTACCTACTACATTATGTACTACGGTACATAATGTCAATAGACGATGGTTATTATTACATAGGGGCTCCTCGCTTAGAGTTATGAAACGGGGTCGTGTGATGAGACCCTCAGTTACAGTCATACAAACACCGGTTATATCCGAATTAAGTACATACATACAAACATACTATAAACAGGTGGTCCATAATTTTGGAGAGGATATGATGACTACCGACTTTTACGTCATGCTCGGGGAGAGAAGCAGCTGGACGCATTCTATGCTTTTTCTTTCTTTCCAGTCCAGCAGAGAAGTAAAGTAATGCAACTCAAAATCTTACTTCTTACTTATATTATAAATGCGAAAGTTTGTGAGTTTGGATGTTTGGATGTTTGGATGTTTAGATGTTTAGATGTTTGGATGTTTGGATGTTTGTGCCTCAATCACGCCTAAACGGCTGAACGGATTTGAATGAAACTTGGAATATACATAGTACATGTACTGGATTAACATATAGGCTATTTTTTATCCGGGTACGACGCGAGCGTAGCCGCGGGCGGCAGCTAGTACACAATAAAACAAAGTTTAATAATTTTTTTTATGAATTAATTGTGTCGAACTGTCTAAAATTCAAGGCGGATAATGAACTATTATGTTTTAGAAATTTGATGTTCGACCAACAATGTTTTGAAATAAATTCGCAGCGCAGTTATATTTGAATTACTCGGAACTGCAATGAACATTTTTGAAAATTGCGTAGTAAAAACTAAGAACCTTTTTGCATATCATGGTTCCATTATATCATAATAAAATATCTCAGTAGATGAATTGTTCTTTTTTATTCAAATATATTTTTGGAAATTCCTTGTTTGCTCCTAAGGCAAAAGGAACAATTTTAATAACCCGGAAAAATTTCCACGATCTATACAAAACGGGAAATTCCAATAGGAAAATTAAAAGTATGCCAAACGCTACCCAGTTCGGAAGCGATCAAACAAGTGAAATTCCGATTCGATGGTGTTTTAATAGAGCGAAGCACTTTCGCCAACTTGAAGCTTCGGCTTAAAAAAGGCTTTGCGTCGGTTTAAAGGGATAAGAGAGCTTGCCGATTGCTTCGGCTAGCCCAATTACTCTTCTGGCCAAGATTAGTATCTCTTTGTATTAGGAACAATTTGCGGCGGTGACGAGATGACTAGATCCACTGGATTTGTGTTGTCGACCTTTGATTCTCGCGCTTTTGTGCTCGACTGTAGATAGAGTAGTATATTTTCGTTTCAAGGTCCAACAGGCCTCGTAATCGATTATTTTTAAAATGTAGGTATCTATTATTATTCCTGAAAATGCAATGTGACCAATGCAGGCTATGTATCAGCTACTGTTTAAAGGACATGTTACTATATAGACTTCCTCAATATACTTCCAGGTCAAACGATTTTATGCGACCTCAACAAAACTATACTAAGTCATCAGTTCATTAGGTCACGTTGCATTTTCAGGAATAGTAATAGATACGTTTGATATACCTGTTTTAGTCTTTCCTTGTATTTTTTGCCTTGGTTTCATACGTTGGCCTGCTACTATAGTACCGATACAATTTGTCAAACGATTTTTTTGAATCGCAATAGAACAACTAGTCAATATATACGATGGACTTGTTAGAGAGTCGTTTAGATACGTTAAAATAATGTCTATCCACGGTGCCATTAAAAAAACTGCAGTCATGTCGATATAAAGCGAATGGGACGAGCAATAACGTGGGCTCGCGCGTCACCACTCTGCTCTTTTTGCTGAATATTCAATCCGTCGACGGTATCTGAGTGGTAAAATCATGGCAAGTGAATGTATGAACCGTAAGCAAATAAAAATAACACCCAACAGTCACATACATAGTCCTGACCCACACTAGGATTCCCTGTGTCGTGGGTATCAGAAACTACGAGTGCCATCGTACCACCAACACCCAGACCCGGAAGAAATATTTGCAGAACATGCAAACGTTTCTTCCACAGCGGGAATCGAACCCGCGCTTGCGTCTCTGCCGAGCAATCGCCCGCCACGCCACCGAAGTGGTCAATACTTACCTACTTACTGATTGTAGGACCTCAATGGAATAAAATGTGAACAGATTTTTTTATACTGAGGCTCTATAGGAAATTATACTACCCTGCGCAGTCTCACTACCCTGTGAAAGGCAATTAAACCTATAAATCACATATTCTACCTTTTCTACTCTGACCCATTACGATTTTATGCGAAAATGAAATATTCTGAGAGTCAGTATTCATTTAATGTGACACCAGAAATCTTTATCAATCTTCATTGTAGGCAAATTATACAAGTTAAATACATGTAAAAACCACTGTTTTAAAAATCACTGGAATAACTTTCCGCACGTGATGATTCAGTAAGTTCCATATTAAAATACTGATGAAGCTAAAAAAATTAGGCTTTTGAATTATCGGTTTGGTATTATATTTTATCAAACCTAGTAAAACGCCTCGCAACCTTGGAAAGAAAGAAAGAAAGAAAGCATTTATTCAACCACTACATAAATATAAATAGACAGAAATACATAAAACACAAATATACTACATACCTTGATCGCGTTGAGGTTCTTTATGCAAACTTCATCATCCTGCTGGGTCATCTAGGAGTTCAATTTCGGGAATAACTTTCTTAGTGTAGCCTTACACCATAAAATAATAGTGGCATTACAAGCTGAGCTTGTAGTAGCTTGAAGCGCTCGTGACGTAGTTTGCTTAAGCGTTCTTGATTGATCGTTAAAGTTAAGCAACGATATGCGCGGTCTCATGTTGGGATGGGTGACCGCAAGTGGCATTATGAGCTGAGCGCTTCCGTGCTTCGGAGGGCACTTTAAACAGTCGGTCCCGGCTTTTAAGTCGTTAAGCTATGACGGAGGCCTTTTTAGGCGGCTTCAAAATTCCGTCACAACAGTTGGCCACTAGCTCATATGAACTTACTTACCATAAAAGAATAATACCCTTCAAGTTTTATAGTTCTAGGTTTAGGCTGTGCGTTGATTGTCAGTCAGTTAAGTAACGTATAAGTTTTATGTATTCAGATTAAACATAACTAAGTGTACCCATTACAATGTTTCATATCCCATTTATTCAGTCACACCATCTGTTATTTCTTCACTAATTACTGTTCCACATAGATCGTATATTATTCACCGCTAGCTCCTGTTCCCGATGCCCAGTCACTGACGGCTGTTTGAGTTATGAAAGTTGTAAAGCTGTATATCTCCATCGCAGTTTTTATACGGTGTTTATTTTTTTACTCTGCTCAAACACTGCAGTGTGCGCTCGCCTTAAATCAAGCTGATAATTTAATGGAATTGATTTATTAGCGCTGTAGAAACTTTCGTGATGGAAGTTTATGTTTAAGAAGAGATACAAATTGTTGATTTATTAACGTTTACTGACTTGCGCTCAGCCTAAGCAGACCCGTAATTGTCCTACAATAGGGTTGTCTTCTGTTTATTCGACTTGCAAACACAATTTTCAATTTTTGTTGTTACTGAAATAATTAGCCGTGACAGATGGATGTTGGATGGATGACGGATGACAAAGGTCTTCGTTACATTATTCCGTTACACCATTTATGTACGGAACCCTTAAAAGAAATCAACGTATTTTGACCTCCGCGGAATTAATTTAGGTAGTAATCATTACAAATTCATCAAGTCATCATGCATTTCAAAAGGTGGATGGATTGTGTGAAAGAGGACATGGGTAAGAAAGTGAATACAGAGATGACGGCTGACAGAGGGTAATGGAAGAAGAGAACATGCTGTGCCCACCCCACATAAAGTGGGATAGCCTCAAACTAAGCAAAGCTTGTATTAAGGGAACCAGATGGCTGATAAAATACATAATATACTTTTTTTTTGCAAATACATACTTATAATTACACTAGCAGCCGCCCGCGGCTTCGCTCACGCGGTACCCAGATAAAAAGTACCCTATGTCCCATTCCAGCACACGTAGGTACCTACTAAGCACAAAAAAGTCGAGCAGTTCAACTACTGCCCTGCTCTAAGACCACATAGTAACCCACCTGCAGTGTTAACAGTCCAAAATATTATCGCAACAATTTTTTTAGACGCTAATGAATGTAGTGTAATTTGACATCGACAGTTCCTTATCCATATGTTTTGTATCATCTATTACTAATCTGTGGTATCATCGCTGTCATATGTCAAAATAAAAGAATTCTATTTTTCATGAAAAACATGCCAATAATAAAGAATTTACAGGTAATTATGACATCAACTAAATGAGAAAAATCGGCTCTTTAATTTGATATAGGTTATGTGCAGTTTTAGACCAAAAATTGATTTCAGGTTTTCATCCCTTTTCACCCCTTTAGAGGTTGAATTTTGAAAAATCCCTTCTTAGTACACCCCTACGTACCAAGGTTTACCTACACTGAAAATTTCAAGTCTCTTGGTCTAGCGGTTTAGGCTGTGCGTTGTCTGTCAGTCAGTCAGTCAGTCAGTCAGTCAGGACAAAGATTCTTATAATATCAGATACTACTACAACCCAGACCCGGAAGAAATGATGATCATGCATTTCAGGGTATTCATACATTATTTCCATTCCAGGCCGGCGATGGTCGCCTAACCCCGCGGCTACTCGCTCCCGCTCCCACAAGCCTCACCATTCACCTCCGGGTGTACAAGGAAGCGCTGGCGGCTGGCATGGAGCCGCTAAGCGAGAACGGACTGTGCCTGTCCGAGCTGGACCTCCATGGGGGCTCGCACTTGCACGAGTCCGTGGCTGCGTCTGTGGGCTCGGCGATATCAAGTCTGATGGCGCCGTTGCATCATGAGCCCCAGCATGCGCCATTGCACCACGCGCCGCCGCTGCACCACGAGCCGCTGGAGAAGCTCAAATGTAAGCACCAAACCTGAAACATGTTTTACATTATTCCGCCCACGGCTTGCGTTGCACCCGAATAGTGCACGAAGGGGGCTCCCTTCGAAAGGCTTTTCGTGCTCCCTTCGTTAAATCCCTTCACCACGCTGGTGAGACGACTAGTAGTAGCAGTTGTATCCGGATAAAAAGTTGCACGGTGGCACTCGCTCCTACTCCGAGCCTCACCATACACCCTCGGGTGTACAAGTAAGAAGAAGGGGCTGTGCTTATCTGTGGTGGACCTGCATGGCAGCTCGGCCATATGGCCGATATACTTGATATCGAGTGGATGACGCCGCTTCGTCACGAGTTGAGAAGCTCAATTGTAAGCGCCTAACCTGAAGAATATTTTATACTTCTATTTAGTGCAATCATACCATGATTCTGAATACAGAACCCTGCCTTCGTATAAAAACATCTTGTCTCTTTAACTCGGCGTAAATATTGATCTAACATGCCTTTCCAAAATTGACCATGCCTGTTCAAAACTGTCCATTCCGTCATAGATGCAGCTTTCTGCTCATAATTTTAGCATAAAATCTGAATTTTATTTTTTAAAAACTTTTACCTTGCGGGTTTATGTAAAAAATACTTCGTTTTATAATCCCGTCATCAGAATGTGTCGCTGTTAATACTGATTTGCTTATTGAAAATTACGAATTTATCAATATTTTCATTCCAAACTACCTACATTTAAAATAAAAGTTTTAGCCACTGTAAAAATTGTGCTTTAAACATACACTAGTATTTATATTAGCTACGAGCTTTCTCAGTGAAGATCAATTTTTTTCTTTACACCATAGTACTGCTTAAAATAATAAAATAATGTGTTCACAATGTTAATTTTAGGATATAAGATATCATCTAATTCGTAAAACTATGCGTGTTTTATTACTATTAATATTTCTGATTGTGTTTTGTGTGCCTAAATAAACAAAATATCGAGGCTGACAAAACGCAAAAAGAAATCCTCTATCTTTCTTCTTCGACTTTTCCGACTTTAGCCGCACAGGTACCTCTGGTGTTAAAAAATATAATTTTGTCCTGATTAAAATGAAACTTATTAAAAAAAAAGAGCTTTATAGGTCTTAATATCCTTAAAGGTATATTTTCTGTGTTGTATAATAGTTTTACGTATCCTTAAGTGTCCGAAATATTTTATTTTATCTATTACTAGGCTTGTAATACGAGTAAGTTGGGTAAGGACCAAACGAACGAAAATGAACTAAAAGAGCGAGCTAACAAGAAATAAATAAAGTTTACGATACGTTTAGCAGTAAACTCTTTATTTTAAAATCTATTGAAGTCAAAATCAAATCTTGGAATGCTAATCCGTGTCAACATAACGGCGTAAATGTGCTATATTTTTAGACAATAACAACTTTTCTTAATTTTGTATATTAAAACGTGTTACGAAATCATTTAAACTTCTAAATATACTTATGCCCTGAAAGTAGTACGCTTGTTATTAGGAGAACTAGTAGATACGACAAGCGACAAGCGTGCAACTTAGCAAAAGCTTTTTATGTACTTGTAAGTACCTACATAAAAAAGAGAGAGCACTGGTGGACTAGTGGTTGTGGCCGCGCCTTTCTATCCTAAGATCGTGATAGTTGTGTGCCAATGTTCGAAAACATGTGTGTCAAGACACGAAACGAGCCTTTTAGGCGCACTTTAAATCCTTTCACAACAAAAAACTAGTGGCACGGCTAAATAAAAAAATATGTTCAAAGAAACATATAAGTTTTCTCAGACTACACTCGCTAGCGACTTTAAAGTAAAAATTAATAATTGTCCTATGAACATGCTGCGAAATCGACTGATCGTTGAAGGGGCATAAGCGTCCATTCTGAATTTGGTACTAACATGTCTCTGACTCTGTGTAAAAGTAAAAAGTATTTATTCAATATTACAAGTGTGTAAAAATACATGGTTTGGGAACTCTCCTTTTAAGTCGTGTGACCTGTATTAGGAGAGTCCCCTCTTTTCTGTAGTACAACTTAGAGCATGTGTACATTTTTTAATACATTTTTTTTCATATAAGCGCTTCGCTAGCAAGTATGTCTAGGATAAACTTCGGTAGAGTAGAGCTTACTGTGAAAAACTATTTATAAATTCGAAAATAAGGTTTTCAAAAAAGTCATTTTACGTAAATGAAGCCTTGAGCCTCACTAGTCTTTTACATTACAATACAGATCCCGTTTTAAACGCGGGATAGTAAATAAAATAAAGGGACGCTCATTTCATCGAAGCTCTCGATTGAGTCGTATCTCCGCCCGTTTTGTTTTATGAAGATATGTTGCTGGCCCGCCTGATGCAGGATACGATGCTGAATGCTGATCCAACCCAATAAATACACAGTTCCTTTCAATTTGTTTTAAATTTAGAACCGAGTCTTTTTCTGTAACAATACAAACATAACACCACATACTTTGACTTTTTTTACTTTATATATTACACAAAACAGATTATATAATGTACTTAATTAGTAATAAAATATATATTTTAGGGCAAGTTTCCAAGAGCACTCGGTTCATTGTATGGCCAAGGAAATTCTTTGAGCAAGAAATGAGCTGGCTTTCTTATCACCTGCGGCGTCGATATACAAATTACACTATTTTAACTTTTGAATCTTCAAAAACATTTTTTTTTTGTTTTTATAAAAACTTTCTGTTGTTTCTAAAAACTAACGTTATATTATTTATAACTTAATAGATTCAACGAATAACGTAAAATAACTCTCAAATTTGGGTCCCCATTTTTTATACACACTGCAAAAAAAAATTGGAACTCTCTGCCGGGGTCTGTATTTCCTGAAGAGCATTATGGTGTCTTTAAATCGAGAATCAATAGGTTTCTTCTAGGTAAGCGTGCTTCATCTTAGATCACGCTGTTACTTAACATCAGGTAAAAGCGTAGTCAAATGCAAACCTATTTCGGTAAAAAAAAATCCATTCAAAAAAAAATTTATTCATCGATACGCGATAAAAACGGCGCACGTGTTAAAAATTCTACAACTTTATTTTCATGATGAGATCGTCAATGCAATCATGCGAGGACCGTGACGAGATGTGGGCTTCATACAAAATTAGGGATTATTCAACTCCACAGATAGTGTGGTAGTTACTAAAGAATTATATAGATGGTGATATAGTTTGTACAGAGCCCTCCTGTCTTAGTGATGCGCAATTTTCCGCCTTTGTTTACTTTGGCTACATATTCCACGGTGTATTTTGATTGCCACTTTCGAAGTGCAAACACTTGGGAATCTAAAATGTGTTGTTCTAAGTTCTAGTATGAAACGACAGTTTCTCTACCACAATTTATTTTGACGTTTGATGTCAGATTTCACAATAAAAGCTTGGAAACTCTGAAACCTAGAGGTAGACCAGAAACAATGAATACTTTTTCTTATTTAATTTCATACAAAAATGAAAGATAAAACTTAGGGAAGAAGATAGAATCATTTATAAAGTCACGTACAAATAGATGCATCTTATGCAACGAAAATATAGCGATTTTTTTAACAATTACTTCTTATTGTATTTACGACGGGTTTAACCACGAAAATGTCCAGTGCTCGGTCAAATGAAAGTAGGGCAACTACCTTACCTTCCCAACGCCTTCTTTTGCTAAAACAGTATTCTATCAACGCATCTACTTATAAAAACCATCTTGGAACATAAATTAACGAGTTGATCAACCAATAAAGTTGCAAGACAATTCAATACAAACAAAACAGCATCACTTGTAAGAGCGCAGCTAATCTGATAGTTTTTACAAACACATCAGTGTCGGATTACACCCCTGGATGTTTAGTTACGCAATTAGTCATGCCCTTTGGGGCTCGGCCTGTTTTGAATGTTGCTCTACTTAAATAAAATATTTATACGGCTATATTGTGTTTGGTTTGAATTGCTGCTCTACTGTTACATTATCAAGATATACTAAGAATCGCAGATGAGTTTATAGAATATTGAGAAAAATATTTAGCTTACTAAAACTTCTATGACATGGTAAAAATAGTGCTCTAGTTGAATGAAGGATGCTCAAAATTTTTTATAAAATTGCAAATTTACACTAATAATTACGCTCTCCACTACAATACTAGTGGCGATAAGGTAAAATACTTTTTTAATACAAAATACCTAATATTATAAATTGTAAAAAGCAAATTTTCGTGCGTATAAAAAGCGAGTGTGGCGTAAACGCAACGATTTGCAATCCATCACCGACGCACAAAAAGGGCAACAGAGGCAATCATTTAAAGTCAATTCGGATGAATCGGGCATCCTTCTCTGTCATCCCTGCATAATTCTATATCTTCCATCTCTTTCACACGTTAAAAAAATAACCCCTGGTTCGGTGGAGCATTATATTGCGATGATTAGGCCTGCACTTGCTTTCCATTGAATTTAAATGGGGGATTAAAATGTGCATTTTATTTATTAAAAGCTATTGTGCTAAGTTCATTAAGCGATTGATGTCGACATTCGGCTATTGTGTTTTTTGAATAATGGTTAGTGTCAATGCAGGTTTTGTATAAGTTGCAAATTGTTTATCAATGGATAGGTACAGTTTTCTGCAGTATGATGGTTTTATTTCATAATTTTTATAATTTCACAGCATAACAATAAACATTTCGTCGTAGTCGTAGAACAATGACTGTGGCGAAATATTATGTGCATTACCTAACCGACTTATAGGTAATATCGTAAACTGTTAAATAATAACATTTTTTTTTTAATATAGCAACATGTCCTTTTAAGTTGATAGAGCTAGGCCGTTCAAAATATGCCATAAAGTGATTTACTGTAAAGTAGCTAAATTGCAGATCCGTCATTGTTCAACGACTACGACGATTTATAAGATATCAACTAATTTAATGTTTCTTCTATGTTAACACCATGGCACAATTTTCAAAGCAATGTTATAAATTATCTATCATCTGACTAGCGACTCTAGGTCTTATAGGACTAAAAAACTGTGTTAAAATATTTTTTTTTCTTTTTGAAATCATCTTTTGAAGAATTATTTAAAAAAACGTTGCCTAAATGCATCCAAAATGTTAACCATCGTTATAGTACGGGGTATTTTTGGTCCCCATTTTAATAAATGTCAAAAGAGAAAATTCGCGAATAACCTGCTCCTTTTATATGTCGGTATTCGCAAGAAATCTCATCAGCACTGCGTGTGCCGAGCTTATCCATCGAAGATTGTTCTCATATCCGACGTTTTTATAAAAAACACGTTTTGTGGCTTTAATTTTAAATTGATCAGATCCGAAAATCTTGTAAGCCTTCGTGTCGTCGCCTTTTTACTTTTACCATGAGATCTCATTATTTCGGAAAAATATGGAGAATTAATTATGTGGGGCTTAGGTTTTTATCACGTTTTAATATAGAATCTCATTTTCAAACGGGGTTATCAGATTTTTTCGTAGGATTGTAAATTATTTTTTCCTTGGTTATTTTCCGACCGGGATTAAGACTATGGAGTGTTGGCCTGCAGGGCTACAATGAAAAGTTATGAATCTGTAGCTTTACTATTAGTTTTCAGCCTATACTCGCAAGCTATAGTAAAATTATATTCAAACTTGTACAATGCCATAGAACAGTTCCTTATTAATACTCCATTCAGAATGAATAGTCATTCTCTCCAGCCGATCTATCTTAACTCACCTCGCCCTCAATTTCGTAATAGGTATGTTTATTACTCGGATAGACGCGAGTGTAGTTTGGGAAAATTCATTGTAGAGCTATTTATATAGAAACTCATTTTTTAGGATTCCGTACCTGAAGGGTTCCAACGGGACCTTACTATTAAGTCTCCGCTGTTCGTCCATCCGTCCGTCTGTCAACAGACTGTATCTCATGAACTGTAATATGCAGAAATTTTCCCAGTGTCTATTTCTATTGCCGTTATAACAACAAATAATAAAAGGAAAATAAAATAAAACAGGGCTCCATGCAGGAACATTTTTTAATGTGCGATGTTATGGAACCCTTCGTGTTTGCATGAACTCGCACTTGACCGGTTTTTTGTTACTCAATGTTATCACTACAGCTGTAATGTTACCGGTAAACACTTTACTCTCTTACCCCCGAATACTCAAACGCGACTCAGAGTTGAGAACGTCTCAAATCACGTTTTTGATGAAAATCTGTCAAAAACTCGTCACTTGAGACGTGCTCAACTCTGGGGTGCATTTGAGTATTCGGGGGTAATTCATTAAAATATTTTGCTTTCTATAAACAAACATAAAAGGAAGTTTGTCAAAGAATGTCGGAACACGGCTTTGAGTCTTATATAATCGACCATTTGCGACGCAAAGGATTACAAGTTGAGACTCAGCTTCATCCTGGCTCTTAGAGAAACAGCGATTGTAATAAGACGCACGTAGATATGTTTTTACAAGAGGTAGACGAGTTCAAATTTAAATTCAAAAATATTTATTTTGAAACGTTTAAAATCTACGTACGAGTATAGTTTCTGCCTGTTTCTAGACGCTACTGGAGGTTTCTAGAAGGGTGTTTCTAGGAGTGTGATAAATCAAACATTAGGACAAGTAACCCCCGAATACTTAAACGCATTTCAGAGCTGAGCACGTCTCAAGTGACGAGTTTTTGACAGATTTTCATCAAAAACTGTCAAAAAACCGTTACGTAATTCGGGCACACAGACCCGATCGGTAATACCACTTGTGTATTTTTTTTTTAATTTTTAGTGTTCTGTCCCGAAAGATGTCAACAAGACCTGAAAGTTAAAATTTTGTATTTCTATTATCCCTATAACAACAAATAAAATAAAATAAAAAGGGGTCCCACACAACAATTTATTTTTTAACTTTTGTAATCGACCATCGAAGCCTCCTTAAAAAGTACATAGAGTAAAAGTCATTTTAAAACCCTTCGTGGGCTCGACTCGCACTTGGCCGGTTTTATTATTTTATTGTGTCACATGTGATCTTACGCACATTGACGATTGTTCGGCGATTTTGCGAAGGGCTTGCTGCAGCAGTGAGGGGATCCTAGAAGATACAGGATCATCAAATTGCCAACAGGAGCCTTCCAGCTTCCAGCTACTTAAATTGTATTAAAAAATTATGTGGCTTTATTCTATGTAGTTAGGTAAAAGATAGCCCGACTGTTTCTTTTGTATCTTGTAAATTATATTTATACTAGCTGCCGCCCGCGGCTTCGCTCGCGTGGTACCCGGATAAAAAATAGCCTATATGTTTATCTAGTACATGTACTATGTATATTCCAATTTTCATTCAAATCCGTTCAGCCGTTTAGGCGTGATTGAGGTACAAACATCCTCACAAACTTTCGCATTTATAATATAAGTAAGATTAGTAGTAAGTTTATTTCTGTTAATAAAGAGAAACAATTAACTATTCATATTCTAACACCAGAAATTAGATCACAATGTGTAGCTCGATTTCATCCGAGTAGACGTTCCTTATCATTTCGAGCAACGATCCTACGCCTATGCAAAGCTAGGGTGCATAGGTGTGAGACCAGGAACGCACAAATATTTGCCGTGTCTAAGAGATTACTTTATCTGAATGTACTCAAATGAGCCCGAATTTGACCGGCGCACGCGACAATCTAAACAGAAACCGTGTTTAGACTGTCGGATGTTGGATCTTGATGTCTGATTCATCGTAAAATATTTTATAGTTCTGGATTATGGAAAAAGATCATCTTGTTATAAGCTAATGCGGATTATTATCGTACTCGTGTGAATACAAACAGTATTATATTTTTGTTCATTAATGCAGCTATGTTTTGTTGGCTCGATAAAAGTGGATTATAACTTTTTAATTGGAGATTAACTTAATAGTCGCAAGTCTTGTACACATTTAATGGGTTTTAATCCAGTAATTACCTAAAATTTTAATAATATCAAGAACTATAAAATTCTACAATTTGTTGTATTTCTTTAACGTTTAACCTTCTAATAAGATATAAAAAAATATAGCTTGACCTAAGGTTAACACGACGGAACATTTGCCACACCGCCGGTACAAACGACGTGTGATTTATTAATATAAAAACTATACAAAAACGCGGTGCCACACTGTCTGACTGCACCCCTGAGGTGTCGGCTCGCTTGTTTTTTTTTTAACAAAAAAATTAGCAACCCCGTGATGTGTCCACGGGGAGCGTAGGTATTCGCTTTGATGTCGCCAATCGTAATTTTTTGTATTTCATATTTTTTTGCTACAAAATAAAATATTAAAAGTCTTTGATGTTATGAAGTTATGACGAGCTCAGTATTATTTTGCAGTAATGTATAATTATGAAAGGTTTTACTGGAATTTTGTCTTAGTGCGTTTAAGAAAACCGCAACCAAAAACTCCTAAAACGTATTTAATAGCCTAGCTCTGACAAAACCCGATCAAAAGAATAAATCAACAATCTTCTCATCCTGACATCTTTAACAAGAATAACACTAAATTAGTTTACTATTAGTAGCTCATCCAGAAAATTTCAAAAACCCCCAATTTCATTAACTTTTTTCGTCACCTATTAACATGTGCACGAGCTATTAAACTTTGTCATCGGCAATTAGTGATGCCGAAACTAAATAAATTCTCCAGCATACCTCGCGCCAACCGAGACATGTGACACCCATTCTGAACGCCTGTTAACAAATTATAACGATTTGTTCTGTTATTCTAATAGGGCGAGTAGGTATGGGAAGTGTTTGTGTCGAGCATATTTTGACAAAATTTATTGCTACCACGCCTTCCAGACGCGTTTTTTGAAGGCAAGCCGAGGGTGGAAGCACTGCGACATCTGTCGAGCAGAAAACGTAGTCACGCCCCGCGCAACACGCGAAACAGATGAATTTCAAAATTTTGACATTCAAATGTTTTTGTCCATTTCCCTGATAGAAAAGAACCGCCATGTAGTATTTTATCTTACAAGAATTCCTATCCATCCTAAAAAAATACTAGCCAGTGATATAAAATTAGAAACATATGTGTTTTAGGTCTCAACTCAAGTATACTTTGCTGTAATTACAGGTACTTAAAAACTGTGAAAAAAATGGAACATAGGTTCTACTTTTGAGCCTCAGAGTTTGAGATAGCAGTAGGTATTTTATTCGAATAATTGAACAAAATTTTATTTCGTTGTATAAAGTATGTAGTATTAATGGATTGTCTATTAATTTTGACAAATAACTTTAGATATATTTCACATTAAAATAATTTCCCTTACCCGTTCCCAGAGTAAAGTTAACGACACAGCACAGCATGAAACCAACTGATACATCAACAATAAGTCAATGGGTGAACAATATTTACAGCACCGGTGATTGATAGTGTCTGACAGATGGACCCGGATAACCCTTGCACTGGCGACGGGCCATCTGTCACCCGGACCCGTTATAATGGTCAGTTAGACCAACACCCTTTTTCTACACTTTCACCCGCAAAAACACGGAAAATGATTTGTGTGCAAACAGAACCAGTAATTTATGTATACGGTAGATGTTGTGCGAAACCGAGAAAGAAAACGTCCCCACCCGATATAAATTTTATGACTTATCAAAAGTAATGCCCCCGTAAATACGCGAATTTTACAACGCACAGGTAATACATTTCTAAAATAATACCCTCATCTTTTTGTTTAATATTACTTTTCGTTTATCTCATTTTATTTGACGCTATAAAAGGGAAGAGTAACGGTTGTTAAAAGAGTGGCGCGCATTGCACACACGTCGGATACTTCGGCAATAAATCTTTTATTTTATGACAAATTGTTGTCTGATGCTTAGTTACCCTCACTCGGCAACAAAGGACCTAGAACAAATACTGACATAATGTTCTATGATAGCCTAACGCCGCCATCACAACATGGATCGTTTGTAAACATAAACACAATAACGCCCTACCGTAATATCGGTCACAAAGTACACAAAATAATGCATCGCAACAATAATTTATCGTATTTAGGGCAGTTTAAAAGTAAAAAAATACAATACCATTATGAGTTAAAAGAATCGGCGCAAGAAATCTGGTCGCAATAAAACATTTATAGCTTCAGAAAGGCGCTACCGAATTTGTCATTGATTTATATTTAAAGAAATAAAACAATAACACAGCCCCATGTTTGAGTTTAATGTCCAAACTGATGAGGCATTTGTGTAAAATACGTTGACACATCATGTGATATATGACGCGAAAGTTCTAACAATGGTGAATGACGTCGCTTTATGAGACACGTCGGTCTCTGGGACCCTGCCTCATAATTATAATATTATGACTTCACATTATTCCCCAAAATATCTCTGCGAGGCTCAAACCCTCTAAGGTAGAAAAGGCCATTGTATTGGCACATTTTACACATAAAAGCTTATTACTGTCGCACCCCTTATATTTTTACTGGAGTTTTCTTACTATTTTCTAAATCTAATAACATTTATCTTACGTTCCGACCAAACGTCATTTAGTAAAGCCGACAAGGGCAGGGTGTAGCCCTCGCCGATCGCGACTATAATTTTGTAATCACCATAAAATCTGTATCACCGCACTAATATATTTATGGCATTATAGCTCTACTAATATTTATGCAAATTGAAAACGTACAGAATGGCATCGCTTATGCTCCCTAATCCCGGTACAGAGGAGACCGAGCCGACATATGCCAGCCTCGAACTGTTCTTTTCGTCTCCATAACCATGACTCATTTTTATTAGCTCTACATTATTTTATACTATCTGCCACCCGCGACTACGCTCGCGTGGTACCCGGATAAAAAATAGCCTATATGTTAATCCAGTACATGTACTATGTATATTCTAAGTTTTATTGAAATCCGTTCAGCCGTTTAGGCGTGATTGAGGCACAAACATCCAAACATCCAAACTCACAAACTTTCGCATTTATAATATTACTAGCTGCCGCCCGCGGCTTCGCTCGCGTGGTACCCGGATAAAAAATAGCCTATATGTTAATCCAGTACATGTACTATGTATATTCCAAGTTTCGTTCAAATCCGTTCAGCCGTTTAGGCGTGATTGAGGCACAAACATCCAAACATCCAAACATCCAAACTCACAAACTTTCGCATTTATAATATAAGTAAGAAGTAAGATTAGGGTACAAGTTCGGCAGTGTAACATTTGTTAGAGAAATAATAATCTAAAACTATTCAGCAACTAAGATATTTAATATCTAAATATTAGAATCAGAATCCTTTCGATTAAGCAATAAATAAGTTATTTTTAAAGATCTATCCATTATACATACTACAACAGAACAACAGTTATAACTATAATGATCAACTCGCTAGTAAATTACAATACTTTATGTTAAGAGAATCAAGTCATTTGTCTATTCAGCTCAAGGTCGCCTTATCTAACCCTATCATATCGACTGTAGAACGAATCACAACACCCTATTCGCATTGTCATCGCAGTGTATCTACGGACCGAATGGGAAAAGTAATTTGTACCCATATGGGACCTGTGATTGCCTTCTGAACACTTTCACCCTCGACCAGATAGTATTTTGGTGGCCAATTTCGCGACCCCTCAACTCCTTGGTCCTTTTAATATTGCGGTATGGCACAAACATTGCGGTTTGGTTAGGGTTGAGTAGGTGTCATTTTATGTCACACCGTGAATAGAGTAAGGTATATTTGGTGAGAAAATAAACAGTTGTTTTCTTAGAAAAATCTGTAGCAAACCTCAAGCATTGGAGTAAGGATCATTTTGGAAAGAGCATTGTCAACATTACAAAGTAAATATTTAATTTCTTATTTCTATTTTTTATTGATTACTAAGCAATGCAACAACAAAGTTACTAACAGAACGAAAAAGAATTATAATAAATTGCAACAGAATTAAACATGCCTTGCTCCCCTAAGTTTTGGCTATCCGCAACTCTAATTTGCGGGGAATTTTTACAAGTCTCAGGTGGTCGGTAATTTTGCCTCTGCACGGAAGGGTTACTTGATTTATATCGGCTGTAATGCGCGCCTGGGGAAACACTACTGCATCTCTACTAAACACTCACTCATACACAGCAAATTACTTACATAGCTCCAAACTGTGATTTAATGAGTAATGTTTTCTTTATGGTCGTCATAACTAAATGTAATTATTATAAAAACAAGCTTTGTGTAATGAAAACAAAATATAAAGACCGAAATAAAAGTCAAAAGGACTTGTAGGTAAAATAGCTTATCTCCACATCTGACCCGCAGAATATGAAATACTGAAACGACCTTGAGACCGATAGACACGTGGCCATAAACAAACGAGGAATGCTCGGCGCGTACGTGTCATGTCTCTCCTACAATAACGAAACATGAAAAATTTCCAGACGCCCACATCAGACTGATAAATGGCTTCCGAAAATCCAAAAGGAAGTTACAGCTTACTCGGGATTTGGTCTAGAACCTCTCACGTCCCATAACTGCTGCACTCCGCTTTATTACAATTACCATAAGCCTCAAAGTCCCGCACTCGACGCCGCAGGCCGAGACTTCATCATTTTGAACCTACTTACGAGTGCCGTAAGACGGTTATTGCTTGGGTGAAGTAAAAACGGCGTCTGGGGCCAAGTCTCTGGATACTTGCGGACAACTTTGGCACTTACTCCTGTTATTTTAAGATTGAAGTTGGGAGTAAACGAATCGTGCGCGCGAAAGTTATGCGACGTTCGTGCCTCCGAAGCGGTCCACTCTTTACACTTTATGCAGCTTTATGTTCGTGTACAGTATGTCGCCGGCTATTTGGAATACTAATTGGGGTCGTAGGGACTCCGAATGTCTTGTCCTTTTCTTTTAAGACACTCGTTGCGACAATACCATAAAAGCAACGACTATTTTCCTTTGGAAAATGTTTTTAGCACTGACGAACATAAATTGCACGTAATTGCTTTAACCGTAAAGCTTTGAGAGCGGCCAATCCTCAACCTGAATGGAAAATCAGTAAACCGCGAAACGATGATGAATCGCGTTGGAGGAAAGGGTCGTTAGAGGGAGACGGCACTAGATTTTCTTGATAGGTGTGAGGGGGATAGACTCGTGGAAAATTAGTGGATGCTCCCGTGAATTTGTGTACGTTTTCAATGAAGGTTCTTTATGGTAGGTAAAATAGGAATAAAATGGATGGGTCCTAATCCGGCGGCCATTTATAACTTACACGCCATTAATTTGAGCGATAATTCATGAATGCCGATGCGATTGGTTGAAGATATTTTTCGGTGTAGGTGTACCTATGAAAAAGTACACAGTAGCAATATAGTGAGCCTCCAACAAACGCTTATCAGTTCGCTGGTAATCTAATCAACAACCTACCTATCTATTTGCGTTGAATTCGTGACTTTTATTTTGCTTAGTATCAGCACTCGCCCTTTGCATACCTAGTTAAAAAGTAGCCTATTCCTCTATATTATTCCAGGTAATAAATTATGTATATTCCAAGTTTCCAAGTTCAAGCCCTTACGGAGTTGAATGGAAACAAACATACACACACAAACTGAATTTGTGTGTGAATATGACAGATATCCTGTTTGATAAAAATTGTAGTTACATACATACATATTATCACGCCCGTATCCTTAAATGGGGTGGGCAGAGCCAGAAGCAATCACAAGAAAACTTGCAGCCGCTTCTCTCCCCGAGCATGTCGTAAAAGTCGACTAAGGGATAGTATCTCCAACATGATGGACCAACTGGGACTTTGAATCAGAAGTGGCTGCAAGTTTTCTTATGATTACTAATAGCTCTGACCACCCTGTTAGGGATACGGGCGTGATAATATGTATGTATGTATAATTACATGTAAGAATAACGACGAATAAAAGCATGTGAAAATTCTTGGCATCATATTTTTGAAACGTTCTTGTTCTTTCTCAGTACTTTCGCCAACAATAGGACAAATAAAGGGAAACACAGTAAAACTAAAAAACCGATCAAGTGCGAATCGAATTCGCACACGAAGGGTTCCGTACCCTCGCACATACATAAAATGGTTCTTGTATGGGCCCCCTTTTATTTTTATTATTTGTTGTTATAGCGGCAATAAATAGGTACACAATGTGAAAATTTCAATTCTCTACCTATTACGGTTCATGAGATACAGCCAGCTGACAGACGGACGGACGGATAGATGTACAGCGGAGGCTTAGTAATAGGGTCCCGTTAGCATCTTTCGGGTACGGAACCATAAAAATCTATCTTAAATGAATAATGCTCTAACTCATTTTATAAACATGATTGTAAAGTGTTTATTTTCCAAATAAAATAGCTAAGTGTGATTTCTTACCTGTATCTTCCACGTTTGGTTGCGTTACAAAGATGTAAATGCAACGTAGATTTAGGATTTGTCCAAATATTCCCCGTAGTTTTAAGGAATAAAGAAATTTTGACGTTGATTTTGAGTTTGAATCAGGAATTCCGTTAATCTTCGCTGGACTGGGAGTAAAGAAAAAACAAAGAATGCGTCCAGCTGCTTCTCTTCCCGAGCATGTCGTAAAAGCTGACTAAGGGATAGTATCCTCTCCAACATGATGAGATACAATAAGCAACTATTCCCAAGGAGGGTTGACGTCAGGCAGGTGGCGGGTCATAAAACACCTTAGCCCAAACTCTTACAGCATTATCTAAGGATCATGCTGTGCCGACCCTACATAGAGTGGGATAAGGGCAAGAAGATGATGATGATGATGATATACTCATATTTTTAAACCCTCGAGGAATATCTTATGAATTAATATATCCAAGTAATTTCCTACAACAATTCACCTAAGAGACTACACGTGGAGTGGATACTTATGATACGATTATTATGATGTAGCGTATAACTGTGGTCCATCCTCCCCTGTGGTCCTAATCTCAAGTGTCCGCGTGCTCTGTAACACAAACCACTGATGTACTTAGTGTGTATACTGTCAAAATAAAAAGCAAGATCATAGTTAGTTGATTCAGGAGTAAATTAAAGCTACGAAACTACCAACCTACGCAGAAAGGTACTAGGCGTGCATAAAATATGAAGAGCTTTACAAAATAATGAAAGGCTCAGATTAAAATGGTGGCACCTCCTACTAGTTCATGTTCTCCTGGTATTTTTTCCAAACTATTCAATGGAACGAATCGCTGATGATGTGTCCAAATGGTACTAAAGCGAATTTCCGTGGTTCCATGATTTGAATTTCATCTGATAATGGTACTAGAGTGATTTTTTTTCGCGATAGTACTATCAATGGTACTGGTACTACTGCGAATTAACCAACTTTGTTCCTTTCTAAGATAAGGGGTACTAAATATAAAAAATGTAGTGTTTTTAAATAAATAAATGCTTTATTTGAGTAAAATTTGCCATCTTCAATAATTAAAATACATTCACTCCAGGTAGCTTCGAGTTTAATATTATACCGGGTATCTCACGTGTAAAGTCACGGGTAGAAGTGACACATAAAACAAACTGTTCTAAACTACAGGTTGGTTGCATACCGGAAATACGCACTCGGCCGACGCTTCCGTTATCAGGATTATGTTATTAACCAGTCCTTGGCGCACGGTGGTCCGATTGTACCAGATTAACTTGTGATTCTTTGAGTACCAGATGATAGCATACCAAGTTATTAAAACAAAAACTATACTTAAATATAAGCTAAGATTACACTCGAAGAAAACACAATACTTTTTTTGTGAATAACTCAGAAATAGGGCTTATAAAACGAAAAAAAACTACCCTCATCATTATCATCATCTTCCTGTCCTTATCTCACTCTAGCACTCCGAATAAAACGTCATATGTATAAAAATGGATTATTTCTTGTACAATTTAAACGAATTATTGTAAAATAGAAAAAATCAGAATAGATACTACATGGCCCATGCGTATTTTTATGAGAACAAGAAACATTTATGTACATGTACGATGGTACGGAACCCTTCGTGTGCGAATTCGACTCCCACTTGACCAGTTTTTTTTCCTTAGAAAAGAACATACAGACTTATAAAACATTTCTTTTTGATTTTCCTAAGGCTGCGTCCGAACACGACAAAATTATCTACCTTGATATCCACACTGCATTGCTGTCGTAAATTTTAAGTTATCTAGTTATATTTGTGCCTACCACTATCTTTCAAACACAAATATAATACTCTGTTTAGATTTTTGTATATTTATAACAGCCTCCTACTAGATTTATAGCTTAGGAAAATATAATTCGTAGTCAATGAAAGTATTTTAATGAAAAGTTTTTACAGAATATTTTTGGTCATTCTTTACTTTTTTGTGTTATCAAAAGACAATAAAACTTTATTGCAGGTAAAATAAACAATTACCTATCGCCTTATCTTGCAAATTCCTTCCTGAGGTAGTAGGTATTAGGTATCTTCAGAACGAATTGTACCTATATTTAAAAATACAAACAATAGCTCTTTTATTAATTTTATCATGTTTGAAGTTGTAATAAACTGATCAAGTCACTCGACCCATCCAATATCTGACCGCGCCTAGTGTTACTTAACTTCATACTAAGTATTTTCCAAGTTTCATTCAAATCCGTTCAGCCGTTACGGCGTGATTGAGACACAAACATCGTCACATCCTAACATCCTCACAAACTTTCGCATTTATGATACTAGTAGGATTATTTGTTGTTATAGCGGCAATAGAAATACACACTCTGTTGATATTTCAACTCTCTACCTACCTACCACGTGTCATGAGATAGTTACAACCCGCTGACAGACAGACGGACGGACAGACATCGGAGGCTTAGTAATAGGGTTGCGTTGGCACTCTTCGTGTACGAACCCCAAAAAAGTTCTCCTTTCATAACATTGGTTTGAAAGAACTAACGATACGAGTAGTATTTGTAGTTAGGTAAATATCTATACTATAGTGTTTTATGCTATAGCTGGGAATTATGATGTTTAGCTTCCAATAAAATCGCTAAAAGAGTATCGCTGAATGGTGCCATAAAAAATATGATGCGTTGAGTAATGAAGGTGGTACAATAACTATGTCAGGTTGTACACTCGAGCACAAATGTGTTACATACACCTTATTTTACTTCTTACTTATATTATAAATGCGAAAGATTGTGAGTTTGGATGTTTGTGCCTCAATCACGCCTAAACGGCTGAACGGATTTAAATGAAACTTGGAATATACATAGTACATGTACTGGGTTAACATATAGGCTATTTTTTATCCGGATACCACGCGAGCGAAGCCGTGGGCGGCAGCTAGTTTATACATAATTATCACACCTGGTATCCCTTACAGGATGCACAGCCAAAACTAATCATAAGAAAACTTGCAGCCACTCCTGATCGAAACCAACAAGATGGATATGGTTAACCATGGTGACAGGTGATCAACCCATCGCCCATATGGATGGTCCTTCATATTGGGAGCCACCCACCATAAGTAATAAACCATACGAGTTCTTATAAAATAACAATAATTTAAAAGGAAGATTTTTTCATTTTTTCAACGCCAAAATCACTTTCAACCATCATCGTATTTTTCTACATTTATAGCACATATGGGGTCAGCAAAACAGTTCTCTTCTTCCATTTCTGTCTGTTGGCAGAAGAAAAAAAAATATTTTACCAAAAACACACAAACACATAAAGGCCAAAAGAAGGCAGCAAAATAAGGCCACCACACAGCATTTGCAATGGCAGAGCGAGATTATGCCAAACGCTGATCTTCCGTGGTCACACTCACACAAGACAATGTCTTTCGGACAGCTTGCATTGAGTGACATCTGTATGGATAGGAAATCAAATAGCTCAAAATATACAGATATCTAATACTCATCACTCTTTTTTAGCTAGCTTAGACGTTCTTGATTGATCGTTGAAGTTAAGCAACGTTGTGCGCGGTCACAATTGGGATGGGTGATCGCAAGTGGCATTGCGAGCTGAGCGCTTCCGTGCTTCGGAGGGCACGTTAAATTGTCAGTTCCGGCTTTTAAGTCGTTAAGCCATGACGGAGGCCTTTAGGCGGCCTAAAAACTCCGTCACAATAGTTGGCCACTAGTTATCACGAACTTACTGCTTTTTTGTCTATGTGTATTATAGAATGACTTTCTCCCATGAGTGTACCAAAAGACCATCACCAAGAGGCGCAGTTTGAACCGACAATAAAACAATAAAGGCGGTTATCACCGCTATCAAACCAAACACCACGTATTTGTGGAGGTACTACGCACGTTTGTTACACCGACGACGTTTGTTCTAATGATAACGTGACATGGTTACAGATATTGGTGCATGTTTAAAAAACTTAATCTATATGATTCTAATTTATTGTTTCTTAAAATCCTGTTTATATTATTTGTTTAAATTGCATTGGCGGGACAATCTACTCCTTCGAGAGAGAATGGTGGGAGACCTCGAAGGACAGAGATGGTTGGTTGAGTTTGGGGGAGATCTTTGCCCAGCTGTGGGACGATATAGGTTAATAAAAAAAAAACCTGTTTAAAAAAATACATAATGGTACCTATAAATACCTAGAAATAATGAAGAGTAAGATTTTATTTCAAATATAACCGATTTTTTAGGTTATTACAATTTCTGTTAAATAAAAACTTGTAATTTGTTGCGAAAGTACTTACATACTGTAACGTGGAGACATTAACATTGAGACTTGGATTCTAATTAGTTGACTTTAGAAAAATTAAAAAGAAACGTGCGTAATTTTACAAGTACATTTACTCCAATATAAAGTACCTACCTACAAAAAAGTAGACGAGAATCCCGCGTAATGATTTTTGTAATTGTAATTACTATCTTCATTGAGCCGTCAATTGCGCGTTCGTGACTTTACCGAAAACAATGGGATCTACGGTGTCACAATGTAGAGACTTTAAATAAACATCAATAAAAATCTGTTGTTTTATTACACAATTCTGTTGTAACAAAAAAACGTATTGTTTGATGCAAATAAATCGGAGCGAAAATAAATCGGGAGAGAATTATTAGTTTGTTCTCTTGATTGGTATATTTTTGTGAAATTCCGACGTATACAAGCCTGTTTCGATAGATTGCTTTGACGAAAATATTGCTGTTTGTTGACGCGCGTCAACAAACAGCAATATTTTCGAGTGTGTCACAGTATCCAGGAGTGTGTCATAGTCGCGCGACTGTGACACACTCCTAGATGTGGAAACAGTCATAAATGTTTATTAGGTGTTTTTTTTAATCGCAGATGCCATCGCGTTTTTTTCTTTTGTATTGTAAAATTTCTATCTATTCTATTTTTTCTTAAAGGGTAGCCCCCTTACTACAATAAACAAAAAAAAACACTAAAATAAACAAAAAAAATTAGAGCCTCGTCGTACGGCCAATTGCCCCGTTTATAGTGTATCAAGTTCCTAGTACCTAGTTCCTGCTACCCAGTTAATAGTACATAGTGACTCATTCCCAAAGGGGATGGGCTTATTTAAGTAAACGGGGCACATTCGAGTGACTAATTAATTTGTTAACAAGAGTGCATGGTTAATAAGGACACTTCATTACCACGGGCGACGGGGTGTCGTCTGAACGCTGTCCTTGTGAATAATGCTCGTATTTGTATCGTTAATTTAATTTATGCGGACATCTTTTTGTGAATTATTTCCTCTTGGGAAGATTTTGAAACTTTTGAGTTATTAAAATAAAAAATTACATTCTTACTTTGCTATATACCCCGCTATATATTCATTCGTTAGTCGATTACACCAGGCATTACTAGGTAACAATAAAGATTATTATAGTTTTCTAAAATAGATTACCTATTAATCTAACCGGAAACAAGTAGATCAAGCCACATTGGATACTGTAAAGTTTAGGGCCTATCACACTATTCAAAGATAGAGAGAGTGATTTACTCTTCGTGGTGAATTCAAACTGAACGGCGTTTATCAATAAACTGAGTTCAATAACTATAACATTGTATGAAAACTGTTGGCGTTGGCAAGCAGCAAATTGGTCATTTGACATTCAACGCACTTGCATCTCCTCTGATAAGCACTTACCATCAGGTGAGCAGCTTGCTCGTCTGCCCCCTCTTCCATAAAACCCCTTGGAATACCACAGGCTATGTAATGGCTACCTACCATGCCTCTTCTCAGCAAATTGTTCCACTGAGTTGAAATAGATTTTCTGTCGACAGTGTGGGCCGAGACCGGTGAGTTCCGGGACAGCGGGCACTCCTCGCTAGCGTCCGGGGGGTCGGGCGTGGAGCAGTCCTTGTATGCTCCTCCGAGGCCAAGGCGTGATCGCAAGCACACCGACGACAGTGAGTACCAAAGAACCACGACCCTGAAGCTACACTATCGGGTTTCTATGCTTTTTTATACTGGTGTCAGGTGCAAACATAATTATAATTTTTCATAAGAAAAGGCCGCGATACGCCTTATCGCGATAGTGTAGCTTCAGGATTAGACATACACGTGTTCTTATATAGCTTCGATTTATATGAAAATTCAGGCGGTACTCTCCACTGTGACCCACGGCCACGCTACGCACAGATGCGTCGGTCGTTCGTGACCGTGGGCGTGGGTCACATCCGTGAGCTGCATTGGAGAGTAGAATAACATAGTAGATAAGTCATAAAACTGATGACCGGTGGGGAGTAAAGGTTGATGAATGCCGGCCATGGGCTGGAAAACGATGTGTAGGTCGACCAACCACCCGATGGACCGATGACATTGTAAATGTTGTTGGTGGTCGGTGGATGGAGCTAGAACAAATTCGTTGGATGAATGTTGAAGTATAAGCTGCTTGGGTGCTTCTGTTGGCAGTCAATAATGTTTTTCAATGGACTTGCCAACCGGGTAAGGACTTTCCCTTTCTGCCACTTGTAGTCTTGGGAAAAATTAAATGAATTACCTCATCATTTTCCGCTTTTCTTATTTTTTAGTAGGCACTTGGAGGTTTATCTTCATTCAGGTATTGATATTTAAAAAAAATGTAGCAGGTCTTCTATAATTGAGGACCTGAGAAAAAAATAAAGAACCTTTTTTTTAGTATATTGCTGCCGAAATTATGAGGTGTTAAATTACATGGGTATTGTTTTAAATAATATACTTTTAACTGATAATTTTAACGTTTGATTAAAATGATTAATCTGTACAGTGCGCTATCTCGTTGGTGTCTATTGAACAGGGCGGGATTAGGTCTGAAAGTTCGGCCAGCCCTGCCGATTAGGTACCGTTTCGCGATCTCAGGGCTACCCGAATTGAGTACATTTTAAATTAGGTTTCAAAAGGTTAAAGGTAACTGGGATTCATAACTTTGTACGTTATTTTAGAGAGTTTTTTTATATTAAATATAAAAAGCATCAGTAAATAATAAAGAAACCAACTGTAATTATATTATTTATTAATAATTGACATTATTAATTAACTAACTTCCGCTGACGATGTAAGTTCATGCACATTTGATGTTTTATATTTTAACTATCTTCGGAATATGTTAAACTAGAATAATTTGGCATCCAATCAGATTTATGAAAATCACTATTTGTACATCCAAACTAATATTTTCTAACAAAACAAAAATAATATTGCACATATTGATAATGAGCTCGCCATACAAACATCCTTACAATCATCCAGATTTATAATATTAGTAGAATTTACTATTTTAATATTACCGAACGTATTTCTACGCTTAGTGTGTCAAACTTATTATCCTGAATAATAATAAATAACACCCAACAGTCACATACATAGTCTTGACCCCACACTAGGATTCCCTGTGTCTCGTGGGTATCAGAAACTACGAGTACCATGGTACCACAACACCCTGACCCGGAAGAAATATTTACAGATCATGCAAACATTTCTTCCGCAGCGGGAATCGAACCCGCGCCTCTTGCGTCTCTGCCGAGCAATCGCCCGCCACGCCACCGAGGCCGTCTGAATAGTAGGTCTATAATATAGGCGATTATCACATAGAAATATATTCTAGGAAACGAACACTGACCATCGACAAACGGCAACCCTATCCTTCAATTTAACACTATCGTTATCGTGACATGCTTTGACTCGCCGCCTCATCCATCACCAAACTAGCCAGCCACAATCTGCGGTATCTACACCTTTGGTTGTACCGCCACTCTAGGTAAATACTTTACATGTGTTACTGATATCGAGCATGTCTGCCACTTCAGACTCAATTGATAACGCTTAGTTTCCTTTAAATGTTCGCGCTTATTAGGTACTTGCGGACGCCTGTGGTTTTGCTCTACAAATTACTATTACAAAATTCAACGAATATTTAAGAGGCTATCATACCATCGCGTCTAGACTGGTTAGTATAGAGATAGCGCCACGGATTTCGGCTTTATAAAGAAAGACAGAAACCGCGCAAAATATTGAAATCAAATAACTCGTCAAATCAAATAATTTGTTAATTACAAGAAAACTACAAAATGAATGCACTTCTCTTCTGTTTCGGATTTCCTCATACTTATATCAACTTATATTATATAATCCAGTGTAACCTGAACTACGAAGACATCGAAACTCTAATATGAGGGAGCTCAGGTTACAACGGTTTTCCAAACATAACTTATCTTTTTTCGCTGTATTTAAAAAACTATAAATAAAAATAGAAACCATTTTGGAATGTACAATCAAATCCTTTTCATATGACACTCCACTCGACACATTTATAAAACTTTGTTTTTTACCCTCTTGGGAACCCAGTATCTTTACAACCCCTTCACCGATTAAGCTCATATGCTTTCCAGCAAATTTTCATAGCACAATCTATTGACCTACCAAATGTCATACAGATTGGATTAACGGTTCGAAAGTTATGCTCTAACATATCCACAAACATACAAACATAACGCCAAAGCACTCAAGTTGCCACTGAGATCCACTACTACAAATATCTAAACATTTTCACATTTTGCATTTGTAGGAGTTCACACTATCTGTTACAACATGGCAGCCATGATTTTTATGACTGGGTTATTTTATTTTTACGGTTTATAATCTAATTGAATTGAGACTTGATGAAATAACTGCAAAATAAATAAATGACTTGATTTTTGTAATAAGCGGATAGAAAAATGCCACCAGTGCTTCGATGTTAGGTTTAAGTTTATATAATAATTGTTATCTTGATTATAAGCACATACCTTATCTATTATGTAGATAATTGGTGTATATATCTATTCGTGTGTGCGTGTGTGTTTTTTTATCATTCAAAGAACTTGTGTACCAAGTTTCAAACGTTTATCTGGTTCCAATATCCTAATAACGGACGACAGATTGTTCAAATTCAAATAGTACCGTTGTTATCTCTCGAAAAGAGTTTTTTTGACAGAAAAACAATATTGCAATGGTATTGAACGTCATCCGGTAGAATATAGGAAACGCATAGAATATAGGCAGTAAAGGCAATGCACAAATTAGGGCCCAGCCACACGCAACCATTATCGCCGTTAGGTAACCAGTGGCTGCTATTTGTGAAGACATTAGAATAGCGCGCTGTATTTGCCATAGATTTTCCGACGGTTTACGGAGTTTGCTTTCAGTTTTACTGTCACTTTGTGTGGTCTCGTTGATATTGAGTCACGCTCTTCTTCATTCAAAAAACGCCTTTAAAAATCTCGAGGTAAAAATCAAAAGCTTTTGTAATATTGTTACATGCCTTTTAAGAACGGTCAGCTACCAGAAAACCTTATTGGAAGTTTGTAATAATTACCTGGAATAAATGCAATAATTAATGCAGATATTTGCGTAATTTTGCTCGCTCATTCTTATTATCTAATAGCATAATGTAAAGGACAGTGTAGATTTGTATAAAAAACACGTCAGCGTTAACAAAAAATGGGCGTGACCTAGCTGTTCGATGAAACAAAATGCAACCATGTTACCTTATACTCTGAATGTGAAAGAGGGGTCGCGTTTGCTCTCCATAACTCAAAATAAAAACATTGTTTTTCAGCATGTTTATCGAACATGTTTAAAAAACTCAGAGTTGTAATTTAGCATTATAACTTTTCAGATTTTCCAAATACATATTTCAGGGTAGGTAAGTACTTACTGATAGATAGGTAAATGATAATTTATATTGATGAAGATACGGTTATTAGATAAACATTTATAAATCTTCAATCAAGATAAAGTACCGCAATAAAATCATTGACACTAATCCATGTATATAAAATTAAAATGGTTTTGTTGATAACAATATTATAATCAATTTCGAAATAAAACGGATACCAGATCAGATGTTGGGCGCCGA
This sequence comes from Scotopteryx bipunctaria, assembly GCA_949320045.1. Taxonomy (NCBI): domain Eukaryota; kingdom Metazoa; phylum Arthropoda; class Insecta; order Lepidoptera; family Geometridae; genus Scotopteryx; species Scotopteryx bipunctaria. The sequence goes on along the minus strand of OX439450.1, from coordinate 3,592,994 downwards.
CCTCTCTACGTAACTATGCGCAAACAAGATCCTTTTCGGTATCTGCAACTCACTTTTGTGGACTACCCTAATAACATGGTAATTTTTAATTGAAGATAAAAATAAATATAGTGCACGAAAGGTGCCTCTTAGTGGCGCACTTTAATATTTTCACCACACTAGTTCGAAAATACTAGTGATACCAGTAGTAAGTAGTTATTAATATTATTATAAATTCAAAAGACTGAAGTTTCTAATCTAACCCCCCTACTCTCTCACCGAATGCTCAAAATCCATGCCTGTGTCTGTAGTTAATTTTGTGGTTTTTTTTTTATAAAAATATCTTTAGATTTGTTTTTTGATTAAATTATATTTAAAAAAAATTGTTAAATAAGCTATTACAGAAACTCCTCTTAAAATTCCACGCATTAAAATGTAAAATGTGTTTGGTCATAATTCATTTCATTTCCAAACCTGACCTGATTCCACATATTGAAACAATGCATTACATCGTGGGTGACAGTATCTGTGAGGGGCGATACCGTGTTATTACATCAATTTGTTACTGATAACAGCCGCGCTGCAATCAAGCGCCATATATTGGCTTTGTGAAAATCCCTACGATCGTTGCCCAGTATCGCTTTTTGGTACAGCATTGAATTGGTCAGCTCATTACTACATTCCAACTTTACGTAATAGAATAGGTAGATAGCACTGGTAGTCTAGTGGCAGTGACCCCGCTTTCCGATCCTAAGGTCGTGGGTTTAAAACCGGCTGTACACCAACGGATTTTCCTGTTCGAAAAATGTATGTGCGCTATACTAGTTCTCTCAAACTTAGAATGAAAATATCGCGAGTAAACCGGTATGTCGTAGAACCTTAAAAGTTCGATAACATGAGTCAAGTGAAAGGACCCTTTGAAGCGCATTTTAAATCCTTTCACCACACTGGTTCGAAGGAAATAGTGACATGAGTACGTAGTATTAGTAGTAATAATAGAATCTACTTAAGTTCATTGCTGTATGCGGTTCTAGAAACAATAAAATTTCCATGGTTAAATTCTAGCCCCTTGTTTGGGTTTGAAGTAGTTTCATACTCTCAATGAAGGAACTGGTTGTCTTGCCACCGATTCTTCCATTCACCAGCCAGGTTGGGTTCTGATCATTACGTACAAAAAATAAGAAATCATGAATAAAGAAATTCTCTTTTGTGGTTATCCTAGAGCTCCTAATATGGAGTTGGCATTGCTACTGGACACTGGCCATCTACATTCTTTCGAATAATAAACAAAAGAGGATCGGAAAATCATGTTTGACGAGATGATGACTTTTTTAAAGAAAAGTAGCAATTCCTTAGAAATAAGAAAGTCTTCGTTATACGAGTACACCAGTGAAGTAATCGTCAAGATAGATTATCAGAACGCTGCATACTATAAGAAATTACCCCCGCGAAAGCGGCCGAATCTTGGCAAAGATACCAGATGTAGTGTAATGACATCAAATAAACAAATGTAAGCAATTGCTGCTATTTACACAACACTCCGTTCTAAGCACACTACAAAGTATAGCCGGAAATCTCATGAAAATACGATCATTTTCTCTCCCAAAGCTCTGTTGGAACGGGAACATTTTAGCAAAATTATTATCTTAGTACAGCTTTCCAGGCTTTCGTATTACGTGCGAATACAACCAAATGCGGAGGGTGAAATAATTCCCACAAGCTCAGTCTGGTTTCTACGAGTTATAATAATTACCTACAAATGCTTGCAGAGGAAATAGGTACTGTGTAGTATGGACTTGCTAGTCTAAACAAAAACTACAATGTATTCGATTGTGAGATGTTAAGTTGTGCACATTTTGCCAACTCCACTCCGACCATAAAATGACTGATACGAACGTCATTAAATGTCAGTCTCAACATTAAATTAAATATGGCTTCGTCTTCAACGTAAAACTGATAAAACGTAATTATTTATTTTCCCCACAAAAACATTCGAAATAGATTTCACAAGTGACACCTATAAATAACGTGGAGTGATGTCGATACAAATTTATAACGTTGTTGTAAAAGTATTTAGCCGCGCCTGCGCTAAGCCGCGGCATTATGGGCTTGCTACCGGCACTTGGCGACCATGGCCCTGATTCAGGCATGAACTTGTACGGGGAAATCGCTTTTTTGGAGTTACAAAATGGTTGTAGGTTCTTATAGGGATTTTTGTACATACTTTTACGACGATTTTTAGTGTAAAGGAGACTTATAATCTTAGAATTGACTCCTCAATGATAAGTATCCATCGCCTGTAACGGACGGGCCGTTATTTAAAAACGTAGTTTAACCCCCGAATACTCAAACGCATCTCAAAGTTGAGCACGTCTCAAATGACGTTTTTTAGTTTTGACAGATTTTCATCAGAAACTGTCAAAAAACCGTGAGTTGAGACGTGCTCAACTCTGAGTCGCGTTTGAGTATTCGGGGGTTAGACACCCACTATACAGGGAAACCTACAGTGTTAGGACTATTTATGTGGCTGTCATACCAACTTTACCCTCAATTTGACTTGAACAATAACAACATAACAGACACTAGATTACTTCACGTCCCCAGGCCGTCCTCTAGCCGACGGGCCGACAATCAAGACGGAGTCCACCACCCCAGGCGTGGGCCCCGACGATCAGAGCCTTGATGACAAGGGGGATAAGAAGAACAAGCGGCAACGGCGGCAGCGAACTCACTTCACCAGCCAGCAGCTTCAGGAGTTGGAGGCGACGTTTGCCAGGAACCGCTATCCGGATATGTCGACGCGCGAGGAGATCGCGATGTGGACTAACCTCACTGAAGCGAGAGTCAGGGTAAGTAAAAAGCTTTACAATCGGCTTGGTTTAGGTCGGACAGGCTTTATAGATTATAAATTATTTCCAAAATTTTACACGGATCCCGTAACCCCCGAACACGCTATTCAATGGCGCCACCAGGTAGGTTGTCGCCTCTAAACGTTTCAAAAGAATAGCCTTTTTTCAATACAGTAGTCAGTACAGTATATCCTGCAAAATAGAATTCAACACAGTACTTGAAAGGTGTGGTTTTATGATATTTTTTCCAAGAGTTTTACATATCTACAGCTCCAAGCTGCTAACTGTTAACATTTTTATAACCAAGCAGAAGAAAAGACCAAGAGTATTTAAAAAAACAAACAATGATAGAAAATCGTAGATAATCCGGTTTGGTTTACAAAAGGAGAGTCTTTCTACCCTTTGAGTCTGATCTTAAATCGATGTAGAAAAGCCAGCTGCAAATGACATTGATGAACTTACTACGAGCTTGTCTTTTTTACCGAAGACAGGAGAAAAAGTGCATTACAATATTAACGATCTAGATGTTTAGGCTGATCGTCGCATCCGGAGCGCATCGTATTTTTGTGCCGAACCGTCGGACGGAACACGAAATCCCTTAATCCTATAGGATTTGATGCGTCTATTTCGGTCTCTTCATAATCCCTGGCTTAAGTGTGATCGCATCCACACTCACTGTCAATAGTTTTGGAAGGCCCCCGTTAGATTCTGCGGTTCCGAAACTCCCGAACCTATTTGTACTGTTTAGATTCATAGAATTTTTGGTTTCTTCGGTATTCCGAATGTTTTGGGTAAGCTTTGGACATGTGTATTGGTTGGATATTTGGATTAACTTGACTTTGTTTTGTATGGGTTTGATTCGAATTTGGGTTTATTTTAGCTTTAGAATTGGCTTATAAATTGGGATAAGCACAAACAGAGGACGCACCAGCCGCAGCAGTTCTTATAAAATTTTATTCATACTTCTCTTGGCTTTTCTTCCGCTACCTCATCTGATTTCAAGGACTATAAGTAGGTAATTCCTGTGAAAAAATATCTAAAAGGAACATTCAAATCGACTTTAGGCAGATGATACATCGCAAGAGTATGAAATCGATATTCTGCGCTAAATACCGAGTTCAAGTGTTAGTTTAGGCACAGATTAACAAACAGTTAGTTCGAGTTTAGGTATCGATTGTAGCGGTACTCGACCGAGTCGGATTGAACGCGTGTGTTCTTCAAAACATTCTTGTTTATAGGGTTGCACTGAAAATCTAAAATCTTCTGTTAAACAAATGATTCATTTACCTCTTCATTCATGGATAAGTTACCGTTCGTAAATATTGGTTCAGGTGAATAATATTAGGTATATGAGTGATATTGAGTGAAATAAAAAAATAAGCGGTTTTCGCCAGCCAGTCGTTTCCGGTGTAATAATGTGTTTTTCTTAAAAACGATTTATTCAGGCGCATAATACAAAACTTTATGATTTTTAGAGCCAACCCTGCGGTGGGGATTAGCGCAAGCTCGTCCAACGAGCCGGCATCGCTCGCGTCGTATAAATCTGTGCGTGCGCGCAGTGATAATCCTCTAACATTATTTTTGTTACCAACTCATTAGGGTCATTGCCTGCTTATTGACTCAATTACAACGTGTAAAATACGAGACGCTAATCGGAATGTTTTCTTTATAGTATTTCATGCGAATTACATGTGTCAAATCAAACCACATTTTATATGCGTAGACGTCTAGATCTTCTGTTCTATCTCACTAGAATTGTTTTTATGCAATGTTGTGAAATTATTGATGACATTTCATAGAACGTAAGTTACTTCAGAAAGAGGAATTTGTAAATAGAATTAAAAACGCATTAACAGAGCAGAACAAAGTATCCATCATCAGAAGATACCTAATGAGTAGAAATATTATCCATTGAATTATCCTAATAGTTAGAACAGTTGTGTCAGGCAAGCTTTTCATTCAAAAAAGTTCACAAAAACCACCGAAGTGTAGGAGAAACATATTTTTTGCGCCCAACTAATTTGTCAAGCGAACCGCGCCTTCTCAGAACGATATCGTCGGCAATCACCCGTGAAACAGCTCTTGACACATTTCATTTGCCGCTGATCGCTCGCCGAATAGGCACCCCCGGAATTAGATCATCGATCTATTCGATACAAATAGAGATAATTTGGTCAACTCTCTTTGTCGAAACTTGCTACGAAGTATTATGTTGCTTGATGTTTTTGGGACTAGATTGACAAATATTTTACTGCCAATAGTGAAAGAACAAAAGCCTAGAAAAAATTGAATTAAAACAAGTGCAACTCACGATAATCCATCTTATCATCTTATTGCTATACAATAAGGGATGTTCATTTTCATCTTTTGAATTGTGGAGCAATGGTCTACATTGCTCATGAGCTTTTTAAAATGAAAACCAAAGTAACATATTTAGTCATCGTCATCATTCATCCGTCTAAAACTAGGCCCTTTTCGAGATCCTCGATCCATCGTAGTTATGCTATGTACAAAATATATGTAACAAGGTACATTTATTATTTCCCTGCCCTTGTCCCACTTTATGTGGGGTCGGCACAACATGTATTTCTCTTCCATTTCCCTCTGTCAGAAGTCATCTCAACGCTCACTCCTTTCTTACTCATGTCATCTTTCACACAGTCCATCCATCTTTTATATGTAACAAGGTACATACCTACTGAAAATACAAAAACGCAATCATTTTCCAAATCCGCTCAAACAAAAGAGCTTAGTAATAGAAAAACATTTTAGCTAACGTGTAAAAAGTAAACTTGAAAAAGCACGCACCAGCTCGGCGATAGCCGAGCGCGGCACATTATTTATTTATCTATCTTAAATATATAAAACTCTTACGTTACTGACTGACTGTCAATCAATACACAGCCTAAACCATAGACCATGGAAACATGGAAACCATAGAGACATGAAACATTTAAGGAATATTCTTCCTATGGGTTACTTAAATGAAAGACGATGCCCAGAAATGGAAGGCGAGACAATCTATATGAATTTGAACAACAATGGAAAATGAAGGAAGGGACCTTTGCCCAAAAGTGGGACACTATAGGTTATTGAAAGTATTTACTGATACATTACTATACAACTACATTTTTTGGCCAAATATTTGTTTAAGCCAAAAAAACTACGACAGTAATTCCCGAAATTCAAATCTTAGCGAATGTGCAACGGGAGAAAGAAGTTTCTATGAAAAAAAAGCTCAACGCGGTCAAAGTCACGAGGCATTTCACTAGTTTTCTAAAACCTGTGTCCTACCGGTATTTTTTGCAATGCTTTTAGTGTTCCGTGTCCATCGGTTCATGCAAACAGTTTAGCGAGCTTTGCCTTGTTTTACAGCGGGGGCAAATCCGTTACTATTGAAATAGATACGGACGAAGAAAAATACTGGACCGATGCAATGTTTCGATGATAAATGTGCACGTCTGTAATGTATAATTTTATTTATACTAAAATAAATGTTCATGATAATTTCACTTGTTTTCAAGTATGTCAAGTTCACCTGCTTAGGTAACAAGGTTTTCATGAGGTTTTCAATTTTTTACGTTTTCCGCCATCTTCATGAGGATGTTCCGTATAAGTTTGGCTAGCATGGGATAGTTTTGGCCCTTCAACACCAATCTTCTAAAAGCCTGGAACCCACTTTTATTGGCCATAATAGGTCATTGACCTAAGATGCTGACTTATTATGCAAATCTTCGCCTTCATTTGAATCCTGCATTAAAACGTTGAAAGGGATTTACATAAACACGCTAAGTCAAATTCACATGCTTCAAATCAAACATTGAGAGAGTAATCCAGGAAATATCTATTCGGCGCAACTAATCTCACAGTCAACAGAGCTTAAATATTCAATAGACGCGAATTATTAAACAACTTGTCGTGTTTTAATCAAAATTGGCTTAGGAATAGCATTTATTAAATGTTACAGGAATTTGTTGCATTAGCAAATGAGAGGTATTACAATTTCAGTTATTTACTGAGCGATCACTTTCGTTTAGTGTTTTATTAAACAAAATAATATGTGATCATAATTTCTTGACTCATTTTGATAATAAATAAACTGACGAACATGCATGAAGAATGTAATGAGAGTGAATGAAGCGAAATAAGTATGTTAGGATCGTAGCAATGGAGATCCGTGATCTCTGCCTAGCCCTATGAGAAACAGGCGTGAGTTTATGAAAATACAAAAAGCTCTCAAAAGTTCGTCACACCCCATAGCTGCATCATTGTGTTTATTCTTGTTTATTACAGGTTTATTCTTGTTTGATTAATTAGCTTCTCGAACAAGAGATTCAAAAATATTGGTTTGGTAAATGCTCTAGTTTACCTTTCTCATAAATAATTAAGTTCTAGATGAAAGTTGAGAGCACTGGGAGTCTAGTTGGTAGTGACCCTAAGGTCGTGGGTTCAAATCCGGTCGTGTACCAGTGGATTTTTCTGTGTGAAAAAATTATGTGCGCTATACCAGTACTCTTAAACGGTGAAGGAAAACATCGTGAGGAAACCCGCGGCTTAGTCAGCTCCGCACGTATTGACCATGTCTTTCCTGTGGACAAGGCCGACTAAGCTGAGAGGATGGAATAGGTGCTGGGCAAGCCTACTCCATCTTAATTCGTCCCAGGCACTACAGCGTCTCCTCTGTGATGGTCAAAGTTGCCTCCTGACGCTGTATAAATCATCTACAATAGATGGTAAAAGGCCTTAGATGAAAGTTAGTGTAGAAAGCTGTGTTTGCTCCTTGACGCTATGGTGGCCAAAAGCTCGTTAGCTTTTTCATATTGTTACTTAGTGGTTATGGTTTTGGTTTTGGAAAATGCGTGAGTATTAATATAAATTATAATATATCACTTTAAATACTTAAATTAGAGTGTATATATTTAAATGGTAAAATGGTAAAAATGGTTAATGGTTTGATATGTACCTTTCCGTCACTCCCGAGCTGCTTGCAGCCCGCACACGGGCGACATGTAGTTAATTATATACAGGTGGTGTAAATAAATGATTACAGCTCTAATATGTCATAGTAGGACGAACAGAAACTGGTCTCCCTCGTGGTCCTACTAGTAGGACAAAATATTAGGACCACGAGAAAACAGCCGAGCTCGCGGGTGTCTCAAAGACTAGTGATCGCGAACTAGCTCAATTGCCAGTTTTGGTAACTACGTGCGCGGTAAATCTGCACACCTATGCACTACACATAATCGCTTACTTGTTCGGTTTACTCCGAACAAGTAACCTTCAAATCTGATAGGCAACTATGTCCAAATCGAAATAGCCCCAATAGTTTTGTTCGGCGGAAATTTTGCGGTTTCCTATCATCAGACAACCGAAGCCGCTATGTCGTGCTCTCGGCAGGGTGCATTTAATAATCTATCCTTAAGTAGGGTTGTCTACTCACATAGTTTCCACCGAAGAAAAAAAAGTGTCGACTTGTCTACCTTATTTGGTTTTTACTTGATGTAAAGTTAAACTATCTAATGCAATTGTAACTAATTAGTTACAGCCTTTTTAGTGCATCCAGTACACCGATTTCAAATGCAAAACTTTACTTGAACAATTTCAACTTTGTTTTTTTTTTGTGACTGGACGGTGACACGACGGTCCGCTCATGCAACGGGATAATGGGTGGCGACCCTTATCCTAGCTTTTGACAATTATATCTTATTGAACCACATATTCTTGCCCAAAACACTGAAGACAGAAAACAAAACATTATTTTGTTAGAATTTACTGTTTATGAATTATTTCCCATTTCGTGAAGCCTATACAAGATATCTTTAAAACTTAGTGCGGTAGTATAGTATGGCTAGTGTAAAAGAAAATCCTCTCTCTCTCGCCAACCCTGGATCAGACACGTGTCAATTTCAGAGTTTATATTCTCTATCCATTTATACGAGCGCGTGTTTATTTGACTTTAGAATAGTTTAACTCAATCTAATTACATAGCTCTACCCGCTATACAAATAAGGTCCATAATCCCGTAACCCTGAGTTACGATACCCGTTTATACGTTCGTTGTTTGATTGATGGTGCTAATAAAACTGTGATTCCAGTTTAATTTAAATTTAAGGGAATTTGGCCCGTGGTCCTTCTGACCGTAAAATGGCTTCATTACGGAAGGGGGACATTCATCACAACTATCCAATAAGGGAAGTCCTTAATTTGACGTTTTATACCTAATAGACAGATAGATGAGAAAGGTTGATCGATTCGACCTCATTTACTAGGAAAGGTTTTCAGTGTTTTCACCAAATCATTCCTTTCGTACACTCGGCACATATTTTCGAACTTGCATCATGCCTTTGAGGCGCACTTCAAATCCTTTCACTACACTACTGGTTCGAAAGAACTAGTGATAGAGACCAAATCATTGCCAGTATTAATAAGAGTAGTATCAGTTTTATCAGGAACCTTAACATAGGAAATACTTAGAAGCGCAGTTGGGAAAAATATTACAATATTTAATGGCTAAGGGCGTATCGGATCACGCACAGTAAAAGCTTCTAAAGGCATTATAGCTCAGCTAAAAGAAAACTTTGAGTAGACTATAAATCTGACTACCTATTCGTAAGATAGTAAAGAGTACTGTTATAAGTATTGCTGCAATTTATTTGAACATAAAATGTATTACCTATGGAAGAGCAGACGGACAGGCGGACTTGAAACCGTCAGGAGTTCTTCAGACAAAGAACCCAAAAAACGGCCGAGCTAGCCATACCAAACACAACTTTATAAACTAAACATAAATAGGTATAATTATACCAAGTAATGATCAGTGCGTCTATCGCCTACCGATCATAGACTACCTAATATACCTTAATAGTAATATCTCCATTGAATCCCACTTCATTAGCAGATACCTACGCTTTGATTAGGCTGTTAGCAAATCTGGAGATCAGGTCTTCAGCCATGTGGTCCATGGACGTTGTAATCTTAATGAGGATTATATGTTGATTGTTTGAATATATAATTACATTGGTTAGATGATACGGAAGTGGTTATCAGGTAGAGCACACTGATGACGTTATTTCTCGACCTCTAGTTTATTTACTACTAGCGACCCGCCCCGGCTTCGCACGGGGATAGACATAATATACCATCGCGAACTTTTTTGTAGACCTTTTTAAGGTATACAATACTGTAGTACATTACTTTGCTATCTCGTAGAGTTCAGCCAGCGTTTGCAATGTAAGCACAAAAAAATGTGTTTATTTACGACATCACATTAGGAACCTCTTAAATTATCAGTGTTTCTCTACTATATAATATAGTAGAGAAACACTGATAATTTAAGCATGTGTTATACATATAAACCTTTCTCTTGAATCACTATCTATTAAAAAAAACCGCATCAAAATCTGTTGCGTTTTTTTTAAGATCTAAGCATACATAGGGACAGACAGCGGGAAGCGACCTTGTTTTATACTATGTAGTGATTTTAGGTTGTCTATCGCTCTATTTCTGTTTTATAAAAGTGCGGTGGCTAATTCTAAAACCCTAAGTTATATTATTTATCACTGCGTCAAAAAACAGTCAGAGTCAAAGAGTAGTGTGTCAGAATGGAAATTCACCTTCTCCGCCCATCCGTCTTACCTGACCACCATTTTGTAGGACCCTACTAGGATTAGTTTAGACACATATTTTTACAAAATTATTTTCAGGGAAAATTTTATACTGAACTACGCTAGTTTTAAGCTGTTAAATGCGTGCTTGATGTCCTTCTTCACACTAAAAAGGATCTGTCTTCACGTAGCTCCAGCGAAGAATCAATTCCATAAAGCATTGTTTTAAAGTATTCCTCAAATTCTTTATGCGATAAGCAACCAGCACATTGAATAATTCAAAAACACGCATTAATATCGATTTCGGGGCATTAAAAAAGCAGGGTCTTGCGAGGGCGAGGCGGTCACATCCAATAATATATTTAAAGGATTATCTCGTGCGCAATAACGCGACCCTTCGTTGCTCAAATAATAATCTAGTCGGTGGGGGTTTGCTTTGTAACGTAGGATGTTTTTGGAATTATAGTCGGAAGGAAACTACTACATTCCTACTTTAGTTCTTATAATAAGATTCTATGCAGTCCTGCTTGTTCGTAACTAGAAGCGAAGAGGCAATGAGGTAAAAGTGTTAAAATGTGACACCAAGTGGACTGTGATTTGTTGGCACGTCCCGTGGTTTACCTGTGTCACCGTGTACAAAACAAGCGCTCATGCGAATTTGTGAAATTTATGTTTCGAAAAATAAACGATCGTATATGGGGTGGAAACGACCGTTTATGTTCACTTAACCGAGGAAAGAGGGTATTATTTACCGTTTCGGCTGGGTGAACCCGCCACAGTGAGTGAGACAAATACCGCTAGCGAGATATTTATTGCAGTCGCTGGATTGCGCAATTTATCGCGAGGTGTCGTCGTGCGATCGATCCGCGTGACGGACGCGGCCGTACATCAGCGCGCGCGTTATCTGCGCTCACGGCGACTTATCGCCGTGCTGACCTGCCGTCCGAGCTGGCTAAATAACAACATCGATCGGAGCGGCCCGCTCATTTATTGCGGCCCGGCAAGTGGCAGCGACCCGTCCCGCCCAATCGCGACGCTCGTTTATCTTCATTTCGCGGTCGCAATTAGACGGGTGGTTGGTTGCGGCCTCCACTACGTGGTAAGAATACGCCCGCGCCGTCTCACTGTCAACTTTGTAATGAGCAAAGTTAATAACTACGCAACGCGGCCCGCCTTCTGATGCTCAATCTCGTTAAAACTTATACTTAAGGGCATTTGCTTTCTTTGACAATAGACATTTTACTTACCTTTATAATAAACTCTTTAGATTGTGTGTGTGATCTTGGTATTTCTAAAAAGTAGTTATACCACTTCTACGACATAAGCTATAGGTACATTTGAGTTTCGTGCTGATTTATTGACTTTCCTCAGGTATGGTTCAAAAATCGGCGGGCAAAATGGCGGAAGCGTGAGCGGAACGCGATGAATGCTGCTGCCGCCGCTGCCGCCGACTTCAAGAATGGATTCAGCACACAGTTCAACGGCCTCATGCAACCCTTCCCGGACACCGACCTCTACTCCTCGTACCCGTATAACAACTGGGCAACGAAAGTACCGAGCCCACTCGGAACTAAGAGCTTCCCGTGGCCGGTGAATCCTTTGGGGTCGGTCGTACCCGCGAGCCATCATCAAGGTGAGCAGAAGATACATCAGCAGAGAGATATAACTGAGAAGTTTCCTTTAGTGCTTAAAGCTTTTGTGTCTTAGATTTTCATACGATTCCTTTGTCCCTAGGCTCGGTGAACTGCTTCAACACGGCGACGTCAATGGGCGTGGGCGGCGGCGGCGGGATGGCGGTAGGCGGCGCGGGAGGCGTCGGCGGCGGCGTGGCTCCGTGCCCCTACACCGCTCCACCTAACCCGTACAGCATGTACCGCGCGGAGCCCTGCCCCGCCATGTCGTCGTCCATAGCCTCGCTGAGACTAAAGGCCAAGCAGCATTCCGGGTTCGTGGGTAGCTACGGGTCGGTGTCGCCGGTGTCGCGCGCGGGCTCGGCGCCGCTGTCAGCTTGCCAGTACGCGGGCGGCGTGTCGGAGCGGCTCTGAGAGGCGGCGCGCGGTGAGCCCTCGCCGCCGCCGCCGCCGCCGCTCGCCGCGCGCGTCTCTTAGCCGCCACCCGCGCGCACACACGCCCTACCCAATCTGTGGGAGTGGTTCGAATGATGTGTACGTGCGTTAAAACTGAGCGGTGTCGATGCGATGCAGTAATTTTAATAGGAGTTTTGGTGGTTGTACTATTCGATGCGTGATTAGTCTGTTTGATACCAGCAGGCTTTCTGTACCTTGTAAGAATTTGGATGGGGCAACATACGATTCAAAGCTACTTACATTGCGTGGTACAAACGGAACTTGCGAAGGAGATATTGTCAATACACGTGTATAGTTTTGGATCTAAGTAAATATTGGATACAGGAAAAATAAGTTCTTAAGAAGTAGAAAAATGTTTAAAGTACTTACTTAAACCTATTGCAATTTTAATATCTTTAATCTGTTGCTTCCTTTCCCTTAAAACTCTTCTTAGATCCACCGAGATATAGAAATAAGAATGAATTGAATGCAAGAGTTGTCTATGTTTTTGAAGTGTAACTAGAAAAATCCAAATAAAAAGAGCTGTATAAATTGTAGAGATTGATTAATCTATATTATGCAACTTTTATCAGAAAATTGTTTTTTAGCTTGATTATTTGGACTTTTAGACATTTGTGATTAGCAAACCTTTCAATAAGCGACAGATAAATCTCTCGTTACCTGAAAAGTACGTGTAGTTACAAAAACAAGTTATTAAACCACCTATTTTATTTATGCTTTGGCATGTTAATAAAATGTAAGTATTAAATTGTAATTGTAAAATATTCGTTACAAAACTTCGGGCAATAAACTTATCAATGTTTTAACTTGTAAATATGTAGTTACATGATGTACGTATACCAAAGCAAAGTGTGCAATTTTTACAAGCTTATGTATTAGATTTACTTATTTACTTGTAAGTATAGAATAATTCCGATCGTTGTAAATATTAGTTATTTATTATTAATAAGGCGAGGCATTTTGAGGCATTAAGTTTTGTATATTAAAGTTAGGGTGCTACCACACTACACTGATTATATAATGTTCTTGCACGGTTTAACAAAAATGTGGTCTACCCTCATTTGCACGTTTTAAAAAAACAAGGTTGATTTTCCCTTATAATAATATTCTGACAGTTACTAATGTATTGTCTTAACGCTATTTACACAGGAAGTTTTATCAAAACTGGTAGACCACTTTTTTGGGCCACCGTGCCATAACTTTTCCGAGATACGATAGTTTGATACTTGTTTATTTTAAAGGTTCAAATGAAATAAGTTATCATTTGTTTTAGACAAAATCATAAATATATGACGTGTGAAATGCAATGGCGGAGTTTAGACAGAATGATAAGATTTTTATCGTATATTATGTTATTTTAATGGATCAACATCATTTTGAGATACTTCTTAAGATGTACAGGAATAGACCTCTATTATTTTTCTCGTAATTATTCAAAACTGATGTTTGATTCATCAAATTAAATAGAACTATTTTAACTTCAAAACAGCCGCCTGTAAATGAGATTAGAGTAACCAAGATCTCAATAATTTATTAAAATATTTATAAAGTAACTCTGGAACTTACCTGTAAATAAATATTTAGCATTTAAATATTCATAGACTTAATTTTAGTTAAACCCACGAATTAGAATACCTTTCCGTGTGCCTACCTGTCAGTAATAAATATGAAATTGTGAAAATTGTACATATTTACCTGTTAGATTGGGAATATCTTAATAATAATTAAATGTGAAATTAAAATTGAGGTTTTCATTTTATACATATCAAACTAAATATCTGCGAACCATTTGTTAATGAAATATCGGTTGTTTTGTAATTAAAACCTCTAGTCATAATAAAAATACCACTGATAATTTATCCAGTTTTATTTACGATCCTGAATTAAACCTTTTATAATTATATCCCTTAGGCATATCAACAGTTTATACATCTTTTAAAATTCTTCTTTTAAAGTACTTTTATTACTATTAGCTACAGATCTCCCACTGTTAGGTAAAGGCCTCTCTTTGTTCTCTAAAGCTGCTCCGGTCTCGTGCGAGTTTGAGCAATATTTCAATATTGCAATAAGAGGGCACTGGTGGTCTAGTTGGTAGTGACACCGCCTTCCGATCCTAAGGTCGTGTGTTCAAATCTTTCCGTGTACCAGTGGCTTATTCTGTGCGAAAACATTATGTGCACTATACCAGTACTCTCAAACGGTGACGGAAAACATCGTGAGGAAACCCGCGGCTTACCAGCTCATAGTCAGTATTGGTCATGTCTTTCCTGTGCTGGTGGTGGTGCTGGGCAAGCCTACTCCATCTTAATTCATCTCGGGCACTACAGCGTCCCGTTTGTGAAGGTAAAAGTTGCCTCCTGATGTTGTATAAATCATCTACTATAGATGGTAAAAGGCCTTAGTTTTTATTTAAATAATTCTTTAAAACAATGTTTCTGTGGCCGTTGGTCTACTGGTAGTTATTAGTGACGCCGCTATTCGATCCATAGGGTACTGTTGTTATCCATTGGTGCACCTTTATCGAGCTACAATGGATATTTCTGTTCTAATAATATATGCACTGTATGTGGCACGTCGTAGAGCCTTTGAATTTTTTAAGACATGCTCATGCCAAAAGCAAGAACGGAAACTCTTTGATCGAATTTGATGAAATCAAAGGCGCTTTACACACAGGTTCCAAGAATTAGCTACAAAACAAGATGAAGTACTTGTTTTTATAATCGAAATAGATGAAATAATGATTTGTGATTTTCAATAAAATATTGTGTACGAACGCGCTAACGACAACATGAATTTTCTAAAAATACACAGTAAGTCATTGTAAAAGATGTGCATTATTGAAATGGAAATAAATTTCCCGTTAGCGTAAGCGGTCCCGGCGTCTGCAAAGAGTTTGCATTCAATAAACTTGTATAGCGAAGGCTTTAGAATGGCACACAATTTTAAATTGACCGATGTTGGACCATGATAAAATAGGAAACTTTTACTTCATAAGACGGATTCGTCCGATGGCGACAGTCCGTTAAAATAATATTAGGACAGGCAATAATAGCGTCACAGCATAACAATACAAATATACAAAGCAAAATCTCAAAATATATCATTGTCAATATTGACCATGACAGTGTCAACATTGACATAATAATTTTTTATGACACAGTCATATGACTCGTAAATTTTTTCGTACTATTCAGTCACAATTTTCAAAGTTTTGTCTTAAAAGGAAGTATAGTGATATAACTTTAATGTAATGAATATGAAAGCCACCTTTCTGGTAAAAGTGTGCTTATAATCGATCGAACTGTACCGCCGGCCTCAATCAGTTTATCAAGCACCCAGCAATTCCAGTTTGACGCAATTAAGTATCAATAATAATGACAAAAACTCCTGCAGCAAACAATTTTATTATGTACTTTAAAAAATTAACTGGCATTTTACCTATGCTAAAACCGTAGCAACTTACTAGGAAGTGCTACGCTCGTAGTAGCGTAGCACCCTGTGGGGCCTTTGTTTGTTCTAGCTTAGGCTCTATCTTTGCGTTGCTTACACAAGCTGAGCACTAGAGGTGTAGTGAATAGCCATGATAACAAGGACGTTGGTTTGATTTCCGGATAAACGACTTCAAAAACAGGAGGAGATTTTCAATTCGGCTTTCTTGATTTTTTATAAGTATTTGATGTTTCTTATGATAATTTCCTGACAATTTATGGTTTCAAAAAATATTTCAATGATGAATAATAATCTCCTTGGAGCCATCTTATTATGGAGCACGTTTAAGGTTAGTTAACGTTTCTACTCCCGAAGTTATGTCGCATTGTACACTCGATATGACACTGGCCATCTACAGATTTTTGGATAAAATACAAAAGTAAATTAGTCCGAAATAAATGTCAGTAAGTGGTAAATTCAATAGGTTATATATTTTTTTTAAGATTAGCGGAAAAAGTATCAGCTCCTCAGAATTAGACTTATATTAGACAATTTTGAGATAAATTTCTATACATTGAAGCAAATAGAATCATTAAAATTGGTTTACAATTAGCGGAAATATCTTGTGACACAAAAAAAATACACCCAAAATTAGACCTTTTTTAAAGTCTATTAAAAATCAAAATCTAAGCTAATAAGTACAAACAATTGATGCAGATCGCTCGACATTAGCCGGAAGGTAGACAATAATCCAGGAATGATTATCAGGCGCGGCGGCAAACACACAGTTTTCCAGGTGCTTCAATCCAGGCGCTTAAGGATTTAGCCGAGGATTTGCTTTCAATATTAGCCCCGGGCCGGGCCGGCTCGGGCCATTCCGTTCCGGCACCTTTTTTATTATTTTGTCGCATCGTTTTGGCTCTAAATGGAATCATTCCGCCATCTACGTTTTTATTTTTCAATTGCCCCCCGATTAGTGGGATTAGCCGTATCGCTTTCCGATTCTTTGCTCTTTTTGGTGGGAGCTTACGCGGACTAGCGCACCACACCGGATTTCAGTGTAATCCTACTGAATTTTATCAATTAACAAGAGGTAAGTACACAAATACCAGTATTTGCGTATATTATGCATAATAGTTTGAGGAGGCTTTTTATCCTTAAAATACGCTATCTATCTAGTCGTGTCACTATTTGGAATACCTAGATGGTGGGTGATTAAGTGTAGGAGAGTGCTCAGGAATCAAAATCCTTGGCAGTCACTTAAAATTCCACAATGTGATCAGTCTAACAATAGTCTCCCGTTGTGCTGTGGAATGCTGATATGGAAACCATTTTATTGAGATAAAAATTTGAATTTGTCTTCTGTCTTCTGCCGAAGAACTGGCAACCGTTGGGGTAAACGAGTTCTTGAGTGGAGACCGCGACTCGGCAAACGTAATATACGCCTTCCGGCTAGATGGAGTGACGATCTGCGAAAGGCTGCTGGCAGAAACTAGATGCGTCAAGCCAAAGATAGGGCGCGATGGCGCCCATTAAGGAAGGCCTATGTCCAGCAGTGGACTGCTATAGGCTGATGATGATGATGATTGTAATACTGTTACTATAATGCGAGTGAGATTCATATTGTACGAAAGTGCGCAAGTTTTGTCGGCGAAAATAGAGGATCTTATAACAAATAGAGATTCACACACGTCAAAGGTTGGCTTTGAGTCTCCGATAACATGTACCACGTGACATCAGAGTGAATGTAGTGTTTTTTAATATTGTTTAATAAAGGTATATTGTATTTGCTCGGCTCTGGGGCGAGAGCACGTGTGCGGTGGCCGCGCAAACGAACGTCACTTATCTTTATGGTAGCAAACAGCAGACTGGGGTCTTAGCGTTCCGCAGGTATCAAAAGTCCCAATAAAAAACACTGAGCCCGAAACTGACGCTCAAATAACGGAGCCATAATCAACGGAACAGTGAAGCCGAGTGGTGATCAAACTTGGCCACATTTTTCTATTTTATTAAGGATCGCGTTAGTCACCGAGGTCTGGGATCTTATCTACAACCCTAAATAATATTTACAAGCAAACACATGTAATGACGACGTAATATAAAATACACAATTCTTAAGACAAGCGTCATTTTTGAAGCAGTGGAAAATATTTAAGCTTTCTCAAAAACATCTTAGTCTAAAATCACAAATTGCTTTAAATATTACGCCTAACACTCTAGGTTTCAAATGATTGGATTTTTGTATACTCTCCATACATCTAAAAACTTGACAACGCTATTACGACGTGACAAAATTCAAAAATTCAGCATAATATACACCTCCCAACCCCACGTGTAGATAAATTAAAGCGTATACACACCTACAGGTACATGTCAATAGTTAATTCAGGGCCGAAGAGGGCTAGGTTTTGGGTGGAAAGGATCAAAAGGGGATTAGAGGAACGACAACCAATCAAGGGTAACTGGACTGACTATACCTACACGAAATAAATGCGGCACATAAAATTTATTACAGCTTCTGCGATTCCGAACTTTGTGTCTTGTGGTTAAGGTTGGTTTTTGGGCAATGGGGTGGGTTTATTGATGTTTTGTTTGGAAGGGAGGGTAGATGGATGAGGAGGGTGAGGGCGAGTGCAGCCTCCGCAGACAATCTTACAAGTTAATTGTGTTCCGTGCCTGAAGCCGCCTGACTACAAAATAATATCGTTCGTGCGCGCGCTTTGTACGGACTTATGAAGCATGCATTGCTTGCGCTGGCATCGTGCATGTTATGGGATGTTACGTGGGCTCTGTTTACTTGACAACACTTATGGTTAGGAGGAATAATATTTTGTATATACTTATATAGTGTAACACTGACATCGTGGGTTAAAAATGCACTATAAGAACAAAAAATACTATGACAAATTGTACATCTTTATGATGTGCCATAATAGTCAGAACGTGTCGTTTATATAATGTTTTGTTTATAGATTATAGTGATTACATCGATATTTTAATAAAAAAAATGTTCAAAAACGATGTTGCAGCTACTCTCAATAATATATGGAGAGTGCTGTCAAGTTAAAAGAAATTTAATTTCTTATTAGATTGCTTCTCTCCCCAAGCATGTAAAAGTCGGCTAGTGGATGGTATGCTTCACCTGTCACTGGTTCAACATATCCATCTTGAGACTTTTAATCAGGAGTGGCTGCAAGTTTTCCTGTGATTACTTGTGGCTCTGCCCACGCTATTAGGGATACGGGCGTGATAATATATGTATTTATGTGATTGTATTCTGTTTTGTGTGCCAAAAAAAGAAATTTTAAATCTTAACAATAAATTGGTCACAAAAAAGGTCAGATTAATGGCCACAACACAGCATGTTCTATGGCTGATCGCTAAAATGCTCGCAAATTACGTATTCTGGATTTTATTCGAGTTAGGTCTTCCTGTTAGGTTTTTGTGAATGTTAGGCCAAATGCCAATTCGAAAGTGACATGAAAAATATTACATGCCGTAAAAAGGACATAAGTAGCCAGAGACAGCGACATTTAATAACCTTTCAAGTCATAGTAAGCATCGTACGTGGGCGGACTCGTAGGGCGGGCGGCAGTAAATAAATACACCGCGACGGCGATTTATTGCCCAGACTCATGCAGATACGTTTTGGAACGCTTCTTGAAGGTCCCAAATTATGTGCAATTTGCTAGTAAATAGTTGGGAAGAAACTATCAAATAAATCCTATTAACTTGATAAATATTAGTGGATACTTCTCACAGCGCCATCTAGCCCCAAACAAAGCAAAACTTGTACTATGGAAACCAGATGGTTCCGGACTTCCAGACTCGGAGGAAATATTCGCAGAACATGCAAACATTTCTCCCGCTGCGGGAATCGAACCCGCGAGCATCTCGCCCTCCACGCCATCGTCAATCTGCAAAAATCTGCAAATCGTTAAGGTCTTGTGCCTCACGGCGTAGTAGCTGGACGATTTTGCAATAAGAAACTTGGAATACACAAAGTTCATTAGCAATTCTCTGCTGGACTGGGAGTAAAGAAAAAACATAGAATGCGTCCAGCTGCTTCTCTCTCCGAGCATGTCGTAAAAGTCGACTAAGGGATAGTATCCTCTCCAACATGATGGACCACCTATAATGGCCGATGGGCTGATCACCTGTCACCATGGTTCACCATAATATCATCTTGGGGCTTTGAAGTAGGAGTGGCTGCAAGTTTTCTTATGTGGCTCTGCCTACCCCATTAGGGATACGGGCGTGATAATTTACATTACCAGGAATAGCATGTTAGCTACTTTTTATTTGGTACGGGTGAAGCCGCAAGCATCATCATTTCAGCCTGGTATTATCCACTGCTGGGCTTCCTTTTTATTTTGCCAGCCTCATCTGTTCTGTGCATCTTTTAGCCAGGTTTGACCAGCGAAGCAAGTATTGCTGTATTTATCGTGTGTTTTTTTAATCAAAGGCTTGCTAGTGTTGAACTTTTGCGTTAGATTATCCCCTGCTTCTGAATTTCGGACTCCGAATCGAATGAAAACTATTCAGAGATTTGGTACCTTCTAATTTTATTTTTTCAGCTTAGACTATTTTTTCAATAGAATATAAGATCCATAAATATTCCACAGTAACACGCTGAAATGTTCTCCATTATTTCCCACGTCAACACTATCATTATGATATGTGATATCCATTCGAGTGGGTGCCCGAAATCAAGGGGGGAGAGCCTCCCCGAATGAAGATTTACGATGCCGGCATAACGAGCGCTAGATGAGGCGTAAAGAAGCCCAATTCCCGTTATTATACCTATAAACCTGCTGTATAACGATATATTTGTTAGATTTTATGCTCCGCTGACTTTATATTGGATAATACCTACAGAATTTTCAGCTGGTGAGGTTAAGTGTTTTACTTTAGAAAACATTTCTGAAAAGCCAACGCTTTTATGATAGATTTTTTGTTGAAAATGAGTTTTTGAATGAGTTCTCATTTTGTATTGTTAATAATTACAATTACGGTTAAACACTAAGTTATTTCATAATTGCCGAAATATTTAACTTATATTCTCTGGCCTTCCGCCATGCAACCCTCATACCCCCCAGTAAATGTTACCAATGTATTACATTTTTTTATTCGTCAGTACTCATGAGTCCACAAATTTTTAAATTTTATAGAGTTGGTATTAAATGCCTAGAGTAGGACGCCCGGGGTGCAAGCAGGGTGCGGGATCCGTAACTAATTTGTGGATTAAGTACATTTGCAAATGTAATTTGTATTCATTATAACAACACCAATGTAGGTACGTGTTATGTTTTTAAACGGCCAAACATTTAGCTTTGTTCCTGTAGGTATGAAAAATAGATAGGTATAAAATAGATTTATATAGATGTACGTATAAAAATATATTTTGGGAGTCAGAGATTTTCCGGCGAAGTCAGAAAAGTAATATTAAAAAATTTACTAAGGCCTTTTACCACACTAAATGATTTTACAGCCAAGAGGCAACTTTTAGCTGAACTAATAAGACCCTGTAGTATACCTGGGAGGATTTAGGCAGAGTAGGCTTGCTCAGCACCTTCACCCCCTCTCTCAGTTTAGTCGTCTCTACAGGAAAGACGTGGTCGGGTCACTTGCAAAAAAGTTGTTTTTTATAAAAATACCCATTGGTGCACAACAAGATTCGAACCGGTCACCTTAGGATATGAAGGCGAGGTCAACACCACCCGACGACCCGGTCTCTCATTCAATTTAAGTGTTAGCATCCAAGTCAGACCACTTAAAATACACTTAATAGGATCGGATACATTTCCAAAATAAACTGTTTTCTTTTGCGTTTTGAGATTTCAATGTAAAAGTCAACAGCTACTTTTACTGAGAACATATCGAACGCGAACACCTAACAAATACAACAATTTCCTCATAGATTGCGAAGGCGTGATCATTCAGCAGGTTTCTTTAGTTCCTGCCGAAAGTTCATACCGAATTCAAAACAAAACATCACCCAAATCAAATCAGCGTTTTCAATAAAGGCGCGAAGTCGCTATCGGGATCTGCCTCCATTGCTCCAACTATATTGGCACGAACACAGTAGGAGCCCATGTATAGTGAGTTAAACAGTAACGCAACTTATACATACATTATCACGCCCGTATCCCTAATGGGTTGGACAGAGCCGCAAGCAAATTATAAGAAAACTTGCAGTGGATATGGTGAACATGGTGATAGGTGATCAACCCATCGCCCATATAGATGGTCCATTTTGGAGGATTTTGTAAACTAGTAAACCAACTTAATCACTCAATGACATAAGACAACAAACTATCAGTTCTGATAGCTCTGTTACATTGGAACTAAAGTATGTTTACTTAGGAATTTTAAGCATTAATAATATGATTTAATCAATGTTTTTTTCTAAAATTTACGTTATGGTCTGAACCATAGTCTACTACTACTCGTATTGCAAAAAAAAATAATTAAAAACTAAAAGGCAACCTAATAAAACTTTGGATCAATTATCCGTTTAATTACAGATTTTAGTTAATATGTTTTCGGAAAGGAAAAGGACGAAAGGAAAAGAAAACGAAAGGATATTATAAGAACAAAGCATACATTTTTCATTATCGCTTTGTCGCTCAGGCACTGTAACGCCATTGTAAAATTGATTAAAATAAAATAAAAATTACGTTATATTATCAAGTATTTTACACATAGTGTGTTGCGCTACTACTCATAGTTATTATGGGTGTAGGTACTATCGACAGCGCGTCGCGCGTCGTCGCGACTCAAACAACTTTATTGTCCTGTCGTTCAAACGCGACAGAACGTAATAGAATTAAATTGGGAGAAGCGCTGCTCCGTTATGTGGAAAATAATAACACGGAGTGTCTGTTATCTGAGGAGTTTTCACGCGTCGGTGGCAGGGGTCTGTACTACTACTAATGGAAATCCAGCCAATGATAATCTGTTTTCCACACCATTAATCCTGAACTAAGTCTGAGCGCAATCTGCGGCGTTTCGGGAGTGCGACTCGAGTTTTATGCCCTCGTTAAGGTCCGCAATTTGTGGAGTCGGGCTGTTAAGACGGTTCGCCCTCATTCGCCCAAATCCTAATTCCAACCGTGGACTTTCTTAATCTTACGATATTGAGCTGGAGGTAATTGTTTCAAAATTGCAACCCGGGATAGTGGAATGTGTTCTTGCGGAAGTAATGGCCCGCAATACTAAGTTTCCTTAAGTGCCTTCTTCCACCCAACTGCCTATATACACAATAATTGGCTAAGGAATCTACTAATGTATTGAATTTGTATATATATACACGATATCTATAGAATTCACAAGAAAGAACAGTGCTACGCATAAATAGAGAAATATTTCCCAAAAATCCTCCCCGAAAATACAAGAAGGTATTTCAGCATCTTCAACACAATTTTCCTCAAGAAAATGAAAAGGATTTTCCCAGTATTTAAACTACGACTTATCCGAATAACCAATACTTTAGCGTAATAGAGTCAGAGAGAGGCATAATAAAAACGAAAGTAATCATGCAAATTGAAGGAAGGAAAGTTGAATTAAAAAGCGGGTTTGTTTGTAGGGGGATAGGGTGAGGGAGGGGAGGGTAATGTGTCTTAATGACCGCAATGGATGGCCGCCCTAATCCGCCCTCCTCGCGCCCGCAACCTTTCCTCTACAATTTACCTAATGTAAACGCTCATACATAGCTCTCTGGGAATGGAGTCTATGGTTTTCCCATATTGGAAAAGCTTCTAGGTTTTTAAATTGAGAATGTAAAAAGTACAACGTAGGTACTCTAACATAATATTGTTTGCCAAAGAGGCAGCCTGTTTCCTGCTATTTCTAATGGCCATTTAATGTCGTTTTTTGTATGTGTTAGTTTGTATAATTTTATTTAGGCTCACGTTATCAATGTCATATTTTATAATAAAGAATCTGAATAATTACAATCTCTTAATTGGTAGTTTTCAAAATAAATAAAGGAGATAGATAATAGATAACTTCTTTCAAACCAGTGTGGTGAAAGAATAAACCTTTCCGGCACTTGTCACATGTCATCGAATTTATTAGGTTCTACAACTTGTAAGTTTCCTTTTTTTACCTAGTAAAAGTACCTACTTAAATAAATATAACACGTAGGTATGCGTGTTATAAATATAAATAGAAAAATCATTGGTTCACGACTAGATGCAAACCACGATCTTATGATCGGAAGCCGGGATCACTACCACTAGCTCAGTCTTTCAAATAGTCTGAGAAAGCTTTGAGTAAGTGTAGGTATTCAAAACCAGGGTCATAATGGAGTCGACACACGCCAATAAAAGTTAGGTCAGCTATAAGCAGGCGACGCGACATGTCGCGCGCGACACGACATCATCAAATCAGCATTTGCAGATTCGCGAAGCTTTCTCTGGGAGATTTAGAGGTGGAAGGAAAATAAAAAAGTTCGTAGAGGAATCCCGCTTGATCCCTGTTGCCTTTATGGTAATGCCGGGATGCGTGTATTCGACTATTCAATTTATATTTTTTTCCCTTTCGCCTTATTTCTTTCTTGAAATTATCTATCCTTCGAATTTCGTTTCGCACTGTATTGTATACAGGATTCGATGTTTGCGAATAAGGTACGACTTTGGAAATATCACGGATAACCGCGGTGGATCGGCTTTGTTCCCGACTTCAAAGAAGTTTTCTTTTAGAAATATTGTGTGTATAAAATGGTTGGAGTGTTAGAAGCTGAGGAACTTTTGTCGTGGGGCGTTGCATGTTGGTCTCGCTCTTTTATTGGAGATACCTACGATAACAAAATGCATTAGCAACGTCCACACTATTTTATATGTGACGTATTGAAAGTTTTGCAAACCCGTCATAATATAGTAGACTCTGAATGTAATTTCACCAAAATATTTTTTTAGTTTATGAGATTCATCTGAGATTACAAAATTCGTATTACTTTTGAACAAGGCGTCATTCTTAAAAGTCTAAACACATAAAATATGTACGTATACCCAGACTGTTTGTTAAAGGAGTAAGTATTCCAAAAACAAAGCGAATTTCCAATAAATAATTAATTACTTACTAAGAACAAATTACTTAATAAACCACTCAAAATTTCTCTTAAACTGTGTACAAGCAGGCATGTTCAAATTTAAGGTTGCTCATGAATAAATCATAAGAAGTAAGCGGGGCACGACGCCTTTATAATTCTACATAATACATTAAAACGGTGTACTGATTGCGTTTGCCTTAATATTATGGATATTTGCGAACTAAGAGGCATGTGAATTAACCATTTTATGCAGATTTCTTGTCTTGATGTACCAAAATATTAATTATATAATACTTTTACTATAAATATTTACAATATTATCACAAGCTCTACTCTCTATATCTTAAAATTAGGAGAGATCTTAAAATGATGGGACTTCGCCCGGAATACCTTGACCTAGTAGGATGATAATTATGACGAATTTTGAATGGTGATTTTTGAGCACGCGTTATAAAATGATCCTTGAGTTCTATTGAATAGAAACATTAAAAAATTGTATTTGTTATTGATACTTACCTATGTAATGTGATCAAAAGTGGCAGGCAATAGAAATGATTTAATTCTGTGGACGTCACAGCTGAAGGTAGCCGTGTGCCTAATCTTGAATAATGGCCGCTATCTGTCTTCAGGACCAACCACATGCTGTAATTGGACGGTCACCATTTACATTTCTGAAATTCAATGGTTTGCTGGACTCGTTGAAGTTGTCTGAAGTTCGTTTCATTTTCGTAGCGAGCTCGTAGCTAGTGTCTACGAATATTTCCACGAAAGAAGGTTTTGATAAAACTCTCCATAATAAAGCTAGTAACATCCTTATTTTGAACAGGTTATATTGTTCAAAACCCTTTGAATAAAAAGATCACTTTGAAATGACCTCTGGACTTTGAATTAAGAGGGTTTAAATTTACGTACCTATGGTACCTACGTTTGATGTTAGGCGACATTTGGTTCTGATATGACGAAAAAGGTCCACAATGAGAACGTTGACTTTTGATAAAATAAATACACATCAGGTCGATGTAATGTAAAAACAGTTTTTGATAAAAAATCAAAAACACAGTCAAAAGTCGCAGTCTCCGCGCGCAATTACATTTTTTGATCCTCAATAAATTGACAATTTCATCCGTCGAGAGACTGCGAGCCAGGCTTTTAAATATATCGAGTATTTCAGTGCAGCGATACAGGCGGTTGTTTACAGTGGGGGCTGAAGGCGCCCCTGGGGTGTCTGGGGGTGTTTGGGGTGTCAAGATGGCGCCGTTGTCAAGGCAACGGTGCATTCGCTTCCTTAATCGACCGTCGCAACCTCCGCGGGGTCGACTCTCATTTATGTGTTGTATTGCATTTGTGAGATCTTATGTTTTATGGTTTACTGTGGATTGAGATGTATTGTTTGGTTTGTTTTAAATACATATATATATTTTGTTTGGATGGATGAGAAGGAGGAGTAGGTATTAGAATTCGTCCATTTTATTATGCAGCCACTCACTAAATATTACTTCTTGGTAGAGCTATATAATACATGCTCCGCGTCTTCATTTACTAGAACGCAGCCTGTATCAATTTATGTCGAGATCTTAAAATAAAGTAACAGATTCCAATATCTAAATACACCGCCTCATGCTGCATTGAATAAATGGGTAGCTTACTGCATCGAGGTTACACAAGTTCCTGCGGCAATTTGCTACATTCGTATCCACAAGTTTCGCGGGTTTCCACTATTTATTATTCCGATTATGAACACTTTGATCCTGGTCGTAATAAGGATTAGTCCGGAGCTAGATTTCAGATTTATCTCGATAGCTGTACCATCGGATTGTAAATTCTTTGATGACTATTTTTGAATGGTAGGTTGGTTTATGTGTAAACATTGCATAGAGATTAGCGCAAATCAATTGTAAGTTTGCATTAAAATGATGTGCATCATTTACCTTTATTATCATTTATTGAAAACGTGTTGACCTAACGAGGTAACAAGGTAGTCCAAGTCTTTAAGATGAAATTGCAATCAGCTGAGCCTCGTCCAGGCAGGGTAAATAAGAAGGTCAAATAAATTCATTGCGCCACTCTCCAAACAAAAACAAGCAAGTTTATTTTACCCATTTAACCAACTCAGTTAATTCCGAAGTTGGGTAGCTACACGTAAAGGTGACTTTTACGACGTCACAAAAGTAATCGTGAGCTTCCACGGGCGAATTGTCCCTTCCTTTTACGAGGAACCGGGTCAAACTCATTTTACAAAAACAAATCCTCCCGATTTCGTAAATAAAGCACCTTCAAGAGTCCTTACTCGAGCTATCAGTTAGGTCAGTCCGTAATCCAGTGGTTGCAACTGGCTGGGCAATAAAAAAGAGTTATAGTTGAGAAGAAAAGGAAAGTCTCGCGTCTGAGGCGGCTCGCCGTTAGTTGGGGATCAAGGGCTCAGCTCTCTGTGGGCGATAATCATAATTTTTACTTACAAGAGGCAGGAGAAGAGAGCATTAGAGCGGGCGCGCGACAAATCTTCCCTAACTGCGGCGAACTTCGCGACTCCGGCCGGCCACTCGTATATTCCGCCGAGTACAGGTGCTTTGTACAGGCCAAACGGGATAAAGTGCCTCAAATAGTGGAATGCACTGCTTGTGCTACCGGCCCACGGCTTTCGGGAATTAACTTTAGAAAGCTATTCACGTTTTGCGGTCTTTGTTGCATTCATGCAATTTTTTAAAATGCTTAGCTATTATGTAAGCTGTATTTTGCGCACAATAATTGGTACTACTGTACCTACCTACCTGCCAACATAGGGCCACAAAAACATGCTAATAACTTATCTACCTAAAATAACTACCTAATATATTATTATATTATTATATATAATGGTGCACGAGTGATTCGAACCCACGACCTTAGGATCGGAAGGGAGACACTGGACCACTAAGTGACTGTATTGGGTACAATCAACATAGTCTCATGCCGACTTCTACTATTCACGGCTTCTACACTAGATATCACGATACTACGAAGCTACGTGTTTTGCGTTCTTTCCATTGTGACAAATCATATTATGAATACATTAGTGTCGCTCGTTCGACAAAGATCACTGAATGTTTAAGAGCACCGGTGGTCTAGTGGTAGCGGCGCGGCGGCCTCGTCTTCTTATATCGTGGGTTAGGTATAATCCGGCCGTGTACCAATGTAATTTTATGATCGAATGACTATACCAGTACTCTCAAACGGAACATCGTGCCATGCTGCATCGGCAGAGAAAACCGACATGTCGTAAACTAAAAAGTTCGAAAATATGAGTTAAGAACACGAAAGGAGAACTTAGGACGCAAAAATCCTTTCACGACACTGGTTTGAAAGAACGAGTGACACGACTAGTAGTTGTACCTCCAGGACAACAAACATTCCTATAACCACACCTCGGCCATTCAGTTGACATCTTCCAACCAGTTTTATGTTAGTATTGCATTCACTAAGGAAATATTCATAAGTTCAAGTGGATACAACGGTAGGTAGGTACGCAGTCTTGTCTACTGTGTACTTGTCTTAGGGACTGACTCTACACTAGGATTCCGTGTGACGACAGAGTCTGAAACGAGGACGCCGATCCTACTCACCATGGTAGGAACGGTCTCAGTCCTCCTCCTTACGTCGTTTCCCCAATACTGGGGGTCGTGACCCATCACGGAATCAGCTTTGCTCGCACGATGTTGCGCCATTTACTCCGGCTTTCAGCAACATGCACTGCTTCTGACATGTTGATGTCGAGGGTATTGCGGATCTGGTCTGACCAACGCATCGGGCTCCTTCCTTTTGACCTCAGTCACTCGCTCGCTATGTCAATTTTTCAATTTCAATTTATTGCGACAATGGTGAAGTCCTCCATTAGCTGGCTAGACAAGCATGCAAGATTATACAAAATTAAATAACACAAATGTTAAAACAGAGAAAAGAAAAATATAATGTTTAGAAAATTAATAAAAACACTCGTCAACGTTATAGTTAGGTAGGTACACTTTTTGTTGGAACAATTTTTTTGTTAATTTAAAGATGTTTTCAGATACTGTGTCTAGTGATGGTAGATTTTGATGCCATTCAGAGTAGGTAGATATACTGTTTTTGAGTAAACTAAGAAATTTTGTACATAGGACATGTAAGCCGGAGCGGTAATAATAATAGAATATGTCGAGTAAATGAGATTTTATTGCACAATACACAATTTTACAATACACATTATAAAACTAGAAGCTATCTATTTTTATTGGCATCGCGGTTAGGGACAGAAAATTGTTTTTTTTTTTTTTATATTTTGTGAATTTTTAGAGCGTTTTTCAATTTGACGTGTACGATTTGGGGTTGGGGGGTCATGTCCCCTGTGACCGCGCCTGCATGTAAGTTTGTTGTTTTGACGCTCACTTCTAAAAGTATGTAGAGATGTCGGTTGCTCTTGACAAGCTGAGCCACTTCAAATATATACACACTAGGAAGAGTTAAAATCTTAAGGTTTCTGAAGCGTGGCTTACAGCTTTCAATCTGTTTCAGTTTACAAATAGCCTTAATGCATTTCTTTCTTTACCGAGATCGTCACTTAGCGATCACTTTTGCAAAGTATAGTACGAGCAGTGTATCTCTATGTTTATACTCAACACTGCCTTATGCCAGTCTTGTCTTCACTAAGGAAATATTCATAGCCCTCTAGTTCAAGTGGGTACCTATAACGGCAGTACGCAGTCTTGTCACGCGATGATATGAGCAGCAGTCCAGTGGCCACTGCGTTAGGGGCCGCCATTGAAGTGTTATTCAGAATATGTGAACATGACGCACGTGGGAGAATCTATGGAGACTTCAATTTAAGTCGAGTCTGAAACTTCAATAACTATTGGTTTGTCTTCCTTTCACGCAACGAATCAGCTATTCGATTTTTACAGCAGCCGGCTTTATTTATGAAGAAGTCTTAATCTACCTATTTATCACGTTTAATTTTATCTATTTTTGTTCAATATTTTGTATTGTTTTACAAAATCCAAACATCGAGTCCATTTATATTTAAAGTTTAAATCAGTTGTACCTATGCTGTTTACCTGTGAAGTATTGGTAAGATAAGCCCGATCTCAAAACACATTCAAAGGTTTTAAATTATGTCTTAAAAAAAATTCGATTCCTATGGCTGGCCTCCTGAAACTGAAACCGCGAGGGTCAGCTAGTTTGCTTTATAATATCACATTTTTTGTAATTCCTAATCTACTAAGAAGGATTTTTACCTGATGTAACTACAATAAGTCTCACCGATTGCTTTCGATTCATTAATTTGTAGCGAATACATTTGGTCCTATCACTAGGTACCTACATAAATATAAAAAGTAACGTCAGTAACTTTTTTATTTCGCAAATTGATTATTGAGTACTTTATTTTTCTAAACTGATTTATGTATAAACTGGTATTTAAGACATTTTAATGTTTTTATTGAGTAATAAATAGGGCGGGTAGATAAATATGATGAGGCAGTTTATATATTTATTTTAATGTTTGCTTTTTCAAATGATAGGATGAAATTATTTAGAACTTTAAACAAATGGAAAAGTTACGTTATCAAGCTCTTAGCTCTCAACTGTCAAAAGTAAAAATGCGATTGGACGAAGTATAGGCCATAGACTGAGGTTTTTACTTCAGAACCTACAGCAGAGTCTACGCATAGGCAGGTACTTAAATAAATACATAAGTAGGTAGATAATTCGATAGTTACTATTAGATTCCCTACTTTTTTAGTTTTGAAATAAAAACATTATACATAATAAAGTAATAGAAATAAACAAACAAAGTAATAGAAAGTTAAATCTTAACAAGTAGGTAGGTACCAATCTAAACTAGTTTGCGAGGATATTTGTAGCTTAATCACGGCGTGACAGCAGTGTTCAAAATAAGTAGTAGGTAAGTATTTACTATTTACCTACTACTGACTGTTTTGACTGTATATTGTCATTAAATTTACGAAAACTTGATGTATGTACATAAAAATGTCAGTAATTTTGAGAAAAATAACGATAATCACAGTGTTAATACTTACTAGAAATAAGGATAAACTCGCTGTACCCACGATTAGGCTAGATAAAGCATAATATTCACAATATTAGTCTTCGAAAGAGAGTAGACCGTTTATAAGTGCTAAAATTGTTAAAATGTAGCCAACTTTACCTGTAACTCTGAATCGTCTCCACGCCACCTCTGTCCAAGCTCGGGCCGGTATGGGCGGATTTGTTTTATGCCCACGGAAGACGGTACTGCGACCGGCGTCTCCTTAATTTTATTACGACCCAGCCGTTCCCAGAGGAAAATGCCCTAATTGTGTCTCAGGAAATCCAACCTGGATGGAAATACCAATTTCGTTTCGCTACAACTCTACCGAACGCGTATTGAACCTACCGGCGGTAGGTACCTACCTATTGAAAAATTATTTTGAAAGTAAATAAATAAATGACCACTATTTACCTAACAAGAAATATCAATGTGGCGTAAACAATTTTTAAATTGGACTTTAAAATATCTACAAATAAACAATTTTACGAAACAGAAATCTTGTCTCCGTTTTCGTTCGGCAGTCTATCTATGAGAATAGATCACTGACCAAGTATGGTCAGTGATCTATTCTCATAAGTCTATCTCACAGATATACATAAGTAGCAAGCTTGGAAGAATAGACCATCTATCATAGACTATCATAGAGTTGATTTCTGTTGATTTAACTAGGTTGATTTCTTGATTTCTTGGGTTGATTTAGGTTGATTTGCTGTGACAAAGAGCATAATAAACACTACTGAGGTCCATGTAGGTCTCGGAACCATATGTAGGTATTATCTATGCTGAGGTCTATCTATCTTTTTATACCTATATCTGTACTGTAGGTATGTCAGGGTGTTATAAACGCTCGTGACCTTAGCTTGCATAAGCGTTCTTGATTGATCGTTAAAGTTAAGCAACAAGGTCACAATGGGATGGGTGACTGCAAGTGGCATTACGAGCTGAGCGCTTCCGTGCTTCGGAGGGCACGTTAAGCAGTCGGTTCCAGCTTTTAAGTCGTTAAGCCATGACTGAGGCTTTTAGGCGGCCTAAAATCTCCGTCACTAAAGTTGGCCATTAGCTTCTACACGAACATAATTATTTTATGTATAACCTTCAGTTACAAGAACCAATATTCTATCTCGGACGCACGATTTGGGCATAATAAGTACGTTTGCTTGTGTGAAAAGTATAAAAATTCTTCCATCTGTGCCTAAACCACGGATTTATTCTTCCAAGGCCTAAGGCCTAAGCCTTGGTGCTCTGAGTAACGCCATCTATCGATGAGTAGGACGACTAAATTAAAATAGTACAGATGGCAGTTTTATCAATCATTGACACTGACATTCACAGGCATTGACAATAACATATTAATATCAATGTGAGCTGACAAGTTGATCGAAAAACAATCAACCATTCACAGTCATTCCTTCAATCAGTCAGTTGGATTGGTAATTAAGTAGATAGAATACCTACCTAGCCTACTAGCTAAGTGATTCGTCATTCTGTTTTTATTTCTCTCTTCGCAGTACGCAATAACTTCCAAACAAAGTAAAATTATCGGTTTTTATTTAGTTTGATACGCACTGTGGACGAATCTGGACCATACGAGATAAATCGCGAACTTCAACAATGG
Organism: Scotopteryx bipunctaria; assembly: GCA_949320045.1. NCBI lineage: Eukaryota > Metazoa > Arthropoda > Insecta > Lepidoptera > Geometridae > Scotopteryx > Scotopteryx bipunctaria. The sequence goes on along the minus strand of OX439450.1, from coordinate 3,560,318 downwards.
CAAACACGTTTGCTGTTTGTCTACTTTTTGCCTTTTGTTGTGCAAGTAAGTTTTTCTAAGTTTCTAAATTCATTTTTGGCCTTGTATTAACTTGGTGTATTGTTTTGCATTCTGTTAACGGTACCCACCATTTAATAACACGTTTTACAGCTTCTTTACGACTTAGTTATTACCACTACCCACAAAAGATACCCATTTTGTTTACCTACTTTGATACCTTTTTTTTACTTACGTTGTTCCATGTTGTTCTATGTTGTGGTTTACTAAATAAAAAGCCGTAAAGGCGCATAGTGGCCATTATTTTCCCTAAATTAAAAGAGCAAGTGGTAAAAGTATTATTACCCTCTGTTCAAGTAGGTATATAAAATAATAAAAAATAATTAAACTAAGTTATGTTTATTCTAGAGACAAACTTGACTAGTATATACCAATGTAGTGTGAATCATTAGGTGTTTACTTACTTAATTATACCTACTTTTACAAATAACAAGACTGATTGGCTGTGGTCATAATATTTCCTGTTTTAGTAGCAGAACAGAATTAACATTTGTTTTGATAATGCTGCTTCTGCATTAGATATTGTTTTACAGAATAGTCTAGAATAAATAAACATTTTAAATTATAATGAAATTGTCAACAGTAAGGGACACCAAAACGACAATGAATCATGCTTATTATGCTAATTGTGCCTTTTTCTAATTATATTATAACTAGATACTGTAGTACCACAAATATTGTGCACTTTGGCAATTTTCATCTAGCTTCTGAAATACTAACTATTGCAATGATTATATGTAATACTGAGATGTTATAATAAATAAATAAATAACACCCAACAGTCACATACATAGTCCTGACCCCACTAGGATTTCCTGTGTCGTGGGTATCAGAAACTACGAGTGCCATGGTACCACAACACCCAGACCCGGAAGAAATCGAATCGAACCCGTGCCTCTTGCATCTCAGCCGAGCAATCGCCCGCCACGCCACCGAGGCCGTCAAATGTAGATACTTTTATTTTTTTAAATGGTTGGCTCAGTTTTTATTAGTCGCATTTTTGAACAAATTCGGTTTTCATACAAAGCACAAAGTTTTGCTGAGGCGCACAATATTTGTGGTACTACTGTACATTTTTACTTGAACTGTGTTCTTATTGTCAATTATTATGAATTGCTATAACTATTGCCTAATGGTTGATTAATGTGGATTGACCTCTGCCCTAGTTTAATTTTATTGATCTTTGTCCAAGTGTAAATAATATTGATATTTTCTTTGTTTGCAGATCTGTCATTTGCTCGGCAATTACCAAAAGAATGCAGCAAAGGGCCGACTTATTGGTGCCAAAGTTTGAGGTATGTGGCGATCATACATTTACTTAAGGCCAAAACGGCAATTTTGAAATTACCTATTTTGTAGTATTGTGCATTCATGATAACTGTAGTGTTTTCATGTTCTTAAGAATTTGCTAAGTTAAAAAAAAAATTATGCCAACTTAAATTTTGTAGGTTTAACAATCGGGTAATAAACAACTGCATAACTATGATTTAACTAAGAAAGCATTAATAACATCAATAAAATTATTTACAGTATTCTGCCCTACTAATCGCACTTGCAGTAATCGTCATTTTGGGGGTTTTTCACTTTTTTGCAGAAATGGTATTTCCAAGGGGTTAAATCTATACCTACATAAAAAAATAATTTTCATTATTTTTTTACTATAAGTATATAACATTGACTTGCTGCAGAGATATCTAAAAATTATGATTACCGCGTTTTTCTCGAAACCGCCATTTTGCAAGTAGGTACTGCATTTGCTATTACGAGGGCAGTATTATTAACAACAAACCCACCAAACAATGCAACACTAAGCATGTCCCAATCTCCCACTAGTGCTCATGTCCCAACATCCCCACTGGTGGGCATGTTAGAAAAAGTTGGCTTATTGTTCTATAAATCCTATTTTTAAATAACACAAATTTTCTTTATTATGACATTCTTGGTACAATCCACGTTAATGACTTCTGACAGAGAGAAATGAAAGATAAATATGTTTGTGCCGACTCCACATAAAGTGGAACAAGGGCAGGGAAATGATGATGATGATGACATTTACTTTCTTATGATAAATTAAACAATTTACATTATAATGTAAAACTAGCTGAGGTAACTGATAAACTAAAAATAATAGTAGGTTTCTACTGTATTCTGGTTTTGTACTTATTTATTTCTGTAATATTGCTTTTAAAATAAGTAAATTTTGTTGTAATTTGTACATACATGCACAACTCCATGAGTATTTCAATTAATGTAATGATGTGAATTCGCCAATTCGCACGATAATCGGTGAATCATATGTCAACTTGGCAGTATCATTGCTACTTTATCAGTTGTAATGGACCCCTACAAATGCGTCGCTTGTTTTATATATAGGTATGTCCGGTTCAGTTCATTTTGTAGATGAATATCATAATACTCATCCAATGATACTGTAACTATTGGGTACTTTAATGGTCAAGCGAGTGACGATTTCAGTGGCAACTTTGCTAATTTGGCGTTGTATGTTTGTGGATAGGTTTGTTAGAGCATAACTTTCGAATTGTTTATCCAATAGATTGTACTATAAACATTTGCTGGGAAACATTATATGTTTTTTTAACGTTCTATCGTTATATCGTAATTAGAATTGCGGCAGACTGCGGCGCTGTGGGTCACTGCTCCAGCACAGTTTGGGAAACAAGAGACCAGCCGTACAGTCACAATGAGGTTTCTGACAGATTCATACGCCTGTTCAGAGAGCTCAAGGATGTCAAGGACCTCCTTAATGAGGTGAGCCTTACAAATATGTTTTTCCTCCCTTTTTCAGGACATTTCTATGATATTTTATGCATATTTGTTTGCCAAGAGATGAGGTTTTAAGATTTAATATTCACTTAAGTACATAGAAATCTTAATCTTAATGTTTGTTTTTGTGATTTTTTGGGCTAATCGTACAAGAAAGAAATAACAAAAATGATGAAATTCCGGTAGGTACTTATAAATGCTTCGCATCGCATCGCTACAACGATGTAAACAACTCGATCCTCCGAATCCGAACAATAGGATTGGAGATGCATTAAAGAACTTAGCCTCTTGGCAACAATTGATGGTAGATTAAGAGCAAAACTATCATGCTCAGGCTGACCTTAAAAAAGGTTTAATGCACTAAAAAAACAATAAGATACATTCTAAAATTACCTAGGTACGTTTCATTTGAATGGTATGGTACTTGCCTGATCATGTTTGCATGTAAGTTTGTTATCTGCAAAATAATACAGCTTCATTTATTCTTCGGAAACGGTACCAAAGTTCGAACCAACGGTATCTATGATTTATTTATTTATTTATTATAAACATAAATACAACATTACAGAAAAGTACTTCTAAGAAGTCATATTTACGGACACATAATAAAAAATTTACAAAAATATCTATAAATAAACAATATGTACAAGAAACATAAACAACTTAAAACAATAAAAAAAACTTAATATTAATATAAATTACAACACATTATTATTAGTATGATGTATGTGTATAATCACGCCCGTATCCCTAATGAGGTGGACAGAGTCACAAGTAGTCATAAGAAAACATGCAGCCACTCCTGGTTCAAACTCCCAAGATGGATATGGTGAACCATGGTGCCAGGTGATCAACCCATCGCTCATATAGATGGTCCATCACTTTGGGGAGGATAGTATACTTTTACAACATGCTCGGGGAGAGAAGCAGCTGGACGTATTCTGTTTTTTTTTTTACTCCTAGTCCAGCAGAAAAGTACAAACGGTAGATATAAAGTAAGGAGTAAGAAAATATTCTTGTATAGAATAAAAACTCATAGAAAACTTCAATCTTAGGATTACTTGGCCGCGCGTGTCGCATCGGCCTGCCATGACGTGGCTTACCCGACCATAGCCAACTTGTGCAAGACCAACACAGCAGGGCTCGAGCAATACGTCGATCATGTCCTCAAGTCGAAGACAACGCCTGAGACTATGTGCGCTATAGTCGGCATATGCAACAACGAGAAGTTGGACAGCTTGATTGCAGCTAAACACGTGAGTATTTGTACTTGCTTTACGCTATTTTTTTACACTGTTCTTGATTTAAGTACAGCGTTAAAAAGCATCTTTTACCTATGCCTGGGTCAATTTTCTCTTAAAATTCAATGGTTGGTTGTTTTCCTAATTTTGTTTCTTTTTTTCACAGAAAAAGGCCGACACTCCTAAGAAAAAACGTAAGTGGGGAATATTTAACGCTTTTATGCTGTTATTTGTTTCATATTTTCATTGTTTTTGAATGTGATTTGTCAGCGAAACTTGATTCATTGTTGTGATTCAACGAATCTAAAAAACCGTCATATTCCAGTAAATGTTATGTCATCCAACACGAAGTCGATTGTATTCTTCTGAAAAAACATCATCATTTTACTGACTAGAAGGACTTTCAAGAATAACACTTTCTTACTTTTCCATTTAGTAGTTAGTAGTTTTGAGAAACATGACTGTAGTACCAAATATGCAGACTTCCTTATACAATTACTTTGCAACATTGTACCGCGGCCCGAAATGCATACGTGCATTTATTATAATATTAACTTAAAAGTAGCATCTTAATCTAAACATTCTTACAATTATTCTTATTTTGTATAATCTTACTTATATTATAAATGCGAAAGTTTGTGAGTTTGGATGTTTGGATGTTTGTGCCTCAATCACGCCTAAACGGTTAAACGGATTTGAATGAAACTTGGAATATACATACATAGTACATGTGCTGGATTAACCTGGATTAGCGAAGCCGCGGGCGGCAGCTAGTATTTATTAAATGTAAGTTATTTTTCAGCTACATTGCTTGGAAGCTCTCAATGTACCTGGGGACCATCTTACTGGTGCAGCAACTTCAGGTAAATACTTTTTAGATTTTTTTTCTTATTACAGTATTAATCATTTTCATAAAACCATGGTGACAGGTGATCAGCTCATCACCCATATAGATGATAAGACCATAAGTTTTTGAAACTATAGAAACATAAATTGACGTTTTTTTCGACATAATTACATGGTTATTACAGTCTATACAGTAACTTCGATATTATGAAAACAATTATGAACAATGACGAATAACGACTTGGCCAAGGCTTTGTTTTAAAACAATTTAGAATGCACTGTAGCATATTGGAGCTGTCATTATAAATTGTCTACTAATCAGCAATGGAATACATTTTACGATTATTGAGAAAATACCCAAGCTTTCGCATTCATAACACGAAAGGACCCAAGATGAGCCAGCATTGACCTGCATGGCTACTAAAAGAACCAGTGACACTACTAAGTAGATTGTGCTATTCAATTGCAAACCGTGCAGTTGCGCAATACTTCCCGCCAGTAGTTTACACAACCAGCCTATTATGTTACTGGTAGCGCTGATCGGACTGTTATATCATCTGAGCATGAATGAAATTTTTCTGATAATTGATACAGCTCGGTCGATATAACTAGAATTGGTTTCAGTAATTCGGATAATGCTTGCGTCATGTCACTCGTTATTTCTTTGTCAGCCAACATTCGTTAAGTTGCTAAATTTTACAAAGCACGGTTATAAATAAATAAATAAATGTTTGTTGACATTTTACATAGCGCCATCTAGCCCCAAACTAAGCAAAGCTTGTACTATGGGAACCAGATGGCTGATAAAATACATACGTACTTAAATAAAATACTACAACACCCAGACCCGGAAGAAATATTTGCAGAACATACAAATATTTCTCCAGTAGCGGGAATCGAACCCGCGCCTCTTACATTTCAGCTAAAGACTCGCCCGCCACGCCACCGAGGTCGTCAATATATATCGAGTATAGAATAAAAGTATTATCTATGTCATACTATGAACCATGTTTATGCCAAGTTACATAAAAAACAAAATTTTATTAAAAAATCATTAAAATTTTCATCAAAACGTCCTTAAAAGTCCGCATTTTGAATATTTCTAGGATTTCGTCCTAGTTGTTACGTTCTTCTATGGATACATATTTGTTTATTTCTGTAGTACAAGCCACGAATGCAAGGCGACGCCTCACTGTGTGTCCAGAGTTTGGTCCAAAATGACCGTTCCTGAAGACAATGACAGCATTTGCAAGATCTGTACCGACATGGTCACGCAAGCGCGGGATCAGCTGCAAAGCAACGAGACTCAGGTAAGTCTTACTTATTATCAAGGGTATAGAGTTGAAAATTGAGTGCAGGTCAATTTACAATAGCATTAAAAGTTGTAACAAAGTTCCAAAACCATTTTGCGAATGAAAACAAAGCAATCAGAACTTTAAAGAGTCATCAACTTTAATGCTGACTGCACAAAAAGGACGTAACATTTGTTTGTGTCGGAAGAATATTCCCGTTGTCCCAACTAGTTTCGGCCCACATCACTAGTCTGGTAGGGCTATTGGGAATTTAATCAAATCATAAGCGTATGAGTGAGGACAGCGGGAAATTTATTATTTATTTTTGTAACTACCTTTATAATTACCTAAATGTATGTGCTTTTACATATTCTAAACTGACATCTTCAGAGGAACTGGAGAGTCAATATCAGTCAAGAATAAATCAGTCGACGTTTCACTAAGTGGACCGTAATACAAAGGTTATAAAGTCGAGAATTGAATGCATTTCTATGTTATTGCAGTCCTCGTTAAGATTGGTGACGCCAATAACCAGGTATTGATAATGCCAGATGGTGCTTCTCACGTACTACGACCTTTTGCGAAGCTATTTCCATTGTTATTTGTTTGTTTTAAAACAAATCCGATTTGGATAATGCTATTAATTGTTAAAATCTAACACATATTTTCAATATATAAAAAAAGGTCCTCATACAAGAAATATTTATGGACATGTACGATGGTACGGAACCCTTCGTGTGCGAATTCTACTCGCACTTGGCCGGTTTTTTTCTGTTTTATTAACGTAAAGCTTGTAGTTACGTGTCCCTCCGTGTTATCAGTTAAAACAAACAAACTATGAACTCTCGTCGTCGCCAAACAAGTGCTGCGTCAACGACCGATTGTGGTCATAATCCCAAAATGTACAATTAACTTTCTAAAGGATCACAAAATGTGAGAATAAATGGTAATTGATAATGACTAATCATGTAAGACCCTTTAATTAATTTTTACTGACTGAGTGACAATCAAGGCACAGTCTAATTATAAAAAAAACTAGCTTAACTAGCTTCTACAGGACACAGAGGGAAGATGAAGATTATAGGAAAAAAACCGGTCAAGTTAGAGTCTATTTCGCACGCGAAGATTTCCGTACCATCGTACATGTTTTTTTTTTAAATATGACTTTTACTTTATGTAGATTTACTTACTTTAAAAAAAGGAAATAAAGAACCCTTTTTATTTTTTATTATTTGTTGTTAAATCGGTAATGAAAATACAGACTCTGAAAATTTCAACTCTATTACGGTTCATAAGATACAGCCCGCTGACGGACGGACAGCGGTGGCTTAGTAATAAGGTTCCGTTAGCACCCTTCGAGTATGGAACCCTATTTATAAAATACAGACAGACGGACGGACAGCGATGGCTTAAGTAATAGGGTTCCGTTAGCACCCTTCGAGTATGGAACCCTAAAAAACGAAGTCTTGGAGCGTTCCACTAATCTTATATAGAGAGCTTTATGGCATTTGTAATCTCTCTCTCTCTCTCTCTCTCTCTCTCTCTCTCTCTCTCTCTCTCTCTCTCTCTCTCTCTCTCTCTCTCTCTCTCTCTCTCTTCCCGACTATTTATCCCACATGGTGGTGGGGTCAGCCTTCCTCACTTCCTTCCTTTCCTTTATGGCGTTTGTAATGTTCATCAATATTTATTTCACAGGAGGAGCTAAAGCAAGTGTTCGAAGGCTCCTGCGAGCTCATCCGCATCAAGTTCGCGCGTAAGGAGTGCAAGAAGTTGGCCGATGACTTCGTACCGGAGCTGGTGGAGACCCTGTCTTCAGAGATGAATCCTCAGACCGTCTGCTCTGTCGCCGGACTTTGCAACAACGCCAAGATTGACAAAATGCTTATTGGCTATGTGAGTGTTATACTGACATAGACGTAATATTTATTCACTAAAATAATAGCACACTTAACACATAACATAGAATTTAAGAATATTAATTAAAAACAGTTAGGCAATTATAAAATAAAAAAATATTTGCGGACTTTTCACACAGCTCCATCTAGCCCCAAACTAAGCAAAGCTTGTACTATGGGCACCAGATGGCTGATAGAATACTTATTTACTTTTTTTTGTAAATACATACTTATAATACATAATACAACACCCAGATCCGGTAGAAATATTTGCAGAACATACAAACATTTCTCCTGTAGCGAGAATCGAACCTGCGCCTCTTACCTCGCCACCGAGGTCGTATGATTAAAAAAAAAAAAAGTTCATTAAACATTAAATACTACTTATCATTAAAATTACTGTTGTACGAAAGGAGCCTTTGAGGCGCACATTAAATCCTTTCACCACGCTGGTTCAAAAGAACTAGTGACACGACTAGATAGATAGACTGTTGTATGTAGATTGTAGTTATACATCTAATGCAAGCAGGATGTCAGAGATAATATAGGATGCTAATAAATTACTACACTGATACAAGTTCACAGCGATAATTTGACGGCCATGTCATTCAAACAAACATTACTTCTAGAATATTACACGAATGAAACTTCTTGAATTGATTTAGGTTTTTTGTGAGGTATAAGTATCTTGTGTAGTCATTTAGTTATGAGTATAATGCTGTGCCACATTATACGCTGGACTGGGAGTAAAGAAAAAACATTGAATGCGACCAGTTGCTTCTCTCCCCGAGCATGTCGTAAAAGTCGACTAACCCCCGAATACTGAAACGCATCTCAAAGTTTATCACGTCTCAAGTGACGAGTTTTTGACAGATTTTCATCAAAAACTGTCAAAAAACCGTGACTTGAGACGTGCTCAACTCTGAGTCGCGTTTGAGTATTCAAGCATATGGGATAGTATCCTTCAACATGATGAGATACAATAAGCAAGTATTCCCGAGGAGGGTTGACGTCAGGCAGGCGGCCGGTCTAAAAACACTTTAGCCAAAACACAGCATGATCCAAGGAACATGCTGTGCCGACCCCACATAGAGTGGGATTAGGACAGGAAGATGATGGCACGTTAAACAGTCGGTCCCGGCTTTTAAGTCGTTAAGCCATGACGGAGGCCTTTAGGCGGCCTAAAAACTCCGTCACTAGAGTTGGCCACTAGCTCATACGAACATACATACAAGAAAACATTAAACTTTTAGTTCATGAACCAATAACATAAGAATATGGCTGTAATCTTTCGGAGCGCAGGTTATCGCTCGTCCGCTATAGATTTGCGACGACGACCTCGTATCACGCCATTTCAATGTATAATGACATTTGGAAAACATCGTTAGTACAATGTTGTAGTAACAACTTGTTTATCTTGGATTGTGTGGTTCTTTTTGTATTACTAGCTTTCGCCCGCGGCTTTGCTCGCGTGGTATCCAAACAAAAAGTAGCCTATATGTTATTCCAGCAGAGATACTATGTGTATTCCAAGTTTCATTCAAATCCGTTCAGTCGTTACGGCGTGATTGAGGCACAAACATACAAAAATCCTCATATCGTTATATCTTCTAAAACTTTCGCATTTATAATATTAGTAGGATTATCCTTCATGAGTTAATACATACATACATATTATCACGCCCGTATCCCTAACAGGGTGGGCAGAGCCACAAGTAATCATAAGAAAACTTGCAGCCACTTCTGATCCAAGACTCCCAAGATGGATATGATGAATATAATATATGATTATTATATGAGTTAATATAATTTATTTTATTTCAGAACGCTCAAGTTGAGTTGCGCGCTGGTTGCAACAACTGCTCCAAAACCGTTGGTGCCTTGAGGAGGAAATTCGATGCCACGTCTTATGAAGACTTCCTCGTGGGACTACTGAAGGTAGAGTTCAATTTTATCAGGTTTTACGACTGGCCGTTTACTTCATGATGTTTTCCTTTACCGTTTGAGAGTACTGTGAGCTAATCCAGCAAATAGCACACCCAAATTTTTTGAAACTAAAATTTTGGTACACAACCTGGTTCGAACCCACGGCCTTAAAATTGGAAGGCGATGCCACTTCCACTCAGACCATCAGTGCTCTTAAATTTACTAATTTCATAATCCTTTCGATTTTGCCAGCCTCTTCGACCCTATGCGTCTCCATTTCTAGGTTTTGTGCGCGAATTTTTTACTTTTACTATATTACTATTTATAATACTGGTTCAAAAACATGTGTTAAATGCAGTGTAGAGCCTTTGAGGCGCACTTTAAATCCTTTCAACGCACTGGTTCGAAAGAACTAGTGACACAACTAGTAGTAGTATATTACTGGCTGTGTTCTATAAATTTTCCTAAATACATAATATTATCACGCCTACATCGCTAATGGGGTGGGCAGAGCCACAAGTAAACATAAGAAAACTTGCAGCCACTTCTGATTTAATATCCTAAGGTGGAAATGGTGAACCATGGTGACAGATGATCAGCCCATCGTCCATATAGGTGGTCCATCATTTTGGAGAGGATATCCCTTAGTCGATTTTTACGACATGCTCTGGGAGAGAAGCAGCTGGAGAGAATTTAAATCTTAAATTTAGTTAAAAACATAATTTTATTGCTACAGGTATGCCGCACAATGGGCTCCCTATCCGACTCCTGCTCGATGCTGATGTTCAAATACTACGAGAACATTGTTGAAGCTACCAAGAAAGACCTCACTGCGGACAGCGTCTGCCACGTCAGTGGACAATGCTCCTACAAGTTCCATCAGCATGACGAGTATATCTTCCCAGAAGAAACCGCCGTGGGGAATGACGAGTGAGTGTTCCACTTTGCACGAAAGATAAGTCTTTGAGACGCATTTAAATAATTTCACTACACAAGAAACACGAATAGTAGCAGTAGTTTAAGCTGTCAACTTTGTTTATTCACTAAAATCTCAAGGGTTGTCTTAATCTACGTTAAATTTACGCATCTTCGTAATGTGACAGAAAGATACGGAGGAAACCATGCCAATGGTCCAGACCCCGTGGTTGCTTAAGATAGTAGACTGGAATCCAATTTGTGCATCAATGGATTTTTCTGGTTGAAATTATATGTAGACTGAAAGGGTGAAAGAAAACATTTGAAACTGACGGGTATCGAAGATCTTATAAGTAGACAAAATCTTTAAGGCGCACTTTGAGCTAATCACCGCACTAGTAATAATGTAATAAATATATTTACCAAGTACTAAATAGACCAATTTTGTTTTTAATATTTCTAAATTTGTTTCAGCGTGCCATGCGAACTATGTGAACAGCTGGTTAAACATTTGCGCGACACTCTGGTGGCCAACACCACTGAGGTTGAATTCTATAAGGTTTTACAAGGTTAGTTTACAATATTTTGCCGGCCTTGGTGGTATTTTGACGGCGTCGGCTGAGACCCAAGAGGCACAGGTTCGATTCCTGCTGCTTCTTGATCTGCATTGTGGTACCATTATAATTATAACCTATTTACACTGTATTTGAAAATAAACTGTAATGAATATTAGATTACTAATAGAATAGAAATTTTGATTTCAAGCAACATTAGAATAAGTTACAGATGTTATTGAACTTAATCTATGGCCCATATAAGTATTTATTTTAACACAAAACTTTATAACTATACTCCAGCCAAATTCGATGTCTAATAAAGGTAAACAAAAATCTAACCTTTTCTAAACGTTGTCAAAAACCGAACAAAACCTTAATCCAATTCTTTATATTACAATTTCGTAAACAGATAGCTCCACTCTGCCGATTTGTTCACAAAATTGTAATTTAAATAATCAGAATATGTTTTTTTTTTGGATTTTGTAAATGTTTTAGGTTAGATTTTTGTTTACATTTTATTATACATCGAATTTGGCTAGAGTATAGATAGGTACACGTTTATGTATAATTATTTCTCCGCAGGTCTCTGCAAACAGACGGGAAATTTCAGAGACGAGTGCCTTCACCTCGCGGAACAGTACTATGCCATCATCTACCAATTCCTCACCAACGAGCTGAAACCAGCTGAGGTCTGCGGCCTTATGGGCATCTGTACCGTCTCCGAACCCTCAATCACTCTGCTTCTGCCAGAGGAACTCAAGGATAAGGTCACCAGCCAGCTGATCGGGAACGACGAGAGGAATAGTTATACCACAGCTCCGGTTAGTGGTTTTTTATCTAAAAATATATGGCTCTTTTTACATACATACATATTATCGCGTCCGTATCCCTAACGGGGTGGGCAGAGCCACAAGTAATCATAACAAAACTTGCAACCACTCTTGATCCAAGAGTCCCAAGATGGATATGGTGAACCATGGTGACAGGTGATCAGCCTATTGCCCATATTGGTCGATCCCTTAGTCGACTTTTACGACATGCTCGGGGAGAGAAGCAGCTGGACGCATTCTATGTTTTTTATTTACTCCCATTCCAGCAGAGAAGTGTAATAGTGGCTAATTAATGAAAGTAAATCGTGTCTTATGTTCCCAGATCGGTCGCGTCCCCATCTCGAAGCCGACAAACGTCCGCGTGATGGACAACAAGCCCAGTGACGTCAACGGCGTGCTGCCCATAGAGCGCATGTTCATAGCGCAGCCTCAGAGTAAGGCTGTTTGCTCCTTCTGCGAGTACTTCCTACACTACCTGCAAGTGGAACTGAGCGACACTACCAACATTGTAAGACATCATTATTTCTATAGCCTTAGTAGAGGGGGTACTGCAAGTGGACCTGAGCGACACTACCAACATTGTAAGACATCATTATTTCTATAGCCTTAGTAGGGGGGGTACTGCAAGTGGAACTGAGCGACACTACCAACATTGTAAGACATCATTATTTCTATAGCCTTAGTAGACGGGGTACTGCAAGTGGAACTGAGCGACACTACCAACATTGTAAGGCATCATTATTTCTATAGCCTTAGTAGAGGGGGTACTGCAAGTGGAACTGAGCGACACTACCAACATTGTAAGGCATCATTATTTCTATAGCCTTAGTAGAGGGGGTACTGCAAGTGGAACTGAGCGACACTACCAACATTGTAAGGCATCATTATTTCTATAGCCTTAGTAGGGGGGGGGGGGGGGGTCCTGCAAGTGGAACTGAGAGACACTACCAACATTGTAAGACATCATTATTTATATGGCCTTAGTAGGGGGGGTCCTGCAAGTGGAATGTGCGACACTACCAACATTGTAAGACGTCATTATATCTGTAGCCTTCGTAGAGGGAGTTCACTCCGCAGTTCAGGTACGTTCGGCCGGCCCGCCTCTCGAGGCGGCGAATGGCAGTAGGCTGCCGCTAGCCACGTAATTATGAATCTATTCTGTGATTTTTGCAACGGACAATGACTTCTAAGCTATGTATGTTTGTAATAGCTTTCGTCCGCGGCTTCGCTCGAGTGATATCCGAACAAAAAGTAGTATTATTCCAGCACACATACTATATTTTCCAAGTTTCATTCAAATCTGTTCAGCTGTTACGGCGTGATTGAAGCACAAACATACATCCACACATCCTCAGAAACTTTCGCATTTATAATATGATAGGATTTATTTAACTTGGTTGGTCAAAATAGAATGTAATGTTTTGCAGGATAAAGTAAAAGAAGCTATGGATAGTGCGTGCGCGAAACTGCCTGAGAGCGTCAACGGCGAATGCAAACAGTTTGTTGATCAGTACGGACCTTCGGTTATCGCCCTTTTGGTGCAAGAAATAGACCCTGCCAGCGTAAGTGTTACTAATGAATGCAGGCGCGGTCGCAGCCTGTAATTTTGGAGAGGGTCACTAATAATAGAATAACCTCCATAATACTCAAACGCGACTCAGAGTTGAGCACGTCTCAAGTCACGGTTTTTTGACAGTTTTTGATGAAAATATGCCAAAAACTCGTCACTTGAGACGTGCTCAACTCTGAGATGCGTTTGAGTATTCGGAGGTAAGTCGAGTAAATCAGATTTTATTGATCACATTATAAAACAAATGGAAGCCTTCTATTTTTATTGTCATCGCGACTAGGAGCAGGAAATTGCTTTTTATATTTTGTAAATTTTAAGAAGATTTTTCAATTTGACGTGTACGATTTTGGGGCGGTCATGTGCCCTGTGCTCGGCTGAGACGCAAGAGGCGCGGGTTGGATTCCCGCTACGGTAGAAATTTTTGTATGTTCTGCAAATATTTCTTTCGGGCCTGGGTGTTTTAGTATTATGTATTGTATATTTACAAAAAAAAAAGTATAAAAGTATTCCATCAGCCATCTGGTTCCCATAGTACAAGCTTAGCTTAATTTGGGGCTAGATGGCGCTGTGTGAAATGTCCACAAATATTTATTATTCATTTAATTACAAGCTATGTTGTGTTTGTCAGGTTTGCCCGGCGCTTGAACTGTGCCCCAAGACATCGGAAGTGCGTCACGTATCCATTAACTCTGGCAAGTCGAACTGTCCGCTCTGTCTCTTCGCTGTGGAACAACTGATGGCTATGCTGCAAAGTAACCGTACTGAGGTAAGGGTTAATCACCATCATCACCATCATCATCATCATCATCTTCCTGCCCCTATCCCACTCTATGTAGGGTCGGCACAGCACGATCCTTGGATCATGCTGTAAGAGTTTTGGCTAAGGTGTTTTATGACCGGCCGCCTGCCTGACGTCAACCCTCCTTGGGAATACTTGCTTATTGTACCTATGTTGGAGGAGTCAGGATAAGGGTTAATCCCCTATTCAAATATTCTAACGTACGACAGATCGTTCATTACTGTAGCCACGTTGTTTTTTTTCCAATTTATGACGACAGATAACAATGTCGATAAGGTAATGAACAATCCGTCGTCCGTTGGAAGAATATTGGAACCGAGCATAAAAGTACATCTTTACTGACCACATCTCTTAAGATAATCATAGTAATTATTACAAAATAACAAACAAACCCCAAGGGTTATAAATGAATAAAATCAATATAGAAAAGCTGACTTCAAAAAATAAGCATTTCCCGAGTGCAAGTTTTATTGAGTTTTTTTTGGAAGAAAAGCTACTAGACTTTATACACTAAGTACTTATAAGTTACTGTGGCCGCGACGGGGTTTATATTCCTAATTTGTTTTTTTTTTTATAATACACGAGCTGTTGACCGCGACTTCGTCTAAATAGTTTTTTTTTTAGATAAAAGGTAGCCGTCTTTCCCCAGATTACAATTTATATTCCTTGCCAAATTTTATCACAATCTGTTCAGCGGTTTAGTTGTGAAAGGTAACAGTCAGAGTTACTTTCGCATTTATGATATTAGTATGGATACATTTTACATACATACATTTTATATTTTAGTTTTTTATTGTTGGCTTTTTTACTTTTACGAATAATTTTTCAGCAGAGCATCCTCAATGCCATGTAATTTTGTTTTGTGCTTTTTCATCCTTAAAACTAAAAAGACTTCGTACAACATATTTCAGGCGAACATTCGCCATGCCCTGGACAACCTGTGCTCGCATCTGTCTAAGAAACTGCAAACGGAATGCATTGACTTCGTGGACACCTACACGCAGCAACTAGTGGAGATGCTATCTGCAGACCTGGACCCTCAGGAGATCTGCGTTTACCTCAAGCTTTGCAAGGTAAATCCTCTTCATCATAGGTGTTTTCAACAAATCTGTCTAAAAGGCTGCAATCGCACTGGATCTTGTGGACATGTTAGCAGCTGGTGGAGATGTTACCTGCAGACATGAACCCTCAGGAGATCTATGTCTACCTCAAGCTATGCAAGGTGAACATGTCCAGATGGAGCGTTTTTCAAAGGAAGCAAATGCAGGCCACAGATTTCCATTTGCTAAGATCCTTTAATTCTTTCGCTTTATTTATTCGTTTTCTTATTTATTGGCTGCTTAGTCAGCTCCGCACGTACTGACCACGTCTTTCCTGCGAATAAGGCCCTAAGCTGAGAGAATGGTATAGGTGCTGGGCAAGCCTACTCCATCACAAATCGTCCCAGGCACTACAGCGTCCTGTTGATGTAGTCAAAAGTTGCCTCTTGACGCTATATAATTCATCTAGTATAGATAGTAAGGGATCGTTTTTAGGGTTCCGTACCCGAAGAGTGCCAACGGGACCCTATTACTAAGCCTCCGTCCGTGCGTCCGTCTGTCAGCGGGCTGTATCTCATGAACTGCAATAGGTTAGTTAATGGTTGAATTTTTCACAAAGTGTGTATTTCTATTGCCGCTATAACAACAAATAAAAAAGAGCAGCCTTTACAAGAAACATTTATATACATTTACGATGGTACGGAACCCTTCGTGTGCGAATTCGACTCGCACTTGACCAGTTTTATTTATTATTTACAAGACAAGACTTGTAGCAAACCGAATGTAAACTTTTTGTAATTACAGGACGAAGTTCACGACCCGTTGGAACTGACCCACAGCAACGTCGACAAGTTCTTTGAGAAGCCACAGCTCAGAGGAGACAGGAACAACTTCAGAAAGGGATCCATCCTGCCCAAACATGTCGAAATCGGTGAGCTTTGCTATGTTTTACTGAGGCCAGTATGACGTTTCCTCTTGGACATGTATCCCAATCAAAGAGGGGGCATCCCACCCCAATAAAAGGGAGCACAATTATTATAATCTTTGAGTGAGTGATGTGAGTGAGGTGCTGGGCAAGCCTACTCCATCTTAATTCGTCCCGGGCACTACAGCGTCCCGTTTGTGAAGGTAAAAGTTGCCTCCTGACGCTGTATAAATCATCTACTATAGATGGTAAAAGACCTTAGTTAGTGCGGATCTGGTCTGACCAACGCATCGGGCTCCTTCCTCTCGACCTTCTTCCCTCAACTTTCCCAGTGAAGATGAGTTTTTGAAGATTGTCTCCGGCTTTGCGGGTTTACAATTGTAGTACATACTAAAGTATTATTATTCTTTGTAATTTATAGAAACGAACGAAATCCCCGACGACACTGTGAACGGCCGGCCAGTGAATGCGCCCAAGACCGTCTGCGTCGTCTGCGAATTCGTCATGAAGGAACTCGACGAACAGATAAAGGATAAGCATAACGATGTAAGTTGTATACTCATACCCGGTTCTTATAAATGTCGAGCAGCCTCGCGAGGCAAATGCTTGCTTAGTCAAGATGTGCCTCACTTAAGGCAAACGCGGAAACTGCGAGACACGTCCTCACTAATCACATCCTTCAGTCCTCCCTCATTACGCTGCTAGGTCAATCAGTACACAGCTAAATGGCTGGCTGGTAGGCACACATAAGGATAAGCATGTAACTGCTGAACGGATTTAAATGAAACTTAAAACATACATAGTATGTGTGCTGGAATAACATAGGCTACTTTTTATCCTGGTACCACGCGAGCGAAGCCTCTGGTGGATGCCAGTACAAATATAATTTGCAAAATGCAAAAGAAACAGTCGGGCTATCTGAAGACCGTTACAAACAGTATAGATAGATAGCTCACCTGATTCAAACGTGATGAAAAATAAAAGAAAAACTACCTTCAAAATGAATGATTGAATATAATAATTGAATGTTCTAGGATGAAATAATGAACGCAGTCCACAACATTTGCAAGCACATGCCCAAATCAGTCCGCGGCGAGTGCGACCAGTTTGTTCAGAAATACGGCGAACTTGTCATCAGTCTGTTGGCGCAGGAGTTGGAGCCAGCGTCCATATGTGCGGAGCTCAAGCTGTGCCCTAAGGAAGCCTCACTCACTGCCGTCAAAGGTACGAGATTAAACATTTTGCTACCATCATGTCTAACATCGGTTGCATGGCGCCAAACTTCATTATACTTCGTCCAACAATTATAATTACTCACTTTTGTTGTTCATGGCGCACCGTCTTTTCTTTTATTTTTGTCCGAGTATAATTATAAAAAATAATATTTCGGACATTTTTACACAGCGCCATCTAGCTCCAAACTAAGCAAAGCTTGTACTATGGATACCAGGTGGGTTAAAAAGGTCACTTTATCTGATCTGCTGTTGAATTGATTTGCGTGCGATTTATCAAAATTCCGACCATTTTACTGACAAATATGAATCTGATACTGAACCGAATTGCATATCGGATATATGGGCTACATATATCTATTTGGGCGATGGGCTGATCACCTGTCACCATCGTTCACCATATTCATCTTGGGACTTAAAATCAGGAGTGGCTGCAAGTTTTGTTATGATCACTTGTGGCTCTGCCCACCCCATTAGGGATACGAGCATGATAATATGTATGTAATTAAACGTTGTGTATTTTTATGTTCAGCAGAGGAGATTCTGGACTGCGCTGTGTGCGAGACTGTCGTGATGGCAGTAAAGAAGGTGCTCACCAATGAGAAGGTGGACCACGACATCGTCAAAGTCGTCGAGAAGTCCTGCGCCCTGCTGCCTGCCAAATACTCCGCTAGAGTGAGTCAACTTTATTTATTAACTAGCGACCCGCTCCGGCTTCGCACGGGTGCAATGCTGATACTAAATATACTACAGAATGTCTTTATATACAACGTTCAGTACATTATTTTGATCTATCTCGTAGGGTTCAGCCAGCGTTTGCAATTTAAGCTCAAAAAAATGTGTTTATTTACGACATCACATTATAAACCTCTAAAATGATCAGTGTTTCTCTACTATATTATGCATGTATTATACATAATAAACCTTTCTCTTGAATCACTATCTATTAAAAAAACAGCATCAACATACATAGGGACAGACAGACAGCGGGAAGCGACTTTGTTTTATACTATGTGCCTAGTGATAAGGCACACAAAATAGAATATAATCGTAAAGTTAACCAACGTACACCATCATTCTTTCACCTTAAAGCTACTTTTATCCGGGTTCCAAGTTCGTGAATCCACGGGTAGGAGCTAGTCCACTAGTATATTACACTAGTATTACATATAACACTGGAAAATGTGCTGTATAAGTTTTGGCTAAGGTGTTTAATGACCGGCCGCCTGCCTGACGTCAACCTTCCTTGGGAATACTTGCTTTTTGTATCTCATCATGTTGGAGGATACTATCCCTTAGTCGTCTTTTGCGACATGCTCGGGGAGAGAAGCAGCTGGACGCATTTTATGTTTTTTCTTTACTTCTAGTCCAGCGAAGAAGAAAGAGAGTACTGGTATAGCGCACATAAATTTTTCACACAGAAAAATCCATTGGTACACGATCGGATTTGAACCCATGATCGGAAGGAGGGGTCACTACCAACTAGACCACCAGTGCTCTCACAAAAGTTTAGGCTGATTAATAATATGAATGTGATTATTTATGATGTATTTTATTGTCAGTGCCACACAATGATGGAGATATATGGCGACAGCGTGATCCATCTTATCGAGCAGTACGGCACTAAGGGCGTGTGCCAGAAGATCGGCCTCTGCAGCCAGTCCGACGCCGCCTACGTGAAAATGTACCGCGAGAAGCGTAACTGGTGAGACACGCCCTTATTTCAACTACAGTTTCAATTCAGTTCAGTAGTTCTTACAGTTTCTGGTGAGACACACCCTTATTTCAACTACAGTTTCAATTCAGTTCAGTAGTTCTTACAGTTTCTGGTGAGACACGCCCTTATTTCAACTACAGTTTCAATTCAGTTCAGTAGTTCTTACAGTTTCTGGTGAGACACACCCTTATTTCAACTACAGTTTCAATTCAGTTCAGTAGTTCTTACAGTTTCTGGTGAGACACGCCCTTATTTCAACTACAGTTTCAATTCAGTTCAGTAGTTCTTACAGTTTCTGGTGAGACACGCCCTTATTTCAACTACAGTTTCAATTCAGTTCAGTAGTTCTTACAGTTTCTGGTGAGACACGCCCTTATTTCAACTACAGTTTCAATTCAGTTCAGTAGTTCCTACAGTTTCAACTTAAATGTTTAGTCGAGAGGAGTAACCCCCGAATACTCAAGCGCATCTCAAAGTTGAGCACGTCTCAAATGACGATATTTTTTTTTGACAGATTTTCATCAGAAACTGTCAAAAAACTGTGAGTCGCGTTTGAGTATTCGGGGGTTAGTTTTATACTAATTAAAATGTCAAGAATGCTGTGCTTGCCTATAATTAGTGCAGATTCTATAGTATAAAGCCCTTGTGTATAATTTTTAAGAAAAGTGTATTATGTGTGCTGTTGGCGTTGTCCAATTATTAAATTAATAAAATCGCCGTGGCTGACGCCATATAATATAGTGGGAATAAGTTTGCGAAACCATACAACGAACCATTTCAAAAGTTTAAACTTAACATCGAATCGTACGATCAACGAAATCATCATCATCATAATCTGCGCCTGTCTTTGCCAACGAAATACAATATTAAAATTTGTTTTTTTTTTCTTTTTCAGATTACACACGCAAATAGTTGAATGACAATCTATATCTCTTTATCTAAGCCATTACTTTTTACCAAATTCATTTAGAAGTAAGATTTTTGTTTGAACGGAAGCAGTATTTTGACTATTATTGACTGATAGAAATGATTTGAAGGTAGTATTTTTCTAGAAAGTAATGTACTTAGCAAGCGAAACGAACGATAGTCAAAATACAGTTTTTTTCTTATCTATAATATTGTTTTGAAGTAATTCCAGTGTGTTTAAGATTACACTTAGAGTAAGAATTTTTAACGTAACCAAGTCTCATTAATCAAAAATTGTAGCTCATTTATAATAATTATAACTGTTATTTTTCAAAATGAACTCTGTAGTTGACACGCGCTAGCCTGTGATAGCTCATGTAGCTCATTGTAAACTGTTTCTATGAATAAAGTTTTATAATAAAGTATTTATTTTGGTTTTTTTTTCACCACCAAGTCATACTAGGATTAACTGACCCCACACAGGATTCCCTGCATCGCGGGCATCAGAAACTGGTACCACAACACCCCAGACCTGGAAAAAATATTTGCAGAATAAGCAAACATTTCTCTCGCATCAGGAATCAAAACCGCGCCTCTTGAGTCACAGCCCAGGTCTCTTCCGCCACGCCACCGAGGTCGTGAAGTTTTGCTCAAAATACTTGTAAGATAAGACATATTAGCGACATTGAACTAATGAGCAAATTTTTCACAGATCCTAATAATCTGAGCCGTAAAGGATTGTCAGAGTCACGTCCAAACATTTCAGGTTTCAAACAAGTACAACTTTTACCATTTTGTTTATTATCTTATTAATATTTCAATTAGACTAGAATTATTTAAACATATTTTTATGCTTTTAGAGACTCGTAGAATTTTTAGTCTGTAATTTCCCGACGGGCTTCTTTTGAGGATTCGGTAATAAGAACGCCATGGCACCGCAAACTGAAAAAGAATAAATTAATAAAATCAACGAAAGTACTGAATTCTTATAAAATAAATAAACATCACCCGTCACAGACAGATCAGCATGTCTAAAAAGCCACTGAGCAATTCATAGCAGATCCTTAGTATTTCCTTTACTTTTACCCCAACGGCCATCACCACGTCTAGCTATACTTCAGCCAAACCGGAGACACAGTTTATGTAAACAAACTGCCCATACTTAACCTAAAACTTATTTTTACATGTAGTAGGTACATTGTCTTTGGAACTTTTAAGTAGTAGGTATTACGTAAGTAGGTACCTACCTACTAATAGTTAAATTAAGATGTGAAAACTTATGTTAGGAGGTTCATTTACCTGAAACTAAAGTGATTTCGTGGGTGCGTAGGTATACCCACCTCATCGTGTCACCTTTGAACGGGACATAACCGACTTGCTATCAGATTGAAGCGTACCTGTAGTAGGTAGGTACCTATCTGTATCGAGACGCCATGCCACTGTACCGTACCGAACGGTATCCAAATGAGCGTTTTTGAATCTCGACGCTGATACGAAACTGAAGTAACTACGGTACGGGCAAAATAACATCTGGACGCAGCTTAAGATAAACAAGAGTTTGCAAATGTCAGCTTGCCTGGTCTTACCAATAAGCAAACCTCCAAAGGCATAGAAGGCGACTTCACACGCGACGTTCAGAAGGACGCCAGCAACGTTTGTTCCGACCACAGATCCCAATCTACCCAGCATCATAGTCAGACTCACCGCCATGCCTCTGCAAAATAATTCGTATAATTAATAAACTACGTATAGTTCATATAGTTCGCAACGAACTAAGATCTCGCGCTTATTACAGCCGTGATTATCCAGTCAAACCTGAACTACGAAGACATTGAAAGTTTATCAAAAAGAAGCTCAGGTTAAGTACAACAGTTTTCTAAATACTTTTTTATTTTTTTCAAAAGCAATTTCATGTACAAATTGAGCTCTTTCATATGGCACCCCACTGTGGACACATTGGTAAAACTTTTTTTTACCCTCTTGGAAATCCAATATCTTTAGAACTCCTTTACCGATTAAGCTTAGGTATATGCTTCCCAGCAAATCTTCATAGCACAATCTACTGACTTACAAAGTTTCATACAGATTGGATTAACTGTTCGAAAGTTATGCTCTAACATACATAATATCCACAAACATACATAACATAAATCGCCCAAGTTGCCACTGAGATCTTTGCTCGCTTCGCTCGCTCGATCAATAACACCTCACAGTCACACACATAGTTCTGACTCCATACTAGGATTGCCAGTTTCGTGGGTATCAGAAACTACAAGTACCTACCATGTTACCACAACACACAAACTCCCAGACAGATATATTTGCAGAACATGCATTACAATATATTTCTCTCGCAGCAGGAATCGAACCTGCGCCTCTTACATCTCAGCCGAGCGGTCGCTGAACATCATCATTCGAAAGAACAAGTGACACGAGTACCTACCTAGTACCTAGTATAAGTATCAACATCATAGAGCAATGGTGGTCTAGTGGTAGTAAGTCTATGTTGAACCATTCAGTCTAACAAATCAAAACATTACCTACCTTATACTTAGGCAAGAGTATTAGGTAATGTTTTGATTTGTGACACGACTACGCAGTCGTGTCACTAGTTCTATCGAACCAGTGTGGTGAAAGAATTACCAAGAAATAATAACTGAATATTTCACCTCAAGTTAGTAGGGAATGTCTCCACAGCACTCGCATTCACTGGGCCTATAGCCAACCCCAAGATCGGGAAGGACGAAAGTAGCACAGCAAATACTATATCTTGCGTTATGAAGTTTATGAGTATACAGAACAAGCCAATAAGTGTGTATATTATGATCAATAGTGGCTTCTTGCCTATGATCCTGACAGTACTACTAACGACCACAGCTATGACTGCGCAGCTGATGTTCGCTATAGAGTTGATCCTGAATGTTATGGGATCTATCGTGTCTATGCATTCACTGTTCTCTGGCGCCTGAAAAAAGAATAAATAATGCAGGTATCTTACGGACTATGAGCGAAACACGCGACCGAATGGTATGTATGTTCGTATGAGCTAGTGGCCAACTCTAGTGACGGAGTTTTTAGGCCGCCTAAAGGCCTCCGTCATGGCTTAATGACTTAAAAGCCGGGACCGACTGTTTAACGTGCTCTCAGAAGCACGGAAGCGCTCAGCTCGTAATACCGAATGGTGGCCAAGAGATTTGCATTGCATAGTTATAACAAGTATTTATTTAAAACAAAACAAATAACATACAAATAACCCATCTGTGTAGAATTTTGGTAGCATATTAACATCTGCCATTTTTTTTTGGCATTTAACAATGATGATGATTGTGATTTATTTTTACCGTCATATTTCATTGAAAATGGCCCCTTAAAGCCGCCATATTGGATATTTTACACTTTAGTGTCAAAAAAAGCACAGCCTATGACACTCTTTATCTAGACGAATCCATGTGTCAACACCTCAAAATCCTTTCAGCTGTTTCAGCTATAGAGGCAGACAAAGGAATAAATAGAAAATGGCTTCTTACAGCCACCATATTGGGTTTTTTAGCTACATTCTATAGCACATTCGTCATCCAGACGAATCTAACGACACCTCATTTGTCAAAATCCGCTCAGCCGTTTGGACTACAGCTTCAGCCAAAGGAATGCACATACCTACATACCCACATACATACATACACCTCAAACACATTACCCTCCTTCTTCTCAGTCGGGTAAAAATAGTAGGACAATGTTTTTTATCAAATTAGCAGTGTTATTATTTTTGTCATGTCATGAAAACGAAATATATCGTTATTTTTAGAAATATAACGTTAATAGGTAGGTACCTACTTAACGTGATAGTATAATCTATTTAAAGACTCTAGATAAACTAGATAACGTTATGCAATAGTAGGTACATATTGTTTCGTAGGAATATTTATATTTGTTATAATGTAAATAAATAAATAACAGACACAATCATTATAGATTTGACGCTCCTCTTGCAACCTTTCTCAACCTGGCAAGGTCGTCATAAAGATTTATCTACGATAGGTACATTTAGTTGCTTCTGAGTCTTTCTTCATACATAGGCATATAAGAGGAAGTTTGAAAGTAGCGCCTGTGATAGAAAAGTTACTAGTAGATAACCATGGTATGACGGCTCTATGAGAGTAATGTAAGAAGAAAATGCGATGTGCCGACACTTAAGTGGGATAAAAGATAAGGAGATGAGTGGTTCTCTAGATAGATCTATCATACCTCACTCAGTCTTCGAGCGATGACTTCACACGCTGTCATACCTTCGCCTGAGCCAGTCATGACCCTATTCAATACGTCAGGCACCCACATGTAAAGTCCATTTAATCTGCAACATAAAATACGAAGATATCAAAAGTAATAATCTCAATTTTATAAGTTACTAGTGGAATGTCCCGCGTCTTTATCCGCGTTGAGTTTTTCTTTCATACAAACTTAGTCTTCCCATGGAGTTAAATTTCGGGAATTCTTTTCTTAGTACCTACCTACACCATAAGAGGAATACACCCTCCAAGTTTCATGCTTCTAGAACTTACCTATAGTTCAGGTACCTAGTACCTACTATGATTACCTGTCAAGGCTATGGATTAGAAAATAAGGCAAAATCTTTGTACCTACTGCCACTGCTCTCATGACTTATTATTATTATTAATAATAATAATAATAATAAGTTATTATTAGGAGCCTGTAGTGTCCCACTGCAGGGCAAAGGCCTCCCTTCCTTCTTTCCAGTCATCCCTGTTTTGGGCCACTGTGGGCCAGTCCTTTAAGTAGGCATCAATTTCATCCCTCCATCTTCGCCGTGGTCTGCCGCGAGGTCGTTTTCCGTGACTTAATATTGTATTTTAATTATAAACGAAAAATAGACCTAGTTTGCAAGTACCAGGAAGGAATTGTTGGGGCAATACACCTGACATGGTGAATGATCAGATTGAAGTGACCCTTTTATGTTTAAGAATACTTTATTCCCAATGTGCACGACTGGACTCAAACCCACGGCCTTGGGATCGGATAGCGGGGGTAGTACCGTTATCACCACTAGACTACCAGAAACTTTCTGTTCTCCAACTCTCAACAATTAGTTCTACTATCTCAACAATATCATAATTTGTATGCATTATTTAGGTACACAGTTTCTTTAATGACTTCATCATAATCATCATCAGCATATAGCAGTCCACTGCTAGACATAAGCCTCCAAAGAGCGCCCTCGTGCCCTATCTTCGGCTTCAGTGTCTGCCAACAGCCTTTCGCAGATTACTCCGCCTAGCCGGTAAATTACTTACTTACATAGAAAATATTCCGAAAAGCAAAAATCCGTTCAGGCATAGCCACTTGAGGTATGGTGGCTTTAGTAATGGAACAGTTTGCACTTTCAAAGAAGTTAGGAAGCCACTCTTTTGTCTTCCTGCATCGACTGCTTTCAGGTATTTTATCTAAAAAGTTATAAACACATAATTTATTCCTATCATATAACAACCGAGCGATTTATCATTTTTGAAAATTAGGCAGGTAACTCATTATCAGATGGAAATGTAAACATTTTGTGTTAACCAGAAGTATCTAGTTTGCGCAAAATTTTTACAATATTCAGAAATACTATAATTAGTACAAAATGTTTATTTTATTTACCTCCAAAGGTAGGCACATAATTTTTCTACATAGATCATTGTGTTTTATACAGAAATAAACACAGTCATGCTTAGATGAGATAATTTACACGATGAATTAATCTTGTTAAGTAAGTAAGATATCATTTACTGCACTGAATTCTGCATATCATAAAAACTGATCTCACATCATATAATAAAACACAGTGATAAAACATACATTGCATAACAAGTTGTATACATACTGGATAATCCTTTGGTGATTTCCCCTTATTGCCCGCATAAATAGTCTGTAGAACTTGTAACGCCTCGTCGTGGTTTCCTTGAGACATCAGGAACTTGGGGCTTTCTGGACCGAGTGATACTAGGATCGCAGCAATGATGAAGATACTGGCGTATACTATGGTAAGAAGGCGCCAAGAACGGAAGTAGTAGAGCCCAAAGTTTATTCTGAAGTCTAGGGGTAGGATTGCCCAGGCTAGTACTGGAATGGAAAAGACACTTAAGAGGCTACCGTACCATCGCGTCTAGACAGATTTCGAAGGAGATAGCGGTATGGATTTCAGGTGTAAAATAAAGACAGAGAGAGACTGCGCTAAATATTGAAATTAAATAATCCGCCAAGTCAAATAATTGCTAATTACAAGACAAGTAGGTATTTATTTAAAAGAACGAAAATTCGACTGCGTAGAACTCAGGTAGCATATACATTTGCCATATTAGATTTATTGACGCATGATGATGATGATGATGAACTTGTAGCATTTTTTTTTACACTCTAGTGACAAAAAGTGTCATATTATGCTATACCTAAATTTAATACTCTCGTGACAAATCCAATGACGCCTCCTTATCAAAATCTGAACAGATTTTCGGCCCTTTCGGCTACAAAGGCAGCCAAAGAAATAATTGAAAATGGCTTCTTACAGCCGCCAAATTGGATTTTTTGACTTTTTATATAGCTAAGGGCTACTTCTCTGAGGAAATATTAAGTTTCAAAGGTTGTAATAGCTGTAAAAAGTTGTAAAATATTTATGAAAAAACAGATACATAACTTGACGACCTTTGGAACCAAATGTTTTCTCAGAGCTTATGTAATTATCATGTATTTTATTATATAGGTAATAATAGTAAAATGTTGATGTATAAACACTTACAGGGCACTAAAGCCGAACCCGTTATTTGCAGCGCATTCGTTACAGACAATGTCACGTCTCTGTACCTCTGAGGCAGTATTTCTCCAATGAAAGTATATGGAACAGCTGAGGGACACGCTATGCTAAAAGAAACAGAACTTAAACAATAGATATAAGCACTTATACTTCTTTTGTGTTGTGTGAATATCCTACAGTTCTTTCACCTTTGTAAAGTTACGGTTCTGGGTATCAATTCTTAAAAATCAACGAGTGATAAAAAGCCACCAAAATGGTCAATTTCCATAGATTTTTTCGATTTCTTGAAAGTCATTTAGTGACTTCAACATATATTTTTTCATTTTGTATGTATGTATATTACCACTCACGTGTCCCTAATGGGATGGGCAGAACCACAAGTTTATAAGAAAACTTGCAGCCACTCCTGATTCACAGTCCCAATATGGATATGGTGAACCATGGTGACAGGTGATCAGCCCATCGCCTAATATTGATGGTCCCTCATGTTGGGGAGAATACTAATAATAATAATTTTGAAGTTATCAAATTACTGATTTAATAGTAAGAAACTAGGGAAATCCCGGTTCCAGAAAACCCCCAGAAAAGGATTTCTATATTGCAAGAGCTATTTTGCATCCGTTTTATAGCCCAGCCAGGCATTAGGTACCTACGGTTTTTTAGGATGGGATCGATTCTATATATTTCCTAGTTGACCGATAAAAAACAAGGCCACCTCTGTTTGTTTTGGCCTTAACCACCCTGTGAAGGTGTGGTAGTGATCAGTTACATACATCGATATAAAGCCACTACTCCACTGCAGCTAAGCTACGCACATGTAGGTAGGTACTTACTTGCTTCTGCGGTCCACCACTATGAATACTTATCAAGGGTTAGAGCGTAGGCGTGGGACATAATTATCCTTTCGCCGCAGTGGAGTTGCTTTATGATAAAGATAGGTAATCTTAGCCACGAAAATAAATTGTCTTTATTTCTGTTGCAACACGGTCGAATCATGGGGAAAATAACAAGGTAAATTACGCAATAAATACCCGGTTTTATTAACCAAATTATAAACAAAAATGTTCCAAGTTCTAACTATTCCATAACCTGACGCCATTATACCTACATCATCAGCAATAGATGTAGAGGTTAAATAAGTCTGATGATTAATAAATCTCTTACCATATCGAAGTGAGGAACTTGCAGATAGTAAAGCTGATGATTTCAGGCATGAATGCAGACAGGATGCCAAACCCCCCGGCTGCCAGTGAAGAGTAAATTACCATTTTCTTCCGTCCCCGCGTGTCTACCAAGTATCCCCAGGGGTACGAAGTTAGGACAATACCTAAAATAAAATTCTTTTCTCTTAGTGTTTCTCATTGTTCTCAGTTCATCTTCCATCCCACTCTATGTGGGGTCGGTACAGCATGTTCTCTTCCTCCATTCCCTTCTGTCAGCCGTCATCTCTGTACTCAATCCTTTCTTCATGTCCTATTTCACACAATCCATCCTTTTCTTTGACCTCTACCTCTAAATATGTCCACATTCATACTTATAACTCTCCTCGCAACATAACTTTCATCCCTACTCATGACATGCCAATACAACGCTAGCCTATCTACTCTTCAACCTTTCTGTCACTGGCACTACCTACTCTTTGTAATTTATATTATTTCATTGTTATCGCGGTAATTAAAAATGGCCATTGGTGACATTGTCAGTCTTGAGCCGTAAAAAGGTTTAGTACCTACGGTTTGCACGCAGCCAGATAAAGTAGGTTTTAATTTTATTTAAAGTCGAACGACTGCTGGTGGCACAGATATGTAAACAGGTAATGCAAATTTTACATGTAACTTGACTCTAAACTGACCGGTGCAAACTTAATTAATCCTTCTAAGGCCCACGTCTACGACACTATCATCTGCCTATCTTGCAGTATAATTTTACCTAAGTAAATTCATCAATCACCAACTAATCTCTATCATTATATTCAGAACAAACCAACTAGCAGAACTCTTACGACCTTGTCCACGTCGAGTGGTTTTTTACGGGACCCTATTACTATGCCTCCGCTGTCCTTCCGTCCGTCCGTCCATCCGTCCATCCGTCCATCCGTCCATCCGTCCGTCCGTCCGTCCGTCCGTCCGTCTGTCCGTTTGACAGCGGGCTGTATCTCATGAAATTTAATAGGTAGAGAGTTGAATTTTTCACAGTATGTATTTCTAATTGCCGCTTTAACAACAAATAATAAAAATAAAATAAAAGAGGGCCCCATACAAGAAGAACTGTTTAACGTCCGTAATCAGTCATTAAAGCAACACTAGGCGTGTCATAATTGGATGGGTCGATTTATTGCACAATATTTTTTGTGGTATTTTTGTGTATTTTAAAATTTACTGATTTGTACAAAAATAATAATAAAATACTAATTAAGGGGGTCCTCGGAGAAGAGAAGTGTACAATTTTGCATTTTTTTTGCTTGATTTTATTAGGGAACCTGCTGCCACATCTACAATAGCTGGTGACATACAAGGAACATTTATGTAGGTAGGTACATGTACCATGATACTGAACCCTTAATGTGCGAATTCGACTTGAGCTTGACCCGGTTTTCATACAAATTGAATTTTCTAGTAGCTGAATTTCAGGAATTCCTTTCTTAGTATATTTTTTCAACATAAGAGAAATACACCAAGTCTCATGCTTCTAGGGCCTAGCCTTCTAGTTTCAGGCTGTGTTGATGGTCAGTCAGTAAAACTGTCGGTAACGAAAGAGTTTTAAATATTCAGATATTCAATTATTCGTACCAATGTAGGGCACAGAAGCGATGAACCCTCGCACAGAGTCGCTCATGTTCAGATCACAGACGGCAGAAGGCAGCACGAAGGAGTACCCAACGGGATCAACGATGGATGCTATCAGGAACAAAGACAGCACCAGGCAGCATCTTATATTGTATCGACCGATCCCTGAAGAAAAAGATAGGGCCATTACATGGGCCGTAGATTTTAGTTTAAAGATACTCTTCTATAGTATTTGTATCCTACTAATATCATAAACGCGAAAGTTTGGATGTATGGATGTTTGTTACTCTTTCACGCCTAAACGGCAAAATGGATTTGAATGAAACTTGGAATATACATAGTAAATGTGCTGGATTAACATATAGGCTATTTTTTATCCGGGTACCACGCGAGCGAAGCCGCAGGCGGTAGCTAGTTATCAAATAAGAGTTTCTGCCAAAAATGATAAAATTAAAATTTATATATAATTTAAAATTGTCGGTTGATGTTTTTGCTGGGACGGTGACGGTCCGGTACTGTAACGAGAAGATTGGGGACAATAACAGGAAGGTAAAATACGGATCTTAAACTAAGACCCCTACACGTTGGTACCTTTTTCATAAAAGTTTTAACTAAACTGTCATATAATTATAAGATTTTCCAATTATTTAGGTACAATCACGTAAATAAAATAATTGAAAGCAATGGATGTATTGAATTAATTACATTATACAAGGTTATTAAGATAAAACTTAAGATAAATTGACTTGGTAACCCAAATAAAAGAGGAAAAAACAACGCATTCAATTGAATATAATTTATAAGTACCGCAACACCCTCTTCCATCCTTTATTTACTCTGGTAGAGGTTAGTAAATTAGCGTAACTTTCTTTTCGTGGTTCCAGAAAAAGTTGTGTCACGGGAAATAATATCACAAACTAGTTTATCTGAACTTCTTTGAAATGAGTGGACAATTCGAAGCTTCTATTTCAGCATAGAAGTACATATATTGTATGTGCCATAGTCACTGGCGTGACCTAGGGCCTTAAACATCCTTTCAATTGAACCCACTTACTGCCGGTCTAGGTGATTGGTACCTAGAAGTCTAGCTAGTGAGTATCAAAGTAGTTTTTTGCTTGTATGTTACGTCCAGTGAGTGCAAAGAGTTGTTTTTCCAATAAAACTCCTTCACTATCGGTATTCAGTTGCCTAAATCGAGAAATTAGAAATGGCTAAGCGCGCGTAAGATAAAAAAGTTAGTATGGGCCTAGTTATCAACCGAAAATCGGTTCCGTATAGGCAGTTCGAGGCACCTCATATAAAGATCCTCCAAAGCCACAGCCATGAGAATATTTCCTCAGGACCTGTATATCCAACACCTCTACTATAATATTTACCGGACACCCTATATTTATGTAGAGGAACTTAAAGGTTTTATTATTCTGGAGTCTGCTATAATTTTGGTTTACATCACCTGCTACATCAAGAGCATGATCCAAATCCACCGCAAACTTGTCATCCTGCAGATTCTCCGTAACTGTGGTCACTTTGCCTTCTTTTTTTCCGTCCATGTTCACATAAAAACACTGTTTAAAAAAGTGAAAAAGGCTCCACTGTTTTAACAGACTTAAAAAAAAGACTCAATTCGACTGTATAATATTATTTTTTTTAAGCAAAAGATCTTGCAATGTTGAAGCTAAAACTCCATTTAACGCGGCTTTTAAGGTACGACAACGATAGCGGAACATAAATTTTTGGGTAAACAAACTAGATATCTATACATAGTGCCAGCGTACGTATTTTTAATTAATTGGCTGGCTGATTACGCATTACGTTTATATTTTGATGTAGTAATGTAATTTTCTTATTTTCTTCGACACAATCGCTTGCTACGTTGCCTTCGTTACGAATAACACCGCATTGCCTTGAAGAGCTGTAAAGAAAAGAGATTAATCGTTTCGTGCGAAATTGGACTCCGATCGAAAACGCGATCGGTTAAAACTGATCGCATAATGATCACATTGATCTAAATTAACTAAGCGATTTTGGGTTGTATGTTTGTATATTTGTATAAATGTATGTTTGTGTATATGTATTTATGTAAGTAAAATTTTTTTTGACCCTAATCGAATCCGGTAGGAACTTCTATGGATATAGTGTACTTATACTTACCTACTTAGTACTTATACATAAACAATGTGTGTAAGTACAAGAAGCCATTGGATTGTGGACATAGAGCGTGAGATCTCAGTTCGGGGCGAACTACTAGTTATTTATTATAGGACACTAGTGGAATGCCCCGCGACATCGTTTGCTTTGACTTTTTTAATACACTCTTCATCTTCCCGCTGCAATGACAATGAATTTTCGGAATTCCTTTCTTAGAGCATTCCCCGTCTTAAGAAAAATGTACTCTCCAAGTTTCGGTGCTTCGGTTTAATCTCTACGTTGATTGTCATTCAGACAGTAATGCAAGAGTTTTATATATTTAGATGCTATTCCATTGATATAATTAGGTATTGGTAGTAGGCACCTAATTATTAAGTCGATAATTTGATCTACTCACGCTTTGATGACTGACTTTATAATATTATACAAAAAAATAAATACGAACCTACGTTATATCACAATACTTTCCTATATCATATCCTAAAATAATTTTATTTACAATGATTATCCAGGTATTACCAACATATTAATTACATTTACAGTAGGTACGTAATTAGTTAAGAGCCTACATCATAGTGGTAAAATATTTTTTTCTAATGCTATTAGGTATTTTCATATGATATGCTGAACATTGACCGGAATAGTAAGCAAATTAATCGTTAGTTATTCTTAACTGGGTTCATAAAATGCTTATGAAGCTGGCTGTCAAAGCCAGCTTAAAGCAGTAATTCCTAGAGACCTTTTCACGTGCACAAAGAATGGAATTCCCGAACAGGAGGAATAAGGTTTAATAAAAAAACGCGAACAATGTCGCGGGCTATTCCATTAGTGTTTTAAATGCATTGTCCCAGAAATATAATATTTTGTCTTTGATGTCTGATCTTTTAAAATTGTGTTTATATACGAAAACATAATATAAATTAACATAAATTGTTGCATAAATTTTGTAAAGGGTGTAATATTTTGTACAAATACTTACCTACAATTTACTTCTTCATGCACGCACATTTCCTATACAATGGTACTATTTTAGTAGCCCTCGGTTTTCTGACAAACATGTGACCTTTGGCTATCATATGATGCGCTTTCAACATTTCTATATTGTCTCTCAGCTCTGATATGGTATTCCGTAACGGTAATAGCTCTTTTTCGTACAGTCCCTCTAAGGTTTTTCGTATTTCTTCAGTGATGATTACATTACGTTTAACTTGATCTACTCCGTTTTCGTACTCCTTACTAATTGGGGGTTTATTTATACCTGTGAAAGGTAAAATAGTTCAATTTCACGTGGCTACTCTTGGTGCTTTCCGATTTATTTATAGGTATCTCCTTTCCAATCACCTACCTGTATCTCTATTATCAAATTCATTGATAACCGATTGTACGTTCCTTTTAATTTGAACAAACAAATCTTGTACTGGATCAACTAGTATCTTAATCTCATGATCGTTTTCTAGATAGCGTTTTGTGTGTGTTACAGTGTCATGGGGATATCGTTTTAATACGCTGTCTTCATCGAAACTCTTGATTATCATCATGTTATTATCATCAACATAACTCTGTATTCCGAAATTAACTAAAATTGTTCTTGCTTCCCACATTGGTTTTCTTTCAGATCTTTCAGTTTGACTCGGGTCTTCTGAAAATCCTTTATCTAAACCAGTTATCTCAGGAGCATTCTTAGTTATTTCACTGTTACCCTTTAAATCATCATCAAACGTTATTTTTTTACCTAGTTTTTTATCTTTAGCTTTCTGATTTATTTGCTGAGTAGATTTAGCCGTTTCTGAGGGATCGATTGCAGGTTGTTGTAAATCTTTGTTTTCATGAAGTAGTGGTTCTTTAAAAACATCTTCAGTGACATAATTAATTGGTTCGTGTTCACTTTTCATCTCTTCATATTTTCCAGATCGTATGTTGCTTTCAGTGTCATAACTTATGGAATCATGTTCGGTATCCTCATTCTTTTTAGATCCTATGTTGACTTCAATAAAAAAATGCGTAGGGTCGTGTTTACTGTGTACTACGCTATGTAAGGGCTCTATGGTTTTTTCAGTGATATAATTTTCGTCAAGTTTACTATTTTCTTCTTCATTTTTTGTAGAGTCTTTATTATCTGCAGTGTCATAATTTGAAAAGGCATATTTACTACTTACGTTGCCCTCTTTTGTATATTGTGTATTGTTTGCAGTTTCGGAGTTTGGTGTGTCGTGTTTACTATTCGTCAAACTATCTTTCCTACGTTCTATGTTGCCTTCAGTGATATAAATTTGCTCAAGATTACTGCTTATTTTATCATCTTTTTTATATTCTTTGTTGCCATTCATGAAATACTTTGATTGGTAGTTTTCACTACTTCCCATGATTTCTATTATGTTTTGATTTAATTCTTCAGTATCATCAATATATTTTTTCAGAGATTCTTTATTGTCTTCAATCATTGGAAGCACTTTTAATCCTACACCATCTTTGTTGCTCAATATTTTCTGACCTTCAGGTTCCATGAAGGTATTTAAAGATTCTCCTATTTGAGTCAGTTCAGTTACATACTTCAAAGAACTTTTGTGCTGGGAAATGTCTTCATTTTCTTCGGAGTCACTCACTTTTGAAGTAGTTGAAGCTTGCTTTAGTGATGAAATATCTTGTAATTTTTGGTTTGCTACATTATCAATTGCAGCAACTTGATCAGGTACACCAGATAAATTATGTTTTATTGTGTCGTTTTGCTCCATGGGAAAAATATGTTTTTCTGAAGAAAGATATATTTCATTTTGTGACCCTAAATTCGTCACAACATCATCAATGTTTGGTTTTGTGTCATTCTCATTTGGTATAAATTTCTTAGTGTTATCTTCCGACATAGAAATAAGACTGTTTATTTGATCCAATTCCTTTCCACCAATGTCAACTAATTTTTCAATATTTTTTATTTTTCTAGATGGTATGTTGCTCTCAATGTCATAACTTATGAAATCGTGTTCAGTATCCTTATATATTTTAGATTCTATGTTGTCTCTGGTAATATTTGGTTCTGTGACATTCTCATTTGATATAAAATTCTTAGTGTTATCTTCCAACATAGAAATAGATTTATTTGTTTGATCAAATTCCTCACCAATTTGATCTATTTTTTCCAGATTGTTCATTTTTCTAGACGGTATGTTGCTTTCGATGTCATAACTTATAGGATCGTGTTCAGTATCCTTATTTTTTTTAGATTCTATGTTGTCTCTGGTAGTATTTGGTTCTGTAACATTCTCATTAGATAAAAAATTCTTAGTGTTATCTTCCAACATAGAAATAGATCTGTTTGTTTGATCCAATTCCTTTCCACCAATTTCGTCTAATTTGTCAATATTTTTTATTTTTCTAGATGGCATGTTGCTTTCGATGTCATAACTTATAGAATCGTGTTCAGTTTCCTTATTTTTTTTAGATTCTATGTTGTCTCTGGTAGTATTTGGTTCTGTGACATTCTCATTTGATACAAAATTCTTAGTGTTATCTTCCAACATAGAAATAGATCTGTTTGTTTGATCCAATTCCTTTCCACCAATTTCGTCTAATTTGTCAATATTTTTTATTTTTCTAGATGGCATTTTGCTTTCGATGTCATAACTTATAGAATCGTGTTCAGTATCCTTATTTTTTTTAGATTCTATTTTGTCTCTGATAGTATTTGGTTCTGTAACATTCTCATTTAGTATAAAATTCTTAGTGGTATCTTCCGACATCGAAATAGATCTGTTTGTTTGATCCAATTCCTTTCCACCAATTTCGTCTAATTTGTCCAATTTTTTTATTTTTCTAGATGGTTTGTTGTTTTCAATATCATTATTTATAGAATCATGTTCAGTATCCTTATTTGTTTTAGATTTTATGTTGTCTCTGGTAGTATTTGGTTCTGTGACATTCTCATTTGATACAAAATTCTTAGTATTATCTTCCAACATAGATCTGTTTGTTTGATCCAATTCCTTTCCACCAATTTCGTCTAATTTTTCAATATTTTTTATTTTTCTAGATGGTTTGTTGCTTTCGATGTCATAACTTATATAATCGTGTTCAATATCCTTATTTTTTTTAGATTCTATGTTGTCTCTGGTAGTATTTGGTTCTGTGACGTTCTCTTTAGGTATAAAATTCTTAGTGTTATCTTCCGACATAGAAATAGGTTTGTCTATTTGATCCAATTCCTTTCCACTAATTTCATCCAATTTGTCCATATTTTTTTCTTTTTTTAACCCATTATATGTTTGAAATATTGTATTAGACATCAAAGGATGGACTTCATTTTTCCATATTTGTTGTAAATCATTGCCTTCAATAGGAATGATTTCCAATGGTGTATCTCTTTTTATTGGATTTGGTACTTCTACAAAACCGAGATCCTTATCAGAAGATTCTCCTTCATTTTTCAAAAAAAGGGGATTTTCCCTCAATGTGACAGGAAGATTAAAAACACTAATTTCGGGCTTAGCATCAATAGTTACAACACTTTTATCTCCGAATTTATTTTCATCTGTTATTTGACGTTGTAATATGTGATCATTTTCATTGTGTGATTCTAAACTGGACTTGTTTTCTGGTACAGATTTTTTAATATCTTTTGCTAAAGGGTCATCCTTGGCTTTATCTGTTTTATCAACTTTTTCGTAAAATGTACCGTCATTATCAGGTTTTTGTTCACCAATTCCATGTCTTAAAAGAAGATATTGTTTTTGAGTTTTCTCATCTTTGATAGAATTTTGTTTTTTCATTCCTACTTCAGAAAAAGATTCTAGCTTTTGATAATTTCCAGCATTAAAAGATTCTTGTTTATCTGTTCCAAAATTAGCAGGAGAATCTAGTTTTAGAGATTTACCAGCATCAATAGACTTTTTGTTTTCCATTCTAAATTTAGAAAAAGAATCTAGTAAATGAGATTTACCAGTATTGACTGATTGTTGTTTATCTGTTTTATGATTAGTAAAAGAATCTAGCTTTTGAGATTTACCAGCATCAACTGATTTTCCTTTATGAGCCCCAAGATTAGTAAGAGAATCTACTTTTTGAGATTGTATATCACCAGCAACAACTGTCTGTTTTTCCTTTCCAAGTTTTGTAAGAGATTCTGCTTTTTCAGTAATCAAATCTTTTTTTTGTTGAGACTCTTTAAGTATTTCTATTTTTTCAAATGATTCACTTTGAGTTTCAAATGGTACTGTTTTTGTAAGCATTTGAATATGGGTATTATAAGGAGTGTAGTCGCTACTTAGTTTTTGAAATGAATCCTTTCTTGTTTTGGAATCTTTTAGAGGTTTTGAATCCAAAGATTCAATAAAATGTCTCTCCTTGCATCGAACATCTGTAACCGAGCCTTTTATTCCTAAAGTGAGTTTCTTGTCATAATTTTTCAGCTCTTGTAGAGCAGGAATATTTTTGTCAACGTCCATTGTATCTTTAGAGTCTATTTTAAAATCATTAATATCGCCCTCGTTTTCAATTTTCTCAATAACATTTTTATTTAGTACTTTTTTTGGTGTTTTAGGCATAGTAAAATAGCTCCCCGAATGCACATTGAATGAGTGTTTCGATGAAATATTGATAATTTGACTACTACGTTGTTTCTCTTCGTGTATTCTTAATTGTTCACTAGAATTGAACGCAGGTGGATAAGTTAAAATAGAATTAGAATAAGTAGTAGACGGTTTATTTAAATCCACTTGGTACAAGTCTACGACAGATTCAGTTTTAGTTTCTTTTTTTATTACTTTGTTGTTCAATGCTTCATTATCGGAACTATTCCTTTTCCTATTGAATATTTTGTTGCTTAAGATAGAACTAGTTCTGCGTTTTCTTTCAGGAGTGCGTGCAGTTCCTCTTGGAGTACATTCAGGAATTTTTATTTGTTCTTTTTCGTTTGCAGGTAAATACGGACGTCTGTCTTCATTAAATGGAGGGTCCAAACAACCACCTGTAAACATTTAAATACTTAATAATTATTTAGAAATTCCAGGATTAGCTTTTTTTCATTTACTGTTCTTTCTTATTTTTACCTGGTTTACACTTTCCGAAAAAATCCTTACTCTTTTTAGATTTTATGTTTTCATTGTTTTTGGACAGAGTGAATTTCGTCAAAGCTCCATCTGATTTGCTTGCGCTTTCTCTATTGATTTCCGCATTATAAGTTGTACTCGGCAAATAGGTGTAATCATCTTCACTGGGTTGAGCACCCAAGCAGCTAGCTAGACATGTAAAATAATAATAGGTATCTTTTTAAGCTCTAAAGTACTTACTTCCATTAGTATAAACTGTTATACTTGTCTTATAAAGAAAATAATAATGGTTACAAAAGTTAATAGAAAAATTACTCACTTGGCTTTAAAAATCTTAAAAGATTTTTACGAGGATTTTTTGTGGGTTTCTGAAAATCCGCTTCCATAACAACATTAAACGACATAATAGTCTGATCACTACTGACTAGCCGAACTCGTTTAGGTATACCATCCGGCCGTTCAGACTTAGGCAATGACAAGACTCCATTTTGAAAAGCAGCTTCACCTTTTTTTCTAACCCTAATTTTAACATTAAGAGGAGCCGATTTTGTAGTAGTTGTAGTAGTAGTAAGTTCAAGAATATTATCTTGTGGTACAGCTTCCACTTCGAATGATAAGCTTCTAACGATTTGCTCCACAACAGAATCATTATCCATGTTCCTGAAATCTGTCAGATCATAAAATGTATGTGTTTTATCTTAGCTATCAAGAAAATAAAGACAAGTGTTAATACTTTAAATAATTTATTACTAGCTGTTGCCCGCGACTTCGTACGCGTGTAGTACATTATTTTATTCTATAATAGCGGTCGCCCGCGGCTACGCCCGCGTGGATGTCGGTTACCGCTGCAAAAAGCCTACCCAGGAAAGACACGGTCAGTCGCGAGGTCGGCTCCCTACGCAGCGGTCGTGCAGCAGAAATCGTAATATTTTAATTTCGCCATAACTTCAAAACCAAACGTCCAATTTTAATCATTCAAAGACCAAATATTATCTCCATAAACTGTTCTTAGTGATGAAATCATTTATTTTGATAAGGATTAATAGCATGAGTAAAATAAACGCGTTTAAATGTAGTCCAAAAAAAATTCAAGATTTTTAAATAAAAAAATGGTTGCTGTGCCTCACTCGACATAGATGGGTATAGTGTGTCGCGGACTTTTTTGTAGATATTTATAAGATCTACAATTAATTAGAACATTTTATGGTTCTATATTTTATAGTTTAGGCAGCGTACGCAAAATAAGTAACTTTTCTGGTTGATTTTTTACACCTTGTGTCCGAAAAACCCAAATATCTTACGGAACCCTATTTTTTTCCAAAATAAAATATAGCCTATGTTACTCGTGGATAATGTAGCTTTCGAATGGTGAAAGAATTTTTAAAATCGGTCCAGTAGTTTTTGAGCCTATTCAGTACAAACAAACAAACAAACAAACAAAGTTTTCCTCTTTATAATATTATTAGTGTAGATTAAAACAATAACTAATTTCACCCCTCAAACACAATTGAATACACAACACGATTAGATTTCGTTTGCTTTTCGGTTTTACAATACTTTTCGATTTGGTTCTTATTACTTGGAATAGCTTTGTACAATATTAAGTTCCGC
The DNA here is from genome assembly GCA_949320045.1 of Scotopteryx bipunctaria. Taxonomy (NCBI): domain Eukaryota; kingdom Metazoa; phylum Arthropoda; class Insecta; order Lepidoptera; family Geometridae; genus Scotopteryx; species Scotopteryx bipunctaria. The sequence continues at coordinate 3,520,398 of OX439450.1, read as the reverse complement.
GTGATATATTTGTTTCTATATAAACCTAATGTTGAGCATTTTTGTACTATTTCATTTAGCAAAATTTTTAATGGCATTATTTCGGTTTCCATTTTTTTTATAAACTTCGCGACTCTTGCTTCTGGTAGTTCCCTTTTACGAGGTTTATAAACATTTTCCATGAATTCACTGTGGTCACAATTCTTAGCTTTAACAACAAGTGGTATGTCAATCTTGGATGGTTGTTCATATGTTACGTTTTCACTGAAATCTTTTGTCTTGTATTCATAAATGCGGTTGACTACTAAGTTCACTGGTATTTCTTCTGCAGTCGCAGGGAATGGATTGCCATTGGTATTAATGGAGCAAATTGGTGAAAGGCTCAGCTTTCGTTTCGAATCGTCTCTGCTTCTTGTGGATATTTCAGTTGTTGTTTCAACAGACTCAGTTTCAGTGACCTTGGATGCAGTCAGGACATGTTCTGTGTTCGTTATTTTGTCTAATGAATATCTTTTAAGAAGGTGTTGGTCATAAGAATCACATTCGAGATGTTTGGGAATTGCTAAAAATAAATTTAGAAGATTAATAAAAATAAATGAAAAAAATGTTGTTCCTCAAAAATAAGTTTGTACTTCTTTGTTTTTATTTCTTGTAATAATTATGTTTTTATTGTAAACAGTAGGTATTGATTAAGATCATAACTGTTGGGAAGGGGCACTGGAAACTGCGATACGGTTTTTAAGTTAATTAAGGCAGTTTTCTCCAATTGTTTCTTTGTTGAAAATGTTGTATTATTTTTATCAAATAAATTATGTTATGTAAAGAGAAATAATGAAACAACGAACAAAATATGGTATCATAAGTAGTATAAGTGATCATAACATACCTATAGATAAATTGTTACCATTCTCTTTTTTGTTATCTGCTCCACCATCATCAACTAAAACCGTCTGTTCAACTATGTGATCAAGAAAGGACTCTCTTGGGCGGTCAATAATTTGATTTTCATTTGTTTTTATTCGATTTACAGGGTTCAAAACTGGGGTTGAATTGTCGTCGTCGAATTTAGCAGAGATCTTGCCCAAGACAAAAGTATCACTTATTATTCTAGCGACATCTCCAGAAGCAAAATCAAATGCAGTCAGGGAAGACGGAGGCAACAAATCAACACACGAATGATAAGTTTTATCCAACACTCCTGCATCAACCGGTTGTACATCATTTTCCTTCTTTAGGTTCTCCTGTTTCTTCAATATAATTTTATACGTCATCGGAATAGTATATTCTATCAAATTTTTTTCCTGTTTCCATGATATTTTGTCCAAGTTTTGAACACATGAGACCTCTGGGACTATTTCAAGGCAACATTTTGATCCATTTTTGAGTGCGTTATTAAACAACGGAGTGAATTTGATACGTAAGCAAGCGGGTTCCATGTTTTGTAAAAAAAATTAAAAAATCTGTGAAACAGCAATCGAAAAAAAAAATTAAATTAATTTTTTTAGGTACCTACTAAAAAATCATAGCAAAGCATACTAGAGAAGGAAGCCACTAATGTAGGGTCAAAAAACACCTAGAGTGTGGTGTAGGTAGGTAAGGTTCTGGCCTACTTAATCTCTAACAAGCCTGCTGGATCCCACTGCCTTTGCCTCCCTTCCCTTTTTCCATTCGACCCCGATCAATGTCTCCTGTAGGCCAGTAGACCCGGTAAGTCACAAAATAATATCATTAGTAAATGCTTACTTAACCAAGAAGAGCACGAAGCATATAATTATCATCAAGTAGGGCACTTCAACACATAATTTAGATAAATAAATAACTAAAATTTAAACTTTACCGAAAACCCGTCATAGCCTCCCAAAATTGGCAGTTGTCAACTTGACAACTTGTGGGCAACTCGTTACCTAGCAAATCAAAATGAATGTAACATTTTTGAGTGTATGAACTTTTTTAGATTGGGACCTATTTGGAATATTTGAATATTTTCAGCCATTTACCAAGTGAATATTTTACTTTTGTTTTTATCACACACAGCTTTTTAATTTTATCATACAAATATCACCACATACTACTTTGCAGGACTGGGAGAAAAGAAAACATAAAATGCGTCCAGCGGCTTTACTACTCCACGAGCATGTCGTAAAAGTCAACTAAGGGATAGTATCCTCTCCAGTAATTGGCCAGACACCGCAAGGAATATCGAACCAAGCTCTTTAATTTCCAATACTTATTAACCTTATATAAGTAAAATACTAGTTCAACGAAGTATCCTAAGTAGGTAGAAGAGAGGTCTCATAAAAAACTGCCGGAAAAGTTTGCTGGATACTGTTGCGCATATAGGATTTTCCTATTGCTTTATTCATATATTAATAACAACACAAACACAAAATAAAAAATATTATTCATGCATTCTCGTCGGTTTAGGGTACTCTTGACCTGGCCCTTTTCCAATTGGTCCGAGTACGTACGCCGAGGTTATCCCCTCCAACGATATCATTCACATTCGCCTCATACATCTGTCTCTTTTTAGCCTACCTAAATAATTAAACCTACTATATTCCTTTAGAATGATGTAACACGGGTACAAATAAAATCAAGTTAGTTTTTCATCTTTTAATACACAAACTCTTTCTAATTCACTATAGGTGACCACCTAATTATATAATATTCTTATTTACATATAACTATTTTACGATATGCGAACCAGAATTATTATTGCTCATATCATTATTCTTATTTCTACCTTATAATAGCTTACCTATCGAATTATATTACAAAGTTAGAAAATTATATTACTTTCAAATGTTTCGTTTTGTATAATATGCTGAATTTTTTTAACACACAGTGTTTTCATAATCTGTATCTGAATACTATTTTTATAGTGTCTTCATAGCCTGCATTTTAATGTCAATTTTTTTAATAGGGAAAGTTAAGTTTTATAAAATGGTATTTAGAGACCGCGAAACAGAAGTTTTCACTTTTTATATGTATTGTATAGTTTGTTTACAATGTTTGTTTATACCTCTGCTACACCTGCTCAGAAAATCAGTTCATATTTCTTCAAAAACAGGGAGAATATGTCATTACTGTCATACAAATATGCGGGAGGGAAAAATTTATGAACATAAATTTCTAACTCGCTAAGCGGGCAGAAAAGTTGTATGGAAATGTTTTTTATTTTATTTTGGGGAATTTATGTACTGGTATTAGTTATTAAAATTAAAATCTCCTTGGTAGTAAAAAAACTTAAATCTTTCCTGGCCGGTAACTTATTTCAATATTATAATGCCAAAAGACAAAAAGTTTTTACTGCAAAATGATACTCAAACTACACCCTCGGTTATAATTCAGTCACTTTCTCCCCTCGGTGAACAATGTACTGTTATGATAAATAGGTATGATTAAATATTCCTATCTCTGTAGGAATTAAAACAAATAAAAAACACGCAATGTTTTTTTTTCATACTTTTGCAAGTAAATAGTTTTCACCTTGTAAATATGGCCTACTGTAATTTACTTACTTTTATTTATAAAAATACTTACAGAAATGTATATACAATATACCTATAGCAGACAAGTTAAATAATAGCTAGCAATCTAGCATTTGTATTATTCTATAGACTAGACTTGGAGATCATTCGAAAGCCGATTTCATTTTAAAATTACATTCACAAAACAGGTAGATAACTTCAACATTAAAAACATCTATTTTGTACCTACTCGGGTAAAAAATGTGCGACAATGTATTTGCTAATTAATTTATAATAAACGCGCTAGGAAAATAAAAATGTATACAACCTATACTACGGATGTTAAAAAAAGCAACAAGATCTGTAAAAAAAGCAGTTGTTTTTTTAGAAGTAGGTAATGAAACAATGTTAGTCAACGTTCGATTTTACGAAACACGAATTCATAGATAACTAAGTACAGTCACAAGGATAACTCTGAAACTTATAAACCAAGGCACTATTTCTGTTTTACAAAATATCTGATACAAAAGACATTAACGCGTTCATTCCCTTAACTATTGAAAACTTTGTTTAATTAAAAAACATTTATTTAGCGAGCTGGTTAAAATATCACTGTCTTTGCCTTTAAACTCAAATCTTTACACATATTTTACATATTTAGGTACTCATATTCACTCAATAAAATATTTTTTCAGTTACTTACACAAAATACGATAAAACTCTTATGTTTTTCAAAACAGACAGCTGCCTACTGAGGCAGCCACCAAGGCAATTGCTCGCTAAGGAAGGTCGCGCGTCGCCCGCAGTTTGTACTTTTTTTGGACGAGGCACGTCCTGACCGAACGGATGTTTCACGAGGCTGCTCGATCACTCAGTTCCCACACATATGTTAGGTATATACTATTTATATTGCAGAGACGTCCCCACCTATATCCATCAAACCCACATCTATGTATGTACAATTCTATTCCTACTCGAATTTGTAACTTCCATCGTGCTCTGTTTTGTCAATGACAAACACATTCCGTGAGAGGCCTACATTTAAAATACCTTCCAAAATAAGTGTTACTACAGTTTCAAACCTTAGGAATCGATTATTAATGATAATATGGCAGACGAAATATTCAAGATCGTGGGCAGCAATTGGATTATTCTAGCACAGGACCGTGTTGTATGCCCAGCAATGGGCAAAAACGGGCTGTGGATAGTGATGATGTATGTTCAGTATGTGAATTCATGACTCTGTATTACCTCCATCAATTCTACTTGTTACCAACATTACAGGAGGGTGAAGGAATAAAAGGATTATTTTGACCGAATCCCCAAGCAGGGAAGACAAATTTATAGGAACATTATTAATTATCTATTTAGCTTTTTCACTAGAACTTTCGAACCAGAGTGTGGTGAAAGGATTAAAGAGCGCCTCAAATGCTCCTTCGTGCACTTGACACATATTTTCTAACTCTTTAGGTTCTAAGACTCTAGATGAATTAAATTACTGTGTTAAAAGGACAGTCAGCATGAATAAGGATATACAAAAACTACCTAAAGATGAATAAATTCAAATAATTGGCTAGTACAATTTAAATGTAGACCTCTCACGGACCTTACAACTAACATTACAATATTTTTCCAATGCTCAACAGTTTACTATAGGAGTTTAAATACAGATACCTGCACGTATCTTAGCGCTGACTTCTCTAACAAATCTATTTGCTAAACCATCTCTCACTGGGTCATTGAGCGCTTAAGTTTTGTGCCAGAATATGTAGAGAAGACCCCCAATTATTTAAATTGATTGAAATATCCAGGTTGTTGTAAAGTTGATCATTGAAAAACATTGTAATTTAACTCACTCCCATTCCATCTAGTTTCTAACTAATCACACCAAACAATAAATTGATTGTTTTTTAAAAGGAAGATCAAAGATTTTGTAAGAAATAGGTAATTCTACTTCACACCTACTTTTGATTCTTTATCGACTTTCGCAGATGTATATGGTGATTATTTCTGTTGCAAACAGTTTTTATGAATTTGTTGTCAAATAAGAACGAATTACAAGAGATACTGTTTGCAACAGAGTACCTAACATAATCATCCCCCAGTCCTTTCAACCAGTAGAGTGCTCTTGAAACTTACATAGTAAATTGTTAGTGCTTGAACTTATATTTTGAAATCTAACAAAATAAATGGAATTTTATTCCATAATAAGTTCCATAATGTCTACTTTTGCCTTTGGCTCTTATTTAAATGCAAAATATTAGCTCTCCTTATTTACAATAAACAAATACGCAGTAAACCCTTTTCTCTGATGTGTTTTATTTCAAAAAGTAACTTACTTTTTGTTAGTCGTGGAGTTAAGGTATCGGAAACTCCGAAAGTATTTTAAGTACAAAGCCGCAAAAAAATAAAAACCATCTTTCCTCCAGTGTTTTTTTTTTCTTGACTGGCAAGAATTATGACTAGACTTATGAAGATACTTATAATAGCAATGACTAGTTCCACTCATCCATTTTACAGTTATTTCTAAATAGGTACTAAAATTAAGTAAAGCGAGAAATATTGGATTCTTATAAACTTGTGTACTTATCCTACTTAGTAACTACTTAATTTTTACACTTCAGTATGTTATTTACCTGAACATTTCCTTACCTTTAAACTAATGCAACTTCACAAACATTTACCACATTTTATCAATAATGAAATTGAGCGATGCAATGGATTTATTTATTATTTTCTCTATTTTTTTACACTTTTATTTATTACTCGTTATATTATGGAATCGGCATACTAAAACAGGATGGCATTGCACAGATGTATCAATTCTTTTATAAAAAACAGAATTTTTTTAAAAATACATTTTTTTTGTATTGGTCTAAGATTCGATGTTTATAGAATGTTTTAACAAAAAAATACATAGGTACAGTTGAATGACGTTAATCGTTACGTTAATCTATTATCAAAAATAATTTCATCAAGATTAATTTAATTTAATTTTTGCATGGATTTTTGGTCAGACTTGATTCTTACACTTACACGCCTGATACAACCTTTATCACCACACTGTTACGAAAACTAGAACTTCATCACGTTCTCGTCTTGAAAGAAGCCCTCATCCGCTTGAAACGTATTGGGCTTAGGCTCGGCTCAGGTGCACAAGCCAGAAGTATCCACTAGCGATCGCGCCAGCACATCAGCCGTCGCGATATCACTCACTTTACCTTCGAAATGTCCCCGGACGTGGAACATGAACTCCGCTTTGCTGGTGAACTCCTGTCGGCACATGAGACAAAGATGGTGTGGATGTGTCAGCTGACGTTCTTGAGTGTAATGGTTATGTCCGTGTGTGAAATACCCTCCGGCACTTTCATTGACGACGGTGGCTGAGGAAACGGACGTGGTCGCTATGTGCCCATTCAGAATCTGCTGATTCTGGTTGTGATGGTGAAGAAGTTGGAGCTTCTCTTGGTTTGACAGGTGCACTTTGTCTTGTTGCTGTAAGAAATAAGCAAGGGTATTGTCGGGTCCCTAAGGGTCTCTGTGCTCACTGAGATTGCTGGTATAGAGCAAGCATTTTTCGAACAGAAAAATCAGTTCACGACTGGATTCGAACCAATGACTTTGGAATCGGAACACGGAGCTACCATTAAACCATAGAGCACAAGTGCTCTACATATTCAAATGATGATAATGAATCCTAAAAACTTTTAACAATATATTTTTTTATCATAACCTGATGCTTTTCAAAGCGTTGGCCGGACGATCTAGATTCTTTCGAGAGATCATGGTGGGAGATCTCGAAGGACAGAGATGGTTGGCGGAGTTTGGGGGAGGCCTTTGCCCAGCAGTGGGATGATATAAGTTAACAAAAAAAAACCTGATGTTGCTGTTGTTGCGTAGCTTGCTGCATTTTATCCTGCAGCAGCTTATTATCTGGTAGGTGAGACTTGGCGTGTGCGCTCCACTCGTCCCGGGTCGCGAACAGCCTACCACACAGCTCGCAGGACCAAGACACCACCATGCCAGCGGTGGCGGCCGCTACAGCCGTGGCGGCGCTGGTGTGGACTAGATTGGAATTCTGAAATTTGCATGAATATCATGGCAACCGTTTTTAGTACCACATCCATCTTGGGACTTTAAATCAGAAGGGGCTGCAAGTATTTATGAGTCTCTGCCTACCCTTATAGGGATACGGGCGTAATATAATGTATGTTCTCAAAACGTGAGGTAACCCGCGGCTCAGTCAGCTCCGCACGTATAGACCATATCTATCCTGTGAATAAGACTGACTGCGAGGATGTTTTGACTGATTGGCAAGCCTACTTCATCTTAAATCTCTGTAGGAAGGTCCCGTTAGTGTAGGCAAATACTTGCCTCCTGCCGATTGATTAATCATCTATTATAGATGGTAAAGCTTTAGTTGATCGAACTAAGGTATATTGTTGTACTTATAATGTACTTTACTTATTTACAGACAAGTTGATAAAACCTTCTGGCACTTACGAAACTAATCTTATTCTACTCAGAAACAGAAACGTCTACATCTAATAACAACAAAACAATATTGAAACCACAAATAAATTAAGAAATAAATAAACATTGATAAACTACCGTAAACCTTTCTGTCCCCTTACAACGCATTGCTCAAGAGACTGCAAAAGAAAATGGACAAAACTACTTAGTAGCAAAATAAACTTGTAAATCGAAAATAAAGCAATACATGTTTGAGGTTTTCCATGAGGGTTTTTCATAGGGTTTGATTTTCTGAACTATGTTTGCCATATGGGCAGTTCAGAAAATACAGTAAATTTTCAACAGTAAGAACAGGAATCGTAAAACCAAATCTCGATTTGTTCGGGACAAAACATCGGTATTAAAAAAAAACATTCTTTTACTGTGGATCAAAACAGTGACAAGTTCCAAGTAATAATGTTCAGCTTAAACGAGGTTACTTATTGTTTTATGTTTTATAAAAAAAAACATTATGTATATGTATTTTTGTTTTGAATTGAGAGATGGCACCACCCATCGTAATTTCTGATACCCATAAAAAATCAATCCATTTCATTATAGTGTGGGTTCAGGACTTGTTTTGAGTTTATTTTATCAGATTTTAGAACTACACAACAACGAGGCATATTAGTACAACTAGTAAGTAATAATCAGAACAATAGAAAAGGACAGGAATATAAGAAACAAACATGCTAAACGAGGTGACTCTAGAACCATGCGTTGCCGGTATTTACCGTGAAGTTGTGGCCGGGTACCTGGCAGACCTGAATGGGCTGATGGTGTTGTTGGGCCACAGCGGCAATCTCCGCCTGTGACGGCTTTGTGTCCTCCTGCTTCGTTAGTTGAGGCTTCACATCATCTAGTTTCAAGGCTGGAAAGACGAAAACAACAATTAGGAATGCTATCAAAGTTAAGGCTGCACGTTAGGTAAGATTAACTTCAAGGCTGTGGAAAGACGCAGATGGTAACAGGGGTTCATTCGCAGAAGTTCCATTGGCTAGTACCATGATGGAACTGGTGCAAACTTATTTTCGCAGTAGTTCCATTGGCTAGTACCATGATAGAACGAGAGATAATCTTTCTAGTTTCATTTTGAAACAAAATTTAAATAACGATGTGCAAAAATTTCACAAACCCAAATTGTACATAATTTGTACGTATTTACTGAAATAAATTGATCTTTATTGCAAAAATAAATCGAGTTTAAAGGCTCTTCTATTATACTTTATCAATCTAATAACGTTACTAATAATTTTCTTCATATAAAAATAATGTTACTGATGTAATTAAAAAAGTTGGACTCTAGAATGCAATAAAGTAGTTTACATTGTAGCCATAAAATTGATACAATCTGATGAACTTCAAAAGATGAAATCCTAATAATACTTACGAGGTATTGAAATGGTCCGTTTACCTAGGGGTGCGATATTTGAAGGTGTTATGTGTTTCAGTTTGTTCATATGCAGTACCAGTTTATCTCGGCGTGCAAACGCTTTGTTACATACTTCACACACGTATGGTTTCTCACCTGAAAATAAATCAACATAATATTCGTTATTTTAATAATTGGTACTTTTGTAGAAACTGTCACCTCGTTGAGCCGTTTTAGCTCGAAACGCCATAGGTAAATGATGTTATCGTATATAAAAAAAAATGCGTAGGTACGATTTTATATCAATATGTTGTGCTATTTGCTTGAAACTTGACATAAATATTCTTAAGTACAAATAAAAAAGAATAATATGATTTTTTTCCTAAACTTCCCATCAAAGAGGGTGTCTGATATATTTACCATTATCGATTTAAATCAAAATACGAAAACTTACCAGTGTGTATTCTCATGTGTATTGTAAGTTTGTCTTTGCGCGCTAATCCTTTACCACATACAGTACATTCAAATGCTTTACTTCCTGAAAATAAATGAAATTACGGTTTATTCGCAGTTGTTCCATAAAATAGTTGTCATGATGGAACTATTGCATGTATTTTGTCACTAATTCCATTTTAAAATAAAACCATAGCTTCGAACTGCAACGCATATGCAAAAATATGTTTAAGAAACCTACCCTCATTAGTGGAGCTTGTTGGTTTGATAGCGGGGTGTTTCCTGATCGTGGTCCCTTGCAATGCCTTGAGTCGTGTCCCGGGGTGCATTGACCCGCCTTCTGCGTAGGGCTCCGTGAATGGTATCAAGTTTGGCCGTGGTATGTTGTTCGTTACTTCTGGCGACCTAGAGAGTAAAATGAGGATGTTGTATTCGCAGAAGCATTAACTTTGATGCCACATATAAAAAAATCCTCGGCCATGGAGAAGATTTTTATTACGAGAAATCACACAATATCATTAATGCAAAAGTTTGTGTGTTAGTGCGTGTGTGTTCTCATTTATCTCAGAAACGGCTGAACAGATTTAATAGAACTTGATACACACATAATTACTTACTGGACAAAGTTATTTAGTGAAATAACACATAGGGTACTTAAGATTCAGGTAGATACCAAAAGAAAAGCTCCATGCCCTAGGCGCCATTGGCAAATCAGCAGAAAAACACTCACCAATTCCCAAGACTCTGCAGCACTCGTACTCCACCCTCAAAACCCATCCCCACATCATCAGGGACCGTAAAGGTGCTATCCGGTCCTCCGGTACTGGAGCTGACTTGGGGCACTTTGATGGGAGAGTTGATGGTTCCGTAGTGATGCTGGGTGGAGCTGACGGTGGGCGGAGACGGGTGGCCTTGGTGGGTGTTGTTATTTTGGGCTTGCTGCTTGAAAAACAACATAAGGTCATAGTCAAAATAAAAGCTCCTAGTCAATTTCATGGGTTACCCAACGTGATAGAATGAGAAATTGTAAAATCTGTCCGAACCAAAACCACTAACATAGCTCTAAGATTAAGGGAGTTGAAGAGGCAATGGGCAGGTTATATTATAGCTTGACGAAAAGTTAATTCTTGGGGATCAAAGGTTCTTGAATGACGGCTGCAGACCGGGAAAAGGAGAGTAGGACAACCCCTCACCAGATGAACCAATAACATTGTGAAGGTTGCCAGTGATCGGTGGATGGAAGCAGCACAAAATCTTTTTTACTGGATATAAATTGGAAATACCTATGTCTCGAAGTGGACTTCTATAGGTTGATAATAATGATGATGAATCAGTTTAAAAAATTGTAAAGTTAGATAAACTTGTCTGTGTATATTGTGTTTATCAGTTATGAATACTTACTTGCATTTGTTGATGATGCCTATTTGCATTGTTGTTGTTGTTTTGCTGTTGTTGTTGATGTTGCTGCTGTTGTTGTTGTTGCTGCTGCTGTTGTTGTTGTTGCTGCTGTTGTTGCTGTTGCTATAAAATGAAATAATCATGAACTTCAAAAAGGTAACTATTTCAGGGTCATAATTATAATGTATATTCAAATAAGTTCTTTGTTTGCATTGTTTTTATATTACCTTTTCAAATACTTGTTGTTGCTGCTGTTGTTGTTGTTGTTGCTGCTGTTGCTGCAACAATAATGTTAACTACTTTATGAATATGTTAGTTCAAAGAAAATAAAAAAACTATAACTGTCCTGCCAAGCAGATTTGATTATCAACGTAAATCATTACCTTTTCAAATACCTGTTGTTGTTGCTGTTGTTGTTGTTGCTGCTGTTGTTGTTGTTGCTGTTGTTGTTGCTGCTGTTGTTGTTGCTGTTGTTGCTGCTGCTGCTGCTGCTGTTGTTGTTGTTGCTGCTGCAAAGTTGTTACCTATAATAACAATAGCAGAAAATTTTTGAAAGGCCTTTTTCATCAAAACGACACATATTTACTAACAACCAAGGTTAAAATTTCTGCGAAACGCATTGCTAAATCTAAATAAAGATAAAACAGAAATAAGTAACGTTTACCTTTTCAAATACGTTTTGCTGTTGCTGCTGCTGCTGTTGTTGCTGTTGTTGTTGTTGTTGCTGCTGTTGTTGTTGTTGTTGCTGCTGCTGCTCTTGTTGTTGTTGTTGTTGTTGCTCACGCCTCGCCGCAGCAGCCGCTTGAGCCATGTGCTGCTGTACCGCGACGTGAGCCTCCAGATAGGCCGTCTTCTGCGCTTCCGTCATCTTATCCATGTTAACCGTGCCATCCTGATGATGAGGATTTTCCATAAGGGAAAAATAAAGACATTCTGATTTTCGTCATTTTTCAGCGTTTTAGTGGGCTCAACATGTTCACCTTTTCCATTTGCTCCTATCACCATCACTCGGCATCTCAGTGTCACTCCACGCATGTCTTTTTTAACGGAAACCAATAATAACAAGTTAAAAGTGGTGTGAATGCTAATTGCTGTTAATTTATATATTTGTAAGAAACACAAAATATTTTCTTTTTTATCATGTCTATATTTTATATTACGGCTGTGATTCAACTGGACTCGTCAAACTGGACTTTCCTCTCCAAAAAGTAAAATATTTATGCCATCGGTTGTCGGCGCCTTCATTGAGTGTCTTCGATGCGGCTAGGGCTAGGGAGGGTTGCGAGGGTGGCGCTCCGGGTGCATTCACCCCGCAGAAAGTGAGAACCACCCCGACTATGGGTGCTTACTGTCATACCAGGGTTGTGACACTAGAAACAGCTTTTACCGGGAAATATACCTTATTTCGTTATAATAAGGCTTAGTAATGTGTGTCTGAAAATCACTATGCGATACCAAAGAGTGAGTGCGGCTTTGGACTGGCCAATTATCTAATGGCGTTTTCTTCTTAGCATATAAATAAATGAGAACTTATTTTTCTTAAAATGTATTTTTTTAATAAAACACTCCTTTTTGCTTCACTGTAGTCAGGTAAAAAATAGAGATGCCTAAAGATTCGAATATCAATTTTATTTCTCTCATTTTACCTTCAGTAATGTAAAGAAGTGGAAAATAGGTATGTTATAAAGCACTATAATTTATTCTGTGGCAGCACGTAGAAACACCCTATTTTCTATGGATAATTGCCGAGAGTGCGCTATGAGTTCAATGACCGAGGAAGCGGATTTTGATTTCCACATAGATTAGTAGTTCAATGACTGTGAGGGAAGATATATCGCCCCAACAGATAATGTTCGGAGAATTTCTTCTTAATCTTGAAAGTAACAAAAGGTTGTTGTAACGATTGATTATGACGACGTGAACAGATAAACTCGCTATAAAATCTGGCGCTATTATCTCAGTACTCAGGTAGTACAAAAAATTCTAGCACACCAAAATTTTGAATACTTAGTTGTTCGGTACAATCAGCATTAAAATATAAAAGCAAGTTCTAAAACTATTTTACTATATAAAACTAAACTATTACTTACCTATAAGTTACGTTAAAATAGGGTAAAAGTAGGTAAGCTAATTATTTCGGTACCTACAATGAATCATTTGAGAAATTCGAAAAGTTATTAACTATTAGTCCTGCCTACACCTAGTACCTACACAGAGACCCGATTAGATTAGATTCGGCTTTCACTCAATGTTCTAGAAAACAAACTTTCACGTTTACCTGATATATATATTTAAGTGATAGCTGACGCCACGTAAGATGAACTATAGGAAAATCAATTAGAAAAATAATTTGTGAACAACAGTGTTTTGAACTAAACTGATCGGCAAGCTCCGAGAGGGAAAGGGGGACAAATAAACGCATATGTGGTATTATTTGTGAGTCAATTTATTACATTTTAGAACTTTAGCCTAGCAAAAACATTAAAACGCATCGATAGCGCGTTCTAGAAACCGGTCAGATTTGACAGCGCCATCTAGTTGTGAAACGTGAACTAAAGTTGGGAATTTGCTCTAACAACAGTAAAGTATTCACGTTCAAACATTCTCCCGCGGATTTATTTTACGAGGCGTAACCTGGCGCGATATAAACTGTAGAAATCGTGGTAAGTTTTTATTCAGAGTCAATAATTTTATTCATGTCCTCACCAGCCGAGCACTTTATACAGTTTCGTGCCGGCACCTATCTTACTCAGGGTGTTCGTAATTTAACCTGCGTTCGAGATCTGCATACCATTGTCCGGAGGTCCCCCTCATAGCAACAATGAGGAAACGTAGGGTTCGAAACCTCCAGGGGTCTTATCACCGTACACTGATTAAAAACAAACTTTTGTAAGCGAGGGTTTATGTGAAGGGCTGCTAAGAGGGTGGAATTGTAGGTACCGATTCTCGTGTACGATAGTGTAGGTTGAAAGTAATGAAAATTACTGAGAATAATTCATTTTAGTCAATAACATTTTTTGAGAAGATCATCTACATTTATTTTTATAATACATACATAATTATCACGCCCGAACCCATAACGAAGTGGGCAGGCTCAAGTAATCAAAATAACTTGCAGCCACTCCTGATCCACAAGTCTCAAGATGGATATAGTGAACCATGGTGACAGGCAAGCAAACCATCGCCCAAATAGGTCCATCATGTTGGACAGATTAGTACTTCTTGATCGACTTTTACGACATACTCGGGTAGAAAAGCAGCTGGACGCATTCTGTTTTTCTTTACTCCCAGTCCAGTAGATTTTTTTATTATAGCTTTTATGAAACTGATTCATTTTTCTGTAGTAAATACGTACTATTTTTCTGTACAAATAATTTTTATATTATTATTATAATAATAACTAATTCTTACCCCGTAATCCCACTGGATATAATAAGTGTTCATCATCATCGCTGTTTCATCACTGTTCACTTTTCCAAAAATATCAATTTCATTAGAAACATTTTCTAAATACACTCATTAGGTAGCAACTACTGTAATTGTTGTTTACGTGATTATGAAGCCTAAAACTATTTATTTTACCAAAACACTCAAAAACCCCAGAGCGAATCAAAAGAATCTACTAGGCGAGCATGACTACTAAAGAGCTGAACAGCCAAGGGATTTTTGAGCCGCGAGGCGGCCGCTCACCGTGGCTACTATGCACTAAGTGGTAAGTGCAAGTCCCTCGGCTTGCAAGGCGACATCGACCCGACTTTTTGTGTCTACCTGTCTGGCCGGAAACTTGGAGGGAAAGTTATAATAAATGAAAATGTCTACATTTTCTATGGAACTTTTGGCAGTTTGAAAGAACATAGCAATACTGTATTTAGTCCTTTTTTTGATCAAAACGATCCGCTTACTAGTACTTATGCTCAATTTTCAGATAGAGAAATAAAAAAAAATGTGATGAAAGAACTGTGGTGAAATAAATAATATACCTACTTAGTCTGTAGCCCAATAATGCCCCTATTTCAGTAAGGTTTAAGTAGTTAAGTTTTATTATAAGTATAGAATAAGATTTTCTTGATTTATTTTTTATTTATTTTTGTTTTTATATGGGTGATGTGGTCGCAAAGCGACAAAACCAATAACTAATTGAAAGAAAAAAAAAAAGAAAAAGGAATGCCCATACAGCCAAACTTTTGAAGATTTAACTTGCGCTACGAGCCCGCTTCCTCACGCTACGAATTATTGTATAAAGTGTAGAGAAAGACACACTGTTGTACTATAGTTACGAGTTTTGGTAAAAGTTACATTATTGAATATTTTTACGGCTTGTTTCAACGCTATTTGATTAACCTTACTGGATTCACTTAGGTACCTACAATTACTTTGACTCTTGGAGAGTGAACGCTGGACCAAAGAGAGATATTCTATGAGCTGAACTTGCATGACCATATTCCGTAAACATTGAAATATTATGTACTTAGCTGATTTTTTTCAGCTATTTTTTAATTTTTGTTTATAATCAAACTTAGTCGGTTTGTCGCACCTTCATTCATCGACCTAAAGCACATGTTCTAGACGTGTGTAGGAAGTGCACTACGCATTTGAACCAAGGTCGAAGGTAGCTCCCTGCTCGGGGGTACCGTTAACCCTGACCTAGGGGGGAAGGATCCGCCCCGCGGGTGGCCACTTGCACTGAGCCCCCCCGTGCCCGTCACATCATGTGGTGTCGTACCCCCGTAGCTTGATACCGAGCTCATAATCATCGAAATGGAATTACAGCAAAACCTGTTGTGGGGGGTTTCACGCTCTACGTTAGAGGGGGTAAAAACCTACATCCTACTTGGGAGGTACACACATATTTGTAGAAATACAGTTCATAGTAAACAAAGTTTTTTTCTGGCATCAATCTTCCTGGATATTCTTAACCGTGCTGACGATCTTTACGAACATTATAAGACTCAGGACTTTTTTAGAGGTTGTTTATAAAAACACGTAACGCATATTATCTATTTGTCCAACTGTTTGATTTTACTCGTCAACAGATTATCATTTATTGTCTTGGCCGGCCAATTACTGGGTCCTCGAGCCCATCAATAACTACGCAGCAGTACATAACATAATAATCTTACAATACAGTTGAACAAGCTCTACATCAAATCCACTAAATAAACGAATGACTTTGGAAACTCTATTACATTGTATTTTAATGTTCATTTTATATTCGAATCCATCAAACGAACTCCTACATAATACTAGTAAGTATTTTCCTTTGTCTTGTTTTCAGCCTCTTCATGAATAAAGAGATTGCTTTGTCTGGACCGAAAACATCGTAGAGTATCGATTAAACGCGAGCAATTTACAGTGAGCATCACAAAAACCAATCGCTTCTGGACATGCGTAGAGATCTCGAAACCTGTTCACACAACTGACTTTACGATCTTAGCCATAGAGGTGATAATTCATCACAGTTATTCGAAGACAACAGCCATTCAATAGAGAATCGTGATACGTCTTCTTTGGGTTGGAAATCCTGTATCCGTTTTCGCGGTGGCTATTTTTGGAGTTCTCACTGTTGTGTACGGAGGGTTAAGGTTGAGATTTGCGTGAGGCGGTCCGGGGGTTGGGTGGAAGTGGGTCGATAAGACCCGGCCGCCGGGCTCGATCGATAGAGGAGGGGCCGAGCCGTGCATCGCCCGGCGGCTGAGCCGCATGCCTACACAAAATACCTTTCATATTCTACCCCCAAGTGCCTTATTTAGTCTGTCAACAGATAATAGAAGGGGGTTTTGATGAGCATCAATTTTGACAGCCTACATTTCCGCAAAAGCATTTGAAAATTATGCACAATGGTATCACTCAAGCATGCCACGTGCCTATTCGCCATTTTTTCATTTTTATAGTGACACATTCCAAAGAAACACATTGTACAATAAACTGCTATCCCAAAACAAAGAACAATTATATTTTTATTACTAGCTGCCGCCCGCGGCTTCGCTCGCGTGGTACCCGGATAAAAAATAGTCTATATGTTAACCCAGTACATGTACTTTGTATATTCCAAGTTTAATTCAAATCCGTTTAGCCGTTTTTGCGAGAAAGAGTAACAAACATCCATACATCCATACATACAAACTTTCTTGTTTATAATATTAGTAAGGATTATTATAGGTCCGTATTGTCCCACTGCTAGGAAAAGGCTTACCTCCTTTTTCCATTTGGAACGTTGTAAATAGAAAATAATGGTACCTACTATATACCCATGAGGCTAAAGGTATTTGGGACACAACCATAGTTCAGTTTGCAAATAAATCATTTCAAGATACTGAAGAAGTAATCAACTTTTGATGCTGGCTGTACTACGTATCTAACCATCGGAAATGTTTTGGTATCAAAATAGCCTATACAATTGAGAGTGAATCTACGATAAATATCGGCTGTTCGATTACAATAGTTCAATATAAATGTTGATAGTAGAAGGCACATGTGTGATGTGACTCATGTACTTATGTAGGTACTGAGGCGGATATGATAAAGAGATAGCTAGCAGCGTAATATTATTGATAGTGTGGAGAGCATAAAGCTCGAACTAAAACTATTTAGGCAACTTATTTCAGTTGCACAACAGAGTGTAAATAAAAATAATTCCTGTAGTACAGGTAACAATATACCACGAATTTACAGAACAATGGACACTGGTGATGTAACGCTCGTCCTTCGATTGTGAGAATAAACACTGTTATCTTTATTTTATTGGAAACATCGATTCTGAATTGGTGGCCTGACAGAGATAAATTAATAATGCCGCGAGTTGCGACTGATAAAAGGGGTGATTTACTGTTTTGTTCTGTGTAATAGAGAATTTATAAAGTTTTGTGAGTACTGCGTCTTTGATGGGTTCTCAATAATGAAGATTTTTACATAATCCTGACACTAAAAAAGATGCTGCCACACCTATGGGAATAAATATTACATTTAAGTTGATCAACGTTGTTGAGTTTTAGTTGTTGCTAGCTGATCCCGCGAACTTTGTACCGCCTCAAAATTAATAATGCAAATGTTCCAATGTTGTATTAGGTAGTTATTCTGCTATTCGGGGCGGAAACAAATCCAACATATAAAAATCATGAAATCGGTCCAGCTAGAGGCCCTTACCCACAGCCCTGCAAAGAAAAGAGAGTTGCTGATGACCCGATTGATATGAATGACATTGTCAATTATCAATTTTTTTTATACCTATGTCAAATTGACTGTCTTGTCATAAATGAATGTCTACGAAGTATTCATGCGTTATCCTGGTTATCCTTTGACATGCTTTTTCCATTTTGGGATCGTTTTACAGGATAAAAAGTAGCTTATGTCCTTCCCCGGGATGGAATCTATCTCCTTGCCAAATATTAAAATCTGTTCAGTGTTTAGGCGTGAAAAGGTAACAGACAGATAAACAGACAGCTACTTTCGCATTTATAATATTAGTATGGATCATTATTAGGGTCTTCGCCCACTGTTTGCTACCATAATTAGACCACCCGGCACAAAAAAGTAAAGCAAACTTTTGAAAGGACTACGTATTTTCTTCGAGCCATGACCGTATTTTATTATAAGGAAAGTTCTTGCTGGGAAACCCGGTGTGGGGTTAGAACTATGTACGAATGACCGTTGGGTATTATTACCTGGAAGTTGATGGTTGAGGTGACGATGCGCATGGACTCAGCATAGTTCCTCAGCACGGAATCCGTACTGAGGCAGCTCTGACGCCACTCGTACAGCTGTTCGAGTCGCGTGATGCAGCGCTCGCAGATCTTCTTCGGGAGGAAGTCGTCCTTCGATATCTGCTAAAGTGTTGACATATCAATAGATATGTTCGAAGGTGGACTAAGTGCCGCGAAACATTAAAGTACAGGCCGAAAGATCGGCTAAATACGCTCGCAATGCTTTTAACTAACCTATGACACATCAGCTGAAATGACGAGGAACGTATTTAGCCGAACTTTCGCCGCCGTATTTAGTCCTAATATTCTATTGATGGACGACGAATCGTTCACGCAATGTTGTTTTTCTGTCAAAATAATTATCGTAATGATCGTTCCGTTAGAAAAATATTTGAACCGGGCGTGAGTCACATTCACGTCATGCTAACCTAACGAAAGTACCTAAGTGATTACAGCAGTCCTTCGATCCAGCCAGGCAGTAATATTGTACTCAATAGTACTGGGATTATTTTCGACCCGCCGGAAAATGTGATTTCAATTTGGAGCATCAATATCTGTATGAAAACTTTTACCATTGATATCCACACCATAAATTACTTATTTGAAAATCGTACTGTGAAGGCTACTGATCTCTATTATACTAGAAAGTAGGAGGTCTACTACATAGTAGAATAAAAAGAAAAATATCATTACCGCGAATTATGCAAAATTAATTAAAAAAAAACTGTCACGTGCGAACCTAATTTGCACACGAAGTGTTCCGTATCATCATACATAGATACATAAAATGACATACTTCTTTCGCTTCATTCGCTCTCATTACATTCTTCATGCACACTCGTCGGTTTAGGGTACTCTTGACCTGGCCCTTTTCTATCGCCGATTTGGTCCAGGTACGTGCGCCGAGGTCTTACCCTTCCAACGATACCATTCACACTCGCCTCATACACCTGTCTCGTTAATTTTCTTTCATTCATTCTCTCTACATGACTGCACCATCTTAACATAGCTATTACGGTTCATGAGATACAGCCCGCCGACAGACGGACGGACTGACAAACGGACGGACAGTGGAGGCTCAGTAATAGAGTCCCATCGGCACCTTTTGGGTACGGAACTCTGGTTCAAAAGAACTAGTGGCACAACTGTTAGTAGAAGTATGAGAAAACTCTTTAGAAATGTTGACCTTTCACCTACTAAGAGCGTTATCACACTGGCGATTTGCGAGCGTTTTTTCTTCGAGGCGATTTGTAAACTTGCTCGCCGCGAGCTCGCCGCGGGTTTATTACAGTACGGGTCGGCACGCTAGAAACACGCCCGCAAATCGCCAGTGTGATAACTCCCTAAGTAACTACGCCTCAAACGGAAAGATGAAGAAAAAAATCCATAACATAATATCCCCATTGTTTATTTTTCCTAAGTAATTGAACCCCTATTAAAATTGACACGTGTTTAATCGGTTTTATCAATTCCAACCCCAATCTATCAACGAAGGTGAACGTGCACCATAAATATACACACAACTTAATCCCCTTATCGTGACGTCAATCAATACCATTCGAACATATTGACATCGATGATTGTATTGACTTGGTTTATGAAAATAGATAGTCACGTGACAGCCTCGGGCATATGGAATTATTCAGTGTAATCCGCATTTTTGTATTGTATGTCTCCAGTAAAGGTCATTGAACTTTGTGATCCGTGGTACAGAAGGCTTTGCGGTTCGTTGACATATAAAATCTTGTGTTAATAAAAAAATGCTTTGTCTAAAATACTTTATCGGTAAATGCTTATTATTTCAATGACTACACACATACACAAATATTGTAAGTGAAAATATTAATACATAGACAAAGATATGCTACTTTTTCAACTACCTATGTTCTATGGTATGATGGTCTAGAAAGAAAAAATAAGGAAAAACCTTCGACTATTAAAAAATCTGTTCCGGAAATCCCAATAAAGCCAACAGGTATCGTGAGCTATTCCTAATTCCTGGTTTCGTAGCCGCGCCTGCCGCGTCGTAGCGCGCAGGCGTCTACGGGCTACGCGCTACGCTCTACGGACGTAGCGTATCATTGCGGCTTTCCTTTATTCCTATCCCATCTTTATTTTTTATTTTTATTCTAGTTCAATACTGAAAACATGTTTGTAATCTATTCTATTAGTTCATAAAGTTTGTACAACTCGGGGCTCAAGGGTAAGAAAATAACCTTGAGAAAATGTCGAAAGAAAGTCAAGGACGCAAGACAAAAGATTCTAAAAAAAAATATTCAGACTCACCATAGTCGGCAGGCAGGTCCTCAGCTTGAACAGGATCTGCCGCTGCTCAGCCTCCTTATCGAAGATGTGGAGCCGCGGGCCACTCTTCAAGGAGCAGAGTCGACAGAGGTCGGTGAACGCCGTGAAATTGAGGTCCTCAGGCTCTGTCATGGCGAAACACCTGATGAGGAGGTCTAGAAGGCAGGAGTTGTCCATGTGTACGTCGTTATCGGGTGGCGGGAGATGGTCAGCGAGACATTTCGGGTGCAGGGAGGCGTCGCGCCGCCGCTGCGTCCGGGGGGGCACTGGCGCGTCTCCCTGCCCCCCCGCCCGCTCCGCCCTCGCCCCCCTCCGCCCCCTCCACCCCGCAACGCACGCAGCCCCCCGGGTGGCCGCGCCAAGGGTGGCGCCCGGGAAATGCGTGCCAGTTTTCCCACTTAGCGCTGTCTACGACGTCTGCGTCTGTGCGACTGATTATGACGTCTGTTTTATGAATAGTGAAACTGAATTAACACCTGTAATGAAGTCACACATATTGCAAAGCATATTATTTATAAAAATAGTATCTAGATACATACGTATTTTATGCCCCTACACTTGAATAGGTTAACGTACAAGAAGCGTACAAGGTCATTGATCTCGATGGCCGCGAGGCGTTTGTGAATCGTCGAGTCTAGTATATTTTTATAAAGCCTTTGTTATTAAGTTTTGCGGAAGATTTTATAAATATTACGGTAGGTTCATTGTAGTAAAAAAAGCATAATGTTAATTTATTAGTCAATTATATAGGCTTTGATTAGGTGAGATTTTTTTAATCTTATAAACTACAATGTTGAAAGTTTTTTTTACATGTAGATATTATTATACTTTGCAAAGGCATTGACCATAGAATACGGGGTAGATAAAATAATATGCTACTAAGTGCACGTGATATGCTACTTATGAGAAAATGCTACAAATTTTAATGTAAATAACAAATAAACCTACAAAAACAAACATCCACAGATCAAAAAAGTCAGCAAAGCATCCTAATATTCTATGTGAAACCGAAAACTTGCCGAAATCGAACCTCGTTTCGTTTACATGCTTTTTAATTGTTTACCATTAACCTTTTTACGAAGCATGCATACTTTATGCATGCTTCGTAAAAAGGTTAATATTGTTTAAAAAATTATATATAACAAACTTTCCTGTCAGTTCCTGTCTAACTCAGTGTGTTTTTATATTCTCCTTATTTCCTTCCCTATCTTTCCCTGCTAGGGGGAAATTTTGACGTAATGCGAGGTTTAGACGAAGCCAGAAACGCTGGCGCCAGTCCTCAGACAAGCCTGCGCTGGCCTGGCCCATTCTGTTAGATGAAGCCAACTTAATTCATTTCATTCCTGAATCATTCTTGTGTTGAGCACACGTTTTGTGTTTTTAATAAATGAATTAAGGACAAATGCGGCGGCGGTTGAAAAATAAATGTATAAAGAACATCTCAGGCACTATTAAGAGAAGAGTTGATCAATATATTAGACGAATAAATCGCGCCAGTGACAGGCGCGATGCGTCTACACGCGTCCTCACACTGGCGCGGGGGTTGCGGGGCACGCGGGCGGAGGTCACTGGATTAAAAAATAGGCCGGCGCCCTATTCCCGTCAATCCTAGCAGCCAGCGCTGGCTTGTCTTGAAAACCTGTTTATACGAGGCCAATAGTAAGCCAGCACTGGCCTCGTCTAAACCTAGCTTAATACATTAAAATTTCACAAACTGTATAACAGGGGTGCTCAAGAGGCCGATTTCGAAAGCAGGCTAGATATTTTTTATACATCTAGACCCACAAAAAAATTAAGTCGATCTTCTGAGGCATTTTTATCCCTAAGCAAGTTGGCCACCCCTGCTGTATAACGTAGTATTCAAACTGAAAAGGTGAAATCATTATGTTCTAGTAGTGTCAAGTGTTTATAATGCTCTTTGACAAACTCCTGTTATGTTCATGGTTCTGTTTTAATCAAATATATGTAGTAATTTAAAGCTTGGTTTAGGCTATTTTATACCAGATCTCTTTCCAAAGGTGTAAAAAAACATGAATCTCGTCTCAGCCATGTCAGCAGTGTCCTCAGAGTCTGACGCGGAGTACCACGCGTACTCTGAGCGGACACTGGCCATCATCAAGCCTGAAGCTCATGAAGACGCGGAAGCGATCATAGACCACATCACCGACAACGGCTTTCAGATCCTTGCTGTTAGTACATGCTCCTATTGAGGTTCCTGTAGATGGGTAGATATTCTCATAGATAAATAAATGAAGCTAAAGATAAATAAAAGAATAAGATTTGCTGTTCTGAGTATTCTGATAAGCGTTCTCGTGTCCAGCTTGTCGATAATGTCAAAAAAACAAAGCACGGGCAATGATGTAAAATAGCTCAATGTTTGTGCGTACGTTCAAGAAAACAAGATGCAGATGTATTTGTATATAATTGAAGCACTTTTTATAGATTTTTTACATACTGTATACTTTGCTGCGATAATTCCGCTGCTATTTTGAGAGAGAACAAAATACCATCATGTCTGAATTGCTCTCAAAGGACTGAATGTTTTTGAATGAAACTTGGGATAGTTATAGGTAAGTTTGCTTCTTAAACTAGCCGCAATTGAGAAAAAGTATGTTTTTGAGTCAAAATACTAAACGTGTACGTAACAAAACTCCCATTATTTGTACACCATATGCGTGCAAAAACAACATTTGTGTTTTATGATTCATATTACCATTTAAGCATAGATACGTCGTAAAATAATAATAATTTTGAGGGTAATTTACTTACCCTAATAGTACAACGATAGCGGTAATTTGGGAAAAGCTTTTTTTATTAGTGAATTTTGGACAATTGTTGTAGAGCCTAAAAAAATATCGAATTTCAAGACACTTCTCTGCTGGACTGAGAGTAAAGAAAAAACCGAATGCGTCCAGCTGCTTCCCTCCCCGAACATGTCGTAAAAGTCGACTAAGGGTAGTATCCTCCCCAACATGATGGCCCATCTATAATGCGCCTGATCTATCTATCATCTATATGTATCTGATCTCCTGTCACCATGATTCGCCATATCCATCTTGGGACTTTGAGTCAGGAGTGGCTGCAAATTTTCTTATGCTTACATGCGGCTCTGCCCAGCATTAGGAATACGGGCGTGGTAATATGTATGTATTTCAATACATACGACCTAAATAGGTTGTGTTTGGGGTTTCCCTACGAGATAATATCCGAAGCGAAGAATTCCGTAGGAGAATCGAGCTCATACAATAAGCAGGTATGTTGAAATGGCAATAGGTAGGCCATAAAACTCGATTATCATAATTTGTGTAGCATTGGGAAATTGGGGATCTCGAATGGAGGCCACGGATCGGAAAACGAAGTGTACGACTGCCTCTGATGTACCAATTACATTGGACGACCTCGCTGACGGGCGAGTGCTCGGCTGAGACGCAAGAGGTACGGGTTCGATTTCCACTACGGGAGAAATGTTTGTATGTTCTGCAAATATTTTTTCCGGGTCTGGGTGTTCTAATAATATAAGTATGTATTTACAAAAAAAAGTATATAAGTATTCTATTAGCCATCTGGTGCCCTTATTACAAGCTTTGCTTAGTTTGTTCGCGCTGTGTCAGTGTCCACAAATATTAAATATATATTACTAGCTGTCGCCCGCGGCTTTGCTCGCGTGATATAGCGACAAAAAGTAGCGTATATGTTATTTCAGCACACATGCTATGTATATTCCAAGTTTCATACAAATCCGTTCTGCCGTTACGGCGTGATTGAGGCACAAACATACATCGTCATATCCACACATTCACACATCCTCACAAACTCACATTGTTAATATTAGTAGGATAGCCGATGGATAGTCGGTGGAATTAATGTATACCATGAAGGCATTATGCCCAGCAACAAACTTCTGTTGGTTGATGATGATGATGAAAGCACCGACTGCCTATTAGAGTTTTTGTAGCTATGCAATTTCGATTATTTGCAGTACCTACTTATAAAGGGGAAGGGTGTCCAAATGAAGGCAATGCTATGTCCGGTACGTTTGCCCAGCGGCTATTCATGCCTAGTACAGTCGAGTGCTGCAGGCTTAACTCGTAGGTGGTCTAGCTAGGTCATCATCTTTGAAGAATAAATATATGTACCTAGGTATTTATTGTTCCGAGGTCATCATCATCATACACAACAATGACATTGACATACACTGACGCTTGGCAAGTGCACTTGCGTTACTGTAATAGCGATCCATTTTCACATTTTCACACATTTCCACTTTCCGTTGATATGCAATTATCTGTGCTAGAACGGTACCCTAGTTGGTGGCCGTACCTTTATTTTTATTAGCATTTGTACGCGAATTTAAAATAACCTTCGAGCTATTCAAAATATTATTCTTTCAATGTTTCATCCTAACAATTTAGCCACCATGACGCCAAACCGCATAGCACCTTGTGCTACAAATTCGTAGGATCTTAAAACATTAGTAACATAGGTAAATTTATTTTCAACGAATAGGTAAGTAAGTGATTTTTAAGAGGACACAAGCACACGAGTAAAACCGCCATTGAGTCGAGACTGAATTTTTATTGAAATACCCACAACACATTATTTGACGGAAAAAAGGAACTACTACATAGCATTCCAGGTATACATGTACAACATCTTCACACCTCTGTTTCGAAACAATTTTAAACACTACAAAATACTACAACCAAAAATCAGCTTTTGTAAATATCCGTTAACTATCTTATAAATAAACTACCTATTTACAACAGTCAGCGTACTTAAACAAGCCTAGAAATCTAAATAATAAATAGATACTATTGATGAATTGAATTTGAAAAAAACATTTTCTTATTTCAAACTATCTTTGTTCTTTTAAAATCGTGGTTATGTAAGTACTTACAATACGTTATACATAGAGTCTGTATGACCAATTGATCAATCATGCAGACTGTCAGTAAAATCATCTAAATCAGAAGGACGATACATTGACTCTACCTATTAGATAAAACGTTAGTTCTGTTATCGGCTGTACGTTTTGGCAAGGGTTGTGAGATATGCAAAACTCGCATTGCATGGAGGGGCCGTTCATTATTCCACGTCACATGCAACCCTTGTTAGTGTAGGGCTGACAGGACACTTTTTTCTTTGCTTTAATGATAGCGTTGCCAGATGTGTCAAGAGCACTGGTAGTCTAGTTGGTAGTGACCCCGCCTTCCGATCCTAAGGTTGTGGGTTTAAATTCGGTCGTATACCAATGGATTTTTCTTTGCGAAAAATTTATGTGCGCTATACCAGTACTCTCAAACGGTGAAGGAAAACATCGTGAGGAAACACGATTAGTTAGCTCCGCAAGTATTGGCTATGTCTTTCCTGTGGACAAGGCCGACTAAGCTGAGAGGATGGAATAAGTGCTGGGCAAGCCTACTCCATCTTAATTCATCCCGGGCACTACAGCGTCCCGTTTGTGAAGGTAAAACTTGCCTCCTGACGCTGTATAAATCATCTACCTACTATAGATGGTAAAACTTTAGTTCTTTTTTGCCAGATGTGATTTCTTTATATGTCACAGGACATTTTTTGTTTTTCTTTTGTTTGGTTTTTAATGGTAGCGAAGTCAGGTGATTTATTACGGTTTTTTTAAGGTACCTACATGGCGGATTTACGTACATGGTGGTGCTTTTTTCAGAAACTAGACTTTTTAGATCGGTATAAGTTGAGTTTAGTCTGTACCTACCTACCCACATAAATTCCCATTAGATAATTACAATTATTAGGCTAGTCAATATGAAAAAAAAAAATAGATTTGTTCAATCGTGTGGTACTTATTTACTCGACCGCCTAATTAAAGTGAAGTATGGACAAGTGCTTATCAATATCATAGGCGTATTCAGGCTAATAATAATCATCCAAACATCATTCAATATTCCCTCTGATTTTGTAACAGCAATGACGTGCAGCTGTCAAACATTTTGATGACTTAAAAATCTTCTGAAATCCTTTCCATGAAGTGACAACCCTAAAGCCCCGATCTCGAAGTCCCCTAGCTACGCGCCGGACGGTGACTGCTTTTATCTATAGAAAGTAGAAACCATACCAAAAGTAATTAAATATTCGTGTTGACGTTTGGAGGGTCAGTGCTGGCGACACTACAGCTATGTATCTGTGGAAGAGTAGCTACACTTGTGGAATAATAAATTCAGAAACATTAATTATTTTGTATATTAGTGACTACTATCAGTAAATCTAATCAAATCAATTTCATGTTTACGTTTTCGCCAATTACTCAATTTGTACACCGACCCAGGTAAAGGATGTTGTGTCACACCTACCATAAATAATGTTGTCATCTTTTGTACCTACACATGTTTTGCAAATAAATTATCTTTATCTACTACTAGCCTAGGTAAAGTACGAGTATACGTAGCGCTATAAGTCTACGTAACGTGCTACGACGTAACTGACATAACCGCGTCGTAGCACATCACGTAACAGTGACAGTTTCGAGTGTCAGGTGTAGCCATAATTGAAAATACAATTAAAAAATAAATATACTTTATTCATTACTCTTAAAACGTCTGTTTGTAACGCGACCAGGAGTGGAAGATGTAAAACGTAATTCTCCCTTTACATTCATGCTCATAAAAGCATTTTGATTAATTACAATAGACAAGTACTCAAAATACAAACGTTCTCTGATAGTGCCAGCCCGATTCTGTAGCTATGATTTTCAGTAGCGCCAAATCTGCCTGATCCCCGACCAAGGCGCAGAGCTCTAAAGGGTCACTGTCCCCTTGTCTAGCAGGCTTCTAATCTCTTCGAGTGTCAGGTGTAGCCATATGGTTCATTACAGGATGGCCAAGAACGCAACATACCTTCATTTACTGATAGTACCAACTCGATACTGTAGCTGTAGGGTTACCATTTTCAGAAGCGCCAAGTCCGCCTGACCCCTGAGCAAGGGGCAGAGCTCTACAAGGGTCACTACGGCCGACAGCACTTCCCGCATCTCGTGGCGCACATGTCGAGCGGCCCTCTCGTCGTGTTAGTTCTGGCTGCCCGAAACTGCATTCAAAAGTGGCGTACTCTGATGGGACCCGCTAGGTAAGTTCACATCATCTCCCTGCCCTCATCACACTTAAGTGGGGTCGGCACAACATGTTTTCTTCTTCTATTCCCCTCTATCAGCCGTCATTTCAGTATTCACGCAATCCATCCATCTCTTCTTTGATCTACCGCTACCCTTGTATCCACCCACTTTCATATCTAACATTCTTCTCGTCACATGACATTCATCCCTCCGCAAGACATGCCCATACCATGCTAAATTGCTCCTCAACTATTCCGTCACAGGCGTTACTTTCAAACTAATTCATTCCAATCTTGTCCATTCTCGTCACTCAACATGCATTTTATCATTCTTATCTCCGTTGCATGCAGCCCACGGGTTAAAAAAAATCACCTATGTACCTACATTTATAATAATTAGGTAGGTAACTATTATTTTTAATCCTTAGACAGCGGTAAACGGAAGACTTTTTAACAATAAATAATCTTATATTATAAGAATCTTTGTCCTGACTGACTGACTGACTGACAGACAACGCACAGCCTAAACCGCTGGATGTAGAGACTTGAAATTTTCAGTGTAGGTAAACCTTGGTAAGTAGGGGTGTACTAAGAAGGGATTTTTCAAAATTCAACCTCTAAAGGGATGAAAACCTGGAATATTTTTTTGGTCTAAAACTGCACATAACCTATATCAAATTAAAGAGCCGATTTTTCTCATTCAGTTGATGTCATAATTACCTGTAAATACTTTATTTTTGGCATGTTTTTCATGAAAAATAGAATACTCTTATTTTGACGTATGACAGCGATGATACCACAGATTAGTAATAGATGATACCCCAGAACAATTGTTCTGAGGATGATAAAAAACATCATGGAAAAGGAACTGTCAATGTCAAATTACACTACATTCATTAGCGTCTAAAAAAAAATTGTTGCGATAATATTTTGGACTGTTAACACTGCAGGTGGGTTACTATGTGGTCTTAGAGCAGAGCAGTAGTTGAACTGCTCGACTTTTTTGTGCTTAGTAGGTACCTACCTACGTGTGCTGGAATGGGACGTAGGGTACTTTTTATCTGGGTACCGCGTGAGCGAAGCCGCGGGCGGCTGCTAGTATAATAAATAAACGAAGACTAGACAGTAGCTACCTAAGGTCTTTGATACAATAAGCCTCGCAGTAGGTACACAGCTACCCAGTACACAGCTACTTTCTATGGACGGTACGGCCTGCATCATTCTACCAGTCCCGTCTGTGGTTTTTTTTATTTATTTTATAACTTAAATGTTGCAGAGTATTGGAGGCGCAAGCCTACTGGCCGGACAGTCTGCGAGCTTGCTACGGGCGACGCACCAAGTATGGAGACTATTTCAACGGTTTGCATGGCAGTGAAAACCATGCGGAAGCGCTGAGGGAAATACACTTCTTCTTTCCTAATAGTAAGAATCTTACCTACATAAATATCGAAACAAACTGTTGGGCGTGAAACGAAATACTGGGAAGTGAAGTAGGTAAAGGAAGAAATTCCCATTTTTATTCTCAATAGATGCAATTTATGCGACTGAAAATCTGGCTTTCTGTTTCATTCAACGCAATTTTTATTACAGTGATTGTTGGCCCTATCCTTCGTCATTGGCAAGTGAACGACTACATTCAGAAGCACATCACCCCCACACTTCTTCCAGCGCTGACGGCTCTAGCCCAAGACCGGCCAGCAGAGCCTATTCTGTGGCTGGCGGAGTACCTCCGCCGACACAACCCTAACGAACCGGAGCTCGCACCACAGCCGCGGGAAGAAAGAGAAGATAGAAGATGTCACACTCCCGTGCCATCAGAGGAGTCGCTTGTGAAGTAGTGATTTGCAGAATAAAGATATTAATTTTTGTAGAACGTATTTTCCTTTTGCTAGAAGCTAAAAGGCTTTCTAAATGGCATTTGTGTTATCAGCACAGGAGTAAACGATTGTTCGATTTCGATTGTACTGGTATAGTAGGACACCGGTAACCGGTAACGTAGGTACCTTGTCTCTGTAAACGTATGTCTCTATGTATAGGTAGGTACCTATAATAAACGAAGTTTCAGTTTACAAAATTCGCTGTTTCCTCATGGTCATGCTAGGTTGTCATACCGGAATGACTATGAGGATATTGGTACCTCGTGGTACTAAGGGATACGTAAGTGAAAGAGTGCGCGATCAAAGAGTTAAAATGAACCTTAATATCATCATCGTATGACTTTGTAGCTATCGCCTGTCTAAAAGCACAAATTTAAAAATATATTAGTTGCAGTTTATCAAAGTCACAGTCTAAACTTTTACGCTATCAATGTCATATCATATCAAAAATGTCATTGCTAAGTTAGTACAGAGGCCAAAAACTAAAAGAAGAAGACTAGACCGTGTGTAGCAAATCATCAATCACAAAACTAGTAGAGCTTGTTTATTTTGCTAAAATCTGCCGAACTTAATCACAAAATCATGCAAAATAGTTATGAATCGGACAGTGAAGATGAACTGCCATCAGGATGGAAAGAAAAATCTACATTAGATGGAAATGTTTACTACGTAAAGTAAGTTCAACATCTACGCAAACTTGTTTATGAACTTTTGCATTCCTTCCTTTTCTAAAACTTTTGCAAAACTATTTTTCAGCAATTATACAAACAAAATACAATGGGTTCATCCCATAACAGGTAAAAAGAAGACTATTCCAAAAGATCTTCCTTTCGGTTGGAGCAAAACTACTGGAGAGGATGGCAAGATTTTGTATGTGCACAAGGAAACCGGTAACATCACCTCTATAGATCCCCGACTAGCATTCGCGAAAGAAGAAAAGAAGCACCCTAACGATTTTCGACAAAGATTTGATGCCTCATCAACAGCTTATCAGGTTGGTAAAGTAAATTTTAGATTGGTTCATAATGGATGTTGATAAACAATTCATGGAATTCCCATTTCGATTTACTTGTTTAACCTTTATCTTTATGCAGATGTAGATAACACAAGCCATAAATCTTGAGACAATTTCCAAACCACCCAACATGGGTGGTTGATTTATTTAATCTTATGTTTATAAATGGTCTTAGTGATTTCAATGAATTAAATACTTTTGACTCATTTATACATCAATTATAACAAAAGTCCATCTAACTTTCAGATACTCCATGGTGTAGATCTATCTGTAAAATATGCTCTTATAACTGGTTCCAATGCAGGAATTGGCTATGAAACAGCCAAATCTCTTGCAAGGCATCACTGCAACATTATATTTGCAAACCGCAACATGGAAGCTACAGCTGAAGCCATACAGAGGATAATAAAGGATACAAATGTTTCCGAGGACACTTTGACAGCTATACATCTTGACCTATCATCTCTTGAAAGTGTAAAACGTTGTGCTTTGGAAGTTAGAAGTAAGTTTGAGTAAGTATTCTATGGATTTCATAAAATGTAAGAATGTTTTGAAGTTTAATGTTCACTCTCGTGAGTAGAGAAACACTTTGTGTTGCAACGGTTCGCACACCGTTGGAACCGTACAACAGCAGTGACACAAAAAATAAAAAGAATACATTATACATACAGAAAAATTACCCCTGTTTCCCATAAAACTAAGACCTTTTACCATCTATAGTAGATGATATATACAGAGTCAGTAGGCAACTTTTACCTTCACAAACGGGACGCTGTAGTGCCCGCTGTAGTCCTGACATACTGTTGCTATATTGACTCTAATTACATTCTTATTTCTTAATAATAATATATGAAGTCTCTTTTTTCCAGGCATATACACATGTTGATACTGAATGCTGGAGTGTTCGGCCTTCCATACACGGAGACAGTTGACAACCTGGAAACCACATTCCAAGTGAACCACCTCAGCCATATGTACTTGGCGTTGTTACTAGAACCAGTGCTGAAAAGAGGCTCTCGGGTTGTGTTTGTTTCTTCAGAGTCACACAGGTAAATACAGAGAAAAAGAAAAAAAAATTATGCTATGTAGTTATAATATTAGTTTACTATATGGTATATCCAGCCATTTGTTATAGTATGTACATCTGGGGATACCGGACAGTAGAAATCTTGGTTTTGTATAACAAACTGATTGCCAACAGAACTAATCTATACTTAAATTATGTCTGATGAAAAAAGAACAGTGGGTACTTATAGCATAAAGATGAAGCCTAGTATAAAACTTCTTAAAATATCCAGGCATTCAAAATTATTCTATGATGTGTGAATTTTTTTATTCAACATAATATGGAGTACAATATTTTTCAGGTTTGCAAGTCTCAAAAACGCATTTGTTGAACAAAACCTATCAATGAAGAAGGAAGACTACTTTGCTATGATGGCATACAATAACTCTAAGCTACTCAATGTTACTACAGCAAAGGTAAATCCACACTTTCATATATTATAAATAGACCAGAAAAATGCAATGGTCATCAGCCAACAAAAATATTGAAAAAACGTGCAAACATTGTGCGAGTGTTAAACGGAGATGCATCATCATGTGTCAAAAAAAATTATGTAGTAAGCTGTACTTTGAGTACTTAAATTCTATGCAGTTGGGATTATCGTTTTTTAAATAAATTTTTGTTCATAATGTTTTTTTTTTGTTCCAGGTATTGAGCAAAGAATGGGCTTCTAAAGGAATATGTGTGAACTCACTACACCCTGGTAACATGGTTTACACAAACCTGAGCAAATCCTGGTGGCTCTTCCGGCTAGCATTCCTACTTGTGAGGCCTTTTACTAAATCATTGGTAAGTTAGAAGACATAATTCTAGTATGTATAAGGTTTTATAAAGTAGAAATAAAGTACACATGTTTATTAAACAAAACTGTAGGACAGTTTACTAGAAGCATTCGGGACATTTGCTTCATGATGTAGCTTGCTGGATCTTGATTACAGAGATGAGCTTGAAATATATCACATACACATTATAAAAATGCTCTGGTTACAATACAATACAATACAATACAATATAACTTTATTGTAAAAAACACAAATTATAGAAATAAACAAAAAAAATAAATTAAAATAAGTATGAATATGCGTCATACAATGGGCGGCCTTATCGCTGACAGCGATCTCTTCCAGGCAACCTTTGGATGGACAGGACAAAACTTTAAAAAGAGAAGGACGGCAGATACATATTGGAAAAATATTTTGAGAAATACCTACAATAAATATTATACATACAAATGATAAATCTACATATAAATATTATATTATATTATATATATATATATATAATGTATAGTACGTAAATAAAATAATATACTAAATATACTAATGAATAAAAACATGATAAATGAAAGAATAAAGTTACGATGATGTTGACAATGAAAGGAAATGTTGGACAACTAAGTTTTTAAAGATGGGAAGGGATTTCGCATGTCGGATTGATGCGGGCAGTGCATTCCACAGCTTTACAGCTTGCAGCGTGAACGACTTTCCGTAAAAATCCGACGTGTGTATGGGAGTTTTTAACTGGAGGGATTCAGAAGAGCGGAGGGTACGGGGATTGGATAGGTGAAGGAACTCAAAGCGTTCCTTGAGATAGGAAGGAGTGGAGCGAAGAAAGAGGATATTATATAGGAGAGAAAGGATATGCAAATTACGGCGAGAACGGATAGGTAACCATTTAAGTCTGGTACGAAACTCAGATACGTGATCGTACTTGCGCAAGCCAAATATAAATCTAATAGAAAAGTTCTGAAGACGTTCCAACTTATTAAGTTGGTCTTCAGTAAGGTCAAGGTAGCAAGAGTCAGCATAGTCGAGAATAGGAAGCAACAAAGATTGTGCAAGCGCAATTTTGGTGGAAGTAGGAAGGAAATTACGCAGACGTCTGAGGGAGGCACCTGCAGCAAAAGTCTTTCTACTCACTGCGGCAAGCTGAGACCCCCAAGATAAACGCCTATCCATCAACACGCCTAAGTTTTTAACCACCTCGCTGATTTGAAGTATTGATCCATCAAAAACTACTTGCGGGAGGTTGGGCCAGTCAATCAGAGATAACATTCTTGAACTGCCTATTACTATGACTTGGGTTTTATCAGGATTAACTTTAAGCCCGTAAGATGTGCTCCATTTAAGGATCTTGCCTAGATCGTTATTGTTGCTGATTATGGCTTCACTTAACCACTCGACTGGAGCTTGGGTATATATTTGCAAATCATCTGCATAGAGGTGGTAGGAAGAAGAGAGTTGTGTAGAGATAGAATTTATAAATATTGCAAAAAGAAGTGGAGATAGAACGCCGCCCTGAGGTACACCAGCCGTCAACAGACACCAAGATGAATATCTATCATCAATACAGATGCGTTGCCGGCGACCGTACAGGTAACTACGAAACCAGTCAATTACTGTTGGAGATATGTTAAGAGAGCGAAGAAGAGCTAGGAGAATGTCATGATCGACGTTATTGAAAGCGCTACTGAAATCCAGAAGGGATAAGACAGTTAGTAGTCCGTTTTCCATTCCATGCCTTATGTCATCGGTGATTTTGATAAGAGCCGAAACAGTGCTATGGCCTTGGCGAAAACCGGACTGGAAAGGATTGAGAAGGTTGTTACTAAACTTGCAAGATAATTATGGGCATGTAACAGTATGTTAGAAATAAAATTATCGTCGAGCTGCGGATAATGGTGTAGTGAAAAAATTTGAGTGTGCATAAAAGAGATCTAAGTTTTTTTATTTTCTACTACATGCATCACAATCTTTTTCTTCACCATATGAGAGTGCATAAAAGCGGCTTAGTTTTACAATGTGTATTTTACAGTAACAACAATGATGTGGTCCGGAATGGATGAGGAAGACTAGGGAAAGGGAAAAATAGAGGATTTAGGGGAGGCCTACGCCATGGTGGCGACTACAGCTGAGGAGCTTGAAACCATTTAAAAAAAAGTGAAAATGATTGTTTTTGTATTAAGTATTTAACCCCCGAATACTCAAACGTGACTCAGAGTTGAGCACATTCAAGTCACGGTTTTTGACAGTTTTTATGGAAATCTGTCAAAAATTCGTCACTTGAGACCTGCTCAAATCCGAGATGCATGTATTCGGGGGTAAGAGTAGTAGAATAAAAGCTTGTTATTTTTATTTTATTTTATTTTATTTATTTTACAGCAACAAGCAGCAGCAACAACAGTCTACGTAGCAACTGCCGACGAACTAGATGGCGTCACCGGTCTATACTTCAACAACTGCTATTACTGCGAGGAATCCGCCCTGGCCAGAGACACAGATATCGCCAAATCTGTCTTCGAAATATCCCTCAAAATGATTGAAGAACGTGTGGGATCTGAACACATTGAGAAGTTTGTAAATAAGTGGCTACGCACTACATCATAAGTTTTTTGTATTTCATTTGTAGGTACTGGTTGAAGGTATAAAAGTTTGAATTGTATTTATTATTTCATTCCAATAGGTACAGTTTCTAGGTACAGTGTTTAGGTACCTACTAGTACTAGTAATAGGTACAATGTTATAATATAATGTTTTGTTTTTAAAAAACAAAAGTACTATTTAAGTTGCAATTTAAAGACTTAGTTCATATGCAAGTACCGTATTTACAGGAATAAAATTGATATTATTTTTAATAAAACTCTGGTTTCAAACTTTAAATTCCATAGAAGAACTCAGTCCATCATACCATGATGGTGTCAGGGTGAGGTCATAAACTTTTTGTCTACCTATTTATCATGCCTAGGTACCTACCATATATAGGCATATTCTACTGCTAGGGCAAGCACAAGATGACATCCTCGCAAACGAAAAAACGTTACATCTGAGCGTTACCTCTAAGTACGTAGGATGAATTAATATTCAGACTCTCGCGCTAATGCGCGAGAGTCCAAAAAGAAGTCGTAATTGTTGGCAATACTAAAGATTTGCGGGCGTGAATGTGCGTACTTGGTTACGGCTGTAATGTTACTTTTTTGGAAATAAATGACTTAAATGAGGCTACCAATCAATGCGGTCGTGGCGCGCACGATGTTCACAAATGTGCGATCAGCTTATCATTATGTGCAAGAAGATAGTTTAATATTATGTGCAAGAAAACAAACCATTAGTAGCATAGACGAGAATGGCATCAACTATGATTTTTGAAATTTCCCTCTGACTGACTATTAACAAGACATTTGACGTTACATCCATCATGGCGACTTTGTTGTTTGATTGACATTTGCGATCGTGTCATGTCAAGTCGAGCAAGGCGAGGTAGGCAAGTAGTTTAGTGGGGAATCTGCTTTCGATTTTGTGTTTTCTCACCATAATTTGGAAAATATACTATCAAAATTTAGTAATACGTATATTCTCGTATTAGAAATGTCTGAGTAGCAATAATTTAAGTGTAATCGTTATGAGAGAGGAGCATTCAAGCAATGTTATTTCGGACGCTCCCTACTCAACGGTCAGTGCTTTTTAGTGAATTAATTAAAAATAATTAGTAAATCGTCCCCCAAATAGTAAAAATCATGAATAATAATTGTTTATTTGTAATTGGAACCATAAAAAGTTGAGTGTACTTTGCAAGTGAAAATGGGAGACAAATTGAATGGCGAAGAATACTTTGAAGCTGGTGCTGCAGAATTTAACTACAATAATGTGGTAAGTACATCATTACTTTTCATGAAATAAGCCAACGCCAATGTTTTAACAGATTATATTGCATATTCTATGTAGGTACTGTATCTCATACTATTCGCCTGCTCTTACCATGGTACATTCAGACAATTGTGATGTTATTTATTGCATCGAATTAAGCCAAAAATACCTCTTCCTAATTCCTCCTTCCTTATTTATTTTCATTGATATCACAAGCACACACAATTTTTTTGTGTTTTTAACACAAATTTGTTAAGTACAATTCTTTATTTTGTACTGATTAAGTATCAAGGTTGCTATCTTTTATGTACAATTTCATTCAAGGTTTTCTAGCAATAGAATCGGTAAATTATATTGTAATAAGTTGCTACTTAACAAGGTCGTAGCCCAGAGATTGAGTTTAATTCATACAAAGTGCATTCAGTTGCTGTGATTTAATTAGTGTATGATATTCTGTGACTATTTGACTATCATTGTTTTGGCAGAAAAGTCAGCGTTGCGCCCTATTCAAAGTTACTAATCACACTCAGAGTCACTTTAGTAGAACCAGTAACAAGAAAACATTTTCAGCCACTTGCGTTTAATAATCACATGCAAATCACAAATGTAAATGTCTGTGTTTGCATGTCTACTACTTTTAATCCTGGTACAGCCAAAGCCATTAGTGGGAGTTAATAATGTTACAGGTCTGAAAGTTTGTATGCTACACCTTAATAACTTGACTGATTCAAATAGAACAGAATATACTGAGTTTGAGATCTGGATTAGCATTTAGCAACACAAGCAAAGATGCATGCAGAAGCCAGTATAATCTTTGTTTTCTTCCAAGAAGTTGTGGGTGATTGATAACCGCTGATGCTGTGAAATTCCATAATGTAAACAAGACTGTTATTTTCATCTAAGTGTATACTAAGAACTGATAACATAAACTATGAACTAAAACAGTATATTAAATATACTATTTATAAACAGTATGCCATTAAATGTTAATGGTCTACTGTTTCTGAATCTTTTATTAGAAGGTAGGTACTTTATGTATTTACAAAACAAGATAAGTTCTGAGCCAGTTAAAATGATATCTAGCTTTCAACTGCTACTGATTAAAGATGATGAAAAGTATGTACATTGATCACCATCATCGTTCTGCCCTTATCCCACTCTATGTGGGGTCGGCACAGCATGTTCTTCCATTCCCCTCTGTCGGCCGTCATCTCTGTATTCACTCCTTTCTTACCCATATCCTATTTCTCACAAAACTTTCCTCGCAACATGACTTTCCCTCCTAATGACACACCCTTATTTACCATGCTAGGCTATTACTTCACAATCTTTCTGTCACTGGCATTACTTTCAAACTACCCCTGATATCCCCTTATCCAATTCTAGTCAACCCACACATCCATCTCAATATTCACATCTCAGCTGCATGTATTTACTCTTCTTTCATCCGTCCCTTTGGTTGCCCAACACTCAGATCCATACAGTATGACAAGTCTTATGATCATTACATCAATCACAATTCTATATAAAATGATTTGTCGTGACTGACTGACCTATGATAGACAACATAAATCCTAAACCGCTAGTCCTAGAGGCTTGAAATTTGGAGACTGCATACTTTATTGCATGTAGACATACACTAAAAGGTTTTTGGAAATTCTACCCTTAAATGTGAAAAATCATATTGCTTGAACTTTCAAACTTGAAACTTAGCATAAATACTCTTCAATAAATTTAATAAAGTTCAATGGTAAAATATTTTCAAAACTACGCCCAAAACGGGGTGCAGGATTAAAGATTGTATGGGAACTTTTTTAAGGGTGGTCTGATTTGCTTGACACTTGATTTGGATTCTTTCATTACAAAATAATAATGAATTTAGAGGATTGCCAAGGAAGTGAAACGGGATGTCAAGGATGTTCAAACACGAAGAATCTACTCTATGTGAGTGAAACCATAGAGAGTACTAATAGGTAATTAATTACTAATTATTGAATAAAAGTTTACCAAATATTAAGTTATCTATCTACAGGACTGGGTTAAAATTGCTGTAACTTCTACAAATCATACTGACCGTATACATACTGACGTATGTAGATGTTCTAGGCTAGTTCTAGATCTAGGCTATCCAGATGTTCATCTACCTACATACAAGTTCAAGTTAAATGTACTAGCTGTACTGTAATGTACATTATGCAACTTACCTTTACTGCATGCTAAATACCTGGACATAAGTAATGGTTTTAGTGTCTTGCAGAGGCACTAAGGTTCAGTTTGCAAGGTCAAATGCAAATCAAGCTAGTTCAAGGATTAGCAAATATAAAATTGCAAAATGCAAAAGAAATAATTGGGCTATCTAAAGACCATTACAAACGGTCTATAGATAACTCGGCTGATCCAGATCATCAGAAGGTGGAAGCAGATTACTGCATGAACATCTTTCATTGATAAAAAATTACTGTAAATATATGATCCAAGCTCACTTAATTACAATAACTTTTGAGTTGACTTAATAGTCTGCTTTGAGTCAAGATGAACTTGGCATGTACCTACTAGTAGGTGGCATGATTCTCGCGATAAGATGGTATCTCGCACGCATCATTAACTTCAAGCTACTTAAATCGAAGTAAATTATTCCATGAATAATTTGTCGACCTCTGTGGCGTGGCGGGCGAGTGCTCGACTGAGACGCAAGAAGCGCGGGTTCGATTCCTGCTGCGGAAGAAATGTTTGCATCCTCTGCAAATATTTTTTCCGGGTCTTGGTGTTGTAATATTATGTTTATAATTATGTATTAACAAAAAAAAAGTATGTAGTATTCTATCATCTGGTTCCATAGTACTAGCTTTGCTTACTTTGGGGCTAGATGGTGCTGTGTAAAATGTCCACAAATATTTATTATTTATAAATACATATCTGTGACGATATCTTTACCGAGTTTATAGGTACTTAAAAATCTTCTATGCAAAGGAGCCTTCTTTCACCAAACTGTATATTTTATCACTGTTTTCAAAATTATAAAGAGGCTTCAAGGCTTCCACACAAACAAGGTCAATGACCTAACCCTGGCCACAAAAGAACCAGTGATATTGTGTATTGCAAAATGCATAAGGCTAGTCTGCTTTCAGATAAGGATAAAGCCCAGTTATCTTTATGGAAATCAACAGGTTATGCGACCAGCATTCACCAAGCAGGTTGATGCGTTATCATCTAATGTAGGTTGATATAAAACTTGCGTTGCTGACTGACTGTCGTACATCGCAAATATTAGAGAAAAGTCCTTTGTTGGTCTTGGTTCACAAAAAATCTTTCTCAAGCATCCTTTTGCATTCAATAAGTAATGGTTTTAGGAAAATTCAATGTGATTGCAACAGGTACACTGCTAAAAAATTAATAAATAAATAATACCCAACAGTCACATACATAGTCCTGATCGAAGTCCTGATCCCACACTAGGGATTCCCTATGTCGCCGGTATCAGAAACTACGAGTACGATGGTACCATAATACCCAGACCTGGAAGAAATATTTGCAGAACATGCAAACATTTCTTC
This sequence comes from Scotopteryx bipunctaria, assembly GCA_949320045.1. Taxonomy (NCBI): domain Eukaryota; kingdom Metazoa; phylum Arthropoda; class Insecta; order Lepidoptera; family Geometridae; genus Scotopteryx; species Scotopteryx bipunctaria. The sequence goes on along the minus strand of OX439450.1, from coordinate 3,479,972 downwards.
CGCAGGAATAAATACCTGAAAAGGAATCCCTAAGTTTGAGGGTAGGTTTGATATTTATATGCTCGATGGATATAGGTTGAAGTTTTAACGAATCTCAAACAAGCAAGCGAAGTCGAGAGCGTTCTAATAGTGTGCACCAGTAGATGCAGTTGTTGAAAGCTGAGTGAAAATCGAGATTTGTGACATCGTCCCCATTACATTAACTTGATTATGAGCACAGAATCCTGATATTAATGCGAAACTTTTTCTGAATATATAGTTAGAACGGTTATAAATTACTCGAACGCACCAAATGATGTTGATGATCAAAGAGATAATTCTATTGCTATAAACGATTAGCATGTTAGCTAATCGTTTATAGCAATAAAACTTCTAATAAAGCTTCTATCAAACTTACCCCCGAATACTCAAACGCGCCTCAGAGTTGAGCAAGTCTCAAGTGACGAGTTTTTTACAGATTTACATCAAAAACTGTCAAAAAACCGTGACTTGAAACGTGCTCAACTCTGAGTCGCGTTTGAGTATTCGGGGGTAAGTATGATAGAAGCTTTATTTGACACAACGTTACACAAGACACAATAAGGTACAAAAATAAATAAAATGAAATCTTAGCTACTAACAATAAGAACAAAGAAAAGACACGACTTACAAAAAACATATACTAAAGTAGGTAGGTACCTTATACTTCAGCCAAACTGGAGATACAATTTATGTAAACAAATCGTCAGTACTTAACCTAAAACTTACTTTTTTAATACATGTTTATGCAACTTTTAAGTAATACTAATAGTTAAATTAAGATGTAAAAACTAATGTTGTGAGGTTTATTTACCTAAAACTAAAGATTTCATCGTATTAACGAAAAATACGCGATGGTTTGTTTACATAAATACGAGATACATCTCGTTTGACTGAAGTATTGCTAATTAATTTAGGTAGGTGTAAGGAGGTCTGCGCTGTGATGAGTTAAAAAGGACCTATTAATACTCTGCGCCAACAAGCGCGGACCAACGCTGGTTTTCACACTGGGCCTGAGTTTCAGTTTGCCAGATTTACTTAATGTAAATCAAAGCAAAAATTTACAGAGTAATCTTGGTGTGATACTTGACAATGCACGATTGCGCCGCTACGCATACAGATCCTATGGCTTCGGAAACCTAAACATGACGACATAACTACCCAGTACGAGATTATCATGACTTACATGATCATAAGTTCTGTCGCGGGAAGTAAAAAATAACATAGCATTGTTCACCATTTTCTATTTTGCCAACAGTCGGCTTCGATGTACAATCTTTGGAGAAGAATGAATAATCAACACAAAAGTATCACACAGATCTGTGAATCGGTACCACGCGAGCGATATTGAAACTTAAATTCTATACGTGAAGACTGATTTTAATTTGTCTAAAAGGTTATTTTACATTGCACAGACTGTCAGTGATATAGCCTGGTACAATGATAGTCGATCCCACGCGACGCGAGACAAGACAATGCGATGTGGGGCAAGCAGCTGACACAATTTAATTTGCTCGGCGTTCTCGTATTAATTGCTGTTTATTAATATAGCCTGAGGCCTCTCCGGTTGAATAACGATGTCTGTTTTACCTAACCTAATAAACTGTAATGAGCCTTTATATAAATTTCTTCATTTGTTAGTTGAACTGAATCAATCCTTTGGCGGTTATTTTTCGGGAGGTTTTCTACCTTCTCATGATAAGCAGAGTAATTAAATTTTATTATTTTAGCTCCAAATGCTATGTAATTCAACATACACTTTTGCTACTAAAATGCCCAAAGCTACAGGCGTGTCCATAATTGTAAAAAATATATGTTAAATATCATCTACTTTTTATTGCACCTGTATTGGACGTAAGTTTATCTATTTAAGTTGCATCTTGCAAGGAGCCTGCACGTCGTGCATTATTTATTTCGTCAGCCCTGGGCTTGCAGCATCTGTCGTTGCGCTTCTGTCGATTGGGAAGAAAAGCTATGCAACCCTGTATTGGACGTAAAATTATACTTGCACAATGTAGCTAGCTACCTACTACATACAGTGATGTTAGGTTTGGGTACTGTAAAGTTCGAAGCACTTTACCTACTTCGTCAATGTTTACCTAGTAACATATTTTATCGCTATAATCGCCTAATAGTTTCATATCTCTCTCCTCATATCGTAATGTTGAACCTACGTGTAATTGATTATTGGAAATATTTTCTTAAGTGTGAGGGAAAGCCTTTTAATAATAATTGATCAACAATAAGAAAATTTTCCCCATCACGATAAAAACTTCAATTTAACTTTATAGTTAAGCTTTTATCTTTTAGAAAATGGCTTTTCTCAATCTTGCTTTTAAAAGACTTTTCAGATGTCAATTCAACGCATAGGGGTTAGAATTTTAAACAGGCATCGTAAAGCTTCAACGTAGTGTAGGTAGCCATTTTTACATCCTCAAAGGTCGCATGTTAAAACGAAGATATCGGTACCAGGGCACCAGAATCGTTTTGGATCGCGTGAACATTCCCCCACTGCCACAAACCCACATAAAGTTGTAGTTTTTGTAGGTATGTCATCTAAAATCTGCAAGCGAAAGACTCGACACAAAATTGCTTGTCAAGATCAAGGCGCTGGCTCTTCCGAAGAATAAAACAAGTATTTCATTTGATGTCAAATAGTAACATCAGAAGTTCATGGACTGCAGCCTCATTTTTATAAGTGCAGCTAAACAAACGATTACTAATAGATCTCAGTATGGAATCCCTTGTAATAAATATTTGAAAAATATGAATTTCGTTGAAAAACTCTCGTAAAAATTAAGTTTTATTGAAGCTTGTCTTACTTTAGACATTTTCACGCACACGGAATGTTATTGGCACAAGTAAGGCTGTACCGATCGCGTGATTATGGCAAAACCTATCTACCTAGTCTACAATGTTCAGTGTACAGTTTTGTCAGCCAGTTCGTTTCAGTCTTGCGAAATATTCGCTGGTGCGGCTGTTACTGCCTTTGTCAGGCCAATAACTCGATTAGAGGTTTATGATACTAATGCTTGTGGTTGTGGATGACTGGAGGAACAAGGTATAGGGAGTGAAAATCAAAAAGGCGCAACCTAGAGGTTCCTTAAGCCTTAGAGGGCTATGAGTATTTTGGGGCTCTCAAGTAAATGGTAGTTTCCGCGAAAAAAATAGCAGCTCTTTGTGTCAAACTGTGTTCTATCGCGATTCGCGTGTTGTGTAACTGGACTCGATTTTAATGATGTGAAATTCGAATTTATATAATTCTTACTTGTGAAACATAGATGTGATGACACAGCTTCAAATTATAACGTGAAACTACTCCAATATGAAAAAGGTTTGGTTTGCAAAAAAGAAACCCAAGAAAACGGTGCGTGTTCACATCATGAAATAGATTTAGCGACGCACTAATACTGAGCATTGCACACGGTAAGATAATATTCATTTCGCACTTATTATCATCATTTATCATTGAAATATAAATATAAGTATGTAGGAAGTGATGTCTAACATTTTTCCCTCTGAACACTTCTTTTGATATTCAGAAGCAATTGCCAGCCACTTACTATTGATTAATTTTATTTTTCTTCTCTGTGTTAAATATTTATGTCCCACCCACTTATCATGAATAATTGTTTATTTTAATTGTCTCGCCATTATCATAAGCGAATGATTCATCTAATTCATTCAAATTTCATGCCAGTAGAACATTTCGCTTATATGACTATACCTATATTTGAATTTGATACTGCATTTAATTTTATGAAAGATCGTTTTTGTAATCAGAATTGTATGAGTATCATTGTTCTTAGATTTATAAATGACGAGTAAAATGGAAGGCCTTTTATGCTGCTGTCAATCTATGATATACCATCACTCCACTTACATCATCTAACCGTTCTAGTCCAATCGTCTTTTTACATTATTCGATTGCAACAACTAATTTCGTGTTACATCGATACCAGCAGCATGAACATCCAAGAATTTCCATCAAAACGTAACGTTCACTTTGCGTAATATCTAATAGCTTTTTACCGATTGATTCCTGTCATATTGTGGTATTGATTGCTGCAAATGTATAAGGAACGTGTTACATTATCGCGTTATTGACAAATCGGTAGCACACTGTCTGCACGATTTATACTCTACCCCCCGGGGAAAACTTATTACCAACTAGAAAAATATTAGTGAGATTGACGACGTCATAATGGTAAATACTACACTATAGGTACCTACTTATATCAGTATTAGCTTTTGTTGTTTTATCTTAGTCGATATTTTAGTCTTTCTTGTTGTTAAAACTGTTAAATACTACGTCAGTACAGTGAATGCAGTCTTTAAAAACTTAGGTTGACGTCGCAAAGCTAGCAAATCATGCAAAATGGCCACTCAACTATCACTATTGCCGCGATCATTATTATGATGAAGCCAAACTGCTAAAGAAAATTTCGCCAGTTGCATTCAATGTTTTGCCATTTGTTTAAATGGCGTATAAGTTTCTAACCGCAATCGGCCCGCATTACCATTGATTGGCCATAATTTATATTTTCTTATCTATAAAACGTACTTTGGTAGACATAAAGTTAAATCTTATTATATCCTTATAAGGCTGCGCTGGAAATAATGTGCATTGGTGTATGAGAAACTTACCAACGTTAATTGGAGACTTTCTTCGTAATAAAGCCATGAGACCTTAATAGGTTTTATGTCTAATTTTCTCTAAGATTCTTAGGGATAAAATAGTACAAGGTAGTCAGTCAATATTGTGTTGCCCCTTGAAAGTATGTATTTCAATTGAAGGATTAATATGTTTTTAAATCTTAATATAACCATAGGTGTTGATTCAAAAGTCGAGGTATGAAAGTTGACAATGACAATCATGACAAGATTTTTAGAATATGCTGGTTGTTTTTGATTCAAGTATCTCTACAGATATTTAGTCATTCGCTTTGGCACACCTTTCATTACACGTATCCTAACAGAAGGATGAAAGCATTGAAAGTCTCTACTTGTTAATCGAGCCGGGTTCCGTTACGTGTGTATGACCACACTATTCTAAGCAATGGGGTAATTAGTCACTTTCTCCGGTCATTCTGTACTACCGGTTCAAGGCATACTATGCATAGCCATGGGCGTTCGATATGTATTTAGATCCAACCACGAGAGGAAACGATTTTACTGGTTTGATGATTCGTGCCTGATGAAATCTGTCACGAAATACACATATTTGATTAGTAGAATGCTAGAAACCGATTGCATATTTATGTAATTAAAATATAATGAAATTATTCTATCAATGAAATTATTAATTCTGTAAATTATAATAAAACGCCACCAAATATATTCATTACGGCCCTACAATTTGCCTTGAGCAAAAACCTCACGTCTAGTCTAATTTATTTTCAAGGGCGCTTTTAGCTGCGTGCAAACAAATATTGTTATTTACGACCTTATCACGACCGACGTTGACTTCAGAACAGCAAATCAACTTCGATGACGTTGACTATTGATAAACTTCTTTCAATCAGTCAGTGACTTCTACTTATTTTAAAGTTATGTAGCAATTGATACATTGAAATCATTTTAAGTTTAAATTATATCTGAAGCTATGTACATTTTTTTAACATCCACATAGTTCTAACCCCGCACTAGAATTCCCTATCGTGTGGATCAAAATTACGAGTACCATGGTACTACAACACCCAGACCCTGAAGATCATGATGGAACCCGACACCTCTCACGTCTCAGCCTAACATTCGCCCGCCACACCACCGAGGTCGTCAAGATTTCAACGTTTTGGTCGTTAGTTAAGTAGAAACCAAAGAAACGATTAATTCATCTGAAAATGTGATTCAAGCTATAAACAAAGATAATTAAAAAGAGATTTCGCCTACATTACTGCCTTAAATAAAGTGCCTATCCAAGTTTTTGCTAACTCGGAAACCATAATTGGCGTGCAACAAATAAAAGTCAATTGACGTGTGGGCTTAATTTCCTGTGTCAATTGTGAATCGCTGTAATAAAACACAATTTATTCGGACGAAGATTACTGCAATTGTCTTATTAAGAACGGATAGTAAAAACGCAATTATAACCGAAAGTGTTACAATAGAAAAAGTGGTAACTGTTGTTTACATTTTGAAACATTTATTATTCATTAAAATTTTCTTATTGGGCAAGCAAGCTATAGCTGCAAATCTTGCACAGATCTTGAGCCCTGTCCCCTCTTTAGCAAACTGCCCAACATAAATACTATCGGTATCTATAAACTTTCTCAGAATACCTTAGTTATTAAAATAATCATGTCATCCTCTAAACATTCATCATAATGAGTAGCCCATGCGATGAATGCGATAAAGATTGAATAACAATTTTACGTAATTCACTTAGGCATCCTTATCATCCCGATCTACATTAGCAGTATTATTTAGCGGGTATCTAATGAAGCCGCTAGCTGATCTTTGGCTTTGAGCTAAGCGTTTGATAGAGTGCTGTGGGATCAAAGATGAATCACGATTTATGTTTCAGGTAGAAGCGATGCCTTATTCAATCGTGGGATGTGATATCACTTCACTACCGGTCACACTCTTATTTTTGTTCGATAAAATACATAGGAAGATACGAACATAAAACATGGTGATGATTGAGATAAGCTCAATTCGGGATCACTGCACTTTAAAGTAAATTGAACCGAGAAAAATGAAAAATAAGTTAAAGAAGTCGATAAATACAGTTTCTAACTTGATCATCAAGATCCATTTGAAATCAAATACAACATACTTTTATTTTAATGGAATGTCAAGTCATTTAAGGCGAGCCTTGATGAATAGCTCCGGCATTTCAATTATAGGAAAGTTATATAAATATTCCCACGTATGAAAACCTATAAACGTTAAACGAAGATTTCTTATAAGGATACGCAAAATTATAAAAATAACTCGATATGGTTTGATTAAACGTAACAGTTGTAATGTAGAAAGCAGAATAATAAACAAAATTAATTACTTCCTTACCCGATCAGTCCATACCACAGTAAGCTAACAAATTTTGCAAAGATGTTTTTCTTTCCTGTGGATATGGGTGTTTGAATGCCAGTTATGGGCAAGCCTACTCCGTCCAACTAAAACCATCTCAGCAAAAGTTGCCTCCTAGCCCAGTATAAAACGTCTAGCATGGATGGTAAACAAACATGTTGTTGTGTGAAAACACAGCAACTCATGGATACTGCGAACATTTTTTTATATATCTCACTGAACCAGCAACATCCTTATTTCGGTAAATAGAAAACATACTTGTTCTAGATCATTATTTTTTTACTCTACTTGATCTCGACTAGACAATTTATCGCGGTGGGATACGTCCTGAACTCGAGTGTAACCAATATGCATCGATGTGTGCCTTGCGTTAATGTTAACAGAATGTAAATATAACAGTAGGCAGAATTTACTCTTCCAAACTTTGCATTTATCGATTTTTAGAATTCCGTACTCGCAGGGTGCCAACGGGACCCTATTACTGAGCCTCCGCTGTCCGTCCGTCCGTCCGTCTGTCAAAGGGCTTTATCTCATGAACCGTAATAGGTAGAAAGTTAAACTTTTCACAGAATGTGTCTATCTTTTGCCGCTATAACAGCAAAATAATAAAAATAAAAGGAGCGCCCGTACAAGTTATATTTTAACAATGGTTACCCTTCGTGTGCGAATTCGACTCGCACTTGGCCGGTTTTATTTTACTTCTACTGCTCGTCTCTTTCCGAACCAGCTAAAGGATTAAAGTACCTCAAGTAAGCTTCTTATTTTTCTAGCTCTGTGTACGTAAAGTCCTTATAATGGCTCCCAACATGATGAATTGATTATTATTGCCATTTTATAGGTCTCAACTTTATTTTATTTGGTCAATGTATCTATTATATAATTATATATTCAAATCAGCTTAAGCTTTTGCTGTTACTCCACTACGTCATAGCGGTTTCTAATGTGGTATCGACGAGCGCGTCCGGTCCGGGTTTCGTTTCCCCGCGGCGACTGCGCTGCAAGGCTGTAATGACCAGTTTTAAATACATAATAGCACCTTGACTTGTGATCTCAGTTTATATTTCGTAATAAATAGGTCAGAATTTTTCGCTATTACTTTTATGTTTCAACTTTAAACAAATCGGTGTTAGTAATATTCGAAAGATAGGATTAGAATTTAACATTTCTACAAAATTATTTATTAAGAAAAAAAAAATCGCCGTCTTCAAATAAATTCGTAATCGATAGCGAGAACCTTCTCGTTGTAATATAACTTCACGTTTCCTGTCATACTAATGGACGACTGACGTTTCAATAACAAACCGTTTAATAAGTACCTACCTAGTAATTTTCAATGTATCATTTTATAAATTATACCCAGATGTTCAAAATAATTTACATGATACAAAAACAATTTGGAAGCACACTGTTTTTATGATACCTACCAGATAGAGGACGATAGTTCGCATAAGAATTTAGGTAAAGTAGGTGTCGGTCAATTATCGTGTTTCGTGTCAAAAGTAATTACTTTACCGCTTGTTTTAGTGAAATGAGCGACATACATGACACTAAGTCGACCTATTTACCGTTAGGGGATAGGCAGACGCTCGCGTCGTTTACTGCCACTCCCCACGAAAGCCTCGAAAGTACAAGAGACCAACCCTTTGGAAACACGCGAAATTTTCTCCGGCGTTTGAATGACGCAAACCAATTAGGTGTCTGGGTTTCCAAATGTCATATAAGCTACTAGCTGCCGCCCGCGGCTTCGCTCGCGTTGTATCCGGATAAAAAATAGCCTATATGTTAATCCAGTACATGTATTATGTATATTCCAAGTTTCATTCAAATCCGTTCAGCCGTTTAGGCGTGATTGAGGCACAAACATCCAAACATCCAAACATCCAAACATCCAAACATCCAAACTCACAAACTTTCACATTTATAATATAAGTAAGATTAGTACTTTTTTATCTTTTTTTCTACACACTATTTACGAGTGTGTTGTTAGTTAGTTTTTGTCATTTGCCGTGTTTGTTTTCATCCTCTATTTCCCAGCTGTAGGTCAATCATTATGCGGTAAAAAACTGTTCAGCGTTCATTTTTTCATCCATAAATCTGGATTCTCGGATCAATGGAAAGTGTTGCGACATGGAAAGTTTCGATCTAATAGGAAAGTGTTAAAAATAGCACAATAAAGCTTACACCAGTTTATTGAAGCGACTGCAATAGGCGATGCTTTTTGCTCTTAGAGACGACGCGCTCTACTTGCTCATTTCTATACGCTAATTTTGAATTTAACTCTTTAAAATTATCTGTGACTGTAACAATGTCATGTCGTCTGACTACGAAATATTTTTTAAATTCGTTTAAAAACGTACAATTGTATTTGGACATAGCTCCAACATCCTTGACAAGATCAATAGTTGTGTCATCTGTGGTATGCCCTTATACCCTAAGGACTTTGTTATGATGACGCAAATAATGAATTACCAGTATGTACTTACACTACTAACCTGAAAACTTTCGCTCTTACACAATTGAACCCCATCAAAATAACTTGATTATGTGCGCACGAGCGTAGTGTGACACTCACGAATTGTCCAGCAACGATTACATGAATTCATCTGGTAATATCTCCCTGAGGCAATATTATGTACTATATTATCAATTGTAGGCATTGTTTTCTAATTACATCGTATGCAAGTTTCGACAGAAGTTTCAATACTCCTACGCATTTGGCAATTATTTATTCTACAAAAACTTAATACATTTATTTAGAAAAAAATCGCTTTTATCTAACAATCTAGAGCAGATAAGAGTTTCTCTCAAATACTTGACAATAATCATCACGCAAACGAAAGTTACGTATGATATCGTTAAATTATTTATTTATCGCTGGATATTACCAGATATACCTACTTACAACCGATTAAGTCGTCAACTTATGAAATTGACTTAAACGCATCCAATGGAAGTAGCGATTTCTTTTCGATCTTCCGGTTTAATTTCACTCGATGTTGATTAAAGTTAAAACCTCTTACAACTTTTAACTGCATATATGTACGCTGTCTCATAATTTGCCCTCGGCAATAATTTGCTCCCATATTGAATTGATAAATCGTTTGCTATTTTTCTTCTGTCCATTACTGGTGAAAGTGATGTTATCCTATCACATTCATAGTTCACTCATTTGACACCTTCATCAATCAGATTTTCATGACAGTAATTTAGTTAAGTAACGATCGGTAAAGTTTTATAAATTGTGTTGCAGGACAGCGATTTTACATTGCTTTAACGCTTTCGATCTATTACTTCCAAATATAACTGTCCAATCAAAAATATTTTATGGCCGTTGCGCTATAATTTGATGCTATACTACCTCTTGTTTGCTTTTTTCAACACCAATTATATCGGTTTTAATTTGTAATGTCTTCCGTCATTTTATGAGCATAAATCTTTTTCTAAAAAGGGTTCACGTAGTCCCCAAGCATGGGATACTGCCAACTTCCCTTTCACACCTCCCGTTACACATTCTTTAAAATACTTAGTATTTTAAAGCTGCAGCATTTTTTAAATATGCTCTACATATTTTTACACGAAGTATAGTTATTTCGAAATAGATTTGCTCTAAACGTCTGTCACGTATAAAATCTCGGACGCTCGGCGTCAGATTTAATCGGCGAAAGTAGTTGCGTGTTATGCGCGTGCACAGCAGCTTGATCGCCATCCACACTGCCATTATATTACACGATCCGTAAACTTAAGTGCCCCTTTTCTCACTAACATGCACTACAAATGTCAGCCAATGACACGCTCTTAATACTTAAGTTTCCTAATTAGGGTTAATTGGATAAAAACATGTATCTAGAGGCTCTACTTTATTTTGTCTGTAGTGATTTTTTTTGTTCTAGGAAAGTATGAATAGGATGTTGAATTGTCCGATCTAGCTATTGTGTCGTTTTCTGCAACGACCTTGTCAAACATAAGCCTGCTGTCACCAATTAAGTCTAAACATCACTTAGAATCCACTACAGACTACGGACATTGATTGTTTATTACGCGATCATACAACCTATATCGAATTGTGCGGGTCTAAATTGCTAGTGGTATCATTACCGCATTTACACAATTGAACATTGTCAGTTTCGATTGCGAAAGTAGATCGTTGCTAAATTGCTTTTCGTCACATGATTTAGTAAATTACTGTCATATTTGACGAGTGTGTTATGCACGCGTTGTGCAGACATGTGTGTCGGTCAGGTTGGGATTATTATGTCACTGTCAGTATCTTTTTCTTCGCTTTTTCGTTTCTGCAAGGAATGATAAAGTTACTACGTTTTTTTTTTAACTTTCTATGCAACTCTCACTCCCATCGATCGTCTCAAAACATCGTAGGTATCTCTAACATTTCATAATCTACAACTTGATAAATTTTACTTCTGCCTTGTTTAGGGGCTTCAGAATAGATAGATAGGTAAGTTCCTTTACCTTCCGACGACATCGGACTTTTAATGGTGTATATAAACTACTCGTGAATTACTGCTGTCGACTTGTGTGGGTTCGTGACTTGTCATAATTAATTAAATTAATGAAATGGCAGTTTCGACAAGCCCGGACTTAGTTGGTAATTTCAATTAATGTGTAAAGGGCGATGTAATGAGACACGTAGGTTAGTTGCTCAATACTCAAGAACTTATTTCCACATTTCTTTGAGGCAAACAAACAATATATCGTATGTTGTAAAAGGCATAGGTTTGTCTGGTTTGATAACGTATGACGTCAACTAGTTACTCTCGCTCTTTCGAAGCTTAATAACCGGGTCATTGTGTCACTTTCTTCGTCTTTCGCCACTCATACTGCCCATCCTGAATAACATACGCATTTGGAATCATAAAGCCGGCTGCCGAACCATATCGAGTTTAAAGTTGTGCAAAATATACTTTTCAAAGTTATTTGGTCAAAGTACACCAAGACAGCAACACACTCATTTTATTTGATTAGCGTGGTTCGGATACATAAGTACTTAGTCGTATTGGTGTTGAGAAATATTGATTTTATTCGCAGTTTAGTCACGGTTAGCACTCACCAGTTCACGTCACATGTAATTTATACTCGCCTGCCAAATGCATTAAGCCAAAACACGTTTGTTTTAATCACGTTGTGATGAGTCCAAAAAACTTTCTTTGCATTGTATAATTTCTCTTCCGAGTGGGCTCTTACAATGAGCAAATTAGTGTGTATTCATTTGCTATTGTTATGTTTTCTGAAAGGTCTTATTTGTTATCTCTGCTTGATCTTTGACCATTATCGTTATAAATATCAACATCGTTAGAATCATACAAAACGTTACCAATACATATTACTCTTCGTATCTTGAACACTTTCAACTTTTACAGATTAAATAGCCTTGTAAACTTAAAAGATGATCATATTATACTCTTTTACGTAATATGTAGAACAGCAGTAAACATGCTCTTAATGTCGCATTCAAATGATTCGTTGTGGTTTTGTGTGTGATTGTTGCGCAAACAGTTTTCTACATATCTAAGGTTAAGTGTAGGAAACAAAATGGTACTTAGGGTACTTACGTATTTCCGTTCCAAAAAGATGTTTTCTCTAGGTCGCAGGTAGGTTTTATTTGTTAACTTGACCCAGTGAACTGTACCTGACTGAAAAAACAAAAGAAAACGAGCAGAAAAGCCCAGCTGCACTTTAAATTAATTTACCTAGATTTTTGATATTTTTATAAAAAAAAAAGTAGTATAAAGGGAGTTTATTCGTATTACTTATTCGAGACCATAGTAATTGTTCTGCAGATTGTTTAATTAATCTGTAAAGCCGCTTGAATCCTTGACCCATTTATAGTCTAGAACAGTATCTCTAATAAAATTTGAGATTTACGCAATTACTAACTAATTATAACTTATCTTTTGAAGTCTTAAATGTGGCTGTGTTTGTGAAGCTTAATGTGTGTCAATGCTATCACAATTTACTAACGCCTACTCTAAGGTCAAAGCTTAGGTAAGTTACTGAGAAGCAATGACTGATAAGGTGATTTACGCATCCCTTTTATGGAAAGTGTGGGTGATGAAATAGACAGCTGATTTATTGACGAACAGCCAGGCAGGTATGCTTCATTCAAAATACAACAAGGTAGACAAAAATTGCCTTCAGCCTGAAACCGATGAATCATCTACTGCCTATAGAATTATGATTAAGCCTTAGTTTAGTAAATTTATTAGTTTATTAAATTCAGTATTTCAAATTTTGATTATTTTACGGCCACATTGTCATACAAATGCAATATTATTTCACATGATTGTAAATACAATAGTGACTTCAGTGAAATTCTCATAAAAACAGGGAAAGTATACAATCGACAGACCGCTGAAAGCCGCCGGGCAAAAGAAAGGCACGCCCATCTTACGCCGGCTATAGTCCGAAGGAAAGTGAGATTTCGTCTGACAGCTCTTGTCTGGCTAAATTTACTCCGGGGGTGGACGGCTTCTTCAATTAATGACCGAAATTGTATTTTGAACTTTGATAATATCAAAGTTTAAACATTTTATGTTTATATTTTTCTACGGTCCGTTGTTGAATCAAATATTACCTTGAATGAAGCTAAGCCTCAAGCTAAACTTTGCACGCTCCACTTCAAAATCGAACAATGCTACCTGTAACTACTTAAGCTTACTTAAGCCATTCATAAGGAAGTAATTATCATGCCTGTACCTAAGTTGCTTGACCCCAAAGCGAAGAGTTGGTTTGTAGCATAGCTTATGATAGATGACTCATACGTTCTTGGTGTTATGATCAATTGGGCGCTAGATTCGAATGTATATTATATATTTCATAGCTCGTTGAACTAATTTAACGGATCCGCAGAACACACACTCCTTGCCGAACGTCTAAAGAGACATGTTGACTTTTTGAAGTCAATGTAATCTAGAAACGTGTTTTGGAAAATTCGACTTAAGTATTTGCCTACACGAAAATATCGTAATATTCGTAGGCGGTGACGCCGCTGGCTGGCACCGAAACGATGCGCCATAATTTACAATGCCATCTGATAACCCAATGACTGTTTTCGTCAGGTATTGATTGCGCGTATTGTAAAATGCTGTACTTACCCCACACGGAACAAGAAGCCTAATAGAAGATCCTGAGAAGGCTGCAAAGTGTGGGATTGAGGAAGGAGAGAACACGTAGGCTGATAATTAATTTATCTCGTTACATCACGCAGTGAAGTACGCATATGACTGAAGCCTTTTAACTTCTAGGTAGATTTACTAGGTGACCCTTACAGTCATAAGCTCACACACAGTTTAACACACACAGCTAAGTTTACATTTGTTAAATACGGCAATATAATTTATTCACAGAAATAAACTTACTTACGACTAATGCAAATATTTACAAACATAATTTATTAAATACAAAAGAAAATATAAAATATACCTACGCTTAAAAACAGTAATATTTTATTCTTCAACGAGGTTTTTTCTCCGCTTGATTGTAATAAAAGTCAGGAAGAGCCTTATTTTATGACGTATTACCTATTATACAAGTACATTATCATGATGAAAGCATCTAAGTTCCTATATATCATGATGAGATCATCTCAAGTTTTCGTAACACGAACCAACATACAATACAAAACGTGTCGGAAGCAGAGTGGCGAGTGCAACACTAGAATGCAACTACAGCTTTGCAATATAATCGGTGGCAGATATTCAAGAACTGTTAACATTATAAGTTGGCTAATAATGATCGACGAGGTTGGCTTCTTTTGCATAACAAGTGCAAATGCAATTATCCGAAACTGGAGCATAACTGCTGTACAAATGACCGCTGATGATAAATGCTGTTTGATGCTTAATGATGTATGAAAAGATACGACAAAATCAGGATTCGATACGGTGAACGAAATGTTACCAAGTGTTGAAATTTATGAAACAGGCATGTTATTGAAAATATTGCATGATAATATCAAAGGCGCTTCAAACGTTTTAACTTTTAGTTTGTAAAATAATAATCTGGATGAATCTGCAAACTTGTCTCAAAGAGCTGCGATGATGTTGTTTCTTGATGCAAAAAACTGTATATGTCGCTGTTAAAATATTTGGTGGATAAACTCCTTTATTATTTAACAGTCACGCTTGAATATGCATCCATTCATCAATAACCAGTTGTATAGAGATGGAAAATTTCAAATTTCACACATTGATGATGATACTCATCATCAAACATGCGAACTTACGTAAAAGTACAAAACAGCTATAATTATTCTTTATTTTATCTTCACAAAAGATGCGCCACTTCATGTTTGGCAGATGCTCTTACACGTTACAAATTACACAATGGCGATAGATGATGTAACTTTTTTGCTCACTTTACGAAATAATTGTTATATTTTTAGATATCATGAAATAAATGGTAATGATGTTGATTAATAGCCGTCACGCCTTCATTCGACTCAATCCATCATCACTCATCTTCAAGTTCGTAACCACCGAAACTTAACAAACAATGTGTTATGCCGACACCAGCATCGACATCGAATGATGAAACGATAACTATAGCTTTAATTGTACTTCATAGTTTTTTTCTCAAGTGCTTCTGCAGAGTAATTACTTCCTACAACGCCGTTACTATTGTTGATGGTGTAGAAACTGTAATTAAAACCTTTTAGTGTTGCAGACCAAGTAAATATGCATACAAGTAACCGGTTGTATTGTGAATTATTGCTATAGGTTTAATGGATTATTTGGTTAGGCATTCATAAGTTTGCTCAGCCGCGAGGTTAAAAGCTCCCGTGCAGTTTATTGGCCCGTTTCCTGTGTGTATTCAAAGGGCCGACTGTCTGTTCGCCATTAATAAACATTGTCGTGCATCAAAGAAACGATTCTGAAGATCGTTTAGACTATTCTCGCTATATTTATAGATAAATTATATATTTCGAGCAACTACGGGAACTCTACCAATAAATAATAAGAGCTCATAAATAATAACCCAAAAAGTTCCAATGCTTAGTAATAGTGTGTGGCCTTTATTTTCCTACTTCCTTGAACGACTCCCAAAGGCTGGTTACAGCATGATTCACGTATACTACCGGTTGTTATTATTATGACGTCAAGTCAAATTGCAAGAGGTTTTCGGGCCTGTTTCTCGTTAAAAGCAAGCGATTATGTGACATTTGCCTCGTCGTGACGATAGGATGTACGCAGGTTTGCATCACAAATAAAAAGGCTGTCGTGCGTCGTGCGCATCGTTAGCGACCATCAGGTCACCGGCTGCTTGTCAATTGTGTCCGACATTGTCAATTCTACACACTGCCTCCATCGCTTTAGCAATTGATGATAATAAAACATTGGTCCACCTTGTTTACACTTGGTAACGCGTGTGAGACAGGCTCGCTGCGGTTTAATTGAATTTCAATTGCCTCGAGGTCATTTAATACATATACACCTATTTTGCTGGCTTTAAAAACAATTTTACTAAACTATGCTTCGTGAACATGCGCGCAGTCATGCAACCTTCCTTTCTATGTCGACTGTGTGTTTGGATTATACACTGCTGTGGTACTGTAAATGCATACGAACGCTGCAAGATTTAAAATGCTGTTCACGGATTAAGAAATGTATGAGTTGTATTCCATGCAATATATGAATATTGAAACTGTTAAAAGGAAATTTGCTATTTAGTATTCCCATGTACGAGTAGCTTGCTTCGGAGAGAATTAAACTTTTTCTCGCAGTTCTCCTGAATTGCACCGTTAACATAGGTCATAGCAAACTTCGATGCACTGTAGACATTTTTGCAGCTTTTATTATAATTAGAGTCGGTTGAATGTTTGAAAAAATGTTGGAAACTGGTCGAGCGGCATGTGGTGACATTTACATTATGTTAACACACTGGACGAGTTACCTCTGCCTCTGGGACGTAAAAAGAAAGTAGTTACGCTCCGATGCGACGGCGTGGATATGTTTATAGCAGTGTCACTCATACACAGACACACCCTTTTTGCAATTTCTCTTGATTGCCGTTTATTGAAGTTAATCGGTACATGACATTGGCAAGTGGATTGGTTGGATTTAATAAATACTTTGGTTATTTGTTTGTATTTGATATTTCAGTTGTATGTTAAGAAAAAAGTAACCAACCCAATTCAAATCTTCTTGATTCATAAGGTAGGTAAACCTTCTGAAGATGATTTTTGCGAAGATTAAAGAATAAAGATATGTAGGTAAAGTTGGATATGAAGTAATTCACGTACTTAAACTGGTTAGTGTATAGTCTTCAATAGCGGACGACTTTCTCTTGTCATTTTGTAATTTGACTTCACTAATCTTTATCCTGAAGCCTTAGATCCTTGCAAAAGTGAGAGCAATAATCCTGAACCGGTCGTTGACTGCCGCCCACACTCAGCTTTATTTTATCGATCGCTCGCTCCAGCGCTACAGGAATTGTCAAATAAACTATTTTATTTACACCTTTTGATACCATGTGACGTCACTTTCCGTGACATTTGGTAATCCAATTAATGCAAATTGATAAATCTGGTCGAACTGCTTATTTAGGCATCGACTATCACGTGGGCAGACGTCAGGTTCTAGTATCTGTAAGGTTTCGATTGAATTCAAAACTTAGGCTCGTTGAAAACTGGTAACTAGAATGCTAGACTTTTCTTTTCTTTTCTAATATTGCTTTGTATAATACTGATTATAAATGATCGTGTTAACTTTCCACAACTTTTCACTGTCGGAGATATTTATGCAATAAAAAATATTTCACAAATTCATTCGCATACCTCCGGGACGTGCGTCGCGCTTCAGTAGCAAGCGTGGTTGGAGAAAATATGGAATGTTGATTTGTAATCTCGTGTTCCTTGAGTCCATACCATAGTATGGACGTATAAGTAATTTTTCCTAGATAAATCTAAACAAGTTCATTATAGACCTTTTGACTAACATTTTACAGATCAGAAGCGCGTCAATTTTATCGCTTCTTGGTTGACGCTTTCTTGATCATAGCATGGATTTTTTTCTATTGTTTCAATAGTCATATTCAAATTGATTACATAAACTTTCGTTATTCTGATAAAATTGCAAAGTGAAGTGCAACAAACTGCAATAGGTCGCACACATCTTCGAAGGTGCTAGGTATTGTGTGCAGGAGGCAAGGCACGTCTAGCTAGTCTTCGCAAAACGTGACGTGAGCCAGCCTTGGCGGTCGGCCCCGGTCGGTCTGACTCGCTTGCCTCCGCCATCTGTTTCCATCTCTGTTGCGCTCAATGATTGCGCTCTTCGAATTTCCACACGCCATGTCAGTAAAACCCGACTCTACCTTACACGGCATTTTCAACGAAATAGCCTCTATTTTATAAGCAACACGGTGTGATTTATCTTTGTCCTCACGTGCCGGTTACGATCGGTGCCTCTGTTTCATTGTGTATAGTTCTTTCTCTTTCCCAAGAAACAGCTGCCTTACGTCCAGTATGGTAAAAGCGTTGGAGTAACACGGACTGTTATCTGGTTTTTACATAATCGTCATCGAACGCATCGAAAAATTACGACGTGATCTGTTTGCTATTTACAAGTAAACGTTGATTGCAAGATATAGCTGTGCAGTTTTGTGACCTGTTTTAATTTTGAACGAAAACAATCGACAAGTTTCCAAACTGGGAACCCGGTACGAACGAAGTCATTGGTTATTGTTTCCAAAACAATTGACTGAAACAGTGTAATATGACTAATGTTGTATAGAATACCATAGGGAGAGCGATTACGAATACCGGTGTGTGCGTGTGTTAACGGCCCAGTGATTCTGCGGGTTCCGTCTCGAGTGTCCCAGGTGCAGTTGCAGCTGTTACGATTGAGCACCTAGTGACTAATGGAGGATTCAGTACGAGTGTTTTGGATTGGTCGTCATGCTCGCGGTTGTGACTAGCGGCCAACGAAACCAACAAAACGGCGACAATACAGGCAGCCCCAGACCTTGCACCACAGGTTCGCTTTTCTAATACAATTTATCCATCAGACTTCTAGATTTCAAAGCTGGCTAATTGCCTGTCGAAAACTTTTGTTTATTTATATTCAACGATTTACCGGCAAGTTTCCAAGGTAAATTGTGAAAGGGTGTTAACCATTAAGCAATCGCAGTCGCATTGATAAAAGTGCTTATGTATGAATGCAAATATCTTGAAATCATTAGTTTCAATAATGTTTTCAACTAGGTACAGACATACATATTGACGTATTTATTAACTTAGAAACAGTTTTGATCTAAATATAGTTTCTCTCATCGTTTAGAAACACGATAAGCTAGAAGAGTCACAATAACTAGAGGATAATGCTTCTTTTCTCGAATAAACAATATCATCTGTTCCGTAACTCGCTCATCGCGATTCACTGCCATAAGTAGCAATAGATATGACTTGTGAATAAAACTGCCTATGGAAAAATATTCAATTGAGTATTCGTCAAACCTCGTCCGGTGTTGCTAGGAAATGACTCATTCTAGAAAGTATTCGTGGATGCCTAATATTATAAGCGTGTGATACAGGATGGCTCAGCCACATATTTAACTATGACAGGTGTATCAATCAACCTACCAAACTAGTTTGAAGACATATCCATCGGTAGCTGATATACTGAAGGCTCGTAGGTATATTTTTACCGCTCTCTACTGTCTGTTTATTTTTTCTGATTGTAAATCCTTGATGTGTCGAAACGACAATGCAGTTTGAAAGTTGAACATCTGCTATTTTCACTCCTATTTATACATTTATAATTTTTATTTTACGCTGTTTTATTTTTTAATTCAATGATTGGCCCCTTTACCTCTTCTATAAAAAGCAACACTAGATTTTGCAATAAAAAGTTATCTTTGATTAAGGAATGTATTTAATTCCATGTAGTTTAGTTTTTTGTTGTCAATTGCAAAAATTGCGTTCAAAAATTTATCGTCGATTAGATACGGGCAAATCAAAATTATATCTTCAAAACAAAGAACTTTGGCATCTCATATAATCACAATAATTATATTTGTGAGTTTGGCAGTTACCTAACCTAGATAAAAAGGTTTATGACATCAAAGAAACAAATTATAAAACGGTAACAGTGTTTAGCGTAGTTTTTATTTTAGGTTATGTATTATAAACTTACTTTCCTGAGCGGATTCGCTCACATTGTACCTGGAAAAAGTAGCCTAGAATGTTATCGGACACCATAGATCCATACAAATTAATTATCATAATTTGTATGGATCTATGTTGTCCAAAATAAAGAATTTATTATTATTTTTAGGTATATCTTTACAATCTCAGCTTCTATGAGAGCCGGCATTGTAAACAATGAGTACGGGCCTAAGCCAAGTGCGTATTTTTATCGAATAAAAGTCGACTAAGGGATAGTATCCTCTCCAACATGATGAGATACAATAAGCAAGATTCCCAAGGAGGGTTGACGTCAGGGAGGCGGCCGGTCATAAGATGATGATGAGCATTGCATTCGCACTCTAGTAGAATATCATTGAACTATGGTGAATCATTCACATCACACTGAGAATCAATTCGATTAAAGTTCCCATTAAGCAAAGGATGTATACCGGTTCACATCAATCTTCTTTTTCCTTTATTGTATCTTTTGTGACAGGTGGTCGCTTTGACTAAATAAACTGCATCCGGTAAACTGGTTTCGAATAAATCAATAGTGGGTCAAACGTCAGCTGCTTTAATCCTTTAATAACGATGTCCCAATATCTTATCTTAGCATACATGTATACATATTATCGCGCCCGTATCCTTAATGGGGTGGGCAGAGCCACAAGTAAACATAAGAAAACTTGCAGCCACTTCTGATTTAGTCCTAAGATGGATATTGTGAACCATGGTGACAGGTGATCAGCCCATCGCCCATATAGATGGTCCATCATGTTGGAGAGGATACTATCCCTTAGTCGACTTTTACGACATGCTTGGGGAGATAAGCAGCTGGACCCATTCTGTGCTTTTTCTTTACTTCCAGTCTAGCAGAGAGTATCTTAGCAAGCATAAAAAAATCTCTGTTGGACTGGGAGTAAGGAAAAATATAGAATGCGTCCAGCTGCTTCTCTCCCCGAGAATGCCGTAAAAGTCGACGAAAAGATAGTATCCTCCCCAACATGATGGTCCATCTATATGAGCGATGGGCTGATCATCTGTCACCATGGTTTGTAATATCCATCAGTATCCATCTTAGGACTTTGAATCAGGAGTGGTTGCAAGTTTTCTTATGATTACTTGTGACTCTTCCCACACCATTAGGGATACGGGCGTGTATGCATGTATAAATCCAAAACTTTGTGAGGATGTAATTTAATTACATGTTTGTAAATCACGGTGGTGTAAAGACTGAAAGGATTTTAATAAAAGACTGCTTTTTATTCGATTATCATACGAGTAAAGCCGCGTAAAGACGTTCCATCCAATATCTTATCGAGGCAAAGATCAAGAATCTATTTAGAATTCGGCTTACTTATCTATAAATGAATATTAATTAAATGTTTATCCTAGATAACATTTTTATCGCTTTAGAATAACGACGTTGATTTTTGTTGCTCGTTCCATTGTGACGTTAAAAAGTAGAGCGGCAAGTTTCACTTCTCTATGGTATGATAATTTTTTTTGTTCAAGTCAATTTCGAGCTCATCAATCCATCGTTGCCAATCGCTACAGTATTTATGTATTAAAAATTTATAAACGTCTTTTAAAAATAACTTGATGAACTGTTAACTGTTAAACTGCTATAATCGTTTTATTGAGATTCCCTACAGTTTTGAACGGTAGAATGTATCAGTAATATAGAAGCTGGTATAGTCATAAATTATTATGCACTTACATATTTATGCAACTGCCTATTCCTATTTAAATAGAACATGGAAGCTGAGACTTGTTTAGATGACGATAAAACTCACGAAACGCGATCGATTGTTCACAGAATTTAAGGTTTCCGCCCACTACCGTGTTCTGTTCAAAAAACCCGTACTGTTACAAAAAAGAAAGCCAACTTTTGACGAGACTTTTTTGTGACGTAAGTAGTTTGTTTTTGCCGGAACGTTGACGGAATCGGAACGGCGCAGTGGGCACATCCCTACAGTAAAGTTGCTTGTCACTTCTCTTGTGAGCAACGTACATAGCACTGCAACTTCATTAACATAACTTATAAAAATGATTTTATAGTGGTATACGGAATTAACTTGTATTATCTTTCATCGCTCAGTATCATTCTAATACGGTACACGCAAGAAAGATTCATACTGTAGTTATACTATAGCAGTACACAAACTATATATAATACATTCATACATACATAATTACACGCCCGCATCCCTAATGGGGTGGGCAGAACCACAAGTAATCATAAAAAAACTTGCAGCCACTCCTGATTCAAAGTCGTAAGATGGATATGGTGAACCATGTTGACAGGTGATCAGCCTATCGCCCATATCTTCGATCAAATTTGATTGAATACCCATATAGATGGTCCATCATGTTGGAGAGGATACTATCACTTAGTCGAGTTTTACGACATACTCCAGGAGAGAAGCATAATATTACAACATACATAATTTTCTAATCGTTTATCTTCAGATCTTGTTTCATAAATTATACTGAAGTAATTCCTTTTTCTGTCTTACATTTTCCGGTTCTCGCTCTGAATTTTAATATTCAGTTGTAAGAAAAGTTCTTGTACATTTTACGCTGCTGACTTCTGTTTCATTTGAAGATATTTATTTTATAGGAATCTGTGGAGAGCACTGGTGGTTTGGTAGTAGCGGCCACGCCTTCCGATCCTAAGTTCGCGGATTCAAATCCGGTCGTGCACCATTGATTTTTTTTGTTCGAAAAATTTTTGTGCTCTATACCAGTACTCTGTACCAAACAGTGAAGGGAAACATCGTGAGGAATCTGACATGTCGCAGAACCGTAGAAAGTTCGTAAACGTGTCAAGTGCATAAAGGTGCATTTTAAAGCCTTTCACCGCACTGGTTCGAAAGAACTAGTGGCACGATTATAAGTAACATAGGAGTCTGTGTCACAAACAAGTTACGAGCTGTCAAGTTTCGTTTGGTCATAGAGAATGAGGGGCCAGTATGGTGAAATATGAATGTCTCATACCTTGATAAGTATACCTTAGTCGAGACGCCTTTTTTCAAAGCGAGTAGATAATGCATACATAGCTCATAGTTTGTGATGTTGCCTAATACATCCTTGAGTGTCTTACCTATATGTAGTTAAATACTTTAAAAGCTCACATGTTTGTTCATAAAACACGAGGACAAAATAAATAATTTCAAACCAAATATGTACGTAAACTGGAAGTGTAATGTGCATTGATCAAGGCTTTAGTACCTTCCAACCTGAATCTGCAGAGGCGTTTATCGTGAGAGGTGGCCTTGTACCGTCTGCGGCTGACATTGCAGTGTTCGCTGAAGCTTTTGGTTCTGGCGAGACCTTAACGCTTACGCAATCCTAAATGATCTCATAGTTTCTCTACTAGTCAACTGATTTTGATTAGGCTTTAATTTATAAATTATTTATGAAGTTTATTGCTATAGCTAGTTGGTACAGGAAGATTAATTAATTGCTGAGTAAACGCACTGTGCGATATCACATCGGATTGGACAATTCCAACAGTCTACATTGTATGCTGTTTGCAGCTGTTCCGTTCAAGTTTGTTCAGCACGCGTAACGCGGTTGGTGTTAACGGCGCTTTCTATCTGTTACGAGTATCGCTAAATGGCCCCTATTTCTCTCAGTAGTCAGTCTAAGATAAGGGATCGCTTAATTTAATTTTGCTGAGTAATCCGATTAAACAAACGGCATCTTCTCCGCCTTTTGGTGAGCGGACCTGTTTTCTACTTGGTGATTTACTTGACACCTCGTCTCGGCTACCTAGTGTCTCCGATTTCTAGTTGAATTATTTAAAATGCTTGCTATTCGAATTTATGTGTTTATCGATAAGTCGCGCTATATATTCCAGGTTAATGCCAACAACCGCATGCGAAGTGCTGCGGTTGCCATCTACGGTGCATTCGTCTCGAACGGACGTCGACCTGCAATTTTCTAGCATTTTCAAGAATTCTCAACAATTTTCTAAAGCACCAACTGTTATTTATTTGGTCTATACTTCCAAATTGTTATATCATGTTCATTTATATAGAGTAACTTATATACTCTTATAATTGGAAGAATACGTAACATTCCTATTGTTACAAAACTCGTATCCCAGTGGGTATATAATTATGTCACTAAATAAGGCATCAGTCACGACAACTCGACGCCAAGACATAAATAGAAAGTGTCAAATGCTTCGCATTCGTTCGCCACGCTGAATACCATAGAAGCTGGTCGATGTACCTTCCTAATTATGTCCTATTAGCTACATATTTAGAATCGTTTACGCATGGTTATGTACCGTTGGATCGTACGCTTCTTTGGTGACTTGACTTGTGTGTTGCACATACATCGCCCTAGGGTCGCTCACTATTCATATTTTGTTTCAAGGAATGCAAGGTTTATTATGAAATTTGGGGTAAGGTCATCCACTCGTTTCTTTCGGTAGCGAATGTAGCGATCATGCGGTTCCTTTTTGCCTTATCTTGGTCGGGAAAATTCTCTTGTTGTATAACTTGACTTAAAAGTTATATAGTAGTATATAGGGCCAAAATAAAGAATCTCAAACCAAATATGTAGGTACGTAGACTGGGAGGGTAATGTGAATTGTAATCAAGGCTTTAAAGTTTTCAGTTACTGCAATAAACCCAGCTAGCATTATATCTCTGATCTTGTTATCTATAAGATTCTTCTTTGAGTTCATTTTCTATTAACCTAATTTTCATTCAAAAGTACTTGATTTATAACATACGGTGCTTCATGAACTTGAATTTTTTTGGTATTATAATTTCATTTCATTCTCAGTTTATGTCATCCGGCGGTTACGTGTTAAGTAATCGAACGGTATTGTGCGGGGATAAATGATTTCCGTCGTGAAGGGAGATTTGATTGGACATTCGCGGATGGGTCACGTTCCATTGAACGAGACAAGGATACCGCTCATGCAGAACGGGCGGCGCGCGGCGCGCTGGTCAGTAACAGCTACGCCTTACACTGTACATATCTGTTGCCGACATTTGATAACGTTGTTATGTTCTAAATACCTTTAGATGAAATCTCAGTACGAGGCAGGTTATACAATCCTAGAACTATAGACTCATCCCCACTTCTCTTCAAATGTTGGTATTGGTAACACCTCAGTCTTGAATTCGTGCTCACTGTTTGCAAAGATGGTTTGATCGAGAGAACATTAGAATTCGAAACGCGTTGCTTTAACGAGCTGCACAGCAAATACATGTCTTCATTTCGTGTTACATTTGTCTAGGTTGTCACTTCGTTACGTGAACCCTCGTTCATCATACTTGGAAATAAACTAGAACTGCATATAATCCAATCATTGTTTCAGCGTTTACTTTGAGTGCACAACCAGCTATATTTACATAAATGCAACTAACAATGTGGGTGCGTCGTTCGTGGAACATATTGTCGTTGCGATGTCTACGACCTATTGTGGTTCATACACTACGTTTGGCTCGTTTACGTAAATCATAACAACGGAGTGAACGCTGTTTAATCAGTTTGTTTTGATATGAACATCTGAGCTCTGAGGTGGGTGTCTCAAAAACATTGTGACGTAAGAGGTAGTGTATCGCCTCACTTAAACATAACTGTGGAACAGAATAATGCACATGATCTTTTATAAAGAAAGCAATTTGAAAACAATGCAAGGGAAACATAAATTACCTACCTTCCTACAATCCCACAGGTTATATTTTCCAATTCTAATATTCATTCCCATTAGTATTTAAATGTTGTGTCTAATAATGATTCATTATGGAAGCTTTCACATTTGAATATGTAAAACAATGTATTGAACCCTCATTATGTCTCCATTTCTTCATCAATTGCTTAACAAACATCATTCACATGGGAATAAGTCGTATTGATCGCCACTGAATTATTTTCCGATTGATTTTTATTATTGCTACTAGTATTGGAAAGCATTTTAATATTGCAAAGTAGGTCGATGGATCCAATCTATCACACCGCAAATCTTAATATCATTACAATTACATCACATCTTAATAAAGTATTGTATGATATTGAAATAATGATCATAATGCAGAATCATGAGGTACAAAAAATTGGAATGGGCTAATTCTAATAATATATAATGTGATTCGTGTTGTAAGCAATACCCATATTTTGCAACCATAATCTAAATTAACTTTGGAATAATTAAATGCTCATAAAGCATATTCTACGCTGACTCGATACAAAGTAGTTTTGTTTGGCAACTTAGTTATTAGATAATGATGTCTGTCTTATTATCTTTGAAAGGGGTCTTTATTTCTTTAGTGTTCTATGTTCTAATGCCTATGGGCTTTTCTTTAATGGTTTCAATTCAAGGAATTGTTTATTTGTGTCATTGACTACCATAGTTCATAATATTGTATTTTTCGTTTTTAGGGTTCCGTACCTACCTGAAGGGTGCCAACGGGATGCGTCCATGTGTATTTCTATTGTTGTTATAACAACGAATAAAAGAGGGTCCCATACAAGAAAATTTTATAACGTTCGTAATCGTTCATCGAAGCTACCTGTTTAAAAAGAACATTTACGACGGTACGGAACCCTTCGTGTGCGATTTCGACTCGCACTTGAATTTTTTTTATAAATTCTCAACTTGCTGTTTATTCATAAATTGAGGTACATAATGTAATTGAAACATTTTATTTTTATTACAGGTAAGCAATATCTGATGATTGCTCTACATTCCTCAACTTAAATGCACGTGAGTTTTTTACGTTAACGGTCTAAACTAGGGGTTTGGTTCTGCTAAGTTTAGCGGGCTGCTAGCAAGCCATTATGAATAACGTTTTTTCCTAGCAGTGCTCTAGTAGGCTGATAACGGCCCGCATAGTTTTTATGAATAAAACTAAATATTTTTCAACTTACTAGACATCTTCCTTAGGAGAGCTCGTGACGTTATTTAAATTACTAAAGAATAGCTTGTACTGCTTATACAAAGGGTCACCGGTGACCATAATACCATTGAATCTTCCGTGGTGTCGCGTCAGTAGGAGCTATAAGTAATTGAATTACCGCCTCTGTCTTATAAATGGTTTAGTGGCCCGGCCTTTACTAGTCTCACCACTATCATGACTTTTAACGAACAATGCTTTAGATTATGTATTTTCAGATAGAAATAGAGAGTGTTTTATGTATAACCTTGTTTCTGTAATTTAAGGTACATTTTCTCTTTAGATATTGTAAGTTAGATCTAGGGAAATAAGGTTATCAAGCTGCCGTAGTTCTTGCATTGTTATTGACTTCTTAGATATAACTTTACATCGACCGCTGTATACTCGTAAATAGGCATGTTTGATTAAATCAAGCTAACTGTAGTCATTGAGTACCTACCTTAGTAATAAGTAGAAATTAACGTTTTAATAAGTAAAAGTCTCTATGAAGCATTTCCAAGTACCTACACAGACACATGTTGAATACCATGAAATACATTGTAGTTGGAATACAAACAGCCACCGGAAATGGGCGATGTCGTCTGTTTCACGAGTTCATCAATCATTTTAAGTTATATTTATTGTTACTCTGTAGGGCTTCAAGCTACTCGATATCTCCCCTGCTGTTTTAGAGAATATCATAAATTGTTTTTATGTTTTCCAGAATTTAATAGCACCCCTCGGTTTACTATCTGTCCAACTTTCATCGGTCATTTTTGTTTGTCTCTTAAATCACATTGTAGGCGTAGAACCAAACAAGAATACAGCGGACCTATTATTACTACCAGCAAATAACTGCTGTGATACCGGAGACCGGACGTATTACTAACCAACCATGAAATCGTGAAAGTTACAATTAATATTGTGCAACAACTTTTATGTATTTGACGACGTAGTAAGTATTACATGTGTTCGAAATATCAGAAGAAATAATATTTCGCGTGACAGAATCAGTGATGATAGAGCCAGTTTTTAATATTTACTACTATTCTGATGATCTTGTACGAATGAATGAACTTTCTAATGGTTTCTACCTCAGAGCAACAATGCATGCGAACCGCGTAAAGCACGAGGTTTTCACGAGAAATGTGTTTGGAAACGCATGCCGAGAATTATGCCGTCTATGAAAAAAATATTAAAAAGGTTACTATTAAAAGAGTTATCTCGATTGATGGACCTTTGACTGGATAAAAGCATCGTTAATTTGTGTTACAAATTAAAAGTAGTTGTAAAACCGTGACAGTTAGGTATATTTCGCCAAATGAGTTTAAAAATCTTGTATCCTAAATTCGTTTGGATTATCTTGGTAATTGCTGAAATTATTTACTCGTTTGTTGCCTGCATATCGTGTTTATCTTGTCTACATTTTCTTTGTTATTAGACAACGTTTGACAATGCCCTCCACCACGGACGTTACGGGGATTTGGTTCCGGATGCAAAAACATTTTAAATGTGAAACCGAATGGTTTTTGTGCATCTGTAGGTTACTCGAATTAATCGGATATGCTTCAATCAATTTCAATGAAACTTGTTTACCTGTTATGCATGATTCACCATAAAGTTTTAAACAGCGAAATACCTAATACCGTTGCAAAATATTTTTATCTTATGAGAGTAATATGATACCTTATTTTGTCTGATAACCTTGATATGCCACACGTCTCGCAAGATATTTTTGTGTCATGTATTTAATTTCAAATGATGGAAGTGTGCTCCAGACAAGAAATGTTATAAACGAGCAACACGAGATTATTTTCCAATTCTGTTTTGCCGCTGCTATTGTACAAGTTTCTTATATATTTTCCGGCAATATCGGAAAATATTGTTATTAGACCCGAGGGCATTGTGTGAATTGCTGGAAGTCACGTCTCCACATGTTATTGCACAATACACCCACTTCCTCACGATTTCCTTCACCGCTACTTTAGCACTGAACATCATTCTTAACTTTATAGTCTGTACTTGTGAGTTCTGTAGAATGTTTTTTAGTTTTCCCATCCGGGAGCTTGTGGTGACGTCACGTCATAGTGCGCGCCCGAACCATGGACCGTGACGCGCCGCTTCCGCCCGACCGTTTCCGCCTTCCACAACAAAATTATGTGAACTCTGCTTAATAGAAATAGTATTTAAAAACTGATTGAAATTTGTGTGATTGAAAATGTCCTAACTAAAGTTAGCCTTCATCGTTTAAGAGATTTGTTTCAGTTAAATTTCTAAATGCAGTATCATAGTCTTAATTATTTATCAATTCTTCAGTAACCTGCTGATATTTAAAAACAGAAGTTTGTGGTGTTCATCCCCCATGACGACATAACGGAGAAAAGGATGAAACTTGAAAATTAAATATACACAGTACATGTGCTAGATAGCAAGCTTTATTTATCGAGTATCTTGCGACCAAAGCCGCGGGTAGAAGCTAGTAGTGATATTATATTGTTAATCTTTTTTTTTTTTTCATTTCGTTAGCAGGTTGAGCTTGTTATGTCCTAACCGAAATTAGCCTTCTTATCTTGCAATCTCAAGGTTCAATAGATTACCCATTTCAGTGAACAACACTCTGTATGCAATTTCAAAATCTTAATTATTTCTCATTCCTCAAATTTCCTGTTGATTCATGGTGAAAATATATTGTTTTGTATTGTTTAAACCATAAATTAGGTAATGCTGCGATTTGTATCTTTATCGTTTTATATCTTACTTATATTATAAATTTGAAAAGTCTTAGTTTGCTTGAAATTACCGGCGTAAAGCTCAAAACGCAACGATAGCGCGTACTAATTTTACCGGTGCTGCCATCTAGTACGAAAGTTTGTAACGATGTTTGGATGTTTGGATGTTTGTGGCTCAATCACACCTAAACGGCTGAACGGATCTGAACGAAACTTGGAATATACATGGTACATGTACTGGATTAACATATAGGCTATTTTTTATCCGGGTACCACGCGAGCGAAGCCGCGGGCGGCAGCTAGTGTTTTAATATTTCTCTCAGCTTGCAGGTGCATGTCATGAATAATTCAATCTTTGCATATCTATTTTATCGATACCACCATTGCCTAAGAATCAATTCTTAAAACAATATCTTGGAAAATTGTGTTCTTTCTTACCGTATCTTTTACTAATGAAAAAAGAATACACATTCTGTGTATTCTTTTATCGGAATAAAAGAAATGAAAAATGAAAATCGGAAAGTAAAAATCATAGATTAGACATTTGCAATGGTTTTCTCTTTTGTCCAAACTAGTAAACCCTTCTAACGTACTAAAATCTGACCGCATTCACGAAGACCTACATCCTCAAAAGGGGAAGTTTCAACCCAATATGTATTACTCACTGCACTGAGACCAATACGGGAACCGCAAGAAACCAGAGCCCGATTCTCGGCCCGTTGTCGTTTCGAGTGACATATTGCTACATGATACAGCACTATCGGATTTCGTCGTGTACTACAATTAGTAGAGTCACTTGATCATTGGTAGTAATGTGATTGTGTACCGTTTCTGGTCTACATTGATGTTTCTTAACCTGCTTAGCGTTTCACTCTTATCATTTTGTTGTTTACGGTCGTGTCTTTTGTTTTGTATAGTTTAGTAAAATTACGCGTTATCAGAAATGTACATCTACACTACTATTTTGAACTTTTTATGTTTGTTTATAGAGGGTAATCTTAGAAACTGAAATAATTTTGAACTAAAAAATCTCTCACTAATAGGACGTTATTCGTGAAACCGCGGGGACCTAACAAGTCATTGATATGAAATATGCGTTTTCTAGTTATATAACCTTTTAACTTTCTGATCTTTGATCCTGGTATATTCGTAAAGATTGTTTGGTCGTAAAAAAGAAACTTTACCAACTAACGTTGGAGCTTCATTTTTCGTTCTGTCGGCTATAAAATTTTGATCCCTCTTCTGATCTCCGACTTGCTGATAACACTTGTAAGAGTTTAAGTTTATCAGAAATTTATAAAACTTAATATTTAAAACCAAGCGAATACAGAAGGTTTACTATATGTTGTTACATAATAACCCGTAACGTAAATGGATTTCAAGTTCTCGGCCAACTCTGATTGAACCATTATGAATGGTGTATCATATAATTAAT
Source organism: Scotopteryx bipunctaria (assembly GCA_949320045.1). NCBI lineage: Eukaryota > Metazoa > Arthropoda > Insecta > Lepidoptera > Geometridae > Scotopteryx > Scotopteryx bipunctaria. The sequence continues at coordinate 3,448,718 of OX439450.1, read as the reverse complement.
CTTATCGCAAATGTCACCGTTTTATGAGTCATAAAGATTAAACCACCTACTTGCACAAATGAGTAGAAAGTGTCAAGTCTAACGAAACAATGTGTTCAAGTTTCTTTCTGTAACCTTTAAGAGACGTGACGCGCATGTGAATATTTTATTGTGCAGTACGATTTTAATCCGTTGCTACGCTGATAACGAGTTGGATTACATAGGTTTTTGAATTAAAGAGGCGTGAGCCAGGGTTCCACCGGTGAAAGTGTCCCACTCTCGGAACAATCGCCTGCCTTTCTTTGAAGTGTCACTAAGTTATATGATAGATATCTTAGGCTTCCTAGAACGAATGTTGAAATTCGTACACAACCTTTGATACTCCCGAAAGTCTACGTTCTTGTTTTAAATACCGTTGTTTGTATCATCATCCTCCTAGTACTTTTCTTTAAATAAACCTCGGTTGTTTAAAAATGTTCTGTTTTTCTTGTTCAAGTAAATAAATAGTGTAGTAAGAAGATCTTTTAAACTGCTAATGTCGACCCATATTACCTTTGGTGTCAGACGGTTCCTTATTTATACGAGAAACGCTGGTCCCAATTGTAGACTTTATAGGCCCCATGATTATAAAAATGGAAATAAAACAGAAATAGATGCTCTAAAAGTTTTATGTTTCATCAGATGTGTAATAGTGTCATGATAATTTTACGACTTGATTTAAATTCAGTGATACTACTGTCTCAGCCAATGAGAACAATAAACTCCATGATTTCTGGGCATATCACGATCACCCAAAATTAAATTATTAATACCAATGAAACATTCATTTTTGATATAATTTTGGGATTAAAAGTAGGAATATAGAATGCGTCCAGCTGCTTCTCTTCCCGAACATGTCGTAAAAGTCGACTAAGGGATAGACCTCTCCAAAATGATGGACCATCTATATGGGCGATGGGCTGATCACCTGTCACCATGGTTCACCATATCCATCTTAGGACTTCAAATCAGAAGTGGCTGCAAGTTTTCTTGTTTACTTGTGGCTCTACCCACCCTATTAGAGATACGGGTGTGGTAATATGTATGTATGTAAAAGAAACAAGACCCTCTCATTTGGTTACCTGAAACGTCAAAGGTGTTAAAATAGTTAATGTGACACAACAACAGGAATCTATTTATGTTTTGAGAGCAGCGACCTACTGTCTAATACGCTTCATTCAGCTGTGGATGATTCACTGGTTTTACTATGCTATTTTCTGCGCCTACACTTCAAGTCTAACAACTTCTCTTTGCTATATGGCAGTAGTACAAAGTTTTTACTCCTATATCAAGTACTTACTCCACTCGTACTACTTTGACGGCCCACTTGAACGTGCCGAAAGTGATACTATTTATCTTTTGGTATAAACACGAGTTTTTGTGTGATTTCTGTTTAAATTTTTTACAAGGTTTCGTTTTATCTTTGTATATCGTGTTGCAATCTTCTATTGCTGACCTATTTGATCTTGTTTCACGTGGCATTGTATTTGCAATACGTTTCTAAGCAATTGTGATTCATGGGTTCTCCAATAACTTTACTCTGACCATTACGAGTCATGTTGAGTGAACGTTCAAAGTCGTGTCAAAAGTTAATAGCTGGACTAACTAGTTCAATATGTGATTGATAATAGTATTATTTTAATTTATCACGACTAGGTTGTTTGACCAATGTATTGTTGAAATATAAACTGTACAAATACTAAAGTACAGAATCAGAATGACACAAATAGCGGACGCAAAAGGTACTGGTGAGTGCAGTGACTAGGGGCCGGTATCATTAGTTCCGTTAAGGGGACATAAAGCGTGTCACCAGTAGACCTAACTAATGTTTAGTTGCGTGCTCTATGGGTACCGTAGAGGTCGAAATCTCTGGATGAGGTTGAATTTGCTTTATTTCACTGTCTAAATAAGTTTTGTTATAAGTATAGTTTAAGTTTTTCTTGGTTTTTATACATTTTTGACTATATGGGTGATGTAGGTCGCAAAGCGACAAAGCCCATAAATAAATTAAAAAAAAATTCACTGTCCTTAGATTTTTTATATTCATAAAAAGCGATGCTTAACTGCCTGTAAAATTGACTTGACGGGAAAACTTTTCACCGTCCGTATAAAAACTTTTATAAAACTTATAGTACCAACAAAGTTTGTTTACTTGTACATTAATTATATCTTCTCATCGAAATTGTAGCGCGTAATTTGAAATGCGCGTAATGTTTGAAATTTTAATTGAAACATGATTTCACCTAACGTTACCAACAATGAAAGTATAGGTACCTACCTTGAAAACAAAAATAGCACTTCGATCCTTCAAAAACCGACCTAAGCCTGCAATGTAATTGACATTAGAAATAGTCCCATTAATACGATATGGTTATTTAAATTGTCATATCAGCATACCACTGGTGCATCTTGAATAGGCGTAAGTTCCTATTCTCAGTCACACGTAAACACCAATGAAGGCATCCTTATGTCGATATTATGATTCACACTTGTGTCTGCTTCATTAAGCTGGCGCCTGACGTCTTTTGACGACATCCAGTCACCGACTTCTGAATCCCAAACATCAATTTTACTCAAGTAAATGTGTTGTGACTTATGTGCTTCTGTGGATGTATATTGTTTACATCCATACATACATATTAACACACCCGAACTACAAGTAAAGAAAAATATTGTTTGGTGTGTGTAATAATTATTATGCTACATAGATAGGCTGTTTGAACGCAATCAACTTGTTGAGTAACTATGACTTTCCGTTTTACGTGATATTCTTACATTTTGTGCTTTATTGAATCGTTTCTTAAAGTTTTTAGGATTTGATCGTTTCGACTTTAACATTGATCTCAAAGTTTTCATTTCCTAAACCTATAATATAAATTTATGTTAGTAGTAAATTATCTCCGGTCTCCATGATCGATTTCGTTACTTCCTTTTATGTAACGAGTAGGTATTGTTTCCTGTACTATCTAATATTGTCTCCTTTCTTCATCAAGCTTTTCCTATTTTCTTTTTGCCCATTTCCTTTATGACGCGATTCGATTAATGTATGACTTTTCTTTAGTTATAAACTAGGTCCCAGAAATTATTATTAACCAGGTTTATAACTGTCAGTTATGAAATTGTACCCTTCATTTCAATTTGCATACTTGATCACTTCAATTTCAAATTTGAACAGTGCAACTGCTTGCTACATAATAAATATTCTACAAATAATGTGTTGTTTGTTTAATTGATACGTTTTGTTTCGGCCCATTGTGAAAGATAATTATTGCTGGCGAAACATTCCTGGCAATTACGTGTTCATGTATTCCATTTTTAACTGGTCCATGATTATTTATTGCGAAATGTCGAATAATCTTACAGCTATGTATTTCTTACCGAGAACCTCTTTAATCAAGTGTAGTTAATGATTATACGTCACGTACTTTGCTTTATGAATTTTCATTGTTGGTTTTACATAAATATTTTTGGTTTGCATCTGTGTATTAATATTTTAACATTTCTCTACTACGAGTACCTATCAGCTCTTGGACATCATTCACGTCTCGAACAAAAAATACCCAAAAAAAAAAATGCCGGCCAGTAAAAAAAAATGAGTGTATCTTGTAGATAATTACATTTTGATCATTTTTTATTATGGCAACAAAGAGCTACGATCAACCATCGCCGTGTTATCTAACATTGAAATAACAAAATAATGAGTGAATTTGAAAAAAAAAACACCCTGTATTATTATATCAATCGATAGTGTTATTGATAGAAATCAATTCCTGGATACAAACACACTACGGCAAATCAATGGAAATAGTTTATTTTTGCTATTTTTTGTATGTCTAGGTTGTGAGTCAAAAACCTACGGTATACCTACGCCAAGTTGATTGTGTTCAAAGGTAGCTACTAGATATAAATAAAAAAAATAAAAATATTGACATAATACTTTATTTTGAGTGAAATATGAGTGAAACAGGTAATAACAAGCACTTTTCGACGATCTTGCATTGTTTATAATAATTATTAACAAATATTTATATACTGATGATATCATTTACAGATCCCCGCGCGCGCACTGGCTAGGCACGCGTCGAGCTCCGTAAAATTTAATCAAAAAAATATATTTTAGTTACTTTTGAGTGTTGAGTTATACATAATAGTGATCTACGAAGTACAGGCTACATTTTAAAGTAATTTACTTGGTGAATCTTCAAACGAACAGTGAAATAACAGTGAAATAAAACTTTTGTTTATCTTGCATACAGCAATCTAATACTAACTATTACAACAGCTGTGACAATGTCGCCCGTTTCTAAAAATTGTGGGAAGTGTAAGTCTGTCATAAAGGGAAGAGCTTTCCTGTATTGTTCGGATTGCAATCTACACTTTCACATTGAATGTAAGAATTATGAGAAATTGTACTACCTCATGGATGCGGAGAAGAAAGCTAAGTGGAAGTGTGACATTTGCCGCCGCCGAAATCACTTGGCCAAAAACAAAGATATGACTGCCTCCTCAGTTTCTAAAACACCTCCAGCTCGCACATCAACATCGGAGACAGCTTCACCAAGGCAAGGGCCCGCGGGAAGCCGCGCCACAGCGCCGGCGCCGGCGCTCCCGGCGCCCGCGGACTTGCTAACAAGCGACGACGACGAGGTCGATGACCCCTACCAAAATGTTACTTTGAGAAAGTCACGCAAACTCAGCACTTGCTCTAATGACGCTCCTTCTCAACAATGCGAGGCGCATCACGAGATCACTGTCGCTTTGAAAGAGTATATCAAGCAGGAAATGTCGGCTCTCACCCAGCAGTTGCTCACCAAAATGGATAGTCTCGCGGCTTCCATTCATAATTTCGATACAAGATGCCACAAAATCGAAGAAAGAGTCACTGTTGTGGAAAACCGCCTTGATGAGCGTGACGAGAAGGTCAATGACCTCGCGCGAAAAGTAGACCAGTTGACTAACATTCTAAACGACAAGGAGCAGGAGTTGTTGGTGACGGAAATAGAGATCTCAGGCATTCCCGAGTTGAATGGTGAAAATCCCGTCCACTTGATGAACCTTGTTGGAAACAAACTCGGCGTAAACATTTCGGCGAACGATGTCGTAAGTGCTGTACGAGTCGGCGGGCCCCGCCGCCGCGACCCCGCGCCCACCCCCGTGACCCGCGAACCCTCGCGCCCTACCGCCGCCGCCGCCGGCACCGGCGTTCCCGCCGAAACGGCGAAGGTCGGCGGCGCCGCCGACGATGAGTCCGGGCCGCGCCTGCTTGTGGTACGTCTACTGCGTCGTGCCCAGAAGGACGAGTTGCTGCGCGCCGCGCGAGTCCGCCGCGGCGCCGACACCACCGGTCTCGGCCTGCCCGGCCCGGCGCGCCGTTTCTATGTAAACGAACGGCTAACTCGCGCCAACCGACTGTTATTCCGGCGTGCGAGGGAGGACGCCCGCCGCCTAGGGTGGAAGTTCGTGTGGACTCGGGACGGCGCTATCTTGGCGCGCCGGGAGAACGGCGAGCCTACGAGACGTATACGTTCGGAGGAGGACTTGGTGAAGGTTTTTGGTGTGCAACCGGTTAGCGACTAATAGTTACACTCTATTTTTACGCGCCGCGTTACATTCTAGTATGTTGCAATCAGATCTCATAAAACAGTTCCTAAAGTGCAATAATAGTATTATTAGGCTTAATTTGAGTGAAGTTTTTGTTGTTGTAGTAGTTTATTTTTTATGCTTATATTTTATTGAAGGTTTAATTAGGATATTTCTCGAAGTTGTTATCTGCTGTGAAGTTTTTTATGTTTTTTATAATTTCTTAACTGCAATTACAACCGGTAGATGTCTCTGTAAGCTAAATACTCCATCTTGTACAAAAAAATTGACGTGGACGACGATGACGACATTATTTGAATTTTCAGATGACCATCATGTCACTTGCTTGAGACTACTAGTTATAAACTGTAAATTTGACCGTGTTATTTATTCATTTGTCATCAAATTCATTAAAAACAAATACCTATCACTCGGTTTACTGAACAAGGGGTCGTTAGGCACGAGACACGATGAGTTCATAGCAGCTATGTTGCGACACCCGGTGGACATCATGGCTATCAACGAGACCTGGCTGCGGGAGGGCGAGGAGGCGCGCGCGGCCGCGCTGCCCGGCTACGCGCTGCGGCACGCTCCGCGCCGCTACGGCAGCGCCGCCGGCGGCCGCCAGCGCGGGGGCGGAGTCGGCTTTTACATCAAGCGTGGCGTCAGCGCGCGCTTACTCGCCCACCCGGACACGCCTGGCGTAGATCAAATGTGGCTTCGTCTTACCTTAAACGGCCTGAAAATAGCAATAGGCACAGCATACCGCCCTCCATGGCAAAACGTTGAAATCTTTTTAGATGCACTCACGGATACAGTAACGTCTCTATCAACTTTTGACCATATAATTATATCGGGTGATTTTAATGTAAACATTTTAGAACCTCACGCAGACACGAAGAAAATTACAGATTTTTTAACTTGTTTTGGCTTCGTTCAATATGTTAAGGATCCCACACACTTCACTGATCATAGTGCCACATTGATAGACTTATTGTGTTCTACCATGCCACTTATAGATGTTGTTGCGGATAACATACCAGATTTGTGTAGTCATTCATTTATAACATGTAAGCTCTCAGTAAAAAAGATTAAACAACCACCAGAATGGATTATTTACAGACCACTTAGACACATTAATTTAGAACTTTTTGAACGTGATCTTGAAAAAATTAACTGGGCTGGATTTGTTTGCAACGACGTCGATAAGATGGTGGATGCATTAGGATCGAATATTTTGAATTTATTCAACAAGCATGCACCTACTAAAAAGGTTTTATTAAAAAATAGAACGCCCCCTTGGATCACGTATAACATTCGGGAGATGATTGCCACTAGAGATAAAGCCCATGCACGCAGCCGTACATCTAACGTTGAGGCTCACACGAAGTACTACAAAGAGTTAAAGGGTATTGTCAATAGGGCATTACACGCAGAAAAAGAAGCTTATTTTAGTAGTCATATAAATTTAAATTCAAATAACCCCCGTGTTTTGTGGAATAACATTAAACAAAATGTTGCTAATTTTAAAACTAGATCTATTGATCTGCCAATACACCTCCAAGATCCCAATTTGATAAACAATCACTTTTTGACACTCCCTGGTAACAATAATGTAAATATAAATGACCTGACTTATTTTGAATTTAATAGACACGGTCCATCTGTTTTTAAACTTCAAAATATTAATGAGAATGAGGTCTATAAAATCATTCGAACCTTTTCCACAAATGCAACAGGCATCGATGGAATGTCTATGGACATGATCATGTTAACTCTTCCGCAAACTCTCCCTCTAATCACATCCATAGTAAACACTTCAATAAATTCAAATATTTTCCCCAAACTCTGGAAAACTGGTATTGTTAAACCTCTGCCCAAAATCAATCACCCAAATTCTTTAAAAGACTTACGCCCAATAAGCATATTACCTTTCTTATCTAAAATTTTAGAACGAACTGTTTGCACCCAAATGACTTCTTACTTAGAAAAAAATAACATCCTACCCGAAAAACAGTCAGGCTTTAGAAAGGGTTATAGCACTACAACTGCGTTATTGGATGTGATGGACGAAGTTTTATGTGCTCAAGATAAGGGAGAAGGTACTATATTAACGCTATTAGATTTTTCTCGCGCCTTTGATACTATAAATACAACCTTACTTCTATCTAAACTATCTTATTATGGTTTTCATAATGATACAACCGGATGGTTTGCGAGCTATCTTAGTGAACGCTCGCAAATTGTCCGGATTAGTAGGCATGATGGCACTATTGTAGATTCAAATGAAATGCCTGTGTTGCGTGGTGTTCCCCAGGGATCAATATTAGGACCCATCTTATTTATTTTATATTCTGCCGATATCATTCACAACATAAAATATTCGAAATATCATATCTATGCCGATGACGTACAATTATACACATCTTTTAAACCTACAAATATGGAACTCGCTCTTTCGGGACTAAACAAGGACATAGATAGATTAGTGGATTGGTGTGGAGCAAACAGTTTACACTTAAACGCCAATAAGACAAAATATCTTGTCCTTGGGTCTAAAAATCAAAGAACCCAAATTATTTCGCAAGTTCCTAAAGTAAATATAAAAGATGTCCTCATAAATCGCGCAACCGAAGCCCGCAATCTTGGATTACTGATGGATGGCTCCATGCACTTTGAGGAACATGTACTCCAAACAGCTCGTAATTGTTTTTACCGATTGTCTGTTTTATACCGCGTACGTGACTACCTAAAGACTGACATACGCATAACTCTCTGTGATTCCCTAATTTTATCTAAATTTAATTATGCTGACAATGTTTTCGGAGAATGTCTTTTAGGCCGCTCGAAAAAACTTATTCAACGTGTCCAAAATGCTTGTGTCCGCTTTTGTTTCCCCATCCCACGTCGATCCCATATTTCTCCCTATATTAATAGCTACAAATTTTTGAATATGTCGTCACGTCGTTCACTTCACTTCGCAACTTTGCTTTTCGGAGTAATTAAAAGGCAATCCCCTATTTATTTGTATGAAAAACTAAATTTTTCGAGCCGTCAAGCTCGTATGGCGGTTCTTTTAATATGTCCAAGCCATAGATCGACCGCATTTCGTGGCAGCTTTCGCTACGCTGCCACGAAATGCTGGAATAATCTTCCACCTCCGCTTAAAAACTTAAATACATTACACAGTTTTAAAACAAACGTTAAAAAGTACTTTTTAAGTGTACAGTGTGATTCGCCGTGATTATGGTCGATCTTTGCCTTGTTTTCTTTAAATTTTTGTTTTCTTTTGGTTTTAGTTTTGTTTTTGTTAGATTTCGATTTTTGATTTTGTTTAGAATTTTTGTTTTGTTTGTTGAGTATCGTTATTATTATGTAAACATAATATTACGGATTGTAAAGGGTGTGAAGAGCGTGTGTTAGCCAGTGACGCGCTCTGAGGAGAGGTGCCACGGAAGAACAGCGCTGTAGTTGCTTCCGGGCTCTTGCAGCACATGCTGAGTGGTTGCCTTTTTGGCTCACAATTTGTTATTATTATTATTATTATTTTTTTGTTTTAACTGTGTTTTTATTTGATTGATTTTTTATTGTGTTTTTATTTGTGAGCCAAATAAATAGTTTCTTTCTTTCTTTCTTTCTTTCTTTCATTTTAATGCTCATTTTATGAATTTTTGATGTTACAAAATGAGTTCAAAAGTCGGTCGTACACGTTACCCGTCATAATAAAAAATGTTCAAAATATCGTTTGCCATAAAATAAAATAATTTTTTTTTGTTGGCCGGCACTTTCATTTTTGGGTACTATTTGAATGATCTCCTTTCCAAACCATCTGTCAGGTTTTATATGTGTAACTTTTTGTTTTAAGACCGTGCGTTTCTGTCTTTCTGACTGCCTGTGTGTGTGTGTGTGTGTGTGTGTCTAATTGGCATTAATTCATTCTCAATTCATCAGTAAGTGTATGGGTGGGTGCAATGCAACAATCGTTCCACCTACGCTCCACGCTGAAACAATGAGCCATGAATGAGCCTCTAAACGTCTACCTTATGTGGCTAGACATCCTACGTGTGTATTCTACTAATTTATTGCTTTTACATTCAATTTGTACTGTAACCTTAGGCTCAATTGACTGAGATTTACAAGTTAAAATGTTACACGAAATTACTAACAGGAATGAACTCCAATGTGGTGTAACCAACAGCTGTTCATGTCTGTGTTTCCAGTCTATACTTTCAGCGACTCGCACTATAATTTGAGGCATTCAAAATGATTCCTTGCAATTGATAAACCTTTGGTAAATTTCAACAGCTAATACTTAGATAGTTTGTGTCGACTAGTAGAGTCATTTTCTACTAAACGCTTCCGGAGGACCCGACTACATTAATTCATCTTTTGTCCCTCAGGTGGCCTACGAACTCAGTCAGGGTTAGCTGTCCTCTTATACTTGTTCACTATTATTTAATTAACAACCTTTTAATTGTATTTATTTGGACAGGCCATATAAATTGCTCTATTATCAGCCTCTATTAGGCATGTATCCTTGCACGTGCGCGGTATAAACGTGCACTCCCATATATTTTGAGAACGTGACGGGTCGATTGTTGAACTTATTCATCATACCACTGGTTGTTTCTTAGTCTTGAACTACTATTTATTTTCAGTGTCAATAGGCAATTAAAAGCGCGAAACAAGTAGTGTTATCGATGTTATTTTCATTTTGTGTTTTGTCTCTGTAGGTTTTGTCTGAACCTGTGGAAGCTCTTGGAGGCTTTTTCCGAACAGTGGGATACAATAGACTAATAATAAAAGTGAAACGTGTCCTTCGACACAGGGACATAGTTATAGCTATGCCCCAAACATTCACCCGTCCAGATGCAAAGCATTGCTTAATCTAGTTGATCTGCTCAGAGCCGAGCAAGCCACGAGCGCTTCAAATCAATAGTGTATCGATTAATAATTCTTGCTATTGTTACTGCACAAAACTGCACGAAGGCATAAAAGTACGAATGATATACGACCGTGTGAACTGTACGCTGTTAACATACAGTTTTGGAGTGTAGTTATTAGGGCATGTAGGTAAAAGTCAAACTACTTCATCGCACTGACCTGCATAGCCATTCATTCATTCCTTTCATGAGCCTATTTATCACAGGAACATTTCATATAACTCATCCCACTCTATGTGGGGTGGGCTCAGCATGATCCTTGGATCATGCTGTACGAGTTTTGGCTAAGGTGTTTTATGACCGGCCGCCTGCCTGACGTCAACCCTCCTTGGGAATACTTGCTTAATGTATCTCATTATGTTGGAGGATACTATCCCTTAGTCGACTTTCACGACATTTCGTATAACATGCTTCTAGTATATGTATAGGTTGCGGTGTTGAGATTGCGTGCATGTAGTTTAATCCCATACTGGCATGGTTTTTAGTGATTTGTGAGATTTATTATTGACATTTGAATTAATGCATGTCGTAATCAGACATTGTTCGATGTATAAGACTTGAACACTAAAAGTGGGGTTTATGTAACGTTATCTCATTGTTTTGTTAATACCATTCAAACGTCAATAATAGGGACGATTACGTAACATATATTGATCTATACATATTGATCATTGAATTTGGACGTCACCACAATTTAGCTGTTCATCAGCACTTCAGGCCTAACTTGTGCTACTTTTATATTGGCACACATACATTTTCGTGTGCAGTTCAAATGAGTTTACCATCAGGAAATCAATATTATACGGTTTGGTTTTTTGTTGGACTCTAATCCGTCTGATGCAAAACATGTTTTTCATCGTTAAGGTGACAGTACAGTTATGCGAATGATGTAATTTTGCCCATCGCTAACTAGACATACTCTCTTTATACCATGTTTGAACATAGCTCCATCATTACATTTCTATTATAATGTTATTTAGAAACGGTCCCGGATGTCGAGTGTTATCCAACTAATGTTTAACTCGGCTACTCAGCAATTATATTCTATTGCAGTAAATAGCCACGTACAAGGTGTGTTTAGTAGACCAACCGACTACGCTAGGCGTTGAAGGAAATAATTAAAATTAGTCTCTGATCATGCAACCAGCACAATGGTCCATGTTTAAATGTTTCACGCACATTGAAATGTTAAGGCGGACGGAATATTTCCGGGTGTTACGAAGTTAGAGTTGGATCAACAAAGACTCAGTAATCAAAATAGTTATTGAAAAACCAAGGTTCTGATCGAGAATCTTAGCAAACGTTAAAATCTGCAAGTGCCGCTCTCTGCACCAATGCTGATAGGTCATTTTTTTCACACATTAAGTGAGTATAGTTGATATTTCGTAGTACGCGTATGTTTGGGTTACATGCTCCACTGCCCACAAGTATGCGGACCTTTTCCGTGTTCATGCCTCATGTTCTGGTTTCCAACTTCAATTCATTGTAATTATACACGTTTTCTACCTTCCAAATGTCTATTTTACTCCACCAATTCTGACCAGATTAACATCGCTTGGTTATGAAAGTATGAAAGTAACTTATCATGCATTAGCTAGAAATTAGTTAGTGGAGTTATTTGCACCAGCAGCGATTTGGAACTCTGGTTACAACGAATGACAAAAAACGTATTGACTCGTTTGGCTATTAGCATGTTACTAGTAAGAAAATTGCACCTACTGGTAAGTAGGATTTTTCTGTTGGTCATATAATATTAATTTAAGGTCTAATGAGTAGTAATTTGGAGTTACGGAAGTCGCCGTCGATAGTAAAATTTCTCCGTTGAATTCAAAGGTTCTTAAATTTTTTAATGAACCTTAGCGTGGAACGAGCAAACCGGAGAGTGAAAGCAGCGTAACGCTTCATTGACTCATGCTCCCTGTTTCTTTTACATTGCAAGTGTCTCTGTTTGCCAACATTGAATTATGTGGCCAGTCGGTTACGCTCCTCTATTTATCTTAACTGCCGGCAAGGCCCCGTAGCCAAGTAACCGCTAAGCTACCGGTCTGCCTCCCGTTTACCCCTGTTACCAGTTGACACAAATACCTTCAGGTTGTAGGCTAAAATTCATAAATACGAATATATTTCTCGATCACCCAACATAGCTTATTTTAAAATAACCATTAACCTACCAGCTACCAGTGCAAATTGTGGACAGCCGAGCCGATCATTTCCTGACTAAAGTCTCTTAAGAAAACGAGAGCAATTCGATTCGTTTCGGCCACGTCCTAAAATATTGCCGTTGTATTGAGCATAGCCTGCTTATCAGCACGCCAATCTGTCAGTTCTTCGATCAATTATAGACTTCTGTGGCCCATTTCACTGACGCAGCGTCAGCAAATGTGCAGTGAATATATTGACCGAGCAAAACTCACGACCAGATGCCAATTTCTAATTCCATCTTACCCATAAAAGTAGATTCAAGTAAACTGTCCCACGACTTGGAAATCTCAATTAAAAGTAAATGAGATCAGGAATACCCAAAAGGAAAGTTGGTTTGCAATCTAATAAGGAGAAAGATTACGAGGAATCTCGGTAACTATTCTCGTCAGCAAAACAAAAGATCGTTAAGTAGAAAAGTGGTTTGTTTTTGAACGTAATCAGATCACAAAAGTCGTGAATAGTTCAAGTAATTTGTATAATCACGTGGACATAAGACAACAAGAGCATAGAAAAGGTTTTAAAATTAGGTAAGGTTTATGAAAAGCAAATCAAGCAATCCTTAGCGAATGGTTGATAAGTTTCAGTAAACCATTCTTGTAATCACTAAAGAATTTTAATAATATTCATCCTTCGGTAGATACTAATAAGCTCGGGCAAGTGCCTTTTTAAACTCGATAACTTTAAGTAATTTCGTTGTACGATCCTCAATTAAGACAAATTTTTTAACCTTCCCCTCTGTCTAAATTTGCAATTACTTACAGCTCATTGTGTACCATTATATCTTTTTTGTGAGCTCCGAAATGTTCGTCCTATTTTTTACATTCGCAACTTGATGACTGCGTATAATATCGCGTGTTGTAACATGATTCCGTGGCACGGCACAACACAGCTGGTACAAATGCTCAATGCTGTGTCAAGCAGATCTTTTATGTTCGGATTCAGAGAATCAACTCCGTGTGCCAGTGCTGCATAGTTGTTTAAAGAACTCTGATATGCTTCTTCATGTTGCGTGTTATCGCTAGCTTTTTATAAACTCGGCGCATCATGGTCGGTGTTGGATTATGAATCGCTAGCATTGCTGCCATAAATGATTTCATTATGCATATTAATACAGCTTACCTTGGTAATTGAGAGAAATAGAGCTTGACCGTATTAAGGTTACGCTCACGAGTGTTTATGATCGCCATTTTATAAATTCTATGTTTTAAGCGTCTCGCTTTGCCCCGTATAGGTTCATGGAGATGTCTTTAATTTTTTATTGCTTAAGCAGACATTCTTTTGTAAACTTTTGACAGTCGACTCATGTGTTTCACCATACTTTATCAGTTCAGCTTTAGTATATGCATCTACGTTACGTATATAATCACGCCCGTATCCCTAATAGAGTGGGCAGAGCCACAAGTCATAAAACAACTTGCAGCTCCACTTGATTCAAAGTCCAGCTTTAGTATCTAACAGTTAGACTTGTTCCGTGGCAATGCCTATCTCAGCATAATTTCGCAAGACCATTTAGTAAGGATTCTTCCACGTCGATTCAAATATGACACAGTGTGCTACTGTGGATGTAGAATTTGACATAAATTGTTTTGTTGCTTTATCGGAATCAGTACCTATGTTTTGCAAACGCCCGCATACCTACATATTTTGTTGAAAGCGATAGAGCATTACCGAAGGGTAATTTATTGTGTCTGTTTTCACATGCAATGTCTTTCTGAACGTGTTTTATACTTGCTCTCTGCGGTATGTCGATTGAGCATCAATAAACTTGTATTCCTAATGGGGAAACTAGACGGTGATCAGATTATATTCAAATGGCCTCACATAAGTGCCTATTGGGAACTGCAATACAAATCCTTGGATTTAAACTCTTGTTATTCATATTACAATTTAAGGCCTATGGATCGAGTAGGTAATAAAAATGCAATTGAAGTAATGGAGAGATCAAACTATCATCAAGGTCTTTGTCCAGCAGTGGAATGTATTTGATAAAGCGAGCGAAGATTTCAGTGGCAATTTGGCTGATTTAGTTGTGTTTGTTACGTCTCCTAAACAAGTTAGAGTCGACATAAAGTCTTCATTTTGTACTGTAATGTTAAAAGTAAAGTGAAAATGAAATGAAAAATGTTTATTAGTGTAACTGTTTACAATTTTGTAGAACTAGGTTGGGACCTTCTTTTAAGTAAAATAATATTTCATCCCATGTGTGTTAGAACGATAAACCTCAAGACACGAATTCATAACTTGCGGATTTTGGACATCGCGCGAGATCTCAGTTTGGGGCGAACTACTTGTTAGATAGAGATTTAGACGACTAATCTCAAGATTCAGGACATATCTTCCTTCGAATATTTTTGAAAAAAATCGCCTTGTCAACAGGAGTTTCTTTCTACTTTCAATATCAACAAAACAAGACTTTTGAAGTGCAGTTTAGTAAACATACAAAAAGTATACAAACATTTTATTTCTCTTCGTCCAAAAATAACCATAACAGTTTACGAGTGCTCTTGCGCATACTCTAGGAATGTTCTAGTGAAATAAAACTTTAACTACCTTTTAAATAGATTTAACTTAGAGGTTACCGTTAGTTCGCTACGAGACGGGACTTACAATCTATTAAAATGCACTTGTATCAACGCGAGCTCTTTTATGAGATTTTTTCTTGCTTATAGTATACTGGCTTTCGCCCGCGGCTTCGGTCGCGTATTATCCAGACAAAAAGTAGCCTATGTGTTATTCCAGCACACATACTATGTGTATTCCAAGTTTCATTCAAATCCGTTCAGTCGTTAAGGCGTGATTGAGGCACAAACATACATCGTCAAATCCACACATCCTCACAATTTTTCGCATATAATATTAGTATATTTTTTATGTACCGCGTTGGATTTTTATTCAAAATTCTATGAATTCAATCTATATATGGTTATAGTAACAATTTTAAAGGCTTTCCTCGTTTTAGATTATTTAAAGTGTAATTATCACTTTAGTATTTAGGTATATAATAGACGAAAACTCTTTTAAAACAGTCAATTTCACATCAAGCAAGGAGCTAAACTGTACCACCGTCATACTCAGTTAAATCTTTCTAATTAATGACTAACTTGCTAGTTTCTTTCGCCGACACCAAAACTAACGCAGCGTGAACCGTAAAGGCACTTACGAGTACACATTCTTACATTCGTTATCTTCACATCACATTTTCCACAAATTACTTAGACTTCAGTATTAACTTCGCTGCTGGACCAGGAGTAAAGAAAGAATGCGTCCAGCTGCTTCCCTCCCCGAGCATGACGTAAAAGTCGATTAAGGGATAGTATCCTCTCCAACATGATGCACCATATGGGCGATAGGCTGATCACCTGCCACCATGGTTCACCATATCTATCCTAGGTCTTTGAATCAGGAGTTGCTGCAAGTTTTTTTGAGATAATATGAATGTGTATATATTTAGGTGTCTAAAAGTTACTGTTATTTTAAACAATAATTGAGTAATAAACGTGGGTCGTAAGAAGTCATAATGTCTTGTTTACGGTTTATAATCAAGACATCATATCTAATATCTTAAGTTTTTATTGAACAGTAATATAAACTTCCTGTTTGTAATTTATGGCAAATCTTCTTATTTATGTTTATGTTAAAGTTCAGTAAGGAATGTTTAATGAATACAGTATCAACACTTATTAGAATTGCGTTTTTATCTTTCATTTTTCTATCAGCCGCCATCTCAAAATCCACTTCTCAGTCTTCTCTTCTTCAGTCTAACTCTACCCAGGGCAAACCTAAAATTGAAACAATTCAAAAAACAGCAGAACAACAAAATAAAGCTGCTTCCTCCTATTAAAATTACGTGAAGTTTATTTTTCATTAATGTTTCATCCCATTTCTAATGTTCTAAAACGATAAAATGTGGTCCATGTGGTTATAAATCTTAGTTTTCGCTTAACAAGCCATGAACACTGGAAGTCATAAACTAATGAGTAGAAATAGAAATAGAAATAGAAAATGTTTATTTCTGTAACCTTTTTTACACTGCATTACATGAGTAAGTGACCGGATAAGTCTGCTGCGCCTATTGTCGATGTTTGGTATCCTTGTCCCCGTTCACAGCCTATATTTACAGCCCAGACCGATTATAAAATCATTACTTTAAACTTGAGTAAAGATTGTGCTTACTTTAATCGTTATCAACTCCAAGAAACTTGGCTTGGCTATCGTTGTTGGAAAAATAAGCTCCCTGATAAAATTCCCGATCTACAAACGTCTCACTAGAACTAAGTAGACTTGCTTATGACTAGGTTAGTAGAATACGTTAGATTGGTTAAACTATTTCGGGGCTAAACCGTTTATAGATAGTAGGTGTGGCTTTCTTCACACATCGCGTGCTCGCAGCGTCTTCTTGACACATTTTAAGGTTCTAGAAATTGCGATGGGAAAAGTTTTACTGTGAGATCTTATTAAAGACCTTTTAACATCTATAGTAGATGATTTATACAGCGTCAGGAGGCAACTTTTACCTTCACTAACGGGACCATGTAGTGCCCGGGACGAATTAAGATGAAGTAGGCTTGTCCAGCACCTATCGCATCCTGGTCAATACGTGCGGAGCTGACTAAGCCGCGGGTTTCCTCACGATGTTTTCCTACGCCGTTTGAGAGTACTGGTATAGCGCACATAAATTTTTCGCGCAGAAAAATCCATTGGTACACGGGATTTGAACCCACCACCTTAGATTCGGAAGGCAGGGTCACTACCAACTAGACCACCAATGCTCTCAATTTAATTACTATGGCTTGTCACCTACACAGCACACACGTGACACACTCCCCATTGAGTGTGTCAAAGTGTCACGCTCAGTTGTTCCATACACGCGCAGAAACTGGAATTAATCAAACAAGACAATTACATAATCGTTTTTGTTAACTGCAAAGTCATTTTGTCTGATGAGACGGGTAATTTTTGCGTGGTATTCTGCCCCCAAACTATCGTAACATACTGGTTTGATATAATTTGAGGGACCTGATAAGCAATAGGCACAGCTGTTGGTTTTGTTTAGAACATGTTTGGCTGGATAAAGACCAAGTCGCACAAATCGACCACTTTCAAAATTTATCGAAAAGGCGATGTCCAGCAACGTTCGATGGATGAAATGATGAGAAATGTGTACTGGCAGAAAAACCTCACGATATGAGAGGTCAAGAACCTCCAATAGCTGCACATTTAATCGATGCTACAGATCGTGTAGTAATGATGAAATAAAGAACAACAAATTAAGTAGTCGTGAATCGTTAACGGTAAGATAATGTAAGTTATTGCTGAACCGGAGCGTCAATCAAAGCAAACCCACCTCTTAACTAAATGACTGTTGAAAAATAAACCGTCGAAAATGTACGAGTAGATGAGAATGAGTGATAGACAAATTAAAACAACTATGGCTAAGGTGCCGACAATCGGTAAGAACTTGTAGCTTGGAGCTCATCCTATGTAGTCTTGTCCTCTCTCCGTCACTGAGAACTTATAAGGATTAATAGTAGCTTGAAGCTCATCCTTTGCAGTCATGTCCTCCCTCCGTCACTGAAAACTTATAAGGGTAATTAGGATCAGCCTCCTTATTTTTTCACTTTCATTACCACTATCGACCAAAAATTACGTTATTTAAAACTGACATTTAATCATATTCCTGATGGAATAGTACCTATTCAAATAAATAAATAAATATTACTATTATACAACGTGTAACATAATGTCCCTATAAGCCCGAAACGGGGGTGTTCTATACGTCATTGCGAACAACGTTTGTTCAACGACTTTTAAAATTTCAAAGGTTTTCATTCATGAAATGTCTCTTAAACTTTGCTCCAATACGTAACTTGACACAACATGAGGCATCCCTATTTACAGCTGTTTTTTGACCTTTAAGTGTGAACTCTAGATGAAACAGGTAACAGAACAGACACCATTAGTAAAATGCCTACCTACTTACCTAAAAACGAGGTGGCTTAATAAGTAATTTCTATTTTTTTTGAAGGCCTAGTGGTACCTTGGTATTTATTGGTAATTAAAATGTAAGGTCACATCACGACTAAAATCCCTAGGCACCGTAAACATCCTTTCAGATCTCTTTGTTAAGTACCTAGTATAGGAGATAGGTACCTTACCTACTCAATTTTGTATCTACCTACTCGGGCCTTAAAAGCATCTTGAGTAGGTAACAAGAAGTATGAGAAGAGGTCTACCGTGCCTGAGGATAAAGCCGTGACCCTATTCCACTTTAGTTTTTCCAACGATGTATTATTCCAATATTCATTGGAGCATTTTTCAATGCAATTTTGTACCTACCTACTTGGGCACTAAAGTCAAAGGTTGTGACTTATCTGTCTTACTAATCTTCATTTTCATCGTGAACAGCCTATTTGTCATTGGTTGCATTGAAACAATAACAACAACTAGTGGGATGACACCTCGCCCTAATTGGCTGTCGGTGCCTTTGCTAAATTCAAAATCCGCAACCGTCAACCGACACCGCACCGCAAGCGTTTGTTTAATAAAATCAAATTGGTTCCGTAGGTTTATTTGTTTTTACTTTTCTTGATTGAACTACGTAATTGTTGGTAGGTTATTATGTAAGTAGGTAGTAGCAAATGGGGATGGAGCACATGGTAGCATATTGGTATGAACCCCGCCTTCCCATACTTAAGTCGTGAGTTCGAATCTATGGATTTTTCGATTCGAAATTTATGTGTGCAATATCAATGCTCTCAAACGGTGAAGGAAAACCTCGTGAGGAAACCAGGCATGTCATAGACGTGTGTCAAAGTGTACGAAAGGAACCTTCAAGGTGCACTCTAATCCTTCCACCACACTGGTTCAAAAGAGCTAGCGACACGGACACGACGACAGTAGTAGTAGTAGTAGTAGTAGTAGTAGTAGTAGTAGTAGTAGATGTATGGTGAAGTTTTTTTCCTTTTTTTTCCCAATCGGTATTTAGTGGGTTACCCCAGACAAGGAACCCTAAAAATTCGGCTTTCGGCAATAGGTACCTACTTTTGGTCGCAAAACAGATCGGTTTTTATCAGTCGCAATTAGCATTCGTTCCTTGCAACAACTGCAACAAGCAATCTCTCGGTTCGCGTAACTAATTAACGATACGATGTCGGCTTTGTACTCAAACGGTGAGTATTATGATATGGTGTTGTGTGTGTGTGTTGGAGCAGCACCAAATAATTAATAGCTTAGTAGCGGCGCGTCAGCTCTACAGAGAGCGTTATCCAGGGCGGCCATTGCCATCTTACGGGCTATTTTCTGGGATTGGTAAACCGTCTTCTCTCGACGGGATCTTTCCACCGGCGCACCAGTGAGGGAAGACCGGGAATTCGGTGGTGTGTTGTACCTACTTCCCTTTGATGGATACCGAGTACCTACTGTGTGTGTCAACAGTGATAAAATTCAGTGATAGGTAGGTATGATGATAGGTACCTAACCTATCACCCTACCTAGTAGGTACCCCATTAGTACCTAGCTTACTAATAAAAAATGACAAAAATAATTTTGTGATTGTGAATGTGAATGTGTACCAGTAATACCAACCTAGGTACCTACATACCTACCTAATACCTACCATGTCAATTAGCCGTGTTCCGAGCCAACCAAGAAGAAGGGAGAAAAGGTATAACTTAACTTTTCCTGTACCTAGGTCCTTAGGTAACTACCTAGGTAGATGTAGGTAGGTAGTTGTTTTTTTATGTGTGAAAGATATCGTGATTTTAATCTTCGACTTTAATTTCTACGTAGAATTAAAAAAATTGCAAATTCTTACGAAAACTTTGGTGATTACACCTAGGTACTTTTTGAAACTTGCCGCGCGTTCAATTGTCTGCGTATGTGTGGGTCCGACGCGATAGGAGGGTGCGCGTGTGTTTGTTACCTACGCAAATGGTAAACAAACACATAGGGTTGTCACAAATTTCTCATGAAATAATTTGTTTTTAATTGTATTGGAATTTCAAATATGATGTATTGAACTTTTGCACACGTCAATGTATTCAAGTGCTCGGTCTGAATACACCCCTTTCGGGCTTATAGGGACATTATGTTACACGTTGTATAGCAGACAAGCTTCCGCCCGCGGCTTCGCTGTGGTACATCTGTACCAAATTTCAATAAAATTATCTAAACCGTAAACATACAAACTTTCGCATTATTTTATATTAGTAGTATATCAGGATTTAGGGGAGACATTGAATTCTGTCTTCAGTTGAGCAAAACTTCGATATCGTTAACCTCGTAACATTCTTAAGCCAGTTCTATCTATGTATCTTGCATAATCTTTGTTGCTTTACCTTTTCAAAAGGTCTTTCAAATCAATCCCGATGTCGTTTTGACACGTTACATTGTTTACAACGTTTGGTACATCTTTATTAGTTTCAAAATATAAATCTATCGTGTTATTGACTGACTGATTAGAATCAACTCACAAATAAATCTTTAGTGTTTACTATGAACCGAATTCTTAGTCTACATTGGACGTAGTTCCGCTGAAAGGACTCAATCCACACTTTGGTCAAAAATGAGTTAAATATACAAAGTGGTCCTAAAGGTCGATTCTATCACCACGCAAAAAAGATTGGTATTTTTTTGCAAAACACTGTAATAACCCAGGTTACATGTACATGGATCCTTTTTAAGAAATCCAATCTCGAAGAATACGGTATTTAAGTAATTTAGCAGAATTGTCTCATAACACCTGAATCATTTCAGTTTTTCCGAATGCAATAACATTGTTGAATCATCGTCTAAACTTTAAAATGCCATATCTCCAAAGTGACATTTTGTGGATTGAGTCCTTTCAGCGTAACTACGTCCCATTAATAACTCCTCGCGATCGAAGTCGCGGTGTTCTGCTAGCTTCTAATAGGGACTTAACACCTACGTGTAGAATAGGTACTTCCATCAGACAATGATATTCAACTGACGTTCTTTACACGGTTTGCTCGTATCATCAATCAATCATTGTTAACAAATCAAGTGGAAGCATAAGGAGTTTATTTGATACATTACCTTACCTATTTGGTCTGACACAATAATTGAACCTCATCATTCTTCTTGACCTTGTTTACAAAATCATGATCCATCTCTTTGGCATATACTCCTATACTGGATTTACCTAAAAGCTTTACCACCTTTTGATTTGACCTAATGACCTATTTGACTGAAGTCATATTTCTAGTCTCACTAGATGTAGGTGTTATGTATTGATGCTGAATGTTATTCAAATTAATTTAAAAATTCTTTGCACTTTGGATGTTTGTATGCAGCAAGCAATTCGTATAAGCTAGTAAGCAACTCCAGTGGCCTCTGTCCTGGCCTAAAGATTATTATTACTCACATCATCAACAAGTTAACGTGCCCTTCGAGACGTAGTTAGAAATTCTACCAACGATCATCTATCCAAACGTTGGCCATGCCTAGTTTCAAGAACACAAATTGTTACGTCTCTGGAAATAAAACAATTGACAAATCGGGCAGTTCTCTTTAGTGAGTGGCATGCTGCTTAATGTCATACTACATTAGTGAAGTGCTGTTATAATAGCACACAAGACTAACTAGTATTTAACGAGATGTAAACACGGCCTTGTTCTGACGCAATACGCCGCTCCGAAGAAAGTGAAACTATGAAATTGCTGCCAAAACGTGGTGTCATTGGGAGAGGACTCCATCAGCTTGATTGTTTAAACAGCTCGTCAACATGTTGAAGAAGCTAATATACAACAATGAAGCTTTCACACGGATCGAAGTTTATGTTAATTGTAAAAGAAATATTTCAAATCGTGATTTGATATGTTTTCCGGAATAGTAATTTGAATACGCCCATGTAAACTTTCCATTTCTACGATAGTCCGCACGCATACCGCTCCACGCACTAGCTTCTTACCTTCAGCAAAACTGCAGATACAATTTATTTAAACAAACCGTCGCGTATTTTTCGTTATTACGATGATATCACTTTAGTTTTAGGTAAATAAACCTCGCAACATAAGTTTTCACACCTTAATTGTATCTCCAGTTTGACTGAAGAATAGATCTGATACGGAGTAATTCCTCACAACGCACAAGTTTTGTCATATTTTCTCATCCATTACCCTAAGTGTCAGGTAACGAAATTATAAATGATTCATCCCAGTATTTTTCCTATTATCTTAAACGTGAACGTTGATTAAAAGCCACTGTTTTAAAATATGTGCTGATCACTGAAAATGATACATAGAGATCGAGATTATCTCCTTTGCTTGCTCGAAAGTGCTCTTATCCATACCGATAAACATTTACTGACAACATTCCGCCATATAGTTGCACGATAAGATTGTGCACAGTACAGCTAATAACCGTTGAACAAACATCTAAAGTGTTTCTGTTTTAAACGTCATCATTTTATTCAATTTAATATGTGCTTGTTCTATGAAGATGAAATTAAACCGAAGAAACGGACTGTAGTGAGACTTAGGGCGGTAAGCAATACAAAATTTTACGATTTAAAATGCAACTGAAATTGTGGCGCAATACCCCAATAACAATTATTGTCTTTCTAAACCCTGATAAACGTTGGGCCGTTTTCACGAAACATTTAATAGCCTCTAATAGCTCCCAAGTACCAATTATACCTCGAATCAAAATGGAAATTCGCTCAGAATCATGACTGTCAATGGAACCAACAACCATGTTTCATAAGTTATGATCAAAGGTACTGACGACCTCGCAGAATATAGAATCGGCCCCTTGGAAGTGCCTACTGCCTAGTTGTATTCATAGGGATTTCGCAATACCATTTTCGATAATGCAATGTTCTATTGTCGCAAAGGAAGAAAGACTTTGTGGACTCTGCGCCCGGACACGACGCACTCAGCCGTGACTCTATTTAACGGTGGAGCACACGGCGACACTGTTTCGTGTTCCTTTGAAAACACAACTAATGAGCGAGCGTTTTGAGTTCTAGAATGTTTTGTTGTTGCATATAGCTCATAAAAACCAACCTGGTTTTTCAAGTTCATAAAGCTCAATCCATTCAAAGCTATCACTGATATCAACCGGAAAAGTATATCTGAAAATCAATCATCAATCAACATTTTTATTGTTCCTAAGCTTTCCTCTAGTGTTATTACAATGCATATAAAACCAGTATGAACGAAATCACATTCTTACTTAATATCCGATAGCACACGCCATTAATCCAGTGACTAATGTACGCCTCAATTAGATAAGAAGAAGGTTTATCGAACCGAAACTTTTTCCAACAACCGAATAAACAAAGTTTGTGCTATCACTACGCTTGGTATTATAGCTTGCTTAGACGTTCTTGTTTGGTCGTTAAAGTTGAGCAACGTTGTGCGCGGTCACAATTGGGATGGGTGACCACAAGTGGAAATACGAGCTGAGCGCTTCCGTGCTTCGGAGGGCACATTAAATTGTCGGTCCCGGCTTTTAAATCGTTAAGCCATGCAAAGGCCTTTAGGCGGCCTAAAAACTCCGTCACTAGAGTTGGCCATTAACTGATACGAACATACATACAATTAATCTATTCGAGGAGAGATTTAAAGACTGACCGTATTATGCATGCACCAAACTTGAGAAAATGTAATTAATATATTACACATAGCCAAACATAGTCTGTGTGTGTCGCTAGGAGGCTTCTTCTATCATATTTTACGATGGAACAGTGTGTGAAACAATGTGTCATTTATCATTTGTATAGTCCAAAAACTGCTCCACTATATCATCAAGTTTATTATCTGCCACTTATCATCACCATCCTGCCCCTACCCCCCTTATGTGGGTTCAACTCTACCAGCGATCATCTCAATGCAGAACAACGTGTTGTACCTAATAACCCTGTATTCACTCCTAACTCATTATAGTTTTTCATCCATCCATGCACCTCTTCTCAGGACTTGGTATTAACGTGTTTTTCTTTTGTTGCAGACAGGAGGTGCAGACAGCGCCAGCGGGGGCTCGGGCGGCTCTGGCATGGAGTGTCTCCAGATGCGAACGCCGCCCGAACCCTTCCATTATCTCATCTCGGAGCAGGCTAAGTCCCTCGTCGCTCTTCAGGTCAGTACTTATATTACCAGCTTCCGCTAGTAGCTTCACTCTCGTGGTACCCGAGACCCGGATAGAAACCTATGTTATTGTAAGCTTCGAACTATGTATACTCCAAGTTTTATTTGAATCCGCCATCATGCCGCGATTACACAAACATCTTCTTAAAGTTTATAATATTAGTATGATGCAAAGAGACGAAAGAAGCTAAATGGGCTTCGTCTCATGTGGCTGTAATTTGTAGCTTAAGAAGATTATTCGGGCCTAAGGCCAAAATAGATATCTTTAGCTAAAACATTTTTTTATGCCAAGGCTTTGAAATTATTTACGTTTCAAACAGATTGAGTCGTGGCACTAACGTGAGCTATGTATTTATGTTCGTATGAGCTAGTGGCCAAACGTGAGCTTATTTATGCCAACTTGTAATTCCCATATCTAACTCACAGGCATAGTTCACTTCGTCCTTGAATCACGCATAATTGTAGTTGCTTCAACACATGGAACAAAGAACGAGGATAGGTATTCCCGCATGAGAATTCTATTGAATTTCCAACTGATAAAATTATGTAAAAGTTCTCCCGACGGCCCTGAAGTTCCGACAGTGAAAAGGGTGAACTGGAAAAGTTGTAAATAGCATTGGCTCTTACATTGTTTCAACGCAGTACGGGCTTTTGCGTCATTGTTTTAAAAGTCCTAATTTAAAAATAACTACATCACTTTATTTTTAGATAACCCTTTTATGCTATAGTGAAAACCAGTCTCAATTTGTTTTCCAGTTTTGAAGATAATTCTTTAAACTTCTGTTTTTTTTTATAATTCTGAAGATATTATCTGTCCTAGTCAGTGAAGTAATGCACACTGACCAGATGAAATTCATTGTCTAAATCACAACATAAAAATTAAGAATCTACAAAGAAGTAGTAGAGATTCCTTTCCTATTTATTACTAGTGATATCCTAATCGCGAAGTATCCTAAGTCACTCTCCTATCTCTATGCAGAAAATCATGTCGATCCGTGTTGTCCGTGAAAGAAGGACAAAGCAACAATTTCGCAACTATAATACTGGTAGGAATTATGTCAGACGATTCAGAAAACCTAACAGTGCGCTATCATCAGGAACTTCAGAATGAGGTCGGAGCACTGCTCGAGTTCCGAGACCTCGTCATCGAGACGTTTCCGAACCTGCGCTCGAAGATGCCTCCATCGACGCCGGCGAGTAGCACCCGACGGGACTGGGAGCCCGGGGTCCGCGTGCGGAGGAAACTCGCCGCTGGCACCGACTCCGCTAGAACCAAACCGCAGCCTTCTGTTCAGGTAAAAACTGATTTTCTTTGAAGGGTACAGATACAGAGCATTTTCACCTCGTGATTTAGCGATCGCTTAGGTATGTCGATCCCATACGTATTTGCAGTAGCTCGTGGCTTCGTTAGATGCTTGGTAACTTGGCTACAGGCTAAGGTTTTGAGAAAAAGTAAAAAGTGGCAAGATACCAAAACGCAATGGTATTGGAACCATTAATACCGATTAAGATAGGAACCTCAATTTGGTGATCGAATCAGTGGATGCAGATTAGTTACCAGCTGTGTCACTTCACCAAGGAATTAATTTTCATCGAATTTGGTGAGCAAATTACCTTTGGTGAATCAATCGACGTTAGCTAGAAACCATCTTAAACTTTCAGGACTCTGGCTTTAGCACCGAAACATCATGCGGGAAAGACGCGCACTCCTCAGCATCAGCCTCCGCCACCGCCTCCAGATCGCGACCTGTGGAAGATGAACTCTTGGCGCTGCTCGATGTTATACAGAGGAAGGGCGCGCGGTTGCGGGACGAGGCAGACCAACTTCGAGGCGAGATCGACGCTAACACTACCGCTGAGGAGTCGTTCGCCAGAGCCATGCAGGCCTGCGACTGCGGAGACTTGCAGAGGTAAATCAACAGCTGTTCAATCACTGGGATTATCAGCAACCTATTTCACACATTATCTAGCAAACGGTGAAGGAAACCGGCATGTCATAGAACCTAAACGTGCAAGAAAGGAGGGGCCTTTTAAATCCTTTCATCATACTGAATCGAAGGAACAAGTGACACGAATAGTAGTTGTTAGTTCTGATATTACCTAATTAGGATAGCAGATGTTCCTAAAGACACGTTCACATTATAGGCTGCGTCAGGAGCGCGACGCCCTACTGGCGCGGGCGGCGGAACTCGAAGCGGCAGCTATGTCTCCTGCGCTGGCAGCTCCCCGCACCCCACTCGGCAGGCTGGACTCGGTGCTGGACACCCCCTCGCGGCCGCCGCGCGTGCCCACGCCCTGCTCCAGCAAGTTCGCCGCGATTCTCAGTGAGAGCAATCCGGTCGAACTGCAACGGCAGCTTCTCACCTCCACTGTGCAGAATCAGGTATGTTGTAGCTCTATGTAAGGTACATTATGTTTCTGATCCACCAAACAATCAAAAAGCCTACTGGATTCCACTGCTGGGCAAAGGTCTCCCTTTCCTTTCCTTTTCAATTCACCCCAATGTAAAGCATTATAATAAGTAGGTCATTTTTCAGAGTGGGCACTCCATCTCAAAAAAAAATATACATCTGGCATCAAACTGAGATTGATATTTCTGATCCACAACATGTGAGGACTATTTATTGGATAAACCCAGTTTTTTGGTAAATCAAAAACTGGGCTTACCTATTCAATTATGGGTTTGCCCAAGAATAACAAACTATCTCCTTATAAAGAAAAATCTTATCATAACTGGATTGAGAGTTAAATTTTTTCAACAAGACAACAAAATCACAATGAAATATCTTTACCAGAAATTTCGATGCGACTACTGATTAAGGGATATTAAACTTATCTCGGTAAGATAATTCCAGCTTATCTTTACAAAAACATTCACAAATCTTTCTGATCGTTTCAGCAAAGTAGCACATTTCAGTTTTATTCTACTTTTTTGTGCACCGAAATCGAAACAGCTGATTTGGTTCAGTTGGCATTATTGCGTGATGAACAAAAACTTGATCGCGAAATACCTTTCTAATTAACTAGCGTAGTTCTTACCAGCCTTGGACTAACCTTTCATCTAATCTAAGGTCTTGCTCATTATTGTGGGAATAAATGTCAGATCTTCGTATTACACCTACTACGAATCTGTCTAAAGAAAAAACATAAAATGTGTCTAGCTGCTTCTCTCCCCGAGCATGTTGTAAACGTCAACTAAGGGATATGGGCGATGGGCTAATCACCTGTCACCATGGTTCACCATATCCATCTTGGGACTATCCACCTTGAATCGGGAGTGGCTGCAAGTTTTCTTATGATTACTTGTAGCTCTGCCCACTAGGATACGGGCGTGATAATTATGTATGTAAGAATCTGTCGCAAGGTTTTTTTAAAATAAGTTATATGCTTTCATAAAACTGATGGGTTCCCATCCGGTAACATCCAAACAAGTTACACTGAACACGCTGAGTTTTTTTTCCAACCATTCACGCTGTTATGGGCGGAAAATGTTGGAAAATGGAGTTGAAAAAAGTTGCAACGTGCAACAGTTGACCGTTGGATAAACTTGCGTGAATTTTGGCTACTTAGCTAAGTGCATTTAAAATATGTGAAAGTTTGTTTGATTAACACTTCACTTATTCACGCGAGTGAAGCTGTGAACAAGGTCATAGTGGGAATGAACTCATAAAAGTTTAAGTATAAGTAGAGATAAGAAACCAGATATTAATAGGTGCCTATTCCGTTGACCTTTCCCCGCACAAGGAATCCCCAAAATGACTCAATATTCCGAAAAAAGGTATGATATTTTGTAGAATGTGATTTTGTATTACGATTAAGTACTTCAAACATAAAACATTATGTTAGTGTAGGCAAAAACTTGCCTGCTTGCCCAGTTTTTTTATGTCAAATATAATAAAACTAACAAAACAAGCTAAATGACTTTACTCAATTACGGGTATGGGTTAGCCTGAGACAAGTAAAAAGTAACAAACAATAAAACAAGCTAGCCGTTTAAAGTCGACAAAATTGTCACTGCTTGCGAGAGTTTACGAGGCGCAAAATGACGTAAACGCAATTTGGAAAAAATTACGCGGAACTGTGTAGACATAATGGAGTGTAGCCGAAATAGACGAAGTTATTATGAAAAACTCATTTTAGCCTCTTGTTGTTTGTGTCCTATTTTTTGTAGCTTCTACCGACAGTTTCATAATTTTATAACATGGGTGACCGCAAGTGGCATTACGAGCTGAGCGCTTCCGTGCTTCGGAGGGCACGTTAAATGGTCGGTCCCAGCTGTTAAGTCGTTAAGCCATGACGGAGGCCTTTAGGCGGCCCAAAAACTCCGTCACAAGAGTTGGCCACCAGCACATACTTTATGACATTGAAGTTTTGAACGTAAAACTTAAAACATGGTAAATGGGCTGGACCTTGACTTGTTTTGAATGGTCGCTACTGAGCCAGTCATTTTTACTCAGAATTGTACTACTGAGGCACATTATATCTTCTATACTAGCTGCTGCCCGCGGCTTCGCTTGCTAGGTACCCGTATGAAAAATAGCATGTTAATAAAGCACATGTACTATGTATATTCCAAGTTTCATTGAAATCCGTTCAGTCGTTTTGGCGTGATTGAGGCACAAACATCCTCACAGACTTTCACATCTTGCTTATATTATAAATGCGAAAGTTTGTGAGTTTGGATGTTTGTGCCTCAATCACGCCTAAACGGCCGAACGGATATAAATGAAACTTGGAATATACATAGTACATGTACTGTATTAACATATAGGCTATTTTTTATCCGGGTACCAAGCGAGCGAAGCCGCGGGCGGCAACTAGTTTATAATATAGTAGGAAGTAGGATAGCACTGTTTTGTCTTTTTCGAGACTTAAAATGAGACTTTCAAAATCCCAATATTTTATCAAATGGACATCTGTATGTAGGTTTATTTAGATATCTTTCTACCTCATGTCAGATAGCAATGAACCAGATTTATAACACCAAAACAACATTTCTTTGTCAATGATTTGGATTATCATGATTGCTAGTTTTTTCCATATCTTTTCTTTATCATTTTCATCCAACGTTTGATAATATTGTTTTCCT
Source organism: Scotopteryx bipunctaria (assembly GCA_949320045.1). Lineage (NCBI taxonomy): Eukaryota > Metazoa > Arthropoda > Insecta > Lepidoptera > Geometridae > Scotopteryx > Scotopteryx bipunctaria. Next base: position 3,418,779 of record OX439450.1, on the reverse strand, counting down.
ACTTTGTAGCGTTTTTATATTCCTAAAATATACATGTACATACAAGCTAGTCTGTATGTTATTCCAGCATATGTACTATGTATATATACCAAGTTTCATTCAAATCCGTTCAGCCGTTTAGGCGTGATTGAGGCACAAACATACAAACATCCTCACAAACTTTCACATTTATAATATAGTATATATTATGAAGAATGATATGAGAGTGAATGAAGCTAAAGAAGTATGTCAGGATACTACGGAAACAGGCGTTATTTTATGTATGTTTGTTTGTAGTAGGACTAAGTATAGTAGATTAATATTTACGTGGGTAAACATTTCGTTATAAGTATAAATTGCTAGCTGCCGCCGGCGGCATCGTGGTACCCGGATAAAAAATAGCCTATATGTTAATCCAGTAAATGTACTATGTATATTCCAAGTTTCATTCAAATCCGTTCAGTCGTTTAGGCGTGTAAGAGTAACAAACATCCATACATCTATACATCCATACTTAGAAACTTTCGCGTTTATAATATTAGTAGGATAAGTCGTAACTTTTTTTGTAACATGCCTACAATATATTCTTAAAGTGTAGGTATATCTACAGGTTGATCTTTCGTGGCAGTGACCGCGTTCACCTGCACTCGCATATTATATTACTCCATTATATACATACTTATATGCATAGCTTTTGTACGGTACCTACACCATATTAATTCCACACAATTCTGCTTTGGTTTCGCATCAAAGATTCATAACGGAAACTGTACTAAACCTTAATATCCCTTTGTGTGAATAAGAAACAATAAAACTGTATAAATGTTGTTAGAAAATATTTTGTAGTTACGAATGTATTGTAGTTAGTTCGCGCTTCTAAAATAAAAAAACCGGTCAAGTGCTAGTCGAATTCGCACACGAAGGGTTCCGTACCATGTATGGGGCCACCTATTATTTTTATATTTTTATTATTTGTTGTTATAGCGGTAATATAAATACACACTCTGTAACAATTTCAACTCTACGGTTCACGAGATACAGCCCGCTGACTGACGGAAGGTCGGACGAACAGAGGCTTAGTAATAGGGTCCCGTTGGCACTCTTCGGGTACGGAACCCTAAAATGATCATTCATGATAAAGACCTAAGTCATTAATGGTCAATAAAGACCATTGATGTCTTTCCACGAGAGATAATAAGGCACGTTTTTTCTCGATTTCATGCATGCATGTCGTAAAAGTCGACTAAAGGATAGTATCCTTTCCAACATGATGGACCACCTATATGGGAGATGGGCTGATTACCTGTCACCATGGTACACCATATCCATCTTGGGATTAAATCAGAAGTGGCTGCAAGTTTTCTTATGTTTACTTGTTGTGGCTCTGCCCACCCCTTTAGAGATACAGGCGTGATAATTATGTATGTATGTATTTAGGTCTTTTTTTTCTTTTGAACTCTTTCGAACTCTTTCTTTTAAGGAAATGAACTTAGTCCCTGGCAAAACACTCAACCTATCAATTTTTTGCTGGCTTGTTAGGATTTAAAATGCTCTTGAAAAATACGCTACCTACTTTATTTCGCAATAAATTATTGTAGTATAACCGCACTTGGCCAACAATATAAATCACTGTGTTATGAGCCGTCTAGCCGACTTCTTAGTAATTTATTTTTTGCTCTACTAGCCAAATATCGCTCATGACAGCCTTCAGTTTTTTTGCTCTAATCATGACTAATTTGCTTGTTTTGGTCACTTCTTTGGTCTTTCTTTAGTTGGCTCAGGCTCTACCATTAGTTTTCCCAGGCTCTACTCGCTAGCGACTTATTAGTCACTTGCAGAGACGTTGTCTCTAGTGGTACCGGCCTAGTGGTCTGGTGGTACCGGCCTCGCCTTCTGGTCCTGTGTTCGTGGATTCCAGTCTCTACCATTGGGTTTTTCTGTTCGAAAAAATTATGTGCACTATACCAGTACTCTCAAATTGTGAAGGAAAACATCGTGAGGAAACCGACATCTCGTAGTTGTAATAGTAGTAGAAGTAGCAGTAGCGACTATATAAAAGAAATGTTTTGAAACTTATCCTACGAAATTGCGGGTGGGGTAAGGTGAAACGGATCACCAAAAGAGAGTGAGTATCCATTCTGAATTTGGTACTATTGTCTATTCTGTGGCGCTTCGTACATACATACATAATATCACGCCTGTTTCCCATAGGGGTAGGCAGAGATCACGGATCTCCATTTGCTACGATCCTGACATACTTCTTTCGCTTCATTCACTCTCATAACATGATTCATACATGCTCGTCGGTTTAGTTTACTCTTGACCTGGCCCTTTTCTAAAACGTCGCCAATTTCAACGGTACCATACACATTCGCCTCACACCTGTTTCGTTAATCTTCTTTCATTCATCCTCTCTACATGACCAAACCATCTTAAAAAGTTTGCGCTTCGTACAAGATTTAATAAAAAATACTACAGCTCCTGGCGAGTATAATCTGAGAAAACTTATGGTAAACGTGACATTATTCATTCAGTGGTTGAGCTTCTGTTTAAAAACATATCGTCACTGGAAAGGCAAAATTACGTAAGCGCCAAAATGGCGCCAAATAGGCATATGGAGTTATTATTCTAAAATAGCAGTCCAAATACAATAATATGAATTGCTGGAATTAGAAAATGAAAAAAGAATGAAATCTTACGTTGACGTCATCAAAAATTCGATAATTAGGTAAAAAGTTATGATAAAAAAAAACAAAAAAATTAACTTGAAACGGCTTTTTCTCGATTGGCGCTTACGTAAATTTGCCTTTCCAGTGACGATATATATTAAAAGATTTCACCACGTCATGATGATTCGTATCGTCTGTACAACTAGCTAGAATTTAATCTAAATATCCACCAAAGCGAAGAGTAATAAATAATAACCTTAAGCGATTATGTGCATTGCTCGGTTGTGGTAGATAACATATTATTATTGAAACTAGCGCTAATCTATGTAAGTAATATACGCTCTAATTAGTTACTTCACATAACTTCTTATCAAAAGATTGGAAATTCAGAGTTTAATAATAATCCTACTTTTATTTATTATTAACAAGTACGGTGAAGCATTCGTGAAAATATTGACTTTAGTTTATTATGTGTGCCTGGTTAAGAAAACTTGTAGCCACTCCTGATTCAAAGTCCCTAGATGGATTTGGTGAACCATGGTGACAAGTGATAAGCCCATCGCCTATATAGATGGTCCATCATGTTAGAGAGTATACTATCCCTTAGTCGACTTTTACATGTTCGGGAAGAGAAGCAGCTGGACGCATTCTATATTCCCAGTCTAGCAGGTCAAAAATGAAATAATCTAACTAATTTATTCTGCAATTCCAGGTCCTATGTGAGAGATTGAGGAAGGCGGCTGAACAACGTACCTTTCTACTAGAGAAACTGGAGAGGGAGAGCGAGGTCAACGAGGACCTCAAATTCAGAGTGAGTTCTTAAACAATGTTAACATTACTCCCAGAAACCCTGAGATGGGACGGGAACCCCCTAGCTATTCCTTACCGTAGCCGTTGCTCTGACCAACTGAGCTGCCCAGGCAAGATTTCTAGTCTAGTTTCATTGCGGTTTTGAGGTTCTTTGAAATAAGTAAATAAATACATAAATAAATATTTGTAGACATTTCACAAAGCGCCATCTAGCTCAAACTAAGCAAAGCTTGTACTATGAAAACCAGATGGCTGATAAAATACTTAAATACTTTTTTTTTTGTAAACACATACTTATTGTAATACATAATAACAACACCTAAACCCGGAAGAAATATTTGCAGAACATACAAACATTTCTCCCACAGCGGGGATCGAACCCTCGCCTCTTGCGTCTCAGCCGAGCATTCGCCCGCCACGCCACAATAGTTTCTATGCAACGATGAGATTGTGAAGGTCGCGAATAAGATACCTGGAAGTATACCTATAGGGGAGTTCCATGTCCAGCAGTGGATAATTATAATCTGATATATTCAAATATTTGACATAAAAACGGCTAAAATTACTTCTTTAACAATGTATTAAAATTCACAACCAGTTAAAATCCAAGTCGAGGCATGCAAAGGAAAACGGTTAGTATGTACTTTGAATTTCCTCGTAATTTAAATTCAGGGTTAATGCCTCGTTGTAGTTTAAAGTACATCATTTAATAGATAGGTTCTCGTAAATACAAGTACATACATCTGTTACGGTAAAAGCTATTAAGTTTTAGTATATTTATTATCTACCTTAGTTGACCTTCGTTTTATGTGAAGTTTAAAGGTGCTTTCGAAAAGCTAAACGCTTAGTTAATAGTTTCTCAATAGACCAAGCGGTGAGTACAGAACATACAGTACTGCGTCAAATAAACCAGTATGAGACCTTGGTTTTTTTTATGTGCCTAGATCAATGTTCTCGAATCATTGATATGAATGATCATGATACGAATCGCAGTCTAGACCATAGATTTCATCCTATCCTTTAGAGAAAAATGCTCCTAGAGAAAAGTTTTTTTTGTCGGTCTTATCACATTCCTTGTACACGCTCGCCAGCTCTATATTCTGCTACCCCGTTCCATTAAAGGATAGTCATCGTCGCAGCCCAAAAAATAAAAAGCAAAGTTCTGTCAAAAGTTTGGTTGTCAAAGGATTTTCTTTGCTTTTTGTGCCAAGATTTAGGGTGCTTTATGCATGTCAACAATTTTCATGCAGCAATAAATGATAATGAATATTTTCGCTGAGGCTTGTATCTTTAATTTCCAGCTCGAAGAGAAGAGCATCGAGCTAGAAGGCACGCGGGCGCTCGTGCGGAAACTAGAAAAGAACCGCAGCTCGGACAGCATCGAGCGGAGTCGCGACCACAGCTCCATGCGGGACATGGAGCCTCTTCACATGCCCGATGACGAGGAGGCGAGGATATCGGAGACACCGCGGCGGCGGCCGAGCCGGATCCCGCAGCCGCATACGGCGAACAAGGGCGCGGCGCCGCGGCCCCCCGCCGCCCCCGCCCCGCCATCTCGCCCCCCCTCGGCCCATTCGGTCCGCTCGGCGCGCTCGGCCGCGTCCGGCCGCCACAAGTCGTCCGTCCCCGTGCGCCGCTCGCCCGCATCTGACTCAAAGGTGCGGCGTAGCTACTTCTGGAACACTTGGTTCTCTAAAGAGTAACTCCCCCTCTTCCCCCCGCCCGCCCCCCACCGTGTGAGAACACAGTTACGGTCCTAGCTCACATGCCATTATGTCGATCGTAAGTTTTTCAGTTCCGATTTTTACGCTTGCGTTGTCGTGACGGTAGTGTAGCTGAGTTCCGTTCGATATAGTTGTGGCGAGCATGTGTTTATCCTGGTTTGTTACTAACTGTTTATATTGCTGGCGTGAGAATCTATGGAGGATTCGTTATCTGTTTTGATTATCTTGTCGATAGTGAATTTGTATAAAATCTTAAGCTTTGAGCTATGATTGGAATTTTCACTGGATTCTCACGCTAGCGCAGATTTACATGTATCATGTTAATTTAATCGACACATTACTTGTAAAAGTCGCGTATGGGACCGACGAAAGCTATATTCGATATTTCAGTTTTATCTCTCGCCCGCTTTCATACGCGACTCCATTATAATAACCTTGGAGTGGGAACACTACCGACTTACATGAACACCTGTTTTATTCTGTTTTTTTGTATTAACTTCACCGATGGACTTACTCATGTTTACGTAAATAATTTTATGCAGTGTATCTCTTAGCAGTCAAGTGATGACGAGGAATCGCTACTATGGTAAGTGAAAACGAACATCATTACTACAGCTTTTATTTATGCCGCTAAAACACTAGACCGCTATACTTGCGTATTTTAGTTACTTATTTCAGTTTCGTTTGGTATTACTAAAGTTTGACATAGTGGCATAACGGCAGAATAACTTGGCTACTCACAAAGCAGTAACGAACAGAATGCTCTCACATGGCTGTAACACACTGACCTTTATAAAATCGAGTAAATCTAACGCACCGACCTGTCGAAATCACCAGACACCGAATAGATTTACGGAAAGTACTGAATACTGACCGGTACTTATCTCATCATCCGTAGAACTAAACTTACTAACGAAATTAGAGATTTGACTCGCAATTTTGTAACTTAGAGATCGTTTATAGAAGTTTGACACCCGACACGTAGCACCTCGCGAGTGTGTGACAAGGGTCTACGTAATACTGTTTTGGTTCGACAGAGGGTCAGTTCGGAGCAGAGCTCCGATGAGAGATATCGGGAGTCGCTGAATGTGGCGCTAGTGGCGGAGTATCTGGCGCGCACGGAGCGCCTGGCGCCGCTGTTCCCGCGCCGCCCCGCCGTGCGCTCCCGCCCGCTGCCGGAAGACCTGCGTATCGCTTACGAATCGCCGCAAAACCTCGCTCTCGAACTCACCAAGTCCATCCTCTACGAGGATGCCGACTCCATCGGCCTGACCAACCTCAAATCCCACGATAGCCTGTGGAACGGCAGGCCGCAGCAATATTTCGAGAGCATGAACTACGGCGGACGGCCCGACAGCGACAAAGATTACGACAGCGACTCGCTCGCTCCATAGATATTCAGGTGCCAGTATCATTCCACGTTAAAACGCGCTATTTATCCTGTGTCATCTGTGATATGTCACCATTTTCATTTTAACGTTTTGTTTCATGTGCCTTTTGAATGTTTTAATTTAATTGTTTCGGTTGATTGTGTTCGCCTCTGGCTTTGATGATCGACTTCGAGCCATGTTGATTAATTTATGTGAATTTAGAATTATTTTCGGATTTTGCGAAATCTCCTGGATGAATTTAGTAAGATTGTACAAAAATAAGAATACTATGAAATTTCATTATGCCTCTTAAACCTTTGAATCATTGTTATTAATATATTCTAATATATCTAAATATTAGTGATAATGGTAGCTATATATTATTGTCATTCCTAGTAAACAGACTGCATGTACTACTAGTAAATTGAGTGAGACGACTGGCAAGGCTGTGATCACTGCATTATGTGCTCTAGGTTGTTTCTGCGGCGGTGTGCGCGTACTGACCATCACTACACTTATGAACGCGGTTCCGCCGCGTACTTACTCTTACATTGATGTTTTCTATTCAGTATTTTCTAAAGCAAAAATCTAGTGCTGTCAAATGTTAGGCTCTAGAGAATGTTGAACAGAATGGACACATGTATCACTGAGCGTCCAGAGCTGACCTCCCTGCTACGACAACGCATGACTGCCTTATCATTTCACTATTCTGTTTATAACATCCAAGTGGCAGAGCTCGGCAACAAAATAGTAGGAGACTGATTTTGTATAAAAATAGTGATATTGCTTTATACCAAGTTAAGAAAACTCCAAATTGTTTTTCAATCTATTATAAGTTACTATGTATAAAGTTAAATAAGGGTCCTAAATGTATTAATAAGTGTAAGTAGTTTACTCTTAATATTCCAATTCCATAATGTAATGACTGTAATTATTGTAAGTTAATATAATTAATAAATAAGTCAATGTTTATTGTACAGCTTCCATTCACGCTATTTAGAGTGTATAAATTATTAAGCCACAACCTACCTAAATAAGATACTCATAAAAATGTCTAGTTGACTTCAATCTAGTTGATGACTTGTATAAAGTTGTACAGAAATCCATATCATTATATACAAATTATTCAAAATAAATTGTTCATATCAGTTTTGGTTTTTATTTAAACAACCTTTACTTACATATTGTGAATAAACATTAACATTTACTATAACTATAAATAAAGAAAAATGCAAAGACGAAACAAAAAGTATATCAAGTAGGTACATAATGTACTTATATGGCTTGGCTTATTATATTAGTCGAACTTTGATCCCAGGCCTATATCTTGTATCTCCAAAGTATCGGGACATTTCTTTATGGTTATAAAACGATGTTGTTTCAATTCTGAAAAAAAAAACTAATTATAATAATGCCCGATAGACGACATCTGAGTATATCAAACTAGTGAAGTACGCAGATTAACATATCGATTGATGAATTTGCTAATTGTACTCTAGCCCCCGAATACTCAAACGCGACTCAGAATTGAACACGTCTCAACTCACGGTTTTTTGGCAGTTTCTGATGAAAATCTGTCAAAAAAAAATCGTCATTTGAGACGTGCTCAACTTTGAGATACGTTTGAGTATTCGGGGCTTAGCCACATAATCGTGTTTCGGCGAACATGTCGCGTGGACATAGAGGTAGTATTTGTCAAAGTACTTAGGTATACACAAAGGTGCAGCACGCAAGTATTCGCTGAATCCGCAAGATAATGGATATTGTTGTAGAACGTTACGTCAGTCTCATGGTTAAACGATTAGTACCACTTTAGTCTGGATGTTGATTTACCATGATACTCGTAGTTTCTGATACCCATGATAAAGGAAATCCTATGTGACTGTTGGGTGTCGTTTATTTATTACTTACTCAGTATTGATGTGAAGCATCTAGCCGCAATTATGGATTTGTATCCGGATATCACAGGGCCTTTGGAAATAAGCGTCCTCACTGTGACTGGCTCTGACCTTTTGATGAGCTTTAGAATTTTTATCATCGTGCCTTCTGTGCCCCATTGGTCTCTGAAACAGAATGAGTTAAGATATTTGTGAACATACATTTGTGCCTCAATCACGGTGTACCTACAGAATGAAGGAATATAGACGAAACTTCGAATATTCAATAGTTAATGACCATGAAGTAATTATAGGTTTGCCCCGGGCGGACACTAATCCTTACTAATATTAAATACTTTAAACTTCTCTTCTTAAAATCTTAGAGCTTACTAGGTGACTAAGAACAATTTATATCAACAAAAATAGAATACAAACCTTATAAACCTCTTCGAATCGGTCGTTTGTTCAGAGTCCCCCAACGAAACCTTCGTCCTATCTAAACTTCCCAACGGAGTCTCCGAGCCCTCACTGCCCTGTCTTCTAGATGTCTTGCGTTGTGACATCACTGGCTCTACTTCTGGCTGGTAGGTTTGAATGTCTGCTAGACCGGCCTCTTGTAACATAGCGGTAACGCTCTTCTCTGCTTCTTTTGAAGGTCGGGCTTCCTTTTCGAGGTCTTGCATGTTCTGAGCGACATTTTCTTTGTCCATTTGGCACACATCTTCGGCTTCTGAAATAATATTTGGGATATTTTTTTCCGTATTCGCGTGTAACGTAAGAAACAAAAGCAAGCTTCAAAGCAGTTACCTATAGCGGGCACTGGCATTTCCATAGCAGATTGCCGATTTCGCTGACTTTCTCTGAAAGTAACATATCCGATGGAGCGCTGTTTTTTCGGCTGAAACAAAACAAGGCAATTGCAAGTGCAACCAAAGGTTTTGCTGGCGCAAGAACTTTGGTTGCACCATTTAGACAGTTTTAAAGTGTAAAGAAAAGGACTTACAGTAAGCACATTTTCATCTGCCGCTTTACGCTTTCGAGCCTGTTGCGAAAGAGTTTCAATTTTTTGCGTCAACATCTCGGATATATCAACATCTTGCACATCCCTTTGTGGCAAATTATCTTTGGAGAAATTTACGTCTTGAACTAAACTTATTTCAGGATAAGTTATGTTCTCAGGCTGAGCTTCGGTTTGCGGATGCGGTCTCTCTGTTGGTTCCTCGACCTCTTCTATTCTCTGAAGCGTCGATCTTGTGAGTGGTATTTGCGGGCGATGCATGATTTCCTATAAAAATATCAACACCATATAAATCACTCTGATCGGATACCGGCTGCATTCTACATTGCGATTTTCGAATATTTAATGTTTGGCGTAATTGTCTTAGTGCAAAACATTATATATAGCTAAACTCATGTCTACACTAGTCACGATACTGAGATCTGCACGGACCTGTTCAATCTATCAAGTAAAAGTAGGGTTCGGTACCTGAAATTCCCGTTCAGCTCTTGGAGACCGGTACACCACTCCCAGGTTTCTCATAAACAGGCGTGTGATGTCCAGCGCTAGGTTGGAGTAGATTTTATATCCGGCGTGGCAAGGCCGCCGCATGAATACGTCACACGGTACGCGGATCTCTATAATGTCGTCTGAACTATCCTGCGGGTAGTTTGATAAGTGTCGGTGAATGCGAAAATTAAGCGAACTTGTAGTCTGTGAATTCGTTCTAGTTTATTTTAAAGTTAGGGCTGGTTCGGTATGGTTCAATAATGGTGTCAATTCTGTTATCAATAAAATATTTTCGTCCCTTTCCTAAATATGTAACAGGGGATGTCATCGAAATTAGGTTTCGTTTATACAAATCGGTATACACCAGAAGACGCAATAATGGGTAGGTGAACAAAAAGTAGCCTGCAATTTCTTCTCATCAACTTCTCAAAAAAAACAAATTAGGTAAGTTATATAATACATTATTATTAATGTATTTAATATATTAATGTATTTAAAACAAAACAAAAATAAGTAGTTATTTATTTAAAAGAATAAAACCCCGACTGCGTAGAATTTCGGTAACACGAGTAGGTTGGTATATCTACCATATTAATTTTTTTGACGCATGATTATGATGAATTTGTTCCAATTTTGTCAAGTACATGGAAAATGGCTTCATTCTTCCAAGGGCTTCATAAAGCAGCCATAACATAGTTTATTTTACACTTTAGTGTCAAAAAAGTGTCATGGGCTACCTATGACACTCATTATCTAGACGAACCCAACGACACCTAAGCTCATTCAAATTTGTCAAAATTCATCCAGCCGTTTGGACTACAGCTTCAGCCAAAGGAATGCACACATACACCTTAAACACATTACCCTCCTCCTTCGCAATCGGGTAAAAATACCTCGCATCGTAGTTCAACATTAGGGTTGGCGAATCTCGCGCGCAGAATATTTGCGCTGATTTTGGTCTTCTTGTCGATTATAAGTCTCCTGAGCCTACGTCTTTTGGCTTGAGGCTCTGTCTCCTCCAAGTCCTACAAATAAAGGTTTATTTATTTTAGCGTTATTTAACAATGATATAGCTAGTTGCTGATGGCAATTATGGCAACTGGATGAAGGCAAGTGCGGACAGTCTTCTTCTAGCGTTCGATGGCATACTATGATTGGACTTCGCTGGACTGGGAGTAAAGAAAAAACATAGAATGCGTCCAGCTGCTTCTCTCCCCGAGCATGTCGTAAAAGTCGACTAAGGGATTGTATCCTCTCCAACATGATGATACAAATAAGCAAGTATTCCCAAGGAGGGTTGACGTTAGGCAGGCGGCCGGTCGTAAAACACCTTAGCCAAAACTCTTACCGACGTCCTTACGACCCTACATAGAGTGGGAAAAGGGCAGTAAGAAGATGATGATGATGATGGGACTTATCACTGTTTAACGTCGAAATGCATACCAAGGTAATCCGCGTCTGTAGGAAGATTAGGTAAAATAATAGTAAGTACATAGGCTTTTTATTTCTACTACCTCTAATTCAATTTCCTCAAGCTCATGTAGTTGTCTTTCAACAGGGACTGGTCTCGCAGCGTCCTCTCTAGCTACAGCGATTTCTGGCTCAAATGGCAACCTAATAACAAAATATCAATAAAGAATAGGCCTGCTAGGAAATTAAGAAGACTGAAACTTGTACTACACTTAGCAATTACTAATCCTGCTAACTATTATAAAAAAACATTGTTTACGAGAGATGGAAAGCATGAGAAGGATGTTGAAAGGAGAGTGATTGCGGGAAATAAAGTGAATGGGGCGCTATACACCTTTATGAACAGCTGGAAAGCCTGGAAAAAAAGCACGACTGGCTGTACATAGAGGAGCTGTACTAGTGCCGACACTTTTATGTATGGTAGTGAAAGTTGGGTATGGCAGAAGTAACATCAAAGTGAATGCAGTAGAAATGCGTGCGTTGCGAAGTGTTGTGTGTTGAGAGATAGAGTGAGAATAGCGTGATAAGAGAGCGATGTGGAGTGAAAGAAGATGTAGTGATGAAGATTGAGAAAGTTATGTTAAGATGGTTTGGTCATGTAGATGAATGAAAGAAGATTAACGAAACAGGTGTATGAGGCGAGTGTGAATGGTACCTACTGTTGGAAAGGGAAGACCTAGGCGTACGTACCTGGACCAAATTGGCTACGTTTTGGAAAAGGGCCAAGTCCAGAGTACCCTAAACCGACGAGCATGTATGAAGAATGTTATGAAAGTGAATGAAGCGAAAGAAATATGTCAGGATCGTAGCAAATGGAGATCCGTAATCTCTGCCTACCCCTATGGGAAACAGGCGTGATATTATGTATGTATTATAAAAACGAAAGTTTGAGAATGCTTGTAGCTCTACCACGTAGGCTACTTTTATTGTGGTTCTACGTGAGCTAAGCTGTAGGAAAAAGTTGATTTTCATACATATAGCTAAATGTTATTATAGTATCTGGTTGTAGGACCTAGGACCTCCAACCAGGGTGGTGATAGGATTCAGCTTCACAATAATACTGCTGACAACGTCGATGAATTGTTGGGAAGGGAAGGAATAGGTTTTATTTAACTTACTGCTCTTGAGGAATGGGTAATTCAGGAATCGGGATGTCGGGTATTTCGGGAATCTGAATCTCTGAAGGAAGAAGGATATAAGATCTCATAGAAAATACGGGTTATAAATATCTTACATCTAAATATCAGCTTAACGCTGTTGAAAATTCGGTACCTTTTTCAAAATCGCCACCTGGTACAATCACCTCTTCATTAGCTGAAACAAATTAGGAAAATAAACAAGAAGCGTAGCGAGCCTGTAACCGTAGCATTCACAAAACCTTGGACAACTTTGGCAGCGTGGCGCGAGACGTTAGAGGTGCGTGTTCGAATCCCGGGGCGTTAAAATGTTCGCATGTTCTGTTTGGGGAACTTAGTGAAGTCTTGATTCTTTATGTGGAATGGAAAGTCATCCAGCACCACCAACATTTCACATAATCTTTGTGGGTCAATAAAAAAAATTATATGAAGCTTTAATTGAAACGCTCGTGGCGTAGCTTGCTTAGACGTTCTTGACTAATCGTTGAAGTTAAGCAACGTTGTGCGCGATCACAATTTTGATGGGTGACCGCAAGTGGCATTACGAGCTGAGCGCTTCCGTGCTTCGGGAGGGCACGTTAAATTGTCGGTCCCCGCTTTTAAGTCGTTAAGTCATGACGGAGGCCCATATACTCTGTCACAAGAGTGGGCTACTAGCTCATACGAACTTACTTGTGGATCAATGGTGAAAACTTACGTTTAAGGAACATAGACACTTCATGCTCCGGGATCTGTTCCATCTGTCTCTCGGCGTAGAGTCGCGACTTGTCGAGACGCGAGTCGTGCGACTTGTCGGTGACATCCAGGGCCTCCACTCCGCTGAGATGCTGTGCATCAGTGGGCTGCATCATCAGCTCAACGGTGCGGTCGGCGAGCAAAGCGAGCGCTTGCTCCGGGTTCTCTTCTCCAAAGCCATCCTGAAAATTATACAATGGTTAAATCCTGCGGCTGAGACGCAAAAGATGGTGCGGGTTCTATATCACAGCGGGATGTTGCAAATGTTTGCATAATCTGTACATATTTTTAACAGCTTTGGGTACAGCACCATTGGTTAGGGACAACTTCAGCAAGAAACTTCGTCTTGCCAGGGAACTCATTAGCCTAACTTCGTCTTGGAACAAAATATCTATTCAGTTTACGACAGCGCGGTGTACAATTTTCCATAGTAGAATTTTATCTGTTGGCTTCCTCCTTAGCCTTATAGCTGATACTTTTTATGCAACTTACAAAGTAAGGTATCCGGTTTGGTGAGCAAGAAAATAGTAGTTATCATGATGAAAATAAATAGGCTCATGACTGTTATTCTCAAGATATCTACCGAATTTCATTTTTTGAAATCTACAATTAGGGAAATATTTGTGATCAATCTATCTCTATATATATGGTTTCTAACCAGCGTGTTGAAAGTGCATTTTGCACATTTTCAAACTCTTCAGGTTCTACGAAATGCCGGTTTCCTCACGATGTTTTCCTTCACCGTTTGAGCGTAGGTACTGGTATCTAGCGCACATACATTTTTCGAATAGAAAAATCCATTGGTGCACGACGTGAATTGAACCTCGTGGGTTCAAATCAGGTCGTTCTTAGGATCGGCGGGGCCGTTACCACTAGACCACCAGTGCTCGGTGGGAACAATACATGTGACTATTGTGTGTTAAATACCTATTTATTTATGTAATGAACATACCTAATGCTCTTTGCTCTTATTATAAAAATGTAGGTACTCATACCTAGAGAAATAATTTTTTGGGCAACGTCAACAGCACAATTCTTTTGTGTGACAAAAGTAATATGCAACTTACATTTGGTGGCAACTGGAACTCGGGTATTGTGGCCTCCTTGAGTGTGATGTCTTGGATATTTCTAACAACATTGCCGCTATTCTGAAATGAATAGAATAATTTTGAGAAGGACTCTGTTAAACCTTAGTCTTAGTATGTAGTTTGCTTGCAAGTAGCAGACCTACTTAGGAGCAATTTTTCAGATTAACTCAATGACCCCTGGTACGTAGGTACTTGACGTAGTACCCATGTTACATGCCATAGATCTAGCTAGATCATAATTTAAATTTTACTGTACTAAATGTAGGTACCTAGGTAATTATACTCATAGAGGTAGTACCTGAATAATCTCTTCAATTCTCTGTTCATTCTCCGGTTCGTCGTTGAGAGTGATCCGAGGGAGCTGCTCCGTTGCCTGCGGCCGCGGTCTTGAAACTCTCTGCACTTCACTGACCTCGGGAATGTTGAATCTGGAAATGTTATTATAAATAATAATAATAAATAAATATTTGTGGACATTTCACACAGCGCCATCTAGCCCCAAACTAAGCAAAGCTTGTACTATGGGAACCAGATGGCTGATAGAATACTTATATACTTTTTTTTTAATACATACTTATAATACATAGGTAATACTACAACACCCAGAACCGGAAGAAATATTTGCAGAACATACAAACATTTCTCCCGTAGCGGGAATCGAACTTGCGTTTCAGCCAAACACTCGCCCGCCACGCCACCGAGGTCGCCATTATAGATTTGTATATAAGTAGGGGAATTACGAGCTCAGCGCTTCCGTGCTTCGGAGGGCACGTTAAATTGTCGGTCCCGGCTTTTAGGTCGTTAAGCCACGACGGAGACCTTTAAGCGGCCTAAAAACTCCATCACAAGAGTTGGCCTCTACCTCATACTAGGTACATTTTTAACGTTCTTTAGAAAATACGCAAATAAAATAATGCTTACTTTTTGTTTGCGTGTTTTGTTACATTGGCGTTTATCATGCACAGGTCACCTGGAAGAGTTGATTTAGAAATTGTTTAAACAAGACAATGGCAGACAAGAGATGAATTACCTTACAAGAATAGAGCTATATCTACCTAACAGATGAAGTAGGTAGGCACCTTTTGGAAAGTAGGTAAATAAACTGAGTAGGTAGGTATACAGGTAAGTAGATAGATAGGTACCTAGGTATCTTGTTATAGAAAAAGGGAACTTACTCAAGAATATGTTGACTTTTTTCTGGTAAAGCCTAACCAAACCACGCATCAGCTGTGAGCTGAGCCGCAAAGAAAACCTGTTGGCTGGTCGGCCGGATTCATTGTTCATAACTTCCAACAAATCATCACTGAAAATGAAAATCAACAAAAGGATATCATAAATAGCTTATTTCACGCCAGGAATAGCTTATTTCACGCCAGGAATAGCTTTATTCAGTCAGAAATAAAGTTTCTTACCAGATACGTCGCACGTCTTGCGACCAAAGTTGTCTGTGAGTAACAGTCGCAAAACGCAGGGGCCAAGAGTCTGCCACCCAACATAAATAAAATCTGCCGCCTCTTTTCAAAGATTCTACTGGATAAAACATTTTTTACTCAATTTTTCTGAGATGAAGAACAAAATTGGCGCACTAAAAATGAAAGGACGCTTTCAATTCCCGCCCAAAACGCTTGTCATGTTTTATTTTTATTTTGACGAAGATGTTACTTCCGGTTTATAAGGGCAGTTTTACACGAACCAGCAAAAATACGGATGGGATGCGATGTAGGTACGCAAAAATATTCAGCTTCCGTTTCCGTTTTGTATTTTTGTAGTAGTGTGTGGAAGGTACTTACTTAATTTGTATAATTGTTGCAAAATGCAGGGACCATGAGTCCATAAATAAAATCTGCTGCATTTTCTTACAGATTCTACTGAATAAAATATTTTTTATGTAAATTGGCGGGCTAGCTAAAATAAAAGAACGTTTTCAAGTCCTGCCAATAAGCTAGTCATAATTTGATTTTGTTTTTTTTTTTACAGTAATCTATGGGCAGAGTGTAAGGGTTGTTTTACACGAGCCAAAGAATACAAAAAAAACCTACTGTTTCCGCTTTGTATTTTTTAGAAAGTGCAGATATACCTGTTTCATTTTACTATAAATATTTGGTCGAAGTACATAAACTAAGGCCTTTTACCATCTATAGTAGATGATTTATACAGCGTCAGGAGGCAACTTTTACCTTTACAAACGGGACGCTGTAGTGCCTGGGACGAATTAAGATGGAGTAGGCTTGAAGTACATAAGTAATGAATAAATACCTACCATAAGCATTGCCTGGTGGCTTTGCCGAGCTCTGAGACTTTTTGGGTCTCTACGTTTTTTTGCGGACCATACCATGACGTCTTCTGGTCTGGACTTGGCATTTCGGTGTATGTTACCTATAATGTCATTACCTAGGATAAATTAAGAAATACATTAATTGTAGCGCATGGCGTAGCTTGCTTAGGCGTTCTTGGTTGATCGTTAAAGTTAAGTAACGACGTGCACGGTCACACACAACTGGAATGGGTGACTGCAAGTGGCATTACGAGCTGAGCGCTTCCATGCTTCGGAGGGCATGTTAAACAGTCGGTCTAGGCTTTTAAGTCGTTAAGTTATAACGGAGGCCTATAGGCGGCCTAAAAACTCCGTCACCAGAGTTGGCCACTAGCTCAAGTCATACGAACATACACTTACCTACATACATTTTAATTAATAATTTCTGACAGGTACCTACCTCGCACCTCGGGATCATCTGCAATAGATTAGCGAAAGTATCCTCAAAATTGGTTTATAGAATATCAACCTTTTTTTTTAAGTCTGAGAAGAGTTCAAACATAGGCAGAACTAAAATCCTTCAAGATTGTATAGAGAGAGGATTGTTTTTTTTTTTCAGGAATTGCATTATTAAAAAAGGTAAAGCAACTGATGTGGCGGTCCTAAAAAATTCATTCATCTACTCTCAGCTTAGAAGGTACCAATCCCTAAATAGTTGGTGGAACTTACTACAACTTTTTTATACCGTTTTGGACTATTTTATGCTTGGGTTCGGAACTTTTCCACGTTGACTGCCGGCAACACTGATTTTAATTGATCTAGCTAGATATCCTAGTATCGATGGGTGGTTTATTCTTCCAAGGGTGGCTCGCTAGTACATTATTGTATTATCTATGGGCTCGTCCGCTCATTCGATCGAATGAACGAGCGGGCCACCCGCTGCGAACCGATCGAATAAACGACTCTTTTACTAGAGTGACCCTATCATTCCATTCGCGCAGATCTCGAGATTCGTTCAATTGTGAACGACACAGACCTATTTTTTATTAGCCTACTCGCCCTGCTACCTTCAGTCTTACATGAACCTGGGTTTCAACACAAATAAAAATTGCTTTTAGTTAACTAATAATTTATTACAATACATACTAAACATAACTACACACATAAAATAATCATAATTCACTTGTCTGTATTGATTCTGTAAGTCAAATTAGGGTTTCTGCATACATGCATTTTCAGAAGATTTTTTTTAACATTATTTTGGAATCTATATGGCTGTAACTCATAAGCATAACAATAATATACCAAACACAAATTGTGGCATCAACTAACTTATAATAATAGTTACTGTGTATCAATCTTATGCGTAAATTCCCTTCCTGTTGCTTCCACAGCAGCCTTGAGTTTGTAAAGACAACCCTTAGTTAGGTGTTCATTGTTAATGCCTGACTTAACAGCTTCTTCTAGAACTTTTTCTGCTTGTTCTGTATTCTCCTCGTACAGATAAAAGCTAATCAGTCGCGAATAAGCATTTCCTATAGAGCCTAATGAAATAGACTTATTCCTTTTCAAGAATTCAATTAGTTTTTTTATCAACTGTGGTTCCTTTCGCATGTGGCTTTCTTGTAGCAACCTTCTGAAAACAATGACTTCAACGTTTTGTAGGGACTCTTTCCAAAGGGATTCTGCTTCTTCATCTTTCCCCATCAAAATATATTCCATCCATAGCAGGTTTGCTGGTGTGAATTTCCCTTTAGCTGCAGCGATTTCTGCTACATTTCGACCTAAAATAAATTCAAAGCATATACACTGGCTGGTCTAGAAACAAGATTAAAGCTGGCCATACATATTTAAAAAAATCGTGTCAGTTTAGCAGAATATTCTACAAATATAACATACATACATATTGTCACGCCTGTATTCCTAATGGGGTGGGCAGAGCCACAAGTAAACATATGGAAACTAGAAGCCACTTCTGATTTAAAGTCCTAAGATGAATATGGTGAATCATGGTGTTAGGTTATATATGCGATGGACTGATCAATAAGTAATATAAGTACTCACATTTAGCCAGAAGATCATTATCTTCAATAATAGATGCTAGCGCACTGCTTCTTGGGAATTTCCTAAGTGCCGCTTCTAAATCCTCATCGCTTTTAGCAGTTAGAACAGCCTGATGCAAGCTCTCAATATGCTGTGGACCCGCACCTCTCACGAATATAGCCAACGTTAATTTGTCATCATAAGTCACTTTCTTCTTCATCGACTCGGAAATCTGAGCCCCAAACTGCTGAATTTTTTCAACATTGCCCTCCTGAGCTAAGTTCTTCAGAAGGAATTTCAGGACATTCAGTTTGGGCACCACATTACCCTCAATAGACTTTAAAGCGATGTCCATTGCTTGTGTGAGCTGACCATTATGAATGCAAGCTTCTATGGAATTTGTTATGATTTCTTTAGTAGGAGTTTGTGGATTTGTCTTTGGAGTTTCAACTTTTTTATTTTCTGCTTGAATCTCTTTCTGTTTGGGAGGCTGTTCAGTGGGGATTATAAATGGTACCTCTCGGTTCTTGGATCTGAGATGTTGGCCAAGGTGTATTAGGAATTGTTCGCTTGGGACTTCGCCTTCCTCTTGCAGCAGGGTCCAAAGGCCTAGGGCCTTGTCAGTGTCGTTCGACTTGCAGTAGGTAACCAGTAGGTGGTAGAAAATGTTGGAGCGGTCAATGTGAGAGAGTTCCTTTGTCGCTTGAAGGAGACCTTCTAGGTATTCCCATTTTCCTTCCTGTAAATGTAATGGTATTATAAGTATGCTGCCATTTTCCTTCCTGTAAATGTAATGGTATTATAAGTATGCTGCCATTTTCCTTCCTGTAAATGTAATGGTATTATAAGTATGCTGTCTATTTGAGCCTAGATTTTATTTCGTTATCATTCATATTAGGTTTTTGACGACGTTTTAGGTTAGATTTTTGTTTACCTTTATTCTACATCGAATTTGGCTGGAGTATAAGTACTTTGAGTGACCCAAGGTCGTATATGTTCGTTTACCTCAACGTCGTTAAAGGCGTCGGTAAACCGGCTCTGACGCGTCTGTAGACCGCCCGCATTCCACGGGGGCTAGCACCATTATGGTCTCTTTGAACAGTATTGTTTACCACAACAGATCTGGCAGATACCTTAATACTTTGTGTGGGTTTTATGGTCTTTTTTACGAGCATAAGTTGGCTTACCTCAACATATCTCTGACAGGCGACATCCAGCCGGCGCTGCCGCGTCTGCAGGCCGGGCGTCTCGAGGATGCGGCGCGCTTGCCTCAGTCGCCCGCACTCCACAAATGCTAGCACCAAGTCGTGCAGGATATTCACTTCACCGTGAATCTGAGAATGAAGAATAAAAAACTTAGTAAACGATTGACCATCACTGTGCTGAAGCTTGGTGGATTATATCAAATCAGCGGTCCTCAAACTTAATAATATAAGAAATTGGAATTTGAGAGAGAATGTTTAGATGTTATAGGTTCCTAAAATTATAGGATGTAAGTTCGTATGAGCTAGTGGCCAACTCTAGTGACGGAGTTTTTAGGCCGCAATTATAGGATGAACACTAATACATACTTTTGATCTGGCCCTTTACTAGAATTATCTGTCTTGTGTCAAAAACTATGAAGTACCATGGTACCATTCTTTATGAATCCTGGATTATAGGATATTTTCATAATTAGGATATATTTTAGGTTATAGATTTCATTTTAGGACTTAGTAGTATTATTAGTAGTGACTCATCTACTACAGAAGTCATAAAATAGATTGCATAAAGTTAGAATTATTTCTCTCACCTGTGTACTAATATCAGCAAGCCACTGCAATTTAGTAGCATCTTCCTTCATAATCAAGGCTTTCATCAGTTCTCCCTTCCACGGCGTGCTTCGGTATTGCTTGCAACAGTTCTCAAACTCAGCCAATGCACTTTCCAAGTCATCGTTCTTTAGATGAACCTTTATCAGAGGTCCGAGAATGACATTGGATGGTTCTATGTAGTTGTGGGATATCAGAGTTTCCGTTAATGTTTTCACCTGTAAGTAAAGAAGATTAGTATGTCCTACTTTTTACCTCGCGATACGGATCCTTCGAGTGTTGCGTCCTTGTCTATATTGTCAAACAAACAAATCATATAACCTGCCATTATGTGCCAAGTTCACTGAAGCATGATGTCGGTTATAGGGTTAGAGCTGAGTAAAAAGGGTAAACCAATCCCTTAAATTAAAAAAATTGAAAATAATAATTTATGCTGAATGCAGTTATGAATGACACAAAGTGAGACCTCAGAGAGAGAAATCCAGTAGCAGGTAGTTACTGATGATAATGATTGCAGACGTAAGTACTTACTTTGGCTGCATCCTTTTGTTCAGCAAGTCCGTTCAATAACTGCCAGCATTTAGAGTTCAACAAAAAGCCAGATTCCTTTTCATCCAATAAATTCTGACTTTTCAAAAACTCAATTGCCTCATCGAATTTGCCAGTCTTTATCAATGCACTCGCCATTAGAACTAATTTGTACCTGTTTAGTACATAATCAGGATTCTTTTCTAATATTTTAGCTTGACATTCCTTGGCTTTTTCGATTTCGTCGTTGATGCAGTAAAACTCGTAAAGTTGCGCGTAACTTGACACAGTGAGCTCAAAGTCTGGGCTAGATTGCAACTCTTCCACATATCTGTTTACTTTCTCAACATTATTTTCTTCTATTAAGGTAGTCAGCAGTTGTTTTTGCAGGCGAGTGACCTTCGTACCTTCTCTTTCTTTCAGCGTTTCAATCAACTTCTCCAACTGCACAGAGTTGCGAGTTGTGCTTTGACCTCGGTTGCCTTGAACTGGGACAATTTGTAGTTCAGCTGAAGTAAGCTTGGTGAGTAGTTCAGACATTGTCATCGTCATTTTCTCGCCTAAATACTGCTGGATGCTTTCCGCGGCTTCCACTGTGATTCTTAGCCCTTTCGAGTGCAAGCCAGACAGCAACTTCTCACAGCTATCGTCTTTAGAAACTATTTTGATGGCGTTTTTTACGATGCGACTGATATTGGCGTCTACATCTTCAGTCTGTAAATCATCGTTTGTGTCCTCTTCAGTTTGACTCTGAGAGCTGATAACATGAAGAATAGTCACAAAAGAATTCATATCCTTAGTTTTGGACAACGCGTTGAGTAAGGGTCTTGATAGCAATGTGAAGTAACCCTTCGTACGGTAACGAACTGCTATATCCGCCGCTTCTTTAATCTTTTCAGCATCTAACAATTCCACTATAACATTCCTCGCGGTATGGGCGGTAGATACATTCGCCAGTTGAAGCTTCGAAATCACCACTTGAGGTGAATCTTTTTTCAGCAGATATGGAATGACGTAGTCTCGTAAAGATTCTCCTGTTACAGTGACGTTCTTTTCTTGCATATCTTGGATGATTTGTAATAGACCTTCCTCGTCATTTTCTTTGACCTTTTGGGCTAGTAGCGGCCAGTAAAAGTGTGGGCGGATCTCGTTGCCTTCTTTTTCGTATTCGTTGAGTAGTTTCTGGGCGAGTTCGGTTCTGCCTTGGATGAGGGCGCTTTCTGTGGCGATGTATATAGCGTTGGGAATAAGACCCTCTTTTTTAAGTTCTAGACATGTTTTGACAATTTCATCAGCGGTCTTCCCTACTCTTACAAGTTGTTTGATAAAGAAAGCTCCTTTGAAAGGTGTGTCATCTACATTTGCTGATTTGGGCATGGTTGGTAGCATTTTCTTTGCAGTTTCCAGATGGCCTTTGTTGAGTAGTCTCAGAATCAGATTAAGAACATCCTGGTTGTAGCCTTGATGTTTCTTAAGGTGAGGAAACAGTTGTTCCACTTTATCCTCATGCCCTCCACTGGCTAGATGTTCAATCATTCCCAGTACATCCTGCAAAGCAACCCATTTTTGAACTTATTACAGTCAAGTTTAGAAGTAGAATAGTTTAAGGCATGACAACAAACCTTAACAGAAAAAAGATAAGACGATTCTCTTACCTTATCAGTAATAATAGCATCCTTCTCTTGTGCCAGCTTGATAACATCATTCACGCCATCTATATCCCCTTTCTTAGCAAATCCACAAGCCAGTAATGTGTAAGTACGGTTGGTAGGCTGTAAGCCGGCCCTTGCCATGGTCTCTAATACAGCTTTAGCTCCATCTGTATCCCCGTGGAATGCATGGCCCATGACAAGAGCATTTAAAACTGGTTCCGAAACTGGAAAGTTAAGTTCGCGCATTTTTTCGAGGACCTTGGTGGCGCCTTCGACATCTCCCTCTTGACAGTACCGCCACATCAACCTTTGGTAAGTGACCCTGGAACAATAGATAGGTATCTTATAATTAATTATGACGAAACTTATCTTTAATAGGATAGTGTGAGGAAAGGCCTCTCTGCATGAGAGAAAAACAAGATATATAAAACTCATCAGCGCCACAAGCCATCTAGTGGATAGAGTGAGAAATAGCGTGATAAGAAAGAAACTGGCGTGATTTTATGTATGTATATTTTTCCAATTACCAAAATACTTAATATGACCTGTCACCCTACCTTAAAAGTACTGTAGCTTAAAAATTCATCATCATCATCATCAGCCTTTAGCAGTTGACTGCTGGACATAGGCCTCCCCTAATGAGCGCCGTCGTGCCCTATCTTTGGCTTGATGCATCCAGTTTCTGCCAGCAGCCTTTCGCAGATCGTCACTCCACCTAGCTGGAGGGTGTCGTACATTACGTTTGCTGAGTTGCGGTCTTCAAAATTGTGATTTGGTATTCAGTGTTTTATTGTAGGCAAGTAAAAGATGGACTGAGTAAAGAATATTACCTGTTTGGCTGTAGCCCCTTCTTTTCAAGTTCTTCCAGAAATTGCGCGGGTGAGAAAGGGTGTTCATTCTCAAGGTACACCCTCAGCAAAGCATTGTAGTGTGAGATGTCCATGGGTATTCCCCTCTCTGTGAGGACACTCCATATTTTCTGCACTAGTAATGTCCTCTGCTCAGGTAATTCTTCTGGGACTAACTCTCCTGTAATAAGTAATATTTCACGAGTTTAAGATTTATGTGGTTATTCTTTAACAATTAAGTATACCTATTATCCAAATATTGTAATAATATTGGTTGGCTGATAGAAAATGCCTAGGCATTAGCTTTATTAAGCCCTCCATTTGTGCAATATTTTTGTTTCATTTTACAATAAGGACTAAGTAATAATTATTGTAATAATACCTTTTATTGATAATTTGATGATATCTTCTCTCAGTCTTGGAACTATAGCATGCTATAAAGCTTTACTTTTAAATTGAAATTACTATTTTTGTAAAGGACGATTTTCGTATATGAAACCATGGTTTATATCATGGTACTATCTTATCTTAGACTATTTTACGTTTTGTAATAAGAACACATTTTTGAACCCTAACCCTAGTCTAAGTAGGTTTAAACCAGTCAATGTCATGTCAGTCCCTAGTTTGTTGTCACTCTTGAACCAGAACTGTCTTTAGTCTTTGTTTTATAAGGCAGTGTGGGTTAACTATATAATTGGAATGCATATATTAATATTTAATTCATTTAGACTTACCACAGCATCTGATCACCAGTAGTGACTGAGAACTGGTAATATCATTCCTTGATCGGATTTCATCAAAAACTTCATCAATATCCTTCTTTGTAATGCGCCCATACCTCCTCACTTCCAAGTCTAGTTTCAGCAGTAGTGGCTCTAGATTCTCTGCCTTCTTTGTTGCATAATCTCTCATCAACACACTGAAACAGACTCAGAATATAACCTATATCTTGACTCAGTACTACTCCTAAATAGGGTTTTATATTCGGCACTTCTTAAGAACAAATGAGTTTATAGTAAAGATCATTGATTAGTTTCTAAACTATAATAGCGTTGACTATGATGTTATAATAATGATGAAAATTGTAATGATTGAGCAGGTAGGTACAATGTGATGTTAATCTGATTACACTTAATGTGTTTGGATTATTTGGTAAATCTTAGTAGAAATTTTTAGCCCAAATCATTAATAGGTATGTCTAGGATGAACTTACTTGTTAGCAGCGCAAAGTGCCTTCGAATTGATCAATAAATTAGTTTCTGCAGTTTTCGCAGAATTTAAAAGCAAAGTCCTGGCGGCGCCGGTGAAGTAACGCACGAATTTCGTGGATCGTAAAAGAGACGACATTTTACACCAAATGCAATTTTTAATACATGAACATTTATACTGATTTTTCTTAGCTATAATAAAAAATTAATGCTCACGAAATGCAAAGAAAGATTTTGAGGTTATTTTGTTATGTCATTTGTTGTTTGGTTTAATTATGTTGGTATTTTCTCTATACTTCTATTTTGTCTATGGCTTACTTGCTGTGATTGGTGATGTCCGCTAGGAGTAAGGCTTAGACTTGGGGCTAGGAAGGAGTAATAATGTTCTGTGGTGATGTCTCAGAACAGTAAATCAGTTTGAAAAGGGCTGGTTACAGCCAGGTCTAGCGAGGTACCTACAGCGACAGCCAAAGGAACTTAGTCTATGCCTGTCTATTATGCATATGGGCTTAGGCAGGCTTAGGCCTTCTATTGGTAGGTACTAGGATAGGAACTATCAAGCTGTACCAAGGGTACCAACTTACCAAGCTTGTTCACTTCTATTCGGGAAAACTTTACGTCAAAGTCAATGTGATTGCTTTGTGATTTGATCTGTCATTTCACTGTCATAAGTCATTGTCAATATGTGTCACGAAGTCGCTTTTTTTGGCTCAGTCGCTGTCCCCGTCCGTCACGGTCAATTATCTCAACTCAAGTTTTGCGAAATTTTCCATCCAGCCGAACCATTTATTTTTATATTCCATTCCATTCCGGTTTCATTGAGTTTGTGCGATTTATTTCTTCGCCGGCCGGCTAATAGCAGTGTGAAATTTTCGAAATAATAGGTAGTCATCTGAAAACTTCGAGTTTCGCTACAGTCAGAAATTATTCAATTTCTTCAGAGATCCAGTTGAATAGCTAAAATGGTACGGTTTTTATTCCAGTGACATTGTTGTGACCTTCAGTAGAATGCAGATAATTTTAGTCTTTTGTAAACTGTTTTTTTTTTGTAAATAAGTGGGTACTGAGAGCAAGTTATTTTTCTTTTATAAAATGGATTTGGAATTTATGTGGTGGGTTATCTATCTGCCTACTAGTGCCTACATAAATTTATAGCTAACTACTTACAAGTATTGTTGCTTGGGCTGAAATGATAGATAATTTTTATCTCACAACACTTGTACATTGATTAGGTATAATGGTTTGCTTGTCTTCTGTAATCTTGAGTTGCCATCATGGCTTGGTGTTGTTCGAATAATACTGAAGCAACTTCAGTTATTGTGAATAAACCTATTGAAATGGTAATTTTCAAATATTATTATTTTGTTGACTTTACATGCCTACTCAAATCAATTAAAATAGATATAATAATTTTTTTACCTTTATTACTGAAAAATTAATTCAGGATTATGTTTTTTCTAGGCCACCCCAATCAAAGTTGTCATCACTGGTGCAGCTGGGCAGATTGCCTACTCTCTGGTTTACCAGATTGCATCTGGTGCTTGCTTCGGACCTGATCAGCCTGTGTTCTTGCACCTTCTTGATATTACCCCCATGATGGGAGTCCTCGAAGGTGTCGTCATGGAGCTGGCTGACTGTGCCCTCCCACTCCTTGCTGGAGTTCTTCCCACCGCCAACCCAGAGGAGGCTTTTAAAGATGTTGCTGCTGCTTTCTTAGTTGGTGCCATGCCAAGGAAAGAAGGTATGGAAAGGAAAGACCTCCTCGCTGCTAATGTTCGTATCTTCAAAGAACAAGGTCAGGCTCTCGACAAGGTTGCACGTAAAGATGTCAAGATCCTGGTTGTTGGAAACCCAGCCAATACCAATGCCCTCATCTGCTCCAAGTATGCCCCATCCATTCCTAAAGAAAACTTCACTGCTATGACTCGTCTTGATCAGAATCGTGCTCAGTCTCAGCTAGCTGCTAAAATCGGCGTGCCTGTCAAAGATGTAAAAAATGTCATCATCTGGGGTAACCACTCATCTACCCAGTTCCCTGACGCTTCAAACGCTGTTGTCACTATCGGAGGGGTGCAGAAGCCTGTTCCTGCTGCCATAAATGATGAGGAGTACCTCAAGGGTGCTTTCGTCACTACTGTGCAGAAGCGTGGCGCTGCCGTCATCGCCGCTAGAAAGATGTCATCTGCTCTGTCAGCGGCTAAGGCCGCATCTGATCACATGAGGGACTGGTTCCTGGGATCTGGAGACCGTTGGGTCAGCATGGGTGTAGTGTCAGATGGCTCGTATGGTGCTCCCGCCGATGTCGTATTCTCATTCCCCGTGATCACTAGTAATGGAAAGTGGAAAATCGTTGAGGGTCTGACTGTGTCAGATTTCGCTCGTAAAATGCTGGATGCCACAGGCAAGGAGCTCGCCGAAGAAAAGGAAGAAGCCTTGGCCGTCTGTAAGGATTAAATAGATTAGTAGCTAGTATCATAAGCATAGGAGATTGTATCACTTTGTTATTGAATGGATAGCAATAATATGTTGACGTAATAGTTATTTTGATTAGAACTCTATTATCTTAGTTGGTACCATGGACACATGATCTGCAGACCATGAACTTCATATTTATCTATCACTATCAGTTATTGCTTTTATCACTACCCATAGGATGTAGTATAGGTACCTACTTAGCTGTAAAGGGCTGCTAGTAATATTATTTGTGTACATAAACTGTATTTATCATGATATGTATAACCTATGTTTATCTGTTTATATATTTTTTTAAGTAAAGCAAATGAGTTCATTAAGATATTTTATATTTTTATTAATACAGTTTCACATAATGCTCACTATCGTAATTGTTTTATTTATCGCTAGCGCAAACATTAGGTAGGTACAGATTACATTTGCGATACCTTATAATATGTATAGGTGTGATTTGCTGGTAGCAAGTCTTAGATTCTAAGTCACTAATGCCTGGTTCTAATATTCTACTAACGGACGACAGATTGTTCATTCATTATTATAGCAACGTTGATATGTGTCGAAATATGCCATACATTTTTTGACAGAAAAACAATGTTGCTATGACAATGAATGATTCCTTTTCCGTTAGTTGAATATTGGAACCGGGCATTAGTGCTTGCGGAAGGTAAAGACAAAAAAAGGATTTATCTTTGCAAAAAGTGCAAGTAAAACAATAGTAGGCACCTTTAGGTAGCTCAAAGGAATGTTGAGGAAATCTATGATTAACATAATCAATAAGGAGATTTAAATCAGTCATGCTATCAATTACATGATTATTAATACCTATGTTGGTATAAGTTTTAGTGTAGGAGTATAAACATTTGTGTGAAAAATCGTCTATATGTTATGGACCAGGTGATTAATGCGGGCATTATTTATAATGCCCGAGCATTATGAATAATGTCTAGCTTTATCGGGCTAAGTGATTAATTACTATCTTAACTTCATTATTTATCACATTGCACGGTCATTATTATATTGCTACATGACAATTGGGCAATTTGATAATAAGGTAAAAATCTAGTATTCGGTAGCAGAAAAAGGGGGTGGGGGTGGGGGGGAGAGATGGGGGGGGGGTGCCCCCTCTCCCCTGGTGCCACTCCCGT
Source organism: Scotopteryx bipunctaria (assembly GCA_949320045.1). Lineage (NCBI taxonomy): Eukaryota > Metazoa > Arthropoda > Insecta > Lepidoptera > Geometridae > Scotopteryx > Scotopteryx bipunctaria. The sequence continues at coordinate 3,390,453 of OX439450.1, read as the reverse complement.
TAAAAGGTAACGCACCGTTCTCGAGAAAAACAAATTATTGTAACCTAACCTCAAAATGAATAAAACAACAAGACATTCATAAAAGTTTCATTTTAGATTTAGGTTTTTCTTTTAGATGTTATGGGGGTTTGTGTCACTAGTTTTTTTGGGTGGGCTCGCTTCGCTCGCATTTTTTTTTATACTAACCTAACCTAACCTACTCAAGTCGGGGTGCTCCGTGTCGGATCTGTTTTACATGACATACCTTTATTATAACTAATGACGAAAACAAACGAATACAGTGACACATGTCACCTGACCTGACGCATAGTTTTTTAAAGTTCCGTTTTACGATTTTGCACCACATTTTACATCTTAGACAACATACTGAGACAGATTTTGATTGTCAATCGCACATTTTAACGTTTCATTTCACTCTTTATCTGATTTGAGGTTAGGAACATTTTTTATTAATTTCTCGAAAACTATGCATTACCTTGTAATAGGAGTGGTACAGTTATAATCTGGGACTAAAACCCTACCAGATTTAACCTCTTTTACCCCCCAACTCCTGCTACTGGATACTAGACCCAACCCTTTAAGTGGTTTAATATTTAGTTTATTTTAAGTTAAATGACAATAACAATAAAAAAATAGTAATTAAATATGTTTGTATTACTCTGCCCAAAAGGTGATGGACAATATGTATAATGCCCGGTCAATTTGATTATTTGAATAATTATTATCAAATTGCACTCTCATATTGCGCATTTTTCATAATGACCGGGCACTATATATACTGCCCAATTTATCACTTGGTCCATAACATATATACCTGAACTTTAATACTTGAAACTTGTCATAAATACTCTTCAATACATTAATAAAAGTTATTGGTAAAATATTTTCAAAACTACCCCCCGAAAAGAGGAGCATGGGTTGTTATTTGAATGAATGAATGTATCATTTAAGTACAGATAGCTTACAGTAAAAAATCAAAGCGCTTAACTACCTTAAATTACGATAACTTAATTATACTATATATATATGGAAAGCCGGAAAGTGTCTAAAAAGGCACGACTGGCTGTACATAGAGGAGTGCTAGTGCCGACACTTATGTATGGTAGTGAAAGTTGGGTATGGCAGAAGAAACATCAAAGTAGAGTGAATGCAGTAGAAATGCGTGCGTTGCGAAGTATGTGTGGGGTAACTTTGAAAGATAGAATGCGAAACAGCGTGATAAGAGAGCGATGTGGAGTGAAAGAAGATGTAGTGATGAGGATTGAGAAAGGTATGTTAAGATGGTTCGGTCATGTAGAGAGGATGAATGAAAGAAGATTAACGAGACAGGTGTATGAGGCGAGTGTGAATGGTACCGTTGGAAGGGGAAGACCTCGGCGCACGTACCTGGACCAAATCGGCGACGTTTTGGAAAAGGGCCAGGTCAAGAGTACCCTAAACCGACGAGCATGCATGAGGAATGTGATGAGAGTGAAGGAAGCAAAAGAAGTATGTCAGGATCGTAGCAAATGGCGATCCGTGATCTCTGCCTACCCCTATGGGAAACAGGCGTGATTTTATGTATGTATGTATGTAATTATACTAATGTATGGGATGTATGGGAACTTTATGAGTGGTCCGATTTGCTTGAAACTTGATTTGGATTCTTTCAATAGGTACAAGAAGATAGCTAACGAATTTAGAGGTTTATCAAATAAGTGCAACGAGGTGTCAAGGCTGTTTAAAACGAGATGCACCTAAAATAATTTACTCTATGCGAGTGAAACAGCGGTCGTTACTTTTACAGGTCATCATCATCATCATCATCATCATCATCCTGCCCTTATCCCACTCTATGTGTACAAAGATTGTATTGTTACTTTTATAGGTACAGTACATTAAATACCATGGAATTCGGATAAGAGAACCTACTTAAATTAAGAATACAGGAAACCTATTAAATTATATTCTGCAACTAGAAACTAAGACTTAGGAAGTCAAAACAAATGGAGGTGAAAATAATTGTACCTAATAATACCTACTAAGTAGGTTTTGTTATTTAGTAAAAGGTCACGTGGTGACGTATAACTGAATAATCCTAATCCGGCTTAGAATGTCGGGCTTTAGGAAAATGTTTTGTTAAGAGACGAAGACGACAGAAGAATGCAAAGACACTGTATTAGTGCACTGGCAATGGCGTGGGTGGTGGTCGGCCATTCCTTTGGTATCAAGATTGCGGTTTCTAACTAAATTGACCTTATAGACGTGACCTTAAACCAACTACGAGTACTATTTGTCGTAGAGGCTGTGTACCCATCTGACTTAGTAGGTACCTACTCGAAAGTCTATTAAACACTTAAATAAGTAAGGATTTCAGTGCAATTTGGGAAAAAGGGTTCAGGTGGTTTAGAAGCTTGGGAAATAACGTATTTTGAGATTCAGTCCTAATGTTTAGTAACCAAAATATCGTAGGATCTATAGGTGAGACATAATTTCTCTAGATTTCGACGGGTAAATTGATTTACGTAATTTCTATAATATAAGACCTAGATCGAGCTAGGTGTACCTAGGTAGGTAGGAATATGAGTTTTCTACAGTTGCTTATATTTTAGTGTATTTTGGCGGAACTCCAACGTTTAAGATTACATTATATTATGACGGAAGTTTTTGGCATAGTTGTTGATTTCTTGAAATATTTTGAATTATCTGTTATAAATAGATAGGTACTTACTTCCTGACTATGTATTCTTAATAGTTATTATTGCTACAAAAAGTACCTATTCAAAATAAACTAGCGTACAAAAGGGTAAATTATTCAACATGGTACCAAGTTTCATCTAATCCGATCAGCCGCTATGCCGTGATTTAGCAACAAATAAACAATTAGGTAACCCAAACTTTCTGATATAAATAACTTTCTGATTTAGAATAGGCAGGTACCTACCTAGTAAGATTACATAATAATTGTGTAGGTATAGTATGCGAATGTACGTACTTATGTACGATTCGCAAGTACCTAATAGGTTGCGCCACGTAAAGATAAACCCGCGGGAAGAGCTGGTTATTTGCGAGCGTTTTTTCTTTGAGGCGATTTGTGAACGTGTTCGCCGCGGGTGTATTAAAATTTTTACAGTATGGTACATTTACGGGTCGGCTCGCGCTTGCGGGCGTGTTTACATTATACCCGCAAATCGCCGCCCCGGTCGGTGTGATAGTTCCCAAAGTTTGAACGTGGATACTATTGCGCAACGTGGATATGTCACCGTAATATTGTAAATACCGATAGATTATAATCTATCTCGCGAGATTGTAAACTGTCGAAAGATTGTGAACCGTAACATACCGCTTACTTAAATTTCTTATTTTTAAATACGTATTTATATTTATTTATTTTATTTGTCTGTTACATACAACCTTTAATGGATATTTTTTGCATAGCTTTTTTGAAACCGTCTAACACAATTATTATTTAGTTATCTACTTTTATTAATCTACTCGAAAATCATCGTGCAAAAAGATTCCGCCCAACGTGGGGCTCGAACCCACGACCCTGAGATTAAGAGTCTCATGCTCTACCGACTGAGCTAGCCGGGCTGTACTGAAAGGTGCAAAAATAAGGTACATAAACTACTGTGGTGCCATTTACGTTGACCTTCAAAGCACTCGTAAAAAGTTGCTTAAACAGTTAGTTATATAAATAACATCCAACATTCACAGTTCTGACCCCACGCTAGGATTCTGTATCGTAGGTATCAGTAACTAACGTGTAAGCACTTACCTACTACAAATTTACAATACCTATACCCGGAATAAATTTTAATATTTGCAGAACATGCAAACATTTCTCCGACGTTTATAAAGATGAGACAATTCTATATCGAAACCCTCGCGAACTTACCAAATCTAAATTTAGCAATCTTTGTCTACGCCCGGACATACAAGTTTCACAGCTACCGTATAGATGGCTCTGTGATTCTAGAGGCGTGTATTCTGAATAACAATGAGCCAAATGCCATGCAAATCCTCCTGAAAACTGAAAAACGAATACTGCAGTGCCTGTTACAATTTGACCGATTGGCTTTTAGATGCGAATAATAAAATCTCTTTCAGCCGCTTCGCTCACAGTGTAGTGAAATCTATGTAAATTCACTTCAAAATGGATGGGTGCGATGTTGAACTATTGCGATTGGCTTTTGCCGCTAAAGCTTCAATTGGCTTCTGAATAATGCCGAAATGTCTGAGTTCGCTTAGGCCTTTAACCGACTGCCAACTGTGACGCATAAGCTATTATATTCTGCATCTGATTTGGTTGCTCTGGGCCCTCTGAGATAGAAGTCAAGAAAAATAGGCTTGATTTCTATAAAAAATAAGCACAAACAAAAATCGATAAATTATTATGAAAATTCAACCTAACAAATCTCCGCCCTTTCCTGTGTAGGTAAGGTACCTATATCTACCAGGTACGTAGGTACCATACGTTTCTTCAATTAACTAAATGCGTTACAAAAACCGGTAAAAATTTTAGCATGTTCTAATAGTCTGCGAGTAAAATGTCTCTGACTAGGGTATTAAGGGTATTGAACTTCGGAACCCTAAAAACGAAGAATGCATAGGACCGTAGACGATATTCCAATCTGACTGTACATCGTACGGTTTTGGAAATTTTAATTAGGAAATTCCTGCTGGGCATACGGCCTGGCAATTCCGTCATCCGTTTCGGATTCATCCTATTTATTGGCGCAAAAATTTGCAAATTACGACACCCGAGGTCAGAGGATTCAAGTTTCAGAAGCTTCCATACTCCTCTAATATTCATTTATAGCTTATGCATGTGACTGCGTAGTGTAACAGTTTCACGGTTTTATTTAATACAAAAGTGACTTTTAAAATAAAACCACCTAGAATAATATACCTAGTTTTAATCATAACCCTTCCTTTTGGCTTTGCCGTAGTCGAGTAAAATACTTTACCAGCAAAGTTTAGGGGAAAGCATTTTAGTTGTACTTCTTCAAAACTATTATTTTTTTCGCTATATGTATAAGTAGGTAATTATTGATCAAAGCTGATGACATGTTATAACACGTAGGTCATGTCAGGTTCTGTAGAACCTAAGAAGTTCTAAGACATTGTGTCAAATGCAAGAAAAGAGCCTCAGACTCGCATCTTTTACCCACGAGCTTGTCCAATGTGTGGGTGAATCATAACCCTTTTACTGTATCCGGCAAAACTATAAAAATCATAGAAGCATACTCCACAAAAGCCATCATCGTGAAAGTGAATGCAAACACGAAGAGGTTTTACGCTCTCTGATGTCAACACACAAAGGGTAATGCATTTCGCCCCTTGTATAAGAATGTGGATAATGCATGCTAGATTCGCGGAAAGATTTGAATTTATGTATCGGATGCCAGTCTTGCTTTGAAAGTCGAGCGTTGTTTTCAGCGGTGTCAAGATAGTTTCGAGTTTAGGAATACTATTTTAAGTACTTATGTACCTACGGTTTGTGGCCCAGGACTATTTTTATAGGTAGTATGCAAACTCTTTTGAGTAAATACTTTGTACCTTTGAGAGCTTTGTTTACTAAGATAATTTTGAACACCCTGACTGCTCATATAAATATGAAACAATAAGTAGTAAGATATTTTGAACACCTTCGGTGCTTAAAACAATAATATGATGATTCGAATTGCGTATATCAAATTGCTTTTATGTTTTTCAGATCATTTTGACTACTGCAGACGCTCATATCAATTTGAGGCTGACTGTAACTACAGCTAGATAGATGATTTTGTAAATTTTTCTTTTGGAATTTTAAAGTTTTTCTATATATCAGATTAGTAGGCGTTTGTATTATTGTAGCCATGATTTATACTACCAATTCTCTGTTTCATATAAATATAGAGTAGACATGATCAGATTATTAATTATGTTTAAGATTATTATTAAGACAAAAATTAACACAAATTTCCGTTGACTCTCTTTAGGTAAATGTTTTTATTCATTAAGTGAGTTACAGAAATGTTATAATAACTCTTCGAGCACTCCAAACCTTTGTCAAAACATTCCGAGTCATCTTAAGCCGGAGACGGGAAATGACGGAAGCCAATATTTCTATCAATTTACGAATTAATCCAGTTAGTGACGTCTTTGCGTATCAAATTTCAAAGTTTAATTAAATTAAATAGGGTCACGGTTCGAGTCAAATACAATTCGCCAGAGGGGAAGTTAGTGATCTTTCCGTTCCTCAATGATTGCTTTTGTGGGTCAAAATACCAATAATTGAGATAATTGTGATTGACATTTATAAGCTGTTTGTCATTTTGTGTAATGAAAATTACTAATTACTTCAAGAAAAAGACAATTTACGACTTTGTTCTCTTAAAGGCAACTACTGCACAGGTCTGTAGCTCAAGTTTGGTTCTACGATATATTTAGCACAACTTTCGTAGCTCTAGTTATGTTTTTAATAATTCGTAGCATTATAATCTTTTGTAAAGCTCAAGTTTCAAGGTTTTACAAGTTGTCGTAGCTCAAGTTTGGTTCTACAATGATGCAATACTTATTTCGTAGCTCGAGTTGGGTTCAATAATCCGTAGCATTTGTCGTAGCACCTAATAGAATATTTTATGTAGCTTATGTTTCAAGGTTCTAGAAATTATCATGTTTAATTGGTTCTTTAAAATAAAATTCGTACCACTTTTATCTTAGCATAGAATATTTTAGGTAGTTCAACTTTCTTTTGAAGTATTAATTAGAATTAGTTCTAATTATGGAAGAACCCAATTTGAGCTACAATAATAATTATTATTGTATCTCAAATTGCAACAATAGGTTACCTGTTACCTGTACCCGTGTTACATGCTACGGTAAAATATCAAATATACATAAATACTGAAGTTTGTACTTACATAAATACTGCCAAAGAACCGACAACCGTTGTTGGGGTAAACGAGTTCTTGAGTGGAGACCGTGACTCGGCAAACGTAATGTAGGACGTCCTCTGGCTAGGTGAAGAGGATCTGCGAAAGGCTGCTGGCAGAAACTGGATGCGTCAAAACGAAGCTAGGGCGCGATGGTGCTCATTAGAGGAGGCCTATGTCTAGCAGTGGACTGCTATAGGCTGATAATGATGATGATGACTGAAATTTTGTGTAGCTCAACTTTTCCTAGAATGACTTGGGTAACTCCATCCTCCACATACATTTTAGATTTGGAAATTTCCTTGGAATTTACTAAATGAAGTTAGGTAACAAAGTTGGAGTATTAATAGGCTTGAAGACGGCCCGGGGCGATTAGCACATCGATTCCCACTTAAAGTTGCTCATAGAAAATCGATTTTGTCAAAGCTTCTAAGAAGAGCGTTTTCGACTGATTTCCTGTTTTTCAGAAATATACGAGAACATTGGAATAAATTAAATTAAGTACTTCATTAAAGTTCGCCTAAATTTTCTTCTTTTGGAAGCCAGCTCGTAACTCAGTCTGCGCATTGTCTACTAACTCACAACTTTTTCGACTTTCTTTCCTCATAAGGTTAAAACTTTTTTAATAACTGTAAGATATGACCTTTGGCGGTCACATTAGACCTTAACTTTTCTCTTACACCTAAATAATTCTTATGTTTTATACAAATTGGCAAAATATCTATCTCAATAGCTGTCACCTTGACCTGGTAAGGTACAAAAAGGGGTCCAAATGGAACTTTCTGTATATCAATAGAAAATTACGCGAGGTAGGCAATCCTTTAGTTGGGGCTCAGCAAGTCTTTTCAGACTCGCAGGCGGCGAATAAATCAAACTTTCCTAAAGATATGATCACTTATACATAATATATGCTTTCGCCAGCGCCTTCACTCGCGTGGTAGATACCAAAGAATAAATTAGTCCTCCCATATTATCTTCTACCAAATTGCCTCCCAATCCGTTCAGTCGATCTAGACATCCTCACAAATTTTCAGATTTATCAAATTAGTAGCATTTGTAAACATAGGTAAGTATCTTGTTTCTTACTATCTATTAAAACAATTACAAGTTACAATTATGCGTATAAACAGATTGTGTCTTGTTAAGAACGTAAAAAGAAGTGACATTGAGGCTCTTTGCTGCCCGAGTTTTCATACTCATTCCACTTTGCTGGCTATCTTTTGAGACGGAGTGATGCTTCTGAAAGTCTGCAAACTTCCGATGTTTCCCGCGGACGGATGTAGCCGCAACAAAGCCGAAATTAGTCTTTGAAACAAGCCGCGCGTTCTTGGAAATTTTCTTCTTAAGACACAGCCTGCCGCTGACCCATTTGCTATAATAATCGGGGTGTGTCAATCACTCTTTAGGGTTCCCTTATTTATCTTAAAATAAAAATAAAAATACTTTCTCTGGTGGACTAAAGAACTCTGCTGGAGTAAAGAAAAAGCATAGAATGCGTCCAGCTGCTTCTCTTCCCGAGTATGTCGTAAAAGTCAACTAAGGGATAGATCTCTCCAAAATTATGGACTATGGGCGATGAGCTGATCACCTGTCACCATGGTTCACCATTATTCATCTTGGAACTTCAAAAGTGAACTTCAGAAGTGGCTGCAAGTTTTCTTATGTTTACTTGTGGCTCTGTCCACCCCATTAGGGATACGGGCGTGATAATATGTATGTAAAAATACAAATACCTCGAAAGCTTTTCCGTCTGTTCCAGGCGTTTTTCTGCGTATTTCATTAATATTTTAGTAACTTTGTAGTTGCAAATTGTGGAACATTCAAGTTAATTATACTACTTAGACTAACATTCTAAAGTCTTCAAGGGTTTTAATGATGTCATAGATGCCTAAGGACCGTCTGATGATTATCTAGGGGAAATGAATTCTGATCGCTTTTAAAAGTCCTCAGTCTTGTAAAGAACGAGATACCTGGAATATGTTATACATCAGCCAGTATCGTTAGTTTATAAGAAAGACATTTTATCTTAATTTATGTAATAAATTATGTTTGAAGAAAGTGACAGTCGTTTGAGAAATAAGCAGAAACTTTATACTATGCATAAGGATTCAATATTCTTGGACTACGTTTAAGGAAGTTGTCATTGACAGGTCCAATCATTGCATTCGGCACACATTGCTTTGGTGAAGTGAATGTAGGTAAATAAGTACAAACTAATAATAACGCTCTATTTTGTCCAATAGATATCCATTCTGTCAATTTACCCCCCGATTGTTTACCTATTTAACATAGTTTTGAGCTGAGCTCGAAGTGACCTAGTCCTAGGTACCTATAAAACTAATGGAGCAGCCTCAAAGACATTCATTAAGTTATCTATTAGGCTTAACGTTGTAACCTTGTACTCGCCACTAATGCCCGGTTCCAATATTCTACTAAAGGACGATGGATCGTTCATTACTATACCAACGTTGTTACTGTTGAAAAGCGTGGTAGATTTTATGACAGAAAAACAACGTTGCTATGCCAGTTGAACGAACGTTCGTTGAATAAGGGAACCTGGTATTAGTCTGAGTTTTGCATCTTAGTACTATTATTTATTCTGTGGCAGTAGGTTGTCTTATGATATGAATTATAGAATTATCTATCTATCTATTTTACCCTCCACAAAACTCCCACGAATTACAATAAAACCGCAGTATTCAACTCGCTTATATGTAGTTTTAAAGCTAGCGCGGATCTAAACTGTTTCAGAACTTTGGTTTCGTTGACACTGAAGTGGTAGCCGCATCGTACATAAGTAAATATAATATTAGAATAGAACAATTTCCTTCGATAATCCAAACAAATTATAAGTCTTTAGCTGCCTATTATAATTTATTTGATTTTCTTTAATTTTAAGTAGTACGACTTCAAAATCACAACTGAATTTGAAACGTTGATACTCGTACATAGGTACAATTCATGCAAAAAGCTTTTCACGGTGAAATAAATGTCCACGATTTCTTGAAAGCTAGCAAGTTTCTCAAAGTCTGCGTATTCTATGCGCGTCCAGTTTCCTTATTCAGCAAGAAGCCAGAACTTCGGACTTGAAATTTGTAACTGACAGAAATCGACGCGACAGGCGGCGCCGCGCTAATATTCTGCAATCGTGTTATTTCGCGCAGAAAGGTTGTATTCTCGCTTGTACCTAATGCTGTAACGTAATCGTGTTTTTGTCGGAGCTTGTTGTCGAATATGGGGTCTATTCCGCCGTCACGGTTGCCATTCCTTGTGCAGCTGTTGTCCGGCATTGTGTTCTAACGTCCACTTTATGCATAATAAGGAGGTAAACTTTTCATCTCATTGCAAGTTTCTTCAATAAGCATTTCTCTACATTTCTCGTAGTTATATTAAATCTTTATCTAGGAAGTTAAATTTTCTTGATTAAATCACGGCCTCAGTGGCCTGGCGGGCGATTGCTCGGCAGTGACGTAAGAGGCGCGAGTTCGATTCCCGCTGCGGAAGAAATGTTTGCATGTTCTGCAATTGTTTCTTCCGGGTCTGGATGTTGTGGTACCATGGTACTCGTAGTTTCTCATACCCACGACACAGGGAATCCTAGTGTGGGGTCAGGACTATGTATGTGACTTATTAAAAAAAAATTAAACAATTTAATTTAATCCGGAAAATTATTATTACTGATTTAATACGCGCTGAGTTGACTATGTCTCGGGTTTCCTGTCGATATTATTCTTCAACAATACGGCTTAGTTTATTGTTTTTCATTTTACTCCATTAAAAATTTTGACAAAGTTTCAAACACATTTAAAGTAGGACGTATGCCAAGATGTTTTTATAAGTGTAGTATAGATGCTTTGTGACCGCTCTATTTTCTCAAACTATAACCTAGGTCTTTATCGCGGCTATACGTCCCTATCATAAACAATTGAAAAGTAGATAATTCTTCGAAAAAACGTGTTTTTTTAGCAATGATGTTACGTTTGACGCGTCTATTTGTAAAACACTATATAATTTGTTAACAAAAGAATCTTTCAATTAATATGTAGATTACCTTTTATAATTTAGTTTGAAAGCTAATTTTGATTCTAGAAGCCATTGAGGCTTAAAATGAGAGCAGAACTTGGGTACTAGAGATAATGAGATTGCAAGCATCCTGGTCCCTATCTTACTGAATTACAAATATAAAGTTGGCGTGGATGTTTTGTCTGTTTCGTTTGAATAGATCGTACATTCAGGAACGATGTTCCCTGAAATTTTGACATAGACTGCCTTCGTTTCAAACACAATAGAAAATTGATTGTCTGGTGCTGATTAGCGCCGAATTATTTACTTTCCGGAACAAAAAATTGATAAGCTGTCTTTTGACAGGAATATGGTTTATAGACTTTTTGTGATATTTACTGTCCGCTTATAAAATGGGGTAGTCAGTGGAGGCTCTAGGCATGCGAGAGGTTAATCAGTAGTTCAACTACACACATTCTCATGAATATCAACAATTTCAGAATATGTAAGTGTATATCAACACAGTAAACGCTTCCACAGATTCGTAATATTAAGATATTGCTTTGCTATTTATTTGCTAAGTTTCAAGCGAGGGTTGTGTTAAGGGGCAATTATACTATCTAACTTAAGGCTCAGTTGGTTCTTATTAAACAACGGTAGACGCGGAGCGCGATTAGTTTTAAAGACTCCATTGTTAAACTTCCAAGTTTATATGGAGTCCTTAAAACTAATATAATTTACATAGTAGCTAAAGTGTAAGTAAAATATTTTGGTCTTACCAAAAACATTAATAAGTAGGTCTAGGTACCTTCCTACGACGCTATTGAGATGAGGGGTGGAAATAATTGAGGTCGATCAATCCAGGGGTGTAATTATTTGTAAAAATCCATTTATTGATAAATTGTATGTTTACAAGTCAATTATTACATACATATTATTTGTTTATCAATTGTAATAACTAAATTATTAAAATTATTATAATATAACTATTATTATATTAGGGATGGTATCCTGCCATGTATCCTCCCTAACATGATGAACCATCTTTCATTATGACTACTTGTGGCTCTGCCCACCCCATTAGGGATACGGGCGTGATAACATACATACATATATTATATTATAAAGTATAAGCAAAGGTAAGCAGCTTAGTGTATTAGGAGGTTTATGGAACCTTGTTTCAATCAGTTCTCGTCGTAACGCGATCAAGCGTTACGAAAGATTATAAAAGCCATATAGATCTAAATACGCGGTACCCACAAAAGTATGGAGGCAACAGTAGCTTAATACGATCTGAAAATGATGATGATGAAGTTTCGAGCTCGACATTTTCGAAATTAAGATTACCTAACCTCAGCCCATCAGCCCCACACTACTCAGACAACCAGACTATAGCACGACTTAACTACTTAATTGCGACCTACACCTTGCCTTGATTCATGACCGCACTAGTCGGCTGACTTGTAGAAGGTTTGTGTGAAAGAAAATGGAAGGAGAGAACATGCTGTGCCGACCTCACATAGGGATAAGGGCATGGGTATGATGGTGATTCGTCAGCTGACTTCGGTACCGAACCAAATCTGTCCTTCAGATTCATTTATTTTTGCTTGTAAGTTACAAACAGCCTTTTATAATTCCTTCAGTCTCTCATAGTTTTCGGGACTGTTTTACTGTGAAATAAAAATAAATTATCTCTCTGATCATCAGCCATACCAATGACAGAAGATTCCAAATAATTTTCCCCATGAACCGGAGCGGCCTCTAAATCTAATTATGTTTGCAGATATTCTTATGTATAGTATGTTAGCCGAATCTGGAGGTCTCGATTCGAAGAACTGAGAAGATTGAATCTCAGTTCCCCATCTATTTGAGGCAGATTACTAGGTAGATGTGATAGCTAGCCGTAGGTGTATATACGCTGACATTCAGTGCACTTCAGATAGTCTCTTGTAAAGCGCACCTTTATCATCCTGTAAATTACTTCCTCCTCTGTTATTTAGACAGCTCCGCACCGATCATGTCTTTCTTGTGGAAAAGGTCGATTAAGTTGAGAGGATGGTATAGGTGCTGGGGAAGCCTAATAGGTAAGTTCTGTTATTGTAGGTTACCTCCTGATACTATCAAATATGAATCATGTAAGTATAGATAGCAAAGGCCGTAGTGTTTTAACTTGCATAAATAAAACATTGAATTCAAAGTTTATTGCAATAAAGCGGAAAGATTTTCGTCAGACAAAAAGCTAAGTTGGTATCACGGACAGATCAGAAGCCGGGCCAAGGTTTGAGTGGATACTTTCGGGCAGAGGTCCAAGAAGGCACAGTCTGGCAGATGCTACATTAGTCCCTAAGCCAAGAATAAGTGTCCATGCACAGCTGAATACTTTGACAAAATGGAAAAACATGCGCCCATAAACTTCGTATACTTATATATAAAATAGCATACCTAAGTGCTATTTTAGGTCATCATTCCAAGTTTCATGAGAGCACTGGTGGCCTTCCGATCCTAAGGTCGTGGGTTCAAATCCGGTCGTGCATCAATGAATTTTTCGGTATGAAAAATTTATATGCGCTGTACCAGTACTCTCAAACAATGAAGGAAAACATCGTCAATTGCACGAAAAGAACCTTCGAAGAACGCTTTAAATACACGACTAGTAGACAAAGTTTCATCCAAATCGGTTCGTGATTGAAGGACAATTCAAACTTTCGGTATTGTAAATATCAGTTGATCTGTGGGGCTAAAAAGGCCGCTTTGAGAAATTCATTTTTAGATTTTATAGCAAATCCTAAGCGGTTCCTGTAATTTTCATAAAATGGTCTGAATTTTACGCAATTCGATTCACCAGCAGATTCATATTTGGCCGTAAAATGGTCGGATTTTGGTAGAACGTATGCAATATAATTCAGCAGCAGATAAGATAAAGTGGCTTTTTTAACTCGCCTGATATGCGTCTCGTAGCTTTTTAGGGCAAATTATTTTGATGAACGTATTACGTATTAATTACGGAGGTACAATAAAATTTACCTCCACATTGATGATTTAAATCGAAGCTGTGTCGGAGCTGAAAGGATCACACTGTTCCAACTAATGGAAACCACAACTAACACCTAACGTGAGTTTTAGAAAATGTACAAAAGCTATTTCTCCGGGCAAATTTCAAAATAGCCTTGCAAAATCATTATAAGGAAGAAATTTCTCGCGAAGACTCTCAAGTTTGCATATTACATAACGCGGACGTAGGTTACACAATTCAAACCGATATTGTAGCTAATACTGCGTTATAGAATAGGCCCCTTCCATTTCAGGTTATGAGAGCCCGCTTTTATCGAAGTAGGTTAAAAATTCATGTTTCTAGTAGCTACGAACAATATTTCAAAAACCCAGTTTTGCTGCGCAAGCTTTGAAGCGAAATTCAAAGAGGGCGTTTGAAAGACGAGGCAAAAGCATTGTTTTCACAAGACTCATTTTGCAGTGGTGGAAATAGCTTTATTTTTTTACTCTCTTGCTTTGAGATTGCATCGGACGCTTCCGACTACTCTAATAGCTGGTTTTGTCTCAGGGCTCTTTGTGATTGGAGAAATTATTATTATATAAGCTTCTGAACGGGGTTCCGCTCTCGTGTACATCCATACCTACATAAAAAATCACGCCCATTTCCCAAAGGGGTAAGCAGAGATCACGGATCTCCATTTGCTACGATCCCTACATACTTCTTCGCTTCATTCACTCTCATTACATTCGGACGATTTGGACGACCTCTGTGGCGAGGCGGGCGAATGCTCGGCTGAGACGCATGAGGCGCGGGTTCGATTCCCGCTGCGGGAGAAATGTTTGCATGCCCTGCAAATATTTCTTCCGGGTCTGGGTGTTGTAGCATTATGTATTATAAGTATGTATTTACAAAAAAAAAAGTATATTATGTATTGTATCAGCCATCTGGTTCCCATAATACAAGCTTTGCTTAGTTTGGGGCTAGATGGTGCTGTGTGATATGTCCTCAAATATTTATTTATTTATTTTATTTATTCCTCATCCATGCCCATCGGTTTAGGGTAGGTACTCTTGACCTGGCCCTTTTCCAAAACGTCGCCGATTTAGTCCGTACGCCTAGAACTAGAATCCTACATCTTTCACTCCACATCGCTCTCTTATCACTGAAAAGTAGCCTAGGTATAGTGTTTTTTTAACTGGGACAGTATGGGGAAATCCGAAAAAGAAGTGTTCTAAAAACCATTTGCTCTGTTTTTGTGAAATTGATTTTGGCATAGTTAATTTTTGGGCCAAGCGCGAGTTGGCCATTAAAATGAGTGATGTTGGCAATTTTTTTTGGATGCTAGTCGATTTAGTTACTTTTAAGGATTATTTCATTGTATCGGGAGAAAAAAATCGAGACAGCAGAAGTTGGAAAAATTTAATGAAATGTGCTTGTGCTATGACATTTTTGGTTTCCAAGACATTTTTCCTGTATCTCCTTTGGTTTCGGATTTCCCCCATACTGTCCCAGTTAATAAAAAAACACAGTATAATATTCCATCACAATGTGGTGTATTCAAAGTTTTACTCAAATCCGTTCAACCGTTATGGCTTGATTGAGGCTCAAAGCTAAAGACATCCTCAACTTGCGGATTTATTATACCTAGTTATTAGTTAGTAACAAGAAGTAGGTAAAATTACTGCCAATTGATGTCAACTCTAAAAGCTATCATGCTCTCATAACTGTTTTATGTTGTTCGTAAGATAAAGGACATCCGTCAGATTGCTTAGACATTGAAAACATCCACGAACTCGTCGTAATTGTTTCCAGTTCAGCGTCCATCGGAATTAGCATTGTCCGCTTTGTATGGTAATGTCGAGACGGATTATGGGATGTGCTTTAAATAAACAAAACCGATAACTGGAGCGACTACTCTTTTCTTTTTTGAATTTACCTTGCTATAATTCCATTAAGTAGTGTAGGTTTATACGTATCTCAAAAAACCTTTTTGCAAAATCTAACGGTTTCATTTGGTGAGAAACTTTGGGGTAAGTGTTCCTGGTGAGATATAGATTCGATTGAAAAAATCTTGTTTTTATTTTTTCTTCAAAATAAACCCATAGTTTCCTAACCTAACTACGAAAGAAAAGTTAGCTGGCCACAATGAGGTTAAATTTCGCCTAACATAATATTCCAAGATTATGTTACGGCGTGATTGAGCCACAATGATCCTCACATGGTTATATCCCCAAAGAAAAACCATTTACCTGTATAAGTAGGATTTAATATAGTAGATTACGTGTGATCTACCTCTAAAATTTATTTTTATATCGGTACTCTTAGAATTATACCACTTTGTTGTCAATAATGTTGTCCCAGCATTACCGCGACTCTTATGCATAGGTAACATTTGCTTCGTGACTCTGTGTAAATCATCTAATAAACATACAAAAGCCTTAGTTTGAAACATCTCTGACGCTAGCAAATATCTACTGCATGAATTGGGTTTTAGTTTTTTTATCAGTTTACAATTTAAGTATTTTCTACATTACTCAAAATGTTCCTCTGTACTTAGATAAGTATTTGTTTGAGGTTAAGTGTACCTACAGATATGAATACGATTATGGTTATAATATTTACCTACCTTTATGTATTGCAAATGGCCTCGGGCAATTGCCAGTAAAAACATAAAAAATCTTCGGGCAATAAAAAACAAATGAAGTTTTCGCCGTACGAAGTTCTTGATAAGGTGGTCCCATGAGATAGCGCGGGACATTCCGGCACAATTTCGACCCGTTATGATGTAGCGATAATGGTCCAAATGCCGACCTTTTTTCCTGTTATACGACTATGTTCGTTGGTATCTTAGAGAAATAAGATTACACTAGTTTTCTTTGACACAGCCCTACTATTATCCTAAAAGCAGCTAAACAAAAAATTACAATGCTATAGATAGGTTTTACTGTGTAGAACCTATCTAGTTACAATTGCCTACGCAGGAATCACAGATACGACCCTCAGAATGCCAGCTTCATTCTCTCTAATATCTGTCTCAAGAGCACTCTTATCCATAAGGACCTACACCTATCTAGGACATATAGGTAAGAACAGATTGCAGATACCTGAGGCCCTACTATCGACTTCGGCTGATATTTTCTATTGTTTTTTATACATAGTGATATTTTTTTTCGCTTGCTCGTGTTGATTGTTTTCATATTAGTTTTTACAGTGGTTATCTGTCCGCAAAGTGGTAAATGGGAGAAACAAAAAGAAAAAAATTACGTACTGTGGCTCAAATATGAGTTTTCTTGCGAATGTTAACGAAATCGTGGGACGGGGATGGTAAGACAGGTGACCGGGAGGGGGGAGTATTCATTCTGAATTCAGTGCTATCATCTATTCTGTGGCGCTATACATGTTTGAAGACTTTTTTAGAGTTCCGTACCCGAAGGGTGCAACGGGATCCTATTTACTAGCTGTATCTCACGAACCGTAATAGGTAGAGAGTGGAAATTTACACAGAGTATGTATTTCTATTGAATAAAAAAATAAGAAACATATGCTACCACCTGTAATAGGTGGCATACAAGAAACTATTAAATATTCCACATTCTTTATACGAACTGCAAAAATGTGGAACTCTCTGCCGGGGTCTGTATTTCCTGAAAAGTATAATGTGGGTGTCTTTAAATCGAGAGTCAATAGGTTTCTTCTAGGTAAGCGTGCTTCATCTTAGACCACACTGTTACTTAACATCAGGTAGAGTGTGGTCAAACGCAAACCTATTTCGTGTAAAAAAAAAAAAAAACATTTATGTACATGTACGATGGTATGGAACCCTTCGTGTGCGAATTCGATTCGCACTTGGCCGGTTTTATTTTTGATACAGATGCTAGTGAGTAGTCTGAAAATTCTTGGTAGAGCAATAGTACTAAATAGAATTGAGCGGAAACTGATAGCTATGTAACTGTGAGTTTAACGCGAACACGCTCTAAGTCTAGATTTCGCTATCTTTTCCTTTAACTTTATATTAATGAAACGTTTGACCCTTTTTTTATTTAAATAATTTCCGTGCAGTAAAAGCTAGTTATATTGAGTATAATCGTGTTTATTGAGTCGCAAAACGAGATAGTAGTAAGACTTATCTTACGCCCAAATCTACATAAGCCGCGCGATCCAAATGTTATCGCCGTCATTATTTCAGGAGATGGAAATTATACCTTATTCGATGGAGATAAAGCAGGTTACACGTACGAGATAAACGGCCATAAAGTTGTATTGGTAATCTAATTTTGTTTGTTTACCTCCGAGGTAAATAGCTTTAGTCCGGTAACTTAAAAGTCCCTTTGTTTCATGGTATGGTTGTAATGGTTATGGTGCCCGAATAAAACGTGTATAGTGAGCTGAATTGTTCCAAGATTTATCATCAAGCTGACCAATGGGTGGATATTCTTGGAGAACAGACCTATCTCCAGTGCGTCGCAACACGTGTTGCAGCAAAAATTAAGATGTTTCAAGTCGGAGAAAGTGTGTTTCACTATTCCTATTAGTTTTCTCTAACGGTGAAAGAAAACAGTCTCGCAGTACGAAGTGTTAATTTTACTGCTAAAAACTATACTATTTCCTAACAATTCTCACTTAATCCTTTCACCGCATTGATTCTAGACACGAGTAGTAACAGCCGATCTAAATTAGCGTTACATCAGTCATGGTGCTGGTACATTTTACGAGTAATACAAAGTAGGTACAATGTTACAATGGAAGCTTGTTGAATAAGATTTGCGTCTTATCTAAGTAATGCGTCAGGTACAGTCTGAGACTGAAAATTTATGATAAGATTTTAGTAGGTCTGATTTGTTTTGAACGAAGTGAAAGAGTGATTTCTAGTTAGGTACGTTCACATTATTCTCACTTTTAAATCGACTTCAAAGAAGTAGGAAGTTCTCAATTCAATTTTCATATAAAAAATCGACTGTCGCTTGTTTACGTTCGTAATATGAACTAAGGATTCTGTTAGATCGCTGCTCTTCGTGGCATCCTTTGCATATCAAACAATTTCTTAGAACAAAATCCGATTTTCAATATTGACAATGTCAACACTCTAGTGTGCTCAATAATGTGGGCAAGTGTATCTAAGGTGAGCTTCTGACTTATCTTAGAGTTCAGAATATAAAGAACCAGGAGTATCCTGGCGGGGTGTCTACTGTTCTTGGATTTTATCTGTCTAGGTATTAACTTCACGTACTGAATGTTGACTGGGAGTAGAGAAATAAAATCGGTCAAGTGAGAGTCGAATTCGTGCACGAAGGGTTCCGTAACATCGCACATATACATGTACCTACAAAAAAGGCTAATTACACTCGGTAGGACTACCATCTAGTTATGATTTGCTCAAACTTAAACTCATTGATCCATTGAGCAACATAAAAGCATTACAAAATGTTTCCTTTTAAAATCAAGCAAAATGAAAAATGCAACACGTCTCTACTATGTAGATCCCCTTAATTTTTAATTTTATTATTATTTTTATACAAATTGTTAAATTTTAGATCGTTTGAAAAAGTAATGGGAGCGGCCCTGCCTTCCGATCCTAAGGTCGTGGGTTCAAATCCAGTCGTGCACCAATATATTTTTCTGTTCGAACTTTCAAACGGTGAAGAAAAACATCTTAAAGAAACTCGCATTTCGTAGAACCTAGCAAGTTCGAAAACTTGTCAAGTGCGCGAAAAGAGCCTTTGAGGCGCATTTTAACTTCTTTCACCGCACTGCTTCGGAAGAACTAGTGACACGACTAAATAAACTCATTTCGAAAGAGGCAAAGAGTATAAACGATCCTGTTGCACCTATTATGCTATAACTCTATTCCACTTTCATTATGAAAATAGAGGTATTTCTTATTTTTTCTTGAAATTATATTTTTGTAGCCCACTGTACATTATACACCCTTTATCACCGGAGCTTTGTAACAGTAATCTTAATGTTTACACACGTTTTGTTTGCGCACACCCCGTATTGTGGTTATCCTATTGTGTTGAAAGGGTGAAGTCTTGAAGGGTCCAGGAAAATTCAGGGATTAAATAGGTACCTACCTAATGTAACTTCGGTAAGGGTACATTAGGGATGTCGATAGGTTGGTACAGCTCTTCCTTGTTTCTTTTATTGCGGGTAGTTTGAAAGTGTTTATAGAATTGAATAGACGCTATTTAGATAATCAGTTGGATAGTCAGGTACTATTGACAGAAAGATTGAGGAATAGGCTAGCGCGGTATGGGTTTGTCATGAGGAGGGATGAAAGTCATGTGGCGAGGAAAGTTATGAATATGAATGTGGATGGATTTGGTTGGCCAAAGAAAAGGTGGATGGATTGTGTGAAAGAGTATATGAATAAGAAAGAAGCGTGTATAGAGATGACAGCTGACAGCGGGGAATGGAAGAGGAGAATATGCTGTGCCGACCCCACATAGAGTGGGATAAAGGCAGGAAGATGATGATGAGTCAGGTACCTACTATTCGTGACTCTAGTTCTTTCGAACCAATGTGGTGAAAGACTAAGTGCGCTACAAAGAGGCTTATTTTTTGCACTTGTGGCACATGCCGATTTCCTCAAGATGTTATGTTTACCAGTAGGTACTTTCGAACGGTGAAGGAAAACATCGTGAGGAAACCCGCGGCTTAGTTAGCTCCGTACGTATTGACCATGCCTTTCCTGTGGACAAGGCCGACTAAGCTGAGAGATGGAATAGGCGCTGGGCAAAACTACTATATCTTAATTCGTCCCAGGCAGTACAGCGTCCCGTCTGTGAAGGTAAAAGTTGCGTCCTGACGCTGTATAAATTATCTACTACAGTTGGTAAAAGGCTTTAGTATGTTTATAATGATGTTTTCTTCTTGATAAGTAAATTGATTGCCTTTGTGTCACACCCAGCCACTGTGATGCGTTGAAAAAACTTTATGGTTATCAAACACTGATTCATTCCCTGAATAGCGTCCTTGTTCTACTGAAAACAGCTAAAACTCGTTCGTTCAAATCGCTCGCCACATAACTATTGCAAATCGAGTATAAACTTCGTTTGTAGAAATAGTTATTGCAGTGAAACTCGTTTATGGCTTTCAATATCTGAGCACAGTGTAACGTCTGGTATGGCACTGTGAAACGTAAAATGTTTTGCAACTGTTACCAGACGCGCGAGCAGCATTGCTTAGCGACTTTGGTCGGTAAAACAAGGTGGAAAAATAAAATTATGGCTAACAAAATACCTAGAGTATTCTGTTTCATAAAAACGGTTTGAAAAAGAAAAAAATCACAACTAAAATCACTACAATTTAAGTTTGTTTTTCTATGTGTTTGTTCATAATTTACGTGGATTTATTTAATGCTTATTATAATCGTCTTCTGAAAAATGACGCAATTTATTAAGTACTTAAAGATTTTTTATTTGTTTCTTATTCGCGCGAAAACGAGCGGTCACGTGACATTTGCGTTCGATGACGTCACATAACAATAGATAAACAAACAAAGCTTTAAAACTTTAAAGTGATCGCACATTTGTTAGCAGCACACGACACGTTCCGAGCAGCACACCGACGCTCAATCATGGCCGCTCGCGTTTCGGTTCTTGTAATCCACAGATAAAAAACCTCAATGTTATTTTGCTAAAATAAAATATTTACGATTTATTATAATGTATATTGTATAATTATTTTTTACCTTTAAGCTCATATTTAACATAGGTACCTATTTTATTATTAGGTACAACGGTCATATAGCTAATTTCAAAAACTAAAATAGCAAAGGAAACTGTCTACGTGTTTCTAGGAAATAAACTTCGAAATAACACAAAGTGTTTTCAATACCGTTATCCTGAAATTCAGCAGTTTATTCCCACGGTCCAATTTACGACGAAATAGAGCACACCTAATAGTTACGAACTCAACGTTTTTGTAAAATCATTGACCTATGATTGAAAATTATTTAGTGTCAAGTATTTTCGTTGACCAGATGAATCCAACGACAACTCATTTGTGCAATCCGTCTAGCTTTTATTTAGTTTGTCGTTGTTTTTTTTTATAAAGAGCTCTCATGCTTCAATATCCACCGTGTTAAGTAGGCTAGTTATTTATAAGTTACGCTTATTTATAAGTATTAAAATTCAATAGCGACTTAACTCTAACGTTACATTTTTTTATTTATTTAAGGACTTTGTCGCATTGCGACCACATCACCCAAACATTACATAAAAAGACACATGTCCGTTCAGTATAAAAGCATTCATTTTATCGCAATCACGCTAAAACTACATGACTAGTGTTACCAAAAAATCGTGAAACTAATTTCATACTTGTAAAACTGATGCATGTTGTTGAGCACGTTTGGATGCTTCACACGATTTATGTATTTATTTTATTTTATTTTATTTTTATTTTAAGAGTTTTTGGGGAACTTACAGCTAGGTACAAATAGTATAAAAAAATTAAATTATAACCAATTGAGGTAACTCTACATGGTTGCTTAAGGCCATTTAAAAGTTTCCACTTATAGCAACAAAAAAAAATAATAGGTATAAAAAACAATACAGTAGACGACAACAAAAAATGGTTTAAAGATTTATAAAAATGGTTAAAGTTCGCTAAAAAAGAAAATTTAAGAAGGAGAATTTGCCTAGAAGTATACACACAATGGACAACCAATTATTTGCAAAAAAGGTACCTACCGATTTCAAGTAGAAATAAATCTAAAAATACATAAAGGTATTTCAAGTAGGAAGGAACCAAAATAAGGTTGTACGACAGTAAAGTCATAAGATTTTTCAAAAAGGTAAACAACTATTCTTTTTGCAATTCGAATTCGTGCACATTACGTCGAGCCTATGAAGAGTTTTTGTTCTGCGAAAAAATGTCTTTTTTGTTTCATGTTGCCTTCATAGAAATTCATCGTTGTCCCACTTCACGAAACAGAGCCTTTATCCTTTAATATGTTGTACAACATCAACACATTCCACTTTCCCAGACAAATATTACGCCATAAACTATCGGATATCGCACTAAAACTTATTAGGGGTTGTTAATTCTGTAGTTCTAGGAAAAAACTAACTCAGCCATGATTTACAGCGGTAATTCTAGCTACGAACGAACTGTGAAACTTCGACCCTCTATTGAAACTTGCCGATATTGTGTCTATCTAGCGGAAAAATTCTTCTAGCGGAAAAAACTTTTAATATTTTTGCAGGGACAGCAGACTTCATCCCGTGACACGACTAATAAGGTGACACGTAGGAAAAATATATTCTCCGTGACACTATTGGTAGTGTCGTGACCTTGGAAAAATAAATTGTTCCGAGGTCGTGACACAGCCTGACACATCCGTGGTTGCAGTGTGTGATGAGTAGGTGAACTATTTTGTGTGTAAAACAGTACAACTGTAGTATTACATTTCAATAGTACAACAGTGGTATTGACGATGAATATAGTGTTGTGAAATAATTTTAGACGGGTAAGTATGACTACTTAGCGCTAGGTGAAATATCTACATAGATATTTCAAAAGTTTGTCCGCTAGGTAACGTTAGTGTACAGGTTCGCTTTGTTATACCAAAATAAAACACATTGATTCAGTACGCAAACCACCCTACCCTCTCGCGCCGAGGCTGGCGTTCGAGTGTCGAGTCCGCAGATTTTATATCAATACGCTACATCTACCTTTTACAAAAAAGAAAATCAAAAGTAAATGCCTTTCACACATTAATCATATAAAACAGTAAAGTATAGTATGTAGCTATTTCACAAATCATTACTTAATACCTAAGCATTTAACGATTCGTTTAAACATAATTTCAATACAATTACTCATTACTACACCTACTCAATTTTGTCCGAACAGACCTTTCACTCTCTATATTAAACTTAGTCCATCTAACACTGGAATACAATGCATTTCCTTATTTAAACATTATCATTGATAGGCCAGTAGTATTATTTCGTATTTCAGTTCTGTAACTATTACATGTATGTTTCTCATCCTTGTTTTTTTTTAATTTTTTTTATTGTGTATGTACCTACAAATTTAAGCATGTTTGAGACTATTCTATTAGGTATAATAATAATAAACTCTTTATTTCAGGCAACATTGAACAAATTATACAAAAGATAAAGTCTTGGCCCATATTAATAAATACCTGACAGACTAACATACATACAATAAAATATTTTTAACACTATAAAATTAGGGCACTTTTTTTTAATTGCGTCACTTCCCTATACCGTCGGTAGACGATTCCTGCTGTCCAAAAGTCCGGAGCAAGGGATACGTCCTTGTACTTAGCAGCCACTCGCAGCACGTATGACTTAAAGTTGGTCTCCTTGATAATAAGGAGACAAGCATAAACATAAGCTTATGCTAAGTTAGAGCCTTGATTGAGTAGTTGCCGAGGACATGTCGAAGAAATCCAGGACGTCCGACGGCACTTTGGGTCGACATCATGTCGCGGGCAAGACCTGGAAAAGAGACGCACAGGACCAAGGAGGCCTATTACTTTACCCTACTATACCAAAGGTATAACCAAGGTATAGGTAGTACAGGCCCATACCTAATAGTACCTACGCCCAAACCATCATGAGTTCATGTGATGTTTGTTGGTGACTGTGCCATTGTAATGTGCTCACTCTAAATTAAACCATGAAAGGCCTTGCCATAGTGTACAAAATTGAAGATCTTTAGGCATTACTTACTCCCTTAGTGATCAGATCACATGGTTTTTTGTATTGTCTTTTACAAGAAGATCTATGGATATTATCCGTTTCTTTACCCTACAATGTTACTTGGTGTGCTAAGCATCAACTCTCTAGAGACAAAGCGTAACTATGATCTACTCACTGCCTGTCAGATACTGCGCGGTATTTCAGACTGCCCGGAATTAGTAGCACGAATCGTAAGACTGTCTGTCCCCGAAATGCCTAAATACATACTCTCTGAAACAACGTAACCGCGCCCTTCTGGTAGTACTAAAGTCGTGTGCGCGCACTGTTGCGCACGATAATCCCCTTTAAAAGAGCTTTAAAATTATTAAATGCGCTTCTGGCATTAACACCATCGTGTGATCTGTTTGCTGACCGATGGTCGAATGTCTACAGAGAATGTCTGAGGCACTGTAAGATGATTGATAGAGTTAGAAATAGTTCTTGTGCGAAACGCACAAAAGAAAGAAGTTTTATTTTCGGTAATAATGTTTCTAACCTCAAAAGTTGTACAGTGTTGCCATCTTGCAACCTACTTTTATGTCGGTATTGAACATTCCTAATGATTGTTATTTTTCATAATACCTTTTGTTTCTTGATTTGTCTATTGTTTGTATTTCATGTAACATAACTGTGTATTGCCGTAAACATAGCATTATTATTGTGATCATACACATAGCATTATTAATGCATCAATTAAATTTAAATTTGATATTATTCTATGAACTGCATGATGCGTAAAAGTAAAATAGAAAAGTAGGAGCTCTAACTGTGGTATAGATTTTAGATTTTGATACCTTTGACTTTGCTGTTACTAGTGTGCAGGTTGTAAGCTTATTGAAATGTTGCTCTCAGGTATAGGCACCATAAACTTGACCATAAACGAGAACCCTGATAATATGATTTGTGTAGGAATATATATCTAGGTACCTACTTATGTATAAAGCTTTTAGGCAATATAATAGTTGCTGGACAAAGTTTTGTCTGATGACTTGAAAGTCCTTTGAGATTTAAAAATTCAGTCTTATGCCTTGTTTCCATATTTCTTGCATAACATCTTGTAGGTATTAGGATATATAAAGGATCTAATATCTGAACTAATTGTGAAGACAATTTCCTTTTAGCAAGTTATTTTGACCCTCAAACACCGGTATTTCCATACTTAATTAGGGTACAAAACCATAAATACATCATCATATATTAAGTTTACTGAAATAAAGTATTTGTAGTTTGATTGTATTGTTTTAGTGCAAGGACCAGTACAGTTGTTGTATTTAGGTATTCTGATCTAAGTGTCTTGTATAGGTTACTTTTATAAACTCAGCATTTTTACATAAGATTTTAATAATAAATAAGTTTTTTTTTGATGTACACTGTTTTGTACGCCACTTGTGTGTGTACATGTGTGAGAGGTAGCGGCACTGAAATATTGACCATAACAAAGAAATTTTACTTTCTTACCTTAACCGTTTACTTCTCAAGTCTACAACATGATGAACCATCTATATGGGCGATGGCTGATCAATTCAAACGGGCGTGATGATATGTATGTAGGTATGAACTAAGAAAGTTTGGTTGCTTTGATGGATTTTGCATGTATTGAGATGCAATACTTTTCTTGACACTTACTCGAGTACGCTCTTATTGCCTACATAATATAGAGTAGAGCATAATTCCCAATTAATATTTAGTCTCAATGCACTTAGCTTTTTGATAGTGCTCCTCGATGATGAACAGTGAGGCTCACAGCCTCCACCGTCACTTCCAATAGTTTACTCGTTTACCATGGCTTTACGGCGTCTATAAGTACTTTTAAGAAATATAATTTATCTCTGAATGCAGCGCTCTTGTGTTTGCTTGTGCGCTTTTCTGTGATGCAAGCAATAAGAGAATATTACCAGCTATCACTGTCATAATAACTAACCTTGTATCATTGCATTATAATATATTGGTATAGTCATGTATCACTACATATATGGTATAGTCACACTAAACAGATAATTTTTGATAGGTCTACCTGTCTGTCGCGTTAGTTTCCCTTATAGGTATCGTTCAGATTAATTCCGAACCAACTCTTAAATTTAGATATCATTCAACATTTGTCAAATTTTATCCTTTGTATTACAGTCCTGTAACAGGATAGTAATTTTTCCCCTTTGGGTACCGTTCAGATCATTCCGAACCAGCTCATTTTGGATACCATTCAACATTTGTTAAATTATCCTTTGTATTACAGTCCTGTAACAGGATAGTAATTTTTCCCCTTTGGGTACCGTTCAGATCATTCCGAACCAGCTCGTTTTGGATACCATTCAACATTTGTTAAATTATCCTTTGTATTACTTTGTAGGTACCGTTCAGATTATTCCAAACTACCTCTTCAGTGGAACCTCAATGGTTGTTAGAAATCGACTTTTATAAAAATAAGCAACGGTAGGTACTTCCCGGAACTAATTAGTCATGTTCCTATTTTACTTAACTTTAGACAACCTATACCTTAAAGCCAATCAGTAGGTAGTTACTTACCTACTTGAAAATATCAGTATCATTTAACGTCTACCTGTGTAAGTAGTTATTCAGTACTACGTTATTTTCAAAATAATTAAAACTCTTACATTTCTGACTGACCGACTGATTGACCGACAGTCAATGCACAGCCCAAACCACAAGTCCCAGAACCATGAAACTTATATTCCTCTTGTATAGTGTAGGAGTACACCAAGAAAATCGTTTTCGAAATTCTGTTCCTAGGAGACGCATCGAGAAAAACTCAACGCGATCAAAGTCGCGAGACGTTCTACTAGTTCAAATATAAAATTACTTTTCTAAGTAGATTTCATACTTATGCAAACTTACTAAAAATAATATGGCATAAGGTAGGTCACTTCCACATCATTCCCAAAATGCAAATGATTTTTAAATTATGTCTAATTTGTCGATAACTAACCCGAGGTAACACTGTAGTTTTACTTAGGTATGTGTACAAAATTGTATGTAGCCGCAGCTTATTACTTTAGGGTACCAATCAATGATTAACAACTCGGATAAGAAACACAGCATCGTTCCACAATGCACGTAAACAAATAGGTACTTGTTTATTTTCGTAACTGCCTCGAGGCATTTGGTCGACCAAATTGATGTTGTTTTGTTCATCAAAACTTGGGTAAATGCTAGTAAACCCTAGCACTGACATTATTCCAAACTAAGCACTTACCTTCATAGGTGTTAGTAGGTATGTATTTAGAACAGTAGGTGTAAAATGGTTTTGTGCAGTGCGTGCCAATTCCAACCATCAGAATGAAATGGTAAATAGCTATAGTCACCATCTTGACCGTTCTTTCGCAAAACAATGTCGATCCATTAACTCACTGATTTATCACTTTTTCTGTTTAGTTTATTTGGTATTTTTAAGTTGTTATCCTGGCAAGGTCGCCACTTGTACAGGTTCGCTTTGTTATACCAAAATAAAACACATTGATTCAGTACGCAAACCACCCTACCCTCTCGCGCCGAGGCTGGCGTTCGAGTGTCGAGTCCGCAGATTTTATATCAATACGCTACAGTTAGGTACGTTAAGTTACTATATATATCAGAGAGAACCTACATAGATTCTCTCTGATATATATAGTAACTTTTGAAATATCTATGTAGATATTTCAAAAGTTTGTCCGCTAGGTAGTCATAGAGCTCAAATATGAAAAACAACATTTATATCGTCATTTCGTATTCGTAGTGCGTAGACAAGTTGGGTAACATTTCACACAGTAAGACACTTTAGTCGACTAAATCATGTAGGTCCGGCGCGTGTTCGGACATCCATTTGCGAGGGTACCCTTAACGTTTGTTAGGTTTTTGACGATAGTTTTAGAAGTGTTTATTGTGTGCCTTCCTAAGATTTTTGACACACAAAATGCGAAAACGTCATATAGTATAAACGTCACGAAGAATCTTACTTCCTACTATTATATCATGCACTATTGCACAATTTTTAAAATAAGCTTCGACTTATTCATTGCTGAATTTCATGATTTTTCTATAAGTTAGTGTACGAAAATGTATTTACGTACTCCAGCTACGTAGTACCTTCTCTTCTCTGACCATTACTCGCCGCCACGCACTGTGCTCAATGAATAAGTCATGCCACTTGAATACGGTACGCGAATGTTCCCCGTCAGGATTTACATTGCTGGGAGAATTTGAATTTTTGAATCTCATTCACTGCATCGCGAGCATTGGGTAGCGACATTGTTTGTTTCTCAAATTTTCACTTTACATTTTTATTTTATTGTTTGAATTGAATGTAAAAACCCTAAAGGCTAGGTAGGTACCTACCTAGCATTGTTCAATGGTACTTGGATTGTATGGAAAATTATTCGCTTCTTGACACTATTTCGTGGATTCGTAGCCTCGTTCGTGTTGTACAACACGAACGAGGCAGTATATTATACTGATAGAGCACTGGTACTACTGGTGCTACTGAGAGTACTAAGAGAGCACTGGTGGTCTAGTTGGTAGTGACCCCGCCTTCCGATCCTAAGGTGGTGGATTCAAATCCGGTCGTTTACCAATGAATTTTTAGGAAACCCTCAGCTCCACACGTATTGATCATGTCTTTCCTGTGGACAAGGCCGACTAAGCTGTGAGGATGGAATAGGTGCTGGGTAGGCCTACTCCATCTTAATTCGTCCCGGGCACTATAGCGTCCCGGTTGTGAAGGTAAAATGCCTCCTGACGCTGTATAAATCATCTACTATAGATGGTATAAAGTCGTGTTTCCATTACCTACAGTTCACGAATGTAGTTCCATTTAAATCTGTAAAAGATACCATAAAAGTTCAGTTGTTATGGCGTGATTAAGGCATCATAGATTATATTTTTTAAATAATGCACAAAACAGACATTGCTTTGATTTCTGGCATATCCGCAAAAAATATTTTTTTTAGCGTGACATGAAAAAGACCGGTGTGCTGAAAGGATTTGACGTAGAAGCATCGCGCAGACATCCTAGGCTCCTCTTATGCAACGGCTTGTGTATGCAAGTGAGTGCGTGGTCGTGCATTGCATTCAACTGTAATGAGTCTCGATATAACTAGTAGGCGACGACGTACAGACGCAAGCACTAAGATGTTTAAAACGAAAACTTGGGAAATTGTATTATTTACCATGATTTGACGGTTTTGGAGTTTCCTAACATCACGGTGCAATTACACATGATCAAAGAAGAGCCGTTTTTCCGTAATCACACCAATAAGTTTGTAATTGGTGTCAGAGAAATTGAACCATTTAATATTTTCTGAAGTTGTGGGTTCGGTGCATAAGCCCTTATCATACTAATATTATAAAGAGGAAAGATTTTTTTGTTTGTTTGTAACCAATAGGCTCCGAAAATAATGGACCGATTTCAAAAAATTGTTCACCAATAGAAAGCTACATTATCAGGACCAGTATAGGCTATAATATATTTTCAAAAAAATTAGGGATCCGTAAGAAATTTGCAATATTGTAACCCAAGGTAGAAAACCCAAAATAGGTACTCGTACATAATAGGTTAGATTATTATAACAAGACTTATATTGTTCAGCACTACGAAGTGAGGAACTTATCTCTTGTGCTAGTCAAAAAACTGTGTTACGGCAAGGCTACTCTTCCCTCCTTGGGCAGAGCAGATTATTGATAAACATCCTCACAAACTCTTATTTACATTTATATTATTTAGCATAAATAAGACTTAAAATAGCTAACGATTTAAAAACGCTCCCACTGATGCTAACTTTAGATACCATAAATGAGATCTCATTTAGGGAACTTTGAATAATTCTGTTTACCCTTCTATGAAAGAGCCAGTTTCTTTGAACCTCCTTCATATGTTGAGACTCGTTTTGCAAAGGCTGGTCTTGTAAGAAACATCCACCGTTATTTAGAAGACGGTCTTTTAAGTCTACTAAGTTACTTCTCTGCTTTGTCTGTCTGCGAAAGGAGCCTTTGAGGCGCACTTTAAATCTTTTCACCACACTGGTTCGAAAGAACTAGTGACACGACTAGATAGACTTCTCTGCTGGACTTGGAGTAGAAAAAAAACATAGAATGCGTCCAGCTGCTTCTTTTCTCGAGCATGTAGTAAAAGTCGACTAAGAGATAGTCTTTATAATCAAAGGGGATAGTATACTCTCCAACATGTTTGCGTTTGACCATCTATATGGGCGATGGACTGGTCACCATGGTTCACCATATCCGTCTTGGGACTTTGAATCGGTAGTAGGTACCACAAACAAATAGATATTGTGTGCCTCGGCAAACTTCGTCCGAATATGCAACTAAAT
Organism: Scotopteryx bipunctaria; assembly: GCA_949320045.1. Taxonomy (NCBI): domain Eukaryota; kingdom Metazoa; phylum Arthropoda; class Insecta; order Lepidoptera; family Geometridae; genus Scotopteryx; species Scotopteryx bipunctaria. The sequence goes on along the minus strand of OX439450.1, from coordinate 3,359,528 downwards.
AGTCAACTGATAATAACTGAACTAACCCTTTAAAAAAATAAGTATCTACATAATTCTTGTAACATCTTTCTTACATTATCATCATCGCAGTATTATTTCAGACGAAAATTGCGGGGGCGCACAATATTTGTGGTACTACTGTACTTTGACTGAAGAACTGAACTGAACTTACTGGGAGAGATCGCTCTTAAGCGTTAAGACCGCCAATTGTACTCTTTTTTTACGTATTTAGTTTTTTTTATGCTAGTGTAAGGTGTACAATAAAGTATTTTCACTCATTCATTCATTCATTCATCCATTCATTCATTTGACTTTGTAGATTCGCACAGACAAGGAAGAGAGTTGGTTGATGACCTACTATAGATAGTATAACAATTTCCACTAGTTCCGGGCCCGTATTATGTTTGAAATAGCCTACGTGGGATTTTCAAAATAATTATTATTACCGCTCCCACGTAGGCTTATTTCAGAAATTTGGGTCCGGATCTAATAGGAATGACTAGATTATATTCATACGGGTATCGTTTCTTAAGAAACGTTAAAAGTAATGTACAGATATTAAGTTCTACACGTATATCCACACACAAGCGCTTTCATTTTCATCGTAAGTCTTGTATTCACTACTACATGATATGTTAATTTATACAGGCTGTTCGTCTTCTGAGAACTGTAATTAAACTTGCTTTAACGGTTGACATATTATACGTTCCGAAGAGTCTAATGGCTTATGCCCCGAGAGATTCTGGCGCTGAAAACCATACCTAGCGTTTCAGGCGCCTAATAATCGAGACCTGGAAGTCATAGTTAATAGCGCCAGCTAGAGGCCCTTACCCGAGGATTTGCGAGGAAAAAAGGAGAGCTACCTGATCAACCGATTGATTTTTACGTACTATGACGGCACTATCTACTACTAAGAGTTGTGTCAATAGTTATTTCGAACCAGTGTGCTGAAAGTCTGTGGTCAAAACCGGTATTAAAGGGCTTGCCCAAGTTACAATTTCCTTAAGCGGAGCGGAAAGCGAGTTTTGGCTTAGGTACAAGTTTCTCTACATATTTAAAGTGCATCTCAAAGGCTCATTTATCGTTAGAGGCATACGTCAAAAAGAAGATGAAGATGAAATAGCACGTCTGTGGACATAACTTGTTTTAAGATGTTCTAAATAGTTTCTACAGGATGTTTATTCCGTCGTTGGGACTTATGTTATATTTACTTTAAGCTAAGAAAATCGTGTTTTACACCAACTTGAATTATCTCTTTTTAAAGTTTTCGGTATCAAGATCCATAATCGGAGTGTTTTAGAACAGTGCACACAAAAATAAAACATAAACAAAAATCGATAGGTCGGTAATGAAATTTATTTTTAAACACATAATATTTCATATTACAATTCATGTTGTTATTTTCATATGTGTATAAACAAGTAGTTTGAGAGTACCTACACTAACAACTAGACCACCAGTGCTCTAAAAATTTAGGTAGCATAGTATATTTAGTGCCATATTCGATTTTTGACGCATGCTGATGTTGAATTTGTGTTATTTTAATTAAGTCTAAGTTCATTCGCTTCATTAATTTAATTCTTTATTATTTAAAGACGCCATATTTGATTTTTTTACACTTTAGAGTATCGTAGGCTATACCTATTATAATACTCTCACCTAGGCAAATCTAACGATACCACATTTGTCAAAAACATTAGCAGTTTGGACTACAGCTTCAGCCAAAAAAAGCTCATACCCATACAAACCAAACATCCCAAACATATTACCCTCATTCGCAGTCGGGTAATATAAATAAATAAACCCTTTCATCTTTGTCAGATGTTTTAAGAAGCATCACGGTGACGACACCTGCGTTCGTGGCTATATAGGCCTATGCGAGAGAAGATCCCTCGGCCACACTCACGACAAGTATATGCTCCCACAGGTGGGCGGTTGGAGACCTGCTCGTGGAGTCTCATGGGTTTCTCCTTTAATACAATGAACCAGGCGTCAACGTGTTTGGACTGGCCTTCGTGGATAAGGCTACGCCACTTGACACGACACACGACCCTCGGCCAGCTCCTGAAATTGATCGCTAAGGATGCTGAAAGCAACCAACAAGAAGTTCATTAAAAGAAATCAATAAAAATTCTTGGCATTTGTCGAATTGTTGAGACAAGTTTGTTCTCTCATATAGTTTTGTAGTACTTGATAGCTTCTGCCCGAAGCTTCGCACGCGTTTTACTCGGACAACAAGTAAGTAGTATGTGTTTTCAACACATGTACTAGGTATATACCAAGTTTCATTAAAATCCTTTCAGTCGTTTTGCCGTGATTGAGGCACAAACATCTTCACATCGTCAAATGGTCGTTTTTGTTGCCTACATCTTTAAGTCCCTTAAAAGGAATAAGTTCCGTCTTGTACGTGTATCTTTGTTGTTTGGGGGTTCAGAGTTTTATGTTCGAAATAACTCAATTTTCAGCCTATAAGGGTCCGTTCTAAGGACCGTCGGCCACGCACATTGATTTTATTACCACCAGTGTACGTGTTAACTGGAGAATTTCCAGTACAGAATATAGTATTTGAAACCAACGTAAGCCCAGCGCTAACCTATTCAAAGAGAAAATTTAAATTGTGTACGTGATCTTTATAAAATATTTAAATGGTAGGATTTGCTTGCGACTCTACCTGTCAGAGTCACCGTAAATTATGATGAGGGATTCTATAAACTACACAATTCACTAATATTATAACCGTTTCGTAATCATGATTATAGTGAAATCCAATTTAAAATTAATGGCTTTAAGCAGAGTTCAATTAAAAGTAACAGACAGAAAGTGCCAACCTGCGTAAATATGATAGACAATATTATTTATTCATTTCGTGTATTATTGGAACCCTTATGAATATATAATAACACCCTTTTAGATAATACTCGCCATTGTTGGGTTTATTTAGCGTTTTATTTGACTTTTAAGACTTTTGTAATTACCTACTCTCCTTCTTCGCAGTAAGGTATAAAAAAATAAGCACTTATTACAATAATAGGATGGTTTGGAAAAATATAGGAAAGTTTGTGTTTTGCGAACTATAAAGGTTGATATTGATTTGTTTAGAAAAATATATAGCGTCAAAGATAAAAGATTACCGTGGCCGGATTATTTAGCGTCGGGAATTGTAAACGAAAACGAAACATTGTGTCGTATTACTTGAAAAGTTGTACATAGTCACGTAGTTGTTCGGAAGGAAGCAATCCACTGCAGTTCAAGTCACAGTACCGCAACATCTTTGTGACTTGCCAGAGCTTTCAGAACAGTTTTATAAGAATCGGATGTGTATGCTTGTGTATAATACGAACTTGAAGTTCATGTGGGAATTCAAGTAGGTACCTAATACTAAAGAGTTCACTAACTTTGTTACGAGTTTAGTAAGTACTACTAAATAAAAATAACCGAATATACTGTTTCGATCGCTTTATTAAATACACAATTAAAAACGAAAACTCAGCTACATAAAAAAATTGCTAAATATTTTAACAGAAACTTAATATATAGGTATGTGTGTTGGAATAAGATATTCCTCTAGGCTACTCTTTCTCCTAGTGCCACGCGAGTAAAGCCGTTGGAATTATGATATGTTTAAAATAATGCTATTTCTGCATACTATTCAAATCGATTTCTAAAACAATGATCTTCATATTATTATATAAAGTACTTGAACCAGTTGATAAATACAGAGTTTCAAATGTTACCCAACAGTTCTGAAAGTCATTACAAACTTTTGCGGTAAATATCGCGTAAATGTAGGGTAAGTTTGATACTCGAAGACAATTATGAATGTGTTCAGAGGCAACAGTGATGGTCGTAATTAAATTGAGGTACTGTCTGCGTAGGCGGAAGGGGTGTTTATCTTGCATTTCGGTTTGATATTACTTGAATTTGTCCTTTAGAATGATCCCTGGAGTTTTTAATGGATCAAGAATAGTTGTGTATCTTGGTCTTACTTTTGTTACCTTCTTTACTTTTGCTAATCTTCTGCTTTTGTATTTTGAGAAAAACGCCAGAATGTCACTAGAGTCTGTACGACCAAATTAATAAATCGAAAATGACTTCTTACAGTCGCCATATTAGATTTTTTGACACTTTAACCTAAGGCACTTTCGTCATCCCAAGAATCCAATGACACCTCATTTGTCAAACTCCGTCCGACCGTTTGGACTACAGCTTCAGCCAAAGGAATGCACATATATACTTATATATATGTAATATATAGCTGCAAACCCACTCACTGACTCACTCACTGACATCATTGTTCTCCCAGAAGGAGTAGAGATGGGTCAAAATGATGTATGGGGAAAGTGTTCAGGAAGTCGATTCGAGTATGGGAAAAATCCGAAATCTTCGAAAACTGCTCCTCATCAGGGACCTCACCTACTGCCAGACGAAACTAAAAGACCGACACCCGCCCTGCTTGCGGAATGTGGACATGCACCCTGGTCGAATCCGATGTGCGGTGAAAAAAATTCAAAATGGCGGAAAACAAGATGGCCGCCATACAAACTTTGACCGACGATATCTCGAAAACTATAAGCGATAAGTAAGGGGTGCTCGAACAAATGTTATAGAGGATGGCGCGATGCAAATGCCAAAGGTGACAGTTTTTTTTTTTGTTTTTTTTTTTCAACAGCAGCGATTACGTCCCTCGCGAGCTGCGTGCAGCTCGCGCCCGCAAGCGAAAATACTAGTATACTTATGTACATACAAACCTACATATATCCAAAACACATTACCACTCATCATTATCTTCCTGCCTTGCTTGCCTGCTTGGATCATGGTGTAAGAGTTTTGGCTAAGGTGTTTTATAACCGGCCGCCTGCCTGACGTCAACCCTCCTTGGGAATACTTGCTTATTGTATTTCCTTCTTCGCATTTGGTTAAAAAATTATCGCAGACCGAGTGAGCAAAGCGAAATATTTTCATACATAAAATCACACCTATTTCTCATAGGAGTAGGAAGAGACCACGAATCTCTAAAAAGACTAAAAAATGCTTTACAGAATTTTATTTTTCTTTTGTACCGGCCGCGTAATCTGTAGTGTTGAATATTTAGGCTAAATATAAAATAAATAATAATTCATACACTACCTAAACGTTTTAGGTATTTTATACATTGCCTAGGTATTGTATAGAACACCGGATTATACAGATTGCCTAAAAGAGTTATAAATATTAAAATAAATCCATTAGTCAATAGCTAAAGCTTTTTGTTCATTATTATCAAAGGGATTAATTAGTACGAAGGTCCAAGGTAACTTCGTTAAATTCACGCTTATTTTTACGCGACCAAGCGTGAATACCTATGCGCATTTTTTTCATACCTGGTATGTAGCATATAGCTTCTAGTTTTATTATGCTTACCAGAAAAAAAACTGTAAGTAGAACTATTGTTATGTTGTTTAGTATTACAGCAGACTATTTGTTTTTGACGCAAGATGAGTCTGATTTTGTAGCCGACTGTATTATATTATACAGTCTTAAATAAACTTTATGGCGAATGTGAAACTATATAAATATTCATTTTAAACTCTTAACTTCCTCAAGTGCCTTGTATGCCTTACTCAGGTCCCTCACCTACTTTTATTTCGTTAGGAAATAAAAGTGTGTTTTCTTAAACGGTCACCCATCCTATTTATGACCGTGCTGAACGTCGCTTAATTTAATCATAAGTGAGTCCGCAAACTACTGTTCCTTAAACGTACTGACACCGTGCAGTTACAAAAAAGCAAAGACAAGCAAACTTTTTACAGTGCTTGGGAAAATCGTATATTAGTAGGATCGCTAGCCATTTTATTTGTAGGTGACGGTACTTAGGTACAGTCTGTGGCAAAACTTGTAATTCTGGAGTCTGTCGAGACAGCTGTCATCTGGGAGTAGGACGGGTTCTCGAGCCGAGCTCATTTGATTCGGCTTACGTCAACATACTGTTATTTATGGCTTGTAGTTTTGGCCAATAAAATTGGTTCTGTACCTGTATAGCACGTGTAGGAGTACCTCTGGGAAACAATTGCGCTTATTCTGAACGTTTTTACCGAAGCTAAAACACGTCATAAATTTTCGTGTCGAGGAACCTTTAGACGCTACTACGTAATGTTCAGAAATTGACATTTTGCCAGAACAAAATCAAAGGATTTTTTTTTGCTTTTCTCCCCGAGCATGTCGTAAAAGTTGACTAAGGGATATTATCCTCCAATATGATGAGATACAATAAGCAAGTATTCCCAAGGAGGGTTGACGTCAGGCAGGCGGCCAGCCATACAACACCTTAGCCAAAACACTTACAGCATGATCCAAGGGTTATGCTGTGCCGACCCTACATAGAGTGGAATGTGGAATAAGGGCAGGAAGATGATAAAAATCAAAGGAAATTTTATTAAGGATTAAAAGAATCAGTGACATTAGGGCTATATTGCAAAAAAAACTTTGTGATTGCAATAAAAGTAAAGTAAATCGGAAGTGGCTGTAAGTTTTCTTATATTGTGGCTTTGCTCACCCCATTAGGGATAGGTACGGGTGTGATGATTATGTATGTATGCATTAAAAGTATTAAATGAAAATTTTGATTTTCTTTTCCATAGCTAAGCTAACCGCATCTTTTGCCCTGAATCGTGAGGATATGTAAGCGGGACGTGTGCTCATAGCCTTGTGTTTCTGCTATCTGTCATCTGCTTGCTGGTTCGAAGGCTCCTGCTATTGCGTTTACTATCTTCAACGTTGTCATTTGCACTTGTTGATTTATTCGTGATTTGCTCTTCTGTGTTTAACTCACAGATAAATGTTCCGAATCGTTTCACCAATAAGATCGTTAAAAGGATAATTTTGGTGACTTCTTTGGCCAGGCGGATGGTTAGGCTGAGACGCGAGAGTGCATGTTCGATTCCCGCTGCTGGTGGTGTTTACATGTTCTGCAAATATCTCTTCCGGGTCTGGGTTTTGTGATAGCGTAGTAGGCACTCGTAATTCTGGAGGGTTAAAGTTATGTATTTAACTGTTGGATGCTATTTTATTACTAAATAAATAACCAACATTCTTACAAAATGAAACGCAAATTTAAGCGTTTCGAAATGATCGTTGTAATTTTATTGAATTTTGAATTTGAAAATTTGCATGCATTTTATTGCCTTGCTTACTAATGTTCGAGCTTTATGCAGGCTTGTGTGTCACGGGCATCATCCTTTCTAAAGACTAAGACATATTTATACACCCTCGGAAATAATAGCCTTTAGGACACATAGGCGACAGTAAATATTTTCTAATAGGCAAGTGCAAAAATAAAATATCCGTCCAAAAATAATGCCCCATTTGCGTCGCCCTTGCAATTATGCGAACGATAAGATTAGGCCTGCTTTAGACGACTCTAATTTGCATGAATTAATTTCAGTAGACATAACGAAAAAGTGGCTAAGGTCCATCGTCGGCTGAAGCGTTGCTGGAAACTGCTTATGGTTTAATAATAATAATTAATCTATACTAATATTATAAAGCTGCAGAGTTTGTTTGTTTGTTTGTTTGTTTGTTTGAACGCGCTAATCTCTGGAACTACTGGTCCGATTTGAATGATTCTTTCAGTGTTGGGTAGTCCATTTATCGAGGAAGGCTATAGGCTATGTTTTATTTTTTTCAAAATTAGGGATCCGTAATAAAATTGCTATTTTGTAACACAAGGTGTAAAATCGAAAACCTATTTTTGCGTGCGCTGCAAAAACTATTGCCAATAGAACAAAATGATGTACTACGGGTTTGTAGATCCCATTAAGACCTACAAAAAAGTCCGCGAGAACATATATCTAGCTATCATGGTTTAATCACAATAACCGATTTTGTGTTCAAAATAATTATTAAATCGTCTGAAGAAAAAAAAACTACGTTAAATATGTATCATAATATTAATCTTTATCGAAATTAAGCATTATGTTATCAAGAGTATTTATGTAGAAGTAAAATACTTTTTGTTTCATCTCAATCGGATATTTCGTTTAAAAGTTATCACGTGTGTAAGATGTTAAGAGTTGGTACCTATTAATGAGTTATGGGCCATAGAGTTTTTTATCAACATAAAATCCTGTAATAATCTTTTTGAAATATATTTGTTGATGATTGTAAGTATAAGATCTTTGAAGAGTATAATAAATACATTTCTAAAATAACTCTGCTAAGGAAATCCACGCGCGCTTGATGCAAGCAAGACGAGACGCTGGCGGCGCGGCGGCGGGCGAGACGAGGAGGCCGCGCTTGCTGGCCGCCTGTGAGAAAAACGCGGGTGAAACCGCGGAGCACAGCTAGTAATAAATATTTGTGGACATTTTACACAGCGCCATCTAGCCCCAAACTAAGCAAAGCTTATACTATGGGCAACAGATGGCGCTACTACATATTTATATATTAATACTTATATAGGTACTTACAATTTTTTGTACATACATACTTATATAATACTACAACACCCAGACCCGAATGAAATATTTGCAGAACATACAAACATTTAACGTAGCGGGAATCAAACCCGCGCCTCTTGCGTCACAGCCGAGCACTCGCCCGTCACGCCACCGAAGTCGTCACCCTAACGAGATTTATCAGTAGTCTTAGCTACGCTCATTACGGGGAGTCCGTGTCTACGCAGTGAAATGGTTTCGAAGGGGGATCTGTTCCATCACACTCTTCAAAGTCGGCCAGTGTACACCCGTGTTCGGTTAATCCGGCGATTCCACGGCTTTCGGACGGATCACTGATATGAGGTCGCTGCTTATTAAACGTCTCTTGTGGTATGTCTCGTTGCGTTACCTAAAGCTTAAGCCGTAAAAGATCTGAATAGGCAATGAAGGATCAAGGAATTACCCCGTTCCATATCGAGGCTATCACCAGCAATGTACAGCTAAAAATATGACAAGCAAAGTTGTGACAGCACTGCTTTGCCACAAGAAAACTATTAGCTGTGACTTGCCATCGGCGATTGTCAAAAAGCCTTTGTTGTAGTCTTGGACGAATAAACACTTATTCGTCCAAGTGTTCACGTTTGATAAATGTTCTTGAAAATGATCTTAAACTATCTCCAACTCTTTCATTGAGCGCTCAACATCCATGCTAGTATCTGTAAGTCAAGTTACTTACGAAAGTATTACCTAGAGTTTTTCTTCGATAAAGCTTCAGGCATAAAATCATAAGCCAGTGATACAATTGCGTCATTTCAAAGGTATCAGTGTGAAGTGGACTTTATAGGCTAAGAGCAGACGTGACAAGGAAGCTAATTTGCAATATCAAGCCAATGCTTATTTGAGGAAACTGAAACCTGGAACGAAGGCAGAATTATTAAAACGAGTTGAATGACCGCTTTATACTACAATGCATAATTACCGCTTAATTTGTATAGTACCTATATACTTAAAACAAAACATAACGGTAAGCAGTTTTATGCAAGTCTAAATGCACTGAGTTGTGGACTGACTATAGAGTACGTGTTTGTGCTAATTTTTAAGTTTGAAAGTTCAAGGAATACGATTTTTCATGCGAACATTTTTACCCTTTTTCACCCCCTTTAGGGTAAAATTTACATAAGGAATGCACCCTCCGAATTTCAAATCTCTAAGACCAGTGGTTTAGGCTCTGCCTTGTCTGTGAATAGGTCAATCACGACAAACTCTTTTTTTTATTTATTTAAGGGTTTTGTCGCTTTGCGACCACCTCACCTAAATATATATCTTACTTATATTATAAATGCGAAAGTTTGTGAGTTTGGATGTTTGGATGTTTGTGCCTCAATCACGCCTAAACGGCTGAACGGATTTGAATGAAACTTGGAATATACATAGTACGTGTACTGGATTAACATAAGGCTATTTTTTATCCGGATACCACGCGAGCGAAGCCGCGGGCGGCAGCTAGTAATATTATACAAACTCTTTGTCATTTTGAAAGAGGAGAAGAATTTTTTTTTTATTTATTGTAAGTATACGATACTTACAATAAATAAAAAAATATATAATGTATTTGTGGACATTTCACACAGCGCCATCTAGCCCCAAACTAAGCAAAACTTATACTATGGAAACCAGATGGCTGATATAATACTTACATACTTTTTTTCTGTAAATAAATACTTATAATACAATACAAATTACTTTTTAAAGAATGTTGTTTTATCGAAACTTTGTTATCAATTCAGCTGATAAGAGGTGTAATTGAACAGTGAGATGTCTCTCTAGCTTAGTTATCTAAAACTAAATTTTGTAATTATTTAATGTTAAGATGAAGATTGAAGACGAGGTTGATTTAAAACGTTTGAAAATGGTCCTTATTATGATGTTAATAAAAGACTAGAATTTTTAATAACAAAAATTCAATGGTGACTTTCAGACAAAGTGATAAAGTATATTGTTAGTTTGGAGTCTTCACCTGTTTCATAACTTAACCTTACATATATATTATCACGCCCGTATCCCTAACGAGGTAGGCAGAGCCACAAGTTATCATAAGAAAACATGCAGCCGATCCTGATTCAAAGTCCCAAGATGGATATGGCGAACCATTGTGACTGGTGATCAGCCCATCGCCCATATAGATGGTCCATCATGATAGGGAGGATACTATCCCTTAGTCGACTTTTATGACATGCTCGGGGAGAGAAGCAGCTGGACGCATTTTATGTCATTTTACTTCCAGTCCAGAGAGAAGTAACCTGAACCTTATCCCCACAAAAAAGCAAAGCAACGGCCTTGAGTCAAAATGTTAAAAAAACTCTCAAAACATTGCACGCGACGTCAAATTACAGCCTAATTGGAACAGGTACTTAGTAGATTGAGATCGTAAGTCATGACTTCAAAACCGTCAAAAAATTTCATTGTTTTGTGAAAACTTCGGCTTAAGCAAGGAATAAAACCAGATTTATCTGGCAATTTCCAGTTTTATTCGTGTCGTCTCATAATGATCCTGTCGGCAGACGCTATTTATCTCGATTCAGAAAAAATACAATGTTTAAGCACTAAAACAGCTTGCACATTTAGCACTGGTTTATGTCATCATTATCATCTACAGACTACTCACATATGCATGAGTAAGTCACAAGTGCAATAGATAAGTTCACATCTAAACATCTTTAGTGTTCATAACAAAGGGATTTGTTTGTTCATTCTAAAATAATAATAATAAAATATTTGTGGAAATTTCACACAGCGCCATCTAGCCCCAAACTAAGCAAAGCTTGTACTATGGGCACCAGATGGCTGATACAATACTTATATACTCTTTTACTTATATACTCTGTAAATACATAATAAGTACTACAACACCCAGACCCGGAATAATTATTTGCAGAACATTCAAACATTTCCCCCGTACGGAAATCGAACCCGCGCCTCTTGTGTCTCAGCCGAGCACTCGCCCGCCACTAGCGCTATCGTTGTGGTTTATGCGGTATCGCTGTAGTTGTGTTTCTGTTATAATAAGTTAGAGTCAAAATAAAGTCTTAATTTTGTACTGTAATCAAGACATTATAACTTCTTTAACTTTTTGTATAATAGACCTGTCTCAGTTTGGGGCGAACCACTAGTTATAATCAAGTGTTAAGGGTACTATGAAATTCTCACCGACCATCGCGTTGGTCTTGTGTTTTCACATGCAAATGCCTGAATGTAGATAAAGTGGACATTTCATTAGCGGAGTGCTATTATCGCCCAATTAAGTCCATTGTGCTTGCGAATACTCTGTATATTTAAAGGTTTGAGTCTAGATTACAAGGAAAGTAAATATGGTTCAAAATTGCGTGGCAAATAAGGAGGCATGTCGAAATTCGTAGCACGGAGCTACGCCGTAGGCAATGCTGCGAGACTATCGCAGAGACTATATAAAATGACTTGTTCTTTCTGAAAAAATAATTCTTCTTCTCATCTATGTGACTGGTGGCGTTAGAGGCTTTCTCACACTGCTCCTTCACTTTGCCCTATCCATGACGTCGTTTTCAGAAAAGCTGCATGTTCTCATATCGTGGTTCAACACAGCTGTGGCGTAACTTGCTTAGGCGTTCTTGATTTATCGTTAAAGTTAAGCAACGATATGCACGGTCACAAATTGAGATGGGTGACCGCAAGTGGCATTACCAGCCGAGCGCTTCCGTGCTTCGGAGGGCACGTTAAAGAGTCGGTCCCAGCTTTTAAGTCTTTAAGCCATGACGGAAACTCCATCACAAGAGTTGGCCACTACCTCATACAAACATACATACATACCACAGCTGTCCAGGTGGTCTTTGGTCTTTTGCCAGAGATTGATATAATTCCAGTACCTGGTTGTATGCACCAGTTCGTGTTACGACAGTATAAAAATGCTTTATTACAATAAAGCAAAAGTACGGTAAGGGTCTTCGTTCACTACTCCGTTCTGTAATCGGATCATCCCGTCTTAAAAAACGCAGCAATATTTGGTCAAAATGTAACATTTGCTTTTTGTGACAGTGACTGTGACTGTGGTCCATTATGTGGAACTGGATAGTTGGCTCTAGAACTGTTTTTAGGGTTCCGTATCCGAAAGGTGCCAATGGGACCCCATTACTAAGTCTCCGCTGTCCGCCCATCTGTCTGGCTATCAGCGGGCTGTATCTCATGATCCGTATTATGTAGAGTTGAAATATTCACAGAGTTTGCATATTTGTTGCCGCTATAACAACAAATAAACGTTTATGAACAAGTACATTTGTACGGAACCCATCGTACGCTAATTTGACTCTCACTTGACTGGTGTTTTTAGTAGTAAAATTGCGTACTGAAAATAATATAGCGATGACAGCTTCTAAGAAAAAAATGCTTTAAATATACTCAAAGTCTACTACGTAGACTTCATTTATTTATATTTTTCATTCATTAAGTCGCTCACTTAGCATATTTATCTATATTTAGTGAAGCATTCAGTTCGTCAAAGTAACTATTAAATAATCTGTGCCTAGACTTTATAAACCCTTTTAGGTCCCTAAATTAATTCCACAAAACGTAACTTGTAAGGTTTATTATCTAAATTCCTAGACGACGTCTGCTTAAACCCTGGTTTCCTTCGAAACTATGACCGTTTTCTAACCTTGGACTAAAAGCCGATTTCACCATACAATCTAAACTGATTTCAAGAGCTGTCAGACGTATGACAACTGACAGCGGTGACAGCTGTCGAAAACAATTTTAAAGCTAAATCCGTCCAGTTTGAACGATGAAATTAGCTTTAAAATGACGGGTATTGACGTGAATGTAATGTAATTGATTAATTCAAAATGACGTAATGTCATTTTGAAAACTAACGTTGATGTCTAAACATTAAACTGAGGTTAAAACATACAAAAATGACTAAACGTTAAAACTTGTCAAAAACAAAACACTCACAAGTTTTAAAAAGATTGAGGCAGTTTTTGGAATCCATACTTATAATAGTTGCCTAAGAATTTAGTGAAAAATAAAGAAATGATAGCTGCTGCCCGTGGCCCTATTCGCGTGGCATCCGGATAAAAAGTAAGTATATTAAGTAATTCTAGCACACGTTTTATGTATATTCCAAGTTTTATTCAAATCCGTTCAGCCGTTATGACTTGATCGAGGCTTTCTCATTTATAATATAAGTAGAATAAAAGAACTCTCTAAACCCAATACTATATAATAATAAGCAATATAATATTAGTAGGATTGTAAAAAACATGAAACGTATTCTATTCCCCTAGTTTTATTTATGTGCATAGAGCAAGTCCAATTAAATATTTCCTTTGCTAACAACGAATGCTAGAAAAAATAATATGCATCTGTATGGTTCAAAGTCAAGAATTTCGATTGACTTCATAGCAAAGTTGGTAGTAGCTTTGCCTTCGGTGCTGTAGGTTCAAACTTTAATTCAAACTCTATATACTTTATTCAAAAATGACGGCCTCGGTGGCGTGGCGGGCGATTGTTCGGCAGAGACGCAAGAGGCGCGGGTTCGATTCCCACTGCGGAAGAAATATGATTTGTAAATATTTCTTCCGGGTCTGGGTGTTGCGGTACCATGGTACTCGTAGTTTCTGATACCCACGACACAGGGAATCCTAGTGTGGGGTCAGGACTATGTATGTGACTGCTGGGTGTTATTTATTTATTTATTATGTGATGAACATAGATGTGTTTTCCGTGTCGGTATGTTGTTAAGTATTAATAGTTTGTATTTACAAAAAAAAACACTCATGTGCGAGTCAAATTCGCAGACGAATGGTCTCATCTTAAATTGAAAAAGTTTCTTGTATGTGCCTCATTTATTTTTTTAATTTTTATTATTTGTTGTTATAGCGACAACATAAATACACACTATGTGAAAATATCAACTCTCTACCTATTACGGTTCAAGAGATACAGCCCGCTGACAGACGGACGGAAGGACCGACGGACAGCGGAGGCTTAGTAATAGAATCCCGTTAGCACCCTTCGGGTACGGAACTATAAAAAGTATAAGTTCTTCATCAGCTATCTGGTTCCCATAGTACAAGCTTTGTTTAGTTTGGAGCTAAATGGCGCTGTGTGAAACGTTCAGCAACATTTATTTATTTCGATTTTATGTTACGTTTTCTCAAAAGCTGTTCAGAGAACTGGGCTTAAACTGAATGTTCATTATAGACCCAGCTGTTCCAAACACTCAACACTTGTTTATGTTTTCCTAGTTAATTAATTAAGGTTTAATTAGTCCGTCTTGCAAAATTATTTCTCCTTAAATTATCTCGTAAGACAAATGAGGTTTTAGATCTTAAGGTGTTTAACCATTACATCGTACCGAGCAAAGACCGCGAAGGTATCAGCTACATTCACGCATAAACGAAAAATGAAAAGGATACGCTGCTTAGCCAGCACAAATTAAATAAAAGCATAAGAATTGTCTTTGCAAAGAGAAAATAAACATTATGTGTTACTAAATCAGCGTATACCTTTCTTTCGAAACCAATTCATGTGCCTTTGTCAACAGGATGATATTTTCGGTAAGTTGTAAATATAATAGATTAAAATTATTTTTGTTCGTACGGCTCGTACCTCATACAGCGAGTAGGCGAAGACCTTTATGTTCTTATGCAATTAATTTGCGAGCCAAGTGGGGCTCCAAATAAAATATGCGTAGCAAAAACTTTTTATGCATATAAACTTTTCGTTAAGGCGATTATTAATGTTAATAATAAAAAAAATATTAGTGAACATTTCACGCAGTGCGATCTAGCCTTAAACTAAACTAATACTTACTAAGTAACTAATTTCATTGATTTTGTGGTATATTTTTAGTCGGACGTATGTTTAAGTAATCGAGTACTATATGCATAGTATGAAAATACAGAACTTGTATCATCTTAAAGAATCTGAACATACGGTATTTTTTGCCAAAGGAACCGAGAATTCCCGGGATTATCGGTACTTTTTGGTTCCACCGAGAAATTGGTATGATCTACCGGAATTTTGGGAAATCCGGTACCATGATTTCCCAGCACCAACCCTAGTACCTTTACGTATTACGTAAAACAATAAAACAGGTTCGAGACTGCATTCAAAGCACCGGAAAAATTCTCCCAAAATACGACACCTTTTAAGGAAACCCTGAGTCGGCTGCCCTTCTATCACACTTAAGGCTAAGCACTAGGACTATTTTAAACTGCCAGCATGAAGCCGTCATGTTATGTGACTTTATGCCTCCATTACGACGAGATAAGGGCTAATGTGGCCTGAATGTTCTGGGAACATGTTCGCCGATATTGCGCCTGAATCGAGGTTATAAAAGTCAAACAATGCAATTATTTTTTATGCCCCGATTTCATATTTCGGCGTAGAGCTCGTTTCACAGCACGAGACCTGCCATATAAGTTGGTGAATTTAAGCCAGTATCAGGTATCTGATATTATTATTGGTTTGTGTATACTGGTATTTTGATACGGACTTCTAAAAAAGGAGGTAGGTTCACAATTTGGCTGTATTTTTCATCGTGTGTGTTATTCAGTATCTCCGCGAAATGCCAACTAGGTATCTTAAATGACTCTCACTGGAGTATAGAAAATAATTCGGTGGTAGTCCTGTATAAATTTAATTTTTGAGCGATTTATACTTTTCCTGTAAACACCATCATTTCCTGTTTCACATTTTTAAAGAACAATTTAATGTTATACTAGCTGCCACCGCGGCTTCGCTCGCGACTCGCTGGTATTCGCTGGTACTGAAACGAAAAATAGCCTATATGTTAATCTAGCACATGTACTATGTATATTCGAAGTTTCACTCAAATCCGTTCAGTCGTTTAAGCGTGATTGAGGCATAAACATACAAACATCCTCACAAACTTTCATTGGAACATGATTTTTATGCCTTAGAAGGTCACCCACAATGATGCATGTCGCTTGATACGGATTAAGGCATTAAAAAGGAAAGTAACTGGCATGCGAGTAACTAGCCATGTATAACTATTCTTTATTGAAAGGCACACATTACACATTTGGCTCACCTTTTTGTCCGCGATTTCATTCAATCGCTTTATTGCCTGCTCTTTATTGTCCGAATGTGATATTTTTAGTTTTATCATCCTCTGTCCATTATCATTCAAATACTTTACGAATGTATATTTTACGCGTTCAAGCTGAAATACCTTTCTTTGCGGGATCGTAAATCAGGAAAAGTTTTGGGTATTCAAAAATACGCTGGTCTGGTTTATTATGTCCAAACGTGCTGATAAATTGAAGAGAAATGACCTTTGAGCCTTATATTTGGGCCTTTTGGGCCGTGGCTAGGGCTAGTAGGAGCTAGCTTGGCTATTCGTTCTGTCGTTTGAATGAAACTGCTGATTTTAGCCATATAGGCTTATCTTCTAGGGTTAGGTTAGCAATGCCATTAGTTATTCCAGGTCCGAGCTCTTACGACCTGGGTGGCGTGGCGAGTGCCTTATGTAATAGGTGCGGGTTCTATTCCCGCATATGGAATGGGAACACAGGAAATGTTTGCATATTCTACAAATATTTATTCCGGGTCTGGGTGTTGTGTTATTCGTACATACATATTATCACGCCCGTATCCTTAACGGGGTGGGCAGAGCCGCAACTAATCATAAGAAAACTTGCAGCTTCTGATCTAAGAGACCGAGATTGATATGGTGAACCATGGTGACAGGTGATCAACCCATCGCCCATATAGGTCCATCATGTTGGAGAGAATACTATACTCCTTAGTCGACTTTTACGACAGTCTCGGGGAGAGAAGCAGCTGGACGCATTCTATGTTTTTTCTTAACTCCCAGTCCAGCAGAGAAGTTAGCAGTAATTGAATGTTATTATAATTATACTTCTGTCATGGCTACTTTCTATTGTCAGCTAAGTAGGGGTTTTAAAAAGGTAGTGTAAAGTTAGAACAAGAGACTCATCTCAAAATCATTCTTAGGTACCTAGTAAAGAATAAGGAAGGCTCTGAACCAGAAGGTTGCATCTATTATTTATTAGAAACATGTTTTCCTAGGGTCATTCGTACAAATATCCTTTTGGATCCTGTAGTTTAGAGGTTTAACCTTTGGTCATGAAACAAATGGACCGAAAAGGGTAACTAATTGATTTATTCAGAATTTTCCTCAAAACCACAACAAGTTTAGGGCTATTGATCTTTCGAGACCCGGTCTAAATAAAAGGTGGGTGAGGTAGCGTAGGTTACCAAGTTTGTTTTAAGTAGCCGGTCCTCAAATTATATTTATGCATTGTGTTTATTTCAGGCGTTATTATCACAGTAGAACATCTTTGTCCGTTTCTCAAGAATCCCGAGTTCCCCAGGCTACAAAACTTCAATCCTAATTCTACAAAATATTTTTAAAGAAAACCGGTCAAGTGCATGTCGAATTCGCACACTAAGTGTTCCGTACCATCGTACATGTACAATTGTTTCTTTTATTTTTATTATTTTGTTGTTATAGCGGCAATAGAATACACTGAAAATTTAAACTCTATCTATTACGTTTGAGGTAGCCCGTTGGTAGACCGATGACCAGCGGCGGCTTAGTAATAGGGTCCCGTTGGCACACTTCGGGTTCCGTATCCTAAAAAATATGAGATCCCCCTAATAGGCGAATGTTGTTAACAGTAAATAGGCATGCAAATTACGGGCTATAACACCTACAAAAGAATTTACGAGCTCTTAATACAAGTAATGGGCGATAAACAATGGACTCATAAAATGTATTTGCTACCAAATTAAGGCTTTGGGCCCTTCTACTTGACAGGTTGTTAGTAACCCTTCGTAATTTCCAACGAGAAAATAACATTTAATTAGGCATTATTCACTTTTCGAGTTAAAAAGCTAATTGATGGTATTAATTACGATATCTTGGATAATTATGCTACTACTAGTTTACCCGTGCGGCTTCGCTCGCGTGGTATAAAATTTGATGCCCCATCATACCCCTTTTTGAGGGTTATATTGAGAAACCCTGAAACACATTTTCAATTATTTTGTACTTTAAATTTCCAGACGACGGACGTTTCAAGTAAATCGCACCGCCCGCGCCCAAATAAAAGTTCTCATACAAACGTTAGAATTCACATAACTAGGGATAATTTCTAAAAAACAAAAATACATGTTTTATTATTTACTTTAAAGTTTATTTGTCATGAGTTGTAAGGAATCAAACCAATGAATAAAATTTTCCATAAAAAATTTATAACCCGATTTTAGAAAATTTGATTAGCCTATATGTTATTCTAAAACCTAAACTATTTACATTCTGAATTAAATCAAGATTTATTAGTTATGGGGATACGTGGTAAAAAACATTCATACACACAAACTTTCGCATTTATAATATTAGTAGGATAATAAATACATAAGGTTGTGTGTTTGCGGTTCAATCAAGCCGTAAATTCTGAACTGATTTAAATGTGTGAATAGGCATAGTTTGGGACCTTTTCAAATAACTAAAGGATACTGTTTCTACGAGTACCATAACTGAAGCCACGGCCGGAAACTTTTACTTGTTCGATGTAAATTACAATACCTTTCTTTGAGAATATTAGGATCTATTGTTAAAATTTAAAATTAATAAAAGGTTTTTGTTTCAGGTTTAAGCATTGTTTTCGCTAAGCAAAATAGCTAAATACAATATTTTATGTAATACTGGGTATAGAAAGAAAAAAAGAAAGAAATAAAAAAATAACATTTATTTAGCACACACAAAACCAACAAATTAATTGCGGAAAAAGAACCAAAGATGAGGTACAAAAAAGAGCAAGAGAAGACAAATAGCTACTAAAAAGTACCAACAACTAGTAATTATTATTAATTAATTATTTAACCCTTCCCGCAACGAATCGGTGTTGTTGTGTGGTCGAAATAGTTAAATCTCGGCATGTGCTACTTCCAGGTTAAACTGGTATAAATTCCTGAAAATCACCGAGTGATTTAAAATCACCAAAATGGCCCATTTCTATAATTTTTTTCAATTACGTATTCTTAAAAGTCACACGGTGATTTTCAAGAATTGATACCCTGAGTTTGAACCCTAGCGGTAAACAATACCTTTGCGAGTTTAGTAAGATTTGCAATCCTTATTGTTCTTTGCGCTTCACAACTTTGTAATAACGTCTGCATGTTTTTGTACAATTCCAGCGAGAAGACATGAAAATATTAATCAAGCAAGTTTTAATTAAAGTAGAGGAAGTTACGAATGCGACAGTTTCTCTAGTATTCAAGTCAGGATAATAATTATAAGTACCTACTTACTACGTTTGAAATGCAAATATTATGTCTGATACGTATGACTTCTAAAATAACTTTACCTAAAGGCAACTTTACGTTGTGGTGTGTGTGTGTGTGTGTGTGTGTTTTGTCACTCTGTCTTCAAAGAAATAAAATCGAGGGCCGCACCCATAGACGCAGGTAATTTTGTTCAGAATTTGAGATTCTAGCCAAAATTGACCTCGCCGCCCCCTCCCCGCGCAATACCCGCGACTGGTCCGAGAAATGTGGTTAGCAAATAGATAGGTGCAGTGGTCTACCAGGAATTCTAACTATTATGCTGGATAATATAATATGTACTTAATAAAAGCCTCGCAGTATATTATGTACCTGCATATTTATGGCATCTATAGTAGATGATTTATACAGCGTCAGGAGGCAACTTTTATTTCACAAACAGGACGCTGTAGTGCCCAGGATGAGTTAAGATTTAGGCTTGCCCAGCACCTATTCATTCTCTTAGCTTAGTCGGCATTGTCCACAGGGAGGACAACATGGTCAATACGTGCGGAGCTGACTAAGCCGCGGGTTTCCTCACGATGTTTTCCTTCATCGTTTGAGAGTACTGGTTTAGAGCACATACATTTTTCGCACTGAGAACCCACGACCTTAGGATCGGAAGGCGGGGTCACTACCAACTAGAATACCGGTGCTCTCAGTTGCCTGCAATAAACGCATCCGAATACTCCGTACGTGATTGAGCTTCACTACCTAGCTGAAACTAGGCATTTTGTCTTTGCAATGCGGTTTAAACGTTTGAGTCGTACTCTGATCTCTCGACCCATTTGAGAGTCAACTAGGTACCATTATCTACCTCAAGATCTTATATAAGCGGAGACCGCAAAATTACGGCTGTACCAAGTAGCTATAAGTATATAGCGCTATTAGTGTTGAACCGATTACCAAAATGTTCAACGCAATCATCGTTCAATCTAAGGCGTAGTTGGATAATTACATACATACATACATTATTATTTAACGGTCTCGGTGGCGTGGCGGGCGATTCCTCGGCAGAGACGGAAGAGGCGCGGGTTCGATTCCCACTGCGGAAGAAATGTTTGCATGATCTGTAAATATTTTCTTTAGGGTCTGGGTGTTGTGGTACCATGGTACTCGTAGTTTCTGATACCCACGACACAGGGAATCCTAGTGTGGGGTCAGGACTATGTATGTGACTGTTGGGTATTGTTTATTTATATTTTACAAAAACATTTAGTTGAAAATCGTACCATAAATAGCTGCCGCGTACTTGGTAACTTTTGGCCAGATATTTATAACAAAATCAGATTTTTTTACTGTACATAAATAAATTCAAGTTTTTTGCTGTAGATAAACTTGGACTACGACCGTTAAATTACGGTTACTGCTTATTCGGAATATTTAGCTTTACAGCCCAATGAAGTATACGAGAACGTAAAACTGAAAGCCTTAAAGAGGAAATAACTATAAAGCTACGACCAAATGGTCGCGGAAAAGAAAAGTATCAAACGGTGTAGTATGTTTTTAAAACGAAGATACGAGCAATTCAATCTTACGTAATCGAAATGTAACGTAACCTAAAAATTATTACAACATAAAAATAATGTTCTAAGCCGTAAATATAAATCAGTCGTAGGTATATAGCTCAGACCATATTTAGCTTACTATTTATGCCTTTACTTTACTAGACTTTCTTGTAGGGCAGGCACTAGTAACTGGGTCTGGGTGTTGTGGTACCATGGTACTCGTAGTTTCTGATATCCACTACACAAGGAATCCTAGTGTGGGGTCAGGACTATGTATGTGACTGTTGGGTGTTATTTAGTTATTTATTTATTTATTTAGTAACTATAACATCAACATAATAGTGTTACCTAAAAGCAACTCGGTGGTTCATTTATACCTAGTATTGACAGTCGCTGTCACGCACAGTCGTGAAGTCGCGTCGGTGTAAAAGGTACTTTTAACTGGACTTCAATTGAAACTGTTTTGCCCAAAGTCAGTATATTCACCGCCAGTGGCGTAGCTTGCTTAGACGTTCTTGATTGATCGTTGAAGTTAAGCAACGTTGTGCGCGGTCACAATTGGGATGGGTGATCGCAAGTGGCATTACGATCTGAGCGCTTCCGTGCTTCGGAAGGCAGGTTAAATTGTCGATTCCTGCTTTTAAGTCATTCAAGACATTTTCTTTCTTTATCCTCTCCAAGACTCCAACATGGTACACCATCTATATGGGCGATGGGCTGATCACCTGTCACCATGATTCATATCCATCTTAGGACTTTAAATCAGATATGGCTGCAAGTTTTCTTATGTTTACTTATGGCTCTGCCCACCCCATTAGGGATACGGGCGTGATAATATATGTACGTACTAAGTATGATTATTAATATCATCATCATTATCATCTCATCATCATTGGTCTACCTCTATTCTTGTATCCCTCTACATCTATATCCAATACTTTTCTCGTCACATGACTTAAAATGACTACTTATTACTTAATCATAACTTTACTATCATATGATTCGTAATAAGCCAAATTCTCATTTCCCGAAATACGTGTTGACAAATACCCATACTCACCTGAGTACACGACATAGTAAACACGGGCCGAGCACTTACTACTTAACAATTAATCTTCGTTTAAAATGCACAGCTCATTTGGCAAAGTAATCGCCGGCGGAACTTGCTCGTATATTTGTCTGTGTCGTGGATACCGCGGGGGTACGGTAGGTATTCATGGTGTGGCTACGTGTACAGTCGCCTACATTACCGTCGTCGTCGTTTCTTCATTGGACGACACTATACGACATGATAAGCCATGATACGACAGTACTGGCGCATGGTTGCGGGGAATGGGGACATGCCGGTATTGTCGTATAAGTTACTTCATAGCTTCCAAAATGGTGTCACAACTTTAAACTGGTCAAGTGCGAAACACGAAGACTTCCGTCCCATCGTCCATATACTTTTTAATTTGACTTTAACTCTATGTACTTTTTAAATAGGTAGCTTCGGTGATCGATTACGAACAATAAAAAAAAAAGTTCCTGCATGGGACCCCCTTTGATTTTACTTTTATTGTTTTTTGTACCTGGTAGATAATAGAAATAAATACTAGTGAAATTTTCAAATCTCTATCTATTACAGTTCATGAGATATAGCCCGCTGACAGACGGACGGACAAACAAACGGATGGACGGCGGCGGTGGCTTGGTAATACGGAACCCTAAAAATCATGACATAAGCTGATGGGCACTCATATTATGTCATATCAATGTTATTGTATACTGTGACAGAATATATAAAAGTAGGAGTAATTCTCTGCTTGACTGGGAGTAAAGGAAAACAGAATGTGTCCGGCTGCTTCTCTCCCCGAGCATGTCGTTAAAGTCTACTAAGGGATAGTATCCTCTCCAACATGATGGACCATCTATTATGGGTAATGGGCTGATGGGCACAATGGTTCACCATATCCATCTTGGGACTCTGAATCACGAGTGGCTCCAAGTTGTGGTATGATTACTTGTGTCTCTGCTCACCCCGTTAGGGATACGGGCATAATGTCACCATCTATTTTTACCTTTTCACACACAGAATTATTTAACTTACGCATTGACCCAATGCCGAGTAATAGGTAAATTTGAATTTCTCTTTAATAAATTAGTATGTAATCATATTTTGGTTTTCAACATTAAAGTTGTAAACATTTTAATAATTTAAAATGTTAACATTTTAATTTGCTCGTTCAACTCTTTGGTGACGAAAGCTTAGAGGGATAACAAGCTAATTATAGCTTAAAAAATATAATTTTATGATCATACTACCTACGTTTTACAATGTTTGATGTCCAACAGGGCGTTGTAATCCAGTCAATATCGACACAGAAAAAGGCAAATATCGCAAATTGCCCATCTTTGACTAGCTGTATCCCCGCAACCAATGGATCTAGAGTACTCAGGTTAGGCTCAATTTGTTGCTGATTTAGTTAGCTTTACAGAAGTTTAGAAAAAAGATACCTGAAAACACCTTCTTATGTAGATGACATCGAAAACCAGTAGGGATGGTACCAGGCTGGAATGGTGATGATGAACCTAAGTAATTTAAAACTGGACTTGAATCGTCTTGAAACATGACTAAACTCAAGAAAAGCAAGATCAAGTCAGTAAAAAAACGCAAGTTTTACATATTTCGATTTGTTATAAAAGGAAGAACCATATGAATTAATTGTACGCAACTTATTATGTATGTCTGCAGCCAATAGGCAATATTTACGTCAACTTTCCCTACATCTGTTCATATCACAATAAGTAGATATTTTTTGTTAGGTAAAACTTTCAACATGCTTTCAACATATTTATGAGATCCATGGCTATGTATCGATTGCTCTTTGATGACACACAAAAAGTTTCACACATTGCTTTCGTAATGAAGCGAATGGCAAAGCTTTGACTTTTTAAAAGCGATGTCTGTTATAGAACGGCCATCAGATGGGGCGTTTTTATTCAACATGTTGGCCTTTGATCAATTTATGTTGAAATAAAAATATATAAGTTTAGAATTTTTAAAATAGATGAAGATAGCGCAAAATAGACACCATAGAGGTAGTTTAGTATTTTTTGGTTTAAATAAGATGTACTTTAGATTACATTTGATTTAGACGATTTGCGATTGGACCAAAGTGTTCCACTGCTGGGAGATCTCTTGTTCTCCCTAGCTACTCCAGTCTTGTGCTATTTCCACCTTCGCCCTGTCAAAGGTGTCAAGATAGTCTCGCCATATCTTTTGGAACAAATGAATGAATTGTTTGACGCGCTTCTTATTGTTCTACCGAATATAAGTTTCTACATGCTAAAATGTACTTTGCACAGGGAGGCCACAGTGTCAAAAGAAGAACAGTCACAATTTATTAGAAACCGCGGTTTAAATTCTGCTGTAATAATGGTCACGGATAAACCCAATAATCCTTAAAACACGGTATTCCACTATTATTTCAACGTTTTATTGTGTGTATTATACATTGTCTGTATGTAAACACATTTGACTCTCATTGTGCATGACGTTTACGTTTGCGTTTAAATAATATTATGTTTTAAACTATTGTGTACGCACTCGGATTTATTGAAGTACGACTTTGGTAAAGTAATACCTACAGATCAGATTTGCCATACTTTTACGAGTATTCATATTTTACAAGTCATGAAAATTTTAATGCTTAATAGCCCTTAACTTTTAATAGCCACCAGAAACAGTGAAAATTTACAAAAACTTGAAAAAGAAAAAATAAAATAGTTATGTATGATATAAGGTTTTACCGAAACTAAAATGTTATACATGATATCGTTTGTTCTCCCGTATCTAAAAAGTACTAAAGATAAGAAAGATACATCATTCATTCCCGCAGTACAATTCAACTTGACTTGGAACTTTGAACTCAGGTGAGCCCGCAATGAACAGTCGCGCGCAGAAGTTCAATCCGTTTAATCCGGAAACTGATTAGTCACACGTAAAGTTGTACGTGCAAAGTGCTGTACTATCGCGGAAAATGGTGTTTCGCCGTTTTCTACTTGAATGTACCGTCAATTATGGTCGTCAGTGAGTTTAAAGTCATAAAAGCTTAGGTCATTTTTATTCACGAGTGAAGCCTGAAGTCAAAAAGTTATAGGTTTTTAACAGGATCGTCGCCTACCGGCACAAAATATTAACTGAATAAATTGAACAAACTTTGGACAGAGCTATACAACGGAGACTGTTTGTATTAAAAAATAATATCCTACTAGTAGGATACTACTATTACTCAGTGCTAGTTGCGTAGCTTGCTTAGACGTTCTTGATTGATTGTTGAGGTTAAGCAACGTTGTGCGCGGACACAATTGGGATGGCTGACCGTAAGTGGCATTACGAGCTGAGCGCTTTCGTGCTTCGGAGGGCGCGTTAAATTGTCGGTCTCGGCTTTTAAGTCGTTAAGTCATGACGGAGGCCTTTAGGCGACTTAAAAACTCCGTCACAAGAGTTAGCCACTAGCTCATACGAACTTACTTATTTACTTACTTACTATTAGTAAAAAAAAACAAAAAACTCTGATGCGGTGACGGTTCACAGCGTGCGATTCGCGAGAAAATGTCTAATACAGGCTTTAGACATTTTTTTTACATCTTCACCTTTGACGATGTCGTCAGTGTTCATGAAATCTAAGGGATTAAATCGTGGATGGACAGTGACAGGTCTGTGATGAGGCACAAAGAGAGGCCTACCTATGCCCAGCAAAGGGTATAGTCGGGCTGTGGATGGTGAAATCTATACCTAACGTATTAAGAAAAGAAAAGGGAACAAGATTGGATTTTGAGCGAACTTACCAAGGATGTTTTCAGTAGCTAGTTATTCAGTAAATTCGGAGCGCTCGTGGCATGTGGTGTGGCTTGTTTCATGTCAACGAGAATATGTACGAAGTTCGTACGTTCTTTGTAACTTTAGCATCTTAAATAAAAGGAAGACCATGGAATTTAATTTTTAATATAAAATCTTGTTCAGGAAAATAGTTTAGATTTAAAAATCTTTGAATAAATCTTTGAAAGCAGTTCAAATTGTTTCTAAAATCAAAATTAAGTCTTCATTCAGTAAAATTTTCTATTAATGGTATTTAAGTTACTTACCCTTCGTGTGGCATAGCCGTGGGACACCCTGTATATATTTCAAGTTTAATTCAGATAAGTTCAGCAGTAACTTCATCATCACAAACTTTCGGATTTATGATATCAGTAGGATTAGAATAAGTAAGTAGTTTGTGTTTACCTTGTTGGAAAAGACTCAAAACTGTGTCACTTGAGCTACGACTTGCGGCTTACGTGGAGTGTTGTAAGAGCCCTTTCTGTAACAAGAATCCTTGGCTAACTCTGGCTGAGGCTATCATCAGTCAGTTGTAATTACCAGGGACCAAGTGACACAAGGACAAACTGACATGGAGCCGTCTTCACACTAGAACATACAGAGTGTTTTAGAATATTACTGTATTTTAACAAGAATAATGTAAAAGCGAAACATCTGGTTTGTTTCATACGAGTATATTGTGGTTCATTGTTTCTTAGTATTTTGTTACCTTAAACAAAAGGTAAATTCGACAAATTATGAAATATCTTGTGGGAGGAACTATTTTCGGAAGGAGGTTTTGTTTTGATGTTTTATGATTAAACAAAAGCAGGTAGAAAATATTTTTCGCTTTGAATTTTTTTTATAAATAATTTTGTTTGATCTCAGTTAGCTCACAACCCTGGCACAAAAAAAAAGACAATTAACATCATCATATTCTTCGCAGTCGGGTTACAACAAGCAATTTTTTGACAATACTTTTCTTTAGGACCGTGACGATCCGGTTATGAAATGGGGTAGAAGACCCTTAATTTGAAGTTTGGTAAAGATTCGTACGTTTCGATTTAATGGAAGACCCGTTTTTTTAACGTTGGACACCTTCCAAAGTAAAACACATACAAATAGGTATTTTCCTGACCGCTGACCTCAATAAGGCTGGCATTCCTCATATTTTATTCAGAGCAGGTATCGAGATGGTTTCCGCGCAATAGCTCTTCATTGCCAAGTTTCACGACATTTTTCAACGCCAGAAATGATTGATTGCGCAATTTGGAGCGCTGTGCGCTAGATGAACAATTTTTGCTTTGTTTACATGTTAATGTTAGAATAGGACGCGTGCATTGCCGTCCTGCTTGCACACTACAATTGGTATTGTTTCAGTGGAGAATTACATTTAGGCTATCACTGGGATTGCTTTCCGATCTTCGTTGTTATCGAGCGCTGGAGTAAAGATGTTTTAGAGCACGTGACGTTATTTCATTTACCTATCTGTAACTAGGTTATGTGTATAATAATGTAGTATAGTTATTAAATATCTACCAATGTATACTTAAAATACACATAAACTTCTTATTAAGAGGAAATAGTGCGCCGTCAAATCGTCGTTAACTTGTGCAAACTCTAACATTTTTACAGCATCAGAAATTGTAGCTAAAAGTGCCGAAAATTGCGCGCAGAATAGAAACCTGGCAAACTACATAGTTATGTTGCATAAACAGCTACAATTATGTCCCCAGGGCGAGCCCCGAATCACAATCCCGCGGCTGATAAAGCCTTGGACCGGGCAATTTACTGTGCGTCACATTAGTGATAAGGTTTGTTTGAATGCGGTGTTTAGTTTGCTAAATTGTAATTGGTGCCGAATTGTTTTTGCTGAGGTGAGAAGACTGTATGTGGGCGAAAATAGTGACCGAGTATTACCTATATTTCGTTTGCCAACATAACATTATATTAGTAGGTATTTAAATCGAAGAGCTCGTGGCGTAGCTTGCTTAGACGTTCTTGAGAGCTGCGCGCTTCCGTGCTGCGGAGGGCACGTCAAATTGTCAGTCCTGGCTTTTGAAGTCGTTTAGCCATGACGGAGGCCTTCAGGCGGCTTAAAAACTCCGTCACAAGAGTTGGCCACTAGCTCATACGAACTTACTTATATAAATCGTTACACATCATTAAACGTGTTTAAGTTATTAAAAAATCAATTAGTCATTGGACTTATGAGCCAGACTTTACTTTTCTTGAAACGATCGGATTATCCTTACAGACCGAACTCATTTTGAATGAAAATAAGCATGGGCATGGGCTTTTGGGTCCAGGGAAGGGGGCAAATCTGAAATTTCTTAAGCCGGGTTTCCCGCGCTTCGATTGCCCTACATATCTACTAAACAGAATCACCACCATAAGGAGGGTAACCTATGTGAATTCAGGCAAATAAAAATAAAATAAAGCCTCAGTTTCATTTTATTTTATAATATAATATGGTAAGATAAAATGAACAAGTTATAGAGAGCTCATGAAAGATGTTTAAAGCAATGAACTTATTACTAAAACAAAAACTTTACAGACGCGGGGCAAAGAAAAAAATACTTCAATCTCTATGTATAAAACTCTTACGTTACTGACTGACTGACAATAAAATCACAGCTTAAACCATAAGTCCAAAAAGTATGTATTTGGAGTGACTTGGAGGGTAAATTCCTCTCATAGTGAAGGGGTGCTCCCCTTGAATTTAATATTTATAATTTATTTATACATTATGATGAAGAGAATCATAAGAATAAAATTCAACCGCGGTATTCTCTAGTTTAGAATGAAAATGTCCTTCAAGGTGACATGACCGTTCCAGCTGAATTACTTGAAATAACACAATTATTTTAGAATACTCTTAAGTAAACTTTGTTATCGAACTCTACTTAGTATTCATTTTACTTAATTATTCTCATAGGAATAGGTTTTAGTGGATATTCTTCTTCAAATAAACTATTTATAGAGATCATCAATATTAAGCCTAGAATGATGCACTTTGAGCTTTAGACTTTACTCTCAAGTCATTAGAGTATAGGTAGTTATAAAGATAAAGTCTGGTAGACCCTTATTATATTGAGTAGCATTGCAGTGTACCTAACTGTAATTTTTTGGTTGAATAAAGTTGATACTTTTGTTTTCAATATTACATTTTTAGCAAACCACGCATTCTTATTTTTATATACAGGAAGTAGATAAATAGTAATGGGACTACGAGAAACAGTTCTCCCTTGTGGTCCCATTAATGGGACAAAATAATGGGACCACGAAAAAAAGGGGGATTTACAGATCTTTCTAGGACAAAGGACACGATAGCTACATTTTTATTTAAATCAACAGTCACATACATAGTTCTGATCTAACACTAGGATACCCTGTGTCCTGGTATCAGAAACTATGAGTAGGTGCTTTAGTACCACAACACTCTGACCCGAAAGCAACATTTGAAGAAAATGCAAACAATTTGTTCCGCAGCGGGAATCGAACCCACACCTCTCGCGTCACAGCCGAGAACTCCATCCAAAAATACAAACTTCATCAAATATCTACTGGAAGGTATTTTCGCAACCATAAATCGTAACTAGCTTAAAACATCGCTTCCATTTGATAACTTTCCGTCGTTAAGGGCCTTTTTCGTATCAAACCTTCAGAATACCCCTTAATTTCCTGAGAGAGTGCACCTTATTGATCCCTCTGGGATCGCGGGGAGCTAATGTCACAATTTGGGTTTCATATCTCGTGAGCTTTTGTTTGTGGTTGTAGATAAAGTAGCTAGGGACAAAATGGAATCATGTGACGTAATATCAGATTTCAAGGAACTGCAAACTCTTCGTACTGACAGCGCGTCCGCGGCACGTTTACCAGTCGGTCCCGGCTTTTAAGTCGTAAAGCCATGACGGAGGCCTTTAGACGGCCTAAAAACTCCATCACTAGAGTTGGCCACTAGCTCATACGAACATACAAACATATAGTATTGATGGTAAAAGGCATTAGTTTTCATACCTATGCAACAATTTTTAGCATACGTAGCAAATTTTGCGCAGCGCGTTTGCCGTAAAGTTTAATAATAATTGCTTAAACAATTGGCTGTCTAAAAGCAAATTTATAAATAACAATAAGCCGCATAATATGTATGGAATAAATAACGCATGCAAATCCGTTCGTGGCGCGACTATGTAATGTGTAATTGATTTGCAGATACTTTGCGGAATGAAGAGGGATTGTAATGACATGAGCGTTACACTCTAGTGGACGTAAATATGGATAATATGGATAAAGTATGCACATATAAGCTTTTACTACAAACGTACAAGTTTCAAGTACCTACAGCTAGTTTTTTGAACTCTCTACTTGTTGTTCACACTTTGTGAAAATTCCAACTCTACCTATTACTACCTACTCTACTTATAGTTCATTGAGATACAGCTCGCTGGCAGACAGACGGACATACGGATGGACGGATGGACAGACAGATGGACGGACATCGGAGGCTTTGTAATAGGGTCCCGTTGGCACTTATCGGGTACGGAACCTAAAAACCAAAATAAAAATATTGACAAGCCACCTTGTGATATAACTTAAGCTTTGGTTTTTTATGTCGGAACATCGATAGTCCCTTCATGGAACGGTATAGTGATCGGAGACCTTTAGTTCCCAGAATTTAAGTACTATGAGTATAAAAGAAACACTCTGAACTTGATGAAAAACCCATCCAAGTGAATACTCTTTCATCCAAATAGGCACGCTCCGAACACTAAATAAATACAGCCAAATATGAAAAGGGAAAGCTGCCAACATGACTAAGTACCTTTTGCCATCGAATCATATTGAAACACCACTTTTTCTCCTTCTGAATGGGCTTGCCCAAAGAGTTGAAATGAAGCATAGAGCATTTTATATTCATGTAGGAAAATATAACACTCACATTTTACATTTTGCTCTTATTTATTCAGTACTTTTTGTCTTTTATTGCGTTGTTTCTGTGTCCATGCATAAATGTGGATAGTTTTCCCCATTTTTATTTATTTATTGGAAAACCAACAGCTACAGTAACAAATTAAATTAAATATACTTATAAGAAACAGAAAGCCAATAATAGGTTTTCACGTTTAAAAACATTCTACTATTTATTTCATTCATGTATTACTCAATTATACTGTGTACACGACGGACGACCTCAGTGGCTTGGCGGGCGAGTGCTCGGCTGAGAAAAAACAGGCGCGGGTCCGATTTCCGCAGCAGGAGAAATGTTTGTATGTGCTGCAAATATTTCTTCCGGATCTGGGTGTTGTGATTATGTATTATAAGTATGTATTTACAAAAAAAGTGTTTAAGTATTCCATCAGCCATCTGATCTGGTTCCCATAGTACAAGCTTTGTTTAGTT
Source organism: Scotopteryx bipunctaria (assembly GCA_949320045.1). Classification (NCBI taxonomy): domain Eukaryota; kingdom Metazoa; phylum Arthropoda; class Insecta; order Lepidoptera; family Geometridae; genus Scotopteryx; species Scotopteryx bipunctaria. Next base: position 3,328,017 of record OX439450.1, on the reverse strand, counting down.
TGGGGCTAGATGGCGCTGTGTGAAATGTCCACAAATATTTATTTATTTAATGTTTTGCAAGTTACATTAACTTACTGACGTATCAAGAAAGAGGAAAAGTAGCTCACACTAATATTACAAATGCTAAAGTTTGTGAGTTTGTTTGGATGCGCTCATCTCTGTCACGATTGAGCCGATTTGCCTGGAACTTGAGTTTACAACCAGAAATAACGCATAGGTAAGTATTTATTCGTTTACATAACACGCGAGTGGAGGCGCGCGCTGATACAAGTTGCTTATTTAACTGACCAAAAACCATCAACAACCTCGTTCCGTGCTTCAATCAGTCTACCCTCCCTTCAATTTCCCCTCTAGTCTGACCGTCACTTTTCGCGGTTTTTCACAGCGAGAGGAAAACGGTATTCAACGGCATAACCGAGTCGGCATGATAAATTATGTAATTTGCAGCCGACTGGCAAACTCGAGGTCTGCGCCCACAAATGGAGTACCACCCGCCATTCCTTCAGGAATACTACTGAAAATATCATACAGTATCGCTCGTATTTCGTCATTGAAGTATGTGGGCTGTAATAACTTTACTATCTCTATACGCTGCGTCTGTTACGAAGCACGAAAGGTTTTGAGGCGCACTCTAAACCACACTTCCTTTCACCACACTGGTTTGAAAGAGGAGAAAATACTGGTCACGAATAGTAGTAGATAGATAGATAACACTTTCCCACACAAACATTCTTAAATTAAGCTTACAAACATATGGTAAAAACAAAGGGCGCCCTTATCTCTACAAAAAAGCGATCTTTACCAGGCAACCTAGTAGAAGTAGTTTCAAAGTCAAAATAGTGTTACCAGAACATGCTATACTAAAAGTATGTCATCATCTTCCACCCCTATCACACACTATATGGGATTTACGTATGGGGTTTACGTGTGGGAGTTACGTAACTTGTTTGACAATGAGCTTCTTCGATTCTTATGTAAACCTACTCGCACTTTGGTGACTTTCTATGACTGTTTCAATATGTGTCTGCAACTACATACTTCTCATGTCGTTAGTTTCTCTGAACCATGACGGTGGAGAAAAATGTAACTGTTACCATCATAGCTAGAATACTTTTTTACTTCAAAAATACTTTGTTTTATAAATAAGATATCATCCTTAACGTCAATGTCTGTATTAACCTATCTAAATTGCTACATAAAGTTACAAAAAAAAACATCATAATAGCATTGTAGAGTAAAAGTCAAGTTTGTTCAGGCAAATGGGCGATATAAGCGGCGTCATTTATGCGAAAGCACAAAAGCAACAAAAAAGATTTGCAGATTGTCCTCAACACCGGTTAAATTTTAACCAGTCATTACCCCCCGTCTATATTATTGTATGTATGTATCACGCCCGTATCCCTAATGGGGTGGGCAGAGCCACAAGTAGTCATAAAGAAAACTCCTGATTTAAAGTCACCATGGTTCACCATATCTATCTTGTGGCTGCATGTTTTCCTATTGTTACTTGTGGCTCAGCCTACCTCATTAGAGGAATACAGGCATGATATAATGTATGTATTTATATTGACTAATTTATTTTTGTGATCTTTTATGTATTTTTTCCGTTATTTCAACACACTGGTTCGTAAGAACTAGTGACATGACTAGTACCTAGTAAAACTAATCCCACAAGTATGACTTACAAAACCAGTGCCCTGGGCACTCAAGCCCGCAAGTTTCTGTCTTGTATAAGAATTTAAAATGAATGTTTTGTATTTTCGCAGAACGGCAAGGAAAGATTATTTGTGATCGCAATAAATTCACTCGAAGCCTAGCTTTGGAGTTCGTTTCGCGCGACCCGGAATCCCTCTTAAATTGCCTTTTTCGCGTTTACGGACAATTAAATCAAGATGCCTTTCAAATGTCGTATAATGTCTCTGAAGAGAATGTGTATTTACTGAAATTGTTGGATTCATTTTTTATGAGATGTCGTCGTGTATTTACTGCTTGACGTTTTTCTTCATGTCAAAGATCTGAATTGCATTAAATTGAGCAATTGAATAAGGTATTTTATTTGGTCAATTTTAATGTCAGTGGCATTTTATCCTCGTGCTCATAATCAAAGTTCCTTTTCACATTATGAACCTACGCATACACATACTAAACTCGCTTCTCTTCATAATTTTAGTGCCTATTACATAAAAGTTTATGTGTTAGGGATTTGGTTAATTCAACTATACTCTAGATCAGGACAACTGTCAAGCAATTCCGCAAATGGCTTTTTTTTTCAATGATTAATGCCGGTATCTACCGCAAAAAAACTTTTTTAGTAATTAAATAAATAAAAATAAATAAATAATAATTTGTTGACATTTCACACAGCGCCATCTAGCCCCAAACTAAGCAAAGCTTGTGCTATGGATACCAGATGGCTGATAGTATACTTATATACGTTTTTTGTAAACACATACTTTTAATACATAATACAACACCCAGACCCGGAAGAAATATTTGCAGAACATACAAACATTTCTTCCGTAGCGGGAATCGAACCCGCGCCTTTTGCGTCTTAGCCGAGCACTCGCCCGCCACGCCACCGAGGTCGTCGAATTTTGAAAGTGACATTCAAAATATTAGGAAAAAAGCAGTAAGTAATTCCTTATTTAAATTTAACTTATATGTAAACCATGACAGCAAAAAAATCTAACATTTTTGGTCTACGGTGCCTTCTTTTACAACAATTACGGGTTGTAGCCATCGTGGCTGGTTGCCAGGAAAATAAATAAATAACGCCTCTTGCAAAAGTAGCCTTTTTTGTGTTACGATAAATTTAAACAATGACAAGATGACGTCGCGGATGAGCGAGCTGTCAGTCGGTATTTTTTTCACAGAAAACTGAAATGACATTTTTTTGATGAAGACACGATTATCAACCGTGACATACTGATATCATATTTTTAGTATTCAGTTGATTAAAGAATACTTTGGGAGTTAAGCTGAATTTAAATTTAAATTTTTTATCAATGTATTTAATGGTATGGTAACTACTTCACCGATTTGGATGATTCTTAGAAAAAATTATGTTTGTCTCTTGTATATATCTAAGGCCTATATACCTAGATACCTAAGAGGGTACATTTGATTTAAGTCCTAAGAAAAAAGAGTTTAAGCTAATAAATCACATTTCTTATCTATCAGTATTAATTTGACCTGAAAATTGAGAGTATAATAATATAAACCAAAACATTAGTAACATTCAGTAGCGCCTTGGAACTTCCGGAAACATTCATAACTTCAACCGACACAGATTATACTAAGTTCTATATCCAATGGTTCAACGATTAGAGTCCGTAAATCCGGGATAGTGTTCCGATTTGTGATTCAGTAGATCTAACTGCCAACAACAGCTCAAAGATTATTAATGTAGTTGTACAGATTAGACAAGACTTTGAACTTTTGTTCCTTTATTATGATGTTCTTTCTTCAATGCCCTTTTTTATTTGATAGTCTACAAAATAGGAAACAAAAATGTTTTTGTCATGTGAAGATTAACAATCATTTTGAAAACAGAATATTAAGTTAGTTTTAAGTTTATTCTGAGAAGTTTTAAAATAAATAGCGTTCTTAGCGCATTAGCAGATTTTATCAAAAGAAGAGCAATATTACAATGACTTTAATTTAATTAATCGTGTACAGACATTAGTTACATCATTGTTTTCAAGTTTTAGAATCTTTATTTTACTATGTCAAATGTTGGCATATGATCGTCTACTAGTAAAATTTACATACATACTATCACGCCCATATCCCTAATGGGGTGGGCAGAACCATAAGTTAACATATGAAAACTTGCAGCAACTTCTGATTTAAAGTCCTAAGATGGACATGGTATTATAGTAAAATTTAAAATCTAAAATTATGAAAACAAACCTTTTATATATATAAGATATGCTATTAGGTTTCGGTTTCTTTATTTATTTTGAGTAAACTATCAAAGGACATTCACCTCTGTACATTACCTCTATATTATTGCGGTTCGACTCCGTCGACCTTTCGTTAGTTCTCTGACTTGCGCCAGATTTACTAAATGGAATCCACCACTTTGTAAAGTAAGCTTTTATCTATTTATGTGATGTCCGCGTGGGCGCAACAAGCTTTTAACTTTGTGTTGAAGTATACTTACGTGCCGTTATGTGAATTAAACTATAATTAATAATAATAATTTATTCATTTGAGCAAACAAACAAAAGTAGCAGTTTCAAAAGTGCTATATTCGATAGAGCAAAGTCCAACATGCCGGAATTTGCACTCAATCTATCTGCGGTAAGATGACGGAAAGATGATGCTGGACTTTCTACTAGTAACACAAACAAGTAAGCAGACTTACGGTTATATAATCTTGCTCTATATAATTATCCTTTCGAATCTCTCGGTTTTTATGATTATTTGAAGACATCTAAAATTAAGGTAAGTAGCACATTGCAGGTTGCAAGTCAATCGTTTAGGAGAATACTAGCTTTCTCCGGCTTCGCTTGTTTAGTATCCAAGTAATAATGCTGAAGAATGTGTTGAGTGAGACTGATAGAAGCGAAAGTAGTGTATCAGAACGTCTGCATGTTATTCAAGGTCAAATACCTATACTATAAATAGGTGTGGTATAGGACTATTAATTTAACTCAGAGTCAATTGGTGCTATCTCTGTTAGAAGCAAGTGGGCCTAGGGTTCCGTATTCGGGAAATTTATTTATCGTAAGACGCTGTAGTTGAGGTCACAATTTATTCTGTGCAAGTTCCTAAAGCAGCAATTACATTTTACGGGCAAACTCTGTTGATCTATTTTATTTCGTAAATAAATAATCATAATACCGCAATATTAATATATCTAATGTACAGTTTTGGAGAGTTTTTACATAAAATTATCATTTTTACTGTTTCCCGCACCCGAAGGGTGCTAACGGGACCTTATTACTAAGCTTCCGCTGTCTGTCCGTCTGTCCGTCTGTCAGCGAGCAATTTTCAGAGCTTGTATTTCTATTGCCGCCATAACAATAAATAAAAATATAATAAAAAAGAGGCCCCGTACCAGATTTTTTTTCAAAGTTCGTAATCGATCGTCGAAGTTAAGCAACTCTAGGCCCGGCCAGTAATTGGATGGGTTGAGTGACTTTTTGCATTATGTTTTTTTTGTAGTATGTTTGTGTATTTCTTTTTCAAGTGATCTTAAATTTACTCATTTGTACAAAAATAAGGGGGGGGGGGGTCCTCATAGAAGAGACGTGTTTAATTTTGCACTTTTGCTTGATTTTAATAAGGAACATGCTGCTACCTAGGAGGCATACAAGAAACCTTTATGTACATGTACGATGGTACAGAACGATAGGTAGCGAATTCGACTCCCACTTTCCTGTTTTTATTCATTTTTCATTCCAAGTTTCAGTCCAATCCTAACGGCCGTTACTCGTTCACACAAACTTTTGCATTTATAATATTCGTGTGATTGCAGTTATGTGACAATAAATCGCACCGCCGACGATTCTAATTTATCTGCGTTTATTTTTACCGCACTGCAAAAACCGCCTCGTCTGAATCCCTGGTAACATCTAGGTACGCTTGTAAGGGATTCGAGTAAAATTTAAGAGACCCCAATTTACGTGATTGCCAGTCAAGTGCCGTTTCTATTTTTGTTCTTATTAACTCGGTTAAATAAGTCCGGAGCTTGGGGAAGGTATAGGGAAGTTTGTGGAAAGATACTACGGTCGCCGGGCCGGGCGTGACGAGGCGGGGCGGGGCGTGTTGAACGTATTGATAAGATTGATATAGTACAGACTTGTTTGATAGGTACTTTGTTTTAATGATGATAAAGTGTATACAATGTTGTTTCATAACCTTTATATGTTCTTTTAGTCTTAAAGAATATTATATGTAGGTTTTTACCTATAAAACATTTAAATCAATCATGGTTATGAACATCATCAGTAAAATTTATTTAAAACGGGATATCTTGTTCTAAGGTATTAAAATCTCGTTTTAAGTGTAAAAAATACCTGAAAAATCTATCGCAGGCATGAATCTGGTACTTATTTATTATAATCATAAGGCTGCGTTTTCAATAGGGGACATGTCGCAGAGATATATCGCGGGATATTTACGTGGTATGTCTCTGCGACTTTGCGGGCAATGTCGCTCGACTTTTGCCTTATTCACACTACCCAGTGGTGATTAGAATGTCACTGGTTAGACGACACTATTGCCATTTTGCGAACACGCGTCCTTAATATAGTAAGAACGCGTATTGCTTTGTGTTTCGCATTTGTGAGTCGCGTAACGTGTACTTATATGACTAAAATGTTTGTTGGATAAGCAAAACCTGTCGAGGAGTACAAAAGTCGCGTGTATAAGCAATGACTAGTGACTTGTCGCGCGACACGTAATATCGCGGGACAAATCCCCTAGTGAAAATGCATGATACGGTGTCCTCATGGGACATTGTAGTTTCTGACGGTACATAAACTGTACGACCTAAATATTTTAGCGCTTTACCTAAGAGTTAAGAGTTATTATGGATATAATGGTTATGGTGTGGAGTTATGTTGACAAACACGGTGTGACCGCAGCTTTATGACATGTTAACTCTATTACTTTGGAATTGCTTTCAGTAAAATACGAACTATATGAACCATTTTATGGTATTTTTGCTTACTTTCGTTGTGTTAGGTCGGTTATTTATGAAACTCTATAAATCTTACTAACTAAAACTTCCTGAAAATAATGGGGTCTTCAAATCGAGAATCAATAGGTTCCTTCTAGGTAAGCGTGCTCCATCTTAGACCACACTATTATTTAACATTATGGATAGAGTGTGATCAAACGCAAACCTATTTAAGTTAAAAAAAAACGTATATTAAAAATACGAAAGTGCAAGGCTGCAAGTGCGTTGCCGGCCTTTGTGACTCCGCCTTCCAATCTTTCGGATCATGGGTTCAAATCCAGTCGTGCACCAATGGATTTTTCTGTTCGAAAAATGTACTCCCATGTGCGCTAATACTACTCTCAAACGGTGAAGGATAACATCGCAAGGAAATGTCGTAGAACCCAAAAAGTTCGAAAACTGTGTCAAGTGCACGAAAGAGACTTTTAGGTGCATTTTAATCTTTTCACCACACTGGTTTGAAAGAACTAGTCAAAAGACTAGATTTATTTATTTTAGATAGATTGATCGAACGGTTCAACTGATCCCTATCATTATCAGATGGAAGATTTGATTTATATTTATTTTCCAACCGCATATTGGATGGTGACCATAATTCTCACATAGATAATATTTTCAAAATGAGGGTAGATCGACCTAAAACTTACTAATAGTCAATTATCGCCTAAAACAGATTTAAACTTCGCCAAGGGTGTGAAAATGCTTTATTAAACATCCACCAAAATCCCGTTAAAAGTTCCAAACTGTCGGTAGTTATGATTTAGAAAGTGATTTTATAAGATAAGATAACCAGGAAAACTTGGAATATTCTTGAAATTGGCGGCTTCAGCAATAAAGAACTAATTAAGTTTTAGTAACCAGATAAAACTTGTTCCTCATTCATAATCCTCTGTCATTTTATGAAAGCTCTTTTAAATGGTTTGTAATTTTCACTTACATTTCTAGAAAGCTGACAGATTTAATTATCTCTTAAGCTATCGAAGATTAAGCCGTTTTTACATTAGGTACACATACAGTTTGCGTCTCAATATTATCAGTTATCGTTCAATACTATTCAATTTATTTTATTTATTTATGGTCGATGAAACAGAATACAATCACATATAAACAAAATAAAAATAACACAATATACATAGAGCTAAACCATAACTTGGGACTGTACAGTCAAGTGCAAAAATATGTATACATCCCAATTCCCAAAGTCTCAAAAAATGAAATCATCCATACGATCATAGATTTGGGAACATTATAATGCATTAGTATGTACACATTGTTTGAAAAACATGTGAAGGATGTTTCCAATTTTGTGCATTTTTAAACGGTTACTTATTTTTTTGAACAATACTTGTATACATATCTTTACACTTGACTGTACTCTGACGATTTGAAAGGGTGACGATTAGAAAGAGCGACTATTTGAAAGTCTGAACTTATGAAAATAAAGGCCGAAAAAATGTGTAGGCACACAGCATGATAATAAACGTCAAAACAGTTGTGTAAGAAAAATACAAAAATACATAATTTAAAAAATACTACAGAAAATAGTTCTAATAAATAATATGAAATTAAAGTTACTTTAAGTTGACAGTGATACTCTCCATAATATGGAGAGTATCACTGTCAACTTAATACGCTTGTTCCAGCTACTCTTAATATTATTAAGTGTAGCTGGAACAAGCGTATTTGACCGATTTACCTGTACAGGTCAATTGTACAGATAAACCGGAGGGTGTATGTTGCACAACTATGCAAGTTAGGCTTACTATTCTGCTCTAGCTTACCTGACGAGTGTAACTGTACAGACAAACACTATCGTGTATTGTTACCTATATCCGTCATGACAGGTAGGGGTAGTTCTCACTTGACTGCACGCATTCCCCTTTTGTTGCTTCTGATTATAACCACAAAGGGCATCCGTGCGGTCGAGCTTATGCGAGCGAAATAGACAAGACCATAGGTATCGTCTTTTGCTATAGCACAAAGAGAAAAGATTGTGCTAATAATATAAAAAATTATGGACATTTGACACAGCGCAATCTAGCCCCAAACTAAGCAAAGCTTGTACTACAGATGGCTGATAAGAATACTTTTATTTTTTTTGTAAACACATTTTTATAATACATAATACTACAACACCTAGACCCGCAAGAAAACATGTGCAGAACATACAAAAATTTCTACCGCAGCGGAAATCGAACCCGCGCCTCTTGCATCTCAGGCGAGCACTGGCCCGCCACGCAGAGAGGTCGTCCAATGAAAAGTGTTTTCTGTAAATAACTTACAATTTTAGGGCTGTTATTATTATTGACAGCTTAAGTTCTCACTATAGGGTATAAAACTCACCCCAACGCTGAAAGGCTATTTATTTTGTGGTAGAGGGGGCAAACGAGCAAGCGTCTCACCTGATGGTAAGTGATTACCGCCGCACACGGACACTTACAATATCAAAGGAGCTGCATTGCGTTGCCGGCCTTTGAGGTAGTAGTAGGCTCGTTTCTTAAAGGTCCCTAAGTCGTATTGGTCCGGAAATATCGCTGGCGACAACAGATTTCACAGAAATTGTCGTGTGCCAACCATTCACATGATGTGGAATTGTGGATGGTATAATGTAGTGCAGTTGCTATGTACGATGGCGGGAATTATTTGAGCTTAATAAAGTTTTCGAAGTGTAGGTACAGGTAGGTACATTATGAGATTTTTAAGCTGTCGCTGTAGCCGAAAGGACTGGATAGATTTTAATATAACTTAAGGAGTCGTTGGATACGACTAGTTCACGAGAGTGACATAGTGACATACGTAATATAAAAAAAATCCAATATGGCGACGACCGTACGAAACAATTTCTACAGTTTAAAAAGGTATCAAAAACTGATCGATGACAGTAAATGAAGTCAAATTTGGAAAAAAGCTACTAGGAGATGTAGTCTGCAGTTTAAACACTCTAGAAATCATTTTCTTTTTAAATATGGCAGTGAACTCCAGATGTGAAGATGATTCACGATTCCCTCAGAATTTGCCGGAAATTGTACTTCTCTTTGGCTATTTCTTAAGCCGGGCATGCTGTCAAAGGAAAAGGCTTGTCGATAAGGCTCTGTTACTTTGGCACCTTTGAAACGGCTACTCTCAGACACAAAAGAACAACGTTGTGTGATACGGCACGTACGCATCGAATATTCTGTTGTTCATTCGTAAAAACTCGTCATTATCCGCACTTTGCCAACTGCTGGATGTATTACTAAGGAGGAAAAACGCAAATAAATGTCTCATTTACATAACCAAACGAAAACACTTCTTGGTAATTTAGTAATGTATAAAGAAGTCAAAAGCCAAAACGAGATTTTATTGACAAATAAAGTAGATGTGAAAAATAAGTTCTTCAAAATTATAAACAACTTCTCTGTTCTCTGATAAGGTAAATTAGGCTAAAAAGGCGTCAAGAATTAGCAAGATTGAGAAAGTGGCACATCAAGTTCTTCATCTTCAGGCTGAGGTGGAGAGATTGAACCGTGATATTCAAGACAAAGATCAATGGACTAGAGCTAATAACGTGGAAATCCGAGGCATTCCTCAAGAGAAGAACGAAAACCTCTACGACGCTATCACGTAGAGTCTACGTGATAGCTCAGAAGATTGGTAAAAAGTAGGTAAGTATTTTAGTTCGTATGAGCTAGTGGCCAACTCTTGTGACGGAGTTTTTGGGTCACCTAAAGGCCTCCGTCATGGCTTAACGACTTAAAAGCCGGGACCGACAATTTAACGTGCCCTCCGAAGCACGGAACTTCGCTCGAATACCAGCTTGTGTCCCAAACACTGAGAAATCCATAGTGGTATCGTTTAATAGTCGCTACACAAAGGAAGAGTTCATAGCGTTCATTGCGAAAAAGTAAGCAGCTCAACCTATCAAACCTGGGCTTCTCAACAGCAGCCAACTTCTACGTTAATGACCATTTAACGCAAATCATAAAACCCTTCTGGGTAAGGCCCTTGCCTTGACTAAGGAGAAGAACTTCAGGATTTACTTGTTTACTTATTTACCTATTTACCTGCTTACCTGCTTACCTGCTTTCCTCCTTAATTGTTAGAAAAATGTAAATGCGCTATACCAGTACTCTCAAGCAGAGGCAAACATCGCGAGGAAACCGGCATGTTGTAGAAACTAAAGAGTTCGAAAACACGTGTCAAATGCACGAAAGAGCTTCTGAGGCGCACTTTAATACCTTTCACCACTTTGGTTCGAAAGAACTAGTGACACGACTAGTTGTACCATAGGTGTAGACGCTGGGCTACAAGTAAAATGTTGGAGATACAAAATATAAAATAACATCACCAATTTGTCGTTCATCATCACCTGTTGACAAATTACTCAATAACGGAGTGAACGAGCAAATCTGAATTAGTATAACATCGCTGAAGCCCAAAGGTTGAGACACCCTTCCTCATTAATCATTGCAACACATTGTCCTCTGCCATTTTTTACCCCTAAAGATATTGAGCATAAGATTTTTTTTTTATATTTTCTAGTTGAAATATAAGCGTTATTATTTTGGCAAGAGAAAAATATGGTCATTGCCAACTTTTATCTATTGTTACCACTACACGTTCCTTATTTAATCTATCTGAAATTCGCAAATTTTATGTAATGATGTTGAAGTATGACGCGTCTGCTTGTTAAATGTCATTGTATTGATCTTTATCATAAATAGATCCTATCCCAATGGTATTTTCAGTAAAATTAACGATTAAAATGATATGTGTTAGTGACTAGTTCTTTCAAACTAGTGTGGTGAAAGAATTTAAAGGCGGTGCGCCTCAAAGGCTTTTTTCATGCACTTGACACATGTTTTTGAACTTTTTAGGTTCTACGACATGCCGGTTTCCTCACGATGTTTTCCTTCACGAACAGAATAATCCATTGGTACACGACCGAATTTGAACCCAAACTTAGAATCGGAGGGCTTTTTCGCCTTTAGGTTATAGTATTTTATCATTCGTCATTTTAGATATTAGTATAGATAATGATCGCGGAATTCGGAATCACTATGGAAAAAATCAGTAAGTTTTCTTATGTCTACTTGTGGCTTTGCTCACCCTATTATGGATACGGGTGTGATAATATGCACTTACATCCACAAGTACACAGTATGTACAGAAAAAAATTGATTCTGACTTTTGAAATCGGTCCAGACTTTCTATCATGATAATTTTATGCAAAGTGATATTTTTTTAATGTACAAGCTCGCTATTGCGTCCACAACTGGTGCTAGCATCCAGTTATTTGATACCAGTAACTTCGGCAGTAGCTCGTTGGAAATCGTTTGCTAAAAGGATATCCGACACAGTTCTTTTAGTTTGCTATTTGATTTATATTTCTGGCTTATTATGAGTATTGATTATCAAAACGTGATTATCAAGTCTTCCTTATTACATGTTTTTTCGGTCACTGTCCTGAAATATACTACTACTATTCGTTACACTAGTTCTTTTGAACCAGTGTGGTGAAAGTGTCCTGATTGATGGTATTAAACATTTTGTTAGACATAACAGGGAATAACGACAGAAGAGAAGCAAACAGACCTGTTAAAAAAATATAATTTAAAAAGCAATCAATTATTTTCAATTCAATCCAAAATTTTATACAAACATCACACCACACCACTTAAAAAACGTGTATTGACGTATTCTAGTCCTAAACATAGCATTGCATACAATAGCTTAGCTGTCAAGAAGTTAAAGAATTTTTTTTTATATTATTTTAAGTCAAAAATTAAGATATTATTATGGTTTTAATACACAGAAATCACAAGAATGGAGATTGTAAAAAGTAATTAAAATATAAAATATATATTTTCCAAGTGTGAACGTAATAAATTAAATTTCCTTTTTCGCGGACAAAGCAGGTAGGCTCCTAAAAGTCAAGAACCCCCAGCTTAATAACTTCAAAGTCTTCTCAAGTGGATTCAGGTACTCTTAAAATCAAATGTGGGCATTTAATTAAGCTCTTTGATGTTCCACTTTTAGTTCAGTCCATTGGCTTGGGAGAATATCGTGTTGCCTTCCAGATTTTATCAAATTTTATGCATATTGACATAAAAAAGAACAATCTTAAAAGATAACTATGACGTCCACTGTGCCTAGTCTTTGTTAGTTTGGACTTAGGCATAAAGTAATCTTCAAAGATCGTCTATTTCTAAGCAAATTTAACTTCCAACTAAAACTTAAAGAATTAACGATAATATGACCGATAAATTGGTCCGCTGAATGGCAAAACTGATCCGTTCCAATATTCGGCATATATAAATATAAATTACATCAGAAAATAACCTCGTAGCAATCGCCCCGACTGCTACAAGTGCTCTGGCTATGCTACGACCGTGCTACGAAAAGTCGAGCTAGAATATTTAAAAAAAAAGGTTTAAATCAAACCAGAATTTAGACTCAAAATAAAAAAAAAACTAGAATTCTTTTACTATCCGTCATCCAGAAGGGTTCTTTTAGCAGTCATAAGGCCCTAAGAACGAAGTTTGAAGACCCAACTGCCCAAGAAAGTACCATTAACACAATAAAGAAAAGACAAATAAATGTAACGAATAGACCTCCTAAGTCCGATAAATCTAATTAAACAAGGCTTAGAGCCGTCGCGAGTTCAGCAATATAGCTTTTTGCTTTATTATGACTGCAAACGTTGATAACGTTTTAATTAAAAGAGGAAATATTGAGGCTGCGGATTTATGACAGACTTCAGTGTAGCATAAGCGGAGCGTGGAACTGAGCGAACTTAAAAAAAACCAACGCGAGTTCGAGAAAGTGCGAGTTGAATTCGCACACGTAGGGTTCCGTACCATCGTACATGTACAAAAATGTTTCTTCTTGTATGGGCCCTATCGCACTGGTGGTCTAGTTGGTAGTGACCCCGCCTTCCGATCCTAAGTACGCGGGTTCAAATCCGGTCGTGAACCAATGGATTTTTCTGTGTGAAAAATTTATGTGCGCTGTACCAGTTCTCACAAACGATAAAAGAAAACATCGTGATGAAACCCGCGGCTTAGTCAGCTCCGCACGTATTGACCGCACGTATTGAGGATGGAATAGGTGCTGGGCAAGCCTACTCCATTTTAATTCGTCCCGGGCACTACAGCGTCCCGTTTGTTAAGGTAAAAAGTTGCCTCCTAACGCTGTATAAATCATCTATTATAGATGGTAAAAGGCCTTAGTTTTTTTTGTATAGGGCTCCCTTTTTATTATTAGTTGTTTATAGCGGCAATAGAAATACACTCTGTGAAAATTTCAACTCTCAATACTTATACATGATACAGCCCGCTGACAGACGGACGGAGGGAATAGGCTCCCGTTGTCCTTTCGGGTATGTACGTAACCCTAAAAATAAATCTGATCTTCTTCATTATCATCATCATCAGTCCGTTTGCACCAACTGCTGAGTTTAGGTCTCTTTACTTCTTCATTATCTCGCTATTCTCTCTGGTACCTCGTGAGTCTCATCCACCACAAATATCTATGATCGTTATTTTTATGGTTTTATCGAATTGTACAAAATCATAATTCCAAATAAATCATATGAAACGTTTTAAGTATGTTGTGTCTTTTTTAACTCAAATTTGAAGTATATATAAATGTCAAACTATTTGCCGCCTGCGGCTTCGCTCGCGTTTTACCCAGATAAAAAGTAGCCTATATGTTATACCGGCATACTTATTATGTATATTTCAAGTTTCATTCAAATCTGTTCAGTCGTTTGGGCGTGATTGAGGCACAAACATACATCGTCACATCCACACATCCTTACATCCTCACATACACATAAACTTTCGCATTTATAATATTAGTAGAATGATTTTAACATCCTGTGCGTTCAATACAAAAACACCCCGCGTCTGAAAAAAAATACGAGTGGCCTAATTTTTATAAATAAATATAAATTACTCTTATTTGATTGAAAGCTCGCAAACTACGAATTACTCCTTTATTCTACCAAAGAATTATTTACCTACAATTTCGTACAAAAAACTGGCGGGAAACGTGGTTATAGCGGTAAAACGACAGCTTAATTGGTTTTGTTTGTCAGAAACGAAAACAATCATTCGGTTCATTCACTGGAGTGCTTATAGACACGCAACTTATTTTGTTCCAAAAATACACTTGTTTTATAAGCCCTGAAGGATTGATAGGTTTCGGTGAATTTGGCAAATGAATGCCCTGGTGGTCTAGTGGTACTTACCACGACTTCGTCGGTCGACACAGGTCGTGCACCAGTGTGTGAACTCTTAAGCTGTATCAGTAGTCTCAAACAGTAAAGAACATTTCTCCCGTAGCGGGAATCGAACCCGCGCCTCTTGCGTCTCAGCCGAACACTCACCTGCCACGCCACCGAGGTCTTAGGGTACTCGGGTTAGGCTGAAATTGTACCAAAGGAGATCATTCAAATAGTACCCAAAAATGAAAGTGCCGGCCAACAAAAAAAAATTATTTTATTTTATGGCAAACGATATTTTGAACATTTTTTATTATGACGGGTAACGTGTACGACCGACTTTTGAACTCATTTTGTAACATCAAAAATTCATAAAATGAGCATTAAAATGATATCATCAGTATATAAATATTTGTTAATAATTATTATAAACAATGCAAGATCGTCGAAAAGTGCTTGTTATTACCTGTTTCACTCATATTTCACTCAAAATAAAGTATTATGTCAATATTTTTATTTTTTTTATTTATATCTAGTAGCTACCTTTGAACACAATCAACTTGGCGTAGGTATACCGTAGGTTTTTGACTCACAACCTAGACATACAAAAAATAGCAAAAATAAACTATTTCCATTGATTTGCCGTAGTGTGTTTGTATCCAGGAATTGATTTCTATCAATAACACTATCGATTGATATAATAATACAGGGTGTTTTTTTTTTCAAATTCACTCATTATTTTGTTATTTCAATGTTAGATAACACGGCGATGGTTGATCGTAGCTCTTTGTTGCCATAATAAAAAATGATCAAAATGTAATTATCTACAAGATACACTCATTTTTTTTTACTGGCCGGCATTTTTTTTTTTGGGTATTTTTTGTTCGAGACGTGAATGATGTCCTTTAGTTAACTTTACAGAAATATATTTAAAACAAAGATACCTGAAAAAGGCTTCCTTACGGTAGCTTTTTCGAAAAAACTCGAAGGGCCCAAATTTTCGCAATATCTCGAGGAGCTCAGGGTTTTCAGTGTTGCAAATTTAGATATAAACTACTCTCAAGGGACAAAATAACATACAAAAAGTTCGTAGATACAGGCGCGTTTGCTATTTTTGCCTTTTTTATGTCGATTTTGATTGGCATATTAGTCTTGAGTTGACTTTTAAACTACTTTTGACTTGAGATTTATTAAAATGTGAAGACCGTTACATGAGTACCGTAAGTTTATGTGACAGAATGTCAAATATTACACAAAAAATATTTTGAATTACATGGCCAGTTCCAATGTAGAATTGATAAAGTTCTTATAAACTTTTCAAAGGAGAAAATACCAAATACTGACTTTAGTCCACGGCTTGACACGGGTAAATGTATTATGATCGAATTATTAACTATACTATATTTCTAAGTTTCATTCAAATTCGTTCAGCACTTACGCGGTGATTGAGCCACAAACATACAAACATTCACACAAACTCTTGGATTTAATCTGTAGATTTAGAATTAAAGATGTTAGAAGAATCATTCACCTCACCGCCATCATTATTGCAAACTAAGCTTCCAAGATTGAGTTGTTCTAAGTATCGTTGTTGAAAAACACCGTTCGTCAGCCGTCAACAGCATTATTGCGGAACAACCGACGGATCAGTTAACTTTCGAGTTAAGTTTTAACGAGATTTTTGAAGCAGCCAAGCGGTCGGAGAGGGCACAGGCTGGTAAATTGACTTAGACAAAGTTACAACTTGTCTAAGCTTGTACTCTACAATTTACATAATAGATGATTTTGTACGGAAAAGCTATGGTTGTTTTGTTATAGATTTAGTGTTTTGGTTGAACTGTCCATGGTTTACTATATCCAGGACTTTGAATCAGAAGTGGCTGCAAGCTTTCTTGTGGCTCTGCCCACCCCATTAGGGATACGGGCGTGTATGTATGTCCGTATCCTTAAGAGGCCATCATACAATCTCGTCTCCACTCGCTATGTGTTTCCGTTACGGCGTAATTGGGGTACCTATAAACGTCACTTAATATCGTCACTTTTGCATTTAATATTGGTAACATGAAGGATTTGTCCCTGATTTGAAAAAGTATATTCTGAATACTGCCCTCCTAGTGCAGAACGTTGTAACTATGTCAAACATGTTTTGATACGTGAGTGAGAACAGAGTGTGGTATTTTGTTAGGCGATTCCGAATATGTATCTAACTAATTTTTGTCAAAAATGCTAGTTACTGCGTTCTTCACTAGGAGGACAGAATACGACTTCAGATACTATGTTGTTGTTGTCAGCCTGTCTACCATTGGTGGGCAAAGGCCTCCTTGAGTTTTCGAGGTTCTAAGGTCCAACGCTGATGCATGCTACTGATGTACAGTAGCTGGATGTACCAAGTTTGTCACGCCATGGTTTGCGTCAAATACTTATAGACTTTTTACTCTTAATTTGAAGGCGTCATGGCACCTAGCGATCCAATTGGTTTAAATTCAATTAAGTCGTACCAATTAACTGGTACGACTCTACGATATTGCTCTTTGAAGAACATAATGGAGGGAACTTCGAAGTTTACCGGTACCTAGAATATTTTGGGCATAATCAAATTGTGAAAGGTTTTGGACAAAATTCTGCATCTTACACCTATTTTTAGTTACAAACTGAAAATGAGAGTACAGAGGTTGTTCTATTTTATATTTACACAAGGGGTTTTTGCGTAGTGCATTTTAGGTAATCATTACATCACACCAACAAATTTAACAATTAAAAATCGTAGCTGACAATAGTCCATAAACTTTAAATATGTTATGTTTAAAATAAGGTCTAAAAAGGTTTTACTAAGACATTAGTTAGGCCTACACTGGCGGAAGAATTCTGATATAATATAAATAGAAACGTATCAAATAACTTAACTACCTTGATTGCCATAATAGCTAGCAATCTATTTAGGCAAGAAAAAAAAGGTACTAATTTACGTAATAAATAATACATAAATAAATATTTGAGGACATATCACACAGCACCATCTAGCCCTAAACTAAGCACAGCTTGTACTATGCGAACCAGATGGCTGATAGAATACTTATATACCTACTTTTTTGTGAATACATAATATTACAACACCTAGACCCGGAAGGAATATCTGCAAAGCATTCAAAAATTTCTCTCGCAGCAGGAATCGAACCCGCGCTTTTTACGTCTCATTCGAGCACCCGCCCGCCACGCCACAGAGGTCTTAATAATCGCGCTATAGTCTTTTAATCTTATATTATAAGAATCTTTGTCCTGACTGACTGACTGACTGACTGACTGACTGACTGACAGACAACGCACAGCCTAAACCGCTGGACGTAGAGACTTGAAATTTTGAGTGTAGGTAAACCTTGGTACGTAGGGGTGTACTAAGAAGGGATTTTTCAAAATTCACCCTCTAAAGGGGTGAAAAGGGATGAAAACCTGGAATCAATTTTTGGTCTAAAACTGCACATAACCTATATCAAATTAAAGAGCCGATTTTTCTCATTTAGTTGATGTCATAATTACCTGTAAATTATTTATTTTTGGTATGTTTTTCATGAAAAATAGAATACTTTTATTTTGACATATGACAGCGATGATACACACAGATTAGTAATAGATGATACAAAACATATGGAAAAGGAACTGTCAATGTCAAATTACCTGTGAAAGGAAGCATAAATTATTACTGGTCTAATAAGTTTCCAATCTTGATTATTCATGGAGTTCTGACGTAATTCTACATCTGATAACTAGATGTCGCTGCTAATTCTGATCAAATCCTAGAACGCGCTGTCGTTGCGTTTTGAAAAGTTTACCTAAACTCTCAAAATTTTTACTAAATTCACCGAAATTTCTTAATTTTTAGATTTAGGTATATTTGTTACTCTTTCACGCAAAAACTACGGAATATACTTACATACCCTATTATTCATATTCGTTCGCTAAAGTTAGCCATTGCTTAAAGTTAGCCCTGTCACTGTTTGTCATTATGAAATGGTAAGAGATGGCAATACTTTAGTCATCGTTTAGCGTACACTATATTATAATGAATAATGAGGATAGTAGGTACCTACGTGTGCTGGAATGGGACATAGGGTACTTTTTATCTGGGTACCGCGTGAGCGAAGCCGCGGGCGGCTGCTAGTTTAAAATAAAAATAAATGCAATTACCTAGATGTTGTCTATTATTAAGACGTATAACATACCATGTCTTTTTATTTATTTTTAGGCAACGCCAACAGAACACATAATAAAAACTGTTATGGATGTTTCACAAAAAAAATAGTACTAAATAAATAGTACGTTACTGAAGATGTGCAAGTTATACAATAAATTGAAAGGTTTATTTTAAGGCCTTAAAAGCTTTACTAGGATAGAATAACATTGTAGATCAGAAAAGCAGTTACTTTACCACTTGATTAAGGCGATTTGTTTTAATTAGTGCCCTTTTGATTAAATTAATTGGCGGCTGGGAAATGGTTGCTGGCGATTTACATTCGTATTTCAAACTATTGCTTTCGATCCAGTTAATTGCTCTACGATTCGAAGGCTCGAAAGAATCCTTTCTAGTAATATGTTAAAATGTTTCATATAATTTTATTCAATAAAACTATGTTTTGATAATTACTAGCTTACGCCCGCGGCTATGCTCCTAGGACCAGCCATTTCAGATAATGTGCTTCTTGTGATTTTATTTAGTAAAAAATGATCCGGGTGAGCTGTCTTAAAGACAAGACAGCCCAACTTGTTTTTGTATTTTGTAAATCATATTTGTAATAGTTGTAAGTTTCTTTCTTTCATAAATATTTATTTATTAATTACTAGAATAGTGGTATAACTGGTACCACGTACACTATATTTTGGAATAATGTGGAATTCCAAGCCTGCAGCTATGCAGTTATTGAGCTACAAACAGATAAATATCCTCACAGCTATCGGATACTAAGAAGCTGTCTTCTTGAGCAAAGGGAAGGTTATCAGTTTTGTACTACCTTTAGTTATGCATTCATTGAAATGGGATAAGAACAAATACATTTTAAAGAGAATTCGAAAGAATCGTCTCTTAAAAGAGGACCTTCGACGAATATGGATTGAACCGGATATTTTATTTCAATCTACCTTCAAGTACCCCAAGGCTAGTAAAAGCTCTGTAGGATAAATCTCTTTTTAAACCTCCTTAAATGGACTACATCTATCTTACCTTTTTTCATTTCCTTTTTTCATAGGAAAATCGTGGGTACAGTTTTATGTCTGTTTTAAATCAAATGCTTATTGTTGCATAGATTTATTACAGAATGTTAATGGAAAATATCTTAAGTGTGGACTGCGGTACCCAAAGGGAGACTACAATTTTCATATACCTTTCTCCGCTCGAGAGGAATGATCTACCGCGGAATTTCAATTAATATTGCCTACCATACTCATTTAATCACCTATAGAATAGAACCCTCAATGCGAATAGTTTTGTTCAATAAAGACCGATAATGTGGCAAATAATATAATAATAGCTTTTATTTTCTATACACTTTAAATAACTAATGATGTAGGTAACATGAATTACGTGCATAGACCGCTATCAGTGTTAAAAGCCTCGTCCAGCTCTTTCCATTTTTCGCGGTCTCTGGCGATTCTGCTCCATGTTCTCCCTGCTACTTGTACGATATCATCGTCCCATCGTTTAGCAGGCTTTCCTCTTCTTCGTTTTCTGTATATAGGGTTCCAATTCACGATTCATTATGTGATTCATTATTCATTAATCACAATGTGACAAATGATCAACCACAAATATTAAGAAGGCGTTACACAGAATGTGTACTATAAATGAAAACACGGTCAAAGTTGATGGTCAGTAATCTTGTAAAATTGTGAAATAACATAAATGTCATATTTGAAACGTAATATCGTTTTTGTCTCTTTCTAACGGGTGCAAATTATGTATCGCTCTTTTACACTCTACAAAGAAACATAATAATGAATCCTATAACTGCTTTTTAATAGTATGGTAAATCGAGCTTCCATACCAAAGATGAATTTCGATTGAATTTTATAGTGTGACAAGCCTAGTTATGGAATTTCCCATCGGCATTTCTACACCATTATTTTGTAATTACCAAATAATAATACAGGTTTGTCTATTACTCGTAATAACAGGCATAGAATGATACTTATAACATCAAAGAATATTTTTATTGTTATTTTATGATCTTCTCTGCTGGACTGAAGAAAAATGGGAGAGAAGAGTCTTTAGAGAAGGGAGTAAAGAAAAACATAGAATGCATCCAGCTGCTTCTCTCCCCGAGCATGTCGTAAAAGTCGACTATGGGATAGCATCCTCTCCAACATGACGGACCATCTACATGGGCTGATCACCTGTCACCATGGTTCACCATAATCCATCTTGGGGCTTTGAATCAGGAGTGGCTGAAAGTTCTCTGCCCACCCCACTAGGGATACGGGTGTGATAGAGTTGGCCACTAGCTTATACGAACTTACTTACGGGTGTGCATACTATGTATTATTTTATCCATTTCTCTTCATTCATTCGATTGATTCATCCCTCGACGATCAGTAAATGAGATGATTGCGAAACAAGGTTAGTATATGTCGTATTATATAGTATGTTCACTATAATTGTGCCCTTTATTGGATAAAAACAATTCTGGATTACTATGTGATAATTAAACAAAAACAAAACGTGATAGCGCAATATCCTATCATAAGTTTCCTGCAACTGTCCTTATTTTTTTAAATTTAAAAAATAGTAGGTACATAAGGCTAGGACGATATGCGAAAGGCTGCTGGCAGAAACTGGATGCGTCAAGCCGAAGATAGGGCGCGATGGCGCTCATAGGAAGAGGCCTATGTCCAGCCTTGGACTGCTTTAGGCTGATGATGATGATGAGGTACACGAACTTATACAAAATTTATTAAGTACCCATCTAAATTGCTTGATCGCTGTACGAGGGCGAATGGCTAATGTGCCCCATATAATAATATTGAGGTGTAGTGGCCTTCAAAAAGGGCTGTAGGGACGATTCTGTCAAGTATAATTTTCCTGACGGGTTCTTCTATAATACATGTAAATTAGCTCGTAAAATATAATAATTGTCTACTGTAACCTCATTAACCGTCCGTTATTTGAATTTGCCTGATAATTAGCTTTGAATATTAAATGGGGGCCCATCGTAATGTTTATTTAATTAATTGGATTTTAGTAAACTTTATTACGCGTACGAGATGAGACAGTGAATTATCTTTTGTTGGGTTGTCGGTCGGAGAGAATGGTCTAGTGATAGTTTTCTGTTCGAAATGTTTATGTGCGCTATACCAGTACTCTCAAACAGTAAAGGAAAATATTATGAGAAAACCGGCATGTCGTAGAACCTAAAAAGTTCAAAAACATACATCAATTGCACGAAAGGAACCTTTGAGATGCCCTTTCTTCACCCTAGATAAATACTAAAGTCTTTTACCATCTATAGTAGATGATTTACACAGCGTTAGGAGACAACTTTTACCTTCACAAACGGAACGCTGTAGTGCCCGGGACGAATTAAGATGGAGTAGACTTGCCCACCACCTATTCCATCCTCTCAGCTTAGTCGGCCTTGTCCTCTGGAAAGACATGGTCAATACGTGCGGAGCTGACTAAGCCGCGGCTTTCCTCACGATGTTTTCCTTCACCGTTTGAGTAGTAGTAGTGGTATAATGCACATAAATTTTTCACACAGAAAAATCCATTGGTACACGACCGGATTTGAACCTACAAGCTTAGGATTGGAAGACGGGGTCACTACCAACCAGACCACCAGTGCTCTACTAGATAGATAGACTTGGTTTATTTGGTATAGCTATGGAATGGGATAGAAAGCATAGACCCCACATTATAATTCAGGAAATATGATGAAAGCTAACAAGTAATCATAAACGTTTTAATTCGGATTCATTGAACTCCTTTCTGCGAACTCAGCTAGTCGTGTATCCTGTCAAAACGAAAACCGCAACACAGCTGTTTGACGCTCGAGTTACTTCAGATCCTTATATGTTCAAAGCTTAGATCAACAATCTTGAGATCATACGAAGCTCATACCGTCATTATGATACATCTATATTTTTATACATAAACCACCGTATATTTTATAGGTTTTTGTAGGTATATTAAAAGATCTTAGTTACGCTTTGATATTTCCTTGATATATCCTACTATATTATAAATGAGAAAGTTTGTAAGGATGTTTGTATGTTTGTGCCTCAATCACGCCGTAACGGCTGAACGGATTTGAATGAAAATATACATAATGTGCTGGAATAACATGTAGGCTACTTTTTATCGGGGTATCACGCTAGCGAAGGCGCGGGCGGCAGCTAGTATTTTATAATAATTATTGATATTATTCATCACTTTATCAAAATATACGACGCAAATGAAACAGATTTACACATACATCCGAAACACATCCCTTCTTTCTATGAAGTTTTACAAATAGACGCGTCAATAAACATGCTTAGCTCAGCAATAAGCATGGGCTCAAAATGAAGAATTTTGAATTAATAACTTTTAAATAGATCGATGACAGAAATGTGAACATTACCGCAACTATGTGATCGTAGATAGATAGATAACACTTTATTGCTTACCACACAACATTAAACTAAAATTATGGTAAAAACAAAGGACGACCTTATCGCTAAAAGCGATCTCTTCCAGGCTACCTAGGATGGATTGGATGGAACAAAAACATAGAAGTGATCATGTGCACATCGAGTACGAAAGTCTGGTACTTACCAGTCTTACCTTACTTTTCTATTGCCTACATAATGACCGCTGACAACGCGTCTACATAACAAAACCATCTAAGGTCACTTCCGTCGAGTGCAAAAGTTCGGCAATTACCTTACTTTTTCTTGTCAAAATATGAGCGCTGGCAACACAATGCAAAAAGATCTTAGTCTTCGTCACAGTCCGGCAAAGGTAAGTACATTGAATTAAAAGATTAAAGATTGCTCAGAAAACCAAGCCCTAACGAAACTAAAGCCAACCAAGTGACGGGAAGCCACTCAGACTTGGTAATTGATAAATCAATGCTTCTGAAATGGAAACAATTCAAACCCAATTTGTGGTAACTGGCAGAAGGTCCTAATTGTAATTGGGCTTAGCTGATATAATTGCAAGGTGTGTGTTGGGAACACCTAGGTAACTCGTCTATTGTTTAAACTCTGATTTGTAGATCTGAACAATTTCGTGGCCTATTGAGTTTACCTGATAATACCACACAATTTATATGAAGGAATTACACTTATATTATCACGCCTGGGCAGAGCCACAAGTGATCACACTTATAACACGGCTTATGACACGCACACTTTTGACGTAATATCGCGTAGACAAGTGTCAAAATACAACGGGATTTGTTTAGGTGAAAAAAATCTTTATACATATACATAAGCACCTTTCTGCAATAAACGCACATGCCAAACTACTGAAGCTAGAAAACAGAAACTTGGAAGGTAGCTTACTTTTTTGGCAAAACCATAGCAAAAAAGATTAGATGTTATTTACAGGCAGAATTTTAGAGGTAGGATTTTTCGAAATTCAACCTCTAAGGGGGTGTAAAAGGATGAAAGCGTTTGTATGGAACTTTTAGCCGCATTTGCTTGAAATTCGGTCTGGTAAAAATAAAATACTTTTGATCTCGTATAACTTTACGGAGAATCACCCTGGAGCTTTGGTTTTATAGAAGCAAATGGACCGAATTACCTATAATGTTCTAACATAATATCACATTCATTTTGTCTGATCGGCACTTTCCAATTTAGCCCAAAACTAATAATCACTTCTACAACTAGCACAAAGTATTTAAAATTATCATTTTCCTGCCCTTTTTCCACTCTATGTGGGGTATATAAAGTATTTACAAAATACAAAAGAAGCATTTACGCAGGTATTTGTCAGAAAACGGTCAAAGGTTAAGGCTTCTTCTTCTTAGTTAGTCGCTACTCTCTTGACAGAGTGGTCATGGTCGTCAGCTCAGGAGTAGTGGCTCGCTTCACGATTCTGCGCCAATAGTCTCTAATGGTGGCCTTTCTAGAGCACTCGTGTATGGACCATTCAGCGCTGCCTTGACTTGGTCCGTCCATCTCATTGGATATCCTTCTCGGGCACTTGTACCCTCAATTTTCCCCTGTACCACAAGACGTTCAATGGACAGTTCTCCACGTCTCGATACGTGCCCAAAAAACGTGAGGGCTTATCAACAAACCTAGAATAAACCGTTGAGATTCGAACAGTCGAATCCAATTCGTTTGTTTGTTTGCCAATTACAGTGCTGTCATGCACAAATAATCTGTGGATAGGATTAGACAGTTCAATGGCCACGGTTTGATTGAAAAGTCATTGATTTGTTTTCTGCTCACATGTAGGTACTTGCAGTAGACGGATTACATTATTTGTTTGTGTGTGAAGCGCTCGTGGCGTAGCTTGCTTAGACGTTCTTGATTGATCGTTGAAGTTAAGCAACGTTGTGTGCTTTCACAATTGGGATGGGTGGTGGTATTACAAGCTGAGCGCTTACACGTTAAATTGCCGGTCCCGGCTTCTAAGTCGTTAAGCCATGATGGAGGCCTTTAAGTAAGAAGTCACATTTGCTTACTGTTACTTTACTGGCTACAACCAGTGCACTATTTTCACTAACTATGTATATATTATCTGTAAGTGAACTTTGTTCATTGAGAAATAAATATGTTTACCCAAAAAGACACCTTTCACCTTTGAGCACATTAAACACCACCATCATTATCGTATGTCCTTGTCCAAAACATTAAAAACCAAAAATGTAAACAAAACTTGCTCATAAAAATTCATATCAGTTGCACGATGCTTAACTAGGACAAGCTTTTACAGAACCTTTGTTGGAGTTTTATTACTTCTCATAATGAACTCTTTCTCTTACCTTCCGCATAAACCAGTCAGTAAAACAATTTTAATGAATATGTAATGAGCTCATGATATACATTTGATTTTCGTGCTCGTCGGATATGAAGTTGGGGTCTACGGAGTGCCCGATTTTAGGCTTGATTCTAGGGTATGAGTTACTAATTTATGTAGATCGTTTAAAAGCTTGTCTAAGACGTGAAAAAAGAAAGCAAGGATGTTCGAAATTAGCTTTTATTTATTGTGTATAATAGTGTTCTACTTTTCGTGAAATAATTAATTAAAATTTTATATGCTTGCTTGTTCAAGTGCACTGCTGGTCATATCTCTATTTCGGAATGCTGAGTCGCGGCGCTCATATTCGCGCACTAGCGAGAATATGAGCCCCCCCCCCCCGCCCGCGCTTCGCACCTTGGAGATGCTTGCATCAACATCTGCCCTTGACACATGTTTTTGAACTTTTTAGGTTCTACAACATGCCGGTTTCCTCACGATGTTTTCCTTCACCGTTTGAGAGTATAGCGAACATATTTTTTTTCAAATAGAAAAATCCATTGTTGTACGGCTGGATTTGAACCCTCGACCTTAGGATCGGAAGGCGAGGTCTCTACCACTAGACCACCAGTGCTCACTGACTAACTGCCTAACTGATAATCAACATACAGCCTGAACCATAAGTCCTAGAAGCATAAATCTTTAGGGTATATCTATATCTATAGGGTATATGATGAATATGAAGTGTCGGTGCAATAAAGTTCAACTCCTAGAGAACGCTACGGGAAGATGAAGTCTATTGATTAAAGAATCTCAAAGCAGGCGTGATCACTTCGCATACCACTAATTTAATACAAAAGAAGGAGCCCTCAAAATCAATTCGTTTGTAACGTCCACAGGATTTTCATTATGTTTTTAACACCAGTGCAAAGTAAGTGTGTTTAAGGAGTTGTTTGAAGAATTTTGAGTGTAAACGCTACCGTTAAATTAAAATTAGCTTTCACCTACACAAAAATAATTGTATAAATATAGGTAAGTAGTTCAGTGGGGAAAAAAAGGATAAGATGTTATTTCTGACCTTTCTCTATAGGTAGTGTTAGAAGCTCAGAAATTAATAACAGAATTGGTAAAACAAAATATATTTTTAGCTCATTAACAAATAAAATTCAGAAACAAAGGCACGTCCACGATGGGTGGCGGTAGGATGGCAAGTCCTCGTCCCGTCGGTGCGTCGAGCGCAAGCTAGTCCAAGCCGCCTCCCTTCCACTTCCCCGGCACCGTCGGTCGCCGCTGTTGTCCCGCGGCTACGAAATCTCTAACAGTAGGTAATTACAAATAACCGAAATAAATATGATGGTTTTCTGCTACTCTGGGAAGACCTTGAGGTCTATCGAATTACGATATTGAGTTGTGATGTTCAAGAGAGCCAGTAAAAGCAGTAACGAAACATGGAAACGTCCATAGGTACCTCTGACTGCGACCAGCTTTACGATGCTTCCACTGAGACGTTGTTCACAAGCTTGCGGTTCTCTTGAGCTGATGATGGATGGATGGATGATTGAGAAGGTAAGGGTTCCTGTCACTCAGAGATTTGACGTGTATGACGTTGCTTAGCAACTAAAAAATTGGTGTCTTCGATACTGACAGACTTGAACATCTTGATTGATGAACGATGTGATTTGATTTAGATAAAAAATACGTTTAGTAGCTATGGCGATGAAACACCTACTAATATACAAATCCGAACGTTTATAAGAATTTCTGTTGTGCGGTGTTACTGCAGCACGGATTTGAAATTTAACTGAGAATATATCAAATTCTTGATCTTGAATAACTATTTTTCACCACGCGAGCGAAGCCGCAAGTGGAAGCTAGTATAGTAGAAACAGTACAATTTAAGGGCACCAAAAAGTTTCTGTTTCAATGATTGATTCTGAAACTTACCCATTGTTTTCATTGTCATAGAAGAGACAGTTGAAGCTGATTACAATCGAGTTGGAAAATAGCTCTTGTATACATTTGGAGTCAGTAAACCCGCGCCCGCATTTAAAATTATATTTGCATTCGTTTACAGATATGAGGAAACTTCCATGAGCTGTTTAAACATTAATTATGCTGGGTAATTTCCATTTGGCGAGATGTACCTAAGTTCTCTTTATTTATACAAGTTTGAAGGTTGTTTTGCGGTCGACATGACCATTACAACTACATTATACCACTTTTACTCGCGTTATTAGTTCATTTTTTAGAACAAGTGTGGAGAAAAGTTTAGAGCACAATCCAATGGTACACGACAGGATTTGACCCCACGATTTGAGGATTGGAGGGCAAGGTCACCACTAAACCACCAGTGTTCAAAGGTAAAAGTCGACGTCAATATTTTTAAACAGTCAGACATACGACATGGTTCTGTCCTCACTCTAGGATTCCCTGTCAATCTACAATACTCTGACCCTGAAGCGATATTAACAGATCATCCAAACTTTTCTCGGACATCGAACCCGAACCTCTCGCATCTCAGCTGGACTTACGCCAGCCTCGCCACCAAGGCTTTCAGCAAAATCACAATAGAATCATTTTGAAAACGTTTCCTTCACCGTTTGAGAGCACGTTCGTAATAACAATGCAGTGAATCCTAAATGGAAAAGGAAATTGCAGGCGTATCACGAATGCTAAGCGATTTAGCTATTACTGTGACCTATGTAACAGTTGGCCGGCCATTAGGATCTAGGTACTCATCTGACATTGCTACAAAGCGCTGGATATTATCATGTTTGATATTGAAAAGGCTCATAAGAACGGCACTCCCAAACTACTCTATCAGTAGTATCATGGGGAATATTTTATCTTTTCATTCCATTTGAGAGTACTGGTAAAGCGCAAATAAATTTTATCGAACATAAAAATCCATTGGTGCACAATTGGATGGAAACCCACGACCTTAGGATCGGAAGGCGGGGTCACTTGACAACCAAGAGTTGAATAAAATAATAGTCTTCCAACATGTTTTACCAACTGTAGCAACAATGAACTGTTTATAGGCATGTTTTAGAAGTCCACTTCAGTAGGAATTAATGAAATAAATAGAAGCCATGTACTTTTTGTGAGTTTCAGGACTCAACTTTTGTTTTCAACAAACAAGGCAGTTGGTGATGCCTTAATTAACCTGTTTAATAACATGAATGAGTTCCTTAGAAGCTGCGTAATTGGATTTTAAGAGCTAATATAAAAAACGTTGCTCTTCGGAGCAGTAGGGTAAATATAACATTATAAAATAAGGATTCAACAAAAACGCTTTAAATTTTGTAAATTTATTTTATTAATTTTATTATTTAATAGATTAGATCATTTATCTAGTTAATTTAAATCAACTTACGAATAATTTGTGTAAGATTTTTTTCATTACGTAAATTAAAAAATCATCATGTACAAAAGTAAACCTATGAACCTAAAGATTTTATAGTAATAGTATATTAACATTTGTGTTTTAATAATTAATGGTGCTATTTACAATAAGAACTTCTTATTTACTATTTACAAGTAAAATTACTAATGCCCTTACAATTACCACAGACAAAAAAAATCCTACCAATCATTTTATCCATTGAAGTTTATTCTACATCGAATGTATTTTTGTTATTTATTTTCTAGCAATCACAAACTAGCATTGTGCCTATCTTTAAACCTATCCACTGGTGATGAATGAGCTATTCTAAATAATAAAAAAAAACATTATACAATACAGTCTGTGGAAATTAAGCTTTGTACGGGATTTGTATTCAAACTTAGGATCATTGAATTGAGTGGCTGCAAGTCTTCTTATGATTAATTGTGTCTATGCCTACCCCATTAGGTATACGGGCGTGATAATTATGTACATATAGATACATAATATGCATGCACATTTATTGAACACCTATTTTGATAAAAGAAGTAATGATAAGTAGTTTAGAAGTTATGAGGGAACATATGAACATACATACTTAAATACATACATACATACCAGTGAAAATAATAACTCTCTTTTTTGCTTTGCCGTAGTCGGGTAAAAAAAAGTGAACAAAATCAAGTTCAGAATTTGGCAACTAAAATAATTTCGACATACTTTCGAATTCAGAGTTCGTTGGAATCTTGAGCATACTCCTTGATGAATACTTTTTATTCAGTACAGTTTTTATTTCAGGTACCAAACTGAAGGTTGAAAGAGGGATTTTTCAGAACACTGAGAATGATGAGGCAGCAAAGTAAAGACGCTGTTCTGTCGAGGGTTGACTTCGCACAGCCTTGCTGCATTGCCGCTGGATGCTCACCTGAAAACAAGAATAGCATATTGTGCAAAATATACTGGCTGAGGAATATATAATCCACAAGAAGAAATATACATAATCTTAAGAGATGTTATCTGAATTTGCATGGAACATGTGGAGTTTAAAACTCTTTTGAAATCTGTCAAACGTCAAATAATGCATAAATAGTATTGTCATCTTTTTGTGGACCTGTGGCTACATTATCTGGCTTCGCAAAAGGAGATGTTTCATAAATGTATGGAACCTAGGCCTGGTCGGTGCACACTTGTTTAAATGTAGCTAAACATATGTAAAACCTTTTCTCATTGTATTTTTTATGCCTTATTTATGCATGTTTCTAAAATACCTTTCTTACGGAGAGCAACACAAAACAAAAAACAATATGGCGAGGCGGTATTGACAAAACATGACAGCTGTGTTGACTTTGCCAAGTAGGTAAAATGACTGCACTTATTCGCAGAGTATCAAAATGTTTGTAATGAAGCTGTCAAAATCATAAAACTTTCAAAATACTTAAGCGATAGTGGCAGCTACGAATTAAATTTATTAAAAGTCGTCGCATTTTAAACATTTTTCTGCAAATAATGCTTCAATTAAGAGTTGGAATATTTTTTCGAAATACACTGATTATTTCACCATTTTTCTGTCTGATGGGCCTGCTATGAAACATCTCCTTTATTGCGTAAACTGCGAAGTTTCGAAGTATCGCGATAGTATGCCGTAGGATAAGACAGTGACAAACAATAAAGTATCAAAAACAAACAGTATTTTAACTGTGTTCCGTAACTTATATTACTTAAAGCACAAAATGGTTGAAATATACTATGGCAAAATCCATCCGTATTTTATGATCGATTTTTGCATCAGGAAGTCAAGTGAAATAAAATCTCAGAGAAAAGAATAAACAAAGAATAAAAGCGACAATGTTGCCAATAAAAATTGATTAATACAATCCGCTGAACGTAAAACGGAACGAGTAAAGAGATCAGCAGACAAACTGATCCAAATAAATTACAAATTTTACGATACAAAATGTTACTAAAAAAAACAAATCAAGTACCCCGTACATCAAATATTGATGGAAAATATTGTAACGCTCGCAATTTTGTTTATCGAATGAAATAAAATAAAAGGTATCTAAATATATTTATTTTTTGACCCCTATTTGCTCTGTGTCAATTTTATTTTCAGTGCGGGTTAATGGCCAGGGGGAGATCATGTAAGCTTGTTGGGATCAATTTCTTTTTGACACCGTCAATTATGACAGCCATTTATTTAGCAGAGCCGTCATATTTGACAACCGACTGATTGAAACTGTTTGTGACAAAAATACATAATGGCAATACTGAGTTGGTTAAATTGTATTGTGGGTCTATGTGGTCCAATATTTCCAGGTCTATTTACTATTATTTTAAAGAGCTCAGATGTCCCATTAAGGAGAAAAAGTCTCAAAAATGACTCAGTGACTACATAAATGAACCTGCGTTATAAAATAATTAAATTACGTCTTGCAGTGGGTCCCTTTATACATTACGACGACGACTACCTCAGTGGCGTGCGTGGCGGGCTCGGCTGAGAGGCACGGGTTCGATTCTCGCTGCGGGAGATCTATCAGTCATCTGGTTGCCATAATACAAGCTTTGCTTAGTTTGAATCTAGATAGCGCTGTGTAACATGTCCACACATATTTATTTATTTTATTATACCAATACAAAATCAGAACATGTTTCTATTCAATTTAATATTCGATTGAATAGCTCTGATCATAATTATATCCTTGCATTTTCACTACACTATACGTGGGATAAGCCTAACATGCATTCTTCAATTTGACTAGAATAAATATAATTGCCTATTCATTCGCGTTCTTTTGGGTTAAATAAGGCCGAAATAAAAGCTTGTAACGTGTAACAAGATAATGTATTTTTGCACGGTCAAACGGCATCGTTAGCGCACCGGAAGACAGTCAATGAGGCTTCTTCAGACCGGAAAGGATTTCGCGATAGAGGCTTCGTGATCCATGTTACATGGCAGTTGAATGCAGACTAATGGTGTTATCTTACTATTCGTTTTGGGATTATTATGTCCAAGTTCTATTCAAGAGTATAAATGAAGCAAAACTAACTTTTACATACATGAATGAATGAATGTAAGGAATGAATGAATGTAACGTTTATTTAACGTTACATACATGAAATCACACCTATTTCCCATATGGATAGGGAGAGATCACGGCTCTCCATTTGCTACGATCCTGACATACTTCTTTCGTTTTATTCAATATATATGTAGGTTGTTTAAAAATTGGTTATTGTTGAAATAATAATTGTTGTTGTAAAATTTAATATACGTAAAATGTATTAAACTTGTCGCTAATAATTAACATAATATGTTTTTGTTTATAGTCGTACAAGCAAAATACGTTGTATGATAGAAGTCCTTACCAGACAACACATGAACCCTCGTGGTCGCCGGCGGGGCATTATTCGGTCCACATTTATAGAGCCCTGCGTCCGCCCCTCTCGCCCTCTGCACCAGCAGCCGGCTGGTACTCTTCAGACCCTTCTCTGTGACGAGGGAGATGCCCCCACGGGCCGAGTCGAAGTTTATCACCTGCTATGATGAGGACAATCAATATCACGTTAATGCTGAGGAAATACTGTATGCACAAAAAAAATTACAAAACAAAGGTTACAAAAAACCGGTTAAGTGCGTGTCGAGCTCGCACACGAAGGGTTCCGTACCATCGTACATGTTTCTTGTATGGGGCTCCCTTTTATTTTTTATTGTTGTTATAGCCGCAATGGAAGTACACACTGTGAAAATTTCAACTCTACGCCGCTGACAGACAAACGGACGGATAGCGGAGGCTTAGTAATTAGGATCCCGTTGGCACACTTCGGGTACGGAACCCTAAAAAAGCCGGCGAGACGGTCCAATAATGTGGAACGAGGAAATGGGCGGATAGCTCATCATGTCTGTGTTCTGAATTGTCTAAAGTTCTTGTCGTAACTAAATAAAATAATTTATTACAAGCTAAAGTCTGTCGGTTGGCTGGGTTGGAATGATTTAGCCATTTAAAAACAAGGATTTAGTTCAAGTAATCCACCAAGATTTGTCACGAAATTATGTAAGCAAAATAGCGAAGTTATTTCGGCGTCGATTTTGCCAAAACTCTCAGGGATTCCGTCGAGCTGCGAATTTTTAATTAAATTCTTAGCCGGGAACAATATAAACAAGTTAAAATCTTTACGCAGCTGTGCTAAGCTACCGGTGATTTTTCTCTGCAGTGCGAAGATGTGCCCGCAAAAATAAGAATTCTCTTAGAAAATAAACTCATAGCAACATACTGCTACAAAAAAATGCTACGAGTGAAACTGAACACAGCATTCTCTTTTGATCTCTTTGTGTCATCGAGCATGTTTCTAAAAAAACGATCTAATGAACACAATTCAAAACTTTCCGAGTCTATTCACAACGCTCCGCTGAGAGCGGAAGAAAAATATCGAATGCGTCATCTCAGCATCGTCATGGTACATAGATTTTATTGAGCTCGATGTTTGAATAACAATTTACTATTGTGTGTAACTTTGATCTTTCGCCACGATGTTTATTCTTTATACTTTACTAGAACTCTTCAGAGTGGGTAAAAGAGACATATTTTATGAATTTAAAGAGTATGATTTAAAGGCACTGCTGCCGCCGCG
Source organism: Scotopteryx bipunctaria (assembly GCA_949320045.1). Lineage (NCBI taxonomy): Eukaryota > Metazoa > Arthropoda > Insecta > Lepidoptera > Geometridae > Scotopteryx > Scotopteryx bipunctaria. The sequence goes on along the minus strand of OX439450.1, from coordinate 3,294,170 downwards.
CCTACCGTTTTTGAGGTCGCCGTGACGTGAGACGCAGTCAGTGTTTCAACGCAAGTTGCGTCCCACACCAATGGCTTGCCACGACTCCAAGGTATCAAAGACATACCGTCAGGCCTTTTGCCATTAGATGTTATTATAAAACTAGCTGAGGCCCGCAACTTTGCTAGCGTGGTACTTGGATAAAAAATAGCCTATATGTTAATCCAGTACATGTACTATGTATATTCCAAGTTTCATTCAAATCCGTTTAGCCGTTTAGGCGTGAAAGAGTAACAAACATCCATACATACAAAATTTCGCGCTTATAATATTAGTAGAATAAGATTAGCAATAACTATACTACTACTGGAATCATAAGTCCACTGCCTGAATCCAGGTGATGGAAGCGGGAGCTCGAGCATGTGCCGTACTGTGCATGTCAGGTTGGTGAAGCTGGTTTGGATGAACGGACTAGTTCCATCATGTACTTGCCTGTTCTCCATGAGTCCAGGTGATGGAAGTAGGGGGCTCGGGCGTGTGCCGCACTGTGCACGTCAGGTTGATGGTGGAGCCAGCCTGGATGAACAGCTCCGGGCCACTGGATATCGTTGTTTCTGGTTCTGTGGGAATAAAAAGATTTTACGTCAGTTTAATTTGTTGGAATCTATTCTGAACATGTTGAATTTTTGATCTGAACTGTGAGTTACTTTCCCATCTAACTGATTCAAATAGAGAGAAACTCTCCAAGAGAAGATTACGGGAAAGATTATTCTACAAACTGATCAGGGTGAAAGGAAAAAGAGAGAGAAAATCATTGTTTAATAATGGGATGCAGCGCTTATTAGATTTCTATTTCTTTATATTATTTCCCTCACATCACAGTGTCTATTTGGTCTATAAATTACTACAGAACTTCTTGTTCGTTACACACGATTCTTTACGATAATATTATCTACGATACTGTATTGTATATTCCAGTAGATAAATTTAGATTGTTGTTCTTGTTGAGCTTTTTAAATAAATTATGTTTATCTCAAGATTTATACATGAACTTATTAGATTTTTTATAAAGTGCTCTACTTATCGAACCGTTTATCCAAGAGTGATGGCCGCTGAAGTGTCGCTAAGTAATACCAAAGATTTATTTCGGCAAGTTGGTAACGAGGGGTGACAGGTAACCGTCCCTATGGACTCCGATCGAGTCACGACACGGGCTCGGATTGAATCCAACGCATTGACAGCTTTCGGGGTGAAATGAAATATATTCTGAAGCTTGTGGAAGGCTCATTCATGTTCTTCGTTCGTTTTTGTTACGTATATACACTTTTGGATTGAGTTTTTGAGACTGTTGCCTGCGCCTCAGAACCTAAAGAAAACTACTCTCCGAATTATATAACTTGCGGTTTGGTATGCTTTGAGTCAGCCAGTATTGATTGATGTATATTTGGAATCAGAACAATTTGATGCGGGTTTGAATGGTGTCAATGGTTGTGGAAACTGACAAGCCAAGGGAAAGACGGAAACTCTCACGGAAACTTGAAATGTGCGTCATAGAGCAGTGACGGTATAGTATCGGTCGAAACGAATTAAATTAGCGAAGAGGTTTATATTCAGCAGTTTGTAGCTCAGTGACAATTTCGGTGGGATGTGATACCGTACCGTCTACTCCAATATGTTCAACTATCTGTACAATCAGTTGAACATATTGGATAAATTTCCTCCAATTTTTTCAACTTAAAAGTATAGTTGAACTACTTGGACTGAAAATTGCAATAAGTTCAATCACAATATTTTTATCAATAAAACGGTTAAATAAAAAAAACTATGTATTGCAAAGAAGAGTCTATGATGATCTGTACAGGATAGACAAGGATGCAAAATGCAATACTTTCGCATTACCGTGATAATGAAGCTGCAAACATGGACAGAGGTGGTAGAGTTTCTGCACTCATACTGTTGATAGTTCTATTCTCAAACTGCCTATTTCTAAGGCATACAGACCTACGATGTTGAGGAAGACGGCGTGCCCAATAGGAAGCGTGGTGGAGATCTGGTACTCGTATTGTCGATAGTGCTCAAGTGCTCTATACTAGTATTTGAAATGTCTGTGAGCTGAAGTACAGACCTACGATGTTGAGGAAGACGGCGTGGCCAATAGGCGGCGTGGTGGAGATCTGGCACTCGTGTAGTCGATAGTGCCCACGTGCTCTATACCAGTATTTGAAATGTCTGTGAGCTAAAGTACAGACCTACGATGTTGAGGAAGACGGCGTGGCCAATAGGCGGCGTGGTGGAGATCTGGCACTCGTACTGGCCGGAGTCGCGGCGCTGCGGGCTGCGGATGCGCAGCGCCCACTCCTCGGAGCGCGGCTTGTGCGCCGCCTCGAACCGCTGGTCCGACGTGTACGTGTAGCGGCCCACTGTCAGCAAGTGGATGTCGCGGTGCCGCACCCATGATACCTGAACAACCAAAAAGGGTATAAAGACTTTGAAAAAGTTTCGCAATTTTTTTAGAGCGTGTATTATACGGTGGGTTAAAAAATCTGTTGCACCATTAAATTCTGGAACGCTGTATTTAATATTCTCTAAAATCTCCAGTCACTCGATGTTATTTGCCAATGTTTAAAGGGGCAGTCAGTATCCGTAACTATTGAGTATTTTAATAATTCATGTAGAAGCATTGATGGATGCCACTACCAATAATAAAAGTCAGCAATTATTTGCTTCGGCACACTCGTAATTATGAATCACATATTCAATTGAGTTAACCGAAAATGGGATATAACAGATAATTCAACAACAAACTCTCAAATATGAGTAAAAATACAGGTACTCATATTCCTACGGTTAAACAGTTAGTCTGCTAAGAAAAGCAACTCTAAGAATGCAAATGCTGATGAAAATGCTAATGAGCTCAGGGAAGTGAGGATTGAAGCCCTCCCTCCGAAGAAGGGGGACGCTAAACTCACTGCAGATTGTAAGCTTCAATTGGATTTCATAAATAAGTACAAGTATTTCTGCTCCGGCTTTGAATCGAGAAGCTTGGGGTAATTTATTTTTACCGGTAATCGCTTCCCTGTTTTTACAGAGTATTTGAAGTTGGTATCAATTCGTAGGTGGTAATGAGTTATCTCTGGGAATAGAATTGATTCACTCTTTGTATTCAGCATTATTTGAAGCTTCTTTGATGACAGAATCTTCTTCGGATTAATGACCGAGGTACTCTAAGCTTTCCAAGTTTTCCAAGCTAGTTTTTATAGCAAGCCGATGTGATGACTGAGCCATGAGTTGTACTTATAGTAAGATTTTTTTTAGCTTTATATAAGTATCAGAAAGATTTATACAGAGAGGTTTATAAAACTGCCCAAGAATTTCAAGAACACTTCAGTTTATACCACACGTGATAAAACTTCCATTGAGTATTTTTACTGAGTCATCCGAAATAAACGTTAACGCGAAAATAGTCCATTTGGAAACTTTTATCTGTAGCAAAGTTTCAAATGGCACTTGAATTTTTACGGCTGAGGACAGGACAGGATCTGGGCCCTGGGGCTCCTGGGGCTCCTGGGGCTCCTGGGGTTCGCATGAAATAAATTACACTACTACTAATCGCGTCACTAGTTCTTTTATATTTATGACCAGCTTCCACCCGCGATTTCGGCTGCCTCGAGGTGTACCCGGATAAAAAGTAGCCTATATGTTATTCCAGCACAAGTATTATGTATATTCCAAGTTTCATTCAAATCCGTTCAGCCGTTTAGGCGTGAAAGAGTAACAAATATCCATACATACAAACTTTCGAGTTTATAATATTAGTAGGAAGCAGGAAAAAGGAGTAAGGCTCATTTGGTACACTTGACACACGTTTCCAAACTTTATAGGTTCTACGACATCGGTTTTCTCACGATGTTTTTCTTCACCGTTTAAGAGTACTGATAATGCGCATATATATTTTTTACAGAAAAATCCTTTGCTACACGATTTGATATGAACCCACGATCTTACAATCAGTAGACGGGGTCTCTGAGACCAACTGTGCTCTTATTATGACACTGTTCTTTATTTAGTCCGATTTGACGAAGGTTTTAGTTTTTAGTTGTTACCAAAATAAGCCAAAGCCTTCAAATTTAGCATCTGGGGAAGTAAAATAACGAATGTGGTGAAAAATCTAGTACTCTTAGTATATAAGGATACTTGGATGTATGTAACTCATGGCAAGAAGTAGTAAAGAGCATGGAGATTTCAAAATACCCTTTATTCCCAGAAGTTCCATGTGACCAGTCCCACATGGAACTTTTGTAACCCTTGAGTTCTATGCTAAGAACTGCATGGAACACGTATAAAAAACATATTGTGAATAGGTACGTATAAAGAAACTAATAATGATATTATTAATATTCTACTCTTTCTTTTCGTGTCGATAATTATAAATATTATTGTTAAACGTGGAACTTCTGCAAATAAAGGAAAAATCGTGCATAAATATCGGTCAACGTCTTCGCAGTGAGTTCAGTTGTAAGGTATGATACTGATGCTAAGATATACTTGGATGATGAAAGCTGCTATTCCCTTGTGTCCACTCCCAGCCCGGAAGTAAAAGACGATACAAACGGTCCTTATAAAATATTTGATGTTGTTTCCCAACAGCAGTTTGAGACATCGGCTAAATGGTTCAGGAACTTGATATTTTAGTGGTTCCACAAATATGGTTTAAATATTAAACTCAATTATTTATTTATTCAAATCACAAGCATTTGAATCATCAAAATTACGTTGACTTTAGCTAGTTCTCATCTCAGGCATTATTCAACATTCGGAATACCCAAGTTATTCCAAGCAGATTTTGCGGACTGTACATTCGGGAAACTAGTGCTTAGTTTGTTGTTTGTAGCAAAACAGAATTCAAGATTTATAAGGACCCTTCTGAATAAGATTCTGTTCTTACAATATGCCAAGAAAACAAAAACTTGAACCCTCTTTATCAAGGTCAAGAAGGGTTTGTCCCGAATAAGCTCTGTGTTGAACCCTAAAACATTCACGAATTTTATCTTGAAAATATTCTACAATACATTTTATACAATGTTTTATCAATACAAAACCTCTTGAGGTGAAACGATCGCTCTTAGCACAGCTAATCATAAAATCTTTAGTATCTATAATAACTCCGGAATTTCGCGTTCGCCTGGTAAACACGAGAACAATTTATCTTGGTATAAAAATGAACTTTTTTCAATAAAGAAATGAAAGGCTGAGAACTTGGATAGGAAACGCACTCACAATGCTTACAGACGATTACGGCACGGATAAGATTCCACAAAACCACAAACCATTGTAAATACTCCTTGAACGTATTCTGAGAGCTATTAGATAAGTTACTAAAAAGGACTGGAAAATTCAAATTCTACATAGGTTTTTATTCAGATTCGTTTCGTTTCGTTTTAAAAGCTATGAATTGTAGACGGTTTGAAATATTGTGGGGATTTTTCGAAGCGAAAATGCTTTATTCCTTTTCTTTTGGATCGTTGAAAATTTATTGTTAAGAGTTAGATGTTTTGTTGATTAAAATCGCTGTTAACTGCAGAAGTTCCGAGCAGTAAATTAAAATAAATTTATTGTGGTGTAATTTATATCGCCATTTTGTGGTTTGTACGATGGGCTCAAATTGTGAAACACTTTGATGGTTCTTTGTTTGGAAAGTTGAAATCTATGGAGCAAGTCTTCTACTTCATTTGACAGTTATCGCGTTGTGTGGTTGACATTCCGTACATAAGAAACGTTTTTAATACAGCGTGATCTTTTGTAGGTCTAGTGGTAGCTTCACATTCCGATCCTAAGATCGTGAGTTCAAATCCGGATGAGCATCAATGAATTTTTCTGTACGAAAAATTTATGTGCACTATATCAGTAAGTAACCTGCTCTCAATCTATGAAGGAAAACGTCGTAAGGACCGACATGTCGGAGAACCTAAAAAGAAAACTGTAGGTAAATATAATGTTTTATTTTATGTAGATTACGCCTGCAAGGAGTCACCATACCGATTCGAATGAACTAGTGATGCAAGTAGTAGTAGTGTACGTAATCTGTGGAACTAATTATATGGTAGAAACAAACAATGCAGCGTGTTTCAAAGTTGCGTTCAGTTATAGTCGGGTTCTTAGTATACTAACTTGTACCACATCTGGGATGCACAGAATTGCAATTCGAAGTTGCAATTTAGACGGATTTAGACTTGGCTCGTATTCTATCTAAGTATTATAGATGCAATTTTTCTCTAATTAAGATAATATCAGGGAATACTCAACACAAGGTCGAAATGCTTTTGTTTATTTTTATGTGGATGTAAAAAATGATAAAAAAATATAAGCTCAAACCGCTGAATGGATTTTGGTGAATTATTGGTATCATTAGAATTGTTTTAACCCGGAAAGTGCTATAAAGTACGACATATTTTATGTAATCAATTTTAGTGGCTACTGAATAGGTACTATACATTTCACAAACACATTACAATTTATAATTTTTTTTATTAAATAACCTACATAGTTCGTAACCTTGAATAACATAGCAAGCTTTTTATTTAGTTTTTTTTCAGAGGAGCAAAGCTGCAAGCGGGGGCTAGTTGAGTATAACAAGTGATTCAAAAGCTTACTATGGCTCAAAGTTCGGGGGAAAAGATAAAAGAAAATAGGAAGGCCTTGTAAACTTTGTCTTGATAGATAGCCATGGATTAAAGGCGGTTTGTAAAGGCCTTTACAGAATGAATTCAATGTCTTAACAATGATCTTCTTCATCAATAGCCAATAAAAGTCCACTGCTGGACATAAGCCTTTTCAATATACTTCCATGGTGAACAATTTTACGCAGCCTCCACTTATATAACGTCAGAAAGAGGATTATTTGGGACGATGGAGTAGGCTTAGTTTTCTCAGGCCTTATACACAGGATAGACATTGTCAATACGAGCGGAGTTAAACAGCTGATTTCCTCACGATGTAAATGCAAAGATTGCATAATGTGATACCAAGTAGTGAAACGCCCCGTGACTTTGTTTGAGTTGATTTTATTTATACAAATCTTCCCGCTGCGTCCTTTTAGGATTTCATCATCATTATCATCAGTCTATAGCAGTCCACTGCTGGACATAGGCCTCCTCTAATGAGAGCTATCGCACCCTATCTTTTGCTTGACGCATCCAGTTTCTGCCAGCAGCATTTCCCAGATCGTCACTCCACCTAGCCGGAGGGCGTCCTACATTACGTTTGCCGAGTCGCGGTCTCCACTCAAGATCTCGTTTACCCCAACGGTTGTCGGTTCTTCGGCAGATATGACCAGCCCACTGCCACTTCAGTTCAAGATTGAATTTCCTTAATTCCTTTTTAGTGCAAAAAACGATAAGAGGAATAAACCTTCAAAGTGTCATACATCTTAAGGCATTATGGTTTAAGCTGCGCGTTGATTGACAGAGTTTTAAAATATCTAGATTTCCTTTTGAAATTTTGAAATGCAAACAAAGCGTAAATATATTTTGGCAATATATCGTTTAATAAGAGAACTAAAGCAAAATCTAAGCCGTTCGGGATAAATGGAGCAATTTGAATGCAGCAGTCTGCTTTTACGGCATATTCGACGCATTATCCACCTCGGTTATTCGAATAACTTTTTAAATTCAAATCGGATTTCAAAAAATATTCTCAAGAACCTGTTCAATCAAGTATTTTGGTTTTTAATAGGCTGAGGGTGAAGGAGGCATGTCTAAGTATCTAATTTACTGGAAAAAGTAAGAAAGTTCGTATGAGTTAGTGGCCAACTCTTGTGACGGAGTTTTTAGGCCGCCTAAAGGCCTCGTCGTTGCGGTCACCCATCCCAATTGTGACCGCGCACAACGTTGCTTAACTTCATCGATCAATCAAGAACGTCTAAGCAAGCTACGCCACGAGCGCTTCCTTAATTATTTACTGGAATAATTCCTTGATTGAAAAATAATAAGGGTCATTACTCACACCGCAGTTTCCTGCGCAGCTTGATTTTAAATAGTTGTGAAATTATTTGGATTTTTTGCCGAGACGCTTCGGTCGTAGTATTGAAAGAGATTCTACTAACGGACGACGGATCGTTAATTATACCATAGCAACGTTGTTTTTCTGTCAAAAAAAATTATAGATTTAGCGTTAGAGTTATAGATTTTTATAGATTTAGCTTCGCTGTAGAATATGCAACTAATGATCCGACGTCCGTAGGAACCAGGCATAAAAGGAATAGGCAAACCCACCGTCCTATTCTGCAAGTTTTTCACTCGGCACAGCAGTCTCACGGGGTGCCCCACCAGTCCTGTGATGTTCCTCGGAGTGCTGGGGTCGAAGTACGGCGCGTCTGGTGAGCCGTGCCATTCCTGGAGGAACTCAGCTCGGAAGCGACGCGATGAGATGTCCATAGTTGTGTTATCCGGGGATTCCGTGCCGGAGTCAGCTGGGGATAAATTGATTTATGAACATACATTATAAAACATTTTTATGCAGAATGGGTGCAGACGATCTGTTAGATAGATAAATAGATTTTGGTGTACTTAAATGTACTTGCAAATGTTTAAAAGTATATGATATCACCAGCTACTGCCCGTGGCTTCGCTAGCGTGATACCCGGAACAAACATCCATACATACAAACTTTCGCGTTTATAATATTAGTAGGATAGGATTTATAACATCCTATTAATATAATTATTCCGGTGTGAGGAAGAAAATATATAAAGGATTTCCCAAAATAATATTCCCAAAGAAAATTAAATGTTAGCGTGTCTACAAACTAAACAGCTCTACTATTTATTGATGAAGAATACATATTTTTATTATTGACCTCGTTGGTGTGGGCGAGAATAGAAATAATAAAAAAAATCGCATTTCCTTTACGAATAAATCAAAGCTTTTTAAAATGAGAAGAAATTATATGCGACGAAACGTACGACGCGCCGAAATATATAAAACGGTTTATACAACTTTAAACTTTAATAATGTTGAAATAAAGTTGAAAATAATAAATATTTACCATTACCACATCTATTTACTGACTTCTAACTGCTGGGTGCCCCAGGCCGCTTCTCTACACCGCATAAAAGGAGAAAAACCTTGCCATATTACAATATTCCTACATTTCAATGTGCTAGTTTGCTCCCTGTTTTGTATTCTAAATTCTTATATCCGTACCAAAGCCCCAGTTCCACACCTCTTTTGTCTTCTTAAAATATTTCCGTAGGTAAGTCGGGTTCACTCCGTCCCATAAATCACTTGTTCCTTCCGCTCTTCTAGATGTTTATCCGAGGCGACGCTTCGGGAAAAAGTGTTTCTTCGCATAAACTGTACAAGGAGTTTTATAGGAAACTTATGTCTCGGTTTGTGGAGAATCGATGGCCTGAATATCAGTGATCACTGACTTAGCGAGCTTTGGGTGTATTTTACACGTGCCAAAGCAATTTTTCTTAAAAAGTATTATATTCAGTTTTTCCTTTGAGTAAACTTTATATTCATGATTTTTATACAATATGATAAGAAAACCCTGTCCGATGCGAAGAGGGCATATTAGCATATCCCAATCGCATTTCCAAATAAAACATAAAATATTAATGAAAGTAAACAAGTTAATAGAATTTAAAATACCTATTCAACTCTTGTGCGAAACTACCCAAAAGTATTTTTTTCAAAAGTGACAACACCGTTACCTCCGTTAAGTATGTTTGTTATTTTTTACTTGTTATCTAAAAAGGATTACAGTAATATAATCGTATCTCAATAATACTTTCATGGATCGGACAGGGTTATCACATATTGTATATTCAGCGCGTCTAAATCATAACATAGGGTTAATATTTGAACAGATTATAAAATTATTGCCCTAATCACGATCATTATCACATGAATTTGTAAATATACCTAGGTATTGTTTTCTCAGGTAAAATCTACGACGATACATTTATTGTTCAAATATGTATTAACGAGGATGGTGCTGGGCAAACCTACTCCATTTAAAATCGTCCTGGGCACTACAGCGTTCCGTTAGTGTAGGCAAAAGTTGCTTCCTGATGCCGCTGTATAAATCATCTATAGGGGATGAGGGCTTATTGGTTATACGCATAATGATTTATGCATTAAAGTGTCGTTTGATTGTCTTCTATTTGTAAACAAGGAGAAGACAAACAAGGGCGTCGATCGCTAAAGCCAAATATTGATCTTGAAGTCAAATATCGATCGAATATTGATTGATCTTTGACAATGTCTCTCATACTAAATGGATGCCTAGATCTCCAGTATGTACCCGACTTGGTTACTGAGATTGATTTGCGAGCGTTTCAAGCAGCGGTCCTAGAGTGCATTATAAATGTGAGGGTGTACCTACCGAGCTGATGTATCCAAAATTGAATGAATATTTAAAGCTACGATTGTACTTTCTAAGGTTTTCTTATAAAAGAAGCTAGGGAAAAAGAAACCTTTTCAAACGTTAAACTACCCAATTTTATAGAGTTAGTGCACAAAAGGAGCTTCCATGGTTCACTCTAAATCCTTTCACCGCATTGGTTAGAAATAACCTACCGTCTAGTAGTGGTATATTATTGGTATCCTCTCCAACTTGATGGACCTATATGGGCGATGGGCTGATCACCTGTCACCGTGTTTCACCATATCCATTTTGGGAGTCTTGAATCAGAAGTGGATGCAAGTTTTCTTATGATTACTTGTGTCTCTGCCCACCTTATTAGGGATACGGGCGTGATAATATGTTTGTATGTATGTAGTAGTGGTAGATGTGTTGTTGGTTTTAATGGAATAAACGGCTTGGTGGTTGGAAAATCCTCACTTTTGTACAAAAGCAGCTCAAAACGCTTCATTAGACTTCGGTGGGTACATAGCGCACATACAACATGTATTGATAAATAGGGTGTGACGTAATATGGGTGTGAAAGTTTAAATTAGTTCCCGCGTCACAGTGGCAACTTTGTACCCTCATTACGAAGGGCTATTTATAAATAGTTGTACATTTCTAGGGAAGTGAACTTAACTCGAAGTGTTGATATGTGTCTATGAAGCCGAGTACAGGAAACGTAATGTAGGACGCCCTCTGGCTAGCTGGAGTGAAGATCTGCGAAAAGCCGCTGGCAGAGACTGGATGCTTCAAGCTGAAGATAGGATGCGCTCATTAGGGGAGGCCTATGTCCACCAGTGGACTTCTATAGGCTGATAATGAACTTACCCTTTCAAAAACACTCAATTAAAGCTTTGCTGGAATTTTCCCTGGCTTGTGCAGTAGGAATACGGAATTTCAACATACTGTAATACCGTAATCCACTAAAAAGTACTTTGATTTTATTAGAAGGTAAATCTTGTGTAAGGCCTGGTTTAAACAACTGCCGGAGACGTGGCGTTTACGGCGAGGATATTTTCTGCACGAGTATTTTGTAATAAGTTACATAATTGCGTGTGTGTAATAATGGCCGTTTTCTCGTGGTCCTACTATTTTGTCCTACTAGTAGGACCACGAGGGAGACCAGTTTCTGTTCGTCCTACTATGACATAATAGAGCTTGGTCTAGTCTAGTCGTGTCACTAGCTCTTTCCAACGGTGAAAGAATTAAAATGGCGCACTTTAATTCTTTCACCACACTGGCTCCTCTCCACTCCTTTCAAAGGCTCCTTAGGATCGGAACGCGGGGTCATTATCACTAGACCACTTTTAATTTCTAGTCGCTTTTCAATTCGGTCTATGCGCTTAGTTTTCTTAAACTGGAGATTAGAGAAAGATTATTAGAAAATTTAGTGTGCGAAAGGTCTAGTGTTTTAAAAGTTTGGTCAGGTATATAACTTCATAAAATCCTTCTACGTTTTGTTGACCATCGAGCTATATAGGAGGTGGAGTGCATTGAATAAATCTACTGTGTTAACCGCTGAATGGTTGAATGGAATTTATGAATTTTCGATTACTTCTCCGCGAGTAAATATTTAGAAGTTTTTACTATATTCTGAGAGAATTGAAATTTGAATTATATTTGGGTGTTTTGTATCAAGTAATGTTTCGATGATTTCTGAATCGAATATATTTAAGGTAGTAGATAAGTAAACAATATAACTCTACCCAATTTCTACAAAATGTTGCAAACAGCAAGCAAAGATTGCGATTCTATTAATTATTTTGAGAGTCATGCAATCTTCAAAAGGTCTAGGGACGAACAATAAAACTTCTTGGTCCTTCCGTCAAGTTCCTTTTAGACAAGGCATGCGCACTTTCTTTTATTCCTATTACATAGGGTTGTCACCATTCATCATCATCATCATCATCTTCCTGTCCTTATCCCACTCTATGTGGGGTCGGCACAGCATGATCTTTTTTGGACCATGGCGTAAGAATTTTGGCTAAGGTGTTTTATGACCGACCGCCTGCCTGACGTCAACCCTCCTTGGGAATAGGGTTGTCGCCATTATGGACTGTAAACTTTTTTACTTGAGTTATTGACTTTGTAGCATGCAAAATGTTCTAATAAAGGCTTTCGAATATGAATAACCTGTACTTAAAATACATTATCATCCATCATCAGGTATCATGATCATACCAGCATAAAATTTAGATATCAGTATCAGCAACACCAGAAAAAAACCAATAGCTGGGCGAAAGACTTTAATGGAAATCAATTTTAAATTTATTATGAAAGGCAGTTATTGTATTGCAAAATATCGATAACACATCGATTGAAAATATATCGATTATGTTCAAATAGATAATAATTATAGTCGCAGGGCCGACAACCCTAATCCAACATCACTGTATTTGGAACCAGCCAAGTGTGACGTAATAAATACATCGCTACTATTGTACGGACAGTAATTATCGTCTTCTATTGTATAACGGCAATGAAACGCGTATTATGATTAATGAGAAAGAGTCATTAGAGTCGCGTGACAAGGCTGAGATGATAATACTATTTATAAAACAGGATCTCTTAATCCTTTGAAATATCAAGGCGCTCAAGATTCTTTGACGTTGTCTGAAGGGCTAGTCATAGGCATGTCCAAGCAAAAAGTACTAAAAATAGAATCCTTATATCCTTTGAAATTTCCTAGATGACTTATACAACGTTAGTAATCTAATGAAATGATATGATTTTTAGATGGAGTTGGCTCGAAACCAGCCTCACAGAAATCTCTAAGCGCTCAATATTCTTGACCATCATCTGAAGGGGTCGTTCGGCATGTCCAAGTATTTTTGATAATTCTAGTCTTTGCTTAGTTTGGAGCTAGATGACGCTGTGCAAAATGTCCACAAATATTTCGGACGGCCTCGGTGGCGTGGTGAGCGATTGCTCGGCAGAGACGCAAGAGGCGCGGGTTCGATTCCCACTGCGGAAGAAATGTTTGCATGTTCTGCAAATATTTCTTCCGGGTCTGGGTGTTGTGGTACCATGGTACTCGTAGTTTCTGATACCCACGACACAGGGAATCCTAGTGTGGGGTCAGGACTATGTATGTGACTGTTAGGTGTTATTTATTTAGTTATATAAAATATCCAAAGATTTATCTATATAGGTCTCGTCAGTAATGCTTTAGTGAGTTATTGAGTGAGTTGTAAGCATCGTGACAGGAGCTTTAGACTGTACGATTGATTGGATTTCCTTTATGTCCTTTTAGAAAGGTTATGAACTCAAAGTATTACAGTCCCCTTAGAAGGGGCATTTACTCAAAAAGATAGATATATGAATAGAATGAATGATTGATTTGGGAACAAGTTTCACAATTTACGATAGTTTTATAATTAGTATTTTAGATTATATTTGTATCAAGCTTGTATTTTCAGATAAAGTAATACAAATAAAATAAGTCAAGTGCGAGTCGAATTCACACACGAAGGGTTCTGTGGTACGGAACCCTTCGTACCGTTGTATGTTAAAAATGTTTCTTATGTGAGGCCCCTCTTTATTTTATTTTATTTTAATTATGTGTTGTTATAGTGACAATAGAACTACACACTCTGTGGAAATTTCTACTCTCTACCTATTACAGTTTATAAAATCCTACTGACAGACGTACGGACGGACGGACGGACGGATGGACGGACGGACAGCGGAGGCTTAGTAATAGTGTACCGTTTGCACCCTTCGGGTACGGAACCCGGAACTCAAATAACCTTTAGGCGGCCTAAAAACTCCTTCACAAAAGTTGGCCACTAGCTCATTCAAACTTACCTATCTACTTTGTTTGTAAAATATTGATAATTTTCGTTATTAATCTAAACCAGGGATCAATAATTTTATGAAATAGACATACATCTCCCAAAACATGCCAAAGTTTATTCTTTTAACAGTATTTAATTTCATTTTGCAATATTTATCTCCTATATTTATGCCTATTATTATAAATCATCTCTCTGTATTTGAGCGATTATTGTACTAGTTTTAATGGTGTTTCCAGAGTGTATTTAGTTTTTCAAAGAAAACTCTGAAAGCAGTATCGATTTTCCATCACACGGGTCAGAACACAACGGTCGTTAGAGCTCCCGGAAGTACCGTCAAAATCAACTTTGAGCTACTAATTATGTAAAAAAATTATTACAACTCGTTGTTATAACATTTTGCTGAATAGTTGTCAGGTGGACATGGACATTTGTCATAGGAACGAAGCCAACAATACCTAATTTGTCAAAATACGTCCAGCCGTGTCGGCTACAGAGGCCGCCAAAATAATAAATTTAAAATGGCGTCTCACAGCCGCCATGTTGGATTTTTTGTCGCTTACACAAACACATTACCCTCCTTCTTTGCAGTCGAGGAAAAAAGCGGGAAAGCGGATACTCGATCTTCACTTGTTTTGTCGAGTGCTAATTATTTACCTATTGTTCATTTATCCTATCCTATTTCTACTTCCTATCCTACTATATTATAAATGCGAAAGTTTGTGAGGATGTGATGATGTTTGTGCCTCAATCACGCCGTAACGGCTGAACGGATTTGAATGAAACTTGGAACATACATAGTACATTTACTGAATTAACATATAGGCTATTCTTTATCCGGGTACAACGCGAGCGAAACCGCGGGCGGAAGCTAGTCTGCTTATATTTGTTTTGGGTCGCGTTGTGCAAGTACTTGTAGTTTCTGATTGTGTGGGGTTAGGACTGTGGGTGTAGGTGTTTGTTAACCAAATTGTTCTCTGTAGATTACACATCGATACGGCCGATTCCAATATGTACGAGAATTGTATGTAGCGATAACCTCGGTGGCGTGGCAGGCGAGTGCTTAACTAAGACGTAAGAGGTGCGGGTTCGATTCCCGCTGCGGGAGTAATGTCTGCATGTTCTGCAAATATTTCTTCCTGGTTTGGGTGTTTCAATACTACGAGTATGTATTTACAAAAAAACGTAAATAAGTATTCTATTAAGCTTTGCTTAGTTTGGGCCTAAATGGCGCTGTGTGAAATGTTCACAAATATTTGTTTATATACTATTGACTTACGTATTATGAGGTAAGTCATAAACGCACGTGACTCCCTAAGTATGTATTCAAGGATAGAGAACCAAAAATAAAGGCACCAGTCAAAAAATTGAGTTGAACTGGATCAGGTGGCCGCAAGATTATACCAGCAAGTCTCAATTTTCAAGGAAAAATATCTACCCCGCGTGTTTGCAAACATCGTAAGAGTTTTCTAATTTAAATGCTCATTTGAATTCTTTTTTGTTGAACTATTTTTATTTTTTACTGAACTGTATTCATTAATTATTGTCGAAAATCAAAAAAAATACTTTCTACTGCTTTTTATAAGAAGAGACCACAGAAAAAAAATTGAATGTGCAAAAATCTTAACTTATTTAGACGTCAAACATAGATAATTCGACATCCTTGACCCAAACTTCTAAACTAGCAGAGGATTGCCGCATGATTTACTAAACCCTACCTACTGGACCCTATCTGCCCATCCGGTCACAACGAGCGTTTTGAAAATCGTTCTGTCCATCTGCCGGGCGAAGAGGCACAATGACCTCTTCAGCTTATTCACGATTCAAATGAGGTAAAATGAATATATTTTTTCCCGACCAAGATGAGTACCTAGCTTCCACTCATTCCGATCTCTTGCAATTCACGACTTGAGTTAAAATACAAAAACTTACAGAAGAGTTAAATAAAAGTATTTTATTGTACTGCTTGTTTCTAAACTAAAATTACCAAAACACATAATATACCAAACATTTTATCACCTTATGTGCAGAGCCACAAGTAATCTTAAGAAAACATTCAGCCACTCCTGATTCAAAAATTCTGGAATCAAGTTGGAGAGGATACTATCACTTCGATTTTTAATACATGCTCGAGATTGAGTTTTTAGTTTTGTTACTTAAGTTAGGTATATGAATGTAGTAAGTTTTGTGTTATATAAGTATAGATTAAGTTTTTCATGTTTTTTATTCATCTTGTTTTTATATGGGTGATGTGGTCGCAAAGCGACAAAACCCTTAAATAAGTTGAAAAAAAGACATGCTCAGGAGAGAAGTAGCTGGGCGCATTCTATGTTTTTTCGTTACTACCATTCCAGCAGAGACGTAAAGAGATTAGGAATGAAATACAATGTAAATACTCACCAATGACGAACAGCAGGCCGTGTAGCAAAGATAGCCAGAGCGCGGATTGTGCCGGCTCCATTACTAACGCCGCTCACGCCGATCTCGCCGCTGGGGGATCACTGAAATGTGTTATAGTCTCAGTAATGCGCGTGGAAGTACCTAACTTTTTTGGATGTTGTGAAATTGAGGCTCAAATGGGACATTGCCATCTTCTAATGGATCACATAAGTTTTATAATATACTAGCTGCTGCCCGCGGCTTCACTCGTGTAGTACCCGGATAAAAAATAGCCTATATGTTAATCCAGTACATGTACTATGTATATTCCAAGTTTCGTTCAGATCCGTTCAGCTGTTTAGGCGTGATTGAGGCACAAACATCCAAACATCCAAACATCGTTACAAAATTTCGCACTAGATGGCAGCACAGGTAAAATTAGCACGCGCTATCGTTGCGTTTTGAGCTTTACGCCGGTAATTTCAAGCAAACTAAAACTTTTCAATTTTATAATATATCTAAATCTAAATTAAATACAAAAATACCTAACAGGAACACCGTTTTGACTCCCCACTAGAGTCCCAGTCGCCTAAGTACCCTTCTAACATGAGTGTCAGAAACTGTAAGTCCAGTAATTGGTATGGTACTTAAGTGTACTGTGTTCTACTTGTCAAGCTTTTTCATTTGTAACCCATATTGAAGCGATTGAAAAAAAAAAAGTTATCCATCATTTTGTGGTGGCGGCCGTCTTGGATTTGCAATTTTACATCATTTGATAGCCATATTATATAGGTACCTGTAAGGGATTGAATAAAAAAACGTATTCCGCCATTTTGTGGCGGCACCGGCGGCCATCTTAGATTTACAAAATTATACTGAATTGTATTGTTATCAAAACTAAATGCGTGCAATACATTTCACATCATTCGGCTAACAGGAAGAGAGTATAATTTCAATCAGTAGATTTGAGTCAAATACAAACAAAGCAAAATATTTATCATTTAACATCGCTTTCCTCTATTCGTAATAAAATACTCTGATGGCCACACACGAGTAGGTATATAACTGAGCGTATCGACCTAACGGACGTGATAAAACTAGAAAAGTAATTATTGTTACTTCCCTTGAGAATCAAAACGTGGCAAAACGCCAAGAGGTACTTATTCAAGCTCGTTACGAAAGGGTCAAGACATAATGAACATTTTTCTAAGGAACGCTTTGACTATTCTAGGCGAAAACAATGAAAGTAGTTTACTTGCGAGCTTTTAGCACGAGTAGTGAATGTACAATAAGGAAATGAGAATGTATCAGGGTAGCAATAAAGAAATTACACAGCAAAATTATAATTAAAAATAATGAAAATTATTTATTTGTTGTTAGGAGACGACCTCGGCGCACGTATCTGGACCAAATTGGCGACGTTTTGGAAAAGGGCCGGGTCAAGAGTACCCTAAACCGACGAGCATGTATGAGGAATGTAATGAAAGTGAATGAAGCGAAAGATGTATGTCAGAATCGTAGCAAATGGAGATCCGTGATCTCTGCCTACCCTTATAGGAGACAGGCGTGATTTTATGTATATATAAAAATTATAGGTTTTTTAAGGTTACTGATTCGAATTTTATGGAATCTTAGTTTAAGCGACTGTAGGTACATTATAAATTAATAAAAATCATCTGACAGTGCACCGGTGTTGTAGTGGTAGCGGTCCCGCCTTCCGATCCTAAGGTCATGGGTTCAAATCCGGCAGTGCACGAATCGATTTTACTGTTTATGTGCGCTATACCAGTACTCTCAAACGGTGAAGGAAAACTCGTGAGGATAACGGAATGTCGTAGAACCGTAGAAAGTTCGAACATTGTGGCCAGTGCACGAAAGGAGCCTTTGAGGCGCACATTAAATTCTCTCACCACACTGGTTTGAAGGAAGGAAGGAAGGAGTCCTTTTAGGGATAAAAAAGAGCCCCTAGATCGACTATGAGTTCCACAGTTAATCTTGCACTCATACTTTCCTTTGAAAGCTCATTAATGAAATCGTTTTTTTTGATTCGGTCAATTACTTGTATCTTCATTAATTAGCTCTTGGCAAAAACTAGTGTTAAGTCTTGGGTAAGAAAAATATAGCGGTTTAGTACTTAGAGTTCGTTAACGACCCGGCTTTTAGGGTTCCGTACCTGAAGGGTGCCAACGGGACCCTATTACTAAGCCTCCGCTGTCCGTCCGTCCGTCCGTCTTTCAGCGAGCTGTATCTCATAAACTCATAAACCATAGTAAGTAGAGAGTTGAAATTTTCACAGAGTATGTATTTCTATTGCCGCTATAACAATAAATAATAAAAGGGGCCACATAAAATTTACTGATTAGTACCAAAAAAATAATAAAATTTCAAATTAAGGGAGTCCTCATAGAAGAGATGTGTTTAATTTTGCATTTTTTGCTTGATTTTAATAGGGTTTCTGTGACTTATGATAAAAGGTGGCAGATAAAAGAAACATTGTACATGTACTATGGTACGGAACCCTTCGTGTTCAAAATCGACTCGCGCTTGATCGGTTTTATTTTTACTTACGAGTAACCCAAGAAAAAATTGCTTCGCCATTTTGTAATGCCCCATGTGTATAACTATTCGATAGGTATTTCTATAAGATCCATAAAGGGTCTTCAAAACTTGAAGTAGATACAAATTAGTCAGAACACCATTGATGAATTGAATATTACCTACCTAAGTACTATATTTTCTCTCTGTTAATTCATAACATTGCCCATCAATAATAGGATCATGTAGGCTAATAAAAAAAACAACAAAAAGATTAAGCCATAATATTGCAATTTATGTATTTGATTAGATATTTGTTCAGAGAATACGCCAATTTGCTATTATTTTCAATCCAGCTTCAATGGGATCCAGAGGATGGAGAGGTAAACTTACTTCGTTCACCGTTTCATATATTTTCGAAATTGTACCTAAATCCTTCATTAAGAATGAAAATAATTACATTTACATTGGCTCTTTGAAGCCAAGCTTGAATAACTACGCTAGCTTCGTTTGCGGCTTTGCTCTCGTGTTACGCGGGTAAAACGTGGCCAATGTAATTCCATTGTACTATCTATATTTCTAGTTTCATTTCGTTAAGGCGTAACGTCGTGATTGTAATACAAACATACATAATACTCACAATTTTTCACATTAATAATATCAAAGGATACCTACTTACAATAGTACCACAAATATTGTTGAAAACCAAATTGTCCGAATATAACGGACGCTATGACGGCCTCGGTGGCGTGGCGGGCGATTGCTCGGCAGAAACGCAAGAGGTGCGGGTTCGATTCCCGCTGCGGAAGAAATGTTTGCATGATCTGTAAATATTTCTTCCAGGTCTGGGTGTTGTGGTACCATGGTACTCGTAGTTTCTGATACCCACGACACAGGGAATCCTAGTGTGGGGTCAGGACTACGTATGTGACTGTTGGGTGTTATTTATTTATTATTATTATTATAATTTAAAATACGAACTAACGCGATGATGAATGTAATATGGAGATGTTACAATAATTATCATCATCGCGTTAGTTCCTACTTCAGAAGCTAGACGAAAATTGCCGAGGCGCATAATATTTGTGGTAACTACTGTGCTTACATTTTAACAATATGATGCTCATTACGTTGAAGCCGACGCATTGTACAGCCACGAAACCGGTTCAAATGGTAAAGCCACGAAACAGTCGCTGCAACTCGTATTTACGTAAAATAAAAAAATTAAGTACAAAAGGAGCGTTCAGACGACTTCTGACAGAGAGATATGGAAGAAAAATACATGTTGTGCAGACTCAATATTAAGTGGAAAAATTAGAACGAAATTGATGATGATGATGATGAAAAAAGCAGTTTCATCAGGAAGCATTTTGAGGATACCATATCCTCTTAAAATCTCCTTTAGATGACGTGACTGTCTGTCAAGATACACGACTACTAAAGGTAGTCGTACATAATGATTGAGAAAAATTGCTTATCCATTGTCCTATAGGAACAAAAGTGTAAAAGTCAGTCAAGACATTTTGCCTTTGCCTCGAGTATTTGTAAGTTTTATACAAAAATATTTCAATAACAAAATAATGTAGCTTACAGCACCCTTGCTACGTAATACGTATTGTGTATTTGAAGTTTTACTGAAAGTCAACCCACTTTTCATGGACAAGCAATTAACACCCAATAATAACACCCAACAGTCACATACATAGTCCTGACTCCAGACTAGGATTCCCTGTGTCGTGGGTATCAGAAACTACGAGTACCATGGTACTACAACACCCAGACCCGGAAGAAATTGCACATCATGCAAACATTTCTTCCGCAGCGGGAATCGAACCCGCGCCTTTTGCGTCTTTGCCGAGCAATCGCCCGCCACGCCACCGAGGCCGTCATTGTTGTGATGTAACATATTATGTAGGTACCAACGCAATGCGTGGCACTATAAAAATTTCAAACAGTGGTTTTCTAAATACATGACCTACTTATGTCACGTCGTACAAAGGTCGTGGACGTGGGTATGCGGATCGCGAGACTGAAGTGGAGATGGGCAGGGCACTTGGCTAGAAGGGACGACGGAAGATGGACGAAGGCGATCACTGAATGGTGGCCCCGAGACGCTCAACGGCCAAGAGGCAGACCACCCGCCCGATGGTCGAATGACATCGTGAACATAGCCGGGAATCATTGGCTGGGATTCGCGAGGGATCGGAGAGAATGGCGTAATAAAGAGGAGGCCTATGCCCAGCAGTGGGCGGAGACGGGCTGAAATGATGATGATGATGATGATGACCTAATCATTGTCGAGTTTAGTGTCTATTTGCCACCAATAATTTTAAATCGCGTCGCGTCTTATAGCTTCCGTCACTTGGGACAATGGGTAAGCGTTGCCGTTGGTTTGGTGGCCACATTTTTACGGGTGTCGGTAATACGTACGCATGTGATAAAAACATATGCTTTTATAGCCCGTAAACGAAATTGCCTTGTAATGTCAGCCGACCACGGTACAGGGTGATACTGAACGAGAAGATAAGATATAAGATAAAGTTCTATAATGTGTGAACCTATAACATTACACTTGGAGCCATGTCTCTTTGTTTCTCCTCTCCTTTTTGAGACATTGATATGGGATTTGATTTGGGACACTAAAAACTCATTTAATCCTTATACGATTGGTGTTACAGAAGTAAATAAAGAGTTTGTGACAGAAGTAGTTACTACTAAGTAGTAGTCTTATCTATGTCACCGTAAAATTGTAAATGCCGTTAGATTATAATCTCGCAAGATAAATAAATAATAAATAATACCCAACAGTCACATACATAGTCCTGACCCCACACTAGGATTCCCTGTGTCGTGGGTATCGAAAACTACGAGTACCATGGTACCACAACACCCAGACCCGGAAGAAATATTTACAGATCATGCAAAAATTTCTTCCGCAGCGGGAATCGAACTCGCGCCTCTTGCGTCTCTGCCGAGCAATCGCCTGCTACGCCACCGAGGCCGTCAATTTCATTTGATGATCATTTGATTTAATTTATTGCATAAACACGTGACCTTCTCTGCTCAACCGATAATGGCTTTTAATATTTAAAAGAAATAATTTGTCAGCGTTTGGCAATTTTTCATATCTTCAAGTAAACAAGTTGCCAATCGAGACATATTGCTATTGGTTCTACCCAGCTGTTGCTTTCAACTTGGCAAACGACACACGTTATTTGAATTTTTATATTTTTAGCTTTCAAACGTAAAAGAAATGGTTTTTATGCCATGTCGAAAAGTTGATAGAACTTGTCTGAGGGGTAGGTAAATATTTTTATAATATTTGCAAGGTATTTATAGGTTAGCGTGGTTTTATTTATAATAGGCTTGCCCAGCACCTGTTCCGTCCTCTCAGCTTAGTCGGTCTTGTCCACAGGAAAGACATGGTCAATACGCGCGGAGCTAACAAATCCGCGGGTCTCCATACGATGTTTTCCTTCACCGTTTGAGAGTACCTACTGGTATAGCGCGCATAAAATTTTCGCACAGGAAAATCCATTGGTAACAACCGGATTTGAACCCATGACCTTAGGATCGGAAGGCGGGGTCACTACCAATTAGACCACCAGTGCTTTAACTATTACATAATCTATGACAATAAAGTATATCTTAGTTTGGTATGACCTAATGTAGATACCAGTTATGTATTGAGAAGAGTGTATTATAATTTTGGATATAGATAAATATGAAAGTGGAAGGAAAATATAGGATGGATTGTGTCAATATTCCTTCCTTGTCACATAGGTAGTTTATTTATTCAGTGAATACAAATTTGTATTATCAGGATTTTGACAGGATATAAACTGCTCAATTCTGAAAGCTCATTTATTATCTGCAGTTTTCCAACTCGAACCATTTCAATCCAATTTAACTAAAACCCATCTGGAGGAGTGATTCAACGAGCATGCATCAGAGGAAATAAATGGAAATCAGATCAGACTGAGATATGCAAAGACAAGAAGATCGATCGACGTCTGATGTATTTAATCTGTGGAGTCGGGTTTTCAATAAAGCGAAGTTGTTTGGTAGTTGAAGCTGTTATTGTGATTTGAAGTCTTGTAGGACATGTTGGTATAGTGACTTGGCTTGACAATTTGATGTGGTTACGCATGGCTACGCGAGAAGCTTCATCTTAGTAGAAGACATGCGACAATAACGACATACGACAATAAAGACATACGACAATAATGACATACGAAATATAGAGATTTTCGTCTTGCCTACGTATATTTCGTGTGTCGTGTATGTTAGTTTGTGTTCTGGGATTTTTATATTATGCTTGTACCTATTGTTAAACAATGAAACGCTCGTGGCGTAGCTTGCTTAGAAGTTCTTGATTGATCGTTGAAGTTAAGCAAAGTTGAGCGCGGTCACAATTTGGATGGGTGACTGCAAGAGGCGTTGCGAGCTGAGCTCTTCTTCACGTTAAATGGTCGGTCTTGGCTTTTAAGTCCTTAAGCCAGGACGGAGGCCTTTAAGCGGCCTGAAAACTCTGTCACAAAAGTTGGTCACTAGCTCATACGAACTTACTTTACTTTATCAAACAATGTAATGTTTACTGCTGCTAAAAATAAACTAGGTATATGAGAATATGGACTGAAGATATATCTGAATCTCGAAGCTGATGAACGAAATCGAAAGCTTATTATCACGACATACGAAACTCCTAAACAACACAAGTTTGTTGAACTAAAGCCAGAAAGTTTTATTGATAAACGCAATCTTTCCCGGAACGGAAACCTTTCGATGTGTTGTCCAGGTACACTCATGACGTCAATCATGATTATTACACAGTACAGTCACACAGAGAACGCAATGAAACATAAGGATGAACCTTAGCATTTTTCCTGTCATAAAAACGCCATGTTACAGAAAAAAGGAAATGCTTTCTTTTGTATCGTGCAATGGACGTTTTCTCGTAAAAGATTTTGTTTATGTTGTATCGTTAACTTGGTATTAGAGTTTTAATTTTGCTTATATATTTTAAAAGCTACTGCAACTTTGTTCGTGAAAAGTGTTGTACAAAGAAATAAAAGAAAAGTTGGGATGTGCAAAAGTTAGGCCATGTTTCTAAATACTTCTACTCTAGTCGCGTGGATTTTAAGTGCGATTGAAAGATTTCTTTCGTGCACTTGCCACATATTTTTGAACTTTTTAGGTTCTAGGATACGCCTGTTCCCCCACGATGTTTTCCCGAACCATTTGATAATATATCATAATCTTAAAAACATTATAATAAGGAATAATAAAAGGTGCTTGCAAAGGTCTAAGAGGATAACCGTACAGAGTATGACAATATGATGGATTAAAATTGAGAGGATTTGTATATTTTTATTTCAACGAGTAAATAATTGATTGAACGAATGAATGCTCTCAGCTACCAGGAACTTATATTTTTTTGTATCGAGATTATTATAATTATGAAATTCACACTGATGTTATAAATACGAATGTTTGTTTGTGTTGTTCCCATTCATCTTCATAACGGCTGAACGGATTTGGAATATACTGAAACTTGGAATACACATTGTTCTTGACCTGGAATAACGTATAGGGTACCTACTTTTATCCAGGTGGGTATCACGTAACGGCTTCCAGGTCAGAGCCGCGAGCGTATGATAACTAGAATTTAAATGAGGGTAGACATTAAATGTTTTGAGAATTGATGAGAAGCCTAAATAACATGTGTATGGTTTAGTTTTGATCATAGCAATTAGGGTTATATTTGCCATTGTTGGTAGACAATTTGCTAATTAAATATACTCAAAGCGGCACAATAGGCTGTTCATTAGGATGATAAACTTATGTGCATACATTAGTCCTCTCGAACGTTGTGGGAAAATCTAGACTAAATACTGGTGTGACTTTTGATGTTCATGAAAAGACGAACGGAGTCTCTGATAGGGGGTGATCAATGATCCCCTTTATTTGGTGCACTTAAAGGAGATCAATCAGGCTTCATACATCTTTGAGCTGAATCTGAAAGTGACGGCCAAGTTGAAATGTTGTATTCCGACAACACGTCAGGTTAATATCTACAGAGTGGGATTTTATAATGCCATTTGGAGGGAAAGTACTCTTTATACTGAAGATAGCAAATTTTACTCGAAGAAAACAATCCTTTAAACATGTTCAAATGTGCGGAACTAACAAAGCCGCGGGTCTTAACACGATGTTTTCCTTCACCGTTTGGGAGTACTGGTATAGCGCACATAAATTTTTCGCACAGAAAAATCCATTGGTACACGAACGGATTTGAACCCACCACCTTACGATCGGAAGGCGGGCTCACTGCCAACTAGACCATCAGTGCTCTCATAATACATAGGGTACTTTTAGGGCACTTTTAAGGAAGTCAATGTTAATTTTATTATTAAAATGCCCCTCATTGTCCTACACTGATATCAAGAAAGACTAAGTGATATGACAAACAAGACAACAAAAAATCTAACTACGAAATACATTCATAAATCACGAGCCATCAAAATATAATGGAAAATAATGCTTTTGTAATATGAGCACTTAATACAACTAACAATATCCGGTTTTATCCAGTTAATAAAGAACCCGGTCGAATGTATACCCTGATTAAGTATGTCGAGATGCCAATCAAGCGAGCTTCGAATACGGTGGGCTTCGAATATTGGGGATAACAATGGCTGGGTATGTATGACTTTATCGGAAATATAATACATCGGATTATAATGCCGTGAAAACACAAAAGTGTGAGTACAAAATTAATTCCGGCTTGATTTACATTCTAAACTCCATCAAAATCGGTTTAGTAGCTACGGAGAAACGTGGTAATAAACATTCACACACACAATTTTTCGCATTTATAATATCAAAACGCCTTCTTTCACCGTTTAGGCGTACTGGTATAGCGCACATACATTTTTCGAGCAGAAAAATCCACACATACGGTGCACGACCGTATTTACACCCATGACTTTTGGATCAGATCTCTAAGGATTATGAATATTAGGTTAATAACCAGCGTCAGAACTCAAAAGGAATCCAAGGTTTCATTTACCATAAAATCAATGAGGAGTTTCAAGACGATTCCTCATCTAGCAACAAATAGCGAACAATACGAGACACGTCGTATATCATCAGGATTTATCACGCGGCGCGGCGTCTAGAACTTTTCTTATTACAGGGTTTTCTTGAAAACGGCGACCGCATTATTCAACCCATAAGCAAAGTTAACGAAAAAATGAAACTATTTGACGTTGGGTCTCTTTACGAATTACTGACACGAGTTGGCAGAAATAATACCTACTAAAGATAGGTAAAGTACTCGTAAGTGAGTTCGTATGAGCTAATCGCCAACTCTTGTGACGGAGTTTTTAGGCCGCCTAAAGGCCTCCGTCATGGCTTAACGACTTAAAAGCCAGGACCGACAATTTAACATGCCCTCCGAAGCACGGAAACGCTCAGCTCGAAAAGCCACTTGTGGTCACCGATCCAAATTGTGACCTTCCACCCTTTTTCCAGTTCGCCACAATACAAAGATATTTTAATTAAAAATACCATAAAATCATATACGGTATTACCGATCAGAATTGTCGCAGCAGTGTAATGTTTTGGTTGTTATTTAGCGGTCATCGGGATTAAAGAATCGTAAGAGTGTATTATTTTTTTCGACACGTTTATTGATTGATGGTATTATTTGATTAGCTCATAATCCCAATACTATCTACTTTGCGAAAGCACGTATTTATATATTAGAGTAGTTCCAAACAAAACTTAATCTCTTAGTAAGCCGAGCAAGTTCTAAAAATCAAAGCGCTTTCAATGAAGTTACTGTTCGGCACAACATTTATACCATTTCCCGTTTCAATAAAGTTGTTTCAGGATGTAAAAAATAAAAGGAAACTCCGTTCGAGACTCATTTCTATTCAAACCTTTTCACACGTTGCGTTTATCGGGTAAACTTTGTTGAAGGTGGCTTGTATTAGCCTACCGTATTTACGAAAATGTATTTAAAATAACAGCTTACAATAACTGAGAAAGTGCTTAATATTCGACGCTTGATTACTATTTTGGCCTATTTGGACTGAAGTTTTTGCTTAACTGTTTAAAAGAGCCTTTCACCACACTGGTTCGAAAGAACTGGTACTAAGTAGTACCTAATACTGCTCAAACATTATCAAAACTGTGACGTAAATACGCGAAGAATTGAAACATATTTTTTAGCTACGCCGATAATAATTTTGAAGAATTTGTTTTTGTTTATGAGCGCTTATTATTTTTTTGTACTTATCTAACCTTTTATGTGTATTCATTTGTATAATTTTGAAATTTATGTTTTTTCGGCCAGCAAATATGTTGCTCCAATTTTTGTGATGAACGATTTTATATTGTCCGATTATAGAACGGAGTCCGGTCCGGTCACGCTCGCTACACTTGTGGCTTGAAAGCTTTTAAGGCCCTAGACAAACGAAGTACGACCAGAAGCACCGAATTCGCGCAGGTAATACTCAGGGCAAACATTCTCCTTTGTCCCCAATTTCTAAATCAAACAAAACATTGAGCAAACAATGCTTGAGACATTGCTTTGTCTTTGTAAATTGGTCACTTGTGTCGTAATTTACGTAGTAATCTTCAATCAGACCTTTATTGAATTGGAATGTATTGGTAGAAAAGCACCAAAGGAGCATCGGTTTATTAATCTATTTAAACATTGGTTCTTTCAAAAACAAGAAAGCAAGTATGGCCCACTATTTTTAATCTTTCTTTGAGCCTGTTATTTTTAAGATAGAATAAAAACGCAAATAAAAGTAGAAAATAATCCTTTACACAAAATACAATACCATTCTAAATACTCATTTTATTATTTCTTATTTTGTTATTTATTGAAGGGCGTATATATATGAGAAATAATCTTTTAAAGGCTTTTGAACCTAGTAGGTATATTCATTTCAACAAGGAGCATAAACTCTAGTTTGGAGAATGCAAATGCTATTTGAGCGATGCTGCCCCATTCGGGTCTGCACATACATTCTGGAGCTCTTTGTAGTACCTACGTCATTCAGATTATCCAATGTCGTTCAATTCTCCCATGTTTTGACAACAGATAGTGCATCTGTAAGTCTGCAACTGTTCTCCATGAGAGAAAGCTGAATGTAAATCCGGAAAATAACGACCTCAATGGCGTGGCAGGCAAATGCTTGACCGAGACGCGAGAGGTGCGGGTACGATTCCTGCTGCGGAAGAAATGTTTGCATGTTCTACTAATATTTCTTCCGGGTCAGGGCGTTGTGGTACCATGGTATTAATAGTTTCTGATACTCATGACACAGGGATCTAGATTCAATTGTGGGATCAGAACTATGTATGTGACTGTTGGGTGTTGTTTATTTTTTTAAATTCACAGGACTACAACTGTCCAATCACTGCAAAGCCACGGTAGAACTGGGTTGCGGGTTCAATTTCTGTCAAAATGTATTTATTTAGGATTAATTTAAATTTTAAAATATGTGATTTATGAGTTAGGAGCACACTATAATAATATATACAAGTACCTGTATGACTGTTTCATAGAGCCGCGAATATAGCAAAAAACTCGTGTATTTGAGGTATTGAATTTTTAATGTTTGGTTTTTTAAGGCGAATTTTAGGCATCACATTAAAACAGAGACTACTATGAATATCGAACCGTGGTTGATATGACATTCGGTGTGAACTCCGTTCTATTAGACGTTAGTCAAATGGCAAACAGATTTCAAAATGGGAATTGCTCTTTAGCTAACAGTCACAAGTAAGCTCACTTGTACAACGGAACACTGCTGATTTAGAAACAAAATTAAACGCTAATTTAGTCTTTGTTGCGAATATAATAAAGAAAATTGTATTTCACGTAGTATTTGCGGTTTGGTGTTGCCACGTGACATTATTATGTCAATTTAAAAGTTTTTTACTAGCGGCAACACTGATCGACACATTGTCGATCGTTATAGGATCTCCTTCCCGACAACCTGCTTGCTATACAATTTTATCAGACCTTGTCACTCAGATTGAATAAAAGGCATGACATACAAACGGACATTCGTTGTTAACCCAAACCCGGCGTCTGATAATAGACTCGTTTGTGGAGATGAGGTCATTTGACCGATGATTGCCAGAGGTCAGATGAATGTTGACGTGATAAATGGCATCACTTCAACCAATTACTGTCAAACAAATGATATCATTTTGCTGAAGAGGTTAACTTAAATCAGTGCGCGATTTTCCTTAAGATTATGGGATTACTGGGTGTTTTTTTGACCTTGTTAAAATCGGTAAAAATACTGGTAAAAAAATAAGCATCTCAAAGTCAGAAAGACGTTGACACGGCTATTTTGGTACCATTCTTTGTAGATTGTTTTTGTCTGTAAAATTATTTTCGCTTAAGCTAACAATGCCCCAGGATGCTGTCAATTAAAGCCATGCAAAGTATTATGAAACAGACTAATATTGATTAATTTCCTGCTTTTTTTTAAAGAGAAACTAAACTTATAAATATTTATTGAATCAACTTATTTACAAAGACAAACTACCGGTTACCTTCATAAAGTAAACTAACATTAGACTTTTTTAATATTTTTTTTACTGTTTCTTAATTTGAAGTCTTGGTATTAAAATTCAAAGTAAATATTGGAACAGGGTATATTTTATTACTTTTTGAGGTAGTAAATAAATTCTGCTGGAAAACTGGGTTTTGGCTTAACTTGGGCGGGAGCACAATATTATTGGGTAAACACTGGACTATGATTGGTTGAGTATTGATTGGTTTGTGTTAATTTGCTCTAGCAGAATGATCAATTTAAAATCCATTAGACAAATACACAAATTATTATTACGCAATTCTTATATTACAGAATTTACTTTGAACATTTAATAGATTGAAAATTGTGTCCCTAATTATAAATATGATAAGTAATAATAATAAGGAAATTTTTAACGGGTGGTCCGGTTTGCTGGATAAAAGTAACATAGTTGACATTATTTTTTATTCAGTTTTGTATGACTTTAATAATTTATTATATTATAATGATCTATTTATATTTTTGACGTAATTACGCTACGTTATCGTAGTAGGTTAGCCTGTGAAGATAGACGTAAGTTCAAATAAATAAATAAAACGGGGTGTCAAAGCAGGTCAAATACGAGATGCGCCCAAAAAGTCCACACTACGCGAGGGAAAACGCAGGCGTTCTACTGGTAACTTTATAAAAAAGCAAATAAAAGGCCTTAAAGGACAAACGACGATGAATGGTCTAGTCTGGATCTTTGGGACCCCGTATTACTGCAGTCTACGAATTTCTCTAGGGAGCCGTTCGGCCTACGCAATATGTAGGATGGCAATTTGGGATACTAGATCTGTAGACCGCAACTCTGGACAACGATTTGGGTAGCTTAAAATGCGATAGCCGACATATGCCGTCTGTTATGTTGCTGCGAGAGGGAATATGAACCTTATGCTTAAGAATATAGCGGCAGAAAATGCATGCAGTTTCCAACTTTATTTCAAAGAAAGAGGTTTACTTCATCCGATACCAAAACAAAATAAATACCTTCTTATCTTTAGGTAACAAAAATAATATGATCTTGAGACTGATAAACAATTTCCATTAGAAGAATTCAAAGTAGTTTTCACATACTTGTACTTAAATGAGGACTCTTGAAAGTGACGATACCCGAAAGGCTGCTGGCAGAGACCCGATGGCGCTTATCAAGAGAGGCCTATGTTCAACAGTGGACTGCGGACTGCTATTAGACTGACGTTGATGTACTCAAACTATTTAAAATCTATTATTTTGATTGACTTTAATTCTCATTTCATGCTTATTTGCAAATATCTATAAAAAAATTTTTAATTCATTGTCTGTCAAAATAATTGCCCACATTTTAAGCTAGTAGTAGACATTTCAAAATATTTATTTTCACCTGAATTTACGTACAACTCGTAGCACTATTAACCCTAGGTCGGTCGCGCTACTTATGATAACACGGTCGGTCGCGTGGGGTCCTTAAAAGACCAGTTTGAAAACTACACATTTTTAGAATATGTTGCTATTAATTATCTATTTTATCAATGCAGTTTTTTAAAGAGAAGTATTAGTAATAAAATAAACAAGAAAAAATAATAAAAAACCTTTTTATTTTTGAATCAGTCTTAATTACAAAAAAATATCAGAAATTTGGCTCATTTTTGGCAAAGTTTACTTAAAACTATAAAAGTAACAAAAAAACTAAGCTTTCTTCCAAAAACTAAAAAAGAACTTAAAAAACAAATAATTATTCACCACAAAAGCCATATAAAATGAATTAGTAACATAATAATAAAACTTTTCATTGCTCTGCATTTCGTGCATCTGAACAGTTGACGCACACTGACGCTGCATGTCTTGGACATATATTTTGATGACACGAATAGCACACAGTCGAATATTTTCGATCTATGTTGCGTGGGCAATACACGCACCTTTTCCTGGACATTGTTGGTTGATTTTGTGGCTGTTTTTGCAGAACCTTCGGCCCAGTAAATCGTTTTATGTGCTCCTGGAGTGGGCGTGGCAGAGTAGCTATAGTGCTTCTGTATTTCAAATAATCGTCAAAAAGAATGAATGCTAATGTTTTAAGATACTGTTTTCTGGTCGTGATACTATCTGGATTATTACATATCAATATTATTTGTGAGTTAATTCCTGCAATATCCAAAAGCGAGAATAAAATTCTGAGAGGCCATCGGCAGCAAGTTCTTGAAACTGAATATTTTTTTTTCAGGCGATCTACAACATCTACTCCACCTTTTGTTACATTATAGAACTCTATTATTTCTGGCTTTTTCTCGACTGAAGTTGTGTTTATAGCATTATAGCATTATAGCAGTCTTGCTCTGAATCCGTCTCATGAGAACTTTCTTCTAGGTGATCTAGTCCATAATCGGAGTCTTCACCATCCATTGGTTCATCTACCACCACATTATTCTCAGTTTCTTCCTCCAGCCATCTAATTATTTGTTCATCTTCCGGAAGGGCCATATTTGACCATTTACCACAAAAAATAAAAATCTGTTGTAAAAATAATAAAGTTACACGGTCGGTCACGTGGGGTCTTTCAAAGCCCGCGCGCAAAACAAACGTCTGTTCCAGTCAAGTGCACGATGCGAACTGACTCAAACATAGATTTTATAGTGTATAAATATATTTAAGGAAGCTACTAAGAGACACAGATTTGTAAGTATTACCATTGCTAAAAAAAATCAGTTCTTCTGAACATCGGGCTTTTAAAGACCCCGTGCGACCGATCGCGGGTTAAAAAACAAGTAGGTATGGAGGTAAGAAACTGAATTCACACTAAAACAATTCAAAGTACTTATAGGTAAATTGATTATCCTTCGGGATAAAGCAATTTTATTTAACCATTGGTCTTATGAGGATAGCTAACTGGTCAATTACTACCTTTAGTTTTCAGGACCTTTTTTATATTCTAAATATTATTATATAATGATGACTTTGTCCGCGTTGAGATTTGTCTCATACAAACTTTATTTTTCCGCTACGTCCTCTAGGAATTAATTTTCTAGAATTCCTTTCTTACACCATAAGATGAAATATACTCTTTTAATTTACACTCTGAATAGTGGGAAACCTCGAAAGACCGTGATGTTTGGCGGAGTTTTTAGGAGACCTTTGCCCAGCAGTGGGACGATATAGGTTAACAAACAAACATTACAATAAAAAAAAGGGAAGTTCCCTTTCAACCCTTCCAGTTTCATGCTTCTAGGAACAATGCTTTAGGCTGTGCATTGATTGTCAGTCCGGATCTCGTTCCTTTGTCAGTTTTCATTATTGTATCAGAAAAAAAGTTAATGATCGATTTTATGTATTTAAATGACCGTAATGAGACGGTCGCTAGTTTTGAGAAGCCGAGGTAAAGCTGTCTTGTTTCGTACAATGTGTTCTGTCTAGCTAGAGAATAAAGTTAGGATGTTATTGTAAGTGTGGACTAGCAAAAAGCTTAGTACATTTTCTACATTCAAAAGTTATGAGGTTTGTATTGAATCGACAAAAGAACATGAAATAAAACCGGTCAAGTGCGTGTCGGACTCGCACACGAAGGGTTCCGTGCTCACGTACATGTACATAACTGTTTCTTGTATACTACTTATACAGGCAGCACGTTATCTATTGAAATCAAGCAAAAAATGCAAAATGAAACACGTCTCTTCTATAAGAACCCCCTTAATTTTAAATTTTATTATTATTTTTGTACAAATTAGTTAATTTTTGCGTTTGAAAAAGAAATACATAATACACTACAAAAAAAATTACAAAAAGTCACTCGACCCATCCAATTACTGACCGCGCCTAGTGTTGCTTAACTTCAATGATCGACTACGAACATCAAATATATATTTTCTTGTATGTATATTTCCTTTTATTTTATTTTGAATATTTGTTGTTATAGCGGCAATAGAAATACATACTTTGTGAGAATTTTAACTCTTTACCTCTAACGGTTTATGAGATACAGCCTGCTGGCAAGCAGACGGACGAACGGATGGACGGACGGGCGGACAGTGGAGGCTTAGTAATAGGGTTCCGTTGACACGTTTCGGGTACAGAACCCTAAAAACGATTTTAACTGACTTTTACCTAAAATTTTCGTATACAAACAGCCATACAAACTAATCAAGCCACTGGTTCTTTTTGTGGTCTAGTCCTATATAAACGTGGCTTTTGCCAAAAGAACCCATGTGGTGAAAGGATCCAAGTGCACCTTTCTTGAGCAAGTTTTTGGTCCCGCCCGCTAACTTCCGACCGCAAAACAACTTGTTTGGAGGGGCAGGGGTCTATTAATGAACGAGGTCTGTAGGGAGAGTGAGCCGACAGTAATTTATTCTAGCGCGATTTAGTCGCAAAATGTTCGTAACGCGCCTTGGGAGTGTCGTTGCGATCTACGGCTTGCAATACTATGGTAATGGTGTCCTGAAATATTGGACCTTGCTAAAGATTAACTGCCTCTACGACTTTTGTGGTTCTAGAAACTAGAGGGGCCTAGTTCCTAGAACCAGATTAATGGCTTCGTTCTACTAAGACTCGTGTTACTCAAAATTTCAATTTCAAATTAAATTCAAATTAAAATTCAAAACTCAAATTCAAATTGAATTTTTTATTTATTTCGGAACAAAAACATTAGAGGTACATAAAACAAACGGCACGTTGACAACTGCAAAAGTAAAAACTGTGTTGTAGTTACTGGTTCTAGGAACCATTCTAGAAACTAGTGTGGTTCCTGTTTCTAGAAACAAACTAACCACCTCGTACTACTACGATTTGTGTCATTGTTTTAGGAACGAGTGTGGATCATGGTTTTAGATACATATTATCACGCCCGTATCCCTAATGGGGTGGGTAGAGCCACAAGTAAACATAAGAAAATTTGCAGCCACTTCTGATTTAAAGTCCCAAGATGTATATGGTGAACCATGGTGACAGATGATCAGCCCATCGCCTACATAGTAGATAGTCCATCATTTTGGCTGGACGCATTCTATGTTTCTTCTTTACTTCCAGTCCAGCAGAGAAGTAGTGTAGTTAGTAATCATGGTTTTAAGATTAGACACAAAATTAATTTTTTATAGAGCAATATTTGTGTACTACTTACGAGTATCTGAATGTTTCGTGGTTGGAAATATACCTCTTTTATTAAAGTGGCTAACTGTATCAGTGACAAGTGAAGTGGGTCTTTATCTACGAAAAGAACTACACAATCTTTCTTTCGGTACTATTCACTTGAGGAGGATAAGCTCTTATTTATCTTCTTATAACTAAAAAGTTTCAAATAAAGTGGTTGTATAACCGCTATTTTAAGAGCCAAAGGAAAGAGAGAACGTCACATTGGAAAAATATCCCAAAAAAATTAAACTGTTGAAACTATTTTGGAAATTTTTAAGTTTCATAACAATCAATCAATTTCATTTCAATTTTCTGACTACTAGGTAGGTACATATTTTGTTTTTTCATCTCAAATGATGAAATATTTGAACTCACGACAAGAGAACCAAAATAGAAATGGGCATGAACATTGGCTGAACATTTAAAGTAAAACAAGTGGAATCCATAAAGAACTTGTCAGAAACTGAGTACAAGTTATTAAAATATCGAAGGGTGATTCTTGTCACTCACATACCAACAAGCGTGATGGATTGCCGGCTTTGAACAGGACGAAATACTTGATTGATGTATCTGATGTTTTACATAAAGTATGTGGTTTACGAGGTCTGTTCCTAATGAGGGAGAGTGTGTTTTATTAGCTTTTGCTCTAGGATTTTCTCGCAAGGTACTCAAGGTAAACTAGTAGAACGCCCCACGACTTTATTCGCGTTTTCTTACAAACTTAATCTTCCTGCTACATTCTCCAGGGGTTAAATTTCGGGATTTCTTTCCTTAGTAGAATTTCGGACCATAAGATTAATATAGCTCAAAGTTTCATGTTTCTAGGACTTATGGTTTAGGCTGTGCGTTGATTGCCGGTCAGTCAGACAGAAACGTGTGAGTTTTATATGTTTATATTGTAAGCCGTTTTATAAAAATATTTAAAAGCAGCTGCAAATCAAATCAGCCGCTGTGTTGTAACTGGAGCATACAAGGATTTAAGTGAGACAGAGATGATAATTATTATATTTCCTAGAACTCTATAAATAGCCGAGTGTTGCTAGACAAATAAATAAATAATAAATAAATATTTGTGGACATTTTATTACACAGGGCCATCTAATCCCAAATTAAGCAAAGCTAAGTACTATGGGAGCTAGATGGCTGCTAGAATACTAATATATTTTTTGTACATACATACTTATAATACATTATATTACAACACCCAGATTCGGAAGAAATATTTGCAGAACATGCAAATATTTCTTCCGCAGCGGGAATCGAACCCGCGCCTCTTGCATCTCAGCCTCTCTCTCGCCCGCCACACCATCGAAGTCGTCAACGATGAAAAGTAACTAATAATATTCTTTCAAATTACAAACACAAAATTGGGTGTCTACGGCGACTGGCACATACACATATTCTGTCAAACCTTTAGATTTATAATATAGTACGAAGTAGAATAGGGTGATAATTGCAAAAGTTTGGGCGTTTCAAGCCATCATCCATCACAGATAAGCAGAGTGCGCAAAATCAAACAATAGAATCGCTCGTAAATCGCTCAGACTAGTAGATACATACATTTATTTTATCACGCCTGTATCCCTAATGGGGTGGGCAGAGGGAGTAAAGAAAACTTGCAGCCACTTCTGATTCAAAGTCCTAAGATGGATATGGTGAACCATGGTAACAGGTGAGCCCATCGCCCGTAAAGGTGGCCCATCATGTTGGAGAGTACTATCTCTCAGTCGACTTTTACGACATGTTCGGGGAGAGAAGCAGCTGGACGTATTCAATGCTTTTTCTTTACTCCCAGTCCAGGTGAGAAGTACTAGTAGATAAATAATTATAACTTTACTTTTAGCGTTGTCAAATCGCTATCCAGTACGTTAATGTCATTGTGTCATGACCTTATGACATAGAACCGGGAACCGGGAGTTCAAATGTTATGAAAAATTGCCTTGCTCCAGTTTCGATTGGCCTTCAGAGGGGAGAATGATTGCTGATAATAAATTTAGAACTTTATTACGACTTAGTAGAACATATTTTTGCAAAGAATTGAAATTGAAACAAAAAAAGATCTAAATTAGCTTATTGAATACAAATATTAAATACCTACCCCCAAATACTCAACGCGACTCAGAGTTGCGCACGTCTCAAGTCACGGTTTTTTGACAGTTTTTGATGAAAATCTGTCAAAAGAATCGTTGAATGTATTTTATTGCGGTCAGTTTCAATCAGTCGATTGTCAAATATGAATGTTTTCAAACTAAACAGCTGATTGTAGTAGAGTTACAAAATCAGCTCCACGATCTTAATCGTGTTAGAATTTCAAGCGTGTTTTTCAGAATTCGAATAAAATTACAAGTAATTAGGATTCGAATGGGGTGGTTTGTCGGAAGGAAAAATCCATGTAACTTTTAATTGTTTGTTTTACTTTCTATGTATTAATAGAAATGTAAGCCTGAATTTTATTAAATGTGTGTTTTAACTTTGACTTGTTGAAGAAAATCATTTTAAGATCGCAATTTGATTAAACTTATTGTACTGGTGATCCTTATTGTAGACCTAATTGAACTAGTATTTCTACTTCACTTTATGTAGGTGTAAGTAAGCTACAGAGAATAGGATCAATACCTTGCGTCAAAGCTTAATCAGTAAATACATTGATTAATCCAAAAAAGTTATAAATCGTCTACCACCCATTATTTAAGACCACATAGTCACTCGTGAATACTTGGCCTAATTAAATAGATGCATTAACACAAAATTAAATAAAAGTCGCGCCCAAACGCTAATATATTCAAGTCTAATTTAATTTTGTTAATGGAAGAAAGCGGTGACAGTACAGTCAGTGACAAAAGTGACTCAGAAGAGTTAATTAGTGATCCCAATCTAAATTTTGGCACTTGAAAGGCACTTGGAAGACTTTACGACTCAAGTGTACGAAGAACTTAGTACAAGTGTGTTTTTAATATTTTTTAAATTGTGTAAATGATTGTACCTCTATAATTAGGGCTTACTGTCACGAAATGTTTTAAGTAATCCTTAGGTGAAACTTAGAATTGTTTTGTTTCTTCAAGGCTAAAGTACTGGAGGATCTCCGCCCAGAACCTTATTTCATGACCTGACCGTCACAATTCAGAAAAGCAATGCAAAAACAAGCAAACGTTTGACAAGACTTTATGGGCGGAAACCCTGAATGACTAAATGATGGGACTACATACTTTAGAATAAACAAGAAGCAGAAACAAGCAAGAACTGTTTGTTGACAAAACGAAGTGTAAGCAAAAATTTTATAAATAAACACGTTAGACTGGTTTGAAAAATAACCTAATTGGAAAACTTTTATCTTGTTTACAGTTAAAACAAGTTGCAGGAAAATACCGCTTAAATACCGGACTTTAGTGACGCGATACGTCAATTTAACACAACTTTTCGTCAACATAATTCATCCAAAAAAGTTATATTTACCATCATTCATCCATTGTCACTTCACTTGGAATTGCATCTCGAAATAAGCCACTTCATAAACACTCTAAAGTCAATAAAAGTGCCGGAAAAGTTTGGTTATGTAAATCAATTTAGTTGCCGCGGGGTGCGGGGCACGTGTTGGCGCGAGTTGGCGAGGGTTGGTGCGTGGCGCGGCGTGAGGCTCTCGCAAGGCGCCGTGGCGTTGACTGCGTCTCGCCTCCCATTCCCCCCCTTCCGCCCCTCGCCCCGCGCCCGCGCAAGCGCTCGCCACTCTCCCGCCACGCTCCATAGCTGTAACCGCGCTGCCATCACCGCAAATTTTTCCCATCCAAGTAAATTGCGAAACCACCGACCGCTGGAGGTACAAAACGCGCTGAGGGATTCGCCGGCAATGTAATCACCCAAGAACAACAAGGCGGGATAACGAGCCAGCCTTTCCTTTGCCGCTAGTTACTCACCCTTAACTCGATCTTATAATCGAGGTGCGCGTTTCAGCGGAAATCTCGAGATGTTTTTTTCCGTAAATTCCGCCATAAAGCTACTTAGCGAGACCCCAAATAAAGCGCTGAATTTTCGGGGTATTCTCTTCTGAAAGCAGCTGCTTAATCTGGTGAATTAATAGACAAACATCACGTTCCGACTCTATGTAAAATAAATAGTGTGATACCAAAACGTGATAGCTAACCAATTAAATTTTTGAGTGTAAACAGTATTCGCTTAAATTTAATTTCCGCGAAATAAACAGCGGCAGAAGCTCACGTTTTCAATTAATTTTCTTTCTGCAACTCCATCGGTAGCTTGTTTCTGATACCTTTATTCCGATTTAAAAATCTAGAACGTACCTTATAATACAGTAGTACTGTGTCAGCTGAGATAATTTACCCGTGTTTAGAGATTGCAATCACCACCCTTCAACCACTCGACATTATTTTTGTTTGTTTTCTTTCCGTTTTTGTGTGTAAGACTGTATTTTTTCTTTCTTTCTATCCTTCACAGACGAGTAGGCGTTTACCTTTTTACCATTGTTGTGTAATAAGACATTGGGCATGCACCATGAAAAGACAAAAGACATGGTCGATTAAAACCACTTCATTTCGAGTAGGTAGCAAGGGTTTATTTTTAAATGCCTCTCAAAATAATACCCACCTGTTCTGTATTTCTTTTTCCCAACCCATATTTAATAAATAAACAGTGTTTAAAAGTAAAGGATCAATTAAGCATTTATGCTGAGTGTACTCCAATTGCCTAGGATATTGTATGTACAAAGAATATTATGCTCGTGAGATAGCTAGCTTAGACCAGATTTTGATAAATAACTAAGAACTAAAAACCATCTCGATAGCTTTCGAATAGAAAAAAACCGCATTAAAATTAGTCCATTAGTTTGGGAGCTACGATGCCACAGACAGACACACAAATACACACTACAAACTTATACAGCCCTCTTTTTCGTCGGGGGTTAAAAACAGGCTTATACTGATAGAGACAGCCTTTTTATTATGGCCTGCATTTATCTCAGGACGGCAGACACACGCCATTCAACGGATTTAGGTTACATTTCACAAGATTTAATTTAGAACTTTTTAGACTGGTCGGTTTTGGCGTGTTTAAAAATTTATATATTTTTTATTCTGAGGGCGATGACATTCGTAAGGCGGGCAGGGGTTGGAGTAGAAGAGCTGAATATCGAACTTAGTGGCGTGCCATGTGAGAGGCCTATGTCCAGCAGTGGACTGACGTGGGCTGATGATGATGATGATGATGATTCTGAAATCACTAAATGACTTTCCAGACTACAAAATAAAATAAAATAGGCCATTTTGGTAACTTTTATAACTCGGTAAAAGTAAGTAAGTTCGTATGAGCTAGTGGCCAACTCTTGTGACGGAGTTTTTCGTCGGCCGAAAGGCCTCCGTCATGGCTTAGCGACTAGTCCAAGCAAGCTACGCCACGAACGCTTCGGCGATTTCACACTATCATTTGTGAATTTTTTTTATTCCTCAAAATCACGGGGATCATTTGGACACGTCTTAAATCTACGTTGCATTGACATCTGTGTAAACACACATGGAGTGGGATATGGGCAGGAAGATGATGATGTTGTTGTCAGTCTAAAAGCGCCGTACAGTTTTTGACAGGAAAATAACGTCATCGTAAGTAACGATACGTCATCCGTTAGTACTAGAACCGAGCATGTGTGGTAACCTTATGAATAAAATTCACCCGGTGGAATGGAGCCCAAAATTTCACCTTGTCATACAGCTGCAAAAGCTTTGAATATTTCGCCGTTTGAATATCCTGCCTATTCAAATGGATTTTGATGACAAGGTCGCTTTGCGCCCTTTAATGCATTAATTCACCTCCCCCCCCCCCAGGCGCTATTTCACGCTTTGCGACTTATTCATGAACTTCTGAGTTCATTTATGCCCTCGACTCTCGAGTCAGTTAATTGTGCACAAGTTGAGGGCAATATTGTGGTTTCGAAACATAATAAATACAGACTCGTCATGCAGAAGCGAGCCTTACGCGCCATTCAGAGATGTATTCAAGAAACAGAACATCCTTCCACTCCCGTGTGAATTAATATACTAGGTAGCTTTCTTCACCCATCACAACCTTTAGGCATTCCGGCGTCAAGGTGTTGACATCGCTCGCGCCCTACGCAGTAACAATCGGGCTCACAAATTTGTCACGCATTCACATTAGCTGACCAAATCAGAAAGGTCCATGAACATAAATGAATGAATGAATATAACGTTACGGTTTAAGATACTTTATTCTCATAAAGAATTTAAATTCCCTTAAGAGTATGAGAACTTAAAAATATATTTTATAATATTAATTATTTAAGAGCGTACAAACTAAAACATACAATACTTTTACCTAATTTACACAAAATTAAATGTAGGAGCGGGTAGTTTTGTAACAATGTCTAACAAAACCACACAGCTACCCGCACCACGATAATACTAGGTACTGAGCGAGTTTGGACGTTAAACATTTTAAACTAAACTAACTAAGAGTGTGGGTGCCAAAAAGGCGTCCAGCTCATCATGTGTTGGAAGTAAGTAAGTCTTACAACCAACGCTGATTTTCAGCATATAACAGCATATAGCAATGGGCCCCTCAGTTTATAACAGGCTGCCGGACACTATAACGAGAGAATAAACTTCCTAAACGGTATTCAAAATAAGGTTACGCAAGTAGCTACTTCACAATTCTTTTACTCAGTAAATGAGTTCTATGAGTTGCCATTATTTTAATAAATATTTTAGTTTTATACAAAAAACCCAAATTGGTCCTGCAATTAAAACAATGTATTTTACTGTCATTGTAATAAAAAATACCTACCTATTGTACATAATAATACTGATCTGTAACTTGGTAATATTATTGGCTAAAAGGATTATTCATAAGTAAAAGCATTATAATTCATAAGAGAGCTGTTGGATTTTGTTTAATCCTACAAATCTACTAATATTGTAAACGCGAAAGTTTGTAAGTATGGATGTACGGATATGGATGTTTGTTACTCTTTCACGCCTAAACGACTGAACGGATTTGAATGAAACTTGGAATATACATAATAAATGTGCTGGACTAACATATGGATTATTTTTTATCTGGGTACCGCGCGAGCGAAGCCGCGGGTGGCAGCTATTAAATACATAAATTTAAGTTTATTTCAGTTTTATATACGTACTTACACACTTAACGAGAACAAATTCATTAAAACCTCACCACAGCCAGCCCGCAGTAACCCCGCTGCAGCCACGCTGCAGCCACGCTGCGACCACGCTGCGACCACGCTGCGACCACGCTGCGAGCACGCTGCGTGATACATTGACATGTAAGAGTTGTGGTTTGGTGACGTTAAACGTACACCAGCTTCGGTTTGTGGTTTCATTGACAAGTATCACTAATAAAAGCAGTATCCGACTGATATTATAAATCCGAAAGTTAGCGCTGATTTGCCTTGTGGGGATGTTATCACGCTGAAACGAATTTGAATATAAAAGTAAGTTAGTTCGTATGAGCTAGTGGTCAACTCTTGTGACGGAGTTTTTAGGCCGCCTTAAGGCCCCCGTCATAGCTTAACGACTTAAAAGCCGGGACCGACAAGTAAACGTGCCCTCCGGAGCACGGAAGCGCTCAGCTAGTGATGCCACTTGCAGTCACCCATCCCAATTGTGACCGCGCACAACGTTGCTTAACTTCAACGATCAATCAAGAACGTCTAAGCAAGCTACGCCACGTAATCCTGAAAAATGATCAAAAAATTTAAAAAAATCTGGTTATCCACCAGGAATGCATAAAACCTTTGTGGTCTTTAATTTATATCAAGACAGTTAACTGACTCATGATCACGTAGCCACGGCCGGATCTAGTTGTAAAGATAAATTGTGTAAAGTATGAAGGATATAGAATGGATGCCATAATGGGTCATTTTTACCCGACAGGTGTATAAATACTTAACTAGTAAAAAAATACCTTTTTTTTTACCAGAAGCTTTTTACTTACTTTATGGTACTGGTGTACCTATAAATGATTATAGTTCTATAAATATTAGTATTAAAAGACATTTTCTTGATTTTAACAGAAGAAAATACAGTAATTTAAGGGCCTGATCATAATGAAATTCTGAAGACAAAAGATATTATGCTTATTAATAAAATTCTTACTTGTTTTCTTGGAACTATAATATTTGTTAAAAATCCAAACTCATAATCATAATCATTTATTCAGCATTTTATCAAGGCTCAGACATGCAATAGGCCTCAGGAGACTACAAACTAAAACAAAAATCGTTACATTGGACTCCTAAATAAAATAAGTACCTCCCTTGTTTCAGCTTACTTGAGATATCGCGAGTCATAAAAAACTAAGTGTGATAAAAAGGAGGTCACATAGCAAACATTTAAAAAGGCTGAGACATACTGCCAGATTTATCGGACGATCTGCATAATATAGTACCAAGACTGTGGCGCTGTACTAGGTTTAACTTTTTTTTTTACTACAGTCGCGTGTGTGTAAAGACTTTGAAAACAAGTGGTTCAGTGTACTATTATTGTTTTGTGGTAGTGCTACAATAAGGTTTACGGTCATAACCAGTAATCTACGAGTGTCAAATGCATTTGACAGCTTTTAAATAACACTTAATTATATTTGTAAATACTTGAATTAGTTGTAAGTTTCTTATTGCCTAGTAAAAATCTTTTAAATCAAATCAATGTTCAAAACAAATAAAGAACCAAAAAAAACGAGGAATCAAGTATTCGGTACCTATCAAGTAGCAGCGACCCTCTTAGTACGGCTCGAATTAACATTCAAAATTGGAACGTTCATATTCAATAGTCCTCATCTCTTGGCGATGAATAGTACAAATATTTTTCGGGAAGAGGGCGTCACGTCCCGCAGGAAGTTCGGAGAATGCCGACGCGTGCCCTACTCGATATGAAATGCTTCTGATGATGTAGGGCTCCATGGAAGTGATAAATCATCTAATTCTTAAAATTGTTTATCAGTCACATACTAGATCAAAAGTTCCCTAAACCGACGTATCAAGAATGT
The DNA here is from genome assembly GCA_949320045.1 of Scotopteryx bipunctaria. Classification (NCBI taxonomy): domain Eukaryota; kingdom Metazoa; phylum Arthropoda; class Insecta; order Lepidoptera; family Geometridae; genus Scotopteryx; species Scotopteryx bipunctaria. The sequence continues at coordinate 3,250,342 of OX439450.1, read as the reverse complement.
GATGAAAGTCAATGGAGCGAAAGGAGTATGTCAGAACCGTATTAAATGGAGTGCCATTGTCTCTGCCTAACCCTGTGTGAAATGAAAATAAAAAAAAAGACATTGTAAACAAAACATCTTTCTTCGTGACTCTTACTTGACAATTCTCTGACACTGACATTCCCTTTCCAAAGATTACTTACATTTATTTTCCACAGATAACAAATAATTCAAAATTTTGTGTTGCTAACAACAAGCAATAAAAAACGTAAGAAAAGTATTCTACTATTACTAAATAATATTCCACAGATATGTGTATACCTACATTACCTAGTATTAATAGGCGGATCTACTGATGTGTACACACATCTCTATTTATTGGGTCATCATAGTTGACAGTGACTTTTTCAGAAATAGACAAGCACACTATCAAAGTCCATGGTGAACTTTGAGATACCAAGAATCGTTACGTTTTATAAAAATGCATAATTAATATATCTTTCAATGTAGAAGACTTTGTTTGAGTATCAATCTAACAGTATGTACAGTACATTACTTCCATGAACATACGGACCTTGAAGAGATATTAACACAAGGTGCAAAAATTTATCCAGTCGCGGGATCGAACGCTCACTTCATTAGCCAGAGCAACCAAGCATAACGTTTTACTTATATTTTACGATAAAGTTTTTGAACAGGTATTTTTTTAAATCACACCGTCGGCTTAACTTATTCAGATTTAAAACATGTAATAAAATAGTCCTGGATTATACACAAATATTTGTTATAGCCAAGCAAAGCCGGTGGAAGCTAGAGATAAAATTAATTGAAAATTTAATTAAAATATTGCAATTCATGTTTTAAGTCCCGAGCATAGTCTTGACTGAGTTTAGATGCTAACTTCACATTGAATCTTAGTAGGTATTCATATAAAACATCTTATATTACCTATACACTTTAAGGTAAGATTAATGGCTATTTATTTATTTATATTAGGTGTAGGAAAGCAAACAGCTTAAGTAACAAATTAAATACACTTATAAAAAAACAGAAAGCCAATTACAGGTTTTCATGTGTAAAAACATTTTACGACACAACACAGTCATGAACAATTACGCTAAAGAAAAAATATATTATAGGATGAATAATGCACAAAGAAAGAATAGCAAGCTTCTAATTGGCATTACCTACAAAAAATCTCTGCTCAACCGCCTGTGTAGCTGAGTAAACACTCATATGGGATAAATCAAAATCCAAAATCATAACTCATTGAAACCATAACTTACTATTTGATGAAGAAAGCAGAGAAGTTTGACATATCGAGATGTCTCTTCCAGTGAACATTTTCTGAATCAATCTCGCAGGTATTATGTGCGAGTGTCACGAAACACATTCAAGCGTGCGATTTTAACAGAGTCAAGGGGTCATTCAGCTTTACAAATATTTTGTTATTTTCCAACTGTGAGCTTTTCCAAAAGGTTTCGGAGTGTCTTGGAACGGTGAATAGACTCTTTTTAGGGTTCCGTACCCGAAGGGTGCCAACGGGACCCTATTACTAAGCCTCCGCTGTCCGTCCGTCCGTCCGTCTGTCAGCGGGCTGAATCTCATGAACCGTAATAAGTAGAGAGTTAAAATTTTCACTGAGTGTGTATTTTTATTGTCAAATACAACAAATTACTTATAAAAATTAAGGGGCCCTATACAAAAATCATTTATTTTATCGATCATCGAAGCTACCAATTTAAAAAGTACATAGAGTAAAAGTCATATTAAAAAGAACATGTACAATTTTTTACCGTTATCTGTTATGGTAAATCTCTAAAGCATCTCAAGAATTTGTACCTACAATAAGAATTATGCCAGGGATCATAACATTAAGGGCGAGTTCTGACAATGCGCGGCATTTGGCCATTTCTTCATTAGCCGACACGACACGACACGACACGATATAACACAATACTACACGGCAGTTGAGGAAGAAGAGTACTCTGATCACACCATACATAGAAACTTCATGACTGTGCGCACACAACAGGTTTATAATTAACGATGTCGAAACGACAAGAGTAAAAACTTGCTGTAGTATCGTATTGTGCCAGTAAAACGTGCCGTACTCTTCCTCCTTAATATTGTTTCCCCATAGTTGAAGAACCCACCACACCACACATGGAAACTTCAATACTGGCTTACACAGCACAAAACACATACATAACAATGTCGGAACGACAAGAGTAGAAAACATGCTGTATCGTGCCAGTGAGACAGCGTGCCGTACTCCTCCTTAATCGTTCCTCTATAGTTGAGGATTGTGACTCCGCGTAAGTATGACTCAATCTACGGTTTTCCTCCATCAGCTACGGTGTAGAGTGGTAAATGCCCTGACATTTGGTCCGACCATTGCTTTAGGCTCCTCCCTCTGGGTGTTTTGTTCTTATATTTATATTAATTTATAGAAATATGCATCCGCTGTCTTCGGTGTCGTTGCTGATGCAGTGTCGTGTCGTATGGTGGAAACACGGCCTTTGATGATGATTATATCGCCGCTATGGATACGACAAATGAGGGTCATATTTATGAAGGTCCGGTTCCAATAAAGAAGCCGAAATCTGTAAGAACATTGTCATAGTAAATTTTAACAAGTTTATCTTATGAGATCGATTCGCAGATTTTATGAAGATAAGCTCTGGTGTTTACTTACTGGGCCTGTTTTATGATGCTACGAATTTTCGAGCGAAACAAGGGACCATCGTTTATGATGGCTTCGGATCCTTATCTAGTCGTGTCGCTAGTTCTCTCGAACCAGTGTGGTGAAAGGATTTAATGTGCGCCTCAAAAACAATTAAGGTTCTACGATGCCAGTTTCCTCGCGATGTTTTCCTTCACCGTTTGAGAATATTAGTAAACTTTTCGAACAGAAAAATGCATTAGTGTACGGCCGGATTTGAACCATCGACTTTAGGATCGGAAGGCAGGGTCACTGCCACTAGATCACCAGTACTCAGGCTTCGGATAACTTGCATGATTTACAACGTGCATTTTTTGAGGCGTCCAATACCGTTCCATTAGCGTCAACTTTCCAGTAAAGCAAAGGCTTGTCAAAAATTTACTTGTCAATGCTTTTGTTTTTCCACTAAAGTGGACACACCTGTGAAGAAAGGCACTCTTTGTGATACACACAAGCGTGCCACTGTTGCGTTTGATCAACTTGACATTTTATCGAAGTAGAAATGGGTTAACAATAAAAAATCTTTTTCAGGCGCACGTTGATGGAAATAAGTCTATGTTATCTACTCTTATAAAAGGCGCGTCGCTCACGGGAACGACAGTCGTGGTGAAGTCTTGCGCATCGCCGTAAAGTCGCTACTTTGTCGGTCGTTTATCGGATACATTTTAGAGAGTGTGCTCAAGAATTGTACAATATAGTTCAGCTGTCTACCTTCTTCCATCGGACTCTCATATAAAGAAAAAAAGAAAGAAAATACATTTATTGGTTCATTGCATACATACATATTATTACGCCCGTATCCCTAACGGAGTGGGCAGAACCACAAGTAACCACTTCTGATCCAACACTCCCAAGATGGATATGCGGAACCATGGTGACAGATGATTGGTTCATTATTTTCACAATAACTTATAATAATTAAATCTATCTATTACTAATACAATAGGTACTTATGAACCAAAATGTCCTACCTCAGCATTTTGTTGCTCAACAAGAAGTTGATGCAATGCTGATTTTCTGACAGGACCTTTGGTTCGTGTCGGCACGGACGACAAACTTATATCGCATCTGTGAGTGAAGGACGATGTACATAATGTATATTCGAAGGTTCATCCAAATCCGTTCAGGCGTTACGCCGTAATTGAACAACATCAAAAGATCCTTACAAACTGTCAGATTTATAATATTAGTAGAATAATTCAGCTAAAAGATGTAGGTATGTATAGGTAACAAAGATATTCAGTAACTTGTTAAACTTTTGCTTGTTATAAATTGCTCGCAAGTCCACACTTCATAATTTATGCATTCCAGTCGAGGTAGAAACCTTAAAAAGTTCCGTGACCCAATTAGGGCAAAATAAAACAATTTGTGAAGGGAAATTTTGTATCCTAAAAAGTTTTCGAGTTTAGACGATGTTTTAGGATGTACCTACCAACCTATTGGGAAAAGGAATTTTTGAACTTTCGCCATACTTAATACACAATTAAATATAAATCAATTATTGTACTGGATGGGTGAATTATTACTTCTCCGCTGGACTAGGAAGTAAGCAAAAAATATAAGGAAGTATGTCTTCATTAAGTCTATCTATCTAGTATTGTCACTAGCTCTTTCGGACCAGTGTGGTGAAAAGAAAAGGGCTCCTTTCGTGAACTATCTTAATTATGTTATGCCTGAATTTCGTTGCAAAATTGTACACTAAAAGCTAGTAACGAAAGCTAGTAAATAATAAATATTGCTCAGTTCTCTGAAGCAAAACATAAAGTTAGAAAATCGGATGAAGAGTTTCGAAGTGAGATACTGTGCACTACTCAACACAAATACAAGTTTTCTTGTATTTGTAGATATTGTGGCGTACTCGTAGTTCCTAACTTCATTCTAGGTTTTACTTCGAAAAAGTCACTTTATGGCTTCGCTAGCGTGGTACCCGGATAAAAAATAGCCTATATGTTAATCCAGTACATTTACTATGTATATTCTAAGTTTCATTCAAATCCGTTCAGCCGTTTAGAGTGACAAAGGCGTGAAAGAGTAACAAACATCCACACATACAAACTTTTGCGTTTATAATATTAGTTGGTGGATTATTAGTACTTATAATGGGATATTTACCATGATTCGATAACTTTTTAGACGAGTTTTTAGATAAAATAAAAGTTTATGATAGTTTTTCTAACGTGTACATTGATATTAATAAAATGGGGAGCCCTATAACCAGCAGTGGGTACGTGCTGTGAATGATGATGATAACAAAAGAATTTAGAATTTTAATAATACACTTTACTTTTCTGCTGGACTACGAGTAAAGAAAGAACATAGAATGCGTCCAGCTGCTTCTCTCCCCGAGCATGTCGTAAAAAGTATCCTCCCCAACATGATGTACATGGGCGATGAGCTGATCACCTGTCACCATGGCCACCTATCCATTTTGAAACATAAATCTAGAGTGGCTGCAAGTCTTCTTATAACTTGTGGCTCTGCCCACCTTATTAGGGATACGGGCGTGATAATAGTATGTATGAATATAGCAGAGAAGTGAGTATATAGCCACCATGATGGCATCCACGTCTTAGGAAACCAAAACTTTACAACGGCCTATACAAATAGGATTATTGGGGCGATTGTCATGGGGCGTATTACCATATTATAAGTCATGGAATACCCTGACCAATAAAGCTGGGTTTATGTATAAGTCACAGAGATAGTCATGTCTTATTTTACGTCATACAAATGGTACGATTACACCAAATCCGTTATCGGTCGAAGTATGAACTTGGCCGAACTAATCAAACGTATGCTAAAGAAGATAGTGCATAATGTCTCCGTGAAATTGTAAATACCGTTAGATTATAATCTATCTCGCGAGATTGTAAACTATCGAAAGATTGTGAACAGCAACATACTGCTTACAATTTAACTGCTTTAAATATCTGGCGCTTCATTTTTCACTAACTAACCTAACCTACTAATTTCGATCTAAGCAGATGTTCGACAGTTTACAACCTTAAGAGATTATAATCTAACGGTATTTATAATTTTACAGTGACACGTATACTACTACAATCGACATCGTCCGTTCGATGCCTTTGACATTTGATCGGCCGAGTTCGGTCGACTACGGCCGACGGTACTTCGGCCGATAACGGATTTGGTGTAATCGTACCGTAAGGATCTCTGCCCATCACACCGACCAAAACTGTACCTTCACCATTTCGGTCAAAAAGTCGAGATCTGTTAAAGTTAAAGCCAACTTTAAATTGTCTTCAATAACTTTTGGATTAGTATGATCAAAGGGCATAAACAAATTTGACGTAATAAATGCATTGTAAGCTCCCAGACTAATACCGCTCGGTTGGGCTCGAAGACGGAACTATGCATAGTAAACGAGATTAATTTTATGGTATTCAAACATCGTTAAATACTCGACTTGCTTGTAAACCATGAATAATGTAATGAAGTAAAATCATGTATTAAAATTGACCTCTTGTTTGCAATTCAATTTCTTTCAAAAAGCTTTCAAGATAGTTGGTTTGAAGCTATGATAGGTACAATAAAAAATTTTGAATTTTTATAGTTTTTTGTTTTGTATTGATGACATAGATGACGTGTTGCCGCCACAATGACTAGTGCGCTGCTAAAGGTTTATAATCAGCAATGCTTTCCAAGTTATTGTCAAATCCGTCAAACTTTCGGAGATGAATGTAAACACTGGGAGCACTGGTAGTCTAGTGGTAGTGACCCTGCCTTCCAATCCTAAGGTCGTGGGTTTAAATCCGCTCATACACCAATGGATCTTTCTATTCGAGAAATTTACGTGCGTTATACCAGTGTTCTCAAACGGTGAAGGAAAACATCCTGAGGAAACCGGCACGTCAAAAAACAAAAGAAAAGTTCGAAAACATAATGTCAATTGCACGAAACGAGCTTGTCTGAGGCGCAAATAAAATCCTTTCACCACACTAGTTCGAAAGAACTAGTGACACGACGAAACATTTGCATTTATCTCAATATGATATTTAATGAATACGTATTCGTAACTTTAGTACCTTATAGAGTTTTATTACAATTATCTATATATTACCATGAAAATAGCGGCCGTCAAAAATCCAAAAACAGTAAGAAAAATAGATTCAGTGAAGCCTATATTTTACTAGAAGATAGATCAACCGGATAATTTGACACTATCACGTATTCTCTCACAAAAGAAAGCAACTTTCCTACCAAGTAAGTCTACCAAAACACACTCGTAAAATCCAAGTACGTAAGTAAAGTGTGTCATTCTTTTCGACACCTCTTATCGAACTGTCGTCTTCCACTTATTTTATTGTTATTGTCATTTCTACACGTGAGGGCGAAACACACTGGGTGGAGTGGTGAGAAAGAAGAAGGAAAGAAAATAATTTATTGACAAGCGGCCTCGGTGACGTGGCGGGATTGCTCGACGGAGACGCAAGAGGCGCGGGTTCGATTCCCGCTGCGGAAGAAATGTTTGCATGTTCTGCAAATATTTCTTCCGGGTCTGGGTGTTGTGGTACCATGGTGCTCGTAGTTTCTGATACCCACGACACAGGGAATCCTAGTGTGGGGTCAGGACTATGTATGTGACTGTTGGGTATTATTTATTTATTATTTACAAGTAACATAATAAACACAGAAGCAAAGAATTGAAAAGACAGAGCTATAGGGCAAATAATGTTTCAGAGTACTGGTATAGCGCACAAACATTTTTTGGTTGGGGCTACCTCTAGACCAATGCTCTGACCGTATGATAATCGAACCCGTAGTTCACGCGTCTCAGCGCGACTCACCCGCAACGCCACGCTTCGTCGATGACGTCACAATATTCCTGGTGTGTCTCGATCCTTAGTCTTGGAAGTATTGAAGCTTTTCACCGAAATGGAATGCACGATTACTAAGTATTTGTAGATATTTCAGAGTGAGTGTTTACGTACTCTATTTGTGTTATACAATCGTCGCTTATGTAGCATTACTCTTAATAACACAGAACAGCGTGTTAGGAAACGTAAGTTGTCAGTTTCCATCGGGACTGCTAGGTCGTGTCACGAGTACTATTTTTTCAGAATGTGAGTTTGTTTGCCTCAATCACGTCTGGACGGATATATAAATATTTGGTGACATTTCACACAGCGCCATCTAGCGCCAAACTAAGCAAAGCTTGTACAATGGGGACCAGATGGCTAATAGAATACCAAACTATTTTTTTTTAATTAGAAACTTTTAATACATTAGAAATGTAATCAGAGTGAATGAAGCGAAAGAAGTATGTAAATATGCGTGAGATTTTAATAAATGTATGATGATAGCTTTTCTCAGTGACCGCTTCCAGTGTTGCCAATTTAGCAAATTTTATGCTAGATTTGGCATATTTTTATGTTGTTTAGCATTTTTATAAGTTATTTAGCAAATAGCATATTTTTTGGCATATAAAATAATTATGAATAACAAGTTTACTTTCCTTTTTTAAGTCCAAATACTTCAAAAATATATATAAAATATACTGTAATTATCATTTGTTTTTTATTGTTGATGTACTTCTTTATAGTTGGATAGGGCATCACTGTCTGATATTTGATGATGGTGCCAACTTAACGGCAAGGGTAACCTTTACGTCAAACGCTCTCAAGCGTGTTTCGGGGATTCCCCAACAAATCTAATTCAATATACCATAGACAAACAGCATTCTTTCACTCCCTCCTTCCTTTACGAAAGAAGCGAGATAGATTGTAAGTACTATACCGCGATTACCGCGTATTCACGTATTTACTGTCACTGTAAATGAAAGAAAGTTTAAAAGTTTTACGTGCATTATTAATTAATTGCTTAATAGTCGTTAATATGCCGCCTAAATACAGTCAGCATTACCGGTCTGAGTGGGAGCAAATGCTGGATTTCAAGGATTGGTTACAGCCTGTCAAAGATGATACGACGAAGGCCTATTGTAAGTACTGCAAGTGCGAGATGATTGCAAAAGTCCATTGTTTAAAGTTACATATTTTGTCAATAAAGCATAAGAAAGCTATAGAACCAGTAAAAAGTCAAAGAACAATTAATTTTCCCAAAGTTAAAAAAGATCTAAATACACAGAGAGCAGAATCTTCACTAGCGATGTTTGTGTGCGCGCATTGTTCGATTATGGCTGTCGATCATTTATCAAACTTATGTAAACACCGATTCGGTGATAGCAAAAGTGGAGACTTACGAGTCCATCGTACAAAATGCACAAATATTATAAAAAATGTTTTGGCGCCTCATTTTATTGAAGAAATTGTGTCAGATTTGGGAGACCAAGAGTATAGTCTCTTGCTCGATGAGTCCACGGATATTTCTGTAAGCAAAATGTTGGGAGTATCGATCAGATATTTCAGCCGATCTTTAAAAACAATAATATCCACATTTCTGGGGTTGGTCGAGATTGAAGATGGCACTGCAAACAGCATAGTCAACGGTATTAAAGGATTATTGTTAGTTTTGAATATTGAAATAAAAAAAATGATCGGTATTGGCACAGATAATGCTACGGTGATGACAGGCACTAACAACGGAGTACATGCCCTATTAAAAAATGAAACTGGTAATGATAATTTGGTATTAGTTCGCTGCGTGTGCCATTCATTACAGTTGGCTTTATCGCATGCTTCGGAAGAAACTCTACCACGGAATGTTGAATTTCTAATAAGAGAAACCTACAATTGGTTTAGTCATTCTTCGAACCGTCGACTATATTACAAAAATATCTACCAAACAATTAACTGTGGCTCCGAACCATTGTTAATTCCACAGATGTGCAACACCCGATGGATATCAATTGAACCAGCAGTCAACCGTATTCTGGAGCAATGGGTGGAATTAAAACTCCTGTTTGAAGTTGCTAGGCGCGATAACCACTGCTATATGGCAGAAACACTATACTCCATGTATAATGATCCTGTGAATCATTTGTATTTATTGTATTTAAAACCTATTTTGGAGGAAGTCCAAACTGTGAACAAGCTATTTGAAAGCAACAATATTGACCCAACAAAACTTTACAAAGATTTGTGTGCCTTAGTTCAATCTACAAGTCGGCGTATTTTGAACCCAACTGCGAGAGTCGATATTTTTACACAAAATATAGAAAGTTATTTGGATCCGAAACCGTACATGGGATATGCTTTTGAAACAAAATTACGGGAATACAACCTTCAACCTGAAGTGGAAAATAATTTACGTCAACGTTGCCTGAATTTCACACTGAAACTTGTTTCAGAGCTGCGTTCTAGATTACCAATTAATTTTAATATACTTGAGAAAGTATCTTTATTTTCAGTAGAAGAAACTTTAAAAGCAGTCAAGCCTTCTCTAATCGATATTGCCCAAGAATTCCGAGTGGATGCATCTACAATGGATAGGCTCATGTCTCAATGGAGAAACATAGTGCACATTAAATGGGAACGCACATCTTCCACTGTAGAATTCTGGAATGAAGTAATTGATTACAAAGATGCAGCTGGTAATAACCCCTTTGCAGATTTATCTCAGTTAGCAATATCATTATTATCACTACCTCATTCCAACGCAGAAATTGAACGCGTTTTCAGCCAAATGAATATAGTCAAAACTAAACTTCGCAACCGTTTGTCGATAAAAACTTTAAATGCCATTCTATACGTCAGATTCGGCCTAAAGAGGGCAGGGAAATGCTGCTATTCTTACACAGTTCCGGATAACGTACTGCGCTCTATAGGTACCAAGGAGAGTTATAGTCTTGAGAATAAGGCTTCCACGACGTCTACATGCACATCAGCTGCCGAGCCTGCCGATGAAGACGAAGATATTAACATTTTATTTAGTAACATAGTCGATTAAAACGTAGAATAAATCAAAATTTTGTTGATTAATAAACATTTAAAATTAAATGACGTTGTATTTGACATTGAAAAATGTTAGCTTATTTTCTGGCAATATTATAAAGCAATTAGCATAATTTTGGCAAAATTTTAACATCAGTTTAGTAAGTTTTAGATTCACCTTGTTGGCAACACTGACCGCTTCAGTGAGAGCTTGAGTACGAAATTAGCACAGCTACGGAGAGGTCGCGTTTGTTTGTACTTCTAACTCTCAGCAGTCCGTTAAAGAAATTTCATATTAATTTAAACGACAACAAGTATCATAGTTGCGTGGATACTTTAACTTATTTTTTAAAATCAGTGAAAGTTAAATCACCTGAACGTCAACCTCGTCCCGCGTTACCTCAAGTGGAAGCGAGACGGGCTCTGAATTTACAAATAATTCATCCCTGTCGCACGGCGCAAGGAGCTACGCAACACCACAGTTAACGGAAGAGTACTCGTGACTTCTATTGTCTTCGAGCGCCGGGCCCCAGGTTAGCTGAGTCACCGTAGTTAAAATCAAACTACCGGCCAATTTTTAACTTTTATTCCGGTACTTAACGCTTATAAAATAAAATGGGATATAATTGTGCTGCTTGCACTAAAACAATAAGGACAAGTCAATTAATAAAATGCTCTAAATGCTCCAGCAATTATCATCTCCTTTGCGTTAATCTCTCTGACCCAAAAAAATTTACTGAGGAACTAAAGACCAGCTGGCTGTGTCCATTGTGCAAGGCCGCGGAGCCTAGGAGAGATAATACGAATACCCCGGTGCGAGTATGTGTCACCGAGTGCGACGAACACACAACTTCAAGTAACATTGAACGTGAAGTCTCTCGTAAAATTGCTTCGTCTGCGTCTGCGCCTGTGAGTCCTCTCTTTTCTGTAGCTGACTCTGAATCGCTGTCTTCACTGGTAGCAGAAATTAGATTGCTTCGAGAGGACGTCGGGGAAATCAAATCTCAGATGAAATCTCTGACGGAACACATAACCAAATGCAACGCTCGTCTAGATGAGTATGAAAAAAACTTAGCTGAGTCCATGGAAAGACTTCAACTTGTTGAGCAGCGCACGTCAGTAATAATATCACTGGAGAATACAATAATGCAATTACGTGAACAACAAAGTGCTCGCGCGCAATCTCACCTAAGGAACGATATTGAAATTGCGGGAGTCAACGAAACGGCTAATGAAAACCCTACGCATATTATTCAGGTTATAGCTCAGAAAATCGGTATGACACTGGAAGACAAGGACTTGGACTACGTCACCCGCGTCGGACCACTGCGCCGAGACCAGGACAACCCGTCAAACGATGACTTGTCCAGCAAACTTCCTCGTCCCTTGGTCGTCCGGTTCCTGAGGCGCCATCAAAGAGACGAATTTCTAAAAGCGGGAAAAAGCAGACGGAACTTTAATTGCTCGGATATCGGAATAAATGGTACTCGGAGAATAATATACTTCAATGAGCGTCTAACACAAGAAAAACGTCAATTATTTCGTTCTGCGCGACACCGCTGTAAAGGCTCCGGTTTCAAATATTGCTGGATCAAAAATGGGTCTCTCTACGCCAGGAGACAGGAAGGTAATCCAGCGATCACTATCAAGAACATGGACGAGCTGCTCCGCTATGTTAACCCCACCGGCCCAGGGGAAACTTCTGATTGACAGCTTATTAGAACCGGCTAAAGATGTCAACTGTTTAAATTTACTTCATTTAAAAATAATATTTTGGGCTTTTCTATTTATCTACTTGAATTCTTTTAATAATAATAGTTTTACTCTACTAAAGATAATTTATAATGTACCTCTACACTGGCTATACACACTTTCACACTCACACATAATATACTTGCACACATTATTGAAAACTCACACACACACATTCACACTACGCGAGAATATGACCTTTAATTCTATATTTACAAAAAGAATGACACAATATTTTCTGAATTTTTATCTTGCATTATTTCTATATTATCAATATGGCTTTACTTAGTGTAACTAATGATTTAGATGAAACCATTTCAATTGATTGTCATTCATTCGACTCACCTGAGTTATGCCGAGCCTTTTTATCTTCTACTGACCTTAACTTTAAGATTCTTTCATTTAATGTCAGAAGTATTCAGTGTAACCTCGACAATTTTGCTATCGCGCTGCAGCGATTGGACTCAGAAGTGGATGTCATTGTGTTGACTGAGTGCTGGCTTTCTGAGGACTCATTAATAGACCTTCTACCAGGCTATAGCGCATTTCGGTCAATAAAACAAATGAACAAAAACGGTGGAGTAGTAACTTATGTAAAAAATGTACATAAAGCAGATGTTGCCTATCCCATCATCCATGATGCTGATAGCATGCTCGTGACTGTTAATGACAATATAGCCGTACTTGGCATTTACCGTTCTCCCTCAACCTCTTCTATCGAACCTATGATTCACTCATTGGATCGTGTCTTAGACTCCTTGAAGAGCAAACCAATTGTTGTGGTGACCGGTGACTTAAACATTGACATCTGCAAACCTTCCAAAAACCAAGTGCCTGACTACTTATGCCTTATGGCGTCGCACAGTTTGCTACCTGCTATCACTATTCCTACAAGATCGAATGCGTGCTATGATCATATTTTCATTAAATCAAACTCTAAATCTATAGGTCTAGTATGTAAGTCATCAATAACAGATCACGACATCGTTATTTCTGGCTTGTCTCTTGGGTCTAAGAGAGACCTCAAAGATAGTCCTCGGTGGCGATCTAAAATAGATTTTGACGCTGTAGCAGCCGAAATAAATGACGCTGACTGGACAAATTTGATGAAGGAAACAACCGTAGATGGCTCCATTACACTACTATACGAAATAGTCAATAATATTATTAAAAAACATACAAATATAATTAAAATAGGCCGTAAATTCGTAAATATTAAACCATGGATAACTCCTGGATTGATAAGATGTATGAGGCAGCGAGACAAGCTCCATAAGGAGGCCAAAGCCTTTCCTGGTGATTTGGATAAACATAAGATTTATACCAGATACAGGAATTTTTGCAACAAACTTCTCCGCAAAGTTAAATCTGAGTATAACAGACAGCAACTTGAACAAAGTAGGAATGACCCAAAAAGACTTTGGAAAACAATTAAAAATGTTTGCGAATCCTCTCGCCATAACAGCTCCCCCACAGAATTATTGACTGCATCCGACTCACTTAATCTCTGCAATACTTATTTTACGTCAGTAGGAAAATCACTCTCGGACAATATTCTCACTAGGCTCTCAGAGACCCAAGAATCATTGACTAAATCTTATAGACCCATAAGGTCAGTTGCACAGTCCCTCTTTCTCTATCCTACGGACCCAAACGAAATCTCAAAGGTAATACTTAATTTTAAAAGTGACAGTTCGCCAGGTCTTGATAGGATAACAGCTGCCCTTATAAAGAAATCACTTCCCTCATTAATAATTCCTTTAAATTATATTTTCAACTTGAGTCTATCAACAGGGACTTTCCCAGATTGCTGGAAAATTGCTGCTGTGTCGCCCATTTATAAATCTGGTCCTAAGGATATGCCCGATAACTACAGACCCATAGCGTTACTAAGCGTACTCTCTAAAGCACTAGAGAAAATTGTTAATAATAGGCTTACACCATTTTTAGAAAAACACCAAATTCTGTCAGATTGTCAGTTTGGCTTCAGAGTGGGTAGATCGACCGAAGATGCTGTCACGCTCTTAGCGGATTTAGTCTCTTCCTATGTTGAAAATGGTGTGCGTTGTGTCGGAGTATTTCTCGATTTAGCGAAAGCTTTTGACACCATTTCGATCAATCTGCTCCTGAAGAGGCTGGAATACTCCGGAATCAGGGGAGTCTCACTGTCTTGGTTTAAAAGCTACCTATTAAACCGAAGCCAGTGCGTAAAGATCGGCAATACTGTAAGTTCACAGCTCCCTATTGATTTCGGTGTACCGCAAGGAAGCATACTTGGGCCTACTCTTTTCACGCTGTATATAAACGACCTTCTCCAGTTACCTTTAAAAAATGCTGAAGTAATAGCATATGCTGATGACACGGCTATATTGTTCCATGGCCCTACGTGGGAGCAAGTAAAATGCTTTGCAGAAGCTGGGCTCTCTGAAGTGGGGAGGTTCCTTGACAGTAACCTTCTTACATTAAATGTCAAAAAGACAAAGTTCATAGCATTTTCCAAAACTACAGTCTCAAGTGCTCCCCGGGACTTTATAATAAGAATTCATACTTGCTCACGTGATCCTACCTGCTCAAACAAAAACACCTGTAACTCAATTGAACGTACACCTACTCTTAAATATCTTGGTATTACATTAGATGAAAACCTAAATTACAAAAAACACCTTTCGGATCTGGCTGGACGTGTTAGGAGACTCATATTTATAATGAAAAAGCTTAGAAACTGCACACCATCTGATATCCTAAAAATGATCTACACCGCTCTCTGTCAATCGATAATCCAGTATTGTATCTCCGTCTGGGGCAGTGCAGGGAAAAGTTTCCTAATACAGGTGGAGAGAGCTCAGAGAGCGCTAATTAAAGTAATGCTTAACAAACCCTTCCGTTTTCCAACTGACACCCTGTATGAGGAATTTAAAGTTTTACGGGTCCGCCATCTATTTGTCCTTAGTGCAACGATCAAAACCCATAAAAATATTAGACGTCGTACGGATTACCAAGACATAGTAGACAGACGCACTTACAGGATCCCTATTCTCAGAACCCAATCTGAAATGGCCAGACGTAGTCCTAACTTTTCACTTCCGAACACCTATAACAAAGTCTGTAAAAACTGCGACATCAAAAACTGTACCGCTTTTGTATGTAAGAAGATAGTAAAGAAATGGCTCCTTACTCTCTCATACAGTGAGGTAGAAGATTTAATTTAAGTAGGTTTTCCGTGCATCCTAATACAATAATAATAAAACTTTCTCCCCCCACAAAAAGACTCGCACATACACACACACAAACACGCGCACGCACACACACACATACACACGCACGCACACACAACACACACACACACACACACATACACACACACACACACACACACATACACACACACACACACGGCCAATTGTACTGTATTTTGATTTATATTATTTTGTTTTTTAAGTATTTAAAATAGTTAGGTATATAAATGTGCCAAACACTTGCCATGCTCCATAAACCGTAGTAGTAGTAGTTAACATTATTTCTAGTAATTCGTGCTCTTGAGACCCAAGATACAGACTCTCGAGTCTAGTTTGGGCCTCGCTGGAAAATTATTTTAGGATACCAAGTTTACTTGTGCATTGTATCACTTTAAATTGTAACCTTGTGTTTATGTTTTTGGCAATAAACTTTCTTTATCTTTATCTTTATCTTTATTACTGTGTATCCACAACCTGACTGCCGAATTCGAATGTGCCCTAAATCCATACATTCCATATAGCACATTTATTGAGCAATAAAATTATATTATTTATTATTCGAACTTTAAATTCATTGCCACTTCAAAAAATCCATTTATATTATATCGCGAAAATTTTAAAAATAACTCCTAATATTTTTGAACCTGCTTTGTAAAACACTAGCTTCTGCCCGTGGCTTCACTTTCATTGTACCCGGACAAGAAATGGCTTATATGTATTATGTGAGCTTTGTTTTCTATCTGTAGGCGAACTTAGATAGAAAACTGAGCTTATTTTCATATTTTTATCATATCGATTACCTCAAAGTTTTTAATGTACTATACGAGTAGTTTGTCTTTGTAAATAAGTCTAAAATAATGTTATGTCTTTTTTTACATTACTATTACAGGTAAAAGTAAGTAAGTTACTCTAGTGACGGAGGTTTTAGGCCACCTAAAGGCATGTCATGGCGTAACGACGTAAAAGCCGGGACCGACAATTCAATTACAGGTAAAAAAATGACATTGTTCTATGTTTAATTTCATTTACACACAAACATACAAACATCCTCACAGACTTTCACATTTATAATATAAGTAGGATAGCGTGACATTTATTTTTAATTCGACCTTGAGACAGACGAGTATGATGGAAGGTTGACGACTGCCAAGTAAGTAATGTAGTGAGCCTCAGGCTGGAAATAAATATTGTATGGGTCCTATCGCTGTTTCTGAAATGTCTCGAGTTGCTTTAGGTCTATTTTATAATACCTTCTTAGCTATTTGTTCTGTGAGCACTGGTGGTCTATTTAGTAGTGGCGCGCTTTCTGATCCTAAAGTGGCGGATTCAAATCCGGTCGTGTACCAATGGATTTTTCTGTGCGAAAAATTTATGTGCGCTATACCAGTATTCTCAAACGGTGAAGGAAAGCATCGTGAAGAAACCCGTGGCTTAGTCAGCTCCGCACGTATTGACCATGTCTTTCCTGAGGACAAGGCCGACTAAGCTGAGAGGATGGAACAGGCGCTGGGCAAGCCTACTCCATCTTAATTTATCCCGGGCACTACAGCGTCCCGTTTGCGAAGGTAAAAGTTGCCTGCTGACGCTGTATAAAAGGCCTTTATTTATTTTTTTAGCTATTCGCACGATACGTCAACTTGCCTCGAAGGAACGTGAACTCTTTCTTCTGGCAGCTTTTTGTGGCCGACAGACTTGTCTATGAATGATTTCAAGATTGAGATAACTGACTGTTCAAGTACTGAAGCCTGAAGCGTTGGTTCAGTACCCACTGGACCTTCCTAATTGGACCTTACCTACACTGTAAGACCTATTCGACCTCCTATTAAAAACATGGTACCCACTGGACCTTCAAAATAGCAACGTACCTACACGATAGGACTTATTCGACCTCCTATCAAAAACATGGTACCCACTGGACCTTCGTATAGAACCCATTGGATTATTTGGCTCTTTTCTTTTAGAACTTTACAGTACAGTGCGTTAATGTAAATTTCAGCATAGATTTTTGACACATGTCGAGCTAACAGTGAGTAAAATTTAGCTTGATTTACGAATAATGTTCTTGAATACGTGTCATGCATTATTAAATAAAACTGGTCAAGTGCGAGTCGAATTCGCATCGATGGATTCCGTACCATCGTACATCTACATAAATGTTTCTTTTATGCCACCTATTATAGGTGGCACGTTCGCTATTAAAATCAATCAAAAATGCAAAATTAAACACGTCTTTTCTATGAGGAATGAAGGGGTCATTTTAAATTTTATTATTATTTTTGTTAAAACCGTTAATTTAAGATCATTTGAAAAAAAAAATACGTACAAAAAGTTACTCGACCCATCCAATTACTGACCACTAGGCGCGGTCAGTAATTGGTCAGTAGTTAACTTTGACGATCGATTACGAACGTAAAATTTTCCTTGTATAGGAACATTTTTATTTTATTTATTTTCATACAAGAAACATTTATTTTTGCTAAAGTCATATTAAAAAGTATATGTATGATGGTACGGAACCCTTTGTGTGCGAATTCGATTCACACTTAACTGGTTTTATTAAATTCAACAAGCATACGTTTATTTATAGATTTCGATGCTTTGACGACGAATTTGTATCTGTTGGGATTTAAGCATATAAACATCGACCTAGCATACGAGCCTGATATATGTAGTTAGGCGAATAGCGTTTCTTTTTGTTGACGGCTCCTTTGGCCTAGGAAACTAAGGCTTAAGTAATACGAAAAGGCACCTATAAAACTATGTGGCTTCGAACTCACATCAAGAATGCAGCAACAATAATGTCGCCTTGCTAGAGTCCGCTGTCAAATTAGCTGAGTAGCCGTTGAAATAACGAGAGAAAGCGCCTTGAATATTAAACGTGTTTATAATACCTTCCGAGAAAATGTAATGGAGAAGTTTCATTCCAGACTAACTGGGAGTTTTTTCTTTAAATAATTAAGACAGTAACTTTTGCTGTGTCAGTTGCTGCGTAACTTCTGGAGCTACGACGTAGGCATGCTACGATTAGCGTAGAAAAAAGTGAATTGGATTTACTTATAATGCTAACTGCATTATAAGTAAATCCAATTCATCATCATCATCATCTTCCTGCCCTTATCCCACTCTGTGTGGGGTTGGCGAGAGAGTTTTGAGTAAGGTGCTTTATGACCGGCCGCCTGCCTGACGTCAACCCTCCTTGGGAATACTAGCCATGTAATTTACATCTGATGCTGTCTGTACTTACTGCAATCTATTTAATCATAGTTTGGTATGATGTAGTGAATATCATATTTACATGTCAATTATATTTGTAATTGTTATTGATATTTTTCTGTATGCATTATTTTGTTATTTCTATTATGTCAGATTTAGTTTAGGAAAATAAACGGCAAAATCAACGCTTTTAATTATTCACAAATAGCTGCCAGCTGACTGACTGAGCAACCTCAAAAGAGGCAAAATCTTACTTAGTCAGAACCTTCCTCGACCGAGGAATACGCGCAAACTGCAAGCGAGGCACGTCCTGTGAAAGTCCCAGACTATTCATAAAATGATATTCAGTGCAATGAATAGAAGAATAGAAAATTCCACATACAACAATACAACGATCGAGTTAAGCTTACAGATTTTTTTCATATTTCATCCCCAAATCAGAATACAATACCGTTCTTTTGGAATTCGCAAGAATACGTTTCATTTTCCAAATGCAACATTTGACTCGAGGCCAAGGAAAACAGGCGTCATCGTGTGCTCGGTTCATTGTCTATCTGACCTTAATCTGACGTTTTTTTTGCTGCGAGTTTGTAGCAATGTGGAGATATACGGGAGCTTACTTGTGGCGGGAACTCCTTTGAAACTAAGATCTCGCGTGCTTATAATTGTGTGAACATCCAGTCTAATCTAAACTACCAAGAAATTGTAACTCCAACTACTAAGCTGTCTCTAAATACTTTCTCATTATTTTTAATAACCCATTGTGTACTTTACAAAAAAAAAAACATTTTTATATATTTTTTTTAGATACGGTTTTTGATTATAAATTGACCTAGAAAATCTAAATGATTTAATACAAATATAATTTACAATATGAGCTGAATCAGGCGAGCTATCTATAGACAGTTTGTAACGGTCTTTAGATAGCCCGACTGTTTCTTTTGTATATAATTGTTATTTTTTCCTACGTATGATACATAATACCCAGACACAGAACAAACATGTTTATCACTCAAAAAATTACTCCTTAATAGAAATCGAACCCACAATCTACTGCTCAACTTTTTTCATCATATTCGCAATGAAAAAAGTTCAAGAAAATACTTGACCGACTAAAATCACGCTAGACAAAAATTTAATCTTTTACCAGCGGTTTTATCTGGTATTTGCAACCATATGTTTCCATTGTCTGCTACGTGACAATAGGCCCCGCGGCGCGCCTGACACCTGACGGCTGCCGTGACGAAGAAGATTATTGGCACTGTAAATCAACCAGATTGGACCGTTCGTGTACCGATATATCACCTCGCCGGCGTTTAGCCGTGGGGTCGAAAGTGCCAATTTTTCGGACATTGCCGTCAGATACGACCTTTGGCTTTGATCATGTTTATAAATCACTGGGAGATTGAGATTGCCGTGTCGAAGATCATGTTGAAATTCTAAGGAATACTGGTCTCACAGCTCAGTTGCTAGAAGCTCTACCTCCTGCGTAGTAAGTTGTGGGTTCGATTCCCATTCAGGAGAATTTTTTTGAGTGATAAACATGTTTGTTCTGTGTCTTGGTATTATAATGTATCATACTTACGTATTTAGGAAAATATAACAATTATATACAAAAGAAACTGTCGACCTATCTAAAGACCGTTACAAACGGTCTATAGATAACTTACCTGATCCAGCTCATATTGTAAATTATATAATGTGAGTTTCTTTTTGTTAATAAAATGTATTTATGTACCTATACTTACCATTAAAAAAAAGAACTAATTGGTTTGCTAATTAAATTACTTACTTTCTGTGTGCCTGTGCATATGCCAAACGCTATGTTTGGACGTGTCTCTGACTATCCTAATAAAAAATCGTTTCCCTATTACATCTGTATAAAGTATGCTTATTCCAAGAAGCTTGTGATTCATGGTCTAAAAATGAGAAAAGAAACCAAATATAATAATAATATTTCACGGTAATGAAATACTAAAGGGTGCTCACGCTGTTTTCCTCCAAACATTATGTAATCATATTTTTTCTAATAAATAACGGCGAGCTTGCGATAACCATCATTTGGGAGATATTAAAGAGTCTTGAAAACGTTTGAGTATTTTCAACGCGGGGCCGACGACGTTACGGGTGTATCTATGTACTTTAATTTATTTATATTTCTTACAGAAAGAAACACAGCACTAAGAGCACTTTAATAGTACTGGTGATCTAGTGGTAGCGTCTTTGCCGATTCTAAGGTCGTGGGTTCACAGTCGTACACTAATGAGTTTTTTTTACTAATAGTGCACTAAACGGTGATAGAAAACATCAAAATTATAATGAGATCATGCTTTCACCTGACAGTAACTTACGAATATCATCCTTGGACTACATCAGCTAATCCTATCACCAAATCCTTGGACAGTTTTTATTAAATTCAGAAAAATACACCCGCCATTTTGACGCACTCTTTCCTTAGGCTTTTTGCAGTCGTACGTTTCCTTCAAATTGGTTTGTTGTATTCATTTCAACGCAATTATGGGTCACTTTTCGACTCACTTGAGGTTATTTTAGACCATATTTTTGACACTTTACGAACAGTTAATAAGTATTTCTTTTGTTAGCAGTAAGGGCTTAGCGTAAAACCTCGTTCTGGCTCGTCACCATCCTGGCACAAAAGAGTGGTACTAGTGCGACAAGCAAACTTTGCTTTGATACTACTCAATAGACTATCTTAATCTTTGCTTTGCTTTATGTGTATCTTTTTCCCCTCTCATCTTTGTAATGGATTTAGCTGAAACTTGGAATATAATAATTAATGTTACCTGGAATAACCTATAACTAGTATTATTTTTGTTCTTGTCGGTACCACGCGAGAAGTCAGCCATGGATGGATGCTATGAAGTCTATAACATACATTAATATTCCTATTAGGGTAGGCAGAGCCACAAGTAAACATAAGAAAACTTGCAGCTACTTCTGATTTTAATCCTAAGATGGATATGGTGAACCATAGTGACAGGTGATCAGCCAATCGCCCATGTAGGTGGTCCATCATGTCGAAGAGGATACTATCCCTTAGTCGACTTTTACGATATGTTCGGGGAAAGAAGTAGCTGGACTCATTCTATGCTTTTTCTTTACTCCCAGTCCAGCAAAGAAGTAATAATATTGTGCTAAAATTCAGTTATTTTCCAAATTGTAGTAGGTACCTATAAAGTGCACAAAACTCGCCTGTCAATTTTAACACTATTGTTGAGCAAATAAATTGATGTCAGTTATGTACTTACGAACTAGTAGTATGCTCGTATATTTTATATCAAAATACACAAATTGCTGACACGAACAGTTAAATAATACTATGAAACGCAGTATTGCAGCGTAATTGGTCAATTCGTGTTCACTATCTTATTTATGTATGCCTAGTAATTCGGGACCCTGGGTAATTATGCTTCTAGCCTTGTATATGTACAGTATAGAGTACGGTTCTTAAGATTATGACCGTGACAAGTTCAGTTATTTGGAATGTTCTTACTAAACCCACTTCGGACCCACCATACCCTTGGATATACCCCTGGGGGTAGGATGGGACGAAACCATACTACTATTAGTACCTAGTGTTGGGAATTGAAAAATTTTGAATTTGTATTTAAAGTTATTGTTCAACTTAAACAAAAAACTCAGCTCGTAATGCCACTTGCTGTCACCCATCCCAATATTGACCACGCACAACTTTGCATAATTTCAACGATCAATGCAACGTAGATTTAAGATGTTTCCAAAGATCCCCGTGATTTTATAGAATAACTAGCTGCCGCCCGCCGCTTTGCTCGCGTGGTACCCGGATAAAACATAGCCTATTATGTTAATCCAGTACATGTACTATGTATATTCCAAGTTTCATTCAAATCCGTTCAGCCGTTTAGGCGTGATTGAGGCACAAACATCCAAACATCCAAACTCACAAACTTTCGCATTTATAATATAAGTAAGATTTTTTTTACTTTGACTTTGAATCAAGAACATCTAAGTAAGCTACGCCACGAGCGCTTCGAACGTATGTACGTTGATAAGTATTTTCTTTGATGAAATACTGCCGTTATATGACAGTTGCATCTTTTGAGGAGACCGTGCCTTTGTGGACTACAATCAAAGGCTGTGTAGTGAGTGCGTGCAATGTGTACGGACTGATTTGTGGTCTAATGTACACGAGCAAGCGATAAGAAAAATATAACTCTAGAGACATGACCTAATACAATTTCCGTTTAGCATTGCCAGTCGACGGTAATAGGGCTGGCTCATTCCTAGCACAAAGAACTTCTTTGGCCATACAACGCGGAAATGCAGCCAGTGCTCTTGGAACCTTATCGAATTATCAAAATTTAGTATTACTGGGAACAAGTCCTAATACAGCAAATGTCAGAAAAAGCCGACTGATACATGACGACCTCTGTGGCTTGGCGAGCTAATGCTAGACTGAGACGGAAGAGGCGCGGGTTCGATTCTCGCTGCGGGAGAAATGTTTGTATGTTCTGCAAATATTTCTTCCGGTCTGGGTGTTGTAGTATTACGTATTATAAGTATGTATTTACAAAAAAAAGTATATAAGTATTCTATCAGCCATCTGGTGTCCATAGTAGGTACAAGCTTTGCTTAGTTTAGATCTAGATGGCGCTGTGTGAAATGTCCACAAATATTTATTTTTTATTTGATTTGCTTTAATGATTACACCTATACATTGTGTACCTTTAAGGCTGGTATGTTCTATTAAGAACAAAACCTTCAAATAAAGAGATTAAAAAAAGTCATATACCTACAATTTAACGAAATTTAAATGTACGAATAACTAAATATTATAAAAAAAAAGACTTACGCAGAAAATCTGGCGTCCGATGACTTGTGGCAGTGGAACTAGTACCTACGTAGCCAGCCAAAGTTCGGCATGATGTAGGGCATTCGGTTAGCTTGGCTCCGAGTGACAGCCATGAGTTTCTCATTAAACGCAGGAAGGGAATCTCTGATATTGGCAGACGAATATTTATATTCCACTTGCTGCCGCCCGCGGCTCGACTCACGTTGTACCCGGATAAAAAGGAGCCTATATGTTATTCCAGTTCAGTATTATGTATATTCCAAGTTTCATTAAAATCCGTTCTGCCTGATTTAGGCACAAACATACATCGTCACATCCACACATCCTTACGTCCTCTATGTCGACGCTAGCACCTCCAAGGCGCGGGGTGTAAATCTGACCAGCAGTTCCAGCTTCGAAACCTCTAGTCAGAATTTGATAAAACGAGGAATCAGAGGAACATCATTTCACAGGTACATTATACGCTATGTGGGCCAAGAAAGTGGTTTATCCTGTGTAACCAAAACCGCGCTAAGACAAGACATTAGTTACTGTCAGAATATTGTTGCAAGGGAAAATCGACCTTGTTGTTTTATGATGTGCAAATGAACTTCAGCCTTGGTTTTAGACTACATTTTTGACCGACCGTACCTACCCGAATAAAAAGTACCTTGTGTTATTCCAGGTCATAAACTATGTGCATTCCAAGTTTCAGCGCATTATAAGAATAATTATAGTAGAATGGACGGTTAACATTATAACATAGTCTATCTAGTCGTGTCACTCGTTCTATCGAACCAGTGTTGTGAAAAATAAATTTATAATAAAAAATATTTGCGGACTTTTCACACAGCACCATCTAGCCCCGAACTAAGCAGAGCTTGTACTAGTGTTGTGAAAGGTTTTAAAGTGCGCCTCATTTTCTACGGTTCTATGACATGCCCGCCCATGTTTTTTTTACCGTTTTAGTGTCCTGACAGCGCACATCAATTTTTCGAACAGAAGACCCCATTGGTCCACGACTAGGTTTGAACCAACGATCTTAGGATCGAAGGCAGGGCTGCTACCTCTAGACTATCAGTGCTCGATATGAAGATTACAGAAGGGGAATATGTAAAAAAACTTACAGTGGATTTTCAATTGATTTAAGTATTCATAATGATACGATTCTCGTATTCGTTTGAATACCAGAGTTTAATCAGCCAACAATATCTAATTCTCGTAGTTAATCTCTTTAGCTGACTGTACTGCCTACGCAAAACATGGTGTCACCTGCATGATCAATCATGAACCAGACCTCGGTTCATTAGTGTAGGGTAATACCACTAATGCCTGAACTACATCCTTATTCAATAAGAAGGGTCGAATGAGTTATTACAGAGTCGAAATCACGATGAAATGTCAAAGGGTGCAATGTTATTTAGAGTTTTATATCGATTCTTAGTAAAAAAACATTGCCATTTGACGTACATACTGTGTCCTTTTAATCTACACTAATATTATAAAGAGGAAAACTTTGTTTGTATGTTTGTTTGTTTGTACTGAATAGGCTCAAAAACTACTGGACCGATTTTAAAAATTCTTTCACCATTCGAAAGCTACATTATCCACGAGTAACATAGGCTATATTTTATTTTGGAAAAAAATAGGGTTCCGTAAGATATTTGGGTTTTTCGGACACAAGGTGTAAAAAATCAACCAGAAAAGTTACTTATTTTGCGTACGCTGCCTAAACTATAAAAGATAGAACCATAAAATGTTCTAATTAATTGTAGATCTTATAAATATCTACAAAAAAGTCCGCGACACACTATACCCATCTATGTCGAGTGAGGCACAGCAACCATTTTTTTATTTAAAAATCTTGAATTTTTTTTGGACTACATTTAAACGCGTTTATTTTACTCATGCTATTAATCCTTATCAAAATAAATGATTTCATCACTAAGAACAGTTTATGGAGATAATATTTGGTCTTGAATGATTAAAATTGGACGTTTGGTTTTGAAGTTATGGCGAAATTAAAATATTACGATTTCTGCTGCACGGCCCGTTGCGAAGTGGGCGTCACCAAGGCGGGGGTGCGCGTGCGGGAGGGGAGTTTAGATCTATGAGTAAGGTACCCGCGCGGCTCAATCGCGAGGTCGGCTCCCTACGCAGCGGTCGTGCGCGAAGTCTATATAGTATAAAAATGAATCGCAAAATGTGTTGGTAAGCGCATAACTCAACAACGCCTGGACCAATTTGGCCAAATCTTTTTTTTAAATGTTCGTTGAAGTTCAAGGATGGTTTTTACGGCGAGAAAAATTAGAATTATTGCTGGAAAAACCCTAAAAATAGCCCTTTTCTTTTTCCCATACAAATGATTTGTAACTAAAACGTAGTCAATTTGAGCTTTATTGCTATGGTATAAAGTTCATATTAAATTACAAGCACTTGAATTATTAATTTTAAGGCGATACGAAGTTCGCGGGGTCAGCTAGTGTTTGAATAAATAGGGGAGTGGTCTGATTTTTACTGAATAAAGCATTAAGTAAAATGTTTGTCGTATACTAATGTTCTACTGTCATACTGCGATTGGGCATTACACAGTGGCTTCTTGTTGAATAGCATGAGGGCTAGAGAGGTGAGTCATATTCAATTTTTCGTTAAATGTAATGTAGTTGATTTTAATCGTAGATCAACCGGTTATCCAAGCAGTTACTTTAACAATGAGTATCAACTAAGTACATGGAAGTCAACGAAGCGGCTGAAGTAATTTCAATGCGGCAATTGAATTCAACGAGGCAACTAAAAACAAGCGACGATTATTTCAAAAATTCAAAGTGACCATTGAATCCGACCAAGTAACTGTGAATCCTTAATTTTATTATGATAATTAAATTAAAAATAAATTAAAATTTACGAAGCATCTGATTCACGAATCGTTGATGTCAATAAGATCATTGAATTAAATGAACAAAACAACACAAAATACATTTATATATTCAACTAGCATAAATCTTACTTCATTATAAATGCGAAAGTTTGTGAGTTTGGATGTTTGGATGTTTGTGCCTCAATCACGCCTAAACGGCTGAACGGATTTGAATGAAACTTGGAATGTACATAGTACATGTACTGGATTAACATAGGCTATTTTTTATCCGGGTATCACACGAGCGAAGCCGCGGGCGGTAGCTAGTAACATATAATTTTGTAACTAAAGTAAGACACAAGCCTCGAAAAAAAATGATTAAACAAAATAAATTTACTATTTTTTTTGTCAATAACGGTTAGCAGTTAACTCATTGTTGAATGAAAAGTAGCTAACTAAAACAGTTCAATTCAACGTCCCTCTCTAGTGCGAGCTAAATTCATTCATCTAGCAGAGGTAATCCATAGCGCGGCCGCACCGACCGGCCTATACAAATTAACTGCGATTACGTCTCATGCTACCTTTGGGTCGCGTAGGTGGTATTACCTATTAGGTATAATAATTGTCCTTGCCATGTGTCAATTTGACATTATATACCTAGTATGAAATGACCGTACATGTTACGGTCAAGTTGAGTCTCCCTTAATGACTTTTGTTTTTTATTTCTCAAACCTCTATCGTATTACCGTTTCAAAATTTGTCAACATCGACATTGGCAAAATTGTGGCAAACACAGCTGCAGAGGCCAAAAAATAAAAGAAGAAGAAGAAGAAGAAGAACAAGAATAAGATGTTACGGTCATGTCATCTAACTTATAAATGCGAAAGTTTGGATGTTTGGATGTTTGTGCCTCAATCACGCCTAAACGGCTGAACGGATTTGAATGAAACTTGGAATATACATAGTACATGTACTGGATTAACATATAGGCTATTTTTGGTCCGGGTACCAAGCGAGCGAAGCTGCGGGCGGCATCAAGTACTGTATATAATGTCAATGGAAGTCTTATCAAATTAAGACGTATTGGCAATTCTAAAAATACGTAAAAAGAAAATTGGTAGGTACGTTACTTTTTAGGTAGTTATTTGGAGCAATTATTATTTGTCTAGAAATTACAGCTTATTTTATTCGATTTGAATCATATATCATTATCATTTTTCTGTCCTTATAGCACCAGGTTGGCTCAGCACAACATATTTTCCTCTTCCATCTTCTATCACTCGTCATCTCAGTACTCACTCTCTTCATACGCATGTCCTCTTTCACACGATCCATCCATCTTTTCTTATGCCTTTCTCTGCCTGTATATCCATCGATTTGAGTCATAAATAAATTGCTATATTGTATGAAAAAAATCGAATACCATTTAAACAGGAATAATTTATATCACTAAATGTTAAATGATTAATCATTTTCACTTGTGATACCACATTATACAAAGTATAATTATATTTAAGTACACTTTTATTATTTAACGGTCGGCAAACGTTTGGCGTTGGCTGTTTGCTTTGTTGTACAAAACAGCGCGATTGCTTGTAATGTGGGTTCTGAATTAATATCCGAACGTGTAGATGACAACAGAGTGCATTGTACCTGCAACGTTTAGTCATTCCCACCACGCCCGGTACTTTGAAATAGGACTAAAGGGGAATTAGTAAAAGAAATACACGATGTCCCTTTTATTTTACAAAGCAAATTAAATTTATTTTATTCACAAAGAAATATGCAAGTAATATTATAGAGGTATTCATAAAAAATAGGTAGGCAGGTAAAAATAGGTAGGTATCTGAAGATTTTCTTGCCCACTTTCTGTTTAAAGATTTTCACGAAAGGCTTATCGGTGTTAACATCGCTGTATTTGTTATCAAAAAAATGAGTGTGATTTTACAGCTGTGCACAGTCTAATACTTATTTTATAACGCCTACGCTCGTATTGGCTATGACGAACGACGTGCAAGAGGGTTCGAGTCTTGCTGCGGCAAAAATATTTGCATGTTCTGTAAATATTTCTTCCAGTTCTGGCTGTTCTAATATTATGTGTTAAAAGTATGAGTTTACAAAAGAAAAGAGCATACAAGTATTCTATCAGTCATCTAATTCCCATAGTACAAGCTTTGCTTAGATAACGCCGTGTGAAATGTCCACAAATATTTATTTGACATCTATGACGTAGGACCGAAGATCGCATTTGCTTTTAATCGACCCGGGTCATATCCTGCTCACTCTTTTTTGGAACTGCAGGTAATCCATCCGTCTATCCGCAAGGACTACGATCGCCGAGCCACTGGACTCAGATAGATAGATAGATAGATAAACACTTTATTGCACACAAACATAAAAAGAAACAAAAACTGTACAATGGACGGCCTTATCGCTAAGAGCGATCTCTTCCAGGCAACCTTTGGATGGAGAGGATAAAAACAGAGCAGAAAGACGGCGGTGTACAAAAAGTTAAAAAATAAATAAATAAACTCAGCGCTTTGGAGCCTGCCTGGCAAAGTAAGTGGCTTAAGAAGTAACGCTTGACATGAGTAGGTATGTTCTGTTTACTTTTTCTGTCATAACTCCTGATACGAATAGCAAACATTTCCTTTGCTTTCACGTGTCAACGCAGGCACGACAGAACTTGCTAGCTTTGCTAAGAGCGAATGCCACGTCCCATTGGCGCAGTATTTAGGATCAGTGCACTGAGGGCATTTGCGGCGTGAATGCCCAAAAATTGCATTTAAAACTGCAGTTAATTGAGGAAACATGTAGGTAGACCGGCAGTCGTTAGTAAAACCAAAAGCACTCTCTAGTAACTCGCATGAACTAAGCTTTTTCGCGCTCAAGGACCGAACTTTTTGTAGAAGCTGATTTTGTTTTAGGGTTGGCATACACAAAGCTACCCTTGAATCAAGGTCTATATATTATTCCTACTGTGATGATTTTACCAGGAATAGTGAAATATGTAAATAGATTGATTTTGAAGTGGCTTCAAGGTTACATTTCGAAAAATTGAAATTTTTTCACACAAATATTTTTAAAGTATTTTCCTGTAAATATATATATATGTCAGGATCGTAGCAAATGGAGATCCGTGATCTCTGCCTACCCCTATGGGAAACAGGCGTGATATTATGTATATAAAAAACTTACTTATTTAATACTTACATACTGAATCTTATTTCATGATTAGGAATTGCGTTTAAGTATCCTTTATAACATGATGGACCATTTATATGGGCGATGGGCTGATCACCTTTCACCAATGGTTCATCAGATCTTGAGACTTTGCTGCAGGTTTTCTTATGATTAATTGTGGCTCTACCCCATCAAGAATACGGGCGTCATAATAATATTAATGTATGTATTCATATGTATGTATGTTTCCCATAGGCAAGGCAGAGAAAACGGCCCTCTATTTACTACGTTTCTGACTTCTTTCTCTGCATTCACTCTCATTAAATTCTTGAAGTGTTAGATACAAATGCAAATCCCCGGTTATCCGCCAGAAAACCAAAAACATTTTGGACGCCTATTTCTAACACAAACTATAGAAAGAATATGTTTCTGAATAGAGTATGCAGTTATTACAATGATAATTTAGCAGATATTATTGATATTTTCAACGCCACTTTGCCTAAATTTCGAAGAGAAGTCATGTCAAGCTTTGCCGCCAAATTATGATTGTTTTTTGATTTTATTTGTTTGTTTTTTTTTCTTGTGTTTAAGTTTAGTTTTATTATTTCTTGTTTATTACTCTGTTCACTAGCTTTTAATGTAAAATTTAACTGTGGAAACTTTATTGGTTTATGTGTTGTTTAAGTGTGTATTTTTTAATTGTATGGTACTGTTTGTTTCCCAAATAAAATAAAATAAAAATGGTAATTGGCATATTACAAGTTTTATTAAAAAAAATTAATAAACGACCGTCACATAACAGCCACCGACTTCACAAAGCCGTTTAAATAACAACCCAATCGAAACTCAGCATTCACATTAGGCCAGCTAGCACAAATACAATGATATAAATGCATTATTATGTTAATGCTGCCGAAACAGCTTTCAATATTGACATTGGATAACACCAGCCAATAATTGTATTGGCTCGGATTCTCTTGTACATAACTGTGTTTCATTTCGTGATAAATGTGTGGATGCGCCCGCGATCAAACGACGTTGGAGCTTACGGCCCTGAGCGATCCAGAACATTCAAATTATTAATCATGACGACCTCGGTGGTGTGGCGGGCGAGTGCTTGGCTGAGACGCAAGAGGTGCGGGTTCGATTCCCGCTACGGGAGAAATGAAAATGAAAATGAAAAAATATTTATTTACAGCAAAGCAAACAAATTTACAGTAAGTATATAGTTACATGGGGTGGTTCTTACTTTACTGATAGAGCACCTAATCTGGTGCAGTTGCCTATGATACCCACACTAGATAAGTATCTGTATTGTGGGTGTCTGTACGATTATCAATAAGTTTCTATGTTCTGCAAATAATTCTTCCGGGTCTGGGTGTTGTAGTATTATATAAGTAGATATTTACAAAAATATATGTATAAGTATTCTATGAGTCATCTGGTTTCCATAGTAAAAGCTTTGCTTAATTTGGGGCTAGATGGCGCTGCGTCTAATGTCCACAAATATTTCTTATTTATTTTTATTATTAAAGGAGGACTCGTCTTCCGAACTCAAGGTCGTAACAGCAAAACTCATTGGTGCACGACCGGATTTGAACCGACATTACGGTCTTAAAGGAAAGAGAATTCTCCACTGGTATCTCCTACGCCTCCACTTTTACAAGTTCATGGATTGTTCCAACCATTAATTCTGTGGATCACGAAACGTGATTCATGACAAAGGAAATTTTTGGTATCATTCGAATATTTCAAAGTCCTAGCTAGGCAGTTCTTTGATGTTTAAATTTATCCCTATAAAGCTTTGGTAGATTTTTCCTGGAAGCAATATTTGATGCTTTATCAACTTTCATGATCGAATAAAAATATTTCCGCCCGTTTTTAAAGTAAGGTATTGTTTTTGGGGCGTATGCTTAGAACATCAAATCAGCTTTGTTATGTAAATATTGCATGACAGTTCCTCTGGCTGTCATTATAGTCCTCGGAACAATAAATTGTTCCAAACTTCCAAGCTATAGCCCAAACGGCTGAACAGATTTCGACAAATGAGGTTTCGTTCGTTCGTTGAGTGACATACCCCAGAATACTCAAACGCGACTCAGAGTTGAGCACGTCTCAACTCACGGTTTTTTGACTGTTTCTGATGAAAATCTGTCAAAAAATCGTCATTTGAGACGTGCTCAACTTTGAAATGCTTTTGAGTATTCGGGGGTTAAGCACAAATATTAGGAAATTTAAACGATTTATAAATGTTTCGACAAAAAAATGACGTTGCTGTGGTAATGCGCGATCCGTCGTCCGTCAGTAGATTATTGGAATCAGGTAATAGACACAGTCATTAAGAAACGCTACCGCGCAACTTGTAGCATGATTATGTCACCCTTTTGTCAATGCTTGGCAAAAACTTGCTCTATTTGCGGACTGGCCGCATATGCCTCATATGCCTCGTGTGCTTTTTGCCATACAAGCTTTGTTTAGTTTGGGGTTAAATGACAATATTTATTAATTTGTCTAATTTCAGAGCAGTGTGTGTGATACAAAATACATGTGAAATAGTCAACGGTCTAGTATAGGGGCTGACAAATGACGTCCGAATATGAGGCCAGTGGCGGACAATGATAAAGTCACCAGTAACAAATGGCAACCCGCTGCAATGCCAGTCGTGATTTGAGGATTACGATATATTATTACCCAACACTATCGCTCGACGACAAGCGGAAAGGCTTGACACGACACGTGGTAGAACGCTAGATAGGATATGCTTTATTGCGCTACATTTTGAACTTGACGACCTTGGTGGCGTGGCGTATATAATAAATATGCATGCATGTGTATTATAATATTACAACACCTAGACCAAGAAGAAATATTTGCAGAACATACAAATATTTCTAACGTAACAGGACTCGAACCCGCGCCTCTTGCGTCTCAACCGAGCACTCGCCCGCCACACCATCGAGGTCAACCACACCATCAGGAATATAGTTTGTAAGCATGAATTACTACAAGTTGACATCGACTACGGCCGTTCGTGTTTAGTTTCTGTGATTGTGTCAGTGACGGCTTATACCCAGAACTCCAATTTACGCTATGGTTATGGTCCGACAGCTACTGGACCGGATACTGGGCAGACAGCTAATCATGATTAATTCACGAAGGATTTTGGACACAATTCAAATAAACGGTGAAAATCGTCTCTATTAAATAGAAAGTCATAATCTAGAATTAAAAATATTTAGGGCTACAGAATAAGTACTCAATCCGATCGATTCATTAAAGTTTTGGACGCAATTCCCTAACGGTGAAGAAAAACATTGAGTTAAAAACTCATAATGCGGAATAAAAAAATATACAAGTTATGTTCTTAAAAGATAAGCTTGGTTTAGTGCGTTCTCCACACTAGTTGTTTTTGTTTCGTTATCTCAAAGCATAATTTTATACAGCTTTATTTATACAACGGCAAAAGTCGAGTTTAATAATAAGCTGCAACAATACCGATGTAAATGGGACCCATTCTACTTGAAATGCTGGCTCAAAGAGCTCGGAGAAACAATTTAAGTAATCGCTGAGATACCGAGGCTTGGGTGAATCAATGGCCATTCAGATAGACTCTATACACCGGCAACTACAGTGCAAATAGTTGTTCCGATAAAGTTGATGAATAATTTGATCAATTTTGCTTTATATGCCGGCTCAAGTAGCTTGTGGAAACAAATTTAAGTAATCGCTGAGATACCGAGGCTGAGTGAATCAATGGCCATTCAGATTATACTCGACTAGCAGCCGCCCGCGGCTTCGCTCACGTGGTACCCAGATAAAAAGTACCCTATGTCCCATTCCAGCACACGTAGGTACCTACTATCCTCATTATTCATTATAATATAGTGTACGCTAAACGATGACTAAAGTATTGCCATCTCTTACCATTTCATAATGACAAACAGTGACAGGGCTAACTTTAAGCAATGCCTAACTTTAGCGAACGAATATGAATAATAGGGTATGTAAGTATATTCCGTAGTTTTTGCGTGAAAGAGTAACAAACATACCTAAATCTAAAAATTAAGAAATTTCGGTGAATTTAGGAAAAATTTTGAGAGTTAGGTAAACTTTTCAAAACGCAACGATAGCGCGTTCTTGGATTTGATCAGAATTAGCAGCGACATCTAGTTATCAGACGTAGAATTACGTCAGAACTCCATGAATAATCAAGATTGGAAACTTATTAGACCAGTAATAATTTATGCTTCCTTTCACAGGTAATTTGACATTGACAGTTCCTTTTCCATATGTTTTGTATTATCTATTACTAATCTGTGTGTATCATCGCTGTCATTATCTACACTAATATTATAAAGAGGAAAACTTTGTTTGTTTGTTTGTACTGAATAGGCTCAAAAACTACTGGACCGATTTTAAAAATTCTTTCACCATTCGAAAGCTACATTATCCACGAGTAACATAGGCTATATTTTATTTTGGAAAAAAATAGGGTTCCGTAAGATATTTGGGTTTTTCGGACACAAGGTGTAAAAAATCAACCAGAAAAGTTACTTATTTTGCGTACGCTGCCTAAACTATAAAAGATAGAACCATAAAATGTTCTAATTAATTGTAGATCTTATAAATATCTACAAAAAAGTCCGCGACACACTATACCCATCTATGTCGAGTGAGGCACAGCAACCATTTTTTTATTTAAAAATCTTGAATTTTTTTTGGACTACATTTAAACGCGTTTATTTTACTCATGCTATTAATCCTTATCAAAATAAATGATTTCATCACTAAGAACAGTTTATGGAGATAATATTTGGTCTTTGAATGATTAAAATTGGACGTTTGGTTTTGAAGTTATGGCGAAATTAAAATATTACGATTTCTGCTGCACGACCGCTGCGTAGGGAGCCGACCTCGCGACTGACCGTGTCTTTCCTGGGTAGGCTTTTTGCAGCGGTAACCGACATCCACGCGGGCGGAGCCGCGGGCGACCGCTAGTGTCAAAATAAAAGTATTCTATTTTTCATGAATAACATACCAAAAATAAAGAATTTACAGGTAATTATGACATCAACTAAATGAGAAAAATCGGCTCTTTAATTTGATATAGGTTATGTGCAGTTTTAGACCAAAAATTGATTCCAGGTTTTCATCCCTTTTCACCCCTTTAGAGGTTGAATTTTGAAAAATCCCTTATCTCTACGTCCAGCGGTTTAGGCTGTGCGTTGTCTGTCAGTCAGTCAGTCAGTCAGTCAGTCAGGACAAAGACTCTTATAATATAAGATACACCGGCAACTGTAGTGCAAGTAGTTGTTCCGATTAAGTTGACATTACGCCATTACAGTAACATTATCTTACCTGTCTTATCTTTCTGTCAATACTCGTAAAAGTATTAGAAGTGATATAATATAATATGCGACTACATGTATTTTTCCCTTGAAAATTCATGTCATTACATTTGAAGTTGCTCGTGTGCAATAATTTTATTCCTATTTAATGGAATTCTTCAGATTAAAACTAGACTGAAGAAAACGAGACAATAGTTTGTTAGTGCATTCTATAGTATGCAATCTGTTCCGGAATTAAAAATAAAAGGACGCTAGGAGGGCTTTGTTTTATAATCATGTCTTTTGTTTTTATTTTATTTCAAGCTTTTTACTTGCTACTTTCGATGGTGTCGCTGTTATTATTTTTCATATTTTTTATTCGATCACAATGCCTATAAGATATTAGGTTTGTAGGAAATTGATGTCTTAAACATGAACGGCATTGGGTTGATCACCTGTCACCATGATTCACCATATCTTGCGACTTTAAATCAGGAGTGTCTCCAAGTTTTATGATGTCTAAGAAGGTTTGAAAAAACCGATCAGTTGTTTTTTCAGTCTGAAAATTGTTTGTGCACTCTGATGGTGAAGGAAGAACTTGCGAGAAAACCGGTATGTCGTGAAACTTAAAAAAATATTTTTTCAAATAATTTCTAAACCGAACTCAATTAATTTTTCATCACATTTTCCGACGAAATAAATGCCTACCTTTTCTATTATTATACATTGTTTATTATTGCTAAAATTTTCCTTGTCCATCCATTTAAGTCACTGTTTCCTAAGTAGCAGTCATCGTCATTTTCGGTCATGTCAGAGAACTGGTGGTCTAGTGGTAGATAATTGCCTTCCGATCCTAAGATCGTGGGTTAAAATCCAGTCACCAATGGATTTTTGATTTATAATTTTTAATACAATTATATTTCATTTTAAACGGTTAAGGAAAACATCGTGAGAAAACCGGCATGTCGTTGAACCTAAAATGTTCGGAAACATGTGTAAAGTGCACGAAAGTAGCCTTTAAAAAAGCGCACTTTAAATACTTTCGCCACACTGGTTCGAAATAATAAGTGACACGACTAGATAGATAGATAGTTAGTTAAGGTTGTGTGAGTCGACTATAACAAAACAAATTTATATTTATTTTAAGAGTAGTTAAGTTCCTACTGATGTTCAAATGTTATCTTTGATGGTTATTTTATTTACAGAAGGCCTCTCTTTGATATTCCTCATTCATAAAACGACAATAGCTTTTTTAAGAAACAAAGGCTTTAGCAGATAAATCAACTGACGACATTTTATTAAGGCATTCCGAAAAACAACGTGCGAAATTAAAAATAGCGTCTCGAAGGATCCACGGACTGTCATAAAAATGCGCGAAATATTCTCGGGAAAGTTAAACCATTTTACTTTCGACCTAGTGTCCACTAAACCTTAGGTGAAAAGTCTTGATAATTTGTATAGTTTGTAAAATGCGCACAGTTTTTACTAAATTAAAAATTAGCTTACATGCGCGACTTTACTCGCGTCATGTAAATTTTGACACCCCATTTTAACCTTTTTAGAGGGCCATTTTGTAAAACCCTGAAACACCATTGTGTCCATTCATTTTTTATTTCAAATTTCCAAATCAAGTTTCAAGCCAATCGTACCGCCCGTTAAAAGTTTCCATATAAACTTTCATCATCATCATCTTCCTGCCCTTATTCCACTCTATGTGGGGTCGGCACAGCATGATCCAAAGATCATGCTGTAAGAGTTTTGGCTAAGGTTTTTCCATGTAAACTTTGACATCCCATTTTACCTGTGTTTATGGGTTATTTTGAAATACGTGTCCATTTATTTTGTACTCATAGTATCCAGACCGAGTTTCAAGCAAATCGCAAAACGCGTTAAAAAGTTATATATAGATTTGTTCCGGGTCTGGATATTGGTACTTACTCGTATAGTTTCTGATACCCGCGATACAGGGAATCCTAGTGTGGGGTACTACTATGTCCTACTATGAATGTGAGGTTTTATTTATTCATTCAATTTCTGCCTGTGGAATCAACTGTCGCCAGCGGTATTTCCGAACCGATACTACTCAGGGCCTCAAAGGCCGGCAACGCAAGTGCGTTGCGTTGCCTTGCTGTAAGTACAGCTCCTCTGATGTTGCAGGTGTCCGTAGGTGGGGGTAATCACTTTCCATCAGGTGAGCCGCATGCTCGTATGCCCCCTTTTCCATAAAAAAAAAATTTTGCACGCTTCAGTAAACAGTGCGCTTAAAGAAGATAAGTTAGTTTCAAAACTATATATTTTGTCGCTCTTAAGCACTAACCTACAGTTTCCCGATCATTAACTTTTGAGTTTGTAAATCCTTGACTTTACTGTCTTAAGAGCTGCGGTAATCTTACTTATATTATGAATGCGAAAGTTTGTGAGGATGTTTGGATGTTTGTGCCTCAATTACGCCTAAACGGCTGAGCGAATTTGAATGAAACTTGGAATATACATAGGAAATGTACTGGATTAACATATTAGCTAATTTTAATCCGGGTAGCGCACGAGCGAAGAGGCGGGCGGCAGGTAGTTATTAAATAGTTTTAACTAGATCTTATACGGTAGGTATATTAACTGGTAAAAGATGTAAAAAGCATTGTCTATACCTACTCAGGATGATAAAACTCGTTGAATTCGCAGACAAAGGGCTCCATACCATCGTACATGAACTTTTTAATATGAATTTTACTCTTCGTACTTTTTTAATAGCGTCGATGATCGATTACGAACGTTAAAAAATGTTGCTAGTAAAAAGCCACTTCTTAATTATTTGTGTGTAAGCGGAAATAGTAATACACACTGAAAATTCCAACTCTCTACTTATTACGGTTCATGAGATACAGCCTGCTGACAGACGGACGGACGGACAGCGGAGGCTTAGTCTCGGGTCTCGTTGGAACCCTTCGGGTACGGAATCATAAAAACACTCAATGAGATTAAGTCGCGTGGCGTTCTACTTATAATAAACACTTCTAATGAGGTAGTAGGCGAAGATCGTTGATCTGAAACTCGTGTAATGCCCTATTCATCAATAACAAAACGTACGACCTTTCGATGTTTCTACCATATAACAGGTAAAAAATCACCCACGTAATGACGCCTCGCAATAATTTATCAAGCTTACCCACAAGGATATCTAGTCCCATTTCTCTGAGGGTGATATGTCACCGAATGGGATTTATAAGAAAACTACCTACCGTGACGGTGTTCGCTTTTGTGGTTTTTGCGAGATAATACATAACTATCCTATCTCATACCATTACATCTATTCAAGATTGTTTATTTGTATACCTCTAGGAACTATTAAGTTATACATATATATTTGGGCCAGAGAGCAAAGGAGATGTTTCAAATATTATGGACCTTAAGCCTGGTCGGAGTACATTTGTATAAACATAGCTAAATATATATGTTAAACCTTTTCACATTGTCAGTTTTTATTATTTTTTTTTAACTTGCGTTCATAAAATACCTTTCTCACAGAGGGCAACCCAAAACATAAAACAATATGGCAGGGCAATATTCATTAAAATGTTTTGACAGCTGTTGACTTTTAAAATTGACAAATTGGTAAAACGGGCTGCATTTCGTTCGCGTAAAATTAAAATGTTCGTAATGAAGCTGTCAAAATCATAAAACAGTCAAAATACTTCAGTGATAATGGCAGTTACGAATATAACCATTGTAAAAAGTCTTCGCATTTAAAACATTTTTATTCAAATAATAAAATAATGCTTAGAGTTGGAGGTATTTTTTTCAATATTCTCAGATTTTTTTCACCATTTTTCTGTCTGGTCATAAACCAGGCCTGCTATGGAACACCTCCTTTTTATTCATACTCAAGCGATATACCTACCAAATTATTCCCATACATAATTACAAATTATTATCTAGAAATTATTAAAAAAAATCATTATCATGATCATCTTCCTGACTCGTTCTAACTTTATGTATTTTATTAACATATCGTATTAAGTAGATACGTTTAGCTAAGACGTTTTATTTGTAGATGCTGTAACTGCTATTTATTTTGCACAGAGAAAAGCAGCATCATTACCCAACTTCGCTTAGTCGCACACCAGTCAGTGTTGCGGCTGCACGTCCCTATTTTCTTACTAATGAGAAGTATTTCTTCCAAGAGTGTGTTTAGGAGTTTGTACTAATTGCGCGTAGGAAGCTACTATTTGGATGGAAAAACAGATTGACATATAGGTGCTTATATAAACTAAGGCCTTTTACCATCTATAGTAGATTTATACAACGTCAGGAGGCAACTTTTACCTTCACAACATGACGCTGTAGTGCCCGGTACGAATTAAGATGGAGTAGGCTTGCCCAGCATCTATTCCATCCTCTCAGCTTAATCGGCCTTGTCCACAGGAAAGACATGGTCAATACGTGCGGAGCTGACTAAGCTGCGGGTTTCCTCTTTGAAACCACGACCTTAGAATCGGAAGGCCTTAGACCTTAGAATCACTACCAACTCGACCACCAGTGCTGATCGGTTCCAAAGTTATAATATTCGTTTATTCATCGAAGTATTCGTCCAAGAAGCTAGTTAGTTCTATCTTACTAGTCTCAGTTCTCAGTTTTCGCTAACTAGTTTTTTTAAATAAGAATTTTAATTTTGTAACTATCAATTATTGCACGCCCATAAAGGGCAAATAACATTGAATCTATAATATTTGTAACATATTTTTTGACATGTAATTAAGCAATGAATATATTTTGACTTTGACTAAAGGATTTAAAATACGCCTGTCAAAGTTTTATGGACGGACGATGGATCGTCAACAAATGTTTGACGTTTCGATAACGTTGCTTTGCTATGTACCTATGCATGTTAGTATGAGCTAGTGGCCGTCTATAATGACAGAGTTTTTAGGCCGCCTAAAGGCCTCCATCATGGCTTAACGACTTAAAAGCCGGGACCGACCATTTAACGTGCACGAAGACCAAAAGCGCTCAGTTCGCAATGCCACTTGCGGTCACCCATCCTAATTGTGACGGCGCACAATGTTGCTTAACTCCAACGATCAATCAAGAAAGTCTAAGTAAGCTACGCCACGAGCGCTTCATTATGGTAATGAACGACTGTCGTCCGTTAGTAGAATATTGGAACCGGACCAAGACTAGACAATAAAGATTTTAGACTTAATACTAGGTACTTACGAATTATATCAAAATACTGATCCTAATTAAGGTATTATGAAATATTAATGAAGACTTCATAAACACTAATGAACCCAAAGTTCTTGGTTCTAAAATAATCCAGATATTCTTAGAAACTCAGAGCACTTTAAGCAACTTGTTATTCCTCAAAGTTTCCGCGTAAATATTCAGAGTTGATACAGAAACTTTATCACTGTAAATTTGTCTATCTAAATAAAGAAAATTTTAATGACTGACTGACTGAATCAATGAAGAATGGCTTGAAAAACTCAACGCAAAAAAGTTGCTGGGCGATCTATATCTATAATTTTGTATCTATACTATCACGCCCGTATTCATAGAAGTAGTCATAAGAAAACTTGCTGCCACTCCTGAGTCAAAGTCCTAAGATGGATATGGTGACAGGTGATCAGCCCATCGCCCATATAGATTGTCCATCATGTTAGGGAGGATACTCTCCCTTAGTCGACTTTTATGACATGCTCGTAAAAGTAATATAGTAATACATCTATATCTAATACAAGTATATTAAATTATTTCGTCATCATTATCCACAGCCTTCTCTAGGACCTGAATTTCGTGATTTCTTTCGTACTAGCTGTGCTCCGCGGTTTCACCCGCGTTTTTCTCACAGGCGGCCAGCAAGCGCGGCTTCCTCGTCTCGCCCGCCGCCGCGCCGCCAGCGTCTCGTCTTGCTTGCATCAAGCGCGCGTGGATTTCCTTAGCAGAGTTATTTTAGAAATGTATTTATTATACTCTTCAAAGATCTTATACTTACAATCATCAACAAATATATTTCAAAAAGATTATTACAGGATTTTGTGTTGATAAAAAACTCTATGGCCCATAACTCATTAATAGGTACCAACTCTTAACATCTTACACACGTGATAACTTTTAAACGAAATATCTGATTGAGATGAAACAAAAAGTATTTTACTTCTACATAAATACTCTTGATAACATAATGCTTAATTTCGATAAAGATTAATATTACGATACATATTTAACGTAGTTTTTTTTCTTCAGTTTTGAACACAAAATCGATTATTGTGATTAAACCATGATAGCTAGATATATGTTCTTGCGGACTTTTTTGTAGGTCTTAATGGGATCTACAAACCCGTAGTACATGATTTTGTTCTATTGTCAATAGCTTTCGCAGCGCACGCAAAAATAGGTTTTCGATTTTACACCTTGTGTTACAAAATAGCAATTTTATTACGGATCCCTAATTTTGAAAAAAATAAAACATAGCCTATAGCCTTCCTCGATAAATGGACTAACCAACACTGAAAGAATCATTCAAATCGGACCAGTAGTTCCAGAGATTAGCGCGTTCAAACAAACAAACAAACAAACAAACTCTGCAGCTTTATAATATTAGTATAGATTAAGTATATCGCTACAGCAAAAGAAAAAATACTCTCTAAGTTTCATGCTTTTAGGAGTTATGATTAAGGCTGTGCGATGAATATGAGTTTTATATTTTTAGCAGAACTTAAAAATACTTAATGGGTCATTAAAAACTATAATACATATATAAAGTACCTTCTCTCCTTGTGGCGTCGTGACCTCAAAACGCCTTCTTGTTTAGTCGAGTAAGTGCACAAAGTCATTGGTTTGAATATTCTTCGCTGAACCGCTTCCTTCCCAAGATCGCTTTCAGCGTAAGCACTTTAGAAAATCTACGGAAAATATTAAAAAAATGCTATTTGTGTATTGGAGCAGAATGTTACGTTCCTAAATAAAGCAATCGCATAGTTTTATAAAGTCCACGTCTATTATTTTCCGAATAAAATGCCGCATCCATGAATATGCCACTGTGATGTGACAAGAGGCCTTTTACCATCTAGTAGATGATTTAAACAGCGTCAGGAGGCAACTTTTACCTCACTAACGGGACGCTGTAGTGCCCGAGACGAATTAAGATGGAGTAGGCTTGTCCAGGAGTAAATGGCGCAACATCGTGCGAGCAAAGCTGATTCCGTGATGGGTCACGACCCCCAGTATTGGGGAAACGACGCAAGGAGGAGGAGGCTTGTCCAGCACCTATTCCATCCTCTCAGCTCAGTCGGCCTTGTTCACAGGAAAGACATGGTCAATACGTGCGGATCTGACTAAGCCGCGGGTTTCCTCACGATGTTTTCCTTCACCTTTTGAGAGTACTGGTATAGCGTACATAAATTTTTCGCACAGAAAAATCCATTGGTACACGACTGGATTTGAACCCGCCACCTTAGGATCGGAAGGCGGGGTCACTACCAACTAGACCACCAGTGCTCTCTGATGTAATGTTAAAATTACACTAAGAGCTCGCGATCACATCACGTCGTCATCCTTTAGAAGTTGTAGAAATGACCTAGCAGACATATCTTCATCTCAAAGGCTTCTTCCATTTCACTAGGTACATACTTCACCACCTGTGACGCGTCTTGCATATCTCTGCTTTACCGAGACCCGCGGACAGAAGCACGTCTGCACTTGAATACGTGAAATTAGCAGAATTTATAGGCGAGAAATGCTACTTTATGTGTGTGCTTGTGAGCAGAATGTATAACAGAACTGCATTTGTACTATACTTGCTTTGTCCGTAGCTACGTATGCGTGGCACCTGGATAAAAAGTTGTCTGTATCCACAGGTCATGTACTTACTGTTATCTACATTAGGTTATACTCGTACCTATAGCTAAGATGGACTAATATGGCATTGTAACACTTTCTTTACGCATTGTCATAGATAAATAAAATAAATATATAAATATTTGTGGACATTTCCCACAGTGCCATCTAGCCCCAAATTAAGCAAAACTTGTACTATGGCAACCAGATGGCTGAT
Source organism: Scotopteryx bipunctaria (assembly GCA_949320045.1). Classification (NCBI taxonomy): domain Eukaryota; kingdom Metazoa; phylum Arthropoda; class Insecta; order Lepidoptera; family Geometridae; genus Scotopteryx; species Scotopteryx bipunctaria. The sequence goes on along the minus strand of OX439450.1, from coordinate 3,207,339 downwards.
ACAATATTTATATACTTTTTTTGTAAGTACATACTTACAATAAATAATATTGAAACACCCAGACCCGGAAGAAATATTTGCAAAGCATGCAAACATTTCCCCTACAGCGGGAATCGAACCCGCGCCTCTTGCGTCTCAATAGAGCAATCGCCCGCCACGCCACCGAGACTGTCAAACCGTCAATAGATTATGTAATAGTTACTTCATTATTCTAATACATGCCGCCTCTTTGGTAGAATGCTTAACTGAAGCCTCCTCGGTCTTGTTCCAATTTCAAACTGTCAAAAAAACAAAAGAATGTCAGGAGTTCTAGAAAAGATAATATGAAAATGGAAAGATGCTATTTTTTTAATTTTCTGTATTTTGATGTATTTTGCTGAATATAAGCACACGTGAGTACATATTATTTGTGGTTTTAATTAACTAAAGTAGGCTAGGTAGTCTACATTACTGTAATGAATGTCACGTGAACTCTTGATATTGTACCTATTGAGTATTCCAATTCAGAGTCGAAATTTGTTTTCTCAATGAAAGTTTAGACCATTAACCTCTTGGTCTTGACAACCGACTGCTCTGCATAGCCAATGCGACTGTATTTGCAATGTTCACCTATTTTGTTCTGGCAAGTCTTAAAAACCAAAACGACTGATTTGGAGTTTTTAATCAATGTTAAATGTTTTCGTATCAATCTTACCTACTATATGTCTAAAATAGAACAGAAGTCAAAGTTTATTATTAAAAAAACTTTAGGTAAGTTTCATCAACCTGTGAAAAAGCAAACAAGGTAACGAGGCTTTCAGGCACTTTTCCTTAAAAAAGGAATTCTCATAAGTTTTCCGTGTAATAATGAAGCCTTTGTGACTAAACGAAATTAGGTTTTTATTTATAGCCGCGGTGGTGCTGATAAACGATGCGAAACAGGAGGGTATCAGACAACGGAAAAATAAAGTAAACAGTAAAGATTACTTCTCTGCTGGACTGGGATTAAAGAAAAAACATAGAATGCGTCCAGCTGCTTCTCCCCCCAAGCATGTCGTAAAAGTTGACTAAAGGAAAGTGTCTTCTCCAAAATGGACCATCTATGTGAGCGATGGGCTGATCACTAGTCACCATGGTTCACTATTTTGAATCAGGAGTGATGCAAATTTCCTTATGATTACTTGTGGCTTTACCCACCCCATTAGGAGCACGGACGTGATAATACGTCATACAACACCTGATAATCTCCAACGATATCTACGATGTCGTAAGGATTGTTGGAGTTAAAAGAGTGTACTGTTTTTTGGACGTAAGAACGCGTGCCTATTGGGGACCGCCGTTTCTTCTTCGTCTCTTGCTTTCTATTGCTCGCTGCTGCTCTTTTGTTATGGTGGTGGAAAATGCCACGATCTGTCTCCAACAGGGGATCATGGAGGGGAGGCATTATTGCTACTATTCAACGTATTTTATTTCAGGAGATGTCTCAACCTTACACAGAAAAATCTTCAGAATAAAGTTATTATTTACGCATCTAGTTTGGTAAAAACGTTCAAAACTTGTGTAATTTCAGCCCTGGTTTACAATATAAAAAGATCTCAGAGAGTAATTGAAAATTTCAACTGCAGTAGTATTACTTGATGTGAATATCATACTTTTACTGTGCGAAGGGTATCGCCTTCAAGGAAAATATTCGGAATAGGCGGTGGAAAATGGCACATATATAACACCTATATTGCAAGGAAATGCTTTCCTTGCCTTGCAAATACATTGCAATATTTTTCTTAAAATATTTCTTTGAAGATTTGTGTCGAGAAATATCAAACGCTAGAGTAGATTTACCACCAACAGAGCATTGAGGCCATTGTATAAATGGTATTAAGAGGTTGTACTTAAGAGGTAGATCTTTGCGAATTGCTATTTTACTTGGATTTCAGATCCTGATTGTGGTCCGGGTAATATTGTTATATAACAACAAAAAAATACATGGAAAGTTGATTATTTCTTAGTGTAAAACTTAAAACCACATGATAATATCAATCAATCATACAAAACTGCACAACAGAAACCAATACAATACATATTTTGTGATAGGAATAAGAAAAACGTTAGCTAAATCTCTACTTTATCAAATTGGCTTCAAAGTACAAAACTCATCTGGGATAGGTATGATGCGGGTTTGATGAAGGTGAATCAAATTATGTTTCAGATTAAGTGATCAGCCTCTTGGGGAGTTCGGGGAACTTTGAGTCTCCGGGGAGATGGTAAGTTCCTCCAGAAACCTAAGGATTTGATTTGTGAATTTTACATTGAAACATCATGATAATAATGGGGCCTTAGGCGCAGTTTATACATAAGTGGGGGAGACGTGGCAAGGACGCATCTATCAGATTATTCAAATTAGAAAGTACTTTGTAATATATACGTCATATATGAATAAATACCTTTGCTCGTGTGTTACTTAGAGAAAAAGGAGTCTACGTTATTCCAGCTATAAATATTTTAAATTTCATTAGAAGCCTTTGCACGTGATTGAGGCTCAAACATTCTTACACACATTCGTATTTATAATACTGTAGAGTTTATTTTATAAAAGATTATAAAGGAAAAATACGAACTCAATAATCTAGTTTGAGCATTTTTCTGAATTAGTAAAACAAATTCAATGAGTAACATGAACAAATACCCACTATCCACCATATTGCAAGATTAATGGCCATATACGGTTTTTGCCCTTCTCCCCTCCTAGGGTGAATGACAAATGAACGTTATCCGCAGTCTGATGACCACAGCGTAGTGCTTCCTTATTCACAATTAATACCATCATTACATACATTATGCTTCTTCCATTCGTTTACCTAATGGGGTGGGCAGAACCACAAGTAATCATAAGGAAACTTGCAGCCACTCCTGATTTAAGGTCCCAAAATATGGTAAGAGTAAGTAAATAAGTTCGTATGAGCTAGTGGCGAATTCTTGTGACGGAGTTTTTAGGCCGCCTAAAGGTCTCCGTCGTAAGCCAAGTGATCAGCCCATCGCCCATATAGATGATCTATCATTTTGGGGAGGATACTACCCCTTAGTCGTCTCTTACGATATGCTCGTGGAGAAAAGCAGCTGGACGCATTTTGTGTTTTTGATTTATTTTTTCTCTCATATTATTTTTACGTTCTTTAGACGAAAAGCCAAAGTCGTGGGCGCAGGTGGGAGAAACAAGGAGTTGAAGTGGAGATGGGCCGGACGCTTGGAAAGGCGGAAGGGCAGTAGGTGGTGAAAAGGAGTGAGCGAGTGGCGGCCACGAGAGGGTCATGGATCACCAGGCAGACCACCAGCTAGATGGTCTGATGACAATGTGAAGACGGATCCACTGGATTCTACTGTCATAGGATCGGAAGGAATGGCGTGCTGCAGAGGAGGCCTATACCCAGCAATGGGTGCATGTTTGCTGATATGATGATGATGATTATCTAGGCTTGCAGCGTAAACCTTGTTTTTTTAACCTACTTCAAAAAAGGAGGTTTATTAGTAGTTTTTTGTTGTATAAATGTAAGTATTGATTTTTTTTTAAATCACGCCAGTTTCCTATAGGGGTAAGCAGAGATCACGGATCTCCATTTGCTACAATGACCTACTTCATACTTCCTGACATACTTCCTTCTTTCGCTTCATTCACTCTCATTATATTATTCATGCATGCTCGTCGGTTTAAAAGTAACGCTTTGAAAATTAAGCATTGTTGTGTAACATTGTTGGCGTATAACGAATCTTTTTACAAAACTCAGAGCATTTTACTTATTTTTTCGAACTCTGGAATGAATTGAAAATTGTAATTTTACTACTATTTAAAACATAAACCGAGATACATGCAATGTCCTATATTCTTGTTTATGAAGCCTGGCTTCTTTCTGAATAAGGAGACCGGGGAAAACTGACAGGAAGGACCGTTTCCTTTGCACTGATGTCTTACTTAACATTTGCTTCAGAAAATATCATCTGAAGATAATTGAATATACTCAATAAAACCACTAGACAGATGAAATCTTTATCCTCTGCCTATTTCTTGTAACTTTATTACTACCAGAAGGTACACAGAGTTTTACGAATTCTCACTGATGCCTATTATTATTAGTCATGTTAGTTTTTTCGAATCAGTGTGGTGAAAGGATTTAAAGAGAGCCTCAATTCTTCTTGTACTTGACACATGTTTTATTTTTCTCTATAAATATTTACAAAAAGATTCTGTTACAAGACTTACATAATAATTTATGGCAGAACTGCTGTTCAAAGTCGTATTCTATTATTCATTAAAAGTCTTAGATAACGTTGAATTGAATTGAAAGTTGAATGAAAAAAAAAAATAGCCTATATGTTAATCCAGCACATACACTCTGTGCTGGATTATAGGCGTATATTCCAATTTTCATTCAAATCTGTTCAGCCGTTTAGGCGTGATTGAGGCACAAACATCCAAACATCCTCACAAACTTTCGCATTTATAATATACTAGCTGCCGCCCGTGGCTTCGCTCGCGTGGTACCCGGATAAAATATAGCCTATATGTTAATCCAGCACATGTACTATGCATATTCCAAGTTTCATTCAAATCCGTTCAGCCGTTTAGGCGTGAAAGAGTAACAAACATCCATACTTAAAAAATTTCGCGTCTATATATATTTTTTAAAGATTGCAATACCTTGACTATAGTCAAAGTATTGCAATCTTTAAAAAATATTTGTCCTTGGCTAATGGTGGAAGTGACCCAGTGTTTCAACTGAAGTAGGAGAACAGTGCGCTAAAAGACTTCAAGTCTTGACAAGTTTTATAAACTCAATATACTTTAGCACCTCTTAGCAACGTCAGATATTCGCAAAATATTTTGCACTACATTTTGTGTTACATGCATACAGCACGCACAAAAGATCCTACCTGAATCACACGAGCAAAGACAAACAGAGAGACCACTTTAATTAGAATAAGAATAAAAATAAGAACAAGAACAATTTGATTAGATTTAGAAACATTCTTATACAAACTTATTTAATTTATAGAGGTAAATAAAATTAAAAATAAAATGTAATATTTTATATACAAAGTATGTCAAGAGAATAGACACAATTATCACAGAACATATTATTGGAATCACGGAAACTGTAAAAAAAGACAAACTATAATAACAATTTAAAAACTTTAAGGTACGCGGTATAATAATAAGAAATAATTTATTTTATTATACAACTTTGGAGCTATAAGTATAGTTTCTATTATAGTAGGTTCCTACTCATAGGCAATAAGGCGTGATATCATTAATTGTAATAAAAGTATGTTATTGTAATTTACAAACGTATTTTTTAGAAGTAGATGTAAATGCGTCATCACATGATCAAGATCACTGCAACGCAAGCGAAACTGCTATTAAATAAAAGGAATTGTGATTAAGTCCATTTCTCAGACCAAATAAAAAGATAAGACAGCGCGCCGCGAACAACAAAAGTGAAGCCACATGAAACCGTGCTCCTGCAAGTAAACATACACGCTCACGCACACACATACACTAAAACCATGCTCATTGCTCTTGATTCGTCACGAGTCTTAAAAATAGAATAATGGCTTCCTGTGTAGTGAAAACTTGTAAAAACCGCAGAAAATCACATAAAAAGTCTCACGGAATCACTTTTCACTTATTAGTACTTCAAATAACATCGTTATTTGGAACACAAAACCTCAAAACCTTCGACACGCACATAGGTGGCTTCATTTTTGTTGTTAGCGGCGCGCCGTCTTTTCTTTTTATTTGGTCTGAGGTCCCTTTATAAATTTTATTTTGTTTTCAACTGTAAAAGAATACTTTTTTTAAAGTTGACCTCTGTCTTTTGAGTCACACTCGTGTGCTGAAACGTAACACCGTTGAGACAACGAGCGCTGCATAACCGTTGATATTATGTAAGAGACGTTCTAAGGTAGCTCGGTTATAAATAAGGATGATACACACGTGATATGCTTTGCTAATAAGCCTCAAAGCCATGCTCAGGGCATGGCTTTGAGGCTTAAAAGAAGGTTGGCTCGATTATAATGAATATATTAAGTTGGTTGATAAGAGTGTAAATTATAAAGGGATTATTTCCAAATAACAAGATTTTTTTAAAAGTAGGTACAAAAACTTCGATTGCGTATAATTTATGTAGGTAACATAGTAGGTACTGCTGTATTAGATTATAGAAAGAAATACATGATGGTGATGATGATGATGGTGATGAACATAGCGCAGCATAGCATAGAGCATAGCAGGTTTTAAAGACTGAAGAACTATTTACTACTATTGAAGAGAAATATGGCAGGGAGACTCAAAATAAATAAAAAACGTAGACAGATTCACTTGAGAAGGTCATCCTCTAAAAACTTCGATTCTCAGAAAAAGCGATTATATTTGTTTGAGGTAGATATTACGAGTACAACTTTACGGTTAAAGGTTTGAGAAGATGTTTATCGTGCTAAACGTAACTGTCGGTCATTCAGGAGTTCAGAAATATCACACAAACAGCAGTATGTTATTCAGACTAAAGAAAAAAAAAATATCTGCAGTGAACCTTTTAAAAAATAACAAAAAGTAAGGAAATACAGAGTTGTTTGAAACTTCCTGAAATTATGAACACAAAATGTCGTCATAATGTAAAAACTTTTTGTTAATGATATTCAAAGTTGAATCTTACGATGCTCTCACAAGCGATTAAAATTGTTTTGGTAACACCATGACATGTAAATATTTTTCCCAAACAACGTCAGTTCTCAATTTTGCTCACAGATGGCGTGACTTTAATGGAACATCACCAATACCCCTTCAGAGTATACATTTTTGAGCCACCTGCAAACTCAAGGCAAACAGAGACTTGATGAAGTCCAAGTAGATGCATGGGCAATGGGCTATACACCCGAGGCTCTTACCTGTAGTTCCAAAAGAGCGAGTTGTAAGTGACATGGATTGATTCAATTATGTAAAGCATAGATAACTCCTGCGATGTTGTAAGTAGGCACTGTGACTGATAGGTATGATGACCACTTAAGGGCTTTATTCACTAATACAAAATATAACATAACACAAGCAAACGCGGGCACGTTAGTGAAATCACCGTGTTATCGTATTCTATATGACAATTTTGTTTTTTTCATACTTTAAAAGTTACGAGCTGTCAGTTTCGTTTGGTCATAGGGAATAAGGGGCCAGGTGAGCCGTCAACAAGTTTTTTATATTAATACTAGCCTTTAAGTAACCTTTAAAATGTCTATGACTTATGTCATTACCATAAGAAACTGAGTAAAAAAATAAGTAGGTAAATTGTCAATTCAATTGTTTTTTACGGTTATAAACATTACTTGATAGGTATAAACCCCTCAGAAATAAAATTTATATGGGGCAACTATGATCATTTTTTATACTTACACCAGAAAAATCATCAAAATCGGTTAACTATACATATCGGTGAACATACCTACATAAAAAAAACACATACATGTAATCAAACATAGAACCTCCTTTATTGATCGGTTTAAAATGAACTAGTTTGTAAGTTTGAAATCTGTGGTCTGCGTGTTTTTCGTCAAATACAATGTTCAAAACAGCGCCATCTATGAATTTAAGTAGAACTAAGTTTTATAGATGGCGCCTCTAAGAATACTCACTCAGCCAGAAGATTAAATAATATTATATCTTATTTAATTTCAAAATGTTCGTGTACGTACATCTTAACAAAGATTGCGTGCAACTAAAACTCTATTTTTAACTAAATTAAATGCTTTTATACTCGTTAATAAAATTCCTGACCGTAGTCATGAAATCCCGTTAAGTAAGTCTATAATTTAAGTTGCTAAAAGCTTAAGCTACTTAAGACATGGTTTCCTAGTCCGTCCGCGTTAGACCGCCAGGTGGGTAGCAGAAGTACCTAAAAATTATGTCTAAAGACTTCTGCTTTGTTTATCCATCTGTTTGTTACTAACTACTCCTTACCGTAAATTTACAAGTTATAATTTTAACAGAATACGCATTGTTTTTAACTTAACTACTTACATAAGTTAACAACAATGCGTATTTTGTTAAAAATGTAACTTGTAAATTTACTTCTTATCTATACTACTTAAGATTGGGCGAAAATATCTGAACAAAATGTTAGCTTGCAAACTTTTAACAGGACTGGTTAGAAACTTAAAAAAATGTGCTGAACTACGTAATTACTACTAATAATCATATCACTAGTTTTTTCAAACCAGTGTGGTGAAAGGATTTAAGGTGCGCCTCAAAAGCACCTTTCGCTCACTTGACACACATGTTTCAGAACTTATCAGATTGTACGACATGCTGGTTTCCTCACGATGTTTTCCTTCACCATTTGAGAGTACTTTTAGCGCACATAATTTTTTCATACAGAAAAATTGATGCACTACCGGATTTTAATTCACATCCTTGGGATCAGAAGACGGGGCCATAACCACTAGGCCACCGGTGCTATTGACATGGATCCCTATGAAAACTTCGCTTAAGTGCTGAACTTAACCATAACTTAAAAACTAATGCGCTCCTCGTAAACATGTAACTCAACGCTTAAAATAGCTATTAATATTAATTCATTGTAATTTTAACAATTTTATTTAAATTCTTTGCATTTCTTATTTTTTTTAAAGGGTTTTGTCACTTTGCGACTACATCACCCATATAAAAAAACAACATACCAAGAAAAACTCAATCCAAGGATCATGCTGTGCCGACCCTACATAGAGTGGAATGAGGGCAGCAAGATGATGATGACCAAGAAAAACTTAATCCTTAAATAAAACTTAACTACTTACATAACTAACCTAACTTAGATGAAGTAACTTAATTAAAAACTAAATTTCTTCACAAGAAGGGTCGGATAATACACTATTTACATAACCTATAGGTCTATCAATCGATTTTATACAAAAAAATTAGGTAGGTAGGTAATATGTAAAGTTATTTTTCAAACATCCGGAGCTGAAAAGTTCTTCTTAAAACTTTTTTTATATACTCAATGATCCGTTTTATAAATTTCTGTAAAATAAATCAGGATTTAAAAGAAAACCGGTCAAAATTTTTTATATACACATAATTTTCATATGAAATAAACTATGTCTTAAAGAACGTCTCTACGTTTGAGTAGGGATAATTTTATGATGTCTGTGGTTGAAATAGCATTTTGCGTCAAAGTTGCATGTTGAAAGTCATTTCTGCATAATATACTTTTAGGTTATTATACAGTGCAATAATTAATGGCGCTAACGCTAAGCTTTTCTTTATATAGCTGACTAAGTTTACGTTGAAAGTTATGAGTTTGTATTTATAGTTGAGGTAAAATAAAGTAAATTTATTACATATTATATTCAAAAACCTGTCAAGTGCGAGTCAAAATTGCACACGGAGGATTCCGTACCATCGTACATAAACTTTTTAAATAGGTAGCTTCGATGATTGATTACGAATGTAAAAAATAATGTTTCTTGTATGAAGCCCCTTTTTAAACCAGAAAATTTAAACTAGAAAAGTATATACGATTGAAATACACTTGTTAAAAAAAGTTAGGTTGATCACTAAATGCTTGCTCGCATTAGTTTTTTGCATATCAAAGCTCACGGTTCAAATGTCCTTAGTCGGTGGTACTGGACAATTGGCAGATATGAAATTTCTACAGCTTATAGAGTATATTAAAGTAAATCATTTGACAAAAAACTGGATTTTATTTTAACTCTGTTTTGTTTTAATTAAATAATTAAAAGTATTGCAATGGTAATAATGACCGCGGCGCCGGCGAACGCAACAAATATGATAGAGATGTAGTAGCTTAAATTGATGATTTCACGATTAATAATCGATACTTGTTACAACATTGGAGAAAGTATCGATTACCTATAAAGATAATATCGGAGTTAAATGAAATGCGAATGATAATACCTAGAATCCTGCTCAAGAAAAAATATCCGGTCCTGCCTGACAATATAACTAATTGCTTATTGCATCTCATCATGTTGGAGGATACTATCCCTTAGTCGACTTTTACGACATGCTCGGGGAGAGAAGCAGCTGGACGCATTCTATGTTTATTCTTTACTCCCAGTCCCAGTAATAATCTACTGATAAAAGATTTTTTAAATCGGTTCAGGGTTTCAAAATCAGGCCAGGAAAAAAATACACATGTCTAGTTCCTAGTTCCTTCCTACCAGTCAGACGGCTTTCAGACTTCCTTTGTGTTGTTCGTGATAATCGTTGCGTTTCTTGGTGCTATTATTTACCTAACCTGGCTGTGTACTTAAATATCAAAATAAATTCTTAAAATGATGAAATAGATAGGTATGTGTAATCTGGTGCCCGTTTCATGAAGCTACATTAATCTGTTTTATTTAAGAATTCTCAATTCATAATATATTAGAATAAATTATATTTTCGTTAATGGCAGAAATCCTAACTACTTATCGATTCTATACCTAATAACATTTTTGTTATTGATTCCACTCGCAGCATAATTGACCGCACTATCAGATGAGTGTGAATGACGTTTATTGATGTCATGAACATGATCTGATGTACCTTTATTATATTATTTTAAATTCTTGAAAGCTGATTGTGTGTGATTTGTTTATGATTTATGCTATATACAAGTGATACAGGTATAATACAAAAATGACCATTGTTAATGTTATGTTGAACTCTTGGAAGAAAATGTTCCGAGGTTGAATTTTTGATACTGTCATGTAAGCGTGTCTTGAAAAATAAATATTATGTCGGTTTGTGCTGTCCAACTTTGTCGGAACCAGGCAGGAAATCGTAATAATAAAAAGGGAATCACATTCTATCGGTTAGTTTTATAATTACCTGCTGTATTATAGAGAAAAAACGATTAATAATTTTGATATTTTGACAGCTTGTAGAATTGAACTGTGTTGCCGGATAAAAAGTGGGGTAATTCCCCAAAATTATGGGAAACTTACGTAATAGTAGGTATTAAAATTAAACTTCACACTAATATTCTACTAATGTTACTACACTAAGTTTGGATGTTTGTTACTCAATCATGCCAGAACAGCTGAACGGATTTTAATGAAACTTCGAATAAATACAGTTTATGACCTGGAATAACACATAGGTTTTTTGTATTTTACATTTTCATTTGTATTTTGTAAATGTGTGCTTGTATTTGGTCGTAAGTTTATTTCTGTAAATGAATGTATTTATAATAATATTTCTAATAGTAATATTTTTATTTTACTTTTTATGTGTACCTGCGTAAAGGTAGGTAGGTATAGTAAAAAGTGGGGTTACTTTTAAGCTAGTTGGTATCCCTAAATACACACAAGTCATTGTGTGTGTAACAGCTGATTTGTAAAACATGAATTTGCTGTTGTATAACTGACATTGACTTTGTTATGATATTTCAATTTGACATGAGCGGATGTGTCACATCTCACAAGACTACGATGGGGTGGCCAGAAAAGAAAATGGCAATATAATTATTATATTAAAATTATAATAATTTGATTAATTCACCTTATTTGACGAACAATTCCATCATATTATAAATAGATGAAGCATTTTTAACAGTGTTTTAATAACATATCCGTATTTCCATTGTTTATTCTTCATTTATTTTCAAATTGTAACTGACTTTTAACTACTATTTTTGTGAAATAAAAAAAAACTGAGGAAAATTAAAAATTGAAATTAATCTGAGAAATAATACAAACAATAAGCTTTCAAATGATGATATTTTTGTCACTGCTAATGATCGAGTACCACCTTTGAACCGTGACCTTTGTGCGGTAAAAAATAACCGATGTAAACCACAGCAGTTAAGCCCTGATAAATAATAATGTTTCAAAAAAGTCCGCGAAAATTCTATACAATGTTTTCCCTTTTAAGTTGAAAATGTCTTCTTACCCAAATTCAAAGAAGGGTAATATGTGTTTGGGTAATTAACTTTTCATTTAGAGAGAAATTAGGAGTATTCTATCAGTCAACACTTATTTTCCGCCGCTGAAGGTGAAATTTCATCGGTCGTTCAAATTAAATAATTAACTTTCAGACGAAATTGAATTTTATTTGATTACGGAGAAAATTAAATGAGAATAATAAAACGCCTTTATTTAATTTGGGAGAAATTTTTCAAATTGTAGCAGTTTAAAATGAATAAAATTACTCGTAATTATTCAATCATCATTTACAAGCATACATAAATATATATATATTAATTTTAGGTATGCAAGTACAGATATGTACTTATTAAGGCGGTGCGGTTTTGGTCATAAAATATCATGGAAAATATTATGTCGTGCGTGTGTGATATGAAGGTATGCGAAAAGTTAAACGGAAAATAATAAAAAATACAATAATAATTACGAAATATCTGTATCATAACATTGGTGAAAGAAAACATAATGAGAAAACGTAAAAAGAAAAGTAGAATATAAAAAGTTTGTGTCAAGTGCACGAAAAGTATTTTTTTTTCTCTATTGCTTATGTATTTTTTATTTTATATTCCTTAAATTCTATGTCATGTGTTATGTGTGCTATCTTAGCAAATAAATGTTATGTCTATGTCTATGTCCAAAAGAGCCTTTGAGGCGCACTTTGAACCCTTTTACCACACTGGTTCGAAAAAACTAGTAACATGTCTAGATATATGGATAGATATTTTTTTCATACCAAAATCATTTATTTTTTGCGTCCTCTAGGGATTGAATTTTGGGAATTCCTTTGCAGCCCAGCTAGTCAGTGCATGAATGGAGTCCTTGAGGCGCATTTTAAAATTTACTTTATTATCTCGATAGAGACATTGACATGACTATAAGTGTAGCCTTAAACTCTTACGATACTAACTGACTTACAGTCAGTAACGTAAGAGTTTTGTATATAGATACTTGTTTCACAGTATTCCTGCTATTCAGTAAATCTACAGTGGTTGCAAAACTAAGTCCAGCGATTTAATCATTATTTGCGGTGACACAGCGTAGCACCGCGTAGCACTGGTAGCACCTATTTTCGTAGCAATCAATAAAATTTACTACGTCTTTATTTTGTTCAAGCATTTTTTAAGTTCGGTATTGTACATTATTTCTAAAAAAAATATATATTTTACTTACATTTTACTTTTTATTATCTGTTTTCGACAGTCGATGAATTTTATAAATGATTTGAAATTAAAAATAATATGTTTTCTAAGGAATTTTGATCTGAAGATCAATGAAAAAACTAATAAAACAAATCTGCCAAAACGATATAATTGCAGATTAGTCCATCGAATATGGAATGAAAATTTAATTTATTTGTATTTATACTATTATTTTCATAAGCAATAGATATTCCTTTAGCTGAATTCAATCTAGTTCTTCATCTTGTCACGGATTGTTGGGAACTGTACAAAGATATTGTCCGTAAAATGTTCTTTCCACGCGATCTGCATTCTAAGAAGACTTTGTCCGAATTAATAGACAGACGGACAGAAATCGCATTATTTTGCTACATTATTCACGTTCAATATTTTCAAGAAATTCTTGGAGATTTCTATATCGTTCTTTGTTATTATTTTACAGAAATATATTTTCGTAAGACTATTATTATATAGCAAGGTACGGTACCAAGTTAAATATCCCCTTAAATCTTCAGGACCTTGATAATTTTCAATGTCTAAAGAGGTAGTAAAATGCACGTCCAAACATTAGGCTGAGACAATGCTCACATTTTGCAGATAGTTTTAAGTGACACTTACAATAATAAAGAGCTTATCTCAGTGGCTTGCGAAAATTAATACTTATTGCGACATGTGCCAAAAATAATGTTTGGACATTCCTCTGACAATCCGCACTTACATAACACTTGCTTTTACACTGTGGCTAGCCGTAACCACGCAGTTTATCTCCGAATAAAATATAACCTTTAAAACTCAGTGACAGTGTGGTTTCTACAAGTAAAAAAAAAATACGAAATCCATTCAATAGCCTCATAGATTACCTATATAAACAAACATACAAAAATCTACACTTTTATTGTGATTTCATATTTGATGAACAAGCTTACATATTCAGCAAGCTGTAAAGTCTTAAAAAGTTTGCCAGTGATATTTTTAATCGCCTTTCAGCAGCTCGCTAACTACTCTCAAACTTTAAGCTACCCAATTTTAAATATAATTTACAAGCTACGGAACCACTTTGCAAGGCAAAAATTATATCCGGGAATTTCCGATTATGCTTCGAGGTTGACCTCGTTTCCTATCGCGATACACTTAGTACCTCCGGGGTCATGTTATATTGGTCATAGCCGTATTTTTGTATATACCCATACTAATATTATAAATGCAAAATTAACTCTGTCTGTCTGTTACCTTTTCCCGCCTTAACTACTGAACCAATTTTGATAAAATTTGGCAAGGAAATAGATTGCATCCCGGGGAAGGACAGAGGCTACCATTTTTAGCAAAAAAATCCTGAAGGGGTGAAAAAAAAGGGATATAAGTTTGTATGGGGTACCTCTTACTACCGAGGTTAAGCAATGTTGTTGGATCAACCAAATCAAAGCACAGTAGATTTTATACTAGCAAAGTTTTCCAAAATAGTACCTACACATTTTGAGTTTTTGCAATTTGTATTTAATGTGATCATCATTTTGCAACCTGACTTCAACCACTGTTAGATATAGGCTTCCTCTCGTTTGTACCATTATTTAACGGTTCGTGGCTAGTCTCATCAAACGTGATATGATGTTTGTTTTCCGGTAATAAGAACTCTGGGGACTGTTTCCAGGGGAATAAACATAATTAACTCAGTAGATAAAAATACCAAAACATGCTTAAATAGTACGTATTAGAACTGACAAGGCATCTTCTTAAATAAAAAAAGTGTGTGCTATATGGGCTGGTCACCTGTCACCATGGTTCACCATATCCATCTTGGGACTTTGAATGAGGAGTGGTTGCAAGTTATCTTATAATTATTTGTGGCTCTGCCCATTCCTTAAGAGTACGGGCGTAATAATATGTATAATGTAGGTAAATACCATTAGATTATAATCTATCTCGCGAGATTGTAATCTGTCAAAAGATTGCGAACCGTAACTAACCACTAACTAACCTAACTCAACCTAATTTCGATCTGAGCAGATGTTCGACAGTTTACAATCTCGCGAGATTATAATCTAACGGTATTTACAATATTACGGTGACATTATTTTATGTTATTCAAGGTCATAATGCCGTTATAGAAAAAATCGTATCCAAAACAATTCACAATATCACAAACATACACAAACTTTCGAATTTAAAATACATGTATGGTTTAGAAGTTTTTGTGATATTTATGTAATGTCAATTTTCTGAAAATCCCTGGAGATACGAAAGGACGTCTGATCATCTGTTCCCTGGTCCATTTATATGTAGTTAACATCTGATCAAAGGCTAACCGCAACAGTGTCTTAGCTATCCCTCTAGTTTGAGAGCATCTATCAGAGTGAAATATCGGTCTCTGTAGTGCAATGCAGAATAGACCGTATACGATCATGATTTAAGTGAAATGCAGCACGGCCTCGACTCGATGGACCTACGACAATGGAAGGAGATGAAAGTAGCAATTGTTTATTGACTGACAAACTTGAATGTCTCAAAACAACTTTCAAAAAATCACTGAGTTTTACATGATAATCACGCCCGTACTCTTATGGGGTGGATAGAGCCACAAGTAATTATAAGAAAAATTGTCAATTTTGCCTGAAAATCAAAATCAAAATTTGCATGATTCACAGTCATAAGATGGATATGGTGAACCATGGTGACAGGTGATCAGCCCATCGCCCATACAGGGCCATCATCTCGGTAAGGATTTTCTTTTGAGTTTTCTCTTGCTAAAATTATTGCTGATCTATTAGGTACCTCATTACTTTTACAAAAAAATCTTAACTGAAACCGATTTAGATTTAAATTTCATCTACTAGCCAGAGGCATGTCAACAGCCGCTATTATTGACCGAAATATAAGTTACAACGAAACCAAAGACTTAACTTTATCAACTAAATTCCTCACGTACCGTGTTCACAGAGGTTACTCACCAACAAGGTGACAAATTGCAGTGTGGCACGACTTTGCAGCAGTAACTTATTGCTTTTCATCGACGGCCAGAACAAATGTGCTGCACGCTGATGGAGATTTAAAGGAGTAATGGACCGGCGACATGACAATAGAGTCGAATATATAGTGGTGTAGTAGACTTAAAAGCTTTTCACCACACTGGTTCGAAAGAACTTAAGTGGTATAGTTTTTGGTTGATCAATTTTACAAACAAATTAACTGCAATGCTTGACACATCAAAAGGAAATAACATAAGTCAGACCGCTTCCTACACGTTAGTGGGTGAACCGTCCACATAACTCAGGTGATTCCGAAAGCATTAATTTAAAAATACTGACCATCACCACGTCTGTAGAAATCTCGGGAAGTGGCTTTATTTATAGGGTCCAACTCTATAATTGGTTGCTCTGTAGCAATATAAACTATTTAAATCAGGATAATCCCCCGAGGCTTAGATACTTTCACCACAGTGGTTTACAAGACAAGTGACAAAAATAGAAGTAGTAGTATCATTTTTACAATAGTAACCATATTACCACCATATCTGAGAAGGTGCCGAGAAGGGTCAAACTCTGAAGTTGGAAAAAGAAGAAGAAAGAAGAAAAGTATAGTAAGTACTATCATGAGAGCACTGATGGTCTAGTGGTAGCGGCCTCGCCTTCCGATCCTAAGGTCTTGTGTTCAGATCCGGTCATGTATCAATGGATTTTAACGTACGAAAAATTTATATGCGCTATACCAGTACCTAGTCAAACGTTGAAGGAAAACATCGTGAGGAAAATACATGCACAAAAGTCAAGTGCACGAAAGGAGCTTTTGAGGCGGACTTTAAATCCTTTCACCACACTGGTTGGACATAACTAGTGACACGACGTTAGTAGTAGCAATATTTCGCCTTCAAAACTACAACAAAAGTTTTAGAAATGTCAGCATTTGTGCATGTTCGTAGCACACGTACTACCCACTGTACCTACCAATTGTCCCAGTGGATGAGAAATTCATCTGAAATTCAGGAAGCGCTCCTGAGTGGTAGATTGTAGCCGATAAGGAATATGGCGACAGGAAATTCGGGGTTTATATCGGGTGCATTTTCCGAGGACAACTATACTGAAACTCTACTACCAATGAAAGCTTGTAAATAATTGATGGCAATGTTATTTTTTATTTTATTTTATTTAGGCACTCACTACACTCAGAAAAAAAGAATAGACATATAACTAAACGCAGTTTCGATCTAGTTTGCAACATAGACTTATGAGTGCACAGCTAAACAGTGTAAATAGTGTTGAGCGAACAAAAACGCATTAAGGTATGTTTGAGGACCAAATTAAACATTAACATAGAAAGTCATCGATATTCCATGCAAGTAATAGATAAGCTGCCAGCATCTTGGAAACGCTGCTATCTGTTGATCTGGATCAGGTGAGCTAACTACAGACCGTTTGCAACGGTTTTAAGATAGCCTGATTGTATCTTTCATAATTTAGTATATTACTAGCAGACGCCCGCGATTTTACTCAAGTAGAGTACCTACCTAAATACTTTTAGGCGAATCTCGTGTTTCAATGGCATTGACACAACGTTGCACTTTTTTTGTAAAATAAGTTTAGTTATGCGTCGTGCGTTAGTTGAATATAGGAAGGCATAAGATATGTTACAACGGTTGCACGAATTGTCCAACGTGTTTTAGTTGTATGCAAGTTCGTGTCTCGGATTTTGTCAACAAATTAAAAAAGTTCCAAACCGACTTTGATACCATTGAAAAACCCTGAAACACATGTCCAATTATTTTGTTTCAAATTTCTAAACGAAGTTTCATGTTAATCGCAACGCTCGTTTAAAAGTTTCCATAGAAACTTAAGAACTCCCTTGAAACCCCCTAAGGGTAATTTTGTAAAAATAAAATATACACATTCAAATTATTTATTCTAAAGTTTTTACGTACAGAGTTTTGGGTGAATCGAATCAAGGGATCAAATTTTCCATAGAAACTTTACCACCCTGTTTTACCACCTTAGGGGTTGACTTTTGGACATTTTATTAGCCCATATTTTATTTTGGAACCTAAACTATTTACATTCCAGACTTCATCAAAATCGGTTAAGTGGGTACGGGGATACGTGGTAACAAACATTTACAGAAACAAAGTTTCGGATTTATAATATTAGTAGTTTAGTATATTATTTTTCGTAGCGTACCTTGCTTAGACGTTCTTGATTGATCGTTGAAGTTAAGCAACGTTGTACGCGATCACAATTTGGATGGGTGACCGCAAGTGGCATTACGAGCTGAGCGCCTCCTTGCCTCGGAGGGCACATTAAAGTGTCGGTCCCGGCTTTTCGGAGGCCTCCGGAAAACTCCGTCAGAAGAGTTGGCCACCGCATGTCTTTTTAGGATGAGCACTGGTGGTCTAGTTGGTAGTGACCCCGCCTTCCGATCCTAAGGTCGTGGGTTCAAATCCGGTCGTGTACCAATGAATTTTATTAATTGCTATACCAGTACTCTCAAACGGTGAAGGAAAACATCGTGAGGAAACCCGCGGCTTAGTTAGCTCCGCACGTATTGACCATGTCTTTCCTGTGAACAAGGCCGGCTAAGCTGAGAGGATGGAATAGGTGTTGGGCAAGCCTACTCAATCTTAATTCGTCCCGGGCACTACAGCGTCCCGTTAGTGAAGGTAAAAGTCGCCTCATAACGCTGTATAAATCATCTACTATAGATGGTAAAAGGCCTCTGTTTTAGGATAATCATTTTAAGACAACAAGATATAGCTCTATTTTGTTTGTAAATTGTAACTGTATTCATATTAGATACGTAACGTACTCAGGTCACCTTTGGCTCGCCAAAGACCGGAAAAGCGGTAAGAATGATCTGCTATTGTCACATTCACTTTAGTTCAAGTTTGTTGACAAGTTGCAAGCGGAATGGCAAACCAAACGCCGTGTGATTACGTACGTCTGTTTGTGATTGTCGAACACGAACAGTCACAAAGAGATTATTGCTGTTGACAGTTTTCGGAAGTTGAACGTGATGTATCTTGTCAGTATTGATCAGTCGATTTTCTGTCAAATCTGGGGTATACCTAGCGGAGTACTGGGTTAATAGCATAGATGTATTATTTTTTGTAATTAAGTTTTTAATTATTCTTCTTGATTGATCGCTGAAGTTAAGGAAGGTAGTGCCCGGTCATAATTGGGATGGGTGACCGCAAGTGGCATTACGAGCTGAGCCCTTCCGTGCTTCGGAGGGCACGTTAAATTGTTGGTTCCAGCTTTTAAGTCATTAAGCCACGACTGAGGCCTTTAGGCGGCCTAAAATCTTTGTCACAAGAGTTGAGCACGTCTCAAGTCTCGGTTTTTGACAGATTTTGATGAAAATCTGTCAAAAACTCGTCACTTGAAACGTGCTCAACTATGAGATGCGTTTCAGTATTCGGGGGTTAGTGTTTAAACTTTCAGGAGTTGGAAGAATGACCGCGAGAATGAAAAGTTTTACGATTTTGTGCGTTTGAACTCTTCATTTACAAGGCAAATGCGAAAGTGTCATTTTTAGCTAAAATTACATTTACACTAAAATGTAAAACTCCATCTACAGTAAAATGTTTGTACATTTCCAACAACAGTTTCAAGCTGAATAAAAAGAGTGTGGGAACTCCTGCAAAAGCACGCAAAAGAAATGTGACACACTTTTACGTTCCTGACATTACTTGCCGTCGAACTTTTACCACTGAAAGTAGCCTGAGTCACTTCAGCGCGAAATAAGCGTACCGAATGATCGGCTAAACAAAAGTGCTGAATGTTCGTTTGTTTCTACGAAGTGTTTGCATATTCTGTAAATATTTTAACGTCTCTGCTGGACTGGGAGTAAAGGAGGAAATTGAATGCGTCCAGCTACTTCTCACCCCAAGCATGTCGTAAAAGTCGACTAAGAGATAGTTTCTTCTCCAACATGATGACTTAATAATGACATGGGCGAGACCATCTGGGCGATGTGCTGATGGGTTTCACCCGTCATCGTGGTTCACCATATTCATCTTGAAACTTGAATCAGTTGTGGCTGAAAGGTTTCTTATAGTTACTTGTGGTTCTGCCGAAGTGCCCACCCCATTAGGGGTAAGTGCGTGATAATAATATAAGTATGTATTTATTTTAAGTCTGTGTTGTGGAACCGGGGTAACTGTAGTTACTGTTACACACCAGGCCAAAAATGCTTTAGGGTCAGGAATATAAATAATAAATAAATATTTGTGAACACAGCGACATCTAGCTAGGTTTTTTAATCACCTTGCGCATTGATCCCAACCTTATAAATTTGTTGCAAACGGAACTTACTTATTTTTGAGAATAAACATGTTATTCCATGTTTTATCTTCAGTTCATGTTCTAAGAAAGGGACACGTGCTAGCTCGCTCTAACATTGAATGCAAGAGCGAGCAAACATGAATGTTCGTTCGTGTATGTATAGGAGTGATACAACTGTAATAAAACAGCTATTTGCTCATCTGTACTACAGTAAATAGCCCAAAACCTTGGCGGTTTGAATAGGCTTTTACAACGCGAATATCTTAGAGGTTTCTTTTAAAAACACTCTAAGCGGTTTAGGGGACTTTTCGACTTTCAATGGAGTGTATGAATTTATTTATGTGACCCTTGGAGGATAAATCTTTTATTTTACACAGAACTCGTTATGTTTTTATTGAAACTTTGAGCTCCTCATCTTGCTAGAGACGTGAGGCCAATGTAAATGCATCTTTGTTCAACTGTTTTTCTAGGTTTGTATCTATAACTAAGGCGTTAACCGTCTATACTAGAAGATTCAAACAGTATCAGGAGGCAACTTTTGCCTATAATATAGATCTGCCTCCGGACGCTATATTTTTGTATCTATGTGTCATGTACCGTTTTTATAATGAAGTACGACTTCTGTGCGTGACGAGCGAGTTCTCGGTTGAGATGCAAGAGGCGCGGGTTCAATTCCAGCTGTGGGAGAAATGTTTGCATGCTCTACAAATATATCTTCTGGGTCTGGGTATTGTAATATTATGTTTTATACGTATTTTATCAGTCATCTGGTCAACAAACTTTGTTTAGGGCTGAATGGTGCTGTTTGAAATGAATGAATGATTCCTACGTTTTTTTATTAATAAGGAGTAATCTCAATAACTACTGAGACGATAACGGTCCGGCTATTTAATAACCGGACGAGGCAGTATACGTTGATTCCTTGCAGTATGACGAGTACATAACATTTATCATCACCTTACGTCACAGGACACTAAAGTTTCAGTTATGAAAGCACTTACTTAAAACATCAAACGACAACTGAAAGTAAAGCGGCTTAATGGCCCAAAAACGAGACCTTCCAAATCCCTGTGAAAAGTAAAACTCGAATAATCCTGCCTGCGTGGAGTAAAGAACACTCTTCACTGAAGCATCCATGAAGGAAAGCAAAATAGATGGCGATTAGCAGACGAATAGACTATAATCATAAAGTATGATAGTATAAATAACACGCGTGTTTTCGAATCGAGAATCAATAGTTCTTCTAGAAGATGTTTTATTAATAGAAAGAAACTTACAAATAATGCAAACATAATTTACCGACTAAAAAGGAACTTTTAGTAGTAAGAAATACAAATTGTGATTAATAAAACAAGGTGCTTATTTTTAAAATAGGCGCCTAAACCACTGAACAGATACTAATTAAATTTGGTCTTTTATCTCAAAAAAAACAATGCAGGCGAAATTGTGAAATCTAAATTTTTCAGTTCACATTTTTATATTAGGAAATATTATGAATATTTTTTGATTATTTTTTGCTTCAATGGACATCGTGCCCGGCATAGTCCCACGTGGTCTTAGCATCGGGTCTACCACTTAATAACACGACTAGTGCCTGAATTATTAAGCTTTGTGACACATTTAGGGAGGCTGTTATAGTTATCTTGAGGTCTTGGCACGTGTCGCCTTATGAAGGGTTACGGGTTCTGAAAATAGTAACTAGTGGAAAATTACGGTCGAATTGTTGGAAACTTAGCTGAGATGGTATAGTATGTACATACAAGCAGATGCATTGCTTGCCCTCTATTTTCGCAATAGAAAAAGTAAAAGTCGACTAAGGGATCCTCCCCGACATAGCGATGGCGATGGGCTGATCACCATGGTTCACCATATCCATCTTTTGATTTTGAATCAGGAGTGGCTGCTAGTTTTTTTTATGATTACTTGTGGCCCTGGTTACATCATTAGAGATACGGGCGTAATATTATGTATGTATGTTGTAAATATCCACAGAATAACTGATTCAAACGCTGTTATCTGAGAGGGATAAGCTATAAAAGTGTCAGTATCTATAATAGTGTGATTGATTACAGGTAATGCAATATCGCTTTTAGCAACAATGCCGCCTATTGTAATAATATTTTCTTTCTGATAAATTATACTACAACTAGCTGCCGCCCGCGGCTTCGCTCTCGTGGTACCCGGATGAAAAATAGCCTACAAATGTTAATCCAGCACATGTGTTCGATACAGATAGAACACCTTAGCAAGCAGTTTCGGCTAAGTAGGTCGCACGAGGTTCATCGCGCGGTTTACCTAGCCAGTGCATATTCGGACAGCAAGCGGTCCGCACTCATATCAGCATATCATCAGTATCATTAGCGTAACGTCAAGTTCATTAATACAGCATTTTATATTACAAGCTCAGTTCGTATCAATCCAGCATCCCACTCTTATAATTCGATTACGGTTCCGTACAACATGCACTATGTATATTCTAAGTTTTGAGGCGTGATTGAGGCACAAACATCCACACAAACTTTCACATTTATAATATAGTAGGATAGGATATTTATGGTGTCCTGTACTAGTCCTACAAAATATTAGCAGATCATGCCAACATTTTTCCATAAGGAAAACTCGCCAAAACCAGCGCCTTTCGTGTCTAATCAACTCTTCTGTCACGCCATGGATGTAATCAACGATGACAGTACCCTCCTCTCCGCACAAAATACCCCATACCAAAACCGTCCTGACACAAAAAAAAATAACAAAGCAAATAGATTAAAGACAAAAGTCAAAAGTCCGTCAAAGCAACAACGTCCCTGTCTGATTATAAAATAAATAAAAAGCCTTTATTCTATTACATTTTAAATTGAAAATGTAAAGTACTAAAATAATAATCATGCATTTATCTAGGTATATCAATTTGAAATAATTTTATAAAGTAATTTATAAGTAAAGTATAAATGTTATAAATTTCACGAAGTATACCTAAATGTTGTAAAAGTCACTCCCGAATACTCAAACGCATCTCACAGTTGAGCACGTCTCAAATGACGAGTTTCAAACTGTCAAAAAAACCGTGACTTGAGACGTGCTCAACCCTGAGACGCGTTTGAGTATTCGGGGGTAAGTTAGTTATATAAAAGTCACCTCTCGGGCGGTTGCTTTCCCCATCATGTCTCTCCGAAGCTCTCTGTCTCTAGCTTGTCTCATCCAGTCTGTTCCAATAGTTTTGTCGAATATGTCTTCCCATCGTGATCTTGGACGTCCTCTCTTCCTTCTTCGTACTCTTTTTGTTCATCTAGTGTTCTCCATTCGACAAATGGACGCCTGGCTGTTTACTGTCCGGTAGAGTAAGGAGTAGTGGGCGGAGAGCCTAACGGTTCGACTGAAACAAATCCGTTGTCAGCCGAAATATCGGCCGATCAAATTTCGATGGAATCGAAAGAACGATTTCGTTTGTATTGTAAAATTCTTTTAGCATACGTTTGATTCGATCGGTCGAGTTCGGTCGACAACGTCCGACCATACATTGGCCGATTGCGGATTTGGTGTAATCGAACCGTAAAACTTACGGTTGAGAACGTCATTCGGTTGACAAACGAAGCAGTGACGTGGGCGCGTGAGGCAGATAACGTCCGAATGAATGAGCCGTCCCTGGAATACACTTTGACGATAATCGCGAGGAAACACACGGGACGGCATTTTGGACGTTCATTAGCGCCTCTTACCCTACGTGTCAATGACCCTGTATTTGTTGTGAAAAGGATCTGTGATCAATGAACCTGCGGTTACGCTATCGCGATGCTGTAAAGTTTTGCGTTTTAGATCCTTGTCGATTCTGTTACAAATTATGATTGTACTGTCATTCTAGACTAAATGAATGATAAGTAAATATTTGTGGACATTTGACACGGCGCCATCTAGTCCCAAATTATGCAAAGCTTCTACTATGGGCACCTAATGGCTGATAGAATACCTACTTATATACTTTTTTTACATACTTATAACACATAATACCCAGACCCGGAAGAAATATAAGCAGAACAAACAAACATTTATCCCGTAGCGGGACCGCCACGCCACCAAGGTCAACTAGTTCGAGGAAACACGGTATTGTAGCCAAAATGTTACGGCTGAGAATGTGTGAACTGTGAAGTTGAAGTGTAACAGATATAACGTCCGAACAAATAAGCAGTGCTTGGTATTCCAAGCTTTCACGTAGACTTGATGATATAAGAGATGGTATTGCGAGCTTTCCATGTTACCGATTCTCTTCAGCACATGCGTCAACGTGACTGGTTGAAGAACCATTGTTGCGAAAAGCTTCAAGCACATTTCTATTCTTCATAAATGATGATCAACTGTGAATCAAGACTCGTACATTTCGACGCCCCAACCGAATAAAGCGGTAATAGAAAAATCTTAATTTTACAGGAGAGCCAAAAAACAGAAAAACTTGTTTCGTCACTCGTACAAACAACCAATTTCAATAAATTTGGTATCGTTAGACGCGAAAAAAAATTAGCTTCCATATAAAATAACGAGCTATCGTGACAAACTCCCAGATTCCAGGTTAAGAAAGAAAAACTATATTACAAGTTTATTCGTCTAGGACCGTACTTCGTTTTTTTTTGCGTACCTGTTTACGTCTTTATTCGTCTCAAAACACCAACAGGGATTTTGTGTATCAAATACATACCTACCTTTTTAAAGGATTTTTTACGTGTAAAGGCTCTGCGTACTAAACCATTACGCCATTATTCGCCTACAGATTGTATAGTATATTTTCAGTAAATTTGTATTACCTGCCTTTTTAAAAATCAAAACGACCATCATTTCAAATGGAAAGAAATCGGGTAACTTTTTGTTTATTTATTATAAATCAGTAAAACAAAGTGTTTAGAAGTTTAAGCTTTTATTTACTTAATCATTAATCAACAATTTACTAATCTTTTATAAAAAACACGACATTTCTATCATAATTTAGCAGGAAAAAAATATTTTTACATAAAATTTTCTAAATTTGGTATTATTTATGTTATTCATGATTTTTACATGTTAGAGCAACAAAAATACTTTCATAGAATCAATATTTTTTAGAATATTGTTCAACAACTTAATTACCTACCATAAACTATGTATCTCTATGCCATTAACAAAAAACACTATGTAAACAACCTCCTACCAGCTTCTTTCTCCTTCAGCCCTTTGGGTATTGGCTATACTATCTGTCAAGCCGTATAAGTAGGCAATTCTAAATCAAATAGGAACTTATTGTTTACATAAAAAGAGATAACTTCAAAGTCCATTACTTTGAAGTTATTTTAATAACAATATACTATTACTTTTTAACATATATAATAATCTTAATTACTCATAACATAATCACATTTTTCTTGTACTCTTAGTAACTAAATTACTGTTAAACTGTAACAGATCACAATTTGTTTTATTACCTAGTTACTATATATTACTACTACTAGTGGCCCCGCTCTTGATCATTCATTTTGTGGTATAAGCTGTCTATAAAATCCTTGATATTGCACAGGAATTGCCTCTGAATCACATAGGCTGATCAGTTCATTGTATAAAGGCCTGGGCACAGGAATCAATAATTGGTCATAAGCTGGTTGAAGGCTAAACACATTTTCTGAGGTGTTATTGTTCCTTCTCTGACGAGAAACTTGGCGATTGGTAGTCATAATCTTGTATTATATGAATATAGAACTTCTATTACAGAAATAGTTTAGAAGACGACTTATCTGGAGTGGCGCTTTCAATTTTTATTTCTCTTATTTTAGACCAGTATATTTTTTCACGGTTGTCGTTATGTAGCCGATTTTTCGTTCCATCTGATACTACCTTCTTGATATGATAGAAATCTGATTGCTGCATCTCTTGCATTTGAAACTTCTCTCCAGTTACTTTTGCGTTAGTTATGATGCAGTACATTTGATCTGGTATATAAATCGTATGATGTTTCTTAGCTCTTTCAATGCAAGAGGACATCGTGTAACCTTTCGTCTGACTGTAGCCTTTAACAAAAAACCTGTAGGTTTTATTAACTGCAAACTTTCTGCTTGCAAACTTGTACATGGCAAAGACTATTCTATTACGATTTTGCCCAGTGCAAGAGTCAGAATAGAGTGAAATTGTGTGTTTTCCTTGTTCTGCTTCCTGTTTTATGTAATGGTAAAGACAACTTGCTATATCGATGACTCCCCGTTTAGCAATCTGGTGATGCCAAACGAAACAGTATCTTTGTTTGGTAAGAATGTTGTATAATGTAAAATTATACACGTCATACTTTCTTTTATTAGAAACAATTTACTTCAGATTGTGGAATGTGCAGCACTTTTTCTAAATCGAAGCATGCAACGGTTTGCGTGGATTTATCAAAAGTTGTCTTCTATAAATCTTTCATCTTACGTAAAGTCTCTTTTTCTTCCCTGTGTTGTTCATTATAATGGGACTCCACCACGGGAATGATCTGATATGATCAATTATTATGTACTTTGTTGTGCTTTTGTGTCTTCGCTCATTCTTTTGGGTCTATTTAAATGAGTCCCTCTTTAATCAGTTAATGTCGAGTTTCTTGGGTGAGGAAAGAGATGGTTAACAGCAATTAGCGTTCAAATTACGTATTCATCATCATCAGCCTATAGCAGTCCACTGCTGGACATAGGCCTCCCCTAATGAGCGCCATCGCGCCCTATCTTTGGCTTGACGCATCCAGTTTCTGCCAGCAGCCTTTCGCAGATCGTCACTCCACCTAGCCGGAGGGCGTCCTACACTATTCTTAATTATGTATTAAGCATCTAAAATAATGATTTACAAATCAAAATACTTTACATTCTGGAAATACGAAGCCTAATAATGTTTACGATTATTAGTTTTATCTAGATTAATAGTACAGTACGTAATAATAAATCATTCACATTCACTTTTAAACCATATTGCGATAAGAACTTTCGGCTAACTAATTCGTATTAGTGTTAACATTCTAGTTAAGGTGTTGTTATTGCGAGAATAAAAGACTACTAACGCAATACCATCAAAAGATTTGATCGTATTCAGTCGAATAATAGCGTAACATTTTCTTACTTGTTTCTTCTACTAACTGGCAGTTATCTGGTTGAACGTAAGATGTTGAAGTGGTGTTATTCGCCTTTTTTTCGTATGACAAATTTCGATAGAACAAAGACGTCTCTAGTAATAACTCTGAAAGTTTTGGTTATAAATTTGTGAAAAAAATATATGTCATGCATCTGGGTACGTAGAAGCGTAATATGCAATAAAAAAAATTTCGCGTAATATGACATTACCGCTTTATTCGGTTGGGGCGTCGATTTTTGTAAGAGTATTAGATTTTAGAGATTTTTTAGAGAATTATAGCGAATGAATACTTGAGAAATGATGCATGGTTTAGAGAATTTGTTCTTGAATAGACTGTCTAACTTTTTCAGGTTTTAAAGCTTGTCACTCTGGTACACATATATTTATTGCACGAAACGCCTTGGTCAGCCGCTAGTTTGAAAACCTAGCAGTGGCTATTGTAGCTTAAATAATGATGAGACAACCGAACTTGGACACGCGATCTTTCCACCAGATGGATTACTCTGTGACGTGCCGATAAACGACCGACGGACGGCAATCAATTTGGAAGGCTGGATGGCTGATGCATTGTAGCGCAGTGCATCTGTTTGGCAGCTAGCAGGTATGGCAGATATGGAGAATTAACTTCTGCTAAAGCGCTCTGGCGATCTTGTTGAAATTACAGGTGTGGACAAATGATTTTTGTCAGCTTAGACAAGGCCTCAAAAGTGACTCATCACCTTATTCTAAGCTTTAAGCGGCATAGCAAAACTCTGTGTCAAGTGCATGGAAGGAGCCTTTGAGGTGCAATCCTTTCACCACCATGGTTCGTAAGAACTATTATCACGAATAGTAGTAGTATAGTAGTGACATAGCATTTCTCTGTTTAAGGTAAGTAAAATAGATGGCAATATTAAAAGTCATACAGTTGTATGACTTTTGACAGATTTTATGGAGACTGTCAATGTATTCGACCAGAAGTTCAATAAGCAGCGTTAGTAAATTCGTAATATTTTGTCTCTATCGGAAAAATCATTTAATAAGTACGCTGCGGACTCGCCTGCAAACATTCCTTGCGTGTTTCCAAGTCACTTAGACATTCGCCGGCATTGCTCGCTCGCACGGAAAGCCCCGCGGAGTCATATCGTTTCGTAATGAAAACCATTCGGCTGAAGGGAAAAAATGTCCAAGATTATTGAAAATTGGAGTTTGAAGGGCTTTGATCGGAAGCCGGTGAAATATAACGCGCTTATTTGATGCGGCCAATATTTGGCGTCTACTTTGCAGGAAGTTTGCGAAGTGTAATGCAAGATTGAGGAAGTGTTGGCTTTCTTGGGTGGAATGATCGGTTATTTTTTGTGTTCCGGATTGGGAAAACAGCACTCTATCGTGTTTTGTGATTTGGACGGATGGATGGTCGGATAGCGGAGGCTCAGTAAT
The DNA here is from genome assembly GCA_949320045.1 of Scotopteryx bipunctaria. Lineage (NCBI taxonomy): Eukaryota > Metazoa > Arthropoda > Insecta > Lepidoptera > Geometridae > Scotopteryx > Scotopteryx bipunctaria. The sequence continues at coordinate 3,178,430 of OX439450.1, read as the reverse complement.
AGGGTCCCGTAGGCACTTTTCGGGTACGGAACCCTTAAAAGCATAGATACATAGTTTTTGGCCATTCAACGCTCCTAATTTCATTAAAACTTGTTAATAACGAAAGTTGTTTCGGTTTCGAAAGTGTTTAGCAAAAAGTCATTAAAAACTAACTCTTTGCACTGCACTGCACTCTATATACAAAATTCAGATAGAATTTTATTAAATTTTTAATATAAGTGTGTGTTCTGCTAATACTAGTTACTAGTCGTGTCACTAGTTATTTCGAACCAGTGTGGCGAAAGGATTTAAAGTGCGCCTCAAAAGCTTTTTTTGTGCACTTAACAGAAGTTTATTTTTAGTTTTAAGGACATGCCGGTTTCCTCACGATGTTTTCCTTAACCGTTTGAGAGTACTGGTATGGCGCAACCATATTACTAAGCCTCAGCTGTCCGTCCGTCCGTCCATTTGTCAGCGTGTTTTATTTCACGAACCGTAATAGGTACTTATAATAATAGAGTAAAAATTTTATATTACCGTTATAATCTATGTGTTTGTATGTATCCACTTTGTTATTCATTTTGGTTTTAAAATAGATGCCCGTTCGGTCAATTCCAGTCATGTCGAGAATGACTCTAGAATGACAAAATGCAAAACTTTTAAATCCATTTTCTACTCAACTGAAAAACGTTTAATAACAAAAAGGCAAAGCAAACTTCAGATTACGCGGATCTTGGAAAGATTTACGATCGTCTATGTCGCCTTTATAAGGAGATTGAAATGGGGTGTCTGAGGGACTTACAGGGGTGCTGAGCGATTATTCACTCCAACTAGTTCCTTTTCAATGTGTTGAGGCTTTGTCTTTGTAAATAGCATCTGCTTTGCGGTACTATGATAAGAGATATTTGAGAGCACTGATGATCGGTAATGACCCCGCTTTCCGTTCTTAAGTTCGTGGGTTCAAATTGTCATGCACCAATGGATTTTTCGATTCGAGAAATTCATGTGCGCTATATTACCGGTACTCTCAAACGGTGATGGAAAACATCGTGAGGAAATCAGCATATCGTGGAACCTAAAAAGTTCGAAAATATGTGTCAAGCGGAGTGGGCAGAGCGAACAGAGCGACGGGCAGGTGAAACATGGTGACTTGTGATCAGCCCATCGCCCATCATAGGTCCATCATGTTGGAGAGGATGGTATCCCTGAGTCGACTTAAAAGTCGACTCAGGGATACCATCCTCTCCATGAGCATCTTCTCTCCCCGAGCATGTCGATGTAAACATCGACATGCTCGGGGAGAGAAGCAGCTGGACACATTCTATAAGTTTTCTTTACCCTCAGCCTAGCAGAAAAGTATTCTATATTATTAACGCATAGCATACCAACGTAGGGCAAAGACCGGTTCACTTCAAAGTACCTATCTCAGACGGTATCGAAGTATTTCGCGCACGTAAAGCAAATAATGTCGATTGGGATGTGTGAACTGCAGTCGGAATTGTGAGCAATTTTCCAGATTCCGGCACTACATATTTTCAACTAAGATTTTTTTACTATAAAACTTTTTAAACTATCATGGTTATTAACATTTTTAGCATTTAACGGGATATTTACTTCTCTGCTGGACTGGAAGTAAAGAAAAAGCATAGAATGTGTCCAGCTGCTTCTCTCCCCGAGCATGTCGTAAAAGCCGACTAATAGATAGTATCCTCTCCAAAACGATGGACCTATCCATCTTAGGACTTTAAATCAGAAGTGGTTGCAAGTTTTCTTATGTTAACTTGTGACTCTGCACACTCCATTAGGGATATGGGCGTGATAGTATGTATGTACTTATGTATTTACCATGATGCAATGTTTCATTTCGTAATCATGGCGCATGCCGAAATATCGGAATATTCAAAAAACATTAAAATACCCTTCCACCATCTGATGAGCTGGATCCAGTGAGCTATCTATAGATCGTTTGCAACGGCCTTTAGGTAGCCCGACTGTTTCTTTTGTATTTTGTAAATTCTATTTGTATTAATTGCAAGTTTATTTCTGTTAATAAAAAAAATAACCATGGTATTTTCATACACCTAAGTCCTAATAAGGTTATATTAAACTACTGCAGGATTAAAGTGCACCTTAAAGATGCAGTTCTGTGTGTACTAGGTTAGGTTTATAAAAATTATTCTTATCGTGGGAGAATTGGCATTTCGTAGAACTTAAAAAGTTCAAAAATATTTGCCAAATGCATGAGAAAAGCCATTGAGGCTCACTTTTAATCCTTTCACCACACTGGTTTCGAATGATCTAGTGACTTGTTGTAGTGCACTTCAGTACGGCTCTGTGTAAAGGCAACTTTAGCCTACATGTAGTGGACGCTGTAGTGCCATGGACGGTTGTAATATGTAGCTTACCCAGTATACCATACTAGTCTACAGAATAAATAATCAATACGTGCTGTACTGACTAAGCTGTTAACAAGATTATTTCTTATGGCCACAAACTACGTTTTCGTATTTATTTGTACAGAAAATTGGTGAAATTATTTTTAAAATCCTTCTTTTAAGTATTAGCTACATCAAATGCATTTTGTAAATAAAATTATGTCGTATGACTCCAAACTATGTTTGTGTATTTGTACAGAAAATTGGTGAAATTATTTTATAATTCGTTTCTTAAGTATTAGCTACATCGAATTATTTCATTCCTTTGTTGGTTGGTTTGTTTATTGGTTGTTTCTTTCGATCCTAAGGTTCAAGTCAGTCGCGCACCAATGGATTTTTCTGTTCGAAAAATTTATGTGCGCTATACCAGTGGCATGTAGTAGTATCTAATTAGTTCAAAAGAATGTGTCAAGTGCACGAAAGGAGGATTTGAGACACACCTTGAAATCCTTTCAGCACAATGGTTCGAAAGAGCTAGTGACATGATTAGTAGTAGTTAATACATTGAATTTCCATTATTGATTGTCTACGGCCGGTCTGAAGAAGATTGATCAAATCGGTCGAATGTCTCAGATAATTTAATAGGATTCCTTTGATCAGCCAATTAGTAGGCGTCGTTCCTAGCGTCCTATTCTGTCACAATAATCTAATAACATTCCTATGCCTTTAGCACCAGTTTATTATTATTGAATTGCTCTCCAAAGTGATGGACCAAAATGATGGATATTCCAGAAATTTCATTGTATTAATTCATACATACATACATTTTTATCAGGCTCGTATCCCTAAAGGGACGGACAGAGCCACAAGTACTCTTAAGAAAACTTGCAGCCACTTCTAATTTAAAGTCCCAAGATGGGTATGGTGAACCATGGTGACAGGTGATCAGCCCATCGCCCGTTTACATGGTCCATTATGTTGGGAGGATACTATCGCCGGTGACGATCGGTGGCATAATGAAATAATTAACTGACTGGTGGCCGAGTTGAGGCTATAAAAATATGGCAGCGAGATATGCAGACACTACAGTCAATATCGTGAACCGTATATGAATAAAACTAGCATAAAACCGTGTTGGATGGCACAAGCAATACGAGGCCTATGCTTGTGGAATGAGGCTGTGGATGACGATGATAACCCAGTTTTCTCAATCAATACTACTAGAGATTGATCGTGTAACTAGTTTTTCCGAACCAGTGTGGTGAACGGTACACACACTTCAAAGACGCTTTTTATATACACTTGACATAATGACGTTTGAAAGTTTTTTGGTTACACGATTTTCTCATCATTTAAGAGTTTAATTACAGTAAATTTTCACAGAGAAAAAATTAAGATCTGGATATATTTACGACAAATTATGAAATAAGAAATATTTTCCTTCAAGTTCAATTTGTTGTATTCTATTATGTCAGAAAGTAATGCTCAATTTTCTGTTATGTTAGATATCCTAATAATGAGCGTGGAATATCATGGTACTAGCTGTTATGTCATTATACACCAATAATTTAATATAATTTAATTCAATATATTATTATTGGATTAAATTACATAATTAATTATGTATTATTAAACTTCTCTGCTGGACTGGGAGTACAGAAAAAACATAGAATGCGTCCAGCTGCTTCTCTCTTCGAGCATAATGGGAAAAGTCGACTAAGGAGTAGTATGCTCTCCAACATGATGGATCTATATGGCGATGGGCTGATCACCTGTCAGCCTGGTTCACCATATTCATCTCAAGATTTTAAATCAGAAGTGGCTGCAAGTTTTCTTATGTTTACTTGTGGCTCTGCCTACCCCATTACGAATACGGGTGTGATAATATTTATTTATGTGTGTATGAATAATAATGTACAAAATTCGATGTCCCGTCACACGTTTTAAGTTCAAATAGATTGTATTTTGTATGATTTAAAGTTTATATATTTCAAAAATATTTGAGAACTCGTAGAATGACCTGTTACAAGCCTCTACGGCGTAGTACCGTAGCATGGACCCTTGACCGAACTCGAAATAAAACGTAAAAAATATAGCACTTTTCACGCCTCTAGTGCCTTCACTGTATACTATGTAACGGATGGGACTCAACTCATTCGTATCCACTCGGAAAATTGGCTACAAAATTCACACTGAAGAGTTATTTTTTCAATCTTTATTATGAGCGTTTTTTTATCTTTTTTTAAATTTTGAAGTGTTCATAATGAGAGTTCATTATCACTATTTAAATTAAAAACTGTTCTTGGTTTGTACTCTATAGAAAAATCGTATTACTAGACAAGCTTTTTAAATATAATGATGGTAATCATAAAAAGAAATTGGGTGATAAAAACAAAGTTAATCAGTAACTATGACGACGACCTCAGTGGCGAGGCTGACGAGTGCTTGGCTGAGACGCAAGAGGCGCGGGTTTGATTCCCGCTACGGGAGAAATGTTTGTTTGTTCTGCAAATATTTCTTCCGGGTCTGGGTGTTGTATTATAAGTATGCATTTACAAAAAAAATTATATGAGTATTCTATTAGCCATCTGGTGCCCATATCACAAGCTTTGCTTAGTTTGAGGCTAGATGATGCTGTGTGAAAAGACCGCAAATATTTATTATTTATTTACTATACAACATACTGGATATCCTTCAACACACAAGGGAGTACTTTATGTATTTTTACAAGACTCAATTTATAGCCTCGCCTGATCTCAAGCTATGTTTTAGTGCTAGACGAAGCACTCAAATACCTATCCACTTTATGTTATAGCTGATCTGAGGATCTGGGAATACTTACAAGGTGAAAAAGTCGAACATTATTCCTAAAGCAAAATATTCTGTAACTATTACTATTCTGAAAACATCGTGAGGAAATCCGCGGCTCAGTCAGCTCCGCACGTATTGACCATGTAAGAAAGAAAGAAAGGAAAATACGTTTATTGGTTCATCACTTACTTAATTACAATAACTATACAAAAACTAAGAGTAGAAAATGATTTATACAGCATCAGGAGGCAACTTTTACTTCACAAACGGAACGCTGTAGTGCCCGAGACGAATTTAGAGGGAGTAAGCTTAGTTGGCCTTGTCCACAAGCGCGGGTTTCCTCATGACGTTTTCCTTCACCGTTTAAATTTTTCGCGTTGAAAAATCCATTGGTACACGACCGGGTTTGAACCCACGATCTTAGGATTGGAAGGCGGGGTCACTACCAACTGAACCACCAGTGCTCTCGGTCTTTGTAAAGTTATTTGTAAAGACCACCAAACAATATGCATTTTGGTTAAAATCAGCATAATTAATAAACCCTGATTCAATTGAAACCATCAACATTATACAAATATTTAGAATAATAAGGGTTCATTATTCACCGCAGTATTCTAATCTTTAGGCCAGTTTTGCACTAGGCTCACAGGCACTGTGAGCCAATAAGTAATTGTACTGTACAATACTATTTTGAACTGGTGGAACACCTTAAAAGGAATGCAATATCCATATTTTATGTTTCTAGGACTTTTGGTTTGGGCACTAGACGTTTTACCAATTGCTTTATCAATTAGTCAGTTACATAAAAGATTTATATATTAATAATAACTTTGACACTTCACGCTCAATAGAAAGTTAAATGCAGCGTTGAATGCAATTGAAATCAAATGTAAACTAATTTGTAGCGTAATTTCGTATATTCATATTCAATGATAATACTGAATGCATAAAGTAGCTTAACATTGTACGTAACAGTTAAAAATAAGGCAATAACGAATTATAAAAGGTATCATTCATAAGGGAATCAACAGTGACATTTGTCTACAGGCCCAAAGCTAACAGATTTACTATGAGTCTAGTCTAAAAGAAGCCTAAGATTCTGTGCACTTATAAAATTGAACAATTTAGATTGTGTTTGTAAACGGCCAATTTGTATTGAATATTGACGTGTATGCATCAGATAATGGCATTATATTGGTAATAAATCAATGGGTTATTTGAGCAATAAATCCTATTGAGTTACACAGTACAAAGGCCATCAATTAGAACAATACATATTCTAGTTTTGCTTGCTCGTCGTTCACAGACACGCTGAGATATGGCTGCCATGTCTGCAGCTATTTTGATGACAAGTTAAAGACGCTAGAACTAATTGTGGTAAGTGGTGGTGTGGGAAAAGGGCGACTATACAGAATGTCTCACGGTTATGCCACACGGAAGAAAAGTACCCCAAGGACCGTAGATACAAAATAAAAGACTTCATTTTGATTTTAAACAGTTCAAACTGCATTCAAAGATTTTTGATAATCGCCTGCCACTTTATTGAACAAATTTCAAAATGAAATGTTTAATGACATGATCTTTCTTTTATTTAAGATGCTATGTTATTTAGAAGGATACCATTTTTTATTATTGAAACTTTTTATTGGTATGGTATAATTACAGCTGATATTTCTAACACATTTGGCGGGTTCGATTCCCGGTTCAGATAGGCGATTATTTAAAAACCTTTGAATGCAGTTCAAGTGTATGATAAATAAATAAATATTTGTGGACATTTTTACACATCACCATCTAGCCTCAAAACAACCAAAGCTTGTACTATGAACTACTATAATACCCAGACCCGGAAGAAATGTTTGCAGAACATACAAACATTTCCCGTAGCGGGAATCAAACCAGCGTCTCTTGCGTCTCAGCCCAGCACTCGTCTGCCACGCCACTGAGGTCGTCAATATATATTTATATGTAATCGCCTTGTTGTGATGTGACAATTGCTGGGTAGTTATTTGTACAAACTATATTTTTTCCATGTGACAGATATCGGTCCTGTTATGCAGAGGTGGGTGGAAGCCTTAACATGTTCGCCGGCCAATGAAGCATCTGTCAGACTACATTCTATTTCCGGTAGACTTCAACTGAACCTGGAATGTTTCAAGCTACTCGTATGCCGGTGACTGCATACTAGTTATGTGACATAATATTATATGTTCACGACCTCGTTGGCGTGGTGGACGAGTGTCCAGCTGGCGCAAGAGACGCGGGTTAGATTATTACAGGGAATTAATATTTGAATGTTTTGCAATTATTTTACTTATTTTGTTTTGGTATTGTACCCGTTGTTTCTGACACTCATGGGGAGATGGGGAGTCAAAACTATGTACATCTATTTGCATCTCTCTTATAATGATGTTGAATTATAAGAAAGATGCAAATAGCGATGCAGTGGTTACGTCTTCTCATCCGTTTAAAACATTGTTTTTCAACATTGCTTATCAGACAGCTTCGTTTAAAACATTATTAGTCCAACAAGTTTGTAAAACAAAGAGCTCTAGACTCGCCTTTAGCCATCAAGCTATATTCTATTTCCGTTTGACTCGTACTGAATCTAGAATGTCTAAACTTGGTAAGCTGTAGAATTCTTTATGGAGGAGATGAATCAAAAGTCGCTATCTAAAACTATTATTCCCAGGATCTATTTTAGAAAACATATTTTATAGAGCAGTTTTATTTTTACAAAATCCTGGTAATTATTATGAATTCGAAAATTTCCCAAGGATGTTTTAATCCCTTAACCGACGAGCATGCATGAGGAATGTAATGAGATTGAATGAATCGGAAAAAGTATGTCAGGATCGTAGAAAATGGCGATCCGTGATCTCTGCCTACCCCTATGTGAAACAGGCGTGATTTTATGTATGTAATTATGTATGTTTGTACGTGTGCTAAAATAACATAGTGTAGGCTAACTAGCTTACTCACGCGACTCCGCTCAAATGCTGTAAGTTTAACACCCCATTTAACCCCTTTTTGAGCGTTATTTTAAAAAACAATGAAGCACATCATGTCCATTTGTTTTTATTTAAAGTATCAAAACCAAGTTTTAAGCCAACTAACATCCCGTCAAAAAGTTTTCTTACACCTTTCTTTGTCACCCCCTTTTACCTCTTATTGAGGGTTATTTTGAAAACTCTGAAATAAAGTGCCCTTTTATTTTTCATTTGAAGTATCCGAAGCGAATTTCAAGCTAATCGCACAGCCCGTCAAAAAGTGCCTTTACACATTTGTTTACATAAGTTGTACCTCCAGATTGGCTGAAGTATAGGCTACCGGCTATATCCGGGTTCAAGGTATTGCGGAAGCAAGTTTAAAATATCCCTAAAGTTGAATGTACGTAACATAACACTCACAATACCTACTTCTTCAGTATCTAGTTCTCTTACAAAGCCCTACAAATGCAGAGTAATATCCAATGTAAATATTTCAACTGAGTTGCGCAAACATGAATAAATATTATTATAAGAAAACATGACTAGTTCTTATTCAGATAAATGACGGATTGCGGGCAGAAATGTTTACATTATTTATTTTAATCGACTTCAAGAAAAGGAAAAATGCCATCCACACTAAAAATGAGTTTATATTTTCTTATTTGCCAATGTATAATGAATAAGGAAAAGATCAATGCTTCGACTCGGAAGGTGTTTGAAACTTTGCTTCATTACCAGCCGAAGAAGTCCACTGTTGGAGATTAGGTATTGACATAGGTGAAGCGCTCGTGGCGTAGCTTGCTTAGACGTCTTGATTGAACGTTGAAGTTAAGCAAAGGTCACAATTTGGATGGGTGGCATTACGAGCTTCCGTGCTTCGGAGTGCACGTTAAATTGTCGGTCCCGGCTTTTAAGTCGTGAAGCCATGACAGCCTTCAAGCGGCCTAAAAACTCCGTCACTAGAGTTGGCCACTAGCTCATACGAACTTACTTACTTAGGTCAATAGATCAATACACCCCAGTTTCCACCCATCTTTAGAATGTCATTAGCCCATCGTCCTAAACTTTGTTTTCTGGTCTGCAACTTTTTATAATATTATCTGCAACTTTATGTTATGTCACCGTAAAACTGTGAATACCGTTAGATTATAATCTATCTCGCGAGATTGTAAACTGTTGAAAGATTGTGAATTTAACTGCTTGAATTTCTGGCTAGGTTTTTTCACTAACTAACCTAACCTAACTTACTTATTTCAATCTAAGCAGATGTTCGATAGATTACGATCTCCCGAGATTATAATCTAACGGTATTTACAATTTAACGGGGACTTATACATACATAGAGATAAAAATGAAACAGTTAAATTGCTGGTGTAAGTGGCACTCGCCGTTCGCAGCTCAAAAACTTGCACCCTGTGGAGTATCGATCAGCATTCGACGGGCTTCAGTAAACCATGGACTGGAGATTACAGCTTGTTCACTTTTAATGACTGTGCTGGGACGGTAATTGAAAAAAAAAAAAACATTTTAAGGCTATGTTCACAAAAACCAATATTTTGAATTCAAACAACAGAAGAGATTACTGATTTATTATTTTGATTTAAATTAACGTAAAGCCAAGACTTTAGAAAAGCCTATCCAGGTGAAGTGTGTGTATATACAAAACACCAAATTACTGTTGACATTAATCTATGTATGTAATAAAAATTATCTTGCATTACTAAGTAACTAGCTCTTACAAACATACTTAATACTGACTGACTGGCTGACAATCAAGCATGAAACATGGAGAGTCTATCCATTTTGTGGTGTAAGGGTGCACTAGGGGTGCACGGGAAGAATGTCATGTGACGAGAAGAGTGTTAAATATGAATGTGGAAGGATATGTGGGTAGAGGTAGGCCAAAGAAAAGATGAATGGACTGTGTGAAAGATGACATGAGTAAGAAAATGAGTGAGCGTTGACATGACTTCTGACAGGGGGAAATGGAAGAGGAATACATGTTGTGCTGACCCCACATAAAGTGGGATAAGGGCAGGGAAATGATGGGTGCACTAAGAAAGGAATTCCCGAAATTCAACTTCTAAGGACGCAACGCAGAACTGAAGTTTGTACGACAAAATCAATGCTGTAAAAGCTCAGACCAAATAAAAAGTGAAGACGCCGCGCCGCGAACAAAAAAAGTGAAGCCACAGAAAACCGTGCTCCTGCAAGTAAACATACACGCTCACGCACATACCTACATTAAAACCATACTCATCGCGCTTAGTACGTCACGAGTCTTAAAAACAGAATTATGCCTTCCTGTGTAGTGAAAACTTGTAAAAACAGCAGCAAATCACATAAAAAGTCTCACGGAATCACTTTTCACTTGTAAGTACTTCAAATAGCATCGTTTCTTAATTATTACACTATGAATTTAGGTTACTCGGAACACACAACCTTAAAACCTTCGACACACACATAGATAAAAAGGTGGCTTCACTTTTGTTGTTCGCGGCGCGGGGTCTTTTCTTTTTATTTGGTCTGAGTGTAAAAGTGAAAAGTGTGCTAGCTGCCGTCACCTGTCGTTGTTTGAATGTGGTTCGTTAGGTGTGTTAGTCTCGAGTGGTGGTACCAAGCGTGCTGTTTCTTCACACTCGCGCAGGTAATATTGAATCAAATAATATTTGATTAGGGTAGCAGCTGGAACTTTGTTTTGTTAACGGAGAGACGTCTTGTTCTTTGTATTTGATGTTAATTGTGTGCTCTCTTTGTGTGTTCTGTTTTGGGATATTTATGGGCTTAGAAATTCAGATATAAAGATCTAAATCGCTAAGCTTAGTTATCGATTATTAAAAGTGAATTTTTAAGTAAGTTCGACTGAGCTAGTGGCCAACTCTTGTGAATTGTAAATTGGTGAGAAGCAGTCATTCAATAGCGGATTGGGCGTTACGTTTATTGAGATAGTTTTCTTATTATTTCGATGAACGAAACACCTAAATTAATATCGAGATTAAAGAAACCCTTATAAAATCGATCCAAACCTTTTTTCCAAAAATCAGCTTAGATCATATTAGGGAATTACGGTTTCGAGATAAGTAGTAAAAAGGAAATGGTGTCATTATTTCGGAGAATTCGTCAAAACAAGAAATGTGTAAAAAGAAACTCACCCTTTTAGTTAAATATTATTGTGTTTTGTATTTTGAAAGAGATAACTTCCGAGTAAGATTTATTTTGTTGGTATTGGTGTTTTTATTTTCATTTTAGTGGCTAAGTAGTGATAATAAAAAATAAAAAAAAACCGGTTAAGTGCAAGTCGAACTCGCACACGAATGGTTCCGTACCATCGTACATGTACTTACTTTTTAAATGCATTTTACTCTATGTACCTTGCGCATCAAAAAATGATTCTTGTTTGGGGCATACTTTATTTTTTATTTGATTTTTATTATTTGTTGTTTAGCTGCAATAGAAATACACACGCCGTAAAAAAATCACTTCTCTACCTATTACTGTTCATGAGATACAGATAGCTGACGGACAGACGGACGGACAGCGGAGGCTTAGTAATAGGGTTTCGTTGGCACTTTTCGGGTAAGGAACCCTAAAAATAAGCTAGCAGTCAGTAAATCACACTGTTAGGTATGTATGTATGTATGTTCGTATGAGCTAGTGGCCAACTCTAGTGACGGAGTTTTTAGGCCGCCTAAAGGCCTCCGTCATGGCTTAACGACTTAAAAGCCTGGACCGACTGTTTAACGTGCCCTCCGAAGCACGGAAGCGCTCAGCTCGTAATGTCACTTGCGGTCACCCATCCCGATTTGTGACCGCGCATATCGTTGCTTATCAAGAACGCCTAAGCAAGCTACACCACGAGCGCTTCAGGTGATGATGCTGCGAAGCTGTGAAGTTGTCACCATTAAAAATGATTCAAGTTGCACCTGTGTTCGTCAAAGTATGCAACAAAAATAAAACGAATATTTGACAATTTGGACGCCCATTCGAAGTTACGCTCGGATAAACGTTTTCAATAGTTTTCAATGAAACTTTTGTACTGAATCATTTTTTGCACTAAAATTTTGGCAAATCGCTGCGCAACAAAATTTTTCGACCTAACTAATGTTGGAACAGTGGTAAAATAATCCGCATGGACAGTTTCAATATTATGGTGGCTTATAAGCTAACCTATCCATAGTATTTAGACTATTTTATAAAAGTATATTTGCATATTCTAGATGTTTTATACACCGACGAACTAATAAACGCATTAAACACTTTAAGGTAATCGGTATAATAATAATAAATGAAAATAAGCTCAGTTATCTATGTAAGTTCGCTTACAGATAGAAAACAGAGCTCTGATCATCGACCGCATGGTAAGTTCCGCAAAAAGCTGGTGATGTAACCTCGTTGGATAGCTATACTTATCCTTTGACCAAGGTAAGCGCTAGCCTTTTGCTCACATCCATCAGCTTCTTGGATAACTCCTTAAAAAGAAGCCATGCCTCCGGACCCCAGTGTCTAAAAGTTTCCACGGCAAAAAAAAAAATAACAAAAAATAAACGTAAATAAAATTAAACACGCCATAAACTTTACAAGTACACTTTTGACCGTATTTTCTTTGCTTTTCTGCGACAGACGATTCGGTTATGAAAAGAGATAGTGGCGGAGACCCTTAGCAGTTTTAAATTGGTCTTCCCCATTAAATAAAGGTTATTGCCACTTCTTTTTTCAGATAAATTATTATGAAGAAGAAAGTAAACCATGGACAAACGAACAGGAAAACTGTGAAGATAACGAAGGAGGAGAACATAGGTCCTGAAGAAGCAGACGCCAATCCGACTGTGACCAGCTTGGACGATGAAGACCAGGGCTTTGGTGGGTGGCTCAAGTAAGTATACCATTTACCTAATCATCATTATCATCATCATCAGCTTATAGCAGTTCGCTGCTGGACATAGGCCTCTTCGGCTTGTTACATCCAGTCCCTGCCAGCAGCCACCTGCTTGATTAAGTTATGATCAACTAACTAACGTTGTTCTGAACCTGGTCTATTAACACAAACATGGTATTTAAACTGGGACCCGATTACTAATTCTTCGCTGTCCGTCGTTCCGTCAGTCCGTCTGTATCTTATGAACCGTAATAATATTACGGTTACACGTAATGATATTACGGATACAGTCCGTCTGTATCTTATGAACCGTAATAATATTACGGTTACACGTAATGATATTACGGATACAGTCCGTCTGTATCTTATGAACCGTAATAATATTACGGTTCATAAGATACAGACGGACTGACGGAACGACGGACAGCGAAGAATTAGTAATCGGGTCCCAGTTTAAATCATATTATGAGAGTTGAAATTTTCACAGAGTATGTAATTCTATTGCCGCTATAACAATTAATAAAAATTTAATACCATACAAGAAAAAAAATTAAATCTTCGTAATCGATCATCGAAGTTAAGCAACACTAGGCGCGGTCATAAATAAGATGGGTCGAGTGACTTTTTGCACATGTTTTGTAATAATATTTTTATGTATTTATTTTTCAAACTTATTACCTTAAAGTTTTTAATGTTATTATAGTTTGTCTTTGTAACTGTGGTAATAAATAAATAAATGTTTTTGAAATAAAAAAAAAATCAAAGGATATAAATCTATTTTTTTTGCTTGATTTTAATAGGAAACGTGCTGTCACCTATTATAGGTGGGATACAAGAAACATTTATGCACATGTATGATGGTACGACATTCGACTCTCACTTGACTGGATTTATTTATTTTCGGGACGTTTCGAACGCGTTGCAGCGATCGTGGTCACGGGACAAAGTGACGTCGATAAACTTTGAATATGTTAACAAATCGTGAACGTTTAATAAAAGCATAAAACTTTTTTCAGATCTCCTGATGGCCTCGAGACTATGAAACTGTTCGTCATAGCCAACAGCGTGGTGATGCTAACCACCATTGTTTACCCACACATACAGAACGTGTACGGAATCTTATCTGACATGCTTTACGGGGACGATGTTTTTGAATGAGGATCCAAGTTTTTGCTACTGAACCTCGCTTACGAATTTAAAGCAAGGAAACTGCACTACAGTATATTTAAAACTTCTTTATTTTAACTAACTTTCACATAATTCAACCAGTATTAATCAGAGTATTTTTGTTTTGGAATATTAACAAATTTCACAATGCTGGGTCTATTTTTTCGTTTGATATTTTCTGTAGGCATTCTTGTGTGGTATTCAGCTAATGTATGGAACATGATAACAGAATATTTCAATAGAGAATTTCATAAACTATTATCGAATGAGACCGAATTCAATGAAGAAATGTCGGAGTTGTAAATAAATAGCTGTTTATTTGATGGTATTTTGTTTTTATACTATTTTAGATAAATACTGTCTTAAAATGTGCAAACGTGTCCTTTAATTAAAATACCTCACTTGACCGAGTTTTAAAATTTGACCAGCCCTACTTTAAACCCTTTACGTACATACATATTACTACACCCGTATCCCTAATGGGGTGGGCAGAGCCACAAGTAATCATAAGAAAACTTCCAGCTACTCCTGATTTAAAGTCTCAGAATGGTAAGTGAACCAAAGTGACAGGTGATTAGCTCATCGCCCAAATAGATGGTCCATCATATTGGGGAGGTTACTAACTAACCCTTAATAGGCTCGAGGAGAGAAGCAGCTGGACACATTCTATGTTTTTCGTAACTCTCAGTTCAGTAGATATATATTTAAATCTTTTATATGTATTTTTTTAATTTAAAATAGAGATGAGTAAGTAAAATGTGAAGTATTGCAGGAGTCGATTGTTTTAGGCTAAAAGAATAATAAACCGCTATGTAAAAATCGCACCCGATGGATTTGATTTCACCATTTTGGTTCAGAACCCTAAAAGTTGTCTCAATATACCTTGAGTTTCTAAAGATGAAGCTGGCTTAAAATCTTTTCCAACTAGAATTTAAATAACTGGCGCGAAGAAAACCAAATTACTCTCTAGCACCCAGTCTCGTTATATCGCTTTGCATACTTAATTCTAGAGGAAATTCCATAATAAGACCCTCCGTATCTTAGATCCTCGTGACTACAGTAGTCAGGTCACGGCAATGCCTCATAATTTCTCTCGCGTATGTAATTTTACCCGCTTTAGGTTGGATTCACGTTGCGCTCAGTCAATGGCTATTTGTCAAATGTATGTAGGTACTCGAACTGCTGTAAGTATGCGTAGTGTGAACGCATTAATATTAACTAGTTGAACGCTCCGTGACTTTGTCCGCATTGAGTTTTACTCATGGGCGATGGGCTGATCACCTCCACGGATCATTTGCATCTTGGGACTCTAAATCAGGTGTGGTTAGTTTTCATTATGATTACTTAGGGCTCTACCCATACCGTTAGGGATACGGGCGTGATAATTGGTATTTATGTATGAATTCATCAATACACAAGAAACTATTTGTACATTCTAAATTTAATGATTTGCGTGATGAGCGGTAACGCTATGAAATAATCTAGATTATTTAAACATTTACAGAGTAATAAAACGATAATAACAACAAAAAACATTTAGTAGTTTTAATAAAAAAAAATACGTTCGCCTACACATAAAAAACCTATTTAAAACTTAGTATTTTCTGTGACATTTTGACCAGAAGCGAATAGTTTTAACTACACAGGAAACAGGGGTAGCATTTAAACCGGGTTTAAGCCACTTACTTCAGAGCTAGTTTATTAATAGCTAACAGTAAGTCGGGTATAGGATTATCTGGATTGGAGCGCCTCTTTGAATAAATAAATGCTTTTAACTTTGCGGACAACTATTGTATTCAAAGTTAGGTACGGTCAATGCACAAAATATATATTATTTAAGAGCTAGCTCTTGTCGGTGTAATGATGAGGTTTCCTCTATTTTTCCCTCTCTAATGCGGTTTGTTTGACTTCTTTTTACGACATAACAGCGTCTTTCCTTCTATGATCGTCTTTATGAAGCTGTCATGTCATATAATATGTCCAAACATTTTCCCTCTTCTATTTTGTATCGTTTTTATAAAGGACCTTTCCTCTTCTACTCGTTTTGATGCAAGTACAAAATGCACAAAATTTCTGGTGCAAAATGTTTGTTTACTTGACCAAAGATACGGTAATAATCTATGAGGTATAGGCAAGTCAGGCTTATGCTAATGAGATTGCCTTGTAATATCATTAGGAGGATCCTGTTGACACTAACTAACTGTTATGTTACCTATTAGGCCACGCTTTACTAACACGTATAAGTTACCTGATTAGAAAACGTGTTTGTTGTAGTCATCTTGTACACGGTAGTACCTATCACAAATATTGTGCGCCTCGGCAAACTTCGTGCTTTGTATGAAAACCGAATTTGTCCGAATATACAACTAACAATAACTGAAACAACTCTTTTAAAAATAAGTATCTACATAATTATTGTAACATCATCAACAGTAGTAGGACCGCATTGAATTAAGTTCGAAAATACGTGCCAGGAGCTTTTGAAGCGCACTTTAAATCTTTTTACCACACTCGTTCGAAAGAAGACACGACTTGTCGTAATATTAGACTACGTAATCATTTACATGTTAAAACCACAGCCGTCAAGATCAACAGAGTTACTTTCACATCAACTAAATTGGGTTCACCGAAGTCGGAGCGAGAACGAATCGAGTTCACAACTAATATTTGAAATGAATTCGTCCACAAAACCCACTTCAAGCACTAACTAACGAATTAAAATAGTTCTATCTTTATCCAAATATCATTTCATTTTAAAATTACATAGCGTTCAAATATAGCATGATGACCTCGGTGGAGTGGTGGGTAAGGTGGGTAAGCTGGTGCGGTTTCAATTTCCTAAGGCTGGAGTAATATATTCATGTTTTACTGGTATTTCTTCCAAGCGTGGGTTTACCAGCCGGATACTTTCTCGTCTCGCTATTAAGGAAGTCAAAACGTTTGAACGTGGTAAAAGATTGACAGTTTTTTTTTAAACTTCGGTAAATACAAGAATGTCAGAAGTATGTATTTGCTTGTTGACCTAAAAATCAGTCCACGAAAAAGTTTTAAGGGTACTTAAGTAATGTATTTTAATCGTTTTACTAATTTTTTTTAACTACTGGGGTTGCACTGCTCAATAAAGTCACTGACATTTTGCTTGTATTCAAAATTGTATTTTATTTTTTGAACTAAGCTTTAAAAATATTAGTCACTAATCGCTATCTGGAACAAAGCTGTACCAAGAATAATTACTTAGGTAACACGGAAACTTAATTAAGTAACCAAATAACATCTTATTGAGTATGCTAGAATTAACTAACTTACTTTTTACTATGTATCTCAGTAACCGTAAAAATATATACATAATTTATCGAACGTTAGGGTGTATGTATATACGTATGTTAGAGTAATAAAAATATCCATATTTTGTTCATGGCAATAACTTTTGTAGCTATAGTTACAAAAGTTATTGCCATGAACAAAATATAATGGCTTATAAGCCACAATGAGTTACACCGATTTCAAGATCAAAAAACTTTGATAGCGATTATCTCTTAACTAGCTTTTTGCACTTATTTAGTTCTCGCACCGCGACGATATATTAGAGACTAGCTGTGCTCCGCGGTTTCACCCGCGTTTTTCTCGTTTCTGTGGAAATACCGACATAAAATATTGCCTATATTATAGCCTCCCTCAATAAATGGACTATGGCCCATAACTCATTAATAGGTACCAACTCTTAACATCTTACACACGTGATAACTTTTAAACGAAATATCCGATTGAGATGAAACAAAAAGTATTTTACTTCTACATAAATACTCTTGATAACATAATGCTTAATTTCGATAAAGATTAATATTACGATACATATTTAACGTAGTTTTTTTTTCTTCAGACGATTTCATAATTATTTGGAACACAAAATCGGTTATTGTGATTAAACCATGATAGCTAGATATATGTTCTTGTGGACTTTTTTGTAGGTCTTGATGGGATCTACAAACCCGTAGTACATCATTTTGTTCTATTGTCAATAGTTTTTGCAGCGCACGCAAAAATAGGTTTTCGATTTTACACCTTGTGTTACAAAATAGCAATTTTATTACGGATCCCTAATTTTGAAAGAAAAAAAACATAGCCTATAGCCTTCCTCGATAAATGGACTACCCAACACTGAAAGAATCATTCAAATCGGACCAGTAGTTCCAGAGATTAGCGCGTTCAAACAAACAAACAAACAAACAAACTCTGCAGCTTTATAATATTAGTATAGATAACGGCTGACATGGGCGACAACGACACAGACGCGACTGAGTTACACAATAACCATGCAGAGCTGACCTTAGTTTCAGAAGACCTTAGGGTCATTAGACAATCGGTGAAGGATTAAATTACACCTCTATTAAACCTTGAATAGCCTAAAGAATACAATAGGCTATTTTGTATAGTTTAGTTTTTGAAATGATTCTCTTTATATTCCTCCCAGGTATTAAATACTTAAGAATTTGTACAAAAGCTGTCTTGTGAAACGAACTAATTGGCCTCATTACTGGCGCCTTTTAATTAAACTGTGGTCTGAATTCAGCAGCTTGTTCAAGTTCGTTGGTAATCTTAACCGATGTTTTAGGGTATACCTACCTGTGTCCGGCTATAATATTCTACTAACAGACGATGAGTAGAAAGAATGGCTGGTTTCGAAGAAAAACGCTGAATTATTAATTTAAATATGAACGTTTTTATTTGTCGAAAAATGTTTGGAGCTCTTCAAAATATAATAACGTTGCTAAGGTAACGAACAGGCACTGGAAGTATAATTAGTATCAGTTTATGAATAGTATTTTATCTTTATTAGTATACCTACTAGCTGTGATCCGTTGTATTATTTATTTATTATTTATTTTTAGCCTGTGTTGTCCCACTGCAGGGCAAAGGCCTCCCTCCCTTTTTTTTCAGCGTTGTATGCGCAACAAAAAATTGTCTAGCACCAGCTAGAGGCCCTTACCCACAGCCTTGCAAGAGAGCTGCCGACGACTCGATTGATATGAATGACATTGTCAATTGTTAAAATTATAAATGTCAAATTAACTGTCTTGTTTAATGATTTACATCCTTCTTCCATTTTGGGATCGTTTTACCAAACGTATGCCAAATATCATCAAAATTTTTTCAGCAGTTTATGCATGAAAAGGTAACAGACAGACAGACAGAGTTACTTTCGCATTTATAATATTAGTATAGATAAATATTTAATGCTAATTTTGTAGTTATGAAACAAGAATATAATAACTACTTTTTTACTGTTTTATAACCAGGCTTATTTTAGTTACGAACAAGCTAATCATTTTATTATTAGCTTGTTCGTATAATATTTAGTAACAGTATAATATTTGGTATCAAATGAAAGGACTTGACGTGTTCTTTTTAAAAATGTAATTTGCTGCCTTTTATATATTCAGATTTTAGTTTTTATGAGCGTCGTCTTGTGTGAATAATTTAGGTACTACAAAATTGCTCACAAATAGTTGTCAAAACTGTCTCCAAGTCGACAGCCCCAACAGCTTCATCTCAAATTGGCTTCTACCCAGCAATCACTACGGCTTGTAAAGCATATTTTACTAGATCAATAAATAACGTACAGTATAACCGGTTTCTTTAAAACCGGCAACCGTAACATTACGCTCGTATTTCATCGTGTCAAAGTTCGAAGTGATTTTAACCTACAGAAAGCCAATGCTGGATATTGGCCTCCCCAGTAAATTTCCAGAATGAAAGCTTTTGAGCTGCTTGCATCCAGCGAATGAATTAAAGAATACCCGTACACCGTTATATAACGGATACAAAAAATACAAAATACAAAATAAATTTATTTTCAGCAAAAACACACAATAATTTTACTTAATACAGAGGAATCACAAGGAATGTAAAAGCTGACAGGAATTTTTGTGGTTAAGAGTTTACAATGGACACTAGGCCAAGCCTGTATCGCTTTATCGGATAGGTTTGAACTTGAACAACATAATTTTAAGGTTTAAAATCAAAAAGTACTTCAAATGCGACTGGTTTATACCAGTTTATGAAAAGCTTTCCTGAAAATATTTTAAAGCCGTAACTTTTTAGAAACTGATATTTTATTTCTTGCGGCCATTGCTATGGCACACTACAAAAAGTTAACTTAAAAGTCTATATTTAACTAACGGATGTTATTAAGTTTACATTTATTTATTTTCTAAGTTATTAAGTTTAAAGTTTTTATTAGCTATACATTTTTAGATTGAGAGGATTGCAATTTAGACTTGACTGAAGCTAAGCTTGAAGATTTGAAAGCATGTCTACCGCACTTGGAATAAATGTTGTGAGCCAGGATTTTATGTGACAGCATCTATGAAAAATACAAATTGTACTTTTAGCGAAACATTTACGAAAGTGTTTTTCTTTAGTCAAAACGTTCATAATTAGCAGCGTTGTAATGATTTGACGACCTCAGTGGCGTGGCGGGCGAGTGTTCGGCTGAGACGCAAGAGGCGCGGTTTCGATTCCTGCTGCGAGAGAAATGTTTACATGTTCTGCAAATATTTCTTTTGTGTCTGGGTGTTGTGTATTATAAGTATGTATTTACTAAAAAAAAGTAAGTATTCTATAAGCCACCTGGTTCCCATAGTAGCTTTGTTTAGTTTGGGGCTAGATGGTACTGTGTAAAATGTCCACATATATTTATTTATTTAATGAATGAAGTTTAAAGTTCTATTTTTGGGCGCATCAAAAGCCCTCGACTGTAGGTTGTTTAAGCTTGCCAAATGTTGCCAAACGCGCGCGCTTCAGATCGATTCCCACAGGTTTTCTTACTCGCCCTGGACTTTAGCCAAATGCATTTCGTTCTTGTTCGGGCTTTGCTTAAGGGTACACTGAGTGCAAACTTCAACCAAACTACCAACTTTTGAATGCCTGAAGTTCGTTTTAAAACATCCTCAAACGATAGCCTTAAACAAACTAAGAAATATTTTAAATGACTGCTTATAAAACCATTTACAAATTATACTACTGTAGCAGCCCATTTTCCATGAAGTTTATGTATTTAATCAGGATATGTAGTTTTCTATTTTCTAAGTTGTTTTTTAATGTGTTAACTACACACTTAGGCATATGATTTATATTTATTTCAACGTAGTGTCTGAGTTTAGAGTTGAAATGTACCATACGATTGATATTTAACGAATTCAACAAAGTTTCAAGTTTTAACACCATGACCATTTAACACCATGTTGACTATCAATGAATTGTTCAGAATCTACTCATTTTATAGATTAGACAACCCTATATTATTATTATTAGAAGCTTGATGCAGTAAAATTCTTCAAATCATATTTAAACGGAACAATTATTCCAATGGTCTTTGGCACTTGAAACTTCGCGTTTGCTCTCAGTGTACCTGATTACATTTAGGCAGTTGGCGACAGTAAATTACTGTTTATTAGTTAACAGTTTTGACTAATTATTTCGCTACTATTTCTAAATGCTGCAATTAGAGCTTACGATAGCTAACGAGCGTAATTAACTGAGCTTTCACCCACAATTTATTTCTAAGTACTTAGGCTTTTATGCTTCACGATAAGAAAATGCTCGTTTATAAGACTGTGTTCTTGAAGACAGCGGTAGCGGCAGCGATAGCGTCTTGAACATAAACAACTTTAATGGTTTATAAAGTGTTGGGAGGCTATCTTTGCCTACAAAACGGGACTCTGTAGCCGGGATGAATTTAGATGGAGGAAGCAAGCTTATGATATCTTCTTAACTTAGTAAGCTAGCTCACAGATCTTTGTTGTGGACAACACAGGAAAGACAGGAGATGGTGCGGAGCCAGAATAATTCGGTTTTCTATCCCAAAGTAGTTATTAAAACTTGGGTGGTCGTCATCGTCATTATCTATTAAGAGCATTAATTTGTTCTTTGGGATAAAACTTACACATTAAATGATAAATAAGAATTTACATGTACTTATACTTCTCTGCTGGACTGGGAGTATAGAAAAAACATAGAATGCGTCCAGCTGCTTCTCTCTCGAGCATGTCGTAAAAGACGACTAAGGAGTGTATCCTCTCCAACATGATGGACTATCTATATGGGCGATGGGCTGATCACCTGTCACCATGGTTCACCGTATCCATATTGGGACTCTTAGATCAGGAGTGGCTGCAAGTTTTCTTATGATTACTAGTGGCTCTGCTATCTCCATCAAGAATACTGGCGTGAAAATAAGTATGTAAGTAATGACATACTTACGAGAACACTGGTGGTCTAGTTGGTAGTGACCCCGCCTTCCGATCCTAAGGTCGTGAGTTCAAACCCGGCCGTGTAAGCACCAACGGATTTTACTGTGCAAAAAGTTTAAGTGCACTATACCAGTACCTACTCTCAAACGGTGAAGGAAAACATTGTGATGAAAGGTGCTGGGCAAGCTTGCTTCATAAGTAAGAAAGTACATACCAGTGACAAACCCAACCCCCACTGCATGTTACTGCTTGTAAATAGTGTTCGCCTAAATGCGTTTCAAATCCTCAATGAAATGTACACAAGATGCACCGAAAGACTGTCAACAGAATCAATAGTCCCGTGTTTGGCGATAAGCCAGAGCCATTTGCTTTCGATCAACGGGCAGAGTCTGTATTCTATTGCATTAGCTTTAGGCAAACGCTTCGCTAGTTTGTAAGCAATCTTCGCAATCTTTGAATGTTGACTTTTCAAATGTTTTCGGAAGACATTTTCGTTTCGGATCTCAGTTGTTTGAATTGAATCTGTGACAGTGTGACTTGAAACTAGAATATACCTATTACTAAAACTACTAATCGTGTTATTAGTGTAGGCTATTATACTCACATGTGGGTTTATTCAATAATATACATCTAAATCAAATAAAATAAAATTCATTACATATTCTTAATATATTCTTTGAAAAATTTTACAGCATCTGCCGCCTAATTGGTACTAGACCAAGGAGTATTTTATATTATATCGTAATGACTATTGTATTAATTAGTATCAGTGGTATTGTGAGCGTTCTAATTAAATAAATACTCTAATTACTTCTCTGGAAGTAAAGGAAAAGCATAGAATGGGTTCAGCTGCTTCACTTCTCGAACACGTCGTAAAAGTCGACTAAGGGATAGTATCCTCTCCAACATGATGAACCACTTATATGGGCAATGGAATGATCACATGTCACCATTATTCAACTTATTCATTTTAGGACTAAATCAGAAGTGGCTGCAAGTTTTCTTATGTTTACTTGTGGCTCTGCCCACCCCATTAGGGATACGAGCGTGATAATAATGTACATATGTAATTAAATAAATTAAATTAGGTACATGAACAAAACAAGTTTTTTAATGATTACTTATTGCTTTGCACCGTTACGGATACGGGCGTGATAATTATGTAAGTATGTAAATAATTTAAGTGCACATCCACTAGACCACCTTTAGCTTTAAGTCGTTAAACCACGACAGAGGCCTTTAGGCGGCCTAAAAACTCCGTCACAAGAGTTGGCCACTAGCTCTGCCCTCCTAGTGAAGAACGCAGTAACTAGCATTTTTGACAAAAAATAATTAGATAAGTACATATTCGGAATCGCCTAACAAAATACAACATTCTGTTCTCACTCACGTATCAACACATGTTCGACATAGTTACTGCGTTCTTCACTAGGAGAGCAGAGCTCATACGAACATACTTACATACCACCAATTCTCTCATATCTATAAAGTTAAGTTAACAAAATTCGAGTATGCAAATCTGCAAACACGCTCAAACCCTCATACATCATGGTTAGAAGCCGGCAATTATTTAGTGCATTTGCATGTGACCATCAAGGCAGCGGACGCTGACAGGAGGCGGGTCTTGCGGCCTGCCGCTCCACTAGATTGCACTTTGGTATACTCCATTGTTTTGGACGAAAATTATATATTAACTTATACTAGGTAATGCACATCCTAATATGAGTAATAGTATTAAGCGAAAGTTTGCATGGATGTTTGCACACTGGTGGTCTTGTTGGTAGTGACCCCGCCTTCCAACCCTAAGGTCGTGGGTTTTTTCTGTGCGAAAAATTAATATGCGCTATACCAGTATTCTCTAACGGTGAAGGAAAACATCGTGAGGAAACCCGCGGCTTAGTTAGCTCCGCACGTATTGCCCATGTCTTTCCTCTGGACACGGCCGAATAAGCTGAAAGGATGGAATAGGTGCTGGGCAAGCCTACTTCATCTTAATTGGTCCCGGGCACTACAGCGTCCCGTTTGTGAAGGTAAAAGATGCCTCCTGGCGCTGTATAAATCATTTACTATAGATGGTAAAAGGCCTTAGTTTATTAATAGTATAAATGTAGAAGTTTGTGTTTTAGTGTTGCGACATATCTGCTGAAAGAACGGTGGCGAAATTTCGGCTAAATACGCTCGCAAACGTTTTAAGTAACGTATCAGCTAAATTGACGTGGCACGTTAAAAAACATTACGACCACATTTAGCAGAACTTTCATGTCATTTCACACAGCGCCATCTAGCCCCAAGCTAAGCAAAGCTTGTACTATGGGAACCAGATGGCTGATAGAATTCTTATATACCTTCTTTTTTTGTAAATACATACTTATAATACATACTATTGAAACATCTGGAATAAATATTTGCAGAGCATGCAAACATTTATTCCGCATCGGGAATCGAACCCGCGCCTCTTGCGTCTCAGTCGAACACTCGCCCTTCACACTATAAAAGAAAATCTGTTACCCTCGTACATACGGACTTAATAATAGGCATCCATGATCTAAAGCCAAAATTCAAACAAAACAAGGTAGGTACATTCCTGTTCGAATGTCGTTCACTCAGTCGTCTCCGAGGCTCGTTGTTAATGGAAATGCGGCCTCGGCATCTCACTTCATTAACGAGTTTGGAATACGTGTTCGGACGTCACATGGAAACGAACATCAAAACACAACACGGTATTTCTTAATAAAATTCCAAACGTGAAACTTTGACAGGGTGTTGATGATCCCTGAGATTTTTTAAGATTTTTATTCGGGGGTTACCCCCGAATACTCAAACGCGACTCAGAGTTGAGCACGTATCAATACACGGTTTTTTGACAGTTTTTGATGAAAACCTGTCAAAAACTCGACACTTGAGACGTGCTCAACTCTGAGATGCGTTTGAGTATTCGTGGGTAAAGCGTATAAATCAAGTATTTCTTCATTTTCACGATTTGTTAACATATTTTAAGTTTACAACGAGACTTTATCGTTTTTACATAACATATATTTATTATCTATGATTTCCTGTATCAAAAACATCAGAAACTACGAGTACCATGTTAACAATACCCGGACCCGAAATAAATATTTGCAGAGCATGCAATCATTTTTCCCGCCCCAGGAAGGAGGGGCCTTTCACATCTCAGCCAGATATTACCCTAAAGTATTCATTATAAGAGATTACACTAAGAGACCAGCAAATGGCAAGCGATGGCAAGTTTCCCTATTTGCCTTTTTCATTTAGCATGAGTTGGGTGACAGTAGGATAGGTGATAGAATAATCATTAAATAGGTGAAAAGGGAATAAGTACTAGTCTGATGGCTCTCACCCAAGCTAAATGCAATTAGACTATATATATTTACCGCATACATACATACTATCACGCCCGTATCTTTAATGGGGTGGGCAGAGCCACAAGTAATCATAAGAAAACTTGCTGCCACTCCTGATTCAAAGTCCCAAGATGGATATGGTGAACCATGGTGACAGGTGACCAGCCCATCGACCATATAGGTCCATCATGTTGGAGATATATTTATTGAGTTACTAATAAATTGCCCTAACTTTTTTAAAGCAAGCATAAGTCATCGTAGATTTAAAATATTTCAAAATAATTCTCACTAGCTTTCTCCTACGACTTCGTTCGTGTTGTCACTCTTCAGCCTATAATGTAAACTAAATCTATGCAAAAATCATGTCCATCCGTTGTTCTGTAACTGCGTGCCAGAAGGACAAACTAATGATTGGATAGAGTTTGTAAGGATGATTATTTTAATAAAAAAATTGGCATTGATTTTCACTATTTAAAAATTTAGATAATGCTCTTATCGGTGTGACCGTATTCACAGTTACAACGGAAACGGTGGTCGATGTTATTTGGCAATACGGACCAAACTAGGCGATATTCAAATTCGCTAATGGAAGATATGGTAAGCAAAATGGATTTAATTAAACTTCGCACAGGTTAAGAAGCCAGAGATTAAGTTGTTTGTAAAGTCATGCACAGATAACGAGAAGATAATAATGCGTGAAAATACATTACTAAAATAATAATCTTCCAAATAGATTCAAATTAGCGACATCGAGAGACAAGTAAGCTTAAAGTCGCTTAAAAAATTAACAGGTTTCAACAAATCATCTTTAAGCTGTTTATTTGAGCCACTTGTAACATCCAAGCTTACCCAGGCAAAAAGACTGAAGGCTGACCCGTTTACAGCAAGCACTACCAGCGCAGCCTCTCTGTGCCTATGTTCCTATACATACAATATGTACGAGTAAAATCAACGAGAGAGAGAGTATTTCACGCGGACTTGACAGGACAAATCCTAAGCTAGCTTAAAAGCGCCAGGACATAGCATTTTTAAACAATTTTATTGTTCAGTCTTAACAAAAAGTGATAAAACCCTGTGGTGTAACGTTTTTACTTACGGGACTCACGAGGCAATCCCACTTCTAAGCTAAAAGTGGACGCTTCTAGATTTGGAATATTTCAGTTAAATTTGACCATAAATTTATAGCCAACAAACTTTAATAGAACTAGATTTGTGTTTTCCTGAAGGATATTGTATTTAATAATATAACCGATGACATGACCACAAAATGCCTTAAAAATTTTATAGGGACAAGAATTGATAAAAAAAATAAAATACGAATCAAATAATAAGTAATCGATGGATAGTTTTATTTAAATTGAAATGTTGTCTCATTTTTTTACAACTGAATATTCAGGTTTAAGATATTTATTTCCCATAAGAATTTACATTCACTTATACATGAGAAAACTTAAATTTAGATTTTATAGTGGGCTTATAAATTAATTACAGTTAGGTAGACTAATTACAGTTAGGAAGAATAACTAACGTAGTACAGTACTAATAATAAATAATTAACATAGGTTAATGTAATTTAACAAAACAAAAAAAAAAGTAATGTAGTGGGTAGGTTTGTAAAACATCACAAGACAAAACCGAGCGCAGTTGAAATAACAAAAGCAGTACGGAACAATTTACACAGATCGGCGAGAACTAGATGTGACAATGTTTTAAAACAATATGAGTATGAAATTTACAAGGAACTAAAGTAGACAATATTAAGGATAGGTATAAGGTTCAGAATTAAATATAAAGTTATATTTGATTAGGTATTATGGTCTATAATTTAATAATTGTTTTATACCTACTGTATTTTATAATTGATGTAAGATTTGATCACAAAAATAGATTTTAAGCAATTTTTTGAATAAACTCGTTTTTTTAGCTTCTTTTATTTCGTTAGGTAGTTCGTCGTAAATTTTTGCACTTTCGTAAGTTATATTCTTTTTACCATAGTTAGTCCTTGGTGGACGTAACATTAGTTTATTTGAGTTTCTTAATCGCCTTTTTTGAGCATGTTCGTGTTTTGATTTAAACGTTATACTTGTAGTGTGTATATCTTTCAGTATTATTTTCCTGATTAGTAAGCATGTGTAGTATTTATATGTTGTGTTAATATTCATTAATTTTGTTGCTTTATATAATTTTAAGGTTGGGGTTAGATAATCATAGTTAAATAATCTTTTAATGAGTTTGTTTTGTGATATTTGTAACAGGTCAAGATTAGTTTTAGCTGCTGATCCCCAAATTTCAATTAAGTAATCGATGTGTGGTTTTACTAACGAGTTGTAAATAGTGTATCTAATGTTATGTGGCAGACATCGAACTATGCCACGAAGAGCCCCATTCAATGAAGTTAATTTAGATTTGATTTTCATAATGTGCTGTTTCCAAGTTAAATGGTTATCGAGAATAAGACCTAGGTATCTTTCGCAATCTGATTTATCTATTATAGTGTTGTTAATTATTAGTGGTTCGAAATTAGAAATAACTTTATTTTTAGCTGAAAATATTACATAGTGGGTTTTGGCTGCATTAAGAGTTAGTAAATTGCACTGAAACCACACATTGAGAAGGTCGAGATCTTTTTGAGCATCTTGTGCTATTGACTTCATATCATGCCCAAAATAAAATAGACTTGTATCATCTGCATAAAGTGACAGCTCTCCGCTCAGTTCTAGATCGCTTATATTATTTATGTAAATTAAGAAAAGCAAGGGTCCTAATATCGACCCTTGTGGAACTCCGTACGTGATAGTTGCTGCAGAGCTTTGGTAATCCCCAATCTTAACTATCTGAGTGCGTCCTGTAAGATAAGAATCCATGATATTGTGAGCGCTCCCAGTAATGCCAATGTCTTTAAGTTTATTCAGGAGAATACTGTGACTGACCGTGTCGAACGCTTTTTTGAGATCTATGAATACCCCGAGACCGATTTTCTTCTCATCGATGCTATTTTTAAGTTTAGTCACCAGATCAACAGTTGCCGACAAAGTATTCGATTTAGGCCTAAAACCATATTGTTTTACATACAGAAAACCAATTGATTGTAAGTAGTCATCTAAACGGTTATATAAAACTTTTTCGAATACCTTGGAGATCACCGGAAGTACGGAAATAGGACGATAATTGTTCGGATCAGATCTAGCCCCAGATTTGTAAATAGGTGTTACTTTGGCTGTTTTTAGGTTTTCGGGGAATATTCCTAGTTCTAAGCAGCGATTAATGCAAGCGGTAAGCTCTTCGGCTATTTCGTGCTTGATACATTTGGTAATTTTGGCATTTATGTGATCAACACCTGAGCTTGTGTTCGTTTTTAAGTTATTAATAATATTTAGGATTTCAATTGGTGTGCTTGGTTTGAGAGTTGATAAACCGAAATCTGCTTTGCTAGTGTCAACTCCCGCCGTGGTATAAGTCTTGTCATCATGGTACTGATCAGGTATGGCTTTAGCTAGTTTTTCGCCAATGGTTGAGAAAAAGTCGTTGAAATATTGGGATATCTGATTTCCATCTGATATCACCACATTGTTTCCTATCTCTAGATTTGCTGGAATTGGTACTTCTTTAATCCTATTGTGAGTAAGGCTATCTATTAGTCTCCACATTTTCTTTGGTTTATTTATGCAGGCAGAGAATTGGTTGTTGTAGTATTCATTTTTCATCTTCTGTATCTCGTCCGCTACCATTTTATTTTCCTTCGCAAAGTCATCCTTGACTTTCAGGTCTGTTGGCGTTGATTTATGTAGCTTATACAGTAGATTTTTCCGATTTATTTTTACAAGTATTTCTGCATTAATCCAATCCTGCTTTGGCGGGTTCAAGATTTTTGTTTTTGTGATTTTACACTGCTCAATAGTTTTGAATAACTTATCTTCAAAAGTAACAAAATCTTTATTATTACTATTCATGACATTTCTAGCCAGAGTCTCCAATTTTTTATAATCTATTGACTGATAATTAAGCTTACGTTTCAGTGCAGGTCGGTATTCTTTTATTTCAAAGAACATCTGCTTGTGGTCTGACATGGATGATTCGATAACAGCTAAATGAAACTGGTTTTCTTTTAGGTTTGTGGAAATGTGGTCCAGGATGGATTGCTTTGTTGAAGTTTTGCGGGTGCAATATTTGGGCGTAATTTTGTTAATTATTCTGTATCCGTTTTCTAGAAGCGTGTCCTTATAATTGAAAGGAATATTGAAAGGAATGAATGAATTAATCATAAGAAAACTTGCAGCCACTTCTGATTCAAATTCCCAAGATGATTTTGGTGAACCATGGT
This sequence comes from Scotopteryx bipunctaria, assembly GCA_949320045.1. Classification (NCBI taxonomy): domain Eukaryota; kingdom Metazoa; phylum Arthropoda; class Insecta; order Lepidoptera; family Geometridae; genus Scotopteryx; species Scotopteryx bipunctaria. The sequence continues at coordinate 3,148,297 of OX439450.1, read as the reverse complement.
GAAAGTTGATCAGTACATCGATTCATCATGTTGGAGAGGATACTATCCTTTTGTTGACTTTTACGACATGTTCGGGGAGAGAAGCCGCTGGACACATTCTATGTAATTTCTTCACTTCTGGTCCAGCATAGAACATTCATCCTTTATCTGATAACTTTCATCTAAAATGTTGTAATCAGTGGCGCTTTATAAACAAGTAAGTAATAATAACTTTGATCTCAGCTTTAAAAGCTATGCAACTTACAAAGGCAGATTGGAAAACTTTTTTCTTGTGCCAGTCCAATTAAAGTTGATAGAGCAATTTCCGAGGGTTCAGTGTGTGCATGATACCGTTTGCAATGCTAGAAACAAAACCAATATTCTTTGAAGTCTGTGTTCCTAGAACTTCAGCTTTTCACTATGTTGCTGTTTATCTGACGACCTCGGTGGCGTGGCGGGCGAGTGCTCAGCTGAGACGCAAGAGGCGCGGTTCGATTCCCGCTACAGGTGAAATGCTTGTAGGTATGTTCTGCAAATATTTCTTCCAGGTCTGGGTGTTGTAGTATTATAAGTAGGTATTTACAAAAAGTATATAAGTATTATATCAGCCATTTGGTGCTTTGCTTCGTTTGGGGCTATAAATGCCGACTTTGAAGTAGATTATGCTAAAATGTCTTGTAGCTATCTTTTAGCACCTTATTTAATTTTCGTCGATTTATTATTTTAATATTCAATTCCCTTCGAACTAAAAACAAAGGTATAACATTTGACCAAAACATGTTTCGTCAAGGCTTGATTCCAAGAAATGGCGTTTTACTGATTCACTGTATTTTTTCTAGATAATATATAACATGTGCAAACGAGTACTACATCGGATTTATATTGTAATCCCATTGTCTATCATGCAATAAAATCATCGAAATTCGTTAATAACTGGCCAGTATACCGTGTGACATCAAGTACCTATATATCACACACCGCAAAACATTTTTAATTAACTTCCAAGTAATTTGTTGTGGTAAAATAAAAACTAACTTTTACTGTTTCCTAACAAGCCCTGTTTAATATAAAATTCCTCAGCGTACGTGTGTGAAAAAACGTTTGAAGAAAAAAGTTACCCATACTTACCCTAATTGAAAGTTTCTCCAAGGTACCTTGTTACAAAGGAAAACTCTCCTACTTTTACACATCGTTCAACAGAAACCTCCACAGCCCTTACTACAGGTCCAATTTATGAAAAAGCTTATTTTGTAGGAGATGAACGGACTATGAATAAATCGGAGCAAGAGTATCTTGTTTGAAGTAGGTACAAAATAAGTTTTAAAAGTATTAAGTAGTCAGTCAAAATTTAATTAATTAATCGACAACCTCGGAAATTCGAAGACCTCAGTGGCGTGGCGGGTGTGTGCTCGGCAGAGACGGGTTCGATTCCCGCTACGGGAGAAATGTTTGTATGTTCTGCAAATATTTCTTCCGGATCTGGGGTTTGTAATATAATAACATAAAAAAGGTAGGTATAAGTAAATTCCAACTATCTGGTTCCCATAGTACAAGCTTTGCTTAGTTTGAGGCTAGATAGCGCTGTGTGAAATGTCCACAAATATTTATATTTATTAGGTAAGTACCTAAGTTCGTATGAACTAGTGGCCAACTTTTATGACGGAGTTTTTAAGGCGCCTAAAGGCCTCTGTCATGGCTTAACGACTTAAAAGCCGAGATCGACAATTTGACGTGTCCTGCACGGGAGCATTCAGCTCGTAATGCCACTTGCGGTCACCCATCCAAAATGTGACCACCCACAACGTTGCTTAACTTCAACGATCAAACAAGAATGTCTAAGCAAGCTACGCCACGAGCGCTTTATATTTATTGATTTAACCTTACATTTTGAATTCGAGAACCATCTAGTTTTAACTAGCATAATATTTTCCTTAGATTGAGCAGTTTTATCAACGAGAATTCAGCCACGATTGGGTCAAAAAGACCAAATTTATCATAATAATTTGAACGCTTCGTGAAATACGGAGGAGGGTTAGCACAGTCGTACTCAAAAACATCTAGAAAGAGAATAATGCTTTAAATATCCATCTCACATTTGACTAATCAAATTAGTCATACTAATTAGTAAAATATGAGAAATATCATAAATATTGTATGTACCTACTTAGTTGGTACATAGATACATTAATATATATACATTAGATACATTAGTAGTAGTACATAGTATTATAAGTATTCTACAAGACATTTAGTGCCTATAGTACATGCTTTGCTTAGTTTGGGGCTAGATGGCGCTGTGTGAAATGTCCACAAATATTTATTCTTAAAATATTTACATATATTTTATCTTTCTATATTTTCTTTTACACTTTTTGGAACCGATTGTACTACTCAATTACTGAGTGGAATTCATCTTCATCTTAGGCGGCTGCTCAAGCTTCACTTTATGGATTGGTCTTTTGCGTGTTCAATGTTTTACGTAACGAGCTACTTAAATTACTTCGAGTGTCTATAGAAAGCCCACTTGGTTTTGACGAGTACCTAAGAGTTATTCGATAACCTTCGTGAATGTCCCAGGTGAACGAAAGCGACAAGAAGCGAGGTGACGCGAATCGACTTTTTTTTTAGTAAAATCGTAAACTGATAATGCCGGTCAAGTGTACAGCTTTTGTTTGAGATTTTCGTAACTCGTCACGTTGCGTCGAATTTATTGTCCACCTAGGACAATGCCTTACGTACTTACAGGGTGAGTGTCCTGTATAATAAACTTCTAAAACCTGTAGGTTCATTAGCATGCTTAAAAAGAATAATGTTTCAGTTCTTTAAAGCGTATCCTGATGAATCATGGGTACAAACTATCAAATCAATCGTACAGTCGTACTAATAAACATTAATCATCTTCCTGCCTTTATCCCACTCTATGTGGGGTCGGCACAGCATGTTCCTCGGATCATGCTGTAAAAGTTTTGGCTAAGGTGTTTTATGACCGGCCGCCAGCCTGACGTCAAAAACAAACACTACGGAATCAAAAAAAGTAAGAATTGACTAGCTGATTTTTGAAGCTGAAATATACCTAGCAGTTTTAAAAGTTTTAAATTAAATTACTTCGGGCCTAGGTAAAAACTTGGTAAAAACGACTGTTAGTTTTGCAAAACGACTAGTAAGCAACTACGGTTTTAAACACACAAACTACGGACGTGAGCGGAATGCAGCTCTCCACAGCACACAGCCAAACTAGGAACAACATCTAAGTTGTGTCCCAAGAAATTCGATGTTTACTGCCAAGCCGATTCCTTAGAGAATGCCTCGGGCACTAGTTAAGTGATGTGCCATAAATTTGTAAATCTTTTTGGCGTAGCTTGCCTTGTAATTTTATTTTGCTTTAAAATACTCAGTAGACTACTAAAACTCTTATTCTCGGTTTTAGGTTCTTTTTCGAAAGACTACATTTTTACCGACATTTTACTAAGTTATTGTTTAAGTTGATCTCAAGTAATTCATCTGAAAATGAACTCAGGATCGCTTCAACGGACCTCCTCAAATTTTAGCTTTTAAAACATATTTGTGACAAAACTGCTAAAATTTTATTAAAGCCTTTTATTAAAACCTCTCTAAGGTTGGTCCGTAGAAAAATTATAAAAAAAGCTAGTCTATGAACAGTACCATTTATTCCTCTAATCAGCTGCTAATTGTGAAGTACAAATGCGGTTCGCAACGCATTGTCAATTCACCGGTAAATTGAACAGAATTTCGGTTTTATCTGTCTATTTTACAACTGTGTACGGTTCAGTTGTTTCGATGTTTACACTTACTGTTTGATTTGATATTATCGAAACATGTATTTTGACACAGTGTGGTAACACCATATGTGTCACTTGTTCATTCGAAGCAGTGTGGTGAAAGAAAAAGGATTCGTAATTAAAAAAAACGTCATGAAGATAAAAACGTGAGAGCAGTGACCTAGATTTCAATACCAATAGGTATAAAAAAATAATAATAATAATAAAAAAAATCGTTTTACTAAATAGTGCGTGACTAAGTGTGGGAATATTTATGCCTGGTTCATATTATATTGGTACCTGGTACTTACCGTACACTATCCGTGTACAGATAAAAGGTACATATTTTGATGGCGCTTTTCCACATTATAACAATTGTGCTATGAATAATGAAATGATGTACGATCTGTCATCCAATATTGATAGTAGAATATAGGAAAGGGGAAATGATATAAAAACATTCGACAATTATTATCGTTTGACATCCGGAACATTTTACCGGAACTGCATAAAGCAAAAGTCAATTTTGTAACTTTCCCATCCCTAGAGAGCGGTAAAAGTTTTTCTACAAAGGTCGGACCCGTGAAATAAAAAAGTATTTGAACTTCTTATGAGACTTAATGTAGTTATCGTCACCTTTTGGACATCGTTGTTTGATGTAGGTAATTTTTAAAGTTACATTATCTGGAAACAAAAAAAAATACCCAACTTATGTAAATAATTTTGTAGCCAATTTTAGCTGTTAAGAAAATCTTTTTAGTGTGTATAAGACAGATGAAGTCATATGTCAAAGTCAGATGAATACAATTTTGTGTGGTGACTGCAAAAGAAAAGATAATTACATTCAGTTGAAATATTCTAATTACAACATGAGATATTTACCAACTGTTTTTCGAACTCAATTTCACGATTCCAAACAAAATGTAGGTACAATAAAATTGGCAAATTTTCAAGAAAAGCAACAAACGCGATTACGACTCTTCCAGCCAGAACTAAATAGTGATTAGGTAAGTTGGCGCAGTGTAATGATACCAATGCCTTGATTTAAAAACCTAAGGCCGTTATATTATTTTTCGCAACTTAGGCAAACCAATGCGGGTTTTAAGATGTTCGTAAAAACAAAAACGTGTAACAATACCTGTGGAACTAAATAGAAATAAAATAACCAGCGTTTTCTAGTATTATTTCAAGACCACTCACATCACTGATCCAAACTAGTTTAAAACTCGAACCAAAGTAGTTACCTTTTAAGTTTTCAAAAAAAAATAGGTACATGATGTGTACACACACATTTTATGTTCCACGACATTATCAGTTTTTTAATAATATTTTCCTTCACAGTTTGAAAGTACGTCATCATATTTTACCCTTATCTCAGTTCTTATGTGGGATCGCCACAGCATGTCAGCCGTCATTTCTGTACTCACTCCATTCTTGACCATTTCTATCGCAATATTCATCCATCCTTTCTCTGGTCTACCTCTACCTTCATATTTATTACTCTCCATTTATCCATCTACATTCATATTTATTACTCTCCTCGCAACATGACTTTCATCCCTCCTTGCCCAATAATGGTGCTAATGCCCATACCACGCTAGCCTATTTCACCATTTGAAAGTACCTAGGTACTGGTAAAAGAAATCGAACAGGAAATCCATTGGACCATATTCGAACCCATGACCTTAGAATTGGAAAGAGGGTTTAGTACTAAGCACTCTACGTTCTAATTTTGCAAGAAATTAATTGCTTTGCAGCCTTGGTTATATTATACTCGTGGAACGAAAATAAGGGCCACTTCAATTTCATGTTTCTACTTGTTTTGTAACAGGAAAAGGAAAGGTGAAGGAAAAAGTTGCCTCCTGACGCTGTATAAATCATCTAAGTACTACAGTTAAAGGCCTCGCTTACAATAACCCAGTGATAAATAAACATCTATAAATATGACAAAATGGTTTGTCTGTAGTTTCTAGTTTAAATATGACGGTCAATGTTTTATAGAAACACGTGCTTAATAGTTAGGTAACTACTCTCAAGAATGGTAAGGATTAAATTATATTTTTCAATGATTTGATTTTATGGAGAAAAAACAAAACTTTAAATGACAAATTGCCAAATCAGTATAGCCAATGAACTTATCCCAACTAATTAAATCAATACAGTCATTTATACCACATTTTAGTCAAGACGTTTTAATATTGCACACCTTATTTATGTTTCTCGAATTACAGGCAGAAGGATTATGTACATCATTTGAGTAAAATCAACATGGTAAATACATACATACAGACCAGTAGATCGAACCTATATTATGTAGCCATTTCTCAATGTCACTATATACCTGCCACAAACAAAGTTCATACAGAGAGCAAGCTCGTAGAACCACAGCTAAAAGTAAAAAGCTGGATCAAACCAAAAACATGTATATTTTTTTCATGAAAAATCACTTGTAGACAGAATATTAACTTATTCTCTATTCAAATGCAAACTTAACAAGGAGCTTTTCTTTAACTCTGAAGCTAGCCAAATTAACATTTTTACAAACTTTAGTTACCTATCTATTTACATATTTTTATATTAAACTACCTATTTTATCCCCTCCAACATAATGGATCACCTATATGGGCAATGGGCTGATCACTTGTCAGCATGGTTCACCATATCCATCTTAGAAGTAAATCAGAAGGGGCTGCAAGTTTTCTTATCTAGTAGCTCTGCCCACCCCATTAAGGATACGAGCGTGACGATTATGTATGTATGTATGTGTTTTAAATGACAAATGTCAATTGTCAATAGAAAATATCACCCTTGATTGAAACTGCGTTTGAACATTCTTATTGACAAATGTCACAGCCAAGTTATAAAGGTACCTAACCTAAAACTTTACGTCACGTGTGCTTCCTTGTGAACCTTTCGTATAAACTTGTGATTCAGCTGTTAACAAAATCAGCTTAAATGTTAATTCGGAGTCTCATTATTAACTAAATGCTTCGTGAAACTTTAAGTTTCAGTACGGATAGCACTCATTTAGCCAAACAGACATGAATTTAAATATATAAAACTTCTACGTTACTGACTGACTGACTAAGTTAAAATCAACACACAGCCTATATTAACTATTAGTCTTAGAAATATGAGACTTGGGTACATTCCTCTTATGGTGTCTTAGTCAAAGTCAAAGTCAATTTTTTTATTCCTTAAAATCACTAGGATCACTTGGACACGTCTTAAATCTACGTTGAATTTACACCTGTTCGTATCGCGACCAAGCGTGGTAGATACAGGTAAGAAAGCACGCTTGGCTATTTTTTTTTGGAAAATGATCCTTTTACAATCATGTTTATTAAAGAAACTTACACGAAGAATTTTGTATGAAAACGACTCAACGCGAAACCGCGGGACATTTCACTATAAGAGCCTTGAATTTGGCACCTCAGAACAGCAAATTAATTTCGTTTGGCATCGTCTTTCATGACTCAAATGTCGATGTGATCTATCCTAAGTGATTTTGGATTCATTCGATTTTAAAGTAGGTAACAACGATATCCGTCACTCTTGAGCAACATACACGTAAAATCAACTTTATCCCGGTGGTCTAAGGTTTAATTTGAGTCATATAACAAAAAAATGGCTGAAAAAAATCTGGCTATTTTTTTTTCTAAAGTTCAGTAGTTCAACAAGTAGTTTCAACCAGGTCCAGCTCGCGAAGGATGCTGTATTATCAGCCCATTTCGCTGCTCCAAGAACGACGTTTTTGTAACGGTATGTAAGGACGACTGACATTATCTTGAATCTCCTGCTCTCAAAAATGTTATAAACAAAGTCATTTCTCTTACATAAATTATGTTAGTACTAGCTGTCGATCGCGGCTTCGCTCGTGTGGTATCCAGACAAAAAGTAGCCTATATGTTATTCCAGCACACATACAATGTATATTTCAAGTTTCATTCAAATCCGTTCAGCCTTTACGGCGTGATTGAGGCACAAACATACATCGTCACATCCACACATCCTCACAAACTTTCGTATTATATTAGTAGGATTATTCACATAAACAAACATAATAAAGAATGCGAGGCAAAGACTCGAAGGAGTTATATATTCTAATACATAAAATGTCGGAGTTTCAAAGTCTTCTAAGTGAGACTAACACTCAAGTTCTGTAACTTATTCTGTGGTTAATATTAGATTTCCAACGCTGCGTCATTGTGAGCACAATTTTAATTATCTGTATCATAAAGTTCAAAGAGTCTTCTTAGCTTCACGACTTACTATTATAAATTCAACAAACACAAACACATCGTGATTGTAATAACTAAAGACAAGTACAGTACCACAAATACTGTGCGCCGCGGCAATTTTCGTCTTCTGGAAAACGAACTAACGCGATGATGATAATGTAATATAGAGATGTTACAATAATTATGTAGATGCATATTTTTCAAGGGTTGGTTTAGTTATTATTAGTTGACTATTAGTTGCATATTCGGACAAATTCAGTTTTCATACAAAGCACGAAGTTTGCCAAGGCGCACAGTATTTGTTGTACTACTGTACAAATTATTAAATGAAAACATTGCGTGATTAAAATTAGTGATTAATTATTTTACAACTGAATAACACAGCCTTTGTTGCCTTATGCAGAGGCATCCGTCATCCGTTAGTAGAATATTGGAACAGAGGTTCCAATATTCTACTAACGGATGACGGATCGTTCCTAATCTCACGGTTTAAAAAGTTCCCAAACTTTAGAACTCCCTCCTGGTTTTAAAGTTTGTATGGCAACTTTTAAACTGGTGGTGCGATTAGCTCAAAACTTGGTTTACCACATTATACCACCAGATATACCTACCACATGTGGTAAACAAATTTTACCACAAGTTTACCAACCAATAACAAAAAGCTTGCGTGAAGTTTTCATTCAAATTTTAGTTCGTAATTTAGTGAACAACATAGAGTATTTAATTTGTTTAGACGTTCTTGATTGATCGTTGAAGTTAAGCAACGTTGTGCGCGGTCACAATTGGGATGGGTGATCGCAAGTGGCATTACGAGCTGAGCGCTTCCGTGCTTCGGAGGGCACGTTAAATTGTCGGTCCCGGCCTAAAAACTCCGCCACAAGAGTTGGCCACTAGCATAATACGAACTTACTTAGGTACTTATTTAAGGTACTAATGTTTTACTGTCTTAATTGAAAATCTAGGCTTATTGTACAAGACGAGGTAGAAGTAATGATCTTGTTTGTAAAATTCATTGCTTGACCTCTGGGGTATAATGGGGTCTCGCTGAGGCTGTTCGATTATTCCGGTAAGTATAAATCTAGAAAAAGGCCGTTTTGTAGTTGTCACGCAGTTTTCGTGCGCACTACAACATGCGCTCTCGCTTGATTAAAGCATGTGCTACTTTTTTCTGCGTTTATTTAAATAAATAAATATTTTGTAGACATTTGACACAGCGCCATCTAGCCCCAAACTAAACAGAGCTCGTACTATGGGCACCAGATGGCTGATAGAATACTCATATACTTTTTTCTTGTAAATACATACTTATAATACTACAACACTCAGACCCGGAAAAAAAATTTGCAGAACATACAAACATTTCTCCCGTAGTGGGAATCGAACCCGCACCTCTTACGCCTCCGCTGAGCACTCGCCCGCCACGCCATCGAGGTTTCAAAGACAAAGTTTTCAGACTCGCCCGTAAACTTTAAATGAGCTAAAGATCTGAACTATCAAGGAAACATCCACCATTCCTCTTGAAATGTGCAGAAAAAGCCCAAAATTTCATAAATAGACTACGTCAGCGTATCGCTCATGATGGCCGTCATTCAGCTGAAGTGGTGTTCAAAACTTAATTAATAAAATTGGATTATAATACATATCATTTAAAATAAAATCGTCTAGTGCGAGTTGAATTCGCACACGAAGGGTTCCGTACCATCATACATAATACTTTTTGATATGAGCTTTACTTAGAATATGTTTCTTGTTGGCCCCTCTTTTAATTTTTATCATATTATTATTGTTTTGTTGTTAGGTATAGCGGCAATAGAAATACACACTCTGTGAGAATTTCAACTCTATACCTATCACGGTTCATGAGGTCCGTCTTCCTGTGACAGACGGACAGACGGACAGCGTAGGCTTATAGGATCCTGTTCCCTTCGGGTACGGAATATTAAAAATATCTGACTCGCTGAATATATTCATTTATTTGCTACTAGCTGCCGCCCGCGGCTTCGCTCGCGTGGTACCCGGATAAAAAATAGCCTATAATGTTAATCCAGTACATGTACTATGTATATTCCAAGTTTCATTCAAATCCGTTCAGCCGTTTAGGCGTGATTGAGGCACAAACATCCAAACATCCAAACTCACAAACTTTCGCATTTATAATATAAGTAAGATACCTGAAAACCTGGTTATTATTTCTGCTCTACCCTGTACATGATAATCAACAAAAAAAATTACTTTATCGCCGTGTTGAAGTTCATTAGTGATTATAAATGAAGATAACAATATCAAGTTAAGTGTCTTGACGGATTGAGGGCGTGCCTGACGCAAATCCTATAGTTATTTTTCTGTAGCATGAAAGTAAAAGAAAAAGTAGGTTGCATAATTTTGCATAATCACCAATACCTACATTAATACCACAAATACATAGTGTGCCTTGGCAAACTTCGTGCTTTGTATGAAAACCGAATTTGTCCGAATATGCAACTAATAATAACTGAACCAAACCTTTAACAAATAAATATCTTAGTACTTCATTATTGTAACATTTTTATATCACATACGAGTATTATCATCATCGCGTTAGTTCGTATTTCAGAAACAAGACGAAAATTGCCGAGGCGCACAATATTTGTGGTACTTATATTGTGATTTGCTTTGCATGGTCGTCTTACTCGTACTAATTCTTTGAATAAGTCATATTGTTCAATTTATCGTTTTAGATAGCTATTATTATTATTTTTTATGGATTTATGGTTTTACATAATTTATCTTTGTCAAAAAGAACCACATATTTATAGGTATTAGGCCTTTAGGGGGCCTAAAAACTCCGTCACTAGAGTTGGCCACTAGCTCATACGAACATACTTTGTACATAGGTATTGTTATTTGATAATCTGGTTCACAAATTTTAAACTAGATGGCACTCTATGACATGTCCTTGCATCAAACTACGATCCTACTATGTTTAACAGAAACTACGACGTACGGTTACAAGAAAAGCCAGGTCCAGTATCCTAAGCCGACGAGCATGCATGAAGAAAGTGATGAGAGTGAATGAAGTCAAAGTCAAAGTAAAAAAAAATATTCCATAAAATCACGGGAATCACTTGGACACGTCTTAAATCTACGTTGCATTTACACCTTTCGTCCGCGACCAAGCGTGGAAAATACAGGCAAGATACCACGCGAAAGTATCCACCTAATATGTCACGCACGACCGAAGCAAATGTGGATGAGTAGACTCTGCCTACCCCCAAGGGAAATGGATAATATTGTATATCATGTACTAGTTTTATGGTACCTAACCGAAACTAAAAGCCGATAAATACTAAGCTCCAAGTAGTCTAAACATAAATACCAAAGTACCCGCAAAACAAGTAAGAAATACAGAGTATGGAGTTCATCAAGCTTCGCTAATTAGTATGAACCAAAGGGCTTTTGCAAATTGGAATCAATGAATTGTGATTGGAATAAATTCACTTGATCTTGTACGTAGCGTGATTAATCAGATATACTTGCACCAACCTTAATCAAGGGTTTATGCTTTGTCTTTCTTGGCCATAGAAGGCACAAAATTTTCGTCTTAGCTAAAATATTTTGAGTTACACTAAGGTCCGGTCCACACTATCGGCACGAAACGGCATGGCTCAGGATGTCTCGGCATACCTAAGGACGCCTCGGCATGCCTAAGGACGGTTCCAGTCCGGATTTTAGAGCATTTGTAGTGTATGTAGAGTATAGAGCACGGGTTGTCTAGTTGGTACCTTCCGATCCTAAAGTCGTGGGTTTAAACCCCGTTGGGTGTCACAAATGGATTTTTCTGTGCGAAAAATTTATGCGCGCTATACCAGTACTCTCAAACGGTGAAGGAAAACATCGTAAGGAAACCCGCGCGGCTTAGTCAGCTTCGCACGTATTGACCATGTCTTTCCTGTGGACTAGGTCGACTAAGCTGAGAGAATGGAATAGGTGCTGGGCAAGCCTACTTCATCTTAATTCGTCCCGGGCACTACAGCGTCCCGTTTGTGAAGGTAAAAGTTGCCTCCTGACGCTGTATAAATCATCTACTATAGATGGTGATAGGCCTTAGTAGTAGTAGTAGTGTATATACGATATGACAGCGACTTTCTCCTTTATCTGGCTGATATAAATAATTCATGGTCTTCCTCTTCCTCGCTTTCCCTCTATCCTTCCTTCTGTGATCGTTTAGAAGCTGTCATCTCGTATAAGATATCCAAACATTTTCTTTTTCTTTAAGTTCTTTTGCAAGTTGCACTTCATTTTTTTATTTTGTATTTGAATAACAAAGGCATAAAGAACAGTTGTTTTTATTATTTCAATCCAAATGACTCAATCCAACTGCTCATATTGTAACCGGTGGGTCATAGGTACAATAGCTGGCTCAGTCGGTAGGTAGTAGAAATACAAACTAAGAAATTGTACCTACTGGCCATTTTATTACAAGGAAAGGAAATAATAAAATATTCCGTATCTCAGAGAAAAGGACTCATTTTGTTCACATTTTATCTCAAGTTAGTCCCTTACCTCGGACAAACAAGAAACAGACAAGGCTTTTCATTAATATGATCACTTTGATACGATACAACGATATTGAAAGAAATTCTGCTAAATTTAACTTTCTACAGTTTTTATAGACTTATTTATTTCGTATAAAATAAAATTTTCCTACGTAGTGCATAATTTTTATTTGAAATTAAGATTTTTATTTTAAACTAGGTTTAGTCAGAGGCTTAGTTTACATGGTACTGCGATAAATAAATCGATTTTTATACAAGGGGCTAAAATGACCCTTCAATATGAGGTAGTTGTACTACCGGGGCTTTAGCGAGGTAGTGAATAGAGACCGAGTTATAATGGGTTTTTAGCGCCGTGTGATACATTCTACTTTTCACTACGATTACGAGAAAATAAAGTAACCCAATACAATATTAAATACTACCAATTCAATTTGTATTTAGAGAAAAATTTGAAGATTTCGCGCCAATGCTTTATTTTTATTTTTTCTGTAGCCGCAACGCAATTTATGCATTCTATTTTTAGTTCCATTTTCAAAATGAAAATGTTCTGCTTTTTTTTTGAAACACTTATTGTGTCGAGTTTTTATTCATGAATATTCTATTTATGAATTAAGACTTTTCCATATTTGTAGGCTCGTTGGTAACAAACAAAAAAACTTTTTCCCCTAGAGGCAAATACGCTATTTTATTTTCGCTCTGGTACGCAATGACGGATTTTTTTGAGCGGAGAAGAGGAGTGAAAAAGTATTTTTTGTGTATCCCCATACAAAAACTGCGTGAAAGAGGAACAAACCAACTAACATAGACACACACTTTGTGATTTATAGTGTTAGTTGAGAGCACCTTCGGGAAAAAAACTCATAGTTTGATTGATTGGACATTGCTGTTGGACGACGTGGCTACCAGAGCCTAGATTCTTATTTCCCTTAAAAATCTAAATTCTCTGCTGGACTAGGAGTAAAGAAAAATAGAATGCATCCAGCTACTTCTCTTCCCGAGTATGTCGTAAAAGTCGACAGGATAGTATCCCCTCCAACATGATGGACCATCTATACCTATAGGCAATGGGCTGATCACCAGTCACCATAGTTCACCATATCCATTCACCACCATATCCTTGCAGCCACTCCTGAGTGACTGCAAGTTTTCTTATGATTACTTGTAGCTATGCCCACTCCTTTAGGGATACGAGCGTGATAAAATATCATGATAGTATATTATGTACCTATGTAAAATGTTACATTTTTGGAAGAAGGATGCAGTCCTTCTCCACTCGGTTGTTGGTCTAAGGTCACTGGTAAATTAAGAGATTCAAACAGATACTCTTTTGTTAACCGACAAAGACAACTTCTTTATGCTCCATTGTGAAGGTAATTATGGAGGTGCTAAAACCCTTGCCTTTTATTGGGTGACATCGAAAGGATTGGAGTGACAAACTTTACGATTAAATAATCATAAAAGGGGAAGAAAAGTACTTAGTAAGTGTATTATCTGAAATGGGGTTGAAATTTATTGGATATAGATTTCAATAATCGTTACAGAATATTATTGACAATTTAACTAAAATGGGTTTATAGTACATTTTTATACGTTGAAACTACAACGAATCCGTGAAATTTCATTCCTTTAGTGGGTACCATCTGCGACCACGACTTTATGGGGAACAGCAGTGCTTAGTGAATGCGCAATTTGTAATATTACGTAAAGAGGTTTCAAAATAGAAAAGAAATATTGCAAGCCAGTAATAAGGTAATGATGAAAAATAATTCCATTTTTGAAAAATCAATACGAACTACATAGCTAGTCCCATCGCCCGAAAAAACAATTGCTGTCGCTATAATGACAACTGATTCCATTTTTGAAAAACTAATTCAAACTGGCTAGTCACATCAGTGCAATAAAAAAATACAATAAGTTTCTCTTTATAAAATTTTATGATTTGAATTTAGAACGAATTATTTCGCAACCTAATGATGCTGCTAATAGTTTCCATAATAGTTATTCAACCTTTATCGTCGGGCAATAGAATAAATAGCTGACCGCGGGCCTAATCTTTAGTGCGCAAATTAAACTAACAACTGTCTGACAACCAAATTAAGTTAATCAAGTTACTGAACCCTACTGATTCACGGTCGGCTTTAGTGAAACATCCATTAACCTTCGTTTACCAGCGAGTGGTTTAAGCACGTGTCACTTTAAATCAGCCTACATTGCAAAATGAGCTTTAATGTACTTAGTTTACATAAATAACCATAATTATTCGCATTCTATAACCCGAAAGGTTTAGTTCTATGATTGAGAACTGAAATTAAACTGTCATGGGTTGAGTTTAAGATTCAATATTGCTTGCGTAGATACGACATAGTTTGGAGTCGTAGCGTCAAAGAGAGGGTTTTGTGTATGGGTACTGTCATTCTTCTGTGGTTTTAGCTCTTAGCTACATGCATACATAAGTGGGATAAAGTGATGCAATCAAAATTCATGCCATGCGTATGCCGTGAAGCCGCTCCACGGTTAATATCTAATAACAGCTAATCTGTTTGCGTGATCTTGCTGAAATTCTTAAACGAAATACTATAAAAAAGATACTTATTTAAATAAAAAAGATCAAATCAGTTGAAGGAGTAGTAGAGACTGCTTGACGATTTGCGAAAGGCTGCTGGCAAAGTCTAAAAGCGTCAAGCAGATAGGGCAGGATTAGGGGAGACCTAATGTCCAGCAGTAGACTGCTATAGGATGATGATGATACTGCTTGTTTTTTGAATACCACCAAGATGAGAAATAACGGGGCTCCACTTGAAGGTGACAAAATAAAGATTCATGTAACATAAAACGAAATTGATCCCAAATTGAAATGAACTCATAAATTATGTAAAACGAAAAAAAACCTTACTTTGGTAGGTACTATAAATTCAGTCATCAAAATTCGCCGGCTGTACGCACCGCAGTCCGCATTGTCCCTAATCGCCACAGGACTTTATCGCATTCGTTTCAATATCCTCTGCTGAACGGTTTAAGCTACCAGGGGAGCAACACTCGTAGGTGTAATTGAGTACAGAGCCGGGATTAATTGAAGCAGAAATGTATCAGGAGTGCAGACGTACGCAGGCGCGCTGCGTGTTCAACATCGCAGTGGCAAGTACACTGACGCAACGGGCGCTCGTACCCGAACATAGGACGTGTTTTCAAACGAAAAAGTATCACGTTCGAATTTGAATTCTGCCGTCGCCTCTTTGGTGATCTTCAAAAAAAAAAACAAAATAAGCAAGTTTGAAAAGTTGGAGGGACGGGGGAAAAGTTATGTGAAGAAACTTGTTTTGTTTGAAAGTTTTCTGTGTTGAATAAATTAAAGTTGTTTGTGATATGAAGACCAATAGCTTATCAGCTGTGTTTTTCAAATGAACTTACCATGTTTGTGCTATGTAAATGCAAGAATATCGGATTTATTTTCGTGAATCTGGAATTATAAACCACACGTGAACCATGGTATGTACGTAATTTAGTTTTTGAATTAACTGGGATTATAATTGTATTCCATACAATCGCGACATCTACCTATTTTATTTTTGAATTTTAAACCTATTGCAAGCGCTGGAAACTGCGATACAGTTTTTTAATGTTAACTAAGGCAGTTTTCAACTTGTTCATTTAAATGTTGTATTATCCAATTGTTTCATTTAAATGTTGTATTATTTTTATCAAATAAATTATACTATATAAAGCTCGATTATGTTATGTTATTTATTAATGATGTTTTTTACATCACTTACCATAAAACTATTTTAATAGGTAAATCATAGAAGACGTTAGAGGTTATAAGGATTCCATCTATGTATCTTTCTAGTGTGTCACTAGTTCTTTCGAACCAGTGTGGTGAAAGATTCCATTAAGACTTTCTCTAGGGTGGCAAATATAGAAACAGTATTACAAAAGCAAGGGCTCAAAATACAAAGTCGTTAACAACCTTGGCAGGACTCCCTGATTGAATTGTCAACCCTTGGGTCGCGTTGAGTTTATCTCAAACAGTGGCTAAAAGTTTTATTGTTTTTCCGATAACGACATAAAATTGTGAAGACCTCATAAAGCAGATTGACGGACGTTTTTTTATTTATAAAACCAGATGTAAACATTTTTATTTTACTATTAAACATTTCATTTAGACTGTCGGTTATAAATTATAATAAACGGCTATTCAAAGGTTATACAGATAAAGGCAGTAACTAAATTTTTCTCTTCGTGTTCAAAAATAATGACTTAATTTTTGTGACTACTGCTAATTGTACATCAACTTTGCCAATAAATGTTTTATGAAGAAATGGATCACACTTAGCACATTATTCTTAGATATGTTCCTAAAACTACATAGTGTCCTGTAAAAACCACTAACTAGGGCATTTTACCATCTATAGGTAGTAGATGATTTATACAG
This sequence comes from Scotopteryx bipunctaria, assembly GCA_949320045.1. NCBI lineage: Eukaryota > Metazoa > Arthropoda > Insecta > Lepidoptera > Geometridae > Scotopteryx > Scotopteryx bipunctaria. Next base: position 3,131,334 of record OX439450.1, on the reverse strand, counting down.
CGTTAGGAGGCAACTTTTACATTCACAAACGGGATGCTGTAGTGCCCGGGACGAATTAAGATGGAGTAGGCTTGAAAACCACTAGACTATTGCTAATGTGCACCACCTTTGCCTATCAATGCTTTATCTTATCTTTTGTCTAATTTTTTTTTTAATTATCTAGAGTACAGATTTACGATTATACACATAGGTACCTATAGAGTTACTTATTAAAAAAAACTAAATATCGATGAGTGTCCCGTAAAAAGTTGAATGACAAGATAATCTCTCAATAAATACAAAAATGTAATTTCCTTGAGAAAATAAAGATTCTCCAATTTTTTTGGTATCAAGATTAATTTATTTGATCCGGGTATATTAAAATGCTGTCATGTAACAATCATTTTTGACACCGCCCGCTAGAGGGCAGTCGGTACGATCGTTCAATATTCGTTCACGATTGATGTTCTTATTTTCACGAAATGATTAATGCGCCGAGTTTCGTGTTTGTGTTAGGTTAGAGTTTGGGTACCAAAACTGGCTATTTTTTAAGAAGAATAGTGAATTTTTCAACCGAAAATTTAGAAAAAACCTGCCCATATAATCCTTGTTATTTTGTCAAGGATATAATGGTCTAGTGATAGTGACCCTGCCCCTCTAATCCTAGGTCTTGTGTTCGACCTAATCGAGCAATGTTTTTCTTTGTCTGAGTTTGTTTGGATTTTATCAGAACGTTCGAACGGTGAAGGGAAACATGTAAGGAAAACTATGTCTTACAGCCTAATAAGTTAGACGATATTATAGTACACTAAACAAGCCTGTTTAAAGCACACTTTAACCCTTTCTATTATTATTTTGATTGCCTCTGTATCCGAAACGGCTGGATGGATTTTGATATATCAGGTGTTGTTGGTTTCGTCTAAATAAAGAGAATGAAAGAATGTATGAATGACAATATGGCAGCTTTAGGAAGCCATTTCCACTTAACTTAGACGGTACATAACTAAAAACGTAGACTAAAATGGTACAAATTCTTTACCATCATCATCATCATCATGTGTGACAAAATTTAAATATGTCAGAACTACTCATCATTCATCACTTTCCTGCCCTTATCCCACTAGGTGGGGTCAGCACATCATGTTTCCCTCCTCTATTTCCTCCTATCACTCGTCATCTCAGCACTCACTCCTTTCACACGCATATCCTCTTTCACACAATCCATCCATCTTTTCTTTGGCCTTCCCTGATGCAACTATTATGCCATCAAAATTCTACGCAGTCAGGTTTTTTGTTCTTTTAAATAAATACTTGTTTTATTTTATTTATTTACGATAACAAACTGCTACAATATACAAACATAATACAAAAATACAGGACGATAATATTGTAGCTTTTAGCATTATCCATATCCATATCTTAATTTGCGAAATCAATATTATAGAGGCAAACAAAAAAAATATAATACTCATAGAATGTATAATACTCAAAGATATTTAAAATTAACTTATGTTATTGTATTAACTTAGGTTTGTTATTTTAGGTAGTCAAAAACGACATCTATTCAAGTTCAAATTCAAGTTCAAATTCAAATATTATACAGCTGACTTAGTTTACCGAGAACCTAAAATAATTTTATTAGAATCTAAATATTTAAAACACTTATAGTGACTGACAGTAAATGCACATCCTAAACCATTAGTCTGAGAAGCGTGAAACTTGGAGGATACGTTGCTCTTATGGTGTAGAGGTGCATTAATAATTCCCGAAATTCAGCTCCAAGAGGAAGCAGCGGGAAGATGAAGTTTAAATATTTGTGAATATTTCACACAGCGCCATCTAGCGCCAAACTAAGCAAAGCTTGTACTATGGGCACCAGATGGCTGGTAGAATACTTATAAACTTTTTTTTTGTAAATACATAGTAATACTTAACTACAACACCCAGACCGGAAGAAATATTTGCAGAACATACAAACGTTTCTCCCATAGCAGGAATCGAACCCGCACCTCTTGCGTCTAAGCCGAGCACTCGCCCGCCACGCCACCGGTCGTCAAGTTTGTACGAAGAAAACTCATCGCGGACAAAGTCAGAGCGTTTCACTAGTAATTATATAGCTCCTTGGATAGTTGATATCTTCCAAAAGCCCTTAAAAGTTATGAGTGCCTAGTACCTACGCGTTGAAGTTTCATCGAACTTTTAATTAAAATACTATTTGACTTGCCACCAAACCAAATTAAGCCTATTGTTAAGTAGAACTGGGAATACTTGCTCGTTTCTGTAACGGGGCAAGTACCAAATTCTATGTTCAATCGTGTCTAGTACGGAAGGTCAGATATACATATACCCACTTAAATATAATATTACGCCCGTATCCCTTATGGGGTGGGCAGAGCCACAAGTGAATGATGACCTTGGTGGCGAAATGTTTGTATGTTCTGCAAATATTTCTTCCTGGTCTGGGTGTAGTATTATGTATTTACAAAAAAAAAGTATATAAGTATTATATCAGCCACCTGGTGCCCATAGTACAAGCTTTGCTTAGTTTGGGGCTAGATGGTGCTGTGTGAAATGTCCGCAAATATTTATTTATTTATATATAAATATAAGAAAACTCGCAGTGACTTCTGATTTTGAGTCCTGAGATGGATTTGGTGAAACATAGTGACATTTTGGTATCATTCACATTTTATTGAAGTTAAAGTTTCGTTATTTACACATAAATAAATGCGAAAATATGCTTGCAGGTTGGTTGGTTTGTCCTTCTTTCACGCAGTTACAAAACAACGTTCCAACATGATTTTATGTTTAGGTGTGCATTCCTTTGGCTGAGGCTGTAGTCCAAACGGTTGGACGGATTGTGACAAATGAGGTGTATGAAGCTTTGATAATGACGATTTGTATAGAAAATGAGCGAAGCGCTCGTGGCGTAGCTTGCTTAGGCGTTCTTGATTGATCGTTAAAGTTAAGCAACGATATGCGCTGTCACAAATTGAGATGGGTGACCGCAAGTGGCATTACGAGCTGAGCGCTTCCGTGCTTCGGAGGGCACGTCAAACAGTCGGTCCCGGCTTTTAAGTCGTTAAGCCATGACGGAGGCCTTTAGGCGGCCTAAAAACTTCGTCACTAGAGTTGGCCACTACCTCATACGAACATACATACATATTATAGAAATGAGAGTGTTATAAGCAAAAAATGTAATGTGGCGGTTGTAGAAGGAAGCCATTTTAAATTTATTCCTTTGGCTGACTCTGTAGTCTAGACGGATTTTGACATAACGAAATATCGTTGGATTCGCCTGGATAACGAGTGATAAGAAGTGTCTGAGAATGTACCTTTGACAAGGTAAAAGTTGCCTTCTGAAGCTGTATAAATCATTTACTATAGATGGTGAAGGCCTTAGTACAATTTAGGCTTTGACAGTTTTATTTCCCCTGTCAATAATGCGAAGAAGTACCGAATTGTAATTTCCTGAGCAAACATAATAAAGCACTCGAGTGGTTGTAGTAAGACAAATGGACTTCAATATATCATGGCGTTTTTATGTACGCCTAGGGAATTACTATGAAAAACTTTGTTGCGGCGAAATAAAACAAATATTTTTGTTTGTTGATCTATCTGCTTACTAAACAGGCAATATTTATCTAGATTGATTTACAATCTTTATGTTCTTATATTATTCTACTAGGTATAACTCGGGCGACTCCTTGGACGTTTACTGCGGCAAGAGAGCGATGTGTGGAGAAGTGTTTAACGGGTGGCATCCATGATTTTGGCAAGTTTTTCAACTCTTTGGAAGAAATTACCTTCCCACGTTAAAATAAATGCAGGGGTGTGGTCTGACTTAAGTTGTTGTGTTTATTTATGTTAGTAACTTTAGTTCAGAATGAACGATAATTTCTGTACACTTCATTAATAAATTTGTAATAAAAAGTGCACATTGCAAAGGTTGCCAATAAAAAAAAAGTTCATTTTACTGTACAAAAATCTACCAAACTAGTGTTACGCTAAATGTCAAACCTTCAACTAAAACTCTGACTGAAATCCGGCTGAAAGAGACGAATCTAGCCGATTTTCATTGACGCATCGCAAATCGGAAGTACACGACCATTCAACCTGAATTCTAAAAAAGTCGCGCTATAAGGGTTCCGTGCCATTTTACTACCTTTAAAACGTTAAAGGTGCCTTCGAACGGTGGGCTTCTTCCTGCATGCCGTAATGTTTATCTGCAGTCCAAAATCAAAAGAAAAGATAGATATTAAATGTAATGTCAAACTTTTTATTGTACATTATAGCCGTGCCATTAGTTCTTTCGAAACAATACGGTGAAAGGATTAAAGGATTATAGGATTATGCGCCTTAAAGGCCATTTTTTCGAGCTTTTTAGTTTCTACGACATGCTGGTTCCTCACGATGTTTTCCTTCACCGAGTAGAGTAATGGTATAGCGCACATAAATGTTTTGAACAGAAAAATCCATTGGTGCTCGACTGGATTTGAACCCACGACCTAAGGATCGGAAGGCGGGGTCACTGGCACTAGACTAGCTCTCATTTCCATTGTGAAAAATGAGATTACATATATCAATATTTACCTTCAATTTATGTTTTTTTTAACCCCCGACGAAAAAGTGGGGTTTCATAAGTTTGCAGTCTGTATTTATGTCTGTCTGTGGCATCATAGCTCCTGAACGGATGAACCGATTTCGATGCGATTTTTTTTTGAAAGCTAATGTGATCGACATGGTTCTCAGCAATAATTTATGACATGAATCAGGCATTTGAAGATTATCAGCCCATTTTGTACTTGACAGAAAGATCTTACCAATTTTTATAAGTCCGATTTTATATATATATATATATATATATATATTTTATATTTTATTTTATTTTACGTCGCCAGTCTTTTGGGGACCTTACCTGCGGTCGGTGATCTGAGCTCTGTTTTCTATCTGTAGGCGAACTCAGATAAAAAACTGAGCTCATTTTTATTTCTTATTATTATTATACTGATTACCTTCAGTTCAATTTGTCTTTGTAGCATAAAATAAATATATATTTTAAAAGTCCGATTGATTTGAAACTTAGACAGACCTGTCAAAAAGTTTGTTCTTTCTATTTACATCCCGGTACAGGAGCCGTAACGATCCGTTTACGAAACGTTGTAATAGGTAAAGACCGTTTCTTCTTGAAATCTAAATTCTAAGCTCTTATTCTTCACACTACTGAATAAATACCCAGTATTTTGCTAAGACATTTCATGACCGTTACGTGTGCGTATCCGTTTGAAAGTACTTTCATTCATTCGGAGCACGAGAATGCAAAATCGTTTGATAGTACAAAAAGTCAGGTTATCACGTCTATAGTTCGTTAACGTGGAATTCAATCGGGCGTATTGCTGAATCCGCTCACGACATAGCTGGCAAACTATGCGCAATGAACAAAAATGTACAATCCGAAAAACGTGACGAAAAATCTGTGCTCGCCACTTTTTCAGATAAATCTCGTTATAACTCAACAACAGTTTTAGTACCACAAATATTGTGCGCCTCAGCAATTTTTGTTTAGCTTCTGAAATACGAAATAACGCGATGAAGACATAACTGTAATATAGAGATGTTACAATTAGTGATGGGACTCGATTCGAATCAACTTGAATCATCCGGAAAAAAATCGAATCATGACTCGAATTAACCCTTGATTCGAATTGATTGATGATTCGAATAGATACGATGATTCGAACAATAGATACTTATAAATAAATAAAAAAACACTTAGATACATTTTTAATCATCATCATCATCAGCCTATAACAGTCCACTGCATGACGTAGGTCTCTCCAATTACAACCATCGCTAGGCGTACTACTCGCGTAACAGATAAAAGAAAGAAATTGATTCGAATCAGATCGTGGATTCGAATCAACTCGACCGTTCGAATCAAGCGATGATTCGAATCAACATAAAATCTCATTCGAGCTGAGTTTTAACTGTCATCATTCGAATCATTCGAATCAAATGTGATTCGAGTCCCATCACTAGTTACAATAAGTAGTACGGCTCGCTGACTGACGGACTGATAGTGGAGGCTTAGTAATAGGGTCCCGTTGGCACCCTTTGTGTACGGATCCTAAAAAGGACTAAATGAGCTGTAAATAAATGTCCACTATTTAGCGCTAACATAGATACAATTCCGTGCGAGTAGCCCCAGTAACTTTAGTGATGCAATAAAATGTTTGGCTCTACTTATTTTATGCTCCTCAGACAACATTAGACCATTATAACAACCTCCTAAATGTTCTTGCAATAAAGGCGGCTGGCCTTATTCTTATCGACCTACTGACTTGATGCTATGTACTTATCAAGTCAGTTTGAAGCGCTCGTGGCGTAACTTGCTTAGGCGTTCTTGATTGATCGTTAAAGTTAAGCAACGTTGTGCGCGGTCACAATTGAGATGGGTGACCACAAGTGGCGTTACGAGCTGAGCGCTTCAGTGCTGCGGAGGGCACGTTAAATTGTCGGTACCGGCTTTTAAGTCGTTAAGCCATGACGGAAGCCTTTAGGCGGCCTGAAAACTCCGTCACAAGAGTTGGCCATTAATTCATACATACATACAAGTCAGATTTATCATTCGACATGCATTTGCATAGGTAATGTAAGTAAGTTTATATGAGCTAGTGGCCAACGCTTGTGACGGAGTTTTTAGGCCGTAAAAATTTTTGCTTTGATTATTTGATTGAAACGGTAGGGTTGACGGAACGAGATATTGGGCGGAAAACCGTTTGCTCGTCTAATCGCATAGAGGTATATAGTGATAGGTTGTGGCAAACCATACGCCGTAGAACCTTTATAGAACCAATCATGTCTATGAGAAGATTAGTGGTTGACGCTGAGCACAGCCCTATATATAAATACTTGCGACCCGCCCTGGCTTCGCACGGGTGCAATGCTGATACTAATAATTATTTCTCGTAAAAAGTAAAGGATAAAAAATGGTTATTGTGGGTTATCTCTAAGAGATAGACATATACCATCACGAATTTTTTTGTAGACCTTTTTAAAGTGTACAATACTGTAGTACATTATTTTGATCTATCTCGTAGGGTTCAGCCAGCGTTTGCAATGTAAACTCAAAAAAATGTGTATATTTACGACATCACATTAGAAACCTTTAAAATTATCAGTGTTTTTCTACTATATTATGTATGTATTACACAAATCAACTTTTCTCTTGAATCATTATATCTATTAAAAAAACCGCATTAAAATCCGTTGCATAGTTTTAAAGATCTAAGCATACATATGGACAGACAGACAGCGGGAAACGACTTTGTTTTATACTATGTAGTGATATGAATGTAACGTGTCTTCCACTCAAAGCACAGAATATATTTTCCATCAATGCTAGTTATTTTAACAAACGAAGATTTAAAAAATAACCTTCTCATTTTCACTTACTTCTATGCCCCTAAGAAACATTTCGGTCAAATGAACTCCCAGGATATTAAACTTAATCTTACACCTAGTTCTGGAAAGCCGATAAGATCCGGGCTTAGCGTCGTTTTCCAACTTCGATTGAGGTGTCCGAAGTTTTTCCAAGTTAAAGTTTTTCCATAATTACCTAGTGACAAGTTTGTGGGATTGCAAAAACTGCCACCAGAGAAGTAGTAAATGTTTTACACGAGTGTTTAAATGTCATCGTAATTCGGAAAATATCGTGAGGAGACTGGCATGTCGTAGAACATTGTTCGAAAGCGTGTGTCGAATGCACGAAAGGTATTTGAGGCGTACCTTTTATCCTTTCACCACACTGGTTCGTAACTAGTGACACTATTAGTGGTAGTAGTATCGTAACTTGGATATAGTGGGCTCTAAAGAATTATTTGTAGGTACAATTTATTATTATACATTCAAACCGACCTCGGTGGCGTGGCGGGCGAGTGCTCGGCTGAGGTGCGCTTTCGATTCCCGCTACGGGAGAAATGTTTGTATGGTCTGCAAATGTTTCTTCTAGGTCTGAGTGTCGTATGAAATAGCTTTGTTTGTTTGGGGCTAGATGGCGCTGTGTCAAATGTCAACAAATATTTTTCATCCATTAGGTGGGGTCACCACAACATGTTTTCCTCTTCCATCTTCTCCTATCACTTGTCATCTCAGCACTCACTCCTTTCAGACTATCCGTTTGACTTTACTTAGGCCTTCCTCTACCTGTGTATCCATCTACATTAATGTTAATTTCTCTTGTAGCATGACTTTTGACCCTTCGCATAACATGCCCATAACACGCTAACCTACGAGTTACTTTCTACCAACTACACCGAATTACTTAGATGAATTTATTAAACGGTCTAACACCGTAATTTTTGGTAAACTATTTTTACCCGACTGAGAAGAATGAGAGTTATGTGTTTAGTGTGTATGTATGTATGTATGTGGGTATAATTATTCTATTGGCTAAAGCGTTAGTCTAAACGGCTGTACGGATTTTGACCAATGATGTGTCGCTGGATTTGTCTGGATAATGAGTGTCATAGGTACAGCTTATGCCAATTTTATGACACTAAAGTGTAAAAAAATCAATATGGTGGCTTTTTGAATGAACTATAACTTAAACTAAAATGGTAAAAATTCATCATCATCATCATGTGTCAAAAAATTAAGAAAGATGTGGTCTTGGGTTTACTATGTTATGTGTATTCGTGAATCTATTGTTTACGTAGGTACAGAATACTTCGAGAGTAGAAACACCATCGGTACAATGAATTCATTTAAATTACATTATATTCAACTTTTCTGAAAACATTTAGGTACCGGTTTATTTAAGTAACGGTTTTTTGACAGTTTTTGATGAAAATCTGTCAAAAACTCGTCACTTGAGACGTGCTCAACTCTGAGATGCGTTTGAGTATTCGGGGGTTAAAGACTTCCGCATTGAAGCACTAAGAGTTAAAACTGGGGCAGGTCATGCCCGAGGGTGTCGTTTCGCAAATTGTCCTTTTGTTGTAAAAGACCAATTTGTTACGGAGTGTGAAAAATGCTTCCGAAAGGTGAACTGAACACTACATACTTTTTGTTTTAGAACTCTCTGAAGAACCAAGAAAGGTTTTTAATGACTTGTAAAATGAAAATTATATAATATTTTTTTAATAATGACCAGAAGACCTACTACTACTAAAATTATCAACTAAACTTACATACTTACATAATTATCACGTCCGTATCCCTAACGGGGTGGCCAGAGCTACCAGTAATCATAAGAAAACTTGCAGCCACTTCTGATTTAAAGTCCTAAGATGGATATGGTGAACCATGGTGACAGACGATCCACCCATCGCCCATATAGGTGGTCCATCATTTTGGAGAGGATACTATCCCTCAGTCGACTTTTACGACATGCTTGGGTGAGAAGCAGCTGGACGTATTCTATGCTCTTTCTTTACTTAAACATGAAGGTATTTGACAACACCTTATGAATGCTTGCGTTTTTGTTTTGGAACCTGTCACGCACAAAATGCTAACTTCATGTAAAAAATTAAAATGTGAGCATGTACTGAAACTGAATTCTTTGGCGTTCTTTTGACTACCCCAACAATAATCCAAGACTTTTTCTTCCCTGTTTATACAGTCATTATAATGAATGATAATAAATTATCATTAAACGTTTTGCCTTTACGCTTGATTGTAAAGAACTGAAGACTATTAGACTCTTTATAAAATACGTTTGCCTAAATAAATAGTCCTGAAAAACAGGAAGGTTAAAAGTGCCACTTTAGATGCATCTACTGTTAAATTGAATTGTGCAAAATTCACCTACAATTCAGTCCATTATATAAAAAATTGAGGAATTGCGTAAGATCTGCCATGAATTCGGGAAATGAGTTGCTGTAGATGACTTGCTCAAAGTGGCCTTTTCATACCCGCAGTTCTTGGACGATCAAGAAATAAACCAGTTACATTTATTTTTAGTTATTTCTTACATTATTTACCGCTTGCCTTTGTAAATAACCTTTGCTTCGCCCTGTAACTACCAAAAGTTTTTTTCTTGTTTTCTGATACCAGTGCTCAAAAATTTCATTAATTTAATTATTATTACCATCATAAAAACAGAAAGGAAATCAGAAAATGTAACATTGAGTTTTACCACCAAACGAAACAGCTTCACGAAAAACTCACCTCGCTCAGTATATTTTATTCAGAAAACGTTTGCCGAAGTAAGTACTACTCTGAACTGGTGAAGCATAAATATTAACGTTACTAGTGATAAATGACTTATAGTACTTAGAAGTCTAATCTCGCTGCGGACTCTCGTAACAATGTGCGACCTTGTTAAAGTTGTTGCGTCAGCTTGGACCGACAGTGGTTGCTCCAGTGGTCATGTTTTTGCACTGCCAAAGGCTGTTTTTGAAAGTTCAATGAATTTTGATCTGAGCCTAATTAATATACCCTCTTTAGTAACTCAAGTTTATGCTATAACAAAAAGCCAAATACCTTTTTGTTATCTCAACACTATTTACATTGTTTAGCTGTGCGCTTATAAGTGTTATGTTACAAACTAGAAACTGTGTTTTAGTTATATGTTTTTTTTTATTTGTAACTTTTAGTGCCTAAATAAAATAATTATTATCATTTTTATTATTTGTTGTTATAGCGGCAATAAATAACACATTATGAAAATTTCAACTCTCTACCTATTACGGTTCATGAGATACAGCCCGCTGACAGACGGACGGACAGAGGAGGCTTAGTAATAGGGTCCCGTTGGCACCTTTCAGGACCCAAATAGCTAAGCATAGTCAAGCTAAAATGATGGACCACATTATATGGGCGATGGGCTGATCACCTGTCACCATGGTTCACCATTTCCATCTTAGGATTTTAAATCAGTAGTGGATGCAAGTTTTCTTATGTTTACTTGTGGCTCTGCCTACCTATACTAAGTATGTATGTAGACAAGCTATCACTTTAAAGTTTTTGTAGACCATAAACTAGTAAAATCTATACCTACCGTTTACACGAACTCTAGGGTAGTTCCCTTAATGTTCTATCGAACATGATATCATTGAACAGAATAAGATATTTTTTCTTATTTTTACTATGGAACATGTAATACTTTTATTTCTTAAATCTATAGGACAAGTTAAATAAGATCTCTTTACGATTATCTTATCATACTGGCCTCCAGAAAATAATAATAATTTACTGTGGCACTGGTCAAAGTAACTAATTTGATTGACTTGATTGTCGCATTATGAGAAATGTCCTCTAACTTGAGATTGGCAGTAATGGTCGCTACTATATGACCGATTGCCTATGTTATATTCATGGTTATGATTAAAATTGAATAACATTTAACTTCTCATGGAAGATTTTGGAAAAATCTGATTCCCATTTTGTTCTATGGCATAAAACTCGCGTAAAAAGCTAGTATATAGTTCTATGGAAAAAATTGGGAAGAAAATGTGTCATTTTGTTCGATGACGTCATGTTACATAGAACAAATGGGAACTACCCGAACTCTGGTGACGACAGATTGTTTCATTTCTCTCGCGGCAGAGTAATCGCCGCATTGTTTCATGTACGGTGAAGTGCGCTAACCACTCGTGGTACAAGTTTTTCTTCCGCGTGTTTGAGATGTTCGTGTTTCTGGTAAATCGCTTTCCTGATTGGATTTTTTCGACGCCAGGTAGTTTTTGTTGGACTTAACAACTACGTAGTTCTTATTGAAACTTAGCTTAACTTAATTTAATACAAAATGACTTCCCATTTGAAATATTTTCGGCTTTTTCCAGCCATATTTCACGACTGGTTTACAAAGCGCTGAATGTAAAAATATTAGAGGCTTCCATCGGCAGTAAAGAGAAGATCAAAGCCGCACTTGATAAAGCTGGCCACTTACACCGTCAAAATTTCCTGAATCGAGGATTTGTTTCCTTGACGACCGACTGAGAATCATAGAAGATTTCTAAAATTTATAGAAGCTCGAGTCACTTCACTTCGTTATATGGCCGGTTCCAAAATTCTACTAACCAACGCCAGATCGTTCATTACCATAGTAATACTGACGGACGTCTTTAGGCGATCTAAAAACTCCATCACAAGAGTTGGCCACTAACTCATACGAACTTACTTAGCAATACTATTTTTATGTGAAAAAATATTGATGTCGCTACAACATACAAACCCCTACCTATCTATCTTGTCGTGTCACTAGTTCGTTTGAATCAATGTAGTGAAAGGATTTAAAGTGCGCCTCAAAGCTCTTTCATGCACTTGACACAATATATGTTTTAAAACTTTTTAGGTTTTACGAAAATATACGATATTAGTACTAAAAAGAGCATAATTATACATTTTTTGAATATAAAAATCCATTGATGCACGGCCGGATTTGAACCCACAACTTTGGGAACGGAATGTAGGGTGGCTCCCACTAGACCACTAGTGCTCACCCCCACCTCTCAAGCGTCAGTCAGACACAGAGTTCAACGAATTATTTTATTATTTCTTTTCACTCTATTTGTATAGCAAAAATAACAATTCTAAACGGTTCTGTGAAAACCTCAAACTATTTTAATTTCCAAGCTGTACTGAAAGCTTTAATAATTTCTAACTACTCTCGAACTAGGACAGGATTACATGGAATACAGTGGAACTCCGGGAATAAGATTTTCAGCTGAGTAACTACGAAATCGCTTAATCTCGTCTGCGGTTAGTGGCATAATCGGCTTTTATTAGACTCTTGCGATTCTAGGAATTACGGTTAGGTAGCTGCAAACTGTTAGAACTATTTTATCCTTTCTGTTTGGTCTGTTTATCACATACAAACTTCGTTAACTCAACCTTATTCTTCATCGTCTTCCTTCCTTTATTCTGCTCCATGTGGAGTCGGCACAGCATGTTCTCTTCCTCCATTTCCCTTCTGCCAGCTCTCTGTACTTTTTTAACTAACAGAAAGAAACTTACAACTAATACAAATATAATTTACAAAATAAACAGTCGGGCTATCAAAGGGTAATTGCTTAACTTTCTTAACCAAGTCATCTTTCACACAATCCACCTTTTCTTTCTCCTACCTTACCTCTAACTAAATCCATCCACATTCATATTCATACCTCTCTCTGTAACATGACTTTCTTCCCTCCTCATGAGATGCCCATTTGCCCAATGTCCATACCACGCTAGCCATTTACTCCTAGTACCCTTATACTAAGCAAAGTAACTTATTATTTTATCACCCTAAAAGCGCTCGTGGCGTAGCTTGCTTAGGCGTTCTTGATTGATCGTTAAAGTTAAGCAACGATATGCGCGGTCACAAATTGGGATGGGTGACCGCAAGTGGCATTACAAGCTGAGCGCATCCGTGCTTCGGAAGGCACGTTAAACAGTCGGTCCCGGCTTCTAGTCGTAAAGCCATGACGGAGGCCTTTAGGCGGCCTAAAAACTCCGTCACTAGAGTTGGCCACTACCTCATACGAACATACATACATAATCACCTTAGGTGAAACCAACCATATAGGCGGTTCTACTCTCGCTAGCGGCTCACACAGTGTAATTTTAATCACAGTTTTCCTTACGAAATTGAGAAGTCAACAGCACAGTAAGTAGGTAGGAACTATATTATGGTACCTTCTTACTTTGTATAGTGGCACCACTCAGCTGAGTTTAGACATAAGTGCGGTAAAAGAATGGTAGAAGGATAAGTTCCTGCTTCTTTTAAAATCAAGATTGTGTGTCTTATTAGCTTTCTGCGTTACTCACATGACTGTATCTGAAGCACAAGCATCTTCACATCATTACAAAATGAATGTTGGTAGAACATGATCTGAAGTACATTTTTCTCTATGGAAACGGCTATTTTTCACCGCTTTTAAACATCAAACGAAGACTCCCGATCGATCTACTGCGTCTGACTGGCTTCTGAGTTGGCAAGGGTTGTGATAAGTCCACTCTTTGTTTCAGGAGCAATGACCCCGGCCTGAGGGCTGAAGCGATGGCGCGTAAGGGGACTCTCTGCCTATTCACAGTTCATTTCCTTTCGTGCTTTATCGGTGAGTAGTTTTTCACTTCGCTATGTAGGTACCTTGGACGAATAATTATACGTCCAAGGTACTTAGGTACTGAATAATTTTATACCATAGAATGCACAAGCTCGTCACTTCCTTACATACTTTCATAATAGTTATTAAGGAGTAGGATATAGAAAATCTTAAAAAAAAATAGTAATGGCATCAGATAATTTATTAAGTATAACACTAGGAATTAAAATGATAAATTAAATCAGATCGAGACAGTAATACCAATTATTACTTTAAAAGATCAACATAATTTTGTTTACTTCAAACATTAAAATTTGTATTCGGAAAGGTATTTGAGCACATAATAGCTCCATTGTTTTAATAGTAAACATAAACTAAACAGGAAATCTTACTAGTGTGGTCATAACTGTATTTGGACTGCTGTTGTATATTATTCAAGATAAAATAAAAAGATGAGCAAAACTCCTTTAAGAAAACATTGAAGTTTAGTTTTGTTTGAAATACCTGAAGATACATTAAGCAGCTAACGGTAAGAAATGCATAACGTATGAGGTAACTTCATATTGACAAAACTTCGACATAAAATATTTTAAAAGTTCCCAAGCGAGTAGTCAAGGCAATAAATAACCAAACTTCTACGATGAATTTGTCCACTAAAACTTTCCCCACAAAAATGCTCCGCATAGTTTTGCAACTCGCATTCGTATTGCAGGCCGCAATCGTTTCTACCTCACAAAGAAACCGTTGTAACTTTACGAGTACTCAATAAATCCGAGTCGTAAATTCATACTCTCGGGATAAAAACGAAAGAAATTGAAAACGGCAAGGAATAACTTTACTTCTTCACGCAATGCAATGTACTCGTAACCCACAGGTGTTCCGAATAAACATTTCATGGGTGTAATAAAAAATCGGGTCCTGGTGTATCACATAATCCTCATTAGAATCCTGAAACAATTTCAAAAAACAAACCGTGCCTTTTGTAATGATAAAATGATCTTTGCATATAAATTGTCAGTTTCTGTGGTTTGAGTAAAATCGAGGGCTGAAAGCTTAAACCTTTTTTGTTATCTTCGTGCCCTTTCAAAAATGACTCAATCATATTTTTATTCACTTTCGTATAAAATAACATAAAAAACGCCATCTAGTATCTAAATAGCAATGGTTGTAGCAGGTAAGATAAATAAATATTTGTGGATATATCACACAGCGCCATCTAGCCCCAAACTAAGCATAGCTTGTACTATGGACACCAGATGGCTGATCGAATACTTTATACACTTTTTTGTTGTAAATACATAATTTTATAATACTACGATACTCAGACCTGGAAGAAATGTCTTTAGAATATATAAATATTTCTCCCGTAGCGGAAATCGAAGCCGCGCCTCTTGAGTCTTAGCCGAGCACTCGCTCGCCACCGAGGTCGTCATTGAATCACTTGACCAGCACTTTTGGAGATTTTAGATCGTCTGAAAGCCTTCGCCCATAAACATAATAATTCACTACCTACTACTATAAACATTGCCTGGAAGTCTTAAAGTTTTGAGTCGTGGGAAAAGCCTTTGAAAAGCTGACTGAATCTGATCACCAAATTCACATGTAATACCTTTACGTAGCTCCTAGCTCATACAATGAATATCCAATAATAGTTTAGTGGAAGATGATCGTTGATTCAAATCCTGAATTTTCGATCAATTAAATTTCGGTTTAAATTTACATGGTAGGTACCAGTAGGTACGTGAAGAAAATAAAAGAAACCGACTCGTCACAGAAACTAAAAAGTTCGCAAGTGATGAAAAGGATCTATTTGAGGTGCATTTTAAGCGTTTTACTGCACTGGCTGGTTGGAAAGAACTAGTGACTTTAGTAACACGAGTTCACAGTACTTATAATACGTTCACTCGTTGCATTATCAGGTGCGTAGGTAATTCATAAGACCTAATATACAATTTTCATTCAAAAATGATATGGGCGTGATGATTATGTATGCATGTACTTGCGCAGAGTTTAAAAAAGAACCAGTCCCAAAAACAAAGAGAGGGATCATAATTTATTTAACTCTCAATCAAGTTTCCGCTGACAATCAGGATTTACGTTCCACAAAGGACCATTTTCTGGTCCATTTATTTCTTTAGTTACATAACACGATTAATTTTTAATCTGCTCAGTGAGAGCACTAATCGAGAGTTCAGAGCGTGAACTCCAAACAGAAGTAAGGGTTTGAGCACGCAGTCAGCCGAATTATCCCACAAATTAAAGAAAATTTACATATACCCGCAATTTTACGTATCCATTTTTATACAAATGTTTTTGTGGTTTCTCGTAGTACTATTTTTACAGATGGAGGGTAATATTTTAAGGGGTATGTATTTATGTGTATGTGAATTCCTATGACTTAAGCTGTAGCCTAAACGGCTGGACAGATTTTAACAAATGAGGTGACTTAAACGAGTAAGTACTTGTTTATACAAAAGTTTTCATAATTTTCACACCTGTAGGCAGATAATTTCAAAGCCCTTTTCTTCGTACACCCCTACACCATAAAAGGAAGATACTCTCCCTCATGCTTTAAGAAGTTATGGTTTAATCTTTGCGTTGAATGTCAGCCGGCTTTACAAGAGTTTGGGTTTATTAGAAAATATATTTGATGATCTGTTTGATTAAATTACATAGTAAAGATTAGAATAATATTTATTTTGATTATTTAACAGTATAAGAACAGTACACGCGTGACCTGCTATTATTATAGTAGACCGGCATAGCTCTGCCCTCCAAGTGAAGAACGCAGTAACTAGCATTTTTGACAATAATAACTTAGATGCAAATTCGGAATCGCCTAACAAAATACAACATTCTGTTCTCACTCACTCACGTAATAAAACATGTTTGATATAGTTACTGTATTCTTCACTAAGAGGGCAGAGCTACTACATAAAGTTTAACTGTTAGACTGTCGTTTAGATTTTGAATCTACATATTTACTATCATTGCTGTTTTGCATACGAAACAGATATCGTTATTAAGAACGAATTGATTACAATACACGTATATCATGTGTCTAGACCCTAACGATGTTATTCTAGCACCCACTGTCAGAATATTCACAATTGGCATAATTTACGATAACGGTTTCAAACAAAGAGAGTTTGCTCAACTTAATTCTGTTGCTGATTGTACATGTTTTGTTTCTTGGTTGTAGGAATGCCAAAAATGTTTCAACTTTTCTGGAATGGAAGTTTAAAAGTTTTGTTGTAAATCACCCGTTTTCTACTTTTGCTACTTTAGACTACTTGAGAGTCTTGGTATCCTTGTTTGATTGGTATTTTTAGGTAAGTATAAAGAAAAAAAGAAAGAAATAACATTTAATTACACACACAAAGCAAACAAATTAAGAGCTGAAAAAGGACTAAAGATGAGGTACAAAAAAGGGAAAGCGAAGACAAACGAATAGCGACTAAACAGTACCTACAACTACTAATCTAGTAATACTACAACGAATAACTTTTAATTTAACTATTTAACCCTTTCCGTGAACGAATCTGCGTTATTGTGTGGCCAAAAATGTTAAATCTCAAGATTTAACCCCTAGGGTGACTTCGATATGTGAAAACAACACGCAAAATGACTAAAGGTTACATAAAACCTACCTGTAACACGTGAAATAATTGTTATACTCGTAAGAACCTTTATTATACTCTATAGAGAGAGGGAAGGGGAGAATGGAGGGGAGAGGGCTGTCCTAAACGTGTCACTGACTGGCATTCACTTCTTACATTAGGTTGGTACACTAAAGTTATAATGGGGAAAAATATTTAATGTGATATGAATAAGTACTTTTAAATTGTTTGGGATCATAAAGTCCAGTCCACACAATCAGCATTAAATCTTCTTTATGTTTATACTTTTTATGACAAAAGTCTACGCGTAAAAAACGAAACCACGAAGTCGCTTGGCAGCAAATGTTCCATTTTATTTATGTTCTCAATATGTCTCTATGAATATAAATATCTGGTTGTGAATCAAAACATGCTAGCTATTCATTCTGCTTACGAGTGTTTTCCTATTTTGCATTTATGATAACTATGTATTACCTATTACTTCTCTGCTGGACAGGTAGTAAAAAAATGTATAGAATATGTCCTGCTGCTTCTCTCCCCGAGCATGTCATAAAAGTCGACTAAGGCATAGTATCTTCTCCAACATGATGGACCATCTAAACTTTGCTATTTGGACTACCAAATAACAAATACACAATAACACACACCGCAGTTCAGTTCCTTCGAAACCTTGGAATTTTGTAGTTAGATGTGGACGTACCTAGTTGGTTTGTTACCACAATATAGCAGTTCCGTTCTTTCGCGGTCTTTGGCTTTCGCTGTAACGTGCGTTCGCAATGACATTATTCGCAAACTGTTATTCACAGTAACGAAATACTCTTCATCCGTCTGTCCGCCCGTCCGTCCGTTTGTAAGCGGGCTGTATTTCACAAACCGTTATTGAAATTTTCACATTGTGTATTTTTATTACCGCTATATCAACAACTAATAAAAATATAAGGGGGGCCATACAAGAAACATTTATGTACATGTACGATGGTACGGAACTCTTCGTGTGCGAATTTGACTCGCACTTGACCGGTTTTTCTACTACATTCACTAGCGAGCATAGTGTGGAAAACTTTAGAGCCACTGAACTGAAAGAAACAATTTAAAAAATAACTTGTCATTGTTCTCTTAGCGTGCCGCCAAGACAGCGGTAACAACAAGCCCCGGGACCAAAGCACAGTGTCAGAGTCTTCCAAGAGGTTCCGCGCTGAGTTCCTAGAAGACTGGCCGCACCAGACCGGCTCGCCGTACTTCGACCCCACCACTCCTGACAACGTGACCGGACTTGTCGGTCATCCCGTCACGCTGCTGTGTAAAGTGAAGAATCTTCAAAATAGAACCGTGAGTAAAAAACTAGAATGATACTTTTTCTGTCCAAAACACATAATCGGAAAAAAGGCGATAAAAAGACAAAAAAGAAGTCTTCTATTGACGGTGAAATTAAGAGCCGTGATTGGATTTTTTATCTGCAGAATGTACACATACTAATCACATCTTGGTGCTGGATTGTTAAGTTCATTTTACAGAATCTTTGTCTTCTGTCTATTATTGAACTTTCCTCTGACTCAACAGTGACACTGTTATAATGAGGACTGACCGGAGTCTTTTAGCCATTATTTAACTGTCCTCTGACTCAACAGTGACACTGTTGAGTCAGAGGACAGTTCAATAATTTTCACAGACAAGGTCAGACAAGGATTCTGCTAGGACTCAATTTTATATATTTTTTGAGTACCGAACTATAAAACCATAATAACACCGACACCTACCATGCCACGCTTTGAGGGATTTGCACGTCTTAGTTACGTCACTTGTTTTGTCTATTTGTGCTAGAACGGTGACAGACACTTATTGATACAGTTTTCTTTGTTCAGGTATCATGGGTGCGGCACCGCGACATCCACTTGCTGACAGTGGGCCGCTACACGTACACGTCGGACCAGCGGTTCGAGGCGGCGCACAAGCCGCGCTCCGAGGAGTGGGCGCTGCGCATCCGCAGCCCGCAGCGCCGCGACTCCGGCCAGTACGAGTGCCAGATCTCCACCACGCCGCCTATAGGCCACGCCGTCTTCCTCAACATCGTAGGTCTGTACTTCAGCTCACAGACATTTCAAATACTAGTATAGAGCACTTGAGCACTATCGACAATACGAGTACCAGATCTCCACCACGCTTCCTATTGGGCACGCCGTCTTCCTCAACATCGTAGGTCTGTACTTCAGCTCACAGACATTTCAAATACTAGTAAAGAGCACTTGAGCACTATCGACAATACGAGTACCAGATCTCCACCACGCTTCCTATTGGGCACGCCGTCTTCCTCAACATCGTAGGTCTGTACTTCAGCTCACAGACATTTCAAATCTTATATTATAAGAATCTTTGTCCTGACTGACTGACTGACTGACTGACTGACAGACAACGCACAGCCTAAACCGCTGGACGTAGAGACTTGAAATTTTCAGTGTAGGTAAACCTTGGTACGTAGGGGTGTACTAAGAAGGGATTTTTCAAAATTCAACCTCTAAAGGGGTGAAAAGGGATGAAAACCTGAAATCAATTTTTGGTCTAAAACTGCACATAACCTATATCAAATTAAAGAGCCGATTTTGCTCATTTAGTTGATGTCATAATTACCTGTAAATTCTTTATTTTTGGCATGTTTTTCATGAAAAATAGAATACTTATATTTTGACATATGACAGCGATGATACAGACACAGATTAGTAATAGATGATACAAAACCTATGGAAAAGGAACTGTCAATGTCAAATTATCTGTGAAAGGAAGCATAAATTATTACTGGTCTAATAAGTTTCCAATCTTGATTATTCATGGAGTTCTGCTAATTCTGATCAAATCCTAGAACGCGCTGTCGTTGCGTTTTGAAAAGTTTAACTTAACTCTCAAAATTTTTACTAAATTCACCGAAATTTCTTAATTTTTAGATTTAGTTATGTTTGTTACTCTTTCACGCAAAAACTACGGAATATACTTACATACCCTATTATTCATATTCGTTCGCTAAAGTTAGCCATTGCTTAAAGTTAGCCCTGTCACTGTTTGTCATTATGAAATGGTAAGAGATGTCAATACTTTAGTCATCGTTTAGCGTACAATATATTATAATGAATAATGAGGATAGTAGGTACCTACGTGTGCTGGAATGGGACATAGGGTACTTTTTATCTGGGTACCGCGTGAGCGAAGCCGCGGGCGGCTGCTAGTACTAGTATAGAGCACGTAGGCACTATCGACAGTACGAGTGCCAGATCTCCACCACGCCGCCTATAGGCCACGCCGTCTTCCTCAACATCGTAGGACTGTAGCCTTAGAAATAGGCGGTTTGAAAATAGAACTATCAACAGTATGAGTGCAGAAACTTTACCAACTCTGTCCATGTTTGCAGCTTCATTATCACGGTAATGCGAAAGTATTGCATTTTACGTCCTTGTCTATCCTGTATAGATCATAATAGACTCTTCTTTGCGACACGTTCGCAACAGTCCAATAATGTAGCCCCGGTTTAGGAAGAGATCACCACGCCACTGAGGTTGTTACCGAGGTTTGTTTGATTTGTACAGAATTTTCATCAACTATACTCGAATAAGAGAAAAAGGTTACGGACGTGCCAATTATGTAAGTATATAATGTACGCATATATATACTCGAATTAATTAAAATTAAGCAAGTATTCCCAAGGAGGGTTGACGTCAGGCAGGCGGCCGGTCATAAAACACCTTAGCCAAAACCCTTACACCATGATCCAAAAAAGATCATGCTGTGCCGACCCCACATAGAGTGGGTAAGGGCAGGAAGATGATGATGATGTATACTCCAATTAAGCCTAAATCCACTAGCTCACAATAAAATCTAAAACTTATTTTCTACTTTTATCTTAGTACTTTCAATAATTGCACGGTTCAACTGGCCTGTGATCCTCTTTAATCAAAACCTTTTGAAGTCTCCCTTCCAAGAACTTTGTAGAAGTTATAATCAATGACTACCAAAGTGGTCACCCAGCGGAACCTTGGAGTGAGTTCCAAACTAGCCAAGGTCATTTTGTATCTGGAATTTTAGAATAAAGCCAGTAAATTAATGTCAATGTGGTATTCAGCAATTTATTGCGTAACTTTGATCTAGAATTAGGGAAGGCTAAATCGCAATTGTAAAATTCTTAGAATTGTGGGCATTGAGCCCACAATTCAAAGTGTAAATTAAACGTAACTCGATCACAACTCAAAAGGAATTCACAAAAATCTACTTAACATTTTTACTGTGTATTTAATGCTTTATTCATTTCATTTTAGAGATCACTGGTCTAGTGATAGCGGCACCACCTTACGTTTTTAAGGTCGTGGTTTCAAATCCGGTCGTGCACCAATCAAAAAATGTATGTGCGCTATACCAGTACTCTCAAACGGTGAAGGAAAACATCATGAGGAAACTGGCATGTCGTAAAACCTAATTAGTTCGAAAACATGTATCGAAATCTGTACGAAAGGAGCCTTAGAGGCGCACCTTAAATCCTTTCACCACACTGGTTCAAAAGATCACTATTTGTATCAGTAGTATTTCAAAATGTATGTGTTACTAGATGAAAAGTAGCCTATACTGAACTAAATATTATATACTAACTAATAACTATACCAAATAATAGGGAACGCAGGCTCGTTACGATATCTGTGTGGAATCACGGTGTAATCGTATAAAAACATGACTAGGCGCGTTACAAATTACTTACGAACTGTCAAGTTTCGTTTGGTCATAGCGAATAAGGAACCTGGCGTACCTCTGAGCGTACCATACACGCACGCCCTCACATAGAAACTGTTTTTTTTTTTCGTGTTCTATGATAGTGATTTTCACTATCATATTATCATGATAGACATTTTTTAGAATAAAAAAAATCCAAACTGTAATGAAACAGAAAATACACGAACGTATTTCTAAATAGAGAGCTTTCAGTCTTATCAGTTCAAAGGGAAATAAAAAAAGCTAAATCGAAATCTCTGTCTGTTCGGGAAAGGTGAAACGTGTCTAGAGTGAATGCCCCCTTCATAGCTTGTGAAAGGAAAAATACGCAAAGGAAATAGCTTCACACCTTTCGTCTCTTGCAACGTAATGAACTGAGAGTATTGGGGTGGGTAAAAGAACTTAAGTAACAGAGTGTGTCTTCCCTAAGGCTTTTTACGTACATTTTAATTAGTTTAATTATCTTTATTAGATTCTTACACAATGTAGACGTGATTCTGTTTATCCTACTTATACTATTAATGCGAAAACATAGAATACGTCCAGCTGCTTCTCTCCCCGAGCATGTCGTAAAAGTCGACTAAGGGATAGTATCCTCCAACATGATGAGATACAATAAGCAAGTATTCCCAAAGAGGGTTGACGTCAGGCAGGCGGCCGGTCATAAAACACCTTAGCCAAAACTCTTACAACATGATCTTGGATCATGCTGTGCCGACCCCACATAGAGTGGGATAAGGGCAGGAAGATGATGATGACTATTAATGCGAAAGTTTGTGCGGATGTTTGGATGTTTGTGCCTC
Organism: Scotopteryx bipunctaria; assembly: GCA_949320045.1. Taxonomy (NCBI): domain Eukaryota; kingdom Metazoa; phylum Arthropoda; class Insecta; order Lepidoptera; family Geometridae; genus Scotopteryx; species Scotopteryx bipunctaria. Next base: position 3,108,156 of record OX439450.1, on the reverse strand, counting down.
AATCACGCCTAAACAACTGCACGGATTTGAATGAAACTTGTAATATACATAATACATGTGCTGGGATAACATTATGCTACTTTTTATCAAAGACAAAAATTGCATAATGACTATATCGAGCTTTGTTAGCAAGACAACGTTGAAGGCAAATCTATACTCTAGCTCTAGTTAACTTTACTCTGGGGATGAAATTGATACTCACTTAATGGAAGCTAAGTGTTGGTTTCCTAAACAGCTGACTTCAATCAGCCAAAAACGGACGGCCTTCAGATGTATAACTTACAGCTGACGGCGAATCAAATATCCAGAGATAAATACTTCCTGTACCAGACCTCTAGCCATTACCATCTGCTTGCGCTGAGTACTGGAGTTTTCCTGTCACATAGCCAGGAAGGACGGACATAACCTTAAACAATAAGCCATGACGGAGGCCTTTAGGCGGCCTAAAAACTCCGTGTAAACTAGTGTATTAGATAGGTGTGTAGGTAGGTATTGATACCTTGAACAATTGATGGTTACTGTCAAAGTCAAGGGCAAATGTCAGAGATGGTCGGACCAAATCCGCATTCCTCTGAACACCAAGCTTCATGATGCGCTCCACGATGCTAAAGATGTGGCGCAACCCCAAGAAAAAGATTACTCCATGTTCAAGAAGATGATGATAACGGTTCCGAAGTCTTGCCATTTTTGAGTGACTTTTTCCTCCTGTAAATGTCTTAGGGAAAATGTACATGTACCCTGCAAATATACCAGGGAGTGTATTAGAGCGGCTCAACAAAGTCTACTTTTCATTGACACTACATGTAATCTATCTATCTATACTTCAGTTAAACTAGAAATACAATTTATTCATATAAACAAACCGTCGCATATTTTTTGTTATTACGATCACTTTAGTTTTAGGTAAATAAACCTTAGGTATGAGCAGTTTGTTTACATATTTAAATTGTCTCTCCAGTTTGGCAGAAGTGTAGTCGTGTCACTAGTTCTTTCAAACCAGTGTGGTGAAAGGATTTAAATATTTACCTTCGCCGTTTGAGAGTACTTGTAAAACGCACGTAAATTCGACCATAAAAACCCAATAGTGCACGACTGGATTTGAACTACGACCTATCGGAAGGTTGGAATTTACCGCTAGACCATGCTCTCAAGCATGTACTGAGTTACATTTAAAGTTCCTAAAATATGATGTATGCAGCTTAAACACAAAAAGTGTAGAGTGGTTCAGAAAGTTGTTTTAAAAAGTGCTCTGAAAAATTTATCGTTTTCATAAAAAAAAACATACAGGAGAGTGAGCATGTAACAGACCGATCTTCTTTATAACAATAGAGAGATGATTTAAGTCGACGACGGCCGCCGACGGCAAATAAGAAACCCATGCTTTACTGGAAGTTACATACTTTGATTGGCCCAAAGCCAAATGGGTGTGAATGACCTTTCGCACTGCGCTTTTATACTAATGCCTACACTTTATGTCACAGATGTTTCTTGTAATGCGACTTGAATTGTTTTAGTGCCAAAGTTTTTTCTACCTGGAATTAATTATTCTGCTATCATCCATGACTGGTTCCTTTAGATCTGCGTTAGGTCATTGACTAGGTTAAGGTATGGTAACCATTAAAATAACCTTTTAGCTGCATATTGGTTAACAGAGTCTCGACAGGCGGCAGAGCGAGGCGGAGGCTCGCATGGTAGGTCATGGTAGGGATGCAGGCGCGCAAACTGAGGACGAGGCATGTCCTGACTAAGTGAGCATGTGCCTCGCGAGGCTGCCTCGCGAAGCTGCTCGGTAGTCAGTTTACAACTTCGTGAGTCAGTGTGGTAAATAATTAATGATTTGAATTTAAAGACTTACACACAGTTCTTTTCACTGTTCGGTAGTTAATGCTTATAAAACCATTTTTACTTTTAAAATAAATATAGTTTACGTGTGGTCTAGTAGTGACCCCGCTTCCGAGGTTAAGGTCATGAATTTGAATTCGTGTGTAGATTTTTCTGTTCGTAAAAATGATATCTACTATACCAGTAAGTACTATAAAACATCCTGAGGATACCAGCATGCCGAACCTACAAAATTCGAAGACAAGAGTCAAACGCACGAAATTAATCGCTTTTAGGTGCACTTGAATACTTTCTTTAAATTTTTTCGAAGGAATTTGTTATACAAATACCTAGTATAAGTATTTTTTATGAAAAACAGCGCTTTCCCTGTTAGCAAATGTAACTAATGTTGCTTTTTTGTCCTCAGAACCAGAAACAGAGATACTGGGAGGGCCTGACCTCTTCATATACGCGGGGTCCACCATCAACCTGACGTGCATTGTGAGGCACACACCCGAGCCGCCCAATACTATCAACTGGACCCATAGGGGGAAGGTAAGGTTAAAAAAATATATACATATTATCACGCCTGTATCCCTAATGGGGTGGGCAGAGCCACAAGTAAACATAAGAAAACTTGCAGCCACTTCTGATTTAGTCCTAAGTTGGATATAGTGAACCATGGTGACAGGTGATTAGCCCATCGCTCATATAGGTGGTCCATCATGTTGGAAATGATACTATCCCTTAGTTGACTTTTACGACATGCTCTGGGAGAGAAGCAGCTGGACGCATTCTTTTTCTTAACTTCCAGTCCAGCAGAGAAGTAAAAAAATACCATGTGTGGAATAATCTCTGCTCAGAACTCAGTTCCATAACAATAAATTAAATGTAAGTTCAAAAACTAAAACACATCTACTCAAAAATCACGCTCTCACGCAATGTATGTATACATACGACATGTAAATATTATACAACATACGCTCTAAAAGGTAGTTATGAAACAAGAATTATTATTGGTCAATAGATATTATAGCATGTTTTGCCCAGTAGACCAATTGTGGGTTGATCTGATACGATATTTTTTATTTGGCGTGATTCAGATACCCCAAAGAATGCTCTGTCTCTGGACTTCCGCTTGACACAATTTTTTGGGACACCCTGTATAAATATACCTAAAAGGCTTTTATGCTATACATCCTGTGCAAAATACGCTGCTTTATTCAAGATGTACCTATTGTATATTTGATCTCTTAAGAATGGATCTATAAACCCAATATGGGCACGTGTACAGCTTCTCCCATCAAATCCACATGCATTGTTCGCGAACAATAAACTCGATCCATAGAAAGGTAAGGTTAATATTTAAATTTGAGATTGATGCCTTTGTTTGCGCACCTACATTATTTTAGATTAGGTTCAATGTGGTTCCCGGGTTTGGTTATAAATGTTCAATTGCTTTGAAATTACCATGAGATATGTGGATTTGTTGGCACAATATTTTGAGGTTATCAATTTTTATCAGAAATCCAATATTGTAATTATTTTGCTTTGGCATTCAATCTTTAGCTTTAATTGCGATGATGATGCAATGCATTGGTGTTCCAATGGAAGTGACCTTGCCTTCCAATCCGGTCGTGCACTAGTGGATTTTCTATAAACCGGAAAAGGAAAACATCGTAGGGAAACCGGTATGTCGTAGGGCCTAAAAAGTTCAAAAACATGTGTCAACGTGCACACGTTCAAAGTGCGCCTCAAAGAGAAAATTCGTGCACACGAATTTTCTCTTTGAGGCGCACTTTGAAAGTATTTTCTCCACACTGGTTCATAAAGAACTGGTGACACGAGTAATAGTAGTAGCTGCAATTGAATCATTACTAAAATTTGGTTAGGTGAAACAATGAAGAAAATGACAGATTAAAATTGAATTAGAATAAAACCGGTCAAGTAAGAGTCGAATTCGCACACGAAGGGTTCCGTACCATCGTACATTAATGATTTTTTTCTTATATGTAGCCCTTTTTTATTTTTATTTGTTGTTATAGCGACAATAGAAATACACACTCTGTGATGTGACCTATTACGATTCATGAGATACAGCCCGATGACTGACGGACGGATGGATAATAAGAGTCCCGTTGGCACTCTTCGGATACGAGACCCTAATAAGCGATAATTAGTCCTAAATTGAGTGCTAAAAATATTTTTAGATATTTTGCAAAAACTGGATCAAACCTTTTTCGCAAGAACGATCGCTCGAGCGGTAGCTTTATTTTTGTAAGAAATAATTCGGCATTACTGTTTTATACTGCTTAAACGTACGTTTTTGAAATAGAATAAATGTAGAAATATGTGAATAAACCGCCTGATATCATAACACATTGATGTTAAAAGAACTTACAGTTTGCAGCAAACGAGTTATTTTTATAGCTATAAAGTTATTCCTTGGGCGAAGTGGTAGGCGCTTCCACTTACATGGTTAAGAATACATTATTCATCGTCCTATTCAAGGATGCCATTTTGAAAACCGGAAACGTACATAAATCTCAGCCAGCGTATGTGCAGTCAACTCATCTTCACAAGACTTAATTACTGCATGCAACACTCCATTAATTTTAAGCTTCAACTAAGCTTTCGAATCAGCACCACGAGATACCAAATTTCGAATGCACTAATACCCAGAATTCACGTTTCACGGATGAATGCATCCAGCACCCGCTAATTGCAATTCGGGCGTCGTTGAGGTACGGATCTAAAATACATACATGGAATGCATATTGTGTCGTACGTTTGTAATAGATATTGTTCTGTAGGGAATTTATTTCTGAATTGCAGCATTATTTTGGGCTCAATTTGTAGCATCACTTCGCGTCATTCTGTCCGTTTAAAAGTCCCACATGAGAAACGATTTTGTTCGTATGAATTACCAGGAGTTGACACCATTACTGATCGAGGCCCAGTTTTTGGTTGTTATTTCGTTTTTTTTACTATAATTACCCAATGTTACCTAACAATTACGTATACCTCAGTCATATACAGATCTGTCAGATCTAGTGGAATCCCAGCGATTTTGTACGCGTTTAGTTTTTTCTCATAAAAACTGATCTTTCCGATGCATCTTCTAGGGCAGGGATTCCCAAAGTGGTCGATATCGACCCCTTGGGGTCAATATCGGTTTCCTGGGGGTCGACATAAACGAAAACTGATTTTGGGGGTCGACGAGGTCTAAAAATCGACCCTTATTAAATTAACACAAGTTCTTATTTAAAACTTTCAAGATAGGTAGGTACTGTATTGTTTGGGTTGTGTCGCGTGTACTAAGAATAATTAATATTTTTGTAGGAAATAGCATTGTTGTAGTAATGTAAAGTCTCAAGTTCGTACAAGATGAAAAACTCGCAGCTGTTTTAAGTTAGCGGACCATTATGAATAAGGGGGTTGATCTTAAAAGTAGGTCTAGGCCATGGGGTTCTGAGGTAACAGTTCATTTTGGAAAAGGGGTCACTTGTCCAGAATAGTTTAGGGATCCTTGTTCTAGGGGATCAGTTTCGAGAATTATTTTTCTTAGACTTATGGTTAGGCTGTGCGTTGATTTTCAGTCAGTCAGTCAGTAACGTAAGAGTTTTATATATTTTGATATTTATTTATACTTGAAGTTGACATCCACTACGCTACCGATCCGGAACGGGCTTTTGCTTGTGTTTTGTTTCTTTGGGTGACGGTCATATAACACTCCGTCGTGGGTTCAAATCCGGTCGTTTACCAATTAATTTTTCTGAGCGAAAAATTAATGTTCGCTATACCAGTACTCTCAAACGGTGAAGGAAAACATCGTGAGTAAACCCGCGGCTCAGTCAACTCCGCACGTATTGACCATGTCTTTTCTGTGGACAAGGCCGACTAAGCTGAGAGGATGGAATAGGTGCTGGGCAAGTCTACTCCATCTTAATTCGTCCCAGGCACTACAGCGTCCCGTTTGTGAAGGTGAAAGTTGTCCCTTGACGCTGTATAAATCATCTACTATAGATGGTAAAAGGCCTTACTCTCTCTTTAAAATTGAACACCTTTAGAAATTTCCCTACTGTATTCTGCAGTGCCACAAAGCGTGAATTTGCAAAACGGTGTTGCGTCGAATAGTTTACCGCAGTGGGTTTTGAAAGCATTTTACTAAAATTGAGTGAAGCTAAGTTGGACTTTTATCGTAATGAGAATATGAAAGTGAGATTGAAGTCTGTTGTTTTAAAAGTTTGAAAATTTAATAAAATAAACATTTGTTTTGAGATAGTTGTGGAAAACTAACTTTTTGTTTTGTTCTTATGGCTTCGTCGAAGAGTTGGTTTTATTTTCACCAATGTTTTATTAGTAGTGAAGAGTTTTTAGCAGAAAAACATGTACAAATGTATAAAGTCCGAAAGCACCGCCATGTTAAAACTTGTTTATTTTGAACTTTATCAGATATCTATTTTCTTTATACAATTTCTGTACATGTGATCTTGTTTGAGCTTTTACGAATTCAAATGCTGTGTTTCGCATTAAACATTATTTTACCTTAAAATGCTGAAACTTTTTAAATACTTAGGTGTCAAAGTTCGCAAAATGTATTCTTCAAGGCATTAGCAGTTAATAAACGGGACCTCCACGTCTCAATAGCTTTCATTTACTCACTGAACTCATCATTACCCTCTACTTCTCGGAATTTTGTGCGGACCGGGATTAAAACTTTGAACATTTGACTCGGATCTAGGATCCTCGCTGTCCCGTTTTCTTCCCCTATAATCTACGTTTATAGTCTGGATTATACACACATATCTACCAAATACCGAAATATAGTAGAATTTAAGCTGTTTTAGTTAATGGTAGGGCTGGATTAAAATTAGCTTAACTAAATCTTTACTAATTTTTTTTTTGGTATTTTGTACCTTTTTGAGAGAAGAGAGACTCAGAAAAAGGAAGGGAAGGAAGAGCCTTTGCCCTTTAACGTTACAATACATGCTCCTAATAGTAATAGAATATTCGTTTTTTACTAACGCTAAACCTTTTAAGGCAAGAATTTTATAAACAATAACTAAATTCATAAAATAATCATTGTTATCTTAAAAAAATTAAGAGAAAAAAATTAATCTTCGTGATTAAAGATTAATTATTCTTTTCCAGATTCAATAAGCTGCTTAGCTTGTTGCAGTTATTCGATAGATTAGAAAAAACATAGAATGCGTCCAGCTGCTTCTCTCTACGAGCTTGTTGTAAAAGTCTACTAAGGGATAGTATCCTCCCCTACATGATGATATAGGTACAATAAGCAAGTATTCCCAAGGGTTGACGTCAGGCAGGCGGCCGGTCATAAAACACCTTAGCCAAAACTCCCCACAATGTGCCGACCCCACATAGAGTGGGATAAGGGCAGGAAGATGATGATGATGATGATGTTTTACATAGACGTATCGTAAAACTGTGGTGTTGCTACGATACTCAAGATACCTTAAACATTCACAGAATTCCCATGCCTTAGAAAGCGCAGTGTTGCTAAATCGACCAACTAAATCACAACTGAAAGAGCATTAGGCACGAGTATTCTATTCCGTGGGACCCGAGCATTGCAGAGTCAACAATTTTCCTATCTCTCGGAGCAGAGCTCATAGAAACAATTACGGGGACATTTTATTCGAATATTTTATAAAAATACGAGCAACTTTCTGACTTGGAATTCTTCTCCGTCTTATTTTAAGATAAATGGAACTGGTAACTCAGTCTTTGTGTTTTAAATAAACTTTAAGATAAATTAAGAAGAGAATTTTGTTTACCTACTTGCGTGTTCGCGTTTAAATTAATTAAACAATCACACTGAATTTTGTATTGTTTGTTTTTGATAAATGGATAAGTTAAAGTTTCAAAGCCTTTTAATTTTATTCTTTTACATAAAGTGTAGGGTGAATTTCTCGACTAAAAAGAGGAAAATTAATCAAAACTTTACTTGTCTAATAAACGTCGTTTAGCTGCAAAAACTGCATAGCCTTAGTGAATAAAAAACTAACCTTAGAAACATAAAAGTTTTATCAGGAAATAATATTTTAAGCTAATATTAATCTTATGTTTCACTAAACGCCCGTGACTTTGTTTGCGTTGAGTTGTTTCCTTGCTAAATTTCAAATGAATACGCTTAGAGGATATACATACTATAACGCCCATATCCCGAACGGGGTGAGCAGAGCCACAAGTTAACATAAGAAAACTTGCAGCCACTTCTGATTTGAAGTCCTAAGATGGATATGGTGAACCATGGTGACAGGTGATCAGCTCATCGCTAATATAGGTGGTCCATCATTTTTTTTAAAGGATATTATTTTGGTAAAACTCCACTAATTATCCTCTCAGGTTTCAGGTTATCAGTTAGTCTGAATACTTAACTTAGACCAGATGGTCAGATAGACAGTTACTGAACACAGATGTGTTCAGTAACTGTAATATCTTTGCATAGGGTGCAATAAGCGGTCAGTCAGACTCATATTCCAGAAAAAATCAACACCTGTCAGTTAGTCAGTAAAGTCAGTTTTTGATTGAAAAAAAAAAGACAGGTAGTCAATGCTGGAGTTATGACGTAAGAGCATTGCTCATAAATACGGGCTTCAGAGTATTTAAGTACCTTTTAGTTTTCAGTAACTACACTTAACAAAACTCCCTGTATAAGCCACATGAACCTCATCAGAAGTTGTTTAAAGTAAATGGTACTACCCTAGTTTATACGAAAGATTAATTGCCTTGCCTCGGAAATTAATGTGTTATGACTTTCGGAAATAAAAGGTTATTTTCTGGCAAGTTTTTATTTTACACTAGTTAGTTAGGTTAAGTTTAGTAGTAGGTACGCCTGTGATTTCGCTCGCGCGGTACCTTTTCGAAAGAATTTGCTTATTCAAGTCATAAACTGTGTTCATTTTAAGTTTAAGACAAATCAGTTCAACTGTTACAAATAAACACTAATTCACAATTTAAAATTTTAATTTGTTTATGCGCACGGCTTTGCTCGCGTTTTGTAAATTTTGACACCCTTTCTCAGAAAGGTGATTTACACCCTGTCACCCCCTAAGGTGTGGTGTTATAAAAGAACCTTAACTATTCACATTCTAAATTTCATCAAAATCGGTTTAGTAGTTTAGGAGATGCGATACAAACTTCCGCATTTTAGTGCATGAAAGGGGCCTATGAGGCGTACTTTAAACCCTTTCACCACACTGGTTCGCAAGAACTAATGACACGACTAGTAATAGTAGGATGTAAGTTGTAGGTGTATTTTAATTTTTTACCAGAAATTTGGTAAAATTATTTCGAAATTTTTTCACTGTTGACCAGTCCAGTACAGAGAACACTAGATTCAAGTCTCCCAGTAATAAGTTGGCCAATTTGTATACCGTTCGTGACGTATGATCGTGACGTGATCTGTTGAATGAGCGATTAATGCCTCAGTGAACATTGCCCGTTGACAAGCAGACTGGTAACACAATCGGGACAATTTGCCAGTTACATTCATTAGCTGGTGATCTCTGTAGGCCAACTGATAGACAAATAGGCCAGTGTCCCATGGTAGAACCACAGCTGACTGACAAAGACGTGTGTTAAATTTAGCGGGACAATTGAACTAGCTATTGACCAAGGTGGCGTAGCGTATGATTGCCCGGCTTAGAGCTTTTTAAGTTCTATGGCATTCCAGTTTCCTCAAGTTGGTTTCTTAACCGATTAGATAGATAGATGAACTCTTTACTGTATATAACAATATTAAATTAAAACAAAATAATAAAACTTAGGTGACAATAAAACAAAAACAGAAATACACAATTGGCTTATTGCTTAAAGCAATTTCTTCCAGACAACCTTGGGATGGAGAGGATAGATAGGAAGAATGGGTAATGAATGATTACGTACTGCACATCAATTTTTGTAACGAAAAATCGATTGACTTAAGAAACGGAAGGCATGGCCAGAACACCACCACTATACCACTAAAGCTGCTAAACTAATACAATGCTCCTATATGTATAAAACATTACAAATCCTCTCAAAACATGCACTCAAATTTCTAAGAAAACAAACAATTTTTTTCTCTTCCTCTTTTTTTTTGTATTATGTAGGTACCTACCAGTTGTTTTATAACAACTATTCAACTTAAATTGTCGACATAATAATATAATATTTTCATAACTAATGAGAGAAGCCTAAACACAATTTTTACTAGTTCAGGAGCCTAAGGATTAATTTATCTTGTAACATACATACTTGTAATATCAATAAATCGATTCTTATTGTATTTGTATAATTTGGTCTTAACAATATTTTTGTCCACAGACAATAAACTTCGACTCGACACGAGGGGGGATTTCCCTGGTGACGGAAAAGGGGATTCACAGTAGCAGTCGACTACTGGTGCAGTCGGCTCGAACGACTGACGCGGGCGCGTATCAGTGCGCGCCAGACAACGCTCAGTCGGTTACAGCGAGGGTACATGTGCTTACTGGTAAGTTTATCGAAAACATCACTTTATAATAATAATACATAATACAGATCACCCAACAGTCACATACATAGTCCTGACCCCACACTAGGATTCCCTGTGTCGTGGGTATCAGATACTACGAGTACCATGGTACCACAACACCCAGACCCGGAAAAAATATTTACAGAACATGCAAACATTTCTTCTGCAACGGGAATCGAACCCGCGCCTCTCTGCCGAGCAACCGCCCGCCACGCCATCGAGGCCGAGACAGAATAATCAATAATAATCAGTATAGCGCACATAAATTTTTCGCACAGAGAAATTCATTGGTACACGACTGGATTTGTACCCACGACCTTAGGATCGGAAGACGGGGTCACTACCAACAATGGAACAGTATAGTGCAAATCAGGATTTCGCAAACAGTTATGTTTTGTCAACCCTATGACAAATCATATGGGTCCATGTAACACAATGCGATTAGTTCTCACAGGCCGATAATGTGGCCTCATTTATCATCAAAATAATCTTGAGATTTCAAAGGATTAGCCGTGTTGGGGTCGTTGGCTGGTTTTTGTGGCTTGGTCCTTTAAGTGACAGAAAGGTTGAGGAGTAAATAGGCTAGCGTGGTACGGGCGTGTCATGAGGGATAAAATTCATGTAACGAGGAGTGTTGAATTTAAATTTGGATGGATTAAGGGGTAGGCCAAAGAAAAGGTAGATGGACTGTGTGAATAATAACTTTCATAAAAAATGAGCGAGTAAAGGGATGACTAATGCCCGGTTCGAATATTCTTCTTACCGATGACGGTTCGTTCATTACCGAAACTAAGTTTATTTTTATTAAAAATTGAGACAATATCAACGTTGCTATGTTAAGAATGCGTCGTTTGTTAGTAAAATATTGGAGGCAGGCATAAGACGCAGTTAATTATTAAAGTTTTAGTAGGAACATTATGAACGTGTTTTTGTAGTAAGTAAGTTCGTATGAGCTAGTGGCCAACTCTTGTGACGGAGTTTTTAGGCCGCCTGAAAGCCTCCGTCATGGCTTAACGACTTAAAAGCCGGGACCGACAATTTAACGTCCGAAGCACGAAATCGCTCAGCTCGTAATGTCACTTGCGGTCACCCATCCAGACTGTGACCGCACACAACGTTGCTTTACTTCAACTATCAATCAAGAACGTCTAAGCAATGTACGCCACGAGCGTTTTTGTCTTTAACGACATAACCTAGAAAGTTATATACAATTTTGAGGTTATCTTCATTTTATGGTTTTAGGTACACCCAGTTCCACTAGGTTTTATTATTTACTGCCCTCGCAACCTCTATCAAAGTCACGCAACATCAGTCTATGCTACTGTATCTAAATCACGCCTGAGCACTGATGGGCCCAGATATGTCACGTGACACCGTACGTGGAGTCGCGTCGGACTAATGTATTCATTACAGTTGATTCAGAGCACTTACCTAACAATACTACAAATTGTACAACACGTGCAAGCCATTATAGACCTTGTGCGGTGATAATAACGCATTGTTTGAGTCACGGTTATAAATTGATGTGCCGAAATGAGAATGGTCTCGCATCCAAGATTTCAATTGGCTGGGTGAATTACGAACTCTACTGTTATTTTCATTAGTTCTTAGAGTTACATTAGAACTAGTGGGATTCAAATTAAGAGTAGGTATGTGTTAATTGAAATTGTTTTCGCGATAATGGAATGAAGTCCGTGGTTGGCCTAGTGATAGCGGATCTACCTTTCAGTCATGGGTTTAAATCTAATCGCGCACTAATGGACTTTTCTGTTCAAAAATGTATGTGCATGCACGTAAATTTACGTGTATAATATACTCTCAAATGGCGAAGGAAAATATCGTGAGGAAACCATAGAACCTAAACAGTCGAAAGTATGTGTCAACTGCACGAAAGAAGCCTTTGAGGCTCTTTAACGTGCCCTCCGAAGCACGGAAGCGCTTAGTTCGTAATGCCACTTGCGGTCACCCATCACAACGTTCAATAAAGAACGTCTAAGCAAGCCACGCCACGAGCGCTTCGTATATAAATAAATAAATGATAACACATTTTTAGCAATAGCTAAGAACAGTTCAAACTCGTTCTCGTCTCCCAAAATAAAGTTTGGAAGAATGTTGTATTCAAGATGTCCCAAAAAAGTTATACCGTTTGGGACAAGTTGAATTTGCGAAGTTTACTTACTGTAGGCTCTATTTCAGTTCTAACTCGAAATTAGGTAGGTATTATAAAAGTAGTAACTAAGTTTAGGAGAGGGTTTCAGTACTGAGGTAACGGAATTTAATATACCTAAGTAATAGCCTAAGTCAATTTCTGTTCGGAAAATTTATGTGCACTATACCAGTACTATTCAACGGTGAAGGAAAACATCGTGAGGATTCCAGCATGCTGTAAAATCGTAGAAAGGCGCACTTTTCACCGTTTTCACACTGGTTTAAAAGAACTATTACACGAGCAGTAGTTAGTATTAAAACTTAGTAGTATTGTTAAATATACTGAATATTATAAACATCGTAAATTAAATAAAATATAAAGGAAACCATATTTAAGGGAGGGCTGGTTGTGCTAATAGCAACACCAAAAAGAATAATTACGGACATAAACATAATTATCGCGAAAATGGTCGTTTAAATTATTTATTTTATGATTTGTAGTCACGTGAACCTCGAAATTATTATTTAGGGCTCGCTGTGGAGTGTTTTACTTTAAACTCGGTAATCAAGGAGTGTTATTTCAACGTATGGTTGGATTTATTTCCTATGTAAATATATAAAACTTGTTACCGGCTGGCTGACTGACAATCGACGCACAGCCCAAAACCATAGCATGAAACTTTAGACATTATATCCTGTCACCACACTATGTATGTATGTATCGTATGAGCTAGTGGCCAACTCTAGTGACGGAGTTTTTAGGCCGTCTAAAGGCCTCCGTCATGGCTTAACGACTTAAAAGCCGGGACCGACAATTTAACGTGCCCTCCGAAGCGCGTCACCGCACTGATTCAAAAGAAATAGTGACTAATACTTCTAATAGTATCATTAGTAAAATAAATCAATAAATATGTGTGGACATTTCACACAGCGCCATCTAGCCCCAAACTAAGCAAAGCTTGTACTATGGGAACCAGATGGCTGATAGGACACTTAAATACTTTTTTTGGTAAATGCATAGGTACTTATAATACATAATATCAGACAATACATACAGACCCGGAAGAAATATTTGCAGAGCATGCAAAGATTTCTTCCGCAGTGGGAATCGAACCTCTTGCGTCTCAGCCGTGCATTAGCCCGCCGCGCCAAAGAGCTTGTCGATTTTAAACATCACTAGTGACACGTCTAGCAGTAGCTATTAGTTCTTAGAATTCCAGTTGCTCACATAATAATTAGAAGCCTGGATAGAAGACTAACATTCGCAATCAAGATTCCTTCACTAACTAACATACACATCTCAATTCGGACCTTAGAAAATCAAGGAGCATTTGAGGAATCCACGTGTCTTGTTTCCTAAACCATTAAGAGCTGAATACGCACTGAACACCGCGATGGAATTACCATAAGGGAACCTCGGCTTTCTTCAGATTCCTCTATTCATTCCAACTTTAATAACATAAGTTGAACTCGCCTGAATAATTTAAATCTGACTAACTGATGGGCAGCTAATATAGTCTAGCCGGGATCGTGCATTGATTAGGCTAGCACAGGACTGTGTTGGATCCCGGAGGTCATTGACAATCGAGGTTGGCCACCAGGTGGTTTTTAGTGGGTCGTCGAATCCGAGAACCCCTCAATGCCTGTGACCCTCTATCGCAGTTGGGCGTCTGGGAGCAGATTTTTCCACATGCAACTAAAAAAAAAGAAAAATGACCGTGTTGGATGATACCAGCAAAGGGTGACCTACTAAAAAAGTAATGGATGATGATGATAATATTGACTGACTGACTAATAATCATGATACTTGGAGAGTATGTTCCTCTTATGATGTAAAAAGAACTCCTGAAATTCATGTCCAACAGGAAGCAGCGGGAAGATGAAGTATGATATAAAAAACTCACGAGAATAAAGTCGCGAGGCATTCCACTACTTTTACATATTTTTGGGAGCTACCATTTTATGGAAACTTTTTATTAGTACGTCTGTTGTTGGATTGATATGGGGTTTAAGCTGCACGCTATTTTGTGAGTTAGCGCTGTTATAATTATGTGCTATACCTGTTTGCTAGTCAGAACTTTCGTATTTACCTATATTCATAATCATAATCGTGTAACCCGGTTTTCTATCTGTACGCGAATAATTCAACAAATAGAATGTATGCTGATTTAAAAGAAATTAGTGAACTATCACTAAGGGATGCGAGTTCTAAAAATTTGATACTCATTTGTAGTCATAAGGATGCGAAGTTCGTTTAAAGTTTATCATCAAGCTCTTCATTTGGACGCCATGAAAAAGGTTTTCTAGGTCATATTGTTCAAACCTACTTTGTTGTATTTCAATTTTAAAAATAAAAACTTAATCAAAATAATTGACGGATAGGTATTCAAAGTCAAAGTCAAATGCAAATTTTTTTATTCCTTAAAATCACTGGGATCACTTGGACACGTCTTGAACCTACGTTGCATATACACCTGTTCGTAACTAAACCAAGCGTAAATTATTTTCATCACTGAAAATTTTGTTCAGAATGGGAGTCAAACCCACAACTCATATAGCATAAAAGTCAGAGGTACTAGCCAGGTCTGAGCTATGAGGACAGTTTAATAATAATAGGACAGTTGGATGTTTGATATTAAATAAATAAATAAGTATTTGTGGACATTTTACAAAGCGCCATCTAGCCCCAAACGAAGCAAAGCTTGTACTATGTGCACCAGATGGCTGATAGAATAGACTTATATACTTTTTTTTGAAAATACATACTTATAATGCATAATACTACAACACCCAGACCCGGAAGAAATATGTACTGAACATACAAACATTTCTCCCGTAGCGGGAATCGAACGCGCCACTTACGTCTCAGCCGAGCACTCGCCCTCCACGCCACTGAGGTCGTCAAACATTAACAGACATTTTGTTCCACAGGTGAAACGCCGGCTGCTATGCAGGGCAGCGCTCAATGGGCGGGCAGTTTCGGCCTACCCACACTTTTGTGCTACACATGTACTCTTATATACATAAACATATTTGTATAGTGTAAATATCAGTGATAAGAAAGTGTTTAAATTCTATGAGGTTTTGTTCGTGACATCGAAATAACAAAATGTAGCGACAGTCATAAAATGAAATGTAAAAGGTAAGTTGAAATCGTGTTAATTTATAAAAATTGTAATAAATTGTAAATAATACTTACAGATAAATTCTAGTCAAATAATTGTTATATCAATAGAAAAGTTAAGACCAAATAAACGAGACTAGAAATGTCGTAGTGAAAGTAAAATAAGATTACTATATTGCTTATTTTATTCAGTTACATTAATTTACATACATCTTTGATAAAGTTTATTTTTAGGAATAATATTTTACTGAACCACATTCAAAGGTACTTGGTAACTTATTCTCATTCAGAAATAAATCTTTTTTGTGCTAGATATTATCTATGGAAATCCAATTTCGTATTGCGAATTCATCGTATTTTGAATCAGACTTCAGGCGTTCAGACTTTAAGGTTTCATCCACTACACCATTCCATAATGGAACCAAAATACAAATACAGATTTTATTTATTTACCAAGAACATAAATGTCACAACTCGCCATTGGGCCCTATTGTATTATAAATAAATAAAACAAATGCATATAATGGAACCAACACAGGTACAGATAATCCTGAATGAGTACAACCGATAGCAGTGTTTGAAACACAGTTGTTGGCAGTATGGTTACCGTTCTATCGCCGGCAATAATATGATATATCTGAAACAAGACCGGACAAGTAAAACTCGACTCATACATCGAAGGTTCCGACCAATTACATTTTTAGTTTTACTATTATTTCGATTTAAGGGGTGCTTTGATTTTTTAATATTTTTAATTGTGACTTAAAAATATGACTCTAGAACAGTACAGACAGTCTGCCTTGAAAAGATTCGGTGGTATATTATGTCACTGTAAAACTGTAAATACCGTTAGATTATAATCTCACGAGATTGTAAACTGTCGAACATCTGCTTTCATCGAAATTAGTAGGTAAAGTTAGATTAGTTAGTGAAAAACTACGCGTGAGACGAGCGAGCAGAGCGAGCGAGCCGCGGCAGCGCCCGCCGTAGCTCCAGAAATTTATAGCAATTAAATTTGTAAGCAGTATGTGACGGTTCACAATCTTTCAAAAGTTTACAATCCCGCGGGATAGATTATAAACTAACGGTATTTACAATTTTACGGTGACATATACATACCGCTACATAAGCATGTACCTATCGGGACGGTAATGGTCCGAAATGAAACCTTTGATGCGTTGTCACTAAATACCACTAAATACTATTATTGAAATTTTTATACATAATTATAATTATTTCATTCACATAATATTGTGTATGATAAAAAGCGCGATTAATATTTTAACGTATAAATAACGTTACTTTGTTGATGAACGGTCCGTCGTCTGATAATATTAGAATATTTCCTGTATCCAACAATACTTTAGACGTCAATGTGACGTCAAGAAAGTTCCTGAATAAAACGGAACCCCTATCTAGTTCCCTGATGCGGCATTGTATCGCATTCCTATCCTATCGGGTGGCATCGACGGAGTAATACGTGGTTTTACGGCACGCCAGTAAAGTTCGCTCGTTTATCACTAAACCACACCACACTATGTACAGTCAGCCCTTGAGGTCAACATATTCAAAATAACTTAAAAATTAGAGGTGCATCTTCCAGACTGGTCAGTGTAGCAAAAGGCAGAAGTAGCTGGAAAAACAGGCTAAAGTAAATAAATTATAGGAATCTACAGAGTACGGTTCTCATCATCTTTCTGTCCTTATCCTTTTTAGGGTTCCGTACCCGAAGAGTGCCAACGGGACCCTATTACTAAGCCTCCGCTGTCCGTCCGTTCGTCTGTCAGAGGAATGGAACTCATGAACTGTAAAAGGTAGAGAGTTGAATTTTTTACTGAGTATATATTCCTATTGCCGCTGTAACAACAAATAATAAAAATATAATAAAATATAAAATTAACGGGGGCTTCATACAAAAAACATTTTTTTTAAAAGTACATAGAGTAAAGTTGCATTAAAAAGTACATGTACGATGTTACGGAATCCTTCATGTGCGAAGTCGACTTGCACTTGACCGGCTTTATTTTGTTTTCTTCTTCCTTTTCCTTTTGCTAGCCGTCATTTCTATCGTTAATTCATTGCCTGTCTAAACCATGTTCTACATCTTTTTTTAAATCTTCATCTTATAAAGTACGGGCCATATTAATTCATTTAAATTTTTATACAACAGACAAATCAAAGGAGATGCAACCAAAACGATCGCTGGTCTACCTGTCGACGACAAAAACGTGTCGTATTATTAAAATAACGTGCAAACTAAAACCTCTAGCTGACTGTACGCTCGAGTTCGTAGACTTTATTTAGTTTAAAAAGACATCTGAGTCTACTCGTCTGATACAATATAAATTTTTAAAATACAACTGTTTTGCAAGATACTATAGCAATAACACTAATCAGTTTATGAAATACGACTCTTACTTTAAATAAATAAAATAAATAAATGATTTCATTATTTCGAGATAAATAAAATGTAATTTAGAAACCGGAACGCCAATCTAATTACCAATTACGCTTAATGCAACCGAGACTTTAATTAAAACAATTCATTTTCAAATAATATTAGTGTATGCCCGCTCACCAGACTAGTTCCCGGATAAGACAATACTTGGAACAGACAATGGAAAACAAGGAATTGGAAGAAAAGAGAAAGGAACGGATAACAATGAAACATTATGAACCCTTTCGCTAGGCCTATGAGAAGTAACAATGCAAATATTCAATTATATATTATCTTTTTGAATTGTAGTACATAATGAAATTAAAAAAAACTAAAACGTCTCCATTAATTGACTTTATAATAAAATCATACAAGATAGAAGGCGTTCTTCTGTACTGGACTGGGAGTAAATTAAAAACATAGAACGCTATTCAACATGATGGAACATCTGTTTGGGTTATGGGCTGATCACCTGTTACCATTGTTCACCATATCCATTTGGGGACTTTGAAGCAGGAGTTGCTGCAAGTTTTCTTATGATTACTTGACTTAGCTCTGCCCTAGGGATACGGGCGAACTACGTATGTATGTAGAAAGCGCTTTACAAAATTCATCCTGAAACGCATGTTGATTTGTGATTCTGTTGATCATTCAATACGTAGAAACAAATATTCCCCACTGAGAATAGAAAATAAGTTCATAAATGTTAATTTGTTGATTGTGCCATTAGATAAGCTCCAGTCAAACCAAGCGAACAATGATCGACCAATGCGAGATAAGTCAATCGCACGGTGTCACTGTCATTAAACCAGAATTATATAATCACCGCTCAAAATGACAGTGACATTTATCACGACTAATATGTTTCATAACGTGCTAGCTTCCAATGATCGTGTTATCGCATTGTATTTGTGTGTTACTGACAGTGACAGATACGCAAAATAGAACGAAATGAACCTGATTTCACGGTCGCTTGATCACGTTGGTTTGAAAGTAGCTTTACACGCCATGGTGTACAAAAGTAATAATTTCTTGTTATCTCTGACAAAATTCTAATATTAAATTCCAATCTATTAATAGTTAAGTAGGTAGTTTGTAAAAATAGTGATAAAATCATTAAACAAATTGTTTTTAAAGTTATAATAAATGAACGTTTTTGTACTTGTGTTTTCATTTCTCATAAAGAGTTTAAACTGAAATATTTTAAAATTCCACCCTCAGGAGTCTAAGTTGCTTAATAAACTCTTGTTAAGACGGTCGTTGGGAATGAAAGGTTCTCGACTAATGTAAGGAGACTAAGCAAGTTAACAGCCTAAACCAAGTTCGTACCTAAGTAGTACTAGTTGCTTCTAATACAATCTTCTACGTGTCGCTCCTTTTACGCTAACTACAGGTAAAGTTATCAATGGTCACCCACAACATTGAAATCCGGCCTAGGCTAGAAGAAGCGTATCGCAGAACATGGACAAACGATAATATAGGCAGTAGGTGTTCCAAACTTGAGAGCACTGGTGGTCTAGTTGGTATTGACCCCGCCACCCCTAAGGTCGTGGGTTCAAACCCGGTCGTGTACCAATGGATTATTCTGTGTGAAAAATTTATGTGCGCTATACCAGTAGGTACTCTCAAACGGTGAAGGAAAACATCGTGAGGAAACCCGCGGCTTAGTCAGCTCCGCTCGTATTGATCATGTCTTTCCTGTGAACAAGGCCGACTAAGCTGAGAGGATGGAATAGATGCTGGGCTAGTCTACTCCATCTTAATCCGTCCCGGGCACTACAGCGTCCCGTTTGTGAAGGTAAAAGTTGCCTCCTGACGCTATAAATCATCTACCAAAGATGATAAAAGGTCTTAGTTTTTAGTTATAAACTTGACCATATTGGATGGCCTAAACAAAGTTTTGCGTAAAGTCGGGTTAATTATTAAGATTAAGAATGTCTTTCAAAATAGTGTAGATAAAAATACCTCTAGAAAAAATAAAACAAAAGGTACTTTACAGGCTTAAATTTACTCTGCCTTAGAATCTCAAAACACGCAATTCTCCACCCTTTCAGACATCTCGAGAGCTCACTTCAGTCTGTCTTTTCATTCCGAGCCCATTCGGTGGTTTTATAACCCTTTCTTTTCAACGTGTACACTGAATATTGAGTTTCTTGAGTACACCGTCAGCCTGATTGTCTGAATCTAATTGCTGCTGGACACTACACACTTCTACCTTCACTAACAGGACGCTGTGGTGCCCGGGACGAATTAAGATGGAGTAAGCTTGCCCAGCACCTATTCTATCCTCTCAGCTTAGTCGGCCTTGTCCACAGGAAAGACACGGTCAATACGTGAGGAGCAGACTAAGCTCGCACAGAAAAATCCATTGGTCACGACTGATTTTGAACCCACCACCTTAACAATCGGTAGGCGGGGTCACTACCAATTAGACCACCATCACCAGTGCTCTAATAATAGTAAGATAAGTGCAATTGGACATATTAATAGATATAATTTACTTTATAAAACTATGTCAAAATCAAATTATTATTTGTCTACTTGGCTTGATTGTACAATTAAGTTACTAAATTCATAGTACTACTCTAATTTAAAAATAATAATAATATGACGGTGACTACTAGAAGTCGTGTCACTATTTCCTTCGACTCCGTGTGGTGAAAGGATTTGAAGTGCACCTCAAAGGCACGTTCCGTGCTCTTGACACATGTTCGTGAATGTGACGGCGGCGGTGGACAACGTCCCAACGCAACACATCCGGAAATTCTGAATCAAAATTTACCGCATTGCATACAAACGACTACACATCTACATAATGTGTGTGTCAACACTAGTTTGTATGCAGTTTCTGGATTCTGATCCCCAATTCAGAGAGGCATTTCGAATGTCAATAATGATGTGTAATATTCTTTATTATGTGTGTTCTTCTCTGCCGATGAACCAATAACCGATGGGATAAACGAGTGGAGACCGCGACTCGGCAAACGTGATGTAGGACGATAGAAGATAGGGCGTGATGGCGTTGATTAGGGGAGGCCTATGTCCAGCAGTAGGCTGCTATAGGCTGATGATGATGAACTCTTCTTGTCGAAAACGGTGAGGCCGTGAACTATGAGGAGGATAAGTAAGTGATAGATCAAGATAGATACTTAGATGGAATGTTAAAAGAAGAAGGATGTATTTTACATCGTTCATTGGTCTGAAACGATAAAATCCTTTAGGTTACTATTTATTGCTCTATTCAGGTCACCAAAAGCCAATCTTAAAACACGACCTCACTAATAAGGTGTAAAAAACTACCTGTACTTCAGCCAAACTGAAAACTATTTATGTAAACAAATCGTCGCGTATTTTTCGTTTACGATGAAATCACTTTAGTTTTAAGTAAATAAACCCCGCAACATAAGTTTTTACACCTTAATTTAACTGTTATTAAGTACTACTTAAAAGTTTCATAAACATAATTAATTAAATTGTAAATTTTTGGTTAAGTAAGACTCCTCCGAAGGCAGAGATGATTTCGAATAATTGCGGATGGACTTTTGCGAAGTAGTACATTACAGATAAATAATTTCTAAATCAGTCTTTTACAACTTGTATATCGCTCTGTACCTTTCATTTGGTGCCGAGAGCTGGCCGCAGGCGGTGACGCTTGAATGAAGCTAATCGAAGCCAAGTCCAATGGAAAAGTACCGCGATTTTGTTACCCCATTGCCTTGTCAAATGGCACAGAGTATTTTATACAGAAAACTGTGACCTAGGTCAAGTACTTTATATTGAAATAGATTCTTTATGCTTTGTTGGTGTTAGGTTCAACCACAAACTAATAATAAAAAGGTCTTTTACCATCTATAGTAGATGGTATATTAACTTATATGATAGTCTAGTCGGGTTTACGTAAGCTTCGATGGTGTTTTGCCCATGCATAGTTTTATTTGCATGGCCAAGCACACATGGCACGCAAAATCGGTCGTTACGCTCACACAAAAACTTGTAACAGCTGGTACTCACTACGTACAGTGTTCTCGAAAACATGGACCAAATTCGTAAAGCGTAACTATAGGATCCTGAAGTGAGATTAGCTGACGATATAGTCAAAACAGTAGGCTTTGGTGGATGAGACCTTGATGGATGGCACAGAGGGAGGCCTATGCCCAGCAGTGGATGAAGTCGGGCTGTAAATAATAAATAAATATTTGTGGAAATTTCACACAGTGCCATCTAGCCCCATCTAAGCAAAACTTTTACCATGGGCGCCAGATTGATGATAGAATATTTGTATACTTTTTTGTTAATACTTTTTACTTTCTTACTCATGTCATCTTTCACATCCATCCATTTTTTCTTTCTCGTACATCGACCAAGAAAAAATCTTCCACATTCAATATCTAACACAAAAAAGGGATGCTAATACAGTGACGAATTAAATGATGATGATGATGATGATGATGATAAGGTTTGTGTGTGTTTCCGATTTCCCTTTCAAATAAAGATGGGCTACGAGATCCAAAAGAAATTAATTTTCTTTCAAGTGGGAATATAAGTGGGAGGGAATAAAAAGTGAGTCGTTTTTAAGCGGAATAACGACGAACGGGTTCCATTAATTAAAGAAACTTGTTTTTTGAACGATCTCGTCATTTCCACATTCACAGTGAAAACTGCCGACAACTTTTTTTTAGTTTTTTTCGAACCAGTGTTGTGAAAGGATTTAAAGTGATTCAAAGGCTCCTTTCGTGCACTTGACACATGTTTTCGAACTTTCTACGGTTCTACGACATGTCGATTTTCTTACGATGATTTCCGTCACCGTTTGAGAGTACTGGTATACCACACATAATTTTTTTGAACAGCAAAACCTATTGATGCACGACTGAATTAATTGAACCCACGACCTCAGGATCGGAAGGTGGGGCCGCTACCACTTAGACCACCAGTGCTCTCAAAAGAACTAGTGACACGACTAGAAGACTTATTGTAGTATATTTATCCAACAGCGTCATGTTTTTATTTGACAGAAAAATACCGTTACTATGGTTATGAACGATCCGTTGTTTGTTGGTACAATTTTGAAACCGGCAAGTAATCAAAAGCAGGTGTTACCTCTAAACACCGGCCACGCGGATGAAAACCGGCGCCGGCTACCCGTTTTTTACGCAAATGAGACTTTGGCTTGATGAATATTTGAATGTAAACTAATCCTCAATTTATAGCTTTTTGTAATTGAAAAAGTGCATGGTAGCGGAAATTGTTTTTCAGTGTTTTTTATGTGTTCTACAAAATTCTTTTTGTCTAAACTTAAGGTCGCGAGTTTGAATCCAGTCGTGCACTAATGAGGTTTTCTTTTAGAAATACAGTAGTAAATACTTAACATACATAGCCGTACTCTCTAAAAGTAAAAGAAAACATCGTGATGAATCTGTATCCTAAGAACTTCTTCGACCTAAAAAGTTCGAGAAGTTTTTAGATCGAAGTTCTTTTTAGTTCGAGTGTATGATACATGTTATCACGTCCGTATCCATAACGGGGTGGGCAGAGGCACAAGTACTCATAAGAAAGCTTGCAGCCACTCCTGATTCAAAGTCTCAAGTTCATCACAACGGTTAGAAAGAATCAGCCATTTGTAAGTCGTGATTTTTTTATAAGTTAAGTGAAGTTACAAGTCAAAATGTTTCATTCATTATTTCAGTCTTTTACGGTCCTAATATGACGGTCACGGTCATTTCATAGACATAATCTTTGTTGTTTTATTCATACAATGGGAATTTTGCTTTCTTTCGAGTAACATTTCAAATGTTGTGGCTACATTATCGCGTTACGGCAAAGCTTCGCGTTCTGTGTCCTTGTCTATCCTGTGATATATAATATGGCTGAACTCGTCACTCTATGCGACGATAATGTGGTCCCAGCATAACGGAAGAAATATATTATGCAAAACATGTAAATTTTCTGCTGCTGATTTGAACTCTCGCGTAATAGCCGAGCACTCGCTCAACACACCACAGAGGTCATTAGCTTTTAACTGAGAGAGAACTGGTGGTCTAGTTGTAGCGACACCACCTTCCGATCCTAAGGTCGTGGGTTCAAATCCAGTCGTGCACCGATGAATTTTCCTGACAGAAAAATTTATATGCCAGTACTCTCAAACGGTAAAGGAAAATATCGTGTGGAAACTGGCATGTCGTAGAATCTAAGAAAAAGTTCGAAAAACATTTGTCAAGTGCACGAAAAGAATCTCCGAGACGCACTTTAAATCCTTTCTGGTTCGAAATAACTAATGACACGACTAATAACAATAATAATTATTATTATTGGCTTTTAACATGAAACCACAGAATAAGTCTGTGTTTCCGCCAAAACCCATCAGCTAGTTATATTACACGAAGATAAGAACTAAATTGGGACCATTAAATTTAATCTATATTCTAAACCGTTTAGGCTTACCACGGAACGTTTGTTCGGGACTTATCCTGGATTAAGACCGAGTGCTGCTAATTTTATCAAGGATCCTGAGACAAGGGCCAATCGTAGGGTGGAACCAACGCAAAATAATAAATACGAAAAGCGGCGAAGAATGGAAAAGATCAGCTGGAAAGAAAAAGTAACGAGCATTGAAGTTTTGAATAGAATAGACGAGAAAAGGTCCCTATTGCAAATAGTTTAGAACAGAAGAGCAAAGATGATCGGCCATATTATACGACATGACAACTTCATTAAAAACATCATAGAAGGGAAAGTAGAAACAAAGAGACGAAGAGAAAGACCGAGGATCAGCTATATGAGCCAAATAAAAGAGAAGGTCGATGTCATATAAAGAGGTCATAGAGGCTGCCCTGGAAAGATCTACGTAGAGAAGGATGCATCAGTTGTGACGACAAGAGTCCAATCTTTAAATTAGAAGAAGACGAAACGCTATTTCCAAAATAATATCAACTGAAGTGATAAGAGTAAATAAAGCGAGAGTAGTGGTAACTTTTGAAGCAAAACACTACTAAAGTACTACTATTTCAGAGTAGTAGCAAAATTTAAACTTTTAAAAACTTTAGAAAATATTGCTAGCACTCTAGAATGTACTGAACCTGAGTCTCTTGATCCTCTAAATTACTCTAAAAGATCAGAAAATATTAGGTACTTTGTTACAACGGAATGGAATTTTGCTTTTCACAAGCGACTGAACTACAAGTAGCCATAATGTTCTTGAAAAGGGACATACCTATTGAACATTCTAAACAATAACAACTTCTAAAGGTTGTACGCTTTATTGTACCTTGTATTTTACATAAAAGTATTTTTTCCTACTTTTTATGAAAACTAATAATAATAATAATAATAAATTTATTTCAAAAACTTATAGATACGTGTACATAGTGCTTAAGCTATGGATATAATTAATAGAACATAATTATCTCGGACTGTTCAGCACTATGAAGTGAGGAACATGACTCCCGTGCTAGTTAAAAAACTCTGATTCCAGTACTTGTTTTACCAGGCTTCTTTTAAGCAGACTAATTTTAAGTGGACGCATTGAGTGCTTTCTCTATTGTGTTAGTACTTAAGAACTTTATAGATATAACTTTCTAGAAGTTGAGCTTCCAAGCAAATTGCGCAAAATTAAAACTTAGCTGGAACTTAATACTTGGTAGTTCGGAGACAAAAATACGTTGTAGAAATTGCTCTTTAAATTTGCTGAATTGCAATGGTAACATCTACATATTTAAGAAACTGGAAAACAATCAATATTTTTGAAAATCATCTATGTTTTTCATGAAGAAAAATTATGTTTTTTTTTCGAAATATATCGTCAATAATGAGATTTTTTGCAATCATTTCGAATTATTAGCAAACTTGTGTATTTGTCCGCGAAGCAAGTTAGATATTTCCATAGCTAGAGACGTTTACTGTATAATCTATTAATATTTGCTACAAACTAAGAGCCGTGGTCAAAATTAGTAAAAAAAACTTAGGTACTAAAACAACTTAGCTACACTACAAAGGCGAATGGAAGAAGAATACTTATATCTCACATTACATCGGACAAGGGTAAGATGAGAAATTCTGATGCATAATATTGGGCTAGGGATTATTATGGTCAACATTATTTTGGCGACAAATTGGACGACTTATTTACCTATTATAGTTTGTTTTACTTTAAATAATGCTTTCCAAATTTATTATGCTGAGGCCAAACTACTAAACATACAGTTGTATATTTTGTATACAGCTCTGGTAGTCCAGTGGTAGCACCTCTGCCTTCTGATCCTAAGGTTGCAGGTTCAAACCCAGTCGTGCACCAATGGATTTTTTCCGGAATTGGATTTGACCCGAAAGAAATATTTGCAGAATACACAAACATTTTTCCCGTAGCGGGGATCGAACTCGCGCCTCTTGCGTCTCAGCCGAGCACTCACCCACCACAGAGGTCGTCAAAAAACTCGTTTCTTTCATAGTCGACAAAAACGGATCGAGTAGTCTGACACGACCAAATTACAATGCGTCAAAAATTTTATCATAGGCCGTAATATAGATTAAATTCAAAACAGGAGTATCGGGTCGGCGGCAACAATTGTCGGATTGTTAGCGAATCGGCCTCTAGAGATACACTGCATACGTAATCAGGGTACTCGGACAAATATAGGGTGATCTCATTTGAAAGGACTTCGGATGTGGGTCTTGGGATAGATACGGTTATGATGTTGATATGAATGAAATATTACTTGACACAAGTGAATGTACCTGCATACATACTATTATCTATCTAGTCGAGTCACTAGTTCTTTCGAATCAGTGTGGTGAAAGGATTTAAAGTGCGCCTCAAAGGCTTCTTTCCTGCATACATCCTACTAATATTATAAATACGATTTGTAAGGATGTGACGATGTTTATGCCTCAATCACGACGTAACGCATGAATGGATTTGAATGAAACTTGGAATATACATAGTATACATGTGTGTGGAATAACTTATAGGCTATGTTTATCCGGGTACCACGCAAGTGAAGCCACGGGCGGCGGCTAGTACATAATAAATATACATAAATAATTACACGCCTGTACCTAATGGGGTGGGCAGAACCACAAGTTATCATGATTAAACTTGCAGCCACTCCTAATTCAAAGACTCAAGATGGATATGGCGAACCATGGTGACAGGTGAACAGCATGTTGGAGAGTATAGTATCCCTTAGTCGAATTTTACGACATGCTCGGGGAGAAAAGCAGCTGGACACATTTATGTTTTTTCTTTACTCCCAGTCCAGCAGAGAAGTAAGTACGTACCTAATATCATATTGAATGTACCTAATATGATATTGATTTAATTTGAGTATTTATAATTGCGGTCGTATGGTAGGTACCTACGATTATAATATGTAAAACACTGTACATTTTACTAGCGAGAATGGCCGCCTGAAAATGTCGCATGGTGACTTTTAAGCTCCCTGATACTATTCCAAAAAAATCTTCTAACACGCAAACAACGTCGCGGGTTACAGCTAGTTTAATACATGGACAAAACATGGAAGACGCAGGTAGGAAACCCTTATTTGTTATTCACAAGAAATTAATATAATAATCCTTTATACATTTAATGATCTCCCACAAATCAATAATTCAGGAAGGGTCAATTACCAACCGCAAATTAGTTAAATTCACGCCTATTGAACGAAATAGATGTCGCTAGCTATAATTGCCTATTTTGGGATTTTAATGGTATTATGCGGACCTTAGATAAGTACCTCTGTAACAAAGAAGGTCGACGTATTCGGAAAACGGACCTCTCGAGGGATTAGTGACTAAGTAGCTTGTTACCAGCCCTATTGGACTGAAGTTGAGCGCAAAGCCGAGTTTTATCTCAGCCTTTCAGGATCATATATAAAACATACGTGTGTATGTACCTAGGTATAGGTACTTAAACCTGTAACCTGTGCCTTTCCCTATGAAAAATATGTAAATGATTTTTTTTTAATATTTGAGGACTTTATCACATAGTAATCTAGCCCCAAACTAAGCAAAGCTTTTACTATGGGAACCAGATGGCTGATTATAATACTTATATACTTTTTTTGTAAATAAATACTCATAACACATAATATTATTACAACACCCATACCCAGAAGAAATATTTGCAGAAAATGCAAACATTTCTTCCGCAGCGGGAATCGAACCCGCACCTCTTGCGTTTCAGCCGAGTAATCGACCGCCACGCCACAGACAGTGTTTGCCCATTTTTCGATGGACTATGAGTGGAGACCACTAATCGCCTATCGTGAAGATGCCCTCCGGTTAGGTGGAGTTAGGATTTGCGAAAGGCTTCTGGCAGAGACTGGCCTCGCGTCAAGCCGAAAATTAGGGGAGGCCTATGTCCAGCATTAAACTGCTATTATGCTTGTCATAATAATGATGTCCAGCAGTGAAATTTTACTAAGATTTTATGCTGCCTGTAATCTACCGATCATCAGTCCATCGGATATTAATCAAACACATTTCACATTTTTATTTATATTGCATAAGTAGGTACTCAATTTAAATTAAATCCACTTGGAGCTGAAAATTATTTAGAATGAAATGAGTTTTGGGCGGATAAATTCAGATTTAACTTTCACTTTCATTTTTCGCAACACCTGTACCGGCTTATCTCAAATATTGAGGTTTGTTTATCCCGTCCGTATTCATAGATTTTTCGAACTTACTTACTGATAATAGAACCGTGAGACGCAAGATGTGCGGGGCTCGATTCCCGCTGCGGAAGAAGCCGCTGTTTGCACGTTCCGTAAAAATCTCTTTCGAGTCTGGGTATTCTGGTACCATGGTACTCATAGTTACTAGCTTCTCTGCTGGACTGGGAGTATAGAAAAAACATAGAATGCGTCCAGCTGCTTCTCTCCGAGCATGTCGTAAAAGTCGATTAAGGGATAGTATCCTCCAACATGATGAGATACAATAAGCAAGTATTCCCAAGGAGGGTTGACGTCAGGCAGGCGGCCGGTTATAAAAAACCTTAGCCAAAACTCTTACAGCATCCTTGGATCATGCCGACCCCACATAGAGTGGGATAAGGGTAGGAAGACGATGATGGTACTCATAGTTACTGATAATGATACAGGGAATTTCTGTGTAAGGTTAGAACTATGTATGTATGTGACTGTTGGTTATATTTTTAATACAAATCACTCGAACTCCTCACTCCTCATTCCTCACTCCTCATCACACCTCGCCACCTGTGACATCACATCATGAGAACGTTTAAAACTGTTTTACGATAAACAGAAATGGGCAGTAAACCAGTGTGTAATCTTTAAACCTAGCATAATGTGCATCTCTTAAATATCAACATAATATTTTAAGTGTTCGTAAAAATTAGCTATTAAAATATTGTAGTCAATAAACTCTGAATGCTTTAAGATACGTGATTGAATTTTTCACACATTAAATTGGTTTAATATTTATTTATTTTATTTTGGTTTCTAATATCCTAAATTGTATTTTCTGTTCCGTGCGCTTGTCTACGCTAAATAACGACCAACTCTTCTTAGAACACAAGGTTTTAAGTTCTACCAAAACAAAACACCTCATTTATTACCCCAAGTCCGCGTATGTTCCATAAAATACATGCAAAATCCTTTTCCCCGCAAAAAATACACGAAATCCGACCGGGGACGCAGTGAAATGCACATGACGCCAAAATGGCGCTTGGGAAATGAAATTTCTAAATCGCACCATAATATCATTCCAGCGAAATAATAAAGGATTTAAACAGATTTTCCTTTAGTGAGTAGAGTGTAATGTTTGAGTTTTGAAATTGAGTTACTTTGTTGGGAGTTTGGCTATTTCTGAGCGTTTATAAGTTTAAAGGTGTCAAACGCATGAAATGAACAGTGTTTTATTACTTCACCACGTTGGTCTGAGATGGAATACTAGTCAATGCCTTCTAATAGTTATGAAAAAAAAGTGTACTCAATTTCCCAGTAACGTAATAAAATGGTTAAGGAAAACATCGTGAGAACACCGACAAGTTATAGAACCTACATAGTTTGAAAACGTGTAACAGGTGCATGAAATCTTCAGATTTTTGAGTTTTGCTGCTTACTGTTTGTCACAATTGAGAGAGTTTTGGAATGTATAGTTCTACGGTACTGATATATTAGATATTATCAGACATAGGCTTTGATTAGATGTTGGTATAGGTGGGCAAGCCTACTCCATCTAAAATCTTGACCCGCACTAAAGCGTCCTTTTAGTGTCGGCAAAAAGTTGCTTCGTGACACGATGTAAAACCATCTAGTATATCTATACTAAATTGCCATCTGGTGAAGGTACTTAATGTAGACATAAAAAACTAAGGCCTTTTACCATCTATAGTAGATGATTTGTACAGCGTCAGGAGGCAACTTTAACCTTCACTAACGGGACGCTGTAGTGCCCGGGACGAATTAAGATGGAGTAGGCTTGCCCAGCACCTGTTCCATCTTCTCAGCTTAGTTTGGCCTTGTCCACAGGAAAGACATGGTCATTACGTGCGGAGCTGACTAAGCCGCGGGTTTCCTCACGATGTTTCCCTTCAATGTAGACATAGATGTCATTCAAATGATAGTAGAGATTTTTTTTTGTAAAACCTACAGCTATAATAAATGTCCATAATAACTATGATAGAAAAATGAGCCAATTATAGGTCTTCGCTGATGGTACTAGAATAGTAATTCAATGTGAACACTAATTTTACAAACTATTTTTATATTATGATTCCTTTAAAGTACAGCTTTATTGTGCAAATTAAAAAATAACAGCCCCACAATGGCAGCGAACAAAGAATGGGACAGTCATCGCTTACAAATGAAGATCCGCGCAGACTAAAACCACATGCTGTAAATAAAGCCCCGTATACAGCTGCGATTTGTCGCCATTCTGTGTTTAACGTTCAATACAACAGGTAGGGACTGCGACCGGGCGTGTTGACCTCAGAGGCGTGGCGGGCGATTGCTCGGCTGAGATGCAAGAGGCTTGGGTTTGATTCCCGCTGCGAAATTGATTTGATTTTGTTTTTTTTTATACCCTCGATACAGGAAATTCTAGTGTGAGGTCAGGATTAACTATGTGACTGTTGTCATATATGTAATTTATCATTCCAAACATGGCTGACACACTACCATGTGTCTAGAAAAGACCGTAGATTGAATACATTATGTCAACAATCTCGATCCCTTTACGCTCACTGTGTTTTGAACCGGCATAACCGGCGAAACCTTTATTCATTTTATTCAGCAATCCCTTTCATAACCTTTCACCTTCAAATTTATTATCATTGTCAAAACAAAATGTGAATTGGACACGAGAACCACTGCCACTCACTTGGCCAGCGAACAGCCTAAATGAGCCTGAGCCTGGAGACCCAGAATTGTAGTCCCTGTAAGAATACGCCAGGGTGTTGGGTCACACACCCGAGGCCCTTTCCTGCAGCCAAAAAAAGCAAGCCGATTACAGCCTGCGTTGTAAAGCAGTTTATTCAAACATTTTTATAACCAAAAGTCTTTAGAGAAATAAATCAGCAACTGATTAGGGAATCTACCATAAACCGCGCCGAACAAAACAGATACGTTTCCTTTTAACTAGTAAAGTTCACTCATAAAAGGTACATTCCAAAAACAAAGTCGTGATACGGTAAAGTCACGCTACAATGAAATGCTGGCAATGGCTGGCACACGTTTGTGATAGTTTGTCATCTCTATCTATCGGTCTATTACAGCTCGCTTTTTTTAGAACTGCAGGTATGGGCCTCGGTTATATTACCCATCGCTGTGGTGGCTACTCGAGATCCAACCCTCTGGCGCCTTCCTGGCTTGCAGTTGGCTTCTGTGGGCTGTTCACTGGCCCAATCAGTGGCTTGAAAAGTCACACTTGGCATGGGTTTGTGTTCCATACTATTAGTTTCATAACTTCTTCCACAATTACTCAGCATCTGTGAAAACTATACTGAGACAAAACATATGCGTGCGAGTGACACAATCATCTGCAGGTCTAAGCCAATTCAAACCCCTCTCCACACGCTTACGAATGTAGGACCATTGCAAGCGTTCACGTACCAAACTTTCAGCTAAATAGTGAAACAACCACGCACGTTAGCTTCCTCGCGTGACTCACGGAAAACGTAGATCTATTGTTATTATAATAATTTCACTTGCAAATCAGAGTTTTAATCGTGGACTAGCGGAACGCACCGTGGTTTTGTCTACGTTGGGATTATTTTTCATATAAATTTCATCTTTTCGTTGGCTATACATACATATTATAACGCCCGTATCCCTAATAGGGTGTACAGAGCCACAAGTAATCATAAGAAAACATACAGCCACTCCTGATTCAAAGTCCCAATGTAGATATGGTGACAGGTGATCAGCCCATCACCTACATAGATGGTCGATCATGTTGGAGAAGATACTATTCTTTAGTCGACTTTTACGACATGCCCGGGGAGAGAAGCAGCTAGCAGTTGCGTCCTATAAGAGTGGAATTTCGAGAATCCCTTATCTGCACCTTTGCACCATAAGAGGAAAATACTCTCCGCTTCCTGCTTCTAGGACTCTGCAGTGAGGAATCGACGCACAGAGAGAGGATTTAATGGATTTGGCTGTGCGTTGATTGTCAGTCAGCCAGTTACATAAGAGTTTTAATATTTGAATAGATGTCATAGGAATCGAGTAATCACACGGGTGCCTAGATTATCCAGAGACAGTTTATGAATATTCATATCAAAAGTACTTAGCGTGGGTTGTAGAGATACAGAATAGCTTTGTTTAGACAGGATCATTTAGGGTGCCTTTAAACCTAGCTTCCATAATGGCTTATCGCAATCCGTACGGTATTAAAGCATTTTTTTTACACAAATTTATACAACCATGTTTCATTTTGGAATTAAACGTTACGTTTGGCCGTGCCTCTGTTCACGTTTACATCATGAATCATTAATATCAAAATTAGATTTTGTACATTAAAATATCGTATTTTTTTACCATCATCATCATCTCATCACACACTTTTAGGTATCTTATAACTCTTGTCAGCCTTCTCTGTTCTTTGCGTAATTGGGTCAGGCTTTGTGTCAGGTGCCAATGTCATCTGTTAGTTACGAAATGTGAACTTTAATACCAGCGACATTTTGTCGCGGGGTAGTTTTCCTTTTTTCATTACCACCATGAATATGTTAAGCGGAAAACGCATTTGATAAATAGAGTTCGCTCGAAACTAGACAGATGTATGAAATCTGCAAATTAGCCGTTGAATATTCCAATTGGTGCTTTTGCATGCAACGAATGTCGGGACACGATTATGATGAATAGTAATTACGTTAAAATAAGTAAAGTAAGATTATATGAGCTAGTGGCCAACTCTTGTGGCGGAGTTTTTAGGCCGCCTAAACCACTTAAAAGCCGGGACCGTCAATTTGACATGCCTTCCGATGCACGGAAGCGCTCAGCTCGTAATGCCACTTGCTAACCCATCCCAATTGTGACCGCGCACAACGTTGCTTAACTTCTACGATTGATCAAGAATGTCTAAGCAAGCTACGCCACCAGTGTGGTGAAAACATCAACTTTTAAAGTTCGATAAGTCGGTTTCCTCATGATATTTCCTTCACTGTTGGAGAGAATTGGTATAGCGTATGTAATTTTATAGAACAGAAAAATCCATAAGCACACGACCGGATTAGAGCCCACGACCGAAAGTACCACTACTATTATACTATCAGTGCTCTCAATATTTTGTTGAACTATATTGTATTCTCAAAGCGCGCAATAAACTAGCAAGCAAAGTAACCATTTTCCATGCGACTACATTACTGGGCTTTGACAAACTTGACTCGTACAGAGACAGTTGCTATTTGGTTTGTTACAAAACCTCTGTGGACTTTGAGAAATATTTCCAAAACTCTATAATAATTATTTTTAAATTATAAAATGGAATATGGCCAACGTTCTAACCAAAAAAAGCTATCAAAAGAGGCATTCCATCAAAACTTCGAAACCAAATTCAATTCCGTGAAGGTTTACCAAACGGGGTTGCAAAATTCATTCTAGGTTTGGTTTACCAACACATTAACCGACTCGTAATCAAATAAAACGTTTTGAAAACACGCAACATCTGCAAGGAAGTGTCCTCTTAGTGGCCTTCGTTTGGGTGATCCTTTCACCGCACTGTTTCACATTATTGCCAGCTTCGTTCTAAATTCAGGAACTTATAATTCTAATGTGCGTGCAGTGGTCACTTGTAATTGAGAGAGTAGGTACTAGATTTATTGGTTAATTAAAATACAATAAATAAATATTTCTCGTTTTAAAACTGAGTCATGAAATAGGCATAAGATTGTTCAGGTACAAAATATTACGAACCTAATTGGCTGGTCCAATTTAAATGGCTGGTTTAGTGTTGGTAAAAGTTGGTCTTAATCTCACTAAGCTAATCATGTTTTTGGCGGATGTTCAAATAGCATCAGTCGCTAACTGTAGTTCCGGTTTGAGTGTACTTTATTTAATTTTGTTTACTTTTTAAATGAAATTACTTAACATTTTAATGTAATGTATGTGCATGCTTCCGATATCCGAGGTATCATAATAGGATATTATCTTCTCCAACATGATAGACCATCTATATGGGCGATGGGCTTATCACCAGTCACCATGGTTCACCATATTATCAATCTGAGGACTTTAAATCAGAAAGTGGCTGCAAGTTTTCTTATGTCTGATGACATGTCACAAAATGTTATTCTTTACCCTGGAAGTATTTTGGAGACCTACGTCCAGCTGTGGGCAACTTCAAAAAATAACAGGTAACTAGCATTTGCGCAAGGCTTCATTTACATACGTTTAAAAGAAAAAAAGAAAGAAAAAGCCTTTTACCATCTATAGTAGATGATTTACATAAATACAGCGTCAGGAGGCAACTTTTACCTTCACAAACGGGACGCTGTAGTGCCCGGGACGAATTAAGATGGAGTAGGCTTGCCCAGCACCTATTCCATCCTCTCAACTTAGTCGGCCTTGTCCACAGGAAAGACATGGTCAATACGTGCGGAGCTGGCTAAGCCGCGGGTTTCCCCACGATGTTTTCCTTCACCGTTTGAGTGTACCTACTGGTATAGCGCACATAAATTTTTCGCAGAGAAAAATCCATTGGTACACGACCGGGTTTGAACCCACGACCTTAGGATCGGCTTCCGTTGGCACCCCACCATAGTGTTTCTAAGGTTTCGTCTTTCCTCTCCCTAAATAATATCTTTAACAGTTTTTCAAAAAGGTTTCAGGTGCAAATTCTTGAATAAAACAAAGCCAACCCAAGGAGTGTGTGTCTTGGCAATTTTCTGACTGTACCGACAAAATGTGTGACGACTTTGTTCTAAGGAGTTAAAAAACTGAAAGAGACAACTTTGGAACCGGTTTTTTACGATCTCTATATTCACGGAAAAAAGTACCGAGATGGTTATCTTACCAGTTTTAATGATAATCTATTTTACCCGACTGCTAAGGAGGGTAATGTTTTTGGATTTTATGTCGTTGGGTATGTGTTTATGACGGCCTCGGTGGCGTGGCGGGCGATTGCTCGGCAGAGACGCAAGAGAGTTCGATTCCCGCTGCGGAAGAAATGTTTGCATGTTCTGCAAATATTTCTTCCGGGTCTGGGTGTTGTGGTACCATGGTACTCATAGTTTCTGATACCCACGACACAGGGAATCCTAGTGTATGTGACTGTTGAGTGTTATTTATTATTATTAGTATTTATTATTTATATAAATGTGATAGTTGACCAAATTGAGCACCTGTAGGTTTATGTAGTTTATGTTATGTAGTATATATATAGGTAGGTATATTTATATTTATGTATATGTAATATTTTATTAGTTACTCTATTTTAGTCTCTAAAGCACTACCTCTGTTTGTTCTCCAAATTTCACAAAGGTTAGCTGGAAGAAAATGCTAATTAGCATTAAGTTCGCCTATGTACATATTATTTCTTGTGCAATAAAGAATTTTCTATCTATCTATCTATAGTTTGTGAGGATGTTTGGATGTTTGTGCCTCAATCACGCCTAAACGGCTGAACGGATTTGAATGAAACTTGGAATTTACATAGTACATGTGCTGGATTATCATATAGGCTATTTTTATCTGGGTACCACGCGAGCGAAGCCGCGGCAGCTAGTAATATATAATGTTGTTTATATTTTTTGCTTGATTTCAATAGGGAACATGCTGCCGTACATGTACGATGGTACGGAATCCTTCGTGCACAATTTCGACTCGCACTTGACCGGTTTTATTAAATAAACACTAAACTTATTTTAATCTGCCGGTCGTGTTTGCAAATAAACTCAAATATTTCATGATAATGAAAAAACTTTTTGTGTCCGTCAATAAGGCTTTTTACAGCTAATTCTAATAAAAACAGTCATTGCTGTTTTTATTAGATCCGGTACAAAGGACACTTTCCAAGTACCTAATTAAATTAAGACTTTCACTCTGAGCCTAAATTACCTATCACTAGGTCTCCAGGGGGATTAAACTGGAAAACATTGCAGAGTTATATTCCTTAGGTACCTAAAGTTTAGAGTAGATTAAGATATACCAAAATGAGGAACATTCTTATAAGCTTAGCTTTTTAGAGCTAACATGACAGCTACGAGACTTACTTCACTGCTGGACTGAAAGTAATGAAAAAACAAAAGAATCGTCCAGCTGCTTCTCTCCTCATCCGTAAATGTCGACTAAGGGATAGTATCATTTCCAAAATGATGGACCACATGGGCGATGAGCTGATCACCAGTCACCATGGTTCACCATGTCCAAGTTGGGATTTTCAATCAGGAGTGGCTGCAAGTTTTCTTATGATTACTTGTGGTTCTGACCTCATTATGGGTAACGGGCGTGATAATAATTGAATGTAAGTATGTTTTTTTGTATTCAAAGTTTCGAACATTATATCTCATTCTAGATTTAGATATGGCTATATGAGAAACAATTTTCAAACTTAGCTTTTTGTAGCCTACATTGTACATAGCTCCTTTTACTCTACCTAGAAATACACGATAGAGTCTATTTATACCGTTCTTGCAATGTCTCAGATTTTTTTGTTCCACTGTCCTGTTTCGTAAGTCTGACGTCATTTTGTAGTCGTTCAGTCGGCTGTTCTGTTGACTACATATCCCCCGAATACTCAAACTCATCTCAGAGTTGAGCACGTCTAAAATGACGAGTTTTTGAAAGATTTTCATCAAAAACTGACAAAAAACCGTGACTTGATACGTACTCTATTCGTTAGTTAGCTCAACTTGATGCAAACGACATGGACGCGACAGGATAGGCTAACAAAATAAGGCAGTCGGCAATTTAGCACGCGATCGAAAACTTTTTTAAAACTCCTTTTTGTCACTTCCACGGCCCTTTTAATCTGTTTACCCTTTCAGTACATTCAGGGCACGTACTTCAACCTATTTGAACTAGTACAAAGTAGGCATGTATAGCTTACAATGTTCTCAGCTCGTGTTTGTGAAGGTGTGAGGTTTTCGATTCTGAATGATGTTTTGTATACAAAATAGATTCGGGGAATGTTGATGAATGAGGACAATAGAGGCAGATAAACATTTAACGTTCAAATATTGATTCAATGTATTTAAATCAAACGTTTTGGTGATGAAGTAGATTATATCGGACGACATCGGGCGTGGCGTGGCGGGCGAGTGCTCTGCTGAAACGAAAGAGGCGCGGGTTCGATTCCCGCTACGGGAGAAATGTTTGCTCCGCAAATCTTTTTTGTAAATACATACTTATAATACATAGTATTGGAACACCCAGACCCGGAAGAAATATTTGCAGAACATGCAAACATTTCTCCCGCAGTGGGTATCGAACCCGCGCCTCTTGCGTCTCAGTCGAGCACTCTACCGCCAAGCCACCGAGGTTGTCATCAAAATCAAACGTTCCCTGCCACCAGTACGGATTCAAGCTCAGAATAAAGTTCACAACATCAACCTTGACATCTCACTAAGTAGCACCTGCCTCCACAACTGAGTGTAAATAATTTGCCTGAAATTATAATTATGACTGTTAAATTAGCGTAAAAATAATTAGGGGAGGATAAAACTTTACGGACTCGCCGATTTTTCACTCGATTTGTAGAGGGCATTCGATTGCAAATGTCTACGCCCTATGAAAGAAGTACAATGATACTGAATACTATTTTTGATGCTCTATTTGATCGCAGTCTGATTTAGGATTAGGCTTAGGCTTATCATCCCACACCATAAGATATACCTAAGCTTTATGTCTGGCCCATTATAACACGTGGTATATTTTTTTTTGATATTTTTGTCAATTATTCCTATTATAACCTATTAGTATCTATTATTTTTTACGAAATATCACAGACTCTATAGCAATATTTAGAAAGTGTAACTGTAACTAGCTATTAGCTTGACTTTAATACTACATTAGTATTTTATTATATAACAAAAAAAAGAAAATATCAAAATAATCTCATCAAGTAGCAAGATACCATATTAAATCCGTATCATAATAATTGTTAAAAAGATTATTCTTCTTGCAGTTTTTAGGGTTCTGTACCCGAAAGGTGCCAACGAGGTCCTATCTACTAATCCTCCGCTGTCCGTTCATCTGTTTCCAGTCCGTCTGTCAGCGAGCTGTATCTCATGAACGGTAATATTACAAAAAAAAATTATGTACATGTACGATGGTACGGAACCCTTCGTATGTGAATTCAACTCGGACTTGACCGATTTTATAACAGTTTTACTTACTGTAACGAAATGATGATGACTATTTCCCGAGAATCAGGCCCCTGCGTCTTTATTATGTACGACCAAATCGTGTGCCAAGCATTAGTACTAAATTGGGCCACTCGTAAAGTTTGTTAGTCTTTAATAATCTTCTCAGCCTACAACTCTCCCATGAAGAATTGAAATATGAGATTACTTTGTTAGAGTTCGTTGAATTTACTTGATTTTTTAAGGTTTTGCAGCAATTTATTGTAGGTCATCTATTAAATACCTTATCTTTGTTACAAGTCACGTTTCAAGTAGAAAATTGTGGAGTTCTATTGAATTAAAAATGGTAAGAACTAGGTACATAAAATAAAAAATACCTAGCATAAGCTAAATTATTGTTTCAACAGCATTTTTGAATTACTCGTGAAAAAATGTTATTATTTTTATGTTAGAACAAATAGAAAAAGTTAGTTATGGATGAGGTTATTGCATGCTTGGCAGGGGTTCAGTTGGGTCATTTCTACAACGGATCAATTTGGCATAAGCTTGGATTAAACAAAACCCCGTGTGAATCCACAATTTAACCCATGTCTCCCAAAAAGATCTACATTTACAAACAACGAATCAATTTATTTATATTCCCAAATAAATTGAAAACTTGTTTAAATAATAGTCGTTGTATACAAGGCATAAATTATTTATTTTCATCAATTGGTGAACCCAGTTTAATAGGGTAGGTACTTAGGGTATTGAGTTGAAAACTATTTGATTTTAATAACAAAGTTGACACTAATTCTGTATTATTGAATTTTGACGATCACACTCATCAACCGTAATAGGTAGAGTTGAAATTATTGCAGTGTGTATTTCCCTAAAAGTAAAGGGACCCTATACAAGAGACATATAAGTACCATGTACTATGGTTCGGAACCCTTCGTGTGCGAATTCAACTCGTATTGGCCGGTTTTATGCATTTATGACTGCATGCGAGTAGTTTGTGAAAATTCATGGTAGCGCTACAATCCGCATCTCATTATCAGTTCTACCATTAAAATCGGCAACTTAGCAAGTGAAGCACACAGATGCAATCCAGATGGCAACACTCAGCATTTGGCGTTCAAATAAATGCTTCCAAACTTCCATCTAATTAATAAATGGATCCAATTCGCTTGGGTTCAATATGCGAGTTCTCTGCAAAAGTCTAATTTCTGTCTGGTTCTAGATCTGTACGTATAGCAAAACTATTGTAACATTCATTAAACATGAAGAGTTTGTGGTATCCTACAAAATTAAACCAAGTTTTGCCAAACGTTTGTTTGTATTTAAACAAAGCTTTATTTTGTCGTGACTGTAATAAATAAATAAATTAGTTAACCTTTTTTAGCGAGCCGCGGGCGGCAACTAGTTTATAATAAAACTTAACTACTTATAATTAATTAAAAATAAACTTCTTTATTTCCTATAGCAACATAACGACTAATAATTGAAATTTTTAACATAAAATTCCAGTAAATTATTTCAATCTGTGACTTGATCTATAAAGTTTAGTTATCCTAGTTTTGATGTGTAGGTACTTGAAGTGATTTTTGATGTATACTGATGCTAAGGATATTTTTAGCTTTTAGAAAATAAGTATCGAACTGTTACATAATATTGTTGGATTGGGATTAAATTAAGATTATTGAGACTATTGATGCGAGAGGGTCAACGACGGCTCAAAGCAAATCGTACCAAGGATGTAACATACCATGCGTATTTACAATTCAATCATGCACCTAATATAAAATTAAGTTATTTTAAAATCAGCATCATGAGTATGTAGAAGTCTGTTGCTGGACATAGCTGAACTTGAAGCATGTCCACGAGCTTTTAAGGTTCTACTATTTGCCAGTCCTTATGTTTCCATTATTGTGTTATCTGAAACTCAAAACCTGAAACTCCACCCGACGATCATCATAATCATCTTCCTGCCGTCATCCCACTCTATGCGGGCACAACATGCGGGTTGGATTCCCGCTGTGGAAATAAATGTTTGCATGTTCTATTTTCTTAGTTTGGGGTTAGAGATGGTGCTATGTGAAAGTCCTTAATTATTTATTTATTTACTAGCTGCCGCCCGCAGCTTCGCTCGCGTGGTACCCGGATAAAAAATAGCCTATATGTTAATCCAGTACATGTACTATGTATATTCCAAGTTTCATTCCAATCCGTTCAGCCGTTTAGGCGTGATTGAGGCACAAACATCCAAACATCCAAACTCACAAACTTTCGCATTTATAATATAAGTAAGATTAAAATTTCTGGCGTTTTAAAAGTTTAAAAAGTTTTTCACTAACTAACCTAACCTAACTATTAATTTCAATCGAAGTAGATATTCGACAGTTTACAATCTCGCAAGATAATAATCTAACGGTATTTACAATTTTACGGCGACATATAAATTATTTAATTAATCGGTGATTAATCAGTTGTTAGGTGGAAAATAAAGAATTTTCATTTAATCGAATACTTTGAACGGAGAAATAAATTGCAGCGTCGCAAGATTCAGCCGACAATGCTCTAAATCCTCATCTAATATCCTGTATGACATGGAATAGAAAAGGTTACTCTAGATTGGTGGCCGATACAGCCCGACAGGTCCATTACCTACCCGACTGCGCAAAGTCTAGTACATTTTGTACATCGAGACACGTACAAAGGCCACTAAGGCCTTTTACCATCTATAGTAGATGATTTATACAGCGTCAGGAGGCAACTTTTACATTCACAAACGGGACGCTGTAGTGCCCGGGACGAATTAAGATGGAGTAGGCTTGCCCAGCACCTATTCCATCCTCTCAGCTTAGTCGGCCTTGTCCACAGGAAAGACGTGGTCAATACGTGCGGAGCTAACTAAGCCGCGGGTTTTTCTCACGATGTTTTCCTTCACCGTTTGAGAGTACTGGTATAGTGCATATAAATTTTTCGCACAGAAAATTCCATTGGTACACAGCCGGATTTGAACCCACGAGCTTGGATCGGAAGGCGGGGTCACTACCAACTAGACCACCAGTGCTCAAAGACCACTACATCTAGTATAATCAGATACTACTCGTATCTAGATACTGCGATATTTTCGACAAAACGTTTACTACTCAATTTTTACCCACGACGGAACGGAAAAGGTTTATGAGTTTCGTCTAAGAGGTTATATGTTTATTTATTTGTGTTTGTCTGTTACCATTTTCCTCAAAAACTACTGAACTTCGATGCGGTTTTTTGTATTTTATTGGTATCGGAAAGATTCTTAGAT
This sequence comes from Scotopteryx bipunctaria, assembly GCA_949320045.1. Taxonomy (NCBI): domain Eukaryota; kingdom Metazoa; phylum Arthropoda; class Insecta; order Lepidoptera; family Geometridae; genus Scotopteryx; species Scotopteryx bipunctaria. The sequence goes on along the minus strand of OX439450.1, from coordinate 3,066,046 downwards.
ATGTTTTACGGCCCTAGCCCACCAGGGGGCGCTGCAGCAGTTAGCATAGTTTTTTGCACCCCTGGAACTCAATAACTACTGAACCGATTTCGATGCAATTTTTTGCATTATTTTAGTATAATTTTAAATAAGATTTTTAGATATGTTGTAGATACTTAACTAATTTTTATATGAATAAACAAACATACAACCTCTTAGGCCAAACGCATATACCTTTTCCGTTCCATCGTGGGTAAAAATAAGTACACGAACGCACAATATTTCACAACTATAAATAATATAGTAACACGACTAGTAGGTAAATAACTTTGTTTTTTTATTGCCTTATGATTTCGTGCTGAAAAGTTAACCCCATTTGATAGTGCCGTAGTGGCTTTATCTCTTAGATAAACTTCCGATAATGGGCGGCGCTTAGCGTTCGCTCGTTACGGTTTCATAGCAAATAACGTTCATTGATTAACGTTTTATGATCACTTTAGCATATTTTGTATTTTATAACGAATAACTATAAATTCAACGTTGCAATATTGCTCGATAAATAACCGTTTTTGTTATTTATTTATGGACCAATCAAAAAATATCATAACACGTTTTTTTTTCAACGCGTTTACTGCAGGAATGGCGTGATAGAGAAAAAGTATTTACCTAGCAGAGTTTGTTACCGGACAGTAAAGAAGTTACGAAGTGAATAATTCGTGATACCGTCATAAAATAGAATTCCAATTCAGACTCCTCACGTAGAACCTAGAAACTGATAACCTTTCTTCAGTAGTTCAGCCAGAAAAACTAGCGATGAATACCAAATAACCAAAATATACTTACACATTCAACCCACAAATCCAACTTCAAATTACCTTAAAAACCGGCTTGACACCTTTTTAAAATATGCCCCCAGTTTGTAAGTTTGCTCGCTTTCCCGCCGGGCGGTAAATACGTGAGAATTTTGCATAATACGACGTGAGCATTATCCTAGCCTCTAGTTTTGGAATTCTGCCATGAGGGTAGTTCGGGATAACATCATTTGAACCATTAGGGTGGTCTAAAGGTGGCGAATTAGAACGAGCGCATAATCGTCAAGCACTTGCAGCTGGGCACGATAGTTGTATTGTATGTAACCCTATATAAAGACATTCATAAGTCTTGATTTGGGTTACTGCTCTGTTGGTAATAAATCAACCTGTTGTAGGTTCGATTCTTGTCTAGGACAAACATTTGTGTGCTGAACATAGATGTTTTTTCAGTTCATTCGCAGTAGTACCATTGGCAAGTACCTACAACTCTAAATATACACAATGCGTTATTATGTATTTACAAAAAAAGCTAATAAGTTTTCAGCTATCTCGTTTCCACAGCTTTGCTATTTTTAAGAATAGATGGCGCGCGTCTCGCTTTGACAGCCGGCTTTAATAAGAGTCAAAGCGTAGTTAAAATCGTTGATAGCCCCACAAACTCTCACCAGTGGCTCCAAGCAGCTGTCCTGCACGCAGCGGCCACACCCCGGGAAACCACGTCGGCTCGTGGGCTAAACCTGGTAGAGGGGGGCTCGACTGTTTCGACACTCGAGTCTGGCGGCTACCCCCCGCATAGTGCACAAAGTCTGCCTCGGCCTTTGGCAATCCACCTCCGGTGGCGAGGCAGCAAGGCATCGTGGAAGGCCTTAAAGGCGATGGTAGGGGTCATTAGTTATCATCGCCTAGACACAACCAGTATGCCCAAGGAGGGTTGACGTCAGGCAGGCGGCCGGTCGTAAAATACCAAGCCAAAACTTTTACAACATGGTTATAAGAATAAATGAGATTGGCGACTATGCTAGGGCGTACCCCCCAGGCGACGCGCAGGCGCAGCACCCGGCGCCCGCGAGAAATGGACAAGGGTTGTTGCATCAGGGACGGGTGCAACGTAAGACGCGAGTCCGTGATGTAAGAATGAGGATTGCGAGTTGGAATGTGGGAACGATGACTGGAAGAGGAAGAGAGTTAGCGGATGTCTTGGAAAGAAGACGAATAAATGTGGCATGTTTGCAAGAAACGAAGTGGAAGGGATCGAAAGCGAGAGAGATTGGAATGGGATATAAATTTTATTACTGTGGCAGCGATGGTAAAAGGAACGGTGTGGGAGTTGTGTTGGATGGTGAGCTGAAAAAATGTGTGACGGATGTTAAGAGAATTAATGATAGATTGATAATTGTTAAGATATTGTTGGGTAATTTAGTTTTAAATGTAATGAGTGTGTATGCGCCGCAAACTGGTTGTGATGATGTAGTGAAAGATAAATTTTGGGAGGATTTTGATGCGGCTGTGATGGGTATATCGGAATGTGAGGAATTGTATGTAGGGGGAGATTTTAATGGGCATGTGGGACGAATGAATAGAGGTTATGAAAGAGTGCATGGTGGATGGGGTTTTGGGAATCGGAACCAAGATGGGGAGGCATTGTTGCAAGCTGCTTTAGCGTTTGACCTAGCCATAGCCAATACGTATTTTGAAAAGAGAGACCAGCACCTAATAACCTATGTAAGCGGTAATCATAAAACCCAAATAGATTACTTTCTTCTCCGAAGAAACAGGATAGGTTCTGCCAAGGACTGCAAAGTTATACCTGGCGAGTGTCTAGTCTCTCAACACAGACTTATACTGTTGGAACTATTGGTGAAAGTCAAACAAACGAAAGGCAAGCCAAAGCCCCCACCCAAAATCAAGTGGCACCTATTAAATAAAAGTGAGTATGCATTAGAGTTTCAGAAACGAGTGATAGATAGAATGATAGAAATGGATGAGGATATGGCAATGAAATCAGTGAATGAATGTTGGTATGAAATGGCGACGTGTATTAGATGTGTGGCAAAAAGTGTGTTTGGGGAAACGAAAGGTAAAGGAAAGATAGATAAGGATACGTGGTGGTGGAATGAGGATGTACAGATGGTTCTGAAAGAAAAGAAGAAAGTTTTTAAAGAATGGAAAAGGGTGGAAGATGGAAACGATGCCGAGAAAGAGAGCAATAGGAAAGTATATATGGATTGTAAAAGGAAAGCTAAAAAAGCTGTTGCTGTGGCGAGGGCAAGTATTCAGGATAAACTGTATAGTTCTCTGGAAAGCCCCCACGGCCAGAAAGACTTGTACAGAATAGCGAAAGAAAGAGAGAAGAATGCGAAAGATATTATGCATGTAAAATGTATAAAAGATGAAGGAGGAAAGGTTTTGACAGATGATGAAGAGATAAAAGAAAGATGGAAAGTTTATTTTAAAAAGTTGATGAATGAGGAGAATGATTGGAGTGGAGTGTTAGATAATGTCCCATTAAATATGGGCGTAGTGAAAGAGATTAGTATGGATGAAGTCAGAAAAGCTGTGCAAGATATGAAGAATGGTAAAGCGACGGGACCGGATGGTATACCAGTGGAAGTATGGAAGTTCCTGAAAGTAGATGGATGGAAGTGGCTGACTTTGTTCTTCAATAAGTTGTTGCAAGAAGAAGCGATCCCTGATGAGTGGTGCACCAGTTCGCTGGTGCCTATCTTTAAGAACAAGGGTGATGTACAGGACTGCAGCAACTATCGAGGAATAAAGCTCATGTCACACAGTATGAAAATTTGGGAGAAAGTGATAGCGAGACGAATGAGAGAAGAGAGTGAGGTATCACAGAGCCAATTCGGGTTTATGCCTGGGCGCGGGACAACGGATGCCATATTCGCACTTCGCCAACTGTGTGAAAAATACAGACGTGCTCACAAGAACTTGCACATGGCATTCGTTGACCTAGAGAAGGCATATGATAGGGTACCCCGTGAGGTTCTGTGGTGGGCTATGAAAGAGAAAGGTATGCCTGGGAAGTACCTGCAGCTGATTCGGGCCATGTACAGCGGTGCCAGTACACATGTCCGGTCCGAAGCTGGCGTCTCTGACAAGTTCAATGTGGCTGTGGGCTTACACCAGGGATCGGCTTTAAGCCCTTTTTTGTTCCTCCTGGTAATGGATGCATTGACATCGGACATACAGGAGGAGGCACCCTGGTGTATGCTGTTCGCCGACGACATTGTCCTTGTCGGAGAAGACGCAACCGAGGTCCAGAGCAGACTGGAAAAATGGCAGGTGAAATTGGAGAGTGTCGGACTGAAAATCAGTCGAACGAAAACAGAGCATCTGTTTTGTGATTTCGGTGGTCCATCCAATTTCACCCCTATTGCCTTAGATGGTGTATCCCTACCAGTCTGTTCCGATTTCCGGTACCTCGGTTCAGTAGTACAGAATGATGGTGAGATTGACAGAGATGTAAAAAATAGAATAAATGCAGGATGGATGAAATGGCGACAGGTCTCAGGAACAACGTGTGATCCCCGAATGCCCCTTAAACTTAAGGGGAAGATTTACAAAACAATCATAAGACCTGTCGTACTGTATGGATCTGAATGTTGGGCAACCAAAGGGTCGGATGAAAGGCGAGTACATGCAGCAGAGATGCGAATGTTGAGATGGATGTGTGGGGTAACAAGAATGGATAAGGTAAGGAATGAGTATATAAGAGGAAGTCTGAAAGTAGCGCCGGTGACGGATAAGTTGAGGAGCAATAGGTTAGCGTGGTATGGACATGTCATGAGAAGGGAAGAATGTCATGTGACGAGAAGAGTGTTAGATATGAATGTGGAAGGATATGTGGGTAGAGGTAGGCCAAAGAAAAGATGGATGGACTGTGTGAAAGATGACATGAGTAAGAAAGGAGTGAGCGTTGAGATGACTTCTGACAGAGGGAAATGGAAGAGAAATACATGTTGTGCCGACCCCACATAAAGTGGGACAAGGGCAGGGAAATGATGAATGATGAGATGGCGCTGTGTAAAAAATACCAGCAATATTTATTAATATTTTTTTGTATATAAACCGTTTTCTGAATAAAATCCAATCTTTAGGAAGTCACATGATTTTCCCACACCTATCCTATCCTGCTAATATAAATCCGAAACTTTAGAATAATGTGAAGATTTTTATGTACCGATCACATACAGGTGATCAGCCCATCGCCCATATAGATGGTTTATCATGTTGGGGAGAATACTACCCCTTAGTCGACTTTTACGACATGCTCGGGGAGAGAAGCAACTGGACGCATTCTACCTTTTTTTACTTCCAGTCCAGCAAAGAAGTAATTCTACCATGTAAAATTATGCAAAACGTAATGTGGACATTTGATGTTATTTCAATGACATTTAAATCTGACGTTCTTTACATTCGTATTTCCCCCGGGATAATGTTCGGGTCATGCGGCACGTGACACGATACACCGAGCCTTCCGGTATTTATATGAATTTAAACTTTTGCATCAGTAATCATTATTACCTACTTCAATTTGAGAGCACTGGTGGACTAGCTGTTTTGAAAGTAGCGCCTGTGACGGAAAAGTTGCGAAGCAATAGATTAGGCTGGTATGGGCATGTCATGCGGAGGGATGAATGTCATGTGACGAGAAGAATGTTAGATATGAAAGTGGATGGATACGAGGGTAGAGGTAGACCAAAGAAGAGATGGATGGATTGCGTGAATGATGATATGAGTAAGAAAGGAGTGAATACTGAAATGACGGCTGATAGAGGGGGATGGAGGAGTAAAACATGTTGTGCCGACCCCACATAGGTGGGATAAGGGAGATGATGATGATGGTGGACTAGCTGTTTATAAGCAGCGTGGTCCGAGCGATCGAGGCGATGGATGAGAAGCGCCGTAGCTTGAAAAACGCTTTAAATAAAGCAAGTTGTACATTCTTAGATAAAGTTCACACTGGAAATGTACTAGACTATAAGTTATTTTATTACAATAAATAACTTTTAAAATTGAATTGGTCTAGCTGTTGTGCGGCCCTTGCAATTTGCTAAGATTGTGTGTGTGAATATCCAATAACTCATCAATGGATTTTTCTATTCAACAAATGTATATGCGCTATGCCAGTACTCTCAAAGTTAAGAATAACATCGTGAGGAAACCGGCATGTCGTAGAATCTAAATAAGTTCGATAACATGTCGCCTGAGTCACACTTCCTTTCATCATACTGGTTTAAAATAACTATATGGTTAGCTTTAGTGCTGACTGGAAAACATAGGGACCCAAACTAGAATAAGCTGAGGCTGTAAGATGACGTACCTATGTCCCAAGCCGAAGATAAAATTATGGTCACAGGAGCTTTTTTCGATTAGGGATAGGTACTTCGGTAAGATGGGAGCCATGAAGAATGTTCATAAGGAGGAAAAGATTTAGGGAACTAAATATAAGCCGGAAATTAATCGTCCAATCGGATCAACGATGATCATTCTCTAATGACTCTCGGATATTCCGGTAAAGCGACATCTAGGAAGCCACTGACTACATTTTTTTTAATGAAACTTCGTCGCTACTGCCTTAAATATGTGGTTTTGCTGGCGTAGTGTAAATTTCGAAACCCTATTTTTTTCCATTTTTGAGCTATTTTGGTAGACCCAGAAACATGTGTCCATTTATTTTTATTTTTTGCATCCAATCATTTCAAATCAATCGCATCGTCCGTTTAAAATTTTCCATACTAACTTTGACACGCCTTTTTGCCCCTTTTTGAGGGACATATTGATAAACCCTGAAATACGTGTTCAATTATTTTGTATTTAAAATTTCCAGAACCTTCCATTTAAAAGTTCCTATACAAACATTAGAACTCCCTTTAAACAAACTCCCCCTCCCCAACCCAACTCCCCCCCCCCCGGAGTGATTTAGAAATAAAAAGTACATGTTTAATTTTGAGTTTGAACGAAGGAATAAAACTTTCCATATACACTTTACCCTGTTTGACCCCTAAGGGGTTGATTTTCGGAAATCGAAATAACTTTTATTTTATTCTAGAACCTAAACTAAACTATTCAAAATCGGTTTAGTAGTTATTGGGGATACGTGGTAACAAATATTCACACAAAACTTCGCATTAATAATATTTGTTGGATAGGATTGCATACCTTTCCTGAAACGAAAATACTATTTACATTATCCTATTCAGCAATAATTAAGCTGTTTACGAAGATTTAATTCAAAAATAATTATTTTCAAATTATAATTTGTGTTGAATCTCATCATTTCAATTTAAATAATTCATATTTGAAATTAATTATCCACATTGCGTCAGTTTCACCGTTCCCGAATACTGTTGTAAAGTAGACCTAATGTCGAATGTAGTAAAGGTGATTTTCAGTTATTCATCCTTTTATCCTATAGTAAGTTTGGTATAATGTGCTTCTAATATACCAGTGACTTTGCAAGTCTTACACAATATACTTTCGCAGTGACATGGTGTTTTGTGGGGTATGGTAATTTATTATGTAACATAAAATATTCATTCCCAAGCGAGGCGAAGTAAGATAAAAGGTTCAGTAGAAGCTGTGAAATGTATTCACGAAGAATTATTTAGTAGTAGGTACTTAAGTGAAGAATCTCTTGGTGACATGTAAGTCGTACTGAAAAGTATTCTGTGTCATGTCTATAAAGTCTCACCGGAAGTACGAATAAGTAGGTATTTTGCCTACAGATGTGGTCCGTTTTACTTTCACCTGTGGACAGAACGGACCAAAACCAAGGTATTAGATAGAAACCATCCAATTTCTTTTCATTGCTGTGATTTGATTAAAGTCTGATTAAAAAATATGGTAGATTAATAAATCGTTGTTAATTTGTTAGAAGATTTTCGCAAATAAAGCTGTTGGTGAGTTATTTATGATTTTTTTTCCTTAAGTGTGCCGTTTTGCCTTTCTTTCCCTATCTCGAAGTATATACAATAATGTTTTGATTATGAATGAATGAATAGCAAAGCGTTGTTTCTTGCCTGTTTTCTTTCACATTTTGTCGCATTTCAGGCGTTTCAGGCGTGATTCTACTTAGATTTAAGACATTTTTATTATTATAATGAATGATCCTATTATTTTGATTATGACAAAACATTTTTTTATTTGTGGGCACTTGACATAGCGCCATCTAGCACCAAACTAAGCAAAGCTTGTACTATGGGCACCAGATGGCTGATAGAATACTTATATACTTTTTTAATTACTTATAATACTACAACACCCAGAAGAAATATTTGCAGAACATACAAACATTTCTCCCGTAGCGGGAATCGAACCCGCGCCTCTTGCGTCTCGGCCGAGCATCCGCCCGCCACGCCACCAAAGTCGTCTACATTAAATTTACTATAACGTTTTTTTTAAACAAAAACGCAGGATTGACCAGTAAAAGTTCACGTAGGTACTAGGATATGTTTACATCAAAAACCATGACTTCATTTATTTTGAAATAACACTCTTTTCATTCAAAATTCAAACTACTCGTACGTTCATGCCATACTGATCTTTATGTCGGCGCTATAAAACTTATTTTCAATTGCGAACTCTTTTCCAGTGATACATCAAAGTATTCGGCAAGAAGGTCACGTAGGGAAAGATCTAGGAATATCTATAAATGAGATCAAGCGCGAATTCTTGAAAAGTTCACGTAAGCTTGTAAGTTTGAACAGGATTTGTAGAACATACGGAAAGATTTCGCAAAATGAGCTCGTGAAGTAGACAACTGGCCCGAAAAATGTTTCAGAGTGAGTCATTAGTTAATCCTATTGATGGGTATCTACCTATTATAAATGCGAAAGTTTGTGAGGATATGAGGATGTGTGGACGTGAGGATGTTTGTTTGTGATTCAATCATGCCGTAATGGCTAAACTTAGAATATACATAGTATGTGTGCTGGTATAACATAATAAAATTATGGGGCTACTTTTTGTCCGGATACTACGCAAACAAAGCCGCGGCCGATATCTAGTCAAATAAATAAATATTTGTAGGCATTTCAAACAGCGCCATCAAGCCCTAAACTAAGCAAATCCTGTACTATAGGAACCAGATGGCTGGTTTAATACTTTTAATACTCTTTTCTTTTTAAATAGATACAAACATACTTCGTATAGTATCCTCTCCAACATGATGGAATGGACCATCTATATGGGCGATGGGCTGATCACTTGTCACCATGGTTCACCATATCCATTTTAGGACTAAATCAGAAGTGGCTGCAAGTTTTCTTATGTTTACTTGTGGCTCTGCCCACCCCATTAGGGATACGGGCGTGATAATATGTATGTATGTATGTACATACTTCGTGTTTGTTCCACTTCTGGGCGGAAAGTCTTTCCCCATTTCCCCATGACGACCTCGGTGGCGTGGCGGGCGAGTGCTTGGCTGAGACGCAAGAGGCGCGGGTTCGATTCCCGCTACGGGAGAAATGTTTGTATGTTCTGCAAATATTTCTTCCGGGTCTGGGTGTTGTAGTATTATGTATTTACAAAAAAAAAGTATATAAGTATTCTATCAGCCGTCTGGTCCCCATAGTACAAGCTTTGCTTAGTTTGGGGCTAGATGGCGCTGTGTGAAATGTCCACAAATATTTATTTATTTCCCTCCAGACATCATGAGCAGTGCTGTGTTCTCCCATTTAGCTCGAAAGGCCAGTTTCTTGGTCGGCCACGTCGCCTTCTCGGAACCGGGTCAGGCTGCTACTCGGTAGCTGCTTACTTAACCCACAGCTCACCCGACATACGCCTCATCCCATTTAAAACAATAAATTACCACGTGAAACGTACTTAATGAAAAACCGGTTTCAAACCACAAAACCAGCATTTATTTGAATCTTCATGACAAGATAAAGCTTTGTACACAACATAAATATTCGTAACAAAACCGCGGAAAGAGGCGTGCAAAGTAAAATAAACTGAGTCAAAACACGCATAGTACAATATGAAAACGCTCGTACTGTGTGCGCACGGCTTAGTAGAAAACTTCCTGATTGAATTAATCTTTGTGCTGCATAATTAAATTGCCTCCTCGATCCACAGCCTGGATAGAACAGCTGATTCTTTCATGGAAGATTTGAGAATCCGATTACTCTACTGCATGTGTCACAGTCTGAACAAAAACCTTTAACCATCTATAGTAGATGGTTTATACAGCGTCAGGAGGCAACTTTTTACTTTCAAACGGGACGCTGTAGTGCCCGGGACGAATTAAGATGGAGTAGGCTTGCCCAGCATCTATACCATCCTCTCAGCTTAGTCGGCCTTGTCCACAGGAAAGACATGGTCAATACGTGCGGAGTTGACTAAGCCGCGGGTTTCCCCAAGGTGTTCTCCTTCGCCGTTTGAGAGTACTGGTATAGCGCACATAAATTTTTCACACAGAAAAATCCATTGGTACACGACCGGATTTGAACTCACGTCCTTAGGATCGGAAGGCGGGGTCACTACCAACTAGACCACCAGTGCTCTCTGTCTGAACAAAACAGCTAATTAATTCAATTGTAAAACAAAATGCGACAACCTAACTGAATGTACCAAATGCTCCTATATTCTACTAACGTTCAACGGAATGTTCATTACCATTACAACGTTGTTATCTGTAGAAAAGCGACATACGCTTTTTAGGGTTCCGTATATTACTAAGTCTCTGTTTTCCGTCCGTCTGTCAGTCCGTAATAGGTAGAGAGTGAACGTAGCTTGCTTAGACGTTCTTGATTGATCGTTGAAGTTAAGCAACGTTGTGCGAGGTCACAATTCGGATGGGTGACCGCAAGTGGCATTACAAGCTGAGCGCTTCCGTGCTTCGGAGGGCGCGTTAAATTGTCGGTCCCGGCTTTAAAGTCATTAAGCCATGACGGAGACCTTTAGGCGGCCTAAAAACTCCGTCACAAGAGTTGGCCACTAGCTCATACGAACTTACTTAGATACTTACTTATAGGTAAAGAGTTGAAAATTTCACAGTGTGTATTTCTATTGCCCCTATAGTAACAAATAATAGAAAAAAAATAAAAATAAAGAGGCTTCATACACGAATTTTTTTTAACGTTCATAATCTATTATTGAAGCTACCTATAGTAAGTACATGGAGTAAAATTCCTATTAAAAAGGACATGTACGATGGTACGGAACCCTTCTCAGTTGTCCGATAGTAATAGATAATAAGCCGGACATTTCAGGCTTTTTTGTATTCTACTATTGATGAATGTGAAATTTTGTGAGGATGTTTATATTTTTGTGCCTCAATCACGCCTAAACGGCTGAACGGATTTGAATGAACCTTGGAATATTCATAGTATATGTGCTGTATTAACATAAGGGCTATTTTTATCCGGGTACCACGCGAGCGAAGCCGCGGGCGACAGCTAGTATTTTACATGTATGTTAGTTTTAGTTGTTCTGTTCTCAATAAATAAATCTTTGTATTTTAAGGTATTTAAATATTGCTATTGGCCGTAGATTAAGTTTATAAGATCTATAACTTTTCTAATGTTGCCTAACCACGCAAAGGGCCAGTCACTGCATGACATTTGCGTAATATCATACAAGTCGAATTTAATATAGTTTATTGAAGCAAGCGTCAGTGGTCAGTGACGCCGCGACAGAGTTACTGCACAATGACGCAAACGTTATTCGAGCGCAGTGTCAATTATGTGACGAATGACGTTTTGTACATTTGTGTAGCAGTGTCTTTCGCGGCGTCACTAACTAAGCGTCACTATCGCGGCATTATTAACGCGGCGTCACTGACGCGTCGTTACTAACACGGCGTCACTAACGCTGCGCCACTGACGCTTGCTTCGACAATCTTTACGTCACTATAATGTGTATTGTTAGCCAAACCTTAGCATATTTTTTTGGCTCGCCACCAAAGCTCACTGGGCGTTTAATTAATTGGAACTTGTCGACCACCGTTTTCTCTCACCCGCGATATTTTAAATGATATACCAAACTTTGTAAATAGAACTTGCTAGTTTTTCTTACTAGAAGAACTTTTTTGTTAAAAACTTTTAGGTAATCAGTACAATAATAAAAAATTACACGAAGCGCACGTGGCGTAGCTTGCTTCTACGTTCTTGATTGATCGTTGAAGTTAAGCAACGTTGTGCGCGGTCACAATTGAGATGGGTGACCGCAAGTGGCATTACGAGCTGAGCGCTTCCGTGCTTCGGAGGGCACGCTAAATTGTCGGTCCCGGCTTTTAAGTCGTTAAGCCATGACGAAGGCCTTTAGGCGGCCTAAAAACTCCGTCACAAGAATTTGCCACTAGCTCATACGAACTTACTTTTTACAATGATATGAACTTTTTGATATGAATTTGCTTAAGTAATAGTAGTGTCTTCAATCAGGTTGTGGTTTTACCCGACTGCGAAGAAGGAGGGAAGATTCCGACATGGTCCCATACACGTCAGTAAATATCGGGGGAGGGGTCTGACTCAAATGGTGTACCTATAAAAACAAAAATGAGAATAAATAACGTTTTACCTACTGTGAAGGAGAAAAAACAGTACATAATGTAAGAACATTTTACGATCTCGAAGGTATATGAATGTGCGCATACAGTAGCTTCTTTTAAACGTTTTTATTACAACACGTACAAAACAATGTTTATTAGTGTCTTGCCTTTCACCGTTTCCTTGTCTCGCTTCCTTATTATATTGCGCGTTTAGAAGTTCGCTCGAGAAGTAAAATGTAAAGGACCGGATCTTTGAGACGTTAGCAAAAATGAAACCTTTGAGAAATAAAAATAATTTTATGAGAAACAAAACCAGTGACTTGTTTTGATTTCGTTGAACAATTATAGTGTTACGGCTTTGTAGAACTGTTTTTCCGCAGCCCGCCCCGGCTTCGCACGGGTATTTAACAAATTAGGATTTTTTTGTTAAGTTTTTTACACCTCGGTTTACATTATTGGAGTTATAGTAAGGATCCCTAATTATTTTGTTAATAAATTATAGCCTTCTAGCTGCCGCCCGCGGCTTCGCTCGCGTTGTACCCGGATAAAATAGCCTATATGTTAATCCAGTACATGTACTATGCATATTCATAGTTTCATTCAAATCCGTACAGCCGTTTAGGCGTGATTGAGGCACAAACATCCAAACTTCACAAACTTTCACATTTATAATATAAGTAAGAAGTAAGATGTTATTCCGTAATAATGGACCTATCTACTGGTGAAAGAATATTTTAAATCGGTTCAGTAGTTTCGGAGCCTATTCGTTACAAATATAAAAACAAACAAAAAAAAACTTTCCTCTTTATAATATTAGTGTAGATAGTGTAGATGAATAATCCGTCTATGCTCGTAGCACCTTGTCATTTCTATAAGCCATCTTAGGCCCGGCGCACACAACCCCTTGGAATGCCATGCGCCGGCCTTACTCAACTACATTCTTGGATGGTGATAATGTCTTACATCAAAATTATAAAACCAGTCAAATGCGAACCGAATTTGCACACGAAGGGTTCCGTACCATCGTACATGTAAATGTCATCATAAATGTTTGTATGACACCTACTATAGATGATTTTCTTCTTGAAAAAATACGTCCAGCTGCTTCTCTCCCCGAGCATGTCGTAAAAGACGACTAAGGGATAGTATCCTCTCCAAAATGATGGACCACCTATATGGGCGATGGGCTGATCACCTGTCACCATTGTTCTCTATTTCCATCTAGGGATTTTAGATCGGTAGTGGCTGCAAGTTTTCTTGTGTTTGCTTGTGGCTCTGCCTACCCCATTGGGGATATGGGCGTGATATTATGTATGTATAGAAACAGAAACATTCTTATGATGTCAACAGCCCTATCTTTTTATAAACAATATTGCTATGCAATCTACCTACGGACTATCTATCCGTTAGTTGAATATTTAAATTTTAATTGCACAGATATATTATAGATTTTTTATAAAATAACGAAAATGAGCAAGGAAAAAAATAGTATTTGTACTAAAGGAAAAGAGCAAATCTTTTCTTTCTGCCAACTTCAACCAAAATACGCTTCTACACGGGCAATTAGATTGCTGTATCAATAGCAACGTTACAGTTTCATGTCAATTTTTGTAAATGTCGTAAACTTAATCTAACTTTACTAACTGTAGTTATTTATATGAGCAACTAAAACATAGTTTGAAACTCATTAAATATCTTTATACAAAAGACATTCTTACGCCCCTATTATGTCATTTCTATCTACAATAATTCTGAGGAATATGACATACCTCGAAAATTGATATTTGTCTACTGTGTCTACAAATAATTTAATTTTCAGGTTTTAAAGTTCAAACCAAGCAGGCGCTCATTTTCTCACAATTTTGTCCTCAAGATTGCGCCACAAAAAATTGCCCGTATGAGACCATTTATAAGTAGGTTAGGTATGTGATAATAAGTTTCCCATTATCCTCCAAAGACAATGAATTATCTAGCGGAAAAATAATGAGATTACGACCCCAAGACAGCTGTCCTTATAACAATGTATTACAGTGTTAATGAAATGGTAAAAAAATAGATTTATTTATGTAATATTCGGCTTCTGGGACGAGTAAGGAGCGTATTAAATTGATGATGAAAGAATCTTGAAGCCGAGATAAGTAACGATCTCCTTCACCATCTACTCCGTTTTATAATAATTATACGAAAAATTTAAGAAAAGAAGTGGTCCGAGATCTTTTTCTTATAACATAATTTATGTTTAACAGATAGGACAAGTCAAACACTTGTGTACACATCAACATGTTTTCAATTGAATTGGGCGGTTTAATTTACCATACCTAAAAATTGGTAGAAATTAACGAACTAAGAGAAAAATGTATGCTTTTCGACAAAATAACAATAACGATTCGTGGTTCGTTAGTAGAATATTTGAAACGGGTATAAGAGAAATGACTAAGACAAAAAAATACTATATTTTTACAGTTTTTTGTAAGACTTTTATGGAACAGCTTTCTTAGAAAACTTTATTACAAAATCCGGTACCGCCTAAAAATTCATTTCTAAGTAATTCGAGATTTATTGGAATAAACCCGATCATTCTACGATAAGCCGAAATATATTGCTCAGAGATTATTACTCGGAATATTTTAGGAAATTAAAGTGTTGGAATGTAAATTAGAAAAATAAGGTTAATATCAACACCTTTTTAAGTAAGTCGACTTCGAAGAGGGTAATGTTTTTGGGGTGTATGTATGCATAATGTGTGCTACATAAATAACGTTTGACTGGCCCTAGATATAGTTTAGTTAGCAGTAGCTCTGACTTCTGCGCTACAGGTTGCGGGTTCGATTTCTACCCAGGATAAACATTTACGTGATGAACAACGATGTTTTATCTGCATCTAGATGTAACTTTGTTTTAACAAAAAAAATATAAAAGTATTTTCTATTTGCCATGGTTCCTATTTCAATTGTATAGTACAAGCTTTGCTTAGTTTGTTACTAGATGGCGCTGTGTGAAACGTCATGCAATGTATATTTATTTGTTTTTTTGCTCTAGCCTTTAGCTAATGTTGAAAATTGTATTTAACCTGTCATGGGTACTTGACCGATCGGTCATTTCCATAAAAGGCGATTTTATCAAGCGTTAAATTAAAAAGCTGAAACGCAACACCTTATCAAATTAATAATTGGTTTGTTATCAACAGTCACGCAACCAAATAATTATTTTGTTGTTTATGTGTATGGAAAAAATGTGGTAAACGGGTATAAATTGTATAAACTTTATATCAATTTTCTAATTAGTTTTAAAATCAAAATTCACTTATAAAATTAAATAAACGTATAACTTACTACAGGTATTTACCGTTTAAAAACAGTTTAATTGCTGTCGTATATCAATTTTTTTTGTTTGGAAAAATAATATTGTACGGTAAACAAACACCTACTGAATGGGGAAACCATACATCGAAGACATGGAGTATTTTTCAGAAACACTTTAGGTAATCTTTACACGATGGTTAAAATAAGCACTTCTATTAGTTTATATTAACGGTGAGACAATAAACTTAGGACGTAGCATGATAATTTAGACTCTTAATTCTAGATATTCAAGGTGACTAAAGATTATTTGATCGAGCGAGCGAAGCGAACAAAGATCTCAGTAGATTACAATTTTTTCTATATAATACCCCACTCGTTAAAATTGGAAAAACTTTTTTTTTTTCATTTTAGTTTTGGGCACCCTTCTTTACAACCCCTTCACCGATTATGCTCATTATGCTTTCCAGCAAATCTTCATAGCACAATCTATTTATCTACCAAGTTTCAAACAAATTGGCTTAACAGTTCGAAAGTTATGCTCTAACAAACATACACTGCCAAATCACCCAAGTTGCCAATAAAGTCTTCGTTCGCTTCGCTCGCTCGATCAAATATATATTTAATAGTGATTTTATCTGAAACTTAACTCTAAGCTAAGAGATAATTTTGTTCGATCAGTTTTCCGTAAAATATCGCCAATGGTCCGTCAGGCGAAGATAATACACCCAACATTTTTCCCTGAAACTTAAAGGGATAATGCGACCCCAAGGGGTGAGTGTCGCCAGTTCGTTTTGTACCGCCGCGGGCGAAAAGGTAAACTTGCGAATCAAGCGACAGTGACGCCGCGTCAGTGAGACGACAGAGTTGCTACGAAAATGTATGGAACGTGTTTGAATGCCGTGTCAATAACGTCAATGACGTCGAGTCAGTGACGCCGCGACAGAACTATTACGAAAATGTATTGAATATTTTAGAGTGTCAATGTAGACCTTTAAATAATAAACAAAGTATATTGAGTTTGAGTTCGCGTCAGAGCTACGAGAACGTATTGAATGTGTTTAGGAGCAGAGTCAATGTTTTAAATAACGCCGCGTCAGAAGCTATGAAAATGTATGAAACATCATTCGAGTGTCTCCTTTAGACGTACGATATTTTTTGTAAAAAATGCTTTATTTGAAGAATGACCCACTGACCTTTGAGACGAAGTGTTTGGGGTTGGATAAAAACGTAACAAGATACCTGATGTAGGACAAACTTTACGATATTTGGAAATAATTGGGAATGTTTAGGAATGAAGTTTCCGCACTTTTTAGGGTTCCGTACCCGAAGGATGTGCCGGTTACTTCACGGTGTTTTCGTTCACCGTTTGAGAGCACTATATACATACATTTCTCGAATAGAAAAATCCATTGGTGCACGTCGGGTTTGAATCCACGATCTTAGGATCGGAAGAAGTAGACCACTAGACCACCAGTGTTCTGACCAGTGTCTAATTTATTACTGTTTCTAAAACAATAACATTTATTATTCATATTTAATATTTTTTTGCTTATTGTCTACTAAGAAAAGAAATCGTCGTTCCGCTAAAAGTGGGTGTATAACTTATTTTAATAAAATTTGGTAATAAACGTGTGGTATATCAAATTCCACTGTAAAACATTATACGTTTCAATTTAGGAATAGAGATCTCTAGTTTATGTGGGTTCCGTCCGTCATAAAATAGAATTCCTTTATCAACCCCTTCTCAATGTGATAACTAACTTTATGGACCCTTCTCAATGTACAATTGATTTTGTCTTTCAGTCCAATTAAATGGGATCGTTCGTGAGCTGAGTTTTAAGAGACTTTAAAAACCGGAACTTCAATTGGTTGTCTAGTGGTAGCGGCCTCGCCTTTCGATCCTTAGGTCGTGGGTTGAAATCCAATCGTGCACCAAAGGTTTTTTGGTTCCAAAAATGTACGTGAACTATTTATACCAGTAGGTACTCTCGAACTGGAAATTATATAGCCAGTGAAAGAATTATCACAGTCTGTTCATAAATTAGTTGGGTAAAATACTGTGTGACATAAAATACGGCATCCAAACAAGTAGCCTAGAATTTAGTTTAAATAGTACACAGTCGTATTTTTGACAGAAATTACATTGATGAAGATGACAATGATGATGATGAATTTAGACCATTATAGTAATATCTCGTTGAAAATATCTATTGGATTTTTTGTCACTTTAGTGTCAAAAAGTGCACTGGTGGTCTAGTTGGTAGTGACTGTGACCTCGCCTACCGATCCTAAGGATGTGGGTTCAAATCCGATCGTGTACAAATCGATTTCTCAGTGAAAAAAATATATGTGCGCTATTACTAGTAGGTACTCTCAAACGGTAAATGGAAACATCGTAAGGAAACGCGCGGCTTAGTCAGCTCCGCAGGTATTGACCATGTCTTTACTGTGGACAAGTTCGACTAAGCTGAGAGGATAGAATAGGTGGTGGGCAAGCCTACTCCATCTTAATTCGTCCCGGGCACTACAGCGTCCCGTTTGTGATGGTAAAAATTGCCTTCTAACGCTGTATAAATCATCTACTATAGATTGTAAAAGGCCTGTTCTAGTATCATCTGTTCTCTTGTCTTCCAGGCAAATCGAACGACACTTCATTTGTCAAAATCCGTCTAACCGTTTCGGCTACAGCGATAGCCAAAGGAAAGCACATGAGTCATGTCCTTGGACGAATAAACACACGTCGTATAAAACATAACTTACACCTATAGGCACAACTACGAGGTACTTAGAAAACCTACCTACCTAGATAAGGAGCCGATCTAATTCTAATTGTTGGTGGCGAACAAAGATTTGCACTGACATCCTGCATCAGAGTTCATTGTGCAAGGTCAATGTAAGTTAGGTAGATTCTATGTTATTAGCTATGTTTATACCAAGTTAAAGTTACGGAGGTGAGTGGACACAAACTCTTCCAAACATTTTATTAGTGTAGTTATTCATGTGTACATTTATAGTTCTAGTAGATAACATGAATGAACTTAACGGTGATTTTCCAGAGACCACTTCAGTAAATGGACCAGAGCTGGCTGCATTTACACCAGATAAGAATAAGAATAAATTTATTGCAACAAAAACAGGCGTAGCGATACATTTAACTAGAATAACTAAGCAGTAACTTTATTGCACAATGATTTTGCACCCAGGCCAACCTCTCTTTCCCACACTAGGACTAAAAAGCCTGTATAGGAGGTCACAGCGATTCGCCGTATACTCTCCTCGTTATGACAGATACGTACATACTTTTTTTTAACATCAGTGAGAAAGATAAAAATAAAATGAAATAAGGCTAAAGATGCAAGCAATGTTGGCAACAAAGTGCCAAGAACCTAAAACCAAGAACCTGAAATGGTATCCCAACCAAAACTATACGTGTTGCGCGTTCACTTCGACCTGAAGGCCGAGCAGGTGGTGGAATACCTCAAGAAGAAAGTCGGGATAACCATGAGGATTGAGGCTCATACTCTGAACTCTCAAGAGTATGAGCCGTATGAGCTCTCGTCATAATACGAGCTTTAGCCCATTTATGGAATAACATTATGGGCTACTTTTATCTTGGTACCGCTAAATGTAAGGCTCAACAAAATCTTGCATGACTTGATAAACCTTATCCATAGAGTTAAATCTGACGAGAGTTATGTACTACCAACCAACCAATTCAATAATTATTTCTACAAGTTTTGAGAAGCGCCCTAGCTTAATAAACGTTTTAAACAGTGCAAGTTGTACATGCTAGCATATAATTCACACTGGAAATGAATTTTAGTCTTAAAGTTATTTACGACGGCCTCGGTGGCGTGGCGAGCGATTTCTCGGCAGAGACGCAAGAGGCGCAGGTTCGATTCCCGCTGCGGAATAAATGTTTGCATGATCTGTAAATATTTCTACCGGGTCTGGGTGTTATGGTACTATGGTACTCGTAGTTTCTGATACCCACGACACAGGGAATCCTAGTGTGGAGTCAGGCCTATGTATGTGACTGTTGGATGTTATTTATTTATTTATTACAATAAAGAATTTTTGAAATTGAAAAAATATCCTGGTACCACGCAACGAAGCCACGGGCGGCAGCTAGTTGTTTATAATTCATGGCGCATTGGTGTAGTACTGGTAATGCTATGTTATTATTGTTTGAATGAATAAATAGGTAGTTAAATTACAGTTTTCTATGTAAATGCAGTCCAAGTGCTCCAGGGAGAAGACACGGAAAAAGCTGAAAGTTCCTTGTCTGGGACTGTTTGCACATCCGTGACCTGGACACTAGTACAATGTAAGACCTGCGGAAAACTGTTGTAGACTTTTTATAAGGTTTCAGACAATTCAACAGTTCGGGACGTTTTTTAGTTGCAAGATATTTGACCTCAGTAGCATGTCGAGAGAATATTTGGTAAATTAAATAAATAAATATTTGTGGACATTTCACACAGCGCCATCTAGCCTCAAACTAAGCAAAGGTAAATTCATATTTTTAGTACATAATACTAGGAGTAGGTACAACACCAAGACCCGGTAGAAATATTCGCAGAACTTACAAACATTTTTCCCGTAGCGGGGATCGAACCCACGCCTCTTGCGTCTCAGTCGAGCACTCGCCCGCCACACCACTGAAGTCGTCGAAGAATAACGCAAATACATAATTCTTCCGGGTCTGGGTGTTGAAAGCACTAGTGGTCTAATGGTAGTGACACCCGGCCCGATCCCAAGGTCGTGGGTTCAAATCCGGTCGTCCAGATGTGCTTATTAAACTGTGAAGGAAAACATCGTGAGGAAGTCGGCATATTGTAGAACCTAAAAATTTCGAAAACATTATGTCAAGTGCTCAAAAATAGCTATTTGGGCGCACTCTTAATCCTGTTAGCATCCTCATTTGTTAGTCGATAGTTACCAAATTCAGTTTCATTCATGTAGTAATTACCACTGTTGCATTTAGTAAACAAACAATTTTCGAAACGCAATATTGTTGTTACAAATTAGTACTAAACCATGCGGTATGATTTATAATCTTACCTGTGTATTTGATAGAATAGTGTTATGACTGTATGAGTTTATTCAAAATGATCCTTGTGTTCTTGGTTATAAGACTCAGTTTAGAGGTACTGGATACCTTTGTTTGGCTTGTTTATGAATCGAGTTAGCCCCAATGAATGTAGGATTCTCGAAGGAATGCACTATATATCTCGTAAAATAATTTACTCAGGAGTAGAATTTATTGAATTTTTTTTTATTTTTTTACACCCAACAGTCACATGCATATAACGGTCCTGACCCCACACTAGGATTCCCTGTGTCGTGGGTATCAGAAACTACAAGTACCATGATACCACAACGCCCAGACCCGGAAGAAATATTTGCGAGGACCTTGGTGGCGTGGCGGACGAGTTCTCGGCTGATACGCGATAGGCGCGGTTTCGATTCCCGCTGCGGGAGAAATGTTTGCACATTCTGCAAATATTTACAAAAAAAAGGAGTGGTACGTGATTACCGCCGCCCACAGACATCTGCAACATCAAAGGAGCTGCAAGTGCATTGCCGGCCTTTGAGGTTTAGGAGAGCTTACTTCCTTTGAGAAATCATTCCTCAGAAGGGAATTGAGAAGAAGAATATGCTGTGCTGAAACCACATAGAGGGTAAGAGGTGACTTCCTCTACAAAATCGCCTCGGGCGCTACAGCGTCCCGTTATTTAAAACGAAAGTTGCCTCCTGTGGCTTTATAAATCAGCTCATATATATTATTATAGGCATTCGTTTAGATAGTCAATTCACGTATAACAAGCATTGAATATTAAACAAAATTACAACGAACGGGCACTGACCACACCTAATTTAGATACACTTCTATTTTCTTGCTGTATCCAGTTAGTTATGAAGCAAACTGGCAATATGCCATAAAATTATACGACTAGCTGGTCACAGCATCATATGCTGGAGTAAAAGGCAATGGCCTTGAAAATTATTGCCATTTAATTTTCTCTTGGAAAATGAATACAATCTAATAACATTTGCATGAAATAAATGATCTTACTTTGACTTTATCGAACGTGAAATCTTATTTAGTAAATAAGAAGTGCCTCGGGATGGTTTGTGCCCATAACAAAATAAACTCGTCCAGGGTTTTTTTTTTAGTGTAGTGGGATTTATTAAATATGGGAACACAATAAAGGAAACACCAAGTCAACGAACCAACTATTTATTTGCGGCATACCCGTAACTACTATTATTCAGATAATACCACACGTCCTCTCTTAAAAAAAAAGTTAAATAACTAGGATAAGCAAAATCAAAAATAAATTATATAAACCTAATAAAATAACACTAAGTTAAATACAATACTACAGGTAGGTATATCTAAGTATATTTACATACATACATACCTAATATCACATCCATATCCCTGATGGGGTAGGCAGCGCCACAAGTAAACATAAGTATATTTTCTGAAATAAACTGAAATGTCTTCTTTCAAAATGTAATGATAAAAAAACAAGTGCGCGCTTTCACATGGAGACTCGCGGAAATTGTTTTTATAGAAACTGTTTTATCCCTTTCAAACCTACAGCGAGTATTAAGGCCTGAAAGACAGCGACAGGTTTACAGAGTAAAGCTGGCGTTCTTACTCTTATTGGGATCACATTTCTTTATTGTCACAACAGTCGTTTATTTCCGTACAATTCTACAACATTTCTAATCCTGTGAATTATTTAATAAGGAAGCGCCGAATCCACTGTATCGAATTCTCATTATGAACATTTGGAAATGTACTTCTTTCCAGAATTGCTGTTGATGTATTTTTACATACTTACAAACATATTATCACGCCCTTATCCCTAATGGGGTGGGCAGAGCCAAAAGTAATCATAGGAAAACTTGCAGCCACTCCTGATTCAAACTCGCTAGATGAATAATTATTATGGTGAACCATGGTGACAGGTGATCAGCCCATTGCCCATATCAAAGGTGACTATCGCTTAGTCGACTTTTACGACATGCTCGGAGATAGAAGCAGCTGGACTCATTTATGTTTTTCTTTACTCTCAGTCTAGCAGAGAAGTTTTTTTTTTCAATAATACCAGGTTCATTAATATTCACAACATTTACGTAATCGTGTCTGATTTGAGGCGGGTAGAGTTTCGTAAAAAATTATATGTTTACCGATAAGGCCGACCATTGTATTATGCCAGTTTCTTTCAAAGTGTCTATGTTGTTATTCTTATCTATATTTGTTTTGTGTATTTACTGTATATTTCTAGGAAATCTTATCGAAATAACTTCCTCTTACATAACTAAATATAGTGTTATTCCAACATCTTGCAAAAAATAAGGTCTGTGTTTATTACGGTATTCTATTTATATTTTTATCCGATGACTTTATTTTTGGATATTTTTGATAATAATCTCTTACTACATTTTTCAGGACAGCTTTATCTCGTACCTAATCCCTAAATCACATCAGCGTGATACCAAATAGCATTCAGTACATTGTCAGCTGACAACATAACGAATGTTCAGGCCAAATGTTGCGTAATTTACGAGGTCGATTCTGTATTAGCTGTACTTATCAATATTGAGTTACGAGTATGTAATGGCGTGATGTCGAGATACGGAGTAATGTCTCGTTTGATTTTGTTCCGCGATTTTTGATGTTCAATTGTTATTTTGTGCTCATTTTTGAGATAATGTTGTTCGAATTTGGAACGCGTTTTTGAAAACTGTAATTTGTTTTTCTTTTTGTTATTCATTTGTTTATTTGCCATCGTATTTTGTCATAATTGTACATGCACCTACGTAACTACATGTTATTGCTTTTTAAGTATTAAGTTCCAGTGAAGTCATAGGGTTAGTATTTGGTCAAAGTTTAGGAAAAAATAATTTCAAAAATATTGTCAGAATAAAGTAAAAACTAGAACATTTTCAATGTGCCGTGGTTCCTAACCTATAATTAAATCTTACTTACCTACCCAGGTATGTATTTAATAAGTATTAAGGTTGGATAACGCGAATGATAAGGATTAGAAACGACGGGCCGTCAGCCGCAGAAAACGTTCAGCGGATATGAGGTATGTCAGTGAGGTACCTTACTTTCAAAGGAAGTCTTTTAATGTAAATAATCTTTTTAATAATCTTATCTTTTAACGTAACTCCTAAGTCCTATTAGTCATATTATCCTTTATCCTAGAATACACTAAAAAACTAAGGTCTTTTACCATAGTAGATGATCTATACAGCGTCAGGAGGCAACTTTTACTATTACAAACGGGACGCTGTAGTGCCCGGGACGAATTAAGATGGAGTAGGCTTGCCCAGCACCTATACCATCATCTCAGCTTAGTCGGCTTTGTCCACAGGAAAGACATGGTCAATACGTGCGGAGCTAATAAAGCTGCGGGTTTCTTTCTTTCTATATTTTCCTTCACCGTTTGAAAGTACTTGTATGGCGCACATAAATTTTTCGCACCGGAAAATCCACGACCGGATTTGAACCCACGACCTTCTAGACCACCAGTGCTCTCAAAGACACCTAGAATACAATCACAGTAGGTATTCTGGCACTATACCAGTTCAAATTGACTGTGGGTTTAAAACTACATAAAATGATATCCGAAATAGCTAAAGCCCTGTGGAGTCGGATGTTTTCTTTGAATAAATGGCGTGGTGCAGCGTCTAGTGCGCATTTGTTTTCACTTAGGAACCACTCACTTCACGTACCCTCGACTTACGTCTCCACTACACCGAAGCCTCTCAACTTTTGCACTGCGAAAAAACTATTCGTACGAATCAAAATTTTAAAAAGAACCAACAATTTTTTCTTTAACCTTTCCCAGGGTGTCATTGTCATCATCATTATCCACAGCCTGTCTTTGGCCACAGCTGGGCATAGGCCACCATGATCATCATCTTCCTGCCCTTATCCTGCTCTATGTGGGGTCGGCACAGCATAATCCTTGGATCATGCTGTAAGAGTTTTGGCTAAGGTGTTTTATGACCGGCCGCCTGCCTGACGTCAACCCTCCTTGGGAATACTTGGCATAGGTCACCATTTTTGCCTTATTTATTTACGGTTCACGTCTGCCCATCTCACTGCCATACGTCCCACATTTCTATAGTCAATAGCTAATAAACCGGATTAATAATTTATTATCTAAACTAACGTAACTAATAAACTACCGAGCAGATTTTGATAAATGTGGTATCAAATGATGTGTATTGTATCGACGATAGACAAAGAGTGCCCGGTTCTTATATTGAACTAACTAACATCGAGGATACTGGAACAATGCTGCCAACATTCCAAAGTCCTTCTCCGGACTTCAAGGAGTTAGGCTGGCTGGGGGAGGGTTAGCAGGGGGCATGAGTTTATCTCATCATGTTGGAGGATACCTATTATCCCTTAGTCGGCTTTTATGACATGCTCGGGGTGTGAAGCAGCTGGACGCATTCTATGTTTTTTCTTTACTCCCAGTCCAGCAGAGAAGTTAATAATTAAAATCCATCGTTATCAACTCTCTACCCTTGGGTTATTTGATATTCCCTGTTAGTGCCAATAAAACCTGATAAACTATATCAAATCTCTATCCTAAATTATTTTGGAAACGAAATCCAGCTATAAAACTTCCGAATAAAATTAATGGAAAATTTCTCCACTTTTCATGGCCACCGCTTTAATTTTCAGCACACAATTAGCTACCTTTATTCTACCTTGCCAATTATTTGGCCGGAACGATTTTGGAAATTCATTATTTCTTCCGAAGTTCGTAGAAATTAACCCAGTTTTATGAGCGAAAACGTTAATTTATATTTATTTATATTGACCTAACACTGAAAATGTCCAATTTGCGTTCTCGTTAAAATTGACGGATATTTGATGAAAGGTCCCAATGATTTTTGACTATTTACTTTATTGCTTTTTTATCGCTCGTGGCGCAGCTTGCTTAGACGTTCTTGATTGACCGTTGAAGTTAAGCAACGTTGTGCGCGGTCACAATTGGGATGAGTGACCGCAAGTGGCTTTACTAGCTGAGCGCTTCCGTGCTTCGGAGGGCACGTTAATATGTCGGTCCCGGCTTTTAAGTCGCTAAGCCATGACGGAGGCCTAAATACTCCGTTACAAGAGTTATCAAGACGTATCAAGAGTAGGTGTAACAATATTTTTCAGTTTCGAGACGTATAAAAAATAACGAAAATAGTATAAGGTTTTAAATATTAATATGTTTAGTTTAATACACAATTATTTTCTTCTAAAGTGAATGATAATATACCTACTTATGCAAAAAAATATATTAAATTTTGTTTTGCATAAGTATGTATTTAGAAAACTATACTTACGTATAAAATAAACACTAGTGTTTACATTTTTTCCAAAATACATAAGAAACAGTCGGGCTACCTAAATATCATTGCAAACTTAATAAAAAAGTGTGAATAAGTTTATAAAGTGGTTCCAACATAAAAACTTATTCAGTGGTTTATCATTAGTCAAGTCTCTCCATCACTCAACGGGACAAGTTCGTTAATTTTAATGATATAAAAGCGTACATCTACATCTATATATACCAAACCAGTTTGTTTCTGACTGATTGACATCAAATATTACTAACTACGACTCGTATTACCAGTTCTTTCGAAACAGCTGTAAAAGGATCAAAGTGCGCCTTGAAAGGCTCTATTCATGCACTTGACATATGTTTTCGAAACATTCCTCAATTAAAAAAGAACGCCTAAAGAAATTGCTCAGAATATGGTCCATTCTAAAAGGGAGGGTTCCACTGACATTCTATACTAAAAATAGTAGGAATTTGATCTAGAAGGATGACTTGAGTTAGGTATTAGGTATTTTCAAATAATATCTCTAAGACTTTGTTTGGAACAAAAAAACTACAGACGAAGTCGCGGGCTTTCCACTAACAATTTAGGACTTTTCAACGCTTTTTTGCTATCTAAAGGGGCGTGTAGTATAAAAGAAGCCCGCTGGGACTGCTCTTATTCCTTTCACCACACTTAATGACACGTAACTGAAGCGAGAACCCTCACAAACACGAACTTACGTGAGCAGAAGCTACTTCAACCTTTTTTAAAGAAATATAAAAACTAGTTTTCTATTTATATCCCACGGCCATGTCCACATGAACGAACACTGTGTCCTTTTAATATTATAATTCCCATCTATGAGGATAATATAATTCTGACCGAAATACGGAAAGATTTCAATCTGAAATTTATGACGAATGTTTGGATACATTTTATTCTAATTATTTATTAGGCTAACAGGATATTTGATGGGTAATCACGCCGTAACAGCAAAACCGAATTGGAAGAAACTTGAATAGATTATAAGCCCTTATCCACTCACTAAGTAAATCCACTGAATTAAGAGTAATTTCATTCTTTTTCAATCCATATATTTTCCATACGGCTTAGCACGTATTGACCATGTCTTTCCTGTGGAAAAGACCGGCTAAGCTGAGAGGATGGAATAGGTGCTGGGAAAGCCTACTCCATCTTAATTCGTCCCGGGCACTACAGCGTCCCGTTTGTGAAGGCAAAAAGTTGCCTCCTGACGCTGTATAAATCATCTACTGTAGATGGTAAAAGGCCTTAGTTGTGGTTTGCAGAAGACCGCTGGCAGCGTTACAGGGTTTTGGTGAGCGCAGAAGGCTCGATGCGAAAAAAGGTATTTGGGGAAACTAGTGCAAGGGCACCACTTGGGTACGAAGAGTCAACCCATAGACGAGAGCAAGTACTTTACATACAAACATTACGTCACACCGCGTTAGGTCTTGCTAAAAAGCGTCGCCATTACATGTGATTGTGTTCATAAATAGGGCGTGCCGACAAATACCCTCGTTAAACGCGTGCTTTTGTTTTATTATCTTACGATTCTTCTTCATTACACGCCATACAAAGTTGTATGACGCGATTTGTTTCAGACAGACTCTGTACTCAGTTATATAAGAAAATGAAAATGAAAAAATGTTTATTTGCAGGTCTTAAAACTAGTATGCTTACTGCATAAAATACATTTAGTTCATAGTTAAAGCTTTTACAAGAATTTGGACTCGTTAGCGGTCTTCATACTAGCCAAGTACAGTTGAGACCAGTGTCAACTCCGACTTACAAAAAAGCTATCTATTGCGATCTTTTTAAGGTTCCGTATTCGAAGGTTACCAACGGGACCCTATTACTAAGCCTCCGCTGTCTGTCCGTCCGTCTGTCAGTGGACTGTCTCTCTGGAACCGTAATAGGTACAGATTTTCACAGAGTGTGTGTTTGTATTGCTGCTATAAGAACAAATAATAAAAATAAAAGGGGGCCCCACACTAGAAACATTTAATGTACGATGGTACGGAACTCTTCGTGTGCGAATTTGACTCGCACTTGACCAGTTTTATTTTAAGTTTTATTTCTAACAAGTGGTAGCAGCAAAATAGTGTTGAGTTTTGTAAAAATAAAAATCACAAATAGTTACTTTAATACTAAGTGTTATTCGTGTGGATAAAATAAATGGGTATTTCATTTATGCATGAAAAAAGCCTTTCAGGTGCATTTTAAATCCTTTCACCACACTGGTTCGTAAGACACGTAGTAGATATCCTTGCTTATCATCGCTGTGCTTAGCTTCGCGGTTTGCGTCACTATCCTGTGACAGATCGTGTAGCTGCCTGGTACTACGCGACGAGTTCGAAGCCCGATAATGTAGCCGCAGGGTAAGATAAAGTTAGTTAATACCGACGACTTGGTACACAATTCAAATAATTTCAAATATCTCACCCATCTCAATTTTCACTTCGCGGAAAACGATCAAAGGTCGCCTCTTGGTCCTTCAAAATTTCATTACATTTTGCGTGCCTGTCCATATTCTAATTTACAAAGAGATGAAATGGTTCTTGGTAATTTGGCGACCTCGGTGGCGTGGCGGGCGAGTGCTCGGCCGAGACGCAAGAGGCGCGGGTTTGAAATAATAATAAATATTTGTGGACATTTCACACAGCGCCATCTAGCCCCAAACTAAGCAAAGCTTGTACTATGGGAACCAGATGGCTGAAAGAATGCTTATATACTTTTTTTGTAAATACATACTTATAACACCTAATACTACAACACTCACGACTCTGAAGAAATATTTGCAGAAGTTACAAACATTTCTCCCATAGCTGGAATCGAACCCGCGCCTTTTGCGTCTCAGCCAAGCACTCGCCACGCCACTGAGGTCGTCAAAATATGGAATAGAAATATGAAGTATGTAGTCAAGGAGGAAGATGCCAAGTATGGCGCGCTACGTTGTCTTTGTTCTTTGTATTCTAGGCAGGTAAAGAAAAAACATAGAATGCGTCCAGCTGCATCTCTCCCCGAGCATGTCGTAAAAGTCGACTAAGGGATAGTATCCTGCAACATGATGAGATACAATAAGCAATTATTCCCAAGGAGGGTTGACGTCAGGCAGGCGGCAGGTCATAAAACACCTTAGCCAAAACTCTTACATCATGATCCAAGGGTCATGCTGTGCCGACCCCATATAAAGTGGGATAAGGGCAGGAAGATGACGATGATGATTCTAGGCATGTACAAAATTGGTAAAAATTTGAATATATTTTTTACCAGCCCACGCCTGTTGGATGAATAGCGTCAAATCAATTGCAATTTATACAAGATAAATAGGGGGCAGATATGCTAATGTGGGCATCAATCATTATTACACCTACAACGCCTCGGTGGCTCTTGTGTTTGGCGCGTGGCGCAATTTATGAGAGACTAGCTGCCGCCCGCGGCTTCGCTAGCGTGGTTCCCGGATAAAAATAGCCTATATGTTAATCCAGTACTATGTATATTCCAAGTTTCATTCAAATCCGTTCAGCCGTTTAGGCATGAATGACTAACAAATATCCATACATACAAACTTTCGCGTTTATAATACTAGTCGGGTGTGGTAAAAAATTCAGAGTGCGCTTTATAAATGCCTTTTGTGCACACATTTTCGAAGTTTGAAACATGTTGTAGAACCTAAAGATTAAGGTATGCACTATTACTACTTCTAGTCGTGATACTAATTCTCTAGAACTAGTGCGGTGAAAGGATTTAAAGTGCGCCTCAAAGGCTCCTTTCGTGCACTGAACACATGTTCTCGAATGTCCTAAAACCTAAAAAGTTTAACGACATGGTTGTTTCCTCACGATGTTTTCCTTCACCGTTCGAGAATACTGGTCTAGCGCACATAATTTTTTCGAACAGTAAAATCCATTGGTGCACGACCGGATTTGAACCCTGTATCTTACAATCGTAATTCCGGGCCGCCATCAGTGCTCTAAAAAACAAAGATTAAGGTAAATGCTGTTGAATAATTTAGATTTTGAAATCAAGGAAAATAATTTATCAAAATTTGAATCGTGGTAAATATCCCGTTATGAGTGCTAACACCAATGTAATTGACGACCTCGGTGGCGTGGCGGGCGAGTGTTCGACTGAGATGCATGATGCGCAGGTTCGATTCCCGCTACAGGAGAAATTTTTGTATGTATTCTGCAAATATCATCATCAGGATTTAAGTAAGTATTGAAACTCTTCAAAATAAGAAACTTCATAACATAAGAATGCCGAGTCACCACTGCGCTGCTAAACAGGGGCTTCGTTTCAAAATAAACGCTTTGACCAAGTTTTAGGAGCAATAATAATTGTAACCTAAGCTGGAAGACTGAAGATAATCTGTAGTGGAGCTAGTCTTGAGAAGAATATTCGGAAATCATCAGAGCCTTAGCATATTGGGGTTCAATTATAAACCTCTGTTAATTATAAAACTGTTCTTCGTTAAACAATGTGTAAAGTAAGTTAATGACAAATAGTGAAAAGGCCCAACTTCAAGCCATGAGATGATGATCTGCGAAAGGCTGCTGGCAGAGACTGGATGCGTCAAGCCAATGGGATGCGATGGCGCAAGGCCTCTATCTATGGATCTATAAGGTCTATCTATGGATGTTTGTGCCTCAATCACGCCGAAACGACAACGACTTTTTTAGCTATGTTACATAGACACAGAATTTCGAATAATTTATGGTGGCACTTATAATTAAACAAAGACACTGGGTTCTCATTAATAGAACTATCTTCCTTTATTTGATTTTGTTTTTCAAAAAGGTGATGATGTTATATGTCAAATTTCTGCATAAATAAAGTC
Source organism: Scotopteryx bipunctaria (assembly GCA_949320045.1). Taxonomy (NCBI): domain Eukaryota; kingdom Metazoa; phylum Arthropoda; class Insecta; order Lepidoptera; family Geometridae; genus Scotopteryx; species Scotopteryx bipunctaria. The sequence continues at coordinate 3,035,230 of OX439450.1, read as the reverse complement.
GCCTGCAATAAAATGTACACGTTTTCATAAATTTCAAAATGGGACATTTGACACAGCGTGTGACCATTAACTATTTATTGTTCACATATGTATGAAACTAGGATTATTATTTCGTGGAGGAAAAAAGATTAAATAATAAAAAATTGGTACAAAAACGCTATTTATTTATTTATGTACTAATCTATCTCCATTTTTTTAATTATAAAATGTATCTCTTTGCATTTTTTTACCATATATAGTAGACGATTCATACATAGTAGACCTTGTCCACAGGAAAGACATGGTCAATACGTGTGGAGCTAATTAAGCCGCAGGTTTCCTCACGAAAAGGTATGTCTAGGTACTAGGTATTCACAGCAAAGTTTCCTGTTTGTACCAAAACAGAATACAATCTTTTTTTATGCATAAAAACTACCTTAACCGTGAAATGCGTACGAAATGTATTTTATAAGCTATTTCTTTGATCATGTTTCGCACCTGTGACATATTAGATTTACTGAGGAAAATAGGGTCGATACTCTACCGATGACTTCCTATTTTCTTTGTGATTGAAAGTGTCATTTCTGTTATTATTTTTACAAGAAACGGTCTGAAAAAAGTATTTTTTCTAAGAAATTTCTAAAGCTGTTTGTTTATAACCAGCAACAAAGAAGGATGATAATATATTGTATTTATGTATGTACAATTTTTTAGCTGAAGATCTAGCATAAATGACTGAAGGGATTTTGACAAATGATGGTGTCTTTAGATTCGTCTGAATGACGATGATGTTAAGTTTCAAAAAACTCAATATGGCGGCTGTAAGAAGCCATTTTCCATTTATTCCTTTGGCTGCCACTGTAGCCGAAATGGATGAACGGATTTTGACAAGATGAAGTATGGTTGGATTTTTCTAGATAACGCGAGTGTTATAGGTACAGACTGTTATATAGGAAGCCTAGAGGTGTTGACAGAAAGCCGGTATAATTTACACTGGTTTATTTGACACGGGACCAAGCCTTATAAGTAGCACGGCCTACCCTACTTACATAGGATAGGTAGGTAAGTATACATATACAATACTTTTTCCCCCTACGTACGAGAAATAAGGCAAAATACAATGAAATTAAAAGTACTTTCTATAATCTATGATCGGTCTGTTTCTACGAACACGAACTGGCCTGTCATCATCATTATCATCAGGTGACCGCGGTGTACTGAACTCGAGGCTGCGATCCGCTGTAGAAATGTTGGAAGGTGTCAAAGGACTCTCTGGCCTCGAGGTAGTTACCTCTGTTGGACGTGGTGACTCCATATTAGTGTTTTCCATTGCCGAGATGTCAGAACGCATATCATCATGTTCTAAAGTGACTTTAGCATGGGAGTCTGAAGAAGAACAGGATGTATTCTCTGGTGGCACTGCTGGTAACTGAGCTGCCTCACTCAACTCGTTACTGCTTTCCTTCTCTTGCTCTTCTTCTTGGGGCAAAGTTACATCCCACACATTAGCCACGCCTTTGCTTGAATCATCGCCTTTAAAAGGATGGAGCTGATTCCTATGCCTTACAATATTTTTGCTACAATCAGGCAACCTAATTTTATACATAACTTTTCCTAATTTCCTAATAATGATTCCTTTGGACCAATTAAATTTACATTTGTTTACAAATTGTTTAAACCAAACAGTTTCACCAATCGCAAAATCATTTTGTGTTTTACCGCCATAGTTTTTAACCTGTAAGCACTGTTTACGATCGATTACAGCGGGTAACTCCGATGACGAGGAAATGTCAATGACCTTTTTAGAAATTATATCCAAACGTGAACGAAGATTCCGGCCAAAAACTAACTGAGCTGGAGAGGTCTCCGTAGTGCTATTGACAGAATTGCGGTAATCAAAAAGATACTTCGATAAACGATTTTGAAAATCATCTTTAATACCCGAAATTAAGATTGATTTTATGCCCTTTTTAATAATTTTAACAAACGATTCTGCTTGACCATTACTCATAGCGTGATAAATAGGTGAACATACATGCGATATATCATTCAACCTACAAAAGTTTGCAAATTCTTGAGAGGTAAACGAAGTTCCGTTATCAGTCACGATAATTTTTGGTAAACCAAACCTAGACATGAAATCACTAAGCTTCGTTAAAACTGCCTTTGTCGTAATATTATTGTGCATCACATAGCACTCGACCCACTTTGAAAACGCATCCACTATTACCAAAAACATTTTGTTACACATCGGGCCTAAGAAATCCATATGAATCCTATGGAATGCATGAGGCGGGTATGGCCATGGTGCTAGCGGTGTGCGTGGCGGAGAAGGCCGTAACTGTGCACAAATGTCGCAAGATCCAACAATTTTTTCTAAAGATGCATCTATACCTGGGAACCACAAACGAGCCCTTGCCTCAGCCTTCATTTTAACTATTCCAAAATGTGAGCTATGCAACTCATTTAATATTTTTGTGCGTAATGTTACAGGAATTATAACCTTATGACCTCGTAATAAAATTCCATTTTCTAATGAAATTTGCAATCTACATAAAAAAAACGGTTTAAGCTGATCATCTGTTACTTTAGGGGGCCAACCATTTTGCACATAATTAGTAACACGCTTTAGAACTGAATCTTTTGCAGTCTCCTCTTGTAAATCTCGCTCAGTAACTGGTAAACAACCATCTATAGCAAAATGAACATACGCTGCTGAATCCTGCTCAGCCGACACATTAAACGAGTTAGCGGCGCCGGCTCGGCTATTGTTCGGGAGCGCACGCGATAAGAAATCAGCTGTGTTCGCAGCGCTGCTAATGAACTCGATTTCGTAATTATATGCACTCAAAAATATTGCATACCGCTGCAAACGATTTGCAGAAACTTCTGGTATTCCGCGGTTTTTACCAAATATTATCGTCAGAGGCTTATGGTCTGTGCGTAAACTGAAAGGTTCTGACCTGCCGTATAGAAATTGATGGAATTTTCTTACACCGAATATAATGGCTGTAGCTTCCTTTTGTATTTGTGAATATTTTTTTTCTGCTGCAGATAATGAGCGGGACGCGTATGAAACCGGTTGTTCTACACCATTGCTACCTATTTGTGACAAAATAGCACCTAACCCAACTGGGGAAGCATCAACTGTCAAAATTATTTTTGAACTATTATCAAAGTGTGCTAGAACTTTATCGGAGGACAAAATCTCTTTTACTATTTTAAAAGCATTGTTCTGTTCACAACCCCATTGCCATTTAACACCTTTTCTAAGTAATTCATGCAACGGGCTTAAAATGGAAGACGCGTTGGGAGTGAAATTCCTATAATAATTTATTAAACCTAGAAATGACTGCAATTCATTTACATTTTTCGGCACAGCTGCTTTCAAAATCGCATCAACTTTTAATGGATTTTTTCTTATACCATTTTTGTCAATAATATAACCTAAATATGATATTTCGCTTTGAAAAAAACTACACTTATCCTTTCGCAATGTCAAGCCAGCTTCTTGCAAACGCTTCAAAACTTCTTTCAACCGATTTAAATGCTCAATTCTATTTTGACCAGTTACGCATACATCATCCTGAAAAACTAAAACCCCTTCCATATTTCCTACAATTGATTCAATCGCTCTTTGAAAAATTGAAGGCGCGCTAGCCAAGCCAAAAATTAGACGAGTATAATTGAATAGACCACGTGGTGTGTTTATACAAGTAATGTTTTGTGAATCTTCGTGTATTTTTAACTGATTGTAAGCCATTGATAAATCCAATTTACTGAATTCTATCCCGCCATGCAGTTTTGTAAACAGTTCTTGTGCAGTGGGAAGAGGATATTTTTCCACGTGTAACTGTTTATTAATTGTGACAGAGTAATCAGCGCAAATGCGAACACAGCCATCTTTCTTAAGAACAGGCACGATTGGTGACGCATACTCTGAATAAGTGACCGGTTTTAAAATACCTAAATCTACTAATCTGTCCAACTCGTTGTTAACCTTATCTCGTAAAGCAAATGGAACTGGGCGAGACTTGAAAAAAATAGGTTTTGCATCTGATCTAAGCGGTAAATTTATTTCGAATTTAGTAAAACATCCTAATTTATCCGAAAACACCTTTGGATAAGTCTTAGTTAAGTCTTGCAAAACATTATCAGTATCATTCATATTATTACAGTAACCAATGGTGGACACCAGTCGCAGTTTGAAAGCGCGCATAAAATCACGACCCAGAAGAGGAGGGCCGCCATTACGAATTACGTAAACGGGCAGTTTAAATGAACGGCCTAAGTATGTGATGTTCAATGTCATACACCCTGTTACTACCATTTTCGTACTAGTATAAGTCAATAAATTCTTTGTGGGTGGTGACAACGGAACTTCAGAGAACATACTCTTGTATAAGCTTTCAGAAATTACAGAAACCGGAGAACCACTGTCTATTTCGCACTTTATACTTCGACCCTCCAAGCTCACCGTTTCAGTCAAAGACACTTCATTTGCACAGTTAATATTTAAAAGTAACTCACCGTCATCGTCTCCCTCGTCATCAGTATTACCTTGCTCAACGTAATTCACTTTATTACTTGAACACATTTTGCGTAGATGACCTTTACGATTACACAATTTGCAGGTATAATTAGAAAACCGACATTGGGATGATTTGTGATTACGGTAACCACACACTGAACACTTTTCACTATTTTGAGCTGATCCTTTAGTGTTCTTACGTTGATCGATCTTGAACACGGCACTGGCGTCCTGATTAACGTCGGTGCTCCCCGATGGCGACACCGCAGCGCCTGCGCGCGCGCTACGTACGCTCTCAGCTAGGTCCACAGCTTTACTCAACGTTAAGTCCTTGATGTCTTTTGCGAAGAGCTTATCTCGTTCATGTCCTGGTATCATTCCCATAACGAACTTGTCGAGAAGGTAATCTTCCAGATTATTGAAAGCACAATAGGTAGCAAGGCCACGTAACCTCGCGGCCCACTGTGAGTGCGTCTCGCCAGGTTGCTGCACTGCTGTATAAAACTTGTGCCTTTCCGCAAACCCGCAGCGTTTTGGAAGAAAATGATCATCCAAGATTTTTACTATGTCCTTGAAGTTTTTCGTGTCCAGATCTTCAGGCAAAGCGAGATTACAAGCTAGTTGGAACGTGTTCTCTGTGAGTGCACTCAACAATACCGCTTTTCTCTTCACTCCAGCTTTATCATTATCCTCGCCGATGCTGTTGGCGATGAACCATTGCTGAAGCCGTCCTTTGTAAAGCTTCCAGTCTTGGGTGTGGTGATCAAAATTGGAAATAGCTCCCAAAGATGATGAATTTGCACCAAACATTTTTTTTTACTTGTAAATGTGGGTACTCGTCGCCAATGTTATATAGGAAGCCTAGAGGTGTTGACAGAAAGCCGGTATAATTTACACTGGTTTATTTGACACGGGACCAAGCCTTATAAGTAGCACGGCCTACCCTACTTACATAGGATAGGTAGGTAAGTATACATATACAATACTTACCATTTCACTTTGTTGACACTTATGCATCTTCAAATGATGAACATTTAAATGAATAAAGTCATTTTCAATAATCTGAGATTTAGAATGAAATGGTACAAATTATTCGTCATCATGCGTCAAGAAATCTGATATGACAATGTAGGTACTATGCTACCTATCCAATTCCACTTAGACGGAATTGAATAGTTAGATAATTGACGGATAATTTGAACCCAATTTGAAATGTGTTAACAAAAACAAACTAGTAGGTATGTATATTTATTGCATGTACTTAGTAGTAACTTAGTTTATAATCGTGTCTCATTAAGTGATATGTAAAATTTATTTTGTGAATAAAGTTCTTTAACCACATTTTAAAGTACAATATACCTATTAAAGAAAGTTTTCTTAACTGTTAACTATTGCATTTTTCAACGTATTCTAATAGTTTTAATCAATTTTGTAGTTTCATCATTATAAATTTGTTAATGAGAGAATGGCACTGGGAACTGCGATATAGTTTTTTAAGATAACTGAAAACTGCATTACTTTTCAATGTGTTCCAATCGTTTTTATTGTAATGTAAATGTATATTTTCAAATAAATTATGTTTTGTTTATGTTTATGTATAGAGATGAATTGTAACAAGTTTGTAAGTTCCGAACAATTACCCATAATAATTTAAGGTCTTCATTCATCCCTCCGTTCCAAAACCGGATGTCTTCCCGGCACAAAATTCAAACAAAAACTTGAGAAAACTTTGCTTTGGTTTTTTGTTCTTTTGCTGATTTTAGAACGGGGTACTAGGGGAAGGTCCTTACCTATAGTCAAATCGATGAAAACTTCAATCTACACTTCAAAATACATCTTGAAACCAATTTTATTCGTCTATGTGCGCAATATAGCTTTATAAAAGTTTAACCTAAAAATTAAACACATGGGAGCTGTATATTGCGGACGTGATACGACTTTTAGCTGTAGACTGGTTGTAGAATGTAGGTCCCATAAAACTTGGTTTCTGAAGCGATGGTAATATGGTACTTTCTTTGCTAAGTCATGGTGATAAAATAGTAGGCTTACGTGATTCTAATAATTTTATAATCGAACTAAAATTAAAGCAACTTGAAGAGAGTTTTAGAAGTAGAACGAGTATATAATAGTGTTATATACCTAGCTAAAGACTGCCAGCGCTTAATAAAACAAAAGCTAAGGTCTTTTACTATGTATGTATGCTAGATGATTTGAATATAAGTGTCTCTATTAGTGTAATTACATATGTGTACATATTTTATGCCTACCTTTGGGATAGTTTCCATCTATCCCAAAGGTAGGCAGCAATAGTCAACAAATATATGAAAAGTTTTGTCAACTTGAGGTCGGTTGTAGCTTGCACTAGTGTAAGAATCAATTATTTTTAATTCAGTAAAACAAACTATCCTACTTGACACGATAAATAAAATTGTCAAACAACTTTGATGCGCGTCAATTGAACTTTATTTTATGCAACAGTTTGTTCTGTGCCTTAAATATAAAAGGTAACTTATCTCGGGACACGTCAAACGAACGTCAATTTGAAAACTGACGAACGTTTTGATTCCGCCGCTGTACATAAATCAGTTACACGATGAGAATAATTTAAGTCCAGAAAAGACTGTTTTTCTTACAAGTAGTGTTTTTGTCCGGCAGAAGCGTTACAATGGAACAAAACAAAAGATTTAGAGCTAGCTGTTACAACATTCTAGTCTGACAAAGGAGTGTTTGCTCGTGTGCTTGCTGTGATATTCCTTGCGACTTTCCTTGATACATGCTGGTAAAATCTGGGTTACAGAAATGTATTCTGAAAATTGCGAGAGGTAAAACGGATCGACGGGCGGAGAACCTATCTATTTTGAATTGAGTACAAATGCCTGTTCTGTTGCTTATACTCATAAAAATAAGTTAGACTGATAATTTACTGTTTGTAAATTTTACCCAATTGTTTTCTTCTTTTACTTTTAAGTCTTGTATTAGGTAAACTTACGTCTCTCGGCGGTGTCATCGATTGAAGGGACACTACAATACGTAACTCGATGTAAGCTCACCATTCAGATATTCAATGTCGGGCCACTCGCCGTCAAGCGGCTCGTCGTCCGGCCACTTGCTCACGATCAAGAGACTCGAGGTTGTGGTGTCTCGGAATGCCAGGCTCCATTCTTGTGAGTGATTAAATTAATATTTCAAAAGACTTTTTTAATTAGATTTCAACACAAAAAAACACAAGCCTAATTACTTTTTTGACTAATTACAATTTTTTTTTCAGACTCGTGGCTTTTTAGACCGATCTCTTTATTGACTTGCTGAAAATTTGTTCACATGATTTTTTTATAATTAAATCCAGACGGCATACACGGCAGTATGTCCAAGTTTGGACAAGGAACGGGCGACGCACTGGCAATGTGATTATATATACGGTACTAATCATTTCGAGAACCCCATTGTTCAGAAACTATGAATCCTACATATTAAGACTTTGTTTATGTCAGTAACTGTTTTTGTAAAAATGAATTTCAAAAATTTTAGAGCATTTTTGAAAGAAAATTCCAAACCTTTCAATGTTCGAACTCAACGAAAATAATCTCCCGATCTCCCCTAATTGCGAGCAATTCGCTCAATTACTCCGATAGGTCCGAAAAAGCCGTTGACCGGAACACTAGCTTCATTAGTAGCGCATGAAGTTAATCCAGTTTGCACAATTAGTGTGACTGCACCTGGCCGGACCGCAGACAAATTGAGCCTACCGTACGTTCGGTAATAAATGAAGGTTTAATCCTACCCGAAATACGGATGGCTGTTGGTGTTTCTTGGGAGGGGAGAACTTCGAACATAAAGGGTTTATGGGCAATTTGAAAATGAACATTTAAAACCTTTGAACCTTAAGGGGATGTGAGGGCAATATTAAACAGAAAGATTAAAAATCATAGAAGTGATTATACTCTCTCTAAATCCTAGATGTAGTGTGGGGTATTTTTGAATACAGACTGAATATCTACTAGATACAATTTTAATTCATTTATTTATTAAATCTCATTTATGCTTTCTGTGAGCCATCAGACTGTTTCGAATAGAACAGTCATATTATACTTACGGTACCAATTGACAGTTGCTGACCGTGAGCTAAGGTAACTTAGGCCTAATGTTTGAGTTTGAGTAACTCGTATAGTTCTTTATTGTTTTTATGTTTGCCTCTAAATGCCGGACTTTATGTTAATTTCGCAATAAAGATGTAGAAAATGCTTACGGCTACAATAGTATATTCCTGCATATTCGCATTATGTTGTATACTCTGGCTGTTTGTTATTCAAAATAAATAAAATAAAGTACCTAATTCGCTAAACAAAATGTACGCCAAACGGCGGGCCATTTCAAAATAATCATTTTATCTTGGAGCAATACATAAAAATGCTACTGAATACGATCTATATGCACCATTTAGTGATCTGGCTGTCAATAATTTAAGAAATATCTTTAGAAATAGGGATTTTTCAATTTCCGCTTCACAAGAAATAAAATCACTTTTCGATTATCAGGACGCGTAAAATCTTCCATATATCACGACCTATGGAGCCTAATAGAGAAAAAACCTATTATGGTTTTAGAAATGAAACTCGAAGATTTTTTACATCACGTCCAAGGAAAGCCCACCTGACTGAGCTTTAAAAATTTTCATACCTACCTAAACATCATTATCATCATTATCTTCGTGGTCTTATCCTACTCTATGTGGGGTCGGCACATCATGTTCTTTTCTTCCATTCCTTTCTGTCACTTAGTCAACTATATTTTATTGATGCAATTTTGTAGGAAAACACCAAAATTTTACTGTTAGCCGAGAATAGTTTTTAAACTTACTTTTTATTTAAATTATTTTGGGGTTATCATTTCGTGATAGGTTTTATAAGGACATTATAGGTAATTTACCGCACTTATTGGGTGTATGCAAGCAAAACCGCGCGCAATAATTAAGACCTTTCTTCTGATACCCAACTCTGCATTTAATTGGCGAATAAGAATCACATAGCCAGCGAACGATCGAGACACCTCATTTGTCAAAATATTCTCGTAGTTTGGAATTTATAAAGGAACAGATGGCTATGTAATAGGATCCTCTTGACACCCTTCGGGTACGGTACCATAAAAATAAGTAAAGTGACAAAAAGCGAGTTTTCCCGTAAACGAATCAGTAAGTTTTATTTCTACAAAACTAACTCTCTTCTACTATGCCCAACTTACCCCAGGATTTATAAATAATTTTGATACCTCCTGATCGTCATCGAGTTTATCGTTATTGAAACCGTATAGCAATATTTTTACGAGGTTTTGTTATATCTACATAAAAATGTTTTTATCGACACCTTGGGAAAGTGAACGGGCGGTTAGATTTTGTGTTTTTCATTTTTATATTTTCAAGAAACTCCTTCCGTTTTAAAAAGACCGTAACTTAAGAAAGCTTGTATGTCATTTCAGGTCATCAACTATGAGTAGGTATTTCAAGTTCAAGAGTCCACCATACGATCGCGTATTGGCCGATTTTGAATCGAATTGAAAGAGATAGCACGTTTATAAGAAAGACAGAATGAGACCACGAAAAATATTGAAATTGTTTAATTCGCCAAATCAAATAATTGGTACTTACAAGAAAACTACAAATAAATAAAAAACTGGTTTCTACATCTAAAAAAATAGTTGTTACCTACCTATCAAAGTAATAATCATCTGAAAATATAGAGTTTCCCAAGATCAAAACGTACGCGAAACATAGATTTTTGAAGATTGTTTTTGTAATCATGTTTTTGTGTTTTCACTTTAAGGAACTAAAAAAATAAGAATAAGAATAAGAATAAATTTATTTAAACAAAAACAGATGTAGCGGTACATAATACTATAAAACAACTAAAGTAAATAAGAAGTAACATACTATTGCATAAGAATGAAATTGTACCCTGGTTAACCTCTGTTCCCCACACTAGGACTAAATAGCCTGTATAGCAGGGTCACAGCGATTCGCCGCATACTTTCCTCGTTATGACAGATGCCTACATCAGTGAGTAAATAAAAAATAAAATGAAATATATAAGACTAAAGGTTACCTACGTATATACGTAGTGGTTACTATGCATATTAGTCAGTATAAATTGTGAGTGTGCATGTGTGGTTCAGTATAAATTGTGAGTGTGCGTGTGTGGTGAGAATGTCAGTATGTGTATTGTGAGTGTGTATGGTAAGTCTTGAATTATTATGTGTTAGTGTGTAGTGGTTTGTGTTGGTGTGCGGTGAGTTAAGCGCTATCTATTATTAAGAAGATGCTCGGTTTCACAGTAGTTGAGGTTTAGTAAGTAACTGGATAGTATGATTTTTAATTTATTGTAGTTTGCTGAGGCTATCGCTATGTTTGAACTAAGCTTGTTATATAATTTCGGTCCCAAAATTGCGATCGATTTGTTCGCAAATTTTGTACGTGAGTTGGGCACTTTGAATATTTTATCTTGTCTACGTCTATCTCTTAGTCTTTCTATAGTAGCAGGACAGACGCGCGAATGTTGTAGAGTAACAGCGGCTTTGATAAAGAGCTGTCGGACATTTAAGACGTTGCACTTCTTATAAAGTGCTTCGGTAGAGTAAAGTCTGGGTTTAAAGGTCATTACTTTAAGCAGAGCTCTTTGAGCTCTTTCTATGGCTATGAAATGACATGAAGCTGCAGGGCCCCAAGCTATATTGCAGTAAGTCAATAAAGACTGTACTAGACAGAAGTAGACTCTGATTGCCGACTTAAAGTTGAGGACATGTCTTAGCTGCTTGAATATGAAAATTAATTTTCTTACACGACCGGACAGTTGTTTGATTTGGTTGGTCCAAGCAAGGTTTTGGTCAATAATAACCCCTAGGTATTTAATAGTGCTTGTGTCTTCGAGGTTCGAGCATGTGCAAGTATCACTTCTAGCACACGTGGGGTTATGCATTTTGAGTCGAATATGTTGATTAGGTTGTGTTCTATTTGTTATTGTAAATTTAATAAATTTAGTTTTCGACACGTTTACTGTAAGGAGGTTATTTGCTAGCCACAATGAGACTGTATTGAGTTCAGTATTTGCAACTTTTTCCACTTCCTTCCATGATTGACCGTGGAATAAGATCACTGTGTCGTCCGCATAGGTAACTATTTTGCCATGTTTAAGGGGAACGTCACACAAGTCGTTGATATATAATAAGAATAAAGTGGGACCGAGGATGCTTCCTTGTGGTACTCCAAAGCTCACAGACGCTTCATCACTGAAGTGTTCCCCTATCTTTGTTTTTTGTGTTCTCTGAGTCAGATAGCTTTCAAACCATAGTAAAGGTGTGCCTCTAATACCGAATGAATTTAATTTAGCTAGCAGTATTGGAATTGATACGGTATCAAAGGCCTTTGACAAATCTAAGAACACTCCAAGAGCTTTATGTCCTGTATCAAGCTTCTTGATAATGTGCTCTGTGACCTCTAATACCGCATCTTCAGTAGAGCGACCTGCTCTAAAACCATACTGGTTCTCCGATAATAGCCCTTTTAACTCCAGGTATTTCTTTAACCGTTGGTTCATTAACTTTTCTAGAACCTTAGAAACACTAGGTAATAATGAAATAGGACGAAAGTTTGAGAAATCAGTTGCATCTCCCCCTTTGTATATTGGAGAGATAATTGATTTTTTTAAAGCTTTGGGGAAAATTCCTGTGTCGAAACTCGTTTGGCAGATTTTGGTAAGTGGATCTAACAAATATGGAAGTGCTAGTTTCAGTAGCTTTGATGATATTTTATCATAGCCTGGAGCGCTCTCATTTTTCAGCGAGTTCACAACCCTGTAGACCTCCGAATGGTCTGTACCTAGCAAACCGAAGGAGTTTTGTGTCATTCGAGTAATCGGTGTATTTGCTAACTGTTCTTCTGTTGTATTTAATCCTGAGAGTATATTATGGGCAAGATTCGAGCCAACATCTTTAAAATAACAGTTTATTTTGTTCAAAGTCTCTAAAGGAGTTTTTTGATTATGTAGTAGTTTATCTACTGGGTTTTCTTTGGTAGGGAAACTGCATATTATAAAATTATAAAATATATATAAATATATATATTTTTTTTAATAAACACATTATAAAACTAACAACAGAGTTCTACACCGATTTCGGCTATTGTACACTCTTAAGTCTAATCCATAATAATAGTTCTTACCAAACACCTTCCCTTACTACAGAAAACTTTTGCATTAATAAAACTTTTGACGACCTCGGTGGCGTGGCAGGCGAGTGCTCGGCTGAGACACAAGAGGCGCGGACGCGAATTCGATTCCCGCTGCGGAGGAAATTTTTGCATGTCCCGCATATATTTATTCCGAGTCTGGGCGTTGTATTATGTATCATTAGTATGTGCTTGCAGAAAATAAAGTACTAATATAAGTATTCTATCAGCCATCTGGTTCCCATAGTACAAGCTTTGCTTAGTAATAAAAAAAATGGTGTGTTAAAGTTTAATTGGGATTCGATGACATAAGGTTTCCTACCATTGCTTCCCGGCCTATCCCCCAAACGCTTTTGAAACTGGATTGTCCGTATCGCAAGCAGAGATCGTAAGTAAAGAGCATTCGCAATGGATTCTTGTGAGTAAACCTATGAATAGACTAGCGCACGTTCGATGCAAATGTCGTTTGATTCCCCAGCTCTTCGCTTTCTGACATTTTGGAACAGCGAGTTACTTTTGTCAAGTTTGTGTGTGTGTTTTGAGAGCACTGATGGTCTAGTTGGTAGTGACCACGCCTTCCGATCCTAAGGACGTGGGTTCAAATCCAATCGTGTACCAATGGATTCTGTGCGAAAAATTTAGGTGCTCTATACCAGTTCTCTCAAACGGTGAAGGAAAACATCGTGAGGAAACCCGCGGCTTAGTAAGCTCCGCACGTATTGACTATGTCTTTCCTGTGGACAAGGATGACTAAGCTTAGAGGATGGAATAGCCTACTCCATCTTAATTCATCCCGGGCACTACAGCGTCCCGTTTATGAAGGTAAAAGGCCTAAGGGTGTATTTTTTAAAGTAGTCCCCATAGCAGCTAAACTGATTTGACCGAAAGGAATGACACTTAGCATACTACAAAATTTTTCGTCTTGGAAGTCAGTATATTAGGTTAAGGTTAAAGTACCGCAATGGACTTCTAGATGTTGATGATGATGACATAAAAAAACATATTTTTTTCTAGGTATTACCGAGCGGCGGAAATGACGAAAGGAGTCTCATTAAAGCGCACTGAAATCTTTTCACCACGACTAGTGGCAGTGAACTAAAATACGGTAAAGTTAAGATTCTTTTTTATTGCGGGCGGGCGGATGGTGCACGCGTCTGCATTTTTGTAAGCTATTTACAAAAAAATAATTAATTTAAAATGCTCTATTTCAGTAGTAGGTATGCTTTCAACGTACAAAGGTTGTTCTCACGGGCGGCCATTGTCTTGCCCCAAAGTGCACACGAAACCTCCTTCGATCCCGGCACTGCTGTTACGGCTTGCCAGAATTAGACCCCAAGTGAAATAACAAGCTTCGCTTCTTGAAATCTGCATCATTCTACACGAAGCATTTAAGAGGAACGCTGAGTTGGGGAATTTACCTTTTACAAACGTTAATTTACTGTTTCTTCGTCACTGTCTTTATTATAATTATGTGGGCTCGCTCGACACAACACGAATTTCATTTCCACCCTGCAAGTCTGTACTTACTTCTGTAGTAGCGCTCGTTGCGTAGCTTGCTTTGACTAAAATAATAATATAAAACAAAACAAATGCAAACAATAAGTCATTTAAAGGCTTATAGAAAACTAGCTGCCGCCCGTGGCTTCGCTCGCGTGGTACCCAGATAAAAAATACCCTATATGTTAATCCAGTACATGTACTATGTATATTCCAAGTTTCATTCAAATGCGTTGAGCCGTTTAGGCGTGATTGAGGCACAAACATCCAAACATTCAAATATCCAAACATCCTCACAAACTTTCGCATGCATTATAGATGTTACACTTATTATACAGAATAATGTCAAATTAATATTTACCTACTATTCAAAAAATAATCAACTGTGTAGAACAGTGTCGTAAAGCTTTTTTGACTAAGAGCCTACTACCTACTCTGTCAGGTGGCACGATGGAACGCATATGTATAGGCCCTGATCCTTGGACGAATAATTCATCCAAGCCCCAATCTGATTGGTTTAGGTGAATAACCATTATTAGTATGAACAAATTATATAATAAAAAAAAGCCAAGCGTGGTTTCTATATATAAATCTATACTATAATATTATAAAGCTGCAGAGTTTGTTTGTTTGTTTGTTTGTTTGAACGCGCTAATCTCTGGAACTACTGGTCCGATTTGAATGATTCTTTCAGTGTTGGGTAGTCCATTTATCGAGGAAGGCTATAGGCTATGTTTTTTTTCTTTCAAAATTAGGGATCCGTAATAAAATTGCTATTTTGTAACACAAGGTGTAAAATCGAAAACCTATTTTTGCGTGCGCTGCAAAAACTATTGACAATAGAACAAAATGATGTATTACGGGTTTGTAGATCCCATTAAGACCTACAAAAAAGTCCGCGAGAACATATATCTAGCTATCATGGTTTAATCACAATAACCGATTTTGTGTTCAAAATAATTATTAAATCGTCTGAAGAAAAAAAACTACTTTAAATATGTATCGTAATATTAATCTTTATCGAAATTAAGCATTATGTTATCAAGAGTATTTATGTAGAAGTAAAATACTTTTTGTTTCATCTCAATCGGATATTTCGTTTAAAAGTTATCACGTGTGTAAGATGTTAAGAGTTGGTACCTATTAATGAGTTATGGGCCATAGAGTTTTTTATCAACATAAAATCCTGTAATAATCTTTTTGAAATATATTTGTTGATGATTGTAAGTATAAGATCTTTGAAGAGTATAATAAATACATTTCTAAAATAACTCTGCTAAGGAAATCCACGCGCGCTTGATGCAAGCAAGACGAGACGCTGGCGGCGCGGCGGCGGGCGAGACGAGGAGGCCGCGCTTGCTGGCCGCCTGTGAGAAAAACGCGGGTGAAACCGCGGAGCACAGCTAGTAAATAATAAATCCGGTCGTGTACCAATGGATTTTTCTGTGCGAAAAATTTATGTGCGCTATACCAGTACTCTCAAACGGTGAAGGAAAACATCGTGAGGAAACCGGCGGGTCAGTCAGCTCCGCACGTATTGACCATGTCTTTCCTGTGGACAAGGCCGACTAAGCTGAGAGGATGGAATAGGTGCTGGGCAAGCCTACTCCATCTTAATTCGTTCCGGGCACTACAGCGTCCCGTTAGTGTAGGAAATAGTTGGCTCCTGACGCTGTATAAATCATCTACTAGATGGTAAAAGGCCTTAGTAGTAGTAGTATGCAACCTGAGTTTAGTTTAGAAAAATGCATAACAAAATCGACATCTGAGTATGAAGTTAAAAAAATCATCCCCTTAAACTCCTGCCCCTGTTATGTTAATAGGGGTGATTAAGCGTACAAAGGTGGCCCAAGTTTTTCATTAGGAAATAGCCGAGGGCCATTGGCTGAACAATGGATCCACTATCATTGTCTCTCGTTATTTATTTGCTGTTTGCCTTAAGTTCATGGATTTTGTAGTGAATATAGAAGCCTAATTGTATTTTTTTCTCTGCGCCATGTTTAAAAAAGCTTTTGTTTCATGCCTAAATTTATAAACGATGAAAGGTTGGGGTTTTTTGTAAAATGTTTATTTGTAGAAATTGTATAGGAACGTTATTTTTTGGGAAATAAATATAAAGTCAGATTAGATAAATTTTGAAAATAGGTACCTAGGTACCTACTATGACAGTTTTTTGACAAAATCTACTGTGATAATTGTTTTTAAGGGTCCCAATTGCGGCAAGAATATGTACCTACATTATTAAGTATACTGGGCAATGGGCTGATTAAAAAAAAAAAAAAAAAAAATAAAAAATTATTTATTCAGAACAAAACAAGTTGGACAAGTACAAGTAAAAACGATGAGACTGCAAAAGTTTTACAACTGTGACGCAGTCTCAACGCCCACCTCCTAAACATGGGAGTTGGTTCTGAAGTAACATTATCTATCTATAAACTATGATGCTACTAAAGAAAATAATGAAGTGAAATAAAAATACAATGAATGACTGAAACTATGAGAATGTGAGTAAAATATGTGAGAATGCTGAGTGTGTTGTGTAGTGTGTGTGTGTGATAATGTTGTAATGTGATTAAAAGATGTGTGAATGCTAAGTGTGTTGTGTAGTGTGAGTGTGATAATGTTGTGATGTGAGTAAAGGATGTTTGAATGCTGAGTGTGTTTTGTAGTGTGAATGTGTTAGTGTGAATAATGTGAATCAGTGGACTAATAATTGTAAGTGGTTGTGTAACAATACCAGTTTATGTGAAAGGAATGAGGAGATTTTCTGTTTGTTCGTATGAGAGGGATAAGAGCCAATATAAACATTTAGTTTTACATTTATGTAGGGGAAGAGGATAAATATTGGTAGCTTTATTAACTCTGTTATAAAGTGAAGAGCTTAAATAATAATAGTGGCGGCTAGCTGTAGTTGTTTTATGCGGAGGAATTTTGCACACAATATCTGATCGACGTTTGTTAACAGAATAATTTGTATCAAAGAACAAGTGCCGGTGCTTGCGTAAGATGGTTGCTAAGACAAATAGTTGTCTAACAGAGAGAACTTCACATTGAGACAAAAGAAGACTTGTAGGGAACCTTCTTGGTTTTGATAAAATTACTTTTAGGACAGCCCTTTGTGCTCGCTCCACTCTGAGCATCTGAGTTTTGATGGAACCGCCCCATGCAGTAATGCAGTAGTTCAAGACGGATTGTGCAAGAGCAAAGTAGACTGTTTTCAGACACTGAAGATCAGCGACACTCCTTAGATTCTTAAAGATAAATATAAGTTTACGTACTCTAGCAACTGTATTATCCATGTGGGGGGTCCAGGAGAGAAAGCTATCAACATGAACGCCAAGATATTTGATCGAAGTGACACGATTTAGAGTTTGACAGAGACATGGGGAAACACCTGGTAGTGGACAAGTATGAGCGGAGATATTAAAAGAGAGTGGTTGGGTGCGAGAAGTTGGGGAGAAGGTAATAAATTTACCTGTCACCCTGGTTCACCA
Source organism: Scotopteryx bipunctaria (assembly GCA_949320045.1). Classification (NCBI taxonomy): domain Eukaryota; kingdom Metazoa; phylum Arthropoda; class Insecta; order Lepidoptera; family Geometridae; genus Scotopteryx; species Scotopteryx bipunctaria. Next base: position 3,017,517 of record OX439450.1, on the reverse strand, counting down.
TATCCATCTTGGGACTTTGAATCTGGGATGCGAGCGTGATAATATACACACATACTAGGTATTAAACTGCCTCAGCAATTAAGCGTCTTGACAGGTTCTTGATAATTTACTACAATAAACAAGAAAAATCACGATCTTTACCAAGAGCTATCTTATTATGCTGATTTATCATTTAGAACGAATAATCTGATTTCATTGTTTAACTTCACATCTATTAAAAAGCAAACATTACAAAACGGTCCTTCATATAACATTACTTCATTAACTTTATAGTGAAACAATTTACATAAATTAACCCATCTAATTACAGGCAAACTTTGCGCACCCCTTTGCTAAGTACCAAGAACTCATCTTGAGTAATAGTAGTTACTCTGTAGATGGTTTCAGGTAAAGTTCAAACTCTTGTAGCGGTTTTCAAGAACCCTAAGTTTGTAAAGACAACGACCTTTAACCTATGACATTGAACTTACGTGTTATACTTGCCATATCACTGGTGATGAAGAAAAACATCAAGTGACTAATACAACTTTTCATTTCACTAGGTCTTTCTAACCAATGTGGTTAAAGGAGCTAAAGAGCGCCTCAAAGGCTCCCTTCGTTCACTTGACACATGTTTTCAAACTACTTTTTTTTCTACGATATGACGGTTTCTTTACGATGTTTTCCTACACTGTTTGAGAGTACTTACTGGTATAGCTCACAAAGTTTTTTTGAGCAGGAATATTGGTGCACGACCGGGAACCCGCGACCTCAGGATCGGAAAGCGGGGCTGCTAACATTGAACCACTGGTGCTCTTAAGTTCACAGAGATAACAATCTTTGTGCTATGACATAGAACTCGTGAGTTTCCCGGAGTGGTGAAGGAAAACATGGAGTGTCACATGAAGTGGCATACGAATAAAAATAAACAAAGTCGGGCAATTACCTGACTTTTCTCTTACCACTAATACGAATAAGTAACTTTATTACACTGTTAGTCTTTTTCTTAGTATGCTTTGTTACTATGTACAGTTCAAACTAAAAATATCTATCAATAAAAAAAAACAAGTTTCATACAGAGAAATCGTGTTATTTTTCAGGATTAAGCACCAAAATATTTTTAAGTATGTTCTTGTACCCAACTCCATGATTTTTATTACTTTGATGGTTATAGCCAAAGAAAACGCACCTATAAAATATCAAGTTCCCAAGGAGCTATAAATATCAAGATATTACACACACTTCAAATAATCTCCTCAACCCTCATTCTACCTTAATAAATGTCCAACCGAATCCTTATAACTCTTAAAGCAATAATAAAGCTGACTTACACTACCCTGGGCTCTTAATAAGGGCGAGAATCAGAGAGGATTACTAGATGTAAAACTGCTAAAATCTAACTGTAAATGAACGAAACATCATTATGTTCCTTTAGAGCAGTACTTTTGTTAATTGAATTGAATTGAAATGAAAAGTTAATTCTATATGATTTTCAGTTATACTCTGCGTTTTTGATCCGTCGTTAGGGTTCCGTATCCAAAGAGTTCCAACGTAACCCTATTACTAAGCCTCCGCTTTCCATCCGTCTGTCAGCGGGCTGTATCTCATGAACCGTAATAGGTAAAGAGTTAAAATTTTCACAGTGTGTGTATTTGGCACTGTTGGATGTTGTGGATGATATACTTACTGTGCTTTGCTTTTACTTTGCTCCAACTCCTTTTATAAACATGATTGTAAAGGGATCATTTTACAAAAAAATAGCCAAGCATGGTTTCTTGCCTGTATTTTCCCCGCTTGGTCGCGTTACGAACAGGTGTAAATGAAACGTAAGATTTAAGACGTGTCCAAGTGATCCCCGTGATTTTATGGATTTTTTTTTTACTTTGACTTTAACTGATCGAGACAAGGGTTGGAGAACTTGATACTGGTACTACTTGATTTTTGTCTAATAAATATAAAAATAGAAGAAAATCTCAGCTTCATTGACTGTGTTCTATTTAATACTCTTCAGCCTACTTACTCTGCTGGCAAACTACTACTATTAGTAGTAAAAAATGCAAATAAGTTCGTATGAGCTAGTGGCCAACTCTTGTGACGGAGTTTTTAGGCCGCCTAAAGGCCTCCGTCAAGGCTTAACGACTTCAAATCCGAGAACGACACTTTAGCGAATCACGGAAGCGCTCAGCTCGTAATGCCACTTGCGGTCACCCATCCCAATCACTGCTACTCGTGTAACCAATTCTTTCGAACCAGTGTGGTGAATGTATTTAAAATGAGCCTCAGAGGTTATTTTCGCGCTATTGTATGTATCACATGTTTTCGAACTTTTTATATGATAATATTCTGTCGGCAAGAGTTCCAGGAGTTTATCTTCTAGGAATATGAACCAGCCTGTTCTAAGGGTCTAAGGGTGGCAACTACACAAGTTGTCATTTGGGAATGTCGTAAAATGAAGTGTTTCAAAGGCGGAACTTAACTCGTTTGCGGCAAACCGGTCGCGAACTTTAGACCAACGTTACTAGGCCGCTTGCACGTTACAATACGTACACACTAAGGCCTTTTACCATCTATAGTAGATGATTTATACAGCGTCAGGAGGCAACTTTTTACCTTCACAAACGGGACACTGTAGTGCCCGGGACAAATTAATATGGAGTAGGTTTGCCCAGCACCTATTCCATCCTCTCAGTTTAGTCTTGTCCACAGGAAAGACATGGTCATTACGTGCGGAGCTGACTAAGCCGCGGGTTTCCTCACGATGTTTTCCTTCACCGTTCGAGTCTGTGCCGAGTCGCAAGTTCTGGTTCTTTCGAACTAGAGTGGCGGAGACTCCTCAGAGAGGCTCCTATCAAATACAAATCAAATGCAAATACAAATCAATTTATTGACATAGTTATAGGATTAAACCATTTTATATTCATGTAATATTTTTAACTTCTCTGCTAGACCGGGAGTAAAGAAAAAACATAAAATGCGTCCAGCTGCTTCTCACCCCGAGCATGTCGCAAAAGTTGACTAAGGGATAGTATCCTCCAACAGAATGAGATACAATAAGCAAGTATTCCCAAGGAGGGTTGACGTCAGGCAGGCGGCCGGTCATAAAACAACTTAGCCAAAACTTTTACATCCAACCCCACATAGAGTGGGATAAGGGCAGAAAGATGATGATGATGATGAATAGGTATGTTACAAAATAAATGAATCCTTAGACTCCTGAACTAGTAAAAACTATGTTTCAGGACCCTATGGCTTCTCCAATGAGTTTTGAAAGTATTATTATGCCGATAATCGTATAGTTGAGTAGTTCTTATAAATCATCTGTCATTACAGATGATTTATAAGAACTGCTCAACTAATCATTATTAAGACAGACATACATATTATTATCACGCCCGTATCCCTAATGGGGTGAGCAGAGCCACAAGTAAACATGCGAAAACTAGCAGCCACTTCTGATTCAAAGTCCTAAGATGGATATGGTGAAGCATGGTGACAGGTGATCAGCCCATTACCCATAAGTCCATCATGTTGGAGAGGATACTGTCCCTTGGTCGACTTTTACGACATGCTCGGGGAAAGAAGCTCCAGAGCAGAGTAATGATTTAGATGAGAAATAAAACATATTTATCAAATTATTTTAATTTATTTGCTTCATTAAAACTATTATTTTCAAAATCTTGACCCTTGGTACACTATTCATCCTTTATTTGTGAGAAAATCTGTTCAGTGCGCTTTATGTGGCGAGTAGCGAGGACGTGGCACGAACTTTTATCTCCTACAAATAGTTATTGTATAGTATATTATACACAAACGACGTTGTACAAATACCGTTTAGAAGAGATTCAAAAATATTCGTGTAGAGAACTTACGTGCCACGTTCCCGCCGCATGAATATAAATCGCACTAAATTTGGAAATATCAATCGAATTGTTAAACACACTTCTTAGCCAATTGCTCCATTCCTTCGCAGATATCCTCGTTGCTCCAGTCCTGACAATTCTGTAATTAAATATTTTTGTAATATTATAGAGATCTTATGGATTTAACAGGTTCCCTGTCTCTATACAAAAGATGGTAAGTATGGCAATGCCTACGTCCCATGGTTTTTTGTGAATTATAATTTCATTTTGCACATTAATTAATAATTTTATTTATTTTGAAGTATATAATGTACGAAAATATCTAAATACATCTCTATTTTCCCTGTAAAAATATAACTCCATGGATAAAAATTTTGCCACGTCTTGCTTTTTTTTCTCTTATTCTATACCTAGACAATTCTCCCATACGTCCCAGTACTAAAAATCTCATTCCCGACGCAACGTCCTAAATTAAAATGAGTCTGAAATTACCTCTACTTTTGCTCTTATACGATTCACGGACGTATAAAACATGGTACAAAAATATTTGTATCATGTGATTCAAGGACAGGGAACCTGATAAATTGAAATACACAAATGTAGGTTTTTTTTTAATTCAGAAACTCATGACCATTACTGTGCATTTATAGCATTTAAACCGAGTTCCAAGCAAATCTCAGTAAGCTTTAAAAAGTTGCATACAAACGTTTTTACCGGGTGAAATTACGTGTTGTATATCGAAAAATCTCACCTTAGTGGGTAATTTAGTTAGAAGAGGAAGCTACTTTGCAAATATCAGCTTTCTAGCTTCAGAAGTTTGTCTGTGCGTTGATTGGAGAAAAGAACTTAATGTTTTACATAGATTCCATGACAACTTACCATTATAAACTGCGTATCGGTACATATCTTTATCTTCTTAAGGTCACAGAAGTCCTTCTCTCCATATTTTGAGAGATCTCCATCGATGCATTTTGACTTGGTGTTTTTGTAAATATCTGAGTCAGCACCAGTGACCTTCTCCAAGTTTTCCATGTAAGCATCCTTATTAAAGCTTCCTTCAGCAGATATGAAGCCCATTTTCTTACCCAAGCATATTTCCATATCGCACTAAAAATATAGAAAATTATTATAAACTGTGCCAAAGAGGACATGGTTAAGAGAGAAGTGAGTACAGAGATTAATTTTTGTTCAAGAACCGTCATTGAGTGGACCCTTACAGACAGAAACGATTGAGCGGGAGACCACGGTGACGGCAGAGGGATGAACTGGACTCTTTTAATGTACAGTTCCTATATCCTACTAATGGACTACGGATCGTCATACTAATAATATTATAAAGAGGAAAGATTTTTTGTTTGTAACGAATAGGCTCCGAAACTAACGAATTTTAAAAATTCTTTCACCAATAGAAAGCTACATTATCAGGGACCAGTGTAGGCTATAATATATTTAAAAAAAATTAGAGATCCATAAGAAAATTGCAATATTGTAACCCAAGGTCGAAAACCCAAAATAATATTTGGCATGCGCTGCGAAAACTATTGATTATAGAACAAAATAACGTACTACACGCGTACGAAGTCGCGGGCAATAGCTAGTTTATTACAATAACAAACTTGTTATTTATAAGAAAACGCCATACATTATACAAAAATTATAAACGATCTATTGTCAGTTAGTTGAACATTGGGACCGAGCATAAAAACAATGAGTCACATTAAGCATTGAATAGAGAGAAGTGGATTTAAAGAATAATAACAATTGATTAATTAACTTACCGATGTCGGATTCATCGGCACTTGGAAGCATTCTTTAAAATTATCACGATTCATAGTAGGGGATTCGTCTTTTCCTGTATTACAGCACTTATGGTATTTCTGAAATATTGTTTAAAATAAATATTCACTTCATTATTATTAATAAAAAGCAAGATAATGTTTATGCCAGCAATGAAAACTACTTTTTTTATTATTAAACTGTCAAGCAATGTTGTGAGCGACCACAACTTAGATGGGTTGTTGCCTGAGAATGTATGTATGTTCGTATGAGCTAGTGGCCAACTCTAGTGAAGGAGTTTTTAGGCCGCCTAAAGGCTTCCGTCATGGCTTAAGGCCTGAGAATGCCGCGTGATGTTGACTTTTTGTGCTCCCAGATAATATAATTCCATAAAAATCTTCTAACACGCAGACAACATTGCAGGTCACAGCTAGTGTATGTATTACAGATTGTGTTTAGAGCTTTTTAATCTTGACTATGGTAAATGTAAAACCTGCATAATGAATCGTCAAATCCATCAACGAAAACAACTTTTAAATAAGTTTAATCATAAAACATTTCACTTACCTGGAACAGTCGTCCGCAAGCTTGCTTGTCATCTTCACCAGCCTATAAATACATGAAAAATTATAAATAATTATAAAAAAATCGCAGGTACCTACCTCACAAATATCTAACAAACTATAATTTTGTAACTATAATCTGCAGAACGTGCCAACATTTCTCTAGCAGCGCAGTGGCGGGAATCGAACTCACTCCACTTTGCCGTTCGACTGTCCATAATGTAGGTACATTTTTATTGTTTTTAAATAAATTTGAAATAAAATATTTTTATCCACAAAAATATTATCTTACCACCACTAATAGTAAACCAAAAGTCAACCAAATAACGCTATACATTTTAACTAAACCAGTTCTAAACCTTTTGTGACTTTGTTACGATTATTTCTATTTATATAGCTTTGCTGAAATAGTGAGAATAAAAGATAATAAATATATTTACAGATAATCACAATCATTACTATTTCATCCATAAAGGCTCGTTTACATCGTGCAACTTTTCCGCTCTTTATATAATAATCTTAGGGTAAGGCAAGTTGAAAGCAAAACGGTCACTGTTATAAACGAATGATTATAGACTAGTTTTTGAAAAGACTCTTAGATACTTCATCCCGACTTTCTTTAACGAATTTCGTTGCGAATTTTGTTTTCATAAAATATTTTTTAGGATTTACAGTGACAAAAAATAAAATGAAACCCATGCTAGTTTTATTCTTAACTAGCTGCCGCCCGCGGCTTCGCTCGCGTGGTACCCGGATAAAAAATAGCCTATATGTTAATCCAGTACATGTACTATGTATATTCCAAGTTTCATTCAAATCCGTTCAGCCGTTTAGGCGTGATTGAGGCACAAACATCCAAACATCCAAACATCCAAACTCACAAACTTTCGCATTTATAATATAAGTAAGATTATTCTTAATACAAGTTATTAAAGTTCAGTTTAGGTTGCCTTCTAATTCTCAATAGCGCAGGTCAGCAATCAACGTAATAACTGATGTAAATTGTCACATTTTTTAACCATTAAGTATAATTTAGATACACGTTCTATTTTGTTGACAATGATGTCATTGACAATGTAATGGCTTGCTAGTTAGTCCGCCAACGATCTATGTATAAAAACGGGATATAGTTTTACGTCTACAGGAGGCTATACAGTGCCAGCCGCTGACCTTGACAGTAGACAATTACTGTGCCTGAAGCATTGACGATGACAGTAGCTCGACTCGTCTCGCCTGGAATAGTGTGAACGTAGATAACTTATGAATACTCGGATCTTTTTAGCAGCTAGCAGAAAAAGCGCTCGTAGCGTAGCTTATTTAGACGTTCTTGATTGATACTTGTAAGCAACGTTGCGCGCGGTCACAATTTGGATGGGTGACCGCAAGTGGCACATTAAGTTGTCGGTCCTGGCTTTTAAGTCGTTAAACCATGACGGAGGCCTTGAGGCGTCCTAAAAAATGGGCCGCTTATTTATGCAAAAAGCGAAATATGAATGTTTGCTAGCAATATGCCAAAAAACCGATTTTTTTTGTAGACAGAAAGTACCTGGGATATTTGAAACAATTATAAATGTAGCCAGTTCATTTCAAAGATGTACTAGAGTAGGACTACGATACCCAGACCCAGAAGAAATATTTCCAGACCATGCAAACATTTCTCAAGCATTGCTCATGCCGTATCATAAGACAGCGAGATAAAGTTCATTTCACAATGAAAGTAATAAGCTTGAAGTTGCCAGCCTGTTGTCGGTTGATAACAAGATGACGACATAAAATCCATCCCCAGGAAACAGGGATGACGTCATAACGAAAATGACGTCATTTGGAATGATTGCACAGGTGAGCCGCATTACTGATATTCGATTTTATTGAGCTCGTCCAAAACTCATAATATTAGACGGGCTGAATTTTTCAAGAGATTTTCGAACGAGTTTGCTTCAAGAATATTTTAGAAATCAAATGATGAAGTCGTATGGGAATGAAGTAGCAATTCCGAAAATTGAGATTCAAGTTTGTTTTGTACAAAAAATTAACTGGGTCGAAGTGATAGCTTGTCTTTTACTATCTATCTAGTCGTCTGACTAGTTCTATCGACAGGTGTGGTGAAAGGATTTAAGTGCTTTCGTTCGCTAGACACATGTTTTAAAGCTTTCTACGGTTCTACGACATGCCGATTTCCTCACGATGTCGATTAAAAAAACCTGGTAGAAAACTGCATGACTGGATTTGAACCCATGATCTTAGGATCACAAGGCAGGGCGGCTACGACTTGACCACAAGTCTTCTACTACTACAGTAGTTACTTGTGCGTGCCACTAGTTTTTTCGATCTGTCTTACCTCACGCTCACAATTTCGTAGAAAGGACGAATCATGCATTTTTTACAACATCGTTTGCGAGAACTGGGACAAGTTATGGTTTACCCATTGAAACGAATATTATTGTAAAAATATCCTTTGTACCACTTAACATCGTACATTTTGCTGTTTTTTTACCCGACTGTGAAGAAGAAATGTAAAGTGTTTGGGGTGTATGTTATGTATGTGTGTATGTGCATTCTTTTGGATGAAGCTGTAGTCTAAACGACTAGACGGATTTTGACAAATAAGGTGTAGTTAGATTCGTCTAAATAACAAAAGCTTAAAAAATCCATCATATTGGATTTTTTTTAAGTTTTATAGAGCTATTAAAACTAAAAACGTAGACTAAAATGGTACAAATTTCATCATCAACATGTGTCACAAAATTAAATAATGTTAGATCCACTGTACCTAATACCAAAATTCTATGCAGTCAGTTGTTTTTTTAAATAAATACTTGCGTGTATGAAACGAAAGCTCACTTAAATTTAAACGTCAATTTTAACAATTTGTAACCGTGCGCATTATGTATTTTTCTTCTACATTAAAATGTCAACCTAATGGTAATGTGATGGATGGATGACAGATGACAGTCACACAAAAGAAGATGTTTAGAGGGTTATTAATGTCAAATGTCATAATAACCAACAAGTATACCTACTAGCAACGTTGTTGAAAAGTTTTTATTTGATTTTAATGTTTTCTATTCTGTAACTCGCTCTAACCTTTAGCACGCTGTGTGCCTCCTATAATTAATATGACACTGAATATGTAAAGGAAAATAGACTTTTAGGTGTGATTGAGGCATAAACATACAAACCACAGACAACAGACGACCTCGGTGGCGTGGCGGGCGTGTGCTCGGCTGAGACGCAAGAGGCGCGGGTTCGAGTGCCGCTACGGGAGAAATGTTTGTATGTTCTGCAAATATTTCTTCCGGGTCTGGGTGTTGTAGTATGTATTATGTATTATAAGTATGTATTTACAAAAAAATATAAAATAAGTATTCTATCAGCCATCTGGTTCCCATTGTACAAGCTTTGCTTGGTTTGGGGCTAGATGGCGCTGTGTGAAATGTTCATAAATATTATATATTTTTTTAAATTAAACATCGTCACTTTCACATCTATAATAATAGTAGGATAGGATAGGATTTATGTTGATCTATGACGTGTCTGTTATAAAACGTCATAAACTGTTACTAATTGTTATTATTTAATGTGCGGTGAACAAACTAATTGGGGCCGGAGATTCTATTTAACCTAATGAAAGCGTCTGCTAAAACAATTTCCGTCTCCTAGGCTTTCCCCTAATCACCTAAGAATTAACGAGAATAATATCCCCAAAAGGTTTGGTTTCTTTGTTCTACCGAAGCATAATTGTGGACAAAAATAAGGGAAACATGTGCCATTTATTTGTTTGATTACCTTGTACGAACTTTTTGTTACGTGTAGGGATATTGCGTCGCAGTAATGTTCTCAGCAATGAAAGAATATATCGAGAGGAAACATGGAGAAAGAATGGACTTGCAACTTGTCACGTGCTAGCTAATTGCATGTAGTAACATAATTGGAATTGTCGATGGAAGATTGACAGCGAATTTTAACTTGAGAGCACTGGTGGTCTAGTTTGTAGTGACCCCGCCTTCTGATCCTAAAGTCGTGGATTCAAACCCGGTCGTGTACCAATGGATTTTCTGTGCGAAAAATTTATGTGCGCTATACCAGTACTCTCAAATGGTGAAGGAACATATCGTGAGGAAACTGGCATGTCGTAGAACCGTAGAAAGTTCAATTTAAATCCTTTCACCACACTGGTTCGAAAGAACTAGAGACACGACTAGTCAGATAGACCTAGTATAGAAAAATACTCGATAGGATCTCAACAAATTTTTGATAACAGCATTTTATCTCTTTTGTTTTTGGTTTACACTTGTGTTGATAAAAACACGACACTTTCTTGAGAGGAACTCGCCAAAGGAAATAAAACACGCAAGCAATTTTGTTTATAACATTACGTACACCCGTGTGCAACAATGTAGTTCAGTAAATTAACAGAAAGCACCAAGTTTTTTTCAAGTTACTTTGTAAACTGGGATAACTCTCGCAAAATGGTGTGTACTAAATGCGGAGTGAATGTGAGATGACTGATAGAGAAGAGTGAAAGAAAAACACATGTTTTGTTAAACGCACATAAATGGGATAAGGACAGGGAGATGATGATGATGTCTGAAATAATTCATAAGTAAATGGTTTGTACATAGTATAGCGCACATAAATTTTTCGAACAGAATAATCCATTGGTGCAAAACTGGATTTGAATCCACGTAGGATCGAAGGGCAAGGCGCCGCTACCGCTAGACTATCAGTGCTCTAGGTGACATGACAGTTAGAAAAATAATGCTAACTCTTTTTTGAAACTACATACATACATATTATCACGCCCATATCCCTAATGGGGTGGGCAGAGCTACAAGTAAACATAAGAAAACTTGCAGCCACTTCTGATTTAAAGATCTTTAATTATGGTGAACCATGGTGACAGGTGATTAGCCCAACGCACATATAGGCGGTTCATCATTTTTGAGAGGATCCCCCTTATTTGACTTTTACAAAAATCTTTTAACTTTTTTTTTATCTAGATAAGAAAGACCTGATTTCCTAGACCAATGAAGTCAAAATAGGGCGCCAGAATTTGACTTCAGTCACTTTTTTCACGAACCACCAACCTAGTGGCACTTTATACCTTCCTTTAAGCGACAATTTTCCCTAACAGAATCTATCAACTCGAAAGTTTTAGTTATTGCTTGACTTTGACTTGAAAGAAGCTATGACTTTTCTTTCGAGCACTTAAAATAAAAACCGGTCAAGTTCGAGTCGAATTCGCACATAATGGATTCCGTTCCATGAGTATTGGAACTGTCAATTATTGTGTTTCTCAACATTTGACATATCTGAATGGTACCCAACTTAGACCAGCTTGGCTAGACCAGCTTACTTCGGAGGACTGACCCCAGTTTTAGGGTTCCGTTCCGTAGATTTTATTTTTTTTATTTTATTTTATTTATTAGGTTTATCTACAGTTATTACAATTTTACATTACATAAAATACATATAAAATACACAAACTAATTGCACAACTAATTACAGATAAACACCGCATGCAAATAAGAAATAAAAGGATAACATAACAAAATAAGAGAAGAAAGGAACAGATTTATACATAGATTAAAATTAATTAAAATTAATTAAAATTAAAATTAAATTCAGATTTAAATTTCTAGATAATTGAGTTCGGCAAGTTCTCAGACAAGAACTGGCGGAACTTATTAATATTTGTAGAGAATATGTCTATTTCAGTACAATGACTATGGAGAGCTTTGCTAATCCTAGGCATGGGGGAGTTAATGCCGAGAACAGTAGTGCGGAGTGGTGGGGCTAGGAGTGGGATTGGACGACGAGGAATTCCACGTGGGACTCTAAAATGTATTTTATTTAATAGCTGAGGGCAATCTATTTTGTTATTTAAAAGTTTGAAAAGAAAGATTAAATCAAGTTGTGTTCGTCGTTTTTCAAGAGATGATATTTTAAAATACTTAAGGCGATCCGAATATGACTGTAAGGATTTAGCTTTTTTTGCTGCATATGCTAGGTGCCACAGAAATCGTTTTTGTATTCTTTCAATTTTCAGTTTCATACATGTATATTATAAATGTTTATTGTATGGAGTCCCCTTTAATTTATCTTGTTTTTATAATTTGTTGTTATAGTGGCAATAGAAATACTCCGTGAAAATTTTCAATTCTCTACCTATTATGGTATATGAGATACAGCCTGCCGACAGACAGATGGATGGACGGACAGCGGAGGCTTCATAGGGTCTCGTTAGCACTATTTGGGTACAGAACCCTAAAAAGTAATGCAAGAAAAGTCGTATTAACATGTTCAGGCCTACTAGTCTGGAACGCCCTGCGACTTTGTCCGTGTTGAGATTTTTTCCTACAATCTTCAACTTCTGTATCCTTCTCGTGTGTGAATTTGGGTGATAGGGAAAGTAAAGTTTTACATGAGGTACATGCTTTTAATAATTTTAATAGTTTAGACTCTAAAGACCACGGAACAAAAGTTTTTATTACTAACATTATGTTCGTTAGTTCGTTCACAACATTTTTTTAAATACCTATGGTGTTTATTTCTTCACAACATTAGTTTTTACCTCTTAACTTCCAAAAGTTCCATAATAAAGTACTGATGGTTTGTTTACATAAATCATATCTCCAGTTTCCGGCTATTTAGCTGTAGGCATGTACAGAATATAACCATGGGTTTTTAATAAATTATTGCGAGCGACCTGCACAACATAAAAAAGTGAAAACTTCTTTTTTGTGGTTCCTAGAGTCTAAACTATTAGAATTAAAAAGAGAGTATACCTTTCGCTAATCTTATCTTACTTATATTATAAATGCGAAAGTTTGTGAGTTTGGATGTTTGGATGTTTGTGCCTCAATCACGCCTAAACGGCTGAACGGATTTGAATGAAACTTGGAATATACATAGTACATGTACTGAATTAACAATAGGCTATTTTTTATCCGGGAACTAAGCGAGCGTAGCCGCGGGCGGCAGCTAGTATTCCCTATTTCTTTCTTACTCTTTGTGCACTTCTACACCACAAAAAGAATATACCTTCCAAGTTTCAAGCTTCCAGGACTCATGGTTTACGCTCTGCGTCAGTTTACGTTACTGACAGACTGACAATTGTCAGATTTGATTTTGTCAGTCAGTCAGTCTAGAGTTTTATATATCTATTTAGATTTTACCAAGCTCTGAATGTAGCATCGAATAAGAAAGTCGTGGAGCTCCACGGCGCTAATATTGACATCATTGAGCGCCATGAGCAAATACGGGCCAAAGGGATTAAGATACAGTCTTTTGAAATAGCGGTGGGCGTTATAATGGTTACGTTATTCATGGTCTTATGATTAGATGGTAAGATTGCAATACTTCACTAGCGTAATAAATTACGTAGCTACGCGAAATCTTATTAAAACTACTCCGAAGATGTGTGTTAAGGCCATGAGTTAAAATTACATCTTACAAACTAAAAAACCCGATAATATCTTTAAAAATACAAAAAGCAAAGTCCTAGGCTTCTTTTATTATGAACTTGCATACATATGTGTAGATAAAATTGTTCTTAATTCCAATAGGGATAGACAGAGATCACGGATCTTGGTACATGCTTCTCTTTTGCTTCATTCACTTTCATTACTCTTGACGCCCTTTTCCAAAACTTCGCAGATTTGATTGTGACATCCTGTTAAAATTATTCATTAATGAATTACATGTATAAATGAAGTGAACTTGTAAGTTTAATTTTATAATGATGTTTCCAGAAATTCCAATAAGTTTTGATTAGTTTGTTTTAACTAACAATGCCATCGGTATATGTAGGTAAAACTATAGGATGTACCTAAACAGGTAATCGAAAAAATGAATACGAGATAGTACATAATTTCTTGTTTTTCTTATTGGTAAACCAAAGCTGGCCTATCCACACCGATCAACAACAACAATTAACCATTATATCATCACAATGCCAATCCCCTATTTTTCCGAGTTTCTATACTCACGTTTACATCTGCCAACACTTGTAGGGGCTTTGATTTAGTGAAACACTCACATTTTTAAGACTAGGTGCCGCCCGCGGCTTCGTTCCCGTGGTACCTGGATAAAAATAGCTTATATGCTAATCCAGCACATGTACTATGTATATTCCAAGTTTTATACAAACGACCGTTTAGGCGTGAAAGAGTAATAAACGTCCATACATTCATACTTTCAAACTTTCGCTTTTACCATCTATAACAAATGACCTATACAGCGTCAGGAGGCAATTTCCACCCCCACGAATTAAGATGAAGTAGGCTTGCCCAGCACCTATTCCATCCTCTCAGCTTAGTCGGCCTTGTCCACAGGAAAGACAGGTAAATTTTTCGCACAGAAAAATCCATTGGTCTACAACCGGATTTGAACCCACGACCTTAGGATCAGAAGGCGGGGTCACTACCAACTAGAATACTAGTGCTCTCGCGTTTATAATATTAGTTTTTCTTTTTAACCGAAATAGGTTTGCGTTTTTACAAATAAGTAATAATAATAATACTTATTATAAGTATTATTAGTAGGATAATGCTAGTGAATGCACGCGATGCGCTGTCTAGCTTTCACCGCTCCCGGCTTAGTGCCGAGGGCGCTGCGATCAGACACTGCAGTAAAAATTACGGTAGCCATATTGCGGTCAACGTGTTTTAAAGGAACGTCAGGCTTACTGAGCGAAGGTTATTCCAAATGTAGATGGGGCACTTGCGTGATAATTGTATTGAGTTGGTGCGGGATATTTTCTTTGAGACTTATAGAGCTCACGGGAGGTGTTTTTTCAGCCATTCGGCGAATATCAAGCCCTAGGCTCAGTGAGTTTGTTCGTGGAGCGTACTCATAGAGATCTGAATATTTCAGTGATCTTGAAAAAATATTAAAGTCAAGCGTCTATACACAAGCGGCAGAGGTGGAGATGTTTTATAGACAACCAGAGGAACGCCTGTGGTTTCACTCGCGTAGAGTAACAGTCTTGATACCCCGTTGCACGTCATTGGTAAACCTCTAAATTTGTTATCATTTTTGTATTGAGTTGTATTATGTTTCAAGCAAATCGGACTACCCGTTAAAAAGCTCCTATACAATACAACCTTTAATAGCCCATGCACCCCGTTTCGGAGGTAGTTTTGAAAATATTTTACCATAGACTTTTTTAAATGCATTAAAGATAATTTATGCTTAGTTTCAATATTGAAAGTTTAAGAAATACGATTTTTCATGCAAACTTTTTTAACCATTTTCACCCCTACTTAGGGATAGAGTTTAAAAAAATGTTTCTCATGAGTTTTAAAATCCATCTACGTACTATCAGGAATGCACTTCATAATTTCAAGTTTCAAAAACCCCTGTTTAGGTTCTGTTTTGCAACAATAGGTCAGTCACAACAAACTCTTTTTTACAGTATAACTAGCTGCCTCCCGCGGCTTGGCTCGCGTTGTACCCGGATGAAAAGTAATTTATATGTTATTTCAGCACACATATTATGTATATTCCAAGTTTCATTGAAATCTGTTCAGCCGTTTTGGCGTGATTGAGACACAAACATACAAACATCCTCACAAAATTTCGCATTTATAAGTAGTAAATTATGATTGTGTACTAAGACGTCGTCATGTTAGCGCAGATGGACATTTTTTTTGAAAAAAACGGGAAAGTGCGAGTAGAACTTGTATCCTGAGAGTTCCGTACAAACCCTCGTACAAATTCAGGAATCCGTAGGTGACGATTTTTCTGTCCACCTTCTTAGATATCGATACCATGACAAACTCATCAATGAAGTGAAAAGTTACATCGCAAACAACATTTTACACAATACCCAGATTAAATTATGTGGCGCAAATGGAAGTTCCGTTTTCTACACATTCAAAAGACCGTTTATTTCTATTAATTTGAGCTTGATACCTCCATCCCTTCTTGAAAAAAAGGTCTTGACATGGTCGGCAAATAGATAGACCGTCAGACGGCCTAAAGACGGACTAAAAACATTTAATTTATTTTTATATACCTAAATACACAATGCCAGGCCTGTTTCCCATAAGGGTAGGCAGAGACCAATGATCTTAATTTTCTACGGTC
Source organism: Scotopteryx bipunctaria (assembly GCA_949320045.1). Taxonomy (NCBI): domain Eukaryota; kingdom Metazoa; phylum Arthropoda; class Insecta; order Lepidoptera; family Geometridae; genus Scotopteryx; species Scotopteryx bipunctaria. Next base: position 3,001,247 of record OX439450.1, on the reverse strand, counting down.
CTGACAAACTACTCCCGCTTCATTTACTCTCATTACATTCTTCATGCATACTCGTCGGTTTAAGGTAACTTATATTTTATCTTACTTTTTTGCATACATACATTATTATCAAGCCCGTATCCCTAATGGGATGGGCAAACCACTCTTGATTTAAAGTCCCATGATGGATATGGAGAACCATGGGGACAGGTGATCAGCCCATCGCCCATTATAGATCTATCATGTTGGTGAGGACGTCGACTTTTACATGCTTGGGCAGGAGAAGCAGCTACTCTTATATTAAATAAAATATTTGTAGGCATTTCACACAGCGCCATCTAGCCCCAAACTAAGCAAACTTGTACTATGGGAACCAGATGGCTGATACATTTTTTTTTTTGTAAATACATACTTACAATATTGCAACACCCAGACCCGGAAGAAATATTTGCAGATCATACAAACATTTCTCCTGTAGCGGGGATCGAACCCGAGCCTCTTGCGTCTCATCCTAGTACTTGCCTGCCACGCCAAAGAGGTCGTCGTGTTATCAAAATAATCACTGCCGCTGACAGACAGACACACAAACCACTGCTAAGGTAACGTGAGTTGGACGGGCCTGCATTAGCATAGAAATGGGCACGTGAACAGCCCACTTGAACGCTATCGCCTGCAATTAACCTGTCGACGCCTGTCTAAGCCTAAATTTTCGTATGTTCGTTTTGCGATGGTCAATTATATATGCATGTGCTACTACTTCTAGTCGTGTCACTAGTTATTTTAACCAGTGTGGTGAAAGGATTTTAAGTGCGCCTCAAAGAGCGTGTGCTGAAATGAGAATTGAGGTTTTTTATTATGTTATATTAGCCAGTGTGAAGTGTAAAATGAAACAATTATAAGATCGGGCGTGAAGAAAGGCGCGATGTTTAAAGTAGGGCAATTATAAATTATAGAGGCCTCATAATTTTTTTATTGTATAAAAAAAATATGAGGCCACCATACGATTGCGTCTAGACCGATTTCGAATCGAATTGAAAAAGAGCGCTACAGATTTCCAGTGTATTAAAATCCAAAAAATGTTTCAACATCCAAAGAAATAGTTATTACCTAATACTTATCAAAGTAAAAATGATCTGAAAATATGGTAGGGTTTCCGATAACTAGATCAAAACAAATGCGAAACATGGATTTTAAAAGTTTTTTTAAATCTTATTTTTCTCCTATCGTGTTTTCACTAGCTCTGCGAGGACTACGTGGACTCTAGGTCAGCGGGAGGACTACGTTGGAAACACATCAGAGAAGCACCCCAGCCAGCTGTCTCTGATTGGGACCGAGTGGTGTTGTGAAGGGACCAATAAACGCAATTTCAGAAAACCAGTCATTTCCTTTCAATCCCGTACATATTTCCGTAATAGTATCTAATTTAAAGTACCTACTAGGTACGCGTTTTTCATTATATCTGTTTCACAATTCTTTAAATAAAAGTACTTAGGTAAGTACTGTTTTCAGATATATATCTCTGAGGATAATGTTGAACCCGAAAAAACCTTCAAAGCCGACCTTTCATTTGAAGTTGAATCCAGAAAACATTACCGGCGCATATCAAAGGGAAAATCCAATATCGCCGACGTAGATGATGAATGAAACACATTAGAGCGGGTACAGACGAGCGATATTCAGTCGTCCATGTCTACAGAAGCATGACAAAAATCTCGATATTGTAGCGATGCGGTTGCGATGGTTAAGAGGAAATGCGGGTGGGAAACAGGCGAAAACGTTTCTATGGAAAAAAGACCACCCGCATTTCCTCTTAAGCGAACAGTCGGCTATAGCTACGTGATCCAACTGAAATGTCCGATCAATCGAACTGCGAGCACTTCTTTAATTCGAAGTTCAATAAAATTAATTGGACAATATGCTATCGGACCACGTGACCACAGTCTGAAAGTCAAGGTGTATCTGTAGTTAAAAGTGCGAAAGTAAAGAGTTGTGAAACGTGACTGATATGTGAAATTTTGTACATATTAAAAAAAAACACTTTAAATTAGAAATATTACAGATGGAGGTACTCGTTTGTGCTATGGCAGACATACAAGGGTTCCTCAAGATGGCTTTTAGAATTATTAAATCCAAATTATTGTTCAAGTTATGCGAATGATCATTAAAATAAAATTAAAAGTTACAGTTTCGAGTGCGTTAGATGATAAGTTTAAAAGTTGTATGCATGACAGTAGCTGTCAAAAATTTAAATTGAAATTGTATTTTTAGTTCCGAGCTATTGATGTTGTGTAACAATAACTCTTTTATTCAATGAAATAACAATTAGCATTAGGAATAGTCCAAACTACTTTCAAGGACTGTATTCTGAATGGTTAAGTTTCGTCAATCGCTCGTTTGGATACTTTTAGCTACAAAACCTGTGATAACTCACTTTCTGATGAAATTCCTGCCTAGGCTGTCGGATTTATAGTCTTGTACATTTTTGGGTGTCTGTACTATATAGGTAAATAATTCAAACAATTTATGTCAAAATGTAAGTCATAAGGTAATCTAAGGCTTTCCGTTCACTACCCTGTTATATATCAGGACCGTACCAGCACAAAAAAGCAAAAAGTAACACGCCACCTGACAGGTTTGTCTGTACAGTTATACCCGTTAGGTTAGCTTGAGCTAATTTAGTTAGTTAGCTTATTAGCTCAAACTACTATTACTTGACGTATTTGCGGATGAATTACGTCAAAGAAGAGACTTATTTATGTTGTTGTGTTTGAGGTATTGTGAGAATGACGGATGATTGAATTTTGACATAATAATTATTGTTATTTGACTTAATATTGAATATATTTGAAACCTGAATTTGTTATGACATTTATTACGAATTTTTTAATTGTGATTTTCTTTATAATTTGTCATAAAATCAAATATTTCAGACCCACTATGCTACCTAGATTCAAAGCAGTCGGGTTTTTGTTCTTTCAAATAAATACTTGTTTAAACCATTTATGGATTTTTACTACTAGAATGTTGAGGAAAGTAAGTATCTACTAAAGTTTCGAAGCTTTTTAAACCATTGTTATTCTAAAACATTTTTTAAACACGTTTTAAACAATAAACTTAGAGTGCTTTGCAAAAAGTAGCTTAGCACTTATTATTTTTACCTTTTCGTGACCCAAAGTATTGTGCTAATGTGATGTTAAAAGCACAAAGTTTAACGTAAAAAGTAGGTAAGTATCTTGTAAATGGAAATAATGATGTGGACTTGAGAAGTTTTTAGTTTGTTCTTAAGCGTAAAGAGGTAGGGAAAGGGTAGTCAGAGACTATACGCTCGTCTATTTAATATTCCTGACCTGGCTTTTCTCCAAAATGTTACCGATTTGGTCCAGTCAATGTACCAACCCATAAAAAATAGGTGAACCGGTAAAAACTCAGTCCTATGCAACATTTTATACGTCAGTACAGTAAGATCGATCTCATGCTGTCACAGATGTAAATGCAACGTAGATTTAAGATGTATCCAAGTGATCCCCATGATTTTATGGAATCAAAAATATTGACTTTGACTTTGACTATATTTAAGGAAATAGTAATAAAGAAAGTCCAAGAATGAACTACATGTCGTATATAGAAGTAAAATAGACCGCATTGGAGGGGGAAAAATAGAGAAAACTGCATCATTGCAGGAACAAGAGGTAGATAAAGAGCTCTTAAAAATAATAAGCCTAAGTTTTTTTATCACGACAAAGCTCAAATAATTTCAATTCTGTTATCGAACAAAATTGGAAAGCGCAAACATTTTCAGCACTTTGGACAATTAAATTCTTAAGAAAATAAACACCCACACTGAAAAATATCTACTAAAGCGCTTGCTAAATGTTTGTTTAATTAAAAGTTACTGGAACACTTAACGCGTTACCAGCCAACCCTTTCAAAGAACCGAAAATTATAATGCTGGACGGAGCTTTATTTAATAGATTTCTGCTAACAATTTTAAACATAGGGTGGCTTTTGGTATATCATAATATTCATCATGATACAGGAAGAAAGCCCGCGTCTTAGTCAGCTCTGTACGTACGTCCGGGTACTTTTAGGGTTCGTTCGTCCGTCTGTCTGTCAGTGGACTGTATCTCATGAACCGTAATAACTAGAGAGTTAAAATTTTATTTCTATTGCCGCTATAACAACAAATAATAAAATGAAAAAGGGGATTCGTAACCGATACAACGGTAAGTAATTGGATTGGTCGAGTGACTTTTTGCACATGTTTTTAATTGGAGTTTCAAATGATCTAAAACTTACTGATTTGTACAAATTTAATGATAAAATTAAAAATCAAGGTGGTCCTAATAGAAGAGACGTGTTTAATTTTGCATGATTTTAATAGGTAACGCCAACTTGTATGCCACATATTATAGGTGGCATACAAAAAACATTTATGTACAACATGTACTATGGTACGGAACCCTTTGTGTGCGAATTTGACTCGCACTTGACTGGTTTTATTTTCCTAGCTCACCACCTCAAATATTTCTGCTGGAAACGAGCCTAACATGACAGATTTAAAATATTTATGTTTTTTTTACAATGCTTTATTTCAAATGTTGGTGATAGTAGTATTGGCTATGTAAATACTTTTCCATTAAAACATTTAATTAGAATTTATATTTTGCACAGCAATATTTGAATGTGACCTAAAATGTTGTGATTCAGAGTGTAAAAATGTTACATCAAATGTTCATTTTCATAAATTTTCATTTTCACGACCTAGTAAAGGAAACGCATTAATTAAGGCTTGGTTTCCTGAAACCGACAATAATTATGACAGTTTTGATGTGGCGGTCACCGCTGTTTTCAATAGTACAACCTAGTAGGTACAACAGACGTTTAGTTGACGGAATGAATATGAGATATCCAAAAACCACTAGTGACATTTTTGACATTGACATCCACAAAAACTCCATCAAAATGGCGATCATCATTATCATCAGCCTACAGCTGTCCAATTATAGACATAGAAATCCCCCAATGAGCGCTATCGTCACCTATCTTCGGCTTGACGCATCCAGTCTCCGTCAGCTTAAAATCAAATTGGCGATAAACGTCCGTAATTCACTTGATGCAGTTTCTTGAAAATTGCGGCTTTGCCGAAACCATCAGTATAATTTAACGGACCAGCTTTAGCGTATTCCATCTGGCTCCAGGAAATTCGTTTTAAACCGTTGATTTGCATTTAAATGTCACATGTCCGGTAAAGGGCACTGACCGTTTGCATTAGGTGTTGTAGATTCATCATCATCATGCCCCTATCCCACTCTAAGTCTGCCCTCCTATATCTAAAACATCGCTAAGCCACAGGGGATCGATTTTGAGTTTTTGATGCCATTCTACTTAGAAAAAATTCTCTATCGATCTGTTTTAGAATCATTCTTCTAGCGTTTTTAGTTTAGGAAATAGCTCTAGCAAAAACAGCGCCATCTACGATAAAATATATATTTATACTACCGCGTTTTTCGCTCATATCTCAAAACTTGGTTTTGTGGCTTAGCGATGTTTTAGATATAGGAGGGCAGAAGTGGGGTCGGCACAGCATGATCCAAGGATCATGCTGTATTAAGATAAGAGTTTTGGCTAAGGTGTTTTATGATCGGCCGCATGCCTGACGTCAACCCTCCTTGGGAATACTTGCTTTTTGTATCTCATCATGTTGGAGAGGATACTATTAGGTGTTGTAAATTAATTGTTTTAATTCGTGTGGATTTTGTTCATGGCAATTTAAACAAAATCCACGTTAAATTAATGAGTATACAGTATTTTATGACGCCCTATCTCCTATGATTTGAGAAGACTATTTGACCCATTTTGGAAAATGTTGAGTTCATTAATTACTGACAACTTACGGACAATTAAAGGAATGTGAACAAAACTATCAAGGTGGAAACAACATAATTTGTGATTGTTTTATTACATTATAGAAGTCTCCTAAAAAAAAGGTACCTAAACCTAGTTTAAAGACTATTAAGATCTAGATTAAAAAACAATGTATATTGATCAATAAAATTCATCATCTGTTATAATATAACAAATAGATCGATAGATATACATTACAAGGTGGAAATCGGCGGAAACCTTTTCTGACGTGTCGAAACAGAAGCCTTTGCTCGCTTTGTTTGAAACGAAAGAACGAGAGATATCGACAAAAGAATCGATGGGTCCGTACCCAGTTTACATTAAAAAAAAAATAAAAAAAATATATTTAGCTAACAAAATCAAGTTTCCAGATTTAAGACACTTTCAATATCAACTAGACTAGACGATATTCCATTGAAGAAGCAGGTCAACACACTTCGAACAAAAGATAACGAATCGATTTGCAAAGCTCGAATGAGTTTGTATGCAGCTAGTACTTAATAAAAAAAAGGGCGCTCCATACATGAAACATTCAAACATGGAACGGAACCCTTCGTGCGCGAATTCGACTCACACTTGACGGTTTTTTTTTCACTAATTTATTAAGTTCTACTGCAAGGCAAAGCGCACATTTTTCAGTGTTTGCTCTGTTTGCCACATCCAGAATTCCATAGTTTCTACTACTACGAAATTCAAAGGAGCGTTGTAATAGAATAGCACCCAGTAAGACGCATGACAGCCAATTATCTAGTCCGCTGGCGAACCTAATTACTAGGCCTAGACATTTCAATTTGAAAGCGCCTTATACATGCTGAAGATCAATGAGACTTAATGACCTTGGGCGTGGTTTACACAAGTGGTAGCAGGCGGCGTGGCATTAATTTTTTTCTGTTTTGATTATTGCGTCAAAGAACCCTTTTTAAAAATAACCTGTTTAAATCTATATATCATCATCATCACTCACATCTACCAACTCGTGTAATCAGCAGCAAAGGTCTTCTTGAGCACGTCAGTCTTTCCAAACCCGCGAAAACCGAATCCATAGATTCCCGCAATCTTTAAATGTATAATAAACATACTTTTTTGAAACTATCTACGGAAAAAAAATCCTAATTTATAAACAAGTGGACATGTCTTTATCTTTGTGAACCGTAATCAAGACAATCTACTCTAACATATTATGAATCACACTGATATTATAAATGCGAAAGTTTGTGAGTGTGTGAGGTGGGGGGTTTCATCTCCATAACGGCTGAACTGGTTTGGCTAAACTAAGAATATACACTTTTATGACCTGTACTTAATAATACTTAGAGTGAGGTCGGCACAACACGTTTCCCTCTTCCATCTTCTATCACTCGTCATCTCAGTACTCACTTCTTTCACACGCATGTCCTCTTTCACACAACCCAGCCATCTTTTCTTATGTCTTTATCTGCCTGTGTATCCAAATTCTTATTCAACACTCTTTACATCACTTTCTTCTTTCCACAGTTTTATTGAATGGTTTATTGAATAGGGCATATTATTTAGTTAATAGTGGGCACGTTGGCCTATTACGTGGTCGGAAGCGCACAGGCTTTAGCATAGAGTTGCAACCAGGAACCAGGGCCCTATCCAGTTTTGGGAGAACAGGGGTTTACATTTATACGAATTATTAACAAGCTATTAAATAACCCCCGAACCCTGAACAGAACACCACAAATCAATCGGACCTGTGAAAGTTGGACAGTTCCTTTTGTCAAGTAGGAAATGAGCTGATAATCTTCAAACGCCTCACTCAACAGATCTTCATATACTATACATAACAAACATCTCGATCACATTAACTTCCAAACAGAAAAAACCACATCAAAATCGGTCAATTCGTTTGGAAGCTACGATGCCACAGACAAATACACAGATACACACTACAAACTTTTAACACTTTGCATTTTCGTCGGGGGTTAAAAATACGAAATTCTGCCTGTCTCTCTTTTATTATAAATGCGAAAGTAAATAAAATAATAATAAATACTTATGGACGTTTGACACAGCGCCATCTAGCCCTGAACTTTTTTTGTAAATACATACTTAAAATTACATAAAGCTACAACACCCAGATTTAGAAGAAATATTTGCAGAACATACAAACATTTCTCCCGTAGCGGGAATTGAACTCGCGCCTCTTGCGTCTCAACCTATCACTCGCCCGCCACACCACCGAAGTCGTCAAGGCCGTACTTCACACTTCACATGACACACCCATGCCACATTGAATCCTAGTGTGGGGTCAGAACTTTATTTATTCACTAGCGACTCGCCCCGGCTTCGCTCGGGGATAAACATATAGGTTTTTCCAGCAATAATTCTAATTTTTCTCGTCGTAAAAACCATCCTTGAACTTCAACGAACATTTTAAAAAAAGATTTGGCCAAATTGGTCCAGGCGTTGTTGAGTTATGCGCTTACACACATTTTGCGATTCATTTTTATATATAAGAAGATTCAGTTACTTGATTACGTCCTCTTTACCCCTGATGTGCGCTTTGGTTACATTAGCATACATTTATCGAAGCACTAACGCCTGTGGTAATGATTATTTACATTAATTAGTATATGGGAGCGTTGATGGTTTGATTTTAGCTAAACAAACAATAGGAAACATGCATTCGATCCTAACGAGAGTTAAATATTTTTAATATACTTTATGACATCAAAATTTATTTTTGAGCAAGAAATAAATAAAAAAAAGTGCAAAAAAATAACTGTTAGAAATTACCTGAAGGGAAGTCTAATTAGGTACTGAAGATGTAATTTTTTACTCAAAGAAAACATTATTTTATTTAAAAACAAAAACCGAACAGCATTTAAAAAAATTGTAAAAGCATCTGGAAATCGAACCGACTAAAATCCAAAAAACCAACATTCTGTATTTTTATGAAGCTTATTACGAATCGTTTAAATTCGGTACTTACAAGTATCTCAATGTAAAAATAATGTGGTTTTCAACCCACAGGTTCACCCCCCTAAATACTTGCACACGACTTTCGACTCTATTTCCTTATCATTACAGCCATCAATTGCATAACAGTCGACATTAGTTATGTTCGGGAAGATATCAATATTTTCCTGCAGATCCGATAATCAAAGATTCATAGCCTCTCAATCACGGCCTCTCTTGACACAGCTTTGAGGGAACAGCTAATTTACTTTTAATCATAGTATGTAAGCTAGATACTAAATAATAAAAATAAATGAATATTTGTGGATATATCACATAGCGCTATCTAGCCCCAAATTAAGCAATGTTTGTACTATAGACACCAGATGGCTGATGAGAATACTAATTTTTTTTTGTAAATACATACTTATAATAATACCATATTACTACAACACCCGGACCCGGAAGAAATATTTGCAGAACATACAAACATTTCTCCCGTAGCGGGAATCGAACCCGCGTCTCTTGCGTCCCAGCCGAGCACTCGTCCGCCACGCCACCGAGGTGTGCAGGCATAAACCAGGACTTTGAAAGAAACAAGAGCAAGGTATGAGTGTAATCATGAAGTTATTATGGTAATATTTTTGAGTATAATTTTGAGGTATATATTTGATAATACAGAATCGATTTGTCGTAGAATTTAATGAGTTCGAAGAAGTTTCTCCCTGCGTCTTTGCGTTTCAAAAAGTAAAGGCTATGATAGTAGCATGTCAATTCCCTCGCGATATTTTACTTCATCGTTTGAGAGTTTTGGTATAGCGCATATAAAGTAATTCGAACTGAAATAAATATTGATGTTCAACTAAAGACCTCCGTCATGGCTTAACGACTTAAAAGCCGGGATCGACTGTTAAACGTGCCCTCCGAATCACGGAAGCATACAGCTCGTAATGCCACTTGCGGTCACCCATCCCAACTGTGACCGCGTACAACGTTGCTTAACTTAAACGATCAATCAAGAACGTTTAAGCAAGCTACGCCACGTGCGCTTCATGAATGTGTATTTTGTTACACATAAAGAGAATGGTCAAAGCAATCCAGCTGTTTCACCAGTCCATGTCCGAATGGGGCTCTATGACACATCACGTTTCAAGTGATGGATGGAGATATCTGGACATAACGATTAGTCATGCTTCGGGTACCGCGAACCGCGTATGTAATTCATAACCACAGATCATAAGCAAAGCCCCACTGTTCTGTTATAGCGGAAAATAAATAATAAATATTTGTGGACATCACACAGAGCCATCTAGCCCCAAGCGAAGCAAAGCTTGTGCTATGAGAACCAGATGGCTGATATAATACTTATATACTTTTTTAGGGTTCCGTACCCGAAGGGTGCCCTATTATTAAGTCTCCGCTGTCCGTCCGTCAGTCAGTGGACTTTATGAACTGTAATAGGTTAGAGAGTCACAGAGTGTGTTTTGCTTTTGCTGCTATATTAACAAATTATGAAAATAATATAAGAAAAACATTTTTGACGTATCTTAATCGATCATTAAAGTTAAGCAACCCTAAGCGCGATCAGTAATTGGATGGGTCGGGAAACTTTTTGCACATTTTTATAGTATATAATAACGATCTATCTATCTACGATGGTACAGAACCCTTCGTGTGCGAATTCAACTCACACTTAACCGGTTTATTAGATACTCCGTTCTAGTAAATCTATATTTTATGATACATAGATACATATTTACATAAACATACGATTCTGAGTAGGTTACTTTGATCAAATATGTAATAATCCTTCCGCCTTGGGTTTTCAATAGAAGTCAATCAATAGAAATTCTGTTATTGTAGCTTACGCAGAGTAACGTTATATCCTCTTAACACAATGGGTATGAATTAATATTAATGGATGGCCTTGTTGGCTTGGCGAGTGCCTGGATAAGACGCAAGTGGTGTGAATTCGATTTTCGCTGCGGGAGAAATGTTTGCATGCTGCAAATACTTACCATAGTACTCGTAGTTTCCCACAACATAGGGAATCCTAGTGTGGAATCAGAGCTATTTATTTGACTGTTAAGCTGTTATTTTTAATAATAATACCTAAATATATCAACTGTTAAAGGACGCAAGCGTAAGATGAAGTTTGTACAAAAAAAACCTTATCTCTAGCACCTAGATAAAATATTCTGTAATTCCGAGTATAGATGCAAAAGCATTGATAAAACATTATTTTATCAGCAAAACCTTTTTCTTACATTTCCTTCAGTCCGTCCGTGAGTTAATGCAATTTTCGAATCAAAAATGGGATTCCTCTGAAAGTGGAGGGGAATTGTTCTCAGCTAGATTCGATTTCCATCGTGAGCTATATCTAAGAGCAAATAACCAAGGTGTCATTGTAACGTTTAGAGTAGAACAGAGAAACATTTATTATAGGATTGTTGATGTGTATGGACGTGTTTGCAACTAGATTTTTCTGTGTTTTTTTTTATTTATTGTTATTTATTATTATTACATACAGAAATAGTCCTCGGGCAGCGTTTTGTGTGGACAAGAAATATTGAAATACACTATTTCTCTGCTGGACTGGGAGTAAAGAAAAAGCATAGAATGCGTCCAGCTGCTTCCCTCCTCGAGCATGTCGTAAAAGTCGACTAAGGGATAATATCCTCTCCAAAATGATGGACCACCTATATGGGCGATGGGCTGATCACCTGTCACCATTGTTCACCATTTCCATCTTAGGATTTTAAATCAGAAGTGGCTGCAAGTTTTCTTATGTTAACTTGTGGCTCTGCCCACCCCATTAGGGATATGGGCGTGATAGTATGTATTTATGTAAGAATTATTGATTTTAACAGTTTCCATAATCTAAAACTAAGACAACAATATTTTTACAAAAACAATGTTATCATTTTAACAACCATTTATCATTTGGTACATATTCGGTTGAAGAAATGTATAGACCGAAGAGGCGACATCCTGTGCTCCAAAAGGTTTGTCACATTCAGATAATATTGAGCCTCTGTGATGGATCACCTATACAACAACCATCGTGGTTAGAAGTAAGTCTTTTATACGCTGTTTGAATAGCAATAAAGAAATAAAATACTAGTTTCCGCCTTCGTCTTACTTGGGTGGTCTACCCGGATAAAAAGCTTATGTTTTTTTATTTCACTAATACACCAAGACAGAATGGAATTGAAGAAGAGAACATGCTGTGCCGCTCACATAGGATAAGGGCAGGATTAAGATGATTTTATTAAAAACCGTTCAGCAATAATTCGGAACCCATGACGATCATCCTCACAGACTTTCGGATTCATAAAATTAGTACTAATTAGTTTTGAAAAACAAAACAGAATCATGACCTTATCCTTTAAGACAATATATTCAAAAATAAAAAGAATAGGACTCGAATCACCTGAAGAGTTACAACCCATTAATCACAACAGTTTAGTACTGAATAAACATCAAAAAATGTGATAGATCTTTAAAATATTTTTTAAGACTCTTTATTCGCAATGATAACAACTTTGAACCACTCTGAAATACAATCTGTTAAAGCCTTATATGCAAACAAAATTAAATAATAGAATATTACATAGCTATTTTGAGGCTTTGCCAAAATTCATTTCGTTTCAAACCCTTTTGAGTGTATAAAGAATTCTTTTGTAATTTAAAACGCTTCGCTGAGCTGAACCCTCTTGTAATATTTTGGCATTGCGTTTTATTTATTAGAAACTGTAATGTTGTTAGATTGTCTGGAATTTTGAAAATGAGAAAGGAAAACATAATGGTCGATTATGTTACTAGACGAATAAAGGGTAATGTGTTTAGCAGTCTTTGTAATTATGTTCATCTGTTTCCTCGTAGCTCCTAAATTACCGGTGATTTAGAAAAAAGTTAGCTGCGGTAGGCGATGATGTAGGCTGTCATCATCTTCCTGCCCCTATCCCACTTTAAGCGGGGTCGGCACAGCATGATCCTTAGATCATGCTGTAAGAGTTTTGGCTAAGGACTTTTATGACCGGCCGCCTACCTGACGTCAACCCTCCTTGGGAATACTTGCTTATTGTATCTCATCATGTTGGAGGATACCATCCCTTAGTCGACTTTTACGACATTCTCGGGGAGAGAAGCAGCTGGACGCATTCTATGTTTTTTCTTTACTCCCAGTCCAGCAGTACACAGTTACAGTTTAGGCTGTAGGTATGACGTCAAATAAAATTGCTGGCTTCCCACCCCAAAAAAGGCAAGCTATCAAATAAGTTAAATTAAGGATATCCAACCCGTTTCAAAATCGGTCTAGCACCCTCCCGGTTCGCCGGCACGAACAATGAAGCAAATTGTCAAAAGTCAAATTTCAAAAGTTCGTCAAAGCGTGCTAACTGAGTGTGTGGGCGAGGTGTGGGCAGAGACCCACAGATGGCCAGAATTATGTTAAAGCCCTAGTACACAATTGGCGTGCATGGGCAATGCTCTACGATACGGCTTCGGCGAGTGTTCACACAATGGCGATCCACTCAAGATGGAAGTACCATGTTTTCACCGCTGCAGCTATTTATTTGCTAACTTCACGAATGCCTAGATTCGCCGACAGTATTATACCTACTTTTCATAAACATAATGCTAGTAGCTGAAGCTAGTATGATAATAGTACTAAGTATTTACCTAAGTTATGCAAACATTACCTTGTATTTAGCATTTTTTTGGGTCCCAAATTACGGCATCAGATTCATATTGTTCAATGAATGAAAAAGTTTCAGCATTGCTCCACGATACGGCTATTTTTAATTTTCTGCACCTATATACCATAAAAAGTGTACTACCCCGTCAGTGGTCGGAGGCGAACTGAGCAATGAACCATTGTGTGAACAACACCCCGACCATGCAACGCCATTATTCATTTAGAAGCGTGTCAAAAAAACTGACAACTCGCCATTGCTCGCCACGATCCACTGTCCACTGGCAATTCCCCGCTATCCTCTTAGTACACAATGGCGAATGATCTGTAATGGTTGGGCATGGGCCATTGTGTATTAGAGCCTTTAGTAAAGGCTACAAAGGAAATTTGGCAAGGAGGTATCATTGTAGGATTAATATAAATTAAGCAACTGCTATCATCACTATCATTAGCCTATATTGTCCACAGCTGGACGTTTACTGTCTCGATAGTAGCTCCAGTAGGCACCAGTATACGAGCTTAATGAGTCAGACTATTAGATATAAGTATGGCTTATTACAATTTATAAATAGGTACTTGGATATCAGTGTAGGCATTAAAACAACAGTTTTTTTCTCTATTAAATCTATCTAGTCGTGTCACTAGTTCTTTCGAACCAGGTGGTGAAAGGATTTAAAGTGCGCCTCAAAGCTTTCTATGGTCCTATGACATGCCGGTTTCCTCACCGCCCTTCACCGTTTGAGAGTACTGGTATTATAATTAAATAAAAATAAATGGAATGACTGGGAATATTATCACCATTATCATATCAGCTCATATCTACCCACTGCTTCTTTAGCACATCATTCTTTGAGATCCTGAGCTAACCAAATCCAGATGAATACATACACAATTTATGACTTTGTATAACATGTGGGTATTTATTATGCGCGTAGGAGCAAGAGCGAAACGCGTGCGGAACTGGGGGTACAGATGCTAGTACTGTATGAATAAAAAAGTGTTTTATTACGAGGCAAGGTCAAAAGTTACCTTAACGATCAAGCATGGAACGATATAAAATTTAATTGTGCCAGAATCGTAACAAATAAATATTTGTGGACATTTCACACAGCGCCATCTAGCCCCAAACTAAGCAAAGCTTGTACTATGGACACCAGTTGGCTGATAGAATACTTATACATAATACTTTTACAACACCCAGACCCGGAAGAAATATATAAAGAACATACAAACATTTCTCCCGTAGCGGGAATCAAACCTGCACCTCTTCTGTCTCAGCCGAGCACTCGCCCACCACGCCACCGAGGTCATCGTTATGACATTCAATTTGATTTAAATCTGACTTCTTACTTATATTTTAAATGCGAAAGTTTGTGAGGATGTTTGTGCCTCAATCACGCCTAAATGGCTGAACGGATTTGTGTGAAACTTGGAATATACATAGTACATTGATGTACCACGCGAGCGAAGCCACGCACGGCAGCTAGTTTAGTGTAAATCTCACATAATACACGTTCCTGTAGTCTGGCAAGATGTGCAGCTCAAATTTTTATATTTCTATGTAATGTTTAATGTATCACGTTTGTCTTTTGTGAATAAATATACTGAACTGAATACTGGAGATCCGTGATCTCTGCCCACCACGCCATTTTGATAAGCAAACTTTGAAAGGCTCTTTGCTTTCTATGACGTGAAGGCGACGAGTTTTAAAGTGGGCGGGGTTGTGGGCGAAGACCCTTTTGAGCGTGGTTTCTTGCCTGTATCTTCTATGCTTGGTCGCCTCACGAACAGGCATACATTCAACGTAGATTTAAGACGTGTCTGTCTAAGTGATCCCCAAAGACCTAACAGAATAAAGTAGGTAACCTACCTTTACCTTTATTTAATTTGTGCTTTTGACACAATTCTTCTGTCACAGCGTTAAATCGCGAAGAGTGGAAAAAGGGAAGGGAGGCCTTTGCCCTGCAGTGGGACAAAAACGGCTGAATAATAATATTTTGACACAATAGTAATATACCTTTTGTACCCCAAGCTTGGAAAAAGCTTAGAATAATGTTATTTTATTCCGAAACCGAAATAAATTCATTCATTGGGTAGCGGTGTCGGAAATTTTTCACAAAAAACGACACGCTCCATTTTTATGCATAATACATACATAACGCTCCAAAAAACTGGTAAATCCTTTGACATCGCAATAAGCTGTCGAGGATTATTTGAGTTGTAGGGAAATAAAGGGTGACAAACACATTATGTAGCAAAAGTAGTAGCTTTGAATTAAAATTGAATTGGATAGAGAACATTATGATGTATTTTTTGTTTCGTTTTCTTTGTGAATTGTCCAAAATCCCAAAAAGAGTGTTTTTGGGATTTTGGACAGTTCATTTATTGACTTTTAACGAAAAAGAAAATACTTTTAATATTTCTGTAAGTTATTAGCATTGCTTTTACTTAGTTTATTTTTTTCTGACAAAATACAGTTACAATTAACAGAAACATTTACACTGTTCGCTCATCTCAAAAATAATCATTTTTATTTAATTTTATTTATTTATTAGTAAAAAAAAAACATAGAATGTGTCCTGCTGCTTCTCTCCCCAAGCATGTCGTAAAAGTTGATTATAGGAATCATGGTGGACCATCCATATGGGCTGATCACCTGTCACCATAGGATACAGGCGTGTTAATGTATGTAGGTATGTATTAGGCAACGCCAACACATAATACACAAAAAATAGTAACATAGAATGTGCACCAATTACATGCGCGCACAGCATTTGCAACAAATCAGTATGAAAAGGTTCCTTGTTAGTTTCAATTAGGCCAATCATTCGAGAGTAGTGTATCGCAATTCAGAAGTCCACCCCATTAGGCACTGATGATCCCTCATATACTTCCCTAATGCCGGGAACTAAGTGGCAATGAATCTACTGGCCTTTTTAATTCATTATTCCGTTAAGGGTACTACAGTCCGACTTCTTCTTATATCAAAAAACACAAAACCCAGACTAATATAAATGCGAAGGTAACTCTGTATGTCTGTCTTTTTGTCTGTTTGTTACCTTTTCCATGTCTTTCCTGTGGACAAGGCCGACTAAGCTGAGAGGATGGAATAGGTGCTGGGCAAGCCTACTCCATCCAAATTCGTCCCAGGCACTACAGCGTCCCGTCTGTGAAGGTAAAAGTTGCCTCCTGACGCTGTATAAATTATCTTCTATAGATGGTATCACTTGACATTTATAAAACTTTGATAATTAACAATGTCATTCATATAAATCGGGTCAAGCTGGTCAAAATCAAAGTATTTTTTTATTCCTTAAAATCACGGGTATCATTTGGACACGTCTTAAATAAAGCTCTCTTTTTCTTGCAGGGCTTTGGGTAAGGGCCTCTAGCTGGACCGTTTTCGCGATTTTTTCCGTTGCCTCCCGACGCTGCATAAATCATCCAGTTAGTAAAGCCTCTATCTATCTAGTTATGTCACTAGTTCAATCGAACCAGTGTGGGTGAAAGGATTAAGGCGCCTCTTTTCGTGCACTTGACACCTATTTTCGAACTTTTTTGCCGGTTTCCTCACGATGATTTTCTTCACCGTTTGAGGTTACCTACTGATATAGCGTATATAAAGTTTTGGAACATTCCATCCGTGCACGGCTTGATTCGAACCCATGAACTTAGGATCGAAAGGCGGGACATTACCGCTAGACCACCAGTGCTCTCTGCAAGCTGGGTTATAGCGTGCCCTTAATTCATTACGTCGTTAATGTGAGAATTGTATAATTATCACAATCATTATGGTGGTAACGGAGGGTAATTGCCATTGGTAACGATCTGTTGCGATTTTGTGGCTAAACTTGCCCTGTATATGAGAGTATCTGGATTAAAAAAATATGTAAGTCAGTAGGTACGAATATCCTACACAATTCTATGAGAGTAGGTTTATGTTTTCATTGTTTTCGTGATAACACATCTGTTTATCTACCCTAAACCGACGAGCATATATGAAGAATAGAATGAGAATGAATGAAGCGAAAGAAGTATGTCAGTATAGTGAAGTCAGTACAAATGGAGATCCGTGAACTCTGCCTACCTCTATGGGAAATGTAAGTATGTATTATCTACCTTTACAACATCATGCGTTTGGTGACCTTTATTGAAGCGCTTATGGCGTAGCTTGCTTAGATATTCTTGATTGATCGTTGAAGTCAAGCAACGTTGTGCGCGGTCACAATTGGGATGGGTGACCCCAAGTAGAGTTACGAGTTGAGTGCTTCCGTGCTTCGGAGGGCACAAACAATAGACACACAGACATGAGGGACCATCTGTTACTGGCACCCCTTAAAGTATCGTATGAAGTTGTGCAGGCTTATCCAGTGTCCCATATCATTATTATCATCATCATCATCTTCCTGCCCTTATCCCACTCTATGTGGGTGGGGTCGGCACAACATGATCCTTGGATCATGCTGTAAGAGTTTTGGATAAGGTGTTTTATGACCGGCCGCCTGCCTGACGTCAACCCTCCTTGGGAATACTTGCTTATTGTATCTCATCATGTTGGAGGATACTGTCCCTTAGTCAATTACGACATGCTCGGGGAGACAAACAGCTGGACGCATTCTATGCTTTTTCTTTACTCCCAGTCTAGTGAAGAAGTATCCAGCGTCCTATTTATGGATAGGATAGTCCCACCTATCCGCCAATGTGCTCAGAATGGTGATGGGGCTTAAACGCAGGCGTTTTAAGAGCGACGCACATCGATTTCTTATGATGGCATGGAAGTCGTCGGTGTGCGCCTCACAAAACATAAATAAATTTATATTAATACGAGGTGCCGCCCGCGGCTTCGCTCGTGTATGTACCCGGATAAAAAATACCCTATAGGTATGTTAATCCAGCACATGTAGTTACTATGTGTATTCCAAGTATCATTCAAATCCGTTCAGTAGTTTTTGCGTGAAAGCACATTGTCCAAGTGATTCCTTGATTTTATAGAATAAAAATTTTTGACCTTGACTTTGACTTTGCCTTTGAAAAGAGTAACAAACATCCATACATACAAACTTTTGCGTTTATAATATTAGTAAGGATTTGAGGGTCAATAGTAACACTACTACTACCATTTATTTAACGTAAACATAATCTAAGGTAAGTAAGTCGACAGAGGAATCTATTCAACCTTTTGTTACAAGTTTCAGTGACAGCTAAGGTCCATAATTGCGTTAGGCGTTGGCACCCAAATCCTATAGCCCTTTAGTGGTTTGATTTATGGTCGGTTTTGATATATTAATAGTTTTCACCTATACAGTTTCATAATATTAAAACCCCTTATGGAATGATGTTATATTTCAGCTCGTGATGATGAAACCAGTGCGTAATAAATAATAATAAAAATAACAATAAATATTTGTAGACATTTGACACAGCGCCATCTAGCCCCAAATTAAGCAAAGCTTGTACCATGGGCACCAGATGGCTATGTATGTAATACATACATAATAGCCACTTCTGATCCAAGACTCCCTAGATGGATATGATGAAAAATATACCGAGTATTTCTCTGGTGTGGTGGACGGAAAGTAAAAAAAAACATAGACTGCGTCCAACTGCTTCTCTTCCCGAGCATTTCATAAAAGTCGACTAAGGGATAGTATTCTCTCCAAAATGATGGACCACATTTACGAGCGATGGACTGATCACCTGTCACCATGGTTCATCATATCCATCTTAGGACTTTAAATCAGAAGGTACTGCAAGTTTTCTTATGTTTACTTGTGGCTCTGCCCACCCATTAAGGATACAGGCGTGATAAAAGAAATGTATGTCAATAATTATTAATCCATGAGCATAACGCATTTAAAACCCCGAATTCTAAAATGATGAAACGTGATGAAATCCCTAACAGAGCTCCCTCGATACTTCAAGCTTGAATATTCATAACCAGCAAATACCACGCCCCTCAAGTAATACTAAGCCTTGTATGATATAAAAATAAACTTATTAGTATGTTTGTTTGTTTGTTTGTAAGTTAAAAAGAACCCGCTTCATCCTTATCATTTATTTTATACTAGCGTGTAACCCACGACGTTGTCTGCGTGTTAGAAGATTTTTGTTTAATGATATTGCCTAATTAACCTACCTAGTGCAAAAATTCAACATCACGCGACATTCTCAGGCGGCCAAACATTAAACTTGTGGCCGCACACAACATTGTTTGACCTCGCTAGTATAATAATTATAAAGGTTTCCCATAGGTATTTTCGCAATAAAAAGTAGCCTATGTGCTTCTCCGAAATGAAGTCTATCCCCTTGCCAAATTTCATCAAAATCTATTCGGCAGTTTAGGCTTGAAAGGTAACAGACAGACACAAGGTACAAAAAGTTAAACTCATAAACGACAGATTTCACAAAACAGGCTACCCTGTACCGCAGGTAAAGACAAGGGAAAACCCTACTCATGAATAAGCAGAGCCAAGATGTCACGAGAGGTGTTTCCATATGTAGAGCCTTTTCACTACAATGACAAATTAATTAAGACGAAGGTTTTATAGAGAGTACTTGATGCATAAGTTACATACGGAATATAATTATTGTTGTATTATTTTATAGTGTTTACTCATAATTAGGGTTCCGTATCTGAAGGAAGTCCGTCCATCCGTCTGTCGGAGTTTGTACGAGTATTTATCTCATGAACCGTGAAACAATTAATTTAAAAAAAAAGAATGTTAAGAAAGGCAAGTAGGTGTATTGTTTTATTTAAGCGAGTATCAGAAGTATCCTTTTAAAAAAAGATTTATGGCTTGAAAATTCGCAAAGCCACTTCAAAACTTACAGAGACATTCCTGATGAATAAAAACACCAGCTATCAACTTCGCAGACAAATTTCAACTCTCATAACTTCGAAATACAATATTTCAACGGTAACTTTATTCTGCGGCGGATATTCCAGAATGAACAAGTTTTACAAGGGCAGTCTGCTAAAGCAATAAAGTTATTGGGGAAAGGAAACGGGGCTTTGTTGGCCTATGATAACTTTTATATCACAAATTTTATAAACACACAGAAATATCAATCCACTACTTCTAATTACTCTAGTCACGAGTTCTTCGGACCAGCGTGGTGAAAGGATTTAAAGGACGCTTCAAAGGCTCTTTTCGTACTTTTGACACATGTTTTAGAACTTGTTTTTTCGAGGTTTTACCACATGCCAGTTTCGTCACAATGTTTGCCTTTATCAATAGCACTCTGGAAAAATAAATTTTAAACTTTTTTAAAAGAAATACATAGATGTCACGTTATAACACATTCATGGTGCGGAAAAATAAAAAGTTTAATATTACAGTTGTTATGATATATTTGTTTTTGTCGAGTTTTCATAAAATATTTACGAGTCCTAAATATTTTTTGCCATGAAACATTGTTTTACTTCCTTCTATTTAAGAGCTTTTTCAAACGGCGTTTCGGTCAGCTTTTTGCAGAATCAGTTTTACCTCGGCAAATTTTTCCTACCTTCCTCTTAGTTGAAATAAATGTGAAATCTAACAGCGAGAGAATCATGGCCACCTGCAGACAGACCGTTGAAAGGGTTTAATCATAAAATAAAATAAGTTTTAAGATTCTTGATTAAATCATTTGTTTGTGGATGAAATCTTGGTACTTCAAATTTTGCTGTAATAGAATGGGAATTTAATTTTGTTTCGTAAAGTTAAAATTCTTCGTTTTAATACCAACTTGGCAAGTTGTGCTTTGTGAAATGCTCTAAATACTTGTCTTTCGGGAGTTTACCCCGTACTAGTTTGAATTTACAAGTATTTAATTAATAGTCGTATGCACAACCTTTAGATACACTTGAGGTTTCCATTTCCTTCACATTAAAATTTATTTTAAATTTAGCGTTATTTAATCATATAATTTAATTTATAAAAAATTTCGTTAATTCATAAAAAGCTTAAAGTTTGGTAATTACTATTTTTTTATATTAATTTTTTTAATTACTTTTTTTGGTATCATTGTCGTCATCAACCATATGAAGCCAATATAGGTACTTCCTGGGTGTACTGTTTTGAGCTACCTCCTGGTTACCATGGCCTTTGCAATGTCATCGACACATTGGTGGCTTTTTTCTTAATTTTGATCATTCATTCGAGAGCACTGATGGTCTAGAGGAAACGTCCACGCTTTCAGATCCGGAATAATGTGTTAATGTGGGTTCAAACGGTGATCGTACACCAATGGATTTTTCTATTAGAAAAAATTATGTGCGCTATTACTAGTAGGTACCTACTCTCAAACGTTGAAGGAAAACATCGTGAGGAAACTGGCATGTCTTTGAACCTTGGAGCTTTTGAGGCGCATTATAAATCATTTCACCACACTGGTTTGACAAAACTAGTGACATGACTAGTAGTAGTATACTATTTACGAGTTTTTGATTATAAAATAAAAGATCAGACGAGAAACGTATCGTCTCCATTTAATCGAAACACTGAAAATTATTCATACACCAAGGCTGTTTATTTCTGAACGAATAACTGGTTACGTACCAAGTAAACAAAAAGAGGGAAGATGAACGAACGGGAACGAACCCGTGTGTAAGGCGTTAACCTAATGAACGCGATCACGCGATTACGCAATCATCGCTAGTTCGCGCGTCATCAATAGTAAAAATGACAGTATCTGTAATGACAAATAATGACAGTAATTAGGTTACTTGTTCGAGATCAGCCGCTTTATTTTCTATGACCAAACGAAACTTGACAGCGTAATTTGTCTATGCCGCGCAGCGTCGTGTTCTTTCAATACAAAATTGTCATATAGAATACGATAACACGGTGATTCCACAAACGTGCTCGCGTTACGTTTTGTTTGGTCATCGAGAATACAGTAGCAGTGTGTTTGAGTCGCGCGAGTAAAACTATCGCGAGAATCGCGTAATCCCGTCAATTAGGTCAAAGCCAAAAGCGACCTATTGCTTGGTCCTATTCTGTTTTGACACGCAAACGAGGCTAGCGAACATATTACCTATTCCCACTTGCTAGCTTTAACTTCATTTCGTTCGTTTAGTAAGTACCCAGTTTGATACGATTGCAGATATTAATTCATCAAATATTCAGTAGGTAATATTCTGCCCCAATCGCTGTTTTCAATTAAAATTTAATTTTGGTATTAATGAAGGTAAGCGAACCGTGAGCCTAGCTTGCGATTTTTAAAAAGATTCTCAATAGTTAAATAATTGTCAAAGTTGAATGGAGCAAATTAATCTTCTTATCTCAAAATAAATTAATTAAGAGGACTTATAGATAATTATGTAGATTACCAATTTATTCGAATAGGGAATATGCATGTGATTTAAATGTGGGTCAGATATATTTTTTTAATAAACTTCATTACCTCACAAAATACCTCAGCATTGTTGATAGTAATTTATTTTTGAGAAAGAAGTTAATTAAAAAAAAACCAAAGAAACTGTAGGAAATTCAAATATATGAAACGCGACGCGAAGAGTCAAAATTGTCAATGCCACCGAGTGTGTAGTTGTTTGGTGTTATGAAGATAGACTATGACGTCACAACACGCGTGCCAAAATGGCAGGCATTTAAAGTGCCCGTGTCGGTTGGCTGTTTTTAACTTGTTTTTTAAATACATTTAATTCCTTTTTTTGCGTTGAAATTTTTTTTATAGTGATTTGATTGAAATTGTAGGTTTTCTGAAGCTGTTCAGTTCATGAATACTCTCCGCTTCGAAAGTCTACTTCCATCAGTACAAATTATTCGTTACGAAAACATGTCTAAAAGGAAAATGGGAATTATTAATAAAACAGACGTTAACATAATGCTTTCTCCATGCCCTGGAAAGGCATTGCATATATAATATTGTAAATGTATTATTTCCTAGCTGTTTCGCCAAATGTACCTACAACGCGTCGTAAACCAATGACACACAGGGAAAGAAATTATTTTTTAATTATCATCATCGTTGTCGTCGTTGTAGTCATCATCATCTTATTAACCATAGTATCATCCACTTGAGTTCTGCCTTTCGATTCTGCCAACCTCCTAAATTCAAACAAGCTTTCTGATTTCAGCATCATGAGCTTAAAATAATGGAGCATAATTATGTCGGTATATTTTATTACCTTCCTACTAGCTTACTTAGTTACTTTACCAGTTTTACTACTTTTTACTAGCCCCAAAATAAGCAAAGCTTGTACTATGAGAACCAGATGGCCGATAGAACTTATATTATACTTACAAAAAATATATTAACACGGGTACTTATAATACATAACATAACAACACCCAGACCCGGAAGATACATAATATTTGCAGGACATGCAAACATTTCTCCCACAGCGGGAATCGAACCCGCACCTCTTGTGTCTCAGCCGTGTTACCCACCACTCCACCGAGGTCGTCAAAAGTAATTCCTGAGAATAGCTTAAATCCCAACACACTGTCCTGATAAAACGTTATAATGCAACCGTTTTGAACGCGTCGCGAAGGTAATTATGCAAATAAAATGTGTAGCCGATGCCGGGGGATTCACTAGTCTTATGCTAATTGAATCACAGTGGCTTGCGAGAGACAAAACTGTTTTATTTTATTAGCACTTTCCTTTCACCACAGTTCAGTAAATTCCCGCTATTATTCTAGAATTAATATTTCTTAAACATATAAAACATATACATATATATTTACTATATAATAATATCTACTTTCATTTACTACATATAAACCTACACTCATTATAAATAATTATTTTTGTCATGTACTACGGAAAAGAGGGGACTCTCCTAATACAGGTCACATGACTTAAAAGGAGAGTTCCCAAACCATGTATTTTACATTTGTAATTTTGAATAAATACTTTTTACTTTACTTTCACCACAATGTTCCCAAGTACATAATAAGAACTCATACAATTGTTCATGATAGGAAACCTATTAGTAAGATAAACTAAAAGACAAGTGAATATGATAGGTAAGCATTTATTTAGTGCGAAAGATGGATACAAATTACATTCTCGATTTTATCATGACGTAGTATGAAAAGGTTGTTTTTATTATCTGAAACAAAAAAACATATTTAGCTCTTTTTGTTCACGCATTTTTTTTTTCCTTATTCAGGACCAAACAAAACGTTACGTGGGCACTGACGGAGTTTGTAGGCCGCAACTTAAAAGCCGGGATCGACTGTTTAACGTGCCCTCCGAAGCACGGAAGCGCTCAGCTCGTAATGCCACTTGCGGTCACCCATCCCAATTTGCGACCGCGCATTTCGTTGCTTAACTTTAACAATCAATCAAGAATGCCTAAGCAAGCTACGCCACGAGCGCTTCAAACCACCAGTGCTCTGAATGTCTGAACCCACAACATAAGGATCAAAATTGAAGGCATATCCATGGTCTACTAAGGCTCTCTGAACTTACACTAATAGCAGGTTGTACACCTGTTCTGGTGCTGAAGGCGGCTCGTATTTCCAACATTGGCTGGACTTGGGACAGCACCATCATCATCAGTTTCTGGTTGGGAATGGACATCTCCTCCCATTGTAGATGGTATATCAGCTCGGGGATTTCATCTGCCTGAGAAATACTAGTCACTACATAGTATAAAACAAAGTCATATCCCGCTGTCTGTCTGTCCCTATGTATGCTTAGATCTTTAAAACTACGCAACAGATTTTGATGTAGTTTTTTTAATAGATAGAGTGATTTAAGAGGAAAGTTTATATGTATAATACATGCATAATATAGTAGAGAAACACTTATAATTTTAGAGGTTTCTAATGTGATGTCGTATATAAACACATTTTTTTTGCTGGCTGAACCCTACAACAGGTATACAAGTCCGCGATGGTATAATGTTAATCTCTTAGGGATAACCCACAATAACCATTTTTTATCCATTACTTGGATAAATGAATGAACAATCAAATGAACAATCGAATTAACAATCGAATGAATAATCAAATGAACAATGAATGAACAATCGAATAAAAAATCTTAATATTGTAGTATAGACAGTATAATACTAAGGACCATATGAATAGAATTGGAATCTAAAACTTGCGGATTCCAGAGAAGTATGTTTGATTTTGTGAATTAGTATGATTTGAAATTACTTGAATTCGTATGTCTTCCATCACCAAAGACATGATGATGAGTTCTCCCATGTATATTGGTATCATCAGTCCATATGACAGCAACGTTTCAGTATTCTGTAATAAATAAAGCATATTTTGTTGAAAATAACATAAATCCCTACTGCGTAGAATTTGGGTAAATCTGCAAAATTCTATTTTTTACACATGATGATGATGATGATCAATTTTTACCATTTTAGTCTAAGCCTTAGTTCGTTAAAAATGGCTTCTTATAGCCGCTATGTTTAATTTTTTGACACTTTATTTAGCTTATTTCACTCTAAACATCGAGACAAATCCAACAATACCTCATTTGTTGAAATCCGTCCAGCCTGTGGACTATAGTTTTAGCCAACAGAATTCACATACATACATTGGTAAACCTCAAACACATTGCCCTCCTTAGCAATCGGGTAAAAATTTATATGTATTTTCTTCTTTATGAGGCCTCAGTATAAGAAATACACTACTTGTGACACTGGTTCTTTTGAACTAGTGTGGTAAATAGAATAAAGTCTCATCCGTTCATCGGACCGGATCAGGCCATCCTAAACTTTGTTTCCCGGTCCGTGGCTGCCATTTGCGTTGCTACTTCAACTCGTTCATTCTAGGAGCTGCTTTGGAGACTCAAATAGTTAACTTCAGCTGTCTTTGCCTCAGTTCAATGCTAAACATCTTCATCACCATCATCAACCAGCAGGCCACAACTGGACAAATCCCTTCCCTAACAAGCGCTATCGCATCCTATCTTCCGTTTGACGTCAATCTCAAAACCACGACACGCTAGATCAGCCAAATACTATACTGGATTAATTTACTTACAGTTCCTGATGTCATGATCTGGTAGATCAGAAGACCTCCTCCGAAAAGATTATGTATGTAGATTCCAACTATGTTTATTCCAAATGCATTTTCGACGTCTTTGAATATTCTGTGGAAAGGCAAGAATGTACAGGTACAACGCATTTTCATCACTAAGGCTGTGGCCACACTGCGTTTTACCTATTCTATTTCCTATGAATGAAAGAGTGTGTAACCGTGTGTATTGCTCGCTCTGAACAGCTTCATCACATCACGGGTTTATGAGACAGGTCACTAATATTATGTCTCTCAAAATTTGTCAAGAGTTAAACAATCTGTCAAAAGTTAGTCAATGTTTTGAGTGTAATACTACGCGTTTCCTAAAAACATTTTAATCTTGTAACATTTGACCAATAACGAATTAGAGTAGTGTATAGCGTCAAATAGTGACAGGGCGAATCTTAAACACTGTTTTATTTAAGCAACCTTTACAAATAAACACTACGGAGTCGACGCCTATGCACGGAAACATACCTCGCAATAGACCATAGCACGGAGAGACGAAATTGATGCCTACCTAAAGGACTGATCTAGAACAGAGACGACCGAAAAAAAGGGAGCCCCTTGGTAAGTGTTAATATCTCCTGATCATCAATAATAATTATAAGTAAAGGGATGGAGGGGGCTACAACACATTATCGTGACAGGTGACATTTATTTGTATAAAATTGTCGCGGTCGCCAAACCAGTATGGCTGCATCCTTAACTTCTCGGAGTGTTTATCGATTTTTCATCTCCTCTTCCGACAAACCGAATTCTATGGTCGGTATTGATAAAATCAGTTTCATTGCTATGCCCTTTGTAACAGGATTACAATTTACTCTTTTGTTTCGCCATAATTGTCTTTGTTTTAGAGAGATGTAACTCGGTAATAACAATAATAGTAAAAGCTTCATTTTGTGCAGTAGTGCAACTCCGTTGAGCATCAAACCCACTATAAACAAACGCTGTTGATCTTCGGTACCTAGTTTCCATATTTGAGCGAAGTTCAGTTGCACAAAGTTAATCCTAGTTAGAATGACCTCATACTGACTTTCTAGAATCGCCTTTTCTACTACAATAGTAGAAGGTACTACTAAGGCCTTTTACCATCTATAGTAGATGATTTGTACATATCGACGGCAGAAAGCGGAAATGTCGTATCTCAAAAAATGGCTTAGATGACTTAAAACTTGATTGGTGATAAGCAAAAAAAGTCGCGTCGAATGGTTTATGTCTCGTCTTTCTACGATGAAAAATTTTATGATACGCCCTTGATTTTTTCCTAGTTTTTTTACTGTTCACACGACTAATTGCTATAAATAAAGTTTTTTTTGGCTGTGGTGTAAAATTTAATATTTTGAGATACGACAAAATCGCTTTCTTCCGTCGATATGTTAAATTAAGGTTTAAAATACGCGACAATTTGTTTACATAAATTTGTATCTCCAGTTTGGCTTAATACAATTACCGCCTCTTTATTGTACTTAATACTCACCTTCTAATAAAAGCGTAGTAGCGACTGACTTCAATAAGTTTAGATTTCGTCTCCTCCTGAGACATGTTCCCTTTAAATTCATCCTTTAATACATGTTTCAATATCTTGACATGCCCATTGAGATGGTACAGAAAAGTCAAATTAGTTATATCAAACATTACGATTATCGATACAGCCAATAGAACACAGTACAGAGTAGCGACCTGCATTATCGCCCAGTAGAAGAAATTGAATTCGTAATCAATGGGCAGCCAAAAATGAACCATAATTTCTAGCCGTGAAGTTATATTGTAGATTGACTCGTTGTTTTGAAAGTTATGTATGATAGGGACGATTAGGAACGAGAATGAGCAAACGGCGCATAGCGTTGAGAGGGTATAAATTGACCAACGAGTTAATTTTTCTGCAGTTATCAGTATCTGAAACAAAGTAATAACCTCTTACTACTCGTAGTACAATGACGACCTTAGTAGCTTGGCGGGCGAGTGCTTGGCTGAGACGAAAGAGGCGCAAGTTCGATTTCCGCTGCGGGAGTAATATTTGTTTGTCTTGCGAATATTTCTTCAAGGTCTGGGTGTTGTAATATTAAGTAGGTATTATAGATAGACAGAAAATGTTCAATTGCACATAAGAAAACACATGTACAAAGGCGAACTTAATGCTTATTAGCATTTTCTTTCAGATAACCTTTTAAGTATTATTTATAAGTATGGTAATAAATGGTATAGTATTCAATCAGCCATCTGGTTCCCATAGTACAAGCTTTGCTCAGTTTGGGGCTAGATGGCGCTGTGTGAAATGTCCACAGTGAAGGTCCCACATAGAGTGGGATAAGGGCAGGAACTCCATCTACATGGGCGATGGGCTGATCACCTGTCACCATGGCTCACCATATCCATCTTAGGACTTTCAATCAGAAGTGGCTGCAAGTTTTCTTATGTTTACTTGTTGCTCTGCCCACCATTAGGGATATAGCCGTGATAACATGTATGTGTATGGATTTAAACTCACGGTCTTGGAATAGGAAGGCGGGGTCATTTCTACTATACTTCAAGCTTCTATCACTATATAGGTACAGCACAAGTGGTATTAATAACAGTGGTATTATGTACGAGAGTTAAATTTAAGCTATTACTTGCTTACCTCTTTGACATGGAGTTGGTCATTGGTTTTGTAATAGCTGTGAATGTGAATTAAATCCATAAACTCTATCATAGCTTTTTTGTAATCTGGAGTTTGTCCTACTACGGTTTTAACCTAAAAAAAATTTTTAGGTATAAACTTATTGCACACACAGTCATGTTATTCTGATCTACTTATTTATCTATCTAGTCGTGTCACTAGTTCTTTCGAACCAGCGTGATGAAAGGATTTAAAGTGCGCTAATAACATTTTACGGTTTCCTCACGATGTTTTCCTTCACATTCTGCAAATATTTCTTCCGGGTCTGGGTGTTGTAGTATTACGTATTGTAAGTATGTATTCACAAAAAAAAAGTATAATTTATGTATTCTATCAGCCATCTAGTTCTCATAGTACAAGCTTTGATTAGTTTGGGGCTAGATGGCGCTGTGTGAAATGTCCACAAATAATTATTTATACTTTACTGTATTTAATGGACATCCCAAAATTAATATATATAACAAGTGTAGCTACTGTCGACTTAAAAACCATAACTATGTGCACTATTTATTGTAATTTTAAAACATTCAAAATTTGTATAGGTGATATTGAAGTAATCTGCACGATCAATTAAGAATTTATGTACGATAGACTAGCGTTTTTTGGGAAATAAATGGCTTTATTATTATTATTATTATTATCTTACCACCAACACAAATGTGACGGGCAAGACCGTATAAATCATGGCCAACGTATTAAAATCATGTTCGCTATAATTCAACACCACGTAAAATACTTGTGAGTAAAACGCAAAATGCACGACATATTTAGAAATGCGTTTTTGTATATGGCAAAGGATGTGGTTGGGCATTTTATAAAATGCCCAATAATTATCGTTAAGCGCCATTATGGATAGTAGGAATGCCATGATGTTGTAGAACCGCTGCTGGCTTGGAGGTTTTCTGAAAAATTAAATGAAAGTTGTCCCTAAAATTTATGTGGTATTAATTAAATTAAAAACAAACAATTTTGTTTCATTTACATACTTACAGAAAATACTCATTTGCCATTCTGAAATGTTTTTGAACAAGTTATCTTTATCTTTCTTTATTCTTTATTGTACATTATATAAAGCACATAAAACACAGACATAAAGTAAGGACATGTACAAAGGCGAGCTTAACCCTACAAAGAGTTTTCGTCCAGCAAACCTTTGACTAGAGAGAGGCGGAATATAAATAGCGGGTACAGTTATGTTAATGTGTATCCACGAACTTTTGTTGGACCGAGAAATTAAAGATTAACCCTTAAATCTTCACGACCTGGAGTAGTGAGCGAGTATCCGGTAGAGATGCAGAAGGCGCAGGTACAATTTCCGCTGCGAGAGAAATAATTCCATGTTCGTCAAATATTTCAAATCATACCTACAGTCAAACATAAATGCATCTTGGTCCCTTTCGCAATTTTTGTAATGAAGACGTTTAAGAATAAATACAGACGAAATTTGACGTCTAAAATATTTATTAGTTATTTTTGTAAATGATGACTACGATTTAATAAATTTAATTAAAGCAGCCACAAAGTTATGTGTAAACCAAAGCTTTCCTGAAACTATAAGCATCATTTTCATTGCATATTTCTCTGAATTTTTAGAACAAGAAATTAAACACCAATTACACTGAGCCTATTTATAAATGAAACTGGTCAAGTGCGAGTCGAATTCGCACACGAAGGGTTTCGTACCATCATACATAAAAAATATTTCTTTGGCTCATTCTATTTGTTGTTATAGCGGCAATAGAAATACACACTCTGTGAAAATTTCAATTCTCTACTTATTACAGTTCATGAGGTACAGCCCGCTGACAGACGGACGGACAGCATAGGCTTAGTAATGGGGTCCCATCGGTACTCTTCGGGTAAGGCACCCTAGAAGACAGCTTTGTTTTACAGCTTTTTTCTATTTAAAGTACCACTGGAAAAGGTACTTTGTTTTCAAAGTAACAAGTTTTTATTATTTCCAAAGTTTGGAATTTGTAGAAAAATTATCTATCACAAACTCTCATATTTCTTTCGTGGGAAAATCGTAAAGTCCAAGTTTTAAGTGAACTGTCATGGCTTTGTCACCTTTTCCCTTATGGTATTTTTGGCACGCATCGCGATGGACTAAAATAACTTTAAAAGAGGTATGTGCGATGTATTTTGAGGACCTAGTTAATCTTAGTATGACATAAGACCTACAATACAATACAATAATTTATGAATAACTAGCTTCCGCTCACGACTTCGCTCGCGTGGTATCCGGATAAAAAGAGCCTATATATGAATCCAGTATTTCATTGAAATCCGTTCCGCCGTTTAGGCGTATTGATTGAGGCACAAACATCTAAACATCCTCACAAACTTTCGCATTTATAATTATTTAAGTAAGAAGTAAGATACCAAGCCAATTCGTGCATATAAAAAAATGCGTTCTGTTCAAAATGATTATGTTCTTGCCATTCTTATGTTTTATATTATTTTAATCCATACTAATATTATAATATTGTGCGCGGTCACAATGTGGATGGGTAATTGACATTACGAGCTGAGCGCTTCCGTGCTTCGGAGGGCACGTTAAATTGTCGGTCCCGGCTTTTAAGATAAATAATAAAAGGCTTTGATTATGAATTATTTAAAACTTTCTATTTAGAATCAAAATATGATTAAATGTACCTAATTTAATTTAAAACTTTGTATTTTTTTCTTGTACAGACAGTGTTTGAGCTTGATATTTGCCTACTGTCTGGATTTCACATAACCCCGACACAGTAAGTAAAGAGGATAATCCTCTTTCACAAGGCTGTTCGCAAACAAACTCGTATTTGTCGCTAAAGGATAGACTTGTCGGAGTCGCGCAATTATGTGCGAGGCTGGTAGCCACTAACTGTATAAAAAATGTAGTACCTAATAATATGTAACTAATTAGCTTCCACCAGCAGCTTTCCTCACATCGGACTCTGATATAAAGAAGCCTACACGTTATGCAAATACAAATACATTTATTGCAAAAAAAATAACACACAAACTCGTAACGAGTAAACGATGGTACGGAACTCTTCGTGTGCGAATTCGACTCGCACTTGACCGGCTTTATTTACATGAATGCGGCTATAGATATCTATTGTCAGGATCGCGTTCGTGAGATTTGACGAATTTGTTACGCAACGTTTCACAGATTTTCTTAGCTCGGAATAAGTTTACTTCAATTTGAATTGAATAAGAAACGACGGAGACTTTCGGTGGCAATTTCGAAGGATGTGCTTTTATTTAAATTAACTTTGCTGATTGCGTACGAGCGAGTATGTAGGCAAAGTATATAATTTAAGGTAATGTTATTAAACTTAAGAAAATATTACTTTCTTATCGCGACTAGCACAGAATTCAATTTGGTTTAAGTCGGATTGCAGGAAGTAAAGGTTCTAAGTGGCTTTTTAGGATTCCGTACCCAGAAAGTGCAAACAGAACCCTATTACTAAGCCTCTGCTGTCCGTACCTCCATCTGTCAGCGGGCTGTATTTCATGAACCGTAATAGGTAGAGAGTTGAAATTTTCAGTGTGTGTATTTCTATTGCCGCTATAACAACAAATAATAAAGATAAAAAATACAAGGAGGCCATATACATTAAATATTTATGTAGGTACATGTACGATAGTACGAAACCCTTCGTGTGCGAATTCGGCTTGCACTTAACTGTTTTTTTTTTTATTTGGTAACTGCACACCCTGCTTTATACTGCTAAGCACGAAAATCATATTTTTTGGTAGCACATTATGCGTAACATGTTACTTTTCTATAATGATTTATGGGAAATATCTGGGATATTACTCTCAAACGGTGAAAGAAAACATCGTGAAGAAATCCGCGACTTAGTCAGCTCCGCACGTCTCGACCATGTCTCTCCTGTGGACAAGGCCTACTAAGCAAGGTACTAGGTGCTGGGCAAGCCTACTCCATCTTAATTCTTCCCGGGCACTACAGCGTCCCGTTAGTGAAGGTAAAAGTAGCCTCCTGACGCTGTATAAATCATCTTTAGATGGTATAAAACTATTAAAAAATAGCGTAAATACGAGTAGCTGGCTTACTAACGTTGATTTCTTTCACAGCTTTCAATAGCTTTTAGTACACAAAAGAAGCCTTATTGAGGCGCACATTAATCCTTACACTACACCACATGAATTTGGACTATGTAAACCGAATAAGTGACACGATAGTAGTTATAGAAATAGTAAAATTTTCTGAACACAAAAACTCAACGCACATTCACAATAAAAACTTGAAAAATTTAGCTTACATACACTAAAATACGTGACTTGCCGGCACTCTACATTATTGCGTCGAGAACTCAGCAAAATATCCATTAGTTAGTTACGACTCCAGTGTTCTGGATTTATCTGTTTGTTAACAAATTAAATGTGTTTTCAAAAAGTTTTCACTGGAATACTTTTTATGGTTCCGTAGCCGAAGAATGCCAACGGGACCCTATTAACTTAGCCTTCGCTATCCGTCCGTCTGCTGTAATCTTATGAACCGTGATAAGAAAGTTGAAATTTTCACAGAACTAAAGCCTTTTTACCATAAAACCCGCCATGGAAACCGAACCCAAACACCTCGCGTCTTAAGGTAAACTTTTGAAGCAAACGTCAGTAGTATGTTAGTAACGCCGCGATAGAGATACTGCAAATGGAATGACCTTCATTACGTTATTGTCGTGATGACGAATGACGTTCCACACACTTGCATAGTATATGTAGTCTGACGCAGCGTCACTAACGCGGGTCCACAGACTCTTGCTTCGGAGTTAGGCACTCGCCCGCTACGCCAGGTTAACGATAAATATAATAAATCCTTCAAAAGGCAATGTTCAAATAAAAAATACGTTTTACGAATATTAGAACTTAAGAAACAATGCAAGTTTACCAGGAAATTAATACTTATTAAAATCGAATGAAACAATTTAAAAATACTCAGAAATCGTGCACGATTTCAATTATACTAAGGTATTGCTCAGCCATTTTGTTAACGGTAAATAGAGTTAAACCACTTAATTAGACAAATTAGAAGGGTTGTACTACACTTAAACTATAGGTTACTTACTTTAGCAGTTGGAAACTGTTGTTCTATAGGTTCAATCAGTTTTTTATATACATGCATAATTATCACGTCTATCCTTTTGTGGGGTGAGCAGAGCTACAAGTACTCATAAGATCCTACAGTCACTCTTGATTTAAAGTCCCAAAATGGATACGGTGGACCGTACAGATGATCAGCCCATCGACCATCTAGATGATTATTATTATTAATAGCTGTTGCCCGCGACTTCGTAAGCGTAATACAACTTTTATACATACATATCACGCCCGTATCCCTAATGGGTTAGGCAGAGCCTCAAGTAAACATAAGAAAACTTGCAGCCACTTCTGATTTAGTCCTAAGATGGATATGGTGAACCATGGTGATAGGTGATCAGCTCATCGCCCATATAGGTGGTCCATCATGTTGGATGGATACTATCCCTTAGTCGACTTTTACGACATGCTTGGGGAGAGAAGCAGCTGGACGCATTCTATGCTTTCGGCATTTATAGTATCCAAACCGAGTTTTAAGTCAATCACACCACCCTTTAAAAAGTTCCAATACAAACATCGACACCCCATTTCACCCTTTTTTAAGGGTTGTTTTGAAAATTCCTGAAACATGTATCCATTTTTTTTTGCCTTTACAGTATTCGAACCGCGTTTCAACCGGGTTAGAACCAAGACCTTAGGATCGGAAGGTGGGGTCACTACCAACTAGACCACAAGTGCTCTAAACTGCTGTTAGTTACAATAAAATTGTGATTAGGTTTAGTCCAACCTTTGCTACTGACCACGACGATGGTAAGTATTATGGCAATGGGGTTTAATAGGTACCTAATTATATGTTTTGCAGCTGTTGTGGACATAATAAAAATCCGTGTTAAGAGCACTCGTTTTTGATATTGTGAAATCTTGTCATATTAATAATCATCATCATTTCCCTGTACATTTTCCACTTTATGTGGGGTTGGTACAACATTTATTCTTAAAAGTTCGAAACAAGAGTACGAAGGGAACCTCCTTTCACCACACTGGTTCGAAGAAACTAGTGACACGACTGATACGAGTATAATTGTCGAAAAAGATCAGGGACTTAGCTCAGTTTTCAAAATATCCACGTCCATTTGTTCGGGCTAATCGGCAGCCTTCGCTAACATTCGTGCGATCGTTCAAAAAATTAAAAACCTGTGTTCTTTACAGTTTTACTTCAAAACGTGTATTCAAATTTAGAACACATTGCAGAGCTATATTTCTTTATGGTTTTATTTAACTTTCGTATTCTAGACTCTATTACGACGGTGTAAGGTTAGTTTTTGTGTTGTGGATGTGCTTATGTAGATGTCATATCTAAAATTGGTTTTAGAGCATGAATGCCTTGGCTTGTGGGTATTTTCTAAAGCTTGTGAACTTATTGTAACTTGACAAAAGAGAAAATTACTACGTTTTAAATAAGGTTATGTCACTATTCAATGACCTCGGTGGTGGCGTGGCGGGCGAATACTCAACAGAGACGCAAGACGAGCGGGTTCGCTTCCCGCTGCGGGAGAAATGTTTGTATGTTCTGCAAATATTTGTGCCGGGTCTGGGTGTTGTAGTACTAAGTATTATAAGTATGTTTACAAAAAAAGTATTTAAGTATTCTATCAGCCATCTGGTTCCCACAGTACAAGTTTTGCTTAGTTTGGGGCTAGATGGCGCTGGGTGAAATTACTCGGATTTATAATCGAAGTGGGAGTTTTAGCTTTCAAAATCTTTATAATGTTCAACTGTTTGTTTATTTGTCTTACAAATACTTATCCTTAAGATTTAGCTTCAGACTCTAATAAGCTGATTCCTTAAGGAAGTCAAAACAAACTTCGGCAAAGTTTTATTCTATTTACATTTTGAACCTTATCCCTGAGGAGTTTTTAATTTTCCTTTTACAATGCTTGGACCAGGGCCAATGTTGATGCGTAGTTTTACAACTTTTGAATTGTAAAAATTTTTGTTCGTTTTGCACAACTTTTGGGACTCATTGGTTTCTGCTATGCTATAAGTTTTATTTGTAATGATAAATCATCATCATCACCGATAGCCCATATATAGTATTCCACTGTTGCCTAAATAGACTTGTGACACCTAATATGACACACAATAGTGGACATGACAGTGTTTAGTATTATTTATTATACTCTCTCCTCGAGCATGTTGTAATTACAACACCCAGATTCAGAAGAAATATTTGCAGGACATACAAATATTCCTTCCGTAGCGGAAGTCGAATCCGCGTCCTTGCATCTCAGCCGAGCATTCATCAGCAACGCCACCGAGGTCTTTATATAGTAAACTTGGTGTTTGTGGCTTATTCAAACGGCAAGATGAGCAGATGATAAGGTCAAGATCGTGGGCCGTAAATGGATGAGGCTAGCACAGGACCATGTAAGATATAGGGGTCTATGCCCAGCTGTGGGCAAAGACGGGCTGTGGGGGATGATGAACATGGCTTATCCACGTTGAAATGGCTGAACTGTTTTAAATAAAATTAGAATATACACTTGGAACTTCGTTGAATTAACCTTTATGGACGTAAATAGCCCAAAGCGCTTTTTGCTAGTTTTCAGAAGGCTTATTTATAGTTAGAGTTTGTATTACCTTTATAGTTTCACTGACGTCCTTAAATTCGCCCGGAGTACCCCGAACCAAGGGTAAATCAAAAATAAATAGAAACGAAAATACTAGTGGGAGATTTTATTTTATTATAATTAAAGTCTCTAGGAAAAGCTAGCAAAGTAGTATACATACATAAAAACACAATTTTTCACCTCACCAGCATAAAAAGTAAAACGAGCGTGAGTAAAAGTGATTCAAATTTTTAACACCCTCTTTTGGAATTACCGATTATATAGATAGATCTATTATACATCTAGATTAATGTATTATTTTTTTATGATTATTGTCTGTAAAATCATGGTCACAAAAACCTAACTAACCCACACTAGTTTATAAAATAAGCGCTTGTGTGTATTCAATCACAAATTCTTTGATATTTATGATTACATACAAATGATAACCCAATGAAATAGCTTAACATTTCCTAGTTAAGTCGTGAACAGTTAATTAACCCTTAGCCACCTAACGTGTTTTTGAGTTACACTACCACCTAACGGCGGTCACGGTGACCGCATATTATTTTCTATTTTTTATATGAAAAAATCACTGATAATGACATAAAATAAAAGGCAGATTGTAACCTTTATTATTTTTTTATTTTAATGACGTTATTAAACTTTGAAAAAGAACACTTAAACATATTAATAATCATGCTTCTATATAACTTAAACATTTGAGTACAAAATCTAGGCATTGTAAAAAGTCTGAGATCTGACTAGTAACTATAAGTGAAACCTAATAAAATCTTCTTATTTTTTGTCACTTTAATATATAACCTACTATATAAAACTATTAATAGCTCAATCAAATCACTTCTTTTATAAAATTACAATGGGTAAATAGTTTCAATTTTTGACTGCAGTTTATGCACATCTTTTGCGAATATTCAAAGCAAATGGGGTTTTTATATTGAAAACACATGTGATATGTTTTCTGTTTTTTTAGCATCACAGGTTGAGCAAGTCTTTCCGATTTCAAACTTTTCGATTTTGGCAGTTGAGGACGTGCTAGGCTCTTGCTCTATCTACAGTATGCGGCGAATAGCACATTGAAGTTCTCGACGTAAACCGGGCTTGTTGTTGGCAGTTCTGGCTCATTTCTTTCATTTTCCGTCACTGAATCAGAAATTTGTTCGAACCATCCCAAAATGTTTCGGCTTAATCGTTCATCAGACATTATAAAGCTACAAAATCAAAAAGAATTGATTTATTAAAAATCACGTAACCACCTAACGGCGGTCACCATGACCGGAAACAAAATATAATTACCTGTAACTTTTGAACGCGCGAACGTGTGAAGCGATCGAGTGCACAGCGTGTACCGAGGAGCGGGGGGATAAAGTAGATGAACCCACAGACGCATAGCTCGCATAATAACGGAAGAAATCAAAAAACAAAAACCGCTGGAGTCACTGTGACCGCCGTTAGGTGGTTGAGGGTTAAGTGTAATAAATCAATTAAGAGTGATACGAAGTCTTACACAGAGTAACAGACGTGTCTCAAAATGTAGTATATCACTAGTACAAATATAATAAAGTATCATTATGTATATAAAAAGAAAATTGTGTAAAACGAAATAACTGAAAAATAGGTAGGTAAAGTGTTATACACACTTTTGTAGAAATAATGGAAAAAAAAATGTTGCTCATACTCGAAAATTAAATAACTGAAAAAAATAAAAGTGATGTACACGGTCAGTCTGTCCGTCCGTCCGTCCGTCCGTCCGTCCGTCCGTATGTCAGCTGTATCTCATGAACTGTAATAGGTAGAGAGGTGAAGTTCTCACAGAGTATTTCTATTGCCACTATAACAAAAAAAAGGGGGCCCCATACAAGGAACATTTATTTTAAAGTTCGTAATCGAACAGCCAAGCTAAATACCCATTTATAGTTTAAAAATACATTAAGTGAAAGTCATATAAAAATACCTATATGTACAATGTTACTGAACCCTTCGTATGCAAATTCGACTCGCACTTAACCAGTATTTTTATTCACCTTTAACTATTGTATTGTGATTGCAATGAACAAAACACTTCAATTTTGAATATGACAATTTCGGTACCCACACAACATAATAAAATTATTTAATCAATAGTGGCTGCAAGTTTTCTTATGACTAGGTACTTGTGGCTTTGTTCACCCCATTAGAGATACGGGCGTGATAATATACATACATCTAATTTGGTCACTTTTGTAACAAAATTGGCATCTTTTATGTCTGTCGATATAAATAGTGATTTTTTCATATGCTTTTTTGCGAACAAATCTCTGAAAACGTGTTTTTATTCGTTTCTAAAATAAACGCACGCCATCACACTCAAAATATAATGAAAACCAGAAGGAAAATGCCAATATGTAGCGTTGAACCCAATTTACCAAGACTTCACTTAGGTAGGAAACTAAGCTCCACTCCGACACAAATAATTATGACTCCACGAAACTCGTACGTGAAGTAATTAATTTTGGCGTGGAAAACGCATCGTCTTCCAGGAAGGCAAACTGAAATGTAATTCATATTCATGTTTGTGGTTGCTTGTATATGACTAACCTGTATCAGAATTGATACAGGTTAGTATGAATTAATATATTGTGACATCATTACATTTCATAAAGAAGAATTACAATTACATGAAGCGCTCGTGGCGTAGCTTGCTTAGGCGTTCTTGATTGATCGTTAAAGTTAAGCAACGATATGCGCGGTCACAAATTGGGATGGGTGATCGCAAGTGGCATTACGAGCTGAACGCGGTCCCAGCTTTTAAGTCGTTAAGCCACGACAGAGGCTTAGCTTAGAAGATAAAACAAAAGACACATAATTTACAATACATATATATTTTTTATCCAAAGAAAATACAAAAGAATATTTGGCGGAAGCTAGTATCCTGGAAATGTTATATATCTTTATGTCTATGAAGACGTTTGAATGTTTGTGTTTCAATCACTACGTGAATGGGTATGAATGAAACAAGAAAATAGCATTCAGTTCCTGACTTGAAATTATAAGCGTAACCGCGGGCAGAAGCTAGTAAGCAATATTTGAAGCAAAATCTTACCCTGCAGCTACATTATCGTGATTCAGCGAATGTTTACCTTTGCGTCTTTGTCACTCCTAAGGCTACACCTGCCACTAGTTCGCAGAAGCCGGAGGTTAGAATAACATGATAGGACTTATTCAGTTTCAGGGTTTTCTGTGAATAGGTATACAAAGTATCAGATAAACATTTCCTTGAAAGGTACATACACACCACGTAAAATCACGCCTGTTTTCCATCAAAGTCAAAGTCAACATTTTTTATTTCTCAAAATCACTGGGATCACTTGGACACGTCTTAAATCTACGATGCATTTACACCTGTTCGTAACGCGACCAAGCGGGGAAGATACAGGCAAGAAACCACAATTGGACATTTTTTTTCAAAATGATCCCATTACAATCATGTTTGTAAAAGAAGTTGGAGCATTGTTCAGTCCCAAGCATTTTTGTCTTCTATTATAATCGAATATGTCTAATATTTTATGTTAAGTTTACAAAATGAAAATTCTCAAAGAGTATGGTGAACGTCTGTCAAACTATCAATCATATACAAGATGAATTGTACAGCGTCAGCAGGCAACTTTTGGCTACATAAACGGGACGCTGTAGAGCACGGGAGCCTTTTTTTAGAATGAGTAGGCTTAGGATGGCAAACCATCCTCTTAGCTTAGTCGGCCTTATCCACAGTTACGTAAGGTATTCAGGAAATAGTTTGAAGGACATCAGTACTGAATACGCTAGTGGAAGAGCATAAAATACCTTTAACTTGCTACTAATAAATTACGACTCGACACAAAGCCAAAAGGGAATGCATAGAAACTTCACTCAGTAACGTACGATCTATAGACCCAAGTATTTCAATAGAAATAAAATAGTCGGGGAAAATTCTAAACTTCCAAGCATAATGGAAATCTACTTACCTTGGTCACAGATTATACAGTATTACTTTATTGGTCCTCGAAAATCACACTTTTATAAATGCAAAGGTTTGTTTGAGTGAGTGTTTGTAAGTTTGTGAATGTTTTAGTAAAAAATAATGCTATTTATTTTTTAATTGAAACTTACACGAACTAAAATTGGAATAACTAATTAATGGCATGTGTTTTTCGAGAGCAATGTCGAGCGAAAATGTTTGTATACAGGATGTTCCAAAAGTAGTGTCAAGCGGAAGTTCAGAGATTGAGCACCCCTTGGGGTCCCCGAATCACCCCAATATATGCTTCGCGATTTTCGTAGTTTTCGAGTTATGTTTATCGTATTTTTTACAAACTTTGGCTTGCAATACATTATTGGTCACAGGGACATGGATTATTGAAATATATACATACAATATTATTATCACGCCCATATCCCTAGCGGGTCGGCAAAGCCAATGTTTTTTTGTTACCTCAAAGGGTGTATCTCTGCAATTCCGCTTGACAATATTTTTTGGGACTTCCTGTATAAATAAAATATTACATTTTTAGTAAAAAAATAATTATATCCTATTCAAAATCGGAACCCTAAATGTACACATTACTAGCTATTATTTCAGAGATCTATTTACCTACATAATAATGCTATGAAAACTACTAACTTATATGACATCAAAAAATATTCAGACACTCTATCAAACGTTTTTATTACCTCATTACACTCTGTAACACAAATAACGAGATAAAAATGTCATGGACAAAGGTATTATTTCTACCGAAAAAGTACTCGTTTCGTAAAACAAACAAACAATAATGAGACGCTCTGTGCGTTTCAGTTTTCAGTTGCTGGTAGGTAGTTCAGGTTTGACTGTATTCTCGCTTAAATAACTCCATTTACCTACATATCAGAAAGTTTATTTCATTAAATAACAATAAAAAATAATAATAAAAAAGCTCTTGGCGTAGCTTGCTTAGACATTTTTGATTGATCGTTGAAGTTAAGCAACGTTGTGCGCGGTCACAATTTGGATGGGTGACCACAAGGGCGAGCTGAGCGATTCCGTGCTTCGGAGCGTACGTTAAATTGTCGATCTCGGCTTTTAAGTCATAAAGCCATGACGGAGGCCTTCATGCGGCCTAAAAACTCCGTCACTAGAGTTGGCCACTAGCTCATACAAACTTACTTTTACATTAAATAATAATTCTTTATTCACTCAAGTAGATTTACTAGCATTATAATTATTTACTCCTCGTGAAACAGAGACAAGTTCTGTACCTACTTTGTATCGTAATCCTCAAAAGGCTATAACACCCAGAAAGTTATAAGCCTCAATCTTCCACCGCTGAAGTATTCTTACAAAATCGC
This sequence comes from Scotopteryx bipunctaria, assembly GCA_949320045.1. NCBI lineage: Eukaryota > Metazoa > Arthropoda > Insecta > Lepidoptera > Geometridae > Scotopteryx > Scotopteryx bipunctaria. The sequence continues at coordinate 2,959,064 of OX439450.1, read as the reverse complement.
CACTTTGCATACAAAACAAGTTTTCAGTTAAGACAACATAATCGCCGGGTCAGAACTTGGACTATCTAAGTACAGGACGAAAGTACAGAAATAAAATCTGCCTTCGTTTAACATAAATAAACATTTTCTAATTTTTAACTGCATCAACGGTTTTTCCTGTTTAAAAAATGTGTTCGCTTTAGGTATTTAACGTAGTCACAGGATCATTACTTTTCTACTGATTGAGAGTACTAAATTAGTTGAAAGAACATCAGGAAACAGGCATTTCGTAAACCCTAATGTTTGAAGACTGAAGTTTGAAGTGTCAAATGCACAAACAGAGTAATGGAAAGGTAATGACAGACACTGACAGAACCAATACTATTATGTTTAGTATTATTGGTTCTGTCAGTGTGTATGTAAGGTTAAACATTGCAAACGATTCAGTCAAACAGGCCAGCTAGACAAAAGAAACGGTACACCAATCTGTAGCGGAAATAACAATAGAATAGGAATGGCGTGTCCCGAGAATATCTCCTCCAAGGGTCACCGTTGATAACATAAAGACGGTGCACACAAGAGCGTCATAACGCGAACTGGCTTCTTTATCTACTCAAATCGTTGACAACGTTCCAACTCGTTTCGGAACAATGCTATTTTGAGGGTAGTTGTGTAACTTCTGCCTTATTTTGAGAAGGTACAAAGTTGTAATTCAGGCACGGGGGAGTTAATACCGTCGATTCATGGTTGTGGTGAGGTGAAACTTTAATGTCTGCGAACTTTCCGGGTTCTACGACATGGCGGTTTCCTTCGCCGTTTTGGTGTACCGGTACAGCAGAAGTTATTCGAACAGAGAAATCCATTGATTTTCAAATCATGACCTTAAAATATCGCCACTAGACCATCAAGGATCTAATTTTCGAGAAACAGATATAAAGTCACATAAAATAGATTTGTGATATTTTTTGACAGCTAATCGCATTATAAATAATAAATAACACCCAACAGCCACATACATAGTCCTGACCCCACGCTAGGAATCCCTGCGTCGTGGGTATCAGAAACTACGAGTACCATGGTACCACAATACCCAGACCCGGAAGAAATGTTTACAGATCATGCAAACATTTCTTCCGCAGCGGGAATCGAACCCGCGTCTCTTACGTCTCTGCCGAGCAATCGCCACCGAGGCCGTATTGTGATAATTATGTCTATTCCCCGTGAATCATGCTCTCTTTAATTAGTACAATGACGAGTGAAAATCCTAAAATCTAGAAAAAGACCGCGAGTTAAAGATACAGGAACTAAAATTCGACGCTTATCTTATGGAATTGTCCCAGCTCCACACAAAGGAACTAAAAGACATCCAAAAACACTTTGAAGTGAACTCGAAGATCGCTAAAGTTGAGACACCCATCGACTTTGTATTAAAATCCAAGAGTTCAACTCAAATTGAGTCAGAACATGTGAAAATATAACTGGGTTAAACTTATGTAAGTTGAGTGTGCGGTGGGATTTTCAACTACTTTTGGATATTCAAATGTTAAGGTAGTCATATGCTAGGATAATTCACACTAAAGTTAAGCCTCGGTTTCCCAGGCAGACGTTGCTGCACAGGGGTTCGTAATACATGCTACTCCAAATTTTAGGTGTTTAAAATAGGTCGGCTTCCTCTGGATACATAGTTTTCGGCGATCATATCGCGAACATATCTATCTTCTGAAATGAAACTAACACTATGCAAAAAACTGCATCGCAATATATTCAATAGTTATTGAGTTTCCGAGGTGCAAAAAACTATGGCAACTGCTGCAGCGCCCCCTGGTGGGCTATGGCCGTAAATAATATCTAAGAACCTTCCCTAAAACTACACCAATAGAATGCAAAAAACCGCATCGAAATCGGCTCAATATTTTTTGAAGAAAATCGTGACAGACAAACATACAACCTCTTAGGTCAAACGCATAATTTTATGCCTTTTCCGTTCTGTCGTGAGTAAAATATCTACCTCGGCGCAGAGTAACAATTGCTGAGAATGGTCATATTTTGTGATCTACCCAGCGCAGACCTCCTTGCTTTCTCCTACTTCATTTTTTGGCTCTACCTACTTTGTATGTTTTTTGTAACTCGTGTCTTTAGTTGTATATTTTTTCTTATTCTTACCCCCGAATACTCAAACGCATCTCAGAGTTGAGCACGTCTCAAGTGACGAGTTTTTGACAGATTTTTATCAAAAACTATCAATAAACCGTGATTTGAACGTGCTCAACTCTGAGTCGCGTTTGAGCATTCGGGGGATAGCTACTTACTTCTTTGCTGGACTGGAAGTAAAGAAAAAGCATAGAATGTGTCCAGCTGCTTCTTTCTCCGAGCATGTTGGCTATTTAGGTCGTGTCACTACTTCTTCCGAACAAGTGTGGCGAAAGGATTTAAAATGCGCCTCAAAGACTCCTTTCGTGCACTTGAAACATGTTTTCGAACTTTCTACGGTTCTATGACATGCCGGTTTCCTCAAGATATTTTCCACATAATTTTTTCGAAAAGAAAAACCCATTGGTGCATGACTGGGTTTGAACCCACGACCTTACGATTGGTAGGCTACTTCTACTGGACCACTAATGCTCACCAGAAAGTTCGGCTTACTAACATAGCCGAACTTTCTGGTAAGCACTGGTGTCTAAAATTTTCTATCCATCTGAAGAACTTAAGGAATACATCTTAACTTCAACTTAGCTCTATGAAGTAGAGTTGAAATACCGTTTCACTTAAACATAGCTCGGTGGCTTCAAGTTTAAGCTCCATTCTCGTTCCTGACAAATAAGCGATCCAAGTTAGAACGCGGGAATGGAGCTATAAAATCTCATATTTATGACCGTGCCCGCTGAAGGCAGATACGTTCTTTTTACCCAACTACAGAAAGTGAGTATTAGTCGTATATACATCTTTTCTTTGTGTCACTGGTTCAGAGCTCAGTACAACGATTCACTTATCATTACTTGAGAAAAAATATATCTTTACCCCTATTACCCGTTTCATAACCAGTCCATCACAAAACTAAAACTACCTACTACTACTACTACTAGTCGTCACTAGTTATTTCGAACCAGTGTGGTGAAAGGATTTAAATCGCGCCTCAAAGGCTTTCGTGGACTTGACACATGTTTTCGAACTTTCTACGGTTCTACGACATGACGGTTTCCTCACGGTGTTTTCTTTCACCCTTTGAGAGTACCGGTAGAACGCAGTAAAATCGAACGGTAAAATACATTGTTGCATGACTCGACCTTAGGATCGAAAGGCGGAAACCACCAGTACCACGCTACCACTAGACTGCCAGCGTACACTAAAACCTCCTTAAAATTGACAAATAAACAGTAGCTTTTAACAAGACTTTCCTTTACCTTTTTGTCCTTTTATGAGACAGGTAGTGGGCACTTAAACTGACTATTAATTCAGTGTCCCTTAAACTAAAACTACTTAGCTGAAGAAAACAATGAGGTATGAAGACATTTGCAAGCCCAAAAGCAAAATACTACTACTTCGAGTACTTTTTTTTTTAAATATGATGAAATGATTACAGTACACCTCAGTGGTGATGAATGGCGCTTCTAGGCGCTAACTAGACTTCATATTTACCTTTGGCCGACAACGGCGTTTGTACCACAGTTTCACGTTAGCTTCTTATAAAATGGCATAGCGCTGTAGTCATAATTTCTAATATAATAAAAAAACCTAGGCTTTTAGGTAATAAATTGAACCTTAATTTAAGTAAAATGAAATTCCTCCTTTTTGTGCGAAGATATAAATTCTACATTCTTTATATTCATACAAAGACATTGTTCTGGAGATTTGAGACTGGGTTACCTTGTACCTCGATTATTACTTATTTAAGTAAAAAATGAAAATAACCTCATCGCAAATCTTTTTAGAGAAGCTATAACTACGATACGTATGGCTTAGTTTCAAAGAATTATAGATATAGCAATTTTGTTAAATTAGCGTCATCAGTATAAAATGTGCTCGTTCAACAGAATTTGTAATGTTTACAACATTTCATAATTTTGAGTAAGCATGAACGTATGAACAAACCAATTTCAGTATCTCATTGAACTTTCTACCGAAACTACGAGGGTAGCAAATTTTAAATTTAGTTAAAATAATTTTCAGCAGTACGCTTAATAATAAACCTCACTAATTACGCTATAAAATTCAAAGTTCATAAACATAATAGATAACAGAAAGTTTGATAACAAAATTATAAATTTGAAACGCGTTAAAATTTAGCAATTTGACCAACCGAACCTGGACAAAGCTTTACTGAAAATTCGCAACAGTGGCTCTTCGCCTGAATGTAAAACTTTTGCAGGCTTTTTACCGCATGATTGCTTGGACGGTCAGCTGTGCAATTAAAATAAAAGTTTCGCGTGCTTTGAGCGTTGTTCTTAGAGGATTTCATCAGTTTATTCAGAGGAGCTTGGGAGGTTGACTGTTCACACTTTCATTTCCTGAATAAGCAGAGAAGCGACATATTCAAACGTTCTAAACTCGGCGGGTAAGCTACGATTACATAGTCCAAAGGAACTGACTAACTGATTACAACTGATTAGGCTTTTATTAATAAACTGGCTGCGTTAAATGCTAATAGCCATATAAGTAGGTACGTGTCATTGCTTAGTTTGGGGCTAGCTGGCGCTGCGTGAAATATCCACTAATATTTATATTTTATTATTTATTTCAGCATGAGACGTGGATTGGTAGTGACCTTGAAACTGCTAATATGTAGAGCGAGCTGAAATTCAGTTACTTCTTGTCGATAGTTGCTGGCAGACAAGACTAGTTTAATAAGAAGGCCTAGTAGACCATAATCTGATCAGAATGAAAAGGGCTGTAAACAGTAGAACTCTCAAGCGGTGAGAACAGGCTCATAGTGGGCTCATATTCCTGCAATTATAAATATAAGAGCGAGGGTAACGAATTACCTAACAATTGAGGAATACGAAAAATATAGTGAATAAACTTTAGCATACCTGCCTTTCGAATAGAAACGTTAGATAAAAGTGAGTTAAATGAATGTGAAAGAGACAGTGAGCCGGTTCAATTTGGCAAACAATCCTTTGAAATCAGATTTGCAATAAGTAAAACCAAACTACTGTTAGCCAAAAATGGGCCGTTGAAATGCGAACGCTGGGTTAGAAAATATTTAGGAACAACCTGCAGCCAATCTATTTCAAAAATGAGAGCTTTACTGCTGTACAGTATCGAGGCTGTGTTTGTGCCCACAACGTCACTTACAATGGCAGACACGCATTGCACAGTAGCAGAAATTGTGACAATATTACTTCTACTATTAAAATCAAGTAAATTATATTAAAAAAAAAATCAAAATAAAAAAGTCTCTTCCATGAGGACCCCCTTAATTTATTATTTTATTATTATATTTGTAAAAATCGATAATTTAAGATCGTTTGATAAAGAAATACCTAGGTACACAAAATACACAAAAAAATGTGCGAAAAGTCACTCGACCCATCCATTTACTGACCGCCCCTAGTTTTGCTTAGCTTCAATGATCGATTACGAATGTAATCTAAATTAAATACTAAAATTACGATTACGAAAAACGGGGCCCCTTTTATTTCATTTTAAAAAATTATTGTTATTTTAATTTTAAAAGTTGTTAATAGGGTCCCGTTGACACTCTTCAGGTACGGAACCCTAAAAATTACCTGTACCAACAAAAAGATGCAAGAATTACGCCTTAAACGTTGCTATGATTGTTTCCTACACCACAATTTCGTCAGTTTCAACTCGTCTCATTATGAACCCTTTGGAAGACAAACACACTTATTATAATGAGCCCATTTGTAGTGTAAGTACATAAACGCCAGTGCGGTTAGCTCGTGAATTGATATATTATGTAAATCGTTGTTTTACGCAGATTCTTAGTTTCAGTTGCAAATTGAAATCATTTTTATCACAAGTAAATAAAATAAATAAACGCTTTACGAGATATCAACACGTTTAAGTAAACCGACTAAGTTATTTTCATAAACAGATTTTACCAACCTAGTAAGAAGAGTACCGATATGAATCACGCATGCAACTAAAGCCTACCATCTATAGTAGATGATTTATACAGCGTCAGGAGGCAACTTTTACCTTCCCAAACGGGACGCTGTAGTGCCCGGGACAAATTAAGATGGAGTAGGCTTGCTCAGCACCTATTCCATCCTCTCAGCTTAGTCGGCCTTGTCCACAGGAAAGACATGGTCAATACGTGCGGAGCTGACTAAGCCGCGGGTTTCCTCACTATGTTTTCCTTCACCGTTTAAGAGTACCTACTGGTATAGTGCACAATTTTTTCGCGCAGAAAAATCCATTAGTGCACGACCGGGTTTGAACCCACGACCTTAGGATCGGTAGGCGGGGTCACTACCAACTAGACCACTAGTGCTGTCGCGCATACAAACAGTACTGGTATAGCGCACATACATTATTCGGACAGAAAAATCCTTTGGTGCACGAGTTGAACCATAATATAAATAGCAATATTCATAGCGCTAACTTTTTCTCCCTGTAGGTACGTTGAAACCCAACAGCTGAAACCCAACCTGAAATATGCTTCGTATATTTCCTTACCGCATTGTACCCCGTGATTTTACTTCAGTTTGTGTTTCAGCTAGTATTTGACAAATGTTCAATTCCAGTTTCCACACCTGCCTTGAGTTGTTTCGAAGGAATACTGCTATTTCAGCGTACATTATGTGTTATAAGAGCACTGGTGGTCTAGTTGGTAGCAACCCCGCCTTCCGCTCCTAAGGTCGTGGGTTCAAATCCGTTCGTGTACCAATGGATTTTTCTGCGCTAAAAATTTATGTGCACTATACCAGTACTCTCAAATTGTGAAGGAAAACATCGTGAAGAAACCCGCGGCTTAGTCAGCTCTGCACGTATTGACCATGTTTTTCCTGAGGACAAGGCCGACTAAGCTTAGAGGATGGTATAGGTGCTGGACAAGCCTACTTCATCTTAATCCCTTCATCTTCATCTTCATCAATCTAATCATCTTAATAATTCATCCCAGACACTACAGCGTATGTGTAATAAAATGTAATAAAATAACTATCCAGGATAATCTTTGTGCCATTCTGGTTATTTTTAACCACTCCAAGATTTTGTTCTTCAATTATATTTTATTGAAGAACAAAATCTTGGAGTGGTTAAACTATCATCATCATTGAGAGAAGAACGATTTTGTGCTGCTAACCACGACATTACAACGTCATTAATTACATGATTAACTGATCTTCTCTTCTCTCTTCTTAATGTTCTCACAAAACATAGACTGATAAACATTTATTTATTTATTCTGCAAAAATTACAACACCCTAACATAAATATGTTATAAAACAAAAAAGAAACTTAAATTTAATTAGTTGACCTACCACTGTTTGGTAAACAACAACATAAATAATAACCAACTTCTCGATACGATGAAAGCTGCGAGCGATCGCTAGTTCCCAGTAAACAAACAATCACCAGATTAAACAAAGCGAAGGAACGACTTCATTCAAAGCGTTATCAAAAGAGCTGATTGTATAAAACGGTCCAACGCAAATAGGCTAGACTCAATGTCCCCGAAACCGGGGTCTGTTTGCTAAATGAACCATCCGTTTTTAGAAGATTATTTTGGGACTTTAGAGCTGTTTTGAACACAAGCTCTGTAGTCTTTTCAACGGGATTATTATAACGGGTTATTCAATAGCTCCGAATGTATATAGTTTCCTGTGGATAAGGCCCACTATGCTTCTCTAAATAGTAAGTAAGGCGAATAACAGCCTAGTTCTTCTAACTTTCGAAACTTCTCTGCTGGACTAGGAGTAAAGAAAAAACATAGAACGCGTCCAGCTGCTTCTCTCCCCGAGCATGTCGTAAAAGCCGACTGAGGGATAATATTCTCCAACATGATGAGATACAATAAGCAAGTATTCTCAAGGAGGGTTGACGTCAGGCAGGCCACCGGTCATAAAACACCTTAGCCAAAACTCTTACAGCATGATCCTGTCAGTCGTCGTCTCTGTCTCTTTCATACAATCTATCAACCTTTTCTTTGACCTAATTTCTACCTCTATATCCAGCCACATTCATAACTTTCCTCGTAACATGACTTTCATCTTTCCTCATGACATGCCCCTAACATGTTTTACGTACCTACCTAAGTATACTCCAAGTTTCATTCAAATCCGTTCAGCCGTTATGGAGTGATTATGGCATTATCCAAACTTTCACATATCCTTACATTTTTATAAAAATATTATTAGTACTTACTCGTATAAGTAATTCAAGCAATATGGCTTAATAAAGGGGAGGAGCCACCCGTGGGTGAAATCCGGGCTATGATGATGATGAAGTACATCCATCTTTAGATTTTTTTAACAATTCCATTTTGTTTATTATCTCAGCGAATCTCTTTGGAATTTCTTACTTTCTCTTAACGTATTGTTATTTTTTGTCAATTTCCTTTATTACACATTCCCGCGTCTGTAATGTAGCTGGGCCATTAGGAAATAACTTGATGCGAAAATAAAAGCATTGAAGTGGTACCATAGAGCTGTAATAGTTGTCGCGGAAAAGTTTCTCTTCAGGAAGCCTCAAATTAACCATTACATTGCAGTACTCGCACACAACCGACAACTACGAAAGAAAGAAAGAAAGAAAGAAAGAATATATAAAAAAATATTTTAACACACATAAAATTTACATTTACTATCTATTCATTACCAGCTGATCCTGCGAACTTCGTACCTACCCCGTCTTAAAATTAATAATGCAAATTTTCAAATGTTTCATTAGGTAGTTTTATTCTGCTATTCGGTGCGGAGACAAATCCATTTTTAAAGACAAATCTAATAAATCAAAAATCATGAAATGGGTCCAGCTAGAGGTCTTAACCCACAGCCCTGCAAGAAAAAGAGCTGCTGACGACCCTATTGATATTCATGAATGACATTGTCATGTCAATTAACAAATTTGTATAAATATCAAATTAATGTCTTGTCATAAATTAATGTAAAAGATATACTTATGCGTTATCCTGGTTATCCTTTTACATCCTTTCATTCTCATTTTTTAGGTTATTTTTTAGTTTTTAGTGGGATAAGTGAAATGATGATGATGATGTCTAATAAATCTCAAATCAATATTGATAACAATACTTTTTATTCGAACTGACATGCAGAATTCATTCAACCTTCCAAGAGATATTAAATTCCAACTCAACGTCATAGAGTTCAAATTCCAGTGACGCAAGCCTGTGAATAGCTGAGATCCTTTTCTGGGAGTTTCTAAATATTTGACGGTGGATATTAAAAGCAAATGCTTGTTGGGAATTTCTGAGAAAGCGCTAGAAGAAAAATCTAAGATTCACATATTTTAGGACATAAGTCGCTATACCAATACTCCCAAACGGTGAAGGAAAACATCGTGAGGAAACCCGCGGCTTAGTTAGCTCCGCACGTATTGACCATGTCTTTCCTGTGGACAAGGCCGACTAAGCTGAAAGGATGAAATAGGTGCTGGGCAAGCCTGGTTCACCTTAATTCGTCCCGGGCATTACAGCGTCCCGTTAGTGAAGGTAAAAAGTTGCCTCCTGACGCTGTATAAAATAATCATCTAGGTACTATAGATGGTAAAAAAAGGCCTTATCGGAGACATACATAAAAACAAACATAGAACCTGCTATTTTTGAATTTGGTTACTCAAACTCAACGCGGAAAAAGTTGCAGGGCGTTCGCTTAGTTTTTCGTAATTTTTCTTACGACATCTCTCAATGAAGTAATCACATTTTGTTACAAAAATCCCATCATCGTCAACAAAGGTCAAAAGCCAATACCCGTTGATCCCCGCAATCCAATTTCTAGATCTGATGGCAGGGTCTTTATATCGCGGCGATGTGTCCTTTGCACACAGATTTGAAAATCAGAAAGCTAACTTTGTATTGTTGTACCCATTTAGGAAGGGTTTCATACCATTGTATTGTACCATTGTGCCTACATTAAAAATGTTTCTTGTATGGGACCACTTTCTTTTACTTTTATTATTTGTTGTTTTAGTGGCAATAGAAATACGCACTCAGTGAAAAGTTTTACTCTCTGCCTCTTACAGTTCATAAGATACAGACGCTGACAGACTGAAAGACTGACGGACAGCGAAGCTTAGTAATAGGGTCCGGTTGGCACCCTTTGAGTACAGAACCTTAAAACACTACCTAAGCATGATTTTTATAAAATACTAGCTGCCGCCCGCGGTTTCGTTCACGTGGTACCCGGATTAAAAATAGCTTATGATGTTAATCTAGCACATGTACTATTCCAAGTACATTCAACAACGTACATTCCAAGTTTCATTCAAATCCGTTCAGCCGTTTAGGTATGAGGGAGTAACAAACATCCATATATACAAACTTTTGCGTTTACTTATAATATTAGTAGAAAGTAAGATTATACATAATGTATTTCCAAAAAAAGTAGGTATATAAGTATTCTATCAGCTATTTTTATCCGGGTACCACGCGAACGAAGCCGCGGGCTTCAGCTAGTACATAATATTACAACGCAATATTAATATTAACGTCGGCAGCCTTTTGGGGACCTTACCTGCGGTCGGTGATCTGAGCTCTGTTTTCTATCTGTAGGCGAACTTAGATAGAAAACTGAGCTCATTTTTATTTCTTATTATTATACCGATTACCTAAAAGTTTTTAATTTTGTTGTAGTTTGTCTTTGTAATTGTGTTTACACAAATAAACAATACCATATTACAACAATCAGACCCGGAAGAAATATTTGCGGAACATGCAAAAAATTCTCCCGCAGCGGGAATCGAACCCATTTCGCCACCATGTCTGTCAGTGTGTGTTCTGATGCTGTTAAACTGTGGGATATCGCCTTCGCCAGATGACGATGGGCGTAAACAAAACACTTTATTAGCTCGGATTGGAACTATCGCTTAGTATTGGAGACGAAACTAATATAGCCGATATTAAACAAACTAATTGTGTGGAAATGAAAGCTCGTTACGTTTGCTGTTTTAATTTGAAAATAATGTTGGGTTTGATAGCTTTGTTATTATGGTAAATCGATTTCAGGTTAATTGGGTATTTCATTACGAGTAATTAGATACTTACGAACAGTAAATTGTTTTGGTATTAATTATATACTGAAGTAACATGGATTACATTTTTTTTTAATTCTAATATTTCTGATGTTCCTAGACTGTTTTTATTATCATTTTGGTCTAAAACTGGGCATAAAAGTCTGTTTTTTTTGTTTTAAATATGATTTTGCACTGAGATACTGGGAAAACCATAAACAAAACAGGAAAACCAGCTATCACGCATTTAAAATGCCGTATTCATAGCATCCGTAAATAATAAAATGTTTATTACTCTCTCGATCTTTTTGCTTTGTCATAAAAATGTATCTAAATTCAAAGGGCCTCCAATACCTCTCTCTCGGGAAATCTGCAAAAAAAACTTTATATCGGCAGGATACTTATTAGCATAAAATTGAATAGGTAAATGAACAAAGTAAAATAATTGTAAACAAGCTGAATTTTTTTATAAAAGTTAAAAAAATATTGGATAACGCGTTGGTCATAACTTAAATTGGTTTTATATAGAATAAAGCAATTTGAGTTTGAGTATTTTAAACATGAACTTTTTTAAACATGAACAAAGCTTGTACTATGGGAACCAGATGGCTGATAGAAAACTTATCTAGATACTTTTGTATTGTAAATACATACTTATAATACATAATACTACAACACCCAGACTTGATGTTATTTTTGTTGACATGATGAGAACAGTTATTCCCAAGGAGGGTTGACGTCAGGCAGGCGGCCGGTCATAATACACCTTAGCCAAAACTTTTACAGCATGATCCAAGGATCATGCTGTACAGACCCCACATTGAGTGAGATAAGGGCAGGAAGATGATGATGATAGACAGAGTTAATTTCGCTTATAGTTTATATTATAGTATGGATATTATTGTTACCTATACATTCATACTTTTTTAACCTGTATCTCCCCGTTGCTGAGCAAAAATCTCCTCCAAACTCCACAGACCATCTCATATAACATTCCTAATACAACGTATTAAATAAAATACTCATCAGCTCTCAAAGTTATACCACAAAGATTAAAAATTAAAGCAATCACGACCCCGGAACATCGCTTCGTGCTAAAACTCCTTAAAATAAATTTAAATACGTCAGCAGTTCAAAATTCATTTCGTTGAATAATTTTCTTGGCGCTTTGAGTTACCCTCTCAGAGCGGTTGAGAATTGTCTTCGGCTAATTAAAGTGTTACAATCAAAATTAAATCAAGATTTTTTTGCTATTCTTAACATTGATTAATGAGATAAAAAATACAATGAATACAAGTATTGACAAATATTATTTTATAATATGTTTTTACAAAAAAAAGCATAAAAGTAAGTACTTATTCTATCAGCCATCTGGTGTCTATAATAGTACAAGCTTTGCTTAGTTTGGGTCTAATTTTCCGAAATGTATTTTTATTGCTAAATTAAATTGTAAAGTTATGTTGGTAATTGTAATCAGTACAGCCAATAATTTATTTGACTCCTCATCAGGACAGCACACAAATAAAAATTATATAATCAAAATATTTGAAGATTGATTTTCGGATAAAGTGAACTTCAAGGAATACTTAAAAAGCTGTATAGTGCACCGATTTGTTCCGCGAAAACATGACTTTGACCAAACCTTTGTATCAGTTTCCAAAACTATTTACTACCTATTAATGTAAAACTTATTTTGTCTTATTATTGAAGTATAATCATTATGTGTCATAATTTTATTATGTCCTGTAATTCTGTTGTTTTACCTCAATAAAATAAAATAAGGCACAGGTAAGTAATAACGATCTAACAAAAAAAAACAAGCTTTTACTACCTCAATATCTACACTACAATTAAATGTGTGATTTCGATTTAAAAAAACAAATGCCAAGGTGAGGTGATCGTTTCGTAATTTGACCATCCTGCTTCCTACAAATATTATAAATGCGAAAGTTTGTGAGGATGTGAGGATGTGACGATGTTTGTGCCTCAATCACGCCGTAACGGCTAAACGGATTAGAATGAAACTTGGAACATACATAGCATGTGTGCTCGAATTTCATTTATAGGCTACTTTTTATCTTGGTACCACGCGAGCAAAGCCACGGGTGAAAACCAGTTGACCATAAACTATAAGTTTACAGATGGAAAGTTACAAAGGAAACAACCAAACGACAACAAACATAGTGTAGGCTATTATGCCTAATTTATTGAATTATAAACATAATGAATCACAATTATACTCACATGTGACATACACAAAATACATCGAAATCAAATAAATTAACATTAATTACATCTCTTCAAAATATAATAACGACATCTTCCACATCGGTTCTAGACCAAGGAGTATTTTATCTTTCTACCAAATAAATGAGGTTTGTGATAATGTTTAGCGGCAATACTGAGTAGTACTTAATCTGTGACAACGCATAAGGCAAAGAGGTAGGTAAAACATACGTAAACTAACAATAGATAACCTCGTACTAGAAAAGCAGCATGTTGATAGATAGATAGATAGATAGATAGATAGATAAACTCTTTATTATGTATAACAACAAAAAAAAAACAAGAAAAAACAAAAAACTAAGGTACTAGAAAAAACAAACAGATATACATAAACGGCGGTCCAGCGGCGGCTTCCAGACAACCTTGGCATGGAGAGGATCGAAAAGAAGAATGGGCGATAAATAAATATAATAGTTTATGTACCTAATTAAATATCTTATCTAATTAATATATGATGAATCTAAACATTTCGAAACCATGTTGTCAAGTGCACAAAAGGAGCTTCTTTGATACACTTCTTCTTTCAAACCATCAATATCTTCCTACCCTAATACATACCTACATTATCACGCTAGTATCCCTAAAGGGGTGGGCAGAGTCACAAGTAATCATAGAAGAACTTGCAGCCACTCCCGTTTCACAGTCCCGAGATGGATATGATGAATCATGGTGACAGGTGATCAGCCCATTGCCCATATTATTATTATTAGCAGATTATAGATATAAAAGAAATTATTCTAAAAAAAAACTATCTTCTTCTTGTGTGCGTCTCGCAACCACGAAGGTAGCTCGCAACATGCCCTACCCCAGTGTTGCTAGTAGCACTCATTAGCTAACGGAATTCTAGCGAGGCGCGCAGCTGCGTCATTACCCTAGTTATAGTCTTTTCTTGTTGTGGTTTATATGAAATCCCAGTAAAAAATATTCAAAATATTTAAAATTTGTTTCGAGATTCTCTTTAGGATAAAAATGTTCTAAAAACTATTAAGATAATGTTTTTGTTACGTTAGATTGCTTTCAATTTCGCCTCTAACGGAACGTAACTTCCTCTTACATTTAATAAGATGATGATTAACCCTAAGCCTGTGCACCATTAAATGTGAAATACTACTCATTAAGAGAAGGAAGGGGCTTGAACAATGTTTCTCAAACTAGCAGCACAAAGTGATAAGAGGTCAAATTTGGACAATTTTTGGTAAAAATCTATTAAATTGTGAACTAATCAAGTGTTTTCTTTCATGAAAACATGATTGTTCAGCAGTAAAATAACAATTTTGATTATACTTTTCGGCGTAAAATATTTAAAGCAAATTCTAGGTAATAGTACTAAATTTGATTTTTTAATGTCCTTTGGCTGGAACTATTTTAAATGAATGTTAGCTAGAACTAGACATTAATTAATTAATTATCGGTTTTCCATCTACGATTTTAATAGCTTTTAATCTATTATTTTTTATTAATCTTTCGTGTGACAACTCACAAGATAAATGTTATCCGAAAGAAGTTAATGTTTGTTTTTTTTTTTGTTTTTCTGTCAATTTACGAGTATTTATTGAAACTAGTTTTAACGGAAAAGCTATTTCTGATAAAACTAGTTTATTGTTTTTACTCTAGTAGTATTTTATTGTTTACCTACTGTTTGTTTTTTAAATCGACAACTCCTAATATCAACAAATTAAAAATAAAAACGAATGTTTTCCTTATTAGCAAATCATTTATGTGATAAACAAAATGACAAAACAAATACTGACTAAACTTACGTTATAAAAATGCTTCTATAATAGTTTTGATGGACCTATATGGGCGATGGACTGATCACCTATCACTATGGTTCACCATATCCATCTTGGGAGTCTTGGATCAGAAGTGGCTGCAAGTCTTCTTATGATTACTTGTGGTTCTGCCCACCCCGTTAGGGATACGGGCGTGATAATTTGTATGTATGTATTTAGTGGTCTGAGAGCACTGGTGGGCTATTAACAGACCAGCCTTCTGATCTAAGGCCGTGGTTTGAAATCTGGTCATGCATCAATTTTTTCTGTTCAAAAAATTTTAATATGGAAGAAAGAAAAACAAAAAAAAGAAAAAAATTCTATAGAATGTAAAACCTGACCAAGGAAAACATTTGAGAAACACTGTTCTAAGAGCGCCTTTGGCCAGATGAATTCTTTTCCGAGCAAGTGTTTGCTCTTAGAATCTGCGGCGCGAAATGAAAGTTTATTGTGCAACTAGTATCCGCTGTGGCTCTTCTCGTAAAGTACCTACTCAGGTAAAAAGGAGTCTATTTAATATAAATAAATAATAAATAAATATTTATGGACATTTCACACAGCGCCATCTATCCCCAAACTAAACAAAGCTGGTACTATAGAAACAAGATGACTGATAGAATACTTATATACATTTTTTTTTGTAAATACATACTTATAATACATAGTATTGAAACACCCAGACCCGGAAGAAATATTTGTAGATCATGCAAACCTTTCTCCCGCAGCGGGAATCGAACCCGCGTC
Source organism: Scotopteryx bipunctaria (assembly GCA_949320045.1). Classification (NCBI taxonomy): domain Eukaryota; kingdom Metazoa; phylum Arthropoda; class Insecta; order Lepidoptera; family Geometridae; genus Scotopteryx; species Scotopteryx bipunctaria. Next base: position 2,943,132 of record OX439450.1, on the reverse strand, counting down.
TCTTGCGTCTCAGTCGAGCACTCGACCGCCACGCCACCGAGTTCGTCCTTTGTTATTCCAGGTTATTATTGTGTGTATTCAAAGTTTCAGCCAAATCCATTCCAGGCGTTACGGAAATAAGTAAAACAAAACTACACAAACTTTCAGTACATATTTTCATTTTAGCGTGATCTTGAACAGTCAGTGTAGAAAAGGTGCTTATGAGGTCAATGACTGCATTGGCCCGACCAAAGTTCATTCAGACATTATAAATCTAGCAGATCGATTGAAAGCCTCGAGGACCGCAATATCTAAGGCTGGTGTAAACGGGTAAAGCAAAAATAGAGTCAACTAACATAGGTACTACTTTACCGATTCCAAGTACACTACCAAAACTGGTAGTAGAGTAACTGGTAGTGTTTGCACGTAAATTTTTATTTCCTTAGTAGAGTAAAATTAGTGTATTCTAGAACCCCTTTGTATGAAACCGTAAAGAAAAACGCGCGCTCACGCAAGTAAATCTGAACGTGTTTTACTCTGCTATACATACACATGGGTCCAGTAGGCAGTGAAGTGCGCGATAGAGTAGATTGGACGTCGGGTGAGGAAGGCAAGTGGTAGAGTAGCTTGCCCACGGTATTAGCTACTCTACTCTTGCAAATTTGAGGATTAGTTAGTAGGATAGTCAGTACTATACCGTGCTACTATGCCGGTTACTCTACCCGTGTATAGCAGGCTTTATGGTTTAGGCTATGCGTATTATCAATCAGTCAGTAAACTAAGAGTTTTTTATATCTATTTAGATAAATAAACTGTGTACCAGTATTATTAACGCAGAGAATTTTGTACTAAAAAATAACTTCACCATCAAGGTTTTATTGAAGCAATATCAAAAAAATTCAAAGACTTTTTTCTTCCTTTATCCTCATGGGAATGGTGACAGCTTTTATTTTTCCATGAGAAATAAAGTCAAAACACGTTATTATATTACAGAGAAACTGCTTTGATGTCTCACAAATTGAAGATTTACATCATCATCTCAGTGATTACCTCGGGAGGCGCAGTGGGTTCGATTCTCGCTGCGGGAAAATGCTTGCATGTTCTACATGTATTTTTGAACAAATATCAGTAAATAAAATCTTTGAGGACTTTTCACACAACACCATCTAGCTCCAAAGCCAAAATTAAATTAAATATTTGTTTTATTAATGTTTTCTTAAGTGTTTGCATGTTTTGCAATCATTTCTTCCAGGTCTGGATGTAGTGGTCCTCAATGGTACCATGGTACTCGTAGTTCTCTGATACCTACTATACAGGGAATCCTAATGTGGCATCAAAACTATGTATTGGATGTCATTTATTTATCTCTCTCTTTCGTTCCTATTTTACAAAAATCAATATGTTCCTCTCTTTACTTCCAGCTCAGTGGTAATCATGGCCGAATGGAAATGACTCAAAAAACAACGTTAAAAATAAACGAATGATAGTTATGTTAATTTTGATTTGATCCTACATTAAACGAGAAAGTCCTGAATAAAAATTGTTCGATCTAACATAAAATAAAAGCACGCTAACAGAAAATACAGATTCATTTCTAACAGCTTTTAAGGTAAACGAATAAACCTCTGAACTTTGTATCTTTGACCTCATCAAAGGATGACACAAGGGACTATTGAGCAATCAAAATATAAAAGGAAAAATATTGTACTGTTGATTGCAAAAGTAGTTTAACAAAATAAGTGACAGCTGCAAAAGTTGCTTCATAAACATTATAACCAAATACAAAATAATGTCTTAAAAAGCAGAAAGCTTTTCGTGGCACTAGTTCTTTTGAACCAGTGCAGTCAAAGAATTTAAAGTGCGCCTCAAAGGCTCCTCTCGATATTTTCGAACTTTTTAGGTGCTACAAAATGCCGATTTCCTTCACCGTTTGAGAGTACTAGTATAATATTAGATAGCGCACATACATTTTTTGAGCGAAAAAATCCATCGATGCACGACCGGATTTGAACCCATGATCTTTAGATCGGAAAGCAGGGTCACTATCACGACCACAAGTACTCTCTAAATGGCCCTTCTTTATGTTGTCGACCCATCGCAGAGTTGGATGACCTCTACTTTTGTGTCCATTACTTATGTTTTAATGCTGTCATCCACAAAAAAGCTTATACGAGGCGTGCTTTAAGCACTAAATGATAGTTTATGAATGATTTCATGTAGGTAAGTACTTTATTCTTTGACCTAACGCCAATGACCTTGCAATATAATGACACATCAAATTTTAATGTAATTTATCTTTCAACGAAACGTCAGTAATTTTGTTTTGTAATCTACATTGTATTTACGAGGGTGATTGTACTGGAAAACAAATCATTTTTGCAATGAAGCCTGTTTTCATAACGTGTTCCCGAGTTTTATTGTTTCAAATATTTGCATGGAAATAAGCGAAGGCAGTGTTTTAGTGCGCGGGATATTATACTTTATTTTCTTGTTACGTTCCAGGGAATAAAATGGAATACCTACCTATACAATCATAGAAGGATTCAATTCCCAGTACCTAGTATTATACTTTTCTGTGCTAAGCCTACACTTATAGCACAGTACAGTTAAGTATGAGTTCTAGTAGTCACATGAAGCGCTCGTGGCGTAGCTTGCTTAGTCGTTTTTGACTGATCGTTAAAGTTAAGCAACGATATGCGCGGTCACAAATTAGGATGGGTGACCGCAAGTGGCATTACGAGCTGAGCAATTCCGTGCTTTGGAGGGCATGTCGGTCCCGGCTATTAAGTCTTTAAGCCATGACGAAGGCCTTTAGGCGGCCTAAAAACTCCGTCACTAGAGTTGGCCACTAGTTCATACGAACATACATACATAGGTACATAATAATAGTCACATTGTGCTTTATGTCCAATTTCTATGTTATACTCGCCGTTAGTAATTGTTGTTAATAATAATAACTTAGTCGGAAATTATAAGAAATACCCTAAAAGAAAAACAAACTTTTTGACCCACTTTGTGTAGAATCCACTGGAGCAGTTCACAATTAGATCAAAAGTATACATAAAACAATAAGTATTAGAATCTTGTTCTTTCGTAGTTCTGTTGTTCTTTGGCTTTCAATTTATTTCACGAAGTGATTTAATAGAATTCTAATACCGGAACATCCACTTTTCTCAAGATTCAATATCCCTCGAACTTTATAGAAATTAAATAAACTTTAGTTAGAAGTTAGGTACTTGGTGTCTCGTAGATGATAATCTGGCCTTGAAAGTGATTTATGTTTAGTTCCAATATTCTACAAATAGACGACTAAGCGTTCATTACCATGACAAAGTTCTTACCTATCAAAAAGTGCCATACATTTTTTGACATATCTATAACAATGATATAAATAAAACCAGTCAATTGGGAGTCGGATTCGCACGCGAAGGGTTTCGTACCATCGTACATTAATAAAGGAAAAACCTTTATATAGGGTCCTATAGGGAAACCTTTGTAAATGGTCCCTTTTTATTCTATTTTTATTATTTGTTGTTATAGCGTATACAGGGTGACAGGAATTGCCAAAAAAACAATATTGCTATGGTTATGAAAGATATCTGTCATTTGTTTGTAGAATATTGGAACCAGACATTATTTCAATGCTGCGTATCACTCGTTATTTCAAAGCCACCACACATCCACAAGGTCATCGATATTTAGGGTGACAAAAACAAGTGGTATAAGCGAATTCCTTACAGAATGGCTAAGTTATTATATAAAGCTACATTATACAGGTCATAGAGGGTGTCATACAGGGTGACCAAAATAACTGGTACAAATGAATTCTTTACAGTGGCTCCCGTTCCTTCTAAATTACCACACATCCACAAGGTCATCGTCATACAGGGTGACAGGAATAAGGTAGTACGAGCAAACTCCGAGTTTATTTGTATGTTTGTATTTAATTCTAATATTATGAGGACGCTCAGAACTCTGAAGATTAGTTTACATACTCTGCATGAATGAACATTGTTTTGATACGAAGACTCTGTTTACGACGGAACCATTATTTTTTATATCATTAAATGAATGAATAATTTAATTAATTAAAGTCGGACCGGGAAACGAAGTGTACGGCTTCCTGTATGATGAGCCGATGGTGTTGTAAAGATCGCTGGTCGTAGGTGAATGGAGGCAACACGAGTCACTGTTACAATCGTATTTGACGACCTCGGCACGGGTTCGATTCCCGCTACGGGAGAAATGTTTGTATGTTCTGCAAATATTTCTTCTGGGTTTGAGTGTTGTATTATTATGAATTACTAGCTGCCGCCCGTGGCTTCGCTCGCGTGGTACCCGGTTAAAAAATAGCTTATAAATGTTAATCCAATACATGTACTATGTTTAATCCAAATTTCATTCAAATCCGTTTAGTAGTTTTTGCGTAAAAGAGTTACTTATACATACGTACAAACTTTCGCGTTTATAATATAAGTACCTAATTAGTAAGGATCAGTATGTATTTACAAAAAAAAGTCTATAGGTATTGTATCTTCTGGTGCCCAAAGTACAAGCTTTGCTTAGCTTGGGGCTAGATGGCGCTGTGTGAAATGTCCACAAATATCTTACTTATATTATAAAATAAAAAAGTATTAGTTTGCTTAAAATTACCGGCGTAAAGCTCAAAACGCAACGATAGCGCGTACTAATTTTACCTGTGCTGCCATCTAGTATACATTAATTTATTTTAAAGATCACTTGCGTTGCCAGAGGGAGCTGAGGTTGAGTTCAGGTAACTCTTGGCTTTTCAGGCGCCATCTTGACGGGACTGCATTAAATCGGCAACACTAAATCTTAAGCAGATAGAAATAGGCTAGTGATGATCAACTATAATCGAATACAAGTCTTACCATAACCAATGTGTTGACAACATTCTTAAACTTGTTAACATTCCCATAACTTATTACTTGTAAACATCAGTCTAAATATATAAGAGTAAACTGATACATTACTGACTGAATGACTGACAATCAACGCATAGCCTAAATCCAAATCTTGTGTATACCTAAAACAGGATCATTTTTGGTTAAGGAGGTGGGCGTTGGTAGTTACGTCACAGTATTTCTAAAACTACTGTAGCTATCATCATCATCATCTTCCTGCCATTGATGGCCTCGGTGGCATGGCGGGCGATTGCTCGGCGGAGACGTAAGAGGCGCTGGTTCGATTCTCGCTGCGGAAGAAATGTTTGCATGTTCTGCAAATATTTCTTCCGGGTCTGGGTGTTGTGGTACCATGGTACTCGTAGTTTCTGATACCCACGACACAGGGAATGTATGTACGACCCTAGTGTGGGGTTAGGACTATGTATGTGACTCTTGGGTGTTATTTATTTATTATTTATTTACTATCCCACTCTATGTGGGGTCAACACTAGTTTTGACTAAGGTGTTTTATGACCGGCCGCCTGCCTGACGTCAACCCTCCCTGGGAATGTGAACTCTCCTTGCTTATTGTATCTCATCATATTGGAGAGGATACTGTCCCTTAATCGACTTTTACGACATGCACGACGGACAAAGTCGCTGGACGTTACACTAGCAGGATCAATTGCCATAACTCATGTTGTCGCTCGTATTTCGTTTTAATCGAACACATTATGATAATTGTAGCCATTATAAATGCACATAATGATTACGGTCGGTCAAGGTCACTGTGTTTGTTTGTGAAGTAGAAAGAGTATTGCATTCGGTTTGGTCATAGCTTTAGCTGGTCTGATAGATCAGACCAAGTTAATTTATCGTGCGCATCTTTGTATGTATGTATATTATCATGCCCGTATCCCTAATGGGGTGGGCAGAGCCACAAGTAGTCATAAGAAAACTTGCAGCCACTCCTAATTCAAAGTCCCAAGATGGATATGGTGAACCATGGTGACAGGTGATCAGCCCATCGCTCATATAGGTCCATCAAGTTGGAGAGGATACTAGGTACTCCTTAGTCGACTTTTACAACATGCTCGGAGAGAGAAGCAGCTGGGCGCATTCTATGTTTTTTTTTCTTTACTCCCAGTCCAGCAGAGAAGTAAGTAAGTAAGCATCTTTGTATGTGTCAAATTCTATTTGTGTAGCTTTTAAAAGTTACTCTTTAAAAGCAAGATTCCTAAAATAATATTCAATAGGCAACACTTGACGCTCAACATTTTTGACAACGTTGTACAAAAACGACGTCGCTAGATGACTTGCAACATGATGAGCAACATGTTGTGCGGACTTGTGCGGCATATTTTTTGCCTAGTTGTAACATAGCTTTAAAGCTGAATTTTAAATTTCTCTAGAGGTATCTCATAAATTTCATGTGCAATTCCGAACACGTCTTCGCTATTTTGTCTTAATTCTTTAATTCTTTATTGCACATATAAAATCACATAAAACAAAGACATAGAGTAAGGAAATGTACAAAGACGAGCTTAACGCTACAAAGAGTTCTCCAGCAAACCTTTGAGGCTAGAGAGACGTGGAATTTAGATAGCGGGTCCATGTACAAAACAAGACAAGACAAATATATAAGTATAAATAAACCTCTTCATTTACATACCATTCAAAATAGTATACCTACCTACATATACTAGGAAAAAAAACAAACTATTATCCATGAACAAAGCTCTAGTATGTAGGTAATTTTATTTGGTCGGGAAGTTTCGAAATATAAACAAATCGACTTGCCCTTGTCATTCTAATGTACCTTCAAGGGCCTTTATAGGTTTCTATGAGAAATAAACAAACATGTAATAGGTTTTCTTCCACTACTCACTGACTCCGTCCCAGAATTAAAAAAAAATAAAAAACGGTCAAGTGCGAGTTGAATTCGCACACAAAGGGTTCCGTACATGTAAATAAATGTTTTTTGTATAGGTAGTTTTTATTTTATTTATATTATTTGTTTTTATATAATCCATCTTAGTTTTTAAATCAGAAGTGGCTGCAAATTTCTGGCTTGTGGCTCTGCCCACCCCATTATGGATATGGGCGTGATAATAATGTATGTATGTTATACCGCCAATAGAAATAATAAATAAATATTTGTGGACCTTTCATACAGTGCTATCTAGCTCCAAACTAAGCGAAGCTTGTACTATGGACACCAGATGGCTGATAGAATACTTATAAATATTTTTTATTTGTAAACACATACTTATAATACATAATACTACAACACCCAGACCCGGAAGAAGTATTTACAGAACATGCAAACATTTCTCCCGTAACGGAGATCGCAGCCAGTTAAATGATTCGAGAGAAAGTGTACTTTTGTAGATAAAAACGATCAAGAGATCAACACGTGAGTGGATGACATTTCCTATTGAAAAGTTCATCAACAAAATGCAGGAAGAAGAAATTAAACAAAAGCCTATAAAAAAAAGTAGATCGCCTTGAATCACCTCTATCAAAAGGGCATACGGAGAAAGAAGTGAAACATCAATTAACTTGAACTTTTGTAACTTTTAGGGTTCCGTATCCGAAGAGTGCCAACAGGACCCTATTGCTAAGTTGTCTGCCTGTCCGTTCGTCTATCAGCGAGCTATCACGAACCGTTGCTAATATTGGACATTTCACACAGCGCCATCAGCTTGAACTATTGGGCACCCCAGATGGCTACTTTTTTTGTAAATACATATTTATCATACATAATGCTACAACACCCAGACCCCCTAAATAAAAATTAAGGGTTTCTTATCGAAGAGACGTGTTTCATTTTGCCTTTTTTGAGAACGTGCTGCTACCTATATAGAGGCTTATAATTAGGTGGCATACAAGAAATATTTATGTACATGTACCATCGTACGGAATCCTTCGTATTACATTACTCATCAACATACATACATATTATCACGCTCGTATCTCTAATAGGGTGGGCAGAGCTACAAAAAATCACACCCGAGTTTTTATAAAGTTCCAAACCAACGGTTTCACCCCTTATAAAAGTTTTCTTATCATCATGTGGGGAAACAGGCGTGATATAATATGTATGATAAAGAAATCTAGCTTCTTCCCAATACAAATAAACAGGTATAAATCAATACATTTTGGGTAAAAAATAACAAAAACATTACTCTCCTTCTTCGCAGTTGGGTAAGAAAGGCCCTTATCGATTTGTTTCCTGAGTTGGTATTTCATTGATCGCTCCATTTTTGGTGAATTCCGTGTCGATGACATGTCTCGTACTCAAGAACAATGATCAATCTTAAATCAACACTCAGGTCTTGATTCTTTATTTTGGTACGTATTTGACAGTAAATAACTTATTTTTGAATACGGTGTAAAAGAAAAAAAAACTAGCAGGTTTTTATTAATTGTCTTTATAACATTTTAAATTTCCGTGAAGACAATATTTTTTTAAATCTTTATCAGTCGCCATCCATAAAGTAAATGCTCAAAGTTAAATATTAAAAGTCCGCTTGTTCTTTTGTGGTCTAGTTATTGAACAAGGTGACATGTACATATATAATCAAAGCGGATACCCTTATTAACATGTTTTTAAGATACGTGACCTTGTCGTCATCTGTGAATTGAAACATTAAAAAAAGCCCTTCGATAAAATGTTGAAAAGAGGTAACGAGTTTACGTACTAGATAGTACGCAAGAAGAGGTGCTAGACTCTTAAATTTACGTCTTCTTGTTTGCCCATAGCTATCCCTAGACAGGCCAATAAAAGTGAAAATTTAGTGCGTGGGTGGACGAGGATCTATGGCCGTCCATTTTGGAGAAAATGAGGAAAAACCTTTGTAGATACTCAACATTCTTCTTGTCGAAGGTCAAAGTTTAAAACTATACAGTACCTACTTGTTTATGTTATTCTACCAGTATAAATCAAGAGCACTGGTGGTCTAGTTGGTAGTGACCCCGCCCTCCGATCCTAAGATCAGGGGTTAAAATCCGGGCGTGTATCAACGGATTTTTCTGTGGGAAAAATTTACGTGCGCTATTATGTTAAAAAGCTTTCTAAGGCCTTTTACCATCTATAGTAGATGATTTATACAGCGTCAGGAGGCAACTTTTACCTTCACAAACGGGACGCTGTTGTGCCCGGGACGAATTAAGATGGAGTAGGCTTGCCCAGCACCTATTCCATTCTCTCAGCTTGGTCGGCCTTGTCCACAGTAAAGACATGGTCCATACGTGCAGAGCTGACTAAGCCGCGGCTTTTCCTCACGATGTTTTCCATCACCGTTTGAGAATACTGGCACAGCGCACATAAATTTTTCGCTCAGAAAAGTTCATTGGTACACGACCGGATTTGAACCTACGACCTTAGGATGCCACTACCAACTAGACCACCAGTGCCTTAGTTTGTTTTTAATCAATCTAAAAGTCTGTGAGGATGTAAGTGCTGGTAACGATGTCGTTAGATTTTTCTAGGTTACTAGAAAGTCACAAGTGCAGTTTATGACACTTCTTTGACACTGAAGTTTAAAAAAGTCCAATACGGCTTAAAGAACCATTTTCAGTGAAGCGCTCGTGCCGTAGCTTGCTTAGGCGTTCTTCTTGATCGTTAAAGTTATGCAACGATATGCGCGGTCAAAAATTGGGATGGGTGACCGCAAGTGGCATTACGAGCTGAGCGCTTCCGTGTTTTAAGTCGTTAAGCCATGACGGAGGCCTTTAGGCGGCCTAAAAACTCCGTCACTAGAGTTGGCCACTAGCTCATACGAACATACTATAGTGAACTAACCCCCGAATACTCAAAAGCGACTCAGAGTTGAGCACGTCTCAACTCACGGTTTTTCGACAGTTTCTGATGAAAGCGTCAAAACGTATAATATGTGTTTTGACGCTTTCATCAGAATTAAAACAATTCAGTTCATTCGGCAAAAAAGGCAAGTACCTATGTGCGCAATATCAGTAGGTAGGTACCTACTCTTAAACGATGAAGGAAAACATCGTAAGTAAACCGGTATGTAGAACATAAAAAGGTCGAAAACATGCGACAAGTTCACGATATAAGCATTCAAGGTGCACCTTAAATCCTTTCACCACACTGGTTCGAAAGAGCTAGTGACACGACTAGTAGCTATGCTTCTTGTAACATAGTGTCAAAATATATTATTAAAGCAATCCTGTTCATGTAATAGGGTAAGAGCATGAATTTTAAAGTTAGTAAAACTTTATGGACTGCCAAGTTTCTAACTCCGTTTGTTTCAAAGTGCATCGGTCTGTCAACGTAAAACGGATCGTCTGTTTACTGTTTTGCATGTAAGCACTGCTTTATAGCGAAATCGCTTGCAAATCGATGCCCGTAGCTTTATAATGAGTTATAGAAGAATTACTAGCGACTTACGAAAAAACAAAACATACATACATTTATCACGCCCGTATCCAAAAATTCAAAGATGGATATGGTGAGCCATGATGACAGGTGATCGATGGAATGGAAGAAGAGAACATGCAGTGCCAACCCCACATAGAGTAGGATAGGGCAGGAAGATGATGATGATACTAAACTAAGGCCTTTTACCATCTATAGTAAATGATTTATACAGCGTCAGGAGGCAACTTTATCTTGGCCGACTAAGCTAAGAGGATGGAATAGGTGCTGGGCAAGCCTACTCCATCTTAATTCGTCCCGGGCACTACAGCGTCCCGTCTGTAAAGGTAAAAGTTGCCTCCTGACGCTGTATAAATTATCTTCTATAGATGGTAAAAGGCCTTAGTTTTAGTTTACCTTTTCACGCCTAAACTGCGAAACAGATTTTAATGAAATTCAGCAAGGAGGATCACAAAATGAAAAAAGGATGTAAAAGACCAGGATAACGCGTGAAGACATATACGTGTGGAGCTGACTAAGCCGCGGGTTTCCTCACGATGTTTTCCTTCACCATTTGAGAGTACTAGTATAGCGCACATAAATTTTTCGCACAGAAAAATCCATTGGTACATTGGTACCAATGATGATACTAGATTTCTTGATATTAAGTTATCCTATTTTAAGAGTGTTTGAACTAATGCTAAGCTTACCTGACAAGGTTTTACGAGTAGGTACTGTGTACCTAATGAGTGGTAAACCAATGGGTTGGTACTACTGGTAAAGGTCGTTAAGCTTTTCGCGCCACTTGTTATCTCTACCACACTGCGTTAGGTCATTGACCTGGTTAATGTATGGTGGAACCGAACGAACGTATTATATAAATAAAATAATATTTTTTTCGGATTTAATTATTTATTTACTTTTTGTCTAAAAATATATTTGAAAATAAAAGTATTATTACAATTTATTTCAGAGCACTGGTTGTCTAGTGGTAGCGGCAGTTTTTAAACAGAAAAATCTCTTGGTGCACGTCCAGATTTGAACCCACGACCTTAGATCAAAAGGCGCTAGACCACTAAGTGCTATAGGTGTTATAGACGATGAATAAGAAAAAAGCCATAAATCTAGTACACTAGATCTCGTAGGTTTAACTTTAGTACCATAGATGTTACAGTAACTACAGAAAAACTTTGTTTTGTAATAACTCTTTCCTTAGTTCTTTGTTTATTGCCACATTTAAACCAGGATATATATTAGTCTTCGTTTATAATAAGACCTTTTGAGCTTATTAAATCCGTTTGTTTTTTCGTAATGTTGTTTAGCAAAGCCGCCATAGCCCAGTCCTCCAACACGTTTCGTCGCGTTATGTTAATCCACCGGCTTTTTTCATACAATCACGTGCAGCCAACTGGCATAATAAAAAACCATATGTAGTTCTTTAAAGGTCCTTATCATCAGAATATCTAAGTGAGTATAGACTAGAGCATGCACTTGTAACAGAACAACGAGCCGCTCTACGATATGTTAGAAAGAAAGAAGGAAGAAATAACCTTTATTTGACACACACAAAGAAAACAAATAACAAGCGGAGAAAGGTTTAAAAAAGATGTACAGAATAGAGAGAGCGAAAAGACAGACAAAAGCGACAAAAAAAGTACCTTTATCTACTAAATCTAGTCTAAAACTAATCTAAAACTACAACTCATAACATTTGTCTATAAATCCTTTCCGCGAACGAGTCGGCGTTATAGTGTGGCTAAAACGGTGAATTCTCAGCATGTGCTACTTCCATTCAGTTACAATTGTTGCAACCTAATTGTACAAACCAACGAGTGTATTGGTCTAACATTTCGTCGAGCCTTTGCACGAGCCTTTGCATTTCAAGAAAGAGTGAACGCAAGGTTCAACCGTAACGGTCAAGCAAATGCACATTCGCTGTGAGTATTACGCCGAACAGAGCGCCGAGCATTCACAGGAACGTTACACGGAAATGCTTTGGAAACTAGCTTTTACCTGTATTGTACCATTTTTAAGAACGTTACATTACATAGAAATGCTCGAGAACATGCTCTAGTGTAAATCCACCTTAACTCAGTCGTCTTCCTATGCGTTTGCGGCTTTAACCGCATTTACGATTTTAATATAGTATGCGTTCAGTACAACATTACTCCTTCACGCGTCTGTACATACATTATAACGTGGGTGATCTGACTTAAATAGTTTATCCTTAACTGGGTGTTCAATAATAATGTCCCCGTTAAGACGAGCCAAAAGAAATAGGGCACTATTTTCCTTTTCTTGAAGCGTTTTGTCGTATTTTCGAACCGTCATTATGCTTACGATGCTAGAAAGCTGAAATTTTCAGGATACAATTTCTTTGACAGATTTATCAAACAAACATACAAAGTAACAATTATCTAGCTTTTATGGTTTTAGATTTATTGACACCTGAAATACATTGATTTCGTGACTCATTCACTGACTCACTTACTGGTAATCATCAAAACCTCTAGGGTACTTCCTGAAGTGTTGTGTATACTTTATTTAAAACTTAAGCGTATTGCATCATTGCAATACGCTTAAGTTTTGATGATAATGTATAAACATTATCATCAACATAATTTTGGTATATAAATTTAAGTGATATAAAATACAATTTTATTAAACTTTTATTTCGCACAGACACAAGAAAATTATTGCCAAGACAAGGAAACAGCTGAAGTAGGTATGATCATTTGTAGGTATTACAATAAATCATAATCATAACAAAAAATAATTTAAGTGTATGTATAGGACTAATATAAAGTACTAGCTGCCGCCCACGGCTTCACTTGCGTGGTACTCGTATGAAAAATAGCCTATACGTTAATCCAGCACATGTATTATGTATATTATAAGTTTCATTAAAATCAATTCAGTAGTTTTTGCGTGAAAAAGTAAGAAACATCCATACAAACTTTCGCGTTTATAATAATTATATTAAGGAAGGATAAGGATATTAGTTGTAATATTATTGATAGAAGCTGTGGGGTATAATTTAAAGTGCGATAACGCCGGAGGCCCACATGTTCCTTGCCACCAGATAGGTTATGTGTTCTATACCCATAATCTATTTCAAGGTAAACGACATACCACATGCAAAATACTAACTACTGCTTATTGTGTCCCATCGGTAATTCTTTTGAACCAGTGTGGTGAAAGGAATTAAAGTGTACTTAAGAGGCCACCATACGATCGCATCTAGATTGATTTCGAATTCAATTGAAAGGGATAGCGCTACAGTTTTTAGTTGTACAAAAGAAAGATTGAGTAAGACAGCACAAAATATTGAAATGACATAATTTGTAATAACAAGAAAACTACAAAATAAATCAAAATACTGGTTTTAACAACTAAATATATAGTTATTATATAGAAACATATTAAAGTAAAAATCATTTGATAATAATGGTGGAGTTCCCAAGATACAAAATCAAAACATACGCGGGATATAGATTTTGCAAAGTTTTGTAATCGTTGTGTTTTCCTTTAATCATTTTTACTTTGAGGAACTAAGGAAAAAATGATTAAACTTTATTTTCTTTTTGAATAAACACATTTTACTAACTAACAACAGAGTACTACGTCGATTTTTGTGAGCAAAATCCCGTATTTGCATACTCTTAACGCATGTTTTCGATCTTTTTAAGTTGTATAACATGCCGGTTTCCTCACGATATTTTCCTTTGCCGTTTGAGAGTACAGGTATAGCGCATATATTTTTTTCTTACAGAAAAGTCCATTGGTGCTACTGTATTTAAACCCACGACCTTAGGTTCGGAAGGCAGGACTGCTACTAAAAGACCACCAAAGTGCTCTCAATGATAAAATGCTCCTTACCATCAGATGGGCTATTCAGATATCATGATCTCTTTCAAGGTAAACCACATTATAACCACTTGTAGATTGTAGAATGCCTACACTGTCACAGTTATTTAGTTTATTACTGGATTTTTTAACCAGTCGTTTGTAAAAAATAACTGGTAGCTTATGACGAGGTTTCAAACATCAAAGCAAGAATGTGACAACGCTATTACATAAATTATACAAAATAAAAACACTGTAAAATTCCCACTCGTCATGTTTTTTATTAATATATCATTATTTAAGATTACATACATTAATTATCACGCCCGTATTCCTAATGACGCGGGCAGAGTCACAAATAATTATAAGAAAACTTGCAATCAGTTTTGCTTCAAATTTTTGGTCAGCCCATTGCCCATATTGGTCCTCCATGTTGGGGAGGATACTGCCCCTTAGTCGTCTTTTATGACATGCTCGGAGAGAGAAGCAGCTGTACGCATTCTATACCTTGTTCTTTACTTCCAGTCCAGCAAAAAACAGCATTTTTTTATTTACTAGCTGTAACCCGCGATGTTGTATGCGTGTTAGAAGATTTTTATATACCTAATGATGACTTTCTGCATAGAGATAGTTTAAATACTGTAGAGTAATTTTAGCTTCTTTTTATCCGGTTACTATGCGAGAGAAGCCGTGTGCGGGAGGATGAACTTAAAGATCTACAATTTAATGGATATATCTTATTACGACAGCTTACGTATGTTTACCTCTTTGCTTTATGCGTTGTCACAGATTAAGTACTACTCAGTATTGCCGCTAAACATTATCACAAACCTCATTTGTTTGGTAGAATGATAAAACACTCCTTGGTCTAGAACCGATTAGGAGATGTAAGAAAAATTATAAGAAAAGGCTGCAGATGTTGTAAAATACATTATATTTTATTAAACATACATACATAACAATATGTAATGGACGTTAATTTATTTGAGTTCTGTATATTTTGTTGAATAAACCCACATGTGAGTATAATTGTGTTTATAATTTTCATAATAGCCTACACTTAGAAAATAGACACTGCTTAAATTATACCTACTCTTTTTAATTACTCGTTTATAGTGAGGAAAATCATCACACGAATGCCGCTCTGTAATTGCTACAAGCATAATTTAGAGAAAAATATACATAGGTAATAATATTTAAAGTTTTTAGTTGTACGAGGAAAAAAATAAAGGCCTTTTACCATCTAGTAGATGATTTACAGCGTCAGGAGGCAATTTTTACCTTCACTAACGGGACGCTGTAGCCCGGGATGAATTAAAATGGAGTAGGCTTGCCCAGCACATATTCTATCCTCTCAGCTTAGTCGAACTTGTCCACAGAAAAGACATGGTCAATACGGAGTTGACTAAGCCGCGGGTTTCCTCACGATGTTTTCCTTAACCGTTTGAGAGTACTGGTATAGCGTACATAATTTTTGGCACAGAAAAATCCATTGGTACACGACCGAATTTGAACCCGCCACCTTAGGATCGGAAGGCGGGTTCAGGTTCACTACCAACTAGACCACCAGTGCTCTTGTACGAGGAAAGGAATAACGTATTACATAATGTTAGGTACATAAGTTGCATTATAATTTATAGCTTTTTACATTAATAAAACATCCTCTATCCTTATGGTTTTTACCTTATGATTCATACATAAATTATGAATTAAATTATGCCAAGCGTGTATAAGTACTAATAGCAAAATAGTGCAAAACTATCAATCTGTTGTACCATTCAACCCCCGCGGTACATCAAATTACCACACATTCACTTTACAAATTCGTTTAAAATAATTCAGTATTTTATGTAGATCCAGATCCAAAAATACAGCTCAGAAAAAAAAGAAAAACAATAAAATTGAACTAATAGTTTTATAACTTTAATACTTAATTTACTTAGTGACTGACAATAAACGCACAACTTAAACCATGATTGAACATTGAACCTTGATGGGAGTCCGTTTCACGAAAGATGTCCCGCGAGAAAAAGCGGAACTGTAATAAAACTGGTCAAGCGCGAGACAAATTCGCACACGAAGGGTTTTGTACATATACTTTTTAGTATGACTTTTACACTATGACTTACCGCATGACTTCTTTCTTAAAACATACTCTATATTCCTCTTATGGTGGAAGGGTACACTAAGAAAGGAATTCCCGAAATGCAACTCCTAGAAGACGCAATGAGAAGATGAATTTCGTATAAAAACTCAACGAGGACAAAGTCGCTGAGCATACCTCTAGAAATTAATAAAACGCATGACTACTTTTCACTTATTATTATTTTGATCCATTTGGATCCCACTGCTGGGTTAAGGCCTCTCCCAATTCTCTCCAGATGTCACGATTCAGTGCTGTAGTCTCCTAGTCAGCTAGAAATTTGCCCAGTTCATTCCGCCATCTTCGTTTTAATCTACTGCGTCGCCATCTCGCTGGATCAGACTGTTCACTTATAGTATTTATTTTATCGCAAACTCCTCTGTTTATAGTATTATTCTTCTGTGCCTATGCATAATGCATGGTAGCATTATTGCATTTTATATGCTTATAAATTCTAGACCCTAAGGCGTGCGTGACAACGAAGACGTAGCCAGTAGTTGCTAAGTATTTGTCTAGTGTTTGATATATTTATGTCGAACTTATAATAACTTTGATATATTTATGTCCGACAATTTATTATTATTTATTTATGTAAACGACAATCAACCTTGGAACATTTTTTAAACCTAATCAACACATAACAGCGACACTCATCACAACTCACTTTTCGTATGTATTATTATTTTTATTTTTTTGTTGTTCTCTCCTTAACCCTTAAATTGGCAAGATTTTTTTTCCTTGAAATTTGAATTTATTTTCTTTTATTCTTAATCTATTATGATCCTAGAACCCTAAAAAAATGAAAGAAAAAATCTAAATATTTCAGTTTTCGTGAAAATGAATGTACTTTACGAAGTACCTTGCCAGTTACTCTACGAATTACATTATGGTGTGTCCGTACTATGTAAAGTACACTGCCAACAACGTAATAAAAAATATTTTACTAAAAATATTAATTTATTAGGACAAAATACATATTATTAGAACTAGAATAAGTTGTTAAACTTATCAATTACTTTGCATAAAACTGTCGGAAGCAGTTACGGTTCTTTTCCCCATAATACGTTGTGCTGAATACAAGTTTGTGTTAAAAAAGATGTCTTCTTTGATGTCCGGTGTAAAGAAAGAACGAAAGTATTCCAACACAGTTTCGTTCTGTGTTTCATGGAGCTCATGCAAACCATCATCCATGCATCCTCTATGAAGTAAAATAGATTTCTTACAGTTGTAGTCAATAGAGAATTTGGGCTTCTTCTTTGCTACTTTCGCAACGGCAGAAGTTTTTGGAGTTTAGATCTTGGTATTAGTGTATTTCATCAAATCTATGTTCTGAAGCGTTATCGAGGTCTTCATTCAAGATATCAACTCGTTCGTATAAGGATTCCAGAGGGTGGGTCTGAGCTGGCAAGCGAGGGTGATACGGTAACTGGAAAAAGATTGCGTTGATGAAAGGTTTGCTCCTCTTCAGAATCAGAACTATCACCGGAACATACATTTTGGGCAGGAACTAAAGCCAAAATTCTATGCGCTCTTGTTAGATTCAAGCACTGCAGAAAAAGAAAAAAAAAACATGCTGTATGCAAGCCAACCAACACCCAAGCAACACCCATTGCAATATCAAAAGCTGTTTCTCGCGTCCGCGTGATAGCAGTAATCACAGTCATTCATAAGTAAATAATGAAAAAAAAAATTGATACAAAACAAAATATTAAGTAAAAACTACATACAAACATTACCTCTTATAATATTAGTATTGATTAGTATAGAAATGCAGATATTTAATTGTTCGCCTAGTTGGCAGTGTACTTCGTGGATGCCGTACCCTATTTCAAGTAGTCTTCAACGCGCTTGACAACGGTATTCACGGAGTACACACCTTGTTTTCATGTTATAAATTTTTTATTATGACATTTCGACACCAAATAACTACTAAATAGTAATATTTACTATGTTTCCTTGTTTTTCAACACTGATCCAATAAGCAGAGCATCAAAAAACCATAAAAAAATTATCAAAAAACTTACCCGTCGCGCAGGAGCAGCTGACCTCTTCAAAAACATTTGGAAATTTACAGTAACTGTAAATTTTGCCACCAAAAATATTGTTTTCTACTAAAGTAGGATATATTCACTACACTTTGGCATTATAAAATGGTAGAAAAAATAAATAATTACGAGCCTAGATTTTTTTAAAGTTAGTGTGCTTGGTAGAGTACGCTGCCAATTTAAGGGTTAAATTGTATTTTTATTATATTATATAATATCATTATTCTCTGTTTGCATTTGTTAGTACTTACGTATATATGTACCTATGTACTTTAAATAAGTCCGGAGGAAGGTGTAGGCATGCCATAATACAGGTTATACCTAGTATGGGTGCCTATGTTTTTCCACCTTGTATTTTAATAAAATAAGAGTATATGTATATTTAGTTTAAGTGCAATGTGACGTTTGTTGTTTAATAAATTTCTATTCTATTTCTATTCTTTTTGGGCAAGTAAGTCACTTCGAATGAACTAGTGACACGATCAGTAGGTTAGTGCAACAGACCAACGTTATTAGAGCATTATGCAACATAATAGTGAAATAACTGCATTTAAGCTGGTGTTTGGCCGACCACTGTAATTTTGCATTACGCCTACAGACTAGGCCAATAAAAACAGCACTGGTATTTCTTGAAAACTACATATTTATTACTAGCCCGTTTTTCCCATTGCTGGACAAAAAGCCTTCCTTTTTTCATGACTTCTAAGTCTGGCCACTGGTTATTTTGAACCAACTTGGAAAAAGGTTAGAAAAAGAAAACAGTTATAGATGGTTATAGCTAATAAATTTTATGTAGATGGACTGTACATTTTATTCGTAATAAAATTACTTTCAGGTGACACTCATTAAAACATGATCAGAAACACAGGATCATCATCACAAATAACAGGGATGGTCTGTATGACAACTTCAGATTTTGACGCGAAGAACACAGAAGGCCCGGACACGGAAGCATGTTACCCAAAATTTGTAGCAGTATAAAAAAACAGGAAGTAACGCATAAAAATAGTATATTCAAAAAAACAAATCAAAGGTCAAAAATGATCTTTGGTTCGAAAAAACTAAACTATATCCAGAACATAGTTTATTTGACTTAGTTATAACATTTAATGTTCAGAGAACTACAGACTAGAAATAGGTTACTTTTAGATACGTACAAATTGTCATGCCCTAATGGCAGAGCCACAAGTAATCATAGAAAACTTGCAGCCACTCCTGATTCAAAGTCCCAAGATGGATAAGGTGAACAGTGGTGACAGTTGATCAGCCCATCACCCATAGATGGTCCATTATGGAGAGAATACTACATGCTCGGGCATAGAAGCAGCTGGACGAATTTTATGTGTTTTCTTTACTCCCAGTCCAGCAAAGAATTATCATAATGAAGATGTGTCAAACTCCAAAATAAATGTCGAAATTACACTTGACATTGAAGTATAAAGGAAAATGTATTTTATTAAACGAAGCATAATTTAAACGTATTTTTTGTTAAATTTTAGTTATAAATCAAGTATTTTTGACGTAGTTTTTGCTAGAACAGTCATAAAGAGTCACAGTCAGAATAATAAATACTCGTAACCCTAATCTCTATCTAGTCGTGTCACTAGTAATTTTGAACCAGTGAAGATGAATTAAAGTGCACCTCCAAGACATCTTTCGTGCACTTGACACCATGTTTTCGAACTTTCTACAGCTCTACGGTATGCCGGTTTCCTCACAATATTTTCCTGCAGGAAAATATTGTCAAACAAGGCAAAAGGTCATGGGTTCTTGTGTTCGAACAGAAGAACCCATGACCTTCCACTAGACCACCAGTGTTCTCAATAACTGTAATGAACTGCCTAATTCTTGGGGAGTACCATTCATAATATTGCATTCGATGAATATCTCACAGTTTTTTCTCTTATGATAATTATGTCTATTACTTGACAATCATCCTCGGTGATGCCCAGTTCGATATAATCACATAAAATTTATCTACATTTTTTACTGACGTATTTCAATATATTGATACATTATCGATAAAGTTTCCTATTAAAAACCACAGTAAAATATACTTTTTTAGATATAAGTAATGTTATTTTAATAGTTTTTTTAGTGAAAAGAAATTAAACAGTATTTAAGTAAGGTTAGGTATGCCGAGATAATATTTTATCTCGGTCACTGATTTTTTTGTATAAATTACTTTACTTTTACTGTTTTTTTCGTATATTTTATTCATGAGCATTTGAACTTATTATTATTTTTATTGTATTTATAGTTGCAAACTATGCAAAAAAAGTTTAAGCTTTAAGTTAGCTTGAGTGAGGTTCAATTAATAGAGGGTCTATTCAGTGCCAAGCATTTACACTTTTTACATTGTTAACTTCAAAAAGTGTAAAAAGTGCGGCGTTAATATTATGGATCGGTAACTAATTTAATTGTTATGAAGCGCGGGCGCATGCATCCGTCAGTCGAGCCGCGACTTCCCGCCTGTCCGCACGTGCATCGAGTGACGCTAATGCGCAGCGATGCGAACGGACATTCCAAATTCAAAATTTTTAACATTATGAAACATTGGAATTATTTGAGTTATTGTTTCTAAGTGCATAGACAATATTTTCAAGAATTATCTTACAATATTCCAATTTTCTATTTATTTGGTTCAGTTTTTGTGATTTATACGGTTACGACTTTTTTGTGCTCTATGAGACCGTTTTCTGCAATCAAACTTTTTGTTACTTCGTGCTATAAATACTTGTGTTTATGACAGAAACAATAAACAAAAACAAATACATAGATCTGTAGAATAATCAAGTATATTTGAAGCAGAAAATATATTCAAAAACAAAACTTTGTAAAATTGATATGTGGTAAAACTTTCAAGCTACCATGTCTAACGTACCATTAGTTCGCCGTGCCATTGCTGGGGCTGCACTTGCGCACACATCTCCCGTGAACCCCAGTCCCGTGGTTTTCGAAGAAGGTCAGGAGAGCCAATGGACCCCAGGGGCATTGGAACGGGCAGGATCCACCCTGAAGGCTCTCAACCGAATGGCAAAGCGACCCCCTGTTCACCTGCATTTCGAGGATATCAACTACACAGTCAACAGTCATAAAGGTAAAATTTTGATATATAGGTACACCTACATTGTCATATGATGATGAGATGCTAATTGAGCACAGATTTGAGATGGAAAGCATAATAAGTAATATTGGGTGCACTGACCCTCACCCTAGTATATCCTGTGTTGTGGGGGTTATTTCTCTTTCGTATATGGTATAAAAATATGTATTGTTCTAGGTAGTATTAATCAGCCTAGAAGCCATAAGATTAAAATAACAAATAGAGTGGGCTTAAAAATAAAAAGTAGACAAGTTCTAAATAAAAGAATAATTAAATATATTTTAACCTAAAACATATTTAAAAGAAAATAATTCTTATTTTAATGGTATTAAATCAAATGTTTAATTTCATGTGTAAAAAAATAAATAGCCTATGAGATAGAGCACAGCAAACTTCCAAAATGTAGCCCGTGGGATTTTAGAGGATAATAAAATTTAATCGATTACTTTCACTATTAATCGTAAACTATTATGGCCTACTTAGCTGTTCTAATTATTATTCTTGTAATTTGACCGCTACTAAAAATGACTAATTCCAAGCTTAGATATAGACATAAGTATTTTTATAAAGTAATACAAACCACAAATAAAAAAAAATATACACCAACGATCAGAACAGAAAAAAATATGAAAATCTTAATATTTAGTAAACGCATCTATGAATCGTAAAAATGTTGATGAAATCTCTTTATTTTTTTGAAAGTATTATCCAACGCACGATGGAATAAGCAACAGTAGTAAATATTACATTAAATAATAGCATAGATACCTCCTTCCTCAGGTACCCTGAAAAGTTTTCTGATGTTTTTTCTCATTACTTTGTAATAATGTACTACTTATTTATAATAGTCGGAAATATTTTTGACTATAGACGGAAATCTTAAGGGTTCTTTTGTCCTTCGGAACCCCTCAAAACAACATCATAAAAACAACTCGAACCGAATCGGTCATAATCGATGACCGTTTATAAAAAAAAAGATAAGTTCTAAAAAAACCACTTACCACATTTTGTTTTTACTTTGAAACTGGTAATGCTAATCAACATTTTAACAATAAATAAAAAACAAAATAATTGTATTATTGTTGAAAATTTAATAGTACGTAATACTAATAAGTAGGTATTTTGATATTATCAGAACAGTCTGATTACATGTTTATGGAACTTTTAAGTATTACTAATAGTAACGTGTAAAAACTTATATTGCGAGGTTCATTTGCCTAAAACTAAAGTGATTTCACAGTAATATCGAAAACTATGCCACGGTTTTTAAAAGTCAAAGTCAAAGTAAAAAAAAAAAAAACATAAAATCACGGGGATCACTTGGACTACTAAGTGTTAGGGTGTGGTTCCACTAGGGATGTGCGATGTAGCTAAGCTATGAACCTAAGGTACGAAACTATGTGACCCGTTATACAGAGTTATATAGAGCCTCGATGACTAGAGCTAAGCTACATAGCTGTGCGAGTGAGATCTGCTGTGAAGATGCACAATGCGAGCTATTCACAACCTTAGCACACATTCTTAGCATTTAAATGGTATGGAAAAAAATAGCTTCGTTTGACCCTGTCCAACTAGAGCTATGCTAAGATAAGCGTTGAAAATAATCTTCTATCTATTGACGACCTCGGTGGCGTGGCGGGCGAGTGCTCGGCTGAGACGAGAGACGCAAGAGGTGCGGGTTCGATTCCCGCTACGGGAGAAATGTTTGTATGTTTTGCAAATATTTATTCCGGGTCTGGGTGTTGTAGTATTATGTATTTTATGTAGGTACGTTAAAAAAGTATATAAGTATTCTATCAGCTATCTGGTGTCCATAGTACAAGATTTGCTTAGTTTGGGGCTAGATGGCGCTGTGTCAAATGTCCACTTATATTTATTTATTTAATCCTATTGGTTAAAATTAGGCCCATATATCTTTAGCAACATAGCTTAGCTTAGGTCAAGTGGAAGCGTAGTCTTAATCTGGCCTGTCACAATCATAAATCAAATTCAGTTTTCAAACATTCGAAAATGATTCTTGTGCGGCAAATAAATAACGTTCAATGTTGAACGACGTATTTTGCCATAGACTTCTCTGCTGCTAAGGATACAGAGAGTAATTTTACAGACCATTATTTTCATTAAAATGTGCAGTTTCACTGCGAGAATAACTTTTTCCAAATGCAAATTACCTTCATCGCAAATATGACTCACTGTTGGTTCAAGTTATTTTCACATCTTATCAAGAACATTTTTTTTGAGGTTTGAGAAAGGTATGTTAAGATGATTCGGTCATGTAGAGAGGATGAAGGAAAGAAGATTAACGAAACAGGTGTACGAGGTGAAAGTGAATGGTACTGTTGGAAGGAGAAGACCTCGGTGCACATACCTGGATCAAATCTGCGATGTTTTGAAAAAGGGCCAGGTAAAGAGTACCCGAAACCGACGAGCATGCATGAGAAATGTAATGAGAGTGAATGAAGCGAAAGAAGTATGTCAGGATCGTAGCAAATCGATATCTATGATCTCTGCCTACTCCTATGGGAAATAGGCGTGATTTATGTATGTATGTACATTTTTCTTCTGAAAAAAAATGAGTGTCAAATTTAGAGGTCGATCTTAAGCTCTTTTCAAACTAAAAGAGCTAAAGGTATTCTCGGATTTTTAGACTTTCGTCCGGACTTTGTCCGGCTTTCAATTCGTCTGGATTTTCGGCTTAGATGTGATTAAACTTATATAAGACATATCAAACAAATCTTAATCTGCTTCTCTACCCGAGCATGTCGAAGAGTCGACTTAGGGATTGTATTTTCCTTAACATGATGGACCATCTACGTCGGAGATGGGCTGATCACCTGTCACCATGGTTCGCCATATTCATCCTGGGATTTGAAACATGAGTGGCTGCAAGTTTTCTTATGATTGCTTATGACTCTTCCCATCCCATTGGGAATGTGGGCGTGATAATTGTATTATGTAATTAATCTGTATTTGCATCTGTATTAATCTTGTCTTGTAATATTTATAATTGTTTGAACGGAAAAATCGACTCAGATAATTTTACAATGTGAAACCTGTTAATATGATCCCATTATTATGATTTCTGTTCTCATAGCACATTGTGAATAAAGTCATTTGCAGTCAGCATGAGGTAGCACTGGGTGGTCTAGTGTTAACGATCCTGCCTTCTGATCTAAAGGTTGTGGGTACAAATCCCGTCGTCCACCAAGGTATTTTCTGATCGAAAAATGTATGAAAAATAAACCAGTCCTCTCAAACGTTGAAGGAAAACATCGTAACCGGCATGTCGTAAAAGTTCAAAAATATAATGTGATTTGTTTTCCTGAGTACGACCAAAAAATAAGAGAATATCATTAACTTGTAGATGATATACCAAAACGCGCTAGTTTTGGCATACCCTCCCGTATTTCGACCAGAATCATAACCTTCTGACAAACTTTTGGATTTATAAATGTTAGTAAGATTGACAAATAATGGTACGACAATTTGACAACCTTCATGGCTATCGTATTAAAATCTCCATGCCATTCAAATTTTTTTAATCCAGCAAGCGAAGCGAGCGAAGATCTCAATGGCAACTTGTGCCACAGTGGCCAATTTATGTTTGTATGTATGGAGTTGTATGTCTGTATGTTTGTGGATATGTTTGTTAGAGCATAACTTTCGAACCGTTAATCCAATCTGTATGAAACTTGGTAGGTCATATAGATTATGCTAAACCGGTAAAGATAAGAAAATTGGGTGCACAAAGTGGAAAAAAAGTTGTACAAATGTAGTGAAAGGGCTTTATTTGTACATTCCAAAATGTTTATTCTATGATTTATAGTTTTTGAAATAAAAATAAAGATAGAAACAATTTGTAAACCGTTGTAACCTGAGCTGCCTTTTGTTATACTTGAGCTTCCTTTTGTTATAAATAGTTTCAATGTTTTCATAGGCCAAGTTAGACTGGATATCAGCTAGATAGCGGTATAGTTGTGATTTGCGGTAGTTGTTAAGTTAAGAGTCGACATAAAGTCTTTATGTTTTACTATAATCAAGACATTATATCTACTCGAGCTTTTTTTATAACAGACCTTAATCATACTTAATATTATAAAGAGAAATTTTTTTTTTGTTTTTTTTTGTTTGTTTGTAACGAATAGACTCCAAAACTACTGGACCGATTTCAACTATTCTTTCACCAATAGAAAGCTACATTATCAGGGACCAGTATAGGCTATAATATATTTTCAAAAAAATTAGGGATCCGTAAGAAAATTGCAATATTGTAACCCAAGGTAGAAAACCCAAAATAGTTTTTGGCGTGAGCTGCGAAAACTATTGATTATAGAACAAAATAATGTACTACACGCGCACGAAGTCGCGGGCAACAGCTAGTAAGTACATAAAGTGTGTAAGTAGTAAAAACCTCACTGCACGAATGCAAAACTTCCAGATTGTAGACATCGCTCACAAGATCTTAGTTTGGGGTAAACTACTAGTTTTTAAAGTAAAACGAAAACCTCTAATTAGGACTGCGTAGTTTTTGCTGCATAAGTACCAAGGCTTTTGTTTTTAGAACGTGCCATAAGCGGTATTGTGACCATCACCTTGAAACTAATTGGGATGAACCTTATCAAGTTAGAATTTAATATATTGAAGCAACTTCCGAATATCCGGATGTAAACTAATTTAGTTTATAAAAATAACAATAGTTTATGGAATGTTTTCTTCATTAATTTTGAATTTATCTATGAGTAAGCATTTGCACATTAATTAAATCAAAGTCAAAATCAAAATATTTTTGTTCTATAAAAATAAATCACTGGGATCACTTGGATACGTCTTAAATCAACGTTGCATTTACATTTGTTCGTAACGCGACCAAGCGTGGAAGATACAGGTAAGAAACCACGCTTAGTTAAGCGAAGTTTCCAAGTGTACGCCCCTACCTCCAGAAGTTCCTTTGAGGAAATTGAAATCTTCTACGAAGAAATAGAGAGAGCGTACAATGAAAGTCCCTATTTTTATACCATCTTAATTAGTGGGGATTTTAATGCCAAAATTGGTCCACCGCAAGAAACAGAAAATTTAGTAGGAAAATATGGTCTAGGAAGTCGAAACAATAAATCCAGTCCAAAAAATAGTTTTTTTTTTTAAGTAGACATAGACATAACATTTATGTGCTAAGATAGCACACATAACATAGAATTTTAAGAATATAAAATAAAAAATACCTAGGCAATTGAGAAAAAAAGACATTTTAAACATTAAACACTTATCACTAAAATTATAATATTAAACAAATTATGATGTGTGCTACAGCAGCAAATTGGTTCCGACTCAGCATTGTGTCTGCTGTTTGAGCAGCAGACGCTGTTATTCTGTCGGAACCACTTCCTCTAGTCATCAGACCCTGTGAAAGTAAAACAGTAAAAGTAAAAAAAAATTAAATAATTATTTTGAAATACATTTTCAAATAATGGTAACCGTCGTCTTTGTAACTGAATTACCTATAGCCATACATATTAGCAGTTTTTAGTCAACATGTCAAGATAATGATCTGAAACCTGTTAACTTGCCGACTGGCCGATCAAGATTTATATGCGCCACACATTTGCAGTACAAATCAATACAAACAATACCTTACAATGAACTTACTGTTTGGTTGCATGTTACGTTTAAGGGTGACAGAATGAATTTAATACCTTTCATGTCTTTAGTGCCAAAAAAACGTTGTATAGCTTGCGAACTTTACACCATAGTGAGCATCATATCCTACTTATATCATATACATTATATCTGAATGTATGTGAGGATATGAGGATTTCTGCATGTTTGTGCCTCAGTCACGTCTACGTAACGTCTGATCTGGTTTGAGTGACCCTTGGAATATTAATATTTCGTGATCTGGAGTAAAAGTTAGTAAACGGATTATTTGTGAGGATGTTTGTAAGTTTGTGCCTCAATTACGCCTAAACGACTGAACGGATTTGAATGAAACTTTGAACATACATAGTACGTGTTTAATTGACATTATAGGCTTTTATTCATCCATGTA
Organism: Scotopteryx bipunctaria; assembly: GCA_949320045.1. Taxonomy (NCBI): domain Eukaryota; kingdom Metazoa; phylum Arthropoda; class Insecta; order Lepidoptera; family Geometridae; genus Scotopteryx; species Scotopteryx bipunctaria. The sequence continues at coordinate 2,915,683 of OX439450.1, read as the reverse complement.
CTTCGCGAGCGAAGCCGCGGGCAGCAGCAAGTGCTAGATAAATTGTTCATATCAATACAATAGTAACAATTTAATCCCATTAAAAACTTACTTAATGTATTGAACCGGTGCTTATGACGTCTATGACGTCTGGATGTAAAAACTAGAGGTTTTACTAAATGATCTCACGTGGTAGCTGTCAAAACGTGCTACGACTGCTTTATTTTTTTAGTTGAATGATTTATTACTGTTATTAAATATGAACTTTCGTAATAATAAGTTGACGTTTGTCTATGCCTTTTTAATTGACTTAAAAAAAGGAAGTTGTCGATTCTGACATACCATACGTATTACGCCCGGATTCCTAATTGGGTGGGCAGAGCCACAAGTAATTTTAAGAAAAGACAAGATTGATATAGTGAACCATGTTGACAGGTGATCAGTCCATCGCTCATATAGACGTTTCATCATTTTGGAGAGGTTTCTCGATTCAATGTGATTTTAACCAATGAATTGGATGATAATATTTCCGCCAATTAAAAACCAGCTCTCAAATTTTTTTCGCTTTTATATTAAAATAGAACCATTTTTATTTCATGTTTATTCCTAAAATGGCACTGGTGGGCTAGTTGGTAGTGACCCCGCCATCCGATCCTAAGGTCGTTGGTTCAAATCCGGAAGTGTACTAAAGAATTTTTCTGTGCCAAAAATTTATGTGCCCTATTACCAGTACTCTCCAACGGTAAAGGAAAATATCATTAGGAAATCCGCGGATTAGTTAGCTTCGCACGTATTGACCATGTCTTTCCTGTGGACATGGCAGACTAAGCAGAGAGAATTGAATAGGTGCTGGGCAAGCCTACTCCATCTTAATTCGTCCTGGGTACTACAGCGTCCCGTTTGTGAAGGTAAAAGTTGCCTCCTAAAAAAAAGACCTTAGTTATTCCTAAAAGTCTGCTTCTTTTCTAGTAAAACTTAAAAATACGTCATCTCTTGAAATCATTATTTAAGATATTTTTTCTTTAGATTTTTATTCGAAAGAATGTAGGTGGTGTCATCCCAAATGACCTGACTTTGTACATGTTTAGAAATGCTAAATAACCTGTTATTCGAATGGGATGGTCTAAAGTAGTTTTTGAAATCTAAGTCGAAGTTGTTTCATTTTTATTTTAAAAAGTTAATATTCGTTTATAAATAAGTTTATACGACATTATAATATGTAAATATTAAAGCACAATGTGTTTTTTTATTACATATGCACACGCACACACTCACACACATCCACTATATTATACTCTGGTTTTGTTTAGTACTTTAATTCTAATTGTTTAGTGGACCTACTTTTTAGGGTTCCGTATCCAACCCTCATGAATCGTAATAGATAGAGAGTTGAAACTTTTACAGAGTGTGTATTTTTATTGCCGCTATAACAACAAATAATAAAAATGGGGTCCCCTACAAGAAACATACACGAAACGTAGCCTATAAGAAACGTACATACGATGGTACGAAACTTTTCGCTTGCGAATTCGACTCGCACTTCACCGGTTTCATTTTGTGTATCGGAGGATAGTGTTTCTATCTGCGACACAGTTTTACACTAATGCAGATATTTTATCAATTTCATTCATTATTGATAAACTTATTTTTTACTGGACCAAATCGGTGAAGTTTTGAAACAGGGCCAGGTCAAGACCCTAAATCGACGAGCATGCGTGAGGAATGTAATGAGAGTGAATGAAGCGAAAGAAGTATGTTAGGATCGTAACAAATGGCGATCCGTGATCTCTGTCTACCCCTAAGGGAAACAGGCGAGATATTGTTTGTATGTTATTTTTTTATTTTCATTAGACTCTAATCTGCTCTCTCAGGAGTTAATTCGAGGATTTACTACTTAATAATTTGACTCTGAACTTAATCTACCCTAATAAAAATAAATTATAATAAATAATAAATAACACCCAACAGTCACATACATAGTCCTGACCCCACTCTACGATTCCCTGTGTCGTGGGTATCAGAAACTACGAGTACCATGGTGCCACAACACCCAGACCCGGAAGAAAATATTTACAGATCATGCAAACATTTTTTCCGCAGCGGAAATCGAACCCGCGCCTCTCTGCATCCCTGCCGAGCAATCGCCCGCCACGCCACCGAGGCTGTCAAAAAATAAACTAAAATTTATTGATTTCGTCAGACATTCAGTAATATAACGATTGTATATACATATATATGTAATAATTCGCTGGTCCACGACCGTGACCGTGACCGAGTCGAATACGGTTCAAATCCACATTGGGATGAAATTGCAATAAAGTGTAATTTATTTATGCGAAACTGAACCATAAGCTGAGGTAATAAGCACCATAACCAAGTAGTAGCATCGTCCAAGCTTCATTCAGTATTTTTTATACTAGTGTTATAGTCTTCTCAAATTGGCAGCATTGGCATAACCTTGACTACGTCCTATAGCTCTATCATGAGGTTTTCCAGACTAAAGTAAAATAAGTTTGTATGAGCTAGTGGCCAACTCTTGTGACGGAGCTTTTAGGCCACCTGAAAGCCTCCGTCATGGCTTATGATTTCAAAGCCGGGACCGACTATTTAACGTGCCCTCCGAAGCACGGAAGCGCTCAGCTCGTAATGCCACTTGCGGTCACTCATCCAAATTGTGACCGCACACGACGTTGCTTAACTTCAACGATCAATCACGAACGTCTAAGCAAGCTACGCCATGAGCGACTGTAGTAAAAAAATATAAAACTCGGTAAAACTTAAATAGCACCACATAACATGTAGATAGGACTAGGAGGTAATTATTCAGATTAAAATTCAGAGCACTGGTGATCTTTTGGTACTGACCCAGCCTTCAGGTTCTCGTTGGTCCTGGATTCAAATTCGGTCGCTCGTGCACCAATAGAGTTTCCTGTTCAACAAAATGTGAAATCAGAAATCAAATTATTTTTGCAACAAGAAAACTAAACTACTTAATATAATTTTGATACAACCCACGCTTCCGTTGGGGCCTTTTAGAACCAGATACATTTAAAAACATACATAGTGGACAAGGTTACACCAAATTTAGGAATCAAAATAAGGAAATAATAATTTAAAAAAAATCAAAGATAGTAAAATACAAAACATAAGATACGCAGAAAAGAAAATGCAGAATTCCATTGTTATTTTTCTACATAATCTTAAACTTAACGAACATACTATGTTTATAATTATATAGGTAATTTATTTGTTATATAACATTAGGTACCTATTAGCATGTCAATAGAAAAATAAAAAAAACGCCTGTTTCCCAAAGGGGTAGGCAGAGATCACGGATCTCCATTAGCTACAATCATGACATATTTCTTTCGCTTCATTCATTCTCATTACGTTCCTTAAGCATGCTCGTCGGTTAAATAAAAAAAATATATAAGTAAATAAATAGTGTCCCAGTACTTTCAAATGGTGAAGGTGAATAATACCTTTGAGGCTCTCTTAAAATACTTTCACCACACTGGTTCGAAAGAACTAGCGACAAAGAGTAGTAGTACTACAACTTGATTTTGTAGGACGTTCGTAGAACAAATTTTATTACATATTTTTTTACAGTTGCTAGCGAGTATAAACAAGAAAAAAAAACCGCTCAAGTGCGAGTTGAATCCACGCACGAAGGGTTCCGTACCATCGTACTTGTAATTTGAATATTACTTTTAATATGACTTACTCTGTACTTTTAAATATATAGCTCTGATGTTCGATTACGAAGGTATTATTTTATTATTTGTTGTTATAGCTGCAATCACACACTGTGACTGTGAAAATTTCAACTTTCTACCTAGAGTACGGTTCATCACGGACGGACGGTCGGACGGACAGACAGACAGACAGACAGACGGAAATAATAGGGTCCCGTTGGAACCCTAAAAATTGTGTCATTCACAGTAGACCCGCTGTAATGTTTTGTGAGTTGGTTTGCATTTTTGTTTATCTTACACGTTGATCTAGGGTACTAAACTAAATGAGCAAAAAACATTACTCTTGATGTAGAAGAAACATCAAAAGTCCTCAAACTAAAGTTACTAGTTACTGCTGACATTTTTTTCTAAACTTAACCTAATTTGACATTGTTTTTACCCGACTGCGAAGGTGTGTGTTTGGAGTGTATGTATGTGGGTAAGTGCATTCTTTTTTAAAGTGATCCTACTGAATTAAGTAAAGGAAGAAAAAGTCAAGTTTTTTTTAAACCTTTCAGGGAAGGAGGCAGGGAGTTCAACATTTTTGCAGTGCGTATAAAAAATGTGGACTCAAAGCGCTTAGTACGAACATTTGGAATATCAACCATGTACAGATGGCGCCTTTTCGGGTATCTGGAAGTCCGATGGAAGAAGGGAGACGGCGGAACTAAATTGTACAGTTCCTGAGCACACTCTTCGAAATGAATCCTTACTGGAATGACATACAGGCTACTTTTTATCCTAGTACCACGCGAGCAAAGCCGCGGGCGGAAGCTAGTTTCCATTATAATATGTCTTGCTGTTTCATTATAATATGTCAAAATGATGGACCACGTATATGGGCGAGGGGCTGGTCACCTGTCACCATTGTTTACCATTTCCATCTTAGGATTGTAAATCAGAAGTGGCTGCAAGTTTTCTTATGTTTATTTGTGGCTCTGCCTACCCCATTAGGGAAAGAGGCGTGATAATATGTAATGTATGTCTTGCTCTGCTGGACTGGGAGTAAAAAAATATAAATATTCAATTAAAACTCTTAGCATGTTTATTCTGTTACTTACCTATGTTTAGTAATAAAACTCACGGTTCACTACTTTGTGGGGTTAAAATTAACTTATTGAACGACGTCGATGACATAGCGGAAATACGAATGGTGCTGGCTTAATTCTGCAGTGGAAAAAAAACGCATGTACCTACTATTTGGTGGCCGCATGGCAAAGCGGAGACACGGATGTCACTGCGGGTTTGACTCTGTAGTGTTTTTCAATTATTTAAATACACGACCCGTCATAAATAAACATTTAGTTCGATTTTGTAAAAAACTTTGCACAATCACTTAATCACGAAATCGCGAAATCTTCTTCCGTGACTTTTATTGAAAGGAAAATTTCAATAAAAATCACGGAAGCTAAGATAAATGCTTAATGCTTAATAAATACTTTTCATTTCATCATTACCTTCATTCGACGGCCTTTAACAAACAAAGGAGAAATACCTTTACTTATTATTTTTTTACTCTATAATGGACAACCAGTTAAATGAAAACAACTTTTATACATACATACATAAAATCACGCTTGTTTAAGGGGGGGGGGGGGGGGCGGGGGCGGGAGGGGGGAGGCAGAGGGGTAAGCAGAGATAAGGGTCTACATTTGCTACGATCCTGACATACTTCTTTCACTTCATGCATGCTCGTCGGTTTAGGGTACTCTTGGCCTGGCCCTTTTCCAAAACGTCGCCAACTTGATCCAGGTACGTACGCATAGGTTGTCCCCTTGCAATGGTACCATTCACACTCGCCTGATTCTCTTGTTTCGTTAATCTTAATTCATTCATCCTCTAGTTCTACATGACCAAACCATCTTTATCATCTCATCACCACAATCATGTTCATGTCATGTTCTTTCACTCCACATTGCTCTCTTATCACGCTATTTCTCACTCATCTCACACCACACATACAAGTATGTGTGGTGTGCCAAGGCAACGCAGGAATTTCTACTGAATTCATTCTACTTTAAGTAGAATTTAAATATATAATGTTATTTTTGTCAACATGGCTTTGCCCCAAGGACCACACCCTTCCATTAAGAAAGCTAATAGAAAATGGGAAGGGTCTCTTTGGATCAATGGATACTATTTCAATTTTTTCACGACTTCGAAAAACGAGGATAATGATTTTGTAGGATTTTTTTATAACAATATTGTATCAAATTTGAATTTTGTATCAAACATCTATTTTAAAACCCTTTTATCAGTTTAAATAAAGGAAATAATAGTGAATAAAATATTCATTTGAATACAATATTCAAATCGAAATCAACCTTATTTATTGACTTTCTAATCGTAAGTACGTACCAACATAAATATTGTAATTCATTATATTTATTATAAGTAAATTAAACAGGTATTTATCTAATCCAAATAATTATAAAAATGCATATTAATCAATAAAAAAAACTCAATATCACTTCAGAAAAAAGTCATATTGTATGCGTTTTGCGTCTGAGGAACATAAAATAATTCAAATATTATACTCTTAGCAGAAGAATAGATAAAATTCAGAACCGAAATTCATAAGAACCGAAAATGACTTGAAACTGTAGTATTCCGACTCGATTTCCGATATCAGAGGTTTGTGAATCGTAAGTATTGAATTCATGATCTGAAAACAAAACGCGAGACCGTACAGCAATTTTGAATTCAAACTCTTTGTAATACGACTGATTTTGCAATGCTAACTCATTTGAACTGGCTTAGACCGACACTTAAGTAATAATACTTTTCCGGCTTCACTGACGTAAACGAAGATGTTGTAAACGTGATTATTTAAATTACATAATTGCATATCATTGATTTATTGGAGTTCTTTAGCAAGTGTTTCATTAGTAGGCATATATTTCCTATTGTTAGTTGATTATGTCACAGGTGATTTATTCGAACGGTTTTTTTAAACGTTTCCACATCAATTCACAGGAAAAGTGATGAATATGAAAGTAAATGGATACAATAGACATAATAAAAGATGGATGAACTAAGTAAATTCGTATGAGCTAGTGGAGAACTCGTGTGACAGAGTTTTTAGGCCGCCTAAAGGCATAATGGCTTGAAAAGTTGGGACCGCTAATTTAACGTGCCCTCCTAAGCACGGAAGCGCTCAGCTCGTAATGCCACTTACGGCCACCCATCCCAATTGTGACCGCACACAACTTTGCTTAACTTCAACGATCAATCAAGAACGTCTAAGCTACACCACGAGCGCTTCATGTATGGACTGTGTGAAAGAGGAAAGGCGTGTGAAAGGAGTGAGATGACGAAGTGATAGAAGATGGAAGAGGGAAACATGTGCCGATCCCACCTAGGGGATAAGGGCAGGTGATGATTATGATTATATTATTGATTAATTTGTTATTGACCATCCACGTAGGTACATGTTTTAGATACCTAGTAATTCAACTTAGTTGGTAAATACATGAATCTGACTTAATTATTTTTTTGAACAAATTAAATATTTTTATTTAGTGCTTCGAAGTTTCATTAATTTTAATTTATAGACTATTAAATAGGTATTTATTCAAATGATTTCTATTTTGCTTGCTTTAAATTAATGAATAACGTCATAATAACAACGTCTTTATAATTATTTAAGTACCTACATTATGAAATATAAAATCCAAGAAAAAATACGATGAATGCCTGGTAAACTATAGGGCAAGTTGTTTTGAATATCAAATTAAATGTCATTGATAGCATGTTTATGCAATACTAGCAGCCGCCCGCGGCTTCGCTCACGCGGTACCCAGATAAAAAGTACCCTATGTCCCATTCCAGCACACGTAGGTACCTACTATCCTCATTATTCATTATAACATAGTGTACGCTAAACGATGGCTAAAGTATTGCCATCTCTTACCATTTCATAATGACAAACAGTGACAGGACTAATTTTAAGCAATGGCTAACTTTAGCGAACGAATATGAATAATAGGGTATGTAAGTATATTCCGTAGTTTTTGCGTGAAAGAGTAACAAACATACCTAAATGTAAAAATTAAGAAATGTCGGTGATTTTAGTAAAAATTTTGAGAGTTAAGGTTAACTTTTCAAAACGCAACGACAGCGCGTTCTAGGATTTGATCAGATCTGCAGCGACATCTAGTTATCAGACGTAGAATTTCGTCAGAACTCCATGAATAATCAAGATTGGAAACTTATTAGACCAGTAATAATTTATGCTTCCTTTCACAGGTAATTTGACATTGACAGTTCCTTTTCCATATGTTTTGTATCATCTATTACTAATCTTTGGTATCATCGCTGTCATAATGTCAAAATAAAAGTATTCTATTTTTCATGAAAAACATGCCAAAAATAAAGAATTTGCCGGTAATTATGACATCAACTAAATGAGAAAAATCGGCTCTTTAATTTGATATAGGTTATGTGCAGTTTTAGACCAAAAATTGATTCCAGGTTTTCATCCCTTTTCACCCCTTTAGAGGTTGAATTTTGAAAAATCCCTTCTTAGTACACCCCTACGTACCAAGGTTTACCTACACTGAAAATTTCAAGTCTCTACGTCCAGCGGTTTAGGCTGTGCGTTGTCTGTCAGTCAGTCAGTCAGTCAGTCAGTCAGGACAAAGATTCTTATAATATAAGATTGTGGACATTAGACATACGAAAAGTGTGTTGAATAAAACATAAATGACGTAAGATATCGAAGTTTTAAGAAAGACCCTTCGTAATCGAATTGGCCTGATCCCTTTTTGACAGAGAAATGTTCTGCTGTACAATATACACTCAAATTGAGAAACAAAACATCGTGAGGAAATCGGCATGTCGTTACCCAGAAAAGTGTAATTGCTTGATTTTTTTTCATCTAGTTTAAGAGAACTTGTGACACGAGTAGTCATAGTTAGAAGTCAGAAGACAGGTCTCCCAAAATACACAAAACACCTGCAATCTTACAATAATAATACATCTATATTTTCAAACAACTTAGACCATAGTACAAAAAAATAGGTAACAGTATTTGAACAAAAAGTTATGACAGTTTTCACCCAGTGGTGAAGTATGGAACAATAAAACATGTCAGCTATGATTTTTAGTATGCCGTTAGACTGCCTGGGACTCTGTTTAACACTTTTCGCTTCCGCACAATCACCGCGAACCCATCTACTCGAGCGTACGCAAACATGCCCGAGGCACTGCCAAATCGAGGCAGACCCAACTGGACTGAACAATTAGGGCGTTAAGACACTACTTTGTGTAGTTAAACAATGTCATCATAGGATGGGGAGCATCCTACTCTCCTGGTAGTTGTACAATCCTCTGCTTTTTTACTTTTTTAACTTTTCAATATGATCGTTCAATGCTTTGTTAGACACGCTGGATTTATTCGGCATGTCCTTGACCACCAATCGGTCAAGGCATTAGGTCTTATTTCGACTTTTTAGATATCGTCGTTCAACGCTTTGTTAGACATACTAGATTTACTTGGCATGCCCTTGACCAAAAATCGGTCAACACGTCTATCCAGATGTCCTGTCCAACCACAAGTATCGAATAGGTAGTTGAAAATATAACGGTATTATTTTAAAAATATCTGCTCCTGCGTTATGAATCGATAGGTAGAGGTAAAGATTCATTGACTTTCCTGATCGTAAGTCCAATAAAATAGATCTTATCTTCCATTACAAGGTAGCTCGTAAGTCCGATAACCGATCGTCTATCGATATGCCAATTTGGCAGTCGCGCGGCGCGGGAAAATGCGATATACGGTGGATTCGTGCAATATATCTGCAGACGTGAGAGAACTGTGTTTTGCGGATTTGCTAGTACCTAAAATCGGATATTGTACCTCAAACATTCTGTAGAGGAATAAAAAATTATGAAAAATTTCATCGAAAAGCATCGAAACAGCAAAAAAACTTTAACTGGCATCATAGTACTGATGACAAATCAGATCATTTTGAACATGTTTCTATCTTTATCGCGTCGCACAAGTAAATATTATTTTTTGTTTGATCATATCTTCTCAATAAAAAAATGGATTCGAAACCGCTCACATAATTATTTATGTTTTGGAGAGATTTTCGTGTTTGGATTAAACACATCATGTTTTTCTGCACACAATACGAATCTGGTTATATTCTTTTACAATATAATAATGGTCATTTCTGAATTGCATGTTGTAAAGTATCTGTTATGCAAACTAGTAGAGAAAGTTTTACCTATTTCGAGTTTCCTAGACAAACCGCAGAATGAACATGAGTAATGAGTACACACTGGTAGACTATCAGAGGTCTTAATATTGTCAAAGGTTATATATACCTCTGTTCAAACAATCAACAATGTAGTGTAGGTACCTACCCTTTGTTATCCACTGAAGCTTGACAAGTTATCCGTCATTTTCTTGTCCATTTCCCACTTTATGTGAGGTCAGCGCAATATATTTTTCTCTCTATTCTATTCTTCTAATATAATTTTTATTTTATTTAATGAAGCGCTCGTGGGGTAGCTTGCTTAGACGTTCTTAATTGATTGTTGAAGTTAAGCAACCTTGTGCGCGGTCAGAATTTGGATGGGTGGCTGCAAGTGGCATTACGAGCTGAGTGCTTCCGTGCTTTGGAGGGCACGTTAAATTATCGGTCCCGGCTTTTAAGTCGTTAAGCCATGACGGAGGTTTATAGGCGGCCTAAAAATTGGGTCACAAGAGCTGGCCACCAGCTCATACGAAAGGAGAAAGAAGAAAGAAAGAAATTATTAACAGAAAGAATCTTACATAATAATTTACAAAACACAAAAGAAATAATCAGGCTATAAATATCTAAAAAGTTCGAAAGTATTATGTCTAGTGCACTTTTAACAACATACAACATACATACATACATACATACATACATACCACATTATACAAGGTATCCATGTATAAAAAAAACTAAGGCCTTTTTACCATCTACAATAGATGATTTATACAGCGTCAGGAGGCAACTTTTACCTTCCCAAGCGGGACTCTGTAGTGCCTGGACGAATTAAGATGGAGTAGGCTTGCCCAGCACCTATTCCATCCTCTCAGCTTAGTCGGCCTGGTCAAAACGTGCGGAGCTGACTAAGCCGCGGGTTTCCTCACAATGTTTTCCTTCACCGTTGGAGAGTACAGCGCACATCAATTTTCGCACAGAAAAATCCATTGGTACACGACCGGGTTTGAACCCACGACCTTCGGATCTGAAGGCAGGGTCACTACCAACTAGACCACCAGTGCTCTCTGTTCCATGTATTACATGTACGACTATTCATATTTAATGTTCCAAGTTTAATAAATTAATTAAAATACTTTCGGTAATCAAACATCGCTGTTTAAACGAATTTATATTGTTTCCCTTACATTGTGTTTGAACGTAATCGAATACGTTGAATATCTATTTGAATACATTGGCGATTAAAACGGTAGCATAATGGAATAACAGTTTCATTATTGTATACTAATGTGTTGTTATAGCTTTCCTATAACTCGTAGCTCTGTTGGGGGCAAAGTATTCCTAAACAAATAGAACTAACAATAACGAAGTTAGATTTGTATGTTTGTTTGTAGAGAATAACGTCGAAAGCTACAAAAGCAGGATTTTAAATACTTTCCCGAAAAGTCACTTATATATGCTATGTATGAGTGCTACAGGTTTTTTTTCCGACGTAAAACCGGTACAATGCATTATATTCACGTTCTATCATAGTTCTAAGAACATACTATAGTAGTAGTAGTACTAAACAGCTATAGGTATACACGGTATACCACTACTTCTACTACTACTAACAATCCTATGAAAGGTGCGCATCAAAGGCTTCTTTCGTACACTTGACACATGCTTTCCAAATTATTAGATTCAACGACATGCCGTTTCCTCACGATGTTTTAATCGCCGTTTGAGAGAACTGGTATATTATATCGCTCATACATTTTTAGAACAGAGAAATTCATTGGTGCAATAGACTACCAGTGCTCTCTACTTTTACTTCGACTACTTCTACTTTGATTGTACCATCAATGGTAGATACTACTGCGAATGAGCAAACTTTATTAGAACCACATTTCGAAAGAATTGGTAGCACGAGTAGAACTTAAGAAAGTAAGTTAGTACTTTACTTGTTTGAGCTATTATATATTCTTCATTACTCTCTAGCTCAGTCCAATAAACTTTTTGATACGTAAATAGCACATTCGACCCAGTTTCAATACAGTTTCTAGCTCAGACTAAATAATAAGAAAAGATGGCGCGCCGCGAACAACAAATGTGAAGCCACACACAACCGTGCTCCTGCTAGTAAACATACACGCTCACGCACACCCCTACACTAAAACCATGCACATCGCTCTCGAGTCGTCGTCTAGTAAACTTAAAATAAAAAAAATAGAGTAATGCCTTCCTGTGTAGTAAAAACTTGCAAAAACAGCAGCAAATCACATAAAAAGTCTCACGGAATCACTTTTCACTTGTAAGTACTTCAAATAAAATCGTTTCTAAATTATTATACTCTGAATTTTAAGTTACTTGGAACACAAAAACTTCGACAGACACATAAGATAAAAAGGTGGCTTCACTTTTGTTGTTCGCGGCGCGCCGTCTTTTCTTTTATTTGGTCTGAGGTTTCTAGGCAAGACCTCAGATGTCAATTTCTTGGAACAGCTCGAAGACTTCATTGTTGATGCAACCACGTCGAAACAGTGGAGTCTCACATTGCATCAAACACAACTGAATGCCTTCAATAATATAAACATTATTTCATGAATGTTATTGAATATGAATCGAATGTGTGCCGAGAATTTATTCATTATTCGTTCGTCGTATCACAGTGCCGTTTTCTGGGTTCCGTACATGAAAAGAAAAACTGAGCAATTTTAGGATCATTTTTGTTGTCCGTTCATATGTCCGGCTGTTCAACCGTATCAAGAATCTTTTTCTCAAGAACAGGTGAGGAAACAGTCTTTATTTATTTCAGAGTTTCAGAGATAATTATTTTCCTCTCCAACTTGATGGACCTATATGGGCGATGAGCTGATGACCTGTCACCGTTGTTCATCATATCCATCTTGGGAGTCTTGGATGTGTCAGTGGCTGCAAGTTTTCTTATGGTTACTTGTGGTTCTGCCCACCCCGTTAGAGATACGGCCGTGATAATATGTATATATGTAAGGTAATAAGCTGAAATTTATATCAAACACTAATTCTTGTTCGGAGCCAGCAGGTCAGAGCAATCAAATGACACTGGAATTAAAGTCAAATTAATTGAAATTCCTAAACTTACTCATTAAAACATGAGGGGCTTCTCGTTCACAAAAGCGAAAAATATACCTACAGCACAGAAACCTCCGAAAATCATTGATATGTTGTTATTTTCATTCAAATAAAAATATAAAGCGTTGTAAAGTTTTTTGCGTAAACTACCTTATCTTTAAGTTTGTACGGGATTTTCAGGACGTGAGCCCTACTCTCACTTGTCTGATTTTTCCAGTTCACACATTCAGTCTCAACAGAACAAAGATCGTAGTGTAGATACCGGAAACCAACATACCAGAGTACAAAACATATTACTGTTATTTTTTAAATTCCATGTTATTTGTGCTTGATTCAAAATGAATTATTTCTGTCATTGGTCACTATTTTTTTAATCCTAGGATGTCATTCCTCATGGTCCCAAAAATGAAAATAGTGAGAAATAATTGACCTCGGTGGCGTGGTGAAGATGCTAGATATGGGATCGATTCTCGCTGCAAGAGAAATGTTAGCATTTAAACATTTTTTCCGGGACTAGGTGTTGCAGTACCATAATAGTACTCGTTATTTATGATACTAACCTCACTTTTCTCATTATCACACACACAATTATATTCCTTATACTTACATACGACTGTTGGGTGTTATTATTATATAAAAATATGTTTGTGTAGCTTCAACCGAGCCAGAGCGGGGCAAATCAAATTGTTTGTCTTTCAACTACACCACACGTAATTTCCCTACAGACTGTTAATTAATACGTGTAGATAATGTTTGTGTTGGAACTTGATTACAAGACACATCCTTTTGGAACTTTACTTATAAAATTACTCATCATCATCATCATAGTCCACTGCTGGGTATAAGCCTCCCCCATTTTATGGTAAAAGTTGCCTCCTGACGCTGTATAAATCATCTACTATAGATGGTAAAAGGCCTTAGTTTTATGTCTTAGACTTTGGTCCGCTTTCGAATCCTCATGTTCCTAATCTTATCTATAAAATGGATGGCTAACATAGAACGCTCCATAATAATAATTACTAAGTATTAAGTACAAATTATATACTTTCAGCATTTTTACCCACAACTGAACGGAGAAGGTATAAGCGTTTGGCCTAAGAGGTTGTTTGTTTATTTATTTGTGTTTGTCTGTTAACAATTTCTTCAAAGACTGCTAAACCGATATCAATGCAGTTTTCTTTGTGTCATATCAGGAAAGTTTCTTAGATATGTTTTACGGTCACCAGGGGGCGCTGCAGCAGCTAGCATAGTTTTTTGCACCTCGGAAACTCAAAAACTACTGGACCGATTTTAATGCAGTGTTTTGCACGATTCGGTCAATGTCTCACTTCACCAAACATCACCACGCCTCGCAATATTTAGGCTACGCTTTGTGTAAATTTTCAAAGATAAGCCAAAAATCTCTCGAATAATGTTCGGTTACATTACAACTAAATATTGGCATTAATTACTACGGACTACGAGACGTTACGGACATTCGTTAGAAAACTACTAAAGTCATTTGACCGTCAGGATGAGTTCAGTTGGAAAATGGAAAATTTCCATACAAAATTTGCATGGTGATTTCAGTTCGCATAGGTGTTCATTGTTCAAATGAAATGGACGGACATCTAAGTTGTAAAGGGGCAGATTATTAAATAAAACCTAAATGAATTATGATTTTGATTCAACTTCTAAAGTAACAAACAAACATCCACAAATAAATTAAATTAGATAGTTATACACTGACAATGAAGATCTTAAACATAGAAATAAATAAGGAAAACTCAAAAATGACAAATTCAATTATTGGAAAATCAGTAATGGTGTCAATCATTTCCCTACTGAATAGTCAATTAATAACGGATTAAGAAACATTTAAAAACATATCAAACAAATAGCCTGTATGTGTGTCACGTAGTTTTGAAATTGGGCCTGTTTGGCGAAACGAAGTGTTTACGAATTAGGCGTTTTTATGGCACGTGTTGATCTTAAATACGTTCTTGAGATACGTAATTTACTATTGTATCTGTTTTATGATTAAAAAAACGCCGCTGTAATAGCCAATTTCCTAAGAATGACTTGTAAAATTGTGTAGCCGTATTAGTAAAGATTATGTATAATTATTATCACGCCCGTATCCATAATGGGGTGGGCAGAGCCACAAGTAGTCATAAGAAAACTTGTAGCCACTCCTGATTCAAAACTTCAAGATGGATATGGTGAACCATGGTGACAGGTGATCAGCCCATCGCCCTTTAGATAGTCCATCATGTTGGGGAGGATAGTACCCCTTAGTCGGCTTTTACGACATGCTCGGGGAGAGATGCAGCTGGACGCATTCTCTGTTTTTTTTTTACTCCAAGTCCAGCAGCAAAATAATTAAAGATATTTAAACAGAAGTGATTCTGCGAAGACTGCAGAAATATAATTAATAATGTACTGTACCACAAGATAGCCGCCACAATGACCAGTGTGTGACTAAGTCAAAGTAGGGAGATTACATTGCTTTTCTCTTCTCAAAAAAAAATGCCCACAATGAATCTGCAAACTTTAAACTAATATGTAAAAATTTACAGTAATAATCAGAATCGTATTATGTAACAAACGTTTTTTTAAATACTAAAAACAAAAACCATTCTTTATGATGAAAATTATTTATGAAAAAAACTGTTGGTCGCAAGGGCAAAATAACTACTCTAGAAATGTTCTAAAGTTTTAAAATCCTCTTATGCTCGGCTTGATACATAATATCGCTACTACCTATTTTTATTTCTAAAGTATTTTCCCTGTAATCTATGACACCTTTGATCTCACGAATTTGTATAATTGATGCCGTGATTTTTTACCGTGGTAATTACCGAACGATGCCTTATTGCAATTTATTGAATGACCCGTGTAATTCATAAGCTTTATTTTATAAGTGTTTCCTGTGTTTTCAGGCATCAAAAACTCTGAGTACTATACTAAGGCCTATTACCATCTATATAGTAGATGATTTATACACCATCAGGAGGCAACTTTTACCTTCACAAACGGGACACTGTAGTGCCCGGGACGAATTAAGATGGAGTAGGCTTGCCCAGCACCTATTTCATCCTCTCAGCTTAGTCGGCCTTGTCCACAGGAAAGACATCGTCAATACGTGCGGAGCTGACTAAGCCGCGGGTTTCCTCGCGATGTTTTCCTTCACCGTTTGAGAGAACTGGTATAGTACACATAATTTTTTCCCACATAAAAATCCGGATTGGGATGGGTGACCACCCATCCCAATTTGTGACCGCGCATATCGTTGCTTAACTTTAACGATCAGTCAAGAACGCCTAAGCAAGCCAAGAGCGCTTCGAAACGCTTTTAAAGAAAGAACTAGTGACACAACGATACAACTAGTAGTATTATTATAGTAATTAAGTTAATAATACGAACAAAAGTGGCTATATTAACCTGTCCTGCATATTTTCTATTAGACCTTGTTTCCTAAGACCTCAATGTAGGTCAAGATCGTATCTTGATAACAAACAAATAGTTGTCATTGTTCTCGCTGTAGGTACCGTTGAAAACAGATCTATACTGCACTATTTTATGTACTCATATAACTTTTGTTTGTTCTACTAGTATAAAATAAATGTATAAAGTTTTTTCCTTTTATTTTTTATACATACATACATAAAATTAGGCCTGTTTCCCATAGGGGTAGGCAGAGATCACGGAACTCCATTTGCTACGATCCTGACATACTTCTTTCGCTTCATTCACTCTCAAACATTCTTCATACATGCTCGTCGGTTTAGGGTACTCTTGACCTGGCCCTTTTATTGTATTTTTATTTTATTGTACACCCTAAAAACGTCTACAAAAAGTCCACGATGGTATATGTCTATCCCCGTGCGAAGCCGGATTGGGTCGCTAGTTAATTAAAATATCTTTTTTTACATACAAAAGTAAAAAGAAACAGTCGGGCTATTTAAAGACCATTGCAAACGCTATCTAGAGATAGCTTACCAGGTCTAGAACATCAGACGGTGGAAGCGTGCCCAAGATGCTGGCCGCATTGCCACGCTAAATGTCACTATTGAGTTTTACTACGATGAGCTAGATAAGGTCCTGTACGAACTAATGATTGTGTACGACACCGTATGTGGTGAGATTGGGATGCAGGATGGATAAGAACTGAAATTCCAATGTAAAATGTTGTATTCAAGAACATGAAGTTACGCTAATGATAATGATGATAAATGATGATGAGTTCGGACCGCTTGCTATCCGAATATTCACTGGCTAGGTAAACCATAGGCTAGGTAAACGGGCTAGGTAAATTTGTGTCGTGCCACCTACTTAGCCAAAACTGCTTGCTAAGGCTTTCGATAGGTATCTCTCTCTCTCTTCTTGACTATTTATCCCACATGGTGGTGGGGTCAGCCTTCCTCACACTCATCCTCCACTTCGCCCTATCCATGACGTCGTCTTCAGAAACATTGCATTCTGCCATGTCGCGGTTTACTACAGCTGTCCAGGTGGTCTTTGGTCTCCCTCTTGGTTTTCGATAGGTATGTATCTAATACATTTTTAGGGATAGTCCTTGACCAAAAGTATGTTTGGCATGCCCAAATTACTAATTAGTTAATAAATAAATACTTAAAGAACATACCTATCTACCTTTTGACCTTACACGAGATCAGACCCGGAAAAAAATATTTTGGAAATATCTTGCGGAAATCGAAGCCGGGCACTGACTCGCCACGCCATCGAGGTCGTTCTCATACTTTTTAAAGCGTAAAATAGAATTATCTTAGTATACTGCAAGCAAAGTTGTTGGCCTAAGTTATTTTCAAGACTTGAGTATGCACTAAAGCATTCGTCCAAATCTAAGCAAGCATATTTGGAGGAACCGCAGCGATTTGCAAGATGTACGAGCCACGATTGCAGATAAAAATGCACTCCACTTTGAATCCTATGGTCTAAGCAATAAGGACTAGTAGTCAGACGTATTTTTGCTAGACTACCTATATTACCGAGTGGCCTCGGTGACACATTGCCTGATATCTTCGTAACATATCTTTCGCGGAAGGAGTGATAAAGCTATCGAGAGCTTGGAATTGTTCGCATTTTTCATTGCTATTTTTATGCAGGTCTTAAAATATTGTACATTTTCTCAGAGCAATTTTTTGTTGACAAAAAAAATCTTAAGAAATAATATTAACAGGCCTTGAGGCGTTGGGATGGATACCCAAAAAAAAGTGAATTATTTAACAAAGTTATTATGTAAGAATTACATTTAAGTGAAATTAATTTAATAAGGAATGAAATTTTATTTTATTTTAATTTGGGAAAAAATGGTTTATGACCTATCTGACTGTTGAAATATTTTATCCTTTTTTTTCTTTTCAAAATAACGTTTCTTTTTTATAACCATGAGTTTGTTAAACACACGAACTGAAATATTATTGCAAAAAATAAAATTGATATGTTATTTTCAGCCAATTTCGAAAACTTTGATTTTAGCATAGTTAGTTATTTATTATTATTCGATAAGGATGTTAGTTTTCTCTAGTCAGTGCTAAGCGTAACAAGACGAGATGGAACTGAATTCTTTTTTACTCGCGGGCACAATAACTTCCTATTTCAAAGATTTGCAAAAAACACATTGTTACCATGTGTAATTGAATTTATTTTTAATAGGTTTGACTTAAAAACCAAATACATTAAATTATCATCTATGTTTATCAACATTTATTAGGTTTGTGCTAGTTTTTGTTGGCTTTGGTTTTCATTGACATTGGCCTCGGTTTTGTAGACGTTTTGTACGTTATATCAAGGATTAATCATAATTTATGTATCACAATTTTAACCATATACGAGAAGGTACTTATGACTTCCCGCACGTCATTATTGTCAACATTTTCAAATTGACTCGGACAAAATACGTTGTCAAAATATCCTGTTATTAAAATGTCCAAATATCTCCTCAGAATCTAAAGCTTATTAAAGTGATTTAATAATCGAATAGTCATAAGCAAAATAGTGTTTTAAGTGATTTCTAAACATGACGTGATTTCTTTTTTACATTTGCACAATGGACATCTGACAAATAAAGCCAATTACAGTTATCAGTTCTCCATCAAAAAAAGGCTGACTCTAAAAAACAGATGTGGAAAGACAGATAACGTGTTTACAAAAAACCTGACGAAAATAATGGGCATAATTTTGTTTCCTAGCAAAATGATGACATACCAAATTTTTCCATAAAAATGACATTTAGATTGTGACAATGCTAAGTGATAACAATAGGACAATTTGCCCATTGTATTTTAACAATTTCGACGTCAACTCTAATTAAAATGAGATTTTTTTATGTATTGTGGATATATAAAATTACCCATATTATTTCGGAAATTCCGTAAATAGTTAATGTAGGTATAAATAATAATGTTTGTGGTATATGGGCCGCTTGGCAGATGGGTTAAATATTCAGAATCGTGGTCTGTAAAGATAAGGATAAACATAGAAAAAACTATTCTTCTTCTATCGTAGTTATTTAGAAACAAAGTGAAAGAATTTAAAGTGGGCTTGATATATTTTTTTAGGTTCTACTAAATGCCGGTTTCCTTACGATGTTTTCCTTCACCGTTTGATAGAGTGCACATACATTTTTAGAACAGAAAAAGCCATTATATCACGGGTTCGAACCCTTAACTGATCGGAAAGAGGGCTACCACTACACCACCAGTACTCTCAGAAAAACCTGTTGGTAATAGGCAAAGCTGATTCTGATATTTTTGACTTGTACACAGTTTCTACTTAAAATATTCGAGTTGACTGTAGGTAGCGTTATAAATGTACCTATTTCAATTTATGACAACTCAAGTAAATGACCATTAAGTTTAATTATTAATGGAAAATTTATGACATTTCAAGGATAACTAGAACCCCATAAGACCATCAACATGCTTAGGTTATAATAGTGTCAATTGCATGACTTTGTTCGCATTGAGTTAAATCACAAAATTTATGAAATTTTGACTCGTATGCTCTTTATTTTAGAGGCTCAAACCTTTTCAGGATTTCGTACCCAAAGACTGCCAACGGGACCCTATTATTACTAACCTCCGTTGTCCGTTTGTCTGTCTATCCGTCCGTCCGTCCGTCCGTCCGTGCGTCTGTCAACGGGCTTAAAGGGGGCCCCATACAAGAAACATTTATGTCGGTACATTGTTGTACATGTACGGTGGTACGGAACCCTTCGTGTGCAAGTTTGACTCGAACTTGACCTGATTTTTTATTATGACTAGTAAATAACCTCATTTTTTTCAATACCACTTCAGAAGCAATGCATTGACCTGTATTAAAATTTTTTAAATTTCTTTCAGGACGTGATAGGTTCGAAATATTCAAATTTAGGTACCTTGGTTTTTAGACTTTTTTCATTAAAAACGAACATTCTAGTATATTAGTTTACCTACTCTTTTATTCTTCCAGGATTTTGCTGTTATAAGTACCTACACTTGAGGTTCAGTTAGTCATGGAATGACGTCATAAATAATAATAGTGTAAATACATACCTAGATTGTATATAAATGTGAGAAACAACTGGTTTATTGTTATCTTGATGCTCTTCAAAGCTACTAATAGTACCTACATAAAGTAATGGAAACAACGCGTATTCATAATATGAATACGCGTCCATTACTTTAATATTATTTTACTACTGTTTAAAGCGAAGTGGAAATGTCTGAAATTGTTACAGTCTTTTTATATTTTCTCGACAAATTGTCTAATGACAAAATTGCATTATAATGGAGTTCAAGGAATATTTGGTTGATTAGGGCAATATGTAAAAAACTATATTATACTATACTAGCCGCACAGCGGCTTTGCTTGTGTGGTAACCGGATAAAAATAGCCAATATGTTAATCTAGCACATGTACTATGTATATTCTAAGTTTCATTCAAATCCGTTCATTACAAAACAACATTACAGGTTTATTAAAGATCCTATTAATTTAGATTTCACCTTATTTTTTGCAGTTGGGCAAGTCTACTGTTTTTGTCTAGTGCTCAGGGGTTTTTTTATTTTTGATTTACCTATCATAATTACATTTGTAATCGTTAACTGCATATAATATCGAGGCAAAAAATACAAACCAGTTGCAGGTTAGTGGCATTAAATGAAATAATTTTGCAGCGAATTAATTTATGTGGAAACACTACACGTTGCAAGAAAACGTGATAATTTAAATATACATTATCTATATTTTACTACCATTTATATGGACGATGGGCTGATCACCTGTCACCATGGTTCACCATATCCATCTTGGGACTTTGAATCAGGAGTGGCTGCAAGTTTTCTTATGCGCTTCCCACTCCATTAGGGAAACGGGTATAACATCTTACTAATATTAAAAATGCAAAAGTTTGTGAGGATGTGTGGATGTGACGATATATGTTTGTGCCCCAATTACGCCGTAACGGCTGAACGGATTTTAATGAAATTTGAAATAAACATAGTATGTGCTGGAATAACATATAGGCTACTTTTCGTCCGGATACCATGCGAGCGAAGCCGCGGGCCGGCAGCTAGTGCAATATATTGTAGTTATTTGTGTATATAATACGAGTATACATTATCTAAAACTTCCATCTGAAAGGGAACTAGGTTCACTGGGCCAATCTATGTCACAATTTTATTACGTTCCATTTTGGCACAAAATATGTTTTTACATCATTTTAATGCGAAAACACAGGATTGGTTTATTTCGCTACTGAATTTAATTTTCCTTTAAAAGGAATACATAATGTTACTCTAGGTCAAAAATTATCCAAATTTCAATCCAAACCGTTTACCGGAGATGTAATATAGATATCTACATAGGTACTTGGAAAATTACAAACAAATTTTTGCATATAAGTGGGATTTTTAATAAGTAGGTTACCTAAAGTAAGTAGGTAACCTACTTATTAAAAATCACACTTCAATTCATTCATTCATTTTCAATGAAAAGTAATTTAAGTAGGTAAATACAATTACTTGTTTCCAAACAATACCTTTACCAAAAAGGTTAATTTGCGGATATGTAAGGTCGTGTTCACAATAAATTATCACACTCACAGATACAACAATAGAAGATACATTAAACACCTATAAGAAAACCGATAATTCGCAGAACCTAAAAAGAAAAAAAAGCATGTGTCAGGTACGCAGAAGGAACTTTGGAGGAGCACGTCAAATATTTTCACCACACAGGTTCAAAAGAACTAATGTCACGACTAGATAAATAGATGCATAGTGTGAACGTTCTATTCTAAGCTTTTCTCAAACTTCAAACAATTTAATTATATACAAACCTATTGGGCACATAAGGGCCCCACTGACTAACAGTCTACCAGCAAATAGTACACTGTCAATTATCTTAAATACCCGGTTCCTATTTTTATCATAGCAACTCAGACCAAATAATAAGAATTCTTTTTTTTGGTGTGTGTTTTTTGTTTTATTATTATTTGTGCTTTAGTCTCAAAAACTTTCCGGCAGACCGTCCAGTTAGACTGCAGGAAAACAGTAAGTCTGCGGAGCCCTTAATTGATGGCTATGAGCCGCAAATTGTGCGCGTTAATGTGAACACGCCTTAAAGGTGTGCTAATTTGGTCCCTTGCAAATAAAACGATGTACCTGGCTGTCCCTTTGTTACTTTCTTGGTGGTAATAATATGTAACATCATTGTAAATGTTATGTGGTGGTTTTGCTTAGTTTTATTTTATCCTTCTATCAGGTTGATCGTTACAGATTCAAAATACTGCGAATGGGGATTTAAATAAATAAATATTTGAGGAATTTTCACAAGCCATCTAGCCTCAAATTAAACGAAGCTTGTGCTATGGGAACCAGATGGCTGATAGAATACTCACATACCTACATTTTTTTTGTAAATACTTACTAATCCTTACTAATATTATACACGCGAAAGTTTGGATGTATGGATGTTTGTAACTCTTTACAAACTACTGAACGGATTTGAATGAAACTTGGGATATACATGGCACATGTGCTGGATTAACATATAAGTTATTTTTTATTCGGGTACCACGTGAGCGAAGCCGCGGGCGGCAGCTAGTATATATAATACTATAACATGGTCACGGAAGAAATTTATGCAGAACATACAAACATTTCTCTCGTAACGGGAATCGAACCCGCGCCTTTTTCGTCTCAGCCGAGCAGCCGGTGCTCCGGCGCAGACCATGACGCACCTGCTGTGTCCAAGCACCTGCACTAGGGATGAAAATAAGCAAGATACTTTGATGTGGAAAAACGTAGAAAATCATTATCATTATCCGCAGCTTATGGCCTGTGTAGACCTGACTTTGTTTCCGCCATTCGCTCCGGCCCAGTGACTCACGCATCCAAAAACTATGGCCCTTTTTGATGTCATCGACCTATCGTGCCGTTGGGCGACCTCTAACTTCTTTGTTCGATTCTAGGCCACCACTTGGTCAGTCTTACGTAAAAAGTACATTATAATAATTGGCTAGAAGTCATTACTTAAGTATTTAAATTACAATGATAACAACCATGTCTGTTAGAAACCATTCTGTGTTTTTGTCTAGCTCAATATATATTTATTATTGCTTTTTATAACATTTAGTTTCTTGAAAGTTGATTTAACCCACTCAGAAGCAAAAAACCGTCGGTACAGCTAGAAATTTGATGCATTTGACTCCTCATTTGTCAATATCTGACGATCTTTAGAATACGATATAACAATACTACTAGTCGTTTCACTAGTTCTTTCAAACCATTGTAGTGAAAGGATTTAAAGAGCGCCTCAAAAGCTCCTTTCATGCACTGATAAAACAATGAACAATTTTTTTAAATATTTGTGGACATTTTGTGCCATCTAGCTCCAAATAAAGCTAAGCTTGTACTACAGGCACCAGATGGCTGATAGAATATTTAGGTATATACTTTTTTTTGTTATACATATTTATAATAGGTAGGTACACAATACCAGACCCAGACCCGGAAGAAATATTTGCAGAACATACATACAAACAATTCTCCCGTAGCGGGAATCGAACCCGCGCGTTTGCGTCTCAGCCGAGCATTCACCCACCCGTCGTCATTTACATAGGTACATTCTCTAGATTGTTGAACTCATGAACTATGTTATTATTTTTTGTAACAGTTTTACAAAATGTAGATTTTTTTTAAACTCATAACCCTAGTTTAGCGTAGTCGGATAAAAAGTCTTAATAAAACAACAAAACAGGAAACGTTACCCGAACCGATCAATAAGTGGTCAGTTTTTGCCACATGATCTCTTTGCTTCGGTCCGTATTCAATCTAATGTAATGTGGTCCCTTCGACCCTGTCCTAGAATGGGATACTCAATGGTAACCAATAAACTTAGAGTGCAGATAGTACTCGTTTTGGGACCTCAAAATCAAGATGGTCCCTGGAGTAAAAGGTGCTTTACACACAGCGCGATTTCCGTCGAAAATGAGACGATTTTGACATGACGATTCGCTAACCCACGTGTTATCTATCTTAGCATAACACGCACTCTCGGTTCATCATCATCATCAGCCGATGACAGTCCAGTTAAATATTTTCTTAACCCTTTACTAGTTTCCGCCCGCGGTTTCACTCGCGTGATATCATAGAAAGTAGCTTATATGTTATTCCTGAATACATACTATGTATGTTCCAAGTTTCATTAAAATCCGTTCAGCCGTTACGGCGTGATTGAGACAAAATTTTCGCATTTAAAACATTAGTAGGATGATCAACTTGTTTATCTTTAAACTTCTATCTTTAAGCTATATAAAAACACGCGACTTAATTTCGACAAATGTGTTGCTAGTATAGTAATTTAATTAGCATTGCAGGCGCAATCACGCCATAGTTCAGTCGCGTATCTTCAGCATAGTGTGGTTAGACACTTACACAAACGATTCGGTACATTTTAAACATAAGTCAAAGACATACGGCGCCGTTTAACCGCGCGGTTTGCTTTTTTGTATGTGATTCGCCTCAGGTATTGTAGACATGACTGATCAAATGGAGCATTGCCCCTGAGGAATTTGCACAGCTGCTATGATAGAGATGATGTTTATATTTGAATATACCGTACATCTGAATTTCAAAGCTTGAATACCAAGGATCTCTCTAAGTATCCTCTCCAACATGATGAGGTACAATAAGCAAGTTTTCCCAAGGAGGGTTGACGTCAGGCAGGCGGCCGGTCATAAAACACCTTAGCCAAAACTCTTACAGTATGATCCAAGGATCATGCTGTGCTGACCCCACATAGATTGGGATAAGGGCAGGAAGATGATGAGATGATGATGAATACCAAGGATCAGGCAGAAAGCTTATTGTACAAGTAGTACAATATTATTAGCCTTGTCAATATAATAATTGTTATCAGACATTTGGGTCCTCAATTTCATGAAAAATGCAATATGCAATCTCATCTCTTAAAAATATCTTAATCAATTAATGCATTTTTTTTCGATCTATTAAGATTTATTTTATAGTCTCTTATGTTTTTCATCGTTTTCATCTTCTCAGGGTCTGCTGTAAATTAATATAGGCAGTGCAATCTGCAACATAAATTAAATAAATAGAGATTGCGCCTGTTTATTTATTTGAATAAAGGTTAAAGCCATCGACATCATGTTGCCAGTTCTAGCTTTATTGGGTATTGCGAAGTTATGCCTATGCTATGGTAATATGAACCTTATTACATAAGCCTTAAAGCAGGTCGAACCCTACAGCAACTGATATTTGAATCTCTCTTGCGTTATTGCTTTGCAACCAAATATTTATTTATAGAAAGAAATTGACGAAATACATTGATAAATTGACAAATCTACCTACAAATCATAATTTCCTGCCTTTTTTCTACTTTATATGTTGTTGTTAGAACATGATAGAGAATGGATGTCGTTGATTTAGGGATGCCTTCCGATCCTAATGTCGTGGGTTTGAATCCGGTTGTACGAAACTCCGTGTAACCCGAGTAGGAGAGTTATTACTTAGCAACTTTTGCTACGTTAATTATATTATTCATCGGAAGTCAGTAATAATTGATGAATAAATGAAATATTATCTTTCACAAATACTTAAACTAATGACGTTCCAACACCCATAATCTCAAGCCTTGTACATGGGTACAAATGTCCGGCGATACTTGTCGCTAGAGTTGTCGGGCGAAGTCGGACAGCGTCGACGTTGGGCGATATCGACAGCCTGTATTGACTACGTCTTTCCTGTGGACAAGCTGAGAGAATGGAATAGGTTCTGGGCTAGCCTACTCCATCTCTAGCGAGACGTGTCGCAGGACATTTATCCCTAGTACCAGACTTTATTTAAACGCCAGTGTTAATATCATATTTACTGGCGTTTACTATTGTGTAACGTGTAATTATGCTATTTTATTAAGATGTTAGCGTTGTAGGAAGTTAGTTTAGCTGTTTGTTTGTGATCTTCAACCTTTAGCTAAGTAAGCACTGGTTGAAGAGCACTAGTGGTGTAGTGGTGACCCTACTCCGATCCTAAGGTCGAGTTCAAATGATAGCGTAAAAACCAATTCTAATGTCGTTCGTGGGTTCGAATTATCGTGACTAATGGAATTTTTTCTATAAAAAAAATTGTAGGTAGGTACGGTAGGTACATTATCAGGAAACCGGCATGTCATTTTACACAAAACTAGCCTGTTCCAGTCAGTTTTTCGAGTCCTTTCCCCACACTGGTTCGAAAGAAACAATGATACGAGTATGCACTACATTAGGTATCACTATTCATTAGTACGTACGTAAATTAAATACAATGTTATTGTTTAGCAAATTTACATTCTGCTTTGTTTTTTTTATAATTTGTAATTGTAATTAGATTTAAGGTCTGCGCTCACAGAGTGCAGTGGGACATGGCATGGCAATGAGTTTTAATGGACAAATCATTTTTACCGTATTTCAATGATCATAGCAACGATATTCCTTTATTTCATTCAACACTAATAGACCGAAAATGCTGCGGCATTCCGATGTACGCGAACGAGATGCATAGGTATACTTCATGCCATTAAATATTTTTGAAAAATAAAAATAAATATTTGTGGACATTTCACACAACGCCATCTAGCCCCAAACTAAGCAAAGCTTGTACTATGGGAACGAGATGACTAAAATAATACTTATATAGGTACTATTTTTTTGTAAATACATACTTACAATACATAATACTACAACACCCAGACCCGGAAAAAATATTTGCAGAACATACAGACATTTCTACTGTAGCAGAAATGGAACCCGCGCCTCTTGCGTCTCAGCCGAGCACTCGCCAGCCACGCCACCGAGGTCGCTAAAAAAAGTCGTCATAAAAAAAATGTGAACGCTAAGTAATTGAAACAAGATTTAATCTCTAGCCCTTTGTGGCAGCGATCTCAGCGATTGTGTGGTACACCGCGTTGTCTGTGAGCGCAGGCCCTTTATTGATAAAACAAATAAACCTTAAAACATTCAATTACATTCTATTCATTTATTCACCATATCACTAACATGGCAGTTCAAAACCAAGACGACCTCGGTGGCGTGGCGGGCGAGTGCTCAGCTGAGACGCAAGAAGCGCGGGTTCGATTCCCGCTACGAGAGAAATGTTTGTATGTTCTGCAAAT
Organism: Scotopteryx bipunctaria; assembly: GCA_949320045.1. Classification (NCBI taxonomy): domain Eukaryota; kingdom Metazoa; phylum Arthropoda; class Insecta; order Lepidoptera; family Geometridae; genus Scotopteryx; species Scotopteryx bipunctaria. Next base: position 2,888,016 of record OX439450.1, on the reverse strand, counting down.
ATTTCTTCCGGGTCTGGGTGTTGTAGTATTATGTATTGTAAGTATGTATTTACAAAAAAAGTATGTAAGTATTCTATCAGCCATCTAGTTCCCATAGTACAAGCTTTGCTTAGTTTGGGGCTAGATGGCGCTGTGTGAAATGTCCACAAATATTTATTTATTTATTTTAAAGTCTAAAAGGGTAGGTAACACGAATGGAGCCGCGGTCGAAAGCTAGCATTCAATGGAAATGAAGGTTTTACAAGATGTCTTTAAAAATAATGACGTTAAATGAACAGTCATTTAAAAATTATCAGCTTGGAACAATCGTGGACGGTAAGTAGACTTGTACTTAGTCATAATTAATATCTCCAAGTACATAGCATACAGATGGTATTTACAAGAAAAATGCTCTAGGGAACTCGAACTCAAACTTTGAACCGACTTCAGAAAAAAAAATTGCATGCAATTGTTTTTTTTTTTGTTTGATGCAATTCCTGACGATGTCTCTGATAAATTACAGCAATTTCAGTGATTATTTCTCTAGTATAAAGACAAGCTTTGCTCGTATGATAAGAAGTCTATGTTATACTCCGGATTCCGGATCAGAAACCATTATGACAAAAAAACATGTTTTTTATGTATGCACCTTTGCTGCGTGAAAGATAAACAAACTATAAAACCAAGAAACGTAGGTTATTTTTTTTTTCACCATCTAGCTCCCAACTAAGCAAAGCTTGTACTATAGGAACCAGATGGCTAAAAAACACATACTTGTTAATACATAATACTACAACACTCAGACCCGGAAGAAATATTTACAGAACATACAAACATTTTTCCCGTAGCGGGAATCAAACCCGTGCCTCCGGTTCTCTGCCGAGCACTCGCTGCGATAGATTCGAGGTGATTCTATATAAAGCTGTTTGTCACTGGTCATCCAAGAGGTCCGTATGAAGTAGGTAGAACAGTCAAGTTTCTTGTATGACTTACTTCACCTGTGATTGAGGCCGTGCGTCCTATCGCACGTGACGAGTACTGAAGCGTAAAACATAGTACAGTCAAAGCAGATTTACAGTTCCGTTAAAATCACGACATAAAACAAAGCATAATATCAAAAGTCCGTCAAAAGTAAGGCACATTTATGACGTGCCGGTCCTACGAGTATTAAGGACGTATTTGGAATTGAGGAGTAGATCCTACCACAATTTTATTTTTACTTGAGTGTGTAACTATAGAATAGTTCAAAATTCTTGCGATGCAATGATATAATTTCAAAGCTTTTTGACACAATTTTGAACATAATATTGTTGTCTAGCATAGATGGTGGATATTGTCTTATAACTAGTAATGACGTCCTTAGAAAATTATAGTAATTACGACTACGTCAGAAACTCTCAAAAGGTGTAATGGACCGATAGGTATAATAAACATTAATTATTTTCTGACGTCATAATGACTATAAATAGAAGAACGCACTTTGACCCCCTGCAATAAATAGGTACAATAAATAGATAGGTTGAAATCTCTATTCATTAGTGTGCACGTGTAGATAGGTATGAAGTCACCTATGAAAAGGCAATCACGGTTTATATCACGGCCCTAAATATGTAAGGGCGTTATCACACTGGCGATTTGTAAGCATTTTTACAGCGAAGCTACTCGTAAATGTACCTCAAAACCCTCGACGAGCTCGCGGTGAGCACGTTCTCAAATCGCCTCGAAGAAAAAACGCTCGCAAATCGCCGGTGTGATAACCCTCTAAGTGTTAGGGTCTAAGGTCTCCACCCAGCCGACTAACTCCTTCCGTAACCGGCCTGTAATAACCAAACTGACCAAACTGCTCTTTGATGGACTATTGACATTTAACTTCTGGCTTATTTTGTGTAGGGACGCTGACCCCTCAACATAGCAATAAAAACACAATATGAACAAAATTGTGCACACTTTTTTGCACTCAAACAAAACAGTTATTTTATGTGTGAAAAAACACAGCATTAAAGCAGACTTTGATTTGACATTGACATAATGTGCACTTGTCAGTGCATTACAGAGCGGCGCGCTCTGCTGGGTAAAAGTCACAGAACACTATTACTCCTAGCGGAGGTAAAAGTTGTACTCATTTGTTTACAAAATAAAGGTGGAGTATGAAAAAATCAACTAAATCCTAAGACTAATTCAGGTAAAATCTAAAAAAATACTCTATTTTAAAGCGATGATGATGATGTACACAAACTCAAAATTATTTTTTAAAAGAAAGAAAAAAAACTTACCTTTTGAGTTAACTCTTAACCTTTTAAGGTTTCCTACGAGTTTTTTTTCTTTCCTTCATCAACCGTAGCACGTTTGTTTTCGAAAAATATTTTGACTTTCTTGTGATAAATAACTCAACTCAAATATTTATAAAATTAGGAAAAACAGCAATTTTTCTGATAGATTACTCAACTCAAATATTTATAAAGTTAGAATGGCGGTCTACAACACCTGGTCCTGAATTGAAGTGTGTACGGAACACCTTGTTTATGTGAGGTGATAATGAGATCACGAGTTATGAGTCCCTGTAAAAACACGTCTATATAAGAAGGATATACTGAATTGCCTACATAGGGTGGTGAGCTTATACAATACTAACTGTAGCTCGCGACTTTGTCCGCAACAACATAAGATATTAAAGTCCCGCAGGACGCAATAAATCTTTTTACCAAATCTAATCGAAATTTGCTCATCCGGCCGTGCAACTATAAATTAGTATGTTAAAAATATTTATGCACTCTAAACCGGTACTCTCAAACGACGTTGGATAACATTGTAAAAAAAACCCGTCATTTTGTCTTTGAAATTGTGCTCCACCATGTATACAAAACAAAAGGAAAAAAACACCAATTCCTGTGAAAAAAAAGGAGCACTAGTAAAAGTACTTCCTTTAAAGCAGTTTCTTTCAATAAAAAAAAACTGTAACTTCTGATCCAAATTAAAACTAGTAAATTGCCAAAGCTATTACGCGCTGGTCCAGTTAGCAAAGACAGCGTGTTCTTCTTATTGCCACTTGCAACTTTGCTGAAATCGATTATGAAACAAGAGTTTACACGGGTTTCAAAAATATATACAACTAGCTCCCGCCTACGGTCTCACTTCCTTGGTACTTCAAAGCCTATAGTAGCTACGCTTGGTCGCGTTACGAGCGTCAGTTTAACGTATATTTAATTTATTTTTTTGTTCATTTCTTGAAAGGCTATGTTTTTTTAAAATACATGCGTAAAATTACGCCTGTTCTGAGGTAGGCCGAGATCACGGATCTCCATTTGCTACGATCCTGACATACTTCTTTCTCTTCATTCACTCTCTTTAAATTCTTCATGCATGCTCGTCGGTTTAGGTTACTCTTTATTTTATTTATTTACAAAAATAATAGTTACTTAAACAATGAATAGTGACTTTAAACTTTGTCAATTTAAACTAAGTTTGTCTCATCACTAGGTTCTCGCTCGTTATAACGAATAAAAGTTAGTTTTTAAATTGTTGTAATGAACAATTTAAAACTAACTGATCAAATATAAGAATAAGTGCACACACGCATAGCGGCATTCACGAGGAATACAGACAATTGACCTGGCCCTTCTCCAAAACGTCGCCGATTTGATCCAGGTACTTGCGCCGAGGTTTTCCCATTCACACTCGCCTCGTATATCTGTCTCGATAATCCTCTTTCATTCATCCTCTCTGCATGACCGAACCATCTTAACATAACCTTTCCCAATCTCTCAAAGTCATACTTAAAAATATGTTTGACCTTTTTTTATTTTTATCTTTGAATTAGGTTTTTTCTATTTCAGGTCACGTACTATGCCTATTCTAATCTTTTTAAATCTTAAAATAGACATTTGTTTCTATGTATATTTTCTGTTGTTCCAGGAGACAAAAAGTTACTGAGCAATGTATCAGGTGAATTTCGATCGGGCGAGCTGACATGTATCCTGGGACCATCTGGTGCCGGCAAGTCCACGCTGCTAAACATCTTAGCTGGATATACGTAAGAAATACTATTTGACTACTACGAGGGGAGGTCAAAAAGTCCGCAGAATGGAAGGGTTAGAAAGGGATAGGGATAGCTTTTTTTACCTGGTACTCTCCAGGTACTCAATAAATAAAAAAATATTGAGGACATATCACACAGCACCATCTAGCCCCAAACTAAGCAAAACTTGTATTATGGGAACCAGATGGCTGATAGAATACTTATTTACTTTTTTTTTGTAAATACTAATATTTATAATACTACAACACCCAGACCCGGAAGAAATATTTGCAGTCAATAAATACATTTATAAAATCAAATTTTAGACAAATCGAGCCATTAACATTGTATCACTACATTAGCAGTTCAATCGGGAAAAAAACGCTAAACATGGATAACATTAAGATTCTTACCAAGCAAGGAAATACACCTTAAATTATTTTGGAAGAAATGTCATCTGTTTTCGGGGACTCTTGCCCTGGAAAAACAATCTATACTAATATTATAAAGCTGCAGTGTTTGTTTGTTTGTTTGAACGCGCTAATCTCTGGAACTACTGGTCCGATTTGAATGATTCTTTCAGTGTTGGGTAGTCCATTTATCGAGGAAGGCTATAGGCTATGTTTTTTTTTCAAAATTAGGGATCCGTAATAAAATTGCTATTTTGTAACACAAGGTGTAAAATCGAAAACCTAAATATTCAATAGTCCATTTATTGAGGGAGCCTATAATATAGGCAATATTTTATCTCGGTATTTCCACGGAAACGAGAAAAACGCGGGTGAAACCGCGGGGCACAGCTAGTGATATATAAGTGGCATCGTTATTTGAAGCAAGGCAGGGAGTCAATTGAGGAAGACCACCGCCCGGGCCGGCCGATCGTACTATCACTGGTCGTGTGTCGTGTCACTAACTTGTGGTGGAAGTACCTATTTAAAGTGTGACTCAATGGCTCCTTAAATGTATTTGACATGTTTTCAAACTTTTTGGGTTACAAAAAAAAGCCATTAGTGCAAGGCGGGGTCGCTATAACTAGACCACCAGTGTTTTCCGTGGACCACTTAAATCTGAGTCATCGCAAGATTATAAATAAATGCTTAGTATATAAAACAACAATTTTTCTTTTTAAAACCCCACGACGATAAAAAATCTTATCTAAAATGAAACTAACATAATGCAAAAAAACTAGACCGAAATCGGTTCAGTAGTGATTGATATTCCGAGGTGCAAACTATGCTAGCTGCTGCAGCGCCCCCTGGTGGGCTATGGTCGTAAAACATTTTACGAACCTTCCCTGAAATGACATCAATAAGATGGCAAAAACCGCATCGAAATCTATTCAGTAGTTTTTGAGGAAAATCGTAACAGAAAAACACACAAATTTACAACCTCTTAGGCCAAACGCATATACCTTCTCCGTTCCGTCGTGGGTAAATAAAATAATGTGAAGACGTTGACCTCACTGATGACATAACATGCTAGTTTTTGCACTCGTAATTGCATTTCATTGACTGATTCTATCGCATGGAATACCTGACCATGGCATAGTTTCTATAAAATTGTTTCAATGCACTTTTTAGTGTTCCGTACCCGAAGGTCGCCAACGGGACCGTATTACTAAGCCTCCGCTGTCCGTCCGTCCGTTTGTCAGCGGGCTGTCATGAACCGTAATAGGTAGAGAGTTGAAATTCTCACAGAGTGTTTCTATTGCCATTCATGTACGATGATACGGAATCATTCGTGTGCGAATTTGATTCGCACTTGACCGGTTTATATGGTATTACTAAAATTGTGTAGTGGGTATCAAAAACTACATTCAAGACCATTATAACGCTCGGGACTACATTTTACTTACTAGACTCGGGATTACATTAACGTCCAAATATTTTTTTGCCGCGATTACTGAGGTGATGGATGAGTGATAAGAGAAAATGGAAGAGGGAAACATATTGTGCAGACCTCACCTAGTGGGACAAGGGCAGAAAAATGATGAGGATGATGATATTTTTTCCCGCAAGAATCAAACTCTATCTCTCTCGTGTCAGCCGGCTTGACCATCTTATATGGTGTGACCTCGAGATTTACTCATTAGATCAACATGTCGGAGAATCGATGGCCGCCGTATCGAACAGAGGTGTGTTATTTTAGTTTAGCGCCATCTATTGGCTGTAGGTAGAATTAATTGGGATCGGAAACGTCAAGTGTCCTTGTCTGTCACTTGGGTGAAGTCAACACTAGGGAGAAGGTCAGGTCTGTCATTCGAATTCATTGGAAAGCGAGAACGAATAGATAGCTTCACTTTTAATCTGTTCTCGTTTTACTATTGTTTGTCGATTTAGATATCTTTGCACAATCTATCTAACAGACAAACATTTTCTATGTACTACTACTTTTTTTGAATCTTCTAGAAAATAAATATTTATTGTTTGTTTTTGTTTTAGTAAAATATATATCATCTAGCATATACCCGCGGCTCCGCTCGCGTGGTACTACTATAAAAAGTAGCTTACAATCTATGTATTTTTCAAACTTCCAGTCAAATAGGTAGTTATGGCGTAGAGTGAGAACAAAACTCGCAAACTTAACTTTCTCTTCTTAGTCGCTATTCAGAGCGAGACGACTTGGCAGTGTGATCGTGGTCGCCAGGTCAGATGGCCTTTCTAGTGCATTCGTGTAGCCATTCAGCGCTGACTTGGTCCGACCATCTCATTGGAGATAGTCCTCGGGCTCTTGTACCATCACTCTCTATTAAACAAAAACTTTTTTATGTTTGTATCATTTAAGAACTCAAGAAAACAGAATAGGTAGAATAATACGCTTTTTTAAATAAAATGTCATTAAATCATATTTTAAATTCATAAACTATTAATAAATAGATTAAAAGAATAGATATTGGGATTTTTTTATAGATGGTGGGAACCATACAAAATACACTCATGCGGAGTGCAAATTGTGTTCTGCATTGGACGTTACGGAGTTTACCCTCAAAACGACTTCCGATTGCAAATTTTTCGAATAGTTCTAAGTTACTTTTTGCAAAAACAGCTACCTCGTAAATGTAGATCTCATGATCATCATCAAGTACAACTGTAACAACCATATGGACTTAATAAATATATTGAGTATCATCCACAGCCTGCATTTGCTCATTGCAGGTCCCAGCATAACAAAGTTTCCATTTTCCAGATCCAATGGCGTCCACGGTCGTATCACAGTCAACGGCCTTGCGAGGGACATGCACGTGTTCAAGAAACTCAGCACGTACATCATGCAGGATGACTTGCTGCAGCCTCGCCTGACCGTGCGGGAATCCATGCTGATAGCAGCTAACTTAAAGCTTGGGAAAGAGTTGGGAAAAGCTGAGAAGGAACTCATTGTGAGTATAATAATACTGTGAATACACAAACCTCACAACTAATAAAGACAACTTAAAAATAGTAAATACTAGCTGTTGCCCGCGACTTTGTACGCGTATAGTACATTATTTTGTTCTATAATCAATAGTTTTCGCAGCGCACGCCAAAAACTATTTTAGGTTTTCTACCTTGGGTTACAATATTGCAATTTTCTTACGGATCCCTAATTTTTTTGAAAATATATTATAGCCTATACTGGACCCTGATAATGTAGCTTTCTTTTAGTGAAAGAATTTTTGAAATCGGTTCAGTAGTTTCGGAGCCTATTCGTTACAAACAAAAAAATCTTTCCTATTTATAATATTAGTATATATTCAGATATTTGTGAAAGTGAACCTTATACGAGTATTTAAAATATTCAATATTATCGTCACTATCCTATTCTACTACTGATAGTAGAATAGAATAGTGACGGAAACTCTGATGCGGAAATGGTGTTAGAAAATTAAAATAGGCACGGTATCATAAAATTCCACCTCATTACTGAACGAACATGTACAGACATTATTTTTTATTTCCCCCAGGAAATTCACAATATGACTGCCGTGTCGACATCTCGTGCCATTGGAAAATGTTTGAAAATACTCCAAAAACTCACTTTAAAACTCAAAATTATAAAAAAAAACAAAAAGATGAATTTTCTTAAACGAATAAACCAACTGTTCATTTTTGTGTTATCTTTAACGTAGGTAATGCGGCCTAAGAACTTTTATAAAGAGACTTAAAACTTGCTTTTATAACATTTCATACACAGTTATCGCACGTAATTTTACATTATAGGTATTTTTATAGGTTTTTCATTTATATTGTCTATTTCAAACACCCAACCAAAAATCCTCACAAACTTTTCGAATTATATTAAGAGTACGATATATTTGGCAGTTTTTAGGTAATTAGGTTCCTTTCTTGTCTTCTAACGTTTGTGTGTTGCGTATTTGCATGACTCCAAAATTTTTAGGATCGAGTAATGCTAATTAACAAAACGGCTAAATGGTTGCAATCTCATATAAGGCGACGCTAACAAACAAGAATTTTAAATTAGTAGCTAAACGTAAGTAAAGTTTCTGAATCACAAAAGTTTAAGTTTTTTGGGAAAAATGAAATGAAATTTAGAACTGAGTAGTACAGATAGTTTTTTATGATTTTTGATTTGTTGTATTTGTCTCCGCCCCGAATAGTAGAATAACATACTAATAAAACATTTGAAAATTTGCATTATTAATTCTAAGGCGTTACGAAGTTCGCTAGCTTACAATAATTCTCAAACCGTAGGACTTTTTATAACGGCATGAGAAGGACTAGTTTTAATGATAAAAACTCCCAAGAAACCGTTACACAACGCCATCACATTGATGGACAATAAACACTGTAACAAGACTTAGCCAATCATTAGCATAACTATAGGGAATTGTCATTACCTATCATTGTAAATCCAATTAATAGTCATTATAGACTACATCAAGTAGTTACATCAATGATACCTGATAATTAACTATACCTCTGATGTGCATTTAAACCAAGGTCTATGTGCCAATTCCGGCAGACATCCTCTCAAATGGGCCGGCGATAGTTTTAGGACCAAACTGCCAAACCTAGCATAATTTAGTAATTGTCATAGTAAATTTAGTGTTAATAAGCAAATTGGTGTAGTGACGATTGGTGATATAAACAATCAAAGGCCTTTTACCATCTACAGTAGATGATTTATACAGCGTCAGGAGGCAACTTTTACCTTCACAAACGGGACGCTGTAGTGCCCGGGACGAATTAAGATGGAGTAGGCTTGCCCAGCACCTATTCCATCCTCTCAGCTTAGTCGACCTTGTCCACAGGAAATACATGGTCAATACGTGCGGAGCTGACTAAGCCGCGGGTTTCCTCACGATGTTTTCCTTCACCGTTTGAGAGTACTGGTATAGCGCACATAAATTTTTTGCACAGAAAAATCCTTTGGTACACGATCGGATTTGAACCCACGTCCTCAGGATCGGAAGGTGGGGTCACTACCAACTAGACCACCAGTGTTCTCATGATGATGATGATGATGATGATGATGATGATGGTAAAGGATGAAAATTCATAAAGTAAAAGAAGTGATCTCTGTCTAGAAGAATCAGGTAACTTTTTCAAGTCGATTTCATTTATTTAATTATTTAACAAAGGATTGGAAACAGGACACTTCTATTTTCTGCTTAAATCTGAATCGGAAACCAAGATCTCGGCATCAAGTGTATACGTGATCTAATCAGATTTAAAAGGCTCCTGAAAAAATACAGGGAGTTTCGTTTTTATGCATAAGTAAAGATCCTCCAATTAATTAGAGCAACTAGTGGTCTAGTAATAATAGCTCCGCCTTCCAATCCTAAGGTCATGGGTTCATATCCTGTTATGCAACAATGGATTTTACTGTTAAAAAATATGTACCCACTCTACCAGTATACCTACTGGTCTCAGCTTTCGCCACCACAAGTAAAAGTTATGTTTTGTTTAGTTTTTTTTTGATATCTTTCCTTTTAATTTCTTATTAATTGAGTATTTATTTTTTTATCTACAAAGTATAATTGTTTTGTGTATAATTCTGTTTATTTATGTAATATCTGTGGTTGATTACATGTTTTCTATTTTATTCTATTCTATTCAGTATTCTCAAACGGCGAAAACATCGAGAGAAAACCGGCATGTCGAACCCTAAAAATTCTAAAACATGTGTCAAGTGCACGAAAGCAGCCTTTAAGGTGCACTTAATCCTTTCACTACACTAGTTCGAAAGAACACGACTAATATAGTAGTAATTAATGTTTGTTAGTGTTTGTTTATGGGCAAGGATGGGCAAAATAGTAAATACGTGGTATAAGTACAAAGGTAATAAACTTTACGGTCAATAAGCTGAATAATAAAACTCAAAGGTAATCGTGACCCTTTCAAGAGAGGTAAATATCTTAAGCCGGACAGTTACAAGTACCTTAGAAGACGTAGAAAATAATTGGCCATTATTAAAAAAACATAGGTATAAGCAGTAGAGCTTGTTACCTGTCACGTATGGAATGCTAATATCATGCAAAAAGGCAAATTATTTTTACCTACCACTATGACATTTGAAAAATAGACGTGGCATAGATACGTCATCATTATTCTACAAAAATAGTTTTTTATGATGCTTGATGTTTCACATGTCATACTTATAGTTTAGGAGCTGGAAAAGTGACATTGGATTTTTTTTATCTTTTATTTTTATTTACTTCTTCGCTAGACTGGAAGCAAAAAATATATAATGCGTCTAGCTGCTTCTCTCCCCGAGCATGTTGTTAAAGTCGACTAAATCCTCTCCAACATGATGAGATACAATAAGCAATTATTCCCAAGGAGGGTTGACGTCAGGCAGGGGGCCGGTCATAAAACACCTTAGCCAAAATTCTTACATTCGGCACACACCTCCCCACATAGAGTGGGATATGGGCAGGAAGATGATAATCATAATAACAATGCGAGCGAAGCCACAGTCTTGAACTAGTAATATGTAAAAAAAATCGAATATTACCGAATTTATAATGTTTTGTTTGGATGCGCGATGTCTTACTTTTGTCTAACAGTATGCTAAATCTAAAATTGTTTTTTCCAGGTGGAAGAGATCTTACAGACCATAGGTCTATGGAACCATAGGAACACCATGTCGGAGAAACTCTCCGGAGGGCAGTCGAAGAGGTTGTCAGTTGCGTTGGAGCTGGTCAACAACCCACCCATCATATTCTTAGACGAGCCTACTACGTGAGTTGATCATAATTATGTTATTCTTATTCTTGATGTTTAGTTTTCATCAGGTGCGATTTTAATCTAGTGGACGTTTTGAGATAAATAAGCAATTTAAAGTTTATTTGTCTCCAAATGCAGGTTTTTCAACGTTCGAGTTCAAGAAAGGATTTACAGAATCTTTCATTGTAAACATCAGTCGTTCGTGTTCTCGATTCCAAGATACTAACAGACTAACAGACTACTGGGTAGCTAGCAATATTGTTTTTTGTCAAAAATGTATGGAACTTTTCGACAAATAAAAACTTTCCTATCATAACAAATAATAACAAATAAATATTGTGGACATTTCACACAGCGCCATCTAGCCCCAAACTAATCAATGTTTATAATGAACTAGTAGAATATTGAAACATAGTGAGATGAATATGTATACATAGACACGTACATAGAAACTAGACTGCTAAGTAAAGTTCTTATGAGCAAGTAGCCAACTCTTATAACGGAGTTTTTAGGTCGCCTAAAGGCCCCAGTCATTGCTTAATGACTTAAAAGTCGGGACCGACAATAACGTGCCCTCCGAAGTACGGAAGCGCTCAGCTTGTGATGCCACTTGCGGTCACCCATCCCAATTGTGACCGCGCACAACGTTGCTCAACTTCAACGATCAATCAAGAACGCCTAAGAGACTCTAGGATCACAATGAAGGTAGTCTTAACACCATTTGAGTATTAGAATGTAAATTTATTGCCTTATTAATATTCAGGGCTCTACAAAAACGCCCAGTTACAACTCTACCAATTACCCTTGGTATAATACCAGGATTATTCTTCGGTACGACGGATTATTTGCTCAGCGAAGCGTGGTCGCTTGATTGGTTTTTTCAGGCTTCGCTGTAATAAAGCAAATATCATGATGAATGTGGATATTTCAGCTGGTGTTTTGATGGTGTTTGTAGAATTGCTATTACTTATTTCACGATCTTAATATGAGAGATGGCGTGGTATTTTCACATTGAATTAAATTGGGTTAAGTAGGTGCGAGAAAAAAAAACAGTTGTTGACAGATTCGGGGGGCTACGCCGATGAGACTTATAAAAAATACGTATAAATATATAAATAAATATTTGTGGACATTTCACACAGCGTCATCTAGCCCATAACTAAGCAAGGCTTGTACTTTAGGCAACAGATGGCTAATAGAATACTAAATTATATACTTTTTTTATACATACTTTATATAATACTACAACACCCAGACCCGGAAGAAATATTTGCAGAACACATTTCTCCCGTAGCGGGAATCGAACCCACGCCTTTTGCGTCTTACTCCTCATAGCAGATCGAAGTGTTTAAGATAGCACCTAATAATAACAAAATAAGATAGGTTGGTTGTCATTTTTTATTTTATTATGAAATATTAGTAATCAGTAATGTTTTACAATAACTTCTAATCTGTTTGTTCACCGTAAATAAAGGAAGAAACTAACATTTATATGCTATAACAGGAAAGGACGACGAAACTGGTTTTTTTTTGGGCTTGTATTTGGCGAATATATTAAACCAGGGTTGCTGAAATCGATTACCAGTTGAGTTAGACATTAAAAAGGCTGAGCCGCCCACGTAGTTTTCCCTCGAAACCTAATACACTTTTGGTTCGCAAGTAACCAATGAAAATCAACAACGCCGATAGCCCACAACTTTTTACAGCCTCGCCAATTTCTACAAACTATATCGGCAGTTCATGACCAGTCTCATGGAAAGGGGTGACTCCAACCTTTTCCCAGCATATTTAGTACTAGCTGTTGCCCGTGACTTTGTCAGCGTGAAATTCTTAATAAAAAAATGAAGGCCCCTCGACTTTATGGCAGTCGCAAGGAATTCAATAATGACAGTTGACGTTTCGTCGACTGTGACACAAATTGGACGCTAGTGTGCATGCACAACGGCGGGTTGGAAGCCTACATTCTAATTCTCATTAATGTTAGGGAAACAAAGATCTGCACTGACGTCCCGCGGTGAGGTGTATTGTGCATTATCCCACTGCTAACCCTCCCCCAGCCAGCCCAACTCCTTGAAGTACCGGAGAAGGACTTTGGAATGTTGGCAGCAGTTTTCCAGTATCCTCGATGATGTTGAGGTCGATGAGGCCTACATTACAAATCGTAAAGGACAGCAATCGGTTCGCATCGCAGAGGCACGTTACGTGTTCCGTAGAGTGTCTACATTTTGAGATGTAATAGATTATCATTTCTTTAATCGGAGCAGTATTTCGATAAACGATTGTAAAACTAACCATTACAGTGTAAACATGACAAGATAATTATGTTTTTTTTATTATCCTCACTATACCTACGCCTACCCTTATCGTAAGAAGAATAATGTTGAAGCCTCCTGACAACAACAATATCGGCTCAGTGCCTTCAAGTGCAAAAAGGCGACATCACGCGGTGTTACTAGACGGTCACCCATCCAATATTAGAACGCGCCTGACGCTGCTTAGCTCCCCATACATAGGACTATTTTTGAGATAAAAAGTAGCCTATATTCTTCCCCAAAATGCCACCTATCTTTATGCCAAATTTTATTGAAATCCGTTCAGCGGTTTAGGCGTGAAAAGGTAACAAACAGACAGACATAGTATTCGCATTTATAATATCAAGTATAGTATGGATCAGTTCCCGAATCTATGGAGCTCGAGTTGGACTATTATACTGCGGCCTCAACCCCAATTGAATAAGGTAAACAGAATTAGAAGTAATTGGCTTTAGCAACAGCAGTTACTGTTTGATTTTATTGGAATCGGTTCAGGGTATCGAAACTACGAATCTGTAACTATCAGGGCTAAGTACTACTTAAAAGGAAAAACACCAGCAGATTAGATTGAGATCTTGATTGCAATCATTAGCTTCAACTACTTTTTTTAGGGTTCCGTACCCGAAAAGTGCAAAGGGGCCCCATGCAAGAAATTTACGTACATGTACGATGGTGCAGAACACTTCGCGTGCGAATTTGGCTCGTACTTGACCGGTTTTTTTATTGTTCTTTGATCTTACTTTGCAAAAATCCTATTAGTCCAGTCACTAGTTGAAGAAAGGATTGAAATATAAATATATGGATTTAACCTAGCTTAAATAGCGCACGTAGCTGGACCAAATCGGCGACGTTTTGGAAAAGGGCCAGGTCAAGAGTATCCTAAACCGACGAGCATGCATGAGGAATGTAATGAGAGTGAATGAAGGGAAAAAGGTGTGTCGGGATCGTAGCAAAAGGCGATCCGTGATCTCTGCCTAACCCTATGGGAAACAGGCTTGATTTTATGTATGTATGTATACATATTATATACCAGAATGGGCTATGCTCTGCATTCTACTTGTAGACCAAGTTCCTAATGCGGAAATACGAAGACGTGCAAGTACAAGATATCGGGAACCGCATTATGGAACTTGAATGGAGCTGTGCAAGACAGCTGGGCAGCTGTGTGTGTGTGTGGTGTGTTTGTGTGTGTGTGGGTGTGTCTGTGTATGAGTAGGGTATTTCACTAATACTGTGAGAAGATTTGTTACATGCTGTATTGTATTGAAATAGCAAGATACCTGGATAAGTAAGGCGCGAGGCGCTTCAGTGGGCGCGTTTTCGCGAATGTGAGGGTAGTCGTTTAATACAGTCTTCTTAGTACGTCGTTAAATTACAGGCCTTTAACTGTAATTTTTTGGATTAAATTGTTTCAATTTATTTTCTAGGCAAAAACATTGAATTCTTATCAAATGAAAAAGTAACTCAGGTTATTTGAGTCCTGCAATCAGAAACTGAGATCAGAGTATCTCCTGACACAAAACAAATAATAGTTGACAATTTTCGGCAAAACACGAGTAAACCGTAATTCCTAAGCTCTAAATCCACAAGCCCTGTTATTTGTTGTAGCTGATTGATGTTAACCCAAGAAACACAAACTTGTCCATCAAAGCGACGTGATCTCATGATGAAATGTTTACTTATTTAGGCCAAGATTCAGGATACTGTCAGGCGTGAAGCCATAAAAATAGCCAGTACTTTATACCTTACACTTAACCCCTTTTAATCCAGTCAGGAGCCCCTTGAGTCAGTAAATACGCCCACAGCACCAAATGTTTCTCCCCAATCCATTTGGTTACGGTAAACTTTTAAGCAGTAAAGATCAAAGACCCAACCACAGTAACATAAAAAAAGTTCTGTGTGTTCTGCCCACAGAACAGAGTTTGTTTTTTTTTATTTAAGCTGCCAAGCTTAAATAAAAAAAAAACTGTTCTGTGGCAAAAAAGCTGGCGCTTTTTCTTGCTTTTCCATGACAACCCGGAAAAACTTTTGGTAACGGAAGGTAGAAGGCAAATGACCTAGGTACTTGGGTAAAAAATGATGTGCTGTTGTATATAATAGTCTTAATCTTATATATAAAAGGCTATATGTATGCATACAGAAGTCTCTGTGATTTTTAAAATATAATTGTGGGCAACGTGTGGAGGAAAAACGGGCATGCATCCTGTACCTCCAAGTCCTGTTACTGTATCGTGTGCTTGGTTAGATTGCTTACAACTCTAAAACACTGTACACTGATGCGTATGTTCAATGAATAATTAAACGTGCGGGAGCACAGTGGGCGTTGAATTTGCAATTTCGCTGAAGCATCGAATTTGATTACTCGTCGGGGAGAGTTCAGTTTTATTGTGTCGTAAGTAAATGTTTGCTTTTGAAACGAACGAACTGTGTAAGACACACGCGGAATAATGTATCAACCTATCAGCCTGTGACTTTTTAAGTTGTGGCTTCAAGCTTGGTGGAAGAAAATATATATTTTCACTAACGAAGTAAATAATCCAGGTATTACTTTGAGAAATTATAACTTTAATCAGTAATATACATAAATAATATATAGAGTTAAAAAAATCTAGTAAGTAAGAGTACCGGTTGGGGGTGAATGAAGTGAAAGAAGTATGGCAGGACCATAATTACTGGAGAACCATGGTCCTTATCTATCCCTACGTGAATTTAATCATGTTAATCCTATGGAAGTATTTTAAAATATCCATCCATACTAATATAATAATGCGAAAGTAGCTCTGTCCGTCTGTAACCTTTTCACGCCTAAACTGCTTAATAGATTTTGATGAAATTTGGCAACCAGATAAATTACATCCCAGAGAAGAACATAGGCTACTTTTTTTCAAAAAAACTTATAAAGGGGATGAAAGTTTATATGGCGAACCGATAAAATAAATTAAATGCTAAGCATCGCCGGTTGCGGTTAGTACTTGGATGGGTGACCGCACTTTTTGCACTTCATAGATTTTTTATTAAATTCAAATTCTGAAAATCATATTCAATGTGAACAAAGTCGCTGGCGACAGCTAGTTATTTATAAATATTTAGGTGTAATCAATTTGTAACGTATTTGTATTATGAGCTAACCTATAACACAATTGACACTGCAACGCATTGAAATTCAATCGTTCGAAATAATGTCCATTAATTCCGCATTTGCAAAACATGTAGGTACTATCAAAATTCGTTGAGAGCCCATTAAATTTTAACCTACCTACAAACATTAATTTAAAACGGCGCTTAACTTTACGAGGTTATAACTCAAATTTATTTGTTCAGGCGCTTCAACTAAGCGCGAAATTTCTAAACGAACATTTTGGCGTACCTACCTACTCGCATGTTGTGTATAAAATGTGGTTAAAAGTCTACCTGTGCTTTAACACAAATAATAAACATAATCAACTCTAACGACTGTCTGACTGATAATAAACAAAAGATCTAAACCATGAGTCATCGTAAAACTTGGAAGTTCTCTAATGGTGTCTGCACTAAGAATTCCTGAAATTCAACTCATAGGTGACGCAGAGGAAGATGAAGATTGTGTAAAAAAACGCAGACGAACCATGAAGCATTTCACTAGTCATATATTCAATTAGAAAATTTTGAGTTGTTTCTTTGTCTTACCACATCAGACTAACCTCTTAATATCTCCAGACTTCAAGAAGTATTTTCTCTTTGCAAATCATACTAATAATCTGACGACCTCGGCGGCATGGCGGCCGAGTGCTCGGCTGAGACGCAAGAGGTGCGGGTTCGATTCCCGCTACTGAAGAAATGTTTGTATGTTCTGCAAATATTTCTTCCGGGTCTAGTTGTTGTAGTGTTGTAGTATTATATAAGTATGAATTTACAAAAAAAGAATACAATATTCTATTACCCATCTGGTGTCCATAGTACAAGCTTTGCTTAGTTTGGGGCTAGATGGCGCTGTGTGAAATGTCTACAAATATTTAAGTGAATTAAGTGAGTGAGTAACGGCTGAGCAGATTTAACTGAAACTTAATTATACACATAGTTGACTTTAAATAAAATTTAGGCATTGTTTTATTCTTAGTTTTTCTTAGTTTTCAGCTTAGTGGTATAAAAAAAACAAGCCTCGTCGGGGTTTGAATATTTGCGCCTTCAGAGATCCTCAGCCTTGTAGTCTAGATATCCTGTACCTACCAAACATTACAAAAAAGTTCCATCAGCATAATCCTTTTTGATGCATTTTTCGTTCTGAACAAGGAGTAAAGAAGTTAGACTTTTTTCATTTTTTCAGAGGTTTGGACATCGTCTCCATCCGCCAGCTGGTCGTTCTCCTCCGTCTCCTCTCGCGACAAGGACGGACTATCGTCTGCACTGTTCACCAGCCCTCAGCGTCACTCTTCACTCTGTTCGACAGGATCTACGTTCTGGCTAAAGGAATGTGCTGTTATCAGGTCAGTTTAAGAATACTACTGCTAATACATGTCACTGAACCAGTATACTGAAAGGATATAGTCAAAAGGGCACTTTTGAACTTGTTATTTTTTCTCACGATGATGTTTAGCTTCGTTTAAGAGTACTGGTAAAGCGTATAAAAATTCTTCGAAAAGAAAAATAAGTTAGTACGAGTATATACGACTGGATTCGAATCCACAACTTTTTAAGACTACCACCATTCTCTTAATGAGTAAAATTCATGGCTGTCACCCTATTCATTAGATGAACGCTCACATCTTTTTGATTATTGAAGATTTGATATTCGTCAGTCCAATAAATAAATAAAATATTTGTGGACATTTTACACAGCCAATCTAGGCTCAAACTAAGCAAACCTTGTACTATGGATACCAGATGGCTGATTATAATACCTATATATTTTTTTTTGTAAACACATACCTAATACTACAACACCCAGACACGGAAGAAATACTTGCAGAACGTACAAACATTTCTCCCGTAGCGGGAATCGAACCCGCGCCTCTTGCGTCTCAGCCAAGCACTCGCCCGCCACGCCACCGAGGTCGTCAATTGCATTTTGAATTGTCAATAAGCAAAGCTACTTTACTGTTATGCATATACAAACAAACAAACAAACACAAACCACAACACACAAACTTTAGTATCTATAACAGCGTGATTCTCAACTGGCTAACTTTAGTTTTGTACTCCAGTTATTGTCGTTATACTCAAATCATTGCTTTCCTCGAGATATATCGTTTTAGTTTGGAACGAATGAAATAGTATGGCCGTGTCACCAATTGCAGCCGTACTTTTATAGCTTCAATTTCAGGTGCAATCAATACTGTAGTTGCGCTATAAAAAATGATTTACAACTAGGA
Organism: Scotopteryx bipunctaria; assembly: GCA_949320045.1. Lineage (NCBI taxonomy): Eukaryota > Metazoa > Arthropoda > Insecta > Lepidoptera > Geometridae > Scotopteryx > Scotopteryx bipunctaria. The sequence goes on along the minus strand of OX439450.1, from coordinate 2,869,196 downwards.
AAATTGTTTCATGTTTTGCTGAAATATTTTGACATGAAAAATAATTCCATCGCTATATATATTGAATCTTACGTTGGAAGGCATGTTGCGTTCTTTTGTTTTATTCTAGCAGATTTCAAAAATGTAGAAATGGACGGTCTCGGTGGCATAGCGGGCGATTGAAAGAAAAATACATTGCCATCAAAATAATATCATTGTTACATTACTACAAGTAAGTTCATACGAGCTAGTGGCCAACTCTTGTGACGGAGTTTTTAGGCCGCCTAAAGGCCTACGTCATGGCTTAACGACTTAAAAGCCGGGACCGACAATTTAACGTGCCCTCCAATGCACGGAAGCGCTCAGCTCGTAATGCCACTTGCGGTCACCCATCCAAATTGTGACCGTGCACAACGTTGCTTAACTTCAACTGTTTCAAGAACGTCTAAGCAAGCTACGCCATTAGCGCTTCCGGTGCACTAATAAAGGAATTCCTGAAATTGAACTCCTAGAGGATGCAAAGTGAAGTTTTTTTTGTAAAAAACTAAACACGGCTTAAGTCGCTAGGCGTCTTACTAGTTCTTACATACAAACATTTAAGATTTTTCAAATGGAGACATTTGATGAATAAACCATTTCATTTGGCTAAGAACTTTTGATTGATCCGTCCCGGGGAGTTAGTAATTAGTTCGTTAGAGACAATCAAAGTTTGCTACTTGGAGCGATAGACATTACAAATTCGTGTAAGCCACTTGTGAGGTACCAATTTGTGATTTAGTAGCTATTTTGGCGACGTTATGCTAAAAACTGATTGGGAAGTTTAAGCTACTCGTAGAGTCGATAATTATCAGTTTGGAAGTTAGCTTTCGAATTTTTTTATCATGTTACCAGTTTAACCAAAAACAATAACTCTCCATCAGGAATTAACATAATTAAATGTGGTGTTATAAAATAAATTGCATAATATAACTTCGCCAAAGGACAACGTTAAAATATTTTCAAAAACTCAGGACATTTTTGAACGAGCAAAGATTTATTTGACACCTAAAGCGAAAGTTGGACTAATTATAAGTTAGAGCAAGGCTGCCCTCTGACTTATTGCCTTAACTTAAGCCTTGGTTTCCGTGTTTCTTTACTATCTATACAAGATGTTATAAAGCGTCAGTAGGCAACTTTTTGTCTGCACTAACTGGACGCTGCACCATGGGAGCAAACGGTATTTTCCATCTCAGAAATGGTTAGGACAAAAGTCGGGTTGCTAAAACTGTTGTGATAGTTATATATTCTAAGATCATCATCATCATCATCATCTTGCCCTTATCCCACTCTATGTGGGGTCGGCACAGCATGACCCTTGGATCATGCTGTAAGAGTTTTGGCTAAGGTGTTTTATGACCGGCCGCCTGCCTGACGTCAACCCTCCTTGGGAATACTTGCTTATTGTATCTCATCATGTTGGAGGATGCTATCCCTTAGTCGACTTTTACGACATGCTCGGGGAGAGAAGCAGCTGGACGCATTCTATGTTATTATTATTCTATTATATATTCTAAGATATTTTTTCTAATTTTTTTGTAAATACATTATTATCATACATAGAACTACAACACTCAGAGACGGAAGAAATATTTGCAGACCATACAAACATTTCTCCCGTAGCGGGAATCGAACCAGCGCCTCTTGCGTCTCAGCAGAACACTCGCCACTCGGTAGTATTGATTTAAAATAATAAGTTTTATGTGATTTTCAACAGTCCACCAAACTGGACTCTAGCACGCCCTTAAGAAACCAACCCTTAACAGCCTTAGTTACACCTGATACAAACCATTTAACAAATTAAACAGAGTTTCATAGCTCTAATTTAAACTAGTGGTTATACATTAACGAACGCTTAAATTATTACGTTTCTTGCTTTTGAATTTCAGTTGAGACCTTAATTATTAAATTGTAGGTACTACAGTGAAACAGAACTTGAGGCTTCTGAAATGTTTAACATGCAAATGTTAACAATTGGACTAATAATGCTATTTACAGTACAATTATATCATACGGTTCCATGTTTTCCAGATACAACCAAAAAAACATCAATTTATTTCGAATACCTATGCGAAATATAACAAGCTTATGAAATCATTATTTTTTATGTTACTGATAGGTAAAAATTCATAAACCAGACGGAGCTTTTACACAAGTGGCAGAATCGAAGCGTGGATGTGGCAGATAAGCATAATAAAAAAATATCTAATTATCTAAAAGACAGAATACAGGTGGTCTATTCGCATTGGATCCGTCTTAAAATTTATGGTAACAGACAAACACACAAATAAATAAACATACAACCTCAAAGAGGTCAAACGCTTATACCTTCTCCGTTCCGTCGTGGGTAAAAAAAGCACAAAAACATGTACCAACTGAACTAAAGGATTCGATAAGGCGCACGTTGATACTTTAGAAGACAAAAAGTCTCGACACAGAATAATCCTCCAACCTGTTTTATCACCATGAATTTACAGGCATAATTTCTTAAAATCGTATTAGTAAGACATTTCAGAATGTTCGATATTGTGATGTCATTGAATTTTGCCAGCGCTACGTCAGCTGTGTATAATTAACTCCATCACAAGTCAAACGTACACAGGAGACATTACATCCTCGCTATAGGATCACGCCTCCGCACTTGCCACATCTGTACAAACCTCGCTTAATAAACTTTTCTTTTGATGTTATAATTTTCCTTTTGCCAATGAAAGCCATTAAAATCGTAAAGGAAGCTAATTAGTAAGAAATTCATGTTTGTCAATTTTGTTCGGTTATCTAACCATGTTTCAGTCCCAGAAGCTTTGGGGCTCAGCCGAAACGAATTTATTATTTTTAAATGATATAATTAACTCCCAGACGGAACCAGGGAGACTGTTGGGGGAAAAAGTGTTACATTCTATACAATTTAAAAAAAAATGATAAGTATACATCCACACAAATCGCAAACGTGTTAATACTACTACTATTAGTCTTTCAAACAAGGATTTAAAGTGCGCTTCAAAGGCTCATTTCTACATTATATATACATTTTCGAACAGAAAAAATCGTTTGTGAGCGACTGGATTTGAACCAGCGACCTTAGGATCAGAAGGCGGGGCCGCTAAAACTAGACCAATAGTGCTTTCAATAATAGACGACTTAAACAAAAAAATATAGTGTTTTGTGAAACCCTCGAATATAATAATTGAAACACTCACTGAATGGAAATCTATGGGAGCTTGCATACCTTTCTCAAGCAGTGGAACAAAGTAGTTTTGAAAAAAAATTCTTATCAGCCCCAGTATTTGCATCAACCTTTCCGTAGCAATGATTGTACTAGTGTAAAACTCTCAACCCTTTTGCGTATTTTTATCAGGAAAAGTACGTATCAGCTCTTTCAAGGGAGCAATGCAACTCTCAACCCTTCAGCTGCTATGGATAATAACTGAAGATTTTTTACCTCATCAAGCACAGTACCTGTATCAACTCTCTCAGTGGAGAAAGCAGTGAAAAACTCTTAAACTTCCTACAGATAACTGAAGATTTTTTACCCTATCAAGCTTTCAATGGATACCTCCATTGAAAGAACTGATTGCTTGATTAAGTTCAGTACAGTAAAAAATTCTCAACCCGTCTACAGATACCTGTAAATTTTTTACCTTACTTTTTCAATGGAGGAAGCAGTACAAAATTCTCAACTTTTTGACTGCTACGGATAACTAAAGATTTATACCTCCAGAGTACATAATGACCCGTTGAGCGAACTCAGTCTATTTGCCAAGGCCGGAACCGCTTTGAGTGGCAACAGGAAGACAACTTTGTACTGTTGAACTGCTGACAGTAAGGCAAATTACTGCTTTGATCCTGTCGTTAAGCGGCGCTTGAATTAGAGACACTGTTTAGGTGTTTTGTGGTTCACCTATTTTCTAATTTATATATTTGTTGGTTGTCCTCAAAATTTTCCCGTCAAACTTTTTCCACAAATCAAAATCCCAATATTTCAACAAATTAAATGGCTATGGCATAGTTTGAGGACCGAGAAAAAAAACTCAATCAAGTTACTAAGTAAGTTCGTATGTAGTGGCCAACTCTTGTGAAGGAGTTTTAAGGCCGCATAAAGACCTCCGTCATGTTTTAACGACTTAAAAGCCGGGACCGACAATCCGAAGCACGGAAGCGCTCAGCTCGTAATGCCACTTGCGGTCAACCATACCAATTGTGACCGCGCGCAACGTTGCTTAAATTCAACGATCAATTAAAAACGTCTAACCAAGCTACGCCACGAGCCCTTTGTTTAAAATATATGTTATATCTATACTCTCGTATTTATATACAAGTAAGATAAAATAAATGCAAAACCGTGTTTGTTCGTTTGTTTGTCCTTCTTTCAAACAGCGACATTACCCCTATTTTTTGCTTAGAAAATGCCATTGACTACATTTTATTGATCCGAGTGCAAGCGAAGCCGCAATAAGGCGCTATTGGCTTCTACAGCAGTCATTGAATACACAGTAGACTGTAAAACTCAAATTTCCTAAATATATAAACTTTTGGAAGTTACCTAGTTATTGACAAAAGCCAGAAGGTTTCAACGCCTTACTTGAATGTATGAAAACAAGCTAACCATCTTATTTTATGTCACCAACTAAAACTTTGTCTAATATAACAGCTACTTATTCGAAGTTTACCTCTTAAATATCGCTTGAGGATACCTCGATAAAAGTTTTCCAGATACGGAAAATATTTGGAGTGCTTAAATAGAGACGACATTTCTATGCTGATGTACAAAAAAATGTGCATTACAACTCCAATAAGATCGTCTGCTGCATACTTCTTAAGTTTGTACTTATTGTACAAAACTTTATTGTTAAAAAAAGTTTATTATTTTTAAAATGCCACGACGAGGATTTCATTCTAATAGATTCAGAAAAAAATTGTGTTTTTGGAAAAGTTTTGGAATAGGTAGCATATTTTTTAATAAAGTCGCTAAGTTGTGCGCGGTCACAATTGGGATGGATGACCGTAAGTGACATTACGAGCTGAGCGCTTCCGTGCTTCGGAGGGCGTTAAATTATCGGTCCCGGCTTTTCAGTCGTTAAGCCATGACGGAGGCCTTTAGGCGGCCTAAAAACTCTGTCACAAGAGTTGGCCACTAGCTCATAGGAACTTACCTACTTAATAAAGTCGCTAGCAGAAATGTATTTTGGGAAATAGCGAAAGAGCTTGAAGTAAGATTTTTTTAAATAAATAAAATCCCTATCATAAGTGAGTGAACTTTCTTAAACAGGTTTGAAAACTAGGCAAGCATATGATATAATCTACTATAATCATAACCTTTTTGCTTATCCATTAACACAATATCTAAGCATTCCTTTCTCTTGTCAATGGTTCTGAATACCTCGATAGAAATAGGAGTTTCAAGTTCTTAGCGAAAGATCCTCTTTAGGTACAATCTATAACTTTCCCGTTGCAATTTTCATATTTCTCTTTATCGACACTTCTTTTAGTTTGTGACTACGAGTAGTTCTCAGGGGTAAAGATTTTGCGATTCTCTTTTGTTTTGGTCTTTTTTGCGTTGGCACAAAAGTTCATATTTTAGTTCACCCACAGGAAATAAACTGGCGAAGTAATCGTACCGGCTTAGTTAGTGAATAGAGTTACCGATTTAAGCTGTATTAGGTTCTAAAATAATAACTTCTACGTAATGAGTTCTCGAAATAATGTAGGTGTGTAAAAACCAGGTGTCTTGTATTTAAGCATAACAAAATAAGTACTTAATATAAGGGTCACCTGTTTTCAGGGGCTGTATCGTTTGAGAACTTTTACTATCAAAATATTTAAAGTAATCAACATAAAACCATTTTATAAAGGTACAGGGTGAGGGTTAAGACTCGTGATCCACGAGTTATGACTGACTATTATCGAACCATCATTTTCGGGTTAAACACGTATCTTTACTCATAAACTTTATGTTTTGTCGTCTAGAGCAAAAAGTCATTAAATTTTGGATAAACAGCTGTACATACATATTAGGTGTTTATAAAATCACATAGACAACAGTAATTATAAATCTAAATAAATAAAAATTTTACGTTACTGCCTGACTGACTGATTGCCAATCAACGCATAGCCTAAACCATAAGTAGAGTAGAAGTAGACATGAAATTTGGAAGGTATATTCCTCTTATTATGTAGGGATGCCTTTTACCATCTATAGTAGATGATTTATACAGCGTCAGGAGGCAACTTTTACCTTCATTAACGGGACGCTGTAGTGCCCGGGACGAATTAAGATGGAGTAGACTTGCCCAGCGCCTATTCCATCCTCTCATCTTAGTCGGCCTCGTCCACAGGAAAGACATAGTCAATACGTGCGGAGCTGACTAAGCTGCGGGTTTTCTCACGATGTTTTCCTTTGCCGTTTGAGAGTACCTACTGGTATAGCGCAAATAATTTTTTCATACAGAAAAATCCATTGGTGCACGATGGGATTTGAGCCCATAACCTTAGGATCAGAAGGCGGGACCGCTACCACTAAACCACCTGTGCTCGAGTAGGGGTGCACGAAGAAAGGTATTCTCTAAGAAGATGAAGCTTGTAAGAAACATAAAACTCAACGCAAGCAATTCCTGGGCGTTCCTCTAATACCTATTAATAAAAACTGTACAAGTAATCACAAGATGATGTACATGTAATTACAACTAGGTAATAAAAAACAACATAACAATATTAGGTACCTACGTACCTATCTGTTCCTGGAACCTCAGTTTTCTGTTACATTGTAATATTCATCATTTTTATGATAAGCCGTAAATTGAAGGTTAAGTTCATACTTAGAGTACATTTATATTGTTTAAGTTTACGTATTTTCTTGTGTTAGGCTTTGGCCCTGGACAACAAAATTACAAATCCACCTGGTATACCGTCCCATAGCTCGCTGTCCGTCCGTCCGTCAGCGAGCTGTATCTCCGTGTAACCGTAAATGGTAGAGAGTAGAAATATATACAGAGTGTGTATTTCTTTAGCCGCTATAACAACAAATACTAAAAAGAGTAAAAACAAATAAGGGGGCATTATTATGTTCATGTACGATGGTACGGCACTCTTCGTGTGCGAATTCGACTGTCACTTGACCGAATTTTATGACTTCGTTTATGTACCTACTTGTTAGTTTTCACCAAGAAATTGTTCTAAATGCAAGTGTTTTGTTTGGTTTCTAGGCTTTATATGAAATATTATAATGAAAATGAAAAATTGTAGGTATCTATTTTTTAATGCGTTGTGTTAGATACATTTCCGTGATCACTTTAATCCAAGCTATGGACATGCCACGATGCTTTGCGAAGAGGTAGTTCTGTTTTGAATTCGAAATTCGTATTGGGGTTCAGAGAGGTAAAAACCTTTTTGTGGCTCAGATGCATGCGCAGCTAAATATTATTATGTCCTAGGCCCTAGACCGTGGGATATATCACCAAGCAGTGATATACCAGCCTTAAATGATAATTATTAGGATCGGTTACTTTAAGTTTTCTTAGGGATATGGGCGTGATAGTATGTATGTATGGTATTAGGATCGGAAGCTACTAGACTAGTTTTTTTTTAATGGGAGAGGGGGCAAAGGACAGACGGCTCATCTGATTGTAAGTGATAACCGCCTCACACGGACATCTGAAACGTCAGAGAAACTGCTATTTTACATTGGGTTTTTTTATAACATAAAATAATAAATAAATGTTTGTGGACATTTTACACAGCATCATCTAGCCTCAAACTAAGCAAAGCTTGTACTATGGGAACCAGATGGCTGATAAAACTTATATACTGTTGTTTTGTAAATACTACTTATAGTAGATACATAATATTACAACACCCAGACCCAGAAGAAATATTTGCAGAGCATGCAAACATTTCCGCAGCGGGAATCGAACCCTCTTGCGTCTCAGTCGAGCACTCGCCCGCCATGCCACAGAGGTCGTCAATTGGTTTAGTTTGAACTTACAGGTAATGGAAACAATCTTGGTGTAAAGTTTCTCTTCATTTGTAAACGCTGCGATGCAGATTTCCCTGCGGTCGCGAGTAGTAATTTCTTTCCAGTTACTGGAAACCCTGTATCATAACATACACGGTGTCAGAGTAAAATGTGCCCTCATGTATTGAGAAAAGATTCAATATTCCTTGGGTGGGTGAGATGACTATTGCCGTCCGATTACTAAAAGGTCGTTAAGTGACATTTTGTCCAAATTTGACTTTTATGTACTGGGCGAAAACGCTTTTTTTCTCCATCTACCAGTATGCGTCATATTTTTCTATCAATTATAAGTACTGAGATTTGGAGCCGCACGTACACCTCTATCTATATCCGTTTTGGACTTTTTCAATTCTAAAATACGGTTTACTCATTTTTCATTACTAAAACACAAAAAGTTAAATAAAGAATCACAAGATAAACTTGTATTCCAATGCAATATATACACTTCAAGCTTATAAAATACAAAACATTTTGGTATTCTAATAAAAACGTAATAAAGTCTTCACAAAGTCTAGAAAACAACATTTCCCACGTTTTTGCTCGTAGCCAAAATTTTGAGTTTGTCACTTAGCGGCCTTTTAGATATCGGACGGTTTGACTGTAACAGTCAAACCAAGTATTTAGTTAGTGAACAAAAAACTTATCTGCGTACTCGCATCGCAATTGAGGTCGTCAAATGAGATAGAAGTTTCCTTCAAAAATTTACTTCGTGAATTGAGTGAATAATATCGACCCAGTAACTGCCATTTTACTCTGTGCCACTAGACCAACTTTAGCACTTTGCGAACTACTGAGATACAGTCCTTATTCATTGTCTTCTGGCTCATTCGTTTGTAGTTTGAGAAATTAATTTGGCTTCCTTGAAGAGACCTCTAAGTAGTGAGGCGTGGTTGGTAAAGTTTCTGCTGTATTATTTTCTTTGAATTCCAGAAAATGGGTTGAGTACAAAAAGCTTGAATTGTTAAAATTGTTTGAATGTCTGGAATAAAAAACCTATAATATGCTCACCGTTTTCAGGTAAATAGTCGTATTGAATGTCTGAAATAAAAAAATCTATAATATGCACATTGTTTTGGGGTAGACAGTCGTATTTAGTAGTGTTTTTTTTATTATAACACCCAATAGTTTCATAGTTCTGACCCAGTGTTCCTGTGTATCAGAAACTACGAGTAGGTAGAACACACAGATCAAAAATAAAAATTTTCTGAACATGCAATCCTTTTTTCCACAGCGGGAATCGGACACGAACTTCACGCGTCTCACCCAGGCATTCCCAACACCGAGGTCATCAGATTGTGATAACATTTGAGCCCTCTTTCTATTCCAGGGAGCGCCACAATTGCTCGTCCCTTACCTGGCAGAGTCCGGCCAAATTTGCCCCACGACACACAACCCGGCAGACTTCGTGTTGGAGACGTTGATAAGCGATGTAGAAGTAGCAGCCCAGCTGTCGGAGCAGTGTCAGAACGGCAAGCTTTGTCGGAGGCTGGACAGAATCACTGCTAGGGGAAGGTATTATTTTTCTACTAATCGTTCCTTTCTTTCCGATCCCTTGCGAGTCTCATCCACTGATTGCCGACTACGTTTACGATGGGGTTATAAAACGGACCTTCCGCAACGGTTGCGAACGGGCTTATGATATTGATGATGTTTATGAAAAACCAGACTTTCTGTGCCTACAGAAATTTAGTTTCGAACTTAGGAGCCAATATACTAACAAACTACAAATGATTTGCTTGACTATGATGCTTACGCTTTAGTTCAAGAACAATTTTATGTCATCGATCTTCAGTCACGCATTTTTTCGTATTCATCTTTTTTGGTCCATATCTGCTTACTGCTGAGTATTATAGATCTTTTCGGTTTTCTGCTTTGTATATCTAAATTTGAGAGGTCTAGGATAACATATTGTATTACAAGCGCATAAAAATCAAAACTGCTTACAGAAAACCCGTGCTTCACTCTGACGAGTCGATCCAGAGGATATTTGGAGAGCACGTTGCCAAAGAACAGACGCAGAAGATGGAGTTCCCCACAACATTCCTGACGCAATTTTTGATACTCAGCAAACGGATGTACATGCAGACAATTCGGAATTCTGTAAGCATCTTTATTATCGGTTTCTTCTGGATTACTCTTTATGGTCTATGCTAATGACATGTGGCTTAAATAAATATAACTGCACTGTACGGATAAGGAAAACAATTATTATATTATTATTATTACATATTTATTAAAAGAAAGAATCATTTTAGGATTCTCAAGTTAAATTAAGTTTAAGAAAATACCCAACAGAATTCATATTATTATCAAATATTTTAGATCAATAGCGTCGATATTATATTTCCACAGATCACCCTTTGGATCCAGCTAGCACACCACGTGATATCAGCAATCCTTATCGGCAGCATATTCTTCGCGATCGGCAACAATGGCTCCGTTCCTATGGTCAACTTCAAGTTCTGCCTCAGCTGCCTGGTCTTCTTTATGTACACGTATATTATGATACCGGTGTTATTGTGTAAGTAACTTATTATTTGAATAGGCACTTGACACATTTTTTCGAACTGTTTCGAACTGGTTCTACGACAGGCCGGTTTCCTCACGATATTTTCCGGCACCGTTTGAGAGTACTCAACTGGTATAGCGTACCGTACATATTTTATTTCAAACAGAAAAATCCAAATAAAATTCGTGCACGAACGGATTTGAACCCATGATCTTAGAATCAGAAGGCGTTGCACTCATGGAACCTGAAAGTATTCTGTTTGTTATTCCAAGTTACAAATGATTATATATTCCAATTTTAATCTGAATATGTTTAGTGTATAGCCGTCGGATTTGCTCGCGTGGTAGCTGAATAAACAATTAATGTTTTTCCAGATCACGACTTATTTTATATTCTAAGTTTTAGAGCCACATTATAAACTTTTGTTTTTATTATAAGCTTTCAAAGTACATAAAGGTTTTTAAATATTATTGACAAGTGTATTTTAAGCCACGGTATTACCGGTAGCACGATATTAGCTACGGTAACTCTTACAGCATGATCCAAGGATATTTTACAGCTGACCCCGGGATAAGGGCAGGATGATGATGAAAGAGTTCACTGCATAGTCTGCATACCTGAACAGGGTACGCAATAAAGACTAAACTACTGTAAACATCTCATTTCCTCGTTTCCAGTTCCGTTGGAAGTGCGCATGCTGCGTAGGGAGTACTTCAACCGATGGTACAGTCTGAAAGCTTATTACGCCGCGTTGACTTTCTCTACTCTGCCTGTTATGGTGAGTTACCAATCAATACTGCCTTACTTACCTCATGTTATCTATACTAATATTATAAATGCGAAAGTAACTTTGTTGGTTTGTCTGTCAGAATGTATGTATGTCTGTCTGTTACCTTTTCACGCCTAAACTGCAGAACAGATTTTAACATAGGCTACTTTTTATCCCGTAAAACGATCCCAAAATGGAAAAAGGGATGTAAAAGGATAAATAAAAAAATTGAACCAAAACAAATTATTGTTTAGGTAATTGTAGAACTTTATCCACTTGATCCGTTTAGAAATCTATCTTTTTCAGGGCTTACGCTACTCATGGTAAAGTTATCTCAAGACCTTGCACAAGAGTTCAAAAAATTCTTTTTTCTAGTTGGTTCTAGGAACAACCTTCATAGCCATAACATACATCATGTCGGGGCAGCTTCTGGAGTGGGAGAGGTTTCTGCTGTTCTCTGTCACCGGGTTGCTGACTGCGACTTGCTCTGAAGGACTTGGACTGGCTGTTGGATCTGCTTTCAGTGTTACGGTATGCCCATTCCGTATATTAGGATTAAAATTTCATTTTCAAAACCGCATTAAATTAGCTTGCTTCTTGTAGAAAGTCTGGAAGAAATTGCTCTTAGCAATAAGACCGCCGTTTATGTATATCTGTTTTTGTTTTTTTTAGTAAGTACCTAAGTTTTTTAATTTTTTTTTATTTTCGTTTTATTGTTATACATAATAAAGAGTTTATCTATATATCTATCTATCTGGTAAATAATCTTTTGTTTTACTGGTCCAGACATTTGGTGCTCGAAAAGAAGTTTCCTGGAAAGTTAATTGACGATTGACGATTATACTTATAGTATAATATATTCCTGGAAAGTTAATACGGCACTCTTAATGCCAAACATGTGGCTTACTAATCAAAGTCTAAAAAAGTATTTAATTTCTATAAAACTTTTTTGGGGAACTCCTAAATGACTAATGTTAGCCTTTGCGCTCTTGAAGTTAGATTGAAAATTATGATGTAAATGATTATAGAGAGTGAGAGTAGATGTTTTAAGCAAGTTATGGGCTTCAACCATGGAATTTCTTCACACATCTTTTTTCCACTTAACCACTAACAGTTATCCAAATCATACTACAATATCAAGCTGTTAGGTATATTAATTTAATAATATTCTTTTCCCCGTTCGGGGAACAGAACAGAACACTACAAATCAATCGGACCTGTGAAAGTTGGACAGATCCTTTTGTCAAGCAAACGAGCTGATGATCTTCAAACGCCTCAACAGATCTTCATAAGCTTTAGCTAAAAACCATCTTGATCTTGCTTTAAAAAAAAAAACACTCATCAAGGTTAATCCATTCGTTTGAAAGCTACGATGCCACAGACATGTACACACTACAAACTTATAACATCCCTCTTTTTCGTCGGGGATTAAAAACATTTCAATCTTTACAGAACGGTTCAATCATCGGTCCAGCAACAGTGGCACCACTTCTCGCCCTTTGCTGCTACGGAATGGGCTTCGGACCCACAATCGAAGGCAGCATGAGAGCCTTGATGTCAGCTTCTTACCTCCGCTACGGTCTTACCGGATTCTCCATTGCTTTATACCAGAACCGTGGCTTTATGGACTGTCCAAATGACTTCTGTCTTTACAATGATCCTCAGCTACTTCTACGCGATGTGGGGATGAAGAACGATATATATATTATCCAAGTTGTTGGTCTGATTGCGTTTACAGCGGTACATAGGGTGTTGGCGTATTTCGCGCTTAGGTACAGATTGACAGCAGAATTTTCGAATAAGTTCATGTGTTATGTTAGCAAGCTTTTGAAGCATAGGTAAAGTATGGTAGGAAGCTTCTTATTTATTTTTTGTGTTACAAAAATTGCTCATTTATTTAAACCTTAATACAAAACAGGTATTTATATAAATTTAAATCAAAAGACTACGATTAGTTTTAATAGTGGACTGACAAGTGAGGACTCCATGAAACGCAATTAGATGAATCCAAGTTCTAATATAAATATGTTTTTGAATAGTCTACTAACTTGTTACTTGGGGTCTAATTAATAAGTCAAATTTAAAATCATTACTAATCTAAATGCGAGAGTGTATGCGTACATTTTTTTGATTGGTCCATACTTCACGCAATAATGGACCAACAGATCTACATAATTTTTTTGCATAAAGATAGTTATGGGATTGGAGAGTGATATAGACTAGGTACTTATGAACGCTGCAGGCGAAAGCTTGTTTTAATAACGTATGAAAATGTCATAAAAACATTCATAATAAACAGTTCTACTTAAATTATTTAAACCAATTAATCTGTGATAGCTATTCTGTTTAGTGCTAATGATCAAACACAAAGTAATATCGTACAGACACAGAAAATGATGTGTATTGCCTGGGCATGTGATTGATCAAACGATATTAAACCTTAATTTTAAGTTAAATAAGATTTATTTTAATAACCATTATAAAAGTTACCATAATCTTGCCAATAATGCACTTAGAATGGAATAAGGGTATAAATAAAACTGATAAAATCTTTACTTTGTTTTTTATTAACAGTTCAAAAGTTCTTTAAACTTATAAATTAAGTTAGGCCTTTTACCTTCCATGTAGATGTAGATGATTTATACAGCGTCAGGAGGCAACTTTTACCTTCACAAACGGGACGCTGTAGTGCCCGAGACGAATTAAGATGGATTAAGCTTGCCCACACCTATTCCATCCTCTAAGCTTAGTCAGCCTTGTCCACAGAAAAGACATGGTCAATACGAGCGGAGCTGACTAAGCTGCGGGTTTCCTCACGATTTTTGGTCATCCCTGCACTAGATAACCTGGAAGTGCCACGGGTCCAAATCCTAGTTTCCATAGCACCGCCAGGGTATCTTTCAGGGGTGCAATGGGTCCGGAATGAAATTTCTCGCATAGAAAAATTCATTGGTACACGAGCGGATCTGAACCCACGACCTTAGTATCGAAAGGTGGGGTCACTACCAACTAAACCACCAGTACTCGCTTATAATCCAGGCTTTATTTAATTACTAGCTGCCGCCCGCGGCTTCGCTTGCGTAGTACCCGGATAAAAAATAGCCTATATTATGTTAATCCAGCACATGTACTATGTATATTCCAAGTTTCATTAAAATCCATTCAGTAGCTTTTGCGTAAAGAAGAGTAACAAACATCCATACATACAAACTTTGTGTGTAACCAAAAGGGAAAATCAACCTTTATGAAAAATTAAATTTGTTAAAGTGCACTCTTTGTTTAAATACAATTTAATAACTTAGTATGGTAATGACTTGAGTAAATAATTAATTTTAATTTATTTACTTACAATATAAATTGTTATAATCTAATAAGAACCCGCCGTAATAATAAGATTTGAAGTTGGACGATGAAAATTAGTATGAAAACTTTTGCCTTACAAGACCCACAACAAACCAGCTTATTCGGAAACTGAACTGTGGAGGTCAGTGACCTCTTATACGGACTTATAAGGTTTAGTACAAACCGTAAAATTATAGAACAGAATCGACATCAATAAAATTATCATTGTGATGTTATTGTATTTCCTTAAGGTACCTACTTATAATATGGACACGTGGCGGGATTTTGCTACATATTCAAGTCGTCATCGCAGTCGTCCACGGACATAGACGACCGCGACGCCGACTTGAAAGTGTTCACAAAATCACACAATAGTAAAAACTAAGAAGGCCTATAGCTGTAGATAATTTATACAGCATCAGGGGGCAACTTTTGCTTACACTAACGGGACTACAGCAGTAAAACAGTACACTAAATACATATGTTCGCTTACATAGGAGGCTGTTCTATCCTATTAATTCTGTATGTTGTATCTACCTATGTGTTTTTATAAAGAAGTTTTCAAAATATCTTTTTCAAAGGCATAATTGATTGCTCCGTTACTTCCACCTTCCTTGACTTCGTCTTCAGCAACCTTCGGCTGTGGTGGCCTTCTGGGTCCTAAAAATCAAAATAAATAATATGTATAGCAAGGGTAATGACGTCATAATCATTATCTTCCTGCCCTTATCCCACTTTATGTGGGGTCGGCCGCACGTACACCTCTATCTACATCCGTTTTGGACTTTTTCAATTCTAAAATACGGTTAACTCATCTTACATTACTGAAACACAAAAATTTAAATAAAAAATCACAAGATAAACTTGTATTCTAATGCAATATATACACTTAAAGCAACAAAATTTATACAAAATATTTTGGTATTTCAATAAAAACTGTAAGTCTTCAAAAAGTCTAGAAAACATAATTTCTCACGTTTTTGCTCGTAGCCAAAATTTTGAGTTAAATCGGACGGCAGCATTGGGATCTAAGCTTACCTCCCATGAAGAGCTTGATCAGCGTAGAGCAAGGAGCATCGACCAGCATCGTCAGCGCGTAGGCTACGATGGCTGCCAGTGTGAAGTCAGACAGGAACACGTACAGCTGTAATTCAACCAGGACATTTTATTTTAGAAGCTTAAAAACGCTTTAATATATATTTTTTTAATATTTGCGGACTTTTAACTTCTCTGCTGGATTGGGAGAAAAGAAAAAACATAGAATGCGTCCAGCTGCTTCTTTCCCAGAGCATGTCGTAAAAGCCGACCAAGGAGTACCTAGTATCCTCTCCAACTTGATGGACCTATAATGGGCGATGGGCTGATCACCTGTCACCATGGTTCACCATTATCCATGTACAATTATTGTTTTTATACGCAAATTGCACAATTCGCACAGTGCATGCTGTGCACTTTTTAGTTCAATAAAGCAGTACACTTTTGGCCTCCGCCGTGTATCCATGAGCAATAAATCAGTCTTATCATTTAATCAAATCAAATCATTATTATCATTTAAAGTTGTAGGGCGCAACCCTTACAATCCATCTTGGGAGTCTTGGATCAGAAGTGGCTGCAAGTTTTCTTATGATTAATAATTGGGGGGGGGGGGGCGTGATAATAAAGTATGTACCTATGTATATTGACTTGTAAAGAATTTGTCAAGATTTTAAGTTATATCGATAGGAAAGTTTAAATCATCGGGGATGTAAATGTTTTTATTTTCTAAATTTCAATCGTCTTACTATTAATTCATAGTAACACTAATATTATCATTTTCTGGGTAAAGGTTAGGTTGCACTTGCAAACCAAATTTAAGGTTTCAATTTTACTTCTTGAGAGCAAGAAAAACAGAAAAAAAAGTCAAGAACAGTCTAGTTAAATTGAGCTTTAATAAGCTAAGCTTACGGTTCGTAATAAAGACTCACCGAACGTGACGCATCGAAGTACACCGGAGCTACGGTAGTAGAGTTGACGAGGAAGATCAAAGGATAGTGAACGATGTACATGCCGTAAGACAGACGACTCAAGACCTTGAAGCATTGGAGTGAAAGCACCCAATTAATTGGTCCTGGAGTAAAAATAAAACATATAACAAGATTAGTACCAAAGAAAAAAAAAATAGTAAAAACGGAGCCTTAATTTTAAGCTAAAAACTGTCATAATAATTGTATAATAATAATAATGACTGCCTAGCGAGGTAAAGCTTCCTGAGGAGGAAGGTATAAAAATACTCTCTACACTAAACAATGATTAGAATCGCTTAACACGTTCGCTGCGGGAAAGAATTTGATTGTTTTTTGTGTAGTGCGATACGAGGACGATATGCCTGAAAGGTATCTTATCACTAGTGCTATTCGGGTCTTTCGTCCTCGTATGATATTGACTGCTTCTTATCCTATTTACTCTTCGAAAACTTAGTTTACTTATATTTAACTTTAATCATGATGTTGTAAAAACCTCAATTCATCTTATTTTAGCTTCGCCTGAAGTTCTGTAGGCACATTTCCTAGGAAAACATGAAAAATGATGCGAGGTGTTTATGCCTCGTATCGCACTAATTTATATGTACAGTTTAGCGTCTAGCTAGTGTTGTACCAACAATGATGAAACCAAATTTATCGATAAAAAGTATTGAAACTTATTGTTACATGTGAGTGTCATAAAAATATTGAAGGCATATAGGTTTCTCACATTCAACGCAGAATGACTTTATCTTATCAGATTTTGGAGTCATTCTTTGGTAAACACGACGAAATTTCGAAGTTGAAGTGTCCTCTACAATGTCCTGGTTATCTTACCTAGTCATTTCAAGATTTTTTATACACCTTTTGTTGCTACGAGACATGTTATCTTAGAAAATATTTCAGTATTCTATTCATACACACACATGTACGGGCACTTACACGTCACATCGATTAATGTACAGCACTAATTGACAAATCGACGCCCCAACCGAATAAAGCGGTAATGTCATATTACGCGAAATTTTTTTTATTGCATATTACGCTTCTACGTACCCAGATGCATGACATATCGTCGGTTGCAGGTTCAATTAAGGTAACTGACAAAATACGACTTTTCAGTAGAAGCATTTAAAGTTTTTTTTCATCATAAATTGAA
Source organism: Scotopteryx bipunctaria (assembly GCA_949320045.1). NCBI lineage: Eukaryota > Metazoa > Arthropoda > Insecta > Lepidoptera > Geometridae > Scotopteryx > Scotopteryx bipunctaria. Next base: position 2,851,391 of record OX439450.1, on the reverse strand, counting down.
CATAACTTTTTTCTCATGTGACCTTTTTTGGATCTGTTTTGACAGAAAAGCTTAGAATTCATAGAACTTTCTAGCAAAGTATGAAATTTGACCCTAGTAGCTTTATTTTTCGATATAAATTTCAGTTACATCAATTTTTTTTATGCGTATGGCAGTTACACTAATTTGCAGTCAAGATTTCTTGAAATATTGCAAGTCAAAATGGTGTAAGGCTCGTAAAAAAATAAGTTATGGCTATTCAATTTGATGTAAGAGACGGCGTCTACGTTGTTTGTTGATTTTACTTTAAGGTAAAATAAAAATAATGTATGGAAATCTACCTATATAATCACCTAGTGTCGTTTACGCTAATTTTACTGTAAATTATAAATTGATTTAACAAGGGTTTATTTATAAATAAATTAGGTACTTATGTACCTATAAAGGTTAGTAAAGAAACAGTTTTTTTTTTAATTAAAAAAATACAATTTTTACAAAGTTTTAATAAGTTTACTCTACAATTTAGCAACTCTTTATAAAGTAAGGTAAAGTTTCTTAAATGTAAAGTTTAATTTTGCGCATTTATACGACTATTACGTTTATTATAATAAATACAAAATTGTATTAATGCGCTAAATTGGCCGTGATGGCCCCGGCATAAGAATCTGGGCCTCTCCATCTCTACCTGTGGATGTCGTAAAAGGGCGACTAAGGGAAAAGCTAGGGCATACCCTAGCTTTTGATGTTTGAACATGGGACGCTACTGCCCATAGGCAGTAGCGTCTCATGTTCAAACATAAAAAGCTTACATCTGCGCTCGCCAACCCGCATGCCCAGCTTGGCGAGTATGGGCAAATCCCCCCCAAGCCAGAGGTATTAAGGAAGATCGAAAGATTCTATGGACAGTTGTATACCTTGATAACAGAGCCTGTTACCAGCCCCGCGAAAGACTAGAGCCAGGCTAACTCGACACTACACCAAAGATATCCCGGACATCAGCCTATACGACATCAAAATGGCTATCAAACCGCAGTTTAATAACAACAAGGCGCCAGGTGATGACGGAATAACGTTAGAGCTTCTGAAAGTGGGTGGAACACCGGTACTTAAGGTACTTCAGAAGCTTTTTAACTCCGTTATGACATAAGGGATAACTTGAGGGCAAAACGCCAGAAACATGGAATGGGAGCGTGGTGGTACTGTTGTTTAAGAAAGGTAACAAAACCTTATTAACGAACTACAGGCTTATCTCGCTACTAAGCCATGTTTATAAACTATTTTCGAGGGTCATCACGAATTGTCTCGAGCGCAGGTTTGATGACTTTCAGCCTCCTCAACAAGCCGATTTCCGAAAAGGCTTTTGTACCGTAGACCGCATCTATACGCTACGGCAGGTTATACAGAAGACTGAGGAGTATAATCTGCCGTTATACCTAGCGTTCGTGGACTACGAAAAAGCTTTTGATTCGGTTGGAACCTGGACAGTGCTGCGGTCTCTTCAACGATGCCATATTGACTAGCGGTACATTGAAGTGTTGAGATGTTTGTAAAACAACGCCACCATGTCGGTTCGAGTAGGTACAGGAGCAATGTACGAAGGCGATTCCTCTGAGGAGAGGCGTTAGACAGGGAGACTTTAAATCTACGAAACTGTTTACCGCTGCTCTAGAGGACGCCTTCAAGCTTTTGGAATGGCAAGTACATCACCCACCTTCGATTTGCCGACATCGTAGTCATGGTAGAGTCGTTGGAGGACCTAGGCATAATGCTCGATGGCCTTAGTAAAGTTTCCCAAAAAGTGGGGCTTAAACTGAACATGGATAAGATGAAAACTATGTGAAATATCCATGTATCGTCTACCCCAGTAACAGTTGGGAATTTTTATCTCGATGTTGTTGATGAATACGTTTACCTGGGACATAAAGTCCAGTTAAATAGATGCAACTCCGAGAGAGAGGTCAGTCGACGAATCCAACTCGGCTGGGCAGCGTTCGGGAAACTTCGCGACTTCTCGTCCAAAATACCTCAGTGCCTCAAAACAAAAGTCTTCAACCAGTGTGGGTTACCAGTGATGACATACGGCACGGAAACGTGGTCTCTCACAATAGGCCTAATAAGAAAGCTCAAAGTCGCTCAACGAGCTATGGAGAGGGCTATGCTTGGTGTTTCTTTACGAGATCAAATCAGAAATGAGGAGATTCGTAGACAAACCAAAGTCACCGACATAGCCCAGAGGATTAGCAAGTTGAAGTGGCAGTGGGCGGGGCATATAGCTCGAAGAACTGACGGCTGTTGGGGTAGAAAGGTTCTTGAGTGGAGACCACGCACTGGAAAACGCAGCGTAGGACGGCCCCTCACTAGATGGAAATACGGCCTAGTAAATGTTGCTGGGAGCCGTTGGGTGCAGGCCGCACAAAATCGGTCGCTCTAGAAGTCTATGGGGGAGGTCTATGTTCAGTAGTGGACATCATATGGCTGATGATGAAGTGATAATGTTATAGGCAAGGTCAATCAAATAATAGATACCTTTCTATTTCTCTCTTTTTTATTAACAATTCCTGTTTGCGTTGCATCAATTGTTGTAAATTTTCTTTCATTTTTTACGTTTATATTTACGCCAAAACAATGCCCTCAAAAAAATCAAAACGCAAACACCTGCACCAGTATAGACAGATCATTGCCGAGCCGACTAATTTAGTTCTGTTGGTACTTCAAAAAACAAGCGTGCAGATTTATAAACAATACTCGTTTTGTTTTCACGCACCTTGGCTAGGCACCGTTGGAGAAAGTAGGATAGCAATAGATTTGGCGCGCGCGCTAAAAACTATTATTTTGGTTAGCCGCTGAGAGAGATATTCATTTGCAAAGTAAGGTAAGAGGCAAACATATTTTTGATTCCAATGCTCAAATTAGTGTAACTGACAACAAACTTAAACTTAGTTCGGGTCAATTAGTGTAACGTCAATTGGTGAAACAACATTGCTCTAATTTTGGTGTAAATGTTATTATAATTTTTCATTGAAACTAAAAATTAGTGTAAGAGCAATGCTGGTTTGCCAAGATACTTACCCTAACTTAACTTTCTTTGGGCATAGAAATACACCAATTCGACTTATGTAAATGGATCACATAATCAGTTACAGCATAATTTTAAAGGAAATCTGAAAAGTTCACTGCTAAAATGTGTACCGTAACTGACTTTTTTTTAACGCTAGAATTTTTTTAAAAATGCCATTCGAAAGAGCAGAAAAAACTAAGAAAAACTGTATACTTAACTCATTTTACGTGCTTTGTCAGTTACCTTAATTGAACCTGCAACCGACGATATATTTTTTTCACAAATTTATAATCAAAACTTTCAGAGTTATTACTAGAGACGTCTTTGTTCTATCGAAATTTGTCATACGAAAAAAAGGCGAATAACACCACTTCAACATCTTACGTTCAACCAGATAACTGCCAGTTACCAGAACAAACAAGTAAGAAAATGTTACGCTATTATTCGACTGAATACGATCAAATGTTTTGATGGTATTGCGTTAGTAGTCTTTTATTCTCGCAATAACAACACCTTCACTAGAATGTTAACACTAATGCGAATTAGTTAGCCGAAAGTTCTTATCGCAATATGGTTTAAAAGTGAATGTGAATGATTTATTATTACGTACTGTACTATAAATCTAGATAAAACTAATAATCGTAAACATTATTAGGCTTCGTATTTCCAGAATGTAAAGTATTTTGATTTGTAAATCATTATTTTAGATGCTTAATACGTAATTTGAACGCTAATTGCTGTTAATCATCTCTTTCCTCACCCAAGAAACTCGACTTTAACTGATTAAAGAGGGACTCATTTAAATAGACCCAAAAGAATGAGCGAAGACACACAAGCACAACAAAGTACATAATAATTGATCATATCAGATCATTCCCATTATAATGAACAACACAGGGAAGAAAAAGAGACTTTACGTAAGATGAAAGATTTAGAGAAGACAACTTTTGATAAATCCACGCAAACCGTTGCATGCTTCGATTTAGAAAAAGTGCTGCACATTCCACAATCTGAAGTAAATTGTTTCTACTATAAAAGAAAGTATGACGTGTATAATTTTACATTATACAACATTCTTACCAAACAAAGATTCTGTTTCGTTTGGCATCACCAGATTGCTAAACGGGGAGTCATCGATATAGCAAGTTGTCTTTACCATTACATAAAACAGGAAGCAGAACAAGGAAAACACACAATTTCACTCTTGCACTGGGCAAAATTGTAATAGAATAGTCTTTGCCATGTACAAGTTTGCAAGCAGAAAGTTTGCAGTTAATATAACCTACAGGTTTTTGTTAAAGGCTACAGTCAGAGGAAAGGTTACACGATGTCCTCTTGCATTGAAAGAGCTAAGAAACATCATACGATTTATATACCAGATCAAATGTACTGCATCATAACTAACGCAAAAGTAACTGGAGAGAAGTTTCAAATGCAAGAGATGCAGCAATCAGATTTCTATCATATCAAGAAGCTAGTATCAGATGGAACGAAAAATCGGCTACATAACGACAACCGTGAAAAAATATACTGGTCTAAAATAAGAGAAATAAAAATTGAAAGCGCCACTCCAGATAAGTCGTCTTCTAAACTATTTCTGTAATAGAAGTTCTATATTCATATAATACAAGAGTATGACCACCAATCGCCAAGTTTCTCGTCAGAGAAGGAACAATAACACCTCAGAAAATGTGTTTAGCCTTCAACCAGCTTATGACCAATTGATTCCTGTGCCCAGGCCTTTATACAATGAACTGATCAGCCTATGTGATTCAGAGGCAATTCCTGTGCAATATCAAGGATTTTATAGACAGCTTATACCACAAAATGAATGAGCGGCCACTAGTAGTAGTAATAATAATAATAGTAACTAGGTAATAAAACAAATTGTGATCTGTTACAGTTTAACAGTAATTTAGTTACTAAGAGTACAAGAAAAATGTGATTTATGTTATGAGTAATTAAGATTATTATATATGTTAAAAAGTAATAGTATATTGTTATTAAAATAACTTCAAAGTAATGGACTTTGAAGTTATCTCTTTTTATGTAAACAATAAGTTCCTATTTGATTTAGAATTGCCTACATATACGGCTTGACAGATAGTATAGCCCACACCCAAAGGGTAGATTGTTCTGAGTTGTTTACATAGTGTTTTTTGTTAATAGCATAGAGATACATAGTTTATGGTAGGTAATTAAGTTGTTGAACATTATTCTAAAAAATATTGATTCTATGAAAGTATTTTTGTTGCTCTAACATGTAAAAATCATGAATAACATAAATAATACCAAATTTAGAAAATTTTATGTAAAAATATTTTTTTTCCTGCTAAATTATGATAGAAATGTCGTGTTTTTTATAAAAGATTAGTAAATTGTTGATTAATGATTAAGTAAATAAAAGCTTAAACTTCTAAACACTTTGTTTTACTGATTTATAATAAATAAACAAAAAGTTACACGATTTCTTTCCATTTGAAATGATGGTCGTTTTGATTTTTAAAAAGGCAGGTAATACAAATTTACTGAAAATATACTATACAATCTGTAGGCGAATAATGGCGTAATGGTTTAGTACGCAGAGCCTTTACACGTAAAAAATCCTTTAAAAAGGTAGGTATGTATTTGATACACAAAATCTCTGTTGGTGCTTTGAGACGAATAAAGACGTAAACAGGTACGCAAAAAAAAACGAAGTACGGTCCTAGACGAATAAACTTGTAATATAGTTTTTCTTTCTTAACCTGGAATCTGGGAGTTTGTCATGATAGCTCGTTATTTTATATGGAAGCTAATTTTTTTTCGCGTCTAACGATACCAAATTTGTTGAAATTGGTTGTTTGTACGAGTGACGAAACAAATTTTTCTGTTTTTTGGCTCTCCTGTAAAATTACGATTTTTCTATTACCGCTTTATTCGGTTGGGGCGTCGAAATAGAAAACAACTCCACCAAATTCACGCGGGCGGGGGTGGGAACGCCTGCCCTGAATACGAGGTCTATATGCCTCGAAGCCGCACTGAATAAAGTTTTTTTTCATTTAGTGCGGTACGAGGTCTAATAACCTCGTCAATTTTTTTTTGCCATAATGAGTCCCCCTTAAAGAGACAAAAATAAATCTATATTTGTCTTTTTCATACACCTGTAAATCCCTAAGTTATGGGCTTCGCACCAGAGGGAAACGGCAGGATTTTGTCGCGCACTGCGCGGGAGCACACGTACGAGGTTTTTAGACATTGTATCGCAGTGAACGTGTTAAAAAGTAGCAAAGACATCATGCATACATTTAATTTGAAAACCGTAATGTTTTTATATGTTTGTGAAAATAGTTTAGTCCCAAAGCGAAAATAGCGTCTTAATTGGTTTTAATAATAAATTTATTTTAGCGCCCTCTAGCGTTATTACAAAGTAGTACATAACAAAAGTGGCGTCTTGTTGAGAGTCGAACGGTTGTTTCTGTCCGTACGACCGAAGGTAAGTTAGAATGTTAGTCTGCTACGTTGACGTAAGATGACGCTACTAAACTTGCTCTTTGAAAATCCAACATTTTAACAAAGGTTTACTCACAAAAGGTGATGCATAATTTTTTATAAACGCTCTTTTTTAATCAACCTAATGTTGGTCACTGTTGGGCTAAGACCTGCCAAGAGCTTTTACTGATCTCAGCCCCAATCTCCCACTATTCGTTGCAGTCGAGACGCCAACGTCTTCTTCTTTTTTTGTAAGCATAAGACGAATTAGAAGAACGAATGAGGGAATGGAGGCCTTTGCGCTACAGTATGACGTAACGGGCTCATGATAATAAAAATGAAGCAAATACGATACCTCCATATCCTGTAGCACAGGCAAACACAATCCAACCGACCGCTAGCGCCCAAGCTGGCCTCATGTATGAGTTGATGACATTGTCTATCATTTGGTTGTCCCAGGTTTCTTGCATTATCGGGTAGTGGAAACCCATGATCGTCGCCAGGATACCGAAGGAGCACGCCCATAGAATTGTAACATGGAACTGAAATTTAAAAAGAAAATCAGTATTGTAGTAGAATTCAAAATTACCTTTAAAAACAAACTCCTATGAAGAATGGTAAATCTTTAAACAACTTTGAAGCGCTTTACATAATTCACGTTCCTACACGTTTAACTTTTAATTTGATGAGCTGGATCAGGTGAGCTATCTATAGACCGTTTGCAACGGCCTTTAGATAGCCCGATTGTTTCTTTTGTATTTTGTAAATTATATTTGTAATAGTTGTAAGTTTCTTTCTGTTAATAAAGATACGCTTTTAATTTTACTATTACTAATACTAGTGAAAGAAACTAAAGTGCGTCTCACAGGAAGGTTCCTTTCGTTCACTTTGCTACTCCACTCATTTTGTTTTTACACTTTTCTATCTTTCAAATTAAAAACCAAATAAATTTAGTTGACAAAACGTTGTCAATTTTATTTGGTGATTTTATAATATGATGCAGTACCTGTTTAAGTTTTACGGGAAAAGTTGCATACCTTAGGAATATGTAATGTTTGTCCCTTGTACAAATGCAGTAGGTATCCATAGACCATTCCTACGAAGAACGGCGACGAACGACACAGAGTATTCAGATAATAATACTGCATGAAGTACATCTGATCTTCGTCGGATCGACTGGAAATAATAAATATCCATCACAATCCTACCTATCAGAGTATGTAGAATGGGAGCAATTTGCACATAAATAGATACTAGTGGTTGGGTCCGAACTGAGATCTCTCTATCGCATCATGTATAAGTGACGACCTCGGTGGCGTGGTGGCTCGGCTGAGACGCAAGAGGCGCGGTTTTGATTCCCGCTACGGGAGAAATGTTTTTATGTTCTGCAAATATTTCTTCCCGTTCTGAGTGTTGTATTACGTATGATAAGTATGTATTTACTAAAATATAAGTATATAAGTATTCTATCAGCCATATGGTGCCCACAGTAAAAGCTTTGCTTAGTTTGGGGCTAGATGGCGCTGTGTGAAATGTCCACAAATATTTATTTATTTATTATTCTGTTGTCATGATTTTTTTCCGATGCAATGAAATGATCCTTAAAAGTAACCGGGTTCCGCTAGCACTCTTCGAGTACGGAATCCTACTACTACTGCTACTACTTTACTACTACTGAATAATGCTCCAACTCCTTTTATAAACATGAGTAAAGGGATCATATTCCAAAAAATAACCAAGCGCGGTTTTTTTCCTGTATCTTCTACGCTTGGTCGCGTTACGGACAGGTGTAAATGTAACGTAGATGAGTGTCCAAATGATACCCGTGATTTTAAGGAATATTTTTTTTAGACTTTGACTTTGAATCAGATTGGTTAAAGAATTTTAAGTGCGCCTAAAATAATACTCACGAAGGCATAACCGGACCAGATTGGAATTCCTTTATAAAGTTGTAAACGCTTGAACCAGCCAAGGAGATTATCAATCCAGCTGATAGTGACATCCAGGCCGCTTGCTTTCTCCCTCCAAGTACAAAGTATAGAAAGAGAGGAGAGATGATGTAGAGCTGGACGTCTATAGCTAGGTACCAGGTGTGGGCTAGACACTGGAAATAAATTTAAGACTTATAACCGCGGTGCATAAAAAAGTCAAACATGGACCCATTCATCATAATTTTATTGTGTTCAAAACGTTTTAACCCCTTTTCACACTTTATGGGCAGAATAATCCAAAATGGTTTTTTTAGTTCATCATTGCATTGCATTGCATTGATTGTCAATAAATAAGCTTCATAAGGGTTTTTAAACTACATTATTTTTGCGCACACACACACACACACACACACACATATACTTCTTACGCTACACAGTATCTGTTCTTACCATCTGCATAGGGTTGACCCAATTCTGAATATGCAGTAGGGTAGACCACCAATTCGTTCTACATTTTTCCACGTTATTCGACATCACGGTCCAGTTTGGACCATCTGATACCCAGTTTAGCAATGACGCTTGGACTAGTACGAAGGCAGCTAGCAATGGGAACATCCTTAGGATACGGTTGAGGTAGAATAAGTGAAGGTTTTTTAATAGTTTTGCTGAAAAAAAAACCACAAGTCAAGCAATGAACCTAATAATAACCATAGAATAACTTTTTAATGTAAAACTATTCGAATTGGCAATGTGACTATAAAAACTTCTTAAGGCTAAAATCTTTTTCTATAGAACATTTGAAATATTTAGGTAGCGGTAAGCCATGTTTGACAGACCTTATTTTCTTTAATCAAATCAGTATTCTTGGATGAATCTACTTGGAAGAGTGTTTTATAAAATAACACTTTTTGATTTAATTTGGCTTTTACTTCGTCGCTGGACTGGGAGTAAAGAAAAAACATAGAATTTGTCCAGCTGCTTTTCTCCCCGAGCATGTCGTAAAAGTCGACTAAGGGATAGTATCCTCTCCAACATGATGAGATACAATAAGCAAATATTTCCAAGTAGGGTTGACGTCAGGCAGGCGGCCGGTCATAAAACACTTTAGCCAAAACTCTTACCCCACATAGAGTGAGATAAGGACAGGAAGAGGATGATTTAATTTGACTAATGTTTAGTAACCGGAACGTTATTATCCCGGCACAAAAATAGTTTGCTCGTATAATTGACAGTTTAGAAATGTAATTTTAGACAGATACCCTAACCCCGGGTTAAATTAAACACTGACCTCTCGTCATTTTCCCAGCAGTAGTGTAGACTAGCAACAGTCCACTCAGCATAAAAAAAGTATCCACTGTGATAGGACCCGTTGTAATCCAAAGACCGCTAAATGATGTTATCCACTGAAATACAGAAGATATTGTAAGGCCAGTTTTTAGTGGTAAAATCTTCCAAAATATTTCAAAGCTGGTTCAAGCTTTGCTCCAATTGCGATTTAGAGCGTAACCTGTTATCCTTTTATCTATTGGAAAGGTCGGGTGACAAAATGACTGATTCTGGAAGTCAATTGGGGAGACGATGTCTAACAGGGAGTTTGATATAAATCGTAACAGAACCATTTAAGTCAGGTCTCTCCCGCGATTTTTAGCAGACACGCATGAGTACCTAGTTAATGTTGATTGCATTTGATGTCAAAATTATTCCTGCCACCCGTCATCTAAATGTCCTTAAATGTCATGACGACCTCTGTGGCGAGCGAGGTGGCGAGGCGGGCGAGTGCTTGGCTGAGATGCAAGAGGCGCGGGTTCGATTCGAATTCGAAAAAAAGTATAAATATTATAAGTAATATCATTATACTATATCTATCAGCCATCTGGTTCCCATAGTACAAGCTTCGCTTAGTTTGGGGCTAGATGGTGCTGTGTGATTATGTCCTCAAATATTTATTTATTATTTATAAATGTTTAGGCCAGCGTTATGTGATTGAAGTACTCACATTGAGAACATCCAGAGGGTTGGCCATGATAAGAGACGTCTGGTTAACGTAAGTATGACCGACTATGACCCACATCATGGCAATAGATCTGATTCCATCAAGGCACTCTATAGTTCCAGGCACGGCGTTGTAGGTGAAGAGACGACGGGTATTAGTGTACAAGGAGAATGACAAAAGAGCCTTGCTAAGCCGTTTTGCATCTAAAATTAATAATTCACATTTATCAATCAAAGGGCAAATAAACGACCATTTGTGGTACGCGTATCCGATACCAGGGAATCACACAGTGGGGTCAGAACTGTGTATGTGACTATCAGGTTTTATTTATATTTACTAGTTTTATTCCGCGATGCCGTCTGCATTGAATTTTGTTTCCTAAGAAAATAAAAAAAAACTGGGTAAAAAATGAAAATTTATTTGTTTCACCCCCTACGTGATATTTTTGAAAAAAATAGGTAGCCTATATCCTTCTCAAGATGCTATCTATCTTTTTGCCACATCAAAACCTGTTTAGCAGTTTAGGCGTGATAATATAATACAACTAATTTTTTGAAAATAAATTATAGCCTATGTTATTCCGTGATAATGCAGCTATCTACTGGTGATATATTTTTATATCGGTTCAGTAGTTTCGGAGCCTATTCGTTATAAACAAAAAAAAAACTGTCCTCTTTATAATATTATCATTAGAGATTAGTAGATAGAGACAGACAGGTAGACAGAGTTACTTTCGCAGTTCTTTTCTTAGGACGAATAGTATGGATAGGAATTATTATCTATTCATTACTATTTCAAAGTTGGAGCAATCATTTCACAATTTAATAAATTATTTTAATATCTCAGTATGTTCTATATGAAAATATTGTCCCCCTTGCGTGTCTCGTAAGCACGCAGTGAATGGAGATTTAATTATGTAATCCACATTATTCAGATCGGGTTATATTGCCCGTCGTCCACCCAGATGACTAAGCAGACGACGACTAATGGCTGATTCAAACCACTGTGCCCTCTATGCCTTATCACTTATCAGTGATAAACAATAATAATAATGTTTTTGAAACTGCAATCAACTCACATGCACACGTTCTGATTTAACAGTGACTCTGATAAAAGTCGGCGTGTCCTTACCTCTTTTCAAAATTATAGTTTGGTAGACATCGAACGATGTACTCGCAATAACTAGTAATGCCAGAAATGAATACACCGCACTGAAAAATAACAGAAATTAAAATCATTACTTGAATATTTTCAGCCATTTGTGTCATATTGTTAGGCAAAAACACATCATTCATTCCAGACAACGCGATCTACATATTTAAAAACTTAGGCCTTACAACATCTTTGTGACCCAGGAACATTGTCTTCAAAACTCTAGAGCTGATATTGAATGTTGATATTCTGATGTATTTACAAGGTTAGTTCGTAGATAAACCATATTATAGGTCAGTATATTACTAAACGTGCGATGAGACGGGCGTGAGTTGGGGCCACCAATGAACGAGGAAGACGTCATGGTGTTAACCAAGAAAAAGCTATGGAATTTACATTTATTGTAAGTGGTTATTTAAGGATCACTTAACTTCAAAGAAATGCGATTTTTGAGAATTTGATATTGATCGTAAAATTATGGAGTTTCATGTTTGTATTTCAATCACACTTGGATGAAAATGGAATAGACATAAATGTATATTATGTGACCTTGATTAGCATCATCATCATCTTCCTGCCCTTATCCCAATCTATGTGGGGTCGGCACAGTGTAAGAGTGTTACGGTGTAAGAGTTTTGGCTAAGGTGTTTTATGACCGGCCGCCTGCCTGACGTCAATAGCATATATGCAACTTTTTATCCAAGTTTGGAATAAAGCAAGTTTAAACAAGTACTTACAAAAATACGTAATCGGCAGCTACCCATCTCTTGTCACCTGGCAGTCGACAGAATCGATCCTGATATTTCAATCCTATAACATCTATGTCAAACAGCCCCTCGGTTAAAGCTTGTTTCGTTGTGCAAGCTTTAGGTATGCAGACAGCTAGGAAGAGGGATATACTTGCCAGTGGATTGTCTACCGCTACTCTGAAATTACACAAACCTTTGTTACTTAGTACCGCTTACCACATCTACCCCGATAGCTGGATCGATACTCGGCTTAAGAGGCTATCATAAAATAGCGTCTAGACCGATTTCTAAACAAAATTGAAAGAGATAGCGCTACGGATTTCAGGTGTATAAAAAGAGACAGAGTGAGATCACGCAAAATATTGAAATCAAATAATCCGCCAAATCAATAATTGGTGATTACAAAAAAACTACAGAATGAATAAAAAAATTGGTTTCAACAACCAAAGAAATAGTTATTACCTACCTATCAAAGTAAAAATCATCTGAAAATACGGTAGGGTTCCTGAGATCTATAGACATCAAGACATACGCGAAACATACTCGTAGATTAAAAAATAATCGTGTTTTACTTTGAAGAATCAGGGGTTTGAAAGTGGCGCCTGTGACTGAAAGGTTATGGAGTAATAGACTGGCGTGATATGGGCAAATCATGCGGAGGCATGAAAGTAGAACCCTATGCTGTACTCACAATGGACATTATGTCGTCGAACAAGGAACTCTGGATTAATTACCTTGACGTTTCATCAGTTGGCATGTACCGTTCAAGCTGTCGATAATGCGTCAATCGCTCTAACATATCCTCATCAAATCTAACCCCATTTGGCGTTAGCCCTGGTATTTCTGGCAATGACGGCGGCCACTGTGGAATACTTGGAAGAGTCAAGTTCTGTTGCAAAGGCACATCGATCATGCAGAACTTTCCTTCGATGGTGGATGAAGGCGATTCCTCGTTTATTTTCAGACATTGGTAGTAATTTCCGTAGTCTGCGAAGTTTGCTTCAAGCAATCCTTTCGGTGTTCGGAAACTTGAGTCGACAACTGCGAAAAAATTGTTGACATCTCAAAGGTGTGATTTAGAATAATGTAGATGGTGTTGTTAGTGCTTAATTTTAGCAAGAGAAAAGCTAAGGAATTGGACTTTCACACTGTCGCGGACAAGTCATTGTTGCCAATGATTGTTTCTTCATATTTCTGTCGTCATTCTTCAGAGCATGTTGGCGTATGACGCGTCTATTTGTAAAACGTCATAAGCTGAGATGGACTATTAGACTTTGATTTTGATACTACATGACGTCATGTTTTGCGCAATGGGCAGTTTATGCGATGCTACGCACGTCGCTAGCTTCTGTTTATGAGAAACCATAGTACAGATAATACAATCTTAACATCGCGGATTACAGCTAGTATTAGATCAATACTATAAAATTAACAAAATAACGGCATTACATCATTTTTCCCAAATTGATGTATCAAAACATTCATGAGTCCTCACACAAAGCTAATTTTAGGTAGGTATTAGGATAAGTCTAACACTAGTTTAGATAAAATAAATAAATAACACCCAACCGTTACATACATGGTCCTGACCCCACACTAGGATTCCCTGTGTCGTGGGTATCAGAAACTACGAGTACCATGGTACCACAACACCCAGATCCGGAAGAAATATTTACAGAACATGCAAAAATGTCTTCCACAGCGGGAATCGAACCCGCGTCTCTTGCGTCTCTGTCAAGCAATCGCCTGCCACGCCACCGAGGCAGTCAGAAATCAGAACAAAGGTATTGCCATTCTCCGCTTAGAAGTCATTAAATATTTAAATTTTTTAAGAAAATTATAAGTCATAAGCTCCTTATCGTGGCTTAGTTAGTTCCGCACGTATTGACCATGTCTTTCCTGTGCCGACTAAGCTGAGAGGATGGAATAGGTGCTGGGCAAGACTACTCCATGTTAATTCGTCCCGGGCATTACAGCCGTTTGTGAAGGTAAAAGTTGCCTCCTGACGCTGTATAAATCATCTACTCTACTATAGATGGCAAATAGTCTTAGTAAGCTCATTATTGGGACAATCCAATGAATTTCAATCTGATTTACTCACATCTATACATCAACAACGTATTGTTTGTTATATACGAAAGCTGCTGCGCACACAACTCTTCGTCCAGTGCATCTTCATACAGACTCTGATCAAACACTTTTTTATGCTCTGGAGTTGGTCTATCTACATACGCACTAGCATTACACAAAAATAAAATTAAAAAAATCCACTCCATTTTTACAACTTTGCTTACAGCAGACAGACTAATTAATGGTTGAGCAATAAACTGACGTTCTGTGATTTCTATCTTATCACCTTATCGGGTTTATGTACGTAAAAAAATATGTATGATAAATCAGGAATTAACGATTAGGTATTAAGAAACCAAAGGAATGATTATTAAAATATGCTTAGATAAGATACATTCTGCATAATTCACGAATGGATTAAAACAAGGATACATACTAGGATTCCCTGTGTCGTATCAGAAACTACGAGTACCACAACACCCAGACCTGGAAGAAATATTTGCAGAATTTCCAAACATTTCTTCCGCAGCGGGAATCGAACCCGCGCCTCTTGCGTCTCTGCCGAGCTGCATCTGCACCGCCGGCGATTAGTTTATAAGTTTTTTAATATTTAATGTAAAAAATCTATGAAAATAAATGAATACGGAATTAATATTATATCAATATAGTTTTATTACCATTATCTTATACTGGTTAAAAGTAGGTAATCATAAAACTAGTTATGATTAGCCTAATCAATGATAAAACATTAAATTAGGAGGCCATAAAAATCTTCTGTACACATAATAAATAAATAACACCTCACTGACAGTTACATAATTCATGAATTCTGATATTTAACAAGCGTTTATAAATTATTATTTAACTTCACTTTTTACCGATTACGCAATGGTTACGTGTTTAGCAATATAATATTACTCGTAGTTTCTGATACAGGGCATCCTAATGTTGGTGGGGTCAGAACTAAGTGTTCGATTGTTGGAGGTTGTAAAAAAACTAGCTGCCGCCCGCGGCTTCTCTTGCATGGTACCCGGATAAAAATTAGCCCATATGTTAATCCAGTACATGTACTTTGTATATTCCAAGTTTCATTCAAATCCGTTCAGCCGTTTAGGCGTGATTGAGGCACAAACATCCAAACTCACAAACTTTCAGATATTCCTAGTGGTTAGAATGTGAATCTACCTGATGTTCTTATTACATAAAGTAATGTATGGCCACCAAGGTAGTTAGCTACTTTACCTACCTAACTGAGGCTACCAGCTAAAGAGGTTTAATTGCCTCTTCCAACTGGTGCTAATTTGAAAGCGAAATCAATGGCTACATAAAGCTAGCCATTCACGCAACAAGTGACTAAAACCAGTTAATGGTAGCCTTACTTCTGGCCAAGTTGAAACTTGCTTGCGATTTACTGACCTAGAACAAAAGTCTCTGTACTTTCATCCTTTCCGAATATTGGTTCTTTCATTAAAATTTTTCTATTACAAGATATGTACTACAGTACAGTAATGACAGGATGACAGGGCATTGCTTAGAAGTGTCACGGTCAGTAACACAATGGTCAGCCTTTTGCAGATTATAAATGACTAGCTCTTGCCTATGGCTTGAAAATAGTAAATATATTTACTTTTTTATCAAATTTAGATCAGTCGTCGAGGCGTAATTATTGAACCATTAATAAATATTCAAATCCATTCAGCCACGATTAAAGTACAAGCATAACGTAACTTGTCAAATTTTCGAATTTAATTGTTTATTTAGAATTAGTGGAATTCCATTAAGTGAGTGCGCATTTACTCACTAGGCTAGCAACTAGCTTATAAAAACGAAGTACATACTTTCCATTGTATGCCAAGCTTGTATGGCTATTCCATAACCCAAGGCACTAAACCACAGACTGGCAAACTAAACTAACTACTAAACAAAGTCTAGCTACTAGCTTATAATATCAAACTACTTACTCGTACTATCTCCTTGTATGGTCAGTTTTCTTTGCCGGTCCACAACCCCAGAGATAACATGGACGCTCGCAAAGAGATCCGACATCGATAAGTACCAGCAAACAATTAACAATAAGACATTATACTCAGGAGTAATGTTACCGATAATTACCCACCCGATTTGCTCGCTGAGTTATTGGACGAAGCAAGCTTTGTTTTAATTAGGTAGGTGCTAGTCAATTTAAAAGGATATGGAAGTCTATTTAGAGAGCCTTGTTTAGCGTTCAGGTATTCCCAAACTCATACTTGTCACATCTCTTTTCTGCTCAAAAGAAATATCAACAACCGTAAATTCTTTTGATTCCAAAATCTAATTTTATAGCAAAATAGAATGGTAAAAAAGATTTCAGAATAAAAATAGCTCAGAAATATTAGTTTTCGAAAAAGTGTGGTAAATAAGTGGACAGTAGTATTACAAACATTATGCGCGTCGGCGAACTTCGTGCTTTGTATGAAAACCGAATATGTCCGAATATGCAACTAATAGTCAAAAAATAATAACTGAACCAACCCTTTAAAAAATAAGTAGCTACATAACTATTGTAACATCTCTTATATTACATAACTAGCAGCCGCCCGCGGCTTCGCTCACGCGGTACCCAGATAAAAAGTACCCTATGTCCCATTCCAGCACACGTAGGTACCTACTATCCTCATTATTCATTATAATAGTGTACGCTAAACGATGACTAAAGTATTGCCATCTCTTACCATTTCATAATGACAAACAGTGACAGAGCTAACTTTAGCGAACGAATATAAATAATAGTGTATGTAAGTTTTTGCGTGAAAGAGTAACAAACATACCTAAATCTAAAAATTAAGAAATTTCGGTGAATTTAGTCAAAATTTTGAGAGTTAAGGTAAACTTTTCAAAGCGCAACGATAGCGCGTTCTTCGATTTGATCTGAGATTTGATCAGAATTAGCAGCGACATCTAGTTATTAGACGTAGAATTACGTCAGAACTCCATGAATAATCAAGATTGGAAACTTAATAGACCAGTAATAATTGATGCTTCCTTTCACAGGTAATTTGACATTGACAGTTCCTTTTCCATTATGTTTTGTATCATCTATTACTAATCTGTGGTATCATCGCTGTCATAATGTCAAAATAAAAGTATTCTATTTTTCATGAAAAACATGCCAAAAATAAAGAATTTACAGGTAATTATGACATCAACTAAATGAGAAAAATCGGCTCTTTAATTTGATATAGGTTATGTGCAGGTTGAGACCAAAAAAATGATTCCAGGTTTTCATCCCTTTTCACCCCTTTAGAGGTTGAATTTTGAAAAATCCCTTCTTAGTACACCCCTACGTACCAAGGTTTACCTACACTGAAAATTTCAAGTCTCTACGTCCAGCGGTTTAGGCTGTGCGTTGTCTGTCAGTCAGTCAGTCAGTCAGTCAGTCAGGACAAAGATTCTTATAATATAAGAAGATAATCATCATCGCGTTAGTTCGTATTTCAGAAGCTAGACGAAAATTGCCAAGGCGCACAATATATGTGGTACTACTGTACGCTCCTTAAAAAATAGTTCAAAAATATAGATTTTCGAAAAAATGTGGTAATTTAAGTGTGTGCCTTAAAAAATCTTGTTCTAATGTGTGTTCTAATGGCAAATAGTACCTACATAATTTACTCAAACCTGTCCATAATTTATTCCGCTTGGTAGTCAGGTACGTTATGCCTAAAGCTATCCCGTCTAGACATAAACATTTTTCAATTGAAAAACGAAGGCGAATTCTACCAAATTAAGAAAAATCGCGTGAATCCATAAAATACGGGAGTCATTTAAAGTATCCCCTTGGGTCATGGGATTGGCAACTCGCGTTCAGATGACTCTAAGCTACTGGACGGGCGCAGGTAACATGACAACAACTGGATCACTATTTCAAAAAAGTGCCTTCTTTCCTTGAAGTGCGCAGTAGCGGATTTGCTCACCAAAATCGATCTAGAACTCTGTTGTACGTTAATAAAATGTGATTATTAAAAAAATATATGTTTTAACATTTTTGTCTTTGACTCCTCAAAGTGAAAACACGATAAGAGAAAAAAGTACGGTTAAAAAAAGTATTGAAAAATCCATGTTTTGAATATATTTTGATCTAGATCTCGAAAACCCTACCATATTTTAAGATGAATGATGAACTTTGATAGGTAAGTAGTAACTATTTCTTTAGTCGTTGAAACCAGATTTTTTACACTTTTTGTACTTTTCTTGAAATCAGCAATTATTTGATATTAGTATTTTGCGCGGGCTCACTCTTTGTCTTTCTTTCACACACCTAAAATCTGTAGCGCTATCTCTTTCGAAATCGGTCTAGACGCTATGATATGGTAGTCTCTTAAATTATTTCACTAGCCCTCTCTTAAAGATCCCGCTCTGTTTTATGTCCTTGGTGGAGTAGTGGGCGTATGTCAGTCAGGTGAGCTATCTATAGAACGTTTGAAACGGTCCCTAGACAGCCTGACTGTTTCTTTTGCAAATTATATTGTGCATTCGTTGTAAGTTTCTTTGTATTACACTTATTTTAAGCACATTTAGCAAAAAATCTAATAACGTAGTCGATTTTTTATGGAGTGTGCTAGATGTATTTAATTTCACTGTGTACAATCCCGCATTTCAAAACAGGCAATCAGAATCGAAACGAAATGGGAGTTTGATATGCAAAGTTAGAAGCGTTTATTCGAATTGGCTGTTTCAAATCGATACTAAGTTGAAAGTGGTACAGAAAGCTGTGATTTGCTGATTTGTTTACGGTATCTTATTAAGGCTTTCGATTTCAATCGATTGCTTAAATTAGATCGTATTGTAAATTGTATAAGTAGTTACAGAGACATTTTAAACAAATAAGATCTTTCTATTGAATCACAGCCTTTGCATACTTCACCATCATTCAATTATTCTAAAGACTGATGTCTTTAGAAGTCCTCTATTTTGAGAGGAACCTTTGCCCAGAAGAAGGATGACATAGGTTAAAAAAACTGATCAAGTGCGAGTCGAATTCGTAAACGAAGGGTTCTGTACCACCGCAATGTACTAAAAAAAATATGACCCCTGCTTATTTTTAATATTTTAATTACAACTACCTTTCTATTACGGTTCCGCTGACAGACGGACGGACAGACGGACGGACAGCGGAAGCTTAGTAATAGGGCCCCATTGGCACCCATCGGGTACGAAACCCTAAAAGCAGTGAATATAAAGGAACTTGTAGGCATGTTTTTTAGTTAAGTCGTATTGGTAAGTCAGATCAAGCCGATTCATTGGACTTCTCATTGAGCAGGTGATTGTCGCCTACGCACGGAGTCTAAGCACGCTTCATACCCTTTTCAACCTCTCAAAGCCGACTTTGAACCTCTCTAATCTTCACAAATCTCAACCGAAAAGACAACGCGACACGGCCGAATCGTTTCAATTTTATTTTTAACTGGCATCTGCCCTTGGCTTCTGTCGTATGTATGTATGTTCGTATGAGCTAGTGGCCAACTCTGGTGACGGAGTTTTTAGGCCGCCTAAAGGTCTCCGTCATGGTTTTACGACTTAAAAGCCGGGACCGACTGTTTAACGTGCCCTCCGAAGTACGGAAGCGCTCAGCTCGTAATGCCACTTGCGATCACCCACCCCAATTTGCGACCGCGCATATCGTTGCTTAACTTTAACGATCAATCAAGAACGCCTAAGCAAGCTACGGCACGAGCGCTTCTGTCGTGTTTGACTCGGATAGAGATAGTATCCTATGTCACTTCTCCAGCTATAAACAATGCAAAAAATCAAGTCTATACAATTCTCTGTTACTGCAGGAAAGATGGATAAACAGACAAACACACGTTTGATTTATAGTAAGTTCTTACTTCATTTTTAGGGTTCCGTACTCATAGGATGCCAACGGGATCTGACTTTAGTTATTACTAAGCCAACGCTGTCCGTCCGTCTTCCGTCCGTCCGTCTGTCAGCGAGCTTTATCTCATGAACTATATAATAAATAAATAGAAAGTTGAAATTTTCACGAGAGTGTATATTTCTATTGCCCCTGAAACAACAAGTAATAAAAGTGAAATAAAATAAAATGCACCCCATACATTGTATTTCTCTGCTGGACAGGGAGTAAAGAAAAAACATAGAATTCGTCCAGCTGTTTCTCTCCCCGAGCATGTCGTAAAAATCAACTAAGGGATAGTATCCTCCCCAACATGATGGACGATCTATACGGGCAATGGGCTGATCAACTGTCACCATGGTTCACCATATCCATCCTGAGATTTCAATCAGGAGTGGCTGTAAGTATTTTTACTATTGCTGGTGGCTATGCTCATCCCATTCGGGATGCGGAACCCGTCGTGTGCGAATTCGACTCGCACTTGACTGATTTTTTATTTTTTATTTTTAATTCCTCAAAGGCATACATCTCAATTTTATGACAGATTCACTGGTCCACGACTTGTGGTTTACGTTTGACATGATGCTCGGTATTGTATATTGATTATAGAGGCTTTAATTTGGGACTGTATTTGGTATGGTAACATAATCTGGGGATTATTGATGTTGGGATCGAAATTGCTCGTTCAAATTGGGATCCATACGTGAGACACGACACGTGGATTATTTACTCACTGTAAAAAAGTAATTTCGAATGGGCTATTGGCCATATCTTGTGGCGGGAGTTTTAAGGCCGCATAAAGGCCTCCGTCATGGCTTAGTGATTTAAAGCCGGGACTGACAATTTAACGTGGTGTCCGAAGCATGGAAGCGCTCAGCTCGTAATGCCACTCGCGGTCACCCATCCAAATTGTGACCGCGCACAACGGTTACTTATTTACTTACTCACTTTAGAGCTATAGTTAGTTATGTGTAGATATAGTACCTACTGTAAACCTACCTACCTACTGTGTTCCTTTTTAAATCTTACTTATATTATAAATGCGAAAGTTCGTGAGTTTGGATGTTTGGATGTTTGTGCCTCAATCACGCCTAAACGGCTGAACGGATTTGAATGAAACTTGGAATATACATAGTACATGCACTGGATTAACATATAGGCTATTTTTTGTCCGGGTACCATGTGAGCAAAGCCGCGGGCGGCAGCTAGTGACAGATAAAGATAAAGAAAATGTTGTATTTTATGGTCATCAGTTTTTTCTACGCGGTTTCGCGGCGAGCCAAAAAAGGCGGTGGGCAGTATAAAGTGTCTAAAAGATTACGTTTTTGAATACATTTATTTTCATGTGTCTTAATAGACAAGGTCAAAAGAGTAAGGTAAAGTAAGATGCCGTTAAAACACTATCATACAAACATTAGGTTAAATTAAAGCAATTACGAGTGAAATAGCAAAAAACTGTGCGTGTCGAAAACGTTTCTAACAAATTTCAATACAAAAAGCTATTTAAACCGCTCTCCTGCTCCCAGCATTACGCATTCATTTGCATGTATGTATGCTCCCACTTAATTTGGTCGTCTTCCGGCCCTAAGGCGACAGGCATTCCCGCACGCAAACGTTTAAACCGAACTGAAATTGGGGAACAAAGGCCACGACGAAACATGTTACAAGGCTACATTGTAGTAAATATACGAATATAATATACATCAATTTTTTTATAACAAAAATAACTAATGCAATACTCAAAATGAACGAAATTGGTTGGAAATGACGTGTTATGTTTGGAATAGGATAATATTGTGAATTAACTTACATATTATTGAGTTTTCACCATGTTTTTGAAGTCAGAAAATCGTTCCAAATCTAAGTACCTACTCGTAAGTAAGTTCGTATGAGCTAGTGGCCAACTCATGTGACGGAGTTTTTGGCCGCCTAAAAACCTCAGTCATGGCTTAACGACTTAAAGCCGGGACTGGTAATTTAACGTGTCCTCCTAAGCACGGAAGCGCTCAGCTCGCAAGGACACTTGCGGTCACCCATCCCAATTGTGACCGCGCACAAGTTAACTTCAACGATCAATCAAAAACGTCTAAGCAAGCTGCGCCACGAGCGCTACAATTAAAATACAAATAAACTTGTTGATTTAGTTACATATTTTTGAGATTTAGCTATGTGTTTATCATTATACTGCGTTACTATTATGCGCTATACCAGTGCTCTCAAAACGGTGAAGGAAAACATCGTGTGGAAACTCGCGGCTTAATCAGCTCCGCACGTATTGACCAGTCTTTCCTGTGGACAAGGCCGACTAAGCTGAGAGGATGGTATAGGTGCTGGGCAAATCTACTCCATCTTAATTTGTCCCGGGCACTACAGCGTCCTGTTTGTGAAGGTAAAATGTTGCCTCCTGACGCTGTATAATTCATCTTCTATAGATGGTAAAAGGCGTTACCATTATCAATGTTTTGAAATGTAAAACCTATGTTTTATTTCAGGCGTTTTTGCCTTGATACGCTCTTTATAGATCGTAGTAGCTTTGTTTTATACAAGCCATGTTTATTATAACATAATTGTGTACTATTGATCTATGAAATGCATAGGTTCTGCTCTGTTAAAAGAAAAACAGGTCAAGTGAGAGTCGAACTTTCTCACGAAGGGTTCCATACCAGCGTAAATGTACACAAAATGTTTCTTGCTTTTATTTTTATTATTTGTTGTTATAGCGGCAATAGAAATATACACTCTGAAAATTTCAATTCTACCTATTACGGCTCATGAGATACAGCTCGCTGATAGACGGACGGACAACGGAGGCTTAGTTATAGGGTTTCATTTCCACCTTTTGGGTAAGAAACTCTAAAAATTCTCGTAGTACTAAATTGCAGCTAGATCTAAAAATCCTAATATTTTACCAGTTTTCTTAAATATTATGTATTGAAATGATTAAAATGAGCCAAAAGAGGCTTCATCAAAATATCAGTGGCTTATTAATACCACACCAGTCAATTCAGTGGGCTGTTGTGGATAACGACTTACCATTTTTGTACCCGAGGCGATAGTCATATCTGGACCAGTCGCTCTAATTGTCGGCAAAAATTAAAAATTCATTATGGAGACCGCAGGCTACGGATATTTTTCGTGGACCATTTTATAGACGTGTAGGCTTAGAGGAGAGTGGGCGTTTGTTAAACGAAACATTATTGGGATACTTGCTTCTCTACCCACGAATTCGTTCGGGTACCTGGATAACGTTTGAAAAGTAAATTGTTTAAGGCAATAAATTGTAAAAAACTGGTCAAGTGCGAGTCGAATTCGCACACGAAGAGTTCCGTATCATCGTACATGTACATAAATATTTCTTGTATGGGGCCTCCTGTTATTTTGTTTTAATATTTGTTGTTCATGAGATACAGTCCGCTGACAAGCGGACGGACGGTCAACGGAAGTTTAGTAATAGGGTCCCGTTGGTACCTTTTGGGTACAATAATCAAAAGACAAAAGAGTTATTTTCGTTTGTCATAAACTAGATCGTCCGTACAAACAGAGAAATATCTAACAAATAGTGATTTGTATTGTCTCTAACAACAAGTAATAAAAATAAAATAAAATAAAAAGGGGCCCCATACGATAAACATTTATGTACTGTACATGCATGATGGTACGGAACCCTTCGTGTGCAAATTCAACTCGCACTTGGCTGGTTGTTTTCGTTTATATATTTCTTTGTAATTTATATTGTGTGTTAAGTAGTAGGTAAACAAATGTATGCCTATGACTATGCGTAGATCTATGTCAAGTATGCCACATTGTAGTAATGTTAAAAAAGATCTTTATCCAACGGCATAAGGGTTATATTCGATTGTCATGAAATAGATCGTCCATACACAATACACCCATGAAATCACTACCGGTAAGTCACAGGGGCCGAGCGATCAGAGCCACGCCCCTGACCCCGCCCCTCAGCTTCTCGTGATTTACCTTTATTTTCATAACAAATCGACTGTTTTTGATGTTAAAAAATTTAATATTTTAAAGGAATACCTACACACATATACATGACTAGACTGACTGTGGGAACTTTAAACAAACTATACGGACATTTGAAATTCAGTATACTCCTCAGGTTTTTTATTTATTTATATCAAACTGAACTGTAACTTTTTACTCTGAAAAGTAAATAAACTTCTATGAGAAATTAATTATTGAAAAATATTTTGATTGCAAAATTGCGCCAATAGATAGCATTGTTTCATGCCATTTCAAATGAACCCTCGGTTAATTAAGTAGGTAAATTAAAGTCACTATTTTAAGAAATTATTTATTTAGTCACTCCACATCTGATTTTATTACAATCGAAACTATTTCAAAGCAAACGCGTTTAAGTCTTTTCCTAGAAGTAGACTTACAACTTTTCAGAATAAAATTAGAAAATAACAAAATGCCCGTATTTTTGTATTAAAAGTCACTTTAATAAAACTAATGCATGTGGGATTGCGGTTACGGACAGGTGTGTCCAGGTCGTCGACATTACCGGTAACCATATGCCAATAAAAGAGATAAAAAATCAACTCTAAAGCCTACAAAATAGTGATTATATTTCCTTGGCAAGAATATGCCCAGCTTCAGTATAGAGGCTTGATATGTGACACAGTATAAGTAAAAGTTTGTATGGCTTATACGGTATCATTACACTGTAAACTTGTTTCATTGATCAATTGAATTCGGGAAATAATTAATAAATAAAAAAACGTTGTCAATATTTTGATTGAGAGAGTTGTTGGATAATGATTACATGTTTTTTGGAAATGAGAAATGTCATAAAATATATAAGTTACAATGTAGAATGTTAATTTTAAAATTGGTCTTTAAACCGTTTAATATGAATGAAGTTTTTACTCTCAAGGCCTGATTTTGCTACATACCTAATTGGGATCAATTTTTGACTGATGATAAACATACTATTATATAATTAGTTATTTGATATTCTGTTCGGGGAAAACAATTTTCTTTTGTACTAAGCCCCAAAGTAAATTGGACATTCTCTTTTTTAAACTATTGACTATTTACGTGACACAGTGTGTAACTTCTGCTGTTATAATTTTAAAATTGTATTCATCAAATCAAAATTTCAAATCAGTGAAAATCAGAACACCTAGCTATAGGCACAGTCATTTTACTGTACAATAAGGTACAAGTTATGTTAAATGAGGTCAAACCCATGTAATTTACCTAATAATACAGGAGGCTAAGTTTTCAAATAAATCCAATGTATATTTTGAATATTTACAAAGGCCAATAAGAAAAATATGCTAAAGACAAAATTATTGATTTCATTTTTAACCTATTTCATCGAAAGAATAACCGTTATAAGTCTATCCATAACTTGTAAACTTGTAATTAGCCGTCCCATATTATGTAGTATCCTGCTGCATAGTATATATTTATCTACCTATTGTATTTTCTCTAGCTGTAAGTTTTCCAAAAATTTATAAAATAAAAAACAAACAACGTTCTGCCTTTAAAAAAAACTCAAAAAAAGCGCATTAGATAAGGCACAAAGCTGCAGGTTGGCGTCAGGTGCGCGCGCGCCGCGAGCTTCTAACGAAGTGCGGCGACGGGCGGCGCGCGCAGGTGCCGCCTTCAGAGGGGGGAACCTTACTCCACCGTCTTACAACACTACCTTTGCAACTGCTATCAACTCTATGCCTGAGGAAATAAGGTTGGGATTGGCATAGCAAGGCAGGGAGATAAAGTTGTAGGGCTTTACTCCTCTCCTTTTTATCGAACAAAAAATGAACTGTAAACGCGATCACGGCCGCCACTAAGGTCAATGTTAGCGCTTCCTTCAGTACACTCTCAGAGAGAATCGCGCGCGCATCCCTAGCGTGAACTACTGAAAGTATTGTACTGGCCGGTATTACACGAACTTAAAAAAAATATGGTTCGAAATTCAAATGTGAGTGATCGATATTATATTTGATTTTTTTCGTGATGGACGAGATTGTTTGATTTGTTTCTTGTGATCGGACTTGAAGGCTGAGGACTTGGGACTTTTTTGAGATGGAGACATTAGTTTTGATACCTCAAGAGCTGAGCCTGGCTTTGAGGCCTGGTGGAGCGAGAGGGAAGGAGGCTTCGGTCAGCGTTTGGTCTTCTATTGAGATCCCTAGGGGGACAGCTCTCTACCCCTTTCAGGGTACTATCAGAATCGATAAGCTTCACGTGTACAGCTACGTGCCGGATCATGATGTAAGTGCTATTTCCCTAGTTTTCTACAGCTAGTTTATCGGGATATTGTTTGTTTTTTGTTTCATTAAAAATATTTGTATATTCGCTTTTAATTATGTTAAACTCTTTGCTTCTTTATTTTAATATGTGAATGTGAACATCGTTTTTTGTTATATTGGAGGTTTTGATCACAAGATTAATGAAAAATTAGATTTTATCCCCATTTCTAAATTAATTATTTTAAATAAATATTATATCAGTCATCTCATTCCCATAGTAGGTACAAGCTTTGCATAGTTTAAGGCTAGATGGAGATGAGTGAAGTGTCTACAAATATTTATTTATTTACATATGATAATTTGGAACTTGGTTACCATTATTACTTGTTACTTTTGATGCTGGCAAAAATAATTATCTGTATATATAGGTTCTATTAAATGTTTTGAAAAACGATAAGATGAAGTATGAAAGTATATTATAAAAAAGTATGAAAAGGCAAAAAAGGATTTTGAAAGTTACTAAATTATTATGAATGTTAATCGTTACTATCTTAAAAACATCTAAAGCCTTAACTTTAAAAAACAACGCACTTAATAAAAAAAAAACAATTAGATAGGTATTTAAAATTACCATCACTATTGTTTTCCCTGAGAATCATCATGATTTATTCACATGATCTTTATTACATCGGTCATTATTATAAGTAATAATATTTATGTATATTAATATGCATAAAAATATGTTGTTGGATATTAATGTTTCTGAATACGATAATATGGGAATAAGTTTTTAGAAGACCACATAACAAATAAGGCGACGTCAAAGGTTCGGCGTGTGAATTAGTTTTGTTTGTTTTTAAAATAATTAGATCATGAATTATTCAAAGGCATTTATAATTTATTAAACACAATGTTAAATTTGCCTTTGTTACTAAAAAATCAAAAAAATATGAGGGAATGTATAATCAAAAATCTAATTCGAATTTAAATTGTTTTTTATAATTAAAATTTTAGAAGCCATTATTAAAAAATACACTATTATCATTATAAATCTTCTCGACGTTGGGTTTTAGCCTGTTCAACAAATCATGGAAGGTATATACTCGGTTCCAATATTCTACTAACGGATTAACCAGACGAGGGATCATACTACAGCAAAGTAACAGTTGTTTTCTGTCAAAAAACGCCATACCATTTTTGACAAAAAATAAAGTTGCTATGGTCCGTTTGTAGAATATTAGAACCGAGGATTAAAGTAATGAAAAATAAACACCTTCCAATCATTACCCGCGCCCTACCGTTCTCTTTCACCATTTGTTTTTTGTACAAAACCCTATACAAACAGAGCATAGAAATATTCAATCGATGCAAACCGCAATCAGGGTTCAGTTAGAACCAATACGACCACAGAATACGCAACACTTACTATGGCAATACCACAGAATACTGCTGCAGTTTCTACGGCAATGCCACAGAATAGTGTTATAGTTTCTACACCACAAGTTGGATACTCAGAGAACCGTCCCTCACGTACCCAATCGCCTGCCAACTAGATGATCGATACAATGAAACAAAAACTGTATCATAACGAAAACCGCATAATTTCGACTTACGGACTTATGCGTTACGTGCCTGGTTATGCTGGCATTTAGTGGAAAAAACTATCGTTTCCGTTTCGTAAAACTATCACGGTTAACTAGCTTTTCGACCACGACTTTGCTCGAATGCTACCCGTAAAAAAGTACCTACATACATACAAAGAATGCGTCCAGCTGCTTCTCTCCCCGAGCATGTCGTAAAAGTCGACTAAGGGATAGCATCCTCATCATGGACCACCATGATGGACCATCTATATGGGTGCTGGGCTGATCACCTGTCACCATGGTTCACCATCTTGGGACTTTAAATCAGAAATGGTTGCAAGTTTTCTAATGTTTACTTGTGACTCTGCCCACCCCATTAGGGATACGGGCATTATAATGTATGTATGTAATACTTATAAAAGTTTTATTTCACTTAATAAATTCATTTCTAAACATTATTAATTAGAGATTAAGCTTTCGTTTCAAAACAAGCTTTGTGCATAATAAACCAAATACCACATTACGACCAAATAAAAATTATAAATTGTGAACGGATACTGCATTCTACTTACTTAGGCGGAGCTTAATGGACACTTCTCTAATTATTATTTTTAATATCGCCCGAGGTGAGTCTTAACCGGAAGTGATTTGAGGCTGTTCAGGTGTTGGTACACAAACACTTTCACCGTTATTGAACTGGTTCGGGTGCAGTCGGGTGCGTGTATTGTATAATTAAAAAAAAATGTACCTATTTATGTATTATTTCAGAAATCTGGTTCCCATAGTTACAAGCTTTGCTTAGTTTGGGGCTAAATGGTGCTGTGTAAAATGTCCACAAATATTTATTATTATTATTTCATCATCATCATCTTCCTGCCCTTATCCCACTCCATGTGGGGTCGGCACATCATGATCTTTGGATCATGGTGTAAGAGTTTTGGCTAAGGTGTTTCATGAACGGCCGTCTGCCTGACGTCAACCCTCCTTGGGAATACTTGCTTATTGTATCTCATCATGTTGGAGAGGACACTATCCCTTAGTCGACTTTTATGACATGCTCGGGGAGAGAAGCAGCTGGATGCATTCTATGTTAATTTTTTACTCCCTTAGTCCAGCAGTATTATTATTACCGTTTATTATTAAAAAAATGCAATGCTCTCTTAAAAACAAAGTAACTAGACTTATTACAGTACCTACGGAATTAGTTTGTCTTAGCATCTTACCTCGGGCGTGGCTGCTGCTCGGCTGGAACGCAAAAGGCGCGTGTTTGATTCCCGCTGCGAGAGAAATGTTTGCATGTTCTGCAAATATTTCTTCCGGTATGAGTGTTGTAATATTATAAATATGTATTTCACAAAAAGTGTTTTTAAGTATTCTATCAGCCATCTGTTTCTCAAGAAGCTTTGCTTAGTTTGAAGCTAGATGGCGCTGTGTGAAATGTTTACCAATATTATTATTGAATATTATAAATACTATTCATACAAATAATAGGTAAATATTAACAATTAGTCATCATTAAAAGCTTATTTTGAAGATTAAAGACAAGACACTTGTTTTTACTATCTATCGAAATGCACTATACATTCAGAATAGTGATTTCAATAAACGGGGAATTTTTAAAGAAGACAGCAAAGCTAATTACCATTTTAAAATGGAGACATTTGATGTATTTGGAGCCATCGTACAGGTAGTTAATTTACCTTCGTTAGACGATCATTGAGTTTACTGGTGCTTGTGGTTCAAGTAAAGTTAGAATTCGTCAACTTATGTTAAAAAATTCTACAACATGTGTCAAGTGCACGAAATCAGCCTTTCATATAATAAAATAGTTCACTAATTCATATTTTTTTAATTTACCTAATCGACTTTACGGAAAAGTACCGCGCGCGGCCGTCAATCTGAGGACGGCGCTACTGTCTTTGAACTCGAGAATGATCGCGCATGCAACTCAAGTCAAAATATTAAAAATATCCAAAAACTGTACTCAAAAGCCATGAAAACTATTGAAACATGTTGCACTAGTGCCCGTGAAAGTGTACAAGTGTTATTTTCATCCTGGGACGCGCTCTGGAGGCTTTGAGATCTATGGTAAGTTTTTTGTCATATCAAGCCATTCAATTTTTTTCAATAGTTCAAATTATAGCTATTGAAATGCACAGCTTTGACAACAAGCAAGCGCGATATAGCTATCTCGTTGTCCTGATCTCATTTTTTTAGTTGTTCCCGCTCTCAGCGTATACTTCATACCATACGAACTAGTAGCTTTTTGTGGCTTTCAACGCACGCGCCGCGTTCCGTTCATTACTAGAGTACTTTTGTTCGGTACAAGAAGGTAATCACGATTGTTTCTTGTTTTGACAGTGGCTATTTATTATTTATATGCGTTTATTGGAGCGTAAAACTTGTTAATTATAGAAATTGAGTTCTAACTTGTGTGGAGATGATTTATGTGTGTAATTTGGAGGTAGGTTAAGGGTATTCCATTGCTGTTTTAAATAAATGTTTTAATATGTTTAATATAAGTTTTTAAATAGAGTACGAAGTGGATGAAAAAATATCCTTAGAACTTTGATAAAGGGAGACCTGGTGCTTAAAGAGTGGTATCGAATAGGCTTATTGATCGAGCGAGTGAAGCGAGTGACGATCTCAGTGGCAACTTGGGCGATTTGGCGTTGTATGTATGTATGTATGGATATGTTTGTTAGGGCATAACTTTCAAACTGGTAATCTGTAACTGTATGAAACTTGTTAGGTCAATAGATTGTGCTATGAAGATTTGCATATGATATTAATCGGGTTATAAAGACCCCTGTCTTGTGGGGTGGGAACCCAATGTCTTTACAAGGGGGTAAAAAAATAAGTTGCACAAACGTGAGTGGGGGGGTTCATAATGAAAGGGCTTTGCCTATACATTCCAAAATGGTTTTTATTTTGAATTGCAATCTAGTGGATTGTGAACATCGTGCGCGAGATCTCAGTTTGAGCGAACTACTAGTTAGATTAGATTAAATAGTAGTACTCATTGTTTTCAGATTATGACACAAAGCGATGAGTTCATACCGTAGTTCACTTTCATTACTTCCGTCAAATCACAATGACAACCATAACCATTCAAGTGCAAACAATGTCGGAAAAAAACATTCATGTGACGCAATGTATCGCTACTTACATTACAGGTGAAACACCTAATTATCTCATAAATAATGGGTAACTTTCGCTTTTGTGTTGGAACAATGCTTACTCTCTTTATTCTTGGAGTTTTTACTTCGGGGTTTGTGACCGCTGGTGAAGCTGATGTTATTCCGCGTTCTTGGTTCATGATCAAGGCTCCCTGTGACTTTACGTCGAAGATCCGTGCGCTTTTTGAAAAGTCTTAAATTCAGAACAAAGTTGCTGCGCGTCTGTAATTTTTGTAGGAATGATTCGACATAATACGGTTTACATAATTATGTCGACAATCTACCGAAACCGAAGTAGCTTAGGATAAAAAAAAAATGATTTCAAGTCACACGTAAGTTCGTATGAGCTAGTGGCCAACTCTTGTGACGGAGTTTTTAGGCCGCCTAAAGGCCTCCGTCATGACAAGCCTGGACCGACAATTTAACGTGCCCTCCGAAGCACTGAAGCGCTTAGCTCGTAATGCGACTAGCGGTCACCCATCCTAATTGTGTCCGAACAGAACGTTACTTAACTTTAACGATCAATTAAGAACGTCTAAGCTAGCTACGTCACGAGTGCTTCATGATTATTAGTATCCTAACACACAAGTTTAAATATATTGGCAGAAACAAAAAGAGGCAGGTGAATTCAGAATTTTATAAAAACTCTATTTTCCTGAACACGGTCACTGGTTGAAACATTAAAAAACAAAATTAACGTGAATTGGCATCAGATTTATTTCAAAATGGGCGTATGTTTATAAGATCCATTGCCCTATTTTGACTTTTACTACTCATATGTATAAGGCTAATAAATAACCTTAGCCAAAACTCTTACAGCGTGATCCAAGAATTATGCTGTGCCGACCCCACATAGAGTGGGTAAGGGCAGGAAGTTGAAGATGATGATGATGTATAAGGCTAATAATCTCACAAGGCCTTTACACCAGCTGAAAGCTTTGTCGTTGATGGATTTACGTTCCGTTCATGTTCATTTAAATGTCTTCATGATATTTTATGGGTCATGTGCTGATGAAAGTTTTTTGTTTCCTTTCATTGAAGCTTCTTTGATCAAGATCGTAGCTGTCAGCTTGTTGGGGTTATGACTGCATTGACACTATTGTATTACTAGATTATTTTGAAAATGATTACCATTATAACATACCAAAGCTGTCCATTTGGATTATGTCTATTTTCTCAGAGGTGAACATAAAGTAAATAGGTATTTTGTGTGAGGTTATAGCAAAACATTTTGACAAGAAATGTCAAGACAGACATGTAGATAGACTGTCATTGTTTCTGTACAAAAAAAAAACCATAATTTGTCCACCTTTTCAGCATTATCTGCATTTTGCATGAATTGAGTGTAATGTTACAAGAAAATTATTTGCTAAGAAACATAGACCGTCATTGATGTTCTAAACTCACTATGAACACATAAAGCTTGCACCCATCGCCCTAGTACTCGGTCTGTGTGATCACTGACTAGTGTATGTTTCGAATGTGTGCTATACATTTTTTGACAGAAAAACAATATTGTTAAGGAAATTAACGATCAGTATTTAAGTATAATTTCGAACCGGTAATAGACAGCATTGTCTGTTGGTAATAGACGTACTAAGCAAAGCTATTTAGCCTCTCTCAGCCTTGAATTACTTTACTGCCTCTGCAGTTACTGCCACTGTACTCAACCTATCAAATAACATTTACAACGGGAATTTCTGACGGGACTGCTTTTTGAAAAACACATTGAAGTAAGACACTTTAGAACAAGTTCAAGATAAAGACAAGTTCACATTAGAAACACAATCTCACATGGTATCCATAATCCGAACTATAAACACGTCACTTGTATAATACAATAACACATCACAGGCTTTGATGGTGAGTAGAAAGCTAGACTTGTCTGTGAAGGTGCATATAGGAGCGGTGAGCGGAGCGACAAGTTGAGCGACAAGTTTAGCAACAAGCAATTTTGTATAAACATGTCAACATTAGCATAATACAATCACACATCACGGGTTTAGACGGCTTGGAGTAGAAAGCTAGACTTGTCTATGTGTAGGCGACCTCGGTGGCGTGGCGGGTGAGTGGTCGGCTGAGACGCAAGAGGTGTGGATTCGATTCCCGCTGTGGCAGAAATGTTTGTACCTTCTGCAAATATTTCTGCAAATATTTTTAACAGGAAAGTCAGGAACGCATCTAGTATGCAAATCCTCTAAGTATTCATGAGGATGGCTTTATTCATGATGGCGCAATTAATATTTAGAAAACGCTAACTTAATAAATGCGATAGTGCATAATTTAGTTTCAAACATGAACCTGTAGAAACATTCAAGACAGTATTTTTTATACGAATCTGTTATCTATACCACCATCATCATCATCCATCTCTCGATTTTATCCTATGCTGGGCATAGGCCTCCCTCTGTTTGTGGCATCTGTCTGTTTGTGGCATATAGGATGGTACAAAACCCTGCGTATGCGAGTCCAACTCGCACTTGACAGGTTTTATAATATTTTTATTTTTATTATCTACTAAGAAAAGTGCTTGAAAATTATGTCAGGTACTTAATACTACAACTAGGTACAAAATACTTAAGAAACCCAATATTCTACAAAAGTCCACATTTCAATAACTGTCACATTAAATAAAGCCATCAGACAAATGGCGGAAGAGTGAGACATCTAATTTACCTCAACACAAATGTTTAATGGTTAGTTTTAAATCGGAAGCTAACCTGATACTGTTAAAATATAGCAAAGAAGTTTGTGTGGGAATTGTCGTATTTATAATCTCATTTATATTACTTTTAATAAAGTTGTCATGAATCAATCTTTTTAATGATAAATGAAAAATTATGAGTTGAGGAGAATGAACCTAACTTAGTATTCGAGTTAAATGTTACTGTGAAATATAGCTAAGAAATACTATTATTAATTAAATTATCAGGTTATGGCACGGGGTGGAGATCTTTTTTCACACAGACATTCTCACTTTGCTCAATACGAAGAGGGTAAAAAAAGCTAGGAGAGTGTGAGAATGATTTCATTATAATCTGTCAAATTGTGACGCAAGAAGTTATTTAAATAAAAAAAAAATAGTTTTTTTTTTGCTTAATGCCATCCACTAACTTGAGGCTGCCTAGAATCCTTTCACCACATTGATTCGAAAGAACATGTGACTAGTTGGTAGTACTAGTAGAAATGATTAGTGGGTAGTTGTATAAATCTAACGGTTGTATCAAATCACAACACTTATACACAGTTTAATTAATTGAAAACAGATGTACCCTTGTTAGCTGATCGCATTATGAATTGATATTTAATTGAAAATTTGATCGCAATCGATAACCCGGGGTTAGTTAAAATGAATCAAAATGATCAAATACAATGATCACCCGTGGAGGCATTTACTTTCTACAATACCACATAATCATCTATTGTTCGAAAGATGATGCTCAATTAAAAACGCGTATGATTTCAAACTGAGAAGTGATGATGATTCTTTTAAAATTGCCAATGATTATCGTGATGATTACTATTATCAAAATAATGTAATTTGTGCGTAATTTAAAAGTGTACAAATTTTTTTTTCGCCAAATATATTTTATATACCTAGACAAAGTAAAATGTAGGGATTATTACCATTTATGCTTCACGTGGAAGACGATAAAAATCGTGCTTTTGGTCCTCGCTTATGAGAAATGAAGGCAGTTAGTAGGTAATATTTTTTTATTATTAAGTAAAAAAAAACTTAGGCCTTTTACCATCTATAGTAGATGATTTATACAGCGTCAGGAGGCAACTTTTACCTTCACAAACGGGACGCTGTAGTGCCCGGGACGTATTAAGATGGAGTAAGGCTTTATTAAGTATTAAGTAAAAACAGTGACGGTAGTTTCTCAACATAGGGAAAAAATTAATTGTTTCCTATATAATTATATCTTAGAGAATTCTAGTAGTTTATAATGAAATTGTAGAGACTAAAGCATAATTACGAACACTATCAGATGAAGTATACTGGTACTGTTAATAATACCATTATTTGTTCAATGACAATTTACTGCTTATATTGTCACTATTGGATTGGTGATTTGTGGTCTTTGAACATGGTTAAACATGTACTAGGAAACTCTTATTGTTAAAAGTTAATTTTCTTAAAAATAAGGTCATATTTTCTTTAGAATCATACAGTATAAATATAAAATATTTAAGGACATGAAATATCATACAGCACCAACTAGTCCCAAACTAAGCAACGCTTGTACTATGAGATGGCTGATAGAATACTTATATACTTTTTTTTGTAAATACATACTTGTTATACATAATATTACAACATCCAGACCCGGAAGAAATATTTGCAGAGCATGCAAACATTTCTCCCGCAGCGGGAATCGAACCTGCACCTCTTGCGTCTCAGCTGAGCACTCGCCCGCCACGCCACAGAGGTATGGTGATATACTTGTAAACATAACTGTGTAAATTAATAGTAAGCTACGTATATTTAATACAAATTAATGTCAAATATAGCCTTTTGAAAAGTGGATAAAACAAAATGGAACAGGTTTACAGTAAAGGTGTCCGGAAATATATAATTCATAAGATCGTTAGCGAAATTGCACAATATCCATAAAAACGAATATTATAGAAGGTGCAAATTTGTAAAAAAGGCAAATTTATTGAAAAAAAGCTTACCTGCGCCATAAAAACTATCAATGGCCATATAAATTGACATGTGGTCCTCCAAAAAGTTTTTACTAATGCGCGATAATGATCAAAAGGTGAATGGGACTAATTTTAGACAAAAAATTGATGCATATTTTTTACAGTTTAACGATTGTAATGTGGTTATAAAAAGTAATTTTTGATTATATTTTTTTTTTAATCGATTGGGAAATGGACAATGTTCCAAAATTTATCAAAAACAAACAAAGGGATTGAATCCCGTTATAATATTAAAGTACTCGAATTTCGTTTTTTTCTTTCACCTCGTGATATTAATACTTGATATCGCAGTGGGAAAGCTACGAGTATAAGACGCTGACCGTGACGGCTCGAGTTACTATCTCGTGGATATCATATCACTTTGTATGGACTTGAAAGACTACAGTGTTTCTTGTAGAGCAGCTATTGGATAAATAGGTACCAATATTGACACCGGCATGCCCACTTTTTACTGTTTTATAAAACTTTTTGATGTATGTATAATATCATGCCCGTATTCCTAATGGGGTGGACAGAGCCACAAGTAGTCATAAGAAAACTTGCAACCACTCCTGATTCAGTCCCAAGATGGATATGGTGAACCATGGTGACAGGTGATCAGCCCATCGTCCATATAGATGGTCCATCATGTTGGGGAGGATACTATCCCTTTATTAACATGCTCGGGGAGAGAAGCAGCTGGACGCATTCTATCTTTTTTTACTCCAGTAGAGAAGTAAAACTTTTTGATCCAATAAAAAAAAAGAAAATTCATCAATGAAAAAATGTATTGGTAGACAATATGACTAAAGAAGAGGAAATTGGATTTATTAATTTACCTTATTAGGTTTAATCTGTCCATCTGTGATTATCAATATTCGGAAACATCCGATATGTCCCATTAAATGGGCTATAAATTTTTCTGGTTTCTTATGCAAATTTTTGATCTAATAGAGGACGTCCGTTCTATGCACCATCCGTTGTAGGACCGGTAGATCGCTATGGGAACTTTTAATGTGTGAACAAAGAAATTTAATTTCGCTTTCTTTAGTATGAGAAAATTTACCTTATGCTTGCATAATCATAATGCTGTTTTGTAATATAGCTTTTGTTTGGTAGGCGCCAGATATTATACAATTTTTGATTGTTTTGAAAGTACAAAAAATTACGCTTACTTACCTTAGAAAAGGTTAAAATATTTTTTTTTATTTAGGCATATTTCACCATTTTGATTTATTACCAAAAACTGTATGTAGGTACCATAAATAATAATAATTTACTCATGGTATGTAGGTATCTGAATGAGCTAAGGACGGAAAAAAATATTTGTTTAACAAATTCGTGATACATCAATTACTTAAACGATTCGGAAACGACTTACCGCTACAAAAACATCATCAATAATATTCATGATATTCGATTTGATGCATCTTTTACGCGTCCTTAATTTTATTAGCACTCTCACACATCAAAATATTATTTGGTAATCAAATTTATAGCCACACTGTATACAATTGACGTAAATTTATTCAAAATTCAGGCTAATTGTAAAACTGTTTATAGTAACTATTTGATTTTTGACGGGCGTCGATACATCTCGAAGGCCTCACCAAATATCAATCAGTTTAACGACTTCAGCGTTTATTTACGTGACCATTACCGCGTGGCCACTGTAATGAAGAAACTTTGTAAAACATAGGCGGTAATGGTTGTTGCGTGAAGCGATGCGCGCTTATTGATAGATAGCTGTTAATTCTAATACGATTTGTCGTGACTGCCGAATGATGGGTGATGGGAAGCTGGTGATTTGTGTTTGGACATTAAGAGCATAGTTCAAATGGTAACACGAGTGGATGTGAGGTCAAATGCATTAGCCACCTAGCGGGTCCGGCCACATTTGTGTAAACCTTTATTAATCAAAAATTTAAGCAACTAACCTCCGTGACACTGGGAATGTTTAGTAAAGTTTAGTCATACATTTTGGTCTAGCAATAAAAGTTTCGTTTTAATTTACTTTAAACATTTAAGATTATAAAGCAATGACTTACAGTTGTAACAATAAGTAACATCACAACAATCTTCCTGCTCTTATCCTACTCTATGTGGGGTCGGCACAGCATGTTCTCTTCTTCCATTCCCTTCTGCCGTCATCTCTGTACTCACTCCTTTCTTAACCATGTCCTCTTTCACACAAGCCATCCACATTTTCTTTGGCCTACCAGGCGCGGTCGCAGCCTAAAATTTTGGAGGGGGTCACTAATAATAGAATATGTCGAGTAAATCAGATTTTATTGCACAATACATTTGGGGGGGGGGGGGGTCATGTACCCTGTGACCCCCCCTTCGGTCCGCGCCTGGTCCTACCTCTGCCTCTATATCCATCCATAGTCATATCCATAACTCTCTTCGCAATATTATGAATCAAATTTTAAAACCTTAATATTCATTTTACCTCTGTCATAGCAATAAAAAATCGATACAAATACTATTATAACATAGCTTGCAACAAACCACAAAATACTAGATTACATCATTCAAATTTTATTTTAAAGTAGTTTTAAGTTTATATCTCATACATTCGTCTAGTATGGGAACATTTTCTCTTGTTCTTGTCGGAAGCACTGTCATAACGACAAACAAATGTGTGATTTTTAGCGGTTTACCGTAACTCCAATAAAACATCTCGGCTCCCATAGAGACACATCCCATTATAAATAACTTAAGCGGATCCATTAATTAACATTGCCGAATATTTTTAATTGATAGCTTATAGCAAGTTATAATTAGTAAGTAAAAAGTGACATACTTGAAATTAGTGCTTTTCGGAATATAATTAACTTGGCAATATTAAATCATAAAACACATGATTATTAATTTATTTTTCCTTATGATTACTATCTGATGTTAGAGATTAGTTCTTAAGATAGTTTTCTGTGTCTCATCTTTGATTTCGGATTTTCACTTTCTGTCTCAGTTAAAAGAAACACTTCATAATTAGACTGAAACTGAAATGGCACATTGGAAGATACAAAAAATACACATTTTACGAAACAAAGATTCGCTCTATTTTGATAGACCACCATAGAGTATCATAGAGTTTGCATTTAGAGTTTGTTTTTCTATCCCTGCTATTGTCATTGACAACTAGAGATGAGCGTCACGGATAGAGATGTGTTATGTTTATCGATAAATGCGATTCTTAAATGCTTATGATAATGCGCATGTCAATACCAGGTATAGAACGGTGTAGCTACGAAAATCACAGTCCTGAAATTATTTTTTAAGAACTCCAATACCAAAATTATATCACTGTATCAAACACACGAATATATCTGCAGTGCCGCAGATGGCTATGCAGAGCAGATGTCCTTATTCGATCAGCTGTTCCAGTATTGCAACTACCTGGTAATGCAAATGAGCCTTATCAGCTGTTCTTAGCAGTCTCATGCATAAAAGTTTATAAGTCTTCGATAGCTAGAATAGCTGATCTCTTTTTTCGTTTAATTTGTTACGCTATAACTATTGTCAGCTACACATCCCTGTAATCGATTTATTAAGCTGAGAAGTAATAGCGCTCGTGGGGTAGGTTGCTTAGACGTTCTTGATTGATCGTTGAAGTTAAGCAACGTTGTGTGCGGTCAGAATTTCGATGGGTGGCCGCAAGTGGCACTATGAGCTGAGTGTTTCCATGCTTCAGAGGGCACGTTAAATTGTCGGCACAACATATTTTACCGCCAGACAGTCAACCAACCGAAAATCATTAAAATACCTTGAATTGAAATGTCATAAATACCTTAACGTTAATAAAATAACAAACAAAATAAATGCCATGGTTTGTGTATAATATGCATTATAATAATTAATTAGATAAAAAATCATCGTCAGTAGTAAACAGGTTAAATAGTCATGTAGCTTAGTAACTAATAATATATCTGTATTAGGCAAAGCGGTCAAGTATCCGGCTTCCGTTTGACGAAATAGATTGACTATGGTCAAATAATATTAATTTTATGAGAGCAACTTTGCCTACATTCCTACTAGATTTTATAAAACACTAGCTGCCGCCCGCAGCTTCACTCGACTGGTACACGGATAAAAATAGCCCATATGTTATTTTAGCACCATGTACTATGTACGAGTATATTCCAAGTTTCATTCTAATCCGTCCAGCCGTTACGGCTAGATTGAGGCACAATCATACATCGTCACATCCTCATAAACTTTCGCATTTATAATTTTAGTAGGATAACTTTCTAGTATTTAATAACGCGTTGGATTTTATAAAAAGCCATGTACCTACGGCAGTAGTAGGAATGGGTGAAAGGCACTAATGGAAACGTATGGACGGCTCCCACCGATGGATCGATGACACTGTAAGGGTCTCTGGAAGAGGCAGCTAAAATCTTTGATCCTGGAAGTATATTGAAAAGTCATATGTTAACATGATTGTAAATTATTTTCCTAAACAAAATAGCCAGGGGTGTGTTCTTTCCCGTATTAATTCAAGTTTTAAGATGTATCAAAGTAATTCGTTAAGATTCCACTGAATTAGTTGGCTTGTAAGATTGTGTTTTCTCAATTTATTTCTAAATGTAACTTTATTATGAAAAAAGAAAGTTATGTAAGTATATCTTATTTTATTTTTATTTTCCTGCAGGCTTCTAGAGGCTTAAAACTATAGCACGTTTCGTTTTACAATTAGTTTTATTTAGCCATCTCCATCAACTACAATGTCTGGTATTGACCAAGAAAACAACTAAAGATCTTGAACTCGGTCTATCCTTGAGCACACCGCAATCGTTGCTCGAATTTCACCACAGAACTATACTCCTCACACGAAACCTGAATCTTGCATACGAGATGCTGAGCAGGTATGAAGGTATGTGAGTTATTACGTCTTACCACAGAGTATAGATGGGTAAAAATAGTTACCTACACTTGCCTCTTAAGTAAATAATTCTGGCTTGCGCGCTGTAGTATTTATAGTCTTGCATTTAATTCTATAATCATATTTATTTATTTAATACCTTTTAAGATAAAAAAAGAATATCCAGAATACACAATGAAAATAACATAATATTAATAACTTTAAAGTGTTTTGACTGTATTTAAAATATAGACTTTATATAAATATAGTTTTATAATCAATTTAATTTGATAATAATGAAATAAATGTAGATATATTATAATTTTTAGAAATAAAAACTCTTATAAACAATAAGAATGTAAAATCTTATTCATTTTTTAAATCAAGAGTCTCTAAACTTATATTGTTTTAGTGACAAGGAAATATAATTTATAAAAATACATAAGAGACAGCCGAGCTATCTATAGACCGTTTACAACGGTCTTTAGATAGCTCGGCTGTCTTACCTGATTCAACTCATGTTCAGCCAGCCAGCCAGCCAGCCACCCATCCAGTCAGTCAGTCAGTTTTAGTTGTAAATTACATAAAAATAAATAGTCGTTTCAATTAACATGTCGTTTTAAATAGGTTCAACATTAAACAATGTAGCACACCATTTAAATAAAATAGCAGTTTAACTTGTTAACTATCCAGTCGTGATGTGTCCAACTCTAAGTAACTGTCGGTAATAGAACCCGCACTCCGAACTACCGGTTAAGAGTTTAGAAATACAATATTTGAAATGGACTGTAGGAAAATATTTAAGAACGAGAAAACTATTTATCCTTCTGCAAACGGTATCGCCTATTTATGAATAAAAACTGGTCAAGTGCGAGTTGAAATCGTACACAAAGGGTTCCGTATCATCGTACGTTAAAATAATATTCTTGTATGGAGCACATTTTATTTGTGTTATTTGATATTATAGCGGCAATTAGCTATACACACTCTGTGAAAATTTTAACTCTCTTACGGTTCGTGAGATACAGCCCGCTGACGGACGGACGAACAGCGGAAGCTTGGTAATAGAGTCCCGTTGGCACTCTTCGAGTACGGAACCCTAAAAAGCGCCATACATTTTTTGACATGTCATCCGTTATTCGTTAGTAGAATTAGGAATCAGGCATAAAAGGTGATAGTCGAACGACGTTAATAGTCGGCAATCAGTGGATGAGACTTGTCAAGAATCGGAAAATGGCGTTGTAAAGAGGTCTGTACCCAACAGTAGCTGAAATAGAGATGAAGATGACGATGAAGAATTTTTAAAACAAGTAGTACCTATTCATTGCATACAGGTTAAGAGTACCCTAAACCGACGAGCGGGCATGAAAAATATGATAAGAGCCAATGAAGCAAGAAAAGTATGTCAGGATCGTAGTAAATGAAGATCCGTGGTATCTGCCTATCCCTATGAGAAACAGTTATTATTTTATGTAGGTATGTATAAATGTGTAACTTTGTTGATGGTATCTTTAGAAAATTTTAAGGAAAGGTCGCAACAAAATCCATAAAATTCGCTTGATAATTTACATTATTAATTACCTACGCCTAACTGCGACATATTTACGGCCGTGCGAATTGGCGGCAAACTGCCGTTTCAATGGTAGCGGCATTTTACTACTTCAAAGCATGGAGTTGACATACAACGTAATTTATTTATCTCATTTGTACAGCTAGCTCACTCCAGACATAAGCGATTGTGCGATAAACAGTGGCCCTACTATATTCCGAGGCTATCCTTGCTAGTAACTGCAGTAATATGTATGAAAACGTTACCCACGAACGACGTTTCTTACAATGCTCGCGTGGTACCCGGATAAAAATAGCCTATATGTTAATCCAGTACATGTACTATGTATATTCCAAGTTTCGTTCAGATCCGTTCAACTGTTTAGGCGTGATTGAGGCACAAACATCCAAACATCGTTACAAACTTTCGCACTAGATGGCAGCACAGGTAAAGTTAGTACGCGCTATCGTTGCGTTTTGAGCTTTACGCCGGTAATTTCAAGCAAACTAAGACTTTTCAATTTTATAATATAAGTAAGATCTACTGTCCTAGCTGCTTACGACTTGTCGTAATTTAATTCGAACGGAGAATTCAGAGTAAAGTTGAACATATTATAATTGACTCTTTATTAGTTTTTATGTATATTTTGTGTATATGAATTTTGAACGTCCGATAAAGATGCCTCGGAAGATGGACGATGACAGAAATATGTGTCTTGAATTAGTTATAAGCGTGACTTGATGATGCTATAATAGTTTACTACGATTGGAATATAGTATTTTATTTTATTGATGTAATAAAATTATGCAATAGTTTACAGTAGTAGGCATTATATTTTGTACATTGGGCTTTCAAAGGAGACAAGCTTATAATTATCATTAGATTGAGACCTTAAGTTGCAATCTTGGTTTAAATAATATTACGTTTGTGCTGTCTCTGATACTTATTAGAACAAATAAATAAATAGATTGTCGTTTCTATCATTCATAAAAGTGACAAATCATTTCTTAAAATATAATGTGTATTTCTTACATATTTTGATTATTATCAGAAAAAAAGTGTACCTACTTTTTCAAATTTTATTTTCGTTTTTCAAAAGAGTAACTATCTGTAGACAATTTGTAAAATAGTAAAAATCGAATTGATTACATGTGAATTTTTAAACCAACATTGTAAATCAAATATTAGGGCCAATTGCGTCGCTCTCTTTTGTTTCAATACTCAACTAAACATAAACCAATATATTCAATACCATGTTATAAATATCAATGGTGTAAAAAGCTGTCAAATTAGGAGCGATTCGTTAAAAATGAATATTATTGCCATGCAAATGAACAGTCCGTTAATAAGATATCGCTCGAAGAAAGCCTACGCCTCTTAAATCATTCATTGTTCAAATACAAGCTCTTAAACTTTTACTTAAGGCCCAATTTTGCTAGAATCGGAGAAATACAAATTCAGAAAAATGTCCGCCGATCGATAAGTTTTCAAATGAAATTGCACAGTAAACTGATAGCTATAAAGTCTATTATCACTGCTCTGTGTTAATTTACAGATTAGTTTTTGCATTTAGAAGTGAAACTAAATTTTAGCAAATAGTTATTTATTAATAGCTCCAAGTGTCTTTAGTTTTTTCTATTTTCTCACGATGAAATATATCAAGTTTAGCAATAATTAGGTATCAATTCGTGATATCTTTTGTGCTTCCTGTTCTAAGGTTATTTTTTAATTTATGTGACATGTTTTTATGTTTCCTCTAGAACAGCGG
Organism: Scotopteryx bipunctaria; assembly: GCA_949320045.1. Taxonomy (NCBI): domain Eukaryota; kingdom Metazoa; phylum Arthropoda; class Insecta; order Lepidoptera; family Geometridae; genus Scotopteryx; species Scotopteryx bipunctaria. Next base: position 2,807,239 of record OX439450.1, on the reverse strand, counting down.
TTTTTGTCTATTTGATAGTTCAGATAAAACTTAACTGTGAAAGCAGTTTTTAAATTTTTTAAATAGGCTTTTTATGTTTGCTAGATAACTTAATTTTTATTGTCATAATCACGTTAGGATAGTTAAAATAGTTGTAAGAGAGCGATGTGGAGTGAAAAAAGATTTAGTGATGAGGATTGAGAAAGGTATATTAAGATGGTTCGATCATGTAGAGAGAATGAATGAAAGAAGACTAGCGAAATAGGTGTATGAGGCGAGTGTGAATGGTACCATTGGAAGGGGAAGACCTCGGCACACATACCTAGACCAAATCGGCGACGTTTTGGAAAAGGGTCAGGTCAAGAGTACCCTAAACCAACGAGCATGCATGAGGAATGTAATGAAGCGAAAGAGGAAAGGATTGTAGCAAATGGCGATCGGTATTCTCTGCCTACCGCTATGTGAAACAGGCGTGATTTTATGTATGTATGTATGTAAAATAGTCGTAAAATTAACTTTTGATTTAGTTGCAAAAAATTACATATCTAACAGTAATAGTAAAATGTTACATCAGTTTTTGTTTCGGTAGCTAAATTTTAAAATTATTTTCAGAAACCTCAACCTTACTCTCTATAAAACTCATTTCAATTTAATCAGTCACTATCAGTTATTTTAAATATCCCACTAATGTCCTCATCCTTACGAATCGGTAGCCTAATCGACTGTTAATTTGTTAGAACCGAGACCAAAAGTGCCGCATCCAGAAATTTATGACTTCATCTCGATCGTTTTTTGTTTATTTTTGTTGAAGTACGTTTGTATCTCACCGACTCGAATATTTCTCGTTTATTGGCACTTTGCGATAAGGACCGCGGAATATTAAATATTGTACTATTTAATTAATTTAAAATAAGGAAGTTTGCTTATTACGATGTGATTTAGTGATGATTCTTTTAGTGCTTTGTATTTATACAAAACTGCACATAAATAAAAAACAATAAATGAGACACACTTCTATTAGTTGTGTCACTGATTCTTTTGATCCAGTTTGGTGAAACGATTAAAATGCGCATCTAAGAAGTGCACTTGGTACATGTTATTAAACTTTTAAGGTTCTATAACATGTCGGTTTCCTCACAGTGAAGGAAAAATACTGTGTAATGAGAATAAAAATTAAAATTTTGTACTGATCAGAATTAACGTCGCATTTTTATTTTATAATAACTAAAAAATTCAATAATTTATAAATGAAAACGTATGAAGCATTCACAAGTTATAATAAATGCATTAAAATAATCGAGAAAATAATAACGCTTATCATTTTAAGCCTTAAATAAGATCGGAATGCAAATCAGATAGTTGCCCTACTCAATGCTAGGGATGGGGTAAAGAGAGCGACAGGTTGATACTCTTGAGATGATAAGGATTTTGAGATAAATAAAACTTATTTAGATGTAGAAAACTCAGAAATAGTTTTACAAGCCAGAAAATTGTAGGTTTAACCTTATATATTATTACGTATTGACCATGTCTTTCCTGTGGATAAGGCCGACTAAGCTGAGAGGCTGGAATAGGTGCTAGGCAAGCCTACTCCATCTTAATTCATCCCGGGCACTACCCGTCCCGTTTGTGAAGGTAAATGTTGCCTGCTGACCCTGTAGGTATAAATCATCTGCTATAGATGGTGAAAGGCCTAAGTTTTTTTTTCATGGACTTTCATGAAGATCTTGGTCTTGAATATTATTAGATGTTCCCACCACTAGCCACCTAAAGTACGCAAGCAAGTGCAGACGAGACAAGTTCCATAGATTTGCTTATTAATAAGACCGACAAAGAATCTGTATCGGATAACGGTAAAGACGGGAATGCTAATACAGAATACTATTAAACACAGAGCAATATTAATTTATCCGAACGAGTTAACATCTGGTGCGTTTTTTTGATTCTGTAATTACTATTTAAGGTGACTGCGCGGAAAAAAATGTCTGCTGTGTTACGTGACACGTTTTATTTATGAAAGCGGCATCGAGTGGAATAGTTTGACGTTTTTCAAATACGCGTCATACAACATCGTAATTTGTGCTAAAAATTTAGAAAATATACTTCTAATTAACTTTTCAGTGTCGTAATAGTGTAGCCGTAAAGGTGAGTTAATGCGCTATATACATTGTAATACAATTATTTTATTACAAACAAATATTGCAATAATACAATTATTGTGTTACAATGTATAGCGCATTAACTCACCTACTTTACGACTACACTATTACGACACTGCAAAGTTTAGCATATTGCGTTCTTATCTATACCTACTATGACAATTATAAGGCTGCACCTGTAACTCCGCGAAAATTCGCAGAATCCTTATGTAGCTACAGACAATGTGAAAGAATCCGATCTTTACTTACCTACTGAACTCATGTCGAAACAAAACGCTAACAATTATTGTTCAAATAGGTACAACAAGTTTAAAAAAAGTCATAAATTTAATGTTCCAGAATATTCAAGATTTAGAATAATCCTTTGTTCATAAACAAACAATGAATAAAGTACCTCACAGTACTCTAAAGAAGTCTAAAACATTTTGAAACAGTTCCATATGAAACCGTTCAATAAAGATTGTTATTGGTGGTGCGAGTAACTCGTTACATAGTGTGAAAGACACCTTACAGGGAAGCAAGACGAGTTAAAATAAGGTTTTATTGGCATCCTTTTGTTGTTTCTTTAAATTGGGTGTTTCTTTCAGTGCTAGAATTAAATATCATTTGTGAACATAAATACATAAAATATGTAGAGACTGGAAGACTGAAGAAAAACATCGTAAGGAATGTCATAAAAACTAAAAAGTTCGAACATGTCAAGTACACGAAAGCCTTTGAGGCGCACTTTAAATATAAACATTTGACACAATTAGATAATTATATAGATGGAGTATAATAAGGCGGGCTAAATTGCGGGCGTTATACTTAATAATTTTAGAAATCATGATGAAATTTAACTCGAAGAAAAGATAGATCGGCTGTGAAAGATGATATGGTGAAGAAAATAGTGAATGTTGAAATGTCTTCAGATAAAGGAAAATGAAAGAAGAATACACGTTGTGCCGACCTATAAAAAAGGAAAAGGACAGGGAAATGATAGTAAAATTAATGCATTACTATACCAACACAGCTATGTACCAAAGATAGTTAACTCAAAAACTACCTGTTGCATCAAGATGTTTACTCAGATTAGTCTCAGCTTACACGATAGTTGCGTATAATACCGACCGTAACGAAGAGGACATAAAGCACAGGTCACGCTTCAGTATACCACACGGTATTATACCTAGCCATTTTATTAGCCATAGTATCTGGACAAATTGTAGCCTGTATGTTATATTAGAGCACACATACTATGTATATTTCAAGATTCATTCAAATCCGTTTAACCGTTATGGCGTGATTGAGGTACAAACATACACCCACACATTCTCACGAACTCCCGCATTTATGATATACGTAGGATAATAGAAACTAATTTAAATTGAGTATCACACGAACAAAGCCATATGCTAGTCACTCATCAATTACCTGTTGTGTCACAATGTTTACAGGAATAAAGTTCAGTTTACACGGTAGTTGCGTGCAATACCGACCGTGACGAAGGGGACATAAAGCACGCGTCACGGTTCGATATACCACGCGGTATTACACCTGTATTTTACTGGTACGGTATTGCACCAGTTCGTGAGGGGTGGGTGTTGTAGTGTGACGCCATGACTTGTCAACTAATTAAATTGTCATTGTTGTCATTGATACAGAAATTAAACGAACACATGTTTTCGATTACAATTTCGAAAACAGCGAATTGAGTTTTTCTGATTATCCTATTTTTCAGATTATCTTAAAGATCATCATCAGTTTATTATAGGAGTTCACTTGGCAGATACATGAAAAGTTAACGTTTCTGATAAAATAATTATTGATACATCATATAAAAATTGTTCAATGGATGATTTCTATATTAACGTTGCCCGTAAAAGATATTAGGTATCAATATTGTCATCTGTCAAAAAACAACGTTAAAATAATCACAAATTCAAATTGGTCATAGTAATTTTGTTCTCTTTATTAATATCACAATTTAAAACTCTATTCACCTTGCTGTATTAAAATAATAGCGCTAGTTAAAACATTATCATTTTTATAAAAATGCCGTAAATCACTTACTCTTGCGTGTTCTACCGTGAAACCATACGACACGGCTCGGTGTACCACGTGCTTTATTGCAGGGTGGTCAACCACCATGTAATTCACCCTTTAATTGAATGGACATAAACAACGTGAAAATTATAGGCTTTATTAAGTGTTTGAAGGGGTTGATTTATCAGGTGCTTATCAATGAACATTACATTTTTCAAATGTATGCTTAAAACTATTTAAGCAATCAGACAGTCAGTTTACGATTCAGATGATAAAACATACAGCAATTTTATGAACCAAAGACTGTTGTTTTTAAAATGATTCGCGTACTCAGATGAGAACCATAACTCTCTAGTCCTGTTATCCCTACATTAGTCTCCATAAAAACCATTCTGACTCCCAAACGGAGGCTTACAATCATCCCGTCACAATTTTAATCAAGGGTTCCGCACATTCTATCGCTTTTTTCGCTTTTGCATTCTCCAGAGACGTTATAATTGAGCCAAATAACAGCCCAGCCTCGAGGAACCCAGAAAATTGACCGAATGCGTTTTGGGATTTGTTATCAACTAATACAGTTCGCAGTGGATTAAAAACCTAAAGACATTGAATTTGGGATTTCAAACAGCAGATTTTTTTTTTTTACTAGAAGCCGTTGATGTGCACTTTAAACCCTTTCACCACACTGATTCGATAGAGCTAGTGACACGATTAATAATAGTAGCTAGTATGTCTTTATATTTGTGTGTGAGTGCCAGTTTTTTTTGATATATAGAAAAATACGTCTTTTTTGCAGTATGTGAAATGTTAAGAACACGCGGTTAATCTGTTTATAAAATCTAAAAATAAAAAGAAGCTCTGATGTTACCAAGAAGATAAACTACTTTCAATGACCATAACCGTTTAGTCTACCTTTCGTTGGAAATGATTACAATGATGGTGTTCACATTATACTTTACGGATCAAGTATGTTCCCGCTACTTTGTTCGCATGAACAGAATTTCTTTCAAACTTCGTAAAATAACCCCTTAGAAACTTTAAACTAATTTTGATCTTATTAAAGGTTAATCTGTGAAGAATCCTGATGGTGTGGCTAACTTAAAAAATTAAAAAAACCTGTCTACAATCTAAATTAATATTCATAATACAGATGAGAAGTTAGTTACTTATAGCACGTGCAAAACGAGTAAAATATTACAGCAGGATTTTATATTAAAATGCTTGGATGGTGTTCTGACTACCAGTCCGTTCTTATGACAGTTTATATGTACACATTAAAAGCCAACCGAACATTATGCTTTGCTCCAAAGCTTCGTAAGACTTGTAATTATTTTGTAATTGGTGGGCAGTGCTAGCTCCTAGCACGATATATCACGAGGTGGATTATACTCTTATATAAATAACTTTAGAATGGAATGTCGGACTGACTATGTTATTTTTTCTAATGCTAGGACAAGACTAGTACAATACCGCAATAGATGGAACAAGCAAAGGGAGGCTTATGCTTAGCAGTGGGTAAAGTCAGGCTGTGAATGATCTATCTATCTAGTCGACTCACTAGCTATTTCGAATCCGTGCGGTGAAAGGATTAAAAGTGCCTCAATGGCTCTTTTCATGCACTGTGAATGATGATGATGATAACTGTTAGAGCAGTTGTAAGAGATATGGACAATAATCACAGATCTTACATTTTTGATAAATTGTTTTCATTCACTCTTTAAACTGATCTGCTTTATTTGAAATATAACTACTAATAATTCACTTCATTAGCGTACCTACAAAAATCATAACAATACTTTAAAAAAATAATTGCCAGTGACAATAATTATACCTCTTAGAACATAGTTCGAGTACAGCCAATTCATCGAGAGTCAATTTGACTGCCGCTATTTTCAAAAAGTCCATCATAAACAAAGCCGTTGGCAACAACTAACGAGGAATAAATCCATAACTCGAACCATGGAAGCATAATAGCGCTTTTATTATATTTCTATTCTTTCGTGGGACTTAATTCCTTCGTATATGGCTACTGGTTAGAAACAGGTTATTATTGACAGCATTTATAACAAAAGCAGCCAAAATATTTTTAGTAATTAATATTTGTAACCATAAGTAGATGATAAAATATTTGTAAATCACAATTGATATGTAATCTACTATTTAAACATCAATAAAACTAGAAATATTTAAAATGCTCCATTCAAATTTAATTAATAAATCGTAACGCAGGATTTGGAATTTACAAAGAAAAATCAGGCAAGCTTAATTATGTCCAGAACTTCTTTATGTCAATAATGATGACATTCAATTACCTATAATAAATTACAAAGAGATTAATCGTACGTAAACTATAGAAGCACGCACATATTTATGATGAATTTAAATCGTACAGATTGCGTTCGGAATCAGCTATCTGCTTCAGCTTATCAACCTGCTTTGTGCTTGCATGCGGTCTTATTTCGTAGGTTGTTATTTTTTATAGCTATAATGGGTTCAGGTGAATGGATATCGAAATGGTTTGAAGACCAATAAAGTACTATTACTTCCTTCTTTAGTAATCAACTGTAACTCAAAGCTTGCTCTGATTAAATATTTTACTTGTTAAACTAGATAGGTAAGATAAGATAAAATTTATATTGGTTTAAGTGAATGCCACAAGAATATTAATGTGAGAAAAAACAATATCACCACTATGATCAAGTTTTAAAGTACTACCGATTGTTTTGAATAAAAAGTACCGGCACAAAAAAGTGTTTTTGTTTTTCAATTAATATATAAAAACTTAAAAGCTCCATCATTACTTTATCTTGCTAAGTGACAGGAACGGTTAATATAAATGAATACATATTGTGGTATACTGATTGGTCACGGTCTGGTATACCACGTGCAATATCGCACCTGTACCGTCCCCTCCGTCACGGTCGGTATTGCACGCAATAGCTGTGTAAACACACCATTATACACCATCATTAATATGCATTATTTGTTGATTTTTGAGTGGGACTTTTACTGCTACTTTTAATAATCTTTTGACAAGTGATTATGTCATTGTCAGTTTTGTCATAACAGAATGTTTGGACTTTCCGCTTAAATTTTTTGTATAAATAGTTTTATAAAGTGAAAATTTGACTGATTAAAAAAAATAGAATAATGTTTCAGTTGAAATTAATGGAAACCCATATAATAAGATTGCAACCACAGACAATATGGTATATAATATAAACTAAATAATACCTACCTACTGAGTTTATTCAACGTATACAATTTATTTATTACTAGCTGTCTGCGGCTTCACTCGCTTTATACCTTGATAAAAAGTAGCCTTATATGTTATTCCAGCGCACGTATTATGTATATTTCAAGTTTCATTCAAATCCATTCAGCCGTTTAGGCGTGATTGAGGTACAAACATCCAAACATCCCCACATACTTTCGCATTTATAATATAGGTAGGATTACAAGACAGTTGATTTACAGTTACTACCAATACAAAGTCACAGTGAAACAATTCAAACTAATCAATCGTACAACTGCCGTCGAAAGTCCGTACGTGTCAAATTGTACACAATCACTGCAACCGGTAGGATCGTGTAACGAAATGAGATGCAATTTTAGTTCATGACTGTAGCATTTGGGGGCACGCGCCCTGAGGACTTGCGTGAGCTGTGGTGTAAGTTGTAAGCTTTGAAGTTTATCATTTTTTTCACAGAAAAATATATAAATCTTTTTTGGGCTAAATGAGTATTATTTCTATTATAAATGCTAAGTTATGGAAAGTGCATTGGAAAATCAATATACGCTATTAATATTACTTATTGTTTTTTTTTATCATCTAATAAATCGGGGAGAGAAGCAGCTGGACGCATTCTATGTTTTTTCATTACTCCCAGTCCAGCATAACTTATACGAACTAACGCGATCATTATGTAATATAGGGATGTTACAATAATCATTTATTTTATTAAAGGGTTGTTCAGTTTAAAACGAGGAACTCGACTATAGAGTAAGTAAAATACGCTTGTTCTCATGACTTGTAACACGCCCACCAAGTGTCCAGTTGCAGTAATATTGTGTTATTGGCACCCGCGGCCTGCACGATCTGCGCTATTTCCACAAATTGTGCGGAACACTTGTCTTTGCGCACGTGCTTTATTGGCGTACCTTTATACGAGGAAATATCAAAACGGCAGGTCTTCTTGTTTACCTTACGGTTGTTTTAATTAGGTTTGTATTTAAGCTTTGAAATGAATGAATGAAAAATGAAGCGCTCGTAGCGTAGCTTGCTAAGGCGTTCTTGATTGATCGTTAAAGTTAAGCAACGATATGCGAGGTCACAAATTGGGATGGGTGACCGCAAGTGGCATTACGAGCTGAGCGCTTCCGTGCTTCGGAGGGCACGTTAAACAGTCGGTCCCGGCTTTTAAGTCGTTAAGCCATGAGGGAGGCTTTTAGGCGGCCTAAAAACTCCGTCACTAGAGTTGGCCACTAGCTCATACGAACATAACATACATACATTGTAATAGGCTCTCTAAAAGTAAGTTAAAAATAGTAAACAAAATTTTTTTTTACGATAATTATTAATTATCTAGTAAATCTTTAGTAAAAAATTCCGTTCGCTTACTTTTTAACTTTGAACCAAATCAATTATTTTACTTAAATTACAAGAATATTGTTTTATGATTAGTGCATTCGTTTATCAATCTATAAAATTAAATTAAAATTTTTAGCGTAGCCATAAATACTTGATCTCAATACTTAGCAATCTAGATGTATAAAATAAATTATGAAACAATTTTTAATCCAAATCACCGATCATAAAAAACTCTATTCATAAGCAAAACGAAACCCCGCATTTTGTAACCTAAATTACTATTTAAAAATTCAAAAGTCTAACGAGACTTTTTTGTTCGACTTTCTTATAATGACTCGCGCACACGAACGCGCGGGCGCGCAATTTGGTGGCCGGCAAATAGTCGCTCGCGGCTACGTGGTTCAGTGCAATCAGTCCTTTAGTTTGCTACTTCATAAGGTGCGGTTTCATTGCACTGAACGTATCTCATCATCCATGGATTGATACCATTACGTTTAAAAAAAATATTTAAAATCTGTTCTTAGATTGCGCTCTGGCCATATACTATCAAACAAATTCGCTTTCCTAATGAAAAAGGTCACTTCGCCAAATTGCAATGAGTGTGGTGTTGTTGAAAACGTTCGTGTGCTCGTATTCCTCATTTAGGTGTCTTTTTTTTTAGTTAAGTTTTATTATAAGTATAGATTAAGTTTTTCTTGGCTTTTTATACATTTTTGTTTTTATATGGGTGATGTGGTCGCAAAGAGACAAAGCCCTTAAGAAAAAATCTTTTAAAGACAGATGGCCTACGGTGGCGGCCACAGTGGCGTGGTCTTACTTACCGCTTACTTACCTCCACTTACCTCGCGTCACTTATTTTTTCGAAGCCTCAAAGACCTTGCACAGGATACAAATCATCATTTTATTTAACGTGCTAGTTTCCTGATGGTGATTTTCTTTGACTACTGGCACATAATACATTTTTAGGATTTCAAATCGAGCCTTACGTCCATTCTTGACCACCTTTTTGCTCAACATGTTTATTAAAACATTTTAAACTGCCATCAACTAATTGACTCGTGCAATCACAGGTCGTTTGCAGTAGGTAATTGCTGTCGCATGTTTCTACCAATCAAAAGACTCATACAAGTTCAATGACCAAAGCTTTTAGTTTTGAACAAAAATTCATTAATAACACAAGGATAACTTCGAATTGTCTCAAATCTACGTAACGCAAGCACTCAAATGGCTCAAAAAACTCAGATTTATAATGTAAATGGGAATTTGTAAAGTATACCCCACTACCCCATAACATAAATAGACCGTGTCATATCAAAAGGCTTTAGTTTTTTGTTTGAGGAAAAGGCTTCAGAGCAACAAATTTTAAGTAACAAAATATTGTTACAATCATGTTCGCTGAAACAGACCTCCCCTTATTCACTGGAACATGCAACATGTGGTACCGAACGCCTGCGGCCCGGACGTTTTCGGCTTCTGTACGGAACGCAATCCCGAAATTACTATAAAAATACTAAAGTAAATTAGTACTAAGGAACCTCAACAGCCATATTGTAAGCTCCGGGCTACGATGGAAGCCTTTGTAGCGTGAGGTTAATAATATGAATGACAAATACTACGTAAAATAGGTGAGTAGCTGTGTGTGGGCGACGTCCGTTTAACACAACACGTAAGGGCTTTTGAGTGGTCTGCTGATCACTTTCACCATGGTTCACCAAATCCATCTTGGGACTTTGAATCAGGATTAGCTGTAAGTTTTCAGATTACCTACTCACCCCATTATACGGGCTTGATAATAATGTATGTATGTAAAACGGAGGAGGGTGGGGGGGGGGGTTGTGCTGTAAGCTCCCTGTGATGACATAATGTCAAACCTCTCCAGACTCGTCATACATTAAGGGAGGCGCTTCAATTATGCTACTTACCTATACGTATTTGTATTTAATTTTTCATTACGAGCTGAGCACTTCCATGCTTCGGAGGACAGTCGGTCCTGTCTTTTAAGTCGCTAAGCCATGACGGAGGCCTTTAACTCCGTCACTATAGTTGGCCACGGACATACATACATACAACATAATTAATATTTAATTTTGCTACCACTTCTAGAGCGAGAATAAGCAAGATTTACGTAAAACAAGTCACACTTATCATAATCATTGTAAAACCAACATCTAACTATTTTCTCCATTGACCAAGCTCAGTCGACGGCTTGAGGAAAAGCGGCGACTATTATCTAGCGGCCGTAAATACATGCTATTTTGAAACGAGTTGGTCGGATATTATCATAAGCCTCAGTAAAGCGAATGTTTGATTCCAGCTTCTATTATTTTCAATATTTCTTTAATCAATTTTGTTCCACTGGTTGCAAAGATCTTCCCTATCCCTAGAAATATTGCAAAGCAATACAAAAGTCGCATACAGGACGAACTGTAGGCCCGGGCTACCACAAACTGGGTCCCAAGCGTCAAACGTCAACGCGGCAGACCACGCAGAAAATGGCGGGACCAGTTGGACGCACACCTGGAGAACTGATCGATATTGGCTCAAGAAAGATCTAAATGAAAAAAAAGGGAGGGAGGCCTTTGCCCAGCAGTGGGACAATACGGGCTGATAATAATAATAATACAAATAGTTATCTAGTCTCAACCACACTCTCAGACAAATGTTTTACAGTGTTAGATTACTTCTCTGCTGGACTGGAAGTAAAGAAAAAGCATAGAATGCGTCTGCTTCTCTTCCCGAGCATATCGTAAAAGTCGACTAAAGGATAGACTCTCCAAATGATGGACCATCTATACCTGTCACCATGTTTCACCATATCCATCTAAGGACTTTAAATCAGAAGTAGCTTCAAGTTTTCTTACTTGTGGCTCCGCCCATCCCATTAGGGATACGAGCGTGATTATATGTATATGTATGTATGTAAATTACTTTTACCTGAACTGGACTTAAACCGATTTATTTCCACTAAGTGTAACGGCTGTATTAAGTAGTTCAAAGCTTCATAGAGTCTCAAGCATTCACAAAGAAAACTAATAAAAACTCGCCACGGGAGCGCACGACGGCTCGAGGCGTCAAATCGTTCAGCATACACTCACGTACACTATAATGGAACTGATGCTTGCAGGCTGTCGATTTACTTCTTCATAAATAGACGAGCTTTTAGTTTTGAAGGTAAATTAATATACTTTAGAGTGTTAAGCCTTGCGAAAGCGTGGTGAACGCTAGCGGTCATTTGTGACGGCATTGTGTTCCATCCGAATTAAAACTTAAAATATAAAAATAATCACGTATTTGGTGGGCGTTGGCTACGACACAGTTTTTCTTAAACTACTGTAGCTATCATCGTTTACTAGTTAATAAAACCTTTGTAAACTTTGTTCCCAATAAAAAGTATTTGATTTGATTTAGTCATTATTTTTAGGTATTGTATTGGGTGTGGTAGGTATATAAGATGAATAACTCTCCTGAGTGACACGTCTCATCCAGTCTTTAGAGTGTACACAGAATATTTAGAAACAATTTAACAAAAAATAATTACGAAAATTTTCGAATAGAATTCTTTCGTTTTCTCTCTCTTTCCATAAACCAAATTTCCGCTATTTATCAAATATACAAAACTGCAACAAAATACTTATAAATTCCTTTCGTATTTTTACAATATCAGCCATCTGCCAAGCACCATACGCCACTGTAAAAAGCTCTTTATCATAAAATACAAATAAACAAAGTGTGCGGATCTCCATGTCCTTACGGTTACCGTCTGTTACTACTACATAATTATCACGCCTGTATCCCGATTGGGATAGGCAGAGCCACAAGCAATCATCACACTTGCAGCCACTCCTGGTAGAAATCCCAGGATGGTTATGGTGAAACATAGTGACAGGTGATCACTGATCAGCCCATCGCCCATATAAATGGTCCATCATTTTGGGGATACTATCCCTTCGTCGATTTATACGACATGCTCGGGGAGTGAAGCAGCTGGACACATTCTATGTTTTTTCTTTACTCCCAGTCCAGCAAAGAAGTATTCTTTTATTGAGCTTTATTCATTACTCTTATGTTTATTTGTTTACAGATTGTATCATTAATCTTGCGGTTTTATAAGCTTCTAGTAGGTAGGTACTAGAGAAATATTCGAATGTATAATAAAAAATTACTTAACCGAACCAACCTTAAAAAAAATAAGTATGTAAATATAATTAACATATTACATCATCACGTTAGTTCGCATTTTCAGAAACTAGAAAAAAATTGCTGAAGCGCACAATATTTGCGGTACAACTAATGTACCCTTATGTACCCAGCCTAGTACTAATTTTCGGGAATCGTAATAAATTCTTACTAAACATACCAACAATAATGACCTTAGATCGTGATCGCTCGCGGTGCTCTCGTGCCAGTCGTAGAAAGGATCACTTTGTGATGTGATAGGTATTATTATATTGTTATTTATTACATAATAATAATAATAATAATAATATAATTATAACATAGAATTGAGACGTTTAACTTCTCCGCTGTATTAAAAAAGCAAAGAATTGCTGTTATGAAAGGAAACATAGAATGCGTCCAGCTGCTTCTCTCCTCGAGCATGTCGTAGAAGTCGGCTGTTTATTTGCAACAACGTTCACCATATCTTGGGATTTTGAATCAGGAGTGCCTCCAGGTTTTCTTATGATTGCTTATGACCGAATGGTGGTGGTTTGCGGCAGCCTTGTAGCGGTCAGACGACATTGTGAGGACAGTAGAAGAGCTGTAACTTCGGCTAGTAAATGACTACCAGGAGTGGCGTGATAGAGAACAAACCCTAATTTGCAGTTTTAACGACTGATCAGTTAGATAGAACTTTATAGGCATTGCTAAATACTTGACGCAGCCGGGCAGATCTTCAAGGCTGCGCCATGGACACTACAATTTTTCTAGTGTGACTTTGTTTACTTGTTCACGTTATTTGGATCTCGCGCTATTTATAATGGCATCGATGATTCATTTCGAAGCAATTTACATTAAATTTTCTAAAGGGCTTGAGTGCTTAATTGATGTATTGTTATATAAACAAAATATCTTCAAATCCGTTGATATACAATACCATTTCAATGAGACATCCGAATCCGATGAATAACTAAACAATTGGCGTTCAAAAACGAAAAATCGAAGCTCATTACGCACGTCTGCATAATTATTTCGGATCGCTCTCGATAAACGAAAGCTTTTTAAGGCACCACCGGATTGACGTCAATTAAATTTGATAGAGACCATTTCGGAGATTGATTAAAAATCGATATGGAACGAAGTTCGGCGCTCTCACAACTACCGACACGATGATTTATAAGTCACACAGCGAGAGGGGCGTGACACGCCCCACTAGCGCGCGCGTTCTGGCTTGGTGGTAGCGTGGTGTGAGTGCCAAATATAGCACGTCGTTCACCGTGCTAGACTTGATAGGGCGCGATGTTGTCATGGCTCATTTATTTTCGACATGTCAATCGATTTGGTCGTAGAAATCTTTATCGTTTGCACTAAATAGGTGGAGGAAAAGACAGGCAGGAATATATAAAATTCTGTAAAAATCCCCACTCTCTGTTTGATGACTGTTCTAGGAACAGTAACAATACAGAATCACGTGGCGTGATCCCGCCCCTCCAAGCCGCGCGGGTGCTCTTACTGTTTGTCAACGTGATATGGCGTGCGCGCGATACATTATAATAGTGTACAAAGCTTGCCTGGGTTGGGTTGGGCGTGCCACACCCATGTTTTCTGTCTGACGGTGGCTTTAAGTCAAAATTGAAGTTATTTATGTCGGGAAAAAATAATAAAATGCAAACACATTGCAACACGTCATACAAAACAAATAAGATCAACAAAATTAAGAATATTAAAAATTTATTAAATGAAACAAACATAAACTAATATGTATAAACATAATTTACAAAATACAATATAAAAGCTTAAAATTGTTCTATTCAATAACATAATATATCAATATACAATTTAGTGAATATGAGTTCCATAACCCAATTGGCGTGGCAAGAAAAATATTGAAATATCGTGTCGGATGTAGTAAAAGATCCGCTGTCAGCCGGCAATGTATTCCGATGCCAATGCCGATCGGAATTTTAAGTTACCCCAATAAAAATGACGAAGCCCCAGCGATACAATTTTATAATCGATTTATAGAACATACAATGAATCATAATTCACAAGTGTTTTTTCTTAATTAAATTGGCCTAAACGAATTGAGTAATTGGGATTAATTGATTGTAATTGAATTTTACAAGCATTTCGGTTGAAACTAGTTTTAGTTTTTGGTACACACGTACGGTCCAATTGATTGCGTTTTGAGAAGCATAAAATGAAAACATTAAGTACCTTATTAAATAAAACGCTATAGGTCAGAGGGTATGTTCGTAATTTTAAACCAACATAGATACAAAAACGAATATACAATCTTTTTAACTAATATTAGCCAGTTTCTTAAAAGTCCCGTTAAGTCTTCAATTTAGAACCCCAAGAGTGAAAGTTCCCTTATAAGGTCCCAATAAATATTCCACAGGTTCCCGAAAAGCTTAGACATAAGTTACTGAACAAAAACTTGAAGTCACAAAGGCCCTTGCCTGCCATTCGGCTTTCGAATAACGGGAAACCAAATTTATGGTTCTAAAATAAAAAAGTTAGGATGGTTCAGAAGTCTGGGAGCCTTTGAAATTTGCGCGAAAATGACCACTATAAACACATTTATTACTATACAAATTTACGCGAATTTGAACCTTAAAACCAGTAATTTAATGTGAGTAGTTTAAGTTGTATAAGTTTATTAATATATTTGGGAATTGGTGATGTTAGTGATCATAGAACGTGAGAATATTTTGGTTGTGAAGATGAAGTGTAGTAAAATATTTTTTATACATCTCGTCGTGTGAAATGGCAATCAAAGTAGCTGAGACAGAAGTTGACAACTTTTAATAGTTTTGAGTCTTTAGTCGTTAATTTTGTTTTTTTAATAGAGAAAAGAAAGTTATTTCACTAGAAATTAATCAAATCAGTGGTAGCTTGGTAGGTCAAAAAACATTGGATGGACTGTATGAACGTTGATATGAATAAGAAAAGAATGAGTGTTGTCATAACTTCTCTGCTGGACTGGGAGTGAAGAAAAACATAGAATGCGTCCAGCTGCTTCTCTCCCCGAGCATGTCGTAAAAGTCGACTAAGGGATGGTATCCTTTTCAACATGATGAGAATACAATAAGCAAGTATTCCCAAGGAGGGTTGACGTCAGGCAGGCGGCCGGTCATAAAACACCTTAGCCGAAACTCTTACGCCATGATCCAAGGATCACGCTATGTCGACCCCACATAGAGTGGTATAAGGGCAGGAAGATGATGATGATGATGATGAGTGTTGTCATGATGGTTAAAAAAGGGAAAATACACTTATCGATCCTACATGAAATGGATAGGTATGTATTATGTCGCTTTATTGTTATAGCTTATTTTAAACATTCACAAAGCATAATGACAGTTGCTAGGTAGATAGGTACTTATAATGTCCGGTTATAATTCGGTTTTATATGAAAATATCAATAATCTAAAAATGATTATGTAAGTATCACATTCACAACGTAACCAAAATAAAATTAAGAGTTAAATCATACTATTCGTCTTCATTCGATCTCATATATTACAAACTAATGGATTCCAAGCACAATATTAGTATAAATTAACATTTTTATTATGTTTTAAGTTTATATATTTTGTGGCTATCAGCGGTTGTTTAGTTATCTAAGATTTATAGTAGCTTAGATATAGGTAGAGAAGATTTTTTTTTCTAAACAATAAAACCTAGACGTGATTAGCCGAATATAGATCTAAATGGCATAAAATGGGGGAAACCTATACAGCAATGGCTAGATACCGGCTGTTGATGATGATGATTCAATAAATAAGAAGCAAGAAACTTTCCGAACCAATTTTTATATTTAACTAATGTTCAAAGGATGGAAGATTATCGCATAGCAATTATGTATTTTGTTTTTTTTTTGTCAAAAATATAGTACCGCGATTTTCTGCAAATAATAACTTTGAGGGTATTGGACGACCTTGGTGGGGTGGCGGGCGTGTGCTTGGCTGAGACGCAAGAGGCGCGGGTTCAATACCCGCTACGGGAGAAATGTTTGTATGTTCTGCAAATATTTCTTCCGGGTCTGGGTGTTGTATTAAAAGTATGTATTTACAAAAAAAAAATAGTATCAGCCATCTGGTGTCCATAGTACAAGCTTTGCTTAGTTTGGTGCTAGATGGCGCTGCGCATCTGTTGTTTGTAAGTTCAATTTAATAATACTTATAATTTTTATGTTGACAATAGCAGTATCAACACAATGTTCATGATCATCTCTCGTTCATACTTTCATTGCTGCTTTCCAAATTTTACCTCTAAGAATATAACTTTAATCCGAATTGAATATTCAAATAAGGGTATCATCATTCACACAGACCATTCAAATGATGCGTCAAATAATCGAGTCTAACATGAACTTGAATTAGCATTTAATCTTCTTTTAATTGACTTATCTTGGATGTTTCTATGCAATATACAAATTGGTGCCCGGCAATGTAATATGTGTGATAAATATTTTTTTAAATTGAACTTGAATTATTTTTTATTTATTTTCTTAGTCTTTTTTTGTGATGCATTTGAATGTGGATGGATATACTGCTAGAGGAAGGCCAAGGAAAAGATGAATGGATTGTGTGAAAGAGGATATGCGTGTGAAAGGAGTGCTGAGATGACGAGTGATAGGAGAAAATGGAGGAGGGAAACATGGTGTGCCGACCCCACCTGGTGGGATAAGGACAGGAAAAGTATGATGATGGATGATGTCTTAGTCTTTTTTCTGGCTAATTTGTTTTACTTATTTTTCATGCCAAAGATTTCAACGCGCTTACTTCCTCTTTGAATTTGCCTAATAATCATTCATGCTAATATTAAAAATGCGAAAGTAACTCTGTCTGTCTGTTACCTTTTCACGCCTAAACTGCTGAACAGATGTTAATGAAATTTGGCAAGAAGATAGATTCTATCCCGGGGAAGGACAAAGACTACTTCCTATCCCGTAAAACGAGCCCAAAATGGAAAAAGGATGCAAAAGGATAACCAGCGGATAACGCATAAATACTTCTTATACATTAAGTTATGACAAGACAGTTAATTTGACTTTTATACAATTTTGATAAATAACATTGTCATTGGTCGTGAAGTCAGCCTTCCAATCCTAAGATCGTAGATTCAAATCCGATCCACCAATGAATGTTTCGTTAAATTTTAATTAGGTACTCTCAAACGGTGAAGGAAAACATCGTGAGGAAACCGGCATGTCGTAGAGCCTAAAAAATTCAAAAAATATGTCAAGTCTATGAAATTAACTTTTGAGTCGCACTTTACCTTTCACCGCACTGGTTCGAAACAACTAGTGACACGACTAGTTAGTAGTATATTGGATACCGGTCAAATTACTGTCCATACAACTTTCAAATGCCTATTTCATAATCTATTCCAATTAAGTAAATCTGAATCTAAGCCTGATTTAATTCAGTACAATTCTGTTCCAGCTAATTGTAGCTCAGATTGGATCTTGTGGCTTGTATGCTCCAGACTCATGTTTGTTGTAATTTTCACGTCATTACCCATTGCTTTGCGCTTGGCGGCTACTTGAAAGCTTTGCAAAGATTAGGGTAATTGCACAGATGAGATCCGAGGCATTAGTACCTATCAATATACAAGCTTTTGCCCATAGCTTAGCTCGCGTAGTATCTATCGTTGAGATAAAATAGTTAGGTGGTGGTAATAACACCGGTCAAGTGAGAGTCGAATTCGCACTCGAAGGGTTCCATACATGTATATTAATGTTTCTTGTATGCCACCTGTTATAGGTAGCAGCAAGCACCCTGTCAAAATCAAGAAAAAAAAATTAAAATCAAACACGTTTCTTCTAATAATGATCCCCTTAATTTCAAATATGACTACAATTTTTGTAAAATCAGTAAATTTTAGATCGTTTAAAAATAAATACTAACGCAAAAATACTATAAAATGTGCAAAAACTAACTCGTTCACAGCAGTGAAAAATTGATATGCAAATTAGCTCTTAATTGTAAATTCTTAACGTGTCGTATCTGTCCTCTTCACTACTTTAATTCTATGACAGATCCGATTAGAGAAATGCAAGCAATTTCATCGTGTTTATGATAATGCGGTTACGCGTATTGCGCACAGTACATTACTTGTAATGTCTTATGATCGCTAATGCTTTGCTTAATTGAAGCGGCAATAGACGCATTTATATATGAAGCAGGTGGTACAAAAAAAATTCGTGCTATCAAAAGTGGTACTTAGAAATGGTATGCTGGTTTATTAATAAAATCTTATAGTTGTATAAAGTTTTAAGTTTGTCTTTAATTTTATGGTGTCCGTCTACTGCGTTCTGACACACGAAGAAGGCATGCAAAAAATTATTACAGGCTTTGCTTTTTTGTACCGTTCGATGTGACGATCCAGGAATGAAACAGGGACCTTGAGTGGAGATCATTTTATCATTTTCCTGTCCTTATCGCTCTAGACGTGGCCGGTACAACATATTTTCTTCTTCCTATCACTCATCATCTGTTTGAAAAGTCCACAAATATTTATTTATTTATTAAGTTCGTTTCATAAATATGTTCTACAAATTGTTACCTACGTAGTTGGTGGCTTCTTAGAAAAAATACTATAACTAAAGGTGATGAAAGACAATGGTTAAACAGGTGGTTTTTGTTTCAGATTAGACACCGATTCGGGTTGTTCGATGAGGTCTGCACGTCTGGAGGAGTGCAGGCGAGACATTGTAACTGGGTTCGGTTTCTGCGGGTTTCAGACAATTATGGACCTCAAGTAAGTCGAAATAGTGCATAGTTTCCCTTAAAGTCTCGTACAAAATCATTTGAATCTCTCTTCCTAGAATTTTTTAAGGGTTTAGTAATTATAACACCCAGTAATCACATAATGTACTTTTCTGCTAGACGGGAACTAAAAAATCACCAGTAAAAAATCAGTCGATCGTAAAAATCGACTATGGGATAGTATCCTTTCCAACTTGATGGACCTATATGGGCGATGGGCTGATCATCTGTCACCATGGTTCACCATTTCCATCTTAGGACTAAATCAAAAGTGGCGGCAAGTTTTCTTATGTTTACTTGTGGCTCTGCCCACCCCATTAGGGATACAGGAGTGATAATAATGTATGTATGTATAATAAATTCTCAACCATAATCACACCGTCTTTTATGTCTAGGTAAACCTGGTCTGCACAAAGATCAAAGGCGAACCAGTATACGAGGCAGTGAAACCAGTGTCGGCACACACCGAGCTGGTGGTCTACTACCTTCCTGAGCGACCTGAGGAGATGTTCTTCGTCAGGATGCGGAACAACTTGTATCGGCAAACTATGGACTCTATTTTAGAAGGTACATACCTTTACCATTTATGATAGATGATTTACACAATGTCAGGAGGCAACTTTGGCCTCACTAACGGGAGGCTGTAGTTTCCGAGACTATTTTAAGATGGAGTATTCTTGCCCAGCACCTGTACCATCATCTCGATGTCGATTCCACAGGAAAGGTACCATCTATATATCTAGTCGAGTCACTAGTTCTTTCGAAATAGTGTGGTGAAAGGATTTAAAGTCCTCCTCAAAGGCTCCTTTCGTGCACTTGACAAATGTTATCGAACTTTCTACGATTCTACGACATGCCGGTTTCCTCACGATGCCGATGTTTTCCTTCACCGTTTGAGTGTACTGGTATAGCGCACATAAATTTTTCATACAGAAAAATTAATTGGTGCACGACGGGATTTGAACCCATGACCTTAGGATCGGGAGGCGGGGCCGCTACCACTAGACCAACAATGTTCTCTAAAGATACCATGATGTGACGTTCTTTCATCTAACGCTCGGACTATTCACATGATCATTGTTTTAAGGCGAGTCAACAATATCAGGATGGGTTCGTAAACGTCCTTCTTGAAACGTTTTGACAGTGCTACGGGGCAATAACGCCAATTATAATTTTTACACGTTTGTAAGCATTTCGTTATGCACATTTCGTATCGTGTAATTTCTTGACTGCGACTTAGTATAGCTACTGTTTATACTACTCGTACTCTTCGTTTTTTTAGAACTAGTTGATGATTAAAGTGCGATTAAGAGGCTTTTATCGCCCAAAATACGGGCGATGCGCTGATCACCTGTCACAATGACTCACCATAGCCATCTTAGGAGTTTAAATCAGAAGTGGCTGCAAGTTTTCTTATGTTTACTTGTGACTCTGCCCACCCCATTAGGGATACGGGCGTGATAATATGTATGTAGGTATGCAAGAGGTTTTTTTATACACTTGACACAGATCTTCGATCTATTATAAAAGTAAAAGTTAGGGCATGTGCCCTGGTACTGAAAGCTAAAACGTACGAAACTGGTCAACGAACAGTTGAATACTAATAATAAAATATCGGCATTCCCATAGCGGCGTATCTTGCGCAGGCGCATCAAAGGGCCCGCCGCGTTTCGATTCGGTAGTCCACTGTCGTCGATTTTTTTATCGGCATGTGCCACTGTTACTAAAATAATGTTCTGTACTTGATAACTTTGATCTATTATACAAGTAAAAATTAGGGCATTATGCTCTGGGCACTAAAACCTAAAACGATGACCTCTTTCGCATGACTATAACGATGATATATGACAAACAATTTGATTATTATCAATCAGAACTGATGGTTTGATAATCAGATAAAAGTTTTTTTTTATTAAAAACATTTCAAAGAATACAGTGCAGAATTAATAAACAAATGAAAGCTGATAAGGTAATTTACCAATTACTCACAATATTGGTATAGGCATGGAAAGTTCTAGCCTCGTAATTATGTAAATCTACTGCAACCTGTTGATTATAATAGGGCCTGCCACACGTGTACAATTCCCATGAAAACTACACTTGTACAAAACCACCATTTACCATTAAAATGCCGCGCCAGTCATCAAACACATCGCAAAGCGGTTAAAAAAATGTGAGGTTGTTGGCACGTACGGAAGCCTATAAGGTGTTGATTGATTGGCTCAAATTGAAGCTTTGCTTTATCAATTCAGTTTTATTTTCACCTAAACGATCCAATTTTTCACTATAGATTACCTTATCTAATAGATAATTGAAATGACTATCAATTTAACATCAAAAGTAACTAACGAGAATCAACCCACTAAAATACTTTAAAGTAAAATATTTTTTTGTACCTACATTTAAATTACTTATATCGAGGTAAAGTAGCGTTTTACATATCAGCTTTCGACCGCGGCTTTGCTACCTGTCGTGGCGAGGGAATGCCTGCCTGAGACGTTAGAGGCGCGGGTTCGATTCCCACTGTTCAGGTTCGCATGTTCTGCGAATATATTTCTTTGTCTGGGCGTTGTGGTACCATGGTACTCGTAGTATCTGATACCTACGATACAGGGAATCCTAATGTGAGGTCAGGAATATGTTTGTGACTATTGGGTGTCATTTATTTATTTATTTATTTGTGTAGTCCCTCACAAGGCACCCTGATATATACTTAAACTTTCAGAATACGAACGAAATCAGAATTAATTGAGTCGTTATGTCTGCTTGAATCATAAACATACAAATTTACACATTTATAGATCTTATATTAATTACTCCTTTGCTGGTCTGGGAGTAATAAAAAACATAGAATGTGTCCAGCTTCTTCTCTCCCCGAGTATGTGTCGACTAAGGGATAGTATCCTCTCCAACATGATGAACCATCTGTATGGTCGATGGGCTGATCAGATCACCTGTCACCATGGTTCACCATATGCATCATGGGACTTTGAATCATCTATCATTTTGCTCTGCCCACCCCATTAAAAACACGGGCGTGATAATATGTATGAACTTATATCAATTTATAGCTAGCTTAGTTGTAAATATTCATTTAAAATATTTTAAGAAATAATAAAAAATGTCAAAATAGTTCTGTTGTTTCAAGTGCCTTTAAGGTTCGCTTTAAATCCAGTAGTAGTATGTGAGAATTACACGTAAACCTGTAATATTATGAATGAATACAAATGACACGATATTACGAGTCTAAAAGCAACAAAGCCGTACAGACAGACCTTTATTCTGTATCTATACATATATAGTTACAGCGTCGGAGTATTTGTTGATAAAGAAAGCGGCGTCCTTTGAGGCGATCGGATCTCTTTGGAGTCCATATCGATATTGCAATGAGCTGTTAACGTGCTTACCGCTTAAATATCACACGGTAATTGAATATTTTATCATTTAAACCTAGTTTTTAAGCACTGAGTATTAAAATAATAAGTAAGTTCGTATGAGCTAGTGACCAACTCTTGTGACGGAGTTTTTAGGCCGCCTAAAATCCTCCGAAAAGCCGGAATCGAAAATTTAACGTGCCCTCCGAAGCACGGAAGCGCTCAGCTCGTAATGTCACTTGCTGTCAAATTCATGTGTGGTGTTCTGTTCTGGGGTTATTTACTTTTAAATTTAATAGCTTATGTCGAATTCGTTTGTAACTGAAGTACCGCGTATACAAGACTGTTCAAATTTAACTAATCGTACTTCTGCAATCCCACTGCAATTGGCGCCAATATGTAGCGAGATTGCCGATCCCAGATACGCTCAAATAAATAATTTGTATAAATATCTTAATAGGCTTGTCCGGCGAATAAAGTGAGAAACATAGACAGCTATATACCATCCTACGTTCCGCCATATCGAGTGCTATCCGTAGATCTTGATATACCTACAAACAGATAGGAATACAGCTATCCAAAGATCTAACAACGCGCGGCTAATTAAAGTAAATCGCAAAAATATGTAAATGCTAGCTTACAAGCGCGGCTTCGCTTGCGTGGTGTAAATTTTAACAGCCCATTTTACCCCCTTTTGAGGGTTGTTTTGAAAAACACTCAAACATTTTGTTTCCATTTATTTTTCATTTATATTATTTAAACCGAGTTTCAAGCCAATCGCAAAGTTCCCATACAAACTTAGTTACTTCATTTACTTACCCCTTTTAAGGTTTAAAAAAGTAATGAAACAAGTGTCCATTATGTATGTATGTTCGTATGAGCTAGTGGCTAACTCTAGTGACGGAGTTTTTAGGCCGCCTAAAGGCCTCCGTCATGGCTTAACGACTTAAAAGCCGGGACCGGCTGTTTAACGTGCCCTCCGAAGCGCGGAAGCGCTCAGCTCGTAATGCCACTTGCGGTCACCCATCCCAATTTGTGAAGGCGCATATCGTTGCTTATTTAGTCCTTGCTTTGCTTTGTCCAGTGCTCAGCACTGGACAAAGCAAAGCAAAGCAAAGCACTGTTTGAAATCAGCACGGTCACTGTTTATAACTGGGCTATAAGACTGTCAGTATATTTTCATTCTACTACTACTTTTAGATACCTAATCAATTGACAGAAATTCTTTTTGATTGCTAAAAATAAGGACCTCTATTTAAAGATTGGATTTTTTAACTATTCGTCCATTCGCGCCCTAATCTCGCATTGAAATTATACAGGTGATTTATTACAAACTTGATAAAGTTGATTACAACATGAACACTTTAGCAACAAATGAAGTTCATTCAGTAGAATTTGGAACACCAATTAAACATGCTGACTGCTATATAAATCCAAAACAGACGTAGCAAAATTTACGGTGATCAATAAACTCAGCTTCATTAAACATTTCGCGTTGATTGGTATAAGACATTTGATCTAAATTAAAAATTTAGACTTAATAATCACCGTGAAATTCGCCCCGGGCATTTTGTCATTCTCACATAAATAAAATAAGTTTATTAATCATTTCTGTTTCTGTATTTTATGAAAATATGCAATAAATTATTGTTGACGGTTATGGAAGCCGAATGAAGAAATTTCAAAGTCGTTTGAGTATAATAAAGTATGATTAATATACTGCCTATAAGGCTACTGCCTAATGATTGAAACGAGTCACGATGTTCATAAATAGTTTTTTATATCTTATTAATGCTTAAATCAAATAGTTCCCATAGTATCAATATAAAATCATTTCACATTAAAACTTAGTACGAAATGAAGAACCGTAGCAAATGGAGATCTGTGGACTCTGCCTATTTGTATGGGAATGTAAAGCCCATTGCAAATGGTCTATAGATAGCTCACCTGATCCAGCTGCAAACGTGCCCAAGACGCTGGGCGCATTGCCACGCTGAATGGCAATACTGATCCGTTGAGCCAAATAAGAACCAGCTCTTGATTACGCATCGTACCAGACGCTCTGAAAATTAATGATATCTTTATTTTCCAGACTCACCCCTCGACCTCTCAACCTCCCTTCTATCAAGAGTTCTGCTACCAATCTCTCCCCCCTCTGGCAACGAAGACGAGCACAAATCAGTATCAGGAGACTCCCTCACATCATCATCAGCCGGGTCCTCGAGGGACGAGCACCATGAGCTCCTGGAGATGACTCCTAAGGTCCAGAGAAGACCAGCGAAGTCAGAACGAGCCTTACTGCCTTGCGAAGTCTGCGGGAAGGCGTTTGATAGACCCTCGCTGCTGAAGAGGCATATGAGAACTCATACTGGTTGGTGGTTTTATTTGTCGTCTTGTCAGATTAACATCATTTAAACAATTGAGGGACAGGAAAACGTAAAAGCTATATTTCAAAAAAGTAAATTAATTTTCTATCTACCTTCGCCTACATAAATCAAACACGAAAGACAAGGAGTTAACAATAAATATTTGAGGACTCTTCAAACAACCATCTAGCCCCAAACTAAGGAAAACTTGTTGATCGAGATGAGAACGAGATGGCTTATAGAATAATAGACTATATTTTTTATAAACACGTCCCTACTTGTACTTAAATACATAATTTTATAACGCCTCTGGATCCCAAGGCATTTTTCATGTGAGTAATTTGACATTCATCTGAATGAGAAAGCCCAAACTCAAAGAAAAGATCTGCCCAAGTTCAGTAAATAAAACATAATTCCGCATTCACAGGCGAAAAACCTCACGTGTGCATGGTCTGCAACAAAGGATTCAGTACATCGAGCAGCCTCAACACGCACCGGCGGATACATTCAGGCGAGAAGCCCCACCAATGCCAGCATTGCGGGAAACGGTTTACAGCCAGTTCCAATCTGTACTACCATCGGATGACGCATATAAAGGTACGTATCTGTTACTCATACTCAAACCTCTACGTAATCCTTCTGAGTGGTGTGAGTCAGCAATCTAAAAACTAAGTATACAGACATACTCATACTTGTTTTCATATTTAAATATTTTTATTTTACTTAATTTGCCTGCTTATTTTGTTAACTTATCTTTTTATTCGAGAGCACTGTTGACTCGAGTGACCCCGACTGTAAGCCGGGTCTACATACAAGATCTTTGTTTACTCCTATAATATATTTATACTACATTCGCCAGCGAGTAAAGTATGGAAAATCGGAGAGTGCTCGTAGGAGCACAGAACGTTCTCAACTATCAGTAATCAGTGATACAATAGTGCATCGTTTAACCAAATTCATAACACATTCCCACGACTGGGCACGAACCGTATCGTAAGACGTTACCGAAGACAACCACCAGACCGTGACTTCACACGGTATGTGTGAACGAATTGGATGACCATATCACTTATTTTTTGGCTTCTAGATTAGATCTTTGGACTATGAAGTTATTATGCCAACTATACCCTCAGATCTTAAAGGTTTAATTGTGCATTGCACGAAATATTTCGAGATTGCTCGTAAAGATTCATTAACTATAATAATGATTATGTGTTTTAAAAGTTTTATAGGCTTTTTGTCTGTATTAAACAATTTTTATTTTATTTATTTGTTTTATAATGAAGAAAATTTTAATAAATTATAAGGAGAATTCAAACTCTATAATTATATACCATGTGTAGTGTATGTATGTATGTTATATACTATGTCAGAAAATGTGTTAAGTCAATAAGTAATTAATACCAAAAATAAATAAAATCTTATACCCACTTCGGTTATGTCTCCTCGCAATATTTTATTAAGTCGTTTTTCAATCTAGTAGATCGTCAAGTCGTATATCTTTTTTATATTAAAAAAGCGAGTGAGGATGTATCGATGTATGTTTGTGCCTCAATCACGACGTAACGGCTTAACGGATTTGAATGAAAACTTGGAATAGATAGAGAGATAGATAAATTTATTTATTTCATTGAATTGACAAACATTGGTTAGTAGTGTTTGTAAGCCTATGTTAGGTTTGTCTAAACACTATGTTCTCGTTTACAAAATTATTAAAAGTTCAAGTAAGAAAACACGTCTAAAATAACAATAATAAGGAATATAAATGAATATAAATAGTATGTGTGCTGGAATAATATTATAAGCTTCCTTTTGTCCGGATACCACGCAAGCGAAGCCACGGGCGACAGCTAGTACTAAATAAATCTGATTAGCATACACAATGACAATTCGAGTAGACAAGCAAAATCAGACTTTCCTTCACGCTCAATTTCCCAAACAGAATCACCCATTTATTCGGATGATATTGAAGTCGATTCCGTCACACTCAGTGCTCAGGGTGTTCCGATTCCGTCACAGTGGACGGACAGGGTGCGTTCCCACGATGACCTGACCCGTAATTTATAGACCCTTTAATGTAACTACCTGTGACCGCAGGTGCAAGAAATCAGGGCTATCACAAACGTCTTGGATCACTCTGATTTTTTGTCACATTTTGATGCTCATCTTTAGGGTTCCGTACTTGAAGGGTGCCAATGGGACCCTATTACTAAGCCTCCGCTGTCCGTACGTCCGTCTGTCAACTGTCTCTATCTTATGGACCGTAATAGGTAGAGTTGAAATTTTCACAGAGCATTTATATTGCCGCTATAACAAATAATAAAAGAGGGCAACACAAGAAAAAAAATTAGCGTTCGTAATTGATCATCGAAGTTAAGCAACACTAGGCGCGGTCAGTAATTGGATGGGTCGAGTTACTTTTTGCACATTTTTTTGTAGTATTTTCATCGTACATGTACGATGGTACAGAACCCTTCGTGCGCGAATTCTACTCGCACGTGACCGGTTTTATTTTCCTTCATTTTTTTTGTCCATTGCACCTTTGATGTTATCATTGGGTATTGATTGAAATTATCTTGACAGGTTATTTTTCGATGGTACTAATACGCTCTAATACATTCACTATAAGATAAGTTAGGTGTATCACATGGACAGGAAAGACAGCTAGTAAATTTATTTTTACTGGGATGATATTTTCACAGTTTTATGGTTCATGAGTAACGTTCACTAAGTAAGTAAGTTCGTATGAGCTAGTTAGTGGCTAACTCTTGTGACGGAGTTTTTAGGTAGCCTAAAGGTCATGGCTTAACGACTTATAAAGCCGGGACTGACAATTTAACGTGCCCTCCAAAGCACGGAAGCGCACATCTCGTAATGCCACTTGCAGTCACCCATCCAAATTGTGACCGCGCACAACGTTGTTTAACCTCAATGATCAATCAAGAACGTCTAAGCAAGCTACGCTACGAGCGCTTAACGTTCATTATAATATTATCTAAGAGCGGTTTTTCCTGACACAAGAATATTTATTGCTTAAAAGGAGTTTCAAACCGTGTTACGTTTTTATTTTAAGTTTTAAAGCAAAACATTTTCATTTTCATTCCACATTAGCTAATCAAACAATGACCTTGGATAAAAAAAAGTTAAGTCTTTTTTTTCTTGTGGCAACCCTATACCGTGCTCACTGTTGTGTGATTTTCTTAAGTCGTGGACACGTGAGGTCATAGTTAAGTAGAACCCTTAGGGACGTTATGGGAAGTAAGCACGGTAACATCACTTGCATTACCGACGCCATGGAATGTTTCACATCACTTATGACTTAGTAATTATTTCTTGGTGATTTTAAAAACGGAATTATGTTTTTTGTTGGCGCTACGAGTAGTTGCCAGTGTTGAGAGATTAAAAATAAATAGTGATAGGTAGCCAATTCAATTTAGTTCTTCATTTTTATTATTCGCTACCTAATTTTGTGTGTATACATTTTTTTTACTAAAAACATAAAAAAGTCTTTACTTCTAATTCCTTCTATTTTCCACTAAAATTTAATTATAATGTTTGTTCTAACAATGATAAACGAAAATAATTAGTAACAATAAATAACGAAAGCTTCAAAACACAATGCAAATTGTAAACAAAATGGATTACGTGTTCAAACATGTGAAAGAAATCTTATTATAAAAGTTGTTTTCATATATTTTTTTAATTAAACTTACTATACTCGTACTTAGTATTATACTTTTTGATATATTATGTCTGATGTGGTAAATAAATATCTATACTTATTCAAATAAACAACAAAATACCGGTCAAGTGCGAGTCAAATTCGCAAACGAAGGGTTCTGTATCATCGTACATTAAAAAATGTCCCTTGTGGCTTTTATTTTTTTTATTTTTATAGCGGCAATAGAAATGCACACTGTGAGAAATCAACTCTACTTATTACTGTTCATGAGATACAGCCCGCAGACAGACGGACGGACAGCGGGGGCTTAGTAAATAGGGTCCCGTTGACACCCTTCGGGTACGGAACCCTGAAAAAGTAATAAACTCATCAACTTAAACCATCTTACCCATCAGTTCTTCAATTAAAAAAAATAATATGTATCTATAAAAACTTTTACAGCTCTTAATAACTAGGTAGCCTAGGTACACATTATGGTGACAATCACGGATGTTACATCGCATGCCAATAGGCACTTATATTGGTTTATGGAAAAAAAAACGCAATTTTCCATGGTGATGGTGTAACGCCATGAAGGATGCATCGTGCAGTTACATGTGAATTATCATCACTAAGGACGGTCAAGCGTGAGCTTCGTCAAGTATCAAGAGTTCCGTATTTTAAAAATAATACCGCATATGTTTGGCTATGAAGGCAAAAAAGTTTTTTATATTGTTTTATTCAAATATATTTGAGTGGCAGGAACTGAACATTGTTGCTAGAAATAAATATATTTATAATATTTTTAGAAACGGTATTAAAAGGTTAAGTTTAAGAGATGAAAAATTTGTTACTTAATAAAAATAAAAAAGCTGTCAAAGTTCGATGTGAATGAAAACTATCGGATAAAAAGAAAGCGATAGATCTGCACAGGTACATCCTTTCCAGCTGGCTTTTGCCAAGTGACAGATTCAAGTTTCAAGTGACAGCTGTCAGATCTGTATTTATTGATTTTTTATTATATTTTTTTTACTTATTCGGTCACTGTATCCATACTAACTGAAAAAGACTAAGGTTTTTTCCATGTAAATGGTACTTCAAATAGAAAAAAACCGTAATACTTCACCCATTGTTCACATCAAGGATAACTTGTTTTTTATAGTTTTTGCAAACTGATTGTAAACTCGTAAGTACCTACATAAGTTTCCGTAATTGTGTAAACTTATAGTAGCTTATTAGATATTACAGAGTTGAAACATTTATTGATTAGACCTTGACCAAATAGTTGTCAACAATACTTAGTGAACAAGACTCGTCCAAATCTGTAATCTCTTTTAACACAGTCAAGATTTTTCATTAGTTATCCTAAGTCACTGTTACAAGCAACGATTTGTGATATATTTTTGGTTTTAGTTGAACCCTTGTATGATAACTTTGTTTTTCGTTATTTCTGTCTGTTTGACTGTGTTAAACTTTTTCTACAGCAGCAAATTTTTTTTAATAGTTTATTTTCATAATAAAGTTACATTTTATTTTGAGAAAACACATCTTATAAGCCATATTTGGCTTATTTAGCTTTGGATAGATGTATCAGTTTTAAACTTCATTACTTTACAAAACAATCGGTATATTATTTTTGGTCGTCTTCAGAACACTTTGGCATAGTCAGTCTGATGTGTCATAAAAGGCCTGAGTTTTATACATGCCACATTAAACCTAAACTCAGAGCTGTAAGGTTCTTTTTACTCTGAAAGTTGATTCAAAGTGTCAGTGTTCGAGTATCAACCTACGACCTAACTTCTCACGAGCACGGTCCAAGACACATGCCTGTTCCGCCCCGCCGCGCATGTACTTTTGTGTGAACGGCGAATCAAAACAAAGGTAATGCGATATTTGAATTTGGAATATGAATTTGTTTTTTGATTGGTTGTCGTAGGTACTTGTTTACTTTGTAGTTTGCCAACGGGACCCTATTTCTAAGTCACCGCTGTCCGTCCGTCCGTCCATCATTCGTCTGTCAGCGGGCTGTATCTCATGAACCGTAATAGGTAGAAAGCTGAAAATTTCACAGTGTGTATTTCTATTTCCGCTATAACAACAAACAATAAAAAAGGGGTCCGTGTATAAGAAACATTTGTGTTCATGTATGATGGTACGGAACCTTTTAGTTTATTCAAATACAAAAGCTAAAACGGTTTTTTTTTGCAAATATAATCAGTAATTTGTTTGATTTTAACGAGGTATGAGAAAGCATTATATGGGATGCACAATGAAGATGAAGTAAACACATTAGTTCACAAAAAACCAATAAGGGATAAACTAAAAATAAAAAGAAGATTATGTACTTATAAAATTCTTATTTTTATTACGAAAAGTAATAAATAATATTAGAATACAGCACATAGCGAGCAATAGATGTGTTCTTTTTTTCTTTAATTCCATTAAAAAAGTTGCAATCAATTCCATCTTCTTCCAAGGCATGTACAGTCGTAGACAAAAGGATCTTTCAGCTGTCAGTGCTGAAGTATAGAACGATACCGACCCTTAAGTGGGTGCAATTTAATGGGTGCACTTAAAATAGATCAAAAAGCATACAATAGGACGATTTATTTGCTCGGCCGGTCAAATTGTTCTGTAGAAGTAGATTGATAAAGAGTAAAGTGCTTCGAGGTGGCGGAAAATTTATGTAGAAATAGCCTTTGAGGTTTAAAAAAAAATTGTACAGAAAGAAATGGATAAGGCAATATCTATAAAGAAAGTGTAACTTCACAAAAAAATACATACATACATATCATATTATACAAATATGATAATTATTTTTAAAACACAAAAATTATAAATATGTTCTAGTATACCTTTTTTTTGGTTTGTAAATTGTTTATACCTTATAGCTTTGGAAATCTCAATAATTAAAAAAAAATATTGATTTACCCATAGATTATTACAAACTATCTAAAGTTAAAAACTTATGCACTCTGTGAACGTTATGTACATCCTCGAATGACTCCAACTTCGGGAAATTGCGCGCATTCTCTGACACTTTTCCACTCGTTAGTGCTTCGTTATTTGTTTGTTGTCAGTCTGTCTGTTGTATCGGGACACCAGCCTTGCCCACAATTGGTGGTCACACAAAACAAGGGATATGGTGTAAGTTAAAGAAGACTAATTCAAAATAGCTGGTCGCTTATGTGAGTTTCATTAAACTAAACTTGACAATGCGAAGTGATGACAGGTGGAGTAAGGCGATAACTGAACGTCATCCAAGATTGGGTTACAGAAACGTCAGTCGTCCAGCAGCGAGGTGGGCTGACGCTATAGAATCAAGGAC
Source organism: Scotopteryx bipunctaria (assembly GCA_949320045.1). Classification (NCBI taxonomy): domain Eukaryota; kingdom Metazoa; phylum Arthropoda; class Insecta; order Lepidoptera; family Geometridae; genus Scotopteryx; species Scotopteryx bipunctaria. Next base: position 2,774,819 of record OX439450.1, on the reverse strand, counting down.
CCGGATGAGGCTAGCAAACGGAGTGAAGAAAATGACATACACAAATGCAGAAACTTTGATATAAACGAAAAATAAAAAATAAGAAACACAATTTGTACTCATAAAAAACATTATAATGAAAACAATTGGAAGACGTTGAAAGCCCCAGTTAGCTTAAAAACTGTTGCAGTTTTCAGCACCCTTGTCCTATTACCACAACTGATTCCTTTATATCGCTTGTAGTCCATGCCTTGCACCAAACAATTTGAATAACAAGGGGCTAAGAAGATTGGTAGCCGACGAGCGTGTGATTTGCGTCCGTCAGCGACGCCAATACGCACTGACATATCTTCAGTGAGCTTTAGATACGGAAGACGAGACCGGAGTAAATGCGAATAATACCAATGTTTACTTTTAAATCAAATTCTGCTTTAGATATTTACTAGCTGCCACCCGCGGCTTCGCTCGCGTGGTACTCGGATAAAAAATAGCCTATATGTTAATCCAGTACATGTACTATGTATATTCCAAGTTTCGTTCAGATCCGTTCAGCTGTTTAGGCGTGATTGAGGCACAAACATCCAAACATCCAAACATCGTCAAAAACTTTCGTACTAGATGGCAGCACAGGTAAAATAAGTACGCGCTATTGTTGCGTTTTGAGCTTTACGCCGGTAATTTCAAGCAAACTAAGACTTTTTAATTTTATAAGTAAGAGATTCGATTTTTAAATTTTGTTCAAAGTACAAAATATATTGTTTCATAATAACTATGGCTATCACAATCTGCCGGTTTAAAGTAACGGAGAAGGGTTCAAATGCTATTGATTTAATAATTTTGATTTCAATATTCTGTTCTTACTTCTTTGCTAGACTGGAAGTAAATATAGAGTAAAGAATGCGTCCAGCTGCTTTTCTCCCCGTAACTTAGACGTTCTTGATTGATCGTTGAAGTTAAGCAACGTTGTGCACGGTCATAATTTGGATGAGTGACCGCAAGTGGCATTATGAGCTGAGCGCTTCCGTACTACGGAGGGCACAGAGGCCTTTAGGCGGCCTAAAAACTCCGCCACAAGAGTTGGCCACTAGCTCATACGAACTTACTTATCATCATATCAGTCTACATTCACCGTCGCTGGTCGCCTCTTTAGCACACCATTCTTTCCAAACCTGCGCAAACCGAATCCAGCAAACAAAAAAGTAAAATCACTTTATTTCGAGAAATTTTAGCTACTTATTTACCCAAAAATTTTCACACAATTTGCGAGCACTGGTGGGCTAGTTGGTAGTGACCCCGCCTTCCGATCCTAAGGTCGTGGGTTCAAATCCGGTCGTGTACCAATGGATTTTTCACACAGAAAAATAATTAAAAGTTGCCTCCTGACGCTGTATAAATCATCTACTATAGATGGTAAAAGGCCTTAGTTAGTTTATCACACAATTTATAAAAAAGTATGAAAGGTAAACGTAATTAAAAAAGCGATGTCTGTAACCGATTTTAGGGCCATAAGCAGGTGCATAACTGCACACGCCGGCTGCATTTTAATGAGATTATAAGGGTAATATGACATTGGTCGTAAAGGCTCGGGAAAGCGAGGGCTTGTCATCTGGAAGAAAGGTGTTTTGTGACGTAATTTTAGCTTATTTTGATTTTTTATTATGATTAAAAGCTGCTAACAAAATAATGTTAAATTTTCACTGAGGTAAAGTTTGATGGACGATAATTTTTATGAAAATGACATACACAGGAAGCAGTTTATGGAAAATAAGAATCTAAAATTGGTGCACTAAAAATTGACGTAAAAGTATGATTGGTCAATACTTTTATGAAAAAAAAACCTATTTCTTTGGTATAATAAAAATAAAAGTTGATGTCAAAATAATGTAAAATTTACACCGAACTAAAAATTTGATTGGCTGACAATTAACTGTGATGAAGGAGGCTTACACCCAGCAGTAGGTAATTATCTGAGCTGTTCATATCTGCCTTCCTAGTGAAGAATGCAGTAACTATGTGAAACATGTTTTGATACGTAAGTGAGAATTTGTATCTAACTAATTTTTGTCAAAAATGCTAGTTACTGCGTTCTTTACTAGGAGGGCAGATATGTTGATGATTTTTATACAGTTGTTAACTAGAATCAGATAAAACTCACAAAATAAATCAGATAAAATAAAGATGTCAAAATTGCCTCTATAAAACTTTGAATATTGATTTGAAATTGTTTAATTTATTAATATTCGAAGCTCACAGCTCTCATTTACATTAATAACTATCAGAATAAGTATATACTTAGTACCAATTATTATTATTATTATTATTGGCTTCTTGGCGAAATATCGTAAAATCAATCTTGCATCCGCTTTTAATATTAAATTATAAGAGCGCTGTTATAAAGATAGCGAGCAACATACACTTACACCTTTGCATTAAAGTTACTATATAAAACTGTTTGAAAATGTATCGCTGTTTGTCACTAACTTAAAACAAACTTGATTCATTGTTTTTTGGACAAAATTTAAGAAGACTATATAATAATAATAAAAACTTCTAATATGTATTACTTTGCCCTATTTTTCTCATTCTTCCATCAATTTCGTTTTTACGTTTTAAGGATCACGTGATCCGTTTTCCTATGTAAATAGTCTATGTTATTTCAGGTCTTGAATTATGTTTATGTTATAAGTTTTATTCCAATCCATGCCTCCGTGACTGAGTCACAAACATAAGAACTCGTTCCTCTCAAAGCTTCGAGGATATTATGCCTCAGAAACTATGCGAGATCTGTTGCATAATTGAATAACATAATTTATTACAAAGTATGGCATAATTTTCAACTTTTCTCGCATAAAACGGACGTCTCTACAAAATGATTTAGTCCAACCCTAATCAATGTTCGCCCGCAGTCATCCATCACCTTAACCTATACTAAAACGACAAAATTAAGAGTACGCTTAACAGGAAGTCAATCAATGAATATTTTATTGATGGATCAACTTTCGAATGAAGTAACGACGTCTGATAAAGTAACTAGTTTATTATGACTGTATCCGATAGGTTCAATTTCTTTCACGATCACCGACATTGTAAATTTCGATGGTTCATAATTATAATGATGCTCATTAACAATGTTGACAATTTTACAGCTCAAGGTGCATTACACAGCTTGCAAGTTATTGTAATAAATTATAAAAGGAAAGTATTCATTTTTGATTAATGTTAAAATAAACGGGATATATAATATTGTTTTTGGTCAAAAAATACATGGTTCATTTTGGCAGACAACAAGCTTGCTGTGTAATTTAGAATCCGTCGTCGAATATATGAATCAATCAAAAAGGCATTCATAATACTCACACAGTTTGAGTTTACTGTTCATCTCTATGAAGCGTCCAATATTATTTTTTGTACAGTATTGAGACACTATTTATGGACATAACAACAACTGTTAGTAAGCTGCTGAATGGGAGCATAATGTGATCATGAAATAAGTATATTCGCCCTTCCATCCCCTTCCACAACCTTCACCATCGCTGCACAAAGAAAAAGGAGCCTTTTGGCAGAAATTCACTTTGTTTCTTGTACTGGGATGGTCAAGGTTCAGGGCAGTGGTTGGAGACTTTAATGTCACAAAAACCGTCAAACAGTTTCACTTGGTCAGTGTATTCAAAAACGCACATAAAAATCGTGATCGGATCGTAAAGTGAGCGTCATGATTTGTATAATGTTGACTATTTCAACGGCTATTACAGGTAATTTACTTCAACATTTCAATAAGAGATCAATAAAGATGTATACCCTGATTTATTTATAACGAGTTTTAACTGTTTTACTAGTTACCAGAGCTTGTGTCACTCAGATCTTATAAATATTAAGATACGCATCAAAAACAAAATTTTTTTCGATTACATAATTTTATTATATCAAAGAATAGGCATTCATTAACTCTGAATTAACTCAATATAACACTCAGTACATTGCAATAAATAATATTACACATATGATATAAACAATTAAAAAAATGCGTTCTAACAGCTTTTTTTACTGGTTTACCAATGGATTCTTCTGTTCGAAAAATTTAATAGCGCTATTAGTACTCTCAAACGGTGAAGAAAACATCGTGAGGAAACCGACATGTCGGAGAACTTAAAAATTAAAAAACATGACTGAGTCAAGTGCACGTGTGGCACCTTTTAGGCGCACATTGATTTTTTCACCATATTGGTTCAAAAAAATTAGTGAAACGATTGGACTAGGCTTTAGCAATAAAAATCGTTTTTATAAACACAGCTTAAACAACTTTTGCATTAGAGTAAAACAATCCAGGCTTCCATGTTAATGAAGTGTTTCAAAGTTTCTAAATGCCGCATGCGACAAATCAAGTCATTACATAATTAAGCGAGTTGTCGAAAGATATGGCAAGTTATCATGCAATTGCATTCACGCGACAAACCAACTGTATCACATAACATCGAGGACCAAAACCATGGAGATAAACCAGAAAAACTAAGGCCTTTTACCATCTATAGTAGACGATTTAGACAGCGTCAGGAAGCAACTTTTACCTTTACAAACGGGACGCTGTAATGCCCGGGACGAAGTAGGATGGAGTAGGCTTGCCCAGCGCCTATTCCATCCTCTCAGCTTAGTCGGCCTAGTCCACAGGAAAGACATGGTCAAAACATGCAGAGCCGTCTAAGCCGCGGGTATCCTCAGGTTTTTCTTCACCGTTTAAGAGTACTGGTATAGCGCAGATAATTTTTTCGCACAGAAAAATCCATTGGTAGGTATCCATCTTACACGACCGGGTTTGGACCCACGACCTTAGGATTGGAAGGCGGGGTCACTACCAACTAAACCACCAGTCGTTTAGTGTACAGTAACATATATTTACCATGCCATTTCACTCTCGTGGAGGGTCGCAGGTTTACAATTTGGAATAACTGTTAATATACGAGTAAAACACTTTTATACAGACACTATATTTAATATTGAGAGTGTAATAACTCCAAACAGTTTCAATGCAACATAGCAAATCATGCGTTTCAAAGGAAAGTACAATAAATCGAACCATTCCTTTGCCACAGCCAGTAAGAGACAGTTGATTCATTTCTTATTTTTGGGCATCACTTTGGACGGGATATTATCATGACTAGAATTTGAGAATTTAAGCTTATTGACACGATGAATGAAAAATGATTAGAAGATTTTTGAGTTTCCAGATGTTTTGCGCACACGATATAATCTCGAAAGAACGCATAAAAAAAGTGTGGTTTTAGTGGTATAATACGCATAATGGTTTTAGTGTGGACATGGTGACGAGAAGAGTGTTAGATATTAATGTGGAAGGATATGTAGGTAGATGTAGGCCAAAAAAAGAGATGGATGTACTGTGTTAAAGATGACATGAGGAAGAAAAGAGTGAGTGTTATGAGTTCTGACAGGAGAAAATGGGCTAGGAAGTGATGAAGTTTTATTGAATTTTTCTTTTCTGAGGTCTCGTTGGTTCATTTATTTCAGTAAAAGTACTAAAAATGATAAATAATATTATAATTAGAGTTTTTTTTATATAATTGTCCACAGATGTTACACTTCTAAGCTTAGAATTGAATAAAAAACTTCGTGAGGCAACTGCGTTGATTTTTAGCACATATTGTAGTAGTTGCTTGATATCCACTAACTACCGGCGGAGATCAAGCGTAAGTCCAAAATAGTTTTACAATCTAATTCCACAAGTAAAGATTTAAAGTTGACTTTGATCCTACTGTTCTAATCTAAGCTGCGCCCTACCCCATATGTTTTCCATCAGGCCGGGAACAATTCATAGAACCTTTCATTTCTACCGTTTGTATGAAAGAGATATTTCTCATTGTGAGTTTGATTGAGAGCCTATTCTATCATTTTCATCGTATATTTTATGTTTAATTATCTTGGCCAGTAAATTTTGAGTTGAATGTATTGACTAGATAGGTTGAAACTGTTATTATCATTGTGTACTGAAGGGTGCGGCCTCAAATGAAGTTATTCCATTGACATCACTCCATTAGAGCAGTGGTGGTCTCTTAGAAGAGACCTTTTGATCCCTAGGTCTTGGGTTCGTTAGTTAGTAAGTCGTGTTTTTCTGTTTGAAAAATTGCGCTATGCAGTCAGTAAATAGATAAATAAATATTTGTGGACATTTCACACAGCGCCATCTAGCCCCAAACTAAGCAAAGCTAGTACTATGGGCACCAGATGGCTGTTAGAATACTTATATAATTTTTTTTGTAAATACATACAACCAAACCCGGAAGAAATATTTCAGAACATAGAAACATTTCTCCCGTAGCGGTAATTGAACCCGCGCCTCTTGGGTCTGGGTATTGTAGTACCATCGTGCTCATAGTTTTTGATATCCATGACACAGGGAATTCTAGTGTGGGGTCAGGACTATGTATGTGACTGTTGGGTGTAAAAAAAAAGCATGATAGCATACTTATAAATACATAGGCGGTGGTAATCTCTTACCTTACAATCAGGTGAGCCACTTACTCATTTGCGTCTACCATAAAAAAAACTTATTGAAGAGAACACGAGCACCACAGATTATAATTATCGCAATCATAATTTTTACTCTGTGGTGATCCTACTTGGTAGTTTATTTAGTAGAGTGTCTCGTCAGGTATTGTAAACAATTTTAAAGTAGCAAGTAGCTATCCTTCTCATTATAGGGACAGTAGAAGCATCATAAGATGATCGCGTGCCAGTAGCACTCACGATACACTTGATTTACAAATAATGGCATATTATGATTACTGACAGTCGTAACTCATATCAATCAATGGCTGTAGTGATGGGAAACCAAAGTTGTAGACGACCGTGTTGATTGAAAAAGTAATTAAATAAAAAAACTAGTCAAGTGTGAGACGAATTCGCATACGAAGGACGTACCATTGTACATAAAAAAATGTTTCTTGTATTTTATTTTATTTTTTTATATTTGTTGTTATCGGCAATAGAAATACACACTCTGTGAAAATTTCAACTTTCTACCTATTACGGTTCATTCGATACAGCCCGCTTTTTAGGTTCTACGACGTCGGTTTCCTCACGATGTTTTACTTCACCGTTAGAGTGTACTAGTATAGTGCACATAATTTTTTGAACAGAAAAATACATTAGTGCACTACCGGGTTTGAATTCACGACCTTAGGATCGCTACCATTAGACCAGTGCTCTCATACATATATCTTATACCATAGGCCATAGTCATAGCTACATACCTACAGCCTCCTATTTTACATCACTAGATCTACCTACCTACCACTTAATTTTTCATTTCACAAAGAAATGCGTGCAGCTAATATTTTCCGCCATCATAATTACTCCGAGTATAAAAACCGAAGCAGGTGTGTCAATTACTTGGCTTCCTTGATGGCCATTGTTATAGCCACTGTCACGGTAAACTTGCATTATCAATTGCATTTCGTACCTGCTTAATGGGATTCTGTCGCGCTCTGTCATAATGTGTTTATGACAGAACGCGACAGAATGATTTTAATCATACTTAGGAATTGCGAGAATCACCATCGGTAATAAGAATAAAACAATTGATTCCAAGCCATACATTTAGGCTGCGTTCAGACAGTGCAATTTCCTTGCGTTCCTTGTGATCACAGAATGATTGAATTTTTCTCTTATCATTACTTAGTATCAAAGGTGATAAAACCATGATAAGTCAAGTTTTAATGAACCTCAAAAGAAATGTAAAAATGAAATAAAAAAAAATTTGAGTCGTAAGATAAAGCCATTTGTCATAGCATGCAAGTAGCATTGTCAATTGCAATTCTTACCTGATTCTGTCGCGTTCTGTCATAATGTCTGTGTGTGCGTGTGTGACAAAACGCGACAGATTGATTGTAATCTTACTTAGTAAGTGCGAAAATCAGCATCGGTTGGTTTACAAACTATTGATTTTAAGTTTTTACACAGCGATCAGACAGAATTGGCATTCTAAAAATGAATATAATATTATTTTTAAGATATGTGCCGACTAAGATACCTATTTTATATTAAGTATGTTCGTATGAGCTAGTGGTCAACTCTTGTGACGGAGTTTTTAGGCCGCCTAAAGGCCTCCGTCATTGCTTAAAGCCGGGACCGACAATTTAACGTGCCTTCCGAAGCGCGGAAGCGTTCAGCTCGTAATGCCACTTGCTGTCACCCATCCAAATTGTTACCGCGCACAACGTTGCTTAACTTCATTTTTTTATGGTTCACAACTTGAAATAGGCACTAAATCAAAATTTATTTAAAAAATATATACTGTAGCATTGCGGCGTAATTTCTAAAAATAGTGAGCACAGCATGCAAATGATCAATGAATGATCAATCTAGAACGTCTAAGCAAGTTACGAAACGAGCGCTTCGTTATTTTATGTTAGCGAGTGGTTATTTTGGATTAGCGATGATTATTACTTCAATTGAATATTTAACTATGATAGATTTTTTTAACTTATGAAGGAATCTTGGTGAATTATATTTTCCTTCTGACAGTCATGTTTTTTCGGTTTTAAGAAGTACCAAAAGAGAAAGGCGTGGTTTAGTCGCATTTATGCCCGCCTAGCTCAATTACTTTTGATACCCATTCTCAGTTACAACGTTCTAGCAAATGTAATAAAACAAAACACTACCCAGTAACGAACAATAATAAAACATTAATATTCAATACCAATCTAATTAATAACCACGTACCAATTATCTATACGTTCACTTAATCAAAGCGTTCGACCGTAATGTCAAAAACAAGAAGCTGGATAATTGGTGTCCATATTTCATCTTATTTCATTAGATAGTTTTAACGATTGCGGTCTTGGTAGGGTCGGGAATGGTTTTATGGTTGACTACCAACCCTGGTACTATAGTATTCATATAAAACATAGCCGAAATGTTAGTCTGAACGCGATATTTAAATTAAAACATCCAAATTAGCATTGTAATTGACTTGGTTCTTTTTCATTCGTGTCATTGTGAGCAGTAGATCAAATATACTTTGTTGAGCTGATTGAATCATAGACAGTTTTACATTAGCAGAGTGGCTTTTGAATGTTTAGTTTCTAGTGTGTCTCTATTGTGGCGTTGTTATATAACTTTTTTGACAGCGAGCGCTAGTCACAACTTGACAAAAAGAGTTATGTAATAATAGAAGCTGAAAAGTTAGAAAGATTATTGAATACCTGCGTATAGAACCACAAAAAAGTATCTAAAAAGATTTCAGTTCGTATTTAAAATGTTTCCCATAACCAGAAAGTCCAGCCATATAAACCCCTATGAATAAACCCGACCAGCTGGCCATTTCATTAAGTCACCACGAGAGAATAATTTAATCAGTACCGTCGGCAAAACAACGATAACTCATGATTGATGGTGTTGCGCTGACGATACGATGCGATCTACCTGTACTACGTTAAAGGTTGGCGCACACATACCACGACTAAAGCATTAAAGGTAAACTTTAGAAGCAAACTTCAGTAAGTGGCACGAACACAGCTACTACGGAAAAGTACGGAACGTGATTCGATCTCTGTGTTTATAAAAAGTAAGTTACTTAACTTACTTTTTGCTGTGTCACTGATCTACTGACGCTTGCTTCGAAAGTTTATCCTTAACAGTTGCTAACATGGGTCTACTTACGTTTCTGTTATTCTACGTTACCACACGCATAGTTGGCGTAAGGCTTTGATCCGTGTCTTATCAAAACTGCTGCTTTAAAACAAACGCGTCCCGCTAAGCTGGATAAACGACAACGTCACGTCATGTGGCTTGCGCTACGAGCCGTTTTACTAAAACTCAAGAGATTAGTATGAGTATTAGGAGGAAGGATTTCAAGTAATTTGAAGCGATGGATCTTTTAGGAGCAAGTCAAAGGATAATGGCCACAGTGGCTTTAGTGACTCTATAGCAATAATTAATGAATTCTGTTTCCGTGTAGATTTCGCATAGTGAAGTCACCCTAAATAAATGGTTTAATTTGAAATCCAGCGCTTATTCCTGTTTAGTCTGGAATTAGCCCATGCTGAGACTGAATCTTTTTGGCCACACCACAACACTGATTGGTTCGCGAGAAGGGTCAATTTTATGCTTAGTTGTAGGTAATTTTCTCGTGTATGTAACTTACTATTTGTTTGCTTCTCTTTCGTACCTATTTTTTCAGTCCCCTTTTCATGCTTTATTGTTCTAAAGTAAGGTTTGATTTGTGTGTGTGCTAAATAAATGTTTTTCTTTCTTTCTTTCTTGTGATGCCATGGCATCACCTTGCGGTAAGACTATCGAAGACAAGCGATACGGGCGTGTTGTCTGTGACAACCTTTACTTTACTTATCTTATTTAAATGTTAGGAATATTGATCTGCGTGTATTTATAGACAGCGGGCTTTTGCTTGCCTTTGTCGCGTTGATTACCTAGCGAGATAAATATCTTGTAGATATTCACACCATAATTTGGTGCATCTCGAATAGCTTGGTAGGTTGCTGTGTCTATTAGTGCAGTAGTACCAGCAATGCTGTACGCCTCGGCAATTATCGTCTAGCTTCTGAAATACGAACTAACGCGATGATGATAATGTAATATTATATAGATGTTACAATAATTATGTAGGTAGATACTTATTTTTATTAAAGGGTTGGTTCAGTTTAAGTAGAAGCTTTAAAAATTCATTAGATTAACGCTGGTATTGGACGGGACGAGCAAAGGGTAGCTTATGCCCGGCAGTGAGCAAAGATGGTTTGTGGATGATCAAGAACGAGTTTTAATAAAGTAAGGTTTAGTTTTGCTTCTGTTCATTTTGCCATCTATTGGATGCGTGATTGTCGTAAAAATTTTGCATTGAAAAAATATTTTTCATTAAACTTTGCATCTTTGACCAATATTTCAGCAATCAACTCCCTTATCGGCACGATCCCTAATCTCCCACGCACATCCCGATATTAACGAGCAATACCGATACCACAGCACGCAGCTTCGATTTATTTAGTTAAATTAACCAAGGCACATCACATTTGCATTCGATTTCCATAACGAGGCACTGTGATGGTATTCCACTGTATATCTCTCTCACGGGGAGCGAACGTTACGCAAGGTTCCTACACGTTGGGCTGTCAGACACAAGCGGGTCTTGTTCATAGTGCGTAGCTGTTATTTATCTTCACGGTGACTGTATGCGTTGCTCCGAATACTGTAACTGGCGTATCGATGTGCCATACGTCACTGTTCGGAGACTGAGAGATATGGCTAAAGATTCAGACTGAAGTTGAGGGTACGACGATATTGAAACGTTTTGAAAACGGTTTAATCGAACAATATATTTTGAATACCGAACTGTTTTTTAAGTTTTTGTATTCGTATATTTTATCTTCAGAATCGAAAATGTTCTATAGATTGTATGCTGTCTATTTATTTAATGTATTATCAATAAACCAAATTTATTATTGCAGAATTAATCAACAAAATATAAAAAAACATTAACGACCTCTTCGCAATTGGGTTAGAAACATTACCTAGCTGTGTTGGTAACATTAAAAAGTATGAACAATATCGTTTTTATATCGTCCCGCTATCCAAATAAAAACCTTCGTTACCGTACCTACAGAGATGGAAGCTGCTTTTTTTGTCTCGAACGTGATTTATCCAGAGGAAATTGTCAGACAACTAATGGCTCTTTGTTTATTGATTTATTTGTTGCAATATTCGGTAGCTGCGAGGTCGAAATAATATTGGAATACCTTTTTTTGTCCGTTGATTGAGCTACCGAACCAAACCGACCGCAAAAAGTTGGGCGTTATGATTGAGTCCGAAGGCGTATTGGAACGACTTTTTAAATTGGTCGCAGTGTAAAAATAATAGTTGATTGTGGGTGGGGGCGGCGGAATTGAATGGGAGGGTCATCTAGTTTGATTAAGATTTTTTGATTTAGAATTAGTTTAACAGGAAATTACTAAAAGCTTAATGGCAGAGAAAATAAAAGTAACAGTTCATTTGTTAGTAATTATTCTTTTCATTCTAGTTACAAATGATAAAAACTGTGTCAATTTCAGTCTCTTGCACATTTTTAAGAACTTCAATAAAAGATTTCTGATAAATAAAATGATGCAGCTTTTGTAGCTATTGTAGGTACCTACCTATTTCTACAAATCGTCATGTCATCAAGAAAAAAGTCAGTAATGGCTCGAAGGGGAAGCCACAATGACGGTATGGTTTAAAGCGGAGTTTATTAAATTTGTTCTAGTCCACTGTTTCGTGGATCATTAGTGGCAATTTGTTTTGTTTCTCAAATTACATATAGAGCATTTCTTTTGTTTTCTTATAACTACCATTTGGGAATTTTATGAATGAGTAGGTAGGTAGCCAAATTGAAAACCTCCTGCTTAGGCAGTCTTTTTCTTCAAAAAATAAATAAAGATTTTGTACGTGAAAGATTTATTTCATACATTTAAATGTGTTTTCGCGGTCACCAACTGGGATGGGTGACCGCAAGTGGCATTACGAGTTGAGCGAATCCTTCGGAGGGCACGTTAAACAGTCGGTCCCGGCTTTTAAGTCGTTAAGCCATGACGGAGGCCTTTAGGCGGCCTAAAAACTTCGTAACTAGAGTTGGCCACTAGCTCATACATACATACATATATACATTTCAGGGTCTATTTATTGAGCGAGATGTGGGCCAGAAGAGATTTTTTGACAATTTGATGTGTCTCAACATCAAATCAATAATATATATTATTTACACTCTGTTATTTTTGACCACACCTAATGTCCTTAATGGCTCTAAATATTAGGCTACCCGCACACTTAGTAAGTAATAAGCGTTACACTTTTAGTAACTTACCATGAAGAAAGCTTCTACTAGAGTTTTTTTTAATTTCATGATAGATAATAATAATCTTCACAGTCGTAAGATCTTACTTCTTACTTATATTATAAATGCGAAAGTTTGTGAGTTTGGATGTTTGGATGTTTGGATGTTTGTGCCTCAATCACGCCTAAACGGCTAAACGGATTTGAATGAAACTTGGAATATACATAGTACATGTACTGGATTAACATATAGGCTATTTTTTATCCAGATACCACGTGAGCGAAGCCGCGGGCGGCAGCTAGTAAGTAATAATGCGTTAAATTGTAAGCCGTATCTTCCAGTTCACAATCTTTCGACAGTTTACAATCTCGAGAGATAGATTATAAATCTAACGGTATTTACAATTTTACTGTGACATGTATACAAAGAGGACCAATTGCTCATCTCCTACGGTAAACTTTAGTTGACGTTTTGCTAAGTTGACCGACTGCGAACAAATGAGATTTTCAATAAATGATTTCATATATAAAATACTAGCTGCCGCCCGCGGCTTCGCTCGCGTGTTATCCGGATAAAAAATAGCATATATGTTAATCCACTATATGTACTATGAATATTCCAAGTTTGATTCAAATCCGTTCAGCCGTTTAGGCGTGAAAGAGTACTAAACATCCATACATCCATATATACAAACTTTTGCATTCACAATATTAGTAGGATGATTAAGCTATGATTGTAGCGATATATTATACGGAACACTGAATCGCGTAGGCTACACTTGTAGGCAATTTGCACGTGGAATGCAATGTCATGCCTTTAATATCATACCATGTCGCTATCTCTATTTCATTGTTTCAGAAGATTGATTTTTTATCCATCTATAATTAGAGTATTATCTCACACAAATTAAAAAGATACCTACTTACTCGATCTCGGCTTGGTTTTTTTTTTCTTATTAAGAGCATAATTTTGTCTCATTCATTTGAACGAATCCTCTTATTATTTGCAGAGAACTATATAATTAGTGCTCATTTGAATTTACCTGTTATTTTTTGTGGATTGAATATATTAACAATTAAATTCCACAAAACATGCATATTTTTTATTGAATACGCATTGGAAAAATACTAGCTACTCAAGATCTTGCATGATGCAGTTAATTAAAATAGTTCAAAATTAAATTTCAAAACTTCAAGATTATCGTATACAACGAATCGTTTGTTCGAAAACAAACTTAGTGCTTACTTACACTTTAAATTAGAAGATTTCAGGATAATACGCGCGTCGCGGGGAGACTATCAAATTACTCCTAGCGGAGATCGCAGGCAGACTGGTTGCCCACGCGCCGCGCGCCGCGCGCCTGCCGCGTTCCTCTCCGCCCGCTCCCCACCCCTTCCCCTCCGTTAGTGTTGAGCGTCGACATCCTCCGGGGGCTTGAAAGCAGGCCTTGCTTTCAAGGAATCCTTTGCATCTTCTTCGGTAGGAATTACGCAAAGTTTGTGGATTCCTCTTCTTAATGTGCCCTTTGTTGTGAGGATATCGGCAACTCGGCTAATACCGTCCGTCCCGGGGTACAGTTTGCTTATCCGAGCCAAACGCCATTGTAACGGAGGAAGATTATCTTCTTTGAGTATTACTAGGTCTCCAACCCGAAGCTCTCGCTGTCTAGTCCTCCATTTGCTCCGTTGTTGAAGCTCTGCTATGAACTCCCGGCGCCATCTCTCCCAGAAGTGCTGCCTTAGTTGCTCGATGAGCTGGTAACGATTTGGATGCTTCGACGTGATTGGTAGTGACGGCACCGCAGTGAGAGGCCGCCCGATCAGAAAGTGACCCGGAGTCAAAGGAGAAGGATCGGTTGGGTCGGAGGAAAGGGGGGTTAGCGGACGAGAATTCAATATCGCTTCTATCTGCGCGAAGAGCGTCGTTAGCTCTTCGAAGGTAAGGGAAGCGTTGCCAGCTACGCGATATAAATGATGTTTGGCTGACTTTACGCCAGCCTCCCATATACCTCCAAAATGAGGTGAATATGCGGGACTAAATACAAATCTAAAGCCTTCATTAGAGGCAAAATTTGAAACAGACTCACGACTGGATCTGAGTATTCTACTTATTTCATTGTAAGCGCCCTTAAAATTAGAACCATTGTCACAGAATATTGAGTTCGGTTTGCCTCTTCTTGAGACAAATCTTTTTAATGACAAAATGAATGCTTCGGTACTTAAATCGCTTACTAACTCTAAATGGATTGCTTTGGATGTGAGGCATATAAACAAACACAGATAACATTTTGAAATACGGTTTCCTTTTCCCTTTCGGCTAGAAATCATAAAGGGTCCGGCGAAATCGACACCACACGAATAAAAGGGGAACGAAGCATAGCTCCTTTCGGCAGGTAGGTTGCCCATTAAGGGCTGCAATGTTTGTCCACGAAAACGAAAACAAATCATGCACTGCTTAGTCGTGCTGCGTGCCAAATGCCTGCCACCTATAGGCCAGAATCTTTCTCGAATCGAGGCTAACAAATGTTGTGGACCAGCATGAAACAACCGTACATGTTCAGCTTTAAATAGCAATTTAGTTAACTGATGCTTCGCATCCAAAATCATGGGGTGTTTTTTATCGTAGTCGAAATCAGAGTTTTTAATTCGACCCCCAGTGCGCAATAGACCATTTGAATCTACGAAACAATTCAACGACAACAGTTTTGATTTACGATTTAGAGTTTTATTATTTCTTATAATCTGAATCTCCTCGTTGAAGCTTTCAGATTGACTCTGTTTTACTAAGAACATTAAAGACTTATTTAACTCATCTACCTTTAAAGGTCCGTTGACCTTTGAGGTTTTGTTTTTGCAGTTTGTTATAAAACGTATCACATAGCCGTATATTCTTTTTAATTTATTAATATTAGAATAATTTTCAAATTTAGGCATGCTATTAACAGCAGCGACATGAGTATGGCATTCAACAGGGACATTTTTGACTTCAGGTAAGTTGATGTGAGTGTGTGATTGTTTAGGCCAGCAAGATGAGTCATTCACGAGGAACGAAGGTCCTCCCCACCAAAGAGAAGAAGACTGAAGCTGCCTAGGACTTACACCACGTGATGCCATATCAGCGGGGTTTTGATCTGTGGGAACATGACGAAATGTAAACCCACTGGTAAGTTCATTAATCTCATTCACACGATTACATACAAAGACCTTTAAATCCTTTGGCGGAGTCTTTAGCCATCCCAACACAACTGTTGAATCAGTCCATAGATATTTACGACTTATGTCCCTCTGCAATGACTGTAAAACCTTTGAGCATAAACGAGCACCTAATAAAGCACCACATAGTTCCAACCGTGGTATAGTAGTTGGGTTCAACGAAGCAACACGTGCTTTAGCGCACAACAATCTTACAGTGACATTACTATCCTGATTTACAGAACGCAAATACACGCAAGCTGCGTAAGCTTGTTGAGAGGCGTCTACGAAGCAATGCAACTCTATGTCATTCGGAATTTCAGACAATGCTCTTCGAGGAATTTGTATACTTGACAGACTTGAGAATTCCCTCAATAAGTTAGACCAGTTCTTACAAAACTCTAAAGGAACGGGATCATCCCAATCAAGCTTAGAAGACCACAACTCTTGGAGTAACATTTTCGCTACTATTATGCACGGACTTAGCAGCCCTAGTGGATCAAAAACCTTAGAGGTCGCAGATATCACGGTCCTTTTAGTGATCTGAGCGGAAGGCTCCAAATCTGTCGAAAACTGCAAAGTGTCATTTTTTGGGGACCAATTTAGGCCAAGAACTGTGGATTCCTTATTGAAATCCATTGACTTCGACGAGTCAACTTTACTATCAAATAATTCTGGACAGTTTGTCCGAAACTTTCTTAGCGGTAAGCATGCAGAGTTTAAAACTTCTACAACATTTTTATAAATGTATTTTAAGCCATCAACAGTATCAGAACCCGTATTCAAATCATCAGCGTAAAAGTCACTTTTGATAATGCGAGCAATAAATTTATCCTCACACTCATAGGCTAACTGAAGAAGACAACGACTGCTTAGAAACGGCGCTGACGCCGTGCCGTACGTCACTGTATTAAGCTGCAATACATCGATAGGTTGGTTCGTATTCTGACGCCATAAAATGAGCTGTAGATTGCGCTGAAAAGGCGAAACATTCGTCTGCCTAAACATTTTCTCTATATCCCCTGTGAGGATGTATCTATGCAAACGAAAACGAAACAATATCGATATTAAATCGCTTTGAACGACGGGACCGACCATTTGTATATCATTGAGCGATTTTCCTGAGTGAGTTTTAGACGACGCATTAAAAACTACCCTTAACTTGGTTGTTTCACTCTTCTCACGGATCACTGCATGATGTGGCATATAATAGCCAAAATCGGGTTTCTTTATTTTAGTTAGATGTCCTAACTGTGCATATTCGTTAATGAAATCTGAATAACTTTCCTTAAGTGCTGGAAATTTTATAAACTTTCTTTCAAGACTTTCCAAGCACCTTTTAGCAATAAAATAGGAGTCACCGAGTGCTTTCTCAGGTTCTTCCTTTAAAGGAATTTTAACAGAAAATCTGCCATTTGAGAGACGAGAAACATTCTTCACAAAATGATTTTCACAGAGTTGCTCTTCGACGGAATAAGTTTTTGTCTGTGGTAGGTCATCAATATTCCAAAATTTATCTAAGGAATCTTTTATTTCTTGAGTGAAGTTACATTGAACCACCTCGGGGATTGACTGACCTGTTATCAAGGGACCACCTACAAGCCATCCGAGCTTAGACTCTTGAAGAACCGGCTTATTAGAACCGAGTCTTATTAAATTAGTGCCTACTATATCCCAAAATACATCTGCTCCTAAGAGGATGTCTACCTCAGCAGGGGAAAAATAATTAGGATCGGCTAACTCAATATTATGGGGTAATTTTAGAAACTCAGTGTTAACAGCTGAGTTTGGCAAGATACCAGTGATGCGTGGTACTACCAAGCAACGTACGTCAATTTCGAACGCCATCACTCTTGATTTTATTTTGATATCACATTTCTGAGAAACATTACAGACCACATCATTAATACCATAAACATTTACCGAATGGGAGCTATCGATCGACAACCCTAACTTTACTTTTAACCTTTCGGTAATGAATGAGGACTGACTTCCCGTATCTAGCAGTGCGCGAGCTGGGTAAGTTTTATTATTCGCCACAATCTTAATTAGAGCTGTACACAACAACACTTGACCGACTGCCATGGATGACGTCATTGCAACAGGAAGCGAAGACGAGGTGGAAGGCTGAGTTGCTTCTGCTGCGGTGTACGATTGATGAAGAAGCGTATTATGCTTCTTTTTGCACGAGAGACACAAACCCTTAAGTTTACACTGATACGTGTTATGACCACTGCGCAAACAATTTTTACACAATTTCAATCTAGAAGCCTCAGCAACACGATCGTTGACAGTCATGCCTTTATACTTAGGGCATTCATGCAAATGATGAGCATCATTGCAAACTATACACCGTTGTTCTTTCTTTTCGTGAGACACTACAAAACTTTTAGACTGTGTGGTGGCCTTTGGCTTGCAGTCAACTGATTTCTCGTATCGATTACTGTTACTATAAGAAGTTTCCAGAATGTCTGCCCGACTGCGCAGAAATGAATTAAACTCACTTAGCAATGGCAAATCACTTAGGTTGCATTTATATTCTTCCCACTTTCTACTCGTGTTGATATCTAACTTCGCCGAGACCATGAATATTATTAAAGTATCCCACTTATCTGTGGGCTGGCCAAGAGATTCAAGTGCACGTAAATGTTTTGAAACATGATCAACAATAAATCTTAAAGATTTAAATGATTCTGAACGCAAAGGCTCAATACTAAATAAAGCCTTCAAATGATTGTTAATTAGTATATTTTTGTTATCAAATCTTTCACATAATAAGTCCCAGGCTACTTTATAATTTTTAGCACTAAATTCTATTGATTTTATCACCACAGACGCACTACCTTCGAGTGAGGAACGTAAGTAATGAAACTTATTTATTGGAGGAATCCCATCATTACTATTAATTACAGATTCAAACGTGTCCTTAAATTCCAACCAGTGCAAATAACTACCATCGAACGTAGGCAATTTAATCGTAGGTAGCTTTATAGGATTAGCCGAATGGGAATGGCAGCTACTACAATCCTCCACGGAGTTACTTTTCCCTTGACTATTACTGGGACGATTATCCAAAAGTTCCTGACAGATGGATATTAAACATAGAAACTGACTTTCTAAACCGTCCCTTTCCTTAATTTGCTCATTGGTATCTGTGTGTAATAAATCAATTTTATCTTGAATAGCCTCATACTCACTTAATAATATTTGCATTTTATTAATTCTTAGTTCTAATTCCCTGTATTTAACAGAAGGAATTTCCTTTAAACCTTGTGCAATACTAACATATTCAGAAAACTTAGTCAACCGTCCCTTTATAATACCTCTTTGTTTAATGAGGTTAGATAATTCTATCTTTTCATGGGCGATTGTTGGGGTTTTTGGTTCCGATACACTCATTTTGTCAAATAAAACTATTCACTTGGGCAAGCTCACAATAAAATAAATAAAATGTGCACTCAAACCTGTAGAAGGCGATGAGTAGCTCCAGATCCAGTCGCCGTCGAAAACAGCCCTCTAGTGGGCAGAAAGCTTTGGTTTGGCCGAGCGCACAGCTTAGCCAGCAGGTAGGCACCGCTTGGGAACCCGCAAGACAGCTCATGCACGCGTGCCGCGGAATAAGCGCAACCCTTCAAAAAGCGCGTCCCACAAGCTCACCCACAAGCTGTAATAAGCCGGCAATATGCTTTATGTATAGGTATAATATAAGCCTTTAACTTAGTTTTAGGGCGAAAATAATCTGAAATTAGGTTATAGCTTGCTAAGTTTAAAAGAATTAAAGTTTTCGTGCAGATAGGAAGGTCTAGAAAAATAGGAATAGCCAGTAGAATTCACAAATAAGTGTAGGTATTTGAAAATAAAATAACTGAAATTTATATTGTATGCACTTTAAGTAGGAATTTGCAACGAACTTTGAAATGATTTATGATTTGCAATTTTATTTATAAGCGTGCCGTAAGTATTAGGAAGTATTAGGATTATAAAGTTTGCTTAGCAAAACGGCCGCTGCGCAAAAGCGATTTGAATTGAAAGAATGACGGGTAAAGGAATTGAAAGATTTGATAGGTATTAGGAATGAGCTCACTTCCCTGGACTAGACCTTTAGATCACAACGACGTCCCCAAAGGCTCCAGAAGCAGCTTTCCTTGTCTCCTTGTCCGCGCCACGCCAACGGATTGCAAAGTCCAAAGTCCTTTCCTTTGTTCGTGAAAGGACGCTGCCAATTTTGAACTCGCCGACACGACGCGACACGGTATTTTTTATCGAGACGCGGTATTATTGTCCTGTCACGGTCGCCACTTTTGTTCGAAAACAAACTTAGTGCTTACTTACACTTTAAATTAGAAGATTTCAGGATAATACGCGCGTCGCGGGGAGACTATCAAATTACTCCTAGCGGAGATCGCAGGCAGACTGGTTGCCCACGCGCCGCGCGCCGCGCGCCTGCCGCGTTCCTCTCCGCCCGCTCCCCACCCCTTCCCCTCCGTTAGTGTTGAGCGTCGACATCGTTATTGTATAAAATATATATAATAGAGTTATAAACGTTAATAATCGGTCAGTTTTTTATTGAGTAGGAATTTATAGCCAACTACTTGATTCGATATCTATAAAAGCTTCTGATAAAATGCTATAATAGATGATTTATATAGATCAATAACTTTATACTGGTGCTAGGAAGCTGTATAGTCACCGTTATACTCAAGCAAAGTCTTCAAAATGGCTCGCGAAGTAGTTTTCAAACTTCTCTTAACAAGTCTGGAGATACTAGTAACTTCCAAAATTATATTAACTGTTAAATTAAGATCATTATGAATGTGGATGGATATACTGCTAGAGGAAGGCCAAGGAAAAGATGGATGGATTGTGTGAATGAGGATATGCGTGTGAAAGGAGTAAGTGCGGAGATGACGAGTGATAAGAGAAAATGGAAGAGAGAAACATGGTGTGCCGACCCCACCTAGTGGGATAAGGGCAGGAAAATGATGATGTTAAATTAAGATCCCCTAGCAGATGAGACAAAACAAGAACTCCTCTTATAAAAAAAAATCACATTAGTTTTATACCTTTAGTTAACCAAATTTACTCTCATCTACTTGTATCCCTTATCTACTCCAGTTAGGTCAGCACAACAAACTCTCAAATGCTCTGTAAATCTAAGACTGTGTTTAAATTAGACATAAACATAATATTTATTTGCTACTAGATGGCAGCACAGGTAAAATTAGTACGCGCTATCGTTGCGTTTTGAGCTTTACGCCGGTAATTTCAAGCAAACTAAAGCTTTTCAATTTTATAATATAAGTAAGAAGATAGCACACATAACACAACATATAATTTTAAGAATATGAATAAAAAATAGCTATGCTATTGAGAAAAAAGGACATGAAACATTAAATGCTTACCATTAAAATTATTAAACAAATCAAATTACCTACACCTTTCAACTTTATTATGATGTGTTCTACAGCAGCAAATTGGTTCCGACTCAGCATCGTATCTGCTGTTTTAGCAGCAGACGCTGTTATTCTGTCGGAACCACTTCCTCTAGTCATCAGACCAGAAATTTGTCAAAATGTATATCAAAATTTGTAATAGTACCCTCTTCCACAGGAAAAACCTCACAAATGCAGTCTCTGCTCCAAGTCGTTCCCGACGCCCGGGGACCTCAAGTCCCACATGTACGTGCACAGTGGCTCCTGGCCTTACAAGTGCCACATCTGCTCCCGAGGGTTCAGCAAGCACACAAATCTGAAGAACCATCTGTTTCTGCATACAGGTGAATAAAACGCTATTGTAACTGTTGAGAGTACGAGATCAACGATAAAATTTAAAAAATATTATAATGTTTGTGCTTCCATCACGTTTTACATAGACATAGATGTTGGACCTTTCGTCGAACCATCTTTGAGGCGCACTTTAAAACTTTTCACCACACTGGTTTGACAGGACTAGTAACACGCCTAGTAGTAATTATTTATCATTGCCATCGCTTGTGGCGTCTGCCTACGGTTGGTGATCCAATTTTTTTCTGATTAATTATAGTTTGATGGAACAATTGAGTCATTTAAAAGGAAATGTGATAATTTTATTAAGAAATTTATATTTCAATAGTGTAAAGTTTAATTTAATTTTTGTTTTATTTCAGCTAAACATCAGAGAAACAGTGCACGGGACGCCACTTGAGTTGCCACGAACTAAGGACAAATTAGCACTAGCGAGTATTTTGTAATCGCATAATATTTTTCCTCAAATATTATTGAGTTCATAGCGGAATTATTGTGGTGATGTATAATGCTGTTGGACTCAAACCCCATATTTAAATGTCCGTCCAGACGAATATAAAATATGATCTATTTACCTACATAATGTAAATTTAGTAAAAGTGTGATATTAGATAGTAGTTTAAAAGTAAGCGTTAATTTATTTTAATTATTTTTAGTTTTGTAATGGGTAAAATATTTTAAAGGGCTATCTGCTATGTATTTTATTTGAAAATAGGATTCTCATATACATCAAACCAATAAAACAGATATTCATTAATAACAGAAAACTATTAAATTTGGTTTGAGAGAGACGAAACCAGCATTATCCTAAATTCTAATTAAAATTAATATAGTATTTATGTTTGTTTATAAAACATATTACTAAAAAGTACCTTACAGTCATTGATTGCTTACAAATTGCAAAAAATACTACACTGCATATTTTCAACTACACAGTGTTGACATAGCTTTAGCCTGTAATAGTATTTTGAATCACATAATTGTGACTTTTTTGTATATAATATTTTAGACATAAGATCTACATAGAGTTATGTAGAATAGACTGTATATAACCAGGGTTATAATGTACTTACATTACGTACGTATATTGTGATTTCCGTTTCCGTCCAAATCTGTGTTTATTCGCTTAAATAAGTATTTTATGAATAAATTATGAACCTATTTATACCTACTGATAATCTTAATTTAATAAAGATTTACAATATATTTCGTTTCTCATTTATCCAAATTAGTTAAATCTCCTCTTGTTCAGTTGATCGGTAATAATTATGGTCTCAGTCTCCACTAGGTAAACATCGAATCTCCTCTATAAAAAAAGTTTTTTTTTCTTCACAAGGGAACTTTCTCGCAACGCGTGTCGCTAGAGATGTTGGGCGAAATCGGGCGACGTCGACCGAAAATGTATGCCAAGTCTGAAGAAATTGCGCGCGAAGATTGTGTTAGAAAACAGTCGCAAGACAAGATATTTGGTCAATCAATATCTCCTTACGTCGCCCGATTTCGCCCGATATTCTAGCGACATTTGTCGTGGGACATTTGTCCTAGTGAAAACGAGTTATAAACTTTCTTCTAATATGGTATATTCTAATAATTTAAAATAATATCTAAATGGAGAGTGAAGGGATAAGACTAAATAATATCCCACAAAGGGCCCACTTTAAATCATTCAATTATGTAGGCGTAATCTTTACTTCAATTTCGGCTAATAGTTTCTGCGTAGCCATTTAACATGATCTTGAAAACATTTGACCACCCATGGAAATAATAAGTAGGTATTTGTATAAAATATTACTGTAAAGGTTACCTATCCAGTTTTAGGGTTCCGTACCCGAAGGATGCATACGGGACCCTATTACTAAGACTCCATTGTCCGTTCGTCTGTAGGTACCTAGAGTTGAAAATTTCACAGTGTGTATTTCTATTGCCACTATAACAACAAATAATAAAAAGGGGCCATACAAGAAACATTTATGTAGGTACCTGATGGTACGGAACCCTTCGTATGCGAATTCGACTCGTATGTGACCGGTTTCATTTTAATTATTATCTTCACCACAGTAAGCGACTGACAAAGAGAGTAAGGTACAGAATTAATCTAAAGAACCTACTAGGTTTGGTTCTACGAGTATAATATCACTAAAGCAAAATTGTATATATTGGTCTGCATTTGTTTTGATCAGGAAGGCCGACGACGCATTAGGTCGAAAAATAGGAAAAACGGCGCGCAAAATCTGGAAAAGAGAAACACAAAACTATGAAAGTTGGCAAAATCAAAAGACGTTTTACTTAGTAGTGATACCGGCTGAAATGATATATATATTTTTTTTGACATTTGCCTACAATATTGTCTTCAATTATAATGTGGCTCATTAAAGCAATGAAGTCAAAACATTATTCTAAAATGCGACTTCCGAAGTCTACACTTTGCAACTTTTTATATTCCCCAGTCAATCGTACACCCCTAATTCACACTATAAACTCCATATAGAATCCAGTAGGCGTCTAACACGCAACGGCTGAGCCGATTTGCATAAAACAAGTTCAGCTGGAAGTATTAAGTCTTAATTGTGCTGCTGTGGAACGAGCTGTGTCCTGTGGGATGCTACATGCCCCTAGTGTGCGATAAAAGCAATTCTAACATTTTATTCAACTTTATTCGTAGTTTGTTTTTGATTGTAATTTATTTGATTGCGTTTTATTTGTTGGCGCTTAGGGGTTATTTATTTTTGAATTCTAATGGACACTAAGCGGTATCTAGATGAAATATTTTTATTTTCATCATTATCATCTCTAGCGGTTTCTGTAAGGGTATTCGCCCACTGATTCGGTCCGTTACCGGACCCTTATGCTGACATTTCTAGACCTTATGCCACAAGACGTCGTAAGAGACTCCGGCCGACATCCAAGTGTCGATGCTCGCGGAACGTCGAAACGCTGCGACTTTTGTATTCCTCGACAGTCATCCGACAACTTTTGCTTATTGAGGACGCGTGTCGCTCTGTGTTCCGCAAAATGGCAGTAGTGTGGCCCAACAAGCGACATCTAAGCACCACTGGGAAGTGTAAACATAGAAAATGCCGAGTGACATTATCCCGCAAAGTCGAAGAGACATACCACATAAATGTTCCTCGATATATCTCTGCATTATATCCCCTAAACGCAGCCTAACATGACAGTCGACAGTAAAAAGCCTGTCAGGCTTTCAGGCAGAACGATTTTGAGCAATGAACCATACAAAATGTAATTTACCTATGCTTTTCACAATAATCTACCAATAAATAGTTACCTAGTCTAAATGCACGAACTCAAGATTACAATAAAATAAATTTCTTCATTACAAACCAAAGTACTAGCTATAGCATGCTCTACAAAAAGTACATCGGTACAGAATACCTATTAGTTTTTGTCCACGAAATGGGAGCAGTACCCATCAGATAACATAACAAAACCCGTTGACGGTATCACAAAGGCGCCACCAACTCTCGATTACGCCTATGACAAAGCATTTTAGCCATATTGATCCAAACAATGTTCGGGCTTTATTAGATTTTTTGTACGAACCGATTTTGATAGCTTATTGTAAACGACTACTTTAACCTGGCCCCGCATTTGCCTCAATCTCCTCACTCAAACAGCTCAACTAAGATTAGCAGGTTGTGATGAACTCTTTGTAAACGACTTGTGTAAGAAGACCTCTAGGTTATTGTAAGATTTTTGCAGAGCCAGGTCGGGATATGGTGGTGGTTAGTGGTAGCCGACACACTGACTCCCGTGGTGCGATCTATGGCATTGTGCGCCCGCGCCGCTTCCAATTGTTGGTTTAATCGAGCTTTTTCAAGCCCCGTTTGAATTGAGTTCAGATGATCTGATACAAGTGAAATATTAAATGTGGAATGCTTAATTTACTCTATAGGTACGTGTACATAGAAGACGACTTCTTGAAGGTCCCGGTCAGTAGATTGAGAATACTCAAGATGAATTACTATAAAACTATAAATGGATTGTGTGGACTTGTGCAGATTGCTGATGATGATGATGATGATGAGAACGTTAGTTTAAATTCAAAAAGTTTCCAGTGAGTGATATTCTTACATTACACATTATCACGCTCGTAACTCTAATGGGGTGGCCAGAGCCACAAGTAATCATAGGAAAACTTGCAGCCACTCCTGATCCAAGTGATGACCAAGGATATGGTGACAGGTGATTAGTCCATCGCCCATATGGATGATCCATCATGTTGGAGAGGATAATTATTATCTCTTAGTCGAATCCTATGCTCGCGGAGAAAAGAGTAACAAGGTAAAACAAAAACTACAAAATCATATTGAAATAAGTTAAAATCTCCACCGACAACCTCGTTCCATAAATGAATCATGATGTTTCCAGAATCAAAAACAAAGCATAAATGTTATCAAAATTTTGCTTTTCTTTTTAGCTTCAAGTTCTATCAAGGCTTTTATGCTGGGACGGTGAACGACGGTGACTGTCCATTTCATCATCATCATCATCTTCCTGCCCTTATCTTAATCTATGTGGGGTCGGCACAGCATGATCCTTGGATGCTGTAAGAGTTTTGGCTAAGGTTTTTTATGACCGGCCGCCTGCCTGACTTCAACCCTCCTTGGGAATACTTGCTTATTGTATCTCATCATGTTGGAGGATACTTTTCCTTAGTCGACTTTTACGACATGCTCGGGGAGAAAAGCAGCTAGCTGGACGCATTCTATATTTTTTCTTTACTCCCAGTCCAGCAGAGAAGTTGTCTATAATAGTGAGCGGTAATCCTAGCTAGTCAAAGTTAGCATCACGACCATAGCAATGGCCGAACAAGTAACCCGATGATTTGCACGCCGTTTCGCTCACTCATTTCGAATGTTTAATAATCTCGATTAAAGTTACGATCGCTGCTTGAATTAATCGATAATTGTTCATAAATCATCGATGTTCGATTTGCACAAAGTATCTGGGTGCGAAGTGCAAAATTTATAGTTGGACTTGTGGAACTCCCCGCGACTTTGTCTGTGTTGAGATTTTTTTCATATAAACTTCACCTACCCGCTCCGGTAGTCTAGTGATAAAGACCACGCCTTCCAATCCTAAGGTTGTGGGTTCAAATCGCGCGATGCACCAATGGAGTTTTCTGTTCGAAAAAACGATGAACGAAAGCATCAGGAAACCGGCATGTTGTTGAACCAAATCGATTGAGTGTCGAGATTACGAAAGGATCCTTTTAGATGTACTTTAATTCCTTTCACCACACTGGTTTGAAAGAGCTAGTGACACGAATAGATATATCTTCTTGTTATGCCCTTTAGGAATTGAATTTCACGAATTTATTGTGCACCTTTACATCAAAAGAGGAATATACCCTCCAAGTTTCATGTTTCTATGACAACTTGTTTCCTGTGCGTTAATTGTCATACAGTCAGACAGTAACGTACGAGTTTTATTTATAGTTGGATGATACTACAAAGTGGCGTGTTAAGAGCACATAACTCGATTCTCACAATCTCAGTTTATTATAGTTGCCCGGGATCGGAAGGTGTCCTTAATTGTGTAACTTATTACTGCGGCGAGAAAGTATTTGCATTGCTTGATTGTGTTTATTCGTACATAATATTCGTATAATACTCAGGTGTACAGCCACTCGCTGATGTACAGGTACATTCCAATAGTACTGTATTAAAACGGTCGGATAAACACGTTTTAAATCTTTCAAAATGGTGGATGTTAGTTTCCCCACCAAAAATTTAATTAGAATTAGTACAATAATAAATACATAACTAAAACATAAAAACATTATTGTTTTTTCATTATTATTTAATATTTAGGTCAACATAGATTAATTTTTAACATCATCATCATCTCCCTGCCCTTATCCCACTTAAGTGGGGTCGGCACAACATGTTTTCCTCTTCCATTCCCCTCTATCAGCCGTCATTTCAGTATTCACTCCTTTCTTACTCATATCATCATTTACGCAATCCATCCATCTCTTCTTTGGTCTACCTCTACCCTTGTATCCATCCACTTTCATATCTAACATTCTTCTCGTCACATTATTCATTAATTTTTAACAAAATAATAAAAAATAAACTCAAGCAAACATAAACAAAAAAATTGGTAGAGCGATGTCGACACAAAAGATCTCTTTAGTTTTAGGTAAATAAACCTCACAACATTCGTTTTTACACTTTGATTTAACTATTAATACTACTTAAAAGTTCCATAAACATGTTATAAATAATAAAAATAAAAGTAAGTTTTAGGTTAAGCCCTGACGGTCAGTTTACATAAATTCTATCTCCAGTTTGGCTGAAATACATACGCCATACATTTTCTGAGAAAAAATAACGTTACTATTGAGTGGCAAATGAAAAAATAATAATAATAAAAAGCATAGACATAGGCACTATTTTCTTATATACTAATCTTCCATATTTCGCCCGTTAGTTTAATATTCGAACCAGGTAGTAGTCAAGTAATTTCAATTGGTAATAAAAAATCATGCCCGTTTTTTGCAAAATAGGCTACTCCATTTGCTATGATTCTGACATAATCTACCTTGACTCACTCACATCACCTATTTAAAAAAGGATTAACCACAAGCAAACATAGAGATAGGTATAATTTCGTCTATTGCTTCGAAACCACTATCGATAAGTGAAAAAAGGATTCAGTGTTGGCATAGGGCTGTCACAAAACCATAATGGACAAACTTATTTGAACCTTCGCCTAAAAATATAATATGGAAATAATGTAGGGATTGTTGTACTATATCATAATTATACATAATTATGTAGTTAGTAGGAATATTATTACTACTAATATTATAAATCTGAAAGTTTATTATATTGACACTGTTGCCCGACACTAATTCTACGTATCACGGGTTCCTGACATCCCTAACAAATCATTTGAAACCTCAAACTGGGCTAAAGAAGGCGCGTGCTACAGTTCACAGCCAAACCAATTCCACTGCAATCGAGAACAATCTTTGAACTGCACTAAACTGTTCCTTATTCCAAGACAATAGAAGCTAAAACTCCCTGGCAAGGGCAATATCGGTGTAATGATAGTCACCTCACGTTCCTGTAGTATTATTGTTTTGTTTGAAGCGATGATTTGCCAAAGTATTGTTTGCGTTTCAAGATTGAGCTGTTTAAAAATGATTTCTTGTAAATCATGTGCTTCTTTTGAACAGGATTGGAAAAAGCGAATTAGACCCGGTATACCCAGTTTATCAGCTTTGAGATGCATTTTTTACAGTTTAATGAGATTCCAATACAGGGACAAATACTTTCATGTCCTGTGTATTATTTTATTCTGGCGGGGTTACTGTCTCTTCTAATAATTTTGTCTTTGGCACTATGTTAAAAAAATAGAGAATATATTTTTACTATCCGTATAAAGGAATATTGAGAATAATCTATCATCGGTCGTCCGTTAGTTAAGAGCTGTCACCATGCATAGTTTTCGAAAAAAATATGTGGTACCAAATAAAAAAATGTTTTAACTTCCTTTCTGACATTCTTATATTCTTATTAATAGGTACAATGGTCTTCAACACATTCTTACTTATTTCTCAGTTAGTTATTAGGCTACCTACAAAGCTCAAAGAACTCGCAAGAATTCAAGACACCATACGAAAGGTGGCTTGCACAATGCTCTCAATTAACTCCCGAGTTCCATTCCTGTAGTAGTCCTATAAAAACATAGAGATCCTACCAATCTAACGTAATGCCGACGGTTGGCAGGTGCGGCCACACCTGTTGCGACCGTTAGCGATTCGGCGGTGACGTCACTAACCGAACGAACAAGTGTGGTCTTTGTTTCAAGGGATCTTTAGGGCGTAGTGGTAAGGGGGTTCTGAAGGTCGTTTGAACCTCTGTAGTTTGTGTGAAGTTTTATAGCTCACTAGCATTTGCCGTAGTTCCACACGCATGGTGCTTGCATGTATAAATAATACTCTAGGTGTTTTCAAATTTTCAGCCAAATCTGTTTAGCTGTTACGAAGATGAATAAGGAAAACAAACTCACACAAGAAACTTTCGCATTTATAATATAAGTGTGTTCACCTCTTACAATACATAATAATACATACTTACAGTACATAATACTACAACATCCAGACCCGGAAGAAATATTTGCAGAACATACAAACATTTCTCCCGTAGCGGGAATCGAACCAGAGCTTCCTGCGTCTCAGCCGAGCACTCGCTCGCCACGCCATCGAGGTCGTCATTAAAGTTCTTTTCGAAGCACAGAAGCACTAAAAATGGTCACCAATCCACGCCAGTCACACGTTGCATGACTTTAAACCCGCTCTATGACGACTGCGGTTTTATGAGAAACAATCTCAGATCAAATAAAAGAAAAGATGGAGCGCCACGAAAAACAAAAGTGAAGCCACAAAACCGTGCTCCTGCAAGTAAACATACATGCTCACGCTCACTCTTCTTTTATTTGATCTGAGGAAACAATACTCATTTTGCAAAAACATTGATCTACGTGCTTTTCGAAATATATTTTTGAACGGTCACCCATCTATGACTCGCGCTGAATATTGCTTTACTTTTATACCAGCTCCTTGATGAACGCGGTTTTTTGAAAACAAAATTTAGTTCATTCCGTTCACAAAACCATTGAGCTATACATTTCACGCAGCGCCATCTAGCCTCAAACTAAGCGAAAGAGCTTTTCGAACCACAGAAAGGCTTAAAACGGTCACCCTTAAAATGTTGTTCTGTTCCACGTATTACAGATAAAGGAATCAAAGAAACACAGCTCAGTTCACAAAAACATTGAGCCAATTCGCACGAGCAATAAACTTTATTAATCGCTAAAATGAATCTATTTCTATGGCGCTTTCTATTTTATTGTATTGAATTTGTTGTCGATACGGCTAATCTTCGAAGTTATTAATTCTGACAAGTGTATGTTCATTTTACACCTTTGAAAATGTTTTCTTAAGGTCACCGACCATAACTACGTTTCATAACCTGACCGTCGCCATCCCGGAACAAAAAAACCGCTGACTAAGCCGCGGGTTTCCTCATAATACTGGCATAGTCCACATAAATTTTTCGTTACAGAAAAATCCATTGGTACACGTCCTGATTTGAACCCACGACCTTAGGATTGGAAGGAGGGATCACTACCAACTAGACCACCAGTGCTCTAAGATCCTAACCTAGGAGTACAAATACAAGCGCTCGTGGCGTATCTTGCTTAGGCGTTCTTGATTGATCGTTAAAGTTAAGCAACGATATGCGCGGTCACAAATTGGGATGGGTGACTGCAAGTGGCATTACGAGCTGAGCGATTCCGTGCTTTGGAGGGCACGTTAAATTGTCGGTCCCAGCTTTTAAGTCGTAAAGCCACGACGGAGGCTTTGAGGGGGCTTGAAAACTCCGTCACAAGAGCTGGCCACTAGCTCATACGAACTTTTATCTAATTTATCATCATCATCATCATCAGCCTATAGCAGTCCACTGCTGGACATAGGCCTCCCCTAATGAGCGCCATCGCGCCCTATCTTTGGCTTGACGTATCCAGTTTCTGCCAGCAGCCTTTCGCAGATCGTCACTCCACCTAGCCGGAGGGCGTCCTACACTACGTTATCTAATTACAAGTTCTAAAGTAGCAAGACGATCTGAATGTAACGACTAGGGTCGAGACAGGTGCTGTGCGCACGCGCCGACCGTTAGCAGTAGAAAGTGCGCGACCGCGCCGGCACGCGAGTACTGTGACCATGCTTCTTGATATCCGATGGATAAAAGTAAAACAAAAATATAAAACGGCAAGATTTTGTAGTTTACCGTATCAATATTGTCATTATGTCGTTCTAACTACCTCTATTGAAGCGTTTGTGGCTGCTTCTCTCCCCGAGCATGTCGAAAAATTCGACTAAGGGATTGTATCCTATCATGCTGTGCCGACCCCACATAGAGTGGGATAAGGGCAGTAAGATGTTGATGATGACTGAAGCGTTCGTGGCGTAGCTTGCTTAGGCGTTCTTGATAAAGTTAAGCAACGATGTGCGCGGTCACAATTGAGATGGATGACCGCAAGTGGCATTACAAGCTGAGTGCTTCTGGGCTTCGGAAGGCACGATATACAATTAGTCACGGATTCTAAGTCGTTAAGCCATGACGGAGGCCTTAAGGCGGCCTAAAAACATACATACTACCTCGGTGGCGTGGCGGTATTGATTCTGACAGCTTTATTTGTATCTTGGTATTGTGGAACCGTGGTACTCGACAACTTGAGTCCCAACGACATGGATAATCCTAATGTGGTGTCAAGACTATGTAAGACTGCAGGGTGTCACTTCTTCAATGTAGCCGTAGGATGTTTTGTTATGGTACTCTTTCAGTATGAATTCTTGAGTGGAGACCGCAGCTCGGCAAACGTAATGTAGGACGCTCTCCAGCTAGGTGTAGTGGAATCTGCGCAGGGCTGGCAGAGACTGGATGTGTCAAACCGAAGATAGGGAGCAATGGCGCTCATGGGTGACCTTTGTCTGCTATGGGCTGATTTTATTTTATTCGGAAAACAAACAGTATTACAAACTAGATTAGGAAACAACTTAAAAAGACTAGGTACTTACCAATTAAATCTTTTCGCGTATAAAAAACCAAAAAGAGTTTCTTGACATAAAAAATAAGTAAGAAAATAACAGTTACGAAGAGAACATTTAGTTAAATAAATTTAGTAAATCTAACCAAACAGCTGAGGCACCGATTCAAACCAGTGTTTAGTAAGAGCGCGCTTTAAGTAAACGGTTTGATGATGATGATGATGACTCTCACTGAAATGTTTTCCAAATCATGGTCACCACAAACCTTACCAAACATATTCATGGTGATTAATGTGTAAGGAAATTTGACGGCTGCTGTTGTTTCACGAGCATCTACTTCTACTTAACTGCACGCCTTTTTGTGCTTCGAATGTGGAACAGTTGCTAATGTTGGTACCACTGTGATGGCATTAGCTGTCTAAGACCCAAGTGGATTGCTACAATTGTCTTTTAGTACATACATACATACAAACTATCACGCCTGTATTCTTAATGGGCAGAGCCACAAGTCATAAAAAAACTTGCAGCTATTTCTGATTAAAAAACCCAAGAATGAAGGTAATTCATTTTGGTGTACAATGAAATAATTTGATTTAAGTTCACTGTAATAGAACTGATTTGTTTACCTTCTGTTCATTGGCTCATTGCTTAGCGTCATGAAGTTCCCAACCTAGCTTCTACACATTCTGGTTTCTTCAAAAGCTTCTTCACAATTTCTGATCTTTTGCGCAGTGGATCGTATCGAAGACTTTTGTTTTCAGTTGCTTCGCTAATTAAAAAAAACATAGAATGCGTCCAGCTGCTTCTTTTCCGAAGCATGTCGTAAAAGACGACTAAGGGATAGTATCCTCTCCAACACGATGGACCATCTATATG
Organism: Scotopteryx bipunctaria; assembly: GCA_949320045.1. NCBI lineage: Eukaryota > Metazoa > Arthropoda > Insecta > Lepidoptera > Geometridae > Scotopteryx > Scotopteryx bipunctaria. Next base: position 2,741,576 of record OX439450.1, on the reverse strand, counting down.
GGCGATGATCTGATCACCTGTCACCAGCGTTCACCATATCCATTTTGTGACTTTTATAAGTGCAAATTTTTTTATGATGATTTGTCATTCTGCCAACTCCATTAAGGATACAGGAGTGATAATTATGTATGTATGTTTTGTTAATTAATCAGGTACCTTCCAAGCTACCGAAAAATTTCCCGGTTTTCGTAAGATTTAATTTGAAAGTGCATGTTGACAAAGCTAAGAGTTTTAAATTCGGTTTATTTCATTAGTACATTTTCATCAGCTGTCTTAACGATAACTATCTAATCCTAGTATATCCTCAGAGACAGACAGGCTTTAAGTTTATGCGGGTATAGAGGATCCCCGCAATTAAGTATCGGAAAGGAAGTGGGGACGGTTGGACCAACGGACGAAACTCCTTTGTGCTTTTAAAAGTCACCTGTTAACGATTTTTCGTACAATAAACTTTGTGGTTTGTGAAACTAAAGCGTGGTTTTTGAGTTGGGTGCCTCCATTTGAAAATATTGGTAAAGGCCTAAGACCGTAAAGTTATGAAATATAATAAAAAAATAAAAATAAAGTGTCGCAATTTCATACAGCGCCATCTAGTCCCAATTTAAGCAAAGCAAAACAGCCAGACCCGGAAGAAATATTTGCAGAATATACAAACATTTCTCCCGTAGCGGGAATTGAAGCCGCGTCTCTTGCGTCTCAGCCGAGCACTCGCCCGCCACACCACCGAGGTCGTCATAATGTTATTATAGTTTGTTTTTGTAAATAAATAAACGAATTATAAATACATAGGTGTTAATGATATAAAAACACATGAAAAATACTATCGTTATCACCCACTGAACAGTAAATTGTTTGTACGTATTCATCTAATATGTGATATTATCAGCCTTATTACATACACTTCAGTTATGGACATAATTTATGTAACTGTACAGAGACCTTTATTTTAACTTTTCCGTTGACAAACCGTAGTTTTGGGCGCTTGCGTTGCGCAGGTAGATCCAAGGTAGTAAACTACTGTACAATAAAATCAAATTAAATCTGTTGCACGATTCTTTTGTACCTAAAACGTAGCGTAGCTATTTTTTCCCCCGCTCGTGCCAGGACCACTAAATTTCCGTTCGTCACTGTCCGTCGAGTGATCTTCAGTTGGGTTCCTTCTCATGAAATTCATCTTTGAAGTATTTCTTTTGTAATTAGCCGGTATGCTATCCCACTTCTGAATAGCCTCACCCCTCTCCTTCCACGCATCCCTTTCTTAGTTAAGTCTCACTTTAGAAGTTTTTTTTGTAGTGCCGGTAGGTGGTGGCATATTAGTACAGAACCCTCAGCAAAATGAAGGGTTTATTCAAAGCATAGGCCAAAAAAACAAAAAGCAAGGTGCATTCGACCGCGGTGAATCCGAACACGCGACACCGTGACGGGTGCGGGTGCGACACGAATCAGGTAAACCATCGGCTTTTTATAATTTGATGACCGCCATAGTAACATGGCGGAAAACTCTGATTGCATGCACAATGAGGCAGGTGTTGGAACGATACTCGATATTTGCCCGGAATAAATTCTACTATCGGACAACGTTACGGATGGGAAGCCGTAAGACGACCTCGGAGACGCAAGAGGCGCGCGTTCTATTCTCGCGTCGGGAGAAATGTTTGCATGTTCTGCAAATATTTCTTCCGGGTCTAGATTTACAAAAAAGTATTCTATCAGCCATCTGGTTCCCATAGTAAAAGCTTTGCTTAGATTGTGGCTAGATGGCTCTGTGTACACAAATATTTATTTATTTATTTTTTAAGTGAAATGACAATGTTTCTAGTCGTGAAAGTTTCTCGATGGGTCATAACAAGCTAAATTAGTTACATTAGGACATTTATTTGAATCTCATTTGTATCAATTTCGTAACTATACATTTTCATACACACTTGGCAAATCATCAAAATAATCTGAAAAAAACTGGAGGTTTGTGAGTAAATGGTACTGAAAAATAGAGGTAGGTACCTGTCTTTACTAAGTAAGTAAAAATACAAAACTTTGGAGGTTTTCCAATTTTAATGTAAGATTAAAGTCACTGACGACAACTGCTTTTAGGGTACAAGGGCTTAAATCACCACAAAAACTCATAAAAAACTATCTAAGCAGCCTAGCATCATTGTCGGGTACAACGAAACGAGATCCATAATGATCTTTGAAACTGTAGCGTTTTTTGTTACTTGCTCGTGTAGATCTCTTAAGGCTCCACAACACTTTGACAATCCCGGCCAGTAATATAGGAATGCGATTTCTGCCCGGTTCCAATATTTTACTTTAGACGACGGATCGTTAATTATATGGCAATGTTGTTTTTGATAAAAAATGTATGGCACTTTATGACATTTTTTTTAAAGAGTTAGTTCAGTTATTATTTTAATTATATATTTTGACAAATTCGGTTTTCATATAGACTATTTATATGGGCGATGGGCTGATCACCTGTCACCATGGTTCAACATATCCATCTTGGTACTCTGAATTAGTGGCTTGCAGTGGCTGTTTTTTTATGACTACTTGTGGCTCTGCCCACCCAATTAGGGGTAAGGGCGTGATAATATTATACAATACATACAAAGCACGAAGTTTGCCGAAGTTTGGCGCACAATATATGTGATACTACTGTAGGTAGGTAAGTACTACTAATTCTCGAGTCTTACGTTTTTTCAAACCTGTAAGTATTACCGATCGGAATCATTGCAACAACCTTTCGTGCACTAAAATACCATAAAAATGTTCAAGGAATTAAATTAGAACTAAATATATTGCAACAAAAAACACATTCGTATCGAAGTCAATATCAATAGTGGAAAACCATCAATGCACCTTATGCTTCAAACATGTGTTGCCCATATGCTGATAATGTTACGTACTTCTACTTGATAATTCTACTTGCAACACCTTTTGTTCGTTTTTTACTGCCACCCTTTCGGGGAATGGTGCGAGGGCGCCAATTAGAATCCTTTTGTGCGGATATAGAATAGATTAGTCAGGTTTTATTGTAAGGATTACCTGTCAATGGGATGATAAAAAATCGGACCTTATGTTTTGGGCGGTTGACTATCAGAAGTGGGATGATCCTTTGATTAATTATTAGAAATTAAAATATTTTAGAAGCATTCCAAGATTTTCCAAGATTCCAATCTAGATCTTATCGATACAAAAGTGTTTATAAGGAAATACTAGCATCAACCCGCGACTTCGCTCGCTTGGTAGGTACTACCCGGATAAAAAGTACTTGGGTATGTGTTATTTCAAGTATAATCGATGTATACCAAGTTTCAAAAGATATATATTGACCGTTTCGGAATACATTCAGTAAACAAACATGAAAGCAAACTTTTGCATATTTACATAAAAAAATATACAAAAATAAAATTAGTTTATTTCAAGAACTTAAAATGTAGAATATGTATTCATAAACCCATATCACAAGTTAAACAATATAGAAAATACAAACCAGAAGAAAAAAATAACAGTACGATTAATTAGAGGAGCACTTTAAATCCTATCACCACACTGGTTCGAAAGAACTATTTCAAAAAGAAGAAGAAAAAAATGGAGAGATATCCAGTGATTTATATTAGTGTAATAACATAACGAGGTAAGAAAATCTCTTGTTCCTCAAAAAAACTCGAATCAATATTGTACGTACCTGCAACAATGTTAACCAGAAGTTCATTCGACAGGAAATTGTTTTGAGCAAAAAATAATATCAAACCGCATTTAGTTGCTTCCAATTCTCTTCACCACGGTGCATACGCATATCTCGATCAAAGCTCACAACCTTTCATTTCGATGCCCGTTGACGTTTGTGGTCTATAAGCTCAAACGCTCTTCAAAGAAAGCCAGCGATGTTCGCTTGGATGGTTTTGCTCTCGCGTCGTTTAGTATCGGAATGCAATCAGTGGTTGCTTTCTGCAATAAATTGTATGTTCGTGTGAATCCACCACGCCTCTTATACCGACCAATAATTATTTTATTAATATACAACACCTTTTCGCCTATTTTCCCCAAATGATTGAGTGTTCTACTAAATAAATTGTAAGAGGTCTTTTTTAATTGCTTCTGATTTTACTAAGAGATTCACACTTAGAAACTTACAACTAATACAAATATAATCTATAATATAAAAATGAATCGCAAAATGTGTTGGTAAGCGCATAACTCAACAACGCCTGGACCAATTTGGCCAAATCTTTTTTTAAAATGTTCGTTGAAGTTCAAGGATGGTTTTTACGGCGAGAAAAATTAGAATTATATTTTTCATCCGGGTACCACGTGAGCGAAGCCGCGGGCGGCAGCTAGTTTACAAAATAAAAAAGTAACAGTCGGGCTATCTAAAGACCTCACCTAAACCAGCTCATCAGACGGTGGAAGCGTGCCCAAGACGCTGGCCGCATTGCCACGCTGAATCGCAATACTGATCCGTTGAGCCAAATAAGAAACAACTCTTGGATCGCGCATCGCTTCGACCAGACGCCCTGAAAGAATTTTACAAACAAAGTTTTTATAGGGTCTTGACCCCAAAAGTCTCAAATACAAATGCCCCGTCGGTTCTACACATAAAGCTACTAAAAACTTCTACTTAAAGTAAGGGTGTAAAATATCACCTCTAATCACATATTTTTAGAGTTCCGTACCCGAAGAATGCTAACGGGAACCTATTGCAAAGCCTCCGCTGTCCGTCCTTCTCTCCGTCTATGCGTCCGTCTGTCAGCGGGCTGTATCCTATGAACCGTAATAGGTAGAGAGTTGAAAATTTACAGTGTGTATTTCTGTTGCCACTGTAACAACAAATAATAAAATAATAATAAAAAGCGTAAAAAGATTTTTCAATTACTTACATAGAGTAAAAGTCATATTAAAAAGGACATTTGTACGACAGTACGGAACCCTTCGTGTGCGAATTCGACTCGCCGATTCGACAACTTAACCGGTTTTTGAATATTGTCATAACAAGACAACGACTTTGAAATATGAATATGGTAGAAATTAAATTAGTAAATCTTCTTTCTAAATGCACATCACAAAGTTAATTAAAGTTGATTAGCTATTTAATTACACAACCAAACAGAGTTCAGTAGTAGCTAGCATTAATGCGAACATACTCATAAACAAACTCCAAAATTACCTTCAAATTGGGTTGTTCATTTAGTTTTGATGTTGCGTAAATGCAGTGTACTTTGACAGACTGTATTCAGGTACACTGTCCACTAAATCATCACTACGTGATTAGTACTTAGGTACTTACATAGCTCATACATGTTACATATTATCACACCCGTATCCCTAAGTAGGATCACTAGTTATTTCGAACCAGTGTGGTGAAAGGAACCTCACAGAAGCTCTTGACAAAAATGTTTTCTAAATTTTCCTCTAACTCGAATTTTCACTATGATTTTCTTTACCATTTAAGATATACTATCAATGATAATAATAATTATCTTTATTAACGCCTCAGTGCAAAGCGTACCTAAGTACCATGATCGATTTCGTATGAAAATAGCTTTAATTATTGAACAGTCGCCTACGCTTGTAAAACCGGACTAAATACTTCGGTTATCGGACCATGAGATAATGATTTATTGGTTTACTTTGAAGACTGGAGTAAAGAGAGAGAGTTACCATACTGATAACGAGTTGATGAGGGTAGCCATCAAATGCTGACTGATAGGTTGCTATTAAAAAAAATAATTTAAACAATCAAAACAATTCAGTTTTTCTAAAATACCAAAACTCTACTACATATAACAACAGTGTCACTGTAGGCATAATTTCTGACCATAGATACATTAGGATTCCCTGTATCATAGAAATCAGAAACTACGAATAGGTACCATGGTACCAAAACACCCAGACTCGGAAGGAATATTTAAACTTTTCTTCCTCAGCGGGAATCGAACCAGCGCCTCTTGCGTCTGAGCCAAGCAATCGCCCGCCACGCCGCCAAAGCCGTTAAACTATCAGCCTTATCAGACGCCACAGAACAAATAAAAAGTAAGTAAGTTCGAATGACCTAGTGGCCAGCTCTTATGACGAAGTTTTTAGGCCACCTAAAGGCCTCCGTCATGGCTTAACGACTTAAAAGCCGGGACCGACAATTTAACAGAACAAATAATAGCTCTAAATTTAAGATGCATACGTTCGCATGGATTCTATCTTAACTCATCCTGCACACAAACATAGTCTACGTCTACAGGATAATTATGCAGACATCTAATAAGTATTCAGAAATAATATAAGACAATGAACTTTGTTGAAACCCGAAACAATTTTCTTTTTTCCGGCTTCAAAAAATGTGGTTTAGTTTAGTTTGACGACATTACTTTAAAAATAATAACCATTAAAGATAAATTCACATAACTTCAAAGAATTTGAAATGATTTCAAAACATCATCGTCATCATCATCATTTCAGCCCGTCTCCGCCCACTGCTGGGCATAGGCCTCCTCTTTACTACGCCATTCTCTCCGATCCCTCGCGAATTTCATCCACTGATTCCCGGCTATGTTCACGATGTCATTCGACCATCGGGCGGGTGGTCTGCCTCTTGGCCGTTGAGCGTGTCGGGGCCACCATTCAGTGATCGCCTTCGACCATCTTCCGTCGTCCCTTCTAGCCAAGTGCCCTGCCCATCTCCACTTCAGTCTCGCGATCCGCATACCCACGTCCAAGACCTTTGTAAAAATTTCAAAACAAGTGAAAAAAAATATAATCAATGGTTTTAAATAGCAAACCAAAATATTTTTACATCATCTCCCTGCTTTCAACCCATTTGTGTGCGATATCACTATCATATTCTTGATTTTAAAGCAATTAAATTATCCTGGTGTACATTCAAGTAACTTTTTACCATAATTTAAGATGAACCCTAAATCGAGACTTTTATTTTTACTCCTTGGACATTGATCTCCCATAAAACGAGACAGCTCTATACCGCCAAAAATAAATCAATTACATCACAAATCAATCTTGTTAACTGAGTCAATTATTGTAACGGTCAGACCACCCAATATAATAAATTAAGACAACTACTTTCATTCGATTTCAAGCTTAGTCGTTACTGTAATTAATCAACCGTTTCGTATTGTAAAACTTGCTCCACTGACTGTTTGGTTGGATATCTTTAGGATCCCTGCCCGTTCCATACCAGAATCTTCCCTTCCAAGCAGAAAAGAGCAAAGCAAAAAAGTCAAGAAAACTCCTACAAAGCTTTACTGCCGAAAATAGGACGCAATGGCGCTCCTTAGGGAAGGCCTATGTCTAGCACTCTATCTATCTAGTCGTGTCACTAGTTCTTTCGAACCAGTGTGGTGAAAGGATTTAAAGTGCACCTTGTCATCCTTTCGTACACTTGACACATATTTTCGAACTTTTTAGGTTTATGACAAGCCGGTTTCCTCACGATGTTTTCGTTCACCGTTTGGTATAGCGCAAGTATTTTTTTCGTAAGAAAAATCAGTTGGTGTAAGACCTGATTTGTACCCATAACCTTAGAATTAGAAGCCGGGGTCACTACCTACCATTAGACCATCAGAGCTTCATCACCATATCACCATCACATAGCAGTCCAATACTACCAGGTGGATGGTTATCATGTAGGAGGATTCAGTTTTGACCTTTTTTTGAGACAAGTGGTATGATAATAACGCAAAAAATCCTTATACCGAACTATAAGAGACTATATTAGATAACTATAATGAAAACAAAAAGTATCTACCTGAATTAAAAGGTACAGAGAAGTGCGTGTTTTTGTTTGCGAACAGTGAAATCAATGTTCACATTTATTATTTTCATTTACCAAATATACATTTACAATATAAATATCTACTCGGTATACATTCAAATAAATACTGTAAATAAATCGATGTCTTACTTAATAAACCTAAAAACAGAAATACTTGGCATATTGAACTTGTTTTCTAAAAAACATCAATCATATTGATTAAAATAACCCATAAGAATCAAAATTGTAATTCGATTAATAGTTTTCGTTCAAACAATATTTATACATCAAAGCTGCCGATATCAATCAAAGAGTTTTTGGAAAACTTCAATAATTATTTTTGAATTAAAGTAAATTATTTTGGCTCGTGTCCATCATAAAATAGATAAATGCCAAATTTACTGCTTTTAATTTTTATTAGAATGAGCAAATTTTTGTTAAATTGAGACTTGCTTGAGTGATGTGAGACTGTCTAATAGTCACACAGACAGTTCTGACGCCACATTAGGATTCCATAGGTCATCCATCAGAAATGACGAGTACCACAACACCCAGATCAAAAAATATGTATTCACAGAACATGCAAAAATTTCTCCCATCGTCGGTCTCGTCGCAGGAATCGAACCCGCACCTCTTGCTTCTCAGCAAAGTATTCACCTGTCACACCAGCGTGGCTAGCTTGAGGCTATTTATTCATTTGTTGCATGTTTTATTCCAAGCTTCCTTGAAACCCACACCATATTTTACACATTCCAAGAGTAACTGATTCTAGACATTTCACAACTAATAATTTTCTCCTATTAAATACTAGAACAGGCCCGTTGACAGCGGCTGTATCGTAAACCACGGGCAACGATATTTTACAAACAGAATCAAAATTATTCCTCCATGTGGACGGGCGTGGTGCCCACAATATTGTTGGATCTCACCTGCCATTTGGTCAATGTGACTTGGTGCAAGACACAAACTTACTAACATAAATTTTAAAGCTATTTGTTTGTATAATTGCATAAATAGCCTACTGACTGACCGAGCAGCATTGCAAGGCTTCCTTTCAAGTGCTCGCTTAGTCAGTGTAGTGTTTGTGCTAATCTTCTTATATTATAAGAATCTTTGTCCTGACTGACTGACTGACTGACTGACTGACTGACTGACAGACAACGCACAGCCTAAACCGCTAAACGTAGAGACTTGAAATTTTCAGTGTAGGTAAACCTTGGTACGTAGGGGTGTACTAAGAAGGGATTTTTCAAAATTCAACCTCTAAAAGGGTGAAAAGGGATGAAAACCTGGAATCAATTTTTGGTCTAAAACTGCACATAACCTATATCAAACTAAAGAGCCGATTTTTCTCATTTAGTTGATGTCATAATTACCTGCACATTCTTTATTTTTGGCATGTTTTTCATGAAAAATAGAATACTTTTATTTTGACATATGACAGCGATGATACCAAAGATTAGTAATAGATGATACAAAACATTATGTAAAAGGAACTGTCAATGTCAAATTACCTGTGAAAGGAAGCATAAATGAATACTGGTCTAATAAGTTTCCAATCTTGATTATTCATGGAGTTCTAACGTAATTCTACGTCTGAAAACTAGATGTCACTGCTTTAAATTCTGCTCGCTGCTAATTCTGATCAAATTTTGACGCGCTATCGTTGCGTTTTGAAAAGTTTACCTTAACCATGGGCGCCGGCAAGGGGGTGCCAGAGGGTGCACTTGCACCCCTTGGGAATCTCGGGATCAACAGGAATTATTAAAACTGTATTGTGCTTTCTCTGTTAAGTTCATCCCATTTATGCTGGTGCCATCTGGTGTAGAGTAGCGGTACTTTAAAGGGTGCGTTCAGAGAAGTAATGGAAATCGATTAATATCGATCCCGGTACTCCTGGCCCACCAATTTAGAATTTTTAAATTTCGATCGTCGTGAACAAATATGTGTGAGCCGTGACGACTGGGTACCTATATAATAAATTCATAATGAATAGTCAAAAATTTGTAAATGTCTCGAACATTCGGACTAAAATTTCATCTTTTTATTAACAATCATATACGGCAAAGATTGTAAGAAAACTAAAATCTGCACCACCTGGAAATTATTTCTGCCGGCGCCCATGACCTTAACTCTCAAAATTTTTACTAAATTCACCGAAATTTCTTAATTTTTAGATTTAGGTATGTTTGTTACTCTTTCACGCAAAAACTACGGAATATACTTACATACCATTATTCATATTCGTTCGCTAAAGTTAGCCATTGCTTAAAGTTAGCCCTGTTACTGTTTGTCATTATGAAATGGTAAGAGATGGCAATACTTTAGTCATCGTTTAGCGTACACTATATTATAATGAATAATGAGGATAGTAGGTACCTACGTGTGCTGGAATGGGACATAGGGTATTTTTTATCTGGGTACCGCGTGAGCGAAGCCGCGGGCGGCTGCTAGTACATTATAATAGTCTCGAGCAAGCGAGAAGTAAAGCGGTGCGCCAGTAATACGAGACCCGTGGGCGAGGGTAGACGTGCGCTTGTAGGTTCTAATTACCGCTTGTTGTCAAGCCTGTGGAATTTAGGTATCTTCAACACGTCTACCTATTATAGGTTAGGGAGTTTTACAGTCAGGACATGGCTCACCCGAGGTGAACGCGCAAACTGCTAGCGAGGCCCGTTCAAAGCGAACACTTGCTTCAAACGGCAGCCTCTGCTTAGTCAGTCAATACGCAGAATCACGGATACCTAAATGGTGAACTGGGCGAACGAAGCCTTTAGAATTATGCATAAGCTTTATAAAATAAGTACAAAAAACATATAAAGCAAACAAAACATCGAGGTATAAATTAAAGCGGACGACATCCACGTCACGATAAACTCGCCTGCAGGCGTTTTTATGATGCGGCTCCCCATCATTCATCAGAGAACCCTCTTGTTTCGACCATCCCCGGCTATCTCATCATCAAACCACCTGATGATGTCAGATCCCTCCGTAGACCAAGATACGTTCTGGTAGATCTGTAAATATTTCTTCCAGGTCTGGGTGTTGTGGTACTCGTAGTTTCTGATACCCACGACACAGGGAATCCTAGTGTGGGGTCAGGACTATGTATGCGACTGTTATTGGGTGTTTTTTATTTATTATTATAATTATTCTACACTCTCTAAGTTGAAGACTCGTGGCAAACAACAAGCCCGCGGGCAGACAACACCTGAGCTGATCTATAGCTACAACGGTATTCCTGGCCAAATTGTTACTTGCAATAATGTTTTAGTTTAAATAGCTGCATATTTGTATTTCCTTCTAGTCACCTGCAAAATGTTCCGTTTTTAGGGTTCCGTACCCGAAGGGTGCCAACGGGACCCTATAAATAAGCCACTACTATCCGTCCAGCTATCCGTCCGTCCGTCCGTCTGTCCGTTTGTCAGCAGGCTGTATCCCATGAAGCGTAATAGGTAGAGGGTTTTAATTTTCACAAATAATGTATTTCTATTGCCGCTATAACAACATCATAACAAAAATGGGCCCCATACAAAAAATATTTATAATGTATTCGTGTGTAAATTCGACTCGCACTTGACCGGTTTTATTACTAAAGTTCAGACTATTCTTGGAAACAAAAAAAATATAATTCTATTTGGACTGTATTTTTCTATGCTCGACGTAACAAGGTTGCTATGATAATGAACTCGTTGGTAAAATATTGGAACAAGGCATTATTTAGATCTCTCTCGTGATGAGGCCACATTATTGGGTTAATATGGCGATATTTGCGTTGCGAGACAAAATTAAGCGTAGAAAACACAAAATGCATCACAAGATAACGATTTAGTGTAAGAATGGAGCCTTTGAAGCGCACTTCGAAACTTATCGCCACACTGGTTCGAAGGAACACGACCACGTGTTAGTTAGAGGATACACAAAACCTATTCTACAAATTTTGATCTCTTAAAAGTCGATGATCATTCGAGGTACAGAAAAGATATTCATAAAGTAAAATACGAAAAAAATAGGATATTATTATAAACCTTGTCGTGGTCTAGTTGGTAGTGTAGTGTAGTATACTTCCAACCCTAAGGTAGTGGGTTTAAACCCAGCCGTGTACCAATGGATTTTTCTGTGCGCTATATAAGAGTACTCTCAAACGGCGAAGGAAAACATCGTGAGGAAACCCGCGGCTTACAGCTCCGCACGTATTGACCATGTCTTTCCTGCGGACAAAGCTGACTAAGCTGAGAGGATGGAAGTTTATTTACCTAAAACTAAAGTGGTTTCATTGTAATAGTGAAAAATACGCGACGGGTGTTTGGTTGAAGAATAAATAAATAACACCCAACAGTCACATACATAGTCCTGACCCCACACTAGGATTCCCTGTGTCGTGGGTATCAGAAACTACGAGTACCATGGTACCACAACACCCAGACCCGGAACAAATATTTACAGATTATGCAAACATTTCTTCCGCAGCGGGAATCGAACCCGCGTGCCGAGCAATCGCCCGCCACGCCACCGAGGCCGTTATACGCCGTCATACGTAATAAGCTAGTCTACACTATCTGCGCTTCAGCGTACAGTCAGCCTGTTCAAGCACAGTACTTCATATTGCGTCAATACAAAACATCTGTTGCAAGCCGGTAAAAAACAGTAATAAATACTCACCGAATGCTCCTAGCTATTACGGTAAACCGCCATTTCGTTTGACGATACGATTTTTTTATTATTCACAATGAATAGTTATTATGGATGAAAGATATTCGCCGGTTGCGCACGCGCCGCGAGTTAGAATTATTTTGGAATGCATGTACCAGATGTTATCAATGGCGTTATTCAATTTATTGGATGCTGTTATTACAGTGTTTTATGAGATGAGCAGTATACTTTTGATTTTAATGTTGATAACATTAATTTATTAATACTAGTAGTTTGACCCAAACTAAGAATCCGCAAGATTTGCGTTCACGTCCTAAAGTTTCTTGTACCTACTTACACAATTTGTTTATGATATATTATCTACCTCACTTTTCTTGAAGTGTTTCGTCGTATTTTCGAACCGTCATAGCTTCGGTCCAGATATAGCTAGAAAGCTTAAATTTTCAGAATAAGATTTTATTAGCAGAGTTATCAAACACACCAAGTATAAATTATCTAACTATTATGGTTTCAGATTTATTGACATCTGAAATAAGTCGATTTCGTGACTGACTCTCTCACTGATGGTCATCAAAACCTCAAATAGTCATCAAATGGTTTACCTAGTGTTATATTAAGAGGCTATAGTCTTACAACCTTTTCGTTAAGATATACAAAAAACAGGAATAACGTATCAAAGGTTATCAGATTGTCTTAACATTTAGTATTAAGATTTTTTTATAAACTGAATTTCCAACATGACGCGCCGTACGTATAGCTCGAACAACAGAATAACCACATAACAGCTTATACTACAGTTGAGGAGTCTGTAGTAGTTGGCACCACCAATGGAACGATGACATCGTAAGGTCGCGGGTGACCGGTGAGTAGGGCTGAACTAAATCGTTTGTACTGGAAGCATATTGGGGATGCGTAATAATATACAGTGGACTATTATAAGCTGATAATGAAATTTCATACATAAAAACTCACTATAAATGCATTGTTCACTACCAATATGTGCATTTTTCTAAAATTTAGCTCAAATTGAGACCATAACAAATCCAAAACATTTTCGTAACAAAATTCCAACAATTTTAATTGAACCAATACCGTTTCCACGTTTCATTTTAATTGGTAACTGCTCTAAATTATTGCCCGAGTCTTTATTGCTTCGCCAACCTCATAAATAAGGAAAAATAAAGTCTTCATTCTTTGGTGAAACTTCTACCTAATTCGGGCTATCAAAGCGTTGTTTCGTGAGCTTTATAAATTGCTGCCTCTAGCCATACTAAGTGACCGGATACTGTACGTATCTCGATCGTCACACCCTGAAACAATCTCTAAATCTATATTACTAAGTTCTAATTTACCTTGGGTGGTATATTGATTTGCATTCTCGAATTCATTGACTAGAATTAAGGTAGTTTCCGATCACAACGCAATAACAATATCGCCTGAAGGTGCGTCTTGTTTATTATGAGTCGCTTCCTTTTAAATTTTATTATGGTTTTCGGGAGTTCTAGGAATTAATGGTTTGCTTGTGGCAGTTGTCTTCATCTATGATGATAAAGCCGTTTAAAAGTCAACGATTATCGAATTATATTCATTTCTATTCATCTAGTGACCGGTCCTGGGCAAGAGCACATGATTGGCTATTGGTTTTTACACTGATGATGATGATGAATGACAAAATAAACAGGAATAAAATAAAACCCGCCATAAATCCAGACTCCACGTTCGGAAACAAACATTTTATTCCTTCCATTCCATAATCAACAGAAGCTTTATTCATTACTAATAATTTCAGAACTACCCTCATTCAATTTTGAAATCCTATTCCGCCGTAATAAGATCGATTATAGGTTGTAACTTTTCGACTGTCAATACTACATGTATCGACGAATAATAACTACCCTCGAGATTTCTTGAACACAATTGCAAGCTTTGTGTCCCTTTAATAAGATTTATAATCGATTGGCTGTGCTGACGGAAGGTGTTCGGTAGCAGGCTTCTCTTATAATTTTAATGTGGCCAGTAAATTGCATGCGATGATGAAACCAACCTCGGTGGCTGTCACGTAACGTCATAATGAAGCCCTCCCAATAATTATAGGCAAGTAAAATCCCATGCGGGAGAGGATTAAGGTATACCTACTAGTAGATCATAGAAATAATACGTTTTAAAACAATAAATTAAACCGTCTTCAATTCAAATAAAAAACTAAGGCCTTTTACCATCTATAGTAGATGATTTGTACAGCATCAGGAGGCCACTTTTACCTTCACAGACGGGACGCTGTAGTGCCTGGGACGAATTAAGATGGAGTAGGCTTGCCCAGCACCTATTCCATCCTCTGAGCTTAGTCGGCCTTGTCCACAGGAAAGACATGGTCAATACGTGCGGAGCTGACTAAGCCGCGAGTTTCCTCACGATATTTTCCTTTACCGTTTGAGAGTACTAGTATAGCGCACATAAATTTTTCGCAAAGAAAAATCCATTGGTACACGACTGGATTTGAACCCACAACCTTAGGATCGGAACGCGGGGTCACTACCAACTAGATCACCGGTGCTCTCAAATTCAAATAAAATTTGTTATAATTTTTCCGAACAAAAAATGCATTGGTGCACTACTGGATTTAAGCCTCAGCTGTCTGTCTGCCCGTCCGTCCGTCTGTCAGTGACTGTATCTCATGAACCGTAATAGGTAGAGAGTTGAAATTTTCAGTGTGTATTTATATTGCCGCTATAACAACAAATAATAAAAACTAAAAAAAATTAAAGACAAACAAGAAACATTTTTTAATGTACGATGATACGGCACCCTTTGTGTGCGAATTCGACTCCCACTTGACAGGTTTTTTCTAAATTCTTTGAATCGTTTTTTTAGACGAATTATTTAATACCTCTCTGTACTCAAAACTCGTTCTGTCATGCCATTCATACAAGGTTTGATAACTCGGATATTGAATAGATGGTATCGATAGATTTTTGATTAGTCGACTACAGCGGATGTAAGCTTCCACTCCGTAAAGCGACGACCATAATTTACGTACGTAATGTATTAGAGCAAAGTATATGAGTAATAATAGTACACTTCTTTCCTGAACTGGGAGTAAAGAAAAAACATAGAATGCGTCCAGCTGCTTCTCTCCCCGAGCATGTCGTAAAAGTCGACTAAGGGGTAGTATCCTCTCCAACATACAACAAGCAAGTATTTCCAAGGAGGGTTGACGTCAGGCAGGCGGCCGGTCATAAAACACCTTAGCCAAAACTTACAGCAGAACCCGACCGAAAGCCGACCCCACATAGAGTGGGATAAAGGCAGGAAGATGATGATGGATAAGAGACGCACAAGACCAAAGTATGTATACTATTATATTATCACGCCCGAATCCCTAATGGGGTGGGCAGAGCCACAGGAAATCATAAGAAAACTTGCAGCCACTCCTGAGTCAAAGTCCCAAGATGGATATGGTGAACCATGGTGACAGGTTATCAGCCCATAGCCCATATAGATGGTCCGTCATGTTAGGGATGTATGTTAGCCCCTTAGTCGGCTTTTACGACATGTTAAGGGAGAGAAGCAGCTTGAATCATTCTGTCTTTTTTTTACTCCCAGCAGAAAAATAACAAGACCAAGGAAGCTGGCTAAATCCAAAGAAGAGGAATTAGATCCTGGATATCATCGAGTAGGTGATGCTAGGCTGAAGTGATGATATACCCGAGTCTCTTGTTCCTTCGAACCAGCAGTGTGGTCAAATATCAGTAGTGTATTTCCCACAATGTTTTCGTACCTTTTATGTTCTTTGATATGAACAGTGAAGTCCTAAACAAATCGAAGACGTGTTCACAAGAGCAAAAAATAGCATAATAATATTATGTACCTACTTCAGGCACACTTAATTTTTTTTACTATCTAAGACCTTTTACCATAGATGATTTATGCAGGAGACAACTTTTACCTTCACAAACGGGACGCTGTAGTGCCTGAGACGAATCAAAATGGAATAGGCTTGCCCAGCACCTATTCTATCCTCTCAGCTTAGTCGGCCTTGTCCAAAGGAAAGACATGGTCAATACCATGCTGAACTGACTTAGTCGCGGGTTTCCTCACGATGTTTTCCTTCAACGTTTGAGAACTGGTATAGCGCACGTAAATTTTTCGCATAGAAAAATGCATTGGTATTATTGTATGCACGACCGGATTTGAACCCACGACCTTAGGATTGAAAGGCGGGGTCGCTACAAACGAGACCACCAGTGCTCTCATTATTAAAATTAATAATGAGACCATAATCTTTTTCATACACTTCTTTGAAGTATCTTTATTTTTTTCCCTTCGGTCACCGCTTTTTTACGAATGGCTAAAGATTAAAGCGTGGAATTAAGAATGAAGACTTTAATAATAGAAGGCAAAAATGCTTTTAACTTGACTCTATTGTTTTGTTAATACGATATTTTTTGCAAATTGTTTAATACGTTTATTTATTAATCATAACTCCTAGAGATATGTTGCTGAAGGAGACGGAAGGGTATAAGAATAATAAGTTATTATAAATTATAAAAGAGAGATTATACTTTTAATCATTAATTAAAATGTAAAAATAATGTTACGATGTTTGGAGGGTAGTTGGAGCACTATTTCTGGTGATAGGGACCTTCTGATCCTAAGGTTCTTTATAACGTTTGGGAAAATGGAAGGCAATCGCCTCATTTTTCAACTTTTCCGAGATTTTGAAATCAAACTTGAAAATACTTTATTTCTTAAAATCACTGGGATCATTTGTACAAGTGTTATAGATTACTTTCCTTACATAATAATGCACACGTGAGTTATCAAACAGGACAATCTGTGTTGAGGTATGATCGGCCATTGACTCAGGCCTACCGAAAGAACCAGTAGAACCAGCAAGAAAGCCCAAACTTGACTTCGCCAACGATAATGGCTATAATCATGTAAATATCCTCAACAATAAACACCATGAGCTTAAAAAACATAAATTCCCCATAAGTTTGCACGGGGTGAACTCATAAATACAAATTGGTGTCTTATACGTACTAACGACTGTTCCCGACTTTACCTCAGCCTACTAATATTATAAGACGAAAGTTTGTGTGTTTGTGGTTAATACGGACTGTTTGGATTAAACAGAATGGATATAGTTTTGTGATCTGAAATATCATGCTACTCTTTGCCAGACAAGGTGAAAGAAAACATCGTGAGGAAATCCGGCTCAGCACGTATTGACCATGTCTATTCTATGGATAATGCCGACTACGCTGAGAGGATGGTATAAGTACTAGGCAATTATTCTCCATCCAAAATTGTCCTGGACACTACAGCGTCCCATTAGTGAAGGTAGAAGTTGCCTCCTGATGCTGTATAAATCATGTAATAGAGAAATATCTTAGTTTACTCTTTGTCCGGGTACTAAGCGAACAAGCCGCATGCAAAAGTTAGACCATTATTAGTGTATTGTATAATATGGTAACTGGTTAACAGTATCTTTGAATAATTTTCTGTTCATTGTTTTTTTCTTATTCGATAAATACATTTTCATTTCCTTTTTTCATTTTTAAATAAAAAATAGCCATTGTAGAAAAAAAAAGATTATTTTAATACTATTCTACGTTCAGAACTTGCTCTATTTTTAACATTGTCTTTCAAAACTCTACTCCTTACTAAACCAGCACCCAATCTAATCGGATCGTATTACACCCTAACCAAACCCGGGTTCATTACAGTAATGGTGTAATAATGAGATGATGGCCGTTGTGAAATTGCTTTTCAATATTTTGAAATTAATTTTTAATTCATACGAGTATTTATGGGTTCAGTAGTAAAAGATATTGCACATACTTGAAAAGTTTGCAGAATTTTGTTATACAATATTATATGTTGGTGTATTTATTGTGTATAAAAAATTAAGTAAGTTCGTATGAGCTAGTGGCCAACTCTAGTAAAGGATTTTTTAGGCCGCCTAAAGGCCTCCGTCGTGGCATAACGAGTTAAGAGCCGGGACCGACAATTTAACGTGCCCTCCGAAGCACGGAAGCGTTCAGCTCGTAATGCCACTTGCGGTCACCCATCCCAATTATGACCACGCACAACGTTGATTAACTTCAACGATCAATCAAGAACGTCTAAGCAAGCTACGCCACGAGCGCTTCAAATGGAAAATAATAATAATAATAACACCCAACAGTCACATACATAGTCCTGACCCCACACTAGGATTCCCTGTGTCGTGGGTATCAGAAACTACGAGTACCATGGTACCACAACACCCAGACACGGAAGAAATATTTGCAGAACATGCAAACATTTCTTCCGCAGCGGGAATCGAACCCGCGCCTCTTGCGTCTCCGCCGAGCAATCACCCGCCACGCCACCGAGGCCGTCAAATGGCGAATGATGATGATGTGCTGCATAAATAAAAATATAACTGGTAGTAAATTATGTATACTGGTACTAAGTTGATTAACTTAATCTCTCGTACGAAGCAAACTCGTATAATTTGAATAGATCTTCACTTAGGGTGAGTGGTTTAATTCCTAATTTTTGAGACTGGATATTCCTCCGTGGTTCAAAGTTTTGATGCGTATGTAATAAATCTTTACGCCAATGATGATGATTTTTTTTCTCTCATATTTACAAAATGAACCATACCTAATTAAACTAGATAAAAACCTTATCAAAGAATTAACTTTTAAGTGCATCTAATTGCCGCCTAAATTAATAATGATTCGGTCGAAAAACGATCATTTGAATGTCCAATTAGACCATAAAGGGGCTTATCATGAAGCCATTAACCGACAACGAACACATAGGGAGGTTTATGAGTTTTACTACACAAAATCGTTTGCGGCCATTTTGAACAATCTGGTCCAGATTTACAGCCAATTAGCTCAATAAATACGGGGGCTGGACTGTTTCGTAGGCTGGACCTCTTAGGGCCAGGAAACTTAAAATTTATATAAATACACACAGTCTTTTGAACCTTATTCTGACCAGAATTATTTTTTTAGCTATAATTAATATCCTTATGGACTGGAAGTTAAGAAAAAGCATATAATGCGTCCAGCTGCTTCTGTTCCCGAGCATCTCGTAAAAGTCGACTAAGGGATAGACCTCTCCAAAATGATGGACCATCTATATGAGCGATGGGCTGATCACCTGTCACCGTGTTTCACCATATCCATCGTAGGACTTTAAATCAGAAGTGGCTGCAAGTTTTCTTATGTTTACTTGTGGCTCTGCCCACCGTATTAGGGATACGAGCGTGATAATATGTATGTATGTATGTGTATGTATGTATGTATGTACCTATGTATGTATGTATGTACCCATGTATGTATGTATGTATGTATGTATGTATGTATGTATGCATAATTAGTATCCTGGCTCAACGTATCGTCAGTTTAATAGCCACGCTTTACGAATAGGCAGTAAAACTAATCAAATGTGAGTCCAACTGATGCATAGCCGTTTATTGGAATCTTGACTGTACAAAACAACGACTTCTAATTGAACATAAAATATAATTATTGTGTCGTCAAAACGAACAGTAGCCATCTCTTGGACTATAAATTTATTTTATTACTCGGCCGGGTACGATACGGACTCGAGATATTAATAAAAATGTAACAGAAATTATAAAACAAAGGTTGAAAAAAATACAAACCCATATCACTATTTAGGTTATTCTCAGTTCTGTATGGTGATACTAGCTTCCACTCGCGGTACCAGGATAAAAAGCCTATATGTTATTCCAGCACACATACTATGTATGTTCCAAGTTTCATGTAAATCCGTTCAGCATAACAATTTAATTCAATTGGTTGTGTAAAAAAATGTATGTGTATGACCGACAGATACCTTTGATGATAAAAGCTTTCTATTTGATGGCGTTTCAACAGCGATTTTTTAATTACTCCAACATTACTACATCCATTGAAATAAGTCACATTTTGACGAATGAGACACATTCCTATGTAAATAATGTAATTTAATCTAACGAGGTGGATTAGTTTGTTTGTTTGACCGCTCCCGGTTTTCAGACACTCAAGTCAGGCTCATTAAAACAATGTTTAAGTGTGAATTATTACTCAAGTATAAAGTCGACTTAAGGTGACAGAATTCCATAAAAAATGGCGGAAATCTCCACGCTTAAGCGCAGAAATCTTAGCCAAAATGAAATAATTACATATTGATTAAAAATTTATTATTGCATCAATGTTTTGGCACGCAAAAAATATTTTTTTTTTATTTGAATCATTTATTGACAAAAGATGATACACATTTTGACAAACTCGGTGGCGTGGTGAGTGAGTGCTCGGCTGAGACGCAAGAGGTGTGGGTTCGATTCCCGCTACGGGAGAAATGTTCTGCAAATATTTCTTCCGGGTCTGGGCTACAACACCCATTTATATGTTTGTATTTACAAAAAATATATTTAAGGTATTCTATCAGCGATCTTGTGCCCCATAGCTTTGCTTAGTTTGGGGATTACTGATGCTGTGTGAAAATTAAATGTCCATAAATATTTAATATTGAATACAAATCATTAACGAATAAACTCGATAGCGTCGTAATATTTTTTAGAAAAATATTTTAATTGTCAATTTAATCATGTCAGAGACAATAAAAGACTGGTTTGTAGAAACTTCTGTAAGTAATTTAGCAAAAGCTCATAATTTCTCGAATATATACTCACGGAATTCAACAATTACAAAATGACCACACCATTTCAACATTAGCCCAAAACAAAAGATTCCCAGCTTTGTGTCGCAAATTCGTTGACCATTTTCTTTTCCATTTAACGATAATTGTGGGCATTCCATTTCTTTAGTAATTATCCATGAATAATATGGACGGTGAACGGGTAATGCAGACCTGTGTTTAGATGTGGTGTGATGTGTGTGGATGAGCGACCGCGATATGCAAATAGCAAGGAGAAATAAACAAATAACACCCCACAGTCATGTACAGTTATACAGTAACATAGTTCAGACCACATACTAGGATTTGTGCCGTAGATATCAAAAATATAAGCCAAACAAAATAAGATCTACATTTTTTTACAATGTTTTAGACAACAGAAGAGCACTGGTGGTCTAGTTGGTAGTGACTCCGCCTTCCGATCCTAAGGTCGTGGGTTCAAATCAGGTCGTGTACCAATGGATTTTTCTGTGGGAAAAAAATTATGTGCGCCATAACAGTACTCTCAAACGGCGAAGGAAAACAGCGTGAGGAAACCCGCGGCTTAGTTAGCTCCGCACGTATTGACCATGTCTTTCCTGTGGACAAGGCTGACTTAGCTGAGAGGATGACTAAACTGGGCAAGCCTACTCCATCTTAATTCGTCCCGAGCACTACAGCGTTCTATTAGTGAAGGTAAAAGTTGCCTCCTGGCGCTGTATCTACTATAGATAGGTAGTAAAAGGCCTTTGCTTAGACAATAAAATCTGATATAAGTGTACTCTATAGATCTCAGCTTTAGATAGTAACGCCATTACAGCACAACATAGCCTGTCCCTTACGACAAGTACCGTGCCACAGAAGTATTAACTGGACGTGGCGTGATGATCGCAGACCAAACCAGATGTTGATGAATGTAGGCGACAATTATTATCATTGAACAAAAAATAAGTGCTCCACTATTTGGAAGTAGAAAGGTGATTTGGTTCCGGATAAAGAAACAGTACTGCTACTGTAGTCGTTTCGAACTAATGTGGTGAAACCCAAAGGCACCTATTGTGAACTTGACACATATTTAAGGTTTCTTCACGATGTTATCCTTCACCGTTAGTACTCACTGAAAACTCAGTAAAACATGATCTCTGTCAATCTCATGTGTTTTATTACAACTCTTAACGTCTAGTGCTTGGTTCCAATATTCTTATAACGGACGGCGACGGATGGTTCATTACCTTGGCAACATTGTTATGTGTCAAAAAATCGCCATATATATTTCAACAGAAAAACAAATATCTTTCGTTGGATGAATATTAAAATCTAAAAACTTACAAAATGAATAAATTAAGCGTTAATAGTGATTCGTATATTTTTCATATTTACAAAGTTCAGTTGAATTGTCTAAGTTACCTAGAGTTGGTAGCATTCTAAGTAAAGATCATATTATAAATAAATCACAGGAAGGAGCTAGTTCAAACACGACATTACCTCTTAACATTATCCACTCTAGATGAAGTACAGTCGAGCACAGATGGATGATGGCTTTTTGTAAGGATCCCTAAGACCAGCCTGCAATGAAACCAACTGTGATTACCATAATTTCATCGCTCCACGTGTCTGGAGTCCGCCGCATAAAAACTGGTAATAATCACAGTACCTTGCTGTACAGGCGAGCTCATAAGCTCAACCCTTTATTTAATATTTTTTTTATGGAAGTGGGCAAACGAACCAGCGGCTTTCCTGATGGTAAGTGATTACCGCCGCCCACAGACACCTGCAGCATCAGAGGAGAGGCTTTATTTGCGAAGAATAATTTAACAGTGAAAACTGACAGCAAGAATTTTAGAATTAGGTGTAGTTTAATGATGGGCTTGAGTTTAATTATGGTTTAGCGATGGGATGATCACCTGTCACCATGGTTCACCATCTCCATCTTAGGAAGGACTTTGAATCAGGAGTGGCTGTAAGTTTTCTTATGATTACTTTTGGCTCTGCCCACACCATTTTGGATACGGGCGTGATAATTATTATATATGGATGTAGTTTAATGATTTATAACTTTTATGCGTAGCAATATAAACCTTAATCAGCCTATTAGTCCTCTGTTGAACTTAGGCCTATATGAAGCAACAAGAACTCTGTAAGTTGCATTTTATAAGTATAGAAGTAATGAAATATTAATTTATTTATTTATTTGGAAGACCAACAGCTTACATTAGCAGTGCTATGGTAAACTAAACTGAGAAAAAGAGAAGCCAGTTATAGGTACTCGCGGATAAAAATAACAATTAATCTTTAGGTAATTTAAGTATGCGATTTTTGTAAGATATCAAAAGTGCTTTTAACTTCCGGTCATGAAATGTAATGTCTCGTGACACAATCATGCATGCGTAAATACATTCTATACACGGTCCTCAAATCACTTTCCCACCGCACTGTATCAGTTTCAGTAGTCATGTGCGCTCGGGGCGAGGCGTCGGCTACCGTACAGAATAATAGCTTTTTTACCCCTAACGCAGTGTCTCGCAGTGTGCCTACAAATGCCCTGTCGTGTTATGCCATGTCATATTTGTGCCAACATCGCTAAGAGGGTTAATTAAGTTTATTCTTAGAAGTATGAGTTTGTGTGTCACGGTTGGAATGAATATTTATATAATAACCAACAATATGAAATATTTGTTGAAATATCACATAGTGCCATCTAGTCCCAAACTAAGCAAAGCTTGTACAATGGGAACCAGATGGCTTATTTCACTCACTTCGCCACCGAGGTCGTATAAGTCAATCCTTTGGCTATTATGTGCTGTTCGAGTTGGCTTTAACTTCCCTACATTTTGTAAAGAAATACAACTATGTGCCGATATTTTTTTATTTTATGTTTTTGCGCACATTTAATTAAATGATCATTAGTTTATTTTTATTCTGTTGTAAAAATAAATTTATTCAGTTCTTGTTCAATTTAATGATGTATGATTCCTTGTAAGACAATCGCTAGACGAGCTTAGCACAGGTCTTAGTGCAGTTTTGAGCTCAGTAGCTCAACTCTAACCTATGAAATTCGAAGACATGACTGTGTCAACCAAAATGCATGAAAAGAGCGATTTTGCACTGGTTCAAAAATATCAGTAACACGATTTTAGTTAGTAAGCAATTCTATTCTTTTATCAACATGCTAGTTCTTATCCAGAACTATGTAATTCGACCTGGACTTGAAAAATACCAGTGCGATGAAAAGCTTAAACTGCGTTGGCGCACAAGCCATTTCAATACGTCTGTTATTACAAAATGTCAATAAAAAATCCTAGGATCAGGCATATAATGGGATGTCGGCTCGGAGGCGATCTTGCTACTGATACGGAGTGTGCCCGTGGCGGCCATTAGCGCGCCCATACTGGCTCCCGATATTACTGGGGATGTGGCCATGAGGCCACAGTAATGTGGACTTTTGCTAACAATATCTAGTCTTCTGTACATACAACAATATCTAGTCTTCTATACATAGTCTTCTGTACCTTCTCTGCTGGACTGGGAGTAAAGAAAAAACATAGAATGCGTCCGGCTGCTTCTCTCCCCGAGCATGTCGTAAAAGTCGACTAAGGGATAGTATCCTCTCCAACATGATGAGATACAATAAGCAAGTATTCCCAAGGAGGGTTGACGTCAGGCAGGCGGCCGGTCATAAAACACCTTAGCCAAAACTCTTACAGCATGATCCTTGGATCATGCTGTGCCGACCGTGGGGTCGGCATCATCTTCCTGCCCTTATCCCACTCTATGTGGATAGAGTGGGATAAGGGCAGGAAGATGATGATGATCTAGTCTTCTGTACATACATATTATAACACCCGTGAGCAAAGGATCGAAGTATGATGACCGCAGCTCTATTATCCTTCAAAGTCTAGTTATCCAACCATCAAGACATGAATATCTGAATGCAGTCGTCAAGCTTATAGAATATCGTCAGCCTATAAAAATCTACTGCTGGCTATAGGCCTATCTAATATGCTTCCAGGAAGAACGAAGAATAATCCACGGGACGGGGACCGGGACGAGGCACGGGGAGAAGAGGCATCCTACATTATGTTTTCAGGTTCATGAATCATGGTTTATGTATTAGAATGCAAGCAGATAAATAAAGAAATAAACTATAATGCCCCAACGGTTTTGTTCTTCGAGCTGTATCACCTGCCCATTGCCACTTTAAAACAAGCAAGTTGAATACAAGTATTTTTAGATTATTCGTACCGCGTAGTCACACTACAGGTACATTATGATTGCGCCAAGAATCGACACAAAAAGAACGCGCTCCCTTGATTACCTCACAACTCATGCGCCAGATGATATTGTTAATTTCATTCGACATGTCCGTGATTTGTACTTTTTCTGGCGCAGCCGTTTTAATTTCGGGATGATTTACTTTTTAGTCGACGAGTTTCTTTGAAAAAAGTTTTCTTAGGAAGCGGTCTTGATTTTCTGTTTGCCAACAACTAATGGTTCAAAGAATGCAACAACATCTTTTATAAATAACGTGTTTATGTATTACGAAGATAGTTTTAACATGATTTGTGTCTGAATAATTACATTACAATCAAACAGTTTTACCGATTTGGATGAAACTTTATATAGTAATAGTACCTATGTGACCTGGAATATCATAAACCTAGGCTACTTTTTGCTGGATATCACGCGAGAGAAGCGGAAGATTGTATTGTCTTTAAAAAGTGTGATTTAAAATAATACCATTACAAATTATGCCGTAACTTTGAAACAATTCTGTCTTTACTAATAAGACAAATTGAGCTCAAACCTAACCTCAAACTCAAGTTAAGTACATCAAGTACCTACCGAATTACAGCGCATCTACTTTAAAGTGATCTGTAAATTAGATGGTTGGACCGGAAATAGCTTCTTAGCCCGTCAGTGCGCCGGTGATTAGCGATCGACTATCACATGCGTTTGATCGCTGATGGTGTGGAGATGTACCTAGCAAAGATAAGGTAATAACAATATGTGCAGAGGAGACAGGCTTACTTTAATTTTGATCACAATCCACAATAAAGTTTAACAGGTGGTGCGATGAGCTTGAAACTTTTTTAAGATAGGTACTCTAAACACAAAATCAATGGACACGTCTTTTAAAGTTTTACAAAATAACCCTCAATAACGGGTAAAATGGCGTATCAAAAATTGATACCACGCGAGCGAAGCCGCGCGGGTAAACTAGTTGAACATAATATCTTTGTGATAACCGCTTGTTGTGACAGATAGTGATTTATCACAAAAAAATATATAGAGAAAGCCTTTGTCAGTAAAATGTTTTTTGGGAGTCTTTACCCAGGAGACTGACACGGCGTTAATTAAGAAAATCGAAATAACTAAGCAGTATCAAAACATTAGCTTACATTACTTTATAAACAACTAAATAAGTA
Organism: Scotopteryx bipunctaria; assembly: GCA_949320045.1. NCBI lineage: Eukaryota > Metazoa > Arthropoda > Insecta > Lepidoptera > Geometridae > Scotopteryx > Scotopteryx bipunctaria. Next base: position 2,715,053 of record OX439450.1, on the reverse strand, counting down.
AATAAATATTTGCGGATATTTCACACAGTGCCATCTATCCCCAAACTTAGCAAAGCTTGTACAGTTGAAACCAGATGGCTGATATAGGTAATACTTACATATTTTTTGTTAATACATACTTAAATTACATTTTATTATCTCGATATAATATGAGCATCAAAGATTAGACTAGCTCGATTTCTCGAGCTTTTTTATCAGATCCTAACTAGTACGGCACCCTTTCTTTCATACAATACAAAGCTATGCACCTGTTTCATTTTTATTTCATTCGAATAAAATAAATATACAACACAGCATGACATCTAATTTGTAACTCATATAGATACAATCTTGTCATGTCCCATCTGAATGCAATTAAGCAAGTAAGTTGCCTTCTGTCAACTTATCTTTGCAAGCGTAGCCGTGTGTTTAAGTAAGGCACGATAATTGAAGATATGCTCGCATCATACCTGACTGACATGTGATTACTATGGGATGTGATGTTGCAAGGTGTTTTACACTTGATTTTTCACAACAGTACATAATTTTTAGTACAAAGTTTTTCTACACAACAGTACATAGTGTCGACTGTACCAAGGGTTTATTCGCAGTAATAGGTATCATTGGTGACATGCACAACCTCTTCCGCCCCCTTTGAGAGGTGTTTTTGAAAAAAGCTTACCATAGACAATTATTAAATGCATTGAAGAGTTATAAATGAATAATTATACAAGAATTATAAATACTAAGTTCAAAATTTGAATGTTCAAGGAACACGATTTTTCATACAAACGTTTTTACACATTTTCAAAAATCCTTTCTTAATTTCATCAATATCTGTTTAGTTGTTTAAGCGTGAAAAGGTAGGTAATAAACGGATAAACAGAGTTACTTTCGCATATATAACATTAGTATGGATGAGTCTTGGTGCAGCTAGGTAGATAATTAAAACATTTCCAATGTCTTTCTGGTCCTACTTGACTTCCCTCTGTATCATAAAATTATCTTTACTGAAGATTAGTTGATCAGCAACATAGTAACATGGGAACCTAATATAGTAGAACTTTGTTGTTTTTCGTAGTTATCAGTAATTTCATGTACAGTTTATTAGCTTCAGTCTGCGGCTTCGCTCGGTACCCCGGTAAAAAACAGTTTTTTGTTTCAGGTCAAGTACCTAGTCCAAAGATAGACTGGATGCGTCAAGCTAAAGATAGGCCACGACGGCGCTCATTAATGGAGGCCTATGTCCAGGAGTGGACTGCTATAGGCTGATGATGATAATTATGATTAAGGTGCGCTTCAAAGTCACACTACCACTAGCCAACGACGATGAAGGCTTTTACTATCCATACATATGATTTATACAGCGTCAGGAGGCAATATTTGCCTACGCTATTAGTGCCCGTAAGCCAATATACAAAATATCTCAGAATTCTTACATAACCAACAAATCTATTGCATCAATAATATACCAAACCATAACAATCCTCAGTAATAAGTACAGCTCGCAAAACTAAATCCCATTATAAAGATAAGGTGGAATTTTGATGGCGCACGGTAGCCCCGTCTCGATCATAGTAATCGAACAGGCTAGGCTATTTTCATCGGCGTTATCTCATTGAGCTACTAAACATGGACTAAACTAAGTTGTCTTACAAAACTTAAATGTTTTAACAGGAAATTGGCTTCTCACAATTTGCTTGTCTCTAATCTGGACTATTTAAAGGTCTGTCTTCTTATCTGTCTGATTTCTTAGGGCACAATTACATACCCACCTACCGTTTTTCTACACAATAAAAGTGTTTTATAAAATTGGAACCTGTTAATAAACTTGCTTAACTACGACAAGGATTGTAAGTAGTATTCAAAGAGTACGCAATTTTAGATAGGTCAAAAAAAATGTTTACTTTTACATTTCCACACTCTACAAAATATTTTCTTCCAATAACACAAGACTGGGTCTCTACACATTTCAATTACCTCTTTTTTTACGTTAGTCTGATTGACTCAACACACAGCCAAACATAAATCCTGGAAAATGAAACATGTTCCTCTTATGGTGTATAGGTAAGAAAATAATTCTCGAAAATTTTATGGTACTGGTACATTTGGTAACTCAACGCGGACAAATTTGCGGGGCGGTCCAGTACCTGGGGGTCTAGCCAAGATCATTTCAATTCTCTTTCCATTGTAGAAAACGATTGGTGTTGCCACCTTGCATTTTTTTAAAGCGCTAGGTCAAAAATAAAATGTCATCAAATTTCAGAAATTTGGATTAAAAAAAAACTCTAACACTAAACATTATACAAGGTAAAATACCTACGTAAAATTGTATAATTAATAAGATACTAAGTACTATTTTTTCTGCATCTCATACATACTGGTTCGTTCGTTTTTAATTTAAACTAGGGTTTCTTTAATCTGAAATAATTTAGCGGAATTTGGTGTTTTTTTTAATCCAAATTTCTGAAATCTGATGACATTTTATATTTGACCTAGCGCTTTAAAAAAATGCAAGGTGGCAACACTGCTCGGCTACCAATCGTTTTCTACGATGGAAAGAGAATAGAAATGATCTTGGCTAGACCCCCTGGCAATGTAATGTGTCCAGTACCTATTATTCCTTAGCATAACATCAGTATCGATTTCATTAAATCGCTACGGATTTATTAATCTACCGGATGAGTTTTTGTTGTTCCACCATTTTTATTATAGCTTACAAACTAGCATGGTAATTACTGGGTACAGCGTAGGTGGTACATGTACTATGGTTTAAGTTGAGCAGTACGCGGACCGTGGGTATGCTATGCATTGAGTCTTAACGGTACTCAAGTCAATGAATGAACGAGTGAACGAATGAACGAATGAACAGGGAAGACTTCAAGGGAATAAAAATTGAATTATGTTAATATCCTTAAAAAAGATGGAAAAAATGTGTTGTTGCTAGTTTTTGCCTAAAAAAGAACGAACCAATGAAATAAGAACTGATTTTGTTTTTAGGGTTCCGTACCCAAACGGGTGCCAACGGGACCCTATTATTAAGCCTCCGCTGCCTGTCCCTCTGTCAGCGATATTTATCTTGAACCCTAATAAGTAGAGAGTTGAAATTTTTACAGTGTGTATTTCTATTGCCGCTGTAACATTAAATAATAAAAATAAAATAAAAGGGGGCCCCTTACAAGACACATTTTAATGTACGATACGATGGTACGGAACCCTTCGTATGCAATTTCTACTTATACTTGACCGGTTATTATTTTTATAAACCAAACTAATATTAAAAGCGCATAAGATATCTATTTGGATAAAAGTATGTCGTTCATTTCAAAAGTAAATTTATAAAATTAAATGCAATCATTTGAAAAAAAAACTCGTTAGATTGATCAATCCTTGAACTTGTGCATTATGTGCATTGTTACTGGTCGTGTACTATACTTTGGAGTATGCTCCACTTTATTAACGACATTCTATTGATTGATTGATCATTTCACCGACGCGGGCGCTGTCTATATTAAAGCTTTGTGTTTTATTTTCGAAACACTAATTAATATGTACACGTATCTGCTTGATATACTAGCTTCCTGCCTGCAGCTTCACTCGCTTGGTATCTAGATAAAAAGTAGTTTATCTGTTATTTCAAGTCTCACACCTATACCAAATTTCATCAAAACCCATAGAAAGTTTTATAGTTATATCTTCTACAAGTTATTGTCAAATATATGGTAGTCAAGATTAATGATCTTACAGTCGGTGTTCCCCGCAGAATACTATGTAGAACTTATCTTGGTGATGATTTATGCCAAATATTTGTAAACCGTAAAATTATAATCTTTCATAGACACTTTTAAAATAAATATACACTTTCAGTATTTCCTAGGCGTTTCTTACAAAACTCAAAAAACAAAGAAAAAAGAATTCGTCCTTAATTGTATCAAAAGCTAGAAAGTGAATCCAAATGTTGTACAATGAAATTGAGTATTCCTTTGTGCCCACCGCCGGCACGGTAGCATTGAATACAATACCACACTTATTTATAGTCAAAACTGTCGCCATAGCGTCCCTGGCTGCAAGGTAAGAGGGCTGGCAGCCTTGACCGGTTTTTTTAGTAAAACATTTTTTTATAAAATTACCTAAACATCAAATTACAATGCACCATACACCCCAACGCAGAACGTCAGTGCAGATATTTTGTTCCCTCATCGATAAATTAAAAATAAGTTAGATAAGGTAGGTAGATTAATAGGCCCTAAAAATATACAAAGATTTTCCAAATCTACTTATTAAACGTAGTTTTGTAAAAAAACATACATACATACATTATGACGCCCGTATCCCTAACGGGGTGGGCAGAACCACAAGTTATCATAAGAAAACTTGCCGCCACTTCTGATCCAAGACTCCCAAGATGGATATGGTGAACCATGGTGACAGGTGATCAGCCCATCGACCATATAGGTCCATCAAGTTGGAAAGGATACTAGGTACTCCTTAGTCGACTTTTACGACATGTTCGGAGAGAGAAGCAGCTGGGCGCATTCTATGTTTTTTGCTTTACTCCCAGTCCGGCAGAGAAAAAAATAGAGTAGGTATATTATTGAATAATTAACTAGTAAATAATTTGTTACCTATTTTTATTTAAAAAAAACACAATCAAAAAAACGTACTTAATAAATAAAACCTTCCAAAGACCAACTTAAAAATAATTTAATGTGAAAGCACCCTAAACCTTATATCACGCGTAGCAACTATCCCTTAATCTGTTCGTTCCCTTTGCGGTTTCAGATCAGAGGCATAACAGCGCCTTAAAAAAATTGCCCTAACGGTTCTCGGACCACAAGGTCAGTACCTAATGAATTTGTTATTGTCTTTTTCGGTGGTTTTGTCCGACTTTTTGGCTTTCACTGATTTAACCCATTCATCGTGTTGAAGTTTTTTGGAGAGTGGTTTTTGTTATAAAATGAAGTTCTCGTTGTGGCTTTAAAATAACGCTGATAATAAAATAAGCTCTAACTAAAAGTACTACTACAAAATACAACTAATAAATACAAAATAAATGTATACGTGTTACAGGATTTTTCGAAACAACCCTAATAAAGGGATAAAATGGGATGTCAATTTTTTTATGGGAACTTTTTAACGGGTGGTTTGATTGGCTTGAAACTTGGTTTAGATACTATAACTGCAAAATAAATGGACATTTATTAGAGGATTTTTCAAAACAACCCTTAAAAAGAGGTGAAATTGGGTACAAATTTAAGTTTGTATTGGAACTTTTTAAGCGGCGGGCGGTACGATACTTATAAAAGTAATCCAACGCGGACGAAGTCCCGGGCAAAAGCTAGTCTACTATAGATGTGAAAGGCCTTAGTTTTTAGTCAGTAATTGAAGAGGCGCCCTCAAAACAACGTAATAAAATGATCAAAGAGACTTGCCATAGTTGATTTTGATGATGATAATGATGAAGCGCGCGCTTCGGTACTTCCAAATTAGAACTAACGCCAATCATTGACCATCGGCGACATATCTATCTGTCGTATGTTACTTTTATTTTAATTGTAACCTGTTTTATGTCGGTGGCGTCAAAGTGTTGTCTAATTGGAACTTTATTATTGAGACAGGTCTATCGTCATTCATCTTACCGTCTCTTTGTAGATAGAGAACTGCCCAGTACCTTCTGTCACTCCTCCACCACTTTACAGATCTTTTATTTTCTTGTAAAAAAATGTAAAGTAAGATCCTAACCATTCTTATATCTTCATTCATCTTACCGTATATTTGTAAATAGAGAACTAGCTAACTATACTCTCTCACTCCACACGGTTTTACATTTTTTTTAAAGCTGACATTACGAGCTGAGCACTTTCGTGCTAGGAGGGCACGTTCAATTGTCCGGGGGCCATAAGGCGGCCTAAAAACTCCGTCATAAGAGTTAGCCTAAGCTCATACGAACTTACTTTTACCTGATGGAAACGTGCCCAATTTGCTCGCTAAATGTATCAAAAACTATATATTATGATATAATAGTTTTTGATATATTTAGCGAGCGAATACTATAGGTACAAAATCCAATATATTCCCAAATATCGAACTAAATACATACGCGTATACCAACAACAGGTGGATATAGACTAATCACTGGCTAGTATAGGCGACATAACGACGGGACGACACAGCATAGTAAAATGTATTACTTAGTATATCAACTTGGATGAACATCGATAAAAAATACCTTTTACTATCGATAGTAGAATATGATCTATACAGCGTCATGAGGCAACTTTTACCTTCACAAACAGGACGCTGTAGTGCCCGGGACGAATGAATATGGAGTAGACTTGCCCAGCACCTATTCCATCCTCTCAGCCTAGTTGGCCTTGTCCACGGGAAATACATGGGCAATACGTGCGGAGCTAACTAAGCCGTGGGTTTCCTCACGATGTTTTCCTTCACCGTTTGAGAGTACTGGTACAGAAAAATCCATTAGTACACGACCGGATCCGAACACTGGTGGCCTAATTGGAAGTGACCCCGCCTTCCGGTCCTAAGGTCGTGGGAACATCGATATTCTCAAAAATATTGATACTTATCTTATTTTGACAAATGTCTTCCAAAAGTCATATTTGAGTTGTATTGGGTATGTACTTATTGAATAAATTAATACAAAACGAAAATAAAAGCATCTACAGTATTTGCTTTTTTCTAATTTTTCAAAATCATTTTAACGTTTGTTCTAATAAAGTCACATTTGCAAAACTATTTTCTGGTTCTAAGTTAGCATCAGACGGTGGAAGCCTGCTCAAGACGTTGGCCACCTTGCCTCACTGAATGGCTATAATACTGATCCGTTGTGCCAAACAAATTTATTTTACTTAATTTCCTGAAATTTAAAGGTTTTTTTATTATAAAAGACTCTAGCTACATCCGCGCTATTAGTAAGATTTGAATGCTTTGATAATAAATAACTATTGTTTGGAGATGAATCACTGCTAAATACTATGTCCCGTCAATTCTGGACATTACATAATGACCACACCATTAGTACCGTCTCGTTTATTATCCCTAATAACAGTAACGAGGTTTTTATACCACAGGGGCTTTTTTATAAGTCAGGGGTTTTTTAAAGCGCATCGTTTCAAATTATTAGGTCTAGGTTATTTTGGGATTGATCTGATTATAACGACTAGACCGTTTTTTGTGAGGTTTTAGGGACGGAGCCATATAGCGCCATGATGACGCTATAATATGAAATCATTATGATTTGGGGTCATCAAGGTATTATTGTGAGGTTTTTGAAATTGGCTAATTTCCATCCGTTTTTCAAATTAAATCAAAAAACCATGATCACGTACCACATAATTGTCAATCTCGATCCCTAATGGGATGGGGAGAGCCACAAGTAATCATAATCATAAGTATACTTGCAGCTACTCCTGATTCAAAGTCCCAATATGGATATGGAGAACCATGGTGACAGGTGATCAGCCCGTCCTGATGTAGAAGAGGATCCCTTAGCCGACTTTTATGACGTGCTAATAAAGTGCGAGTAAAATGATTTATCTGATTTATTATTAACTTTAGATACAGACTTCAGAATAAGATGTTTAGGGTTCCGTGTTGTTTTTTTTTTCAAATCATTGTAATAATAGGTACCTACTACTGTTACCTCACCACGTGCCTATTGAAGCCGTTCAAACCTTTATGATTGAGCCTTCACGGTCGATTAAAAATCAATAATGTACACAAAAAGATAACTTTTCGATCGGAGTGGTCGATCATCGAACTGTTGTGATCGAAATCGATTCTATCGGATGTAGATCCATAACGAATTCTATTTAGGGTTCTGTAGCTCAAAACCTATCAAATAAATAAAAGTTAATTGACCAAAAGCGGATCTTCTGTAAAATTACAGAACAAAACTAATTAAAGCTACCTACAGCCTCGGTGGCGTGGCGGGCGATTGCTCGGCTCGGAGACGCAAGAAGCCTGGGTTCGACAACGCTAAAAAGATGCCTGATTAACTGTTTGTTGAACTTATTATTTGAACCCATTTTATGATCCTACTCATAGGTAGGTATTATACTTAAATCCAAAAGTTTATTTGTATTTTTATGTATCAATCACCGGAAGAACCATCCGAACCATCAGAAGCCTTTTACCATCTATATTGATGTCAGGATACATCGTCAGGAGGCAATTTTTTTTACATTTTTGGGTCGATGTAGTGCCGGGACGAATTTAGATGGAGTAAGCTTGCCCAGCACCCATACCATGCTCCTTGTCCCCATGAAAGATATGGTCAATACATGCGGAGTTAAGAGACTAAGCCGCGAGTTTCCTCACGATGTTTTCCTTCACCGTTTGAGAGTACTGGTGTAGCGCGCACAAAGTTTTTGAAATGAAAATTCATTGTCCCGCAACGTTAGGATCGGAAGGCTACTACTAGACCACCAATCACGTGAAGATTTTTGTAATATGAATAGATTGTGATCTAAAATAAACTATTTTAGAGTTTTGGAATTTTATTTCTTCTGTAAAATATTACGACACTTACTACTTGTTTAAACCTCTATCGAACCCTATGATTGTATGTGGTCCTACTCATATTAGAATCCTTCAATTTAGTTTTGTCATAGTGATAATGACATTTATTGGAATTCAACTATTTGAAAACGATAGAGTCAAAAGAGGAATGTATATTGGTTTGCATTGTGTGATTTGCAGAGGTTGCCCTGTGGGTAGGTCAAAGCCTTTTTTTCCGCGCGCCTACAAAATCGAAACCTCTCAAGTAAATGTTTAATTTTTTTATGATTGGCGGCTCATTATAATGCATAACTATTATCACTTTAATAATAACAACGTAAAATGATAACAATGGAATAAATAAAATTAATACAGTAATATAATCGTTGAGCTTTTATGTGGAGCGTATCAGCGCCATCTATGCTATATAACTCGAACTATGTAAAGACCGAGCTTTACTCATGGTTGAATTATCTCAACCATGATGGCGCTTAAGCGCCATCTCTGATTTAAAGTACTGAACTACATTAAGAGCTGCTTAGGTAGTTATTTTATTTAGTATCACTTTGGTAACCTTACTCCTCATTTAATAAGTTTCACGTGATATTTATAGATGGCAGTTTACTAGAAATTCTGAGTAAACATTCTTTCAAGTTTTTTGTCTACTGTATTATTTTAGTATCATAATGATAAATTTATTGTAAAATGGAATAGGTAGCTACGTATGTTTTTTGCATAAATACCTAACTATTAATATTTAATAGCACTTTTCGAAACTACCTACAGTTTAACGGAAAAAGAGTTTTTATTATTGCTAAATAAACTATAACTACATAAGTAAGTATACGTAAAGGATTTGCTATATAAATCAAATTAGATGAATTCTATGCGCAGGTAACAGCTTATCAAAAATACCTATACACCTTTAGAACGGTAAAATAGGTTGTAGGTACCGTACCTTTCAGTTTTTTTATACTGCTCAGTAATTTATCTCAATGGCAAGTTCAAAGTCACAATAATGTAGTCATTAACGCACTCGCAACATAACTAACTACTGAAGGCTGTGTTTACTAACATAAATCACACAAATTTGGCCCTTACACACTTGTCATACAGTATTCAATTGCTCGTCAAATTGATGAATGGCTCATCTTAAAGATTGTGCCAAGTGTAGGCACCGTTATTTCGACCTACTTTACCACAAAACTCACTGCATCCAGCACAGTACTCGCTACATTACCGCACCGGGCGAACGTCGAATCCAACATGTTTTTCGAAAGCTTTCTCATAAATCTCAGTATTATCGTAGTCCTCATTCTTGCGCTGGTCTTCGACTACGTCACAAAGTTCTTCAGCTACTGGTATGTCCGACACATACCCTACAAAACATCCATCCCATTCTTCGGCAGCGACTACCACAGAGTGCTCGGGATCAGAAGCAGCACCGATGATGTCAATAACCTGTATTCCCAGCACCCAAGGGACAAATTCGCGGGGCGCGTCAAGAGCAGAATACCAGATCTCATTGTGAGGGACCCAGACGTCATAAAGAGGATGCTGTCAACGGATTTCGCGAATTTCCACAGCAGAGGTCTCGGTCTCGACAAATCTCAGGATGTTTGTTTACGAAACAATTTGTTTTACGCGGACGGCGAAAAGTGGACTCTACTGCGCGAGGGATTCGAGTCAATTCTGAGTAAGTTGGACGGTGAATTCGAAAATGGTTTACAAGAATGTTTGTCGGGAACAAATGGAGATGCAAACGTACAACGGTTATTGTCTAAGGTATTGGACTACGTTTTCAAAGATTTGCTTCTCAGCAATAATGTCGATGAATCGCTTATAAAGGAAATAAGATCTGGAGTGGCGCAGCGCACTGTGATTGCGAGACTGAAAAGTTATCTGAAAAACATTTTCCCGTCTTTGTACGTTTTGTTCGGCATTGAGACTCTACCTGAACAGCCATCTAAGAAAACGAAGGAAACCTTATTAAACTCTAAGCTGATGAGCATTCTGCGAAATGCAGGAAATATACGCCAAATTGGTATAAAGGACAAGAACCAAAACATCAAGAACGACGAAACCGATTTCGCCTTTTCCGTTCTCGCCCTTTTCATAACTGAAGGTTACATCCCATGTTTAAATCTCTTAACCGCATTACTTTACGAATTTGCTCATAATGCCGAAATCCAGAATAAAGCGAGGTCCTCAGTATCAAAGGACAACAGAGAAGACTTTTTGGATATCACCATAAAAGAGGCTCTCAGGTTACATCCACAGTATTCAATCATAACTAGACAATGCGTGAAGTCTTACCAGTTCCAGGAGAATCACTTGATCATTGACAGGAAGATCACTATCAATGTGCCAGTAGATGCTATACATAAGGATGAGGGGTACTATAAGGATGCCAAAGTTTTCAAGCCTGAAAGGTTCTTGGATGATGAAGAGGTGACGAGACATTGCTATGCCTACTTACCTTTTGGCGCTGGACCCAGGAAATGCATTGGTAAGCTTAGATTTACTTTATTCGAAGTTATTATCTGAATCCGTTTAGCTTTGCTGACATTGACAATATAGATCAGATACAATCAACTAGTCAACTATAAAAATACCTTGCAAAAATATAATACTGCAATAATAATCTTAACTACAGTTAGATCACTCACTGTAGATCTTTTTAATACAATTGATGAAAGGTCGGCATGGGCTAACAAGCACAAAAAACTCCGTAATGTAGCTTAGTTTTCTAAAAGCTTTTTTTTTGTCGTCATCATACTTTTTGTGTCAGTTATTTCGGGCCAATGTGGTGAAAGCATTTAAAGTGCGTCTAAAAGGCTCCTTTCGTGCACATGACATATCTTAAAAAAAAATTATGTCCTACAACATGCCGGTTTCCTCACAATGTTTTTATTCACTATTTACGTCACCTAGACCGCTAAGAAGAAAAAATCCTTATTGAACCTTTCGATCGGTACTATAGTAAAATTACCAGTGTTGATAAAAGTTTTTCACATATGGCGGGTTAGATTTCCGGTTAATACAGGCGATTATATAAAAATCTTTAAATGCAGTTCGAATTGTTTTAAAAATCTAAATTAAGTCTTCTATCAGTAAAGTGTTCTTTCTACGGTATTCAAGGTATTTTCCCTCCGTGTGGCATAGCCGTTGGACGATCTGTATAGTCTTATACCTACATAGTTTCCATAATTCTGACAATATCTGACCAGTTTTTTAAAAGCTGTAAAAACCCTCTTTTTGCTTTAAGTAGTCAATCAGAAGCAGAAATTGATGCAATATTCAGGTATCTTTCGTACAGAAACCAGCTATGGTGACGCATTTGCATATCATTTGACGTCAGTATAAACCGCAAGAAATTGACCATCGACCCCTTTTAGAAGTAACAGCATATAAACATGACCTCGATGTTGGAGAAAGCTATGTGTAAGTGTCCATAACATACAATGATCGCACTTTCAATGGCGTCGAAATGGACACATGGTTAGTTTCTCTAAGTTGGAAAACCAATTGCAGAAAGAAGGTTATCAAATCATCGACCTAAGTACTTTCTGGTAGAAGTTTTTCTTCTCTATCTTTTACTATGGACGACAATATTCGTTCTTCTAGTAAGGTTTATGAGTTTTTATCTCCAAAATGTAAAATCTCTTTTCAAGGATTTTTTACAGGTCTTTATATTTACCCGGGTAATGTTTTTACATATACCCCAAAACATTAACGGCTTATAATTATGTGGGTATGTACTATATGTATGTATGTACTATGTATGTTTATTGAAGCTGTAGCCTTCCGAGCTGTAGCCTAAACGGCTGTACGGATTTTGACAAATGAGGTATCGTTGGATCTGTCTAGATGATGAGTGTCATAATATCAATTCAGATAAAGCTCGGAACATGTATTTATTCTTCCAAGAGATAAAGTCTCAAAAAATTCAGTATGGCGGCTGTAAGATGTCATTTGTATTTATTCCTTTGCTATTGCCAAACGACTGAATGGATTTTGACAAAGGAAATGTCAGTGGATTTGACTGAATCACACGAGTGTCATAGGCTATTCAAAATGTCAAATAATTTAATATGGCTGCTCTACTATGTTACGTTAATTCTACGCAATTGGGTTTTTTATTTATGAAATAAATATTTGATAAATTAGCTCTATACTAATAAATGAAATAGCATTGTCATGATTATGTCTATAAAAGTCCACCGCTAGACATTATGTAGGCCGTCCATGACGAACGATTTTTTACTACCTTTATTAATCACCCCAATTTACAATATTATCGGTCCATCAATAAGTGGGAGCCATTCCATACCTCATTTTCCAGTCCGTTTATAGTTTAATTTTCATTTGATTGGCGTGGAATAGAAAATAATGGCATGCTTATGAAAATCCTATATCCAGCAGTGGATGAATGTGGGCTAATAATTATGGCAGTCATCATCATCATCATCATTTCAGGCTGGTATCACCCACAGCTAGGTAAGGCCTCCTTTCGATTTTGCCAGCTACCTCGATCCTGTGCGCCTAGGGTTGCCAGTTGCCACCTGTCACTTTATTTAAGGTATACCAGGAGTCAAAAACACGAGTTTTCGAATTTTTTACGGGAGGCTTAAAGAAAACAGCTTCACGACTGTAACACCAGGCACGGTAGATATTTTCTAAAATCCAAGCTTTTGGGATCGGTGATAGTGTCTAGGGCAGTCAGAGGCACGTCGAAAAATAATACATGCTTCATATACATGTTGTACATGCCCTAAGCTCACACCGTGCCCAATCAAAAGCCCCGGGCCGTAATTGTAATGGGAGTTTTATTTACCCTGTATTTTGTTTTGAAAATTCATGGATTGGATTTTTAATTCTTGGATTTTTATACCTTAAAATGGGGTAACGGGGTAACAGTAAAATATTAGGCACATTTGGCAACTCTATCTGCGTATCCAGGTATTGTCCTCAACTTTTTCGATGTCATCGAAATTATGGTAATTAATAATGATTAAAATTGATTTGACATTGTGAAAGTCGAGAAGGGTCCTCGGAGGCAGCTCAAAATCGTTAAATCTGAAGGTATAAGGCCTATATCTCAGTGGACTTTTCTACAGGTTGTTGATGATGATAATGTGTCATAAAAATTTATCTTTTTTTTCAGGAGAGCAGCTGGCCCTTCGGATAATCAAAACCATAGCTAAGGCTGTCTTGTCTAACTACAGTATCGAGCCTTGTGGGAAGACACCATCCCGCTTACCAGTCGTCGACCATAACTTCGGAAGGGTTATAGATAGAGATATTTGGCTGAGATTCAAACCTCGGGCACATTAGACATTAAACTAAAAAACGTTGAAATCAGCAATTTGGACTGAATGTATGAAGTGCTGTTTTCATTTTTAAATGTGTTCCATTGATACATACATAAATAATATCACGTCCATGTCCCTAATTGGGTAGGCAGAGCTACAAGTAATCATAAGAAAACTTGCAGCCACTCCTGATTCACAGCCCTAAGATGGGATGTGGTGAACCATGGTGACAGGTGATCAGCTTATCGCCCATATAGATGGTCCATCATGTTGGGGTGGATATTATCCCTTAGTCGACTTTTACGACATGCTCAGAGAGAGAAACAGCTTGAACGCATTATTTGATTTTTCTTTACTCCCAGTCCAGTAGTGAAAATGTTGTTCCATTGATATTCTACTTATGCGGAGCCGCGCGCAGCAGCTAGTTTTTGGAAGACTTTTTTTTGTAAAAAGGAGGGGGGAGGGGGTATTTCTAAATAGATAGAATTTTAGGTATGCATTTGAAATGTCTGCTAAGCTTAACTTAAGTAATAAAGTAAATTTATTGTAATTTATTGTAATAAATTAATCCTTATTTTACGTTATAACTATTAGAAGCGGTTTCGGTGTACAAAATATTTATCTTTTTTAATCTTTTAGTAAGTAATTCCCGTTCCATCACTAGTACCTACCTATGTCCACAAATGAAAAGCTACACTTTACACCAAACACAGGTCAATGGGTGCGTACTGCGTATAGAACGTAGTGTCTTCTGAGTTCTGTGGGTGGGTGTGTGTGTGTGTGTTAAGAAACAATTGATAGTTGTAATTATAAAAATATGAATTAAAAAATACAAAAGAAACAGTTGGGATCATTTCCCTGCCTTTTCCCACTTTAAGTGGGGTCCATAATCATCATCATCATCCTTCCTGTAAATTGATTTGGCAAGTTGTGTGTTGGTTATTTCATTATTTATGTTTACATAATTTTCTGTAACAATCTTATATCGTTAAATAAATTATTATATAATTATATTCTTACATAATTTCTATTCTATTCTAATTTTATTCGACTACTTAAAAATTTCGACACAATTAAAAAGTACATTTTCAATGTATCCTCTGAAAATCCGCGTTCGGTATTGAGCTTTGTATTCCGTTGACAATGATGAAATGGGGTGCTAAACAGAAAAAAAAACCGGGCACAAAGCGGGTCGCAAAATGCTGTAAGGGAAATATTTTTGCCTGCCCATAGACCGATAATGGATCAGACAGTAGGGTGGCAATGATTTAGGTGTCTGGCCGGAAATGCCAGGATTATTGGACCGAAATGGTTGGGTTGATAATTAATGATGGATGGTTGATGATTTTGGGATTCAGTGTACGCTGTGCTGTAAATACTTTGATAAACCTTTTAGGCGTTATTTAAATGGTTTTCAAAAAGCGTTTCATCATATGTAAAATCTAGGTACTAAATTTACAAAAACTAGAAACAAATTACCGATAAGAAAGTTAGTTAGATTGTATATTATGATTTCTAGCTTGATTTAAAAGATCAGCACTGCAATTTAATCGGACTATCCCACTAAATACTTAAACTTAGGCACCTTACGGGAAACATGTCCATAAAATGTGTATAAAGTCCTAATATTTTATCAAAAGAAATATTGGACTAACTAAGTAGAAAAAATACTTTGGCACTTTACCATAAAGTATTTTTTGACTGGCTCTAGATAAATAATTAGATTATAAATAATTAGGATATTCACAAAAACCTCTGAAATAAATAAGCCTGCAACTGTTTCTATCTATCACGTGCTTAAAACGGTGAAGACAAATATCGTGAGGAAATCCGCAGCTAAGTCAGCTCTGCTCTGTCTTTCTAGTTGATAAAGCGGTCTAAGCTAGTATAGATGCTGGGCAAGTCCACCCTAATCTTATATCGTCCCGGTTAGCGTTCAGTTAATAGTACCTATAGGTTTCCTCCTGACGCCGTATATAAAGTTTTTTAGTAAACAAACTTACCCGTGAATGCTCTTTATTTACACAAGCTGTTTGCCCCAGCTTCGTCTGTTTTCCCAGCTTTATTTTCACAATTTATATGCATTGTTTGCAAGCCGTGATGAAAAACCTAGTGAGGGATTTAACAGAACTGGGTGTCTACTATAATCGATATTTTGTTGTCACTCTGTGTGGGGTCACAGATCACGTAATTTGTGTTGTGTCCATGGTGCCATGGTAATCGTAATTTCTGACACCACGACAAAGAATCTACACTAATATTATAAAGAGGAAAACTTTGTTTGTTTGTTTGTACTGAATAGGCTCAAAAACTACTGGACCGATTTTAAAAATTCTTTCACCATTCGAAAGCTACATTATCCACGAGTAACATAGGCTATATTTTATTTTGGAAAAAAATAGGGTTCCGTAAGATATTTGGGTTTTTCGGACACAAGGTGTAAAAAATCAACCAGAAAAGTTACTTATTTTGCGTACGCTGCCTAAACTATAAAAGATAGAACCATAAAATGTTCTAATTAATTGTAGATCTTATAAATATCTACAAAAAAGTCCGCGACACACTATACCCATCTATGTCGAGTGAGGCACAGCAACCATTTTTTTATTTAAAAATCTTGAATTTTTTTTGGACTACATTTAAACGCGTTTATTTTACTCATGCTATTAATCCTTATCAAAATAAATGATTTCATCACTAAGAACAGTTTATGGAGATAATATTTGGTCTTTGAATGATTAAAATTGGACGTTTGGTTTTGAAGTTATGGCGAAATTAAAATATTACGATTTCTGCTGCACGACCGCTGCGTAGGGAGCCGACCTCGCGACTGACCGTGTCTTTCCTGGGTAGGCTTTTTGCAGCGGTAACCGACATCCACGCGGGCGGAGCCGCGGGCGACCGCTATTATAGAATAAAATAATGTACTACACGCGTACGAAGTCGCGGGCAACAGCTAGTAATATTATAAAGAGGAAAACTTTGTTTGTATGTTTGTTTG
This sequence comes from Scotopteryx bipunctaria, assembly GCA_949320045.1. Lineage (NCBI taxonomy): Eukaryota > Metazoa > Arthropoda > Insecta > Lepidoptera > Geometridae > Scotopteryx > Scotopteryx bipunctaria. The sequence continues at coordinate 2,698,238 of OX439450.1, read as the reverse complement.
TTTGTACTGAATAGGCTCAAAAACTACTGGACCGATTTTTAAAATTCTTTCACCATTCGAAAGCTACATTATCCACGAGTAACATAGGCTATATTTTATTTTGGAAAAAAATAGGGTTCCGTAAGATATTTGGGTTTTTCGGACACAAGGTGTAAAAAATCAACCAGAAAAGTTACTTATTTTGCGTACGCTGCCTAAACTATAAAAGATAGAACCATAAAATGTTCTAATTAATTGTAGATCTTATAAATATCTACAAAAAAGTCCGCGACACACTATACCCATCTATGTCGAGTGAGGCACAGCAACCATTTTTTTATTTAAAAATCTTGAATTTTTTTTGGACTACATTTAAACGCGTTTATTTTACTCATGCTATTAATCCTTATCAAAATAAATGATTTCATCACTAAGAACAGTTTATGGAGATAATATTTGGTCTTTGAATGATTAAAATTGGACGTTTGGTTTTGAAGTTATGGCGAAATTAAAATATTACGATTTCTGCTGCACGACCGCTGCGTAGGGAGCCGACCTCGCGACTGAGCCGCGCGGGTACCTTACTCATAGATCTAAACTCCCCTCCCGCACGCGCACCCCCGCCTTGGTGACGGGTTGCGCTCCGGGACTGCCGGCAGAAGTGAAAACTTAGTATTAATTACTTTTAAATATTTTCATCATTAACAACTTAACATACACAGAAAGACAATCTGTGCAGCCTGCGAATAATGACTGCGTCGTCAATGTTACTGTCGGTGTCTGTGAATTGACCTGGGAATCATTTTGCTGACCGTGTCTTTCCTGGGTAGGCTTTTTGCAGCGGTAACCGACATCCACGCGGGCGGAGCCGCGGGCGACCGCTAGTCTATTATAAGATCGGAACCATGATAATGATATGTGTTTCTTAAACTTACGCGATTCGTTATTATATTAATTAAACGTATCTTTTTTATAGTACAACATCGGGAAAAAAAGATACACTTACGCGATTAAATCCCGATATAATATGTCACCGTTGAATTGTAAATACATACTTTCATATAATCGCATCCGTATGTATCCCCATTGGGGTGGGCAGAGCCACAAAATAATCATTAGAAAACTTTCAGCTACTCCTGATTTAAAGTAGCAAGATGGATAATTTATGGTGAACCATTAGTGACAGGGTGATCAGCAGTTAAATTGTAAGCAGTATGTTATCGTTCACAATCTTTCGACATTTAACAATGTCGTGAGATAGATTATAATCTAACTGTATTTACAATTTCAAAGTTACTACTTTAAATATATAGTGACTGTTGGGTATTTTTACACATTTATTTTGATGAGTATTGTACTGGGACTCTCAAACGGTGAAAGAAAACATTTTAAGAAGCAAGGTGTCAATCAAGTACAAGTCTTTTTGCGCTCATTTTGAAGCATGCATTTTATACCTTTCACCACTTAGGATGGGTGACCGCAAGTGGCATTACGAGCTGAGCGCTTCCGTGCTTTGGAGGGCACGTTAAATTGTCGGTCCCGGCTTTGAGATCGTTAATCCATGACGGAGGCCATCAGGCGGCCTAAAAACTCCGTCACAAGAGTTGGCCACTAGCTTACTTACTTTTTTAGTGTATGAAACGTGGTTCGAAAGGACAAGTGACACGGGTAGTAGGACAAATACATTTTGCTTGCTATCAAGATAAAAGTAATAAAGATAAATCATTGAATACAATTTTGGATACCTAACTGATGTATTATGAATATTTGGTTTACGACGTCCTCAGTGGTATCGCAGGGGAGTGTTAGGCTGAGACGTTAGAGGCGCAAGTTCAATTCCCACTGCGGGAAGAAATTTATTACTTGCAGAACATGCAAACATTTTCTTCTGAGTCTGGGTGTTGTGATACCATGGTACTCGTAGTTTCTGATACCCACGACACAAGGAATCCAAGTGTGGGGTCAGAACTATGGTCTGTTAGTGTTGGCTGTTATTTATTAAATACATTTATTATTATAATTAATTAAAATAATAATGTTCTTGCTAAGCTGGGTACGGGCAATAGAGCAGTAAATCGATTTGCGTCAAAATCTTATGAGTATATCTATTTACCTCAGGATACATGCACAAAATTCGAACCCACACCCCTCTGCAAGATTAACGTTGCAAATCAAATTTAATAAACTGTATCTCCCTTTAAATCACTTAAGCTTGCTATCTATCAAAGCGCCGAGGTAAAATCGTTTCAATCATTACCAACTTTCAAAAGGGAAGTAAGTTAATGGTCATATTTTAACAAAAACAAAAGAGTTCGTATATTTATAGATTGGCACCTATTGCCACACAAATTGGCTGTTAGCTGTTTTTCGTTATAAAATTAAAAACAGAATCGTCAGCAATAATCACTATAAACATTTTCTTGGCAATTGTACTGAAACCACCAATGTAATTTATTTAATTCTTGATTCTGGATTGATTTTATTTATAATCTTATTTATTTCTTTAGTGGACCGTGGACCTTTGTCGTCCCTCCTCAATTTATCCTGTCTTTTATTGACAAAGCTCCAATTAATCTTCAAACGCAGTATTTTGTTTGCTGCATAATTTATTTACTCATATTAAAGCTACTACGCGTCTATATTATATCTACCAATAAGCTCTCTTCCCAAATATTTTTGATGACTTTGGTTTTCTAGGAAGCGGTGAACGTAGTATGACGTAGATAGTAAGAAAACTGAATGAGTTATCACTCAGTCATCCCACTAGGTGGGGTCAACACAATTTCTTTTCCTCTTCCATCTTCTTTTTTCACTCAACATCCCAGCACTTAGTCACTCCTTTCAGATGCTGTCTTCTTTAACACAAAGTACATAATACATGCACTTTTTGATGACTTACTTTACGTACTTTTTAAATAGGTAGCTTCGATGATCAATTACGAACTGTAAAAAAAATGTTTCTTGAATGGGGACTCGTTTTATTTACTCTTTTATTTGTTGTTATAGCGACAGTGCAAATTATAACAGGTACTCTGTGAAAATTTCAATCCATCCATGTTTTTTTACAAATGAACTGAATGAGTCTCTTTTACAAGACAAAAAACATTGACAGGGTATTAGGGGGGATTTAGGCTCTTAGCCCACTGCCCCGTTCCATGGCCGTCACCGACCTGGCACAAAGAAACAAAGCAAATCGTAATATGAACTGGCGGCACGCTTTGTGCTGTGCTCTGACGGACTTTTGACAATTTGTGTAGATTTTATTGCAGGTATGGTAAAGGTCCGGTTTTGTGGGTGGATGTCCTAAATATAAAAGTGACGAAGACAATTGTGGAGACGTGTTTTTTTTGGAATCTGTGACGAGAAAAAATAACTTATTTATAATGTTGACACTGTCAATTACAAATTTGGTCATTGATAAAACAAAACTCACGCTAGATTTAAAGTCAGAACTATGGTAAAGTAACATCTTCTTGAGAAACGAAAATAATGTATGTGTATACAAAATGAGCAATCGTTCTCAGGAATACACACGCCTGTGGAAACGCCAGAAGGAATACGCCGAAGGCGAACTGAACTTCATACTTAATTCTACATGTCAAAGATTTGACATTTAACTGCTACAAAATTTACAGCTAGAAAAACCAATGTCTCAGTTTTGAAATAACCCAAGCTATAACGAACCAAACGCTTCTCTTTTTCTAGTTAGATTAGGCCCCTACAGTACTATCAAAAAACCTTCTTGTCTTTTTGTTTTGACAGTGACAGTACACACGAATGAGACTTACCTATGATGTTTAATCTGTGGGGCTCGTTTCTAAGTTAGTGCTAAGCTCATTACTTACACAATGCCATGAGTGCTTTTAGTGTCGAAACTTAAATTAAAATATGAGCATTAAAAAACCAAGTGCTCTAATTTTATTACTGACTTTAAATTTAAAACGCCTGCTAAAGTATTCATAGCAATCTTAGAGGTAGAATAAAAGTAAGTGCTTTGCTTAAAATACGGTGACGTAAAAGAATAAAAAATGGCTACAAATATCATTTCAAGCCACGAACTATATATTCTGTGTAGGTATAGAGTATTTCAACAATTTCTGTTGAAATACTCTATACGCCCGTCACTGATCCGTCAAACATCTATACATCCTTAAAAATTATAAGTACAATTTGTAAAGAAAGTATCTACCTGTAGAAGGAAAGCGTATAAAAGCAAGCAGAACATTTCTTCTCCAGCGGAAATCGAACCCAGATAGAACCCAGAATTTCGCGTCTCAACTGAACACTCGTCCATCACGCCACCGTCAAGGTAGTGTCAAGTTTAATTATTCAATAAAATCCTCTAAGGATCATTTTGAAACGTTTTAAATTTACAGTGAATTTACACCTGTTCATAACTCGACCAAGGAAGATACGTGCCCGGTTTCAATATTCTACTGGCGGACAACGTATCGTTTGTTTCAGCATCATTGTTTTTCTGTCAAAAAATGTATGAAGCTTTTCGAGAGATAACTTTGCTATGTAGAACGCTTTCCTAGGTAGAGTGACGATCTGCGAAGAATCCCGAAGATAGGGCGCGATGGCGCTCATTAAGGGAGGCCTATATCCAGAAGTAGACTTCTATTAGACTGATGAAATCCCCTCCAACATGATGAGATACAACAAGCAAGTATTCCCAAAGAGGGTTGACGTCAGGCAGGCGGCCGATCATAAAACACCTTAGCCAAAACTCTTACAGCATGATCCAAGGAACATGCTGTGCCGACCCCACCATAGAGTCCCACTCTAGGGCAGGAAGATGATGATGATGATGGTAATGAGCAACCACCGTCCATCAGCGTAGACTTAAACCATTTCAAAATGATCCTTGCAAGAATTTATGAGATCTTTGTCAAAGGTTTTGGTGGTCTCGATAAAAAATAATCCTTGTATCACTTGAACCACCACCCAATTACCTCTACGCAAACAGGCGCTCGTAAAAAGGTGTCGATCATAAAAATATTTGATTAGGCTCCGTACTCAACACAGTGCCAATCCGCCATGTTGAATTTATTAGACAATTAGCGCCCGCACGCGGCTTTGCTCGGTATTGGAACAAAAGTAACCTAGACGACGTTGTACTGAAAAGTCTATTGAAGTTAGTTGACATACATCAAAGGTATATTAGATAAGGCCAAAAGCAATTTAGCCGTTAGTTTGCGATTGAGCTATGAAGCGCCCACACAACGTTAAGATTTACTTAAATAGAATATACATACATCACGCCCGTATCCGTAATGGGGTAGACAGAGCCACAAGTAAACATAAGAAAACTTGCAGCAATAATGCATAATACAATGGGCAGCCTTATCGCTAAAAGCGATCTCTTCCAGGCAACCTTTGGATGGACAAGATATAACTGCAAGATGAGGACGGTGACTAATGTAATTGAAATACCTTCATTTTGATCTTTTTTTGTATTAGGTGATTCTGACGACGCTCCATTTTTGATAAACATGCGAAAAGGCACTCTTCGAAATAACCCTCTATGTAATATTTAGGTGCGTATTTTGAAATTACGCAGATATAACGACACCAGGGGGTTGTTTATTAGTGTAAATAAATTATTTACCCCCTTGAAACACCCTGTGAAAAGTTAAAACGATGAGCAGCAGAATAATTAAAAAGATGACAACTCGGTCATTAACCTTTTGTATTCATGACCAAAAAACACTTTTATTTTAAAACACTGATTGACTGACTGTTAATCAACGCATAGCTCTTGTCTTAGTACTCCTATTATGGTGTAGGGGTGCACTAAGAAAGGTATTCCCGAAATTCAACTCCTTAATGATGCAGCAGGAAAATGAAGTTTCAAAGTCAAAAATTCAACGCGGCAAGCTCAAGGATCCTAAGGCATTATTAGGCATGCCGAGACGTTTGTAGGCAGTGTGCTCCAGGCCTCATTCACAGAGCGTTCCTCCAGTATATAATGAATAAAAAACAAAGGCCTTTTATCTATAGTAGATGATTTATACAGCGTCAGGAGGCAGCTTTTACCTTCACTAACGAGATGCTGTAGTGCCCGGGATGAATTAAAGGAGTAGGCTTATGGAATAACTCCATCCTCTCAGTTTAGTCGGCCTTGTCCACAGGAAAGACATGGTCAATACATGCGGACCTGACTATGCCGCGGGTTTCCTCGCCGTTTAAGAGTATAGCGCAGATACATTTTTCGCATAGAAAAATCCATTGGTACAGGTCCAGATTTGAACCCACCACCTTAAGATCGGAAGGCAGGGTCACTACCAACTAGACCAATGCTCTTAGATAATGAATAATAAGCAAGGAAATTGGTCCTACATAAGATAAAACGTCCAAAACTTTCAAAAGAATATAATTTTGTAAAAAATCAGTTTTCCTGCATGATAAAACAATATTTCACGTTGCATACCACGCGGCCGCAACCTCTGTGGTTACAAACCGGTGACCATCACCGCTACACTTATTTGCTGTCACCACAAAGCGTAGTCCTATTGATGTTACGCATTACAATATTTCCAACCAACATTGCAAAACTAGTATTTATTATAAATTACTAGTTCCCGCCCGCGGCTTCGCTCGCGTGGTACCCGGATAAAAAATCTTACTTATAAATGCGAAAGTTTGTGAGTTTGGATGTTTGGATGTTTGTGCCTCAATCACGCTTAAACGACTGAACGGATTTGAATGAAACTTGGAATATACATAGTACATGTACTGGATTAACATATAGGCTATTTTTTATCCGGGTACCAAGCGAGCGAAGCCACGGGCAGCAGCTAGTAGTCTATATGTTAATCCAGCATATGGACAATGTATATTCTAAATTTCATTCCAATCCTTTCAGCCGTTTAGGCGTGAAAGAGTATCAAACATCCATACTTACAAACTTTCGCGTTTATAATATTAGTATGGATTTAACTACCAACTGCAACACAGCTGAAACTTTTTAGGTAGTATTTAAATTTTTTGCTTTACTTGGTCTTCCAAGGTATTCAAACTCAATCTTTATTGAACTCAGTTTAAGGATAATCCAATAGCTTCCAATTCCCAATGGATCCTGCAAACTACCTTAAAAGCCAATAGACCGTTACATGCTTTAAACTGTGCATTGGAGACTACGAAATATGCATACTATCCCTAGTTTTATAACTAAACCAATTTGTATTCCAAATCCCTAGACACAAACAACTTGGTCACACAACTTTGAACTATAAGCCCCATGTTTTAAGGGTAAAGTTTGTTTGAGGGAATGTTTTCTTATTGGAATCAACAATGCATTGAGTATCTTCCGTAGTGGACTTTCGAATCCAATGTACTTTTTCGTGAATGGGCAACTCGATATTACTGTTTTACAAAGTTTGAAAATTTATTGTAGCCAGCCTTACTTGGCTAGAAATAAAGTGTTGAAATCATTATTTATTTGGTCAAGAGATCGATGGCCAAGGGCAAGCCAGCGGCCTGTCAGACGACATCGACAATTGTTCGAACTGCAGTGGATAGCATATCTCCCTTTTATTGTATTCTTCCTTTGCGAGAAGGGGATGGTGTCCAACCAAGAGATTCAAAGACGTTCAAAAGGCATACTAATAGCCCCAAGCAATAACCCGATGGACAAATATCGCCTTGGTAGGACAACATCATCATCTTCCTGCCCTTATGCCACTCTATGTGGGGTCGTCACATGTGATCCAAGGATCATGCTGTAAGAGTTTTGGCTAAGGTGTTTTATAACCGGCCGCCTGCCTGACGTCAACTCTTCTTGGGAATACTTGCTTATTGTATCTCATCATGTTGGAGAATACTGTCCCTTAGTCGACTTTTACGACATGCTCGGGGAGAGAAGCATCTGGACGCATTCTATGTTTCTTCTTTATTCCCGGTTCAAAATAAAAAAAAACAGTGGCAGGACAACAGTGGATAAGATAAAGTAAAGTAGGTACTCGATCGTGGTGACTAGAGTAATAGAGAAGAAATCCAGAAGTGAGTGACAAGGGGTTATTTTGATAGACTTAAATCTAAAACCTGAAGGATGTCTTTTAAATAGGTAGTTTGTTTATACCCTATTTTTATCATGTCTTAATAGAAAAAAAACCGGTCAAGTGCGAGTCAAATTTGCACATTATTATTATTATTTGTATTGTTTGTTGTTATAGCAGCAATAGGAAAACACACTGTGAAAATTTCAACTCTACCAATTGCGGTTCATGAGATACTGCCCGCTGATAGACGAACGGACAGACAGACGGACGGACAGCGGAAGCTTAGTAATAGGGTCCTGTTGGCACCCTTCGGGTTCGAAACCCCAAAAAGTAAGCAATAAGTTACTAGTACCTAAATGGTCTGTATTTATAGAAACTTAGAGCTGGGTTTAAAGGGCTTGAGGAATCGATATATCAAGCAAACTAATTCTTAAAAAAACATTAAATAGTTATTCAGCTCGTAACACTGAGGTCATTACTTATACCTAACTAACATTTTAGACCTACAAGTATTACTTTAGCAAAGTAGTTTAACCTTTCTCGCCGTAGTATGTAATTACAAAATTAAAATGATCCAACACTGAAGCATTGTTCAACTGGAACTGTGACAGAATTCCACTTAAAACGACACACATTAGCATCAAAGTCAAAATGATAATTCAAATTCCATCTAATCACGAAATGAACCTGCCCAGATCAAATGATAAACCGTCAAGTACAGTGTACAACACAGGAGTGTACTTATAATCTGGGGCATAGAGTTCAAATTACAAGTGATGTGGCTCGCCGTTGACTGTTCAGATGGAGCAAAGTAAGTATTCTCGAATGGATACGGTTGAATGGGCACTCGGCGTTACTACGCGACCATTTCGCGTCGAATGAGACCTTGGATTAATGCGGTGTGAGGTACAACGTAAAAGCGTTTTAAACGTCACGCGTTTTTACACCATTGTAAAATTATTGTAAATACTGTTAGATTATAATCTCGCGAGATTGTAAACTGTCGGACATCTGCTTAGATCGAAATTAGCAGGTTAGGTTAGGTTAGTTAGTGAAAACCTACGCGCGAGGCGAGCGAGCAGAGCGAGCGCGCCGCGGCAACGGCCGCTGAAGCTTCAGAAATTTAAAGCAGTATACGTTACTATTCACAATCTTTCGACAGTTTACAATCTCGCGAGATATTATAATCCCACGGTTTTTACAATTTTACGGTGACATATATGTATATTTGACGACCTCGGTTGCGTGGCGGGCGAGTACTCGGCCGTAAATACCGTTGGATATAATTCGTCTGGTACGTTATAGAACCTAAAGAATTTGAAGCATATCAAGTGCACGAAAAGAGTCTCATTAAAGGCGCAATTCTATTTACCACACTGGTTTGAAAGTGATGACTGGTAGTAGTATTCGCTTATCACTTAGAGCAGACTGCATACAAGCGTTTTCTCTTGAACCGTGCGCAAAGTGACAGACATTGGCATTTCACGACAATTGAGATTCATATTTCAATTTGCACGTGTCTCCTGTTCCACTGGAATAGATTAAGAGCGTATAGATATCTTACTTCTTACTTCTACACTATTATTATAAAGAGGAAAGATTTTTTTGTTTGTAACGAATAGGCTCCGAAACTACTGAACCGATTTAAAAATTTCTTTCACCAGTAGATAGTTACATTATTACAGAATAACATAGGCTATAGTTTATTTGCAAAAAAATAAGGGTCCTTACTAAAACTCCAATAATGTAACTCGAAGTGTAAAAAATTTACCTAAAAAATCCTAATTTGTGAAATACCCATGCGAAGCCGGGCGGGCTGCTAGTATATTATAAATGCGAAAGTTTGTGAGGATGTTTGGATGTTTGTGCCTCAATTACGCCTAAACGGCTGAACGGATATGAATTAAACTTGGAATGTACATAATACGTTTGCTGGATTAACATATAGGCTAATTTTTATCAGGGTACAGAGCGAGCGAAGCCGCAGGCGGCAGCTAGTATTAAATAATGTCTACTGTAACTTTTTTCCTTATGTGAAATGAATAGGGGCTGTATGTGAAGCGCTCGTGACGTAGTTGAAGCGCTCGTGGAGTAGATTGCTTAGACGTTCTTGATTAATCGTTGAAGTTGAGCAACGTTGAGCGCGGTCACAATTTGGATGGGTGTCCGCAAGTGGCATTACGAGCTGCGCGCTTCCTTGCTTCTGAGGGCACGTTAAATTGTCGGTCGCCATGACGGAGGCCTTTAGGCGGCCTAAAAACTGTCACAAGAGTTAGCTACTAGCTCATACGAACTTACTTTTTAATTTGTACCTAGTATCTAGATCTGTCTGTGGCATCGTGACTCCTAAAGAAATGAACTTATTTTGATGTGATTTTTTCTGTTTGAAAGTGATATATTCGAGATGGTTCTGAGCTATAGTTTATGAAAATATTGTTTAGACGTTTGAAGATCATCAGCTCATTTTTTACTTGACAAAAGGATAAAAGAATACGGGCGTGATAATTATATATGTATGTATATAACAAGCCGAATTCTTCACTTGCTTTCCTGCACGGTAAACATTGGGTAATTTTAGACACTTCAAAGTTTAAGGTCTCATTATCTACGAAAGCCGTTCCATCCCATATCTAACAAAACAAACTAAAACAATTATATAACAGTCCTATTACAATACGAGTAAGTCAGTACATCGGTAAGCAAAGGTTACGATCAAACATTAGCAGTTACGACCAAACGGCGGAACTTGGTCTAACTTAAGGGTATTGCTTTTGGGGGCTGGTGCTTTTGTTAGAAGGGACTGTCCGGTTTAAGCCCGATCCTATTCAACTAACGTATATCACGGATACTTCCAAGAGAAAGCGACTGTGGAACACGCACTGTTCCGCAATTAACGAAATAAAAAAGTAAGTAAGTTCGTATGAGCTAGTGGCCAACTCTTATGACGGAGTTTTTAGGCCGCCTAAAAGCCGCCGTCATGGCTTAACGACTTAAAAGCCGGGACCGACAATTTAACGTGCTATTTAATAGCTAATTTAACCATATCCATCTTAGGACACTTGAATCAAGTTTGGCTGCAAGTTTTCTTATAACTACTTGTGGCTCTACCCACCCCGTTAGAGATAAGGGCGTGATAACATGTACGTATGCATTTAAAAGAAATATAGGTAGGAATGTACGTTTTTGTATAATAGAGTTGAAAATACAATGCTATCTGTTTTGTACATTTCCGCGCTCACTCTGGACCCAACACAAATGGTCGAAGTCTAAACAGTGTGTGTAGGTAATGGGTATTCAAACGGACTTACCTACCGTTCTAGATAAGCCTTATCAGTAGCTTGAAGATATTTGAAACACTACGCTTTGTTTATGAATGGTCTACAATCTATATTTAACTATCTTGGTGAGAGAGTCACGTAGGTACCAAGTATTTACTAAATAATAAGATTGAAAACGGTAGTCTGGTAAAAATCATTTATCTCCAGAAATAAACTTATTTTAGACGGCCTCGGTGGCGTAGCGGGCGATTGCTCGGCAGAGACGCAAGAGGCGCGGGTTCGATTCCCGCTGCGGAAGAAATGTTTGCATGATCTGTAAATATTTCTTCCGGGTCTGGGTGTTGTGGTACCATGGTACTCGTAGTTTCTGATACCCACGACACAGGGAATCATAGTGTGGGATTTTCAATTCACTTGACCGGTTTTATATTCTGATATCACTACTAGTCGTGCTAGTTTTTTAGGACCAGTATGGTGAAAGGATTTTTTTATTCTGATCAGTGAGCAGATGATAAAAAAGATAAGCATACAAAGTTGGGAAGCCTTCAAAAAATGTTCCTAAGTAAAGTGTCATCTATCACAGTGGATTTAAAATCAGCCGGACGTATTTCTAGCTAATCCGGACAGGTGACCCTCGTCTGAAGACCGATTACGGTGCGGCTGAATTAGGTCACTTTCCTAATTGGAAGATTATTTTTTTTGGAAGAATAGGTTGTTAAATTAAATTAGTATTAGCAGTACTGACCGCGGATGACTGTGGAGAAAAAATGAGGCGCGCTTTAATCACGCTGGTTTGAAAAAAATAGTGACACGTTTATGTAGTAGCAGTTATGACTATTATCCTAGATTATATCACTGCTGGGCAAAGGGCTACTCTTCTAGTAGAAGTTTATAAAAAATAAAAATAAAAGAGAAATGTAACAATACAAACTTTTTATTTTCATATCACATTTTGTAACAGCGCTTATGTAAAAATTTATAAAAAACTAACAAAAACTTAACAGTAAATCACAGCTCGATTTGTTTTAGTGTTTTCCATGATGGTAGCCCCAATCCTTGTGGTCGTGATGCCCGCCCTTCTTGCCATGATCATGATGATGATGATGATGTTCCTCATGACCGTGGTGACCTTTGTGTCCCTTGTGGTCTTCGTCGTGATGATGCTTATCGTGATGACCTTTCTTGCCATGATGATGATCATGGTGTCCGGCTTCGTGATGACCGCCTTTCTTGTGATGACCTCCTTTGTCCTCATGATGTGCATGATGTTTACCATCCTTGTGGTGCTTGCCTTCCTTGTGGTGGTCATCGTAGAAGTGGTGATCCTTGTGGAATTCGTCTTTGTGGAATTTCTTGTGGTAGCCATCGGTTTCTTCTCCCTTATCGTGATGTTTATGGTGGCCGTGCTTGCCTCCTTTATGATGATGTCCATGTTCATGATGATGGCCATGGTGTTCGTCTCCATCCCAGTGTTTTTTGTGGCCGCCACCGTGTTCGGCGTGGTGGCCTTCGTGGTGATGCTTCCCATGGTCACCATGTTCCCCTTTGTGATGGTGATGGTGTTCTTTGTGCCCTTTGTGGCCTTTGTCGCCGTGCTCGTGATGGTGTTTTGCGTGGTGCTCCTTTCCACCACCTTCTTCGTGATGGCTGGACTTGCCGCTGGCTGCGGCTTCTAAGTCCTTCTCCTCCCTTATCTCCCTGGCGTAGACTGCCACAAGGCAGAGTAGACAGACTGCTACCACTGCCTTCATCTTGGCAGCTGTACTTTCATCTCTTTGATAAGGCTATTTATAGCTATTTCTGTGGATGGAGAAACCGTTGAGACATTTATGACAATAAGTCAAGGACAAAGTGTGATCGCTGGACCGTTACGGTTTTGCTGACTTATAAATTATTTTGTATTGTCGTTTTAATTAGCTTGAACTGTGATGTGTTGCAACAGATTGATAAGGTTAGAGCAATACAATTTTCAATATAGTAAACTAATCATCATCATCATCATTCTCAGGCCGTATCTACTGTTGAGTATATACCTCTTAGAGGCTTTCCCCATTTTATGCCGTACAGATCAGGATTCGGCCAGTCGCATTAAGGACTTTTCCCCGAGTCCTAGTAGAGTGATTCATTAATAAAATCCCAACAATTAACATTTTCATGGTTCACCATTTCCAACTTGGGAATTTGAATTAGGAATGGCTGCAAGTTTTTTTATGATTACTTATGGCTCTGCCCACCCCATTAGGGATACGGGTGTGATAATTATGTATGTATGTATTTACATTTTTACATGTAATATTTAATAAAAAAAAAGATGTTTGGAAAGAGCAATCAAGACATACCTATCCTTACTATCTTTACTGTAGTTAGTACCACTTCATCCTGAAAAGTAAAATACTCCATTCGCATATTTCTACTGCGCAAAGTCGTAAAACTTCCGAGTAAGTCCTCTGCTATGGACAATCCCTATTGTTGTTTTGATTAAACAACAGTACGGTTGCGGATAGCTCCTTACCCTACACTGGGATTGAGCCGGACGTAAAATATACAATACAAAAATGTTTTTACAACCTTGGGCCTTGTTCACTATGACCAACCATAACGTAACGCGGGCAAACGCAGGTACGTTTATGGAATCACTGCGTTATTTATTCTATTGTATTGCAAAAACGCGACGAGGCGCGTTACAAACAAGTTACGAGCTGTCAAGTCATAAAGAATAAAGGACCTTAGCAATGGTCACGGATTTCTTGTAATGTAACTATCAGACATATTTTTGTATAGCGATGTTTTGAATTAATTCAGCAACACTAAAGAGGTATACATTTTAATTTATTTAACGGCCTTGGTGGCATGGCTGGCGAATGCTCGGCTGAGATGCAAGAGGCGTGGGTTTGATTCCCGATGCGGAAGAAATGTTTGCGTGATCAGTAAATATTTCTTCCAAGTTAGAATATTGTACCACAGAACTAGTTTTAACATCCAGGAAACAGAGTCCTAATGTGGGGTCAGAGCTATGTAAGTAACTGTTGGGATTTACTTAATTTTATTTATTCGAACAAACTACAAAAAAAGAGGTTGTATCCTCTTCAAAATGATGAATCTATAATGGGCGATGGGCTGATCACCTGTCACCGTAGTTCACCATATTAATCTTGGGACTTTGAATCAGGAGTGGCTGCAAGTTTTCTTATGATTACTTGTGGCTCTGCCTGTGGATTAGGGATATGGGCGTGATAATAATTATATGTGTATGTATATATACCATAAAATCATACTAAAACTATGCCATTTAAGAGTGATAGGTATTCTTTATTATTAAGTTAAAAGCTATACAAATGTATTAAGCAACAATCACGCACAACCTTCCAAATTCACTTGATCAATGAAAGTTTCTATTCCATTATCCCCAGAGCAAAGTTCAATAGGAACGAGGAAAAAGTCGTCAACTCGACGGAATCGTAAATAGAGATACGTTGGAGGTTGAGTTGAGGCCTTGATTTGTCACAACTTATCTCGAAGCACGCACTCAATGCGGACTCAGGATTGAACGGGGGCATTTGTTGCCCCATACTTCTTCGCTGGACTGGAAGTAAAGAAAAAACATATAATGCGTCCAGCTGCTTCTCTCCCCGAGCATGTCGTAAAAGTCGACTAAGGGATAGTATCCTCTCCAACATGATATGATACAATAAGCAAGTATGCCTAAGGAGGGTTGACGTCAGGCAGGCGGTCGGTCATAAAACAATTTAGCCAAAACTCCCTGTGCTGACCCCACATAGAGTGGGATAAGGGCAGGAAGAGATGATTTGTTGCCCCGTGTTTTACAGGTGTCAGCTTACATCATGTTTTATTTTGAAAACTCTTAATTTTCATTTTTTTTATGGTAACCCTTAAATCAAGAAGTGGCAGGTAGCAACTCCTGCTCGTGATTTGAGAATCGTTTTCAAAAAATTCAAATTAGAAAATTGAGGGCTTAGAATAACAGGAAACAAATTATAATTAACTATAACTTTTACAGTGAAGGCAGCGAACAGGACGGAAGGTTAAAACTGTGTTGTTTCTTCCAGTACAAACTTAGAATAGGACTAGTGTTTTACAGGTAGGAAATAGGTTACCTTCTGTATCCAAAGTCCTAATTTGGATACTAAAATTAGAACTTCATCGAACTATTATTGAACCTACTGAATTAGACGAACTCGGTGGCGAATCCGGGGAGTGCCCCGCTGAGGTTTGACAGTTGTGGGTTTAATTCCGGCATCGTGAGAAATTGATATTTGCATGTTTCCGATACTCCCAACCCCTCTTCACAGGGAATCTTAATGTGAGGTCAGTTTTGATATCCTCAAATAGGTTATCCTACGTAGTGAAACGGTTTGTTAGTTGATCGTCCTAACACATCCTCAGTTGTCGATCAGTGCTCTTCTTGTAGCCGCTGCATTTTTGTGTCATGATATATTTTTTTGAGTAAAATAATACTATGCGGGGCGTCAACTTAAGTCCGTCTCTGGAACACTTCTCCATTCCTGATAAATCATTCGTACAATTCGTGAAAGAATTCGAATATATCACGTCTACCCCAGTGAGGGGATAAGTTTCGTGCGGCGCTTATTATTGAGAGGGGAACTAGCATTCCTTTTGATTACGCTAAGAGGATCGGTTCTATTGTAATGATGTCTATAAATAGGTGCTGTAGACATCGATAGTACGTAATATATATCGATATATTAAATTAGGAAGCGCTCGTGGCGTAGCTTGCTTAGACGTACTTGATTGATCGTTGAAGTTAAGCAACGTTGTGCGCGGTCACAATCAGGATGGGCGACTGCAAGTGACATTATGAGCTGAGCGCTTCCGTGCTTTGGAGGGCACGTTAAATTTTCGATCCCGGCTTTTAAGTCGTTAAGCCATGACGGAGGCCATTAGGCGGCCTAAAAACTCCGTCACAAGAGCTGGCCACTAGCTCATACGAACTTACTTACTTATTAAATTATAGTATTTTTTGCGTCTATTGATTGACGAGTTTAGTGGCGTGTCCATCTTATGCATGCCTAGATATGGGTTCGATTTAGAAAGTATACGATATGGTGACTTTATATTTAAAGAATGTGATAGTAAGCGGAGACTCTAAGCTTGTATACCGCGTAGGTAAAAATGTTTTTTTACACGAATTCATCTTAAACTGGGCTCGGTCATCATCTTAACCCACAAATTTGGAACCTCAAGGTCTCCGTAAATGATTTCAGAATTAAACATTATTATTGAACTGAATAAATACGCTTTTATTTTTGCACATCAACTTCATTTAACTCTAAAAATCCTCGACATAGAACTATTGTTTTGGTAAAAAACGCCCCGTGAGGAAACCCGCGGCTTAGTCAGCTCCGCACGTATTAACCATGTCTTTCCTGTGGACAAGGCCAACTAAGTTGAGATGATGGAATAGGTGCTGGGCAAGCCTACTCCATCTAAATTCGTCCTGCATTACAGTGTTCCGTTAGTGCAGATAAAAGTGGCCTCCTGACGCTGTATAAATCATCTATTATAGATAGTAGAAGACCTTAGTTATTAGTTCAGAACGTCCCGCATCTTTTTCTGGTTAGATTTATTTTCCATACAAACTTCATCTTCCCAATTTCGGGAATTCCTTTCACAGTGCACTCTACATCATGAGAGGAATAAACCTTTTAAGCTGTAAGCTTCTAAGAGTAATTGGGTTAGGCTATGATTCATGTCAAAATAAATACATATAGATTATAACACTGATAAATAGTTGTTTATCTACTAAACACTGTATTTAAGTCTCTACTAACAAAAGTGATACAATGTCGATCGAAATGAATGAATTTTGACTTTGCATTATGCGTTTTGATTGTCAGTCAGTCAGTCAGTCAGTAACGTAAAACTTTTATATATTTAGATTGATGTCAAACGCATGAGTCTACACCAAATTAGTTAAATAAAAGTGGAAAATGCTTGTTTTGCGTCATATTTAGTTCAATTTTATTCCAATTGCACAGAAAGCACGTACAAAGCACCGCTCGGAATAGCTCCAAACAAACGTGGCCTAAAGTTAGCGCGCGCTTTTAAATTTATTTCAGAACTAGACATCGTGTTCAACAAAATGCTGGCTGGAATTTATAACGTAGAACATGAATCGAGGAATTTTATTGTTTTTCGTGTTCTCATAGGTTATGATTTATGATTATACGTCTGTTTTCGGAAGTAGAGAAAAAAATGTAGGTAACCAATTTAACCAGAATTTAGTTAGTTCCTAGCTCACATTATTAGAAATCGATTAATTTATTTGATAGATACTATTACACAATCGCTATTTGATAGTATATATGTACATTGTACAAGGGGCTAAAATGACCCATTTAATACGAGGTAGTCCTGAGCTTTAACGAGGGAGTAAATAGAAACCGAGTTATAATGGGTTTTTAGCGCTGTGTGTTACACTCTTTTTCACTACGTTTGCGAGAAAATAAAATAATCCAATACAATATTAAATATGGTTACTAATTTAATTTGTAATTAGAGAAAAATTCTAAAGATTTCTCGCCATTGCCTTTTATTTCTTCTGTAGCCGCAACGCAATGCACGCATTCTTCTGAAGAGATTGCCATTTTTAGTTCCAATTTCAAAAATAAAATGTTCTTCTTTTTTTATGAAACAGTAATAAGTCGTGTCTTTATTCATTATTATTTTAGTTATGAATTAAGAACTTCTCGTTTTTGTGGACTCTTTAGTAACGTACAAAAATAAAAAATATTACTTTTTTGCCTAAAGGCAAACATACCGTACTATTTTATTCCCTCTCTGGTACGCTACAATGACAGACTTTTTGAGCAAGAGAAAACATCATTTTGTCATAATTATGCCATATTCATTTCCTTAGACACTTAAAACTTGATTTACTTACGTTTTTATAATTTGCCTAGGAAATCTACTTATTATATGTAATAGATTACGACAGTTATTTTTGTACCTACGTGTATAATACCATAGCGAAGCTTTTATCAATCTGTCAAAAGAGGCATACAATTTCAGCAACTGCTATTGTAATGAAAAATTCGTCGTCCGATAATTTGATCGCCGAAGTCGCCCGATCATCATTATAATGGAACCGGGCGTAGATAGAATTTCTATATTTATTCTGCAATTCTTGCAGCAAGTCACAATATAACTTAGAAGCAGTGTCTGTAAGAAACTTCGATAGAAATCCTATAACGCAGTACGTGGTTGTCAAAACTGGGTTCGTTTTATCTATTACTAGCTTTCGCCCGCGGCTTCGCTCGCGTGGTATCCGGACGAAAAGTAGCCTATATGTTATTCCAGCACACATACTATAAAGATTCCAAGTTTCATTCAAATCCGTTCAGCCGTTACGGCGTGATTGAGGTACAAACATACATCGTCACATCCACACATCCTCACAAACTTTCGCATTTACAATATTAGTAGGATAAGAGAATTCTAACAAGAATACTTTTATATCTGAAAACGCTGCATCCGTTGTGCACTTTACTGCTTGAAAAGCAAAACTTTGTAGTTTTGAGTGTAATGTAGGCTCTTAAGAAGAGAGTAAGAACCTGGAATCAAATAAGTTTTTGATGTCAAAATACTCTCGCAATATCACGGAATGCTAGTCTTTCCACTAGTAAGAAGTAGGTACTTATAGCCATACCCCTTATTCTCTATGACCAAACAAAACTTAAACGCTTGTTACTTATTTATGATGCGCCGCGTTGTGTTTTTGCACTACAAAATTGTCATATAGAATACGATAACACGGTGATTCCACAAACATGCCCGCGTTACGTTTTCTTTGGTCTTCCAGAATAAGGGGGCAGTACGGAGATCTTCACCAAGTCGGTTGTCAAAGTGAAGACTTTAACACGTATTTACTGTCAGTATGACAGCTATTTGCTGTCATATTTTGACACTAGCTTAGTATGGATTTTCGGTCATTCAACCTCCTGATTTTCGAGCAATAGACATAAAATTTTTAGTTATAGGTTATTAGGCCCCTATACAATAGACACTAACTACTTATAAAAGTTGAGATGCCATTATACCGTTTGAATCTTTGCATTTGAAAAGGTTGGGTTTGGAGTGTAATAAATAACTTTATTTTTGTTTGTTTAATGTTTTTTTTTATCTACTTCATCATTATATTTTCAGAGAAAGTGTATATTTACATCCTTTAAATTGTTCTGAATAGAACAGAATAGTTCAATCATATTGATCCATTTAAAAACCGACAAAAACCCCATGTCATTTCTCCAACCCTTCGAACTGTCCCAATTTCCCGCGCACTATCGTTATCCTGACGTTCGGATTGATTTCTTGAGAACAAGTTCTGAGACACACCTGAGACAAAACAGTTTAGTTTTTGTCATACAAGTCTGCGGATGACTGTACATTGGTTTATAGGTATTATTGGCCAAATCATACGCTAAATCAAAGTCAAAGTCAAAGTTAAAATCGTTTTGTCTTTTGACCTACACGAACGATTGTGTTCGCTGTTATCCTAAACTTCTATTAAAAGATGGTGGTCCAAAAGATTTAAACGATACACATCACGTTTGGTCAGGACGTGACAAGTCAAGTCGAAGTGTGCCAAAGACTATTTTTGCCTCTGGTGTGTGCACATCCTAGTAGTAGTGAATGGGTGACATTTAGGTACCATTGGTCACCACTCGACGAATATAAATAGCTTGATATATCGCCGTTGGATATTTGTAAGGGTCCTCGATGGCCCTCAGAGATCAATTTGGGCATGTGACAATCGGATGATGACGTAAAGTTGAGATCGGAGAGGTTTTTGTGAAGGAAAATACTTGATTGATTCTTGGACCCTTGCTATTGTGTGTAGATTATTAGTTACGTATTAGTATGGTCTAGGCTGGTCTAGGTATTGTTTCCAAAAATATTACAAAAACAAAATAAGTACCTACTTGTTTTTGTAATATTTTTGGAAAGTCGAGTTTTTTGTTCTTTTGATTAAATACTTACCAAAAGAACAAAAAACTCGACTGTGTAGAATTTAGACTGTGTAAATTTTTTGGCCATTATAGAAAAACATTTTTTGTGCCGACCCGACATAAGTGGGATGATGATGATGTAATGGACAAAAAGCCTATTACTAAATGAATTACTAAAATTTCATAAGTATTAACTTTACCAAATAAATAAGTTGCAATAATTGTGTTGTCTCAAATATTATAATCAGCTAAGATGAGCGTAAAATGAGTAACTTCGCGGTTTCAAAACTCACAATTCTCAACTTTTGATTGTTTTTCCGATCTACTTCGAAGGGTCGACAACAAAACAGGGAATAATATACTGCAGAACTTGAACTGTATATTCCTGATAGGAACCCCTTCCTTCCACGCCATAAAACTTGTATAGAGTGACGTCCCTACTGCATAGTTTTGGAGCCGTTAGGGAATGATAAAAAGTTTGGATAGAATGAGTTAGAGTATATTTTTATAGGAGGGTTTTTGCGGTACCAAAAGCTCGTAATTTTTACGACTTGAGCCGGGTTTGTGAGAAGTTTATCAACACATTTTTATAACTTTTCCTGTTTAAATAAGACATGAAAATTATGATGACTTATCTTAGAACTTTTAGGTAGGCTCGACTTGGTTTTCATTTGGTTCAAAATATTAAATTCTATTTATAATGGACCGGTTTAAACATTAAGTTTTTCATTGCTAAAGTTGGTTTTATTACCTACTCCATGCCTGAATATTTAATTATTGGTTTCGCTCATTAATAAATGCATTATATCCCACAGCGTGACGAACTTTTAACTCGTAGTACTTTCAATTTGTACTAACTATACATTTTTTTTTTGCTGAGATTTGAAAGAAGTTAATTATTTTTATTTACAAAATGAAAAAAAAAATACAATGACAATTACATTGTGTATTACCGTGTACCTTCATTGTGAAAGTCCTCAAATAGGACATGTACAAAACAAAACTTTAAAAATACAACATCCATCCCCGCAAATTAAATTTCCAAGGCTCCCCAGTAGAAACAAAGAGAAAGCTTTCCCTGCAAATATGATTTTTTAATGTAACGACAAAGCTCTTTGTGCGCGATGAGACCACTTTATTGGGTTACAACGGCCCTTAATAAAAGCAACAGGCTGGACTAAGAATGCGACTGTTTCTGGTTGTTTTATTCTTATCCTACTTTAAAACAAGTAGACAGAAAGAAAGGTAGAAAATTAATTTATTGCCTAAACTTGAAAAGGCCAGCTAGAGTATCCTAAACCAAGGAGCAAGCATAAAGTGATGAAATTGAATGAAACCGGGCATTGCCTGTTAGTCCACCTAGAAAAAAAATAGGTGGACCAGCTCGCATGAAGCAAGAGTGGTATGTCAATACCACGAATCGATTGATACTACGATTTCTGCTTCTTCCCCTTTGTTAAACAGGCGTAATACGTACATACTAGTTTACCCGCGCGGCTTCGCTCAAGTAAATTTTGACACCCTATTTTACACCTTTGAGGTTTATTTTGATAAACTCTGTAACACGTGTCCATTGATTTTGTATTTATAGTAAAGTTTTAAAGTTATTTGCACCGAGTTTTGAGCAAATCGAACCACCCCCCACTGTTTAACCCCCTTAGAGGAAGATTTTCGAATATGTTATTCCAGAACCAAAACTATCTTCAAAATCGGTTTAATATTTACGGAGATACGTAGTAATAAACATTCACACATACAAACTTTCGCATTTATAATATTAGTAGGAAGCCTACTTCAAAATAAGTGAATATTCTTGAAAGAAACATAGAAAAGTAACTTACGTATTGCACTACATATTTAAGTAAAATTCAATGTCCTATTTCAATTTTTATTGTAATGAATAAAAAATTAAACAAGTTTTTGGTAGAGCATTAGATTTAATTTATATCGAAATACAAGACAAAGGTTCCAAATTCCAATATACCCCATTCAGGTACCTTTTCAAGTACCTCTGGATAATATTTCAGAGCACAGGTGTGTTGTCTGTGACCCTCGTCAAGAGGTGATTATCTGACCGCAGGGTTGTACACTGCTTTGTTTACTGTATTTATAGCTAAGGAAGGTACCTTAATTTTCCAAGGTCGTAGGTTCTAATCCCGTGTACCAATTTATTATTTAATGGACTTTAGGCACGGCTGGTTATCCCCACTGCTTGGTTCTACTGGTAGTGCTATAAGAAAATGATCCTCTTTAGCTTACTATATTATAAAAAAATATGAAAGTTTGTGAGGATGTTTGTATGTTTGTCCCTCAATTACGGCTAAACGGATTTGAATGGAACTTGGCATAGTACATATGCTAGGTTAATAATAATTATGGGTTTTTTTTTATTCGGGTACTCCAAATTTTCAAACGGATTTTCAAGTTATTCGCACCGCCCGTTTAAAATTTTCCAAAACTTTAGAACTCCCTCGCACCCTTAGGGATAATGTATTTTATTTTACTTTTTGTACCGGTTACGGTTATATCATACATTTTGGCAATTTGTGCATGCGGCGATTTATTTTTGTATCGCACGCACTGCACTTTTATTTAAAGTATACTAGCTGCCGCCCGCGGCTTCGCTCGCGTAGGACCCGGATAAAAAATAGCCTATATGTTAATCCAGCACATGTACCTACTATGTATATTCCAAGTTTCATTCAAATCCGTTCAGCCGTTTAGGCATGATTAAGGCACAAACTTCCAAACATCCAAACTCACAAACTTTTGCATTTATAATATAAGTAAGATTATTACTTCACTAGCATTTGACCGCGAGTACGATACCTACTCTCGCGCAAGAGACAATACCAAGGAAAGATTTGCCACCTAACCTTGTAATTAAACTCGTAACTGCGAATAAACTTATCTAACTTGTGAATCTTGTGTTTTACGTGCTCAAACTAAACTGGCTAAAACTCTTAAGTGAACTATCAGTGATACGTTGGTGCTGTGTAAGTGAAGAAGACCGAGTTTTGAATGAATCGAACAAATAATATTTTTTCATAGAAACTTCGCCACCCTGTTTAACCCCTCTAGGGATTAATCTTTGAAAATTTAATTAGTCTGTGTTTCTTTCCAGAACCTAAACCATTTCCTTTTTAAATTTCATTAAAATCGGTTTAGTATTTAAAGAGATAAGTGGTAGCAAACTTTCGCATTTATATTATTAGTACGATACAAAACATTTATATAAAACATAATATAATACATTTTTTAATCATTGAAGTAGCGGGTCGATTCCCACTCAGTACAAACATTGTAACAATGTAAGTAACACAATGTAAGTGATTGTTCTGCGTCTGGACTGCTAGTAGTAGTAATAAAAAAAATACCAATTTAGTCACTGTCATAACCTACGTAAGGTTATTCCTATAGCTAAGATGTACTAATATTGCATTGTGACTCTTTACGTATTGTCATAGATTATGTAATAGTTACTTCATTATTCTCATACATGCCGCCTCTTTGGTAGAATGCCTAACTGAAGCCTCCTCGGTCTTGTTCCAATTTCAAAATGTGAGAAAAACAAAAGAATGTCAGAAGTTCTGAATAAGATTATGAAAATGGAATGTTGCTTATTTTATAATTTTCCTTATTTTGCTGAATAAAAGCACATGTGAGTTATACTTGTGGTTTTAATTAATGAAATTAGGCTAGGAGTCAGCAGTATTCTTTTAGCAATCTGACTCTCATAGCATCTGCTTCGCTTAGTTCAGATATGACCACCAATTTTTGCAATATTTATTTGTTATATTTTTGTTATACAGCAGACATTTTACCTTCACGTTCCCGTTCAAGGTCATAAAATCCTTACACCTGTGCGAATTACCCTCCAAGACATTAAACTCTCAGCACTTAGAACTTCAGCAAGCTTCGACACTCCGAAGTATATCTTAAGTGCATAGCGGAGTACTAATATAATATGTACCATATGTAGTACTGTCTCAGACGAAGGTATAAATCAAGGCAGAATGAGGGTACTTTTACAAAAGAGGTGGAGAAAATCTTGGAATACTTTGAGTTACGTATTTGCTGCTCATTTTGGTTCATGAAATACTTTTTTTCAGCTCAATACTACTGGTATAAAAAGTATTTAAATGGACCTATTCCAGAGGGTGTCCAACATAATTTTCCAAAGTATAACTTATACTTTATTTTACCTGATTTTAATCTGAGCTGTAAGCTCGATTTGTAAAAAAAAAACAGATGATATAATCGGAATCCTACTAATATTACACATGTAAAAGCTTGTGAGGATGTTTGGATGTTTGTGCCGTTGTAAAGGCTGAACTGATTTAGCTGAATCTTAAAATATACATAGTGCGTGTGCTGGAATAACAAATAAGCTACTTTTTAATGCGGAAAAAATAATGTGCGCTGTACCAGTAAACTCTCAAACAGCGAAGGAAAACATCGTGAGGAAACCGTCATTTCGTAGAACATAAAAAGTTCGAAAACATGGTGTCAAGGGCACAAACGGAGCTTTTAAGGCATACTTTAAAACTTTTCACCACACTGGTTGGAAAGTACTAGTGATACTACACTAGAACACATAAAATAGTATAAATTGGGGCCGTAAAAGTTTTTCCCTTTATAGCTTGGACTTGTTTTGAACAATGCGTTCTATATAATCAACATCTTCGTAGACACATCGCGAACTTATTATTCAACGAATTTCAGAGTAAATTACAATGAATTTTTTATTAAATTTTCTGATTTACACTGTAAATGCGTTAGCTTCATTCATGTAAGGAAAGTAATTGTGTAATATATCTATTGACGGCCTCGGTGGCGTAGCGGGCGAGTTCTCGGCTGAGACACAAGAAGCGCGGGTTCGATTCCCGCTGCGGAAGAAATGTTTGTATGTTCTGTAAATATTTGTTCCGGGTCTGGGTGTTGTGCTACCATGGTACTCGTAGTTTCTGATACCCACGACACAGGGAATCCTAGTGTGGGGTCAGAACTATGTATGTGACTGTTGGCTGTTATTTATTTGAATTATCAGAAACTTTTGTGCGAACTCAGAACACTTTTCTTATGTATTGGCCAAAAATATTTTCTTCACATACATCAACTTTTTGAACTTATTATTTATATACTAGATATTTTGTCAGTATTGAGAAAAGCCAGGTATTTGCTCGAAATTCGCTCAGAATCGATTTTACGCTAAATTCAGTTTTGGCACTTTAAAGATTTTCAAATGGGATCCATTTGAAGAAAGTCACACATTTTATTAAAACTTTATATTTTCTTAATTAACTCTTACATTACTTAAATAACTTTATATTAAATTTAGGTAGGTACCTACCTAAAAATAATGTGTAGTATAAAATAAAACTAGGAGACCCAATAACTTCCGCTTTAAGAAGTAAAAAATAGGGGTTCAAGAAATTTCCAATTAAATAAAATTTGATTGAGTAAAACCTGCATTGTGAAGCTCATTCAGTCGGGGGTTGTTATTGCAAAATTAATTGGCGGGTAGTTGGCTTGCCAGCCTCTTCTTTGCAGTGTCTCTGTGAATAACCTTACAGGCTAAAATAATCTTTATTGCACAAGTATAAGGCTGAAAAAAGCTTGGGTTTCCAACAGTTCTCATTGTAACATTTAGCGCATCGTCCACCATCTCCAAGCAATGTTGATTAGTTAATTCCTGAGTAACGTTACTTGGCAGGTAAAGGTTACGAGTAACTTCTGTCAATTTCAACGGTTAATCCTATGGTTAGCGCTACTCGAAAGTCGTGAAATTGACATTGTAAGTTACCGGTTACTTTAACTGGCGAATAGTTTACTCGGCACTTTACTTGAAGGTGGTGAAACAGGCCCTGACATTGGTTAGCAAGGCGATCTAAATATGAAAATGGAAGATAATAATTATCAATTCAATTGTAGTGTCACAAGGTCAATGACCCTGATGAAGTACCTAATATTAGTAATGGGTCGGGGAAATGTTACTCCTAGTTACCAATATGGCAATTGTATGTTTAATTTTTTCTCACTTTTAAAAATATTTCCGATTTATATAGATGCGGCGGGCAGTGGAGACGTGGTAAATAAAATACAGTGTTTGTCATGGGAGAGCACTGGTGGTCTAGTTGGTAGTGACCCCGCCTTCCGATCCTAAAGTCGTGGGTTCGAATCCATTCGTGTACCAATGGATTTTTCTATGTGAAAAATTTATGTACGCTATACCAGTACTCTCGAACGGTGAAGGAAAACATCGTGAAGAAACCCGCAGCTTAGTCAGCTCCGCAGGTATTGACCATGTCTTTCCTGTGGACAAGGCCGACTAAGCTGAGAGGATGGAATAGGTGCTGGGCAAGCCTACTCCATCTTAATTCGTCCCAGGCAATACAGCATCCCGTTTGTGAAGGTAAAAGTTGCCTCCTGACGCTTTATAAATCATCTACTATAGATTGTAAAAGGCCTTAGTTGTCATGGGAATCAAACCTATAACCTAAAGTACTGAGGCAGAGCTACTACCGACTAATATTTATTGTGGTTATACAGATGCGGCGGAAATGTGTTGAAAACACGATGTTTTTAATCAAACCGACTACCTACAACGTTGGAGGCAGAGCCAATTATAGTATAAGACCAAACTATACCTACTATTATGAAAACTTGTGAAAACCTCGGTGACGTGGCGGGCGAGTGCTCCGTTGAGACGCAAAAGGTACGGGTTCGATTCCCGCTATAGGAGAAATTTTTGTATGTTCTGCAAATATTTCTTCCGCGTCTGGATGTATAATGTATGTATTAAAAAAAAGTGTATAAGTATTCTATCAGCCATCTGGTGCCCATAGTACAGTTTTACTTAGTTTGGGGCTAGATGGCGCTGTGTCAAATGTCTACAAATATATCTGCCCTCCTAGTGAAGAACGCAGTAACTATGTCAAACATGTTTTGGTACGTGAGTGAGAACAGAATGTTGTATTTTGTTAGGCGATTTCGAATATCTGTTTATCTAATTTTTGTCAAAAATGCTAGTTACTGCGTTCTTCACTAGGAGGGCAGATATGTAGGGTTCCCGTTTCTCCTCAAAGGAGTGAAACGTTCCGTTAGTTACATCAGTTTCATCTATGCGTCGCTAGCCTTGCTGGTCTGGAGGCGCTCTGCTATTGACTGCTAGTTAATTACAACCGAGATGGTTCAACAATGTGAAACGGAACGTGAACGGTAAAGCGAAAGCGTAGCCACGTCGCAAACTATTATATGTTACTGTTTGACGATCATGGGTATGAATGTTGTGTAGTGGAATGACTGTTTATTTTTTATTTTTTACATATAAAGTTCACCTTCCTTCTGCGTCTTTTGGGAGCTGAATTTTGGGAATTCCTTTTTTAGTGAACCTTACAACATAAAAGGAATATACCCTCCAAGTTTTTCTTTTTTTCCTCAAAATAAAAACACGATAAAAGAAAATAAATTATAAAAAAATCTTGAAAAGTCCATGTTTTGATCTAGATCTCGGGAACCCTGCCATATTTTCAGATGGTTTTTACTTTGATAGGTAGGTACAGTGTTACCGCAAATATTGTGCGCCTCGCCAAACTTTGTGCTTTGTATGAAAACCGAATTTATCCGAATATGCAACTCAAACAATAACTGAAAAAAAGTATCTACATAATTACTGTAACATCTCAATATTATTATAATCATCATCGCGTTAGTTCGTATTTCAGAAGCTAGGTGAAAATTATCGAGGCGCACAAAAGTTGAGGTACCACTGTGTTAGAGCAAATTCCCAACTATAGTTCACGTTTCACAACTAGATGGCGCTGTCAAATCTGACCGATTTCTAGAACGCGCTATCGATGCGTTTTGATGTTTTTGCTAAATTCTAAAATGTAATAAATTGACTCACATTATAATACCACATTATGTCTTTATTTGCCTCCCTTTTCCTCTCGGAGCTTGCCGATCAGTTTAGTTCAAAACATTGGTCCTCCGTAAGCCAGATTGGCACTAGATTATTAGGTGCCTAAACCAGTAATAAGCAGGCAGGGAATAGCTGTACTCGCTGTGGATCGCAGCGGATAAGGTGCAGCTGAGAAACGGTGGTGTAATAACTATTTATTTATATCTTGAAACCAGTTTTTTGATTCATTTTGTAATGTACGTGTAATTATCAACTATTTGTAGTAAGTATTACGTTGAGAGCAGTGGTGGTCTAGTTGGTAGTGACCCCGCCTTCCGATCCTTCCGATCCTAGTTAACAACTATTTGATTAAGCTTTTTATTTGATTTCAATATTTTGCGCTGTCTCACTCTCTGTTTTTCTTTTGTACACCCGAAATCGGTCGCGCTACGTATCTCTTTCGAAATCGATCTAGACGCGATGGTATGGTAGCCTTTCTTTTGCTCTATCTGTTATCTGTAAACAATAGATATCAATTAATGGTTCTGATACAAAATGAAGACGTGTATGTATTACAAGTTTAAGTAATAAAATACTTTAATTAGTTCTCGATACGAGCGGAACAATAGGGTATTCCCTATTGTTGTCAGGATTCAATAGATACCATACAATATTATGTTGAAATGAGATTTATAAAACAACATATTTTTATAATTTAACTTTGTTTATAGTAACTCAAAAAACCATTCAAATCAATTACATTTACGGTTTTTTTTTTCATAAAGGTGATGTCAGACACCCCATCCGATCACTCTCGAATCAATTATACAGTGTAATAATAACCAATTACTATTTATTCGATTATTATTTATTCAAGCAATTTATTGACGACCTCTGTGGAGTTGCGGGCGAGTGCTCGGCTGAGACGCAAGAGGCGCGGGTTCGATCCCCGCTACGGAAGAAATATTTGTATGTTCTGCAAATATTTCTTCCGGGTCTGGGTGTTATAGTATTATGTATTATAAGTATGTAAGTATTTACAAAAAAAAAAGAATATAAGTAATCTATCAGCCATCTGGTTCCCATAGCACAAGCTTTTCTTAGTTTAGGGCTAAATGGCGCTGTGTAAAATGTCCACAAATCATTATTTTATTTTTTATTTATTAGCTATAATAAAATTTACACGAGCTACTTTTCTCTTTACGCTCTCCGCTACTTTCTGTCGTTTTGGTTAAAGCTTTACATCTACCGAAACTTCACGGTAGATTTACCTATCTTACAAGTGGGTGTGCGAAAGACTCTTCTTAAACTTCAGTTCCTTAAAACCATTGACCGTCAGCAAGCGTCAAAAACGGCCATAATATTTAGTAGGTCTGCCAAAGTACTGTAAATAAAATCTTACTTATATTATAAAGTTGAAAAGTCTTAGTTTGCTTGAAATTACCGGCGTAAAGCTCAAAACGCAACGATCGCGCGTGCTAATTTTACCTGTGCTGCCATCTAGTACGAAAGTTTGTGACGATGTTTGGATGTTTGTGCCTCAATCACGCCTAAACAGCTGAACGGATCTGAACGAAACTTGCAATATACATAGTACATGTACTGGATTAACATATAAGCTATTTTTTATCCGGGTACCATGCGAGTGAAGCCGGGGGCGGCAGCTAGTAAATTAATAAATATTTGAGTATATTTCACACACCGCCATCTAGCACCATAAAGCAAAGCTTGTAACTATGGAAACCAGATGACTGATAAAATACTTTTATATTTTTTTGTAAAAACATTATTTTATCGACGATACATACTTCTATATAATATACAACACCCAGACCCCGAAGAAATATTTTCAGAACATAGAAACATTTCTCTCGTAGCGGGAATCGAATCCGCGCCTCTTGCGTCTTAGCCAAGCACTCGCCCGCCACACATAAGTAAAATTTATATAGTACCTACTGGCAACAACGCGCATCTCATGGCTACGCCATTCACCGAACCTTTTCACAGTCAGAATAGAATCCTCATTCAATTATCTAAATGAAATCCGGATGGAGCTGATCTGAGACGTTAACACAATTTGTGAAAATCCGAAGGATAAGAAAAGTTTGGCTGTAATTCGATCAGCGAGCGTTGTTTGTAGTTTATTAGGCCTTTGTGATTGTTTAGCTAAATTGATCTTTATAGTACAATTTTTTTCAAGCCGTGTTCAATTGATCTTAAATTTTTGGGAAAGTTTTTCAATTACTCGCCTTTCTTTTTATCGTAGGACAAAATAAAATTTGAAATGCTTTGCTTTGCTAAGCATTTTGTGAATATTTCTTCGTGGGTTTAAAATATTTAACTTTTCCCCCATATCTTACTTCAAAAGCAACAATTATACGGTAACACGATAGACAGAACATTCACTGAAGTTTAATGTAACTTGAAATAATGGTTTAAGATTGTGTATCTCTGTGTAACTCGACTTTATAACTGTGTCCCCAATTATCTTTATTTTTCAGCCGTTTGAGGTCTAGATATCAATTGCGTGGGGTTTTGTTTTACAATTCTTCGTGTAGACATTTTGTTTAGTTTTTATCATACATACATAATGTAGGTTTCCCAGCAGAGACCACAGATCTCCTTTTATTATGAATGTGAAAGTTTGTGAGAATGTTTGTATGTTTGTGTCACAATCACGCCTAAACGGCTGAACGCATTTGAATGAAACTTGGAATATACATAGTACATGTGCTGGATTAACATATAGGTTATTTTTTATCCGGGTACCACGCGAGCGAAGCCGCGGGCGGCAGCTATTTTTCCATCATTCACTCGTAATATACCTATCCAAATATCTTTAGTAATATCTCTAACGATGTATTTAAGCAACGATGTAATATATTACTGAGAGGCCCTATCCCTACTTACTTTACTATATCACCGGAAGTGAAGCACGCTCTGCCGGAAGTCACCGGGGTACAGGATATGACGCACAAATTTCTGATATCCGCTACCCATCAAATTACTGTTTATAGTTTTATTCAGTTGAAATTTCTAGGTGGAATGGTAAATGATGGCTTACGGATTTTTTGTATATAGGTACGAATCTGATCGCGATTTTACCGGCGTAGTGCTTGAGTAAAAAAATAAACTTTATAGCGAAAACATACCGATTCTTATTATTCTACCAACGAACGACGGATCGATTATTACCATAACAACTTTTTTTTTTAAATAAAATGTATGTAGCATTTCTATCTAGATAACATCGTCCGTTAGTAGAATATGAGAACCGGGCATTATGTAGCTTTGTTGCTTAATATTTTTCAAATACGATAAATATTTGGCAATTTAAATTATGAATTGATTTTACATCATCACCTCGCACATGCAAATGTCTATTTCAAGTTTCATCCAAATCTAACTGCCTATAGTTATAAACCAAAATAGGTCAAGTGCGAGACTATTACGGTTCATGAGATACAGCCTGCTGACAGACAGACGGCCGGACGGAAGGACGAACAGTGGAGGCTTAGTTATAGGGTCCCGTTGGCACCTTTCAGGTATGGAACCCAAAAAACTACCTATTATAATATGTAACGGTTTTATACATAAATTGATTGCAACAGAGCTATAATAATCACGTACTATGTTTATTTCGCATCCAAATCTAACTAAGTACAGTTATAAATACAGACTAGGTATGTGACTATAAATTTTCCAGTAATTAGTTTTCATCCGGCCAATATTTCATTTATACATTCTGACAATTTCGAAACGCGACAACTAAATCACATCTGGTGTAAGTTCGGCAATACATTACACAATGATGCGCGAAATATTTCTGGCTACCTAGTGCCTATGATTTAGTTCGCAACCATTTGTCATAGGTACGGAATGTCAGACGCAGCTAAAGTATTATTTCGGAATAGAAAGCCGTTTGGAAGAACTACGTGTTATCGAATTCGGAAATACGATCAGTGTTTTCGAAACTTATTATTTTTGTTACATTTTTTATCTTATAATTTTTGTTCACAAAGACTATATAATAATAACATTAAAAACTTTAAGGTAATCGGTATAATAATAAGAAATGAAAATGAGCTCAGTTTTATATCTAAGTTCGCCTACAGATAGAAAACAGATCTCAGATCTTTTGTTACTATTGGACACTATATTTTGTGTTTGGTTTAATTGATAGTAAAATTGCTACACTAAAAGATATACACTACAGCCTTGTTGAGGAAAACCTCTTCAAATAGAAAATAAAAACAATTTTAAACTCAATGTTCCTAATCCGAATATTAATTTTTTACTCGATTTTTTTAACCCAATCACTTTAAATACTTTCACCGCACTGGTTCAAAAGTACAAGTGATACGACTAGATGTAGTAAATAGGTTTTTTATTTGATTTTTTATATTGTAGCGTACTCGTAAAACTAAGAGTCTCTAGAATGTGAAAATAAGTAGATTAACCCCCGTATACGCAAACGCGACTCAGAGTTGAGCACGTCTCAACTTTTGACAGTTTCTGATGAAAATCTGTCAAAAAAAAATCGTCATTTGAGACGTGCTCAACTTTTAGATGCGTTTGAGTATGGGTTAGTCGAATAGTTTTAAAGCTCATCGTTACTATTGTTACATCGAATCATTCGCACAAAATATGTGTTTCGCTAACACGCGACCCTTCTTTTCAGAACTCTAAAATGCAAACGCTACATTCGTACCGCAATTTATAGTAAGCTTCCATTTTGGATATTGTATGCAGTTTGTTATGGGTAAGTACATTTCGTCTATGGTCGATAAAGCGTTGGCATCACACCGCGTTTGAATAGAATTTATATTTCGTATATTTTTAGTAGTAAAAACTTCTCTTTTGGACTGGGAGTAAAGAAAAAACATAGAATGCATCCAGCTGCTTCTCTCCCGAGCATGTCGTAAAAGTCGACTAAGGGATAGTATCCTCCAACATGATGAGATACAAGCAAATATTCCCAAGGAGGGTTGACGTCAGGCAGGCGGCCGGTCATAAAACACCTTAGCCAAAACTCTACTCAAAACTCTAACTCTGTGCCGACCCCACATAGAGTGGGATAAGGGCAGGAAGATGATATTTTTAGTAGTAAAAACGCAGCCTTTTATTTTAGCGTTTGCCATCTATATTAGATAAGTAAGTTCGTAAGAGCTAGTGGCCAACTCTTGTGACAGAGTTTTTAGGCCGCCTAAAGGCCCCCGTCATGGCTTAACGACTTAAAGGCCGGGACCGACACTTTAACGTGCCCTCTTCTTAATGCCACTTGCGGTCACCCATCCAAATTGTGACCACGCACAACGTTGCTTAACTTCAACGATCAATCAAGAACGTCTAAGCAAGCTACGTCACGAGCTCTTCAAATCATATTAGATACTTAATACAGCGTCAGGAGTCAACTTTTGCCTATACTAGTAGGCAAAAGTTAGCTAGTTAGTAGGGAAGTTGTTGTTCCTTGGAAATTTTTTAGATAGAGTAGACTTAAATAAAATTATAAATAACTTGCCTAGTTCCTATGTACACGTTCTTTTATACAAATACCTACTTGTTTTTGTTTCGGTAAACATCATCATAGAAGTTCAAACACAAACGAAACTTAGAAAAATAATCTAACTTCAGAATGATTCCGTGAAAACTTCATTACTGAAAATGACCATAAACCTATTTCATTACCTCTTTTTACTAGACATCGGAAGCATAAGTTTCATCCTTCCTCTAAACACAGCTTATATTTAAAGAGCTACATAACTTCCTATAGCATCTGCAAATGCAAAATGTTTGTAACGAAGAAAGAAGAAAGGAACTTTGTTATCTTGACTTAATGGCAGAACAAAATAGTTAGCCCTGAAGGGAAGGTATAATTACAATCATTTTCCACTAACATTTTTCAAAACCAGACTGGCACAAACAAACAAATATCCTCACAAACTTTCACATCCTTACTGTTATTATAAACGCGAAAGTTTGTATGTACGGATGTTTGTTACTCTTTCATGCCTAAACGGCTGAACGGATTTAAATGAAACTTAGAATATACATAGTACATGTGCTGGATTAACATATAGGCTATTTTTTATCCGGGTACCAAGCGAGCGAAGCCGCGGGCGGCAACTAGTTTATAATATAGTAGGTTCATCCTAATGTATAAAAAAATAAATAATCTTAAAAATATAATCATGTGGTATAGAAGCCAATCTTCCCTCAGCTATCCTCTAATCCGGACGTAGAGAAGTCCCGATAATTAACGCTCTCAGACTGCTTAACGACGTTCAGTTTTACACTTTATTTTTTTCCATTCATCCTCTTTAAAACGAGAAGGATTCATTAAACCCTAATCTTTTGAAATGCGGTGACCGTAATGATGGACGTGATATAGCAGAGATAAAATTTACGTCTTAACCTACAGATAGTGAGATCTTTTCATTGAAAAAATTGAGCTCTGGTGGCCTAGGTTCAAATCCGGTCGTGCACCAACGGATTTTCTGTTCGAAAAATTTACGTGCGCCATATCAGTGCTTTCAAACGGTGAAGGAAACCGGCATATCGTAGAACCTCCGTTCGAAAACATGTGCCAAGTGCACGAAAGGAGCCTTTGAGGAGCACTTTAAATCCTTTCATCACACTATTTTGAAAGAACTAGTGACATGACTAGATGGTTTGGATAGTAAAAAAAAAAATATTAGTTTTTCTTTAACTGAACTATTATAATAGGCCTTGGATGATTTTGAACAGAATTCAAAATTATGTACGTAAGTTACCCGCCCCGTTTAAACTTATGTAGTTTGCATTTGCATTTTTTCTTTACTAAGTATGTATGTTCCAAGTCTCATTTAAAACATCCTCACAAACTTCCGCATTTATAATATTAGTAGGATCAGGGCTAATGACGGTTGCCAGCTCCTCAGAAAATCCTAGCTCAGAGAAGAGGTTCATTATGCAGTCTGAATAGATCTGCATTTGTAGATGTAAATAACAGAGGAGTTAGCTCGTTATCGACTTTTCTTACTTCTAATTGATGTTCAACCCCATTTCATTTATATCTTGGTACATCTTGCGCCCGAAATAAGTGTCTGTAGTGTTCAACTTATATGGCGTTCGTGGTGTAGCTTACTTAGACATTCTTGATTGATCGTTAAAGTTAAGCAACGTTGTGCGCGGTCACAATTTGGATGCGTGACCG
The DNA here is from genome assembly GCA_949320045.1 of Scotopteryx bipunctaria. Taxonomy (NCBI): domain Eukaryota; kingdom Metazoa; phylum Arthropoda; class Insecta; order Lepidoptera; family Geometridae; genus Scotopteryx; species Scotopteryx bipunctaria. Next base: position 2,662,893 of record OX439450.1, on the reverse strand, counting down.
CAAGTGGCATTATGAGCTGAGCGCTTCCGTGCTTCGGAGGGCATGTTAAATTATCTGTCCTGGCTTTAAGACGCTAAGCCATGACGGAGGCTTTTAGGTGGCCTAAAAACTCCGTCACAAGAGTTGGCCACTAGCTCATACGAACTTACTTAATTGATACAGGGCTGAATCAAACAAGGCTTTTATTATGGATAATACCGGGTGTACCAGAAAATAGTGCCGAGCTGAAGTACAGAGTATAACACCCCTTGGGGTACAAGAACCACCCTTCTAGCAAATTTTTGACCGAAATGTTTCAGAACTGTTACATGTTAAAAGGTACAAAAATAGCCTAATAAGAAGCAAGAAGAAGAATAAAAATAATATCAAGAAGCTAATAGATATGACCAATGACCAAAGGGCTGGCGCTTACCTCGGACAAAGGATAAGTATAGCTATCCAACGAGGTAACGTCGCCAGTCTTTTGGGGACCTTACCTGCGGTCGGTGATCTGAGCTCTGTTTTCTATCTGTAGGCGAACTCAGATAAAAAACTGAGCTCATTTTTATTTCTTATCTTATATTATAAGAATCTTTGTCCTGACTGACTGACTGACTGACTGACTGACTGACTGACAGACAACGCACAGCCTAAACCGCTGGACGTAGAGACTTGAAATTTTCAGTGTAGGTAAACCTTGATACGTAGGGGTGTACTAAGAAGGGATTTTTCAAAATTCAACCTCTAAAGGGGTGAAAAAAGATGAAAACCTGGAATCAATTTTTGGTCTAAAACTGCACATAACCTATATCAAATTAAAGAGCCGATTTTTCTCATTTAGTTGATGTCATAATTACCTGTAAATTCTTTATTTTTGGTATGTTTTCCATGAAAAATAGAATACTTTTATTTTGACATATGACAGCGATGATACACACATGTAATACATGTAATACTCATGGATACACACAGATTAGTAATAGATTATACAAAACATATGGAAAAGGAACTGTCAATGTCAAATTACCTGTGAAAGGAAGCATAAATTATTACTGGTCTAATAAGTTTCCAATCTTGATTATTCATGGAGTTCTGACGTAATTCTACATCTGATAACTAGATGTCGCTGCTAATTCTGATCAAATCCTAGAACGCGCTGTCGTTGCGTTTTGAAAAGTTTACCTTAACTCTCAAAATTTTTACTAAATTCACCGAAATTTCTTAATTTTTAGATTTAGGTGTGTTTGTTACTCTTTCACGCAAAAACTACGGAATTAACTTACATACCCTATTATTCATATTCGTTCGCTAAAGTTAGCCATTGCTTAAGGTTAGCCCTGTCACTGTTTGTCATTATGAAATGGTAAGAGATGGCAATACTTTAGTCATCGTTTAGCGTACACTATATTATAATGAATAATGAGGATAGTAGGTACCTACGTGTGCTGGAATGGGACATAGGGTACTTTTTATCTGGGTACCGCGTGAGCGAAGCCGCGGGCGGCTGCTAGTTATTATTATACTGATTACCTTAAAGTTTTTAATGTTATTATAATTTGTCTTTGTAGCATAAAATAAATATATATTTTGCCTTTAAAATGATTTCACCAGTTCAAAACAACTAGTCATCATCTTCCTGCCCTTATCCCACTCTATATGGGGTCGGCACATGCTGTAAGAGTTTTGGCTAAGGTGTTTTATGACCGGCCGCCTGCCTGACGTCAACCCTCCTTGAGAATACTTGCTTATTGTATCTCATCATGTTGGAGGATACTATCCCTTAGTCGACTTTTACGACATGCTCGGGGAGAGAAGCAGCTGGACGCATTCTATGTTTTTTCTTTAGTCCAGCAGAGAAGTTCAAAACCACTAGTGACACGACTTAATAAAACCAAGAACCAATAGAAGAAAGCTTTTTTTTCAAATAAACACACGCCAATATTTTGTCTTATCAATTTTTCAGGTTTGAATCAGCGGAAATGTTACATCCAGCCGTCATGGCATCTCATCCGCTGGCAATGAATAATTCGCTGGAGTTCCACCGCGCAACTTTATACAAATGGCGTGGTTAGCTCCGACATGACTTAGGTGAAGGAGTAAGGCATAGGCATTTTGGAACATAATTGAGAGCACTGGTGATCTAGTGGTACCAATACATTTTTCTGTTCGAAAGATTCATGTGTGCTGTAACAGTATGTATTCAAGTGGTAAAGGAAAACGTATAATTAAACTAGCAGCCGCCCGCGGCTTCGCTCACGCGGTACCCAGATAAAAAGTACCCTATGTCCCATTCCAGCACACGTAGGTACCTACTATCCTCATTATTCATTATAATATAGTGTACGCTAAACGATGACTAAAGTATTGCCATCTCTTACCATTTCATAATGACAAACAGTGACAGGGCTAACCTTAAGCAATGGCTAACTTTAGCGAACGAATATGAATAATAGGGTATGTAAGTTAATTCCGTAGTTTTTGCGTGAAAGAGTAACAAACACACCTAAATCTAAAAATTAAGAAATTTCGGTGAATTTAGTAAAAATTTTGAGAGTTAAGGTAAACTTTTCAAAACGCAACGACAGCGCGTTCTAGGATTTGATCAGAATTAGCAGCGACATCTAGTTATCAGATGTAGAATTACGTCAGAACTCCATGAATAATCAAGATTGGAAACTTATTAGACCAGTAATAATTTATGCTTCCTTTCACAGGTAATTTGACATTGACAGTTCCTTTTCCATATGTTTTGTATAATCTATTACTAATCTGTGTGTATCCATGAGTATTACATGTATTACATGTGTGTATCATCGCTGTCATATGTCAAAATAAAAGTATTCTATTTTTCATGGAAAACATACCAAAAATAAAGAATTTACAGGTAATTATGACATCAACTAAATGAGAAAAATCGGCTCTTTAATTTGATATAGGTTATGTGCAGTTTTAGACCAAAAATTGATTCCAGGTTTTCATCTTTTTTCACCCCTTTAGAGGTTGAATTTTGAAAAATCCCTTCTTAGTACACCCCTACGTATCAAGGTTTACCTACACTGAAAATTTCAAGTCTCTACGTCCAGCGGTTTAGGCTGTGCGTTGTCTGTCAGTCAGTCAGTCAGTCAGTCAGTCAGTCAGTCAGGACAAAGATTCTTATAATATAAGATAAAACCGGTCAAGTGCGAGTCGAATCCGCACACGAAGGGTTCCGTATCATCGTACATTAAAACAAGTTTTTTGTATAAATGCCCAATTTACTTTGTTTTAATTTAGTTATTTGTTGTTATAGCGGCAATAAAAATATTTATTCTGTGAAAATTTCGACGGTTCATGGGATACAGCCCGCTGACAGATGGACGGACGGACGGACAGCGGAGGCTTAGTAATAGGGTCCTGTTGGCTCCCTTCGGGTACGGAACCCTAAAAAGTAGGTTAGTAGTAGAATGAAAACATAACGTCAAGTGCACGAAAGCGACTCTTAAGGAGCACTTTAAATTCTTTCACACATCACACTGATTCGAAAGAACTAGTGACATGACTAGTATATTGGTAACTAACTGCCGCCCGCGGCTTTGCTCGCGTGGTACCCGGATAAAAATAGCCTTTAAGTTAATCCAGCACATTTACTATGTTTATTTCAAGTTTCATTCAAATCCGTTTAGTAGTTTTTGCGTGAAAGAGTAACAAACATCCATACATACAAACTTTCGCGCTTATAATATTAGTAAGAATAATGAATTATTCGCTGGATATCAATGTAAGATTTTGGAAATGATTATACTTAAGAAAATCGGACGCCTGTGAGATACTGGCATTGTCGCTCAGCTAATGATGTTTGTATGCAAGCTACGTACCTCACATCTTAGCAAACTAACCCCCGAATACTCAAATGCGACTCAGAGTTGAGCACGTCTCAAGTCACGGTTTTTGATGAAAATCTGTCAAAAACTCGTCACTTAAGACGTGCTCTCTGAGATGCGTTTGAGTATTCGGGGTTAGGTTTTAAGATTGAATAGTCTTCTCTGCACCACCAACAGAAAAGCCAACCGCTTAAACATCTCACTTATGCAACAGCAGGATTTACTGCGTTTTGCGCGAAGCTCGCGCACCCATTCGAGGTTCGTTACCTTGTGCATGGAGAGTTTGGTACTTTGTTAATGGTTCCGGTGGGAAATGGAATCACAATGCTTCGCAATGAGAACAAACTTCATGGGACCAAATAACAATAAATTGTTTGTTTACATCTCTAATTTTCTTTAGTATCCTCACCCACATAATAAATAACACCCAACAGTCACATACCCTGACCCCACACTAGGATTCCCAGTGTCGTGGGTATCAGAAACTACAAGTACCATGGTACCACAACACCCAGATCCGAAAAAAATATTTGCAGAACATGCAAACATTTCTTCCGCAGCGGGAATCAAATCCGCGCCTTTTGCGTCTCCGCCGAGCAATCGCCCGCCACGCCACCGAGGCTGTCGTTAGTCGCTAGTCGTTATAATGGACCATCTTTATGGGAGATGGGCTGATCACCTGTCACCATGGTTCACCATATCCATCTTAGGACTAAATCAGAAATGGCTGCAAGTTTTCTTATATTTACTTGTGGATCTGCCTACCCCATTAGAGATACAGGCGTGATAATGTGTATAATTTTCTTTTTAGAGGTAAACATTCAACAACAATAGTTCGGAAAAACTCATTGTAGATCCACTATTAAGTTTTTTTATGCCCGATTCCATTATTCTACTGACGGACGACGGATTGTTCATTACTTTATGGTAATTTAACGTGATGAGTAATGTCTAGTCCATTAGTCGTTATCATTTCAAAAGAATCAGTCGGGCTATGTATAGACCGTTTGCAACAGTCTATGAATAGATAGTCTATCGCTTCGCGTTTTCAAAATTGTTCACACGTGATTAATTAGTTAGTTACGATATAATAATATTTCTATGCATGGTCAGTGAATAGAATCTACGTTGAATTTACGCCTGTTCGTAACGCGAAGATAGCCGGACCACAAACTTTTAATAAAGCCTCTAAAAAGATATACTAAGGTAAAATACTAGGCAATTAAGAGTGAATCTACATTAGGCGACAGGTGGCGTCTTATTAAACCCGTGTGAACTAATACTATCTTCAGGGCAGTTGGCTTGAATCTCAGGATGTTGAGCCAAACTTGGTTACGGAATAGTGTTTTGGAATTTAAGACTTTAATTAAATTTGGCTCTGGCATGCATGATAAAACAACAGGAAATAAGGGCTGATATTTTCTCGAATGGCGGCCACGGACCGGAAAGTTATTGTATAACGAGCCCCCACACAATGGACTGATGACATTATAAAGATATTTAAATTTTATAACGGGTACATTTTTTATTTTACCGACGTTTCAAACGCGTTGCAGCGATCGTGGTCAAGGGATGAGTGAAGTACTGAAGTTACCACTGAGAGAGAGCTAATAGCAGTTTTCGCGACTACCCTCAACTCGTCCTCCGAATTAGACAAGGCCAGGTCCACACCACGACGCACAATACACGACATTGTAAAGGTCAAATTATCTGTGGTGGCGGCTCCCACTTGATGGACCGATGTCACTGAAAAGGTCATATTATCTGGAAAGGCCAGGTCGGAGACGAAGCGTGAGACGGGCCCCCCACCCGATGATGAGTTACAAAGGTCGTGAGTGGTTGGAGAATGAAGGCTGCCTCAAATCGGTCTGGACGTATATAAGGAGGCCTATCTCAAATCTCAGGATAGAGATGTCATGAGGTTCATGAGGGAGACTCTTCCTCAGCAGTGGGACGAAATGAGTTAAATAAAAAAAATGCCTAACATATATGTAAATGTTTTTTAAACATTACTCTCTTTCTTCGTAGTTGATTAGAGCTCTAGTGGTCCAGTGATAGCGGCCCCGCTTTTCGTTCTTAAGGTCGTGGGTTCAAATACGGTTGTGCATTAAGGAATTTTTTTGATTGTGAGTAAACCGGCAAGTGCACGGGAGGAGCGTTTCAGGCGCACTTAAAATCCATTAATCACACTGATTCGAAAGAACTAGTTACACAGTTGAGTAAAAAAAAGCAGGTTTATAGCTTTTTTAACCTGCAATTTGCATGGATATTCAACTTAACAACGCGAACAAAGTCACCGGTTTTACTAGTTCAGAATAATTCCATCATAAACTCCAGTGTCCTTAGCTGCACTAAGCTTGCAAGTTGCTGAAACTTACTAGAGCTTTGGTTTCCTAGGAAGTAGCGGCCATTTTATGCTGGTCGTATGTATTAAGTTTAGAGTATCTTATATCTTACGACGTTCGTAACTTAATAAACGAAGTCCTTTTAATTTCTCACCGACTAAGCTGAGAGGATGGAACAGGTGCTGGGCAAGCCTACTCCATCTTAATTATTCGTCCCGGACACTACAGCGTCTCGTTTGTGAAGGTAAAAGTTGTCTCCTCACGCTGTATAAATCATCTACTATAAGGTGGTAAAACGCCTTTGTTTTTAATTTCTCAATGCGTGCGGAGCTGACTAACCCCCGAATACTCAAACGCATCTCAAAGTTGAGCACGTCTCAAATGACGGTTTTTTTTGACAGATTTTCGTCAGAAACTGTCAAAAAACCGTGACTTGAGACGTGCTCAACTCTGAGTCGCGTTTGAGTATTCGGGGGTAAGCCTGGGGTTTCCTCACGATAGTTTCCTTTACTGTTTGAGAGTAAGGTCGATTAAGCTGAGAGGATGGTATAGTATTAGGTGCTTGGCAAGCCTATTTCATCTAAATTCATCTTGTCATAGTGTACTTCAAAGAGGCTCCTTTTGTGCCCTTGACACACGTTTTCTAACTTTTTTTGTTCTACAACAAGCCGGTTTCCTCACAATGCTTCCTTCTTCATTTGACAGTACTGGTATAGCGCACGTAATTTTTTAAAAGAGAAAAATCCTTTGTTGCACGACCGGATTTGAACCCTCGACCTTACGATTGGAGGGCGCGGTCACTACCCACTAGACCAGCAGTGCTCTCTGTAATTATAGCCATCATTCATCATCAACAATTTTACATACATACATATTAACACGCCATTATTATGTATGACGGTCATAGTTTATCAAGAAACCTTTAGAAATACACCCGTGAGAGTTGTACTGGAGGCGACAGAGGAGCAACTTCGTTGTACCTTCGATGGAATAGCTGATGTGTTTAGATATGAGTACAAACCACTGTTTAATCTACATGCATAAAACTGTAAGCATTTTTTTCCAATCAACGCACAGGCCACTACTGAAACTAGAAAACTGAAATTTGAAAAGTAGCTTCATTTTATAACAAAACTACCCACTGAGGCAGGATTTTCCTAAATTCAACCCCAAAAGGGGTAAAAAGGGGTGTCAAAGTTTATATGGGAACTTTTTAATGTACCATTTACACTCACCTCATACACCTGAATAAGTAAGAATATTTAAATTATCGTCACCATGAAATACCATTTACCAGAACACTTACAGAACATCTGATCTACCAGAACTTTGGCGCCAAAATATTAAAGTATGAAAGGAGATCTTCCACACTTCTTCCATGATTTCATTAACCTATTTTATGACTGCCTGATGGATCAATGACTTCACTTAAATTAATGATGGAACCAAATGGAGGCCTAGATCTAGCAGTGGAATATTATGGCCTAGATGTTGATGAATTCTGGTACTAAGCACCAGTGTTATTTGCTGGTCAACCCAAACCGATTAACTCTGGCCTCCAGAGATTTAAGATTAAAAGGATCGAGGGCCTCACAAAAAGAGGTTTGTTTCAAATTAATAGCATCTAATAATGTGACTCCTTTGGCCGCTAAAACGTTGCTGATATTTCTTCGAAATATTTTAACCGCAGAGAAAAACAAAACAAAAAAATGAGCGCCATCTAGCTCCAAATTAAGCAAAGCTTGTACTATGGGAACCGGATAGCTGGTAGAAATAGTCATATAATTTTTTATTATACATATCACCCAGACACAGACATATTTTTATATATTTAAAGGTTTGTAATTGTTCTGCAAATATTTTTTCCGGGTCTGGGTGTTATAGTATTAAGTATTTTAAGTATGTATTTACAAAAAAAAGTATATAAGTATTCTATCAGCCATATTATGGTTCCCATTGTACAAGCTTTGTTTACTTTGGGGCTAGATGGCACTGTGTGAAATGTCCACAAATATTTCTTTATTTTCTACCCAAGTTTGCCTATAGATAGAAAGCAGAGTTCAGATAAAACTTTTCTTCAAAAAGCGCGATATTATCCCCCCACAATCAGATACGTGGGTCACATGGCAGGGACAAATGCGGCAGTTACTCAGCCCTCCGAGATTTCTTATACACCGGTTATTACGAGGTGTCGGATAATGTTCCAGATTTCTCTTACGTCCCGTTTTTACGACGCGAGTGTACTTGGACTCTGTTAGATGGAAGATAAAGATGGCGGAATTGAAACTGTTTTGGCTGGCATTTTATAAAAGGAAAAAGTTACGTTTATATTTTACACTCGTGTTTTTATACAGACATATCCACAAGTATAATTACAATAAAACTTGCAACCACTCCCGATTTACTTACCAAAAAAGTATCTTTGAGTGACACTTTAGTCCTTTCACCACGCTAGTTCGAATGAACCAGTGACCCGAGTAGTAAGTAGTTGTAAAAAAAATCAGAAGTAGATATTCTACTAACGAACGACGGATTCTTAACTATCTTGTTGATTGTTGTTTGTCTCACAAAAATTATATCATAGCGCTTTTCGACAGATGGTTACTATGGTAGCGAGCGAACCAGCGCCAGTTAGAAGAATATTAGAACCGAACATAAAACAGTTGATAAATAAACTGACACATTGGTAAAAGCGCTCTCAATAAGAGTTCTAGGCATTTCACAGTTCACGGCGTAGGCTACGATCTAAAACCTAAATAATAAATTACTCTCCTACTTTTGCCAGAGTCTATTTTATGAAAATCTTAAACGAATTTCGTGAAAGCTTTTTTTCATTTTACCAGACCAAAGCTTTGAGAAGCCAATTTTCAATTTACCTTAAAAAATACAACCAGAAAATTAGATACAAACCAATCCACCACTTAGCACAAACTCGAAGGGAGTTCTCGGAGGCACCGAAGCAATAATTTCCCGACTCCAAGATTTATGTTGAAAACTTAAACCATTTCTCACTTTTTTATCCCGCCCGGTCTTCACTGCGTGAACGATTATCATTCTCCTATTTTTTCTTAGACCCCGAAACTTTTGTCAGTTCCTGCTCTAAGAATACTTTCGAGGGATGCAATAAAACACTTTGTGTTACTTCTGAATTTATATTTGTTTCGGACATTTTGTACGCTTTGCTTTCAGATTTATCTTACTTCTATGATAAGCTGTATTTCAGTATACCGATGTATCTTATCATAAATCATTTAACAATGATTTAAAATTAATTCTCCCAATCACATGCATTTAAGATAAAACTTAGATATTATTTAAGCTATCTTACTTCATACATAAAATTTGACATGATTTCGCCTAATAACAAAACTTAGTAGATATGTTATCTACAGCTTTTTAGATTATTGCACTATTACATTAAAGTTACAATGGTGTAATATCTCGACTGTTTCCAACGAGGCCTACAATCTGTGTCCACATTTGTTTGATTTTTGGGTTTCATTGGAAACATCGATTTCAAACCCGACCTAAATCACTCGTCTCCAGTCCTTTTGTCATCACTGTCAATATATCTCTGGAAGTAAGTATTGGACGTCGTATTATTATTAAAGGCACTTTTTACTCTAAATACTATGTTTTAAGCGTCATGCATACCATGCGGTGCATTATCTACATGTTGGATGTGGGTTTTTGTTCGTTTGTTTAGCTGTTTTAAGCTTTTTTACATTGGCCGACAATATTTAAAATCGCATTAATGTAAAACCTTACGAGTAGGTACCTAACCTATTCATAAAAAGTACCTACTCAGTATTAGTCATAAAATGTATTTTTTAAGTCCTGAGTTCCCAAAAAAGGCCTATTAACTGATGCGTGTCCCAAAAATAATATTTAGCACATCATTCATTTAAATTTCTGGCACCATAAAACTAACATTTCCTGCCATGGTCATTTGGTCATGTCGGCCAAAGTAAAAATTACATAATTCTTAAAATAATTAAATCGACTAGGGAATTCGTTGTAAAATATCATCAAAGACTGGTGGTTGTCTCGTTCGATATCAAAGTGGGTACATGCAGTGTAAAATGTCTATTGCAATTACAATTCAGTGGACCACCCAATTGACCCCTCGCTATACAAATATTCGGCGATCGGAATTTCTCTTCTACATTATCTTTCTTCTTACCTCTAGGTATCGTGTGCGTTGCGTGTACGTTATTTCCTAAATTGAGTCTATTGTCTTTGTCAATAAAGTCGTTATTCGTATAATTGTAGTCCATCGTTTTCTGGTACGGATCTGTGTTCCAGTATTTCGCGTATTTCTTTTCTAAGTCTATGTTGTAAATCGTTGGGTAGTTAGGTTCGGGGGTAGTTTCATTGTCGGTGCTAAGTACTTCGTTGTGGTACCGTTGTGACATCCATACATATCTTGCAAGGGGTTCTTCGGGACCCCAAAGGCGGGAAGACTTGAATGATGATGATATTTTCTGAAACAACATAATGCATATATGAGGAAAAATATACGAGTTGGATTAAAAGTAACCACAGTTAGAAAAACATGTCAATAGCTGCTTCGCCTGAGGAAAACGCAAAATACGGGCAAAGTACATCCTGAGAGAGCATTTGCCTCGTGAGGCTGCTCAGTCAGTCTGTACCCAGCTGCTCGAACGAAATTGGTCTACTATGATTATTGTCTTTTTCACAAAACCACCTTCCTCTACCCGCCATCTGGCGTCTGAGCATCTTCTGTCGATTAGAGCAATTATTTGCACTATTGGCTGTTACAATAATAGCCTACTTCAAGAAAGGTAAGTATTATGCTTTCCCTACTCAATAATAATGGGTTGGATTCTTTGTGTGAACTGAAGTACTCGTGGTTTCTAATACCCACGATAAAGAGAATCCTAGTATGTCATAACTACTAGTCATGTCACTAGTTCTTTCAAGCTAGTGTGGTGAAGGTATTTAAATTGCTCCTCGAACTCTCCTTTCGTGCACTTGTTAGAGATTTTTTCGATTTTTCGTCAGGTTCTGCGACATGCCGGTGATCTCAAAATATTTTCCTTCATCGAAACACGTTGGTGCTTGAACGGATTTAAACCCACGACCTTAGGATCGAAGGATGGGGCTGCTACTGATATACCAGCAGTGCTCTCAATGCTCTTAGTATGTAATTTTGGTGTTATTTATTAGTTACCGATATCAAATTATACTGCTCCTCCTTGGCCACAGCGACAGCTGCCATCACAGCCATCACAAATACAATGACAACCGTGACCGCAACTAGCGGCCACGTGACCTCTGGCCCCCAGGCGGTCCTCAGCAGCGCCCGGAGCCACCATCCCGTGACGCCTAACAGGAGCACTGGCGTGGACCACCAGGTACCAATCCAGAAGCAGGGGAGCTTCACTCCGGTGAGGAATTCTATGTCTACTGTTAGGTAGCACCAGCCTGGAATGAACAGGTGACACTTAATGGAAGGGTAAATTATTATCTGGTACTTACTTCTACTAAGTTTACCGAATTGCAAAGTCTTGTTAAATTCAGAAGTACATTTTAAGATCCTAAATGGAAGGATATTTTAGGTTCTTAGAATAGACATCCGCAAAGTTACGCCAGAATCAATTGACTATATTAAAATGATGGAAAAGTTTTTTTTTCTTAGTTTTGTACTAAGAAAAAAATATTTTTCCGCCATTTTCAATATAGCAGTAAAAGAGAACAACAAAGTGGCTTGAGACCCATATTATCCTTATTCGCAGTCGGGTGATTGCGAAAAAGGAGGGTAATGTTTTTAAGCTTATTGGTAAACCCAATTATAGTAAAATAAATAGCAAGCAAAAAGGTCAGCATAAAATCTTTCATCCAGCAATGGATATCTAAATAAATTGATTTGATGGTCAAGTACCTTACCGTATATAAAAACAAATCCCACCACTTCAACAGTGGCAGTGAACACGGCCAGCGCTGGCACAACCAGCTCGTCCAGTATGGACACGACTTCCAACCCTCGCGCCAGCACAGCCACTGTGAGGGCGGTGCCAGCGGCTGAGGAAGCAGTGGCGAAAAGACGCCAATGGTCTCCAGTAAGTCGATGCAGCTTGTCATATACTGGGAAGAGTAATGTCAGCTGGAAAGACAAATTAGTTGTATAGATCTTGGGGTGATGTGAAAAGAGTTTCAGAAAATTAATTTTTTGAAGTGTGTTTTTCGTGTATATTGGCTGATATAATGATGATACTAAACTGTTTAGTTCGCTGGTTCTGCATCATGAAGCAGCGTTCTGGTCTAAGTGGCTATGACCCAGCATTCCGATTTTATGGTCGTAGCTTTGAATCCAGATGTGCAATAGTTTTTTCTGTTCAAAATGTGATACACTTAATAGTACTGGTATCTATTGAACGTTGAAAAAAGACATCGTGAGAAAACCGGCATGTCATAGAATCGCAAAATAAGTCTTTTGATCCCTTCACCACACTGGTTTGAAATAAAATGGACAAAGAACAAAATTCGAAAGAATTTGTGTTTCATGAGTCACTGATAAAAAAGTAAGTTCGTATGAGCTAGTGGCCAACTCTTGCGACGGAGTTTTTAAGCCGCCTAAAGGCCTCCGTCATGGCTTAACGACTTAAAAGCCGGGACTGACAGTTTAACGTGCCTTCCGAAGCACGGAAGCGCTCAGCTCGTAATGCCACTGATTAAATTGTATTTATCAAGTTGATAAACTTACCACACTAATAATGCCTGAGAGAAAAACTAAAGCTAAAGCGAGGAGAGGCCATTCCTTGCCCCTTCTCTCCGACACGGAAGACTGGTAAATGAGGACTAGAATGGATATGAAGCTGGTGTCTCTGGTACTGGTGCCTCCGATGGACTCCCACATGAGGACCCAGAGCCAGCCAGCGAAGATGTTGGTCATTATCAGAAAGGCTGATGTCCTGGAAATAAAATTATACCTAAATTTAACCTACGTTAGGGCACTGGTGGTCTAGTTGGTAGTGACCCCGCCTTCCGATCCTGAGGTCGTGGGTTCAAACCCGGTCGTGTACACATGGATTTTTCTGTGCGCTATACCAGTACTCTCAATCGGTGAAGGAAAACATCGTGATAAAACCCGCGGCTTAGTCAGCTCCGCACGTATTAACCATGTCTTACCTGTGGACAAAGCCGACTAAGCTGAGAGGATGGAATAGGTGCCGGGCAAGCCTACTCCATCTTAATCCATCCCGGGCACACAGCATCCCGTTAGTGAAGGTAAAAGTTGTCTCCTGACACTGTATAAATCATCATAAACTATAGATGGTAAAAGGCCTACCGATTAGGGCAACCGCACTATTTTTCAACGTAGGTATATACCATAGCTATGGAAGTTGTCATCGATACAACTGAATAAATTGATGTTTACAAACTGTGTCGGTTTGGTAAAAACATTCAAAATTAGCGCGATTGTCTTATCTACTGAAATAAAAACTAAAACTGGCTATATTATAGACAAATTAATTTATAACTTAGGAATAATAATATCATCACTGTCTTTTATAATGAAAGCGGTTAAAAATAAAGTTAAGCTAACTTGACCCAATCGAGAATAATATTTGTATTTTCCTAAACAAAATCCTAAACTAACAGTCTAACAATACAAGGTCAAAATATCGGCTACTAACGGAACAACCGCGGTTTTACTTGAGTAAAAATATAGCCTTTAGCACTTAGGGATAGTGTAGCTAACAAGATAATTAATTTTCAGAAATGGTTCCGTGGTTTCTGTGATCGTCCCAAACAAACAAACAAACTTTACCTTTTAATAAGTGTATATCTGTAAGGCATAATACTTAATATTTATTTTACTACCAAAGCCAAAATTACGTTCATAATCGTCTAAATGCTTCGTGCCGAGAAAGTAATTTTCAAACAGTGAGACGTTGACGTCTGCCAAAAATACAAGTACGTTGAAAAATAGCAAGATTAGCATTATTATATAGATAGCATTGTATGATTCCCCTATATTATATACACAAACACACGCATACACACACTCACACACACTAACACAATTTAGCACACATGTTTTCACTGGTGCACATAATAATATGTATAATGTATATATATTTATTGCATGATTTATAATATAATAGTAACTACTAATAGTCTTTATTCTACTTATGAACAAAGACTTTTTCGTTTTTGTAGGCTCGTTGGTAACAGACAAATATTAAAAATTAAAGTTTTTCCCCTAGAGGCAAATATGCTTTTTTCCCCGCTCTAGTACGCTAAAATGACAGACTTTTTGAGCAAGAGGAGTGAAAAATAAATTGTATAATTGGGCGCTACATTTTAAGCCCCCTTTGTACAATTTATTTTGTCTTTCAGGCAATTTATTTATTAAATACGGCCAGCGTCTTGGGCACGCTTCCACCGACTGATGAGCTGGATCAGGTGAGCTATCTATAGACCGTTTGCAGCGGCCTTTAGATAGCCCGACTGCTTCTTTTGTATTTTGTAAATTATATTTGTAATAGTTGTAAGTTTATTTCTGTTAATAAAGTTACTGTTTTAGTTATTTGATGAAATAGAACCGTATAAGGTATTTCCTTACCATCGAACATCAGAATGTCTGTACACAGTACCACCGGCACTTATCAGGTACCCGCTAACAATCTGTGTGGACAACAGCGCCTGTACCAATGCGCTATGCCATATATAAGGCTCGTATAGTGGTGACCATTGCTCGCAAGATTCGAACAACGAATCCAGCACTGCACTGTTGCCCAGAAATGTAGCGAGTACCACTGCGATAATCACGACGGTTGGCGCTAAAATGCAGAGTGATGCCTTCAATGTTTTGCGTAGGCGGTACAAACTGAAATGGAAATGACACATGAAAATGACGAAAAAAATTATTATTGATAGTTAAAAACTATAAAAAATAATAAAAAAGATAAATTTGATAATGTTACACGTTTGTTTTTAAAACGCATATACCTATTTTTTTGTGAATTAAATTTTACACGTTTTCCTTCGCCGTTTGAGATTACTCGTATAATGCACATATTTTTTTCGAACAGAAAAACCCATTGGTGCACGACTGGATTTGAACCCGCAACCTAAGATCTGAAGTCGGGATCGCTACCACGAGATCACTAGTGAAGATACAGCCTACTAATTATTTTAATTCGAGCGAAGCCGCAGGTAAAAGCTAGCATATATTTAATATAGAACAGTGTCCGCTTAATTTAACTAGCACTAATTATAATTAACGCATAATTGTTCAATTTTGCAGGTCGACGTGTTATGTACATAACTAGTATAGCTGTTTTGGACTATTCGAATAATTAGTAATTAACTCTCTATGTAATTCAATTTAGACATTTCACATATACGAAATGAAAAAAAATTACAATACAATACAAAAAATTACATCCTACTTTCTAACTATAACACAATCTTGCACCAAAGGATTGTTTAGTTCGAAAAAATATACACGCTATACCAGAGGTACTCTCGAACAGTGAAAGAAAACATGGTGAGAAAACCCGCGACTTAATCGGCTACGCACGTATTTTTTTCTGCGGATAACTGCTACCGTCCCACTGCTGGACAAAGATCTCAGAAAAATATAAAGTAATAAATCTACCCATAATTACCTAAGTAAGTATAAAATAAGTAAGTTTTATGAACAATGACTCTAAGCGGGTCAGGTAGGTGGTATAAATTAATTTATACCGACTGGTACTAAATTATGTTATTATCTAAGACCATTATTACTCACAGAATGGGCACGAAGAACCATAAAAAGAAAATTAGAATTGTCATTATTCCGATGTACTGAGGGTACTCTGTGAACGGTGATAGGAATGTAGTGCTGAAACAAAAAAAATATTACTACTACTAATTGGAGTTGTAACTACAGGTCTAGCGCTTGAATGAGTAGGCTCCTGCGGTAAGGAAGGGGTGCGGGGGGGATGTTTTCGTTGTGTCAATTAACGCGATACTTCAGTCAACGGAATTGATGTCATCAACACGACGAAGTGTTAAAAGGGCCCCAGTGTTATTTCATAAAATAATTGCGGGCCGCTAGCAGCATTAACAGAACCAGGCCCCTAGTTTAAACGTCTGCTAGCGAGAAAAATGGCCGACATTCGATCAGCTGTTCTCAAATGAAATCATATTGACATAAAAATATGTTCAATTCACGAAAATTTCGCGGTAATACGGCATCAAGCCAATGACATTTGATATTATGTTTTGAAAATGTCAACAAAATCACAGATACAAAATCTAAATACAAAATACAAAGATCAAAAGATCACAGATACAAAATACAAAGTCATTTTTCGTATGGACTGACTTGCATATCGTGAACAAGCAGGATAGTAACCGAGATTTTCATTGTAATGGCAACATTAACATGGCAATGGCAACACAAACGGAACTTATTGTTTCATTGGTTAAAAATAATTTGTTTTATAGTGAAACCCGTGCGCCGTGAATGGACAAGACTAGCACAGAACCGTGGACTGCATAAATATATGGAGACCTATGCCCAGTAGTGGGCAAAGTGGGGTTGTAGATCATGCCATTGAGGTCCTTGTTATTTCTATTAACATTTTAGAATTTTCTTCAATTTCTTGAGTTTGCGCAACAATATTATCGACACTAATGTTTACATTTCTAAACACATGCCACTTTCGCTTCGTATCATGCTTGACGGCTTGTTCTTACTTTTATTGAACGAATATTTACACTTTTCACGCTATTACACGCTCTACAACAAACAGTGGATTTGTTTTGCTTATTGAGTGACAAATACACTGTGGTGAATCGATTTCATAGCTTTTCAATCGATCACCAAGTTAATAAGCTGCACCACAACATTTTCATAAACACATAAGACACGGTTCTAATATTCTACTTACGGACTGCGGATTGTTCATTACCTTGTCGACGTAATTTTTCTGTCAAATAAATGATAGTGCTTTTTGAGAGATAACACGTTTACTAACCCAACCACACACACTTTTTTTAGTTCACATAATATCATACATACATAATATCACGCCTGTTTCCCATAGAGGTAGGCAGAGATCACGGATCTCCATTTGCTACGATCGTGACAGACTTCTTTCGCTTCATTCACTCTCATTACATTCCTCACGCATGCTCGTCGGTTTAGGGTACTCTTGACCTGGCCCTTTTCCAAAACGTTGCCAATTTGGTCCAGGTATGTACGCCTAGGTCTTTCCCTTCCAACGGTACCATTCACACTCGCCTCATACCTGTTTCGTTAATCTTCTTTCATGCATCCTCTTTACATGGCCAAACCACCTTAACATACCTTTCTCAATCTTCATCACTACATCTTCTTTCACTCCACATCGCTCTCTTATCTTAACAATCCGTCTTCCATTTGTAGAATATTAGAATCGATTTGATTACTATGCTTTTGTTTTTAACAACTCTAAATTCAACCAAAAATATACATCTGGATTTTTTAAATTTTCAATCCGACGTAAACCATTTAAGTCAGGCCTATGCTGTCAGTTACTATATCCGCAATGAAACTCATGCATGAAAAGTCGCGGGGCGCTTTACTTGTGTGTAAAAATACATGAACAAAATGCAAAGGTTTTGATCCCGATCTTTTGCCCCACGCCCTGTAAATACTTAGGAAATCGCCTGATTTATGCGGTTTACCTATAACTCATAGTAATGTGGATGAGTAGATATATTTGTATACTTACTTAAAGCATTCAGAGGCATTCATTCTGTTTTCATATCCGTTCTGAAAGCAAATATTTGTGAATTATTGTAATCGAATATCGAGGCCCGTATACAAACAATTAGTAGGTTATCGGCAAAACAAATAGTGATTGGTATTAATGAAATGTATTCGGGTTTCACATACCTACCTACATATGCGCTATACCAGTAGGTACTCTCAAACGGTGAAGGAAAACATCGTGAGGAAACCTGCGGCTTAGTTAGCTCCGCACGTATTGACTATGTATGTCTTTCCTGTGGACAAGGCCGACTAAGCTGAGAGGATGAAATAGCTGCTGGGCAAGCCTACTCAATCTTAATTCATCCTGGGCACTACAGCGTCCCGTTAGTGAAGGTAAAAGTTGCCTCCTGACGCTGTATAAATCATCTACTATAGATGGTAAAAGGCCTTAGTTTAGTTTAATAGGTATATTCGGTTTTCATACAAAGCACGAAGTTTGCCCAGGCGCACAATATGTGGTACTGTACATGTAAGACTTTAAAGCGCACTATAATCCGTTCACGTGACACGAGTGCTGCTTTATAACGAGGGAGCGAAAGCTTAATTCTGAAAACTTAGACTAATCTCTTTAAGTCTTCAAATTCAAACATTACGTGCAAAAATATCCGCAATATCACGTACAGCACAAAAAATGGAATTTATTTATTTACAAACGCAAACTATAATCACATAAAAAACTTTTAGGTACTGTAATCGGTATAATAATAAGAAATGAATTGGAAGGGAAAGACTTAGGCGTACGTACCTGGACCAAATTGGCGACGTTATTGCACTGGTATGCCAGCGCACGTAATTTTTTCGAACAGAAAAATCCATTGATGTACGACCGGATTTGAACTCACGACCGTAGGATTTACTACCTACCGGAAGGCTGCTATGGCTAAGACTACTACCAGAACACCAAGTGCTCTCACTTGTGCTTGTAGGCGATTAAAAGCTTTGGCTGGAGAATTTAGCTTGTAAGCTTTTTGAAAATAATTATGACTAGCGACCCGCGCCCCGGCTTCGCAAGGGGATTGCCATTTTCTTACGGATCCCTAATTTTTTTAAATTTATTATAGCCTATACTGGACCCTGATATAGTAGCTTTCTATGGTTGAAAGAATTTTTGAAATCGGTCCAGTAGTTTCGGAGCCTATTCGTTACAAACAAAAAACAAAAAATCTGTCCTCTTTATAATATTAGTATAGATAAAAAATGCTTACTTACCGGGGTTATGTACAATTTTGTGCAATCCTTCAATGGAAAAGTTCCCTTCCCAATCCATATTAGGTAAGCAGTGGACAGCGCCACATACACCATGTAGTAAATGCAGCAGAGGTATGACGTCAGCAACTTCAAATGACCCGCTCCTGAAAAAAAAACATGGTTTTGGGAAATAGGAATCAGACACTACGTTAAGTTTGAACTATGGGACGTACACTGTGCAATTAAATACATCATCTTCCTGATCCTTGGATCATGCTGTAAGAGTTTTGGCTAAGGTGTTTTATGACCGGCCGCCTGCCTGACGTCAACCCTCCTTGGGAATACTTGCTTATCTCATCATGTTGGAAAGGATACTATCCCTCAGTCGACTTTTACGACATGCTCGGGAAAAGAAGCAGCTGGACGCATTCTATGTTTTTTCTTTACTCCCAGTCCAGCGAAGAAGTACCAGTCCAGCGAAGAAGTATCCTTCGTCAATAGGTTCACTCGTCCATAATCATCAATAGGTTCATTAAGAATCGTAAAATCATTCACTATTCCGTTGTTATGGTGATTAACGAACCGTTGTCCGTTAGTAGAATGTTGGAACCGGCAATCGATATACACAAACAATTCTAGCAGCGACAAACAAGAGCTTTGTGTTGGAAGCAACAGATTTACTCTAAGCCTGTGTACCTCACCTGAGTGTCGGATTACTAGGTATGTTGACGCGGTATTCGGGGATTTCCACACTTTTAACAAACTCAATACTTTTAGACATATCCCACTTGTTGCTTCTACTGCACTAAGTAGGTACGTATTTAGCGAAAGAAAACTAGAGAATGCAGAACACTAATAAATCCAGAGAGCACTTGGTAGTCTAGTTGGTAGTGAGTTCAAAGTCGTGTACCAATGGATTTTACTGTGCGTAATATGTATGTGCGCTATACCAGTACTCTCAAACGGTGAAGAAAAACATCGTGAGGAAACCCGCGGCTTAGTCAGCTTCACACCATTTCTTTCCTGTGGACAAGGCCGATTAAGCTGAGAGGATGGAATAGGTGCTGGGTAAGCCTACTCCATCTTAATTCGTCCCGAGCACTACAGCGTCCCGTCAGTGAAGGTAAAAGTTGCCTCCTGACGCTGTATGAATCATCTAGTATATGTGGTAAAAAGCCTTTTATTATGATGAATCAACTGTTACCACGACTGGTTCTTTCGAACGAGTAGTGCGGTGAAATGATTCGATGTGCTCCTCAAAGGCTCCTTTCGTGCGCATAACCCACAGATCACTTTCACAATGTCATCGGTCCATCAGGTCGAGGGTCGTCTAAGACTTAGTTTAGACATTAAAATACCGCACCATTGTTCTAAACGAACTGTGGTGTTAGTGATTGCATAAATACCTCAAGGTGATGAACATTTAGTCACTGCGTGGGCAATAAGGTGGTATTTTGAACTAATAGGTACGGATGAAGTTTATTGTTTATCACAAGGTAAGATACCAAACCGATACCTACTATTAAAATACATTGAAACTCAACAATAAAAATGCTGCTTTAAAAAAACACATTTAAATTTTAGCCCTACCTACCAAACCAAGTTTTACGACTTTACTACGTATTTTGGTATCTAGTGCCTTCCCTTATGATTATTTACGTCTATTAATTTACTTAATTACAATATAATACGTTTAATATTTAAATTATAAGTCAAAATTTAAGAGTAGACCACCTCGTATGAGCCAAAGTTGCTTGAAATAAAGGGATTTTATTTATATAATGTATCAGCCATCTGGTTCCCATAGTACACAAGCTTTGCTTAGTTTTGGACTAGAAGGCACTGTGTGAAATTTCCACAAATATTTATTTATTTATCATCGGACTTTGATCGAAATCAGGAGCAGCTCTGCTAGTTTTCTTATGATAACTTGTGGCTCTGCCCACTCCATTGCGATACGAGCGTGATAATTATGTGAGTAGTATTGGAATTTTGAGGGCGTGATAATTATTGTATGTTAGTAGTATTGGATTTTTTATTTACCTCTCAAAAACGGCACTGCTCTCCAAACACCCACAGGATCCTGCTGACTGAGCTGTCCCATCGCCAGCTGCAGCAGCGACGTGGGCAGCCCCACAGCCAGCAGCCAGAACGTGTAGACCACCAGGTATGGAACAGCTCCGAAGAAGAACGCCTCCCGGGGAAGAATGACCGAGCTGAACAGCGTGAGGGAGAGTGCTATTGTGCATAGCTGAGTTTTGAAGAAATCGCATGTTGATTTTATTGACTGAAACAAGACAGAATATTCTTTGTTTAGGTAAGTCCAAAATTATTCAACATGGCTTAAGATCAGGATGCAAACACTGAATGACTCGTGCCTAAAGTAGGTTCATAATATTTATGAGATGATTTCTGATGTTTGAGCATTTCTGGTTTTGTTCAGCTTGAGCATGAGCTTTGCTCACATTTTGTTTTAGTTCGGTGTTTTTTTTAATACTGCTGTCAAAATAACCAGTTGTTTTTAGAATTATCAGCATGATTTTTACCAGGAAAGATGAAAATGAAAATTTAATAATAACATTAAAAACTTTAAGATTAATATGTGCTCAGTTTTCTGTCTAAGTTCGCCTACAGATAGGAAACAGAGCTCAGATCACCGACCGCAGGTAAGATCTCCAAAAGGCTGGCGACGTTACCTTGTTGGATAGCTATATTTATCCTTTATCCAAAGTAACCACTAGCCCTTTGGTCATTGGTCACATCCATCAGCTTCAGAAGCCACGCCTCCGAACCCTAGGGTCCTAAAGTTTCCACGGCAAAAGGCATAAATATGAATCTTACAACAACCTAAAGATGCATATTTCCGCCTTTTGGATATTTCTTTATTATAAACTTAAATTAAACTTTATAATGAAACTATACTCCGGGAAGCATCATTGCAAAAAGTGATGTTGGTTTCCCTAGCGCAAGACGGTTCTATTTCAGACGTAATAGAGTTGCATCATTGCAGTCATTTGTCAAGTCGAGAGAACCTGTCCAGGCAGTGAAAAGACGGAAAGTGGATCTTAGCTGTTTCAGTTTAAATAGGTAAAAAGAAGTGGGTCTAGATTTACTCCATTTTACGCAAAAAATAAAAACGCGTTACAAAAAAATTTAAGTTCTCTCTATGATTCTCACTGATGCGTTAAGAAATTACGAGTAAATTACCTACCATGGGATCGCAACTCTCAGAACTGAACAATTTTTTTGCAGAACATGCATTTAGCAGCGGGAATTGAACCCGCTCCCTTCCTAACACCTACCCGCCACACAATATTTCACTAGGACGTTTTGAGCTGGGACCTGTCGTATTTAGGGAGGTCGCGTTTGATCGTCCACATCTCTGAATTTCAACATTGTTTTTGACAATGTGAGTCAAACATGTTCACAACTGCACTCACACACATAAGACAAATTACATGATTGTAATCATCATCATCATTCACAGCTCATCTTACTTATATTATAAATGCGAAAGTTTGTGCCTCAATCACGCCTAAACGGCTGAACGGATCCGAATGAAACTTGGAATATACATAGTACATGTACTGGATTAAAATATAGGCTATTTTTTATCCGGGTACCACGCGAGCGAAGCCGCGGGCGGCAGCTAGTAGTATAAACATTAAATAAAATCTACCCCCAAACTAAGTAAAGCTTGTACTATGGGCACCAGATGGCTGATAAAATACCTAAAAACCTTTTTTTTGTAAATACATACTTATAATACATAATACTACAATACCCAGACCCGGAAGAAATATTTGCAGAACATACAAACATTTCTCCCGTTGCGGGGATCAAACCCGCGCTTGCGTCTCAAAGGTCATCAAAAAATAGATAAATTATTTTTATAATTCAACCCTTTGCATGTCCGTGTACATAACTCGTAACCCTACACATGTCTGAAAGTAAACAGTATTCATAGTGCACTTATTACTCGTTGTAGCAATGTTTTGACAGAACATGAGTGTCACCTCATTGTCATCGACTATGAATTCCACTATTGTACTCGAAAACAAACAGGATTGTGAGTTCACAATGAACTCTGTGAACTTGTACTGTTGACACTGAATGGGTCAGGTTTATTTTACACAGTAAGTTTGTATGAGCTAGTGGCCAACTCTTGTGACGGAGTTTTTAGGCCGCCTAAAGACCTCCATCATGGCTTAACGACTTAAAAGCCGGGACCGACAATAACCTCCAAGGCACGGAAGCGCTAAGCTCGTGATACCACTTGCGGTCACCCATACAGGTTGATATATACCCAACACCCCTGCAGGTCGATCGTATTTTGGTGATGTCTTCATCAGTTATGATTACAGTAAAGACGGCAGGACGGCAACGTCACAAATGTTAATACATTTGCGACGTTGCCGTCCTGCCGTCCTTTAGAGCCCTTAAGCAAAGTGTTTCTACATATTTTACGTGTAAATCAGACTACTACTAGTCGTTTCACTAGTTCTTTCGAACCAGTGTGGTGAAAGGATTTTAAGAGCGCCTCAAAGAGGCTCTTTTTGTGCACTTGACACATTTTTTCAAACTTTTTCGAACAGAAAATCCGTTAGTGCGTGACCTGATTTGAACCCATGACCTTAGGATTGGAAGGCGGGATCACTACCACTAGACCACTAATGCTCACTGAGACTAATGAGTCTTGAATGGCGAAACAAATTGCAGGAAAGCCCCTCACTCTTGGATCGATGACATTGTAAAGGTCGTGTGATCGGCGGATCAAAAAAGTGCAAAATCATTCGGAAGTATCATTGGGGAGGCCTTTTTACAGTCGTGGACTTTCATAGGCTGATGATGATAATCCTACTAATATTATAAACGCGAAATATTGTAAGTGTGTATGGATGTTTGTTACTCTTTCACGCCTGAACGGCTGAACGGATTTGAATGAAAGTTGGTATATACATAGTACATGTGCAAGCGAAGCCGCGGGCGGCACTTATGCAAACATTTCTCCTGCAGCGGGAACTGAACCCGCGCCTCACTCGTCTTAGCCGTCTTGCACATCTTTATTTGCAAACTGTCCTTTAATGAAAAACGAATGTAGTGAAAGTATTTATAGTGTGCATCGTTAAAATTATTTACAAACAACAGCAAAAGAATACTAAATTACTCATTTGTGCACGCTTGAATGTCTCTAATTGGAGCCATTTTAGGGTTCCGTACCCGAAGGGTGCCCACGGGACCCTATTACTAAGCCTCCGCGGGACCCTATTACTAAGCCTCCGCAGTCCGCCCGTCCGTCCGACCGTCTGTCAGAGGGCTGTATCTCATGAACCGTAATAGGTAGAGAGTTGAACTTTTTATAGTGTATATTTCTATTGCCGCTATAACAACAAATAATAAAAAAGTTAACAAAATATACATAAAACTAGATACCTATAGAATATAGAAATTAATGGAAATAAATTAATATTTTTTTAGTACTTAGAGTAAAAGTCATATTAAAAAGTACATGTACAGATGGTACGGAACCCTTCGTGTGTGAATTCGACTCGCACTTGACCGGTTAATTTTATAAAAATAATGATGCAACATAATTGGCTAGATATTTGCACGAATTTTATGAACACAATAAATGAATTTCCTTGAAAAAAGGTAATTTCCTACCACATCATTTGATGGCATTTGTTTTTAAAAATATGAATACATGAAAAATATCATAGGTGCTGGGCGTCTGGGACGAATTTTAGATAGAATAGCTACCATAATAGCTACTCCTCTTAAATTAGTCTGCCTTATCCACAGGAAAGACATGGTCAATACGTGCAGAGCTGACTAAGCCGCGGGTATCCTCACAATGTTTTCCTTCACCGTTTGAGAGCAGGCACTGGTAAATGCACATAAATATTTTGAACTGAAAAATCTTTTTGGTTCACGACCGGGTTTGAACCTGCAACATTAGGATCAACCTTTTTTATATTAAGTGCAATCAAATATCACTCTAAATATTATTTGGACTCGTACATAATACTATCACGACCATAATTTCTCCCTAATGACCCCCTAGAAATTATTTTGTTAATTTGTCTCATCCTATGACAATAAAGATAAAAAAACTTACAGCTACTTCAGATTAAAGTCCTAAGATATAAAGATAAATTAATGATTATTTTAATACGAGTATAAGCACTTTCACTATTTACGGCACTTATGACTGAAACTAGTGTGGAGAAAGGATTTCCTTCGACTTCAAACAAAACATATTATGTATAAATACACACAAACTTCACAACTCGAAGAAGTCTCACAAACTCAACTCTTTGTTTCCGAAATCTCGGGTCAACTTCTCGGATGTGATGCTAGTTTAACATAAATAACACGGAAAGTTTGGTATAGGAAGTTGCGATGTTACGAGCCAACTCACTTGGACTGGCTAGTAGGTAAGCACTTTGTCTTGGGAGTACCAAGAACTCTGCAAAATCTTTAGAAACGAGTGCTTAACAGGCGCGGTCTGAAGGGGGTCGGGGGGCGTCATGTGCCCTGTGACCCTCCCCCCCCCCCCCTTCAGACCGCGCCTGTTAAGCCTGTTAAGGGGGAGGGTCACAGGGCACATGACGCCCCCCCACCCGCAAAATCGTACACGTCAAATTAAAAAAAATCTTCTAAAAATTTACAAAATATAAAAAAGCTATTTTCTGCCCCTAGCCGCGTAGACAATAAAAATAGAACGCTTCCATTTGTTTTATAATGTGTGCAATAAAATTGTGTATTGTGCAATAAAATCTGATTTACTCGACATATTCTATTATTAGTGACCCCTCCAAAATTTCAGGCTGCGACCGCGTCTGGGCTTAAGAGTATGCCATAGCGGATTTGCTCACCAAAATTGACGTAGAACTCAGTTATTAGTTAATGAAATGTATTTTTTAAAAAGAAAATGAAATTTCAACATTTTTTTATTGGTTCCTCAAACAAAAAACACGATAAAATAAAAATCACGTTTTAGGTATGTTTTGATTTATATATCGGGAACCCTACCATATTGTCAGATGATTATTACTTTAATAGGTGGGTAATAACTATTTCTTTAGTTCTTGAAATCAATTTATTCATTCATTTTGTAGTTTTCTTGTAATTAACCATTATTTGATTTCAATATTTAGCGCGGACTCTCTGTCTATCTTTTACACAGCCTCTTTTGAAACTGGTCGAGACGCGAGGTATGATAGCCTCTTAAGCGATGTTGCCTACAAAAATCACAAATAACTGTAGCTACGTAATTTTTTACAAAATATTGCCGCCATTATAAAATCACTTCTGTGTTCTGTGACATTTTCCTAATTTCCCCACTCCTACCCCCGAATACTCAAACGCGACTCAGAGTTGAGCACGGTTTTTTGACAGTATCTGATGAAAACTGTCAAAAAAAATAATCGTCATTTGAGACGTGCTCAACTTTAAGATGCGTTTGAGTATTCGGGGGTTAGGTACCTAAGTACTTTATGTTCCAAAGACTACAGCGATGAAATTAAAAACACTACTTAGAGCTACTTAGGTAAGAGTCTACCACAGAGTATCTCTTTCCATACTTTACAGGCTTTGTCGTTGTTAACTAGAGTTGAGTTTTACTACCGATAAGATGCTTTATATTAACCTATCTATTTTATTATTTATCAACCAGGTTTTTATTTCATTTCTTTATACATACATACATACATTATTATCAAGCTCGTATCCCTAATGGGGTGGGCAGAGCCACAAGTAATGATAAGTAAAATTGAAACCACTACTGATTTAAAGTCCAAAGGATTAAGGTGAACCATGGTGATAGGTGATCAGCTCATCGCCCATATAGATGGTCCATCATGAGAGGATATTTTATCTATGAATTATTATAAATTCACTTACTTTGACAAATATTTTATTTGCTTTCAATGTTAATTACCTAGGTAAATATAGCTTAATCAAATAGGCTATGAAATTGTGAACTAAATCAGGTCGAGGTCGACGCACCTATGATTAATGTAAAAGTACGTATAATAGTTTAATTACCTAGAACCAAACATTACGAAGGTTTTTCTTATTGACGTATTAAAATGTAATGCATTATTTATTATAATTAGGTGTGTAATAAACTGAAGCCATACTTACACTGTAAAATAATATTTTGATGCACAATTTTCAGTACAAAATTTATTTAGGTAATAATTTCCTTGGTTAAGAGGTAAGTATCACAAAAACTTCATTTTAAAATGAGTGTGCACATTATCTCATCCGGAGGTAATGACGCAGGTGTAATGAAGGTCTACTAAATGCAATATTATTTAAATTATTGCCAATCAGTACGCTAAAAGTGGATAACTGCAATGATATTGATACCCAACGATATTGAAAATAAAACTTTTTTAAATTTTTAAATAATATAATTGGAACTTAGTTTGGTTATCATTTACCGCGTTGAATGTACCTACTTATGCTTTATGTTGAGAGAAATTAAAAAACATATGATTTCATTTGGATACGAAACGTATTACAATAATAATGAAGAGATTAAGTAGATAGTATTACATACGTATTTAGTTAAACAAAATTGTGTTGCAATGAATGAAATCTTGAAGGTAATTTGCAAAAGAGAGGAAAGTAAACTGAACTGTAGTTACTACTTAACAAAGTTGCAGTACAATAAATGGCTATTTACCAACCATAAGACAAAGGCCAATCACTAATATGTAATAAGTAAGTTTTTTTTTATATGTAATGTAAATACCAAAGCCATTATTGTATCTGTCCATGTGTCATAAGAAATGGCTAGGATGAACTTAAAACGACGTAAATTTATCAGTAAACATCGTGTCAGTCTGACAAGGTCGACAAGGCCACAAGAAAACACCGAGAAAACCTGTTATTACAGCCTTTTTCAATTACAGATCTGTAAAAACAAGGTCAATGTCAAATTACCCAGCCATTTTGCGAAGGCCGTCCTCTGCAACTGCTATACTTCAAACAATGGAATTCACCACACGGTCGTGTCACCACTGCCATAAATTTTTCTTCGTATTCGAATTTTGAATTTCAGAAACCGCGAAAAGAGACGCTCTCGCGCATGCGTCTAACGTAGAACTGAATTACTGACAAGGAAGGTGCGGAGCTAGTGAGGGATTATGTCGATGGAGGCTTATCGATTGTATTATTAAATAACATAGAAGGGTAAATGATGCAATGTTGACCCTGTGGTTGCATTCTCTAGGGTGAACGGTTGAAAATTAATTTATAATGAAACGAATTCCTTTGATTTGCTCAACTATTAAATTAGCAATGTGAATCTTTGGTGTGAAACGAATAATTAAGCTGTTGTTTAAAACCCTTTAAAATTAATTTCATCTCTTATCTTATCCAAACCTAGTTATATTTTTATTTTTATTGAGGCTTGAAGGAATGGGAAAATTTTTCATTAGTTTCCAAATGAAAGTATATATTGCTTATAATTTGTTTTATGATTTATTTATAAATAAAAATATATATTATTATATTAAAAATTGAAAGATTTCTCATCATCAATATGAACGTTTCAACTAGATCTAGTCGAATTTTAAATGGTCTAGTAAAATTTGACTTAAATAAACTATTTTTTTATGAAAAACAGAAAAAAGAAATGAATCATATCGACAAAGTCCAATCCCTAGATGCGCCGGAGCACGCCACGGTACACCGACTACGGTTCTACTCAGTTATGGAAATTAACGTCAGTCGGTAAAAATAAAAACACAGAATAATTACCTATGGTTATGGTCAGTGACCACTTACCATTGGAAGGGTCCACGAAGATGCTTTAAGACTTTCTGTCTTCCACACATGTTATCAAATTAATAGGTACATTATTTTAGCGCCTCAAATCTCAGTAGTCGGCTGTTGTTTGTAAATAAATTTATTTGATTTTTTATAATTATTTCATTAGGTGGGCAAAATTGAACAAAAACAATAAATATTTTCAAACTTCATGTTCACAGAAATAAATAATTCAAAATCTAGCGTAAGTTAGTCAAGCATAGATTTTAAGACAAATTAAAAAAAATAACAGCTGCTAGTGTGTAATCTATGTAGTACGTATAAATAAATTAGTGAAGATTGAACACACATTGTGTGTTTGTCTTCATCAAACACACAATGTAGATTTTCTAAATAGTTTCACTCTTATTTTTTTGATACGCTAATTTGATGATCAGATTGAGGTTTTACGAAAAATCTAATCCTAAATTCTTGAAAAATTTCTGGTTCTCAAAAAAAAAAAAAACAAAAACCGTTAAGAGCAAGATTGAATACTCATATCTCTAAATTTAATTAGTTTAGCACAAGAACGTATCGCCGTAAAGTTGTTAAGAGTCGTTTCATTAGAGAGCACGTACCTACCTACATAATGTTTTCATTATGCAAGGTGTTTACTATCCGGAAGATGCACTAATGTTGTAAGTAAATTGAGTTCCATCGGTCTTAATGAGATTCTATTCCGCTTGTGGTACATGCCTGGTAGAAGAGATCATAGATATTTCAATACCTCCTTGCAATTTAAGACATCAAAATGTCAAACTACTTTTTTTTCTTAAATTATCTTTATTAACAGAAAAAAACTTACAACTATTACAAATATAATTTAAAAAATACAGAAGAAACAGTTGGGCTATCTTAAGGCCGTTGCCAACGGTCTATACTAATAACTACTTAGTTTGACATCAAAATTGGAGGTATTTTAATAGCCACTCAAAAAGACAGATTTAGAAAACTATTGAATTACAAAAAGTACAAATGTTTTCTAGTAATTTTCTGCTTTATAGGTACAGACTCGAAAATTAGATCAGAAAATGAGGTCACTCTAATCCTCATTATCTAGTTCGGCAATTAAGCCAATGATAATCAACTTTGCTGAAGATTACCATGAAATATGAGCAGTAAAAGGACACGACATTGTTTGAACTATGAGTAAGTGTATTTTTATAGTTTTATTTTAATTTTTATAATTTAAGTAAGATCTCTAATAGCAAAATAAAATCCTTTTACCATCTATAGAAGATGATTTATACAGCGTCAGCAGGAAACTTTTACCTTCACTAATGGGACGCTGGTAGTGCCTGGAACAAATTGAGATGGAGTAGGCTTGCCCAGCCTGGTCGGCTTTGTCCAAAGGAAAGACATGGTCAATACGTGCGGAGCTGACTAAGCCGCGTGTTTCCTCACGATGTTTTTTTTCGCCGTTTGAGAGTACTGGTAAAGCACACATAATCTTTTTTCGATCCGAAAAATCGATTGTTACACGACAGAATTTGAACCTACCACCTTAGGATCGAAAGGCGGGGTCACTACCAACTAGACCACCAGTACTCTCACTCTTTTAACTTAAAGTGTCAATATGAATTAGGCTTGATAATATTACAGGTGGTTTTGAATGTGGTTGTACCCGACGACAAGGTTGTGTTTAAACTATGAGTAATAATTAAGATTACTCATACAGTACACATATTCTGCAAAACACAGCTGTTTATTGTATTTATTATTTAGTATTCCCAAAGAGGGTTGACGTCAGGCAGGCGGCCGTTCATAAAACACCTTAGCCAAAACTGCCGACCCCACATAGGGTGGTCTAGTGATAGGTTTAGGTATCTAAACTTCAACCAAACTGGAGATACAACTGAGACGCAAGAAGCACATGTTCGATTTCCGCTACGGGAGAAAATTGTATGTTCTGCAAATATTTCTTCCGGGTCTGGGTGTTGAAGTATTATGTATTATAAATATGTATTTACAAAAAAAAAGTTCATGAGTGTTCTATCAGCCATGTGGTTCTCATAGTACAAGCTATGCTTAGTTTGGGGCTATAGCTATACTATAGCTATAACTATAGCTATAGCCCCAAATTTGTATTTGTGGTTATTACAAAACGACCACCAAAAATTAGTATTTTTTGCAAATACAACAAAACTGTTGTAATTATTACATAAGCTTGGTTTTTTTCCCGAATACAAAACAGTTTACTAATTCCTGGTGGTGATTTTTTTTTCTCAGTGTAGATGGCGCTGTGTGATAGTCCTCAAATATAAGAGCTGAGTGGTGAGGATGGAATCTGACCCTCGAGATACAGTATTACACTAGTTCGAGGGTCAGCCGAAATCCTCACCGCCCAAACTTATCGTCAATGGAAAGGTCCACGCGTGTATATAATGTTAATACAACATAATATGTTAATATAACATATTGTTAGTTTAGTTTAATTTTACTAAATTCTTCTTTTTTATTTTTTATTCAAGGTTGCCAGTCAAATATCGCTTCTAGCGATAAGGCCGCCTATTGTGGATACCAGAAGTATTATTTAAACTTTTGTAATTTTTATGTTTTTTTGTTGATATATTGG
Source organism: Scotopteryx bipunctaria (assembly GCA_949320045.1). Classification (NCBI taxonomy): domain Eukaryota; kingdom Metazoa; phylum Arthropoda; class Insecta; order Lepidoptera; family Geometridae; genus Scotopteryx; species Scotopteryx bipunctaria. The sequence continues at coordinate 2,631,345 of OX439450.1, read as the reverse complement.
TATACACAATAAAGTATTATCTTATCTTATCTTATATTTATTTATATAAAAAGCGCGCGAGGTCTGAGTTCGGGGCGAAGTACTAGTATAATAGTACCTCCACCTACCTCGTCCTTGCGTGTATTGACCTCGTCACGGTGCATTCTTACCCCTGACCTCGAAGCCGGAAGCTCCAAGGTACTATTATGAAGATGCGCCTGCGTGCGTCAATAATCTATTCATTCAGCCTCGGTGGCGTGGCGGTCGACTGCTCTAGAGCACTCGCCCGCCACGCGAAATGCGCGGATTTAATTCCCGCTGTGGGAGAAAATGTTTGCATGTTTTATTTTTATCTTATTTTCAAAAAGAAAACTTACAGCTAGGTAAATAAATAAGAATAATTCATATAATACAAGACAAAGACATGAATGCTGAAGGCCAATTAACAGCTTCTGATACTCATTATATAGGGAATCCTAGTGTAGGGTTAGAACTATGTATATGACTATTAATTATTTTATTTTAGGAAGCGCTCGTGGCGTAGCTTGCTTAGACGTTCTTGATTGATCGTTGAAATTACGAGCTGAGCGCTTTCTTGCTTTGGAGTCGGTCCCAGCTTTTAAGTCGTTAGGACATAGCGGAGGCCTTCAGGCGGCCTAAAAACTCCGTTATAAGAGTTGGCCACTAGCTCATACGAACTTACTTAATTTATTTATTTATTATATTAGAAATACAAAAATTATCTTATCCATGATATATGAAATGTACCACATTATTTTAGTTTATTTCTTGTCTTCTAAAAGGGAATTGAATGAAGCCATCCAAAAGTTCACCTCACCCAAAGCCATTGAACGACGTTTTCAACACCAAGTATTGGAAAACAAAATATCCCTATGGATAACATCAAAAACCAAACTGCCCCGAACAGGCACGTGAGGAGCATAACATCATCACAGAATAAATAATATCTGTATAGGTCAAAAGTAGCTGAACAACTCAAGAGTCAAAATTAACGTGCCGTACTCCAGATGGAATTTTACTAGAAGCATAAACTTATGACCAACGGTCAACGTAAAATTGTAGTAAATCCAAAAAAACACAAAATCTTAGACCTTGTGTATTGACAGTACAGGTCTAAGATTTTGTGTTTTTAAACTATTAAAGTAGGTATTGACCTACTTTAATAATTTAAATAGCATTAAGCAAGAGGCAAAAACATATATTTTTAAACTATTTCGTCCCACTGCTGGGCAAAGGTCACCCCCATGGATTTCCAGACATCTCTGTCCCGAGCCAACTCCCAAAAAAAATGTTTTTTCTTAAATACATTTTAAGAAAAACAAAAAAATCTTTTGTTGGGATGGCGGAATTTGAACCCATGACTCACAGACCACCGTCTTAGTATTATTCCAGCAAACTTTAGCAAGTGTACATCTGTATCTATATGGAATAATTAAATGAATCTGAATCCGAATCTAGGGCTTTTGTAAAAACTTACGAATTTTACTGTAAACACCTGAATTGTTCAGCAACTTCTGCCCACGTCTAGAGTTACCAGTCAAGGTGCCAAAACAACATTGAAGATTTTTTAAATTCGCTCCGCCGTCCAGAGAAAGTGGCTTTGCCGTCGGAATACAAATGTTATAACATTGATTCACGACAAGCGATCCTCCCCCGTGTTCAGTAAGAAGCCGTGCCATAGATGCCCAATCATGTTCTGCGAATATTTCTTCCGGGTCTAGGTGTTGTGGTAACATGGTACTGTAGTTTCTGATACCCACGATACAGGGAATCCTAGTGTGGGGTCAGGACTATGTATGTGACTGTTGGGTGTTATTTATTATTTACTAGCGGTCGCCCGCGGCTCCGCCCGCGTGGATGTCGGTTACCGCTGCAAAAAGCCTACCCAGGAAAGACACGGTCAGCAAAATGATTCCCAGGTCAATTCACAGACACCGACAGTAACATTGACGACAGATCAATTGAACATTGACATAGATCTAAACTCCCCTCCCGCACGCGCACCCCCGCCTTGGTGACGCCCACTTCGCAACGGGCCGTGCAGCAGAAATCGTAATATTTTAATTTCGCCATAACTTCAAAACCAAACGTCCAATTTTAATCATTCAAAGACCAAATATTATCTCCATAAACTGTTCTTAGTGATGAAATCATTTATTTTGATAAGGATTAATAGCATGAGTAAAATAAACGCGTTTAAATGTAGTCCAAAAAAAATTCAAGATTTTTAAATAAAAAAATGGTTGCTGTGCCTCACTCGACATAGATGGGTATAGTGTGTCGCGGACTTTTTTGTAGATATTTATAAGATCTACAATTAATTAGAACATTTTATGGTTCTATCTTTTATAGTTTAGGCAGCGTACGCAAAATAAGTAACTTTTCTGGTTGATTTTTTACACCTTGTGTCCGAAAAACCCAAATATCTTACGGAACCCTATTTTTTTCCAAAATAAAATATAGCCTATGTTACTCGTGGATAATGTAGCTTTCGAATGGTGAAAGAATTTTTAAAATCGGTCCAGTAGTTTTTGAGCCTATTCAGTACAAACAAACAAACATACAAACAAAGTTTTCCTCTTTATAATATTATTATAGTGTAGATAGTGTAGATGACAATGTTAATAAAACTAGTATTTGGAAACTAGTTATTATTAAATGGTCCCTATAGATGTATTAATAGTGTAGTTATTTGTTTTTAAGACAGTTTGTTTTTCTCAAAAAAAAAAATCCTGCGGCCGGCGAAAGAAATATTTGACTTTTACTCGAAGTTTCTGACATCTACTAACTTTCTACTAAAATAATTAAAATAAATGATGTAAGTAGGTAACCGTGCGATAATTACGAAAAATCACCGTGCAACTACAAAGGTGCTACGTTTTTGACAGAATTAATTTGCAAATAGTACGGTCATGGCACATTCCCTTTGTATGGCGCGTCTGAAACAGCTTCTTTGTTAATAAGGGGACGAATCCAATCGGAATCTCCTCGGGGATAACCCTTGGATTTAATCCATTGCTAATACGAAAATTGATGTAAAAACCTCGACCGTTCCTATATGACAGTTGTCTAATATTAAAGTACAGAAGCCACTGAAGCATTTTGCTGTAAATTATATTATTATTGTTATTAGAAGCCTATAATGTCCCACTGCTGGACAAAATTCTACCCCTTTAACCAGGTTGTGTTAAGAATGTTATATCGTCTCGTCCCCCTTTTCTTGGGTAAAGTTAAGACGGTCATTAAAAATGACGAATTTGATTTGCCGTTCTGAGACTAAATGTACTTATATAAATTCCATAAAATATAAATAAACTAGCTGTGCCCCGCGGTTTCACCCGCGTTTTTCTCACAGGCGGCCAGCAAGCGCGGCCTCCTCGTCTCGCGCCGCCAGCGTCTCGTCTTGCATGCATCAAGCGCGCGTGGATTTCCTTAGCAGAGTTATTTTAGAAATGTATTTATTATACTCTTCAAAGATCTAATACTTACAATCATCAACAAATATATTTCGAAAAAGACCATTACAGGATTTAATGTTGATAAAAAACTCTATGGCCCATAACTCATTAATAGATACCAACTCTTAACATCTTACACACGTGATAACTTTTAAACGAAATATCCGATTGAGATGAAACAAAAAGTATTTTACTTCTACATAAATACTCTTGATAACATAATGCTTAATTTAGATAAAGATGGACAAAGGACAGGACAGGACAGGACAGGACAGGACAGGACAGGACAGGACAGGACAGGACAGGACAGGACAGGACAGGACAGGACAGGACAGGACAGGACAGGACAGGACAGGACAGGACAGGACAGGACAGGACAGGACAGGACAGGACAGGACAGGACAGGACAGGACAGGACAGGACAGGACAGGACAGGACAGGACAGGACAGGACAGGACAGGACAGGACAGGACAGGACAGGACAGGACAGGACAGGACAGGACAGGACAGGACAGGACAGGACAGGACAGGACAGGACAGGACAGGACAGGACAGGACAGGACAGGACAGGACAGGACAGGACAGGACAGGACAGGACAGGACAGGACAGGACAGGACAGGACAGGACAGGACAGGACAGGACAGGACAGGACAGGACAGGACAGGACAGGACAGGACAGGACAGGACAGGACAGGACAGGACAGGACAGGACAGGACAGGACAGGACAGGACAGGACAGGACAGGACAGGACAGGACAGGACAGGACAGGACAGGACAGGACAGGACAGGACAGGACAGGACAGGACAGGACAGGACAGGACAGGACAGGACAGGACAGGACAGGACAGGACAGGACAGGACAGGACAGGACAGGACAGGACAGGACAGGACAGGACAGGACAGGACAGGACAGGACAGGACAGGACAGGACAGGACAGGACAGGACAGGACAGGACAGGACAGGACAGGACAGGACAGGACAGGACAGGACAGGACAGGACAGGACAGGACAGGACAGGACAGGACAGGACAGGACAGGACAGGACAGGACAGGACAGGACAGGACAGGACAGGACAGGACAGGACAGGACAGGACAGGACAGGACAGGACAGGACAGGACAGGACAGGACAGGACAGGACAGGACAGGACAGGACAGGACAGGACAGGACAGGACAGGACAGGACAGGACAGGACAGGACAGGACAGGACAGGACAGGACAGGACAGGACAGGACAGGACAGGACAGGACAGGACAGGACAGGACAGGACAGGACAGGACAGGACAGGACAGGACAGGACAGGACAGGACAGGACAGGACAGGACAGGACAGGACAGGACAGGACAGGACAGGACAGGACAGGACAGGACAGGACAGGACAGGACAGGACAGGACAGGACAGGACAGGACAGGACAGGACAGGACAGGACAGGACAGGACAGGACAGGACAGGACAGGACAGGACAGGACAGGACAGGACAGGACAGGACAGGACAGGACAGGACAGGACAGGACAGGACAGGACAGGACAGGACAGGACAGGACAGGACAGGACAGGACAGGACAGGACAGGACAGGACAGGACAGGACAGGACAGGACAGGACAGGACAGGACAGGACAGGACAGGACAGGACAGGACAGGACAGGACAGGACAGGACAGGACAGGACAGGACAGGACAGGACAGGACAGGACAGGACAGGACAGGACAGGACAGGACAGGACAGGACAGGACAGGACAGGACAGGACAGGACAGGACAGGACAGGACAGGACAGGACAGGACAGGACAGGACAGGACAGGACAGGACAGGACAGGACAGGACAGGACAGGACAGGACAGGACAGGACAGGACAGGACAGGACAGGACAGGACAGGACAGGACAGGACAGGACAGGACAGGACAGGACAGGACAGGACAGGACAGGACAGGACAGGACAGGACAGGACAGGACAGGACAGGACAGGACAGGACAGGACAGGACAGGACAGGACAGGACAGGACAGGACAGGACAGGACAGGACAGGACAGGACAGGACAGGACAGGACAGGACAGGACAGGACAGGACAGGACAGGACAGGACAGGACAGGACAGGACAGGACAGGACAGGACAGGACAGGACAGGACAGGACAGGACAGGACAGGACAGGACAGGACAGGACAGGACAGGACAGGACAGGACAGGACAGGACAGGACAGGACAGGACAGGACAGGACAGGACAGGACAGGACAGGACAGGACAGGACAGGACAGGACAGGACAGGACAGGACAGGACAGGACAGGACAGGACAGGACAGGACAGGACAGGACAGGACAGGACAGGACAGGACAGGACAGGACAGGACAGGACAGGACAGGACAGGACAGGACAGGACAGGACAGGACAGGACAGGACAGGACAGGACAGGACAGGACAGGACAGGACAGGACAGGACAGGACAGGACAGGACAGGACAGGACAGGACAGGACAGGACAGGACAGGACAGGACAGGACAGGACAGGACAGGACAGGACAGGACAGGACAGGACAGGACAGGACAGGACAGGACAGGACAGGACAGGACAGGACAGGACAGGACAGGACAGGACAGGACAGGACAGGACAGGACAGGACAGGACAGGACAGGACAGGACAGGACAGGACAGGACAGGACAGGACAGGACAGGACAGGACAGGACAGGACAGGACAGGACAGGACAGGACAGGACAGGACAGGACAGGACAGGACAGGACAGGACAGGACAGGACAGGACAGGACAGGACAGGACAGGACAGGACAGGACAGGACAGGACAGGACAGGACAGGACAGGACAGGACAGGACAGGACAGGACAGGACAGGACAGGACAGGACAGGACAGGACAGGACAGGACAGGACAGGACAGGACAGGACAGGACAGGACAGGACAGGACAGGACAGGACAGGACAGGACAGGACAGGACAGGACAGGACAGGACAGGACAGGACAGGACAGGACAGGACAGGACAGGACAGGACAGGACAGGACAGGACAGGACAGGACAGGACAGGACAGGACAGGACAGGACAGGACAGGACAGGACAGGACAGGACAGGACAGGACAGGACAGGACAGGACAGGACAGGACAGGACAGGACAGGACAGGACAGGACAGGACAGGACAGGACAGGACAGGACAGGACAGGACAGGACAGGACAGGACAGGACAGGACAGGACAGGACAGGACAGGACAGGACAGGACAGGACAGGACAGGACAGGACAGGACAGGACAGGACAGGACAGGACAGGACAGGACAGGACAGGACAGGACAGGACAGGACAGGACAGGACAGGACAGGACAGGACAGGACAGGACAGGACAGGACAGGACAGGACAGGACAGGACAGGACAGGACAGGACAGGACAGGACAGGACAGGACAGGACAGGACAGGACAGGACAGGACAGGACAGGACAGGACAGGACAGGACAGGACAGGACAGGACAGGACAGGACAGGACAGGACAGGACAGGACAGGACAGGACAGGACAGGACAGGACAGGACAGGACAGGACAGGACAGGACAGGACAGGACAGGACAGGACAGGACAGGACAGGACAGGACAGGACAGGACAGGACAGGACAGGACAGGACAGGACAGGACAGGACAGGACAGGACAGGACAGGACAGGACAGGACAGGACAGGACAGGACAGGACAGGACAGGACAGGACAGGACAGGACAGGACAGGACAGGACAGGACAGGACAGGACAGGACAGGACAGGACAGGACAGGACAGGACAGGACAGGACAGGACAGGACAGGACAGGACAGGACAGGACAGGACAGGACAGGACAGGACAGGACAGGACAGGACAGGACAGGACAGGACAGGACAGGACAGGACAGGACAGGACAGGACAGGACAGGACAGGACAGGACAGGACAGGACAGGACAGGACAGGACAGGACGGACAGGACGGACAGGACGGACGGACGGACGGACGGACGGACGGACGGACGGACGGACGGACGGACGGACAGGACGGACAGGACGGACAGGGCGGACAGGGCGGACAGGACGGACAGGACAGGACAGGACAGGACAGGACAGGACAGGACAGGACAGGACAGGACAGGACAGGACAGGACAGGACAGGACAGGACAGGACAGGACAGGACAGGACAGGACAGGACAGGACAGGACAGGACAGGACAGGACAGGACAGGACAGGACAGGACAGGACAGGACAGGACAGGACAGGACAGGACAGGACAGGACAGGACAGGACAGGACAGGACAGGACAGGACAGGACAGGACAGGACAGGACAGGACAGGACAGGACAGGACAGGACAGGACAGGACAGGACAGGACAGGACAGGACAGGACAGGACAGGACAGGACAGGACAGGACAGGACAGGACAGGACAGGACAGGACAGGACAGGACAGGACAGGACAGGACAGGACAGGACAGGACAGGACAGGACAGGACAGGACAGGACAGGACAGGACAGGACAGGACAGGACAGGACAGGACAGGACAGGACAGGACAGGACAGGACAGGACAGGACAGGACAGGACAGGACAGGACAGGACAGGACAGGACAGGACAGGACAGGACAGGACAGGACAGGACAGGACAGGACAGGACAGGACAGGACAGGACAGGACAGGACAGGACAGGACAGGACAGGACAGGACAGGACAGGACAGGACAGGACAGGACAGGACAGGACAGGACAGGACAGGACAGGACAGGACAGGACAGGACAGGACAGGACAGGACAGGACAGGACAGGACAGGACAGGACAGGACAGGACAGGACAGGACAGGACAGGACAGGACAGGACAGGACAGGACAGGACAGGACAGGACAGGACAGGACAGGACAGGACAGGACAGGACAGGACAGGACAGGACAGGACAGGACAGGACAGGACAGGACAGGACAGGACAGGACAGGACAGGACAGGACAGGACAGGACAGGACAGGACAGGACAGGACAGGACAGGACAGGACAGGACAGGACAGGACAGGACAGGACAGGACAGGACAGGACAGGACAGGACAGGACAGGACAGGACAGGACAGGACAGGACAGGACAGGACAGGACAGGACAGGACAGGACAGGACAGGACAGGACAGGACAGGACAGGACAGGACAGGACAGGACAGGACAGGACAGGACAGGACAGGACAGGACAGGACAGGACAGGACAGGACAGGACAGGACAGGACAGGACAGGACAGGACAGGACAGGACAGGACAGGACAGGACAGGACAGGACAGGACAGGACAGGACAGGACAGGACAGGACAGGACAGGACAGGACAGGACAGGACAGGACAGGACGGACAGGACGGACAGGACGGACGGACGGACGGACGGACGGACGGACGGACGGACGGACGGACGGACGGACAGGACGGACAGGACGGACAGGGCGGACAGGGCGGACAGGACGGACAGGACGGACAGGACGGACAGGACGGACAGGACGGACAGGACGGACAGGACGGACAGGACGGACAGGACGGACAGGACGGACAGGACGGACAGGACAGGACAGGACAGGACAGGACAGGACAGGACAGGACAGGACGGACAGGACAGGACAGGACAGGACAGGACAGGACGGACAGGACAGGACAGGACAGGACAGGACAGGACGGACAGGACGGACAGGACGGACAGGGCGGACAGGACGGACAGGACGGACAGGGCGGACAGGACGGACAGGACGGACAGGACGGACAGGACGGACAGGACGGACAGGACGGACAGGACGGACAGGACGGACAGGACGGACAGTACGGAAAGACGGACAGGACGGACAGGACGGACAGGACGGACAGGACAGACAGGACAGACAGACAAACTAACCTAAACCAAACCGAAACCTAACTGAAACCTAACCTAACCTAAACCAAACCAAAACCTCACTGAAACCTAACCTAACCTAAACCAAACTGAAACCTAAGCTAACCTAAACCTAACTGAAACCTAACCTAACCTAAACCAAACCAAACCAAAACCTAACTGAAACCTAACCTAACCTAAACCAAACCTACACCTAACTGAAACCTAACCTAACCTAAACCAAACCAAAACCAAACTGAAACCTAACCTAACCTAACCTAAACCTAACCTAAACCAAACTGAAACCTAACCTAACCTTACCCTGAACCAAACCAAAACCTAACTGAAACCAAACCAAACCAAAACCTAACTGAAACCTAACCTAGCCTAAACCAAACCTAAACCAAACTGAAACCGAACCTAACCTAAACCTAACCTAAACCTAACTGAAACCTAACCTAACCTAAACCAAACTGAAACCAAACCTAACCTAACCTAACTGAAACCAAACCTAACCTAAACCAAACTGAAACCAAACCAAACCTAAACCAAACTGAAACCTAACCTAACCTAAACCTAACTGAAACCTAACCTAACCTAAACCTAACCTAAACCTAACTGAAACATAATCTAACCTAAACCTAATTGAAACCTAACCAAACCTAAACCTAACTGGTGGTGGTATCATCGCTGTCATTATGTCAAAATAAAAGTATTCTATTTTTCATGAAAAACTTACCAAATATAAAGAATTAACAGGTAATTATGACATCAACTAAATGAGAAAAATCGGCTCTTTAATTTGATATAGGTTATATGCAGTTTTAGACCAAAAATTGGTTTCAGGTTTTCATCCCTTTTCACCCCTTTAGAGGTTGAATTTTGAAAAATCCCTTCTTAGTACACCCCTCCGTACCAAGGTTTACCTACACTGAAAATTTCAAGTCTCTACGTCCAGCGGTTTAGGCTGTGGGTTGTTTGTCAGTCAGTCAGTCAGTCAGTCAGTCAGGACAAAGATTCTTATAATATAAGATATTCGTGTACATTTCACACAGCGCCATCTAGCCCCAAACTAAGCAAAGCTTATACAATGGGAACCAGATGGCTGATAGAATACTTATTTACTTTTTTATATAATATGTGAAACTTCCTCTAAAATCTTCCTTTGATCTCTAAAATCTTTAAGCTTTTAAAATTAAAATTTATGTTTATTTATTTAAAAATTAGTAAACTGGGTTGAATGTAGTTTTATAATCGCTTTGTATGAGTTTAAGTAAGAATTTACTGTATTTATTCAATTGTAACTTATGGTCTAAGACGCAAAGAAGATTTAGAAATAAGTTTTGCGTAAACATTTCTTGTTTTTCTTTTTAACCCAGAAATAAATATTTATCGAAATATTTATTTTATGCTACAAAGACAAATTATAATAACATTAAAAACTTTAAGGTAATCAGTATAATAATAATAAGAAATAAAAATGAGCTCAGTTTTTTATCTGAGTTCGCCTACAGATAGAAAACAGAGCTCAGATCACCGACCGCAGGTAAGGTCCCCAAAAGACTGGCGACGTTACCTCGTTGGATAGCTATACTTATCCTTTGTCCGAGGTAAGCGCCAGCCCTTTGGTCATTGGTCATATCTATTAGCTTCTTGAAATAATAAATAAATAAAATATTGTGGACACAGCGCCATCTAGCCCCAAACTAAGTAACGCTTGTACTATGGGCACCAGATGTCTGATAGAATACTTATATACTTTTTTTGTAAATACATACTTATTAGGTACTACAACACCCAGACCCGGAAGAAATATTTGCAGAACATACAAACATCTTTCCCGCAGCGAGAGCGGGAATTGAACCCGCGCCTCTTGCGTCTCAGCCGAGCACCCGCCACGCCAGTGCCACCGAAGTCGTCAAATTACTACTACATATATTTTTCACTATATTACATTTATGAGCACATTTTCAAGTTTTCACAGCACTTTGGTAGACAATTGGACCACATTCCCCCATACAAAGTGTACTAAGCAAGATTTCAGATTTTTCCTTCAAATCTATGCGGCAGCGTCATGCCGAAATGTAACTTCTTGCTTACTAAGAAGGTTTAAATTCCATTGTCTACTACATTATTGGAAGTAATTTCTTTCCAAAGAACTGCACGTGACCGGCATCGTAAGAAAGGGGGAAAGACAGAGGTAGACGTTTTTATTTACCTTTTATAAAATAAGGTCTTCGTCACTTTTTAATTAGTGAAACTCAAAGTTCTTATAAGATTTTATTAGACTTCTTTAGGTTTAGTTTTTACAGAAGCAGCCACGGTAATAGCGGAACCATTCATAAAATTGTCTGACGGTAGAAGAATAAAGTCAGTTTTTTAGGGTTCCGTATCTGAAGAGTGCCGAAACCTATTACTAAGACTTCGCTGTCCGTCCGCGCGTCCGTCCGTCAAGCAGCGGGCTGTATGTCATGAACCGTTATAGGTAGAGAGTTGAAATTTCCACAGAGTAAGTGTTTCTATTGCTGCTATAACAACAAATAATAAAATAAAAGTGTGGTTGAGTTATTTTTTGCACATTTTTTTCTAAGTATTTCTTTTTCAAACTATCTAAAATTTACTGATTTGTACAAAAAATAAAATTAAGGGGAACCTCATAGAAGAGACGATTCATTTAGCATAATTTGCTTGATTTTAATAAGAAACGTGCTACCACCTATAACAGGTGACACAGATGAAACATTTATGTACAGCACATGTACGATGGTATGGAACCATTCGTGTGCAAATTCGACTCGCACTTGACCGGTTTTATTTGTTTTTTTTTTACCCATATTTGGTAAAGCCACTTAGTACTTTAATAAAATACAAAGATGTTAACGTTTATTTAAAACTGTTGTCACAATTTTCAAAGATCGTTATTTTGAAAACACCAAATCTTTACTTCATCAATTTAGTTTAGCCTAGAATTTAAGTAATTTTTGAATGTCTAGGTAATACTCAATGTATGTTTTTCCAAATAGACTATTAAAGCTTTTTAATTAGTTTAGTTATAATTATATTAATATCCACCCACGATAAAGAAATAAATACCGTATATTTTACTCCAAAAATGTCTCTAATTTTTATGAATTCTATGTTTCTGCCAAATCAAAACACTAACACACTGCCACGCAAACTTTGTAATATTAATATGATTGCGTTAAGCAGCTTGTTAAACCTTCAGTTTGTGAAGTTTTCTTTCAAGAACAAGAAAACGGTGTTTAATTTCTTCTAGACAAAGAACGCCTTTTTATAAGCAAGTTTTTCTTGTTTTTAGTTGAATCTAAAGTTTTTCAATTCAGATTAATTAAAATTAAAAAACTAGATGTTCCAGACTTGGTACAGCTGGCAGACGGCCCACCTGATAAAAGCTTAAAGCTTCTTCCACACTGACACAAAAGAGATAAGGGAACGTCCACCGACGGAAAAAATCTATATTTGTCCAACCATTGCTACACGGTTTGCAATTATTCTTTGGATTAATATACAGCTATGCATAATAAATTGCAAGTTTAATTCAAATCCAACCATCATCATCATCTTTTTCCTGCCTTTATCCCACTCTATGTGGGGTCGGCACAACATGATCCTTGGATCATGTTGTATCATGATCCCTGGATCATGTTGTATCATGATCCTTGGATCATGCTCTAAGAATTTTGGTTAAGGTGTTTTATGATTTTTTTTTATTTAAATCCAACCGCTTGCTGTAATTATACCACAAACATAAACATTCTGACTTCACAAACATCCGGGTTGAATATTACTTGCGGAATTATAAATTAAAAGGAAAGTAGAATAACAACTCTGCGCTTCAAAACCCAAATTTCTGACGTAGCTCGAACTATTGCAAAGGTTAAATGGAGCTGGGCTGGTCATGTCTGTCGCATACCGGACCAGCTGTGTGCTAAAGTGAGGTGACGTCGATGCAGACTCAAAAAGAGATGGCAAGACAACCGCGACACTTTCAACAGGGCGTGGGTTGAATTAGCACGAGCCCGGAGCAGCTTTAGAGAACAAGGAAGGCCTTTGCCCAACAGTGGGACATTACAGGCTAATAGTAATAATAGGAGCCTTATCATCATCATCATTGTCAGCCAGACTTCACCCTCTGCTAAGTCATCATCTTCCTGTCCTTATCCCACTCTATGTGGGCTCGGCATAACATGATCCTTGGATCATGTTGTAAGAGTTTTGGCTAAGGTGTTTTATGACCGGCCGCCTGCCTGACGTCAACCCTCTTTGGGAATACTTGCTTATTGTATCTCATCATGTTGGAGGACACTATCCCTTAGTCGACTTTTAAGACATGCTCGGGAAGAGAAGCAGCTGGACGCATTCTATGTTTTTTCTTTACTCCCAGTCCAGCAAAGAAATTAGGGACTTTACTCTCTGCTAAGTATGCCTTGCCTCCTTTAGTTTGTGCCATCTACCGTTCTATGAAAGGATGGAATCGTTTTATCACAGCCTTTTTACCAGCAAACCCAGGCCCAACCAATATTCGCTCTAATCCTAACATCGCTAAGAACGCTCGCTAGAGCAATTTCTATTTGATTTATCATTGTTCTTAACCGATAAATCAGGCTACAATAGGACTAAGACGTTGAATATCCGATAGTTAACACGAATTGAAGCTTCACTGATGCTGTAAAGATGGTGGACGTATTGCGGTGATGAGAAAAATTACAAATTCAACTTTTATTTGAAGTTCGTTCTTGATACAGTCGATAGTTTAGCCCATTTTTATTTAGATACCATTTTTTAGCTCAATATCCATTGGCACCAAAATAGGTTTTATAAACCGAAGTGGAACGAGCTTACTCTTACCTCAAAGGCCGACAACGCACTTGCAGCTTCTCTGATGATGTAGGTGTCTGTGGTCGGCGGTGATCACTTACAATCAGGTGTGCCGCTTGCTCGTTTTTTATCACGAAAGTGGTATTTTGACTTATATTCTGAATATGGGTATATTATGTACTTTATGTCAATAGACCATTCTTACTGACATTTAAACGTCATCAGTGTGAACTTTTTTTTAGGAATAAATATTATTTTGATGCTTTGTTTGGGTAGTTACGGAACAATGTCACGTTTTATATTTGTCAGATATGTTTTTAATAAAATAAATATTAATAATTTAATAAATATCTTGCGACATGAGCTTCAAAAGAAACTGAAGGTTTTAACTATTGTTTTCTCTACCATAGGGCCCATATAATATGTATTTACAGGACTTGTGTCGGTAACAATTTTAACCTAAATTGAGTTCAACAAAGCCCATTTTGTGTATTCATACCAACAATGGTTAGTTTGAAACAGTTTTGTACTCACTGCGTTTGCTAATTTGAATTTCAATTATTTGCAATAAAGCTTATTTTCGATTAAAAGATTGCTGTAGTGATACAGTATCCTACAATACGGACCGTGCCTTACGGAACTTCTATTAATTCTCCTTAGAACAATCCCGAAGTTGGCGCACAATGGGATTAAGGACAATACGTCTAAACGTGAGATCGTATCGTGTGATAAGGTGATAGCGGCTGGAATTAAATAGTGATTTCAGATGGATAGTGTTTGTTAGGCTTTGTAGATTTGTAAACGGGGATCGGATTGTAAAATACAAGATTGTTTACTGTTATTATGCGACTTCGCTTGGTTCGTGCCTGGATAAAAAGTTGAAAGAAACTTACAACAAAATCCTACTATATTATAAATATTCAGCAAGTATTCCCAAAGAGGGTTGACGTCAGGCAAGCAGCGTGATCCAAGGAACATGATGAGCCGACCCCACATAGAGTGGGGATAAGGGCAGTAAGATGATGATGATTATAAATGTGAAAGTGAGGATGTTTGTATGTTTGTGTCTCAGTCACGCCTAAACGGATTAACGGATTTGAATGGAACTTGGAATACCTATACATAGGACATGATGTGTTAGATTAACATAAAGCCTATTTTTCAGTCTGTCGCCCATATAGATGGTCCATCATGTTGGACATATCCAAATATTTCCATTTTACTAAACGAAAACTTAATCTTTATGTTACCAGTTTTTCAAAGCCATACTCAAACAGATTGAATACCGCAATCCACCTTGATCTGTCATCCCTACATTTCTGCACAAAGGGTAGGGTTGGCAAAAAATACACAATGCACTCAATACTGGAAAGCCTCAATAAATCACGAGCTGCGGTCATCCCTGAACATTGATTGATGTACTTCCCACGTCCAATCTGCTAATAGGCAGGATTTAGACCTCACGATTTTTTCCTAATTTTTAATAGGTACTCAAGATATTCATTAACTTCTTCGCTGGACTGGGAGTAAAGAAAAAACATAGAATGCGTCCAGCTGCTTCTCTCCCCGAGCATGTCGTAAAAGTCGAATAAGGGATAGTATCCTCTCACATGATGAGATACAATAAGCAAGTATTCCCAAGGAGGGTTGACATCAGGCAGGCGGCTGGTCATAAAACACAGGCAAAATTCTTACAGCATGATTACATTAGAATGTGCTATCGTGGTTTTTTGTACTTTTTTCCTATTTTGGGCAGAATTCTATCAAGGTCTTTTAAGTAGGACAAACATGGTTTTAACTTACGTTAGCAATGTTGGGCTTATTTAAATATTACCTCAACGTTACGTCACAAGTGCAGAAAATTCTTACGAACCGTGACAGAGAGAAATCCTAACGTTCAAACAGCCTTGTTTCAACTATTTTGCATAATTAATCGTTTACTTAAATATTTAGAGCACATTTTAGTTCAATTGCTGTTGAAGAATTTAATGTGAAGCAAGAAGCACCGGAAGGTACGTTGGCTGTTTTTTACTTTTTTTACGGTAATTTCCGCTTGGTTTCCTCCCCATTGTAGCTAAAAACAAAGTAGCTTATATGTTATGCTAGGTCACGAACTATGTATGTTTCAAGTTTCATTCAAATCTGTTAAGCTGTTACGTCATGTTTAGAAAATGAAGTAACAAATAATTACAAATTTCTTTATTGTATTTGGGGTACATTACATTTATTTTCAAGCCCTACCTACCAAATTAGTTTTATAACCTGTATTTTCGTAGCTAGTGCCTTCCCTAACATTTACTTCTCCTGGTGTTGCGAAATTAATAAGTTTACATTTGAAATTATAAGAGAATATAATTTTAGGATTAAAACGATAAAACTATATTTATGTATTTTTTAAGAGTAAAGTTGTCTGTGTAAACGTTAGGGCAAGGCATAAAAACATACTGCACACATTCTCACTAAATTTGAAATTGTTAAAACTAGCTGACATTTGCGGTATTCACACAGGATCGTTGAGTCACGTGACGCTCGAAAGGGGGCAGGACCACGAGTTAAAGTGCCAAGATGGATTATGGTGAACCATGGTGACAGGTGAACACCCACATAGTTTTGTAAAATGTGTATAGGTATAATTAATATATTTTAGGAGTGGCACACCAAAGGGAGGCCTATACCCGAGTCTCGTTGAAAATGATGGTGATGACGAAAAGGAAAAGCCTTATTTTAGTATATTTTTCTGCAAATTTCATCCAAATCCGCTCAGCCGCTACGCCGTGATTGAGACATTAGACAGTACATTTTCAACTCTTTACAAACTTTCAACTTAATAATATCGTGTCGATTCCTATAAATGCGCCTTGGAACCAACCCCGATCAAATAGAGACAGGAGCGAACAGGAATCTCTTCCACTCGCATTAACCTCTATAATAGTCGAAACTTTGAAGGTTAGATATAGCTCCTGCCAGCGGCTTCGCTTGCTTGCTACCTAGATCCAAAGTAAACAAAATGCTCCTCAGAATCACGCACTACAGACGGCGTTAAATTACAACGACTTTACAGCGCTAAATGACAAACAAACATATTGTCAAACTTTCGTATTTATGTCAGTGGATCGTTGGTCGCTTTGAAGTTATCTTTAAAGATCGGTTTAAACCGAAGGCAGGGTAATTGAATTCCATGGTTTTGGTTTCTCTAGTTCTGAGAATTTGTATTTACTGAACAATTTTGGTGATTTATTTTGACTCTGCCTTAATTTATACGCAAGTGTACCCACACTTGTGTATAAATTAACTAACTAACTAGCTGGACGTGGAGAAGATGATCCTACAATAATTATTTTAAAATAAATGTGAAAATTTGTGGAGATATTTATATGTTTGTGCCTCAATCACGCCTAAACGGCTGAACGGATTTGAATGAAACTCGGTATATACATAGTACATGTGCTGAATCACCATTATAGGTTATTTTTCACACGCGGGCAAAGTCGCAGGCGACAGCTAGTAATATATGTATATGTTTTCAAATAGTGGCGTTTTCCCTTAAAATGTTACAACTACCCCCCTCCTACATAAACTATGGTACGGAAACCTTCGTGTGCACTAAACCGCTTCTTTTTATTAGTTTATTCGTTGGCCGTAGACTGATTAGTTAGATCGTTAGCACAGAATCACGGTGGATAGTACAAACTAGCGGAAACCCATATTGATGAAAAATTGTATGTAGTTTTTTTTTAAGAAAAGCCAAATTTGCATTATCTTCAGCTAATTCGATCTTTACTTCAGCTAATTTTGAGATACATCATCATCATAATCTTCCTGCTCTTATCCCACTTTATGTGAGGTCGGCACAGTATGATCCTTGGATCATGCTGTAAGAGTTTTGGTTAAGGTGTTTTATGACCGGCCGCCTGCCTGACGTCGACCCTCCTCGGGAATACTTGCTTATTGTATCTCTTCATGTTGGAGAGGATAACTATCCCTTAGTCGACTTTTACGACATGCTCAGGGAGAGAAGCAGCTGGACGCATGCAGTTTTTTCTTTACTCTTAGTCCAGCGAAGAAGGACAAACCGTCGACATTATTACGATGAAATCACTTTAGTTTCGGGTAAATAAACCTCACAACATAATTTTTAAACATTTATTTAACTATGAGTGCTATTTGAAAGTTACATAAACCTGTAATGAAAAAGTAAGTTTTAGGTTAAATACTGACGGTTTGTACACATAAATTATATCTCTAGTTTGGCTGAAGTATAGATCCAATATTATAGCTAGATGTTGCTTCTAACAATGTAAGTCGCACGCATAGTAACACCAATTAGTTCAAGATTTACCCTCAACTATGCGGTAGACATTGTTTACATATGTGTTTGTTAATTACACCCTTTCTGTACTGACGGAGAAAAAGTAAAGATAAATTAGTACTTAACTAAATTTGACCTCGGTGGCGTGGCGGGCGAGTGCTCGGCTGAGACGGAAGAGGTGCGGTTTCAATTCCCGCTACAAGTAAAAAGAACGCTAAAAGTACAACAGTATTCGTACGGAGAAAAAGTAAAGATAAATTAGTACTTAACTAAATTTGACCTCGGTGGCGTGGCGGGCGAGTGCTCGGCTGAGACGGAAGAGGTGCGGTTTCAATTCCCGCTACAAGTAAAAAGAACGCTAAAAGTACAACAGTATTCGTACCTACACAAAAAGCTAAGTATAGTAATACTACTCGGAAGTAAATCATGTCACTTGTTCTTTCAAACCAGTGTGGGGAAATTATTAAGGTACCTACGTTTCTAAGGCTTTTTTCGTACACTTGAAACATGTGTTCAAACTATGATGCCATATTAAAAAGTTTGATTAATATTATATTACTAGTATTCCTATATTATTAGTACCTACCTGTTTATCCACTAGACTGGGAGTAAAGAAAAACAGCATGTTTCCAGCTGCTTCTCTCCCCGAGCATGTCGTAAAAGTCGACTAAGGGATAGTATCCTCTCCAACATGATGGACCATCTATATGGGCGATGGGCTGATCACCTGTCACCATTGTTCGCCATATCCATCTTAGGACTAAATCAGAAGTAGCTGCAAGTTTTCTTATGCTTTCTTGTGGCCTCTGCCCACCCCATTGGGCGGGGATACAGGCATGGTAATATGTACCTATGTATGTATATATAATATTAATTAATATTAGTGAAGCGTAATGACTTTGACATCAACCGTACCGTTCAGACTCGGTTCAATGGTATTTGGTTTCTGTTGCATTTTGAAACTGCTGTGACATGATTGGCTGATAGTTATGTACAGTACCACAAACATTGTGCGCTTCGGCCAACTTCGTGCTTTGTATGAAAACCGAATTTGTCCTAACCGACGACCTCGATGGCGTGGCGGGCGAGTGCTCGGCTGATACGCAAGAGGCGCGGGTTCTGTTCCCGCTACGGGAGTAATGTTTGTATGTTCGCCTACTCCATCTTAATTCGTCCCGGGCACTACAGCGTCGGTGTTAGTGAAGGTAAAAGTTGCCTCCTGAGGCTATATAAATTATCTACTTGATGGTAAAAGGCCTTAGGTTTAAGTATGTATCAATACTATTTGTATAAATTCAGAACTGTGGCTGTGGAGAGTTTTCAATATTTTTAAGGTTCCGGAAGAATGGATGCTTGATAAGCCCTTATCTATCTACCATACACCAAGTCAACGTGTGAAGTCGTTGAGCTCACTTGAGCCTCTCTTTAAAGTTCTCATTTAGTTCCATAATGGAATTTTGAAGATTATTACAGTTTATGCCACAAAGTTTCATGTTTGGGGACATGGGGAGAATGGTAAGTATATTAACTTTGTAATAAAGTAGTGATGAGATTGTGACTTCATATTGCTGCAAATTCTCAGGAATTAAAAGTAAGTAGGTACAGTCTTTGGTTTCAGTACCTATTAAAAGTCAGTACCAAGTTTTTGGTTTCTTAGGTGATTGTCGGCGAAAGGTGAAAACTAGTTTACAAAACGCCCGGTTCCTAATTTTAATAACAAATCAAAGTCAAAATTTCTTTATTCCTTAAAATCACAAGGATCATATTTGAACACGTCTTAAATCTGCGTTGAATTTACACCTGGGGCCCTATTCACGATGACCAAAGAAAACGAGCCACGTAACGAGCCAAATGTCATCGTGTCTCTAAACACATACGAGACACGCCATGGTGTGAAATCAAAAACTGTATTCTGTATGCCATAAGACTAGTTGTCTATGACCGTGTTTTGGTTTTACGTGATTCGATCAAAATCAAGCATCCGGTCTTTCGGAAAACAATCGGTTTTAGATTGATTTTATTTTTTTGTTTACAATTTTCATCTCAAGTAAATAAATGTTGAATTATAAAATTGCTAAACTCTTTCTACTAATACTTTCGTTATATTTTAAAGTTTAGAGAACAAAAAAAAATATATAACGTAAAATGGTTAGCTACATCAAACCAACCACAACTTGTTTCCGAACGAATTATCAATCAAAATATTGACTGACATA
Organism: Scotopteryx bipunctaria; assembly: GCA_949320045.1. Taxonomy (NCBI): domain Eukaryota; kingdom Metazoa; phylum Arthropoda; class Insecta; order Lepidoptera; family Geometridae; genus Scotopteryx; species Scotopteryx bipunctaria. The sequence goes on along the minus strand of OX439450.1, from coordinate 2,610,678 downwards.
TTGCATTGTTTGTTTTGAAAAAAACTTGGATATACATATTTTAACGGAGTGATAAAAATGAACGTTGTTCTTCGAAGACAACGTATATGGTGGATAGGCTGGATATGCTGGCGCCAGCAACGCCCACACATAAATAGGAGACTGTCAAGGGATTCTGCTGAGCTGGACCCTAAATTTTTCGTGCTATTTTATAAGGTGGCCAAAGAGTGGTTTTGGTATTGTGCGGCGTTCTTGGAGGCAGGCTAGTTAATTCTGGGCCTCAGAGATGTTCTAGCATTACAACAGAAGTCAAAGTAAGTATTGTGTTAGCTAAACTTAATTTATTGAACAATAATAAAATGGTAGGTACCTAGGTTAGGTATTAGGTTAGACTGAAACCTACTATATTTACTGTATTTTTCCAGATACTTACAACCCTCAATTTCCTGATCACCAGTAGCTATCAAAAGCCAGTGGGAAACTTTTGGTTAGCACCTGTAAGCCTCTGCATAGAGTAAGCGGTGAATGCCATTAATGATGCCAACCTACATCAAATTTCCTACCTCCGAACAAGAGAGGAATTAAATCAAACAAGGGTAATATTTTAATCAACTATTTATTTTAGTAGGTATTACATAATAGTATTTGTGAGAGCATCAGCGAACTAAAATAAATTAATTTTATTATCTTTATTTCCAAAAACATGAACCTACCTACCTATAAAAACAATAACAATGATTTCTGCCTCGTTTCAGATTTGCAACGGAGGCTTAAAGGCATACCTACTCATGTGCTACCTTAGGAGGGGCAGCTCATGACAGTTATATTATGTTAAATAAATCAGAAATTGTGTGTGTGTGTGTGTGTGTGTGTGTGTGTGTGTGTGTGTGTGTGTGTGTGTGTGCATTAGTGTTAACGTATGGGTACATGCGGTTGTGTAGGTATAATAAGTAATAATAAATGCATTAAAACCATAAAACACAAAAATACTCACAGCACACATACTATGCATATCTCAAGTTTCACTCAATCCATGCAGCCATTTAGAAGTAAATTATGAGGCACAAGCATCGTCACATCTTCACAGACTTTTGCATTCACAATAAAAGAGCTATTTTAAGTTACATGTGCATATTAAGAAGTTTAGTGTATATGTGTAAGCATGTGTGTGTGGGGTTGTGTTTTAGATTGTTACATTTAAATTGTTATATTTCAGAGCTGCCCACGCACTATGCCAACACGTGGATCAGAAGCAATTGCTGTACGCAATACAGTCTCAGTACATGTCTGGTCCACTGCGCCAGGGCTTCTACGACATCCTCATTGCGATGCATCTCGAGTCGCACGCCACTACCATGTGAGTACACCAGCTTCGCTTGAACAGCATCTGGAAAAGAACAGGATTATGAAATACTTGGTGGCAGCACAGGTAAAGTACGCGCTATCGTTGCGTTTTGAGCTTTACGCCGGTAATCTCAAACAAACTAAAGCTTTCCAATATTATAGTATACATACATACATATTATAACGCCATATCCCTAATGAGGTGGGCAGAGCCACAAGTAAACATAATAAAACTTGCAACCACTTCTGATCCAAACTTCCAAGATGGATATGGCGAACCATGGTGACAGGTGATCAGCCCATCGGCCATATAGGTGGTCCATCATTTTGGAGAAGATCCCTTTGTCGCCTTTTACGACATGCTCGGGGAGAGAAGCATATAGTAACCCCCGGATACTCAAATGCATCAAGAGTTTAGCACGTCTCAATCTCAAGTGACGAGTTTTTGACTTCTGTCATTCCGTTCCGTTCCGTTTTGTAATTTAAAGTACTTATCTGTATTTAAATTTAATTATTGAGATCGTAACTTTATTAAAGTGATTGTGTGAACTTTAGTTTCGTTCGTTATTTTATTGCCTGCATGTATGCAGACAATCTCCCTTAAGCGCAAGCTCATTGACGTATGCATTCTCCCTATCCTCACGTACGGCGCGCAGACTTGGTCTTTGACGGCTCAGCAGAGGTCCACACTCGGAGTTTGCCAGCGAGCGATGGAGCGCAGTATTCTCGGAGTAAAACTCATACTTGAAAAATGAAATAACCCGAATGTGGAAACTAGAAAAGGTATCAATCATTCCTATAGTGTTATCTTCCACCGGTGTTATCCCAAAACAACTTTTTCAGTCACTCGCACTACTCGACTTGCCCAAACATACATTTGCATTGCTACAAAAAGCTGTTATTCTAAACACTTGTAGAATTGTCCGTAAATTTTTGCAAACTGACCTATCGACTGATATACCACCATCGAGTACCCAAAACCGACCTAACAGCCTTAACGATGCGCACTTGGCCTAGGCCCGTGCTCATTGTTTTAATTTCTAAGAATCAAGAAGATAATTATATAACAGACAAGTTCTTACTTTTTTTGCTTGTTTTTGTTTTTTCCAGGGAGGTATGCAAAAACGAGTTCGTGATCCCCCTGGAACCGGAACTGAAGGCGTTGTACGAAGACCCAGAGATGGGGCACAGCCTCCGCTCACTGCAAACAGAGAGCGTTCGACCGCAGATGAAGAATGAAGAAAGCAAGCAAACTCACGTGATATCTGTGAAGATATCACGTAAGTTTGCTTGCTTTCGTGTTCCCAGACATTCGGAAGAATATAAATATGTCCCAAGTGGCCGATTTGTAGGGCTCAGTGGGCACGTGTTCTCGTCGGGTTCCGACATAATGGGTAACCTCGAGAAAAAAATCACATTCGGTATAATCGTACGAAGTTATTAGCGTCCAAAGTAACTCTTGAATAAACAAGTAGGCAGAACAGATACGTCCCGCTCGGCACGAGCTCTAAAAATAGACTGTCCGCCAGCTCCAACGGCCGCATCCAAGCATGACTCGACTGTGACGTCACGCTTGCGTTCTGTAGGTAGTGAGTCAGTGTTGCAGTGTGATTGTAGATGGCGCTATAATTAATCTCCGACAAATATGTATCGCCATCTAGCCCCAAACTAAGGTTAACTTAATTTTGTTCTGACACATGTAATTTTAACTGTGAATTCCTACGAATAGGTACTGAATGTTGTTATTTCGATAGAAAATCTTCCAGTCCCAATTTATCTTCACCTCGCAAAACATCTTGTTTCAGAGAGAGTATAACGGAGATCAGCAACTTGTACTCCCCCTACTTACCGCTGGAGGTGGTCCGTGAGTTCGTGATGCAGGCGTTGGCGGACGCAGTTACAACCAACCAGGTGCACAACCGCGACCCCGTGGGCGGCACCAATGAGAACCTCTTCTTGTGAGTACACTATTCCTGTCAGTACACTCTTTCTGTGAATACACACTTCCCGACAGTACACTCTTCCTGCGAATACCTTCATCCTGTAAGTACACTCTTCCTGCGAGTATACTTTCCTGACAGTACATTCTTCCTGTTAGTACTCTTCCTGACAATATACTCTTCCTGTGAGTACACTCTTCCTGTAAGTATTCATCCTGTAAGTACACTCTTCCTGCGAGTATACTTTCCTGACAGTACATTCTTCCTGTTAGTACTCTTCCTGACAATATACTCTTCCTGTGAGTACACTCTTCCTGTAAGTACTTTACCCCTATCATCAGGCCAACTCTCATTTTAATAAATAAATATTCATAGGCAACCCAACCCGTTAATCCGATAAGAGTTTACTATTCTTCAGACGTTAAGCTGTAATTAAGTCAAACACATCAAAACAACCTTTTTAAATGTGTTTCAGACCTCTGATCAAACTGGTAGACCGTCTCCTTCTAGTCTGTATGATGCGAGATGAAGACGTTGAGAAGCTCCTCATCATGATCAACCCTGAGACGTGGGATCCCACCTTTGACAAAGGTAAGTTAAAATTCATAAAATTTTTACTGCCTTACCCACAAGTTTGTATTATCTGAAATTCTTTATTGTACACGCACGAAACGAAACAAATACACACAAAACATTAAAAAGTACATGTACAAAGGAGAGCTTAACTCTTAAAGAGTTTTCTGCCAGCAAACCTTTGAGGCAAGGGAGAGGCTTTAACATAAGTGGAAGTTATGTGTACAGAGACAGGAAAAAGAAAAACATAAAGATAAGCTTACAAATATAATAAACTAATAAGATATACTACAAAAATATATACAATATATAAAATATATACAATATATAAAATATATACATACATATAAATAAATATTATTAAAAAATTAAACATTATTATTTTAAAGATAACGTAGAAAACCGAGCTCATTTTCATTTCTTATTATTAGACCATCATCATCATTTTGCTGCCCTTATCCCACTAGGTGGGGTCGGCACAACATGTTTTCCTCTTCCATCTTCTATCATTCGTCATCTCAGTACTCACTCCTTTCATACGCATGTCCTCTTTCACACAATCCATCCATCTTTCTTAGGCCTTCCTCTGTCCGTGTATCCATCCACATTCATATTCAGCACTTTCCTTGTAACACGACTTTCTTCCCTCCGCATAACATGCCCACGCTAACCTATCACTGTATTTTCTTATTATTACACCGATTACCTGAAAGTTTTTAATGATAATATAGATTGTCTTTGTAAATAAATTTTTGAAGTTTCTATAAATGTTTCTAATTATGTCCTATAGAAGGAAAAGACGAGCACAGGAACAACATCTGAACGACATACAACAGGCATAGAGTGGAAGCCATCATAGCTTTTGCTCACGACTTCGTAGGCGATCTGCAGAGCGATCAGTTGAGGTAACATCGGCATAACCCTGCTTTAAAAAAAAATTCTATAAATCTCACTTATATTATAAATGCGAAAGTTTGTGAGTTTGGATGTTTGTGCCTCAATCACGCCTAAACGGCTGAACGGATATATACTGGATTAACATATAGGCTATTTTTCATCTGGGTACTACGCGAGCAAAGACGCGAGAGGCAGCTAGTATAAATATAAATATTTGAGGACATTATCATACAGCACCATCTAGCCCCCAACTAAGCAAAGGGAGCCAGATGGCTGATAGAATACTCCCGCAGCGGGAATCTAACCCAATCAATCAATGCTTGTGGCCACCAGAAACAATAATACCAGCTTGAACTGATTAAATATTATGTACGCATATTTTTCTTGCTTTCAGACGTTACCAAGAAATCAAGCAGTCAGATTTGCCGAGCGCCGTGGCTGCCAAGAAGACCAGAGAATTCCGCTGTCCGCCCAGAGAACAGATGAACTCAGTTTTAAGGTAAGTGTCTCGTCTTGTTTCAAAGTCGAAGTCTATAGTAGGTAAATAAGCACACAATCTACATCGTCGAAACTAAAATCTTACTTCTTACTTATATTATAAATGCGAAAGTTTGTGAGTTTGGATGTTTGGATGTTTACATTAAGTAAAAAATTTCGGCTCGCTTCGCTCGCATTGGTTTGAAGCTCTCTTCACTCGCTAGCTTCTAAAGACTTCTAGAGATGGTTTAAAGCTACATTAAGTTAAAAATTTCGCATAAAGGCATAGGCAACAAAGGATCGCATAGGCAGCAAAGATCGCATAGGCAGCAAAGATCGCATAGGCAGCAAAGATCGCATAGGCAGCAAAGATCGCATAGGCAGCAAAGATCGCATAGGCAGCAAAGATCGCATAGGCAGCAAAGATCGCATAGGCAGCAAAGATCGCATAGGCAGCAAAGATCGCATAGGCAGCAAAGATAGCATAGGCAGCAAAGATCGCATAGGCAGCAAAGATAGCAATATCGAATTAACACATTAAAATATAATGTAACTAACCTAGGTAATGTACATTACCGTCGTACTGATACCTTGTGTTTAGAGTACGTACCTACCCACAGAACACTAATGTATTAATACGATATAGGTACTTACTCAAACACAAGTTATCAGCACGATGTCGAAACACGCAAAGCCTTTTAGCCTTTTAGCTAAGCGCTTTTATACAAATCCTTCGTAAACAACAAGATGGCGGCGATGTCGTACCGGTAGTCGTTCAGTGACTTACATTAAAATCATAAATTGACTTTTATATTAATTTAACTAACATCTAAAATCAGGATATTAATTTACGGAACTTTACACTAAAAAAAAAAAAAATAGTTCCTATAATGATTATGTAGATAAAATTAAATATTCGTAGATATTTGTATTCCTGTTTTTTTTAAGACTAATTTTATTTTGAGTAGTTTCTATAAATTATTACCAGAATACGGTTAAAAATTTGTTTAAAAGATTGTGATTTTCTATGCTGTTTTTTAGTAGATATTATATAGTTTATTTATAAAAGACTGATTATAATACTTTGTTTCATAAAAACATCGTTGTCTTATTTTTTCCTATTCCGTCTGATAGGAACCCGCAATTAAAATGGACGCTTTTATTATAAATTCAAAGGTTAATTGAGTAATAGGTAGGACCTACCTGGTAGGTGTTACTAGTTTAGAAAAGAGTAAATGGAGTAAAAGGAGTAAACTTGACTATAAACTTGTCCTAAGCCTCGAGCTCAACTATATACCTACATGTCTTACCCCCGAATACTCAAACGCGACTCAGAGTTGAGCACGTCTCAACTCACGGTTTTTTGACAGTTTCTGATGATAATCTGCCAAAAAATCGTCATTTGAGACGTGCTCAATTTTGAGATGCGTTTGAGTATTCGGAGGTTAGGCCTTTTACGAAATCTACTAGGTAATTGTGATGTTTTTACAGGCTTCAAGCACATGGACCAGGAAGAAGAATCTTGGAAGGAGAATTGTCCTTGTGGCGAGGAGCTCATCGTCAGGATGAACGAGATCCACGAGAGCCTCATGGTGCATGTGTCTCTCAACGCTCTGCAAGAGCCACTGTCTGAGGTAACTATTACTAATCATAACGTAAATAACATTTGGAATTTCTTGAAAAACATTTATCTATGGAGCGAAAGACTTTAGAGAGAACTAGAAAAAGTTGAAGGTGTGAAAGGTTAATTATAGTTGAAAGAGAACTAGAATAAGTGAAAGTATAATTAAAAAAAAACTGTCAAGTGCGAGTTGGATCCGCACACGAAAGGTTCAGTACTAGTGCAAAAAAAAAACTAGAATCTACAGTAATTTTTATAATAAAAGTGTTTTATAATAATTTGACGGCCTCGGTGGCGTGGCGGGCGATTGCTCGGCAGAGGCGCAAGAGGCGCGGGTTCGATTTCCGCTGCGGAAGAAATTGCATGTTCTGTAAATATTTCTTCCGGGTCTGGGTGTTGTGGTAGCATGGTACTCGTAGTTTCTGATACCCACGACACAGGGAATCCTAATGTGGGGTCAGGACTATGTATGTGACTGTTGGGTGCTATTTATTTATTTATTGTACAGGCCATAGAAGAACCGGCAAAGAAAACTCCAGAAGAGAAGTTCCGTAAAGTCCTGATCGGCACTATTGTCAGTTGGGCCGAGGAGTCGCAGATCGAGACGCCCAAACTCGTCAGAGAAATGTTCAGGTAATTTTACTCACATCTCTGTTCCAGGTACCAAACAAAAAAAATGTATCTTCGTTGCCATTTATGTTTTACACTATTTATATGTTAATTCATGTAACATGATGAAACTGGCAGATATATTACAGACTCCTAATGATAATAATAATATATTTCTTCCTTCCAGTCTCCTAGTCCGTCAGTACGACGCTGTTGGCGAACTGATCCGTGCTCTCGAGAAGACTTATGTGATAAACGCGAAGACGAAGCTGGATGTAGCGGAGATGTGGGTGGGGCTGAGCCAGATCCGCTGCGTGTGCAGATGAGCCAGGAGGAGGAGGAGCTCATGAGGAAGAGACTCTGGTGAGCCATCATTCCTATTTAGATCAAGAATATACGTAAGACTAAGTTGGAGGTGCGAAGTTGTAGGTGGGATTGTGCCAGATCCGCGCGCTACTGCCTGTGCAGATGAGCCAGGAGGAGGAGAAGCTCATGAGGAAGAGACTCTAGTGATCCATCATACTAATTAAGATTTAAAAAAGACTGACTTGTCCATAGAATAGAAGCAAACAAACAATTCCAAACCTATGATTAATAAGACTGAGATATAGTTTGTTTACTTTATTATATTTGAAACTCATCAGATATTACATCTTATTTCAGGAAACTCGTGAACAACCACACCTTCTTCCAGCTGATTTAATCAGGTATGACTTGTTTACTATAAAACACAACTACTTACCTACATGCTCAGACCAAATAAAAAGAGTAGACGCCGCGCCGCGAACAACAAAAGTGAAGCCACACAAAACCGTGCTCCTGCAAGTAAACATACACGCTCACGCACACACCTACACTAAAACCATGCTCATCGCTCTTTGTACGTCACGAGTCTTAAAAATAGAATTATGCCTTCCTGTGTAGTGAAAACTTGTAAAAACAGCAGCAAATCACATAAAAAGTCTCACGGAATCACTTTTCACTTACTGTAAGTACTTCAAATAGCATCGTTTCTTAATTATTATACTATGAATTTAGGTTACTTGGAACACACAACCTTAAAACCTTAAGACACACACATAGATAAAATGGCGGCTTCACTTTTTTTGTTCGCGGCGCGGGGTCTTTTCTTTTTATTTGGTCTGAGCCTACATGGTTCAATTTGGGAAAACTGTGTCATAAAAAATGTTGATTTTTTTAAATATAGAACTCTCTAAATTCTCATACAAACATGACCCACAATACAGAGGGACACTAGGATTATGTGTCTTGGGTATCAGAAACTGCGAGTACAGTACAGTCAACGGATCTTGACACTCGTGAAGTTAGCAGTTTGACATGCGCAGTGAAGTTTTTTCATACTGTCTACTGCTCGAAACGGCTAACTTCACGAGTGCCTAGATCCGTTGACCGTACTGTACCACAAATTGCCTGCTTTTTCTTGATAGGCACTTGATATGAATAAGTAAGTAAATAGATACCTATTATGTATGGTATGTATGTTCGTATGAGCTAGTGGCCAACTCTAGTGACGGAGTTTTAAGGCCGCCTAAAGGCCTCCGTCATGGCTTAACGACTTAAAAGCCGGGACCCATAATTTAACGTGCCCTCCGAAGCACGGAGGCTTTCAGCTCGCAATGCCACTTACGGTCAATAAACTTAATTTAGTAGGTATTAGGTTAGACTAGAACCTACTATATTTACTGTATTTTTCCAGATACTTACAACCCTCAATTTCCTGATCACCAGTAGCTATCAAAAGCCAGTGGGAAACTTTTGGTTAGCACCTGTAAGCCTCTGCATAGAGTAAGCGGTGAATGCCTTTAATGATGCCAACCTACATCAAATTTCCTACCTCCGAACAAGAGAGGAATTAAATCAAACAAGGGTAATATTTTAATCAACTATTTAATTTAGTAGGTATTACATAATAGTATTTGTGAGAGCATCAGCGAACTAAAATAAATTATCTTTATTAGATTCTTTGAAAAAACGTTCACTTTCATTATATTAGTAGAATATAATCTTTATTTCCAAAAACATGAAAGTATGTACCTACCTATAAAAACAATAACAATGATTTCTGCCTCGTTTCAGATTTGCAACAGAGGCTTAAAGGCATACCTACTCATGTGCTACATTAGGAGGGGCAGCTCATGACAATTATATTATGTTAAATAAATGCATTAAAACCATACTGCATTAAAAACATAAACACAAAAATGCTCACTTTTCTTTAACTTATTAAGTACTACCTGCCGCCTACGGCTTCGCTCGCCTATTGCCAGGATAAAAAGTAGCCTAATGTTATTTCAGCACACATACTATGCATATCCCAAGTTTCACTCAATCCGTGCAGCCATTTAGAATTAAATTATGAGTCACAAGCATCGTCACATCTTCACAAACTTTTGCATTCACAATAAAAGAGCTATTAGTTAGGTTAGGTTAGTACCTACTACAACTACTACTAGCCCCTAGTTCTTTCGAACCCTGCGTGGTGAAAAGATTCAAAATGCGCCTCAAAAGCTCCTTTTGTGCACTAGGGCTCCGGGAGTAATAATTATTCTGTACACTAGGGTTAGGTTATTTCACTTATTTACCACATCATTTATGAGGGATATTATTCCATGGTACCTAGATTATATTATTTATTGTACAAATAATCTATTCTGCTATTAAATAGTTTAAAGAAGACTAATTTATTTACATAATTAGTAAAAACACAACCTAGTTTTAGCAAAACACGCAATATTGAAGTATGTAATTTTGACAATTCAAAACGAGCCTCGTCTCGCGCCTACTCTCGTTTATGAAATCTGACATTGTCATGCAGAATACGATAACACGGTAATTCCACACGTTTTCCCGCGTCTCGTTTTGTTTGGTCATCGTGAATAGGGCCCCTGTTCGTTACGCGACCAAGCGTGGAAGATACAATTAAGAAACCACGCTTGGCTAAGGTTGCCAACGGGACCCTATTACTAAGCCTCCGCTGTCCGTCCGTTCGTCCGTCCTTCCGTTTGTCAGCGGGCGGTATCTCATGAACTGTAATAGGTAGAAAGTTGAAATTTTCACAGAGTTATGTGTATTTATTGCCTCTATAACAAAAAATAATAAATCACTATCACTAAATAGTATAAAACAAAGTCGCTTCCCACTGTCTGTCTGTCCCTATGTATGTTTAGATCTCTAAAACTACGCAACGGATTTTGATGCGGTTTTTTTAATAGATAGAATGATTTAAAAAGAAGGTTTATATGTATAATACATGCATAATATAGTAGAGAAACACTGATAATTTTAGAGGTTTCTAAAAAACGTGATGTCGTAAATAAACACATTTTTTTGCGCTTACATTGCAAACGCTGGCTTAACCCTACGAGATAGATCATAATAATGTACTACAGTATTATACACCTTAAAAAGGTCAACAAAAAAGTCCGTGATGTTATATGTCTATCATCGAGCGAAGCTGGGGCGGGTCGCTAGTATAAAATAAAATTAAAATAAAAGGAGCCCCATGCAAGAAACATTTTTGAATGTACGATGATACGGAACCCTTCGTGTACGAATTCGACTCGCACTTGACCGATTTTTTAATAAGCATGTACTGGTTAGGGGTGCGCAAATTGTATGTTATTAGGAAGTTCTTGAAAGCTTTAGGTAGATTCGAAACTTTATAATTGCTCTCAAAATAAATAGTTCACCCCTGCGTTATTGATTCTGAATACCCCATAGAGGGGTCTTAATTAGACAGGGTTGTTAAGGGGAGTATCGCAAAAAACTAAATAATATCCTACTCAATGACGATCTCGGTGGCATGGTGGGCGTCAAGGAAAATATCGTGAGGAAACCGGCATGTGTTGGAATTTAAAAAAACACGTGTTAAGTGTAGGAGGTTTAAAGTGAATTTTAATTGAAGCGATATAGAGCAGTTGTATAGCTAGTTGCCCCTTAACTCGGATATGGCTATTAACAAAACATGCGAGGTAAAGTTTGGGGATGCTTTTGAAAACTCATGCGTTGCTAGGCAGGTACTTTTTGATTGATGTTGAATTGTGTCATCATCATCATCATCTTCCTGCCCTTATCCCACTCTATGTGCGGTCGGCACAGCATAAACCTTCGATCATACTGTAAGGGTTTTGGCTAAGGTGTTTTATGACCGGCCGCCTGCCTGACGTCAACCCTCCTTGGGAATCCTTGCTTATTGTATCTCATCATGTTGGAGGATACTATCCCTTAGTCGACTTTTACGACATGCTCGGGGAGAGAAGCAGCTGGACGCATTCTATGTTTTTTCTTTACTCCCAGTCCAGCAGAGAAGTTTGTTGAATTGTGTATTGTATTGAATTAGGGGTAAGGCAAGGCGGAAACTGAATGGCGTCCAAGAACCGGTTACAGAAACATCGGTCTTCCAGCAGCGAGATGGTCTGACGATAACGTCGACGACCTCGGTGGCGTGGCGGGCGTGTGCTCAACTGAAACGCAAGAGGTATGGGTTCGATTCCCGCTACGGGAGAAAAGTTTGTATGTTCTGCAAATATTTGTGTTGCGGTATTATGTATTACTAGCTGTGCTCCGCGGTTTCACCCGCGTTTTTCTCGTTTCCGTGGAAATACCGAGATAAAATATTGCCTATAGGTATTATAGCCTCCCTCAATAAATGGACTATGGCCCATAACTCATTAATAGGTACCAACTACCAACTCTTAACATCTTACACACGTGATAACTTTTAAACGAAATATCCGATTGAGATGAAACAAAAAGTATTTTACTTCTACATAAATACTCTTGATAACATAACGCTCAATTTCGAAAAAGATTTATATTACGATACATATTTAACGTAGTTTTTTTTTCTTCACACGATTTAATAATTATTTTGAACACAAAATCGGTTATTGTGATTAAACCATGATAGCTAGATATATGTTCTTGCGGACTTTTTTGTAGGTCTTAATGGGATCTACAAACCCGTAGTACATCATTTTGTTCTATTGTCAATAGTTTTTGCAGCACACGCAAAAATAGGTTTTCGATTTTACACCTTGTGTTACAAAATAGCAATTTTATTACGGATCCCTAATTTTGAAAAAAAAACATAGCCTATAGCCTTCCTCGATAAATGGACTACCCAACACTGAAAGAATCATTAAAATCGGACCAGTGGTTCCAGAGATTAGCGCGTTCAAACAAACAAACAAACAAACAAACAAACTCTGCAGCTTTATAATATTATAGTATAGATAAGTATGTATTTACAAAAAAAAGTATATAAGTATTATATTAGCCATCTGGTTTCCATAGTACAAGCTTTGCTTAGTTTGGGGCTAGATGGCGCTGTGTGAAATGTCCACAAATATTTATTATTATTATTATATAGCATCCGTCGCTGTCCGGACCGTCCGAAAAGTATTATATCAGCTATCTGGTTCCCATAGTAAAAGCTTTCTTAGTTTGTTGCTAGATGGTCCTGTGTGAAATATCCACAAATAATATTTCTACTATCTATTAATTTATCACATAATTTAAAGAAGTACAGAATCAAAACACTTTTAAATCATTAGTTCACGATGTTCGAACAGCTCGATTACATTCTTCCAAGACGGGGGTGTGAATTTTATTTTAGCAACATTAATTACCCCTATCAGGGGGTGAAAACCGCGAATTCCAATAATTTCTAGTCAGTGTTTGTTAGGAAGCTTGTTAGGAGCGCGACCGGGGGTTGTTTTCAGCTACCTGTCGGTGGGGCCAGGGAAATGGTTTCAAAACAGACATATTATTTTCTTATTTTATTTTTTTGATCATGGTGTTGTAATTGTTGTTGAATAAATAAATAAATAAATTTTATACAAGTATTTAAGTAATACATAATGACCACACCAATTTGCCCCTTCTATGTTTTTGTTCCATCCAAGGTTGCCTGGTAGAGATCGCTTTTGATAAGGCCACCCATTATTTTTACCATTTTTTTTGTTTATATTTGTAAGTTTAATGTTGTGTAGTAAACAATAAAGTGTTATCTATCTATCTATCTATATTATCACGACCCTGGCAGAGCCACAAGTAGGTAATCATAAGAAAACCTGCAGCCACTCCTGATTCAAAGTCCCAAGATGGATATGGTGAACCATGGTGATAGATGACCAGCCCATCGTCCATATAGATGGTCCATCATGTTGAAGAGGATATTATCTGTAAGTCGACTTTTACGAAACGCTCGTGGAGAGAAGCAGCTACTTTCACTAATATTGTTCTTTGTACCTGTTCCGAAGTTATGCCAAAAAAAAAAACAGATTTCAATTGACTCATGCTTTAAAAGTATTAAAATTACTCACGAAATCGTCCTATGAAGGAAATACCTACTTACTTCATGTAACACAAAAAATGTTGTTTTATTTTTACAAAAAATAGAGTAAATTAATGGTCTAACTGTCAGTAAAAAAACGACCGTCAGTCAATAATAAAAGACATTTTTGTGTAATCGTTTTTTTTTTCATTTTATTTGCCATTTTTATAATAAAAATTCTTATATTCAATGTGTTTCAATTTAACTAGTTTACATGAGATAATAAATTGGTATGGATTTGTGCTAATTAGTCCCCTCTGTCGTGATTAGTCTCAACAATTGCAGCTCCGCACATTCATGGGTAGCAGTGCTGATTTTCAGAAGGGGCCTGAAACGGATGACCTCACAAACGCAAAACAATCCCAAATAAACAAACTCACTCATTATCACTCTTCACTCTTAATTTGAATTTGATTAATTTTCACTCTTTCCGCTTACCGCTGTAGCGCTTTTGGTGGCCATACTGCCAAAAGCGCTGTCTAATAAATTAGCTGGTGCTATTGTGTGGGCTCACTTAGTGGCAGACTTATTTACCTGGCTCTACCAGCGGAATTCAGGCCTGATTTGTCTCGGCAACAGTCCAAAACTGTATAGCTTATGCAATCGTTTTATACTCGGCTTCTATATTCAACTAACGGAGGACGAATGTTAAAATACCATATCAACGTTACAGAGTTGCTAGGTAATCTATCCGTTGTCCGTTGGTTCAATAGGAATAATACATTAGTAAGACTTGTACTACTGATATTCGTATATAGCTCAAAGTACATAATAATATTATATCCCGCACGTTTTGTCTTTCCTGTGGTCAAGGCCGACTAAGCTGAGAGGATGGATAGGTGCTGGGCAATCCTGTTAACTACATCCTAATTCGTCCCGTTTTTGAAGGTAAACAAACAATAGATGGTAAAAGGCCTTAGTTTTTTTTTGTGTACCTGTAAACTATTTCAAAATATGTCTCTCGTGCTCGGAACACAAACTTTTAATTAGGTAATTGTATTCTGCAGTTGTTCTGCTTTCTTGTTAAAAGTTTAACTAGCGTTCCACTCTAAAGTTCTAAATTGTAAGTAAGCTTACTTTAGGTGAGATTTGAACCAATATGTGCCAGTAAAATGGAAAAATTATACATACATCTCGCATAAAACTCGACGACATCTGTTGCGTGGCGGGCAAAAAAAAATTGTAAAAACACTTCGCGTCAAAAAGTTCATACAAAAGTTTCCATCCCTAATGGGGTTGAATTTCGAATACGGTTTATTAACCTATATGGATTATTCGAAAGGAAGTAAGGACTAACTTTATTTAAATCTAAGCGATAGCAATATCACCATGAGACATATCGATCACATAATGTCAATCTATACATTGTAGCAGTAGTGTTTAAAGACTTTGTTAGACGTAAAATGTCTTGGCTAAGTTTAAGATTCGAATTCGTCTCGGCAGAAGTCCAAAACTGATACAGCCTAGACTAGACTGAAATAGGTCTAGGATTCAGTTGGCAAGTTGCATCACATTTTATCTTGAACGGTTTTACTGTGATTTGTTTTATTGTTCTACCTGGTGATACCCTTATGTGCCTTTTGTTCTAGTTCCAATATTCTACAAAGACAACGGGTCCTTTCTTATCATAGCAACAGTGAATTTTTTCAAAATTTTCGTGGTTTCCAGCGCTTTATTGCTATGTTAATGAACTAACTCGTCTATAAGTAGAATACTAGAACCGGGCATTATTCACTATAACTTGACATTTTTTCATTACTGACTAGGTACTTTATTTCAGCGCCCCAATTCTAGATCTTGTTCGATGGAACGCACGTTGTGGATGATATGGACAATTGGTGATTAAATCTTTATCGCACAAACGCATTAGATATTTTCCTACCGCGCTTACCTCTGACAGGATTTGCCTCAATTAAAACTGTTTTACAAAAATATTGTTAACAATTAATTGGCATACAATTATTTATCCCTATCATGCATACTACACTGTAACTCCTACCCCATTTTCACCCCTTCAGGTAGACAGGTGCGCGCGTATCATTTTGTAGATACTTACATATATATATACTTGTATATCTGAAGGGGTATCTACCTTGAAGAGTTCATCATTAGTTTTTCCCTTAGAAAGTAGCGAAGAGGGGACGGTCATTATTCTCCTGTTCAAAGGAATGTACCCCGTTTTGACTTTATCCAATGCTTGTTTACGTTTATCGAAAGATTTTGAAGTGAGCTGGTCCATTTGAGATGTCAACTTATAAACTTACTAGCAGCCGCCCGCGGCTTCGCTCACGCGTTACCCAGATAAAATGTACCCTATGTCCCATTCCAGCACACGTATGTAGGTACCTATTATCCTCATTATTCATTATAATATAGTGCACGCTAAACGATGACTAAAGTATTGCCATCTCTTACCATTTCATAATGACAAACAGTGACAGGGCTAACTTTAAGCAATGGCTAACTTTAGCGAACGAATATGAATAATAGGCTATAATAGGGTATGTAAGTATATTCCGTAGTTTTTGCGTGAAAGAATAACAAACATACCTAAATCTAAAAATTAAAAAATTTCGGTGAATTTAGTAAAAATTTTGAGTTAAGGTAAACTTTTCAAAACGCAACGACAGCGCGTTCTAGGATTTGATCAGAATTAGCAGCGACATCTAGATATCAGACGTAGAATTACGTCAGAACTCCATGAATAATCAAGATTGGAAACTTATTATACCAGTAATAATTTATGCTTCCTTTCACAGGTAATTTGACATTGACAGTTCCTTTTCCATATGTTTTGTATCATCTATTACTAATCTATGTGTATCATCGCTGTCATTATGTCAAAATAAAAGAATTCTATTTTTCATGAAAAACATACCAAAAATAAAGAATTTACAGGTAATTATGACATCAACTAAATGAGAAAAATCGGCTCTTTAATTTGATATAGGTTATGTGCAGTTTTAGACCAAAAATTGATTCCAGGTTTTCATCCCTTTTCACCCCTTTAGAGGTTGAATTTCGAAAAATCCCTTCTTAGTACACCCCTACGTACCAAGGTTTACCTACACTGAAAATTTCAAGTCTCTACGTCCAGCGGTTTAGGCTGTGCGTTGTCTGTCAGTCAGTCAGTCAGTCAGTCAGTCAGTCAGTCAGGACAAAGATTCTTATAATATAAGAAGACTAGCTGCCGCCCGCGGCTTCGCTCGCGTGGTACCCGGATAAAAAATAGCCTATATGTTAATCCAGCACATGTACTATGTGTATTCCAAGTTTTATTCAAATCCGTTCAGCCGTTTAGCCGTGAAAGAGTAACAAACATCCATAGTAAGTACATCCATACTTACAAAATTTCGCGTTTATAGTATTAATAAAAAGTACCCTGTGTCCCATTCCAGCACACGTAGGTAGGTACCTACTATCCTCATTATTCATTATAATATAGTGTACGCTAAACGATGACTAAAGTATTGCCATCTCTTACCATTTCATAATGACAAACAGTGACAGGGCTAACTTTAAGCAATGGCTAACTTTAGCGAACGAATATGAATAATGGTATGTAAGTATATTCCGTAGTTTTTGCGTGAAAGAGTAACAAACATACCTAAATCTAAAAATTAAGAAATTTCGGTGAATTTAGTAAAAATTTTGAGAGTTAAGGTCATGGGCGCCGGCAGAAATAATTTTCAGGTGGTGCAGATTTTAGTTTTCTTACAATCTTTGCCGTATATGATTGTTAATAAAAAGATGAAATTTTAGTCTGAATGTTCGAGACATTTACAAATTTCTGACTATTCATTATGAATTTATTATATAGGTACCCAGTCGTCACGGCTCACACCTATTTGTTCACGACGATCGAAATTTAAAAATTCTAAATTGGTGGGCCAGGAGTACCGGAATCGATATTAATCGATTTCCATTACTTCTCTGAACGCACCCTTTAAAGTACCGCTACTCTACACCAGATGGCACCAGCATAAATGGGATGGATGAACTTAACAGAGAAAGCGCAATACAGTTTCAATAATTCCTGTTGATCCCGAGATTCCCTAGGGGTGCAAGTGCACCCTCTGGCACCCCCTTGCCGGCGCCCATGGTTAAGGTAAACTTTACAAAACGTAACGGATAGCGCGTCAAAATTTGATCAGAATTAGCAGCGACATCTAGTTTTCAGACGTAGAATTACGTCAGAACTCCATGAATAATCAGGATTAGAAACTTATTAGACCAGTAATAATTTATGCTTCCTTTCACAGGTAATTTGACATTGACAGTTCCTTTTCCATATGTTTTGTATCATCTATTACTAATCTTTGGTATCATCGCTGTCATAATGTCAAAATAAAAGTATTCTATTTTTCATGAAAAACATGCCAAAAATAAAGAATTTGCAGGTAATTATGACATCAACTAAATGAGAAAAATCGGCTCTTTAATTTGATATAGGTTATGTGCAGTTTTAGACCAAAAATTGATTCCAGGTTTTCATCCCTTTTCACCCCTTTAGAGGTTGAATTTTGAAAAATCCCTTCTTAGTACACCCCTACATACCAAGGTTTACCTACACTGAAAATTTCAAGTCTCTACGTCCAGCGGTTTAGGCTGTGCGTTGTCTGTCAGTCAGTCAGTCAGTCAGTCAGTCAGTCAGTCAGTCAGTCAGGACA
Source organism: Scotopteryx bipunctaria (assembly GCA_949320045.1). Lineage (NCBI taxonomy): Eukaryota > Metazoa > Arthropoda > Insecta > Lepidoptera > Geometridae > Scotopteryx > Scotopteryx bipunctaria. The sequence goes on along the minus strand of OX439450.1, from coordinate 2,592,210 downwards.
AAGATTCTTATAATATAAGAAGATAATAAGCTAATGAATATAAAAAAAACATAACAAGTATAAAAAAAATCTAAATGAGTGTTAGTTATTGCTGTGATTTCCTTCATCATCTTCCTGCCCTCATCTCCATTTTATTCTTCCACTCCCTTCTGTCAGCTGCCATCTCTGTACCTTTCTTACCAATGTTCTATTTCTCACAGTCCACAGACCTTTTCTTTGATTTAAGTAAACATTATTTGACGACCTCTGTGGCGAGACGGGCGAGTCGGCTGAGACGTAAAAGGCGCGGGTTCGATTCCCGCTACGAGAGAAATGTTTGTTTGTTCTGCAAATATTTCTTCCGCGTCTGGGTGTTGTATTATGTATTATAAGTATGTATTTACAAAAAAAGTATATAAGTATTCTATCAGCCATCTGGTGCCCATAGTATAAGGTTTGCTTCGTTCGGGGCTAGATGGTGCTGTGTGAAAAGTCCGCAAATATTTATTTTTGTTTATTTATTGCTGGACATTTCACTCAACACCATTTAACCCCAAACCAAGATCTTGTATGGAGTGGACCGATAGACCACGTACCGATAAATATATTTAAAAATTCATGATAAACCCAGACACACAAACATAAACATCAATGTTCATAACATAGAAAGGAAAACTAAAACGAAAATGTATTTATATATTTATTTAATTATTTACAGATACAGAGTGCTACCAACTAAGCTATGAGGCCAGTCGATGAAAGCAGCATCAATCGAATCGGTAAATAATATTCAATTCTGTCTTTGTGTATTTTTATTATAATGTATGTCATAGACGTACCTAATTGAGCCTTATATATATATCTGACGTAATAATTGTACTACTCTACTCGCAATGACACTGCCTCGAGCTAAGTACAAAACAAAACTGCAATTGTGAGGAAATTTTATTTTGCGGTTAAACCAAATCCCCACGTGACCACTCAGCGGGATATAACCGGGATAATAATACCCGGATACCCGAAATATCCCGGGTATCCCGGACAGTCTGAAAAGCCATGCGATACTCTTTATCCCGGGATTAAATTTTGCAGAGGAGCGCCTCGTCGAGTCGATGGACTCATCTGAACAAATAAATACGGCTGGGGTGCGCTTGTTCAGTTCATTTTGGCATTTTAGGGTTCCGTAAGAATTAAAATCCACAATTTCCAGACATATTTGTTTTATTTTCTAATCTAACTTCTCTGCTGGACTGGGAGTAAAGAAAAAACAGAATGCGTCCAGCTGCTTCTCTCCCCGAGCATGTCGTAAAAGTCGACTAAGGGATAGTATCCTCCAACATGATGAGATACAATAAGCAAAGTATTCCCAAGGAGGGTTGACGTCAGGCAGGCGGCTAGTCATAAAACACCTTAGCCAAAAATCTTATGACCCCACATAAAGTGGGATAAGGGCAGGAAGATGATGATAATGATATAATTTTCTGTAGCCTTTTTATTTGCAAGGGTTTCGTACATTCTATTGTACATGACTGATACGACCTCGGTGGCGTGGCGGGCGATTGCTCGGCAGAGACGTAAGAGGCGCGGTTTCGATTCCTGCCGCGGAAAAAATGTTTGCATGTTCTGCAAATATTTCTTCCGGGTCTGGGTGTTGTGGTACCATGGTACTCGTAGTTTCTGATACCCACGACACAGGGAATCCTAGTGTGGGGTCAGGACTATGTAAGCATGTGACTGTTGGGTGTTATTTATTTATTTCTTCCACAGCAGGAAACGAACTCGCGCCTCTTGCGTCACAGCCGAGCAATAATAATAATAATAATAAATCTTTATTCTCAGACAACTTAGTCCATTGGCAATCGCCGCCAAAATTTTGTACAAAACCTTACATGCCTAACACGCACTTGGCCGGACGCTGTTGTATGAAACGAAATTCTTGGTTTATTGCGTCTTATCAAGGTTGTTGTTGACAAAAGGCTACACGTTGATGACGTTTTGAAATAAAATGAAAAGATGGCAGCAAGTTAATGACTTATTAATATTTTCAAACTCATTATTTTTATTTTATCATAAACTAACAAATATAATCATCATCATCATCATCATCGTCTTCCTGCCCTTATCCCACACTAAGTGGGTTTGGCAGAGTCGAGTTTTGGCTAAGGTGTCTTATGACCGGCCGCCTGCCTGACGTCAACCCTCCAACTAACAAAATACAAAAAGTTATTTTTTTTAAATGCCAACAAATTATAGAGCACTTTGACAAATGATACCGTTGCTATGGTAACCATTTGTCGTCCGTTAGTTGAATGTCCGTTAGTTGAATGAAATGTTAAGGTGTACAATTTAGTACATTATTTTGACTTGTCTCGTAGGGTTCAGCCAGTGTTTGCAATGTAAGCACAAAAAATGTGTTTATTACGACATCACATTAGAAATCTCTAAAATTATCAGTGTTTCTCTACTATATTATGCATGTATTTTACATATAAACCTTCGTCTTGAATCACTCTATCTATAAAAAAACCGCATCAAAATCCATTGCGTATTTTTAAAGATCTAAGCATACATAGGGACAGACAGCGGGAAGCGACTTTGTTTTATACTATGTGGTGAAGTGTCATGCGCAAAATTAACTCCATCACTTACTTATTATTTTACTGGAGCCGCTGTTTGCACGCCAAAGATGAAACTTTTAATTAAACCTTTGAATTCCAGTCGATTACCACACAGGCAAAGTTTTGTTTTACTTAAAATCTGACAAACATTAAAATCAAAGGAACGTCTTGCCTTGATTTTTTGTGAAACTTTCACTGTAAAATCACGACCGTCATTTTGGCTGTTACCATGTGGACAGCATTGTCCAATGAATTGAACAATTTAAGCATAGCATTTTAAGCTTCATCTGACAAAAACATGCCCATTTCAATGGCATGTGATGTTTTGTATTGATTTTAATCATCATCATAATCATCTTCCTGCCCTTATCCCACTCTGTGTGGGGTCGGCACAGCATGATCTTTGGATCATGGTGTAAGAGTTTTCGCTAAGGTGTTTTATGACCGGCCGCCTGCCTGACGGCAACCCTCCTTGGGAATACTTGCTTATTGTATCTCATCATGTTGGAGGATGCTATCCCTTAGTCGACTTTTATGACATGCTCGGGGAGAGAAGCAGCTGGACGAATTCTATGTTATTTCTTTACTCCCAGTCCAGCAGAGAAGTTAGCAGTGTTTACTATTAGGTATTAAAATAATAATATTGTGCTCGTCGACTCACGGTCACCGATTTGCTCAAACAGATCAAAATCAAAGGGTGGAAGATCAGTCAGACAAAGTTTTGAGAAGGTTGTTTGCAATCAGTAGATCTTACTTTACAGATTCAAAACGGATAAACTTAATTGAGTATAATTATATAATTTTAGTAAACGGAAGAGCTAAAATCAATACTCTGAATTCAAAAAAGAAAACTGGTCAAGAGCGAGTCGATTTTATATACAACGGGTTCCGTACTATGGGTGGGGCCTCTTTTATTTTACATTTTCTTTTATTTTTATTATTTGTTGTTATAGCGGCAATAGAATACACATTGTGTGAAAATTTCAAATCTCTACCGACTTATTACGGTTATACCTACTCTATTAATTCATCTCTAGTTTCTTTACCAATAATCATTGTAAGTAATTTACCATATCCATGTTGGGACTTTGAATCAGGAGTGGCTGCAAGTTTTCTTATGATTACCATGCTGCTCTGCCCACCCCATTAGGGGTACGGGCATGATTATAATGTATGTAAACATTGATAGTTGGATTTTACTGTTAAGTACTTAATTTTTTTGGTCATGGCGTTTCACGGTGACAAGGCAATGAGCGGACACCCTAAATCATTAAAACAACCCAAAAACATCCGGAACAATTTAAATCGCCATAACATGACCTCCTGTTCGGTAAATTTAAACTTATTTCATAGAAAAGGGGTACAAACATTTATTATGGCGATAAATTTGAAAGAACATTATTTACACAAAGCTCAGTAGACGTTAAAGACCATTTCGGAAAGCAGGGAGAACGATCAGCTGCGATAAATGACTTTTCACATGCGTAAGGTTGTGCTGCATTGCAATATTGACGACCTCGGTGGCGTCGCGACCGAGTGCTCGGCTGAGACGCAAGAGGCGCGGGTTCGGTTCTCGCTGCAGGAGAAATATTTGTATGTTCTGCAAATATTTCTTCCGTGTCTGGTATTTACAAAAATAATGTATAAGTATTCTATCAGCCATTTGGTTCCCATAGTACAAGCTTTGCTTAGTTTGGAGCTAGATTGCTGTGTAAAATTTCCAGTATTATTTATTTATAAATATTGTAAATGCAATTGAATTACTAAAACTATAATAAATAAATAAAATAAATAGGTAAATAAATAACACCCAACAGTCACATACAATAGTCCTGACCTCACACTAGGATTCCCTGTGTCGTGGGTATTAGAAACTACGAGTACCATGGTACCACAACACCCAGACCCGGAAGAAATATTTTCAGAACATGCAAACATTTCTTCCGCAGCGGGAATCGAACCCGCGCCTCTTGCGTTTTTGCCGAGCAATCGCCCGCCTATCTCTAAGTTTACCTTTATTATCTTTACCTTTTATACCAAAAGTAAAATAAATAATGAAAGGTTAAATATAAAATGATAAACAGACTCAGCTCTTAGCAAGATTGTAGGTTTATATTATTTTTTAGAATTCAGTATTTCTGAAAGTTTTCACAATTTAAACGAAAACATTCTGTAAACCGTTGGGATAGAGACTAGACCGTTGAGAGCTAAAACCTTACAAAAATCTGCTTAAATGAACATTTCGAGTTTCTACGATATTTATCTAATGTGATGTAACTTTAACTGAGAATAAGTTCAGAGTTTCTCATTCGAGTTACTAGTTTTAAAGAATAGCAAACTCAACCATTATTATGCAGATTATTATTTCTATTTCTCTTTATACTTTAGTTTATACTTTAGTAGTACTGTACCTATTATAATTTTTACGCATAAATCAATTTTGTCAGTGGTAACGTTTAATAAAAATGGCGCTTTTGTAACTTAATACGTCTTGCTGGCGGTATGGCAATATTCTTCTAACGGACAAGGAATCGCTTATAAAAATAGCAATATTTATCGATCTATCAAAGAGCGCCATACGTTTTTCGACAGAAAAACAACTTAATTGTAATTAACGATTCGTCGTTCGTTGCTTTAATTATATTTAATTAAATTCAATTGCACCCTACAATCATCGTTTTTCTCTTCCTCACTTATAAAAATCCATCCGTTAAAATATGGTTTAATTTATTTTCAAGCCAAGGAATCAAACATTGAAATCTGACGATTCAATTCTCAGTATGATTATCCTCTTCATCTGAGGGCTACAAAATGGCGGTGGCACTCAGTCTCCAGTTGCCACTTAATGGTTATTTACAGCAATTTTCTGTTGAAACTTCTGTACCAATCGTAAACGAGAAAAATGGAAGACTACGCTTTTAGAAATGGTCCTGGGAAACTCGCGATCGACTTTTTTTGATAGCGGATCTAAATTAAAGTGTTCAGTCATTAAATTATACGAATAAATATAATGTAAAATATTTTTTAGCTGCATGGTTTTTTACCCGACTGCAAAGAAGAAGGGTTTTTGGGTATTATGTATGTGGGTATGTGCATTCCTTTGTCTGAAGCTGTAGTACAAACGGCTAGACGGATTTTGAAAAATGAGGTGTCGTTGGATTCGTTTGGATGACGACAGTGCTATAAGCTACTAGTTGTAGCCCGCGACTATGTACGCGTTAGATTTTAAACCGAGTTTCTAGCCATTCGCACAACGCGCTAAAAAGTTCCGTACAAACGTTTTTCCCTCTTTTCACCCCTTTAGGGGTTGAATTTCAAAAATCCTGCCTTAGTGGGTACGCACTAAGGCAGGATCCTATTCTGCTATAAAAGGAAGCTACCTTCCAAGTTTCAGCTTTCTAGCTTCAGCGGCTTCGGCTCGGTAATGATGAAGTCAGTCAGTCAGTAAGTCAGGTTAAGCTCTTTTTAGGTATAGATAAAATGTGTCAAAAAATCCAACATGGCAGCTGTAGGAAGCCATTTTTAATTTATTATTTTGGCGGCCTCTGTAGCCGAAACGGCTATACAGATTTTGAAAATTTTGGTGTTGTTGGTTTCGTCTATATAACGAAAGTGTCATAGGTAATACTCGTTTAACTACAAGGTTTTTTTTTAATTAACCATGAAAGGTATTCTTAAAAAAAGAAAATCAATAATAGAACAATATTACAAAATTGGAAACTCGATTATACCTAAATTTGGAGTCTTATTTTTTTTTGGTCTACAAATACAAGAAAATGTGTCATCCACTAATATTTGCAATACCAGTCGTAGAACCTCAAATATTTCGAGTTCGAACAATATGCTTCAAGTGCACGAAAAGAGCCTTTGAGGTGGACTTTAATTCTTTCATCACACTGTTTAGAAAGACTTAGTAACTGACTAGATAGATCAAAATATATTTCTGTATCTTATCTATCCGCATTTTTTAATCTGTGACTTATTGAGCAGAATTTCATCCTGTGAATAGGATCATTACAGCATTTATGATTTTATGTATAATTATGCTTTCAGCCGCAGCGTTTTGTGGTTGCCTTTCTAATTATTCAAAAGACCCACTGCAAAGCTTTGATCTGAAAGTAAATCGCCTTGAGTTTCGAAGTGCGGCTTGATTTGTTGGAATCTGCAGCATTTTATCCTGCAAAGTATAGTAATAAACGCTGCACTAACTTTGTTTTTCTTACAGTAGAAACGGTGTGAACTTCGTACGCGTTAAATTATTTGCTATAGTTTTAAAAAATAAAATGTATTTATTTATTTTAGGAAGAATATTGTCTAGTGCCACTCTTCGGCCGGATGCAAATTGACAACAGAAATCATTCGACATGACTTCTCACGTCATTACAATAATTCAACCTATCAACATGTGAGTAAAGAAAATACTCATTCTTCTGTCAATTTTTCTGGACATTATTTATCTAGAGTATCAGAGCGTCTTTGTATGTGCCGACACGATATTAGGATTTTTAGAATCAAACCTCATATGCCACTGTTGGAATGAAATACTACTAGGTTAGGAAACTGTCAAAAACAGTCAAAATATTTTATTTTCTGTTTGAGCGATATGCATTTAACGTGAAAAAGGATTTTCCTGTAACACGTATCACTATTAGATTATTTATGCAATATTTAGTGACTGACTGGTCAAGTGGGAGTCGAATTCGCATACGAAGGGCTCGTACCATCGCATATGTACTTACATGAATGTTTCTTTTATGGGGAACCCTAATTTTTTATACATATTTTATTTATTTATTTGTGTTATTTATTATTATAGCAGCAATAGAAATACACAGTCTGTGAAAAATTTCAACTCTACGGTTCGTGAGATACAGCCCGCTGACAGATGGATAGACAGCAGAGGCTTAGTAATAGGGTTCCGTTGGCGCCCTTCAGGTACGGAACCCTTAAAATGATCTTTTTCGTCTCGGCTACAGCAAAGGAATATGAGTTTATATCCCTCCACTGGTCGGTTAGTATGAAACAGAGATATTCCGTATTTGGGGGCATGCCAATAGGATGTTGCTGCTTTTTGATGGTATGTGATCGTTTTTCAAACACCCTAGTTTCCAAGTAATGAGAGACATTGAAGGTTATGCATCCTGATAAATCTAATCATCATCATCGTCTTCCTGCCCTCATCCCACTCTATGTGGGGTCGGCACATAGAATGGGAGTTTTGGCTAAGGTGTTTTATGACCGACCGCCTGCCTGACGCCAACCCTCCTTGGGAATACTTGCTTATTGTATCTCATCATGTTGGAGGATATTATTCCTTGGTCGACTTTTACGACATGCTCGGGGAAAGATGCAGCTGGACGCATTCTACGTTTTTTCTTTACTACTGATAAATCCAAATAATAAATAAATAAATAAATATTTGTGAACATTTCACACAGCGCCATCTAGTTCCTATGTGAAAAACCTACGTTAAAAAATCATAGGATATCGTCTAAATAAGCCAGCGATGTAAATATGGATTACAAGGACCAAATCTATAAAGCCTCGCTCAATTTTCCGCAACACAATGTGGAATTACATAAATTCCATTCATACGTCGAAACAAAGGGTTGCAGTCATACATATATTCTAGGTAACCAGGTGTCATATAGAACGGGATTTCTAAGGCTTCACAATACCAGTTACAATGACCGAGTAGGAACGTTAATTATGAAGGTACAGTATAGATCACCAGTGGCGTAGTTGTACTTAGCAACATACTATCCACGTTTTAAACCTAATGATCGTAGGTTTGAAAAGTATGTAAAAAATATTGTATAAAAATATGAACAGTTATTTTCATGGATAATAAAAGCTCTTGTGGTACCCGGATAAAAAATAGCCTAATGTTAATCCAGAATATGTACTATGTATATTAAAAGTTTCATTCAAATCCGTTCAGCCGGCTGAACTGATTTGAATGTTTGAATGTTTTTGCCTCAATAAACACAAACATCCTCACAAACTTTCAGTAGGATCAAAATAAATTGTTTTCTGATCTTTCTAAGGAACCCGTCCAATCCTTTCAGATTGTTACCAGTAGTTTTTTTATCACTTCCCTTGATGGAACATCTGTCCATCAGTTCGGAGTCAGAGGCGTTTTTGCAAGACTAATGATTCTGTTAACTGGACCATGACACAACAAAGTTCAGTGTTGCATCAAAAACCTCTGATTATAAATGGACTAGAATCCAGCTTGAGACTGGCGAATACGTATACGGTGATAAGAATTTTACCAAAAGCTAATATTGCCTATAAATTTGATTACAGAACAGACATGACATAGCATTCGAGGATCTTAACTCCTCAACAAAACACCATGAAGCATGAAACGAAGAACTGTATGTGCAATCTCCCAGCTGATATACCAATGAAATTACGCGCTCGTGGCGTAGCTTGCTTAGACGTCCTTGATTGATCGTTGAAGTTAAGCAACGTTGTGCGCGGTCACAATGTATGTATGACCGCAAAAGGCATTAAGAGCTTAGCGCTTCCGTGCTTCGGAGGGCAGTTTAATTGTTGGTCCCGGCTTTTAAGTCGTTAAGCCATGACAGAAGCCTTTGGACGGCCAAAAAACTCCGTCAGAAAAAGTTGGCCACTAGCTCAAACAAACTTTCTTACTTACCAATGAAATTTTGAATGAACGGTAGATAGAGGCACTAGAACTTAGATTGTACTGGAGATATATGTCCAGCAGTTGATTTCTATGATGATGATATCGTTAGATTTATTTCACAGTTCGTCTGGCACGCGTCCAGGCTTGTGTCCATGCATGACCGCTTTATTACGGGCATCTGTCTCCCTGCCTGTCGGAACCGCCGTTCATTCTACCTACAATGCCTGTAGGAGTATTGAAGACTCTTTGACATTTTCATTAGAGGTGACTGAATTTCGATCCACAATTCTGTGTTGGCAATGTCAATACAATACTTTTCAGAAAATATTATGATCTTCTTGCGTGTCAACGGTTTAAGTTAGTTTTAAATAGGATTGAGTAGAACATTAGCTCTATCCTCTGTGGAGTCCATGAGGTCTTCTCATGTGCAAGGTAGGGTACAAGGGGCAAACAAGCAGATCAGACATCGTTGGGATGGGGGTTCCTCAGTCACATTGGTCGCAAGAAGGGTCGCGATAACTCCATTTTTATATGATGTCTCTACAGCGGCCAACTTGGGTCCGGATTCTGTTAATGGACCTCCATACTGGCCATGGAAGATTTTTTTTATTTATGGTTCACATCTTGAAGTATACACTAAATCAAAATAATCATATTATAACTTGTATAGATGATGATGATACTGTAGCGTTGCGGCGCAATTTCTAAAATAGTGAACACAGCATGCAATGTGTGGACAAACTAAGTACTTATAATATAAATGGCTAAAGAAACAGTAAATTAAGAATAGAAATAAAAAAAAACAGACATTAAACAATGCATATAAAACTAAAATTAAGATAACTAACTTACCATTTTGAAAGATTTATTTTAAAATCATAAACTAAATAAAATGAAAACTCTTTCGTGACCCAATCGGTCATTGACAATAAACGCACAGCCTAAACCATAAATTCTAGAAGCATGGAACTTTGAGGAAAGGCTTATTCCTCCTATAGTATAGGGGTGCCTCCTATAGTAAAGGAATTCTCGAAATTCTCTCTGACAGGAAAACTCAACGCAGACAAAGGCGTTTTACTAGTGTTACCATAAAAACGTGCATATTCTTGGCTACTAACTATCTTTTCGAGTACTGGTATAACTATCTAAGTTAACCTACGTTAGAGGGAAAATTTAATGGAATCGAACTCAAAATCTTAGAACGGCATTCTTTCATTGTATATTGATAAGTTATTGTTTGAATCAATCCTAGTCAAAATCAAAGTCAAATACATTTTATTCAGTAAAATTGTAACGGATCACTTTGAACACAAGAAAAATGTATGTGTGTAAAGTTTCCCTGTGGTTTTAATAATACAAATCGTCATAATCACCAACAAAATGACATTATACAGTTATATTATCTTAACAATTACATTATATAGAACTAATGTACCCTACTATCATTACACTAATCCTAGAATAAAACTTATATAATCAGCCCTTCCATTAAAATAATGACAAACTATGAACCGTAATAACAGAAGTTCTATAAAAAGCTGATGTAAATCGATAAAGAAATAGGCCTTAAGGCTCGCGAACATCAAGCCTTAAGGCTTAAGGAATTGTTATTGATTGGAATATTTCATAGCAGTCGGAAAGTGATGTTACGAGCCTTTACCGAGCCCATAGAAAAAGAAGTGAAGAATTACTTTTTTTTCTATGGATGACTGCTGAATTCTGAACCTGAAAATAGATTATAGGATATACAATGGAACAATGCGCATCAATTGACCAAAAACACAATCACGATGACGTGGGTTTTCAAAATCATAAATGTCACATACTTAGATAAAAATAGTATTATTTTATTTCAGAACTATTCAATAAAAACCCACACAAAAGTGACATGTTTCACAAAAGCTACAGCTAGAAGCAAAATCAATAGGTAAAGCTATAACGTAGTTGCTCAACTGTTAATAGCTACATTGTTATAACTATTTGGTAGAGGTTGGTAGTATTGTATCAATTATTGAAGAAACTGTATCGATTCCGGTCATTTGCTTTTGGTCCCATGCCGTCTTAGGCAAGTGATGTACTGGAATCAATTTTTATGTAATTATTGTAGGTTACGGGCCCAGAAAATTATGTTTCGCGGGAAGTGTTTAGTTGAAATTACGAATCTTTGTGGTCAAAATGTGGTGGCGAATGTTCTATCTTTGTGATTCATTAGTATAATTAATTTAATAATTTACAATTACTTATTATAACTAAAATAAAATAAAAACACTATAATACACATTGCTTCAAATAGGCCGAAAAATATTCTAGATGTATCACGAACCTATGAAACAATATTGATTTTGAGTTGTCAAGAGAAATGAGTAAATTAAATGTTTTATCACTTTCTTTTTAAGAACCAATGGTTTCTTGCAACTATCTGCTAATGTTAAAAACAATATTTTTTTCATAGTAACTGAAAATAATAATAAAAAACTTTTGCCCTGCTGTAAGAGAACATAGGTATTAACATAATTTACAATTATTATTTCATAATTTTCTATTTATAGTAGCTGCTTACTTGTAGTGTTTTATGTGAGTAATCAAAAATTTGCAACCGAAATATCGATCGAAGCTCAGTTCCGCGCGACCGCGTGTGTCATTGGCAAAATTTCAAATTTAGATCATCAACAACGATATAAAAAACCTATCGGGACATTAGCACTCCTTCATATTTCCTGCGTTCTATGTGTGAGTGCATCAATGCGTCTATAAAAATAAATTGTTTATACGAACAAGAAAATATACCTAACGGTCAGTCAGTTGTCAGAGGGGATACAGGGGCGCGTGTCGTGGCGTGGGTTAATAAAATAAAATAGTTTTCCCACCGTTTCCCGGTGTTTAGTTTTGTAGGGCCGGCTTTTCGGTGCAACACGTGGTCTTGTAAAAGTTTGCGAGCAATTCGGCTGATTAGCGAAGTTTACTTCCGTAGTTTACCTACTTAATTTGTGAAGAGTGGTTTCAGTGAGCGTGCGTGAGTGATATTTTGTTTTGTTTTAGTGTTTGTGGCCAGTGCTGGATGATTTTCTAAGTTTAAAAAATTGGTGAGTTGATTTTCTTCTGTCTTTGAGTTTTGGGCTGCTATTGGTAGACTTCAAATTAATTATTTTTAAAATTTCTCAAATTATTTACAGTTCACAGACCTCTAATAAGGATTACATCATTGAATTTAGATTTTTGCAAAATTTGATTTAAATTACAAAAAGAAACTTTAAAATTTAATTCTTAATTGCAGACCACAGCAATCCTTATATAACTTTAATTAATTAATATAATAGCTTCAGACCTATAAATAGAAATAAGCTTGTATGAATAAAAAATAAAAATCAATAATATAAAAATACTACCAATATAGTAAAATTTCATAATCCACAGTTTCTAGACAATTGGAAAATTAAAACATATTATAATTGTTTTCTTCTACAAATTAATTTGTAATGCAATTTCTAAGTAGGTTATGCTTTCCTAGTTCTTGTGCATCGTTTAATATCTTGAGGAATGTCTCATCTTATCACGAGAACAATTTTCTATTATTAGAACAGCTTGTTGTTTGTTCTAATAAAATGTGACCAGACTGTATTATTTTAATTTATTTTATTTTCAAGAAGCATGAGAATGAAAAAATTGGAAAGAGGGAGAGAAACACTATATATTTTTTTTATAAATATAATTTGTTAACAGAAAGAATCTTACTACTAAAAATCTAATTTACAAAGTAAACAAGCTATCTAAAGACCGCTGCAAACGGTCTATGGGTAACTCACCTAATCCAGATCATCATAAAGTGAAAGCGAGTCCAAGACGCTTGCCGTATTATTTTTCAAAAGTATATGATTTAGTCTAGATTCAGTATGAGTTATTGATTTGACGGCCTCGGTGGCGTGGCGGGCGATTGCTCGGCGGAGACGCAAGAGGCGCGGGTTCGATTCCCGCTGCGGAAGAAATGTTTGCATGTTCTGCAAATATTTCTTCCGGGTCTGGGTGTTGTGGTACCATGGTACTCGTAGTTTCTGATACCCACGACACAGGGAATCCTAGTGTGGGGTCAGGACTATGTATGTGACTGTTGGGTGTTATTTATTTATTATTATTTATTTATTTATTAGCTAGATAGTAGGTAGAGTCGGAACATCACAAGAAAATTATATCTTATTATTATCAATTAGATACTCAACATACGTAATTAATTAATTGTTAATTCATCCTGTAACAATACAATATTAATACAACACAGTACACTAGCTTCCACCCGCGGCTTGGCTCGGACGGTACCGACCTGGATAAAAAGTGGGTATGCCAAGGTTTATTCAAATTCGTTCAGACATCACGTCGCGGTTCAGGTAAACATATGAACATCCTGATGAATTCATAAACTTTCTTTAGCGAACTAATTTCTGAGTAAAATTAAAAAAAAAACCAGTAACCTCACTTTTTCCTCGTTGAGCATTTTTTTTATACAATCTTCTACTTCCCACTAACCAATAAAATATAAATAAAGAAATAAATATTTGTGGACATTTTACACAGTGCCATCTAGCCCCAAACTAAGTAAAGCTTGAACTATGGGCACCAGATGGCTGATAGAATACTTATCTTTTTTTTTGAAAATACATACACATAATACATAATACTACAACACCCAGACGCGGAAGAAATATTTGCAGAACATACAAACATTTCTCCTGTAGCGGGAATCGATCCCGCACCTCTAATAAAGGAATATATCGTCCCAATTTAATATTTCTAACTGAAACTCCACAATATATTCATGATTGAAAACATTAATTTAATGATAATAGTTACAAAATTCAACGAAGAACTTTTCACATTAGTCACCAATTACTCTATTTCTTAATTATCGTAAACGATAAAAAATCGCGGTTTCGGATACAGCGGAATCGTAAATTACACGAATCTCGGAATTAGAGCAGTAAAGTAATGCGATGAAAGATGTTCTTTTGAACGTCAGAATTTATTTCAACGCATGTTATGATCCAATGAATAATATCTATCCAAACAAACTTTTACGTTACTGACTGACTGAATGACAATCTACGCACAATCTTGAAACTTTTATGTGGTAGGTATATTCTTCTAATAGTGGACAAAGGAATTCTCGAAATTAACTCTTAGAGAACGTGGCGAGAAAATGAAGATTGTACGAAAAAAATCCGGTAACGTGCGTGTCGAATTGTGTATTGGTGTTGTAGAATTATGTATTATAAGTATGTATTTACAGAAGAAAAGTATATAAATATTGTATCAGCCATCTAGTTCCCATAGTACAAACTTTGCTTAGTTTGGGGCTAGATGGCGCTGTGTGAAATGTCCACAATATTTATTTATTTCATTCACAAACGAGGGGTTCCGTACCATAATGTACAAAAATGTTTCTATCTATTAAAGTTCATGAGATACAGCTCGCTGACAAACGGACGAACGGACATTGTAGGCTTAGTAATAGGGTCATGTTGGCTAAACTGCGCTAAGTTTTCCACTAGTAACTATTTGTATTGTAAATGGGAAAGTTTGAGTTACTGTGTTTGTTCCTATTTATTTCCGTAACCGCTGAAATAATTTATCTGAAACAGAATACACATAGTATGACACTGACAGACTGACACGACCTCGGTGACGTGGCGGGTGAGTGCTCAGTTGAAACGCAATGCGAGTAGAGCCGTGTATGTATGTTTGTTTTATTATAGAATATCCTCTTAAAAGCTTTTAAAGTTATGACTTATGAAATATATTTTTAAGTAGGTAACCTACTAAAAAATATATATTTGTGTTTTTTTTTTAACATAAATCCCACATCTATACAAAAATCACATTAGTTACAGTTTCGAAAACGAGCTTTACGTTGAAACTCTAACTGCTTTGCATTTAATTAACTTTTCATATTTTTCAAGATCGCTAACTTCAAAAAAGTCTTTATTTTATTAACCAATGCATTATTTCAATAAGTACATTACTATTTTTTATGAATACAGCTTCTAATAGCAGCTAGTACACTATCAGGGTCCATCTCCGTTCTTCATGCTACACGCTTCTGACCCATGGCCCAGGTTATCGCCGCAGGGTCAACACATTTGCTAGTGGGCTATCTTTATCATTCCTTGATCGAGGGCCTCTTGTATATTGATATTTTATAAGGTTATGTGTGACGCAAGCTGTCAAGGCTGGAATGATAGCGTCAAGAATACAAAAATGTATATTTAAGTTAGTGATCCTATTAGAATGATCGAAATAAATCAAACAAAAAAAAAACAAACTTTATTTATCCATACTAATATTTTCAGAAATGCGAAGATAACTGTGTGTTCTTCCTCATGCCTTAACCGCTGAATAGATTTTGATGTTCGATAAAAAGATAGATTGCATTCTGAGGAAGGACAAAGGTAACCTTTTGTCTCAAAAATTCTAAGCGGACAAGTCAAACAAAAACAGTAATATTTATTGTCTTAAAAATACACTCCTAGTCAAGACAAAATGTAATCAAAAAGTTTAACTGCAATTCGAATAACCTAAAAATCTATTGAACAATAAAAAAAAATCTCATACTCATTACAAACCACCTGTTCCGTTAAATCAGCTGATAAATTGACGTGTTACTACATACCTTGCGTCGTTTCACCAGGAAAAAGACACGCCCAATTGCAACCACAATCCGAAAAATGTTACAAAACAAAACAATTTAGAAGAAGAATAATTGCAATTTTCTATCGAAAGCACTGTATATTTTGCATGCAGTAGTGCTACTGCAGATTATTCAGACGCTAACAGCCGCTGTGTGACTGAGCCACATCAATAGGAATAAGAATAAGAATGAATTTATTTCACAACTCAAAGGTGGTACAAAGTGCATGATAGTGCTTAATGATACATAGGCTAGGTTTACTAAATATAAAGGATTGGTTCAGCACTGAAGTAGAGAACAAACAGTTAATTTGAGAGATTATCTTTAATTATAAGACGGCCTGTCACCATGGTTCACCATATCCATCATAGAATTTTCAATCAGAAGTGGCTGCAAGTTTTCTTATGTTTACTTGCGGCTCTGCCTACCCCCTTAGGGATATTGGCGTGATAATATGATGATGATCTTTAATTTTATCGTTAGTCAATCACGCGGTTTTATTCACAAACGTATTTTAATACGTAAACCGTAAATACCGTAAACTTTTACCGAATTATGGCACAGAATAACTTGTATAAGGGTAGATTTTCCAAAATCTTTTCAAAGTTGTAAACTTCTATCTCATCGCTTCTACAAAACTATCGAGTAATCTTACTGACTCTGTTACCGTTATAGTAATGCAGATACTCAAAATAAAATTCAAACATGTAGGTGTGACCTTGTGTTAGTAATTATTTTGGTCTTGCAACGCGAAATTCAAACGATACACGGTGATACTGTGTCACTAGCCCACTAGAATTTAATTATAAAAAGTCACTTCATACCGTATTTTGTAGTCAAGTAGGGCAAACGTACAATATAGCGGAGGCAGCAAAACATTTTAATTAAGAGCACTGGTGGTCTAGTTCAAATCCGGTATGACAGAATAAATAGTGACACGACCAGATTTTTTTTTTAATTAACTGAATAATTACCATCAAAATGTTTACTTGTGACTTTACATGACTCATGCTTGGCCAAAAAATTACTATACAATATTCTATATAATAACGTCATTCAAGTACATTGTCCATTGTCAGTAAAATATCAATGTGTGTATGGAATGTTATTCGAATAATATTACTCTTCAAATAACATTCCATACATTTTCGTGGTACCTCTGTCGGGGCGTCACTAAAGCAAAAAAAATGCACGCACGTGTTAAAAAATGTCATAAGCTGTACCTAGGACACTTTCGTTATCTAGACGAATCCAATGACATCTGCTTTGTTTAAATAATTCCAGCCGTTTCGGCTACAGAGGGAGACAAAATAATAAATTGAAAATGGCTTCTTACAGCCGCCATATTGGATTTATGCCACTTTATATAGCCAATGACACTCTCAACATCCAGACAAATCCAACGTCATCTCATCTGTCAAAACGCATCCAGCTGTTTGGACTACAGCTTCACCCAAAGGAATGCACATACCTAAATACATACATATACCCAAACACAATACCCTCCTTCTTCGCAGTTGGATAAAAAATACTCTTTACAATTTACAGTTGACCGTGGTCAGTTACTACTTACGCTGTTTATCATTATGATGCCATATCATCTTGACCTGACCAACTAATATACCAAAAATACACGATAATCAGCGTATTTTACGTTGGCATCAAAATATCATAGTCAATTCTTACGAAATACTATATTTTTATTATAAAACTACATTGTAATTATCGCTTTCAGCAAGCTTGATCATTCAAATTTATGATGCTTGATGACAAATCATTAATCTTACTTCTTACTTATATTATAAATGCGAAAGTTTGTGAGTTTGGATGTTTGTGCCTCAATCACGCCTAAACGATTTGAATGAAATTTGGAATATACATAGTACATGTACTGGATTAAAATATAGGCTATTTTTTATCTGGATACCACGCGAGCGAAGCCGCGGGCGGCAGCTAGTACATACATAATTATCATGCCCGTATTACTAATGGGGTGGCCAGAGCCAAAAGCATTCATAAAAAAACTTTCAGCCACTCCTGATTTTCAGTTTTTTTTTAATTAGACTTAATTATTCGGCTATTTCGACTTTTATCGCGGTTATCGCGACTTTTTCCACGTTGAGTTTTTTCACTCAAACTTCATTTTCACGTCCTGTAAGAATAGAATTTCGTGAATTCCTATCTTAGTGCATCCTCTACTTCTATGCTTCTAGAAATTAAATGGTTTAATCTGTGCGTGTGTCCATTTATTGGTAGGCAGGCATACATTTTATATGATAAGTGCTTCTCTCCCCGAGCATGTCGTAAAAGACGACTAAGGGATAGTATTCTCTCCAACACGATGGACTATTTATATGGGCGATGGGCTGATCACCTGTCACCATGGTTCACCATATCCATCTTCATCATCATCATCTTCCTGCCCTTATCCCCCTCTATGTGGGGTCGGCACAACAGCATGATCCTTGGATCATGCTATAAGAGTTTTGGCTAAGGTGTCACCATATCCATCTTAGGACTTTAAATTAGAAGTGGCTGCAAGTTTTATTGTCTTCTTGTGGCTCTGCCAATCCCAATAGGGATACGAGCAAGATAATATGTCTGTAAGATAAGTAAAACACGGATTGGACACTTGACCCACAAAGTACGGACGAAACAATTCTCTTCAACAACGAAATTGTAGTAAGTGTGTATTTTGGACGGACTCCAAAACAATTAGTAAAGTCGGCATGCAGTGGGAAATTGGGAGAAACTCACTAATGCAGTTACAACATTCAGCTGAAATATTTAGTACATGATTTAACTATTTAATTGGGACTGAGAATAATGAGAGCTAGTGCCTGGCAATTGATATGATAGCTGCATATATTAAGCTCAAGCAAACAAAGTTGACTCATGCCCGGCACACACTATCGACTCGCCTAAAGATGTCATGGCATGTCTAAGGATCCCTTGGCATGCCGTGCTGATAGTGTGCGCCGGGCCTAAGGGTCTCCGACCACTAACCCGTTTTACTCGTATAACTAAATAGTCGAGGTAGTCCACGAACGTTCCGGGACTATCTCAAAATACTAAACAAAGTGACTACCTCCGAACCAAGTTTCGAGCCAATCGCACAACCCGTTCAAAAGTTCTCATAAAAACTTTGACATCCGATATTACCCCTTTTTATGGATTGGTTTGTAAAATCCTGAAACACCATGTTTATTTATTTTGCATTTTATGGTGTTTAAACAGAGCTTCTAACAAATTGCGCCCAAAATCATGTTTTAATCCGTGGTTTTGCTTTTAAAAGAGCTTCCAAATTTCAACTTTCTAACTTCAGTTGGCGTTGATTACATAAAAATGCGTGATGATTCATATAAACATCGTGTTCCGTAGTATATCTTTCCTATTTCATGTAACACGGTGTATAGATAAATACGTTTTTGTACTGATATTTATTTACAAAATACAAAAAAAAAAACAGTCGGGCTATCGTGACAATCAGCCCATAGACAGCTCTAGATCTTTAGCAGATGAAAGCGTTCCCAAGACTCAAGCCGCATTGCCACGCTGTATTTGAAAACGCGATGGGTATTCGTGCCTACATATGTAAAGGCGACGACGATGTAATAGGTTAATGCCCTTTTACCGATTCCGAAGTTCCAAATGATTCCCTTTTTTATTAGCAGTGGTCACCGTGTGTTGTATTCCCGTATCTAAGTAACGGCTCATCAACAATTGACCAACATCGATTGAGGCTTGTATGGTAATAGCGATTGCTTTCTTGCGGTAATATAATTTATTGATCGAACGCTCGAAGTGAGCAAAGATCTCAATAGCAATTTGGTTGATTTGACGTTGTATGTTTGATAAAGCATAACTTTCTAATTCAAATGAAACTTGGTAGTTTAATAGATTGTGCTATGTAGATTTCTTAGGAAACATTTATGAGCTTAATCGGTGAAGTAGGGTTGGAAAAATATTAAGTTCTCAAGGGGCTAAAAAAATGTATGTTTTACATATATACATATTATCACGCTATATCCCTAATGGGGTGGGCAGAGCAATAAATAAACATAAAAAACTTGCAGCCACTTCTGATTTAAACTCTTAAGATGGATATGGTGAACCATGGTGACAGGTGATCAGCCCATCGCCCATATAGGTGGTCCATCATTTTGGAGAAGATACTATCCCTTGGTCGCCTTTTACGACATGCTCGGGGAGAGAAGCAGCTGGACGCATTCTGTGCTTTCTTTACTTCCAGTCCAGCATAAAAGTATGTTTTACAAATGTGGCAAACGGCTCCCCAGTCGTATGAAAAGGCTTTATTTGTACATTCCGAAATTTTTATTTGTGTTCAACGATGTATATTTTTTGAAAAACAACTAAAAATGTTTTATTAACCATTGTAATCTGAACTCCCTTTTGTTATTAGTATCGGATATCTTCGTAGTTATATATAATATATTTATAATATAATATTATAGTTATAACTACTAGTTATATATAGATGAAGAAACGTAATGAACCGTTATATTTTTATAGAGACGTTATGAAACGATGTAACCTTTGTCCCCATGTTGCTTTCTGTTGGGGATCTACTAGGTACATTTAGGGATACTGTAGCACAATAGCGCTTTTCTGAACGGTACTATCAAAGGAAATAATTAAATTATGTAACGTTTCGTTTGTAGGTTCTCATTTCTTACCGTGGAATCGTGTTATTTTTTTATACGACTCATGCGCTGTCTACCGTTTTTGGCACCTACCAAAACTAAAACAAAAATAAAACAACGTGCGTTCCACAAAACGTAAGATTCATTAAGAGGCCACTATGCGATCGCATCTAGACTGATTTCGAATCGAATTTAAAGATTTCGGGTGTATAAGAGAAAGACAGAATGTACCGCGCCAAATATAAAAATCAAATAATCCGCTAAATCAAATAATTGGTAAAATAGCAAGAATTAAAGTGAATAAAAAAACTTGTTTTAACAAAAAAGAAATAGCTATTATCTACCTATCATAGTAAAAATATGGTAGATTTCCCGATCAAAACATGCACGAAAATGACTTTTTCTAGATTTTTCAAATCGCGATTTTTTCTTTTATCCTGTTTTCACTTTGAAAAACCATTTTTTTTTAAATTTCATTTCTTTATAAATAAACGTTATAAGTAATTTACAACTGAGTTCTACATCGATTTTGGTGAACAAAATCCGCTATCGTACAATCAAGTAAGAGCATTTAGGCACTTAAATTACGCGGATACTGGCAGTATTAAATAAATAGCACCCAACAGTCACATACATAGTCCTGACCCCACACTAGGATTCCCTGTGTCGTGGGTATCAGAAACTACGATTACCATAGTACCACAAAACCCAGACCCGGAAGGAATATTTAGTGATCATAGAATGCGCCCAGCTGCTTCTCTCCCCGAGCATGTCGTAAAAGTCGACTAAGAGATAGTATCCTCCAACATGATGAGATACAATAAGCAAGTATTCCCTAGGAGGGTTGACGTCAGGCAGGCGGCCGGTCATAAAACACCTTAGCCAAAACTCTTATGCCATGATCCAAAGATCATGCTGTGCCGACCCCACATAGAGTGGGATAAGGGCAGGAAAATGATGATGATGATGATGCAAAGATTTCTTTCGCAGCGGGAATCGAACCCTCTTGCGTCTCTGCCGAGCAATAGCCCGCCACGCAACCGAGTCAGTAAAATAAACACATACCTAACTATCTTAGGTAACTAACCAAAAAACATCTGTATTTTTAAAAGCGTTCTAGTATTCTACGTTACTGTAACAGCTACTGAATTATTGATAGCTTGCCCACGGCATGGAAATCGTGGTAACAGAATCCTTACTTATTTAGCTGTTTACTCGGTGTAATAGAAGCCTCTAGTTTTGAGAACGTCTATTATGTTACTCAAATTTATCATTCTTATTTATTTAGGTAAAAGAGCACTGGTAGTCACTTAGTAGTGACCCCGCCTTCCGATCCTAAGGGGGTAAGTTCAAATCCGGTCGCATACCAATGGATTTTTCTGTGCGAAAAATTTATGTGCGCTCTGCCAGTTCTCTCAAACGTTGAAGGACGCGGCTTAGTGAGCTCCGCACGTATTGACTATGTCTTTCCTGTGGACAAGGCCGACTAAGCTGAGAGGATGGAATAGGTACTGGGCAAGCCTACTCCATCTTAATTGGTCCCGGGCACTACAGCGTCTGTGAAGGTAAAGTTGCCTCCTGACGCTGTATAACACGTGCTCTCATTTTCAAACTTTCTCTTACTTTCAAAGATGGTGTCAGAATTAAAGTCATACATACAGCATTTTGACTCTATAATATAAAAGTTTTATTAATCATTTTAAATCGTAAGTATCAAATCGACGAACATCGCACAAACTGCCTACAAAATAATGTGACTTCAATTTCTTGTGAGGCTGAGACGTTATTGATTACTTAATTTACATGTTTATTTATTCATAGAAGTTGTCTAGGTCAGACATTTTCAACATCATAATGAATTAAAGTAAATAATAGGTCACAAAATGTTTTTCTCTCAGGCATTCTAGGAATTCTAGTTGTTGAGAATCTATTCCAGATCTATATTATATAGCCTACGATCTACGAGTATACCCTAAAAAGAGCTCTATTATTGGCGCTCTTTTGAGGGTTCCGTACCCGAAGGGTGCTAACGACTTATTACTAAGCCACCGCTGTCCGTCTATCCGTCCGTCCGTCAGTCCGCCTGTTAACGGGCTATAAAATATATTTAAAAAAAAATATAAAATAAGTTTCTTTGCAACTCAAAACAGTATGTAGGTTAAATAGTTATAGGTACATATATTACATAAAATCCAAACAGTAAAATAAAATAGGAAGAGAGATGAAATTTTAGTGTATTTTTATGACCGCTATAACAAAATCAATAAAAAAGGGGGGCACATACAAGAAACATTTATGTACATGTGTACGATATACGAAACCCTTCGTGTGCGAATTCGACTCGCACTTGACCGTTTAAAGTTGCTATGGTAATGAACGGTCCGACGTCCGTTAGTACAATATTGGAACCTAATTTTAGCATATACTTAATTTAACTGATACCGGTCACCTAAAAAAAAACTGTCACCATGGTTTTCTTGTGTTTACTTGTGGCTCTGGCTAACCCCATTAGGGATATTAGCGTTATAATATATTCACTAAAAAAACCGAGAAATTCTGACCTCATAGCTCGGAGTGTGTGGCTCTATTTTCTAAGTTGTAGGTCGTAAATTCAATTCCCACCCAGGATAAACTTTTGATTACCATAATGTTTTGTCTATGTGTTCTGTGAGCCTAGATTTTTCTAAACTATATTGTTTTTAAACATCCAAATTGTGGTCTTTTATGGTATTTAGTAACAAAAGATGACGAAAATTGTGTATTTCATCGCTTTAATCCCTCATTTATAATGCAAGAATGCGATCTTTTACCTAACTCTTAGAGAATATTCAATTTATTACAACACAATCAATCTTTTACAGCGTCCTAAGTGTTCACCTTTATTCTTAGAATAAATATGAGAGAAGATAATACTGATAGAAGAGAATCTCAATTTTATTTTCTCCGGTTTATTGCTCTGTTCATAATGTTATAAAAATGGACGACGGATCCTTGATAATATGCCATAGCAATTTTACGTAACTTTATCTTCTCTTGAGAGCACTGGCGGTCTAGTTGGTGGTGACCGCCTTCTGATCCTAAGGTCGTGGATTAAAACCCGGTCGTGTACCAATGGATTTTTCTGTGCGGTGCGGTGCTTTCTTCTCAAACGGTGAAGGAAAACATCGTGGGGAAACCCGCGGCTTAGTTAGCTCCGCACGTATTAACTATGTCTTTCCTGTGGACAAGGTCGACTAAGCTGAGAGGATGGAATAGGTGCTGGGCAAGCCTACTTCATCTAAAATCAACTAAGCACTGCTGCATTTTCTTATTGTTAAGAAAAGTAGCATTCTGAATAATTCTGTTTTACTATAATAAATTGCGTTGTAGTGTACTCTACCTGATATTAAGAATTAGTGTGGTCAAGTTTTTTTTTATTAGACAAGATTGTTGACGACCTAGGTGGCGTGGCGGATGAGTGTTTGGCTGAGACGCAAGAGGCGCGGGTTCGATTCCTGCTACGGAATAAATGTTGGTATGTTCTGCAAATATTTCTTCTGGGTCTGTGTGTTGTAATATAAATAATGTATTAAAAAAAAGTATATAAGTATTCTATCAGCCATTTGGTGCCCATAGTACAAGCTTTGCTTTGTTTGGAGCTAGATGGCGCTGTGTGAAATATCCACAAATATTGATTTACTATTTTTATTTATTTATTGAGATGGAGCACGCTTACTTAGAAAGAAACTATTTTTTTAAATACTTTACAGGAAATACCGAGCCCGGTAAGGGTAGAGTTTCCACATTCTTGCGGTGATCACGATCACTTAGATATAACCTCAATGCTCATCTTTCTTACTCATTACATGATAAAAGCTTTAGTAACTTCACCAGTCTTCACAAAACCGAGTTGTCGCATCTACCCCTGTTTTAATCTTCGCCGAATATTATTTATTCATGAACAATTTGCGATGCAATCAGGTCAGGTATGGTGATGTCGAAACGCGATTTGACTTTGATAAAATATGATTATAAACTTCATGGTACGCCTTAGCATTTTTACGAGGGGATTCTTCTCGTTTTTTGTGAATAATGAGGAAAGAATATTAAATTATTTGTACTTTGTATGTTGGAGGAATCTCACTTAACATTTTTAAGATCCAGGATACGATTATCCTCGATTTTTCGGATCTGCTTTTGTCATTTATGCCGAACCTCCCTAAGTAACCAAGACGACCATTCATTTATAACGCTACTTTTACTCTTCACCACTTCGTAATATGGTATATCGCACCCCGACTTGGGACTGCAGACAGCCTTCGAGAAGTACCCAGCATCTTCAACCTTACCTTCATCATCAACAGCCTCAACACCGTCTAGGTTACTGGAACACTGCTCCCATCCCAAAATCCTTCGCCACGGGGTTTATTCAGGAGTGGCTGCAAATTTTTTTATGACTACCTCGACGTATTACGTGTGATAATATATAATATGTATTTATTGAGAAATCCAAAACATTGTACGAAAAGAAATAATTGAGACAATATGCTAAAACTCGAAGACCATAATTACGGCAAACATTTTTCAGGGCATAGGTTGTAAAATGTTTCAAATGTTTCAAAGTTTTTTACCAGATTCCATTGAATAGATATAAAATTTAAATTGTAGAATATATAATGTCAAAATAAATTATTTAACACACAACATAATATTCATATTCAACTAGGATCCACTTGCGTAATCTTGAGACTTTGAATAAGAGTACAAGTTTTGTTGCTCTGCCCACCCCGTTAAGGATATGGACGTGATAATTATGTATGAATATATAATTTCAATTTACTTTTTTTGTGACCTAGGGTGATTGAAAAGATAAGGTGTAAGCGAACTCCAAAGACCTGCGAAGCTACAAGGTAGTCTTATCCAGTAATGAATAAGGTGGTCGTTTTCACACGAGTGGGAAATTCTACACCTGCCTAACAAGACTAACAAGGCTTACTTAGTACTTAGTACTACTTGGAAATAATAACACGAATACGTTATGAGATGGAACTAGCTTGAAAATCTGCCCTAGTAATAGCAAATGCAGTACTTTCAAAATGGCGGTTTCGAGAAAAACGCGGTAATCATAAATTTTAGATATCTCTGCAGCAAGTCAATGTTATATACTTCATCATCATCATCATTTCCCTGCCCTTGTCCCACTTTATGTGGGGTCGGCACAACATGTATTTCTCCATGCAAACATTTCTCTGAAGCGGGAATCGAACCCGCACCCTTGGGTCTCTGTCGATCACTCACCCGCAACGCAGTCTGAAGTCGTCAAATATTGCTGGAAAACCTTTTTTTTGTTAATAATCCTCTTTATAAAATAAGTTGACACAAAATGATGTCGACGACAAAACATTGACATTTGAAACTCTTTTTGTCAGTTGTAAGAGAAATGGCTGAGAGATGTGACTAAAATTTTTCGTTTTTATTTTGTGTTGTGTGTTTTTTTTATATTTTATGTAGTCTTTTTGATTTGATGATTTAGATTTTTTGTACGAAATTTTAGTGTCGCGATATTTGTTGTTCCAATAGGTACAGTTTTACCGTGATTCCGTGTGTTTATATTTGAACATCAATATTTCAGTGAGCGGGTAAGTTCTCTACAATAAACCTAATATTACTGGTTCTCTTATGGGCCTTGTAAACACTGAAATAATTTTGGTAGTAGGTACATAAAATCATCACCACTTTAGACATCTCAAATAAATAGTCTAATGCTAGGTATAATAAAGTTTATTTCGCACGGGAGTAAAAAACGTTGCGATAATGATCCGGGGCGCTATCGTTGTTAAAACGTGTCATGGTAATTAATTACACATACTGTTCCGTGATGGGGTGGGCAGAACCCCAAGTAATCGTAAGAAAACTCGCAGCCCCTCCAGGTTCAAAGTCCTAAGATGGATATGGTGAACTAAGGTGATCAGTCCATCGCCCATATAGATGGCCCATCATGTTGCAGAGGATACTATCCCTTAGTCGATTTTTACGACGTGCTCGGGTAGAGAAGCAGCTAGATGCATTAATAAAAAGGGACCATATACAAACTTTTTTTAATGTACGAGAACCCTTGTTGTGCGAACTCGACTCGCACTTGACCGGTTTTTTTTTTTTGTTTGAAATAGTATCAATAAAATGGCCGATTAAAGCGATAAATTGTTTCATTAACAGGTGTAATTTTAGCCAACTCTTCAATTGATATCACCCTCTATGACACATATTATGTAGTTGCCCATTTTAATTATGTTTTATCAATAGGGGGCTGTATTTGCAATTTTAGGAAGTTTTATATTCATTAACATTTTTCCACTAAACCAATACAATTCCTTCAAGTTAGCATAAAACCAGTCACCAGGACTAAGCTCTGAATTTACCCAGTAAAATATTTAAATCAAAAGATCCACGTAAGTTTTAAAGTTGGTTGAATATAGTCCTTACAATTTATGCATTATAATAAAGTAAGATTTTATAGAACCGTAAGACCAGAACGTTTTCATCTGAACTTACCTCTGAAACTCACGAAGTGAAAATGCAACGAACAAAATGAAAATACAATTTAAAATTTAAAATTATTCTTTCAAGCCAATGTAAATCTCAAAACATAATATCACGCCTGTATCCCTAATGGGATGGGCAGAGCCACAAGTTATCATAAGAAAACTTGCAGCCACTCCTGATTCAAAGTCCCGAGATGGATATGGTGAACCATGGTGACAGGTGATCAGCCCATCATCATTTGGGTGTTGTGGTACCATCGTACTCGTAGTTTTTGATACTCACGACACAGGGAATCCCAGTGTGGGGTCAGAACTATGTATGTGAATGTTATTTTCATATACATATTTACTAGCATCCCCCCGCGACTTCGCTCGCGTGGTACCCGGATAATAAATACCGTATATGTTAATCCAGCACATGTACTATGTATATTCCAAGTTTCATTCAAATGCGATCAGCCGTTACCGCGTGATTGAGGCACAAACATCATCACATCTTCACAAAGTTTCGCATTTATAATACAAACATATTAGTGGGCTTTACCCCCGAATACTCAAACACATCTCAAAGTTGAGCACGTCTCAAATGATGATTTTTTGACAAATTTTCATCAGAAACTGTCAAAAAACCGTGAGTTGAGACGTGCTCAACTCTGTGTCGCGTTTGAGTATTCGGGGGTTACTCCATCAAAGTGACACTATTAATTATTTCTTCATGGTTAGTTCGATGGTATACCATCCCGCATATTTCCGACATAAGTCTCATCGGGGATTTTAATCGGCTTACTGCTTCGGCGCAGTAGCATCCATTCGGGAGGCTCCCCTTATTTCACTGCGTATTATTAATAATCTACTTGGTAAAATGATTTTACAGTATCTTTAATTGGAATAAGTATCTTACACTCGTATAAAGGTATCAACCCACTCTATAGCGTACGACGACCTCGGTGGTGTGGCGGGCGAGTGGTCGGCTGAGACGCAAAAAGCGCGGTTTCGATTCCACGTTTGTATGTTCTGCAAATATTTCTTCCGGGTATGGGTGTTGTAGTATTATGCATTATAAAAGTATCAGCCATCTGGTGCCCAACATAGCTTTGCTTAGTTTGGGGCTAGATGGCGCTGTGTGAAATGTCCAAAAAAATATTATTTGTTATTATTATGATTACATAAATGGACCCAGTAAATATCCACACACTACCATTTTATATAAGGGCAGCAACGGCACGCAACAAAAAAAATGATTTTAAGAATTGTGAAATTCGTATATTGAGAAATTCCGTTTTTATTAGAAAATTATGTTTAAAGCAGAAAACAAAATAATTAAGTAGATAATTTTTAGTTGTATCTTTGTAACGTTTTAATCGATATATTTTTGTATCTAGCTCTCTTGAACGCGTATCATCACCCTTCTTTGTCCCCAAAAATACTACACTAAGAAAAGCCTTATTCATTATGACTAAAGAAAACGTAACACGGGTTAAACTCGAGTACATTTTGTGAATCACCGTGTTATCGTACCCTATATAACAATTTTGTATTGCAAAAAAGTGACTATGCGCAGTCATAGAAAATAAGGGGCCGTAACCGTCACAAAAATCGAAGTCAGAATTTTCACAACAAATTTTTGACGGATTTTTTATGTGCAGCCGTTGCATTTCTTATTATTGCCGTAAGATTGACTTACGTTATGAAACAAGGTAGTTGGCATAGACCCTTAGCGATCATAACACACGGCTCTGATACAGATAATGTCAATCGCTGAAATTATACAACTGATCGTTACAATGATACCTAGCTTAACAGTATGCATACATTGTCTCAATCATTGAAGCAGTCCAACGTATGTTGGTGACAGATAAGTTCTCCCCTTCATAAAATCTCTTCCCCGAATGGGAACAATCCGAGTAATTATAGTTGGAGTATGCAGCTGGCGATAAGACCGTCTGGCGCGGTTTTGACTGTCAATCTTGTTAACCGATTTTAGCAAAAGGAAGTTCTCAATTTTGCTGTATTTTAAAAACCGGTTAAGTGCGAGTCGATTTCACATACGAAGGGTTCCATACCATCGTACATAAAAAATGTTCCTTGTACGAGGGGCCCCTCTTTTCTTTTAATTATATTATTAAAGAAAAAATAAAAATAAAAAAGCCTTTTACCATCTAGTAGATGATCCATTTATTTACATCTGCCAATAGTAGATTTTTACATTGGTTCGCGGAGAATAATTTCTGGGTAGTGCAACATAAATTTAATTGTTGGAATATTGCTATTTTTTCTAAAAAGCATAAGAATCGTCAAAACCTCTTGAAATAACGACTTGCTAATTTTTTTATGGGCGATTCGATGTCAATCAAATTACAGTATCAATCAGTTGATAACTTATTATTACCAGCAACATATTCCCAGCAATGATATTTTCATATAGAGGCCTCTTAGGTATACTTCAAACGATTTGTTAATCCATCCACCGACCAGCACTTCATACAAACTCTATTGTTAACTGCGGCTATATTTTAAAACGCATTTCAAAAACACTTGTACAGTGTCGGACTTGGCCGCGTCTCCCCACATTTCAGCGACATATTCTGGTTGGGCGTCGGTTTTAATTTCACGTCTGCAATTGTGCTCTAACGAGGGAGATGAACTAGAAACGCTGACACTAGCGCGCGGCAATCATTCTGTATAGGCGGGAGAGAGCTTAGTGGCGAGCGTAGCGAGACGCGATTTTGGCTACTGGAAATACTTGCACTATAGTAGTGAGAGTAGCGAGGCTAGGTTTGGCTATTGGAGAGCACTGGTTGTCTGGCAATGATCCTGCCTTAGAAACCTAGGGCCATGGATATAAATGATTTTTGTAACATGTGTATTCCACAAAAGTGGGATATAAAAGTATTACTAAGTTAACGAAGCTGCTAGCGGAAGCTTGTATTCTATATGCAAAAATAATTATTTATGTTTGCCTGTAATGCTTTCATGGCTAAACCGCTGCTGAACCGATTTTGTCACTATTTTTTTCAAAACCAAGCGAAGACTTTGCTATAAAATTAGTCAACAGTAAGTTTTATCGTAAAAGAATACAACCTTCGTAGCTACGCGTAGAGCTATATAGAGCTCCGTAGCAGTTGCGTAGCAGGCTCTACAAAACTTTTGGTTATTCCCTTTTTATTGGTATTTAATCATAATTAATATACTAGTTTGCTTGTGGTTCACAAATATAGCCTAGTAATTTTTACCTAAAAAACTTTTCAATTCATTATAATAAAAGCAAGAAAATCTCAATTTGCTTCAGCTTATGAATACGTCTTAACCCCTAAAACAGTGAAATGTGCGGTGGCAAGCGTATCATCCAAACTCAACTTTTCTCGTTAGCACGGGGGTGAAAACGCCTTAGTCTTGGCTTTATTGGTTACTAGCTCCTGCGATCGACTTAGCTTGTGGTACCTAGGTAATAAGTAGCTGAACATCTATTTTAATCCAACTAATACTCCAGCATAAGTGTGTGAGAATATCAGTTTGTTTGTACCTCAATCACGCCGTAACGGGTGAACGGAATTTGAAATAAAAAATACGAATATTTTGCGTCCTAGAAAGAGAATTTGTATAGCATTCAGCTAGTACAAGTATATTCATAATAATTATCTATAAATTCAAGTCATGTTTGCTATATTTTCAATAATGTTACATTATTGATTATTTTCTATTTATATAAATCTAGAGGAAACATTACTTAGAAGCGTTTATTAATATAATTTGATAAAAAAGAATCTGACATCAATTTCTAACGCTCTCTGATAAGAAGAAGCGATTTCAATCGAAACCTTCGAATTTTTTTGATTGATGTGTTTTTGCAAGGCTTCGTTTCAATGCGACAGAGTCAAATTGCTTCCAGGAAAATAAGTATAAAATATGAGCAATTCTATCAATCTTTGTACACGGATATTTATATTATCTTGTAAATGTATTTTTATCTCGGAACTCGTGTATTGGTACAGTCAGCAACAGAAGTTTATGAACATTTTTATTTATAATTTATTAACAGGACTTAATAAACTTATCTGGGCAAAGGTCTTCCGCTATTTTTTTTTAAACTCTATCCATTGATAATGAACATTTTTATTATTATAAATCTCGATATATTTTTGCATGACATGAAAATGTTGACAGACATTATGTAGACTTCAATTTTTCTCAAAAAAATAGAATTAAAATACTAATGCAAGTACCGTGGAATATAAAAAAATGTTTTAGTCGCGTTCGACGATGAAGCAAAATGATCATCTGTTTTTTCCCATGGCACCTACACCGATATAATTGAAGTTTTCCAATGTATAACTTTACTAAGAAAATTTATCATCAGAAAACCTTGAAACAGCATTACTTCAACTGTATCACAATTTGAAACACTAATAAATTGTCGTTGATGACTGTACCTTTTGAAACTTTTCAAATAAATTTTACGTAGGTACTCTTAATGTCAATTAGAGAGAACACAACTTATTTACAGCTCATTAAGTAAGATATAAAGTCACTTTTGACATATTAACATTTTCATAGAATTCACATAATGGATGCTTTTACGAAAACATGATGAAACTCAAAAAAAAAACATGAAATAAATCATTTAGTTTTACCAATTATAGACAAAATTCATTTTTAGTAGAGAGGCAATTGCGTTCAATGAACTGGCTGATATTTCCGACCTTGACTTATTTAATTCTAAACCCCGTAAAGTTAAAAATATCCAATCACATCTTTGGTTTGTCACGCATTCCCTCTAAGTAAGACTTTCCTCTTTTTCCCTAGTCTATTTTTAGTTTGAATTGTCTCATGTTAGATTTTTTGTCTTCTTTCTGTTTTTTTTTTCAATTTTGTTTTTTTAAACAAGTTTAACTTTGATTCAATATGCGGAAATTTAAATGGTCCATTGCTGTGAAATCATGGTTGCTATTAGTTTTGTTCCGTAAGGCAATAAAAATGATAAATAAATTTATTTATTAAATTATATCGTTCTCAGTAAATTATTCACAAATGAGAAAGTTGTTAAGAAACCTTCATGTCGTAGTATCTGGAGAGTTTGAAGACATGGTGTCAAGTGCACGAAAGGTTACTGTAATACTTCCACGACACCAGTTTGAAAGTGTTAATGACATGAGTAGTAGCAGTTAATTATGATGTCGCAATTAGAATGATACTGACTGATTCAGTCACCTGTCGCGGCCGTTTCTCAAAGTAATAACTCATATAATCAAGTGACGTTCGGAATCTGCTATCCCGTGTTATAAAACTAGTAGTTCGAACTAAGATCTCACGTGCCATGTCCTCAATCCGCAAGTTTAGCATTCGCGGTACCTGAGGTTTCCTGTACTTACACACTTTATTTATGTACGTGCGGTATTAGTTATTAATTATTAATTATTAAGGTAATTATTAATGCGGTTCGTCTGTGGAACTATCTTCCAATGCAAATACACCAAGTCTCATCCATGGGAATCTTCAAGTCTAAACTATATCACCATTATCTTGCTCTGCAGAACAGTCATCAAAATTGAGCACCTGTAGGTATTTTTGTATATATGTTATAAATTAGGTAGATATTATTTGTATTTATTTATGTATATAATTATTTTTTCTTATAACTTTTTCTACAATGCACTGCCTCCACTTTTTCTCCAAACTACACAAATGTTAGCTGGAAGAAAATGCTAATTAGCATTAAGTTTGCCTATGTACATACATGTTTTCTTGTGTGCAATAAGAAATTTTCTATCTATGTACAAGTTCTCACTAGACCATTGTCTATTCCATAAAAAGTAAAAGTCGATATAATGTCTTGTTTACACTACAGAATGAAGACTTTATGTCTACTTGTATACCGCTCTAGCTAATAATACAGTTTAACCTGAACTTCGAAGACATCGAAACTCGATTTTAAAAAACTAATATCTCACTCGTAACTCGTATTCAAATAACTATACTACATCCTAGGATAAAACAAAAACTATTTTCAAATGACATGTACAAATAAAGCCATTTCATATGGCACCCCTGTAATATCTCGGCCTGGGTGTCGTAGCGGGCGAGTACCCGGCTGAGACGCAAGACTTGCGGGTTCGATTCTAGCGGCGAGAGAAATGTTTGCCCACTACAGATGATGTGCCCACTACAGATAATCCTAGTGGACTATGTATGTAACCATTGAGTGTTATCCATCTTATCAATTTATCTAAATAAGTTTGTATATTGCGTCTCTTTAAGTTTTATGGAACAAGGAGATTTTTACCTCAAAGTAACATAAAAATAAAATATAGTAAGATATAAAAGTTTATTTTTCATTAACTAGAAGTACTTTGCAGTATAATTAATGTTAGTTTTCCTTTTCAGTTCATTAAAAGGCGGCAAGCTGGAGCACTTAAGTGAGTACTTAGCATTTAGCTTTTTAACTTAAGTTCTTGAAGTTTTTTTTAATGTAAGATTATCTTTGGGTAACTTGGAATTTTCATAGCTTCTTAAAAACATCATTATTTATGGTATAAATAGTATTTTAAATATGAATTTAGTTTTATACGTAACTATGAGTCCAAGTCAGAATTCAGATCTAATAAAGGAAATGTTTCATAGTAGGCCTGGTCTATTAACACCAGGCAGAAACATAGTAAAAAATCTGTAAATTTAGAAAAAAAATACTCCAACTCTAATTTGAAGCATAGGGAAATTATTTGCAGAAGAATATTTAAAATGCGAATATTTTTTACAGTGGTTATATACTTTCCTGGGCTGTTATGACAGTGAAATAGTTCATAGCTGCCACTGTCATTTAAGTAAATTTGACAGTTTTATGATTTTGACAGCATCATTGAGAACATTCGAACGGAATAGAGCCATTTCACCTACTTATTAAAGTCAACAACTGTCAAAACGTTTTACTCAATACCGCCCCGCCATATGGCTTTATGTTGCCATGCGTGAGAAAGGTTTTTTAGGAACATGCATTAAATAAAGCAAATTAGTTAAAAAATACAATGGGAAAAGGTTTTACATAATATACTATAAATATTTAGCTAGCCTAAGTTCCATACATTTGTGAAACATCATTACGTTTTATCATTTATCCGAATAAATAGTTCCATTGAAGGAATATTACAAGAAAAATCCTAACAAAAAATATTAATAAGATTTACGATTAGAAAAGAGAAATTGACTGTACGGTTGATAAATGATACATACATAACTATTAACAACAAAAATACATCTACCCGAACTTTTACATTATGTAAAGATCCCTCTTAAAACTTCCCCCACATATTTTCAGAAACTCTTGCAACAAATAGGCAGAAGAGTAAAAGATTTTGGTCACAATACAGCCATAGAGTACTAACGCAATAACAAGTTTTTCTTACTTAATACAAGAACGGCTCAAACTTTACCCATATCCGCGCAGTCCCATCTAAATATTGGCGGTTCTTTGCGCGGGACAATTGTGGTTCGGGAGTAAGGTGCGGTTCCTGTGAACACGAATGAGATGCGATTCAATTTTATTTTTATGGTTCGATACCAAAAGGGTGCTAACGGGACCCTATTACTAAGCCTCCGCTGTCCATTCGTCCGTCTGTCAGCAGGCTAAACCTCATGAACCGTACAAGGAAGAGAGTTGAAATTTTCACTGAGTGTGTATTTCTATTGCCGCTATAACAACAGATAATAAAAATAAAATTAATAAGTAAAAGGGCAGGATGGTACGGAACCCTTCGTGTGGAGTTCGTCTCGCATTTGACCGGTTTTTATTTTAATAAAAATGAAACTTTACTTTTACTATTGTCTAGATGAGTCTGAATTCAGTCTGAATACCATCGCGTCTATACCGATTTTGAAAAAGATAGCGCTACGGATTTTATGTAAAAAAAGACAGAGAGTGAGACCGCGAAAAATATTGAAATCAAATAACTCGCCAAGTTGAATAATTATTGTTAATTACAAGTAGAAGAAACTACAAAATTAATTCAAAAGTTTGTCTCAACAACTAAAGAAATAGTTATTACCTACTTATCGTAGTAAAAAATCATCTGAAAATATGACAGGATTCCCGAGATCTGGATCAAAAAATATTCAAAACATGGATTTTTCACCATTTTTTTAATCGTAGTTTCTCTTATCGTATTTTCACTTTAAGGCACCAAAGAAAAAATATTAAAATTTCATTGAAATCGGTATAGTTTTTACTTTTTAAAATCTATTATTGAATAAACACATTTCATAATCTAACAGAGTACCACATCGATCTGGTGAGCAAATCCGTTATAGCACACTCTTAATCTTTACTTATTTCCTCGGCGCCGGTGTTCGTGGTTACAGAACGCGCCTTTAAGCAAACATCTCATTTATTCAACTTTCGTAGACACGGAGAGTTGCTGCTGCAGCTGAATGTCGGTGACAGTTGGAATCACCGCCCCCGTAGGTTGGCGTGATGTTTTTCAACACTGTTTTTATTCAAATACATTTTTATCTTAATATAAAACACTCGCGCGACTGACAATCTTAAACAATAAGTCTTAGAAGCAATCTCAAAGCCCGGTAAAGTTGCGGTCATCTGCGACCCACCGCGATTATATCCTCTTAAGGAGTAGGGTTACACGGGTTGGTCCCTTTTGTTCTGTGGAACATGACGTCATCGAACAAAATGACACATTTTCTTCCATAGCTTACTAGCTTTTCACTCGAGTTTCATGCCATAGAACAAAATGGGAATCAGATTTTCCCAAAATCTTCCATGAGGAGCTAAATGAAACTGATATTGTCAGCTTTTAGAGGACGCAACGGGGAAAAACTCAACGCGAAGTTGCGGGGCGTTCTACTAGTCTTTAAATATTCAGGTTTAGGTAACTCCGATGGATGATTGAGTAAGAAAGAAGTGAATAATGAGATGACAGCTGAGAGGGGGAAGTGGAAGAGGAAAACATATTTTGCTGCTTCACATAAATGCAACAAAACAGATAGATGATGAGGATGATTAAAAAGTCTACTACTACTGAGTAACCTAAATGTCTGCTGTACTTACCTGCTATACCCGCCCGTAGTTCTCGAGTATTTTTGACAGATTTCATACAAAAGCAAAATATGAAAACGTATATTTTCTATTGACATTTGAACTACACTATTTGTTCAACAATTTCAAGTTAAATCCAAATCGATTAAGCCGTTTAAATGTGCTTCAAAGACAAATATGCAAACGTTCGTTTTTATTATATTAGTAGTTTATTATATTACATAAAAGTTGTTCTATTTTATTGGAAACAAAATTTAATTTTGCATTCTGCAGACTAGATTTTACATCGAAATATGTGAGATTGAAACACAAAACTGATCAAGTATTACCGATAAAAACGTAGCGAAGTTTGAACATTATTTGAATAAAGAATTACAAGTTCGCTCCGAACTTGAGAACGTTCGAAAGTAATCCCTGAAACGAAATACCCGTCGATATTAAACTCAAATAGTATTTTGCATAAAGTTGTGCAAAAAGCGAACCACCTGTGTATAAGTGCCGGAGTCCGCACAGCCCGAAATCAAACGGGGCTTCGAAGTTGCGCGATTTCTTCGCGAATGAAAAAACTTTAGCATGACACACCCCGCGCGCCGACTTTGGAAATTCTCGCGACATTCGAGAAAAGAAAAAACCCGATTTCGTTATTTTAAGCTTCTTATATTCTTAACACGAACGAACTGCGGAAATATTCGCCGCTTTTTTTCTCGTGAAATGTAATTTTGCTAACTTTTCACTTAGCTTGCGGACTTGCCAGATGCGAATGTAAGTTTTGGTTATTTTTAAAAGTTTTTTGGATGTACTCCAAATAAAGCGGGATACAGTGGCGTACAGTGGCCTCCCCCATGCGATGGTATTTCATAAAACGCCTGCACAATGTTGTTTTAAAGAAAATTTATAGAGGGTCTCCCCAAGTTGCTGCATTAAAAAATTTAATAAAATCTTTTAATAATGTTAGGAGCCGGCCTCATAGTCAAGAATTTGTGTCCGCCATTTTGCTACAGACCCGTTTTTATGTGATGTACTTTTAAAAGAAATGTGCATCTTCCGCAGAATATCTAATTATTTACTGTTTCTTTTATAATGCTGCTTTTAATTTGTATTGCAAATTCAGTTATTTATTAGAAGGTATTTGAAAGAATTAAAAACAAAACTGTAATTTTTTCAACTAAGGATAGTTAATTATGTTTAGAAAATCATATCCAGTCCCCACGATACAGGTCTATCAGAAGCTACTCGATAGGCAGAATCAGTGCAGAGAACGTCAAACAGATAAATTATAAAACATCTATCACCATTATCAATTTTCCACAATTTACAAAACGAAATATCACAATTTGTATGTTAGAAATCAGAAACAGTAAAGCTTAATTTGCAGGGAGAAGTAAATGGTACGTTTAGAAAACGTATTTTCTCTGAATCCAATCGGTTTGCTACAGCGACTTGCATCTCCGGGGCAGCGACAATCAATCCACAACGCAATCTATTCGCCTTGTAAATAACGATCAAGGCGCCTTCCAACTACTATAACACGGCGTCCTACGTGAGCGATCTTACGCGAACGCAAAGCGGCGCGGAAATAACAAACAATCGATACCTTTTGAAGTAGTCTACGTGACAAACGCACGTCAGTGCAACGGCACGACACGGCGAGGCACGAAACGAAGCGAATCCAATCAGTTGGCTTGATATTATCGAGCGAAATGGACGTGTCGTCCCGTCGTTTTTATTGGTTATGCGAATTGCCCCGTACCACCGCCGTGGTAGGCCGTAGGACGAAGCTACCGCGTTGCATCGCATTCGAATCGCATTGAATTCGCGTGTTACCGCATCGGATCGCTTCGCAATAGCGTTCGCCTTGAATAGCCTAAGTAGGCCGTCGCATAAGATTACCTACTCACACAGTTTGTTAAGGGTACTATTTTGTACCTCGCTTTTATATAACTTACTGGAATTCGAATAGAATAGAAAAATAAATATTCTGTTTCGACTACGACTAGTTCTTTGCAAACGGTGTGGTGAAAAATTAAAGAGAGCCTCAAACCCTCCTTGGATTCACTTAGCACTTGTCTTCAAACTTTTATAGGTTCTACGACGTACCTTGTTTGCTCACGAAGTTTTCCATCACCGTTTGAGTTTCTGATTTTGATTATAGCGTTGATTTCATTCAGAATATAGCGCACATTTTTTTTCTAACAAAAAAAGCATTGGTGCACAACCAGATTTAAACCCGCGACCTTTGAATCAGAAGGTAGGCCGCTACCACTAGACCCTCAGTGTATAACCTACTGCAGTCCTAGAGGCTTATAATATACGACTCAAGGGTTATTGACCTGACAAATGTCACAATAAGCAATCACGATACTAACAACGTTATTCTTACATTTATTTATAAAATCACAATTTTTGCGGCTTCGACAACTTTTCTCTTACATCTTTAAGTTTTCTATTGCGGTGGGTTGAGAACACCATTTATTAGGTTCAGCACTTTCACGTTACCTAAGTCGCCATAGTGTGTGGTAAACAGCTTGGTTACATAACTACTTAGGTCCGATTTTAACGTTGAAAGTGAACGGCGTTTGGCCACTAACTTAGTTCATTCAATATAAGATGTTTTAAAATGGATAATTTTATATATTACTATTACACGCGCGGCTTCGCTGGCGTGGTACCCGGATGAAACATGACCTATATGTTAATCCAGCACATGTACTATGTATGTTCTAAGTTTCATTCAAATCCGTACAGATTGAGAGAATTGAGGCACAAACATAAAAACATCGTCATAAACTTTCGCATTTATAAAATAGTAGAATAGTAAGATTGCGATTTTATTGAATGACAGCCCACGTTTATCACTGCCAGCTCTTGAACTCATTTTGGGAGATTAACGCCCTTCAGTTTTAGGGTGAAGTAGGGGGTTAGTGACCTTTATGCCTGAGGACTTAGCAAATATAACCATAATAACGAGTAAAAAATATTTAGGAATAACTTTGATTATATATAATAAAATTGTGAAATAAGCCAGTACAAAAACCAAAGTAAATGACAAGCAAACTTTTTACAAGAACCTGTCCGGTTCTGGACGGTCCGGTTATTAGAACGGGGTAGAGGGCGGAAACGTGTGATAAGATTAAGATTATTTATTTTAAAGTTTATTTGTACAGACTTTTTAGCGAACCAAAAAAGTATAGGTTTAACCCTCTTAGGGGTTGATTTTCGAAAATTAAAATAGCCGTTGCTCTATTCCAGAACCTAAGCTCCATTTATTAAATTTTATTAAAATCGCTTTATTAGTTAAGGATATACGTGGTAACAAACATTCACACGCACAAACTTTCGCATTTACTATATTAGTAAGAATTACGTTCAAACAAATTGTACACCAGCTGCTATTTCTATGAGCTGTACTAATACCCAGAACAAGTACACTCGCCTACACAAAGTTTTAGCGTTTAATGGAAGGTATTCACTTCCAAGTTGTGAACTATCTACCGATTTATGAATTAACTTGGTTTGGTGCATTCAACGTGCCTAAATAATACCTAAGATTCAACCGTATTGTTTATACAAGATTTATAGGTAACTATTATGTATTTATACCCATAGGAACATATAGGTGAACCATAATGAAAGGTGATCATCCCATCGCTCATATCGGGTGGTCCATCATTTTGGAGAAAGTACTATCCTCTTGTCGTTAATGTAAATAATTTAATTATTAAGAAAATAAATAGATATATCGACATAATAGTAATAGTAGATAGATAATAATAGTAATGGTGGCAATACGAGCTGAGCGCTTCCGTGCTTCGGAAGGCACGTTAAATTGTCGGTCCCGGCTTTTAAGTCATTAAGCCATGACGGAGGCCTTTAGGCGGCCTAAAAACTCCGTCACAAGAGTAGGCCGCTTGCTCATACGAAGTTACTTAGTAATAGTAGAATCTATAGTGCTGATATAAAGTAGCAATTGAGGAGTTGTGTCAGTAAGTGTACAGCGAACTCGCACAGCTGAAGCCCTAAGACCGCGTGGAACGGGGTGAAGCCTTCATACTGCCAGCGAACTAATCATAATCACTAATGGGTTACCACTTGTTTACATACATACATACAATTATCACGCCTGTATCCCAAATGGGATGGGCAGAGCCACAAGTAAACATAAGAAAATTCTAATTTAGTCCTAAGATGGATATGGTGAACCATGGTGACAGGTGATCAGCCCATTGCCCATATAGGTGGTCCATCATTGGAAAGGATACTATCCCTTAGTCGACTCTTACGACATGCTTGGGGAAAGAAGCAGCTGGACGCATTGATCAGTGACGCAATGATCAATTATTATTGTGAGCAGATTCAATGATGTACAGAATACAGGTGCGTTATCTTGGTCCCTTTGAACGTGCGTGTCAGGTGGAACTATTGCACTAATTACTGTGTTCTGATTGTAAGGCTATGCATAGCAATTCAGGACACTGTGATATATAGAGATCGTAACCATTGGTTATGGTGTATGGTATGTTCGTATGAGCTAGTGACCAACTCTAGTGATGGAGTTTTTAGGCCGCCTAAAGGCCTCCGTCATGGCTTAACGACTTAAAAGCCGGGACCGACTGTTTAACGTGCCCTGCGAAGCACGGAAGCGCTCAGCTCGTAATGCCATATGCGGTCACCCATCCCAATTTGTGACCGCGCATATCGTTGCTTAACTTTAACGATCAATCAAGAACGCCTAAGCAAGCTACGCCACGAGCGCTTCAATTTCTATGGCTTTATTTATTTAATTGGATGCTAAAAGCAATGGACAGAATGTCATGGAAAGTAGTGGGAGAGGCCTACGTCCAGAAATGGACAACAAATTGTTAAAGAATATTTATTTAATTACTTAACAAAAGCTACAGCTCTTAAAATATTTATGTCTTATAGATTTAACATACAGTCAATAACGGACTTAGGTACATTTTTATTTTTATTTAACTATACATACATTTAACTATCTCTATTAATAAGCTAAAGTTAAATATTAGATAACATTATATTGAGTTTTAGAGTTTAGAATAACTTGTGATTTATCTTAACTAAATAAATACAACTCTTACGTTACTGTCTGAATAATTGACTGACAATCAATACACAGCGTAAACCATAAATTCTAGAAGCATTAAACTTGGAGAATATTTCTTATGGTGTAGGGATGTCTTAAAAAATGGATTCCTTAAATTCAACTTTCAAATAAAACAACGCGGTCATAATTTGGATGGGTGACCGCAATTGGCATTACGAGTGGAGCGCTTCCGTGCTACGGAGAGCACATTCAACTGTCAGTCCTGCTGTTTCGGAGGCCTTTAGGCGGCCTTAAACAACTTCGTCACAAGAGTTGACCGCTAGCTCATACGAAAAAAATAACCAGTCAAGTGCGAGTAAAATTTGCACATGAAGGGTTCCGTAACATCGTACATGTACATAAATGTTTCTGAAAGCGCTAGTGGTCTAGTGGTAGCGGCCTCGCCTTCCGATCCCAAGGTCGTGGTTTCAAATCCGGTCGTACACCAATCGATTTTTCTGTTCTATAGAATTATGTTTGTGCTCTGTGCCTACTCTTAAACGGTGAAGGAAAACATCGTGAGGAAACCAGCATTTGTTAGAACCTAAAAAGTTCGAAAACATGTGTCAAGTGCACGAAAGGAGCCCTTGAGGCGCACTTTAAATCCTTTCACCACACTGGTTCGAAAGAACTAGTGACACGTCTATTAGTAGTACTACTAATTCCCACTCCCAGAAACTCTGTATAGAGCTCAAAATACCCGCAGGTAAACGTAATGCAAAGAGTAAATATTGTCCGAACGCCCCTCGCAATAATTTATTTCCCCGTATGCACAAACAAGCCTAAAGGAACACAATATGAAAACCGATACTCACGCTAGGTATTGCATTCCACCCTCACTGACGTCAAAATGACGGCCTTATGATTGATTGGGCGTCATTCCTGTCTCCCATCTTCATTTTATTGAAATTGATAGCCTCCTCTGCCGGACTGTACCCGAATGTTGAAAACTGAAGTGTTATTAATGGAGGGAGTTCTGTTTTGTGATGGCTTGATTAATTTTAATGCGGGATGGCTTTGGTGAAACGGTTAACGGTAACAATTAGATAAATTGTTGAGAGCACCTTGGTGGTCGGGATGGCATCCGCTTTTTACTTTTTACCCGACTGCGAAGAAAGTGGGTGTGTGAATGAGTTTGGAGTGTATGTATGTAAGCTGTAGTTTAAACGAGGTGTCGTTAGTTTCGTCTGGATGACGAGTGTCGTTGGCTATAAAAAGTATCAAAAAAATAATTATGGCGGCTGTAAGAAGCCATTTTTAATTAATTCCTTTTGCTGCCTCTGTAGCTGAAACATCTGGATAGATTTTCATAAATGAGGTGTGATGAACACTAACTGAAAAGCGTGTAGAATCGATCTAGAAGTGTTTTACAACATTTTTTAACGTAAAACATAAAGTGGGTGTGACTTGCTAAGTCACGCCCACTTTTTGTTAGCGTAGGTGCTATTATTTTATTTGAGTACAGTTTAAAATTTAAACTGCACTCAAATAAAATAATAGCAATGCAATGACTGACGGTCCACACATTTTCGTAGTAACTCTGAAGCGGCATCACTGAAGCTTGATTCGGAAATTATATTAAAAGGAACATAGTTCTACTTAACAGTCATTTGAATGACCGACTGTGTCGTGCCAGCGGCCGCAGCATACCATTACAAGTAGATGGCGTTCCGAACATTCGGCGTCCAATCAATACAATACCCGTAGATATAAAGGCGATATCTGCATCGGGCTACGAATTGGTTAAGGTGCGGTTTTAGAAGCTGCGACTATATTGCGATACTAGTTCTTTCGAGTGTGGTGAAAGGATTTAAAATTTGCGACTGTTTAATAAAGATAAAATTATTAATATTCACTAAGATGTCGATGTCGTACGCTGCTGATAGATATTCGATATCACGATAGTTATCGCAAAATATCAATATTTTTCAATCAAATCCTGGTAGTCCATCAAACATATCGATGTCTATATTGAAATGGTAATATTTTGGATCCTAATAACCCATGTAATACACAAATATGCCTATAATTAATTGTATACAATCAATTATTACTTCTCTGCTAGACTGGGAGTAAAGAAAAATATAGAATGCGTTCAGCTGTTTCTTTCCCCGAGCATGTCGCAAAAGTCGACTTAAGGATAGTATCCTCACCAAAATGATGAACCACCTATATGGGCGATGGGTTGATCACCTGTCACCATGGTTCACCATATCCATCTTGGTACTCTTGGATTAGGAAGTAGCTGTAAGATTTCTTATGATTACTTCTGTGGATACGGGCGTGATAATAATGTATGTATGTATAAAGTAGTGGTTGGGAAAATGATAAAATTATCGTAGTATCGTCTATGGAAACGCCATATTAATAGGGGTGAAATAATAACACGAATGAAGGGTGTCCATAATGTGTAATTTTGATAATGACGACTTCGGGTTCTATTTCTAGGGAAGTCCAGTGCGATCGTGCAGCGGTGCTAAATATTCATGAATGTGTGTAAGTGTCGGAAATAATATGTTGTTGGATTTATAACAAAGGTGTGTAATCAAGAAATAACCAATAATTCAGACGTGAAGTAAGAGTATGAATGAAAAATGTGATGAGAGTGAATGAGGCCAGAATAATATGTCAGGACCTTAGGATATGAGCAAATGTGGAGATCCGTGGACTTTGCCTACCCCTATGAGAAAAGCGTGAGCAGAGCTGGGCAGAGCCACAAGTCTTAAGAAAATTGCAGCCACTCCTGATTCAAAG
The DNA here is from genome assembly GCA_949320045.1 of Scotopteryx bipunctaria. Classification (NCBI taxonomy): domain Eukaryota; kingdom Metazoa; phylum Arthropoda; class Insecta; order Lepidoptera; family Geometridae; genus Scotopteryx; species Scotopteryx bipunctaria. Next base: position 2,548,202 of record OX439450.1, on the reverse strand, counting down.
TTGCAAGATGGATATGGTGAACCATTGTGACAGGTGATCAGCCCATCGCGTATATATAGATGATCCATCATGTTGGAGGATACCTATTTCTTAGTCGTCTTTTACGACATGCTCGAGAAGAGAAGCAGCTGGATGCATTCGGTTTTTTCTTAATCCCAGTCCAGCAGAGAATTTCCCTCAACAGGGTAAAAAAATTGTATGACTAATTGTGGCTCTGCCCACCCCTGAACCCAAAGCCTGTTAGTCATTTCAATATTAAATTCTACTTACAGATATTAACATAGATTTTCCATCGAATAGCAAACATTCCTTTTGTAACTATTTAATCAATAATCGTCAGACAAACAAAAGAATCAGTTAATCGATAAGTGTATTGAAAGTTCAATAATGGAAAATATCTGTTATATTAATCTTGATGAAGTACTGGGAGCAAATATACACCGATTTGTCACACATTTTCCTGATTGGTTGGCTTCATAGCTTAGTCGATAGTAGCTTGACATTTTACGCGGTTGGTTGTGGGTTCGTGAATGTTGATATTTTGCTGTTATTTATGTATACTTACTATGTACCTACTTCGTTTGAGGTTTGGTAAATAAACTTTTCATCAAACTTTTTATAAACTTTCCATGTTATTCAAATAAACTCGATTTAAATACTGGATTCACTATCTTTCGTCCGCGGTTTCGCTCGTGTACTGCCAGAAAATCTAATAGATAGATACTAGATAGATATATCTAGTCATGTCACTAGTTCTTTCAAACCAGTGTGGTGAAAGGATTTAAAGTCCACCTCAAAGGCTCCTCTTGTACATTTGATACTGTTGAGAGTACTGGTGTACCGCACTTAAGTTTTACAAGCAGAAAAACCCATTGGTGCAAGACTGGATTTGAACCCACGACCTTACGATCGGAAGGCGGGGCTACTACAACCAGACAACCAGTGGTCTCAACTAGTAAATAAGTAGGCTTTTATGTTATTCCGGTCACGCACGAAATACACCTACTCGTATATTCCAAGTTTCGTCCAAATCCATTCAGACGTTACGCCGTAAGCAATTAACATTTAAACACCCACACAGTAAACTTTTAGATTTCAATATTAGCAGGATAGTTTTTTATTTTCATGCAGAAAAAAAATATTTTAACAACAGAGCTTTATCACGATATAGCATTTTTACATTCCAATTTCAACTTAAATGCCTTTTGACAGGATCATCACGTAGCAACAATATCTAGCAATACCATAGGGTGTAAAATCAAATGACAGGCATTCCATTGTTTCACCCCCGGGTTATTGAATAAGGCGGAATTCACACCAAAGCAAATCTCGTGCGGGTCGCCGGATTCTATCGTGCTGTTCTTCTCTAACTAATTAATATAGAAGGAGATGGAAGGTGCGGAATTTTGTCATACGCACAATTTCCTTCGGTTTGAATGGAGGAGTACAGCCGTGGTATCATAAAACTATACGCACGAGTAGAATTACGAACTGAACGCACGAAGTCGAGCGAGAAATTGATTCAAAAATACCCCGTCGAATTGAATGGTCGTGAGTGAGTTAGGGCCTTATGATGGCATAGTTTGTGAAGAACAGTAGGTGATTTTTCGAAAATTCAATGATGCTGTTTTAGTTTTCATCAAAATTGGGCCCTAGACTCATTTGAGTGCTTTTCGCTATTCCTCATAGTTTCGGATTTAAATTTGCACGAAAATTCACCTGTAGATATTATAACGAGTATATTATAGCAATAATACGAGAGCACTGATGGTCTAATTGGTAGTGACCCCGCCTTCCGATCCTAAGGACGTGGGTTGGTCCGGTCGTGTACCAATGGATTTTTCTGTGTGAAAAATTTATATGCTATACCAGTACTCTCAAACGGTGAAGGAAAACATCGTGAGGAAACCCGCGGCTTAGTCAGCTCCGCACGTTTTGACCATATCTTTCCTGTGGACAAAGCCGACTAAGCTGAGAGGATGGTATAGGTGCTAGGCAAGCCTACTCCATCTTAACTTGTATGGAACAGATTATTGAGCAGACACTTTCAGTGTGCTTTTGGCATTTCTGGCTTAACTTGTGCAACCTTTACTATCACGCTGTGGCAAATCGTTTAGGGCTTATATCGTGTTGTTCTCACAAAGGGTTCCGGTTTTCGCACTTTTTCAGATCCTTGTGTAAACCCTTTCACCACATTTGTTTTTTGCTAAACACAAACCGTTTACACGAACAAACAAGCTAGGCCTCTCTTTATTATACTTTCTATATTTTTTATTAATCTAGCCTGTACCCGCGCCTTTTCTCGTATAGAAACTATAAAATTAGTGCGCTCAGTTTTTTTGAGTTTTTGCTGTTTTAATGTTTACTGTTAAGTACTTAAAAGTAAAAAAATGTATTGCAGGCGACCAAAATAAAAAGTAGTCTATGTTATTCCTAGTTTTTAACTATTTATTTTCCAACTTTTCTCTAAGTCACAAACATCCAAACTAGGCTTCTCTCCCCGAACATGTTATAAAAATCGACTAAGGGAGGATCTCCTGCCACCATGGTTCACCATATCCATCTTGGGACGTTGAATCAGGAGTGACTGCAAGTATTCTTATGATCACTTGTGGTTCTGCCCACCCCATTAGAGATACGGGCATGATAATAAATAAATAATAAAATAATAGAAAATTATTTGTGGAAATTTCACACAGCGCCATCTAGCCCCAAACTAAGCAAAGCCTGTACTATGAGAACCAGTTGGCTGATAGAATACCTATAAAGGTACTTCATTTTGTAAATACATACTTCTAATTACAATATAATATGTGTTAAGATAGGTTTTCAAGGTAATAGTGCAAGTTTTGTTATGTTTGCCCCACAGTATCAAATAAATCAAAGGCGTACTTCAAAATATAGATAAAACTTAATGGCATTGGACATAATAAAGATAATGTTCTCCAACCCTCAAACATATTGACTATTGAAGACACCCCTGGCACCCCACGTTATGGGGGTTGAAGAAATCAATACCTTTGGAAATTTTAAACGACCGGTTACTATGGATTTTTGGGGGAAGGGACGCAAGTGTGTGTTCGGCCTTATCTTTTTGAGAGGGAGAAAAAGTCAACTCGAGTTGAAGTTTATAATGATGAGCAAATTATCTTAGAATTTTCCTGGTAGCAACTTTGCTATATAAAGTTGTGTCCAAGTGATATACAACAATCTGAATATAAAATAACTTATAGCCCATATAAATGTTTGCTTTTAAATGTTAAACCATCTAAGTTAAATAAAATAAAATAAATACTTACATTTAATTTAAAAATTGCAGAAGCAATAGCCATAGAATCTGATATGCTGTAATAAAAAAATCCAAGTAAACATAATACTAATAATCTGTACTCAATTTTTAGATGTAATCAGATTTGCACTCGTTTGGCTTTTGCAAATTAAAAATAGGGTAAAGTTTCAATTAGGAAGAAACCTCTCCGAAACAAAATTAATAAATCAACCTTTGGATGGCTTCACAATGCTGCGGGTCAGATTTTTTTGCTGACGTACAGACGTTAATAGAAGTGCTCACAGTAGTTTTGATTAAAAACTCCTGCTAGAATTATAAATGCAAAGATTTTATTACTTCGCTGGTTTTTTTTTTATTCTACAACTGAATAACGGATCGCATGTTTTTAGGTTTCGTACGTATCCGAAGGATGCCTACGAAACTCTATTACTAAGCCTTCGTCCGTCCGTATGTCAGCAGGCTGTATCTCATGAACCGTAATAGTTAGGGTTGAATTTTTTACAGAGTGTGTATTTCTATTGCCGCTATAATAACAAATAATAAAAATAAAAGGGGATAAAAGAAACATTTTTTAATGTACTATGGTACGGAACCCTTCGCGCGCGAATTCTCTCGCACTTGACCGGTTTATTTATATAAAACGCGAGTGAATCCACGTGCAAAACCTAGTTTTCAATAACTCATATTACTGACTATACTTACCCACGAATACTCAAACGCGTCTCAGAGTTGAGCACGTCTCAAGTGACGAGTTTTTGACAGATTTTCATCAAAAACTGTTAAAAAACCGTGACTAGAGACGTGCTCAACTCTGAGTCGCGTTTGAGTATTCAGGTGTTAGTGAGGTAAATCAAGAAAGCATTACTTGACAAAACGTTTTGGAAAAGGGCCAGGTCAAGAGTACCCTAAACCGACGAGCACGCATGAGAAATGTGATGAGAGTGAAGAAAGCAAAAGAAGTATGTCAGGATCGTAGCAAATGGCGATCCGTGATCTCTGCCTATCCCTATGGGAAACAGGCGTGATTTTATGTATGTATGTACTTGACAAAAGTATAACAAAACACAAAGATCTCAACCAACTTTAAATTGAAATTCCTCTCATAACCGTTTGTGCGCAACAGTACCGAGTTACATGAATAGGCTAAGCTGGTATGGAGGCGAGTTCTATTCCGAACGTTATTGGAATTTCATGACAAAGGATTGGTCAACCTTTTCCAAGGTGGGTCCTGATGTTATAGATTCCTATATCAATGGCTATGCCTCTATTGTCCTCGATGAATACGGGTTAAAAGCATTTTTCGGTTCTACTGAAATTAGTAGAAATTTTAGATGAGATCGTCGTATTGTTGGAATAAACTTTTACAATATTCGGATTCGACATTGTGATTTGATATCATTGATATAAAGCCTTTTATCCCAAGAGGCAAAGAAGATAACTACGTTGATTAATAGAAAATGCAAAAAAAAGGAAAAAAAATCGGTATTGTAAGAAAATTGCGATATTATAAAAATGGTGAAGTATGTAATCATAGTCTATTAGAGAGCACTAGTTAAGTGGTCTAGTGGTAGTGATCTCGCCTTCCAATCCTAAGGTTGTGGGTTCGAATCCGGCCGTGCACCAATGGATATTTCTGTTCGAGAAAATTATGTGCGCTATGCCAGCACCTACTCTCAAACGACGAAGGAAAACATCGTGACGAAAACACCTCTTTTTCGTTGGGGATTAAAAACAAAAATAATTTAAGATAGACTTTCATAACAGATTGCGAAATGTTCGGAATGTATCGAATCGGATTATGTACAAGCAGACGTGTCGTTAGGTTAATGTATGTATGAGGATTTCAGAGCTTTCTCCTGAATGACGTAGGCAATTAGCCTTATTTATAGCCAAGCCTCCGAACGGTAATTGCTACACACAATGCCTCCGGAAGGCTATAAATTTTGCTACGACAAATTGTATTGGTAATTTTGTAAAGTGAAACCTGGACGTTGTAGTTAGAACTTTGATTTATGTTTAGTTTGGAAACAGGCCCTTTATTCTATATGACCAAACAAAACGTGCTTGTAATTTGTTTTTAACGCGCCACGTTGCGTATTTGCAATACAAAATTGTAATATTATTATCCCAACACTGGGCAAAGGTCTATCCTATAAATTTTTAGATATCCGTACCCAGAGCTCCCACCACCCTCGTTACTTTTGAACTAATTTTACTTATATTATAAACGCGAAAGTTTGTAAAGTATTTTTGGATGTTTGTGCCTCAATCACGCCTAAACGACTGGACGGATTTGAATGAAACTTGGAATATACATAATGCGTGTGCTGGAATAACATAATATAGGCTACTTTTTATCTGGGTACAACGCGAGCGATGCCGCGCGTGGCAGCTAATACACAATAAAACAAACACACCACATTTTATAACATATAGTACCCGCACTACCAATATACAATATTTTTATCCCTCTTGTACAAAATTTTACAAATACAACAAATAAAGTATTACCTAAAGTACAAAATAATATTCGACGACCTCGCTGGCATGACGAACGAGTGCCAGCAGCTGAGATGCAAGGGGTGCGGGTTCGATTCCCGCAGCGGGAGAAATTTTGTATGTTCTGCAAATATTTCTTCCGGGTCTGGGTTGTAACTATGCAATAAGAGTATGGTTTACAAAAAAAGTATAAAGTATTCTATCAGCTAGGTATCCATAGTACAAGCTTTGCGTGAGACGTGTCCAAGTGATCCTCGTGATTTTATGGGAAAAAAATTACTTTGACTTTGACAAGCTATGCTTAGTGATGTCGTATGTGTGCGTGCGCTTATCGTATCTTTGATTAGTCAGTTCTTGAATTACTACAAGTGTTTGCTATACTTGCTCTTTTTGTTATAACAGCGAGAACATAGTGATAAGACAAACTTATCCTAAGTTTAATGTCACTATTTAATTGTCTAACTAAATAGTTTGGGGCTAGATGGCATTGTGTGAAATATCCACAAATATTAATATTAATAACTTAGAAGTCGCATTCTGACTCAGTCCAAAAAAATAAACCCAATTTTGAAAGAAAAAGCCTAGTGAAACCGCAACGACCAGTTTGAAGATTCAGATCGCATGAGTGCGTAGGTTCAAGTTTAGGGGCTAGGTGCCAACCAGGGCCAGGTATTTAACCCCGGCTACGGCAATGCGACGGAATTCAAATAGGTAAAAATTCTGTTCAAAACGACCGCGAACTTACTTTAAACGGTGATGCTTTGTGTTTCGGCAAGTTAAGCTGGTTCCACATTTGAATTTTGATTTGTGAGGTTAAATTTTCGTTTGTGTGTGAAAATCGGTATTTGTTTGACGATATCAGTGGATGAGTCACAAGAGGTTCAATTACCGCTGCGGAAGAAATTTTTTCATGTTCTGCAAATATTTCTTTTGGATCTGGATGTTGTGGTACCCTGGTACTCGTAGTTTTTGATACAGGGAATCCTAGTGTGGGGTCAGGACTATGTATGTGACTGTTAATTGTTATTAAGTTCACTTAACTTAATTTTCTGTTGACTTCACAAGGTATAATCAAAGCTTATATTACTGTTTTGACGATTTTTAATTTTACTTCAAATTTTGATGATGATACCATTTTAAACACACAACTAGTAAATTAACAAATATAATTAACAAAATCCAGAAGAAACAGTTATGCTATTTAAGATCGTTGCAAATGGTCTATATCTCACTACAGCTGGTTTCATTGCCACGCTGAAAGCAAACGCTTATCCGTACTGAGGATATTTGTACTTAATAATTGTCCACACTAGTATTTATTACACTGAATGTATTTTCTATACATACATACTCTTACATAACATATTTGTCATGCCCGTATCCAAATAGGGTGGGCAAAGCCACAACTAATCATAAGAAAACTTGCAGCCGTTCCTGATTCAAAGTCCACCATTTAGAGAACCATGGTGACAGGTGATCAGCCCATTGCCCATATAGATGGTTCATCATGTTAGGGAGATACCATGCCTTAGTCGACTTTTACAACATTCTCGGGGAGAGACGCAACTAGACGCATTCTGTTTTTTCTTAACTTCCAGTTCAGCATAGAAGATATTGCATTTTATATTTCTAGCAAACATTTCTAAGCCTGCAAACAAACCTTTTTTTTTTCATTTAAACGTGTAATGTTTTATTTACGTTCGTAATACACCGCTTACAGCTCAAGCCAACAAAAGAAAACTGTTATCGTCCTGAGAAAGATGTTCAACAAAGCAAAGTAATTGTTTTTAATGAACAATAAAAGGGAATATCTTTGGGATGTCTGTACAATCGGCCCTTATCATCTATATTGAGAGAGCAATGTGGCCACAAGCTTATTTTAACCGTTCCTGAATTTAAAAGTTTATTTTGTAAAGACGACTGTGTCTTTTGAACGTGTTTTTTACTATTTAGTTACAATTTTGATTTTAGATCTAATTTAGTGTGCTTTAGAAATTCGAAATTCAAAATATTTTGTTCCTAAAAATCTGTCGGATCACTTGGACAAGTCTTATAAACGAGAGGGGTCATATTGACCCCATTCCATCATCTTAGGGTTAAATTATATTTTTTCTTCGCTATTTCGCTTTCAATCGTTTCATCCACCATGTGTTGGAGTAACGTAAAGGCTTTTTTCGCATGCCAAGCGAAACCAGAAGTTGTTGAAAAATAAAAAATAGCAATGCCAGTAGCGGGTCTAAAAAGGCCACTTTGAGTAGTTCATTTCCAGTATTCATAGCAGATCCTTAGAAATTCCTCTAATCTTCGTAAATGGTCCGAATTGTGAGTGAATCAACTAATTACTTTAGAAGTGGGATAAATATTTTGGTTAGATAAAAGTATTAAAGATGTTTTGGAATAACCTTGCTGTCTCGTGTACAATCGGCCTTCGTCATTTGTATTCGGCGGGCGCTGCGGCCGCAATGATTACAGTTCAACCAAGAGTTTATGGTAATGCTTCTGGAAATTCACTTGCGTTGATTTTTTTTCGTAAATTGATTCAATGTAATCGAAGTTTTTTGTGGAAAATTTGTACAATAATATGAAATGTGTGAAATGTCCACAAATATTTACATATAGAATTTTCTAAAAAAGAAACTATCACTGATTTTTTTTTACTTAGCCTATTCTGTCTCACTGCTGGGCAAAGGCCTCCCCCAAGTGCTTCCACTTATCCTGGTCTTTTGCAATCTCCCACCACTCCTTGTCGAAGCAGTCGAGGTCGTGGAGCCAACGCCTTCTCGGCCGGCCACACTAAAAATAACAAATTAAAATAATACCTACACTACACACATACATATTCCACCATGCTCTTATCCGATTTGATGGGATCGGCACATTTTTCCCTCTTCCTTTCTTCCTCTTCAGATTCCTTTTTTTTTGTATGACAATGTCACAAAGTTCATTTTTAAACACCTTATAAACCAGAAACATTACGTCCGAAGCCTGTTTTTTTTTTCATGAAAAGTAATTGTACCTCACTTCTCTAGGTACACTTATTTTACTTATATTATAAATGCGAAAGTTTGTGAGTTTGGATGTTTGGATGTTTGTACCTGAATCAAGCCTAAACGGCTGAACGGATTGGAATGAAACTTGGAATATACATAGTACATGTACTGGATTAACATATAGGCAATTTTTTACTCGGATACCACGCGAGCGAAGCCGCGGGCGGCAGCTAGTCTTTGATAAACCTTCTAAAATACTCGTACCTGGGTACTTTAACCTATAACTATTATTTTCCATGATTAGATGTATTTTATTAGCTCCCAAATGCGTATTGTATGTATTTGCGTCGAGATTTCTAAGATACTTTTTATAAAAGGGATGTTTGTATTCGTATTCGTTGAGAAAGTGGCATGTTTTAGAACACAAAAAGTTCGAAAAGATGTGTGTCATGCGCATATAAGAAGCCTCTTCGAGGCGCACTTTAATCCTTCCGAGAAAGTCATTTGAAGGAACCAGTGACCACCAGTAGTAGTATTTGTGCCATTTTCCTCGATCTTTTCGAAGCCGACTGTACATCTCTACCCTGTAATCACGTCTCCCTTTCTCTGTCATTCGCACGTGACACGCGGACGTGACGTCACAATTTTTTTTATTACCTACCGTCACCAACTTTATTGGACCGGCGGAGTTCTTTGAATATTTGACTTGGAAGAAGTATTTCCACGTCGAAATTAAATATTAATCGGTAGTAAATATATTTTACTGTGTTTTTTTCTGCTTTTAGACTGTGGATGTGAAATGAAAGGTGACTAACACAACCGTGAAACTAAAATTATGATGAAAGGTGGCCTAATAAATTCAAATAGATTTACTCGAACCCGGAAGAAATATTTACGAAACAAGCAAAAACTTCGATGCTAAAACATGTCCGCTTACAAAAGGGCATCATCATCTTCCTGCCCTTATCCCACTCTATGTGGGGTCGGCATAGCACGATCCTTGGATCATGCTGTAAGAGTTTTGGCTAAGGTATTTTATGACCGGCTGCCTGCCTAACGTCAACCCTCCTTAGGAATACTTGCTTATTGTATCTCATCATGTTGGAGAGGATACTATCCCTAAGTCGACTTTTACGACATGCTCGGGGAGAGAAGCAGCTGGACGCATTCTATGTTTTTTCTTTACTTCCAGTCCGCTTACAAAAGAGCACGAGCATAAAATAAAAGTTATTCAACGAAACATGGAGCGCGCCATGCTAGGCATCTCACTGATTGACTGAATACCAACGTCAAAATCCGACGAAGAACTAAGGTAAAGTGGATATGTGCCGGACACCTGGAAAGGCGGGAGGACGGTAGATGAACAAAGGCAGTGGCCGAGTGGTTTCGTGAGGGTTATAGATCACCAGGCAGACCAACGGTCAGGTGTTAGTATCCAAATTTCATCTATTTTTGAATAAACACATCTCATTAGCTTACAACAGAGTTCTACGTCGATGTACGAACAGGTGTAAATGCAACGTAGATTTAAGACATGTCCAAGTGATCCCCGTGATTTTATGGAACAAAAATTGACTTTGTCTTTGATTTTGGTGAGCATATCCGGTACGGTAAACTTGTTGACATAAATCATAGTGCTGAGCAGAGAGAGAGAGAGAGTGGAGTGCTCTTTGTAAAAAGATCAGTAATTCAGTTTCTCAAATGAAAAAGTTGCGTAGATCCTTACAACTGAAGAACACGAAATTACGAAATCGCTTCAAGAGCTGGGTTTACGGCGTACGTGTTAAATTGCCAAAAGCACCCTACCTGGGAACTTTTCGAATTCTCCTGCCAAATTGTTTTTTTTACGCACCCTCAATAAGGGTCGGATTACTTAGAGCGTGCATCAGTACTGCACGCATCATAACCATCTGCCTATTAGAAGTCTTAGTATGGAAAACTCCACTGCTGGACAAGGACTCCCTGATAAATTTTCTGATCAAAAGATTTGTATGTAGCTTACATCTCTCGACCACTCCTGAACTTTACAGTTGTAAATTCGTCAACTAACTTTTGCCCCTGGTTTTGCTCACGTGGTACCCGGGTCCTGGATCCGGTTACTATAAGAGATAGTGGAACAGCCACTCGTTTCTGCCTCATATATGTGTAACCTAGATTTTGTAAATACAAAAAAAAAATTAAGTCATTAAGTATTCTATCAGCCATCTGGTTCTCATAGTAGCTAGTAGTTTAGTTTGAGGCTAGATGGCGCTCCGTAAAATGTATTATTATTTTTTTTTGTTTAACACAAGTAAATAAACTTACAGCTGCGTGAATGGGGCCTTAGGAGCGCCCTTTAAATCTTTTCACCACACTGGTTCGAAAAAACTAGTCGCATGACTAGTAGTAGTACTAATAAACTTACAGACGATCAATTCATATTTCTGAACGCTATGCTGAAGCGTGTTTACGGTTACTGCGATCCGATCTAAGCGTTCCCCTTTATAAATTGCGCTGCGATGATGTTACGATAATTTGAATATCGAGCCGTGGAATTGGCAATTGTCAACTTTAATGCAGTTACGGCTCTTAAAAATTACGATGGATTTGTTGCCTGTTTACTTTTGGCTTCTTGGAAAATAATTTTAATAATTTTCCGAGCTTATGTACGTCCAGTTAGTTAACAGGTTAAAGGTATTGAAAAAGGATCCCAATTTAAGTCGCAGTCTAGTACCGGACCGTTACCGGTATAAAAAAGTATACCGGTTGGAATGGGTTAGAATTTGATCATGCACAATGGATTTTTCTATTAAGAACTTTATGTGCACTATACCAGTGGCGAATACTATAATAGTAGTGTAGAGCGCCCTGTAGCTAGGTGGGGCGATGATATCCGTAAGGCAGCGGGCAGGGATTGGAGGAAGAGAGCTGAAGATCGAGCTCAGTGGCGTGCCATGGGAGAAGCCTATGTCCAGCAGTGGACTTATGTAGGCTGATTATGATGATGATGATGATGATACCAGTGGCGAGTGCTCGGCTGAGACGCAAGAGACGCGGTTTCGTTCTCATAGCGGGAAAAATCTTTTCACGTTCTGCAATTTTTTCCTCTGGGTCTGAGTGTTGTAATATTGACAGCCTCGGTGGCGTGGCGGGCGGTTGCTCGGCAGAAACGCAAGAGGCGCGGGTTCGATTCCCGCTGCGAAAGAAATGTTTGCATGATCTGTAAATATTTCTTCCGGGTCTGGGTGTTGTGGTACCATGGTAGACGTAGTTTCTTAGTTTCTGATACCCACGACACAGGGAATCCTAGTGTGGGGTCAGGATTATGTATGTGACTGTTGGGTGTTATTTATTTATTATAGTATGTATTTACAAAAAAAAGTATATAAGTATTCTATCATCCATCTGGTCCCCATAGTACAAGCTTTGCTTAGTTTGGGGCTAGATGGTGCTGTGTGATATGTCATTATATTTTATTTATTTTTTATATCGCTACTCGAGGTTTGTACGTTATGGTATTATATTCGCATGCGACTGAAGTATCGTCTCTTGCGAGTATCGTACTGTATGAAGGGCCTCTATAGGCTTTGCAATAAAGTAGACACTTTTTGTGCTCGGATGATTTATTTCAACTTTTGCTCTTTTGGATTCCGGTTATTCCCATTATTTTTAGAAGAGTGCCTTTATAATCAGACTGGTTTCAGAAATAAATTTACCTAGTATTGAGATTTATATTCGATGTACTAAATTTTGGTAATTTGAATATCATTAATAAAATAAAAATAAATCAGAATATAAAAAAAGTAATTGTGCCTACAATCATTTTAATTCCTTTTGCAAACATCAACAAAAGTATTAATTTGGGGAGATGAAACAGAAATAGTTGACCTTCTAATTTTTAACAAGTAAACAAAAGGTCTACAATTTATATTTTTACTCTACTATTGAATTGTTTGCTTAATATCTCACGATTTTATTTTTAGGGTTTCGTACCGAAAGGGTGCCAACGGAACCTTATACTAAGTCTCCGCTGACCGTCCGTCCGTCCGTCTATCAACGGGCTGTATACCGTAATAGGTAGAGGTGAAAATTTCACAGAGTATGTGTTTCTGTTGCTGCTATAACAACCAACAATAAAATAAAATAAAAGCGGGCCCTTTACAAGATAAAAAAAATGTAGTGTTCGTGTGTATTTCTTTTTTAAATGATCTTATTTAACTCATTTGTATGAAAATAAAAAGAAAATTAAAAATTAAGGTTCCTCAATAAAAGAGACGTGTTTCATTTTGCATTTATTGCCACCTGTTAAAAGATGGCATACAAGAAACATCTATGTAGTACATGTACGATGGTACGGAATCCTTCGTGTGCAAATTCAACTCGCACTTGACCGGTTTTATTTGTTATTCGTCATTGAAGTCTCTTTTTATTAGTATTCGTACCGTAGTTGTTCTGGGAAATATACGAAAATAACACAAGAAATATGTAAAATAAATCTCCGTTTTTCGCCGGTCGGTCTATAAATAAAAGTTGAGCGACTAAATTGACCTCCGCAATACGAACATCGCCACCTCGTATTTCCTTCGGCCGACCATAATTCCTGATCCATTTGCAAGCGTATTCCACTTTGAACCAGTTTGCAATGTAAACTGGACTTTGTTACGTGAACTTAAGATTCAATACCGCTTCTCACGCAAGACTTGTTGTTTCGAAATAGGTTCAACGTTACTCCATGGCTTTCAAAAATCCGGTTATTCAGTCAGCAAACTAAATGATAAGCATACTTTTGACAGGACCTTAAGAAGAAACATCGTATTCAATGGGGAAAAATGTCTCGCTACACGTTTCGCTTGAGATAACAGGAGATGGACGAAAATGTGTGCGCGTAATGTTGCCAGACTTTTCAATCGACTTCGCCCAACATCTTTAGTAAAACGTCTTGTAAATTTTCCTAATTGCAATTGTCCTATTAGAGTAACGAAAAGCAACAGAAAGCGACGCAACGGGAGTAGATTCTTGAAATTCTTAATGTGAAAATGTATGCCATAGTGTTGGTACAGCTATTGTTTGATATCTTCGAAAAGCATCGCGCTTTTGTTTTTTAAATCTACGGGATAAACTAACGGGAAAAACGTCGGGATAATAACAAGGTATTCACGCGATGAAAACCCGTTTTGTAAACCCAAATTATGCATCACGCTTCGTTGTTGCTCACCTATGACGATGAGTGAATATGAATGAGTGAATACTTTATTGTGCACCTTAAAAACATACTTATAAAAATCGATAAGCGATCTCTTCCAACCATGCATGGAAAAAGAGATAAGAACGTAAGGGTGGCCGTAATGAACAGTAATTATAAGAGCTACACAATATAAACAATGTTACTTAAATAGATTTATGAGTATACTAGTTTTCGCCTGCGGCTTCGCTCGCGCGGTACCCGTATTAAAAAATAACCTATATGTTAATCCAGTACAAATGTACAATGTATATTCCAAGGTTCATTCAAATCCATTCATACATCCTCACACACTTTCACATTGATAATGTAGTAGGATAATGCTACCGGCAATTCACACAATCCAGCATATTCTCATAGGTGAGACAGAAGAGTGAAAATTCTGTGCTAGCATTGCTTTTATTCTGTGTACCTGTCGCACAAAAGTGGAGCTGTTAATCTTTTAACGTCGACTGCATTATTTCAGAATCCCTTAGGTAGGTGGTAGAGTGGAATTAATACGGAGAATGAGCCACTTGAAGTGTTTGGGATTGTGGAACTAAGGCCTTCTCTGTACTTTTGAGGAAATAAGGAAAGGTATACGTTTTGGGCAATGCTTTAGTATTTTACTGCAAAAAACCCTTTATAAAAGTGATGTGTTAATGTTTTCGCAGTAGGAATAAGGTCATAAAAAATATGGGTTAGAGATAAACCACCTACCTATAAGGGCGATGGGCTGATCACCTGTCTCCATGGTTGACCATCCATCTTAGAAGTCAATCAGAAGTGGCTGCAAGTTTTCTTATCTCGTGACTCTGCCCACCCCATTAGGGATATGGGCGTGATAATTATGTATGATAAGCAAAAATATATAAAAAGTAATCATTTTTAAGGTTCCGTACACGAAAGGTATTACGGTTCACGAGTTAAAGTCCGCTGGCGGACGGACGGACGGACGTAAGGACAGCGGAGGCTTGGTAATAGGGTCCCGTTGGTCCCCTTCGGTTTCGGACCCCTAAAAGTGATCTCATTTATCGTCCGAGCAATAGCGATGTCTTTCCGACAAGCTTCGAGCGGAAAATAAATTTGGAAAACATCATTATTCATCGACGCGACGATGCTTTTACGCATAAAGCGGGTTGACGTCAAATGCGATATCTTTTTAGGATTTCGTACCCAAAGGGTGCCAACGGGACTCTATTACTAAGCCTCCGCTGTCCGTCCGTCCGTCCGTCTGTCAGCGGGCTGTGTTTCATGAACCGTAATAGGTAGAGAGTTGACATTTTCACAGATTATGTATATCTAATTCACGCTATAATAACAAATAACAAAAATAAAATAAAAGGAGGCCCAAACAAGAAAATAAAATGTTAACTTTCGTAATCGATCATTGAAGTTTCATAGATAGTTAATGTACAGAAGATTTTATAATATAAAACACCAAATATGTATGTACTCGTAACTAATAGTATATTCCAAATAACATAAACCTTAACAAAAAATTATAGTAAATAAAAATAATAATTAAACGTTTGTAGATGATAGAATACTTAAATATTGCTACACCCAGACCCGTAAGAAATATTTGCAGAACATCCAAACATTTCTCTCGCAGCGGGAATCGAAACCGCGCCTCTTGCCCCTCAGCCAAGCACTCGCCCGCCACGTCTCCCGAGTTCGTCATTTATGCATGGCATCTAAAGGTTTCCGCTCACTTCTCCGTTCCAATATCCTAGAACAAAGAAGGCATGAACATTATCTGCAACAACCTGTTTTGTACGTACCAACCTGTTGTGTAAGTGCGTTCGAATATTATGTTGCCAGAATAGATGACTGCCATCAAATATTCGTTAGGGGAAGTCATAGGTCAGTGACGCGTACTTTGCGTATAATTTTAGTGATTTTCTTCGTAGGGGAAGCTGGTATTTATGGTCATTACAATAATAGATATCACTCATAGTACCAACACAATAAAAAAACACCCTGCTGTTACGTGCCTAATAGTTTTTACCCTACAATAGAATCCCCTGTGTCTTGGGTATTGGAAACTTAACGTGTAGAATGGCATTATGAAACCCAGACTAGAAAGAAACATTTGAAGAAGTTATACAAACACAAAATATTATATTATATTGCCAAAAAAAGTTGGTATGAGCTAGTGGCCAACTCTTGTGACTGAGTTGTTAGGCCTCCGTCATGGCTTAACGACTTAAAAGCAAGGACTGACAATTTAACGTGCCCTCCGAAACATGAAAGCGCTCAGATCGTAATGCCACATGCGGTCGCCCATCCCAATCAGAATCAATCAATCCCAGTCCAGACAAGAAGAAATCCAAAACTTCGCATTTCTAATGTACATTATGTTGGCAACGTCATCTGCGTGAGAACCCCGGGAGGAGGATTTTGACGTTGTCGGCGAAGAAAAATAATATGGCGGCAGCGCCAAGACAATTGATTTAAACTGTGTTCTTAGATTAAAGAAATAATATTTGTGTGCAACCTAGAGTTTAAAATTACCCCTAATAGTTTCAGATTACATCAGAAGTGTGCATCACATATTCTCACGCCCACATAAGTGGAGAAGAGTGGAAATTATGGGCAAACAGAAAAATAAGCGAAAGCGCAAAACAAAACGGCCACGAACGTCATCCATATCTTCATTGAGCAGTAGCAACTCAAGCGGCAACCGTTGTAGTACACCCCCGCCAGCACCCCGGGCTCGAAAAAGGAGCAAGGTATCAAAAAAAAATGCCGAAACTGTGAGTACGAACAATACTATTTTACACAGTATGATACCGGATTTTGATCCTTTGAAGGACAATGTCGCGTCTTGGCTCAAAGTAATTGATTCCCATGCATCTACTTTTTCTTGGAAAGACAACATGATTCGTTATCAAGCATTGAACAAACTCAAGGGCTCTGCGAAGACTTGGTACGAGTCTTTACTGCGTAGCAGTCACACTTGGACGGATTGGACATGGAAAGATTGGAAGATTAAAATTTCGGGTACTTTTACTATAAAAAGGAATATGTACGAGTTGTTGCGAGAAATTATTGACCGTAAACCTGTAGAAGACCAATCATTATATGATTTTTTTTCGAACAAAAGGCAAAAATCGACAATTTATGCATAAATTTTTCGGACCATGATATAATATCAATTATTCTAGGAAACATTGGCGATAATAATATCACAGCGTCAGTTGAAGCGAGCAACTTCAATTCATGTGACAGTTTAGCAGGATTTTTGCATAGCCGTGTCTATAAAACAAAAACCGACAAACAAGTGACAAAAAGTAATGTCAATAACTCGAATAGTCACAATTCTAGAACAGTCATGCAAACTCAGGTACAAAGTACAGTTCCGAACAGTGTGCTTTCAAATCCTGCTCAAACGCAAAATCGTAAACCAATTGAATGTTACAATTGCGGTGGTAACCATAAAAGAATACAGTGTAACGTTAGGTGCGAATTTTGTGGTAAACGGGGGCATTCTGAATCAACTTGTTTTCACAAAAGTCGAACCCTGAAAACTGAACAACCTGTTAGGCAGGAAACAAAGTATGTGCAATCGAGCAACATGAAAGACAAGTTTTGCAAAAATATAACAATAAATGGGGAACTGTTTGAAGCTTTTATAGATACGGGTAGTAGTTGTTCGATAATGACATCACAATTAGCTAAACAATATAAGTTTCAACCAGTTCTACTAACTACTCCGGTGACGCTTCAAGGCTTTTCTAGCGATAATTTAAAGGTTGTTACAGAAGCAGTTCATGTCAACCTTACACTGGATTCTGTAAATATGAGTGATGTTCAGATTTATTTGCTTGATGAGTTGTCAGGTTGCGAAGTTTTGATTGGACGAAATGTGACGGAACGTTCGGAGATAATGTATTCGAGGATAGGAGATTCATTAACTTTCCGGAGTGTTACTGACAAAGAATTTTGCAAAATAGTGGAGGATTTATCTTTTGAATTTGATGCACAATCTCATCACGATAAACTGATACAGCTTTTTCGCAAATACCAAAAATGTATAGCTGCAAATGTTAGCCAATTAGGAAAAGTAGATGGTTATGAAATGACAATCAATTTAGAAAA
The DNA here is from genome assembly GCA_949320045.1 of Scotopteryx bipunctaria. Taxonomy (NCBI): domain Eukaryota; kingdom Metazoa; phylum Arthropoda; class Insecta; order Lepidoptera; family Geometridae; genus Scotopteryx; species Scotopteryx bipunctaria. The sequence goes on along the minus strand of OX439450.1, from coordinate 2,530,120 downwards.
GACTAAACCTGTACAATTTAGACCGTATAGAACTTCTCATTCGGATAGGAAAATTGTTAGGAGTATGGTAAATGAGCTTTTGGAAAATGATATAATCCGCGAAAGTAAATCTGCTTACGCAAGTCCTGCTCTACTCGTGAATAAAAAGAGTGGAGAAAAAAGATTATGTATCGATTATCGTGCTTTAAATAAAATAACGACTAAGGATAAATATCCTATGCCACGCATTGAGGATTTGATAGATAGACTACAGGGGTGTAAAATTTTTACCAGTTTAGATCTAAAAAGTGGGTACTACCAAATCAAAATGGCAGAGGAATCTATACACAAGACTGCTTTTATAACTGAGGATGGTCATTATGAATTTTTACGGCTTCCATTTGGTTTGGTTAATGCACCGTCATGTTTCCAACAAATGATGGATAAAGTTATGGGCATGGGCAACCTAAGATTTGGCAAAATAATTTTGTATTTGGATGATGTTTTGATAATTAGCGAAACTGTCGAGGAAAACCTAAGTCTTCTCGAAGAAGTTTTACAAATTTTTAAAGAAAATGGTTTGACATTGAATTTAAAAAAATGCCATTTCTTAAAAACAGAAATTGAATTTTTGGGCTATATTGTAAATTCGGAGGGTTTGAAACCTAGTCCAAATAAAGTTAAAGCAGTCAAAGATTTTCCGACTCCCAAAACAGTCCATCAGCTCCGCCAATTTCTTGGCCTCATAAGTTACTTTCGAAAATTTATTAGGAATTGTGCCCTCCTTTCTAGCCCGCTTACAAAACTGCTGAAAAAAGATAGTTTATGGGTATGGGACGAACAAGAGAAAAAAGCTTTTTCAGTTTTAAAAGAAAGCTTAACTTCTGACGATGTTCTAACATTATTTGATCCCAGTAAAGAATGTGTTTTGTATACTGACGCAAGCAGAGACGGAATTGCTGGCATTTTGATGCAAGTTACCGATAATGGAGAAAAACCCATTCATTATTATAGTCGTCAAACTACCTTAGACGAAAAAAAATATCATTCGTTTGAGCTTGAATTGTTGGCCATCGTTCAATCTTTCAAAAAGTTCAGACATTATCTTTTGGGCACGTGTTTTCGAGTTGTTACCGATTGTAACGCTGTACGTCATGCGTTAACAAAGAAAGAGATCATTCCACGAATTTCACGTTGGGTTCTTGATACTCAAGAATTTTCTTATAATATCATTCATCGAGAAGGAACCCGCATGCAGCATGTGGATGCCTTGAGTAGAAACCCATTAGATTCTGGACAGAAATCAGAAACTGAAATAGTCATGTCTATCACTGAGGCCGACTGGCTTCTTTCTGTTCAGCTCCAAGATCCAAAGTTAGTTGAAATAAAACGAGTCTTAGAGTCAGGGGAGATAGATGACCATAAAGATATATTTTCGAAATATGAGTTGCTTGGGAACAAAGTATATAGGCGCACAAACCAAGGTCGTCGTTGGGTAGTTCCAAAAAAGTGTATATGGCAAATAATAAAATGTAACCACGACGACCTAGGTCATTTTGCAGTTGACAAAACGATTGAAAGAATATCTAACAGTTACTGGTTTGCTAGAATGCGACATATTGTAAAAAAATACATAAAAAACTGCATAAGCTGCATTTATTATAAAAAAACAAGCGGACCTAAGGAGGGTGAGTTGTATCCACTCCCAAAACATGCCCAACCTTTCCATACGTTGCATTTGGACCATCTCGGCCCCTTTATAGAGACCCAAAATAATAATAAATATTTGTTGGTCACAGTAGACGCATTTACGAAATTCGTCTTTGTTTCTCCGGTTTCTAACACGGATAGTAATAATGTTATTAGCGAACTAGAAAACATTTTCAAAACATTCGGTAACCCTCGTAGATTAATTACGGACGCCGGATCTGCCTTTACGTCAAAAGTCTTTAAAGATTTTTGTATAAGTAAAAATATTAGACTACATACAATTGCCACGGGTATGCCGAGATCAAATGGACAGGTTGAACGGTTTAATAAAACAATTCTGGATGCAATGAAAACTATGGGTGCAAATTTAGACGAGGATCGTTGGGATAGTTGTATAACACCGCTACAACAATCTATCAATAGTACCTACCATAAGACCATCAAAGCCGTTCCATGTGAAGTAATGTTTGGGTACAGATTACGTACAGACAGTGACAGCCTTAGTCCAGAGCCTGACTTAGAGTCTGAATACCCCATAGATGTAACCAAGCTACGTGAAATTGCCAATAAGAATATAAAGGATAGTTCAATAGTGCAGAAAGAACGATTTGATCGTCATCGGATCAAAGCTAGAAAATATTGCACGGGAGATCTTGTCTTGGTCAAAATACAAAGCCAAACGAATGATGGACGCAGCAGGAAATTATTACCAGCATTCAAGGGCCCATTTCAAATAATCAAATGTCTAGATCGCGATAGATATGAAATCAAAGACATGCGAGGAAGTGAAAGAAGCTTTAGAGCTTATCGTGGGGTGGCGGCTGCGGAAAATATTAGGCCATGGATTAAAATTGACGACTGGCGTCTTGATTAAAGGATATATATATCTACATAGGTTTAAAGGTTACAAAGGTGTGTTGGCAAGATAAAATAGAAAACTAATAATGTTTCGTAGTTTTCAGGTTTCAATTCAAATGAGGTTGTTTAAACGATATTTGGTACTGGAGCATCTGGATAAGTCTGATAATGATAACGTTACTTTGCCAGAAACGAATGAGTGTGCTTAAGCAACCGTTTCCTAAGTCTAAAGGAGTAACTGCAGAAGGCGCTATTCGGAAGAAGGAAGTAAACACAGTTGGATAGTCTAAGCATAAAGACTAAACGGAAAATTCAGATGATCCAGTACAAAAGTAACATTTATGTGCAGTCAAATCGGTTAGATGTTTAATTGCGGTTGTAGAATGTTTTCTGTGTGGTTATAATTCCTAAGCCTAAAGGAAGTCACGGAATAGACAGAAATCATTGACGAGCCTAGTGGGAAGTAACTTCAGTCGTGGCGCTGGTCATGATTGGCCGAACATTCTTGAATTATTGTACTGAATAGTGTGTGTTTTCAGATGATCGTGCCTGAGGACATGCACGGCGCAGGAGGGCCGTGTTGGCAACGTCATCTGCGTGAGAACCCCGGGAGGAGGATTTTGACGTTGTCGGCGAAGAAAAATAATATGGCGGCAGCGCCAAGACAATTGATTTAAACTGTGTTCTTAGATTAAAGAAATAATATTTGTGTGCAACCTAGAGTTTAAAATTACCCCTAATAGTTTCAGATTACAATTAGGGTAGTAAAATTACTAGGATTAGAAATTTAAGCTGTGTTGGCTTACTCATTTAAGGTATAGAATGCGCTAATGACCGTTGTTCTTCAGTTAATGTGCCTTTTTACACGTGCTTGGCTTGGAAACCGAGCATTGAGAATACTAATGAGCTAAAGAAAACCTTGCTCGTTGCGAGTTGGCTGCATTTCTTTTGTTAATGAATAATTTCAAATAGTGCTTCTTTAGGTTATGGTTCTGCTATTTTGTGTACCAAATTAGTCTATACTTGAAGGGCCCAGTTCCAGAAGCCCCTTAGACCAAAAATAATACTTTTGGTTTTGACATATTTGACAAAGATGCTCAAAAAACGATCTGGAAATATTTGTATTATGAACCTAGCAAAAATAAAAACACCATGTAATAGAAAAAAAATCGACTTTTATTTTGACGTAAGTAACATGTACTTAGACATTAACATTTTTTAACAATTAAATTTATTTATTTATATTGTTTTTATTTATTTATTTGTTTATTTGGAGCAAATACATTATGAGCATGATACAAATACAACACTGGAAAATAAAACAAGACCTACATATAAACACAAAGATAAACAAGTCTTGTTTATCTATGTGTTTATAAATGTAGGTCTGATGAAAGGGCTGAAAAGCGGTTCGTATTTGCACAGCTTTTGACCCATTTTTTCCAACTTTTTAGTTTTACGTCATGAGTAAAAAATTGATTAAAAGATCGCATCACCTTTCAAGCGATTGGCCATTCTGAGTTTGTTTTGATTTGTTTAGGTTTTTTTGAGCATTTGTGGTCTAGTGGTAAGTAGCACAGCACTGCCTTCCGATTTTAATGTGGTAGGTTAGGTCGTGAGTTAATGGATTTTTCTGTTCGAAAAGAATATGTGAAGCAAAACAACGTGAGGAAACCGGCATGTCGTAGAACCTAAAAAGTTCCAAAACATGTGTCACATTTGAGGCGTACTTTAAATCCTTTCACCCCGCTGGTTCTTAAGAACTTGTGACACGACATGCTCGGTGAGTTAAATGCTCGATGGACACGACTAACAGTAGTAGTAGTAGAAAGTATTTTTTTTTTGTTAGGTGTTTTTTCATTCTATCATTAATAAGAAAAGTGTGTATAAAAATCAACACAAAGTGACATTAAAGTTATATAGAAAATGTTTTATCTCTTTTTTATAAAATTTATTGTTCCGTTGACGAAGATACTTCATCATTGTAAACCTTCCTTTCAGGGAAGTATTTTCATAAAACGGCTACACGGCACCAACTGTCAACCGAGGCATCTGGGACATTAGTCAGTGGAATAAGCAATCGTTCCTGCAACCCCTTTTTAATTATGCAAAATCTTTGCCATTAACCCCCCACTCTCCCCCCAGATGGGCCCGCCGTCTCAGCGGTGTAAAATTATTTACTTGGAAATTATGAAAAATATATAAGACGGATGGCGCCTATCTGTTTCAGTTCCATTCAAATGGGAATTCCCGGTTTTGTCCTCTCCCTCCCCAAAATGGGGTGGGGGGAGCATGGGTATTGCTAAGATTTTGTTGTAGATGCGTTGTTAGCTGAAATGAATGGTAATTGCCTGACTTTGTCCTAGTCACGCACAGATTATTATAATACTCGCCTATAGAAGTACGAGGTCATTCAGAAGTAATTCTTCAATATATAACGGAAAATTAGATGCTAATAGTAGCGCCTTGAACCCTATAATCCATTGGCAAGGTTGCAGGTTATAGGTTTTTAATTGTTTTTTTTTTTTGTTCACTACTTTATTGGGTTATTTTTTTCTTATTATGATGTTTAATTTGGTCCTCAAACATGCCTTATTGCCTTTTTGTTCGCTCAACACTGTTTACATTGTTTAGCTGTGCGCTCAACAATATCAAAACGAGTTCTAGTTAACATAATATATATTCTTTTAATGCTTGTAACGTGTTGTGAGTGCCTAAATAAAAGATACGCCTATTTTATTGTTAACGTATGTCGCGTCTGTTTGTAAAACGTCATAGGTGTATTGTTTATGATTATATATCGGACAGGTGCCTTGATAAAATACCTGGCAAATGAATATCGGTTTTATTTTGTCGTTGATGGATTGTTCCTTGGACAGTCCTTGATGGCAATTTATTTGTAGATTTTATATATTTTGTAGGCTGGAATATTGAAAACGCTTATTCATTGTAAAAGTAACCGAAAGAAACATTATTTAACATACATAATTATCACACCCGTAGGTAATGGGGTGGGGTTAATGGGGTGGGCAGAGCCACAAGTAATGAAAAAAAAACTTACAGCCACTCGATGTGTATGGTAAACCATGGTGACAGGTGATGAGCCCATCGCTCATATAAAATGATCAACAAAATTTAAAAAAAAATGAATAAATTATTTTAATTATGAATTATAATCAGAGTGAATGATGCAATAGAAGTATGAAGCAAATGGAGATCCGTCATTTCTGCCTATACATATGGGAAACAAACGTGACTTTATGTTTGTATGTATGTAGGCATAGCTTCTCTGCTGGAGTGGAAGTAAAGAAAAGCATAGAATGCGTCCAGCTGCTTCTCTCCCCGAGCATGTCGTGAAAGTCGACTAAGGGATAGACCTCTCCAAAATGATGGACCATTTATATGGGCGATGGGTTGATCACTTGTCACCATAATTCATCTTAGGACTTTAAATCAGAAGTGGCTGCAAGTATTCTTATGATTACTTGTGACTCTGCCCACTCCATTACGGATACGGGCGTGATAATAATGTATGTAATCGAAAATGTTAAAATTCAAGTTTCGTTCAACAATGAAAAATCACAAAAGGGCCGAGTACCACTTCAGTTTCCAGCAAATTTCCTGACTAGAAAATTTGCCACAGACAATTCAGCAGTTACTACCGCTGTCGCTTTTGCTTAGTATTCAGTGCACGGCGCCTCTTCCACGGACGTCGCAGGACAAATCACGCGCGCTCCGACCGCTGGCTAAATGAATATTGACATCCAAACGGTGGCTGGCTGAATCTGTAATCACTTGTAATTATCGGGTTTGTGGATTATAATTTTGCTGCTAGATAGATAGATAGATGATTAAGGGATAGTATCCTCTCCAACATGATGAGATACAATAAGCAAGTATTCCCAAGGAGGGTTGACGTCAGGCAGGCGGCCGGTCATAAAACACCTTAGCCAAAACTCTTACACCATGATCCTTGGATCATGCTGTGCCGACCCCACATAGAGTGGGATAACGGCAGTAAGATGATGATGATGATAGATAGATAGATAGATGAACCCTTTATTATGTAGGTATAACAACAAAAAACGAAAACAAGAAAAAACTAAAAACTTAGGTACTAAAAAAACAAAAAGGTAGTAGGAAAAGGGACATCCGGGTATTCACGTCCAATGATAACATTTTCTGATGAGATCATGGACAAGCAAGCTAGTTATTTTTATTGAATACTAGCTGCCGCCCGCGGTTTCGCTCGCGTGGTACCCGGATAAACAATAGTCTATATGTTAATTCAACACATGTACTATGTATATTCTAAGTTTCATTAAAATCCGTTCCGCAGTTTTTGCGTGAAAGAGTAACAAACATCCATACATACAGACTTTCGCGTTTATAATGTTAGTAAGGATTATTTTCGCCTCAATTAAAAATAAAGTTAGTTTTTAAAAAGCTTACTACCATTCCCGTAACCATGTTTATGACATAATTTTTATTATTTTTATTATATATTTATTGCCTCTTCTATGCCGGGTTCGTGGTCCGGTTATGGAACGACATAGTGGGTGGAAACCTTTTCTAAAATCAACAATTTTATTAACAAGTTTGACACCTATTTTCAAAACACTTTCCTTTTACTTATATTAATTTATACTTTGGTGAGTGATAAGAAAAAACGCGATTTCACCAGAATAATAATAAATTATCTATGAACAAAAGGGCCTCGATTTGGTTTTGAAGTATGAAATGAACACGTAATTTCAATCCGAAGTAATCCTATTCTAAAATAGGATGTCTAATCAGCGTTGAAAATCGTTTTAGCTGAGCTTGTATGTACTCGTATATTCGTATCTCTCTGATAAATCTACAAATACGTCTGTCTTAGACGTTGCAATTAAGGTGTGGTGTAAGTAGCTACATTTCATCGCACTCTTCAGGTCGCCACTTGGTCGGTACGTGTTGAGTCACGGTGATGGCTTATTTAGACCCACGAGTTGAGAGATGATGCGAGGCAGACCACGAGACTGAGTTTGTAGGTATTATCAGGGTTACACAGAGCGAGCTGCTAACGTTAAGTGTGTGCCTTAGCGGATTTTCTCATCAAAATCGACGTAGAACTCTATTGTTAGTCCAAGAATTGTGTTTATTCAACAAGAAAATGAAATTTTTTTTTTCTTCGGTTCCTCAAATTGAAAACACGATAAGAGAAAAAACTCTAGATTCAAAAAAATCTTTAAAAATCATGTTTTGAGTAGGTTTTGATCTAGATCTCGAGATATACTATATTTTTAGATGATTTTTACTGTAATAGGTAGGTAATTATTATTTCTTTAGTTGTTAGAACCAGGTTTTTGATTTATTTTGTAGTTTTCTTGTAAATAACAATTATTTGATAAGGCGGGTTATTTGATTTGAATATTTTCCACGGTCTCACCCTGTGTCTTTATTTTATACACTCGAAATTCGTGGCGCTATCTCCTTCGAAATCGGTCTAGACTCTAGACGCGATGGTACGGTAGCCTCTTGACAGCAGACAGCTATAGTTACTGCTACTGTGACTGGCGTGCTAATAGCTGGACTCGCCTCGCTCGCTCTCACGAGTGCAAACTTTGCGTAACTTGCCTTGACTCGCACATAATAGTAACTCTTATGTGGTCACTCGCGAGTAGTTGCACTGCAATAACTGACTTGGCCAGCTCGGATGCTGGCCCAAACTAACCCCGCCTTAAGTATATAGATCTTGTCACTTTCATATGATCATACTTTCATTTCACGATCATAGACGGCTTCGGTGGCGTGGCAGGCGATTGCTCGGCGGAGACGCAAGAGGCGCGGGTTCGACTCGGAAGAAATGTTTGCATGTTCTGTAAATATTTCTTCCGGGTCTGGGTGTTGTGGTGCCATGGTACTCGTAGTTTCTGATACCCACGATACAGGAAATCCTAGTTTCGGGTCAGGACTATGTATGTGACTGTTGGGTGTTATTTATTATTATTTGTTACTTGCCCGCGCCTAATCTTGCAATTCGTGCGTCACTTAACAAAAAGTCAGAGATATTTGCAGAACATGCAAACATTTTCTCCTGCAGCGGGAATGGAACCAGCACCTCTCGCGTCTCAGGCAGGCATTCAAGCTACACTGGTCGGGAAAAGAAGGAATCATCACCTGGAACACTAAAATGTATTAGAATTCCTGTCTTTGTCTTCAATTTTGAATACGCTCGTCATAAGTAAAGCTCATAAAGGGTAAATAGTGGTGTAGTTAACATTTCCTGGTCTAGATCTTTGTTATCAAGTGTCACAGCAGCCATACTTGTTCTATGTCTGGACTTGTCACAAACATATCCTTTGAAGATCTGGCGTGATAAATGTAACACTGCCTATGATTTACGAGCACTTGCTGTTTGGAGACGTTTACACACAAAACACACAACGCGTGTTACCTTTGGATTTTTTTCAAGGATATTGATTACTTATTATTATAATATGACTTCTTCGCTGGACTGGGAGTAAAGAAAAAGCATAGATGCGTCCAGCTGCTTCTCTTCCCGAGCATGTCGTAAAAGTCGACTAAGGGACAGTATCCTTTCCAACATGATGAGATACAATAAGCAAGTATTCCCAAGGAGGGTTGACGTCAGGCAGGCGGCCGGTCATAAAAACATCTTAGCCAAAAGTCTTACAGGCTGTGCTGACCCCACATAGAGTGGGATAAGGATAGGAAGATGATGATGATGATTGATAATATTTGGATTTCACGATATGCCAGACTTTAACTGACTGTTTGGAAAACGAATGATGTAAAAATTTACGATAGAAAAAATTCGCCAGAGATATGATATTGACTCCTTCGAGAGAGGTTTGTGGGAGACCTCGAAAGACCGAGATAGTTGGCGGAGTTTGGGCCCAACTTTGCCCAGCAGTCTCTATCTAATCATGTCACTAGTTCTTTTAAACCAGTGTGGTGGAAAGGTTCCTTTTGTGCAATTGACACATGTCATGTTTTCTTTCAAACTTGTTATGCTTTACGACATGCCGGCTTCCCCACGATATTTACTTTCACATAATTTTATCGAACAGAAAAACCCATCGGTGCACGAACGGATTTGAACCCACGACCTTGGATCGAAAGGCTAGATCACTACCACTAGACCAACTATCTGTCTGCTCAGCAAAGAAAAATAAATTGGCTTTTAAAACTATCGCCTGCTCAAAAGGGAAGGACTATAAAAAAAAATCTCTATTATTTCAGATTTCACGCAGTTCATGGGGGACGTAATGGAGTTACAGGAGTACAAGACAATAGCTGGAGGAACTGAAAGGTAGGTTTTATTAATAAGATCTTAAACATTTTTGTTCTAAAACTTAAAAGAACAGCAACATCTTCGGCAGAATGAACTTAAGTCATTGTAGGGGTGTTTATTTTTTTTTATATCTTCTGAGAGTCTCAGCCTTATGCGACGTTTTATAACCGGATTGTTACCATCCCGGCACAAAAACACCGGTCAAGTGCGAGTCAAATTCGCACAAGAAGATTTCCGTACCATCGTACATGTACATAAATATTTCTTGTATGGGGTGGGGTCATTGGGTGTTTTATATTTCGTTATTGTTGTTATTGCGGCACAAAAAATACACACCCTGTGAAAATTTAAGCTCTCTACCTTTTACGGTTCACGAGATAATATAGCCCGCTGACAGACAGACAGATGGACAGCGGATGCTTAGTAATAGGGTTCCTTTGGCACACTTAGGATACGGAACTCTGAAAGGCAGAGCAAAGTTCTGTCAAAAACGTTTTGTATTTTGTTCCGTCTATTAATAGGGATATTTCTCTGCTGGACTGGGATTTAAAAAAAAAAACATAGAATTCGTCCAGTTGTTTCTCTCCCCGAGCATGTCGTAAAAGTCGACTAAGGGATAGTATCCTCCTCAACATGATGGACCGTCTTTATGGGCGATGGGCTGATCACCTGTCACCATGGTTCACCATATCCATCTTAGAACTTTAAATAAGGAGTGGCTGCAAGTTTTCTTATGACTACTTGTGGCTCTGCCCACCCCATTAGGGATACAGGCGTGATAATATACATACGGACGGCCTCGGTGGCGTGGCGGGCGATTGCTCGGCAGAGACGCAAGAGGCGCGGGTTCGATTCCCGCTGCGGAAGAAATGTTTGCATGATCTGTAAATATTTTTTCCGGGTCTGGGTGTTGTGGTACCATGGTACTCGTAGTTTCTGATACCCACAACACAGGGAATCCTAGTGTGGGATCAGGACTATGTATGTGACAGTTGGGTGTTATTTATTATTATTTATTTATTATACACACTTACATTATTAGGTAGAGTTTGGAGAGTACTGGAGACCCTTTTACATTCAGTAAAACTATTAGGCCACAGCAGAATTGGTAACTTCTGAAACCACATGGCTCTTATGTGAACTTGCCTTAATGCTCCCAAGTAAAATAAAGATAAAATAAGGAAAAGGCAAAAATAACACAAAAGAATAGAATATGTCCATAAATGGGTACGTAAAATGAAACTTCAATCAACATGAAAGCTTCTTAAGTAACATTCACGTGGTGCTTGTCAGAAGAACTTATGCTTAACCTAAATACAAAGGATGGGATATACACAGAATAAATGGTAAGAACATTTAAATGTATCTATCACTTGAAATATTTTTTTATTTAAAGTAGCTGCCACCCCGTTAAAAAGTAGCCTATTATGTTAATCCAGCACAAATGTGCTATGTATATTCAAAGTTTCATTTAAATCCGTTCAGCCGTTTAGGCGTGATTGAGGCACAAACATACAAACATTCTTACAAACTTTCACATTTATAATATAGTTAGGATTAGCAAGCTCTTGGCCTTTAGAAATATTGTATTTAATTTAACTTGGATTTCTTTTTCGTAAAAATTTCATACGGTCGAAACTAACCATTCGGTACATATCTACCAACCTCTAGCTACATCGTTACTATGTACTTTTATAATTAAAGTACTTGTTTATTTTTAGATATAAAATAAATTGATATGAAAAGGAACCGAAAAAAAGATTTCATCATTTGCTAAAAAATAAAAAATCGAGATATCTAGTCGTGTCACCACTGACGCCTACTCCTAAGTGATACAGACCTTGTAATATAAAGAGTGAAACGCCCTCAACTCTGAGCTGACTTTTATCCTGCTTTATTTTTTATGTGAGTGACCTTTGTTATAGTGCAATACTTTATACAAAAGCTAAATGTAAATTTTATCACTCTTTTCTCGGTAACGTGTTTTAAAAAGGTTGTACCTAAACTGATTGATACCTATTAACTGAATATTAAAAGAAATAAACGAAAAATGTACATACATAATACCACGAAAAATCACCTAATTTAATGCAAATAAGGTTTGTACATGTATATTGTATGTTTTAAATATAATAATAATTAGTAATTACAAGAAAACTACAAAATGAATCAAGAAACTAGTTTCAACAACTAAAGAAACAGTTATTACCGATCTATCAAATATTTTGAGCTATCAAATTAAATATCATCTGAAAATATGGTAGTGTTCCAGAGATGTAGATCAAAACATACGCAAAGCATCGACTTTGCAAGACTTTTGTAATCTTGTTTACTACTCATATTTTCTCTTATCCTGTGATCACTTTGAGAAACAAGACTTTTTTTCTATTTCAATAAACACATTTTACTAACCAACAACAGAGTTCATCGTACATCGAATTTGGTGAGCAAAATCTATTGCAATACAAGTTTCCGTTTCCAATACAAGTTCCCAATTATCGATCCCTAGTTTATTTATTTATTTGTTTGTTTGGAGCAAATACACTATGCGCATGATACAAATACAACACTGTAAAATGCTATAGTAAAAACAGTGTCGCAGGACTATGGAAAATTAAACAGTCAAACAAACAAACAAAGTCTAGTTTTAGAAAAAAGGCTAAATTACAAATAAGCATGCAAAGTTGTGCTTTCTAGTCTTCGGATGTTTTCATAAATCACCTTATGATTATCCGTAAGTCGAGGTAACCAACGGTAGCTAAGCATGCGGTCCCTCAGAGGTTTTGCCGATCATTTATCTTGTTATTCTTTTTTTTTTGCAAGCCCCAACTCGGGCGTTCCTCAAAGTGCAATATCATCAAATCACTGAAGAAGTTCCATGATTTCGATAAGGGTTTGCGGGGGGATAAAATATTGCAACCGTAGAGTTTATTTGGAAAAAATGGGCTGGTTTTCATTGTGAGATTAGCGATGTTAGCCATACTGCCTGTTTGGCTTTGACGACCTCGGTGGCGTAGTGGGCGAGTGCTCGGCTGAGACGCAAGTGGTGCAGGTGCGAGTCCTGCTACGGGAGAAATGTTCGTATGTTCTACAAATTATTCTTCCGGGTCTGGGTGTAGCATTATGTATCATTAGTATAAGGCATGGACTTACAAAAAAAAGCATATAAGTATTCTATCAGCTATCTGGTTCCCACAGTACAAGCTTTGCTTAGTTTGGGGGCTAGATGGCACTGGGTAAAATGTCTTAAATTTTTTTATATTTGAATTTTTCAAATAGAAACTGATCGTAACAAATATACTAATCACACCACTGATCAGACATTTAAACATGACACAAACATGTAGGTATTTCTGAAAGACTGCGTTTTGGAAATGAAATCTCCTGTCAGCGCCAATTGCTCCCTCCATCAACCTGATATTGCTCTCTGCTTTAATTTAAACGCTCCACATTGTATTTTATAACTTGCATTTCACCGCAGTCTTAGATAGACTGCACACCTAGGTAGTGGTGCCCTCATCAAAGAAAAAATATTTACAATTAATCTTACTTATATTATAAATGCGAAAGTTTGTGAGTTTGGATGTTTGGATGTTTGTGCCTTAATCACGCCTAAACGGCTGAACGGATTTGAATGAAACTTGGAATATACATAGTACATGTACTGGATTAACATATAGGCTATTTTTTATCCGGGTACCATGCGAGTGGAGCCGCGGGCGGCAGCTAGTTGGAGATAAAAAGGTAAAATGATGAGACTAGCACAGGAACGCGATGGATAGCACAAACAGAGGTAGACCTATGCCCAACAGTGGGTAAAGTCGGGTTGTAGATGATGATGATGATGATGATAAAAAAATCGAATGATTGTATCCTTAAGACCAGCTGCTGAAGTAGGTATATTAAATACGGAGAATACTTATAGTGTTGGTTTTTAGGGTTTCGTACCCGAAGGGTGCCAACAGAACCCTATTACTAAGCCTTCGCTGTCCGTTCATCCATCCATCCGTTCGTTTGTCCGACGACCGAAGATTTGAAATTTTCAGAAAGTTGTGTATTTTTACAGCCGCTCTAACAACAAATAAAATAATTAAAGAGGACCCGATGCAAGGAACATTTATGTAGGTTCATGTACGATGGTACGGAACCCTTCGTGTGCGAAATCGACTCGCGCTTGACCAGTTTTATTTTTACTATCGCTTTTCCATTGGTGTACAGTGGACAGCCGCCCTTACACTAAGGAGTAGCGTATTGCCGAGTCACTCACGACGTATTTCATGGTACGTCGACTCGCGAAATGATATTGTTGGGTATAATAATATGATTTGAGCGTAACATATGCTCGGAGATTATGTGGTGGGAATTGGATACCTAGTAGTTTGGCTTGTATAGATGGTTCATCGTGTTGGACAGAATGCTATCCTTTAGTCGACTTTGACGACATGCTCGGGGAGAGGAGCATGGGCTGATTTTATTTAAGTTGTCTTGTTCCTTGGTCAACTTGCCATACTTACTTTGAGATATAATATGTCCTGAACATTTTACAAATTGCTTCAAAGACATGATGGTGCTACGCCGTAGTAACAGCTACGCTCGTAGCAATCAAAGGACATGGGATGCACTTTTTAAATTAAAACTAGTAGTTAATGACTTTCAGTCCATAAAACTGTTACTGTGACTTTATTATCAATTGAAATAACAAATATTACTATAATTTAAGACGACAAATTTAACTTCAGGAAAATGTACAACAGACTTAAAAACGGCTTTGTATTTAAATATGTAATAGTTTTTTTCCAAATACAATTTTTTTCTTGATGTTTTAATCGTATGGAATATCCCGCGAACAAAAAACACTCAACCTAATTGATTCATGACCTTTACAGTAAAGCTGTCCGTAAATATGTCCTGTTATTATTACGTAATCGGCCCACCTGTTCACGCGAGCGTGTATTGCGCCGCGAGCGAGGGCTTGAAAGGTGAATCCTTCACGCTGTTTCAAACGGGGTCGCCAGCTCGCTCGCTTTTTTGAGAGCTGCAGGCTAGGGCCTCGGGGGTGTGTCCAGTAGCCCTGGCATTTACTCACAAGGACTGTAATTCCCCGGATCTATAGGCACAGCCTTGTGTCTTCCTGGCTTTCAGGAAGCTCCTAAGCTCCGCTGGCCAAGTCAGTGGTGGAAAGTCATGCCACGGTTTCGCATCGACTTTGAAAGTGATATTAGACTGTCACTTTCTTTGGCGGCGTCGCTCGAAATGTACTGAATCGTGTGTGTCGTCCAACTGCGCGGATTGGCAAATCGCCCTGCCTCGCTCGAAATCTGCGCGTCTTGCTCATTATTGACGGAAATCATGCGGTTCGGCCTTGTGTATAAAGTGCCTTATCCTTTGAATATTATAAATGTTCAAGTTGGTCTGGATGTTTGGATATTTATGATTCAATCACGCAACAGCTGCACCGTTTGGATGAAACTGGAAATCATCCATTTCTGTAATTTATGCAGTACTTCCACACAAAAGACAATGGTCAATACGTGCGAAGCTCGCCGTTTACTCGAGTGAATCTGCGGGTTTCCTCATGATGTTTTCCTTCACCGCTTTTAACATATACAGCGGATATATTTTTCGAAATGTAAATTCCATTAGTACATGGCCGGAAAGTCAGGAAAACGAGGTAATCTCACTAGGCCAATATGGCTCCGTTGCCCACATAACTTTCAAAACATTGTTTTTCAACATTGTTAGTCAAACAGACTCTATTTCCGCTTTTATGCATACTTACCAGTGAAATGCCCCTCGACTTTGTCCGCGTTGAGTTTTTTTATGCAAACTTCATCTTACCGCTGCATCATCTATGCGTTGAATTTCGGAAGTTCATTTCATAGTGCTAGTACTATCATACCATATCAGGAATATACTCTCCAAAGTTTGTACGTAAAACTTATCAATCAGTCAGTAAATAACGCAAGAGTTTCTTATAGGCATATACTTAGATTATAGGCGCTATATTTGTTTATTATAAGCTTTAATTGCTCCACCTGTCCTGTGTATCGATGCGGGTAGTTCGACAAAGCGTGCATTACACGCCCGGCGCGCACTCTGCTCAAGCGTTAGACGTGTCCGTGCGATGGTGCTATTCTTGTAAGGGATGGACGCTGTATATAGCCAGCTATATTAAATCCTAGGCTTGATGTCCTTGTCATCTGGGTAAGGGTGTAAGTCATAAAGTCTACAACTACTTTGTCATTGTGCTGAAAATGTTTAGGTGTACCCTGAATTTCCGAGCTCAGCTCAGCTAAGCTCCATGTATCAGTTTTGTTTAGTGTTGAAATAGGTAATAGCGGGAATACCTAAATAAAGTCGCAGTAGACGCGTGCGTCGCGGTGAACTCCCGATCGGGGAATGGCAGCTGCAGTGCGCTAGCGGGTGCGCGGGCGCGGGGAAATGGCCGTCTCCCCCCTCCACCCTTGAATTTTTTCGAACAGAAAAATCTTCATTACGACAGGATTCTTACTTAGGATTCTTACTCACAACCTTAATCAAGGTACTGAAATTGCGGTCACGGACCAGAAAACGAAGTGTAAGACCACCCTACCTGATGAACTGATGATTTTGTAAAGGTTGCTTGTGATTCTTTGAAGCATATTGCTTCACAAATTAAGAACCATATATATCTGATTCTGATTTTGCTTTCGTAGAGGGGGTCTAGCTCCAGCAGGGCTCTATGAAACAAGGCATTTTAGCATAGCGTGCGTATTCATAGAGTTATCTATACAGCGTATAGGTGACAATTGTGTGAAGAAGTTCAGTTTATGCTTTGAACCACACCACTAAAGCAGTACATTCATCATCCACATTATGTTTGGTCAATCTGCGTGTTAATTTGACTTGGATTACGGAGACAGATTCCTCATAAATTGATTCCCCATAACTTCAATGTGGGCCGCAATTACCTTCAGCTAAACAACATCACCGTTCTTTGAGGCGACGTTGTTTAAGCACTGATAGTAATAGAAGATAATCTAAAAAATATTGTACCAAGATTGTTGTATATTACGGTAGTAAAATTCAGAAAATTTAACAAGTATTTTATATAGTCTGTTCTATTAAGCTGAGCAGCATATTTTGGTAACATAGAAGTTACATCTGCCATATCAGTTTTTTTGCCACATGATGATGATAATTTTGTACAGTTTTATTCTATGACGCTTTCGTTATCTAGACGAATCCAATGACACCTTATTTAACAAAATCTGCCCAGCCGTTTCGACTAGAGAGGCAGCCAAAGGATTAAATTGAAATGGCTTCTTACAGCCGCTATATTAGATTTTATGACAGTTCATATAGCCTACACTCTCGTTATCCAGACAAATCTAACGACACCTCATTTGTCAAAGTTCGTTCAGCCGTTTGGACTACAGCTTCAGCCAGAGGAAGCCAATAATCATACATACAAAACAAACACAAAACAAACACAAAACAAACTATTGACAATATTTAATTTTGCTTTTTGTATGCATGGATGTTTGTTACTCTTTCAAGCAAAAACTACTGAATGGATTTTAATGAAACTTGGAAAATACATAGTACCTAGGTACATGTGTTGGATTAACATATAGGCTATTTTTACACCACTATTTTTACCCACAAATTAGATAATTTCCTTGAATTGCAAAAACAAATTGGTTCCGGCTAGAACCGCTTCAGTTCAAGATAAATAAACCTAACCGTCATTCCGTCTAATAGCTTATCGATACCAAGATGACAGTGCCAAGTTTATCGCCAGTGTAACTGTGCTTACGCCGCACCTAATCAGTGCTAGGGTGTGATTGGTGCCCAGGTAATTCCACCGGCCGCTCGCTACCTGATTGGATATCGACCCGCTGCAGTCTTGCTATAGTTTCTGTTATTGATGGACGCGTTAAAAAGACTACGTAGCTGATTATTTTTATCGCGGCTAGGAATAAAATACGAGGTCGGAGAGAATTATTTCTCTGCTGGACTGGGAATAAAGAAAAATGCATCCAGCTGTCGTAAAATTCGACTAAGGCTCAAAGTTTGATGAGGTTGTTTTTTCATCTAGTATTACTAGTAGGTAGGTTACGCCCTATCCACTCTAAAACACAGTAATTGCAGCACCATTCAAAGTTCCACAATCGCACAACTCAGCCTCTACGAACTCCTTATTCCAGTAACTTGCGAAAGCAACAAGGAAATAAATTGCAGCGCCGCCGAATGGGCGTCTCACCGGAACTTGTCAAAGCCATCTTGGACTTGCGAGGGAAGGGCCCTCGACAACTTATTTATGAGTGAACTTCCGCGCTCGACTGTACTTTGTGTGGGAATGAATCAGGGATAGTTTAGGACGCTTTGCGTTTGTGGAATTCGTTTAGGGAGTTTTGATTCTGAGTTATTGTATACAGCCTCATTTTGCAGTGTATTTTGTGTTTGTGTTTGTTATGTGTTTTAAGGTTTTCAAAGCTACTTTAAACTTGCAAGGTAAGGGCCCTCGAAAACTTATTTATGAGTGAACTTCCGTGCTTGACTGTACTTTGTGAGGGAATGAAACAGGGATAGTTTTGGACGCTTTGCATTTGTGGAACGTGCTTAAGAAGTTTTGATTTGAAGTTATTGTTTACAGCCTCATTTTATAGTGTATATTGTGTTGTTTGCGTGTGTTTTTTAGGTTTTCGAAGCAATCTTGGACTCAAGGACCAAGTTAATCCAATACTATGTATGTATTTTAAAAAAGTATATTAGTATTCTATCAGCTATCTGGTTTCCATAGTACAAGCTTTGCTTAGTTTGGGGCTACATGGCGCTGTGTGAAATGTCCACAAGTATTTACTTATTTATTTAAGTCTACAGAGTTTTGAGGCTGTCTACCGTTCTTAATAATTATTATTATCTGCTTATTGCTAATATCTCTCTGTAATCGTATTTTTTGTTACTAAAACACTCAAAACCATTTTTGTAAACGTTTTTGCCTCAACAGCTTGCCCTAGCAAAGCTATAATTCTGAGAGCAACATCCATCAGCTGGCAAGTCGGGGGTTATCGAGTCTGCATCGGAAGTGTGTCCGATAAATAAATAAATATTCACAGAAGTACCGGCGCAGGGAAAACTGCGGGACTGGGAGTGAAGAAAAACCAACTGCGTCCAGTTGCTTCTCTCCCCGAGCATGTCGTAAAAGTCGACTAAGGGATATCCTCTTCAAAATGATAGACCATCTATATGGGCGATGGGCTGATCACTTGTCACCATGGTTCACCATATCCATCTTGGGACTTTGAATCAGGAGTGGCTTTAAGTTTTTTTATGATTGCTTGTGGCTCTGCTACTTTATTAGGAATACCAGGCGTGTATGTATTGTTATAAATATTTGTTTCCCATTCATTTTAAACCTTAATTTTATTTTCCAGAATATGAGCCACGTAATAGAACTATGTGTTTAATGTTAAATGTCACGTTAGGAGCCTAACCCCCGAATACTCAAATGCATCTCAAAGTTGAGCACGCCTCAAATGACGATTTTTTGACAGATTTTCATCAGAAACTGTCAAACAACCGTGAGTTGAGATGTGCTCAACTCTGAGTCGCGTTTGAGTATTCGGGGGTAAATCACTTGCACCTACGTAGGTACCTACATGTAGTTCCGTAAAATAAAAAGCGATACGCGTCCTCATTAAACAAAACCTGTCGGGCGACTGTAGCTGTAGGGGAACACAGAAGTCGCGCGTGTCGCCGTTCCTCGAGCATCGACATTTCCCGCGACAGGTAGATTGGCAGGCGAAGCCCCCTGCGATGTCGCGCGACACGTAGAATTATTTTGGGCGACAGTGTCGCGAGACTGATGTCTCCTAGTGGAAACGGGGCATTAATATTTCTTGCGACAGTGCCCACGACATCTTGGAGCGGGGACCGCCCCGGTAATGCTGGCTCAGAAAGTTTCAATTGAAATGCCACTGATAACAAATACGACGGGGTTGGTATTATGAAATAAATATTAAAGTTTCTTATTTCACTGACTGACTGTCAAACTTAAACAGATTTCAGTATAATTCATTTTTATTATAGTACACCTCCTCAGTTGAAATGTGTAGAGAATGAGAGAAACATCTTTGATGGTTTGAAATAATTGTGCTTATAAACTGCAGCATAATCTAGCAAAAGGCCTAAACCGACAAGCGTGCATGAAGAATGTAATGAGAGTGAATGAAGCGAAAGAACTGTCAGAATCGTAGCAAATGGAGATCCGTGATTCTGCCTACCCCTATGGGAGACAGGCTTAATTTTATTATTTTTTCTGCCGCTGATTTACACAAAATTACGCCTTTGTATTTTTATGTTCATAATGTGGCACGGGTTCGAGTTCCGCTACGGGAGAAATGTTTGTATGTTCTGCAAATATATTTTCCGGGTCTGGGTGTTGTAGTATTATGTATTAAGTACCTATGTATTTACAAAAAAAAGTATACAAGTATTCTATCAGCCATCTGGTCACTATAGTACAAGCTTTACTTAGTTTGGGGCTGTGTGAAATGTCTACAAATATTTATTTATTTATTTAAAAAAGGATTTGTTTCGGAAAACTATTATGACATAAGTGTACAATTAGCTACGAGTATCTATGACCTTACATTATGGGGATTTTAATTAAAAATTGTCGGAAATTATTCCGACAAACGTTTTGACGGTGACAGCCAGTGTGTAGCGCGCATTAATTAATGTATGGTGCTATGTTGCAGTCCATAAACGAATTGTGGATGTTGTCAACAGATTGAACCTCTTTGGATACTTGAGACGTAAAATCACGCCTGTTTCCCTGAGGATATACATTTGCTACGGTCCTGACATACTTCATTCGCTTCATTGACTCTCATAACATAATTGGATAGATACCTACTTATTTTTATGTAGAAAAAAAAACATTACTTTTACAAAAAAAACAATATAACGTAAGTTTTTCAGATCGTTCTATATGTATGTATGTATGTTCGTATGAGCTAGCGGCCAACTCTAGTGACGGAGTTTTTAGGCCGCCTAAAGGCCTCCGTCATGGCTTAACGACTTAAAAGCCGGGACCGACTGTTTAACGTGCCCTCCGAAGCACGGAAGATCGTTCTGAAAAAGTATGACATAATTTCTGGCACTTAAAGAAATGCTTTTATTTTACTTCACTATAATAAGTGAAAATGCAAATGAATTTAAATATCGTTCTTAAAAACACCTTGCAGTCTTGACGTTTTCAAGAAAGCAGTTTATCCTCCTTATAAATCATTTTATAGGACTAGCACCACATCTCCTATGACTTATTTGTTTGAAGACTCAACAAGGACTGGCCTCCATTTTAACTATCTCCGTCGTCGTTAGCAACAATGACCTTGGAAGGCAACGCATTTCCGGCGACCGATAATTTGAAAGACTAAAATAAGAATAAAAGTGACAACAGAAAGTCTATTGAGTACGTATTCATGAAACTTTTGAAATTCTAAAGAATATTGTACACAAAATATAACATAATATATTTTTAGGCCTTTAGGCGGCCTAAAAATTCCGTCACGCTGCTGGCCACTAGCTCATACGAACTTAACTTAACATAATAAAATAAATTTTAAAATTAGAAATCATGACAACGTTAAACAGGTTTATGTTATTTCAGCGTTTGTTAACATTTAATCAGATTTCAAACAGTCACTGCAACATATCGGAGCGAATTTTAACCATAGTTTATAGCACACTGCTGATGGAAAATTATTGATGTGCTTTCGTGAAAAGTAATCATCAATAATTTTGCGGTTGTTGCGGATGACGTATCGTTCACTGATATTAAATTACAGTGGTTTTGATGGTAGGCCTCACTTGCAGGTACCCAATTAATGCACATAATTATCTAGACTGGTTTCAACGCTTGTAAAATTATATTCAATTATTTTAGTACTTGTTTGGTACAGAATCAATGAAATTAAAATAAGAGAACACTTATAAGAATTCAGACTGAAAACAAGGTGAGAAAATAGAACAAGCTTTTAATAACTTCTTTCTGTCTGTCTTTTATCACGCCCGTATCCCTAATGGTGTGGGTAGAGCTACAAGTAATCATAAGAAAACATGCAGCCACTCACTCAGTAGCGGCATCACGCCGACGCAACGCACCGTGTGGACAGGCCACACGGTGCGTTGCGTCGGCGTTGCGTCGACATCGCGCTGTCGTTGCGTCGATTTACATACTATAACTATAGTGTACACATGATGCGCTATGTCGACGCAAAGCACACACGACTCACTGCAGTCCCCGAGACAAAGCAGTACTGGGAGTAGGTACGTCATTGCGATACTGGAGCGCCAGCGCTCAGTTTTTTTGTGCATTGATAGGGAGGTTTACAAAATGCTCGTCGCAACTGCGTCGACGAAAAGATACGACTGCGTCGTAGCAACGCTGCGACGACGCACCGCCTGTGTGGACAGGCCCTCACGCGGCGCTTCTGACGCCTGCTTCGTTTATCTCTAAAAGAGTATTAAAAACCAACAAGTAAATTGACAGTGGATGTCAACAAGCAAACACAACGTGAACCCCGCTCAGAATAATGAAAAACACATAAATAACAAACTAATCCGGCCGGCGGTGGCCGAATGCGGCGTTAATTAAACAAATTAGTTCTCAGTTCGGCGTGTGTATGTTACGTTCAAACTACGAAAATAGGTGAGTTAAAAAGTTACTAAGCTTTTAACGTACTTAGGTATATTTTTTACGGCAAGTATTTTAGTTTTTAGGTCCTAAAATTGATGTATTTTTCGTGAAACTATTGCTGAACTCAACAAATAAACAATATTTGTAAAAATATTTTTGAAGAATGTTTAAACTAATTTTACTAGAAACTTTATTGCTAAATATACAGCTGTGGGTTTTGGGTGATTAAACAGCTTTTGGCACGAGGTTAAAAATACTTTTTTTGAGGTAAACTTGTGAAAACTATAATAAATAACTGGTAAAAAAAACTTTAAAACTTTTTTGTTTACTTGAATTTTCTTTTCGCCGACCGCCCGCGCCATAAGTGTCGCCGAAAGGACGCTTACCACCGGAAAAAAAAACAGATTGGCGTCAAAATTAGACTTGCTTTCTTTCTAAATACTTCGTGAAACTTTTCCCCTGATGTAAGTATATATAAGTTTACTTTAGATCGTTAAGTTTCTCATATTTTATTCTTGACGTTTGTGGTCATAGCTATTGATGGAACATTGACAAAACGTACGCTTTCAACAACTCCCGCGACACACAATCTGGCGACGAATCCAAACTTTTCGAAAAGCACGAAGCACAGACTAGGGTAGGTACAGACTTGGTACGTGAGTAATTTACTAATGCATCCAGACGTCGCGCACTTTCGTTTCGCATTGGTAAATGAAACGCGGGGAGCTAGCGTGGTGATGGGCGGAGCGGGGAGCGACGCGTTATCTATAGAGATATTATACACATATATATCATACACTTTATTATCACGCCCGTGTTCCTAATAGGGTGGGCAGAACCACAAGTAACCATAAGAATACTTGCAATCACTTCTGATTCAAGTTTATAAGCTGGAGCTCTGCCTACCCCTATGGGAATATATGTACCTATAAGCCGGAGAGTGACTTTGTCCATCTATCTGTCCGTCATATTACAGCTGCTTAACTCGGCAACTACGAAAGCTAAATGGACATGAAAGAAATAGATTAAGATATCGCCTAAGATCGCCTACCCACTTATTTTATTGCTAAATTGGTAAACAGCGATGTATAGGAATAACATGTCAAACAGTGTTAATCTAGTGGTCATTTTTTTAAGTTGTTAATTTTATAATTTAAAATAACTACCTACCTAGATATTTACAACAAATTAAAAATTATGAATAAAAGAAAAAAAGGGTGATTTGGAGATTGAATGGGATATCATTTTAAAGTTTTGCATTATAAATACATATTTTTTTAAAATGCATGCTTTTTGCGCCATGAAAAATAGTATATCTAGTACTCTATTCTGTATAATCGTTCTTACCGGTCTTGTTTATTAGTTGTCATCTATATTGTTTCTTTTTCACTCCTCCTTATCACATAATGTATCTTTTATTCATCCGCTTACTAACTCGCTAGATTTCTCCCACCACGTCCGCTCCACAACGAGTTAGCGCCTCGGCCGATGGAATGCACCCCTGCATCATATGCGCAGCTTTCATTACAGATATTAAAAACTATGTAACAGACATCCGATTAATGAACGGTTGAGAGTTCTCGTCTCGAGAGCGGAATTGCAAAGTTTTTTGCAACTTTTAATATATTTTCTTACTGCTATTTTTTGTAGGTACGAGTACTTTTGTAATAAGATTAATAGATTACTTATGTCTCTAATTCCTTCGAACCAAAATCTGTCTATCTAGTCGTGTTACTAGCTCTTTCTAACCGGTTTAATGAAAGTTTCAAACGCTCCTTTCGTACACTCGACACATGTTTTTCGAACTTTTTAGGTTCTACGTCATGCCAGTTTGTCTCACGATATTCGAGCACTGGTATAGCGCACACGAATCACTGTGGTGCAGTGATCGGAACCACTAGGCTAGATCAGTGCTCAAGCACTATATTTCAATATTTTTTTTTAATTACTTCTTTAAAATACATACTATTACAACACCGAAATAAATAGACCCGAAACTCAGACCAAATAAAAAGAGTCTTCTTTTTATTTGGTCTGTGACCCGAAATAAATATTTTCAGAATATCGTCTCTTGCGTACAGCGGAGCACTCGCCGGCCACCGAAGTCGTCGAAATATATTATACTGAAAATAATAATTCAAAAGAAATACCTCGCAAGAGGCGTTTCTTAAAGCATTTTCTTAGTAACTTTGTATTTACAATATATTCTCAATAGGATTGAGAAAAAACGTGAAAATATCTAAACGGTCTAGTTCACTTCAGTTCCGACGCTAGAGAGTCTTTGAACACAACTCGAAAACTAGAAGTTACTTTTTGTTATACTATTTTTTCGGCAGTTGATTTTTACTTATAAAAAGAGTACAGCTGATAAGTAAGCGCATCACTTCAGAACGACTACATCTATTTTGCTAATTCTTTGTTTGTTGTATTTGTAATTATCAGGATAAACCTTTTATATGAAAGAACATTTTTGGGAAATCGAACAAAAAGTATAAAATTTTGGTTAAAAAAATCTCCATATAAAAAGTGATTGAGTGTGTGTGACTATTAGGCAATTTATTCTTATGTTTCTTTTAGCGTCGAAATCCCCTCAAACATTTTTTATATTAAAGGTTACTCTCAAGTACAGTCACCATTAGAACTAAACTGTGATTAAACAAAGTTTCAAAAGTATTTTATGAAAAAAAAAACTAGTCCAGTTGATATTTTTTTAAATAAAAGTTCGAGACTTAAAGAAATGAGTAATGTTTTCATGAAAATATAATATTAATTTCGCCCACCTATTATGAGCGATGGGCTGATCACCTGTCACCATGGTTCACCATATCCATCTTTGGACTAAAAAATCAGAAGTGGCTGCAAGTTTTTTTATGTTTACTTGTGGCTCTGCCCACCCCATTAGGGATACAGGCGTAATAATATGGTATGGTGTGGTATTTTCAGTAATTTATTCTGAAAAACTCATCAACTTTTGATACTGACTGTACACTGCTCTTCAAACTGTCGAGGTCGATAAGGTTACGTAAGTACTGTGTTATCTTAGCCTCTGCTCAGAGTATGACTAGAAATAAAACTCGATACATAAATTTACTTCTTCAGAGACGGCCTTAGTGGCGTGGCGAGTGAGTGCTCACCTGAGACGCAAGAGGCGCGGGTTCGATTCCCGCTACAGGAGAAATGTTTGTGTGTTCTACAAATATTTCTTTCGTGTCTGGGTGTTGTAAGACATATTAATAATGTATTCAATCAGCCATCTGGTTACCATAGTTAAGCTTTGCTTAGGGGTTCAATGCGCTGTGTGAAAATGTTCCCAAAATCCATACTAATACAATAAACGCAAAAGTTTGTATGTATGGATGTTTGTTACTCTTTCACACAAAAACTACTGAATGGATTTGAATGAAACTTGGAATATACATCTATACTATAATATAATATTATAAAGAAGAAAGATTTTTTTTGTAACGAATAGGCTCCGAAACTACTCGACTGATTTCAAAAATTCTTTCACCAATAGAAAGCTACATTATCAGGTATAGGCTATAATAAATTTTCAAAAAAATTAGGGATCCGTAAGAAAATTGCATTATAGTAACCCAAGGTAGAAAACCCAAAATAGTTTTTGGCGTGCGCTGCGAAAACTATTGATTATAGAACAAAATAATGTACTACACGCGTACAAAGTCGCGGGCAACAGCTAGTATCCAATAAATATACATGTGCTGGATTAACATTATAGGCCATTTTTATCCGGGTACCACGAGAGCGAAGCCACGGGCGACACCTAGTATACTATGTTCATTAGTGGTACCAATCAAGTTACGTTTCTATGTCTAGTCATTATTCTACGGTGTCAGATGGGCCTTGCAACGCCTCTTTATGATTTTATTCCATTACGTCGAGGTTGTACATGACGCTTTACGTCCGAGGCTGGGCTGTCGTTACCCTAACTTATTACTGCAGGTAGCCTTATGTAACTTCAACCCTGTAAAATGAACTCTATGACAATGCGTTTAAGGTGCTATATGACAGAGCTGAGGTCTGAATATCGTGATTTTGAAAAATGGTAATGCAGCAATTATCGATGATATAATTTTTAATCAGCGAAAATATTCGGATTGAAAACTGCTAAGTTCTTGTTCATCATGATCAGTTGCATCACATCTATTTAAATATTTTTATATTTATTTGTGGACATGTCACACAGCGCCATCTAGCTCCAAACTAAGCAAAGCTTGTACTATGAGCACACAAGATGGCTGATAGAATACTTATATACTTTTTTTGTAAATACATACTTACTCGTATACTTATAATACGTAATACTACAAACCCAGACGCGGAAGAAATATTTGCAGACCATACAATCATTTCTCTCGTAGCGGGAATCGAACCCGCGCCTCTTGCGTCTCAGCCTAGCACTCGCCCGCCACACCACCGATGTCGTCATATTAGACCTAACTTAAATTAGTGCTTGTATCTTGATTATGAACTCAAATTATGATAATTATGACTGTCTACTCTGTCCTATTAAATATTATTTATTATCAATATGTATTTTATTTTACCACAAAAAAGAATAAAGCACACCATGTTAGAGCTAGAAGTCACTTTATCCTCATTAATTGTGTAAAGGCTTTGTGTGTGAAGAAATTTGAGTACATATCTGATGATGCGGTGTCGGTAAAGTGTAGTACAAAAGCGTTTCACAGAAAACTGAGAGAATAACCTACCTGCCATGCTCACAGACAACAGTATCGAGTAGCAAAGCGTTATGAAAAGGGTTTTCGATATAAAATGTCATTATTTACATAAATATTTACTTCGAAAAGTTACGGTGGTCTTTGAATGAAACCATAATATTATCTAGACGGCTTTTTTATGACACTAATAGAAAGCCCCGTGATTTTGTTCACCTGTTCGACTAAGTTCAACCAGTTAAACTAATTGCACCAAAATATTCTAGTTATATAACTTTAATATTTTTTTGTAAATGTTACTTTTTGGACAACATTTATCCTATTAGTTCAACTTTCCATTTTTCAATTACAAAGAAAGCCATAATAGTTCTTAATACACGGAAGGACAAAGGCTACATTTTTTGCGTTGAGTTTTTATCATACCTACAAAAATCATCTTTGGGAATCTTTTTTTAGTTCCACTACACCATCCAAAGGTGTTCAAATCCAGTCATGTACAAATGGATTTTTCTGTGTGAAAAATGTATGTACGCTATACCAGCATTCTCAAACGGTGAAGAAAAACATCATGAGGAAACCCGCGGCCTAGTCAGCTCCGCACGTGTTGACCATGTCTTTCCTGTGGACAAGGCCAACTAAGCTGAGATAATGGAACAGGTTCTGGGCAAGCCTACTCCATCTTATTTCGTCCCGGGCACTACAGCGTCCCGTTATTGAAGGTAAAAGTTGCCTCCTGGCGCTGTATAAATCATCTACTAGATCCACTACACTTATGAGGAATATACCTAGCTACCCTCCAAGTTTCATGTTTCTAGAACTTATGGCTATGCGTTGATTGTCAGTCAGTCATTAACGAACAAAGTTTTATTAATTTAGATTCAGATAAACTTAAAACAAGTTCATACCCTTGATCTAAGATTCTTGGCTTTGTTTGTAAGTCAAACCAACATGTACTTTAAATAAGTTTTTTGATAATTTCCCAAAGTCTGTGTATAATATTCAATTTAAGCTTAGGCTGTGTTTATAAATTGGGGTAATAAAGCAAGAAAATCACATTGATCAAAACTTTGTCCCGCGCCGGCGGTGACTCGCGCATCTGTGTCCATCGGAGAAGTAGAGACGGCGTATTTCTTGCCTAGCGTGGTTGTGTTCTAATTAATCGTTTTGTAACTAGATGGCGCTGCTCAATATGACCATGTTCTAGATGACTCTTACAGCATGATCCAATGGTCATTCTGTGTGCCGACCTTATATAGAGTGGGATAGGAGCAGGAAGATGATGTTCTAGATGACCATATTGTTCTCCTCATCAGCCACAGTCTGATTTCTGAGCATAGGCCTCCTTTTTTGTAATCTAGATGATGCTGATTGAAACACCAATAATGTGTTTAGTTATTTTTTTAAACCAATAGTTTACTTTTGTAATTAATTTTTCAAAATAAAAAGTACATCGAACAAATTGGCAAAAACAAAGTGAGAAATACTAAATATTAAATTAAGAACTTCCTTTTTGAGGTCTGTTAAGAATAGCTGACTATTTTGTTACACTTTTTTATACATACCATATCACGCCCGCATCCCCAATGGGGTGGGCAGAGCGACAAACATACATAAAAAAAACTTGCAGCCACTTCTGATTTAAACTCCTAAGATGGATATGGTGAACCATGGTGACAGGTGATCAGCCCATCGCCCATATTATGATCCATCATTTTGGACAAAATACTATAATTGTATACCCTTGGTCGCCTTTTACGACATGCTCGGGGAGAAAAGCAGCTGGACGCATTCTATGCTTTTTCTTTACTTCCAGTCCAGCAGAGAATTTATTATACTTTTTTATAGTCATACTAATATTATAAAGAGCAAAGATTTTTTTTTGTTTGTTTGTAAAGAATAGGCTCCGAAACTACTGGACCGATTTCAAAAATTATTTCAACAAAAAAAGCTACATTATCAAGGACTAGTATATAGGCTATAATTTATTTAAAAAAAATTAGAGATCCGTAAGAAAATTGCAATATTGTAACCCAAGGTAGTAAACCCAAAATAATTTTTGGCGTGCGCTGCAAAAACTATTGATTATAGAACAAAATAATGTACTACACGCGTACGAAGTTGCAGGCAACAGCTAGTATATAGATAAGTTCATAGTCAACTCTACATCGCAACAAAAGCTTTCGGAGCTCTACGGCCCAGTCTATATTGAAGTATGCCGCTGCCTCAGCTGTTCGTCTCGTCTCCATTACACTAATTTGTGCGTTTAATCGACGTCCCGAGACGTCCCGGGAGACTCATTTGCTAGCGTTTATCCAGACTTGAGTTTTGCTAAGAACTTGATTTATATCCCGACTTAACCAAAATATCATTACCGCAAACTTGATATTATGCTTACTATAAGTGGTAACTTTTAATTGGCTTTCTGTATGTAAATATGTGCGCTCTGCATGTAACTATTATTTCTCTAATATATTTAAAAAATAAAAATATTTATATCCTCTCCAGTTCTGTATGTTTTGGCACAAAAATGGTACTCGCCGTGCCGATACCCACGGTACAGGTAAACCCAATGTGGTGTCAGGATTATATTTATGACTGTTCTTGGGATATAGTAATTAACGCAAGATACTTCACCCGATCTTCCTATATCAAACATCCTAACTGATTAATGATAAAAATTATCATGATTTACATCCCTATTTTAAGTTTTAACTCACATCCCACCGTGATCCCATCATACTAATTAAACAGAATCAGAGTGAAATAGGTTGAAATTACAGTTTTATTGATCTTAAGTGTTGTATCAGAAGGTTTCGTTCTTGATGGCCGCTTAAGTAAACCCGGCTATTAGCGTTACTTGTTGAATACAGCTAGTGCACTTATCCTTGTGAGCTATAATGTAAATATTTTACTTTGTTGTTATGACCAGCGGCGGTAAGGTCCACTGACAATAGTGACCATGTCTATAAGCTAGTTTGGGGCTAGATGGCGCTCTGTCAAATGTCAACAAATTATTTATTTATATCTAACGAAGAAAAGTGCAACAAGTATTTTTTTGTAACATTTATATTTTTAGATACCTACCTTTTCAACTTTTTGACGTCATCAGAGATAATAATAGATACGCTATAACTTCAGAACTTTATGTATTGGGCGTGATAATATGTATGTATGTTGGTATGTATGAACTAGCTATTTCTTTCAGTGTGTAAAAGAGTGAGAGTATCCTTGCGGGAGTGAACTGGCTTCCTCCTTGATAAGGCCAGCTATTAGCCAGATTGGCGTCTGCGTAACTCTACTAATAGAATAATCTAAGTGCCTACCTAATCAAACTGTCAAAAACTGAGTCCCGATCTTGTAAATTCTGATTACATTGGTCCGTGTTCAGAATACCAAAGCGTTAGATCAAAGACTCCCACTGTATTTATTGATAAAGCGAAGCTACATTATCAATATTCCACGAAGCTGTGACGTAACGACGTCGGAAAAATCTTGATGGAGATTTGATTATGGAAATATAAAATATGGACCGGTTTTTCGATAAAAGTTAAAATAAAAAAGTAAACGGAAAAATACGACGTACCAGCATTAAATCATTTTCCACTCCGACTTCAACGTCATTTGTAGGTGCACTTGTTTATGCAGTGAATGCTTTTTATTAGGTATACTAAGATTATAGTAGTTTAGTAAAGTAGTACCTAAGGCCTTTTACTATCTTTGTCAGATGATTTATACAGCATCAGGAGGCAACTTTTACCTTTATAAACGGGACGTTGTAGTGCCGTGGACGAATTAAGATGGAGTAGGCTGGCCCAGCACCTATTCCATCTTCTTAGCTTAGTCGGCCTTGTCCACAGGAAAGACATGGTCAATACATGCGGAGGTGACTAAGCCGCGGGTTTTCTCATGATGTTTTACATCGTCATTTACATCTGTCATGGCTAAACGACTTAAACCCCGGTATCGACAATTTTAACGTGCCCTCCGAAGTACGGAAGCACTCAGCTTGTAATGCCACTTGCGGTCACCCATCCAAATTGTGACCGCGCACAACGTTGCTTAACTTAAACGATTAATCAAGAAAGTCTAAGCAAGCCACCCCACGAGCGCTTTATGTTGTGCGTTGTGCTTTGATTTTCAGTTAACTATTCAGTTAGTTAGTAACGTAAGAGTTTTATGTAATTAGATATACAGGTACGTTATATAGCAATCTATATTGGCAAGAGAAAAGGTAAACTGCCGGACTTTCACTTGTGGCTACACGTCTCTATCATGAATACCTACGATTAAATAAATAACACCCAACAGTCACATACATAGTCCTAATCCCACACTAGGATTCCCTGTGTCGTGGATATCAGAAACTACGAGTACCATGGTACCACAACATCCAATATAAATACTCGAATAAAAGATATAAATATGATTAAATAGTAAAAATAAGTACATGCATACATTATTATCAAGCTTGTCTCCCATAAGGGTAGGCAGATACCTCGGATCTTTATTTGCTACGGTCCTGACAAGTAACAGAGTCGATTGGCTTAAAAAAAATTATGGCAACATCACACATTTTTATGGCCAACTCGAAAAAATTTACAATGCCGAAGTCCTTTTCACAAAAAAAGCAATTAATGTTTTTTAAGACACTTCTCGTGCATCTTTTCTTGTTTTGGATTTCCCTATACTGTTCCAGTAAAAAAAACACTGGATAATATACTAATTCTACACTATTTTCTGGAGTAAAAAAGTTCTAACTAATACTTGTCTGCCCTTAGTATCGTTGGTCTATAGAGAGTTAGACCAACAGCAATAATGACCCAAAGTAACTTCAAGACTATAAAAATTGATATCACGTAGCCCATCAAGTATCCTAGACGTAAAACCTAGGACCGAGCTCATGATTATAAATTGAGTTGTAAAAATCCCTATAGGATACCCTAGATCAAATATTATATTTTAATTTTATGTTGTAAAAAGCTTTTACTTACATCATAACTTTCTATAAATTTTTACTTATGATCTTTTTGTGCACTGTCTGCCTATGCACTTACCTAAATCCAAAGGCCAAAAGACTATTTTTTGTTATATAGGTACCTAATACCTATTACAAGGTACCTAAGTACATAAGTATGTTTGTGTCCAAGTGATCCCAGTGGAGTACATGAAAAGAGTCTCCTCGTGGCGCACACCGGTAACAACTAGGCACGGTAACGCAGAGTCTAGTCTGGCTAATCTTTCCAAAACGATGCTTCATTCAAACAACGGATCTTCTCAGACCCAACCCCTTTCAGAGCCACCACTCCTAAAGCCTGCTCTGAAAGTTATCTCAATTAATATCGAAGGTTTTTCTGAAAACAAATCAACTCTTCTTTTAGAACTTAGTCTTTCAACACAATGTGACATTTTGTGTGTCCTAAAAACACACCGTGGCAATGAACACTTCAAACCACACATACCTGACTCTAAAAACATTATAAAGAATGAAGCATCGACACGAAAAGAAGAAGAAGAGTGATCCCAGTGATTTTAAGGAATAAAAAATTTTGACTTTGACTTTGAATCTGGTCATTGACGGCCTCGGTGGCGTGGCGGGCGAGTGCTCGGCTGAGACGCAAGAGGCGCAGGTTCGATTCCCGCTACGGGAGAAATGATTGTATGTTCTGCAAATTTTTCTTCCGGGTCTGGGTGTTGTAGTATTATTTTAAGTTTGTATTTGCAAAAAAAGTAATATAAGTAATTTATCAGCCATCTGGTGCCTAATAATACAAGCTTTGCTTAGTTTGGGTCTAGATGGCGTTGTGTGAAATGTCCATAAATATTTATTTATTTGTATTTAATCCCTGTTTTGTATGTATGTACAATATGCAGTTCGATATTTAATGCAATGATTTGGACGTTGACCCGTCTACTTGATAAATGTCATAGAGACTTTGAGTATGGTATCGTAGAAACGGAAACGCAATCATAAATAAAGATTTTGAAGTAGTATAAAGCTTATGAGTAAGTTCTTTTACTGGTTATTTCTTCTCATAAATCTAAAGTTTTTATGACCTATATAGCATCATTTTTAGGGTTCCGTGCCCGAAGGGTGTCAACGAAATCCTATTACTATTAAGCCATAACTACATATCGATCTTAGAACTCTTAGATCAGGAGTTGCAGCAAGCATTCTTATGATTACTTGTGGCTCTGCCAACCGCGTCATAAATACGGGTATTATAATATGTATGTTCATACCTACAACACACTATAATACCCTGGCCATGCGTCGTGAAACTTTCCTAGTATAGCGACAATCAAAAGTCAATAATAATCAAACTAAGTTCTAAGTCCTTGAACCGAGACCAAGTCCAGATCATAAAATTACCTGATCAAACTTCTCTGGACGTATACGTAATTAATGTCTGAAGTTTTGTCATCATAATTTTCCTATCCTTATCCCACTAGGTGGGTCGGCACAACATGTTTTCCTCTTCCATCTTATCACTCGTCATCTCAGTACTCACTCGTTTCAGACGCATGTCCTCTTTCACACAATCCATCCATCTTTTCCAAGGCCTTAAGAGTGCGCATTAGCAGATTTTGCCCACAAAATTGATCTAGAACTGTGTTGTTAGTTTCTAAAATGTGTTTATTCAAACAGAAAATAAAAACAATTCTAAATATATTTCTTTGGAACCTTAAAGTGAAAACACAATAAAAATACGATTAAAAAGATCTTGGAAAATCCATGTTTCGTGTAGGCTTTAATCTAAATTTCGGGAACCCTACCATATTTTCAGATGATTTTTGCTTTGATAAGTAGGTAATAACTATTTATTTAGTTGTTTATTCTTTTTGTGGTTTTCTTGGAATTAGCAATTATTTGGTTTTAATATGTCGCGCCGTCTAACTATGTCTTACACCTAAAATCTGTAGCGCTATCTCTTTCATTTGGATTTGAAATCAGTCTAGTCTAGACGCGATCGTACGGTGGCCTCTTAATATCTGATGTTCTATGACGTACCTATAACGAGTATTAACGGTTCGATCAGGTAACAAGAAGCCATTGCAGAGGTATTGGTG
The DNA here is from genome assembly GCA_949320045.1 of Scotopteryx bipunctaria. NCBI lineage: Eukaryota > Metazoa > Arthropoda > Insecta > Lepidoptera > Geometridae > Scotopteryx > Scotopteryx bipunctaria. The sequence goes on along the minus strand of OX439450.1, from coordinate 2,495,820 downwards.
CAGAACCTCGTAAACACGAGACGTTAACTGCAGCTGGGCTGCAATTACATCGCTAAGCAAGCTGCAATGCGTCAGTCTTAATATTTCTAAATATATAAAAGTCTTACGTTACTGACTGATCGACTGACTGACTAACTGACTTACTGATAATCAACGCATAAAATCATGGAGGGGAAGATACCCTCCCAAGATTTCAGGCTTTAGAGGTGTACCTACTAAGAAAATAATTCGACTCGCAGAAAAAACAACGGGAAAAACAAGTACATTTATATGAAAAAACACTGCAATATTTTGTATGGTTGTGAAGATTTTTAAATCTCATTGATTTATTTAAAATAAGATTTTAAAAAACCTTATAGATAAATGCTATTATGACACTAACGACTTTTTACATGACAAATTTTAATTTTGACACGCCTCTGTATTTTCTTATCTAATCATTTGCACGCCGGTATCTATCGGTAAAACATGTTGGTACCATTATTTAAATATGACTGTATATAATTATATAATATGACCTTGTATGCCATGTATGCAACCTACACAATGTTTTAAGCAAATAAATTATTTTTATCTCTCAATTACGGCGTAACAAACAAACAGATTTAAATGAAACTTAAAATATTACGTAGTTCGAAAGCTTGGATAACATTATAACTTATTTTATTCCCAGTACTACGCAAGCAAAGCCGCGGGTGGTTGCTAGAGTTGAAAACACCCCATTTTATGACATAGTTTACGAGAATTCTATGATAGAATCGTTTTAACGATCCGACCGGCAAGACTCGGGTGCAAGACGTCTTCAGCTAGAAATTTCCATAAATCAATTTCAATACAAACACCTCTTAGTGAACTCTGTCCGCAGTCTCGGTGGGGCGTGGCGTTACTGTTAGTGAGAAATCCAAAATACCGGTCAAGTGCGAGTCGGATTTACACACGAAGGGTTCCGTACCGTCGTATAATGTACCTAAATATTTCTTGTATTTTCGCTACGTCTTCTAAGAGTTGAATTTCAGGATTTTTTCAGCATAATTATAATATTTCATAACCCTACCCTACACCATAAAAGGAATAGACCTTTCAAGTTTCATGTTTCGAGAAATTGAACCCGCGCCTCTAGTGTCTCAGCCGAGCGCTCGCGCACCACGCCACCGAGGTCGTTGAAGTTATATTTATTTTTTGATAATAAATAAAATAAATCAGTATTTGTGGACATTTCACACAGCGCCATCTAGCCCCAAACTAAGGAAAGCTTGTATGTACTATGGAAACCAGATGGCTAATAGAATACTTATATACTTTTTTTGTAAACCCGTAATAAACTACTATAAATAGCCGTAAATCTTACTTATCTTATGGATGTTTGAATGTTTGTGCCTCAATCACGCCTAAACGACTGAACGGATTCGAATGAAATTTGGAATATATACAGTACACATACTGGATTAACATATAGGCAATTTTATTCGGGTACCACGCGAGCGAAGCCGCGGGCGGCAGCCAGTGACGGATTAAGACTACTTGATGCCCTAAGCAATCCATGCCTGTGGGCCCCCCTATCCGTATGTCAACTAGAATCGGTCTTTAAACCTTTACCGCCTAAAAACATTAGTTTTTTGTAAAACAAGATGGTGAGATGTAAAGTGAGAGTGAGACGTGATGCCCTAAGGACGGATTTTTTTTGTGCTTCTTCTGGTGCCCCCTCAGACGCCCCTAGGCAATTGCTTAATTTGAATAAGGGTTAATCCGTCACTCGCGGCAGCTAGTATTTAATAAAAGGTCAGTCTGTGTCCGCTATAACTGGCGACGCATCGGCATTCGTGACTTGGTTGGCGAGCGGTCCCGTGCCCCGCGACACGACAGTTGGAACGCAGTTATACTGATCAAATTTAGACCAGTCGCCTGTAGGAACGTCGATGTGCTGTACACTCTTGTAGACCTTGCTTGGATTTTGCAACTATAAATGTACTGCTGCTAACGTATTTATAACTAGCCGTATCCCGCGGCGTTGTCTGCGTGTTAGTATTAATATATGGGGATAGTAATAGTTGATGTTCCTGAAAAAATCAGGGAGTAAAAAAAAAGTAGGCTATGTCCTTCCCTGGGATGGAATCTATCTTCTTGCCAAATTTAATCAAAATCTTTTTATTAGCAGTTTAGGCGTGAAAAGGCAACAGACAAACAGACAGAGCTAAGCTCGCATTTATAATATTAGTAAGGATTATAGGGTCTTAAGAGCACTGACAAATAAAACACCATAAAACACTGGTGGTCTAGTTGGTAGCAGTCCCGCCTCCCGATCCTAAGGTCGTGGGTTCAAATCCGGTCATGCACCAATGGATTTTTAATTCGAAAAAATTATGTGCGCCATACCAGTACTCTTAAACGGTGAAGGAAAACATCGTGAGAAAACCTGCATGTTGTAGAATCTAAAAAAGCTCGAAATATATTTCCAGTGCATGAAAGGACCGTTTAAGGCTTCACTGGTTCGAAAGAACTAGTGACTCGACTAGTAGAAAAAGTAGTATCATATTAAATTTTGAAATAAGTCAGAAAGGTGAAAATCTCGACAATCGTGACGGCTTTCACCTTGGGACTTTGAATCAGGAGTGGCTGCAAGTTTTCTTATTGATTACTTATGGCTCTGCCCACCCCGTTAGGGATACATACGGGCGTGATAATATGTAGGTATGTATAAGGTGATGGTGACAGGGAAGAATGTCATGTGACGAGAAGAGTGTTAGATACGAATGTGGAAGGATATGTGGGTAGAGGTAGGCCAAAGAAAAGATGGATGGACTGTGTGAAAGATGACATGAGTAAGAAACGAGTGAGCGTTGAGATGACTTCTGACAGAGGGAAATGGAAGAGAAATACACGTTGTGCCGACCCCATACAAAGTGGGACAAGGGCAGGGAAATCATGATGATGAATGATGATGGTGACAGGATGAGACTTTGACTAAAACTCTTTGATTGATATTTCGTGTTCTCTAATTTCCATAACAATAATGAATGGACTTTATCCTAGCTACACCCACTGTACTAGTTTGGTGAACTACAAGGTTGTTGTAACAAACTTTTAGTAAACAAAGGGAAACCTAACAACAGCAGGATCCAATCTAGAAACTGCTATTTTCGGCTGTCGTAAGGTTTAATTAAGCATGCTTCAGACTCTCCTCGAATCAAACCGCGAATCTTCTCGCGAATCTCGTCACGAATCCCGCCGTGATACATCGATTTTCCCCCTTAAGAGCTCCCGGTTGTTTTCTATGACTGTCTACAATAAGACGGCCTCGGTGGCGTGGCGGGCGATTGCTCGGCTGAGACGCAAGAGGCGCGGGTTCGATTCCCGCTGCGGAGGAAATGTTTGCATATTCTGCAAATATTTCTTCCGGGTCTGGGTGTTGTGGTACCATGGTACTCGTAGTTTCTGATACCCACGACACAGGGAATCCTAGTGTGGGGTCAGAACTATGTATGTGATTGTTGGGTGTTATTATTATTATAAGACGAGTCATATGTCAATCAGTGCTCTATATTCTCGTTTTCACAATTCGCCCGGCAATGTAGACCATCGATCGATGCCGTCGATCGACGATCGATCGATTATTCTGGTAACACACTAAGGGTACTCTATGTAGTTCGCGTTTTCGCAGTTCGCCCGGCAATGTAGATCGGACTTATTGTTTTATATTTATATCGCCCACGAAAACCAAGGGGCCCGTAATTCAGCCCTCCCGTGAGGGATGAAAACATGCTGGGGTTGAACGCCTTAAATTTACCTGGCCACTTTTATAATGTGAGTATAGTTGCGTAGAAAACTCATTGATACAATTTCACACAAATAAATGTAAACTGTAAGAGGTAGAAATTGATTATAATAATCTGTGTCTATATGGAAACCATGATTCTATGGTCAACTTAGCCCACACCTCACTCAGCCCATGGGCTGAAATGTCCACTACGAAATCTATACTATAATATTATAAAGCAGTGTTTGTTTGTTTGAACGCGCTAATCTCTGGAACTATTGGTCCGATTTGAATGATTCTTTCAGTGTTGGGTAGTCCATTTATCGAGAAAGGCTATGTTTTTTTTTTTCAAAATTAGGGATCCGTAATAAAATTGCTATTTTGTAACACAAGGTGTAAAATCGAAAACCTATTTTTGCGTGCGCTGCAAAAACTATTGACAATAGAACAAAATGATGTTCTACGGGTTTGTAGATCTCATGCACGAGAACGTATATCTAGCTATCATGGTTTAATCACAATAACCGATTTTGTGTTCAAAATAATTATTAAATCGTCTGAAGAAAAAAATATTTTATCTCGGTATTTCCACGGAAACGAGAAAAACGCGGGTAAAACCGCGGGGCACAGCTAGTTTATTTATATTTTTTATAGAGTTTTAGTAGGTACCTACAGTAGTACCTACCACAAATATCGTGCGCCTCGACAATTTTCGTGTAGCTTCTGAAATACGAACTTATGCGATGATGATTATGTAATATAGAGATGTTACAATAATTATGTAGATAGGTGGGTTAGTTCAGTTATTATTAGTTGTATATTCGGACAAATTCGGTTTTCATACAAAGTACGAAATTTGCTGAGGCGCACAATATTTGTGGTACTACTATACGTATGTAAAATTATAGCAATAAATAAATGTACCTTAGTAAAATTGTAGACGACGCCTAAACGCCCCGGTCAGATTGAAATTTTATTAAAGTTGTATTTATTTTTAGCTTAAAGGACTTCGATGAAATACCTGACATTTCAATAATTTTTCACCAAAATTGCTTACCCTGAAATCCTTGGAGCATCTAGAAAATTTATCTGTGAATAAATTAAATTCCTTGTTTTGAAATTTTTTTAATCATTTCAAAATGTTGAAAATTTATATTTTTACGACATGCTCGGGGAGAGAAGCAGCTGGGCGCATTCTAAAATAAAATAAAACAATACACCTATAAATCTATACTATAATATTATAAAGCTGCAGGGTTTGTTTGTTTGTTTGTTTGAACGCGCTAATCTCTGGAACTACTGGTCCGATTTGAATGATTCTTTCAGTGTTGGGTAGTCCATTTATCGAGGAAGGCTATAGGCTATGTTTTTTTTTCAAAATTAGGGATCCGTAATAAAATTGCTATTTTGTAACACAAGGTGTAAAATCGAAAACCTATTTTTGCGTGCGCTGCAAAAACTATTGACAACAGAACAAAATGATGTATTACGGGTTTGTAGATCCCATTAAGACCTACAAAAAAGTCCGCAAGAACATATATCTAGCTATCATGGTTTAATCACAATAGAAAAAGAACTCGGCTTTCTAGGCAGACTGCTACTGCAAAGTGTATACGGATACTTTTTGTACGGGTACAACGCGAGCGAAGCCGCGGCCGGCAGCTAGTAAATAATAACACCTAACAGTCACCCGACACCAGTACTATCAGAATCTACGAGTACCATGTTACCACAACATTCAGACCCTTAGAAATATTTGCAGAACATGCAACCATTTCTTCCACTGCGGGATTCGAACCCGCGCTTCTTGCGTCTCAGGCGAGCACTTGCCCGCCACGCCACCGAGGTTGTACCTAGGCCCGCCTAAAGGGGTCCGTCGTTGCTTAACGACTTAAAAGCCGGGACCGACTGTTTAACGTGCCCTCCGAAGCACGGAAGCGCTCAGCTCGTAATGCCACTCTCGGTCACCCATCCCCATTGTGACCGCACACAACGTTGCTTAACTTCAACGATCAATCAAGAACGTTACTCTCATAAAACATGATACAAAAATATTTTTACTTTTCTACGTGTCAGAACGCTGATCATGATTGGATGGTTACAAATCGTAAACTCTGAAATAAATTTAATTACTCTGAGGAACAACAAGATCTTTCTTATTTTAGATTTCAAATTTTATTCGAATTTTATGCCATTCCTCACTGTCAGTAGTAAACAAGTTTATGAGTTTAAAACTAAGATGTGTAAGGTTGCAAGATGAGTTTGGTTCAGATAAGACCTAAAGGCGCAAAAAATTTGAAGCGCATACACAAAATATACGCAAAAATCAACAAGAAAAATTTACGTAACGCCCTGTACTGTGCAAAATTACAATGGCACTTTTCGTCACGCATGTACAAGGATTCCCATTTGGTGAGCGCGGGCTCTCTTTCCATCGCGATTTACATACAAGCGCGTAAGTTCCGAACTGTACCTCAATATTATACGTCTCACTTTTACTTACCTTTCAAATGAAACTGAGTTCTATCGCCCTGCTTCAGAACTCAATATAGAACGATAAGGGTTTTAGCTACAAGTGAATACGCGACGAATGTTTTATGTGACCTAAATTGAACTGTCATGTGCTCTGTTTAAGTTTCAATTTCGCGTGAGCTCGGATGCCTTGATTGGAATGTTTTTATTTGAATGAAGGTTTTGTGTTGCTGTGTGTTTTTTAGTCTGTGGTGCGGAGGTCCGGAGGTCCGTCTAGAGGCCCACAGGGACTTACCCGGCTTGTGGTTAGATTTAATCAATAAACTATTTTGTAACTAGCTTTTGTTTGTGACTTCGTACGTATCTCGTCGGGGAGGTGGGCTGGGGGTGTATTTTCTAAACTGAGATTGGGAGGCATATTATAGTTATTTTACAAGCTTCGTATAGTTTCCGTTTACGTCTCAGACCAAATAAAAGAAAAGACGGCGCGCTGCGAACAACAAAAGTGAAGCCACACAAAACCGTGCTCCTGCAAGTAAACATACACGCTCACGCACACACTAAAACGATGCTCATTGCTCTTAGTACGTCACGCGTCTTAAAAATAGAACTAAGCCTTCCTGTGTAGTGAAAACGGAACTGACAAAACCGTGGGTTTCCTCGCGATGTTTTCCTTCACCGTTTGAGAGGACTGGTATAGCGCACATAATTTTTTCGCACAGAAAAATCCATTGGTACACGACCGAGTTTGAACCCACGAACTTAGGATCGGAAGGCGGGGTCACTACCAACTAGACCACCAGTGCTCTCACAAAAAACAAACAACAAGGTAAATTAACCAAAACCATAACAGAAGATTATCACTAAAAGTTATTAACAAGTTACTAAGGGATAGTATGAGTATGTGTGTGTGTGTGTGTGTGTGTGTGTGTGTGTGTGAGTATGAGAGGGTTAGCCTGTGCCCCCCCCCCAGTCTCCTAAGAGTCTGGTTATCACAGGACAAATCAAGGTATATGTGGGATGTGTGTATGTGTATGAGTGTGGCGTTTGTGTTTGAGAGTGTGTTTGAATATGTATGACAGAGAGAGAGTCAAGAAAGAGTTGAAGGATTAATAATATAATAAACACACATATTTCCTCCTGTACCTACATTGACACTGTATTCTTCGAAGGTTGACAGCAAGACGTCCTAACAAAACAAGTGGACGGAAAGTAAAACGGTTGCCGAGTTAGTTTAGGTAAATTGATCGATGGTACAAAAACCTTTTTTTCTAGATCCGTCTTTATAGCATGAAGCCCAGAGCTAATATTATTGCGTGTCGCTTGTACAGCTTAAACATGAATAGCTCATGCTTTTCGTAGCTCCGCTAAAATAATGAGTATTTGTTGTGATTTCAAATAGTTAATATTCAGACAACCTCGGTGGCTTGGCGGGCGAGTGCTCGACTAAGACGCAAGAGGCGCGGGTTCGATTTCCGCTGCGGGAGAAATGTTTGTATCTTCTGCGAATATTTCTTACGGGTCTGGGTATTGTAGTATTATGAGTATGTTTTATAAGAAAAAGAATTATAAGTATTATATCAGCCATCTGATGCTCATAGTACCAGCTTTGCTTAGTTTGGGGCTAGATAGCGCTCTATGAAATGTCCACAATTTTTTTTGTCAACCCATTTCGTCCCACTGCTAGGTAAATGTCTCCCCCAAACGCTTCCAGACATCCCTATCCAGAGCTTTCTCCTACAAATATTTAACATTTAAATTAAATAATATTATTTCTCGGTGAGGATTTTTCGTTGCAAGCGGTTGTGGACAAACAGCTAGTAATTTTACTAGCTTTTTTATCATGAGCTGTGAGAGTAGGTACCTACTTGTGAAAGATTGGTGTTGATTGATTACTGGCAACAGGTAGGCTTTGAAGCTAAAGGAGCTTGGATTACGTTGTTTTATGTGACTAATTTACATCAATTGTGTACAATTTCAGCTTGTACAAATAATATGCAAGATATTTTTCTATAAGAGCGATGGGCTGATCACCTGTCACCATTTCACCATATCCATCTTGGGACTTTTAATCAGGAGTGGCTGCAAGTTTTCTTATTATTTCTTGTGGCTCTGCGCACCCCATTGGTAACGAGTTAATTTACACCGTTTCAAAAACAGACCGTCACCAACCCGACATTATAAAATACAGCAAATTAAATTGAAAGTAGTTTGGTTATGGATAGAAGCAGTGATTTATACCAAGAACAGACATAAATAAGTAGGTACATTTTACACTCTACATGATGGAAAACATCGAAAATACTCCCCAGGCGATCCCCAACTGCATAAAATAAAATGTTGACCATCGAGTTTGGAGCCCCGGGCGGCCGATAAATTAGTTTGGACACCGAGCTGGCCTCGTCATTCTAGATCATCTTGCTTTTTTACACTGAACCCAACATACGAGACCCTACCCGTCTAGAGATGGGATAGTGACTTGCAACATAAAAACCAGACATTGGAATGCCTGATTTTTATATATCAGGCATTCTGTTGGTAACATGACGGCTGCAAGAAACCATTTTCCATTTATTCTTTTGGCTGCCTCTGTAACCGAAATGGTTGGACGGATTTTTACAAGTGAGGTGTCGTTGGATTCGTCTAGATAACGAAAGTGTTATAGGTACCGATTATGACAGTTTTTTTGGCATTAAGATGTAAAAAAACAAAATGGCGGCTTTAACGGCCTCGGTGGCGCGGCGGGCGATTGCTCGGCAGAGACGCAAGAGGCGCGGGTTCGATTCCCGCTGCGGAAGAAATGTTTGCATGTTCTGTAAATATTTTCATCCGGGTCTGGGTGTTGTGGTACCATGGTACTCGTAGTTTCTGATACCCACGACACAGGGAATCCTAGTGTGGGGTCAGTTCTATGTATGTGACTGTTGGGTGTTATTATTATTTGAATAATGAGGAATGAAATGAAAGCCATACTCAATGAACAAAGACTTGGAATAAAATGGTACAAATTCATCATCAAAAACTCGACTAAGGCAAAATGGACTGTGCCACCTAAATTCTACGTAGTCAAGTTTTTGTTGTTTAAAAGAAATACTCGTTGAAGTAGTGTTTTGTGACTTCAAAATACGCAAAGTGACTCTGGTCTCTGGTATTTAAAACTGCTGCATCGCCCCTTCCTATTGACTTATCGGCGGTATACCGGTACCTGAATAATTTAATTTCATACTTTATTACATTTTCCCTGCGAACGTCGCTTCCTTTTTATCCTGAACTGTAATTAATATCGTTATGAATACTTCGTACTTTCAACATTCAACAGTTGATTGAAAAGGTTTTTCTGTGAAAGCTGAGTTTGAATGAGTTATTTTAAGCTTTATTATTGATGACTGGAATCTGTTGGTAGCCTTCGTGTTGTAGTTTGAGTTCAATTCCAAATTATAAATAAAAAATAATGTGTTTTCTTCCTGAGTAAAATGAACTCTATGAACAGTTTCAAGAGATTACTGAAAAGATTTTTCTGTTAAATCTAAGTTTCAATGAGTTTTTGATAAACTTTACAACTGGCCTTCATGGCTGACTGCAGTTGATGGTTGTGGCTCTGTCTACCCCTTATGGGATACGGGTGTGATAAAAAAATATATGTAGGTATGTTAAATTCGAATCCGTTTAGCCATTACGGCATGCACTGGTGGCCTTCCGATATAATATTGTAAGTAATGTACTTACAAAAAAAACTATATAAGTAGGTATTGTATCAGCCATCTGGTGCCCATAGTACAAGCTTTGCTTAGTTTGGGGCTAACTAGTGACAAGACACGACAAGAAAGAACTGAGTGAGGAACATACAAACATCCTCACAAAGTTTCGCATATTAGTAGAACTCCAGCAGATGTCCGATATACAGTTCCATCGCACCTTCAAATGTTTTCAATAACAAATATAACTCCCAACAAAGGAAAGTGATAGTTAGGCTGTAAACACACTCGTAAATAACGCCGTGACATACGCAGCAGCTGTGACCACGGCTTTACCCGGTCTTATGGGACTAGCGTGTTAAATAGTAAAGTTTTAGTCATGAAAAATGGTAGTCTATCCACCCTGCCTTTGGATGATATCCGGTGCAGTATAGGTATATATGTGGGTATGTATATGTATGTGCATTTCTTTGCCTGAAGCTGTAGTGCAAACGGCTAGACGGATTTTGACAAATGAGAAGTCGCTGGATTTGTCTGAATGACGAGTTATGTGAAAAATTCAACATGGCGACTGTGAGAAGCCCTTTTCAATTTATTATTTTGGCTGCCTCTGTAGCCGAAACGGTTGGATGGATTTTGACAAATTATGTGTTGTTGGTTTCGTCTAGATAACGAAATTATCTTATGTATAGCTTATGCCACTTTTTTGAAACTGAAGTTAAAAAAAATAACAATATGGCAGCTTTAAGGAGTCCTTTCAAATTAATTTTAGATGACATATATAATTTTACATAACTAAAAAGTAGATTAAAATGGTACAAAGTCATCATCATCATCGTCATGTGTCACAAAAACAAATATATCAGAACTACTTTGCTATCTAAATTCTACGTAGTCGGGTTTTTCGTTCTTTTAAATAAATACTTGTCTGTAAAAAAAAATCCCCCTATACAAGACCGTGGAGAAGCTCATTTTGTGCTTCATGCTTTCGATTATCATTGCCAATTTCCTCACGATGTTTTCCTTCACCGTTTCAGAGTGCACAGCGACGGTACAGAGCACATTCTTTCGAACAGAAAAAAATCCAAGCACGGTCGGATTCGAACCCAGGCTTGGAATGCGGGGTCAATACCACTAGACAACCAGTGCTCAGTGCGACGCCGATCAAATGTCGTTTAATCTAACCTCCCTGCGAATTCGCAGTAATGACTGTCCCATTTTCCACTTTAGCCTCTATACCATGCTCTGTATACGCAGCTAGCAATTAAGTGGCGCATACACTAGCGAATTCGGCGACCTGTTCAGGTGTGTGTAACTGGGCTTTGAAGGCTTAGCGCGTGACATATTTCATGTTGAGTAACGTGCCGTGCGAGTGATGTACTGTCGCGCTCATAAATGGAATCGATATGTCACCGTAAAATTATAAATACTTACCGTTAGATAATAATCTCGCGAGATTGTAAACTGTCGAACATCTGCTTAGATCGAAATCAGTAAATAAAATTTATGGACATTTAACACAGCACCTTCTAGCCATAAACTAAGCAAATATTGTACTATGGGAACCAAATGGCTGACAATACTTATAATACTTACAATACTTATTTACTTTTTTTTTTGTAAATACATACGTATAATACATAGTATTGAAACACCCAGACCCGAAAGAAATATTTGCAGAACATGCAAACATTTCTCCCGCAGCGGGAATCGAACCCGCGCCTCTTGCGTCTCAGTCGAGCACTCGCCCGCCAAGCCACCGAGGTTGTCAGTAGTAGGTTAGCAGTATGTTACGGTTCACAAACTTTCGACAGTTTACAATCTCGCGAGATAGATATAACCTAACGGTATTTACAATTGCTTGGTTACTGTTTGAATTCAAATACTCTTGTAGGTTTTCTTAAGCTTATGCCAAAGGCTTCTTTCGGATAAAATAAAGCCGTATATTTCAAGTTTTATTTAAATCTATCCATTACCACGATCGCATGCGTAATGGAGTAGACAGAGCTACAAGTAATCATACGAAAACTTGCAGCCACTCCTGATTAAAAGTTTTGGATATGGTGAATCAAGGTGAGAGGTGATCAAACCATTGCCCATATAGATGGTCCATCATTTATATCTGTTCCGCCATAACGCCATGATTAAGACACAAACATAAAAACATCCCCACAAGTTACATCCACATAAACGTTTGAATATGTTATATTTGCGTGTAGTACCTGGATAAAAAAATTGCTTTTATATCATAAAGGTCACGATCTATGCATACGTTTCATTCAAATCTGTTTAGCTTTTACGCATTTGATTGAGACACAAACTTACAATCAAGTTTACAAATTCAAAAAGCAGCGCTTGGAATAGACGATTTATAAAAATCATATTTTTATTATTTTATTTGTTAATCTGTTTATAAATGTTCCGTTGTTTTAATAATATTATAGATTATTGTTTATGAGATTATGTCATGAGAGTGAATGAAGCGAAAGAAGCATGTCAGGATCGTAGAAAATGGAGATTCTTTATTTCTGCTTGACCCCTACGGGAAACAGGCGTGATTTTATGTATGCATTAATTATTGAATTTACTTATAATTAGTGTGATTGATTAATCCATTCAAATTTTTTTTTTAAACTAATAAATAAAATTACTGAAGTTATGAACTTGACTGTACTATCTATGCTATATATCCATGCTATTTTATATCTCACGCCCTTTGTTCTATGGGGCAGGGAAAAAATAGAGGTGACTAGTTTTTAGAAAAGGATATAGCGTTTTGCGCAGTAAAGTCCTTCCCTAGGAGAATTTTATTGTCGATATGAACTGCAAATTTTCAGGCTGACTGTACACTAGCTTTAGTCTGTTCAACTAACGGACGAAGGCTAGTATGTTGCTTTAGTTTTATGTCAAAAAATGTAGGTATGGTGATTTGTTACAGGTAATCTACTGTGCGTCATACGTTAGTTGAGTATAAGAACCGAGCGTAAGTAGAAAACGAGGCCACAATAGAACAGTACCGTAGCTTATGCTATTATAATGGTATGTACTATTTTAAGCAACAATAATAATTGTAATCAATCTTATGCAGTCAATCTTGTGCAGTCAATCTTATGCAGTCAATCTTGTTACTAGCAAAATATTTTTCCCGACGCGGGAAGCGAACCCGCGCGTCTCAGCCACCGAGGCCGTTGAATTGAGTACCTAAACATTTTTGTTATAATATTTTGATAGCATACAAGTAAATCAAAGACGCATTTTCAGATTCGATTTGTGGGAAATAATGAAAATTCGTGTAATCAAAACCGCACGACGTAAATTACAACAAGCTTGTCGCAATATTCCTTTGATCTCTCCACTCTTTCTAGAATATTGCGGCACGCTCCCTCTTGATTCGTCAGATGGTCCAATTATGCTACAATTTGAATAATTGCTACGGCTCATACGACAAAGGAGGGGAAATGAGCTTTGTATACAGCTCTGGTCGAATAGCAGGGTTTCTGTAGGTATATTCGACGACCTCGGTGACGTGGCGGGCTGCGACTCAAGAGGCGCGGGTTCGATTCCCGCTACTGGGAAAATGTTTTTATGTTCTGCAAATATTTCTTCCGGGTCTCGGTATTGTAATATTATGTAATAATTATGTATTTATAAAAAAAAATGAATACAAGTATTCTATCAGCCATCTGGTGCCCATAGTACAACCTTTGCTTAGTTTGGGGCTAGATGGCGTTGAGTGAAATGTCCATCTAAATTGTCCGAAAAAAAATGTGTCAAGTGCACAAAAGGAGCCTTTGGGGCGCACTTTAAATTCTTTTACCACACTGCCGTCGTCGTCACAGTTTCCGTGGCGGACAGGTTATGAAACGGGATATAGGGCGGAGACCCTAAGGCACAGGGTTTCAGAGACAAATAGCTCTTCTATTGAAGCTACAGTAGTCACCACTTAATTAAGTTTCCGTCGCGTTTTGATGATGATGAAGATGGCATTTTTCGTGGTTATGTTGTATTGTTTTTTTTGACATTTTCATACAGCGCCATCTAGCCCCACACTGAGCAAAGCTTGTAGAGCTGTGCTATGGGTACCAGATGGCTGATGGAATACATATACCTACACTTTTTTTTGAAAATAACTTATAATAATTACTATTACAACACCCAGACCCGGAAGAAATATTTGCAGAACATACAAACATTTCTTCCGTAGTGAAAATCGAACCCGCGCCTCTTGCGTTACAGCCGAGCATTCGCCCGAGGTCGTCATTGTTGAATATTTTTATTTACACTTCTTAAATTATCATCATATTCGTTTTTGTGGCACTGGTTCAGCCCTTTTTTTGTGCCACCAATAGCTTTCAAGCCAATCAGAGGCCTTATTCACTGCGACCAAACAAAACTTAACGCGTGCAAACGCGAGCACGTTTGTGGAATCACCGTTTTATCGTATACTATATGAAAATTTTATATTGCGAAAACGCCACGCGGCGCGTCACAAACAAGTTACGAGCTGTCAAGTTTCATTAGAAAATAATGCCCCAGAGAACCTATAAAAAAAGAACATGTTGTAGTAGGTATACCTACCAAATCTTAGCTAGCGCTAAAACTGGTATAATTGTGGAATAAAAACGATGAGAAACAAAAAGTCACCAAAATGCAGCCTTTCTGTGACATTTGCATTTGAAATAACATTTCGTCCACACTTAAGTATTTTGTTATACAAATATTCAGATCAATGACCTTTGTATTGTAATAGAAGTAGCAAAGTGGTACCTATTCGCACTGATAACACCTACCTACAGGCCATCAGTCGTTCAGTTCTTTTTTTTGCGCTAGACCATGAAATGAGATTATAATGACATTTGGAACGCGCTCGTAAATCCCCATCCCTCAAGAACGACAAAAGTCGTGGCGGCCACCAAAAGAGCATGCACAGATTCCAAATTGGCGTATAAGTGCCGGCGGGCTACCCGTTTTGAATAATTTATGGGAATCGCCCATCCCCGACGTAATTTGAACAAATTATAAGCGGACCGCCCGGGCGTTGCCCAGATTTTGCGGAGGTGTGGGATTAATTTATGGAAAAAGTGTAGCTCATACGGTAAAAGAAAACATTGTGAGCATTTATTTGAAAGCTTGTATTATTAGCTTGTGTATATTTCATCTAAAATTCGTCTCGGGCATCACAGCGTCCCGTCAGTGTAGGCAAAAGTTGCCTTTTGCCTTACGACCGCGACCTTGGTTCTTCATCGAATTTCTACGTAATGTAATAAAAGCGGCGGTGAAGAGCGAGTCGAATTCGCACACGAAGGGTTCCGTACCATCGTATATTATAAATGTTTTTTTGAATGGTAACCTCTTTTATTTCATTTTTATTATTTGTTGTTATAGCGGCAATAAATACAAACTGAAAATTCGACTCTCTACCTATTACGGTGCATGAGATACAGCTCGCTGACAGACGGACGGACGGACAGACGGGCAGTGGAAGCTTAGTAATAGGATCCTGTTAGCACCCTCCGGCTACGGAACCCTAACAACTGTTGTAGGTCTTGACTTGAGTTTTTATCATAACAGGAAAAATTTATATTTACTGATTTTTCTACTTCAAAGGTAACGTGAGTCATTGTATCGAAGTTAATTGTAAAGTTTTAATGAGCAAGCTTTTTGAAGTTGATTTATTACCGTTTGACGAAATTAAATTTGTTTTCGGCTAATTTTTCTTTACAAAATGAAATTACAACTTCTGTTACGGATTCCGAAACACAGTGAAATTTTAATATACTTTGAATATACTTACTAAAATGGAGGAAAGCTGGAATTATAAAACACTAGGATTCCTTACTTCCTACGTGAAGTAATTTAAAGTTTTCATAACCACCAAGTCCACCAAGTAGGTACCTACTAGTTTTTTCATAACTTACAACATCAATAATAAAAGAGCTGATCATCCAATTGCCCGTTCCGTAAACGGACCGTCAAGTCAGCACAAAATAAATGATAAATCTTGCTTTTTGTTGATGACAGTCCGGTTATTAAATATGAGTGGGCAGAGACCCTTAATAGAGACTCTTCTTGTATATAGTGTTTTAATATTATGTTATTTTATGATTACTTATGGCTCTTGCCCACCCCTTTAGGAATACATGCGTTATAATATGTATGTATAATTATAGTTTTTATGGGCCTTAAATTAGAAAAGCTACATTCTTAAATAATGTTATAGTATTGTATTTACCTGCAAACTATCAAATGTTTCATGCATAATGTCAAATGAAGTGTTCATCCACAGTAGTATCACAGTTTCTAGTATTCTTTTTATCTTAAATTTGACAAACATTTTCCCAGCTGACACTATAAGGAAGCCAAATATTTTATTTCACACAACATTGACCAACTAATAATCCAACAGCTAACACTATACGGAACCCAAATCAATTACATACCTGTCTGGAACATGAACGTTTTCTGCAATCCCCCATTGTGCTAGTAGCGTTACTAATACCTACCCAGTATTAACACTAACTTGTAAACGATTTAGTTTGGAACAAATCTATGACGTCATAAACGGTCCTGTGTACATTATAATAAATGTGATGTACTCAAAAAGCGTAAATCGACTAACCCCCGAATACTCAAACGCGACTCAGAGTTGAGCACGTCTCAACTCACGGTTTTTTGACAGTGTCTGATGAAAATCTGTCAAAAAAAAACATCATTTGAGACGTGCTCAACTTTGAGATGCGTTTGAGTATTTGGGAGTTAGTAATGTACAAATTTGTCAAATCACATAATATGGAATTATTTGAAATCTTTGAACACCTATACAAATTTAACCCCTAGTGATGCGATTCGTAGTAGTAGTATTATTTTACTTCTCTGCTGGACTGGGAGTAAAGAAAGAACATAGAATGAGTCCAGCTGCTTCTCTCCCCGAGCATGTCGTAAAAGTCGACTGGGATAGTATCCCCTCCAACACGATGGACCATCTATATGGGCGATGGGCTGATCGCCTGTCAACATGGTTCCCCATTATCTTGGGATTCTTGGGACTCTTGGATCAGGAGTGGCTGCATGTTTTATTGTGATTACTTGTAGCTCTGCCAACCAAATGAGAAATACGGGCGTGATACTATGTAATGTCATCATCATCATCCTATACCTGCCTATACCTGTCCACTGCTGGACATGGGCCAACCCTAATGAGCACCATCGCGCCCTATCTCCGGATTTACGAAGCCAGACTCATCCAGCAGCCTTTCACAGTTCGTCCACCTAGCCGGAGCGCGTCCTACATTACGTTTGCCTATGTAATGTAATGTTATTAAATTTTAGGCCTTTAGACGGCCTAAAAACTCCGTCACAAGAGATGGCCACTAGCTCATACGAACTTACATAATGTAGTATTATTTTAAAGATAACTCTACCACACTTTTTTATGGATCCCAACGAAGCTCCATTATATTTTCATCAATACTGTTGGAATTGAAATGTAAAGGTACATGCACACTGGCCGTGACAAGAGCGTCATTGACATCGGGCTTCGTCCGTAATAGATCGGGTGTCATCAATCACCCTTGTCGACCAGCTCTGTTGCCGATCGGATTTTGTGCGTTTTATTGGTGACTGTACGTTTATGTCACTCTGACCTTTATTTAATGAGAAGTAAGCTCTATTGTCGCTGGATCAGGTTCCAATTTTGAGCGTGCTTTTGAACCAGCGCAATCTTTTTATCCACGACTCTGAATTTTTTAAACGAGTCATTGGGCAAATAATTATAATGTTGGCCTAGCAACTAACGGCTTTCTTGCTGATCGACTTTTATGCGTTTTATAGACGACTGTACGTTTTACGTCACTCTGACCTGTATTTAATGAGTAATAAGCTTTATGTGGTATTCTTATGTTTCAATTTTGAGCGTGTCTGAAACAGAATCATATTTCATAATGAGTAATAAGTTCACGCTATATTGTGGTCATCGTATGTTTAAATTTTAAGCGTATCTGAAACAGAATAATATTTCAGAAAACTATAATCATCTATTAGGTTCCACCAGCGGCTTCGTTCGCTTAGCAGCATAGCACAGGAACCAGATGTCCTCTTGGGAGTCTTGGATCAGAAGTGGCTGCAAGTTTTCTAATGATTACTTCTTGTGTCTCTGCCCACTCCATTAGGGATACGGCCGTGATAATATGTTGTATGTATAAAAAATACGCATAAAATAATTTAGCATTCGAAACTAAAACAATTCCTGTTTTAGTTTCAGAGATCACTCTTGCGTATCAGCCGAGCACACCACCGAGGTCATCTCAATAATAAATAAATATTTGTGGACATTTCATACAGCGCCATCTAGCCCCAAACTAAGCAAAGCTTGTACTATGGACACCAGATGGCTGATAGAATACTTATATTTTTTCTTTTGTAAATACACTACTTATAATATGTAATACTTCAACACACAGACCCGGAAGAAATATTTGCAGATCATACAAACATTTCTCCCGTAGTGGAGATCAAACCCGCACCTCTTACGTCTCAGCCGAGCACACGCCCGCCACACCACAGAGGTCGCCAATTAGGTCATGTATGTAGAAGTAGATTCAATATACATGGCTCCATTTCCCTTAACTAGAGTTATAATATTGGAAACACTTAGGAGTATATTATTCTAGTGAAACGGATAATTACCTACGTTGCGAACACGATACGAATACGTTACCTCAATACTCGTAACTTAAGTTATACAGCTTCACGTTATTATACGAGAATATTATTGGGTACACTTGCTTGGCTACTGATAATTAGACTAGGTATATGGTTATTTGGCTTTTTAATTAGTTGCTCGCCCCGTCAGGACGTTCCTTGTCTGCAGTTTGCGCTTTTACCTAGGGCGAGGCATGCCATCCTTGCCAAGCGAGCACCCGCCTCGCGCGACAACCTCGCGAGGCTGCTCAGTCCATTAGCACTCAGACCTACTATCAGAACCTACGACTTAAGATCGGAAATCGAGACTATTACACCACTAGTGCTCAAATGTATGAGGTACATTTGCACCGTAGTAAATGGAGATCCATCTCTGCCTATACCTATGGGAAACAGGCGTAATGTTAATATATGTATGTATGCATGTCATGAGAACACTGGTGGTCTAGTTGGTAGTGACTCCGCCTTCCGATCCTAAGGTCGTGGGTTCAAACACGGTCGTGTACCAATGGATTTTTCTGTGCGAAAAATTCATGTGCGCTATACCAGTACTCTCAAACGGTGAAGGAAATCATTGTGAGGAAACCCGCGGTTTAGTCAGCTCCGCACGTATTGACCATGTATTCCTTGTGGACATGGCCGACTAAACTGAGAGGAGGGAATAGGTGCTGGGCAAGCCTACTCCATCTTAATTCGTCCCGGGCACTACAGCGCAGCGTCCCGTTTGTGAAGGTAAAAGTTTCCTCCTGACGCTGTATAAATCATCTACTATAGATAGTAAAAAGGCATATCATCATCATCGTCAGTCTACAGTCCACTACAGGACATGGTATGTATGTGTGTCGTATGCTGAAATGTCTAGTTGGGCATTAATTCAGCGTTTAGTGGCCAACTACAGTTATTAGTCGTAAAGCTACCAGGAGCTCATAAACGCATAAGCGTTTACCGCCCGAGTTATAACCGCGAAGCTTAAGCCGTAAGTGCCGAAAGGAAAAGTGTTGCACGCACTATTAACATAAACAGTGAATAAAAGCATGTTTATTGTTTTTATGCGATTTCATATTAATGACAAAATTTGAGTTCGCTTCAGCATTTTAACGGGCTTACCCGTGAATTCTGAAACGCATCTCAGAGTTGAGCACGTCTCAAGTGACGAGTTTTGACAGATTTTCATCAAAAACTGTCAAAAAACTGTGACTTGAGACGTGCTCAACTTTGAGATGCGTTTGAGTATTCGGGGGTTAATAGCTAAGGTCAGAAGTTCAGAAGGCGCTTTAAAGGTTCAATTCCCACTCGGGACAAACATTTGTGTGATGTACATTGATATTAAAATTTGTTCTGTGCTTGGGTGTCATAATGTATTCTACCTAAGTTAATAATACAAAAGCTCTTAAATTAAAATTTAAATAACCCCTAATCCCAAGTTTCATTCAAATACGTTAAGACGTTACGGCGTGATTGAAGCACAAACATACAAACATCCTCACAAACTTTCACATTTATACTATAGTAGAATAGGATTATTATCTAGGTTCAATGCAAATAAGGCAAAGAAGAATTTTATTGAATGACCTTAAACTTATTATCATCTTTCAATAAATATTACTGGTCAATCACAAATTTACCTGAAGCTACACAATTTGAACCTTACTGATTTGGTTATAAGCTCGGAAGTCGAAAGGCGGTGACCCCCGAGCGATACAAATCATACATAATTCATTGACGCGTTTCCACGACAGCTGAGACTCAGTGCACCTGATGCTGGGCGGGAGCGAGCGCTGTATAGCGAATCTTGCTTATCTGCCGTACCGTAGAATTACACTCGCACCTAATGTGTGTAAGTATCACTTTACAATTCATCATCATCATAAATATATGTGTACATCATAATAAATGTTTTCATTGTTTACATTTTCTTTTTCTATTCTGTAAGTCGCTCTAACCCTGATAGCACGCGGCTGTCTGTCTCCTTTATTTATTATGACACTTGACATGTTTAGATTTAAGCTTTTATATATTTTTTATTAATGAATCGGTGTACATAATGTTGGTGACACTAAATTTAATTAATAAATAAATAAACATTATCTCCCTGCCTCCCAGGGGTGGCACAATTATGTGTTTTTCTTACACTTCCTTCTATCAGCCGTCATTTTAGTATTCACTCATTTCTTACTCATATAATTTTTCACGCAATCCATCCATCTCTTCTTAAGTTAACCTCAACCCTTATATCCATTATCAACATACCTACTCGTCACTCTACAACTATCTATAAGTGTTTATTCTAAAACTCGATTACCTATATAAAAAGTCGTAGTCATAGTCTTGAGTGATCGTTGAAGTTAAGCAACGTTGTGCGCGGTCACAATGTGGATGGGTGTCTGCAAGTGGCATTACGAGCTGAGCGCTTCCGTGCTTTGGAGGGCACGTTAAATTGTCGGTCCCGGCTTTTATGTCGTTATGCCATGACAGAGGCCTTTAGGCGGTCCAAAAACTCCGTCACAAGAGTTGGCCACTAGCTCATACGAACTTACTTACTTCTATTATAACTAGACCACCAGTGCTCTATTTGGAACACTGAAAAGACTGCAGCATCAACTTTTGTAGTTTTTAATAATAAACCTGCAACATTATGAACTTTGAAAGTATCGAAATAACGCAGCGACGTGCTCGTTAATCAATTAACCGTTCAGTGATTTTATTAAAGTTTCGGTGAAATTTCGACCAAAATATACTGGTCGAAATATCGACACGGCTCGTGTTATCGATGATAAAATTAGGAAATTATGATAATAAGCGAGCCGCCCATCATTGCGTGATTTAATGCAATGACTAAGTTGGAAATTGAACATGTAGTTCGTTGGTTTCCATCATATTATTCACAGGCCGACTTTACTCACTTCTCAGCATTCACAGGCCTTTGCCATCTAGCTTAGATAGATAAATAGATTATTTATTTGGCACACAAGACACAGCACAGATAGAATGACAAAAACAATAAATGAAAAAAAAAAGAAGCACCCAGATAGTAAAAATAAGACTAATCTTATTTTTACTATATTGTGTTCTTCTTTTTTGATGAAACATACAACACCAGATCGCCCAAATTGTCACTAAGATATTCGTTCGCTTCGCTCAATAAATAGTAAAACAATAAATACATATTATCACGCTCGTATCCCTAATGGGGTGAGCAAAGTCACAAGAAAGTAATCATAAGAAAACTTGCAGCCACTTCTTATTAAAAGTCCCAAGATGGGATGGTGAACCATGGTGACAGATAATCAGCCCATCGCTGATCAATAAATAGATTAAAATAATCCACAGATCCTCTTCACCCATCCTATTCTAAGGCAAATGACCTGCAAATCCACAGTAAATCTCACTTTGTCATTATAAATTCTAAATTGTAAGCCTCTATTGTGAAATTAATTTCATAGAATCCTTTTAGGTAATAAAGACTTCCTTAGAGCCCTTTTATGTAATTAATTAAAGACGAATTTCTGCTCAAATTCTAAAATTTGATACAAAGAGATTATTTTCGCTATACATATACCTATATTGACTTAATTTTCCTATAATGATCAACTTTGTCCCTTGTTTTGGATAAAGAATTATATTATGCAGATTTTTTCTTATTTTTTGGTCTACATCCTCAAGACATCATCGTCATCATCAACCGCTCGACTTTACCCACTTCTGGGCATAGGTATCCCTGTTTCTATATCTGTTTGTGCCATGTATCATGGCCCTGTACTATTTTCCTCCATCCGCGCCCCACGGTTTTGAAATATCTAAACACCCACCAAATTTTATTTCTATGTAATAAATGGTATCAGTAAGTATCATTTACAAATAGAAAAACACACAGTACGAAAGGTAACGCAAGTCCATTCGAAACGCAAACAAAAGCTCCGTTCACATTAATGAGAAATTGTCACTGTCAATAGCGTATTGATAAAGTCGGGTTCACACGCGAGATTTGTTTAACAGACGGCGCCCGGTGCACAGGGAAACAAAGGACCGGGGCAGGCGGGGGTTCTGGGCGGGCGGCAGTACCCGCCGAGCCGTCGGCCCAAACGGACGCAAGCATACCCGAGCTCGTCCCACCCTCGAGATCGCGACCCGGTTTGTGTATTGTGTAAATTTTTGAAAAAACAATTTTTTTACCCAAATTTGTATAATAGTGAGTTGGTTGCGACGTTGAGCGTTCCCATATGAGTTGTGATTCGTTGCTATGGTCCGCGTGACTGTGTTGATCAATGGTGAGTAAGCTTTTGTAATTTTGCTAAAGTACAGCCAGGTATGGGTTTCAGGACCTATATCGATCACCTAGTGACAGAGATTCGTTTACGAAGCGTGACGAAATTGTGACAACGCTGGACTTGGTCATTTCATTGCCTTCGATGCAAGCTTTGGAACCTTACAAGGCTCTCTTATTTGACTCTGACTAGAGTTGGGTTTCATGGCTTTTCATGACTATTATGTTATAACATACATACATAAAATCTCGCCTGTTTCCTACAGGGGTAGTAGAGATCTCCACTTGCTACAGTCCTAACATATCTAGTCTATGCAATATGGTAATAACTTAAAAAAATAATTTAACAAACGAATACTAATCAAAACAACCAAGCGTGGAAGTAAATATTAGCCTCTAAGACGTGACAAATGCAATATTGTTCATTCAAAATTTTAAATTTTGTGTACAAAGCTTTCTGTATTGGACTTCATAATACTTAAAATACATAAAAAAATATATTAAAATTATGAACACAAACATATTGTAACTCATACCATTGACCTTAACAATTAATGTTGTTCATTATTTATATATTCACTTTAAAAGTGTATGCAAAAATAAAATATGTATTTAATTTATAGAAAATTTATAAATCGTGTTTTTATATTGTCCAATTGCAGTGCAAAGACCTCTTTTTCTTCTTTCTAGTCAATAACTAGGTTAAAATTACTGGATATACCTAGGGAAGGTCTACGTCAAATTGTAACCTTTTGTAGGATGATTTTAATGTTCTATCACTATTATTTGAGTTTTATAATTTAATTTTTTTTTTGATTTTTTTACTAAAATTTAAATTTGATTTCTAGAAACTGCATAGTTTCTTTGTAAGTACAAATTACCACAAATGTCTATTCTCAGTGAGACCTGTTAACCAGGTAACCTTTGGCACAGCGCTAATGAAAATCGTTTTCCATCCACAAAGCGACACCGTTTGTTTTTATCTTAATTAACACTGATTCCTAGATAAAAGGGAACCAGGTTAGCGGTTTTTTAATTTTATATTGGTTGGTTTCACACAACAAAGATATTTAACTCGTTGGGGTGGTGGGTAAAATGCTCGGCTGAGACGAGAGAGTTAATGGGTTCGATTCCCGCTGCGGGAGAAATGTTTGCATATTCTGCAAACATTTGTCCCAGGTCTGGGTGTTGTGGTACCATGGTTACTCGTATTTTCTGATATCCACGACACAAATGTGGGGTCAGTACTATGTATGTTCTTTTGAGTGCTATTATTATTCAAAGTTTTACTTATAATGTTTATTTAGTAAGGTTTGCCTGTCACTGTAATAGAGCGGGATGACGCTAATTTAAATATTTGATTGATTTTTAGAGGCGTTTAAAACCGTTTTAATAAATCAATTGGTAAGTAGTGTAACAAAGGTCAGCTTTGTTAAAAACTAATAATTGTAAAATTGCTTCTCTCCCCGAGCATGTCGTAAAAGTCAGCTAAGGGATAGATCTCTCCAAAATGATAGACCATGTATATGGTCGAAGGGCTGATCATCTGTCACCATGGTTCACCATATCCATCTTAGGACTTTAAATCAGAAGTGGCTGCAAGATTTCTTATGTTTACTTGTGGTTCTTCCCACCCCATTAAGGATACGAGCGTGATAATATGTATGTAATAATTGTAAGTTCCTTTTCTGAACACATAAAAAAAGATAGGAAAAAAATAGATTGATAGGGTTCACAACTAATTTTAGTTTGGTTTATATGTTTGTATAATCATTAAAATCTTTATCTATCGCATTTCAAATATTACTGACTAACTGACAAATAGTTTAAAACTAAACTATAAGAATTGCTACCTTGTAAACTTAATCCTACTTTATAGGCATTTCTGAACTGTAAACCTTATGGGAGTAAAGTTTATACCTTATGGGAGTACAGTGACTGTTTGTTTGTAAAGAGATAACTCACGTGAAGACACGGACCTTTCGCTACTCAAGTAGGACTTTCATAATGGAATTATATTTCAATTTCCCAAGAACGAGTCATTTGCGAGTGACAATGTTTAAAGAATGCAGACCGGAAAACCGGAGCATCAAAAAAGCCGGAAAACCGAATTACAACCCGGTTCCACTATGGGGGCGAAACCGACTATTCGACTTTGATTTATTGATGTATTCAGTAATTACTAAAACTGCTTTCAAATAACATCAAAAACACAAACCCTCCCTCGCTTTATTGAACAAAGTTAGGGTGATGAGTGCGTAAGTTTATTTGTTCTTTCTGGACTCAAATTGATAATTTTGTTCCAAAGTCTTAAACAATCATAACCAAATCCCTATCCTGTCGAAAAAATTATATGCGCCATGTCAAACCACCACGGAGATGGCAGGACGAGTTAGATGTGCATCTTCCAGATGGACCCACCGCAGCAAGGGACAAAAACTTGAAAAAAGAGGGGAGTGACCTTTGCCTTAAGGTGGGGAAGATAGGTTGATAATCATATCATCATAATCAGCCTAATAGCAGTCCACTGCTGGACATAGGCCTCTCCTAATGAGCGCCATCCTGCCCTATCTTTGGCTTGACGCATCCAGTTTCTGCCAGCAGCCTTTCGCAGATCGTCATTCCACCTAGCTGGAAGGCGCCCTACACTACGTTTGCCGAGTCGCGGACTCCACTCAAGAACTCGTTTACCCCAACGGTGGTCGCTTCTTCGGCAGATATGACCAGCCCACTGCCACTTCAATTTGCTAATTCTCTGAGCTATGTCGGTGACCTTGGTTCTCTGTCGGATAACATCATTACGGATCCTATCCTTCAGAGAAACTCCTGAACTCCGAAAGAAAATCATATAAAATAATATTAAATTCCAAACAGTACCGAAGAAAGTAGAATGAAGTGGAATCTAAAAAAATCGGTAAATCGGTGACAAGTAGGTACAATAAGACATATTTTGAAAGACACTTTAATCAAAAAAAGATTTGGAAAAAAAATTACACGAGGGTATAGTACAAATAACCCTATTGGTAGCAGTTTAGCCTCATTTTCGATAAATCGGTTAAAACCACCATTTTACATTTTCCCGTCGTCTCTCGACGAAAATAAAACAAAACTGCGGTTTGTGTCTGTCACAACCACAACGCTGCCGCCCGGCCGCCCGTTTCTATGACTCGACTTAAAATAAGCTTTTATTTCTTCACTAAGAAGTCTTTACCAACTTGTGGACAAGGAAATGTAGAGTTCAAGCTCGATTTAATAAGTAGGTATTCATCATACATTTTAGTTATGTTTGTGGACATTTCACGCAGCGACATCTAGCAAGGCTTGAACTATAGAAACCAGATGACTTGGTATAATCTTACTTATATTATAAATGCGAAAGTTCGTGAGTTTGGATGTTTGTGCCTCAATCACGCCTGAACGGCTGAACGGATTTGAATGAGACTTAGAATATACATAGTACATGTGCTGGATTAACATATAGGCTATTTTTTATCCGGGTACCATGCGAGCGAAGCCGCGGCCGGCAGCTAGTATTTATATACTTTTTTTGTAAATACATCCTACATAAACATTGTATTGTTTACATCACCCTGATCCGGAAGAATTATTGCAACACTTGCCAACCTTCACTGCTGGACGGATTTCGAAAAATGAAGTGTCGTTGGATTCGCCTGGATGACGAGAGTGTCATAAGCTATAAAATGTATCAAAAAATCCAATATGGTAGCTGTGAGAAGCCATTTTCAATTTGTTTTTTGCTGCCTCTGTAGCCGAAACGGCCGGATGGATTTTGACAAATGAGGTGTCGTTGGATTTGCGTAGATCAAGCAAGTATCATAGGTACAGCTTATGACACTACTTAAATGTAAAAAAAATCCAATATGGCGGCTTTAAGAAGCCATTGTCAATGAATTAAAATGGTCCAAATATTCATGATCATCACTTTCATTGTAATGATCATCATGTGTCAAAATAATTATAAGGCAGATTCTACGCAGACGGTTTTTTTTTATAATATATAAGTAATTGTTTTATTATAATTATAACTAGACCATAAAACAGACAATGTGACGACGTGAATAGTTAAATCTCTCATGTATCGTACCAACTAGAATCTCAGTCCAAAGTACTGAGAGACAATGACTTATCAATGCCCGGGGTCCCCTCGGGGGATTCGTGCGACCTTCCCCTCTGTCCAAATTCGATTTCCCCGGGATAAGAAACGATGAATATTTTCATAATTTTACCGCCGGTATCGAGATAGGTGGGTTGACATTTTTTTTTGTCATTTCACAGGGGTTGATAGATTCGATGTGATAATATTTTGAATTCATTATTATATTGTTGACATTGTAAAATATCGTAGGATAATTCCAATAAGAGGCTTACGCTTACACAGTAGTGAAGGTTGTGAATATCAATGATTGCGGCTATTTCTATAGGCATAGCAAAGGTATTGTAACTTCTCTACTGAACTAGGGGTAAAGAAAAAAACGTAGAATGCGTCCAGCTTCTTCTCTCCCCGAGCATGCCTTAAAAGTTGACTAAGATATCCCCCCAACATGAAGGACCATCTATAATTTATGGGCGATGGATCACCTGTCACCATTGTTCATCATTTGCATCTTTTGACTTTGAATCAGGAATGCAACACTTGCGGATTATGGACATCGTCTTTGACATCTCAGTTTGGGACGGAGTACTAAAACGTGAAACGGAGTAGTGAAAATGATAGAAGCACCAGAAATATTCCGTTTGTTTTGGGGTTTATTACACCCTGTTAAAGTTTATTTGATGGAAAAGTTTGGACGTAGTTCACCAAAGGAAATGGGCTCAAGTTACATTGTTTATGAAGTTATATCGTAAGGTAACTTAAGTTATAGTTAAGGTCAAGTTATAATAGTTATAGTTATAGTTATATTGTGTCAAGTTGATGAGTTTGATGATAATAACATTTGTAAGTAGTCATAGAATTTACTTAACCTCTGCTGTTAATTCTATGGATCGTATTTATATTTAATAATACGTTTTGATAGTGTTTGATACAAAAGTAACAGTGAATGAATAGTCGTAAGCCACGCTGACTTTTCAGTCAAAAGCTAAGAGTGTCAAAAATCTTTTAGTATAAATACGATCCCTTAATTTTGAATTTAGCTTTGGAGCGCAAAAATTGGAAATGAAGAGGGAGACCTTTGCCCAGCTGTGGAATACTATTTGTTGATAAAAAAAGAATAAGCCAAGTTTGTGGCTTTGTATATCGATCTACCATCTTCGCAAATATATATATTTATAAGCGTTACAATGTCAAAATCGAAGTCCTCTTAAATAGTTCCTACTCTCTTCCTTTAATACTTTTTTTTTCGTGAAATGGGTAAAAGTGGGCTGTATATCATAATTATTACTTCTCTGCTGAACTGGAAGTAAAGAAAAAACATTGAACGTGTCCAGCTGCATCTCTCCTCGAGCATGTCGTAAAAATCGACTAAGGGATAGTATCCTCCAACACGATAAACCACCTATATGGGCGATGGGCTGTTCACCTGTCACCATGGTTCACCATATCTTCAGACTTTCAATCAGGAATGGCTACAAGTTTTCTTATGATTACTTGTAGCTCTGCCCACCTCATTAGGGATACGAGCGTGATAATATGTATTAAGTGTAAGCGAGAGCGTAAGCGTGATAATACGAATGTAGATCATAATTTATCGTGTCTATTTTGTTTGTCATGATGATGTCAAACAGCAAATTAGACAAGTCCGATGACGTACTGCAGGATAGGATTGCGAAAGAAAAGAACAATTATAATTAGAGCGGGAGATCGAGGATAGTGGGAGATGGTAGGCGAAGTTTGGGGGAGACCTAGGCCCAGTAGTGGGATGATGCAGGCTAGCAACAACGACAATAATAATATGCCACAATAATTACTTCTCTGCTAGACTGGGAGTAAAGAAAAAACATAGAATGCGTCCAGCTGCTTCTCACTCCGAGCATGTCCTAAGAGTCGACTAAGGGATAGTATCCTCTCCAACATGATGAATCTATGTGGGCGATGGGCTGATCACCTGTCACCATGGGTCACCATATCTTGAGACTTTCAATCAGGAATGGCTACAAGTTTTCTTATGATTACTTGTGGCTCTGCTCACCCCGTTAGGGATATGGGCGTGATAATATGTATGTAAATAACGTATTCAAAGATACACGCGAAACATACAGCACGTCTATCAGTCGGCCTTACAATGCCTAATCTTAATTCAATTGACAAAGTCTTTACGCCTACAGAGAGAGTGGTTAATAAATATGCTAAGCTTAATGTACTGGTTGCGAGAAGTAGGAAATTCCCTTTAAATGTCTGTGGCCTATGAATATGAATCAAAATGATCTGGAAGATCTTTAGGCCGTTTTGGTACTGTTCCGAACGTCTTTGATTATGAAAATCCTTTTATGAATAATATATTTACCTAATGTACGTATTTTTACTTAAATGTCAATATTAAAGAGCTAAGACATAGCATATACTTGATATACATACATACATAATATAACGCCTGTTTTCATAAAATAAAAGCATAGAATGCGTCCAGCTGCTTCTCTCCCTGAGAATGTCGTAAAAGTCGACAAAGGATAGTATCCTCTCCAAAATGATGGACCACCTGTATGGGCTGATCACCTGTCACCATAGTTCGCCATATCCATCTTAGGACTTTAAATCAGAAGTGGCTGCCAGTTTTCTTATGTTTGCTTGTGGCTCTGCTCACCCTATTAGAGATACGGGCGTGATAATATGTATGTATGTATGTTTCCCATAGGGGTAGGTAGATATCACGGACCTCCATTTGCTATGATCCTGACATACTCCTTTCGCTTAATTCACTCTCATAACATTCTTTATACATGACCTGCCATTTTCCAAAAATACTTGATGATACGGTATAATTATTTATTTTTAATTTCCAAATTAATTTAAGTTAAAATAAAACTAAACTGTTGTTACAAAATGTCCC
Source organism: Scotopteryx bipunctaria (assembly GCA_949320045.1). Lineage (NCBI taxonomy): Eukaryota > Metazoa > Arthropoda > Insecta > Lepidoptera > Geometridae > Scotopteryx > Scotopteryx bipunctaria. The sequence continues at coordinate 2,465,928 of OX439450.1, read as the reverse complement.
TAGTTTCATTTCATAAAACATTCAGTACGAGAAACAAATCATAGTCAAAATCAACATAATTTCAGGCTGGGATCATCATGCCCACTGCTGGGCATATAAGGCTCCTTGTGATTTTGCAAGCCACGGTCCCGCGTGTCTCTTATCGAAAGCCTTGGAAAATTTTTGGCAACTTTGGAGAATTTTTCCATGTCATTGACCCCACACGTCCACATCTACAGAATCAGGTCCTTGTATTTATTTATTTTCTATGTAGGTATCTATTTGTGTATGTTTATGTAAGTATATTGTTTTTGACATGTAAGTATGTAGGTTTAGAAATTATTATCACATTATTTATTAAAAGTGCACCTCGGAAAATCTTCAACTTCTTTAAATTCCTCTCCATCCAAAGGTTGTCTGGAAGAGATCACTTATTAGCGATAAGATCGCCCGTTGTACAATATCTTCATTTTGTTAAATTATTTGTTTAATTTGTAAGATGTGCAATCAAGTGTTTTCATTCATTCATTCATTCATTCATTCAGGTCCACAGAGAAATCTTTTGAGTATCGTAATCGTACAGATGATAAAAAATAATTGAATTCAAATTACTTATACCAACTCGATCTATCAAACACAATATCCACTTCATCAATATAGATTGCTCAATCGACAGATATTCGCTTCTAAAACCAGTGATGAATCCATTAGCTTCGTTCGATTTGACGTCAATATGATACTAATTTTTCAATATAATATAATATTATCTGCCTACCTCTTTATATTTGATCCAGAGTTAGTATTACTGGAGTTAAACTACGATCGAAATAGGAATACGAAACAGTTACTCAGTAGTTGTTCAAAATAAATAAAAAGGTAAGTATATAGGTACCTATTGTTCTATTAACACTCAATTCGAATGAGTTTTTCTTTGAAGGTATATCTTATACACGAGTATATCAGTAATTTTCATATTTATTTATGGAAATACATATAACATTCATTCATTCATTCATTCATTCAACACTGTCATCTTCTTGCCCTTATCCCACTTTATGTGGGGTCGGCACAGCATGTTCTCTTCTTTCATGCTCTTCTGTCAGCCGTCATTTCTGTACTCACTCCTTTCTTAACCATGTCCTCTTTCACACAATCCATCCACTCTTTCTTTGGCCTATCTCTACCTAGTTATAACCATTGAAGATTTTTCAAGGCGATCTTGTACCTAAACAAAAAACAATATATCTACCAGTACAAAATTATGTGTAAACAATTCTGTTAACCGATTTTTGAGGTATTGATGCTGTTTTCCGTAAAACCTGCCTGCATTTTTGCGGGCCGATTTGCTTTTTTTTTAATTCCAAAGAGTGTGCATGTGGTACATTTCATTCTAAGAGGTTAATATGACGTGATTTTGTGCATGCATACAAAAGCCTGTTAGGATAGGATGACCTTTGCAATTAGCGTTATCCATAACATATTCCTTATAAAAAGTCAGACCACAATAATAATAAAACTAATATTTTAACCCTCCGGCTAAAATATTATTTGCGGCCGCAGTTCATTCATTACTGTTATTATAGGGTGTTTCACACGTCCGCACTCCGAAAAATATTGAAGGTTCAAATTACATTGCCGAATTTCCTTGTAACCGCGTGCAGGTTCTGAAGGCGAGCCGGTAATGTGTTATTATTTTGCGATTTTATGGCCACTGACCGCCTTAGAACAAAGAATACCGGAGTAGAGGCCTACACTATTTCTCATGTTCAGTAGTTTTCCGAACCATTGTGGTGAAAGTATTAATGAGGCACTTGACAAAATATATTTTCGAACTGTTTTTAAACATTTTATGACATTGTGGTTTTCGAACGATGTCTTTCTTAACCACGGGAATTATCACACAAAATAGGCTCATAGGTGCCGAATCGAAACCCACGACCTCTACCTTAGGATTGGAAGGGTTTTTCTTGTCACTGGTTTGTTGAAACCAAGTATAGAAGTTACAACTTTGTACACTTTAGCCTTCTCTGTACTCGAACCAAGAGCTTACTACGGACACTCGACTCGATGCCAATCATAATGTTATATAGTATTGCACGATTATTATCATAAATAGTGATTCTACCATTTTTGATTGTGCGCTAAATGAGTGCGAGGAAATTAATGAATATTATTATGAATGTGGATGGTTTTAGAGGTAGAGGTAGGCCAAAGAAAAGGTGGATGGATTGTGTGAAAGAAATGCGTTGGTTAAGGAGTGAGAGAACATTCTAGAGTGACAAATCCTCAAGCCAAATCTCAAGTGAAGAATTAATATACCCAACAGTCATATTACGTACATAGTTTTAAACACACATTAGGATCACTGTGTCGTGGGTATCAGAAACTAAGTACCATCATGGTACCACAACATCCAGACGGAAGAAATATTTGCAGAATATTTCCCCCATACTCCCCTCGTCTCAGCCAAGCACTCGCCCGCTACGCCACCGTTTCCGATGAATTGGAATCGAGTCGAGTTTCGGGAGTAAGTCTTCCGGGTTGGCGAAAGTTGGGGTTATTTTATTTATTACGGTGGCTTTGGAGGGTTTCTTAGCTTTGCGATCTTTGTACAGATTTGAATATAATAATAATAAACGATAAATGAAAGCGCTTCCGGACAGTCTGTGCTTATAGTTTTGTATTACATTGCTTTTTGTTATTCTTTGTTTTCTTTTTCTGTTTTAATAACTACTACCTACTAGATAATTATGTCACTATTCTTTTTCGAAAAAACATATTGTGTAAATTAAAGTGCACTGCAAATACCTAGGCTCTTTTCGGAAACATGACATATTACTTCGTTCTAAATAAATTAAAACTATTTTATCTACATACATACATAATTATTACGCTCTTGTCCCAAATGAGGTGTGCAGAGCCACAGGTAATCATAAGAAAACCTGCAGCCACTTCTGATTTAAAGTCCCAAGATGGATATGATGAACCATGGTGACAGGTGATCAGCCCAACGCCCATATAGATGGTCCATGATGTTGGGGAGGATGATATCCTTTAGTCGACTTTCGACTCGACATGCATATTTTAATCTCATCATTTTCCTGCCCTTTTTTTACTTTATATGGGTCGGCACAACACGTATTCTTCTTTTATTTCCCTCTATCAGAAGTCATCTCAACACTCATTCCTTTCCAACTCATGTCATTTTCACACAGTCCATCCATCTTTTCTTTCATCCAACTATTTTAATGTAAAGCATATAAATTAAATTCTTACGTTACTGTCTGTCTGACTGACTGGTTGTCATGTCAACACACAGTCTTTAACCCACGAATACTCAAACGCATCTCAGAGTTGAGCACGTCTCAAGTGACGAGTTTTTGACAGATCTTCATCAAAAACAGTCAAAAAACCGTGACTTGAGACGTGCTCAACTCTGAGATGCGTTTGAGTATTCGGGGGTTAGTTCTAGAAGAGTGAAACTTGGAGCATATATTCTCAATAAGGTTGCGTCCTAGAGGACGCAACGGGAAAATGAACTCAACACGAATGAAGTCACAGGGCGTTTCTAGTGGAACTATGGGAAAAAGTTATTTAAAATTGTTTAGAATTTCATCTAATAAATCAATATTATTATTGAACATACTTTTTGAAATAAATTGGAGTTCAACACACAACATCGCACATCGTTGACATCAATGTCAATTATTTCAAATGAAAATATTGTTTCCGCAATTTGACAAACCTGATTGCATCACACGACAAATTACTAAAAGGACAACTTGTACTGACAAGTTAACCCACAGTTTATGGTAACCATTTCACTCGTGAAATTTTGCACCTAACTAAAAGTCCTTGCTTAGTTTCTTCTGTCTTTCGTTATTTCAGACACCCTTCAAGTCCATGGCTAGGTTTTGACAATATAGAATGCTCTTAGAAACTGTTCATTAGTTACGGAAATCATAATTTCGAATCACTACTTATTCGCTTCTGTTTTTACGCATCGTTACTGAGCCCTTATTAGCTTCATAGATATAATTAGATTTAATCAAATCTGTTTATAAAAATCCATTGGAGAAAATATTATTAATTTTTGAGAGACAAAATTCGAGACCGAGGATGCGTTGGCGGGTTAGAAGGGTGCTTTGGAAAGAGGGTGATGGAAGAAGGCTATAGATCTCTGGAAGTGTATGGGGGAGATCTTTGCCCTGTAGTGGGTCGAAATAAATTAAGAAAAAAAAGAGAGACGAAGTCGGTTCGGCTAAAATAAATAGCCGTTTAGCGGTTAACGTGTTGGTGTAGGTATGTACGTTACTGTCGAAATTAGGTTATCGAATATGACCACCGTTCGTGGGGATATGCAAACGATTTTTGTGTCTTTTGTGTATTTTTGATGATATTGCTTAATTTTGCATTGTAATTTGCACACAACGACTAGTTTAACTGAACTGGTGGTCGATAATGGTTTAATTCATCTTTAAATTAAATTTGAATTAGAACTGCTTATCTTATATTATAAGAACCTATGTCCTGACTGACTGACTGACTGACTGACTGACTGACAGACAACGCACAGCCTAAACCGCTGGACGTAGAGACTTGAAATTTTCAGTGTAGGTAAACCTTGGTACGTAGGGGTGTACTAAGAAGGGATTTTTCAAAACTCAACCTCTAAAGGGGTGAAAAGGGATGAAAACCTGGAATCAATTTTTGGTCTAAAACTGCACATAACCTATATCAAATTAAAGAGCCGATTTTTCTCATTTAGTTGATGTCATAATTACCTGTAAATTCGTTATTTTTGGCATGTTTTTCATGAAAAATAGAATACTTTTATTTTGACATTATGACAGCGATGATACCAAAGATTAGTAATAGATGATACAAAACATATGGAAAAGGAACTGTCAATGTCAAATTACCTCTGAAAGGAAGCATAAATTATTACTGGTATAATAAGTTTCCAATCTTGATTATTCATGGAGTTCTGACGTAATTCTACGTCTGAAAACTAGATGTCGCTGCTAATTCTGATCAAATTTTGACGCGCTATCGTTGCGTTTTGAAAAGTTTACCTTAACTCTCAAAATTTTTACTAAATTCACCAAAATTTCTTAATTTTTAGATTTAGGTACTTATGTTTGTTACTGTTTCACGCAAAAACTACGGAATATACTTACATACCATTATTCATATTCGTTAAGCCATTGCTTAAAGTTAGCCCTGTCACTGTTTGTCATTATGAAATGGTAAGAGATGGCAATACTTTAGTCATCGTTTAGCGTAGACTATATTATAATGAATAATGAGGATAGTAGGTATCTACGTGTGCTGGAATGGGACATAGGGTACTTTTTATCTGGGTACCGCGTGAGCGAAGCCGCGGGCGGCTGCTAGTTGTTAATATGTCATCCAATGTAAGTTAATGTAATAATAATAATAATAATAATAATAATAACACCCAACAGTCACATACATAGTCCGGATTCCCTGTGTCGTGGGTATCAGAAACTACGAGTACCAAGGTACCACAACACCCAGACCCGGAAGAAATATTTACAGATCATGCAAACATTTCTTCCGCAGCGGGAATCGAACCCGCGCCTCTTGCGTCTCAGCCGAGCAATCGCTCGCAACGCCACCGAAGCCGAATGTAGTTGGGCAATCATTCATTAAAGCCAGTTTAAATGTTGCTCTAGGAATATTGACTTACTTGCTGGCAATGAAGATGGGATACTAACCGACATACTATAAAACCAATCAAACTAAATCAATCAAATAAAAAAAAACATTTAGTTTAATAGTTACCTACTTCTTTCGTGTTTAAGAGCAATGAAGATTAAACCCGTGGCTATAAAAAAAGAATAAAGATAACAGTCAACAAAACTTGCAGTGAAAACTCTTTTATTCTCTATTATGCATACATTGTCTCTTTAATGTTGGCGAATGACATGAAAACTATTTTGATCCGACGTAAACTTGAGCAATGATCTAATTGCGTGGCGAGTGACACCTAAATCCGGTCTGCGTAAATAGAGCAACCGCTTTGAAGGCGCAGATTGAGATATATTACAACGTAAATATTTGCAGATAACATTTATTATTACGAGAGATAATCTCAATATAGGTACCTATTAATTTTTTTTCTAAACCCTGAAATTACTAAAAAATATATACGAGTGATTTGTTTAACAAAGTGATGCATATTGCTGGTCCATAAGGACACATAGGTTATCTTTTTTTGATTATAAAACATTGTCAAGTGCACGAAACAATCCTTTGAAAAGCACTTATCCTTTCTCAACACTGATTTTAAAGAACAAGTTTTATGACTTTGTATTATTAATAAAATCCTTATGTCAAGATACAACGCACAAAGATAGCTCCAGTGAAATAAACATGGCCGACAAGAATATCAAACTGATTTGTGTAGATTCCTACGTTTGATGTGATTATGCAAAGCAGAAAAAGATATGGGTACGAAATTCTACATCTTTGTACTGCCCTAATAGGTCGGTAGGTATTTTTTACTTTATTTTCAAACTGCAGGTGAAAATTGAATGAAGAAAAGTGTGTTTGAAACTTGCTACTTTGCTGACGCCGTATTCAAAAACATTGCTAAAACGTAAAGATGACTCAAGCATAGATTAACTATAAACTTTCAACTGAATTTTGCTTCAGCATCGATTATGCTAGAGATTTGTTAAAAACAACAATAAATAAATATTTGTGGACATTTCACACAGCGCCATCTAGCTCCAAACTAAGCAAAGCTTGTACTATGGGAACCAGATGGCTGATAAAATATTTATAATACTTTTTTTGTGAATTCATAGGTACTTGTACTTATTATACATAATTACAACACCCTGACCCGGAAGAAATATTTGCAGAATATACGAGTACAAACATTTATCCCGCTGCGGGAATCGAACCCGCTCCTCATGTGTCTCAGTCGAGCACTCGCCCGCCAAGCCACCGAGGTCTTGTCAATTTAATTGCAGATCAGCTGATCGATAATTCCCCAGAGGGTGGATGCAAGGAGAAGGACACGGCATTCTTTAGGTATTTTCGCCGTTTGGACAATCAAGTAAGTAAGCAAGTTCGTGAGCTAGTGGCCAACTCTTGTGGCGGAGTTTTTAGGCCGCCTAAAGGCCTCCGTCGTGGCTTAACGACTTAAAAGCTGGGACTGACAATTTAACGTGCCCTCCGAAGCACGGAAGCGCTCAGCTCGTAATTCTACTTGCGGTCACCCATCCAAATAAATTACATTTTTCCCTAATTTTGGACGGTATTTTTATTGAACATGTTGTTTTCATTCAGTCAAAATATTATATAGGTATACGAGCATTTCCGACGATTTACAAAATGGCGTACTGCCAGAGATATAAACGGTGATAAAAAAATCTTTGATATGACAGATATATCGTGATAAAAGTGAATGATACCAGTATTCTAAAGAAAGGTCAATTATATTGGCCTTGAGTTTAGATATTTTGCTATTTTTTTTTAAGTTTATATTCATACAATAATCTGTATGACGTCAGTCTTTAGACAAATAGCATCGCATCGAGTCGATTCGGGTAGTTCTTATTTGTTCTATGGAACATGACGTCATCGAACAAAACGACACATTTTCTTCCCAGTTATTTCCATAGAACTATACACTAGCTTTCACCTGAGTTTCATGCCATAGAACACTTTTTTTTTAAATAGGTACATACTTACATTACCCGCGCCTCTTGTTTCACAGTCAAACACACGCCCGCCACGCCACCGAAGTCGTTTTAACTAAACAAATATAATAAAAAGACGTCGTTTCAAATAGAAAAAAAAGTAAGTACGCAAATGACTTCATAAAGAAGAAATCAGCAAAGTAAACGTAGATTATGTGACTCAACAGTCTTCAATAAAGCCGTGTACACACAAAATAGCGCTTTGAACAGCGCATTAATTAAATTCTTTCAGAAAAAACAATTTGCCGAAATAAAATTAAGGAATTCGATTTCAATTAAGCTTGAGAGCTCTTGCTTATGCCACAGCTGAAACAGAACAGATGTAATGATCGCGATGAATTTCAATTCACTTTCGGAAAAATGTAACAAAGCTGATTTTCAAATATATTTTCAAACATACAGAAATAAATAAATATTTCTAGACATTACACACAGCGCTATCTAACCCCAAATTAAACAAAGCTTGTATGGGAATCAGCTATTATGTATGTTCGTATGAGCTAGTGGCCAACTCTAGTCACGGACTTTTTAGGTCGCCTAAAGGCCTCCGTCACGGCTTAACGACGTAAAAGCCGGGACCGACTGTTTAACGTGCCCTCCGAAGCACGGAAGCGCTCAGCTCGTAATGCCACTTGCGGTCACCCATTCCGATTTGTGACCGCGCATATCGCTGCTTAACTTTAACGATCAATCAAGAACGCCTAAGCAAGCTACGCCACGAGCGCTTCGAATGGGAATCACCTGGCTGATATAATTCTTATATACTTTTTTTGTAAATACATATTACCTATATTAGTAGTGCAACTCTGACTTTGACACTTAATCTTCAAGGCAATCAATTTTCTTATTTCTCTTCGAGATCGAAAAATAAACGTACTTAGCGTAGGAATAAACGCTTTTATAAAAGAAGGTGTAAGTCCTTTCAACTCGTATTATATTATCACGCCCATATATGCCTGCGCCGTACGACAGGGTGGGAAGAACCACAAGTAATCATAAGAAAACTTGCAGCCAATCTTGATTTAAAGTCTCAAGATGATGGTGAATCGATGGTGACAGGTAATCAGCCCATCGCCAATTTATATTGGTCTATTATTGACGGCCTCGGTGGCTGGTGGGCGATTGCTCGGCAGAGACGCAAGAGGCGCGGGTTCGATTCCCGCTGCGAAGGAAATGTTTGTATGTTCTTCAAATAGGTATTTTTTCTGGGTCTGGATGTTGTGGTACCATGGTACTCGTAGTTTCTGATGCCAACGACACAGGGATGTTATTATGTTGGATCCCCATGTCGTCTTTTACGACAAGCATTTTAGAGGAGCAGTTGGACGCATTTTATGTTTTTTTAACTCAATTTTCTACCTAAGCTAAAAAAAATATGTTTTATACATTTCACTAGCTTTTGTAAAATGTGGTTATGAAATAGCATTGATTTAAAATAAAAATAAAAACACTAATTATTTTTAATTTTTTAAAGCATTTTCATATTTCAACGTCAATGGCTGTGAGCTAGCTATTTAGAAAAAGACTGCAACTTGATGTTCCTGAACATTTTCAGTCGTTTTGATGTTCGCAATTCGATGAGATTTGCCTCGGTTCTATGCGGATTAGTCTAGTGGTGCCGCTTCCAAGGTGCTTAGTGTAAACGCGTCGTTACGTCAGATTGTGTAACGCTAGCCTTATTTTTAACCAATTTTGAAAAGGATTCGAAGTTACGCAAGCTTCTAATAAGCAAAGGGCATTTAATTGTCAGTTTCTAAGTTTAGTTCATTATCTACGGAGTATATTAATGCGTTTATTCATGTTGACGACCTCGATGGCATGGCGACCGATTGGTCGGCTGAGTGAGACTCGGGTTCGATTCCTACTGCGGCATAAGTTTGCATGTTCTGTAAATATTTTTTCCGGTGTAATGGTACTTACGACAAAGAAATAAATAATAAATAATTTTATAGACTTTTCTTACAGCACCATCTAGCCCCAAACTAAGCAAAGCTTGTACTTAGGAATATATAATGGAATAGGAACAGTTGACTAGTAGAATATTTGACTTTTTGTAAATACCTGTACTTTTTATGTAAATACATACCTACCAAAGCTACTTACCATTATATACTTAGCGGGAATCGAAACCGCACCTCTAGCGTCTCAGCTGGGCACTCGCCTGCCACGCCATCAAGGTCGTAAATTGAACCTTTGTGTGAGGCCAGAACGAAGGATATTATTGTTGGGTGTTATTTTGTTATTTAAAATTTATTATGAAGTAATGAATTATTATTCAAATTAAACTCTAAAATCTGTTCACGTAACCATGAAATAATTTGACTATTACCAAATCCTTTTCTGTCAATTTATTTAGCAATCTAAAACCAGTTAATTTTAAACCTTACGTTATCCAATATAGAGCTTAAATTGGCTTAAATTGTTTAACAATAGAATTCGATTTGAAAATGTGTCTAGGGCTTGAATAGTTTTACTTTTCTGTCCAAAAGTTTAGGTACATAAAGTTTATCTGGTCTAACGGACAGATTTGCCAATAAGGCATAATGAGTCACAAAAAGTTTTTTCTTCAGTAATGTTTTTATTTTGTCGTGTTTGGATATTGCTAGGTTTTAGCGACTGGCTTAGAGAGTGACTTAAATCTCGCGCACTTCCAATTATAGGTGACCACTGCATGCACAAATGCACATACAAATTTAAAATGCGTGAAAAAATCTAGCTATAATATGAATTGTTACAGGATAGACAATAACATAACGCAAAACGCGACCCATCACCAAAGCGTATACAGCCGCAGAGGAAGGTGACCCAAATCGAACCCGAAGCGAACACCGAACCACATCACTAGTTATTACTATTGATCAGTTTTAGTCCCACCACAGGGTCAGCTCAGCTCGATCACATGAATATTCTAAGCGCTGGATTACATTAGTGGTGGTCGCGATTTCTACTAATAGATGAGATTGGTTTCCATTCATTGAATTGTGTGGGTGGGGAAATGTTTGAGTATTGTTGTTTTTGTTCTTTTATTGCTACTTGGTTGATTAGTTAACGTAGAATATCTGAAACTTTGTGTTGTTTGGATGTTTGTCCATGGCTAAACGCATTTAGATAAAACTCTGAACATACATTTAATGTGACCTGAAATGACAACTAGCTACTTACTCCCGTTTTATTTAATTTTATTATTTGTTGTTAAAGCGGCAATAGAATTACACACTGTGAAAATTTCAACTCACTTCCTATTATGGTTCATGACTGGTCTGTCCATCCGTCTGTTAACGGGCTGTATTAGCCCGCTGACAAATGGGTGGACAGTCGGACGGGCGTACAGCGGAGGCTTAGTAATAGGGTCTCGTTGGTACCCTTCGGTTACGGAACCTTAAACAGAAAAATTTGATCAATCAAAAGCTCTTACTCAAAAACGGTCTTTTAAAAAACCTGTAACTAACCAAACAAAGAAGCATTCAAATTAGATTAAAAATCACACGAACCCATATAACTGGTGCCTATAAAATAGTTGTAATTGAACATGCAATGTACAGTCTGACAGTACAGTCAAACTCCCCCCTTCTCCCCCGGCAATCACAGACGGCCAAATTAAAAAAGTTGAAAAGCTCTGAAACAGTATGTATAAAAACTTTAGGGTGCATGCACGCCGAAGTTTCGAGAATTAATGATTGGAAATCTCGTATTTTATGCCGGTCGTTGGATTAGCTCGTGTGTTTGCGGATCCGTTAGGTTTATTGCGATGTGGTGAAACTTTTTTTCGGGGGAAGTTTGTTGTGGACGCTAGTTTATGGTGGGGAATGGAATTTTACGGTCTCCGCTCAAAACTTATACCGTGACTGTGGTGCTGTACACTTTTAGGCATGCCGGTATCCTCACGACGTTTTCCTTCACCGTTTGAGAGTATTGGTATAGCGCACATAAATATTTCGAACAGAAAAATCTATTGGCGGAATATCGGATTTGAACCCACAACCTTGGGATCAGAAGGCGGGGCCGCTACCACTAGACCATCAGTGCGCTCGAATAAGCATTGCTAGTAATAAACAGTGGATTTCCGATCAGACATACAGCCGGGCAATTATACTGGATAAGCGCCAATAAAAGTGTTCGTTGCGAGTTATAAATTGATCAATTTGCGAGATTCGTAGCTCTATGTGTCAGACGAGGGTTGGGGGAGGCGACTGAAGTGAAGGGCCTAGTAATCTGTACTATTAATAAGAGGTAAAGTTTGTATGTTTACTAATAAATATCGGAAACTTCACCGATTGTTCAATTATTTTAGTAACAGAAATCTACACTATTCTTGAATGCTAAAGAGTGTCATAATTACGAGAAGGCAACCACGCATATACTAAACCGCTTTTATTTTTTATAGCTATAAAAAATAAAAGTGAATTCACAAATCGCTCGTTTAAAATTAAAGAGAATTAACTCAAAAATCGTGAATTTCGAGTTACAAGATTAAAACGCACTAACTACGCGGAAAGAATAGGTTGCTTTCGACAGCGGCTTCAATATGAACCCGTGATGCGAAACAGAAGACTACCCGTCTCTTTTTTATCAACGGCGGGGACAAGTTGATTCTGGTAAAGTGACATCAATCAGTGATGTGCCGGGCGATGACAAGTTTAAGTTTGAACGAAAATCAAATGCTTTCCTTTATTAGACAAGGTAAGTGTATTTTACGACTGACTTTCATTAGTAAAGAGACATATTTTCGACTTACTTCACTTTAAATTAAAAATTGACTAAATAACATGATCACTATTAGGTTTTATTTCGTTTTATTGTTAAAAACTGTAACAGCTCCCCAGTAATAAATTGACTTATTTCGATGTTCTTTTAAATAATCATACGCATTTTTGGTGCATTCTAATATAAATCTATTTATCGTTGAATTCAAAAGAATATCTTGGTTATAATTGTTTTTTGTTGCTCTTTAGTACTGTAGTGGCAGTTGATCGAACTTAAATTTTAAAAGTTGCTTCTATTTAAAATTATTTAGACAATCGTTTTCAAAAATGTCTTGGAGGAGTCGAAGAATTCTGGGGCTGGTCAGTGAAGATTCTACGTCACACAACCAGAACATGGAAGTGGATTCACGTGAAAATGAATCTTTCCGAATTAATACTAACTTGGAGGTAAATATTAGTTCATTTTTGAAAACAAAATAATATAATTATGGTTACGATACTATCTATCTATCTAGTCATGTCACCTTCTTTCAAACCAGTGTGATGAAAGGATTTAAAGTGCACCTCAAAGGCTCCTTTGTGATGCTTTTGATATATGTGGCAATAGTAATATTATTGGTTTTCATATTATTATTGAGTGTTGATGAATTATTAATTTTTCTACTTCCAGTTATCAAAAAACTTCTACGATCATGAAGATTTTGAAAACATTATCTCCATGTGAGACTAGCTCACAAAAAAATGAGACTAATTTAAAAGATTTAGACGATTATCTTATCCATTCTCGTCACTCCACACATCCATCTTAACATTCTCATCTCCGTTGCATGTAGTCTTCTTTCATCCGTCCCTTTGGTTGCCCAACATTCTGATCTATACATTACGACAGGTCTTACGATTGATTTGTAAATTTTCCCCTTAATTTTAAGGGGCATTCTTGGATCGCAAGTTGTCCCAGTGACCTGCCGCCATTTCATCCATCCCGCATTTTATTCTATTTTTCACATCCCGGTCTATATTGCCGTCGTTCTGGATCAATGAGCCGAGGTACCGAAAGTCGGAGCAGACTGGAAGGGATACACCATCTAAGGCAATGGGTGAGAAACTGGATGGACCACCGACGTCGCAGAACAGGTGCTCGGTTTTTGTTCTGCTGATCAGCAGAACAAAAACCGAGCACCTGTTCTGTCCGTGTCAGTCCGACACTCTCCAGTTTCTCTTGCCATTTTTCCAGTCTACCCTGGACCTCAAGCGCATTATCTCCGATAAGAACAATGTCGTCGGCGAATAGCATGCACCAGGGTGCCTCCTCCTGTATGTCTGATGTCAGAGCATCCATTACCAGGAGGAACAAATAAGGGCTCAAAGCCGATCCCCGGTGCAAGCCTACAGCGGTAACACTCCGATAGTTGTATCAAAAAATTAAGATATTATAGAGAACACCCCAGAGTCAGACCATCAAAGTATGGCAAAAGCCCGAAGACGTGCTGTTGTCAATCCTTAAATAGTTACCTCTTCTTTATACACCGATGAAAGCGATATTGATGACGATGTTGAAGATCCAACATTTAACTTCGAAGACAAGTTTGCTAACGCTGGTAGCCATAAAAGAACTAACTTTGTCAAGCACAGAGACTTCAAGCTCTGACTCTGATATTGAGATGCAATAAAGAGGCCGCAAGAGAGTTCGTGATCCCAAAAACTGGAAACAAATCAAGGTTAGACGATTGAGAAATTTAGGGAAATCGTATGTATCCATGTCGAAGATTCGCAAAGATATGGCAGCCTGCTGCCTTCATATACCGTGTACTAAACAATGTCGACTGAAATGCTCAGAAAAGATCAATAACAACGATTGATAAAAATTGTTTCATGAATTTTGGCAATTAGGAGATTTAGATTCATGTATGGTCGACGTGTAACTAAAATATAGATACACGAATGCAGAAAACCCCCGGCGTCCTAACAAAGCCTATTACTTCACTGTGGACGATCAGAAAGTAAGAGTGTGCAAAATGTATTTAAAAAAACTCTGGATATATCTGATAAAATGATTTATGATACGATATAGACGAAAAGAAATTAATTTGGTTGAAGACATGCGAGGAAAACATGGAAAACATAAAAAACTTAGTCCACAATTACTTAAGGATTTAAGAAAGCATATTTTATAGATTCGATTCTGGGAATCGAATCTACGTGAGAGCTACTAGTTGTAGACAATAATATAGATGTTGAAAAAACCAACACTTACAACTATGTAACAAGAAAAAAGACCTGAAAGGCCTCATCAGGAAGGGATTGATTCCTTCGTATTACGCTATTTTTTACAATTCTATAATTTAACTATAACTAAGTGGTTTCTCATTTATTGTTGAATATTATTGTTTTGAGGTTTCTGCTTGTTTTGGTACTGAGTTTTACTGTACTGAGTTTGGACATTTAAGTTATATTATTATTGATCTCACTTTACGAAAGCTGTATGAAAAATTATATTAGCTCTTATATAATTATATTATTTCATCGCTGGATTGGGAGTAAAGAAAAAACATAGAATGCGTCCAGCTGCTTCTCTCCCCGAGCATGTCGTAAAAGTCGACTAAGGGATAGTATCCTCTCCAACATGATGAGATACAATAAGCAAGTATTTCCAAGGAGGGTTGACGTCAGGCAGGCGGCCGGTCATAAAACACCTTAGCCAAAACTCTTACAGCATGATCCAAGTATCATGCTGATATAGATTATTTTGTTAATTATGATTAAGAATGACCTAGTTAACTTTAATAATGTTTAACTGTGATCACAGTATCTTTAAAAGAAATGTACCTATTACTTATAAATAAACACAATTAGACTGAAATAAGCATTAAGTACATTAATTTCTACTTATTTAAACTTTTTGAAATGAATCTGTCTATAAAACAGTTATTTTTTTTAGTTTAGTTTATTGTATTCCACATTTTTTATAATAAATTGTACTGATTGCTGATTACCTGTTTCGTTTCATTAACAAATAAATCCTTCAATCTCAAATGAGTTTTATAAAAAAAGCGTAACATTAAAATATACTGGGGTTAAGTTGCATTTATTTTTCATAAAAAAAGATGTATTTAATTTTAAACCTAATTGTTAAAATATTTATTTAAAGTAAAGTGCATTATTTCATTTTGTGTCAGATGTAAATTGGCAAGGGAAAATAATTTTTAATAATAAAACGAAATAAGTTAGGATTTTTTGTTTTGAGGTCATGTATAAAAATTACTGTGTATAATATCAATATTTTTACTATGTTATGTTAAAGATAAATCTATTAGCTATGGTATAAATTCATTACATTACATAAAATATTTGTATTTTTTTGTATAATACATAAATTATAAGAGGTCACGAATCCGAAAAACTTTAAATGCGAATTGCCAAAAATCATGTTTTTTGAGTTAATTCTGTTTATTTTTAAGCGTGCGAAATGGTATATTCATAGGAAACCAGCTACGTAAGTAAGTTCGAATGAGCTAGTGGCAAACTCTTGTGACGGAGTTTTTAGGCCGCCTAAAGGCCTCCGTCATGGCTTAACGACTTAAAGCCGGGACCGACTGTTTAAAGTGCCCTCCGAAGCACGGAAGCGCTCAGCTCGTAATGCCACTTGCGGTCACTCATCCAAATTGTGACCTCGCACAACGACGATCAATCAACGTCTAAGCAAGCTACGCCACGAGCGCTTCAATGGATGTGACGATACTGTAGTAATCTAATATCTAACCAAAGGTCCTGCCAGAAAACCAGCATTGCATCAGCTTCTTGTTGAGCAAAACAATGAGGCAAGGATTTTTGGTTCATCACATCACTTGTTTACTTACTCTTAGTTTTTGTAGTTAGTGTAATTTAAGTAAGTGTGATGAACCATTAAACGTATTTTCTTTCTTTCTTTCTTTCTTAATACGAAACCTCTTGATGAATGGATACATTGGTATCCTACTGGGTGAATTGAGTGAATTAAACCTGAAAGGCAGTGTTCAAGTTACGTTCCCCCTTTTTTAATACGCAGAACTCTTCAACCTAGCAGTGATCATACTTTCAGCAAACAAAGCGCAAGTTTTTACAAAAAATCAGAAAAAGCGCTTTCGAACCACAATTGTAGCCAAGTTGGAGTGTACTTTCTACCGCTGTCCGTCCGCCGGTCACTTAGCACCAGCTAAGTGTTCCTGACTTAGCTCCGTCTCTATAGCTTAACTCTGCTTTATTTAACTTTTGTTTGGGAAAACAATAATTCACAACTACGACATTTCCGGTCGGTAATAAGTAATTTTTAGTACTATTTTTATCGTGTCGCATGAAGTTTTTTTAAAGGAATATCTTTATTTTTACATATTTGTTAATACAAAATAATAATACGCATAACATTATGCTATTCTCTCGTAGTAGCACATTCGTAGCTAAGCCCGCTACAAAAATATCGTACAATATGAATGCCATCTATTCACTCATTATAATGATTGATGACTGGTTATTTTGTATGTTTATATGCCCATCTATATTGCTATTCAATAAAAGCTTTCTTTTAGAGAACCCGTTTGTATGTTTTGGCTATCCCGTTAAAGCAATACACATTCATCCACCATCTGTTGCCGGACTCATTGTGCCCCCCTTTCCTAGCCGGGGAGAGGGGTTAGGGGGGGTGACGACAAAAGTGCAACGGACCTCCCACCCCGCCCTTATGGGCCATTAGATGCGTCCGCGGGAATCGCGATTTGCATAAGCGGTTCGGTTCTCTACACATAGTAATTGGGATCACACGACCACCCTAAATTGACACCGAGTCAGTTTTACCGCGGAGCAGAATGGGAGGCCAGCTTTGTTTGGGTAGGACGGGTCTAGGTTTAAGTTGGCCGGTAGCGATGTTTGTATTGCACTTAGGTACCTACTCTTGGAGCTTTAAATCGAAGTGCGAAATTTAAATGTGATTTGAATTCTTAAGTATTGTCTTTAATGGAACTAAACGGCTGTAGCGGAAGCGCGAGTACGTAATTTGCATTAACTTTGAACCCGGTGCGTTACGTATTGTTCTTGGATCAACAAAGTTGAATTCTGATTGTTATTCGGGGAGTTCCCGAATTGAGTGGGATGCTGATTTTGTGTTAATTCCACTTTGAATACGACAATGCTTTCTTAATAAGTCGAAATTGGGGGGTGGGTATTGACAGACGCGTTTAATTTCGAACTTAAGCTCAACAAACATTTCGAGATAAAAAGTTTTAAGTGTCTTCGTTCACTATACCATTTCATCACCGAACCAAACGTCAAATAACACAAAAATAAAAGATAAGCTAACTTTTGACAGAATTTTACCTTGACTTTTTGGGCCAAAATAAATAAAGAAATACATATTTGTGGACATTTGACACAGCGCCATCTAGCCTCAAACTAAGCAAAGCTTGTACTATAGGCACCAGATGGCAGATTGTATACTTGTACACTTATTTTTTGTAAATACATACTTATATTACCAACACCCAGACATGGAATAAATATTTGCAGAACATACAAACATTTCTCCTTTAGCGGGAACCGAACCCGCACCTCTTGCGTCTCAGCCGAGCACTCGCCCGCCACGCCACCGAGGTCGTCATTCAAGATTGACATTTGAAACGGAGCATCTAACCTGAATCTGAACGAAACAGATTCGCGCTAGCAGATTAACAAAACTCAGTACAATTTTTAGCACACACAGTTCAAACTCACCACGTTCTAAATGCACCGATTCAAAGAAAGGGCCCCTTTGAATGCACCTGCAGATGAAACGTACCAGACTATCACTCGTTTGATAGCAACCGCACTAATGAGCTTGAACATTAATCAATGCTCGACCCTGCGGCGCAGAATAAAGAGAAGGGCCGGTATACACATTTTACAATCTATAGTAGATTTATACAGCGTCAGGAGGCAACTTTTATCTTCACAAACGGGACGCTGTAGTGCCCGGGACGAATTAAGATGGAGTAGGCTTGCCCAGCACCTATTCCATCCTCTCAGCTTAGTCGGCCTTATCCTACCACACCTTTTTTTTTTTTTTTTTTTTTTTGGCAGGTGGAAAAATCTGCTCCCAGACGAACCAGCTGCGATAAGGGTCGCAGCTGGACAGTGTGGGGTTGTCGAACTCCGACGACCCACTAAAAAACCACCTGGTGGCCAGCCTCGATGCATGTCAAGGGGCTCCGGGATCTCCATACGGAACGCACCGGTGCCCCTCTCGCATCGTGCTCTAGAGCACTGTCCCGGTAATGGCACCCACAGCCACGCCCGGCACCCTCGCGTGCTACGACGAAACTTGCCACAAGAATCGCCGCCCTCCCGGGATCCGTAGCCGGTAGACGGAGCCCTCACTCCGCTACCGCGGACCCAAAAGGTCCCCTGTTTGGCAGGGGATACCACTCGCCCCCTCACGGGGCAGGCGGTGCGGGGCGGCCGTTAGCGCCCCGCCGCCGCCTCCTCCGAGCGGGATCGGCCCTCTCCCGATCTCGCTCAGCTGCCTCTTTCTGGACCATCACGGTCTCACAGAAAGAGGCTACGGCCTGCCACGCCGCCTCATCTGCCAGCATAGCCTCGACTACGCTCGGCAGAGAGAGATCCTGCCCGATCCTGTTGACCAGGATTCCGCGCTCCTGGCACCACGCTGAGCACTGCTCCAGCGTGTGCTGCGCGGAATCCAGGTCCCACCCACAATGGTGGCATTGTGGTGTCGATTCGCGCCCGATCCTATTCAGATACTCACCGAAGCAGCCGTGCCCGGTGAGTATCTGAGTAAGTCGATAGGTGACGTACCCATGTTCCCTCCCCAGCCAGGCTTCGAAGAAAGGCGCAATGGCGCCGACGACGCGTTGGCGCGAGCACCGCGGCTCCTCGAGCCGCTCGCGCCACATCCCGAGCGCACGTCGGCGCTCTTGCGCCCGCACTTCAGCAGGCGCAGTTCCGCTCCCATCATCCTGTCGGAGACGGACGTACACACGCGCGTCCATCACCGCCAAGATGTCCAGGGGCGGAAACCGCGCCAGGATTGTTGCCGCCTCAAAGGATACTGTGCGGTATCCTCGTGCGATCCTGATGGCTATAGGACGCTGTAGGCTATTGAACAATAACCTACAGCGCCTAACACCCGCCAGTCTCCCAGACCAGACGGGTGCTCCGTAGAGAGCCATCGATCGCACGACCCCCGCATAGAGGCGGCGCACGCCCTCCCTGGGTCCCCCGAGATTTGGCAGCAGTCTGTGCAACGCACCCACTGCCCTCTGAATCCGGGGGACGGAGCGGCTGAAGTGCTCCCCGAAGTCCCAGCGTCCGTCCAAGGTGAGGCCTAGGTACCTCATGTACCGCCCCACCTGGACGTCCACGTCACCTACGCGAATCGACAAGCTGGGTGGTTCCCTTCCCCTCGGGAATTTGTGGAACCACAGCGCCTCGGTCTTGTGAGGCGCTATCCGCAGACCCAGCTCGTGGATCTTGTCCACGACACATGCCACCCCAAGCTCGGCGAGCTCCTTGGTCCCTTCGAAGGACTCCCCACCGGCTAGTACGAGAGTGTCGTCCGCATAGCAGACGACTCGTACGCTGGCGGGGAGATCGACGCGCAGGACCGCGTCGTACGCGAAGTTCCACAAGAGGGGGCCGAGCACGGACCCCTGTGGAACTCCGCAGTACACCTCCCTCTGGTGCAATGTACCGTCACTGCCCACGTACTGCACACACCTGTCCCGCAAGTAGGCACCGACTATGCGCTGCAGGTAGAGGGGCACTCCGTGAACCACGAGTGCCGCCCTGATCGCCCTCCAGGGCAGGGAGTTAAAGGCGTTGACGATGTCCAAGGACACCGCCAACACCCTCCCGCCCCGGGACACTACCCGGTCCGACAGCGTACGGACGCGAAGAATCGCGTCCACTGTCGAACGCGCTTGCCGGAAACCGAACTGGTAATCCGACAAGTCGGGGCCTTCCTGCGACAGATGTGTGCATAGACGGCCGGCAATTATTCTCTCGAATAACTTGCCGGCCTCGTCCAGCAGGCAAATGGGACGGTACGCAGAGGGAGAATCCGCGGCCCTGCCGTCCTTCTTCAAGAGGACCAACCTTGCCTCCTTCCATTCCTTGGGGAACACACCGGAGCGGAGGCAGCCGTCAAACAGCCGCCTCAGCTTGTCCCCCACAAGTTGTCCCCTACCACACCTACCACAAATCCATCCATACTTCCAGACTAATATTATAAATGCGAAAGAAACTCTGTCTTTCTGTTACCTTTTCACGCCTAAACCGCTGAACAGATTTTCATAAAATTTGGCACGGTGATAGATAACAGCTTAGGGAAGGCTACAAAGACTACATTTTGTCACGAAAATCAATGAAGACAAAGTCGCGGGCAACAGCTAGTCTGATATAATTTTATTTGATTCATTCACTACCTTCCAATTAATACAAATGAAGTGTAGGTTGTACTTGTGAACAAGCTGAATTCAGTAGATTGCTGCCGTTGCAAGTAGCTCATTAAAAACTTTATTTCAACTGAATAAACTACACAATGAATACTATATTGCCATGATATGTGCTACCAGGCTTACAGAATCATTTAATCAGCGCATGCAAAGCTCTACGGCTTTGCATCGACTACAGATTATAAATGGAAAACATAGTATTTAAACCATGGCTGTACACAGTGTATACGCAAACGGCAACCACTTTCGACATATTGGTCGTTTCTAAGGTTTTTGGTCGTTGGGAACCACTCTTCCAAATTTATGTTCAAAAATTTACGTTTTAATACCTTCTGCCTAAAGAATTAATAGCACTGTTATTTTTTAATTCATCTGCAATTTTCTCAGCCTGATATCTGAAAAATAAAATGTAAGCCAAGGTTTTTTTCTCTTATTAAATAATTACAAAAACATAATATATCTACAAGGAACAAAATAATGTCTGTTTCAGTTGTCTTGAAAAGTTTAAAATCTTTATAAATACCCTTAACAGAATACATTTTAGATGAGATATGTAAGAAATTTTAACGTCAATATTTTTTTAATTAAATATTTTCCGTTGTTTATGAATACTTGTAAGCCCATAGACTCTTAAATCTATAGCCAAAATTTAATAAGCCCTAGCGGGTTGGCGTGTGTCGTCATTTACATTTAAAGCACCAATTATTTGACGTCATTAGCGCCCTCTGGTGCCCATAAAACGCACCCAACACGCGCAATCCTACCCCCCCAGAATAAGGATTATAAATTCGAAATATTACGGTGGTTTTTAATCTGACGACGGTGTTTGTTTTTTTTACATAGAATTTATTATGAACAGATTCTGAAAACGTTTAGTTTCGAAAGACTAAGTTGAAAGTACTTTATTTCGTAGGTATTTCTTAGGGTCACTTGAAACTATTTTAAATCTACGTTGAATTTACGTCTGTTCGTAACGCGACTAAGCGTGGAACATACAAGCAAGAAGCCACGCTTGGCATTTTTGGTAAAGATCCCTTTACAATCATGTTTAAAAAACGAGTTTCAGTATCAAGCTTTTTTGTTTTCTATATCATCGGATATTTTGTAATAAGCGTTTTCAAACAATTTTTATTTTTAATAGAGTCTTCAATTAATTAAATTTATTTAGGTAATAGTATATTAAATTAATAAATATAGTCTTTATTAATTTCTTATTTCTTCGGGGTCTTCACCCGTTTTATAAGCGTCTTGAAACAAAAACGTAGAGCAACTTTTCTTTTTAACTTTGATAGATCTTGGATTTCTTTTCTGTTTATGAATTACGGGTAGAGTACGAACAGATGGACTCCCTTTTATGTACATAATTTGCCTACGTATAAGGCAATCATTACTTTCGTTGGTATTACACCATAACAATGATAGTGATAAAAACCGGTCAAGTCGAGTCGAATTCGCACACAAAGGGTTCCGTACCAACGTACATGTACGCTTTATTTAGTTGTTAAAGCTACAAATGTAATACACACTTTGTTAAAATACAGACTCTACCTATTACGGTTCTTGAGATACAGCCCGACTACAACTGACAGACGGCCGGTAGGACTGCCAGACAGATAGCGGAAACTTAGTAATAGGGTCCCGTCAGCACCCTTCGGGTACAGAACCCTAAGAAAAAGTTAAAAGACCCAGTGTCACCTGTGATAACTTGGATCACCTAACCGCATCCAATCACGACCGTTTAATAGCCCAGCTGCGGTTCAGTTGCCAATAATGATTTATTCTAATCAATGTTAAACGCCCGACTAGACATAATCCACGCTGTATAATTGCGAACTCCGTAGCGTAGCTATTCAAGGGTGATTAGGATAATCACTCGCTGTTACATGCGTACAATGAGATATTGCTGTACAATTGCTTAGAACCGTGTATTATATTAGCCTAGGCAGGATAGTAGCTAGACTAAGTAAGTTCATATCGTCGCTGGAAAGGCAAAATTACGTAAGCGCCAAAATGGCGCCAAAATAGGTATATTGAGTTATTATCCTAAAATAGCAGTCCAAATAAATAATATGAATTGCTGGACATAGAAAATGAAAAAAGAATGAAATCTTACGTTGACGTCATCAAAATTCTATAATTAGGTAGAAAGTTATGATTAAAAGACGAAAAATAATGAACTTTAAACGGCTTTTTCTCGATTGGCGCTTACGTAAATTTGCCTTTCCAGTGACGATATGAGCTTAGTGGCCAACTTTTGTGACGGACTTTTTAGGAGTTTTCAAACGATTATTATAGTGATTTTAAAGAATGAAGCGCTCGTGGCGTGCTTGTTTAGACGTTCTTGATTGATAGTTGAAGTTAAGCAACGTTATGCGCGGTCCCAATTGGATGGGTGCAAGTCGCACTTCGATCTGAGCGCTTCCGTGCTTCGGAGGGCACGTTAAATTGTCGGTCCCGGCTTTTAAGTCGTTAAGCCACGACAGAGGCCTTTAGGCGGCCTAAAAACTCCGTCACAAGAGTTGGCCACTAGCTCATACAAACTTACTTACTTATAGAATAAAATACTTTTATATTTTCGAATGAAGATTACACACAAAAGCATACAAATCCACTACCTCATCTACAAAACATTCAAGTATGCTACTTTGACTCAAAAAAAAACATTTTGTCTCTTTCATAATACAAGGGTATTCAAACAAAACACGACAAAAGGATTTTCACTCAAAAACTTATCACTCCATTGTCGTAACGTAGACCCGACAAAATTGCCTCCAGGCTATAAGTACACCAGGCAGAAAACAAAATATGTCAGCATCTAGGGCTGCAACCTGGAAAGGGCAAATATTACAAAAATATGTATTTATAAAGACAACTAGCTGTTGCCCGCGACTTCGTACGCGTGTGTTTTTGCAGCGCACGCCAAAAACTATTCTGAGTTTTCTACCTTGGGTTACAATATTGCAATTTGGTTTTTGGAACCAGTGTGGTGAAAGGATTTTAAGTGCACCTCTCGCACTTGTCACAAGTTTCCGAACTTTTAAGAACATGCCAGTTTAATTTAAACCTATATAAATATTATGTGAACTAGACAATGATCAGTTGAAGTAGGAACTGCCATCCCTACCTTCAGCTGCCCTTCATCCACCCTCGCTCCGAACCAAGGCACGCATGACACAGCACTCTCGACCAACCGTAAAAAAGGGAAATCAATTATAACGAAATGGCAACCCCGTACGACACCCGCCCAAAATAAAAAGACCCCTCCAGTCCCTTTGCATTGTCGAAAAAGAACTAAAAAATCACAGCGTCACGGAGGGATCCAGATAAACTGGACGCGTACTCGAAATCCCTTTTCAAAGAATACAATCCGACGTCTCCTTCAAATTGATTCCTAATTAGTGTGATAAGCAAATAATTGGTTCGCGAGGGGAGCAATTTATGCAGAAAAGATTAACTTTGTAATGACGTGGGTAAAATGTACAAGGATATTACAAAAGGAACCGGGGAACGTAAGGTATCTTTTGCCGTAATATTAAGAATACAAAGTCAATATTCTGTTCGTTATTCGGTACCAAATCTGCAAATGAAAAAGGAATGTGCACCTGATATTATGATTTTTTTAAATTAAGAAAATCTTACTTAACAACTAATTTGCTTTTAAAAGACTAAAAATATCTGGAAAATTACTCTACAATACTTTTAAATTTCAGTTTTCATGAAGTACCTAAAAAGCGCTGGAAGTCACTGGGAGAAGGTTTTACCAAAAATTATTTTAATTCTAGCTGCCTCCTGCGGCTTCGCTCGCATGGTACTCAGATGAAAAATGGCATATAATGTTAATTCAGCACATGTACTATGTTTATTCCAAGTTTCAATTAAATCCGTTCAGTAGTTTAGGCGTGATTGGGGCACAAACATCCAAATATCCTCACAAACTTTCGCATTATCTAATAAAAGCAAAATTTAACGTATAGACAGATAGACTTAATAATCTACTCTGTCAACTAGGTTCATATCATATACACATAATCGGATCGATTCTGTTGTGTATTTCCGTAACTTGTCTTAATTTTACAGCTCTAAATTTGTTACCTCTGTGTATCATCATCATTATCGTCATATGTGGGGTCGACACAGCATGATCCTTGGATAATGCTGTAAGAGTTTTGGCTAAGGTGTTTTATGACCGGCCGCCTGCCTGACGTCAACCCTCTTTGGGAATACTTGCTTATTGTATCTCATCATGTTGGAGGATACTATCCCTTAGTCGACTTTTACAACATGCTCGGGGAGAGAAGCAGCTGGACGCATTCTATGTTATACACCTCTGTGTATAAGGGACGCAAATATTTTTAGGACTGTCAAATTAAATTAAGTTTAAGAAAATGCCCAACAGAATCGATATCAATGTTACATAATGTTTCTCGTAAGGGTAGGCAGAGACCACGGATCTCTATTTACTACGGTAATGATATATCACTCTTGCTTCATTATTTTTTACCGCATTCTTCACGTACTTGACCCTCTCTCCGAAACGTTACCAACTTAGGCTTAGTTTTTTTAACAGGACTGCTCATCCTCCTCTTGTTACCTTGCCCCACATTGTCAAACACTCCTTTCGAAGCGTGTTCCATAACGAAATTTGTTCGAAGACATCGCAATTTCCTTTGACGATTATATCGTAGGACAATTTCAAAGCGAGTTAAACTCTTATTGGCAATGTAAACAACGAACTCTCTCGGTAGACGAGCAATGTACACAGCGTTATATTGTGTATACTTTTTCTCGGCATCATGTGCACAGTGTTTAGCGAATATGTTGGGTGTATATCTTGTTTTGCTTGTGTTGCCGCGAGGGGGTAGAGGAGGGGGGGGGAGCACCTGTTGCCTCGAGTTTCGATGGAAATAATCCTTCCCGAGATGAAATAAATACAACATTGCCTGTGCCGACGCTCGCGATATGTTTTTCCACGGTATGGGAATTGGAGTGGTTTTATTTTCGATGGACGCTGTTTGTTCAGTTCAAACAATAGGAGTCCTGGGTATCGAAAATATGAGTCTGAATTGAAGGGGATTTTGAGATAACGAGGATTTGCGAATAAATGAAATGTTCCAACTGGTAAAGTTTAATATACAATTTTAAACTGAAAATAAATATTTTTACATACATATTATCACGTCCGTATCTCTGTAGGGGTGGGCACAGCCACAAGTAAAACTTGCAGCCACTTCTGTTTAAAAGTCCTTGGATGGATATGGTGAACCATGATGACAGGTGATCAGCCCATCACCCTTATATGTAGGTGTTCCATCATTTTGGGGAGGATACTATCTCTTGGTCGACTTTTACGACATGCTCGGGGAGAGAAGCAGCTGGACGCATTCTATGCATTTTCTTTACTCCCAGTCCAGCAGAGAAGTGAATATTTTTAATCATAAGATACTGAAATTAATTACAGTTAGCATCGAAAATGCATAAAATGAAGGTTTAAAACATCTTTGGAACTCATGATTATGTCTCATACTCGTGTCAAAAATTCTAACAAAGATGAGAAAAAGTGTTTTAGAAATGAACTTTTATTGCTGACTGTACGTAGACACCTAATGGGGAGAGTCTTCAACCCTCACTGATCAGGCCTAAGCTTATCCTTTCAAATAAGGTTCCTTGTGAGATTTAAGTCGTTCTAAATTATTTATTATGTAAGGCAAACTAATTAATAATACTCTTTTATTGTTTCAGGTAAATAAATTATTTAATAAACACCATCAAACCATCAAACTCGGTTAAGGTCCTGATGATGATGATGATCAAACTTGAATACTTAGAACGAGTATTACTACTAATTTCTTTCGGACCAGTGTGGTAAAGGGTTTTAAAGTGTGCCTCAAAGGCTCCTTTCGTGCACTTGGCACGTGTTTTTCAAATATTTTAGGTTCTATGACATGCCGGTTTCCTTACGATATTTTCCTTCACCGTTTGTGAGTACCTACTGCTAAGCGCATATAAATTTTTCGTTCAGAAAAATCCATTGATGCACGCACGGATTTGCACCCAAATCGTGTCACTAGTTCTTTCGTACCAGTGTGGCGAAAGGATTTTAAGGTGCGCCTCAAAGGCTCCTTTCGTGCACTTGGCACTTTAAACTTTATATTAATCATCTGAACTGTCCCTCAGAGTAGGGTTTTTTGTGGTTATTTTGTGACAGCGGGCAAACCCACAACATTCTGAAAATGAATACATGTCAATGTCTCAGAACGGAAATAGTTTCTGGAACGCTGTAAGTCGGTTTTCCACTAGACAGTTGGGACAGGGAGACTGTGTGCATTGCTGGGACAATTTTCAGTTACGAAGATAACATACAGAAGTGACTGCGTCGCGCGACACGAAGCATTAGGGCGCGCGTTGAAAACGCTCTTCTATAGGCATCCTTAAATCAATAGCTCTCGTGGGGTAGCTTGCTTAGACGTTCTTGATTGATTGTTGAATTTAAGCAACGTTGTGCGCGGTCACAATTGGGATGGGTGACCGCAAGTGGCATTACGAGCTGAGCGTTTTTGTGCTTCGGAGGTCATGTTAAATTGTCAGTCCTGGCTTTTAACCACGACGAAGGCCTTTAGGCGGCCTAAAAAACTCCGTCACAAGAGTTGGCCGCTAGCTCATACGAACTTACTTACAGTAGCTCTGACACCGCAGCGGGAATCAAATCCGCGCCTCTCGAGTCTCAGCCAAATACTTGCCCCCCACGCCTTATTGTAATTTTATTGAATTTTTTTTTTTAAACTGCATCGTGTCTATGTCATTTGCAAGCCGACATCTTCAGTAACGATGTTAAATTGACTCTGTCTCGTTTTGGTATCGATTCGAACATGCGACTGTTTCGCTCAGTAACAATATAATCGCGTTTGTATGTAACTGTTTCTAGGGAAATGAAAGACAACACGGTCGGTGTTGTCCCCATCAAGCCCTTCTTGCTGCTGTAGCGACTACAAGCATGAATGTATGCCTACTACTGTTACAGCAAGTCTGTATCGTGTCCGTATCGCAACTGAATCGCAACTGTAGCGCTACTAAATCGCGACTATACCAAGAGTCTACAGATTCATCTGGTCAGCCATCCTACTATCACTTTCGATATCAGTCTAGACGCGATGTTACTGCAAGCACTTAAGATTTTTTGTAATAACTGGGTTAAGCTAGGGGTAAGCTTTTTGTATGAAAATACTTGTACAGCCATTACGGAGACTAAGACCATACACACATAAACACATATTTACATTCAGACAAACTCTCAAACATTCAGTCACTCACACACACATAAGCTATCACAGTTTTATAATAATTAGTGTTATACTTAACAATATCGAATCATCTGAATATTCACTGAATCTAATGGAAACAGGCACACTAGACATGTATCTATTAATAGCTTCCAAGTAATTAATTGGCAGAGGAATGAGCAGTAATAATTATATGAATTGCGAAGGAGTTGTGAGGAACTACATACGTTTTATATTGACGTATGACAATTTTTGATCAAATAAATTGCCTATGTTGAAACGAGATACACCAACTATTAAAATATTATTCTTCTGAATGATAGATGACCTCGATGGCTTTGCGGGCGAGTGCTCAGCTAAAACGTAAGAGGCGCGGATTCGATTCCCGCTACGGGAGAAATATTTGTATGTTCTGCAAATATTTCTTCCGGGTCTGGGTATTGTACTTGGATGAATTTATTCATCCGAGGTGTTGTAGTAATTATAAGTATGTATTTACAAAAAAAAGTATTTATGTATTCTATCAGCCATCTGGTGCCCATAGTACAAGCTTTGCTTAGCTTGGATTAGACAGCGCTGTGTCAAATATCCATAGTAAAAAAATTACAGCCGAATCTTATTACAGTCACAATGGTTTAGGCACAAGTCAGGACAAAACATTTTTTATTAATTGAAACACACTCTCGTTTTCCAGACGTATCCAACGATACATCATTTGTAAAATCCATTCAGCCGTTTGGACTGCAGCTTCAGCCCACAAACATACATACACCCTAAACACATTACCCTCCTTCCTTGCAGTCGGTTAAAAATTAGGTACCTACAGACTTGTTGGTGTTCCAAAAACGATGTGTCAAAACAGTAAAGATGAGGTTAACAACGTAATTAAAAACTTTGAAAAGTTGTGTTAGTTAAATTAACTTTTCAGTCGCCAGCATTGAATGTATTAATGTTTAATGTTGCATTTCATAAGATTTGACTTTGAGAACTGGAATTTAGTGCAGATATTCATCTTATTTAATTAATACAAGACTTTGATTAGATGTTTAAAATAAACTCTTGCATTTATATGTCAATAACCTTGCACTCGCAAGGAATACTGCGTCTTACAAAATGTGCCAACTGTAATTTTTTCACTAGCCTCTGACTAACTTATACGTACATTCATAATATCACTTCCGTATCCCTAATGGGTCAGGCAGACAAAGTTGTTTAAAGAAAACTATAAGAAAACTAGTCCCGAGATATTTATGCCGCCTAAAGGCCTCCGTCATGGCTTAACAACTTAAAATCTGGGACCGACAATTTAACGTACCCTCCGAGGCACGGAAGCGCTCAGCTCGTAATGCCATTTGCGATCACCTATCCTAATTGTGACCGCGCACAACGTTGCTTAAGTTCAACGATCAATCAAGAACGTTTAAGCAAGCTACGCCACGAGCGCTTCATATATTATTATTACGAAATAATAATGTCCAACGGAAAGGAACAACGACATGTCTAACTTGATTATGTATATTTGTAACTATGCCCATGAGGACCGTTAAAAAAGGATTTTATATAAAATATTTCACCTTTGTTAGTCGACACCGCTGGTGATAAGAGGGCTGGCTAATTCCTAGCGCAATCAATTTCTTTGGCCATACAACGCGGGAATGCAGCCAGTGCTCTTGGAACCTTTCCAAATTATCTTTCCTTTCTAAATTATATTTTGTTGTAAATTATGATAGTAACTAACAAAAAACAAAAAAAAATTATGTAGGTATCTATCTATATTTGAATGACAATTCAAAATGTCCACTGCTGCATTTGCTTCAGCCGTTTCCGGTTCTATTACAAAGCACGTACACTGAGCTAGCACTAGTGTGGATGTTTTTGAACTGCGAGCGAGTTATCAACTTATTCTACTATTATAAATCTTGAATATTGTGGCACAATCACGGCTAAACCAATTTTTAACGGCGAGTTAACAAAGTTCGGTGGTGTAGCATAGAAATTTTATTTTATTTTATTTCATTTTTACATACTTGGAAAACAAACAACATTTGTTTTAGTATTATGTTTAGTTAACTTAGCCACCTGATGTTAACTTTTCACATGCACAGAAATAAGGCAATAGGTAGGCGTAGGCGCCTTGTAAGAAATCCTACCCTCTTTTGATTATTTTTACTTTTATTCTATTTTTTATTGTTTTCTGTACATTTTGGAAGAAACTAGCTTCCACAACACAGGGAATTCTAGTGTGGGGCTAGTAAACAAAAAATGTTTTGTGTACATAGCATTAAGTTTCATCAATAAATTATTTATTATTATTATTATTTTTGCGCTACCAGATACATAAATATATCTTAACCTGTTTCCAAGTCTCCCCCATGAATTTCCAGATCTTTTATGCAGAAATTCATATCATTCATTCAATTCATTCCAAAAAAATCTTCTAACACGCAGACAGCGTTGCGGGTTACAGAGTCTCCTATATTTTTATGTTGACGTGTGCTAAAGGCACAGGATGCAGGATGCGCGCGCGCTCCCGGCTCGCTTCCGGCGGCGCGCCCTCGTTACGTGCTTTGTGAGGGATATGACGTCACTTACTATATGAATGTGTTACTGCATCTTTATTATCTATCCTAATAACGTAATACCTTCTCTGATGGACTGGGAGTAAAGAAAAATCATAGATGCATCCAGCTGCTTTACACCCCGAGGATGTTATAAAAGTCGACTAAGGGGTAGTATCCTCTTCAACATGATGGACCCCCTATATGGGCGATGGGCTGAACGACTCCGGCTCGCTTCCGGGGCGACCTCGTCACGTGCTTTGTGAGGGATAATAATATGTCGGGTCTAAGTAATTTTGTAATCTTACTTTCTTACTTATATTATAAATGCGAAAGTTTCTGAGGATGTTTGGATGTTTAGATGTTTGAATGTTTGGATGTTTATGCCTTAATCACGCTTAAACGGCTGAACGGATTTGAATGAAACTTGGAATATACATAGTACATATACTGGGTTAACATATAGGCTATTTTTTATCCGGGCACCACGCGAGCGAAGCCGCGGGCGGCAGCTAGTTGTAATATAAGTATAGGAAGGTAAAGGGCTTGGTTTATCGAATACCTTTTAAAGACTTTGCAATAAATCCATGAACAATGCAAAGCTCATTACGGATATTTTATAGTCTGTTGAAAACTGTTTTCCGTTTACAGTGAAATATAGTGTAATTTACCCTGCTTTCTTAGTTTAATATACTGCAAGAACTTAGGAACATGGTAGAACAGGAGCACAGAACTTGCTTTATTATATTTCACATGTTTCTCATTTTCTGGATATTTACTACAAGATTTAAACTTATGCTTCGAAAGATTTGCTTGAAAAAATAGCGTAAAGTTATTATACTGCTAGGCTTTTATGAGTTATAAACAAAGTTACAAACATATTGGTATCGAACAGGTGTCCTAATTGACGGTCGCGCGATAATAGCATCGCGGGGCTTCGCGGCTGCACCTATGATCGCATCGTTGTTTCGCGCGATGATCGCGTAATCTCGTTCAATTAGGACAACGCCTATTAATTGCTGAATATGGGGCTAACAAATTCTGAGGTCAAGCTGAAGTATCATACAAATAGTTCATCAAGAGCCAAACAATACCCTAAATTATGCATTTGACACAAGGCGAGATTTCAACTTTCAAAAGGCCATGTATTTTTTTTGTTCCGTGTTCAAATGCACAAAGGGTTTTTTTTTCGAAATGACGCCGAATAATTTTATGAGAGTGAATGAAGACCGCAGTAAATAGAGATCCGTGATTTCTGCCTATAGATGACATTATATTATGAATGTAGGTATAATAATAGCGATTGCTTGTTTTATTTTTTCAACATGAAAAGCCTCCCTTCTGAATTCGTTTTGAGCGCGTATGCCGTAACGAATTGACTAGTTCGGGATACCGGCGACAATACGTAAAAAAACTAAAATCGAATCAAACTTGTTAGACATCGAATATTGGACACTGTATATCGATTGTTACGTTTCAGCGAATAAAAGTCTATTTTTATATGCGTAGGTGGAAAGAGGGTAAAAGGCGGATTTGCCTAACTTTCATGTTTGTGTGTGTGGGTGATAAGCCTCAAGATGATTTATAATTACGTTAATGTCTTGTACAGTACTACTAAAAATATTGTGCGCCTCGGCAAACTTCGTGCTTTTTCTGAAAACTGAATTTGTCCGAATTTACAACTACGAGTAATAGTCAACTAAAACTAAATGAACCAACAACCCTTCAAAAAAACTTTGTATCTACATAATTATTGTAACACATCTATAATGCATTATCAACATCGCGTTAGTTCGTATTTCAGAAGCTAGATAAAAATTGTTAAGGCACACAATATTTGTTGTACTACTTGTACGTCCTTATTGAATTAATGGTTAATTCAGCAAAACAAGTTTATTAACAGTTTGAATTTTTAAAACTTTATTTGGAACGGAAAATCTGTCTGTAGACTAATGGTAAATATAATGTAAAATGTTCATGAACTTCTATTACTACAATTTTTTATTTGTCTTATGAATGAATGAATGAATGAAAATTCTTTATTGCCCACCTTTCAATTAATAAATTTGATAACTAGTTAAAAAATAAGTATAATGTACAACGGGCGATCTTATCGCTAACAAGCGATGTCTTCAGACAACCTTTGGATGGAGAGAGATTGAACCTTTTTAATAAAATATCGTGGTTATAATTTCTAAACCTACATACATGTCAAAAACAATATACTTACATAAACAAAAATAGATACCTACATAGAAATTAAAAATACACATAAAATAAATTGTCTGCATTGTTTGAAGTGTCTAAAATTTATTGTTTATCCAGTCACAATTATAAAAATATTACCTTTTTAGTAAATAATTATTTATTTTCAATCAATTTATTTTGTCCCAAAGAGATATTTACCAAAGCGTTTTCAGTTTCACGTTTCGTAAAATTGAGCGCAATCAGCCGTATCTATTATATCACCATCAATAATGGTGGAAGGGAAGCGATATGGTTACAAAATGGATAGGTGAATAAAGCAATATCATTTGTATTAAATCGCTGAAAAACTTGGTGTAGGTACTTACTTTTTGTTATGTGATCCCAAAATATATATTTGCTTCAAACCAAATTTTTGAGTTGTTGAGTCTTATCCGTACTAATCATCATCATCATCCACCGCTGGGTGATACCAGATACTCTAACTAATATCAGAAAGTTCTATATTAGTATTACTTCTCTGCTGGACTGGGGGTAAAGAAAAAACGTAGAATGTGTGTGATAGAAAGAAAGAAAAAAATAACGGTCAAGTGCGAGTCAAATTAGCACACGAAAGGTTCCGCCCCATCGTACACAGGTACATAAAGTTTGCTTGTATGTGGCTACTTTTTTATTATTTATTGTTATTGTTAAAGCGGCAATAGAAATACATACTCTGTGAAAATTTCAACTCTCTACCTATTACGGTTCATGACAATAGGGTCCTTAGTAATAGGGTCCCGTTTGCACCCTCCGGTTACGGAACCGAACCCTAAAAAGACTTGCATAAAGAAAGTACAAAGTAACACCAAGAAGTTTCTTCGCGCCATTGTTTTCGCGAAATTTTTATAAATCGTCATAATGCAAGTCTGAACTGTAAATGTATTCAAAGCAGTCCATAAGGCGTATGCTTAGCGCCTTATCCCCCGCTTCTTACGAATCCCGTGTACTTTGCATTTTTATCGCGTCACAAGAGGAATATCACAATCGCGGCAACATCCCTCACTCGTATATTACACCTATAATTTACAAAGCAGAAGAGCAATAAAACTTAATGCAAACTCGCTGAGCCGGCGATGTTTGTCGAAATCCAACCTAAAGCAGTAAACACGACCAGATAAGCTGGCCCCCTGAGCTCTCCCAAACACCTCTTCCTTGTTCGTTATTTATTAGCGTCGCGGGAGGTGGGGAAGGCCTATAATTGCTGGGTGTAAAACCTCTAGATGTAATGGGGTAAACACATTAGCTTGAGACGGCGCGTTGTGCGGTTTCGCCGTATGAATCACACCTGCTTCGGCTCTCTTTACAGATGATTTACAGTTTGTACCGCCTGCTTTGAATGAACTAGCATTTGTTATTTTCGCTATTTTATGCGCCACTTCGTCAATCATCATTTAAGCCCGTCCCCGCCCACTGCTGGACATAGGCTTTCCCTTTATTACGCCATTCTCTCGCGAATCCCATTCACTGATTTTCGGCTAAAATTTCTTTAGCTGGATCAATTCTTTAAAAGTGATTTTTCAACTCTAATGCTCTTATTACCCTATCACGACTTTACTGCTTTTTTTTACACATTTTTCTACACTTTCTACGGAAGTTTGTATGTAGGTACATCAATGTTTGTTTGTTGGAGGTAATTTCAAAAAATGAAATGAATTTATTTTTTTCAGAAGCATGGTCAGAGAGGTCATCAAATAAAGTGTTTCACATAATTCACCGTCAAATACAGCATGTGAATAAAATTTTGTTTCAAATTGGACACATTTTAAAAATAAAATATAAATGGAAACAAAAAAATAGTGATAATATAGCTCATATACAAAATGTCCTAATAATTTTTTACTTACTTTTTATTCTTTCAAGATGTTCACAAACTAGTGAACATTTTGTCTATCACTAACAGCTAAAAGGCCTGATGGCCGACTTCTATATTTTATTTCTAGGAGAATAAAATCGCGCGGGTACAGAGCTAGTGGACAGTCAAATTAAAAAATGTTTCACTCCTCTTTTCCGGAGTTCAAATCCCTCCCTATATTTACATTTGACTGGCTATCGAAAGAGCGACCCCTACATCAGTACGGATACAATTATTTCTTATTCCACGGGTAGGGAAATGATATTTGAAGCGCGTTAATTTAAGTATATTTATATTATACTAGCTACCGCCCGCGGCTTTGCTCGCGTGGTACCCGGATAAAAAATAGCCTAATGTTAATCCAGCACATCATCATTATCTTCCTGCCCTTATCCCACTCTACGTGGTGTCGGCACAGTTTTGGCTAAGGTGTTTTATGACCGGTCGCCTGCCTGACGTCAACCTACTTGGGAATACTTGCTTATTGTATCTCATCATGTTGGAGAGGATACTATCCCAGTCGACTTTTACGACATGCTCGGGGAGAGAAGCAGTTGGACGTATTCGTTGTTTTTTCTTTACTCCTAGTCCAGCGAAGAAGTATCCCTCGTCAATAGGTTCACTCGTCCCTATCATCAAAAGGTTCAATAAAAATCGTAAAATTAACCATTTTCAGTGCAATACTAATCGTGTCACTAGTTCTTTCTAACCAGTGTAGTGAACGGATTTAAAGTGCGCCTCAAAAGCGCCTTTCTTACATTTGAAACATTTACGATCATTTTTGTGCAAACGCTGGTAACGTATGACGCATCATACGTGACAACCTCGATGGCTTGGCGGGCGAGTGCTCGACTGAGACGCAAGAGGCGCGGGTTCGATTCCCGCTGCCGGAGAAATGTTTGCATGTTCTGCGAATATTTCTTCCGGGTCTGGGTGTTTCAATACTATGTATTATAAGTATGTATTTACAAAAAAAAAGTATACAAGTATTCTATCAGCCATCTGGTTCCCATAGCACAAGCTTTGCTTAGTTTGGGGCTAGATGGAGCTGTGTGAAATGTCCATAAATATTATTATTATTATTATACTATCTATTTGCTGGCTATAGTGTGTGGGCCTGGGGTCAGCTAGATTTATTCACCCTTGGCGCTAAAAGGGGCTTAGGTATGATATTCATTTGCACGCCACGGGAAGTCATCTCGTTATGCGTCGCCACGCACCGGAACGCCCTCTAGGGGCAGTATTTTTGACATTTGCTTTACAAAATAATTAAAATATCTTGAGGGTAGAGAATAAAGAACATCGAGATGAAAAAATTATGACAAAAGCAATTAATACTTGAACACATCGTGAGAAAAATCTTGGTGGTAATAACAAAAATAACATTGAATTTTTGTCAAGTTTTTGTGCCAGAAAATGTTCGAAAAATAAAAGTGTACGTATATTATTGTGCTTTTACCAGTACGTACTGTAAGCTATCTAGCCTAATTAAATTAATTAAAACCACAAATATACTCACATGTGTTTTCATTCAAAATACATCTAGATAGGTACAGAAAATTTTCAAATTAGCATCTTTCTATTTTCATATATTTTCAAGAACTCCCGACATTCTTTTGTTTTTCTGACAGTTTGAAATTGGAACAAGACCGAGGAGGCTTTAGTTAGGCATTCTACCAAAGAGGCGGCATGTATGAAAATAATGAAGTAACTATTACATAATCTACGACAATGTGTAAAGAAGTGTTTCAATATAATATTAGTACATCTTAGCTGTAGGTATAACTGTAGATAACAGTACTCTCAAGTGGTGAAGGAAATTGTGAGGAAATCATCTTGACATAGAACCTAAAAATATAATTATACGAGTAAATAATAGCAGAGAAATAAAAGTAAAAAGGACTTTGCATGGTGACCAGACCCCGTACTTGTCAATGCTTTAAAACAGTTTTCTATTTCCTCCCTTTGGACGTTCAGGAATGACATGCCGTTCAAAAGCTCTCATAACTTAAACTCTCAACTATATCACGCTCAAAATAATCACAGGCAATTTATGTCCGCTGCGTAACGAACCCGCAAAATTTGAAATGGTGACAATGATCCCCACCACCACACACCATTACTATTGTTTAAACTTAAATTGCTTCTCGTAGTCCAACGCATAGATTTAAACTGACGAGCTACACTAGAAATTCCCAAGCGATTATAAGCTTTAAGTCCCAACACGTATGGCTTAGAATGCGTAAAGGATAATTTCCAATTTCACCCGCGGGACATGTCGGAGAAAGTTTTAAATGGTCACCCTTGCCTGTGACGAGGTGTCGACAGTGTCTGACGGTTCCATTTATGTTGGCTAACGTTTGGTTTAGGCTCGCGTGGACTGTAATGTTGCGGTTTTGCTGTTACGCCTTTTTAACTGCAGCCCGTCGCGGTACTGAAAAACTCGTTTGATTTTCTAGAAATTATTATTTTTGGAAAGTTTAGGTATGTCCGGGCCAGTGAAAAAAAAGTATTCTACTGTACAAAATGAAAAGAATATAATACTAAAATATAAAAAGAAATTCGTCTACAAAGGTAAAAAACCCTTAGAAATACCGGCTTATTTCTCAGAGAAAATTATGAAATCAGCAACTTGGCTCTTTGATTTTTGAAAAACTCTAAATAACGCTAATGAGATCCAACAGCGAATAATCAGCGGGCGAAAATTTGCGCACGACAACACTTTTCAAAGCGTAGAAAAAAGCGGGTACACTGATTGCCTTCATTTTCTTGGGGCACGTCCGCTTGGGGCACTAGGGGCACTATTGCGCCCCAGTGGGGCCGAGAGACGGCTTTTTGAAGCTTTGTCCGGAAAAAATATATTTTTAGCTAGCATTCACCCCTGGCTCTCCTCGCGTGGTAACAAAAAAGAAGAAAAAGGTGATTAGTTGAAGGATCCGGATAAAGTTTCAGCCGAAAACTGATTATAGACGCTTCTTTATGCATATAATCTTATATTATAAGAATCTTTGTCCTGACTGACTGACTGACTGACTGACTGACTGACTGACTGACTGACTGACTGACTGACTGACAGACAACGCACAGCCTAAACCGCTGGACGTAGAGACTTGAAATTTTCAGTGTAGGTAAACCTTGGTACGTAGGGGTGTACTAAGAAGGGATTTTTCAAAATTCAACCTCTAAAGGGGTGAAAAGGGATGAAAACCTGGAATCAATTTTTGGTCTCAAACTGCACATAACCTATATCAAATTAAAGAGCCGATTTTTCTCATTTAGTTGATGTCATAATTACCTGTAAATTCTTTATTTTTGGTATGTTTTTCATGAAAAATAGAATACTTTTATTTTGACATATGACAACGATGATACACACAGATTAGTAATAGATGATACAAAACATATGGAAAAGGAACTGTCAATGTCAAATTACCTGTGAAAGGAAGCATAAATTATTATTGGTCTAATAAGTTTCCAATCTTGATTATTCATGGAGTTCTGACGTAATTCTACGTCTGATAACTAGATGTCGCTGCTAATTCTGATCAAATCCTAGAACGCGCTGTCGTGTCGTTGCGTTTTGAAAAGTTTACCTTAACTCTCAAAATTTTTACTAAATTCACCGAAATTTCTTAATTTTTAGATTTAGGTATGTTTGTTACTCTTTCACGCAAAAACTACGGAATATACTTACATACCCTATTATTCATATTCGTTCGCTAAAGTTAGCCATTGCTTAAAGTTAGCCCTGTCACTGTTTGTCATTATGAAATGGTAAGAGATGGCAATACTTTAGTCATCGTTTAGCGTACACTATATTATAATGAATAATGAGGATAGTAGGTATCTACGTGTGCTGGAATGGGACATAGGGTATTTTTATCTGGGTACCGCGTGAGCGAAGCCGCGGGCGGCTGCTAGTTAGGAAAATAAATACACAGACACACCCACGCTTACTTTATTTATTTATTTAATTTAGTGTCACCAACATTATGTACACCGATTCATTAATTAAAAAAAATATATATATAAGCTTAAAACTAAACATGTCAAGTGTCAAAATAATTATAGGAGACAGACAGCGTGCTATTAGGGTTAGAGCGAGTTACGGAATAAAAAAAGAAAAGGAAAAGAAAATAAACTTACTCACTCACTCACTAATAAACTTTATTCCGAAACATAACTTTCAAACTATAATAGGTATACTTACATAGTTTATGACACACTTGTACAAAAACATTCTCATTTATTGTTAGTGTGGTTTCTCCGGCTTTCCATTTCCCATCTGTCACCACTCTCCA
Source organism: Scotopteryx bipunctaria (assembly GCA_949320045.1). Taxonomy (NCBI): domain Eukaryota; kingdom Metazoa; phylum Arthropoda; class Insecta; order Lepidoptera; family Geometridae; genus Scotopteryx; species Scotopteryx bipunctaria. The sequence continues at coordinate 2,426,798 of OX439450.1, read as the reverse complement.
ATTTATTCCTTCTCATCAAAACGTCAACACGTTGACGTATATTTTAGGGGTTTTAATCGGGTGTCCCGCGCCCCGGGGCACGGGGCACTGACATCTATGTAAATGGTGTTCGTCGGTAATTGTTTTCGTTTCGAATTGACACGTACAGTGTTTTAGTTTTACACGGTCGGTAGTTTTGAATGAAAATAGACGTCGGTAAGTGGGTAAAATGTACTGTGCGTAACGGGATTTGCAATGTTTGAAAGAGAGTTTGCTTTTAAACTAATGGTCGAAGTTCAATTAGCTAGTGATTCCATTTAAATGTAGGGAAGTCTCAAGTGTTATGTAGATATATCAGTTCTAAAACGGTTACTGGATATTTTTTATAAGTGTAGATGTTTTGACGTGCGCTCTTTCGTAATGGAAAAGTAAAGTAATTTTCAATGTTTTACTTAGCCCCTGCCATTATACAAAATTTTGCTATTTATTCTAATTTATTGCAAAACTTCACAGCAAGTTCACAAGTCTATCATAGTAATGATAAATAATAATAATAAGTAATCAATATTTGTGGACATTTTACACAGCGCCATCTAGCCCCAAACTAAGCAAAGCTTGTACTATGGGCTGATAGAATACTTATATACTTTTTTTTTGTAAATACATGTCATACTTATAATACATAATACTACAACACCCAGACCCGGAAGAAATATTTGCAGAACACACAAACATTTCTCCCGTAGCGGGAATCGAAACCGCGCCTCTTGCGTTTCAGCCAAGCACTCGCCCGCCACGCCATCGAGGAATAAAAAATTAAAGAAATCTACACTGGGAATTGTCCAGGAATTAAACCGTTATCCAATTTATTTTCTTTCAAAATCATAAATCACAACCATCCTGTACAAACTAGCGACAATTATACAGCTCTCTAGACTCGAGACTAAATGCTATTTCAACTATTTCTCAGAAGCGTTTCAGTTGCGCTCATAATTCAACTGAATGCTACTACAAGAACACTAATTGAAATGTTAATGCATTGAAATATTGTAACATGAGCGCCACAAAGCTACAAAGTGAACTTATAATTTGATATGTCGTGTACAACGTATGGGAATGGGTAGGAAATATCTGGTATTTACTGGACACACCGTTTTAGTAAATATTTGTAATGAAACTTTATCATAATAAAATTATAATTATCACATACTTCTCTGCTGGACTGGGAGTAAAGAAAACACATAGAATGCGTCCAGTTGCTTCTCTCCCCGAGCATGTCGTAAAAGTCCACTAAGAGAAAGTTTCTTCTCCAAAATGATGGACCAGCGTGGTATGGGCATGTCATGAGGACGGATGAATGTCATGTTGCAAGGCAAGTTATGAGTATGAATGAGGATGGATTTAGAGGTAGAGGTAGGTCAATGAAGAGGTGGGTGGTGGATGGAGAGTACAGAGATGACGGCTGACAGAAGGGAATGAAAGAAGAGAACGTGCTTCGCCGATCCCACATAGAGTGGGATAAGGGTAGGATGATAATGATGATAGTATGACCTGAAATAACATTGAGGATAAGCTACTATAAATAGCTGTTATCCGGTGGGCGGAGCTGTAAGCGGAATCAGGTTTATTATAAATCCGAAAGTTTGTTTACCTAGAATTAAGTTCTAAAAAAAACTATTTACTTCTGTTATGGCGTGACGGGCGTGTGCTCTGCTGAGATGCGACAGGTGAGGGTTCGATTCCCGCAACGGGAGATATTTTCTCATCTTCTGTAAGTATTTATTCCGTGTCATGGTGTCGTGGTACTCGTAGTTGGTACCCACGTGACAACGATTCCTAGTGTGGGTTCAGGACTACGTATTATGTCTGTTGGTTGTTATTTATTATTTAATACAATATCTTCAACACGATGGAAGCAATCCAATCACAAGCCGACATGTGGCCAGCTTAAAAACACACTAAGCATAATTATCCCAACCCGTGGTACATCTATTATTCATAATATTTAGTGGTCGGGACGAAGCTAACGAGCAACAAATGGTGGGACTTCCCCGGACGAGTCCCAGCGGGCAAGGAACCATCTTCGAATTAGGCCAGTGGACCAGAGCGCTAGGGATTTTGTTATCGGGTTAATGCCTTTGTAGGACTTCGACTGTGTCCTGTGTGGTCAGATAATTTTATAGTTTTTGATGATATTTAGTGAGCCAGCGGCTTTTTTTGTGAGCCAGCAATTAAAATACGTAATTATTAAATGTTAAAGACTAAATACTATTCATTCTAGATTGATATTAAAACATAACAAAATCAACAATAAATAAATAACACCCAACAGTCACATACATAGTTCTGACCCCACACTAGGATTCCCTGTGTCGTAGGTATCAGAAACTACGAGTACCATGGTACCACAACACCCAGAACCGGAAGAAATATTTACAGAACATGCAAACATTTGTTCCGCAGCGGGAATCGAAACCGCGCCTCTTACGTCTCTGCCGAGCAATCGCCCGCCACGCCACTGAGGCCGTCAGCTGAGATAAAAATGTTGGATGTTTCATATAGCACCATATTCACAAACTAAGCAAAACTTATGCTAATGATGAAGATGATTTTTATTATTATTATTTTTAAAAGCCCATATCGTCTCACTGCAGATCAGAGACCTCCCTATCCCCCTTTCACCTTCCTCTGTCTTATGCTATGGAGGACTTATCCTATATGAATGAGTCCAGGTCATCCCGCCATATCAGTCTTGGTAGCTAGAAAGATTATAAAAATATACACACTCCAGTTCACCAGAGAAGTATTTTATTTATTATCATTATAATTATATAACATATTGACGACCTCGGTGGCGTGGCGGGAGAGTGCTCAGCTGAGACTCTGTTGAGCTCGGTTGAGTCGACTTAAAGACTCGTTCAAGATTCATAGTCAAGAATACAAATAAACTCTTTTAAGTCTTTGTAGTTAAGAGGCAGATGAGTTATCTCTTACACCTATCGAAATCTTTTTCACCAAAAAGAACTTTTACCTTAAAAACTGGGGACACGCAATTTCAAAAGGCGCTATCAAACCCGGTTCTCCAAACTTTCTAAGGCTCTGACGAACTGTGAAACAGTTCATACAAGTAGATTAATAATTTGCCATGTACTAGCGTTTTTTCCTTCTGATTTGTAATGTAGGTACAATTTTGTTTAAAACTCTTACAACGCACTCATGTTTAAAGTACCTAGTCCTATTCCGATCAGTTCCGGATATTGAAAATGTGTGTGTTGAAAATGTGGTGTTACTAGTTCTTTCGATCCAGTGTGGTTAAATGATTTAAAGCGCGCTTCAACGTCACTAAAAATAATGCTGAAATAGTGTAGCCAAGCAACGAATTTAGTTAGATAATATATTTTTCATAAAGGATAATAAGATAAATCTGATGAACCCAAAACACATCCTTTGCCTTTCCCCCAAGACAAAACTAAAACGATTCAGTACACATGCTTACAGTTTGTTCGTCTAACAACACTCCAGAACATAGTCACTTTCATGAAACAAACACGCATCCTACCCTCTCCGAATAAGATACCGATAAAACACAACAAGAGTAACTTGAGCGTATTTCTTTGACGTCGGAAGACAATCTTTATTTGCGTCGGGTTCATATTTTTCCTCGTTTAAAAAAAGTACTATGGCAGTCCTTTGATCTCACAGAATCAGGTGCCCTTGTGAAGAAAAGCTTCGCTATGTGAGTGAGCAATTTCACTGAATAGTCCGCGTATGCCATTATGTGAAGACGGCATAACGACTTGGCATAATTCAATATTCAACTGTATTCCGATGCAGTAAGACTTATAATACTATGATTGCTACAGTACAGGATTGTTCTTTGATATTCCGATTTTTTCGGAGAGTTGTATCGTCTTTGTCAGTTGAAAGTCCAGTCATTAGATTCTCAAGGAGGGGTCCTGGAAAATTAATGTTTGTTTTAAAGAATATCAAAATCAAATCTCATCATGCGTTAAAAATAAAACCTTAAAGGTACCTACTTAATCTTAAAAAAATCTTTTCTTATATGGCTATGCGAGCGGTTGACTTGTAGAGAGTAAAATCACAAAGTTTTAATTCTAATATGACACGTTGAAAAACTGTATATTTTCAAAACTTTTGCAAACTTTCTATGTTTATGATAAAGGTTTGCTAATTTACTTTTAAAGGCTTATTTGTAATGAATTGGGTAACAATTTAGTTATAGATGTTTTATCTGAAACCTCTTGTGGTAAAACTTAAATCCAGTAAGATATTTCAAACTTATCCTTGAAATTGTGAAGCAAGTCGGAAAGTTATTTGCAATTTGTAATAGGAATTTATGGGTAATATTTACATGTCCCTCCGGGCCAGTACCTCACATTTCGGGAACCCTAGCGAGCCCTTTACACAAACTTTTAACCATTGACTTCAATGACCGATGCGTAATGTTATAAGAAAGAACAACATCTAAAAAGTACCATACATTCTTAAAATCGGATCAGATTTAGTCCAATATAGTAGTACCACAAATATTATGCGCCTCGGCAAACTTCGTGCTTTGTATGAAAACCGTATTTGTCCGAATATGCAACTAATAGTCAACTAATAACTGAACAATTGGATAACTGAACTAACCCTTTAAAAAATAAGTATCTGTATAATTATTGTAACATCTCTATATTCAAAGTCAATCCTTTATTCCTTAAAATCACGGGAATCATTTTGGACATGTCTTAAATATATATTGCATTTACACCTGTTCGTAACGCGACCAAGCGTAGAAGGCGCATAAATATAATATTGTGCGTCGTGGCAATTTTAGCCCAGCTTCTGAAATACGAACTAACGCGAAGGTGATATGTAATAAAGAGATGTTGCAATAATTATGTAGATATTTTTTAAAGGGTTGGTTCAGTTATCATTAGTTGCATATTCGGACAAATTCGCTTTTCAAACAAAGCACGAAGTTTGCTGAGGAGCACAATATTTGTGGTATTACTGTATCTACCTAAGTAAGAACCGTGCAAATTCCCAAGCTGTTCATTCGTCGAAAGTTTCTCATGACATCAGTAGAAAACCCCTTATCCGTATAATGTGTACGGGTATACCGTACATGTAGGTATACCGTATAAGTAGGTAGGTATACCGTACAAGTAGGTACGTATACCGTACAAGTAGGTAGGTATAATGAGAGCCAGCAATCATCACAATGAATGGAAAGGCGACGCGGTGCGGTGCGCACTCCACTGAATGCGTCCTTGTCGCCTTAGACTGCTCCTGTGACCATGCTTCTGCAAAAAGCCGGAAAAAGACCAACTGGTCTGTAGAATTTGTGATTTTGTACTTTTTAATAATAATAATAATAACGTTTACTGATATAACAACAAAGCTTCTTAGTCTAGACATTAGTGGTCTCCAAACTAGGGTAACCTGTATTTTGGAGACCTCCTTCCTTAGAGCTTGCTCTAGTTAGATATTGTTGTATTGGTGTTTTATTAGGAAACTCGAAATACCTGGTGTCACGATTTATTATAAAGTAGTAGTTGTAATAAGAAAAATAACAGCTTGATTGACATATGACAGTACATTTTGACGTTCTTATCTTAAAGTCTAAAACTGAAATAATTTAAGGGAAAAAAAATAACTACCTTTTGCAATCGCATGTCAATAACAATAAAATTACTTCGCGATACGTCAATCAAAACCAACGTCGTCAATCAAAATACTGTAGGTCAATGGGACACGCAGATAACAATTTGGTATTGAAATAAAATCTACAAAAATAACTTCTAACCCTTTCATTTTTACCGTCGTCGGTTACTTTTAAAAGGCTTTATGTTTGTTTTGTCAATACCATGCTGATAACAAAGAGGCAAAAGCTATAATTAGGAATTTTAGATATCAGAGGTTAATAAGACTATTTATGAATAAGTATCAAGATGTAACCATTACCTTATTTAATTTAGTAAAGTATATTTTGGTTTAAACATTACGTTAAGGTATTTGTACGTTACTTTTATATTTTAAATAACTGTAAAATAAAATTGTACTTAAAGTTACTTGGAAATATTTATAATTCGTAGAAAAGTCGCGTGTCACACTCAACTTTCAAAGCTCGGTTATCAAACCATAAGATAAATTAAAAGTTTATTCGGTATTTATGCTCCTATTATTTGAATATTTCCTTTTCGTGTTGACTTTGTGGCAGGTAAAGAGTTAGCGCCCTATGTTATAATCTACCTACGTTTTTTTCATTTTGAGACAATTTCATTTTTTATTTATATTTCACTGATTGAAAAGATGATTGGATCAAAGTTATCAAATCACAAGATGTTTCTACTAAAATAAAAAATACGCTGTTCTATAACCGGACTGTCTCTGTCTCGACACAAAGATCGAAAACAAAGTCCTGTCAAAAGTTTTCTTGTCAAATTTTACGCAATTTCGTTGGTCAAGTGTCACTGTCAAACTGTTTTTTTTTTCTTTTAATTCATGAAAGTTGCAGCTAGGAACATGCACGACTATTCAGCCGTAGGGACGAAATTAATGTCACCATCGGTATTTAAAAAAAAATTACAATAAACCACAATTTAAAAAACTGAAAACTTCTGTTTCGTTGTCTATACAACGTGTAACATAATGTCCCTATAAGCCCGAAACGGGGGTGTTCTATACGTCATTGCGAACAACGTTTGTTCAACGACTTTTAAAATTTCAAAGGTTTTCATTCATGAAATGTCTCTTAAACTTTGCTCCAATACGTAACTTGACACAACATGAGGCATCCCTATTTACAGCTGTTTTTTGACCTTTAAGTGTGAACTCTAGATGAAACAGGTAACAGAACAGACACCATTAGTAAAATGCCTACCTACTTACCTAATAACGAGGTGGCTTAATAAGTAATTTCTATTTTTTTTGAAGGCCTAGTGGTACCTTGGTATTTATTGGTAATTAAAATGTAAGGTCACATCACGACTAAAATCCCTAGGCACCGTAAACATCCTTTCAGATCTCTTTGTTAAGTACCTAGTATAGGAGATAGATACCTTACCTACTCAATTTTGTACCTACCTACTCGGGCCTTAAAGGTATCCTCAGTGGGTGCCAAGGAGTATGAGAGGATGTCTACCGTGCCTGAGGATAAAGCCGTGATACCTACTCAATTTTGTACCTACATACTCGGGCCTTAAAAGCATCTTGAGTAGGTAACAAGAAGTATGAGAAGAGGTCTACCGTGCCTGAGGATAAAGCCGTGACCCTATTCCACTTTAGTTTTTCCAACGATGTATTATTCCAATATTCATTGGAGCATTTTTTAATGCAATTTTGTACCTACCTACTTGGGCACTAAAGTCAAAGGTTGTGACTTATCTGTCTTACTAATCTTCATTTTCATCGTGAACAGCCTATTTGTCATTGGTTGCATTGAAACAACAACAACAACTAGTGGGATGGCACCTTGCCCTAATTGGCTGTCGGTGCCTTTGCTAAATTCAAAATCCGCAACCGTCAACCGACACCGCACCGCAAGCGTTTGTTTAATAAAATCAAATTGGTTCCGTAGGTTTATTTGTTTTTTACTTTTCTTGATTGAACTACGTAATTGTTGGTAGGTTATTATGTAAGTAGGTAGGTACCTAGTAGCAAATGGGGATGGAGCACATGGTAGCATATTGGTATGAACCCCGCCTTCCCATCCTTAAGTCGTGAGTTCGAATCTATGGATTTTTCGATTCAAAATTTATGTGTGCAATATCAATGCTCTCAAACGGTGAAGGAAAACCTCGTGAGGAAACCAGGCATGTCATAGACGTGTGTCAAAGTGTACGAAAGGAACCTTCAAGGTGCACTCTAATCCTTCCACCACACTGGTTCAAAAGAGCTAGCGACACGGACACGACGACAGTAGTAGTAGTAGTAGTAGATGTATGGTGAAGTTTTTTTCCTTTTTTTTCCCAATCGGTATTTAGTGGGTTACCCCAGACAAGGAACCCTAAAAATTCGGCTTTCGGCAATAGGTACCTACTATTGGTCGCAAAACAGATCGGTTTTTATCAGTCGCAATTAGCATTCGTTCCTTGCAACAACTGCAACAAGCAATCTCTCGGTTCGCGTAACTAATTAACGTACGATACGATGTCGGCTTTGTACTCAAACGGTGAGTATTATGATATGGTGTTGTGTGTGTGTGTTGGAGCAGCACCAAATAATTAATAGCTTAGTAGCGGCGCGTGAGCGCGACAGCTCTACAGAGAGCGTTATCCAGGGCGGCCATTGCCATCTTACGGGCTCTTTTCTGGGATTGGTGAACCGTCTTCTCTCGACGGGATCTTTCCACCGGGGCGCACCAGTGAGGGAAGACCGGGAATTCGGTGGTGTGTTGTACCTACTTCCCTTTGATGGATACCGAGTACCTACTGTGTGTGTCAACAGTGATAAAATTCAGTGATAGGTAGGTATGATGATAGGTACCTAACCTATCACCCTACCTAGTAGGTACCCCATTAGTACCTAGCTTACTAATAAAAAATGACAAAAATAATTTTGTGATTGTGAATGTGAATGTGAATGTGTACCAGTAATACCAACCTAGGTACCTACATACCTACCTAATACCTACCATGTCAATTAGCCGTGTTCCGAGCCAACCAAGAAGAAGGGAGAAAAGGTATAACTTAACTTTTCCTGTACCTAGGTCCTTAGGTAACTACCTAGGTAGATGTAGGTAGGTAGTTGTTTTTTTTATGTGTGAAAGATATCGTGATTTTAATCTTCGACTTTAATTTCTACGTAGAATTAAAAAAATTGCAAATTCTTACGAAAACTTTGGTGATTACACCTAGGTACTTTTTGAAACTTGCCGCGCGTTCAATTGTCTGCGTATGTGTGGGTCCGACGCGATAGGAGGGTGCGCGTGTGTTTGTTACCTACGCAAATGGTAAACAAACACATAGGGTTGTCACAAATTTCTCATGAAATAATTTGTTTTCAATTGTATTGGAATTTCAAATATGATGTATTGAACTTTTGCACACGTCAATGTATTCAAGTGCTCGGTCTGAATACACCCCTTTCGGGCTTATAGGGACATTATGTTACACGTTGTATAGTTTAAATTATAAGAAATAATGAGAGTATGCACCTTTTTGTAAAACTTTATTTTCTCTATTGTACCCAATTCTGGTTTCCGAGGCATTTTCTGTCCCAGGTATTAAGTTTTTTAAAAACGATGGTCACCATACATAGGACTTCTCTTTAATTTGTCCCGCTCTTGCCAGACGTTGAAAAGATATGACCCAACGACTCTAAGAATGTTGTGTTTTCGTGTATACGCTTGATGAAAATTCACTCTTTTTTTTCGGAATTTTTATTTGAAGCTTTGAAAAGAGTTCCGTAGATGCTAAGGAAAGCAAAGTCCCGGGTAAAGTATTATTAAAATGTTGGGAATTTTAAAAATACATACTGCAATTATTTTGTTATATTTTTTGTGGATGAACCATCCATAATTATAGGCGATGGGCTGATCACCTATCACCATAGTTCACCATATACATCTTGGGAATTTAAATCATGAGTGGCTGCAAGTTTTCGTATTATTGTTTGCTCCGATATTTAAAAAAATGTATATATTATTATTCTATCAGCCATCTGGTTCCCAAGTACAAGCTTTGCTTAGTTTGGGGGCTTGATGGCGCTGTGTGAAATGTCTACAAATATTTATTTATTTATAAACCTGATGAATTACTTTATTTAAAATGCTCTTGCGGCGAGAGTTCGGCAGGGACACGACAGGTGTTGGGTTCTATTCCCACGGTGATCCGAAGAAAATGTTTGTATGTTCAGTGAGATGACTCTTGGTGTTGTGGTTGACGCTGAGTAAATTTAGAACATAAGTATTTCATATTAAAAAATAACCGCTTAAAATTTCACATTCTTTTAGTACAAACATCCTCAAATGTATAATTCAAAGCTTGTTTTAGAACATGAAACTAAACAAGCGGGGTCCTTTCATATTCTCGGTCAGAATGAGTAAAGATGCGTCCTCTGGAGAAATCTAAATAATTTACAGAACTCTCACAGTTCTACGTGAATAACTGGTTCACTCAATGCAGTAAACAGAACTAACAAGAAAGTTATATTCGCTAGTTTAAATGGCTGCCATAAATATTATTGGTCGTACTTTTTGTAGCCTTAATTTAATTAATGATTTAATCCTAATAATATTATTATTGCGAAAGTTTGTTTGTGTGAATGTTTGTTACCACGTATCTCCACGTAACTACTAAACCAATTTTAATAAATTTTAGAATGTAAATAGTTTAGGTTCTTTTATAATACACTAGTCGAATTTACTTTTCAAAATCAACCTTTAATCAGGGTAGTACAAGTATCTGTGATAAAAAAGTATTCGTTCCATTCGCTCAAAACTACCGACAAATAAACTTTAAAAGAAATTATAAAACAACAATTACAAACAACAACAATCTTCTAAATTACCCCCAGGAGGGGAGCGAGGAAGTTCTAAAGTTTATATAGGAGGTTACTTTAAATACAAAATCAATGAACACGTGTTTCAGAACTTTTCAAAATAACCCTTAAAAGAGGGGAAAAATGGGGTGTCAAAATGAACACCATGCGAGCGAAGCCGCTTCGGTAAACTAGTTATAGATATTACTATGCCTTTTTTCATTCCTGAAGGATTAATTATTTTATGTAATCACTTGAAATTACCACTGACCAACGTTTCTCTGTGGGTGATGGCCAGTGACTTCGCCTTCCGATCCTAAGATGGTGGGTTCAAATCCAGTCGTGTACCATTGGATTTTTCTGTGCAAAAAAAAGATGTGCGCTATACCAGTACTTTCAAACGGTGAAGGAAAACATCGTAAGGAAGCCCGCGACTTAGTCAGCTCCGCACGTATCGACTAGGTATGTCTTTCCTGTGGACTAGTTCGACTAAGCTGAGAGGATGGAAAAGGTGCTGGGCAAGCCTACTCCATCTTAATTCGTCCTGAACACTACAGCGTCCCGTTAATGAACGTAAAAGTTGCCTCCTGACGCTGTATAAATCATCTACTAATAGATGGTAAAAGGTCTTATTATTACGCGAGCGAAGTCGCGGGCGGCAGCTAGTAGCTGCCGCCCGCGACTTCGCTCGCGTGGTACCCGGATAAAAAATAGCCTAGGCATATGTTAATCCAGTACATGTACTATGTATATTCCAAGTTTCATTCAAAGCCGTTTAGTATATTCTAAGTTTCATTCAAAGCCGTTTAGGCGTGAAAGAGTAACAAACATCCATACATACAAACTTTCGCATATATAATATTAGTAAGTATAGTAAGTATATATTTATAATATTAGTAAGGATGTCGACTAGTGCCTTAAAATTGTGTTTAAGTTTGGTAACAAAATAAATAAATTTCTTTCTTTCTTTCTTCGTTTCGAGAAATGGACTCTAGCTGAGCCGTAGTTACCCAGGTATATTTTGTTTGCTGTGGTTTTTCTTTGAGCTGCACCATTAAATTTACTGTTTGTTACCCTAATTAGGTGAATTACACTTGAGACCGTTTCACGTAAAGAAAAATGCTTGAATTCAAATCTAGGTAGAAAATAAAAACATTAAAAGAAGCCAACTATAACCATTTTTGTGTTGCTACAGTCTAGGTTAATTAATAAAAGTAAATAAATAAATACTTGTGGACATTTCACACAGCGCCATCTAGCCCCAAACTAAGTAAAGCTATGGGAACCAGATGGCTGATAGAATATTTAAATACCTTTTTTGTAAATACATACTTATAATACAACACCTAGCCCGGAGAAATATTTGCAGAACATACAATCATTTCTCTCGTAACGGGAATCGAACCCGCGCCTCTTGCGTCTAAGCCGAGCACTCGCCAGCCACGCCACCGAGGTCGTCAATTGTGTTTATGTGCCTACGTCTAGTTTTTAAAATACATAAATAAATCAGGGTAATTGAAGGCTCTCTCCCCACTACCTCGTTCCTAACGAAGCAAAACTAACTTCTGTCAAATGGTTGTTTTCATTAGTTTGCTTGACTTATTTGTGCCGAGATGGTGACAGTCGGATTATGGAATTGGATTATGAGTAGACTCTAATATACCGTTTTTAATGTTTCGTATCCGAAAGGTGCCAACGGAACCCTATTAGGCCTACGTCTGTCTGTCAGTGGGCTGTATCTCATGAAACGTAGAGTTAAAATTTTCATAGAATACGTATTTCTATTGCCGCTATAACAACAAATAATAAAAAAATATGGGAGCCCCATTTTTAATGTAGGATGGTAGGTACGAAACCCTTCTTGTGCAAATTCAGCTCGCACTTGACCGTTTTTTTATTATTTATTTCTTGAATAAGATTTGATGTAAAATTCGCTAAACTCGAAATTAAAGTTTCATTCAAATCCGTTTAGCCTATACGGCGTGATTGAGGCATTTTTAAAACCTTATATTTTATTAGGTACCTACTCATATTCAGGTTCGAAAATTTGTGAGGTATTTTAAACTTCAAGTAAGTAGCTCAGTTTGTTTCCAAAATAAAAAGCAAGTTCGTATGAGCTAGTGGCCAACTCTTGTGACGGAGTTTTAGGCCGCCTAAAGACCTCCATCATGGCTTAACGAATTAAAAGCCGGACCGACAATTTAACGTGCCCTCCGAAGCACGGAAGCGCTCAGAATGCCACTTGCGATCACCCATCCCGAATAAATAAATGACATTTGTCCAATGTGAGGATCCTATTATATGGGCGATAGGCTGATCCCGTCACCATGGTTCACCATGAAACCTGAATCAGGAGTGGCTGCAAGTTTTCTTATGATAATTAGGTACATTACCCGCCCCATTAGGGATACGGGCGTGATAATAATGTATGTATTTGCTATCTCAATAAAATGTAATTAATAATTTACACCTCTGACAGCGCGTGAAAGTTTTGACCCGAACTGTAGCCCAAATGAATTCATAAAACATAGAGTAGTTTCCGTTGTAGAGGCGTCGTAAACTGTGTTTTAGTATTCTGTAGCTGTGCGGTCAGTCAAATGCCGGCTTTTAAATAGGCTCTCTCTGTAGGCATTCGTCTCATACATACGGAATAAGTGGTGCGCAGTCGGTGACCCACTTCTGCTTCGGATGTTAGGAATTTCGGTCGAAATACCTTGCAAATGCTACGGCGATTGTTCTCATATTCCCTTTGTGGAGGTATTATGATGACTGTCGTGTGTGAAATGTGCGCCAAATCGAGTAGCGACACATAATTTGTAAAGTTGGTAGTCTATCTATCTGGTCATGTTTTTCGAACCAGTGTGGTGAAAGGATTTAAAGTGTGCAAAGACCTTCCTTTCATCCCCAACTCATGTTTTCGAACTTTCTCGGTTCTACGACATGCCGGTTTCCTCACGATGTTTTCATTCGCCGTTTGAGAGTACTGGTATAGCGTACATAAATTCAAACCCACGACCTTAGGAATGGAAGGCGGGGCCGCTACCACTAGACCAACAGTGCTCTCAGGACAGTGCGTGTGCTCCCTTGAAAATTTTAACTGTAGTATGGTGTGTATTGTAATGAAGTTTATATAACTCGCTGCCGCCCGCGACATTTCTGACGTGCTACCGAGATAAAAAATAGCCTATATGGTAATCCAGCTTATATACTATGTATATTCCAAGTTTTATTCAAATCCGTTCAGCCGTTTAGGCGTGATTGAGGCACAAACATGCAAACACCCTCACAGACTTTTACATTACTTATGTAGTAGAATGACTAACGACACCTGTTTTGATCAAGATGGAAAGTTATGTGAGGAAGTTAATGATGATTTACTTTGACTTTTGTAACACAGTTGAAGTTTGAAAGTTGTGTGTTTGTTTGTAAAGGGATAATTTCAGAAACTACGCAAATTATTTAGAAAATTCTTTCTCTGATTAACAGCTATTCTATTAGAGTAAAAGTACAGTGCGATTGAAGAATAAATCTTCTTAAATTTCTTAAAATAAAGTTAAGTCTGACTATTCAAGTTCAAACTAAAAATACACAACATCTTTTGAGTTCTTTCATTACTTATAGCAAAAGTGGCTCATTATCTGTGCTTGAAAAAAGTCGAAATGAAAGCACTACGCCCACAGCCAAGAAATGAATGTAAGAGCGAAAAATATTACTTTGTTTGGTTTGTAAATATTTCAGGTTAGCTTGCCACAGAATGGTCAATAACTTATCATGAATAGGTAGATAAAAAAATATTATTTATTATCTCATATCAGTTTAAGAGACACTAAGTAGATATCCTAGTAAAAATAATATTATAAACGCGAAAGTTTGTATGTATGGATGTTTGTTACTCTTTCACGTCTAAACGGCTTAACGGATTTTAATGAAACTTGGAATATACATAGTACATGTACTGGATTAACATTTAGCTATTTTTATCCGGGTACCGCGCGAGCGAAGCCGCAGGCGGCAGCTAGATAATAAATAAATAGCACCCAACAGTATTAGTTCTGACCCCACACTAGGATTCCCTGTGTCGTGGGCATCAGAAATTACGAGTGCCATGGTACCACAATACCCAGACTCGGAAGAAACAACCAAAATTCTTTCGCTTACCATGCAATAGCAGTCGTAATATTTTTTTACTGTATTGTCTTCCTAACGGTCAGTGACTCCATGCGAGTAGACGAAGAATGCGGCAGGCGTGCCACGTCCTTTTTCAATTTACTGGTAACGTGCACATGAATTTTTAAATTACCATTTAAACAGTGAAAATTTAAACTTACCCTCTTACTTGTGTTTTATTTTGGAAATGCATACTTAACGATAAGCTAAATAACTTCAGTTTATAGGAGTAGAGTATAGTTTTTTTTACCTCACTGGTTATTTTCAAGGTTTAAAATGGTCTTAGAAAATGTATGAAAAGAGTTATATCATTACATACTTACTTGATAGATAAACTTATGTGAAAAAGCATTTTACCCTTAATAATAGCTGAACCCGGTTAAGAATACCCTGTATTATGTCGACGGCTCCGTAGCGATTGTTCAGCAGAGACTCAAAAGGCGCGGGTTCGGTTCCCGCTGCGTTAGAAATGTTTCATGTTCTGGAATTATTACTCGTAATTTATATTACCCACGATACAGGGAATCCTAGTGTGGGGTTAAGACTATTTATATAGCTGTTGGGTGTTATTTATTCTGATTTCAGGTCGTACCTATGCGCATAAAAAGTAGCCTGAATGTAATATCATAAAGTAAAGCCAATTCTGTTCAGCCATTATGGGGTAAAACAAACTCACTTATACCGTATTTATAATGATATTATGATAACTGATTATCATTACAATTAAGCGTTGAGTGCAATATTTGTCTCATTGCAATTATTTGTGCCGTATCAAATGTGGCCAATAACGCGACAATTAAACATTTGGATTGACGCCAATATGTGTTTGCGTTTAGTCTACGCTGTGTAATGACAGCTAATAAATGACGTGTTGTATTTGCAACTAATAAAACTGTATATTGCCCTGGTAAATTGAGCTGAACTAATGAGGCCGGCTTCCATATAATCGGACAAATTCGGTTTTCATACAAAGCATGAAGTTTGTCGAGGCGCACAATATTTGTGGTACTACTGCACATGCGTGATTTATTCAGCACAGTCCAAATGATAACGAGACATGTTTCCGCTTGCAATAATTTAGCGAGCACAGTGCGTGTAGGATGCGTTACTATTTATTATTATAAATCAACGCATAATACGCGGTAAACACACGCATGGCATTTGACAAAGTTGCTTTGAATTTTGCCGTTCGAAAAGCGTTCTTACTAGTTCCCGCGGTTTCTCTCCATGATGCTATTTCAATATTATATATATTATTTTGTAATTAAGTAAATTAATACTTCTTTGTTGGACTGAAACTAAAGAAAAAGCATAGAACGCGTCCAGCTGCGTCCAAATATCTCGGCTCATCTGAGGAATTGTACGCTGTTTCTGTCTAGTAGAAGATGTCAATTTAACCTAATTCATTCTACATTGCATGAACTGCTAATTGTTTGTTTTTGAAAATAGCTTTATACATACATACATAAAAAACACGCCTGTCTCTCATAGTAATAGGCAGAGATCACGGATCGCCATTTGCTACGATCCTGACATATTTCTTTCGCTTCATTCACTCTCATTACATTTCTCATGCATTCTCGTCGGTTTAGGGTACTATTGACCTGGCCCTTTTCCAAAACGTTGCCAATTTGGTCCAAGTACGTGCGCCGAGGTCTTCCTTTTCCAACGGTACCATTTACACTCGCCTCGTACACCTGTTTCTTTAATCTTCTTTCATAGCTTTATTATTTTATCAATCAATATGTATTGTGTTAAGCTTTGTATTTAACTATTCATACTTGACTCTAAAATTTTTTTTCTAGACTCTTAGACTTTATCGTGGGCTGATTAGTGACAGCGACTTATATGATGCAAGTTTCCAAAATATCAGTCAAAATTTTTAAAAATATCTGTCTAAAGTTTAAGCTAGACTCATGACAACTGGATCCGCAGCCGAGTAGACTCAACATCAACTTCTTTTATCAAAATACACTGCCCAAATTCATCAATGGACACTGTAACTTGACTATTCAGATACACAGCTCCGCAAAACTTTTTAATTGGAACAAATCCCGCCACCGAAGGCGTTTTAATTAGTAAAATTTCCTATGAACAGCCGATGGTATAATTTCTATGCAAATCGCGCATTTAACTTTGCATAACTTCAAAGTAACCCCGATGCGGGCTTGGAGACAAATTTCTCGTCATTCGTTGAGGTTTTGTCGATATTGTTTAGTGGCTTCCGCCCGCGGCTTTGCTCGCGTGCTACCGGGATAGTAGTCTATCCCCCGAATACTCAAACGCATCTCAGAGTTGAGCACGTCTCAAGTGACGGGTTTTTGACAGATTTTCATCAAAAACCGTGACTTGAGGCGTGTTCAACTCTGAGTGGCGTTTGAGTATTCGGGGGTTAGTTACTCTCCAGCTTTTAAAGACGACCTCGGTGGTATGGCTGGCGACTGCTTGGCTGAGACGCTAGAGGCGCGGGTTGAATTCCCGCTGCGGGAGAAATGTTTGCATGTTCTGCAAATATTTCTTCCGGGTCTGGGTGTTGTAGTATTACGTATTATAAGTATGTATTTGTAAAAATCAGCCATATTCTATCAGCCATCTGGTTCCCAAAGTATAAGCTTTGCTTAGTTTGGGGCTAGATGGCGCTGTGTGAAATGTCCACAATTATTTATTTATTTATCCAAACTACCTCTGTTCTAAAATTCCCGTCGATCTGTTGCTCAGCTACTGCGTGAATGGAGGCCAACTAAAAAATTGACAAACCAATATCTGATTTAAGTTTCAAGATGGATATAGTGAACCATGGTGGCAGGTGATCAGCCCATTTGACGGTCCATCATATTGTAGAAGATACTACTCCTTAGTCGACTTTTATGACATGCTTGGGAAGAGAAGCAGCTGGACGTTTTTTTCTTTACTTCCAGTCTAGATGAGAGGTAATGTACTCCCACATAAGCTTTCGCATTGATATTAGTGTGATATTTGTATGTACATACGTCGCCTCTAGTATATTCAATACTCTACGGCCAACTTGAACCCAGTTAAAAGAATGATCTTTCGATCTCAATTTTGTAATAAAGAGCTAATTGATCAACTTTACTCGGATCTATTTTTGTTTACTCTGGAAAGATTTCCGAAGAGTTTTGCATTCCGTTCCACGGAGTCGTGGCTGTTGAATAATTAAATGTGGAGGGACATTCAATATTATTATGCGATGAAAATCGAGTTTGATCTTTGAAACATTCCTTGTTAAAGATTGTACTAAAACGGAACGTTGGGCGTAATCCAGCGGTGGACAAAAACAAGCTGTGGATGATGATGATGGAATAAATAACTAGCCCATGCTTACAAACATAGTGATGACCTCCCCATATATAGACTCCGTGTGTCGTGGGCATCAGATTTTTCTCAAAATATAAGTGTAACAATGGTAGGTAACACTTTATACAGTAATAAGTTTATTATACAGACAAGACCAAATTACCACGCCACCATTATTATCTCGCCCGTATCCATAACGGAGTGGACAGAGCCACAAGTAATAAAAAAATACAATTACAAAATACAGTATAATAAGAAATGCACTATTCTGTATCTATAATCTTCAAAGATGTATCAAATCAGATTTCTCCGACATGTCTGTCTATAGAGCAAACTGTTTACGCAAACAAACTAAATAAATTATCCAGCTCGCTAAACTATTCGCCTAATGCAGGCTGTGGAGACAGCTAGCTCAGTACAACAAGGATATACTATGCAATGAGTTTTCTCAAAGAACGACTTCGCTAAGTGGATGGTATAGATACTGGGCAAGCTTACTCCATCTAAAGTCCTGAGCACTACAGCGTCCTGACAATTTAGGCAAAAGTCACCTTCTGACGCTGTATAAATCATGTGTTTAATAAAGCCTTAGTATTTCTCAAACGATACTTACTAGCGACGTAAAAATATGTATGAAAACTTGTCCTACCAAATTGAACCAAATCTATTCAGCCGATACGGGATAAGTGAGGACTTTTATGTGGCAGGGTATTGACCCTGAAGGGTGTAAGTGATCTAGCTCCCCTGGGCATTCGACGCATCACTTACCATGTGACGTTAGCAATTAATCAGACAGCGAGCTAAGCGAGAATCAGTGTTCTGCGTCTGTGTTGTCAGTAACTGCTCGCTTGAGTCACTTGTTCTTTAAGTCAACCTGCAGGTTATTGATCGAGTGATGTTCCTCAAAAGCATGATTACTGTAATGTTGGAAGAAAGTTTGCCTTGTCACGTAAAGGTTCCTTAAGTTCTTTTAATGCGCATTATGACATTCAAACTCAAACATTTCTTTTTGCTTTTTTTATTCTTGTAGACCTTGACTACACCTTATATCGATGTCAAAGATTTTGGAGATTAAAGTCATTTTTTAGTTTAATTTAAATTGCTTCCTTTACACGTGACTAAATAAAGATAATAATAGTAAAATAGCGAGCTAAGCGAGTCTGTGTTTTATGTACACTTTTAATTGTGTTTGTATTACCGACTGACTGAGTTGCGTTCCTTGTTGGAGCTCTTTATTTGTCGTTTAAGTTATTACACTCCAAGAATAAACTTTAAACTTAAATAGTACTTATTACTTACACACTTATTCTTATTAAACAATTTTCAATAGATCTTAAATTAAGGTTACTTAACGCTATATAAAAAAAATTACAGGCTACTATCATCCATACAGACATCCATTAGACCAGAAAAAAAAATTGCCTATACCTTATTCCAGGTCATAATCTATGTTTGTTCCATATTTTTGCCTAATCTGTTCAGCTTTTACCTCTGTATGAGTTAGCACAGTGTGTGTATAAGCAGGCTCACACACCAACTTCCGCTTTTATAATATCAGTGTGCTAAAATCAATGTGCATTGGATGCAGTTTACTGTCTTCGAAGGCTTTCGTAGGCTTTATTCGTAGGCGTTCGTAGACCCCATAGTCTACGAATGTCTACGAATAAAGTCACGTAGACCCTGTAGATTTTGCTAATGTCTACGCCGTAGACGATCCACAGTTCCCCTCGGTCTATTGTCTTGTGTGCGGTCGTCTTTTCGCTTGGATGATATTTGCGCCGTCTAATAGATAACGAGAAGTGTCAATATTCATTGAACTTTAGGTATACAGGTGCTGTTTGGTTAGGATGGAAGCTATTGGTTTAATTTACTGGGGGAAATATTGGCACTTCCAATAATACTGTGAGACTTTTTAAGAGGAAGCTTACTGAATTGAGAATTTAGCTTTGTTTTCCTTGTAAGATTTAAAACAATTATTTTTTTTGTTATAAATGGACTTACACTATATGATCAAGACTACGTGTCATCCCGTCAGTCATCCCATGACCACGATCGCTGGAATGCGTTCGAAACCTTGGGAAAATAAAAAAAAATAACTCGATTAAATCCCGTTATAAACTTTAAATAGACTACGTGTGTCACTAATTATTATTTTTAGCTACAGCAAATAAAAGTGCGCTTCAAAGGCTCTTTTCGTGCACCTGATACATATTTCCAAATTTTTTAGGTTTTTCAATATGCAGGTCTCGTCACGACGCTTTCCTAAACTAAAAATTTACGTAATTTTGTTTTATGATCTAGACTAATACGTGTGTGTTGTCTTCTAATTCTTCGAACCAAAATAGTGAAAAGATTTATAAATAATAATAATATTAATAAATATTTGAGGATATATCTCACAGCACCATTTAGCCCCAAACTAAGCAAAATTTGTATAATGGGAACCAGATGACTGATAGAATACTTATTTACTTTTTTTTGTAAATTCATACTTATAATACATAATACTAGAACACCCAAACCGGCAAGAAATATTTGCAGTGCATGCAAACATTTCTCCCGCAGCAGGAATCGAACCTACGCCTCTTGCATCTCAGCCGAGCACTCACCCGCCTCGCCACCGAGGTCGTCAAAGATTAAAGTGCGCCTCAATAAACTTACAACATGTAGGTTGCATTTTATCCGGGTGGGTACTATACAAGCGAAGCTGGGGGCAGATGTTGGTATGACAATAATTCTGTCAAAAGGCTCTATCGTAAGCTTCATGC
This sequence comes from Scotopteryx bipunctaria, assembly GCA_949320045.1. Taxonomy (NCBI): domain Eukaryota; kingdom Metazoa; phylum Arthropoda; class Insecta; order Lepidoptera; family Geometridae; genus Scotopteryx; species Scotopteryx bipunctaria. The sequence continues at coordinate 2,406,081 of OX439450.1, read as the reverse complement.
AAATCCCCGAATATGAGCCTTAACGGTAACATTCTTTCATGTTACTTTTAGTGCGTGCCCCAGACCAAGGATTTACTATAATCACAAAGTAAGTTATACTACCGTGTAAGTTTTACCACACTATACGATACGATACAGACAATGGGAAAAATGTATGAAATTTCATTTTAAAATTGTCCTGCATTCGACGTTTCGGCTTTCAATCTATCTTGTTTCATGTATTTGTTCTACATCATCACCAAGCAGTCCACTGCTGGACATAGGCCTCCCCTAATGACGACCTCGATGGTGTGGCGGGCTAGTGCTCGACTGAGACGCAAGAGGCGCGGGTTCGATTCCCGCTACGGGAGAAATGTTTGTATGTTCTGCAAATATTTGTTACGGGTCTGGGTGTTGTAGTATTATAATAATAATAATAATACCCAACAGTCACATACATAGTCCTGACCCTACACTAAAATTCCCTGTGTCGTGGGTATCAGAAACTGCGAGTACCATGGTTCCACAACACCTAGACCCGGAAGAAATATTTGCAGATCATGCAAACATTTCTTCCGCAGTGGGAATCGAACCCGCGCCTCTTGCGTCTCTGCCGAGCAATCGCCCGCCACGCCACCGAGGCCGTCAAATGTATGTATTTACAAAAAAAAAAGTATATAAATATTATATCAGCCATCTGGTTCCCATAGTAAAAGCTTTGCTTAGTTTGGGGCTAGATGGCGCTGTGTGAAAAAAGAAAACGTATCCAGTTTCTGCCAGCAGCCTTCCGCAGATCATCACTCCACCTAGCCGGAGGGCGTCCTACATTACGTTTGCCGAGTCGCAGTCTCCACTCAAGAACTCGTACACCCCAGCGATTGTTGCTTCTTCGGCAGATATGACCAGCCCACTGCCACTTCAGTTTGCTAATTCTCTGAGCTATGTCGATGATTTTGAAGCTTGTTCTCTGTCGAATAACATCGTTACGAATTCTATCCTTCAGAGAAACTTCGAGCATAGCTCTTTTCATAACTCGCTGAGCGGCTTTGAACTGGTGGACTAGCCGTACTGTGAGTGTCCACGCTTTGGCTCTTTATGTCATGACAGTTAGCATGCATTTGTTCTACAGTAACGTGCAATATAAAAATATTCTAACCCCCGAATACTCGAACGCATCTCAGAGTTGAGCACGTCTCAAGTGACGAGTTTTTGACAGATTTTCATCAAAAACTGTCAAAAAACCGTGACTTGAGACGTTCTCAACTCTGAGTCGCGTTTGAGTATTCGGAGGTTAGACTCCTAAATTCAAAAATCGGTTTGGGAGTAAAATAATAACCGAAAGCTTATTAGTACCGGTTGGGCAGTTTTTTTAAATTGTTATCCGCTTTATAAGATGTTTCAAAAATTGTAGTGATACGTTGAAAGCCCTTTATTTTGAAAAGAAAAAAAAACAAGGTAATTGCCTGACTTTTACTTAGTCATTGTTACGATTACTCTGTTATTAAAATACAATAATTCTTCGAAATTCACCAGTTTCAGTGATGATTAGCAATAGACTATTTGCAGAATCGAAAGCGACTGCAAGTTTTCTTATGATTACTTGTGTCTCAACCCACCACATTAAAGGTGATACGTACGTATTTATGCATTTTGTTGTTGTAGAAAGATACAAATCTGAGAATACGTGACGTGCTATCGTCTCGTCTGAATTGTCCACCACATTGGGCATCGAGGTTGAAGTAACACAAAACTACTTCTAGACTATGAACGCTTCTGTGCAAATCATGCAAGCGATATTGAAACTAATAGACAACGTGCGAGAGCTCATTTTCCGTCAAACAAAAATAGTAGATTCCCGTCAAAACTTTGACTGATGCCGGCGAAATTGAACCTTAGAGGCAGCGTGGTACGGTTCATTTTATACCGGATGTCTGTAGATATTGCTGAAAACATCCATTATAAAATGAACCGGGCTATTGCTTGGCTTTGCCATAATGAATTTATTGTATAAAAGGTTATCTCTCGAGTCCCGTTACGCACTATGCGATAAGTTTCAGAAGACCGCGAGGGTCTCCAAATGATAATTTAGAAACTTTTTTGGTACTTTTTGGTGTTTTTATGTTATTGTCGTGAGCTTTCCGGCTATGATAGGAAAAACAATCCCACGAAACTGTGATAATATGCGTATTCTGTTTTCCTTAAACTTCTAATGTACTTTTATATTTATATAAGGTATTTTGTGTCAATATCAATCCATGTTTTCATTGTTTATAATGTTTGGTACTAAAGGTGGAACTTTTGTAGGTTTCTTGTAAACAAACTTTAAAATCAACCAAAATATAAGAAAAGAAAATTAAGTACTTGTAGGTACCTATTAAAATTATTTCCTTGGTCCGGAGTAACAAGTGTGGTGAGAGGACTAAGCCTAACTCATTAACTACCTATCTACTCATTGTGCTTCTCGCTACCTACTTACTCGATGCCATGTTATACTAAACTAACTTCTGCCCGCGATTTCATTCGCATGGTACCAAAATAAAATGTAGTCTTAATATTTTCCAGGTCACGAACTCCAATCTTTATTCCAAGTTCCATTCTAATCTGTTCAGCCGTTACGGCATCATAGCCTTGCCTCAGTTACGGGCAAGTTGTAACAGCTAACTTGTTTTGCGAAAACCGCCTGTGTGCTTAATAATAATTATCATTTGGGTTAAACGTAAATACATACGATAGACGAATATATCAGCTATAAGACCTAGTAGTTTTTATCAAAAAATAGTAAATACTTTTTAAATAATACCGTTTTAAAAAAATATACAACTAGCCCCGTCCATCCATCATCATCATCATCATCTTCCTGCCCTTATCCTACTCTATGTGAGGTCGGCACAGCATGATCCTTGGATCATGCTGTAAGAGTTTTGGCTAAGGTGTTTTATGACCGGCCGCCTGCCTGACGTCAACCCTCCTTGGAAATACTTGCTTATTGTATCTCATCATGTTGGAGGATACTATCCCTTAGTCGATTTTTACGACATTCTCGGGGAGAGAAGCAGCTGGACGCATTCTATGTTTTTTCTTTATTCCCAGTCCAGCAAAGAAGTTAGCCCCCTCAACCCATAATGGAAAATTGAGTATTTAAATATTCGTATCCCTTTAACCTTTCGCAGTGAATTAGACAAAGACTCAATAATACTGTTCAACATTCAATTTCCGATTGCATATTCATCGGGTCGACTTCGAGGTGTCAATTACAATAAATTTTCTAATTGAATATCTTTGAGATCCACTTTCGAAGTTTAATTGAGCGTTTAACGGAAACTTTTTCAACCATTTGTCACTTGCGCTCGGAATGGGATCAATCAATACCGAAAGTTATATTTGACTTTGGAAATGGAATTTTATTGGGTGATGAGAACTTTGTATTTAAAGGATTTATGAGAAATCCTAAAGTCTAACTATCATTATTACTAGTTGTGTCACCAGTTCTTTCGAACCAGTGTTAAGGCCTTTAGGCGGCCTAATTAATAATGGCACTGGACCTAGATTGGGTGTCTAAGAAAAACTTGCAATTAACAGAAATCAAATATATCGCTTTCTCAAAACATTATTTCATTCTAAACTTTATCATGCAATCTCTATGAAGATTGATGGAAAAATTCAGAATTCACTTACAAGAGAATCGAGGTGAAACGAACTTACTCCATTATCAAACATCTTAACGTCCGTCGAACAATCCCGAAGTTGTTAGCTCGCGCAGATTAAATAGTAGTTACTACTGCTTTTGTGCCTAGGTACAGTCGCCTACAAAAATAATAAATGTTATAACTTTTAACAGCATCTATCAATTATGTGAGGCGATTTTGGCGTTTTTCCGACACATATTTGACCTATAAACATACCTTCATATTATCACACCTGTATACCTAATGGCATTGGCAGCTACAAGTACCTAAAAATAAAATACCTGACCGCAAGTGGCATTACAAGCTGAGCGCTTCCGTGCTTCGGAGGGCACGTTAAATTGTCGGTGCCGGCTTTTAAGTTGTCAAGCCATGACGGAGGCCTTTAGGCGGCCTAAAAACTCCGTCACAAGAGTTGGCCACTAGCTCATACGAACTTACTTTTTGTTATCTCTAAAATAATGGGATTCGTTGAATGGTACACATAAGGAGTATTGAGTATTATAATAATTGTGATACTAATTTGAAAGTACTGAAACTTACACTTACATCTTAATAAAGATGACTGTACATACTATTTCCACTTCAGTATATCAGTTGAGTAAAGAGTCTAATGCTCCCGTTGTCTCCCGTTCTTTTCAGACAGTATATAGTCACTGGTAACCTTTGGCTCTACCATGAGTTTTTTTCTTGACAACACTTGCGAGCAAATGAAGTGAAACAATACTAGTACCACAAATATTATGCGCCTCGGCAAACTTCGTGCTTTGTCGACCGTACTTGTCCGAATATGCAACTAATAGTATTAAAATAATATTCAGTATTAAATTTCGCATCTCAGCCGAATACTTGCCCGCCACGATTCAATCTAGTCTTTTCTTTGAGACTGTATTAACCTTTACACAGATTAATAAAGAGTCACTACCGCTTGCCTTCCGCAGCATAGATTAACGAATAGTTATGCAATATTCATAGTCCTCTTTATAAGAGTGGAGATAAGATCGAGCACTATTCGATATCAGGAATTAATTGAATAAAACTCTGTGGGAGGTCTCATGAATATGGATTCGTGCTGGAGTAGTCTTTGGCTTTGTAAAAAGTTAAGTCTGCCATTAGACCGGGTTGATGCTCGCTCGAGTGTTTAATAAAGCGCTTTTGATAGATTTAAATAGCTTATAGTTTAAAATTGGAATGAGGAATTTGTGAGGTTTGTATGAAGAGGCCGTCACAGAAGTAGCTATAATATATAAATAAACAAATATTTGTGGACATTTTACACAGCACCAAAGCTTGTACTATGGAAACCAGATGGCTGATACTTAATTTTTTTTTTGTAAATACTTATAATACATAATATTACAACACCCGGAAGAAATATTTGCAAGAACATGCAAATATTTCTTCCCGTAGCGGGAATCGAACCTGTCAGTGAACTTCAGTGTACTGTGTTTGTTTTTGTATGTATATGTACTGCGTCTGTTATCACTTGAAGTATATCGTAATATGCCTAATATAATATACGGTTAACGTATACGATGAAGGAGAATTTTGATTCTGGTCTGGCTCGAGTTTTGTGTTCACAAAACTCGCGCGATATATTATCGCTTGCGGTCGTCCACAACGCTCAAATCCAAGCCCGCTTACATAATTTCGCCGGGACAGCTTTATGACGTAGAAACAAAGATTCGAAGCAGCCCCCGAGAGGCTTGGAGCCGCGCCAGACGTTATCGAATTCATGTAAAAGATGGGAGTTGAGGTGAGGCGCCGATGTTTACGTCTGTCGAATGTGGGGATAGCGTTTTTGAATCCGGGGAATATGACTTGAAAAGTTGAGGTTTGTACTTTACTTGAGGCCTTAGATTGCGGTGAATGGAATAAGAGAAGGGAGGCCTTTGCCCAGCAGTGGGGTTTACTGAGAAATGTATTCGAGTTTTGACGTTTTGTTGATAAAGAGGTGCAGGTAATCATATAAAAAAATATTAATATTAATATTTGTGGACATTTCATACAGCGCCATCTAGCTCCAAACGAAACAAATCTTGTACCAGATGGCTGATAGAATACTTACCTATGTACTTTTTTGTAAACACTTTCCATACTTTACGTAAATAAATTTAACGATACCATCCACCACTATACTATGTAATTTGTTTATGTAATTTATCTATTGTAATTTGCATGAATGTATTGTACCAAGTATAGCGTCATAAAATTATCCAAGTATGTAATTTTAAATATTATATTTTTCTCAAAAATAAAATTTTAATAAAAAATATTGATGGAGGTATAAATGTGATATAATAATGTCTATTTAAAAATATTTGAACCTCATTTAAATCATGCATATTCCCTATTATGTAAATACATATCCAATTATTCTAGACACATTAGATTATGAAGTACCTAAGCTTTAAACTCAAAAAAGTCAAATAAAGATCGAAATTCAAATTAATCGCGCCGGCCCATTCCATCGCAAGAAGCACATTTTCGCAGTCATTCCACGCATTTTATGTTCCCTTTCAAAAATGTATAATTTTTTAGTAGCAGACTTTTCACATTCACAGGCAGTTAGGCAACTTTTAAACAGAGTAAATGGACTCGTTAATCCATTTTAGTGGCCCCCAAGATGGGGGAGTCAAGGGGAACATGCTTTGAGTAGAAGCACCACATAGGGTAAATAGAACTAGCCAAGTGCGTTTCGACATGAAGACAGAGGTTCCGGTCAACAAGATTTTTTCGCTTTGCTAAGTTCAGAGCTAATCAGAGATAATTTAGCTGGTAATTTTACAACATAAGTTAATGAGGCCTTTACACAGTTTAGGGTGCAGATGGACTATATAATAAATTATAAATATTTGTGAACATATAACACAGCACCATCTAGCCCCAAACTAAGCAGAGCTTGTACTATGAGCACCAGATGGCTGGTAGAATACTTATTTACTTTTTTTTGTAAATACATTATACATACTACAACACCCAGACCCGGGAGAAATATTTGTAGAACATACAAACATTTCTCCCGTAGCGGGAATCGAACCCGCACCTCTTACGTCTCAGCTGAGCACTCGCCCGCCACGCCATCGAAGTCGTCGAGATAATGATGAAGTTCGATTTACACATTGCACACAAGAATATGCAATGTGTAAATCATAGCATTCAAATGAATACCCACTGAACTTAATGGAATTTCCTTTCCCTTCTTTGGGCCCTTGGGAAATGAAAGTGTTTTTTTTTGTTTTCACTTGCTGTAGGAGCGGGCACGAAAGATTTAAAAATATTCCTAATTTCAAATAAGGCTTTGTAAATTGTTTAAATCCGTAACAGATGGGCGGACGGACGGACGACGAGGTACCATAACGGTTTCCGTTTCACCTTTTTTTTATTTAGAACCCCAAAAATTAACTTCCCGTAAATTGGCACTCGTGTACTTTTGCCCTCAGATTAGCCGAATAACTTAAAAAACATTAAATTAAAAAGAAATACAGAATCCGATCTATTAAATATTATGTTTTTATTTTGAAAACCATTCTAAAACTTTGACCGCTTATTCTATTAGTTTTAGAAACCAGCATTTTTAGGGTGCCAACGGAACCCTATTATGAAGCTTTCACTGTCCGTCCGTTTGTCAGCGGGGTGTATCTCATGTACCGTAATTTTTTTATGACTCTCGCACACACACACACACACACACACGCAGAGGATGATTTTTTTATGGCCGCTAGAACAACAAATAATAAAAATATAATAAAATAAAAGGTGGCCCCTATAATACAAGACACATTTTTAATATACGATGGAACCCTTCATGTGCGAATTCGACTCGCGCTTGACCGCTTTTAAATTTAATTTAAATAGTTCTTGACACTAAATTATGTATAATTTTGACATTTTAATATTTTGACATTCTTAAATCGATTTTAGCATGACAATTAATTAGGACTTAACAATCGAATTTAATTTATTAACATTTATTTTTAATTTATTAACATTATCATATTTGCATGCCATAGACTTTGGTAGGACATAAATTGGATTGATTTATTTTTAAGACCATTATTATTTAAACACATGTGTTCAAGCAAATAAATGTCATTTATCATTTATCGGTTTTTAAAGGCAAGAACAGACTGTTCTTCATTTCAAAATACATTTTCAAGAGTATTCCGTATGTGATATGGCAGGATTGCACACAGTTTGGTTATTCCACAACATAAACGTCCATTTATCGTCCCATGTGGGTGCTCATGTCAAACTGTTCCACGCTATGTGGCACAATCTTACTACCGGATCAGACCAAATCCGTCATCTGCCGAAATATGGTTATACTCGGACGTTATCGGTTGAACTCGGCCGTACGAATCAAACGTAGTGTTTAGGTCTCCGAGCTATTTTGTTTCGTAGACCATTTGCTTTTTTTGGTGGTGAGTCGAACCCCCCTTTCGGTTGAGTTCGGTCGACGGCGTCCGATCATACTTCGGCCGATGGCCGAGTAACTCCACGGAATTAAAAGATTTCCTCTTGTCTTGAATGTTTGGTAATTGGAAAGCTTGTTAAAAATCTCGGAAACTTTTCTAATGATATTCAATGTAACGAACGAAGGTGAGCTTATTTGTTTTCAATTAGAAAGGAAATGAAAATACGTATTTATTTAAAAGAACAAAAAAACAGTCATTTTTAGGTATATTTAAGTACTAGCTACATTTTACATATTCGATTTTTTGACTCATGATGATGATGATGATGACAATGAATTTGAATCATTTTAATTTAAGTTTTAGACTAAAATGGTTATAGTTCATTAAAATGGCTTCATTAATTTAATTCCTTATCATTAAAAGACGCCATATTGATTTTTTTATGAAGTGAATGTCATAATGTGCTATACCTTATGCTATACCTATAATAAAATAGCTATTCGAACCCATAACCTTAAGATCGGCGAATAACTTCCACAAGTCAGACTTTTGAAATAACAGTAAGTCTCAACACGATGTATAATTAAATACAAACAATTACCTACTTCAATTATTCTGGAACGATGAATATCAGCGTTGGTCGCCGAAAAGGTCACCGTCCATTAATCTCACTTCAACAAAACTGGTCAGTCACGTTCTCCCAGTAATTAGCACTCCGCCCTAAATTCTAAAAGTGGGGTGATTTAAGTAAATTTTGTAAATTTGTCATCGCCCAGGGATAACAAACTGCCGGGCTGCTTGACCCCGGCCCGTCCGGCACGACGCCGACGCGACGACGGGGCGTGTTAATATCTCAAGGATATTGTTAAAGGGATGTGAAAATAGGGAAATACTAGGTCCTCAGTTTTATAACATAATGTACTTACTCTTAACATTATTTTATTTGATTGACATCTTTACTGACTTGTTTTAATAGTGTTTTGCGAATAAAGATTAAGAATAAATTTATTACTAAAACTTGATAGCATAAGCACTATGTACCTACCCATGGTACCTAGTTACATAAGCTATGGATATAGCAGGTTAGGTTATTATAATAAGACGTTTATTGTTCAGCACTACGAAGTGAGACACTTTTTGATACATTCATACATAATATCACGCCTGTTTCCCATAGGGGTAGGCAGAGTTCACGGATCTCCATTTGTTACGATCCTGACATACTTCTTTCGCTTCATTCTTCATACATGCTCGTCGGTTTAGGATACTCTTGACCTGGCCCTTTTCCAAAGCCAATTTGGTCTTGGTACGTACGCCTAGGTCTTTCACTTCCAACGGTGCCATTCACACTCGCCTCATAAACCTGTTTCGTTAATCTTCTTTCATTCATGCTCTCTAGTCATGATACATTTATCTAAAAATTTAGAGTTTACAAATAAATAAATAAATTTTAAATTGATGACAGAGACATGTAGTGTACTTCTCTGCTGGGCTGGGAGTAGAGAAAAAACATAAAATGCGCCCAGTTGCTTCTCTCCCCGAGCATGACGTAAAAGTTGACTAACGTCTTATTTTATTATTTAATACGGATTAGATTACCTACCTCAATTACAAAATAATCATTCGTAAAGCCGAAATTTAATTTAATTTAATTTAATGCGCCCAGTTGCTTCTCTTTCGAGCATGTCGTAAAAGTTGACTAACGTCTTATTTAATACGGATTAGATTACCTACCTCAATTACAAAATAATCATTCGTAAATCCGAAATTTAAGCACTTAACTAAATTTTAAACGAATTTAAATCCCACTCGTTAAAATGATTTGAGTGGAATCACCAACTTTAACTAGGTTCCTCTACAAGAGGCCCAAAACCTACTAAAACTCGCATAAAGTAAACAAAATGTTCTGATTTACGTTCTACGGATTAAAATTACGATTCAACTTCACCCGATACAATACTGACTAGCACCTAATCTGTGCACAACGTCATACTAACTGCTACGTAAACCGTGGCAACCAGCGTACTAACTGCATTATAAACTGTGCCCGATGGAGTAATGAGTGTACAAAGGATTATTTAGTTTCAAATCCTTCCATCCTCTCAAACTCGGCTTTATAAAGTTCTCAGTCTTTCTTCGGAGGAAATTAGTGTCTAATACCTCTGAGTTTTAAAAGTTAAGAAGTTTAAAAACAGGAAACGCGACTTTTTTTTAATGAATTAGCTATATCTGGCTTGACTTAGCTCCTTAGTTTTAGTAAAAATATATATTAAATAATAAATATTTGTGGACATTTCACACAGCGCCGTCTAACCCTAAACTAAGCAAAGCTTATACTATGGACACCAGATGGCTGATCGAATACTTATATACCTACTTTTTTTTGCATACTTCTAATACATACGAGTAATACTACAATACCCAGACCCGGAAGAAATATATGCAGAACATACAAACATTTCTCCCGTAGCGGAAATCGAACCCGCGGCTCTTGCGTCTCAGCCGAGCACTCGCTCGCCACGCCACCGAGGTCGTCAGGTCATTATTTCAATTACACTTTGTGAGGTCAATGAACTAGAGATACGGTGTCCTTGAAATGAGCCTAATGACCAAGTTGGTATAAGAAAAAGTCCTGGATGAAAATAAACCGACTCGTGAAAGTTTAAAAGTTTAAGGTTGGAGGATAAATCATTTCCCTAGCGATGTTTTCATTCACCAAGAGCGACTAAACTCTTTATGCTACGGCCACATCGCACGAATATTTACGTCCTCGGTGGTGTGGCAGGCGAGTGCTCGGCTGAGACGCAAGATGCGCTGGTTCGATTCCCGCTACGGGAGAAATGTTTGTATGTTCTGCAAACATTTCGTCCGGGTCTGGGTGTTGTAAAAAAAGTATTTAAGTATTCTATCAGCCATCAGTAGCCCATAGCACAAGCTTTGCTTTTCGGGGCTAGATGGCGCTGTGTGAAATGTCCACAAATATTTATTATTATTTATGATTAATATCGCGTTTTCGTAACAAAACAAAGAAATCAGGTATACGCCTTGTTCTTACCTGCATTAGCAGTCAATTTGTAATCGTCCGTTCCACTTAAAGTCTGGACTGCAACTGAAGTGGCAAAGTGTGGCCACTCAAGCAAATATTGTCGCTACAAAACCTTTTGATGCGCGTCAGTTTACCGACAGTGCCGCGATAAGCATTCGTGTTATTCGCCGAATGCCGATAATGTGGCCCCAGCGTTACAACTTACTCGTACCTACTTGTCTGACCAATGGTCGTTCGTATGAGCTAGTGGCCAACTCTTGTGTCAGAGTTTTTAGGCCGCCTAAAAGCCTCCGTCATGGCTTAACGACTTAAAGGCCGGGACCGACAATTTGACGTGCCCTCCGAAGCATGGAAGCGCTTACCTAGTAATGTCACTTGTGGTCACCCATTGCATTGGCCCATATAGATGGTTCATCATGTTGGAGAGGATACTGTCCCTTAGTCGACTCCTTTACTTACGACATGCTCGTGGAGAGAAGCAGCTGGACGCATTCTATGTTCAGCAGCTGAATGCCTTAATCAGGAGTGGTCGCAAGTTTTGTCATGATGACTTGTGGCTCTGCCCGGGGTGGGCAGAGCCACAAGTCTTTAGGTTTTAGGTTTAGGCTTTAGGTTAGGGATACGGACGTGATAATATAACACAGCAAACAAGTATTGCAAATCCCAGAAACATCTCAAATTCTCACGTTGCGTTCGTAACGTGGGATTTGCGTTGTCTTTCCTATCAGCCAGCGCGTCGCCTCCGATACTAATTAAATAACGCTTTTAAGGACCGGTTTCATGACAAGCGACTGGTAAACTGGCGACGGGAATTAGAAGTCTCTCCAGCAACTTTCCTGTTCTATAACAGGAGCGTCAGAAAATAAATAAAAAACGGTCAAGTGCGAGTCGAATTCAGACACGAAGTGTTCCATCGTACATGTACCTACATAAATGTTTCTTGTATTAGGCCTCCTTTTAGCGGCAATAGAAATACACACTGAAAATTTTCAACTCTGAATCTATTAGGGTTCATGAGATACTGCCCGCTGACAGACGGCCGGATGGACGGACAGACAGCGTAAGCTATAGTAATCCTGTTTTCACCATTTGAGTATAAAACCGTAAAAGGAAAGCAACTGGTCGCTTTCAATCTGCCCGGTTGTAGAATGGGATAGTGGATGGGGAAATTTAGAAGCGGCTTTAAAAATGGGACGATTCTTTTAGTGATGGTGGACGACTGTTTATATAATTAAGTCGTTTTCTGTCTCTATTTATAGCAGTTTCTTTTAGGGAAGTGCATTTAACACAAACTTGGCGTAGCTCGAATCTTTCAATATAAAAGTCGTACGACGCGGTCGCTTGATTGCAACGCCAACTTAAGTCCCCTTAGTTTATGACCCGAGAATTATAGCCGTAATAAGTTTCGTCCTACAGTTTTGGAACAAGCAATTTTGATGTTAATCAAACTTTTGATCTGTCCCACTTTGGGAATAGTTTTTATTGAGGCATCGCTGCTTTGTGCGTGTAATAAACTTTCATATTGCTCAATAATTGAGAATACTAGCAACTTTGTTTATCCATACTTATTTATTATACTACTAGGTTTCGCTAGCGGCTTCGCTCGCGTGGTATCCGGTAAAAGTAGCCCATTTCAGTCTCCGACTTTTATACCATTTCTAGTTAAGCAACGTTGTGCGTGGTCACAATTTGGATGGGTGACCAGTCGGTCCCGGCTTTCAAGTCGTTAAACCATGACGGAAAATAAAAACTCCGTCACAAGAGCTGGCCACTAACTCATACGAACATACTTACTTATCCAAAAATGTAGAGCAAAACATGTTGATCCGCTACTTGGTTGCTGCGTGAAAGAAAGACACACCAACAAAACAGCAGTAACAACCACACTTACATTATACAATACAAAACAATATGACTTTATTGCAAATGCACAAAAAAAAGACAACATACGCACCTAAAAAAAATACATGCATAATACAATGGGCGGCTTTATCACTAAAAGCTATCTCTTACAGGCACTTTCAGACTTTCGCATATAAGTAGTTATAGTCATAAACACTTTCGTTAAAATTGACAATAACTTTAGTAGAGAATGTTCACAAACTATATAAGTTTTATTTCTGTTGTAAAATTTTCATCGCTTGATGTCTGATAGAGTAGGTACGTACCTATGTTCTGTCTCTGTATGCAAGTAATACGCATTATCACGCCCGTTTCCTTAACGGGGTGGGCAGAGCCACATGTAATCATAAGAAAACTTGCAGCCACTCCTGATTCAACAGTCCCAAGATGGATATGCTGAACCATGGAGACAGGTGATCAGCCCATCGCTCATGATAGATGGTCCATGTTGGAGAGGATACTACTCCGTAGAACACTTTTACGACATGCTCGAGGAGGGAAGCATCTGGACGCAATCTATGTTTTTTCTTTACTCCCAGTCCAAATTTACATTTGACAAAGTATTTATTTAAAAGAACAAAAATCGGACTGCGTAGAATTTAGGTAGCATAATAGGTCTGACGAAACCAACAACACCTAGTTTGTCAAAATCCATCCAGTCGTTTCGGCTACAGAGGCAGCCAAAATTATAAATTGATAATGGCTTCTTACAGTCGCCATGTTGGATTTTTTGACACTTCATAATAATTATAGCGTGACACTCTCGTCGTCCAGACGAACCCAACGATCCGTCTAGCTGTTTGGACTACAGCTTCAGCCAAAGGAATGCATGTACACACCATACCCACATACGTACATACATATATACACCCCAAACATATTACCCTCATTCTTCACAGTCGGGTAAAAATATGAAAAGCCTTCATGTTATAATGGGTAAATTAGGGATGGGATAAAATTAAACAAGGATGATATTTACCAGTAAATTATTATCTATGGTAGCGCAAACTGTCTTCCGTTTTCTAATACAAGTCGATATGAAAGTGATTTTTTTTTAACCGATTTTTCCTACGGATCGGTAAAGCTTTAATCTACTACTAGTCGTGTTACTAGTTTTTTTAAACCAGTGTGATGTAAGTAAAAGCTTAAAGTGCTTTAAAGTCAAAAGCTCCATTCGTGCATTGCCTAGACAAAATAGATACAAGTATTATATAGAAGCTAGCGGAAAATATGATTATTTCCAAGAGAATAGGTTATCCGAATTGGCAGTTTACTTTTATGATTTGAAATGATATTGGAATTACATTCCACCCCATTTCGAGTGGAGTGAAATACTCCATGACTTACATGACTAGCTATGTGTCAATGGGTTCGATTCCCGCTGCGGAAGAAATGTTTGCATGATCTGTAAATATTTCTTCCGGTTCTGGGTGTTGTGGTACCATGGTACTCGTAGTTTCTGATACCCACGTTACAGGGAATCCTAGTGTGGGGTTAGGACTATGTTTGTGAATGTTGGGTGTTATTATTATATTAATAATTATTATTTATACTACGATAACTGAAACGTAGATAGCAGAGACTTAATTAGAGTGGGTTCTACACTATTCACGAGTACTGATGGTCTAGTGGTAATGTCCCGCCTACCACTCCTAAGATCATGGGTTCAAATCCGATCGTGCACCATCGGATTTTACTGTTCGCAAAAACTACGTGCGCTACCAGTTCTCCCAAATATTCAATGAAAACGGTGATGAGGGAACCGGCAAGTCGTAGAAAAGTTTAAAAGCATGTGCCAAGTTCATGAAAGGAGCCTTTCACCACACTGGTGACACAAATGGCGGTAGTACTCAATAGCCTCAAATTCACTACTAACAGTGCTATAAAATCTGCGTGAAAAAAATTACATTGTGCGTGGAACAAGACATAGATAAATTATTTTTAAATCGGCTGCTAAGCAAGAGAAGCCGCTGGCAGAATCTAGTAATAAATAATTACAAGGAAATATAATGCCTGTTCGGAAAAAAAGTTATATTATATAGCTTTTAATATATATTATAAAAACTCTCTTTTTATGGTTCCGTACCCGAAGGGTGCCAACGGGACCCTTTTGTTAAGCCTTCGGCTGTTTGTCCGGCTGTCCGTCCGTCTGTCAGCGGGCATGTATCTCATGAACCGTAATAGATCTTACTTTCTTACTTATATTATAAAATTGAAAAATCTTAGTTTGCTTGAAATTACCGGCGTAAAGCTCAAAACGCAACGATAGCGCGTACTAACTTTACCTGTGCTGCCATCTAGTGTGAAAGTTTGTGACGATGTTTGGATGTTTGTGCCTCAATCACGCCTAAACAGCTAAACGGATCTGAACGAAACTTGGAATATAGTACATGTACTGGATTAACATATAGGCTATTTTTTATCCGGGTACCACGCGAGCGAAGTCGCGGGTGGCAGCTAGTAGAGTATAAATTTTCACAGATATGTATATCTATTGCCGCTATAACAACAAATAAAAAATATAAATGTGCCCCATACAAAAATCATTTTTTGTTGCCAGAGTGCATAAGGTAAAAGTCATGAAAAAGTAGGTACATGTACCATGATACGGAACCGTTTGTGTGCGGATTTGACTCGCACTTGACCGGTTTTTCATTATGCGTTGTAAAATGAGTTCCGTCTCTTTGTGATATTTCCAATAACCATTGTAATCAATCACAATACAGCTCTGGGAACCGATGTTATTTACATACAGAATCGAATATTTTCCAGTAATCCCTTAATACTTTCCGGTGAGCTTTGATTAACTAAGAACCGTGACTGTTAGATAAAAACCATAAATTTTTCAAATTTATCAAACAATAATAACACAGCATGACAGTACTTCACCAATTCGCCATGAATTATAAACAACTAGCTGCTGCCCACGGCTTCGCTCGCGTGGTACCCAGATAAAAAAAGTGTATACGTAATACGTGTGCTGGAACAATAAGCAATTTATTATTCGGGTACAACGCGAACGAAGCCGCGATTGGCAGCTAGTACGTAATATTTTTGAAAGTCTAGTAGATATAGTCTGAAAGCGCCGTGGTAGGGCTACTGATCGTTATCGCCACTGGACACACGGGATCAACCGTGTTGATTGGAACCGGACGTTGTTCCGCACTATGTGAAACGATCCTCTAGCCTAGCTTTTCTATTTTTCGTGTTGTGTCATCCTATCATGTCAACATTGTTTAAATTGTACTTTTAGGATCACAAATTCTTCACCGTTTGAGAGTACTGGTATAAAGATTTACGATTTTTAAAGAATATTTATTTATTTTCACACAACATTACACTGACACATACCTAATAACGTACAAAAATAAAGTTAGCTGTTTATGTATCTTCTTCTCTCTTTTTGCCTCTTTTTGTCCTATGATCTGCCATTTAATTTTTCATTTCTGTATTTTTATGTGTTACCTATGTTGCAAATAAATTATTTTCTATCTTTCTGACGTCTGACTGACAAACACGGCTGATCGGATTTGAATGAAACTTGAATTATACATAGTACATGTGCTGGATTAACATATAGGCTATTTTTTATCCGGGTACCACGCGAGCGAAGATGCGGGCGGTAGCTAGTAAATAATAAAACTGCGTAACTGCAACTGCATTATTAAACATATTATAATAACTAAATACTATAAGTACTAAATGCTGTAAGTACTTGAGAATAGCATTTTGTCACCCAAATAGACAAATAAGCCTGGAGCGGTACTGTTTCTTAATTTAACTTGAAACAGAAAGCGGCACACACAGAATTAAGTACGTAGCACACGCTTTTAAATTCCCCTGGGCGACACAAGCTTACCTCAAGGCGTGGCCTTAATGTCAGCAAGGAGCGTTTCCTGCTACCCGCGTTCTTTATAAAACTAGTCGAATTTAAATCTTAAAACTTCTCTCAGCGACATTAGATTACAAGGTGTGGCCTCAGTGTCAGCGGTGACCGTTTTCTGCTACCTTCGGTTTTCAAAGAGCATAGAGTTTGGAACTTGTCGAAGGATATCAAACCAAATAAAAAGAAAAGACAGCGCGCCGCGAACAACAAAAGTGAAGCCACACAAAACCGTGCTCCTGCAAGTAAACACACACGCTCACGCACACAACTAAAACCATGCTCATCGCTCCTAATACGTCACGAGTCTTAAAAATAGAATTATGCTTTCCTATGTGGTGAAAACTTGTAAAAACAGCAGCAAATCACATAAAAAGTCTCACAGAATCACTTTTCTCTTGTAAGTGCTTCAAATAAAATCGTTTCTTAATTATTATACTAAGAATTTTAGGTTACCTTGAACACAAAACCTCAAAAACACTCATAGATAGACACTTCACTTTCGTTGTTCGCGGCGCGCCGTCTTTTCTTTTATTTGGTCTGAGGACAATTTCAACATTTTAAAAGACTCTAGCTTATAAACGCGTAGTTAGCGACTTTGTCCTATTTAACTTTCGTTACCCATTTGTTTTAGCAGAAAAAAGCAAAGCAAAATAATTAACTAGCAAACTTTGCTTTCTTGTTTCCGGTGACGGACCGGTTATAGAACGGAGTAGTAGAACAATGAGGAGTAGTCATTAGTTAATGACCAGCTAAGCCAGATTAATCGCCACGAAAATGGCTCAAAGAACTTCGTTAAAATAAATACAACAAAAGTATTATGCATACCCATGGCATACCCATTTGAAATTTAGGTATTCCATCAGCAATCTGGTTCTCATGGTACAAGCTTTGCTTAGTTTCGGAATAAATGGCGCTTTGAAGAACTGATATGTCGCGCGTTTATAAAAATAGCCTGTTAATCTAGCACATGTACTATGTATATTCCAAGTTTCATTAAAATCTGTTCAGTCGTTTAGGCGTGATTGAGGCACAAACATCCTCACAAACTTTCATATTATCCTTACTACTGTTTGTTACTCTTTCATGCAAAAACTACCGAATGGATTTTAATGAAACTTTGAATATACATAGTGCATGTGCTGTTAACATATAGGCTATTTTTCATCCGGGTACCAAGCGTGCGAAGCCGCGGGCGGCAGCTAGTTTAAATAATATAGTGGGATTCTGTTTTCAAACGTTAAAGTTGTATCTTCGAAGATGTCGCTAACCTTTTTGAATAAGTTCCGCTTACACTCAGAACACCTTTCCCCTTTCCTTATCGGGAAAATAATAAAATAATACTCGGGGGTGTATTTGAACGTATAGGAGAGCTCTTGCTAATTGAGTCGCGCGAACTTCTTAGGTGATTCGAGACGTGAAACAAACCTAATTTCACGCATATTTTCTCTCTTTCATTTAACCTATGAGGCGAGGATAAGTTCCCCTGAAATGTCTTTACTTTTGTACCTACCGGGTTGTTTGTATAGGGGTCGGTGGGGGTTTGAATTTTACGCCGTGTTTTGGAGAATCTTCTCGAGTTCAATTTACGCCTACGTCAAGAGTTTGCAGTCAAACTTTCTTATTAGGATAATATGGAGAAAAAATATATGTTTATCATCCTTCCCATTCATAGACAACAATCACGTTCGTTAATAAAACCCGTCAAGTGCGAGTCGAGTTCGCACAAGACGGGTTCCGTACCATCGTACCTACATAAAAAAAAATCCTGTACCTATGGGCCCACTTTATTTCATTTTTATTATTTGTACATACATACATACATGGGGTGGGCAGAGCCATAAGTATCATAAGAAAACTTGCAACCACTTCTAATCCAAGACTCCCAATATGGATATGGTGAATCATGGTGACAGTGGATCAGCCTATCGCCCATATTATTATTTGTTGCAATAGAAATACATACCTTTTAAGAAATTCAACTCTTTACCTATTACGACTTGCTCCCCTTATTACCCTCGGCCTATTATCCCCCTCTTTACCTATCATGAGATACAGCCCGCTGACAGACGGATGGACGGACGGACGGCGAAGGCTTAGTAATAGGGGTCCCGCTCGCACCCTTTGGGGACGAAACCCTAAAAAAGAACTTGATATATTATCTACTAGCTTTGACCCCTAACGTTGTATGCGCAACAAAAAATTATATAGCACCAGCTAGAGGCCCTTACCCACAGTTCTGTAAGAAAAAGAGAGCTGCTGACGACCCGATTGATATGAATGACATTGTCAATTGTCAAAATAACTGTCTTGTTATAATTTAAAGTCTAAGAAGGATTTATCCATTTTCCATTTTGGGATCGTTTTACAAGATAAGAAGCCTGTCTTTTCCCGGGATGGAATCTATCTCCTTGCCAAATATCATCAAAATTTATTCAGAGATTTAGGCGAAAAAAGGTATGGATGACTAGCTGCCGCTCGCGGCTTCGCTAGCGTGGTACCCGGATAATAAATAGCTTATATGTTAATCCAGTACATGTACTATGTATATTCCAAGTTTCATTCGAGTACGTTTAGCTTTTTGGCGTGAAAGAGTAACAAACATCCATACATACGAACTTTCGCATTTATAATATTAGTAGGATAATATTGTGACGCAAAAAAAAGAAAAACACAAAATTATAAACGCCACATCAAATTTCCATCCAATAAACAACGACGGATAAAAATCATTTGTATATTTCCCACAACACAAGCATAAATTGAATTGTGAGGAAAATAATCAGTTTGTTGTGCTTTCGTCACGACCCGTCGGTTCTCTTGACGTAGGACAACCCGGGTGTACACCCGCCTAAAGCCTGAAACACACTGAATACTTTCAACATTTTTATTGCTAAAGGGGATGGACAAGGAAATAAAAACAGTAAGACTAAGATTTCAAAGAAACAATACCGATTTTCTTTAAAAAAAATCGAATTACCGTTTCCATTGAAATATATAATACTTTCAACATTTTTATTGCTTAACATGGGCCTTTTACCAGTACCTAGATGATTTATACAGCATCAGGAGGCAACTTTTACCTTGACAAACGGGACGCTGTAGTACCTACTCGCGACGAATTAAGATGGAGAAGGCTTGCCCAGCACCTATTCCATTCTCTCAGCTTAGTCAACCTTGTCCACAGGAAAGACATGGTCATTACGTGCGGAGCTGACTAAGCCGCGGGTCTTCTCACGATGTTTTCCTTCGCCGTTTGAGAGTACTGGTATAGCGTTCGTTCAAATCCGTTCAGCCGTTTAGGCGTGAAAGAGTAGCAAATATCCATACACCCATACTTACAAACTTTCGCGTTTATAAAATTTGTAGGATTATCTTTAATTTTTCTTTCTGGGTATGCCTATATCCTAAGTTTCCAGTCAGTACCTATCTCAAGCCTCGTACCAAATCGCGATAAACACATTCAGAGCCATTTATTGAGCGACCCGGGTCGCGGGCTCTTTCCAATTTGTAGGGATTCTTTAGGTATGTCCGATGTCCAGCGTCGCGATTGATGAAATGATATAATTTTGTTAGACATTTATACGATTTTATCTGTCGACAGGTTCTTAGAATACTATTTTACGTTTCCACGCTTCTACCGACTGATGGGCTGGATCAAGTGAGCTATCTATAGATCGTTTGCAAAGGCCTTTAGATAGCCCGACTGTATTAGTTGTAAGTTTCTTTCTGTTATTAAATGTTTTCTACTAAAGATTTAAAAACAATTGTTTGTTACCGTGTATTATGTGTAGTCAGACTTCTTATTTGGGCATAAAAGCAGGGTTCTTAATATGCCGTCTT
The DNA here is from genome assembly GCA_949320045.1 of Scotopteryx bipunctaria. Taxonomy (NCBI): domain Eukaryota; kingdom Metazoa; phylum Arthropoda; class Insecta; order Lepidoptera; family Geometridae; genus Scotopteryx; species Scotopteryx bipunctaria. The sequence continues at coordinate 2,385,327 of OX439450.1, read as the reverse complement.
TCACTTGTGATTGTTACAGCTATGCATTTATATCATAAGCTGGAGAACTGCTGGTCTAGTGGGAGCAATCCCGCCTTCTAATCCTAAGGTCGTGGGTTCAAAGTCGGTAGTGCGCCTCCCTTTTTTATTGGCATTAAAAATTTATGTATTACCACTTAATTTTGTTTTATATTTCTTGCTGTTAGTAAACCTTTGTATTTTAACTTATTATCATTATCTTTATATATATTATCACGCCCGAATCTCTAACGGGGTGGGCAGAGCCACAAGTATCATTATAATACCTACAACAAAGCATCTATTCATAAAAGTTTATAATCTGTGGCGCTTTATTTGCCGAGCAGCCTTCTATCACCTTCGCCATTTCCAGCAGCTTGCTTATTAAACCGCCAAATTTAGAGAAACGATTTCAAGGCTCGTTCACATGGAGATAGTAGCATAAAAATAACTGATCAGAAAATAATGTTTCGTTATGTTAAAAACAAATTGGAACACCTTGAAAATAGTCTTACATACTTATTAACGGTGACCTTGGTGGCGTGGCGGGCTAGTGCTCGGCAGAAACGCAAGAGGTGCGGGTTTTATTCACGCTGCGGGAGAAATGTTTGTATGTTCTGCAAATATTTTTTCCGGGGTGTTGTAGTATTATAAGTATGTATTTACAAAAAATAACTGTGTAAATATCTATCAGCCATCTGGTGCCCATAGTAGGTAGGTACACACATAATATAAATAAATAATAAATATTTATATACTTATAATACTACAACACCCAGACCCGGAAGAAATATTTGCAGAACATAAAAACATTTCTCCCATAGCGTGAGTCGAACCCGCACCTCTTGCGTCTCAGCTGAACACTCGCCAGCCACGTCACCGAGGTCGTCATTCAAACATTGTTGATATAGTTTTTAGCTCACTGTCTTAATCCAAACAGCCTCAAGAAACCTCGACGCGCTAATATAATAAAGTCAGTATAAACCGCACTAAACCGGTTTAATATCAAAGGGGAGGGGGTGGGGGGATCAGCTCAACTTTTCAGCGCGCGGTGCGCATTACAACTTAGAACCGGGCGCGGATTAGCCCCGTGTGTACACGGCTTTATGTTGGTTTCTCTGTTTGCAAAGTTGTAACTGTACTAATCACTTTGAGCTTATTAAAGGAATGGTATTTTGATACTTTCATAAGCTTAGCTGCTTGTTTTTAACCGACTACGGAAAAATTAGTAGGTTCTAGATTTTCGCCTGAATATTTTTTTTGTCTATTTTTGTATGTATTTTACGCGATATCTCCGTCAATTGCTGATCGACTTTGATGATACTTGAAACTTATTTAAGTTACTGTAACTTGAAATTACAACTTGCCCTTATAATTTTTGATGATGATATTACTTTTTGTTTTTATTGAAAGAACTAGTAGAAGGTTAGTTTCACTCAAACTAAGCAAAATGGGTGTCACTGGTTCTTGATCGTATAAAATAATTTCAATATAAACTCAAGGTTTCCTTATTTCTTATTTTAAAAGTAAGCAATTCTTATTTCTATACAAATAACTTTAATAGAGCTTAAAGTAACATTATTTATTTTTCGTAAAACTCAAATATATAAGTCAAACGATGTTTATTTGTTTTTAAATAAAACTCCCAGCTATTTTCTGTTTACTTTATCTTCGCTCAATAAACAAGTAGAGAACCGAAAAATATTTTTGTAGATAAACTAATTTGCCTTTGCCGCGAAAATGAGTTGTAAAACTCTCATTTCGCAGCAAGTTAGCATTTAAAATGTTTACTTCTTTGTAATGAGGCAAGCAAATCGCAGACGACGCTGACATAAAAACTTTGAAGAAAACTTCAAAGGTCGAAGCGATGCGTGATTCAAGAACTGGTACTTAATTGGTTTAACAGATCAGTATTGCGATTCAGTGTGAAGTGCTCGTGGCGTAGCTTGCTTAGACGTTCTTGATTGATCGTTGAAGTTAAGCAACGTTGAGTGCGGTCACATTTTGGATGGGTTAGATTCAACAATCAGGCAAGAGCCCAAGCAGAGTTTCATACCTAAGTGGTGCTCTTGCGCTAGTTGCCACAAAAACCTTTTTATTTCTCAGTGTCGCACACCAAAGTCTCTTGACACCTCAGTGGCGAGGCGGGCGAGTGCTCGACTGAGATGCAAGAGGTGCGGGTTCGGTTCCCGCTGCGGGGGAAATGCTCTGCAAATATTTTTTCCGGGTCTGGGTGTTGTAGTATTATGTATTATAAGTATGTATTGACAAAAAAAAATCCGTAAAAAAAATCTGGTTCCTATAATACAAGCTTTTCTTAGTTTGGAGCTAGATGGTGCTCTGTGATACTGTCCTCAAATATTTAATTATTAAAAAAAAAATCCGCTAACGCTGCTAGCGGTCATCTGCGACCCACAGCAATATTTTATATCAGTCTGAAAAAAAAACGCTAAAGTAAATGCCGTGTGTTTGGTACTATGCCATAGGTTTAAAAAAGTGCCACTCGTACGTTCCGTGTGATAATCAGTGCGAGTGTTGATATGTGCGGGGACCGTTAACATTTTGAGCTCTATATCCCTTTCTCGCATAATATCCCTTGTTGGTATTGTAATATTTCAAAATAGTATTTTTTATTTACAAATAAAGGTAAATCAAGACAAAGCTGCCATTGTAAATCAAATTGCTAATTCAATGTTTTTTCGGATGCTGAAGATATTAAAGATTTCAAAACATAAAACTTTCAAGAAAGTTTGTCACCGACTACTGAATTTTAATGTGACATTAAACTGATAAAATGTTGTTGGTTCGTTATACCGAATTGTTATTGTAAGTCTATTCAAAATAAGGATACCGCTCTTCATATTCCTTCACAGTTCATATGAATACTGAAATAGGTTGACGTAGGCTTAGATCTCCATGTTTATTTTATTCACATCGAGGGCAGGTGATGGTTCACATGAAGCCTTTTACAAGTTCCCCCAAAAGATTTAAGTGCCTTAAGAGCATTTCGTTCTTTGGTGGAACGAAACGGTGCTTCCCATGGCCGCTTAACTTAACTTTTGACTTCCAATATATCCCTTTTATCAAAACTGAAAGGAAATCGTTTTAAATGAACTAACGGCCGCCCGCAGCTTCACTCGCGTGGTACCCGGATAAATAATAGCCTATATGTTAATCAAGCACATGTACTATGTATATTCCAAGTCTCATTTAAATCCGTTCAGCCGTTTAGGCGTGATTGAGGCACAAACATCCAAACATCCTCACAAACTTTCGCATTTATAATATAAATAAGATGAACTATTGATATACTATCTGTCTTGGTATATAATTGTCTGCAAATAGGTGAGGCCCTAATAAGAACCAGCTCTTGGATCGCACATCTCTTCGACCAGAAGCCCTGAAAGAATTTTGAAAAAGCGGTGAATGTGCCGTTCTTACCTAGGGTATCGACCCCAAAAGGCTCAAGTACCTTAGATAAATTAATAATTAAATAATGTTGAAACACCGCTTCTGTCTACCCCAAGGGTCTTGGAATACTGTCTAAGCGGATGGCGGCCATGGGGATTTCTTTATTCCTATTTACATAGAGCCTACATTTTCTTTTTCTAACCCCATAGGGAGTTTAGCAATGGGATGCAAATATCCACGTAAAAGCAGTCGCTAATGTTCGAATCAAATATTTTTCTATGTAAAAAGTGCGTGTAAAGGCATGTGCATTTTTTACGTCAGTAATTTTGCTTCGCATTAAAATTGACATGAAAATGAAAAAAAGAAGTAAAATGGGGTGTCAGAATTTGTACCACGCGAGCGAAGTTATACGGGAGAGATGTTTGTATGTGCTGCAATTATATCTTCCGGGTCTGGTTGTTGTAGTATTAAGTATTATAAGTATGTATTCGTAAAAAAGTATATAAGTATTCTATCAGCCATCTGGTGCCCATAGTACAAGCTTTGCTTAGTTTAGGGCTAGATGGCGCTGTGTGAAATTTCCACAAATATTTATTTATTTATTTAAACTAGTTAGTACCAAATTTGGATTGGATTCACCCCTTCAGCTGATCCATCTTTCTCATACCGCTCATGACTTCGTAGGATGTGCAGTTTCATTGTATTTTTGAACAGTTATTAGCCAGGCGTCTGGGATAACTCACGGTCGATCTACTGAACTAGTAATGGCCACTTACAGCAGATTAAAATGTTCCACTATCCTGAGCATTTAGTTTTACTAGCATGAGAAACCTTACATTTACGACTTTGTTTGTTACAGGTACTTTGCACTGGGGATTCAAACCACTGGTTTTTATTACCTTAGTAAATTAGCAGAGCTTTATTGAGTCATATAATATCTATTGGTGCTCACTTTTTGTTTAAAAGTAGTAAAATTATCTCAAGGACAGATTAGGATGAATAACGAAATTGGACGATTTCGTTTGATGCTCTCAATATACGAAGAGGCTTTGGTATATAAAATAAAAACATTCAACAAGACGCTCCATATATACAACGCGAGCAAAACTAGATAAAAAATTGCCTTTGTGTTAATCCGGTTTGAGTAAAATCTACATTGATATCAATTTTGATTTATTAAGCCAGTATGGAGATCAGCTGGAACTTGAAATTAATCACGGAATTAGGCATCATTTTTACACTTCGACGACGTCGGTGGCGTGGTGGATGAGTACTCGGCTGAGACGCAAGAGGCGCGGGTTCGATTGCCGCTGCGGGAGAAATGTTTACATGTTCTGCAAATATTTCTTCCGGGTCTGGGTGTTGTAATATAATGTATGTATTAGTATGTAGTCTGTATTTAAAAAAAATATATTCTTTCAGCCATCTGGTTCCCTAGTACAAGCTTGGCTTAGTTTGGGGCTAGATGTTGTTGTGTAAAATGTCCACAAATATTTATTATATTTATTTATTTTGTTCAGGACAAACATACACATACATACACTAACACACAAAGTTTCAGATTTCTAATAATATTAGTGTAATTTATTTGATTGAAAGTTCAGCTTTAATTTTCATGTTTGGACTTTCAACTTTCTTTGACGTAAATCATATTTTTTTGTCAAAATTGTCCCAGTAGTACCCAGATTCTAATTTTACCCAGAGTCTTAATAAAGACAGTGATAAAATGTAGGCTTGATATTGGAAGGCAAAAATCGTAATTTCGTTAATGATAAAATATTTTAGTATCGATAAAATTGTGACGAGACCTTATTATTTTGTCGAGATTAGTTCTTTATACATGGCGTGTATATAATCTGACTCTAGGGAGTAATACGTTACGAGTTAGTCTGTAATTTACTTAAACATACAAACACATCAAAATATTAGCTTCTACCCGTGACTTTGCTCGCTTTGTACCCATGTAAATAGTAGCATAGCTCATTACATACCACATCAGTTTAACCACAAACAAACTCAAAGTTTTGTCTCCTTTAAAAAATCTTTGACAGGGATGTGAGGATGATTGATGGATCGATATTTGTGTTCCAATCAACGAGGGGCCCGGTAATGGATTTGTCTAAATTTTGAAATACCTACAAAAACCTAGTCTATGATGTTATTCCATTCATATCATAGAGTATTTTCGTCCTTATAATTATGTACTATGCGAGCATAGCCGCAAGCTGATGCTAGTTTATCACAATATTAAAAAAAATCTTTTTTTAACTCTCATTGTTTCTAATCAAAATCAAAACAGTCAGTCAGTTTTAATTAATAAACTAAGCTAGGTGTTTATTCCACGCCGAAATCCGGTTGTTTGTAGTTTTTGTGCACGCAAGCTTGTATTTGCTTAATATTAATTATTTGCCCGCACCAGTCTTTGAGCATAATAGTTTAGGCCGTGACTGAGTTTGAGCTGAGCGAGCAGACAATATCTGAGCACTGGGGGTCTAGCCAAGATCATTTCTATTCTCTTTCCATTGTAGAAAACGATTGGTGTTGCCACCTTGCATTTTTTTAAAGCGCTAGGTCAAAAATAAAATGTCATCAGATTTCAGAAATTTGGATTAAAAAAAAAACAAAATAAGATACTAAGTACAATTTTTTCTGCATCATACATACTTGTTCGTTCGTTTTTAATTTAAACTAGGGTTTCTTTAATCTGAAATAATTTAGCGGCATTTGGTGTTTTTTTTTAAATCCAAATTTCTGAAATCTGATGACATTTTATTTTTGCCCTAGCGCTTTAAAAAAATGCAAGGTGGCAACACTGCTCGGCTACCAATCGTTTTCTACGATGGAAAGAGAATAGAAATGATCTTGGCTAGACCCCCTGGTGATCTAGTGGTAGGCCCGCCTTCTGATTCTAAAATAAAAAACTGGGAATCAGTGCGCTTCGCGGAACAAATTCGGTGATCTCCACATCGGTAGGTAATCTCCAAATCGGTGCGCTCAATGGAATACCGTGGGGTCAATTGCAGTCGTACACCATTTTTTTTTGTGCTCTCAAACGATAAAGGAAAACATCGTAAGGTATGTCACTTTCAAAAACATTTTTCAAGTGCACGAAAGAAGCTCTTCAGGGGCACTTTAAATCTTTTTCACCGCATTGGGTCGAAAGAACTAGTGACACGACGAAGTAGCTTGGGACGTGACGTTGTGTGCTTTGAGTGTGGAGCGGATATCCGACCCGTTCCCGTACGCGCTCGGATTTGAAACAATAGACATTTTGCTTAATTAGCGAAAGGGTTTCTATGGAAAATTAACAATAATAATATCATAAATCAACAGTTACTAACAAAGTAGTAGGGTTACTACATTTTTTGTGTATCAGTAAAAGAATGAGTTGCATGGGACCACAACAGTTAGACCCGGAAGAAAACATTAGCAAAATATGCACTCAGTGACCCTGCTATTCTTTTCTTAGTTCCAGGGTTCACATCCAGACGTGCACAGATACATTTTCTGTTCTCTTAATTGTGCAGACATTATAGAAGGGGAAGGGAATGAAAGGAGAGGGAGACCGAGATATGAGCCAAGTGAAGGAGAAGGTCGCTGTCCTGACGTATAAAGATGTCAAGTAGGCTACCCTGGAGTGAATTACGTTGAGAAATATGCATCAGCTGTGCCGACAAGAGTCAAGCCCTTAAATTGGAAAGAAACTGTACATTACCAGTATTCTCAGAATAACAACTAAGGCCTTTTAACATCTATTAGTAGATGATTTGTACAGCGTCAGGAGGCAACTTTTTACCTTCACTAACAGGACGCTGTACCCGACGAATTAAGATGGAGTAGTCTTGCCCAGCACCTATCCTCCCACCATCCAGCATCCAGCACCATCCTCTCAGCTTAGTCGGCCTTGTCCACAGGAAAGACACGGTCAATACGTGCGGAGCTGAATAAGCCGCGGTTTTCCTCACGATGTTTTCCTTCACCGTTCTGAATAACAACAGCATGAGGAAACCGGCATTTCGTAGAATCTTAAAAGTTCAAAGACATGGTCTTATATATCTTATGCAAATGAAGACCACAAAAGATCTTTGCAGTGCCTCTTTATATATTCACTACAGTGCAAAAAAACTATTGACATGGGTAGCGATAGTAATAACTACCTCCGCTAATCGCTACGCTTGTGCGATGAAACCGCCCTAATCAAGCGCAACCAAGCAGGTACAACGTTCAGTTAATTAAAACTGGACACCTATTACACGTACAAAGTCAGCCAAGATGCAGTAGCTCTTATGCACCGGGAATAAGGTTCAGATTTACGAGTCGTCCCTAATTAGGGTGACTAAGGGGAGTAATAAGAATGGATGGTATGCGGGGTGGTTGAAGGTATTCTCGGAACTGGAGATATTAATTTGTTCGTGTAAGACGCTGAGATGTAGCTCGAACAACATTTTCACAAGCTCTAATTTATTTTTAATGCTTATAATTTTTGACTAGTAGAACACCCGGTGGGTTAAAAAAAATAATTCTTACCTGTATCTTCCACGCTTGGTCACGATACGAACAGGTGTAAATGCAACGTAGATTTAAGACGTGTCCAAGTGATCCCAGTGATTTTAAGGAATAAAAAATGTTGGCTTTGACTTTGACTTTGCTTGTTTTTTTTTCATACAAAATTCATCTTTCCACTGCGTCCTCCAGGAATAAAATTATCTTGTTGCATGGTGAGGACCATAAAGTTTAATGTTTCTAGAACTTATGATTTAGGCTGTTGTCAGTCAGTCAGTAACAAGTTTAGTATATTAAGATAGAAGCTCAGACTAAAAAAAAAGAAAACGGCGCACCGCAAACAACAAAAGTAAAGCCACACAAAACCGTGCTCCTGCAAGTGCACGCTCACGCACACACCTACACTAAAACCATGCTTGTCGCTCTTAGTACGTTACGAGTCGTCTCGTCTAGTGAACTTGAAATTAAAAAATATAACTATGCCTTCCTGTGTAGTGAAAACTTGTAAAAACAGCAGCAAATCGCATAAAATGTCTCACAGAATCACTTTACACTTGTAAGTACTTCAAATAACATCGTTTCTTAATTTAATACTGTGAATTTTAGGCTACTTGGAACACAAAACCTCAAAACCTTCGACACACGGCACACACATAGATAAAAAGGTGGCTTCACCTTTGTTGTTCACGGCGCGCCGTCTTTTTTTTATCTGATGATAGAAGATCTACGTTTCACATCTGGAACGTCAAAGTGAACGACAAGCAAAGTGTCCAGTCAACTGTCAAGTTTACTTTTGACACTTTGTTTTTGAACTTGGAAACTTAGCACCAAAACAAAAGCCGGGCCTTTTCGAGATAAAACACAACAAAAAGACAATTCACACCGAATAATAAAAAGAGCAAACGTTGATATGAGACCATAAATGCTCTTGAGCAAAACGGTGCGCTCACAACAAATGACCAGCAAACACATTTACATTAGTTGGCGTAATGGCCGGCATTAGGGGCCATTGCTTCGAACGAGATAATATAGTAGTGAAGCAACGGACCATTTAATTCCTAGTGCTTGTTTACAGGCTGTTTTTTGCCTAAATGCATGACCTTTTTCAACTAACCTAATTAAATTAATCGAAGTTCTCGTGGCGTAGCTTGCTTAGGCGTTCTTGATTGATCGTTAAAGTTAAGCAACGATATGCGCGGTATATATTGGGATGGATGAACGCAAGTGGAATTACGAGCTGAGCGCTTCCGTGCTTCGGAGGGCACGTTAAACAGTCGGTCCCGGCTTTTAAGTCGTTAAAAAGTCGGCCTAAAAATTCCGTCACTAGAGTTGGCCACTAGCTCATACGAACATACATACATACTAATCTAATTTCCGCAAGCTTACCTATTACGTTATTAGACTTCTAATAATAACAAGTATTTTTTTAAGAGAACAAAAAACTGGCTTCTTAAGCCAACATATTGATTATTTTATACTTGAGTGTCAAAGAAGTGTCATGAGCTGTACCCATGACACTCATTATCTATACTTCAGCCAAACTGGAGATACAATTGATGTAAACAAACCGTCGCGTATTTTTCGTCATTACGATGAAATCACTTTAGTTTTGGGTAAATAAACCTCGCAACATAAGTTTTCTCACCTTAATTCAACTATTAGCACTACCTAAAAGTTCCATAAACATGTAATGAAAAAGTAAGTTTTAGGTTAAGTATGGGCGGTTTGTTTACATAAATTGTATCTCCGGTTTGGCTGAAGTAACAAATCCAACAAAGGTGTTGTTGGATTTGTTACTTCAGCCAAACCGGAGCCAAACCGGAGCCATTCGAAAAAACCGTCAAGCCGTTTAAACTACAACTTCAACCAAATCCTACTAATATTTTAAACGCGAAAGTTTGTATGTATGGATGTATGAATGTTTGTTACTCTTTCACGCCTAAACGGTTGAACGGATTTAAATGAAACTTGGAATATACATAGTACATGTGCTGGATTAACATATAGGTTATTTTTTATCCGGGTACCACGCGAGGTATCCGCGGGCGGCAGCTAGTACATACATAATTACCCAAACACATTTCCCTCCTTCTTCAGTCGGGTAAAAATAAACGTTATAAGATCACAAACTGGTTCAAGTTTCATCAAAATCCGTTATACCCTGCTAGAGGCACAAACATCCAAACATTATCACAAACTTTTAGAATTATTGATAGAACTATAATAAATAAGTTCGCGTAATAACCCGCATTAGGGGACATTGCTTCGAACGAGATAAAATAGGAGGCCAGTAACGGACAATTTAATACCTAGTTTTTGTTTACAAGCTGTTTTTTGTTTAGGCCCAATGGCGTGGAACAAAATATACGGCCTTTCCCATCTTATTTAGAGTAACTTCGGCACGCAACTCCGCTAGAATAAAAAGTTAGGTACCTACATTTATAATGTTATTAGGTTAAAATAAAAGAAAGAGTAGGCTAGTCCACCAGTTCAAAGTCGCTCAGCGAGCTATGGAAAGAGCTATGCTTGGAGTTTCTCTGAAGGATAGGATCCGTAATGATGTTATCCGACAGAGAACCAAGAGTCCTCCGGCTAGGTGGAGTGACAATCTGCAAAAGGCTGCTGGCAGAAACTGGATGCTTCAAGCCGAAGATAGGGCGCGATGGCGCTCATTAGGAGAGGCCTATATCCAGCAGTGGACTGCTATAGGCTGATGATGATGATGATGAAAAGAAAGAGTAAGAAATGGTGTAGATTAATTTTTAAAATTTTGCTGTAGGAATAAAGCTCTTTCTCAATCACACCTAAACGGCTGAACGGATTTGAATGAAGCTTGGAATATACATAGTACATGTTATGGGTTAATATAAAGGCTATATTTCATCCGGGTACAACGCAAGCGAAGCTGCGGGCGGCAGCTAGTTATCTATATATGTATCGGTTACTGTTTCATGAGAACGTACTGCTTTGGTAGTCGAAAGCTACTCGATCTGTTATTTATGAGCTTTGCGTTTGAACGCTCAGGCGCAAACGTATTACAGAAGAAACAATATTACATTATTTGCCTCTTTAGGCATGTCCAGGAATCTGTATATTTTAATTTTTATCTTATGGTTCGGATTTTATAACACAGTGTATTTATTATGAATTTAATTTACTGGATTGATACAATATGATTGATACTTCTCTGCTGGAGTAAAGAAAAAGCGTAGAATGCGTCCAGCTGCTTCTCTCCCCGAACAAGTGGTAAAAGTCGACTAAGGGATAGATCTCTCCAAAATGATGGACCATTATATAGGCGATGGGCTGATCACCTGTCACCATGGTTCGCCATATCCATCTTAGGACTCTAAATAAGAAGTGGCTGCAAGTTTTCTTATGTTTACTTGTGTCTTTGCCAACTCCATTAGTGATAAGGGCGTGAAAATATGTAGGTATGTAATAAGAAAAACAAATAATAAAACACTTATACTACAAAATAAATAATTAAGGGCTATTTTATTTTGTTATGTATGTATGTATGAGCTACTAGTGGCCAACTCTAGTGACGGAGTTTTTAGGCCGCCTATAAGCCTCCGTCAGGGCTTGACGACATATATACCGGGACCTACTGTTTAACGTGCCCTCCGAAGCACAGAAGCGCTCAGCTCGTAATGCCACTTGCGGTCACCCATCCCAATTTGTGACCGCGCATATCGTTGCTTAACTTTAACGATCAATCAAGAACGCCTAAGCAAGCTACGCCACGAGCGCTTCTATTATTTATTTTGTTTATTTTTATTTAAGAGAGGACTCTAGGGCGATTGAAACGTGTACTTCCGAGGCTGATTGTACTCGCCTCCGACTGTACCTACCCCCGTCCCGCAGGCCGTTGCCGTTGTGGTAGGTCCTATCCCTCAAGCGGTATTTGGTTACGCAATTACAGTGCTGGGTTGGTAATTTAATTTGAGCGGAATATCGTGTTGATTCTCTGAAATTCCACGAAACTAATATTGTTGGGTCGAGTGTCAAACGGGTGAGGTAACTCAATGTATTAAGTACTTGTTACCTGGTCTACTGTTTGAGGTCTGACCTGTTAATTTAATTTTTAGCATCCGCTGCCTTCGATTGCGCAATGTAGGCAACATAAAAAATACACAAAGATTAAAATAATAAATCTTTAGGTACAAAAAAATATATATCAATTAAATAAAAACTTAAGTGGACATTATATGTTTCACACATTATAATAGGTATATAAAAACACTACTAATTTATGATATATGTATAACTAGCTGCCTCCCGCAGCTTCACTCGCGTGGTACCCAGATTAAAAATAGCCTATATGTTAATCCAGCACGTGTACTATTCCAAGTTTCAATCAAATCCGTTCAGCCGTTTAGGCGTGATTGAGGCACAAACATCCAAACTCACAAACTTTCGCATTTATAATATAAGTACGATTACACCAGACAGAAAAACAGTGAGTTAAGGGTTCAAAAATATATAGTACTTACCTACAGAATAAGATTAAATTATGTGTTGTTCCAGTATCTTTTATTTTTATTTTATTTTTCAATCATGATAAAAGATTCAGCTCGTACCTAGGTAGGTTTATATTATACAGCTACCTCATTAGTGAAGTTATTTCAACGAAGCTTACGTTCCCAAAATACTCATAAATATTCACATAATTTAATATTCACAGGAAAATCCAGCAATTTACGGGTCATAATTTCCTTATCAGTGCGATAAACACGCTATTAATTGGCGTCAACAGCACACGTGTCGCGGCGTCGCGCGACGTAACGTGACGTTTGTCAGATTGTCGCGATAGCGAACTGAACTATTCGTAAACTTATCAACGCGGATACAGTGCGGGGAAGATAGCTAATTCACTTAATATTTTTACTTACTAGTATCGAAATCCCTTCTTACGAATATCATAAAATTTATAATGTTGTCTTATACGGCTGGCCACCAGGTGGTTTTTTAGTGGGTTGTCGAGTCCACCAGCCCCACACTCTCCAGCTGCGACCCTCAATCGCAGTTGGGCGTCTGGGAGCAGATTTTACCATCAGTAACTAAAAAAGGTATGACCAACCGAACAAGGTAATCAAAGTAGGAATCGTCAATATTAACCAATGTACTCATATTTTTTGATACCTACGACACAAGAAGTCCTAGCGTGAGGTCAGAATTATGTATATCTGACCGAGTTATTATTTATTTAGGTTGTTCAGTAAGTTCAATCGGTCCTTACCTACCATTTAATTTTGTCTAACATTTGTTTTACTTTTTTTTTATGGAAACATTTACTCAAATATAATAAAGACTACACATACTACAAGTGTTTACGAATATTATTAACGAAATACAGTCGCGCTATCTAAAAATAAAATGAGCGAGTTGTGTTCCTTACACTATGCAATGATGGAGACCCGTGATAGCGTGCAATATGGGGGCAATTAGGGCCCCCGTTGTAAGTTCGTATTTATGGGGATCGGTGCCACACTGTAAAACGAAACCTGCGGTAAAGTTACAGTGAGCACGCCTTTTTGTGGAGAAAATGCACAGCGATATTCAACTGTAGTGAAGGGTTAAAGCTAGAGGGCACTGTGCGCCCTCGTCAATTATTTTTTATATCAAATTTAAAATACATCAAAAATACTAAAGATAAGATATTTGTTTATGTTTTAATCACGCTCGAACTGATGTATTCCAGGTCAAAAACTTCAGAAAAGTTTCAGAGTTTCAGCTTAATCTGTTCAACTGTTACGGACATGACTGAGAACAAATATTTATCAGTCACAAACTTGTTAAATTTTGTGTGACTTAAGGCCGATTTTCCCGTTCAAATTGAACGGCGTTTAGATTTAAACTGAGTTCAAGACCTTTCGAATGTATATACATATTATCACGCCCGTATGATTGCAATGGGGTGGGCAAAACCACAAGTAATCATAAGAAAACTTGCAGCCACTCCTGATTCAAAGTCCCAAGATGGACATCGTGAACCAAGGTGTCAGGTGATTAGCCCATCTCCCATATAGATGGTCCATCATGTTGGAGAGGATACTATCCCTAAGTCACCTTTAACGACATGCTCGGGGATAGAAGCAGTGATTTATTATTTGTCTTTCAATATTTTACCGTTATCGAAAGTGGCCACTCTTTCGAAGTTCCTAAAAGTATAAGTATACTAGTTAGCACAGAATATTAGTGTACTAATTTACTCTTCAAAAGAAAATGCGAGTCACTCTCAAAGTCTCAAGTTTTATAATAATATAATTCAGAAACTCCAGAGACCTAAATAGCCAGAGGACGCTGTGAAGCGTTTCCCAATAACTTTCGGTAACACGGCGTATTACTGTATATATAACTTGACTATAAATCCAAAATTTAAATAAAATCAACGACTTCGGTGGCAGGCAAGTAGCTGGATGAGACGCGAAAGGTGCAGGTTTGATTCCTGTGGCGGAGAAAAAAGTTTGCAATGTTGCAAATATTCTAGTTTAGATATCCACGGCACAAATATCTAATAAAACTTTTTTTGGACAATGTGACTCTTCTATCTACTCGTATCTAGTCATGTCACCAAGTTCTTTAGGACCAGTGTGGTGAAAGGATTAAAGCCTCAAATGCTCCTTTTGTGCACTTGACTTATATTTTCGAACTTCTTAGGCTCTACGACATGTTTTCCTTCAACGTTTGAGAATACTGGACGCGCGTACATTTTTCGAACAGAAAAATCCATTAGTTCACGACTGGATTTGAATCCACGACCTTAGGAAGGCGGCCTGCTACCACTAGACTACCAATGCTCTCGTGTGAGGTTGACATTGACACTACCAGATACGATGACTTATAATCATTCTGCAGGTCAAGTGAAGAGCAGCAAATATGTCACGAATGATAAATAAATAAATATTTGAGGACATATCACACAGCGCCATCTAGCCCCAAACTAAGCAAGGCTTGTACTATGGTAACCAGATGGCTGATATAATACTTATATACTTTTTTTGTAAATACATACTTATGATAAATATTACAACACCCGGACCAGGAAGAAATATTTGCAGAGCATGCAAATATTTCTTCCGCAGCGGGAATCGAACCCGCGCCTCTTGCGTCTCGGTCGAGCACTCGCCCGCAACGTCGCAGAGGTCGTCGAATGACTCTGGCAGCCCTAAAAAACCGCGTAACTGCAATCAAATTACTCGGAATGACATAAAGCGGCAGCACACGCGCAGCAGGAATTTATTAACACGCCCGCCCGATACGGAAACACACCGCAAAAATACACTTGCTTTGTTTTAATGCGGAACGCATTATGTGACTGTGTGTACGTGGTTTTATGCACTTTGAATGATTTTTATTAACTCGTGCTGGTCAAGTTTTCTGGATTTTAACATGCATACATACGTATGACGACCTCGGTGGCGTGGCGATCGAGTGCTTGACTGAGACGCAAGGGGTGCGGGTTTCAGGAGACATTTCGTTTTCCGTGGGTCATATTTAGGCACTTTCTTGGAAGGCTCGCTCTGTAGATCCTTGCCTAGGCAAGCTTCGAGTTCAGCAGAACTTTCTAATTTTTAAATATACAAAACACCAGTCAAGTGTGAGTCGCATTCGCACACAAATGTTTTCTTTTTTGGTTTGTTGGGCTTGTATTTTTTTTTTTTTTACTTATTACGGTTCATGAGATACAGCCCGCTGACAGACGGACAGACGAAAGGATGGACAACGGAGGCTTAATAATAGGGTCCCGTTGGCAGGTACGGAACCCTAAGAATATCCACTAGTCCTTGCCCTATTCAAGAACCTTTACTCTCCAATTGTTATGTAATCTTCGAGCTGTAATAGGCTGTCCATTTTCAATTTCCTTGTTCTAAGAGCTATGAATCTTTGTAACGATTTACACGTTTCGAATTCTGTATGGAAACACTATAACACGTTTTATGAGTAAAACCTTCCAATATAACGTTGAAAGAAGTATAACTCCTCACGTAGAAATAAATCCCCGTAAAATTAAATGTAGCGAGACGTTTTAAGACTGAGGCAATCGACGAACACATTCGTGAAACGAGTAGCGGAATTCTTACTACCACTGCGTTTTACGCAGCGCCACAGGATGGTTTTAGCAGTAAAATACATACAATAATTATCACGCCCATATCCCTAATGGGGTAGGCATAGCTACAAGTAAACATAAGAAAACTTGCAGCCACTTCTGATTTAAAATCCTAAGATGGAAATGGTGAACAATGGTGGCAGGTGATCAGCCCTTCGCCCATATAGGTGGTCCATCATTTTGGTGAGGATAAGTTTTAGCAGTAAAATATTTGTGAATAACACGCTACTAACTAGTAGTCTAGTCGTGTCACTAGTTATAAATAATAATAATAATAAATATTTGGTGACATTTGACACAGCGCCATCTAGTCCCAAACTAAGCAAAGCTTGTACTATGGGAACCAGATGGCTGATATAATACATACATGATAAATAAATACTACAACATCCAGACTCGGAAAAAATGTTTGCAGAAAATACAAACATTTCTTCCGTAGCGGGAATCGAAACCGCGCCTTTTGCGTCTCAGCCAAGCACCCGCCCGCCACACCATGCCGTTCTATCAGATAGTGGCAAATTGTAACAGGGCGTATCTTATACAGCGTAAGTTAGACAACATTTATGAGTAAAGTTGAGTAAGGTTGACGGTGTGTATTTTCTATGAATTTTCAATTCGCTCATCTACGCAATTTACGGCCGAGTAATATTGGTATTAAAATAATATACCTAAGTGATTTTAAAAAGACGAGGCGACAACCGAGTCAATATCGACTCTAGTTCAAAACTTAACTATTAACGCCTCGTTCGGATATCCGAACGAGGCGTTAATAGTTAAGTTTTGAACTTAAAAAGGCTCTTGGGACTTTGAATTAGGAGTGTCTGCAAGTTTTCTTATGACTACATTTGGCTCTGCCCGCCCTATTAGGGATACGGACCTGATAATATTCACACATACATTTTCTCTAATTTGCGAGGAAATTGTAAATTAATTAATTCAAGAAACAGAAGTTTCATTCCCACCAATTTGATAGCGCACGATCGTTGTTTTTTTTTTAACTTTTGAAAAGCAATGCAGAATGCGCATTGGTATCGTATGTACTCAAATCACGCTAGCACTAAAAATATAAAAAAATATGCAAAAATTTATACGGCCTCGGTGGCGTGGCGGGCGATTGCTCGGCCGAGACGCAGAGGCGCGGGTTCGATTCCCGCTGCGGAAGAAATGTTTGCATGTTCTGAAATATTTCTGCCGGGTCTGGGTGTTGTGGTACCATGGTACTCGTAGTTTCTGATACCCACGACACAGGGAATCCTAGTGTGGGGTCAGGACTATGTATGTGACTGTTGGGTGTTATTTATTTATTTATTTATTTATATTTTTGTTGTGTTGCAAACTGCAAGAGCCAATTGACGTTTTTAATAATGAAACTATTAACGAGCACGTGAGAGAAAAAAGAATTTCCCAAGACTAAAGCAACACGATAAATACAGAGTTCTCCGTTTCCCTTCAACACTTCATATTTCCAGCCGCAAGTCATGCGGAGTTGACCCACTGTCAGCGTTTCATTCCCACAACGGGCCGCAATAAATTTGGAGCCGGGCCGCGTTTCACCGACGATAAATCTAACCATTCACTAATATACCACATTCAAATGTACCGGGCGGGGGTTAATCCTGTATGCCGCTCGAGATTTCACCCCCAACAGGGGGATTTTCACCTTAAAAGCGGTGCGTAACTTATGACCGTGTCTCGCCCGATATTTGACGTAAAGAAGTGCGCAGCATGGGTTTCAAAATATGTTATTTTATTGAATACACCTTGACAATAAAAATCGTTTTATCTACTATTCATCATCATCATCTTCCTGCCCTTATCCCACTCTATGTGGGGTCGGCACAGCATGATCTTTTTTGGATCATGGTGTAAGAGTTTTGGCTAAGGTGTTTTATGACCGGCCGCCTGCCTGACGTCAACCCTCCTTGCTAATTAATATTAATATTTTATCTACTATTATTATTTTTAATCATTTTATTCCATGTAAAAGTGTATAAGTACTAGCTGCCGCCCGCAGCTTCGCTCGCGTGGTACCAAGATAAAATGTAGCCTATATGTTATTCCATCACACATACTATGTATATTCCAAGTTTCATTCAAATCCGTTCAGCCGTTAGGGCGTGATTGAGGCACAAACGTACAAATATCCTCACAAACTTTCACATTTATAATGTAGTAGGATTCTATCAGCCATCTGGTGCCCATAGTACAAGCTTTGCTTAGTTTGGGG
Source organism: Scotopteryx bipunctaria (assembly GCA_949320045.1). Lineage (NCBI taxonomy): Eukaryota > Metazoa > Arthropoda > Insecta > Lepidoptera > Geometridae > Scotopteryx > Scotopteryx bipunctaria. The sequence continues at coordinate 2,367,073 of OX439450.1, read as the reverse complement.
CTAGATGGCGCTGTGTGAAATGTTCACAAATATTCATTTATTTGGCGATGGACTGATCACCTGTCATAATGGTTGAACATGTCCGTCTTGGGACTTTGAACCAGGAGTGGCTGCAAGTTTCCTTAACATTACTTGTGGCTCTGCCCACCCTATTGTGATACGTGCTCGATGATGAATGTGTATATTCTGTCTACAAGAATACCTGTCAATTACATAGTTCCATAAATGGACAGTCAATATCCCTACATAAATAAGCAAAGCAAGTGTCATGATAACTTTTTACAAGATTTTGCATTTGTATACCGCGATAAAGACTAACCTGAAAACCTATGAAAATTACACATTTTGTTCGGGTAGTTCCCATTTGCTCTATGGAACATGACGTCATCGAACAACATTACACATTTTCTTCCTTATTTTTTCCATAGAACTACATACTAGCTTTTCACCCGAGTTTCACGCCATAGAACAAAATGGGAATCAGATTTTCCCAAAATCTTCTATGAGAAGCTAAATTACACTAAAAATGACAATTATTCTGTCACACCAAACATCTGCCTGGGTAAAATAATCCTACAAAAGAATCCTAAAAAAATAAAGTATGGATATTCATAGCAAGAATGATAAGATATTCGTAAAGAGGTCTTATTTACCTTGTCCTATAGAACAATTTTATTTGAGAAGTAAAAGTATTACATGTTCCATAGTACAAAACATGAAAAAAAAAATCTTATTCTATCCGATCATGTTATGTTCCATAGAACATTTATGGGAACTACCCATTCGTTATCTATATTCAAAAGAACGGTTATGAAACGGCATATTTAATGGAGACTCTTACTTAACACTTCGTAGACAAAGTCAAACCTATAATCGTGAAAAATCAAGGAATAGTTTTATTAGTAGAAAACTGGTGGTCTTGTGGTAGCGGCCCCAACTTCCGATCCTGAGGTCGTGGGTTTAAATCCAGTCGTGTACTAGTGTATTTTTATATTCCAAAAATGTATATGCGTTATACCATTACTCTCAAACGGTGAAGGAAAACATCATGAGGCGACGGGCATGAAATGAAAAAATGAAAATGAAAATATTTATTTACAGTAAAGAGGACAAAAACACATTTACAGTAAGTATGTAATTACGTAATTACATGAGGCGGTTCTTACTTTACTGATAGAGTACCTAATCTAGTCCAGTTGCCTGTGACACCCACACTAGATAAGTATCTGTATATGGGCATGTCGTAGAACTTCAAAAAAAGTTCGAAAATTTGTGTCAAATACTACACGAAGGGAGCATTCGAGGCACATTTTAAATCCTTTCACCACACTGGTTCGAAATAACTAGTAACCCGACTGGTAGTATTACATTTATCATTTTCATCATCATTTTCCTGCCCTTATCCCACTAGGTGGGGTCGGCACAACATGTTTTCCTCTTCCATCTTCTCCTATCACTCGTCATCTCAGTATTCACTCCTTTCATGCGCATGTATTACATTATGGGAGCAAAAGTTGAATGAAATTCCCCGACGACTTGGCGAAAAGGATTCTAAAATCGCCGAATTTCCAGACAAATTTATAACAGAAAAATAAATAAAACCAACTGAGTGAAACAAGTAATCTTTACATATGGCCGCTTCCTAACCGTGGCGTGACAATATTTGGAATCTCGTATTCCACGGACGTCGCCGATATTTCTTAAGCGTCAAGATTCGGGGAATAAAATAACAATATTTCACGCTTTTGATTTTCAATCGACCTTTTTATTAGAAATGTGAAAAGGAAAAATTCTATGAAGCTATGTAAATTGAAAATGTATGTTCGGTAAGTATATACATTACACTACAAAGTATCAAGCCCGTATTCCTCATGGGGTGGGCAGAGCCACAAGTAATCATAAGAAAACTTGGGAAGTATAACTGTATAATTGAAATTTTGATGCTATATTAATTTATACATGTTGTTCTAGCGGCTTACTTATACATCTGAGATAAGATAAGAAATTAATACATAGATAGATTCCACTCTTCATACACACTCATTTCTCCACAAGAAAAAAAAACACAATTTTAGACTTAGTTAGTGACTTTTACACAAAACTCCAAACAGCTATAGTCACCGGCACCAGAGCTGTCAAAATCTAAGGCCGCCACAAACAATCAATCTTCAAACTCGAGGTGAGGCTTAACCGTCTAAAATTTTGACGAGTAAAATGCAAACTTTTTATAGGCCCTCATCATGAACCAACTCTCTCGTAATATTTAAGAGGCAAGTTTCAAGGCAAATATGAAAAAGGCTGGCAACTCGACTTATCAAGTTATTTTCTTCTTTTTAGGGTTCCGCTCCCGGAGAGTGCCAGCGGGACCCTATTACTAAGCTTCCTTTAGAAGCGCTTAGCGTAGCTTGCTTAGATGTTCTTGATGGATCATTAAAGTTAAGCAACGTTGAGCGCGATCACAATCGAAATGGGTGACCGCAAGTGGCATTACGAGCTGGGCGCTTCCGTGCTTCGAAGAGCACGTTAAATTGTCGGTCCTGGTTTTTAAAGTCGTTAGTTAATCCATGACGGAGGTCTTTAGGCGGCCTAAAAACTCCGTCACAAGAGTTGGCCACTAGCTCATACGAACTTAATTATAAAACTTTCGCTATCCGTCCATCTATTCGTCTGTCAGTCAGAGGGCTATATCTCATGAACCGTAATAGGTAGAGAATTGAAATTTTCACCGAATGTGTATTTCTATTGCCGCTATAAAGAATAATAAAAAAGGGGAACCCATAAGAAACATTTTTGTACATCTGCTATTATAGTAGATACGGAACCCTTCGTGCTCGAATTTGACTCGCACTTGACAGGTTTTTTATTTTTAAAACTTTCGTAGGGGATAAACAAGTGTTGTGGCTTAAGTTACCTTCGTGAAGTTGAGCTGATAAAAGAGCTGATGTTACACGGGTTCTGTGAATACTGGGTTTTATTTTTATTTAAAAAGTTTCTTGCGAATGAAATAGCTTTACTTTTTCTGCTCAAAGAAGTCACAGAAGTATATCCATAAAAAAAAATCTTATTATAATAGAGCTTTTCTTTTCTTTGCAGCCATGCATTTTCGTACCTAACCTATTATTAGTATTTTTACTCTCCACTTAGTATCTCAGCCCACAAATCCGTTAGGAACTCTGAATGACGAGAACCATTCGTTTAACCGGAAGTGCTCGTGGTATTACTTGCTTAGGCGTTCTTAAAGGTTAAAGTTAAGTTACGTTGTGCGCGGTCACAATCGGGATGGGCGACCACACGTGGCATTACGAGCTGAGCGATTCCGTGCTTCGGAGGGCACGTAGTCGGTCTCGGCTTTTAAGTCGACAAGCCATGACCTTTAGACGGCCTAAAAACTGCGTCACTAGAGTTGGCCACTTCGAACATACATACATACCGGACGGTGATCGTCCATTCACAAAGGTAAAACAAAAATTTGACAGGTTTTATTTTCTTTTTGCGGGAATGGTGACGCTCCTTATGGGACGGCTTAGAAACTAGGTTGTTCATTTCTCTAGAGGTACAAACCCTTTAAATCCCAGCTATCTTTTTCGTCTAGAATTTCAGGTTTATCCTTTACTACTCGTTTTTGAGCTTTATAAAGTTCAGTCAGCACTTTTAATGATATCAAGTCTTATTGTTATGTTTTAAAATGAAAAGTGTAAATTTAAACTTTAATTTTATGACGCCTATTACAGTTCAGAGAATTAAACAAAGCTCTTTGAAAATGTCATTGTCAAAGTCGAGCTGTTTTTTGGGTTAAACTTATAGTCTTAAAACTATTGAATACTTAGACACTGTTACATGTACATTATAACATTCAGATGATAAGTATACTAGACATACATACATACATATTATCACGCCTGTAGCCCTAATGGTCACTACAGCATGTATCAAATAAGGAAATAAATTGATTTTATTTGATAGCGTCTGTGAAGGTAAAGTTGCCTCCTGACGCTGTATAAATCATCTACTATAGATGGTAAAAGGCTATAGTTTAGTAGTTAACCAGGTCCAGTCTCAGCCTTAATGCCACTCCTATGAGTAAAAGATAGAGTAGGTACATAAGTAGAGTATGAGTAGAGTATATAAGTAGAATTGAACTTCGATTGTATCAGGTTAGCAAAGCCAATTCTATCAGGTTTCCAAAGATGCCCGGAGCGGTTTCATCGTCAAAGTCAAAACTCAAAACAGTTGCAGGAGCTTTCAACAAAAAACTTATTAGAAGGTTTCGCTCTCAATATTTCATCTTACTTTTAGACGGCAATGCGGGGCCTCTTAGTAGTGGTCACAGTAATATTACAGCCGTAGTATATCACTTTACTTCTCTGCTGGGCTGGAAGTAAAGAAAAAGTATAGAATGCGTCCAGCTGCTTATCTTCCCGACAATGTCGTAAAAGTCGACTTAGGGATAGTATCCTTTCCAACATGATGGACCACCTACATGGGCGATGGGCTGATCACCTGTCATCATGGTTCACCATAATCATCTTAGGACTAAATCAGAAGTGGCTGCAAGTTTTCCGATCGCCCATGTAAATGGTCCATCATGTTGGAGAGGATACTATAACTTAGTCGACTTTTACGACATGCTCGAGAAATGAAGCAAAGTTTGACGTTGATTGTCTGTCTGTGTGTCTGTCTGTGGCCTCGTAGCTGCCAAACGATTTCGATATGGTAAGGAACGATTCGTTATCCGTTAGTAGAATATTGAAACCGCGCATAAGTCGTAGCGGTCGTCGCAATTTTGGAAATTGTAGCTCAGGCTAGACTAAGTTATAAGTTAGGCACCACGCTTGCATCTTTGATGGCGCTATGTTTGATGTTTTCGTTTTATTTCGGGCTCGTTCACACTTTTGTGTGGTTAAGTTTTGGTTTGTGTTGTGGATTCGAATCAGGGTTGGACAACAGTAAAGTTTAGTTCAGCATTTAGATGAAAAGTTACTCTTTTTTTATCTATATTCATCAGTAGATATTATCAGATAGTAGATATCAGTAGATCATTTGGCATACCAAAGAAATAAGAAAAATACTCCTTTTTTCGTGAAATATATTTTAATTTTAATTTAAATAATAAAACTTAACAGTCACGGACGTATAATAAATTGTGTATCAGGAAATACGACTACTCATGCAGACCCGGTGAAATATTTAAAGAACATGCAAACGTTTACTCGCCACAGGACTCAAACCCGCGCCTCTTAAGTCTCAGCCGGGCAACTCGCACGTCACTTTGGCCGTCAAAAAGCCCTCGATTTCCTCACCATGTTTTCTGCGATCGAAATTAAATTGCGAGCATATTTGTACACCGTACAGTTTTGGAGTTTTGGAAAAAAAACGGTAAAAGTCTGTATTTGCAAGTCAGATTGAAAAGCGAACCGGCAAAGCTCATACGTGATTGTTAATCAAACAGAAATACACAAAAAATGTTGATATAGGTTACAAAACGTAACTTGTGGGGCTAAAAAATAAATTTCTTTTCCTGCTAGATCACAGAATTGGAAACCAAATTTCAAAAATCATAGATGTGTTATAAAGTATTATATTGTAAAGGATGGAATTGTCTAAGCACGCCTTTCTTCTCTAAATACTAAAGATTTTACTTAATAGAAAAATTATTTTATTTTTTAGAAGAAGCAAAACCGCATTTAACCATTTTTATAAATACGTTTGCCACATTTGAGAATCGAACCGATTAAAATTCTCAAAAACACCATGCTGTACTTTAATGGCACCTGTTGATAGGATCAAATCTCTCCATGTGTGTTTAGAAAATAATAATAATAACCTTTGGCTCTGCCCACCCTATTATGGATACGGGCGTGATAATAATGTATGTAATATAAACAAACAGTCCGAACCCGACCTCTTACGAAAACACAAACTTTATCTCTTCCAATGTAAGAAAAAATTACTTGTGACGCTGAAACATTATCTGCTACATAGTTTGTCTGACCCAACCTCAAACCAAATAAAAAGAAAAGACGGCGCGCCGCGAAAAACAAAAGTGAAGCCACCTTTATATCTATGCGTGTGTCGGTTTTGAGGTTTTGTGTTCCAAATAACCTAAAGTTCATGGTATAATAATTAAGAAACGATGTTATTTGAAGTACTTACAAGTGAAAAACGATTCCGTGAGACTTTTTATGTGTTTTGCTGCTGTTTTTACAAGTTTTCACTACACAGGAAGGCATAATTCTATTTTTAAATTTTAAGTTTACTAAACGACGACTCGAGAGCGATGAGCATGGTTTTAGTGTAGGTGTGTGCGTTTACTTGCAGGAGTACGGTTTTGTGTGGCTTCACTTTTGTTGTTCGTGGCGCGCCGTCTTTTCTTTTTATTTGGTCTGAGGACCCAACATTATTCCTGCCACTACAAAATCATGAGCCAAAATAAGATAATCAAATTTCAGTTCAGCCGGCAAGTTCTTTGTTTCATTAGACATTTGTTGAAACAATTTGTAACAAAATTTATTGAAATGTCGGCTAATGAGCCTCGGTATTTATTCTGTTGCCAATTTTTGTGTGAAGGGTGAAAATGTCACCTTGCTATGTATTTTTCTGGGAGTGCGGGTAAATAAAACTCAAAGTTTATGATATCATTCGTTTGATGGTAACTGTACAGTGAGTTTACAAATCAATATCAAAAGATCCTCACTTTGCTGTGTTTAGTATTTCATGCTGATAAAATGTGTGTTCGTCATTTTCAATAGGTATCTGTTTATAACGGTTTGATATTGAAATTAATGTTTAGAACGCTTATCGCGTAGACAAAGAGATTTATTAAAGCGGGTGTGTGACTTCGAGTTACGGAGAGTTTAGGTTTTTCATTCGATACTCTGAAGCGCTCGTGGCGAATCTTGCTTAGACGATCTTGATTGATCGTTGAAGTTAAGCAACCCTGTGCGCGGTCACAATTGGGATGGGTGACCGCAAGTGGCATTACGAGCTGAGCGCTTCCGTGCTTCGGAGGGCACGTTAAATTGTCGGTCCCGGCTTTTAAGTCGTTAAGCTATGACGGAGGCCTTCAGGCGACCTAAAAACTCCGTCACAAGAGCTGGCCACTAGCTCATACGAACTTACATATCTTACTTCTTACTTATATTATAAATGCGAAAGTTTGTGAGTTTGGATGTTTGTGCCTCAATCACGCCTAAACGGCTAAACGGATTTGAATGAAACTTGGAATATACTCGTACATAGTACATGTACTGGATTAACATAAAGGGTATTTTTTATCCGGGAACCCCGGGAGCGAAGCCGCGGGGAGGCAGCTAGTATGATATAATTATATTCAGTTGGCAGAGACTAGTATCTTAGTATTCATATACAAACATTTTCCGATATGCGGAAACTTTAAAATGGTCCCTAGCTGCATCAGTTTGTTTTGACTTTTAGTTTTCCCCTAAAATGAAAAAATAAATGAAACCAGTCAAGTGCGAGTTGAATTCTCATATCAAGAGAGATATGGCACTAATAAAATTCAAAAAACCGTATCCAAATCTGTTTAGTAGTTTTTGAGGAAAATGGTAAAAACACACAAATAAATAAATAAACACACAACTTCTTGGGCCAAACGCCGTTCCGTCGTGGATGAAAAGTAGCTTTATGGTCTTATTCCAGGTCACAAACTATGTAAATTCTATAAAATAAATAATAATGTTAATCGTTCTGCAATTTTCAGCAAATCAAGGCCGAAACTTCTAACTGCCCAAAGCAAATCAAATATGGCGTGCCTAAACAATTTGCGCATCATTTTCCGTCGGAAGTACAATCTTGTACAAAAATGCTAGCCCATTAAACCCGCGTAAATGTTAAATCGACTGTTTATTCGCCAAATCCGAATAAAAACGGTGCACGCAACAGTCCAAGGACGGAGAAAGCAAGTACCGGGGGAAAAGTATTTATTGCGTCGAATAAAGCAGGCAATAATAAATACTCTACAAAAGTGTTGGACTGTTTTTATCCGGACTTAGGACATCCGGCTTTTCTATCCGGTAGTCGTTTGTCTAGATTTGGCCGGACTAAAATGTGGTGATCGCTGACAGCTCTACCGGGTTTTTAGGGTACCGTACCTGAAAAGTGCCAGCGGGGACCTCCGTCCGATTATCTGCGGGCTGCATCTCATGAACCGTAATACTTAGGTAGAGTTAAAATTTTCACGAGTGTATTTCTATTGCCGCTATAACAACAAACATTTCAAGTAAAAAAAAATATTTTAATACATATCTAAAAACTTAATCTCAAACGAAACTAACATAATGCTAAAAACTGCAACTCATATACCTTCTCCGTCCCGCCGTGGGTAAATAATAAAACAAAAGGGGCCCCATAAGAGAATCATTTATGTACATGACTGTACGATGGTACGGAACCCTTCGTGTGCTAATTCGACTCGCGCTTTGCCGGTTTTTTTTTTATTTCCGGCTTTTCATTATTGTCGGCTGGCAACATTACTTGAAGTACAAACAGACATCACTCTCGGTACATTATTGGGGACCCGGTACAAGTTTATTGTCTATGTAACATGCCTTAGTATAAAGATATAAATACAAGTGTGGTTTTTTATTTGTGTTATTTAGAGCCAGTAAAATCTCTTTACCAATAGTATAAAAATCAAATAGTTATGGTGTGTGCTGTGCACATCCTTATTAGTGTTTCCCAAACGAAAAATTCTGCCACATGCAAGGAATTTTATTTGACTTTGAAACTGTGGTTTCTAGGATACTAGAAGCAAGAGGAAGAGTACTGGTGTTTTAGTAGTAGGAACGCTGCTTTTCAAATCCTAAGGCCGTGGGTTCTAAACCGGTGATGCGCCGATGGATTTTTCTGTTCGATAAATTTATGTACGCTGTATCGATTCTCTCAAAAGGTGAAAGAAAACATCATGAGGAACCGGCATGTCGTAGAACTTAAAAAAAATCGAAAACACGTGTCTAGTGCACGAAAGGAGCCTTTGAGGTGCACTTTTAAGCGCGCTTCCATGCTTCGGAGGGCACGTTAAATTGTCGGTCCCGGCTTTTAAGTCGTTAAGCCATGACGGAGGTCTTTAGGCGACCTAAAAACTCCGTCACAAGAGTTGGCCACTAGCTCATACGAACGTACTTAATCCTTTCACCTCACTGGTTTGAAAGAACTAGTGACACTAGCATGTAGATAATACTTCTGGTCTAAGCTGTGCATTGATTGTAAGTTAGTCAGCGAATCAGTAACGAAAGAGTTATATATTTTGATTGGGTGATCCTTTCAATCTGTTCGAGTGATGAAACGCCATCATAACCATCTGTCATCTAAACCATGTATTGTTTTTAAATGTAACGCTTAACTAAAGCGTGCATGACATGTTAAACCTTATCCATAAGTAACACCTGACAAGAGCCTATATACTGTTACCAACCAATTAAATATGTATTTTTATAAGTTTTGAGAAGCTCCCTAGCTTATTAAACGTTTCAATCAGTGCAAATTGTACACTATAGGATAATTCACACTGGAAATTTAAAGTCGACTAAGGAATAGTATCCTTTAACATGACGAAATACAATAAGCAAGTATTCCGAAGGAGGGTTGACGTCAGGCAGGCGGCCGGTCATAAAAAACCTTAGCCAAAACTGTGCCGACCCCACATAGAGTGGGATAAGGGCAGGATGTGATGAAATGTACTAGTCTATAAGTTATTTATTACAATAAATATTTTTTTAATTGAAATTTGAGTGATGGAACGATCCGGTTACTACCTCTTCTGTGGCCGTCGTTCATAAATAATAGAGCGTCACCGTCGGATTTGCGATCGTCACGGTGACAAAGGAAAATGCGCCTCGAGTTATGACACTCTAGGCTCCCTTTTGTTTGGTTAATGCCGTCGTTTTTTATACTTTTTTTTATGTATTTCTCTGTGACACCGAAAGTTTTTTTATGTATTTTTCTTTTTGTGCGGGAGCGGGTGATTTATCTGCTTGTCGAGTACTGTTCCAAAATTGTGTGTCCAGCGCTTTCGTGCTTTGAAGGGTATCAAGCTGCTGATACTTACCTATTTCACGGAAGAACAGCGCTGTAGTTGCTTCCGGGCTCTGCAGCACACGCTGAGTGGTTGCCTTTTTGGCTCACAAATTATTTTTTTTTTTTTGTTTTAGCTGTGTAATTTTAAATTTTTTTATAAGTATTTGTGAACCAAATAAATAGCTTTTTTCTTTCTTTCTTTCATTCATTATGATTACTTATGGCTCTGAGAGTTGACGGGTATAATTATAAGAAGCCGTATTGCAGATTTTTGGATGTTATGTTATTATCATTGCCATGTTACAAGGCGAGTGATGAATATGAATGTGGATGGATATACTGCTAGAGGAAGGCCAAGGAAAGGATGGATGGATTGTGTGAAAGAGGATATGCGTATGAAGGGAGTGAGTGCTGAGATGACGAGTGATAGGAGAAAATGGAGGAGGTTTACCTCCCCACCTCCCCAATGGTGTGCCAACCCCACCTGGTGGGATAAAGGCAGGAAAATGATCATTGCAGCATATTGGAATCGTCCAGGCTGCTCAGAACTCAATTCTGAGGGCTGGTTTTGATTATCTGCCCAATCCAATTTCACAAGCACTGGATTTTCATTCATCTTGACGAAAATTTGAAACTAGTACTATTACTTTAACTAGTACCTTTTGATATTGAAATACTTTATCGGCAATCGTTTTTATTGTAAACTAGCCTCTCGCAATACAGGCTTGCCTCGTGCGGGGACCATCAGCAAATCCACTGTAACTTGTTGTTGGTAATAAATATATTTGTAAATATGGTTTTAACGTTTCAAAATTAGAAAAATATATTATTTTATATTTTATTATTATAGATTATTTTAATCTATTTTTATTATTATTTTCCTTGTAAAAACTTTATTTTGTTTACTATGTGATATGGGTTGACGTATTTTTCGTAGATGCATTTTAAGTGCCTGAAATAAACATATTTTCTACACTAATATTATAAAGAGGAAAACTTTGTTTGTTTGTTTGTACTGAATAGGCTCAAAAACTACTGGACCGATTTTAAAAATTCTTTCACCATTCGAAAGCTACATTATCCACGAGTAACATAGGCTATATTTTATTTTGGAAAAAAATAGGGTTCCGTAAGATATTTGGGTTTTTCGGACACAAGGTGTAAAAAATCAACCAGAAAAGTTACTTATTTTGCGTACGCTGCCTAAACTATAAAAGATAGAACCATAAAATGTTCTAATTAATTGTAGATCTTATAAATATCTACAAAAAAGTCCGCGACACACTATACCCATCTATGTCGAGTGAGGCACAGCAACCATTTTTTTATTTAAAAATCTTGAATTTTTTTTTGACTACATTTAAACGCGTTTATTTTACTCATGCTATTAATCCTTATCAAAATAAATGATTTCATCACTAAGAACAGTTTATGGAGATAATATTTGGTCTTTGAATGATTAAAATTGGACGTTTGGTTTTGAAGTTATGGCGAAATTAAAATATTACGATTTCTGCTGCACGACCGCTGCGTAGGGAGCCGACCTCGCGACTGACCGTGTCTTTCCTGGGTAGGCTTTTTGCAGCGGTAACCGACATCCACGCGGGCGGAGCCGCGGGCGACCGCTAGTATTTTATATGATATAAATACCGGTTCACTGTCTCCTGTGGTTCTTGGGCTCTCAAACAAGTTCGGGTGTCGAGTTTGTGACGCGGCCGTTTTGTTCTCGCCCGAGGTGAATTTTCCGCTGTAAAGGGATTTGCTTCTGTGCTTTTGTCTTGTAATGTAAAATAAATCTTGGTGACATGTGAAAAGAGTCATTTTCGAATGTCCTGTATTTTTATCAACGAAGTTGTCCACATGATAAAACAAGACGCATCCAATGTTTTGTTTTTAGGGTTTCGTGCCCGAAGGGTGCCAATGGGACCCTATTACTAAGCTTCAGCTGTCCGTCCGTCCATTCGTCTGTCAGCGGACTGTATCTCATGAGCCGTAATAGGTAGAGAATTGAAATTTTCAACTGTTTTGCCGCTATAACAACAAATAATATAAAGGGCGATCCCATACAAGGATCACTGAAGCTACCTATTTAAAAAGTACATAGGGTAAAAGTCAAATTAAAAAACACAGGTACGTTGGTATGGAACCCTTCGTGTGCGAGTTCGACTCACACTTGATCGGTTTTTTTATAATCACACCTGTACAAACAGAATACCATCTCGCACTAGAGCAGCCCAGGGGAAATCCTATGCTTCAACGGAATCCTCAATGAATGTTAGAAACGGAGCATAGCCAAGGTAAATCCAATCGTATAACAGGTGTCAGTGAATCAGCTTTAATCGATTTTTTATCTTAATTGATTGCGTTTGAGTCGAAAATTGAATAAACATTTGATAGCAAAAAATAAACAATAGTTGGAGGTGTTTTAAGCCTGTTTTGAGTCTACTACTGAATTTATTCAGTCAGTCAGCGTTGTTTGATTTCAAATCATGATCGATCTGAAATAACTAGAATCAATCTGTTAACCTAAGTTGTTATTAAAGACTTTTTTCCATTGCAAGCAGATATTTTAAGTATAAAAATGTATGAACATTGAAACTATACCTGTAAAAACATGCGTAAAAGTACAATTTAAAATTCTATCTTTTATTCCGTTGCAATGTAGTAGCCGCTATAAAAAGCAGTTTTGCTTTAAAATAATACTAGTTTACCCGCGCGGCCTCGCTCGCGTGTTAATAATTTTGATACCCCAGTTTACCCCTTTTTGATAGTTTTATTAAAACAACCCTGACACCGGTATCCAATTATTATGTAATTTAGTTTACCAGAGGTAGTTTCAAGTAAGTCACATTGCCCGTTTAAAAGTTCCCATACAAAATGTAGAACTCTTTTATTCCATACGGGCCTGATAATATACATACATACATCATACATATTACGTGATCATATGTAATAATAATAACACCCAACAGTAACATACATAGTCCTGACCCCACACTAGGATTCCCTGTGTCGTGGGTATCAGAAACTACGAATACCATGGTACCACAACACCCATCATGGATACTGCAATGCTTTTAAAATATCATACATGTATGTATGATATTTTAAAATATCATACATGTATGTATGATATTTTAAAAGCATTGCAGTTAAGCGAATAGCTCCCGCTCAGCACACTGTAAAATTCACGATATTCTGAAGCAATTTGAATTATTTCCCGTAGCGCAAACAACCAGTGTTTCTACTGTTAAAATATGCTCAGTATTCAGACGCGGGGTCGAGTTGTTACAAAAATTTTCATAAAACAACATTCGCGGAATAGTCTATAGATGCGGCACGACTATAAATGTGGCACGATTGTAGACGCGGCACGGCTATAGATGCGGCACGGCTACGTCATCGCCGAAGGGTTGCCAGATTTGACTGATTTTCGCCGGAAGTAACCGGATGGAGATTCGCACACCTTTAACGCGTTAATTAATTAATAGTTTTCAAATAAAAAAATGTTAACGGCTATTCGACGACCTCTGTGGCGTGGCGTTTGAGTGTTCGACTGAGACGCAAGAGGTGCGGGTTCGATCCCGCTGCATACTCTGCAAATATTTCTTCCTGGTCTGGGTGTTGTAATATTATGTATTTATAAGTATGGTTTTACAAAAAAGTACCTATATAAGTTTTCTATCAGCCATCTGGTTTCCATAGCTTCGCTTAGTTTGTGGCTAGACGGTGCTGTGTAAAAATGTTCACAAATATTTATTCATTTATTTTATTTTAGCTACGTTTTATTTATTTATCAGAAACCGGGCTATTATGTACGAAGCACAAAGAAAAAGGTACACCCATACCGAAAATCTTAGTGCCTTTATTAAAAAAAAATAACTGACCATACAAAAACCGCTACAGGTTCTCATCAGCCCTACAAGATTGGACCAGTAAATAATGTAATAAAGGAATGCAACAGCGGTGGAATTTAATTATTGCCGGAGTCAGTGCCGGATCGAGAGAAATATATTTTAGCCAGATCCCGCAACTAAACAGCGTAATTTAGTGGCCGTCGAACAATGCTCGGCTAATAAGTGCTGGCTGGGAGGATTGTACAGCTACTAACACAAGTTTTAAACATTTTTATAAACTTTACGAACTAGCAGAGAAGTTCTGTAACTAGCAATACTTCTCTGCTGGACTGGGAGTAAAGAAAAAATATAGAATACATCCAGCTGCTTCTCACCCCGAGCATGTCGTAAGACTCGGCTAAGGACTAGTAACTTCTCCAACATGATGAATCTATATGGGCGATGGGCTGATCACCTGTCATAATGGTTCATCTTAGAACACTTTGATCAGGAGTGGCTGCAAGTTTTCTTATGATCACTTGTGGCTTTGCCCACCCCGTTCTCATTCTATGACAATCAAGATATTCTATTCTATTCTATTCGATTTAAAATCTCGCACAAAAATTACGACAACCGCCATTTAGCGTGGTAATGCGGCCAGTGTCTTGAGCACGCTTCCACTTTCCGTTTATCTGGATGGATTGAGCTATCTATAGACCGTTTGCATCAGTTTTTAAATAGTCCGACTGTTATTTATCTTATTTTGTATTTAGTATACTTATATTTGTAAATACTTGTACTAGTCACAAAAAATGGACTTATGACTTCAGTGCCTGCCTGTACTTGTTTGTTTCAAATGAAGTCTGAACATGATATTTTGATAAATTATTAAAACTTGTGTCATGCCAACGGCCATTTGCTTCCAAGGAAAATAAAATTGTTAGTTTGAATAACTTTTAAATTCAGGTTGCTGATAAAAGTTGTACCTAGGTACATACTATTTTACATTATATGAATTTGTTTCACTTATGCCCGATACTCGGGTTCACGGATAAAATTACCACAGCAACGATGTTATTCGCCAATAATTATACCGGTCAAGTGTAGAATTCGCACGCGAAGGGTTCCGTACCATTGTACAATGTACATCAATGTTTCTTGTATCCCCTTTTATTTTCTTTATATGTTTTATAGCGGTAATAGAAAATTTCAGGTTTCTAGCATCATCAAGACAGAAGCTATGACAGTTCGAAAATATGACGAGCGCCACGCTTCTTTTGATACACACTTAGTGAAAATTTTAACTCTTTACCTATTACGGTTCATGAGATACAGACCGCTGATTGGACGGACGGACAGCGTAGGCTTAATAATAATAGGTCCCGTTTGCACCCTTCGGGTATGTAACCCTAAAAAGCGACATACATATTATTACAAAAAAATAACTTTTCTCTGGCAATCTTCCGTTCGTTACACGTTAATCGGAAAAATGGGAAATACTTGGTAAAAAAAACCTCAAAATACGGAGTTTTTTTTTTCAAGATGTGAACTTTCTGTACTCATTTATCGATGGATACGTCGACTTTCCCGACGTTATTTTGTCTACAATTTACTATAACTTTTGTTTTAGATTTCTAACTTCCCCGCAAAAAACTTTGCTCATAACTTATGTACCCCCCAACTCAGGTAAATAGATATAGGTATCTATAACAGGCGCTGATTTATTATTCCCATTGATTTTCCTCCTTTCTTCCCGTGAAACCCCGTGCTACGGAAACTTTCCTCCCGGTGAATTTGGTCTCAACTTCCGCCTATAAAGTTAGTTTGCCACTTAAAGTGCCCTTGTACAATTAGCCCTGTTGCATACTGTGTTTTTAAACCTCTTTTTGGTCTTGTGTTAAATAAAGTTTTCTCTCACTTGATCGAAAATAGCTTCATCATTAAAAAAATCAGTAGGTCAATCGGATCTTTTCTGTGCGTATTAAAATAACACACAATAATGGAAGTATCTATCTAGTAAGTAGCTGAACAGTATTTTCAAGCCAGCGACTATGACGCGTTAGGTTACTGATAACAATATTAGATTGACCTGCTCAGACTTGAATCAAAACAAGCACCTTTGTGACTTTTTGATGCGTAAAATTAAAGAACATAGCATAAAATCAAAAACAGCATTAAAAAACGAGTTAGTGTTATTCTATTCCAGTACTAATTAGTTTTTTTTTAATGCTGTTACGAGTGGAATGTACCAAGCTTGTACGCAGCATGCCTGAAAGAATTTAGTGCAGTTATAAAATCAAAAGGCGGACCAACTAGTTTAAAGGTGTTTCTTATATTATTGTTATGCTAATTTACGTAATTAAACATTTATTAACAGAAATAAACTTACAACTAATACAAATATAATTTAGAAAATACAAAAAAAACAGTCTGACTATCTAGGAACCGTTGCAAACGGTCTATAGATAGCTCACCTGATCCAGCTCATCAGACGGAGGAAGCATGCCCAAGACCCTGGCCGCATTGCCACGCTGAACGGCAATACTGATCCGTTGAGCCAAATATGAACCAGCTCATGGATCGCGTATCACTTCGACCAGATACCCTGAAAGAATTTTGTAAACGCAAATGAGAATGCGCAAGGGTATCTACACATGTGGCGCCCCACACCAAAGGAAATTATCAACCACCATTCTTCTTTATTTTAAGTAAATTGTGAGGTGCAATTTCTAGTCAGGGCTAGGCTACTTTATACCGAGTAATGCAAGCGAAGCCATGGGTAGAAGCCAGCATATAATATTTTTTCTTTGAATGAAATTCAACCCATAACAAAGGTATGAAAAGAAATGCGTGAATGAAATGTTTTTGTGCGAAAATATTCCACGTTTTCAAGTTTAAAATTCCAGTTTTATTTCAATTCACAAAGCTCATATGTAGTTTTATGTTGAGACATAAAACACTGGAAGGTTGGAAAGTTCCGGCTCTTTTTCCGGGTCAAATTGCCGCAACGGTTACCATCTGTAGAGGGATTGTTCTATTAGTTGTAACGAAGGGTAGTCCAATATCCACTTCCATAACCAAACGGAAAAAAAAAACAAAACGAAAATTTTACAAGAAAACTCTTGAACTACCAAGTTGGTCTTTGATTGTGCTGAACACTCTTTGACTGTATACCTCAATTCAAAAATGGTATGAAACGGGGAAAAAAACATATTTTAGCGTTTCCTCAACTTATTCCATTTTATACGAAATTTTCAGTGTCACTGACGAACGAGTCTAATTTCTTTATACCTCTATTTTTTGCCTGATTATGACTTTGGTAACATTTTTTCAGCAAAAAATAAAACCTGTTCAGTATTTATCTAAGTACCTTCGCAATCGCAGAAAATAAAACACAATGAGGTAGAAATTCCGGAAATTCAGGAGACTCCGAGCCCGGAAAAGATTTCACGTCACAAATCTCTAAAAGGAGCATTGCAACCAAAACTCACTGACAAATGGGAGCACTTTACTAATAAATTTAAATTCATCGACCTTACACTCATAATGCTGCAACATATCATCTTGATAGTGAGTTATGGCTCCCTCCAATTTTTGCTACCCCCTTATTCCCAGAAGCTCGGAGGGGGGAGGGGAGGTAAAGAACAGGTGGGGAGATAGTCGGCTAGCCAGTTGAATTATATTGTTATTTCAGAGCGATTGGGAATCGATCGTGCGTCCCGCTGGTATTTCTTGCGGTTGTACCGAGCGGTTAGACAAGTTGCAATTGAAACGTAAGTTTTCCCAGTTCGAATAGGGGAATTGACTTTGACGCTCGTTTGTCGATCTTTCATTTAAGTTTATTTGCGACTAGTGGGCGACCCGCGACTTTTGAACGCGCTTTTTTTCAAGCTAACGCTGCGTCTTCTAGACGTTGAATTGATTACACACATACATCTACATATTATCACACCTGTATCCCTAATGGGGTGAGCAGAGCCACAAATAAACATGAGAAAATATGCAGCCACTTCTGATTTAAAGTCCAAAGATAAATATGGTGAAACATGGTGACAGGTGATCAGCCCATCGCCCATACCTGTAGGTGGTCCATCATTTTGGAGAGGATAGTTAGTTGACTTTTACGACATGCTCGGGGAGAAAAGCAGCTGGATGCATTTTATGCTTTTTCTTCACTTCCAGTCCAGCAGAGAAGTTTATTACTAAGAGAAACACCCTCCAAAATTTTATGTTTCTAGGACTTTTGGCTGTACGTTGATTGTCAGTCAATCAGTCAGTAACGCAAGAGTTTTACATATAGATTTAGTTTATAAATTACGACTTGTCTTGGTTTCTGTGTTATGGCCCGACATAATGTAATATTGGAGCGGTCATTGGTCAAATTACGGGAATGGCTCCGTGTGACTGAATTCTATTGGTCGAATAACGAGAACTGGCCGCTGCTACGGACGGTTATTTAATCGGAAATTTAGTACAGTGCTCTACTCAACTAGAAATGTATGTGACTTACTGATAAGTAAACTACTAACTGTGTTTTCGAGATTAAAGTGACTTGAAATGCTGAGAAAATAATTTAGGTGCTGGACAAGCCTCACTTCATCTAAAATCGACTTAAAATGGTAATATAGGGAAAAGCTGCTTCCTGACACAGCATAAATCATTTAGGTATAGATGGTAAAGGTGACAAAATCATCGTCCAGTCTGTCAGCCATCTTCGATTTTTTCAATATAATAATAGCCTCACAAAGGGGTATCAAAGTTTGTATGGGAGCTCTTTGACGGGCGGTGCGATTAGCTTTAAACTCGGTTTGAAATCTTAAAGTAAAAATCAATAGACATGTGTTTTAGTGTATTTCAAAATATCCCTAAAAAGGGGGTGGTTTGTAAATAAAAAAAATGAAAGGAAAATTATCAGCTAATAGCATTATTACCTACATATTTGAGAACGTGTTTTCAATATATTAACGAAAAGTTGTTATAAAGCATTATTGGCCAAAATATTCATCCAGAATGTAGTAGGTTCAATTTCAACAACCTAAGTATTAATGTAATTCAAATGAATGAATAATTTAGTGACTAGAATCAAACACCTAAATACGTTTTTGTGTACAGAACACTTCAAACCAGGAGCAGATCTCATCAAGTCGAGCTCAATGCGAACACAGCCAAATGAAAGCTACAGTGCGCGCCCTATCATATAGCACTATTATATACTATTGTATGTATGGATGTTTGTTACTCTTTCACGCCTAAACGGCTGAACGGATGTGAATGAAGCTTGGAATATATAATACGTGTGCTGGATTAACATATAGACTATTTTATCCAGGTACCACGCGAGCGAAGCCGCAGGCGGCAGCTAGTGTATTATGTGTTTATAAAAAAAGGTGTGTGGTGTCCATAGTACAAGGTTTATTTAGTTTGGGGCTTGATGGCGCTGTGTGAAATGACTACAAATAAAAATAAAAATTGGTTCACATAGTACTTACTAACTTTCCTTTGCTTCTTATATTTACGTATTACCACTAACTTAATATTTATTTACAGTAAGATATTAATTAATACTGTACTGCAATATTTCAGACTGCTTTTTATAGCTCACAAAAATAGCTAGACTGGAAAATGTATTTAACATTACGTTCACATTAGGTGCTACAAATGCTGACTGTGTGCGGCGTACTGTAATCACCGTGTATCCCGAATCAACATGACGACTTATCATTAATTATTCATTAATCCCGCGATGCCGACTTGATGATAGCAAATCGTGTTGTTTGCGATTCCGCGATTTCGCTGGAAGCCGGTTTGCTTTGGGGAATACAGACGGACCGATAAACGGACTATTTTATAATTATAAATAGTTTTTGGTACATAATTAATAGTTTGAAAAGTTAATATGGATGACAACTCTTTTATGCAATACTTATATATTAGGGTAGGTTTATGTTTTTTGAGCACATTACCTATATGCAACAACATTAAGTAAACCAATCAAAACCGTACGCTATCGTTCGGTATGATTAGAATTGAAAAAAAACTCACAAACACATAAACTTTCACTTATTAATTATTAGTAAAATGCTTATTTTGTTTTCTTTTGTTTCAGGTGGATTAACTATACGATAGATCACACATCCCTATAAACTACGATAAGTATGGAAACTGAACATTTTATTATTATATCTACTGATTATTATTTTAACACTCTTATAATACTTATAAACCAACTGAAGCTATGAAAACATGACCCCCAAATAAGCTAATGAGTTTTCTGAAACCAACAAATCAGATACGAATATATATTTTTTTTTCGCAATGAAGTTATATTAACACTTTCGAATATGATTTTTCATTAAACCTACGTATTTTTCCCAAACTACAAACAAATATAATTTAAGTTTAACTTGAATAAACAAAATAAATCAGACATAATCTTATGCATTTTGTCGTATCTACAAGAACTTTTATTCTTAGTTTTCCAAGAATTTCTGCAACTAAAAACCAGAATTAGTGTAAAGATACGGCAAAAAGTCCGATAAGCAGAGAATGAAGCACCTTAACATAGCTTGGACTAGTTGTATTGTGCATAGTTTGCAAAAGGAGCCTTTTTTCCTACCTTTATCGTTACCAGCCAGACTTCACCCACCGCTGGGTATAGGCTGCCCTTAGTTTGTGCTATCCCACAATCCTGGGCTAGTAGCGATCGCCGACGACTGACGAAGTCGTCTATCAATCTCGCTGACGAACGCCCGACATTCCTACATCGTCGCACTCCATCGGTCATCATCACGCTTGGCAAATAATTGAACTCAAACTCAATATACTTTTTTTTAATATGATCGGTAAAGACCACTTTAAATCGCCTTAAGAGTGTGCTGTAACGAGTTAGTTCACCAAAATCGATGTTGCAAGTTAATGAAATGTGTTTATTCAAAAAGGAAATGTAAATTTTAACATTTTTTCTTTGGCTCCTCAAAGTAAACACACGAGTAGAGAAAACAAATAATTAAAAAAAAAATTGAATTCCAAGTTTTGTTTACGTTTTAATCAAGGTCTCAGGAACTCTACCATATTTTCAGGTGAGTTTTACTTTAATAGGTAGGTAATTTGTATTTTCTTAAGTTGTTGAAACCAGTTTTTTGATTTGGCGGGTTGTTTGATTTGTATATTTTGCGCGGTCACACTCTCTTTCTTTTATACACCCGAAATCCGTAGCACTAACTCTTTCGAAATCGGTCTAGACGCGATCGTACGGTACGCTCTTAAATCTACTTTGAATTTACGCCAGTTCGTAACGCGAGCAAGCGTGGCAGATACCACGGCAAGGCAAGAAACCACGGTTTGTTAATATAGTCTAGCAATATTATGAAATAGAATGTTTAATAAGACATAACCAACGTATGGGATATGATAAAAAAAACAATCCCGAACTTGTGGAGTACCTAACGCCCGAATTAAAACCTTCGCAGTGGGGTTTTTTTTTTATGAATAGGTACTAGTTTTAAGGCTTATATCAAGTCCTAAATACCCACATAGATAGATAGATTATAGATGAACTCTATAATGTGTAAACTATCTGAAATTAAAACAAAATAATAAAAAAAACTTAGGTAGGTACCTGCGAACAAAACAAAAACAGATATACAAACAATGTTCTTATTGGTTAAAGCAAATTTCTTCCAGACAACCTTGTAAGTATTATATTGTTTCCGCACACGTACTAGTATGTATACCAATTCGTTTAGCCGTTACGACGTGATATAGGTACATACATACAAACATTGTCACATTTTTACAAAATTTACCTTTTATTTTTACCTACATGTTATCACGCTCGTATTCCTAACGGGGTGGGCAGAGCCACAAGTAATTATAAGAAAACTTACAGCCACTCTTGATCCCAAGATGGATATGGAAACCATGGTAACATATATATACTTTTCTGCTGAACTGGGTGTAAAGAAATAACATAGAATGCGTCCAGCTGCTTCTCTCCCCGAGTCATAAAAGTCGACTAAGGGATAGTATCCTCCAACATGATGAGATGCAATAAGCAAGTATTCCCAAGGAGGGCTGACGTCAAGCAGGCGGCCGGTTATAAAACACCTTAGCCAAAACTCTTACAGCATGATCCAAGGGCAGGAAGATGATGGTAACATGAGATCAGCCCATCGCAGGATATGGTATTAGTAATATTCATGTTACATAGTACTGCGCTCGTTTCACGGATGAGGTAACATGAGCTACCTCAGACGAATCGCGCTTGTTTCAGTCTAATGTGAACACTCCTTTAACCTGTGTCTGTGCACTAAATGGCTCTTATTATGGCTAAATTAGTTTTAT
The DNA here is from genome assembly GCA_949320045.1 of Scotopteryx bipunctaria. Lineage (NCBI taxonomy): Eukaryota > Metazoa > Arthropoda > Insecta > Lepidoptera > Geometridae > Scotopteryx > Scotopteryx bipunctaria. The sequence continues at coordinate 2,344,859 of OX439450.1, read as the reverse complement.
GGCCGCCTGTAAACACGATCGAGATAATGCCAGCGACGGGCTGCCGGTCGTTAAAAGTTGACCGTGTTATAATTCAAAAGTTATGCGCTCCTATTTCCACCGAGCTCATACTATGTTTGTGCAATTATTTTGGCGTGTAATGTGTTCAAAGGATTAAAGCTTTTAAGTGGTTCATTAAAATTTACCGGTTTTTAACGATTTTTAGATTTATTGGTATGGTCGTTACCAATTTTTGAGTGCTTTTGTCTGTATCCTCTATAAAATAATTTATGCTCCTATTTTTATTAAGTACCTACTATCCTCTCCGACATGATGGACCAGTCTTTATGGGCGATGGGCTAATCACCTGTCACCATGGTGAACCATGTCGATCTTAGGACTTTAAATCAGAAGTGGCCGTAAGTTTTCTTATATTTACGGTTTTTATCGGTTTATAGATTATTTTATAGTTTTGTCGTTAACACTTTTCGAATTCTTGTATAAAATTTATGCTTTTAATTTATATTAAACGTAATAACTTTAATAATATTTACGGTTTAATTTATACGATTAATAGATATTTTTTATAGTTTGTTCAGTACCACTAGGTTTTTAACGGTTCTCTGTAATGATCTGATGACCTCGGTGGGGTGGCGGGCGAGTGCTCGGCTGAGATGCAAGAGGCGCAGGTTCGACTCCCACTGCGGGTGAAATGTTTGTATGTTCTGCAAATATTTCTTCTGTATTCCGCTAGTCTATACCAAACAAATTAATACTGAACGATAAAAATATTGGCAAAACAAAATGGTTCCCACTAATCCTTTGAATTTGTTGTAAACCGATAAACCCAACATCTGCCCAAAAACCTATCGTTCTCAAAATATAATCAATGCCCCAATATTTATAATTGAATTTTCCGATACAAAAATGCATCCCTCGCCCGCCCTCTGGGGTGTTAACCCCCTTCCGCCGGTGTTACATTTCGCAAGGGTCCGAATGGGTCCGAAAACCGACAAATTATTCCCGAGGGGCTCCGCGAACATAATTACTGTAATTCGGCCGCGTTGTTACTGACACAGAATCAGATTGGCATAGAACGTGTGTGATTTATTCGACTGAGGACAGTTTTATTAGCAGGGTTTTTGATGAACATTTGGCTCATTCTTTTAGACTTTTCTAGATTCTCTAGAGGCGCGGGTTTGATTTTGGCGCGGGTTGTACCATGGTACTCGTAGATTCTGATACTCATTAATCCTATAACGTAAGGTTTGAACTATGTATGTGACTATTGGTCGTTTAGTAATTGCTATGATGGATGACACGAAATTTAAATAAAATTTACTAGTGCATTAAAAACAAGTATAATAAGTATTCTATCAACCATCTGGTGTCCATAGTGCAAGCTTTGTTTAGTTTGGGGCTAGATGACGCTGTGTCAAATATCCAGTTTTTTTATACTCGACTATTCCATTCACTTTATATCAACGGTCCACTGTATGTTCTCCGTTCGCAAAATGGGGTGCACGATTAGGGATAAGCCTCGCTTGATTTAATTCGAGCCGGTGAAAAAATAATTGCGATAATCTGATTACATCGGCCATTTTGGGGTTAACATCTGTGCCGGAGATTATTACTTCTACAGTAAACATAAGAGAAAAAGATAATTTTATTAGCTTCCGCCTGTGGCTTCACCCGCTTTGTACATACATACATAATGTCGCGCCTGTATCCTTATATAAGATCTATATTCAAGAAAACTTTCTACCACTTCCAATATAAAGTCCCACTTGCATTGTACTTGAATAAAACGTGGCTTATATTATTCCATTTTATGAACTATGAATATTCTAAGTATCATTCAAATTTGTTCAACCTTTACGCTGTGATTGAACCGCAAACATCCAACACCCTCACGAACTGTCGGATTTTAATATATTTAGATACAAGACTCCTGTAATTTACTTTATGAGTAAAACGACCAGCGGAAGATGTTGTAGAATTTTCTATCAGCGACAACAGCGACGAAAATATTAAACCCATCAACATCGTAACAAAATATCCTGGAAACTTTAATCTCAGTTCATTACGTTGGATTTTATTTTATTATATCCGTGAAGGATCTAGTCTGTACTTTTGAGGTTAATATTTCAGAGCTTGTGATATTACACTTTATATCAAGCGTGTCTTACTTAACGCTTTAACGTGGTGGTATATAAGCTATAAATAGGGCGTCCCACGGCTGGCATAGTCGTGGGTCGAAGGGAAAGTACTTTAAATACCGTAGATAGATTTTTTCACTGAAAGAAGACTTAAAACGCTGTTTGTACACACATACATACATATTAACACCCCGTATGACTAATGGAGTAGGCAAAGCCACAAGTAATCATAAGAAAATTTGCAGCCACTCTGGATTCTACGTCCTAAGATTGATATGGTCAACCATGGTGACAGCTGATCAGCCCATCGCCCATATAGATAGCCCATGTCGGAGAGGACACTATCCCTTAGTCGATTTTAATGACATGCTCTGCAGCAGCTGGACATATCTGTTTTTCTTTACTCCCAGTAGAAAAAATACTCATAATCTTCATCATCATATTAAAACGAACCAAAGGTCCTGCCAGAAAACCAGCGTTGCATCAGCTTCTTGCTGAGCAACATAATGCTGGGGCAGGGCCTTTTGGTTCACCACATTTACTTTTCTACCTTCACTTAGTTTTTTTTAGTTATTGTAAGTTATTTGTGTGATGAACCATTAAATGTATTTTCTTTTCTTTCTTTCTTTTTATATCAGCTCACATCGACTAGAAAGATTGGTTAAAGAAAATGCAATTTTAAATTCGCAATGCAAAACACAACAAAACATCCTGTATAGCAGAATGAAGCTAGGCGTTCTACAATAAGTGCACCAAGTTTGTTATGTCGCACCAGACATCTCGTATTACATCATTATGTTGACGCATCCTTTATTATGAACCTTAAAGACTGCACTGAATAATATTTTGAAGCATATTTTAGTCCTTTACGACTTTGCTGGACTGAGAGTGCGAAGAAAACATAGAATGAGTCCAGCTGCTTCTCTTCCCGAGCATGTCGTAAAAGTGAACGAAGGGATAGTATCCTCTCCAACATGATGAACCACCTATATGGGCGATGGGCTGATCACCTGTTACCATGGTTCACCGCATCCATCTTAGAACTTAAAATCAGGAGTGGCTGCAAGTTTAGGCAAGGTTTTAGCAAGGTCGTAGATTCAAATCCGGTCGTACACCAAATGGATTTTTTTGGTCCAAATTTATGTTCGCTATACCAAACTTGGACTATACGCTAAGGAAACCGGCATGTCGTAAAACATAAAAAGTTTGAAAACATTATATCCTCTCATCAAACTGGTTCGAAACTGGTGACACAACTAGTAGTAGAATATTAAAAGTAGCCTTAAAAGTAAGTCGTTGAAGGTACATAATCTATTTCTATTAATTGAAGACCTATGTAAGAAGTATGTCAGGATCGTGGCAAATGGCGATCCGTGATCTCTGCCTACCCCTATGGGAAACAGGCGTGATTTTATGTATGTATGTATGAAGACCTATAAAAGTATTTTGAAATTTAATTTGGTACAGGCTGCAAGAAAACATAAACTATACAGGCATATTCAGTAAAAAAATCGAAAAGTTCAAAGTATTTTCAATTGATTTATTATAAAAATATTTCTTTGTGTTATCTCTAATGATCGCATGTCTAGACGGTATTGTCGATGTAAAAATATGCCATGTCATCATTATAATAATTTACGAATATCAGAGCAAAGAATTACTGAATTTTATCTTGTCACTCGAAAATAAAATTCCACTCTACATATTTCTGTAGCAGTTTACTTAATTTGTACAGACAGTATCAAAAGTGATAATCAAATAAAGTTTCAAGAACATTTTGCCAATGAAAAGTAACCAATTAATCGATTTTGTTTTTTGTGTTAGACTCTAACAGTTAGAGTATTTGTCAAGATTAGGATTTATTTTATCCACCACGCCACCGACGACCTCAGTGGCGTGGCGAATGAGTGCTCAGCTAAGGCGCAAGAAGCGCGGGATCGATTCCCGCTAAGGGAGAAATGTTTGTAAGTTCTGCAAATATTTCTTCCAGGTCTGGGTATTGTAGTATTATGTATTTACAAAAAATAGTATAAAGGGACCTATTCTATCAGTCATCTGGTGCTCATAATACAAGCTTTGCTTAGTTTGGGGCTAGATGGCGCTGTGTGAAATATCCATAATTATTTTACACATATTTTTTTGTAAATAGGAAATGATTTATTCTTCTTCTAATTTAAGAACAACTGATGCATCTTCCTGCACATAATAGAAGCTGCTTGTATAAAAAAGTTTTTTTAAATGTAGTAGGGTTCTACCTACTTTAAAATAAAGAAAACTATGTTCGCTCCCAATATTGCGTTCCATATTATATATTCAGAATGGCACTGCATTTCTAAACGGCCATTTAAATTGCTCTTTCCTCACCCCGAGTCAATACCTGAAGAGATACGTATCGTCTCGAATGTACCGAAACAATATTTCTAAATAAAATACTTTCTTTGGGGACTTAAACTGAGGTGGTGCAAGTAATGAGAGATAGTAAAGTTCAAATTTAAATAAGCGGTCTGATAGTTACTTAAATATGGTTTCAGTTCCTTAGGGTCAAAGTAAAATGCACATTGCATCTCTTCCAATCCGCACTTATCAATGCAAACTAATATTATTTATTTACATGCGCCAGGACAATTAACGGTCCTAGAACGCCTACTACTACCCATATCACTAGTTCTTTCGACCCGGTGTAGCAGAAGGATTAGAAAACCGGTCAAGTGAGAGTGGAATTCGCAGACGAAGGGTTCTGTACCATCATACATGAACTTTTTAATGTAACTTTTACTCTGCACTTAAAAAAAATGTATGGTGCTATTATTTTTTATTTTATTAGATTTTTTTTGTTACAGCGGCAATAGAAATACACACTCTGTAAAAAAATATTTTAACTCTACCTTTTACGGTTGATGAGATACAGCCCGCTGACAGACGGACGAACAGCTGAGGCTTATAATAGGGTCCTGTTGGCACCCTACGAGTACCGAACCCTAAAAAGAACTCAAGGCAAACAAGAATAGGGCGTTTCACTTGACTATGATGTTCGAACACCAGTCGTTCGTAACTTGTACCAAACCACCGTGTGAGAATAAAAACAGCGTATCGCGACGGTATCGCCGCATTATATTTAAGTGGGTAGTTTGCGAGAAAAACTCCCTATTGTTGTTGGAATTGAAAATATACTCAGTCCCACTATGCCCCTAGTTTCTAAATATATTACCCGCTACAGACGTGAAGAAGGAGCTAGCGATAGATTTCCTACGACATATCGCTTGCATTGGTAGAGATCGTCTGACATCGCGTGGTGGAAAAGCGATTTTTTCAATAATAGCATTTTATATGGTCTGTAATACTTACTTATCTGCTGGACTGGGAGTAAAGAAAAAAGTGGTAAAAGTCGACTAAGGAATACCTAGTAATCTCTCCAACATAATGGACCATACCAATATAGGCAATGGGCTGATCATCTATCACCTTGGTCTACCATATTCTTGAAAATGAATTTTTTACAAGTTTCCTATCGTCTCTTGGTCTACAAATACGGCCCACTACAGAGTAATATTAGGTGCGATTGTGTTTTGTTCGGCCTTTATATCTCTGCAATGTCACGGTATATCAACCGGGGGGGTACTTTGGGGTCTCGACCGCGGCGCTCCGAGAAGAATAGGTAATTTATGGGGATCTTAATTTTGTTTGCCATTTTCTCCGCGCACTGACAATGGTCCCGCTTGGTCTCTTTATGGCTGAGATCGGGGCTATTCTCTAAAGGAATTGGGTTCTGCAGTTGATAGATGGCAAGGTGAATGAGATACGATATTTTTTGTTTAAATTATCGGAGAGGTCTGAGAGTCTAAATATATAAAAATCTTGCATTACTGACTGATTGACAATCATCACACAAAACCGAAAGTGCTTAATATTGGAGGGTATTATATACTTCTTAGTACGAACTTTGTATGAAATAATAACTCAACTCTTTCAAAGTCATCAATTTCATTTCAGTTGATAATAAAGCAAAGAGTTGGAAGGTGCATTCGACGTTTGTGTAATGACGCATCGTTGAATGAGAAAAACAGGTCTATAACCTTAGTACTTGCGTGTTTCTATACTCGTATAAAATACTAGCTGTTGCCCACTAAGCCTATTCGTTACAAACAAACAAAAAATAAAACAAAAAAAAATCCTCTTTATAATATTAGTATGATGTATGTTAGTTTTTAACTTATGTGTATTTTAGGAATTTATATGTTTGTTATCTCAATAACTTTAGCATGTATTTAGGTATTACGTTAAATACAATTTAAGTGGAACCACAGAAAAACTTGCAACGGACCGTGGAGAGTGGCACACACAAAGGGAGGCCTATACCCAGCAGTGGACAAAGTCGGGTTGCGAATGATGACGATGATGACAGAAAAAAGGGGACTCTCCTAATACAGGTCATACGACTTCCAAAAATTCCCAACCAATGTATTTACACGCTTGTAGTTTTGAATAAACACTTTTTTTTATACATGTTGGTTCAATTCAATTTTTTTTTTGGAGGAATTAGTTAAATAATTTTATTACGTTCACAAATACCAGCGATACGAACAGCAGTAGCGTGTCGCCCTCGGTGGCGTGGTGGGAAAGCACCCTGCTGAGATGCGTTAGGTTCGATTATCAAACCTATTCAGTGTCCATATAAATTAAAAACAAAATACTTAGCTAATTGCATTTACAGCGGTCTATAATACCTAGCAAAGTTAATTACAGACTCCGCTTCTACTTCTAACTCCGCTAATGGATATTGCTGAGTGAGACAATTTGCAAAATATCCACTCCGCGTCAGCAACAGTTATCCATAATCTGCTAGTTAATTGGCAATCGATTCTTGGGAACTTGGGAGCTTAAGGTGCTTATCTTGCCTCGCGACTTTTGTTTTTAACTTTAATTTTATTTCATAATGTTCACTCACATGAAAAAACGGGGGTTCACGACTGTATGTCCAACCACCGTAGACTTGTCAAAGATCCAGGTTTACAAGATTACAGTTTACTAAATAAATAAATTATACATTTGTGGACATTTCACACAGCGCCATCTAGCCCCAAACTAAGCAAAGCTTGTACTATGGGAAAGAGATGGATGATAGAATACTTACATACTTTTTTTTGTAAATACATACTTATACTTATAATACATAATACTACAACAACCAGACCCGGAAGAAATATTTACAGAACAGACAAACATTTCCCGTAGCGGGAATCGAACCCGCGCTTCTTGCGTCTCAGCCAAGCACTCGCCCGCTACGCCACCGAGGTCGTCACTAGCTTCTAAACTTGCTCGCGTGGTATCCGAATAAAATGACTGTCTTTCTCTCCGGTTCATAAAATCTCTATCAGGTATACAAAAATCATATCGATCTTTTACTCGTTGTTGTGTGGACGTACAATCCAATTCACTTTAATATTTATAAACTACACGGTTATTTTTAGTTGGTCTACACTACATTGCTACACGTATACTAGCGAAATGATTGTTCTAATCTCCTGCCTTTATCGTCAGGAGCTTTATTCGCTATGAACAAACGAAACTTGACTGCTCGTAACTCGCCGCGTCGCGTCGCTTTTTTCCAATACAAAACTGTCATATAAAATACTAGCTGTTGCCCGCGACTTCGTACGCGTGTAGTACATTATTTTGTTCTATAATCAATAGTTTTCGCAGCGCACGTCAAAAACTATTTTGGGTTTTCTACCTTGGGTTACAATATTGCAATTTTCTTATGGATCCCAAATTTTTTTGAAAATATTATAGCCTATACTGGGCCCTGATAATGTAGCTTTCTATTGGTGAAAGAATTTTTGAAATCGGTCCAATAGTTTCGGAGCCTATTCGTTACAAACAAAAAAACAAAAAAATCTTTCCTCTTTATAATATTATAGTTATTATTAGTACACATAGACGATAACACAGTAATTCTACAAACGTAACCGCGTTATGTTATTATTGGTCATAGTGAATAAGGGGGCAGATCAACATCATATGCTGGATCGGTTGAGCTATTTATAGACTATTTGCAAGGGTCTTTAGATAGCCCGGCTGTTTCTTTTGTATTTTGTAAATTATATTTGTATTCGTTGTGAGTTTCCTTCTGCTAATACATGTTAATAATTATACATATTTGAACTTCAGGCATTTAAAGTTTCAAATCACTCGGAACTAAATAAGACATCGTGTGGCGACACTATTCGTCGCTTAGTCGCTTAGTCGCTTTCATAAAACAGAACCTTAATACTTTTGAATCCGTAGCTTTACAAATTTTGATCATCCAGTATGCCCTAGATAGAGTCTAGAAAGTCAAGTTTAATTGCCAAAGTTTGGAGTGAATTAATGAGCGAATACCTATCCGACGCCACTGATTCATTTTCACTAGATTATTATTTATAAGGGTTTCCACTACGACTAGAGCTTGGACCGTCACAAGGAAACTGTTTAAATTCAAATAAAAAGTACGTTAGAGCAAGTTCATGTTCTTCTAAAAATAGTACCACAACACCCAGATTCAAAAGAGATATAATTATGTAGAAAATGGGAACATTTCGCTATTGAAATCGCCCTCTCGCGTTTTAGTGGGACACGTTTCCGCCAAGCTACTGACGTCATCATAAAATATTTAAAAGGTTCAAAGAAAAGATTATCAGCGTTCCTTCTTTGGAAACCAGTTTGTAGAAAGCATTTTAAAGCGCGCCAAAAATGCATTTTTCATGCACTCGACATATTTTCGAACTTTTATGTTTTCCTTCACCGTTTGATCATAAATTTTTCGAACACTAAAATCCATTGGATGCACGATTGGATTTGAACCCATGACTGAATCAGAACCGGAAAGACGGACCACTACAACTGGACCAGCAGTGCTCTATAAATAGAAGTACTTTATTTTATAAGAAAAAAGTTGTGTCTGCTCCAGCAATATCCGTGTTTAAACTATCCCTCTGCCAATTCACCATATTGCAGGGAGAGCGTTTCACTCAATCTGTCAATTAGCGTGTCGCGAGTGCAACATCGAGCCTTCTACCCACTGTCCTAGAGCGACGGAAAGCGAAGTGAAGCGACGCAACGCGATCCGACTAAGTTTCCGTCTTCTTCCTAGCATCTCAATTACTCGTTGACTGTTATAGATATTAACCGATATACAGAAGCGCTCGTGGCGTAGCTTGCTTAGGCGTTCTTGATTGATCGTTAAAGTTAAGCAACGATATGCGCGGTCACAAATTGGGATGGGTGGCCTCCGTCATGGTTTGACGACTTAAAAGCCGGGACCGACTGTTTAACGTGCCCTCCGAAGCACGGAAGCGCTCAGCTCGTAATGCCCCTTCTACCATAAAAAAAATACCAAATGTAGGTAGGTACAGCCACTGTTTGATATTTTCAACGCTTGGCATCGCATCGCTTTTCAGCGTTTGTCGTTCACATAGAACAATGCCTCACCGGTACGCCGTGAGTGGCTTGCTTTTATCCTATTATTTTGGTGATCAATACGTTGTGCTCAACTTTTATTACAAAATGAATACTAGCAGTTTGAAACATAACAGTTTTGAATTACTAATGAGATATTTTTTATTACTCAGATCTTGCTGGACAGTCGGCGTGAACGCCTCAAACTAGGGTTATTAAACTAAAGGGTTGAAAAATAATAATACCCAGATACCTATGTTTATCATCATCATTTCCCTGCCCTTATCACTCACTCCTTTCTTACTCATGTCATCTTTCACACAGTCCATTCGTCTTTTCTTTTGTATACCTCTACCCATAATATCCTTCCACATTCATAAGATACCTATGCACATACCTACGTTAAGATACCTACACAAAATACAATACAATACAATATAATACAAAATATATATAATATGCCTATATACATTACCTACATAAAAGAAGAAACATCTACTTTTGATGTAGTTGACTATTTACATTAAAGAGAGGTCAAGGCGGTTTGTAGGGGGGTCAAAATCAAAAACTACAAAATCTATTCAAAAAAGTATTTAACTGATAGGACGCTATTGCTACTAGTCGTGTCACTAGTTATTTCAAACCAGTGTGGTGAATGGATTCAAAGTGAGCTTCTTTTTATTCTTCTATTCAAAGTAAGCTTCTTTCGTGCACTTGATATGTTTTCGAGCTTTTTATGTCCTACATCATGTTGGTTTCCTCACGATGTTTTAATTTAACGTTTCGAAGTACTGTCGTAGCGCAAATTATTTTTTCGAATAGAAAAATCCGTAAGTGCACGTTCGGATTTGTACCCACAACCACAAGATTGAATGGTGAGGCGGCCTACACTAAACCACCAGGGCTCTGAGAACGCAACCTCATTAAAACCTGAAAAGCAATTACAACTCCGTTCAACCGTACAATAGGTACTTACAGGTAAAATATGTTGAAAACAAACAAAACGCTGCCCAAATTACTTACGAGACGGGAATTTTGATGGACCTTAAACTGAGGAGGAATATAAGGCTACGTCCTGCGTAGGCGATTCAAAGCGAACGCGATTGTGAAACGATCAGATGCTATGAGACGCGGCGCTTCTGTCCTACGTGCGCACCACTGTCAAATGCCCAACCACCCGCCAAGTGCGAGAATTTCCCAAAATTCGCAACATTTTTATGGAGTTACAGCCCGCTGACAGGCGGACGGACGGAGAGCTGAGGCTTAGTAATAGTTGGCACCTTTCGTGTGCGGAACCCTAAAAAACGACGACTTCGTATCCAGTTCACGCAAAAATAACAAGCCAACTTATCGCATTTGCATCATTTCTTCCCACGCCACGGCACCCCACGTAGGTACGTTACGTGGGCCTCTTCAAAAGTTACCTATCGACTGGTTGGTCTATAACAAGTTAGAGTAAAAATAATGTCTAATACTAATTCACATTCATGATGTAATGTTTGTTGTTATCGCGCCGCATCGCACCGCTTCGCGTTCGCGTCAAGATCGCTCACGTGGGACGCCGCGTTAGGGTAAAAGGAAGAAAAACTCATTAGTGAAACCTCCTTTGGAAATCGACTTCCTGCGTTTACATTAAAAACAAGGCTTTGATAGCACTAAAACCGCTTAAGTCAGGGCTGTCAGTGACCTTTTAGACCGTCGTCGACGGAAAGTATTGACGCTTTTAACTTGAGTATTATAACAAAATATTTTAAGGTATATAAACTCTTATATTACTGACTGACTAACAATGAACGCACAGCCTAAACCATAAATCCTAGAAACATGAAACATAGAAGGTGTATTAATAAAGGCCTTTTACCATCTATAGTAGATGATTTATACAGCGTCAGGAGGCAACTTTTACCATGGATCACGATAATATCCGTTTTCGGATTTTAAATCAGTAGTGGCTGCAAGTTTTCTTATGAATACTGGTGGCTTTGCCTACCCCTTTAACGCATGTTAAAGTGCATGACGCAGTGTTTAGATACAGTTTGTACGAAAAAAAACTTAACTGTCAAAGTCTCGCATGTCATTATAATATCATCATCTTCCTGCCCTTATCCCACTCTATGTGGGATCGGCACAGCATGTTCCTTGGATCATGCTGTAAGAGTTTTGGCTAAGGTGTTTTATGACCGGCCGCCTGCCTGACGTCAACCCTCCTTGGGAATACTTGCTTATTGTATCTCATCATGTTGGAGGATACTATCCCTTAGTCGACTTTTACGATATGCTCGGGGAGAGAAGCAGCTGGACGCATTCTATATTTTTTCTTTACTCCCAGTCCAGTAGATGTGTTTTCATTATAATCAACTTTTAAAACATATGGGAATCTGACTCAAACACAAGCAAGTTCTAATATTTCTTCTAACTTACCCCCTTCAAAGGACTATCTCCTGAAGAACCAGGGAACAGCTGCTGACGTGCCAATTCTTTAAGTCCGCTTCGTTTTGTTTCGTTTCGTTTAATCTTCATAAAATAACCAACCCAGCCCTAGGTTACAGCCTTCCGGTATTTGTAAGCCGCCCCCGGTGTTGGTACGTGGATAATTAATTTGCTTAGCCCGAAGGATCTATTAAACGGTGGCCGACAATTGACGGACGTAAAATGAAATAATAATACTAAGGCCTTTTACCATCTATAGTAGATGATTTATACAGCGTCAGGAGGTAACTTTTACCTTCACGAACGGGACGCTGTAGTGCACTATTTGCAACGGCCTTTAGATAGCCCGACTGTTTTTTGTGAATTATATTTGTATTAGTTGTAAGTTTATTTCTGTTATAAGATGTATCATTATTTGAGAGGATGTCAACCGTGCTTGGTGTTATTTTTAATTACTCGTTTAAAAAAGCTTGGAAAAAGTTACCTCGGTGACGTGGCGGGCGATTGCTCGGCAGAGACGCAAGAGGCGCGGGTTCGATTCCCGCTGCGGAAGAAATGTTTGCATGATCTGTAAATATTTCCTCCGGGTCTGGGTGTTGTGGTCAAAGTGTACAGATCATTAATAAAAATAAACACAACATAATGTTAGAGTTTTTATTGCAGCAGGAAAAGTGTTCGCGTGCTCTGCCAGTATTTCTTCCAGGTCTTGGTGTTCTGGTACTCGTAGTTTCTGATACCCACAACACAGGGAATCTTAGTGTGGGATCAGGACTATGTATGTGACTGTTGGGTGCTATTATTATTATTACGTTTGCCGAATTACGGTCATTATTTGACGGTAAACGATTCTTAGGCAGCTAAAGCTTTATCTCTGCCGCTAAAGTGGGTGGGGTGCGTCCATTTGTTCCATCAATTATTCGTTTAGCAACAATTTATCGCGGCGTGTGCGCTTGACCTTATTTATCTGAGTTAGACTGATTGTTTTGATGATTTGAATTAATTCGTCCTGTGCGGGGGTTTGTTTTAATTAGAATCGTGGAATTCATATATCATCATCATCATTTATCAACAGCACGTTTTTGCTCACCGCTGAAGGCTAACGCAAAGTGCTGAGAGCACTGGTGGTCTGGTTGGTAGTGACCCCGCCTTCCGATCCTAAGGTCGTGGGTTCAAATTCGGTCGTATACCAATGGATTTTTCTGTGCGAAAAATTTATGTGCGCTATTACCAGTACTCTCAAACGGTGAAGGAAAACATCGTGTGGAAACCCGCTGCTTAGTCAACGCCGCGCGTATTGACCATGTCTTTCCTGTGGATAAGGCCAACTAAGTTGAGAGGATGGAATAGGTGCTGGGCAAGCCTACTCCATCTTAATTCGTCCCGGGCACTGCAGTGTCACGTTTGTGAAGGTAAAAGTTGCCTCCTGACGCTGTATAAATAATCTACTATAGTATGGTAAAAGGCCTTAGTTTCATATGTTTTGGGCGATGGGCTGATCAACTGTCACCATGGTTCACCATATCCATCTTAGGAATTTAAATCAGAAGTGGCTGCAAGTTTTCTTATGTTTACTTCTGGCTCTGCCCACCCCATTAAAGACACAGGCGTTATAATATGTATGATATTAAATTAAAGCTTTACTTAATAACCCCAATATTCGCTATCATTATTTACTACGCGTCATTATACTCTGCGAGCCTAGCGAGTTCCGGCGGGCGCATTCGTCTGTGCACAAGATAACACAAATTGAACACTACTCGTCGTGTCAGTATCAAAGATTAAATTGCGTATAAAAAGGCCGTCTGGTGTCACAGTGTGGTTCAAAGATGAAAGTCCGTATAAATAAGGCCATCGGTGTCACAGTGTGGTATCAAATATTGACGTACGGATATAAAAGCACAGGTTTTTGAGCATATTAAGTTGCATGGCATGTGGGCTAGTAGCAGGGGCTAAAACGGACACTTTGAGCGATTCATCTATAACAATTAATTTTACTATTTTTATTGCAAATCCTATGTGATTCCTGTAATTTTCGTTAAATAGTCCGAGTTGTAGGTGAATTGTACGCAATTCGATTCAGCGGCAGATCTGATAAAGTGACCTTTTTAACCCACCTGATCAACTTTTTAACCTGGCCATTGGCTACGCCGTAGCACTGTAGCGCCGTAGCAGCGTAGCACTGCTCGTAGAGGCGGCCAACCGTTAAACTGAGTGTCGTAAATAACGCTCGGGCAACGATAAATGAATAATTAACGGACGTTAAACGCTTAACGGCGCCTGTAGCGGTTGATGCTTAGTTTTGATACTGTATCTTGATGGAGTTATTCGTCATTTTACGTATTTTATAGAACTTTGTGCTATGCAAGGAACTTGTGAAAAGTTTCACTCGCATAGTACCAAAGTAGACTATATGTTATGAACAAGCGCAAATTAAACGTAGATTTAAAACGAAATTAAAGAAATTCGACAAAATTTAAGAAATTGTCCTACAAATTTCAGTGATTACAGAAATTTTGAGTTTGAGTTTGGTAAAAGAATTTAAAGCAGTAACGGTAACCGCTTTCTATCAGGCGGACCGTATGCATGTGTGCCACCTTATAGCTCTAAAAAATTAAAATAAAAGTGCGCCTCAAAAGCTCCTTCCGTGCACTTTCCTTCACTGTTTGAGAGTACTGATAGGTATAGCGCATAAATTCACATAGAAAAATCCATTGGTTCACGGATTTGAACCCACAACCTTAGGATTGGAAGACTCCGCTCCCACTAGACCACCAGTGCTGTATTAATAAGTCGAAAAAAAGTTAACTTGAAATGCTATTTAAAAGTAGGTATTATGATAAACATATCGCGTGACAACAAATCAAAAGTAGTAAGAAGTAACAGTTCGCTTAATAAACAAAACCACTTGCGTTTTTGTCTGCGGTTGTTAGAAGCCGCACGGAATTTGAATATTGACTATAAAGCCAAAGGTATGAACTGTAAGCATTTAAACCAGATTTGTGCTCAGTTAGATCTACAAATATTTTTCATTTTATTTTATTGTTTTACGCAGTCGTATCTTTTTTTTATTTGAGAACATATCACACATCACTATCTAGCCCAAAACTAAGCAAAGCTTGTATTAAGGGAACCAGATGGCTGATATAATACTTATATACTTTTTTTTTTTTGTAAATACCTACTTATAATACATAATACTACAACACCCAGACCCGGAAGAAATATTTGCAGAGCATGCAAACATTTCTCCCGCAGCGGGAATCGAGCCCGCGCCTCTTGCGCTCAGCCAAGCACTCGCCCACCACGCCACCGAGGTCGTCAAAAATAGTTCTTTCGAACCAATGTGATGGAAGGACTTTCAATGCGCCTAAAAGTGTCTACTTCACGCGAGTGATGTCGCGGGGTTCGGCTAGTAATAAATAAAATGGTTTATGTTTGTTTGTTTTGTTTAAAAATTAAGCATATCCTGTATTTAGATACTTCACATCGTGTGTATCGTAAAACAAAATCACCCGCCCCGCGCCCTGTAAACTTCGTAAAGAGTGGTCTCATTTAAACGGTTTACCTGTAGGATACTCTACAGTTCGGTTCTCATTGCTCTTATGAAATGATATATTGAATTGAAAACGATGGCACTCGTAAATTACGAAAGTACGGTGTAATGTCGACGGTTTTTCAGAATTGGCAGCGAATCCAGCCTGGATCATGAATATTAAAATGTTTGATGGTATTATTCAGGAGGAAAACATTGATTTATAATATTCTTAGTGCCAAGAAACATCCTGAGGAGAGTTATGTATGTACTAGCTTCTGTCTGCGGCTTTTCTCGCATGCTACTTTAGTAACAAATATACAGAGAAGATGAGGAGTAATAGGTTAGCGTGGTATAACATCATCATGATCATCATCTTCCTGCCCTTATCTCTTCCTTCTCTATGTGGGGTCGGCACAGCATAATCCTTGGATCATGCTGTAAGAGTTTTGACTAAGGTGTTTTATGACTGGCCGCCTACCTGTCGTTAACCCTCCTTGGGAATAGTTGCTTATTGTATCTCATCATGTTGGAGGATACTATCCCTTAGTCGACTTTTACGACATGCTCGGGGAGAGAAGCAGCTGGACGCATTCTATGTTTTTTCTTTACTCCCAGTCCAGCAGAGAAGTTAGCAGGTATATATGAGCATGTTATGTGGAGAGAAGAAAGTCAAGAAATGCCAAAGAGAAGAAGCGTGGATCGTGTAAAAAGATCGAGTACTGATATGACGAGTGATAGATGATTTACGATAGAAACTTACCTAGTAGAATTAGAGCAGGAAATTGAATAATGATTATAAAGTAAAATTGAAATCAGAAGAAATTTATTCCTTAAAATCTCTAGGATCATTTGGACAGTTAAATCTACGTTGAATTTACGTCCAACACGGTCATGTGCTAGCCTAATGCATCTCCGGCCCACGAACTTGACTATTTCGTATACTTTACTACAAAATAGATACACAAAATAATTATGAAAATAGTCGAGATCAGATCCTCCTACTTTTTCTGAAGTCGGTTAAAGTACTAGTAATGCCAGCGTAATTAAGTAGTAAAATAATGTTTTTTTATTAATTACCCTAATAATGTAACCTTGAAACATCGTAAATTGAACCAGTTTTTAGTATTTTATTTTTAGTTACCTTAAAACTTCCTTCTAAGTTCTAGCGAAGGAATCTTAACTACTTATCAAAAATCCGAAAGAATACCGTTGATGTAATTTGCATTTTTCCACGTCTCATTTTTATGCAAAGAAGGACACCATGTCTCAAGTATAACGTATTCAATTTTGAGTCTTACGATCTGTTTAAATAAAGTTGAAATTTTATTGAGATTTTTTATATCTGCAAAGAGGGCCCGAGGGTTTCCAGTCACGCAATGGGCTCAGGTCATATTTAGGTCAAAGTCTGCACGCAAAATACAAGGACTTAGGAGGAAAATCGTCTTGAAGTTTACCAATATGGTCGCCATATCACTTAAATGATCGTCAAATAATGCTACCACTGTATTTGTCTCACTAGTTCCTTCGAACCAGTGTGGTGAAGGGCTAAATTTCACTTGAAAATGGCTTCTTTCGTATCTTAAATATTTGTTTTTTTTTTTCATTGTAACACTGAATTATTATTTTTTTAATAAAAAGTCACCTCTGCTTGAATTTAAGACGAAGATAAATGCGAAAGTAACTCTGTCATTCTGTCTGTCTGTTACCTTTTCACGCCTTAACTGTTAAACAGGTTTTGATGAAATGTGACAAGCAGATAAATTGCATCTCGGAGAATGACATGGGTATTTTTTATTTAAAAAATACCTACTCATTGAAATTGTATTTTTTAAATTAGGTAGAAAAAGCTAGTGGCCAGTACCATGTTGCAGTAGAAACTTTTTGTCTTTTAACATTATAATATTAAAATAGGTTACCGACCAAGGAAGTTTTAAGTTCTTTTCTACCGAGGAGATTATAAGCAGTTTTATCTATTTATATTTAACCTTACTAAAACATTAATATGTATCCCACTGTTAAGTATACTTGGCAACAGCGCAAGTACAACAGTCGTAACTCCTGTTCACTGAATGGTCTCGATAAGCGAGCTGGAATCTATTACCCCAAGATAAATACACTATATTCACTATTTGTAGGCTGATCTATAGGGGAGAGCGCCATAAATCGTGCCCTGGCCGTGGGCATAGACAAAACACCAATTAATTCTGCCATTATACTAACGACGGGCTATTTGTTATGTAGGTATTGATGTAAATAGCGATCTTTGAGTTATTACGCTGATCTCAACGCTAGCACGCTGCCCTAAGGGTGTTCATACTGGCGACTTGCGAGCGTGTTTCCAGTGAAGCGACTTAAATGTGTTGTATACACTCGCAACAAAAACTACACTTTCGCAGCGAACACGTTCATAAACCGTCTCGAAAAATCGCCAGTGTGATAATGCTTTAAAAGCCAAAATACAAAACTGCGCACACCATATTATTAATGTTTATTTGGATAAAATGATTTGATGTGTTTCGACCCTAAATGAGTGAAGGAAACTATGATAACAACAAGTCAAAAAGCAAGGTCCAAACTTTGTCTATCGCACTAGTTGCGGCTACATATTTTTATCGTCAATACAAAAAGATTTATTCCTTTCAAATTTATCTAATAATATTATATTATTTTTTGTACAAAGAGGTTGGTGTACATACATACATACATAATATCACACCTGTATACCTATTATACCTAATGGGGTGGGCAAAGCCACACATAAATCATAAGAGAACTTGCGGCTACTTCTGATTCAAAGTCCCAAGATGGATATGGTGAACCATGGTGACAGGTGATCAGCCCATCGCCCATGTTATGTCGATGGTCCAACATGTTGGAGAAGATACTACTGCTTAGTCGACTTTTACGACATTATGTTGGTGTATGACGCGTCTATTTGTAAAACATCATGGAAGCTACTCGTGCGAATATGCGTCAAATCGCAAACTGATTTACTACGTAAGCCACGGACTGGGACAGCTACTATTTGATATTTCTGTAATGTCACGCGTCGCAACGCATTTACTTGTTATCACTCACGTAAGAAAGAGTAAGAGCTGTCGCACACTGGGCAGTGGCAATAACTAGTGGACGCAAGTGGTGGCCAAGCTGAGTCACCAGATGCGGTCAACATTTTTGTAAACTCTAATGGCTCCAAGTATCAACTTTTTCGTGCATTGAGCTCGATATTCACCAAGAAATAAGTATTTGTTAGTAATCAAGCACGATCAAGACGCAATTTTCAGAATGTATATGGCCCGTCATACTGAAATGAAAACTGATGTCATAATTATAGCCTATATTACTTTTATCGCTTATATTACTATATAGCCTATATTACTTTAGACCTTTTTGATTGAGCATTGAAGTTGTGCGCAGTTATAATTGGGATAGGTGACCACAAGTGGTATTACGAGCTGAGTGCTTCCATGCTTCGGAGGGCACGTTAAATTTTTGGTCCCGGCTATTAAGTCGTTAAGCCATGGCGGAGGCCTTTAGGCGGGCTAAAAACTCCTTCACAAAAGTTGGCCACTTACTTACTTACACCTTGCTTGCAAAAATCTGTCCAGATGAGAAGATAAAGAAGCTACGCGGAACATATGAATATTCCCTCGTATATACATATACAAACAAATATATACGACAAACACGGTCATTCTTAGCAACCACTGACCACCGCACCTTGTGGCTCGCAACCGGACACTTGAACACTCAATTTGCGTTTATACCATGCAACATTATGTATGAAAAATTAACGCAACTTGTGGCGACCAGTAGTGGCTTTCCTGTGGCCGTCACTAGCCTAGTGTGCGGCATACCTAAGAAGAGATAAGATTGGGGTCTACTAAATTATTGACCGAACTACAAAACTTGGTTGACCTTTCTTACTGTCCCAAAAGGAAACAGGCATCTAGGTACTTTTACGATGATTAAATCAGAAATCGGATCAGTTTTTCCAGATTCTCCCAAGAAAATAGATTTAGGTAGTCTAGTTTTGAGCGCTACCATCTGCTCATTATGACGTCGTAGAGGTGTAGGAAGAAGAAAAATGAATGAATGAATGAATTTTCATTTTCAACATAAAAAATATATAATTAAAAACGTTAAAAAAAAGGGTACCATTGGCGGTCTTATCGCTTAAGAGCGATCTCTTCCAGACAACCATGAAAAACTTCATGGCTCCGTAGCATCAGACAATGGACTGGTATTAAGAAGATGGAACAACTATTCAGGCTAGCACTAAGAAAATTTTAAAAAGGTGACTGCCAACCTGCAGTAATGGAGAGACACTGCAAGAACAAGAAGTTTTGGCTACTCTGTCCGACTGGAAGTAAAGAGAAAGATTAAAAACTCAACCCCCAAAGGGGTGAAAAGGGGTGAAAACGTTTGTTCTACTATAAACATCGAACGCTACCTTGTATTCATGTTCACGACTTGATTTCATTTCGTCGTGTCATAATGACAATGCACTCACAGGCATTTTATTAAAGAGTTGTTTTAATTAATTACGGGTTGTAGTGTGGAGTTGAAAGGTGAGTGAGGGCGGGCGGCCACGCGATCATAATTTATTTCGTGCTTAAACGTCGATACCCACTACCCCGGTCTGCACTAAAACGTTCTGCGTAAGTGCCAGGTAGTCTGCACCTTGCGTCGACGACATTGAAAAATTGCACTAGAGCTCTGGTCTAGTGGTAGTGAACTTGCCTTTCAATCCTAAGGTCGTGGGTTTTTATCCGGTCGTACAACAATGGATTTTTTGTAAAAAATATGTATAACTCTCTTATATCAGATCTTGTAGGTATATCTTGTAGGTAACTCTCAAACGTCGTGAGGAAACCGGCATGTCTTAGAAAAAAATAAAACATGTGTCGAGTGCACGAAAGGAGACTCTTTAAGACGCACTTTAATCCTTTCACCACACTGGTTCAAATGAGCTAGTGACACAACTAGACCAGAAATATCATAAATTCTACCACTGCAGTTTTCGTCTATACAGAGTAGTAGGTCCAGTGTTGTTCCGTAGCGATCTAGTGGAACATGTTTATTGTTAACTGGCTGCCCCCCCGTGGCTTCGCTCGCATTTTACCCGGATAAAAAATAGCCTATAATGTTAATCCAGTACATTAACTATGTACATTTCAAGTTTCATTCAAATCCGTTCAGCCGTTTAGGCATAATTGAGGCACAAACATCCAAAAATCCTCACAAACTTTCGCATTTATAAGTAAGAAGTAAGATGCAATGGTTACGAACGGTTATAATGTGTAGAGAGCTTTATAAATTTATTTCATGCTAAAATCCATTAACGGCGTACTTTGTTAATGGTTATCATGGCATCTAGTTTGCGAGTACGTTATTTAATTACACCGTTGTTTTGCATATCAAATTCATGTTCGGAATGGTGTCGAAAAACGGGTGAACTTTGTGCTTAACTAACTTCCGCTGGCAGCTTCGCTCACGTTATGTTATCGCTGAAAGCACCTTTTGAGAAATAAATATTAATGAATAATAAATATTAAATATAATAATATTATAAATGCGAAAGTTTGTGAGGATGTTTGGATGTTTGTGCCTTAATCACGCCTAAGCGGCTGAACGGATTTGATTGAAACTTGGAATATACATACCTAGTGCATGTGCTGGATTAACATATAGGCTATTTTTTATCTGAGTACCACGCGAGCGAAGCCGCAGGAGGCAGCTAGTAATAAATATTTGTGAACAAAAAAGTAAACTATGAGCAGAACAAGTAACTGTCACTGACAATTACTGACGTTAATCAAAAATATTCTTACTGGCCAGTGTGTTGTTCCTTTGGTTGGAATCGAATTAAAAAAAAAAAAGAAAATTAATGATCTGTGGTATAAAAAATATGACGGCAAGAAAGATTTTGGGAAGTGTCCGCTTGAGATGTGGAAAATGTTTGCAAATTGAAATAAATTAAGAAATCAGTGAGAAATTACTATTTGAGATCATATTTAAATATTTTTATAACGGATTCCTCTAACGGAAAACAGAAAAGGTACCTACGCGGTTAGAAACACGTTATAAACTTAAATTACATTATCAAACTGCAAAAGTTTATCATGCATATGAAATTATATCTTAAAGGACTTTAATTTTCACAACAACAAAATCCAATCAAGAATCCAGCATCAAGCAACCAATCAAGAGTTGAAACTATCAGCAAGTTCGGAACGATTCAATAGAGAACAATGAAACCGCGACCGCTCAATGAATGGAATTAAATAGTTTGAGCAAAACTAGCATTCTACCTGACTCGAGTTTAAGTTGAAACACAATTAAACATTTCCACTGGCCAGTGAGTGCTGCCTTGCTAAAGCTTCGTTCACTTTGGAGACCTTATGCAGTTTATTAATACTAGCTCCTAGCGGCTTCGTGTATTTTTTGAGAGCACTGGTGGTCTATTTGGTAGTGAACCCGCCTTCCGATCCTTAGGATGTGGTGGCATTTCGAGCTAAGCGCTTCCGTGCTTCGGAGGGCACGTTAAATTGTCGGTCCCGTCTTTTAAGTCGTTAAGCAATGACGGAGGCCTTGAGACGACCTAAAAACTCCGTCACAAGAGTTGGCCACTAGCTCATACGAACTTACTTACTTTACTGTAAGTGACTGTTTTTTGTATTTGTATTCATTTTTCTGGAACACTCTGTCGATGCTAAATCAGTCCAACTCTTTCAATTGATGATTACAATAATTTGAGGTCTTCGCAAGTGTTCAATTTATGAAACTTGGTTGTAACAGGAGATCATGTGTTTATTACGTCTTTGCCGTCTGTTTTCTCTGTAGTCAATAACTAATTCATGATTTCGTCTTCACTGAACACAAAAAAAATACGCTACAATGCAAACACAGCTTAATACCCTCGAAGAGATGGAAAGAAAATAGCCTTTTCTCACTTATTCCGCTCTATAATAGCCGCTAAGTTGCCGCCAACCAACTTTATTCTTCCAATTGACGAGTTTACTTTATCTTTGTTCTGGAATACTTCGCTGTATTCAAGTTAAACGTTTTCTTGTGTATCTAGTAATATTTTTTATTTTCAATTTCCTTTATATGTTTACCTGACTACGAAGGAGAGCAATTTGTTTAAGAAATGTATATATTCCTTTGGCTGAAGTTATAGTCCAAACGGCTGGGATTTTGTCAAATAAGGTGTCGTTGACGAAAGTGTCAGACATTGGTCATAGGCATCATCATCATCATCATCATCTTCCTGCCCTTATCCCACTCTATGTGGGGTCGCTACAGTAGTAGTAAGAGTACATGTAGTAGTAAGAGAGTTTTGGCTAAGGTGTTTTATGACAGGCCGCCTGCCTGACGTCAACCCTCCTTAGGAATACTTGTTTATTGTATCTCATCATGTTGGAGAGGATACTATCCCTTAGGCATATGATGGGGAATGGTGGCCAAGAGACTTGCGGCGGCCTCAAAGGAGACCGTCTGACCAATGGTCCGACGACATGTGACCTTTGGAGCAGTGGATCCGGCTGGCACAAGACCGCCAGGAGTGTCATGATAAAGAAAGGGCCTTTGCCCAGCAGTGAATGTCTGTATAGATAGATATGTAGAGCACTGGTTGTCTAATTGGTAGTGACCCCGCCTTCCGATCCTAAGGTCGTGGGTTCAAATCCGGTCGTGTACCAATGGATTTTTCTGTGCGAAAAAATTATGTGCGCTGTACAACGGTGAAGGAAACCATCGTGTGGAAACCCGCGGCTTAGCCAGCACCACAAGTATTGACCATATCTTTCCTGTGGAAAAGGCTGACTAAGCTGAATGGATGGAATAGGTGCTGGGCAAGTAAGCTTGCCCAGCACCTATTCCATCCATTCCTTCTTAATCCTTCTTAATTAGTCCCGGGCTACAGCGTCCCGTTTGTGAAGGTAAAAAGTTGCCTCCTGATGCTGTATAAATCATCTACTAGATGGTAAAACGCCTTAGTGGATAGAGATAATGGTAGGGAATGAACTTTTTATTGTTCTGTCTGTCACTGGTCCAAGGTGAGTAAAAAAGGCCAGTTCGGAAAGTCCCCAGACCGTGACCGTCGCCGTCTTAGCACCGTTACAACTTCGCACATAAACATTAACGGGGTAGGTACCGCCCGACGACCATGGTACAAGTGATACCGACCAAGTTATAATAATCTTATCTTACTTATATTATAAATGCAAAAGATTGTGAGGATGTTTGGATGTTTGTCGACCTCGACGACGACCTCGGTGGCATCGTGGGCGAGTGGTTGGCTGAGACGCAAGAGATGCGGTTTCGATTCCCGCTACGGGAGAAATGTTTGTATGTTCTGCAAATATTTCTACCGGGTCTGGATGTTGTAGTATTATGTATTATAAGTATGTAAGTAAGCTTACATTGCAAACACTGGCTGAACCCTAAGAGATAGATCAAAATAATTTACTACAGTATTGTACGCCTTAAAAAAGTCCACGATGGTATATGTCTATCCCCGTGCGAAGCCGGGGCGGGTCGCTAGATTTAAATAAAATATACAGTGAGTAATATAGGAACAAAGCACTAGGTGCCATCTCAAGTCAAACTGCGTCTGATACCTTGATCCTGAAACATTTTCAAAGGAGTCTTAGAACTAATTTCTCACCTGCGAAATAATAAGAGGCAAGGCTTATCACAATCCCACTGCAATAACTACCCACTTAACATTTAGCTGTCTAGACAATCTATACATATATATCTTACTTATATTATAAAATTGAAAAGCTTTAGTTTACTTGAAATTATTGGCGTAAAGCTCAAAACGCAACGATAACGCGTGCTAACTTTACCTGTGCTGTCATCTAATATACTCGTATGTATAGATATATTATATTGACGGCCTCGGTGGCGCGGCGGGCGAGTGCTCGGCTGAGACGCAAGAGGCGCGGGTTCGATTCCCGCTGCGGGAGAAATGTTTGCATGTTCTGCAAATATTTCTTCCGAGTCTGGGTATTGTGGTACCATGGTTCTCGTAGTTTCTGATACCCACGATACAGGAAATCCTAGTGTGGAGACAGAATTACATATGAAATAAACATTGCACCAAGCTTATAACTTGCACCAAATTTGGTGAGACCGTTTTTACACCGAGGACTTTTAACTAAAAACTAAAGTTTAAAAATTACAGGTAAACTTACAAAAAACTATGCAGTATGTATTAGAACTATCGACTTCTGAGAAGAAAGATTTATGGCTTCCAAATATAAAAAAGCATTCCTACTGCTTTTAAATCAAGTTTTATTTAGGTAATACTAGCTTATTATAGATTATTGATACAAAAGTTAGCATTATGTTCTTTTCCAGAATGCAATCTGTTCCCTAGCAAAATTTTACTGTAATTTGTTCGACTGTTTATGCATGACACAGACAGACAGCCAATTTATATGTATGGAAGCATAGATATGGCATCGAGGCATTTCTCATAACTTGCACCAAACATTACCAAGACTGTTTCTTGGAACGAAGATTTTTATACCGGAGTCGCGCTTCGTTTATTGCTTAAATAAGTAATTTTGTAGCAAGAATCTACATAATGTGAAGAGAAAAAAACAAGTTGTTTACTTGCCCCTCCTTCAGACCTCCGAGTTTCTAATGCAAACATTTGTAAGAAGGCTTAGGGAATAAATTCTGATAAGATGTGTTTTGACATAACATTGGCTCCGTGACTACAAGCTAAAGGCTAATTGAATTTATGAACGAAATGTAAAAGAAAAACAAAGTTTGTTTACATTGTACAATCACAAGATTCAAGATGTCCAAAATCCTTTGAAAACTGTCTGTGTACATTGAATTATGTTTAAAAAGCAGTCTATGGTCATTGTTCCAAGAATATTTTAAGTCATAAACTTCTTTTCATAAACTTTATTTTTACATAAACTTCTTTTAGGGCCTTATTTTTTATTTACTTTTGACGTGACGGTAACTGTCCGATTATGAAACGGGAGCAGAGAATCTTATTGTATTTTAGAAATTTGGATGAAGCGAGAGTAGTATATGTAAGGACCGTAGCAAATGGAGATCCGTGGTCTTTGCCTACCCCTATGGGAAAGAGGCGTATGTACGTAGAAACGGGTACCTACGTAGATTGAACATAATTTTGCTCTCAACAATATTGAGGTAGCTACAACTCGACTACGACACCTTGATCTACCACGTTTGTCCCTCGACGCATTTTACCTGTGAGGTACCTACGTAAGTTTATAGTCCGAGATATCTTGAGAGTTTCTTCATTTCAAATTTAAAAATACTTTATTATAAATGCGAAAGTTTGTGAGGATGTTTGGATGTTTGTGCCTCAATTATGCCTAAACGGCTGAACGGATTTGAATGAAACTTGGAATATACATAGTACATGTACTAGATTAACATATAGGCTATTTTTTATCCGGGTACCACGCGAGCGAAGCCGCGGGTGGCAACTAGTTTAAAAATAATTTATTGTTGAACTTAAGGGTTTCATGAAATTGTTGAGACGGTTTTAGTTAGCACAGAATCGGAAAGAATGACTTGCTGAGGCGAAGCCCTATAGTAATAATAATAATAACACCAATAATAATAAATAACACCCAACAGTCACATACAATAGTCCTGACCCCACACTAGGATACCCTGTGTCGTGGGTATCAGAAACTACGAGTACCATGGTACCACAACACCCAGATCCGGAAGAAATATTTGCAGAACATGTAAACATTTCTTCCGCAGCGGGAATCGAACCCGCGCCTCTTGCGTCTCTGCCGAGCAATCGCTCGCCACGCCACCGAGGCCGTCAAATAATAAATGTGGGATGTTGATTCGACGATCATTGTCCTCATAGTCGTCAAGCCAAATGGCCTTATAGCGCAGATCCTCGATCAACAACTTAAGAGGCTCTTGCTAGGTGATTGGGTAATCCTTGACACGGCACGTATTGTAAGGAGGTTCCTCACTCTGCAGCCCTAACCACCGCCAGCTTGAGTCCTACCCTGTGACTGCAGCACCCTAGTTTTTAAATATTAAATGTAAAAAAAATTAAGTTAAAAAAATTCATGAATACTTTGACAATAGTAAAACTTTATTTCAGACACGTGTCCATAAAAAAATAAAACAAATACATTAAAATGAAAAAAACATGGTTAGGTACAAAAAAGTTTGGAACATAAATCTAACATGAATATTTTGATCAAATTAAAATATTCTAAAAGTAAATTAAAAGTTATTTAACAGAATCAAATTTTTTAACGAAAATTTTAAGAAAGCTGGGACTTTTCCTTATCCGACCGAGTAAATAAACTATCTGTTTCCGAATAATCGCATGAAAACCATATATCTACCTGACGTAGTACAGTACCTTGGTAGTCCCAACAGCTCTTCCAAAATATAGTTGTACATACGTAGAGCGCTAAACGATGCCTATGTCCAGCAGTGGGTGTGAATGATGACGATAATTATGGGTCTTTATACATTCTATAGAGCATACAGTTTGCCGATTCGCTATCTCCAAAAACTCTTTTAAAACTAATCCAACCTAAACCAGTATGACGTCAGAAAATGACCGCCAGCTCCGGGACTAAGGTTTAGTGCTTTCCGCCCGTTAATCCTCTCGATCCGTTGAACCGGCCTATGTCCCGCGTGACTCAGTAGCGATGCGCTGTGATACGCGAATGCCTTGATTGATCGCAGCTGTGTTTCACTCCATTTACTAGCATCTGCCTATTTTTCTTCTTGGACGATACCTGCCCAAATAAAAAATATAATTGTTGACATATTATACAACGCCATCTAGCCCCAAACTAAGCAAAGCTTGTATGGGAACCTGCTGATAGAATATTTATATACTTTTTTTTGTAAATACGTCGGTAATACATAATATTACAACACCCAGACCTGGGAGAAATATTTGCATAAACATGCAAACATTTCTCCAGCGGCGAGAATCGAAACGCCTCTTTCGTCTAAGCCGGGCACTCGCGCGCCACACCACCGAGTTCGTCAATAAACATAATAATTATACTAGCGTGTTACCTACTGTCCTGCCCTTAGAATCTTCCAACAGAATCATCCTTACAAACTTTCGTTTCTATAATATTCTAGTTCCTACTAGTTGGACTAGAACATCCGAGCCATAAAAAAGTTCATCTGCCCGCTGCTTTCTCCAGGAATTGAATTTCCGGAATTCCTTTCATAGTTCTCTCCTACACTATAAGTGGAACATACTATCCAAGTTTTATGCTTTATCACTGACAATCAACGTAAAGCATAAAACTTGGATGGTATGTTGGACTGATTGACTAATCGGTCAGTCAGTCAGAAACGTAAGAGTTTTGTTTATGTAATAACTAGTTTTAACGCGCAGCTTTGCTCGCGTGTTGTAAAGTATGACACCACATGTTACCCCTTTTTGAAAATCAATTTCAAAAACTCTGAAACACTTTATTTTATATTTATAGTGTCTAGACCGAGTTTCTAGCAAATCGCACTACTTTTTCACCCCTTTAAGGGTTAAAATTTCGAAAAATCCCGCCTTATACGGTGCTTTTGCTGTATAAGGAAGGAAAAGAGGTGAATTAATGAGTTAATGGGTCGATAATGTTTTGCGAAAGAACGGACAAGATGGTGACTATAGCTGTTTACCTGCTAATTTATTCTGATGGTTGGAATAGGCACGCACTGCATAAACCATTTTACAGATACATTAAGTATGTGGACTAAAACTAAAGCCTTTTACCATCTATAGTAGATTATACAGCGCCAGGAGGTAACTTTTACTTTCACTAACGGGACCCTGTAGTGCCCGCGACGAATTAAGATGGAGTAGGCTTGCCCAGCACCTATTCCATCCTCTCAGCTTAGTCGGTCTTGTCCACAGGAAAGATATGTTCAATACGTGCGGAGCTGACTAAGCCGCGGGTTTCCTCACGATGTTTTCCTTCACCGCGGACTAATAGATGCGATACTCAGCATCTCTACTCCTCAGACAGGAAGAGCTCCGGCAAACAATACGACCGGCTATTAATACTACCATTATACTAACGAGCGCCCCTCGCGATTGTACAAAGAAAAAACTAGGATATTTCCCAACCCTCAGTACCGATGTTTGTATTGTGATTAAACGGGGGGATTGAGAGTACAGTCAGACAGAAAAATGGGGAGACGAGATCGGAGTACGTCCATTAAGCGAAACAAATTCATGAACGTGTCTTTTCCAAGTCACTTTTTTTTCTTTATTCTTTATATATTGTACATAATATAAAACACAGAAACACAGACATAAAGATGTTAGAGAATAACGGTTTGTTAACAAATATTAAAAGGCATAGCTTTTGTTATTCTGTTTTGATGCTATTTTAACTGTTCATATAGATAAATTGAGATTTTAAAACAATCAAATTTTTCACCACCACTACACAGAGGAACATACCCTCCAATACTCAAACGCGACTCAGAGTTGAGCACGTCTCAACTCACGGTTTTTTGACAGGTTCTGATGAAAATCTGTCAAAAAATTGAGACGTGCTCAACTTTGAGATGCGTTTGAGTATTTCGGGGGACTTATAGTTAAGGCTGTAATTGATTGTCAGTCAGTCAGTTAGTTCGTAACGTAAGAGTTTTATTTATATCTACAATTTTATATACATAAAACGCCTGTTTCCATAGGCAGAGATAACGAATCTCCATTTACTACGGTCCTTCTTTCGCTTCATTCAATAGTAGTAGTACAATAGTGCTTTTTGCTGTATAACTTGTAGGTTTTCTACGCGAGTCCCTACGCAAGGTCCCGTCGGCATACCCTTTGGCTTCCTTAATTAACGCCACTCTAATTAAAATACCATTCAGACGACTGCGAAGGCTTTATCGCTATAACATTCCATTTTATTCGTATCATTATAACTACTGGACTGGGAGTAAAAAAAAAACATAGAATGCATCCAGCTGCTTCTCGCCCCGAGCTTGTCGTAGAAATTGACTAACTCCCGAATACTCAAACGCATCTCAGAGTTGAGCACTTCTCAAGTGACGAGTTTTTGACAGATTTTCATCAAAAACTGTCAAAAAGCCGTGACTTGAGACGTGCTCAACTCTGAGTCGCGTTTGAGTGTTTGGGGGTAAGGGATAGTAATACTCTCTCAACATGATGGACCATCTATATGTGATGGGCTGATCACGTGACCATGGTTCACCATATCCATCCCGGGACTTTGAATCAGGATTGGCTGCGAGATTTCTTATGATTGCTTTTTACTCTGCCACCTCATGTTAGGATAAGGGCGTGATAGTACGCACTTCTACTCCTCTGACGACTTCGGTGAGTGTGCAGCTAAGATGCGAAAGTTTCAAGGTCGATTCCCGCTGCGGGAGAAACGTTTGTTCTGCAAATGTTACACGGCGTCTTGATTAAAGGGATTTGAATAGAACTTGAATTGTGCACAATTTACTGTATTCCGATAACGTGGAGGAACTAGTGAAACGCCCCTGGGCTTCATCAAGCTTCTTCTTAGAGTCTTCGTCCTCTAGGAATTAAATTTCTGGAATTCCCTTCCTAGTGCTTTTTATAGTAGATGATTTATACGGCGTCAGGAGGCAACTTTTACCTTTACGAAAGGGACGCTGTAGTGCCCGTGACGAATTAAGATGGAGTAGGCTTGCCCAGCACCTATTCCATCCTGTCAGCTTAGTCGGCCTTGTCCACAGGTGAATACGTGCGGAGCTGACTAAGCCGCGGGTTTCCTCACGATTTTTCTTAGTGCACCCCTATACTTTAAGAGGAATATATCTTCCTAGGTAAATTGAACTTCTGTGTGTTGATTGTTCAGACAGTCAGTAACGTAAGAGCTTTATTCACATAAATATAATAACATATTTTAAGTAAGTAACCAAGATTCACAAGGAGGGTTGGCGTCAGGCAGGCGGCCGGTCATAAAACACCTTAGCCAAAACTCTTACAGCATGATCATAAGGATCTTATCCAAGGATCATGCTGTGCCGACCCCACATAGAGTGGGATAAGGGCAGGAAGATGATGATGATGAATAACATATTTTACCCAATGATAAAATATGGGAAAAATGTAATCACACAAAAAGTGTTCAGAAAATCGAACAACTCGATACAATGTTGAATTAAATTAGGACGATGTACTCATATTGTAGACGGGTCGAGCTCTCCAACTTATCGTCTGAATATTCATCGAAACTTTATCAATTTTCGGGTGTGGAACGCCCGCGGCGCTGCCTTCCAATCAATTACCTCAGTTTTGGGGTTGCCAACTCCAATTCGCATAAATCAATATTGCCAACTTTTGATAACGTATGTTATGAATGTCGTATGTTTGAATAGGTTTTCTATTTTTATACAGTTCGGGGTTCTATTCATAGTTTGAAGGCCGCAGTGATATTTTTATCTCCGCCCACTAAGCGGACAGACACCGAACCGCCACAAAAAAAATATCAAAATATCTTGTGAATCAATTTCTTTTAAGTATCTATTTTTAATTAATTTTATTCTTATATACGCCTAATTAAATGTGGTTTGCACCTATAACTGAGGTGGCACTTAATTTTAATTTAATTTAGTCATATTGCATGTAATGGTGTTCACTTTGTTGGTGCAACTAAATAAATAAATAAATCTCTAAGGCACACTTTAATTCTTTCACCATAATGGTTCTAAAACCAGTGGCACGAGTGGTAGTGGTATTGCGCTTTTAGATAACATTTATTAACAAATATATACAAATACATTTATTGCCAAAAAGAGAACATACATAACAGAGTAAACAAAAATTAAAATAAAAAAGTCGGCAAATGGACTAAAATCAGCGTTATTTCGCGCACATTGTACGCAGTGCTGGTTTTCAGTCTAGCCCTGTGTTCGAGCTAAGGTGGTTATCGAAGTACAGATAGTATTAAAGCAGGTCTACATTACAATTTAGTTAAACTTAAGTATTAACACTTAAGGTTTAACTTGGCTTTATATATGTTTTTTTACAAAATCTCTCTAAAGCACCTTAGTTCTTCTTTTATTACCGCTTGTAAAGATTTCTAAACAGTCTCTGCATGCCTTATTAATTTGTTTTTTTTTTACGACGGGAATCCATACTGAATTATTTTCGCAACAAAATATTGTTACTAAGGAAATAAGAATTCAATTTTAGCTTGTGTATGTAATCTCGAACCTAATAATAAATATTCGAGGTCATTTTTACTCAGCGCCATCTAGCCCCAAATCACAGAATAAATGCGCCCAAACTAAGCAAAGCTTGTACTATGGGAGCCAGATGGCTGATAGAATACTTATATACCTTTTTATAACATACTTATAAGTATTACAATATCCAGACTCGGAAGAAATATTTGCAGAACATGCAAACATTTGAACATGCAAACATTTCTCCCTTATCGGGAATCGTACCAGCATCTCTCGCGTCTCAGCTCGCCATGCCACCGAGGTCGTCAAACAAATACTTACAGGGTAAGTTTTAATAAGATTCCCCTGGGTTAAGAGTTTGTTTGCTCGAGCCGTTTCTGCTGTATTTATTGTATGAAGTTAATATCAGTGCTGGAGAGGTAGCAATTCCTTTTATTGGTTCTTGAGCTGTGTTAGTTCTGCGAATGGAATTTATTTTTCTGTATCATTTCATTGCGCTGTTGAGACGGTATTGTCCGTGTGTGGAAGAAATGAACACTCAATAAATAAATAAATAACACCCAACAGTCACATACGTAGTCCTGACCCCACACTAGGATTCCCTGTGTCGTGGGTATCAGAAACTGCGAGTACCATGGTACCACAACACCCAGACCCGGAAGAAATATTTACAGATCATGCAAACATTTCTTCCGCAGCGGGAATCGAACCCGCGCCTCTTGCGTCTCTGCCGAGCAATCGCCCGCCACGCCACCGAGGCCGTCGACCGTCGATCAATGTATTGATGAAAAAATTAAAGGCCCAGAAGGTGACCGCGCTGATTTCAGTTTTGACCCCCAATTCCTCATCCCATCTATACCGATTTTTTTTTCTGATACAATGAAATGATCCTTAGAAGTATCTTGTGAGCTATTTTTCCCCCCTAGGTAGGAAAGGATGCTACACAAAAATATAAAGATTAAAGTGTTGATTATCAAGTGTTTATTACAGGAATTTTATTACCAGAAAAAGAAGAAAAATTATCGAAAGGTTTTACAGTTCTTTTTTTTAGCCGCATCTATTACACATCTACTACACAGTTCTAGTTACTATGAGTAAATAAATAAAAAAAATAAACTTATTGAAACGCTTACAATTCATAGACGAGACTAATACAAACTACAACGCTGCCATTCACAGTACATCCACCGTTCATCTACACAATACTACTGTAATTTACCTTCGTCGGTCAGCTCTGACATATCCCACGATCATAAAATTACACTCCAACACTTGGTTCATCACAACGGGTAAAAATTAAAATGTAAATTAACAATAAACGGGTTTAATGACCTGCCCTGATCTACTCTGCCTTGTAAATCAACCGGATGCCCACTTAGTCACGGCCTACTCAGGAGTATATCCAGTCCACCGCACCTCACCGCTGATTCAACGATCCACAAAAATAGAGTTTTTGGTTATATTTGGTTTGTTAAATTCCGAAATTGACGAAATTCGCGCGAGCGAACCTACAGGAACGCTCGATTTAACGAACCTATCAGACACACTCACTCGACTGACACCAGCCACCACAAGGTCACAAAAAGGCAGGGAAACGCCACACCAGGATTTTCGGTCTTGTCACAGCAGCACAGCAGGGGACGCTGGCGCTCTGGACCCTCGCCGACGGCAGCGTGCGCCAGAAGGCGGCAGGTAGCAAGGTTGCGACACGTGCTCGCCACGTGTTCGCGCCCGTACGGAGCACCTCTTTTCTGGAAATTTCATAGCCTGGCGTAAGCGAAAGTGCTCTTTAGCCTGCGAAGCGGGGTGCAACCTTAGCAAATCTGCCCTTGTGTATTCATGCACAGGGTTGAGGATGCCCCACGGGCTCCGCTCGGCAATCGAGGAAGACAAAATCAAAGATCAAAAGTTCAAGACTCTTACCAGAGGCACAAAGCTGATAATACGCACAAAACACGTGCGCCCGAAGGAATCACACGCGTGGGTTCTCCCGTGGATGATTCCCGCTACGCCAGACACAGAAGCCAGGATATAATTAGCCAGCAAATACAATTTTCATCAAAAGCTCCACGCCACGTTCTCAACATCGATCCGTCAAAAAGATCCTTGCCCTCTCGCTCTGACCGAGCGAGACGAAAGAACTCAAACGACATTGACAGTTCGATCCGTCTTGATAGGGACACTGACACTCACAAATCACCCGTGCCAAGCCAGAGTGTGACCAGCAAAAACCAAAATTATTACCTATCTCGCTGAACGGAACTTTCAAATAAAAAGGAGGGAAAAATCGAACGTTACAATCTACTCGTTGCTGAGTTGATTAAGATAAAAAAAAATTGCCAACAAATGCTTGGGCAAAAAATGTACTAAATGTACCAAAATTGTATTCACAAAAAAACAAATGGTTTCTAAGACACTTTTCCTGTATCTCTTCTATCCCAATTAAAAAAACACTGTAATAGTATATAGCTTAATATGTTTTTCTTGCACCAAGTCACATCATTTGATACTTCATTTATAAAAATTTGACCAGTAATTAAGAATGTACAATGAAACAGATGAACATAATTTCTGAACATACATACCTACACATATCACCCTCGTTTTTATCCTTGTAAAAAGGGATGGAAACTTAATTTTAACTATCGAAGCGTACAGCATACATAGCAGGGTTAGACTTTGTTTTATGTGGATATACTAAATACTAGGAAACAAATAAAACCGTTAAGTAAATCCTTCTGGAAGCTATTCGCCAATTCTCGGTATCTCGAAAAGTACTCAAAGAAAAACAGTTTTCCGCAGTTTATCACAGGCTGCGAACAATGCCTCTTAAGGTGACGTTTTTATAAGAGCCCTAACTTTTCCCGTTTGATCTGGTCGGCAATTTGGGAGTTTACCCACAAATCATTGAACGAATTACCCTGATGCTTGTTGGACTTTCCGATTCTGTTGCAAATTTCGCCCGTGAAATCAATAGTTCTTTCAAAAACAATAATTTCTCATTTGACTCTTACGTTTACTGGAAGTTTTGGGAAGCTTATGACATAAAATTAAATGAATGAAACTCATTGGCTAAACTTTTTTTTCTGGACGTTTTGTATTTTTTTATCTTTTGTAGACAAAAGTTAGTTTGAAAGTTTTTCTATCTTTTTATTTGTAACGCAAAGACTGTTTACCAATCTAAATCCGTATTAAGAAAAATTGAAGGAAAAGTTTATCTTGTACCAAAAATTTATCAAAAAAAATCATCTTCCTGCCCTCATCCCACTCTTAGGTAGGATATTAGGAAGGAAATTCAATCTGCAAAAATGTATTATAACAAATTATGGATCTTTTTGTTGTCCAATTTTTTATTTTTATGTCAAAAAAATCAGTATTCACTCCAAACATGCTGGTAGGCAGTGTCAGATATCAATAGATTTTGTATAAACCATAATATTAAAAGCCAAGTTACTTTAATATGTAAAACAAGCTAAAATAAATTATTTTACCGAAATAAATGGCGACGACCTCGGTGGCGTGGCGGACGTATGCTCAGCTGAGACGCAAAAGGCACGGGTTCGATTTTCGCTATGGGAGAAATATTTATATGACATGTACTGCAAATATTTCTTCCCGGCTAGGTGTTGTAGTAATAATAATTATGGCATTATAAGTATATATTTACAAAAAAATGCAGGTATATAAGTATTTTATGAGCCATCTAGTGCCCATAGTACAAGCTTTGCTTAATTTGGGGCTAGATGGCGCTGTGTGAAATGTAAAAAAAAATACAAACTAGTACAATACACTTATGGCCAGCTCAGTACACTAGCGACCACAAGTGCTAAAGCTCTGATCCAACTCTCCCGGCAAGCCGGATTCAACTGTTAGCCAGCAACCAAACACGAATTAGCTGTAACCACAGTATAATTATACTTGGTCAGATTCCCCGGCTTTATGTGCTCTGGTGTAATTTCGTGATACTGTAAATACATGAAGGAACATCATCATCATCAGCCGAAATTGTGTTATTCCAGGTCATAACTATACTTCAGTCAAGCTGTAGATACAATTTATGTAAACAAACCTCCCGTACTTAACCTAAAACTTACTTTTTAATTACATGTTTAAGGAACTTTTAAGTAGTACTAATAGTTTAAGTGTGAAAACTTAATATCTTGTGAGGTTTATTCACCTAAAACTAAAGTAATTTCATCGTAATAATGAAAAATACGTGACGATTTGTTTGTATAAATTGTACCTCTGGTTTGGCATAGGTAGGTAGGTATGTGTATTCTAAATTTCAGTAAAATCCGTTCATTACTGCGTGTGTGTGTGAGTTTGTTACACACACAGTGGTAGTGGTCTTCCTTCCGATCCAAAGGTCGAGGGCTCAAATCCGGTCGTAGGTACACCAAAGAATTTTACTGTTCTAAAATTAAGTGCGCCATACCAGTACTCTCAAACAGTGAAGGAAAACATCGCGACGAAACCAGCATGAAAAAAAATTGTTCGTATCAAGTGCACGAAAGGAGCCTTTGAGGTGCACTTTAAATCCTCTCACCACACTGGTTCGAAAGAACTAGAGACACACTCGCCTCAAACACCTGTTTCGTTAATCTTCTTTCATTCGTCCTCTCTATATGACCAAACCATCTTAACATACCTTTCTCAATCCTCATCACTACATCTTCTTTCAATCCACATCGCTCCCTTATCACGCTTTTTATTACTCTTATCTCTCAGAGTCACTCCAAGATATATTTTTACTGCATTCACACTACTTTGATGTTTCTTCTGCCATACCCAACTTTCACTATGTATGGTATACTGAAACTCAAAAAAAGTAATTAATTAAAAAATACTGACTGACATACTGGAACTCAAAAAAAGTAATTAATTAAAAATACTGACTGACAGAACTAAAAGTTTGCGTTAGTTAGTCTTAAGATTTCAATGAACGATCCGTCGTACATTAGTAGAATTATAGGAACCGCACGTTAGTGGATAACGACCTCTATTGGTAACAAAACACCAAAGCCAGCTAAACCAATGTAAACCAAAGTAATAACGACAGTTTAGTTCAACACTTGTATCGCAAATCGTGACAATTTGCCTCCATACCATTATTTGTAGCAGTGTACAGTCGCGGACAGCAACATTGAGGGCACACTTATTCTTTTAATTATGTAAGAGAGCTCTCAGAAAGGAATTCCCGAAATTTAACTCCTAGGGAACGCAGTGGGAAGATTAATTTTGTATTAGCAAAAACTCAACGCGGACAAAGTTAAGGGGTGTTCCACTAGTATAGTCTTTTATATATCTGAGACCCGTTACCCATTATAAAATAGAAAAATAGAAACAATTTATTAAATGATCAAAATTGTTCACTAATATTTGAAGGTTTGCCTTGGCACTAAACAATTTTCAAGGCACATTTATTATTTTTTACATAACTAGACGAAAAGGTTTTTTTCAAAAACTCAAACTGCAAACAACTTTTGTTACTGACTGTACTAAGTTGTAGTTTTGTATTACAATGTAGTTGTAGTATAAATTGTAATGCAGTTAGTGGGTTCGCATCCGCATTGCAAATTACACTTGAATTGTTAAATAATTATTATTGTGTAGTTGTAAAGTTTTGGTTGTTTGTATACAAACTAGAATTCGTAATTTGGACAATAAATGGATAGTTGTAGACTCTTTATGTACATAAGCGCAGGCCCACTTACAAATTTCGTAGGCCATACTGTGAGTTTGCGCAAGATGCTACTACTGGACGTGTCACTAATTCTTCAAAAGGCTTCTTAAAGCCTCCGTCACAGGACTGACAATTTAACATGTCCTCCATAGCACGAAAGCGCTCAGCTCGTAATGCCACTTGCGGTCAACCATTCAAATTGTGACCGCGCACAACATTGCTTAACTTCAACAATCAATCAAGAACGTCTAAGCAAGCTACGCCACGAGCGCTTCAAGTTGGTTAAATTGTAGGACAACCGGAGGATTTTTTTTTTCACTTTAACATTTTTAAGAAAAAAGGACTTCCATTTCCTCGCAAAGCAATTAAAGAAAATACTATTTTTAAAACATGTTTTACTCGGAATCGAATCCACGAAACAGCGGACAACTCACACCCAATAAAGGTGAAATAGAACCTGTCATAATTCAATAAAAAATAAATAAAAAAAATCGTAAACTTTCCCTACGACCCGAGAGACTCATATTTCCTAGGAAATATCGATAAAGTCAGATCTGATGTTCCGAAAGTTATTTTGTTTCAAAGGCCCTTGCGTTCCAAGCCTAAGTAAGGTATCTGAGTAAATTCAATTCTGGCAAGTTCTATTTATTCAAGGAATTTGAGAGTTTAGACTGGAAATAATTAGAGATGAAAGATAGCTCTTGGAGTTTTTGAGAGTAGTGTTTGTTTTAAAGGCTGTACAATTGTTTGTTCGTGGTTAGTTTATCTAAAGAATTTTAATTTTTTTGCTTGAATAATATTGGTGCTGGCAATAAAAGCCGAGCCTTGCTTTTCTCTTTTCAAAATAGAGTGCTCTCACATCTAACGTTGTTATTTATACAACCATCTTGGATTTTAAAACACGAAGTAATTCTAATAATGCAATACTACTACTATTTGTGGCATTAGTTCATTAGAACCAGTGCGGTGAAAAGATTTAAAGTGCACCTCAAAGCCTCCTTTCCAATAATGCAGTTTGAGGACGCATGACGCTATTATTTGTTTTATTTTAATAAAATAAAATAGATATTTGTGGACATTTTACAGCGCCATCTTGCCCCAAACAAAGCAATGCTTGTACTATGGGAACCAGATGGCTAATAGAATATACTTTTTTTTTATACACATGCATAATAGTACAGCACCCAGACCTGGAAGAAATATTTGCGGAACATTTCTCCCGCAGTGGGAATCGAACCCGCGCGTTACTGCCGAGCACTTGCCTGCCACGCCACCGAGTTCGTCAATTAATAAAACGTCAGTATGAAAGCTTGTGCTCGAAAGAGTTTGTACAAACAATACATGACAGTCACCTTCATGTAAAACATGTTTCAATCAAATCAATGATCCTCAACAAAATAATGAACATTTCGCTTCCCAAAAATGTTTCTATTTTTAGAACGGACATCTGGTTATGAGCCTGTATATGTATAATTACAAATATCGCGCACATATGAGATCAAAGGAAAGCTGGAACGATACGCAATTATTTTGTCTTACTGTGATAAAATAAACTAGGCGTGTTACCATACAACTCCGAATTCGGAATACAACTACGCATTAAGTCATTTCCACTAGCTCTCAGTCCGAAATTCGTGAAAGTTTAAACAACACTAAAGTTTCAGTGTAGGTTTTTTATTACCCCTTTTTTATTTTGTTACCTCTTTTCTAAATTAGTTGTTTATTATTTTTAAGCAGGCTCGTATACTGAAAATATACTCAAACAAAATCTCAATTTAACCTTAGATATTAGATTGTTTATGTATCATCTATATGGGCGATGTGCTCATCACCTGGATCACTATAATCCATCTTGGGACTTTGAATCAGGAGTGGCTGCAAGTTTTGTTATGATTACTTGTGGCTCTGCCCTCTTCATCAAGCATACGGGCGTAATTATGTATGTATGTATCAACTATGTACATTTTTTTTTAATTATTGCGAATATTACAATTAAATCAGCTGAAAATTTTCCATCAATTCGGTAGGTATACGAACTATTCGATACTTTCAAAGTTTGCCTACTATTAGTACGCTTTAGCAACGTTGCGTTAATAGTACTACTAAAATAAGTTTGACAAATAGCAATAATTTTATCCATTCGGACTTTCGGATTTTCGGAATAATTAAAGCATTTTGTCTCCTCCCTAGTAGGTATATTCGGTATTCGAATCAAGGCAATTTTGTCGACGTAATTGGCTGCTGGATAATCAATGCGTGAAATAACACGCCTTGAAGGGACCGTTGCTATGAACTTGCTGAGGGCCTAGTCAAAGTGGAGATCGACACAATGTCGATCAATAAATATCACTAGTAGAAAAGTGTGCGAAAGTATGAGATTGAAAATGTCACGTGACTATTAAAAAGTCTATAATGTGTCAAATGCAAGAAAGGCCCACTTTAGCCTTTGAGGCCCACTTTAAATCCCTTCTCCACACTGGTTTGGAACACGATAGTAGTATTAGTACCGAACGACTAAAGCTGTGTAAATACAAACGTTCTTATTGTGTTACCAATAAAGACTAAATTTGCGTACCTAATATTCTATATGACAGTAAAAATAATGCGTATAGAAATCCCTTCGAAGCGATACTCCTATAGACTGTACTAAGCGATAGGCAGAGGCTCAAAAAATCATAAGAAAACTGACAGCCACTCCTGATTAAAAGTTGGATATGGTGAACCATGGTGACAGGTGTTCAGCCCATCGACCATATAGACCATATAGACGGTCCATCATATTGGAGAGGATACTATCCCTTAGTCAACTTTTACGATAAGCTCGGGGAGAGAAGCCGCTGGACGCATTCAATATTTTTTCCTTTCTCCCAGTCCACCAGTGAAGTATACAACATACATACATATATATACTCAAAAAACATTACTCTCCTTCGTAGTCGGGTAAAAAGCCTCAAAGCGAACAGCGTCGTGGCGTTCCAGAAGTTTATATCTGTTGATTACCTATAGGCTCATAAACTAGCGACAACACTTCGATCGTGACTCAGACTAGGCCCTTTGGAATATCGGGTTGCGAAATATTGGATTTAATTACATACTTGTTATTATAACGGCGTATGTTTATGTTTCCTGGTAGTTTTGTTGGGTTATTCAATAACCCAAACAAGATATAACCCAACAAATATAATTGTTTTTATAGGATTGGTTTTTTATATATTGTGTCTTTAGGTAATACATTTCTGATTAACATTAACATCTAAAGTCATTATCAACAAGAACATTAGCGTGGAATTTCGTTGGTTACCATGGTTACGAGAAAACACTAATATCTGTCAAGTTCTTTCGAATAAATAACTAAGAACTGTTTTGTACCTAGATGCGTTATTGGTATTTTGTTTTGGAAAGAGAGTATCTTAGCACTGAAGAAGAAGCGATTAATTAGTTATTCTTAAAAAAATAAATCAAACAAAGTGCTTAGAAAAAAGGTATCCAGCTTTACTTCTTGTAATTTACATTAGGCTTACAGTCACCGATTGTTGGTTTTTATGCCTTCAAACTGTTGTGTGAACACTCTATTCTCCAATTAAGAACATTACTATTTGTTCCGGCAAAAGCCACCCTACAACTGCCGCGCCGGGTGACAGGAAAACATGGCTTGTAGGAAATTGCATTTCCTTGAGCGCACGCGCCTCGGTGGGGAGGTGCCCTAATTCACTGAGTAATTGAAAGACGGGTTACTGCTGTTGTCTAGCAAATAGAATATTTCTCGGGCTTTTGGCTTACAGCTGCCTAACCGCATTTTTTATTTCGGGAGTGATTTAAAATCGATCTATTTAGTCGTGTCACCAATTCTTCGATCCAGTGTGGTGAAAGGATTTAAAGTGCGCCTCAAAGGCTCTCTTCGAACACTTAACTCGTATTTAGGAACTTTTAGGTTCTACGTTCTAACATGCCGGTTTCCTGACGATGTTTTCCTAAACCGTTTGAGAGTACTAGCGAGAGAGTATTAGCGCACGTAAATTTCGAACTGAAAAATCCATTTCTCCATACTACAACCAGACCCGGAAGAAATAGTTGCAGAAAGTACAACATTTCTACCGTAGCGGGAATCGAACCCGCGCCTCTTGCGTCTCAGACGAGCACTAGACCGCCACGCCACCGAGGTCGTCGATTGCCATTTATAAACCGTCAACCGCATTTCCGGGTGTCATAATTTTAGAAACACATTTTTACCATTATTTGTTGCGCCGTACAAACATGCAATAGATGGATAAACATAAATTTTACTACGATATATGCTTACTATTTCGGATTTCATTCGTGTTTGTCGTGAGTTCCTATTAATGCATAGGAATAGGTAGTTTTGCTCTTTACCTATAAAATACAGAATTGGATATGTTTAATGGCAAGAAGTTTTGATTTTTTTTCGTTATCAAAGAAACTTGTCATTTTTTAGCTCTTTCCGGCAACTACCAGGTTCAAGTAGATTTTTTACAGCATCTGCTAGAATATTCTAACAGGAAATTCCACTCATAATTATAAATTTGTAAATTGTTGTTTGGATCTTATTATTTAATCAGAATGTTCTCAACTGATAATAATTGTAGTGAAATAATATACAGGCTACGTTGTATCTAATATATAAGGCCTTTTACCGTCTATCTTACCAAGATGATTTATATAGCGTCAGGAGGCAACTTCTACCTTCACAAATAGGGATGCTGTTAGTGCCCGGGACGAATTAAGATGGAGTAGGCTTTCCCAGCACCTATTCCATCCTCTCAACTTAGTCGGCCTTGTCCTAAGAAAAGACATGGTCAATACGTGCGGAGATAACTAAGCAGCGGGTTTCCTCACGATGTTTTCCTTCACCCTTTGAACGAACTGGTACAGCGCACATACATTTATCGCACAGAAAAATCCATTGGTACACGACCGGATTTGAACCCACGACCTTAGGATCGGAAGGCGGAGTCACTACCAACCAGACCACCAGTGCTCTCAGCACTTCGCGTTAGCCTTCAACGGTGAGCAAAAACGTGCTGTTGATAAATGATGATGATGATATATGAATTCCACGATTCAATTAAAACAAACCCCCGCACAGGACGAAGTAATTCAAATCATCAAAACAATCAGCCTAACTCAGATAAATAAGGTCAAGCGCACACGCCGCGATAAATTGTTGCTAAACGAATAATTACGGGGTCACTACCAACTAGACCACCGGTGCTCTCATCTATTATATACTTAATACGTAATAGAGGTTCTATCCTTTACAAACCGCACTTCTATTACTAAAGAGACTTTTAAACTGGAGCCCCGGTAAGAGACGGCGCGCCGGAAACACGCTCAAACGAACTTCATCGCGTTAAGCTCGAAGGCGTTCATCCGTTTCTGTGAAATTGCTGTGACTCTCCAAATCCTAAACAGAGTAAATTTTCAAGGCGCTCATGAACTAGTAAAACTTGTTTGATGCGTAGAAGCGAGACAATGGTCGGTTGTAAACTTTTAGTCTTTGTTGTTATTGACACAATTTTGTTGGATGACACTGTTCTAAAATACAATGAAATAAAGGTTTTGAATCTTGGTAGCTTTTTACTATTCGTCACTGATTCTCTCAAACCAGTGTGGTATTAGAATTGGTGCGCCTCAACAAGGCTCTCTTTTTACCCGACTACGGCTAAGCAAAAAGAGGGTTATGATTTGCTTTTTATGCTGAACCTTCGAA
Source organism: Scotopteryx bipunctaria (assembly GCA_949320045.1). Classification (NCBI taxonomy): domain Eukaryota; kingdom Metazoa; phylum Arthropoda; class Insecta; order Lepidoptera; family Geometridae; genus Scotopteryx; species Scotopteryx bipunctaria. The sequence continues at coordinate 2,301,720 of OX439450.1, read as the reverse complement.
TTGATACAAAATTGAATTAGTCAAGTCAATTTATTTATTTGTTAACTTTATCCAGCATAATCGTGGGTACAGTAAGTTTATCCTTATTTGTAGTATCAACACTAGTATTCTATGATTATCGCTATTTTTCTTAAACTTAAATAAAACCTGTACCTATTTTGGAAAAATATAAATTCTGAAGGAGTTTCATATCTCCTTCATAATAGCAAATGTATTACCGCATTAGACGAAAGTTGACCGAAAATTAATGAAATTTGGTTGGAAGGTTTGCAAACTGTTTCGTAACTATTCTCCGTTGGCCACTTGGCTAACAAGGACTGAATTATGACGGCCAAACAATATTGTTTTCATAGCATTTGGAGTCCAGAACCGGACTGTCACCGTCACTAATCTGGAGCAAAAATCAAGATTTAATTCCTTTAAATTTCAATGAACGCATTTTAAAGTAGCAAGAAATTTGGTGCAAACACAGGCAATTATTTTCCATTACCCCACGCAATATCCTAACATGGCAACTATTCCGGGCCGAGCGCGGCTTCGATATTAAGGTACCCTATAAACAAACGGTATATTAGACTTTGCCGTATTATAGCGGCCCTATTTCCCGGTTAAACAAGACCGGGTTTACAGCACCACAGTCTTTTAAAGACAGTACAATCATTGCTATCTATATAACGAAACGTAAGGTTTTGATTTGCCTAATTGTAGAAATTTTACGGCACGATTACACCAAATTCGTCGTCGAACGTCGTTGACCGAACTCGACCGACTAAATGTCGATGGAATCGAATGGACGATGTTGGTTGCAGTACGCTATCTTTTAACATACATTTGATTAAATTGGCGGAGTTCAGCTGATGACGTCCGATCATACTTAGACCGATGACTAATTTGGTGTAGGTAATAAAAACAATAAATAAATATTTGTGGACAATTCAGACAGTGCCATGTTAGCCTAAAGTTAGCCTAAACTAAACAAAGGATGTCTATGGGCACTAGATGGGCTGATAGAATACTTATATACTTTTTGTAAATACATACTTATAATACATATTAAATAATACACATTACACTCAGACCCGGAAGAAATACTTGCAGAACATACAAACATTTCTCGAATAGTATAAACTGTGCTCAGTTTGGGGCTAGATGGCGCTGTGTGAAATGTCCACAAATATTTATTTTATTTTAAGATCTTTTATTTTATTCTCCTCAATCAATACACTTACGCCTACCCTTATCGTAAGAAGAATAATGGTGAAGCATCCTGACAGCAACAATATCGGCTCAGTGCCTTCAAATTTATACCACTAGGGCCTAAGTTTTCGAGGCAAATTTTGTTTCGTGTAGTGACCCAGCTGTTGATGCCGAGGTTACAACGTTGAGTTATGTACGTAGGGTATTGTATGTGTTTCGGCTAGGACGACGTTTGGCTGCACATGCTGAAAACTTGCCGGACGAAAATATAGTTAGCTCTTCTGCCGGGCCTGTGGGTGAAGAACTTCATCATCATTTCCCTGCCCTTGTCCCACTTTATGTGGGGTCGGCACAACATGTATTTCTCTTCCATTTCCCTCTGTCAGAAGTCATCTCCACGCTCACTCCTTTCTTACTCATGTCATCTTTCACACAGTCCATCCATCTTTTCTTTGGCCTACCTCTACCCACATATCCTTCCACATTCATATCTAACATTCTTCTCGTCACATGACATTCTTCCCTTCTCATGACATGTCCATACCACGCTAACCTATTGCTCCTCAACTTATCCGCCACCGGCGCTACTTTCAGACTTCCTCTTATATACTCATTCCTTACCTTATCCATTCTTGTTACCCCACACATCCATCTCAACATTCGCATCTCTGCTGCATGTACTCGCCTTTCATCCGACCCTTTGGTTGCCCAACATTCAGATCCATACAGTACGACAGGTCTTATGATTGTTTTGTAAATCTTCCCCTTAAGTTTAAGGGGCATTCGGGGATCACACGTTGTTCCTGAGACCTGTCGCCATTTCATCCATCCTGCATTTATTCTATTTTTTACATCTCTGTCAATCTCACCATCCTTTTGTACTACTGAACCGAGGTACCGGAAATCGGAACAGACTGGTAGGGATACACCATCTAAGGCAATAGGGGTGAAATTGGATGGACCACCGAAATCACAAAACAGATGCTCTGTTTTCGTTCTACTGATTTTCAGTCCGACACTCTCCAATTTCACCTGCCATTTTTCCAGTCTGCTCTGGACCTCGGTTGCGTCTTCTCCGACAAGGACAATGTCGTCGGCGAACAGCATACACCAGGGTGCCTCCTCCTGTATGTCCGATGTCAATGCATCCATTACCAGGAGGAACAAAAAAGGGCTTAAAGCCGATCCCTGGTGTAAGCCCACAGCCACATTGAACTTGTCAGAGACGCCAGCTTCGGACCGGACATGTGTACTGGCACCGCTGTACATGGCCCGAATCAGCTGCAGGTACTTCCCAGGCATACCTTTCTCTTTCATAGCCCACCACAGAACCTCACGGGGTACCCTATCATATGCCTTCTCTAGGTCAACGAATGCCATGTGCAAGTTCTTGTGAGCACGTCTGTATTTTTCACACAGTTGGCGAAGTGCGAATATGGCATCCGTTGTCCCGCGCCCAGGCATAAACCCGAATTGGCTCTGTGATACCTCACTCTCTTCTCTCATTCGTCTCGCTATCACTTTCTCCCAAATTTTCATACTGTGTGACATGAGCTTTATTCCTCGATAGTTGCTGCAGTCCTGTACATCACCCTTGTTCTTAAAGATAGGTACCAGCGAACTGGTGCACCACTCATCAGGGATCGCCTCTTCCTGCAACAACTTATTGAAGAACAAAGTCAGCCACTTCCATCCATCTACTTTCAGGAACTTCCATACTTCCACTGGTATACCATCCGGTCCCGTCGCTTTACCATTCTTCATATCTTGCACAGCTTTTCTGACTTCATCCATACTAATCTCTTTCACTACGCCCATATTTAATGGAACATTATCTAACACTCCACTCCAATCATTCTCCTCATTCATCAACTTTTTAAAATAAACTTTCCATCTTTCTTTTATCTCTTCATCATCTGTCAAAACCTTTCCTCCTTCATCTTTTATACATTTTACATGCATAATATCTTTCGCATTCTTCTCTCTTTCTTTCGCTATTCTGTACAAGTCTTTCTGGCCGTGGGGGCTTTCCAGAGAACTATACAGTTTATCCTGAATACTTGCCCTCGCCACAGCAACAGCTTTCTTAGCTTTCCTTTTACAATCCATATATACTTTCCTTTTGCTCTCTTTCTCGGCATCGTTTCCATCTTCCACCCTTTTCCATTCTTTAAAAACTTTCTTCTTTTCTTTCAGAACCATCTGTACATCCTCATTCCACCACCACGTATCCTTATCTATCTTTCCTTTACCTTTCGTTTCCCCAAACACACTTTTTGCCACACATCTAATACACGTCGCCATTTCATACCAACATTCATTCACTGATTTCATTGCCATATCCTCATCCATTTCTATCATTCTATCTATCACTCGTTTCTGAAACTCTAATGCATACTCACTTTTATTTAATAGGTGCCACTTGATTTTGGGTGGGGGCTTTGGCTTGCCTTTCGTTTGTTTGACTTTCACCAATAGTTCCAACAGTATAAGCCTGTGTTGAGAGACTAGACACTCGCCAGGTATAACTTTGCAGTCCTTGGCAGAACCTATCCTGTTTCTTCGGAGAAGAAAGTAATCTATTTGGGTTTTATGATTACCGCTTACATAGGTTATTAGGTGCTGGTCTCTCTTTTCAAAATACGTATTGGCTATGGCTAGGTCAAACGCTAAAGCAGCTTGCAACAATGCCTCCCCATCTTGGTTCCGATTCCCAAAACCCCATCCACCATGCACTCTTTCATAACCTCCATTCATTCGTCCCACATGCCCATTAAAATCTCCCCCTACATACAATTCCTCACATTCCGATATACCCATCACAGCCGCATCAAAATCCTCCCAAAATTTATCTTTCACTACATCATCACAACCAGTTTGCGGCGCATACACACTCATTACATTTAAAACTAAATTACCCAACAATATCTTAACAATTATCAATCTATCATTAATTCTCTTAACATCCGTCACACATTTTTTCAGCTCACCATCCAACACAACTCCCACACCGTTCCTTTTACCATCGCTTCCACAGTAATAAAATTTATATCCCATTCCAATCTCTCTCGCTTTCGATCCCTTCCACTTCGTTTCTTGCAAACATGCCACATTTATTCGTCTTCTTTCTAAGACATCCGCTAACTCTCTTCCTCTTCCAGTCATCGTTCCCACATTCCAACTCGCAATCCTCATTCTTACATCACGGACTCGCGTCTTACGTTGCACCCGTCCCTGATGCAACAACCCTTGTCCATTTCTCGCGGGCGCCGGGTGCTGCGCCTGCGCGTCGCCTGGGGGGTACGCCCTAGCATAGTCGCCAATCTCATTTATTCTTATAACCATGTTGTAAAAGTTTTGGCTTGGTATTTTACGACCGGCCGCCTGCCTGACGTCAACCCTCCTTGGGCATACTGGTTGTGTCTAGGCGATGATAACTAATGACCCCTACCATCGCCTTTAAGGCCTTCCACGATGCCTTGCTGCCTCGCCACCGGAGGTGGATTGCCAAAGGCCGAGGCAGACTTTGTGCACTATGCGGGGGGTAGCCGCCAGACTCGAGTGTCGAAACAGTCGAGCCCCCCTCTACCAGGTTTAGCCCACGAGCCGACGTGGTTTCCCGGGGTGTGGCCGCTGCGTGCAGGACAGCTGCTTGGAGCCACTGGTGAGAGTTTGTGGGGCTATCAACGATTTTAACTAAAGTGATTTTAACTAAGATTTTTACTGTGGGTGAAGAACTTGCAAACCACTAATATTATCTAGCTTTTAGAGATCACAACTGAGGCTCTGCTTGTGGCTCTGCCCATCCCATTAAGGTATAAACTAACTAAACTAAGGCCTTTTACCATCTATAGTAGATGATTTATACAGCGTCAGGAGGAAACTTCTTACCTTCACAAACGGGACGCTGCGCTGCAGTGCCTGGGACGATTAATAAAGATGGAGTAGGCTTGCCCAGCACCTATTCCATCCTCTCAGCTTAGTCGGCCTTGTTCACAAGAATGACATGGTCTATACGTGCGAAGCTGACTAAGCCGCGGGTTTCCTCACGATGTTTTTCTTCACCGTTTGAGATTACTGGTATATAGCGCTCATAAATTTTTCGCACAGAAAAATCCATTGGTACACGACCGGATTTAAACCCACGACGACCTTCGGAAGGCGGAGTCACCAGCAACTAGACCACCACAGGTGCTCCCATTAAGGGATACAGGCGTGATAATATGTATGGATAGTCGAGCCAAGCTTCAGCATGAGCGACGAAGCTGTCAGCCATGAATAATTTGATGTCTATCACCACGATAAATCCATAATTCCATGCCGCCCCGTCAAACAAATATAAATACAAAATAAAATTATTTCAGCAAAATTAAATGTATAAACAGGTACACAGTACAAAGAGAGAAATTAGAACACTAGGCGAAGCTTTTATCTTGAAGACCAAGGTTGTTTGATTCCAGCTCGGACTTTATTTCCAAAAATCTAATATATCTCTATGGTTTGCGTATCTATCTAGGTACGGTGTGCAGAAGTGCGAAAAATGATCACAGCAATAATGTAACACGTTTAGGAAAACAATATAGAGCATTGGTGGTCTAGTTAATAGTGACCCCGCTTTCCGATCATAAGGTCGTAGGTTCAAACCCGGTCGTGTAGGTACTAATGGATTTTTCTGTACGAAAAATGCATGTGCGCTATACGCCAGTACGCTAAATGGCGAAGAAAAACATCGTGGATAAACCCGCGGCTTAGTCAGCTCCGCACATTGACCATGTCTTTCCTGTGGACAAGGCCGACTAAGCTGAAAGGATGGCATCGGTGCTGGGCAAGCCTACTCCATCTTAATTCGTCCCTAGCACTACAGCGTCCCGTTTGTGAAGGTAAAAGTTGCCTTCTGACGCTGTATAAATCATCTACTATAGATGATAAAAGACGTTAGTTTTTTTAGGAAATCAATGTAATAAAATAAGTTAGCCTTAACAAATCTTCTTCTTATATCTTGCAATAGATTTGCGTCTCGGTAGGACTATTTTAGTAAATTAAGTTAGGTATTTATATAGCAAATTACATAAATAAATTATAATAGATAGGCAAATTACATATTTCAGGTGGTGATTTCGAGAATATCCTCAGTGTCTGTATGTAAAATTAACCAGTTGTGAAATGTGTTCAGCTTCCTGAACTGGCTTATTTTTAATATTGCATGATTAATAACTTTGCTATGAACAACTGCCATAACATAACATCAGAACCGAAACAAAAACTAATTAGGAACAGAAAATTCTCTAATAACACATATAAAATAATGTTGAGTACTGTTTCAAATGTTTTTAGCTCCTACACAGTTTAAAACTGCTACAGAAATTAATTCGTGAGCTATATGGATAAGTTACTTCTGTGAATTAATTTGAATAGCAGTGGTATCCAAATTACCTAATTTAAAGCTCTGAAAGTTTATATTCGTTGGATTTTAATTTAGTTCAAATAGTTTGCTAAGTGCGGGAATTGATTATGAATAGAGTGGGTTTCTACCTACCTAGATAGAACGGTCTTTATCATACACAGACGAGCAAACTAAAACGTTCAATTTTACCCCATTTTGTCATGTAAATCTTGTCTATCCAAAGAAGAGTTTTTTAAAGCTTACATTCAACTTGCAATGTAGGAGTACCACAAATATTGTGCGCCTTGGCAATTTTCGTCTAGCTACTGAAATACGAACGTAATGATGGTATGTAATTATTACTTACTAGATGGCAGCACAGGTAAAGTTAGCGTGCGCTATCGTTGCGTTTTGAGCTTTACGCCGGCAATTTCAAGCAAACTAAAGCTTTTCAATTATATAATATTATATTATTACTTATTTTTTTAAAGGGTTGGTTCAGTCTCGACTGGTGAATCCTAAAAAAAGTCGTTTATTTTGGTGGAAGTTTCAATAATCTGTCCCACTACAAACATTGTGGAGTCCAGAGCGACATTGCGCTAATTAGTGGCAGTGACTTCGTGAAAGTGCCACTTGGTATTTTGGTCTTTTTATATTTCAGCTGGCATTCTGGACCTCTGTAGTTCAGTTTGCTTTTGAGTTGGCCTAAATTATTTACAAGGATATTTTTTATCACGCACAATTTTCTAATATTCTTCAGCATAACTAATTAGCCAAATGATAGTAAAGAAACGAATCCTAAGATCCTTCGTTGGTTCTAATCCGGCTGTGGACATAATGGATTTTTTAGTTTTAAAAGGTTATATGCGCTATGCCAGTAAGTGGTGAAGGTGAATATCGTTAAAAAACCCTGAATGCCGTTGAACCATAAAGTTCATCAACGTGTGTCAAGTGCACGAAAAAAGCTTCTTTGAGTTTCCTTTTACCACACTGGTTAAAAACAACAAATATGTTACAGAAACAAATATGTACCAGAAGTAATAGTACTATTGTGTGTTATCAAATAACCCATTTTGATTAGATGTTATCAAACAATTTTCCTCTCGCAATGTTTATTGGCAAACAACATCAAGTTTCCTCAAGGAAATAAATCTAAAGGAAAAACTAAGAGCCGAACACTAAAATGTTTTTCCCTTATGATCATAATATCCATAATAATGAATACAAATACGAAAATAAATAAATAATTTGGCACCAGAACGCGAGCGTTAGTGTCGCGATACATCTGCCGAAAGTACGGCGCCGGAAGTTCGGCGAAACACGCTCGCATTATTTTTTAAGTAATAATAATAATAAATTCTTTATTTTAGGAATCTTACAAACAATATACTTAAGACATATAAAGTTGATGGCCCATATTAATAAATACCTTATAGACTAACATACATAATTTATAATAAAATACTTAAAACTAACACATAATGATGACACACAGCTGAAATGACGTAGCGTTCGGTAATGCCGAACCTTTCGTCTAGTGACGATATCGCATAAATTTCCGTCTCTTGCGTTCGCCGCGGTTGATATGTCATGCTAATCGGAACACTGACCGAAAATTCAGACGAAGTATCGGTGACGTGCAAATCTATTTAATGTGTCGCTACACTTACGGTTTTGGCTCGCTACCCTCGCTACCCAGGCTAGCAAGTATTAGGGTGGAATTATGATAATGGAATTAATATAACGATACCTAGCGGCGAAGGCCTAAAGTGTTGTACACATGACATAAATTACCTCCTAAATTGGTAAATATTTTTAACTGTGGACTAGTTTTTTTGTGTTATATTTGCTACTAATTTTCTATGAAAAATCCCTAAGAGGTTTGCTTATCCGTGTTCAAATAAATCCTACTATATTATAAATGTGAGGATGTTTGTATGTTTGTGCCTCCATCACACCTAAACTGATTAACATATTTGAATAAAGCTTGGAATATACACAATACATGTGCTGAAATAACAGAGGCTACTTTTTTATCTGGGTACAACGCAAGCGAAGCTGCAGGCGGTAGCTATTAAATATATAAATTATAAACGCCTATTTTGAATCTGTCTTAAACTTCGCGGTCAACTAAAATGGCAAACGACAATGACAAATTATATCAGATAAATATACATAATATTTCTTTAATATAACCTACATCACCCCACTGCTGGGGTCTGCCCCAAGCTCCGCCAATCATCTCAGTTCTACCAGGTTTCCCACCATCCTTTTTCATGTAGGTTAATAAATCATCATCAGTTGCATAGTTCCTGTAGTCAAGAACTTCCTCCTTTCTTGAAGTACTTCTTAAGTTGTATCACTAATTCCTTCGAACTAGTGTGGTGAAAGGATTCAATGTGTGCCTCGAAGGCTTCCTTCGCCTTTGAAGTCTGTTAAAAACCAGTGAGACAGCGAACAAACGACGTACGAATACACCAAGACCGCGTCTCGGACTTTGCATCCAAGTCGCATCATTCTCTCGTGACACACTGCAGTTTGAATGAGTTGCTGAAACTTTGCGTACAGTCGCCTGCAAAATGATAACTTGAAAATGTTGGGAGTGATACAGTAAATAAATAATATAGCACCCAACAGTCACTGACTACAATACCACCACACTAGGATCCCCTGTGTAGTGGGTATCAGTAACTACGAGTACCAGAACACCAAGACCTGGAAGAAATACTTGCAGAGCACGCGAACACTTTTCCTGCTGCAATAAAAACTCTAACATTATGTTGTGTTTATTTTTATTATTGATCTGTACACTTTGTTTTTCTGTACTTTGGGCCAAACTACCTGCACCTGTTAAGATCTAGTTGCGTCTTTTGATAGGGGTGGCTTCATATTTTTTCTAAATTGTTTCAAGAGTTCTTAGTTTGAGCTCATTAACACGACGAATTAATAAGTAAATTCGTATGAGCTAGTGGGCAACTCTTGTGACGGAGTTTTTAGACCGCCGAAAGGCCTCCGTCATGTCTTAATGACTTAAGAGCCAAGACCGACAATTTAACGTGCCCTCCGAAGCAAAGAAGCGCTCAACTCGAAAAAAAATGAATGAGAAGAAAGGAAGTGAATTTGACTTCTGTCTCTGACTGTACCTTCTGCAGCTGTCGCAAGAAATGCATAACGTGTGTAACTTTTGACGGTTGACACAATTCCGCGTGGAAGTCGCGCACAAAATGTAATCAAGTGAGGAATTCTGGTAATTTCGTGACAAAGTTTAAATATTAGTCGCTTGAATAGGTTTCTTCGTATTTCGTGGCAGTCTGATAAACTTTTGTAACTTTGTAATGTCGCTGTGCTAGAATTTTTCATTTAATTTTATTGAAAAGACTAATTATAATTATACAAAACAGGCTTTATGTTTGCCTTGGTCATAGCCTAAACAGTCATTTATGGCCCTTGATAGTTTACTAAAAACAATATTCCAACAAAATACATTATCCTGACAAATTATTATTTATTATTTGCGTAACTTTAACATGTCCTTCTGCGGGATGCAATTTATCTGCTTTCCAAAATCAAAATCTGTTCGGCAGTTTAGGCGTGAAAAGGTAACAGACAGACATACATAGTTACTTACGCATTTATAATATTAGTATGGATAAAGGTCATATTAAAATAAAGGTCAGGATTTACAATATCGGTAGGACGCCTATAAGATCAAGATTTTCGTCTGGTATCTGGCTTAATCCTTAGTGTCTTACATTCCGTACGATCGGAATCTTCGACCCGCAAAACCATTAAGCACACCCAATTATTTCGTTCCTCTAATCAAGCAATTAATACGCCGGCGACCGCACACATTAGCTGACCCGGGTCCACCCGGGTCACCCGGGTGTCCGGGTATCCGGGATGCGGATACACAATAAAATTAACCAGAATACGGTATTGAGATTGCATCTGACCTCGCTGGGAAAATTGAACGACAGGTACCAAAGTACTAACCAGTTTTATTGTGACAAAAGCTTTGACCAAAAAGTTAAAGAAAGAAAGAAAGAAAATACATTTATTGGTTCACTGTCAACTACCAACAACCAAATTATAATAACTAATAAACTAAAACTAACTATTACTAACATACCGTAAAATAAACCATTACCTAACTATTGCGATATTATGACAATGAATCAAAAGGCCCTGCCTCAGCATTGTGTTGCTCAACGAGAAATTGATGCAAAGTTACGTGTCCAAGTGATTCTAAGGAATAAAAATTTCTGACTTTGACATTGACTTTGAGTTCAAACTGTATGTATTTAGTCGTGTCACTAGTTCTTTAGAACCAGTGTGGTGAAAGGATTTAAAGTGCTCCTCAAAGGCTCCTTTTGTGTACCTGATATATTTTCGGATCATAACCATTGGGAGGGGGCGCTGGGAACTACGATACAGTTTTTAAATTAACTAAGGCAGTTTTCAACATGTTCCAATTGTTTCTTTGTAATGTGGTATTATTTTTATCAAATAAATTAGTATGTTTATGTTACTTTCGAACTCTTTTAGGTTCTACGACACCCCTGGTTTCCTCAAGATGTTTTCCTTCACCGTTTGAGAGAAATGGTATTAGCGCACATAATCATTTCGAACAGAAAAATCCTTTGGTGCACATTGGTGCACAACCGGATCTGAACCCACGACCATGACCTTAGGAAAGCTAGGTCACTACTACTAAGACCACTAGTGCTCTCCATCGTCAGTTAGAAGTAGTTAAATATTTATTTAAGAAGCAAAAAATATACCTAATTTCGAATCGTAACAAAGATCTTTCATTCCATAGATCACGGATCGCCATTTGCTACGATCCTGACATACTTTTTTCGCTAGTATAACATAAATACAAAACCTACAGATGCTCTATTTAGATGACTGTTCTGCAGAGCAAGATAATGGTGATATTATAATTTAGACTTGGAGATTCCCATGGATGAGCCTTGGCGTATTTGCATAGGAAGAGAGTTCTACATAATGACGTGTGTAGGTAATCAATTGACTTACATTAAAATCTCCTGAATGTAAAAATAATAAAAATACATGGTCGTTAGAAACGTTCGTGCAATCCGCCCTAACAGACGCCGCCCGCCCCAGCTTTCAGAACAACGTCAAGTTGATTGTATTATTTAGCTATCCGAGAATAAGCCATTAGGTACGTTTACGTCGAAAATGTTCGAAATGTGTTTACGGTTCCGTGACTTCTCGGAGAATAAAGAAATCGTTAATTTTCTTTATGATATCGAGGTACCTACCTACTCGTATAAACTTCTATAATGTACCCGGATGTTATTACCTGGCAGGTAAATGATACATGAATAAATAAATATTTGTAAACATTTCACACAGCGCCATCTAGTCCCAAACTAAGCAAACCTTGTACTATGGGAACCAGATGGCTGATAGAATACTTATACTTATACTTTTTTGTAAATACATACTTATAATACATAATACTACAACACCCGGAAGAAATATTTGCAGAATATGCAAACATTTCTCCCGCAGCAGGAATCGAAACCGCGCCTCTTGCGTCTCAGTCGAGCACTCGCCCGCCACGCCACCGAGGTCGTAAATCAGATTATGTGATAGGTATTTTACCCTAAATAATAAACTTAGTGTAGTAAAGTCGAAGGTACCCAGGCACTCATAGTCTAGTGGTAGTGACCCCGCCTTCCGATTCTAAGGTTGGCTCAAATCCGGTCGTGTACCAATGGATTTTTCTGTGCGAAAATTTTATGCACGCTATACCAGTACTCTCAAACGGTAAAGGAAAACATCGTGAGGAAACCCGCGGCTTAGTCAGCTCCGCACGTATTGACCATGTCTTTCCTGTGGACAAGGCCGACTAAGCTGAGAGGATGGAATAGGTGCTGAGCAAGCCTACTCCATCTTAATTCGTCCCGGGCACTACAGCGTTCCATTAGTGAAGGTAAAAGTTGCCTGCTGACGCTGTATAAATCAACTAGGTATTATAGATGATAAAAGGCCTTTTTTAGTCAGTAGCGAAGAATTTTATGTCTTTAGATTTAACCGAGAGATTAATTTTGAAGCAAACGTGACACGTTTTCATAATGAAATAATTTACGTGACCTTCTAGGAACACTGTAGGCTTGGAAAAAAAATGCTTTGTGATCTCAGCCAAGCAATTTATTATGGAAACAATGAAACATGACTCCGGCAAGCAGCTCAGATGCGATAATAAAATATCGCGTACCGCAAATTTAATATCAACACGAAAAAATACAATAAAAGGTCTCGTGCAAATGCCTGCGGTCACATATTTCATTACGAGCAGATCTACCGGTTGCTACTCGTTATTGTTCAGGCGCTATTGTAAATCTAATACGGTCTGAAGAAAGATTACCTTTTGTACCTACCATCCTAAGGCCTTTTACCATCTATAATAGATGATTTATACAGCGTCAGGAGGCAACTTTTACCTTCACAAACAGGACGCTGTAGTGCCCGGGACAAATTAAGATGGAGTAGGCTTGCCCAGTACCTATTCCATCCTCTCAGCTTAGTCGGCCTTGTCCACAGGAAAGACATGGTTAATGCGTGCGGAGCTGACTAAGCGAGTTTCCTCACGATATTTTCTTTCACCGTTTGAGAGTACTGGTATAGCGCACATGAATTTTTCGCACAGAAAAATCCATTGGTACACGACCGGGTTTGAACCCACGACCTTAGGATCGGAAGGCGGGGCCACTACCAACTAGACCACCAGTGCTCTCACGAAAACTAGTTGCGCATAAATTCTATGAATTTTTATACAGGTAGGTATCTACCTTAGTGAAGCCATTATTTCGATGATTTTTGTTTATAATTGAACACAATCGCGCTCTAGTCAGAGAAGCACGTTGTCTATCTCCTGTAGGTATATGCTTATCTGACTCTTGGTGTTTATATTTACCTACTTCTCAATCTTCGTCTAAGTGAAAATGGAGTACACAATGTTGGTGACTCAAATAAATAAATAAATAAATGCGCAGTAAGAACCTATTTTCATTCCGTCGACGTTACCAAGATAGGTAGGTAATTTCTTTTTGAAACGGTAAGTGAGTTTACACAAAGAACAATGCTTACAGATTCATAAGTCCTTTTCTAACTGTCGCGATTAGATAACACGATTCTGTATACTCTAAGGTTTATGAATAAGAAATCATGATCAAACGCTCAACGTTGCAATATCTAACCAACCAAATTCCACAGTTGAACTCAAAGTTTAAAATCATCAATCAAAAGACACAGTGCAATAAATAAACCGAACATAACAGTGATGATAAAATGTCAATACAATGTCTAAGACGGACAGGACGCTAACCCGAATCGCTTAAAAGGAACGAATATTCCGTGCTGCGTGTGTGCCTGAGTGTGACAGTGTCAGGTGGCGATGAGGCGTGGGGCGGTGCCCCCGCGCCTCTTATCAGGAGATAAGGCACCGTGGTTCCGAGGCAGCTCGGCACAGGGAGTCGAGTCCTCACTGTGACCAGGCCGCATGCTGAGCGGCCGCCGCCCGCTATGCTTCACACTCTGAACGCACTGGCCGGCAAGATATCACCGGGCGGCGGCGGCCTCGACACGAACGCGAACCGGGCTACGCATCCCAACCGGAACCACAAGGCGTCTTCGCCCTCTTCGCCCTACGCGAAGCCGAAGTAAGTACTGCACCATCATCATCTTCCTGCCTTTATCCCACTCCAAGTCAGGTCGACACAGAATGTTCTCTTTTTCCATTCCATTCTGTCAGTCGTCATCTCTGTACTCACTCATTTTTAAGTCCTCTAAGTGCTTGCACGTTAAATCGAATCGAGAATCTGCATAGAATGTAGAATAATATCATCGAAAACTGTGAAAAACCTATGTTTGTTGATTCACACTTGAGACAAATGTAATCCATTTGATGATTATTTACTAGGGCTAACTAATTAATAGCCTCAATAATAGTATCATATTAATTACATTCGCTATTAGGCTAGGAATGCGAGATTGTATTTATTTTATTTTGTCACTTACGAATCCGTAGCAAGAGAGTTAAAACTTACAGCGTTTAGTGCATGTCATAGTAATTTATCAGCATAAATCAACCAGGAATGACAAGATTTCAAAGGCAGCTTTGAATTAGTGTAGTAAAAGAAATTAAGTGCACTTTAGAGAGGCTGCTTTTCAGTTTAAAATATATACCTACGTTTCCACGATGATATCGAACAGTTGGAGTATGTGTTGATGTCCTAAGACTTGAGTGACTCTTGAAATATTTATCATTCCGCGTAAATAAGCAAAGCTTCAAGACGTTGTTTTCTCTAGCATTGTGATATTGCATGGTATGGTGTAATTGTAGAAACCTTAAAATAATTATATATGAAATTAAATTATGAAACCAGATCTTAAAAATTAAAATTTAAAAATTAAACTAAATTATTATAACATAATATCACTCGCCAGTATAAACTTTTATTTTTAATGGATGTTGGTTACATGTTTAAAAATAACAAAATATACTAGCCAAGCCTGTAGCCACCCACTCGATTTCATCAACCTTAACCATAGTTTTGCAATATTTTACGTTCGTTATTTGACCGAATATGTATAAAACAGTATATGAAAAACTTTGTGCACAGAACCTCTAATGCTTTATGATGACGTCATAGCTATGACCACAACATGACGTCAACTTAGCCAGATTAGCAAATATGTCTTCAGTCAAGCTTAGCCTCGATTCAATGATAATCTGTACAAATATTTGCAGAAGCGATGATGTGGCAGTAGGGTATTTTGAACATTAAACTAGTACAAATAGGTACAACGACAATTCCTCCTTTATAAGTCATGTCTTTAGCAAAACAGCTGCTGTTGTTGGCCACAAGTGAACCGTATAACCGTAACAGGTGACCAGTCCATCGCCCATATTTAGGTGGTCCATTATGTTGGAGAGGATACTATCAGACGACTTTTACGACATGCTCGGGAGGATAAGCAGCTGGGCACATTCTATGATTTTTCATTACTCCCAGTCCAGCAGAGAAGTTATTTGGGTTGGGTCAATAACCTATAATATTTTTCAATTTAGCTGTTTTGTCATCACAATCGAGTGCAAATTGAATTTATTTTGCTCAAGTGATAATAGATTTTCAATAAAATTATTTACTAGCTTGAACCGTACGTTTCGCTTACATTATAACCAGATAAAGGAAGCCTGTTAGGTATATCTGTCTATCTAGTCGTGACATTAGTTAGAACTAGTGTGGTTAAAGGTTTTAAAGTGCGCCTCAAAGGCTCCTTTCGTGCACTTGACATCTGCCTGTTGGGTCAAGAACTATGTATATTCTAAATATCATTTAAATCCGTTGGAGGCATGTTTGTGCCTAAAAACATTATCGTATCCTTACTTTCGGATATTATATCAATAGTTTCCAACACACATAATACGGCGTTCAATTACGTTACGGAGTGATCGAGACACAAACATCGTCACATCCTAACAAACTTTCACATTTCATTTTATAATGTTCGTAGAATAATAATTATACTCATAAGCAAGGGTTTGCTGCAAATTAATAGGTATGAAAATTAACGCGTGGACGTGCTACTGAGTATTTTTGAGAAGTAACCCCATTACTTTTTAAAACACCTGAACTATTTCTGAACTTGTCAAGATACAATAAGGCCTGTTACCATCTATAGTAGATGATTTATACAGCGTCAGGAGGCAAATTTTACCTTCACTAACGGGACGCTGTAGTGCCCGGGACGAGTTAAGATGGAGTAGGCTTGCCCAGCGCCTATTCCATCCTCTCAGCTTAGTCGGCCTTGTCCACAGGAAAGATATACTTAGTCAATACGTGCGGAGCTAACTAAGCCGCGGGTTTCCTCACGATGTTTTCCTTCGCCGTTTGACAGTACTGGTATAGCGCACATAAATTTTTCTCACAGAAAAATCCATTGATACGCGACTGGATTTGAACCCATCTTAGGATCGGAAGGCGGGGTCACTACCAACTAGACCACCAGTGCTCTAAACTTGTCTAGAACTGCCTTATGATTTCTCTCAACTTGTTTGAAAACTTTACTTAACTGGCGATACACTATGATAAAAGTAGGCTATCAGTGATACCGCTCGAGTATCACACAATAAGATGCTATAGTCACACATACTAGATAGGTATATAACTAAAATTGATAAAATGGGAGATTAGGTACAATTACGTCCTATCGCTGATGCTAGAGTGTTGGCTTATGTTGTACCTACTTCTATATCTAAATAGGAAGGTTCGTTTGATTTAAATTGAAATCTGAGAGCGCTGGTAGTCTCTTAACCGCCCTGCCTTCGTAGA
This sequence comes from Scotopteryx bipunctaria, assembly GCA_949320045.1. NCBI lineage: Eukaryota > Metazoa > Arthropoda > Insecta > Lepidoptera > Geometridae > Scotopteryx > Scotopteryx bipunctaria. The sequence continues at coordinate 2,284,773 of OX439450.1, read as the reverse complement.
TTCAAATTCAGTCGTGCACCAATAGGTTTTTCTGTTATAAAGTTTATGTGCGCTGTACACATTCATAACTTACCTCGCAATATGGCTTTCATCCCTCCTCATATGCCCATACCACGCTAGCCTCACTTCTCACTCTTTCTGTCATTGTCGCTACTTTCAAACTTCCTTATGTTATACCCTTATATTGCATTGTAAATTAAAAATTACCTGGGTAGGTACCTTTTCTTTTTCTAATATGACATTTTTAATACATATTTCTACATTAAAACTCAAACGAACAACCTCACCCTAAACGCATACACATCTTTTCCTCCGGCAAAAATATCTTAGTTCTCCGCTTCATTCACAGTCACTTATTCCAAGCAGGAGATTTTATCAAAAACTAATACACAGCGCTTCTCACAAATATTGTATTGTCAGAGGCGATAATATTGGCTGCTAAGAACACACTGCGACTTTGTCCTTGTTGAGTATTTTTCATACAAACTTCATATTTCTGCTACATCTACTAGGAGTTAAAGGAGATGTTTCAAAGCAGGCCTAGCTTATCTACACGAGACAGAAATACGGCGAAAAATTATTCCAACTATAACTTGAAACATAATTTTGCAGAAAAATGTTTAAAAGGCGTAGATTTTTTACCACTGGCTATGACAGTGAAATAGTTCTGTCATTTAAGTGTTATGACAGCTTCATTATGAACATTTCGAGTCTATGCCAACGAAATGGAGCCATTTACCTAGTTGTCAAAGTCAATAGCTGTTAAAACATCAGACTACAGAATACAGCCTCGCCATGTTGTTTATGTTTTGCGTTGCTGTCCGTGAGAAAGGTATTTAAGGAATATGCATTAAATAAAGAAAAATAATAGAAAAATACAAAGGGAAAAGATTCTACATTATATTTAGCTATGTGTATACAAGTGTACACCGACCAGATCTAGGTTCCATACACTTGTGAAACATCCCATTTTGGGAAATCTTACTTTGTGTAGGTACCTACTTCTACACCATAAGAGATATATTCTAAGTTCAGGCTATATTTTAAACAGACTTATGATAGTAAATAAAACCGTTCAAGTGCTAGTCGAATTCTCACACAAAGGGTTCCGTATCATCGTACATGTACTTTTAATTATGTAGTTTCTTGTATGTTGCCCGTTTTATTTATTTATTTCATTTTATTTTATTATTTGTTGTTATAGCGGCAATAAAAATACACATTTTGTGAAAATTTCAACTCGTTACCTATCTAATTACGGATCATGAGATACAGCCCTGACAGACGGACGGACGGACGAACGGATGGACGGACATAATAATAGGGTCCCGTTGGTACCCTTAGGGTGCGGAACCCTAGGGTACGCGATTAAGTCCCGTTATAAACTTTAAATATTGTCAGTCAGTCAATCAGTAACGTAGGTTTTATATTTGTAGGATACTGGGTCAGAGTTATGTCATGTGGTGTTTTTCCCTCCATTGCGGCAGCATTTCACATCTCACTCCCTTTCTTTGACGCCCATTAGTATGACAGCTGCGTTATCAGCTATTTTTCTGATTGTGGCAGCATATTGGCCCTGCGCCCGTAGCTCAGCGAGAACAGTTAGGTAGTTGACGACCTCGGTGGCGTGGCGGGTCTGGGTGTTGTAGTATTACGTATATTAAGTATGTGTTTACAAAACAAAACATTTGAAATTTAGCATGACTAAGGCGGTACGAAGTTCGCAGGGTCAGCTAGTAAGTAGGTACCTTAATAAAATACGCGATACTCAAAATACAAACGGTATAACTAGACAAGCATCGTAAACATAGTACGCTGAACAGTCGGGAAAAAACAAGCGTAAATTCAACAATGTACCTAATGCATAAAGTAAAAAATGTAAAAAACAATATGATAACTAAATCAATAAAATGTTTGTGGACATTTCATACAGCGCCATCTAGCCCCAAACTAAGCAAAGCTCGTACTATGGGAACCAGATGGCTGATAGAATACTTATATACTTCTTTTTTGTAAATACATTATTTCTTAAAACAGAACTGAACCCAGACCCGGAAGAAATATTTGCAGAAAATGCAAACATTTCTCCCGTAGCGGGAATCGAATCCGCGCCTCTTGCGTCTCAGCAGAGCACTCGCCCGCCACGCCATCGAGGTCGCCGAATCATTCCATAAACACCTTGGAACGCCCTGATTCTGGCCTTTCAGTGGGAAGTTTGCTATCTGTTCACATTTGTCTGTGTCAATGCTGACTCCTGGCTTATTATTCTGGGTACGTGTGTGACGGGTGTTCCGTACACTGAGATTAGCCTCGTGGCTGTATTCACATAGAAAGCAGGTTACCAGTGCTTGTTTACCAGCGCTTGCCAGCAATAAGTTGAAGTGGCAATGGACAGGTCATATAGTTTGAAAAACAAAAACCCTTATTGAAAAAAATGAAAATGAAGGCAGGAAAATGAAATGTACAACGAATGGAGGTGGCACGAAATTGGAATTAAGAAATATTATCATAATATTCTGATGGGTTTTAATGTCGATTGCCTCGATTTCAAAAGAAGTTTTTAAGTAAATCGCCTATCCTTCTAACAATTTATTACGTCACCATGTTTTATGATAAGAAATACAAATAAAATCAGTCAATTGCGGTCCGTTACCATCTTGTACATAAATGTTTCTTGTATGAGGGCCCAATTTTATATTTTTATAATTTTTCATGTTATAGGGACAATAAAAATATACACACTCTGTGACAATTTGAACTCTGCTTTATAACGGTTCATGAGCTACAGCCCGCTGACAGACGGACAGACGGACGGACACGGAGACTTAGTAAATAGGGTCCCGTTGCCACCCTTCGGGTACGGAACCCTAAAAAGCACCTGAATCAATCTAATCATTAGAAACAATTAGGTTCACAATTAGTAGTTTTAGCAGCCGGCTTCATGTGTTATTGTGCCCTCAAATCTTGTGGTGGAGTGAATGGGTGTGACGCGATTTTGGAAATCGTTGGAATGTTAATGTATGTATGTATGTATCTTCGTATGAGCTAGTGGCCAACTCTAGTGACTGGAGTTTTTTGGCCGCCTAAAGGCCTCCGTCATGGCTTGACGACTTAAAAGCCGGGACCGACTGTTTAACGTGCCCTCCGAAGCACGGAAGCGCTCAACTCGTAATGCCACTTGCGGCCACCCATCCCAATTGTGACCGCGCACAACGTTGCTTAACATAGTTAGTGAAGTTCTTTAAATTATTATTTCCTAGCTGCCTCCCGTGGCTTCGCTGGCGTTGTACCCGGATAAAATCACGCCGTAACGGCTGAACGGATTTTAATGAAACTAGGAATATACATAGTATGTGTGCTGGAATAACATATAGGCTACTTTTCGTCCGGATACCACGCGGGCGAAGCCGTGGGCGAAAGCTAGTAAGGCACTAAAAGGTTGTCAATAATTATTGTATCCAACATTTATCATTTGTTCAAACATTACAAAAGGTGTCCATAGCAGATAAAACCGAAATATCGTTATGATAAAAGCACCCTACTTTCGTAATAGCCACCCTATTGTGTAATGTCGATCGATAGATAAAAAAGATTGTTAGATTGTCAGTTAGTGGCAACGGAAAAAAACTATTTTATATGAATATTCGTTTAGGCTAAAAGCTTTTGAATGTACACATTAGATTCCGTTCATGGTTTCGCTCGCATTGTAAAAGAAGAATATAAGACCTGTCTGTTTCCTCACGATGTTTTCCTTCGCCGTTTGCTTGTACTGGTATAGCGCACATAATTTTATCGAACAGAAAAATCTATTAATGTACGACTGGATTTGAACCCACGACCTTACGATCGGAAGGCGGGGCCGCTACCACTAACTGCATACATATTATTATCACGCCCGTATCCCTAATGAGGTGGGCAGAGCCACAAGTAACCATTAAAAACTTGAAGTAGGTATTAGCCACAGAAAGTATAGAAATAGTCACTTCAAGTTTACCTTCAACATATTATCACGCCTTTATCCCTAATGGGGAATGCAGAGCCACAAGTAAACATAAGAAAACTTGCAGCCGCTTCTGATTTAAAATCTTAAGATGGATATGGTGAACCATGGTGACAGGTGATCAGCCAATAGCCCAAACAGATGGTCCATCATGTTTGAGAGGATACTATCCCTTAGTCAAAATTTTACGACATGCTCGGGGAGAGAAGCTGCTGGACGCATTCTATGTTTTTCTTTGCTTAGTCCAGCAGAGAAATATCTTTAGTCCCAGTCCAGCAGAGAAGTAAGTCACTATAAATTAGTAAGCAAATACATATTTCGTTTTATAATAATAAGGACAAGAAATATTTTTTTATAAACCGTCGCAAAAATATTAAAATAAAACCTTCCTTAAAAATGTCAGGAAATAGTATAGATAAGATAAAAATATCTTACACAGGTTTAAGATACTACTCGTATATAAACACTACTACCTCTACTAACTAGTCGTGTCACTAGTTCTTTCGAACCAGTGTGGTGAAAGGATTTAAAGTGCGCCTCAAAGGCTCCTTTCATACACTTGACAAATGTTTCAAAACTTTTTTTGTTACACGACATGCCGGTTTCCTCGCGATGTTTTCCTTCACTGTTTGAGAGTACTGATATAACGCACACGTAACGCTATATCAGTAGGTAGGTACTCTCAAACGGTGAAGGAAAACATTGCTAGTACTACTACTACCAGACGTAAATTATTTTCAGCTATTATTAGATTTACATCATTATTGTAAGTTTTATTATATTATTACGAGTATACTAGGTGAAACTATCACCATGGTTTACCATATCCATCTTAGGATTTTGAAGCAGAAGTGGCTGCAAGTTTCTGGCTTGTGGCTCTGCCCACCCCATGAGGATATGGGCGTGATAAATGTATGTATGTATGTAGTAGGTGTAAGTAAAAAAAATGTCTGACTGTTTTGACTAAGAACTATTGGTAAAAACTTAAAAATAAGACCGTGAGTGAATAATGAAATTTTTTACGTAATTTTTTTAGAATTTGGGTTACATTATTGGTGTTTTAGTAAGGATCCCTAATTTTTTGTGTTTATGTATTTACAAAAAAAAAGTATATAAGTATTCTATCAGCCGGCTGGTTCCCGTAGTACAAGCTTTGCTTAGTTTGGGGCTAGATGGCGCTGTGTGAAATGTCCACAAATATATATTATTATTTTTTTGAAAATAAATTGTAGCCTGTGTTATTTGTAATAATTAGCTATCTACTGGTGAAAGATTTTTTAAAGCGGTTCAGCAGTTTCGGAGCCTATTCGTTACAAACATAAAAACAACAAAATATTTCCCCTTTATATAATAGTGTAGATGTACCTAGATATTATATTCTTAAATGTCCACCAGTCCTATTCAAAAATTTCAGACGCAAGTTTTTTTATCATTATTTGATGATAAGTACATTTGATTATAAAACATATCCGAACGCAATACTATCATTTGACACCCAATGAGGGTACAAAAAATCAACCAAAACAACAAAAATTAACTACCCACGTTTTAGTCGTAACTCGCTAACTCTCGAGTCAGCGCTCAGTCTGCGATCGACTGATAACGATAAGGTTTAATCAAGCGATGTACACTCTTATCAGTGATAGCGTCATGGCAAACAAGTGCACGCAATACGGAGTATGGAAACTTGGCTATTCTAGAATTATGAGGTACATAACCTATATACAACCGTGGTTATCTTGTGTCTGTTGAAATTTCTAAACTAAAAATATTTGGTACAGACTGTTGACTTGTTGTACAAACCTGTGGTGTTGTAGATTTTTTTGTTTATTCTTGAATGTTTTGCTTTTGAGAGGAATGTTGTACCTGTGTAAGGTTTATTACTGTAAATCGTTAGAATCTTATAAAAACAAAATGTTATGTCAGGGGTTTCTCTTTAGAGTTTATAAAAAACTTCGTAGCTACTAAGTGTTTAATAAAAGTGTATCATCATCATCATCTTCTTGCCCTTATCCCACTCTATGTGGGGACGGCACAGCATAAACCTTGGATCATGCTGTAAGAGTTTTGGCTAAGGTGTTTTATGACCGGCCGCCTGCCTGACGTCAACCCTCCTTGGGAATACTTGCTTATTGTACCTCATCATGTTTAATAAAAGTGTATATTGAAACAATAATTGTTAGGTACTAAGCTTGTAGGTAAATAACGTTACTTACCTTACCAGTAATATATAATTTGAAATGTCTTTCTTGTGAATGCCCAAATTACACTATAGCTCAATTCTATAATGTAACAAACAAAACTTTGCTAAAAACAACTGTTACTGTTAGTACCTAGGTAAAAGGCGCCTTTGTAAATGCTCATGAATTAGGTTACCATCTGCCCGTGGATTTGTCCACGTATTTGTAATTGAAATGACAGTGACAAAACTCAATTAAACAATTTAATTTTTTTCTACAATTTGGCACAAAAAACTTACTAAAATTAAACTTTATATATATTTGCACTAAAATGTATCTAGGTTAGTAATAAAGGTTTTATGTTTGTTTCAGTGGGATCAATATGAACCTCAACAATAACAACAACAATAGCATAAACAACAACAACAATGAGGTGAAAACGGAAGTGCCGGACCCTGACTACATCAAGGTAAACTTATTTTTTTTATAAATTTAACTGTCAGTTTTTCTGCCGCATTTAAATACGGGCCTAGGAAAAATTACAGCAAATCAAATATACATACTTGAGCATGAATACAACTCAAGCACACAATCTTTTGACTTAAATTTTGATACGCTTTAATTTTTCTAGGCCTTTTGCCATCTATAGTAAATGATTTATACAGCGTTAGGAGGCAACTTTTACCTTCACAAACGGGACGCGCGCTGTAGTGTCCGCGACGAATTACGATGATATTTTTTCTCCAAAACTGACAAAAGATCTATGATTAAGTTTCGGTTCACGCATAGTTGGAGAGGATACTATCCTTTAGTCGACTTTTTTGACATGCTCGGGGACAGAAGCAGCTGGACGCATTCTATGTTTTTTCTTTACTCCCAGTCTAGCGAAGAAAGTATTGCATTGTTATTGAACACGAGCCTTATTTACTAACTTGCGTGACTTTGTATCTTCGCCATCTACCCCGTTCCTTATACGAACCTTCACCACTAAGAGCAAAGCATAGTTCTGTCAAAAGTTTGTTTGTCTAACATTTTTCAATGGTGGTCCACTTATCGAATAGGCGGAGACTCTTTTAGGAAATGTTTAAAATATTTTATCGAGGACTGTATTTATATGGAAAGTAAGTTCGTATGAGGTAGTGGGCAACTTATGTGACGGAGTTTTTAGGCCGCCTAAAGGCTTCCGTTATGGCTTAAAGACTTAAAAGCCGGGACCGACAATTTAACGTGCCTTCCGAAGCACGGAAGCGCTCAGCTCGTAATGCCACTTGCGGTCACCCATGCCAATTGTGACCGCGCACAACGTTACTTAACTTCAACGATCAATCAAGAACGTCTAAGCAAGCTACGCCACGAGCGCTTCGCTTTAACTAACTTGGAAAACGTGTAGATGTATGGAAGGTAGTTACTCTAAATCATCAAGTTAGCGTTATGCCCTCAGATTTCATAATCTCAGTGTCACGGGGCGCAGCGGACACTGTGTGAAGATTTCCGCCCGTTATATCCCAGAATACTTATAATTTTAAATAAATAACACCCAACAGTCACATACATAGTCCTGACCCCACACTAGGATTCCCTGTGTCGTGGGTATCAGAAACTACGAGTACCATGGTACCACAGCACCCAAACCCGGAAGAAATATTTGCAGAACATGCAAACATTTCTTCCGAAACCGCGCCTCTTGCATCTCTGCCGAGCAATCACCCGCCACACCACCGAAGCCGTCAATAAATTAAGTTAACATATCCTCAAAAGTATACCACCTGACCACTAGCCTACGACATCACAATTTCACAGGTATTACATATTTAAATCATCATTAAAACCTTCAGAGAAACGAAATAATGCTTTAAATTTGCAAATGAAGTGATATACCGACATAATTAAAAAGGTTCCACCTCGACGGATAGCGACTGTGTACTTATTACCTTAGGGTTGCCACTTTGATAGGAATAAATAGTCACCGTGAAACTTAATTTACTTTAGAATGGAATAGGAAAATATATTGTACGAGTAGGAAGGTAGCGATTTCATATAGAAAACAAAAGTCCTTTATAATTGCAAAACAAAATAGAAATAAAATTATAAATTAGTAAAGTTAATACAATTTACTCAACTTACTGAAATTGTTCACGAATTTCTAAAGCAATTTATTATTATCTAAGTTCAGAAATTGTCTTTGAATTTGTATTGTCCTTTCTGTTATTGTAATCATACTAATATTATAAAGAGGAAAGATTTTTTGGTTTTTTTGTTTGTTTGTAACGAATAGGCTCCGAAACTACTGGACCGATTTCAAAAACTCTTTCACCAATAGAAAGCTACATTATCAGGGACCAGTACAGACTATAATGTATTTTTTTTTTAAGTTAGGGATCCGTAAGAAAATTGCAATATTGTAACCCAAGGTAGAAAACCCAAAATAGTTTTTGGCGTGCGCTGCGAAAACCATTGATTATAGAACAAAATAATGTACTACACGCGTACGAAGTTGCAGGTAACAGCTAGTTTATAATAAGTATACACAAATTGATTCATAGTCCGCAACAAACCGTACCTCGATAAGCTTGCAACTTTGAAAAGCTTAAAAACTATTTTCCGTGGCAGCCCTGTGACTCGGCGGCGACGGTAGGCGCCCAATTAAGGTCCCTGATTGCTTTTATTCGCACCACGTTTGTCAACCCTAGCTTATTATCCAAACGCGATAATATAAACTTGAATTTTCCAATGGCATTTATTGGAAATGCTGCTTTTTGTTCTGGGTTCATCGTATTTTGAATGAGTGGCACTGTAGGTGCATTATCTAATTATCCTGCCAGTGAGAGTGGCACACAGGTAAGCCCTTATTATAGGGTTCGATTTCCGGGGTGTTGTAGTAAAATGATACTCCCTGTTTTCTGATACTGACGACAAAGGAAATCATTGTGACCCCACGTCAGTAGACTATGTAGGTATGTGACTTTTGAGTGTTAAATTAAAAAAAATACCCTCTCTCAATTCCAGATGTTCGTCGGCCAGGTCCCGAGGAGTATGGACGAGAACGACCTGCGGCTGATGTTCGAGGAGTTTGGCAGGGTGCACCAGATCAACGTGCTCCGGGATAAAATCACGGGCGCTAGCAAAGGTTGGTCTAGTTTCATAGGCACACACTAGATGGCGCTGAAATAAATTTTCTGCACAAGCATTCTTTCAACCGGATGAAACTTCATTTTTTTGCTGACTTAACTTATTTTCCCTATAGAAACGTAATGTAGGTACTTAAACAATATGTCTTAATTAAAAACCATAGTCAATAGGTCATTATCAACTCTAAGTTTTTTCTATTATCACAATGATAACAAAAGGAGAATTGATGAAGATAGGGCTAAAGTTAAATTAAGTTCAATATTTCATAAATAGACGACGCTCGTCTGTTTTCACATAACAAGTAGAATATGCATTATCTTCATTACATTATACTACATTTTCAGGCAAAATACACACAATGAAGATGCAAGCAAATGAAATGAAAACAACGTTACGTAACAGGCTCACAGAATCTACCTATTAGTTATCATGCGCCGTTTCTTTTATAACAAACCCGTTGGTTAATATTACAAAACGTAACAAAAGGTATCCCGTATGTTATGTACATGTTGACATTTTTGTTTGTCCCGTTTTAACCGTCTTTTGTTTGGAAAGACCTCCTTTCATGCAAACGGGCTCCCTTTGTCCGTGTCCGCGGGTTAGATGCCAGAATGGTCTACATGGTCTTGGTCTTGTTATTCTATGTTTTATCTCGTCGATTTTGCATTTTGGCTTAATCGCTTTTTAGATTCAGCTCATTCTGGAACAATAGCTATAAATTAGTCACTTCTCCATCCGGTACTCTGTAGTTTGGAAATGATAAAACATATTGCATTGCATAGGGGTTACAATATCCTAACCCACTGTATTATAAATGTGAAAGATTGTGAGGATGTTTATATGTTTGTGTCTCAATCACGCCTAAACGGCTTAGCGGATTTGAATGAAACTTGTAATATACATACATAGTACATGTGCTGGATTAACAGATAGGCTATTTATATATAGATAGATATGAAAAATAGCCTATCTGTTAGCTATTCTGTCTAAATTAGTACCTAGTTATCTGTTTCAAGTATTTTAGTAGTCCGAATATGTCAGTTCTGTTTATCCTGTAGGTATAGACAGACAACTCAAAAACTGCAAAGCAAGAGTATGTCGAGACGGACTGCCTATACTTCAGCTAATTTGGAGATACAATTTATGTAAACAAACCTAAAAAATACGCGACATATTTTTCATTATTAAGTTAAAATCATTTTAGTTTTTTTAGGTAGATAAACCTCACAACATAAGTTTGCACACCTTAATTTAGCTATTAGTACTACATAAAAGTTCCATTAACATGTAATGAAAGAGTAAGTTTTAGGTTAACTACAGACGGTTTGTTACATAAATTGTATCTCCGATTTGGCTGAAATATAGTTCTGTTATTCCATTTTCGATTTCCAGACATCGGATGCCTTTTGAGTAATATATCCTATAATTTAGGTATATTAACCCAATAAATAATGTTTTATGATACAAATAACAATACGTGACTGGATTGACAAAAGACAGACATTAGGAGAGTTAAATGCCATTGACCAGCTGTGTTACATTAGGAGAGATTATTATCAGTTAAATAAAAGAAATCTTTTTGAAACTCTAATCTTTAATGTGATCATTTAAGGGCAGTAATGCAGTTATAACCATACACTTCTCACGGCACGAACCACTTAGCAGTAACGAAGTGTTTGCGTGACGCCCATAGCGTTTAACTTCGGACCTGACGGACTGACGCCTTGCCTGATGCCTGACGCCTTGTCGATCAGTTCGCATAATGAGTCTGGTAAAGATCCATTCAGTATGGTCTTTTGATAAAGTCATAGATAGTTATTGTCAGTGCAGGTGCGCTGAACATAAGCTTATATTGTTTCTCTTTTATTTAATAATAGCTGACCCCGCGAACTTCGTAACGCCTTAGAATTAATCATGCAAATTTTCAAATGTTTTATTAGGTACCTAGTTTGTGTGCTGACGACCCGATTTATTTGAATGTCATTGTTAATTATCAACATTTTTTAAATTAACTGTCTTGTCATAAATTAATGTCTAAGAAGTATCTATGCGTTATCCTGGTTATCCTTTTACATCGTTTTTACATTTTGGGATCGTTTTACGGGATAAAAAGTAGCTTATGTCCTTCCCCAGGATGGAATGTATTTCCTTGAAAATTTTCATTAAAATGTGTTCAGCAGTTTAGGCGTGAAAAGGTAATAGACAGAGAGACAGACAGCTATTTTAGCCTTGAATCGGCTCATTCACTATGCAATTAACTGTTAAGGTGCTTTTGGTAGGTGCCTACCTAGGCATTTATAATTACGAGAAAACATAAAAACTCTTGATAGCACTTTCATAACGCTTACCTATTTTTATTGTGTTATTTTTCGGCAATTCAAAAGTTTATCATGAACATTCGAAATATTTAGCTTGCCAACAAAGCATTCAGCTTTACAGCATCACAAGAATTTACGTCCACTCTTGCAAAGGACGTACTTTCCAAACAGCTTAGGAATGCACTAACTACAAGGATAACGGTCAAAAACCGGACGGTGGATGTTGCCAGAAAACTTTTCAGCTGAAGTTTTAAGGTGCTCTGAAACCAGCGACTCGTGCGACTGCGACCTGACGGACGAAGTCGCTTGGAACACTTGATATATCACTTTACAGTGCTGTTTTAAAATTTAAGTATATCATAACTAGTGTGTATTTTTATAAAGGTACCTACCGTCACCTAGCCTAGCTAGGATTACAGCTCAGTTTTTATTTATTTATTTTGTACTAATTTTACAACAGGTGACCTGACGATTTACGATTGATGATTTAACGACACTGCCTTAAAAAGTAGCCTCTAAGTCGAACTTTGTAGAAGCACACACATTCCACGCAATTATAGTGCCGGAGCAGTGTCATGATCTTAAAACTTGGCGACCTCATTGGCGTGGCGGGCGAGTGCTCGGCTGCGACAAGATGCACGGGTTCGATTCCCGTTCGATGTTCTCCAAATATTTCTTCCAGGTGGGTGTTATAGTATTACGTATCATACGTATGTATTTACAAAAAAAAAGTATTCTATCAGCCATCTGGTTCCCATAGTACAAGCATTGCTTAGTTTGGGGCTAGATGGCGCTGTGTGAAATATTTATTATTAAAATTAACTCGAGTTTTTTTGCACACTCAGACATCTAAGAGCTTGCCAGCTAAGTATCCAAATCTCAGCGATCGAAATTCCTCCTTAACTTTTTGCAGTATACTGCTGCCTTAGGTTCTGTAGCACACAGGGCAATCAGAATAAAAGTTGTTCGCCGACACGAAACTTGTTTTTTCACTATTTTCCATATGCAATGCAGTATGCCCGGTAATCGTATTACCGTACTGTGGCCTCACTGGCTTTGTCGCCTTAATAAGCTGCTAGATTGCAAACTTCGCCTTAATTACTTTGCATGTGCTAGCGTATTTATATAATTTAACTTTTTATTGGTAGGTTTTACATCGAAGTCAAACCAACTTTCTTATATGTATAAGTCACTGTAAAAACCCGTTAGATTATTAATCTATCTCGCGAGATTGTAAACTGTCGAAAGATTGTGAACCATAACATACTGCTTACAATTTAACGCATTATTACATAAAGTTTACGATCTCTCGAGATAGATAATAATCTAACGGTGTTTACAATTTTACGGTGCCTTATATAGGCAAAACATATTTTTTTATCAATGTATCTTTTACGATTTTCTTTCCGACTTGTTGATCTCTCAAAATGGTATGTTTCTTTATTTTAGAAAATGGTTGCTAAAGTTAAATTCGTTTTAGAATGCAATAAATACTAAATCGGTGTTTTCATCAGTAAAGTTTAGTTATTTTGACATAAACCATCGGGAATTTTGAAGACAAAAAAATGGTCTCAAAAGTAGTAAGGCAGACTTTATTGCAATATTACAATTTGTACATTAGGTATTTAGGTACGTACTTGTGTCCCAGTTTTTTTTAACAGGTTTTATTAACAGGTTATCTACAATACATGGAGAGCTGACTGTACTGGTTACTGTGTATAGTTCGATGTTAGTGTGTTTGTAACGTTGACCTTAAAATGTAATCGATTGACTGTGCTCTTATGTTTTGTCACCCATTGGAACCGTATGTCTGTGTGCGTAGTGAAATATGCATTTTATAATCGGAATTTTCTTATTGCTTTTTACTGAAAAGTGGGCTTTAAGTCGAGCCCTGTAATTATACTTTACAATAACAAGTTATTTAGATATACTTTTCATTGATAAGCAATGAGTTGTACCGGAGCGGTGTCGTGAATTGAGAGATCTTAAAGGATTAAAGTAAGACAATTGACTTCTTTCTGCCACAAGATATTTTGTGACAAAAAGTAAATATTCCCGCTTTATAAAATGAATGTTTAGATTCACTAAAGGTGAAAAATAGCTGTGTGCTGGCTGCCCGAGTAGCCTCGCGAGGCTGCCGCGTGAGGCAGGTGATTTTTAGGCGAATACTGACTCGCATGCTCGGTCAGTCAGTAAGCAGCTCTTAAATAGTCGTGTGTAGGCTCCCTTGTAAATTACGTCCATGTGTGCGTGCAATGTTATGTATGTGTGCGCTTTTGTTACAGGGTGCTGTTTTGTGACGTTTTTCACTCGCAAAGCGGCGTTGAAAGCCCAAGACGCTTTGCACAATATAAAAACATTGACTGGGGTAAGTGCTATATATCTATGTTCTTTTATTTGTTGCTGACGTGACATGCGACGTCGATGTACTGCCGCTTTATTCTCTATGACTAGACGAAACTTGACAGCTTGTAACTTATCTGTGCGCACCGCGTCGAGTTCTTTCAATACAGAATTGTCATAATAGAATACGATAACACGGTAATTCTACATACGTGCCCGCGTTACGTTTTGTTTGGTCATCCATATGGCTGGACAATACGTCTACGCCGCACGCTTATGTGTTACTTTAGCACACAGGTAAAAACACCTTGGCGTATACTGTACTGAACTGAATTAGAAAACGCTAGTGTGTTCACACCTTCCACTGTGATAGGGCTCCGAATGGACTTAAACCTTTTATGCCTAACTTTTATCAAGCTTAGGAAGACTCTTTAGAGACTGGTGTCCTCAAAAGACCCAATCCTCACACCCACACACACTAAACACATACCCCAAACACACATCCTAGTGACACAAACACACATTCATGTTCACATTCACACGAGAATAGATATATCTGTATGTAATCTAAATCTAAATAATAGTTTAATTAGATAAGTTTAGTAACCATTCATATATGGATATGGAAGAGCGGAATCATCTGGCACAAGTACTTTGTACTTGGTTTTGTAGCGGCCATACCTAATACTGCTCTTCACCCCCCGCCAACCCCGTTAATAATAATAATCAATAATAATAATAAATAATCCTCCGTATTTTGTATAACTTTTATCTAATTTAACACTAACTAAAGGATTGAAGATTAAATTTCTATTCAATTAACAAGTGTTTCAGTACTCGTAATAACACACGGTATAGTTTATGCATTGTATTATTTGGCTACTGAATGAACAATTTATTATCTTATTTCTTACTTATATTATAAATGCGAAAGTTTGTGAGTTTGGATGTTTGTGCCACAATTACGCCTAAACGGCTGAACGGATTTGAATGAAACTTGGAATATACATAGTACATGTACTGGATTAACATATAGGCTATTTTTTATCCGGGTACCACGCGAGCGAAGCCGCGGACGGCAGCTGGTTATTATTATATTGTTAGGATGAAACCCTTAAAAAGGCCACCACTGACATAAACCTTGAGACTGATTTTACTTTTTGCAACTATGACGAAATATCCCGTTATAAGTGCTAAATCTTATATTATAAGAATCTTTGTCCTGACTGACTGACTGACTGACTGACTGACTGACAGACAACGCACAGCCTAAACCGCTGGACGTAGAGACTTGAAATTTTCAGTGTAGGTAAACCTTGGTACGTAGGGGTGTACTAAGAAGGGATTTTTCAAAATTCAATCTCTAAAGGGGTGAAAAGGGATGAAAACCTGGAATCAATTTTTGGTCTAAAACTGCACATAACCTGTATCAAATTAAAGAGCCGATTTTTCTCATTTAGTTGATGTCATAATTACCTGCAAATTCTTTATTTTTGGCATGTTTTTCATGAAAAATAGAATACTTTTATTTTGACATATTATGACAGCGATGATACCAAAGATTAGTAATAGATGATACAAAACATATGGAAAAGGAACTGTCAATGTCAAATTACCTGTGAAAGGAAGCATAAATTACTACTGGTCTAATAAGTTTCTAATCTTGATTATTCATGGAGTTCTGACGTAATTCTACGTCTGAAAACTAGATGTCGCTGCTAATTCTGATCAAATTTTGACGCGCTATCGTTGCGTTTTGTAAAGTTTACCTTAACCATGGGCGCCGGCAAGGGGGTGCCAGAGGGTGCACTTGCACCCCTTGGGAATCTCGGGATCAACAGGAATTATTGAAACTGTATTGCGCTTTCTCTGTTAAGTTCATCCCATTTATGCTGGTGCCATCTGGTGTAGAGTAGCGGTACTTTAAAGGGTGCGTTCAGAGAAGTAATGGAAATCGATTAATATCGATCCCGGTACTCCTGGCCCACCAATTTAGAATTTTTAAATTTCGATCGTCGTGAACAAATAGGTGTGAGCCGTGACGACTAGGTACCTATATAATAAATTCATAATGAATAGTCAGAAATTTGTAAATGTCTCAAACATTCAGACTAAAATTTCATCTTTTTATTAACAATCATATACGGCAAAGATTGTAAGAAAACTAAAATCTGCACCACCTGGAAATTATTTCTACCGGCGCCCATGACCTTAACTCTCAAAATTTTTACTAAATTCACCGAAATTTCTTAATTTTTAGATTTAGGTATGTTTGTTACTCTTTCACGCAAAAACTACGGAATATACTTACATACCATTATTCATATTCGTTCGCTAAAGTTAGCCATTGCTTAAAGTTAGCCCTGTCACTGTTTGTCATTATGAAATGGTAAGAGATGGCAATACTTTAGTCATCCTTTAGCGTACACTATATTATAATGAATAATGAGGATAGTAGGTACCTACCTACGTGTGCTGGAATGGGACATAGGGTACTTTTTATCTGGGTACCGCGTGAGCGAAGCCGCGGGCGGCTGCTAGTTAAATAAATAAAAAAATAAATAACATCCAACAGTCACATACATAGTCCTGACCCCACACTAGGATTCCCTGTGTCGTGGGTATCAGAAACTACGAGTACCATGGTACCACAACACCCAGACCCGGAAGAAATATTTACAGATCATGCAAACATTTCTTCCGCAGCGGGAATCGAACCCGCGCCTCTTGCGTCTCAGCCGAGCAATCGCCCGCCACGCCACCGAGGCCGAAATTGAGCCTGATTGTTACAAATCTGAGACTGGGTTGATGAAACAGTTCAGGAAATGCTTTTATTATACGAATGAGGGAGTTAAAAGATAATAAAAGTTATTATTAGAATACCATCTGTAAGAAATAGGTATCTGTTGCTGGCGCGATTATTGTACTCGTATATTGCATTAGATCGTCAAACGCGGATGAAGGAACAAATATCCGATTCGATACGCGATTGTTAGCGAATACAATCGAATTATCCGAGTTGGCGTTCGCCCCCAGCGTCTTCATTTCTAAGGTGAAAGAGACAGCTTTGAATATTTTACGTCATGCCAAATACTACATACTACAGAGAGAACCTAGTGTCAAGTCAAACTCCTAAGTTTAATGTCACTATTTAATTATCAAAATATATTTTTGTAAATAAACAAAATAAATAAATAAAATAATTACTATCATACTAGAGATGCGCTAGAAATTTTAGAGTACGACTGACTGGAAAATACGTTTTTTTTTTCATAAGACGATGAATACGAATGTGCGACTGTACGGTCAAGCGTAGTTGAATAATTATTGCACAGTATTTGTACATATTATGTATCATTATAATGTGTATGACCGTATTGCAATTTTTTTTAAATGCCCAGCAGTTTGTAAAATTAGGCTATGAATGATGAGGATAATGCGTATGAAAGGAGTGAATACTGAGATGACGAGTGATAGGAGAAGATGGAAGAGGAAAACATGTTGTGCCGACCCCACCTAGTGGGATAAGGGCAGGAAAATGATGATGATGATGATGATGATGAATGATGAGAATAATAAAAGTTACATACAAGCAAAATTTATGAATAGGTAAATAAATGAATTTATTTGATGAAAATCCATTTGTACACGACCAGTGCTCTCAAAATTTCACTCAATTTAACGCTGTATGCCTAGGTAAATTTATATTTAAATCTTTATTCATAAAAAGTGTTTTTTTTTAAATAACGTATAGTGTCCCACAGACACAAATACATAAATCTTATATTATAAGAATCTTTGTCCTGACTGACTGACTGACTGACTGACTGACAGACAACGCACAGCCTAAACCGCTGGACGTAGAGACTTGAAATTTTCAGTGTAGGTAAACCTTGGTACGTAGGGGTGTACTAAGAAGGGATTTTTCAGAATTCAACCTCTAAAGGGGTGAAAAGGGATGAAAACCTGGAATCAATTTTTGGTCTAAAACTGCACATAACCTATATCAAATTAAAGAGCCGATTTTTCTCATTTAGTTGATGTCATAATTACCTGCAAATTCTTTATTTTTGGCATGTTTTTCATGAAAAATAGAATACTTTTATTTTGACATATGACAGCGATGATACCAAAGATTAGTAATAGATGATACAAAACATATGGAAAAGGAACTGTCAATGTCAAATTACCTGTGAAAGGAAGCATAAATTATTACTGGTCTAATAAGTTTCTAATCTTGATTATTCATGGAGCTCTGACGTAATTCTACGTCTGAAAACTAGATGTCGCTGCTAATTCTGATCAAATTTTGACGCGCTATCGTTGCGTTTTGAAAAGTTTACCTTAACCATGGGCGCCGGCAAGGGGGTGCCAGTGGGTGCACTTGCACCCCTTGGGAATCTCGGGATCAACAGGAATTATTGAAACTGTATTGCGCTTTCTCTGTTAAGTTCATCCCATTTATGCTGGTGCCATCTGGTGTAGAGTAGCGGTACTTTAAAGGGTGCGTTCAGAGAAGTAATGGAAATCGATTAATATCGATCCCGGTACTCCTGGCCTAATTAGAATACTAATTTAGAATTTTTAAATTTCGATCGTCGTGAACAAATAGGTGTGAGCCGTGACGACTGGGTACCTATATAATAAATTCATAATGAATAGTCAGAAATTTGTAAATGTCTCGAACATTCAGGCTAAAATTTCATCTTTTTATTAACAATCATATACGGCAAAGATTGTAAGAAAACTAAAATCTGCACCACCTGGAAATTATTTCTGCCGGCGCCCATCCGAAATTTCTTAATTTTTAGATTTAGGTATGTTTGTTACTCTTTCACGCAAAAACTACGGAATATACTTACATAACATTATTCATATTCGTTCGCTAAAGTTAGCCATTGCTTAAAGTTAGCCCTGTCACTGTTTGTCATTATGAAATGGTAAGAGATGGCAATACTTTAGTCATCGTTTAGCGTACACTATATTATAATGAATAATGAGGATAGTAGGTATCTACGTGTGCTGGAATGGGACATAGGGTACTTTTTATCTGGGTACCGCGTGAGCGAAGCCGCGGGCGGCTGCTAGTTAATTAATAAATTAAAATGTATTTAATTCAGATCAAGGATCCATATTGTGTTAGTAGCAACTTAAAATCTATATTAGTACCTAAACAAAGCCCCCCCCCCCTTCAATTTTCAATAGGTCTTCCGCGTCGCCTCATAATAAGTGTATGACATAAAAAAACTCGCAGCTAGCTCCCGCTCTAGCCGCGTTCATCCCGCGATAATTCAATTCTATTGTAAGTATTATCGGAGGTTTTTTCTCTCGATTGATTCCCGCCACGCTCTTTTGAAGGGAGCTTACGGAAATCGATTTGTTGGCCCGATAAATTTACTGGTATAAACTATGCTGAAGACTTCTAACGTATGAAGCGTGTGCATAGCTTTGTCATATACCTTACGGTAGCTCTTTAGAGTGATAAACCTTAGGACATCCTAGAATTTGTTGCTAATATTAACAGTTTTGATAATTATATCCAAAAAGATATGTCTTGATTTTGTACTTTTCAGTCCAGTTATTAAATGTTATCTTAACAATAGCAGCG
The DNA here is from genome assembly GCA_949320045.1 of Scotopteryx bipunctaria. Lineage (NCBI taxonomy): Eukaryota > Metazoa > Arthropoda > Insecta > Lepidoptera > Geometridae > Scotopteryx > Scotopteryx bipunctaria. The sequence continues at coordinate 2,265,195 of OX439450.1, read as the reverse complement.
ATATTCATAAACTTTAATTAATTTAAACTACACTTTAAATAATGATTAAGAACTTTTTTATATTCATAAGCGCTGCTTAGACTTAAGCATTTGTTTAAACAGTTAATTAAGCAGCTGTCAAATTAAATAACCTCCCCCCACCCTTCTTTAACTCTCTAATCAACAACATGACGGACAAAAACATTGTTTTGAGCTGATTGTGTGGAAGTTTGTGAAGTTTCAGTTCTTGGTATTTTTTTGTCGTAAAAATGGAATATTTTGACTTTGATGATGATCTATATAATTTCGAACAAGATCTATTTGACATTAATGAATCGGCAAAACCATTCAAAAGTTTACAAAGCTAGGTGAGTATGATGATGTGGAATTTAGGAAATAGTACAGATTCTCCAAATAAAATGTGAATAAAATTATATATATTGTGAAAGACGATTTTACTATGGAGCCAATAGGTGGCGCCTTTCCTGTATCATATCTATCTAGTCATGTCACTAGATCTTTCGAACCAGTGTCAACTTCTTATGTGCACTCTACATAGTTCATTTTGGTGAGTTTTTCCTTTAGTTTTAGTTTATTATTAGTTTAATTCAGTTTTATTATTTTTATTACCGACGAGCATGCATGAGGAATGTGATGAGAGTGAAGGAAGCAAAAGAAGTATGTCAGGATCGTAACAAATGGCGATCCGTGATCTCTGCCTACCCCTATGGGAAACAGGCGTGATTTTATGTATGTATGTATGTATGTAATTCAGTTTTAGTTTTAGTTAAGTTTAGTTCTTAGTTTTAATTTTAGTTGTAATTTATTTTAAGTTAATAATGGATTATTTTTTCTGAAATAAAAACATTTTATTTATTTATTATTTATAGTGTACAAAAAATTAACAAAAAAATAAAAACAGTCTTTCCTTTTATAAAAATTTGTATGCTACTATTAAAGTTCCCAATTCCTATCCACTAGATACCAAGAGTATCACATAGATGAAGTAGGCTATTTCGCTTCATAAAATTTGCAAGATTGAAGACGCCAAGACGGAAGCAACTTCCAAAAACTTTACCGTCTTGTTCGGCTGTCTATAAATAATATAACCTACTAAGAACCGGATAAATAAAATATCGTACCTTCAGCCAACCTGAAGATACAATTTATGTAAACAAACCATCATACTTAACCTAAAACTTACTTTTTTATTACATGTGTATGGAGCTTTTAAGTAGTACTAATATGTAGTTAAATTAAGGTGTAAAAGCTAATGTTGTAAGGTTGATTAACCTAAAATTAAAGTGATTTCATCTTTATAATGAAAAATACGCGACAGTTTGTTAACATAACCTGTAATTAGTAATATTAAAAATACTGAAGACTTTTGTAAATCAGTCCAGTTTATCCCGCCATCTCAATATTAGTCCGACTTTTTAGTTTAGGATATAAATTTCAGTCAAAAAAGTGAAAATTACTTCTATCCTCTGAATAAAGTGGGCTCGTAGTCTCCCCAACGCATAGTTTCCAAGTTAGCCTCACCTAAAACAAGTTGGCGTTGTAAACCCTGAGGTACCCAGTAATATCTTCAGCGGAATTTTTGACATAGTTTGCCCCCGAGTTTCGTCCGGCGGCGGCGGCGGGCGCCGCGGCACGCATCAGCCCTAGCTAGATATTCTAATTTGAATAACTTATTAAATTATTTCCACCTTTTTTATGAATACTCTTGAATACCATATTTTTCGAACACAACTTTTTTTTCCCTACTGGACTGGGAGTAAAGAAAGAACATAGAATGCGTTCAGCAGCTTCTCTCCCCGAGCATGTCGTAAAAGTCAACTAATGGATCCTCTCCAACATGATGGACCATCTATATGAACGATGGGCTGATTACCTGACACCATGGTTCACCATATCCATCTTGTGGCTCTTGAATCAGGAGTGGCTGCAAGTTTTCTTATGATTACTTATGGCTTTGCCCACTCCATTAGGGATACGGGCGTGTTAATACATATTAATATACATCATGTATGTAATATACTTTATTTTTATTTTATATTTTCACTATAAAGAGCACTGAGATAACACTGGTAGTCTAGTAGTGGTGAACCCGCTTTTCGAACCCAAAATCGTGGGTTTGAGACGAATGAATTTTTCTCTTCGAAAAATTAATGTGCGTTATTACCAGTACTCTCAAACGGCGAAGGAAACCATCGTGAGGAAACCGGCATGTCGTAGAAACTATAATGTTCGAAAATATGTGAAGTGCACGAAAGGAGCCTTTGAGGCGCACTTTAAATTATTACTCTTCGAGTAGATAGACTACAAAAAACAATGAATATTTTTTGTTGTTTTATACATTGTTCATTGACCGAGAAGGTTGGTGGAGTTTGGGTTAGACCTTTGCCCAGCAGTGAGAAAATACAGTTTAAAAAGAAACACTGAAATTCTTGTGGAAAAAGCCGACTAAGCTAAAAAGATGGTTTAGGTACTGGGCAAGCCTACTCCATCTAAAATCGTCCTAGATACAACAGCGTCTCGTTATGCAAAAGTTGCCTCCTGATGCTTAATAAAATAATCTAATATAGATTTTAAAGGCTTAAAATTAGAAAAATAAATAAAGCTTGGAAATTGTTTACATTGTTGGAAACACATCTGCTACGGAAAGCACGTAGAAGATCTACGGCGTAGCTGATCGTAGCTCCCACTCGTCTACAATGAAACTGTACGTGGGTTAATTAATGATTATGTTAGTTTAAAGAATGGAGCGAAACCGACTTTTGCTGATTAAAAAAAACAAAAGGCGTATACGCTTTCACAATGAAAATTTATCCATTCAACAAACATATCTTTGATACCTCATAGTAACTAGATTACTATTTACATAAATACATACATTAATAACACGTCTATATCCCTAATTTGGTAGGCAGGGCCACAAGAAAACTCCATATCCATCTTGGAACTTTGGATCAGGATGTTTTCTTATAATAACTTGTTACTCTGCCCACCCCATTAGGCTACGGGTGTGATAATATGTAAGAAATTGAATAACTGACTTAGAGGTAACCTTCAGTCGGGCTATAAATCAATCGCTCACATTCTGTGCTGAGCGAGTTCAGTTCACAAAAGCGAGTGTAATGCGGGTCAGCCGCCCGCGGGGCTACACTGAAAGAACACATCGCTTTTACCCGATTACGCGAATAATAACACCCATAAATAACAGCCAACAGTCACATACATAGTTCTTACCCCACACTAGGATTCCCTGTGTCGTGGGTATCAGAAACTACGAGTACCATGGTACCACAACACCCAGACACGGAAGAAATATTTGCAGAACATGCAAGCATTTCTTCCGCAGCGGGAATCGAACGCGCGCCCCTTGCGTCTCTGCTGAGCAATGGCCCGCCACGCCACCGAGGCCGTCAAGCATAGGGCTATGTGTTTAACAGTCAATGTATGTCAATGAGTCAAATAAAAATCAGCTCTTGGATCGCGCATCGATTCGACCAGACGCCCTGAAACGCGACCAGCGTCTTGGGCATGATTCCACCGTCTGATGAGCTCAATCAAGTGAGCTATCTATCCGTAATTGAAATTGTAATTAAAACGGTATTTGGATAGCTCGACTGGTTCTTTTGTATTTTTAGATTCTAGTTGTAAGTTTTTTCTTACAACAAATAGAAATAACTGATAAAATTTTGACAAATGGTATGTTAGAAGATGCGCCATTACGGTCTTAGTTAAATAGGCTTAACATAAAACGGAATTATATTCATAACAACTTAAAGGGCCTTCTATTAAATGAGATTTATGTGTTTTAGCCTTTAAATGATATTTAGTATGATGGAAAATCAAAATCAAATAAAGTCTCACACTAAAAAGAACAAAAATTGAGGATCATAATCGTGATCCTTCAAAGTTTGACTTTTAGAAGTCATCTTTTTTACATATTCGGGTTTAGGTGACCAAGTCGACATTCTGTTTATTTTATAAGCCTGTTGCTGAAGTTCGCCTCAGGCTGTTCTCACCTGCAGCACGTACCCTACCTGTGATAGGCCTTGACGAACGACAGCGACAGTCTTACAAAATGAAGCAGCGAACTTTCACTGTAGCCCGGCGGAACCCCGGCCCCGGACACGGCGAACTTTGATCGATAGCCCGGATTTATGATCGAGTTTCCCCGGTCTTAAGTAATTGACTGGCTCCATTAGTGAAGGGCTTTGTAGACGGACAAATGTTTGAAGAAGACGATAGTTTAGAGGCTGGGGGGTTATTCGGGGTTATTCGAATGATTAACCCCACGTTCATGAAACTGTAGTAAAATTTATGATTATAAATAGCTACTGTTAGACGGATGATTGATTGATTGTGAAAGTGGTGGGCATTGGCGCAAAATTGTTCGTCCTAGAAACGTATTGGGGAACCCTATCACAAGAAACGAATTTTTGTAGGCAGATAATGCATGCAAGCAATCGTATCACTAGTTATTACAAACCAGTGTGGTGAAAGAGTTTTAAGTGCGCCTCAAAGAGGCTCCTTTCGTGCACTTGACACAATATGCTCTCCAAATTATTAGGTTCTACGACATGCCTCACGATGATTTCCTTAATCGGATTCGAACCCACGACCAGTGCTAGGCTTCTGTCTGCAGCTTTTTTGTGGCCTGTGGTTATGTTATCAAATATGATATTCCAGGATAAGAGATGTGTATTTAAAGTTTGAACAAAATCAGTTCACCGTTGACACTATACATTTAGCTCTACATAAGCTACAAATACACAAATATCCTCACAAATTTTGGCATACTATGTATTTTTTTTCTCCCAGTCCAGCAGATAAGTTATTCTCTAAAATTTAATCTATTACAATTTGGGAGATCCAAAAATAACTATTCAAAAACAGTCGGGAGTTCAAAAAATATTCACGTCTTGTTCTAAATATAGAGAAAAACGAGTTACTTTTCACGTAACCTATATCCAGATATAGATGTAAATCACGAGTACAGTCAACTGCAAAGGTATCTTCCATTAATCACGTGTGGCTCGAAAGGGGGGAGGAAGTTCGGAAAAAATCATGACAATATCACAAGAAATATCAACATAAATTCATGTAATATCTCACTACATTCAATCCCCGAATGTAGTGAGATATTACATGAATTTAGTTTTCGTATTATTAGTTTTTAAGATACACGCTATGTGGGGGGGGGGGGGGGGTTTGGAAAAAGTTGCTAAAAACTAGGAAAGAATCCAGCTAGGAGCACACGGTCTGATTAAATATATAGAATATTCTTTACCAAATATTTTTGGAAACGACTGTACAATTTCCACATTTGGAAACCTTTTTAGAATAAAAAGGTCTAATAAATGTACGAGACCTGACATATTTATTTCGGTCATAAAACCTTTTATTTTAGCGTTATGTTCCCGTGGATACTTAATCTGTGGACGTCTTATTTGTAGGCTGCCCTATTTTCTAAGAATCTTGGAAGTTCTTCGTTCCAAAACCAGACCGCCACCGTACCGGTACAAATTCCTGTCAAAAGCTTGTTAATTTTTATAATTCTGTACCGGAAGGGTGCCAACGGGACCCTATTACTAAGTCTCCGCTGTCCGTCCATTTGTCAGCGGGCTGTACTCATGAACCTAACCGTATTAGATAGAGTTGAAATTCTCGCAGAGAATTCTGCACTGTTCTAGTAGTAGTAGCTCAGCCTTTATAAGAAACCCTAATAAAAGTGAGTATTATTTGTATTTTTCATACCTAGCTAAATTGTTATTTAATGTCTAATACAAGACAATGTAAGACTGTTGCCATAAAAAATACGCAAACGAAATCACGGAGATTCACTAGCTTATAAAACTTAGCCCGTGTCCGACCGTGCCGTCAATTCGACCCGCTGCCTTATTTTGTAAGACTGTCGCTTTCGCCCACCAGGCCGTCTCTTTTACACATACAGTGCGGACCATAAGGCTTAGCGCAAAAGACTGTGGTCGGCAGCGACAGTCTTCATACACTACCACGACTAGACCGACGATGTCCCGGCTCAGTTATTTATTTATTTTTAGTAGCCTATGTTGTCCCACTGCAGGCCACCCTTCCTTTGAAGCTCTCGTGGCGTAGCTTGCTTAGGCGTTCTTGATTGATCGTTAAAGTTAAGCAACGATATGCGCGGTCACAAATTGGGATGGGTGGGCAAGTGGCATTACGAGCTGAGCGCTTCTGTACTTCGCAGGGCACGTTAAACAGTCGGTCCCGGCTTTTAAGTCGTTAAGCCATGACGGAGGCCTTTAGGCGGCCTAAAAACTCCGTCACTAGAGTTGGCCACTAGCTCATACGATCATACATACATACCCTTCCTTTTTCCAGCTTTTTCTATTCTTTACCGCAGTTGGCCAGTCTGGATCTAACTCATCCCGCCATTTCCATGGTGATTTGTCGCGCAAACGTCCTGCATTGGGCACAAATTCGGTAGGCACTTGAACGACAATTCGTCCAAGGATAGGCACAAAAGAAAGGAAAAAATGTTATAGCGGCAATAGACTCAACAATGACCTTAAATTGCTGTTATATTGTTTAAAATCCTACTAATATTATAAACGCGAAAGTTTTTATGTATGGGTGTTTGTCACTCTTTCACGCCTAATCGGCTGAACGGATTTGAATGAAACTTGGAATAAACATAGTACATGTACTGGATTAACATATAGGTATTTTTTATCCGGGTACCACGCTAAAGCTGGCGGCAGCTAGTCGATTATAATAGTAAAATCGTTTATTTCGGAACAAGGTACAATATTCGTGAAAGTACGATGGCAACAATGTTACATAATCAACCCTTATAATGACGTAATGTGTCGTTTTTACAATCGGTCAGTTGTCATATAATAGAATAGAATAATTCTTTATATCGGCATTTAGGTACACCATATTTTTATACACTACCTGGCCTAATTTAATTAATTAAAACCACAAATATACTCACATGTGCAGCATGTATTCAGCAAAATACATAAAAAATACAGAAAATTACAAAATTAGCATAATATTTCTATTTTCGTATCTTTTTTAAGAACTCCTGACATTCTTTTGTTTTTCTGACAGTTTGAAATTGGAACAAGACCGTGGAGGCTTTAGTTAGGCATTCTACCAAAGAGGCGGCATTATGAGAATAATAAAGTAACTATTACATAATCTATGACAATGCGTAAAGAAAGTGTTACAATGCAATATTAGTACATCTTATAAATAAATTAATAAATAAATAACACCCAACAGTCACATACACAGTCCTGACCCCACACTAGGATTCCCTGTGTCGTGGGTATCAGAAACTACGAGTACCATGGTACCACAACACCCAGACCCGGAAGAAATATTTACAGAACATGCAAACATTTCTTCCGCAGCAGGAATCGAACCCGCGCCTCTTGCGTCTCTGCCGAGCAATCGCCCGCCACGCCACCGAGGCCGTCAAGCTATAGGTATAACCTAATGTAGATGACATTTGATTAGTAAAATACTTAGCCTATTTTAGTAATCTTATTTTAAATCTATTATTATTATTAAGACGTCGTATTTGACATTGACAAAGCATCATCCTCTGGTCATTGACCTGTAAGTGTAACGACAAGCATTATAATACCACACTAACCCTAATTAAATCACAATCATAAATTATCATAATACACGCTATGAAATTCAACCCAAGACACGCATTACGTCTCAATTCACAGACACATGAGTCCCATGGCATTAAGCCATAGATAACTAGCATAAACGTACGGCTTTGCTCGCGTGTTGTTAATTTTGACATACCATTTTACCCCTTTCTGATGGTTATTTTGAAAAACCCTGAAACAGGTACCTATCCATTAATTTTATTTAAAGTATAACAACCAAGTTTCAAGCAAATCGCAGCGCTCGTTATAAAGTTCCCATACAAACCTCAACACCTTGAAACCTTGAAATACCTTGTTTTTTTCCGATGTATCAACTATGTTGCAACAGCCGTGGTCACGTGACAACTGAAGAGCGCAGGTGCTAGGAGCTACCGTTAAAAAGCGGAGGTAGTTTTTGAAACTACCCGCACTTGTTAGAAAACATCCCCATCTTTTCCCACGCAAGTCTGATTTTGTTGTGCGAAATAGACGTGATAGCAGTAAGCTCCAAATGCCTAACAGTAAAACAGCTCTTCTACAAAAAAGTGTAGTCTGTATGTCACGTAAAATTTATAATAAAATACCTAAATCATTAAAAGATCTGACGACAATATATTTAGGACTAAATTGAAACAAAAGCGAAAGTTTGTGAGTTTGGATGTTTGGATGTTTGGATGTTTGGATGTTTGTGCCTCAATCACGCCTAAACGACTGAACGGATTTGGATGAAACTTGGAATATACATAGTACCTACATAAGCTGGATTAACATATAGGTTATTTTTTATCTGGGTACCAAGTGAGCGAAGCCGCGGGCGGCAGCTAGTGCTATTATAATATTAATGATTTTATGACAGATAAACTTTGACATCACCTTATTTTACTATTGCGCCTATTACTATTATTATTATTATTATTATTATTTTGACATTGTATTAAACTACAATAATAGGTTATATTATAGTTTACTGTAACATTTGCATACTAATCTTAGTAGAACATGATTGAGACCAAAATAGTTATAACATCTGTGTAACCTACATTGTGTTCAAGCAAATAAAATGTCTATCTATCTATCTATCTATCTTGGTCTTCAGAATTTGAAGAGTCCTTGTACACACCACGACACAATACACTGACCGTATCCTTTATATAATTGCAACAAAACGTGCACAGCACGTCTACCTATTACAGGATACCATGATGTTGGGAGCCTTAATCCATCTTCTCGATTGAAATTCGGATACTTCCTTGATCTCAATGGCCTCACAAATCTTGTGGAAATAAGGCTCATTACTAAGGATTTTAGGATCATGGAGTTTAATCCAGTTATAAGGCCCTGAATCCACTAGGTGTTCCACTATCGCTGATTTACCTGACGGTTCTTAACTGTTGCTATGCGTTCGGCTATAGTACGCTTAGTTTGCCCTATGTAGGAACAGCCATAACTACGGTCCACTTCGTACACACCAGATACTTGCAAAGGCTTGAAGCTCTTTGAGGCGGGCTTAAAACCCTATCACCACACTGGTTCGAAAGAGCTATTGACACGACAGTAGTACTCTTTTATTGGAACATTTATAAAAATAAACTCCACATCAAAACTCACCATAATGTTCAGTTATCCAAGTTGTCCTGACACATAAGACGCAAAGTTCTGTCAAAAGTTTGGTCTGTCAGTTTGTTAAGATTTCGTACCCGAAGGGTGCCAACGGGACCCTATTACTGAGCCTCCGCTGTCCGTCCGTCTGTCAGCGTCTGTATCTCATGAACCGTTATTACTATTGCCGCTGTAACAAGAAATAATAAAAATAAAATAATATAAATAACCCTCGTTTTGGCTTCGCCGTAGTCAGGTAAATAGGGGGGCCCATACAACATTTATGTACACGTAAGATGGTACGGAACCCTTCGTTTGAGAATTCGTCTCGCCTTTGGCCGGTATTTTCTTGTATTTTGTGCTCGGACGGTTATGGAATGGGGTGGCGAAGGGTAGCATAGATAGATAGATAGATAGAAAATTCTTTATTGCACACAAGAATGTACATAGGCGAACTTAATGCTAATTAGCATTTTCTTCCAGCTAACCTTTGTGTTGTTTGGAGAAAAAGTGGAGGCAGTGCATTGTAGAAAAAATGCTATGAGAAAAATAATAATAATTATTATTGTTATTATACATAAATAAATACAAATAATATCTACCTAATTTATAACATATATATAAAAATACCTACAGGTGCTCAATTTTGATGACTGCTCTGTAGAGCAAGATAATGGTGATATAGTTTAGACTTGAAGATTCCTATGGATGAGGCTTGGCGTATTTGCATTGGAAGAGAGTTCCACAGACAAACCGCAGTAACAGTAAAAGAGTCGGTGTAGAAATTGTGTTATGTTGTGGTGTCATGAGTAGAAGGTGTTGAGAGGAGCGTGAAGGACTATTTGGTGGGAAAAGAGGAGTGAAACGATCTTTGAGATAGGATGGGGAGAGGGGGTGGTGGAGGATATTATAGAGAAGGCAGAGAATGTGAGTATTCCTACGATAGCGGATGTTGAGCCACTTCAGTTGTGTCCGGTAGTGAGAGATGTGGTCATACTTACGCAGACCGTACAGATATCTAATACAAAGGTTCAACAACCGTTCCAGCTTATTGAGTTGCTAAGTAGCATCTGCATAGCACACATCTGCATAATCAAGGATGGGGAGTAGAATGGAGTTGACCAGGGTGCATTTAGCAGAGAAAGGCAGAAAGTTTTGCATACGTTTTAAGGCATGCATTGAGCCAAACATTTTCCTACTGACTTCGGCGATGTGCTGCTCCCAAGATAAGTTTTCAGTAATGATTAGGCCAAGATTTCTCACCTCAGAGCAGTAACCCAAGGGGACATCATTGTATTTGACAGAGGGGAGAGAGTTTGGGTCCAGCCTAGAGATGAAGGTCCTGCTACCAATAATCATCACTTGGGTTTTGTTTGTGTTAATTTGGAGACCAAATTTCCTAGACCAAGAAGAGACAGCACACAAATCTTCCGTCAGCAGGTGTATCGCATCATGAATATCATCGGGTTTAAAGGATAGGTAAAGTTGGACGTCATCAGCATACAAGTGATAGGAAGAAAAACGAAGGCCAGATACAAGAGTATTAATAAATATAGAGAAGAGCAGGGGAGAAAGGACACCACCCTGGGGAACGCCAAGCATCGAGATGGACCGACGATTTGATTATAACTTGCAATACTTTTAGTAATAAAAATATAATTGGCGTATTCAAATCATCTTCGCCGTAAAGTTGAAAGGTCAATCCTATTTAAGGGCAGATACTAAAAATATAAAAAAATCAATCCAATGAAATGAAAAGTCGCTATAAAAATTCACGATTTTCCTTGACTCTTCGATAAACCTTGTATTCCTTTTGCAAGCTATGATATAGCACAATGATATTTTTTTACATACATACCTACATAAATATCATGTTATCACACCCGTATCCTTAATGGAGTGGGCAGATCTACAAGTAATCATAAGAAAACTTGCAGCCACTCCTGATTCAAAGTCCCAAGATGAATATGGCCAACCATGGTGACAAGTAATTAGCCCATCGCCCGTTTAGTTAGTCCATCATCTTGGAGAGGATATATTTTTATATTCTTTTTTTATTTACTACGTAGAAACATAATTATATACCTAAGATCATGCATATTCCTTTATATTGGGGAAATATAGATTTTTATTATATAATTTTCCATATCGACAGGGAGTGGTGGGAGATAGCGAACGCCTTTCAATTTTATTTTCTACGCAAAACGTTTGTCACAGCATTCCAATCGTGACAGTTGGACGCTTATCGCCGCTGTCTTAGATTCTGATCATCATTATCTACATCAGTATCTCCCTTATCTCTAAAAAGTCCCTACGTCGTGAAATATTTATCGTATTAAAAAACCGTTGTAATAATAAGATATACACCAGTCTTTACTATCTCAGATAAAATATTTTAGCTTACAATGGTGCTTCAGCACAAGAGCTATCCCGAAAACATTTTGAATTCGACGATAACGACGTCGTGCTTGCGACAGACTCGCAAAACAATTCCTGTTTTATATTCCTACCGGGACTTTAAAATGGCGTTCAAGTTTCCAGTTTAAAGTGTCTCCGATTTGTGTTAATGATGATCGCCAATACTTGCTAACTTTGGAATAAAAAGTGAGATCGTATGAGTTAGTGGCCAACCCTCGTGACGGAGTTTTTAGGCCGCCTGAAGGCCTCCGTCATGGCTTAACGACTTAAAGCCGGGACCGACAATCTAACGTAGCACGGAAACCCTCCGAAGCACGGAAGCACAATTGACTTTAGAAAAATTTTTGACTCAGCTCGTAATGCCACTTGCCAATTTGGATGGGTGACCATCCAAATTGTGACCGCGCACAGGGTTGCTTAACTTCAACGATCAATAAAGAACGTCTAAGCAAGCTGCGCCACGAGCGCTTCACAAACAAAAACGTCAGAATCTTCAACTCTAGTAACAAAGAAATCACAAATGTTACCGTGGGTCACACTGAACAATTTCCCCAACTCTCAATCAGGGATTAGCTTGTTCCTAATCCGAGTAGGTATCGAGCGCACTGCCCTCATATTTCATAATGGGGTCCGACGCCCGCGATAACACCCACCTAGAACTATTGACAACTGGATTCCACTGTTACAAAGTTTTAAATACGTGAATGGTGTTTTTTTTATATTTGTGAACATTTCACACAGCGCCATGTAGCCCCAAATTAAGCCTTCCGATCCTAAGGCCGTAGATTCAAATTCGGACGTGCTCCAATAGATTTTTCTGTTCGAGAAATTTATGTGCGCTATACCAGTACTCTCAAACGGTGAAGGAAATCATCGTGAGGAAATCGGCATGTCGTAGAAACTAAACATTTCGATAATATGTGTTAAGTGCACTTTAATCCTTCAATCCACCACACTGTTTTGAAAGAAGCGATACGATGTTGTTCATGTTTTTAATGAGAAACAAAAATAAGAGCTTGATTGAAGTGAGTGAATTGACGCCAATCTTTTCCTAATTCATTTCCCAGCGAAATAAGTTCCGATAGATTATGTCTTGTGGTTGAATCGTCCAAGGGATACTCGGATAGGGTAAGCTCCTCGGGTCTTAACATGCTATCCCGATTCTTGATAATGTTTATTATAACCTCTGAAGCAAGGATTATATGCGTACTAACTTTAGATTAATTTGCATTAGTTTGTAATGTACTATTATTATTAATAGATAATAAAAAAATAAGTTTCATTATCGATCATTGAAGTCAAGCAACACTAGGTGTGGTCAGTAATTGGATTGGTCGAGTGACTTTTTGCACATTTTTTTGTGTATTTCCGATTTTTTTTTTTACAAGATGAATTTATCAAGAAAGACTCGTAAAGGTAAATTGTGTTTATTCGTCCCAAGAGGTGAATAAATAAAAAATAGGCATTTAATATTTTCATTATCACAAACTCATACGCGAGTTAATAAAATATATCTAGGTAAAAATTCATTGAAAAGAGATGAGTATAGACATTTGAAGCCTTTTATTCTGAAGACTGATAATAAGTTACGATAATAAATAACTTTCTTTGTTACAGAATTCGACATTATCGTTTCTTTTCATAAAAACAATTTGTCGAACAAATAATACGAGACAGCCTTGTTACTACTTTAGGTCGTTCTATAATAAAGGTTTCTAAATGAAAAGACGTTTTAAAGTATAGAATAAACTCAACTCGTTATTATGAGGTTTCAAGTGGAAGAAACAATAGTGGTAATGTAGATATTTTATTGTGATCACAAAAATACATACGGTTTGGATATAAATGACACGCACTCTTTCGATATTGAGTATCAAATTCAGTACATACGACAAAGCTCAATTTGATTTTACCACATTATTAACTTACAAGCACTTTGCTTTCAGGATTCCAACCATGTTGAACTTTTGTTAAAAGAAATCGTTTTCATACAGAAAAAGTATTTATTGACGGAAATAAACTTACAACTAATACACGTGCCTATTTACAAAATTTAAAAAAAAAATATTCGGACTTCATTAAAAGCAGACTTGTGCTGGTATCTTTATTCAAGTCAGGAAAGTACTAGGCGACCAACGTGTAAGAAGTTTCCATTCAAGACGTGTAACAAACAAAGTCGTACAAACAATCTGAAGTACCAGGGTAGCATAGTTCAAAAGGTTGGTGTCTATGACACGCGACGCCTTCTACATTCAAATAGCACGCATCATGTTCCATTTTTAACAAGACTGTAAACGAGGAGACTTTTCATAGAGATAACAATATATACCTCACTTTCATTTGTAAAAGACTCGTAAAGTCTTTGAATGTTTGCGATTTTTTTTTTGAGTTGAATAGTCCAGTACTTCTGTTCCTGGTTCAATTTTATCATGATGGATATTTAAAATCTTTTGCATATAATTTGAGATGCAGTTACGGGGCGCTTTACCCATAGCAAAATTCAATAAAAATCAAAGCCAAAATAATTAAAAGTAGGTTCACTGTAATCCCTATCATAATACGTAGTAGCCATTTCAAATCTCTAGAGTAGATTAGATCCTAATCGGCAAATAAATTTTGGGTCAGGCAGAATTGATTTGCCGATTTCACAATATTGAGGGATTGCAAATCTATGTTGCTTACAAAGTACAACTGAGGATTGTCGAGAAGGGTTACTTTCAATATCATGTTCGTCATAATCTTATCTTTTAATTCAATGGCAAGAGAACAATGAGGTAATTGCCCGACTTTCACTTAATCGAACACCTCTACACGAACCGATCACGTTCACGAAGTTATATTATAGCACACAATGGTACTAAGCTGAGGAGAGAATGCTATTCTTGAGCTACTTACAAACTAGCATGTGTATAAAGCATTTGCTTGAAACTATTTTTGATCTAGAGATCCGAAATTGGTATGCGATAACGGGTAAATACCCGTTTTCATGATCCCAAACTGCGCCACAACTGACCGTCGTCTCAGACCGGGTTTCTTCCGGAACATTGCCTTATACACGCCGGCTGGCCGTCGCATCAATCATTATGTACCTTAAATCTTCGATTAACCGTGTTTAGTGCCAAAATGTTGACGTATACCGCGTCTATTCCTTAAACGCCTTTCACAGGTCATAGCTGTATATATTATGAGGTACATGGTCCCAAACTGCGATACAACTGACCGTCGCCGGCCGGGTTCCTTCCGGGACATTGTCTTATCCATGCCGGCCGGTCGCCGCATCAATCATTACAGGCTTTACCGCTTACATCGTCGGAATGTTTTGCTGAAAGAATTCAGTTTGTTCAGCGAACGTGCGAATAATAAATGGTTTTGAGTTGTGGGAAATATGGAAATTTACTTCTCCTTTAAAACTGTTTGTACCTTAGCACTAACTTCTTGGGCGAATAAACGCACACTAACTTGGAGTAAGAGATGAACTAATAGAATAGAATAGACTATTTTTATTTCAAGCAACATTATACTAAGTTACAGATGTTATTGAACTTAATCTACGGCCCATAATTTGCAGCCACTTCTGATTTTAAATCCTAAGATGGAAATGGTGAACCATGGCGACAGGTGATCAGCCCATCGCCCATATACGTGATCCATCATTTTGGAGAGGATATTATTATTCCATAATCGACTTTTACGACATGCTCGGGGACAGAAGCAGCTGGACGCATTATGTTTTTTCTTACTCCATTAGAAAGTATTGAGATATTTTAAACTGATTAAGATCAGTCTTTTCAAAGATCAGTATTTTTGCGCCGGGAAGGTTCTGGTTTTGAAGCGGGAAACCTTCAAAAAGAAGAAATCTACTTTTGGCCAAAATATTACCTACTTACTCTCATAAGTACTTGACTGGAAGATAAATCCAATAAGTTGTAAGTCGAAATGAACCGATGATGCAGCAAACTGCAGAATCGACTCAAATGAGTAAAGTTTTTCTATTTGATTTCATCCTCGAATGCAATTCCGAATTGAACTCTACAAATGGAGAGATATCAGATTTGTGCTGGCACAGCGATATTGCTGAAATCCATTCGACGGAAGGCCAAAGGTGACTAACAAAGTCGAATTAGTTCCATCGATTTTGAGGAGTCGCTAGACCTTTGTACACAGAACAAATAATAGTACCTACTGTCTATTGACACGGAGTTTTTTAAACCCTTTCGAGCGATTTTGAATTTTAAAGTCATGGATATAGAACTTGTTTTGCGCTGAAGGGAGTCAGCGTTCGATTGGAATAGTTCAGATAACTGTCCCATTTAGGTGCTACCGACGCTAATATGAAGCGTCGGACATGGAACTCAAATGAATTGGTTATGTCCTGAATATTGCTGAAATACTTCAACTTCATTTACAATTCAACCAAAATCGTAAGGGGTAGAGTGTACAAAATAAAACCGGTCAAGTGTGAGTCGAATTTGCGTAATATGGTACATTAAATTTTTTTGTTGTATGGAGCCCCCTTTTATTTTACTACTATATTTTTATTACTTGTTGCTATAGCGGCAATATTTATATTGCCGCTATAGCAACAAGCACACTGAAAATTTCAACTCTCTACCAATTACGGTTCATGAGATACAGCCCGCTGACAGATGGACGGACGGATGGACAAACAGACGGACGGACGAACAGCGGAGGTTTAGTAATAGGGTCCCGTTGGTACCCTAAAAATGTAACTTTTCCTACGAACCTTTTACGTATCTTGAATGGAGTGGAGTAAGACTCATTCAATACATTTTTACTACAATCACTTGCGTGTGTGTATAGTCTAGTAAAACTCATGGTAGGCTTTTGTTCCAAAAAAAAACCAACCCTTAATAAAACCCTCACTAAGCACACAATTCGCTCTCCCTGTCCAGCCCTATTCGAAAAGATTGCAAAGTACTGACCATAAGAAATCATCGCGGTCATGTAGATAGAGGAATAAAGACACCACGACTCGCAATCAAGGAAATTGAAAGGTCGACCCGAGCCAGCCGGGTGCGCCTTCCCTTCCGCTACATTGTCTTATCCGGCCATACATCATTTTGGACCGTTTCACTCGCTCCGATAACCTATAACCCGGGTTGGACCCGAGTAGAGTAGTGGTTATTTTAATAAATCCATAGATATTCGTGTCGAATGGGATTAAGGCGTGCTGTCTGCTAAAGCGCAGAGCACATTATTACAAAAACTCACAAAGCGTCAAACATACAAACATTTCTCCCGTAACCCGCGGCTCTTGCGTCTCAGCCGAGCACTCACCCGCCACGCCACCGAAGTCAAAGTGAATGCACATATTGTATAGAAGTGAATGTAAGGATTAGTTTGTGTTGGTTATTTGGTAGATATAATTTGCAACAATTATTAAGACAATAAAGCCTTCTTTTTGTAATAATAAAAGGTAAAGTAATAAGTAGATACCTACTCTTCTCTGCTGGACTGGGAATAAAGAAAAAACATAGAATGCATCCAGCTGCGTCAAAGTCGACTAAGGGATAGTATCCTATCTAACATGATAGACCATTTATATGGGCGATGGGCTGATCACCAGTCACCATCGTTCACCATATCCATTTTAGGAATTTTAATCAGAAGTGGCTGCAAGTTTTCTTATATTTACTTGTGGCTCTGCCCACCCCATTAGGGATATGGGCGTGATAATATGTATGTATGTGCTAATTGTTGGTCTGAGTGTATGCTTGGCTTGAGTGGTCACTTGCCTTAATAATATAGATTTTCATGTCGAATAAGAACCTTTACATTATGAGGTTGAGTCGAGTCGGTCGCCACTTTTTATGATAAGGTGTGGAATAGAAATAGATTGTCAAATAACGAATATTAAGTTTTAAAAATATTATTTTATGCATGAACTATTATTATTATATAACTATCTTAGTTATATTATAAACTAGCTGCCGCCCGCGGCTTCGCTCGCGTGGTACCCGGATAAAAAATAGCCTATATGTTAATCCAGTACATGTACTATGTATATTCCAAGTTTCGTTCAGATCCGTTCAGCTGTTTAGGCGTGATTGAGGCACAAACATCCAAACATCGTCACAAACTTTCGTACTAGATGGCAGCACAGGTAAAGTTAATACGCGCTATCGTTGCGTTTTGAGCTTTACGCCGGTAATTTCAAGCAAACTAAGACTTTTCAATTTTATAATATAAGTAAGATGCGAAAGTTTGTGAGTTTGGATGTTTGTGCCTCAATTACGCCTAAACGGCTGAACGGATTTGAATGAAACTTGGAATATACATATTACATGTACTGGAATAACATATAGGCTATTTTTTATCCGAATACCACGCGAGCGAAGCCGCGGGCGGCAGCTAGTTATTATATAATTACCATGATGACAGGTGATCAGCCCATCACTTATCATCATATTGGAGGATACTATCCCTTAGTCGACTTTTACGACATGTTCGGGGAGAGAAGCAGCTGGACGCATTCTATGTTTTTTCTTTACTCCCAGTCCAGCAGACAAATATAATAGGTATCTACTTATTACTTTACCTATTTATTATTACAAAAAGAAGGCATGTCTTAGTAATTGTTGCAAAATATATCTACCAAATAACCAACACAAACGAATCCTTACATTCACTTCTATATTTTAATACAAAATGATTTTAAAAAGCAACTCGTAGTCTATTTTATCTATCTGAAGCTCAGAATTGGATTGCTACTCTTACTACTATGTGTAACTTTACTAAATAATGTCATTGGTCATTCTATTTAATGCTGCCATCTATGGAAAAATAAAATAATTAATTTTAGGCCACTATGCGCTATAACTTTTACCGGCAGATTCCAATACAAAGATCAATATTGAAAAAATGCAGATAGGCCACTCTGCCTCTCATGGCCTCATATTAATGAATAATGAGGATAGTAGGTACCTACGTGTGCTGGAATGGGACATAGGGTACTTTTTATCTGGGTACCGCGTGAGCGAAGCCGCGGGCGGATGCTAGTTTGAAACATAAAGATCTAACTACACATTGAGAAGCCATTACATGCGTGACAAATTAAACACTTCTAAACAGGTTTTGAAAACTAAAAAAACGATAACGCCTTAAGTTTCAAAATTGATCATGACTATATCAAGTTCGCCATTGATTATGTACCTACTTATCGAATGCAGTCCCCACTGTCCAGGGTTCAAGTAACGTCGGGTCTCCGAATTTAATAGAAATAAAATGTACAGTAGGAACATACACTTGCTTTATACAAAAGTGGTGACTCGTCTGTAACATTTGAACGTTATGTTACATGTTACAAGTTTTGAGAGACGTACAAACAATTTGTTTTATTAAAAAACTGGTTCTCACAAGTGAGTAAGTATGTTTGCATGGTATCTGCTGGTAAACAAATATGTATTTTTAATTTTGGACTCCATAGTTAATCTAGCGTTACAGTGTAATGGAAACACAAACATACAAATATTTGTACAAACTTGACTTGATTCGTTATAACAGGAGACTATAGAAGATACGAACGTCAGTGCTCGAAACAAGCATGAGACACTTTGTAACAAACTTGCCTCAAATGTAACATTACTACTAGACGCTCAAGTGAACCGTCACCTTTACAGAAATATACGGAATATCGATTGAAATCGCATTCAGTACACGTCTTTGCGGATTGAAATTGTATTCCGACGATTTGACGGTTTCTAAGGAACAGTATTTATTCAAAGCGTTGCTTAGCGAGTTGCGGTACTTGTTGTTTCATGGTCATTTTGTTTTTGGTTAAGATTTCATGAATAATGTTACTAGTATTTTACAAATTACTTTCATATTATTTTACGTAAAAAACTGAAAAAAACTTCAAATTCGTGTTTTACGCCCTAAATCAGCGGCTAATAATAGTGAGCCATACCGTGAGCGTAGGTACCTATCAGAACACGCCCTTAAGACAACTTGAATTGTTCCAAGTTCCAACACGCCATAACCTCGCCTTACCGCCTAACAGTCTTAAAAAACAATTTCATAACCCTTCCATATTTCCTTTGTATTTCGAATAAATCTTATCAAAACGAATTTGTTCCTTATTTTTTCCACAAAGAATGTCCCATTCGAATCCCATTTATCAAGTCAGCGCATACATTTTCCGATAATGCTGGCACTATACAAAACTTCTGTCAACAAAAATGATGGTGGATGCTTCCTTTGCTCATTTCATTGAGAAGGCTAGCCGGGACTGGGCTATCGACACAAGTAAAACTGGTCGCCGCCGAATACCGGCACGTAAATGCTACCAAGACCTTATATTAAGTACATTTAGATTTATACAGTGGGAGTAAGGAAAACCATGAAATGCGTCCAGCTGCTTCTCTCCCCGAGCATGTCGTAAAAGTCGACTAAAGAGTAGTATCCTCTACCATATCCATCTTGGGACTTTGAATCAGGAGTGGCTGCAAGTTTTTCTATAAGTTCTAATAAAATTGAGTGAGATAAACTTTTGCTGAAGAGAATCACAAACCAAAACGTCATCTGTGTTTGTTGTTGTATTTTTTTGTTGTTGTTGATTTTATCAAAAAGCGATATGGGACCACCTCTGAAGTATGACCGAAATGAAGAAAGAATCATCAAAATCATAATTGGTGGAATAACCGCCTAACAAACATACAAAATAATATACACAGTCGAATTGAGAACCTCTTCCTTTTTGAAGACGGTTAAAAATTTAAGTACTTTTATTTCTTATGATAACCCGCTTTCTGTATGATAGTGAAGCATTGTGTAATATCTATTGAAACTGGCCGACGTTTCTGGGGCGCTGCCATGCTTCCAGTCCGTACCGTGTAGACAGGCATATAATGGACTTGCAAATAAATAAAAAAGACTCATTTTTTATTAAAATCGTAAGTCGTACCAGTAATATCGACTAGCCTCACAGTTGGTAATAGATCTGCCTTCCGCATTGAAGGTTGTGTATTCGATTCTCACCAAGGAACAACATTAACGTTGAACAATTAAATAGATGTTCGTACTGTGTTTGAATTTTATTATTATACCTAAGCATGTATTTTGTAAAATAATGGCACTTACGATAATTTTAGCAGTCACCTGGTTCTCATTATTTATAAGGTTTTTTAATTGTATTTTATTTGGCGCAGTCAAAAATATCGATCAATATTTATTTAGGAAGGTAAATATTTATCGTGAAAAAGACAAAGGTAGGTAAATATTTATCATGAAAAAGACATTGGCCAACATAAAATATACCTAAATGAAATAAAATCGGTCCAGTCTTATTTAGTGCTCCCATATTTGTTGTATAGTTTTGGTGGTAGGCGTTTTCATCATCATCAGCCTTTACAAGCACTGCAGTAGTCTTCCTTAATATACTACCAGATCGAATTAATTTGTACTGCCTCCATCCACAAGCGAATTTCATCAGTCCGGTGAACGGTGGGCCGTTTTAACATTATCCAAAACATAAACGTCAACCACAAAGTGTGGGTTCGATCCTGCGGGCAAAACCTTATTCTCTTGGTCAAGTTTTATTATACCCTTATATTAGTCCAACCAAAGCTCTTCGCAAACAGAGCTTTCCTTCCTTTACACGCAAGGTATTATAATATCGACGGTATGCATTGTAAATCTTTGCTGTAAGTCCACTGTTTGCATTTGTAGCAAAATCTTCTTTGTAGTGATCTAAAAGTACCTATGTCTTTTCACCACACTGGTAGAAGCGCTCGTGGCGTAGCTTACTTAGACGCTCTTGATTGATCGTTGAAGTTAAGCGACGTTGTGCGCGGTCACAATTTGGATGGGTGACCGCAAGTGGCATTACGAGCTGAGCGCTTGCGTGCTTCGGAGGGCACTTTAAATTATCGGTCACTGCTTTTAAGTCTTTAAGCCATGACGGAGGTCTTTAGGCGGCCTCAAAACTCCGTCACAAGAGTTGGCCACTAGCTCATACGAACTTACCACACTGGTTTGACTGATGACTAATATAATTAAGACGTCAATAATAAACCGGTAACGAAAAGAACCTCTTTGTAGCGCAATTTTTTTCTTTAACCGCACTACTTTAACACACTTCGATCCAAGGTCAGTATTTTACAGTTTCGAATAGAAACAGATTGCAACCAAAATTACATAGTCCAGGGTGGTAATTATGTTACTATGTTGCCAATCAGTTTCTTTTCCAATCGTAAATATGACGTCTATAAATATACCTATATATAAATTTCGAAAATATGACTGTGTCAAGTGCATAAAAGGAGCCTTTGAAACGCACTTCTAATCCTTTCACGTCGTACGAGTAGTGTCTATAAAAAATCAAAGCCTTCATATTTTAAAACCAACTGATAGAAACTTATGGTTACAATAAACAATCGACAAGCAAGTTTAAAGATGTCTAAGATTTTCGAGCGTTTGCTCTTCGAATTCTCCGAATTTATTTTCGTTCCGCTTCGAATACCGGTTCAGTGCCGGATCAAATATTACAAATCGGAGTGTCCCGGATCCATTGTGCTGGATGCTGTGGCTCCTCAGCTTGATGCAACAACATATTGCAATATTTATATGGCAAACCCGACTGATATAAACTGATGTACGATAAACAAGCAAATTTAAAGATGTCATATGATTTTGAGCGCTTCCTCTTCGAATTCTTCGTATTTATTTTCGCTCCGGTTTGAATACCGGTTCAGTACCGGATCGAATATGGATATTACAAATCGGAGTATTCCGGAGCCATTGTGCTGGATGCAGTGGCCCCTCGGCTCAATGCAACTCCATATTGTAATATTTCACGAGAGCGTTTGAGATGCACTTGCCATTTTTCGTGCTACGTTTCACGACTCCGCGGTAGAATCGTGAAATTTCTTCAGTTTATGTAATAAAACCCGAGTGGTATTAATGGTATAGTTTTCTGTAGTCCCTATCAACGTTTTAAAAAATTAAATAAATATTTGTGGACATAAACCAGAACCTGATAGAATCTTTGATGATAGAATCCTTACTAATATTATAAACGCGAAAGTTTGTATGTATGGGTGTTTGTTACTCTTTCACGAAAAAACGGCTGAACGGATTTGAATGAAACTTGGAATATACATAGTAGGTTCATATACTGGATTAACATAGAGGCTATTTTTTATCCGGGTACCACGCAAGCCAAGTCGCGGGCGGCAGCTAGTACTTATATACTTTAGTTTTGTAAATACATACCTAATAACCTCTAATAGAGAATTATTACAACATCCTATCCATTCTCCATATTCATCCCATTTAGTCGCGCCATCTAGTTCTGAATTGCTCAAACTTCAATTCCTCTACAATACTGAGCAACAAAAATCCTTTCACACCCAGATTCGGAAGAAATATTTGATGGATATTATGTGAAGTTACTTTTGAGCAATAGGACTTCATTTTGCTTTTAAATTTCAAAAGCATTTACTAAAGTTTCACAATAGGTAGGTACTCAGTAAATAGGCAACGAACTTCAGGCTCATTTACACTGCAAGTAGATTACCATCATTTCCCACTGCTTACCAATAATCGGAGCTCTGACTGCGTTTTACAGTTTACTCAGTTGGATTCCCGGGCGGGACAAAATATTTGCACGATGATAATGTTTGCTAAGTATATATAACACACAACCAACAGTCACATACATAGTCCGGACCTACGGGTTGCCTGTGTCGTGGGTATCAGAAACTTCGAATACCATAACATTCAAACAGGGAAAAAAGTACTCACAGAACATGCTAAATTTCTCCCGCTACCTTTAAATAAATAAATAAATATTTGAGGACATTCTCACACAGCACTATCTAACCCCAAACTAAGCAAAGCTTGTATTATGGGAACCAGATGGCTGATAGAATACTTAGTTACTTTTGTTGTAAATACATACTTATAATACATAATACTACAACACCCAGACCCGGAAGAAATATTTGCAGAGCATGCAAACATTTCTCCCGCCTCGGGAGCGAACTCGCGCCTCTTGCGTCTCAGCCGAGCACTCGCCCGCCACGCCACAGAGGTCTTTAAAAAATAGTTTAAAATCTCAGTGGTGAGTGGTCTGGCTGAAACGCGAGAGATGCGTATTCGATTTCCGCGAAATTTTTCGTGATGGATGTGAACCCATGACCTTAGAATTGGAAGGCGTGGCCGCTACCAATAGACCACCAGTGCTTCCCGGGTCTGGGTGTTGTGGGACCATGGTACGATTCTTCTTCTGTGAGGTCGGCACTATTGTATCTAGGTACATGTTATTGAACTAGTTCATAGGTAAAAAGAAACTTATAAATAAAGCCACCCTCGTTACAGGTAGACGCGTAAACACAAAACAATTCATGCGAAAGATTCCGAACAAATCTCCTCTGATCGCTGTTTATTTTCGAATAAGGGTTCCGCGCAGAATCGACCCCCAAAAGTTGGCCCCAAAAGTTAGAGGGTCGGAAAAAATCGTCCCAAACTAATGAGCCGAGCGATGCGGATGAACTTTCCAAGTCGACAACGCTGCTCTTTTAGGCACAGTAGCACCCGTGCAGAAAACACCCCTCAATTCCAGCGAGATATCGATTCCTATTCTGCGTACGTCAAATTAGCCTTCACCCGCGATTTTGTTCGCGTTTTACCTGGAAGTATGTAAATTCATATGAGCTAGTGGCAAACTCTTGTGACATAGTTTTTAAGGCTGCCTAAAGGCTTCCGGCATGGCTTAACGACTTGAAAGCCGGGACCGACAATTTTAACGTACCCTCCGAAGCACGGAAGCCCTCAGCTCGTAATGCAACTTTCGGTCACCCTTCCAGATTGTGACCGCGCACAACGTTGCTTAATTTCAACGATCAATCAAGAACGTCTAAGCAAGCTACGCCACGAACGCTTCCGATAAAAAGTAGTTTACCTGGATAAAAGAAGCTTATGACGACTTTGGTGGCGTGGAGGGCGAGTGCTCGGCTGATACGCAAGAGGCGCGGGTTCGATTCACGCTGCGTGAGAAATGTATGCATGTTCTGGGAATCGGCGAAAATGATACAAATTAGTAGGAACACGCCCCCCCCCCCCCCCCGGCTCGGCGAATGAAAAGTTTTCTCGCCGAGGGAAATTATCCAAGTCACAGTGGCAACTCTCGTCCGTCGTTCGGCAGCGATACAATTTACTTAACAAAACAAGGTTAAACTTACAGTACACAACTTCCAGACTCCTAGCCATGTGGATCAAGGCTACGTAAAGATGGGCTATTATTTATCTTTGTGACCTCTTATATCACAGTATCAGTATCTGAAAGCACTGGTGGTCTAGTTGGTAGTGACCCCGCCCTTCGATTCGACGTCACGATGTTTTCATTCACCTTTTGAGAGTACTGGTATAGCGCACATAATTTTTTCGAATAGAAAAACCCATTGCTGTCAACCGGTGGGACCGTTACCACTAGTGCTGCTTTTATGAATGACAACATAATTTTTGTGTTTCGGCCCCATAAAAGGTAGGTAACACTTATCTTTCTGTAAGTCTCGCAACTTTGCTGTGATCGGAAAAAGTTTGGTTTAAGTGACCAGCTAATGCCGTACTTGTGCGTGGACAAACTTCAGTTATAATCGTAAAAACCCACAGTTGTTACCTAATTGGACGCCTGTAATGGTTGTACTTCGTTACCTACTTTAACAGACTGTAGTAATAGTTGCGTGGCGTTATGGTGATAAGGAACTGTAAACGGTTTACCGCAGTTTCTATGGCTTTTGGTTGAGAACATTTTGGACACTTAGATGGACACTTTCTCTTTCAGTTTCAGTTACAATTTATGTTCTTTCGATGTGCTTTAAAAGCGACCTTTACAAAGACATAGATCTATTGAGAGCATTGGTGGTTTAGTTGGTAGTGACCACGCCTTCCGATCCTAAGGTTATGGGTTCAAATCCGGTCGTGTACCAATGGATTTTTTGTGCGAAAAATTTATGTGCTCTATACCAGTACTCTCAAACGGTGAAGGAAAACATCATGAGGAAACCCGTGGTTTAGTCAGCTCCACACGTATTGACCATGTCTTTACTGTGGACAAGGCCGACTGAGAGGATATAACAGGTGCTGGGCACCCTGTGTGACATGTCCTCAAATATTTATTATTATTATTATCCAAATCCCAAAAGGTACCAATCCCAATTGTGACCGCGCACAACGTTGCTTAACTTCAACAATCAAGAACGTCTACCTAAGCAAGCTACGCCACGAGTGCTTCATGACTTACGTGTTATTATTATTTATTTATTCAAATAAGAACAATAGGTAAAAATAATGGGTAAATCAATAATAAATAATTGTATCTTTCTTGGACGGTACCTGAATAAATAACTGCATGGCTACGTCACCTTTGGCAGTTAGATTTCTTAAAGCTCTTGAACTTCTCTGATTAAAACTTCATAGCATTCTAAAGCGAGTCGTAAAATATTTTATACCAACAATAACTTTTTCACAAGAAACTTCGCAATTTTGCAATTGTGTTGTAAAACTTGATTTTAATGTTTCTCTTGAAGTCCCGAATGAGGTAGGTAGGTATAGTAGTGCCACAAATATTATGCGCCACGGCAATTTTTGTCTAGCTTCTAAAATACGAACTAACGCGATGATGATATGTAATGTAGAGATATTACGATAAAAATGAAGATACTTTTTAGGGGTTGGTTTAGTTATAATTTGAATGATATATTCGGAAATTCGGATTTCATACAAAGCACGAAGTTTGATTACATATTATAACGCCCGTATCCCTAACGGGGTGGGCAGAGGCACAAGTAATAATAAGAAAACATATATACATATATATATAGGAAAATATATAAGAAAAGTAAAACCTTGTCTCGGATAAAATAGCACTGGAAAGGCTTTATAGGGTAATATTTCAAAGAGATCAACAGGAACTGGCCATTTTGACCATCCTAATGTCTTCGGAAAATGCTTTATGGCCATGGAAAAGCCCCTTGTCGATACATTTCCTTTCCATTGGGGTTAAAATATATATTGTTACAACTTTCAGCAATAGGCGGTTGGTACATTGACTTAGTGAGTTAGTGAGGAAACGTTAAAGAATTCGCTTGATGCAAAAAAAATACTCCGCCTTCCAATCCTAAAGTGGTGGGTTCAAATCTGGTCGTGTACCAATGGATTTTTCTGTCCAAAAAAAATATGTGCGCTATACCAGTTACTCTCAAATGGCGATGGAAAAAATCGTGAGGAAACCGACAAATAAATTTAAAGACTTTGAGGCACACTTAAAATTTTTTCACCACACTGGTTCAAAAGAACTAGTGACACGACTAGAAGTAGTAATGAAAAACTTTAGACTGACTATGAACGACTATATGATGTGTATAGGTACCAGTTATGCTCAATAGTGCAATGTTATGTAGTTTACCATACCTAATGTCACAAAAACCTTGTACTTCACATTATTCTTCAACTTCAAAGTCGATAACGACAGGTCCTCAAAGAAAATATAAAGGTCCCGCGGAAAACATCAAAAACTTAATACCTTTGTAGGGGATGCGATGGTCCGTTACAGCTTACAAATATTGTAGCTGAGTCACTCAAGATTTTTATTCTTGCCTTCCTTATGGGGGTGATTACTCGAGTCCGACTGGTTGACCTCTCAAAATAAACCCAAAATTTCTTAGGCTGGGCTAAAGTAAGTTCGTATGAGCTAGCGGTCAACTCTTGTGACGGAGTTTTTAGGCCGCCTAAAGGCAGCTTTTGGCTTAACGACTTAAAAAACGGGACCGACAATTTAACGTGCCATCCGAAGCACGGAAGCGCTCAGCTCCTAATACCACTGGCGGTCACCCATCCCGATTGTGACCGCGCACAACGTTGCACTTCAACGATCGATCAATCAATCAATCAGCTGGACTGATATAATTATATGAGTATATTATGCATTATATCATACTGTTTATGATTATAGTTAAATGTAATGTGTAACTATAACGTATTTTGAAATTCTGTCTTAAAACTTCCGATTAAAAACTTAAGGTTATTAATACAATCCAAAAAAGACAACAAAATGGTTATAATTTGATACGAAGATAATAGCAAACCTCTAGGTATACCAATTACCTAAAGCTTGGCCACTGCTATGCATCTATGAAGGTCATATAAAAATATTATAGGTTAGTTAGAGAGATCACGAGGTACTTGTATGTTTGAAATAATCCTACTTACATTATAAACGCGAAAGTTTGTATGTATGGATGTTTGTTACTCTTTCACGCAAAAGCTACTGAACGGATTTGAATGAAACTTGAAATATACATAGTACATGTACTGGATTAACATATTATAGGAATGAAATGAAATGAAATGAAATGAAAAACACTTTATTGCACATCATACAAATTAAACAACTAGAAATTAACAAAAAGAAGATATTGTACAACGGGTGGTCTTATCGCTAATAAGCGATATCTTCCAGACAACCTTTTGGATGGAGAGGAATTTAAAGAAGTTGAAGATTGGCCGAGGTGCACTTTTAATAGATAATGTGATATAGGCTATTTTTTATACGGGTATCACGCGGGCGGCTGCTAGTATGAAATAAAAAACATTGACTGAACTAACTCTGTTCAGTCTATAATCCGATGGAGGTATTAAAGATGTGACATTGGAAAATCGGCAGCCACCCACAAAAGGTGAACTAAGGGGCATTTAAAGGGAGTGGCCAAATCAAAGGACCTTTTAGGCTTATTACGCGGTTCGAGGGACAGCCCGTGAAAAAAACTTGCCAAGCGCGAGTTGGGCTCGCTTGCCGAGTGTGTTTAAAAGCATTTTCGCATTAAAAAAAATAATTATGAAAAAAATTTACTCACCCATAATCATCATTTCCCTGCCCTTATCCTGCTATATGTGAAG
This sequence comes from Scotopteryx bipunctaria, assembly GCA_949320045.1. Lineage (NCBI taxonomy): Eukaryota > Metazoa > Arthropoda > Insecta > Lepidoptera > Geometridae > Scotopteryx > Scotopteryx bipunctaria. The sequence continues at coordinate 2,236,615 of OX439450.1, read as the reverse complement.
TCAGCACAACATGTTCTTCTAAACTTGAAACTAGCTGGGTACCCGGCTTCGCTCGAATTTGATATGACGTTCCAGACTATTCCTGAGCATTCCACAACCTGCCAAAATGTTACGGGATGTTTTGCAATGTTGCGGAGTGCTCTAGAATAATCTCGAATGTTCAATAGCACGCCCTTCAGGTAAAAGCTTCACATGGAACCTTCTTCATGATGGGGGATAGAGGCCTATCACACCATGTAACTCCCTTGATCGTACTGGATCTCGTTTCTAAGTTTAAGCGGCACGCACTTTGTACAATTTCTATATAACTTCGAATGAAGCAGACTCATATAATATCGATCGAACTTCACTTTGTAAGTTCGTTTAATCACATACTATCTACTGCTTTAATCTACTTTGAGTTGGTCTTACTTATTCTTGCACGTAAGAGTTTAGATTTGCTGAAAGTTTAAAAAAATAATCAAATCAAATCAAATCTAAGAATAAACTGATTTAAACATAAAGAAATACTTATAATGTAGTAACAAGTTTTCTCTGTCAACATCGGTTAGTAGAGTTACCTTCCTACTTAAAAGAGGCGTCAAACGGGTTTTACCTTAATATTCTTTGACGGAACCCTAAAACTCTACTCTGCTTTGACCGTGTTGGTAATGTAGCGATTTGGTCGAGTGTCACTTAATGCCGATCTCGAGAACAATGTGGAGTGAAAAATGTCAGGTAATAAGGTACTACGTCCGTTTGATCGAAAAGGCACGATCAATGTGCCTTTACTAACTGCGTCCTGTTTCGTTGTCTGTGTCCTTTTGTATCAAATGGAGACATCGTCCTTTTACCACATTGAAACTTTTGAAACCGGCGGATACATAGAAAGAGATACTACTAAAGAAAAATTACTTTGAAATATTTTCTTAAAGGTCTTCCATGGATCGTTCGAACGATGTTTGTAAAAATATCGACATTGTAAGAAAATGTTTTCATTAGTGTTTACTAATAATAATTACATCATCTCCAACATGATGGACCGTTTTGGGCAATGGGCTATACAAAACACCAGTATTTCTTAATCAGTAACAGTAAGTTAATTACGGATTTCACTCATGATACGTAGGTACCTTATTAGTGTAAAATATGTTTTTTATGGCAGTTAATGTGGCGATGTCGATATCAACGCCGATATTTTACCTATTCCCATCCCTAGCCAAGGGATTCTCAATTGATCAATAAGCAACAAAAGTCTATTGCTATAATATAAATCATACGTCTGACCGCGAGGTGTCTTGGCGCGAATCGCCTCACCTCATTTATTTTTAAACGATCTATCCGACTACCGGTGGGCTATTGGATTGATTATTTGTTCAGGAATCTACATTATTAGTGTGGAGATTAATGTCTTGTTTTACTAACTAGTGACATTTATTGTTATTATGTATGTATATGCTTATAACCATATGTTTTATAAGCAATTTAAGACGTTATCTTTTAATAAATCGCCCGTCACAGTTATAATTTTACATAGTAATTAATAAACTTAATTATCCGTGTATTAAATCTTTTAGCAAATATATCTGTTGTAATAAAATTATAATTTCATTTAATACATTCGAATCGGCTTAGTAGTTAGTTTCAGATTCAGTTATTTTCAAGATGGAATTAATGCAACGGATACAAATGTGAATGGATACAAAATACATACCTACTGCAAGGGTGTTTATTCAGGTGGTCCAACATAAAACCCAGTTGGTAACATTAATCAATTTAATCTAATATTTATCTTAACTTCTAGCATAATATATTTTCACATTTATTTTTATATCTTTTGACATTGACATTTCAATGATTATTGTTTTTTTTATCTGTCAAAAATATGTATCTTTAGACATTTCAAATGATTGTTCTATCTCTTTTGGGAAGACGATGGAACGTTGTTACCTTACTGCCTATTCTTTCTTTAATCTTTTTCAAATTAGTTCTTTGTCTGCACCATTCAAATAGCTTTGCATTTAAATGTGATTATTTAATAAGTAAGCTAACAATACCCACAGAGAAAGACCAAAGAAAACATGAGCGAAGTCGCGAGCGAATGCTACCAGTTTAAAACTCGCAATCACATCTGCTAGTTGGTAGAATATTCCCCAGACAATGTATGAATTCGCTACCTAATTAGCTGTAAGTGATCATCAATCACTCTGCAACGTTGCGGGCACAAACATTGCGCGGACCATGTTGGCAATTTGTCATACGCGGTGTACCTACTGTGGCCTATGTAAAATACATAGGTCACATTACAGTATAAAGACCTTTTACCATCTATAGTAGATGATTTATACAGCGTCAGGAGGCAACTTTTACCTTCACTAACGGGATGCTACTGTAGTGCCCGGGACGTATTAAGATGGAGTAGGCTTGCCCAGCATTTATTCCATCCTCTCAGCTTAGTCTGCCTTGTCCACAGGAAAGACATGGTCAATACGTGCGGAGCTAAGTCGCGGGATTCCTCACGATGTTTTGTTTCACCGTTTGAGAGTACTGGTGGTCTAGTGATAGCGGCCCCGCCTTACGATCCTAAGATCGTGGGTTCAAATCCCGCCGTGCACCAATGGATTTTTCTGTTTAAAAAAATGATTTGCTCTTAACCAGTACTCTAAAACGTCGAACGAGGAAAAGAGCATGTTGTATAACCTAAACAGTTTTAAATATCTTTTATAAATCTTTAAGGGTTCTTCTCTTCACTTTATTTATTTGTATTTACTTTTCTGATGGACTGGAAGTAAAGAAAAAGCATAGAATGCATCCAGCTGCTTCTGTCCCCGACAGTGTCGTAAAAGTCGACTAAGGGATAGTATCCTTTCCAAAATAATGGACCACCTATATGGGCGATGGGCTGATCACTTGTCACCATGGTTCACCATATCCATCTTAGGACTAAATCAGAAGTGGCTGTTTTCTTATGTTTACTTATGGTAAGGCGTGATAATAATGTATATAAGAAGCATTTTATAAGTAATTGCGTGATACAATTGAATCTATTTAAAAGTACCTGCCAATACGCTCCCATTACTCAATAATGGACGCGCGGTGATGCGTGTCTCGTAAAAATAACCCGTCGCGGAGTGACGAGTGAATGACACCGGCTCGAATTGCGACTCTGTACTAAGCTCCTTCTATTTGTATACCACGCTAAATTATTATGTTTTAAAAAGACAATACGGCTGACACATGTGAATGGAAGAAGAATATGTTCCGACCCAGCATTGAGCGGGATAAGGGCCAGGAAGATGATGATGAATTACGTCTGCCCTCTTACAAACATGTTCTAATACGTGAGTGAGAACAGAATGTTGTATTTTGTTAGTCGATTCCGAATATGTATCAAACGAATTTTTGTCAAATATGCTAGTTACTGCGTTCTTCGCTAGAAGGGCAGACGTTTTGAAAACAAAAAACGTTCGATAAGTAAGTTCATATGAGCTAGTGGCCAACTCTTGTGACGGAGTATTTAGACCGCCTAAAGGCCTCCGTCCTGGCTTAACGACTTAAAAGCCGGGACCGACAATTTAACGTGCCCTCCGAAGCACGGAAGCGCTCAGCTTGTAATGTGACTTGCGGTAACTTATCCAAATTGTGACCGCGCACAACGTTGCTTAACTTCAACGATCAATCGAGAACGTCTAAGCAAGCTACGCCACGAGCATTTCATGATGGTGAATAAAAAGTAGTTATTTTTCTTCTTTCGTGTCGCTTTTACAAACATAGTAGATCGAAGTGGCACACATCTACGGTATTATCAGAGGTGACTCATCACACATGTCATGTTAGGCAATCTGTGTTTCGCCCTATTGCCAGAACACAATTTATTCCACCGTTGCGGTGTTTGCAGCGAAACCGGACGGTGTTTACGAATAACTCGCATTGTTTGCCGTCCATTGCGAGCGAGAGCTGTCGGTATACTTTTCACAAACATAGCAAACACTTTGAGAGAACACCAGTTGATTTTTGACACTTTTTATACGTAGTTCGATCAAGAATTCTACCCACTACCCCGTTCATACATACATTATCACGCTCGAATCCCTAATGCCGTGGGCAGAGCCATAAGTAGAAATAGAAAAATTGTAGCTACTCCTTCAAAGTCCCAAAATAGATATGGAGAACCGTGGAGACCAGCCAACAATTAAAAAAAATATAGTTTTTTATTTCTTAGCGTATTTTCTCTTTGAGAAACCAAAGAAAAAAATGCTAAAATATTATTTTATTTATAAATAAACACATTTTATTTACAATTAGAGTTCTATATGGATTTTGATGGGCAAAATCCGCTATGGCACAATCCTAACAGCAGAGTACTGGTATAGAACAGAAAAATCCATTTGTCCACGTCTGGATTTGAACCCACGACCTTAGGATCAGAAGGCGGGGCCGCTACCTAACACTAGACCATCAGTGGCCAGTAAGAAAATCTTGTAGCTTCTTTTGTACCACACAAGCGAAGCCAAGGACGAAAGCTCCATGTGAATTATTTACCCTGCTCATATTCAATCGCAAATATTTAGAGTCAATTAACTTCTAACCAGTTAATATGTTTGTTTGAATAATTAGGTATCTATTTATAGTCTGTGTTGGCAGAAGGTTAACAGGCTGCGTTGGATCTGGTTACAAAATTACAGAATTGTTTATCTATGTATAATTTCGAATAAACTGATTTAAACTTCAGTATCATACTGTATTAGTGTTTTTGTCTTTGTTTTCGACACAATCTCCACTCTATGGTCTTGCTTTATTACTAAGACTCGGCTGAGACGCAAGAGACGCGGGTTCGATTCCCGCTGCGGGAGAAATGTTTGCATGTTCTGAAAATATTTCTTCCGGGTCTGGGTGTTGTAATTATTATGTATTTACAAAAAAAGTACCTAGGGGCCTCTGCCACAGTTGTTATATCAAAGCAATACGGAAATTATACAAAAAATGTAAGATAAATTAAAAAAACCGGTCAACTGCGAGTCGAATTCGCACACAAAGGGTTCCGTACCATCTCACATTTACATAAATGAAATGTTTCTAGTATGGGCCCCTTATTTTCTTGTTATAACGGCAACAGAAATACACACTCTGAAAACTTCAACCCTCTACCTATTACGGTTCATGAGATACAGCTGACAGACGGACGGACAGCGGAGTCTTAGTAATAGGGTCCCGTAGGCACCCTTCGGGTACGGAACCCGAAAAATATCAACCAAGTAATTTCGCTAAAGATCTTATACTTGACCAAAATACCTAGTTAAAAGTTTTTAACAATGTTTTCATTAGGTTCAAGGCAGATATTCATGGCGAGATTTCGTACTACATATTTTTGTAGTTTACCATTACCTTGAGGAATAATTAGCTAAGGCCCATAATACACATCACTGTTTACATATTCATTCCGGTTGTATGTCACTATAACAATGTCCTGTGTCATGCAATTACAAACAAACAACAATCTATTATTTACATATTAATACCGTCACCTTGGTATCTGAAGATGATCTTAAGCCTATTCTACATTCTCGCCTAGAAATATAATAAAAAACTGCTAAAATGAATGTACTTGTATGTTGAAAAAACGTGGAGTGTAACCCCCGAATACTCAAATGCATCACTTCGTGTGTTATGCTTTAGCTTCAATTACCCCCGAATACTCAAACACGACTCAGAGTTTTTGATGAAAATCTGTCAAAAACTCGTCACTTGAGACGTGCTCAACTCTGAGTCGTGTTTGAGTATTCGGGGGTAAGTGAAGCTAAAGCATGACACACGAAGTGACGCATGAAGAAATTAATTTAATAAAAAAATGAATTGATAAAAATTTTACTTACTAAGTAGTCGATGTTTCTTCTCTCATTCGCTTCATTCACTCTCATCACATTCATCATGCATGCTCATCGGTTTAGGGTACTCTTGACCTTGAACGTTTTACTTATTGTTACAGATGCACCATCCGATCCAGATGAAGCCGGCTGATAGTGAAAACAGAAATGGTAAGTGATAGACTTTTAAACGAACAAGTAAATAGATAACAACACAATTTTCTAAATGATCAATTTTTTTTTGTTTTCTTGACTTTCTTTCTTTTTAATATTATTTTTCAATTTGTTGTAGAAATGTAGGTGTAGGTGTTTATTTTAAAAAAAGTTGTCAATTTTCTAAATATAAGTACTTCTGCTTTCAAAGAAGTTTGGGTCTAGTATTTCAGACAAAGAAACCTATCAAAATTTCCAACATTTTTTTACTGTTTCTAGGTACTTTTTACCACAAAATACGACAGTACGTATTGACGGATTTACATTTCGGGGTACTGTTTGTTATTATTTAATTTTGTATAAAGTATCCAAACCGAGTTTCAAGCCAATCGCACCGCCCCGGCCGGTTAAAAAGTTGCCATACAACTTACGAGTTTTTTTTTAAATTTCCAGACGAATTTTCAAGCAAATCGAACTACGCGTTTAAAAGTTCCATACAAACGTTTTCATACCTTTTCACCCTTGCGGGGTTGAATTTCGAAAAATCCCGCTTTAGTCTAGGTTTTGCTATGAAAGGAAGCTATTTTCTAAATTTTAGATTTCTAGCTTCAGTAGTTTTATGCGTTGATTGCAGAAAATGCTTATTGTTTTATATATATAGATAGATGTAGGACTCATATAGTATATAAATAGTCATAATTTTCCTAAACAAAAGCCTCTAAATATTAAACTTGTGTTTGGCATTGGTTTCTTCGTAATCTGGCAAAGGAGTGTCGTATGCTGTTTACATGAGCGGATAGTCAAGGTCGCGATACCTGACTTAAGTACTATTTTAAAAGCCCAGTCCTGTCTCACTTGTACGCTGACGTAAATAACAGTACTCGTCTGGTGGGCTTGACTATGTTTTTACAAGCACAAAATTGCACCACTTTCATTTATTTTTATTCACTACGTAAAGTGTTTGAAAACATGCAAACAAGAGCACGGATTTGAGAGAACCAGCGATACGAGTGTACCTATACTTCAACCTGGTCATTAACCTAAAAGCTGGGAGATTGAAAAAAGTGACACTAGTCGTAATAGAATTTAGTCATAAACGTAGAAATAGCAGTTAGTCGTCAACGTATAAAGTAGTTAATCGACAATGCAGTTAGTCGTCAACGCAGAAATTGTTGTTAGTCATTAACGTAGAAATATCAGTTAGTCGTGAACGTAGAAATAGCATGTAGTCGTCAATGTAGAAATAGCAGTTAGTCGTCAACGTATAAAGTAGTTAATCGACAATGCAGTTAGTCGTCAACGCAGAAATTGTTGTTAGTCATTAACGTAGAAATATCAGTTAGTCGTGAACGTAGAAATAGCATGTAGTCGTCAATGTAGAAATAGCAGTTAGACGTCAACGTATAAAGTAGTTAATCGACAATGCAGTTAGTCGTCAACGCAGAAATTGTTGTTAGTCATTAACGTAGAAATATCAGTTAGTCGTGAACGTAGAAATAGCATGTAGTCGTCAATGTAGAAATAGCAGTTAGACGTCAACGTATAAAGTAGTTAATCGACAATGAAGTTAGTCTTCAACAAATAAATTGTAGTTAGCTGTTAACGTAGAAATATCAGTTAGTCGTGGACGTAGAAATAGCATGTACCTAGGTTGTCAACGTAGCTTTAACAGTTAGTCCTCAACGTAGAAATAGCAATTAGTCTTCAACATAGTTTATAGTAATTAATAGTCAACGTATTAATAGAAGTTCGGATACCGACGTAGGATTTTCATTCTCGCTGACCTTCGAAAGAGTGAAACAAGTCTAAACTATTCAGATGATGGCAATGTGTTTACTTGACAATGTTAGCTAAAATGATAAGCCGTCCCTTACTATGGTTTTTTGCTTCAAAGCCATTTCGATATCACGTCTAAGCCGATTATCCGATCCTGCTTATATTTGTATAGATTTCTTCGCGAACAAAAAAATATACAGAACTCGTCTTAGATCTGAGTTGTATTTAACTAGCGTTAACCGCCCTGCTAAGAATTTAATTCATCATCATCATAGACAGGTCATTATAAATAGTTGTCCACTACTGGGTACAAGCCTCGTCCCTCAAAACTCGACTCTTTTAGTTACCCTCATTCTTTCTCGCCGCAGCAAACCACTGGCTTCTAACTCTTAAAGTTTATAGATTCATCACGGGTTCTACGTGATGATCAGCTGTTGACATAAAAATCATCATTTTAAGTTTAAATAATTTCAGCAATAGGGTGCAAATAGCTGCTTATTTAAAAAAATACGTAATATTGCAATTTATCAAATGTGAGGTTGTGAGAAATTAAATAAATCTAATACATACCTACCTACCTTGTAAGTGATATGAATAAGTATTTTTGTATGAAATACATATTTTATGTATTATTGTGATTTACAGAGAAATCGAAAGAGAAGGTTTCTTCAGGAATTGTAGATCGAAAAAGCTAGTAAGGGTCGTTCAAGGATACGTCGCATTACAAATCAATTGAATACATCGTAATATACTAACCGCGCTCGATCGATACGACTGCATAATACATGTGCATACAAAGCGTACCTATAGGTACAACACGGGCGTAACCAGGGGGAGGGTTTTGGGGGTTCAACCCCCCCCCCCCTCTCCCCCCGAAAAGTTCAGATATTAACATTCATCATCATCATCTTCCTGCCCTTATCCCATTCTGTGTGGGGTCGGCACAGCATGAAACTTGGATCATGCTGTAAGAGTTTTGGCTAAGGTGTTTTATGACCGGCCGCCTGCCTGACGTCAACCCTCCTTGGCAATACTTGCTTATTGTATCTCATCATGTTGGGGAGGATACTATCCCTTAGTTGACTTTTACGACATGCTCGGGGAGAGAAGCAGCTGGACGCATTCTATGTTTTTTCTTTACTCCCAGTCCAGCAGAGAAGTATTAACATTCATAGAATTAAGGATTCCTCCGCCATCGTCGATTATCGGATCGCATTCGTTCTTATTTCATTGGTTATTTTATGTACTAAAACTAAATGATACTAAAACCTGGCTACGCCCGTGAGGTACAATATACCTAACTGTAATACGTTATGGAGTCCCAGAGCAGTTTGCGGTTTTTACACGTCATTTCTAGTTCTTTGTAATTGGGAAAGTGCATTGTTATAAAATACGGCCTTACATTTTTATTAGCATAGGAATGAATGTAGCATTCAGGAATTGTGTAGCTTTCTATGAGTGAAAAAATAAGAATTTTCAGTAGTTTCCTAGATTACACCTTGCATATAATTTCATTAAATACTTCTCTGCTGGACTAACGTAAAGAAAAAACATAGAATGCTTCCAGCTACTTCTCTCCCCGAGCATAAGGCACAAATATAATAGATTACACGAATAGAATTATGATATTCACAGAAGTAGGTATTACATCTCCCGATCTATCAGATAGATTAGTTCCCTATCTGTCTGGTATCAATCAACGTGATCAAATAACTACATAATATATTGGCCAACTCAGGTTAAGGTGGCGTGACTAAGCAATGGATTAAGTAATTGAGACTGTGTTGTTCGATTATACATCTCGTGGGATGTTTAGTTTGCACAGAACTTCCACTTAAGTCTATAGATATTGCGGATTATAATTATCGTGATTACTGATTGATAATTATTATAATAGAGGGTTTTCAAGCCTATTTGTTTGAGAAAAATTAGTGATGAAACGAATAATACTAGTCTTCGTATTCTTGTGATCTCCTTATTCTGCTTAGGCATGTTTTCTACACAAAGGGCGAGTTCTCTAAACGAGCACTTTGTAAATTCCTCCAAGAGTTGTGCGCGGTCTGTCGCCTATGTATATTTTACTTTATACAAGTCTATGGAGGAGGCTTGCTTATCTTCGGCACTTGCCTCATCTGTTTTAACCAAGCTGAAGTATATTCTGTGCTATGTAAGTACGTAAGTCGACAAATTCTGAGTTCAAAATCGTTTAAAAAAAGTGTCAAAATTCGTTGATAAGTCTGGGTCAAATTCCAACTACAATTTATTACAAGGCCTATTACCATCTATAGTAGATGATTTATACAGCGTCAGGAGGCAACTTTTACCTTCACAAACGGGACGCTGGAGTGCCCGGGACGAATTAAGATGGAGTAGGCTTGTTCAGCACTTATTCCACCGTTTGCAATGGCTTTTAGATGGCTCGACTGTTTCTTTTGTAAATTATATTTGTACTAGTTGTAAGTTTCTTTCTGTTAATAAAGAATGTTACAAAAGCTAACATCGGGCGATCGTTTCTGAAGTTTAAAAAGCAAAGTCCACCACTAGCCGGTGTTTGGCTCAACGACCTGGTCTCGCAAGCTCGTCACGTGCTTCACTCGAGACGACTTGGTACTCCGAGTGAGCACGTGACCATTTCTCGAGTTCACATCGTAGTGGCTATCCCCCATTGCTCATTTAAGTGGACTGTGATTCTGTTACGGGCGCTGGGAATTTCGATTTCAAAGTAATGCCTGTAAATCATTCGATGGACTGATCACCTGTTACCATGGTTCATATCCATCTTGGGGCTTTGAATCAGGAGTGGCTGCAAGTTTTCTTTTGATTACTTGTGGCTCTGCCCGCACCATTAGGGATACGGGTGTGATAAAATATGTCTGTAAATTACATTTTTTTTTTTCAAAACCATAATTTATTGACTGTAAGGTATCTGCTTTATTTCCTTAATATAAATTGAAGTAACTTCATGTAGACTAAATTATTACATTGTTAAAATCTACAAACGAATATTTGCATGACAAGACTTTGGTAGAACGTAATTTATTGTACGTTTATTCCTTGAAATCTCCAGGATCATTTTGGACAATTAAATCTACGTTTAATTTACGCCGGTTCGTAACGTTACCAGGCGTGGTAGATACAAAAAAAAATCACGCCTGACAATTTTTTTGGAAAATGATCTCTTAACAAACATACAATGATGATTATTATATTTTGCTATACTTACTAGTATTATAAATGCGAAACAATAGCACTAATACGTTGTGCGATTCCAATGCTGTTGGTTTGCCTTTTCACACAGTGATTGAGCAACGAAACGACATGATTTTTATGTAGGGGTGGGTAACATAGGCTATTTTTTATCCGGACATAAAGCAAGTGAAACTGCGGGCGGCAGCTAGTAATAAAATATATAAATAGAAGTAACCACTAAACACATCTAACCTCTATATAGTTTTTTTACGGACATACTACGAATTTGAGAAGTTTATTTGTAAGCATTTAGGAATAGTTTTAGTATGTTGCTAATTAAAATCTTTTGCTGTTGCTCACTTTCGGCTTGCCTGCGCACTTTCGTAAATACGATTACGACTACGAGAATCGTATCCCGTTATTATTTGCCTTGGCTAGGTTTGTTCTACTAATGTAGGTATATAACTATAATTATATAACAAGCCTCATGAATGAAGTATTTGCTATGCTCATGACAGTATTAAAGACGTCTCAATAAATATTTGGAAGTATATCAAATGAATAGGTATCTGCTGTTAGGCGGCCTGCCAAATTGATGTGCAAACCAATTACAATGTTATCAATTCTAATGTCTTGCTAATATTATAAATCCAAATGTATAATTGAGGGGAATCGAAAAAAAAACGTGTTGTGCCGACCTCGCTTAAGTGGTTTGGGCAAGGAGATGATGATGATAAAAGTTTATGAGGATATTTGTGCCTCCATCACAGCTTAGCGGTTGAAAGGTTTTCAATTGAACTTGGAATATAGATCGTGATCGGAAATAACATATAGACCAGTTCTTACTCGGGTAAAACGCGAGGGAAGCCACAGGCGGACGCTAGTTGCATCTAAATATAAAAGTTTTTATACATCATTTTGTTGTGAAACATGATAAAACCTGTCAAGTGCGAGTCGAATTCGCATACGAAGGGTTCCGTGCCATCGTACGTGTATTTTTAATACGAGTTTATTTATCCATGTTTTAAAGTTAATTTTACGGACGTTAAAAAAATGTTTGTTGTATGGGGCTCCCTATTTTTTATTGTTTTAGAGGCAATAGAAATACACACACTGAGAAAATTTCAACTCTCTACCTGTACGGTTCACGAGAAACAGACAGACAGACGGACGGTCGGACAGAGGAGGCTTAGTAATAAGGTCCCGTTGGTACCCTTCGGCTACGGAACCCTAATAAAAACTATGGATAATCGTGTAGTTTCAGGTCATAGTTTCATTTCTCAAGGTACTTTCAAAGTCAGTATTGCCCAGTCGCAGTCGTGTTACTAGTTTGCAAATGCTAATGCGCCGTGAAGGCTTCAGCGTTAGATTGCGTTACGATTGTGTCATTTTTATGGCGCTATTCTTTTATGAATTATTGCATTATGTTTACCGCACATTCACAAAACATACGCATTGTTTTAAACATGATGCCATCGTGTTTACCTGGTGCTCTACTTTTCTTGATTATTTTTATTTAGCATCTTCTAAGATTTCATCTTGAACACGTAATCTAAAAAAGGAATCTGGACTTTGCAATCCAGATTCCTATTTCAAAGTGGTTAGATCCAGAGTCAACTCGGCAAAGTTCCTTCTCAACCGATTCCAGAACTAAATAATAATAATAACATCCAACAGTCACATACATAGTCCTGACCCCACACTAGGATTCCCTGTGTCGTGGGTATCAGAAACTACGAGTACCATGGTACCACAACACCCAGACCCGGAAGAAATATTTACAGAACATGCAAACATTTCATCCGCAGCGGGAATCGAACCCGCGCCTCTTGCGTTTCTGCCGAGCGATCGCCCGCCACGCCACCGAGGCCGTCAAACTAGTTCTAAACTTACAGTTATGGTACCTATAGACCTAGATAGATGAGCTAGATGAGAACTCTATCAACAACTAGAGGAGCACAATTGAACCGCGGCAGCGGACGCAGCTCATTAGCAAGGGGGGAGTGGAGGCGTCGTGACACCACGAGGAGTGAAGTGACTGATCGAGCGTCGTCTGTCAACGTCGGCGCGCGCGCACCTAAGCCCGCCGTCCGCCGGCAGTCGTGTCGCGAGCGCGGTACCACGAGGACGTGTGCGTCAGTGTCATGAGATGTAAAAGAAGTGAAGTGACGTGAATAAGGATGCGCGGCGAGACGGGCGGCGCTAGGGGCAAGACCGGCCCGGCGAGGAACGGGGGCTATCCGGCCATCAGTGCCGCCTATTGGCTGCCACCGTCCAACCCGACGCCGTACCATGTGCCAGGTTCGAATGCGAATGCAGTGCTCTCGATGCATTGAAACTCGACCTTAAGTCTAAGGCCTTGGACCGTAAGAATCCAAGGCTCTCATTCATCCAGGCTATCTGTAAGACGCAAACAACTTTATCCGCTTGAAATGAGAGTTGAAACTTTTTATGGTCCAAGTGTTGCCTTGGATTTGATATAATAGAAGTATGCTGAATGAAACCGTATTATGAAATGTACTACTCAGTGTTAAAGAATTGTTTAGACTCTGATAACACCTCACCTGAAACTGTGACTCATTCAACGATGATTCTTAGTAAGAAAAATGTTACGGACTGTTATCGCGCGCATAAAATTTGTTTAAATGCTGAATAATTATTACGTCGTGTTGAATTGTATTATTATGTACCTACTATATTATGTAGTAATAAGTAGGTGATAACTAAGAAATTAAATTCTTTAAAATATAATCTGAATAAAATAATTTAAGTCTGTGAGTATTAAGGCCTCTTTAATCGTTTATTTTATAGGGTTCCGTACACGAAGGGTTTCAACGGGATCCCATTACTAAGCCTCCGCTGTCCGTCCGTCTGTTAGCGGGCTGCATCTCATGAACCGTAATAGGTAGAGAATTGAAATTTTCTCAGAGTGTGTATTTCTATTGCCGCTATAACAACAAATAATAAAAATAAAATAAAAGGAAGTCCCATACAAGAAAAAAAATTAACGTTCGTAATCAATTATCGAAGCTACATATTTAATAAAGAGTAAATGTCATATAAAATGTACACGTACGAAACCTTTTGTGTGCGATTTCGACTCGCACTTGACTAGAAATATTGTGACGATAAAGTTGTTATGTCTTTCATGTGTTTTAATACACTCTACATGAGACATGGGCTCGTATTTAGGAACATTACTCAAGCGTGAATTAACACTCAAGCATAGAATTTTTGACAGTCTTCAATGGAAAAATATGCCAATATATATATGACTCAATTTTCTTAAATACGAACTGAGAGAGAATTCTGAAATATTTAATTGTACTCTCTAGTGACACTCTATCATTGTCTCACTCCGATCTGAATTTAAAATCGCGGTAATCTTGCTCAAACAACAGAATTGGTACCTGCCATATTTCGCGGTTAAAAAACTGCGTCCATGACCAACATTAGACGTAATTATCCTCGTAATTACCGCATCGTGTTCATTATAGCAGGCAAATGGCTAGGAGCGGCACTTTTACACTGTCTGGCAGTGGAGTTGCAAGATGGCCGACTTTTTCAGACCCTTTTGCGGCTACTTCCGGTCAATGTCACCACTTTTTGAACACACAACCTCTAAAATATGAATACAAAAGTTTATTGGTCGTCAGGCGCGAAATTTTAAAATATGTGTGAAATTAATTGAGTGTGAAAGAAGTGACATAATAAGAGCTGAGTTGTTGTTTTCACTTTTGAAATCTATTCAAATTAACTGAATTAAATTAAGTTGTCACAACAGTTGATTTATACTACTTTATTTCGTATAAAAAAATTGTTGTATTAACTAAAAACATATTATAATCGCAACTTACTTCTCTGCTGGACTGGGAGTAAAGAAATAACATAGAATGCGTCCAGCTGCTTCTCTCCCCGAGCATGTCGTAAAAGTCGACTAAGGGATAGTATCCTCTCCAACATGATGGACCTGTATGGGCGATGGACTGATCACCTGTCACCATGGTTCACCATATCCATCTTGGGACTTTAAATCAGAAGTGGCTGCAAGTATTCTTATGTTTACTTGTGGCTCTGCTCACCCTATTAGGGATACGGGCGTGATAATATGTATGTATGTATGTATATTATAATTGCTCGAAATGAGTGGCCCCAAAGAACTAATTTCTCACGAGGCAACTCTGTCAGTGATTTTTTCGCCATTTCAAACGGAAAGTGAGCCTGACATTGACCGATATGTAAACTCAAAAACAATCTCGCATATCGGCAATCGTTCCGTATCTAAATTTAAGAAGGAATATTTAAAATTTACGATCTCTCAGGATGATTTTAATAGCACATTTATTAACATAATGAGAACACTTTTTAAATCATATCCAATTTCAGTTTATGGGTTTTCTTTATTATTGTTATAAATTTCCTAAATTTTTTACGAATTTAAATTTACCAAAGACAAATTTTCTTTATTAGGACATTGGTTGAGTTATTAAAAAAATATAATTTTGAAAATTGGATTTTCTTTCTAATTTGTTTTTGTTCTTTAAAATAAAGTTACAAAGTACGTACTACCTACTCACGGCTACTGTCAAATTCTTATTCTTTTGTGTCGTCGATATGAAAGCGATTAGCATACAATGCTTTGCTGACTAATTTAAATAAACATTTTGTAGGTAGTTCACCCAGATAGTTGGAAGCATCGTAAATGATTCACAAACTACAGGAATTTATTCGACTTGGTCCGTATCTAAAAATATAAAATTCTTATGTTACTGACTGACTACTATGATACAACCAATTTTCAGCCTTGACCATAAACCCTAGAGACATGAAACTTAAGAGAGTATATATTCCTTTTAAAATTAAGTGGTGCTCTAAGAAAGGAATTCCCGAAATTCATCTCCTAGAAGACGAAGCGGCAAGATAAAGATTGTGTCAAAAAATAACTAAACTCGGACAAAGTCGAAAAACAACGAACTATCAAGCGGCTCACCTGATGGTAAGTGATTACTGCCGCCCACGGACACCTGCAACATCAGAGGAAGTGCAAGTGCGTTGCCGGCCTTTGAGGTAGGAGTAGGCTCGTTTCTTGAAGGTCCCTAAGTCGTATCGGTCCGGAAATACTGCTGGCGACAGCTGATTCCACACATTGTTGAACTAATCGTTTTGTGGTTTGAATTGTTTCATTTGTATTGGCATTTGTCAAGTACGATTCGAGGCGGAATTACTTGTTCGTATATTTAGCTGTGCCAGAAACTCGCAATAATACGCTGCAATCTGTACCTACCTCAATATTATACATACTTTCATCTCCAAAAATAACTAATACGAATATCAAAATACCCATCTCAAACTTTGAAAAAAAAAAGGTTTTTGGTGGGGGAAAACATGTCGAGACAATTCACGGCTTATTCAGCTACGAACGGATGACAGTGTTGGATAGAACCGACTAAGCTGAGGAGATGGTGTATAGGTGCTGGACAAGCCTACTTCAGCGTCCCATTAGTACTAGTACTAGAACCAGTGTGGTGAAAGGATTTTATGTGCGCATTAAAGAGGCTCCTTTCGTGTACTTAATAAACTTTTTTTTTGTTCTACGACATGCCGGTTTCCTCAAGATGTTTTCCTTCGCCGTTTGAGAGTACTGGTATAATAGCGCACATATCTACATTTTACGATCTGAAAAATCCATTGGTGCATGATTTGAATCTACGTACCTACCTAGGTTCAAGTATTTTATTACCAAAACACCACCAGTGCTCACCAGTGACCCGTTCATTATCATCAGCCCACGTCAGTCCACTGCTGGACATAGGCCTCTCCCATGGCACGCCACTGAGCTCGATCTTCAGCTCTCCTCCTCCAATCCCTGCCCACTGCCTTACGAATATCATCGCCCTACCTAGCTACAGGGCGCCCTACACTACGTTAGTGTAGGTAAAAGATGCTTCCTGATGCTGTGATGCTGATAAATCATCTAATACAGATGCTAAAGGTCTTAGTTTAGTTTCATTACAAACTTTACACCTACACCTTGTTTAGAGCAAAATTTTCATCTTTGTCAAAATTCGCTGTACAGTTTTTTGAGAGCTATTTGATTTTACAAATAGAACACTCGCCAAGCAAATAAGTTCTTTATCAAAGGTTAATTCTTAAGAATTTTTAATTAAGAATAGTAGAAGTTGAATTTTATATCGAGGGAACTTCCGTCTAATACGTGGTAAATTTTATTAGGAACTTCGATAGATATAGAGTTGGTACGCCTTTGATAAGTTTTAAATTAATTAGCTTTGGGTGATAAAATATTTGCACTTAATCATTGAATTTTATTTAATTTATCTCAAGACTGTTTAGGTTAGCCTATTATTATTATATTACCCTATATAATAATTATAGATAGAAAGTTAAGAGTAACGAACTAAACGAAGTCAAAAATAAGAGAGGGAAAAAGAACCAGAAACGATGAATAACACGAGTGAGTCTATTATGTTCCTTTTATGATCAGATACGACTGAAATAAACCCAGAGTTTCCTCGTTTTGCTTTATTGTCCTGGTTCGCGTCATGTGACTTAGTTTGACTGATCGATATATTTTTATAGCTGTATAGAATTCCCTTTAAGGGTTTTCTCTTACTTCCTCGTTCTACCGTCAATGTGCACAAAAAAATAGAGTCCTGTGTCAAAAGCTATTTACAAATTTTTGCCTACACTAACGCGACGCTATAGTGCCTGGGACGATTTTAGATGCGAGTAGTCTTGTCCAGCTATATCATCCTCTCAGCTTGGTCGGCCTTATCCACAGGAAAGACGTGTTCAATACTAGCGGAGCAGCCTGACGATGTTTTCCTTCACCGTTTATACATATATCATTTAAACTAAGTACCTAAAGTGGTTCACACTTAACACCTAGTACTCCGCATGTAACGTTATTGTATCTGTTCTCGAGTTACTAGCTCGCTAGTCTATTGTTAAACCAACTGTGTCGAAATAAACGTGTGAAAACCGTGTTCTTACAGAATTATTCAACTATTCTACTCTAGACAATTCTCTACATCTACTAGTGATAACTTGTTAGTCATTGAAGGCTTTTTACCCGCGACGGAACAGAGAATAAATATAAATAAATTATTTGTGTGTGATAAACACACATATTAACATTTTCCTCAAAAAATACTGAACCGATTTCGATGCGGTTTTCTGTAGTATATTGGTGTAATTTCAGGGAAAGTTCTTAGATATGTTTTACAGCTATAGCCCCCCAGGGAGCGCTGCAGCAGCTAGCATAGTTTTATGCACCTCGGAAACTCAATAACTACTAAACCGAATTCGATGCATTTTTGCATTATGTTACTTTCATATTAGATATGGTATAGATAACTATTTTCTTAAAGACGTGAGTTTAAAAAAAAGTTACTTGTTCAATTTTCATAAAACTCGCAGGATAGAATTTTTGCATAAAATACAAAAATTCTAAACATTCTTACTTCCCAAAAAAAAAAATACTTACTTATTTATCATCATCATCTTCCTGCCCTTATGCCACTCTATATAGGGTCGGCATAGCATGATCCTTGGATCTTACTTATAAAAGTACTTAGTATTTACAAAAACACATACTACTTGCTGCTTATTTTGGGGCTTAACAGCACTGTGGGAAAAGTCCAATAATATTTATTTAATCATAAATTACTTCAACGCTTAGCAGCTGCGTAAACGGTACCAAATAGCATTGTTCTTTGATATGGTTAGTTTTTTAATACCTTTAGACACTGACAGACAGAAATACACGACAAATAGTTCAACTTTTTTTTTTGGAAGAGAGGGCAAACTAGAATGCGGCTCACCTGATGGTTAGTGATTACCACCGCCCACGGACACCTGCAACATCAGAGGAGCTACCAGTGCGTTGCCGGCCTTTGAGGTAGGAGTAGGCTCGTTTCTTGAAGGTCTCTAGTCGTATTGGTCCAGAAATACCGCCGGCGACAGTTTTGATTCCACACGGCAGTTGTGCGAGGCAGAAATTCTCTTAAGAACCGCACAGTTCTGGACTTCCAAGTATTCACCATGATGTGATCTATCTTACTAATATTATAAATGCGAAAGTTTGTGTTCATAATATGTTTTAATGTGTGTTTGTTCCCACTAAACTCCGTAACGGCCCAACGGATTTCGCTAAAACTTTGAATACTCACAATTTATGATCTGGAATAACACATAGGCTACTTTTTATCCGGGTACCAAGTGAAGCAGCGGGCAAAAGCTGGTGCATAAGAGTGCTAGTGCTCGCTGCTACCGCCCCGTAAACCTCTGATTTGTGCGCGTGTAATTTCACTTGGCGGTAGGATAATTAGCGCCAAATAGGCGCCGAGTAAATAGGTAAATAGGTTGGACTATTCGACTATTAGTTGCTTCGAATGTCCGTCTATTTGGAGGTAAAATACCGTTTAAACTCGGACATTTCATTTTACGTTCATTTCAAGCGAATTTTTTTTGCTCTTTTACTAGAAATAAACCGTCTGGACACGGAAGGAACCAAAAGTGTCGAATGATTTCATACTAGTGGAACGCCCGCGGCTTTGTTCATGTTGGCAAAGTTCATCTTCGCGCTGCGATCTCTAGAAGTTGATTTTCGGGAATTCCTTTCGTAGTGCACCCCGACACCATGAATTTAGGAATTTTATATATTTAGATGAAGCTTTCACTTGAGCGACATTCCTCCCGAGTGGCACGTCTGATCCAGTCTTTTTAGTTTTCAGTTTTGGAGGTCGGAATAGAATCGGAAACCATTTTAGCTTTAAATTTATCTTTTACTACTACTTCTACAACTATTTGTGTCACTAGTTCTTTCGAACTGATGTGGTGACAGGATTAAAGTGCGCCGCAGAATGGATCTTGTGATATTTTATCGTTTTATTATATCTTTTTCTAGGTTTGTCTGTTTGTCAGCAATGTCGGTCAACAGGTTGACTCAATCTCTTCCAGTTGACAGACATATTTTTCCTCATTTTAAACCCAGTTTTGAATTGAGCGTAAAATACATTATTGCCGTTTTCCTGTGGGTTTTGGTTTTTCTTTCCTCTTCGCTACGTTGTACTTGATAAGATTTTATGGTGTACCATAATTAGTGTTATCATTCAAAATATACCATTAAATTGCTTGGCTTGTCACTCATAAACATATTTCAATACAAATTGATTTTATGTGTCATCTCATGAACCGTAATAGTTAGAGATGAAATTTTCGCAGTATGTATTTTTATTGTCATTATAACTAACAAATAATGAAAATAAAATAAAAGAGAGCCCCTTACAAGAAACATTTTTTAATGTAAGATGGTACGGTACCCTTCGTGTGCGAATAGGATTCGTACTTAACCAGTTTTATTATCTTAAACATTTGAATTCAAGGAGGTACATTTGAAGACTCAGTTTGCTGACGTCACCAAACAAATGAATCAATCAATGCCTACGTGACGTCATAGGAATTGTTTACATGAGATCACAATGCACATTCCTACTGCATCAGTATTTGTGTTTCGATTGCGATCGCCGGGCCTTAAATAAACAAACAATTTGTGTCAGAGACGGCAAGTTTCGAATGCTAACCTTAAAAACTTCCTTTCAAATTAATTTGCACGAGGATATCAGTCTTCTTAAAACTATGATGTATTTACCTATGTATTGACTGATCACCTGTCATAAGGTTCACCATATTCATCTTAGGACTAAATCAGAAGTGGCGGCAAGTTTTCTTATATTTCCTTCTGGCTCTGCCCACCCCATTAGAAATACGGGCGTGATATTAATAAATACTTATTAACACCCAACAGTCACATACATAGTTCTGACCCCACACTACGATTCCCTGTGTTGTGGGTATATCGGAAACTACGAGTAGCATGGTACCAAAACACCCAGACCCGGAGGAAATATTTGTAGAACATGCAAACATTTCTTCCGCAGCGGGAATCGAACCCGCACCTCTTGCGTCTCTGCCGAGCAATCGCCCGCCACGCTACCGAGGCCGTCGTATGTATGACATTGTACCTATGTATGTATTGAGTAAATACGTT
Source organism: Scotopteryx bipunctaria (assembly GCA_949320045.1). Lineage (NCBI taxonomy): Eukaryota > Metazoa > Arthropoda > Insecta > Lepidoptera > Geometridae > Scotopteryx > Scotopteryx bipunctaria. Next base: position 2,215,585 of record OX439450.1, on the reverse strand, counting down.
CTTTGAGAAGTACGCCTATACCATGTATACTAGATAATTTCAAAATCGTCAGGAAGCAGCTCTTGCGTACAATAACAGGGCGCTTTAGTGCCAGAAACGATTATAGAGAACACAACCTTTAAAATCTAGCCTCTGGCCTCTTGTTTCTTTCTAAAATGTTATCAGCCATACATTTGTGTGTCAAGCTTTTTTGAAAAGAAAACATTAACATGAGGATAACGTCTTTGGAACACGCATTTATTTCTTCTTCATTCATTTAGGTCTGCGTTTCTTATCTTAATCTCCATGACAAACATTGTATCCAGCTCAAATTAACCTTACAATCTTACAAGCAATAAATTTTACCCACTTATTTTATAGTTTCTCGTAGTGTCAGAGAACTATTTTTCTTTTTATAAATAGCTCAGTTTTTATATTGAATGAAATTTTTGCGTTTGGAAGCTGGAGCGAATGGTGAATCAAAATAAAGTGTGTATTGTAAACATATTATTATCTAATTTCGTACGTTTTTTATTGATATTAAAAAGTATGACTATACTGTTGTTTTACATACTTGTACTTACATACTTGGTAAAAAAAAAACATTGAATGTACTTATTACAAACATAAAACATTACTTGATGTTAAAAAATCATACTAAGCATAATAATAATTATATTTTTTTAACCTGCGTATTCAGTTTTTTACTGATCTAGAAAGTTTGAATAAAAATTGCTTATTTGAATACAAGATTCCAAAATGTTAACGTTTTGGAATCTAGTCACTACATAGTATAAAACAAAGTCGCTTCCCGCTGTCTGTCCCTATGTATGCTTAGATCTTTAAAACTACGCAACGGATTTTCATGCGGTTTTCCTAATAGATACAGTGATTCAAGAGGAAGGTTTATTATGTATAATACATGTATAATATAGTCGAGAAACACTGATAATTTTAGGGGTTTCTAATGCGATGTCGTAAATAAACACATTTTTTTGCACTTACATAGCAAACGCTGGCTGAACCCGACGAGATAGATTAAAATAATGTACTACAGTATTGTACACCTTAAAAAGGTCTATAAAAAAGTCCGCGATGGTATTGCACCAATGCGAAGCCGGGGCGGGTCGCTAGTTAAATATAAATAAAACTTATACGGATCCAAACCTTAAAACAGAAGATAATTTTCCTTGCAATCTATACACAGGATAAACTGTTTTATTGTTGTATTCTCGTAATCTAAAGATGTTTATCGCACGAAGGCTGCGCCGGCGCACGTTTTGTTTGTACAAGTGGATAGTTACGTAAACGCGCTCATGTTACCTCGAACATTGTGTGGAAACGTGGAACTATTCCCGATCATCGATCCTAGTATGGTGGGACAAGAAAGTGGCCTACCAGTTTTGAAAACATCCTGTGTAACCAAAATCGCGCTAAGAAAGACAATATCAGTAACTGTCGGGATATTATTGCAAGGGAATATCTACCTTGTTGTTTTATGACGGGCAAATGAACTTCAACCTTAGGTGGCCGACCGTACATTAGTGGATTATACGAGAAATAGTATCTTCAAGGCACATCGCTTGCTTTCACTGATTTCTGAAAAAAAGGAAAGGCACTATGATGGTCCGAGGATATCAAGACTAAAGATAAAACGCTAGAAACCGAGGCACTTTAGACGTGTATATTAGAATACTAAAAACTTCTTTGGCTAAAAGCAAGGTCTTATAGCACAAGTTTGTTTCCCTGTCATTGTCTCACTTCATGTGAGGTCGGCACAGCACTTACTCCTGTCTTACTTATGTCATCTTTCACACAGATCTTAGCACAAGTTAATGTAAAAATTGTATAATCTGACATAATATGTCAGATTATACAATTTACAATGTCATATTATGACATTGTGAAGATGGCGCCACAGCGGAAATTCACTGGCTTCAGTTATCGTAGGATCGGAGGTTTAGAAGAGGGCCTATAAGTGGATATTTAAAAGTATATAAGTAGACCTGTATTTATCATTCAGCTTGTACGGAAACTTCCGGACCCAAATCTTCACCGATATTTTTTATTTAGCTCATAAGAAATAAATAACCAAAGGCACGATGAACGATACTTTATGGGGCAATTGATATAGTTCTAAATGCACAGTAATAAATTTTATTGATGTTACAATCAAATGCACATGATACAGTTTATAAAACTATTTATGCAGTAATTGCGAACATTATGCTGTCTACCTGATATTAATAGCCGAGTCAATGACATTTTTGTGCCTTGAAACAGTAAATAGTTTACACGAGGTACCTAAAAAGTACCTTCTTTGCGTACTAAGCACAAGATACGTTTGCAGAATACTTCATAATGCAACAATTTTGCTGTAAGCGTAATTTACGGTAAAATAAAAGAGACGTTGATTTTGTGAACAGGAAAATCGTGGAAACGATAATTTATTTTCATATTAATACCAGTGCAATCGTGTGTTTTTGTCAGTCATTTCAATATAGAATTACAATTTGAAATACACGCAATTAACTTAGAATAACATTATATTATAGTTATTTTAGCCAATTACCATGCGAGCAAAACTACGGGCCGAAGCTAATTTTCAATATCGTTGTGACTGGGTACCAAGTCGCGTCGGAACTTACTAAATACCAAATGCCAATACTCTATCTATGCGATTTCAAATGACTATTAATCCGGCACACTCACACGCATCGTTACTGCATTACCGTTTGTTTTGCAGTACAATGCTCGCTGTAAATAGACCAATGGTAACACACTGTTCGGGGCGAGCGAGCCGTAAGCGCGCACTGTTTAGGCGTAGCAAAACGTCGCCCAATAGGTAATCTGGGTGTGCGCTGTAATTCGCATCACGGTGAGGTATAGGGTTCGCACTTTATTTAGACACTTTTTATAAATTTTCAGTTTCAAATAGCACAGTTTAAAATTAATATACATATAAGTTACAGGAAAGTTTGTATACTTGAAATGTAAATTCTTACTACTTTAAACATAAACAAAGAAATAACATAGACTATAATTTATTTGCAAAAAAAAAGGGATCCATACTAAAACTCCAATAATGTAACCCGAAGTGCAAAAATTTACCTAAAAAATCCTAATTTGTTAAATACCCGTGCGAAGCCGGTGCGGGCTGCTAATATTTTAATTGTATCGAGAACAAACAATTTTACCTGTTTTTGTTACTTTTATATTGGCATATGTGGCAGCCCTGTTGGGACAAGCTCGTATTTAACGAGGAGTGCGCATTCGACGCATCTACTCTCTTTAATCTGTGCGTCGACTACTAATTCACTATTGCCGTGCACTATATCACACATTTGTTTTGCATCTTTTGGCCTGTCACATTCTACAGAGAACATTCGGAATGTATTAACTTGTCAGAGCCAGCTTTAATCGACTGTTGATTTTTTTATTGGTAGTTTTGTGCCTATGTAGATGCGTTACTAATTTTATTTTGGCAAGAGAAAAGTAAGGTATTAGCCCGACTTTCATTTTAATCGTTGGGCTATAGCTGAGGTGTGTGGTCCCTTCCTTTTGATCTCCATTGCAGGATCTCTGAAAAGGAAAACTTATCTTCAATTGTAAATTTTACCTATCCTACTCCGTAAAAGTGCGCCGCAGATAGCCTCCTTTATGATTAAAAACGTCTGTCTAAATAACCAACTAACCTTTACAATCTATATTATATCTATACATATCTATATCTATACTATTTATCTACGGTTTTACAGCATCAGGAGGTATTTTTGGCCAACACTAACGGGACGCTGTCTAAATGATTGAACTAAATAACCGTTTAATGCCTTTTGGTTAATTATCGGTGAACAGTATTGGTGCAGTTAACCCAATTGCATGAGTAATTAAAGAGATAAAGAATAATTTTCCAAATTGCACTTTAAGTGTCATACGTCGGTTTTATGTGTCAGTCGTCAGAGGATCACGCTCATGTCACGTGTTATGACACTTCGTTGTTTTATAGCGATCGTAATGTTTAGGTAAAAAATGTAGGGTATTCGAATAAAATGTTAATTTTTTTCAAGAAATGTATTAGGAAGATTAATGCTCAATGAGATTTATCACCTCACAGTGTTCCATTGTGCCTTATATTATTTTATGGTATGAATCGACGGTATACTGAATTACTGATAAAATTAAAAATAAAGTGTTAACTCAAAAGTCCAAAACTATTCTGTGAATGAAAATCCAACAGTACCTTATTTGGTCTTGAAATATCTTATGCTAGAGATAACTACAGATTCCTATGCATTATGTACTAGCAATTAATTATTTCTAAATTCTGAATCAGTCAACAACTTGTGATATTACAAATTCAAATAATTTAGGCTAAACTAAAAAGTTTTTTTTTACATGTGCTTAATATACATAGTATGTAAGATAATATACCTAATGGGTATGTTTGAAAGTACTAGTGACAGGACGGCAGTAATAAGTAAGTTCGTATGAGCTAGTGGCCAACTCTCGTGAAGGAGTTTTTAGGTCGCTTGACGGCCTCCGTCATGGCTTAACGACGGGCTTAACGACTTAAAAGCCGGGACCGGACAATTTAACAAAGCACGGAAACGCTCAGCTCATAATGCCACCTGCGGTCTCCCATCCAAATTGTGACCGCGTCAATCGTAATGTATGATTAAATCTCAATTTATCAGTGCTTTGCATAAGTCCTGTGTAATTTCAGTTCGAACGTCCAAAACTATCAAAGTAGGAATGCTTTGTGAGCTAGGTATACCTGTAACCCGGCAATCCACTTTGCCGACGACGGCTCTGTTGCGGCACCAGCAACTTTTAATTGAGTTGCGAACAAAAGACTGACTAGAAACGCGGAACCAGTAAATCCGAAATGCGATGTGTGAAATGAGCTTTATTCACCGCATTGGACTTTGCCATCGGTATTAGCTGCGTACTGACTGACCGAGCAGCGTTGCGAGGTTGCCGCGCGAGGCGAGTCAGGTGCCTCGCCCGAGGCAAACGTCAAAACTGCGAGCGAGGCGTCCTGCAGCTGCGTACTGACAGACCGAGCAGGACCGAGTAAACCTCGCGAGGTTGCCCGAGAGTGCTGGTCATGTGCCTCGCCCGAGGCAAACGTCCAAACTGTAAAGCGTGTTATTGTGGAGATAGATTGGGTTAGAATATATCGAGAGAGAGAGAGAGTCTAGATAAGACAGAGTAGGAAAAACTACGAACCTCTCCTTTATCACAAATTGTGTCATAGATATCCTACTAATATTATAAATTCGAAAGACATCAGTCATCCTCATTAATCACGGTTGAGAGCACTGGTGGTCTAGTGGTAGCGGCATCGCCTTCCGATCATAAGGTCGTGAATTCAAATCCGTTCTTGCGCCGATGGATTTTTCTGTTCGACAAATTTATGTGCGCTATACCAGTAATGGCATGTCGTAGAACCGAAGTTTCGAAAACGAAAGGACCCTTTAAAGCGTTTTTAAAATCTTTTCACCACGCTGGTTCGAAAGAAGCAGTGAAACGATTAGTAATAGTAGTTTTAATCACGGTGAAGGCTTCATTATAAAACATAGTGACCAAAAATGAGATATAGGTTTCATCCGGGTCTCGCAAAAGCAAATTAATTTAGTTGTAAAGAAAATGAAGAAAATAAATAACTCTTTTAAAACTCAATAGTGAAACAAAGGAGTTTGCACCTGAAGTTCTGCTTGTAAATCTATTGTGCCGACCGCCAGACCGCCGGTCAAAGATCGGCAGCAAGATTGTTAGTCGAGCTTTGACGGTTCCATTGATTTGATATTTCATACGACTCTGCTTTCAACGGCCATATTGAAATTCAATTCTCAGTAATAATGGTTTAAATTATTGATATTTTAATACAAAGAGCTGTAATATTATGTATTACAAGTAGATATTTACAAAAAAATAGTATATAAGTATTCTATCAGCCATCTGGTTCCCATAGTAGGTAAAAGCATTGTTTAGTTTGGAGCTAGATGGTGCTGTGTAAAATGTCCAAAAATATTTATTTATTTAATTTACACGGCATTTGATGAGTACTTAAAGAACACACCTATGAATAATGGGGTTACAAATTAATTATATCCTAATCTTTATTTGTTTATTACCTACTAGCTTCCGCCCGTGACTCCGCTTGCGTAGTATCCGGGCAAAAAGTCACCTGTCACTCTCCAGCCCCTAAAAAATATGTCTCTCCTTTGTTTAATCAGCGCGTGACATTTATTATATTAGAAAGGATGATAAGTGCACCTTATCGCACACTTTAAAGCCTTTCACCGCACTGGTGGTTTAGTTGTAGCGGCCCCGCCTTTTGATCCTAAGGTCCTGGGTTTAAATCCGATCGTGCATCAATGGATTTTTCTATACTAAACATTTATCTGCGCCATACCAATACTCTCAAACGGTGAAGGAAGACATCGTGAGGAAACCGGCATATCGTAGAACTTCGAAAGCCTTTGTGGCGCACATTAAATCCTTTCACCACACTGGTTTGTAGGAACTTGTGGCACGACTAGTAGTATTAGTAAGGACGAAAGCAAAATAGTCCAAGTCCAACGCAAGATGTGAGTTTAAATGTTGTTCCCTCTCCACATTATTAAAACCACTATGTAAGACTTTTTTATATTACAATACCCTTGCTACTCGTATTTCGAGTGCTTTCTAGTGGAGTCCACCTAAAAAATAACAAGGCACTTGCTCGCAATCAAGAAAAGAGTAGAATAAAAAGTTAAATCCGTTGTTTCGAGTGACACTCACAAAAGTTCGGAGTGCACGGAACTTTTTACCAAAGTATTCTTGCCAAGAGTGAATAAGGTCTAGAGAGATTGCTTAACAAATCGTGTCGTGTAATGTGTCATTTTAGAATGAGAATTTGATAATTTGCCAGAAAATAAAAAATAACATTATTCACAAAACAAAAAATACCGCACTGAATTAAAAAAAATCATAATAGATTATTTTTACGAAAGTAACTTCTAAAGTCCTAACATGGTTATGGTGGACCATGGTGACAGGTGATCAGCCCAACGCCCGTATAGGTGGTCAATCTTTTTGGAGAGTATACTATCCCTTAGTCGATTTTTACGACATGCTCGGGGAGAGAAGCAGCTGGACGCATTCTATGCTTTTTCTTTACTCCCAGTCCAGCAGAGAAGTAAAGCTTGGCGGGGTAACCCTGAAAAAAATCCTGAAAATGCTTCCTATCCTTCTATTCCTTTCGAGTCTAACCTATTTCGCTGGCAGAATGGCCGAGACTCCCTCGCTCTCGTCTCGAGATGGTTATCATACTCAGAGCGAGTCTCTTCGCGAACCTCAAACAAGACATACCAGAACTAAATAAATAAATATAAATGTTTGTCGACATTTCATTCACACAGCGCCATCTAGCCCCAAACTAAGCAAAGCTATGGACACCAGATGGCTGATAGAATACTTATAATACTTTTTTTTTAACACATACATATAATGCATATTTTTACAACACCCACCCACACCCGTAAGAAATATTTGCAGAACATACAAACATTTCTCCCGTAGCGGGAATCGAGCCCGCGCCTCTTGCATCTCAGCCGAGCACTCGTCCGCCACGCCACCGAGGTTGTCTCAAGAACTGGCCTACGAGATCTTGTATATCGTGAAAGGCTTCTTTTACATGACTCACAAATGTGTCACTTACCATGGAATACTCAAACGCGACTCAGCGTTGAGCACGTCTCAACTCACGGTTTTTTTGACAGTTTCTGATGAAAATCTATCAAAAAATCGTCATTTGAAACGTGCTCAACTTTGAGATGCGTTTGAATATTTGGGAGTTAGCGCCTCGTTCACCATCTCCAAGTTAGAAATGATAAATAAATGTTAAATGACATTTGTTTGCACGAACACATTTGACACAATAATATGGTATTAAAAATACATCAGTCCAATCTATGTCCTACCATAATCTTTGGCATGCAAATATCTTAGGTCCTATTTAATTGTAATGTTGTAATCATTGAGAGCACTGGTGGTCTTGTTGGTAGTGACCCCGTCTTCCGATCCTAAGGTCGTGGTTTCAAATCCGGCCGTGTACCAATGGATTTTAAGCGTCAGGAGGCAACTTTTGCTTACACTTACGAGTAGGCTTGCCCAACACCAATATCATCCTCAGCTTAGTCGGCCTTATCCATAGGAAAGACATGGTCAATATGTGCAGAGCTGACTAAGCCGCGGGTTTCCTCAGATCCTTAAGTTACCTACCTAAATTAATAAAAATAAGTTCGTCTGAGCTAGTGGCCAACTTTTGTGACGGAGTTTTTAAGCCGCCTAAAGGCGTCCGTTATGGCTTAACGACTTAAAAGCCGGGACCGACAATTTAGCGTGCCCTGTGAAGCACGAAAGCGCTCAGCTCGTAATGCCACTCGCGGTCACCCATCCAAATTGTGACCGCGCACAACGTTGCTTACCTTCAACCATCAATCAAGACCGTTTAAGCAAGCTACGCCACGAGCGCTTCACCACCTAAATTAATGAAAAGATAACTAACTACACGTGGTTACGAAGCCGCGCACTGATGTCAGTTTGCTTTAAAATACTGCTTGTGTGGTCCGGGCCTTCGATGTGCCTTATCTGTCGCGGATGCTTCAATGGCAGTGTTGGCACAACGCGATGCAATGTTTGCTCACAGTAGCGGAGAAACCAGTAGCTTTACTCTTTGAAACTATGTTGTTTTTTTTTTGACGGCCTCGGTGGCGTGGCGGGCTATTGCTCTACATAGTCACTGCGTCCTTCACTAGGAGGGCAGATTTATTGATCATACCTAAAACCGCGGTAGGTTATAGGCACTTTATTCGGCATTCTTACCAAGCGCGAATAGTATAAAGCTCAGTTACTAGTTCGTACCAGCTGTTGACACAGGCAATGCAAGGCAAACAGTTCACTTTGTGGCCACAAGCAGTGTTGGACGTATTGTTGCATGTACACTTTCCGCTGAGGCGTTCTTAATGTATTTGCTGTGGAACTTTCGGTATCTATCATCATCATCTTCCTGCCCTTATCCCACTATGTGGGGTCGACACAGCATGATCTTTGGATCTTGGTGTAAGAGTTTTGGCTAACGTGCTTTATGACCGGCCGCCTGCCTGACGTCAACCCTCCTTGGGATTACTTGCTTATTGTATCTCATCGTGTTGGAGGATACTATCCCTTAGTCAACTTGTACGACATGCTCGGGGAGAGAAGCAGCTGGACGCATTCTATGTTATTTTTTTACTCCCAGTCCAGCAGAGAAGTTTCTGTATCCGTTTATTTATATATTACAGAACAACAAACAGCTACATTATAATTATGGCTTAAGTAAAGTCCTTATAAATATATTTTGCGAATGCAGATCAACTTATTAATAATGTAACCCATAGCGTTATCCACTGATTAAAATAAATATTAATTAAAATTAAAACAATAACCTGCAAGAAAAAATTAACTGTTATTGAGATTAACGTTAAAAATTAACGTTGAGATTATTGCTCTTGGTACCAGTTTCCGCGGCTTTTCAAGAAGAGGAGAGACGTATTATCATCGGACATAGGCCTCCCCTAATGAGCGCAACCGCGCCCTATCTTCGCTTGACGAATCCAGTCTGCCAGCAGCCTTTCGCAAATCATCATTCCACTTCCATTCATGATTGGATGTTTGAATGTTTGCATGTTTGGATGTTTGTGCCTCAATCACGCCTAAACGGCTGAACGGATTTGAATAAAACTTGGAATATACATAGTACATGTGCTGGATTAACATATAGGCTATTTTTCGTCTGAGTACCACGCGAGCGAAGCCGCGGGCGGCAGCTAGTTTACCATAAAGATCCTGTATAAAAAGGCTAACATTAAATAAGTTACCTCAATAACAGCCCACAGTCGGCCATGGCACAGACAAATTACTAAGATAAAGTTTGCTTTAAACATTAACAGGACAGTGCTAAGGCAACATTAACTATTTTATGTGCATACTTAATACATAGGCAGTAAATCATGTGATTATGCGGACTTTGCACACTTCCTAGGAATAGGCATATACCTATTATACTCCAGCGTCCACCCTAAGCTTCACCCGCCGTTGTGGCCGGATAAAACATAAAATTATTCAGAAGAATTATGTAGAAACCTTCCTAAATAGTTTGCAAAAAAAGGATCGATGAAGCTGCGAAAGTTAAAAAAAAAATTCTATTAACAAAACAGAAATGCTAGCTATGTATTATGTTATTTCAAGTCACGAATAGTATATTTAGATTGAGACACAAACATATTCACATTTTTTTTTAGATTATTAATTAGGAGCCGTTTTATTTGGTTTTCTGTGATAATTTATTTATTACTCGTGAAAAACCATCCGAAGTGGTACTAAAATTGGAACTACCGCATTAATTAAGTGACAGTCAACATTTAAAATAAATTATTAACTAAATAATTCAATAAGTAAATGTAAAGAATCGTTATCATATAAAATCAAATAAAATGTGTTTTTCCATATTTGTTGCAAGTTTTTTTACGTTTACTTGTGGCTTTGCCCATCCCATTAGGGATACGAGCGTAATAAATAAATATTTATGTTTTAAGTTTGAAAAAAGAGGCACTGAATGAATCACCCTTTATTATAAGTAGAATGAAGGTAAATCGTGATAGAGCAATCTTAATTTGAATTATTATTTAAAACTAGCGACTCGCCCCGGCTTCGCTCGGGGATAAACATATAGGTTTTTCCAGCAATAATTCTAATTTTTCTCGCCGTAAAAACCATCCTTGAACTTCAACGAACATTTTAAAAAAAGATTTGGCCAAATTGGTCCAGGCGTTGTTGAGTTATGCGCTTACCAACACATTTTGCGATTCATTTTTATATTATAGATAGATAACAAAAGGTAAATGTTGCCATGTTTACATAGAAACTTGCATTAGCATATAATTTACATATCTAAACATAAATTTGATAGTTGGCGCAAATTTTGCATACTTATGTACGTTTGTAAATACTCACATATACATAGCGACCAATTTTATGTGGCCAATAGTTCCAAGCAACCTAAAAGATATTATATAAAGTAGTAAGTTCGTATGAGCTAGTGCCCAACTCTTGTGACGGAGTTTTTAGGCCGCCTATAGGTCTCCGCCATAAAGTAGTATTAGCATATACTCATATAGCTTTTTTTGACATATTTAAGTATTACTTTAGCTTCTCACTTGTCTTATATTTATAACATAGATAGGTTAGTATGTCAGTACCTGCATATAGAAGTGAAACACGACCGCGCAAGTGATAATTTATTCGTGTTAGAATAATATCGTAAATAGAAGCTCGGCATTACCATGCTAATTCTTAAAGCACGTATTTAGGTAAATATCTATGTCATGTAATATAATGGTGCACACGTGACTGTTTACTACAAGTACACATTGTAATCATCATCATCAACCTACTAAAAGTAAGTTCGTATGAGCTAGTGGCCAACTCTTGTGACGGAGTTTTTAGGCCGCTTAAGGGCTCCTGTTATGGCTTAACGTAAAGCCGGGACCGACAATTTAACGTGCCCTCCGAAGCACGAAAGCGCTTAGCTCCCCTTGCGGTCACCCATCCAAATTGTGACGCCGCACAACGTTGCTTGACTTCAACGATCAATCAAATACGTCTAATCAACCTACTGAAATGCATAGCATGGTTTTTTTTTTTACTTGTAGGGTTTTTACCTAGTCGTTTTTTTATATATTTTTAGCAGCAGAGGCTTGGTAATAGGGTCCGTTGGCACCTTTCGGGTACGGAACCCTAAAAACGGAAACAAATATCAAAACTCCATCAAAGCACGGAACGTAGCGTAGCGGACGGAGACTGGAAAAGCGTGATTATTATCACGCTTTTCCAGTCTCCGTGTTCATTATTTTTCTAAAATATTTTATTTTGAATGTAGATTTTCTCTTAAAGTCTAGATTACCTAAACACAGCACACGTGGCGTGGGACCGCATAGGTACATCTCAATCCGACGCGACCCAGATACCCGACAATCGATTACCTACTGCACACGATTATGCGACTATCCGATGTTCACTCGATACGATCAGATCACTTACATGATTGGGAATTGAGATCCTAATCTTGAAAAAAGAGTCATCATCATCTTCCTGCCCTCATCCCACTCAATGTGGGGTCGGCATGATCCTTGGATCATGCTGTAAGAGTTTTGGCTAAGATGTTTTATGACCGGCCGCCTGCCTGACGTCAACCCTCCTTGGGAATACTTGCTTGTTGTATCTCATCATGTTGGAGGATCCTTAGTCGACTTTTACGACATGCCCGGGGAGAGAAGCAGCTGGACGCATTCTATGTTTTTTCTTTACTTCCAGTCCAGCAGAGAAGTTGTTGAAAAAAGAGTATTACAAATAAATTAGATATGCATTCATTACAACAAAAATACTATGTAAATACAGTGCAGAAACCAACAAAGGTTCTTTTACGGAAAAAAAAATCAACTTTTTACAATTTTTTCATTCATATCGTTTATTTACATAAATCTTTACCATTTATAAAAAAAAAAAACCGAATGATAGGACGCTGTAGTGCCCGAGACTAATTAAGATGGAGTTAGGCTTGCCCAGCACCTAGATATACTATCCTCTCAGCTTAGGAGCTGACTAAGCCGCGAATTTCCTCACGATACTTTCTTTCACCGTTTAAGAGTACCTACTGGTATAGCGCACATAATTTTTCGCTCAGAAAAATCCATTGGTACACGACCGGATTTGAACCCACTACCTTAGGATCGGAAAGCGGGGTCACTACCAACTAGACCACCAGTCTCAGATTTGTATACTAAGATTACGAATTCAATGTACGTTCGCATCTTTGCCAGGACAACAAAGCAATTTTTAAAATATCTGAAACAAAAATATGAAAACAGTATGATGCCCAAATTCGTTTGCAATTTCAGATGGTGAATTATTTATTTACTCGACGTCGTATTGTTTGCATGTTGCCGTTGATGCCGATAAATTGTCTGTTCTATTTATTTATGGATGTTTAATGTCTGACTCGATCGGAGAGACAGGAACGAGCTAAAGCATTTTTACATACATACATAATTATCACGCCCTTATATCTAATGGGGTGGACAAAGCCACAAGTAATCATAAGTAAACTTGCAGCCACTTCTGATTAAAACTCCCAAGATGGATATGGTGAACCATGGCGACAGGTGATCAGTCCACGCCCATATAGAGGGTCCATCATGTTGCAGAGGAGTACTATCCCTTAGTCGACTTCTACGACATGCTCGGGGAGAGAAGCAAACGTGCTCAGGCATTTGCTCTTGCTATGAAAAATCCGTCAACATGTGTCAAGTGCATGAAACTAGCCTGTGAGGTGCACTTTAAATCCTTGCACCACACTGGTTCGAAAGTACTAGTAGTAGTAGTAGTAAATGATCCAAAAGTTTGTAAAATACTGAAATTTTAAATCCTCAACCGATTGAGTTTAGTTATTATTTGACATATCTTGAGCAGTTTTTATTATGTGTATTAAAATTTACTATAGTAATTATATTGTAGTGTTGTGTAAGTGTGGCATTGTACAGAAACACACGTAAGTTGTATGCGTTAGCTGGATGAATCGTGCGCTGGCACTTGGCAGGGCAGCGCTAATCGTAGCGGAAAACCTGCGCTTGCGCACTTTCTATAGAATTAAGTCGTAGGTACAGCACACATATTTAGGTATTCTTATAAATTGTGATCAGATTTTTTTATCTTAGATTGCAATGTAGATAGTTCACTATATCCATCTTAGGACTAGTGTCAGAAGTGGCTGCAAGTTTTCTTGTTTACTTGTGTGGCTCTGCCCACCCCATTAGGGATACGGGCGTGATAATATGTATGTAAGTAAAGTAGATGCTTCCTTCCAAATCATTTAAAACCTCGTTTCTCGGTATGACATTGATTGACACACTGTATAAAAATGTTAGCCAACCTCTTCAAGGAAAGCACAAAAAAATTCAGTAGGTACTTGTTCTCATTACAAGAAGTTTAATTCAATTATTGGTAGGTACTAAATGTGAATCTCACAATGACAGAAATTGCATGATAGATAAAACCAGTGTTCACTTAACTGTGCAAAGGTCGTTTTTGTGTTCAGAGAAATCGTTGAAAATCATCAGTGCCTCATCGTGACAACTTTAACAATGCAACGTACATTGCTGGGTCTGTTCTCAATTTGAAATAGTTCGGTAGTGTTCAGCCAGCGATGGATAATTATTTAAATAATAATGACATTGCAATTGTGTAATACGACCTTCATTATTCAGAAGCCTTCTAAGCAATGAGGTTTAGTACAACAATAGTGTCGTAATAATTTACGATTTTTATTGTTTTTAATGTATTTTATGGATTGGACGTAATAAAATTAAAGGTTACAGCACAGTACAGATATTAATAGTGTTAATTACTCATAATAAATTTCCAGTAAATATATTATAGGTAATCCTTTGTATGAGTACATTAATATACTTACAAACTAGAGTCCAAATACTTAAAATCGGTGAATAAAAAAAAATGTATTGACTAAAAAAATATTATCTGTAAGGAAAATAGCCAGTAGTAAAGTCTAGTAATATTATACCAAATTCCACCAAAATAAATTAAAAAAAAACCAAGAACAATAGATAATTGAAGTAACCGTGCCATTAAATCAATTTCAAGATCAAAAATCCTGAGCCCTGTTTTATTCAATTTTAATGCCCCTTTTAGACATAACAGAACAGTTATAAATTGCCGAAATGCCATGGAATCAAATAAAGCGATAAGTAATCAGATATAATATGCGCATATTCAACGTAATGTCTTTAAATCTATTCAGGAAACGAGGGATTTCTTTTTTTTTTTTTGTTTGCATCGAATACCGGATGCTAGGGTGGCGTTAGATCATCGAGGCTTATGGATTTTGAAGAATATTTACATACATACATATTATCAAGCCCGTATCCCTAATCGGCGTGGACAGAGCCACAAGTAAACATATAAAAACTTGCAACCACTTCTGATTTAAAGTCCTAGATGGATATTGTGAACCATGGTGACAGGTGATCAGGCCATCGCCCATATGGTTCATAATTTTGGAGAGGATACTGTCCCTTAGTCGACTTTTACGACATGCTCGGGGAGAGAAGCAGCTGGACGCGTTCTATGTTTTTTCTTTACTCCCAGTCCAGCAAAGAAGTTAAATATTTAAACACATTTTGCTTTTTCTTTGAATGTGTCAGAGATGTAGAAACATTAAAATTGCAAATGATTTGAAGCTATTTTGTTCGAAACTACATTATATAAGCATCTGTCCAATGCCATTTCAACTTGCTTACACGTTTCTAAGAACCATTTCGGTGACTCAGACCAGTTCTTTCTTCTCTCTCCAACTATTTCATCTCGGATATCCCATTTTTAAGAGGCCATCGTACGATCGCGTAAACTGGTTTCAACAACTAAAACATACGCGAAAAATTGATTTTTCATATTTTTTAATCGTGTTTTCAGTTCGAAAACAAAACAAAAGTTCAAATTTCATGTTATTTTTGAATCAACACATATTATTGACTAACAACAGTGTTCTACATCGATTTTGTTGAAAAAAATTCTCTATTGCACACTCTTAAGATATCCTCTAATCCTAATAAGTCCTCTAATCAGTCCTATTAATTAACATGATAACTGTAAGGTAAAGTAATTAGAATACCAAATATGTCCACGACACCACGCAACACATAACACCTATACCTACCTATCTAACCTCCCCAGGCCATGTAGGTACTTAAACTACATGGCATTACAATATCTACACGAATGTTTTACCTACCATTAAAAGGTTTTTAACTCCCATAATCATAATCATTGGCAATAAATGACTTGGTCAGTAAATACCTGCAGTACTTTCTGTGAATATATTTTTGTATTTGTTTATTCCGCCCGGCTTTATTTGACGTTCGAGTGGGTAAATACGATGGATTGAGCGATCTATGAGACTATCACGGAAATATTCGAAATATTTTGACAATCGAATGTTGATATGTACTACAGGTAAGCTTTTTTTATTCCAGAGTACAATGGTACTCGTAGTTTCTTGTACCCATGACACAGGTAATTCTAGTGTGGGGTCAGAACTACGTATTGGGTGTTATTTCAGCCCTTTTACCGTACCGTTGAAGCGCTCGTGGCGTAGCTTGCTTAGACGTTCTTGATTGAACTTTGAAGTTAAGCAACGTTGTGCGAGGTCACAATTTGGATGGGTCACCGCAAGTGGCAATACCAGCTGAGCGCTTCGAACGTTAAATTTTCGATCCCGGCTTTTAAGTCCTCAAGCCATGACGGAGGCCTTTAGAAAGTATAAACGCCGTCACAAGAGTTAGCCACTAGCTCATGCGAATTTACTTACTTTACCGACCGTTCTAACAGTTATCTATGTCCGACGCTACCATACAAACAGTTGGGATATCAACGGCGCTACGCACAGATGTAATCCGTCATGACGAGCTCTTACGTCACATGTTGTCGACGTGTCGGATCAAATTATGCGCTCTACGATAACCTACACAACATACATACCCTATTGTCTTAAGCATATGGTTCAAAATCCATTGTCTTGACAGCATAAAGTTGCTTTGTAAAATTTCATTAAGATATCCCATGTTTTCGTATCGCTGTAATGCTTTCTTTCTTTATAAATGTGATGGGCTACAGACTGGGGAATATAGGTTAAGTGCTGAAGACGGACATTAGGAAAATGACCGGGTGGAATTGAAAATTTCGAGGAAATTGTAAGAATGACTTGGATTACTTAGATAATCGTGTGAATAAAAACAAGTACTTATACTGATGTGCTTGGATTCGGAATGAAAAACTCTATTATATTAACTTGAAGGGCGTCGGTTCCGTGCCCACTTACATATCACAGTGTTTATATCATACTAGCTATTGCCCGCGACTTCGTACGCGTGTAGTACATTATTTTGTTCTATAATCAATAGTTTTCGCAGGTTACAATATTGCAATTTTCTTACGGATCCCTAATTTTTTTGAAAATATATTATAGCCTATACTGGTCCCTGATAATGTAGCTTTCTATTGGTGAAAGAATTTTTGAAATCGGTCCAGTAGTTTCGGAGCCTATTCGTTACAAGCAAACAAAAAAAAAAAAAAAAATCTTTCCTCTTTTTAAAAATCGGGTCACTAAACCTATAACGGGTGATTGCCACTACACTTCGTCCAGGTCATTGTTCCTCCTTATAGTACGGTGACCAAAACAGAACTTACATATAACACCCGAACAGCCAAATGCCTGGATACCAGAGAGTTTTGATTGCCAAGGTGGGCGGGACGGCCTGACGGTGATTGATATACTGAAGTACTATTTTTCGGCCCTACCTTTGAAGAGCAATCTTACTGCGTCATCATCATCATCAACCTATAGCAGTCCACTGCTGGACATAGGCCTCTTCTAATCAATCCATCGCTCCCTATCTTCGGCTTGACGCATCCAGACTCTGCCAGCAGTCGTTAGATCGTTACTCCACTTAGCCGGAGGGCGTCCTATATTATGTTTACCGAGTTGCGGTCTACACTCAAGAACTCATCTACTTAAGCGGTTGTCGGTTCTTCGGCAGATTATGGCCAGCCCACTTCTACGTATCTTACTTCTTACTGATATTATAAACTGAGCTTCCGACCGACGCCCCGGCTTGGCTCGCGTAATACTCGAATAAAAGTAGTCTATATTTAATTCCAGGATAAGTACTTCAAAATGAAACTTCAAAGTTTCATTCGAATCTCGGCCTCGGTGGCGTGGCGGGCGATTGCTCGGTAGAGACGCAAGAGGCGCGGGTTTGATTCCCGCTGCGGAAGAAATGTTTGCTTGTTCTGCAAATATTTCTTCCGGGTCTGGGTGTTGTGGTACCATGGTACTCGTAGTTTCTGATAAACACGACACAGGGAATCCTAGTGTGGGGTCAGAACTATGTTTGTGACTGTTGGGTGTTATTATTATTATCTGTTAGATCTTATACATACGGACTATCACGCCCGTTTCCTGTGGGTAGAGCTACAAGTAATTATAAGAAAACTTGCAGCCACTCCTGATCCCGGTCCCAAGATGGATATGGTGAACCATGGTGACAGGTGATCAAGCCCATCGCCCATGATAATATCCCTTAGTAGACTTCACGAAAGAACTGGTGACAAGACTAGTACCTACCTAGTAATATACTACTACAGCAGTAATATAGAGTTAGGATAGGTCAAGGGTTAAAATGAAGGCATTAAACAGTAGAGTACCCGAGGCAGAGATATTGCGAGAAATTATACGACAGTTAAAATGTTATGTGCACCTGAGTATGGCTGTTAAATAAAACCCATTGAGGTCAGCATAATAAGGCGGGAATTGAAAATATTTTTCATAAATATTACGTAACTAGCTTCTGCCGGCGGCTTTGCTCGCCTTGTACCCAGACGAAATTTAGCCTAGGTAGGTACCGTACCTAAATGTTTTTCTGGTTAAAAACTTTTAACGTTTAAAAAAACTAAGGCCATTTACCATCTATAGTAGATGATTTATACAGCGTCAGGAGGCAACTTTTACCTTCACAAACGGGACGCTGTAGGTCCCGGGACGAATTAAGATGAAGTACGCTTGCCGAGCACCTATTCCATCCTCTCAGCTTAGTCGGCCTTGTCCACGGGAAAGACATGGTCAATACGTGCGGAGCTGACTAAGCCGCGGGTTTCCTCACGATATTTTCCTTCACCGTTTGAGAGTACTGGTATAGCGCACATAAATTTTTCGCACAGAAAAATCCATTGGTCCACGACCGGGTTTGAGCCCACCTTAGGATCGGAAGGGGGGGTCACTACCAACTAGACCACCAGTACTCTCTTAGCGTTAAGGCTTTGCTTTAATTACCATAAGAGGGATTTACCCCCCAAGTTTCATGCTTCTAGGACTTGGTTTAGGCTCTGCGAGTTAGTCGGCAACTTCAGAGTTTACATAATTGACAACAAAGACGACCTCGATGGCGTGGCGGGCGAGTGCTCAGCTGAGACGTAAGAGGCGCGGGTTCGATTCCCGCTACGGGAGAAATGTTTACATGTTCTGCAAATATTTCTTCCGGGTCTGGGTGTTGTACTTGGACGAATTTATTCGTTCAAGGTATTGTAGTTATTATAAGTAAGTATTTACAAAAAAAAAGGATTTAGTATTCTATCAGCTATCTGGTGCCCATAGTACAAGCTTTGCTTAGTTTGGGGCTAGATGGCGCTGTGTCAAATGTCCACAAATATATTATATATTTCTTATTTTTATAACACAATTTGATTTAGTATATAACACAATGTGCGTAATAGCCACAGCATTGTAGCGGCCCGAAAATAATCGTCAAACAATTCGAACGAGCCAGATCGCCTCACAGATAGACGTCCCACATTAGTTCTGCATCGGCATTCGGGAACCAAACCCCACAAGACTGCTAACTGACATCACTATTTATACCACGCGAACCAATCTAGCCAGACCCGCGCCACCTGGAGCAAACCCCAACTCCTCGAACTGTACAGCACGCTAGAGAGGTCACATTTAAATGGATGAGTCGAATACGTCTGCTAACGACCTATGCGTCATTCTGTATTTTTTTTTTTCAAGTATTTAAAGACAATGGTAGAAGTGAAAACAATACTTGTTCGCTTAATGGATAGGTAATGCTTTATTTTACGACTGGGATATGGAAAGGTGTCGGATGAGTGCTTCTTTAGAATACGGACTATTGAAATTGCTCCATTCGGGACAATCCCTATTGCATTGGCAGTTAGAAAAAAATTGTCTGCGACCTATCACGTTTTTAAAAAATAAAGGCCTTTTACCGTCTATAGTAGATGATTTATACAGTGTCAGGAGACAACTAATACCTTCACTAATGGGACGCTGTAGTACCTACCCGGGACGAATTAAGATGGAGTAGGCTTGCCCAGCTCATATTCCATCCTCTTAGCTTAATCGGCGTTGACCACAGGAAAGGCATGGTCAATACGTGCGGAGCTGACTAAGCCGCGGGTTTCTTGTTTGAGAATACTGGTATGGCTCACGTATTTTTTTTTCGGACCGAATTCCATTGGTACACGACCGGATTTGAAACCACCTATCAAAACATTATTACTAATTATTATTATCATCGTTGACGACCTCGGTGGTGAGGCGGGCGAGTGTTCGGCTGAGACGCAAGAGGCGCGGGTTCGATTCCCGATACGGCAGAAATGTTTGTATGTTTTGCACATATTTCTTTGGGTGTTGTATTATGTAAAAGATTGTATTTACAAAAAAAAGTAGATAAGTATTCTATCAGCCATTGGCGCCCATAATAGTACAAGCTTTGCTTAGTTTGGGGCTAGATGGTGTCTGAAAATTCCGTAAATATTTATTTATTTTTTATCATCATCCGAGGCGAGATAGCACCCACTGCTCAGAATAGGCCTCTCTTTGCTCATACAACTCTCCATGGTCCTGCGCAAAGCAAATTTTTGGCTGGATTTTGTTTTACCAAAAATTTGCTTTGCTTTTTTGTAACTGAAAAGTGACAAACAATAGAACGGAGTAAATGGGCTTAAGAGCTGAATAAATTCCTTAGTTGTAGGTAAGTATGTTAAAGCACGCCTTGTCAAAAACTTAACCCTATCCCGGGCTTAATAGCGGCTCCGTTGCATTGCCGTCGCAGCAGAAGTTGTCAGTTAGCACTTAAGGGTCTCTTGTCAACCCACTTGAGTGTCGAGTGACACTTCCATACGCGCACTTTCATGACATCTCGTGAGATTGTTACCGTAATAGACGAAGAACTGACGGTTTATTTTGAATATTTCACACGTCATAATTTCCATTTGAACCACAGTGGCGAGCTGTGGAATGTGCATCTGGATCGAGGGCCCAGTTTTTTAAATCCTTGCGAAACGAAATAGGGCAGGGAAGTTTGTAAAAACTTAAAGCAAAGGGCCATGAAATTCTTTAACGTGAATTAAAACTGTTATCATTAAATAACTTGTGCCCTCAGTCCAGACGCGTGCATAAAGTGGCATGACCTAAATCTCAGAAAGTACTATCCTGGTTTAATCATTTTTATTTAGGAATTTAGTTAAAAAACTGGGCCCTCGATCTGTGGCATGTGTATCTGGCTGGATCGAGGGCCCCGTTTTTTAAATTCTTGCGAAACGAAATAAGACTTAAAGGGAAGTTAGTAAACAAAGTCTTATTTCGTTTCGCAAGAATTTAAAAAACGGTGCCCTCGATCCAGATGCATGCACATAGCTGTGGCTGTAGAGTGCAAACATTGGAGAAAAGGGAAGATACCTTTGCCCAGAAGTGGCGCATAAAAGGTTAGAGAAGACCTTTTACGTGCGAGGCGAATTCACAAACGAAGGATACCGTCTCATGGTACATCATGTACCTAAATGGTTCTTGTATGGGTCCCACTTTCGTATTATTTTTATTATTTGTTGTTGCAGCGTCAATTACACTATGTGAAATTTCTACCTACATCTTCTTCTATCATGTCAATGGTTCACACTATCTTGCAGAAGAACTTAGCCACTTCCACAGCGTTGGGAGTGGCATTGTTCAGGTCGTCACTCGTGCAGGTGGTCGGGCACAAGGGGCAGCTGGGCCATTGACTGTATTGGGGCGCCACAGTTGCAGTCAGGCATGGATGAGTCCTCATTCCCCATTTGCACAGGTTCTGTCTACAGTGGCCAACTTGGGTCCTGAGACGGTTGATGGACTTCCAGACCGGCCAGAGTAGCCTACCTACATGTTCAAGAGATACAGCTCGCTGACAGACGGTCAGAGGAAGGACGGGCGGACAGCGGAGGCTTAGTAATAGGGTCCCGTTGTCACTGTATAAATCATCTTGATACTATAGATGGTAAAAGGCCTTATATAATAGTTTTATGTTGCGATACCATTCTGAAAAAGATGAAACGTTACCTATATCTTATCGCTGACTGTACTCAGTAACATTTGTATGGAAACAGGAGCACAGTTCAAGTGTACCCAAACATAAAAGGTTAAACGGTGATTACCTTTCGTCCATATTATTTTTATTACGTCATAATAGTAAAACGGTCAGTTTATTGCAAGTGAAATTCGAAACGCCTATTACACAACATAAATCAATATTTACTGAACAGTCGGATGTATACCTACATTCTATACCATATCTCTACATGCGTCGTATTTGTTAGAAGCTATAGAATTACCAGTTAGGTCCGCTGTCAGCAAAAGTGTTGATTTTTTATCCTTCTATTTATACTATTACTTGATAAATAAGGAAATATTGATGAACATTTCATACTGAGTCATCTAGCCCCGACATACACGAAACTTATGAGACCCGGATGCTAATAAAACCTGCATAATACTTTTTTTAATCCATATAGTGAAAAAAAATGTGCCTATCCCACATAAATGTAATAATAAAATCATGATTTATTTATATTTGATATATGCAGGCCGTAAAAGTCGACTGAGAGATGACAACTTTGAATCACGAGCAACTGCAAGTTTTCTTACTTGTGGCTCTGCCCACCCCATAAGGGCGTAATAATATGTCTGATGCTACGATGACAATAACCCAGACATTAACATCTATGTTTATTAGCACTTATAACGGGATATTTACCATGATTCGTCGATTTCTGTGTTTACCGATATTTTAATCACACATAAATTTGTCCTGGGTCAAAGCCACTAGTGATAATGTATCCTCCCATCCCAGAGTATTAAGGTAGCCATAAACGCTAGGGTGTACGTGACTGGTTTACCTGTACAGTTACACCTGTCATGAATACTTGAGCTCATGCTCCGGTTTACCTGTTCAGTTCAACTGTACAGGTACACCCTTGCTTGTATGGCCTGCTTTATATATCCTCAGAGGGGATTAATGCCTCCTCTGCAGTGTATAACGAGCACATTCACATGCATGCGATACTTTAGCAGACATTTACCCTAATCGTCGTGTTGAGTCACGAGCTAGTAACACTAATTTTATTATCCTCATAACTCGCGCGCTTTTAGATCTGCCTTTTTACTTCTGCTGCTATAAATTATATAGAAATTAATTACTTCTCTGATGGACTTGAAGTAAAGGAAAAGCATAGAATGCGTCCAGCCGCTTTTCTCCCCGAACATGTCGTAAAAGTCGACTAAATATCCTCTCCAACATGACGGACCATTATGTAAGGGCTATGGGCTGATCTCCTGTCACCATGGTTCACCACCATCTTTGGACTAAATCAAAAGTGGCTGCAAGTTTTCTTATGTTTACTTGTGGCTCTGCCCACCCCATTAGGGATACAGACGTGATATGTAATATGTACGTATGTATTAATTGCGGGATAAAATGTTAACTTTCTTGTACAATCAACTGTGAGAACTTAGGTTTCACGACAACATATTACGATGTTACGAATTCGAAAGTTTGTGAGGATTGAAAAGATGATGTTCTTCAATCACGGCGTAACGGCTGACCTGATTTGAATTTAACTTAGATAAGAAATAGTTACATATAATACCCGTAATAACATATAACTATAATCTACTTGTTATCCAGAATACAACGTAAGCAGCGCATCGGACAGAAATTAGCTCCCTAATATTTTTCTTATTTGAATTTTTATTCTTCTTAAAAAATGTCTACATAAGTGGTGATTACGGCTTGAGCATATTCTTGAATACGCGCTTTAGATAGCAGTCGGTAGAAAGAACCAGTGGGACAATCAATGCAAGATGCAGTCACGTATAAATCTACACGTAGGTACCCCTAGGTGTATCGACGCCTAACCTGTCAGTCAACGTTGTGCTTTGGCAAACATTCGCTATCCGCGCTATTTGTGTCAGATGATGCATTGATTTCTATGCCTCTCCCCCCCCCTAGCCGTCCTCTCTTACCCCTTCCCCCTCGCCTGCATCCTCATGGTTACGTCCGTGAGATGTCGGTGAGTGAAGGCTCAAGACACTGTGACATCTTTCTATCCTAACATAATATTATAAATCCGACGTCTGCAAGAACGGGCCTCGATGGCGAGACGGCTGAATGAGGAGCGGAGCCTAGATTCTTGTCTAGAAATCGTTTTCCGTCGATGTCTGAATATCTGAATCTGTTGATTGATATAATTTAATAAGTTATTGCTATAATTATAGTTACATTTTAACTGAAACCCAGGAAAATAGTTTTTTTTTAGTTTTTAAGTAGGTCAATTTAAAATAACCATCTTGGGATTTTGGAACTTATGGCTCTGCTCACCCCATTAGGGGTACGGGATAATATGTATGTGTATGTATATAAAATTCAAAATTGCATGTCAATGCCAAACATAAAAGGGCTTCCAGTGAATTTTGATTGCATGTTTTTGTAATCACTTTTTGAACATTCAAAAGGACATATAGAAAAGTGACGGTTGGAAAGTTATTTTTAAAAGTAAAACAGTATTTCTTACTTTACTAATTTTGAAAGGCGATGATAGACCGGCAACTGTCTTTCATTTTTCAATTTTAGCGTCTCTCCTTTGATGTGTCTTATTTACAAAAATAACTGCGGAAATACATTACACGAATGTCAAAAATATAAACACAAAACGGGAAAGCCATTTGTAATATCCGCGGAGCAGAAATCTGATACATTCGTAGAAGTTCACAGAGTGTGTAGCCAAAGTTAATTGATAGTATTGGGCCACTGCGTAAGCGACTATAGCATTGTATTTTATCAAAAAATAAAGAAAATGTAAAGATTTGGCATTATATGGACTCAACCATTCCTATAAGGTTCAGGTAATATAATCATTCATCAATCATTCAAACATTAAATAAAAATACCCTCCTAACACTGTATTAATAATCTAGTTTAAGTCAAGGCGTTAGTAGTTTTGCACAAGAATTAGACTTTAGGTTAATTAAGGAATAACAATAAAATTGAGTGGTTGAAAATAATTATGAAGCAAGTAACATTCCAGCAGAAATATAGAACATGGATATGCATTAATACCACTCTCTAAATGCATTCGCTCCACTCAGGCGCCATTTGTGCTCATGGGTAGCGCGTAACATTTGAAATAGTACTCAAGTATCGCACGTAATGTCGACTAATGAATAGCGACCCATGCTACGCGATGAATGGTTTCAAATGGTCTCGAATTCATAAGCTTTTAGTTTCAATAAATCATTTTCTACGATAATACGCCCATATTATGAGTCCGATTCACACATGCGCCCGCTCCACTCACGCACCCGCACTTTCATTCTCATTCTTCATGCCTGCCACGCTTATACGTCCGCTATGCTCATGCGTCCGCTCCGCTCATGCACCCGCTCCGCTCATGCGCCCGCTCTGCTCACGCGCCCGCCGTGCTCGTGGCAGCGCGTAACCGCTGAGGTAGGACTCAATTATCGCGCGTCACGTCACTCACTTAACGAACACTTTCCGCCGTCCGATTAGCTAGCCTCTTTGTGGCATTGTTTGCTATCACTTTGATAATACCAATTTATAGGTTAAATACTCTTTGGATTTCGTCGCTTTCACTATTCTTTCTACATTTGAAAGTATTTAAGACCAATCGTCCTTCAGTTTAATTGGTGGCAGCTTCTCTATGCCTTGTTGTCTACTTGGCTGCTCTCTTGCTCTCTTTGGCGTACAAAAATAAATCTATACTTACTTAGTCTTGTCTTCATCACCATCCACAGCTTTCTGAGTCCCCCTGTTTGGACTATATCTAGGTTTGGACTAGATCGAATGATAAGTTAATCTGCGACGGAGTAAAAATACAGACCTACCAAAAACATATCGCCATTTCAAAGAATTCCTCTTTGATTTTGATTCGAGTTTCATGCGTAGTCTTTTTATCTTGTAGGTTCGGTGAAAAAACATATTTCACATAAATAAAATATGCATCGAAAGACCGAACAGTTCGATAGCGACATGCCGCGCGCCGCGCCGGCTCTGGTCGCGCGTTTTTGTGATTTATTATTAGTTGTGTTTATTTTCGACAACAGTACGATACGAACTACTGGTTTATTTAGTGCAATTCCTAGTTTTATTATAAGTATGATGAATGGAATGCCGCGGGACGCAGCTCCGCTGGTCGAACTTTTGTATTCGCAATGCATTTTAACCGGACGTCGAAATAACAGTAGCTCGCTGTGATTATGTTTAGGTATATTTACCCGACTAGCCGAAGAAAATGGATATGATTTTACACTACTGCAACATCATTTCATGTGCATAAAATATTATCAGAAATTAAATAGGTATATTCTTCATTCTTTTAAAATATTTTTTTAAGAAAAATTACAAAATATTGATATAATTGAATCTCATCGTACTCGTGAATCTTGCAAGACTAATATTTTTTTCTTTTTCAGGTAAGTTCAACTCGTACTATGGCGTATATTTGGTAAGATTTCATTTAGGAATCCAATGCACCTATATTTTAGGAGCGTCCCCTGAGGTAAATATCTTATAGGTAATTTATAAGTACGAGATCATTTTAAAGATAATTTTAGACTTAGGAATGAAATGTGACAAAACTCATACCTACTCACTATTTTTAAGATTTACTACAACTTATACGTAAAATGTAGTAAAACCGCAAACTATACAAACTAGCACATTTTACGATAAAAGTCGGCACAAAAGCGCGTAATCGTAAAACAAATACCTACACGAAAATGTGTCTCGAATGTACGTTTACAAACATCAATCATAATGTTTATGATGTGACTTTTAAAGCTGTCAAACAAACTGACAAGCAGTTAGAATTGTTTACTCTTAAAACCGTTATGTCTATCAGCGATACACTAAATACGCGTAAATAATAACTTTTTCACGGGTACTTCGAGCGTAAGGTTATGATGTCAAATTGACAGTGAAAATACGCGTGAAGAGTTCATTGACAAAACAGTGCACTAGACTAAGGGCGTGTTCATATTTTGCAATTGACTGTAACAGTTAGAAGGACTCCTTCAATGTATGTTTTGTGTCGTACTTCTGCCGCGCGTTTCTAGTACCGCTTGCTTTATCCCACAGTAACACAGCAGTCTGACTTCAACCATGTAATACAGACGATCATAATTTAGCGATGTCTTCATCAGTCAAGCCATGGATGGCATTTGTAACTTTGCCATCCTGACGTAATGCGTTCGCAATACCGGCGGGCGTGGCACTGTGATCGCGATGAGTCAACTTTATATAAAAAAAAATCATAAATCATTTATTTGTCTGTGAATCTAGGTACATATACAATAGGTGTTAGGGAGATATCAGACCTCTAGATTCAGGCGGTAGGCCGTACAAACATTTAGAAAATTACAATATTAATTTAATGTCAAGTTAGTCAATGTCAATTTGTCAAAAGCAACCGTCTATCACCAGTACGACACACGTACCGCACCCGCGACGCAGCAATCCCGCACAAAACGCGTAAATTTAATGAGCCCTAAGCGTCCAATCCCATTAGGATAGAGCGGGCAAACTACGCGTACGGTAATGCAGTTTCCGAACAGAACAACTGACAGTTGCTAACTGTGAGCGTAAAACCAAGGTTCTAGAGAGCTCAGATTCTTCACTCAAGTATATTTTTTTGTCAGCTTTCGATTGAAAATTGACAGCAAATGAATCTATAAATCATAAGCGTTCTTGAAGAGTGAAAGATACTTACCCCTCGAATACTCAAACGCGTTTCAGAGTTGAGCACGTCTCAGGTGACGAGTTTTTGGCAGATTTTCATCAAAAACTGTCAAAAAACCGTTTTTTGAGACGTGCTCAACTCTGAGTCGCGTTTGAGTATTCGGGGGTTAGTTTAGAATCGTCACATTTTTTAGTTTCATTGTCATATTTTGGCTGTAAAATGAATGCGAGGATCATATTTTAACTGTAACGCATTTCAAGATGGTACTATTTTTTAATGTTTCACAAATTGTTTTATACACAATTTTATAAGAAAATCAACAAAAAAACCGAGGCCTTTACGATCTATACTAGATTATTTATACAGCGTCAGGAGACAAAGAAAGTCTGTGAAATTACAGGAACGCCAGTGAAATTACTAGGGATGGACTAGACATATCTCGCGTGTCAACTTGACAAATGCGTTGCAATCTGCAGCGACGAACCGAAGCTACGAGATGTTATGTCGCTTATTTAGAAATATCTTTACAGTACAACAAAATATACTATAACTAGCTGCCGCCCCGCGGCTTCGCTCGCGTTGTACCCGGATAAAAAGTAGCCTATAAGTTATTCCAGCACACGTATTATGTATATTCCAAGTTTCATTTTTTTTTTAGGTTTGAAATTGTATTTTTCTATATCACAATAAATACTCGTACATTTGTAACAGTCACACATTTTCTCACTATCGATTACGCCTCTGATATTGATGTACGTCTATTTTCTTAAATCTATTTTTACACAAAATTATATTTCAGTTGAGCGATGTAACGTTGGCTTTGAGTAATGTAGCAGTTGTTTTAATTATATTGTAGGAAGTTAAAGAAAAAGTACATCTTGGCCTCATCAGCTCCCTGACCTTTTCTCACTCTACGTGGTGTTTTCACAATATGTAATCTTAAATTTCTCCAGAGAGTAATTTAGTATTTTCAGTTCATTTGATTTTCTATACGCTCCGCTTAACTGAGTAGGTAATCAGAAATCAGAAATCAGAAAAATTTATTGAGAACAACAAACAAAAGTCAGGGTTACAAAATATAACGTTGGGAATATTCCTTCCGGGTCTGGGTTTTTAGGTACCATGGTAGTCGTAGTTTCTGATACTCACGACACAGGGAATCAAAGAGTAGGGTCCATTTATAAAAAAACACAAACTAGGTTCTAAGATTTATAAGTGGCGAGCGTTTGAAACGCGTATTGCGTTGTGATTGGTTTATTTCTTTAAGGAATTCCTATTTTAAATTCGCAGTGTATTACGATAAGACGTTAACTCGGAATACCTATCTGATGGGTTTTGATTAGTTTTTCAATACACATATAATTCTACGATTTTGACGAAAGCTAAATTATTCAAAATTCTTTTCGCGGAATTCCTCAACTCCAACATAAAATATAGATCATCAAATAAATCAAATAATTTCATACTTTTTACCCAAAAAAGGGTCGGCTTGTGTTCTGATAGCCACTTCTTTTGTCGGTGAAATACTTTAGCTCGTAGATCAAATTCCATGTCCGCCAAATACCTTCCCTTTATGTTTTGTTTTTAGATTTTTCTTAGAATTATTCATGTCTAATTTTTGAGATGAAATCCAAGAGTATCTATAACCTACCAGATTCTATCCACTCAGTAATATATCGGTTCAGATACTTATTTACAAATATACTTAAACATAACACCTATTTTCCATAGGGGTAGGCAGAGATCACGAATCTCCATTTGCTATGCGGTCCTGACATGCTATCCTCGCTTCAATCACCTTCTTCATGACTTGACCTAGCCTTTCGCCAAAACGGCACAGATTTGTTCCATATACGCATTGTACGCCTAGGTTTTCCCCCTCCATCAGTACTATTCACACTCACCTCATATACTATTTCCTACTATATAAGCCCAATTTCAATGATAACCTACCACCTAATGATGCAGTAGAAGCTTTTGCCAAAGTTTTATGCTTATTGTTTAAAGGGGCCTTTGTCACCGTCTCATTCCCACCATTGGGTCCGCAGGTTATTGATCCCGGTGTTTAGTATTCGATGCGCGCGCGCACGCGGACGAAGCTAGCGTCCGTTCAACGCGCTGTCTCTTGGAGACTTTATGAAAGCTTACTTGATAAATAAATAGTTTTTTTATTTTTACAAAAGTAAAATAGGTACTTGTCTGCCAGAGGGCAATGGAGCGTAGCATATTTGGGTTCAAACGAATAGACCGAGTGCGCAACACCACGCTTCGTTCCATGACCGGCATTGCTGATGTCGGATATCCTAGCAGCCTTCTGCTAGGCTCAAGTGGGATTGGGCGTGTCATGTCAGCCGGATGGCTCCCGATAGGTGGGCTACCATCACCACAGCCTGGACCCGGAGGGACAAAGGCGTCGGGTTCGGCCGAGGAAGCGTTGGCGAGAAGAACTCGATGCCTTCAAAATAAGGGCAGGAAAATGATAATCAAATCGGTGAAAAATTTTTTATATTAATTTTTTTGAAAAGCCCGTTATTGTCATCTATCATTTCGTTGGTACTTTACTAGTAGGTACTAATTCCTTCATTTAACCTGTAAATCTAACGTTTGCATGTCATCAGTAAGATTATTGATTAATTTTAGGGTGTGCGTCCACTACTCTTTTCCATAATCGGAACTTCGCGTTGCTGTCTTGGCTCTAGTAAAAAGTTCGCTTGTCCTTTTTACTTTACATTTTTATGTACTGAGATGGTAATAGAAATGGAACTAGCTTACAGCTGAGATCCGGATCCCTTAATCAGTCATTATACGATTTCGTCTAAAATTTTCATCTAACCTATTTTTCCAGCGCGACCATAACCCCTTTTTACGAAACTAACAGTTTTATAAATAGCCGATAAATTATTGTCAACATCCTCATCACATAATATAATCGCGATTAGAATATTTCTACTCTCGTAAAATACCAATAAAATGGATTATATATAAGCTTCGGAATATTTCAGCGGTTGAATTTATTTATTTGTTTATCTTATTAATTCAAAACTACGAAACACGACAGTCTCTGAAGACATTCCTGTGACTCTTTTCAGTAAGAATCCTACTATTTGTACCTACCTATACTATATAATATGTGAAAGTTTGTGTGTGTGTTAGTATGTATGGCTACGTTCATCTCTGTAAATAAAGGCAATACAGATTTGGCTCAAACTTGAAATAAACATAGTTTATGACTTGGAATAACACATGGAGTAGGTACTTTATTGTACTTTTATCCGTACGGTAACGAAAATTCTAGGTAATTGTTTAAGCAAATATCAGTATCCTCTCCGACATGATGGGCGATGGGCTGATCACCTGTCACCATGATTCACCATATCCATCTTGGGACTAAACGAGAAGTCGCTGCAAGTTTTCTTATGTTTACTTGTGGCTCTGTCCACCCCATTGGGGATGCGGGCGTGATAATATGTGCTCAAGAACTGTACAATTTAGTTCCGTCGTCTCCCTTCTTCCATCGGACTTCCAGATACCCGGAAAGGCGCCATCTGTACATGGTTGACATTCCAAATGTTCGTACTAAGCGCTTTGAGTCCACATTTTTTATACGCACTGCAAGAATGTGGAACTGCGCCGGAATCTGTATTTCCTGAAGAGTATAATATGGGTGTCTTTAAATCTAGAATCAATAGGTTTCTTCTAGGTAAGCGTGCTTCATCTTAGACCACACTGTTACTTAACATCAGGCAGAGTGTGGTCAAACGCAAACCTTTTTCAGATAAAAAAGAATCCATTGTTTATTGTAAACTGCTTTTAAACGTGCTTATTATGCTGTAAGTTATAAGGATAAACCTCAGGTTAATCCAACAGCTCGTTGGCTGATAACACCCGGTTTAGATTGTCAAGCGGCATCCCACATGTCGGCTTTGGGAGAACCCAGTCGGGCTTGTGTGGTGCCACTGTGGATCAGCTGTGATGGAAAATGAACTTTAACCCGATGGGCTTAGACTTAGTATGGGATAAACGTAACAGTGAGTATCGAATGCTAACGATTCGAAGAACGCATTCTTTCTGCGTGTTGAACATTCAATAAAATATCTGGCTAGACATATAATTTGTGCCCAAATAAAATTGACAAAACGTTCAACATTTCACATTGGTTATTTTGAAACTTCTTGTATTGGTATTTGTTCGAAAGAAGGTATGGTCTAATTTTGGCTGAATTAATGAAACTTTTCATGGGTATAGGTAAGATGGACCAGCGAGATAATATTAAACATGAATGCTGTGGCGCACAGAGATTCATTAAGTATTGTTAAAATCAAGTGCTATGATTGTTTCTTTCACGACTAATTATAATACCTAAAACAATACGCATTATTGAGCAAAAAAAGTTTGAATCTCCATGTTCTAACTTTTTCCTGCTGTTTTCCATACCAATTTGTGACCGCGCATATCGTTGCTTAACTTTAACTATCAATCAAGAACGCCTAAGCAAGCTACGCTACGAACGCTTCTCTATTCTTATCTTCTCTTTTCTTCTCCTATGACTGTTGTTGACGGCGTGTTTCACACGGGTCGGTGTCCAAATGACTTAAGGGTAATTATCGCCTGCGCAATATTACACCAACCTACCCTACATACCTCCCTATAACAATAGTGCATACCCACAGCCTATTGAATATATTAGCACCCTCACATTTGCGGCATGGCATTGACAAAACAGGCCGTCGATCGATACGAAGGTAACTTAACACTTCGCAGCGCACTAATCAGTTAACCCGTTATGTGTTTAGTAACCGCGTCGTTTGGCACGCCAGCGATTATCGCGGGTAGTTCCCATTTGTTCCATAGAACATGACGTCATCGAACAAAATGACACATTTTCTTCTCTATTTTTCCATAGAACTACATACTAGCTTTTCACCTGAGTTTCATACCATAGAACAAAATGGGAATCAGACTTTCCCAAAATCTTCCATGAAAAGCTAAATAACACTGATAATGGCAATTATTCCGTCATACCATTGATCAAACATCTGTCTGGGCAAAATAATCCTACAAAAGAATCCTAAATATCGAAAGAATGGATATTCGTAGAAAGAATGTAAAGATAATCGTGAAGAGGTCTTATTTACCTTGTCCTATAGAACAATTTTAGAAATCAAAGTAGGTATTACATGTTCCATAGTACAAAATAAGAAAAAAATATCTTATTCTATCCGATGACGTCATATTCCATAGAACATAATTGGGAACACCCGATTATCGTACGCCGGGCGCCACTGATTCGCACTTATCAAGCTCATGTGCTACAACGGTACTGTCGATAACAAGAATCTATACTAATAGGTACTAATATTAGTATCTACTAATCACGCCTGAACGGCTGAACGGATTTGAATGAAACTTGGAATATACATAGTACGTGTACTGGATTAACATATAGGCTATTTTGCATCCGTGTACCACACGAGCGATGCCGCGGGTGGCAGATAGTAGATTATAAACGCGAAAGTAACTCTGTCTGTCTATCATGCCTAAACCGCTTAATAGATTATTTCCATAAAATTGACAAAGAAATTGCATAAGCTACCTTTTATCTCACATTTTTTATATAAAACTGTGTAGGTAATGTATTGTTATTATAGGTACACTTGGTACCAAAGCTTGATGCTCAGTTCTCAACATGAAATAATCAAATCAACCCACATGTGTCATGGCGCACATTTTCTAAAGACACCGTCGTTACAAACTTTCTCATAGGTAAGTATCACAAGCTTTCATGCATCACACTTGTGTATCAAGCCTATTATTCAGTGCGAGGCGCTTGTCCCTGGTATTGTTCCCTATCTCTCCGCCGAATGATTCACGCCGCGAGTTGTCATCGGATACAGGGGTGCCACACGTCAGCCGCAGGAAACCGCTGCGACGACGTGGAGCGACTTAAATACGACGAAAACTTGCCTATTCCGCGCGGTAAGCCAACAAAGCAGGGTGCGCTAATGAGCTGTCAATGTCAATGTCAAATTGTAGCTTGAAAAAAGGTTGTCAAAGCGAAACAGCGAATAGACTTTATAACAAGGAACGTGCATCGAGTTCTAAGAGTATAAAATGCAGTGTAAACAAAACAGCAAGAGCATGCATTATGTAGTTGCAGGAAAAATATTTAGTAGTCTACACTATTTTATTTCAAAGGAATTATGAAAACCTGAAAACAAAAATTCGTAGTAAATTTTTCGGAATTCTTGAGTGTTCCTGAATCCTGCTATTTTTGGAATACCTACAAAAGGTAAAGACAATAATTTAAAATCGGAAGCTGAATCTGGTATACCTCTGTACAGGTCTAGAAATATCGAGTAAAACCAGGGCGTGTATACAAAATGATGAATCATATGGTACTGTCAATATCAGCGGTCGAAGGCGCCATTCGTCAATACTGCGACTGACGGATCACGTGACGTGTGACGTCATTGCACTACAGTTGGTTGTTTCCACCCATCCAATAACTATTAAATTTCCATACATCTACTCGTTGAATAGGCCAGCACAGACTGTTTTGGATGGCACAAGCGAAGGGAGGCCTATGCCCAGCTGTGGACAAAGACTGGTCGTGGATGATGATGACTCTCAAAGATGCTCCTTCCTTGCATTTGACATTTTATCAACAGCAACAGCAACATTCAACACCCTAAAGTCTTTAATTCATGGAGGAGACCTTTGGCCAGGAGAGAGAAGGAAAATGGTTCGACCTCAGTGGCGTGGCGTCAAGCTGTGACACAGGCACAGGTTCGAATCTCTTCCAGGTCTGGGTGTTGTGGTACCATGGTACTTGTAGTTTCTGATATCCACGCCACAGTGAATCCTATGTGGAACTGATTAGAACTATGAAGGAATGTGACCATTGAGCGTTATTTTTTTATTCCTAGTTTCAACAAAACCTTTCAACAAAAAAAACTCTTTTCAATTCATCTCCGGTACTGCTGTACTGTGTACACACAAACTTTTGCCTTTTTAATATTAGTTTTATGTAGACCAGACCAGACAGAGAGCACTGGTGGTCTAGTTGGTAGTGCCCCCGCCTTCCGATCCTAAGGTTGTGGGTTCAAACCCGTTCGTGTACCAATGGACTTTT
This sequence comes from Scotopteryx bipunctaria, assembly GCA_949320045.1. NCBI lineage: Eukaryota > Metazoa > Arthropoda > Insecta > Lepidoptera > Geometridae > Scotopteryx > Scotopteryx bipunctaria. The sequence continues at coordinate 2,180,736 of OX439450.1, read as the reverse complement.
CTGTGCAAAAAAATTATTTGCGCTATAAAAGTGCTCTCACAACGGTGAAGGAAAACATCGTGAGGAAGCCCGCGGCTTAGTCAGCTCCGCACGTATTGACCATGTCTTTCCTGTGGACAAGGCCGACTAAGCTGAGAGGATGGAATAGGTGCTGGGCAAGCTTACTCCATCTTAATTCGTCTCGGACACTACAGCGTCCCGTTTGTGAAGGTAAAAGTTGCCTCCTGACGCTGTATAAATCATCTACTATAGATGGTAAAGGGCCTTAGTTTAGTGATGTAGACCACAAAAGGACCAGCGACTTCCCCTTACAGTGACGCAGCTATAACCGGCGCCCACTTGACAGTTATGAATGGTTCTTGTTTTAGTTCAGTACGCATCGACAGCGCCATTAGTTTGAACAATGGTGTTGTGGGTCTGCGGTGCTCTGCTAAGATCTGTGGTGGATTATGATTACAGAGTCTAATTGTATTTTAATAATTCCACTGAAAAAAACTAGGTTATACATTGACGACCTCGGTGGCGTGGCGGGCGAGTGCTCGGCTGAGACGCAAGGGGCGCGGGTTCGATTCCCGCTATGGTAGAAATGTTTGTATGTTCTGCAAATATTTCTTCCGGGTCTTGGTGTTGTAGTATTATATATAAGTATGTATTTACAAAAAATATGTATATAAAGGTGCACAAATATTAAAAAACTAAAAAAAGTCCGCATAGGGCAAAAAAAAATTGAAAACGGACGAAAAATTTCAAGCCGGCAACGCTTCGGTTTTCACTTTATCGTTCTAAGTTAATTACTTAAAAATAAAGCATTGTAGCTCAGTCTAATGTTTCTTAAACTTTCTTTGTTTTTGTTCAATTTTAACAATTTATGAGTTCAATTTCAAAACTCTAATGAAACTCTGAAATCACGTTTATAAACACATCTCTAATAAGTTTTGAGTTATATAAATCCCTAAGAGGTAATTTTACTTTGATTAATGCGGTTATTTAGAATTTAATTTAAATAATTCAATCTGAACAAATGTGCATTGCGTGCAAATGACCTAAGTTTTAAGTTAGGTCAGACGAAGAACAAAATGTTTTAATTACACAACTTAAAAAGTAGTTGGATGAATGAAACTAGCTGGTAAAGTACCTAATGCTCTTTCTGTCTTAATTGTTTCTGCAGCAAATAAATCCATACTAAATATTATAAATGCGAAAGTAACTGTCTGTCTGTTACCTTTTCACGCCTTAACTGCTGAACAGATTTTATTAAATTTGGCAAGGAGATAGATTCCATCCCGGCGAAGGACATAAGCTTCTTTTTATCCTGTAAAACGATCCCAAAATACATAATCATCGCGTTAGTTCGTATAAGTTATGCTGGACTGGGAGTAAAGAAAAAACATAGAATGCGTCCAGCTGCTTCTCTCCCCGAGCATGTCGTAAAAGTCGACTAAGGGATAGTATCCTCCAACATGATGAGATACAATAAGCAAATATTCCCAAGGAGGGTTGACGTCAGGCAGGCGGCCGGTCATAAAACACCTTAGCCAAAACTCTTACAGCATGATCCAAGGAACATGCTGTGCCGACCCTACATAGAGTGGGATAAGGGCAGGAAGATGATGATGAAGTTAGACGAAAATTGTTGAAGCGCACAATATTTGTGGTACTACTGTACATCTAATTTGTATGCGTTGTTTGTAACGTACATTTTTCCCGGACGGGCCATTTTAAAATCAATGTATCCTTTAAAATACTTTCACGTAAAGATTCCGGCTGGAGACTTTTATGTTCGGACATAAAACTGGCAATGGTCGTGTCTTAGAGCGAGCGCGCACCGGGCGTTTTGGTCGTGAGCGTTTTATTATTACGCCGCGAATGGTTGCAATCATCAGATTGTTACATAGGTAGGTACTGTTCCTTCTGAAGTTATAGTTCTGCTCTAAAATATTACGTTTTTTCATTAAAAAAAAACTTCTCATGGGCTCTGCAATCACCATTTTGACGCTGTTCACGCAAATCTACTGTCATAATTCACGAGGCTTTATAGGTAGGTACTTAACTAAAACTTCAAAACTTTTAAAAGAAGACTGAAGCTTTTAAGCTTTTTAAGCTTTTGAAAATCGCGAAGAAACTGGAATAAAACTGATAATGACGAAATACTATCAAAACATTCATCATGGTACTTTGAATCAGGAGTGGCTACAAGTTTTCTTATGATTACTTGTGGCTCTACCCACCCCATTAAGGATACTATCAAAATAATTCAATCTTTTAAATAATTAAATATATTTTCCTTCTACCACACTGGTTCAAATGAACTAGTGACACGAGTAATAGTCAATATTTAAATATCATTTAAATACGACTGAAATTCCTCAGATCAGACTCTTGAATTATTATTTCCCTAAATAGGTGCTATCGTTTGCGGTCTCGAAAGCGTTTAAAACTCTTCGCAAGGTGTGCGCTTGCCCTAAGAACGCACTTACCTAATTACAGTACAGCGCAAAATCTTACGCCCGTAAAACTTCACCCATTCTAATTAGGTTAATTGGAAAACAACTTGAGATACGAGGGGGTACCGACAAGCGTGACGTCACATTGCTGAATAAGGCTGCTGCTACCATTGGTACTTTTAATGGCCCGGAGGTCAATGGCCGGAAGAATGGTGACAGTGGAATATGCCTTTATCGAGAATGTAGAGAATGTAAGTAGAGTGAATGAACCAGAAGAAGTATGTGAAGATCGTAGCAAATGGAGATCCGTGATCTCTGCCTACCCTTATTTATGCCTACCCTTATTTGATTATAAATAATACATTTCATTCTGCTTGATTATGTGTGTGTTATAGAGAGAAAGAGAAAGAGTCGGTGTGACATTAATTAATACACAATTACAAGATTAAGTTTGAAGTAAACATGCTGTGCCGACCCCACATAGAGTGGGATAAGGGCAGGAAGATGACGATGATGAGCCCACTATGTCCCACTACTGGGCAAAGGCCTCTCCCCATTCCCCCCATTCTGTGTGGTTTTCTGCTTTATTAACCCATTCCTTTTCAAACTTGTCGAGTTCGTCACGCCATGCGCCATCTTGTTGCCAAATATGTGATAACTTATAACCATTATTATGTTAAAACTACAGATGAATTTTGAAAAGACTTCATATTATTTCCGTTAACGACTATCCCGTTTAATTAGGTATTTTGACACACTAAAACAAAATCTAATTTAGTGCTAGACGTGTCAAAATACCTAATTTTAATCACAGTGATTAAATTCAACAGTCATAAACAGCTAATTATGCGAGGAACTGGGCATAGTGTCTTAATGTCTTGGAGTATTGCGGTCTCGAAGTGTTATGTTAAATACATTCCATTCCGCTTGTGTGTGTGTGTGAGTCGGTGTGACATTGTTTAGCTAATACCACAGATCAGTTAGCATGGCTCGATTACTTCATAGTTCTTAACTTTGAAATGATCTCAGAGAGTCCTTAGGTTTGTCGGAAAGAAGGTTTGTATCCTATAGTATACAAGCGAGCGAAAATACTACTGATTATGTACGAGTCGTGTGTCATATAATAACGGCTAGTCATTATCTTCCTACCCTTTTCCCACTCTATGTGGGGTCGGCACAGCATGATCCTTGGATTATGCTGTAAGAATTTTGCTTAAGGTGTTTTATGACCGGCCGCCTGCCTGAAGTCAACCCTCCTTGGGAATACTTGCTTATTGTATGTATCTCATCATGTTGGAGGATACTATCCCTTAGTCGACTTTTACGACGTGCTCGGTGAGAGAAGCAGCTGGACGGCTTGCTATACAAATAAATAGCCGAAATATTTGTCAGTTTCCTTATTAAAAATAGGTTGCAACACCCATTGAACTGAAATATTAGTAAAAAAAGTTATGTAATGTACATTGTACATGATTTTGAACGATAACCATAATGTACGTACCTAGAGTCAACGCTAAAACATTAATGCATTTCAAAAAGTATCAAAAATACTCGCCCGTACCTATCAATCTTCAAAAATAACCGAATTTCGAATCCCTCCACAGTTTTTTAAATTCCTGACTAGATTTAAAAAAAACCGTGTGATTTCCAGCTTTGCTTTGCTTTGCTGTGGTAGGTGTGCTCGTAGACACAGGAAATGTGCGCGTGTGTTGACAGGTGAGGCGCGCTAGTGTAACGTACGTGTAATTCGACGCATATTGCGCTGTAGGGTTGCCACTGCAAATATTGTTAATTGCTTTCTCTCGTTGAAAATAACTGAAGGGTTACATAGATAATGTAGTGTTTTTTTTTTCTTTCTTATGTTTCCAATATTTTTTTGCGAATAAACTCACTAACGAGCAATGTACCTTTTTGAAAAAAAGATTGTTTATAAAAGTTACCTATATAACTTCAACTAAAAAAAATAATTTAACAAAAAGTAATAATCGTATTATTTTTGATTAAATTTCAGTATAAACATTAAATTTCAAAATTCACCGTATTAAAATTTATGACTTTCATTTATTTGCCAACTTGATAATTTGTTACAGTAAAAATTAACCAATAAGCTTGTTAAAATCGACCTAAACTGATCTGCGCTAATAAGTCGCGCCAACCCTATTCAGCTAGGCGATAACAATTCGACTGATATGCTGACTTCACACCTCCAACTCCGGCTAAAGCGATACGTCCCAAGGCGCGTGTGTTTGTCTGTTTGCATGTGTGTCTCCTCCATTGTTCAACGATTGTCATACATACCTATTGGTATCAGGGGACCAACAATGATATCTCGTCGTGAAAGGGACTGGCAACCCTAGGTTATGAATATTAGGACAATAATGACAATGCTCCTTTATTCTGGAGATGATAAGATCTCACACGGGTGTTTTCAAAAATGGAATTGGGATACGTCATGTGACCTTTTTGTTTTATTGTGGTGATAAGAGTACCCTAAAATACAGTTTCGTCAAGATTATAAAATGGAATGACAGGTGTAAAGTTCACCATCCACCTTTATTCATCCATAACCAGAATAATCACCATACACCAATAAAAAGGCAAAGCAAATTCCTGTTTAAATTAAAGTTTGCAAAAATTTGCCTTTTCGTTCTTTGTCGTTGATGGTCCAGCTAAGGAGTGATTGATGTAATGGGCGTAAAGCCTTAGAAGAAACAATAGGAAATCTTCAGTAAAAATCGTGTGTTGTTTTAAACTACTAACCCCCGAATACTCAAACGCGACTCAGAGTTGAGCACGTCTCAAGTCACGGTTTTTTGACAGTTTTTTATGAAAATTTGTCAAAAACTCAAGATTCAAGATTTCAAGATTCTACCCAATGCTTTAAAATGAACTCTAAAATGGCCTTCAAGAAAAAAAGAGCTTAAAAACTTTATCGAAGCCTCTACATCACCACGCGCGGTTCCCATTACCCTATGTTACATCGAAATTGTCTATTCCCTACAATTGGGCTCATCCAATAACCGGCACAGAATCCAATAGCAATTAGCACTGAATACTCAACAGACCTTGGGCACAATGTAGAAACTATAGGTACCTAGCTAGGTAGCTATAGGCAATGCCCCTGACCTGACCCGCATTTGGGATATCTCGATAACCGCAATATCTTCATTGTACATATTCTATTCTACACATGTACAGAGGAGGTAAAATTTTACACATTAAGTAAAAATGAGGATGTAAGTATGTTGTGGCTCAATCATGCCTGCTGAACGGATTTCAATGAAACTATAAATACACATACGTAACCTGCAATTCGATTCGTATCCGAAAAAAGGAGCCTATTATGTTGCTTTTTTCGGATACCACGCAAGCGAGGCCGCGCGCTGAAATTTGTTTAAATATAAAATAATTTAATATTACGCAAAGTTAGTTTAATAAAATGCAGTAGGTATAAACTAAGGCCTTTAACCATCTATAGTAGATGATTTTATACAGCGTCAGGAAGCAATTTTTACCTATAAACTGGACGTTGTAGTGCCTGGGACGAATTAAGATGGAGTAGGCTCGCCTAGCACCTATTCCATCCTCTCAGCTTAGTCGGCCTTGTCCACAGGAAAGACATGGTCAATACATGCGGAGCTGACTAAGCCGTGGGTTTCCTCACGATGTTTTCCTTCGCCGTTTGAGAGTACTGGTATAGCGCACATCAATTTTTCGCACAGAAAAATCCATTGGTACACGACTGGATTTGAACCCACGTCCTTAGGATCGGAAGGCGGGGGTCACTACAAACTAGACCACCAGTGCAGTAGGTATAAGTCTATTCCGAACACATCTGCGATTCGGCCCTGATGAAGTTACTCGCTATATATAAACGTGCCGTTTCGGCCCGCAAGAAGGGCCGTATCGGTGAAATATTCAGTGGGTCTGTGGTCGCGAGCGGGACCGCCTCTAATTAATATTAAACTCCGATTTTACGCGGGATTACCTCCGCTTTTGGCTCTTTCGACGACATTTTTGTACAATTTCAACTCTTCTTGGCGACGTTCCTGGCAACAATTTCCTTTTTTAATAGGCTCACCGGGTTTTTGTAATCGATGCGGTTTTATCGGGTGAGGTGATTTGGGATGTTTTGAATTGGTTAAGTGGACTTTTTAATAAGTTTTTTTTTATATTATAATTGGGTGTCAGTTACAATATGGCCTAATTCATTTCCTTTCTTTTTCACCTTATTATTGTAAAATTAAAACATTTTTTTAGGTCCGTCCGTCTGTCAGAGGGCTGTATCTCATGAACTGTGCTTGGGCACAAGGTAGAGAGTTAAAATTTACACTGTGTATTTTTATTGCTGTTATAACAACAAATAATACTACTACATCCAGACCCGGAAGAAATATTTGCAGAACATACAAATATTTCTCCCGTAGCGGGAATCGAACCCGCGCCTATTGCGTCACAGCCAAGCACTCGCCCGCCACGCCACCGAGGTCGTCATGTCGAAATGTAGGCAGGAACTCCAAATCATAAAATACATCATAATCCCACGAAATTGGATATCCAACAAACAAACAATTCAAAGGCTACCGCGTACCGGTTACAACTGATACCGTTTCACCGGTTATAACCGATAATAACCAATAATGCGGCTAAGACAGCCGCGGATCCCATTTGGACGTTCCGGATTAACGTGTACAAATACCTGGGATCCGGTTGAAAGGCAAGATTACCGGATGGCCGGTAGTGCGGGAGATACCGGATCAATTTATTTTATTGTTATTATAGCCGGATACTTCTCTGCTGTCTTTAGCAGAAAGCTTTTTTAAGAACTGCTGACGACCCGGTTGATATGAATGACATTATCAATTGTCAAAATGTTATATATATAATTATGTCGAATCAACCCTCTTGTTATAAATTAATGTCTAAGAAGGATGTGTGCGTTATCTTGTTTAACCTTTTACATCCTTTTCCTATTTTGGGATCGTTTTATAGGATCAAAGGTAGCTTCCCCGAATCATCCTTCCCCGGGATGGAATCTATCTAGCATTTATAATATTAGTATGGATTAAGTTTTACAGTCCTATTACTATCCTGTTGATCTTTCTGCTCTGTGGTTTCATGAAATACTGATGTACTCTAATCAATTTGAACTCTCACAAAAAGCCGAATCCCAATGATACCCAATACCTTCTCTAGTCGATAATAACGGGTAGATACCGGGATAGTGCCGGGTAATCTCCAAGACTGGTTTATTGGTTTCGGCCGATACCGAAACCGAGTACGAGAATTAAAGATATTCTCGGCCGAGATCGAGAAGAGCAAAAGCATTAAAATAAGAAGAAAAATGCACTTTCATTCAAAATATTTTGTTTATTATATCGCTTTTAAAATCAAAGTTAAATATTCGTATATTTCATTTAATATTTAAGAAGCAGTTCGGTCAAGCAAGCAAAGGGCGCCTTTGAAGCCATACATGAGTCGTTACCGTTCAATCTCGTTCTGGGCTATAAAGCCCAGAAACCCAGCCCAGAACGAGACCGAGACCGAAATTTCATTATTAGCTGAAAATGACCGAGACCGAAACCGAAATTTAAAAGTTTAGCTGTAAATGATCGAGACCGAGATATAATTTTTAGCTGTAAATGATCGAGACCGAGATTTAATTTTTAGCTGTAAATGATCGAGGCCGAGATTTAATTTTTAGCTGTAAATGATCGAGACCGAGATTTAATGTTTAGCTGTAAATGATCGAGACAGAGATTTAATTTTTAGCTGTAAATGATCGAGACCGAGATTTCATTTTTAGCTGAAAATGACCGAGACCGAGACCGACCTAGATCTCGGTCCGACCTTAGTGCCGGGCAGTAGTTGAAAAGAGTTGATTTGTAAGAAATACTCAAAGAAATGACGCAACTAATAGTTTCGGGGAAACGTCTTACTTCATCACGAACGCTTATACCTTCGCGTGGATACCTTCAATAGAAAAAGGTTTTTTTGCGTTTCAACACGTTTCAAAGGCCATTGGACTTTCTTTGAGAGGAATAATGGTAGCCTTTTCATTGGAAACAACACTATAATCTAGGGTTCTATACCCGAAGGGTGCTAAAGGGACCCCATTACTAAGCTTCTGCAGTCTGTCTGTCCGTCCGTCTTTCAGCGGGCTGTATCTCATGAACAATATTAGCTAGATAGTTGAAATTTTCACGGAATGTGTATTTTTATTGCCGCTGTAAGAACAAGTAAAAAATAAATAAAATGGGGCCCCATACTAGAAACATTATTATTTATGTTCATGTACGATTGTACGGAACCCTTCGTGTGCGAATTCGACTTGCACCGATATTTATTTTATTCACTCGCCTTCCCTTTTCATCATCATGATCATCCACAGCCCGATTAACCCACTGCTGGACATAGGCATAGTTCCATAATGCGGATCCCAACGTCTTGTACTGTGATACGTCTTCGTCTTTCCTTTTAGTTCAAAGTAAAAGTTGTCTCAACAAAAAAGGTGTAGAAAAATACCAAATGTGCCTTCAAAATGTTTAGGTTTTCCAAACATTAAAAAATACATACACACATATTATCACGCCTGTATCCCTAATGAGGTGGGCAGAGCCACAAGTATACATAAAACTTGCAGCCTCTTCTGATTTAGTCCTAAGATGGATATGGTGAACCATTAAAAAATAATATATTTTTTTCAAGGGAATCGAAATTGACATTTATTAGCGAACTAATAGTAGGTAAGTATCTACATTATATTTAAATGTTTGTGAAACTTCTTTAATAATTCCTATCGCACTCCGCCATCTGCTATGCATAATGGATTTTAAGCTCCTCCGAGACACTATACGTAATACGTAGGGACTACTAGTGGGTGTAGGTACTTACTTTCGTTTAAAAATAAACATTTGCGTGTGTTTTTCCTATTGTCTTCATCGTGGGAACGAGCTCTGGCTTATGTAAGACTTTTATGCCTTACACATAACAAAAAAAACTAATACCTTTTACCATCTATAGTAGATGATTTATACTGCGTCCGGAGGCAACTTTTACCTTCACAAACGGGACGATGTAGTGCCCGGGACGAATTAAAATGGAGTGGGCTTGCAAGCACCTATTCCATCCTCTCAGCTTAGTCGGCCTTGTCCACAGGAAAGACATGGTCAATACGTGCGGAGCTGGATACAACAATATTCATAGAAATTACTTGACTTCCAATGACTGCAATGACCTAATTATTATTTTAAAGAAATTAGCAATTTAAAATCTCTTGGCAAAACCATTAATCGGACTTTCCTTCACGCACAAATAGGATATCCACATTAATTTTATAATGCAAAGTCAATTAGTATGACCTTATGATTTGTATTATTTACTAATAATATTTTCATATTGTAGTGGGTAGAGGTAGGCCAAAGAAAAGATTGTTTGATTTTGTGAAAGATGACATTGTGTATGAAAGGAATAAGTGTTGATATGACTTCTGACAGAGAAAAATGAAAGATTACCATGTTGTACCGACCCCAGATAAGGGAGAAAAGGGCAGAGAAAGTTTTTTTGTATTATAGTTGTAGTGTCTACGAAATTATGCACCCTCCTTTTAATCGTTCTTGATTAAGCAAAGCAAGCCAAAATCTACCCACTTGTAAAAATAACACCGTCCGTACTCTAGAAATGTTTACGGACCAAAACAAAATAAAAACATTTTTACTGTTTCCACAGTAAAATTATAAATTTATTCCCTGTACGGCTTATTTTAATCAACAGTGCGCATGTCCTACGCTGCATGTTAAAAGTTACGTAGGTGTCATAATTTTTGTCGACAGAGCCAAATATACATTTCCCATGTGACAAAAACTGAAACTATCCATCGAGTATACTATTTTATTCCTTTAGTTCAACTAAAAATCTGGATCAGGTATGTATGTATGTTCGTATGAGCTAGTGGCCAACTAGGATTAGGATCGGAAGGTGGTTTCATTGCCACTAGGTCTGGTGGTTCTCATAATAAGATGATGATGCGTGGTATTATTTCTTTATATAATATCCACCTCTTGTAGAATATTACTTCGGCACCTGCTTTGACTATGCCGCCTCTTGGGATCATTTGGAAACATTAAGATTATTCAATTTCTTTTTGTGACACTAAAATACCAACTTTGAAAGTTTTCAAAAATTACAGGTGGCTTTGATCGTAAAGTTTTAGAAAGCTTTTAAGAAAGTCACAAATCTGACGTGTTAAGTATTAAGTATACTTAGATAAGTCCTTACTAGAATTTCTTGAGTGAAAAGTCTGCGTAAATAAAGTTGCGGGCCTTATTTTCTTCTTTTTAAAGTTTCACCTTAAGAATAAGTTAGCGCAAACGAATGTACCTTAGTACCTAAACAGATTGTATAAGTCTAGTATTGTTGTATTGTTTAAGTAACTGAACTGAATCTACAAAATGTCAAATATTATTTACCAATGATTTTAACGAAGTTCAAGTTATATGTCACCGTAAAATTGTAAATGCCCTTAGATTATAATCTCGCGAGCTAATAAACTGTCCAACATCTGCTTAGATCGAAATTAGTAGGTTAGGTTAGGTTAGTTAGTGAAAGACTACGCCAGAAATTTGAAGCAGTTAATAAAATTGTAGGCAGTATGTTCACAATCTTTCGACAGTTTACAATCTCGCGAGATAGATCTAACGGTATTTACAATTTTATGATGACATATTTGTACCTACTCTACCAATTTTAGAAAAACATCATGAAGAAATCGGCATATCGTAGAACCTAAAAAGTTCGAAAATATGTGTCAAATTGCACGTAGAAACCTTTTAGGTGCACTTGGATCCTCTTACAACACTGGTTCGAAAAAAGTAGTGCACTTCTAATACTGCTAGCAGTAGTACAAGAAGTAAGTAGGTGGATATTAAAATACCTTCACAAAGTTTTTTTTGTCTCTTTATTTTATGTTTCTGCAGGTAAATAAATGTACCTACGTTTTTTTTATAATAAAAATGACTCGCACCCAAAGAGAATAAAATGTCCTCATAAAGTCATTATTTTAATTCGTAGCTTTTTCCCAAAAGCACAACATTTGAATGAAATTTCTCAAAGCTTACTCAATTTAACGCAATTCATTCCAACTGTGCCAACTCCCGGACTCAAGTACCTATCTTTCAACTTTTATATAATTATATGCTGTCAGTACTTGAATGTAATGTTAGCTTTTTTAACAACATAGGAAAAAAATGGCATCCAAAGTGAACAGAAGTTTTATAACATTAAAATAAAACAAATTTACAAAAAACTAGGCTTTAAGTTCTTAGATTGTCCGCCTTCTCGAAAGGAAAAAATAGAAATAAGTTTTTAACTATCTACTGGAAAGCCTCATTAATTATTATTCTACATCAGCCTTAAAAATGTCAATTGATGTTATATTTTCACAGGTCTGACGAATGAATCTGATAATGTTCGATAACAATTGGATTTGAATTAATTATTAAAAACATTTGAACTCTGAACAGGTATTGGAACTCTGAATTTACAAAATAGGAGTAGGTAACTTTACTTGTCTTATTTAGTTCATGCAGTTTGTTGACAATTTATCCTATAAGAATAGTATAGAATGACCGAATCGATTCGTTAGACCCTCAGAATCACAGGCGATCCAAATATTGATATTGATGATGACGAGCCTCGCTTTGGATTTGTCAAAACCTACATAGAATTAAAAAAACGTAACAAAAACAAATATGACACTGTTCGTTTCGCTTGGTTCTGCACGCGATTGAGACTTGATCCCAATTAAGCCCCTCCGGTTCGATAACTGGAATTATTGAATCGATTCGATACTCTCACACGGATCGCCGGTGATTCCAAATATTGACATGATAAGTACCCGATGGAGGAATGACGCCGAGAATATAACCCCATGAATCGAAATAGGTAGGTAGGTTACTATATATAAAAAGTACCTACCTAGTTTGAATGCTACAGACCAAATAGGTATTTCTGCTATTACAATTTCAAACTACGAGTATTTAAATTGCTCTACTTGTACAAGACGTAGGTAGATGGGCTAATACAATTTTGATTCAACCACTTGTCTGAATTACTCTAGATTCAAAACTGCTGCATGCCTAGCCCACTTGCACAACACAATGCGAACTCCATTCGGAAGCCGAACGACATGAAGTGAAATGGAAAGCGACATCGTTGTTTAATTTTCTCACACATTTTGCTTGACATTTTGTTGGAATGCACGAACTCCACACACGGGACGAGTATTCTACTGACGAGTTTAATTAATTTCCCGCCATAAGTTGCGGTTTGACAGACGTCAGTTGAGAGTTGCGCGCCAAACAACAATGGCTGGTTATTGCTCGCGTACGTGATTCATTAGGTCTAATGACACCTCGTTGTTTAGGTTGAAGCGTGACTGCCAAAGATTCACTTGAACATTCTTTACGTTCTAAGCGTGCCCGTGTATTTTGCGTCGGTAATAATTTTAATGAGGCGCCTTGTTGTCATACCGTGTTTCATGTTTAAAATAGAATTGTCTCAGCTGTGTTGTTGTTTTCCTTCTATTTTATCACGTTTGTGGCTTCACTGGTTTGCTAGGGTGTTGACAGTCATTTATCAAGACGGTTCGATTAAATCACTGTGTGTAGTCGAGTCCGAAGCAAGGCGAAATCGCGATCGTCGCAAAATTTCGCACAATGGTTCGGTATTGTGGCTTTATTTTGAACGAATTTCATATCTTTTCGCTTCATTGTCTCGTTATGTGTTTGATTTAACAATGCTGCGTAAATTGAAGACAGTAATGCGTACATTACACCTGAGTAGATACGAATTTCATTACAAAAAAATAATAATCTTGCAAAAAGAGTTGAAAGCCAATTTTTAGACGAAATAGGGTTGACGGATGACTGGTTTTTGTAATGAACTGCAAAATATTTCAGTCTATGCCTTCAGGGCTATTTAAATAAATCTTTTTTACCTTTTATGCCTAAACCCTTTCAGACAAAATGTTTTTATTTCAATCTGTAACGTCAGCATTGGGACAAATGAAACGGGATTTAGGAAACTCTTGAGACGTACCGAAGTCGAGCAATCATCCAAATTATATAAGGCAGAGGCCAATAAAATTAGATTACGTAGGACTGGGTAGGTACTTGATCCACCATGTGTTTTGTTGACAGAATTTTTAAAAAGATTTAAGTATATTTTGGTTTTATTCCAATTCCAGCAAAAGTAATTCACTACCCGGGGCATTTGAGTGTCATGGTGTAATATTGTGGTAATAAAATGTTATAAGCAAATTCGTTTCTCTTCACCTCAAAGGACAACAAAAGAGGTTACGTTCCTTTTCACACAGTTAGATAGATACCTGGGAGTATACAAACGTTCCAATTTACGCATGAAATTGCTACGTCGTTTGAGTAGGTAGGTAGTTATATTGGAAAGCGGATGAGCGATATTTATTATTTTGTGTAAAAATAAAAAATATGTAAGTGTTTTCCATTTGTAGCTTTCGCGCGCAGATGATAGATGGATTACATCTCGATGTCTTAAGTGGGAGTAAAGTCGGAATTGTTTTTCTTGGAATATTCATTTGCTGATCATAACATTGTTAGGAAGTATATTTTTTATTCGTTCTGAAATAAAAATATAAGTAACATTTTAGTAAAACATACATACATACAAACAATTTATCACGCCCGTAACCCTAACAGAGTGGCAGAGTCCAAGTAATAATAGCAAAACTTGCAGCCACTCCTGATGCTAAGTCCCAAGATGGATAATGATAAACCATGGTGACAGATGATCAGCCCATCGCCCATATAGATGGTCCATCATATTGCGGAGGATGATTTTAGTTGACTTTTACGACATGCTCGGGGAGAGAAGCAGCTGGACGCATTAGAATGAGTACGGATAACCGGATAAATAATTGCCTATAATGTTAATCCAGCACATGGTACTATGTATATTCCAAGTTTCATTAAAATCCGTTTAGTGGTTTTTGCGTGAAAGAGTAGGTAACAAACATCCATACATACAAACTTTCGCGTTTATAATGTCTATTACGACGGACGAAATCATTTATTCACAACTGATAAGCTTCAGAACATTCAGAACAACACACTCAAACATTTCCATTTCCAGAAAACCTAAGGACCTAACATCAAAGTAGGTATATTCTTCCCAGTTTAATATCTCGAGGGCTGTAAGTTGCCAATTTCCATTCACAGAAAAAAAAAATGGCGGCACTATTTTCCTACCGTAATTCGAGTTTTCCCTCCACAAAATGTAGGTTGTCCGCGTTGACTCCAAATTTATTCAATTTCACGAACCGATCTGAGTGGAAATGAAACGTCTCGCGGCGATCTCGCCCGATAGGCCGGGGGCTGGTAAGTATTTGCACACGTCATGCATGACGTGACGATGATGTACGAGTGTGTACTTGCGATACACGTATAAAACTTTTTACGATAAATAAATATTTCTGGACATTGCACACAGCGCCATCTAGCCCAAAACTAAGCAAAGCTTGTACTATGGTTACCAGACCGGATGGATGATAAAATACTTTTATGTACTTTTATTTTGTAAATACATACTTATATATATGTTAGAACACCCAGACCCGGAAGAAATATTTTCAGAACGTACAAACATTTTCAACAACAGCTCATTAGGGGAGGCCTATGTCAGACTGCTATAGGCTGATGATGATAAACATTTTTCCCGTGGCGGGAATCGAATCCGTCCCTCTTGCGTCACAGCTCACAGTCACTCACAGTCACTCACAGTCACTCGCCGGCCACGCCACCGACAGTTCATCATAAATGTATGGTTATTGTTGATCATCTCACATTATTTGAAAGGTAGACAAATAATTTTATTGAAATTGTTATTGAGGCATATTTGATAGGTATCATTAATATATTATGTTTTTTTCACATTGAAACATAACATAACCCAATTATTTAAATTACAAGACTTGAATATTATTCTCCAGAGAGAAACAAAATAAAGAGCAGCAGGTAAAAACCTGTTTTGTTTTTATACCTATTATAAGCCTCGCAAAGTTTTGTAATTCAATTCAGCAACATAGGGTGTTATAGCTTGATTAAGTTCTTCAGTAAAGTAAATATACCTACCAAAATATTTAATAAACTTATAAAATTTGAACATTGTATCAATCGCAATTATGGCCGTTTTTTTAACATTAATATTTTTTTGTCATCTGCTTGAAAGTAAAACTGTGGCGTAATAAAATGACCATGGACTCCAGAATCATAGACCATTAACATTCGTGAGCTAACTTCATTCTGTCATAGTTGGATGCGCTGCGTTGGGCTTCAGATCGACTGTTGATTTTTGAGTGTCTGCCTCTATAATTGAATTAAAACATCCTAACTTGTTATGTAAAATAATTGCTTTATAAGTATCTATTATACAACATGTTACTTCTTTGTTCGTTAAGCACTCATGGCGTAGCTTGCTTAGGCGTTCTTGATTAATCGTTAAAGTTGAGCAACGATGTGCGCGGTCACAATTGGGATGGGTGACCGCGAGTGGCATTACAACCTGAGCGCTTCTGTGCTTTGGAGGGCACGTTATACAGTCGGTCCCGGCTTTTAAGTCGTTAAGCCGAAACGGAGGCCTTTAGGCGGCCTAAAAACTCCGTTACTAAAGTTGCCCTCTAGCTCATACGAACATACATACATACATACTTCTCTGCTGGACTGAGTAAAGAAAAAACATGGAAAGCGTCCAGCTGCTTCTTCTTTCAGAAAAAGGTAATGACAGTTAAAACTTTTTCAAAAAATGAATCCCTGTTACCTATGCTTATCCAGAAGTCTGAAACAGGGGTTATTTTCGTAGCCCGTTGAAAGCTAGCGTTAGTAATAAAGTCTCGTCAAGTAAGTACGTCCCGAGATAAATGCGGCAGTGAGCTCTTCCGGAGGCGAAACAATGCCGGCCCATTGTGCAGTGTTTGCGCGGTAATTTCGAAAAGCGAACATAGTGCTGCAAGGAGTTTGGATGCAATAGCTAACCTATGCCCAAAGAGGTCCACGCTATCATTTTCGAAAAGCAAAAATAGTGCAGCAAGGAGTTTGGATGCAATATGATTGATCATTTTTCTAATAAAATTCTTTTTACAGCGCTTGAGAGATGTAAAAGTAACTTTGTGCATGGTATGTGGTAAGTAGGTAGGTACTTACTAACCGAGGTTTAATGTACCGAAATAAGTAATAAAAAATAATAGGTAATTTGATGTTTCACTGTTGACATTAATTGAAAGTATTGAGAAGGTAGATATATTATTAGATGGATAACGCAACAAAACTGTTGACAGTTATTTTTATGATTTTATTGGTATTTTATGATTTCCCACTACTTCACAACACTATGCACCGCGAGTTTGAAAACTCACAGGAATCTGTTTGTTGAGAGCGGAATTTTTAGCTATATTTTGGACGCTTTTGAACCCGGTGCGTTCCGATACCGAGTCCGCTTGTTTAACGGCAAAATGCACATTTCTTTACAAAAATATCCCATCCTACTTCATACCTACTAATATTATAGATGCCTCAGCGAGAGTGTAGGAGTGTGTACCTTACGGTTTGTGCATCAATAACGTCTGAACGGATTTGAATGAAACTTGGAATATAGGTACAAATGGTATATTTAAATTTGAATAAATAATAATAATATAGAATAAATATATAATCAAAACAGCGGACCGAGGGGTTTCCTCACGATGTTTTCCTTCACCGTTTGAGAGTAATAGGTAATAGAGCACATAAATTTTTCGCACTGAAAAATCCATTGGTACACGATCGGATTTGAACCCACGATCTTAGGAACGGAAGGCGAGGTCACTACTAACTAGACCACCAGTGCTCTAGGTACTTCATAAAATCGCGTTAAATTACCGCACAACAAAGTTATAGAAAGCAAACTGCTCTGTCAAGATGATAATTAGTTTTTAACCAATTTTATAACTAGGCACTTTGGAACCAAGTGGTGAGAAAATTAGTTTCTCGTCTGTGACTTTTGTTAGTAGATAACTTCTAGGACTTTTGAGAGAACTTCAGGGTTCGTGGAAATTATTACTAGGTACCGCCTTTAAAGGTGTAGAGTACCTACCTACATCACAGTTTGGGTCTAGATGGCGCTGTGAGAAATGTCCACAAATATTCATTTATTTGTTTATCACTAAACTCCGTACTCTTACCAAGTATTCAGTCAAACTTTGCCTGAAGTACTTGTCTCATAATTGGCCTGTTTTTTGTCCGAAATCTCGCCTTATACTGTAAAGTAATGATGTCAGTACCTGACCTCAAGGAATTAAAGGTTTAGGCAGTACCTACAGGTAAAAATCTAGATGTAGAGGCACTTTCCTTCCTAAAACACTTTACCTATGCGCCATCAGCCACATCACTAAACTCCGAAAATATCAAATACTCACTTTGCTCTAAATACTTGTTTTATTATTGATATTTTTGTCCGAAATCCCGCCTTAAATTTGATCGTGTAACTGACCCTTATGAATTTTAGGTTTAGGTAGTACCTAGGTATAGGTAGGCTTAAACTTAGATTTGTCTAGAAGCAACCTCCTTCCTAAAACAAACGGCCGTTTTCTCGTGGTCCTACTATTTTGTCCTACTAGTAGGACCACGAGGGAGACCAGTTTCTGTTCGTCCTACTATGACATTATAGATGTAGAGGCCATGCATTTACCTTCCTAAAACACAAGAGTCCGTTTCACGATAGTAGTCTTATTGATTGGAGAGATTGGAAATTGCTGTAGAATTTGTTTTAGTATCGCCAATTTCCTCGGGAAGTCTTTCGTGAAAATAACAGAAGTATTTATTAATGAATTATTTATTTTTTTTATTATACAATTATCTTGTTTTGTAATTTCCTCAATTGCGGAGGTGATGTTAAAATTTATTGTTAACTTCCGTTCACCTAGGGCGCCAATTTTTTTCTTCGCACTACATTTTAGTCAACGATGCTATTAAAGCACTATGCTCCTTGTGCATAGACAAAAATGAAAATGTAGAATGAATTAGAAAGAGCTTTACTTAGAAGTATTTTGGTCCCGCTCTCATTCCTTTATGTCGTTGGTAGGTATAATGTTTTCTTTTGTAAGTGGCCTAAGTTTTCACACACACCGATTACAGAACAGTTTATTTTTTTGGAAAGCTTACTGTGTATAACGTGTTTTGTTAAATTTTAAAACAAATAAAGCTTAAATACCACCAATCTGCTCATTCAAAACACGATAACAAAAACAATATGCCCGCAAAAACGCAAAACATTAACAAAGGTAAATTGAAATGGTAATTAACTGTGTCATAAATTGCTTAAATGACCTATTTTAAAAGGAAAGATTTTCTGAGCCAGTGGTTGTACTATACTCATAGCAACATAAAGCATTTTTAATTAAAAAGTTAATACAAAATCTCGAAAGGTGTTCATTATTTAAATTTTTATCTAACCGACAATGTTGCCAGCCGTAAAACAAAGAAGGTCTTCCGTTATATTTGCTGAGGAAATTATTTACGGAGGAAGAAGAGGTAACATGGACACTTAATTAATAATTCTTATAAAAAATGTATAAATATATCTGTATCAAATTAATACATTAAACCTATGTATAATAATAATATGCTGTAGATTCACTGACTTCCATAATTAAATATGCTTTAAGTAATTAAATACATAGGTACCTACAACAAAACTGTAAATAAAACACTAGAACAGCGCAACAGTTGACTCTTGTTTGTAAGACTCTTTAACTGTGTAAACAAGCTTTTTAGGCTAACTATTGTCCGCCAAGCTTCTCTCCAAAGACCTTGTTTGGCAAACATTTTAAGAGGAGCACGGCAAGCCTATTTGCAACGAATTGGGTAAAAATAAACACGCCATTGTAAGTCCACGTAACCCCGGCTTCCCCTCTGGCCCGACGCGCCTCGTTCAAGAGGTTATGTAAATTGTTTAACGAACGGTGCCGTTACTAGCTGGATGGCGCACTTAAGGCATTAACATTTTAAAGCCTTATTTGTTCTAAGTATACAATTACTCCTGCATTTATACTGATTACGCTCCTTGTTTAAGATAGGGATTCACTTTGGTATACTTATTCTAATTAGACATTACAGCAGTCCCTTACTTCAGTTTCAATTTGAACGCAGGTAGGTCTTATATCATATTTTATACTAGAATAAGAGTATTCTTTACACGTCAGATTGATTAAATGAGATGACCAGTTTTCGTTGCAAATACGGTCCATCGAGTGCGGTAATGTTTGTAAAATGTGAAATTTAGACGAGCGAGCAGCTCTTCCGAGTCTTGAGATGATTTCCGCGGGTGTTGATCTTGAGTTTAAACATTCACGAGTGTGCAAGCGAACCGTCGGAAATAAGCTTGTCTACAGGCTCACTCAGTGGAGTGAGTTTTTCAACGGGAGCTGGCTCGTTTTCTCGCGCCATTTTCATGCTAATCTCCGAGCGAGCGTGCTGATTTTGTGGGCATGAAATATTTGCAACCATACGCCGCCGTGAACGCCAGTACCTTTTCAATTTCGCCCGGTCTCCCCCCGCGGGGATTGAAACCGTCGAATGTTGAATTTTACGCGTTCGTAATACGCGAAATTGCGTTTTGTTTTCGCCTTTGACGGCGAAACATTTGCAAATATTTTTATGTGTTTGCTCTTTTTTAATGACCCACATTTCGTCGGAAGCGGAAGACTAAATTGGCATCAAAAATTCGTAGGTATGCGAAGATGCAAGAATGGTTTATACTGAGGTGGTAGTCAGGCTCGTAAATTCGTAGTTAGTTAGCGCTCGGCTCGTCGAGTGCATATTTTAAGATCGTGTCCTGCAGGGGATATCTGTCCGTCCAGCACGGAGCTCAAGGTTTTGTATAATGCACTGCACACCGACCCAGCAATAATGCTCAATGCAGAATACGTGACGTGGGTATGTGAATAGATTTCATCTCTTTGACATAAATGCTCGAGTACGTTGCAAAGGATACCCTTGCTCGGTTGCGCAAACCAAATGTGAATTCTGTGAATGCGTCTCTTCGTTATTAACGATTAAAGTTTTAGTACATCAAAAATAAATAGAAAGATGTGAATTTATTTATACAGCGCCAGTGCACGTATAATTATTATTGTGTCCTACATATAGGTACGTTACAAACATATTTTCTTAGAATATTCTCTAAAAAAATGTACCGTCGTACCTAATTTTACATACTTTTCCGTATTTGCTTTTGAAGTAATTTGTTAACAATAGTCTCAAGAAGTATTCTTTAATACCGTTGACCTTGCGTCGTGTTCTCAAAATAAGAACTCCAGCGTGTTTCGTATCAATGTTGACACGGTATGTACCTATGTGTATGTTCGTATGAGCTAGTGGCCAACTCTAGTGACGGAGTTTTTAGGCCGCCTAAAGGGCTCCGTCAAGGCTTAACGACTTTAAAGCCGGGACCGACTTTTTAACGTGCCCTCCGAAGCACGGAAGCGCGTAATGCCACTTGCGGTCACCCATCCCAATTGTGACCGCGCACATCGTTGCTTAACATTATCAAGAACGCCTAAGCAAGCTACGCGACGAGCGTCGTCACGGTAAGAGTGTAATGTTTTTGTTTCGTTTTGTCCTCAGAGCGGAAATTGTTCGTCGGCATGCTGAACAAGAAGCTGTCGGAGAATGACGTGCGGTCCCTGTTCTCCGGGCACGGCGCGATCGAGGAGTGCACGGTGCTGCGGGACACGCAAGGGCAGAGCAAAGGCTGCGCGTTCGTCACTTTTGTGTCGAAGCAGGCGGCCATCGCTGCTATCAAGGTAAATAATAATTTATTTATCAGATTCACGGATCCATTTGGCTACACAAAATAAAATATCCCGGTCGGACTCTATTACTTACTCCGTCCGTAGAGTTTGTTTTCACAGAGTATCCCCTGAATACTCAAACGCATCTCAAAGTTGAGCGTCATTTTCATCAGAAACTGTCAAAAAACCGTGAGTTGATACGTACTCAACTCTGAGTCGCGTTTGAGTATATACCGGTACCTATATATTTCTATTGCCGCTATAATACACCGCTATTATTACAACAAATAATAAAATAAAACGGGGCGCCATCCAAGAAACAAAAATTTTAACGTTCGTAATCGATCATTGAAGTTAAGTAATACTAGGCGTGGTCAGGAAATAGATGGGTGGTATTTTTGTTTATTTATTATTCAGATCTAAAAGTTACTGAATCGTACAAAAATAATAATAGAGCAAAACCAAGTCCTGAAAAATCTTGTTTATCAAAGTTCGCTTTGGCCGGGACGGTGGTGTCAGTGCAGCTATGGGACTGAGTAGGGGCCAACCCATAATATTTTAACATTTATATTTTAACATTGCAGAAAAAAAACCTTTACGAATACAATTTGAATGGTTGCTTCCAGGCGCTACACCACAGTCAAACAATGGAGGGGTGCTCAGCGCCGCTAGTAGTGAAATTCGCGGACACGCAAAAAGAGAAGGAGCAGAAGAAGTTCCAGGCGATGCAGGCCAGTCTCTGGGGGCTGACGACCCCGGTCACTCCCGCCGCGTACCTGGCGTCCGAGGCGGCGCTCTCGCCGGCCACGCAACTGCAACTGTTGCAGCAACTGCAGGCGGTTGGACTGCAACAGCAGCTGCTACAAGGCCAGGGCTCCACGTTATTACAAGGTGAGACTAACTCCCGAATACTCAAACGCATCTCAGAGTTGGGCACGTCTCAAGTGACGAGTTTTTGACAGATTTTCATCAGAAGCTGTCAAAAAACCGTGACTTGAGACGTGCTCAACTCTGAGTCGCGTTTGAGTATATAGGGGTAAGGCCTTTTACCATCTATAGTAGATGATTTATACAGCGTCAGCAGACAACTTTTACCTTCACAAACGGGACGCTGTAGTGCGGGACGAATTAAGATGAAGTAGGCTTGCCCAGCACCTATTCCATTCTCTCAGCTTAGTCGGCCTTGTCCACAGGAAAGATATGGTCAATACGTGCGGAGCTGGCTAAGCCGCGGGTTTTTTCAGGAGGTTTTCCTTCACCGTTTGGGAGTACTGGTATAGCGCACAGAAAAATCTATTGGTACACGACCGGGTTTGAACCCACGACCTTAGGATCGGAAGGCGGGGTCACTACCAACTAGACCACCAGTGCTCTCAGACAGGTGAGACTTGAGTGCCATCAAAGCTTATCCGATCTGGGGGATCTTTATCCGCTATAACCAAACGAAACTTGACAGTTCGTAACTTTCACTAGTCTTTGCAAATACAAAATTGTCTTACAATAGGTACAAACGTGCCCGCGTTTGCCCGCGTTACGTTTTGTTTGGTCATAGTGAATAAGGAGGCTGTCCTAGAAAATAGTAGATGTGCAAACAAGGTAAGAATGGAGAACGAAACGCGCGGTTTTGATCTTGCTTTATCCGATCTTGTCGGAAGGTGGTAGGTGTCAAAAACAAGCTTTCTTTTGTCTTCACTATCCGGCTTCGGTGATAGACATTGAAAACATGTGAAGATTCGCAGTATCGTGATAGAATAGCCGCAGGATCATAAAGAAAAACAAAACTAGGCGACTGTAGCTAAGAGAATGCATTCGTTACGGTTTATATAATTTTATTATTATTTAAGTACGCTACGTTAATAAACCTAATTACTATAATAATTAACATTCTATCAGGAATCTAAATATAATAAAATGTTACGTTACTGACAGACTGACAATCAACGGACAGCTGTTCTAGAAGCATGAAACTTTGAGGATGTATTCTATACTTTTAATGGTGTAGGTAAGCTGTGCACTAAGAAAGGATTTCCCGAAATTCATCTTCTAGAAGACACAGCGGGAAGATTAAGACGACCTCTGTGACGTGAACGGCGAATGCTCAGCTGAGACACAAGAGGCGCGGGTTCGATCTCCGCTAGAAATGCCCGCGGGAGAAATGTTTGTATGTTCTGCAAATACTTCTTCCGGGTCTGGGTGCTGTAGTATTATAAGTAGGTATGTATTTACAAAATAAATTATATAAGTATTCTGTCAGCCATCTGGTTCTCATAGTACAAGCTTTGCTTAGTTTGAAACTAGATGGCGCTGTGTAAAATGTCCACATATATTATTATATATTTTTTTTGTAAATACATACTTATAATACTACAACACCTAGACCCGGAAGAAATATTTGCAGAACATACAAACATTTCTCTCGTAAAGGGAATCGGGCCCGCGCCTCTTGCGTCTCAGCCGAGCACTCGCCCGCCACGCCACCGAGGTCGTTTGAGTTACTACGTAATTTTCACGCATGGTTTTCCTTGTCTGACAGCATACTGTTGAAGCGTAAACAATAGTAGTTAGTATTATGTAGGTAGGTAATGACCTTCCAGTTGACTTTTATGATTAATTAGCACTAAACAGTCTAATTTAACATGAAATTGTCCTTGCTTATTTTTAGCAACAGGCGAGTAATGTGTATTTTAATAGGTATTTTCTGAACATACCTATTTTAGGTGTTATCTGAAACGGTACCTAGGTATTGCAGTCTCATCATCATCATCATCATCTTCCTGCACTTATCTCGGTCTATGTGCTGTGATCATTGCATTGAAAAAAAAAAGGGTTGTCATTTCGAACATCTAGTTAATTAAATTAAAGGATATGAAATACAATGCATTTTATTCATTTAAGATATCATGTTTCATAGTAACATTTATTGCTTATGACCTAAACAATCGATATCCAAATAGAAATAATGTAAGTTTATTTTTCATAACGTCCGGGTAAAATTCCCGAGCTGAGTGGAAGTTTTTTTTACATGTTTAAATGTAGTTTTCCTTGTTACTAAAATCGATGATATGGTTCCTAAAAAAAGATCTTCGTATGATTGCAAACTTTAGGTTTAATTTCGAATTATGTTTATCCAAATAACCCTAACCCTACTCCTTCCTGTTTTTTTGTCCCGTTTTATATATTTTTGTTTTTTTCCGTCCGTTTAGGTGTTAACTATCAGGATATTGGTGCTTTCAATGGTGCAGGGCTGAGCGGGGGGGCGGTAGGTGAGCATATTTTAGACTTGCCTACTTTACTAGTTATATATTTTGGTTCAATGGGTCTACCAAAAAGGACCTACAATATTATTTTATCTGGCAACATCTTCATCTGTCATTGTCATAAAACGCTTTTAATCTTTTATGTCAATGACTTCTAAATTTACATGGTTCAATTTGGCCCACTGTACTCCATTGTTAATTTGATGTTAATTTTAAGTCTTATTGTAAGTTTGATTTCTGATTTTGTTTATCCGATAATCCCAATGTTGTGGTCTCATCTGCATGTAGGTATATATATATCTCACTATATCTACATACAGTTTACACAAGTTCTATGATGCAAGTCAATCTTTTGCCATGCCTACTAAAGAACGATGGATCGTTCATTGTCATGGCAACGTTATTTTTCTGTTAGAAGATGTATTGGAGCTTTTTGACAGATTATTACATTGAATGGTAATAAACGTATAAATTGAATGGTAATAATTTGTCGTGGATAGTAGATTTTATTAGTAGCCTGTGGTAGATTTTATATGGCATCTTTAGTAGGTTTTAGTAAAAGAAAATTTGACACTTGACGTTTCGAGACAACAAATACTGCAATGGCTACCATGCACATTGAGAAATTGGCTCTCTTTTAATTGTTAAAATAATGTAACCTGTAACAAATTAAACTAATATTATGTAGACACGGCATTTTATTCCATGAAAAGAATAACTATTCTAAACAAATGAGACAGCAACAATACCCTACTCCTTCCAATTAATTTCTCCTTTTTCTTTTTTGTTTTACATTTGGTTGTTTCTACCTAGGTGTTAACTATCAGGATATCGGTTTCAATGGCTCAGGGCTCAGCGGCGGCGCGGTGAGCGAACAGCTGGGGGGGCTGCTGGCACCGGTGTCGGTACAGAATCTTGCGGCGCTGGCGGCGATAGCGCAGCCGCCGGTGGTCACGCAAGCGCCTGCAGCCGCGCCGCAGCAGGCAGCGCCACAGCTTTGTAAGTATCTTCAGCTTGGCTTTAGATAATCTATGACCATGGCCAAAGGCCTGTGACTGTGCACAGGTGTTGCCATATGAATTGTCCCAGAATACTCCGTATTATCGTGATAGCATAGCCGTAGGGTTGGCGAGGTACCTAACGCCAATTGCGTCCTCAGCATCGCAAGACAGAGTAAATAATTCGCCCCAGAAACTGGCTACATATCACACCAATCGTCTAGTTAATGGCAAATTCGACCCTTCTAGACAATTTCTTAGCTTTTGCACAAAAGTTGGTTTTCATTTAGACAACAGATAACATAAGGAACAAAGTAATTTTGGTGAAAGCATCTAGACCGGAGGTACTAAATGTTCTAAAACCGCTGATAACAAAATGTTCTATTGTTAGGTAGGGCACCTTTTGTTCTAATTGGAATCCATTTTATACATGGTATTTGGAAAGGCATGAAAAGCTATTAAATCAGCTGTCAGCTGCTATCTTCATTGAACAGCCAGAACAGCAAATTCTCTTTAGATTTATCAGCAGACGATAATTGTACCAAATCCCTAATTGGAGCATTGGATTTGGAACAGATTGGAACATTCGAATCCCGAACATTGGTCCGTTCCGAACAAAACCCTGTAACGAACCGTTTTGTCCGCAAACTTTCCTATTTCAGGTTGGACTTAAAAAATGTTGCCATTTAAAAAAACGGTTAATTAACGATGAACATTTTTCACACTTCAGGTCTTCTCGGGAAGACGAACATCACAGGTAAAATTAAAAGCGAATGCAAAAGTGTGTGTTTAATCATTTTGTTTAAAGGAATGAATTAATTTTGTTTCTTAGGCTGTGATAAATGAGAGACGTGGCTTTAATATTTTAGGCTGGCAACTTTGCCAAGGTAGTGCATGCGCTTCTGTTAAATAAAAGTTTACCAATACTTTCGGCTGGTTGTAACATACCCTCTAAGACCGCTTAACCTAACTCCTTCGACATTGCTGTTTTGTATTGGTGAACTTGGGCTTTGGGAGATCTCTCAGGTCTTTTATCAATACTTATTCGATCTCACGATCTGTAGAAACAATAGATACTAAGTCATACCTAGGTATTGCGCTTAAATAATGATTATTACCTTTTAATTAGTAGATCAGTATTTATCTATGCACTGAGCATTTATCACAGAATGATAAATAGCTAAGAATAAAGACTGTTTTTATTTGTATATCAGTTTCATTCACAAGGTTTTTTTATTTCTTTTATTGCGTAGATATTATTACTTATTTCATAGATTCTGTTACAAGCATCAAATAATGGTAACCGATGATTGAAAGCCTACGAATTAGTAATACCTTCTTACTCGTAAATAGTACCTAGGCACTAATCGATATTCCATCGTCCTTCTAAGAAGCAGTTAGTAGGTATCGTCTATTGTTTTTGAATATGGTTCTGCTCGTATACGGCGATGGCGTGACACATTGTGATAGAAAACAATGTCGTTTCAAATTCAATACACGCTTCTCGACTTGCAGCTCGTAGATAATATTGAGGTCGATTCGTTTGAGTATAATGTGGTTTTACAGTTCAATTAGTCCTTTTGTATGTCGTCACAAAAACCTATTAACCTAGTCGTGATGGGATTCTTTTTTTGTTATTTGTTTGCTGTAACGGTTTATGCAGATGAAGGTTTTATATAATTATGGAAATGTCAAAGATCGTTTGCAGGCGACAAAAATTCAATTCAATTTGACAGCGCAACAGTTTTTTTTTCGCTCTTTTCGGGCAGGCTATTGAAGACCTTACCTACCTCTCGTCTTAAGGCCATCACAGAGTTAGCTATGCTATAATATTAATGTATGTGGTCACTCGAAGAATACCGTAGAAAATATACCGTAATATATCGTAATATGCCTTGCTATTAACGTTCATTTATTTTCTCTCTGCGTTAAAATTTCTGATAAGATCGAATACAAAAAAAGTGCACAATTTGACAACGCATCGAATCTTGCAAGGCTACCTCTAGTTGCTTTACGCCTCTACGATCGTAGCACTCGTAGAGGTTGTAAGTGCTACGCGCATAAAACATACGACTCACACATACATAATCATCACGCACGTATCCCTAATGGGGTGGGCAGAACCACAAGAAATCATAAGAAAAATTGCAGCTACTCCTAGTTCAAAGTCTCAAAATGGATATAGTGAACCATGGTGACAGGTGATCAGCCCATCGACCAACGCGCATCAGAAGGTCTGTTTCATAAAGTTTTCGTTCAAAGTTTAAAATGGCAAATAAGGATAAAACAGATACTAACTCTCAGTACCAAAGTAGCGCATTAAAGTTATAAGAGGAAGCTAATATACATAAAAAACGGGTCAAGTGCGAGTCGAATTTGCACACGAAAGGGTTCCGTACCATCGTACATGTACTTACATATATATTTCTTGTATGGTACCTATCCCATTTTTATTATGTAAAGCGACGATAGAAATACACACTGTGAAAATTTAAACTCTTAATAAGATAGAGCCCGCTAGAGACGGACGGACGGACGGGCGGACAGCGGTGGCTTTGTAACAGGGTCCCGTCGGCACCCTTCGGTTACGGAACCCTAAAATATTCGTTTGAACTTAAGTCACGTTTTACATCTCTCTTCGGAATACGAAATACTCTTAATAAAATTATACACACATTAGAACGTAGCCACGTCTCCTTCATTTATCACGAGCCTAAAAAGGTATACTTTCGAAGCAAACCTCAGTGCGTCGCGACAGAGCTTCTACGAAAATGTATGGAATTCTGATTCCGCAGTAAAATTGACGCGGCACTTGACGTCCGGCGAACGCTAGACGTTATTATACACTACATCAGTGAGATAAATACTGATGGATACCTCTTGTCGAAATAAAACGGCAAGGCTGGACGTTCAAGGCTTTTTTTTGTTTGTGACGCGCCGCATCGCATTTTTGCAATACAAAATTGTCATAATAAGTAAAAAGTAAAAATATTGTCATAATAGAATACGATAACACGGTGTTTCAACAAACTTGCCCGCGTTTGCCCGCGTCACATTTTGTTTGATCATCGTGAATAAGGGGGCAGTATAATATCAGACCAGTATTGTAACGTGTTTCAAACAGTTCAGACGTGAAATGAATACACAGGCAATAACTAAAGAATCGATACCGTGGTATTTTTGATCGTCGAATCTAGTGTACTGACAGATGTCAGTATTTAATACAGACTGTCAATCCGGAATTCAAAAATCTAGAAATCCGTGGTCAATACTGACATCGATCAATACACTAGTTTACACGATCAGTACCTAAATATCATGGTATTTGGTAAATACTGATGACCACATTATAAACTGAACGTCTAGTCTTCGCCTTACACACATTTTCGTTGTAAGTTTGACGCGGCCTCACAGACGCTTACTTCGAAAGCCTACCTTAAGGAAGCTTGGTTTTATTCTTTGTTCGCAACTGGTAGATTTCTTATGCCTGATGATGATGCTTCCAGCCTTTGTTTTTGAAACCGGCAAAAAAGCCAATTGTTTGTAAATAAATAGATGTTTGTTTTGAATGTTTCTGTGAAATGGAAATAACAGCTCGATTTAATTTTTTTTGGACGAAAGCGTTTTGTTTAGAAATTGCATCGATTGTTTTTTTTTTTTTTGTTAACTCGTTTTATTTGTTCATCGTATTTTATTTAATACGATTTTGCTTCACTAATAATAATAGTATATGTTTGTTTGGTTGATTTTATGTGGCAACAATTATATCGACTAAGTAGGTACATACATATTGATAAGTAGGTGATGTTTCTGGCTTTTCTCATACGTTACCTAGATGATAAAATAATGCATGAAATGCGACTAAATTAATATTTCTTAGTAATACCTACTGAAGTGTTTGTCTTAATTATTATTGTACGATTTTTACACTTGTTAATTTGCTTTTTAGTTAATCGTGCATAGAATTAACAATTTATCTCGTTTTTAAAAATATAAAGCTAAATGATGAAACAACTGAAGCTAAGTATGTTGTATAAAAACACATAACTCTGAAATACCTTACTCTTCTTAAGGCCTAAAGTTTAGGGCCACACGTACCTACCTAAGAGGTTCTAACTTGACTTTATATTCCTAAAAAGGTTTGTGACTTGAAAGAACTTACCAATATTCCTTATAAAAAAGTTATACTTATGTCCCATACGTAGGTCTCACAAAAGCCGTCGCACAATTTATATTCAGAGAGCTAACCACATGTTCCGTACATTACAGGGTCCACAGCAGAACCGCTAGGTTCCGCGTACGCCGCTCAGTTCGGCAGCGCGTTCGCCGCCGCGCCGCTCGGCTCGGTGCTCGGCTCGGCGGCAGCTGCGGCCGCAGGTAAACAAGTTGAAGGTACATATCACTTTTTAGTACCCCCCCACCCCGCATCCCGTGAATGACAGCTGTCAAAACCTCGTTATAATGTGTATCTCTTGTGTGATTTATTGAGTAACCCTAATTCTATCTATCTAGTCGTATCGCTAGTTCTTTCTAACCAGTGTAGCAAAAGGATTCAAATTGGCTCGTTTCGAGCACTTAACTGCAGTTCCAAAAAGAGCTACATCACTTTTGGATCATCTACAGATGACCCGGAATGAATTGCATTTCTTGCCAGGGACTAGACCGAGGGACAGCGGTAGACAACCTCCGTCATAAAGTACCAAAAACGGGTATAAAGTGAAAGAGCTTTGTAAGGCTCGCTAAAGGCAATGTTGCGTTATTATTTAAAATTGCCCCTGATAAAATAACTACCTGACATTTTGTTAAGTAAATGTTTTGAAAGCTGTCACTTAAGTGTTTGACCATTGTATTTGCAAAGGTTAAAAACTTTGATTCACAACTCATTGCTTGCGGAGGGTATTGACTGACACTGAAATGATTTGAATTGCGTCTACTTTCAGTTCCATCAATAAACAATCGTTCAGTTAGTGCCCTCTATAATCCTAAACCGATGTGAACGCAATTTTTTTAAAAGAGTTTTGATATCTCTTTTTATAAAATGGCGTCCGACGCAACCTTTCACCTCATCGTCCTATCCAAACTTTTGAGTTTTTATATTTTGTTGTACACAAGTAGTTAAAAAGCTTGAACTATGGTGCTGATGCTAAGACAATATTTTTCAATTCCAGGGCCGGAAGGTGGCAACTTGTTTATTTACCACCTCCCTCAGGAGTTCACTGACACGGACCTGGCGTCCACGTTCCTCCCATTCGGCCACGTGATCTCGGCCAAAGTGTTCATAGACAAACAGACGAACCTCTCCAAGTGTTTCGGGTTCGTCTCGTACGACAACGCCGCCTCAGCCCAGGCCGCCATACAAGCCATGAACGGCTTCCAAATAGGTACAAAGAGACTCAAAGTTCAATTGAAACGTTCTAAAGAACTATCTAGACCTTACTAGAAATTCCGTACGTTCCTAGTGAATTTAAAAAGTAAAAAATAAACTTGCAAAGAGGTTGTAAGAACGTTTGTTGTGATGTTTCGAGTGCACTTGAACTAAAACGTAGTCGGTAAGGTTCGTACGAAAGTCCACGTGCACAGTTGTTAACTAAGATTAAGATTAAGGTTTGTGTCAAAGGATTTCATCGTTTCCAAAGTATTCCCCAAATTGTTTAATTATTTCTATAATAACATTAAACTTTCGGTTAAGTTGTAGTCACGTTAAGGTTAAGTTTACATTTGTTCAAGGATTAATGCAGTTTTTCGTCACCAAAGAGCCGATACTTTTCAAATAGTGACAATGTCTTAAAAGCTCCAAAGTTGTCAGGTGCAAATGTAGTAACCACACAAGTATTGCTGTTTTAGGTAGGTTAGTTCAAGTTCTGAATCATATCTTATAAAAGTGTTTTGTTACAAGTTCTTAATTTTATGTTACCAATTAATAGTTAATTTTTAAAAGATACCTACTTATAATATTTTGATGTGGCCATTTTCAGTTAACAGTCAGTCTTTTTTGTTGAAATTAAGTGTTTAGAATAAAGATGATCTCAAAGTGATCAGTGTATTTATTGTTTACATTACTTGTTGTCAATGGTGTACTTAAACTTTGTGGGTTAACGTACTGTCTAAAAATTTTGTCCTAAGAGACGAGTAGACTTTTGAGGTTTTTATGAGAATTGCTCAAAGAATACCTACAACTACCTATACGATAACATATACAAACAAAACTTTTCCTAAGGTATAAAGGTAAGCAGTCTCAAAGTAAGCAGATATTTTCAATTTCTCCCGAAACAGGTGCGTAGAATAAAGTTACGCATGATATATTTACAACCGTAAAACGCAATAAGAAAGTGCAAAACATAAATGAATCGTAAAACGTGTGGGTAATTTGATCATCTTCTATTTAGGAGTGGCTTTTATGGGGTTGTAAATATGCCTTTCATCTCCTGATCTATAAACTCTACAGCTTATAGGAAAATGTGGTATCTCATAAAAATCTTAAATCTACAATTTTCACACTTATTGTGCTCGTTTGTGTATAATTTATTATTTCAATATTTTTACCAGTCAGATTCAATTTCACATCGAACATGGCCCTCGAGTCAGAAGGTTTTCTTTTCTTTAGTAATAAGTATTTAAATATCATAGTTAATATTTTCGTGTGTAAGTTTTGGTATTGTTTAATTCTTTTAAAAATTTATTGGAAAATATTCAAAGACACTCTTGGTCGCTATGGCACTTTTTCATAATAATTCTTTGATTTAGATCGACTTTGTTACGGAAAAAATAGTTATGTTGAAAATATGTCAAAGAAAAAAGTTCATAGCCGCTTTTTTGTGCTTAAAAATGGGCATGTAATCAACTTGCTTGTCAACTGATTTATTTTTTCTGTAACATTGTTGCTTATCTGATTTGCTGTAAGTCATTTATGTATGTACTATTTTCATATTTACTCATTTATTTGTAAAAAAAGTCCGCTCAATAACAGTTCTAAAAATGTGGTAAAATACTAACATAAATGTTTCTCATATTTGTAATTGTCATTTTCTTAACGACTTGTGCCAACGCGCTTGAAAACCAATCGAAACTATTGAAAATTAAGTTTATTTGTGTAAAAGAACTGATGTAGAATGCATCAATTTAAATATGAATTAAACTTAGTTCGAGTATTAAATGGTGGATTAAAATAGTTTTAATTTTTAGTCAATGTTTTTGGATGTCTCAAGAAAGACAATATCTAGACTGAATAAGTTTCCTCTTAGTTATTACAGATTAAAAAAAATGTAATGGTTTAACTTGTGATTCCTCTAGTAAGTTCATTTAGTGAATCTTGTGTAACACCTTTTTGTCTTTCAGTGTTTATTTTTTTCTCTTGTTACTTAAGATTATAAATTATTAATAAAGGTATGTACGTATTGTTAAAAAGACATTGGGAATATAAATGTAAATAAAACGGACAAAGCTATATCCTAGACACTGGAACGCAAAACGCCTCTTTACAATGTGTGATTTAGATAAAGATCAAAACAAATGTGAATAGAATTTTTTACCTACAATTTTCTAGGTATGTTAGACGGGTACCTCATTGTTGTTGTACAGGAATGTACCTTAATTTGTATGTTATAAGGCTGGTTTTTGAACATCACTATTGCTTTAAAGCTTATGAATTCTCACCAGCCATGTGAACAGAATTGTGACTTATTTGAAACCTGTGTGATATCGATAGTATCGCTAAACATCGATTCACACCTCGATGTATTTATGACCAAACAACATCTACTTATCATGAATTATTTAATTTACCAACACTTTACGATTAGTGCATTTGAGTTGACACTTGATGGCCAAGAAATTCACTGTTACTCTTAAAGTATGCCATAAAAGCTTTATTTATAGCTAAATTTTATAAGAAATACTAAATATATAAAAACTTTTTTTGGATACCAAGGTATTCAAATTTAATTTTTATTAGACCGCAAAATTTTTCGTCCTTCAAGTTTGAATTAAAAAAAAAGAATACTTATAACATTTCTTTGTATAGCTTCGATACGAAAGGGTCAATTATATATTTACAACATTGCATAATTAAGCATCTATTTATTTAGACGCGTTGTGTATTAAAATTATTTATAAAAAGTTTTTTGTGCTCCAACATAAAGTACCTTGCTTGACGGAGTCACGATCAAAACAGCATATCCATTAAAATATAACGCAAAAGTAATATTTTTTCACAAAATCAAGGCACCACGTCAGTAGTTATACAATTGGTATAAAGATAAAATTAAATTAATTATGTAAAGTACTGTTTTATACAACACCCGTTTTGTTGATATGAATGTAAATAAATGTCAAGTTAAAAAAAATCTTTTGGTTTTAATTTTGTGCAACCTATCTCAATATATAACATCTAGGTAACACAATTAGGCAGATTCGGCCGAGGATCTCAATCAAAAGGCGCAAATATGCAAACCCGACGTGGCTTATGTATTAAGCCTTTTTGGGATCGAGACCATAGGTCCGTGGGGCACGGGTACCCACCGCGTTTTCAAAATTCTTTCAGAGCGAAAAAAAACGAAGGCCTTTTACCATCTATAGTAGATGTATACATCGTCAGGAGGCAACTTTTACCTTCACAGACAGGACGCTGTGGTGCCCGGGACGAATTAAGATGGAGTAGGCTTGCTCAGCACCTATTCCATCGTCTCAGCTTAATCCACAGGAAAGACATGGTCAATACGTGCGGAGCTGACTAAGCCGCGGGTTTCCTCACGTTGTTTTCCTTCACCGTTTGAGAGAACTGGTATAGCGCACATAATTTTTTCGCACAGAAAAATGCATTGATACACGACCGGATTTGAACCCACGTCCTTAGGATCGGAAGACGGGGTCACTACCAACTAGACCACCAGTGCTCTCTTTCAGAGCGAAGCTATGCGCGCGCGATCCAAGAGCTGGTTCTTATTTGGCTCAGCGGATCAGTATTGCCATTCAGCGTGGCAATCCGGCCAGCCAGCGTCTTGTGTACGGTTCACGTCATGGCTTAACGACGTAAAAGCCGGGACCGATAATTTAACGTGCCCTCCGAAGCACGGAAGCGCTCAGCTCGTAATGTCGCTTGCGGTCACCCATCCCGATTGTGACCGCGCACAGCGTTGCTTAACTTCAACGATCAATCAAAAACGTCTAAGCAAGCTACGCCACGAGCGCTTCAATATTTATTACATTATTAATTACTATTATATAGGTACCTATTGCTACTGAATTCTTATATTCTTACAATATGTGGCTATACATCAGCCAAACTGGAGATATAATTGACGGCCTCGGTGGCGTGGCGGGCGATTGCTGGGTAGATACGCACGGGGCACGGGTTCGATTCCCGCTGCGGAAGAAATGTTTGCATGATCTGCAAATATTTCTTCCGGGTCTGGGTGTTGTGGTACCATGGTACTCGTAGTTTCTGATACCCACGACACAGGGAATGCTGTGGGGTCAGGACTGTGTATGTGACTGTTAGCTGTTATTTATTTATTTTATTTATATTATTTAACAAACCGTCGCGTATATTTCTTTATTACGATGAAATCACTTTAGTTTTAGATAAATAAACCTCACAACATAAGTTTTACACCTTAATTTATTAGTAGGTACAACTTAAAAGTTCCATAAACATAATAATGAAAAAGTTTTAGGTTGACGCATTGTATTCTTAATACGAGGCAGTTATTTCGAACCAGTATGGCGAAAGGATCTAAAGTACGCCTCAAAGGCTCTTGCACTACAAGTTTACAAAGTAAAACAAAGATAAAAATTACATTAATTTATTCACCTAAATATAATTATGACTAGTCATTCCCTAGCTTGACAATAGCCTCTCCATAGTCATTATCGTCTTCCTTAGTGTCAACATGTTCTTGCCGCGCCAACACGGGCTTGGCTGCTTTTATAAGGCCAGTTTCGTCTGCGAGCGGTAATATATCGCATATGAGAGGCGATTCTACGCCTAGGATGTAGTGGCAGGTTCTGAAAAGAAAAAAAAACAGTCAAGCGCGAGTCGAATTCGCGCGCGGATCTTCCGTACCATCGTACATGACATGAATATAAATAATGTTTCTTATACTGCCCTCCTAGTGAAGAACGCAGTAACTATTTCAAACATAAAAAAAATGTAAACATATTTTGATACGTGAGTGAGAACAGAATGTTGTATTTTGTTAGGCGATTCCGAATATGTATCTAACTATTTTTCTGACAAAAATGCCAGTTACTGCGTTTTTCACTAGGAGTGGATATGGGGCCCCCCTTTTATTATTTTTCATTATTATTAACTCATTAGAATAGAAGAGAATAAAATAGAATATCTTTATTGTCATAGGATGAGACACATTTATAGCAAAATAACTTCAATCAGTAGGTAGTTATCTACCTACTGATTGAAGTTATTTTGCTAAGTTATTACAGGTCAGTACAGATTTAAGTTAACACAGAACACAGTAGAATAGAAACAGGAATTATTAGAAATTATTGTACTTATAGATTGGATTTTGACTTAAATAAATATTTTAAATATAAAGATGTACTAAGGTAAATATGGGTATGGATTAATTTGGCATGTGCAGAATTAGATAAATGGTGTTATAATCGGTGGATAAAAATTCTTTGACACTGTATAAGGATTTACCTATAAGGAGTTTATTTTAGGTCCTTATGTCATACAATTAAAAAAAAACATTAAAAATTACAAATATTTTCACACATTACAAATAATAAATTCATCACAATAAAAATAAAATTAAATAAACAAAATTAAAATTAAAGACCTAACCTAATACCTAACTATAATCCTTTACGAAAACCCTAATTATTGTTGTTATAGCGGCAATAGAAATACACACTCTGTGAAAATTTCAACTACCTATTACGGCTCATGAGCCTGCTGATAGACAGACAGACGGACGGACGGACGGACGGACGGACGGACGGACAGCGGAAGCTTAGTCACTGGGTCCCGTTGACACCCTTCGGGTACGTAAACCTAAAAAAGGAGTGGTTTTAAAATCGTTTATTACGACAGTGAAACATAATGTAAGAGTTAGGTCTGTGTATGTGTATAAAAACCTCGATGGCGTGGCGGACGAGTGCTCGGCTGAGACGCAAGAGGCGCAGGTTCGATTCCTGCTGCGGGAGAAATGTTTGCATGATCTGCAAATATTTCCTCCACGGTCAATACGTGCGGAGCTGACTAAGCCGCGGGTTTCCTCATGATGTTTTCCTTCACCGCTTGAGAGTACTGGTATAGCGCACAAAAATTTTTCGCACAGAAAAATCCATTGGTACACGAATTGAACCCACAACCTTAGGATCGGAAGGCGAGGCCAATCCCAACTAGACCACCGGTGCTCTCAATAGCTGCGAGTAGAAATACGTGATGGAATTATCAAGTAATACAGCTCACCTAGGTTCTAGCAGGTAGAGCGACACTTGTGCGGGGCTAGAAGAGTTCTCCAAGCACTTCAGTTTGACCTCAGTCTGTCGCGGCTTGCCGGTCTTGTCGCAGATGTCGCCGTTCGAGTAGAAGTGAGACACCGAAGTACGTTGACCTGTAATAATACAACATTACTGAAACCAAAAAATATAAATAAATATTTGAGGACAGCTTTGCTTAGTTTGGGGCTAGATGGCGCTGTATGAAAAGTCTACAAATCTTACTTATCTTACTTATATTATAAATGCGAAAGTTTGTGAGTTTGGATGTTTGGATGTTTGGATGTTTGTGCCTCAATCACGCCTAAACGGCTGAACGGATTTGAATGAAACTTGGAATATACATAGTACATGTACTGAATTAACATATAGGCTATTTTTTATTCGGATACCACGCGAGCGAAGCCGCGGGCGGCAGCTAGTATTTATATATTTTCACGCCCGTTGGGGTGGGCAGAGCCATAGTCAATTGCAACCACTCCTGATTCAAATTTCAAGAAAGTTCAAACCATCAAAATAATCATCATTATAACGGTCTGATTATGAAACAGGGTAGAGGATTTTTATCCTAGAAAACAAAAGTGCTGCCATCTACAATTGTTTAAATAATATTTTGTCACTCACCAACAGGTTTAGGTGCCTTCCCTTTATTCTCGTTGATCCAGTCCAAATGCGCCTGTTGGTCGAATTTTCCCAAAAGGAGGGTAGTTTTATCTCCCGCGCGGTCCACATGATATTGCACCACGTGTTTGCCGTAACAGAACTCGTATTTCCACCACCCTGTGCCCTGAAATAATATTAATTATTAATATTTATTTATTGAACAAAATCCACAGCTCTTAAAGTTTAAATATTCATATCTTACAGATTTAACATAAAGCCAATAACGGATTTACATTTTATGGATATAACTAGTAAGAAAATTATTCTAAAACAACAAGGATTTTTCTGCAATCAACGCACAGACCATACCACTGAAGCTAGAAAACTGAAATTTGGAAGTTAGCTGCCTTTTATAGCAAAACTACCCGCGAAAGTCCAAAAGTTCGTATGGAACTTTCGGATACTTTAAATAAAAAATAAATGGACATGGAGAATGGTCGTCGAGTCATTTATTCAAACTTTCGCATTAACAATAATATAATAAATAACCTTCCCACGGCTTCGCTCGCATAGTAGGTACTCAGATAAAATGCTAACATTATACTACTCTACAGCCTATAAACAATCTCTATACAAAAAAAGTCGATCTTTTGCTCCGTTGTCGCTGCGTGAAAGAAGGACAAACCAACAAACGTACACGCTTTTGCATTTATAATATTAGTACTACTCCTAGTCTGGCTCCAGTGTGGTGAAACGAATATAATATTCATAGGAAAATATCTTTATTTCAGACATCATAAGAAAAGTAAAAGATTGTAAATACTTAATCTAAGGCCCATAGATTTAACTAAAAAGTACGATTAGATTGGCTAGTGTTAATAAAACCGGTCACGTGCGAGTCGAATTTGCACACGAAGGGTTCCGTACCATCAAGTAAAAAAATGCAAAATTAAACTCATCGCTTCTATGAAGACCCCTAAATTTTTAGTTTTATCCTAAGATGTTTTTGTATATATAATTAATGATTTGTACTAATACAAATCATTAATTATATATACAAAAACACTACAAAAAAATGTGCAAAAAGTCACTCGACCCATCCAATTACTGACCGAGCCTAGTGTTGCTTAACTCTACTTATTACGGTTCATGGGATACAGCCCGCTGACATACAGACGGAAGGACAGCGGGGTCGTAGTAATAGGTCCCGTTGGCACCATTCGGATTGTACAGTACAAGCAACCGTGCAACTTCTGGGGTCAGCAGAAAGACGCTGACCACGCGACCCAGTTTCAATCATTACCAACATTTCATTTTATTCAATTTATCAGTTAAGATCAGTTCGCATTCGGCCACCAAGGGCGCGCGTTCTCGTCATCATCATTAACAGCCCATTCATCAACCGTTTGTAATATAATTAATTATTGCTCTACAAACGCGTTATCATTTATCAATCTAGTTGTACTGGTTAACAGGACACCGTACACGGATAAAGACCCCTAAAAAGCTACTCACTCCATTGAGACAGTTCTCTCCGTTAAGGAAGGCTCGAACAGGCGAGTCGTCCATGACGGGTGGCAGGCTCTTGTCCGCCAACTGCGGCTGCGCACCCTCGGTTATAACTTCGTCATCGTTCAACGGATGGAGCTCGAACTTCAAATGGGTCTCGCCATCCTGAAAGTATATTTAACTAGCTGTAACTCGCCAAGTATTTTTTTAGTGTATTACCTTAATGTTTTATAGTGATGTGTTTTTATGATTACTGATATTATAAATGCGATATCGAGTGCTCCTGACATGATGCATATCGAACGATTTATCATGGATTTTATCGACAGTGACTTCTTGAGAATACGGAAGTTTCAATTCATTCGATATTTTGACAGCTTTGGCGGTATTTATCAACCGTGATCATATTATCTGGTATCTGACGAGTTCGGTGGCGTGGCGGGCGAGTGCTCGGCTGAGACGCAAGAGGCGCGGGTTCGATTCCCGTTACGGGAGATGTTTGTATGTTCTGCAAATATTTATTCCGTGTCTGGGCGTTGTAGTATTATGTATTAAAAGTATGTACCTATTTACAAAAAAAAGTATATAAGTATTCTATCAGCCATCTGGTGCCCGTAGTACAAGCTTTGCTTAGTTTGGGGCTAGATAGCGCTGTGTGAAATGTCCACAAATATTTATTTAGGTATTTTTATCTAATTCCCGAGAATTGGAAACATTGATAAACCTTGAATCACGGCAAACAAACGACGATCTTTTTTATGGAAAACTGAAAATATATTTTCTTGGCTGTTTAGTTCTTGAATACGATCTAGAGTATAATTATACTTACTAAACGATTATGAGCGTTAATACAAACTTATTAAGCTTCAAAATAAATAAACAAAACAAATTACCTTCTCAATTTTCTCAACTTTCAAGACAGCTAGCACATCCTTAGGTTCTTGTTCCTGAACATGCCAAAATGTTATACAAGCAACTACAAAATAAACAAAATAAATCTACAGAAACCATCGCTAACAAGGTAGTCAGCGGCACGTCCATTACGTTTTATACAGGCAACTACAGAAGTTTGTCAACTGTAAGGTTTTCTAGTCAGTTTTTTTTTACCAAGTTGACGAGGTACATGGCCAATTGTTTTTATAATCTATTTTACAAAATCAATTACTTTGGTCAACGCAAAATCACAGACTAGTCTAATGAGCCTAATGGTATTTTGATATTTACATAAATTCAAATACAGAAAAACAAATAAATTACTAAAATGAAGTACTTAGTGAAATCACTATGATTAATAATAATAACAAACTGTATTAGAATGTTAGTGATCAAATTAGCTATCTTTTAACTGGCAAAATATCAAATCTTACTTATGCCCGATTCCTATATTAAACTAACAGATGCCCATAAACAGTATGTAGCTTCTTCCCGCGGCTTCGATCGCGAGGTAACCCGAATAACCAGATACTACTAAACGATATAGATTTTATAGTATGCCTTAAAGGCTCCTTTAGTGCACTTGAGACATGTTTCCGAACTTTTAGGTTCTACAACATGCCGGTTTCCTCAAGATGTTTTCCTTCCTCGTTTGAAAGTATGTACTCGTAATTTTTTCGAATTAAAAAATCTATTGGTACACGACCCACGACCTAAGGATCGGAAGGCGGCACCGCTACCACTAGACCACCAGTGCTCTCAACAATAACCAATAACAATGTGTTATACCTGTACAATAGGGAAGAGAAAACCCGCATTATGACACAAAATTCCGTGAGTATTCTAAAGACATTTTTCAAAGTTTCATGGAAATCGTTCTAGCCTTTATGGTATGATTAAAACACTAACATCATCACATACTTTCTAATTAAATAATTTTAGCAGGATTCGTATGGTAATCTACATATGGCCATCCAATAGCTTAATATAGAAA
Organism: Scotopteryx bipunctaria; assembly: GCA_949320045.1. Classification (NCBI taxonomy): domain Eukaryota; kingdom Metazoa; phylum Arthropoda; class Insecta; order Lepidoptera; family Geometridae; genus Scotopteryx; species Scotopteryx bipunctaria. The sequence continues at coordinate 2,139,679 of OX439450.1, read as the reverse complement.
CTGGGCTTTAAGGGGCTAATACCTACATTAAGTCGTATAGTCTGATGGTGGAACCGCAGGCTATCGACTTCACTCTTAAGCAGGTTTCTTGGTTTCCTCGGAGCTTCTTCCAAGGGAAAGCAGTCTATTACATTCTCTCCAGCCTCCTTAGTCCTGTGTAAAGATAAAATAAATAAATAAGTAATAAATGTTTGCGGACTTTTCACATAGCACCATCTACGTGAAATGTCCACAAATATTTATTTATAACGAGCTGAGCGCTTCTGTACTTCGGAGGACACATTCAATTGTCACTCTCGGCCCTTTAGTCGTTAAGCCATCACGGAGGCTTTAAGGCGGCCTAAAAACTCCGTCACAAGAGTTGGCCGTTAGCTCATACAAGCTCACTTACTTGAATAGCGGGTGCTCACACAGCAGCGGAGAGAGTATAATGATCTCGTACTCGCAGGTGGAAGTCTCCTTGAAGGAGTACACGTCGTGCTTGCCGTGCACGAAGCACACGTACCGGACGCGCGTCAGGCGGGGCTTCCCGCTTAAGTCGCAAATTGTACCTGCCATAAAATAATTTTTTAACACCCGACAAACAGTTATGGAACAGGTGAGTGAGGGGTGACCCTAAGATGTTTTTATCTAGGCCATCGGTTTTTGGAAAATAGAGAATTTTACTTTTATAGCAACGTCATACCATCATCCATAGCCATTTCCACATAGGGCACAGAATTGCCGTCCACTTTTACAGTCTTCAAAGCCTCTTTAGACTTGTATATTTCCTTCAGCTCTTCCTCGAGTTTCAGCTGCCTTTCAGCACTCCAGTGGCCAAGGAAATACTGCTGCATGTTTGATTGTTTGCCTGGAATTAGAACAAAAGTCATGCAAATATCATCATAGATCTAGACTTGAGTGATCAACAAAGGAATAGGGGATGGTTATTTATGCACAGGTAAGAAAAAGGTCAGCTCTTAAGATTCATGCAGTATTGCTACTAGGAAAGTCCTAATTAGTCCTAATTAATTGTATTGTATATATACTAGGAAACTGTATGGAGAAGTTAGAAACATAGATGTATCAAAAGATATGAATATCTTTTAGATCTAACCATCCTTTAGACCTAAAAGGTATGTCCTTATGGTCTGCTCAATCAGTTGAGCCAGTTTTAAAGTAGTATATGACTCTGCTTTTTTATATCAAAGTGACTGGATCGAAGGTCTCGGCAGAATAACAGTGCTGACCTGTCATATGATAGGGAAGCAAAACGCTGAGTCAAGATCTTTTTGCAGCTGTAGCATATAGCACTGTTAGGAAGGTAAGTATAATATTATTGTTTTTTTAAGGTTTTTAAATGACATTTTTTCTTTTCACTTCATACTCTTTATTGTTTCTTCTTCTTTTGTTATTGATGTGCATGTGTGCTTATGCAGCGAATAAAAGAGTGTATGTCTATGTTTCTAATCAATCTGTTGTTTTGGCACACTACTATGTTAGTAACTATCAATGTTAAACAGTTAGTCAAAAACACCTAGACCCGGAACAAATATTTGCAGAATATGCAAACATTTCTTCCGCAGCGGGAATCAAACCTGCGCCTCTTGCGTCTCTGCCGAGGCCCGTCATACTTGGCTACAGAATACTTGGCTATACAGGCAAAGATAACAAATACACACCCTCCCTTTCTTCATGGTACTGTCTGATGTATCTCCCATGGCACACCTCATAGCTCCAATAGCTCTCTAGTCTATATGAGCATATCTTCTGAGCGAACAGAGGCTTCAGCAGATGCAATGGTGAGGGGCCATCATAATCCTCAATATTCTTCGTCTCTTCCACTGTGATAACAGGTATGTGGCACTCGTACGACTCTTTATTTGTAGTAGTCACTTTTAGGATATCATTCTTCTGTAAATATTAAAACAATGATTGAGAGTAGGTACAATACGAAAAGCATGAATTCTTAGGGAGGAATTACTTTTAAAATTGAGATAGGTACCTAGTTGCAGTATATAGTATAGTAGTGGCCAACTCTTATGATGGAGTTTTTAGGCCGCCTAAAGGCCTCCGTCATGGCTTAACGTTAAAAGCTATGTATAGTGGGGAGACTATGATATAAGATCTAAGAATAATTTTGGAGGTTTAAATGAATAAGGTAATTCATAAAAGCTTCTTTTACCTGTGGTTGTGACTCCTTAGCTTCTCCTTCGACTATGTGTTCAAGATTTTCAGGATTCCCAGGCCAATTTATGCCGAAAAGTATGGAATCATCAAATCCTTTGAAATCATGTTCAATACAATAAATAAATCCAATGGTACTTAAAACTAAACATGAAAAATATTGCATTTTATTAAATTACACTAATAACACATTCCAGTAGGAAAAACCAAGGAAAACTTTAAATGCGCTTTTCGCTCGTCCGTCCACAACCACCACGTTAAAATACTGTCAAATTAAGAAATGCCTAACTTTTTATCCACTTTCATTCACATCATGTTCACACAGACTTACTGGTATTCTAAACATCGAGTTGGAAATCTGTCATTTGTCAGTAGAAAAATGTGTTTACAAAGGCAGTTCGGATTGGTTTTTCCTGTGTCAAGCTAAATAATTATTGATATGATAATACGTTTTATTGCCGTGTGTATCTACGTAGGTACATATTATTGATACTTAAAGTTCAATAAATTACTTTAGTTATTTTTTTTATTGATATGTGCAATATTCTCTCTTGCCTCAATGTACCTACCTAATTCTAAATGAAACGCCTTGGTAATACTGTTGTAATGTTACTTCTTTTCTGATTAAATGACTTGACTTGATTTGGTGACTGAACCAAGAACCACGGTCAAGTTTTTGAAAGATAATATAAGAAATAAGAGTTTTCACTTCACAAATAGGTACATACAGGTACATACTTAAAATCGTAACGTCTGCCACAGACAATTTCCACAGGTTTCTTTCTTGGGAGAATAAATCTGAGGTTTCTTTTGTTCTTAAAATTGGGTTGACTGGCGACTGATGATGGATTCGCAGAACAGATGTAATCTCAAAAAACCTCTGACAATTTTGGCAATTTTGCCTTTTTTGTCTGTGATATGTTAATGTTATGATGTCACTGTCATTTGGACTTTAGAAACAAAAAAATGGCGTTTAGTTTTCCTGCTTTTTCCTACATTATTGCGCTAATTGTAGACGCTTTTCTCATATTTTTCTCAATATTTCATGTCATAGCTTTCGACGAGCTCAAAACAGACTACAAAAATCCTATAGATCAATGTAACAGCCTGAATCCAGTAAGTCTTCAAACATAACCTTGCACTGAACTTTGTGTACCTGGGTTACCTAGGTATTGTTTTCGGTATAACCTGTGTAACCTGTTTGTTTACTTTTCCAGTTAGTATTACCAGAGTACCTGCTACATTTACTCATCAATGTCTTGTTCCTCTTGTCCGGAGAATGGATCTCCTTGCTAATAAACATTCCATTGATCCTGTACCACATTCACAGGTGAGAAATAGTGGTTCAATCTTCTGTACCTATATTATTTAACTTTTACTGTGTTTTTAAATCAAACATCCCACATGGACGTGATAAAATATTGACAATTAGGAACACAAACACAACAGGAAATTCCTACAAGGTAAACCTAAAATAGAGGTACCTAACCTACCTATTTAAGAAAATGAACCTAAGAATAAAAGTAAAGTATTGATGTCCAAACATAGTGCATGTTAGAATAATCTGGATTGTTTTCAAATTGTATTCAAATAAGAAACTTATTACCAGGCACTAAGGAGTATTCTTGTATGATATAACCTCAACCCCATTCCTAATTGAAGACTCATTTTTTTTTTAGATACTACACTAGGCCAGTGATGTCAGGGCCGGGACTATATGACCCGACCAGCATAATGAATTCCGATGTGTTGACCACGTGCCAACGAGAGGGGTGGATCAAACTAGCATTCTATTTACTATCATTCTTTATGTATCTGTATGGGTGAGTATATTATTTGTTTGTGCGCTATACCAGTACTCTCAAACGGTAAAAGAAAACATTGTGAGGAAACCCGCGGCTTAGCTCCGCACATATTGACCATGTCTTTCCTGTGGACAAGGCCGACTAAGCTGAGAGGATGGAATAGGTGCTGGGCAAGCCTACTCCATCTTAATTCGTCCTGGGCACTACAGCGTTCCGTCTGTGAAGGTAAAGTTGCCTCCTGATGCTGTATAAATCATCTAGAGATGGTAAAAGGCCTTAGTTTTTTTATGTTGATATAATATTTCTTTTCGTTTCAGCATGATTTCGGTGTTGATTGCCGCATGAGACCACATCTTTTTGTCATCAATATATTTACTTTGATAAGTTATAATTTATTGTTAGAGTTTTGGTTGTAAATGTAAGATGTATTAGCGAACAAAGTGAAGTGTCTGTTTAATATGTAAATTCAGTATTTTTGGGTACCTTACTAATAAAATTTCATTTCTATTGTAACAATAAAATTAGTTTTTTACTTACATGAATCATTGATAGTCCTATTTGTTTAATTTATTAAGAAAATGATGGCCAGACAATAGGGGTTGGTACTAAAGGTACCTATGTAGGTACTACCTACTATAAAAAATGTACACATTAAGTTTAACCATTTTATCTATACTAATATTATAAAGAGGAAAGATTTTTTTGTTTGTTTGTTTGTAACGTAGGCTCTGAAACTACTGGACCGATTATAAAAATTCTTTCACCAATAGAAATCTACATATACATATACATTATCAGGGTCCAGTATAGGCTATAATAAATTTTCAAAAAAATTAGGGATCTGTAAGAAAATTGCAATATTGTAACCTAAGGTAGAAAACCCAAAATAGTTTTTGGCGTGCGCTGCGGAAACTATTGATTATAGAACAAAATAATGTACGAAGTCGCGGACAACAGCTAGTGAATAAATATACTAATAATTTGACAACCTCGGTGGCTTGGCGGGCGAGTGCTCGACTGAGACGCAAGAGGCGCGGGTTCGATTCCCGCTGCGGGAGGAATGTTTGTATGTTCAGCAAAATATTTCTTCCGGGTCTGGGTGTTTCAATACAATGTATTATAAGTAGGTAGGTATGTATTTACAAAAAAAAGTATATAATCAGCCATCCGGTTAACATAGTACAAGCTTTGCTTAGTTTGGGGGTAGATGGCGCTGTGTGAAATGTCCACAAATATTTATTTAATAATAATAATAAACCCGTACATACCTATCAAAGAAATTACCTATAGGTACTAAAATAAAAAACGACCATTCACTTACTAGGTAGGTAATAGTAGGTATCTCTCTAACTAAAAGGAATAATCTGTTAGTAGGCATAACTGTAAGTTCCGTTTTAAATTGTCGGTATAAAAACAGTTCTGGATTTTTTGCTAAATCTTGCGAATCAATTTAGGTACAAACCGTATTAAATCTCCGTTCAACCTACCGTTTTAATAGATAGCTTGAGTATTGGGCGCAGAGTAGGTAGGTACCCACAAAAATGGTGTTTTCTCTTGAACTTTTGGAGCTTTGGCTTGCATTGTACAAATACAAAATAGTTTATTTTGGAACAAATACATATTACATGCACGAGTTCCTAGATAACTTAAGTATACGATGATACCTGCAGTAGTTAAAAACTGTGTCGCAACTATCAACTCCCACCTCCAAGACCAATTGTGGCTAAAAATACCTAATGGCAAACTTTAGTACCTACCTAAGCGTTAAAACTTTTAGGATAGGTTCACGGTTCATCTTACATGTTGCCATAATAATGTGATCTTCGTAATCTTATTTCCAATTGCTTTGGTAGGTACCTAGGTGCTTTTGCATTATACATTAAATTGTTTGTTTAGGTACCTAGATAACTTTATTTTCTTTTTACTGTTTTTCGTACCACTTTCTCTCGTCTCAATTCCGACAGTAGGTACAATTAGGCCTAGGTACAATTTTATACAATGGTAGGCGACTTCGACATCGCATTGGCATTCTTTTCTGATTTTATAAAATCACCGGCTAATCCTTCCTTATTACTTTTCACCTACAACAAATAAACTTGGCAGAAGTTCAATTTGTTGTGTACCTAATGAAAATGTAGGTCGTTATGAAGTGGTTAAAAAAAATGGTCTTGTCGAAAGTTATAATTTTTACCTATATAAATAAACTATAATCTCCAAAACCACCTTGATCATCGTTTATCACGAAACCTTGTCCTTAGCAAACGATCCCTCACCCTAACGTTGACGTTGTTTATAAATCACATAACTGACGCTCTGAAAATAGCGACAATGCGATCAGGCATCGGGCAGTCGCGGGCGAGTGATATTACCCGCATCAGTGTTCCAGCCGCGGCGGTGTAAGGCAGAGCTCTCGCGATGCTCTCCTTCTTAACGATATATTTCGCGGCAATCGTGCTCGCACAAAATGCGGAATCTGCACGCGTCCTCGGCCTCTTCCCTCACACTGGGAAAAGCCATCAGATGGTCTTCGACCCACTGCTCCGCAGACTGGCGGAAAGAGGACACCATGTCACCGTCGTATCGCACTTCCCGGTCAACAATCCACCGGCAAACTATACTGATGTCAGTTTAGAAGGCATCGCTGGCCTGGGAGTAGAAACCGTTGATCTTGCCTACTTTGAAAGGCCAAACAATGTGTTCAAATATTTAGGCCTGGATAAAATTCTAAAACAAATTTTTGAATTCCAACCTCTTGCTGACATGGCTCTAGAAATCTGTTCGAAGCTGGTAAACTTCGCTCCTCTTATTGAAGCTTTGAAGAAGGAGTATGATGTGATTTTAGTAGAACAGTTTAACAGTGATTGCATGTTGGGATTGGCACATGTGTACGGTGTGAAAGCGCCTAAGATTGCAGTAATGTCCAGTAATTTGATGCATTGGTCTCCAGACCGTATCGGCGTATCATATAACCCATCGCACGTGCCGATAGTGAGCGCCGATTACACGGAGAAGATGACATTCGCACAAAGACTTGAAAACACCATAATTAATCAATATTACAAATGGTGGTACCGGTATGCAATACAGCTGAAAGAAGAAGCTTTAATTGAGAAGCACTTTGGTTTGCAAATTCCGGATTTGCAAGATCTGGGGAAGAACATAACGATGATGCTAGTTAACGCGTTCCACAGTTTGAATGGCGCGCGTCCATTGCTGCCGGGTATCGTGGAAGTGGGCGGGATGCATTTAGATCACAACAGGAAGCCTATACCGCCAGTAAGTAGATTCACGTTATTGTAACCAATCTTAACCTATCGTTAAATTGATAATATTGTTATATTGATCACCTGTTGTGCTATTTCATGAAGGAAAATAATTTTATTATGAAGCCCATTCAATTACCCAGTAGGCTCAAAACAGCATAAATTCGATTGATAAAAACCACCGATACTTTGAACATTGGACACTCATTCATTCTTCAATAATGTACGTTTACCTACTAATTATTTATGCGCATACTCTTCGGGTCGACTGCCCATAACCAAGACAAGAACCTATTGAAATTATAAGTAACTGAGAAACGATCAAGTTCGATAATAGTGTAAAATTTCTAGGAGTGCGTATTGACCAATTGCTAAAATGGAAAACAGAATTACAGTCAATTGAAAATATATTATACTTACTATTAGTTCCGCATGCTACGCCTTTTGAAGCTCGAGAGTGAGGTGTAGTAGATCTTGCACAACTTAAAATCGTTTACCATGCTCTGGTGGAGTCAAAACTCCGATACCTATACATTTCTGGGGCAACAGCTATGCTTATAATGGGTTAGAAGCTTTAGGCTACATCTTGGTTTAACTAGATAGCAGTAATGACTAGATCGCTTTCTGACTAAATCCCGATAAGACTACATCGCTTTAAATTAGGACAAAAAGCTATCCGACTATATTTATACATATACGTACGACCTGTTATCAGATTGATTTGATATCGTACAATGGTATCAAAAAGTGGCACTCAGTTCATACTTACACTCCAGGAGCATTCGTAATTTATGAACCATTGCAAGAATTCCACTTTGGGAATCATGTACCTAGAGAACATTTTAAGACTCTAACCCTCGAATACTCAAACGCGACTCAGAGTTGAGCACATCTCAACTCACGGTTTTTTGACATTTCCTGATGAAAATCTGTCAAAAAAAAATCGTCATTTGAGACGTGTTCAACTTTGAGATGCGTTTGAGTATTCGGGGGTTAAAATCCTCGCTGTTCTCTCGGTGTAATAATTAAATTTAAGCAATGTTATTTCTGAATCACTAAATCTAATCATGGCTTCATCACATCACAGGGAATCCTAGTGTGGGGTGTACCTATGTGACTGTTGGCTGTTGTTTTTTTTATATTTTTTATGGCTGTACAACTTCAGAAAACAAACAAACATGTCAGTGGATACTTAGGCAATAATTGGGCCTTGTTTTGAGCTGAAAACATAATTCGGTAAATAATAATAATAATAATAATAATAAACACTTTATTGCACACAAAACACAGAAAATAAATAAAGAAAAAAAAAAGAAAAAAAAAACAGTACAATGGGCGGCCTTATCGCTAAGAGCGATCTCTTCCAGGCAACCTTTGGATGGAGAGGATAGACAAAACAGAGCAGAAAGACGGCGGTGTACAAAAAGTTTAAAAATAAATAAATAAACATTAAATACTTACTTAAAATACCTATAAACTAGTATATAGAATTAATATAAATAATACAATATAAACAAATACATGAAAATAACTACTAATGAGTGCAGTGACCAGATAGTGATAAATAATGAAGATGGACTTTGACTTTAAATATACTAATGGATTTGGAAGAACGAATAGATACAGGTAAGGAGTTCCATAAGCGAACAGCTTGCACAGTGAAGGATTCACCGTACATGGCTGAGCTATGGATAGGAGTTGCGAGCTGTAAGGTATCGGAGGAGCGCAAATTCCGATCGTTGGCTTGGTGTAGGAAAACGAAACGCTCCTTTAGGTAACAAGGAGTGGAGGACAGGAAAAGGATATTATATAAAAGGGACAGGATATGTGCATTCCGGCGAAAACGAATTGGGAGCCACTTGAGCCTCATGCGAAATTCAGAGACATGGTCATATTTAAATAATCACTTACCAAGCAAACAATAAAAATCCCTCGTCGGGAAGAATCGGGGGGGCCGAATGTGGGGAGGGGGGGAGTAGAAATTGGGGGTTTTTGGGATTTTTTCCCCACTCACCATGACTCACCAAACATACCCCCCCCTCCCCGCATACATTATTTTCTTTCACCCATCTCGACTCCTTCTTGGAGAACAACCATGTCAGTGAGTCAGACAGTGGTAGTTTGGTTTTATAAAGCGTTATTTATAAACGGGGCTTCACGAACGTAGTCGCGGGGTACAGCTAGTTAATAATATTAATTAGTAATTATTACCTACCTAGAATTTGTGGTAGGTACTTATCTATACTAATATTATAAAGCTGCAGAGTTTGTTTGTTTGTTTGTTTGAACGCGCTAATCTCTGGAACTACTGGTCCGATTTGAATGATTCTTTCAGTGTTGGGTAGTCCATTTATCGAGGAAGGCTATAGGCTATGTTTTATTTTTTTTTCAAAATTAGGGATCCGTAATAAAATTGCTATACACAAGGTGTAAAATCGAAAACCTATTTTTGCGTGCGCTGCAAAAACTATTGACAATAGAACAAAATGATGTACTACGGGTTTGTAGATCCCATTAAGACCTACAAAAAAGTCCGCAAGAACATATATCTAGCTATCATGGTTTAATCACAATAACCGATTTTGTGTTCAAAATAATTATTAAATCGTCTGAAGAAAAAAAAAACTACGTTAAATATGTATCGTAATATTAATATTTATCGAAATTAAGCATTATGTTATCAAGAGTATTTATGTAGAAGTAAAATACTTTTTGTTTCATCTCAATCGGATATTTCGTTTAAAAGTTATCACGTGTTAAGAGTTAAGAGTTGGTACCTATTAATGAGTTATGGGCCATAGAGTTTTTTATCAACATAAAATCCTGTAATAATCTTTTTCGAAATATATTTGTTGATGATTGTAAGTATAAGATCTTTGAAGAGTATAATAAATACATTTCTAAAATAACTCTGCTAAGGAAATCCACGCGCGCTTGATGCAAGCAAGACGAGACGCTGGCGGCCGGCGCCGGCGCGGCGGCGGCGGGCGAGATGAGGAGGCCGCGCTTGCTGGCCGCCTGTGAGAAAAACGCGGGTGAAACCGCGGGGCACAGCTAGTTATTGAATACAGCTCGTTTGAGTCTACTTCATCCTCTACTCTTATTATCTGGGTTGACAGAGCTTTCTTTGCTCGCTGGCTAGTACCTACTTATTTCTAGGTCCGTTCTTTTTCATGCAGCACATCGACAGAGCTTACTCCGCTCGTCAATTACTTCGTGATAATGCTAGTGCTATTTATTGGGTACTATTTTATACAATGGTAGGTGACTCCGATACCTACTTAATGTACCATCGCATCGGCATTGTGTCCATCTCTTCTTTTCTGACTTTAAAAAATCATCGGGTAATCCTTCCTTATTACTTTTCACCTACAACAAAATAACTTGGCAGATGTTCAATTGTTATGTAGTGAAAATGTAGGTCGTTATGGAGAGGTTAAAAATAATAGTCTCGTCGAAAATTATTATTACATAGCTAATCTTAGGTTTTCAAATATTTTTGTAATTTATTCTTGGATTTTTCCAGTAATTTAAAAATCATATATAAAATTTGACTGATAATTAGAATCATTGTGATTTTAATTACCAGTTTTTATTTGTTTTCACTCGAAGTCATGAACAGAAATGAATAACTGTAGGCACTAGTCAGTCTTATAACAATGAAGTCAAGATGGCGGATTGTGCCTAGCACTTCGGCAGTCGATTCGATTATGAGCTGACATCGGAAACGGTTGTGGTTTAAAGTGTAATAAGGTGTATTATCTCTAAAATCACCTTGATCATAGTTTATCACGAAATCTTATCCTTAGCAAACGATTCCTCACCCTAACGTTGGCGTTGTCTATAAATCACGTACCTAACTCACGCTGAAAATAGCCAAAATACGATAAGGCATCGGGCAGTCGCGGGCGAATGATATAACCGGGATCAGTGTTTTAACCGCGGCGGTGTAAGGCAGAGCTCTCGCGATGCTCTCCTGCATATCGATATTTTTCACGGTGATCGTGCTCGCACAAAATGCGGAATCCGCACGCATCCTCGGCCTCTTCCCTCACACTGGGAAAAGCCATCAGATGGTCTACAACCCACTGCTCCGCAGATTGGCGGAAAGAGGGCATAATGTCACGGTCGTATCCCACTTCCCGGTCAACAATCCACCCGCAAACTATACTGATGTCAGTTTAGAAGGCATCACTGATCTGGGAGTAGAAACCATTGATCTTGTCTACTTTGAAACGCCAAACAATGTGCTCAAATATTTAAACCTGGACAAAATTCTAAAGCAAATTAGTGAATTCCAACGTCTTACTGACATGGCTCTAGAAATCTGTTCGAAGCTGGTAAACTTCGCTCCTCTTACTGAAGCTTTGAAGAAGGAGTATGATGTGATTTTAGTAGAACAGTTTAACAGTGATTGCATGTTGGGATTGGCACATGTGTACGGTGTGAAAGCGCCTAAGATTGCAATAATGTCCAGTAATTTGATGCAATGGTCTCCAGACCGTATCGGCGTATCCTATAACCCATCTCACGTGCCGATAGTGAGCGCCGATTACACGGAGAAAATGACATTCGCACAAAGACTTGAAAACACCATAATGAATCAATATTACAAATGGTGGTACCGGTATGCAATACAGCTGAAAGAAGAAGCTATAATTGAGAAGCACTTTGGGTTGCAAATTCCGGATTTGCAAGATCTGGGGAAGAACATAACGATGATGCTAGTTAACGCGTTCCACAGTTTGAATGGCGCGCGTCCATTGCTGCCGGGTATTGTGGAGGTGGGCGGGATGCATTTAGATCACAACAGGAAGCCTATACCGCCAGTAAGCAGATTCACGTTATTGTAACCAATCTTAACCTATAGTTAAGCTGATATAGTTATATTGACCTGACCAGTGACTCAGTGACAGCTATCTCATGAAGGAAAATAGTTTTATTATGAAGCCCAGTCGATTAGTAGGTTACTCAAAACAGCATAAATTCGCTTGATAAAAACAACCGATACTTTGAACATTGGACTTATGTACGTTTACGCGTTTATTTATGCGCATACTTTACTCACTACTCATTCTTACAGTGACAACAAATCTGCCCTCCTATATCTAAAACATCGCTAAGCCACAAAACCAAGTTTTGAGATATGAGCGAAAAACGCGGTAGTATAAATATATATTTTATCGTAGATAGCGCTGTTTTTGCTAGAGCTATTTCCTGAACTAAAAACGCTAGAAGAATGATTCTAAAAAAACAGATCGATAGAGAATTTTTTTCTAAGTAGAATGGCATCAAAAACTCAAAATCTACCCGCTGTGGCTTAGCGATGTTTTAAATATAGGAGGGCAGAAATAATCAGGGGACAATTAGGTACTTACCAACTTCTTGTTCAGATGATGGACAGCCGTTAAATTTTATAATCTCAGTCTCTTAATAGAAACAATTTCTTATTCTTATTAACGACCAGTACCTACCTTAGTTAGTAATAACTGTCCTATTAACTTTCCGATAACGTAGACTCTACGGTATCGGAAAGTTATTAGATTTTTGCTACCGATGTGACAGTTTCTCGTTGCTACTGGTGTAATAATAGAAGTTGTATAAAAGTCTCCTGAACATTTTTCTGAATCACTAAATCTAATCATGGCTACCTATACCAGCTTCAGAAAACAAACATAGCTGCGCCTTGTTTTGAGCTGAAAACATAATTCAGTACTTAAATCAGTTGACAATTGGCCAAGCAAACAATAAAAATGCATTCATCAAACGGAAATGTAATGCTTGTTTTGTATTGTGAAGTAGGTTGGGTAGTGTAGTTTATGGTAAAATGGTTTCCAAGAGTCGTACATACATACCTATCCATGAACTCGACTAGATCTTTATCATCGTCATAATTATTAGGTAGGTAAGGTACCTACTCGTACATGTCTTGTCTTTTATTTTTATATTTAGCCTACAATTTTGTGATAATTGACCACAATGAACTGTCAATCTATTTCACATTACGCTTTAGTTCCAATAATTGCTACTCAATCGCGATGGCGCTAGTGTTGTCGCGATAATGCATTCCAATAATCTGCGATTACCCAATCGGTCTCGTACGTTAGGTATTTAGTTGATAAATGACCAATTTATTTTCAAACACAGACACATAAGTAATTCATACAATTTATAATTTTACCTAATGACAATAACATTAACAATTATAACATAATAATTGTCCAACATTATTTAAAAAGATAAGAAACAAGATTTGGCCCCAAATTCAAAATGTTGGAGTTAGCATGCAGTGTTCTTTGGAATGCGAGTCGCATCTTAAAAGTGTCGCATATTAAGTGCAATACATCAAAAAGACGCATAAGAGCACAGACGATAGGTCTTGCGAGCATGGAAGCAAAATTTGTGCGACCTCCTTGGGAGACTTCCAAAATAAATCCATAGGGGAAACGAGTTTTGAGAGAAAAGTAGGAGACTGGTCTTGGGAGTTCTGAATGACCGAGTTATAGGGACCTGCTATATGAAAGTACCTATGTAGTAATTTCTTGCGTAATTTACTACCAATTTATTTTGTATAATTATTTGTTACCTTTGTTTATAACCCTGCGGCTGCAGTAGGGCTACACTACACTAACATTATCGGGCTTCGGCGAAGGTTGCTGTGACCTCTATTCTGCCAAGCATAATGGCTGTCATTGAGCTCACAGTAGCCAAAAAAAAGAACTCAACTTAACAAGTAAGGCGAAGCACGATAATGTACCTGCCCAACCGTAGGGAATAGAATAGAAATATGTTATCTGTGGAATAACTAATGCTCCAAACTCCAACACAGTAATTTATCATTATCATTCACACAATAGAGTGGCGGCCAGATGTCGCTACGTTTCGTCTCCATAGTAGGTACATGGACTTTATTGACTCGGGGTCAAAATGGGGTCAAGTACCTATTAAAGAATTGGGTTTCAAGACTCCTTAGGTCCCACATTGTCTTGAAGCTAATCCGTAAGGAGCGGGGCATAACGTATGTTAGGTAATGTTACCTACCTACCTACCTATTTATCTCTTAAAACTACGACGAAATGTGGTCAATATGTTATAGGCACAGAATAAATAGCTACATTATTTGTAAAATAAAAAAGGAAATTTTATTACAATACAAAGTCAACAACAAAATTGCTAATCAATTGTAATGTAGCCAACCTCGGTGGCGAGGTGGGTGAGTAATAGGTGTGGGTTTGATTACCGTAGCGAGAGAAATGTTTATACTTATGTTCAGCACATATTTCTTCCGGGACTTGTTCTTGTGGTACTATGATGTTCGTTTTTCTTATACCCACCCATAATGTAAGGAATCATAGTATGGAGTCAGAACTATGAATGTGACTGTTGGGTTCACTATTGATATTAATTTAATTATACTTACTGTTTATTTATTTTTTACATCTAACATACCTACATTTATTTACAGAAAAAAAAACTAATACAAATATAATTTACAAAAAAAATAGTCGGGCTATCTAAAGGCCGTTGCAAACTGTATATAGATAGCTCACCTGATCCAAATATATCTTACTAGCTGCCACCCACGGCTTCGCTCGCGTGGTATCCGGATAAAAAATAGCCTATATGTTAATCCAGCACATGTACTATATATATTCCAAGTTTCAATTAAATCCGTTCAGCCGTTTAGGCGTGATTGAGGCACAAACGTCCAAACATTCAAACATCCAAACATCCTCACAAACTTTCCCATTTATAATCTAGGTAAGATAATCTCATTATACTTAAAGAATACATCTTTACAGTTTATCGAGCGGTTCATAAACGAGTCAGAACACGGCGTTGTTCTCTTCAGCTTCGGCTCCCTCATCAAGACATCCTCGATCCCCAAGCACAAGGAACAAATCATAGTCAACGCACTCTCTAAGCTGAAGCAACGCGTCATTTGGAAGTTCGAAAACAGCCACGATGAGGGAATCCTGGAAGGCAATATCCTGAAAGTCAGGTGGATACCGCAGTATGAATTGTTACGTGAGTATTTTCATTATTATCAAGTATTAGCGACCCGCCCCGGCTTCGAAAGGGGATAGGCATTACCATCGTGGACTTTTTTGTAGACCTTCTTAAGAAGAACCACTCCTTCCTTCCTTCCTTCCTAAATATACTGGACCCTGATAATGTAGATGTCAAAGTTTAATGGCAAAGCATGGTGGGTATGTTATGTTACCTTAGTGGTTTTTAGTTGATAAGTACTTACCTAAATATTGTTAACTTTTTCTTTGTAAATCGTTAATAAATAAATAAAAAATTATAACATAACAACCATGCTTTATCTTATATCTTATTGTTTAGCTTTATGTTATTATAAATTTGCAGTGTGATAGAAACTGTATTATCCCACTACAATTGTAAATGAGAAAGTTTGTGAGGATGTGACGATGTGAGGATTTTTGTGCCTCGATCACGTCGTAAATGGTTAAATAGATTTGAATTAAACTTGGAATATACAAAGTACCTATTGTAAACTCACTACTTATTACCTACATCTTAGTAAATGCAAAGATGATAATGCACTCAATTGCATACACGCAAGCCGAGAATGTCCAGTTACAGGTCATGTTCATTTCTTCTTGTGATGTTTATTACGTTGTAACTGAGAACGTAAAATGAGTTGAATGTGAAAGGTAGATTGATTTCTTGTTTTATGTTTCCTGCAGCTTTTACATGATTTGATCGATTTCAATTTTATTCTTTACTAGCTTTCGCCCGTGGCTTCGCTCGCGTGAAATCCGGACAAAAAGTAGCCTATTGTTATTCCAGCACACATACTATGTATATTCCAAGTTTCATTCAAATCCGTTCAGCCATTACGGCGTGATTGAGGCACAAACATACATCGTCATTCGTCACACGTCTACACATCCTCACAAACTTTCGCATAATATTACTAGGATAGTGGGATTTAAAAATATTTTTCTTTATTAAGAGTAATTAATGTTTAATGCACAATGGACTTTTATCTCACCAGTCACGTGAGTGCCTAGTGCAAGTTTTTCAAAAGATGATGATGGCTTATCTAAAATAGAAGGCACTTCTGCTATGTGAAAACTCTGACTAGGAACTCTTGCATCTCAAAGAAGTGCCTCTAGCGAGATGTTTTAGTAACTACAAGTCTTTTCGTTACAAAACTCCATCGAGCATTTATGCAAAACTCAGACTAAAGCATCTGAACTTGCGATAACGTGATGTGAATAAACTAACTGTTCAAGTATAACACGGTCAGGAAAATTATGAAAGGATATCTGCTTACTGTCCTCAGTCTCTGTAGGAAGGTATAGATAACATAATTGCTAATAACCTAGACAGTTATTATACTTGAATGGCAAGTCATCTAATTTACACTTCCTATGTATACCTACTTACCTATGTACTGTAACACCAGTAGGTAAGTGTACCTACCTAATAGAAAATTATATTTTACCGAGGTAGTTACCAAATTCTAGTACAAAGTAGCTAGCTACCTACTTTGACCGATAACATTTCTAGTTCGATTCGATATCACGAATAGAATTATGTCACTAGACTAATTTTATTCGTAAATCGTTCAATTTAACAAACTAACCCAACCTGCCTACTTTTTTACAATAAATATTAACATTACTGTAAATAACGTATGTAAGTTTAGGCATTTTAGTAATCTAGAAAGCAGTTTTTTTGAATACCTTCTTGCTTATGTTAGAATATTGTTCGCATGCATAATGAGAAAAAAATCATGCACGATAAAACGATATTGCACTATCCATCACGTTTCTCGCTATTTCTGTGGTTGTGCATCCATCGTGAACCGATAATTTCTAACAATCGATGCAAATCAACAGGATATGGGTTGTTACTGGAATTATAACAAACACTGTTTTTCTTGGAAATAGAAAACATAAAAAACCGTGCCTACCTTAATAACATGGAACTATGGAACAAAATTACTTTGTTATTAATTATAAGTGATTCTGTGTTTTGAGAAATAAGCGTCTTAAACCATAATTACCTCTCCAAATTAAAAAGGCTGACTCAAAAGAGACTTTTAAAAGACTTTCAAAAGAGCTTCTTACACAAGAAATTTATCGCACCACATTACTTTTTATTTTTTAGTTTTATGATTGTTTATATTTTATATACATTATGTGTATCTTTACATTACTTATATAAGTACCTAAGTATATTTTTAGACGTAAGTAATTTTATTTCACACGCCAACAACTGCTTACCACCTCATTGATTGGCTGGTAGAAAATGCCTAGGCATTGAGCCCTCCTTTTGTACAGATTTTATTGTGCAATAAAGTATTTGTAAATAAATAAATAACACAACGTTCCCAATCCTCGTAACGCATTCAGTCTTGCTACTTAAAATTTTGATATTGCAATTATCTGCATAAAGGTCTACTTCGGTTTTTAGCTAAATAATAAAATTGTCGTATTTCAATTTCAATGTCAAACTCCAGTATCAGTCGAATTACACGGCGCTTTGTGCATAACTCGGACTTGGCACATTGTACTACCAATGTACAATATACTAGGTACCAATAATAAATTAATAACATTTGGTAAGTAGGTAATCCCACCCACTTAAAAATATATTTTGAAAATCAAGGGAAATCAAACCTTCGCCGAATCCCGATAGTGTAGCCGATTTGTGTTCTGAACTTCCGAACAGTTCCCACCCCACTAAATTAACGAACGCTAATGCTATTTCGCTCTTCCACTGAATTAAAGAGTGAGCGAGTATGTCAACATATCCACCAGACCAGAACACTAACACTAAATGACAGCCCGGCTTTAGTTATAAACACAAATTGTGGAGAAATTGTTTACCCCACAAGTAAAAGTACTCGTAGAACCTATCTCGCAGCCTATCCTACTAATATTATAAATGCGGAAAGTGAGGATGCGTGGATGTGACGATGTATGTTTGTGTGTGCCTCAATCACGCCGTAACGGCTAAACGGAATAAGTGTGCTGGAATAACATTTACAGGCTACTTTTAGTCCGGATATCATGCTAGCGAAGCCGCGGGAGAAAGCTAGTCTACCATAAATACAAATCCATGGAAATCCAATTACCATCGATTGAACAAAGTAGCACAAGTTGACGTCGTAAATTAGCAACATGCCTGGCTGTATTGATCAAACGAAAGTTTAGGTAGGAACTAAGTAAAGAGTTCTTAGCGTAAACCTTATATGAGTTTTAGACAAAGTATTCCTTTGCTATTAGCTGCTATTATTTAATTTAAAGTTACCTAACGGTAGATCCCCAGTATCAGTGACGGATTAACCCTTAATCAAATTAAGCAATTGCCTAGGCCCTAGGGCATCACGTCTGAGGGGGCACCAGGAGAAGCACAAAAAAATCCGTCCTTAGGGCATCGCGTCTCACTTTCACGTTACTTCTCATCATCTTATTTTACAAAAAAAACTAATGTTTTTAGGCGGTAAAGGTTTAAAGATCGATTCTAGTTGACATACGGATAGGGGGGCCCACAGGCCTGGATTGCTTAGGGCATCAAGTAGTCTTAATCCGTCACTGCCTATGTTAGGTAGATTGATGCCTATGGATGCCTAGGTTTTTCGTTGAAACCGGCACTAGGTACCTACGTGAGGTAGGAAAGTGGTTTATTTCAATAAACTTGCTGCTAACAAAGTTGATGAATTACGTAAAACAAACAGGCACGGTTCGGTTTGTTCTTGAAATTGCACCCCTTATGAACCCGCCTCTACCTAAAAAACTAGCCCCATTTTTTCAACTTTTGTGGAATTCGTCATCAGTCTGTCAAAAACCAAAAGCGAGACTCTGATTGGCCGTTCGCTTAAAATGAACGCAGGTTTCGTTCAAAAACCGCCACACCTACCTACTGCATTGTTTGAAAAACGTTATTTTGTATTTTACTGTATCAGTTTTTTAGTGCCGATCACTCTTTCAATCTTTCCAGAGTTTCTAGTAGCAAAATCCATGAAGACAAAATAATAGAATCTTTATTATAAAACTACGCAGGGCGGAGGTCATGTTGCCTGATGCGAAGCTAGGGATAGATGCTTTTCGATATAAGACATCGTGACGTAGGAACGAAACGCTAAAGCACCAAAACGGTGTTTTCGAAAAAATCGCACAAAATTCTTTCACTTACTTACCCATTCACCAACAATTCTCCCCTAAGTTTTAATCTTTCTCATCTTATATTCTTTTATATTTCCATAGTTTTTAAAGAATTTAATAAAGTGCTATCGGCATTCGATGAGCACTTACAAAAACTAAACACAGGTAAACCGCTTTACCTGGGTGTTGTGGCGAGGCAACGGAAGGGCAGCGGGGCCGTCACAACGGCAAAACTCAAAACGCAACGATAGCGCGTTCTAGAATGCGTACAAATTTACTAGCGCCATCTAGTGATATAATATAATAAATGCAAGAAGTCAATAATGTATTTTACTTAGGTAAATATAAAACCTACTAAAATAGTCCTACCGAGACGCAATTAGTAAATCGTTATTTTGGTCCTCACGATACAAGCTTGGCCTAGTGTGAGGTCCGTTGTAAACTCTCAACCATAAATAATACCTCAGCTTTTACATAATGTTCTGATTCCTCTGTATTGAGTACAAAAGATTGTGTTTGCTGAAAATAAATTTATTTTGTACTAGCTTTCGCCCGCGGCTTCACTCGCGAGTCGCATGGTATCCAAGCAAAAAGTAGCCTTTAAGTTATACCAGCACGCATACTATGTGTATTCCAACCAAGTTTCATTCAAATCAGTTCAGTCGTTACGGCGTGATTGAGGCACAAACATACATCGTCACATCCATACATTCACACATCCTTACATCCTCACAAACTTTCGCATTAATGATATTAGTAGGATTTTTGTAGGTATTTGTACCCATTACGTACCTATATTTTTTCAGAGCACGATAAAGTAATCGCGTTCATCGGTCACGGGGGACTCCTGGGCATGACGGAGGCGATATCCGCCGGCACACCGATGCTGGTTGTCCCGTTCTTCGGCGACCAGCCGCTGAACGGCGCACAGGCGCAGGAGATCGGCTTCGGCAAGACCCTGAGCTACGCGGACCTCACGGAGAAGTCTCTGCTGGATGCATTGCAGACTGTGCTTAGTGCTGAGTGAGTTTAAAAACTATTTTCGTTTGATAAAGCTCATACCTCATGGTAGGCGGTGTCACTATAGAGTGTGGTCTACTGTGTGTAAGTAAAACGCAAACCTATTTTAATTAAAAAAAAAGGTCCGGGACCTCGAAAGTTTCACGAAGCGAACCAGATGAATTATTATTAATTGGATACTTACATACTTTTATTTATTGTAAAGGCATACTAATACCCACTATTACTACACCCAGACCCGGACGAAATTTGCAAACATGCAAACATTTCTCCCGCAGCGGGAATCGAACCTGCGCTTGTGCGTATCAGCCGAGCACTCGTCCGCCACGCCACCGAGGTCGTCAACTTAATAGGTAGACTAGACACCCAAAAAACTCGCTTTACCCTCGATTAGGCTAGATATAGTTAACAAATCATTTAAAGGGCAATGTGTACGCTTCTTCAACAAAGCGAGATGACAAATTTGTCAGTTAATAAACTAAGTTAAAAACTCTACTAAAACGAAAATTATTTAAAAAAGCTTACTATAAAATATCCTATTATAATAGAAGGCATAAATGCTTGGGACTAAAACTCACTGAATAACGCTCCAACCCTTTTGTAAACATGATTGTCATTTTCTAGAAAAATGGCCAAGCGTGGTTTCTTACCTGTAACTTCCTTCCATGCTTGGTCGTGTCACATAGTGATCTTCAGAATAAATTACCTAGTTATCGGAAACTGAAAGCAATCACGCTCCTTACTCGTGTCGTGTAAAGTAAGTAGTTCATGAGTAACTTTGTAATTAATTAGGTTCCAAGTATTGTCATGCATGACATCTTCTAGCTATCTAACTACCTACTTGCTATCTTCAAAAAGATACCTACTTCAATTTTATGTGGCACTTTACCATACGTTATGGTGATTGTGGGGATAGTCAAATGCAAGGTCAAATAAAGGTACACACTGATAATCTTCCAACATAATACTATCGTTCATGTATACTATGAAAAGCACCTACCTACATAGTAGACCTGCTGGAGCCAATCGGTCCCCTTTCAACTTCATCGAGTGCCTACCTACCATAACAAAACGTGAATAAAGTTTATCCCCTTTATGACAGACCCCTTGACATATACGTAAAGGTAGCGGATGACAATATCTAAAAGAAAAAATATTGTCTTTTTGGTCAGCTCGGCTCGATTCTTCAACGCTAGTATTTGACAGATAATAATTTTGCTATGCTTTGCTTATCCACAATTTGTCATGCGTTATTTGACTACCTGTACCGGGTATGAGGTCAAAAAGGTCGTTTCAGATCGATATTCGGTCTAATAAAGAAAAAACCTATATTAATGAGAAAATATTCATTCGTAATTTAATATAAATACTAGGTGCCGCCCGCTTCACTCGCGTGGTACCCGGATATACCTAGGTATATGTTAATCTAGCACATGTACTATGTAGGTATATTCCAAGTTTCATTCAAATCCGTTCAGTAGTTTTTGCGTGAAAGAGTAGGTAACAAACATCCATGCATACAAACTTTCGCGTTGATAATATTGGTAAGGATTTTTATATATTTTACCTTATTAATACTAATAGGTTATGTATTATGTATTATTCCAATAGAGTAACTACCGTCCTTATCTTGTCCAAAGATGCCATCCAAAGATTGCCTGGAAGAATATGACGCGTGAATATATTAAGTGCCTATTTTGTTTTCTAAAATAAAACAAAATAGGCACTTAATAACATTTCTCACAGATTCTCTTCTGTTTTAACAATAATAATAATAACACCCAACAGTCACATACATAGTCCTGACCCCACACTAGGGTTCCCTGTGTCGTGGGCATCAGAAACTACGAGTACCACAGCACCCAGACCCGGAAGAAATATTTACAGAACATGCAAACATTTCTTCCGCAGCGGGAATCGAACCCGCGCCTCTTGTGTCTCAGCCGAGCAATCGCCCGCCACGCCACCGAGGCCGTAAACAATAAAGTTGTATTGTATAAATTAGTTTTAAGAGTTTACGTTCGAATTGAAAACAATCATGCCACCTACACGTGTTAGTTAACTAATTACCTGCCATCAGTTCAAAGTCTTTTAGATAAGCATAATCTATTCGCTTACCTAATTGCTCAAACGACAAAAGAAAAGTTAAGGAATCCAGATCATCTTAAATGATGATTCCCGAATATCCTACCATATTTTCCTTTTTAAAAATTAAAGCGAGCTAAGTAGTTATTTATTAGAGAAGTTTGAAACAGAGTAGGTACCTACGATTGTCAGTCTTCATGAAATCGCTAATAATTATTAGGTATTAAGCTACTGGCTCAGGAAGCATTTACATAATAAAAATGCGACATATTTTATTTATTTATTAATTGCAATAAATAAAGATTAAAAATCATGTCTTATTCAATATTGATCACGGTCATTTAATACATCACCTTAGTTTATTACCTATTGGATCGTACATTTAAAACATGAATGATTGAACAGAATAATCACAGCAAACCACCTTACGCATTAGGATTTCCTCGCATCTTTATAACTTTTCTTTAGATTAGGTTGGATGGAACAATGTCGTGAGCTGCTGGTTCAATCCCCAATACAAAATAAATGATTTTCTGGCTCTGACTAAAATATAAAGTACCTATCCATCGTCATAACATGAAAAACACATTCCGGACCCATTGCACCCTTGAAAGATACCCTTGGGGGTGCTATGGGAACTAAGATTTGGACCCGTGACACCCCCAGTCCTCAAATCCATACAACGATGTGCCAGGGGTTTTTATATTGACAAGTTCCCCACAACCAAAACTACAATAAATAATATTTCGTTTCAGAATGCGAGTAAGCGCCCGGCAAGCATCCAAAATTTGGCGTGACCGTCAAAACGACCCCCTGGACACTGCAGTGTTCTGGACCGAACGCGTCATCCGATGGGGCCATAAAGACCAGCTCCATACAATCGCCAAAGATCTACCCTTCTACCAATATATCCTACTAGACGTTGTTGCAGTAATTTTTATAACCTTAGCAATCATATTGGCAGTGCTTAAGCTAATTTTAGTGAACACGTTGAGATTTATTAGCGGAGGCAATGGTAAGGAAAAGTTACACTAATGTTGGCTTAACTCCAGATAGTGCCAAACTATTATTAGGATTGAAAAAAAAAAAGAATTGAGTTGCCTGTAGCTTTGCAAACACATTCCGGAAGACCGAACAAAGCGACATAATAAAAGAAACCAACTTCTAATTTCTAAACGTTGACTCTGTTGATTCAACATGAAGTGTTAAGGTGCTATAGGTGTTAATTGTGATACTTAGGAAATTTAATTGTTTAGGTACCTATATCGTCCGTGAATACATTTAGATTTAGAATATTACTATTACCTAATGTTTTATCTTACCTATATTGTTCACTATCTATATTTGAATCAGGAGTGGCTGCAAGTTTTCTCACGATTTCTTATGGCTCTGCTCACCCCATCCATGGGTGTGATAATATACCTATATGGGTAGGTACTAGCTGCCGCCCACAGCTTCGCTCACGTGGTACCCGGATAAAAAAATAGCCTGTATGCCAATTCAGTACATGTCCTATGTATATTCCAAGTTTCATTCAAATCCGTTCAGCCGTTTAGGCTTGATTGAGGCATGAACATAAAAACATCCTCACAAACTTTCACATTTATAATATAGTAGGAAGTAGGATGTATTGTTCAAGTAGTTATTTATAATAGGGGGAGGGAGACCCTCTCACATAGAAATATACGCGATATTTCTATGTGAGAGGGTCTCCCTCCCCTTCTTTTAATTTTTTTATATATGTACCTATGTATGTACATACACAGCTTCATCACCCGATGGGGTGGGTAGAGCTACGAAGTAAACTTGCAGCCACTTCTGATTTAAAATCCTAAGATGGAAATGGTTAACAAAGGTGACAGGTGATTAGCCCATCGCCCATATAGGTGGTCCATCATTTTGGAGAAGATACTATAGTCGACTTTTACGACATGCTCGGGACGAGAAGCAGCTGGACGCATTCTATGCTTTTTCTTTACTCCCAGTCCAGCAGAGAATTTAATTTTTTGGTCTAATATAATATTATTATTCGAAAGTAAAGTGCAGTTATGATTCTTATTAATATTGATTAAAAAAAAAAATTTTTTTGATGTAAAATCCGATATTATTTTAATGTTCCTATTATTATAATACATACCAAGCTTGTATAATGTATAGTATTACCCTCTTGTTATTTTAAACTATATTTAAAAAACTAAACACTTTCGTGTGTGAAGTACTGAATGAAACAAGTTATAGGTCTTTGCGTTTTTAATGTATAGTAAAAATTAATTTTGATGTTAAATATGTATTAGTTCTCATAATAAAATTGTAGTTAAACTTTAATTACCTACCTTAACCTGCTGCTAAAATTTGATTAAAATCTTCAACTAATATTTTTAGGCAATAGAGATAGAAGCACACAACAAAGCAAAGAAATTTGTGATTTTCTTATGCAAGTACCAAAAAATAATCTTTAAACTGGGTATTAGTAATTTATTTTATAATAATGTTGAAAATAAATATTTAATTTGACAATACAATGTTTTATGATTTTAAACCATCAAGCCATCAAATTATAGGTATGCCATAGAATACCGAACCTACCCGCTGTAGGGTTACTGTAACGTTTACGACAAAATGAATATTTTTAAGGTAACTATGTCTACAATGATGAATGTAGGTATCTATCATAAATAGAAATAAAACCGGTCAAGTGAGAGTCGAATTCGTACATGTAATTAAATGTTTTTTGTACGGGACCCCATTTTCTTCAATGATCGATTACGAACATTATTATTTGTCGTTATAGCGGCAATAGAAATACATACCCTACTATGTCTCTATTACGTTTCATGACCGCTGACAGGCGGACGGACGGACAACGGAGGCTTAGTAATAGGGTCCAGTTGGCACCCTTCGGATACGGAACCTTAAAAAAGTTTTGTAGCATAATTTTTGTTAATTGTCATCGATGACGTTTTCGCTCTTTTCAGGTTCAATGCAAAGAAAACCCACCCCACATAACATTTTTAGCGAGATTTTTTAATATACGGACCAACCTTACATTATAAAGCTACTTAGTTACATACATTGCATATTCAATATTATTTTTAAATAATTGTTTTGGTGAACGGCCTTGTTATAAAATGGTGAAATGTAGCAACATTACAAAAATGCTGTAATTAGAGCAACATATTAAATTAAAACAGCTGGCTTAAGACAAGTTTAAAAATAAAAAATATTAACATTACTTTGATTTACTGTTTCGTGCCGGGATGGTGATGGACAGTCCATCTATGCAACAGTGGAGTGGGCATAGACCCTAGGGATCTGGCAACTAATAACAGACATACCATTACACATAGGTACTGATCAGCTAGAACAACAATAGATAATGCTATATACCCATTAATAGTCCTAAATTTGACTCATTTTTAGATACAATGATCTTCAGTCCTTTAATGTTTCCTAACCAACCATCTCAGCCTGTAACTTCTTAATTTTCAATGGCAAAATATTCACCATCTCTTGACAAAGGCTAAACTCTTCTTTCATCATAGCAGCTGCATTCGGATCATTCGTGCAGATGTCAACAACAGCTTGGAAAGACTCGTAGCTCTTCATAATATGACTGAGCTGTACCTTCTTATCTAAAGCTATTCTTTTCATACTATTTCTACCTATAAATGCATGTGCACTGACTACAGGTCTTATGACATCAAGCTCCAATTTGGCAGGCATTTTTCCATCCTTATCTTTGACAGAATTCAGAAAATAGTCATAGTTTTCTATGCTCTTTTCACAGAGAACATTTATTTTCTTCAAAGAGTATGCTGTGGGTTTCTCCTTGCTTTTTGCCAACTTTTCCAACTTAATATTGAGGATGTCTAAGTATATCTCTCCAAGTTCATACCAGAGCTGTCTGCAGAACTGTAGGTAGTATGTTGGGTTAATTTCTTTGACTAGTTCTTCGAGCATATCAATACGTCTTTTGTGCATCTTAGCTCTTCTCTCATCGTCCTCTTCAAAGAAGGCCAGGTAGCTGTAAGATTGCGAGCAATCCTGGATGAGTTCAATGTAGTCTGAGGCTAATGTTTCTAGTTTATAGTACTCTTTAGCTTTGTTCAGCCATGTTTGACAGCACAGGAACACCTCCCGGGCATCCTGGTACATAAGAAGGAATTTGTCAGTCACTTTGCTCTCATAAGATGATACATCTAGGTCAGGAAAGACCAGATTCTTCATGTCTCCTCCACAGATGTTCTCGTTGTCTTCTATTGTTAGATTTGACATGTCTGAAATGGGAGAAAAATAATCATAATCATTTATTTCGTAAGGGTATACATTTCACAAGTTAATATAAATAGATATTAAAGTCACAAATGTGATATGCTCTTAAATCATGCTTATATGTGATATATGACTTGTGATTTAAAGTATACCTGTTATAGCTTCGGTCAATTCTTCAGAATCATCCATTAGCCTATTCTTGGAAGCTGTCATCAGTAGAATGCAGTACTTGACCCAGCAACGGGCCACATCAGCTGATCTATGCTTGAAAGTTTCCAGCTTAGCCAACTGCACCTCATCATTGTTCTCAGCGTCTTGAAGAGTGTTTCCATACTGCTGCAGTATAGTTGAGGCTGCTGCTAAATGATGCCGTGACTGGTAAAAGCCGTTCCGCTCAGCAAAGAACTGGGATAATGTAGCCGAGTTCAAGGACCAATCAATAGGCTCGAAATCTTGATACTGCAACTGTCTTCTCAATGTCACATGACAATATATCGCCGATTTCAAGTTTTCCTTTAAAGAACCATACACCTGAGCAAGGTAGTACAGTGTCAGGGTGTGTGCCCTTTCCATCAGCATGAAATCTGCACCATTAGGGTCTGTGGTGTTGCTCAGAATGTATTCTAAAGGCAACGGCATCAGCATGGTGCATTTGAAGGTTTGATAAGCCTCTCGGGCTGCGAGTAAAAAAGTTTTTGCCTTCTCAGGTTCCTCACGGTTGCTCCAGAGGATGCCTAAATTATTGTAGACATTGATGAGGGTGATGACAATCTCTGGCTTGGAGGAATGAGGTGCGAGGATATTCACTGCCTCTGTGAGGATATTAGCACTGGAAGTGAATTCATCTGTCTCCATATCTATAACGCCTATGTTCAACAGAACAGCACCTAGCAAAGCCTCTAGCCTGTTACCTTCGAACAAGTTTCCAGAAGCGGTATGTTTCAACAGCGATTCATTCATGGAGCACAGAATTTCTTTCGCCTTGTATTTGGATAGATATGGTTCATTTTCCGGATCATTCTTGCTGTCTTCATCGAGTAACTTGCGTACTTTACTGTAGTTTTCTTTAAAATCGTTTAGGATCTCCTTAGCGCTCATATTGTCGACTACAGTCATGATGCGTGCGCTGCAAATTCTGCAAAATCAATAAGAATCCGGATACCCCAATAATAGGTAATGTCTATCTGTCAGTCTGACTGACGTTATTAAAGTCACATTGTAGGTTTATCCATTATGTCCTTTAATTCAAATAGGATCTACGTGTACCTACTGTTTTACAGATAATTCTTAGGTACCTACCTACCTAGTTTTATTTATTCGATCAATCATCACCATCCATACCTTCGTTTGTTATTTTGCTAGAAGGGTTCCGTCCGGTCCGAACCTCGCCGGATTGTCCGACGAACCAACGAATAACCTACCTACCCATAGAACTCCTGTACCTACCTACCTAACAGTTATTCATTTAGATCGCAGAATTTTCAATTTATGATGAAAAAATTTACCAATCCGCTATCCTAATCAAACCATTTACATGATTCGGAACCCTCGGTGTAGAAGTTGATTTGCACTTGACCATCTTTTTTTTTTTTATTCACTAGAAGGATAAGTGACTGGACTTTGACAATGACAATTTTATGAGTAATGCAATGTTTGTTGATAGGCCAATCAATCAACTGAAAGAAAGAAAAGAAAGATCACTAACAAAGATGAGAGGAAAGGCCTAACGCAGCGGAGAGGAACCACTTGCCTTTAGCTTTCCCAGATACTTACCTAATTTTATGCCTATTACCTATTTTATTAATTAGTGAAGGAAAAGACCTAGACCTAGATTAATCACTAGGTAGGTTCCTAGAAAAGGGTACCTATCACTCCTAGCTAGTCTACTCTTTGAGTAGGTATTTTAATTCCACTCCTTCCGCCCTCTGAATGTACATGTATAGCATAATATGCTTATTGTATATCCAGCAACAGTTTCGTCATGTCTGCATGTTGTAGGGAAGACGCCTATCCATTTTGGAAGGTATTTTTAGAATTTAATAAACACAATTATTATTTGCACTGTTTATTCTTAAATTCAAGTACCTCACAGTAATAAAATTTTATACACATCATCTATCAAATATAACAGACACACAAACAATCATATCCATGGACTCCCCTATTCACAAACACACAAAAACAATTTATTTTATTTACATTGTACTGTCTCTGAATATTATACTATGAGTATCTAATTATCTCTACATTTTAAATACCTACTTATCAGTCATTTATATAAAATATTTTGCGTCAATAGTTAAAACATGATTAAAAGTTATTTATGGATAGGGGAATTCCTAACTCTTACATCTATGTAGTGGCATTAAAGTACAAATTACAAACAGTGCATTTCTACGTGAACATTGGCTTGGATGCCAGCCAGGGCATGTACTAAGAGCCAGGTTCTGGCTCCTGTTCTTCCATGGAGAGTGCTCGTGGAGGAGTGGTATGAGCATTCATCTGAGAGAACACTTCCTTCTCTCCTAGAGCTAATGGATCTGGCTGTGCAGTTGGCGTCGGAGCATAAACCATCATGGGAGATGGAGACACCGGCCTGACTACCCCAGCACTTGATGCCGCTTCCTGCTCCTCCAAAAACCTATCCATATAATCTGTGTGACCCGGATGTAGAGTGTACTTTTTCTTTTCCAGCCTAGCTTTGTTTGCAAATATATCATGTCGCTCAGTCTTCTTCCAGATGTAATAGAACTGAACAAGTTCACCAACTGATCTAGTCCTTACTTTGTGTAGTCTTATCAGGTGAAAATCCTTCCCATGTGCTTTGAGACCATTTTCAAAGTTCCGACATTCTTCCTCTGACCACAGACTGGCGTGGGGAGGTGTTTGGGCAGAGATACGCCGTCTCCTCAGTGCCTCTTCAACATTATGCCCGCATTGCTGTAGCAGGAACAAAGCCTCCTCATCATCCCGTAACTGCCTTCCCTTGGGAATGGCATCTATTCCTGTTCCAGAATTCAAAGCAGATACATTACTCATGTAATCTTCTATTGCATTCTCATCTAAAATACTGGGATTCCATAATAGTTTATCCTCATTTTCATAGGGTAGTGCATCATCATAACTGCACAGCCCTTCTGGTATTGCAGCTTGATAGTCGCTGCCTACCATTATAGTCTTTTTCCAATCATCCTCATCAGGACTGTAATCATTATCTTCTTCCTCCTCTGAAGGCGGTCTGGAGCCAGACCTAAGGTACCGGGGTGCCTCAGGGTTAGCATTATCATTGTACAACTGTTGCAAAGCCGACTCAGGCTTCTCAACTACTTCTTCGGGAATGATTTCAGGGACAGGCTCAGGGGCAGGTTTGTCCATGGTCTTGTCGTATCCATAGAGTGCCAGAAGTTCCTCCAAGGGCATGTCCCCTTCCTGTTGAAGACTACTGAGTTCCGCCTTCGGGTCGTGCTGCTCGCCCGCCGCCAAAGCTTCTTCCTCGTCTAGTGTTCTCTCGTCGTCGAAATCATTTACCATCATATCAACAGTAGGTTCGAATAGAGACTTATCGTTCCCCACGTCCATGCTAGCATCGTGTTCGCTTACATTGGCTACCAGCGCGCAATCTGACATGACTACACCGTCCGCGACTATGACGAAACTATCATCAAAACATGATATAAATTCCAGTTAAATAATAAATGCTTAAGCGGTACGGAGTTAAAATAAGCACAAAACATCACAAAAGAGACATTATTTTGGAAGTTTTTGGATAAAGAAAGAATACCAAACAAAAATATTTTGACACGACAAGACAACTTCCGTTTGCTTTGCTTCCAATCCAATCCAAGCCAGAAACAATGCATTGACTGTCACTGTCAATTTAATGGATTCTTTCAATGTCACTGATAATAAAATGAAATCTTTCAATGTCAAACAATTTTTTTCTTCGATTTTTTTAAGGGTATAGGTACAATATTCGAGGCTGGAAATTCGAATTTCTCTGCTGGACTGGGAAACTGGGAGTAAAGAAAAAACATAGAATGCGTCCAGCGGCTTCTCTCCTCGAGCATGTCGTAAAAGTCGAAGAGGGATAGTATCCTCCAACATGATGAGATACAATCAGGTATTCTCAAAGAAGGTTGACGTCAGGCAGGGGTGGTCGGTCTTAGAACACCTTAGCCAAAACTCAATGCCGACCCCACAAAGAGTGGGATAGGAGACTGAGGGAGAGGTATTCGAAAGGTATTCGAGGCATTTGACTGCCCTACAGTTCTAAAAAGCTTCGGAACTCGGAACAATGTTCCAAGCCAAAAACAAAGTGCGAGCTGTACTGTCATTGTCAAATTATGATGACATATATGACAGACGCCATAAAAAAAAAGAAGAAGAAGCCAACTAAACAAAATGACTGTCAAGTGTGGTGTGTGCAGTGCTTTCGTGCAATTGCAATTTTGAAATTTATTTTTACTTTATTTTCGTCGTAAACATGTGGTTTGGAGTCAAACTTATAATTATAAATAAATAAATTACACGGCAATATATCAAGTAGCCAAGATGTTTAAGAAATTGCTTATTTTAGCAGTAGTCTTGTTCGAATATTCACACTGCTTTTCCGATATCGGAAAATGGGATCTGCCGCTCAGCGGGGTAAGGATAATGTTATTTTTTATATAAATACTATAACTATATCTGGGTAAGAACTTAGGCAACGTAATTATGCTCTATTTACGCTAAATCTTCTTTTTATGGACATGTTCTGATAAGGACTCAAGTACCTAACATTGCTTGATGTACAGAGTTTTCTTTCTACTTCAAATACTATAATTCAGTCTTTCTAAACTTCTGTAGGTGCAACCACTCATACAATAGGTATCTTACAGAAATATGCATATAGCATAGCTTTATCTAGTATGTAGGTACTAAAACCTAGTGGAAAATGTTGATTTAAAAGAGCAAGTCTTTGTTATTATTTGTGTGTCAAAAATGTTTAGTAATATTAATCTTTGCCTACTTTCAGGATAACTGCGTCTACACATTAGCTAAATCACTATTTAAGGATACTAAAGTATATATTGTATGTAAGTAATACTTTACCATGTAGTTTTATGCATTTTTGTACTTTAAAATGATGGCATCTTAGAATTTTAAGCATTTCATATTACTAACTACTAGTCGTACATTCTTCTTCGCTGGACTGGGAGTAAAGAAAAAACATAGAATGCGTCCAGCTGCTTCTCTTCCAGAGCATGTCGTAAAAGACGACTAAGGGATAGTATCCTCTCCAACATGATGAGATACAAGTCAACAAGCAAGTATTCCCAAGGAGGGTTGACGTCAGGCAGGCGGCCGGTCATAAAACACCTTAGCCAAAACTCTTACAGCATGATCCAAGGAACATGCTGTGCCGACCCCTCATATAGTGGGATAAGGGCAGGAAAATGATGATGATTACTAACTACTAGTCACAGATATCACAGACTTCTTTAGGTTCACCCATCTGTAGCTCTGCTCAAAAGAACTTTAGGTGTTCTTCCTGATGTAAAATTAGACTAAGGGGTTGAATGCTCTCCAAGATGACGGACCATTTATATGGGCTAATCACCTGTAATCATGGTTCACCATATCCAACTTGGGAATTTGAATCAGGAGTGGCTGCAAGTTTACATTAAACAGGCGTGATTTTATGTATATAATAGACTAGCTGTTGCCCACGACTATGTATGCGTGTAGTACATTATTTTGTTCTATAATCAATAGTGATCGCAGCACATGCCAGAAACTATTTTGGGTTTTCTACCTTGGGTTACAATATTGCAATTTTCTTATGGATCCCTAATTTTTTTGAAAATATTTTATAGCCTATACTGGTCCCAGATAATGTAACTTTCTATTGGTGAAAGAATTTTTGAAATCGGTCCAGTAGTTTCGGAGCCTATTCGTTACAAACAGACAAAAAATCTTTCCTCTTTATAATATTAGTATGATAATAGTTATTTTAGTTATGAGCTCAGGTTTTTCCCTGTTCCTTTGTAATTAAAAGGAAATATGTAGAAACATTTACACAGGTCAGCTGAAATTGTAAATATTTTCACAAGAGTTGGCCACTAGCTCATACAAACATACACACTTACTTTACAATAATTGTTGGATAGTAGTAATAAAAATCACATTTTAGGCATATGTCATCTTCAACTTAGTGGTTTTATAAATTATATTATATTATTAATTTATTTTAATAAAGTTACGAAATGAAATTATGATTAATGTTGAGTTTCTTCCAGTGCACTGCGATGTTACGGAGCCCACAAATATTACTTCCAAGATTGAATGGATGCCGAATCCTTGCTCACCTGATTACATGCATTATTTTGAACAAGTTAGTAACAAGCAACCTTTACCTACCTAAAAGCTGAACTAAAACTTGCACCATCTGACGACCTCGGTGGCGTGGCGGGCGAGTGCTCGGCCGAGACGCAAGAGGTGCGGGTTCGATTCCCGCTACGGGAGAAATGTTTGTATGTTCTGCAAATATTTCTTCCGGGTCTGGGTGCTGTAGTATGTATTTACAAAAAAAGTATATAAGTATTCTATCAGCCATCTGGTGAACATAGTTGTGGTGTATTGCAAATCTAGAGACTCTAATTGTTCTGTAACATGTCTCCTTGGCATGTTACTACTGCTTGACTCGGTATGCCGAGAATATCCCGTGTTGCATCACTAGGACCTGGTTCATCCTCAGAGTCCCGTCGTCTAAGCTGATTTACATGTCTGATTACGATAGGTCCCTTCTGCATCTTTACCAAGAACCGCACAGGTCCTTTGACTCTTAATATTTCTCCTTTAACCCACTTCTCTCCTCTTGCATAGTTGCGCAGCCACACATGCCAAGGAGACATGTTACAGAACAATTAGAGTCTCTAGATTTGCAATACACCACAATAGTACAAGCTTTGCTTAGTTTGGGGCTAGATGGCGCTGTGTGAAATGTCCACAAATATTTATTATTTATATCTATACTAGATGCTTCATACAGTGTCAGGAAGCATCTTTCGCCTACACTATCGGGATGCTGTAGTGCCCATGTCATCATAATGAAATTTTCAAGATTTCTGGACCTCTTAACAAAAATATTTTAAGATTTGTTTTTACTTCTAACGTTTGACGAACTCTTTTCACCACACGAAAGAAAGAACTAGTGACACAACTAGATAAATAGATTATAATTACACTTATTGAATTAAACTTTCGCATTTATAATATTAGTAGTACTATAGGATGCCCAGAAGAATAATTTATCTTATCTCTTCCTACAGGAAATAATGCTATGTCCCAAGCGCTTGGAAAGATCGGTAGAGAATGGCACAAACTCTATATTAAGGAATGTACAAACGCACACATGTCATGGGAAGGAGTCTATTATCTACACAGATGATAAACTAGAAGCTGCGATACAGAAGAAGGGTGAAGACATGACTTCTCAGTCGGTGAGTTTCAGCTGGTCCGTGGTGGGCAAATGGCCATCTGATCTTAAGGGGTCTGGTTGAATCTGGTTGTGCACCAATGAAATTATCTTCTCAGTGAAGAAAAACGCGTGATAATAATGTTTCCCATCCCATTTTTGGGCAAAAGCTTCCTCCCCTTCTTGCACCCTTTCTTTCTTTTTCTTGATTTCACCATCATCATTATTAGCCCACATTTACCCACTGTTGAGTATATAGGCCTCCCTAGTATGCCATTCTTTCCGCTCCAGCAGAATCACATTTATTCCCGCCTTCTGCACAAGGTCATCAGACTGCCTGGTTACTGCCAACCGTTCCTGGTTATGACACCACGTTTAGATTTACATGGAAGAAACTTTTATTCCAGAAAATCCCGTCATACGCGACGGTAACAGCGGAGGGTATCTACGTTCTGCGCATGTCAGTACGCAGCAGTGCGCAGTACAACGGAACAGTTCACGTCGAGATGCTGTCTCCACATGGGTACCTATCCGCCGCCATATGGCCACTGCTGCCGGTAAGCTTCTTATATACCTATTAGCAGAAGAAGAGAGAACTGTGAGGGAAACCCGCGGCTAAGTCAGCGCTGCACGTGCTCATATCTTTCCTGCGGATAAGGTCGACTAAGCCGAGAGGATGGTAGGTGCGGGGCAAGCCTACTCCATCTAAAAATCTCGCCTGGAAAAAGTTGCGTCCTGACGCTGGATAAATAATCTAGTATGGACGGTATACGGTAAATCTGCCTGCAGGAAATCATCAAGTCGCACACAGTCTTACCATTTTTTTAGTGCAATGTAGCGATGCGACAAATCTTTCAAATTACCATTCTAACAAAAATTAAGAATCTCGCTTCGCTCGCCTATTAAAGAGTTGACCGCCAACGAAAATAAGTTGAGTTTTAGTTTGAGTTTGAGTCATTGTGGTGGAAGAATTAGCCAGTCTAGGACACTGCGTTACCGTGACCTAGCTGTTACCGAAATACGCCGCGGGGAGACTTCTTCCACCCCAAAAAAAGGTATAATATAAGGGTTATGATATCCTTGTTTAAAATGTATTTTGTTTCAGTTCTTCGGCACAATGTGTTCAGTGTACACCCTCCTCTGCACATGTTGGCTGGTGGTCTGCGGGCTGCAATGGCGCGATCTACTGCGCATCCAGTACTGGATCGGAGGCGTCGCTCTTCTAGGAATGGTAGAAAGTGCCACTTACTACGCGGTCTACTCTGCTATTAACAATTCTGGGTAAATCCTTTGTACAATTACTTACACACATAATTAAGTAAATTACCTTCACAACATACTTTGATACAATTGCGTACATGGCAAGGCAGAGTAAAACTAAACTAAGGCCTTTTACCATCTATAGTAGATGATCTGTAGTATTTATACAGCGTTAGGAGGCTACTTTTACCTTCACTAACGGGACGCTGTAGTGCCCGGGGCGAATTAAGATGTAGTAGGCTTGCCCAGCACCTATTCCATCCTCTCAGCTTAGTCGGATTTGTCCACAGGAAAGACATGGTCAATACGTGCGGAGCTGACTAAGCCGCGGGTTTCCTCACGATGTTTTCCTTCACCGTTTGAGAGTACTGGTATAGCGCACATAAATTTTTCGCACAGAAAAATCCATTAGTATACGACCGGGTTTGAACCCACGACCTTAGGATCGGAAGGCGGGGTCACTACCAACTAGACCACCAATGCTCTCAAGGCAGAGTAAGCCCTCAATAATTCATCTATATCGTCTATACGCTCGGACAACAGCAAGTAATGCTCGCTTCGCTCTCCTAAACCGTTGACGTTGAATCCAACCCCTGTTTATTATTGATAGTTTCACTTTTTCAATTTCGTACTATTGTAATCATCAACACGTACAATATGATTGCACCCGAGGGATGCCTAGAAAACCAATCAATCTAACTTTGGACAAAATCCAGCGAAATGTTGGGCTCGCTTTGCTCCCCAATAATAACTTAATATGTTTCTAAAACAACATTGTATGAATCAGTGGTCAATGTTTTATATGCCTTACTGATACAGTAGGTAGTGTTTATAAAAACGTCTTATTTCAGGTATTTTAACGTAAACGCGTACATGTTTGCGGAATGGGTGTCAATTGCCAAGCGCGCCCTGGCGCGAATGCTAGTCATCATCGTCTCTCTTGGATTCGGGATCGTCAAGTAAGTAATATCAAATCCTTATAAACCAACACGACTAGATAGATAATTTAGGTGTTTTGATGTGAAAACAATTTTGGCTTAGGAAATTCTTTGGTCCAAATGAATTGACACCAAAAGATTATAATTTAGTGACACTAATTGTCTTTTTAAGCTGGTTGATTTAACTTTTTGAAAGGATAGTCCCACAATTAATGAAAATTCTAAGCTAATCTTGTAGGCACTATCAGTTATGCTTGTTTAACTTGGTGCTTACTGTACTAATTTTCAAATTATGTAAGTACTATTATTCATTATTATTAAGACACAAACAATAGTTATTCGAAGATGTATTGAGTGTGCTAGACGTAATTCACTCCTTTCATTCCGAAACCAGTGATACAAGTAGAGAAAAACCATTATTCATCATCATCATTTCCCTGCCCTTTTCTGTGGGGTCGGCACAACATGTATTCTTCCATTTCCCTTCTGTCAGAAGTCATCTCAACACTCACTCCTTTCTTACTCTTGTCATCTTTCACACAGTCCACCAATCTTTTATTTAGCCACATATCCTTTCACAGTCATTTCTATCTACCCTTCTCATGACAGAGAAAACATTGTTTTAACATATTTTTTTATCCTTAGGCCTCGCCTTGGCCCCGCCTTGCAACGTGTGGTCGGCACGGGTGTGATATGGGGTGTGCTGGCCGCTATAAACGCCTGGCTCCGCCTGCATCACAAAGACAGCGAGAACAACCGAGATCTTTTGCTCTCCGAGGTGCCGTTGTCTCTAGTTGACAGCGCCATCTCTTGGTGGGTGTTTGTATCGCTAGCGCACACTATGAGGACCTTGCAATTACGGAGGTAAATATATTCTACCAATATTCATCATCATAATGATGATGTCGACTGAGGGATAGTATCTTCCAACATGATGAGATACAATAAGTAAGTATTCCCAAGGAGGGTTGACATCAGGCAGGCGGCCGGTCAGAAAACACCTTAGCTAAAACTCTTACAGCATGATTCAAGGTTCATGCTGAGCCGACCCCACATTGAGTGGGATAAGGGCAGGAAGATGATGATGATTGAAAATCTGTAGAATGTGTCTTGATGTAGGTACAAGCGCCATCTAGTTACAATATCAGAATCATCAAGCATTTGTTTATTATTTCAGAAATACTATCAAGCTGTCGCTGTACCGTCACTTCACTAACACGCTGATATTCGCCGTGATATCATCAGTGGTATTCATGCTCTACTCTATCAAGACATACA
This sequence comes from Scotopteryx bipunctaria, assembly GCA_949320045.1. NCBI lineage: Eukaryota > Metazoa > Arthropoda > Insecta > Lepidoptera > Geometridae > Scotopteryx > Scotopteryx bipunctaria. Next base: position 2,101,990 of record OX439450.1, on the reverse strand, counting down.
GAGTTATTCCTTGCATTACCGTAAGTTTGCTTACTTCTCTGCTGGCTCGTTGGATGCAGGACATTAGGTAGATGATCTATGAAAATAATTTGTCCTGAGGCGTCGTCCTAATTGGCTATGATCGATATGACCAAACGATGCGATTCCGTAGCACGCCGAAATTTACCAACATTTGATTGAACGCATTTCTTCAGTGTCCTAATTGAAGCAAGATTGCAAGTCATCGCTCGAGTGCAGGAAGTGCCCAAACGATCGTACAATGGTTAGATAAGATATATAATTATGCAGATCGATAGGTATTCCAGTTAAGGTCAATGGCCATGTTGAATTCTTAACTGTTTTGAATAAGGGTTTAACGGAAATTATAGCAATTAGAAGTATTTGCATTGTTCCTACGGATTCTGTGTCCTATCTCGCTTTCCGATCCTAAGGTCGTGGGTTCAAATCCGATCATGCACCAATGGATTTTTCTGTAAAAATTTATGTGCGCTATATCAGTGCTCTTAAACGGTGAAGGAAAACATCGTGTCGTAAAACTTGAAAAGTTCGAAAATATGTATCAAGTGCACCAAAAAAGCCCTTGAGGCGCACATTAATCCTTTCTACACTGTTTCGAAAGAGCTAGTGACACGAAAAGATAGATAGATGTGGCCTGTGTCTGAAGTTCTTTTACTGTTATAGGAATGGAAAGAGGTGTGGATGGATGAGGCGTACTGGCACATCCTGTTCGCCAGCATCCTCTGCGTGATCATGGTACTGTGGCGCCCAACCAACAACAACCAACGATACGCATTCACGCCGCTGCTGGACAACGCTGAGGATGATGACGGTAACAACACTATCTATCGGCTCTATCTTGACGACTTCGGTGGCGTGTGGGCGACTGCTCGGCTGAGACGCAAGAGGCGCGGGTTCGACTCCCGCTACGGGAGAAATGTTTGTATGTTCTGCAAATATTTCTTCCGGGTCTGGGTGTATTTTATGTACGAATTTCTTCCGGGTCTGGGTGTATTTTATGTACGAATTTCTTCCGGGTCTGGGTGTATTTTATGTACGAATTTACAAACAAAAAAATGTATGTAAGTATTCTATCAGCCAGGTCTCCATAGTACAAGCTTTGCTTAGTTGGCTTGGCTAGATGGCGCTGTGTGAAATGTCCACAAATATTTATTATTATCCAATCAGCTAGTAGCACTGGTGATCTATTAGTGACTCAGTCATGGGTTTAAACTCTGTTGTCTAATTCTAATTGTTGGGAACAAGATCTGCACTGATGTTCTGCGGTGGGGTGTATTGTGCATTATCCCCCTGCTAATCCTCCCCCAGTCAGCACAACTCCTTGAAGCGAGGACTTTGGGATGGAATCCAGTTGTGCACCAATTGATTTTTCTCTTTTTTCTGTTCGAAAAATGTAGTCATTGAATCATTTAGTAGTTCAAAAACAAGTTTGAAGAAGTTCGAAAATATGACTTAAGTGCATGAAATAATGAAGGTATCTAGTTAAACTTAAGTATGGAATGCCGAAACTCGTTGTAATTCTGTAAGACCCAGAAGAAGTCAAGCTCAATTTCTCATTGCAGAAGAAGAGGAGCAATTCGTGAACGATGCTTACGGAGTCAAGATGCGCGGCTCAAGTCTTAACAATGGCGACGTGGAAAGGGACTCTCAGCCTGATAACACGAACTCCTTAGAATCAGATCTCCGCTGGGTGGAGGAAAACATTCCTACCAGCTCGCTTCCTCTACTAGACTCTGACGAAGAAATCATCAACACTAAATTCGAAGTGTCCAAAATGCAGTAGAGATTTTTAAGTGTATAAAGTATTATTGTAACTGTGATGTCGGCTTTTATTTATTCTCTTTTCGCTTATAGTGTGGAATAAAAACGATAACATAGTTGGTTTTTTTAATTGGCATTAGTTCCTGGAAATGAAAGATCAAAAGTACATAATTTTTTTTATTTTAATATTTAATTATCATTTTAATATTTGTTCTTTAGAAATGATCTTTGGTATATAAAATATAATATTGGTTTATGGCCACAATAGATTACATAAAATGGAAGTTTTGAATTCAGTCAGCATTATTGGAATCCAGTACTATCTAAATAGAATAAAATCTCTTTAGTTCTATAATTAAAATAATTTGTGCTATAATTTTAGCCATTAAAAGTATGTATACTAATGGAATACATTTTTGTCAAGACATAAGTTCAACTACCATTCCTATTCATTGGTATGCAAAAACTACCACACTCAAGGGCATCATTCACAGGATATGAGATGCCCTATTTGGAACCAACTCATTTATAAACATTGCACACCACTTCCATCCATAATCCAAATACAATACTGTCTATAATCACTTACATTGTAAGGATAGCATTTACATAAAAAATACTTCAAATACAAGCACTAAAACAGATGAGTAATTTTAGTGAATTTTTAAGTTCAAAATAGGTTTTATCTACAGTAGAGAAGCTTCAATAAATATATTTATTAATTATTGTCATAATAGAAATCGTAGTCTTCCGGCTCATCAGGAATTGGAGGAGGGTCTTGAGGAATATCAATACCTTCGGCATCTAATAGCCTCACTTTAATATCCATCGACAGCAATGTTTGCAAGTCGTTTTCAAAAGATTTGCTCGTCATCTTCTCCTTAAGCAATGCATTGATCCCATCAGTCCAGAAGTCGAAGATCTGTTCATCTGGGGCCACAAAATCTAAGGACACAACTTCAGCTGATTTTGGTATAAGGGAGAAAGCTAAATGAGGAGTAGTTTTCCTTCCTCTCAAATCTTTCATGTGGGGACAATCTTTTCCAGTAATGACACATTTTATTTCTGTCACTGCTATTTTATTCCCAAGCTCCTCTAGGCTAGGGGTGCTCTTTTCATCACAGTCTCCATAATGAAGAACTTTATGATTGGGAGATAGACGGACAAACCAAAATTTGTCCTTTATTCTCTGTCCTCTAGTTGAGTATTTTTTGAACCTAGTTCCTCCCACCAAAACACCCAGTCTCTGCTGCTGTATCAGGTCAATAATCTCCGGAGTTATTTTCTCTTTCAGCTCAACAATGGGCCTCGCATGTGATTCCCACACTTCCCTATTAGTGCGTTCTTGAATCCATATCTGTGTTATCTCAGAATAACTCAGTTCGTTAATCTTCTGTCTAAACTTGTCAAATCCTTTAGGAGACGATTGGAGCGCTCTACTTATTTGTTCTCGAACTACGCTGGATACTTTCACAAAGTCCTCGATGGTAGCTCTCATTTCTTTCCAAGTTTTGTTGAGCAGAACTATGCATATGCAAAAGAGTTCTTCAAAAGGATGGTCATGGGTGAAGAATAGGGGGTGGTAGGTCTGCCCCTGTTCACTGGGTGCATCCCCAATGTGCATTATATCACACAGTTGCTTTATCAACTCTACACTGGTCTTTCCAAAGGGGCACTCATGCTCATCAGCTCTGCAACTGTTTTCTAAAACAATCTTTGTGTAATGCTCGGGATAATTCCTTGCAAAATACAGCATACATTCCAAAGCCAGTAGACCAGGTGGAGTTTCATTGAAGTCTTTTATTGGGTCAATCTCACACTTGAAGCCAAGTTTCTTGAAGTCTTTAGAGTAGCTTCCCACTGGTCTTCTCATGGTCACCTCCAAGTTGGGGTTGTTGTCATTTTCAAAAGCTATTTTTCTTAGTTCCTTTATCTTTTCTTGTGATTCTTGTTCTTGTGAATCTGCTCTCTGTCTCATTTTGGGTTCTAACAGACCAAGTAACAAAGTTTGTAGGACATAGAGTTGATGGGCTAACTCTGTCCCATTTCTACTCTCACCAGCAATCAAATACTCATAAATGACATTCCTGACTTGTTTTGAAAACAGGGTGGCGGCTATTGCCTTCCTCTTATTGAAATCAGCTTTGGAGAATATGGCATTGATTAGAGCTATTGTGTTTTGTTGGATTTTACTATCTTTGTGGGAATTTTGTAGATGCGATATCAAATTTGGAATGGTTATCTCCTTTTCAACATGAGAGTTTTTTGAACTATTTAGTACAATGTTCTCTAGTATAGATAAACAGGACTGGATCACCATGGGATCCTGTGCACTCGCCTGGTTACTGACAAAACTAGCCACTTTGTTTATAAACTGATTTTCGAGTATGTCCCAGAATATTATTCCATGGTCCATGAGTTCTACAAAAGTGACAAGGGCGTATTTGAGCGATTTACCTTTAAACTTGCCGTTTTCAATGTTGTTTATAATGAGAGTCAAGCCTTTCTTGTTGATGAATTCGAGGGCGAATGTTAGATCGGTGCTGAGTAATGATAGTTTCGTCAGGGCTGCAATCTGGTCCGCTTCCGTGCCGGATATCTTCGCCAGGATGTCTTGCACCGTCCTTGCGGGGGACAATTCTAAGCGCAGGACTGACCCGTTTTTGATCTCGTTCCGATTTTTCTCTGTGATGTAGTTCTGGTTTATACTCTCGGAGAACTGTAGAGCATAGTTTTCTGGGTCCGGCAATCCCCAAGGCTTGCATAAAAGCTGGATGATGCTAGACAGAGGCTGGCTTTGGTCGAACTCTATCAACTGTGGTACCTTATCTGGCGCATTCAGCATCTCCACAGCTATTTTGAGGATTGTAGAATCCTTCTCTTTAGTTGCCGACGGCATTTTTATTGGTTTTGTAGACATTTAACCAACATTTGATACACAAATCCACAAAACAACACCACACCTCCCTCGAAATAATCTTAAAATGTAAACTTGACGGATGGATGGGAGGGAGAGAAAAACGTCAAGATGTGACATGATCATGCGAACGATGAACGAACGAAACGAAGTGCACGATCAGCTTTCAATTTGGTGTCAATGTCAAATTACTGTCAAACTCAATAATAAATGTCATCGCAAGACGTTTCATTTCACGTAAATTCATAAGATATCAGTATAGGTACACTCAACTGCTCGTTCAGCTCGCACTTTTTTGCATACCTATCTTACTTCTTGCATAAAATTATAAATGCGAAAGTTGTGAGGATGTTTGGATGTTTGAATGGTTGGATTTTCTGAACGGATTTGAATGAAACTTTGATTAAACATAGTGCATGAGTACTGGATTAACATTATGCCATTTTTTATCCGGTTACCACGCGAGCGAAGCGGCGGGCGGCAGCTAGTGCATTAATATTTGTACTAGGGTAAGAATATCAGCGTGTTCTACTTAGAACATTGATATACTCTGAATATCTACTTAGATACCTATTGCAGTTATTCACGCTGCAATTTTTCGTTCCCTAGGTAGGTACTCAAAAATTATACGAAATCTAAGATAATAGCAGCGTTTTACCTAACAATAAAACGCTTATTAACTACTTACCTAATTCGAGGTCTACCTAGAATATATATGGAGATAGCACATCGGTTTTTCGAACTTGGCGCGGTTTTTCGTACCTATCTCACCGGAAATTCGCTTTCCGTCATTTGATGATGGTACTTGTCAAAGTTAGTTCACCTTTCTCACACCAGGGGGCGGTGATCGCATTTGGCGAAACTTCTGGTTTGCCTTCATTGCAATCGAGATATATATCCAGGCAGGAGTAAAAGCTAGGTAGACCTCGAATTAGGTAAGTAGTTAATAAGCGTTTTATTGTTAGGTAAAACGCTGCTATTAACTCACTGTACCGTAATTCGAGGTCTACCTAGAATATATATGGAGATCTGTTTGATACCTGCCTGGTGTGAGAGGTAGATACTAGATACATAGTTAGATGTATGAAAAAGTACCTGTAAGTATTGTACCTATCTGTAGTAGAATAGGTATCCGGAACTTCTAAGAGTAGAATAGGTTACTAAGGTTGAGTTAGCAGAATCAAGACTCAAAACACCCATAGGAAAGTAAATATTGTATTTATAATTGTTACTTTATTTTTAGCTTAGCTAGGAACTGTTAATCAACTATCTTAGATACCTAATTATAAGTAGATAGTATAGTACAGAGAGTATATGTATACAAACAATATTTACAGAAACTCTAATCAAGTTATGCTTTAATCAATGATATTGATAACTTAAAATAGGTACTAGTACCTATATAATAGCAGAAGTTACGTGTATAATTAAAATAATAATACTTAAACAGGAAATAGTTATTTCAAGTATTTGAAAAAGATAAATATATTTTCTAAAAAAAAAAAACTTAGGAAGCTTAGGAAGCTAATTTAAGTTAGACATCAAAACCGAAGAACACTTTTTACCTACCTACTGTGATTATAATACATAGGTAGGTCTAGGTAGGTACATAGTATTCAGCGTCAGTAACTTCAGATAAAGATGATGATGACAGAATCAGTAGTTTACACCTGACAGATTTCAATCATAGTTAAATAAGCTATTAAATTGAAATCATTTTCAAATTGAAAAGGTGGGCAACCATTAGGTTTTTGATGCTCCCAAATTCAAAATTGATGAAAATATAAATTTTGTAAGTGTTCTAGCAACATTATGTAGGTTATAATGGTAAATATAATGAAAAAGGCAATGAAAACATCAGAAAGCAATATTAGGTATTTGCTGTTCAAAATTTGCTAAAGAGGAGAAAAACCAAAATTTTGATCTACATAGGTTCTAATGAGTAAATAAACATTAACTTCTTTAAATGTACATCTGTACTGAATCCAGCCTAGCATATGTTATGTACATCATGACAATATTTTAGGCTACAGGTGTGAAAGTAGCCGCCACCACGTTTGTTTGGGAACTAGGTTGGATTTCCCGGCAGTAAAATTGGCGAAAAGTATTAAATGAGCGCCAATTTCCTCTAGCTAGTATTTCATCCAATGGAAAATTAGATATCCAGTGTTTCGACGCGACTGCGGGCCGGACACTGCCAGCACTTGCTTTGATTCCGGCATCTTGTAGTGTCCTTTTCACCCAGCCGGCGATAACAGAGCGTGACGCAGCTTTTGGGGCGCCACATGCTGTAATGAACAAATTGTTAGTGTTACATTGTGATCGTCTGGCTGCTGACAACTCTATCACTCTATTTATCCAAAACACAGGGTCTATAGCCTGTTGATCAGGATTAGATGACAGTCGCCAACCCGATTGTCTTACATCTGACTTATCGGTTTTGGAACCAAAAAGGGGCCAAAATATAATGGAATCTTCTGTTATGATACAATGCTGATCATCAATGCACAAAAGAGTCAAGTCATGGACGCGGCGTCCAGAGCAAAGTAGCAAAAGCGTAGCTGCTCTTTTTGAGCATTGGTATAAGCTATTCACATCTGGGACACAGCTAATAAGTTGTGATGTCAACACATCAACATCCCAAATAGGAGGCTTACTGCGATTTTTAGGTTTTTGTAAAGATATAGCCTGTAAGACTTTTTTAACCACTACATGAGAACTAAGTCTCATCGATGATTCGGGATTGCAAAGGGTAGAAATTGCGGATTTGTAAACAAGTATAGTACTATAGGACAATTTTTCAATTCTATACAAATCCGATAAAAATCTTGCTAGCTGAGACCCGTTAGGATTATTGGAATTGGAAATGTTGTTGACATTACACCATTTTAGCCACTTAAGCCATGCACTTTCATAGGTCTTTAAAGAAGAAGGGCGCCAACCTGATTTAAGAAGAGTCTTTTGTTCAGGAGTCCAGTCGTTTAGTGCCGTGGACCAGCCCCACATCTCCAGACTTGAAGCTGCATTTCGTGGACTTTTGCAGGGGGTAGGCCAGTCGCTGTGTCTACGAGGACTCGGTGAAGGCGATAGATTATGAATGGAGCTGCCGTGGATCGGTTCCTCAGGTCGGCTTTCCAGAAGACTTTCTCCCACATGGGTGCTACAACGAGGTAGGTCCCCTTGGCCGTGTTCAGGTGGGCAAGCACTCTCGGTATTAAATATGGGGGTGGAAAAACCCATGCGAGGGGATACTTCCAATCCTGACTGAATGCATCGTGAAATTCCGCACACCGGTCGTTGGCATCGAGAGATGCATATCGAGGTACCACATGTGCTGTCTTTGAGGCCATCAGGTCGATGCATGGTGTTCCCCATTTCGCAAATATTATTTGTGTTATTTCCGGGAGTAGGTGCCATTCGGGACACGTTCGATAGCGAGACAGATGGTCGGCCTCGCTGTTCAACATGCCGGGTATATGGTGTGCAATCAGATTTATCTTGTACTTGTCTAAGATATTGTACACTTGCCTTGTGACCTTCGTGAGCTGGTGGGATCTCGTGCCCCCTTCGTTTCTCACGTAACTGACAACAGTTTTGTTGTCGCATTGCAATAGCACTGTCGAACCCGTCAGGTAACGACACTGATCTTTTAAGGCGTAGAGTACCGCGAGCATTTCTTTCATGTTGGAATGAAAACTCATTTCTAGAGGGGTCCAGTCCCCGGCTAGGCTCATGTTGTCGAGGCGAGCACCCCAGGCTATTTTTGATGCGTCTGTCACCAGGAAATGACGCACCGGAGGTTTGTGAAGTGGTGACTGGGCGTTGCGGTTGGCAAGCCACCATTTCAACTCTATTTGGACTTTTTTGGGGACTCCGAATCGGCGGAAGGGGGCCTCTTTCAATAGATCGTGCAAGAACAGTAATAGGTTTCGATGATTTAGTCGGCCTCGAGGTACTGGGAAACTGGCGAAGTTTATGAGACCTACGAGACTCTGTATCTCTTTTCGATTCGCTGTATTCCTGTCTAGGATGGGAGTTATCTTTGCTTCGAGAGCCTGACACTTTTTTGCAGGAAGGGATTTTAGACCCAGCCACGGATCCCAAGTGATTCCTAGAAACTCCAAACTTTTTTGTGGGATGAGAATAGCTTTTTTGTGGTTCAGAAACCATCCCAGGTCGTCTAGAAGTTTGACCGTGAAATGAGCTTGGCTTATTAAGGTCTCGCGATCTTGGGACGCTAAAAGAAAATCGTCCAGATACGTCACTATCCTTATTCCTGTGTCTCGAAGGACCTGCGCGATCCAGTTTGTCAATTTCGCAAAAACCTTTGGGGCCGTTGCTAGCCCAAATGGGAGGCACGTCATCTGAAGGGGCCTGCCTTGAAAAATCAACCTTAAGAACCTCTTGTGAGAGTCCGATATTGGTACGTGAAAGTACGCGCTTGACAGGTCTATTTTCACTAGCCAGTCGTAAGGCTGTAGAAAGTCCGGTATTCTGTACATGTTGATTAATCTGAACTTGGATACGATTAAGTACTGATTTAGATTGCGAAGATTGAAAATGGGCCGCATTGACCCGTCGCTTTTGGGAGTGAGAAAGATTGGAGACACGAAGCTGGGGGAGATAGGAGCTTCCTCCAGTACTTTTGATTTCAGCATCTCGTTTATCATGTCCCGCATCGGTGGGGTGTCGCACGTAATCAACTTTGGATGTATGTTGCGAGGCGTGTGCAGAGGAGGCTTTCGATAGAAGGGAATTCGATAACCTTGAATTATATTTAAGACAGTCTCTGGGGCACCCAGAGCTTCCCATTTGTGCACATATTTTGCCAGCTGGCCCGCCTCGAACTGGTTCGACATTGAGTCAGGATTTTCGCTGCGAGCGAAAGTTTTTCGGGTTGCGCTGATCACGCTGACCCCTAGAATCATATGCTTGACGTGAATTAAGGTTTTGGTTATTCTGATTACTGCGAGGTTTGCGATTCGGTCGCCTATTTGAATAACCTTGAGTAAATCCTTGCGCAGGATACGTTGGCATAACCATAGGATACGCGCCTTGCACCGGGTAAGGAAACGGATATTGATACACATTTTGTGAATTTTGACCCTGCGCGGGTTTATTTTTGTGCGTACCATGACAGTCCTGCGCGGACTTTTTCGATCGAGATTGCCCAGCTTGCGCAGCTGATTTGTATGTTGGGCTGCGGCTACGAGGCGGCCAAAAGATTTTACCCACGCCTCCCGCTTTTTCAACTGCGGTTGAGAACAACTCTTTGTTGAAAAGAGAATCGTGCGTTGGCGGAATCTTGCGCAAATTCCCACGCACGAATTTATCCTTCACGGAACGTAAAATACCTTCTCTACGTTGCTCGATTTTGTCAGCTCTATGACCGCATGCAAGTTGAAGCAGGTCACCAGAAGTTTTATTGAAACTACCCTCAACAAAAACCTCATTGACTTTTTGTTTAATATTGCTAGGGTTAAGGTCAGATCCAGCACTATAAGCCCACGAGATAAGCGATTTTAAACCAGCCTCCGTGGCTTCTCTTTGTTTTATTAGAGCTAAAGTCATTGCAGCATAGCTGCGTTCAGCCAAAGCGAGACTTGGGGACTTATCAAAAGGCTTTATTTCGTCATTGCATTCGAGTTCGACGAAGCCTGGGGTTGAACAATACGTTTTTTGGACATCTACGTACCTGACATCCGACCATTCGGAATTGTCTAAGTGCTGGATTGACTTCAAAATATCAATGTGCTCTTGACGTGATTTTGGAACAGAGGCTTCTTTCACGACCGTGTTGACAACGTTCAACAGACTTCCAGTCTGTGACCGCTCCTGGTCCTCTTCCTCATCGTACAGAGCATTACTGGCCGCTATTGAAATGGAATCTTCCTCACATTCATTTATAGGAGGAAAGATTCCATACGGCATACTTTGAAATTTAAAAGCCTGTGACAGGAAATTATGCATATTAGCTACCTGTTCTTTGAGCTGACGCATGTCGTCCGTTCTTAGCCTTTTGCTTGAACTCGGTGCGTCTTCAACACATTCCTGCCGCCGCTTCGACGTAGAGGGACCAGGCTGCTCCTTGTCCTGCAACACGCGTCGCGATTCTTCGCGCATCGGCGGTGTTAGTGGCTCAAACACAGGGGATTCCGGTTCGGAATCCGTAAACGATGATGAGCTATCGGAGCTCATATTTTTTTTAACAACCGCGCAGTTCGAGAAACAAACTGCCAATGAAGGCAAACCAGAAGTTTCGCCAAATGCGATCACCGCCCCCTGGTGTGAGAAAGGTGAACTAACTTTGACAAGTACCATCATCAAATGACGGAAAGCGAATTTCCGGTGAGATAGGTACGAAAAACCGCGCCAAGTTCGAAAAACCGATGTGCTATCTCCATATATATTCTAGGTAGACCTCGAATTACGGTACAGTGAGTTAATGGCTCGTTGCAGCGGTTTCACGCGCAATTTAACTACGCTCCGAAAATGCAGCTTTAGATTACAGAACATGGATTCTATTCCCATGGTAGAAGAGAATACCTATTATTAGTTTTGTTACAATTGATAATTCAAATACCCACTTAATAAAACATGATCCCCACTCAGAAGAAACCTGAAACGTTGTCCTATATTCAGTGGGTCTTATAAAATGATTATCTGAGCCTTGTTTCACTTTGGAGGACATTCTTGCATCAAACTGACGTTCTTTTGTGAGTTGTTTCCCACTTTCTTTTAGCCTTTATTTTTTTAAAGAAGATTCTTGCCTATTGTTTTTTTGTTTTGTTTTTCTTTTTCAGATTAATATTTTCAGTAAAAACATGCGACGGACTACACTCATAAGCGCGCTGGTGTTATTAATGGTTTCAAAAGATATAAGCAGTTTTCGATGTGACCGCAGGCCTTATGGGGCCACCACACATGCCTCAGCTCCGGATGGTCGCTTCAAGCTAGAGGTCATAGGTGCAAACAACAATGCTTACATTCCTGATCAACTGTATAATGGTAAGAATTGATTTAAAAACATAGCCTTCCTACTTCTCAGTCGGGTAAACCACTATCAATTATTTCCTTAACACCCTTTGCCAACCGCTTGGTTGAGTGGGTGTGGTATAATTTGAAAGAAATTGATTTGCAAAACCAAAACCAAACCAAAATCAAAACCCTTCGCTTGCGAGTCGAATCACATCACAGGTCTGTTTATTAATGTTGGACATAGAAAACTGTTTAAAAATTATCAGCTATCTACTTTCATAATTCAGTTTGCCCTTTTAGTCCAAATAGCAGCAACAGACGAGGAGTCCCGTTTCACTGCATTCATGATATCCGCTGATGGCGACATCAAACCAGACCCGAGGAACCCACGGCGTACTGTTGCGCTCTACCCTGGCGAGATCAGACCCATGAATCCAAACACGGCTAGATTCAGCGACAGATGTTTGTATTCTATTGAACAGGCTATAAATTCACCTAAGTCTTCGGTAGAGGTAATTATAGTATGGGCAATCATTTTCTAATTAAAATCTTCTATTCTTGTTCTTGTAAATATAAAACTCTTAGGTACGGTACTTACTGACTATCTGATTGAAATCAATGCATAGAAGCATAAAACTTGGAGGGTATATTCCTATTATGATTTAGGGGTGCACTAAGAAGGGAATTCCCGAAATTCAACTCCCAGATTAAATAGCAGAAACATGAATTTTGTGTAAAAAAAACTTAACGCTGTCAAATTCACGGGGCGTTCTACCAGTTTTCCATAACTTCATTCATAATGATGGATTTTCATAATTAATCCTAAGGCGTATTGGCAAGCTCCATCATCGGGTAGTGGGTGCGTGACGCTGCGCGCTATGGTGATGGAAAGTGATGCAATGTGGTATGAGGATGGGTTGCCGCTATCCCAAAAGCTGTGTGAGGATATGAGACAACCGGACGACGTGGCTCCTCAATTGAACTACGACTGTCAGATTTGTGATGAAGCTAAATACGAGGTAAGTTCCTAGTTCCTACGTCCTAAACATCCAGGGTTTTTGGATGACATTATGAAGACGGTGGGTATCCATCCACTGGATTCAGTTAGCGCAAGACTGGAAAGAATGGTGAGCTAAATAGAAGGCCTATTATACCCAGCTGTGGGTGGATGTGGGCTTATATGATAACGATGATGAAACTGAACTGTTTGCAATCTTTTTAGTTCAAAGTCTTTATTCTCTAGGTGTCTTTCACTGGAGTGTGGTCTCGTAACACCCACCCCCAACTGTATCCTGAGAACGACTGGGTACCTCGGTACAGCGATCTAGTCGGCGCTTCTCATGCTCCAAATCTTATCTTATGGGCCCCAGGATCTCCTGTATCAGACGGCTTGAGGGATGTTGCCGAGCACGCAAACACTAGCAAGTTTGAGGCTGAAATTAGGGAGATGGTTAGTAGATGTGTTCAATCAACTACCTTCCTTACCTACGCTTATTCATCTATTAATTGTACGTCTATAGTGCATACTTTTTCTACATAGATTGGTGATGGAGTCCGAACCATGATAATGGGTAAAGGACACGGATATCCTAAAATGGGCAATCCGACTTACGCGTTCTTCCGCACAGACAAAACAAACCATGTTTTCACTGTAGCGATTGGACTATACCCTTCCCCTGATTGGTTTCTGGGAGTCACCAGGTTTGAGCTGTGCCAGGATAATGAATGGCTGAAAGAACGAGAGCTAAATCTGTACCCCTGGGATGCTGGGACTGACAGTGGGGTAAATTATGAGGTAAGCTGGTATATTGATCCCTAGTGGTAGGCTGGTCTAGCAATTATTACAACCACTTTTTATAAATCTTAAACATGGGTTTACAGTCAGCAAACATAGTGACGTTTCCACAAGGCGCAGTTTCTCGCGTTGATATGAGTTCTTATGATAAAAACTCGCCGTTTTATGAAATGGACATGAAAGACATGCATCCTTTCGGGAAACTACACATCACACTAATAAGGACGTATCATAGAGACTGCGAAGAAAGCACCGGTAAGGATTATCTTTTTTAGACTAGATTAATATGATCAACAATTTAACAAGCGATACATCGAGTAGTTTTTTCAGAGCAACCTACTAAAGAGGATGTAGAAGAGGATACTAAAGAAGAAGAGGCCAATGAGAATGAGACAAACCAACCGGAGCCAGAAGAGCCTTCCAGGTACCAAAACCCAGAAATTGATTCCGGAGAGCGCGGGGGGTGAGAATTGGTTGATACTATTCATCTCATTCATTCATTATTAACTGGCGTCTATTTTTGTGGGATCATTGATCAGATAATTAAAAGCGCATAGGTTGATAGGTAAGGTACTACTTACTAACCATAAAGATCACGTCTGTATTTCCAAGTATCTGCTGTAGACAATTCATCCTCCCAAATCTTTATTACTTACCTAGATGGTGTCCAATCGGAGGCTCGCCTAAACACAACGCATAGTAAATAGATCAAAACTAATTCTGAAATTATTAAATTCTCACATGGTTTATTTATTATTCTGAGACTATGTTGTAGTTCACCCGAGATCGTTACCACCGAAGCTCCTGTGATACAGGATCCGGAATCGACGGAAGACTGTCCTTTGTCGGCGTGGTCAGACTGGAGTGAATGTGAGGGAGCGTGCATAGATGCCAAGATAAATGGCTATCAGTGGAGGGAACGCGACCATTTGGTGGATGGGGTGGCAGTTGAGAAATATGACCCACGTGTAAGTTTAGTTTCTTTGAATACTAACAGCAGCTGCTACGGGCGAAGAGTCATTTTTCAATGCATTCATGATATCTGTTGATCATTTTCCTGCCCTTATCCCACTCTATGTGGGGTCGGCACAGCATGTTCCTTGGATCATGCTGTAAGAGTTTTGGCTAAGGTGTTTTATGACCGGCCGCCTGCCTGACTTCAACCCTCTTTGGGAATACTTGCTTGTTGTATCTCATCATGTTGGAGAGGATAGTCCCATAGTCGACTTTTACGACATGCTCGGGGAGAGAAGCAGCTGGACGCATTCTATGTTTTTTCTTTACTCCCAGTCCAGCAAAGAAGTAGTTATCATGATATCTGTTGATGACGACACTAAACTAGACCTGAGTCATCTAAGGCGCTAGGTAATGTTTAAAAACTCAGTTTCAATAATTTTCGGTAGGTACGATAACTGGAAATTTATTTTTCTTAAACATATCTCATTTCTTTTAGGCCAGACATCCTTACAAGAAGAAAGTGTCCAAATACTGCAAGACCCATTATGCTGACTTTGAAAGAAGAGAGTGTGAAGAAGATTGTCAAGCATCGGAATACGATGAAGAAGTTAACGGTTAGTTTATCTAAAGCTAATAAGATTCATAATA
Organism: Scotopteryx bipunctaria; assembly: GCA_949320045.1. Taxonomy (NCBI): domain Eukaryota; kingdom Metazoa; phylum Arthropoda; class Insecta; order Lepidoptera; family Geometridae; genus Scotopteryx; species Scotopteryx bipunctaria. The sequence goes on along the minus strand of OX439450.1, from coordinate 2,086,916 downwards.
ACTGATATGCGAAGCTTTTTTGATAGTATAAAGCACAAGAAGATGCATGCCATTTTTTATAATAGAAACCTACTATATTATAACTTACTTACTAAGTAGTTTAAGACGATGTAAAATATCACCTTATTTTTTTCTATGAAAGATTTTGTTTCAGTTGAACGTCGCGTTATGGATCGGATCATTCCAGGTTTCTCGTGGTTCTCTAAAAAGCGAGATGTTCAAGGGTCAGAGAATTCATTGTGATGAATAATAAGTTTATTATGTTTAATCTTCTATCATTGTATTTTACTTGATACCCCTTTTGGATACATTTTGACGTTGAAATAATTGCAAAGTAGTTAGGTATGTACTTCTAGCTAAGTTATGTTAGTGTTTAGGTAAATTTTGGATTCCTAACAATTGCAATGAACACCAGACCACTTTATTACAAGGTATTATGACCCACTTTTGCGTGTCAATTAATCAAGAGCAGTAATTAGAGAGAATGAATTGAAGTGATAAATTAAAAGTACCTAAAGGTAATTCAACCCTAATTGTGAACGGTCATTTAGTCACAGCATCACCGTAGTACCTAAATGACCACCAATTGACCATTTTGAGTACTGAGAAGTTTAGTGGTTCATGTCTATTTTTAAAATTGTTTTGTTATAAATAAAATGTTAACGTCAAGGGTTTTTGGTGAGTACCTACTTCATAAAATACTGGAATTTAGTGTTTATGTACCTATCTTAGTAAAATAACGTTTCAATTGGTTTTAGGGTTGTTTATGCTTATGCTGTTTAAATCATGCGAAAGTTTGGACAACGTATGTGATCGTAGACCACTTGGGACAAAAACAGAACCATTGCTTCCGGACAACCAGTTCGTATTAGACATTGACAATATACGAAATAATCAGTATATTCCGAAACATAATTACACAGGTATTGTGTTAAAATATATAAATATGTGAGAAAGAAGTGAGTGTTGAGATGACTTCTGGCAGAGTGATATGAAAGAAGAATACCTACAACATGCTGTGTCGAACCTACATGTCGGAAAATGGCAGGGAAATAATGATGATGTTAAATTAAATACGTGACTGATTGATGAAAACTCCTTAGATCAGTAAAGCGTTAGTGATTTTCAAACATCAGTTTAAATTAGAAACTTTGTATTTTCTGTGATTTCAGTTAGGTTACATTCAAGAGATGGAGCATCTACTTTCATTGGATTCACTATATCCCTTCGAGAAGACACAAAGTTTAACCCGATAAACTCTCGAAGGCCTACATTTCTACAGGCAGGGAATTTGATTCCTCTAACCATCTCCGCTGTGCCTCACATGTATTGTAATAACACCATTATTCAGGCGGATATCACTCCTAAAACTAATGTTGAGGTACTTGATCTGCATTTCTAAAGATTAGAGCATCTGCTTAGGCTTAGCTGCTATATAGAAATCTGACTATTATTTAATGATTTTCTAGGCTTTGTGGATTGCACCACATAAAGGCAATCAATGTGTCACAATATTCGCTGTGGTAGCTATAAGGCCTAACGTTTGGTATAGCTTCGAAGGCCCTTTATCTAAAAAGGTTTGTGAAGACCCTCGAAAGAACGACGATATGCCTCCGATGGAGAACGACAGATGTGCTGTTTGTGAAGATGCTAAATATGAGGTGAGATAGATACAGATTATTTATTTGTCTTGAATATGGTCCTAATAAATTTTCATGCCCGTTATACATGTTAATGGAGTCCAGCATATTCAGACATAATATTATTATAACTTTTAGTGATTTATCAAAAATATGGACTCCTTTTTCTAGTAAAAAATTAAACAATCCTACTAATATTATAAAAATGCGAAAGTTTGTGAGGATGTGTGGATGTGGGGATGTGTGGATGTGAGGATGTATGATTGTGCCTCAATCACGTCGTAACGGCTGAACGGATTTGAATGAGACTTGGAATATACATAGTATGTGTGCTGGAATAACATATAGCCTACTTTTTGTCTGGATACTACGCGAGCGAAGCCGCGGGCGAAAGCTAGTTTATTATAAATGCATGTCGTGTAAGCGCAGTTTCGTTTAATGAGTTCCAGTCTCGGTCTGGGCATTACTAAAGATTTTTGCGTTACCGTTCTCCGATTTGTATTATACCTACATACTTAACGAAAGTTAATTTTATTTGTTATGAAATTAGTTGGTGCGCAGGTTTTTCTATCGTCATCTAAATGCATGTCAGTTCATTCATGTGATATTTAAAAAACATTGTATTATAGTTGGTCTTCCAAGGTCTGTGGTCGTATAATACACATCTACAGGAGTTCCCCCCGCTAACAGTCAGCCATCCCCGCTTCAGTGACATTGTCGGTGCCTCACATAATTCTGAAGGCTTTATGCTGTATAAAATCGGCTCCGTAGCATCCGATGGGCTAAAACTGTTGGCAGAGCAAGGAAATACTACCGGACTTGAAATAGAAATTGAAAAAGAGGTGAGTGAAAAAGAAAATACCAAGCAAATGGTATTACTGCAGGTTTCTTCAAAAACAGCAGCTAAAACCACAATGTTATTGCAGCTGGGTACAAACGTACGGACCGTGATCAAAGCTACCAGTCCACCTGAACCGAATATGGCTGCCATAACGCAGTTCAGAGCTAGCAAAGGCTTCCATCGACTTTCCATAGCCACTGCCATAGTGCCGTCTCCGGACTGGTTCCTAGGCGTCTCCAATTTGGAACTTTGTAATTATGTCACTAATCTTTGGTCCGAATCGATAACTTTAAACCTGTATCCATTGGATGCTGGCACTGACAAAGGAACAACTTTCGAAGTAAGTGATCATACGAGCTTAAATAAGAGTTTTTTTCCAAGAATAACTTCGAAGATACTACGTATACCTACTAGCTTTCAAATATCCTCTCTAAAAAAAAAAGTTATTTATTACAGTCTGCCAATGAAGTGACCTTGCCGCATCAGGCTATTTCTCTCGCTATGATTAATGGAAAAGAACGGGCTAAGAAACCTTTCGCGAGAATTATACTGTCTTTATTAAGAACATATAGCTCTCCTGAATGTAATGTCGAAGCGACTACAGAAGAGGGAGGTATTTATTGCATTTCTTGCTACAGTCTATCTTTACTTATTTACTTGTTATCTAGACTTTCGTCTAAATACATAGTGATAATTTAAACAAAATGTTATTAATCCTTTTTTAACAGCATATTCAGATAAACAAAAAGCATTAAATAACTTGTAACAGGATGCCACCTTACTTACATGACATGAAATAATTTTATTCCATAAAAGAAGAAAATACAAACTTCTTTAATATCGCAGGTGAAGAAGGTGATGATGATAATGATGATAATAGTGAAATAGTTGATGGTGATGATGATAATGGAGGAAGCGATGACGGGGGATTCTCCGAGGAACCTTACTATCCGCCGGTCAGGACAACAACCAGGTACCAAGTTATGGACACTTATCTTAGCCAGGTATGCTCAAATTCTGCTTTCCTAATCAAAAAAGTTTACACGTGAGCAAGTACCCAACTGAACTAACCTTAGTTAAATAAAGTCACGTCCTAAAACTTGTCCCCCCCCTTCATAATAATAATACTATGAAAATCACTTTACTTACCAACATTACCTGCCAACGAATTTCCATCTTAAACAGGTTTCATGCGTCGGAGTATAAAGGTAAAGGTATCTTCTTACTTACCGTTTTGATTTTTTATTTTTAGTGAGGAGCCTCCTTTAGTAGATCCAGATTCTAAGGGAGACTGTCCCATGACACAATGGGAGGAGTGGATGCCGTGCCAAGGAGAATGTGTCGACAATACCATTATCGGATTCCGAATACGATTCCGGTACCACATAGTCGACGGCGTCGAAGTCGGAAAATATGTTGAGAATGTAACTTGTTTGCTACGATTATTTTCCTTGATTTTTCGGCTCATCGGGCAAAAGACTAATCTATAGGTCATATAAAAATTACAGGGTCCCTCCTATGAAGACAAAGTGGTGCCACGACATTGTTTAGAAAACGAAGAAGTTAGTCAAACTGAAGCATGCACAGAGCCGTGCGAAGAAAATCAACCAGAGGAAGAGGAAGAAGAGTAGGTATTCCAGTTGTGGAGGTAGAAATAAAAAAAATGAAATCCATTACACACTACTAACGTAGTGGCACCAATGATCGACACTTTAAGGAGATAGTGGGCTTCTTTATAAAATTAAAGGTCATTTAGTCATCTTTAAACCAAAAGTAACGATTGATTATGGTAAGGTATATTCTTGAGATAAGAATAGGATGTATTATTTTTATTAAGTAGACACGGACTAGAAAAAAATCCCAAAAAAGGAAAAAGTATATAAATCTCCAGTCTTCGACACCGAATCTCCAGTAATCAACACCCAGTCATCGACAGTTACCAGTAACCGACACCCAGTTATCGACTATTACCTATAATGTGTATCTGCCAAATCATCACCCCCTTAGTGGGTCATTAAAATAAAATTAACTGTTTATTAAGTATTCATTTAATGTCCACAGACACATACACATACACACTTTTGTAACTATAATAAAAAAGGTCAATATAAGTAAAAAACAATTGTCAAAAAGTTAAAATTGCAAAAATCAACAATATTTACTGTAATTAAAGTTATTCTTACTTAACTAATTATTAAATATTTATTAGTAATCAAATCACTCTTTCAGTTCGTAATCAAATATCTATTTGGAAACAATGTTTCCTAACCAGTTTCGTAATCATTATGAATTATTCTTGTTGTTTTCTTCTTCCCTTTATTTAAAACTGTGCTCGGCCCCATAGCGCAACCCATTGTTGTTTTTCCCGAAATTTTATCATGGAGCGTAATCCTAGGTACTCCGAAACGTTTCGCAGCAACTGCAATCTTTTCGCCATTTTTTACAGCTTCTACGGCTTTTTCTAACTGGTCGGGAGTATAATTTTTACTCGGAGCCATCTGTAAGAACCAGTCATTGACACATTATTCCCCAATAATCGTCACTTGTCGATTACTGGTAGCTCGACTTTGATTAGTTTACTTCAAATATCTACCAAATATGCAAAGTAAGACGAACTAAATTCGCTTGTCAAATGAAAAATTTTTCAAAAAATTATTATCGACACGTGTCGATTATTGGAAAAGTCAGTTTGTGAAAACCAGTGGTTGACACCAACATTTTACTATTATTAAAATAACCTTTAACTTTCGTTATAACAAAAATCGATCCTATAGTTCTTATAATAACCCGTAAAAAACATAAAATTCAAATAAGTTACAATACATTAGTATAATTAACAAAAAAATGTACTCACTTCCTTAAGGATTTCACTAAGAAATGTTGTTATTTTCACCGGTACTCCAGCCGCAAACAGTTGTTGTATCTTAGATCGAATAGTCGTTTTGTAGTTGACTGTAGGTACCTAAGAATGAGATTTTCTGATGTTTAGACAAACCTATTTAATAAAGTTTAATAGGTACTAATGAAGTGCTTGTTGTTTTATTGTGGTGTTAGGAGAATTTTTTTCATTATATAAGTTTTTTAATATTACACATTATGTAGGCAACCTTGTCACTTAGCGGTCCATAAAATAGTAGATAGGGTAGGTACCCTATAGGCACCCTGTAGGTACATAATGTAGGAATTTATAACATTAAGAAGCATAATAATGCTATAATATGTGAGCGGTTCACGCTCACATATTTAACTCTCTCTATAACTCTTTTTTTATGTTCGGTAAAAAACAGATGATTTAATTTTATGTAGGCGACTGTACAGAACGGTCAATAGATGTAGGCATTCATGAAGTTAGCCGTTTCGATGCGCAATAGACAATCTTATATTATAAGAATCTTTGTCCTGACTGACTGACTGACTGACTGACTGGACGTAGAGACTTGAAATTTTCAGTGTAGGTAAACCTTGGTACGTAGGGGTGTACTAAGAAGGGATTTTTCAAAATTCAACCTCTAAAGGGGTAAAAAGGGATGAAAACCTAGAATCAATTTTTGGTCTAAAACTGCACATAACCTATATCAAATTAAAGAGCCGATTTTTCTCATTTAGTTGATGTCATAATTACCTGTAAATTCTTTATTTTTGGCATGTTTTTCATGAAAAATAGAATACTTTTATTATGACATAATGACAGCGATGATACACACAGATTAGTAATAGATGATACAAAACATATGGAAAAGGAACTGTCAATGTCAAATTACCTGTGAAAGGAAGCATAAATTATTACTGGTCTAATAAGTTTCCAATCTTGATTATTCATGGGTTCTGACGTAATTCTACGTCTGATAACTAGATGTCGCTGCTAATTCTGATCAAATCCTAGAACGCGCTGTCGTTGCGTTTTGAAAAGTTTACCTTACTCTCAAAATTTTTACTAAATTCACCGAAATTTCTTAATTTTTAGATCTAGGTATGTTTGTTACTCTTTCACGCAACAACTACGGAATATACTTACATACCCTACTATTCATATTCGTTCGCTAAAGCTAGCCATTGCTTAAAGTTAGCCCTGTCACTGTTTGTCATTATGAAATGGTAAGAGATGGCAATACTTTAGTCATCGTTTAGCGTACACTATATTATAATGAATAATGAGGATAGTAGGTACCTACGTGTGCTGGAATGGGACATAGGGTACTTTTTATCAGTGTACCGCGTGAGCGAAGCCGCGGGCGGCTGCTAGTTTTAGTATAAAAACACTGCACTGCGCATGACAAACGGCTAACTTCACGACCGACGCCCTAGATCCGTTGACGTTGACCCGTTTCTAGCGTAGACAGCTCAGAACAATAAATTGTTCCTGAGGTTCTGAGGTAGACAGTTTTTAGAATGTTTTTTTTTCTTTTCACTTTTTTGGCAGGCTATATAGTCGAAGACCTTACCACCTCGTCTTACTGTAGAATGAGTGGAATGGGATGTAAAAGTGTGTTCAGAAACTGAACTAGCCCAAATTGTATTCATAAATAAGAATATTGTACACACATGTGACTTACTAATATTTCACCATGGAGTAATGGAGTAATATTAGTCCTTGGTACCATGGTCCACAGCCATGCACTGGTTTAATAAAAATAATGTCTCAGGTCTCAGACTATTGTGACTCCAAATATAAATCAAATTATTTTTTTCATGCTGTCGAGATAAGATTTTGAACGTCAGTCATTCATTCCTTACGTCATTCAGCCCACATTCATCATCCATCATCCAATCCAATCGTCCATCGCGTTCTTTCTTCCCGTATTTTCTTTCAATTGATGCTGTAATTTTCTACGATTCTGATGAAAGTGCCAATAATATTGGCTGTTAATCTCAGTTTATTATGTTAACTAAGACCCCCGTATCTACATTCAAGCGAGCCTTGAACCTTTCTTTAAAAGCGGCGTTTTTGGTAGAGGCGGCTGGGTTTGTAGTTTCCTTCGGCGTGTGGTACAAACTCAATACCGAGAGGGGTGAGTTCCTTTTGTTCATTTAATATTAGCTCTCCACAACGATCAGCATTTCCTCTTCTCTCCTAAAGTTGATCTTACCAAAATCTGCATAAATGGCAAATAGCTACGACGCCAAACTGATTGATCAATATGACCTAGGTACCGTCTATATTAATTGCTTATATTTTCTATCTCTCAAAGAATTCTAAGAAATTGAAATGTATATATCAAACATTTAAAGGTAGTCATGAAAATAGTACTGTTTATTTGTTATCAGAATCTGGTTAAATAAGTTTAGCTCAATGTTTCTAAACAGGTGTTCTTGATTTGTGTTAGTAGTCTTCACAGGGAACAATTAGTTTTAGATATTTTGCTGAAATGCATTTACATAATTATAGTTATTCAACATTGCCTATAGTTTTAGGAAATAATTGACTGTACTATTACTTAGACAAATGGGCCTTCGATTAAGTACCTATGATACTGATACTGTTTCTGATGATGCCTGAAATATTTTATTTTAAAAATGTTAATTTTCTTTCTATACTATGTCACATTTACTCACTTAAACATCTATGAAGGTGTTGAAGTCCTGCTCATTTAGTCCATTCATTTCAGATTTCCGATTTTACATGTTCAAGAACCACAACTGGGCATTGGAAGGTTACTACTCCCTCGGTGAAAAAATAGGCAATCAGAAGACTCGGGAGCAGGACCTTATAGTTTGGAATAGCGAGGGGAAGATATAGATTATAGCATCTATAGAATATCATTGGTGAGATGAGTGTAGCTATAAGATCCACATTTTGGGTGTTGTCCATCGGCACACTCGGGTGGACACTTTTCAAGTTGGTCAAACCTGATGATGAACTACTTAAGAAGGTCATTATTTTATGTTCTGTCACACACATTTTTAGTTAACTGTGTTGGGTTGGAGAAAACTAATCTGTGTGCATGTTGTGTTTTTTGTCAAAATTTCTTTGTTCATTGTTCACACAATCAATTGTATATTAATAACAATGTAAGGGTGATTTTGCTGGATACATAATGTAGCGTTCTGTGTAACAAATGTGCTATCCTGTTTTGTATGTTTTGTCAGTGTTAAACAAACATACAAAAATAACTTTTGTATTTCAGTCTGCAGGGAAAATCATGTTACTAGTAGGTATTATTATTATATTGCTGGGTATACATTTTTTACAACAAAAACTTGTGTTAAATGGTGTTACATTATTTGTCTACATTTTCATGAGTAGATTTACCGTCAGTTCATCATGTTTGATCCATTTGGCTATTATCATTCAATCATTTTAAGACTTATGCTGTGTGTTTCAGTATTGTGCACATATGTATGCAAACCAGTGACAAAACTGTCTTAATAGAATGTAAATATTATCTGTGCAATGCTGTAGCATCCAATGGCGTATTTGATGTCTAAGTTCTGGAACCCATAAACTGGAAATCCTAGTGTTGGATTGTTAATGAGGACTTATAATTATTATTAAAATTATACAAGTTCTGGTTGTTTACCTTTGCTTTTCTGTTTACAGTTTGATGAAGACTCCAAAAACTCAGACACCCGGAAGTTTGCAAACAAAACAATAGAAATCCTCAAACTATCTGCCACCAGTGACCCAGAAATAAACAAGAAAATAGACGACTTGCTAAAAAAAGGAAAATGAATGACAAACATAGTGTATTAGATAGACTGAGCAGGCGAGATGCTCAACGCTTAGAAAAGTTACATAAGGCTCACAAAGCTAGAGAGGAAGTTGATGCATCCAATGAGAATGAAGACTACTTCTCTGGAGCTTTCAAACTCAAAGCTGAGGATGTAGAAGATCTACTCATGGCAGTCCCTACGTTGGAGTCAAACATGCTAACTTCACACTTCGATATCATCAAAAGGGAGCTCAATGATTTGCAGAAATATGTTGTCACCTCATCCTTCTTCCTGAAAGAGTTCAACATGCGGAAGTACTTAGGTATCGTGCAGAACTTGCAATCCAAATTGTATGAACTTGAAGAGAGGTATGTTCCAAAGAAAAAGTTTGGATTCTCCAAGAAAAAGCTTCCCAAGTCTGACCATCAAAAGCAGAACTCTCTTGACGAAAACGATGGCGCGAGTAAGAAAGATAGTAACAAATGGAATGAAAAGCTTTTTGGATTTGATTCTTTGGAAAATAAAGTGCTTCTGCTTGAGAACGAAGAGTTGTTCCAAAGAGACGTTGCTTTGCGCAACTTGAAGAACTGCACCATCGGTCTCAAAGGAATCATGGGTACTCTTCACTTAATAAACTTGGAAAACTGCATTGTCCTTTCAGGGCCTGTGACTTCATCAGTTTTTGTCGAGAAGTGTACTAACTGCAAAATTGTAACAGCTTGCCAACAGCTTAGGATGCACACTTCTGTCAAATGCGATATCTACCTGCATGTGACAAGCAAAGGGATTGTGGAAGACTGCACTGAGGTTCGAACTGCCCCGTACAACTTGTACTATGAAGATTTAGAGAAACACTTCACTGCATCATCTTTGAATAGGAGTATCAATAACTGGGATGATTTGGATGATTTCAATTGGCTGGCACCAGATGTGCCATCACCAAACTGGAAAGTTTTAGATGTTGCTCAAAGGATTAAGTGTTGGGATGAGTGGTGGTCTAGAACTCCATAGTATTTAGCTTGTAGATAGTTGTAAAATTTCAGTTTATTGCATACTACAATTATAGATAGTCTAACCAATGTAACCATTACCAATATCTGCAACAAACCTTCACCAGTTTGGTATTTTAGGTTAAAGAATTTGTTTGTATATCTTTTTTATGTTGTTCAAAGAAATAAATCAAGTATCTTTTTTACATATCTTAAAGACCTAAACTGCAGGCGAGTCACCTGCTTCAAATTATTTCTAAAGTGAGCCATTATTGTAACTTTATTTATTAGTTTAAAATGTCAGCATTTATTCACTAATTTATTATGAAATAAAGTTTTATTAGAAAACCTATGTAAGTTTTATTATTTTCTAACAAATAAATAATTTTACTACCACTTAGGCACTTCAAGGATGCTTAAGGGGGAGTATTATATTCAAAGGTAGTAAAAGAATATGAACAATAAATATTACTTTTATTTCTACATTAGAAATAGGTATATAAAATCCCATCTTTCTACAGAGAAATCACAATAATTTTATACAAGAAAAAACAACAGCATAAAGTCATACAGATTTTATAATAGAAAGAAAATTAATATGTAATACTTAGTAGGACTAGTTTGTCAACAAAAAAATACTGTTGCCCAAACAATTTTATTTCTTAGAGGCAAGTAACTTTTTGAGGGACTTTTTACATTGATGGCTATTATAATATTGAACATATTTATAACTTTGTACCACCTAACAGCCAAAGGAAAGTGAGTATTTTATTCAAATTTCATATTATCACTCAATCTCAAGAAAATAGATAGATAAATTCATTTTAGTTGAGATTCTGTAGCCAAGACAGGCATGTAGAACAATAAAGAAGAGAATTAAGGTACACAATAATAGGGGGTTAAAAATAAGGAATGTATAAATAAATTACATAAGTACTTACTGTATTTCAATCTACTCATATTATTTCTGGCCCATACTTTTGAAAATACCTACTCAGGTTAACCTACTTTCTGAATTTCTTGGCTTAACTCGACTCTTTTTAGAATAATTTAAAAACTGCAAATATCAACAAGTTGAGAAAAAATTCAAGTGATATTTGAGTCTAAATCTATCATTATATGCACAAGAGCAGGATTACCATCAACTGCCCGACTGGCCCAACGCCCGGTTCCAATATTCTACTAACGGATAAAGGATCGTTAATTATCATAGCAGTGCTGTTATTGCAGTGAACGATCCGTCGTCCGTTAGTTGAATATTGGAACCGGGCATAAGTGAGCATTGTTACAAACCATTTTGTGAAATGGTTTAAGAGTATATTAAATAACACCAATTCTGATTGCGTCTTGAACACAACGGCGACAAGGAATATTCATGTCCTCACATCAAAAGCGTATGCAAAAAAATATTAGATAACTACCCCCTTTTTATGTGTATTTAATTTGTTAAATGTTTAAGTACCCAGTCTGTCCGCGAGCATGTAGTAAAGTCGACTAAGGGATAGTATCCTCTCCAACATGATGGACCAATATGGGCGATGAGCTGACCACCTGTCACCATAGTTCACCATATCCATCTTGGGACTCTTGGATCAGCTGCAAGTTTTGTTATTATTACTTGTGGCCCTGCCCACTCCGTAAGAGATACGGGCGTGATAATACAAGAGTACCCTAAACCGAAGAGCATGTATGAAGAATGTTATGAGAGTGAATGAAGCGAAAGAAGTATATTAGGATCGTAGCAAATGAAGATCCGTGATCTGCCTATGCCTACCCTTAGGGGAAATAGGCGTGATATTATGTATGTATGTATGTACTGTAGAATTTTTGCATACACTTTAGAATTGCATACGCTTTTACGTCACTTCTTAAGCTAGCACAACACTTCACCAGTTCGGCTTCTTGTGCGAGATAGTCCATTGCTGGTAGGTATTATTGGGGTCGCAGGGCGCAAGGCCGAGCTGCCTCGAGTGCGGCTGCAGAGTCAGACAGTAGCCGTGCAACCGGTGGATCAGCTGGCTGTGTTTGTCGTCGTAACTGTGGAAAAATGGTATTGGTTGAGTATCAGTTAGCAATTTAAAAAAAACAAACTACCTAGCCTAGACGTTAAAGATTCGCTGGTGGCCCCGCCTTTAAGGTATTTGGGGGTGGTTGGTTGGTGGAAATTGTAACTTTTGGCTATTTTCTAGTGTAAATTGTAATTTTTGGCTGTTTCCTAGTATAAATTGTAACTTTTGGCTGTTTTCTAGTGCAAATTAAGGTATTATTCTCATTATTAAGGTGTGGGTTCAAATCCGGTCTTGAAACAATGGATTTATTTATGTGCGCTATTCATTAACTAGTACTCTTAAACGGTGAAGAAAACCATCCAGAGGAAACCAACTTACCGTACAATCTAAATAAAGACGAAAACATGTGTCACACTTTTTAACGTGCCCTCCGAGGCACGGAAGCGTATTCGTAATGCCACTTGCGGTCACCCATCCAAATTGTGAACGCGCACAACGTTGCTTAACTTCAACAATCAATCAAGAATGTCTAACCCCCGAATAGTCAAACGCGACTCAGAGTTGAGCACGTCTCAACTCACGGTTTCTTGACAGTTTCTGATGAAAATCTGTCAAAAAAAAAAATCGTCATTTGAGACGTGCTCAACTTTGAGATGCGTTTGAGTATTCGGGGGTAAGCAAGCTACGCCACGAGCGCGACTAGCAGTACGTTTGGGAATGATGTTACCTCCAGGGTCCGTCGACTGTGCCGAGCCGGCAGATGGCTTGCTTGACGTTCTCGTTGTCCGCCTCGACGCAGCGCTCGCCCACGCCGAGCTGGCCGGCCGCGTTCAGCCGGAACAGCTGGCTGTTGCCCGACCCGTGGCATGTTGACGTGCCTGCGATAACATACATATTATGTACATACATAATACTTCTTACTTATATTATAAATGCGAAAGTTTGTGAGTTTGGATGTTTGTGCCTCAATCACGCCTAAACGGCTGAACGGATTTGAATTAAACTTGGAATATACATAGTACATGTACTGGATTAACATATAGGCTATTTTTTATCCGGATACTACGCACATATTATTACGCCCGTGTCCCTAATAGGGTGGGCAGAGCCGCAAGTAATCATAAGAAAACTTGCAGTCACATCTGATCCAAGAGTTCCAAGATGGATATGATGAACCATGGTGACAGGTGATCAGCCCATCGCCCATATAGATTCATCATGTTGGAGAGGATACTATTCCTTAGTCGACTCTTACGACATGCTCGGGGTGAGAAGCAGCTGGACGCATTCTATGTTTTTTTTACTCCCAGTTCAGCAGAGAAGTAACAATGCTATAACATACGACTCAGTTTATAGACACACCGGTCAAGTGCGAGTCGAATTCGCACACGAAGGGTTCCTTACCATCGTACCAGGCACCAGATGACTGATAGAAAAATTATATACATTTTTTTCAATACTATAACACCCGGAAAAAATATTTGCAGAACATACAAACATTTTTTCCGTAGCAGTAATCGAACCCGCACCTCTTGCGCCTCAGCCGAGCACTCGCCCGCCACCGAGTAAACTCACCGATATACGCAGGCGCAGCTTTCCCCATAGTGTCCAAGCACGAACCAGTAGCTTTATTCTGCACCATTCCCCAGTGTACATTCTTCGGTAGCTTAGGGAACTTGTCATATACGTCATAAGCTACATTTTCCATGTACCAATCGAAATTCTTACACTGCAACCGCTCCTTCAAAGTGATCTGCTCACTTATATCTCCCATGTCCAGGAATCTGGCCATCGGTTCTCTAGTGTAGAAGTACTCCTTATGCTCCTCATCGAACCAAGTTTCAATAACTCGTTTGTAGTTGATGGTAATCAAGGACCCTTTTCGGTTCTTAGCCAAGTTACCGAATGAATATGGCATGAACGCTCTGTACACATGGCCTACCCTGGAACATGGAACCCATTCGATACTGCCCCCGCATTGCCAAATCTTGAAACTTAGCTCGAAATTCTCTCCACCCCAAACAAGAAGACCAGGATCGTAGGCTCCAATTTCAAGGAAATATCTCCTATTGATCGCGAACAATCCACCAGCATGGGTGGGGCTTTTGTACGGCTCAGATTTGTGCTTATGTAAGTTAGCTTCTCTATCTGGCACCTCGTTTTCCTTGTACAACATTCCCCATTCAAAGATTCCCCTGTAGTTTGTCCCATGGGTGTAAACCGGTCTGTATTCGAAGGTTCTGTGGTCTATTCCATCTATGACTGGGACCGTCATGATTCTATAGTCTCTGTAGATGGGTGCTAGTAATGGTGGTAGCCAGTTTAAGTTGACCTCGCAATGAGCGTCGAGGAATACTATGACATCTCCGGTGGCTTCTTGCGCGCCCCTGGATCGGGTCCGGATGAGACCCTCGCGCTGAGTGTTGCGGATCAGTCGAACCTTGCCCTTCCAACGTTTTATGTAGTTGTCGAGATTCGATTTTAGGTTTTCCTTATCTGAGAAGTCGTCTACCTAAAAATAAAGATTATTTAAATGAAACCTCGAGAATAAAAGAAGCCGCAGGCGGCAGCTAATATTATTATATCCTACTAATATTATAAATGCGAATGTTTGTGAGTGTGGATGTGAAGATGTATGTTTGTGCCTCAATCACGCCCAAATGGCTAGACGGAATTGAATGAAACTTGGAATAACATATAGGCTACTTTTTATCCGGGTACAACGCGAGCGAAGTCGCGGGCGGCAACTAGTATTATATAATAATAATAAATAACAGCCAACAGTCACAACAGTTCTGACCCCACACTAGGATTCCCTGTGTCGTGGGTATCAGAAACTACGAGTAAGTACCATGGTACCACAACACCCAACGGAAGTAATATTTGCAGAACATGCAAACATTTCTTCCGCAGCGGGAATCGAACCCGCGCCTCTTGCGTCTCTGCCGAGCAATCGCCCGCCACGCCACCGAGGCCGTCGAACATACAACGTCATAGTTTATGGCTAGTACAAAATCAGCTTACCAATACAATTTCGTGGAGCACGTTAGGCGGAGAGCGGTCGATGACCGTGTGCACGGTGCGCATGAGCACGGAGAAGCCTTCGTTGTGGAACACGATGATGACAGACGTGCTGGGGAGGGCCTCAGGGTAGTGCCAGTAGCGGCACTCGTCTAGCCGAGTGTCAGGAATGGTTCTGAAAACAATTTTTCTAATCAATATCTTAATTTAAAGAGACCATAGCAAGCTGCTTCGCAATGTATATAGCTAAACGTGAACGAACCTGCTAAAAATCGAGATAGATAGATAAACACTTCATTGCACACAAAACACAAACAAAAACAGTACAATGGGCGGCCTTATCGCTAAGAGCGATCTCTTCAAAACAACCTTTGGTGGTGTACAAAAAGTTGAAAAAATAAATAAATAAACATTAATCACTTACATATACCAATAAACGAATACATAAGAGTTAATATAAATAATACAATATAAACAAATACATGAAAATAACTACTAATGAGTGCAGTGACCAGATAGAGATAAATAATGATCATGGACTTTGACTTTAAAGATACTAATGGATTAAGAAAAATGAAAAGATGCAGGTAAGGAGTTCCATAAGCTAACAGCTATCTATCCATCTAATGGACATATCACATATCCACAACCTTTTAAAATAATAAATTGGAGAATTACTCATTAGTTTGAGCAAACTAGTGTTAAGGATATCCATGAAGCTATCTCTGGCTTCAGCGGAAGATCAGCGCTACAGTATGGCTACATGCAGTAGCATTATTGCTGAGGTGTAGGCCAATTCACCACCACACAAAGTAATGAATGTTATTATGTCGATCTACATTTTATTTTGTGTTCCTTTGTAAATATTGTTGCTTTAATATAATTATTATAGTGTAGAATTTAAAGTCTTTGTATTGATGGCTTGAATAAATGCTTTTTTTCTCTTTCTTTCTTTCAGGTCAAAGTCAAATTTTTTTATTCCTTAAAATCACTGGGACCACTTGTCATCAAAATATCTTTTCTTTACAACTCTTTCACTAATAATTAAGCTATAATATGCTTCCCAGCAAATCTTCATAGCACAATCTATTGAAAGTTTCATACAGATTGGATTAACTGACTGGAAGTGATTTCAAGGAATAAAGAAGTTTTACATTTGAGTCTCAGCATTTGTAATTTGTGCCACTAAAAGACAGTGCTTCAATCGCTATGCTGCTGACATTTGCCGTTTCTTTTATGTAAAACTATGTATGAAATGACAAAGTTTTATACCTAATGTTTTGTGGTGCTAAATAAACTTATTCTATTTGATGTATTGTTATTATTTATTCAGCTTGCATACACCAACAGATGTTTTTTTTACTTACACAAAATTTCTTTAAAGAGCTGTAGTGGTGTTGTTGGTAAAATGGCATAGGGAATAAAGCATAAATACATGGCAGGTCTTATTTAACACTAGTTTATAAAACTTTTTTTTATTTTGGGGTCTAGCCAAGCATAGAACTTTAATAATAATTGGAACCAAAAACTGATATATATTTAGTTGGGGCAGGGTAGGAATGGCGTGCTAAAGAGGAGGCCTATACCTAGCAATAGGTAATGCTGATATGATGATGATGATGAAACCTCACCTGTTCATTGCAATATCATCAGATGCTGCAATATTCATGCCATATTCACTCTCGGACTCTGCAATGTCATTGGCTCGGTCTTGTGACATTTGGTATGGTTTGCCCTCTTCACCTGGGCCATTAACTGGCTTGTGTGCCTTGGGTTCAAAGTTACCAAGCTCTGGAATTAAAAAGCCATATAAAAACCCTATCAACCCAACATAGTCAGCCTTATCCACAGGAAAGACTTGGTCAATATGTACAGCATTCCATTAGTGTAGACAAAAGTAGCCTCCTGTATCATGTTGTCATAAAATACTAGTACAGGCATGCTAGTAGCTAGCATGCTACCTACAGGTATGTGCATCATTGCTGACAAAAGTAAGTTAATACAAGCAACAAGTGTGAAACTGACAATTTTATACATCAAATTCTTATTTGTTATGGATTTGTGACACCCACTGACTAGATGAACCCTTATTTTTAAAATGTACCATAATGGCCTAGAGTGTTAAAAGTTTCTTTGTATAGGTAATCATCAAGAATTAAAAGATATTCATAATGTGAATGAATGGTATAAATATTAGGTATTAACTAACTAAGACTATTATATTGGTGCTATTGGCTGGAAACATCCTGTTATGTCGTCAGTTCTAGTCCAGTAACCACCAGGAGAATGTACCTAAGCTATTGGAACTATTGTAGGTGTATTACAAAATATAAACAGAATTCAGAGCTCAGCAAGCAAGTGAAAATTCACTATCGGTTCGTGATTAAATCTGTTATCGTGCAAGACCACAATGCAAGCGTTGACGTAACAAAAACACAGCAGAAGACACGCCGGCATTGTAGGCCACATAACTGTATTCAAAACAAAACGCTCATTTACTTCACACATCGTAGGCACCATCACTCACCTGTCTTCAACGAGGGATACACGTCATGGTGGAACTTGTAGTTTCCCACTTGAGAGTCAGAAAGTGGCGTATCCCCAAAATCAGCTACTTTATTTTCGTTGGACCACTTGTGAAGAGCATACAACAAAACTATCAATATAACACAGGCACCGCACATGCGGATGATCCTGCTGCGTCTCACATTGGTGATCCTCATACTGTACTGTTATAAAATTATTGCATTACAATAAGCTTTTATTTCACGGAGTTATTTTACGTTTTCAAAAGTCGTCGACACGTAGCGATAGGCGGACGAACAAATAGCTATTTGGCGATTTTTGGTTTGACTTGACGTATCGTAGCGATGTAGCTTGACAGTGACAATATAATATGATTGATTAGGGTTGATTATAGAATTTATATTTCGCTGCCTTCTATAAAAAAAAACTATAAAAAAAGTTCACTCATATTAATTTTAATAATAGACTATAAAGACTGCGAAACAGAAGTTTTCTCTTTTTTATATTGTGTAGTTCTTTCACAATATTTTTTTAAATACTGATAAATACTGCTTCTCTCTCCGAGCATGTCGTAAAAGTCGAATAAGGAGTACCTAGTATCTTCTCCAACTTGATGGACCTTTATGGGTGATGGGCTGATCACCTGTCACAATGGTTCACCATTATCCATCTTGGGAGTCTTGGATCAGAAGTAGCTGTAAGTTTTTCTAAGATTACTTGTGGTTCTGCCCACCCCGTTAGGGCCATCATGCCCGTATGGGCGTGCTATATTATGTACGTATGATATATTTTTAAATAGTCATGCATGGTCTTAGCTCCATAGCTTTCATGAATGTAATAAAAAAATACCTATAATGTGAATGAAAAAGTCAATTTAGTGATCGTTTGTATCTCAGAGCATTTATTGTTCTGAGGTTTGTATATTATTTTTGACATTGACAAACACACTTTTGCCGAATTTATTGTTGACAGTGTCAATTTATATTTTGAGTATTTCACGCTCGTTTACAACTGAAATAAGTAGGTAGTCGATAGTCATGTAGGTAGTTGAAGAGATACTTCTGTGATGAAATCTCGATGAAATTAAAAGTGTAATTTTCTGTTTGATTCTACACGTTCTCCGTTGCAGTAAGTCAGTGTCATTGTGTCCAAACAGGACTAGATTTCTTATTGTCAGTTTGACATAGATTGCAAACGGGTACGGGGATGTTATTGGCTGGCCGTTGTTTATTTGAATTTGGTGTGGTGATAGTGTAGTCACATAATTATTTAATAAAAGTTAGAAATTAAGCGTTGTGTTATTCTTATTTCGAATACCTTTTGATGCAGTCCGTCCTTATACAATTTTCAGCACAATGGACAAAGGTACATCTACTTCTCTTAATAATTTATTAAAATAGTTTTGGCACTATTCGGTTTGAATTCTCAGTTTGAATTCTATATAATGTGCCTGCTTCATTTTGACTACATTATATAGAAAAATTAAATTTCAGGTCAGTCGTACACGGTTGAAAGTTTCATCAACAATTGGAATTCAGACTGTCCCCAATACCCTCTGAAACCTGATGACCTGAAGAAACCCCATGTGCTGATGGAGGCTCTGTTCCAGATCTTCGATCGACTCGGTATCGACAGAGATTACGTGGTGGCTGTAAGTGCGTCCCTCATTATAACTACTAAGGCCTTTTATCGTCTATAGTAAATGATTTATACAGCGTCAGGAGGCAACTTTTATTTTCGGATGCTGTAGTGCCTGGGATAAATTAAGATGGAGTAGGCTTGCCCAGCGCCTATTCACCTACCCATCCACTCAGCTTAGTCAGCCTTCAATATGCATACCCATATCCCTGTTGGGGTGGGCAGAGCCACAAGTAATCATAGAAAAGTAATCTGGGGTCAAAGGTCAGTAATCTCAGGGTCGAAGATCGAATGCCCTCGAGGTTGATCCGGCGTGATTCCCCCTCCAATACTCCCAGATCCCCCCTGACAAGTGTGGTTTTGGTGATGTTTCTTTGTGAAAATCTTTGTAAATCCTTTTTTCCATAGTACATGTTTGCAACACTGACCCCTATTATACCTACTAATATTATACTTAAATTCAAAAGTTTGTGTGTTAGTATGTTAGTATGTAACTCCAAAATGGCTGGATGGTTTCAGATGAAACTTAAAATACACATAGTTTATGTCATGGAATCAAGTTCATTTATATAGGTACTTGTGAAAGTAAGCACTAATTAATCACCAACCTACTGAAGTATTTATTGGGTACCTTAAATTAACATTGCATATATGTATACATACATTATTATCAAGCCCGTATCCCTAATAGGGTAGGCAGAGACACAAGTAATCATAAGAAAACTTGCATCCACTTCTGATCCAAGACTCCCAAGATGGATATGGTGAACCACGGTGACAGGTGATCAGCCCATCGCCCATATAAGTCCATCAAGAGCACCATAAGTGCTCGGAGAGAGAAGCAGCTGGACGCATTCTATGTTTTAAAATTGCATAATTTGGGTTAATAATTTTGCATGTCATCAGACTCGTAAGAAGATATAATGGAACAGACTTTGTCGTCAGTCGACGCAAAGTTCCTTAAAAAAGAGGCTTGTGACTTTAGGTGTGTGAATGGTTTTCAATTATGTAAAAACTTTTCAGCCGCCCCCTGAGGAGAACTGCAATGAATCCACCTGCTACTACTGGGACCTTCTCCCGGTTATAAACATGACAAGAGTGGTTAACCACCTTGTCTCCGTCATGCCCCAAGTGGGAACCATCAGCATCATGCACTTCCTGCTGCCAGCGCCGGTGACCTCCCGGTCTATCCTTCTCCTGCTCTTCAACCTGATGTTGTTCATGGAGGAAAGGGTGAATGAAATTGCACCTAATGAAGAAGCGTTGTTTGCTAAGACGGAACATGTATGTATATTTAGGATTCTTTATAATAATGATGATCCAATAATAATAATTTTAGTTTTATGATTTGGGGATGCGTGGGGATGGCAGGAGAGTGCTCTACCCGACACCAAACCCACAAAACATTTGCTCATAGTTGTGAAACTGATTGCAAATAAAACCCACACAAAAAAAAAAAAAAAAAAAAAGTTTTATGATTTAAATGTAAAGCTGACTAAGCCATTGGTTTCTGTCTAAAAAGGCCACTTTGACCAAGTCATTTATATAACAATTCAAACAACAGTTGATGGGTGACCTTTTATGTAATTATTTTATTTTGTTTTTCTATTCCTCTATGTTGACGGCCTCGGTGGCGTGGTGGGCGACACTTGGCTGAGATTTATGAGGCGCGGGTACGATTACCGCTGCAGGATAAATGTTTGCTATTATTACTTCTATTCTATTCTATATACCTGAAAAGATGATAATGCTTTCCATTGTTACAGCTCAAAACGTTGGAATCCAGAAAGAACAAACTTCTAGAGATGCTGAACAAGCAAGCTGAAGAAAAGGGGGAACGGGCTGAGAGGCTGGAAAAGGTTAATTTTTTTGTTCCACCAATAATTTGTTAAATGGAAGATATTAAATGAAATTCGTACCCATTTCAGCTAGCAGCAGATGTGAAGCAATTTGAAGTGGAACTAAAGCAAGAGAAGGAGGTTCATAATGAGGAAAAGCAGGAGCTGGAGCCACTCCTCAAAGAGAACCACCAGGTTGAGCTTCTGGTGGAACAGAAGAAATCTCATCTGGACACGCTGATGGCTGAAGTTGCCAGGAAGAAGGCTCTGAGGGTTTACGATGCTGATGATGTGAAGGCACAGGTACGTGAGCTTCAAGTCATACATGCTAGGGTGCACCTGATAGGTTTCTCTGTACAGTTGCATACATAAAATCACGCCTGTAGGGGTGGGCAGAGATCACGCATGCTACGATCCTGACAGACTTCTTTCACTTCATTCATTCTTAACTTTTATGTATTCTAGTCGGTTTAGGGTACTCTTGACCTAGCTCTTTTCCGAAACGTCGCCGATTTGGTCCAGGTACGTACGCCTAGGTCTTCCCCTTCCAACGGTACGATTCACCCTCGCCTCATACATCTTTTTCTTTAATCTTCTTTCACTCATCCTCTCTACATGAACACATTTGTACTGTTACACAAGTCAGGTAAACATGAGCTGAGTAGTAAGTTTAATCTGAAAGTTGTGTAAAATATAACCTAGTTTTAGGT
Source organism: Scotopteryx bipunctaria (assembly GCA_949320045.1). NCBI lineage: Eukaryota > Metazoa > Arthropoda > Insecta > Lepidoptera > Geometridae > Scotopteryx > Scotopteryx bipunctaria. The sequence continues at coordinate 2,065,053 of OX439450.1, read as the reverse complement.
AGTGTGGGCGGTTTGTTTACATAAATTAACTAAATATTTGTGGATATTTCACACAGCGCCATCTAGCCCCAAACTAAGCAAAGCTTGTACTATGGGAACCAGATGGCTGATAGAATACTTAATACTTTTTTATTGTAAATACCTATAATACATAATTACAACACCCAGATCCGGAAGAAATATTTGCAGATATATACAAACATTTCTCCCGCTGCGGGAATCGAACCCGCGCCTCTTGCGTCTCAGCTGAGCACTCGCCCGCCAAGCCACTGAGGTCGTCGTTTGTTGTAAATTGTATTTCTAGTTTGGCTGAAGTAGTAAACAATATTAGTACGGTATTTCAGGCGGAACAAGCGGCGCAGAATGTTCAAGAGACTGAGGAGAAGCTGAATGCTCTCCGAGCTACATTGATGCAGAAGGAGAATAGCTTGAAGAACCTTCAGACCATCAAGCCGAGTCTGGACACCGCAAATATCTTGCTGCATGAGATTATGAAGCTGACTGACAGTTTGAAGTGAGTTTTTTTATATCTGACTACGTAAAGCAAAGTAAGTTTGTGTCCTCACGATGTTTAAAAGTACTGGTATAAAATACACAAATTCTTAGAACAGAAAAATCCATTATTGCATGATCGGATTTGACCCACTACCATAAGATCGGAAGGCGGGGCTTCTACCACTAGACCGCTAGTGCTCTCATAATAATGATATCCTACTAATATTATAAATGCAAAAGTTTGTGAGGATGTAAGGATGTGTGGATGTGACGATGTATATTTGTGCCTCAATCACGCCCAAACGGCTGAACGGATTTGAATGAAACTTAGAATATACATAATACGTATGCTGGATTATCATATAGGCTATTTTTTATCCAGGTACCACGCTAGCGAAGCCGCGGGCGGCAGCTAGTAGGGTTATAAATTTATTTAATATTGTTGCAGGGATTATGAAACGGGTGATCTTGACACAGATAGTAAGGAAGGCGAGCTAGACGTGCTGAACACTGAGCTATCTGAGCTACAAGTGCAGTTATCTGAGCTACAGGCCGCGAGGGCGGAGACGGCTGAGAAGCGACACGAGAGCCAGACGAAACGTGAAAATGAGATTGCACAGGCGCTAAGGTGAGCTACTGAACTGAGCTACTTTATCTACCTGTATGGTTGTCTAGGCAAAATTTATACAATAATCTATCAACGTCCTTGAACTATTAATGTTTTACGAAATGGTGGTATTCGAAATCAAAAAGTTTTCCTTTGCCGTCGAAAGTTTTAGAATATAAATGACTTTTCTCTCAATCGCTCGGAAATAGCTTAAAAAAAACAGTATTACGTCAATCAGCTTTTTTCTATACTCTATGAAATAACACAACAGCAATTTGCAACACGACAATAGGGAATGGAAATTGCTACATAGTTTTTTTATATTTATTTTTGTAGTGCTAGACGTGCTATGAGGTGTTTTTAGTAGGTACATACAACACTAATGCGTTATCCGCATTGCTTTTCAAAAGTTAAAAAAAATAATAAAATCGCGCACAGTCAAATTGGCGTGAATGAAACTTCTGTTTCTTGAATTAATTAATTTACTGTTCACTCGAAAATTAGAAATAGCTATTAACGGCCTCGTTTAGTTAAAAAGGATTCTGCTATCGCCTCGTCCTTTTAAAATCACTTAGGATGGATTCTGCTCAGCCTTGTCCTTCAAATATGACTCGGTCGTAAATTGCATTATTTTCGGCCTGGGCTATTAGTAATATAGCAAGCAAAATATAAAGGTTAGCAAAATAATACTAAGGCCCGTAACAGAGGCCAAGCGTGAGTCGACTCAAATATAGAGTCGCTGTTTTCTCCATCAAGACTGTCCAAAAAATTAATGCTTTTAAATTGTGGAAGACATACAATCGCGCCTGTTTCGATAAAAACATATGCATCTCTGTCTTTCCAGTGCGTTACGCGAGGCGGAAGAAAAGGACAAGAGGAACCGAGCGCAGTGTAAGGAGGCCGAACAACGGATAGAGGAGATCAGACAGCGCATACTCATCTACGAGAAACAGAAATCAGCCGGGATGGCAGAGCTGGCGGCTATAAAGAGTTCTTTCTGCAGTGAAGTATGTTATTCACAATGACATAAATAATAAATAAATAAACAACACCCAACAGTCAAATACATAGTCCTGACCCCACACTAGGATTACCTGTGTTGTGGGTATCAGAAACTACGAGTACCATTTTACCACAACACCCAGACCCGGAAGAAATATTTACAGATAATGCAAACATTTCTTCCGCAGCGGGAATCGAACCCGCGCCTCTTGCGTCTCTGCCGAGCAATCGCCCGACACGCCACCGAGGCCACCGAGTATTTATTTAAAAGTAAAAAAACCGACTGCGTAGAATTTAGGTAGCATAGTAGGTACGTCGTACATCAACCATATTTGGTTTTTGCCACACGATGATGATAGTGATGAATTTGTACCATTTTAGTGTAAGTTTTTAGTTTGTAGTTATTTTTTAGGCTGTTCCTATGATACTCTCGTTAATCTCGTTATCTAGACGAATCCAACAACACCTCATTTGTCAAAATCCGTTCAGCCATTTCAGCTACAGAGGCAGCCAAGGGAATGAAATGAAAATGGCTTCCTACAGCCACCATATTAGATTATTTTGACATTTCATTATAGCTTATGACCAGGGAATACTATAGATTTTTACCATCTATAGTAGATGATTTATACAGCGTCAGGAGGCAACTTTTACATTCACAGACGGGACGCTGTAGTGCCCGGGACGAATTCAATAACATGAAATTGACTTAACCTATACAATTGTTTTGAAAAATCATTTTTAGGGTTCCGACGGCAATCCCGGGATTTAATAAAAAATAAAATCATAACAAACATCATGTTTCTTCTATTTGTTGCAGATAAAATCGGTAGAAGATATTTTGATCGAGAAAGTAATGGATGTTGAGAAGCGAGTCAAAGAAAAACTGCAGAATTGCAATTTATAAGAAAACCATGAATATTATTCTATTTTCTACCTTTGCGGCTACATTTCGCCTAAACTGACGCAAAACACGAATCTTCGTCGAAGCCCGTTAACGTAGCCGCATGGTGATTTTTTTAAGTTAGTAATAAAGTTGATTATTTAAGTTTTAACTGCAGTAACTTATTTTATCCTTAGATTAGTTCGCATTGTAACTTTCATGGCCGTATTTACGGACTCAAAATGCGAATTTCGTATGACCAAATGTTCAAATTATATTACTGAACGTCATTTGATTGTCTTACTCGCGCTCTCGTGTTATTTGTCAACAAATACATACTCATAGGTAGGTACATACATACATATTATCACGCTCGTATCACTAATGGGGTGGGCAGAACCACAAGTAAAAATAAAAAAACTTGCAGCCACTTCTGATTTAAAGTCCTGAGATGGAAATGGTGACAGGTGATCAGCCCTTCGCCCATACAGGTGGTCCATCATGTTGGAGAGGATACTATCCCTTAGTCGACTTACGACATGCTCGGGGAGAGAAGCAGCCACTACCTATTTTGATCACTACCCACCAAATATGATCATCATCATGATCATTATTCAAAGTCCTTAAAAGCTTTATCGGTGAATGGATTCTAAAGATGTCGAATTCCCAAGATGGTAGGTAAAAGATAAAAGTTTTACAAATTGTATTAAATGGTAGGTATGCCATATGAAAGGGCTTTATTTGTACATTCCAGAATCGTTTTAATTTTATTCTAGAATGTATAGTTTTTGAAATTAACAAAGCTAAATTAAATAGTTAGTTAAATAAAGAACAAAGTTAAATTTAGAAAACCGTTGTGTCTTGGAGCTCCCTTTTGTTAGTGTTTCAATGTCTTCGTAGTTCAGGTTAGACTGGATATTTACGCAGGTAATAAGCGTGTGAGATCTCAGTTCGGGGCCAACTTACTGGTTTAGATCAATGGGATCATTTGGACACTGTGATTGACATGACGCAAGCCGATTCAAAATACGCCAGTTCTTCCCCTGTATAAATAAAATAGGTATTTGCCTGCCGTTGATAGCAATAACCTCAACTGCATGACTGATTAGCCGGGAAGGCCCGTTTACAGACCTATCTCAGTTCGATAAGACTATGACCTCTGGCTTACATCATTGAATTCACCAATTTTTTTATCTACCAATGGCGGCAGCAAAAAAGTTAAATAAATATAATTAGGTAGGTATATACCTACATATAATTATCTCACATTTGATATTCAAACATCATGTCTTCATTGGCCTTATCCATAAAAACAACACAAAGTCTTAAAGGGAATTGAATGTTTTGGCGCCACAACCTGTCGCCATTATATTTTAATAAAAAAAATTGCCCTTATCCTATAAATATCTGCCATGTAAATTACCTACCATTTCTTAGCTAAATCAAATTTAAATCGGCCTGAGGATCTAGATGTATTTTTTTTTGATTTTAATGTGAATGCAAATTACCAAGATAACATTTCTTAGCTAAATCAAATATAAATAGTCACGTGAATTAGTCTTGCTTTGCTCATTATAAACGTCCATTCATCAATTTGCCTTTCATATTTTACCACATAAATTAGTATTTACACTAGAACAAATCAAAGAAAATCGTGCCAAGTAGGTAGACACTTAGGGTTACCAACTTTTTGTACAAGAAATACTTACAGTATATTTAGGTCAGAGAAATAAAATGAACAGTATTTTAGAAACTTACCTACATATTTGTTTGAACTTTTTTCACAGTTTAACAATTTATTGTTAGATTTAAAATATTCGTAAGCCTCTTCGCATATTTGTTCGCTTGCTTATTTAGGTTTTGTTATAGGTTACTCAGAATATCAGTGTTTATGAAAACAGTATTTTGTATAAGTAGGTACTTTTTTCATTGAACAGTAAAAAATATAAACGAGCGTAAAAAAGTATAATACTGTACATAAGAGTATGGTTGGCAACCCTACCCTCAGGCACCTACTCTAGGTACCTACCTATACAAGCCTATACATAATAGCGCTCTAAAGTGGTATAGCCATCTGCGCTAAATTGATAACTTTCATATTGATGTTAAAATAAAGATTTTACAGTGCTGTGTTCGTCTATAATGTATTTTCAGTACTTGCATGTCCTTTTATATATTTTATTTAGAGACAGAATTTATGAAAAGCTAGCTTACACGCGTGGTGCCGGGATAAAAAGTAGCCTATAATTATGTTATTCCAGCACATATAGTATGTTTCAAGTTTCATTCAAATCCGTTCAGCCGTTACGGCGTGATTGAGGCACAAACATCGTCACATCCACACAAACCTTCGCATTTAGAATATTAGTAGGCTAGGATATTACTATTATAGAAGCTACATTTGTAAACAAAGTTACTATTTTATCACAATCGGCCTAAAACGCTAAAACTCCGTCACTAGAGTTTTAGCCACTAGCTCATACGTACGTTTATATATACATAGGTACAACCGAAAAGAAAAAGCAATTTGAAAGACTTTGAATGTTCATGAACTTCACTGATTGTAAGTACCTACAATTAGATTGTCAATATCGTGACTCAAACATTTCTTCAGATAAATAGGCATGCATGCATAACTAGGCATAATATACGTAGGATTCCCCTTACATATGCACGTGTAATGTTTACTTGAACTGCGTATAAAAGCCTGCATCCCACCCCAACAAATCATTCCTTGCCGGGACTCCGAACAGTCAAGTCGTCTGAAAAAAAAATAATAATGCAGAAGTTTTTGGTTATTCTCGCTGTAGCTGCAGTGCTCTGCCTGGCTGAAGCGAAGAGGTTTGATAGGTGTGGTCTGGTGAGGGAGCTAAGAAGACAAGGATTCCCTGAAGACAAAATGAGGGATTGTAAGTAATTATTTCTCTAATGCTCTTAATAGGCTCTTTTTAGAACCATTACACTTAAATCGGTCATTGACTTATGCCCTGTTCCAATAGGCTGCCAAAAATGCTATACATTTTTCGCAGAAAAAGCTTTGGCAGCTTTTCGACGGATAACAAGGTTGCTATTTACAATGCTATGTTATCGAACGATCCGTCGTCCATTAGTAGAATATTAGGACCGGGCATAAAATAGTATGTATGTATGTTCGTATGAGCTAGTGGCCAACTCTAGTGACGGAGTTTTTAGGCCGCCTAAAGGCCTCCGTCATGGCTTAAAAAACGACTTAAAAGCCCCTCCGAAGCACGGAAGCGCTCAGCTCGTAATGCCACTTGCGGTTACCCATCCCAATTTATGACCGCGCATATCGTTGCTTAACTTTAACGATCAATCAAGAACGCCTAAGCAAGCGTAATTAAATAGTACACAAACCTGTGTTTCAACTTTCAAATAAGTAGCTCATCGCAGCGTTCAAATCCACAGGAGGTAGGTATTGTAAAATCATAGAGCTCGCCACTCTGCCACGATCACGAGACAGGGTAAACTGCAAGCAACGATAAGATTACCTAGTATCAATAACAATAACAGTCTTTAAGTAGGTAGGTACATAGTGTAGTTTATTTTTTGTTTCCCTTGTCGGCAAAACAGTTGGTTGCTCTTTTGAATGTGGTTTTCCTGTCGCATGATTGTTGAGGAAAGTAATATCTACATCTGACCGTGTTTTGCATGTTTAAATTAACTAAATCTTAAATTACTTGAAACATAATTATGGCAAAGTAGTTTGACACGCACTTTTATCCGTTCACTACATTTTTCTTTGACTTTTGGTCAAGCACATTTTAAGGCTGCCCTACGCAAGTTGCTTTGCGCCTATAGTAGTGGTTAGACGCTACTACAAAAATATATGGGACTGACATCCACGTGACTTAGCTATAAATAAATAAATAACACCCAACAGTCACATACATAGTCCTGACCCCACACTAGGATTCCCTGTGTCGTGGGTATCAGAAACTACGAGTACCAAATACGAGTACCACAACACCCAGACCCGGAAGAAATATTTGCAGAACATGCAAACATTTCTTCCGCAGCGGGAATCGAACCCGCGCCTCTTGCGTCTCCGTCGAGCAATTGCCCGCCACGCCACCGAGGCCGTCCTATCGCATTATGTCAATCACATACATTTTTGAAGTAGAGTTGAGCGATTTCATTAGACTTGTTCGCAAAGTTACTTGGTTAAAACTATTCCTTCATTCACTGTTATAGTAATCAAGGCAGAATCAGTGTCTTAAATTGATTTTGAAATTTTAATTAACATTTTCCAGGGGTATGCCTAGTAGAACATGAGAGTGCCCGAAGCACCGACAAGACCAACACGAATCGCAACGGCTCGAAGGACTACGGACTCTTCCAGATCAACGACAAATACTGGTGCTCCAACACCGGCACTCCTGGCAAGGACTGCAACGTCACTTGTGCTGGTAAGCGATCATCACCATCTTTCTTCCCTTATCCGATTTTCCGGACCACAAGGTCCTGTTTGGTAGGCGCATTGTTCGATTTCATAGTCGAACCAGATGGAAGAGAAAGTTCTCTTAGTCCGATTGATTTGAATGGTTGACCACGAGATCAAAGCAATTTTATGTGAGGTCGGCGCAAAATGTTCTCTTCTTCCATGCTCGTCTGTCAGCCACCACCTCTGTACTCTCTCCTTTCTTGTCCACGTCATCTTCCATACAGTCCTTACACATCTTTGACTCTTCTCCAAAATCCATCCAGATTAAAAAAAAACCTCAATATCATTATCAACCTATAGAGGGCCACCGCTGGACACATTAGGTCTCCCTAAAATAGCCTCTTCTTAGACAAAAGATTGTGTGCTGCTTTTTACAATGTTATCGGTCCATAAATTTTATAAACTTTGGTGATAAAATGGCTCTACAGCTCAACTAATACTGGAGCTGATATTTCGTTAACATCACGGAAATCTTATTCAAAGTTTGCTTAAGCTATTAATTTCGATTGGGAGCTTCACTCATTAATAATCATGCTTCACATTATCTATATCTAATGTTTAAAACGCTTTTAGATCTCCTGACCGATGACATCACGAAGGCTGCGAAGTGCGCATTGAAAGTGTACAAGCGCCACCAGTTCAAAGCCTGGTACGGCTGGAAGAACCACTGCCAGACTCCGGGATCCCTGCCAGACATCAGCTCCTGTTAAATCAAACCAAAAATTTTCAATTTTTACATAAAGATTTCGTACCCGGAGTTTGCCAAGCCTGTGGTGCCAGTATGAAAGAAAGACTTACCATCTGTATATAAGCTATTAAATAAAAAAATTAAATAACCTCCGACCCCCGAACAAAACACCACGAATCAATCGCTGGTTTCATAAATTTATGGCTAAGATCCATCTCGATTACATTAGCTATCAAACAAAAAAATAAACCATCAGAATTTTAGTGGTCCATTTCTATCCATTGGTCCAGGAGCTACGAGGCCACAGACATACACAGATAAACACGTCAAACTTAACACCCTTCTTTTTGCGTAGGGGGTTAAAAATTATGGCTGTTTTCAATATTCTAATGCTAATCCCTCGTTCTAATGATATCCCTAACGATCCTTGATTAGCATAGAAACGTTGTTATCGTTAGGGTATTGGAATCGACCATTACAGTGCCTAATACACAAACTACCGGGCTGGAAAGGATGACACATAACGGGGTCTTGATTAGGTAAGGCGACTTATGTATCTTTGTTACAATGCGGTTTATATTAGTCTGATGTCGAATATAATGGCTTTGCGATAAAAATTATCTGCAACTAAAGGATAGAATCTCACTTAGCTCACATCAGAATTGAAATCAGCCAGCATGAAGCTAGTTTTAACTATTAGAGTAGGTACAGTATTATGTATCAGTGTTTATGTTATGACCGATCTACGCACCGTACTACTTTGTAAACCAACCAATTTGAATAAATTACGTTTTTTGACTATTTCTTTGTTTTTGTTAATATCTAGTTGTATAGACCTCATAAAACATTTCGTAAATCGATATAAGTATTTTGGAACTTTCATGAATCTTCTTGAATGTTAAAAAAACATTACCAATAGCAATAGCTACCTGTCACCACACCGTTTTGTACAGACTGTATTAAATTGTATTGTACTGAATATTAAATTCTTCCGTGAAAGGTGGGACACAGTAATCTGCTTAAAATTGCCTTTGCAAAATTAAATATCAAAACTCGTTCGTGCTTGCGTGTCGGACAACAAAGTGTCAGCCCAACCATGATGTCAATAACAAGGAATCACTTAATTTATGATTTCATTTTATATTATTGAAGCTTTCGTGGCGTAGCTTGCTTAGACGTTCTGAATTGATCGTTGAACGTTAAGCAACGTTGTGCGCGGTCACAGTTGGGATAGGTGATCGTAAGTGGCATTACGAGCTTCGGAGGGCCAGTTAAATTGCCGGTCACGGCTTTTACGTCGTTAAGCCACGACGGAGGCCTTTAGGCGGCCTAAAAACTCCGTCACAAGAGTTGGCCACTAGCTCATACGAACTTACTTATTTTATTATTCACGTTTACAATTATGTCACGTCTATATTAGGACCGTTTTGATATTTCGTTTGTGTCATTAGAATTTCTCTTGTGCACCTTACCTACTGAAACAAGTGCACTAAAACTTGGTAAATAAAATATAGAAATATCTAGTTGTACTTTAATTTAATAATCAATAGGCAATTAATATTAATAAATACATCGTATACTTAGGTACATTATCTTCACAGAAATAAATAGAAGAATTTAAACACACCTAAAGATGTTGGATCTCGCCGTGAATTAAGCCGCTTATATTGCATTGTTTGTGTGTAAACATGAGTTTTCTTTGATGTATTGTAGCACCGAGGGACCGCACATGACTATTATATTGGTACACTTTAGAACTCATGTTTAACATGTAAAATATCAAAATTATTGCATGCATAACTGATTACTGTCGACAATCATAGTTGTGACGTCACGAGCAGACGCCATGACACAGACGAGCATTTTAGCGCGAATGTAAAATTCAAATAAAAATGTTATTGTTTTTGAACATAACCTTTATTTTCTGCAGAAATAAGATATTTTTTGGTAATAGTTGATGCTTTCGAACATTATAGAACAGTTTCATGCCTAATATCGTTGCGTGCCTTATTATATCGTATGAAAAATGCCGGTTTTGGCGCATGCGCGGTGCGTCCCATCGACTTGGTGGCCACGGCTGCTGTGGTTGCCAGGCGCTCACTTTTCCCGGCTTTAGGGAAAATGATGGGTCATTCAAATTCTTTATTTATTCAGTAACATTTTGAATCATCTTAAGACTATCGAAGTAGTTCAATGGACCAGGTCAATAAAAGGCAGTCGCTTCAAGCTTCTTCTGTTTTTGAGGCCAATGAAAAATATGTAACACTCTTCATTCCTTATTCACTTTTTAGGAAGCTACCAATTATTTTTCTTATCCTTATTAGCAAATAAAACCTTTGTATCAATTTTATAGAACACGTAGGTTCGTATTGAAAAGCAACGTTTAAGCGTAACTCGACCGACACTCTAAACACAGTTTTTTTTGTATATTTTCGATAAATTTACATCGAATCTATAATTAAGCATTGTTGTGTTACATATTCCACACAAAACAACGTAACTTTAACTAGCCTTACCCTTCCGCTATCCAATTACGCCACAGCTTAGGCAGACCAGAATCTTTCGTGGATAGGGGAAGGAACTGGGAAAACGAGTCGGGGGTTTCCGACTGGTCACCCCGAAGTTGGTAGGTGTCAGTTCGCGCGGGAGCGTGGTGAAGCGCAGAGGCGCTCGATGGGCGCCGCGGGGTGGGCGCGCGGCGAGGCGCGCGTCGCTGACGACTCCGACTTCCAGACCCTCAAGGATCTCCTCGCTGCTGAGGGAGGCTGGACCCTGGAGTACGAGAAGGACGGCGTCAAGGTCTGGGCGGAGGATGCGGCCCACGGCGCGCTGCGGACGGTCAAGGTCTGTTTTTGTTTTATGCCTACATGTTTGTCTTGGAGACAATTTTCAGCTGTTGGGTTCTTTAAAAAATAAACGTTTTTTTTAGAAAACTGAATGGACGTGGCTCCAGCGAATTCGCTGAAAAAAACATAAGAATTTTTAAAGCATTTAAAAAAATATTTCATTATTAGGGTAAGTTCTCGATAACTTTATTATGAGAACAACGGAAAATCAATTAAGTATGTGTAATTTGATGAATGGAAATTAACCTAACATTACCTCACATCTGTACTTAGATTATTTAAATAATCAAATCTTCTACCGTTTATACTACATATTTTAGAACGTGTTGTTGTACGATTAATTATTATCAAACTCGTAAGTTATGCAGAAACCCTACCTCGAATTTATTATTATACTGTGCTACGGCGTAGCGTTCTAGCTACGAACATTGTAGAGCCTCTACGTTTTATTATTCAGGTCAGTTCAACAGTTTCTTTGTTAACAAATTATAAGCAATCCATTAGCACTATTAACAACTAGATACTGGCCGCGGATTCGCTTGCGTGATACCCGGATAAAAAGTAGCCTGTACGTTATTCCAGGACGTTCCTGTGTATTCCAAGTCTCATTCCAAGTTCAACCGTTGCGGCGTGATTGAAGGACAAACATCAAAGCGTCCGTACAATCTTCACAATTTTTATTTTTTGTTGTTATATAACTTTCTCTTTTAGGGAAGACGATAGTGACAAATACCTTACTGCCTGGTCCTTCGTTAATTGAATTGAATTTTTTTCGTATCTACGAGTACTTACTGTTTAAAGTCATCCGTTCACTTAGAGCGCCATTTTTTTCTCACAGACTTTTATTATATACATATTTATAAATTAGGAACCTCAAAACATGTTTCTGCATGAGGTTACAAACATGACCATATTAAAAAAAACATTTTTGCACGCTGCATAAAACATTTTGTGTCTAAGTATGTATATCTACATAGTACTATTAATGTATATTGTGGTATAGCGTAGATACCCAGCAATACGAATGTTAAATTACTCGCCATAAAAACTGTAATCATGGAACACGCAAGTTTGTAGGTAGGACCAAACAGCATAATAGTAAAAGGAAGTAGGAACTTTCACCCTAAATTATCTAACAATCTATAATATGTAACCATTTTAGATGTTTCATTGTTGACAAAAAAGCATTTTTTGTCAAAATATTTAGCACATAGTTTTCAAGTATAATTGGTAACAAAAATGAAAAATCTTTAATAAATAGTACTGAACAGTCACATACATAGTTCTGATCTCACATAGGACTCCCTGTGTCGTGGGTATCAGAAACTACGAGTACCATGGTACCACAACACCCAGACTCGGAAGAAAGAACAGAAAAGAATATTTACAGAACATGCAAACATTTCTTCTGGTGCACTGCGTAAATCTAATCTCTTGCGTCTCAAACACGCCACTGAGTCCATAAAAAAGCAAAATAATGTCAAATTTTGACAAATATCTGCCATAGTCCAACTCCCATGTTTAGACGGTGGGCGTTGAGATAGCGTCACAGTTTCAAAACTTTTGCTGTCTCATCGTTTTACTTGTAAAATTTGTCCAACTTGTTCTGTTCTGAATAAACAATTTTTAATTAAAATAAAATATAGTTGTCAAGTACAGTCAGCAACAAAAATATCTGAATTTAAAAAATGCTCATTTTAATATCAATTTTTCTCAGAATATGCTCAAGATTGAAAATAATCAAATATTCATGAACTTCTGTTCCCGACAGTTGGTGATAACATGACTTACGGATCGGTGTGTGCACTATTACTTACGTCTATGGAAATAAAATCGATTTTCATAAGCATAACTACTGAGTCATTATTTTACACACTTCTTTTTAATTATTAATTTATAATTATTTATGGCCTAATCACTTTCTACATTAGATAGCCGAATCGTTCTTGTTTATTTATTCATTTATCGTTTCAGCTCCAATGATGTTTTAGGGTTCCGTATCCGAAGGGTGCCAACAGGGCCCTATTACTAAGCTTCCGCTATCCGTCCGTCCGTCCGTCTGTCAGCGTGCTATCTCATGAACCGTAATAGGTAGAGAGTTGAAATTTTCACAGAGTGCATATTTCTATTGCCGCTATAACAACAAATAATAAAAATTAAATAAAAGGGCCTCATACAACATTTATGTACATATTCGGAACCATTCGACTTTATTTATTTTACAATATTTCTTTAAATTTCACAAAGGTTAGTTGGAAGAAAATGCTAACTAGCATTAAGTTCACCTATGCATTTGCGCAATAAATATTTTATATTTAAATAACACGTGCTCCTTATACTTGTTATTTTTTCGCTACGCTCAATGCAGTTATTTGACGGACATTTATGTATTTCCTTTCCTTTTTTATGCCGTACGGCTATATATCCTTCCAAGGCCTATATAGGTCATCAACCTTTTATCCCACAGCTGAGACTCCGAGCTCTGTAGACTGTAGAGAGAGAGAGGGTCAGGTTTTACTTATATAAAAGAGCGAGATAGAGACTGTTAGTGAAGTGGGTTGGTGGATTACTTAGCAACAATCCTCTTCGATCTCCAAGTACCTACCGACCTAAACAAACTGTTGACACACAGCTCCATGTACTTAAGTAGTCAAACAATGAGGTTTTATCAACATATCAAGTAGGTTTTATTTGAGTTTCTGAATTTATATTTTTCTTCTATGCCCGCTTTTAGTATTCTACTAGCGGACGAGACAGTTCGGCCAATTAACATTGCAATGTTTTTTTCTGTCAAATGTATGGCGCTTTTCGACAGATAGCAACGTATCGTCTTGTAGTAGAGTATTGACACTAAATATTTCTAAGAATATATATACCTACCTTTATCAATATTTTAATTACCTACTTGTTATATCAACATAGAACAAAATGAGCAAGGTTTAACCACTGAAATAAGCTTTTAATCCATAATTTTCCACATAAAAGGGACTGAAAACTGCCTGAAGGAATTAGCGCTTAACAATTATAATTATGTGTAATTTACGCTTTAGTTAATGGATGTTGGGTTTCAAATTCTGAGAAAAGCATAATTTAATCCGCCTAATCCTACTATCCTTACTAATATTATAAACGCGAAAGTTTGTATGTATGGATGTTTGTTACTCCTTCACGCAAAAACTACTGAATGGATTATAATGAAACTTGGAATATACATAGCACATGTGCTGGATTAACAAATAGGCAATTTTTATCCGGGTACCACGCGAGCGAAGCCGCGGTAATATTATAAATGCGTAAGTTTATGAGGATGTGTGGATGTGACGATGTATGTTTGTGCCTCAATCACGCTGTAATGGCTGAACGGATTTGAATGAAACTTGGAATTTACATAATATGTGTGCTGGAATAACATATAGGCTACTTTTCGTCCGTATACCACGTGAGCGAAGCCGCGGGCGAAAGCTAGTATTATAAACGCGAAAGTTTGTTTGTTCCTGTCATCTCGGTAACGGCTGAATGGATTTCGATGAAACATGGAATACCTGCGCTTATACATACTTTATGAGCTGGAAAAACAAAGACTTTTCTGTGAGCAAGGCTGCGAGCGAAAGCTATCAAGCTGCAACAGTTGAATTGATTTGAACAAAGGGGGCGGAATGACATGAAAATAACTGCTTTAAAATTCATTTGCAAGATTTGACCCGAACCAACTTACATAAATAAATAAATAGGTACTTGTGGACATTTCACACAGCATCATCTAAAGCTTGTATATACTATGGGCACCAGATGGCTGATAGAATACTTATATAATTTGTTTGTGTTAATACATACTTAGAATACGTAATACTACAAGACCCAGACCCGGAAGAAATATTTGCAGAACATACAAACATTTCTCCCGTAGCGGGAATCGAAACCACGCTTCTTGCGTCTCAGCACAGCACTGCGCCACGCCACCGAGGTCGTCACATGCTTGGAGTTTGATGATGATGATGAACTTACATACATATATTGCAAGATGAATAAAAGCTTTTAATAATCTTCGACGCAAAATAGTCTCTCAGTTCTGCATAAAATAATCTTTCCAATACGTGGTAAAAGCATGTTTTTCTTTACATTTCTTATAGAAGCATGAATACGCCTTTGTTAGTTTTGTAAATAGGTAGGTACTTATTGTGAGTCGCTCGTTACTTTTCCATCAAAAACAGCTTTTGTTCGGTAGCGTCTATCGAAAATTGAAAATATGAGTAATACCCACCGGGGCACAAAATTCCTATCCCATTTGCTTCTCCATGCATAAAGTTTTAGGATTGGTATGATCGTAAAAAATATTGGACCCAATCGAGGATATTTTAATTGAGGTCACGTAAAATAAAATATAGGTTACTAGTCTGCCTTTTACTAATATGCTATTAAAGGATGAGCTATATTATTTTCTAAGTTTTTCCAAATTCGAGCGTGATAGAAATCTTAACTTTCACGTTTATAAGGATAAAGTTGATTCTCTTTCACCGTAAAAGGAAAATGTCAAATAGGCACTATATTATTATCATTATGAGGCTGTAGTGTCCCACTGCTGGGACTCTACAAGACTCTTATCTCCAATCATCAAAAACACCATTGAAAAAACCGGTCAAGTGCGAGTCGAATTCGCACACGAAGGGTTTCGTACCATCGTTAATGTAAATAAACGTTTCTTGTATGAGGCCCCCTTTTATTTTTCAATTTATATTATTTAATGTTATATTTCAACTCTACCTATTACGGTTCGTGAGATACAGACCGCTGACAGACGGACAGACGGTAGTAATGTAATGTAGTAACTCTGGCACGCTTCGGGTACGGAACCCTAAAAAGGAAATAACCTGTAGCACTATCTGGGGGTGTAAACAGCCGGTTACAGCAATAACACAAGAAAATGTCCCTTGCCCGGCACAGAACAAATTGATTCCTGACCTCGACTCGGTAATTGAAAATCTCGCTCCTTTTTCCCTCGACAGCTGAACTATTACCGGCCAGCACATTGATGGGATCCTAGAGTTGACTTTGAGATGGAAAAAGACGGAAAGCCGTCTTGTACTTTTTTGCACTGGGCTCTGGTAAGAGTCGGACGCAAAAACAAATGCAAAACCACCTTGGAAAGCCACCCTTTGGCCACTGCCAATCACTATGCGTGCATATTGAACGCAAAATAAGCGTTGCGGCATTTTATTCTATCGCAAAATCCAAAATCGCAATAGGTGTAATATATAGAAATTAGCCAAATTGATATAAGATCTTTGCTTCGATCAATTACCAACTGATCGGCATTGTTGCAGTTGTGAGCCTTGAATCGCGTATTTGATGTTGATTGAGTACCTTTTTGCTAAAACTTTTGTTATGTTAACATAATGCGCATGTTGAAAAAATACTACAAATGATATTTCTGTCCTTCTAGTGAAGAACGCAGTAACTATGTCAAACATGATTTGATACGTGAGTGAGAACAGAATGTTGTATTTTGTTAGGTGATTCTGAATATGAATCTAACAAATTTTTGACAAAAATGCTTGTTACTGCGTTCTTCACTAGGAAGGCAGAGTAGTGAGCCTTGAATCGTGTATTTGATGTTTATTAAGTACCTTTTTGCTAAAAATTTTGTTATGTTAACATAATGCGCATGTTGAAAAAATATTACAAAATGATACCTAAGGTGCTTGTATGTACAAAATGTGTGGATTTGAAAAAGCGTTTTGAAAAAAGCCGGATATTGTCAACTCTATCACGGGATAAAAGGTTGAATTATTGCCCCCATACCCTTGGGATGGTAACTACTGGACTGAATTTACCTCGATAAACGTTTAATATATTGCTTGGGTCAGGTCATGAAGGCTTTTGAAGATTTTCCATTTTTTAAGATGGTGTATGTTTTGTTTGCTTACAATGATCAATTCTTAGGCAATAAAATATAGAGCACTGGTAGTCCAGTGGTAGCGGCCCCGCCTTCCGATACTAAGGTCGTGGGTTCAAATCCTGTCATGCATCAATAGATTTTCTGTTCGAAAAATTGATGTGCGCTATACCAATACTCTTAAAACGTGAACATGTTGAAGTTTACCTATAAGTTTGAAAGCTTGTGTCATGTGCACGAAAAGAGTCTTTGAGGCGCACCTTAAATATTTTCACCACACTGGATTAAAAGAACTAGTGCCACGATTAGTAGTAGTAGGAGACGGTGTACACGTATGTTTTGTTTGCTGACAATGACCCGGTCTCAGGATCAGTCTCATCTTCTACAATAGAGATATGTTGATTCTGCTCGCACCCAGTGTGACTCTGGTACACTAATATAGGAAATGCTAAATTTTTACTCTCCAGTCCTTTGTATCTGACAACTTTCACCCAGGAGGACCTTGTCGAGGCGACCGATAAAGCCGTGGCGCTGGCTCCTTTTTGGTCAAAGTATAAAAGTCGAGAAGGCATAATAATAAAAAAATACCGGATAGAAACTACATAAATAATGTGTAACTAACTTTACATAAATAAATAACACCCAACAGTCACATACATAGTTCTGACCCCACACTAGGATTCCCAGTGTCGTGGGTATCAGAAACTACGAGTACCATGGTACCACAACACCCAGACATGTAAATCAACTTTATTTTGTTGTGTATTTCTGAATAGCAAAACCATTTTCTTAGTTACAAGTAGTTACTTTGTTTATATTATTAGTGCAGACAAATGAATACGAGCTTTGTAAAACGGTTTGTTTGGTTTTAATTCAACTCATTCGCAAACTAATTAAAATTCTGTGAAGCAATCCTACTTTGTACCTACTCGTGCAAGTTAATCATGTCTGCTTTCAAACCCTACTTCTTTTGTTTCAGTCTTAATATGTGAAAGGTTGGTGATGGGGAAACAAAAGTTTGGACCCAAGTTGTCGAAATACTAAGTACTTTCTGGGTAGTTGAACGAGCGAGCAAAGCGAGCAAGTGGCAACTTGGGCGATTTTGTGTTGTAGGTATGTTTGTCAGAGCATAACTTTCGAACTATTAAACCAATCCTTATGAAACTTGGTAGTTCAATAGATTGTATTATGAAAATTTGCGGGGAAGCATATAAGTTTAATCGATGAAGGGGATATAAAGATATTGAATTCACAAGGGGATAAAAAAAAGTTTTAGCAATGTGTTGAATGGGGTGCCATATGAAAGGGCTTTATTTGTACATTCCAAAATGGTTTTTGTTTTTATTCTAGGATGTGTTTTAGAAATAAAACGAAAAAGGTAAAATTTAAGTAACCGTTGTAACCTGAGCTCAATTTTGTTAGAGTTTCGATATCTTCGTAGTTCAGGTTAGACTGGATATTCACGCAGGTAATAAGCGTGCGAGATTTTAGTCCGGGGCGAATTATATTAGTATTATTGTGATTCACAAACTCTGAACTCCAAAGCGGCTCAGCCGGTGGAGCGTGAAATGCGAACACAAATCCAAACGTTTTTATAATAAAGGAGATTTCTGACAGTTGGGTATTTCAGAAGTATCTACCTACCTAAAGTATATTAATATAAATTAATGTTCATTTCTTGTTCACATTTTACAACCACATTACAAAGGTTATGTGTGAATTAGAAATGTTATTTAACGGAAGCAGAATGTGTTCGCTTTAATTTTGCGAAATTGCAAATGAAAATGTCATTTGACTTGGAATAAAGCTTAACGATATTATACAGAGTACCTAGATACAGAAGGTTTTTATAGCCAGCGATTATAGAGAGACAATATCCGTCTTGGGACTTTGAATATGAAGTGGCTGCAAGTTTTTTTATGCTTACTTGTGGGTAGTTAGGTAGTTACTGTACGTGTTGAACACAGCGCCATCTGGGTTTCAACTGCTGTACTACATTATAAGCTAAAGGATCATAATTTTATAATATCGGATTTCTAATTCTGTTACTTCATCTGTTTATTAGTTCCGACCACCGCCACCATGGCGCTGTCCAGACAATAGTAATGTAGAAGATTACGCTAGTAATATAAACGTACTGTAACTACTCATAGTTTCTACTACTACAAGTAAAGTTACTATGGTGTAAGGATTAAATAAAAGTGTGGGGTTAGATCTATGTTGGTACATGTTGTGTTAATAAAATTATTTACGTACATTATATAGACGTTTCAGCACTTCGAATCGAGTCGCTACGATCGTAGCAGCGTAGCAGGTGTAGCCATTCTCATATTGTTTGAATAAGCTATTAAGAGGCTACCGTACCATCGCGACTAGACGAAATTCGGAAAGAGATAGCCCTACGGATTTCGTGTACGTAAAGAAAGACAGAGAGTGAGACCGCGCAAAACATTGAAATCAAATAACCCGCTTAATAAAATAATTGGTAATTACAAAATATATCAAAAAAACTTGTTTTAACGACAAAATAAATGGTACCTACCGATCAAAGTAAAACTTATCTCAAAATATGTCAGTGTTCCCGAAAATCTAGAGCAAAACTCATAACATGTTTTTTTCACTCATTTTTCAAGAATTTTTTTAATGGTGTTTTCACTGTAAGAAAACAAAGAAAAATGCTGAAATTTCATTTTCTTTTTGAACACATTTTATTAACTTATAACAAATTTCTACATCGATTTTGGTGAGCAAATCCGGTACTGCACACTCTTAAGTTTTAAATACATATTATTCTAAATCCAGACATGTACCAGTGAAGTCGCGATTACGTGTAGCATCAAACTTCCATTTTGTATACTAAACTCAGCCTCAATTCTCTTTGTTTCTCAAGAATCGATACTGAAGTATTAATTTTTAATATTTCGCTGAAAAAATGTTAGCGAATCTAAGTTTGAGTGATACATGATCAGCTGCATACTGACTAAGCGTGCTTGTTTAGTCAGGACGTGCCTCGCCCGCAGTTTACTCTTTTTTTTAGCAAGACATATACTGACTAAGCGTGCTTGCTTAGTCAGGACGTGCCTCGCCCGCAGTTTACTCTTTTTTTTGGCAAGACATACACTGACTAAGCGTGCTTGCTTAGTCAGGACGTGCCTCGCCGCAGTTTACTCTTTTTTGGCAAGACATATACTGACTAAGCGTGCTTGCTTAGTCAGGACGTGCCTCGCCCGCAGTTTACTCTTTATTTTGGCAAGGCATATCCTGATTAGGGGTGCATTTTGCATGCACGTTGATTTTGAAGAGGCTGCCTGGTCAATCAATCAGTAGCTATTCACGCTTGGGCATTGTTTTTGAACACTAGCTGTAATCCCCTTGAGTTATGTTTATGAAATAAAAATAAAATTCATTATGTATTTAAACCCCTTATCTTGTACCGATCGAGAACAGAGAGTGATAAAAATCTCGTAAGCTCTATAATGCAGGGCGTGTGATTTCTAATAGCGGATCCATAGTGCGATAAGATAACGCTGGACGGTGATAAAATTATGAAATTGCCTTTACAAGCATTAGTTTCATGACCTGGATAATATTTTTGAAGGATATTGTAACATTCTAAAAATATATCATCAACGGTGGCCCAACCAATAAAATCGTCGCGTAGTTTCCTTTGACGGATATTTGACAATTTGACCATTCTTATTGGTTTTTTATGGTTCTTTTGCCAACGGGACCCTTTTACTAAGCCTCCGCTGTCTGTCCGTCCGTCCGTCTGTCAGCGAAATGTATTTCATGAACCGTAACAGGAAGAGAGTTGAATTTTCAGAGTGAGTATTTATATTGCCGCTATAACAACAAATAATAAAAATTAAATTAAAGGCGGCCTCATAAAAGAAACATTTTCTAATGTACGATGGTACGGAACCCTTCGTGTGCGAATGCTACGCATTTGACCGGTGTTATTTTCGTGGGAGGGACTGTGCGAGTCCAGCAGTGGTGGTGCATAATAACTCTGAAAAAGAATATTCTCGCCAACTTCAATAGTATTTCGTCATAAGATCTTCAGTTAATTTCACAGAAAATATTCAATTTTCTTGTGCCTTCGCAAATAATATTTCGTTTGGTTGTTAATGTAAGGTTGAGGTCGCTCGGGGCAGTCTTAAAGCGAGCCACTTTCCGCTGCGTGAGCAATCGCTCAACGAATTCACAGGGACGTATCAAGTTCTTATCAGCTTCCTATTTAACTTAATGATGTACCTAAGGGCCAATTTAAACGTGTGGTGGATGAAGACATCACCAGTTCATTCGTTCTGGAAGTATTTTAGGCAAGATTACGTCCAGTAGTAGCTTTCTATCAAAACAAATCAAATCATTTATTTAAGAAGGTTTAAGGAAAAATTACACCTACAGTGTCTTAAACGTACATAGATAAGAGATACACGAGAGCCTGAACTAGGTTGATAATATAGGCTATAGGTAGGTAATGATGATTAAATAGTGATTAACTCTTAACTAAGTTTGAGAGTTGTCAAATTGAATGATCATTTTTGGAGTGACATATTTTTTGCTTGTTATTTACCGTGATCAATGGCAACAGACATTTTTTTTTACCGATCCCGGTATCAGTGAATACAACACTCTGTGATCCGTTTCTAATTCAATCTGATACCGGGATCAGTGGAGGCAGTCCCATTTTAAATGGTGAAATCGTATTTATACTACATAGATTTCAATTTTTTTACGACCTCAGTGCCGTGGTGGGAACACAAGTATTGATCTTAAATTCATCTCTGTTCGTGAAAAGCTTTTCATCTTCCAAGTAATTGGTTTCGTGCACGCAATGTTTATAATTTCAACGGGTAGCTACTTACGTTGAGGACCTTTAGAACGCTCGAGAATATCAAAGGGTAGATATTCTCGCAAGTTGTTTACAAATACCTGTCCACAAAATGGATGTTTGGTTTACCTTCTAAACAAGTTACTCGATTTCCCGTTGGTGAGAGGAAGTGCCTCAAGAGGCGTCTTTCGTGCTCTTGACACATGTTTTTGAACTTGTTGATTGGTAGGTTTTCTAACCATGTTTTCCTTTAAGGAATTGATTGCTCATTATTTTTTAGTAAACTATAGTATCCTCCAACATGATGAGATACAATAAGCAAGTATTTCCATGGAGAGTTGACGTCAGGCAGGCGGCCGGTCATAAAACACCTTAGCAAAAACTCTTACAGCATGATCCAAGGATCATGTTGTGCCAACCTCACATAGAGTGGGATGAGGGCAGGAAGATGATGATGATGATGATATTTTTTTGTAAATTAAAAAATCTTGCACAAACAGAGCAAGGTATGCTCTAAGTAATGCTCAGCAGTAGGTAAAGTCGGACTTCGATAATGGTGGAAAAATCATTGGTGTGCTACTGGATTCATCCATAATTTCGAAGGCATGGGAATACCTCGTTATTAGGGACTGTAGAGTCTTGCTGGTTTGACACTTCTCTCTCCGAGCATGTCGTAAGTCGACTAAGGGATATATCCTCTCCAGCATAATGGGTCATCTGTATGGGCGATAGGCTGATCACCTGTCATCATAGTTCGACATATCCATCTTGGGACTTCGAATCAGGAGTGGCTAAGTTTTCAGTGGTAGTGACATCTGCCGAAGAACCGACAACCGCTGGGGTATATAAGTTGTTGAGTTGAAACCGCGACTCGGCAAACGTAATGTAGGACGTCTTTCGGCTGCTAGGTGGAGTAACGATCTGCGAAAGGCTGCTGGCAGAGACTGGATGATGGAAGATTAGGGGAGGCCTATGTCCAGCAGTGGAATGCTATAGGTTGATGATGATGGTGATGGAGGATTATGAAAGTATCACAGGAAAATGCGTAGGTAGGTTTGCTAAGGTAAGTAGGTATTCCACCTACTTATCTTAAAGTGTGGGCTTGTGGTGAAAAGGGATCTGAAAGGAAAAACGTGTACTAAGGTTTTATACAAACAGAGGATTCTAAAGGATTCTAATGGTTAGACTTTATTGAGACATCTACGGCTGTTTGTGTGTGCCTGGCTCCAATATTCTACTATCACTAGTCGTATCACTGATACTGTGGAACCAGTGTGGTGAAAGGATTTAAAAGGCGCCTCAAAAGCTCCTTTCGTGCGCTTGACACACGTTTTTTCGGTTCTATCTACGAGAATCCGGTTTCAGAGTACTGGTATAGTGCATACTCATTTTTTTTCGAACAGGAAAATCCATTGGAGCTCGACCTGATTTGAATCTACGACATTAGGATCGGAAGGCGCGGCCGCTGCCACTGGATCGCCAGTGCTCTATTCACCGTGTCTCCGAAGATATCCTTTAACTTCGACACGCTGTTTAGGCCATCGAAATAAACATTTTTCATTATGGACACAGTGGCATTATGAGCTGAGCGCTTGCGTGCTTCGGAGGGCACGTTAAATTGTCAGTCCCGCCTTTTAAGTCGTTACGGAGGTCTCTAGGCGGCCTAAAAGCTCCGTCACAAAAGTTGACCACTAGCTCAAACGAACTTAGTTTTTATTATGGACACATTTGTGAAATTTATTTAGCTATTTATAATGTTCATACAAACTAAATACCTTGATACAATGTAGGTAAATCATCCGATATGCATGTCTCTTTATTCGAATTGGCATTTTCGTTATCAAAACGAATCGTACTTCTTCGTTAACTGTCAGGTTCCTCTCGGCATAGCAGAATATGCAAATGAAATGCAGATAACAGTTAGATTGATAGATTCTCATTTTCATTGCACTAAGCGGCAATATAACCTGAATAAGAAAAGAAGAAAGAAAGAAAGAAATAATATTTATTTAGCACGCACACAAATCTTACAAATTAAAAGTGAAAAAGGGACTAAAAATAGACACAAAAGAGACAAAGAGCAAGCAAACAAATAGAAACGAACTTACATAAAAGTATCTGCAATAATTAACCCTTCCCGTGAACCAATCGGCGTTGTTGTTTGGCCCAACCCTTTCTTACTGCTCAATTAAATTTAATAAAATAATATTCCAAATAACTTTGAAACAAAGCCTTTTTAAGTACTACTTCCCTTGTAAGATTTGATCACTAAAAGCTATTGAAGTGTTTGCCGAAGTTAATGAATATCCTCGAAAACACGATGTATATTCCATTAATAATGGAAAACGGTTCGTTTATCACCATAGCAACCTCGTTTTTCTGTAAAAACAAGTATGGCGCTTTTCGACCGACAACCGTCATCCGTGTGGAATATTAAAAAAAACTGCTAAGGTCTTTTACCATCTATAGTAGATGATTTATACAGAGTCAGGAGCCAACTTTTACCTTCACAAACGGGACGCTGTAGTGCCCGGGACGAATTAAAATGGAGTAGACTTGCCCAGCACCTAATCCATCCTCTCAGCTTAGTCGGCCTTGTCCACAGGAAAGACATGGTCAATACGACTAAACCGCGGGTTTTCTAACGATGTTTTCCTTCACTGTTTGAGAGTACTGGCATAGCGCACATAATTTTTTCGCACAGAAAAATCCATTGGTACACGACCGGATTTGAACCCACGACCTTAGAATCGGAAGGCAAGGTCATTACCAACTAGAACAATGCTCTCACTGGAATATTAGAACCGGCATTAAAAACGCCAAAAACATTTTGGTAGTACATAACATATCAGCACGCCCGTATCCCTAATGGGGAGAGCAAAGCCACAAGTAATGGAAAACTTGCAGCCACTTCTACTTGTATATGGCACGTCCCAAGATGGATATGGTTACAGGTGCAATCGCCCATATTGGAGAGGATACTTTTACGACATGCTCAGGGTGAGAAGCAGATGGACGCATTTAATAGTATTAGTAGTGTTTTCAAGTAAAGATATCCTTGTTTTGGATACCTGAGGTATATGACCAAATCAAGCAAAGGGTACTTACACCCAACAGTGGGATACACTGCGCTGTCGATGATGATGATGATTCGTGTAGAGGTTTTCCAATGTCGACGACCTCAATAGGGAAATAGTTTTTGGATGCACGGGACTGGAGCAAATGACGGAAATAAAGGAAGATTTACACCCAACAGTGAGATACTATGGGCTGTGGAAGTTGATTCGAATGGAACTCCACTTTAGCTTCTTAGTATCAATATAAATTAATAATACTTATCTAAATTATTTTTATTAGATAACACTACAAAAGTAATGCAATATCATTCTCGTTAATTAAAAATATGCATCATCATCATCATCTTCCTGCCCTAATCCAACTCTATGTGGGGTAAGTAACACATGACTAAATAAATGGAAGTAAGTTAAATAGATCGTTTCCGCAATAAATTCGGTGTTATAACGCCTCAGGTTTGCTGATATGAAGGAAGGGTGATTTTATCAAGTCTCCCTCGTTCAGGGTCGAAGTCAGGATGGCTCTAATTTTTAACGTTTTTGCCAGGACCAAAACACATAATTAGACACTGTCATAAAATGAACACGATATGAAATGTACATAACGAAGCGTTTAATGAAGTGTTTTAACTTTTGTAAAAATGGTCATAATTAGCGAGATTGCTCCCTTTTATTGGAAGCACTCGTGGCGTAGCTTGCTTAGATGTTCTTGATTGATCATTGAAGTTAAGCAAAGTTGTGCGCGGTCACAATTAGGATGGGTGACCGCAAGTGGCAATACGAGCGGAGCGCTTCCGCGCTTCGGAGGGCACGTTAAATTTTCGGTCCCGGGTTTTAAGTCGTCAAGCCATGACGGAGGCCTTTAAGCAGCCTAAAACCTCCGTCGCAAGAGTTGGCCACTAGCTCGTACGAACTTACTTTACTTAATTTTATAGATATGGATAGCGATTTGAGATGTATTTCTTGTTTTACAATAAATAATAATACATTTTTTACATAGGTACATACAATGTTTTGTATTATTTTATTTATTTATAACGTAGGTACGTTACGTCTCGCTGTGCTCTTAAATCTTGACAGTTGAAATGACCTACTAATATTATAAAACCAAAAGTTTGTGGTTGTGTGAGCATCGTCCGCACTTGTCCGGTCAAGTGACGTTCGAATTCACACACGAAAGGTTCCGTAGCATCGTACATGTACCTAGACCTACTTAAATATTTCTTGTATGGGGCCCCCCTTTATTTTATTTTTGTTATTTGTTGTTATAGCGGAATACAAATACATTCTTTGACGGCCTCGGTGGCGTGGCGGGCGATTGCTCGGCAGAGACGCAAGAGGCACGGGTTCGATTCCCGCTGCGGAAGAAATGTTTACATGATCTGTAAATATTTCTTCCGGGTCTGGGTGTTGTGGTACCATGGTACTCGTAGTTTCTGATACCCACGACACAGGGAATCCTAGTGTGGGGTCAGAACTATGTATGTGACTGTTGGGTGTTATTGTTATTATTATTATTATTATTCTTTCTATTACGTTTCGTGAGATACAGACCGCTGACAGACGCACGGACGGACAACGAAGGCTTAGTAATAAGGTCCCCGTGGCACCCTTCGGGTACGGAACCCTAAAAAGTAACTACAATATACAATACATAGTTCGTGACGTGAATAATGTATAGATTCTATAAAAGGCGATCCAAGTCGCGAGCGGAAGCTAGTTTACCGACACAACATGACTAATGAATTATTATATTTTGCACGAGTTCTGCTATGGGGTGTAACTCCCCAATATGGCCCGGGGAATGTCCCAAGAATAACTGGTGCGAGGGACAGGGACAGCCACCTTTATTATGTTTGCCTGATTTATGAGACTCGAATTCGTTTATATTATAAAATGGGTTCCATTAGTGTATTTTCCAGTTTTTCCTTATCAAGTTGACAGAAATTCAATAGGATTGATGATTTATTGAACGATGTATGAAATAAATCAGAGAACGATTCGTTTATTTGGTGTGTTATTTTACTTCTCTGCTGGACTGGGAGTAAAGAAAAAACATAGAATGCGTCCAGCTGCTTCTCTCCCCGAGCATGTCGTAAAAGTCGACTAAGGGATAGTATCCTCCTACATGATGAGATACAATAAGCAAGTATTCCCAAGGAGGGTTGACGTCAGGCAGGCGGCCGGTCATAAAACACCTTCGCCAAAACTCTTACAACATGATCCAAGGATCATGCTGTGCCGACCCCACATAGAGTGGGATAAGGGCAGGAAGATGATGATGATGGACCTCTATATGGGCGATGGGCTGGTCACTTGTCACTATAGTTAACCTTAATATCCATCTTGGGACTTCGAATCAGGAGTGGCTGCAAGTTCTTATGGTTCTGCCTACCTCATTACATGATACGGGCGTGATAATAATGGTGTGTTGCCCGCTAAGATGAGAGGATGGAATAGGCACTGGGCAAGCCTACTCTATCTTAATTCGTCCCGGGCACTACAGAGCGTCCCGTCAGTGAAGGTAAAAATTCCGAATATGTATGTATGTTATTTCATAAATGACCAATGCGCGGTTAAAATATTCTACGAGCGGACGCCGTTCATTACCGTGGCAACATTATTAAAAGCGCCATATATTTTTTATCAAAAAACAACGCTGCTGTGGTAAAGAGCGATTCGTCGTCGGTTAGTAGAATAATGGAAGGTCACAAATCGTATAAATTTTAAAAAGAGTCTATGCTATCTTTATGATATTATTATTATTAGGTACTTTATTTTATTTGGCAAACAAACAGTACTATTTACAATAAGAAAACACAATAATTGAACAATACTGTAAGCTTACATCATGCATGTGTTACCTCCTTGCTATTGTCAAAGATTAAGTACTACTCAGTATTTCCGCTAAACATTATAACAAACCTCATTTGTTTGGTAGAATTATAAAATACTCCTTGGTTGAATACCGATTTGGAAGTGGAGAAAAAAAGATTAAAAAAGGCGGTAGATGTTGTAATAGATTTTGAGGAGTTATGTACTTAATTAATGTTCATTTATTGATTTTGATGTGTTTTGTTAAATAAACCCACATGTGAGTATGTATAGTTGTGTTTATATTTCTATAAAGTAGGCATACAATACATAAACCAATAAAGTTTCCACAGTAAAAAAATATAATTATTATGTTTTTTAATGTTTCTGAAGACGTTTGTTTAATAAATCTTGAATGAATCTATGACCCCTCATGACTACCTCTCAGTCACTGCCTTTGCCCTTTACCGTCTTCCCGTCGTGTTAAGTGTCCAGCCCATCTCCATTATAACTGATTGATCCTACTATCTAGGTACGTTCACATTTTTCTAATCTTCATAAACTTGCATGGATGTTACAGTTACCCACTTATTATTAAGCTACATATTCATATAACTTAAATATTTAAGTGAGCTAGTTGAGGATATCAAAACTGATGTAGGTACTTAATTTCCCCGCGTCGTCGCTTCTGCTGTGGTTTCTTACGGAGCGTTAATCGTCATAAAACGATCGTTATATTGTATATATAGTAGGTATACGGGCCATGAACTCTATTTTAAGTGTAGGTACGGTTGAAAATTGTCTGTACATATTCTTGTATTTAAACAAAGGAAGGCCTATGTGTAGCAGTGGGAAAAGTCGGACTGTAAAGACCACTGTTGTTACTTAAATCAGAAAATAGGTTTTTTAACCTATTTCGGTAAAAAAGAATGATGAAGTAATGATGATGTGCATTTTTCGACTTTGGTAGTGTGGTGGAAAAATCTCCGGCTGAGACGTGTGTGGTTCGGTTTTGATTCCCGAGGCGGAAAAACAGTCTTCTTGAATGGAAAATAGCTTTATATGGTAAGTTACTCTAAGTTTCTCATACCCTGCGTCGTACAGCGATTCCTAGTGTGGGATCAGAACAAAATATGTGACTGTTGGCTGTTGACAAAAATGTTACATACGCCTATTTATCGTATCGTATGTATTTACCTATGCAAAATTAAAAAAGTCCAAAATAACTTTATTCCGTAACACAGATTGGCTTTTGCCATAGAGAAAAATATAAACAAAGTTCATTTTGTGTTCTGAGGTTGTCGCTTTTCAGAAAACCGGAGCTTTGCCAGCTGCTACGCGCAACTTTCAAACTGGGGCAGCATAATTATAAGCATAGCTACCTACCTGTACCTAAGTTGTGGAAAATTACCTACTTAAGTACTCAGAGGGTTTAAGTATCTCTGTGTTAATCAGTCTGTTTTATAGAAATGTGTTTATTGTATGATGTGAACACATACTTAGGTACATACATATAAAGTGATACATGAGCTTCTTTTCTTAAATTGTAGCTTTTGAACTCAGCTAATATTTTTCATATCTATCGTCATTTTTTATCATATAATTTTCATAATAATACGGCACTTTAACAATGTGTATAAAACAAAAAAGATTGAGGTTGTTTTTATACAAATCAATATTTTTGTTTTGTACACAATAAACTGATCTAATAGAATAATGTCACTTTTTTTCTACGCATTGACCGAAACCGCACCTTTTGCCTTCCCTGCCATTATATCCCAAAGTGGGTATAACTGCTATAATTATTATATTCTTCTACAATTCACTAAACACAAGGCAAATGAATTTATTCGCATCTCGTCTCATAGTCTCCGAGTCCGTTTCTCTAAACCACGGTATTAACTTGGCACCCTTGGCACACTGCCAGATACCTTTGTCAAAGTAACAATTTATTTAATCTGTGCCTTTAGTGAGCTGTCAAGAAGTTTGAGGACTACGTAACTCTGCCTGGATTGCCAAACACCTCGATGAAGATCATCATCCGATATTGAATCTAAGATCTTTATATCTTCCACGCGATTTTAAGGAATAGGTACTTGAATTTGATTAAATACGCTTTGTGTTATAAATTCAATTTCTTTTTCCAATATTTGATCTTTTTTTGATGATTAAATAGTGCTCAAAAGCCTTCAAAAAGTATATATAAAATGTCAAATCGCAACTTTCAATAGGTCAAAAGTTTTTCATTTGATGGAATCAAACAGTAATATACCTGTTCTACTGAATTTTCATTACCTACATAGTTTGGGTATTGTTCTATTCGCCTATTCGCTTTTCATGTAAAAACTTTTTCGGTCTACGAAATGCCTAAGCGGCGTAACACCTTCTATCCAATGATTTTATTGCAGCTATCTTAAGTAATCTTGGTATTAAATAAAAGATGTCTCTGCTTATTTTGTTATTTTCTGGGTACAACCAGTTGCTTCGTTTTGCGACACAACCAGAAGTCATAATAGGATTTATTTCGTTCCCGTAACATTTACGAACATATTTGAGTCCAGACAATAAAATTGCCTAAAATTATCCGTAAACTCGGTCATAAACTCACTATTCGTAAAGGTCTGAGGGTGCAGTTGTTAGCCTGTTTATTACATTAAATGTTTTGATTGCTTCAGGTGGTCGCAGAATTCGAAGACGTGGAGCCAGATGCTCTGTACGACGTGCTCCACGATCCGGAGTACCGGTCTGTATGGGACACGCACATGCTGGCGGCAGAGGACGCTGGCCATATCAACGTCAACAACGACGTCGGATACTATGCCAGTAAGTACCACTTTATGTCAGATACTACGCCAGTGAGTACTACAACACGTCGTATACTACGCTAGTGAGTACTACAACACGTCGTATACTACGCCAGTGAGTACCACTATACGTAAAACGCTACACAAGTACGTAAATTTAACACTCAACAGTCATAATTGAAGCACCTACAACACACAGACTCGGAAGAAAATATTTGCAGAACGTGCAAACATTTCCCATCGCGGTTGTCGAACCAACACCACTCGCGTTTCAGCCGGACACGCGACCGCCGCGCCATCACGCTCATGGAATACTTCACTAATTACTACTTTGTATGTGTCAAAGGGAAAACTCCCCATACTGCTGCAACACAGCAGGTAATAATGACAAGTCGATTTTGTTGTAATCCTGCCGCAAAATTGCAGCGTGACTGTCCTGGCATGGTATAAGATCGCATGAGGTGCAATACTCGTAATGTACTAAAATGAATTGATATCACAAAATAGCATACTATGGTATTACCGATCGGGATTGTTGCAGCATTGTATTTGAGTCTTGAAACGTATTTCTTTCAAGAGCTCTAACAAGTTGCCAATTTACTGCGCGTCGCTCTAGTTATTGGAACTCCGGTAAGCCGATATCCGCTACGATTGAGTGAAAGACAATGCAATGTGACACGCTACGGAATTCAGACGTCGAATAGGACGTGGTATGATTACAAAACGCCTGTGAAATGTACATTCTCACATTATTCACGACATTTTACAGAATAGCGTTAAATATTTATCTTGAAAAAGGTTCGTACATTTTTTTTGCTGGACACTGAAATACTAAGGATGATTGAGACGTTTCAGATAATAACAGGGTATTTGAAAGGGTTTTTATCAATTTGTATTTGTTTACGGTCGGAATATTTTTCAAAGGAACCTCCACGAGAAATGGGACTCGATGTTTTTATTAAATTGTTTTTGTAACTTTTTGTCTTTTTTCAATGATTAAAAGTATACTGAAACTATAACTGTATAAAGTCTTACTGGTACTTATATACTTGTATCTTACTCTTTTCGATTGAACTATTCAATGGCAAATACAGAGAACAAGCCAAAAGTCCACCTGCTCAAAATCAAGGTCTAAAAACCATACTTTGTACAAGTATCACCGGAATCAAAGTAATACAGCATTATGGCTTACGTAAGCGGTATAACTTTGGAGAGCAAAAAAAGGTTCTCATAAAAGGAGGATAATATCCAAGGTACAGATAACTCGCTGCGCTCATAAAGGACGTGAGTGGGCTCCCGATAGCGCAAACAATCGGCCAGTCCACAATCTTTGTGGCACGGTATGAACTTCAAAAGTATCCTAGATAATATCGAGTATTGAGTCTGGTTAGCTGAAACTTTTGGCATGCCCAAAACTTAAGCGTTTGTAGGTAGGTAAATAAATGTATAGTGGAGGATAGAAAGAGGAGATATGTATTATGCAAAGTGGCGGTAACAATTGTTTGAGGAAGGCAAAAAATAGGGACGTGTGGATCACAGATCTAGGGGAGGCCTTCACCTGAGGCTACGGTATATTTTACACGTGGAGTATCGTAGAAATAATAAACTATTTTGTTTTTATTTATTTATTTTAAAGTTCAAAGTATTGGCGGCCTCGGTGGCGTGGCGGGCGAGTGCTCGGCTGAAACGTGTGGGTTCGATTCCCGCCACGGGAGAAATGTTTGTATGTTCTGCAAATATTTCTTCCGGGTCTGGGTGTTGTAGTTATAAGTATGTATTTACAAAAAAAAGTAGACGACTATTCTATCAGCCATCTGATGCCCATATTACTAGCTTTGTTTAGTTTGGGGCTAGATGGCGCTGTGTGAAATGCTCACAAATATTTCTTTATTATTTATTTATTGGTTTAATATATTTTTAATCTGTTGTTCGAGTGTAAGTAAAAAACAAGTGAATATCATATAAAATAACCTCAGAACAGCAAATCAAGTTCGTTAATAATAGCGTATAAAAACGAAAGACAGCATATTATTCTTGATTTCTAGCTAGACATAAAGTTGACGCAAAACAAAGCAAATACTAAGATAATAAAATATTTCCTACCACACGAAGGAGTTATGTGGTTCCAGAAAATGCCACCTAATTGAATTGCACAGTGGGACCGCTCTGTAATGTAATTTGCTCGATACAACTGAAAGTAGAACATATAAATATATAAAACTCCCAGGTTAAAGACTGACTGACAACAAAAGCATAATAAGTCCTAGAAGCATGATACTTGGAGCGTACATTTCTCTTATGGTTTAGAGGGTGCAAAGAAAGGAATTTCCGAAATTCAATGAGGTTCAGGACGAAGCGGGACGACGAAATTAAAACTTAACGTGGATAAAGTTGCAGAGCATTTTCTAGTTCGTTGCACAGCGAAAACCTCAGTGACTTGACGGGCCGTTCCGGCTGACGCGAAATGCCCGGGTTCGATTCTCACGGCGGGAGATATTTTTGCATGTTTTGCAAATATTTCTTCTCGATGTGTTGTGGTACCATGGTACTCGTAGTTCTAATACCTACGACACAGGAAATTCTAGTGTGGGTTTAGAATTATGTATGCGACTGTTAGGTGGGTGTTATTATAGTTGACTGGTTTATCGCATAACTGGTTTTATCTTGGTTAGTCTTCATTAGTAAGCTGCTTGAATTGCTTATCCTGCTAATATTATAAATCCGAATGTTTGTTAATATTTCGTGTGTTTTTTAAAGAACAGCTGGAAAGATTTGATACATAAATACATATTATCACGCCCGTATTCCTAATGAGGTGGGCAGAGTCACAAGTAATCATAACATAACTTGCAGCCACTCCTGATTCAAAATCCCAAGGTGGACAAAAAGGATTTGAGAACTTGGAATATAGGTGCATACATGGTACGTGTGTTTGAATAACATAATAGGTAAAGTTACCACTCGAGCGCAGTCGCGGGCCGAAGCTAGTGACAAATAAACCAAGTCCTACTCTTTTATCCAATTTCTCATGCACGCGTCCTATTATTTTAGTACTTTGTGTAAGTAATTTAATTCATGCCAGAATTGAGAACATTAGGGAAGGACTGGTTTCGTCTGTACAGTAGCACTTTGAAAATAATTTGATTTCTAAACGCATTGCAGTATTTATAGCGTTTGCCGAATTCGGAACCGAAAGAGTTTGGCCTTTAGAAAAGAGGATAAACCAGTGTGGTGGATGGATCTGAATAGGTCTCACAGTCACTACCACGAGGATCTAACCACATCTCAGTGATGTGAGGTATGGCAAAATGCTGAGGCGAGGCCTTTTTGCTGCTGTGACGCACAATCATAATTCTATTTTTTGAAATCTGTGTGTTACGAGTACTTAGTTTTATTTTATTGGTAACTAGCTGCCGCCCGCGGCTTCGCTCGCGTGGTATCCGGTACATGTTCTATATTTTTTCACTGTTTAAACCTTCCCTGGACTACAACAAATATTTCATAACCAAAATCAGCTAAATCGGCCCAGCCGTTCTAGAGTTTTAGCTAGACAAACGAACAGCAATTGATTTTTATACATATTGCTCGGAACAATAGTGATTTGTATTGTGTGTCAAGCAAACAGCGAATAAATGTCTGTCTATGTCTATGTCTATCTAGCTGTCACAACAAGCAAAGCAAAAATGTTGATAAGCGAACTTTTTGCGGGAGTTTGCTTTGCTTTTTACTCGATAGCGAAGAAGGGGGT
Source organism: Scotopteryx bipunctaria (assembly GCA_949320045.1). Lineage (NCBI taxonomy): Eukaryota > Metazoa > Arthropoda > Insecta > Lepidoptera > Geometridae > Scotopteryx > Scotopteryx bipunctaria. Next base: position 2,030,903 of record OX439450.1, on the reverse strand, counting down.
AATGTGTTTAGGCCTAGGTGTGTGTATGTAATGGTATGTATGTGCATTCCTTTGGCTAAAGCTGTAGTCAGCTGTTGTCCAAACGGTTGGATGGATTTTGACAACGGTGTTTTTGGATTCATCTGAGATAACGAAACTAGAGTTTAAGTAGCCATATTCAATGAACTAAGATGGTACAAATTAATAACAATCATCATCATTATTGAATAATTAATAAATTTGTTTGATGTACCTACTACGCTAAATTCAACGCAGTAGGGATTTTCTTTTAAATAAATACTTGTTTGTACCGTGTTCGGTATGGGAGGGGATAGTAAGAATAGACCCTTACTTGTTGATTTCAAAACCATGAAGGAAGACCATACAGTAAATTCCTTTAACAAATTCTTGATAAAGTCATAAAAGAGCTAAATTATGTAGGCGCATTCGATGTGTTCATGAATAAATGATGACTTCCTAGCGAGAGAGTTTTATTCGGATTCTTTCAGAGTTCCGAGACCTTTGTGTAGTATACATACCGGCCGACGCGTGTGGAAGATATATCTATAGTTTCTATACCGTTCACATAATGTTTGAGCGTCTACCATGAGTTTTCTAGGGAGTCGAATTCGCACAAGAAGGGTTTTGTGCCATCGAACATACTTTTAAGTCTGTTAAAAAGTCTTTGGATGGATCATCTATAGGGCCGATGGCTGATCACCTGTCACCATGGTTCACCATATTCATCTTGGGACTTTGAATCAAGAGTGGCTGCAAGTTTTCTTATTACTTGTGGCTCTGCCCATCCCATTAGGGATACGTGCGTGATAATATGTATGTATGGTAGAGCCACTGGAATGTCTAGAATGGTCGATAGTTATTAGGTATGTGTCGCTGTCGTGTCAGGCATTTAGTACACCCCGCAGTTCTGTAATTACGAATATTGTATGAAATATTATGAAAATGCTCGTATTTTACGCAAGTTCGTCTGGTCTCGGGAATAATTTAGGATCACGACCTTTTCGTATCTACGTCACGTAGTTAGGTTTATCCTACTTGTTGCGAGAGCAAACTTGGGGTTGTTAACAGTTGTATCTTATAAACCGTACTGCTTGTACTTTTGTAGAATTTTCTAGGAAAACAATATTCGACTGAAATATAGTGCTTAAAGAAAATTCGTAATAAAGGCTGGATATTTGCCACTAGACCAACAGTGCTTTCGATAGATTCTCCAGTTGTAAAGGGTCCAAACGACCCTTGGAATAAGGCGATCTTGCTTGTACAATGTTTGTTCAGTTCTAACATCACAGCTTCAAACCTCATTACGATTGCAAAAGCATAGCAATTAGGCCATCAGATTGATCCGATCTTTTCATTCCGTGCTGATTGGATACGTTCCGGGCAGGTGAACCGCATCAGTGTTTGTTTGAATTATCTGTTTTTTATTAGGTTTGAAACAGTAAAAAAATATTTAATGATCAATAAAAAAAATCTTTAGGCCATCCTATGGTATCTAACATTTATTGAACTGTCATTTTGATTACTCGGGATGACGCTGGTCACCTTCTATTTTCAAACTAAAATCGTGAGTTACATTGTTGGCGAGTCATGATTTCCGACATCTTTTATGTTTTACGGGAAGAGAATTAATACTAAGTATAACCCTAAGGAATACAATTTATATGGGACACTACACTAGTGATCATTCTCTTTCTCTATACACCAGCGAAGGAATCATTAAAATCTGGTAATACTTTCGTCCAATATAATATTCGTCTGTTCTATGCCATCTTCTATTTTTTAAATATTTCTTTATCGCAGACTCAGATATCCATATTTAAGTACACAAAAAATACAAAAAGACGTAAAATAAAACAGAAAATACATTAAGTACCTACTAAAAGCTTTCACTCTAGGTGGCAACGTACATCCAACGATAATACGTTGTTGTCAGACTAAGCCAGGCTTTAGATGATTGTATTTTTACACCTGTCAACTCTGGACATGAAAGAGGCAATCTGTTTCCTCTGGATAACATTAAATGAATCAGCTCTGATTAAGAATGGAAAGTTATGTAAAAGCCGCGAGTAAGGTAGGTAAAGTTTTAGTGTAAGTTTAATATTTCAAAACAGTCCTGAAGATCCCCTTCTGTTCCATTAAAACTTTTACATTTGTTCTTATTTACATTTATTTTGGTTTTATGGATCTCTCGGCGCGACATGTGTCCAAAGAAAGTGAGTGCGTGGGTAAAGGACTAGTGGTATGCGCCGCGACTTTGTCCGTGTTGTTTTTAGGGAGACCCAAAGGAAGCAGCTGGACGCATTCTATGTTTTTTCTTTACTCCCAGTCCAGCAGAGAAGTAGTGAGAAGCAGTAGTCCGTGCGTTGATTGAAAGCAGTTAATCAGTAACGTAAGAGTCTGATAGAAGAGAGAAGCTTGATGTCGTGTTATCTACCTCGGATTATCAAAGGAATACCAAGAGTATTATGTAACAAAAGGTCATTTCACGTCTTGGTGAGAATAAAGCTGAATAATCCCTCATTACCATTCACGTCCTCACTTGAAAGCATATGACGATAAATTAAGGGCACAAGTTATTCAGAGATGATTCATACATGGCAAGTGAAATTATCTTATTAACTCTTGATGTCATCGCCCGGTATGGGTGGCCTTTGCTTTTGGATAAATGCTTTTGTTTTTGGTTGACGACCTCGTTTGCGAGGTGCAAGATGCTGGTTAGATTCCCGTGATGAGCGAAATGTTTGCATGTTCTTACTACGATGAAATCGCTTTAGTTTTAGGCAAATAAACCTCACAACGTAAATTTTTACACCTTAATTTAACTGTTAGTACTACTTAAAAGTTCAATAAACATGTACCTACCATGAAAAAGTAAGTTTTAGGTTTGTTTACATAAATTGTATCTCCAGTTTGGCTGAAGTATAGAAGATTCAGTGCGTGTAAATTGTTGTGGATACAATCCCGTTTATTTCGTGGTTACTTATGTACTTTTTGATTTGCTATTGATTTGACACACATTCCAATTCTGTTCTATTATTATTTCTATTCTATTCTAAATTGTAGTGGTTTTCACAAATAATTAAACGTACGCTCACTGTGTCAATTAGGGTAGGTACTCCCAGATTTTGCTGAATTGGAGGCCCGCCGCAAATGGTTGCGGCGTACAGTAATACCTACCACAAATAAATTGTGCGCCTCGGCAAACTTCGTACTTTGTATGAAAACCGAATTTGTCCGAATATGCAACTAGAATAATAACTGAACCAATCCTTTAAAAAATAGTACCTACATAATTATTGTAACATCTCTATATTACATATAGAGATGTTACAACGCGTCATCGCGTTAGTTCGTATTTCAGATTCAGGAGCTAGTTGAAAATTGCTGAAGCGCACAATATTTGTGGTACTAAATTAATATTCAGAATACACAACCCGATTAAATAGGGTTAAATATTTAAATTTCTGTAGAGATTTACGACTGGAGATGTGTTCTGGAATATCTTAGTAGGTATATGCGCCTAGCAATTCATATCACTGTCAACTCGGCTGTTACTTTGATGAGGTTTGAGCTACTGGACGTCATTATTATTTACTAGCTACCCGGATAAAAATAGCCTATATGTTAATCCAGAACATGTTCTATGTATATTCCAAGTTTCATTCAAATCCGTTCAGCCGTGTACGCGTGATTGAGGCACAAACATACAAACATCCTCACAAACTCTCACATTTTATAATTGCTTGTTGTTGGCAAAAATACTTACACCACTTCAACATTTCATTCTCCAATGATTTGATTATTTTGTTATTAGATAAAATAAATGACGATTATTTTTCACCATTTAACCTGTTGTAAAGAGATTATTTACTATACACCCCAGACGCCCATAATTTATCTTGGACACCATTCCAAAATACTGAGAGACATTTTGACCCACTGGATTGGTATGATTGTATGCGACTTGCAGCTGTAACGATACAGAATCTTGGTGACGTGGGAGATAGTATTCCGGCCAACGATAGCATCCCTATTTAATTGTAAAGTATAAAGTCTTAGTGGCCGAGCGCCCAAATATCTACTTTACCTCCTTTTTTGAGGGTCTTTTCCAGCTCCATTGATACTACTAATGCTATAGATAATTTGTCTCTGATGGGTGCCTCCGAAGCTTACTTTTAAACATCTAGTAAGCAATTTCCAAGGCATTTTAGAAATGAAAATTTCCGTTTAAACTGGTCGAACGTGCTTTGTATAGTAATTTCGTAATGGAAATCGAACGGAAACGGTATTGTTTGGCAGTCACCACGTTATTTTCCCTTGTTACTTTGCTGCGGGAACTGTTATTTTGGTTATTTTAGTGGAAAAGCTGGGTTTTACTGCTATCGGGTTTCGATGTGGGCTTTGCACTTCACAGCAATCTTTTTTAGAGTACCTATCTATACTCGTTTGTAGAATATTTGTCAATCAATTGAATTTGAATAGCAGAGGCAAAGGCTCAAGGGTCAAGTACCTACACCCTAGTGTGTATGACCTGCTTTAAAAGTTTAGGGGTTCAACAAACATAGAGTAGGATAAGTATATAGGTAAGATAAGTATATAAGTAGGATATATAGGTAGGATTCCGAGTGGCGTACCTTAGTGACGCGGGGAGCGGCATTGTGGTAATGGAAACGATATAGTTTTAAACAGTCTGACCATCGCGATAACGTATTTTTTAAATCTTGCAATTGTTTTTGACTAATCTATGACTTTTAGTACTTAACTATTCTATAGTTTTAGGACTAGGTCAATGACTTCAACGACCGGTCGCTTCGAGTTAACGTTTGGCAGACGGCCAATGGTTTTCACACCCAAGAATGTTTTTCCGCATAAAAAAGCCTGACATTTTATAGCTTAGCTAAAATTTGTCTTTTGCCTTGGTACTAGAGTTTATTTTCCAAAGGCAGAATAGCAGAAACCGCAGATAGGCGCAAGGGTGTGACTAAACTGCAGCCAACTCATAGGCCAGTTTCCTTCAAGCTGAAAAATGGCTATCCTTAGCAGAAGGTGGTAGGGAATTGATGTAATGAATGAAGATGTTTCAAAGTAGGCCTGGTCTATGTACACCAGACAGAAAAATAGTGAAAAATCAGTGAATATTGAAAATCTAATTAAATAAAATAAAAACCTTTTTTAATACGTGAACCCACGACCTAAGGATAGGATGGCGGGGCCGCTACCACTAGTCCACCATTGCTCTCAACATTTAAGCTGTACCTAAACTAAATATCCTTCCTTCTTAATAAAGTCTATTTTACAGTGTCCTGCCCAGCGCCCCTCAAGAATCGTGACTTCGTGCTGCAGAGGTCGTGGCTCGACACGGGGAATGAGAAGATGATCCTCAACCATTCCGTGTTCCACAAGGATTATCCACCTAGGAAAGGATATGTCAGGTAACAGTCGTTTTCTGAAGAAAACAAAACAAAATAGGTATTTTTATCAGTAATTCCCATTGTTCTATAGGACTGTTACTTCATAGAACTGTCAAAACGATTCGATTGTTCAATCGATTCTTGATTCGATTGTTCATTCGATTGTCCTTTCGGCCTAAAAACTCTATCACAAGAGTTTGTCGCTAGCTCATACGAACTTACTTTTATTTTTAGTATGGTGCAAAGATTATGCCTCAAAAGCTCTTTTCGTTTACTGGACACATGTTTTTGAGGTCTTACCGGTTTCCTCACGATGTTTTCCTTTACCGTTTGAGAGTACCTACTAATATAGCACACATAGGTTTTTTTTCTAACAGAGAAATCAGTGGTACACGAGCGGATTTAAACCCACGACCTTAGGTTTATAAGGCAGGGTCGCTACCACTAGACCAACCAGTGTTTGAGAACTGGTGCTCAGGCGTCAACTCGCGTTCGTCTACCTGACAATCTGCTCTCCAGTCACAGAAACCCTTGCATTGCGTGGCTGTACAAATTTTAATTACTGAAACAGCCAATTAAATTGTCGCTCGGGAGCCCTTTGAAACGAAACAAATTAACCTAATCTTAAATTAGCTAAGAAAGGAAAAACATTATTGTAGCGAGAATTGAGCTGGGATTAACCGATGCCTTTTTCTTTTTAATATTAATCCATTAAGACGCCTTTATTTTGTGCGTTTTTGCTGAATACAAAGCTAAGAGGATGTTGGCACTTAGCAATCAGTCCCTGTACACATTAAACGTTTTGAAATACGAGTGTTTGAACTTTTTTGAATTTGAGTTTGTACTGAAGCTGGTTTCCCTAAAAGCGTAATGGTAATATGGTGACTTTATGGTAGACATTTATTAATTTAAACAGGAGTGCTAAGAGGGTTTGCTCATTCCCTATGAAAAGGATTTATTTTGCTATAATGCGGGAAAGTTCTATACATACTATCACGCCCTAATGGGGTGGGCAGAGCCATAAGTTATCAACATATTAGTCATATATTATTTATTAGTAAAGTCCCAAGATAGATATGGTGGACTTTATTTGCTGTTCTGAGTGGTGGGCCATGGGAATGTTCTGATTAGAAATATTAAAATCAAATCTACATCTAACTAGGATTCTCAATCTTTGCTAAACACAAAGCCAAGGGGCTTGGTAGCACTTAGCAATAAATCAATGTAAGGCCTTGTATACAGTGGACGTTGTTTTAATATTTTAACAAGAGCTTTTGAAATACGCATTCGATTTTTAAAACTAAACAAAAAGCACATTTAAAACGGGCATGTACATTGTACAAGCTATGTTCTGTATTACTACAGGGTTCGTATATTTGTACCACGTCGCTAACAAGGTACAGTGGGCAAAATTGGACTTTGATTACATTTTGAATTCGCTCTAGAAACTTATTTCAATTTATTTCGACGGGAAAGTCTTCAACATTCCATCTTGAAATTCATCTTTTAGAAGCAGCAGTCGTTTTAAACGAGCATGCGTCTTGAGCTAACTTATTCATAAAGTTGGAGGCGGTAGAAATATCAAGTGTCAAGGTTTTAAAGAAGCTCAGTGTATAAAGGAAACTGCTGAAAATGTTTGAACAACAAAAATATCGGATGGGGGCGATTTTTGAAACAACTTTAGCTATATAGTTCTTTTAGCTGCTAAGAATCTAGCATACTAGCCGTGTTGGCCTAGGGCCCTGACGTTTGGTTTTAAGGTCATGGGTTCGAATCACGGCAGTGTACCAACATATTTTTTCATTTCGAAAACAATTATTAACATAGTGTTTGGATAGGACACTAATAGAAATTAGAAAATACGCGTGCTCAAAATGGAGAGGGAAAGCATCTTGAGAGTTTCCTGTATTTGTTCCGCAGGTTTTCGCGATTTAGTCAACTTCGCACGTGTTCATCATAACTTTCCTTAGGTAAAGGCCTTCTAAGCTGAAAGGATTGGTATAGGGTTTAGGCAAGCCTACTCTAGTGAATAGTGAAAATCACCTCGGGCGCTACAACGTCCCGTTAGTGTACAAATACAAATAATTTATTTATAACTCCATAGTTACATGTCAAAAAAATAATATTAATATTGGGGTAAACTTAGGAAATAATTAATAAAATGAATGATCCAATAGGTAACCATTGTTTTAGCTTTATCTTGAAAGAGCTGATGGAAGGTGCATCGTGTATCGAGTCAGGCAATCAGTTGTACATTGAAGGATCTATTAGGTATATACACAGACCTTTCAGACTTTATAGACAGTAGGCTGTGTGTGTTTATTTGTAACAACAGAATACAGTGAGAAGAAAAAACAATATAAAGATACATTCAACAACAAAAAACAATGAAAAACGGAAATGTTTACTTTTAAAATGGAGTGTCCAGTTATAACTAGATATCACGAGAAGATAGGACCGTATCAAAAGGAGCGCTGTCGTCGCTGTCTGCCTCTATGGTTAACAGACGAGTTTTTGTGTATGTATTTGTTTATTTAAAAAACTATTCTAAGTTCTTTCTCACAAAACTAAAAAACTAAGGCCTTTTACCATCTATAATAGATGATTTATACAGCGTCAGGAGGCAACTTTTACCTTCACAAACGGGACGCTGTAGTGCCCGGGACGAATTAAGATGGAGTAGGCTTGCCCAGCACCTATTCCATCCTCTCAGCTTTGTCAGCCTTGTTCACAGGAAAGACATGGTCAATTGGTACGTGCGGAGCTGACTAAGCCGCGGGTTTCCTCACGATGTTTTCCTTCACCGTTTGAGAGTACTGGTATAGCGCACATAAATTTTTCGCGCAGAAAAATCCATTGGTACACGACTGGATTTGAACCTACGACCTTTGGATCGGAAGGTGGGGTCACTACCAACTAGACCACCAGTGCTCTCACAAATCTTCTGCTTTCTCACAAATCTTCTGCAATATCCAGGCATATGATGGTGATTAAGTATTCCGTGAACCACATCGTGGGCGGTTTCGTGTCATTAGATTATTTGCACAATTTGCCGGGTACTCGACGATTAGATAAGGTGTGCGTCAATCCGTGGCGACCTTGCCCGTCTCTTGACACTGGACAGACAATAGTATTGTGTATCCTATCTATCAGTCAGATTGAACAGAATTCACAAACAATGGTCGTAGTTTATGATGTGACTAGAGGAGTATCTTTCGACTTTACTTCCCCCTGCGACCTCTAAGAGCTGATATTCCTTTCTTAGTGCGTCACTACACCTTAAGAGGAATATATCCTCCAAGTTTCATGCTTCTAGGTTTAGGCTGCGCGTTGTTTGTTGGTCAGTAACGTAAGAGTTCTACATGTTATAAGAAAAAAAATGAATGAAAGAATCTTTCTGCTGCTACTCGTATTTCGACTTCTTTCACTCACTGCAGAACAATGAGCCACTGAAAATGTTTTTTAGTTTATAATGGTCTAGTTTGTTAGACTTTTGTAGATTTTTTATGACTTTGCGAAAACTACCTTCCGCCCGCTGCGACATTTCCCGGAATTCTTGCAAAGTTTAACCTTAAAGGTAGCCTATATGTTATTCCAATCCCGAACTATATTCCAAGTTCCATTCAACTCCGTTCAGACGCTAAACCGTGGTTGAGGCAAAATTTTCTCATCCTTATCCTTGTAAACTTTTGGGTTAATTTATTAATCGAATAGGTATGAATCTAAGTTTGTTTAAAATTGTTCGATTGCTTCAGTGGCGTAGCGGGCGAGTGGCCTACTTTCAACATGTGTCAACGTTGCGTGCGAGTTTCATTCCCGTGGCAGGAGAAATGTTTGCATGTTCTGCAGATATTTCTTACGGGTTCTTGGAATAGTGGTACCATGTACTCATAGTTACTGATACCCACAGGAAACTGTGGGGTTAGGACTATGTATGTGACTGTTGGAAGTTATTTATGCTTGTTTGTTGTACATCTCTGCTGGACTGGGAGTCAAGAAAAATCATAGAACGTGTCCAGCTGCTCTCTCCCCGAGTATGTCGTTAAAATCGACTGAGGGATAGTATCCATGGGCGATGGGTTGATAACATGTCACCATGGTTCAACATCTATCTTGGGACTTTAAATCAGGAATGGCTGCAAGTTTTCTTATGATCACTTGCGGCTCTGACCACTCCATTTGGGATACGGGCGTGATAATATGTACCTAAGGCCTTTTACCATCTATAGTTGATGATTTGTACAGTGACAGGAGGCAACTGTTACCTTCACAAACGGGACGCTGTAGTGCCCGGGACGTATTAAGATGGAGTAGGCTTGCCCAGCACCTATCAGCTTAGTCGGCCTTGTCCACAGGAAAGATATGGCCAATACGTGCGGAGCTGACATACCCCCGAATACTCAAACGCATCTCAGAATTGAGCACGTCTCAAGTGACGAGTTTTTGACAGATTTTCATCAAAAACTGTCAAAAAACCGTGACTTGAGACGTGCTCAACTCTGAGTCGCGTTTGAATATTCGGGGGTAAGCCTGATAATATGTATGTTTGTATTTATGTGTGTGTTTGTTGACAGAGCCGTGTCTCTTCTGACGGGGTTCGTGGTGCGCATGCGGTGCGGGGTGGGCGGCAGCTGGCTCGGCTACGTGTCGCGCTCAGACCCACGCGGCGCGCTGCCGGCGTGGCTGGTCAACAGGTAACACTTTCATCAACCTTTTTTACCATTTATAGTAGATGATTTATACAGCGTCAGGAGGCGACTTTTACCTTCACTAACGAGACGCTGTAGTGCCCGGGACGAATTAAGACGGAGTAAGCTTGCCCAGCACCTATACCATCTTCTCAGCTTAGTCGGCCTTGCCCACAGGAAAGACATGGTCAATACGTGCGGAGCTTTCATTAAATAGCCACATAAATTTTTCGCACAGAAAAATCCATTGGTATACGACCGGATTTGAACCCACCACCTTAGGATCGGAAGGCGGGGTCACTCCCAACTAGACCACCAGTGCTCTCATCAACTATGCAAGCAGGTAATCATGACGTCATCAGGTAATCTTCAATCAGAAGGTCAAACAACAAATTGATTGATAGAACCTGAATAGGAAATGAAATCTTGTGTTTTTTTATGTGTAGATTGCGTTGTCAGCGATTTATTCTGGCAAAATAAGTCCACAACTTTTTCTTTACACTATCTATTAGAGCACTCCTGTGATTGGAGAACACTGGTGGTCTAGTGGTAGCGGCCTCGCCTTCCGATTCTAAGGTCGTGGGTTGTACAGTAAGTAATATATGCATGTAATGTTGTGTTTCCAGGGTAACAGCACAGCTGGCGCCTCGGCTGGTGCAACAGTTGCACGCGGCCGCTCGCCGCTACCCCGGCTGGAAGGCGGTCACCGACCTCCCGTACCACAAGCCCTGGCGACATCCCGAACAGGTGCCGCCATACAGGATATCTCTGGAAGATGTGAGTGTTTACAGATAACACTTCTTACAGATATGATATGTGGTTCAAACTCAGACCAAATAAAAAGAAAAGACCCCGCGCCGCGAACAACAAAAGTGAAAGCCACCTATTTATCTATGTGTGTGTCAAGGTTTTAAGGTTGTGTGTTTCAAGTAACCAAATTCATAGTATAATAATTAAGAAACGATGCTATTTGAAGTACTTACAAGTGAAAAGTGATTCCGTGAGACTTTTTATGTGAGTTGCTGCTGTTTTTACTAGTTTTCACTACACAGGAAGGCATAATTCTATTTTTAAGACTCGTGACGTACTAAGAGCGATGAGCATAGTTTTAGTGTAGGTGAGCGTGAGCGTGTATGTTTACTTGCAGGAGCACGGTTTTGTGTGGCTTCACTTTTGTTGTTCGCGGCGCGGCGTCTTCTCTTTTTATTTGGTTGATCATTTGACATTTTGATTCTACGTTGAAATTACGACTTCGTAAATCAAGCGTGGAAGATACAAGAAACCATGCATAATTTTGTTGAAACTTTATCACAATAAAATCTGCGTATCTTCAAAAAACTACGTAAAGTTTATCACGCTTTGATTTCATCTGAATAGGACTCTATGATATTTGTGAGACAAAATAAAGTGAATCATGGAGTTAGTCTAACACTTGTACAATTATAAATTGCAGCGGTCTATAAATAAATAGCCCAGCTGTTTTGTATTTTTTAAATAATATTTGTATTCCTTGTAAGTTTATTTCTGTTAATCAATGTTTTACTAATAAAATACCTACTAGAATAAACTTCACAAAGTTTCCGGGAACCACATTTTCCAGTCGCCAAAGTTGTTTTGAATAGCCTCTGATAATCCAATAGAAAGTTTTGTAAAAGTTTCCGCAGTCCAGCCAACTGTTAAAATTATGGTCGTATAAAATTATGATGTTATTTGATGGATGAAGAAAAAATACGGCACGTATTTCATTATCAAATCTGAAAATATGCCGCACAACAGAATAACATTAACAAACACGTATTGTGTTTTATTTATTTATTATAAACATAAATACAACATTACAGAAAAGTACTTCTATGAAGTCATATTTACGGACACATATTAAAAATAAAATAAAAAATTACAATAATATCTATAAATACTTACACAATATGTACAAGAAACATATTGTGTTATTTTATGTGTTCTTCAAGCATAGTGTAGCTGCCAAAGAAAAAATGCAAGATTGGTTCAGTAGTGCCTGAGATTAGCTCTTACAAACAAACATATAAAACACGGAATTGCAAAACTTTAGGCTTATACGATAATGTGACAGATAAGCAGAGTTACTTATAATATTAGTTGGTACTAAGGCCTTTTTTGGTAGATGGCGTCAGGAGGCGACTTTTACCTTCACAAATGGGACGCTGTTGTGCCCGGGACGAATTAAGATGAAGTAGACTTGCCCAGCACCTATTCCATCCTCTCAGCTTAGTCGGCCTTGTCCACAGTAAAGACACGGTCAATACGAGCGGAACTGACTAAGCCGCGGCTTTTTTCACGATGTTTTCCTTCACCGTTTGAGAGTACTGGTAAAGCGCACATACATTTCTCGCACAGAAAAATCCATTAGTACACGACCGGATTTGAACCCACGACCTTAGGATCGGAAGGCGTGGTCACTACCAACTATACCACCAGTGCTCTTCAGGTACTGGATACATCATAATGGGCGTTTTGTGACGTTGGACCGCTTTTAAGAAACCGTAGCTTTATTGATTTATTTGTTTTCCAACTGTTTGAGAGGCGATTTGTGGTTTGTTACTTTGTTTACGTTCAAACGATTGAGTTAACGACAAGTTGGCGATCAAGGGAACCCTACGGCCAGAAGCCAGTTAATAGTTCTCGCCTTTGAAGTTGGGTACAGATTCTATGTTGTTCAAGTTTTAGAGTGTGTGTGGTTGGTTAACTATTGGCCTTATACAATACGAGACACGTGTCGCACCAGTTGCCCTGTAGAACTTAGGAGCTCTACTGAAAACAATTCTGAAGCCCTCGTGGCGTAGCTTGCTTAGAAGTTCTTGATTGATCGTTGTAGACAAGCAACGTTGTGCGCGGTCACAATTTGTATGGGTGACCGCAAGTGGCATAATGAGCTGAGGCTTTCGTGTTTCGGAGGGCACGTTAAATTGTCGGTCCCGGCTTTTAAGTCGTTAAGCCATGACGGAGGCCTTTAGGCGACTTAAAAACTCCGTCACAAGAGTTGGCCACTAGCTCATACGAACTTACTTTTACTTAATAGGGACCATCGTTTGCTAATTTGCTTTTGTTGTAATAAATATTTTTACTTACTTACTATTATGTGGTTCCAGTGCGTAGACCCGGACGCCCCGCCACCGCCCCCGGTGGTGCCTAAACCTGACACCTCCAGGTCCAGGCTGGAGGTGCCGCATCCCAAGGAGGCCGAGAGCCACAGCGTTGAGGACCTCGGAGACATATCCTCGGAGTTCAGCGTCGAGGTAAGTCACTACCTAGCTTGCTTTTCAAGGTACAGTCATCTGCAAGATGCATACAACTTTCTACTACATTTATAACTTGGCAAAAAAATCTTTTGGTTCTTTCTTGAACAACGTGTGGATCAATGACTTTCAGCTTTCTTTTAATCAAGTTTATATGATCTTTCATCGTCATGTATCATTTGATACCCGGGATATGTATCACGAACCATGTACCTACCTATATTCAAAGTTTTATCCAAATCTGTTCTATTGCTATAGCCTGGAAATGGATGCCTAATGTTCAGTAGAATATGATAGCTTTTATTGTGTAAATTTCTATAAATGGAAGGCTCCAACTTTTCGGGAGCTGGTGATAACTAACTTCATCGTATCCTTTCAGGTCGACGATGACCCCCACGAGCTAGCCCAGGACCCGAAGAAGCGCGGCAAATTCTACAAGCTGGTTAAGTCCATGAAGAACCGGAGAAAAAGCGTACAAGTCGCGAAGAGTGCTGATAACCTGGACAAACCGGTGGAGGAGAGGGAGAAGAAGAAGGGATTCAAGTTCCACCGCAGGTTCAGCTTGAGTAGGGGAAGGGAGGACTGAGCTTAAATTTAAGAAGGATTTTAAGTAGGTTGTTGGGCTTTGAATAGCCTGAGAAATGTTATGGCCAGGGATCGACAGATAAGCCGTGAGGGCCCAAGAATGGCCTGAGCAAATTCAAGCATTGTATGTACAACAGAATCACCAGTTTCATAAGATCTTTAGAAATAATACGTTGGCGTTAACAAATTCAATGTTGGTTGTTATACATAAATGGATAGTCGTAACGGTTAGTATTGTAGGTAAGCTAGTCTTCTGTATCTCCGTATCTATTTTGATATACTAAAATCATGTAACCCAGACCACTGCCGCGAGCTGTGAGGCGATAATTTTAAATGGAATCTGATGTTTGATAAAATTATATTTGCCCCACCCGTTCCTCCCGCATTTTGCTTTTCCCCGCATAGGGAGTGGTCTGATTTATGTGATTTACCTAGACTTTGAGACTATTCGAATGAGGAAGGAGAAGTACGAGTAGTAAGAAAATAGTTGATCTGTCTCTTCTTAGGCCCAAATACACCGTTCAAACTGCGTTTAGTTCTAAACTGAGTTGTCAGATCAAGAGCTGTCAAATTGTATGAAAATTTATTGTTCTGAGATGAAAACTGACAGCAGTGACACCTCTTGAACTCAGTTCAGAAATTAAACACAGTTCAGTTTGAATGGTGAAATCAATAAAGTCATCTATAAAGCGATGGCGTGAATGGTGATCTTAATCACCCCATATTAGTAAATTGTATATTGGACTACTCTTAAAAGGAAAATTCATCTTCTTGTCTTGTAAATTAACTTGTGTATAGTGTATTAATGCCAAATAAAGAATGCCTGTCTGTCTGCAAGTGTATAGCCGTTTTGAAATGTTACAAAATACATATTGTGGGGTTTTAGTAGATTTTAAAATGTTCGTTCATTAAAAGTTTTAACTACATTACATTTAGATTTTTTTTTCAAAAATAATAGGTAATCAAATAAAGTATAATAATTATTACAATATAAATTAAGTAAAACAGAGCGTTCCAAGAAGCCTTTGCAGTAATAGGTACTTATTTTAATATAAGTAACATAAACATATCTTATATTTTAAGTTACCATACACATGCTTATCATATCAACCCGTATTTTAAAACTATGTATCAACAGCTTAAAGGGCGTAGTATTAAAAAAAAATCTTCGCCGTGTGACGCCCCTAATTTAAGTAAAGAGTAAGAAGTACATATTCTAAAAAGTTGGCTTGGCCGTTTGTAAAAAGTTACTTAGGTGTTAGAGATTTTTTTCTACCTTATCATCATCATCATTATCTTCTTGCCCTTATCCCACTCTATGTGGGGCCGGCACGGCATGTTCTCTTCTCCCATTCCCTTTTTTCTTAACCATGTCCCTTTTCACGCAATCTATCCACCTTTCTTTTACTTTAAAATACTTGTTGAAGATATGTCTCTTAAACGTGCATCCTTATTGTCAAAGGTAATTTGCCTACTTATACGTTTTACAATAAAGGACCACCCTACCTTTCTCCATAACGGGATCGTAAAAATACCGGCCGAGAGAAGGCCTTTGCTTTTTGTCAGTAGTGACCATAATACCTAAGGAACGGAGTAGTGAGCGGTGGTTCTTAACATAAAAAACTGAGTATTGGACACCTATTTCTCTGAAACGCCAGCTATTTGTTATCGCGGTTTATCAGAAAAACTAGACTGTAAAAAACACGTAATTCGTATGTGACAATAGATTTTTTTCAACGTTTCTGGAACATTTAGTTTTTTATGAAAAGATTAAGAATATAAATTTGTTTTTGCTGTGTGATAGAGTTTTATTGTTAAGGTTTTATCAAGTTCAGGGTTATGATTGTCTAATCCAAACCATTACTACCTACTGTAAGGCGCGTCGCTCACGAAACGAAAGTCAAGGGGGAGTCAAGGCATGTGCGTATTTTACGTGAACTAACTACCTTAAAATGTTTGGACAAATCATCCGCAACGAAAGCTTTTTAGAACGATTAGTAATACAAGGAAGAGTAGAAGGTCAACATTCTGGCGGCCAATCACCCACAAGATGGACAGACCTCATTAAACCATCTACGAAGTGTTCCCTTACTGAATGTACACGCAGTGCCATTAGAGAGAGATGGAGGTCTCGCAAAAGCTACAACTAACCTATCAGACTATCCATAACTACGACCACTCCACCAGGAGTGTACAACTATAAAGAAGAACTACATTTGACGGCCTCGGTGGCGTAGCGGGCGATTGCTCGGCAGAGACGCAAGAGGCGCAGGTTCGATTCCCGCTGCGGAAGAAATGTTTGCATGATCTGTAAATATTTCTTCCGGGTCTGGGTGTTATGATACCATGGTACTCGTAGTTTCTGATACCCACTACACAGGGAATCCTAGTGTGGGGTCAGGACTATGTATGTGCTATCTTTTTATTTGAATCTCCCTTGACTCGTTCTTGTGAGCGACGCACCTTAAACTTTAAATATGTTACCAAATACATATATTAGGATATTTTGGTCTAAAGTAAATGTGTTTTATATAATGATAATTAATTCATTTCAACTAGCGGGCATGTCTTTTTTATTCGTCAACCGAACTTAATTTTTTTCCGTGATTAGAGCTTTTGTCAGAACAATGAGGTATTGTAAGTAAACCTATCTGAAATTGGTTAAGTTTATAAGTAAGATTAGTAAAAAATGTGTTAGTATATTTATTCTATCCTATATCTTATAGATTTATAAATATAAACTTGTCTTCTTGTATCTACGTACAGTCGTCTTATTAAACTAGAAAGGGATCGTACATGAAGTTATTATAATTTGGTCATTTAAATTAGACTCATTTGTTTGTTTAAACTCCATTTATTTTAATGTAGGTCGTGTCTCGTATTATGAATCCACGTGAAAAAGTTTGAACGTGAATACTGTCGCGCATAATGGATTTTCTTATTTATTGTTTTATTTAGGTATAAAGTTTATTTCACGAAAAGGAGAGCACTGGTGGTCTTGTGGTAGCGGCCCCATCTTCCTATCCCAAGGTATTGGGATTCATTATCAGGTTTTTTAAATTATTCGAAAATTTTACTCTCGAGTGTACGTTGTGCCTTTCTTTATCACTAACTATACTCATTCTACATAACTTTCTTCCAGTTGTGATACTAAAATTATCCCGTACAAAAATATGCAATAAAAACCATTTAAAATATTGTTGAAAAATGTACAATAAAATATTTTTAATCTGCTTAAACGTAATAAAAATATTTGAAAATAACAATAATAGTTACATAAGTTTCTAATAAAATAATTACTTACCCATTTACTTATAAACGTTGCTTAACTTAGACTTTGTTTAAATACCAGATTTTAAGAGACGTTTACAAGTAAAGCCCTTTTAATACTACAAAATCTGCTGTTATAGCCGTATCTAATCACAGTAAGGAATAATCCTAACATATAATTAATTTACTTACCATTGTTTAAAAAATATATTTTGATATATTAAGTGGGTATCTGTATTTACGTGCTCAATTTTACGTAGATATATTCTACTATTTCTATAACTTTACAATTATATTTAAACTGTGTATGCTTATTGTTCATGTTTCAGAATTTAGCTTTCATTTTTATCCTTATAAGCTTCTGTAAATATGTACCTATGATCGAATCATTCAGATCTTAATAAGGCAACTCAAACAAGTAACAAAGAATATATATTTTTAAAACCTACGACAATAAAAAAAAGTTTAAATTATGTCTACAACATCTTAAAAATATTTAAAATTAAACTAACATAATGCAAAATATTGCATCGAAATTGGTTCAGTAGTTATTGAGTTTCAGAGGTGCAAAAAACTATGCTAGCTACTGCAGCGCTGGCTGGTTAGGGCCGTAAAACATATCTAAGGACCTTCCCTGAAATTACGCCAATAAAATGTAAAAACCCGCATCGATATTGGTTCAGTAGTTTTGAGGAAAATTGGTAACAAACACACAAACATACAATCTCTTAGGCCAAACGCATATACATTCTCTGTTCCTTCGTGGGTAAAAATAAATAGTAGGTTAAGTTGTTTACTAGATAACATGTTATGTTTGAAAAGGACTGTGTATATATATTTAAATCTAGGCAGTCACCTTAGCCTTATTTTTGGTATTTAAGCATCAAAACAGTTTAATCTCATGCCCTGTTCTTATATTTTACTAACAGATGACGTTGCAATCACAGAGAGTAGTCTCAATAAACCTATGGAGCGTTACCGAATGTACAATATTTACCTATGTTGTAAGTTCATTGAACAAATTTGTAGATAATAGCTAAACAACATGGTATAAAGATAATGTCTCATTCTCTGTCTTTTTTCTTATTATAATTATCTTTGCAAAATTGTTACGGTTTTATGGTCGCATAGACGTTCCACGGAATTTAGTCGTATGCAAGTTTGATTTTACATGCATTGATCGTAAAGCATTTGATGGTAAGAGTCGATCTAGATTTTACGTTTATGTGTGTCATAATTAGGTACATACATAATTATCACGCCCGTATCCCTAATGGGGTGGGCAGAGCCACAAGTAAACATTAGAAATCTTGCAGCCACTTCTGATTTAGTCCTAAGATGGATATGGTGAACCATGGTGCCAAGTGATCAGCCCATCATCGTCCATGCAAATGGTCCATCTACATGGACTGGAGGATACTATTCCTTTAATTTTGGATACGATCTTTGTCAATACGATTGAATTCCAGGGAATAGCATAGCTTATCGCAGCTCTTTAGCTTACTCCAGTACGCCTTAAGATTTTAATCGTTTTGTCATGATGTTATGTGTTAGGCAAATGTTGGACGTTGGTGTTATATTCTTTGTTGAACCAGTTAGTGTAGGATAGCTAATGTTAAAATATATAATGGTCATTTAACTTTGTTGTGTTATTTATTAAGATTATTATACCCTTTGGAGTCAGCTGTAAAAATTTGCGCCTCACGCCTTGTCAAGTCCTTTGTTTTGTCAACGGCTTTCTTTGTCTTGAGAGCATTGGTGGTCTGGTGGTAGCACCCACGCCTTCTGATCCTAAAGATCGCGGGCTCAAACCCGGTCGTACACCAATTATTTTTCCGTTAAAAAATGTATGTGCACTACTATATTTGTACTCACAAACGGTAAAGGAAAACATCGTGAGGAAACCCCCGAGTTAGTCAGCTCCACACGTATTGACCACGTTTTTTCTCTAGATAAGGCTGACTAAGGTGAGAGGATGGTATGGGTAAGCCTACTCCATCTAAATTATTTCCGGGCATTATAGCGTCCCGTTGGTGTAGACAAAAACTTGGCTTCTGGCTCTGTATAAATCATCTACTATAAATGGCAAAGGCCTTAGTTTTTTTTCTTTGTATTGAGCGTAGGTCTATCTATTTAGTCGTGTCACTTGTTCTTTCGAACCAATGTGGTGAAAGGATTTAAAGTGCGACTTTAGTGCGCTTTAAGCTGCTCCTTTCGTGTACTGAGCGTAGGTATGTACATAATACAAAGCCCAACTTCGGCCAATCTGGACGAAAGAGGTGTGGGTTTGGTTCCCGCGACTGGATATTCTGCATGTTCTACAAATATTTCTTCCGGTTCTAGGATGGTATGGACAAGTTTGAAATATGTGACTTGGGTGTTATTAGATATGTAATTAAAATATAGTTAAGGTTCTGTTTATTAATGTCGCAGTCGTAAAACAATAAAGATTATATGTTATAGTAGTAATTAAAGGCCTAAACTGGTTATACAACTCTAAAAATAAGTTCAATCTTAAAAACGAGATACAGGTAAACATGGTTTTCCCAGCGTTCTGTTTGAATTCAAGATAGCCTACTTTTCACGATTTTAAATTACATTTTTAGTGTGGAGCAATGTGATTTATTGCCATTTGTTACAACCCTAATATCTGCTGATATTGCACTGATCATGTAATCTTCCTCACTCACACATTATCTACGTAAAGACTTAAATGGATTTTAGCAAGCCAGCATTATTCTCATAATTTTGGGAAAATCGGCTCATATTCTTAGAAGGTTACTCTGCCTCTAAATAATTGTAAAGTCTAGTAAATCTCTTGATTTTGAAACTCATTTCTAAGGCTTTTTATCATCTAAAGTAGATGATATATACAGCGCCAGGTAGCAACTTTTACCTTCACAAACGAAACGCTGTAGTGCCCGGGACGAATTAGGATGGAGTAGGCTTGCCCAGCACCTATTCCATCCTCTCAGCTTAGTCGGCTTAGAGAGCACTGATGGTTTAGTTGGCAGTGACCCCGTCTTCGTATCCTAAGGTCGTGGATTTAAATCCGGTCGTGTACCAATGGACTGTCCGGTACGAAAAAAAATATGAGCGCTAAACCAGTACTCTCAAACGGTTGTTAGGATTCATATAAATTAATAGGTATTTACACAAACAATCTGGTAATTTTGTTCCGGAAGAAAGTATTTTTTGTTATTGAGTGTTTTGTTACATTTTTAATTCGGTTGGTAGGCGGACATTTGAGCGTCAGCCACTGTTGAACATGGCCGTGTGATCGATTTACTTTTTATTTGGATATAATTAAATCGGATCGTTAACAGTGAGTTCGTGTCATACTTTAATAGTGTTAGTTTAATACGGCGAAGGAAAACATCACGAAGAAACCCGCGGCTCATATGGGTTCGTTAAATAAGTATATTTGAAAAAGGCCAATGATTATTATCAAATCAAATCAAATCAATCAAATCTAATCAATTTATTTTGCGAAACAAGGGTTTAACAATAGCTGGTAGAAAATAAATATGTAGATACAACCTTGATCAGCTTTTTAGCATGCAAACATTATGATGATGATATTTTTACACCACCTGCTCGTCCCGTCATGCAAAACTAACGGAAAATAAGCTAATAAAAGTGATTAAAGTTCTACTATCTAGCCGAGAAGTACTTAATATTGTAATGGATCGAAATTAGTATAAAAACTTTTTTCACAGAGACTAAAATAACTTATTCGAAAATCGAACTGTGGAGGTCACTGACATTTTATAAAATAGAAATAAAAATAACGAATTCCGCAAATTACAAACAATTGCTTCAGACGGAATTAATCCTTCAATGACAGAAAAATAAAGTTCACTTGTGGTTTCACGACTGCCCCGATAGACATCAAGACAGAAAACAAATTGATTTATTGCCGCCATATCCTCTTACCTACAATTACATACCAAGATACGCAAAAAAACAACCCGGTCTGACCTGTCAGTATAATCAATAGGGTACTTAATAGAAGTACCTACTTACTTTAATCCATTAGTTTTCAATAAAACGTTATTTAAGTTCGATTCTAGTTGTGTTCTGGTTCAGTGGTCTGGTCGCGTGGTTGGGTTAGCAGTGCTTTTGTGATTATTATGAAATTACTTTGCCACTCACCACCACTTCGTCTATATTAGTCGTTGTTTTATTCTCCATTAGCTTACTGGGATTCATGTCTGAAATACTATATTTAGAAATCAGCAATAGAAGAAAAAGTGAAAATAAATGATTACTACCGCGTAAACCTGAAACTATCAGTGCAGTGAAAAACGCCGTATCGTCTTTACAACTTAAAAAAAAATTGACGCAACCTATTTGGATGTAATTTTTGAAGTGTTAGATTCTAGCACGCAAACTTT
The DNA here is from genome assembly GCA_949320045.1 of Scotopteryx bipunctaria. Taxonomy (NCBI): domain Eukaryota; kingdom Metazoa; phylum Arthropoda; class Insecta; order Lepidoptera; family Geometridae; genus Scotopteryx; species Scotopteryx bipunctaria. Next base: position 2,009,277 of record OX439450.1, on the reverse strand, counting down.
TTTGTGTTGACTTTGAAAAATTAAAAAGTGCTATTTTATTTTGTTTTGGAAGGTTTTGTAATTATTTCTGAAACTTTGTGAATACAATTTGATGTGCTGCCAACGAACTGTCTAAAACAAAAGGTAAGGCCTCTGTTGACAGCGGTCGAAATAGGCAATTTCGAGCATTTTCCACCCACCATACCGCCATACCATGGCCCTGGGGGTAGGGTGGGATGATACCATACCACCATAGAGGACTTCCACGTATCTATGAAAGTATTTATTCATATTACATAACATAACTGCTTTTACTAATGATTTTTTTAGAATCAGTTCAGTAGTTTCTGAGAATACTCCCTACAAATACATTATAGAAACTTACAAAATTTATCTTTAAGATAGTTAAAAGTTAGGTAGGTGAGAAAATACGTAATAAATACAAATAGCAAATGAAATTTCTAAGCCCCCGAGTGGGATAATTTAATAAAAGTTTAAGTCCTATTATACTATGCTTATTATTAAACTGCAGTGTTTTATTTTTTCTTAGGTAGAAATGGCATCGAAAATATCGGAATCACTACTCCCTCAATCTTCCCGAAATATTGAAAAGGCGTCATCGTTGGAAACTTGTTCTGATGATGAAGAGTTCACCTGCAATCAAATTACGTATGGTACAGGTACCATTCTTGAGACACTACATAATTATTGTAAAATAAATAAATAAAATATTGGTGGACATTTCACGCAATGCAATCGAACTTGTAGGTACTACAGGAACCAGCTGACTATGCAGTGTTTTTTTAACTGAGGAAATCCGAAACCAGAACAGATACAGGAAAAGGGTTTCAGGAATCATTTGCTACTTTCTTGTGATAACAATTTTTGTATAGTAAATTATTGGCCAAGCGCGAATGGCCATGAAAATGAGTGATGTTACATAGTCCTGACTTCACACTATGATTCCCTATGTCGTGGGTATCAGAAACTATACCAACCTACATTCATCACGCAAAAACGCTTGTCCGGAGTGGGAATCGAACCCACGACCTACAGCGGAGCTCCTAGCTGAGCTATGCGTTTACTCCCACTTGTTCTGTTGACAGAACTACTGGGATTTTTTCCCCCATTAGTTCTGTCCACAAAACAAATAGGAATACAATTTTCACTTGTTCTGTTGAGTAGTTCTTTTGTAATTCAAACTATTGCAATCAATTGTCAAGTACTGGCACTTGAGGTGAGCTATGAGCCCAGTTAATAAAACATATCTTACATTTTCAGGGGATGCAGTTTTCTCCTGCTTCATAGTAGCTCCACAAGTGGTGAGCGTGTGGAGAGGAACTTGGGGCATAATGGAACTATACCCGAATTTGTTCCCTTACGCACAGATATTCCTCTTGGGGATCATAATCCACGTCTGCTTTGCTGTTGTTAAGTAAATCGGTTATGCATAATTAATTCACATCATAACTCATTACTCACATGATTGCAGAAAGAGACTACGATATCACCATCATATTATTATCATGAAGCGCTCGTAGCGTAGGAAGCGCTCGTGGCGTAGCTTGCTTAGACGTTCTTGATTGATCGTTGAAGTTAAGCAACGCTGTGCGCAGTCATAATTTAGATGGGTGACCGCAAGTGGCATTATGAGCTGAACGCTTCCGTGCTTCGGAGGGCACGTTAAATTGTCGGTCCCGGCTTTTAAGTCGTTGAGCCATGATGGAGGCCTAAAAACTCCGTCACAAAAGTTGGTTTACTAGCTCATACGAACTTACTTACATATCATATTACCTCAATAAAATTAAAATAAAATAAATATATCACTTCTCAAGCTTTTCAAATTCCACAGATTTCATCTTCACAATCAATCTGTAAAAGCAAACCTACCACCGTCTTCGTTCAGCTGGCTCCAAGAACGCATTGTCTCGCGGTTGTATACCTACATCTTTATATTATCCAACATCATGCATTGGAGGGGAGGATGGGGGTTGCTGGATGCGACTGTGGCCGCCATTATTCCTGATGACACAAACCCTCACAGGTAAAATGATCCTACTATATTCTACTAATATAAGGTAAGTGTATTAAGTGTGTAATGGTTTTGTTTGTCCAGGCCAGTGGTGATAGCGGCTTTCCTGATAGTTTTATACTTGTGCAGCGTGTCTCTTCGTTCCTCGCGCAACATCCTGGCCTCACCATACTTCCTCGTCACCGACGGGAAGGAACCCACCTACATCTTCTCCACCAGGTTTCAGACTCAAGTTAGTACCTGCGATCGTACTTTCTTATCCTATTTTATACTCTGAGAGCACTGGTGGTCTAGTGATAGCGGGGCCTTCCGATCCTAATATCGTGCGCACTAATGGATTTTTCGGTTCGAAAACCTTATGACCAAACGGTGAAGGAAAACATGGTGAAACTAAAAGTTCAAAACATGTGTCAAGTGAATGAAAGGAGCCTTTGAGGCGCACTTAAAATCCTTTCACCACACTGATTCGAAAGAACTACTGAGAAGAGACCCTAAAAATCATAGCATCGACAGATACGCGATGGACATCTATCCTACTTCTACTAGGTAAGTACTACAAAATTTTTCCAGCCAGTGTGCCTATATCAATATTATATGTTTTATATCGATCCTTGAATAATGACTCTGAATTCGGACCTAATAATGGAGAATGTAAAAGATACTTTTAAGACGGACCATTTCAAGTGTAAACTTTGAGCTTGGACGAATAAACACACTGAAGGTGAAAAAATCAAGTTCTCACTCAAACATAGATTTTGATAGTTTTCGATGGAATAATGACAGACAATGTTTACTTGAGTAATGATTCGCACGTGAACATTGTTATTGAATACGGACCTACAAGTAAATCACGGAACTGTGGGTAATAAATATTGTTATGACACAATGATTGAAACAAACGTGGGCACGTTACTATGACCCTGGAAGTAAACTGCGCAATGGTCAACAAATCAGGAGTAGGGACAAAATTACCGTCTTCCGACCGACCACCGCTCGACCCGACCTTTAAATTTACCCTTCTAATCATAACATACTGACCGAATGACATACTTAGATAAATTATAAAAAAACACTCACAGCTGGTAATAGAAGTATTTTTCGATATTTTATAATAGAAGTTCAGCAAAGGTTCTTATAAAACAAAGGCTGGAAGGGATTAAGGAAATATTACCTTCTAATTGCATTAGAAAATAGACTATTGTAGGTAGCACGTCACATGAGGAAATCAGTGCGAAATCACACAACACCTTATCTCGATCCGCACGTTTGCGCTGATCCCTCAGATCCTAAGGTAAACTGACGTACCGTGAGGTCCCTCGTGCGAGAGACGGACACAGTGCCTCTGGGACGCAGTCATACATCTTTCATAGAATACAACTACTGGAGAGTCTACTAGAAATTGTATCTTTTGAGCGGTCCTAATGTCGTGACTTCGAAAACGTAGGTGCGCGTAGCAATTGCTACGATTGCCTACGATAAAATCAGTAATACATAATATGAAAATGTAATTGATCTAGAATTAACTTACGTCCAATGCAAAAAAAAAAAAAATTTAAGTATTCTATCAGCCATCTGGTGTCCATAGTACAAGCTTGCCTTAGTTTGGGACTAGATGGCGTTGTGTGAAATGTATACAAATATTTATTAATTTATTTTAATGCAAGGTTTATCATTATTATCATCATTCTATATCGATAACATGAATTTAGAGATGGCGCTCTGTTTATGAAAATACAATACAAGTCTTCTATAAATGACAAATGCTCAATGCAAGCTTCGTCATCATCATCATTTATGTAAGCGAGATACCTTGGCGTTGCGGTTCAGTTTCGTCGGTTGAAGATGAGCAACTGCGGTGGTCGTAGACTGCGGGCGTAGCACGGTGAGGTCCCTCGGCGCGACGTCAGAGATAGCGCGGGACGCAGCGATAATGCAATTAGGTGAGTAGGGTCGTGCGGCGAGGCGCACGCTCAGTCTGGAGCCATGCGCGGCAGCACCGCCGGCCTCGCCGACACGCTCGCGGGCGGCTCGCGCGCCTACTCCGCCGCGCTCGAGGCTGCCGACGCCCTGTTCGCGGCCGGCGTCGTCGCGCCCGCCGTCGTCACCTACTGGAAGTCCACCTGGACGCTGCTGGACCTGTACGCCCTGCCCGAGGCGCCCGTGGCGTCCGCCGCGCTGTGCGCCGCCGCGGGGCTCGCCTGCAACCTGCTGCTGACACTGCTGCAGCGCTGGCTGGCGGCGCGGCTGCGGCCGGAGCGCTCGCGCCTCACCTACTACCTGTCCTCGCGGCTGTACACGTGCGTGGCGGGCGTGGCGTGCGTGGCGGCGTGGCGCGGCGTCTGGAACCTGCTGAACGAATGCACGGGCTCGAGCGCGCGCACGCTGCTGTCCACGACGGCGGCGGCGACTCTGTCGCTGGCGGCGCTGCGCGCGCTGCGCAACATCTGCGCGGCGCCCTTCGCCGTCGCCGTCGACTCGCCCATGGATTACTTCGATGTGCCTACCATGTTTCGGACGGTTAGTGCCCATTGGAGCATTGTGTGTCCTCGATAGTAGTGATGGACCACGCGTGTTTTCCCATCGGAAATGTTGCAGCAGTTGACCTGTTTGTATGGTAAAACTGATCGTTAACTTTTGTATTCTGTCATACATAACACAATAACAGTTGCATAAATTCAAACTTGCATGCCAGTGGGGATGAGAATCAACACATTAATAAATTAGGGCTCTCTGATCAGAAAGAACCGGCCCAGCAACCTAGTTATTCATTATTTACCTTATGTCGCAGGTATAGTTTTATTTTTAGGGTTTCGAACCTCAAGAGGAAAAAACTGAATTCTATAGAATCATTTTCTTGTCTGTCTGTTTGACCGACCATATCAAGACTTTTCTCAAAAACAGGAGAAGGTAGCATGATGCAATTAAGAGATACTAATGTTTACGGTCCCTTAGATTAGAGGTGTCTATATAAATTCAATCTTCTAAGTCAACGCAATCAAAAGATACGGCCATTTTGGTGGGCCCAAAAATATTACTTTAATATTTACTAGAACCATAAATTAGGCAAGAAGCAATATCTTACAGCAAAAGTAAAGAAAAAAACAACAAAAATCGCATTAATTTTATCACATAAAAAACTCTTTTCGCGATTACAAACTTATTTCTCAGTATGGTATAGACCTATGTATGAAATAACCGCAAAATTAAGTTTGTTATTCAATAATATGTTTGGTCGTTAAATTAGGTGTCTCCAGCCACCTGTAGTTTGTATGGAACTCTTAAGGCGCGTTGTTTTTAATATACTTTCAACCTCTAGGTGCCTCTTGTATAAAAATAATGAAACAATGCTTATTTACATCATACTCGTAGAAATAATTAGAGCTAAGTTATTACATAGCGTTCAGCGTTTCTTCAATACGATTTACAACTCCTCAGAATAATGCACATGAAAGGTTTGTCTTATCGACGTAACATACACGTAACATAACATACTTACTAGTGAGAGCTTAGCTACGCGATGTAGATAGTATGCTTCAATAATAATAAGTAACATTCATAAATTTGTCCTGACCCCGTACTAAGATTTATTGCGTCGTGAACTTCCAGGCCCGGAAGAAATATTCACAGAGCAAGCAAACACTTCTCCCATCGCGGGAATTAAACCCGCATCTCTCGCTTCTCAGCCGAACACTCATTACCGTAGTTGTTAGTACCTATACATTCAACCTTACCGAGAGCTGATTCCCAAATATCGTACAAAAGTAGTCTTTAGTAAAAAACGACTTTAAAAGCTTATCTTACGAAGTTGTAAAGTCAACATAAGTTTGGATATCCACCGGCTATCCTCCCAGCTGTTGAAAGCACCGGTGGCCTAGTGGTAGCTGTCCCACCTATCGATACTGAGGTCGCTATATCAGTACTCTCAAAAGTTGAAGAAAAATGTCGAGAAACCAGCATGACGTCGTTCCTAAAAAATTCGTAAACATGTGTCACGAAAAAAGCCTTTGAGCCTTTCACTATTTTCATCATAATACAATACAATATAACTTTATTGCAAATACACGGAAACGAAATACAGAAAAAAACTACATAGGCACTTACAAAAATATACATACATAATACAATGGGCAGCCATATCGCTGAAAGCGATCTTTTCTAAGCAACCTTTGGATGGACAGGATATAACTGAAAGATGAGGATGGTGATAATTATGTAATAACACTGGTTTGAAAGAACTAATGCCACGACTAGTGGTAGTAGCGTCTTCAGTAAAAAAATAGTTGTTAGAAAACTTATCTTATGAACAGCCTACAGAGTTTTAGACTCTGCATTAAAATACTAATCCCTAATTTCAAGTATTACTAATCTTCATGGACTATGTTGTCTAAATAAATCATGAATTATTATTAATAGGTTAGATATCCAGCGGCTAAGCCGCCAGCACTGCAGTTGAGAGCACTGGGTTGTCAGTAATCTACCAGTACTATACTATCAAACGGTGAAGGAAAGCGTCTTGAGGAAACTGGCACGTCATAGGTAAACAAAAACCTAAACTACAACGTTGTCAAAAACCTAATAAAACCGTAATGCAACTATTTATATTACAATTTCGTGAACAGATAGCTCCTCTTCGCCGATTTGTTCACAAAATTGTAATTTAAATAATCAGGATACGTTTTGTTAGGTTTTGTCAACGTTTTACATACATCGAATTTGGCTAGAGTATAGTGACACGAATAGTATTCTGCCCTCCTAGTGAAGAACGCAGTAACTAGCATTTTTGTCAAAAAATTGTTAGGAACGTGTTCGGAATCGCCTAACAAAATACAACATTCTGTTCTCACTCACATATCGAAACATGTTTGACATAGTTACTGCTTTTTTCACTAGGAGGGCAGTATTATACCCCGAGCATATTGTGTTGTAGCCCGGTAATATCCCGTATTGTTACAGAACAGTCGAGACACAGCGCTGTACGTGCTGGACTGCGTGTTTTCCGTGGGCGTGGTGGGCTCGCTCGTGGTCTTCGTATGGCGAGGCTCCTGGGCGCTGCTGGACATCTTCCTCTTCCCTGAGGAGACCGCCAAGTCTTGCTGGTACTCGCTGGTGAGTTGCACGGTTCAAGCAAACAAATAACAGATATTGTGGGACCATGGACATTAAAATATCAGTAGAGAAAAGATGGATGGATTGAAAGAGAAGATGTCGAGCAGCGCCAAGGAGGCGCTGCTCGACATCTTCGCTGAGGAGACCGCCAAGTTCTATTGGTACTCGCTGGTGAGTTTCATCAGCATATCAGTCCACTGCTGGACATAGGCCTCCCCATATGAGCGCCATCGCACCTGATGAGTTTCAACTTCGCCAAACAAATTCAAACAGCAGACATTGTGGAAAACATGGCCAAGCAAAAATATTAAGAGGTAAGCCAAAGATGAGATGGATGGACTGTGTGAAAGAGAAGGCTCATCATTTCCCATTGCATCCATGTACACAACCTTAAGAAGAAAACTTAGGCAGGTATCAAAGGCATGTTATTTAAATTATGTTATGAGGAACCCCTTGTCAATTCTGTGAATATCAGTCATCTGACGGTCATCATTATCCTGTTTTCCCTTTCTCAGAAATGATCTAAGGAAATGACTATCTATTTTAGTCCAAGAAATTCTATACGACTCGGTTTAAAAGGCAACCAAAATTACCCTTTTCCGCTGCTGATTTAACGAACGAGGAAAACCACGTCACGTTATCGTCATCCCTCCGCAAATAGACCCAATTACCCTATTACTTCGCAAAAAGCGTCCAGGAGCTAATGAGGTAAACGCTTGGACGAATTAAACGTTGTTCTTTCGCAATGTTTACTTATGACGTATGTTTTCTGTTCGTTCATCCCACTAGCAGCAATTTGTTCAATGTCACCGCTTGATATTGAACGTGAAGAGTTGAGGATCCCATTGTGATCTAGATTTAGTCGTCTAGGCTCATCCCAATTGAAGGCGTTTGAAGGGATGAATCTATATTGTAATAAATCTTCGTTGTGGAACGATGAAGCGTTGGCGACTAATTTTAGCGCGGTTATCTTTTAGCCAATTCACCTTACGAATCACGATTGACCAGACAGTCACAAATGGACCAATTGTGTGTACGATGCGTGAAGAAATATTACTCTGTTAAACCATTGAAACGAAAAATTACAATATATTTGTCGTATTGCTATTCAGAAACTTGTTAAAACTTTGATAAAAAGATAATTGTTAAAAAAGCTTACTCTACAAAATATACCATTATTATAGAGGACAAAGATGCTTGGGACTGAATAATGCTCCAACTCGTTTTATAAACATTTTCAAAAAAATAATTAAGCATGGTTTCTTGCCTGTATCTTCCAAGCTTGGTCGCGGGTGTAAATTCAACGTAGATTTAAGACTTTTCTAAATAATCACACAGATTTTGCCGAAAAAAGATATATTAAATTTTGAATTGAAAACGTCTAAAGATATATTTCTTTCTCGTTGCCTTTCATGTCCTATAATCGGATTGTGATAATTATTTTTTGCTACATGGAGAAGGATTACGAGGTGGTCCTATATAAATTTTATTTCTGAAGAATTAATATTTCTCTTGTAAAACTAAAAAGACTGTCCCTTGAAATCACGTCTTACCCGTTTTGGAAGATTTTAATTTCGTTTTTCATTCGAATGAGACATCATTGAAGTAAATTTTCTTTTAATTTTAAAACGTGAATTTCGATGAGTCTCGAATACTCAGTTTAGCTCATAAATAGTTCTAAATGATATTTCTAAAAGAGTACCGTTCTCGTCAGCTTGTGCCAGATGGGGGACAACATAGGAGGATGAACCAATTGCGTACTGAACTATACCTACTAACTGGTCAGTGACTCAGTGGCGCGGCACATAATGACCTAAATGAGGGAAAATCGATTTTATCGGACAAATGAATTTCAAATGTTGTTCATAAACCTCACTAATGTTAATTTGACGAATTGTTAATAATTCGAAGATGTTTGGGGTTCAATCATCATTTTCAAATGCTGAAACGATTTTGGTGAAACTTGGATTAGACATAGTACGTGACCTGGGTTAGCATAGGCTACTTTTATCCAGTTAACTGTATGGTAAGTAAGATGTATACGTTATAACATAACATTTATACATCTTAATTATACACCTTAGTGCAAGCGATTATATAAGTCGAACGAAGCTGCTGGCGAATTCTAGTTGGGTAAAATGATCAAAGCACAATATCGAAAAAATACAGATGTGAAATTAAAAAACAAACCCGGACTACCATTATAAAAACTGAATATATAAACATTTCACACAATCATGACAACTGCTACGGCCTCGTAGCATCTCTACGAAACTATTAAATGGTTTAAAATTAATTATAATATTAATTTCTGCTCGACCGGGAGTAAAGAAAAACAGAGAAATCCTCTCTCTCCGAGCATCTCGTAATAATGGACTAAAGGATAGTTACAAGGCTGCAGGTTTTCTTATTATTACTTGTAGCTCTCTCTATTAGGCAGGGATACGGGCGTGGTAATATGTATGTTTGTAAATTAATATTGAATATGATCTAATCCCACTAATATTATAAATGCAAATGTGAGGATTTTTTAATGTTTGTAACTAAATCACGGCACGAATCTTATTGAAATTTGGAATATAACGTGGCCTGTAATATCCAAAGCCCTGTTTTTACTCCGGTACCACGGAAGTGCAGCTGCTGGCTGAGGCATTGAATTTTATCCTGAAATCTGGCTTGAACTCGTACGCATATCATGTTCCAATATTATTGTTTAATATAAGCTAGGATTAGTCTCCTTAGCAAGTGTCGCTAGAATTTATCATTTCCTACAATTCCATTGAATAGATAACAATATAAATATTTGTGCACACATAATCAACGGTTCAATTACCTATTGAACAATATTTACTGCACTAATCTGTTGCAAGTTGACAAACAATATGGAACATTCTTTAGTTTCCGCAAATTGTATGAGTAACTTCGTTCACAAAACGTCTTCCTACCAACTTTGGGATTCGGGATGAGAGCAGGAGTTACCGCGCAGGATTTTGACATCCTTCGTGTATAGATAGTCAAAACAAAATAAGCTTCCGCGAATATATAAACATCGCGGAAGTGGCCTGACTTAAATGATTTACCTATAGATATAATACTCTTTACTTTGTGAAATGTAAGTAGGTAATGAAGATTTACAACGAAATCCCCGGTTATAACTTCAACAGAACTTCTTCTTTGGAGAGAACTTATACTGTTTTGAATATATCTAATAGAACACACATGGGGAATCCCCGTAGCAGCTTAGAGTAAAACATAATACAATTTATTATAGTTTACCTACTTCTTCGCTTGACTGGGAGTAAAGAAAAAACATAGAATGCGTCCAGCTGCTTCTCTCCCTGAACATGTCGTAAAAGTCGACTAAGGGATAGTATCCTCCAACATGATGAGATACAATAAGCAAGTATTCCCAAGGAGGGTTGACGTCAGGCAGGCGGCCGGTCATAAAACACCTTAGCCAAAACTTACATAGAGTGTTATCAGGGCAAGAAGATGATGATGAATATAATAGATATAACTACTACTTAGAAACAAATATAACACTACCTACTGTTATTTTCCATAACTAGTCAAACAGTCTATTTTTACAATATTGACAAGGCTCATTTGTTGCTCTGTACTTAGTATGCGCCTATTAACGTTTTATAGATGGGTACATAGACGCGTTTGCGCAGGATTAGTCGGGCGCCTCTGGCGTGTTTATTGTGTTAATAGATATTTAGGTAAATTAAGAAGTCTTTCATCATCATCATCATCAGCCAGATTCTACTGCTGGTCTAACGATTTTGTGTTTCCTCTATAAATCAACCGACCACCAGCGATTTTAACAGTGTTTTCAGTCCATCAGGTGGCTGTAAAACATTTCTTTTACCAGACAGTTTAGTGATTAAATGTTGAAATTATCCCAGACAAGATGAAACAGGATATTTTTTGCAGATGCGCAAATGTGTTATCACAGATTTCACATAAGAAGTCACAATGAAATAACAACCTTTCTATGATAAATTATCACAATTATTCGGAAGTTTATATAAGAGTACTATAACAGTAGTGTAGTTTCTTTCTATTAACTTCTCTGCTGGACTAGGAGTAAAGAAAAAGCATAGAATGCTTTCAGCTGCTTCTCTCCACGAGCATGTCGTTAAAGTCGACTAAGGGATAGTAGTATCTTCTCCAACGTGATGGACCATGTATATGGACGATGGGCTGATCTCTTGTCACCATGGTTCACCTTAGGATTTTTAATCAGAAGTGGCTGCAAGTTTTCTTATGTTTACTTGTGGCTCGGCCCACCCCATTAGAAATATGGGCGTGATAATATCGTCACTGGAAAGGCAAATTTACGTAAGCGCCAATCGAGAAAAAGCCGTTTAAAGTTCATTTTTTTTCGTTTTTTAATCATAACTTTCTACCTAATTATAGAATTTTGATGACGTCAACGTAAGATTTCATTCTTTTTTCATTTTCTATGTCCAGCAATTCATATTATTGTATTTGGACTGCTATTTTAGGGTGATAACTCAATATGCCTATTTGGCGCCATTTTGGCGCTTACGTAATTTTGCCTTTCCAGTGACGATATGTATGTACTAGTTTCTAGAAATGGGGTACTCATCAATGGGGTTTTTATCGGATTGTTTTTACTTTTTTTTTAAAGGGCAGGTGGTGCAATACTTATAAAAGTAATCTAACGCGTACGAAGTCGCGGGCAACAGCTAGTACACATAAAGAGGTTTAATAACTATTTTGTCAAACAGATTGCCGGATACGCACTAGTGATTGTAACATTCGCGCTGCAAGCCCCGGTGCGCTGGGCGGCGGCGCGGCTCCACGGCGCGCCTCGGCTTCTTCTAGCCGATGTATATCACCTCGTCTCTTTCTTCGCGACCGTCAACGTGTGGAGAGGGGTGTGGGGGCTGCTTGATGTTTACTTCTTCCCAGGTGTGGAAAAATAAGATAGGTTCTTGCATTTAGCCCTGAGTGACACCTGAATGTTATAGTGTACAAAGGGTGAATTTTTAAAAGCAGGAAAGATTCTGGCATTCTGCTCTGAGTAACACCTGTAGGTTATAATGTAACAGCAAAGACTTTTTGAGCTTGATTATATAGGGAGAAAGAATTGCTTATTAGTTTCATTATAATGAATAGACTTAATTAATTCAGAATTAAAAAATATATATGAAATCCACCTTCCAAAAGTATTGCTAATTTCAATAATAGAGATACCTAAGGATGAAGATTGTTGCATTATATTTTCTTATTTTCCATAGAGACACCAAAACTGAGCAACTGGTGCTCACACGTCATCAGCCTGGCCTTGCTCATCCTCTTGAACTGTTCTAACTCCATCCTGGTCCGGGGGGTGTATATCGACGCGGAGGAACCCGCGGGCGAGTGCGTTGTCTTCCCCTGCCACTACCTCCGCCTCTACTTCCACAAGGAGAGGACCAAGAAGCGGCATAAGAGGGCGCTTGCAGCGGCTGCAACAGCTTCGTCGAGAAAATCCGAAGACGCGAGCTTACCTTTACAAATACCGGAGGAAAAGGTGTAGTCTTGAAAGACGCTGTAGTTCTGTTCTGGTTGTATGTGGATTAAACTGAATTGTGTTTGAAATGTCTCACGGAGCCTCTATGCGCTTGGCAAGCTCCCACAATCGCAAGTCTTTGGATTGGCTAGCTAAGGCTTGCCGAGAATAGTCTCTCTCGTGTCCTTAGCAAGCGTGTAAATAACTACGTTTTGTCTCAACTTAGTCTTGACAGAGTCTTGTAGAGGTTTGGCAAGCTGTAAGCATGTGGTTGCAGAGTTAATATTTCGATCGTAAAAATAACCGTTGGCTTGCCAATTAAGCCAGTAACTAACAAGAACTTGAAATTGCAACTTATCTATTTGTGTAGTTAAAAATGTCTAACATAATATTTTTACCAGAAAGAGCTCACCAGTTTTGAATTGAAATCAAGTCTTCCAGTAAGTATCAAGTGAAATAAACTTAGCAATAAAATATCTATTTTAATCTATAAATTGAATAATGAATAGACTGTAGACGTACTTTGGATGTGTTGTTAGGTGTGAATAGTTTCATAATAAAAAATACAGTGAAGAATACTCATTGAAATATCATTTTTATTACTGTTAAAATAAGTAGGTACAACTCTCAATATGTCGTAAGACCTCCGTGATACCTTTTCATCGTTGGCATGTGTCTATTTTAAATTCGATTTCAATGGTTTGGTCTGCGTACCTACTAACAATATTGTCACTGTTAGATTCTTACCTAAAACCGATTGTCCAGTATGTTCAACTAGGAAAAAATTAAAGTGTATTTTTCTAAGCGCGAAGTTGAAGTTTATGAATAACTTTGAATCTAAGTCAGATCACGTGAAGTTAGCATTAAGTTACATTGTAAATAAGTACTCGTAAGTTAAGCTACGACGCGATGTTATACAATAAATCGATTATTGATTTTATGCGCTGTTTTATTAAGTCTCTACATAAGTTTATTTATTTGTGATAAAGTCTCAATTTACGATCAATTACAAAACAATGTGTGAGGTCTCACGTTGTAAATTGAAATAATAAACTAGTATTATAGGGTATGTACCTTAATTATTTCCTACTCTTAACGACACTGGTTATAGAATAAAGAATAATTTGGGGTTGTATTGTATGTTTATTAGAGCATAACTTTCGAACCGTTAATCCAAACTGTATAAAACTTGACAGGTCAATAGATTGTTCCATTAAGATTTTGCTGGGAAGCTTATGAGCTAAATCGGTGAAGGGGATGTATTATATAATATTGGCTTCCTAAGGGGGTGCAAATAAAAAGTTTTACAAGTGTATCGGGTGGAGTATGAAAGGGCCTTATTTTGTACATTCCAAATTGATTTTCATTTTTATTATAGGATGTAGGTATTAGTTTTTGATATAACTACAACGAAAAAAGTAAAATTCAAAAAACCTAGTTAGAGTTTCGATATCTTTGTAGTTCAGATTAAATTGAATATTTAGTTAGATAACGGTATTTGCAGTAGTTGTGTTTGCTACGTCTTCTAGAACAAGTAAGAGTCGACATCATCTTTTGATTTTGTACTGTAATGTTAAAAATAAAGTGTTTAAGTACAAAAAACTTCAAGACGCGAGTGCAAAACCTGCGTGTTGTGGACATCGTGTACGAATGGTCAATTCGGGGCGAACTACTAGTTATACTTAATGTGCAAACTGCACCAAAAAACATCTATTTGGCATTGTGCTGCCACTGAAGTAGGTACCAAAAATTACTAATTTTTAATGATATAGACAAATAACATTTTGTTGTAGCCAATTTTATGTGTATGTTATGTACACATGGTACTATGAACCTGTATTCAAAGTTTCATTAAATCAGTTTAGCCGTTATGGCATATTTGAGGCACAAATACAAAAATCCCCAAACACTTTCGTGTTTATAATATTCTTGGGATTTATTTGGGGGTCAGTTATAATCAATGACACGATAAACTCTTAAGTAAGTATTATTATTAATAATATTTACTCCTCTAGGTACTTGTCAGAAAACATTTACTTAATTCCAGACAGTCTGTAAACATAGGAAGATCCCTTAGAGCTTCATGCATCCATCGTGATTTATAATATCAGAGTATATATGTTAAAATGAGCCTTATGACTGAAGAGATGTGGTCTATTTTGCATCAGCGGAATAAGGTTCATTACGGCTTTTGATAGCGTATCCTATGAATAAGCTGTTGTTATCAAACACGAGGTTCTTCTTTACAAAAAACAATATTATGAGTAAGACTATTATGAACGTCTTCTATTACAGGATTGGGTGAACAAATATGTAGCATAAATAATAAAATAAAGTGATTATGTCATTTAAGAAATCGGATCTTCCAGGGTATGCTTCTTGGTGCATTGTTTCTTTATGCTCTATGAATGTGTGTTTGTCAGATTTTCATATTTTTTGTTCATTCAAACATATAAACTGTCATTTTACGTTATAAAAATATGTTTATTACTGTAAAAAGTTATCAAAACCTTATAGTAAAGTCGGTGTAGCCTCGTTTCGTCGTGTACTCCCAGTTCGTTAAATCGCACTTCTCGATCTTGCATCCTGGTGAGCCCGTGGTGGTCAGCCAATCGATCCTGGAACAGATTCAGTAACAGTAGCTTCATCAAATATATAGGAACAATGTACCTATAGGTAATTTAACCAAATTTTAAGAGTGGCCTAATTTTTATACACGCCAGTTTAGTAGATTAGAACACGCAACCGTTGTGTTTTGGGAAAACCACTTAAATTTTGATCAAGACCATTAGCTCAATCATAAACTCTTTTGATTATAATACTAATAGGATCATCATCATCATCATCTTCCTGCCCTTATCCCACTCTATGTGGAGTCGGCACAGCATGGACCTTGGATCGTGCTGTAAAAGTTTTGGCTAAGGTGTTTTATGACCGGCCGCCTGCCTGACGTCAACCCTCCTTGGGAATACTTGCTTATTGTATCTCATCATGTTGGAGGATACTATCCTTTAGTCGACTTTTACGACACGCTCGGGGAGAGAAGCAGCTGGTCGCATTCTATGTTTTTTCTTTACTCCCAGTCCAGCAGAGAAGCACTAATAGGATAAAGCCTCGTATTCACTAGGGGAGAAATAACCTGAGATTTTTAATTACCTATCAATTTAATTAAGTAATTAATTAATGCACATTGGATCTTTTCCAAATATTCCCATCGATCATCACAATAGATCTGAGTCCCCAACTTCCTATTAGTGCTATTTATAGAGTGTTGGAGTAAACAGTCATGTTTTGAGAGCCAAATATAAAGATACCTACCTAGGATTTTGTTCGATAAAGTTTATTGTATAGACCTCACTGCTTATCTACATTTTTAAAAGTATGGGTGAAGTCTGAATTAGTTATCTACATAAGTACATTAGATTTCTTTCTTTCTTTCTTATTGATCCTTATCAAAATAAATTACTTCATATTCAAGACTGCTTCAATAACTTTGTATAACTTTTTGAATTATTCAATTCGGACATTTTATTCGAAAGATATCACAAGTTTAAAAATGTCAGTATTAGAAAAAACTGAGTGTGTGTGTGTTAAAATTTATAATTGTTGAAATTGTTAAACACCCGTGCGAAGCCGGGGCGGGCTGCTAGTCTATCATAAGCAGGTTTGTGTTGTACTAACATATGGTCTAGTTCTGCCTTGTATCCCTGTATCTTCCCGACGATGGTGCCTTTCTTGGAGTTCTTCACCCAGCCGCAGAGGCCCAGCTGTTCCGCTAACTCCTTGCAGTATTTTGTGAAGAAACAACCTGCAAAGTGCAAATAAGAAGGTAAAATTAGTGTCACTGGTTTTCCCAAATACTCAAACGCGACTCAGAGTTGAGCACGTCTCAAGTCACGGTTTTTTGACAGTTTTTGATGAAAATCTGTCAAAAACTCGTCACTTGAGGCGTGCTCAACTCTGAGATGCGTTTGAGTATTCTGGGGTAGGTCACTGACCAGGTTGTGGTTAATGCTTGTTAAAAATGCTTTATTGACGGCTCATTTAGACTTCTTCATTTCCGCTGACACATTACATAGAGGCGCTCAACTCGATTTTGATTTGGATGAAGCTAGAAACAGCATACAGGCTAGGATTCACTTTATAGCTGGATAGGTATCACTTGAGTTAAGCTAGTGTTGAGTTTAGCTAAGTACTTAGGACATTATTGAGGGCATAGTAAAGATCATACCACTACATCATAGCCTTAATTTCCTTTGAAGGACAACTTGGACGAGTCTGACCCAAGATACAGACTCTTGAGTCTAGTTTGAGCCTCTCTGGAGAATTCTTTTAGGATACCTAAGTTTACTAGTGAATTGTATCACTTCTAAATTGTAATCTTGTATTTTCGTTTTTGGCAATAAACTGTCTTTAGGTATTCTTTATTCTATTTTATCTAAAGGTGTGGTGAGTGTCGTAAAACTCGTAAAAACAACTAAAAATTGTTCGATTCACGCCAGATTTCTCGTCCAAATAGCCAATAGCTCATTGACAACGACCTAGATGCACACACTCTATTTATACGCCGAGTGATTACAGATCAGTCAGTGCCGAAACATTAATTGCTGTAACTCACTCTTACAATTTTACTATGAGCTAAGAGTAGCTAGGCAGAGGTATATTAGGTTAGAACATTTTACGCCCATTTGCAGTAAAACAAATTGATTGACATCACTAGTAAAAATCATTTAGAAAAGTTGTTTCATTAACAAATGACTCTATTGCTGCTATTTGACCAGATGATTATAAGTAAGTCAAGTGGTTGCTGAGACCATTTTAATTTGCGACCTACGTACTTGATTATACCTAGAGATATAGGTAATTATTTATTTTGTTGCACCAACAATACATGCAATATGACAAAATTAAATAAAATTAAGTGCTACCTCAATTATAGGTGCAAACCACAGTCAATTAGATGAATAGAATAAAACTCATTAAAATAGATAAAATAAATTTATTTACAAGATATTTAGATAAAGATGAATGACAGTAGATTAAGTCAGTGATAACGTAGTAGTGAATTAAATATCGGAAAAAGCTAAATAATATTAGGTAGGTCTCTCAAATAATGACTTCTCCTGTGACCTACCAATTCATGAAGCATGAACGAAGTCGTAAAGCTGTGTGACGAATCAAACAAGTGGTTTGAAGTTAATTCAAAGATTTCAAGCACGAAAGGACTAAGCAGTCGCTAGTAGAAGCGCTAGAGGTAGGGGGTTCAATTTCCGCGTCGAGGAAGATGTCTGCATGTTAAAGGGGCGATTCTTGAAAATCACCGAGTAATTAAGAATCACCAAAATAGCACATTTCCTTTGTTTTTTTTCAATTTCGTATTCTTAAAAGTCATTTGGTGGCTTCAAAATTTAATTATTTTTAATTTTGAACTATTTTGTAGCCGTTTTTGACATTCATCGTGGTAATTTTCAGACCGCATCTGTCCACTGCTGGTTATTAGACCTCCCACATTTTATGCAATTTAGATAATTACTAGCTGCCGCCCGCGGCTTCGCTCGCGTGGTACCCGGATAAAAAATAACCTATATGTTAATCCAGTACATCCAGTCCAGTATATTCCAAGTTTCATTCAAATCCGTTCAGCCGTTTAGGCGTGATTGAGGCACAAACATCCAAACTCACAAACTTTCGCATTTAGAATATAAGATGGATTCGACATTACCCTCTCTAAACAAACATACAACTTTACCTACCTACTTCTTTATAATAATAGTGTAAATTATGTAGAAGTACCTATAAAAAGTTGTTAATGCATACCCTGGACTTGTCCGTAGACTTCGAATTCCACTCCAGCAAGCTGGTTAGGGTCTTCTGGTCCCATCACCGATTCGTCACTAAACAATGTCAATTTATCAAACAACAAACTCTGGCACGAACACCGATACTTTAGCCGCCCGCCCAAACACGAGTGCTACGTTGGCCGCCCGCCCTACATTATTTAGTAGGTACCTAGGTAGGTATAGTTACGTTAGTACAGTCACCTGCAATATGATGTATAGGTACAATTTAAAATTTAAACTTTCATAATGTCGGAAAAGACAAAATCATGAATTCGTATATTTTACCACATTAAAGGTAATCGGTATACCTACCTAATAATAAGAAATGAAGATGAGCCCAATTTTCTATCTAAGTTCGCCTACAGATAGATTTCTGCTCAGACTCCGCACGTATTGACAATGTCTTTCCTGTAGACAAGGCCGACTAAGCTGAGAGGATGGAATAGGTGCTGGGCAAGAATACTCCATCTTAATTCGTCGCGGGCACTACAGCGTCCCGTTAGTAAAGGTAAAAGGTTGCCTCCTGACGCTCTGTATATATCATTTACTAAAGATGCTAAAAGACCTTTTTTAATATCGAAATTAAATAATATTATACAGATTAATTTAAAATTGAACAAAAATAAAATAAGTAGGTACCTATAAATGATTTATTTGAATAAATTAAGTGAATTGAGTTATGAATTGTTATGGATGCAGTTGACTGTACATTGCTTGGTATCAAGTGCATTCGTTTTGAATTTGATCATAAACTGCTATCTTGATTGTTAAAATAGAAAGGCAGACGCGATTGTATCAATAATTGATCTGCAATGATGTTATGGCATTGAGGTCAGCCAGACATCTGCCATTTCAGATAGACGATTTATGAATTAATATTTCACAGCTACCTACTCGTGTAAACATGACCTAAGTAATTTCTTTATGAATTGTGTGGCCATAAGCTCAGACCAAATAAAAAGAGAAGACGCCGCGCCGCGAACAACAAAAGAAAAGCCACACAAAACCGTGCTCCTGCAAGTAAACATACGCGCTCACGCACACACCTACACTAAAACCATGCTCATCGCTCTTAGTACGTCACGAGTCTTAAAAATAGAATTATGCCTTCCTTAGTAGTGAAAACTTGTAAAAACAGCAGCAAATCACATAAAAAGTCTCACGGAATCACTTTTCACTTGTAAGTACTTCAAATAGCATCGTTTCTTAATTATTATACTATGAATTTAGGTTACTTGGAACACACAACCTTAAAACCTTCGACACACACTTATACAACGTGTAACATAATGTCCCTATAAGCCCGAAAGGGGTGTATTCAGACCGAGCACTTGAATACATTGACGTGTGCAAAAGTTCAATACATCATATTTGAAATTCCAATACAATTAAAAACAAATTATTTCATGAGAAATTTGTGACAACCCTATGTGTTTGTTTACCATTTGCGTAGGTAACAAACACACGCCCACCCTCCTATCGCGTCGGACCCACACATACGCAGACAATTGAACGCGCGGCAAGTTTCAAAAAGTACCTAGGTGTAATCACCAAAGTTTTTGTAAGAATTTGCAATTTTTTTAATTCTACGTAGAAATTAAAGTCGAAGATTAAAATCACGATATCTTTCACACATAAAAAAACAACTACCTACCTACATCTACCTAGGTAGTTACCTAAGGACCTAGGTACAGGAAAAGTTAAGTTATACCTTTTCTCCCTTCTTCTTGGTTGGCTCGGAACACGGCTAATTGACATGGTAGGTATGTAGGTACCTAGGTTGGTATTACTGGTACACATTCACATTCACAATCACAAAATTATTTTTGTCATTTTTTATTAGTAAGCTAGGTACTAATGGGGTACCTACTAGGTAGGGTGATAGGTTAGGTACCTATCATCATACCTACCTATCACTGAATTTTATCACTGTTGACACACACAGTAGGTACTCGGTATCCATCAAAGGGAAGTAGGTACAACACACCACCGAATTCCCGGTCTTCCCTCACTGGTGCGCCGGTGGAAAGATCCCGTCGAGAGAAGACGGTTCACCAATCCCAGAAAATAGCCCGTAAGATGGCAATGGCCGCCCTCGATAACGCTCTCTGTAGAGCTGACGCGCCGCTACTAAGTAGCTACTAACACACACACACAACACCATATCATAATACTCACCGTTTGAGTACAAAGCCGACATCGTATCGTTAATTAGTTACGCGAACCGAGAGATTGCTTGTTGCAGTTGTTGCAAGGAACGAATGCTAATTGCGACTGATAAAAACCGATCTGTTTTGCGACCAAAAGTAGGTACCTATTGCCGAAAGCCGAATTTTTAGGGTTCCTTGTCTGGGGTAACCCACTAAATATCGATTGGGAAAAAAAAGGAAAAAAAACTTCACCATACATCTACTACTACTACTACTACTGTCGTCGTGTCCGTGTCGCTAGCTCTTTTGAACCAGTGTGGTGGAAGGATTAGAGTGCACCTTGAAGGTTCCTTTCGTACACTTTGACACACGTCTATGACATGCCTGGTTTCCTCACGAGGTTTTCCTTCACCTCTTGAGAGCATTGATATTGCACACATAAATTTCGAATCGAAAAATCCATAGATTCGAACTCACGACTTAAGGATGGGAAGGCGGGGTTCATACCAATATGCTACCATGTGCTCCATCCCCATTTGCTACTAGGTACCTACCTACTTACATAATAACCTACCAACAATTACGTAGTTCAATCAAGAAAAGTAAAAACAAATAAACCTACGGAACCAATTTGATTTTATTAAACAAACGCTTGCGGTGCGGTGTCGGTTGACGGTTGCGGATTTTGAATTTAGCAAAGGCACCGACAGCCAATTAGGGCAAGGTGCCATCCCACTTATTGTTGTTGTTGTTTCAATGCAACCAATGACAAATAGGCTGTTCACGATGAAAATGAAGATTAGTAAGACAGATAAGTCACAACCTTTGACTTTAGTGCCCAAGTAGGTAGGTACAAAATTGCCTTGAAAAATGCTCCAATGAATATTGGAATAATACATCGTTGGAAAAACTAAAGTGGAATAGGGTCACGGCTTTATCCTCAGGCACGGTAGACCTCTTCTCATACTTCTTGTTACCTACTCAAGATGCTTTTAAGGCCCGAGTAGGTAGGTACAAAATTGAGTAGGTATCACGGCTTTATCCTCAGGCACGGTAGACATCCTCTCATACTCCTTGGCACCCACTGAGGATACCTTTAAGGCCCGAGTAGGTAGGTACAAAATTGAGTAGGTAAGGTACCTATCTCCTATACTAGGTACTTAACAAAGAGATCTGAAAGGATGTTTACGGTGCCTAGGGATTTTAGTCGTGATGTGACCTTACATTTTAATTACCAATAAATACCAAGGTCACCTCGTTATTAGGTAAGTAGGTAGGCATTTTACTAATGGTGTCTGTTCTGTTACCTGTTTCATCTAGAGTTCACACTTAAAGGTCAAAAAACAGCTGTAAATAGGGATGCCTCATGTTGTGTCAAGTTACGTATTGGAGCAAAGTTTAAGAGACATTTCATGAATGAAAACCTTTGAAATTTTAAAAGTCGTTGAACAAACGTTGTTCGCAATGACGTATAGAACACCCCCGTTTCGGGCTTATAGGGACACTAGCAGCCGCCCGCGGCTTCGCTCACGCGGTACCCAGATAAAAAGTACCTACCCTATGTCCCATTCCAGCACACGTAGGTACCTACTATCCTCATTATTCATTATAATATAGTGTACGCTAAACGATTAGTATCTAAAGTATTGCTATCTCTTACCATTTCATAATGGCAAACAGTGACAGGGCTAACTTTAAGCAATGGCTAACTTTAGCGAACGAATATGAATAATGGTATGTAAGTATATTCCGTAGTTTTTGCGTGAAAGAGTAACAAACATACCTAAATCTAAAAATTAAGAAATTTTGGTGAATTTAGTAAAAATTTTGAGAGTTAAGGTCATGGGCGCCGGCAGAAATAATTTCCAGGTGGTGCAGATTTTAGTTTTCTTACAATCTTTGCCGTATATGATTGTTAATAAAAAGATGAAATTTGAGTCTGAATGTTCGAGACATTTCCAAATTTCTGACTATTCATTATGAATTTATTATATAGGTACCCAGTCGTCACGGCTCACACCTATTTGTTCACGATGATCGAAATTTAAAAATTCTAAATTGGTGGGCCAGGAGTACCGGGATCGATATTAATCGATTTCCATTACTTCTCTGAACGCACTCTTTAAAGTACCGCTACTCTACACCAGATGGCACCAGCATAAATGGGATGAACTTAACAGAGAAAGCGCAATACAGTTTCAATAATTCCTGTTGATCCCGAGATTCCCAAGGGGTGCAAGTGCACCCTCTGGCACCCCCTTGCCGGCGCCCATGGTTAAGGTAAACTTTTCAAAACGCAACGATAGCGCGTCAAATTTGATCAGAATTAGCAGCGACATCTAGTTTTCTGACGTAGAATTACGTCAGAACTCCATGAATAATCAAGATTAGAAACTTATTAGACCAGTAATAATTTATGCTTCCTTTCACAGGTAATTTGACATTGACAGTTCCTTTTCCATATGTTTTGTATCATCTATTACTAATCTTTGGTTCATCGCTGTCATATTATGTCAAAATAAAAGTATTCTATTTTTCATGAAAAACATGCCGAAAATAAAGAATTTGCAGGTAATTATGACATCAACTAAATGAGAAAAATCGGCTCTTTAATTTGATATAGGTTATGTGCAGTTTTAGACCAAAAATTGATTCCAGGTTTTCATCCCTTTTCACCCCTTTAGAGGTTGAATTTTGAAAAATCCCTTCTTAGTACACCCCTACGTACCAAGGCTTACCTACACTGAAAATTTCAAGTCTCTACGTCCAGCGGTTTAGGCTGTGCGTTGTCTGTCAGTCAGTCAGTCAGTCAGTCAGTCAGTCAGTCAGGACAAAGATTCTTATAATATAAGATTATGTTACACGTTGTATAAAAAGGTGGCTTCACTTTTGTTGTTCGCGGCGCGGGGTCTTTTCTTTTTATTTGGTCTGAGGGTCATAAGGTATTTAGTTAATTATCTACATGCTATTGTATTATTTGACGTAAACGTATAATACTACAACAGCCAGACTCAGAAGAAATATTTGCAGGACATTCAAACATTTTTCCCGCCGCAGGAATCGAACCCGTACCTCTTGTAGGTATCTACGCCACGCCGCGCCGCTGAAGTCGTTAAAAAGTATTTACCAAACCTACCTTGTGGTACCATGGTACTTGTAGTTTCTGGTACCCACGACACAAGGGAATCCTAGTGTGGGGTCAGGACTATGTATGTGACTGTTTAGTGTTATTTATTTATACTTGGCAGAATTGATTATCTACCTCCTCTCTCTTTAAAGCCTCTCTTTCTAGGTAGGTAGGTACTTAGGTTAGGTATGATGAAAACCGTCAAATGATTATTACTAATTATCTAATAATTACACTACTAATAATTACAAGGTAATACCTACACTTGAAAAATAATTCTATAGCTCACAAAATGACCGACGTCATTGATCTAACGGCCTTAAATAAAGGATAGATAATTTATCCTGCCAAGTTCGGTAGGTAGGTACTTTTTGAAGACTTCAGTGGCGTGGCGTACAAGGTGTTCGTCTGGGACGGAAGAGGGTTCGATCCCTGCGGTGGGAAATATGTTTGAATGTCCTGCAAATACTTCTTTTGGGGTCTGAGTGTTGTGGTACCATGGTACCATGCCATGGCATTCACATGATAGTTTCTGATATCGACGACACGGGAATTATAGTGTGAAGTCAGAAATATGTAGGTACGTACTACCTATGTATGTAGCTATCGGGTAGTATTTTCTGTTGTGTCTATAGTAAAGTAGTCTGGTTCACCAAATGCCGTCCAATAATTACAAAGCATACGGTACCGATATTCAACAAGAATCAGTCATCCCAATAAACATGCATAACAAATTAGTAGGGTCCGTTCGGTCAAGAAGGAAGCCCCTCGCTGGAGTGGACGGTTCCGCCGCCAATTACAATTATTGCTGATTGCTCAACTATTTCCTAATAAAGCCTGTGACGTCATAGGCTATGTAGGTGAAGGATTTATTTTAATGTTTTCAAACAGTTTGCCGATGGGTATTGAGTGCAATATTAACGCCTGAGTTTTTATAGAAATAGATTGCTTTCAATGTCGCTGTGTTGGTTTTTGCAGGCGTTGCAAGAAAATCTTGTAGCTTGCTTGACATAACTAAGGATAAAGTAGTACCTACTACGGAACTACTGAGATGTCTCAGTGGGGGTAGGGAGGTAAACCTCGTTAAAATAGGGAATGGAGATTAAACACCACAGGGATAAATGAGAGAAATCCCCAACCGTAAAGGGGACCGTTTTGTGTCCGTGAGCGTATGGAGTGACTGTTCAAGCCGGTCGAATAGGTACGGATCCTGTGTGCTCAAGGCAAAAAGCAAGAAGTGGGTGACTACAAGCGGTAGCGGCCGGCGCGGCCGCGTCGGCGCAGCGCGACGGGGCGTTGCCCGCCGCCGGCCGGGCGACAGGAAAAACTACCAACCTTGGAAGCTACCAACCAACGAACGCTCAGATACTAGCCGTTTATTCCTAGTTAGCGTTTTAGAACGAAAACTTATAGGAAACTAATGATCGATAGAGATAGACTAATAGTGAATATTAAAACTTAGGACTTTGACCTAAAATGTTGGTTGTATGTTATTAGCAAACTTTGATAAGAGCTGAAGGGATTAAGAGCCACGAGCTTTTCCACGGCCTCGAATTATTACTGTTATGTTTTGACCTAAGGTTTTGACATAGAAGATCGTAAATTACAATCTGTTTCCGAACGTAAATCAGCTGTCATCTGCGTCAAAGTTCAATTGATTTTTCTGAATTTACTAATTTATATGTGCAGTCAACACCGACCTTAAAGAATTGTGATAAGAGCGATAATCTAGTACTTTCTTCTATTTTTCAGTTAGTTTTCAGCTGTTCGTCTTCTGGGTGATCTATTCTATGTTGATATTAACATAATTTCAGTGTTGAGTAAGGTGTTGTATCGTGTTCTATCACTATCTGAACTTCATACGCGTTGGTGGTATAAGTTTCATTGAGATCAAACGTGAAATATTAGACCTCCGAACTAATTTGGAATCAGAAGCCGGCACACTTTGTGCATTGCATTTTTTATAAATTTGAGCTATTTTGAGCTCAAAATGTCCTCTACAAAGGTTATTTGTAGAAGTGAAGATTCGAAATTGAATATTGCAGTCAACAAATGGCTGAGACTTGACAGAGTAAGTAACTATTTAAAGATAATTTCATAGACCAGTCACAAAACTCATGGCAAGGCCAGGAGTGGTTGCATGCTGAATATATCCTTGACCTTTTCTTTACATATAATTGACCATTTACAATTACAAATTTATTGGACCTACTTATGTTTTTATGACTGTGATTATTTGATCTGATCATCAGATAATGTTTTAGATCATTCAATGAAATCTAGCAGTTTTCAAAGCAAGATGGCCTTTACTTACAAGGGCCGATTTAAGGGTGAGCATGGGGGCCGTGCCCCCCCCCCGCGCATTGCAAATTTTGTTCATTGCATCCCAGTTACTGTTGATTTTTTTGCCCGTTTGCCCCTTGTGCCCCTCCCAGAAAAAAATCCTGGATCCGCCCTTGTTTACTTATGCATAAATTCCTGATAAATAGTTTTAGAAGGTATTCTACCATCTATTCTTTCATCAGCAATTGAAATGTAGATGTAACCCTACCTTAATCATCAATAATGAAAGCTAAAATCAAAATACACTTGTATTATTGTAATACCTACTCCACTTTCACTATCAGCCAATCTACAGTCAATAAACATTCTTACAGAATCAGATGACAATAAATGAAGTGAAAGATGACATTGCGAAGAAGAACTGGAGTAAGCTCCGCAAGACCATGTTGTCCCGGCAGAAGTTTGGAACAGCTGGCATGCGGGGACGTATGGGAGCGGGATTCAACTGTATGAATGATGTGGTAGTTCTGCAGACTGCACAGGTAATGTCTTTCATCCACAGCCATATCATCACTTTACTTGCCATCCATTCTTTTAAGAGCACTAGTGGTCTAGTTGGTAGTGACCCCGCTTTCCGATCCTAAGGTTGCGGGTTCAAATCCGGTCGTTTACCAATGGATTTTTCTGTGCGAAAAATTTATGTACGCTATACCAGTACTCTCAAACGGTGAAGGAAAACATCGTGAGGAAACCCACGGCTTAGTCAGCTCCGCACATATTGACCATGTCTTTCCTGTGGACAAGGCCGACTAAGCTGAGAGGATGGAATAGGTGCTGGGCAAGCCTACTCCATCTTAATTCGTCCCGGGCACTACAGCGTCCTGTTTGTGTAGGTAAAAAATTGCTTCCTGAAGCTGTATAAATCATCTACTAGATAAATACTAGATAAATGATAGATAAATACTAGGTAAAAGGCCTTTCTTTTAAATTATTCTGGTGAGAGGATTAAAGCACACCTCCAAGAACCCCACAAGCTGTGTCACCTATAGCTGCTGTCAACCACATCCTCATTCACCCACAGTGTGAGTCAATTTTATTTGCACTGGGACCTAATCCTCGGCTGATAATCTCAGTCACACAAGTCTTGCTTGTCCCCTCACAACTCCTTAATATCAGCAATCTATAGTAGGTAGTTCTTAATTAAATAGAATGCATTTGTTTCAGGGTCTGTGCTCCTATGTGCTAAAGCAAAGCAACCATGAACAGATAAGAACTGGCATTATCATCGGTTTTGATGGTAGATACAACAGTAAGAGGTAAGTCAATTCACAATGGAACTTCAGTGCGGACCTTTGTTCCCCCTCCTGTAATTAGTCCCTCTTACTAAGAGTCAATTTCACTATTCAAACTGAATGATGTTTGTCTTCTTAGGGATCATCCAAAATCGCGTAAGGCTGAAAGGGTCCCCCTCCTTTCAGGGGTTTCGGAAAGTATCACGAAATATCACAAGGAAGGTGTGACACGTGATATGTCACCCCCCCCTGGGTGTAGTGACATATGACGTGTATTTATTTTCACGTAACTCTCATCAATAACAACCTTAATTGATTTCAAAAGTTGTCACTGCTAACAGTTTTTATAAAATTTGACAGCTGTTGTGGTTTTCAGCTAAACACCATTCAGTTTGACCACTGATGATTTCGCAAAACCGCTTCGGCCCTAAGTGGTTCATATTGGGGTACATTAGTAAGATCGTATGAGCTAGTGGCCAACTCTAGTGACGGGAGTTTTTAGGCCGCCTAAAGGCCTCCTTCATGGCTTAGTGGGGTACATTGAATTAAAGGTCTGCCAGCATCTATTATATCCCTTAAATCAAATATTAAATTAAAATAAAAAAAGCCCTAAGTAAAACAGCAGAAAATTGCAAAAACAATGAATAATAAAAATCTTGTTGTAACTATGTAGTTGCAATTAAATCACTTCGACACAATCAACAAGTCATTAAACTGAACAACAAGAGATAAGTAATCTGAGTTATGTTAAAAAAGTTATCTATTACGTATTTTATATCTTCTTAAAATATTAAGTGACGCAAGGAGAATATAAATTACTAGAAGACGCCCCACGTCTTTTTAGCATGGAGTTTTTTTTCTATACAAACTTTATCTTCCCGCTGTGGACTCTTTTAAGTTCTCCTTTTTTAGTGCGTCACTACACCATAAGAGGAATATACCCTCCAAGTTTCGTGCTTTTATGACTTTTGGTTTAGATGTGCGTTGATTGTCAGTCGATTGACAATTGTGCGCCTGAGCAATTTTCGTGTGGCTTCTGAAACACGAACCAACGCGATAATGATTATGTAATATAAAGATGTTCAATAACTATGTAGATAGGTACCTACTTATTTTTAAAGGGTTGTTTCTCTTATTATTTTAATTATATACATACATAATATCACGCCAGTTTCCCATAGGGGTAGGCAGAGATCACGGATCTCCATTTGCTACGATCCTGACATACTTCTTTCGCTTCATTCACTTTCATAACATTTTTCATACATGCTCGTCGATTTAGAGTACTCTCGACCTGGCCCTTTTCCAAAACGTCGCCAATTTGGTCCAGGTACGTACGCCTAGGTCTTCCCCTTCCAACGGTAACATTCATACCATTTTTTTAATTATATATTCGGATAATTTTGGTTTTCATACAAAGCACGAAGTTTACACACACACAATATTTTGTGGTAGGTAGGTACTACTGTAAGATTTTCGTATATTAAGATTTAGGTACCTACAGCTACATAACTGTATCACGTTACAACGCTAATCAATCATCCATGTAAACACACCACTTACTAATCATGTCACTAGTTCTTCAGAACCAATATGGTGAATGATGTGTAAACTATCTTAAACAAAAAGGATTTCAAGTTTCAACACTGTGATTATAGACACACCAGCGAATGCTGCTCGTCTGTCATAAGGATTTAATTAAAGTGCGCCTCAAAAGCTCGTGCGCTTGACAACATATTTACGAAGTTTTTATGTTCTACGGCAAGATGTTTGCCGGTTTTCTCAAATAAATGAATTTAATGTTAGTTATGATGTTAGTAAAAGGTAAGATTATATTGAATACTAGCTGTCGCCCGCGGCTTAGCTCGCGTGGTATCCGGACAAAAAGTAGCCTATATGCTATTCCAGCACACATACTATGTACATATCAAGTTTCAATCAATTCCGTTCAGCCGTTACGGCGTGATTGAGGCACAAACGTACATCGTCACATCCTCACAAACTTTCGCATTTATAATATTAGTAGGATAATCTATTTTCAGAGAGAGAGAGAGCTTTGGAGAGACATGGGGGAGGCCTTCGCTCTAGAGGCGACTTTTACATGATCCACTGACATTTATAACATTTTATTATATACTTCATGACATTTATACTATACTTTATAGAATTATTTCTAATTTCTTATTATTACCTAGACAAATGCATGATTATATTATATTTTAATACTGTGAATACTCAATTTAAACATGTGATAGAATAAAGGCTATTTTTATTTTATTTATGGGGAAGACCTCGTCGCACGTACCTGGACCAAATCAGCGACGTTTTGGAAAAGGGCCAGGTCAAGAGTACCCTAAACCGACGAGCACGCATGAGGAATGTGATGAGAGTGAAGGAAGCAAAAGAAGTATGTCAGGATCGTAGCAAATGGCGATCCGTGATCTCTGCCTACCCCTATGGGAAACAGGCGTGATTTTATGTATGTATGTTATTTTATTTATTTTTATAATCTATTTTCAGATTCGCGTACCTCACAGCGCGTGTATTTCTGAACTCGGATATATCAGTGCACCTGTACGCCGAGGTGTGCCCCACCCCTCTCGTGCCCTACGCCATCGTGGAGCTCGGCGCCGCCGCCGGCGTCATGGTCACCGCCTCTCACAACCCCAAGGAGGACAATGGGTAATTAAACTAAATAAATTAATATTTGTGGACGTTTCACACAGCGCCATCTAGCCGCAAACTAAGCAATGCTTGTACTATGGGAACCAAAGGGCTGATAGAATACTTATAAACTTTTTTTTTGTAAATACATACCTAATACTACAACA
Source organism: Scotopteryx bipunctaria (assembly GCA_949320045.1). Taxonomy (NCBI): domain Eukaryota; kingdom Metazoa; phylum Arthropoda; class Insecta; order Lepidoptera; family Geometridae; genus Scotopteryx; species Scotopteryx bipunctaria. Next base: position 1,979,113 of record OX439450.1, on the reverse strand, counting down.
CCCAGACCCGGAAGAAATATTTGCAGAATATACAAAGATTTCTCCCGTAGCGGGACTCGAACCCGCGCTTCTTGCGTCTCAGCCGAGCGCACGCCCTTCACGCCACCAAGGTCGTTAGATCCCTTTCCATAAAAGGGATGCAATCCATTATCATTGACCTTTGCATCTATTGCAGGTGATTAAGGTGACATCAGCTTAAAGTATAATTCCAAATTTCTAGTATAACCCACGAATACTCAAACGTGACTCAGAGTTGAGCACGTCTCAACTCACGGTTTTTTGACAGTTTCTGATGAAAATCTGTCAAAAAAAAAAAATCGACATTTGAGACGTGCTCAACTTTGAGATGCGCTTGAGTATTCGCGGGTAAGTGTATTATTAACGTACTGTTTCAGGTACAAGGTGTACTGGAACAACGGTTCCCAGATCATTTCACCGCACGACAACAACCTGATAGAGGAAATATCGCAGTGCTTGGAGTTAGTATTTATAACTAGAAAACTTGTAAATGTTGACATCCCATTTTAAACTTTTTTGGGGGGTGTTATGAAAAACCCTGAAACATGTGTCTATTAATTTCTATTTGAAGTATCCAAACCAAGTTTCAGGCCAATCGCACCGCCCGTTAAAAAGTTCCCTTACAAACTTAGACACCTCATTTTACTCGTTTTACCAGTCATCATCATCATCATCATCATCTTCCTGCCCTTATCCCACCCTATGTGCGGGTCGGCACAGCATCATCCTTGGATCATGCTGAGTGCTTCTGTGCTTCGGAGGATACGTTAAATTGTCGGTTCCGGCTTATAAGTCGTTAAGCCATGACGGAGGCCTTTAGGCGGCCTAAAAACTCCGTCACAAGAGTTGGCCACTAGCTCATACGAACCTAACCTAACCTGTCTTTACTAATTGTTTATCATGTGTTATTGATGTATATTTCTTATTCATCTTTAAAATGTTTGTCATCATCATCATCATCATCTTCGATAGTCCTACATTACCCACTGCTAAGTATAGGCCTCCCATAGTGACATCGATCACGGTCTGTCCTAGCATCTTCCATCCACGACCCAAGGTTTCGACCATAATATCGTCTGTCCATCTCGCTGCAATGTTTGCCAATATTCATAAATACATAATATCACGCCCCTTATGGGGTGGGCGGAGCCACAAGCAATGATAAGAGAACCCACATTTTTAAATATAATTTTCCAGAATCGACGACAACAACTGGAGGATCGGAAGTATACTGAGGGACGATAATTGCGCGGTGGATATCTACCCCGTGCTGTCAGCCGCCTACGTCGCCTCCATCCGAGGCCTTTTGCACAAAGACGTGCTGGAAGACAACAAGAATCACGCTATAGACATCGTGTACAGCGCTATGCATGGCACCGGCTTCAGGTTCATCACGATGGCGTTTCAAGCATGTAATTTGAAGGTATGTGACCTTCTTTCGAGAGCACTGGTGGTGTAGTTGGTAGTGACCCCGTCTTCCGATCCTAAGGTGTTGGGATCAAGTCCGGTCGTGTACCAATGGATTTTTCTGTGCGTAAAATTTATGTGCGCTATAACAGTAGTCTGAAATGGTGAAGGAAAACATCGTGAGGATACCCGCGGCTTAGTCAGCTCCGCACGTATTGACCATGTCTTTCATGTGGACAAAGCCGACTAAGCTTAGGGGATGGAATAGGTGCTGGGTAAGCCTACTCCATTTTAATTCGTTCGGGCACTACAGCGTCCCGTTTGTGAAGGTAAAAAGTTGCCTCCTGACGCTGTATAAATCATCTACTATAGATGGTAGAATGCCTTGGACCTTTTTGACCATTCTGTCCATTTACAAAGAACTGGGCATCGAGCAAACGTCTGTCTTCCATTGTATAATCCACTTTCTTTGGACACGTTAAGCGGGAAGAGGTATCAATTTGACGGCTTGTAGTGTAAAGGATATTTGCCAGCACATATTTTTGGGGCAGGTCATACGGATCATATAAGATGTACCATAGTATTTCCCTTAGTAAATGCACCAAAAGAACAGCGGGGTGAGAGAAATTGCGAAGATTTGGCGATCTAATGTCACCATGGTTCACCATGTCTATTTTGGGATTTACTTGGGAGGGTTAAAAATATATACAACATACAATGCGTCCAGCTGCTTCTCTCCCCGAGCATGTCGTAAAAGTCGACTAAGGGATAGTATCCTCCAACATAATGAGATACAATAAGCAAATATTCCCAAAGAAGGTTGACATCAGGCAGGGGGCTGGTCATAAAACACCTTAGCCAAAACTCGTACAGCATGATCGAAGGTTAATTATGAAGGAAATTATGCTTTGCCGACCCCACATAGAGTGGGATAAGGGTAGGAAGATTATGATGATCTGTATTTTCCTTCCAGCCGGTGATAAGCGTGAAGGAGCAGCAGGAGCCCAACCCTGATTTTCCCACTGTGACCTTCCCCAACCCTGAGGAGCTGGAGACGCTGACGCTCAGCAAGGAACTGGCCGAGAAGGAGGGTGCCAGGCTAGTTCTGGTGAATGATCCTGACGCAGACAGGCTTGCTGTAGCGGAGTTTGATGACAGGTGAGGCCCTGAGGAGCTGCAGAACTTGTAAGCAAGAGTACGCAGCAAGCAGTTGGCAGAAGCAGTGGCCGCCGGGTGGTGTTGAGTACTCAGGTGTATGCTGCCTCCCATCCCCTGATATATTTCCTTAATCGCCTCATACCCAAAAAATGAATGGGTCCTATTGTGCGCCGAAGCATTAACTTTAGCTGTCACTGTGTTAAACGACTGAACCAATTTTGATATTTATGAGGTATCTTTAGATAATCTGCTTAAATAAATTATATATTAATATTATTAAATTATGTATATGTTTATGTTAAATCTTACTTATATTATAAATGCGAAAGTTTGTGAGGATGTCTGAATGTTTGTGCATCAATCACGCCTAAACGGCTGAACGGATTTGAATGTAACTTATAATATACATAGTACATGTACTGGATTAACATATAGGGCGGCAGCTAGTAAATACATGTTTTATATAATTGTGTTCCAGCGCAAAGGAATGGAAGATGTTCACAGGCAACGAGATGGGGACTCTCCTCGGCTGGTGGCTGCTGGAACAGTACTACAAGAATGATCCGACCGCGAACGCCGACGACGTGTACGTGCTGGCCAGCGTCGTCAGCTCCAAGATGCTCCGGGCCGTGGTGAAGGGCCGGGGACATTTCGTGGAGACGCTGACTGGCTTCAAGTGGATGGGTGAGTTTCGGTCAGAATTATACGGCATCACCATCGACCTCATCAACACTACCATCAGCCTCAACATCATCGAGGATACTGGAACACTGCTGCCAACATCCCAAAGTCCTTCTCCGGTACTTCAAGGAGTTGGACTGGCTGGGGGTGGGTTAGCAGGGGGATAATGCACAATACACCCCACCGCGGGACATCAGTGCAGATCTATGTTCCCTTAACATTAATTAGAATTAGGTAAGTGAGTTTTTACGGCTTCCTTTTTTTTGTAAATACATACCTACTTATAATACATAATATTTCAACACCCAGACCCGGAAGAAATATTTGCAGAACATGCAAACATTTCTCCCGCAGCGGGAATCGAACCCGCGCCTCTTGCGTCTCAGCCGAGCACTCGCCCGCCACACCACCGACGTCGTTCGCGCACAACGTTGCTTAACTTTAACGATCAATCAAGAATGTCTAAGCAAGCTACGCCACAAACTCTTCCAATATTTTTGAAAAAGGACAGACAAGGAGATTATCCATCATTTTAATTCATCAACTATCACAACAGCTCAACACTATAAAAACGCTTTCGTGTCAAGGGAACAAGATTTGCATATTTTTGGGTATTTGCCTATAATTCAATTAATTCTTCAGGGAACACTGCCCTGCTTCTAGAGCAGCAAGACAAGATGCCTCTGTTCGCATTTGAGGAGGCCATCGGCTACATGTGCTATCCGAATGTTCCGGACAAGGACGGCATCTCTGCTGCCGTGCACGTAAGTACCATATCTTAACAAGAAAATTGGGTGAGTGTTTGCGTGAGTGTGTGTGTGTGTGTGTGTGAAAGAGATACACACACAGGAATAGTGTAGTTTTCAACTAGTGAAACAACTTTCAGACTACTCTGCTTCGTTTGGTAGTTTATGTGATTATCCCCTGTAAACTAATATACAAACAAACTTACACAACTTCTCTGCTGGACTGGGAGTGAAGAAAAAATATAGAATGCGTTCAGCTGCTTCTCTCCCCGAGCATATCGTAAAAATCGACTAAGGGATAGTATCCTCTCCAATATGTTGGATCGTCTATATGGGTGATGGGCTGATCACCTGTTACCATGGTTCACCATATCCATCTTGGGACTTTGAATCAAAATTGCCTTTTTTATGATTACTTATGTCTCTGCCCACTCCATTAAAGATAAGACCGTGATAATATGTGTGTATGTTTTTCTTTCAGGTAGCTTCTCTCGCCACAAACCTGTATGCTAAAGGTTCGTCCCTGAAGACGCAGCTTGGTGAACTGTACAAACAGTACGGATATCACATCACATACAACTCCTACTTCATCTGTGAGGACCAGGCGGTCATAGAGAAGATATTCAGAGGAATACGCAACTTTGATGGGCCCGGGCTGGTAAGTTAAGTTACTATAAGGTTTGACTTTCCTGCCCTTGTCCCACTCTATGTGGCATCGGCACAGCATGTCTTGATTGATCGTTTAAGTTAAGCAACGTTGTGCACGGTCACAATTGGGATGGGTGACCACAAGTGGCATTACGAGCTGAGCGCTTCGGAGGGAACGTTAAGTTCACTTATTATTATTTTCTTGTTGTTTCAGTACCCTAAGAAAGTGGGCACTTCTGAAATCGTGTTCATCCACGACCTTAAGACAGGCGTCAAGATACCTCGCAACGAGGAAGGAGACGCACATCTCAGTGAGTACTTACCTTTATACAACGGCGGGAGGCAACTTTAGCCTTCACTAACGGGACGGGAATCTTCTATGATGGTTAAAGGCCTTAGACATGGCATACATATAACTTTATTTTTTCAATTTTCAATTTCAATTTCAATTTATTGCGAAAATGGGTAAAATTAACAATGTAGATATAAAATTAAGTTCCTCCATTAACGGCTAAACAAGCATGCAATATTACAATTTATATATTACTAGCGACACGCCCCGGCTTCGCACGGGTGCAATGCTGATACTAAATATAATACAGAATGTTATCATCTGTGTCATCTATATGTTGTCATCTATACGTCATTACATAGCTGTCATTATACGTCAATTACATAGCTGTCATTTGCGTTTTGTTATTCCAAGTCTGATTCTTTTTTTCTGATTTTTTTTCGGGATAAAAAGTATCTTATGTCCGTCTCCTGGCTCTAAGCTACCTCCCTACCAATTTTCACCCAAATCTGTTCTGCCGTTCTTGAGTTATAAGTGGTGTAACTAACACGACATTTTTTTTTATATATATAGATTTTATATACAATTTTTGTTGACAGATGTGCTCGGTACCGGCTTGGACCGTGACTATACGAGTGGTGAGATGGTGATGATGAGGACTAAGGATGGGCTGGCAGTCACTGTCAGAACATCAGGCACCGAGCCCAAAGTCAAGTACTACACCGAACTGGTGTTCCAGCCGGACGCGGCGAGGTACGTATAATGGACGAATGGTAACGCTCCTGCCATAGCTTGCTTAGACGTTCTTGATTGATCGTTGAAGTTAAGCAACCCTGTGCGCGGTCACAATTCGGATGGGTGACCGCAAGTGGCGTTACGAGCTGAGCGCTTCCGTGCTTCGGAGGGCACGTTAAATTGTCGGTCCCGGCTTTTAAGTCGTTAAGCCATAACGGAGGCCTTAAGGCGGTCTAAAAACTCTGTCACAAGAGTTGGCCACTAGCTCATACTAAGTCCCAATGCTAAGTTTACGATAGGAGCTTTGAAGCGCACTTTATTTATTTCAATGCTGATTTGAAATAACTAGACACAGTAATACAATTACTTCTCTGCTGGACTGGGAGTAAAAACATAGAATGCGTCCAGCCGCTTCTCTCCCCGAGCATATCGTAAAAGTCGACTAAGGGATAGTATCCTCCAACATGATGGACCATCTATATGGGCGATGGACTGGTCACCTGTCACCATGGTTCACCATATCCATCTTGGGACTTTGAATCAGGAGTGGCTGCCAGTTTTCTTATGACTACTTGTGGCTCTGCCCACCCCATTAGAGCTACAGGCGTGATAATATACATACATACAAATAGTAATATGATCATTTATTAACAGCGATGGTGACGAAGAGAAGATGCGGAACGAGCTCAAGGAAAGGGTCGATGAGTTTATAGAGATACTGTTGACGCCGACAAAACATGGATTGAAGCCATCTACTAGCACCGCGCCCTAAATGTGAGATATTTAATCGAAACATTACCTATTTATATAATGGACAGCATTCAAAAAGTTTTAGTTCCTTGAGGCATACTAGATGGCGCTTCTATATAATTCTACAGGCTCAGACTATAAATCGGTAAATCAATCAGAACAAGATCGTTGGCTTTCTATTGCCTTTGGTCGAGCACTGGTGATCTAGTGGTAGTGAACCGGCTTTCCGATCCTAAGGTCATAGGTTCAAATTAATGTGCGCTATTACCAGTACTCTCAAACGATGAAGGAAAAAACCACACGTCGTACAACCTAAAAAAATGGAAAATATGTGTCAAGTGCATGAAAGGAGCATTTGAGGCGCACTTTAAGTCCTTTCACCACACTGGTTCGAAAGAACTAGTGATGCGACTAGATAGTTATGGCCTTTGAGTGTTCTGCTGAAAACGCCATCTAGGAAGCGACAGAGGACTGATTTTTAATTTTGTCATTTAAAGATGTTTCAGTTTGGGCTTGCTCTATATGCACTAAAGATACCAGAAACGTGCCATAATAGTAATTGGTATCTTTAGTGCATATATCGTTTCCCACCGCCAAAAGGTCTTAAGATCTCTTTGTTTTACAAATCGCTCCAAAGACATAGTTTGCCATTGGTTCGAATGCATCCAGACAGTCTCGCCGTTTCTTTATTTATTTAAAGTGTATTGCCATACAGAAAATGAATGTACCAGGAGGAAAGACAAAATTAAATCTTTGAGCCATTCTGATACTTTTGCAATCACTTCAAAACTATTGACATAATTTTATTTATTCAGATTTTTTATTGTTTTTGTTATATTTTTGGTCAACTAATGGCTCATGTTTTTTAATACGTTATTATATTCTAAGATAAATATAGAGTAATGTCAGTGTCGTAATAAATGTGTACTAATGTAGGTATTTTTGAAAGTAATATTGCAATTATTGTTAAACATATTTTAGATCGTATGTATGTAACTACTCGTAAAATTAGATAATCTTGAAAAGTATATATTCATTCATCAAAGAACTCCAGCGAAGAAAATTGGAAGCACTCTGTGTTAAACTGAAATGTAAAATTATTTTGAAACTAACATACGCCCAAAATATGAAAAACTAACTGTTGCCTGTACGCCAATCGCACCGCCCGTAAAACGTTCCAATACTAACTTTGACACCCCATTACACCCCTTTTTAAGGGTTGTTTTGAAAAATTTTGAAACACGTGTCCATTTATTTTGCATTTATAGTAACCAAACTGAGTTTAAAACCAATCGCACCGCCCGTTAAAAAGTTCCCATACAAACTTGACACCCCATTACACCCCTTTTTAAGGGTTGTTTTGTAAAAATCCTGAAACACGTGTCTATTTATTTTGCATTTATTGTAACAGGTATAGATTACATCACAAAAAATGTAACTTTATAAGTATTTCATGTCTATTTGAATAGTTTGGTTATGAATACAAAAAACTCGAAGGGAAATGCCAAAAGAAAAAAATCGTAGATTTTTTGTGACCGTGAAACTTAACAATGTCAATAAACTAAGACAGTGACTAATTGCCGTGTTAATATTTCTTGAAAAAAAAACCCAATTATATTAGTAAGTTCACTATCTGTGGGAAAATGTGTGTTTTATCAGTAGATAAATGTTTATATGAATAATCAAAACAAAGATTTAATATGATAAATTAATTATAGACAAATATTTCTAAAACCCACATTGTAATTTCAAGTTGGTTTTTTTGTAAACTACATGATATTATTAATTTCAGCTGTTTTGTTTTAAACGAAAAAGATATTTATTAACAGCGTTTTTAATTGTTTTTTTTTTGTAAATGTTTTAAACGTAACAAAAGGTTTCATACTGGGTGTCAAAGTGAGAACATTTTTTTTCAATCTTTCGGCACAAAATAGTAATTAAGTAGTTTATTTAATGTTCTAATTTTAATTATAAAAGCCAAAGAAACTTAACCATTCCATCATGTGATAGTTAAATGGCCTAAAGTATGTTACACACAAAATGCCACTAAATATTGATTTTGATAGAAAATGACAGAAACATATTGGCGTTTTACTTGTTATATATGGAAATATTAATATCCAAAGAGATCTGTTACTTGATTAGTAATGTGAATTTAATAATAATCTAATTAATTATGAATAAATAACTGTTTTATCTTTGAAATCGGTGTTCATTGTCGATACGTAAATAAATGAATTGATGTTTAAAACAGATTTTTTAATTAATAACCATTTAAAGTATAGAGGTTCCGAACGAATAGCCTTTTAAAATGTCCTTCTGTTGATTTTCCATGGCGTAGCTTGCTTAGACGTTCTTGATTGATCGTTGAAGTTAAGCAATGTTGTGCGCGGTCACAATGTGGATGGGTGACCGCAAATGGCATTACGAGCTGCGCGCTTCCGTGCTTCAGAGGGCACGTTAAATTGTCGGTCCTGACTTTTAAGTCGATAAGCCATGACGGAGGCATTTTGACGGCCTAAAAACTCCATCACAAGAGTTGGCCACTAGCTCATACGAACTTACTAAAAGGTCGTACGCCTCGTTTATGATTACCCATGTACTAACCACCTATTTGTTCTGGTTTTAAATGCGATATGGGTTCGTGTTGCGAGAAGCCCTGATTGCTTTCTTGCTAATTGTCTTATTCATTGAATGATACCAGTAACTAGGGTGCGCTCACATACTACCTAATTTCTGTGAAAGTTTTTTGGGCTCAATATTTGATGTGTAGGTATGTATTCTATGTTTTACAAGTAAACCCTTAGATACGATAAATGTACCCTACGATAAAGTCTTCTCATTTATTTAAGTCTTATTAAGATTGAGTAATATTATAAATCATTATATTGTTTACTCAAAAATATGTTTTTTCAAGTGTATTTGTATGGAGACCGCATCATGAAATAAATGATTCTAGTGGGTACCTACATTGCAATAAACTTTAGTACTTATTTAGGAGCTTTTGTAAATATAATATTAGTAATAATACAAAATGCTGAATTAATTATTACTTGTATCAAAAAAAGGTTACTACTGAGGTAAATGACAGGCGAAAAGGGAAAAGGATAAAGATAAAAAAATATTTATTCAGAACAAAATGTGCAATGGTCAAGTACAAAATTATAACGTGTGTGGTAACGTATGGGTACATAGGTAGTGTAGTAGGTATAGGTACATTATATAATACCTACTGATTTAGTAACTAAGACTACCCATTTCGGGATTTTTTTGTGTCGATATTTCTTTAATCAAGGAATTCAATTGGTTAGGTACCTACTACTTTGATATTATGAAAACCCTCGAATTCCCAGACAAGCAGAATGGCCCTTATAATGTTTGAAGGTGGGTTTTTTTTGTAATTTCCTGCGTAGATTATGATACTGATAGATAAGCGATGATCTTGGATAATTTTCATATATAAAGATCTGCAGGAAGTTCATTTACAATAATATCCCGCAGCAAATTAACGAGGAAAACGTGACCAACCTAGTTAAGTACATATTTTTACGCGTTGTTTAGAAACAAGACTGCAGGTAAGTGTCATACGCTAAGCTATATTTTGTACCTTCGCTTGTGTTTTTAGTTGAAATAAATGTTAATATATTTTTCAAACGATTAGGAGTACCTACTAAAAAATAGTTGGGTTTAGCAGAGAAGACATGTGTGGTTCAATATGGGTAATTTTAATTCGCCGCGTTTTACCCATGAGCAGTATTAGTGGTGATTTTAAAAACATTTTATAGGTAAATCGTTGAGTTTTAACTGTTGACGCAAACGAATGAAAAGTGATTTTTATTATAATTTCAGCAATGGACGTCTTGCTTCAAAACCCTTTCATCTGCATCAGCTTTATCGTAGTGCCTTTAATATTGTGTACAATTAATTTTTACTGCGACTATAAATTAAGTTATTGGAAACGAAAGGGCGTGCAACAACTAAGGAATACTAACAAGTTTTTTGGAGATTTCAAAAATGGGATATTGTTTCGCACTGCGCCCGGGTACCACTTGGGAGATATTTACCGTGAAAGCCCTTCCGATGCACCATTTGTCGGTTTTTACATATTCCATAAACCATGCCTTCTACTGAAAGACCCGGAAATAATCAAACAGATACTGATAAGGGATTTCAATAATTTCTCGAATCGCCATTTTGCGGGATCGCAACAGAAGGACAGTATTGGAATGGTAAATTTGTTTGGCGTGAAGAATCCCGCATGGAGATACTTGAGGAAAAGAATAACTCCAACGCTTAATAAAAATAAATTGAAGCAAATGCTCCCTTTGATGATGGACACTGCCAAACCGATGCTGAATTTCTTGAAGAATAACGTCAATTACTGTGCATATGAAGGGAAAGTGCTCGATGCCCAAGAAATTAATTACAAATACACTGCTGATCTAATCGGTAATGTTGCACTTGGGACCGAAACAGATTCATTTAACAACCCTGATTCTGACTACAGCAAATGCCGTGAGTATTATTTAATTAAGTACTTATATTGGTTTATTGAACGTTTAAGCTTTAGTCAATGAATAATGGGGAAATTTGCTAAAAAAACTAACCCTTTCGAAACAATGTGCTGAAAAGATTTAAAGTGCGCCTCAAAGGCTCCAATGGCGTAAATTCTTATTTATAAAAAATCAACCTCAGGTCGGCAAACTCGGAAATCTTGCAATAAAAACCTGTCCTTATCGACATCTAGAATTTTTTTCCAAGATTTTCTGCTAAATAATTATTTTGTAGCCAATAGTGTTTTTTTTACTGGGACAGTATGGGAAAATCCGAAACTAGAACAGACAGATCAAATGTTAAATGTTTTAGGTACCATTTGCTTATTTTTTGTGAAAACAATTTTGGCGTGATCAGTAATCAAATCAACGATCAGTATTCAAAAAAATATTAGGTATAGTCAACAAACGAATTCTTTTTATTGCCAACTCACGCTTAACAAACAAAAACCTAATTACCAAAATTGTTTTCATAAAAAAGTGCAAATCATTCCTAAAACACTTTTCCCGTATCTCTTCTGGTTTCCAATTTTTCCATACTGTTCCAATTAAAAAAAAAACATTATATACCCCCCTCCGTTGTCGTTAAATATAATATGTTAGCCTGTCCCTAATAATTTTGTATCCTTTCAGTAATGGACTTTTTCCATTCATTCAAACGTATGATAGCACTGGTCACGGTGTTCTTCATGCCCGAGCTTGTCGAAATGATCGGCTCGCCCATGCTCTTCGACTCTTCTTTTGTGCGCAAAATATTCTGGAGCGCCGTTGAGGCACGCGAGAAAAGTGGAGAAACAAGAGGAGATTATATAGATTCGATTATACAGCTAAAGAATGGGGAACAAGATCCTGTTTACAGTAAGTAATTATTATCCTACTAATATTGTAAAGAGGAAAGTTTTTTTTTGTTTTTTTGTTTGTCTGTAACGAATAGGCTCCGAAACTACTGGACCGATTTCAAAAATTCTTTCACCAATAGAAAGCTACATTATCAGGGACCAGTATAGGCTATAATATATTTTCAAAAAAATTAGGGATCCGTAAGAAAATTGCAATATTGTAACCCTAGGTAGAAAACACAGAACCTGTCCAACTGCTCCCTCCCCGAGGATGTCGTTAAAGTCGACTAATGGATAATACCCTCTCTAACATTATGGACCATCTATATGGGCGAAGGGCTCACCTGTCACCATGGTCACCATATCTATCATATGGACTTTTAATCAGGAGTGGCTACAAGTTAACTTGTGGCTCTGCCCTCATTAGAGATAAGGCCCTGATAATAATTATGTATGTATGTAAATAACACTCAACATACACATAGTTCTAACCACATAGGTACCTACTAGGATTCCTTGTGTCGTGGGTAATATAAACTACCATGGTACATCCTCAGACCGGAAGAAGTATTTGCAGAGTACCTATGCAAATTACGAGGCCGTCGTATTTATAACATCTGGGTAGATAGTGTGCACAGTGATGACGGCTGTCAATATTTCAGCATTTCACACAGCGACATGCCCCAAACTAAGTAAAGCTTGTACGTACTATGGGAACCAGATAGCTGATAGAATGCTCGAATACAGCCGATCATTCGCCCTCCAAGCTACAGAGGTTGTCAAATAATATAATGAAGGTTATGTGCATTCATAAAAACGCCATCTTTCTTTAACAGAGTTCGAAGGCGACAATCTTTTGTATCAATCTGGAACATTCTTTTCTGGCTTTGAATCAAGTTCAACTGCATCTACCTTCACGCTGATGGAGTTGGCGAAGAATAAGGCGTACCAAAAGCTCGCGAGAGAGGATATTCAGAATGCTATCAGCCGATATGGATGGACTACACAGGCTTTCAATGAAATGAAGTATTTGGACCAATGCATTGCTGAGGGCATTAGATTGCATCCGTCTGTTTCTACGATTGATCGTTACACTCTTCAAGATTACAAGGTGAGAAGCATAGCGATTATGTAGGTATCTTTGTTGCATTAAGTTCTTATTTGAAACTGTCTTTGATGGTTATTTATACAAAAAAGGCCGTCATATTTGTTTGGCTAGACTGGCTTGCCTCGGAGAACTGACCCCAATGACATAATTATGACATGAGTCATACACAATATCTACATGTCTACTAGTACAGGTATTATGTCATTTCACATGACAGACAAGTAGATAAATCATTCATTTGTTTGTGTCGATTGCACTCGAGCGTGTAGATAGGCGCGTATTGTACTACTACGTAACTATTTAGGTACCTACTTACTGCGGATTTACGCGATTTTTGATAAAATAAGCGAATGCTATTTATAAAAAGTTGATAATTCAAAAAAGTATTTATTTTGTATGTAGATAAAATTCATACATACTTATTACTTGTTGGTGATTAGAAATGAATAATCTGTCATATCTATAAAATAAGTAATCTTACTTTCTTACTTATATTATAAGATTGAAAAGCTTTAGTTTGCTTGAAATTACCGGCGTAAAGCTCAAAACGCAACGATAGCGCGTACTAACTTTACCTTGTGCTGCCCTGCTGAATAATCCCTTTGTGGAGCTATGTGGTCATGGGACTAATGAATGGCCAGTGTCCTCGCTAAAATGACGTGACTTCACGATTAAAAAACTACATAAAAAAGACATCGTATTTAACGGTTTCGAATAGAATCTGACCGCAACAAAAGTTACATGAGCACACAGCAGCGTCTCAGCCCACCACCTAGTCTCCAGTAGAAAAGCTAGGCAAACATCAGAAGTCCATGAAAGCATGGCACGCGACGTCAAGAAACGCCAACTCTCTCTTAAGTGCTATTGCTTTATGATGGCTCCAAGATGTTGACCATTTTGTTGAGTTTTGAATTTTTATTTCCTTATATTTTAGATCCCCAACACAGACATAATAATCGAGAAAGGTACTCCTATCTTCATCTCACTGTACGGTCTTCACGGCGACCCTCAGTACTTCGATGAGCCAGAGGTCTTCAACCCCGACCGTTTCAACGCTGATAGAAACATATCGGATGCATACATTCCCTTCGGCGCTGGACCCAGGAAATGTGTTGGTAAGTTAGTCACATCCAAAAAGCAACAAGTTTCTCTGAAGGATAGGATCCGTAATGATGTTATCCGACAGAGAGCCAAGGTCACCGACATAGCTCAGAGAATTAGCAAACTGAAGTGGCAGTGGGCTGGTCATATCTGCCGAAGAAGCGACAACCGTTGGGGTAAACGAGTTCTTGAGTGGAGACCGCGACTCGGCAAACGTAGTGTAGGACGCCCTCCGGTGGAGTGACGATCTGCGAAAGGCTGCTGGCATAAACTGGATGCGTCAAGCCAAAGATAGGGCGCAATGGCGCTCATTAGGGGAGGCCTATGTCCAGCAGTGGACTGCTATAGGCTGATGATGATGATGAAAAAGCAACAAACAAACACATTTTAGCAAGCAAACCACCAGCCAAGTGGAGCCACTGGATTCGGTTAGCTAGGATCGAAAAGGCGTGCTAAAGAGGAGGTATTTACCTAGCAGTGGGCGGATTCGAGCTGATAAGACGACGATGATGATAAATATTCATAATACAACGTTCTAGGCCTGGGCTCAGTTGCATTCCCATCAAAAATTAAGAATTTAATCTTTGATAAGGATCGCTTCGCTTACTCCTTCAATTGTTGATCGAGCGAGTGCAGCGAACAACGGTTGTTTTATACTACACTTATACCTTATTGATTTGAGGACGTGTTATAGTCTATGAAGTAAAAAAATCAGTAGTTGACTTACCCCCGAATACTCAAACGCATCTCAGAGTTGAGCACGTCTCAAATGACGAGTTTTTGACAGATTTTCATCAAGAACTGTCAAAAAAGCCATGACTTGAGACGTGCTCAACTCTGAGTCGCGATTGAGTATTCGGGGGTAAGTATACCCACCTAAGTGGTATTCGTGGTGCTTTTGTTAAAAAATATTTTGTAGACTTTATAATGCTAATCTTATTTTTTTTCCTAGGTTTAAAGATTGGACAACTGCATGTGAAACTAGTGCTTTCAATGATTCTATTAGAGTATGAAGTGCACCAGAAACCGGCGGAAGTCACTAAGCTAGACCCGCGGTCCACATTCACGGCGGCCGCCGATGGAGTGAACCTTGAATTTACTAAAATTATTCAATAATAACTATACTAAAATACTAACTAAGAAGCCTCCTGAGTTAAGCGCTAAGCCTATATTATAGTTGGGTACTGACGGATCGAGCAGCCTCGCGAGGCATGCGTCCGAGGCAAATGCTCGCCTAGTCATGTCGTGCCTCACACGAGGAAAATGCGCAATCTACGGCTGTTTCGCGAGGCTACTCGGCCAGTCAGTACGCAGATAATGAAAAACATTCTTAAAAAGAAAAGATGATTGTTTGCTCTCTATTGACTCTTGGATGTGCCGATACGCCACCATCCAGGAAGCAAATAGAAATTATTTTTTATGAATGTTTCTCACTTAATTAATATTAATTAAATTAATTCAATATTTGTAAACTAATGTCCCTAAATGCTTTAATGTATGTTTAATTTGAAAGATAATGTATAATTTATCTACTATTTTTGTACAATAAAAATGTTTTGATTATGATTATTATTTTCAATTTATCCCACTAATATTATAAACGCAAAAGTTTGTATGTATGGATGTTTGTTACTCTTTCTCGCCTAAACGGCTGAACGGATTTGAATGAAACTTGGAATATACATAGTACATGTACCGGATTAAACTCCTTTCAAATAAATAAAGATTAAAAAAAAATGTACTGGATTAACATATAGGCTATTTTTATCCGAATACCACGCGAGCGAAGCCGCGGGCGGCAGCTAGTAAGCAATATTTAAAGACAAGTAAATGTAATCAATAACACGCGACTGTTCCTTATTTGTAAAATCAATTAATATACATAATAATCTAATTAGATAAGATATTATTTCTCATAATAAGGTTTAGGTAGGCAGGTAATCAAGAATGCTTATCAGGTATTGGAAAAAAAAAAACAAAAATTACTTAGAGACATATTGGGAATCTCCTAACAAAATACAACATTCTGTTCTCACTCATGTATTAAAACATGTTTGACGTAGTTACTGTAGGAGGGCAGTTCTGCTGTTAAGATTATTTCTTCCGATACAATGAAATGATCCTTAAAAGTAACGGAGCCGATAAACATCAAAAAAAATGTTTTGAAATGCTAACATTTGCATGGACCAACTCGCGCTTGATCAAAAAAATTACTATGCCACAAGTGTTCATAAAAAAAGCCCTATAAATTTGTTTATTTCAGCCCATAAAAGTAGTTACATTTTCAATCACAATAATATAATGATACACATTTCAAACACACAATAAAGAAATAAAATAATAATAATAGGTACTAAATCGAAATAAAAATCGAATTCAGGATGTCAAATATTAAACCTAAACACACAAACAGCAGGTACCCAGACACGAAGGATCTGTTACTGGGACAGCACCCCTTAAAGTAGGTACATAAGTACCTATTGTGTGCAGGTTTATCCAGTGTCCCATATAAGAACAGTCCCACCTATCCGCCTATGTGGTCAGAATGATATTGGGGCTATCACGCAGGCTAATTCCTAAAACACTTTTCCTGTATATCTTTTGGTTTCGGTTTTCCCCATACTGTCCCAGTAAAAAAAAACACTACTTATAATATTCATTATATATTATATCTGTTCTGGGAGTCACTATTTTAGTACCTAGACCACACCAGACTTAGGTATCAGTAAGGAACTTAATATTTCTATGGGCCGTAGATTAAATAAATAAATAAATATCTGAGGACATATCACACAGCACTATCTAACCCCAAACTAAGCAAGGCATGTACTAATGGGAACCAGATGGCTGATAGAATACTTATATACATTTTTTTTGTAAATATGTACATACTTATGATAAATATTACAACACCCAGACCCGAAAGAAATATTTGCAGAGCCAGCAAACATTTCTTTCGCAGCGGGAATCGAACCCGCGCCTCTTGCGTCTCAGCCGAGCACTCGCCCGCCTCGCTACCGAGGTCGTCAATATATTATAAGATATAATACAAATAAATACAAATACAAATAGTTTATTTAGGAACAAAATATACATTGGTATAAGAGGAGAGAAAGAAGGAGAATTAGAGCTTTGGACCATTTCGGACTGTCTGTAGCTCTTAAACTCATTCTCATGACTTTAGCTACTTCGAAAATAAAAAGATAGTTTTTTTAATAACACAGGTGATGTTTTATTAATAACTCATCATCAACCAATAACCATAATCGACACGTTATACCATCAAAAAACATAATCCAACGTCTACACTACCGCGATACTGCGAAGCTTCGTGTTTTTTGTCCTTGTGACCAGAGATGGGCGCTTACCCGGTAAAAACCCGACCTTTGGGTTTTTACCCATTTATACCCATTTTTACCTTCCCATTTCGAATTAATACCGGGTAAAAATTCAATGCATCTTTTTTTGAGGTACAACTAATTATATATGCTTTTATTTGTTAGTTTTTATTCCTAATTAGCTATAATGATTTGACTGGCCTCACAGGTCACTTGGTAGTAGCTCTTCCTTTGCGCTGAAGGTAGTGGCTGCGATCCCCACCCAGAAAAAATATTTGTGTGATGAATAATAGATGTTTGTTCTGTGTCTGGGTGTTCTAACGTATTTACAAACAAAAAGTATATAAGTATTTTATCAGTCATCTGGTGGAAAAAATGTGGAGAAGAGCAAAGGATGTGGCACTTTTAAAGCCTGGGAAGTTTCACGATGACCCTAAAAGCTACAGGCCCATTTCATTGTTGTGTCACCTGTACCAACTGTTTGAGAGACTCCTCCTCAACCGTCTCACACCACTTGTGGATTCAAAACTGATCCACGAACAAGCAGGATTTAGACCCGGAAAAGTCTGTTGTGGGCAGACTCTTAGACTCACCCAACATATCGAGGACGGCTTTGAGACGAATAATATAACAGGCATGGTTTTAGTTGACCTAACTGCTGCTTATGATACCGTAAACATCTGAAAACTCTTAGGAAAAGTTGAAGATTTGACCAACGATCTTGGGTTTGTTCAAATACTTGGTGAACTGCTTCGTAACCACCGCTTTCAAGTTCACCTTCTTACGTAAAAAAGTAGATGGCGCAGCGTCAAAAACGGACTTCCCCAAGGGAGTGTCCTTGCACCAACCCTGTTCAATTTGCATACGAACGATCAACCTAGCAGCCCAAATACAACCCGTTTCTTATACGCGGACGACCTAGCTTTGACCACCCAGACAAAAACCTTTGAAGAGGCGGAAGAGAACCTGACCGTCGCCCTTGAAGAACTAGGAGCCTACTACGATGCAAATGGTCTAAAACCCAATCCATCAAAAACTCAAGCCTGCGCTTTCCACTTGCGCAGCCACCAGGCTGATCGGTCTCTCAACATCACGTGGCAAGGAGTTACCATCCAATGTGAGCGCTATCCAAAGTATCTTGGCGCAACACTGGACAAATAATTGTGTTACAAACCACACTGTCAAAAGACAAAGATGAAAGTCGGCTCTCGCAACAGTCTACTACGGCATCTAACATCTACCAAGTGGGGAGCAGCGCCAGACGTTTTACGTTCTACTGGTATGGCGCTGTGCTTCTCCGCTGGTGCCCAGTGTGGCACATGTCTGCACATGCCAAACTCGTTGAAGTAGCGCTCGACGAAACGTGTCGCATAATTACTGGGTGTCTCAAGCCAACTCCTCTCAACATGCTATATTCTTCAGCAGGTAT
This sequence comes from Scotopteryx bipunctaria, assembly GCA_949320045.1. Lineage (NCBI taxonomy): Eukaryota > Metazoa > Arthropoda > Insecta > Lepidoptera > Geometridae > Scotopteryx > Scotopteryx bipunctaria. Next base: position 1,960,310 of record OX439450.1, on the reverse strand, counting down.
CACACCACCATGCGTGCGACGGGATGTAGCTAGTTCAATGGAGAAATCCAAGCAAGAGAGTGATAACCGACATCCTTTGTATGGGCACGAAATACCTGAAGCTCGCCTCAAAAGCCGCAAAAGCTTTCAGCGTTTCACACAGGCTTCAAATGACCATCCGGCTTCCGCAAAGTATAAGCTTTGGAAGGAGAAAAAACCCCCACCTCCTAATTTTATCACCCCGCAGGAAAAATTACCACCAGGACACGCTCTGCCATGGCTAGTCTGGAAGTCGTTAAATCGGCTCCGCACCCAAGTTGGTCGTTGCAGATTCAACATGTGCGAATGGGGATTTAGGGAGCCTAATTTGGCACAATGCGACTGCGGTGCTCCGGCGCAAACCATGCCGCACCTGCTGGTGTGCCCCCTGTGTCCAACCACCTGCACAAGGGATGACCTCAATGCCGCTACAGATAGCGCGATTGAGGTGGCCACCTTTTACTCTAAAAACATTTAACGAAGCATCGACACGAGAAGAAGAAGAAGTCATCTGGTTCCCATATTACAAGTTTTTCTTAGTTTGGGGCTAGATGTTGCTGTGTTAGAATGTCCGCCACTATTTATTTATTATTTTATTTGTTTACTAGCTGTGCCCCGCGGTTTCACCCGCGTTTTTCTCGTTTCCGAGATAAAATATTGCCTATATTATAGCCTCCCTCAATAAATAGACTATGGCCCATAACTCATTAATAGGTACCAACTCTTAACATCTTACACACGTGATAACTTTTAAACGAAATATCCGATTGAGATGAAACAAAAAGTTTTTTACTTCTTCATAAATACTCTTGATAACATAATGCTTAATTTCGATAAAGATCAATATTACGATACATATTTAACGTAGTTTTTTCTCTTCAGACGATTTAATAATTATTTTGAACACAAAATCGGTTATTGTGATTAAACCATGATAGCTAGATATATGTTCTCGCGGATTTTTTTGTAGGTCTTAATGGGATCTACAACCCCGTAGTACATCATTTTTTTCTATCGTCAATAGTTTTTGCAGCGCACGCAAAAATAGGTTTTCGATTTTGCACCTTGTGTTACAAAATAGCAGTTTTATTACGGATCCCTAATTTTGAAAAAACAAACATAGCCTATAGCCTTCCTCGATAAATGGACTACCCAACACTGAAAGAATCATTCAAATCGGACCAGTAGTTCCAGAGATTAGCGCGTTCAAACAAACAAACAAACAAACACTGCAGCTTTATAATATTCTTTGAATTGTGAATTTCTGTATAAACAAAACAAAAGGTGAGTGAAAAATCGTTTTCGTTACGGTACGGTTACGGACGGGTAGGTAGATCTAGGCAATCGGTTAAAAAAAAAATTAAAATACAGGTCGAATTTTTACCCGGTGTTAATAAAAAATACCCGGTATAAATGGGTATTATTTAATTTTTACCTATTTTACCCTTTCCTTCCTATTTTACCCACCCGAATTTTTACCCACCCGCCCATCTCTACTTGTGACAAATCAAATGGCAACATCTAGTTTTCACATATGGGTTCCTCGACAGCTGTCAGACCCGTATAATTTGAGGTGTTGATTATTTATTTTCTGCCACACAATGCATGCTGTCTGAAAGGGATTACACTTAATGTTAGTCCAACCACGGAAAACTAGCGCTTTGGTATGTTTCGCCCTGCCATTACAAATGCTGAGTGATTTTATTACTTAGACAAGTAGAGGTACGAATATGCTGTGCCTTTGTGTTTCTATTCTGTGAGCGCTGATGGTCTAGCAGCCCCGCCTTCGGATCCGAAGGTCGTGAGTTCAAATCCGGTCGTGCAAAATCATGTGCGCTATATCAGTACTACTCACACACAGACGGTGGATGAAGGAAAACATCGTGAGGAAACCGACATTTCTTAGAACCTTAAAGTTAGAAAATGTGTCCAGTGCATGAAAGGCCTTAGAGGCCTTAATCCTTTCACCACACTGGTTCGAAAGAACTAGTGACACTACTAGTAGTAGTACTATATTCTACCTGTTACTCTCCGCGACAAGTTCGCCAAACGATAATGTAGCCGCAGGTTTCATAATTTATTCGGCCGGGATTTCTTCGGCCTCCGCTTCGAGACGCAATCGTTCCTTCTCTTTCATATTCTGCTCTATGAGCGTGTCTAGCTCGGGACTGAGCAGGACGGACAGACCTGTGGTGGCTGGCACCTGGCAGAATAACGAGTGCGTTTTGTTCATAATCGACGGCCTCGGTGGCGTGGTGGGAGATTGCTCGGCAGAGACGCAAGAGGCGCGGGTTCGATTCCTGCTGCGGAAGAAATGTTTATATGTTCTGTAAAAATTTCCTCCGGGTCTGGGTGTTGTGGTGTGGTACCATGGTACTCGTAGTTTCTGATACCCACGACACAAGGAATCCTAGTGGGCTCAGGACTGTGTGTGACTGTTGGGTGTTATAATTTCCCCTTTTGGGTAGGCGATGGTGACGAAGACCAGGCGCGGTCCGAAGGAGGGGGGTCACAGGGGACATGACCCCCCCCATTGAAAAATCTTCTAAAAATTTACAAAATATAAAAAAGTAATTTTCTGCCCCTAGCCGCGATGCCAATAAAAATAGAAGGCTTTCATTTGTTTTATGTGTGCAATAAAATCTGATTTACTCGACATATTTTCTATTATTAGTGACCCCCTCCATTTAAGGCTGCGACCGTGCCTGCGAAGACCTTACTGTCTACTTTAATTTCTTTCGTAGTTTTTGTGTATTTCGTTCACAAAGCCGCCATCTTTTTTTGTCATAACGTGTGCTGTCTATTGTTTTTAATTTTTTATACTAAAACGAATGTTGACAGCTTTAAAATTACTTATAGGTATTTGGAAAAATGGCGCCCTGAGCCAACAGTAGACTTTAACAATAAAATAAAATAAATTTATGTAGGTAAGACTAGGCACTATAGTAACAGACTGTCTGGTTTCCCCACAGAAATCTAAATACTTAATACCAAATTTAGATTTCTGTGGGTTTCCCGAAGGGAAATCCATAAATTAATAATAAAAAAGTACCTATAGGTAGTTCGTAAAGAAAACCCGCGAGAAACTTTTGAACGTGAATACTGTTTCGCACAAAGGATTTTCCTATTATTTATACAAATGGATTTATGTAATAAAATAACAATCAATAACTTATATTTTCTTAATTTTTGTGTAGGTACAGTATGTTTTTTTCTTGGAACATATTTTGTGAGGCGTAAATTAACAACTGAGCTATTAATTTTTGTAATTTTTACCCGACTGCGAATAAGGAGGTTGTGTTTGGGGTATATGTATTGTATGTATGTATGTGGGCATGTAGGTAGGTAGGTACATTTCTTTGGCTGAAGCTGTGGTCCAAACAGTCGGACGGATTTTAACAAATGAGATGTCGTTGGATTCGTCTAGATAACGAGAGTGTCATGGCCCATGACACTTCTTTGATAGTTATCTTGACAGTAAAGTGCATTTCTTTTAACTTTTTTTACTTGCTAATTCTACCTAAATTCTACACAGTCGGGTTTTTTGTTCTTCTAAATAAATACTTGTTAATCCATTTACTTAGAGGCACATTATTTCCTTATAGAAAGAATACTGAGTATACCTAATAATTAGTAGACATTACCTCCGCAAATACAGGCTTCGCCGCATCCCATCTCTCAATGTGATTTTCAATTATTTTAACACAAGTCGCTGCTTTTGGTATCATTCTTCCCAAAATGCTGAAAGTAAATAATTAAAGAACTATGTAGGTACCTACTAATAAAATAAAATGTAATCATAATCATTTATTTGTAGGTACTGCTGTCACTCTGTGCTGTCAAAGTTCTAACGTTTGTCAATTTTGTTTTGAAAAAGCGGCATCCCGCGGCATTAACGGTCTATTCGTGTGGAAATAATGTTAAGCTTAGTTTAATTTTACTACATTCTTCTTTTTTATTTTTATTCAAGGTTGCCAGTCAAATATCGCTTCTAGCGATAAGGCCGCCAATTGTGGATACCAGAAGTATTATTTAAACTTTTGTAATTTTTATGTTTTTTGTTGGTATAAATATTGGTATACACAATAAAGTATTATCTTATCTTATCTTATCATCAATTTCTAAACAAATACTTTTTATCACATCTATTTAAATGAGCTGATTAGTTCCAGGGACTAAAAGTGATTTGAATTTGGAATGTGGATATTGTTAGTACTTAAATGTTCCAATCACCAAAGAGATCGATCACGAAGATTGTATCAACAAGTTCCTACCTAACCTGACTATATGATATATATTTTTTTTATCTGTGATAGGTTTGCGTTTGAGCACACTCTACCTGATGTTAAGTAACAGTGTGGTCTAAGATGAAGCACGCTTACCTAGAAGAAACCTATTGATTCTAGATTTAAAGACACCCATATTATAATCTTCAGGAAATACAGACCCCGGCAGAGAGTTCCACATTTTTGCAGTGCGTATAAAAAATGTGGACTCAAAGCGCTTAGTAAAATAAATCAAAATAAACCGCGCGCGGACGAAATTAAATATAAATAAACGTAGGTACCTACTATTCTTTGTGAATAGTGAATAAGTAAGTATGAAATAAGTATCTACTTAAGTGCAACTTATGATCAGAGATTCTTTATTTGTAAGTTGCATTTACTTATTTCTCACGAGGTTGATAAAAAGTAGAGTGTGCACCGGGACACAATTTTCTCGCCTTTATATACCTACTTAGTTTTTTTTTTAACAGAAAGAAACTTACAACTATTACAAATATAATTTACAAAATACAAAAGAAACAGTCGGGCTATCTAAAGGCCGTTGCAAACGGTCTATAGATAGCTCACCTGATCCAGCTCATCAGACGGTGGAAGCGTGCCCAAGACGCTGGCCGCATTGCCACGCTGAATGGCAATACTGATCCGTTGAGCCAAATAAGAACCAGCTCTTGGATCGCGCATCGTTTCGACCAGACGCCCTGAAAGAATTTTGAAAACGCGGTGGGCACCCGTGCCCCACGGACCTAGGGTCTCGACTCGGTATACTTAGTTGTTAATTTCCTAGGTAAACAATCTTCTATTTGACTTTGACATCAGACATCAGGTACCTACCTACCTTCTCTCAAACGTTCAATCAAGATCGCCTTGATCCAAATAACAGAATCCTTACTCGAACAAAGGTATGCAGGTGGTCTGTAAGAACTGAATCTCCAGGTCGGGTATGAAGCACTTATCGCGATCCATCATCATGGAGGGAAGGTCGCCGCGACTCTTCTCCACGTCGCCCTGCTTGAAGAACTCTGTCAAAACCGCCGCCTGAGAAGGACAAATTGAAGACTGTGGTATCACAGAACACAGAAACCCTTCTGATATCTGTGGATGGTATCGGGCCATTTGACCGAAAATTTAAGAGAATTAGTTCGAAAACTTTGGACATTTGTACGAATCCACAGATTTATTATCACGCTTATTTTATTTATTTCATCAAAAACCTTTCAAAAACTAACGAAAGTTACAAATTCAGATTAATAGTGTTCCACCTAAATTAAGTTGGTCCCAACTCTAAGTTCTCGATAAAAAATAATATATGTAGGTCCCTACCTACTTACTTAAAACATTGTTGTACTTAATCTATTAAATCCATAATCTAACTACCACAAACTAAGTAAATAAGCGAAATAGCTGTTGTTATGTCGTGGCGGTGATCATGCGTTTACACACACGCTTGTTTCCTATAGGGGTCCTATGAGTATAGCAAGCTTGATTAAGTAGGTATTTTAGATTATGGATCTCTATTGCTTTAACGGTTTTAACAAAAGGTAGGTAGTTAGGTACTACTTTAGTTTCATTCCTTTCATCATATCACAGGTCACTTTCATCATGTCCTCTACATGACCCCCCCCCCCCCCCCAAAATCGTACACGTCAAATAGAAAAATCTAAAAATTTAGAAAATATAAAAAGCAATTTTCTGCCCCTAGCCGCGATGCCAATTAAAATAGAAGGCTTCCATCTGTTTTATAATGTGTGCAATAAAATTGTGTATTGTGCAATAATAATTGATTTACTCGAGAGATGACGTCTGACAGAAGGGAACATGCTGTGGCGACCCCTCATAGAGTGGGATAAGAGCAGGAAGATGATGATGGTGATGATCTTCAGATAAGTCAGTTCAACTAACAGCAGTCTTCTTAACACTGCCCCAATCCTTGAGCTGATCGCTGAGGTCCGCCGCGTTCATCATGAGGCATTGCAAAGCGACGGTGTGCACACGGTTACCCTTCTGGTAGTCGTAAGATATCGTCTTGTACTCGTTCAAATTTCTACGGACGATCGGGAAATTAATATCAATAATCCTATAATCTTTACTAACTAGGTACTTATCCGAAGTGTTAATATTATAAGCAAGTTTGTGAAGATGTTCATGTTTGTATGGCGCAACAGCTTAATGTATTGAATGAAAGTTGGAATAGAGGTACCTACATTGCATTATGTAATTTACATAGGTAATCTATTCTATATAGTTTATGCCCTAGAATAGGTAACATATTATTATATGATCGAGCGAGCGAAGAACTCAGTGTCAACTTGGCCAATTTGGCGTTGTATGTTTGTTTAACTTTCGAACCGTTAATCAAATCTGTATGAAACTTGGTTGGCTTGCGAAGATGGTAATAGATTGTGCTATGAAGATTTGCTGGGCAGCATATTGTAATTATTTGGGTTCCTAGTTTTACAAATGTGTCGAGTGGGGTGCCATTATGAAAGGACTCTACATTCCAAAATAGTTTTATTTTTATTCTAGGAGTTCTCAGACCAAATAAAAAGAAGGTTACTTGGAACAAAAAACCTCAAAACCTTCGACACACACAGATAAAAAGTGGCCTCACTTTTGTTGTTTGCGGACGGCGCGCCGTCTTTTCTTTTTATTTGGTCTGAGTAGGAGTTATAAATTTTGAAAAAACTTTAGAATACCGTCGTAACCTAAGCTCCACTTTATTAGAGTTTTAATAATAATAATAATAATAAAAATATTCACGCTGGTAATAAGCGCGCGAGATCTCAGTTCGGGGTAAAATTCTTGTTATAGACTAGGTACCTACTTTTCGATCGGGGGCCACACGAGAGAAGCAGTGGGTGGAAACTAGTATTCCAAAATGTAAAATCTTTTGTACCTACATTTGTTGATTTGTCTAATAAAGATGGTTTAGTTTTTTATTAACTGAACGAATGAAACTTGCATGCCTACGTGAGAGGATATCACGCGAGAGAAGTCGCCGGTGAAAGCTAGTTTGCAAATAAATATTATCTATCACTTCCTCAAAAAATCGCTTATTAATTTTTTACGGGAAAAACCTTCGAAAGTTGAGTTATCTAAACTAGCTCAAGTGCGCGGATTTGCTCGACAGATGCTGAAAAATAGGCTGATATTTGGTATTAATGTTTCTCTCATTTGGTAACTTATTTGATGTAGGTACACACCTACCTAATTGTTATTTGTTTTTCTTTATTTATTTAAGGGCTTTGTCGCTTTGCGACCACATCACCCATAAATATTTGATTTAGTTACAAAGCTAAAAATATCCAAAATGGCGTATTGAAACACAATGACTCATTCGAAAATGTACCTACCTACACGTTGACTCATGTGTGTTCTTAAGAATCTCCAACAACCCATTATTTTGAGCCATCGATAATAATTATATTGTAAGTTGAAACACAATCTTTATAGTTTTTTATTACCTATTGCTATTGATAGGTGTCACAATGTACCTACTTATTATTTATCATCACTATCACAAAAATTTACGTATTATACGTAATACATTTATTATTATAGTATTACTAAAAAATATGATTAAAGACAGTGATTAGGTAGATAAGGTATACAATATCTTATATATATTTGGGTTTTACACTTTCCAATACTTTTATCTGCAGTTGTTATCTTACTAACAAATTTACCTAATACAATTATATGCGGTCATGCATATCGAAGTAAATATGCACCTTGAAAACTTGATACATTATCGAATAGATTACACAATTGTCGTCAGCTGGGCTTTAATTCAGATTGTATTTTCATGAAGTAGGTAGATAGGCTACTAGTAGGTAGTAAAGCTTATGAATGGTCCATTTATAAGTCTTATGAAAAAGTAAATAGCAGCTGGCAGTCACCATGTCATATGAAGCCGTCATCATCATCAGCCTATAGCAGTCCACTGCTGGACATAGGCCTCCCCTAATGAGCGCCATCGCGCCCTATATTCGGCTTGACGCATCCAGTCTCTGCCAGCAGCCTTTCTCAGATCGTCACTCCACTCCACCTAGCCGGAGGGCGTCCTACATTACGTTTGCCGAGTCGCAGTCACCACTCAAGAACTCGTTTACTCCAGCGGTTGTCGGTTCTTCGGCCAACCCTCTGCCACTTCAGTTTGCTAATTCTCTGAGATATGTCTATGACTTTGGTTCTCATATTAATAGGTAGTACCTACCATGATAAACTTCTCTGCTGGACTGGGAGTAAAGAAAAAACATAGAATGCATCCAGCTGCTTCTCTCCCCGAGCATGTCGTAAAGTCGACTAAGGGATAGTATCCTCCAACATGATTAGATACAATAAGCAAGTATAACTAAAGAGGGTTGACGTCAGGCAGGCGGCCGGTCATAAAACACCTTAGCCAAAACTCTTACGACCCCACATAGAGTGGGATAAGGGCAGGAAGATGATGATTTAGTACCATGATACTTACCATAACCAGACCCGGAAGGTATAAACCAAGATCAACAAAACGCTGAGTGAATACTCACTTGAAATAGTTAGCCAAATCCGAGGCCAGGATAAAGTCCCTCAGCAGCAATATGGCCCTATCATATTCCCTTCTAGGTAATGCCTCCAGGATATCACATCCTTCAGTGTTCAGGATGCACATGGCTTGAGCCAGATGGTGTCGCTCCATCACGCTGCCTTCGCTTGAATACAGCGCTGCTAGCGTCGTTTCTACAATAGAAAGAAATAAAGAAAGAAAGAAAGAAAGAAAGAAAGAAGGAAAGAAAGAAAGAAAGAAAGAAAGAAATAAATAAATTACAAGTGGAAAAGGACTAAAAATGAGGTACCTGCCTACCTACAGAAAAGAGAAAGAGAAGACAGGCAACAGCGACAAAAAGTACCTAGGTATAACTACTACTTAATCTAAAACTACAACTAATAACCATTAATTTAACCTTCTCGCGAACGAATCGGCGTTATAGTGTGGCCAAATCATCGAGCATTTAACTGAAAATTAGTTAAATGCTCGATGGGCCAAATATATTAATTCTCAGCATGTGCTACTTCCAGATTTAACTAGAAGTAGCGCTGGTTTTCGGAATTAATACAATAATATGAATGTACCTACACAATGACTCACGGTACCGATTCCGCCCCAAGAAGTCAAAAAAGTGAGTTTCGAGAAAAAAGCTTTATGTTAAATTTCATTTCTCGTTGCTAAAAAATGCACACGAAATAAAAAATATACATTTTTTTTTGTAAAACGGAAGAAAAACTTTTTGTACTGCTTACTGGGTTATATGAGTAATAAATAACGTTCTACTAAGTGGATTATTTATTTTGGTATGATTATGCTACAAAGTTAAGTAATATCCTAGGTACACATTGATCGGTATACAACAACCCATGATGTCTAATGAAATGACGTTATCTACACTAATATTATAAAGAGGAAAACTTTGTTTGTATGTTTGTTTGTTTGTACTGAATAGGCTCAAAAACTACTGGACCGATTTTAAAAATTCTTTCACCATTCGAAAGCTACATTATCCACGAGTAACATAGGCTATATTTTATTTTGGAAAAAAATAGGGTTCCGTAAGATATTTGGGTTTTTCGGACACAAGGTGTAAAAAATCAACCAGAAAAGTTACTTATTTTGCGTACGCTGCCTAAACTATAAAAGATAGAACCATAAAATGTTCTAATTAATTGTAGATCTTATAAATATCTACAAAAAAGTCCGCGACACACTATACCCATCTATGTCGAGTGAGGCACAGCAACCATTTTTTTATTTAAAAATCTTGAATTTTTTTGGACTACATTTAAACGCGTTTATTTTACTCATGCTATTAATCCTTATCAAAATAAATGATTTCATCACTAAGAACAGTTTATGGAGATAATATTTGGTCTTTGAATGATTAAAATTGGACGTTTGGTTTTTATATTATAAATGCGAAAGTTTGTGAGTTTGGATGTTTGGATGTTTGTGCCTCAATCACGCCTAAACGGCTGAACGGATCTGAACGAAACTTGGAATATACATAGTACATGTACTGGATTAACATATAGGCTATTTTTTATCCGGGTACCACGCGAGCGAAGCCGCGGGCGGCAGCTAGTACGAAATACAGTAAACGGTGTAGTACCTACTTACCACAACCCAATATTTGAAATGTACGAAATTAATCTTACGTCCTTGGATATGAAAGCTGTTGGTTGTCCCACGATGGTCCAAGTCGTGAACCAAGCCGGCCAACAGAAACATAAAACCTTGCAGTTCTCTGGGGAACAAAATGTACCTATTCGTAGAGTTAGATCTTATATTATTCTTTAGTCATGCCAAAATGCTAAATGAAACAATAGAAATGATTTATTATGAGATAGAGATAAGCTTACAGAAAAAAACCAAAACGCTTGAGAACCTTAAATTTGTCTCACTTAAATATACTCTAAGATTACCATAAATGGACTATAGACTGTCATTGAATACGTCGATACGCTGGAACTCGTGGAGGAAAGCATTCAATAAGTCCAACGGTCGCAATGTTGGCGCTAACCAGAATGGGACTCATACAATACGGTGCCTAACTTACCTGATAGATCCCGCACTAATTAGTAGATTTTTTTATAATATGATGTGAGTGATTGTGAGGTTAGCAAGATTTAAAACGTTTATAATGGTCCTAGTGATTTCAATGCATATACCTAATAGGTACTCTTGACTTTGACTAAGAAATAACAATTTAGAACAAAATTTATACTTTAAACCTTACCTGAGAGCACTGGTGGTCTAGTTACTAGTGACGCCGCCTTCCGATCCTAAGGTCGTGGGTTCAAACCCGGTCGTGTACCAATGGATTTTTCTGTGCGCAAAATTTATGTGCGCTATACCAGTACTCTCAAACGGTAAGGAAGACATCATGAGGAAACCCGCGGCTTAGTCAGCGCCGCACGTATTGACCATAATAATCTTTTCTGTGGACAAGGCCGACTAAGCTGAGAGGATGGAATAGGTGCTGGGCAAGTCTACTCCATCTTAATTCGTCGCGGGCACTACAGCGTCCCGTTTGTGAAGGTAAAAATTGCCTCCTGACGCTGTATAATAATCTACTATAGATAGTAAAAGGCCTGATTAGTAACTTATACTCACGTAAAATATCCATGCTGCATAAGTTTGTAGTTGATAAGAGATGCGTAGGCCCACTGACCGACATTGAAAGCGTGAAGCCAGCTGTGATATGGCACATCGCGGTACCCTTTCTTCACATAAAGGATGAACCGACATAACTTCTGGGCTCGGATATTGAAACTGAGACATACGTATTTAAATTTAAGTTACAACAATAAATAAATAAATAACACCTAACAGTCACATACAAGGATTCTCTGTGTCGTGCGTATCGGAAACTACGAATATCATTGGACCACAACACCTAGACCCGGAAGAAAGATTTGCAGCATGATCCAAGGATCATGCTGTGCCGACCCCACATAGAGTGGGATAAGGGCAGGAAGATTATGATGGGTCTGAGTATTGTGGTATCATGGTACTCGTAGTTTCTGATACCCACGACACATGGAATCCTAATGTGGGGTCATTTTTGATGTTATTTATAACGTTGGGTGTTATTTATTTATTTATTATATAATTTATGATCATTGATCACACAGGAAACGAAACGACCCATCTAATTATAAAGCAAAACTATAATAAGGTGTGGAACGGCCCCTCACTCGATGGCCTGATAGATAACACACAAAATCGTTCGTCCTGAAGGATACTCGGGAGGTGTAACTGGAAGTCCAGCGGAGGACTTCTGTAGGCTTATGATAATGTGTAGTTTTTGTATTCTAGGTAAAAATTTAAGTATAGTTAGCACCACGCGAGAAATCAAAGGTTGAAATCTTACATCTTATCAAATCCGAGGTCTGAAAACATTTTGATTACGTAGCAGGGTAGCTCTCTAAGTGGCAACGCACGAGGGTTGAAATGTAAGCTCGAAATGTGAGGGTGGTTGTGGAAGCCAGTGCATTCTAGCAGCTTAGATACTTCTGTGTCTCCCACCTATGAGAAATTATTGTAGTCATGGACGTGAAATGAGAATGTCTTCTTGGCGCTGGGGTAAAACCTCTTGACATTGCCAATTCATGAATAACTTTAATTTATTAGAAAAATATTTATTTTGTTACCAAAAACACACAAACATAACTACATAGGTACAAAAAGATTTATTGACAAGATATCTCAGATAAGAGATAAGAGATATAATTCCATAGTAACTTCGGACCATTTACATTTTCTAGTCTCCTCCACAGTTTAGTTTCATGGTGGTGATACGTATTCATTAATACATTTCGTTTTTGTTGCTCTATCTTATGGAAATTTGGAATTTGAACAACTTTTTTTAAAACTCTTGAAATCTGAATATACATTATTACCATTACCTACATACATAATCACACCTGTTTCCAATGGAGATTAGAGACCACGGTTATCTATTTGCTATGATCCTGACATACTTCTATCCCTTCATTCACTTTCATCACATTCTTCATGCATGCTCGTCGGTTTAGAATGGCCTTTCTCCAAAACTTCACCGATATGATCCAGATACCTACGCTTAGGTCTTCCCTTTCCAACGGCACCATTCACACACCTGAATTATACAGCAGTAGAATTGTCAAAAATACCTTCATATGATACATGACGAGCTCATTTGCCAATGCGTTCCTGATATGAGCCTCTTGTACCTTCTGATACACGACAGAGTGCGTGATGCAGACTCCGCAGTAGATACTGAAGGCAAGTGCCATCTCCTCGTCCATTCCATCAAAGTAAGGGTCAGCTATTTTGTTTATGAGCTGTCCTACTCCTATAATGCCTGTTTGTTCTCGGATTGGGAAGCAAAGGATTGTTCTGGAAGGTGAAATTTGGTGAAATTGGTGAATAGGTTTAGTTTGTAGTTCATTCACTATTTATTTATCTGTATAAAAACATCGTGAGAAAACCCGTGGCTTAGTCAGCTCCGCACGTGTTGACCATGTCTTTCCTGTGGACAAGGCCGACTAAACTGAGAGGGTAAAATAGGTATTGGGCAAGCCTACTCCATCTTAATTCGTCCCGGGCACTACAGCGTCCCGTTTGTGAAGGTAAAGTTGCCTCCTGACGCTGTATAAATCATCTACTATAGTAAAAGGCCTTAGTACCTATAGATGTATACGAAGAACAGCAGTGTGTAGGTGTATATAATAGTGCATATTAGGTACGGTGAATATGACGTAAACTTACTTGCAATCCACCCCGGGATATCCATCAATGTTGGGATCGTATGCTGGATGCTCTTTGACGTTCTTAGCATTGACCAAAGTACCAGTCTTGATAACCAGACCAGCTATTCCTATGTTTAGTGGAAACCTACGATCTACCACATTTCCATCCTGAAATCATCGAACAAAATTCGAAAACATATTGACGGCCTCGGTGGCGTGGCGGGCGTTTGCTCGGCAGAGACGCAAGAGGCCCGGGTGCGATTCCCGCTGCGGAAGAAATGTTTGCATGTTCTGCAAAGAAGCGGCGCTGGCTTTATTTATTTTAACTTCTCTGCTGGACTGGGAGTAAAGAAAAAACATATAATGCGTTCATGTCGTAAAAGTCGACTAAGGGATAGTATCCTCCCACATGATGAGATACAATAAGCAAGTATTCCCAAGGAGGGTTGACGTCAGGCAGGCGGCCGGTCATAAAACACCTTAGCCAAAACTCTTATGATCCTTGGATCATGCTGTGCCGACCCCACATAGAGTGGGATAAGGTCAGGAAGATGATGATGATGATGATTTATTAGGCAACGCCATCAAAACACAACAATCTACACTCTGTTAAGGATGTTTTACAAAAAAATAGTACTAAGTATAGTGCCTGAAACGGATGACACCACAAACGCAATAATGATACTACAATACCTTGGTCGGGGTGTGGTCCACCAGTTCCATCTTCTCCACATCCACCAACATCACAGAGCAGTGCTCCGCTTTGGTCAGCTGCTTCGCCTGGTCCATCGCTATCTGCAGCAGGGTCTCCAACGAGGCCACCTGCAATCAGAACAACGGGAAAATAGATTTAAAGAATTTTACCCTCAATTACTCAAACGCGACTCAGCACGTCTCAAGTCACGGTTTTTTGACAGTTTTTGATGAAAATCTGCCAAAAACTCGTCACTTGAGGCATGCTCAACTCTGAGATGCGTTTGAGTATTCGGGGGTTACTCATACAAACTTACTTTTAGTAATAAACTGCACAGTTTAAACTAATTATAGGAAGCAAAGGGTACAGCTAAACAAAAGGGGGGGATAGGTAGGCATAACAGAGGTTAGTGGGGGGGACATAATAAAGTCAAAGTCGGTAGGTACCTGAGCGAACAATCTCCTGGCCACTCGCAACAGTTGCTGGCATTTCTGTTTGAGGGTACATTCATAGTCAAACGAGATGGATTTTTTTAAAGTCGGCCAGGCAAATCTGCAAAAAAACAGACTATTACATACTTTCATACTTAATATTATAAATACGAAAGTAACGCCTAAACTACTGAACAGATTTTGATGAAATTTGCCAAGGAGATAGATTCCATCCCGGGGAAGGACATTGTCTCACTCTCTTTTTTTTCTCTTATACACCCGAAATCCGCTCTTTCAAAATCGGTCTAGACGCAATGGTACGTTATAACGTTAGCCTCTTAACAGTCCGATTATGGAAAGTTTTAACGGGAGACCCTAAATGACGTACCGTATTTAATTTACCTACTCAGAACCAGACCAGAAAATTCTGTCAAACAAACTATAGAAAACTGCCAAAAAAAATTACTTGACTGCTTTCTAACTTTTATAAAACATTTACCCCCGAATACTCAAACGCGACTCAGAGTTGAGCACGTCTCAACTCACGGTTTTTGACAGTTTCTGATGAAAATCTGTCAAAAATCGTCATTTGAGACGTGCTCAACTTTGAGATGCGTTTGAGTATTCGGGGGTTAGAGCTTAAATCTATAGAGTAACAATAACATACAGGAAGCATTCGTGTATGAACGCTGGCACATGGTCCTCTAGTATCTTGGGTGCGATCACGCAGACGATCACTGAAAACGGCTTGTCGTGTATCGGGAACATCACTATTCTCTTCTTGGGGTTATCTTTAGCTACGTACTGGAATTAGACACAACAGAAACTATTAAAAGCAGTCTCAGACCAAATAAAAGAAAAGACGGCGCGCCGCGAACCGGCGCCCGTGCTGTCGGAGCACTGCTGGTCTAGTAGTAAGTAGTAGGGCCCTGCCTTCCGGCTTCCAATCCTAAGGTTCAAATCCAGTCGTGCAGTGCACCAATGGAGTTTACTCTCGAACTGTGAAGGAAAACATCGTGAGGAAACCGGCGGCGTGTCGTACCTAAAAAGTTCGAAAGTTGTTGTGTCAAATGCACGAAAGGAGTCTTTGAGGCGCACTTTAAATAAGTACCTACTACACGCTGGTCACAGAACACTATTACTCCTAGACGCTGGTGGTTCGAAAAAAAACAAATGAGAAGAGTGTAATAGTAGGTACCTGATAGAAAAAAAACGGTCATGTAAATATGTATGTATGTATTCTCTATGGTGATATTTTCCTACTAGCAAGAGGGTATCCTTAAATTAACTTACTGGAGTGATGATGGCCTGGAAATCGGGCGGGAAGTTTGTCAAAAGCTCAGTGTGTTCCACAGTGTTCTTCAATATATCGCTGAATTTGTTGAACATCTACAACGAAAGGTCATAATTAACTAACGGACGACCGAAGGTAGTCATACCATTTTCATGGTGTCAAAAAGCTCTAAGTATTTTGTGTAAAAAACACAATGTTATTACCTATAGTATTCTGCCATTGGTTATCTGTTGCTTAATTATATAAACCGGGATGAGGTACCTAACATAAGTAAAGTACCAAGAGATTTATTAGGTAGAATGACATGCTTAGTTATATCTTATAATATCATAAATCAGAAAATAGAGTTGCATTCTGAATCAATGGAAGGAAATTAAGCAATATTTTATCTTTCTCTGTAAAACTCTTTTCGCGGTATGTATCCTGAAAAAATAAAAACCCGTTTCGGCTAAGAGGCAGCCAATATACCTAGCTACCATGTTGGATTTTTGATACGCTATCACATTTTTTACACTTTGGTGTGAAAAAAGTTATCTAGAGCAAACCAACGACACCTCATTTGTCAAAATCCGTCCAGCCGTTTTGGCTACTGAGGCAACCAAACGAATTTGTGAAAATAGCTATTTACAGCCGCCATATTGAATTTTTTGACAATTTATATAGTCTATGACACTCTCGTCATCCAGATGAATAAAACGACACATCATTTGGCAAAATCCGTCCAGCCGTTTGAACTACAGATTCAGCCAAAGGAATGCACATACCCACATACATACCTACATAGGTACCCTCCTTCTTCGCAGTCGAGTAAAATATAACTCAAATTCGTACACTTTTTATTGGTACCTAGTTGTGACGTCTTATTAAACATACTAGCTGCCACCCGCGGCTTCGCTCGCGTGTTGCCCGGAAATAAATAGCCTATTATTATGATAATCCAGCACACGTAGGTACTATGTATATTCAAAGTTTCATCCAAATCTGTCAGCCGTTTAGGCGTGATTGAGGCACATACATACAAACATCCTCACAAACTTTCAAATTTATAATATAGTAGGAGTATGACTATCTCGTCTATAATTACTGTATGGTATCAATAGCTTTAAGACTTTTATCAATTTAATTCGCTAGTAGGTACCTATACCTACTGTAGGTATATAGATTATGGTATAGATATAACGTTTAGATAATTCTGTCATGTTGTATTGTTCATTTAACTGATAACTGATAAACTGACGGATTTTTTAAACAGCAAATCAATACCTAAGTAGATTAAGTTATATTGATTTGCTGTTGATTCTTGGAAGAATAATTTTTTCCGAGTGTTAGATTAGGATTATATTCTCTCAGATGTATAAAGACGTAAAGTACCATCTAGGAAGCGACTGAGTATATTTTTTTTAGGAATGTTTATCAGTCATTAAAAACTTATGAACGGTGATTCATAAAAGAAAAGAAACTAACGAATATTTTCATCTTTCTTGGCAAAGAGGTGACCCCTACCGCTTCCATAGACGCCTCCATACGATCGCCGTTGACTACTACCTGCAGGACCAACTCTGATTCACATTCTTCCATCAGCTGTAAATTGAAGATTACAGTAGTAGATTACATAGTAGTTAGATGGTAGATTACATAGCATAGGTACTCGTAATAATGCCTAATGTAGGTAGGTACCTATGTCTAGCGGCTTAGTCAGCTCCACGTGTATTGCCCAACTTAGCTGAAAGATGAACAAGCGTACTTCATCTAAAATGGTCCCGAACACTACTGCAAGATGTGGGTCAAGTACAGAGCGTGTTAGTTGCACAGACATCTGATGCAGCTATCCTGCTGTACCACACTGCTTATTATGCTGATTGGGGAATTATTCGATTATCGTAGGGATACGCGGAGAGACAAAAGTCCACAAAATAAATTATAAGAAAAAAAACACTACAGCGTCCCTTTAATGTAGGCAAAAGTTGACTTTTGACGCTACATAAATCTTTTAGTTGTTGTTGACGGCGCGCGGCGTGTGGTAAACGCCTTAGGTACCTAGTTTTTTATGCCTAGAACCTTCCTATTTAGATTAAATAGAGTAGTTTAACAAAAAGAGCAATTTTATCTTACGTAAGTATTAATGTTTATCTGCAGCTGGGCACAATTATCGTCATCAAGGCTCATCACCAAATCCAATATTTTCCCTGGATCGCTGCACTGGATACTTTTGCGTCGATGTTTCTTTTGAGTAGCCATGACCTTATAACTCCTGAATCTTTGCTACATAAAATATGTAAAATTCCAGTATGAATATAAATCGAATCGAAATATTTTGTTATTTGATTTTACCGCCAAGTACGTCAAATCCTCGGTCAAATCAATCGAAGATGGTGTCACTATTGTTCTGAGGTGTCACTTTAGGGCTTTTACGCAACTGTCACTGTTACTTATGAAGCAGTCAAACTACAACTGTAAAATTAATTGTCACTGTCAGATCAGCTGATAATAGAATGATGCATTAAATTTTGTTGAATTAAATATTTAATTCAAAATTAACTAGAATAAGTGTTTTAAATGGCTGAAATACAAACACTAATCGAGATGGGCTTCTCCAAGGAGCGAGCGTAAGTATTATACGGCATATTATAAACAGACTTGGATCTAATGAGGTTATATTTGCTGCAATACTCCGGCTTTTGATTGCAGGGAGAAAGCTTTAGCAGTGACCAACTTCAAAGGCGTGGAGCCTGCTATGGAGTGGCTTTTAGCTCATGCAGAAGACTTTGGAAGCTCGTCAGGGCAGACTGTAGGGGGTGCTATTGACGCAGGCAGTTCTAGTACCACGGCGGCGCCGCCGCCGCCGGTTCCCGCGCCCGTGAGCGAAACCACATCGACAGCCGACGAAGCTCCCGAAGCTAAGTCCTTCAAATGCGATGAGTGTGGGAAGCTTTTCAAAAATCAGGAAGAGGTCGAGTTCCATGCAGCGAAGACCAATCATAGCAGCTTCTCCGAGTCCACAGAAGAGAAGAAGCCATTGACTGAGGAAGAGAAGAAGGCTCAACTTGCATTGCTGGAAGAAAGGCTCAAATTAAAGAGAAAGGAGAGAGAGGATAGGGAAAAGGTGAGCATACCAGTTCTTTCTAGAACTAAGTACCTAGTATGCATATTTTTACATAACAAGAAAGTTACATAACTTCTTAGTATAACTATGCATGCATCCTCTGATTGCCTGGTTATATAATAGGAATGTAAAATAAACTTAAAATAATGACTATATCAACACATCATGACTGGTCTCATAGTTTATTTAGAGTGGGTTAAAAGAGTTTGAAAGAAGTAAAGAGAGTTTGTTGGCAGCAGTATACCAACAGAGCTTTGAAGTCAGAATTTGTTCTGTGTCTGAGTGTTGGCAAGTGTGTTAAATGTCTACCAATATTTATTTTTTATCTACTATCAATATCTACTCATTGAAACAAATAAACCAACTATTCCACCGATCCTTCCAGGCGGAGCATCTAGAGAAGGAGCGCCTTCGCATCAAGTCTGGCAAGGACATGCAGGACGCGCGCTTAAAGCTTCAGGAACAAGAGATGCAGAAGCTGGTGGAACAACGCAGGCGGGAGAAGGTGGAAGATCAGAAGGCGAGGGAGAGGGTCCGAGCTCAGATAGAGGCTGACAAGGCTGCTAGGAAGTAAGTTTGAATAACTTTTAAACTCTGTCACTCCCAATGCTGTAGAAGGGGATATGTTCCTCTCAAAAATTATTGATCTAGCGAGTGAAGCGAACGAAAACCTCTGACAACTTAACTTATTTGGCGCTGTATTATATTTGTGGATATGTTTGTTGGAGCATAACTTGCAAACCGTTCATCCAATCCGAATGAAACTTTGTAGGTCAATAGATTGTACTATGAAAATTTGCTGGGAAGCATTATGAACTTAATCTGTGAAGGGATTGTTAAGATATTGGTAAAAAAAAATAAAGTTTTACTAATATGTCGAGTGGAGTACCATATTAACGGGCTTTATTTGCATATTTCAAAACAGTTTTTGTTTTTATCTTAGGGTTAATAGTTTTTAAAATAGAAAGAAAAAGGTAAGTAATTTTTAGAAAACCACTTTTAACCTGAGCTCTCTTTTGCTAAGAGTTTTGATGTCTTTGAAGTTCAAGTTAGACTGGATTAGCTAGATAGCGGTATAACAAGTTAGAGTCGAACATAAGATCTTGATTTTGTACTGTAATCAAGACATTATAATCTACTTCTTATAGAATAGACAAAGGTTGCCTGGAAGAGATCGCTCTTAGCGATAAGGCAGGTATTACGCATGAATTTATTAAGTGCCTATTATGTTTTATTCTAATTTTCGTTGATGTTTCTATTGTATTTTTACAATAACGTTATAGTATTGTATTGTATATTGAATAACTAGCTGCCGCCTTCGGCTTCGCTCGCATGGTACCCGAATAAAAAAAAAACATATGTTAATCCAGCATATGTACTATAAATATTCCAAGTTTCAATCAAATCCGTTTATAATATTAGTAGGATAGTAGGATTATTATTCTCCGACGTTCTCGATCGTGCATGGCGTGGCGAGCAAGTGCCCGGTGCCATTTCCGCCACATATAAATAAATATTAAATATTTGTGGACATTTCACACAGTGCCATCTAGCCCCAAACTAAGCAAAGCTTGTACTATGGGCACCAGATGGCTGATACAATACTTATGTCTTTTTTTTGTAAATACATACTTATAATACATAATACTACAACACCCAGACCCGGAAGAAATATTTGCAGAACATACAAACATTTCTCCCGTAGCGGGAATCGAAACCGCGCCTCTTGCGGCACAGCCGAGCACTCGCCCGCCACGCCACCGATGTCGTCATAAATGTTTGCATTCTCTACAAGTGTAGTTTTTTTCAGGCTGGCGCAGTCAGGCCAGGCGCCGCCCCCCGCGCCCGCGCCCGCCCCCGCGCCCGCCCCCGTCCCCACCGCGGCCCCCTCACCGAAGGCGTCTTATTCGAAGGCGCGGATACAGATGCGCATGCCGGATGGAAACTCACTCACGCACTCTTTCGGCGCGAAGGAGCAACTCTCCGCTGTCAGGTGAGACTGACTACACAAAACATACATACATACATACATACATACATACATAAAATCACGCCTGTTTCCCATAGGGGTAGGCAGAGATCACGGATCGCCATTTGCTACGATCCAGACATACTTCTTTTGCTTCCTTCACTCTCATTACATTCCTCATGCATGCTCGTCGGTTTAGGGTACTCTTGACCTGGCCCTTTTCCAAAACGTCGTTGATTTGATCCAGGTACGTGCGCCGAGGTCTTCCCCTTCCAACGGTACCATTCACACTCGCCTCATATACCTGTTTCGTTAATCTTCTTTCATTCATCCTCTCTACATGACCGAACCATCTTAACATACCTTTCTCAATCCTCATCACTACATCTTCTTTCACTCCACATCGCTCTCTTATCACGCTGTTTCGCATTCTACGCAACTACAAACTACACAAAACTTGTGTTCTAATTCTAATTAATGTTAGGGGAACAAAGATCTGCACTGACGTCCCGCGGTGGGGTGTATTGTGCATTATCCCCCTGCTAACGTGTGTCTATCTGACAGTCTCGGTGTCGTGGCGGGCGATTGCTCGGCAGTGACGCAAGAGGCGCAGGTTCGATTCCCGCTGTGGAAGAAATGTTTACATGATCTATAAATATTTCTTCCGGGTCTGGGTATATAAGTAAAAAAGCAAAAAAAAGTATAGTATATTAGGCATCTGGTTCCCATAATATAAGCTTTGCTTAGTTTGGGGCTAGATGGTGCTGTGTGATAATCATATTTATTTAACTATTTGGGTGTTGTGGTAGCATGGTACTCGTAGTTTCTGATACTATGAGTCAGTGATGGAATATTAAACTAAACTAAAGCCTTTTACCATCTATAGTAGATGATTTATACAGCGTCAGGAGGCAACTTTTACCTTCAGAAACGGGATGCTGTAGTGCCCGGGACGAATTAAGATGGAGTAGGCTTGCCCAATAGAATGGAATAGTATGGACACTGAAAATATACCTAAACTAGGGTGCATGTCCACATTCCGCAAGCAGGGTGGGTGTCGGTCTTGTCGTTTCGTCAGTAGGTGAGGTCCCTGATGAGGAGCAGTTTTCGAAGATTTCGGATTTTTCCCCTACTCGAATCGACTTTCTGAACACTTCCCCCGTACATCATTTTGACCCATCTCGTCTCCTTCTGGGAGAACAATGATGTCAGTGAGTGAGTGAGTCAGTGGGTTTGCAGCTATATATATATACCTAAATATTTGATGTTTTTAAATGTTATATCTCCGTAATTTTTGGAAAAAATTGGATGAAATCCACATACAAGGAATTGGAAGAAAATAAAAATATCAATGAACTGCTGTTGCTGTCTGTAATATAAAAAATATTTATTATTTCAGAGTGTACATTCAGATGAATGCTGAAGAATTTGCTGGCATTGATTTCAAGATGATGACTACATTCCCCAAAAAGATCTTCACTATTGAGGATTTCGAAAAACCTTTGGAAGAATTGGGTAAGTTGAGTTATTCATGAATTAATTCATCACCTAGTAGTTTCTTACGCGTTTTACCTTCAGGTAGGGTTTCTACCCTGAGAGCCATAGAGCAAACTGTGCAGTATCATGAGCAGTGTCAAGTGATACTGCTAGACTAGAACCCGAATGAAAGATTTGATAATGAGCAGGTCATATCTATCAGGTATGACCTGCAGAATGCTGTTGGTGCTGCTCTGTAGTCTGTTGAGCAGTGAGGCTGTTCTCTTGCGGATGGTGGCATGAAAACCATCAACTCTTGCCTCCGCGAAGATGGTAGATGCACAGAAGCGCGGGAGCCCCATATATATAAATAAATATTTCAGGACATTTCACACAGCGCCATCTAGCCCCAAACTAAGCAAAGCTTGTACTATGGGAATCAGATGGCTGATAGAATACTTAAATATTTACTTATAATATTTACTTATAATACATAAATACTACAACACCCAGACCCGGAAGAAATATTTGCAGAAAATACAAACATTTCTCCCGTAGCGGGAATCGAACCCGCGCCTCTTTCGTCTCAGCCGAGCACTCGCCCGCCACGCCACCGAGGTCGTCATTGCTTTAGGTTTTTAACTAATTTCCCTATAAGTCTTATTTCGTTTCACAAAGATTTAAAAATTGGGCTCTCAATCCAGATTCATGATTGACCCTATCAACTGGTGCCATAAAAGTAGAGAATGCTTTTTTTCGGATATAAGTCAGTTCGATTCCCGGATGTGTTAAACGTTTTTTTTTTTAAATGTTTCAATGCAATTTTGCTCATTCTTTATATAAAGGAATCTTTCCTTAAAGTAAAATTTGCTATCTTCAGTATTTAGAGTATTTTTGCTCCAGGTGGCATTATAACAATCCATCCTGTATGTTGCCTCCTGACGCTGTATAAATCATCTATTATACAACGTGTAACATAATGTCCCTATAAGCCCGAAACGGGGGTGTTCTATACGTCATTGCGAACAACGTTTGTTCAACGACTTTTAAAATTTCAAAGGTTTTCATTCATGAAATGTCTCTTAAACTTTGCTCCAATACGTAACTTGACACAACATGAGGCATCCCTATTTACAGCTGTTTTTTGACCTTTAAGTGTGAACTCTAGATGAAACAGGTAACAGAACAGACACCATTAGTAAAATGCCTACCTACTTACCTAATAACGAGGTGGCTTAATAAGTAATTTCTATTTTTTTTTTGAAGGCCTAGTGGTACCTTGGTATTTATTGGTAATTAAAATGTAAGGTCACATCACGACTAAAATCCCTAGGCACCGTAAACATCCTTTCAGATCTCTTTGTTAAGTACTTACCTAGTATAGGAGATAGGTACCTTACCTACTCAATTTTGTACCTACCTACTCGGATCTTAAAAGTATCCTCAGTGGGTGCCAAGGAGTATGAGAGGATGTCTACCGTGCCTGAGGATAAAGCCGTGATACCTACTCAATTTTGTACCTACCTACTCGGGCCTTAAAAGCATCTTGAGTAGGTAACAAGAAGTATGAGAAGAGGTCTACCGTGCCTGAGGATAAAGCCGTGACCCTATTCCACTTTAGTTTTTCCAACGATGTATTATTCCAATATTCATTGGAGCATTTTTCAATGCAATTTTGTACCTACCTACTTGGGCACTAAAGTCAAAGGTTGTGACTTATCTGTCTTACTAATCTTCATTTTCATCGTGAACAGCCTATTTGTCATTGGTTGCATTGAAACAACAACAACAACTAGTGGGATGGCACCTCGCCCTAATTGGCTGTCGGTGCCTTTGCTAAATTCAAAATCCGCAACCGTCAACCGACACCGCACCGCAAGCGTTTGTTTAATAAAATCAAATTGGTTCCGTAGGTTTATTTGTTTTTTACTTTTCTTGATTGAACTACGTAATTGTTGGTAGGTTATTATGTAAGTAGGTAGGTACCTAGTAGCAAATGGGGATGGAGCACATGGTAGCATATTGGTATGAACCCCGCCTTCCCATCCTTAAGTCGTGAGTTCGAATCTATGGATTTTTCGATTCGAAATTTATGTGTGCAATATCAATGCTCTCAAACGGTGAAGGAAAACCTCGTGAGGAAACCAGGCATGTCATAGACGTGTGTCAAAGTGTACGAAAGGAACCTTCAAGGTGCACTCTAATCCTTCCACCACACTGGTTCAAAAGAGCTAGCGACACGGACACGACGACAGTAGTAGTAGTAGATGTATGGTGAAGTTTTTTTCCTTTTTTTCCCAATCGGTATTTAGTGGGTTACCCCAGACAAGGAACCCTAAAAATTCGGCTTTCGGCAATAGGTACCTACTTTTGGTCGCAAAACAGATCGGTTTTTATCAGTCGCAATTAGCATTCGTTCCTTGCAACAACTGCAACAAGCAATCTCTCGGTTCGCGTAACTAATTAACGATATGATGTCGGCTTTGTACTCAAACAGTGAGTATTATGATATGGTGTTGTGTGTGTGTGTTGGAGCAGCACCAAATAATTAATAGCTTAGTAGCGGCGCGTCAGCTCTACAGAGAGCGTTATCCAGGGCGGCCATTGCCATCTTACGGGCTATTTTCTGGGATTGGTGAACCGTCTTCTCTCGACGGGATCTTTCCACCGGCGCACCAGTGAGGGAAGACCGGGAATTCGGTGGTGTGTTGTACCTACTTCCCTTTGATGGATACCGAGTACCTACTGTGTGTGTCAACAGTGATAAAATTCAGTGATAGGTACCTAACCTATCACCCTACCTAGTAGGTACCCCATTAGTACCTAGCTTACTAATAAAAAATGACAAAAATAATTTTGTGATTGTGAATGTGAATGTGTACCAGTAATACCAACCTAGGTACCTACATACCTACCTAATACCTACCATGTCAATTAGCCGTGTTCCGAGCCAACCAAGAAGAAGGGAGAAAAGGTATAACTTAACTTTTCCTGTACCTAGGTCCTTAGGTAACTACCTAGGTAGATGTAGGTAGGTAGTTGTTTTTTTATGTGTGAAAGATATCGTGATTTTAATCTTCGACTTTAATTTCTACGTAGAATTAAAAAAAATTGCAAATTCTTACGAAAACTTTGGTGATTACACCTAGGTACTTTTTGAAACTTGCCGCGCGTTCAATTGTCTGCGTATGTGTGGGTCCGACGCGATAGGAGGGTGCGCGTGTGTTTGTTACCTACGCAAATGGTAAACAAACACATAGGGTTGTCACAAATTTCTCATGAAATAATTTGTTTTTAATTGTATTGGAATTTCAAATATGATGTATTGAACTTTTGCACACGTCAATGTATTCAAGTGCTCGGTGTGAATACATCCCTTTCGGGCTTATAGGGACATTATGTTACACGTTGTATATGGTAAAGGTCTTAGCCCACTATAACTATGTATATATTTTGCTACCCAGGTCTGGTGCCGTCAGCAGTGATCATAATCTCAAGAGGAACCGTATCGTAAAATGAAGCTAGGTGATTCACGAATTATTGATAAGAACTAGGGCCCTGTTTCTTTAGTTATAATATAAAAAATGGTAAGTTTTCACTTTATTCCGATTATGCCTTGTAGTAAGAGGTAAACAAATAAATCGAAATCACTGCGCGCGAGGGGTAGAATTTGACAGTTTATTTGTTTACTGTTTTGGAAAAGGATTGAAAAATCTAAGTATCTACCCATTTCACATGTAGTGTTCAGTACAATATATACTTGATATCTTGTTCGGAGCACTGCATGTGAAATGGCAGCTTGAAATGTAAACAATGCAATATAACATAATTTCAGATTACGGGGGCAGATACAATGTACCTACAGTTGATGCGATAATTTTCGAGAGCACTGGTGGTAGTGACCCCGTCTTCCGATCCTAAGGTTGTGGGTTCAAATCCAGTCGTATACGAATGTATTTTTCTGTGAGAAAAATTTATGTGCGCTATACCAGCACTCTCAAACGGCGAAGAAAAACATCGTGAGGAAACCCGCGGCTTAGTCAGCTCCAGACATATTGACCATGTCTTTCCTATGGACAAGGCCGACTAAGCTGAGTGGATGGAATAGGTGCTGGGCAAGCCTTGCTCCATCTTAATTCGTCCCAGGCACACAGCCAGCGTCCCGTTTGTGAAGGTAAAAGTTGCTTCCTGACGCTGTATAAATCATCTACTATAGATGGTAAAAGGCCTTAGTTTTTTTTGGTGACTGGTAAAATACTCTTAGTGTCTTGTAATGTATGCGAAACAGGGCCCTTTTACGTTATTTGTAAAAGTGGGTGTGACGCTGAAGTAATTTGCTATGAGTGAGAAATAAAGTCTGTCGTCGTTACGATTTCATATTATTTAAAAGAGTTCGAAAACGTGTCAAGTCCACGGAAGGAGCCTTTGAGCCGCACTTTGATCCTTTCAGCACACTGGTTCGAAAGAACTTTTACGACTGCATTGACCATGTCTGAGATGCAAGAGGCACGGGTTCGATTCCCGCTGCGGAAGAGATGTTTGCATGTTCTGCAAATATTTCTCTCTAATATAACTGGTAGTTTCTGATACCCACGACACAGGGAATCCTAGTATCCCAGGACAATGTGACTTTTGAGTGATATTTATTTAATTACTAATTACTAGTAGTACAACTGTAATTGTTGAGTTCAATTTAAAGCATGATGTAATTGAAGGAACACAGATTTAAGACCTTTTAACTTTTATTCCTTATTTGCCCTGTGATTTCCCTGTTGGATGTCCTATATTAATAAATAAAGATGACATCTCTGCTGATGCATACGTACTTAGGTTGTATGTAGCTTGACCATAACTAAGTACCTACTTCATGGGTGTTTAGATTACCTTAAGTTGAATTATGGTAACTAGACAATGTTCAGAACGAGCGATAAGCAAATAATTTATCGCCATATTTTACGCGTGAGTACCAATTCATTTATTATACATATTATTCTAATTTTTAATATTTTTTTATGAAAGACATTTGAGTACTTGCTACTTAGGTAAAGTACCTATAAGTAATTAGGTAAAGTATCTATTGTCATTATAGAGATTGTCATAGCAGTGAAAGTGGGCCCTGAATTTAGTACATTAAAATAAAATATCTAATACTAGCAGTCCGCTCCGGCTTCGCACGGGTATTTAACAAATTAGGATTTTTTAGGTAATTTTTTTACATCTCGGGTTACATTATTGGAATTTAGGTAAGGATCTCTAATTTTTTTGAAAATAATTTATAGCCTATGTTATTCCGTAATAATGTATCTATCTACTGGTGAAAGATTTTTTTAAATCGGTTCAGTAGTTTCGGAGCCTATTCGTTACAAACAAAAAAATATTTCCTCTTTATAATATTAGTGTAGACTAAATATGGAGTCGTCTTGTTCTCAAAAATAATGAATCTTTGGTTCGACATTTTCTATTTAGAAATAAAAGATACCCGTTGAGTTACAGTTATTCGTGACAACACCATCGAAGTCCGGGCCATACTTCTTCGCACAGTCCATTATTTCAAGTTGCCTTGAAAAACAAATGCGTATTTCAAACAAATACTGCTTTCCTACAAAGTTTTTGCAAGTTATCTCTGGGTTCACCCCCAGTTTATTGTAAACGGCGTTGTGTATCTCATTGGCCGTGTACGTTCTAGTATCAGTAGGGACTATGTTAGCGTCGGATAGGATAGTAGTCATGGAGTATTTCTGAAGCCAATCCAGCCCGGCAGAGAAGTATTTGATTTGAGAGTTTAAGGGTTCTATTGTAGCTCCGCAAGTGCCGTGCTTGTTCCATTCGTGGGCCCAAAAACTATGGCTTGGCTCGTCTGTAAAAGGAAATTTGAGCATATTAACTCAGTTAAACAGTTGTCTGTAATAGATAAGATGTGATGTTAAGTATACAAATCTTTGAAAATCATATACCTACCTATTACTTAGTGACCTACAAATGTTTTTGAGATCTAAGAAAAAGCATAGAATGCGTCCAGCTGCTTCTCTCCCCGAGCATGTCGTAAAAGTCGACTAAGGGATAGTATCCTCTCCAACATGATGGGATACAATCAAGTATTCCCAAGGAGGGTTGATGTCAGGCAGGCGGCCGGTCATAAAACACCTTAGCCAAAACTTTTACAGCATGATCCAAGGATCATGCTGTGCCGACACCACATAGAGTGGGATAAGGGCAGGAAGATGATGATGAAATGTTTTTGAGATCTGTATATTTTTTATGTTAGGTATGCTGTGCTTCCCATTTTCAATCTACCGTAAAAAGTAACTTCGAAAACTAAAAAAATCACACAAGAAAACACACACAGGTATAAAACAAGAAAATATTATGATCTGAAATTGTTATGTTGTCAGGGATATCCGTGGTCAGGTCACGTTCTTTAATGATGGAACGTATAAAAGTTTGTATTGCGCAAATAATTATTATTGAATTTTGTGAAATTTTGGCAATATTTTTTATTGGATAATAAATAAGATGCTAAATATGATTGGGCAGTTTATATATTTATTAGATTTTACTACGCATTTTAAAGTTTACTTTTAAAATCATGGAACAGTTGCGTTCTCAAGCTTCCAGTTCTCAGCTGTCAACAGCAAAAAAGGATCTTGGGCTAATAAACACATTCGTCCAAGTTCCAATCCTTTTTTTTACAGCATTGGACGGAGTTTCTGTTACTGTAAAAGCCCGTGTATTGGTTAATCTTGGTTTTAGGTTTTCCAGTAAATATTAGGATTTACCGTAGTTCGGGCTTTTAGTTTTACAGTAACATTTCTTTTGACAAGGGTGCTCTATCTCGATAGTAAGTACCTAGCTACCTACATGTAAAAAGTAGTAGGTAGTTACATGAAAATATGTAAATCCGGCGAATTTTGTGTAGGTACTATATCACCGTGAAAATTGTAAATACCGTTAGATTATAATCTAGCTCGCGAGATTGTAGACTGTCGAAAGATGTGAACCGTAACATACCTACTGCTTACAATTTAACTGCTTTAAACTGGCGCTTCGGCGGACGCTGCTGCCTTGGCATGCTCGCTCTGCTCGCTCGCCTAAAGCGTAGTTTTTCACTGACTAACCTAACATAACTATCGATCTAAGCAGATGTTCGAAGGTTTACAATCTCGCGAGATTATAATCTAACGCTGTTCATAATTTTACTGTGACTTAAAGTTACACTTTAAGGGGTTAAGATCACTAGAACGCTGACCCTATATCTACCTAAATTAAACGATTCGTCACACAGATAAGCTTATATAGAGCAATACAAAATCTGCGTCAATTGCAGAATGTTACTCTGTTCTATTTCTTTCTATCTGAAACTGATTAAACATTAAATAGCTGTTATATTTCAACTAAGGAAATAAAAAAAATTGCTTTACCTTTTATCAAATTAATCCATCTTTGCTCCAACTCTGACGCCAGTGGTTTCACTTCCTCAAGATCAAAAGACCACGTCTGGTTGCAGAAGTCCGGACCTTTCTTCCCCATTAAAGTCGGCCATAACCCATGTATAGTCCAAGCACGTTCACGAGGAAAGTTACATGTGCTTGTAAAATTCGCGTGTATCAGATCTTTGCACACTGATTCTGGCCAGGCTTGAGTGAACACTATGTAGTCCCAATCTTCAGCGTCGAAATTGCTTGCGCTATTGACAAGATGCACAATTTCAAGGAAGAACTTAACGACTGAACTCTTCATAGGTCTTCAGGAGTCTTTGTCTAAACTATTTTTATAAAGAAAAAGTTTGTTAAGTCACAAAACGACTGAACCGATTTTGAAAGTTATTTAACTGATTATTGACTATTAAAGCAGCACTGTCATAAAATGGGGTGTCAAATTTCATCACGCGAGCGAAACCACGCGAGTAAACTATTTAATAATAATTAAAATTTGTAACTCACCTTGTTACGATCAGAAACAGAAGAATACTAATACCGCGCATGGCTGCGCTCGATAAGTAGACTTGGTGCCAAATGAATTTAAAACATTGTAATCCTTACACTTATTAGTATTTTATTTCTTAGCTGGAGACCGCGTCTTTTAGCGTTGGTTGGTACAATTATTTCTGTCTCAGTTACCTATATTTGTGTGCTATCTTTACCTATGTATACATAATGTACTTACCTACATAAAATAAACTAACTTATCGATGTCTGTACATGGAAGATATTTGAAAAAAGCTATTATTAGGATTAATGATATGCCCAACAGTGGGTAAAGACGGGCTGTGGATGATGATGATGATGATGGTAGCATAATGGTCAAAGGAATGCATGAAAGCATACTAATTTGCCAGTTCTAAAATTCTATAAGTAAAATATAATCTAAAAACCTGTAAGTAACCAGATTTAAATGACGCATTAAATAAACCTCCGCTGACGTAGGTATTTATAATTTTTAAATACGTCAACTATATTAATTAGGTAGGTAAGTAGGTATATAAAGGCCGGCAATGTTGGACGAATAAACGTCCGAGCTGGTAACGCACTTGCAGCTCCTCTGATTTCGCAGGTGTCCGTGGGCGGCGGTAATTTACCATCAGGTGAACCACTTGCTCCCTTTTCCATAAAAAAACCTACTTTTGACAGATTTTGACAATGCCACAAGGAGCTTTATAAACATAGTACTTAAGTAGATAGGAAACGAAGCGAAATCAATCAGTTAGCTTGATATTTTCACGCGAACTTATTGCAATGCCGTAATTTTTTTGCTTTAGTACCTAAGCGGTGGTGTGGATGGACAAAGCCCCCACGTAACACCGCATAGGACGTCTTGTATTGTAACCAAAACTATATAATGGAAGAGAAACACCATAGAAGCGAAAGTGGTATCTAACAGAACGGAGCCGGAGAATAAATCTTCCTTACTCGGATACTTACCGCTCAGTCCCTCCAATTTTCTATTCTGCTCCGACCTTCAACAAAGCACAGGGATAGACGACACATCGCGGCCGGCCGGCTGTTGACTTTTCCACCAGCTGCTTCAGCAACAAGCTGTACCTATGTAGCTCTATCAGAGCGAGCGGTGCCAGAAATATTTAATTCATGCTCCAGGCAACAAATTACAAATAACACTTTGCTCACAGAAGCGTTATAAATGGCGTCACGAGCGAAGTCACGGGTAAAGCTAGTACATAATCACTACGTATAAACACGTGTCGTATATTTCTAAACAGGTTCATCTTCCTATTTAGAAGTCAATTTGTTGTCTGTGTGTATTAATTGTATCTTATCTGCTCCATTATACACCGTAAGTAAACAGATAGGTAAGTGTTTTCATATCCCGACCCCTGAGAAGTAGCTGCCTACTAGCCAGCCGAGCCGAGCATTCGTTAAAAACGCCTGATTACCTAATATAACAACTTTCGCACAGTTTTAGATTACATGATTCTAGAAGGGGAAAACCTAGTGGGAAATATCAGAAAAAAACATTGCTATTCAACACGTAGTATATTTAAACTAATATTTAAATAAAGATTGCGGAGTTGAAAAAAAAATTCCGTCTGAATTACAGTTACTGACAAAGGTATAACCGTTAAAAAATCGAACATATTGCTGAACTTTGCAATCAATCAGTTCGAATGATTTGGAAAAACATATTCTCAACTCCCACAAATACTGTGTTCCTTTGTAGTGTAGACAATTTATATCTAGCTCGACCCCTAGCTTACTTTTCACTGCATTGTAGAAGTCATTTTGAGAGTAAGTCTTAGTATCAGATGGTAGAATGTTAACTTCTGATAGTATGGGGCTCATTTGGTACTTTTGAAGCCATTGCAGACCTTGTGAGAAGTACTTGATTTGAGCGTTAAGAGGTTCTATGGAAGCTGCGCAGGTCCCATGTTTGTCCCATTCGTGGGCCCAAAAGCTATAAGTAGAAGTCCCTGAAATAAAAATTAAGTTTAGTTTTAAGTCTTGAATGAAAAGTATAAATACCAATAAAACATTTTAATATAAAAAATGCTGCCGAGTCTCTGTAAAAAAATATTCTGAGAACACATGGGGTGTTAGTAATGCCCGGTTCGAATATGCTACTAACGAATCAAGGGATCGTTCATAATTACCATAGCAAATTACGTACTTATGTCACGTTTTACTTTGCTACGGTAATGATGATCGGTCCTTCTTCTGTAGTAGAATATTAGAACTGAAGACTCTGCCTAAATATGTTTTTATTTGGTTAAAGTGCCACATGCATTCTCCGGATAAAAGCAAAATGTGGATCTGAAATGAAACTCCTTATGTACTATCGATAGTTACCTAGGTACTGTTTTGCGAAATTTGATTGCTTTCACCAAACGAAACTTTATAGTTCGTAACTTGTATGTGACGCGCCTCGTCGCGTTTTTGATATCGTAACGAGCCCGCGTTACTTATTTTTGGTCATAGCGAATAAGGCCCCTGATGTTGTAGGTCGCTGTCTCTGTTATCTCGATCTCGCCGAAAGGGACGGCAACATTTTCAAGTTTGTTATAAACTAAGGCCTTTTACCTTTACCTACCATGGTAGATGATTTATACAACGTCAGGAGGCAACTTTTACCTTCACAAACGGGACTCTGCCGTAGTGCCTGGGACGAATTAAGATGGGCTTGCGCAGCACCTATTCCATTCTCTCAGCTTAGTCTGCCTTGTCCATAGGAAAGACATGGTCAATACGTGCGGAGCTAACAAGCCGCGGGTTTCCTCACTATGTTTTCCTTCACTGTTTGAGAGTACTGGTAGGTACGCACATAAATTTTTCGCACAGTAAAATCCATTGGTACACGACCGGGTTTGAACCCACGACATTAGGATCGGAAGGCGGGGTCACTACCAACTAGACCACCAGTGCTTTCAAGGTTTGTCATACCTACAGGAAACAGACACCAATAATGTCGCGGTAACGAAGTTGATTTGCTGTTTTATTTAAGGTCGCGGTCATAATTTGGTCACATTAGTAAAACTTGATTGCTAAAGCTAATTATTTATAAGTCTCACCATCTTCAACATTCATCCAGCCTTGGTTTAACTCTGACTCTATAGGCTTAATTTCCTTAGGGTCGAAGGGCCAGGTCATATTGCAAAACGCTGGTCCGGAAGACCCTGATGTTGAAGGCCAGATGCCATGGATACTGAACGCGTCTTTTGTTTTCGGAAAGGTGCAGGTGCGAGAAGCGTTTAGTTCCTTCCATACCCTGCACACCGTGACCGGCCAGGCCTGACTGAACATCAGGTAGTTCCAATCATGATCCGCCGTGGTAGACCTGAAACTAGCAGGAAAAGACGAAAAGTTGCCAAGATCAAATGGTTCGTAATCCAGTTTAGATGGAAAGAAAAAATCGGATCAGAGGCACACAATACTTATTCTATTGTCAATAAAATGTAATAATATTCACCTTATTATACACAGCAAGAGCGCAATTGAACTACGCATGACGTGTGCTCTCTTAGCCGGCTCAATAACAAATGAACAATGCATACAGTAAATTCATAAAGTTCAGACAGACCTAATAATGTTTAGATATTATACGAGTACTTGTAAAAATATTCTTATATTCTGTCATAAAAATAAAACCTGGTATGTGAAGGTAAACTGATATTCTCAAATACTTTCCCTGAGAGCCCTTTATTCTACACTGGCATTGTTGTCATTGCAAATTCTAAACGAAACTTAACTATGTTAACTATGTTGTATTGTATTTTCCTGTAATGAGTTGTGAGTGAATAAAACAAAATATTATGTTTTACAAAGATTTAATTTTATGAAAACATAACATTTCTAACTAAACCATTTTTCATTGTAAATCCTTACAAGTTTATTTATGACTGGCAAAATGGACTGGCACATAGATAATTTATCTACATTTTCCTAAAGCCATATTCTAAATCTAGGGTCCCATATCCTAGACAAAATTATCTCTGATATATTTCGATCCATGAGACCAAAATGTTTAATTTATAATTTAGTAAATCAATACAATTATTTAGTAAGTAAATGTTGAGCTCAGTATTGAATTTCACAGATGGAAAATCTAAAGTCTGGATTATGCATTGCATCCTCAGACCAAATAAAAAGAAAAGACACCGCGCCGCTAACAACAAAAGTCACCTTTTTTATGGTGATTTTTAAAGTGGTTTTAAGGTTTTGTGTTCCAACTAACCTAAAATTCATAGTATAATAATTAAGAAACGATGTTATTTGAAGTACTTATAAGTGAAAAGTGATTCCGTGATACTTTTTATGTGATTCGCTGCTGTTTTTACAAGCTTTCACTACACAGGGAGGTTTAATTCTATTTTTAAATTTTAAGTTTACTAGACGATGATTCGAGAGCGATCAGCATGGTTTTAGTGTAGGTGTGTGCGTGAGCATGTATGTTTACTTGCAGGAGCACGGTTTTGTGTGGCTTCACTTTTGTTGTGCGCGGCGCGGCATCTTTTATTTTTATTTGGTCTGAGATTGCATCTTACACTTCTACAAAGTAAACCACTGAAGCCAAGTGGTGAGTTTGTAAAGCTGAACCAACTTCCTATTTGGAGGTTTCACAGATTCTGTGTAAACAATATCCTGAGTGTTGCAGTTGCTGATGAACTCCAAATCACTATTAAAGTAACTTTCAAGATGCTTCTTAGCTTTACAATCAATAATTTCAAGTGCTTTGGAAAAACAAAGCCTTATTTCCCATAAATACTGGATCCCTTTGTCTCTTTTGCAGTATATTTCAGGGTCTGCCCCGAGCTTGCTCCTAATAGCATGATAGATGTCATTTTGTGAATATGTTTTGGCATCAGAGGGTACAATATTGGCCTCTGATAGAACAGTGGTCATTGTGTAGTTTTGAAGCCATTTCAGGCCTTGGGAGAAATATTTTATTTGAGAGTTTAAGGGTTCTATCTGCGCTGCACAGGTGCCATGTTTGTTCCACTCGTGGGACCACAGGTCGTAGATGGGGGTCCCTGTAATTGAGAAAAGTTACCATTCAGCTGATGACTTTGACAGTTGATATACTTATTTTTTAGAAACATAAGCTGTCGCCTCTTCTGGTTAATTACTTGTATAATGGTTTGAGCTGTGTAACAAACATTCTTACAGTATACATTAAGAAATGTTCACATACCTTTTTCAATATTTATCCAACTCTGCTCCAACTCAGATTCAATCGGCTTGACTTCTTCAGGGTCAAAAAGCCATGTTCGGTTGCAGAACGCTGGCCCCATGGACCCGGGCACTGAGGGCCAGATGCCGTGGACGGTCCACGCATCCCGGTTCTGTGGCAAAGCACAGGAGTGGGCAGGGTTTGATTCAGACCACACTCTACAAACCGCGGCTGGCCAGTGTTGAGTGTAGATCAGGAAATCCCAGTTTTGAGCAGCTTCGTTGTACTCCAGTCTGGAATTAAAATGATCAATCAGTATATTTATAACCTCGGAACCGTCAGCATAATCACAAAAGCACAATGGTTACCTGGAAACAAACAATAACAGAAGTATGTTCAGCCTCCACATGTTGTACGTTGAAGTTTTCTCAATGCCAAATCCCCTCCTTGTCTGTTTACGTGTTACATTTACATTACTGGTATAACAAAATAGTCTCACGACGGACGGAATTTATAATTTTTGCAGAGTTTGTACTTTTTACCGTAATCAAACAGCAGGTCAGCCACTTCGAGCACTTCAGCCAGCCTAGCTCAGTTACTGTCACTGTCATTTTCTACACTACTTGTCACGTTACACGTCAGCGCTATGTCAGCTGTCAGACAACATTAGCTTTTATCTCTTTCTTGCGTTATCTAATGCGTTAATCAGAGCAAGATGCAATTATGTAACATGCCAAATATACTGTGTGTAGTCTAACTTGAGTTGGAATATTTGAGTTGAGTCTATCTATTACTAAATTCTAGTGACAGAGGGCGCAATCAAATACAAGAACTCTAGATAGGTACTCGGAACAATTTATTCTTCCAAGACTAGATCTGATGATTATCGAGGTGGCTTGAAAATTAGAGTAGAACTAGCTTCCACCGCAGTTTTTGGGCCTGAGTTTAAATTTTACTCCAGATCAGGAAATACATTTATTCCGATTTATTTATTCATTCAAATCTGTGCAGCCGTTACGCTGTTATTACGCCGTCCTCACATAATGATACCTAGTAGGATGTCATCATCACCCTCAGCCTATATCAGTCCGCTGCAGGGCACAAGCCTCCCCTAATGAGCGCAATCGCACCCTATCTTCGACTTGACGTTTCAAGTCTGCCAGCAAGCAACCTTTGGCAAACGTCATCCACCTAACCGGAAGGCGTCCTACATTACGTTTACCGAGAAGGATGTAGGTTAGGTACCTACGTAGGTACAATAGATACGTGTTACATACCTACTTAGATACAAGGAACTACAAGTCATTCTCGAACTATGAATAGCTCTAAGTACCTGTCTAATATTACAGTCGCCTGCATTAATAGGTATGTGTGTAGTCCGTGTTATTTAAAATAAACCGCAGGGCAAATGAGAAAAAATATGGTGTCGCTTCAAAGTAGGTAGGTATTTGCCTATTATTTAAGATAGTTTAATTATTATTTTTCGTAAAAAAATACCATTACCTACTCCTAAATAATAAATGGAGAATAATAATGATTGTGCCTTTCGATCAATTTGATCGAAGTTTGCCCAAAACAGTATTCACGCACAAACTTTTTCCTATCATTTTACCTAACGCGAACTATTACTATGTACCTATCTTGGTAATACTTATACCTACTGACCTAATTTACCTTTGCGTAAAGATCCTGCCTGCTAGGGACTTTAATAATAGTAAAATCTCGATAATACCTGCGCAAAAACTCACAGCAAGAAAACATAAAAAAGGTGTGGTTACCATGTGTAAAAAATAAATGCAGTCAAAGAAAAAAGAAACAGAATTGTCTAAGCCGCTCTAACTCGCGCCAATAAGCCCTAGTTTTTTTTTGCTGCTGGATCCAATCGCCAATTACCACCCATTTCTCCTAGCCAGATTAATTAAGAAGCGGACAATGCTCTCGAGGCATTAAAATTAATGCATTTGTGTGAAAAAGCAGCGCGTGCGCTTCCGAGGCAAAAACAGCAAGCTGGTCCGTGACGCGTTTTTCAGATTAATTAATGGAGTAAAATGCAACGATTGCACGCGAGCGTTTCTTGGAGATGTTGTACAATGCTTGAACGTTGGAAATAAAATAAGTAGGTAGGTGCTAGGTATCGAGGGGAAGTTGGGGGAAAACGATGATTAAAATAGACTATGCCGTGCAGTGTTTTTCGATGTAAAAAAAAAATTTCGAGGCACTTTGGCTCATACTAGGGGTAAGGTGGGTACAAATAATTACCTAAAGGACTACCTATATAAATGACAATAAATTAAGTAAGTAAGTAGGTACTTAGGTATAAACTATGAAACAAAAAAATAAAAATCTAAGTAGGTAAAAAGGTTACTTACTAACTTTACCTACCTACTTATCGCAATATCGCAGTTATTTTGATCTTCCGATGTAGCAACCCTAGATGCGACAAATCGTGAAAATCCAACTAGACAAATTAATAGATAATAACTGCACGTGTTGTTCGATCAGTTTGCGACGAGACGTATTCCGTATTACACGTCACATCGTATTTGTCACTTTACGTCGCTAACCATAAGGTGCGACATATTTATTTCCTCAATGAAAATTATAAACGTCCAGTGTGGATGTAGTACATCCACATTGGACGTTTATAATAATGTACCATGAAAGCAGATAGTGTGGGCATTGCGCCGCGCTGCCACCAATGCGACGCAACGCAACGGGTCAGAGGCACACAGGTGTCATCGCACGGACGACTTTGGCCAAGGTGCCCCTTTATCCTCTCATAGGCGCGTCTCGGCCCATCCCAATGAATTATTTGAAACTTGGATTCCTTGTTATTTGACGACCTGGCATGACGGACTAATCCGGCTGTAGTGCGGTAGTGTTACTGTTGAATAGGTACCTAGTATCATAGACATAATTAATTACTTTACAGCAACATGCAAATATTTCTACCGCTACGGAAATCTAACCCGCACCTTGTCTCGCCCACCCTTGTCAGGGCAAAAAACCTCCCCAAAAACTTCTACCTATAGGTATCTTACTTTACAAATATAATATTACTAGCTACCGCCCGCGGCTTCGCTCGCGTGCGACCCGGATAAAAAGTAGCCAATAAGTTATTCCAGCACACGAATTATGTATGTTCCAAGTTTCATTCAAATCCGTTCAGCAGTTGAGGCGTTATTGAGGCACAAACATACAAACATCCTCACAAACTTTCACATTTATAATATAGTAGGATAATATTATTGTGTTTATAGGTAGTCACGTATCCGTCACGCCAGCACCGGCAGCTACTTTTTCCTGTCCGGTACCGTTCAGGTTCTATACTAGTTTACCCTCTTTCCGCGTTTTTCAACGTCACTCGCTCTGATGCATTTTATAAAAAAAACATTGCATGAGCCACGCATGGCTGGCGTATCGCAAAGATGAGGTGTGCTATGATCGCAATTAGAAGGTATGCTACTCATTCAAGGCTGATAACCTGTTTAAGGACTTGCCATGTAATAATCTGTTATAATCTATGGCTCGGCCATAAGTTTTCACTTATTTTTCTCTATACCAATTTATTTGTGAAACTGTTTATTGTTTTTGCTATTTTTGTACAGAAAAGATATTTAAAAAAAGTTTTAGTCATTCATTACACAGACATTTTGTATTTGATCTCAAAATAAGATCAAATTTCAATTACAGTTTTCAAATTGCTGCTTAGCATGAGCAGAAAAAAAAATGGCGGGAACCTTCAGTTTTCTTTTTTAGCTTTCATTTTATTGTGTGATTTAAAAAAATAACACAAAAATTAAAAAAAACTTTTATAGATTAGGTGATGCCAATTTATGCAGTAATTATTCTACGAGTCAATTCGTCCACGGAATAAAAGCACCCTTTCAGCTAGAGCCTTTTTAGCTTATTTTTGTCATTGAATAAATAATGTGATCACCACAGAACAGGAAATCAATTTTAAGATAAAAAGCTATGACTTTGTAAATAATAAAAATAAATAAGTAATTTTTTTTGACAGAATCAACTTAGGTAAGCATTCATGAGATAAACGTAGATAAGTAAAAAAATAAGTTATAAGTTACGTAGGTAATAAATGCACAGTCAGAAAGAAACCTAATTAAAGCAAGTCGTTTTCCTGCAAGCCATTTTAAAGCACTAACAAAGGCGCACTAATATGGAATCATACTCTGATATGCGCCCGCGCATGTGACGTCATCAACAACAGACAAACGCCCATCCAATACTTAGCGATAACTTACGAATTATTTTTATTAATATTAAATCATACATTTTTTTGTTTGTGTAATAAAATTATTACACAAACAAAAAAATGTATGAATGGAGGGCTTAATGCCTAGGCATTTTCTGCCAGCAAACCAATGACGTGTTATGTAGAGGTTGGCGTACCTAAGACATACCTAGAAAATTATATAAAAACTATTTACTTCACAGGTTGTCACTGATTCCTTCGAATCAGTCTTAAAGGATCAATGTGCGCCGTCGTAGAGGCGTCTTTAGTGCACTTGGTACAATATGCCTTCGATCATTGACGAAATGCTAATTTCCTCAAGTTATTTTTTAGGTTAAGGGATCCTAAATAGAATAGAATTAGAA
This sequence comes from Scotopteryx bipunctaria, assembly GCA_949320045.1. Classification (NCBI taxonomy): domain Eukaryota; kingdom Metazoa; phylum Arthropoda; class Insecta; order Lepidoptera; family Geometridae; genus Scotopteryx; species Scotopteryx bipunctaria. Next base: position 1,920,039 of record OX439450.1, on the reverse strand, counting down.
AATAAAACCAGTCAAGTGCGAGTCGGATTCGCACACGAAGGGTTCCGTACCATCGTATATATGTACCTACATAAATGTTTCTTGCAAAAAATGCATAATGAAACACGTCTCTTCTATGAGGACCCCCCTAAACTTTTATTTTATTATTATTTTTGTACAAATAAGTAAATTTTGTAATGTCACTCGACCCATCCAGGTGGTCGGTATTCCGACCACCTTTAGTGTTGCTTAACTTCAATGATCGATTTTAATTTTTCTTGAATGGGTTCCTCTTTTATTATATTTTTCTTATTTTTTGTTAAAGCAATATAAATAAATACTCTGTGAAAAATTCAACACTTTACCTATTACGGTTCATGAGATACAGGCCGCTGACAGACGGACGGACGAACGGACGAACAGCGGAGGCTTAGTAATAGGGTTCCGTTGGCACATTTCGGGTACGGAACCCTAAAAATATGAGGTTCGGTATCATCGTTGAAGAAATAAAATAGGTGTAATCCTTTTAGGTACATAGTTATTTGTTTGAATCGTTCTGAGGTTTTGTTTTCTGGCAATGATATCAATGATACTCTATTTCACTTTTCAAAGTGTCTATATAAAAATAGAGATTGTATAAATTCGGATTGATGTTTGTCTAGAGTCCAGGAATCTGGCTCGGAAGTGAGTCAGTGCTTGAGTCACGGGAATGCAGTCCCCGGCGCGACGACGACGCATCAAGGAATTTACAGCCATACATTCTCTATGACTCTCCGTAGTCTTTGTCACTACTTTTACTCCTGTCAAACTTGTCGCCACACTCCCGTCATAGACAAGTGAAGTAGAATATTTATGCGCACCTTTCAAATTCGAATAAAAACAAAAAACAATTTGGTACCTCTTTGGAACAAAAACATTACAGGCACGTAAAACAAATGACACGTTGACAACTGCAAAAGTAAATAGTGTAGCAGAGTCAACGCCTCCAGAACAGAACAAGAACTATGTTCCAAAGAATTAAGTACCTATCTAAAATACCTACTTATTTTAATGTATTATTATAAGAAAAAAGTGCAAACCTTTGTGCTCAAAGAAATTGTCCTACATCTTAGCGATTTGTAATAAATAGATACCATCCATATAAAAACTTATACAGCGCCACAGAAAAGTTAATAGTGCTAAACTCAGAATGGACAGCCGTTTCCCGCTAATTCGTCTTCCCCTTTGATTTCGTAGGATGTTCGTAGCGGAGCCTTGCCTTTACAACTTCAGCATCCTTTGCATTTTTATACCATGCTATAGTGCAAAAAATATAAAGGAGAGAGTAGCTTATACGTCAGTACCTATTTATATAAGACACTGTTTTTGTACGCTATGACGCCGTATCGTTATTGCTATTTGCAAAGATCAACGACTGCGTTCAATCAGGCGTTGTCGGGTGCGCGATGGACCGATGATCGCTACTTACATAGGTATCTATTTACCTACACCACTCATCTCATACATACACAATTATAATAGGCTCCGTATCAGAATACCAATATAGAATAAAGACGATAGCAAAACAACAAGACCGAGAAATGTCTTACAAATTAAAATCTATTGACGGCCCAGTGTCGACTAAAAATTAAAAACGATTAGTAACGATACGAGTACATAGTAGGTATATATTTCTTTTTTTATTTGGAACACAACAGATTCAGACAAAGAAAACAAACAAAGACTAAATATTGGAACAGAAATGGGTTGACACAACAATAATGCACCTACATTAGATATTATCACGCCCGTATCCCTAATGGGGTGGGCAGAGCCACATGTAATCATAACAAAACTTGCAACTACTCCTGATTCCCAGATATGGTGAACCATGGTGACAGGTGATCAGCCCATCGCCATGTATGTATGAGCTAGTGGCCAACTCTAGTGACGGAGTTTTTAGGCCGCCTAAAGGCCTCCGTCATGGCTTAACGACTTAAAAGCCGGGACCGACTGTTTAACGTGCCCTCCGAAGCACGGAAGCGCTCAGCTCGTAATGCCACTTGCGGTCACCCATCCCGATTTGTGACCGCGCATATCGTTGCCATGACAGTCCGAGGGTGTTTTTTCTGTACTCCCAGTCCAGCAGAGAAGAAATAATATAAAACAATAAATTTGATTGTTACCTTAAATTGTCACTTATAAATTGACAACGAAATCCGGTGATTTTCAGATACCTGAAAGTGAATACATAGATATACAATTTATAATTAATAGAATACATCAATTCTCTATCCCTACTTTTTTATTCTTACGTCTAATATCCAGTTCAAATATTCTACTAAAAGACAACGGTTCGTTCATAATCATCGCAACGTTGTTATCTATTGAAAAGCGCCATACATATTTTTTGACATAAAAATAACGTTGCTATCCGCCGTCCTTTAGAACATATTGGAACCGGGCATAAATTACACAGTAGGTACATTTGAAACTTCAGAACAGCAAATCAACTTTGAAACAACAGGCATAGGTACCTAAATTACGTTTACCTACGGCTAAATATTATTTATTTCTCATAAATTTACAAAATAAATTACTGAGAAACCTTAATTTAATACAAAATTATTTTGAATACAGTGAGCGACTGTAATTTTGATGCACAATAATAATAAAAACGAAAACACAAAAACTATGAAAATTGGATCTTAGGATGTGTTAGTGGGGATTATTTCAATTTCGTATTGAATCTTTAGTTCGCAATCAATCTGGAATCTGGAATCTGGAATCTTTTTTGATCTTTACAGACACAGCATGACGTGCTCGCTATAGCTATATTTAGCCGCGGGGGCAATGACCTGGATTGCGGAGCGATCCGAGACCTACTTTTAGGCACGCTAAGTCGCTGACTGAAATCTGCGTTTTCGTAGGCACATTATCTCCTTTGGTTTTAACTCTTAAAGGTTGACTAGATCGGTGACGTTTGGGGAAAAGGCCAGGTCAAGTCAAGAGCATATATTAAGAATGTGATGAGTATAAATGAAGAGAGATGATGTCAGGAACGTAGCAAATGTGATCCGTGGTCTCTGCCTACCCTTGTGTGCTTTATGTTGACTATTATATATAAGCCAAAACACGTTCTAATACGATTACGATAAAAAATAGCTAATATGTTAATCCAGCACATATGTTATGTATATTTCAAGTTTTATTCAAATCCGTTCAGCCGTTTAGGCGTAATTGAGGCACAAACACAAACATCCTCACAAACTTTCACATTTATATAGTGGGAAGTAGGATTTAATTGCTTTCCTATTTATTGGCACCTCTTCATTTTTCGCTGTCTTCGTTTTGAAATGGACCGACCACTGGGTATAGATAGATCGATCGATCCTTGTGTTTTCTTTGATATACGTCATGATGGTGGGCGGTGGTATTCCATGAAACACAAGTTTATGGCAGTGGTACAATGTGTGTGGCACCAGCAGGGGCTTAGTTATGGCGGACGATGGACTTAACTTATGTTCCTTAGTGGGCGATTTGTTTAGAATCTTGTATAACTTGTCGCTTCGCTGAACTAGTAAATAGTTTCTTAGGATCTTTGAAATGATAACTGCTTTATTTCTAATATCATATTCGCACACGTAGGGTTCCGTACTATCGTACATGAACATAAATGTTTCTTTGTGGGCCCCCATTTATTTTATTTTTATTATTTGTTGTTATAGCGGCAATAGAAATACACACTGAAAATTTCAATTCTGCCTATTACGGTTCATTAGATGACAAGCGGACGGACGGACGGCCGGACAACGGAGGCTTAATAATAGGGTCCCGTTGGCAGCCTTCAGGTACGGAACCCTAAAAACACTCTACTGACAGTGATTTTATTTGCAACTGTTGGACCGCGACGTCCGCGGTAAGTTTTTGTTCACCAAATTCATCTTCCCGCTGCGACTTCTAGGAGTTAAATTTTGGGAATTACTTATTCAGTGCGTCCTTACACCATACCATAGAGAGCACTGGTGGTCTAGTTGGTAGTGACCCCGCCTTCCGATCCTAAGGTCGTGGGTTCAAATCCGATCTTGTACCAATGTACTTTTCTGAGCGAAAAATGTATGTGCGCTAGTAGTACTCTTAAACGGTGAAGGAAAACATCGTGAGGAAACCCGCGGCTTATTCAGCGCCGCACGTATTGACCATACCTTTCCTGTGGACAAGGCCGACTAAGCTGAGAGGATGAAATAGGTGCTGGGCAAGCCTACTCCATCTTAATTCGTCCCGGGCACTACAGCGTCCCGTTTGTGAAGGTAAAAGTTTCGTCCTGACGCTGTATAAATCATCTACTATAGATGGTAAAAGGCCTTAGTGTACACCATAAGGCAACTTTCATCATGGTTCTACCTAACAGTTGAACACGGTTGAAATCGTAACCGATGAGAATGTAAAAAATATTCCTTTGTGTCAAGTAACTTGGGTAAGTAAAGGGCTACCTAAGTGTGAGTTAGTACCTTCACTAACTTTGCAAATATTCAGAATGCACACTTATTTTAGTTTACCAACGTAAAAAGAGCTTGCCTTTCTTGGAAAACACATTAAATCCTCGATAAGTGAAGCAACAAACAAGAACCTAGTAAGTACCTACAAGTTTTACCCGCAAGACTAAATGTACGAGGAAAATGGGTAGGTTCGTTGACTGGTTCACTGGTTGTGTCTCGGTCACTCTGCCAAATGTTAAATCAGTCAGCAGCCGATTTTAAAAAGTTCGAAAACATGTGCCAAGTGCACGAAAGGAACCTTTTAGGCCCTAAAAATCCTTTGACCAAACTGGTTCGAAAGGACAAGTGATACGATTAGTACCTTCTAATTCTAATTAAAGTTAGGGGAACAAATAATAAATCCCAACAGTCATATACATAGTCCTGACCCCACACTAGGATTCCCTGTGTCGTGGATATCAGAAACTACGAGTACCATGGTACCACAACACCCAGACCCGGAAGAAATATTTACAGAACATGCAAATATTTCTTCCGCAGCGGGAATCGAACCCTCTTGCGTCTCTGCCGAGCAATCGCCCGCCGCGCCACCGAGGCCGTCTGCAAACAAAGATCTGCACTGACGTCCAGCGGTGGGGTTAATTGTGCATTTTCCCCCCATGCTAACCCACCCCCAGCCAGCCCAACTCCTTGAAGTACCGGAGAAGGACTTTGGGATGTTGGCAGCAGTGTTCCAGTATCCTCGATGGTGTTGTTGAAGCCGTTGTTGATGCCGACGAGGTTGAAGATTAGTAGCTTGTTATATCTCTCATGCATGACTATCCTACTAATATTAGAAATGCGAAAGTTTGTGTGTGTGAATGTTTGTTATCACGTATCTGCTTAACTAAAGCATATTTTGTGGTATCTGTCTTTGGAATCGTAGCTCCTAAACGAATGGACCGATTTTGATGCCGTTTTTCTTGTTTTTGTTTTAACCGAAACAGGTTTGGGTTTGACCACACTATACTGATGTACTCGACGACCTCGGTTGCGTGGCGGGCGAGTGCTCGGCTGAGACGCAAGAGTCGTGGATTCGATTCCCGCACTTTAAATATTTTCATAATATTTGCTTCGAAAGAACTAGTGACACGACTAGATAGGTAGAATATTTTACTGAGATATTTCGAACTCGAGGAAAGCCTCATGATTTTGCGTGACTCCTTTAATACAAATTCATCCTTCCGATGCTCCGCTGTAGGAGTTCTATTTCGGAAATTCCTTTCTTAGTGCATTTCTACAAAATAAGAGGAATGCAAATTCCAAGTTACATGCTTCTAGAAGCAAAGCGAAGTTTATGATTGATAGTGTGCTTTGATTGTCAGTTAGTCAGTCAGTCGGTAATATAAGAGGTATATTGGTATAGTCAAGATTCATTCTACATTTTTACATGTCTGAATACAGGCCTAATGTCCACAGAATACAAATTTGAATAGATTAATGGCGCCTAAAACACTTTGGTGGGCAACAATGGAGGGTTTCAGTGTGTGGCGTGACTACAATTGATTCCGCATGTGTGAGTGACGCATACATTAATCAGCTATAGTTTTAATTGAAACGCTATCCATGGAGGAGGCATATAAGAAAAACCACAAATATTTCCAATTTACTCTTTTATCGTGGATACCGTCTGATCAGGATCTGGATCAGGTGAGCTATCTATAGACCGTTTGCAACGGTCTTTAAACGTTTTAAAGTACGCATCATGGACTCCTGAATAAACTACATTTCATTTTGATATTGTATGAAAGCTAGTCTTAATTTTAATTAATCACCTAAGTTTATAAATTACCTAATTCTATTGGTTTTGTGATTTAAATACAGAGGGCGCCTTGTCCCATACAAAAGACTCAAACGGGATCTCGTAGCGTTTGCTACGACCTCGCGTAGCAAAGACACAATATGGTTTTACTTGAAAAATAATGATTTAATTACTAGAAAAACTTGAAAACATATAGAATACACCAACCTTTTCCTAATTTAAATAGCTAAAGGGATTGAGTATAAATAAAACATTTATTTTTGCAACGCAATACAATTTAATTGTGGCTCTGCCCACCCCATTATATGGGCGTGATAATATACATACATACAATTTAATAGGCATTATTTGTGAGTAGTACATTCATACTGCCCTACTAATATTATAAATGTGAAACTATCGATGTTTGTTTGTTTGTTACTTAATCACTTCAAAATGGCTACATGGATTTGAATGAAATTTTTCACACTGTTAAGAGTAGGACTTGGACTAACACATTGGATATTTTTTTTATTTCAGGGATTCCCTATTGATCACGTGGTTCATCCACGTTCATCGTGGGTAACTAAACTAAACTCTAGTAACTAAATATTTTAAAAACTTAATTAGATTACATTACGGATATATTACGGATTTAACTTGTTTTATTCTATTTACAAACTCCACTGCTCTTAAAATAAAAGTATTTTCAAAACATTCCATATGTAATTTGGCTAGAGTATAGATAGCATAATCGTAAAACTATTCTGGGAAAAACAAATTCAAAATTATCTTAATTCAAACAACAAAGTCAATAAACAGACCAAACCCCTATAAAAATACCTTTACTCTTGAAAACAATGAACTGCTAAACAAATGCGAAACTGCCGTATCGCTTCACAAACTGATTCATGCATCCTTGTACAGAGTCGATGAACTTATCAGTTTGCGAAATTGGCGAATGAGACTTGAGGCGCGAACCATCGCCTGCGCACGTTTAAAACCGAACTACTATAATAAAACGCGCGATGTACACTGCTGCTATTGCCGAGCCGTGGAGAGAACTACGCTTGTGGAGCCAGCAATGGTCGTGAAGCTTAAAGGTTCATCGGCCAAGGATCAGCGGCTGTTTCTGCCTTGGTACGTCCGTGTCGCTGCCACAAGGTCGCCCGACGCCCACAGCTATAAATACACGCAGACATGCAAAAATGTGATATAAACATTATGTGCCCTAATATATAAATTACTAGCTTTCGCCCGCGGCTTCGCTCGCGTAGTATCCGGACTGAAAGTAGCCCATATGTTATTCCAGCATACATACTTTATATATTCCAAGTTTAATTCAAATTCGTTCAGCCGTTACGGCGTGATTGAGGCACAAACATACATCCTCACATCCACACAAACTTTTGCATTTATAATTTAGTAGGATGTACTAAAGCTCTATTTGTATGATTGGTTTATAAATTTATTTTCTACTTTGAGAAGCCGGTTGTGGGTAAATGACAGTTTCTTTGTAAATATTATCTTTATGACGAGACCGATATAAATAAATAATCTGAAAGTTTGTGATTTCGCGGATATTACATTTTATGGTGCAATCACACTGCAACGGCTGCATCGATTTGGATAAAGCTTGGAACAGACATAATTTCTTAATAGAATGAAAACATTTTTCAATATCTGCAGATAGGAACGGTAATCTAAAGATAGGATCAACAATCTTCTTTGAAAAGTAAAAACCGTTAAGGTGCGTTAATTTTGTTTTATGTGATATTTTAATGGACAGTAAAACTAATGTAATTAGTTGGAATTGGCATCTGGTAGTGTGGGTACGATTTAATGGCGAGGCTAAGGAAAACTAGGTAGGTATTTTTACTGTATGTTCATAGCTTTATACTTCTGCCACACCGAACACACAATTTATGAAAACCGTTGCGTATTTTTCGTTATTACAATATAATTTTTCACACCTTAATTTACCTATAAGTAGTGCTTTAAAGTTTCACAAATACGTAATGAATAAGTAAGTTTTAGGTTAAGTATGGGCGGTTTGTTTACATAAATTGTATCTCCAGTTTAGCTGAAGTATAGTGGTAGTGATTCTGCCTTCCGACTCTAGGGTTGTAAGTTCGAAATCTTCGGGTACCAATAGAATTTTCTATTCTAATAATGTAAGTGTATATCTCTAAAAGGGTGAAGGAAACCGACACGTCGTGGATCCGAAAAGTTCTAAGACTGGTCATAAGGAGCCTCATTTATGTCCATTTTTCTCACCACACATGGTCTCAACTGACGAAGTTGAACTTCCTTCCACCATCAACTCCACCTAGAAAATAAATAAACATTTCATATACAAATACAAATATGTACAAACAAAATTATAACTGGTCCTGTATTTCGATCTACAAGAAAAGGACAACAGCATTTTAAAGAATGCCAAATTAAGTTTAGTTAAGGAAAACGTACCTACGTCAGAATCGATACCAATGTTGATTATAATTTAGGTGGACCATTGAAAACAAATATAGAAGCCCACAGTACAAACAAACATTGCACAAACTAAGGGAGTCACATACGTACCCAGCTGTGGGTGAGGTCAGGCTGTGAATGTTGAGTTCGTTGAGCGAAGAACCATAACAGCGTTATTTGACGTTAATTCCTGCTGGAATTGACAATCTATGGGGAATGAACGGATTGCAATAACGAGAAAGACTGATTAAAATGTATAAATAATAAAAATCTTTATTTTCTGACAACTTAGTCCTTAGTCCAAAAAACATACACATTCAAAACACAATAACACATACAAAAAAACCTAAAGGTAACACAGGTAGCACTAGAACTAAAAGGTTCCATAGTTTTCACCCAGAGGTAAAAGTCAGCTATGACTTTTAGTATGCTGTTGTGACTTGTGACTGCCTCTGACTTTGTCTAACAATGATGCTATTCGTTTCCGCACAATCGCCGCGAACCCTCGGAACAATAAATCAGGCGTTGGCGAACATGCCCGAGGCACTGCAAGAGGGTAGACCCAACAGCATTCTAAAGATGTTATTGTACTTGACACGTAGGGCGCTAAGATACATACTTCTTCGTGTAAAAAATATTATTCTGGCATAAAAGCATTGGCAAAAGGCTTTAAACAATGTTATTTTGACACACACAGAGCACCGAGCAAACCTACAGGCCATCATGTTTCCTCTAACCGCTAACGCCCTACGTTCCCTTTCTGTCTCAATCGTCCTTTAGATAAGCAGTGATTATTGTATCCTAAATATTTAAACTGTTGTACAGTAAATTTCAAGTTCACTCCCATATAATTTAACTGGTGGAATACTTTTTGGAGCCTTGTTTTCACCACCTACCATTGAATCAGGAGTGGCTGCAAGTTTTCATAAGATTACTAAACTTGTGGCTCTGAACACCCAGGCATACGGCGTGATAATACTAGTATGTATATGTGTATTTTCTTTCAGTTTATCCCGTCGACTTTTCGTACAGATTGTACATATATCGGGACTATGCGACTTCACTGATTGACTATTAGATATACCTTCTCAATGAAAAGCAATTTAGTTCATTCAGGACAAGTAAATGCTTCCAGTTGACCTAGTTTTATTACTTGGTCACGTCACATAGGAATGAAAGTGTCTGTCGACTAGTTCGAGGAACAACAGAAATAAACACTGTTCAACTTTGTTGTCAATGTTTCCCTTTGTTAACTTTAATTTAGTTTCATTTATTTACTCGACTATGGCAAAGCAAAAAAGAGGTTAGCTGTGGCCATATCACTTTACCCTAAACCTTGAGATCGCTTACTACTGTTACCCCAGAATACTCAAACGCATCTCAAAGTGAGTACGTCTCAAGTGAGGAATTTTTGACAGATTTTCATCAAAAACTATCAAATAACCGTGAATTGAGACGTGCTCAACTCTGAGTCACGTTTGAGTATTCTGGGGTTAGAATGTATTGTTTTGTTATGTATGTCGCAAACGACCACAGCAGCTATCCTCTGAACATCACTATGAATATGTGAATACGTGTAAGTTGTCAATTTAATAGACGATATAGTATATATGTTTGAAATTCAGATGAGAATATTTTGTCAAAGAAAATTTCCTGATTGAATTTTTTTGTGTTGTCTTTTATATTATTATCACGCCCGCCCGTATCCCTAATGGGGTGGATAGAACCGCAAGTAATTATAAGAAAACTTGCAGCCACTCCTGTTTCAAATTCCCAAGATGGATATGGTGATCCATGGTGCCAGGTGATCAGCCCATCGCCCATAATAGATGCTCCATTATTATATTATAAATATGTTTATTGATCTGTTATTGTGGGCCAATGACATTTATATGGTTTCAAATATTTTGTTCAATGTCGCCTGAAATAAGAGTTTTTCATTATTAGTATTACAATCAGCCTATAAAATTCCAGTAGACTTAGACACAGGCCTACCCATAATTTCAGAACCAACGATTCTGTACGTCTTCACGTCATCGGTTCATCTGGTGACAGGCTGTCACTTTGTTTCCCGGTCCATGACCTCCATTAGTACCTGTGTGGGTAAAATATTCTGTATTCTGAGGTAAAATCTATCTACATTACAAAACAGTAAGCATTTTTTTCTGCAATCAACGCACAGGACAATCTAATGAAAATTGGAAGGTAGCTTCCTTTTATAGTAAAACCACCCACTAAGACGGAATTTTACGAAATTTAACCTTTAGAAGGGTGAAAAGGGGTGAAAACGTTTGTATGGAACTTTTGTATGGACAAATACAAAATGAATAGACACGTGTTCAAGATTTTTCAAAACAACCCATAAAAGAGGGTAAAAAGAGTGTCAAAGTTTGTATGGGAACTTTTTAACGGGTGTTGCGATTGGCTTGAAACTCTGTTTAAATATTTTAAATACAAAATAAATGGACACGTGTTTCATTATTTTTTCAAAATTACCCTCAAAGAGGGGTGAAATGTGGTGTTGAAATTTACAGTACGCGAGTGAAGCCGCGCGAGTAAGCTAAAGCAGTTTGCAGTAGGTAGGTGTCTGACAGTGTGACGTGTCGTGTGATATGTGTGACACTTTTACTTTCTTGCTCGTTGGCCTGTCGCCGTGACTCATGTCAAGTTACTTAGGTAGGTACATACTGGTTTTGGTATGAGCACAGAGGAATCGATGCGATTTGGTTGGATCTGTAGGGAAAACAAAGGAATGAGGGATCTTCGCGGATTTAGTTCCAGCCTTCCAAACAGATGGCGCTAGTTGTTGGTAAGATTTCTGTTTTCCGATAAGGAAGCAGCGGTATATTGCTTGTCGCAAAAATAAAACAAAGTGAAAGGAAATAAAACTAACAAGGGATCCTTTTAAAATTTCGAAGAATTTTCCTTATTTATGAACTTTGCCTTAGTGAGATAATTAAACAGTTTCAAGAGAAGTTTTTATATACCCATCAAAAATTAAGAAGAGTTGACTAGTTACACTGTTCTTTCAGTGGCTGCAATAGGTCAATAGCCAAGTTCAGCCCTAAAAAGGATCAGTGTGATGAAAGGATTAGGCCTCTCTTCCTCATATAGGAGCTATTTTTTTCTATTTATAGGCTGGTTTCGTACTCAAATAGGCTCTGAGAAGCTCCTTTAGCTACCTGAGGCGGGCGTTCACCCGTGACCTTGCGTCGACCGGTGACAGAACTGCAGATAACCGACGAGCCGATAAATGCGAGCTGGGGAATTCGCGAAATAAATATGGCGGAATACATACGCTACGAGGTATGAGTACCTACCCACAGGAATTATGTTTTTCTTTTTCCATTATTTATGTTTTAATTTTATTTACGTGTATTTTTTTTATTTTATTTATTTATTACTAGCTGCCGCCTGCGGCTTCGCTCGCGTTGTAACCGTATAAAAAATAGCCTATATGTTATTCCAGCACACGTATTATGTGTATTCTAAGTTTCATTCAAATTCTTTCAGCCGTATAGGCGTGATTGAGGCACAAACATCCTTACAAACTTTCACATTAATAATATATTAGGATTCTCTCAAATTGTATTAAAATAATTTAATGTTGACATTGTACAGTTAACAAATTGCATGCCTTAAAACTAAGCATAGTACATGAAACAAATGTAATATATTTTGTAGATACATGTATTTCTAGTAATAAATATACTTTGACTTAAATTAAAGTGACTGGCTAAAAGGTATTTTTCCCGCCATATTTTTTTTTAATACCTAACTGTTGAGTAGACAAAATAATAGTGTAGATAAGTTTCTAAAACATTCCATTTTCTTTAGCTATCTCTTTTGAACGGGTTAGTATTTTAGAGTTTGAGGAAAGCACTCTCGTGTAGGGAATTAAAAAACAAAGTAAGTAAAAAGTAATCAGAGTCAATTCTAAGGGCAATTTTGATAAATTTTCTTTGAGTTCCGTCACTATGCCTATATACTCTGTATACGATCGCTATAAAAAAGGAGATAAGCAAAATACGTATTGTAAATAGTAACACTAATTTTATTGATTTTTATTTATGTAAATAATCCCTCTTTGTTAAAGGAATAACGCATTGGAATGTGTCTTTAATGTTATTTCTAAGTGCAATAAACAATTTGAATTTGAATTTGAACAGCTATATTTTTTAGTAATTGATACACCCACCATCTGTTTTACTCATTTGCAAGTAGGTGAATATTAGAAATACTGACTAACCAATGTATCTGAAAACAGATTAAGAGTGTGTCATAGCAGATTTGCTCACCAAAATCGATATAGAACTCTGTCATTAATAATTAAATGTGTTTATTCAAAAAGAAAATGAAACAGTAACTTGTTTTCTTTAGTTCCTCAAAGTTAAAAAACGAAAGATAAGAAAAAAAAAGCACAAAGAAACCCTGAAAAATCTATTTTTTGAGTACCTATGTTTTGATCTAGATCTCGGAAACCCGACTATATTTTCAGATGATTTTTACTTTGATAGGTAGGTAATCACTATTTCTTTAGTTGATAAAACCAGTTTTTTTTATTCATTTTGTAGTTCTTACGTAATTAACAATTATTTGATTTGGCGGGTTATTTGATTTCAATATTTTGCGCGGTCTCACTCTGTCTTTCTTTTATGCATCCGAAATCCGTAGCGCTATCTCTTTCGAAATCAGTCTAGACGCGATGGTATGGTAACCTCTTAACAGCAAAGTGTTTATTTATAAGTTAAGGTAGGTATTAAATTGTTGGCACAAGTGTCTATCGTGTTTGGGTTCTATGACCTCTTTTCAAGCATCTTTGTGTTATGACGGCGTCTCTTGACAGTTAATCGGACGAGTGGATCCAACAAACGTACACTTTATTCGTCGGCTTCGATGACGGGCCGGGCGAGAGCTTGGCTGAGACGCAAGAGGCGCGGGTTCGATTCCGGCTGCGGGAGAAAAGTTTGCATGTGTCTGTTAATATTTTTTAATTGACGTTTTTTGCGTTTTCTGCAATCAACCGTGAGTTTACAAAAACTCGTTAGCGTCTGTAGTAAAAAATATTAATTTTAACTAGAAGTACGGATGTTATCTTCTTACAGGAGGCCTGTGGTCCGTTTGCCAATGCTTGGTTATCTGAAATTTGTAGATTAAAATAGGTTACTTCTCGAACATGATTCTGAAAAAAAAAATCCTCCATGGTTTATAAAAAATCAGAACGAGAACATAGAACCGTTGACCCAAAACGAGTTAGAATATTAATAAAACCACAAACCAAAAAGAACAATAAACAATACGCGACCACATTCTCAGACTAAAAAAACGTTGCCCTTTATTTCGATCTGCGAAATGAAGAGACTCGTCGCCAAGCATATTGTGGACGTGACCATCTAAATATATAAAACCCTTACTCTAACTGACTGACTCAAATCAACCTACAGCCCCAGCTTGCTTAGACGTTCTTGATTGATATTTAAATTTAAGCAACGTTGTGCGCGCTCACAAACTGGGATGGGTGACCACAAGTGGCATTAAGAGCTGAGCGCTTCCGTGCTTCGGAGGACACGTTAAACAGTCGGTCCCGGCTTTTAAGTCGTTGAGCCATGACGGAGGCCTTTAGTCGGCCTAAAAACGCCGTCACTAGAGTTGGCCACTACCTCATACGAACAAACATATTAAACATACATTTACACAATGATATTCTATAACACATAATCAAACGCGCGCGGAGCGTCACGCGCGTCCTCTCAGTCCACTTGCTATTACTAAAAATGACAGCTAAGACTGACGGCGTGTCGAGCACTGACTTTGACAGTTTATTGAGAACACCACAATAATATCATTCCGGACTCATGGCACCCCTGAAAGATACCCCTGGGGGTATTATGGGAACTAAAATTTGGAGCCGTGACACCCCCAGGTTAAATAGCGCAGGGTTGACCAGAAATTATTAGTGTGATGTACAACAGCTTGCAAATTGCAATAGCTTGCAAGTTTCCTCCTAAATATCGCAGTTTTTACCGCTGGACCAATTGTAACAATTGTTTCCAAAAGCAAGCGGGCGTTTAAGTGTCGCTGTGTTTATTTGTTTTCTATATAATATTTTGTAAACTAGGTAGTTATAACGAAACGTGCGTTGCAGATACTGCTGCCCTGCCTTTTGGTGCTTCTGAAGACCAGCTCTACAGCTGGCGTAGCGGGCCTCAGTAGCACATACATAACTGAGTAGTGACCTTTTACGTCGCTTTATTCTTTTTATTAATTTAAATCTTTTAATTTAGGATACCAATTTGCTTGTGTCGTAAAATAAATTATTTATTTTCTATTCTTAATTTAGTAATAATTCGTTCTGAATTGGGTAAAACTTTATAGCTACTGCTAGCTGCCTCCCGCGGCTTCGCTCGCGTGGTACCCGGATAAAAAATAAACTATATGTTAATCCAGCACATGTGCTATTATTCCAAGTTTCAATCAAATCCGTTCTGCCGTTTAGGCGTGATTGAGGCAGAAACATACAAACATCCTCACAAACTTTCACATTTACAATATAAGTAAGAAAAGTGGGAATATTACTTTTGTCTGTAATAATATATATTGCTGGGCATTATGTTTTGGATATCAAGAACACAAAGGATCAAAAAAGGTCATCATTAAAGTGGCAAAGTAGGTATTAGGTAGGTATTCTGCTGTCGCTAGGCCGGCGGCCATTAGACGCATGCGTGCCCAGTGTCTACGACCTCGCGGATTTTATAATAATTGCTGGAATAACGACCGGCTTTGAAGACTGACTGACATTGAAGACCTCAGTGACGTGGCGGGCGAGTGCTCGGCTGAGACCCAAGAAGCGCGGTTTCGATTCCCGCTGCGGCAGAAATATTTGCATGCTCTGCAAATATTTCTTCCGGGTCTGGGTGCTGTAATATTTAAGTATGTATTTACAAAAAAAAAGTATAAAAGTACTCTATTATCAGTCTTCTGGTTCCCATAGTACAAGCTTTGCTTAGTTTGGGGCTAGATGGTACTGTGTGATTGATATGTCCTCAAATATTTACTTAATAAGTTGAGCAAAACAATGAATAAGATATTATTAGAAAATGGATTGCAAAATTTATTTCATCAGGCAACAAATTTCTTGAACATTAATTGATACTTTAAAAAAAATAGTAAAAAAAATTCGACGCAATTTAGCTCTCAAAAGCTGTTCATATAAAAATCATAATTTAGCGTGGTTGTAAAAAAATTATGCGTTATCTTGTCAGTTTGTCGACAACGACCTTCGCTCCTCAAGGACATTGAGGCAGGTCGTCTAGACGGAGGGTTGAGGGTGTATCTACCCACCCCCGGAGAGGGTGTTTTTCTATTACTTGTAACCTTTAGACGTCCTCGGGTTCACTCTATAATGTGATAACTGTTGAATCGCTGTTGCTAAGTCGTTTAAGGATGAAATGAAAACTAGAGGATAAAAACTTTGAGAACAAGTAAATTTTAAATAGTTTCAGTTTTCTTCATGAACAATTTTAGTGCCTACCTTAATTGGCAATTAATTTTTCTTCAAAAAGAGTGTTGACTGCTAGTAAAACGCAGAATGTACCTATGTAAAGAATACTTCGATCCAACCAAAAAGATAGACCCCCAATCCACACATTTTTACCTTTTTACTCAGTTCTTAGTCAATTGTTATCAATACGCACATGTCATTTTGTTCTTGATAAGTTGTAATCCTACTAATATTATAAGTGCGAAAATTTGTGAGGATGTAAGGATGTGTGGATGTGACGATGTATGTTTGTGCCTCAATCACTCCCAAACGGCTAAACGGATTTGAATGAAACTTGGAATATAGGTACATAATACGTGTGCTGGAATAACATAAAGGCTACTTTTTATTCGGGTACAAAGTGAGCGAAGCCGCGGGCGGCAGCTAGTTTTGTCAAACTTTCCTTGATCGTCTTAATTATTTTTTTATCAGACAAAACTATTGTTTATTAAGATAAACAAACAAAGTATCTACGTATATATTTGTCAGGTTACGTGCGGCTATATGCAAAGAGCGAAATCTCTGGTAGTTTTTGAAACACGAGTTTTTCATGGTACCTAATTGAAAGTTTATTTTACCCGCTAATAATGATGATCTATGCTTTGAGCTTGGAATAAATTGTCTTTGATCCAATATCAGTAAAAAATGTTTGAATAGACACGATAAAGACAAAACTAATCAACGGATAGCCGACTTTTATTTTTGTCTGTACATTTTTTCGGCAATCCTCAATTACCTACCAACAGGTTTTCTAAGGTAAATAATTTGCTGGCAGATTATAAAAATATTACCATAGCAGAATATATAAATATCTGCAGAATTGAGCACATCAACTGGTTTACTGACGTCACTGTGACCCTCAAAATGATGACTTTGTGTTCAAACAAAACAAACAATTCAGATCGGTGTCATGTTTGATCAAATCTGCAGTTGTAGCATTCCACTCTGAATATCAAAAACAACAACACATTTTGGTCCGTGGGGTTTCATGGTTGAAAATTAAAAACCCTGTTTGATATTCATCAAGGTACAGCATTTGAATAACAAACATAATGAACTTCGAAGTGGTTTTTATAACTAAGGTACCTAATGTAGAGTTTTTGTACCTATCAAATTTTCTGTTAGGTACCGTACCTATATAAATTTTCCGTTTAAATATCTTTGTTAAAATGTATCTAAACAGTGAGGTACCTTCATACTTTTGCCATAGTTTGGTTCTAAAAATGCCACTTAGATCCCTCAACAGGCATCGGAAGTCTTCAACTTTATTGGCCTAAATATTTCGTGTTGAAAAACAAAATGGCAACTCTAGAATCAATTACTAGCCGATCATATAAAAAACAGTTTCAATCTTGGAGGAAAAAGGAAAGCCGTTTACATCGGTTCGTATCTTGTCGTGAGCTGAGTCATCCCGGAGTCAGTGCACCCGAAGCTCTTGGAGAATGCTCGGCACGAACATTCTGCTGCTCTTTTTGGGTTATAACTTGGTATATTTCTGTTCAACTTGAAAGGCAGTTTTTGTTTGATGATTCGAGTTTGCAATTTTCATTGTAATTTATCTAATTCTGCATGTGAGTTATTGTCTTGTTGGCTAAACACGATTTCGATTAATTTGAAATCCAACACGAAGATTGTTTGAGTTCTCTTCGACAATTAGACGCATTCCTGTGAGTCATCCACCCGAGACTTGTATTTTTATTGCCTGTTTGCATTATGAGTAGGCACATATCGCCGCAAATATGGCTTTTCGCGAAACGGCACGCAATGATGCGTCCACCGCGAGTAAGGCGCTGGTTTTTAATTGGCTGCTGAACCGCATCAGGCGGTTTCTCGAAGCTACCTACCTACTGGCAATAACGTTTCGAAATCACCTTGGCAGTGACGAGGCCGCTAAATATTAGCGTATCTAGACCTGACGTCACGCAGATCTCTTACAAACATCGAACGAGTCGTTAGCGACCCGAAACAATAAAGAAGCCGTTTTCATTTGGACGCTTGTTCTCGAACGTCGAGACCTCTCCGCCGGGAGGACAACTACAATAAGCCACAATTGACTTCCCGAGTTACTAAATTTGATGTTTCGGCTGCCGTGACGAATACTCTGAAAATAGTCATCAAAAACCACATATTCCAGATAGGCCAATGAGAACCGTACCTACAGGAAAACGACGGCGTCGGGCTGCCGGCGAAAATGTGCGAAACCAGTTTGAGCTGCTTTGTTCGGACGTTTCGGCAGGAGTTCGATGACCAATGCAAATGTGTGGGTTGGGAGTGCGAATTTAGGTGCGAGGGTGCGGCCGGGAGGGGTGAGCGCCGCGGAGCCGCCGCCGGACGGCAGCGTGAGTCACCGCGGCCGTCGCCGGCGCCGGTACTAACCTCCGTCCTGCCTCCGCCTCCGCCACGTGCTCACTGCACCACGTGTCCACGGTCATCAGCACGCAAGCCGTGCACGGCGAGTAGAACACCACCGACACGGTAAGTGTACTCCAACAAGCGCCTGGATACATCAACACCAGAGCACCTGATGAAGTACAATGGGCGTGCGGCGGTCGCGCTCCTGGCGGGCTGGCGGCGCCGGCGGCCGGCGGCCGCGGCAGCAGCGCGCGCTACTTCAGGTACCTGACTCGCTAGGACAGCCCCGGCGCCGGAGTAGCGCGTGCCGCCACCGCCGCTTCTCCATTCTCTTCTCCTATTTATAGCGCGCGAGCGTGCGGCTAGCGCGAGGGCGCGCGTTCGACTGCGGGAGCCGGCGGGGCTCGACTGCAGCTCCGAGCCGCGGCGCCGGCCCCCCGCGCGCCGCCAGACGTCAGCTGACCGCGGCTGCACCGGCCCTGACATTGGCGGAGGGCGCGGGCGCGGGAGGCGAGGTCGCTGACCCCGCCCGCGGAAGCCTCCTCGCGAATCTGACGCCCGCGCGCAGACCCCTCACCCCCCCCCCCCCTCCGGCCCCCGTCCGCCCTCCCCCCGCGCCACCATACCCGCCCTCAGTCATCGCACTGTGACATTCACCAAGTTTGGGCGCTGAATGATTTTAGGCTGGCAGCGAGGCCTTTTTGTCCCGAGTGACTGGATACGCGAATTGGGCCTGCAGGAAAATGATTCTATGTCAATGTCATGCTCAAAGGCGTCTGTGAAGTAGGACGCGAGTTTTTGTCACCGTTTTTACGAAGGCAGAGTCATGGGGAAAAGCCTACCTCGTAGTAAAGTTTCATCGTTTAGTACCATATAAGAAAAAATCAGCAATGATCGCTACTTCTGTTTAGTCATTGTTTTCATAAGGTGATCATTATCATTAAACTTTATCAAGATTTGCTACAACGGGTAATGGGTGGTAGTCATATTACTTTTTTGCACGAGGAGTCAGATATACAATTAGCTCTTATCTTGGCCAAATAATGAAGGATGGTGTCATACTTTTTTCTAACTATCAAACAATTCGGAGAAATGCGGCTTAACTATACCTACAGTGTATGGTAGTATAGGTACCTAACCTTCCTATGTATTGTAGGCTTTAACAATATACCTAGTAGGTATTACTTTGAGCTTCGGTTAGGCACCAGAATTTTTTTTATTAACTTTCATACACCAGTAATGGTAGGTTTTGGTAGAGCCATATAATCTTTAAGACCAATTTATGTAACCCGAAAGTTAGTAGACAAAAAGTAAACAATTTTTAGTTGGTTTGAAGTTTGTCTTTGACATCATATCGATTTCTAGCAATATGCTAGAAATCGATATGATGTCAAAGACAAAGTACTTATATTTATTGCTAGATATACTAAGTTAAGACAATAATTTAAAGTTGCGTAAAAAACTTTTACGCAACTTTTACTTTTTTTTTGCTATCAGTTGCCAATCGAATTTGACAAGAATAGGTACAGCCAGTCCTTTTGAGTGATGGTGCACTGTGGTGTCTTCTAAAATCAATATTGCTTTGGCAAAAGATTCCAGGGAAGTACCTTAGCTGCTACCATATCTTTCAAATTATCTGAAGATTATTTGCGTAGTTTTTGAATCTCGGTAGCTTAGCGGGCGAGTGCTCGGCTGAGACGCAAGGGGCCCGGGTTTGATGCCCGCTACGGGAGAAATGTTTGTGCCTATGTTGATGCAATGATTTCAAAATGGATTGCGTGAATTGAGATAAATATAGATAACTTTCAACAGTTTACAATAAAGATTATTCTGATTCCGCAAAAGGCTCCAATTTAACACTCACTAGTTGCCGCCTGCAGCTTCGCTCGCGTGGCATCCGGATAAAAAATAGCCTATATGTTAATCCAGTACATGTACTATGTATATTCCAAGTTTCATTCAAATCCGTTCAGCCGTTTAGGCGTGATTGAGGCACAAACATCCAAACATCCGCATTTATAATATAAGTAAGATTTCTAGCTTTAATTTTTCCTCTTTCTCTAGAAATAAACCATCTGAACAAGGAATCAAACAAAAATGCGGAAAAAGATTACATAAGGTAACATTTTTTTTAATCCACGACTAATAAAATTTGTTATGTATCTAAAAACTTAATCTAATATGAAACTAAAAACTGCATCTAAATCGGTTCATTAGTTATTGGGTTTCAGAGGTGCCTAAAAACTATGCTAACTACTGCAGCGCCCCCTGATGGGCTGTGAAATCGGTTCAGCAGTTTTTGAGGAAAATGGTAACAGACAAACAAACAAATAAATAAACATACAACCTCTTAAGCCAAATTCATATACCTTCTCCGTTCCATCGTGGGTAACAAACACACAAACATTACAATCTCATAGGCCAAACGCATATACTCGTGAAACAAATGACATGTCTGATCCTGTCTTTACTATCTCGTTTTCGGCCTCGGTGGCCTCGGTGGCGTGGCGGGCGATGCTCGGCAGAGACGCAAAGGCGCGGTTTCAATTCCCGCTGCGGAAGAAATGTTTGCAAGTTCTGCAAATATCACTTCCGGGTCTGGGTGTTGTGGTACCATGGTACTTGTAATTTCTGATACCCACGACACGAATCCTAGTGTGGTGTCTGAAATTTGTGTGATTATTGGGTGTTTTTTATTTTGTATAATGGCATACCAAATCGTGGAAACGAGTGGTTCGCAAGACCAAAATATTTTTTAATAGTAATAGATTTGCGTGTAATATAATAATGAATCAGTAATCTATCAGGCTCAAATGGGATTGGACGGGACACGTCAGCCGGATGGCTCCGGACAAGTGGGCGACCATCACCACAGCCTGGACACCTGAGGGGCGGCGGCGTCAGGGTCGGCCGAGAAAGCATTGGCGGGACGAGCTCGATGCCTTCGAGAGAGGGTGGTGGGAGTTGGCTCGGGACAGAGATGTCTGGAAATCCATGGGGGAGACCTTTGCCCAGCAGTGGAACGAAATAGGTTAAAAAAAAAAATATATAGATTTGCGTACGCAGTCTACATAGTACTGCTTAGGTTGCAAATGTATGCGTGCTCACTCTGAACTGAACCTGAGGGCAACGCACTAGTTAGTATTAAACTTTTTATGGTGATCACTACTTGTCTTGGTGCCTTTTCTCATTACGATCTCGTTTTGTTTTTATGAAGTAGTTACCGTCATCATAAGGTCAGTTAGTTTGAGAGCACTGGTGGTCTAGTTGGTAGTAACCCCGCTTTCCGATCCTGAGGTCGTGGGTTCAAACCCGGTCGTGTACCAATGGATTTTTCTGTGCGAAATATTTATGTGCGCTATACCAGTAGGTACCTACTCTCACAACGGTGAAGGAAAACATCGTGAGGAAACCCGCGGCTTAGTCAGCTCCGCACGTATTGACCATGTTTCCTGTGGACAAGGCCGACTAAGCTGAGAGGCCATCCTCTTAAGTGTCTTACCCCCGAATACTCAAACGCATCTCAAAGTTGAGCAAGTCTCAAATGACGTTTTTTTGACAGATTTTCATCAGAAACTGTCAAAAAACCGTGAGTTGAGACGTGCTCAACTCT
The DNA here is from genome assembly GCA_949320045.1 of Scotopteryx bipunctaria. Lineage (NCBI taxonomy): Eukaryota > Metazoa > Arthropoda > Insecta > Lepidoptera > Geometridae > Scotopteryx > Scotopteryx bipunctaria. Next base: position 1,897,825 of record OX439450.1, on the reverse strand, counting down.
GAGCCGCGTTTGAGTATTCGGGTGTTAGTGTCTTAGTGCCCGGGACGAGCCTACTCCATCTTAATTCGTCCCGGGCACTACAGCCAGCGCCCCGTTAGTGAAGGTAAAAGTTGCCTCCTGACGCTGTATAAACCCGCTGTATAATATTATAAATACTTAATGTATATTGCATGCGTACTACGCATTAACCAACACCTTTACTTAATTACATCAAAATGTTAGTCTATAATAACGTCCGTCATACCTAACGGCTAGCGTTTCCTAAGAAAGCAGTTAATAGAGTGTAAACCACGGATGCGAGATCGAGATGCGCACAGATCGAAGTAGTTTGTTTGTTCTATATGCCCACTTTCGACACGGTACGATAGCTATTACATTCAATTACTGCTTTCTTTAAGTTTTCTATGATTGATGATGAACCAAATGTTAAAAACCAACGGTTTATAAAACTAGATCCTCCCAGCGACATCACTCAATTAGCATATAACCTAACAAAGGCCTTTTACCATCTATAGAAGATGATTTATACAGCGTCAGGAGGCAACTTTTTACCTTTACAAACGGGACGCTGTAGTGCCCGGGACGAATTAAGATGGAGTAGGCTTTTTGAGAGTACTGGTATAGCGCACATACATTTTTCGCACAGAAAAATCCATTGGTACACGACCGGGTTTTAAACCCACGACCTTAGGATCGGAGGGCGGGATCACTCCCAACTAGACCACCAGTGCTCTCTTATTCTTAATTAGCATAGCATGTTTGGAAACAAATTTATGTATAGCAGAGCCACACGTGCAGCTAAAACTTGATCAAGAATTTAAAATCGTCGTTTACAATACAAAACTAACTTCAAGCTTGTTAAAATAACATAAAAGATACGATTATCACAAACTTATCCCTAATGGGTTGGGTAAAACTTGCAGCTACTCCTAATTCAAAGTCCTAAGATGTATATAGTGAGCCATGGTAACAGGTGATCAGCCCATCGGCCAGATGGTCCATCATGTTGGAGAGAATACTGTCCCTTAGGTACATAGTTTATGTTAAAATTGATTTCGATGAAATACAGTACAGTGGCACTGAAAGTTTAGACCCACAATAGCAAAACTAATTCAGTTTAATCAATTAGTTTCGTAATGTAAATCTGACGTTAAAATCCTTGCCCCCTAATTCCAAAAGTCGAATTGATAACTGTTAATCACTTCTATGAATTCGACTTTCGAACAAAGTGGACGAGTTCAACGAATTGATGTCCCCAGGGTTCCAGAGTTCATTATTTTTGCTAGAGTTTAGAACCTTGAGAGGTTTAATACAAAGGTCTTTGGTTCGACGCGCGCCGGTATATTTACGATTCTTGATAATAGAGTCTAGTAAGCACTCAGGTACCAGTTATAAGGAGGATAAATAAAATAGAATGAAATAAAATGAACAAATGATTGAGATGAAAACCACAAAGGCTCATTTTTCCTGAAATTTTTGCTGCTTACTTCTCTGCTGGACTGGGAGTGAAGGAAAAACATAGAATGTATATTTTTGTTGGCATTTATTACTGTGAATCAAGGATCATAGTGCGCCTCAACCTTTTGAGGATCCTTATCCTTTCGTGCACACACTCGTTTTTTATTTTAATTTTATTTGTATTTAATTTTTTGTCTGACGAATCTAAGAGAATATTATCATTATCATTGACATCTTTGAACTGACGAAGTTGGTAAACGAACAAAGAAGCTTCAAAAAAGCAATAGAGTTCTACATCGAGCATTTAACTGAAGAATGACTGAATTTAGTTAAATGCTCGATGGAGTTCTAGATAGTTGGTTCAACGGCCACACCCATGAATTAACAAAGTAAAACACTTAGTCCACTAGATACAAATTAAAAAGTGTATTTACAAACAGTCATGTCACCTCTGTAAGGGCGTAGGGTAGCATCGGTTCAAGCACCCACTCACATTGAGAAGACAATGCCTCGGCCAAGGGCACGCCGCCGACCTCAAGATGTTTTTTCAACCCTAAGGTATTCGTTATTCTGTGCCCTAAGGTTAGAGAACGGAGACCCTTGGCTCTGTTGCCAGGGACCTTTGTCTTTAAGTTTAATAGGCTTACTTATTTTTTCAATTAGTTTTTAGAAGTTGGTCGAATGATAAGATTCAACGCGTAAGTAGGTACCAGTAGTGTCACTAGTTCTTGCGAACCAGTGTGGTGAAAGGATCCTCAAAGTCTCCTTTCATGCACTTGACACACATGCTTTCGATTTTTTTAGGTTCTACGTCATGCCGGTCTCCTCACCGTTTGAGAGTACTGGTATAAAGTAGGTACATATTTCATGCTCATACGTAGGTTTGCCCGCTGCTCGAGAGAAGTTAAAATAACACTTTTAAAGGCCTACTGCCAGTCATTCTACTCGAGCAGCCTCTGGTTAAAATACACCCGCCGAGCAGCTAGTTCCCTGCGAGTCCAATACAACAACATCTTTAGGATGATGATGCAGCTGCCTCGCTTTTGCAGTGCATCCGCAATGTTCGCGAAGACGCGCACGGACGGCTTTCAGGCGATTATTCGCAAGAAAGTCGCTTTCTTACTCCAGCGCGTGCGAGGCAGCGGCAACACCATCCTACAGATGATTGCTGCGCGTAAGGACTGTCCCATCCAGTATAACTGGATGCAGACGTTATTAGGCTTCTCGTAAAGGATTCTAGTTAGGTATTAGGTTAGGTTTTTAATTTTATGTTTATTTTGTTTATTTAATTTTATTTTTTATTGTGTCTAATTTAAGTTTGAATATTTTTGTAATATTTTAATATGGATCTATAATCTGAAATAAATTATTAAAATAAATTGGAGTTAATAATAATATTTATTTTTTTTTGAACAGAAAAATCCATTGGTCCACGACCGGAATTGAACCTACGCCCATAGAATCGGTATGCGGGGCCGCTATCATTAGACCACCAGTGCTCTTATCAAACGCTGCTGATAGCAGATGAGGTCAGATTAAGATCACACCTAGATGACTTACCTACCCCGCGGCTACATTACCTTAGGCGAACTTGTCGCCTGTGACAAGTGTAGTCATGTGATTTCTCACAGAATAGAAAAGAACAGGCTTACAAAAAAAGGCATTCTATCATCAAGGAATAGGTCAAGGCGTCATAAAAGAAAACCAACGCTGGAACGACCATATCCTGCGGCAAGAGGACGACCATATTACTAAAAGAGATTGGAAAAATTATATTCTGTTACCCACGAACAATGTATATACAACAAAATCTAGACGAAACCAACAACACCTAATTTATCAAAGTCCTTCCAGCCGTTTCGGCTACAGAGGCAGCCAAAATAAGAAATAAAAAATGGCTTCTTACAGCCGCCATGTTGAATTTTTTGACACTTCATATAGACACTCGTCGTCCAGAATCCAACGACACCTCATTTGTCAAAATCCATCAATCCATTTGGACTACAGCTTCAGCCAAAAGAATGCACATACATAAATAATAAAATAATAATAAATATTTGTGGACATTTCACACAGCGCCATCTAGTCCCAAACTAAGCAAAGCTATGGGAACCAGATCGCTGATAGAATACTTTTAAACTTACTTTTTTTGTAAATACATACTTACAATTACATAATACTACAACACCCAGACCCGGAAGAAATATTTGCAGAACATACAAACATTTCTCCCGTAGCGGGAATCGAACCCGCGCCTCTTGCGTCATATATACATACATACATACATATACATTACCCTCCTCCTTAGCAGTCGGTCATAAAAACATCAAGAAGATGGGCATCGACCTTGAACCCACAAGCAAGCGCCCAGAAATTGCGAACTACGAGGACTAGAAGAGCCTACCCCAAACGAGATGGGATAATATTAATTTCTTAACTCTTCGCGATTTGTTAATGTCTTATCTTTTTAACGGGACTTAATTTACGCACATTTTGTATTTTCCCGACGTTTCGAACGCGTTGTAGCGATCGTGGTGACGATATGACTTGAAGGGGAGATGGGATATTGGACCAGGTTGGTTAAAAAAACCACTTAATCCGATCTGCTGCTGAATTCAATTGCGTACGATTTGCCACTAGTTTACGGCCAAATATGAATGTGCTGCTGAATCTAATTCCTTACAGGAATCGCTCAGGATTTGCTATAAAATCGAAAAATGAATTACTGTAGATAAATTGCTCAAAGTAACCTTTTTAGCCCCACAGGACAAAGAAACAGGTCAAGATATACCTAAGTACCACAACAAGTTGAGTATGATATAACAGATTTTTGCGAACCGCAAGTCAAAATAAATGAACCTCCTCGTCGAAACACGAATGTCATATCATTTAAATTCTCTCGTAGAATGTTTACAGAACAAGGTCGACGATGGCTTGGTGAAGGAAACCTGGCCAAGGCGTGTCACGTTTGGATGGGTCCCAAACTCTTGTACAAACTGTGAAAGCCCCTATACTATATATTATGTAGGTATAATACAAGATGACATATCTTATTACTATTCTTTGGTTCAGTCTTTTCACTAATATCGAACCAGTTTGGTGAAAGGAATAAAGAGTGCCCCAAAGAGGCTCTTTTTGTGAACTTTAACACGAAAAACATGCACATTTTGAACCTTTTATGTTCTACATGCCGGTTTGAGAGTACTTGGATAGCGCACTACATTTTTCGAACAAGATTCGACATTAGAACCTAAAACCACCAGTGAGCGCTCACATTGAAGTTCGTTGAGCAAGTGCCATCGGACAGCGAGCTGGACAGCGGTTTCAGAACATATTGCTTCGATTTCGAGCAAGTTCTATGACAGGCTGATATTACCAATCTTAACTCCAATGTAAGTAAACAAATTTGCATGATCAGAAGATTACCTTAACGTTCAAATTAAAAATAAACTAAGTTAAGAAGATTGGAAAGTCTGTCTATGATTGAATACAACTTCTCGTATCAAAAGGGTGATGTGAACAGACGCGGTCAATATGGCGATTATATATTTGTTACATACATACATATTATCACGCCTGTATCCCTAACGGGGTGGGCAGAACCACAAGTAATCATAACTTGCAGCCACTTCTGATCAAAGACTCCCAAGATGGATATGGTGAACCATGGCGACAGGTGATCAGCCCATCGCCCATATCATATCAAGTTGGAGAGGATACTAGGTACTCATTAGTCGACCTTTACGACATGCTCGGAGAAACAGCTTTTCTACAAATTATCACATTTTGACAGTTTCAAATAAATACTGTTCGCAACAGAATTACATGACCCCGGACTTAAGAATTATGCAAGTCAGTATCCGTTTTTTCCCATTACCTCGGAACCCTAAATTGGTCTAAAAATTCAAGACCTTGATGGAACAGAGTTCATTGGCATACGACTGAGGCTGGTGACGTCAGAGGCAATTATGCTGATAAAAGGTAGGTATGAACACCTAATGGCGTGATACAATGTGACAGGAACCTTCTGATAGCGAAGGTTTGTGTTTTGGGGCCAAACAGGGGGCTACTGTTACTACTTGCATCTACTCGCGTCGCTTGTTCAGTACCAGAGTGGTGAAAGGATTTACAGTAGTACCACATATATTGTGTGCCTCGGTAAACTTCGTGCTTTGTATGAAAACCGAATTTGTCCGAATATGCAATTAATAGTCAACAAACATAATTATTGTAACATCTCTATATTACAAATCATGCGTTAATTTAGAATCTAGACGAAAATTGCCGAAGCGCACAATATTTGTGGTACTACTGTAAGTGCACGATAAGGCTATTTTCGTTCGCTTGATAATTTGAAGTTCTAGAATTGATGCTCCAAATAAAATTCAAAATGAGGTTTGCATGCAGCAAGTAGGTAGTGATTTTTACGAACGATAGACAGAAAAAAGCTATTAAATATGTAAAACAATACGTTTCTAGACAGTTTTTGATTTTCAGAAACAGAAATATCTTATAACTGACATGAATATTACATAACCTATTTTTGTATCCTTGAATGTTAAAAAGATGCAGGATTAGAATAAAACATGTAAATGATAACAATAATTTAATTTATTTCCTACATATTATAATAATAATTATTATAAATAATTTAAATTGCAATATTTATATAATTACAAGCTTAGAATAATTTAGAATATCTTTTTTAAGTTAACAGAACAGTCACATTACTGTTTGTCTGTTGGTGTTTAGATCAAATTTTAACTAGCTAATGTAAAGGCATGTCCAGAGAACTCAGTTTTATGCAAAACATAGATCCCATCAAACAAGGGCTTGGATTCACAGCTACTAAATCCAAAAATAAATAAGTTAATAACACCCAACAGTGAAGCGCTCGTGACGTAGCTAGACGTTCTTGATTGATCGTCAAAGTTAAGCAACAGATTAAGCGCGGCCACAATTTGGATGGGTGACCGCAAGTGGCATTACGAGCTGAGCGCTTCCGTGATTCGGAGGGCACGTTAAATTGTCAGTCCCGGCATTTAAGTCGTTAAACCATGACGGAGGGCTTTAGGCGGCCTAAAAACTCCGTCACAAGAGTTGACCACTAGCTCGTACGAACTTACTTAACTACAAAAATAAATTCAACATTGCTCGCCCAACATTTTTGCAAACAAAAGTCCTCTGGACCCGCTTTGGAACTAACAAAGCAATCTATTGACTCGTTGACTTCTTAATATCTAACGATACCATTGCATGAGTGCTTCCCTGTTCAACCCACGATTTTTCTACCCAATAATATTTTTCCCTATTCAACCCAAAACATATGCTCCGTTCTACCCAATCCAATAAACTAAGTCACAGTGTATTCTAAACAGTTCAGACACTGTAACATATAAAAAATTTTATCTGATAAAATCATTACTCACAGTTTAAATGTTCATTTGATTATTCAATTCATTTTATTAATAAAATCAGCAATGGGTCATTTTTGTCAGTAGACTTAAAATAAAATGTTAGTAGATAAAAACTATTTGACAATACAATAAAGGTTTTTTTTTATTAGTCATTACATGAATCATAGAGCAATGATTCATGTAATGACAGTCAAACCTGCCTGCCAGCACGTTCAGAGTGCTGTTGGAGCTGGCCCGAACCCTGCGCCACAGGGATGTGCACCGCTTTCGCATGGTAGCGTAGAAGCATTATGTTTGTTACATTAGTACTAGACCAGTAAACAAATATTTGACTAATCATTATCTGAATAAGACTGATTTTATTAATATAATAAATAACACCCAACAGTCACAAACATAGTCCTGACCCCACACTAGGATTCCCTGTGTCGTGGGTATCAGAAACTACGAGTACCATGGTACCACAACACCCAGACCCGGAAGAAATATTTACAGATCATGCAAACATTTCTTCCGCAGCGGGAATCGAACCCGCGCCTCTTGCGTCTCTGCCGAGCAATCGCTCGCCACGCCACTGAGGCTGTCGATAATCCAAAATAATAGTAATTATTGAAAACAGAGCAGACAAAAAAATGTAGATACTTATAAATATTTTTATAAGTATCTACATTTTTATCTGCTGAGCCTTCTGCTTAGTGTTTCACTATGTAATTTATTTGAATTAATTAAATATAAAATGTCATTAATTATTAATTTTTATCACTTATAAAAGTAAACTAAACTTTAAGTACTTATGAGATTAGTTTATCATTTACCTTCATTATGTATATTATAGGAGTTAACAAAACAGATTGAAATAAAATTATTATTTTATAACGATATCTGCTTTTTCTATAAACTTAATTCAAAATAAATAACAAAAATATAATTATATTGAATATTGTATATAGTAATTATTAAATAATGGGAAATAATTCTACTATACTATAATCTATCCAGTCAGACCTATAAATATGTATTTTATTTCTGCATGCAAGGTATTTTATTTCTCCAGGGTTCCGTACCTGAAGGTTGCCGACCGACGGGACCCTATACGGGTCCTAATTCGGTCCGTCTGTCAGCGGGCTGTATCTCTTGAACCTTAGGATACAGAGTTGAAATTTTATGTACATGAAATAAAAATAAAAGAAACATTTATGTACATGTACGATGGTACGGAACCCTTCGTGTGCGAATTCAACTCGCACTTGACCGGTATTATTTACACACTGTGTCCATTTATAAATAAATAAATGCTGACTGTAATTGTAACGCTAAAACGACTTATTAAGATGATTCACATAGCAATAGGACGGAAAATATTTAAACACAATTAGCAATATCCGACATATTATTGCTTTTCCACAAGAAGTTCTATGTTCAAGGTGATATTATATAGCTAACCCCCGAATGCTCAAACGCATCTCAAAGTTGAGCACGTCTCAAATGACTATTTTTTGACAGATTTTCATCAGAAACTGTCAAAGAACCGTGAGTGGAGACGTGCTCAACTCTGAGTCGCGTTTGAGTATTCGGGGGTAGGTCATCCATTAATAACGTGATGTTTTTAGCAACTTAACCCATAACCCCCCCCCCCCCCTACTTTTACTTTACTTTACTTTAATGACAAAATAAGAAACACGTGAAATCTCATTACACATCCCCCCTTTTTTTATATTTCCGAACCCCCTCGCCCCTTTCGAGTCTCACGTGATTAATGGACGATCCCTAAGTACTAATGAGTTTTTAATTGACAGCCCGACTTTAAAAAAAACTCACTGCTGGGAATAAGCTCGCGTCATCCACCACTGTTCTATGCAAGTCAGTTCATATGAATGTTAAAAGATGTTAATGTTTTAACTCGACTCAAAATACCTATTTTTAAGTAGTTCTGTTAAGCCGCATAATGTGTATTTTCTCACAAATTATGATAGCCTTATTTAATCTCTATCTGTCGTGTCACTATTTCTTTCGAACTAGTGTGGTGAAAGAATTAAAAATTTTCTTGCAATTGTAACATATTTTCGAATTTTTAGTTTCTACGACATACCGGTTTACTCACGATGTTTTCATTCACCGTTTGAGAGTACTGGTAATAGCGCACATAATTTTTTCGAACAGAAAAATCCATTGGTGCATGGCCGGATTTAAGCCCACGACCTTTGGATCAGAAATCAGGGTCACTACCACTAGACCATCATCTTCATCATCTTCCTGCCCTCATCCCACTCTATGTGGGGTCGGCACATCCTTGGATCATGCTGTAAGAGTTTTGGCTAAGATGTTTTATGACCGGCCGCCTGCCTGACATCAACCCTCCTTGGGAATACTTGCTTATATTTAAAAAATTATAAATAAAGATAAATTTATAAATTAAAATAAAATAAATTTATAAATTAACCTGGCAATTTATAAATAAAGTCTAAAATAAGTACATATTTAAAAAAAAACCATGTCAATGAAATGAGTTTAAAACTGTCTTATCGATCATTGTATATACAGGAAGTTTATGTAAGTCTAAGCTATTTATTCGAATGAAAAATCAATCGGACCTACGTCATTTACTACAGCTAGCCTCCTATCCTTAGTGTTCAAAATTGTAAAACTTCCTATTTGCTATGCTACTAGCGACAAAATGAGGTAGATTTTTACAAATATCACTAAAATTACATACCAATTCAGCCGCTGCGAGTAAGCTTTTAATTTAATAATTTTATACAGTCTTATGACCACTTGTTCAGTCAATGGTCGTAGGTATTTTTTTCAATTATTTTATTTTAAGCATCCAGTTTTATTCTATAATAAAATTTATTACTTTTAGGAGATACCTCGAACAAATGTCGAATACCTCGATAAGACACTTTCGTCATTTTTCGGGCACTTTTAAAATACTACGATGTTTATATATTTTCTAACTACAACCTATTTAATTAAAATAGTATCATAGCTGATTCATAAGATTCATTCATTAATTATTATTATTATTATTACCATTATTGCTTGCATTTTTAACTACACTTCTACACTCACGTCAAGTTAACGCTGCCACCTAGTGCTGACACTGCACCGATTGCGTGCTGACATTCCACTGCGCCAGTCACAGTAACTAAACTCACTACATGAAACAATTCACGTTAGTCACGCTGACATTTCGCCGATTTCACGCTGACGTTTTGCCACAACTACCTTCAACTATAGTCATACATGTCATATAGTTACACTGGGCCCGCCTCGATTCGTAGACTACCTTCAACTAGTCAGTACATAGAACAACTCACGTTAACCACGCTGACATTGCACCGAAATCACGCTCACACTGCACCAAGTTCACGCTGACGCTACACCGCGCCCACCACAACTTCTAGAAGAGTCTAGAATAGCGACCTTGCAACGCTGCTGTTGACGCGAGAGACGGCGGCGGCGCGTATAGGAAGCACTCGGGCGCGGCGGGCGCGGTGTCAGCGCGGCGGCTGCGTGTTGCCTCCCCACCAACATAGGTACGCAGCGTCCACGCTGCGAGCACGCGCTGCGCGTCTCGACACCTCTTCTAACACCTCCTGTTGGAAGAAAACGCAGAACATTTTAATCTACTTCTTAGTAGAAGCGTGAACTTTTGTCTCGTAAACAAAAATCACCATTATTCGCAACCAGACTTCACCCACTGCAGGGTGTAGGCCTCTTATATTGTGTTTGCCATTCCCTACGATCTGTTGTTAGCCTCAGCCAAGTCCGGCCAGCGATGGCTGTTATATCGTCAGCCCATCTTGCTGCTAGACGAGAGATTTTCTGTAACCGGTTCTTGGACACAATTCAGTTATCGCCTTACTCCTTAGAACCTATATCTAGATTTTCTTTGAAAAACACAACAGATTTGTTTAGCATATTTGCCCATCGCAAAAAGTTGTGCTGACGCTGCACCGATACTTGCACTGACAGTACACCAAGTTTACACTAACCTGTTTCTTCAGAACAATATGCTTGCCCTTCCAATACTTCATAAGCCCTCTCTCCTGCAACGTGGACACTATATCCGAGGAGGCGATGGCGAGGTCTTTGCTGAGGTCTCGGATGCACAGCGTCGGTCCGGGCGCTGAACATAACCTCTTTAGCAACGCCTCCTTCCAGTAAGATCGGTAGGAGATGAGACCGAGGTCGGATAGTGGCGTTTCTGGAGAACCAACTTTGCCCTCTACTTTTGTGAGGAGGTAACCTGGTGAAGATTGGTTTTACTATATTCTATACTCAGAACACTTATCTAATTGCTTCTCTGTCGTTCATAACAACCATCCAAAATAAACATACAAAAATTCCTAGAAATATAAGATTTTAAACTAAAATTAAGTTGTTACCTCATAATAAAATAAAAAGGTATTTAGCCAACATTCTACACAAGGCAGTCTAAAGCCGAAAGTAAGTTTCCTATAGCGATCCATGCGTTAATTCTCAGCGACCTACCTCAAGGAAAAAGTTATTCCTCTATCTGTATATTCGTAACCCCTTTGGCACAAACATTGAAAAGAAAACAAAACCACCTTTTGGACTGCATTAATTAAACTCGTCTGTATTTTGATTAAAAATCTCTTAAAATTCAATTCCAATTTTCTTGTCAGTGATCATTATTTGTCGAGTTTAAAATGAACAAAGGATTTATAACGATCAAATTAACACCTAAAATCATAATTAAGGTGTTCGTTGGGGGCTCCAAATTCCCTGTCTGCGTCCCTTCCCCGAAGGTTCCCCCTCTTAGAGGTAGGGAGGGGTAAGGTCGGTCTAGACGGCATGCGATCCATAGCTGCAACAGATCGATCGGTCTGGCGGGGTCGTCGCCCTTCGTCGCGACGACCCCCGCGCCCCCACAGGGGGGCCAAACAAACCCCTTTCACAGCTCTATGCAGTCAGCTAGGACGTGACATGGATAATGTAGTTTGCGGAAAAATAGATCTTTGTTACGCAGGAAGACACATAAGTTATTTATATAATTTATCAATGCAAATTATTCTATCAACAAAATATCCGTATTATTCGACATCGTCAAAACAACTATCCTCATTGTTCGAGTAAAAACATTTTTTTTTTTTCAAACATTTCGAAAAATCTGTGCCAACAGTGAGATTTTTTGGGGTTAAAAACTGCTTATTACACGGTTGCTTCCTACATTACATGACATGTCTAAAACTGACAACTAGCGCACAGTCTAACTAAGCCATAAGTCCTAGAAACATGAAACGTAGGGAATCCGGAAAAGGGGGAATTAGGAAGGACGCAGCGGGACGATTCAATTTGTGAAAATAAATCTCAACGCGGATAAAGAATCGCAGATAGAACCTGTACAAACCAGAGATTTATTTTACAACGACCTCGATGGCGTGGCGGGCGACTGCTCGGCTGAGGCAAGAGGTGCGGGTTTGATTCCCGCTACGGGAGAAATGTTTGTATGTTCTGCAGGTATTTCTTCCGGGTATTGTAGTATTATAAGTATGTATTTACAAAAAAGTATGCATTCTATCAGCTATTTGGTGCCCATAGTACAATCTTTGCTTAGTTTGGGGTTAGATGGCGCTGTGTCAAACGCCCACAAATATTTATATTTACACTAGCTGCCGCCCGCGGCTTCGCTCGCGTGGTACCCGGAAAAAAATAGCCTATATGTTAATCCAGTACGTGTACTATGTATATTCCAAGTTACATTCGAATCCGTTCAGCCGTTTAGGCGTGATTGAGGCACAAACATTCAAACATCCTCACAAACTTTCGCATTTATAATATAACTAGCTGCCGCCCGCGGCTTCGCTCGCGTGGTACCCGGATAAAAAATAGCCTATATGTTAATCCAGTACATGTACTATGTATATTCCAAGTTTCGTTCAGATCCGTTCAGCCGTTTAGGCGTGATTGAGGCACAAACATCCAAACATCCAAACATCGTTACAAACTTTCGGACTAGATGGCAGCACAGGTAAAGTTAGTACGCGCTATCGTTGCGTTTTGAGCTTTACGCCGGTAATTTCAAGCAAACTAAGACTTTTCAATTTTATAATATAAGTAAGAAGTAAGAAGTAAGATTAAGATATTTTTGGTTAAAAACTGTGTGCTACACTAGTTTTGGCAGCACCCAAATCCATCAACTCCCGGTTATCGGTAGGCACTGCCTAAAAAACGGTTCTGATGCCCTATATAAACCAGTATCCAAGGGTTGCGTGTGTACTTGCTATTTCATTCTAAGCTACACCTATGGATTTTACAATGTTGACCGCAGGCAGGTGAATAATGGCACGCGATTTGTAAAAATTAGCTCGTATCGTCGACGCTAACAATTTTAGTCTGGCGTGAAGGCCCTTATGGCCCAAAACGTATCTCATAAACGTGTTAACATAATGTCGTTTGGGTTCAATCATCATTTTCTTAAACACTTTCTTTCTCATTATAATTAAATTGCCTAAACTGAATTATTAAGATGTTAACGGTTTTCTGTCAGGTGAAGCTGTTCAAGCTATTTAGGTAATCGTTCCCTGGTCGCCACGATACAGGCTTTTGTGTGGTGATCTAGATATTGATTCACTATGTACCTACCTACAATAAATTGTGACTCTGCCCACTGAACTGTTGGAAATATTAAGATTTTTTTCCCGTTTTATCACATTAATGTTTATATATCGTCACTGGAAAGGCAAATTTACGTAAGCGCCAATCGAGAAAAAGCCGTTTGAAGTTCATTTTTTTCGTTTTTTTAATCATAACTTCCTACCTAATTATCGAATTTTGATGACGTCAACGTAAGATTTCATTCTTTTTTCATTTTCTATGTCCAGCAATTCATATTATTGTATTTGGACTGCTATTTTAGGATAATAACTCAATATACCTATTTGGCGCCATTTTGGCGCTTACGTAATTATGCCTTTCCAGTGACGATATGCTTTTGTGCCTCTGTGCATGTCATCTCCGTAACGGATATAAGTAGATAAAACTTGATATATACAAAGTTATAACCTTTAACACATAGGCTGCTTTTTATGATACCTGAAGAGTGCCAACGGGACCCTATTACAAAGCCTCCGCTGTCCGTCCGTCTGTCTGTCCGTCCGTCTGTCCGTCTGTCAGCGGGCTGTATCTCATGAACCGTAATAGGTAGAGTTAAAATTTTAGCAGAGTGTACTTCTATTGCCGCTATAACTAATAAAAAATTTAAAAAATCAAAGAGACAAGAAACATTTTTCAATGTATAATGGTACGGAATCCTGCTTGTGGGAATTCTACTCGCGCTTGACTTGTTTTCTTTTACCTCCGTGCCGCGCGTCTAATTTGCGACTACCCACTACTACGATAACTCGTGTCATTGGTTCATTCGGTCACCTTGCTTTGGGTCAGTGACCGTGTGTGTATGGTGACTCTGAAATGTAGCGTGTCACTACTTCTTTCGTACCAGTGTGGAGAAAAGTAACCCTCGAAGCCTTTGTGATGTTCTCTCTATGCCTTCCAAATAAGTTCTACAATATGCCGGTTTGGGCACGTTTTCCTTCACTGCTTGTAGTCCGTGTATAGCGCACATACATTTTCAAACAGGAAACTCTATTGTTGCGCGACTGGATTTGAACCCATGAGCTACGGTTCGGGGTCTACAACTAGACCACCAGGGTGAGGGAACACTTACTGAAATCTATGAGCAGCCTTCCATATCCTTGTCTCTGGTACGGCGGCAGCGTCAGGATGCAGGATACATTATAGTTTTGGAAGGAGTTTTTTTCCTGCAGCAGAAATAAATTATATCAACTAGGGATTTTTTTCTCAACGAGATGGGCGAGAGGATAAAATCAAAACCGCGGGTCGTGATGGATGCCATGGATGGCATAAACATAGTGCCGACCTCGGTAGCGGAGCGAGCGAGCGCTTGGCTGAGACGTAAGAGGCGCGGGTTCGATTCCCGCTACGGGTGGTAATGTTTGTATGTTCTGCAAATATTTCTTCCGGGTCTGGGTATTGTAGTATTACGTATTATTAGTATGTATTTACAAAATAAAAAAGGTATTCTATCAGCCATCTGGTTCCCATAGTACAAGCTTTGCTTAGTTTGGGACTAGATGGCTGTGTGAAATGTCTACAAATTTTTTTTTTTTTTTTTTAAGATTAGATAATATTTTATTGTGTATACCAACAAAAAAAAAACATAAAAATTACAAAAGTTTACATAATTATTTATTTTGTTTATTATAGTGGGGCCTATGCCTAACAGTGGCTAAAGTCGGGTTGTGAATGATAATGATTTGTTCTACTAAAATTTCAACCACTCATAATAAAATCCAGTAATAGTAACCAACGGCTGATGAAACTAAATCACGTAATTTTGCAAAACTAGCCTCAGACTTGACATAGTACTAGCGGATTTAAAAAACCGGTTAAGTGCGATGATGACGTTTTACTCTATGTACTTTTTAAATAGGTAGCTTCGATGATCAATTACGAACGTTAAGAAAAAGTTCCTTGTATGGGGCCCTTCTTCTATTTTTTTATTTTGTTTTAGCGGAGTATAGCGGCAATAAAAATTGGTACACATCGTGAAAATTTCATCTCTCTACCTATCACGGTTCATGAGATACAGCCCGCTGACAGACGGACGGACCGACGTACAGCGGTGGCTTAGTAATGGGATCCCGTTGGCACCCTAAGAAGAAAAGAAAAATCGACGAACTCTTTTAAAGATAATAATAATACATAAGTTATCATAACGAGGATTTAGACAAAATATCACATTTCAATAAGTACTGGCCAAGAGAAGTAGAATAACAAGTTCAAGGAACAATATTCTAGATATTTCAGAAGGTCGACTTTATCATTTTTTTAAAGGAAATCTTTTTATAATATTAATTAATGATGAATACGAAATTTTTAAGTTTATTTGTAGCTCAATCATGCCGTAATAGCACCTGAGAAGTGATACTTGGAGCAGACTCTATGTTTTGTTAACCGATTTTATTTATGTTTAAATACTTTCCTTCACATTTTAATTAAATTACTCATACTGAATTATAACTTCTTTGCTGGACTGGGAGTAAAGAAAAAACATAGAATGCGTTCAGCTGCTTGAGTAAGAGTAAGAGTAAGAGTTTTGGCTAATGTGTTTTATGACCGAACGTCTGCCTGACATCAACCCTCCTTGGAAATTATTATTATTTACTAATAATAATATTATTTATTGCACATAGTACATTTCATGTACCAACCTACTATGTGCAATAAATAATTTTCTGTCTATCTATCCAAAACAAGAAACGAAACTGTAAGTACATATTCTACCAAATGAGTCATTAATTCTCCATGTGATCTAAATATATAAAACTTATGATACTTACTGACTGACAAATGACTGACTAAACTAGGTCCTAGAAGCATGAATCGTGGAGAATTTATTACTCTTATAGTGTAGGGGTGCACTAAGAATTAAATTCCCGAAACCCAACCCCTAGAGAACGCAACGGGGAGGTAAAGATTGTATGATAAAATACCTAACCCGGACAAAGAAGCGGGGAGTTTCACTTGTCTAGAGTCTAGACTACATTGGTATTTTTCTCCTGTAGAAATGACCGCCAAACAAAATAATGTTTATTATTACGTTTGAACTATGCACAGAGGTCATGGTCAGTCAAATACCCGAATTATTCAAATTATTGATTATATTAAGAAAATGCTAATGAGACATTTTGGCGGCATTGCAAACTAAATTAAAATTAACTAAACAACCCAAACCTGTATTCTACTTTTGTACTAGAGAGCAGGATAATTATTTAAAATACTATCCTACTAATATTATAAATCAGAAAGTTTGTAAGAATGTTTGTGTGTTAGGATGTTTATGGCTTAATCACCGTAACATAGCTTAACGGATTTTAATAAACTATGGAATGACATAGTCGTGACTTGGACATTATAGCTACTTTTTATCCGGTTACAACGCGAGCGAAGCCGCACGCGTAAGCTAGTATAAAGTACTTTGAACTCGAAACCATCCCGAGCGTAGTTTTAAATAATCCTCTTTCCAGATAAAATCTTTTCACTAAACCCATGTAAAATCACTCCATTAGGCAAATCGAACTTCAAAGAGCAGACGTCTGGGAACTAATGCAAACTTTACAACTTGCACCTTAAATCTAGAGGGGGTCTCCGACTACTCTAGCGGGGGTCTCTGTCTGCTGCATCAGGTCATCGAACCGACACCCCCCGGAACTGGGGTCACCCCATCGGGGTTACTCGCCGAAACCTCATCCGCACGAATGACAATAAGCGTAAACTGTTGTTTTTTCCGACTACCATTGAGGGGATTCCCCGCTTGATGTCCTTTATGTCAAAAACATCGTTCGGTAAGCTAAGCTAAGTGTTTTGAGCAAGAAAGAAACCTCTTCGAGGCGCTATCCTTTCACCAGTTATCATCTAGAATCAGTGACAAGAGTAATAGACAATTTTTCGAAAGCATAAATAAATATCATCATCTATATACCTACCCTTATGCCACTCTGTGGGGTCGGTACAGCGTGTTTTGTTCCTTTACCTTCTGTCAGCCGTCTGTAGTGAGTACCTTTTTTAACCAAGCATAAATGGATATTGCATATCCATCTTGAGAGTCTTGGATCAGAAGTGGCTGCAAGTTTTCTTATGATTACTTGTGGTTTTTTTGTTTATACATTATGTATGTATAAATGGATAGCGAAACTAACATAACTACTACTGATAAACTGTTTAAACTTGTCTTTGACACTATTTTAACATTATCTATCAAAATTATATCATAATAATCTTTATTTCAGGAAGTTAAGAAAAAACATGAACGCGTCCAGCTGCTTCTCTCCCCGAGCATGTCGTAAAAGTCGACTAAGGGATAATATCCTCTCTAACACGATGGACCATTTCTATGGGCGATGGGTTGATCACCTGTCACCATGGTTCACCCTATCCATTTTGGGCCTTTGAATCTGGAGTAGCTGCAAGTTTTCTTAATATTACTTGTGGCTCTGCCCACCCCATACGGGTGTGATAATATGTATGTATTTTTTTTTCACACACACCTCCATAAAAAAAATACAACACATACAATATAATCAGAAAACATGACGGATATGGCAACGCTGTAATAGAAATAAAAATAAAAACAACTTTACGAAATATCTTAGAGATACTTTTATAAAATATACCGACAAAAACAATAACTTTCAAACAGTTAAACCAAACTTTACAACATATACCTTAAATCTAGGGGGTGTCTGCAGCATCAGGTCATCGAACTTCAGACGGGGTGGGGTGAGATGGGGTGGGGTGGGGTGGGCACTTCCCGAATCGTTAAAAATAAACCCTGAGGCCATACAGCGAATGCATTGTGCGCCAATCAAAACAACTATGTACTTGTATACGGTCATTTTGTTTGTGTATGTGGTCAGGAACCGTAAACAGGAAAAAATCAGATCGAAGATTCAAAATGATACGAATCACGGTAGTGTATCCAAACTTTGCCTCCTTCCTAAAGCTGTATGGATCATCTTCTTAGTCGCTACACTCTTAGACATAGGCATAGACAAACGTTTATTCCCAGAAACTGTACACAACAACAAATACAAAAAAAAACAGACTTAATAACTAGACACAAAGAGTAACAAAATAATAACTAAACTAATTTTAGACAACAGCAAGTACGACTGTGTATACACGATGTGGAACGCTGCTGTGTACAGTTTGGCGAAAAGTCTTGGGCTCAGCGCGAACGAGTTCACTGCGCTGATTTTCAGCCCAAGGCTTTGGCGACTCTTGACAGAGCGGTCGTGGTCGTCAGCTCAGGAGTAGTGGCTCATTAGTCTCTAATAACTGCTAGATTGGGAGTAAAGGATAAACATAGAATGCGTCCAGCTGCTTCTCTCCCCGAGAATGTAAAAGTCGACTAAGGGATAGTATCCTCTCCAACATAATAGACCATCTATATGGGCAATAGGCTGATCACCCTGTCACCATGGTTCAAAATATTCATCTAGGGACTTTGAATCAAGAGTGGGTGCCAGTTATCTTATGATCACTTTTCGCGCATTATTCACTCCCAGTCCAGCAGAGAATTTAATTTTCCATCCTTAGTTTTACTACTTACCCACCAGGTTAATTTATGACAATTTTCAGAACAAGACAATTTTCAAACTTCGGTGAAGGTTGACCTTCACTCAACGGTTTATTTCATTTTACCGTAATTCAAATAAACATAAATTATAGAATTTCCCTCGAAATAGAACGCTTTCCGAATAGTACCCCATAAATATTATAAGCGTCTTACAAATAACAACTTCCCGACCGAGACTTCCTCGACCTACCTATAGAGGTAGTCTGCCTGAGAACTTGATATAATTGATCTCGGTGGCAACTTGGCTGGTTTGGCATTGTATTTAAGTGGATATGTTTGTTAGAACATAACTTTAATACAATCTGTATGGAACTTGGTAGATTAACGACTATGAAGATTTGCTGGGAAGCGTATGAGAAGGGGTTGTAAAGATATTGGGTTCCTAAGGGGCCAAAAAAGTTTTACAAATGTGTCGAGTGGGGTGCCATATGAAAGGGCTTTATTTGTACATTTCTAAATAGTTTTTATTTTTATCCTTGGATGTATAGTTTTCGAAATACAACGAATAAAGTATTTTTTAGAAAACCGCTATAACCTGTGCTCTCTTTTGCTTCAAAGTTCAGGTTATACTGTATATTAGCTAGATAGCGGTATAACAAGTTAGTTTATATAAAGTCTTGATTTTGTATTGTAATCAAAACATTGAATGAATGAATGAAAGTACTTTATTGTACACTTTAGAATAACATAAATATATATGTATAAGTACGTTAAAATAAGAGTACAATTGGCGGTCAACATTATATCTACCCTTACTTTTTATAGAATAGACAAAGATCTAATGAGAACTTATACATAATATGTACATAAATAAAGTGTGAATGTACAAGAAACCTCAGGTCGCGAATGCTAAGCTTACGTATTGGGGACATGGCGCCCGAGATCTCAGCTCGGGGCGAACTAAAGTTATTCATACGTGTAGGCTTTACGCTGTGCTACATACTCAAACAGATGGACGTGATATACGACAAAATCATTGCATTTTTTAAAACAAATACTTCTAAAACCGGACATATCTGCGCCTAGTGAGTCAGACAACATCTTACTACATTCACTTGCTAAATTCGCATCCTAAGGAGGTAGTCCTTTCAATAATCGTTCCCTGACTGTTGAGTATCGTGACTACGGAGTCACGATACTCAAGGACAAGGACTCGGTCTATATCTATAGTATGTCTACAGCTACCACGGTTTTCGGCCTAATGAAGAGGGAGGTTGATTGGGGATATCCAGCTGTTCAGACACCTGATTGGGCCAGGGTTTAAGGATGTTAAAAATTTAAGATTTTTTTATTCAAACTTTATCTTCCCACTGCATCTTCATATTCTTCTTCCATACTAATATTTTTAATGCCAAAGTAACTCTGTCTATCTGTCTTAAGAATCTTTTAACACGCAGACAATGTCGCGGGTTACAGCTAGTATTTAGATAAGTAGATTTGCACTTTTGGATCTTTTGCCGTCAAAAAGCTTTTTACAGGTGAGCTGTTTTGAAAAATTACATATTTCGCGTTGCCTTCAGCGCAAAGGCTCGATCGGCGAGACAGAGATTTTTGAAGGAGAAACTTTGCTAATTATAAAAGTTCTTGCGAGTTGTAGACAGTTTGAGACGCACAGGTTAAAATTAAAGGTTGGCGTGGGCGAGCAGACGACGCGACACTGTTTATAAACTTTGGGACTCAATTTAGATAAGTTTGACACGATTATGAATAATTGGCCAAAATGATGTAGTAGACCCTGATACAATGTCTTGAAACGTTTGTCGGTTCACTGGTTATTGTTTACCTACTTCATCTTGTGTTAGGTTAGGTCGGTGATATAATAGAGTTATTTTCATACAAAATATGTACGGTTGGCTGGTAGGCCAAGAAAATGGTATACCAGCTTTGACAAAACTTCCTGTGTGACCAAAATAGCGAAAGGTTGAACATTAGTTACTTGTCAGAATATTAATCCAAGGGAAAATCAACCTTGTTGTTTGAACCTCTCATAATCTCTATCTGT
The DNA here is from genome assembly GCA_949320045.1 of Scotopteryx bipunctaria. Taxonomy (NCBI): domain Eukaryota; kingdom Metazoa; phylum Arthropoda; class Insecta; order Lepidoptera; family Geometridae; genus Scotopteryx; species Scotopteryx bipunctaria. Next base: position 1,876,764 of record OX439450.1, on the reverse strand, counting down.
TGCTTTTTAATAAGCAAAGCCATTAGTTATTTAATAACTCAACCAAATCAACCTACTGAAAGTATCGTACCGGAAGAGTCTGTTAACAGAAACAACTGTGACGTCAAGGGTTCTTCTAGAGCTTCAAGAGAATAATACTTCTTCCAATGGCTAGGACCTAACAACTGCAGGCTCTCGTGTACAATAATATAAAAACAACCCCATCTACATAATATACATTATTATCACATCCGCATACCTAATGGGATGGGCTGATTCACAAGTAATCATAAGAAAACTTGCAGCCACTCCTGATTCAAAGTCCCAAGATGGATATGGTGAACCATGGTGACAGGTGATCAGCCTATCGCCGATATTGATGGTCCATCATATTGGGGAGGAAAACGGCATCTATTAGCGCAATAATCCTCATACAAGCGGTTAGCGGACTCGCGAAATATTTAGGGTGGATGGGACAGACGTTAGATTTATACCGCCGGCGGCGAGACGTCTAGACGGACCGCGAGCGTGTTTACATCGGTATATTGTCACTTTGCGGGACGAGCGTGACTCGGATCGAGATCGTCTCGTCTGTATCGCAGAGGGATAACATGATCCCTCATGTTATCCTTCAATCCTTCAGCGATACAGACACTGACCCCAACAGATCACGCATACAGTTTTTCAGCAGTCTTTTGTCTGATGTTTGTTTAATTTTTTTCTGTAGCTGTTTTAGTTTAGTTCAATTTGTTTGTCACTTTTATATGTGAAATAAAAAAAAACATTTATTCTGTCGTCGATGGTTTGCGTAGCTTTATTGACTGGAGGCAATCGTCGTATATGCAACAAAAGTGGCACCAGTTTTTAGGTCTAATTTCACCACAAAAACGGAACGTTTAGCTTCTAAACTGAGTTCAAATTTATCAGATCTTTAACTCAGTTTAGAGCTAAACACCGTTCAATTTGAACGGTATAATCGGCTCTTAGTCGACAGTCCACTATATACTGATGTCAAGCAAATACCTGTCAACGTGCCGATTGACAGATTAATATTGATATGCGCCGCACACTAGAAATTCGAATAAAACTTTAGAGCTTACTGGAGTGTATGGTCTGTTAAGATAACTGATAGTTCATTAACCGGCAAACTGGTAGAATGTAGGAGCCTTAAAAGGTAAAATACACGACGCCGATGAGAGCTTTAGAGACTAGTGAACGTAACATCACTAAATAAGTTTATGCTTACTGTTCATACATGATCGCCTCAGCTAAGCTACATCCCTCTATCTTAAGGTATATTCTAAAGATGAGATTTGGGAACAAAGGGCTTATTAACGTTTTATTGCTGTAGACAAAGTGCTTTCATTTGACAGATGAGTTAGGGACGAAAACTATAGAGAAACGAAAGTTTTTTTATTATATTTGTCACTTAATCACGCCTTAACGGCTGAACGGATTTGAATGAAACTTAAAACATACATAGAACGTGTGGAATAACATTTTAGAATACTTTTTTATTCCGAATCAGTGTGGTGAAAGGAGAGAGTGAGAAGGCTTTTTTCGATTTTTTTTTCTTTTACGGCAATCGAAGTGCGCAGTACAGAGAGAAAAAAGCGCTCGTGGCGTAGCTTGCTTAGGCGTTCTTGATTGATCGTTAAAGTTAATCAACGATATGCGCGGTCACAAATTGAGATGGGTGACCGCAAGTGGCATTACGAGCTGAGCGCTTCCATGCTTCAGAGGGCACGTTAAACAGTCGGTCCCGGCTTTTAAGTCGTTAAGCCATGACGGAAGCCTTTAGGCGGCCTAAAAACTCCGTCACTAGAGTTGGCCATTCGCTCATACGAACATACATACATATAGAGAAAAAGGTATCTTGTATATATGTACTTGTTATAAATCCTCCCTAACCCGGAACAGTCGGATGCTGCGGTCAACGACCCCGTCTCGCCGTCCGCTAATAGTTTAACGCATTGTATCTCAAAGTGTTTCTGACAATAAGATGTCTGTCTGTAATACTCAATCATAACTTCAGGTTACAATGTAAGGTAAGTTTATGCTCTCTAAAACCTTAAATGTAACCTAAATGGTGTAAAACGAAATCGCTTTCCGCGTCTGTCTGTTTGTGCTTAGTTCTTCTAAATCTTAACCAATGTCGTCCCAATTCCCACTGCTAGGCATGTCTTCCAAATTACGCAATGAATTTTAATACGATTTTACTATAATTTAATTTAAATTTATTTCCTATGATGCAATCTTTATACTTGGCAAATTTAAAAAAACTGTCACTATTTAGGAGTGCAAAAGTAACTGTCGATGTCTGCAGTTCACATGCAGACAGATCAACAGAAATACAATGGATTTCAATTGGCTGAAAATAAATATATTCATTGAACTTAAATTTTCTTCTAATTTATCATCGTCATCTAATGATGATGGGCTAATAATAATGCCCATAGCAGTTCACTGCTAGACATAGGCCTCTCCTAATGAGCTCTATCGCGCCCTATCTTCGGCTTGACGCATCCAGTTTCTGCCAGCAGCCTTTCACAAATCGTCACTCCACCTAGCCGGAGGGCGTCCTACACTACGTTTGCCGAGTCGCGGTCTCCACTCAAGAACTCGTTTACCCCAACGGTTGTCGGTTCTTCGGCAGATTCGGCTGAACGGATTTGAATCTTGGTATATACATAGTAACATGTGCTGGATTAACATATAGGCTATTTTTTATCCGGGTACCACGCGAGCAAAGCCGCGGCCGGCAGCTAATTCTGATATAGGTGGCGTGAAAACTAGACGGAATTTTCCAAATACTTCTAATTCCAAATTCTTCTAATTACTTTAAAGTAATAATTTAATTTCAGAACACTCAAAAGCTTGAGAAGCGCAGTTTACACGTGAGATGCCAATTTTACAGTCTACGGTGTATTAACGATCGATGAGTCTGTCTGCTAAGGGTGTCTGAGGGGGATGTTTAGTTTCCACTACATTGTAAACTCAGCTTTATGCCCCTAGCTTTAGATCTATTATAGCGTGGCTAGAGTTTCGGCGGAGTATTTTGGGATATGCGCGCGTTTTGCCAAGCCAAATTGAGCTGTACTACGCTAGATTTAGGATTGAAAGTCTCAGTTGTGCCAGATTACGTAGGTTAGTTTTCGATTCATTGAAGTCTTGTACTGTTTTATCCACGGTTTGGGGTAGGTTCGTCTGGACTGTGCATATTGATAAGCTGACGGAAATTGAATTTAGCTCTGAATTAATTGAGTTGAAATTGCAATAGTTTGCAGAAGTATGGTAACCTAGATGAACCAGTGTGGTGAAAAGTTCCCTGAAAAGGTCACTAGTTTCTACTAAATATTATAATCAAATTGTGTGCACGCCGTATGGCTGAATGGATTTTAATGAAACTTGAATAATACATAGTTCTGAATAAATGAGTTACTTTTTATCCGGGTATCACGCGAGCGAAACCGCGGGCGGAAGCTAGTTAATCGCAAATTACTCATAATCTAGTAATAACATACACCTAATAAAAATATTGTAATTCACAAGAGTTGTCAAACTATACTCGTAGTAAAATGCACAAAAACATTTCCAACTCAAACTATCGTAGTAAGCTGCAGTACTCGACTTCCTACGTGCTACGGCGTAGCGTCTACGAGCTACGTCACGTATTTTACGTTGCTACGAGCCGTAGCACTAACAGCTGTGCGCTTTGATGCGCAAATAGTTACAAGACAAGTGCATGGATTTTCATAAACTTTCGCGACTTCTTGTAACATTATATAAAGTTTAAAAGGTACGCCATTAAATCCCGTTATAAACTTGAAAAAGTATATTATTAAAATGAATGCTTGTGAGGATCTTTGGTGCTTCAGTTGCGGCGTAATTTCTTATTACAAATATATTATTTTAACAAACATGTGCCCTGTATGATTGAAGTTGCAAAAACAGCCATGTCTACCTTCTTAAGGGTACAGTCGTGAAGTGAATCTCTTGTTTTCTGAAACTCACATTTTTATGTACAGTAGTACCCTACCCTTAGATGTAATAATAATTATGTAGATACTTATTTTTTTAATGATATTATTTGCATATTCGGACAAATTCATTTTTCATACAAAGCTCGAAGTTTGTCGAGGCGCACAATATTTGTGGAACTACTGTACGCGATGTTACGTCTATGTGGTGTGGGGGCCTGTCTGGCTCGCTTATTGCGAAATTGTGTAGTCAAATCCCGAATAAGTTATTAAATTAACGTGCAGACACAAGCAAGACGAGAACCGGTTTTTAGATATGATATAGATATGGTGGTCTAGTTGGTAGTGACCCCGCCTTCCGATCCTAAGGTCGTGGGTTCGAATCCGGTCGTGTACCAATGAATTTTTCTATACGAATAATTTATGTGCACGGTATAGTACTCTCAAACGGTGAAGGAAAACATCGTGAGGAAATCCGCGGCTTTGTCAGCTCCGCACGTATTGACCTTGTCTTTCCTGTGGACAAGGCAGACTAAGCTGAAAGGATGGAATAGGTGCTGAGCAAGCCTACTCCATATTAATTGGTCCCGGGCACGACAGCGTCCCGTTTGTGAAGGTAAAAGTTGCCTCCTGACGCTGTATAAATCATCTACTATAGATGGGAGAAGGCCTTAGTACTAAACATTGTGTTTTGTATACAGATACTCGAAACAGATACGGATACAGATACTCTAATACGAAAAGAAAAACCTCTTAGATCAAAAAAATATTTACTCATTTAATTTGCAAAAACCATAAACAGACAAGGATAGCGAGAGATAGAGAAGAGTAAGGGGTTTGATGAGGCATTTGTCAAAAAGGTCCATATGTAATTATTTTTCTGGAGTAAAAAACTTAAAATAAAAATGTCAAAAAACAGGAACGATAGTTACTTTTTTAAATATTAAGCAAATAAAAAGCTTGAGCTTTGACCGCAGCCAGAAATAAAGCAAATCGAAACATTCGGGGTGCGGTTGCAATAAAATGCCCGCAATAAATCAATTTGTATATCGTTCAGGCTGCTGTACTCACTACCTTTTTAGGTTTACGTACCCGAAGAGTATCAATGAGACCCTATTAATAAGCCTCCGCTGTCCGTCCGTCTGTCAACGGGCTGTATCTCATGAACCGTAGAGAAGTGAGGTAGAGAGGTGAAATTTTCAGTAGTATTTCTATAGCCGATATAACAAATATTACAATAAAATGGGTCTCCATACAAGAAATATTTATGAACATGTACTATGGTACGGAGCCCTCCGCGTGCGAATTCGACTCAAACTTGTATAAATAAATCGTATTGAATACATAAACAAATAGGTCCTAAAAATGTCTGACCTAAAATAAATAACCCATTATTATACTTAAATTAGACAATAAGTTATTGTCCACAGTAAGGTTTATGCTGTTGTTTGTTTGTCCATTTATCACAATAAATTGGCTATTTCTTTATACCCTTCAAACGGCCCCGTAAGGGTCGAAGTAACGACTTCACCACTGTTGCCAGGACACAAGTCACGACCCTAAGCAACTCCCGCTGGATTCGGCTAGATTCAGCCACATTTCACATAGTTCAAAGCTAAAACGTTGCTTAGTTTTAAAATAGAAAAAATATATTTGACTTAGTCTACAAATTCCCCCTAAATTCCCCCTTAGATCAGGGAATATAAAAAAAATAAAGTCTCAATTATGCGTACAGCTCTAAAAAATTGGGGTTTGTACAAAATGTAAATAAACATATTGACGCAAAACATTTGCATTATAGATAATAATCACGTCTGTTTCCCAGAGACGTAAGGCGGAGACCACAGATCAACATTTTTGTAATAAATTGCGTAAAATTCACAATTTTATATTTTAAGAAATCATCTAAGGCCGAAATAAAATTATGTTCATAGTCATTTGTCTTTTTTTTTGAGAATCTCACTTTAGTTTATTGAACTGATATAAAGGCTCTATAGTAAACATTCTTTTATTTATTTACACACAGTTACAAAGACAAACTAAAATAACATTAAAAACTTTAATTTAATTATTTTATATTTATATTAGTCATTTGTCTATATTTAATATTTTTCTAGCCATTTCTACAGAGTGAGTTGGCAACTCAGTCTGGTGATAACCCTAGACTGTTGTTCTAGGACTGGACATAATAATAAATGGCAACACTATAATTAAGTAAATTAGCTTGTTCTGTGAAACACAAATACTCTGGAAAAGCAATGCGACTGTGAAATGGGTTATCATAAAAACTTAGGGGATTGAGGTGGATTAAACCAATTTACGTTGAGACCCAGAGAAAATTGTTTTACTAATAATAATGTTTATTTTATTGGTTTATTATGTTTTACGCAACAAATTCATTAAATTAAGAGAGAAACATGATAATTCTTGTAAGTTATTTTGTTTGGATGCTTAAATAGTCAATGCTAGTCGATCCGAGCAACCTTAGTGATATAATCTTAGCAAATAGTAGTTGTTTTCATGCGTAAGCCAAAAAAGCTTCATTAGAAATGACGTCACATCTTTTATTTCAAAAAAATCGCTTATCAATGGTCGGCTGTCCATCATGGTAACAAATAATAAATATTTGTGGACATTTCACACAGCGCCATCTAGCCCCAAACTAATTAAGCTTGTACTATGGGCACCAGATGGCTGATAGAATACTTATATACTCTTTTTTTTGTAAATACATATACATAATACTACAACACCCAGACCCGAAATAAATATTTGCAGAACATACAAACATTTCTCCTGCAGCGGAAATAGAACCCGCACCTCTTGCGTCTCAGCCGAGCACTCGCCCGCAATGCCACCGAGGTTGTCTGGTGGCTTTGCAAATACAAGTAACTGAGTCATTTTAAAGTTAAAATAGAAAATGATTGAAATTGATTGCAACCAAAGTTACAAAATAGCTCTCTAAATATATTATATAGTATAAAACAAAATTCGCATGAGTTTAGCAATATTTATATTAGCAGCCTCACGCAAAGGGGTGCATTTGGGGGGCGTGGTCCACCCCAACCGACCCGGTCGTTGACCCCACAGCTGACGCTACTCTGCTCAATGGTGGGGTGTATGCTACTAATTATTGCTTTTACGTCCTGTTTTGTTTATTTTCAGTGTTGTGAATAAGGTTTGGAATATTAAAGTTTCTAACTGGTAGGTAAGAAGTGGGTGATACATACATAAAATCATGCCTTTTCCCATAGGGGTAGGCAGAGATCACGGATCTCCATTTGCTACGATCATGACATACTTATTTCGTTTAATTCACTCTCATTACATTCTTCATGCATACTCGTCGGTTTAGGATACTCTTGACCTGGCCCTTTTTCAAAACGTCGCCGATTTGGTCCAGGTGCGTGGAGTGGATCATATTTTTATGAATTTAGTACTATTTTAGTCAGGTATATCACGGTTGTACTTTCTACAAGCAAGTTAGAAGCACTTAAATTAAATTTCCGGTATTCAATTTTCTAACTAGCAAAATTGGATTCCCAAAAATAAAACAGGTCAAGCGCGAGACGAATTCGCACACGTTCGAAACGAAGGGTTCCGTACCAACGCATATAATGTTTCTTGTATGGGGCCCTTTTTCATTATTTCTTGTATATAACAACAGAAATACACTTTACCCGTATGTGAAAATTGTAAGTCTCTACCTATTACGATTAATGAGATACAGCCCGCTGACGGACGGACGAACGAACGGACAGCGTAGGCTTAGTTATAGGGTCTCGTTGGCACACTTCGGGTACGGAACCCTAAAACCCAACAGTCACATACATAGTCCTGAGTGTGGGGCACTAGGATTCCCTGTGTCGTGGGTATCAGAAACTACGAGTACCATGGTACCACAACACCCAGACCCGGAAGAAATATTTGCAGAGCATGCAAATATTTCTTCCGCAGCGGGAATCGAACTCGCGCCTTTTGCGTCTCTGCCGAGCAATCGCCCGCCACGCCACCGAGGCCGTCAAAAGCTAAGCAGAATAACCTCTACGGGGTAATCCAAACGCGTTTTAATAAGTGAGATGTGAGGGCACAGGAGAGAAATTGAAAAACGACGCAAATTCAAAAGTTCAATACAACAGCCAGACTTTTTAATTTAGACTGACAGAGCTTTTAAACTCGTGAGACAGTTCAATATTGTTGGGATCCGTACGAATTAATTTACAGACATACATATGTATGTACAAAGAAGTTTGTCATATACATGATCATCATTATCATTATGTCAGCCCACTAATACTCTAATTCTAATTGGTGTTAGGGGAACAAAGATCTGCACTGACGTCCCGCTGTGGGGTGTATGGACTGTATGTCAGCCCACTGCTGGGTATAGGTATAATAAGAGACAGGATTGCTAAAAAGGATTTATTCTATCTCTTTATGAGAATAATATGAGGTTCTTAGAGTCACAATAGGGAATATGTAAGAGCGTATATTCCTTAAGTTTAAGGGGCATTCGGGGATCGCACGTTGTTTCTGAGACCTGTCACTATTTCATACATACCATTTAAGACGTTCTTGATTGATCGTTAAAGTTAAGCAATATATGAAGATATGCGCGGTCACAAATTGAGATGGGTGACCGCAAGTGGCATTACGAGCTGAGCGCTTCCGTGCTTCGGAGGGCACGTTAAACAGTCGGTCCCGGCTTTTAAGTTGTTAAGCCATGACGGAGGCCTTTAGGCCTAAAAACTCCGTCACTAGAGTTGGCCATTCGCTCATACGAACATACATACATATAGAGAAAAAGGTATCTTGTATATGTACTTGTTATAAATCCTCCCTAACCCGGAACAGTCGGATGCTGCGGTCAACGACCCCGTCTCGCCGTCCGCTAATAGTTTAACGCATTGTATCTCAAAGTGTTTCTGACAATAAGGTGTCTGTCTGTAATACTCAATCATAACTTCAGGTTACAATGTAAGGTAAGTTTATGCTCTCTAAAACCTTAAATGTAACCTAAATGGTGTAAAACGAAATCGCTTTCCGCGTCTGTCTGTTTGTGCTTAGTTCTTCTTAATCTTAAAAAGCCTAAAAAGCTCATACGAACTTACTTCCTTTTATTTCATACATCCTGCATACTATTTTTCATATCTCTGTCAATCTCACCATCATTCTATACTACTGAACCGAGGTACCGGAAATCGGAACAGACTGGTAGGTGTACACCATCTAAGGCACCACCACTTAAGTGGGGTCGGCACAACATGTTTTCCTCTTCCATTCCCCTCTATCAGCCGTCATTTCAGTATTCACTCCTTTCTTACTCATATCATCTTTCACGCAATCCGTCCATCTCTTATTTGGTCTACCTCTACCCTTGTATCCATCCACTTTCATATCTAACATTCTTCTCGTCACAAGGCATTCATCCCTCCGCATGACATGCCCATACCATGCTAATCTATTGCCCCTCAACTTTTCCGTCACAGGCGCTACTTTCAAACTTCCTCTAAGGCAATAGGTGTGATATTTGGATGTATCACCGAAATCACAAAACAAATGCTCTGTTTTCGTTCTACTGATTTTCAGTACGACACTCTCCAAACTCCACCTGCAATTTTTCCAGTCTGCTCTGGACTTCAGTTGCATCTTCTCCGACAAGGACAATGCCGTCGGCGAACAGCATGTACCAGGGTGCCTCCTCCTGTATGTCCGATGTCAATGCATCCATTACCAGGAGGAACAAATAAGGGCTTAAAACCGATCCCTGGTGTAAGCCTACAGCCACATTGAACTTGTCAGACATCAGCTTCGGAATGGACATGTGTTCTGGCTCCGCTGTACATAGCCCGAATAAACTGCAGGCACTTCCCAGGCATACCTTTCTCTTTCATAGCCCACCATAGAACCTCACGGGGTACCCTATCATGTCTTCTCTAGGTTAACGAATACATCGCTATATAACACTAAAAAAATATTCAACGCCAGAGAAGTTATTTAAATACATTAAATGTATTTTTTTAAAACAAGTTAAAAATAGCCAAATTACACGGGTACTTTAAACACCTGCCATTTCGGCGCGCGTAGTGTGACGTCACAGTCTATCATTCACAGGCAAAACAGCAAACAACTACACACTAGGTGGCATTCACAATTTTTTGTCATAGACTATTACGTGATGTAATAGTCTGCATATACCCTCTGAACAATGGCATCAACAATCTGTACATTGCGAGTGAAGCCGCATGTAGTAATTAGCAATATTATAATTTCACTTACCTTACTAAAATACCCCACCACATGGCACCCCTCTTCATCTGCACACGTCATGACATAGAATAGAAATGGTTCCACATCGTAGTACAATGTTTTGTGGTCCAGGAAGAACTTTGCGAGCAGACAGAGCTGTTGGCAATACTGCTTGTGCTTCCGACCGTCCACCTGCCACACGCTTAAGTTGTCTCTTCTGTACACCTGTGGACAACATTAAAAAAAAATGTAGTTAATAGATCTATAATATTAGAAAATAATTGTTACAATACAATTAACGGCCTCGGTGGCGTGCGGGCGATTGCTCGGCATAGACGCAAGAGGCGCGGTTTCGATTCCCGCTGCGGAAGAAATGTTTGCATGTTCTGCAAATATTTCTTCCGGGTCTGGGTGTTGTGGTACCATGGTACTCGTAGTTTCTGATACCCACGACACAGGGAATCCTAGTGCAGCGTCAAGACTACGTATGTGACAATTGTAAAAAAAAATAGGTACTTTATTTCAGGAAATAGAAACAAATGAACGCTTGGGAATTAGTTACCGCGCCCTCTTTTGAGAATTTCGGGAATTCGTTTCTTAACCAAGGTTCATACGAAAATTACTATGTATGTATGTGAAGCCTCATTTGCATAGGAAATTTGAAGATTAGTTTAGAAATATTTTTCTATTGTTTAAAAATTACATGCCAAGAGACACAATGTTTTTTTTTTCATTCATCAGGAAAAATCCATTGATACACGACTGGATTTGAACCCACGACATTTGGATCGGAAGGCGGGGTTACTACCAACTAGACCAGCAGTGCTCTCTCTAATCTAATATACAAGTGGCGCCATATATTGTTTACTAGTAAATACAATCGCAGTTTGCCAGGTACCTCGGCTTACCTCGTCCCCGGGCGGGTGTCGCCAGACACACTTGGCACCATGCCGATCGGCGCCGACGGCGGAGCGGTGGTGGTTCAGACAGTACTCGCACACGAACAGGCGCGGCACGCGCGCCGCCTCGCCCGGGTACGGAGACTGGTACCACACTTCCATCATGAACTTGCCCATCACTACGTATCTGTAACGAATTGATAGATCAAAACAGTAGCTCGCAATAATAGCCCGGCAATCGTAATTTACTTCTTCGCTGGACTGGGAGTAAAGAAAAAACATAGAATGCGTCCAGCTGCTTCTCTCTCCGAGCATGTCGTAAAAGTCGACTAAGAGATAGTATCCTCTCCAACAAGCATATACTCCCAAGGAGGGTTGACGTCAGGCAGGCGGCCGGTCATAAAACACCTTAGCCAAAGCTCTTAACGTCGGCACAGCATGATCCAAGGACCATGCTGTGCCGACCCCACTTAGAGTGAGATAAGGGCAGGAATATGATGATGATGAATCGTAAGAATTTTTTGGAATACTAAGATATTTTATTAAAGTTGTAAAAAAAACCAAGAAAATAGATAAATAGTTGCCCCCCAGCGCTTTCACTCTTCAATTCCAAGTTTGACTCAAACCTTTAGCCGTGACGGCGGCGTTCAAAATTCAAAATTATTTTTTATTTGAAATCACTAGGATAATTCAGAAATGTCCTAAATCTATTGTTGTCGTTGAATTTACGCCTAAATTGAATTTAAGCTCTAACATCCAAACACCCTCAAATTAGTTAGAGACCCGCAGTTCTGCGAGACAAAAAAAGGAGTGCTGCTGACAGCCTGAATGACTGAAGAAGAATACATGAGAAAAGGTAGCAAAATGATGAAGAGAGATAGAACCCACCTAGTGCCCCTATCCGTGGGTAGATCCCCCAACTCCTCCTCAACCGCGATAGCGGCCAATGCCTGTGCCTCTCTGAACAACCGCAGGTCATAATCCGGAGCGAAACCTTCCAGAATTGGCTCGCGCTCTTCATTCATATCTTCACCGTTCAGAGTCAACTTCTCTTTCTCCTTCAGTTCCTGGCTGCCTTTCCATTTTGAGCGCATGTCCTAGAAATGAAAATGTTTTGTTGAGTTGGTATTAATAGCATAATACATACGAGCAAAGCGAGCGTTTCTATCTCATCGCGTTAGAATCAAACTCGCTTCGCTTGTCTAACTTTTGTATGAACAAAAGAGCGATTTTTAGGGTATAACAATTGGAGAGCGAGCCACAGATAATTTTTATTTTAACTTTGAGCTGATGGATGACGTTCGGAGCAGGGCAAGAGGTTTCAGGAGAAAATCAGGCTGGTGGTTTCAAATGGGAAAGAGAAAGATGGATTTATATGGGAATAGGACAGTCTGCTGGGAATGGAGCATGTGGCTTCAACTAGGAATGACTCAAGCAGCTTCAGCTGGCAGGTGGCTTCAGCTAGGAACAAGAGGGTTAAAAAGCCCACTTTTTCAGATCTGTTGCTGAATTATCATAATCATATTTTGGCCGTAAAACGGTCGGAACTTTGGTAAACTGTGTGCAATTCAATTTAGCAGCAGATCTGATAAAGTGGCCTTTTTAAACCCTCTTGTTTTTTAACTTTGTCACAAGAGTTGGCCACCATCTCATACGAACTTAAATTACTTTTAACCCTCCTCTTTGCAGTACGCAGTCGGCTGGTTACCTTGACTTTGAGCTGGTAAGCGCGTTGGTCGAGGCTGGGCACGGGGCGCGGGCGCTGCGCCAGCGTGGCGACGGCTCGGCGGCGCGCGGCCCCCGCGGCGGCGCGCTCCTCGCAAGCCGCCACGCACCACGCGCTGGTCACGTTATGGTATACAGGACAAGCATCGAATGTGAAATGACGCTCCGCCTTGCCGCCTGAGAAGAATAAAGAAGTTTATTGCCAAAAAGAAAACACAAGATTATGATTTATAAAAAGTTATACAATGCACTGGTTAACTTATCCAAAATATTTTTTTTTCAGCGAGACCCAAACTAGACTCCAGAGTCTGTATCTTGGGTCTCAGGGAGAAATTTTACTTCTATATAAGGCGCCAATTTTAAAAGTATTTTATTCATTGGAATCTCTAGGATCATTATTTTACGAACATCTTAAATATGGGAGTATACTACATAGTAACTAATACTCCATCTTGGGAGTCTTGGATCAGAAGTGGCTGCAGTGCAGTGGCGCGTGGCTCTGCCCACCTCGTTAGGGATACGGGCGTGATAATTATGTATGTATGGTAAATAAATATACGACTTTGCATAATTTTAACTAACAACTAAAATCCGACTGTGCACCGAAGAGCTTGATTAAACATAGATTTAAGACTTGTCCAAATGATTCCAGAGATTTTACGGAATAAAGTTATTTTAAATTTGAACATGTAATTTAGCTTTCTAAAGCATACACGACACGACCAACTCTTGCATTAGTTGACCGTCATAATAAATGATGACTACAGCCTATATCACCCAGACCATCAAGAGGTCAGAATTTCAAAATCTTTCGGCGCCAACAATTTCATTAACAGAAAAAGCGCCCTTAATTGCGCCCAACTTGAATTCGAAAGTTTGCTTTTTGGCTCGACAAAGTTCTCTAAGCAAACATGGAAGTTCAAAGTTCACATACCAAGATGTCCTGATGAATCGCAGCCCCGAACCGGACACTCTCTTTTACCGGGCGGTCTCAGCTCTAAAGGCAGTAGGGGCAATGCGGGCGACCGACCGACGGCGCCGCTACGACCCTTCATATAGTTCTTCTTACTGTTGTGGTTGCTGAAACTGAATAGAAACTTATAATAATATTTTATTCGTAAAGCGGTGCAACGATGGAGAGCGTGGAACACGGCCCAATGCTCGACACTGTCAAAGGTCTTATCGTAGTCGACGAAGGCCATAACAAGGGGCCGGTTGTTATGGCCCCAGGGGGGCTTTTTCCGTACAAACTTTCATCTTTTATTTGACCCTCTATGATTATTTAAATCTTTTACCATTTCTAATTCTAATTTTACCAAAAAAGGAGTAACAAAGATCTGCACTGACGTCCCGCTATGGTGTGTATTGTGTATAAATTGCTAACCCTAATTTACCATCAAGATTTTAAAGATATATAAAACACTCAAAAACCATTAAATCATGGCAATTTCCCGTTCGAAGTGCTAATTACTTATATGTCATACATAACCATGATAGTTTCAAATGTTATATTATGTATATTCCATTAAGAACCATGTTGTTCACTAATTTAGGCAACAATTGTATTTTTAACTAGTAGAATGCTCTGCGATTTTGTCTATTAAGTTTTTAGAACTTCATCTTCCCGCCTCTAGAGTTGAATTTCGGGAACTGCTTTTCTTAGTGCATTTCTACACTATAGGAGGAATATACCCTCAAAGTTTTATACTTCTAGGACTTAGGGTTTAGGTTAGGCTGTGCATTGATTGGCAGCCAGTCAGTAATTTTAGTGAAATACAAGCTTGTAAGCAATATTTACCATTTAACAACATACATTTTATCTATATGGTTCTTGTCCTCGTTCTCAGAATCGGTGTCAGTTTGTGCTGGCCGGGAGATGGTGGCCAGTCGCGAGACGCGGGCGGACAGTGACCGCGTCAGCTTCCGTGTCATCGTGCCTGTTTGAGAGTCTGAATCACCGCTTTTGCTCGTGCTGCCGAGCTAAAATTCATTATTTGCCCTTCATTATTATTTTTTGCATTACAAATCTTTTTTTTACTTAGCCTATTCTAACCCTCTTCTATTCTGTTTTTATTATCCTTCTAATTATAAATACGAAAGTTTGTGATGTGACGATGCTTATGCCTCAATCCTTCTGTAACTACAGAACGGATTTGAATGAAACATGGATGTGAATGAGTTGGAATAACATATAGGGTACCACGTGAGCGAAGCCACGGGCGGCAGTACAAGCGCCCAGGGATACCAGACAGAACCAAAATCATCGACTTAGCTCAGAGTAGCAATCTGAAGTGGCAGTGAGGTAAACAAGTTCCTAAGTGGAGACCACCACTCGGCAAACATAATGTAGGACACCTCTAGGCTGCTGACAGAAACTGAAGATAGAGCGCAATGGCGCTCATTCGGGGAGGGGCCTATGTTCAGTTAGTGGATTGCTATAGGCTGATGATGATGATGACCCAGGGATAGTGAAGCTTTTTATTAGTGGAAGAATATCCAGAATTTTTGGTTCAGTAATGTCTGACATAGCTTCCTCAACCCTACATACCAACTTTATATAATGAAGTACATAGATGTAGATTCAGTAATTAATTGACCCCCGAATACTCAAACGCATCTCAAAGTTGAACACGTCTCAATTGGCGATTTTTTTGACAGATTTACATCAGAAACTGTCAAAAACCCGTGAGTTGAGACGTGCTCAACTCTGAGTCGCGTTTGAGTATTCAGGGGAAAGTCGGCTTGTCAACACTAATAATAATTATCAGAAAAATATAGTGCACCTACCTTCACAGAATTTGAGTTAGAATTTGGTTGGGGCTTAGTCTTCCCAGTTCTTAGTGATCCTTTTCTTGAGGTAGGCTCACTATCACTGTCGGAAGACACCGACTCAACTGATGATTGACTTGACGAACAGGAAGTGGCACTCTTACTCTCAATGGACCTCTTCGGAGGAGGGCCATTTGGTCTATTGCCATTCTTCCGTTTAGATAGGGAATCTCTGGAAGAGGTTTTAGAGTAGCCAGAGAGGGTAGATAGCTTGGAATGAGAGCTTTTGGAATCTTTGGAGTCCTTAGATTCTTTAGATTCCTTAGATTCCTTTGATTCCTTTGATTCTTTGGAACTCTTAGAATCTCTTGAATCTTTTGACTCTTTAGACTCCTTTGAGTCCTTAGAATCTTTTGAGTATTTAGAATCTTTCGAATTGGAGTTTGAATCATCATTTTCAACTCTTATCGGAGAGTTTGTGCCGTTCTCTTCACTAGATTTCCTCGAACTTCGTTTACTTTTGGGTGAGCCTTTAGAACTCTTAGGTGACTTGCTTTCTTCCTCAGATTCTGAACTGTTGTCCGGAGAGAATATACTTTTCTTCTTATGTGAGGCTGTTTCAGCTTTTGTTGCTCTTTGGATGGTTCTGGGCACCGGTTTGGGAGTTTTTCCTCCTGGCTGGATTCTTGGTGTCATTCGACCCTTGGCTGCCAAACATGCAGCTGGTTGCTTGTTAGGTTTAGCTGAAGCACGCCTTCTAGGAGGCAATGGGCTCTCAATTTTAGGGATGTCATCATCATCATCATCGCTTGAAGACGAGACTTTAACTTTAGACAGTCGTCTGTTAGGTTCCTCGTCGTTGTTCTCAGGTTCCTCGGTTTTGGCGGGCGGTGATTTGGGTATGGGAATGTTACAGACAGCCACAGGTATGTCTGAAACTGATGACTCAGAGTCAGAGCTACTGGAGCCTGATCCTGAGCTGGTAGAAGAACTCCCGCTGCTACTCGAGTCAGATGTGGAGCCAGAACTACTGTCCGTACTGCTGTTGCTCACCTTACATAAAAAATAATGCATTATAAAATATAACTGCAAAGGTTGTTGGTAAAGAATACAAAACTGGTTTGGTTTTCATAATTTCTACATGATTGTAGCTTCAGCACTAGTTCAAGACTACCTACAGGGTATGTGTTATTCAGGGTGTATTTTTAACTTTAATAGGGCCTTAAACTTATACATATACAAACATACAATTACTAAAGAAAAAGGAGGCATGAAACGTATAGTATTATGTTATCAGCAAGAAACTAAAAGAAGACAAAATGTGTCAAATAGAGACGACAGAAGAATAGAAACCAGTCTCGGAATAATGAATACTTGCTAAACTGTACTTACATCAAGATGCGTCATGATGATATCGGCGATTGTATAACCTTAGAACAAGTAATTCACATACTGCATCCGAATTAGGATACAATAATTAAATTCATACACGATACATATCGTATTTACTTTCGAAAATCAGGGAAACATTTCCTTCCTTTCCAAAACTCAACGCAACGACAGCAAGCAAATTCGGCTCGCATAGTCTTCTCTTTGACTGTCAAAAGTTTGACATATATTTTTTTCTTTTTAGTAGGTGATACTTCTTCAACCATACTACCCAGTCTTCAGTAGAATTTTATGTACGATTACACCTATTTTTTATAATAATAAAGGTGCAGCCATATGAAAGTGCTTTGCCAAATCGAGACAATATTTCCCTATTGTTTCCTTGTACCCCGGGCAAAAACCCTCAAAACCAAAAACCTTTTTTGAGTAAAAACCAAAACCTGACACAACAGATTAAATAAAAACAAGATTGCTGCTCGCCTTTTTGCGTTCGAATTAATTCGGCTATTCAAACATAGTGTTGAGTAGGACATACGTGAGGCACCTCGTTTGTCCCATACATTCGCTCAGAAATGTCATGGACCTCATTTTCAATCGTTGTACCACCTCACAATTCGTGTCACACTCACCAAACGACGTCACGTGCGAGCGCGAGCGGGACGAACGAGACAAATATAAATGTTTCATTCGAGCGAGTGAGGAGTGCGCTGATGTATTGCGTGATCGAATGACAGATCGTACGTTGAAATGACATCACAGTGACGTATGACGTAAGTAGGTAATTGACGTAGCTAAAAATTGAATGAATTGCTTGAAGTTGATTGATAGAAACCTACAACAAAATTAGTTTTGTAACCGTCTCAGTGGTGAAAAAGTGTCAAAACTTTTGTTTATATCTGTAAATATGAAGTAGATAGATTTCACATTGTAGGTACGAGTACATTTAGGTAGGTAAGTAACATAATTATGTTTGTTCTCCTTTTTCTTATCGTGTCAATAGTTCTTTTAAACCAGTGTGATGAAAGGACTTATAGTATAAGTGCGCTTCAAAAAGGCTCCTTTCGTGCACTTGATAGTTTTCGAATTACCAACTAAGTACATAGTTTTTACAATTTCTGTCATAGGACCAAACCTAACCTAACCTAATCTATCATAGGACCAAACAATAATAGTAAAAACAATTATACCTACTCATCAAGTAAAACGCCTCACTTTTAGTGACAAAATGAAAACAGGACACTCGTCAAGACACCTCATACCTCTTCTCTTGTGACATGACAAATGAGTAGATTGAACGAGCGAAATAATAATACCTCACTACCTCGCACGAGCTCGCTACATGACATTTTACAGTATGTGACATGACATTTGAAGCATGACATTGTCCCACCTCACGAAATAGAATGAGGGCCTCATACAAACTCATTTTGAAACTGTGTCCTACTCCAAACATGAAACACTGACTACAGTGCGTCCAACGTAACTTGGCATGCGTGAAGTTAGCTGTTGTACATGCGCAGTGTAGCTTTTTCATACTAAATTGTTTACTGCGCATCGAAACGGCTAACTTCACGCATGCCAAGTTACGTTGGGCGTACTGTATGTACGCCCCAAAACCTGACACAACAGATTAAATAAAAACAAGATTGCTGCTCGCCTTTTTGCGTTCGAATTAATTCGGCTATTCAAACATGAAACACTGACTATGTACGCCAAAACACAAAAGTTATAGCACTCTTTCTAAAAGTGCTGTGTTCGAGGTCATTGAGTATTTTGTGTGTCTTTGTATTTTATCCATAGATTATTAAACTATTTAAACTGTTTTTGATCTATTAAAACCTATAATTTGTGTTGGTTGATGAATTTTGTTAAAATTGTGGATATTCAGAGTTCATGATTGTTAAAACTTTTTAATGAAATTTGAATGCCCAAAAATAATAACTGATTATTATGCCACTGCTTATTTTATTATAAAATTAACTAATCTAAAAGTTATTAAAAAAAGGTCTTTGATTTAGGTGCAGCTGAATACAGTGTGTATGAAAATGCTTTAAAATGTTTTTTTTTTAAGAAATGGCCTCAGATCTAATAAAAGGAAATGGCATAATCAGTGTTCTAATTTCGAATAGATAGTAGTTAGTAGTTAGTCTTATATATAAAAATGAATCGCAAAATGTGTGTAAGCGCATAACTCAACAACGCCTGGACCAATTTGGCCAAATCTTTTTTTAAAATGTTCGTTGAAGTTCAAGGATGGTTTTTACGGCGAGAAAAATTAGAATTATTGCTGGAAAAACCTATATGTTTATCCCCGAGCGAAGCCGGGGCGAGTCGCTAGTATCGTAATAGTTTCGTCGCAGATCGCGACACTTTTGCGCTGGCGTTGTGGATGCACTGCACCAAAGAGGATAATTATTATATACCTACAGTCATCGAGCATTATAAACTGTACAGATAAATAAGACCGAATGGTTTACAAAAAAAGTTAAAAAGAGCGGGAAACTTAATGTTGGCTGGTTGGGCGCGAACAGTGAAGCGTAAGCAAAATTCTATTCGTACCGTTGTTGTCTACAATTAAACAAGAATCAAACAGTACCTACAGTACAAAACAGAACAATACAGTAAATATAAGAGCTCAGGGACATATAAATACATACATATATCTGTTAAAGCTGTGGCGGCGTACCTACCATTATATCTTTAACGGCGGCAAGGGGTGCGTGGCGGCGGACGCTTCGCGGCATCTGGCGAGGCAGCCTTCACCCCATCCTCCAAAGCAAACTGTGTCGCTGGAGCGGAATCTAGGTAAAATAAATACTTACCTACTTAAGTAGGTCTACTTTCTAAATTTTTCATCAGTAATAATCTAACCTACCTTTTTACCCACATACAGAAACTCCTGAGATAGGTAGTAACCCATCACAATCAATAAAGTTGTTTTTAAGGTTCCATTCCAAGTATTACTAAGCCTTCGCTGTTCGTCCGTCCGGGTCTGAGCGGGCTGTATCTCATGAACCGTAATAGGTTGAGAGTTGAAATTTTCATACCTTGTGTGTATTTCTATTTCAACTTTAACAACAAATAAAATAAAAATTATAGGGGACCTCATCTCATACAAGAAACATTTTTAAGTCTCATGTACGATGGTATGGAACTCTTCGTTGTGGATTGGACTCGCACTTGACTAGTTTTTCATTAATTCTTTCAGATCAAAATGGCACAACGCACATTGCGGCAGAAGCCGCGGATAAGTTATTACGAGCCAGAAGAACCAGATTTAGATGAATATGTGTGTAAGTACCTAACCATAATGCAAGTGCTTACCTACCTGTAGACAGACTAGGTTCGTAGGTATCTATCGATACCCATTCTGTAGTAGGTACTTACCTACTAGACCTTTACCTACCTGGTTTAAAAATAACCTACCTGTAGGTATCATTCTAAGTTTTATCCTAGGTACCTTTACTTACCTACTAAATTGCAATAGATACCTACTGGTTTTTTTTTTACCGAAATATGTTTGCATTTGAGCACACTCTACCTGATGTTAAGTAACAATGTGGTCTAAGATGGAGCACGCTTACCTAGAAGAAACCTATCTACCTATCTTTGCAGTTTGTGAAAAATGCGGAGACTACGTGTACGAGTATTGCTCCATACATGGACCTCTGTTGGTTATACCAGATGACAAGGTAACTAACCTAAGTACCTACTTACACCTACAGGACTCAGAATCAGAATCAAAATAGATTATAATTGTCAGATCAAATAAAAAGAATTATTTTTATTTGATCTGAGACTATAATGTAAACTGTTGAAAGTATAAGCTGTTATGTATAAATATAGTACCTACAAAAAGTTTTCATATTCGGACGTAGGTACCTAAAATAATAGTACAGAAATAAAATTAAAAAAAAAACCACAAAATGACAAGATTATCTAAGTACTTACCTACTTGGTTGAGTAAATTATATTGGCTAAGTTTATGAGGATGTTTGTATGTTTGTGCCTCAATCACGCCGTAACTGCTAAACAGATTTGAATGAAACCTGGAATATACATAGTGTGTGTGCTGGAATAACATTTAGGCTACATTTTATCCGGGTACGTCGTAAGCGAAGCCGCGGGCGGCAGCTAGTAAATTAAACCGGCCAAGTGAATTCATACAGAGAATTCGCACACGAAGGGTTCCGTATCATCGCACATCTTAGAATAAAATAAAGATCTATATTCTAAGGCAGGTGGCCGGTCATAAAACACCTTAGCCAAAACTCTTACAGCATGATCCAAGGATCATGCTGTGCCGACCCCACATAGAGTGGGATAAGGGCAGGAAGATGATGATGATGATTCTAAGTCGTACATGTACCTAACCTACTTATATGTTTCTTGTATCCACTTTTCTAAGATGCCACCTAATTGTAGATGGCAGCGCGTTCACTAATAAAATCATCAATAAAATAAAGCAAAAAAAAAAGGAAAATGAAACACGCCTTTTCTATGATTATTTTAGTACAAATCAGTAAATAATCATACGAAAAAGATAGGTATACTTGTAGGTACCTACTGTCTCAGACCAAATAAAAATAATTTTCTTTCTTACTTCTTTCTTCATCATCAAACATCCTTACTTACGTCCTTACCTAATGATGATTCCTTCCCCTACTTGTCTTAGGTTCCTGCAAATCCCAACGTCCCTCCGTACGTCCCTCGAGCAGCCCTCACAATACCCCATGTGTTCCTGCATATCGCCTACTCCATCATCCCAGGTTTTTCTATATATTTATAATAGGAGCATATTTTTAGTTTGTTACAAACTTAGAATATATTCTAAGGTTACAAATGACTGTTTTTTTTTCTTTCTTTTATTACTACTGTCAAATGTATTAATTATGTGGTATAAATAAATTATTACAGCTCTAATATGTTATAGTAGGACGAACAGAAACTGGTCTCCCTCGTGGTCCTACTAGTAGGACAAAATAGTAGGACCACGAAAAAACGGCCGTTTTAGAAGAATTGAGGAAGGGTTAAAACTTTTAACCCTTCCTTAATTCTTCCTTACCACAATTCTATTTCTGGTAAGTACTTAAGTACTGTAGGAAGATGATGATCATGATGTGTAAGATAAGTAGGTGAGGGCATTGGTGGCCTAGTGGTAGAGGCCCCGTCTTCTGATCCTAAGGTCATGGGTTCGAATCCAGTCGCACACTAATGGAATTTATATTTGAAAGATTTGAACAAAAATTGTGCGGTAAGTAAGTACCTACTCTCAAACGGTTCGAAAGAAAACATCGTGAAGAAAACCACCATGTCGTAATACCTATAGAATGAAGGAACCTAAAAAGTTAGAAAATATGACATTGTGACTATATGAGTAAATCCTTTCACCACACTGGTTCGAAACAGTAGGTTACTACTTACTAGTAGTCCTGTCATTATAAGTACGGTATCTAATTGTATCTAAGTTCACAAATGAATGATGTTTTGTTATCTTGAATTGCACGTTCAGATGCCGGGCTTGGCGTGTATACATCGATGGCACTTCCTTCGGGGGTCCGTTTCGGCCCCTATCGAGGTGAACGCACCGATGTCGTCAACTCCTCCTACTGTTGGCAGGTGAGAACCTTTCACCACACTTGTAGGCTTCGCATTTTGTGTCCTTCTCTATGCTGTGACAAATCATACCTATTGCTGAACTCGTCACTCTAGTGGCACAAGTTCGCCGACTGTTCTTTAAAAGAACATCAGAGCAATCTCAGTCCAGCCAAAATCTTTAACATGCAAATCTATTAATAGGTAACTTCAGAATGTCTGGTTTTTAGAATATCAGAATATAGTCAAAATAAATATTTGTGGAAAGACACAATGCCATCTAGCATCTAGCCCCAAACTAAGCAAAGCTTGTACTATGGCCACCAAATTGCTGAATACATAAATAGGTGCATTTACCTTTTTTTTTGTAAACACATACATAAACTTATAGTACATAATACTACAACACCCAGACCCGGAAGAATTTTTTGCAGAACATACAAACATTTCTTCCGTAGCGGGAATCGAACCGTGTCTCTTGCGTCTTAGCCGAGCACTCGCCCGCCACGCCACCGAGGTCGTCATAAAGATACACGATTTTATTTATCGTCTATTTATCGTAATTTTACTCTCAAACGGTGAGGGAAAACATCGTGGGGAAACCCGCGGTTTAGTCAGCTCCGCACGTACTGACCATTTCTTTCCTATGGACAAGGCCGACTAAGCTGAGAGGATGGAATAGGTGCTGGGCAAGCCTACTCCATCTTAATTCGTCCCGGGCACTACAGCGTTTCGACGCTGTATAAATCATCTTGCGAACAATGCGTACGGTGAGCGCACAGGCAGACTTACCCACTGACTTACGCGATAGTATAACACAATAATATTAAATTAAAACTAAAGTCATAACTACTTCTTAAATAATTTAGAAAAATATCAATGTTTGTTGTCAAATTAAATGTACTTACCTTGCTCCAGTATTTTATAAAGTCACTTTACAGCTACCTACATTATTTATTACCATTAGTATATTTTTTACCTAATTACCTAACCTACCTAATTCGTACCTAACCGTTAAGTAAATCTAAGACTCGTATACTTTTCAAACCTTAGTGGTTTTCGTGGTGCTATTTTAGTTAAGCATGTTGTAAACTTTTTATTACCTATGATAAATAAATAAAAAAAAATCTACTAGATGGTAAAAGGCCTTAGTATTTTTATATGCAAATCCTCTACCTTCCAGATTTATAATAAAGATCGTAAGCCGCTACATTGCATCGACGCCGGAGACGCCAACAAGTCTAACTGGATGCGTTATGTTAACTGCGCGCGGCATTGGAGGGAACAGAACTTGGTAGCCTATCAGTACCAAGGGGAACTCTACTACAGGTAAAGTAGGCAACTTGTTCATACATATTATCACGCCCGTATCCCTAATGGGGTGGGCAACTTCATCATTTTGCTGCCCTTATCCCACTAGGTGGGGTCGGCACAACATGTTTTCCTCTTCCATCTTCTCCTATCACTCGTCATCTCAGTACTCACTCCTTTCAAACGCATGTCCTCTTTCACACAATCCATTCATCTTTTCTTAGGCCTTCCTCTGCCTGTGTATCCATCCACATTCATATTCAGCACTTTCCTTGTAACATCACTTTCTTCCCAACGCATAACATGCCCATACCACGCTAACTGGGGTGGGCAACTTATCTTCTAGAAATTTCTATCTGCAGTGTTCGTATATCTACAGGAATACTTGCACATTGTATCTCATCATGTTGGAGGATACTATCCCTTAGTCGACCTTTACGGCATGCTCGGGGAGAGAAGCAGCTGGACGCATTCTATGTTTTTTCTATACTCCTAGTCCAGCAGAGAAGTTAACTAACCTAACCTAACCTAAACCTAGCTAGAAATAAATAAAAATATCTATTTGACAGAACGATCAAAATAATCCCTCGGTTCACGGAGCTCATGGTATTCTACGGTAGCGAGTTTGCTTGTGAACTGGACGTCGATCTCGGCAAATACAACTCTCCGATTGGATATGCACAGAAATTCGGTAATTTTCCTTGCCTGGTAGTAGATGCGATCCAAAGCCAAATAGAAAATCTATTAGTTTTAAAACATACATAAGTAAGTAGTTACCTACGAGTATTATCACGCTCGTATGTGGTCTAGTTGGTAGTGACCCTGCCTTCGTGGGTTCAAATCCGGTCGTGTACCAATGGATTTTTCTGTGCAAAAAAAAATTATGTGCGCTATACCAGTACTCTCAAACGGTGAAGGAAAACATCGTGAGGAAACCCGCAGTTTAGTCAGCTCCGCACGTATTGACCATATCTTTCCTGTGGACGAGGCCGACTAAGCTGAGAGGATGGAATAGGTGCTGGGCAAACCTGCTCCATCTTAATTCGTCCCAGGCACTACAGCGTCCCGTTTGTGAAGGTAAAAGTTGCCTCCTGACGCTGTATAAATCATCTACTATAGATGGTAAAAGGCCTTAGTTTTTTTTAGTTTATCCCTAACGGGGTGGGCAGAGCCACAAGTAATTATACGAACACTTGCAGCCACTCCTGATCCAAGAGTCCCAAGATGGATATGGTGAACCATGGTGACAGGCAATCAGCCCATATCGCCCTTATAGATGGTCCATTAGATACTATCCCTTAGTCAACTTTTACGACAGGGGTTTTAAAACCTACAAAATATTATCTAGTAGATTACGGGTTGTGAGTGCTTCCTCTTATTTATTTGCGTGTCACAAACTTGAACTAATTTGGTCACTACAAACGCATTACGCTCTCTGAATCCGTTTGTTCATCACTTGCGTGTTGCAATTTTTTTCGAAAACACTTTTAGAACAAAATAATATTTCAGGTGCACCTGTCGCTAAGAAACGAAAACAGAACAACACTGAAACTCAAAATGAAGAAATAAAAACAGTATGCACGAATGGAAGAGCTACTACCGTATCAACAAGTAATCAAGTCATCTGCCGAAGTAGTATGAATGATAATATAACAAATAAAACTCAAAACATTCAAGTACTTGCCGAATCTGGTTCAATGCAAATCCAGGTAACTAGCAATAACACGACAAAAGCAGCTGTTACTAAAGCCGAGAAAACTAAAATGAAAAATAATAAAAAAAACAAAAACTTTAAAGCAACAAAGAACAATAAAATTACTGAAAATATTAAAGCAACTGATGAAAATATAAATAAAGCTCAACTAAACAAAACATCTATCAGTCATAACATTGATAATCAAGAAAGCGATGAAAACAATGACACCAAAATGAAAGTAGAATCAAAAACAGGCACTGGAACAACAATTTTACATGACTTATACCTCTATTGTAATGATTGCAACAAAAGATGTGTAACAAAACAAGAACTACAAAAACATCTTAGATTTCATGATCCCAACAGGAAGTACGCTTGTGAGACTTGCAAGTTAAGGTACGCTGCATTGCACACTCTAAACCGGCATATAAATCGATGTCATACAAAACTTTATACTTTTGCGTGCGAAATATGCAATAAATCATTCTCAGACAAAAGTAATCTTAAAACCCATATGAGAACGCACACTGGAGAAAAGCCGCATGCTTGCAGTGTATGCAATAAATCATTCTCAGAAAATTGTAATTTAAAAATCCATATGAGAACGCACACTGGAGAAAAGCCGCATGCTTGCAGTGTATGCAATAAATCATTCTCAACAAATAGTAGTTTAAAACTCCATATGAGAACGCACACTGGAGAAAAGCCGCCTGCTTGCAGTGTATGCAATAAATCATTCTCAGAAAATTGTAATTTAAAAATCCATATGAGAACGCACACTGGAGAAAAGCCGCATGCTTGCAGTGTATGCAATAAATCATTCTCAGAAAATTGTAATTTAAAAATCCATATGAGAACGCACACTGGAGAAAAGCCGCATGCTTGCAGTGTATGCAATAAATCATTCTCACAAAAAAGTAGTTTAAAAACCCATATGATAACGCACACTGGAGAAAAGCCGCATGCTTGCAGTGTATGCAATAAATCATTCTCAACAAATAGTACTTTAAAACTCCATATGATAACGCACACTGGAGAAAAGCCGCATGCTTGCAGTGTATGCAATAAATCATTCTCACAAAAAAGTTATATAAAAACCCATATGAGAACGCACACTGGAGAAAAGCCGCATGCTTGTGATATATGCGACAAAGCATTCAGTCGAAATGACGTCTTGAAAAATCACATTCTAAGAATACATTTAAGCAACAATTATGTACACAAGTAAGGTACACTTTAATAATTTTAAACGCCTAAGTACATACATAGGTACCTATAATTGTTATAATTATTACTAAGTATTTTATATTATTGCAAGTTACGGGAGGAAAAGTTATTCCTGAGACCAAATTCGGTAAGCTATAGGCTAAAATAGATGATTAGATATTTTTGGCTACATTTAATTTAGCGTTCATATCAACGCAATGCTATGTATTTAAGTAACTTTCCAAAAGTTAAGTAGGTACGGTACCTTTGATTAAAGTACATACCTACGTTCATTATTTATATTTAAGGTTTTGATTATTTGTAATTTTGATTATTATTTAGTAGAAAACTTACTTAAGTTGGTAGGTGTTTACTAATGTTTTATTAATAAAAAGTATGTAAAAATATACCAACTTTGGATTTATTATTACCTACTTACATTTTATTTTTATTGTAAAACTATAAGGTAAATTAATTGCGCTAAATAATATTTATGGGTAGGTAGGTACTTACCTACTAATTTGCAGAAGAGCATCTGTACCTACTGTACCTAGAATGCCATTTTAGGTACCTACTATGTACCTAACCTACCTACCTAAACCATATAAATACCTTACTATAATATCTTACCTATAATTATCTAACTTATATTATAAATGCCGCCGCAATAACAATGCTGCCGCCCGCGGCTTCGCTCGCGTGGTATCCGGATAAAAAAAGCCTATATGTTAATCCAGTACATGCGCTATGTATATTCAAAGTTTAATTCAAATCCGTTCAGCCGTTTAGGCATG
The DNA here is from genome assembly GCA_949320045.1 of Scotopteryx bipunctaria. Classification (NCBI taxonomy): domain Eukaryota; kingdom Metazoa; phylum Arthropoda; class Insecta; order Lepidoptera; family Geometridae; genus Scotopteryx; species Scotopteryx bipunctaria. The sequence goes on along the minus strand of OX439450.1, from coordinate 1,849,172 downwards.
ATTAAGGCACAACACAAACATACAAACTCACAAACTTTCGCATTTATAATTTAAGTAAGATTTTAAGTGTAAAACCTATTGTCATAATAGTTTTATAACTTATTTCTGATATTAAATCAATAAATTAATACCTAAGTAGTTTAAGTTAAAATAAACCTGAAAACCTAAAAATAATAGTTTATACCTCGCTCTAATAACGACAAAAAATTCTACTAATATTATAAACGCGAAAGTTTGTATGTATGGATGTTTGTTACTCTTTCACGCCTAAACGGCTGAACGGATTTGAATGAAACTTGGAATATACATAGTACATGTGCTGGATTAACATATAGGCTGTTTTTTATTCGAGTACCACGCGAGCGAAGCCGCGGGCGGCAGCTAGTAATCAATATGTATAGAATTATATCGTCAGAAATGCACTCCATGATCTTGTTTGATCATATCAGCGGCTTTCTCCGCGATCATGATGGTGGGTGCGTTGGTGTTCCCGCTGACGATGGTCGGCATCACGCTGGCGTCAACCACGCGCAGTCCCCCCGCGCCCCGCACCCGCAGACGCGCGTCCACCACGCCCCGCCCCGCCCCGCCCATCGCGCACGTACCCGACACATGGAACTGAGTCGAAACCGTATTCAAATAAAACACCTCCAATACCCAGCACTCCCAACCTCCAAATGCTTACATTCAGGTATCTGCATATCGATAATACTCGAATTCATGCTCCTAAAGTAACTCGTCTCTAGTACAGTCAGAAAGTTTTCGACGTACAACACAAAATCGTTTAAATCGTCCGAATTCGAGAAATATCCTAGGTCGATAATCGGATGGTCTTCCGGTCTCTTGCTCTTTAGTTGAACGGATCCTCGGGATCTTGGATGTAAGTAAGACAGATTTATAAATATTACTTCGCTGTGATGTCGGGCTTTTGCGAGAGTTTCACATATTTTATCATCTAATTTAAAAATGTGAGTGCACATGATCGTCGGGAAAAGACCACTAGTGGGTACTGGAAATATGTAAACTTGGTAATCAGGGTACGTCTGCGATTTGTTCAGGGCGACGTGACCCACGATAGAAGGGGCAGGAAATTGTAGAGAATCAACGATAGGGTTAACATCGTCATCTATAAGATAAGATGCCTTTTGACCAGTCAATGCAAAAGCAACTAATTTGTGATCTTGTAAATTTTTACCAACATTTGGAGACTCCACCAAAACTGGTATTTTCATATAATTTAAGTGCTGTCTGGGTCCAATGCCTGACAACATGAGTAATTGCGGACTGTTGATTGCACCTGCTGACAGAATAACTTCTTTAGTTGCCTTCAGTTCAACCACAGCTTGATCTGACAGTTTCACTTGAACACCAGACCCTTTTTTGTTATCGTTTAAAATTACTTTCGTAGCTAATGAACCCGTAAGTATAAATAAGTTTGGTCGGTTTTTAATAGGCCTGATGAACGAAACAGCAGTGCTCTGTCGGATGCCATCATGGATATTCACTTGGGGAGTTGAGAAGCCAAGCTGTTCAGGTCCGTTTACATCCTCTACCAATTCATGGCCATTTTCTCTAAAAGCTTCGAGATAAACGTCTGTTTTTGTGATCCATGATGGGTGTGTGACGCCCATATAGCCATATGTGCCGCGCAAATCTTTATTCTGAGATAGTTTTGTATCGTAAAGATGTTCACTTTTCTTAAAATACGGAAGAACATTCTCCCACTCCCAGCCGTCGTTTCCCTGGTCAGCCCAGCTATCGTAGTCTGCTGCGTTTCCTCGTACATAGAACATATAGTTTGCGCTGCTAGAACCACCGAGCATTTTACCTCTAGGTTCATGTATCCAGCGTTTCTTTTGCTTATACTCAAATGACGCAGTGTAGTTCCAGTCCACCGAAGAAGAGTCCAGTAGTGGAAAGAGTCCGGGCACCTAAAAATCATGTTTACAAGTAAGTTACGAACTTGATTTTTGAATTTTAATATCTACCTAATACCTACCTACCTTTAACATTTTATTTCGGAAACCGCGGCAATATTGCAAAATTAAAAACTAAACTAAAAACTCCGTCACTAGAGTTGGCCACTAGCTTATACGGACATACATCTACCCAGATCGAATTCAGTTGGTTAGGTAGGTTAGGTTTGAGTATGACCACTAAAGCGGACGCCGAAGCGCCAGAAATGCTGAGTGAAGTTAATACAAAAACAAGTAGGTAGGTACCTACCTACTTACTTACCTAAATTTAAGCGCTTACTTACGACGCGCTTACTAGCGATAACACAAACCTTATTAGCGATAACACAAACCTTAGTGGTTTTTAGTTGCTAAGTACCTAATTACTGTTAATTTTGTTTCTTGTAAATCGTTAATAAAAAAAAAAACTTAGTAACAAATTCTTGTGTGCATAAATTAGGCACTCATCAACTGATGTCATGTGTGCGTGTTGTGATTAATTTTTTGTTTCTTGTTATTTTACTTTTTCCTAGTGTCGTTTTTTGCTTTACCTACCTGTATTTATTTCTTTTCTGGATCACGAATTATATGCGTCGAAAACCGTTACGGTAAGTATGTCTTTTTCCACATTTACCGTGTCTTTGAGCTAAATATTAAGATTTACCGAGTGAATGGTGGTAAAAGTTCGAAATGAACAATGTTCTTAGAACCATTCGGAGTTTTACCATTATGAGTTGCTAAACTTTGGTTTTACTGGAAAATCTTAGGATTTACCGTAGGTCGGGTTTTTACAGTAACATTGTAAGAGGAAGTTTGAAAGTAGCGCCTGTGAGCGACTTTAAAGAGAGTAAAAAATCGAAGCCGTCGAACCTACCTAGTTACACCGGTTTATTATTTTCATTACCTACAAATTCGAATGCCTAATCGTTGTACCTAAGTAGGGCAATGCTTGTTAACCTTAAATTAAATGACTAAAGTAAATGAAACTGAAGTAAATATGAGCTAAAAAATAAATATCTACGTGTGTACGTCAGCTCGTACAGCTTACTTACATCTGATGTTATAGGCGGGATGCTTCCAGCTTCAATTAGCAGTACGGTCCAGTTATGTACTTCAGTGAGTCTGTTAGCGAGCACGCAGCCAGCAGACCCTGCTCCGACCACTATGAAGTCAAAGCTCTGACCATCTGAAAATAAATTCAGTTCCATGCAAACATTTAAGGCAGGCATGCACAGACTTATTAAGACTAGGGGCCACTCGGGCAAATCATGAACTGATGGCGCTGGCGGGCCGCCAGAAGTACCTATAGGTAATTAAAGACAATAAAGAATTGATAATAATGTATTTAAATTGAATAGCGCGCCCGCGAGATTCAAATTACTTTTCGAACATATTTTTTTTGGTTTTATTCTGGAATAGAATTCAATATTTTTCGAATACGTGAGTATTATTTTTGCTGTCGGCGGGCCACCAATATTCGACTGGCGCGCGGCGGGCCGCGGTCTGTGCATCCATGATTTAAGGTCTAGTGGTACCTAGTGAGCCCGCCTTCCGATCCTAAGGTCGTAATATAAATCCGGTCGTGCTCCAACAGCTAAGTACCTCCTACGTTCTTTGACTTATTGAACAGCCTCGCGAGTCAGAACGTGCCATGCCCGAGGCAAATGTGCAAACTGCGGTCGTACCACTGCAGGGCAAAGGCCTCCCTATCCCCCTTCCACCTTTCTTTGTCCTGTGCTTTAGAGGACCAATCCTTCATGAATGAGCCCAAGTCATCCCGCCATCTCAGTCTTGGTCTGCCGTGATATCGTTTACCACCAAGGAGCCCACTCGGTAGTGGTATTCGCCAAGTAAGTAAAGTACCTATACAATTAAATTTTATGTGTGTTATACCAGTAGGTACTCTCAAACCGTGTAGATAGGTACTATCAAAAGGAAAACGTCGCCGACGGGAAACTGGTATGGGTAGGTAAGGTAATCTTACTTATATTATAAAATTGAAAAGTCTTAGTTTGCTTGAAATTACCGGCGTAAAGCTCAAAACGCAACGATAGCGCGTACTAATTTTACCGGTGCTGCCATCTAGTACGAAAGTTTGTAACGATGTTTGGATGTTTGGATGTTTGTGCCTCAATCACGCCTAAACGGCTGAACGGATTTGAATGAAACTTGGAATATACATAGTACATGTACTGGATTAACATATAGGCTATTTTTTATTCGGGTACCACGCGAGCGAAGCCGCGGGCGGCAGCTAGTATGCCATAAAACAAAAAGTTGTAGGTATAATATTTGTGTCAAGTGTACGAAAGAAGTATAGAAAAAGTTCTAAACTAAGTAAAAGTTCCTTTAAGCGAGTCACTTTAGATCTAAGGAATGCTCGATGATCTAAGGTATCAATTCTTGAAAATCACCAAAACGGTGCATTTCAATTTTTTTTTAATTTCGTATTCTAAAGTCATAATTGGTGATTTTCAACAATAAAATTGATAGGTACCTAACACAGACAACTTACCGAAAACTGTTGCTTGTCGTGGATAAAACTGGTCAGTCCCGGTAAAATTGGTCACCGTTCCTAAAATTAACTGAAGAGTGCGTATAGTTTCTGCTACTCCGTGTGCCTCCATTGCCTTTTGTTAGAGCTCTAAATTATCCTGTTATAAAATATATTTACCTAGTAGGCATGAATTTAAATTATTATGCTTACAATTATCACAAAGGATTATTTTGTTTGTAGGTAAGTAGGTACTTACCATTCTATGTGAATCTGTTACTATAAATAGCTCTAAGATTTTACGTTTTTTTAGTGTTCCGTACTCAGAAGGAAAAATTGAAGGGAACCCGTATAGGACCACTTTGTTGTCCGTCTGTCTGTCAACCCCTTTTTCTCAGGAACGCGTGGAAGTACCATCAAGTTGAAATTTATATCAAATACTTAGTCCTTAGCCTGCAATTCTGTGCGGGCCGTGCACACGAGATGCTGGACTGGAAGACTTTACAATAAAAGACTCCTTCAGAAAGAATTCACTACTTTTGATTTGTCATTTTTCACTTTTCGGCCAGCCAATCACAAGAAGTTTTTATCTACCAATCAGAAAGCAGCACGGCAACCCATTAACTGGTAGCATCTGGTCTTCTGGTCAGCGGTAGTCTGGAAGTCCGAAAGGGACAAAGCTGCGCCCGGGTATATGTCGCGAATTTTGGGGAAAACTCGAAAAATCTTTTTTCTTTTACAAGTTTATACGGAACCCTCTCGGTGCGCGAGTCCGACTCACACTAGGCCGGGTTTTTTTTTACTGTCTACAATCCTATCCTACTAGTATTATATAATGCGAAAGTTTGTCTGTATGAATGTTTGTTAACACAATTCCCCGTAACCACTAAACGGTTTTGATGAAATTTGGAATGTAAATAGTTTAGGTTTCAGAAGGTTTCAGAATAAAATTAGTCTAATCAAATTTTCGAAAATCAACAGGTTACACAGGGTGGATAAGTTTCTTTGGAAAAATAATTCTTTGGTTCGATTCACTCAAAAATCGGTACGAATAGACTTTAAAATAAATATTTAGTTACTTACTACTTACCTACATAGTGTCATATAATTATTTTATTTATTCAAAAATACCTCTAGGGGGCTTCAAGGGAGTTCTTAAAATGTATTATGGGAACTTTTAAACGAGCGGAGCGATTTACTTGTACCTACCCTGAGTATTAGAAGAAAAAATAGAAGATAGGTATTCAGTGCGGACGAAGTCACAAGAAACAGCTTATCCTACTTCCTATCCTTCCTACTAATAATACATAGCGGCGAAGCCGCGGACTTAATTAGCCATTGTTTTGTTTGGTTCTAGAAATATCTTAAGCATGTAGATACCTACCTAAGTAGGTACCTACCTACATATTAATATTGTGTTAGAATGGTAGGTAAGGTAGGTTAATTATGTAGGTAGGTACCTACTCTAGACTCTAGCCAAATTGCATATGGACAGTCTGAGATGGATAATAAAATTGGGCTAGTTTTATTAACACAACAAACTCTTTACTACCTAGGTACCTACTTACAACTCTTACAAGTTACATACATAAGGAAATGTACCTACCTATAGATAAATTAAAAAACTACTTTGTTTTTCTTCATAAAATACCTGCTTAATGGTTTTTACGCCTGCTGTCAATGGTTTCGTGTGATAGCTTTTTACTTTATGTAGGTACCTACCTAATACTTGAAAGAATTGTTCCGAGTTTATTACATTCGTAGGTAGGTACTATCTCTTTCTCGCTATTTTTCTTAAACTTACTAACATTTTTATGGACGTATCTACCTTCGTTATTTATTAATATTTATTATTTAATAAATATTTGTGGACATTTTTACACAGCGCCATCTAGCCCCAAACTAAGCAAAGCTTGTAGCTACAAGCTTTGCTATGGATTATTTGCTACCTATAATATATTTGTATTATGGGAACCAGATAGCTGTGGCTGATAGAATAGGTACATTTACTTATACTTTAATTTGCAGAACTTATAAACATTTCTCCCGTAGCGGGGATCGAACCCGCGCCTCTTGCGTCTCAGCCGAGCATTCGCCCGCCACGCCACAGAGGTCATCATTTGATCGAAGTACGTAGGTACCTACATCAAGTTTTCATAAATAAATATTATTGACAAGGAACAGTCATGATAGGTCATGCATGAATCATGATCCATTAATTCCTTGGAAGATTATTGTTCTGAGATTAATTCCTTTATTTTTTGTAATGTGCTGACTGACTTAATCAGATTGTCAGTACGATAAGTACCACGCTTGGAAGAATGTACCACGGTATTTAGTAAATACTGATGAACCACAAGCTAAACGTCTGGTCTTTGTCTTAGATAGGTCCTGAGCATGGCCGCCTAGGGCCGCCCTAAACACAGAATAAATAATAGTATTACATAAATTGTTCCGAGGCAGGAAGTTAATGATGATCTGTGCTGCTGTGCTTCAGTCGATATCGATATTCTCTTTGGTTAGTTCCATAGAGTATGATGATTAAGTTAGTTAAAAAAAAATGCAACTGTTTACTTGCTCTCCTCTCCTCAGTGTAAATTGCAAATTGCGTGTTGCGTCTTGGTCGTTGCGTTGCATTGTAATTTGTTTATTTACTAGTTTTTTCGTCGTATTTTATTAGTTGATTATGGCGTAAACTCAACGAAAACGAGGAATACTGAATTCTTGTGGTAGTTCTTATAGAAAGATGTCTTCGAGTTCTGTTGAGGATATCCCTGACCAGTGTAGGGTAAGTCATTGTTGTTTTTCTTGATTCTCGTGTAGATAAATAATTATATGACCTTTGGGCTTGGAAAAGATAATGAGTGCATACAATTGTAAGTTTTAGTGAAGGTAGTAGGCACCTACCGTATTGTTTTCACCACATTTTCATCACTTCAGTCTCACCAAGATACCTGTACGGTACATTTGATGAATTGCGTCATTGTTTTCTGAATTTTGTTTTCGCTTTGCTATGCAATGGCTATATATATATAGGTACTTTGCATGGAAGTATGCTGTGAATCTTTGTAGTAAGGTAAAAATTAGGACCATTTATATCCACTCCCACAAAAGGAGCACATTTTAGGTAATAAAAAAAAATCCTTTGGTACACAACTGATTTTAACCCACAGCCATTGTTTAGAACACAAAATTATATATTTTTATGTCCAATTAAAGGTTGGTTGAAGGTTCAATATTATTGTTCATGAAGCGTTCGTGGGGTAGCTTGCTTAGTCGTTCTTGGTTGATCGTTGAAGTTAAGCAACGTTGTGCGCGGTCACAATTGGGACGGGTGACCGCAAGTGGCATTACGAGCTGAGTGCTTCCGTGCTTCCGACATTAAATTGTCGGTCCCGGATTTTAAGTCTAAGCCATGATGGAGGCCTATAGGCGGCCTAAAAACTCCATCGCAAGAGTTGGCCACTGGCTCATACGAACTTACGTAATATTATTGAAACCCTACAACCTTTGCATTTAAACTTGAGGCCTCCTTAGGCCTCACTAAACTCATGAAAAGCATCCCATTTCCAGGACCTCTTCACACAAGATGGTGTGCTGCTCAAGGCATGTCTGGGGCGATCCATCTCAGACCTTAACTCCATTGGGATGCTCTGCATCGTGCAGAACCAAGACACTAAATGCATTGAGTGGAGACCCCTTGACTTGATCACCATTGACTCAGACACACAAGACCAGGAATGGGCTGTAGTCAATACTATTGGTAAAATATTTTGTTTCTATGAAACTTACCCCCGAATACTCAAACGCGAATCAGAGTTGAGCATGTCTCAAGTCACGGTTTTTTGACAGTTTTTGATGAAAATCTGTCAAAAACTCGTCACATGAGACATGCTCAACTCTGAGATGCGTTTGAGTATTTGGGGGTAATTCTTCTAATCCTTGTAGTTACATCACTCAAGACTAGTAGTGGGTAAATAGATAGATAGTATGTGAAATATGAATATTAGATATTTTTAGGGTTCCATACCCCAAGGGTGCCGACAGGACCGGACCTTATTCCTTAGCCTCCGCTGTCCATCTGTCTGTCAGTGGGCTGTAGGTATCTCATGAATCGTAATAGGTAGAGTTGAAATTTTTACAGCGTATGTATTTCTGATTGCCGCTATAACAACAAATAAAAATAAATAAACGGGGATACAATACAACAAAAAACAATTTTACGTTCGGAATCGATCATTGAAGTCAAGCAACACTAGGCACGGTCAGTAATTGGATGGGTCGAGAGAATTTTCGCACATTTTTTTTTGTAGTATATTTGTGTATTTCTCTTTCAAGCAATCTAAAATTTACCAACTTGTACAAAAATAATATAAAAATAAAAAATTAAGGTGGTTCTCATAGAAGAGACTGATTTCATTTTGCATATTTTGTACATGTACGATGGTACGGAACTCTTCGTGTGCAAATTCGACTCGCACTTGTTCGGTTTTATTTACAGGTCGTCGCCAGCGCACACTCAGCGGGAACATAACATCAGACTATGCCACCGCGCGCGCTCGCATCATCAAAATCCCGCTCTCTGAACTCAAAACCTTCCGTGTCACACGAAACAATCAACAAATGCAGTTCTCTACCAAGCCGGGGGTCTGGCAGACCACATTCTACTTCCAGCATGGAAACGCTGAGATATTTGTATCACAGCTTAAGAACCACGTCAAAACAGCTAAGACGAGACATGACAGAAACACCTATATGGTGGTGGAGCCCAATATTGAAACACAGGTGAATGTTTTAAGTAATCCTACCATCCTACTAATTCTAAAATGGATATTTGTGTGTTTGTGTTTGAATCACACCTAAACAGCTGAACAGATTTGGATGAAACCTGTAATAGACATAGATTTTGACCACATAATGTGAGTCGTTTTTTTACTATAGGTACAATAGTGACATTATAAAGTTATTTTCTTGTCCCTTCATCCAACCTGAGTAGTAAATATAAATGTATAAATTAATCCTACTAATATTTAACATGTAAGTTTATGAAGATGTTTGTATGCTGGCTGTATATTATACATCTGAACAGACATTAATAAAACTTGGAATATACATTGTATGTCATCATTTCCTGCCCTTATCCCACTCTATGTGGGATCGGCAAGTGGTATGATATATGGTAGTTTTGGCTAAGGTGTTTTATGACCGGCCGCCTGCCTGACGTCCACCCTCCTTGGGAATACTTGCTTATTGTATCTCATCATGTTGGAGAGGATACTATCCCTAAGTCGACTTTTACGACATGCTTGGGGAGAGAAGCAGCTGAAAGCATTCTATGTTTATTCTATACTCCCAGTCCAGCGAAGAAGTAATTAGAATATACATTGTATGTGTACTAGAATAATAATATAGGCTACTTTTGTCGAGCGAAGCCAGGGACGGAAAGTGGTTTAAAATAAATTTTAAATTTTTTTTAGGTCCTGAACAAGTCATTTGCAGAGCTAGATATCTTTACGGAGAACACAACAGATGTGGTTTGGAACCTGGTTTCGAATTTCAAGCAGAGACCATATGAGACTACCATGGAGGCGTTTTCTAAACTCACTGATATTGGTAAACTACTAAGGTCTTTTACCATCTATAGTAGATGATTTATACAGCGTCAGGAGGCAATTTTTACCTTCACAAACGGGACGCTGTAGTGAACGGGACGAATTAAGATGCAGTAGGCTTGCCCGGCACCTATTCCATCCTCTCAGCTTAGTCGGCCTTGTTCACAGGAAAGACATTGTCAATACCAGCCGAGCTAACTAAGCCGCGGGTTTCTACACGATGTTTTCCTTCAACGAAAAAATCCATTGGTACATGACCGGATTTGAACCCGCGACCTTAGGATCGGAAGGCAGGGTCACTACCAACTAGACCACCAATGCACTCATTGATATTGGTAAGTCAATCAATTCATACATTACTACTACATACCGTAGATCTCCATTTGCTATGTTCCTGGTATACTTATTTCACATCATTTACTCTCACCACATTCTTCATGCATGCTCATTAGTTTTAAGATAATTGACTTGCTTAGCATGAGCACCGAGAAAACGCTTAACTCTACGTTAGAATAGAGTAAAATGACATTTGACTGTAGACAAAACCACCTTTCTACACCCCCGAACATGGCGTTACAAGAAGAAAGTTTCTATACTCTAGCCAAATTCGATGTTAATAAAAATCTATCCTAAAACGTGATAAAACCGTAATCCAATTATTTATATTACAATTTCGTGAATAGATAGCTTCTCTCTGCCGATTTGTTCACAAAATTGTAATTTAAATAATCAGGATACGTTTTTATCCTAAACAAAACTTTATCAAAATCCTGTTTTTGTCAACGTTTTAGGTTAGATTTTTGTTTACCTTTAATATGCATCGAATTTGGCTAGAGTAAAGGTATACAAATCCTTTGCATAGCAACGGTGAACGGTCTTGTATTTTTTGCTCACTTAGAGAGAAATAGCTCTTTCTATTCTAGGAAGAACAGGAATTCTTGGTGCTCATAACCAGTAGACTAGTCCTTTTCCAAAACATACTTGAATTGATCTAGGTAATACACCCTAGTTCTTTTCTTCCAATAGTACCTACCGTTCACTCGCATAATATTGATTTCAAAATATTGAACGAATTCATTTTGAGTTGACCTGAAAGTCCAAACTTTGTAGTTTATAGTTGACTAGCAGCCTGCCCCGGCTTCGCACGGGTATTTAACATATTAGGATTTTTTAGGTAATTTTTTTACACCTCGGGTTACATTGTTGGAGTTTTAATAAGGATCCCTAATATTTTTGAAAATAAATTATAGCCTATGTTATTCCGTAATAATGTAGCTATCTACTCGTGAAAGAATTTTTTAAATTGGTTCAGTAGTTTCGGGGCCTATTCGTCACAAACAAAAAAAAAATCTTCTTTATAATATTAGTGTAGATTATTATATGCATTGCTCGTTGCCATATCTTGGTCACTCCTCACATTAGTCATTACATACCTTGGTCATTATTACTCTGAAGTTTGCTTACGTTCCCAGTGTACTACGGCAATGAAGGTGTGAATGGAAAACGGGACGTTTCTGAGGAAGTGGCGGATTTGCTGAGCAAGAGTATGAACGCTTTAGAAGATAGCACCACTACACACACTACAAGAAATGACGAGTATGAAGTCATCAGTGTGAAACCTACCTTACCGCCCAGGCCTTGTATACCCAGGTAACAAGAATTTATTTGAAAAAACAAACCGAATGTGTAGAATTTAGGTAGTTAGTCTTAAGTCTTAGTTCATTGAAAAGGGCTTCTTAAAGCTGCAATATTGATTTTTTCTACGCTTTAATGTCAAAAATGTGTCATGAGCTATATCCATGACACTTTTTACCTAGACGAATCCAACACCTCATTTGTCAAAATCCGTCCAGCTGTTTGGGAAAGCTTATACTAAATTACTTGCTTGTTGTATCTCATCATGTTGGAGGATACTATCCCTTAGTCGACTTTTACGACATGATCGGGGAGAGAAGCAGCTGGACGCATTCTATGTTTTTTCTTTACTCCCAGTCCAGCAGAGAAGTTATTATTAATAAATAATATCACAGGTGGAGAAAATAATAAAGCTGCTAGGTCATAGAGCATACTTTTTCAGAGGCACGCCGCTATCGACTGAGAAGTGGGACGGATTGCAGGACCCTTCGGGCAGGATCACTGAGGTGGAGGGGGTCAAACAACTTATATTCAGAGGCGTAAGCTCGCTCACCAATCTGTACAACTATCTTATATTAAAACTAGCTGTTGCCCGCGTCTTCGCTCGCATGGTACCTGGATAAAGAATAGCCTATATGTTAATCCAGCACATGTACTATGTATATTCCAAGTTTGATTCGAATCCGTTCAGCCGTTTAGGGGTGATTGAGACACAAATATCCAAATATCCTCACAAACTTTCGCATTTATAATAAAAGTAAGATAGAACCGGTCAAGTGCGAGTTGAATTCGCACACGAAGGGCTCCGTACCATCGTACATGTACAAAATGTTTCTTCTTCAACACATTCCCTATTAAAATGAAATCCGGACCCCTTTAATTATTTATTTTATTGACATACTAGATGCCACCCGCGGCTTCGCTCGTGTGGCACCCGGATAAAAAAATAGCTTTTATGAATCCAGCACATATTATCCTATATATTCCAAGTTTCATTCAAATCCGTTCAGCCGGCTAGTGATTGAGGCACAAACATACAAACATCCTCACAAACTTTCACTTTCTAGGGCATAGCTCACTCCATCCGTCAGTCAGTATGGAAGTACCTGCTGGACTACTATCCGTGGCACATGAGTCATGCGGAGATCAAGATGCTCCAGCGAAAGAGAACCGAGGAATACTTCTCTATGAAGCTGCAGTGGCGGTCCATGACCGAAGGACAGGAAACGAGGTGAACATCACTGAGCTTGCGAAATATCTACTACTATTACTTTAGCCAAACTGGAAATACAATTTATGTAAACAAACCGTCAGTACTGCCATCTTACCGAAAAAGGGCACATCTAACATTGTTTTCAAATTTAAATAAATAATAAATAACACCCAACAGTCACATACTGAATGGTACCACAACACCCAGATCCGAAAGAAATATTTGCAGAACATGCAAACATTTCTTCCGCAGCGTGAATCGAACCCGCGCCTCTTGCATCTCTGCCGAGCAATCGCCCACCACGCCACCGAGGCCGTCAAATGGTGTGGAAAATTTAAAACCTTATTTTTTTAGGTTTTCCGAATACCGAGATAGAAAGAGCTTGGTAGAGAAAGACGTGAACCGTACAGACAGAACTCATCCGTTTTACGCAGGCGACAACAATCCCAACTTGGTCGTCCTGCAAGACATCCTGATGACCTATGTCATGTACAACTTCGACCTGGGCTATGTACAAGGCATGAGCGACATACTAGCCCCATTGTTGTTGCTTCTGAACAATGAAGTGGACAGTTTCTGGTGTTTTGTCGGATTCATGGATAAAATAGTAAGTGAAATTTAAATGATGAATGACATTTATTTGCACGAACACATGTGATAAAATAATAATGGTCTTATAAATACATCAGTCCAATCTATGCCCTACCAAAATCTTTGGTATGCAAATAAAATTTATATTATGTTAAGCCCTAATTAAATGTTATGTTATTTTAATCATTTTTAAGAATGTCAAGTTTTAGAATGTCAAAATATAAAAATACATAATTTATTGTCCAGAACTATTTAAATATTCGTCGATGGAATAAAAACATTTATCAAGAAGCCAACTTTACTTTACTTTACATTGAAAGTTTGAAATGTCTTATATCTAAGTTGAATTTTCGCCTGTTCGTAACGCTACCAAGCGTGAAAGATGCAGGCAAGAAACCATGCTTGGCTATTTAGGGAAATTATCTCTACTTACAATCATATTCATTATGGAACAAAGTATATCGAACTGACAGTCTTCATAGCTCAGTTAGTTAGCCTTCAGCTCTGCAGGTTCTGGCTTCCATTATTTGTGCAATGAACATAGACGTTTCAATCCATAATATTTACCAATATTATTTACCTGAATCTTCAGGCATCAAACTTCGATATGGACCAAGCTGGGATGAAGAATCAGCTGGTAATGCTACAGCAGCTGATCACCTTCGCGAGCCCCGAGCTGGCCAAGCATCTGTCATCAAAGGACTCCGGAAACATGTACTTTTGCTTCCGATGGCTGCTGGTTTGGTTCAAGAGGGAGTTCTCGCACAGAGATATTATGAGGTAAGAAAATAATATACCACGCTTGATGATCATGATGATGAAGAAAAAGAATAATAGATCTGTTTGAAGATCTAGACTCGGGATGGAAAATTAGCATATCATCATCATCATCTTCCTGCCCTCAACCCACTCTATGTGGGGTCAATATGAGTTTTGGCTAAGGTGTTTTATGACCGGCCGCCTGCCTGACGTCAACCCTCCTTGGGAATACTTGCTTATTGTGTCTCATCATGTTGGAGGATACTATCTCTTAGTCGACTTTTACGACATGCTCAGGGAGAGAGGCAGCTGGATATAAATAAAAAATTGTGGACATTTCACACAGCGCCATCTAGCCCCAAATTAAGCAAAGCTTGTACTATGTTACATTACATATGTTATTCCAGCACACTTACGACATGCTCACTTATGTGATATCAGCACTTTAAATCAGGAGTGGCTGCAAGTTTTCTTATGATTACTTGTGGCTCTGCCCACCCCATAAGGGATACGGGCGTGGTCGCTTCAAGATCGCTCCTTTGAGTCACTAGAACGAGTATTTTGAAACCTTTTAGGTTCTACGGTATTCCCCGTTTTGTAGTCCCTTTGAAACCTTTTGATTCCCCGTTTTGTAGTCATTTTGAAACCTTTTAGGTTCTACGGTATTCCCCGTTTTGTAGTCATTTTGAAATCTCACTTTCAGCGCGCAACCATACTCAGTCAAGATGCTATTATTAATTTATTATCAAGATGTTGAAAATAACTTAATAAGTTTGTTCCAGGCTATGGGAAGTGCTATGGACAGGGTTGCCATGCAGTAACTTCCACTTACTGATCTGTGTTGCCATACTCGACGCAGAAAAGGATGTATTGATCAGTAGAGATTATGGATTCACTGAGATATTGAAAGTAAGTATAAAGTTATTACTTTAAACACCACTTACGTTGTTGGGTATTATCAGCTCAGCGGTCGATTCGATCTGTATTCCGCGTTGTAGGTTCGATATCACTGTTGGGCACACCTACAGGATATCGTCCATGATATGTAATAATAAAATAAACAAATATAAATAACTGTGGACATTTTACACAGCACCATCTAGCCTCATACTAAGCAAAGCTTATACTATGGGAACCAGATGACTGATAGAATACTTGTATAGGTACCTTTTTATTTTAAATACATACTTATAAATTTTATAATACATAATATTACAACACCCAGACCCGGAAGAAATATTTGCAGAGCATGCAAACATTTCTTCCGCAGCGGGAATCGAACACGCGCCTCTTGCTTCTCAGCCGAGCACACGTCCTCCACGCCAGAGAGGTCGTAATGTTTATTTTAATTCATTTTCAGCATGTCAACGACCTATCCATGTGCTTAGATGTTGACCGAATTCTGAGCTCTGCTGAGGGAATCTATCATCAAGTCGTCTCAGCGCCGCATCTCTCCGACCAAATACGAATAATTCTCGGTCTACCCGCACTAAACTTATCCACATCGACCCACTCTGACAGTTCCAACGCCGAAGCAACCACATCAAAAACAGACCCGGAAAATGGTACGGCGGAAAACAAAGACTACAGCCAAGAAGAAGTGGATGAAGTTATGTATCAAATAGGATTAGATATGAATTTCTGAGGCACGGTTTTGTGTGGTTTAGTCTTGTAGTTTTTGGAGTAGACTTTGTTTACAGAAGCGTTGCTGTGTGTTTAAAAAGTTCAAATGTAGTTGATCATTTTAGAATCATGTTTTTTGATATTTTCTTACTTGATACGAAGAATTTCTTAAAAATTGGTTGCAATAAACTTTGTAAGTTGTTGGCTGCCTCAGTCTAAAAACTAGCTCCACTCGCAATAATTAGAAGAAAAAATGATTTGACAAGCATTGACCAAAGCTTTAAGTAATATAAAAATACAGTACAATTAAATAATTTACAAAATTAACATTGTAAAAATGAGAAACGTTTCTGTAAGCAAGACTAAAGTATTTTTGTATGTACCTAACACTCGGTTTACAGTTTGTGCACAACAGTAATTTATATCTACCCCAAGGTATTCCAGAACTTCAACCTGATAAAAAACTGGTTGAAAGAATGTCCGACTTGCAAAATCATGTACTACTAAAATTACTTGTTTCAAAATATAAATAAACAAAATGAATGAAACCCAACGGTCTAATGCATACTTATCCCACACTAAGATTCCGTGTGAATATCAAAACTACGAGTACCATGGACTTGCAAATCATGCAAACTAATCTCCCAGTGCACAAAAGGAGCCCCTGAGACGCACTTTTAAATTCTTTTACCACCACTACTCATAGAAGTGGTGGCGGAACTCTGTCTTGCTTCTAGAGAATACAATCCCGAGTATCATTAATTTTTAATCTAAATCGCATCTAGAATGAGTTTCAAACCAATCGTACCGCCCCGGCGCCGTTAAAAAGTTCCTATACTAACATTGACACTAAATTTTTCAAAATTATCGAAACGATTTTATTAGTTTCAAAATGTTTCTTTATTTTATTCAAAATATGCACATACTAGCTGCCGCCCGCGGTTTCGCTTGCATGGTACCCGGATAAAAAATAGCCTATATGTTAATCCCGTACATGTACTGTGTATATTCCAAGTTTCATTCAAATCCGTTCAGCCGTTTAGGCGTGAAAGAGTAACAAACATCCATACATACAAACTTTCGCGTTTATAATATTATGTACCTAGGACTACATTCTTATTTGACCAATGTTCTGGAATACAGATTAAAGATACATAGCACTTTTAACTTCATTTGCTTGGTTTTCAGATCTTTATCTCACTTCATCTAGCTATTGCTTCATTGCGTTCCCTGTATGATAAATTTTAGTAAATAGGTATCAATTATTAGTAGGTATGTAGTTTAGCAAGTATCATTTGGTTTTGTAAATATTCAAATCAGATATTTTTATGGAATAAGGGAAAAGAAAAAGTTATTTTATATAAAATATTTAAAAGTATTTAGTTAGCAGTAAGCAGTCATTCTCTCTTCATTTTTCAATTTCCTTTGCTGTCTCAGTTGGCCTAAGACCCCAATAAAATGTAAAACCAGTAAAATGCTATAATATGGTGAAATATAATTTATCTTACAGCCATTCCTAAAAGGATACATGAGGTATTGTTTTGAAATACAATTTATAGCATTCCTACAAAGCCTAATAAAAATAAATTATTTTCTTGTATTGTATTTACTGTAAAAGGCTGTATAGAAATCATTTTTGTTCTAATATTGTTTTTTTTTCACTTTGCAGGATACACTCGAATATAATGGAATCAAAATACATGTTGTAACGAAAACAGTTTGGGCTTTACTAGCCTGATGTAAAGATAAAAAAAAATATTGGTATATCAAGGACTGGATTTAAAATGTGATATTTTATATTTTTATAGAGTGAAACTAGCTTTGGTTCTATATCGTTTTTGTGTAAAATTAAAGTTTTATATGGCCCCCCACCGAAAAAAATCACTCTTCAGATAGTCTTGCCTAAAAATATGTATTGCCAAACTATATAGGGTTCAATATTGTACAGGTGCTAATAAGAATATGACTAGGAGAAACTAACAGCATTATAAGCAATGTCAATTTGTTTTTTTAAACTTTACCTCTATTAATTATTTTGTCTAAAGCTGCTATGCACTGGTGTAGTAAGTGCCTTGTTTAGTTATAGATGTTTATTCTTAATTCTTGTTATTTCTTCGTAATAAGTGTTTCTTTGTATAATCAGCACATGATTTCTAATGGCGTATTTTGGATGAAATAAACTTTTGTCGAAAATAATTTGTTTTCAGTTATATTATATTGTCAAATACAGATCTACCTTGACCAACTGTACCTAACTATACTTTGTACTGATTGTGGAATTGATATTATCAGGACCGTATCCCTAATGGGGTGGGCAGAGCAACAAATAATCATAAAAGAACTTGCAGCCGCTTCTGAATCAAAATTCCAAGATGGATATGGTGAACCATGGTGACAGGTGATCAGCCCATATAGATGGTCCATCGTGTTGGAGAGGATACTATCCTTTAGTTGTCTTTTACTTGTACTTTTAAAAAACAAATTTCAAAATAGTGAATTTTTTATATTAGTAAAGCATACATTACATATATAGAGGGTTCCTAAGTCATAGATGAGATCAATATGATTTTGTACTTCAGATTTCCCTAATTATTTACAGGTTCAATACATTCATAGGCATTTGAGAATGTGATTTTAAGTGTACATTTAGTCCGTACCTAGTCTGGTATGATTTGTCACAATGATGACAATGGAAGTTTTTGACTCCAGTATGGGTCAAGGAATGTCTTTGTAACTCTGATTTTGAAAAGAATCTCTTTCCACAACTATCACACCCATACTTTTTCTCTTTCAAATGATGCTTTCTTATATGTGAACTCCGAGAGCTTGATGAAATGAATGTTGCATTGCAAACATCACACTTGTGATTTCTCGTTCTCTTATGATTCCATAGAATATGAGAATGTAATCCGCCTAACACTTTGAATTTCTTCGGACAGAACTTACAACTGTATGGACGGTCATTGCTGTGGGTACGCATATGGATTCTTATGTATCCAGGCGGGTAAGATTTGCCACATTGGTCGCATTGACAGAGCTCTTTCTGTAAATTGTCTTTTTTTTTAAACATGCTCGGTTTACAAGTGTGAGCATTCAACTCTTCTTGACTGTAGAACCCATCCCAACAGTGCTCGCACAGCAATGGTTTTTGGTGTAGTTTTCTATGTAAAACTAGGGATCGAAAATCTTTGAACTTTTCGTTGCAGTAAGGACAGTCTCGTCCTACAGAGCACTTAACTGGGTGAGTTTCTTTGCAATGGTCATTCAGAGATTGGATTGTACTGAATTGAGACTTGCATTCAACACAATACAAGGATTTTAGTTGCTCTTGTGTTCTGTTCTCTATTTTTATGGTCTTTCTCTTGAATCTTACTTTTGCTTTTGGTTTTTCAACATCAGATTCATAGTTGTCTATTTCATCAGGAGAACTTAGATGGTTGGCTTCTTCCGACATAGTTTTGTGACTGGATTCTATGAGGATTTTGAAGGAGTATGTGATTGTGAGTTGATGAACACAATTGATGCAGATAATGGTTGGAAAGGAAGGATTATCTGCCACCTGAAATCAATAGAATGAGCTTGAATTATGTAGACAAATTATTAGTTAGTGGGTGCTTACACAAAAAGGTAAAATCATAAGCAGTTAAGTTTGAATATAAGCAATTTTGAGTGAATTTAAGTACCTTGTAGCTGTAAAAGTTCTCTAAAATATCTATTATTTTAATGTTTTCACCGGAGATGAATATACTAGAGTTTATTTGACGCATTTCTTTTTCGCTACCCAGGCAGGTACGGCAGCAGTCTTTGTAGTTCATGATTGCGTTATCATTATATCGTTCTACTCTAGTTTGGAATGGTTTTGAGCGTTTAGTTTCATACAAACAAACACGAAAGAGAAATATTTCAATGAAATCAACACAACAACCACAGACACTCAGACAGTTCAGCAGAGTTCACCTCTGTTCACCTCAGTTCACAGAGGTTCATCTTGGGTTCATTAGAGTACTTTTTGACAACAACCAATAAGAAACGGGGTTGTCCAGACAAGATTGTTTCTTGACTCACATTGCTTGTGTTGATGATGGCTTTGCGATTACGTTGGATTTGTCATTGTCACTGTCAGCCAAACCAAGATTTCATTTTCATAAAATGGCCGTAGAGCCTGCCTGATTGGCTGGCAAACAAAGAAAAACAAAAATGTAATTTGTTGGACTTGAATTCACGATGTTTTCCCAACCCCCCGAAAAGGAGCCTTATAACTCATTACAAAAACAGAAATCTACCCGCAAAAAGCGCAAGAAGCAAAACCAAAAGAACAAAAAGAAAGCGGCTTCTCAGGTGAAGCAAAGTCTAGCGAATTCAATGTCTGCTTGGGCGGAGAATTATACCATGGCTGCTACCTGGCAGTTGAAACATCAGGTGGCCGTGTGGAAGTCAAGAGCAACAGCATTGGAGTACGAAAACCAGATATTGCGGGAAACGCTACGGCGATTCTATGTAAGCTGTGGAACGAATGTCAGTACGACAGGTTTTGGGCGAAAAGCGAGTCGTAACTTATGCAATACTAACACACACTACATGGATTATGAGGAGAGTTACACGGAGCGTGAACCGAGCGCGAGTTCTCGCAGAGAGGACAGTGATGCTGGATCATCGGACCAGAAAGATGAAGAAGAGGAATCGGAGCTTGAGTTAGAAATAAGTGAAGAATACATGGCATTTTTAAGAGAGAACTTTGAGTTTAGGAAAGCAAGAGAGGAACGTAAAAAAAAAGAGGCAGATGAGGAGAAAAGAAAGGAGAATGAGGCGCTGGCCAATCCCATGCCTTCTAAAGACAGGACTGAGGAGTTTAAAGAACTTTATGGTGTTTCATGGCAAAGAGTAGCTGCATTGGACTCATATTTGTCTTCTCAATTTGTGTCATTGTGTGATAGTGAGAAACCAGGCTACTGGCCGAACATACCTCTTAGATTCTAATTAAAATATCAATTTTTAATAGGTATGTATATATGTAGATTTGTATGAGCTAGTGGCCAACTCTAGTGACGGTTTTTAGGCCGCCTCAAGGCCTC
This sequence comes from Scotopteryx bipunctaria, assembly GCA_949320045.1. Classification (NCBI taxonomy): domain Eukaryota; kingdom Metazoa; phylum Arthropoda; class Insecta; order Lepidoptera; family Geometridae; genus Scotopteryx; species Scotopteryx bipunctaria. The sequence goes on along the minus strand of OX439450.1, from coordinate 1,828,218 downwards.
CGTCATGACTTAACGATTTAATAGCAGGGACCGACTGTTTAACGTGCCCTCATTCGTAATGCCACTTAATAGTTAATTCTTATGTATTGAAATTTGCATTTTTGTAATGATTTAATTGTACAATAAAATTATGAATGATTGCTGTAATTTTTTATTTATTTCACTGTTTATAGGCCTTTTACCATCTAGTAGATGATTTATACAGCGTCAGGAGGCAATTTTTACCTTCACTAACGGGACGCTGTAGTGCCCGGGATGAATTAAGATGGAGTAGGCTTGCCCAGCACCTATTCCATCCTCTCAGCTTAGTCGGCTTTGTCCACAGGAAAGACATGGTCAATACGTGCGGAGCTGACTAAGCCGCGGGTTTCCTCATGATGTTTTTCTTCACCGTTTGAAAGTACTGGTATAGCGTACATAAATTTTTCGCGCAGAAAAAAACATTAATACACGACCGGATTTGAACCCGCCACCTTAGAATCGGAAATCGGGTTCAATACTAACTAGACCACCAGTGCTCTTTTATTTGTGCTCATTGCTCATTGCTTGTGTTGTTTGTATTGTGCCAACAGTGCTCATTGTTTATAGGTACTGAATAAATAAACCGATTTTGTTTTACATTCAATTTCAACATAAGGTAGACAAACTGCATTGTAAGACTCTGTTTTGTACATGGATATACATTATTGTAGAATCAGAACTATTTTCTACTTGACAAAAAATTTTTGCTTATTGTCTAGATTCGTAGGACCTATGAAATCTAATTCTTTAGGTACAACTCTATTTTCTGAAAATACATAAAACTATTTAAAAATCATAATAAAATATATATGAAATATGTGAATAAATAGCCTTCCATTTTTTAAATATAGGTAGGTACTTAAAACTTTAAATATCATAATTACAAATTTTTAAAAAATCTATTTAAATGCTCTAAAAAGACGAAAACAAACTTATAGTTAATTCAAACCCATCAATTTATTACATTACACAATTTATTTAAATGGTATAAAACCTTGTGATGCGAGAATTACAAATTTTAAAAACAATATTTTATTCGTTTCTCTTTTGTAGATGGTAGATGATCTTTTGTTGATTTCTCGCGACAAGTTTTTATGTTAAAAGCTTATTTTATAAATATTTTTTACTATTAATTTATTTCAGATATACTTGAAATTATTTAAAAATCATAATTATAAGAAAAAAGATTATGTGAAGCATTGCGAGATCTCTGTTCGAATTAAACCACTAGTTTACTTACTTACTCAAGAGATGGCGGTAGCAGTACCAACCCAATATTAATACAGTTGCTGGGCTATACCATGAATTTTCCCAGACTGTAACTAGCTAGAGGGTAACTAACTTTTATCCTTTCAGCTCACTGGTTCGAAAGAATTAGTGACACTAATTAGTAGCCACTACTGGAAATGATGTATCTTAAAACTTGCCTTACGAAAATCCTACAAAATTGAGGGCTCATAATCCTAAGGTAAGACGGATCGGAGGAAAGAATTACAGCAAGTACCATACTATTCATAAGTGTAATACTAGTTTTTGATAATACAGGTAAATACTTTGACGACCTCGGTGGCGTGGCGGGCGAGTGCTCGGCTGAGACGCAAGAGGCGCGGTTTTGATTCCCGCTACGGGAGAAATGTATGTATTTTCTGCAAATATTTCTTCCGGATCTGGGTGTTGTAGTATTATGTATTATAAGTATGTATTTACAAAAAAAGTATGTACCTACCTAAGTATTCTATTAGCCATCTGGTTCCCATAGTACATTATGTACATAGTACATAGCTTTCCTTAGTTTGGGGCATAGATGGCGCTGTGTGCAATGTCCACAAATATTTATTTATTTACTTTTTATTTCGAAATCTAAATTACTGTGGGTATTTTGTATGTCCTAACTTACTATTTTGATCATTATGATGTATTAGTTTAATAAAAAAGTCAAGCTCATACGAACTTACTTACTTACTTCTTCTTCTCTGTCGTTTCGTTCTTGGCAGAGCGGTCGTGGTCACGTCGCGTCGAGGCATTTACGTTGGTGGCAGAGGTGGATACAGCTTTCCTGTTGAACAGGGAGAGATGGCGGGAGATCGTACGACGTAATGATCAAAATAATGTAAGTAAGTTAAGACATACAAAATACCCACAATAATTTAGATTGTGAAATAAAAAGTAAATAAATAAATATTTGTGGCACACAGCGCCATCTAGCCCCAAAATAAGCAAAGCTTGTACTATGGGAACCAGATGGCTGATAGAATACAGTAAGTAATAGGGAGACTAACAGGCTGTTAGTCTTCCTGTTACTTAGTAGTTTAATAATTTGTTTAATAAAAACTGCAGAAAGCAAGAATTGCTATTTTTCTTTTAGTTACGTAAATAAATAAATTTTAAAACCGGTGTCTTGAAAATAATTTGGGCTAAGGCAAGCATCCAAATACAATGAACACGTTGGTCATGAGATTAGAGAGAAATTTTAAAACAAAAATGACCTTACTACTAATGTACTTACCTACTCGTAACTAGTTTTTTGTGATAAAAAATGAAAGTGCTCAAAGATGTTCCTTTCATTACTGTCTTCTAATGTTTATGAAATTTCGTAACTGACTGTACTATTTTTATCAATCCTTGCAATAAGTCTAGGTCACCTACCTAGACTTGTTCCAAGGATTCATAAAAAATATAATTGTAGATGAAAATTAAGATTCATTCAAATGGGATACAGCGCGTTGAAGTCTTTTGAATGGAGGTTCAAACTCCTTGCCTCCTTGCTTCTGTGCCTTGTAGTTTGGCAAGGTGTTCGAAAAAACTTAAAATAATTATTTTATGCCTACTTATGTGATACCTACCTACATATTAAGTGAACGCCTGCAATAGCTACATAAGTCTCCATTGTACTACGTACCTATTTATTATTTTTATTTTAATAGGAAAATGAACATGACTTTAATACATTTCAGTTTTTTAAATTACTTTATGTTTGTTTAGAATGAAAGCTCTAGAAAAAGCTACCCAATCTACCTGTAGGTAGGTACATGCCTAGTTAGACAGACAAAAAATACAAAAATCAATACACCATGCAAAATTACAACTTACAACCAGTCCCGTACAACAATACGACATCATTAACCCATATTTATCATATAACTTCAATCGCGTATCAATCGTCGAAACCCCGGGTCCAGAAGAGATGTAAAATTGCCGCTGAAGCCTTACCGAGTGTATAATATTCTGTGGTTCAGGTATGCAGGACAACCTGTTCCACTCGGGGGGAGGAGGGGCCACGGTGCCCGCTAGTACCTCTACAGCCTTCGGCGTGGCTGGACGCGCGCGCACCGAACGCACCCGAAACACGTTATGACCAAAAGCCAGAAAGTTTGGATTGCAGTGAAGTGTAATTCTGTGCTATATAAATTATTATACTGTGGTTTTTAATAGCGTGACAGTTTTATGTAAAAAAAACACGAATTGATTATGTCAGTGAATGAAGTTGTTTTGTGTTGAGGGAACTCTGGAGGTGGGTCCACGTTTTTTACACTTCCTCACCTTACAACTTGTACTTATCGGTTTTGAAATGAGTTTTAGGAACAGATTGAACTCTCGAATCGCATTACGGACAGTTCTTGGAGCTTGGGCGATAGTATGGAACATTAACATCTCAAAAACATCTCAGAACTCTACTCTACTAAGTTCTAAAGCTACTGAGACTCATCAGTATGTTAAGCGCATCTACAATTTCAAATAGTTGAAAAGCTCTAAGTTCGATTTCAAGTACCTGTTTCTAGCTTACGTCTATCTGATTCGCAGTAGGTATATAGCTACTAGTTTATACACTAGCCTGTCTTTGCTCTTCTTAATTACTTTTTGATATGCCGTTGGATATTAAAGAGTAAACTGGTTGCAGCTTCAACCGGCTATTTCTAAATTCTGAAGCCCAAGGCGTTTGTGTTTCATAGGAAACTAAATTGAAATTACAGAAGTGAATGGAAAAGCTCATAATAACAATTATTATTGTCATAAATCTATCTGTCAGTCATAAAACAGATTTAAGACTTAAAGTACCTGTTTTTTTGTCGTAGTACAAAACATATTAGTTTGAGCTTACAGGCTTCTTTTTAGAAAACAATAATTTAACACAAGAAAATAGACAATAAAATGAAGGAATAGAAAGCAATAAAACTGAACTTGGAATGTGCTTACAGATAATGTTAAAAACAATTTACTGATAATACACATGAATTTTTCGCCTACACAAATTATTTGAAATCAATTCCTTAAAGTATCATGTAGTTAAGTTTTTCAAAAAGTCTTAATATTCTGGTCGATTCTGTTATCTATTTTCCTATACTTCATTTGATAGCTTTAAAATTATATCAATCGCTGTTTTATCAGTATATAAGATAGGGACGTCAATATATCTAAGACTGTCAAACTAATTTGAGTATAAGAAAATGCAAAACACAATCCATTTTATTAAACTTTTTGAAATAGTGTACCTAAAAGTAGGTTGTTTAAATATTAACTACCTACCTATAGGTGTAAAAATTTGATGTCTTTTTTAATGAGTTGTGAAATTGCAGCATCTATAAGATCGAACTCGTTCAAGTTTAAGAGCGTTTTGGTAGAGCACTAGAGTTTTTATGAAAATTACTGTTCACGGAATGAAATAAGACTTTTAGCTTTATGTTCTTAGGATCTAATCGAAAGTCCCATCTTAAAATACTTTGTAAAACCTATTAAAAAACCTGTAAAATAAGGCTGATGATCAATAAACTGAACTTTTTCAAATTCTCATTACACTTACTAGTAGCATTTTTGTGTTTAATGTCAGTAAGTAGTACCAGAATTTATTCTGTTATATTCTCACACAACTTATATTCTCACATATTATATGTATATTTCAGTTAAATTAAAATTAATTTCTCCATTTTTGAGCCACAATTGTATAGATGATATACTCTTACATATTTAAAATATAAGTAGGATTAGGATTACTTTATTATTATTCCAGAATTCGTTTTTCTTACAGTTCTTTTTATACAATCATAAATTTTCGCATTTATAATATTTGTAGGATAAGATTCCATTTTGAAATTAGCTATACTATGTGCCTTTTCACCGCTCTTTCCAATGGCTGCATGTATTTAATAAATTCCTTTTGACGGTCATTTAATATTATTCGAACGGGCGGGTCGTGTTGGCCGTGTGGTTGATAGGTAGGTTGGTGAGTTCTCGATAACACATTGAATGCAAAACAGTTTGAAAACTGCGGTATTGTTCGAATGTTTTGACGAGAACTATTTGTAGTTCTAGCACATTTGTAGTATTTTTATTAACCAAATCGTTCTTTTCTTTATAAAGTTTAATACCTGAGTCATACATAAATTATCACGCTCGTATCTCTAATGAGGTGAGCAGAGCCACAAGGAATCATAAGAAAACTTGTAGCCACACCTGATATAAAGTCAAAATGGATATTGTGAACCATGGTGACAGGTGATAAGCAAATATATTTTTGTCTTTACTTCTAAGTCCAGCAGAGAAGTATAATAAATAAATTGTAGAGAAGTAGATAATTCATCATCTACCTGCCCTTACCCCACTCTATGTGGGGTCGGCACAGCATGTTCCTTGGATCATGCTGTAAGAGTTTTGGCTAAGGTGTTTTATGACCGGCCGCCTGCCTGACGTCAACCCTCCTTGGGAATACTTGCTTATTGTATCTCATCATGTTGGAGGATACTATCCCTTAGTCGACTTTTACGACATGCTCGTTGAGAGAAGCAGCTGGGCGCATTCTATGTTTTTTCTTTACTCCCAGTCCAGCAGAGAAGCTGGATATAGAAGTAGATAATTATTCGTAAAAAATAATTATGTTTTAAGACAGTTCATATTGAATCACGACTAGCCGTCGTGATTTCCAGTGATTATGGCGTCTTTTAAGATTTATGGAAAAGTATAATTTACTATGATTTCTCCAAGAATAACATTTAAATGAGATAAAATCGGGACCAGCTCTATATACCAGCGAAAAAATCATTTAAAGTTGGTTAACAAGAAAGGACATAAAGGAAACTGACGAATCGAGAAAATCCTTTTTTGATGTCGAAATGACACATACTTATCAAAGACTTTTAATTTAAAATACTATCTCAAGTTAATCTCGACCAAAAAAAATAAATAAAAATGGTTCTACTTACTTACGTCTAGTCTACGTTTAATAATTTAAGAAACAAAACGAAGTTGAAGATGACTTTTTCAATTTCTCTACACTTTGGTCAACAAACATCGTTATTTTCTAGATTGCTGTCCAAGTAGAAATTATTAATGATAAATATTTACAGTATTGTCAATTAATTAAACAAATATTGATGGACATTTCACACAGAACCATTTAGCTCCAAACTAAGCAAAGCTTTAACTATGAGAACCAGATGGCTGATAGAATACCTACCTATATACTTTTTTATTACATAATAACACCCATATATAGACTAAACCTCTATGTTCACATAAATATTTGTCCTGAGTAGGAATCGAACCTACAATTAATGTTTCTATTACACTAACAAAGGAAAATTCTATCTTTCAAGCTATAACTCATTCAAGGCTTGTGAACGGCGGCGGTGCGGCTCCAAATTGAGAATGCGTCGGACGACTCCGCATAGGACGCATTTTTGACGCTAATTTGCTTAGAAACCCCAGTTTTTATATCCCTCAACACCTGTTCGGCACTTCACAAAGGATTTTTTGAATGCGCTAGCTAAGATCAGATAAATGATAAAAAAAATTGAGTATAAAAAAATACCAGTCTAGATAAAGTTTAATAAATCGGTATACTCCTATTTTAAATAGGCGTAATATTCTGTAGGTATGTTTGTAATCGGTAAAAAGGTCGATATTTGAAAATAATTTTCGTTAAGTGTTTAAAATAAAATAATCGCCTGGTTTTTCATTGCATTAATTTTAAAGAAATTACTCGTAGTAAAAACTGCATTGACAACATTTTTAAAAACAGAATTTAGTTTTAATTGCAAATTCTACCTCTTTTACATATAAGACTGTGATATAAACAATTTGAAATGTAATCTAATATGTAATAAAATAATGAAGTTTACAGCGACAAGTGCTGATTCGTTGTAGATATTCAAATATTAGTATATTTTACATACAAGTAATTTATCTTAGCTCGTACAACCGTGCATTGAAACTAATATTCGCTTATACGCGTAAAGCATTAAACAAAATAACGTTGAGCAAAGAATTCGCATCTTGATTATTATTAAATTACTATATTTTTTATTACAAGTCTTTTTTTATTCACGTTACCCGAGTAGGTAAATACTTAAATGTATGTTTCGGTTTCAGTTCTGAGAAATTTAAGCGCAATTAATATTATGTTTTACCAAACTCCAAATAACCAAATTTCAATTAGTACTACAGGACAGGCTGGTTTTTAAAGTCCCTTTGAGGACTTTGAAATCTTCACTAAAATAAAATATTTAATAACATAGTCTAAATTTTAAATTCACCCCAACTTTAGGCCCACATCTACCTATCCCAGGACGTCAGTACATGCATAAAAACAGAATTTTAACAAAGGCAGCACTTTTACCTCGTACCAAAGTTTTTTCATACTGTTTAAACTAGCTAAGTTATGGGAAATGCCTTATCTTAATTTAGGAGCTTAAGCTTATAAGGAAGAATAATATTTAGCTAGAGACAACATACAAAACAAAAATGTCCTGTTGTAACATAATGAGCTCTTAAGAGACCTTGTGCTTATTATTTTATTAAAACTGATGGAAAATAAGAAAGTACTTAGGTATAGCCTAAATACGGTGCCATTTTAGACACAAGAACATACACATATACCTACATTATTATCACGCCCGTATCCCCAAAGTTTTATAATGCTTATATTATAATTATACCCATGTCTCTAATCTTCTATTAACACAACTCAACAATTTTGAAATCATTTTGGTCTTTCAAGTCTAATTCTTTATTTAAGATTTATAAAAACACATCGTTGCTCTAAAAATATACATTCATTCATATATAGAGCGAATGTAACTCGATTACAATTCCATCAATAGCATGTGGTATCTTTACTCTAGACTAGTCTGTCATTGTTTTCTAATAATTTAAATTACTCGAGTCATCATTAAAACTATATAAGGGTTAATTTACAACCGTTAAATACTTAGAAGACATCACATCGTGTTTCAACATCCTTTAAGGCCTGGAATACAAAGACAGCTTTATTGGGAAAAAAGGTCTATCATTGCGCATTTTGCAGACAACGTCCCGATCCGTCGTGTTTGCGTTATTTATGGTTTTTCTAGGGAAATCCTGATATTAATTGCAGTAATTGTGATTGGTTGAACAGTTCTATAATGCTTCTTACTAAATCTTTGCCTAGACCTTTTTTTGGTTCGTGGTTGTAGGTTAAAAATGGATGTCTAATTATGCGTAATGCTTATCGCAACTCAAAGCGATAATTGCCGACTGTTTGCAGTGGTCCGCGTACCTCTGGCTTTATCCTTTTTATTTTATAGAGAGCTTCAGCTTTTTGCGGACATAGCGCATTTAAAGAATTACATTTTATCTACTTAAATTATGTATGGTTTGACATGTTCTTTTTACAATGCCTTTTGTAGCTTTGTAAATGGTATTTTTAGGTTGGAACTTGGTTGCGATAAAGGGATATTTTACTGTGTTTTAGTGTGTCACTGGGGAATTATGGTTTTAAAGGTGTCCGCTACAGTTTGTATTGTATGGCTGCCTATTGTAAAGGGTAGGCTTGAAGTTAATGGCCCTCTTGCAATGTAGTCCGTATTGTATCGATAAGTATTACTTGGGAAAATGGCTTAATAGTAGCTATAGTATTTACACCTCGAGTGTTTTACCTATTCATTGAACACTTGAGAATAGTTTGTCGTAGTTTAACGAGTTTCTATAGGACATATTTGTTAGTCGCTGGCGTCTCCAGAATAATGTTTCCATTGGTTTCCATTCATGTAATCGCAACCCATGCCAAGAACGAAGAACGTGCTCAAAATTAATCTACACTTTGCATGTTTATCACCTTTCTAATTAACAATCGTTTCCTTTCCAGGTGACAGTGACAATGTGCGTGCGGTGATGTTTTCCGTCACCATGTGGCGCGTGATACTCCTCGTGGCGCTGGCCTCGGCCGAGCACGTGCGCGAGTTCACCGTGAGAGAGAATGCTCGCGCGGACACGTTGGTCGGCCATCTTGGAGACGAGTTGCCCGACGCAGCACCACCTTACACCATCGTCCCCGTGCCAGGCAGCGCCGTCCACACGGATCTACGGATAGACCCACACACAGGGGAGATCAGAACCAGAGCCCCGCTAGACAGGGAGACCAGAGACCACTACGCGCTAGTGGCCATCCCCGCGAGTGGGGACAACATCCGTGTTGTAGTCAGGGTCCTTGATGAAAACGACAACGCTCCCACATTCCCCACCCCCGTCATGAATGTAGAGTTTTCAGAGAACACACCCAGAGATGTGAAACGAAAGCTCAATCCAGCTAAGGATCAGGATCTGGGGATATTCAACACCCAGAGGTATAACATCGTGTCGGGGAACACGGACAATGCGTTTAGGTTATCGTCGCACAGGGAAAGGGACGGTGTGCTGTATTTAGATCTGCAGATCAATGGTTTCCTAGACAGAGAAACGACAGATAAATACGAGCTGGTTATAGAAGCGCTCGACGGAGGAACCCCGCCCTTGCGGGGGACGATGACAGTGAACATTACAATCCTGGACGTGAACGATAACCCGCCGGTTTTCGCTGAAAGTGCGTATTCGGCGACCATCCCCGAAAACGCTACCGTAGGGACGACAGTCCTCAAAGTGTTCGCTACAGACTCCGACTCAGGAGAAAACGGCCTTATCGAATACTCGATAAACAGAAGACAAAGTGATAAAGAAAACATGTTCAGAATAGATCCGGATACGGGCGAAATAACCGTGAATAAGGCATTAGATTTTGAAACTAAGGAGTTGCATGAACTCGTGGTAGTAGCTAGGGACAAAGGCGCTCAACCTTTAGAGACCACAGCTTTCGTATCTATTCGCGTGACAGACGTTAACGATAACCAACCTACGATAGACGTTATATTCCTTAGCGATGACGCTACACCTAAAATATCAGAATCCGCGCAGCTAGATGAGTTCGTAGCTAGGATATCGGTCCACGATCCCGATTCCAAAACTGAATACTCAAACGTGAACGTAACGCTCAGCGGGGGCGATGGGCACTTTGACCTGCGGACTCACGATAACATTATTTACCTTGTCGTGGTTGCTTTGCCTCTAGATCGCGAGTCTAGATCTACCTACACCCTGAACGTTGTGGCTACAGACAAGGGGTCACCGCCTTTGCACGCCTCTAGGGTCATCAGTCTCCGAGTGACAGATGTGAATGACAACGCGCCAGTTTTCGCAGAACTAGAGTACAAAGCTAGCGTGCCTGAAGCCGCTCCGCCCGGCACTCCTGTAGTCCAGGTCTTGGCTACTGACGCGGACGAAGCAGAGAACTCTGAGATTAGGTATTCTCTGCTCCCGACTCCTCAGTCGGACTGGTTTGTGATCGACGAGCGGTCAGGGTTAGTGACGACGCGCGTTCGGGTTGATTGTGAGACGAATCCATCACCGCGGCTGACGGTGGTGGCGGAGGACCGTGGACATCCGCCGCTAACATCGACAGCGACGCTGGTTGTCACTGTGCTGGACGTGAACGACAACGAGCCGATCTTCGACCAGTCCTTCTACAACGTCACCGTGTCCGAGAGCGAGGAGGTCGGCAGCTGTATTTTAAAGGTAAGTCTTATTTCTAATATTGATCGATTACATCTCGGTACTCCTGGATTCACGGAGTGTGAGGCGTGAGAGGGCAGGGAATAATTTTGACATAAGTTTATTCAATACAAATTTACCCCTCACGTAAACTTTACAGGAGTGATCTGATTTAAATAAATGATTTACCGTACAACCCCCTGATTCTCTTTAATATTATTTGTAAGTTTTCTATTAGTCTCTTAGTTACGTAACTATACATTCCTTTTTATTATTGAACCAAATAGTAAAGCTACTCGTATTCAAAATCAACACCTACTTACAAGTAATGTCGCGGGCCCTCCATTGTAAAAAACATAATCTTATATCCCGCTTATAATTTCGGTGGTGACGCAAATGATCAAAACTAAAGCCTTATTGAAAGCTTATCAATATGTATGTTAATTTGGATTTGAATCTTTTAATCGTAAACTAAGCGATTGATAAGTTTCTGATGACTTGCCTATTTGATATTTTTAAATAACATCTTTTATTTATTGTATTATATGCCTCCTTTTTTGGTGTGAAAATTCTAAAATTATCGTAGTACCTAGCCGGGTTTGGTGAAAGTAATTTTTCATTGAAGTAACAGATTTCTTTGAATACAGATCTAGGCGCTGCCATGCTTGCATTTCTAGCCATATTCCGTAGCTCACCGAAGTAAAAGACAAGTAAAGTCAAACACATTCAAATAATTTTGGTCCTTTTCCTCTTTCCATTTTTTTTTGGACAGAATTAAAATAAATGACGTTTAATTTCATACTAAAATGAAGCTTTTAGGTACTCTAGTTATCTTCCCGATCCGGAGTGAAAATGCGTAATCCGGTTTTCGGTTCTTAGAGAAATGAAGAATCTGTTTTTATAATCTGTGACCGCTAGTGAAATGTTGCAATCTCATACCTCGATAGAGGCGTTTGTATAATTTTTGCAGTGAACCGTCTGTTCTTATAATCTGTGGCTCGCTGGCGAAATGTCAGTGAATTCATGACGAGTCTATCCCAGCTCAGCCCTTTAAGGTGATCTCGGTCGAGCTCAGTGTAGTGTTACAACAAGAGTACCTATAAACTACCAGTTGTGGGTATCTATTGTAAGATGTTTTAGTTCGAAACTACTTCGTTGCGGCGTACGGTGTCTAGACTTAGGGAACTACACGTTGTCTGTCAACTGTCACCTGTCAAATTGAGTGGGGTTACTACTAAACTCAAGTTTAAATTGAGATATTACTCAACTCAAGTTCACCTGAAATTTTGAAAAGCTTGGTAAAATAACCTGCACAGTTACTGTGCACCATAAATGCTCTGTTCTACCTGTACAGGTAAAACTGTCAGGTACACTAGTTTGAACGGCAACTGCCTACTAGTTTGTTTTTACTATAGCATAAAAAACGTAGGCGGTAATAGTGGCCGAATGAGTTCATACAATAATGAAGCTTTCACTCGAGTGGTCAATCCCCCGCGTGATATGTCTGATCCAGTCTGTTTCTTATCAATCAATATTTATGTATATTGATACAATATTAGAACAAAAGCAAATGGTACTTAGTTCCGCAAAACGGAATGTTTTGCAATACAGTGCAACGGAACGCAACCAATAAACCCAGGTTTATAATTTGTAGATCCTTTGATAGTGTGCTTAGTATTGAATATTACGGAGTATTTGCATTACGGCTGTTGTATCGTGTTACATTATTATAATTCGTATTATTAGGTGATTTTATTGAAAATAATATTGAATTATTGTATTACTACGAATGTTATATACAAAGGGGAAAAAGATGGCAGCCTTGATAACGAAATATACACAAACTATGAAATAATCTAAATTAACGACAAACTAGGCAATAAGATCCTCGTCACTATCGCCTACTTAAAAGGGGAAACTGTCAAACAACAAATCAAGCACACAACGGACGAAAGAATCTCTCACGTTACTGTAAAAAAATTGACATTTAGTAGTTCGCGTCATGTAAGATGAAAATGTGTAATAAATAAAAAAAAAGTTGTTATTTATTCTGCTCACAAAACTGTTTGCCTAATGTTTGAGTATTTATTTATTATTTATCGTATTATAAACATTATACCTGAATAAAACAATAAGAAAATCCTTTGTGCACAACAGTAGGTGCCTATACGTTTTCTGCAAAGTACAGATACTATATACCCAATCATATTATCTACCGGTAATTTTTCTCACTCCATATCATAATTTATTATCCATCGTAATTGGCTATCATCCAATAATAACAGGACTAAATAATAAATTGGATTCTTGAAGGGTGGATTTTACATTAAATATTTTATTAAAAGTAATTTACGACAGAATCTGATACATCTTTAGCATCTCAGTTAATAATCAAACAGTAAGTATCTACCTACCAATTTAAAAAAAATATTCATTGTGTTTTTTCCGTTACTTGTAGAATTATCTCCGTATCACTTTATTACTAAAATGGTAATAAGTACGATCATGTAAATTTCTCGTTTGGCAACCCTTTACAAGATACATAAATCTATCCGTAAGTGATGCCAGTTTGGGCGTAAGGCCGACGCATCGGAAATTACGATCTAAATTGAAAATTAAACAGAGTGCAGAGAGATGCGTCCCTCGCTTGCAACCTTCTTGCAACTTATGCGAGACCAGTATAGAATAGTTGGTACTCTGTGGCGAGACCAGTGGGCTATGCGCGTGGCATTTCAAATGAACGCTTGTTGCAAAATGAGGTTCAACTATTAGATTAAACCTTTATGAACATGATTTTCAAACTCGGTATTTTATAGGATTACAAATTCGGAAAAAAATTACGACATAATTGGAAGACTATTTTAACAATAGATACGAAATAAATTAAATTAACAAAAAACTAGCAAAGGTCTTTGATACCATCGCTTCCATAAAAGGGAAAATTATATAATAACAAAGGATTTCAATTCGATTTTTTTAAACTAGATGTCTGATTAACTTAGCTATTATATTTATTATTAGCTATTATAATAAACAAACTTTTCTTTTAATTATTATAGATTGGTCGTAAGCATAGGAATCTACTAACCTAGGATTCTTAAATTATATTTTTAGTTCCAAATTTATAACTAGATGGCGAAATCAAAAGTTGTCAGATCCTAGATCGCGCTTAGGAAAACGCACGGGCCCACAGACCTCAATGCTGATGCTCACCTTTTAACCACCATTAGCTTTTTGAATTACTGAAACTGAAATACATCACCAGACCATAACAGACGGAAAAGGATAAAGCAGCCTCTCGCCTAATTTGCAACCAAGCATGTACGTGGAACATATTGAGACATTAGTGGTAAATATCAGATCGTAGAGACTATTTCAATTATAAAAGGTTTCGACGTGATCGAGTACCGTAAACAATTGAATGGAATGATTTTTCGTCACCTATGTCGTGTTGCTTGCTCACGATCTAAGCAATTGTCATTTGGCCATGTGTTTCACATTTTGGCTTTAATAGACGTTAAATACAGCTATTTAGGAATCATTGTGTTGTTGAAAGTTGACTTTACCATTTCGAAATTCAGTTTGATTTCTGAAAGAACGTGCTTAGAGCGCCATTGTGGGTTGAAATGACGTGAGAATCGTGTTAATTACGTAGGAAAGTATCCATACTAATAATATGAATGCAAAAGTAGCTCTGTATGACTGTCTGTTACTTTTTCACGCCTAAACTGCTGAATAAATTTTGATGATATTTGACATGGAGATAGATTCCATCCCGGGGAAGGACATAGGCTACTTTTTATCTTGCAAAACGATCCCAAAATGGAAAAAATATGTAAAAAGATAAACAAGATAACGCATAAATCCTTCTTAGATATTAATTTATAACAAGGCAGTTGCTTTGACATTAATAAAATTTTGACAATTGACTGTGTCATTCAGCAGCTCTCTTTGCAGGGCTGTGGGTAGGGGCCTCTAGCTGGTGCTATACATTCTTTTGCTGCGCATACAACGTTGCGGGTCACAGCTATTTCATTATAAATGATGTTCCCTAGAGCACTAAAATTCTCCATCATAACAGTCACTAGCCTCGGTATTTACTTACATACACACTTATTATCACGCCCGTATCCTTAATGGGGTGGGCATAGCCACAAGTAATCATAAGAAAACTTGCAGCCACTCCTGATACAAGAGTCCCAAGATGGATATGAACCATGGTGACAGGTGATCAGCCCATCGCCCATCTAGATGGTCCCTAATGTTGAAGAGGATACTATCCCTTAATCGACTTTACGACATGCTCGGGGAGAGAAGCAGCTGTACGCATTCTATGTTCTTTCTCTACTCCCAGTCGAGCAGAGGAGCTTAAATTTAAATACTTGGCATTTACTATGGATTATATTACACACTTATACGCCATAGTTAACCTTCTTTTACTTAACCTTTGTTATTTTGATCCTTATAAAATGTGATATTAAAATTGTGGATAAAAATCTCTCGATCAATCAATTTAGTATTGAGAGCACTGATAGTCTAGTAGTAGCGGCCTTCCTTCTGATCCCAAGGTCATGAGTTCAAATCTGGTCATACACCAAATCCGTTCGAAAAAATTATGTGTGCAATACCAGGTACTCTCAAACGGTGAAGGATAAAATTGTCATGCAACTGGTGTGTCGTAGAACCTCAAAAGTTCGAAAATTTTAAATCCTTTCACCACACTGGTTAGAAAGGACTAGTGACACGACTAGTAGTAATCGATTTAGTATCGATATTGACTGTAGCCATCGCTACCAGTAGCGGTTTCGCGGGCATAACCTGATAAGACAGCCATCTTGGATTCCACAAGACGCTGTATAGTTAGGTATCGCATTGATTCCTCACGTGCATATAAATTTTTGTCCAAACCTTTGTCAGTTTGTTACTGTTCCATTATAATAACTACATTAGTATGTTGTAGTACAAACCGGGGCAGGGTCGTTCACTTTTATGGTCTTGCTCGTTTTTGAATACGTTATTTTATTATCACGTCTAATGGGAGAAAATAACTTGAAATGAGCGTAAAAGAGCTTAAATACTCTCTTCCATAACATGTCCTAGGTGAAAAGTAGGTAGGTACGTACATCTAATTTGAAAATCATATGCTTATGTAGGTGCCTATGTAAGCAGTTAGAAGGCTACAACAAAACAGAGGTATATAATATACATACCTACATATTATCACGCCCGTATACCTAATGGAGTAGGCAGAGCCACAAGTAATCATAACAAAACTTGCAGCCACTACTTATTTAAAATCCCAAGATGGATATGGTGAACCATGGCGACAGATCAGCCCATCGACCATATAGATGGTCCATCATGTTGCATTAAATGAAATACATAATTATTAAAGTTGAGTGAACGCTTCTAAATAGTGTCCGGTTCCAATGTTCTACTAATGGACGATAGAACGTTCATATTACCAATCAATTGTATTTCTGTCATAAAATGTTTTGCGCTTATAAAAAGAATGTGGTAATAAATAAAATACAAAATAGTTTAACGTTGCTGTGGTCCGTTAGTAGAATATTAGTGCCAGACAGTAGTCATTCAATTACAGTTTAGATCCGGATGGTCAATCAAATAACTTTAAAAAAGTAATAAATTAAATAATGCTCCCGGGCAAAATGAAGATAAATAGGAATGTGAATTTGAAGAAAAGTTTTCCCAATAATAGCTAATTTGTTATTTATGTTGACAATTAGATAGCTTTAGAATTTATTGGCTGGAAGAATGGCCGGGCAGCCTCTAGCCTAAACATTCGAGGACAAGTTTCATTATGGAGCAAAGTCACGCGATAGTACTAATTATGTAACAGAATTAATTTATTGCCTCGCCCTGCGAATTGATGCGAAGGGGTCGTTGAACTCTTATAATCTAGAATTCTAGATTTTAAATTCGGTAAACTTTAAAGTTTATACCAACAACAGATGGTGCTGTTTGCGAAATAAAAGTTTGGATTTCGAATGAGTTTGTATATTATCAAATAAAAATAAATTTGCTGTCTTAGTAATTTTGTGGCGGTGAGTTTAGCGTTGAACTGAGAAATAAACTAAATTCTACATTTATTTCTATATATCCTATTAACATATAGTTAAAATTGTAATAATATACCACACACGCAGCTAGGTCGTGTGACGATCTGCGAAAGGCTGCTGGCAGAAACAGGATACGTCAAGCCGAAGATGGGCGGGATCATCGAGCGTTTCAGTTAAATGCTCGATGCCTCCGAAGCACGGAAGCGCTCAGCTCGTAATGCCACTTGCGGTCACCCATCTCAATTGTGACCTCGCACAACGTTGCTTATCTTTAACGACCAATCAAGAACGCCTAAGCAAGCTACGCCATGAGCGCTTCATCAATGGCAAATTCATCAAATTCAAAATGGCAATGAAAGTAGATTTGTAGCGAAAAAAATTCTTCATAATTGAATTACTCGACTAATCATCATGTAATCATTGATTATTAAATGAAAATAGATTGCATAACATTGTACGCTTCTCTGAAGATTTTCTCTTTCTAAATCAACCGAGCGTGGTTCACGCAATACGAGCACGATGTACTGTTTACAAATGAATTTAAATCATCATTGTATTATCAATGTATATAAAAATTGCTTTACTGACCGACTGGCTGATTTACGAACAACAATAAACCGTTAGTGTTTGAACAAGAAACTGTTTCGTTCGATGATAATCATCAATCTTCATTAGGTCTTCTTCAATATTTTCAATAAGTTCATTCACATTTATTAACAGAAAGAAAATTACTATAAATACAAGTATTTACAAATATTGGGACTTTGAATTAGGAGTGGCTGCAAGTTTTCTTATGATAACTTGTGGTTCTGCCCACCCTGTTAGGGATACGGGCGTGAATATGTATGCATTTACAAATATCACTACATAGTATAAAACAAAGTCGCTTCCCGCTGTCTGTCCCTATGTATGCTTAGATCTTTAAAACTACGCAACGGATTTTGATGCGGTTTTTTTCAATAGATAGAGTGATTCAAGAGAAAGAATTATATGTATAATACATGCATAATATAGTAGAGCAACACTGATAATTTTAGAGGTTTCTAATGTGATGTCGTAAATAAACACATTTTTTGCGCTTACATTGCAAACGCTGGCTGAACCCTACGAGATAGATGAAAATAATGTACTACAGTATTGTACACCTTAAAAAGGTCTACAAAAAAGTCCGCGATGGCACCCGTTTGAAGCCGGGGCGGGTCGTTAGTTTAAAAATATAATATACAACATAAACAGTCGGGCGATCTAAAAACCTTTACAAACGGTAATACTTATCTGATCTAGATCATCATAAGTAGGTACGTTACAAACAACACTTTGAACACACTGATTTCACCAACATTCGTAAGGTTGTTCCGCTTATTCCTCAAAGATAATCGCATTCATGAGCACTGGTGGTCTAGTTGGTAGTGACTCCGCCTTCCGACCCAAACTTTTGGGTTCAAACCCGGTCGTGTACCAATGGATTTTTCTGTGTGAAAAATGTATGTGCGCTATACCAGTACCCTCAAACAGTGAAGGAAAACATCGTGAGGAAACCTGCGGGTTAGTCAGCTCCGCACGTATTGACCATGTCTTTCCTGTGGACAAGGCCGACTAAGCTGAGAGGATGGAATAGGTGCTGGGCAAGCCTACTCCATCTCAATTCATCCCGGGCACTACAGCGTCCCGTTTGTGAAGGTAAAAGTTACCTCCTAACGCTATATAAATCATCTACTATAGATAGTAAAAGGCCTTAGTAGTTTTTTAGTAATCGCATTCAGATAACCAGTTATCTGGAAGGATTTTCTTTTTGGGTTAAGTTACCATGCCTAGGAAAGCTTCGAGGTTAAAAGCTGATTAAAAAAAGCAAAGCAGGGTTAAAAGCAAGAAGTTGCTTGCTCCGATTGCGTGTGGTCAGTGAGTTTTTGATGACATCTTAAAGGCATATTCACGTATAATATGGTTTAGTGCTAAACCTATTTGCGGCCTTTATTACTGTGCATATCAAGCTCCCTTTATTGCGGTGTATCGCAATGATAATTAAAAACTTTTTATGAAAGCAATCACAGGGCAGAATCAATAGGGCGGGGATAGCGTGGGAGCGGGCTCATTAGCCCAGCGGTTTTGTATAAAGGGCACTTTACTTCTCAATGAGAAACGTTAAAAGAAAAAAGTACCTATGTTTTCCTATAGGCGTCCTAGATGTCCCTTTATGTTATCTGTACCGATACAATTGGACCAATGAATGAAGCGCTCGTGGCGTTGCTTAGACGTTCTAGATTGATCGTTGAAGTTAAGCAACGTTGTGCGCGATCACAATTGGGATGGGTGACCGCAAGTTGAGCACGTCTCAAATGACGATTTTTTGACAGATTTTCATCAGAAACTGTCAAAAAACTGTGAGTTGAGACGTGCTCAACTCTGAGTCGCGTTTGAGTATTCGGGGATAAGTGTATTAACATGCCCAACATGATCGATACAATTGTCTCAAAAATGAACTCATCGGTACAAATTTTATTCTCTCTGTTTCCCTAAGACGTCAGGATCACAGCATTCGAAATAACTGTCACATTTTGTTTTTTAGATATTTTATATTAATGTTGAGAAATCAAATTGAGAATACGAATTCCATTCTTTTGTTTTGAATATAACCAGATACAGGTCGGTTTTATTTCGATTAACATAAAATATTCTCTTTTTAAATTAAGTGATATGTATTTTGTGTGTTATATTTATATCGAAATCTACGACTGATATTTTTGTGAGTTGACCGCTAATCGTATCCCCCGCTATTAATCGCACCTCGCCTTTATGTCATAAAATCATACATTAAGATCCGCATGTCTCCCGTCCATCTTAATGAAAATACAGTTTAGGATCTTTTGAATACTTTGCAAAAATATAATTCAGATATAAGTTGACCTTTTTTACAGCTTTTGGAAGATCCCTGCTGAGTACATACGTAGAATATATGTAGTATTTTGTTACCAGAATACATATACAATACATATTAAAGATATTCTTATAATATATTAAGACGATAAATAAAACCGTTTAAAAAAGGCCACCGCTCAGAATTTTCAATGGGAGGGTGAGGTATGCCAAAGCACTGGTCTTCCATGGTCGCACTAACTCTATCCATACTCGTATTATAAATGTGAAAGTCTGTCTGTCTGTTACCTTTTCACACCTAAACTGCTGAACAGATTTTATGAAATTTGGCAAGAAGATAGGTTCCACCTCGGGGTAGGAAATAGGCTACTTTTTATCCTTTAAAACAATCCCAAAATAGGAAAAAAATGTAAAAAGATAACCAGGATACTTCTTAGACATTAATTTATGACAGTTAATAGATAGTTAATTTTACATTTATAAAATTTTGATAATTGACAATGTCATACATTATCAACCGGGACGTCAGCGGCTCTCTTTTTCTTGCAGGGCTGTAGGTAAGGGCCTCTAGCTGGACCGATTTCATGATTTTCGATTTGTTGGACTTTTCTCCGCCCTAGCAGAAGAACTACCTAATAAACAATTTGAAAATTTGCATTATTAATACTAAGGCGGTACAAAGTTCGCGGGGTCAGGCTAGTCTAAAATACGTGAACAAAATCGCGGGCAACAGCTAATGTACAATATAACATCACGCTTCAGATTTTTGGTCTACACTCTGAGGTCTGATGGTGTTAATCAGAGACCAAACATTTTATTAGGTACCAATTCTATCCTACTACATTATAAATGTGAAAGTTTGTGAAGATGTTTGGTATGTTTGTACCTCAATCATGCCTAAACCGTTGAACGGATTTGAATGAAACTTCGAATATACATAGTACATGTGCTGGATTAACATATAGGCCATTTTTTATTCGAGTACCACGCGAGCGAAGCCGCGGGCGGCAGCTAGTATTTTAATTTTTAATTAAAATACTAGCTTTAAAATATTAATTTAAGTAGTTTTTTGTCAAAAAATGTATGGTGCTTTTTAAGAGCCAACAATATTTATTGCTATGGTAAATAAACGAGCCGTCCTTCAGCAGAATATTGGAATCGGGCATAAGTTAATAGTTATTTTGGAAAGGTCAGAACCATTTGCAAAAACTACAAATTCTGAAAAAGGAACAAGTTTCATTGTACATTTTTTGTAATTAAAAATATCTTTCTGTAATTACCTACGTCGACTGTGCTTTATGAATATTCAACATGGCCAATACAAAATAAAATATAATGTTTATATTTTTATCCTGTTCAACAATGATTATATTGTGTATTGATTCATTAAATATACACTAGCATCGCTCCACGGGCTTTGGTTACGATCTATGTAGGTATATTGCACGTTCGTTGAAATTCGTCACGCGATGGTTAGGCAATAATAAACGTTTTAACATAGGTAAAAATATCCCCAAATAATATAATAAATAGTCGACAAAGGGATAGTACTAGTATGATGGACCATCTATATGGGCGATGGGCTGATCACCTGTCACCATGGTTCACCATAATAAATCTTAGGGCTAAATCAGAAGTGGCTGCAAGTTTTCTTATGTTTACTTGTGGCTCTGCCTACCCCATTAGGGATACAGGCGTAATAATATGTATGTATGTATGTAAAAATATCCCCACAAACTTACAAATTGTTAATATTTAGCAGAAATAAAACGATTACTTCTCTGCTAGACTGGGAATTAGGAGAAAATATAGAATGAGTCCAGCTGCTTCTCTCCCCGAGCATGTTGACTAAGGGATAGTATCCTCTCCAACATGATGGACCATCTATACGGGCGATGGGCTGATCACCTGTCACCATGGTTCATATCCATCTTGGGGCTTTGAATATTCCTGATTGAAGCCTTGATGGCTGCAAGTTTACTTATGATAACTTCTTTCTTCGGATACGGGCGTGATATTATGTATAAAATTATCTACTGACTGAATTAACATAGAATGCCAACAATTTACATAAAGCGTTTGATTAAGTCTTGTCTTTGTTTTGAATCAAGCTTGGATATACAATTACGAAAGTTGGAAGATATAATTTTAAGTTGTTCAGTTGTCGCAATGGTAATGAATTAAGATCTAAGATAATTCTAATCTGCATACGTGGACCCAAACAAGCATAGACTTAAAATTTAATATATTACAATGTTTTCGTGATTCTATCTATCTAGTTGTGTCACTAGTTCTTTAGAACCGGTGTGGTGAAAGGGTAACAGGTTCTAGGTGTTAGTTTTTTTAAATTTCTTAATTTTTTGTGCTGCAATATTGGTGCACGACCGGTTTTAAACCCACGACCTTAGGGTCTGGGTGTTGTAGTATAATTATGTTATAAGTAAAGTATGTATTTACAAAAAAAAAGTATATAAGTATTCTATCAGTCATCTGGTGCCCATTTACAAGCTTTGCTTAGTTTGGTGCTAGATGGCGCTGTGTGAAATGTCCACAAATATTTATTATTTATTTAGGATCGGAAGGCGGAGGGACTACCACTAGGCCACCAGTGCTAATGTTAAACATACAACAGAAATGTTATATTCAAAGTTCGATTTGATCACGACTGCGTTTTATTCTTGCTACATCTGTCCTGATGACATGTCCAGCTAAGATGTACTCGAATGCCTTTTTATCTTGGATGGTTAATATGTAGCAAAAAGTTGGCATTCCCACAGTACAAACGTGCGGGATTTTTCTAGCTCTATTGAAGGGTTGTGGGAGTCATTGGTATGCCTTTAATTAAGTAATCTGAGATGGCTAATAGACGATTAGATTAAATACCTAAATAGTTTCAAGTTAGAAATATCACTCAATTCATCAAGGAATCATAGATAACCATTACTTAGCACTAGGTATTTTTTTTTTAAACCAGGAAAAGGGAATACCGAACTTATTCTCCAGTTTACCTGTCTACTTCAACTATTTTTCATTTACAAATAAATTAAGAATATCAGTATCAAAATGCTGATAAAAATACCTTCAGTAAAATCCTATCATTCACAAATGGGATTCAGAAGCTTTCCCATAAATTCCAAAGCTAAACTCATCATTTACCGAGCATAGCACGTGGCCATGTCTATGGTTGTCAACGTCTCCAGACGGCGGGAAAAGTTGGCGGCCATCTTGAAAAAAGTTGTTCAACTAGTGTAGTGTCTAGTCGGCCGGCCATCTCGTCTCATTAAATGCATTTTGATATTTCACGTCTTGCAGTAGTTGAAATGAAACTTTGTATGAGTAATTCGATTCAGGTACATAGTATTGCTTACTACATTTGTAAATGTAGGTACAGAGGAAAATAAAATCGTTTGAACTAAGCTGAAAAAAAAAGTAAAAATCCTCCATTTTTTTGCTCTCCTTGTCATCGGAACGTTAAGTGTTGTATCGAAATGAATGAAGGATCGATTATTATAAAAATATTACGTCTGCGGGAGCCTCGATTACCCGATTACCTACTGCTCGGACAATGCCCACTCGAGTAAGGGCTTGTCTGTGGTTATGAGCTTAGCGAGTGTTTTCTTTGCTTTTCAGAGAAAATAAATGCTCTTTGAATATAAAATCTAGTAGGTGTATAATTAAGTGAGTGCTTGAGCCAAGATAATTTGCTAAAATATCTAGTTGAATTATAAGTAAACTAAGTATCAAAGTAAAAAAAAAATTGTAAATTTAAAAAAGGTTACAATGTTTTACAAAACTACCAAATTACCCTATTTCAAATTTATGTATAGCAAAGAGCTCCCGCTATGCCCATCACCGCATCGATTACCAATTCATATTCATGTAAACGATTCGAAATCATTCGATTCCATGATCGTTCGAGTAATAGCCGACTTTTTGTACTTATCGGCCGCCAACTTCAACCGTATTAAAATAATTTGCAGATTCGACTCACTCCGTAAACTTGAGGAAATAAAAAAAAATCTGCAAAATGTTCCTTAAACGAAATTAACTCTTTATACACCGTCAAGTTGCATGATTGGGTGTTACGCGCGAATCAACTTTAATGTGAAACTATTCATTTTGAAATTTCACAGGAATGTAAACTTTATTTTTGGATTGATAGGGTGTAAACTTCTTTATTGGTATTTATTATACCTTCACGTCGTCGTAGACGCATGCGCAGAGATGCAAAGGTCATTCTGAGATGCGCTATAAAAACAATTTGGATGACAAGTGACAGGCGTTCAAACCAATTTCATGCTTTGTGTTGCCATATTTTATTACGAAAAACAAATTGTATTGTTAAAAATCACTCAAGATAACTATTTTGGTACCACCTTATTTAAAAAAATAGTCATTGGGAAACCATGTTAAATTAAGTTTCTATGACAGTACTTACTTAGTCTGATGGAATTGTATTCACTAGTTTTTATAAGCGACACTGGATAATTTATTCATTGTTGACCTTTCGAGAAACAGAGAGCAACTTGGGAGTACCTACCTAAAAGGCTATTCATGTCCGTATTAATCTTATATTTAATGGCAATAAACCTGCATTATCCTAATAATCCTCCTGATGTGGTCAATAACAATAAAAATATGTTATAGTTGCGAAGTAAGTAGTTAAAAAAACTTTACTTGTGTTAATTAAGTGCGTAAAAGTAATGAACTTTATTTTATGGCTCCAGGTTCTTTGGAGCTATTTCGTATTGGCTATAAAAAGTATTACATGAAAGACTAAAAACAAAACAGAGTTATTTTAAAGCTTAAAGCGTGTGGGTACCTTACTTCTGAATATTCGATTTTCAATTTACATATTACTAATAAGGTCCGATATCAGCGATGAAAGTACCTCTCACTTTCTCAAAAACTGAAGCAAATAGAAAAAGAAATAAAAAACGTGTTTATTACCAACCAAACATTAAAGCCACTGAATACAAAATGCTTAAGAGTGTTTTTCGACGAAACTCATTCCGTTTCGACGTCTTCTTTTAATAAAGGTAAGGCATTACCTGGGTGCGAGAGGGACGGAAGAGGGTGGGAGGGGGATGGGAAATTATAGGGCTGTCTGCGTATACCGGCGCGTAATGATGGATGGTGGACGGCGACGGCTTACCGCCGACACAGAATAACTTGTACCACTAAAGTACAAAAGATCACTTCGACTATTCTTAAACTAGAGTCCGCTTCACGAAGAAGTCCGAAAAAGTCCGGGAAATTGTTCTAGAATTTATTTGGTACCTCCAATTTCCGCGGACATCTGTTCCTACTGTTCGATCAATCGGGCCATCTTGAGCTCGTTCTTTGGAACTGCAGGTAAGGGTCTCGGGTGTATTACCCAACGCCCTTCTCGCAGGGACTACAATCCTTGCAGGTGGCTCCTGTAAGCTGTTCGTTGGCCAAGACAATGGCTTAAGAAGTCACGCTTGGCATGCCTAAAGTATGTGTTGGTTAATATTTCTTTCTCAGTGAAAGAAAGAAACAGTGTTCGAGGCACGTGGGCAATATCCTACTGTTAAATCCGACAGCTCATGCCACTTTGACATAATTTAGAAAAAATTACTAAACTCAGTAATAATAAATTAGATAAAGCAGTAAGATAAAGCTCATTTTGCATTGCAATTTCACTTTAAGTGACGTATCCTTATTATAGCTCAGTAATGAGAATATACCCTGCTACAAGAGTTGTTTCTATTTTAATTTAAGTTATTATAAATTAATATAATGCTTTGGTTTCGCAATAAATATTTTTATTATGCAATTATATTAAATGCACCTACCCATACCTAGTAGGTATCACTTATCGATATATGTATCATGATTGAAACCAAAAAGATGGATACGAGATGTTCAAACTAAATTCTCTAAAAATACTTTTCTTTATTAATTGAATTTATTACATGACATGTTTTAACAAAAAATATAAAAAATGTGTGTTCTGAATATAAAATTCTGATTGTAGACGAAATATACTCAAATGTCAAATCCAGTAAATTCCAACAAATCATACTAAATTTCGTGAACTTAAACAACCTATCAGAATTTATCACTATTTAATGTATTTCTCGGAAGATATAAACTAAATGTACCTAATGTAGATATCGTAAATACTAGCAAATAGACTTGAGACGTAGAAACTCTAAAACATATTGATTCAGGATACTGTCGCGCCTTCAGGGTTGCCATATTTTAACCGGACATGACATTGATACATATATTTCAAAAAATTGCATTGCTTAGCAAAATGACACTAGCCACAGTCACTGTCGTGTTAAAAAAATATTTTTTTGAACTTGCTAGTAATTTTACAGGTAGGTATAATTATTATGCATACCACAAGAAAAGTAAGTATTTTTTTTTGCATTCTGTCAAAAAACTGTAAGTTTCTTTCAGACGTATATCTATTGATGTTTTATTTATAAATAAAACAAAAATAAACATAACCTTGAAAGGTATACATTATGTCACCAACAATTGCCTAGGTAACCTTACAAGAAAAATATTATTGAACTAAATTACTTAATGTGTGCAAAATACTACAAAAAGGTATGTATAGTATTATAATCTGGTAACCTTATAAAATTTACAACCATTGCTTTTTATCTCTGAAATAAAATTTTATATGACGTTTCCCGTTTAGTGACCATTATTTTATTTCAGTTAAATAAATGAATCTAGTGCTTAGACACCGGTTACAACATTTTGGAAAACTATCATCGGTGTGAAAGTCAAAATAAAGAAAGACCACACGTTCCCTGTGTAATGATAAATACACAGCATTTCTTACAAGTATAAATTAAATACCTAACTGCTTCGAAAAATCCAATAGGACCTTATACTAAAATAGTCCTGAAAATCCTACCTTGTAAAGTTAAGTAAGGCAAAAAGTAAATAAGTAACCAAAGCGCAGAAATTCTATAGCTCACCTAAAAAAAGAATTACTAGTGATGCCCACCCCATATCAGAATCCGCAATTTATCGAGTCGACGGAGCATTAACTCACTCGATATTCGGTATCAACTCGATATTGTTTCGCTAAGTTTTATCGACTGGCCACAGCCGGGAATAGAACCCGGGACTTGTTAGTTATGTTCGCTTGGTATCGTGTTACGATAATGTCTGGCGTTGTGCGCTTACTCACTGATAGCACATTTGGTTTCATATGTTTTATTAGCTGGCCGTTATAATAAACATTACAATGTGTTGTAAATAATTAGGTAGAGATTTTTATTATCTACGAGTATCTTATTGTCTGCCTTTGCTTTGGATGTACCGAGAAAGTTAGATAGTTTATCAAAGAGTTTGCTATAATTTTAAGCCTGTTTTTTGTGAAGAGCGAGAAGATTACGCTTTACAAAACCGCGTAAGCTAATGTTACGTATTAAATTCCCATTGACACTAAAATCGGTTTCGATATTCTTATTGTCTACACGCATGACTGCAACTCGATTCTCGGTACAAACAGAGCGGTCGTCGACCCCGTAAAATTTTCAACCGGCAATTAAATCATAAATTTCATTTCGCATCGAACGTAACCAACAATCACACAACAGATAATGAAACAAAACGAATCAAAAACGAGAATCGAGTCAATCGTACATCGTCAATGTATGCAATCGATTTCTGTTTCGACTAATTTCTATAAATTAACACTTCGAATTTTGAACGATTACAGAAAAATAATGGGCAGGATTTTAACAGAATACTGACGTATTCCAATTTTAAATTATTTTTTTGCCGCCTCGTAAAAACTGAAGTGACATTGGCATTGCCATTTGTAAATATAGATTTTGAAATAAGTAAAAACTAAGCTGAATTAGATAGCGATAAAACGGTAACATTAAGCATACTGTTCTTAAAATCACCTTATCTTATCAGAAATGATTTTTAATTACAATTGCATATAAAAACAAAGTACCGACGATACTTGAGTCCTCAAGGATACTTTTTCATGCAACGATTATAATCTATCTCAACAGATATACTTTAGCATTTCATCGGCGAATATTTCACTGGATTGTTGCCCTACCTTTTAGATTATAGTATTGATAATATGCAAATGAAACAGCCGACGATTTAAAAATGAAAGAATAAAGGATCGTTGGCCTCTTAAGTGACCCAAATAAGATAATTCTCGAGAGGACATTCTGTCAATAAGAATTAGGGATAATGTTGCTAGTTTAAAAATATATTTAAAAATCGGCATGGAACTTTTTTCTTTGAAACTTTATTTTTTCTGTTTGGATGGGGATTAAACTCGGTGTTCAAGACTGGTTTGCCAATTCTTATGAATGATATTTTTAATTCGGTTAAGGATGCCGCCTACGGCTTAAACTCTTTTATTAAAAGTAAAATTAATCTGTTCCTAAGTGATAAGCGTTGGCCCGTTGTCTACCCTCTTCGGATTCTAAATGGCTTTGTATTAAAAGCTGGTTAGTTACTTTTACTGCCTCAACTTAATTATAATAATGTATATGCAGCTATTCTGTATTTTTTTTAAATAAACGCTTTGCCACATTGCCTAGATAAATAAAAATCCTTGCAATAGATGTAGTGCCCATTTTAAGAAATTGATTCAACTACATTAGTCTAAAACATATTGAAATTGTTTGGTTTTTTCTCATCGCCCATCAATAACCAAGTTGAAACATGGTCGTTATTAGATGCTTAGCTTTAACTGTCATAAATAAACATTGCGCTACTTCTGAGGAAGGCTGCGCACGCGCACAAAAAGTGCGCATCTCTACGGGACTCGGGTGCAGACTAGTTTTTGCTGTGGTTTTGCTCGTATGCCTTCACAGATTATAGTAGGTAAGTTTTGTTTGGTGGCTATTTATTTTTATCTGTCTATCCGGTCTATAAAACAACTGTGAACAGAAAGAATGAAGAGAAGGCAAAATCTTATATTTTGTAAAAAAAAATATTAAATTTCTACCCCATGTTCTTGAGTATTGGTATTCTGAAGAAAATAGTTTTCTATAGATCACTATACAAATAATAAAATACTAAATAATTGTGGACTTTTCACACAGCGCCAGGTGGAATGACTGACATCTAAACAACCGTTCATCAAATAACTCATTCATCATTCATTCTCGGCCTCGGGTTCATTCGGTCGTTTCGGTATGGCCTTTTACCATCTATAGTAGATGATTTATACAGCGTCAAGAGGCAACTTTTACCTTCACAAACGGGATGCTGTTGTGCCCGGGACGAATTAAGATGGAGTAGGCTTGCCCAGCACCTATTCCATCCTCTCAGCCGGCCTTGTCCACAAGAAAGACATGGTCAATACGTGCGGAGCTGACTAAGCTGCGGGTTTCCTCACGATGTTTTCCTTCGCCGTTTGAGAGTACTGGTATAGCGCACATAATTTTTGGCACAGAAAAATCCATTGGCTTTGAACCCATGATCTTAGGATCGGAAAACGAGGCCACTACCAGCTAGACCACCAGTGCCAGAAGCCTTAAACCAGATTTTTCAAATCTTTCTCATGTATTATATTCACGGAATACATAATTATTCTCGTCTTATCAAATTGCTACCTAACGGTTAAAATCAGATTAATATAGATTATTATCGAGTCCCACATTCAGCAAATATGCTCAAATATTCCGAAGATATTAACCTAAAAATAAAGGAAATCCTACTATATGATAAATGTGAAAGTTTGTGATGATGTTTGTGTGTTTGTGCCTCAATCACGCCTAAACGGCTGAACGGATTTGAATGAAACTTGGAACATACATAGTACGTGTGCTGGATTAACATATAGGCTATTTTTTATCCGGGTACCACGCGAGCGAAGCCGCGGGTGGCAGCTAGTAATTAATAAAGTTTACTTTCGTCCGCTCATTAAGACATTAATTATTCAATTGCGGTGGGTCTACTAGTCTACTATAAATACTAAGTCGGTCGAAAATAGAATAGAAAAATAAAAAACTCGATAACAAAAATAAGCACTGGTGATCTAGTTGGTACCCCGCCTTCCGATCCTAAGTTCGTGGGTTCAAATCCGGTCGTGTACCAATGGATCACAAGCAGAACTAGTTTGCACTTCAAAAACTAACAGAAACCACACAATTGATTAACGCTATGATAGCGAAAGTTATCAATCAGCTTACCAGTTTTAATTAAACTGTTTGCACGAAATGATTTCATTTATTTATTTATTTATTTATGATCTTGAGATAGTAACAGTGTGTTTATAAAGACATCAGTTTAAAGTTAAATACACGAACCGAACGAAAGCTTGTGTGATATTTTTTTAATTTTAGGCCCGGCGCACATTGTCGGCACGGCATTCTAAGAGATCCTTAGGCGTCCTTAGGCATGCCGAAGAGTTCAGATAGTGGGCGCAGGGCCACGCTGCCGCAGCAACTTGAAGACTGCCAAGACGTCTTTAGGCAAGCCGTGCCATGCCGGCTAGTTCGCTAGTATGCGCCGGGCCTTATAAATGTAAATTATGTGTGCGCACTTTAAAAAATTAATACTAAACACTAAAGCAAATTTGTTATAAGACGACAAATGAATCGTAAGTAAATAAAAGTCATTTTGAGGAAAAACTACTCGGGTACTTTTTTATTAAGATTTTATATAAATAGAATCACGAAGAAATTATTTGATTTGAAGAATAATTGTTATTGCTGTGGGACAACCAGTAGGTTCGTATGAGCTAGTGGCCAACTCTTGTGACGGAGTTTTTAGGCCGCCTAAAGGCCTCCGTCGTGGCTTAACGACTTAAAAGCCGGGACCGAAAATTTAACGTGCCCTCCGAAGCACGGAAGCGCTCAGCTCGTAAAGCCACTTGCGATCACCTATCCCATTTTGTGACCAATAAGAATGAAGACCGAATTGTGACTGAAGAATATTGATCTACCAATATTGCCGACAAGGGTGCTTAGTCAGCAAGTAGTCAGCAGTCAGAACCTTCAAAAGTACGGATAAAACCTTAAGAGGCTACCGTATCATCGCATCTAGACCGATTTCGAAAGATATAGCGCTACGGATTTCAGGTATATAAAACAAAGATAGAGAGTAAGACCGCGCAAAATACTGAAATCAAATGACCCGCCAAATCAAATATTTAATTACAAGAAAATTACTTAATTACTTCTCTGCTGGACTGGGAGTAAAGGAAAAGCATAGAATGCGTCCAGCTGCTTCTCTCCCCGAGCATGTCGTAAAAGTCGACTAAGGGATAGTATCCTCTCTAAAATAATAGACCACCTATATGGGCGATGGGCTGATCATCTGTCACCATTGTTCACCATTTCTATCTTGGGATTTTAAATCAGAAGTGGCTGCAAGTTTTCTTATGTTTACGTGTGGCTCTGCCTACCCCATTAGGGATATGGGCGTGATAATTACGTATGTATGAAAACTACGAAATAAATAAAAAACTGGTTTCATACGTTTTAAACTACCCATATTCTGTTACTTTTATTAAAATTACCTTACAGCTTCCGACGCAGGTAGGTAAGGCAGGCTCGCCCATAATTATAATGATAATAACGGAAGAAATTGACAAGAAAATTACTGTCTAATAATAAACTTTCTATCGCAAATCTATTTGCGATTAATTACTGCGATTTTCTATTTACTATTTGTCACGTGATTGAATCATGAGTTTTCTATGGAAAAACCCATACATATGGGGATAGGCAGACCACGAATGTCTATTGCTACGGCCCTGATATATTTCTTTCCAGCTGTCAAAGAGCCTGAAGACCATCACAGGCGTAGCCATAATACATTTGAAAGAAAGAAAGAAAGAAGAAGAAAGAAAATAATTTATAGGCAACATAAGAATACAGGAGTAAAAAATTAAATGACGGAGAGAAGGACAAAAGGAGAGAAGAAAATACATATTATACGTAGACAGAGAAAAAACATTCTCTATTCTCTAAACATTCTCAATTCATTTATTTATATCTCTAAACATTCTCTATTTATTTATATGAAGGGTCCACTGCAATAATGATGAATGTCCTTTGTCTTTTGTTTTGAGATAGGTAATTGGGTTTTAAATTTATAAACAGTGTAAAAAAAACTGTTTATTGTTTATTAAAGTTAGAGGAGGGTGTTTTCCTCTTATTATTATTTATTTTCAACTCCTAGAGGCCTCAGCGGGAAGATGAAGTTTTTATGAAATAAATAAATAATAAAAATATTTGTAGACATTTCACACAGCGCCATCTAGCCCCGAACTAAGCAAAGCTTCTACTATGGGCACCAGATGGCTGATAGAATACCTACTTATATACTTTTTTTTGTAAATACATACTTATAATACATAATAATAATACAACAGTCAACACCCAGACATAGAAGCAATATTTGCAGAAAATACAAACATTTCTCCAGTAGCGGGAATCAAACCCGCGCCTCTTGCCTCTCAGTCGATCACTCGCCCGCGACGCCACCGAGGTCGTCATCGATAAAAACGTAATATGCAGAGTCTGCCATTAGTTTCACTAGTTTGGTACAATTGTGCACACATTTTGAACAAGACTTAGGTAAATTATATCGCGCTAGTAAATCTAGCACGTAGGACACGTAGGTACCTAATAAATTAACTGCGAAACTATTTAGCACCTAATGATCGTTATTGGCAGGAAATTGGATATTCAAATAGGCATTTGTATTTATTTGTTTCTGAACTGAATTAACAATAAGTTGTAATAAACTGAATTACTTATTTGGTTTATTTATTTGATAATAAACATTTATTAGTAGAAATTAACTTGCAACTTGTACAAATATTAATTACAAAATACAAAAGAAACAGTCGGGCTATCTAAAGACCGTTGCAAACGGTCTGTAGATAGCTCACTTGATCCAGCCCATCAGACGGTGGAAGCGTGCCCAAGACGCTGGCCGCATTGCCACGCTGCATGGCAATACTGATCCTTTGAGCCAAATAAGAACCAGCTCTTGGATCGCGCATCGTATCGACCAGACGCCCTGAAAGAATTTTGAAAACGCGGTGGGCACCCGTGCCCCTCAGACCTAGGGTCTCGACCCCAAAAGGCTTAAATTACTAATTATTTTATTGGATTTATTGTACGCGTATTTGAGGGTACTTGTATCAATTTTGATTGACTTCTGTTTGTTAACTACCTGATTTATTCTAAATAGTCCGTATCGTTTAAACTTACATTATTAATATAAGTTTATCTGTAAGTGAAATGTAAAATTCGTTGAGAAATAATAAATATCTAACCTTATTTAATAATATTAATGGAGTTAGAATACTTACTCACTGAACATGCAAGCAGTGTCTTGTCACGGTGAATCTAGGATGCGCTGAATATAATGGCATTTTGAGGTGTGACAGTGGGTTGGTGTTGATAGCCTTGAAAGTATGAACAGTAGGTGGGATATGTAATAACGAACATCTACACCAGCTTTACTCGAGTTTCTACCTTGAAGTAGTACCTAGGCTGATGATAATGATAATTATTTCAAGTTGCAGCCAAATACGTTTAGCTGTTACGGATATGTGAGAACAAACACAATAACATTATAGGTATAACAAAATAGCATTTAAAGCAGTCAAATAGTGACAGCCTCGGTGACGTGGCGGGCGATTGCTCGGCAGAGACGCAAGAGGCGCGGGTTCGATTCCCGCTGCGGAAGAAATGTTTGCATGCTCTGCAAGTATTTCATCCGGGTCTGGGTGTTGTGGTACCATGGTACTCGTAGTTTCTGATACCCACGACACAGGGAATCCTAGTGTGGGGTCAGGACTATGTATGTGACTGTTGGGTGTTATTTATTATTATTTATATTTATTTATGGTATTAGTTGAAGCGCTGAATGATAGTTAAAATTGAAGCGCTCGTGGCGTAGCTTGCTTAGTCGTTCTTGATTGATCGTTGAAAGTTAAGCAACGTTGTGCGCGGTCTCAATTGGGATGGGTGACCGCAAGTGGCATTAAGAGCTGAGCGCTTCCGTGCTTCGGAGGGCACGTTCAATTGTCGGTCCCGGCTTTAAGTCGTTAAGCCACGACGGACGCCTAAAAAACTCCGTCACAAGAGTTGGCTGCTAGCTCATACGAAATTACTTTCTTTATGATATTAGTGCGATAACTTTTGTTCAAGTTTAAAGTGCGCTTGCGTCTCTTCCGCGCACAATTTTCTCTCACAAAATCTAAGCTCTTTCGCGCACAAAATCTAAGCTCAGTCCACACGAGATATTTCATCAAAATGTAACACCAATGAGTTAGCTACACACATTTCGGCTTAGTCTTCACGAGCGGGCCGCATTCCTTCTTACGCAGAGCGAGTCATTTTTTAGAAACCTTATTATGGCCACACACCTTTTCTACAACTTTATGCTTTAAAGTTGGGGTTTTAAGATCGATTTTCGTGTGAGATGACTGTAATTAAGGCCCATGTTCGTCGATTCGACATGATATTGTTTTTTATGGTTGAATAGTGGATCCCATAGATTAAAGTATTTGATGTACCTCGATACGATGCTCGTATTGAGCGTTAGAGCAGAAGACGTAATAGTATTGTCGTGAGGACTAACACTTTGAGGTTAGTTTTTACCCGACTCCGAAGAAGGAGGGTTTGTATGTGCATTCCTCTGGCTATAGTACAAATGGCAGGACGGATTTTGACTAAAGAGGTGTCGTTGGATTTGTTTGGATGGTGAAATTGTCATATGCTATATGAAGTGTTAAAAAATTCAACATAGCGGCTGTAGGAAGCCATTTTCAATTTGTTCCTTTGGCTGCCTCTGTAGCTGGAACGGCTGAACGTTTTTTGACAAATGAGGTGTTGTTGGATTTGTGTAAATAACAAAAATGTCATTGATACAGCACACTTTTTGACACTAAAGTATAAAAAAACCAATATGGCAGCTTTAATGAGCCGTTCTCAATTAACTAAAATGGTACAAAAGTAGATTAAAATAGTACAAATTTATTATCATCATGTGTCACAAAATCAAATACATATATCCCACCAACATGCCATCTAACTTCTACGCAGCCGGGTTTTTTTGTTATTTTCAGTACACTTGATTTTTCTTATACTTCCGCAACTTATACTTCAAATAATTTGGTGACTGCGCGTCATGTTTTGTTTATTTAATATCTTTTCCGCTCTAAGGCGGTTTTTTAGTAATTCTTATTCCTAGGCTTGGATTAAAATACCATATTGTACCTTGAAACATCGCGATAAAGTCCATTTCACCTAAACAGCTAAATCAAAGTGCCACGGGCTGATGTGTTGATGGTAACGTAAGGATATTAAAGCTTTTCCAATGAACCGGTCTAAGATGGTGTAATATTGTGTGATTTCGATATAGGAGGTCAATATTCTGAGATTCAAGTTTAGAAGGATAGTCGAATTGAATATAATCTAAGTAAGTTTGAAGCGCTCGTGGCGTAGCTTGCTTAGGCGTTCTTGATTGATCGTTAAAGTTAAGCAACGATATGCGCGGTCACAAATTGGGATGGGTGACCGCAAGTGGCATTACGAGCTGAGCGCTTCCGTGCTTCAGAGGGTACGTTAAACAGACGGTCCCGGCTTTTAAGTCGTTAAGCCATGACGGAGGCCTTTAGGCGGCCTAAAAACTCCGTCACTAGAGTTGGCCACTAGCTCATACGACCATACATACATACATCTAAGTAAGTAAGTTCGTATGAGCCTATGGCCAACTCCAGTGACAGAGTTTTTAGGCCGCCTAAAGGCCTCCGTCATGGCTTAACGACTTAAAAGCCGGGACCGACAATTTAACCTACATGCTATTTGAGGCTAAAAGGTAGATCTGGTTCACGTTTCATTCAATTTCTTTTAGTCAATTTGATTAAGCTACATTAAGTAAAATCTTCAGGTGCTCCTTAAGGAATTGGTGCTCTCCAAATTGGTGCTCCCCGCGGAACGCCTACATTTATTTTATCAGGAGTTTCGTTTGTACAGATTGCACGAAAGAACAAGTGAGATGAAAAGAACCTTGTGAGACCCCAGAGCCACAAGTAATTAGAAGAAAACTTGTCGCCTCCTGATTTAAAGTCGCAAGATGGATATGGTGATAGGTGATCAGCCCATCGCCCATAAAGATGGTTCATCATGTTGGAGAGGATACTATCCTTTAGTCGCCTTTTACGGCATGCTCGGGGAGAGAAGCAGATGATCCGCTATTGTAGTCAAAAATCTTACTTCTTACTTATATTATAAATGCGAAAGTTTGTGAGTTTGGATGTTTGTGCCTCAATCACGCCTAAACGGCTGAACCGATTTGAATGAAACTTGGAATATACATACTACATGTACTGGATTAACATATAGGTTATTTTTTATCCGGATACCACGCGAGCGGAGCCGCGGGCAGCAGCTATTATATTATAAATGCGAAAGTTTGTGAGTTTGGATGTTTGTGCCTCAATCACGCCTAAACGGCTGAACCGATTTGAATGAAACTTGGAATATACATACTACATGTACTGGATTAACATATAGGCTATTTTTTTTCCGGATATCACGCGAGCGAAGCCGCGGGCGGCAGCTAGTAACCTATAAAACATTTCCAAAGTCAAAAAGCATTCCGAGTGTATTCCAATTAAGGGCGAGACAATCTCCTTATAAACCAAGTAATCTAGTAATGGCATTAAATTTAGCGATAACAATTAGACACGAATGCGCCTTATCTGTACTGCCACAGCTGGCCGAAGACAGCTGGTACACTCAATGAAACATTAGCTCAACACTTGGTCGAAAGCACATCATCTTATCAATCCACATACACTTGTCTATTATAAAACTAACGTTACTGTTTGAATGACAATCAACGCACAGCCTAAATCATAGGTCCTAGAAGCATTAAATTTGGGGTTTCGTTGGTGTATGGTGTTTGGCCGGTGAACTAAGAAAGGAATTCTTGAAATTCAACTCCTAGAGGAAGCAGCGAACAGATTAACCCCCGAATACTCAAACGCATCTCAGAGTTGAGCACGTCTTAAGTGACGAGTTTTTGACAGATTTTCATCAAAAACTGTCAAAAAACCGTGACTTGAAACGTGCTCAACTCTGAGTCGCGTTTGAGTATTCGGGGGTAAGTTTGTATAAAAATCAGCGAGGACAAAGTTGCGAGACATTTCACAATTTAACGTCTCTGGGCAATGGCCTCCTGCAGCAAGCCATTCTTTTCAATCCTGTCCTAACCGAATCCAGTGGATTTCCACCATCATCAACATCTCACCATATGGTTATGGTCCATTTAAGAAATCTTCGCTTACTTTGTATCTCATTACCAAAAAAACAAACGCAAGATTTAACACAGATTGAAATACAATTTTATATATATACTTACCTAATTAATAAAATCAAAATCAGACAGCCTTCCACCAATCAGATAAAAATACAATAATTCAATGCATATTCATAACTATTTATAGAAGTGCGTCTAAAATGGAAATAAGAGATTATTAATCAAAGTTATTGTTTTAGGAATATTTGCCAAGGACGGCAGTCACTTACGAATTCCTAGTTCTACAATATCAATAACGTAAAGGATCAGGGGGGGTATCAGGCATGATGAGAACGGGGGAGAGGGCTTTACGGAAGTTCATTTTAAGGTACTACTAAATATAGGTTAAATCTCTAGTCGATGTCGAGCGACTTGTGGGCGAGGAGGACCACAGAGTGGACCCCACACAACGCGACGAGGCGACGTGGAAGACCTAGGATGAGATGGTGGGACGAGCTGGACCCTCACCTTGGCACATGGCCTTTTACAGCGTTGAATCGCAGAGTGGAAATAGGGAAGGGATACCTTTGCCCTGCAGTGGGACGAAAACGGCTGACTAATAATAATAATAATAATAATAAATCTCTAGTAGTAGTAGTACTATCCGCTTAAACCTTTATAAAAAAATTACCAACATGCTGACGTCCACCACCCACCCGCCCGCAATAAAAAAGGTCATGCAACGCTCATGTGAGGTAGCGTAATAGAGTATCACTGTGTCTTCTGACAAAAAGAATACCTTAGGTCTAAATTTAAATAATATTTGCCCAAGAACTGGGAATAGCCCCCGTCATAGTCCTTAGTAAGCATGCCCCAGTATTTTGCCAACAAATAGTCGTTCATTTGTTATTTGCTAGATTTGTGTAGCTTTAAATCATCAAGTTCCTTTTTGGACATAATTCATTGAAATAAATTGTGTTTTAGAAGGTTTCAATCTAACCCAATTCATTTGTTGTCAAGTATTAGTCGTGTCCCTTATGTTTTAGTAAGTACATACTTTTAAGTAAATATTATATAGAAATCAATACACATTTAAAATACATACAAAATTATTATGAAATTACATCTTCCAATGCAGGGCAAATGCCGCCCTATCCCTTCTACCTTTTTCTGTCATGTGCTATGGAGGATCAATCCTTCATGAATGAGTCAAAGTTAAAAAGACATGACAAGACATTTGAAACATATGTAAACAATAATTTGGGTCCACAATTCACGAATTCTTGACGTTGGTAAACGTTGAAATATATTGTCCGTTTTACAAATTCGGACGTCGAATCGTAAACGTC
Source organism: Scotopteryx bipunctaria (assembly GCA_949320045.1). Lineage (NCBI taxonomy): Eukaryota > Metazoa > Arthropoda > Insecta > Lepidoptera > Geometridae > Scotopteryx > Scotopteryx bipunctaria. The sequence goes on along the minus strand of OX439450.1, from coordinate 1,789,823 downwards.
ATATATTGTCAATTCACCACTATTCGAATTGTAAACGTTAAATATTCTTACTGACTACAGCTGACTACAATTATTGACGTCGAATTGTAAATGTCGAACATTGTATAAAATATGTCGCCAGCATTTTTGGGCTGAGATCCCTAAACGTTTATTAATGTGGCCTTTTCATGTTGGATTTATATAATAAAATAATTGTTGTAACCGGTATTATCGACATGAAGAGAATCTTCGAAGATTAAAAATTTTGATGTTTGTGTGTCAAAGTCACAAAATCAAATGCCATTACGTCATGTATTTGACAAACAGGCCAAAAACCACTTAATAGCCACAAAAGTTGACTGATGTTGACATTTCTTTAACTTTTTTTGACGGCTAGCATAACAAATGGACAACACGCTGAAAACTAGAAACTGATGTTAAGGGTCCTGCAATCCAATGGCCTTCGCACGTCAAATTCTACAACCTACTAGCAGTATTGACAAATTAGATTTATGACTCTTACGCAACATCTAATCTTACACAACCTTCAACTTTATTTCTAAGAAGACAAGTCTCAAAATTGCGTAGCAGGTTCGGTTGTTTCTCCTTAATTGTTGTTCCTCGAAGCAAATTGTTAGTAGATACCTCATGCCAGTGTAGGTATTTGTTCTGTCTGTCCGTTGAAGTGTGATTAGATATGATTATATCAATTTGAGAATTGTTTTCTGGGTGCAATGAATTATAGAGTGGGTTGAGTGTAATTATTTTAAAAGTACATACACTTACACTGTAACAAAGTATTTACACTACTTTCAATGTTTGGTTTTTTTTTACAGAAAGTACTTAAAACTTATGAAAGTATAAGAAGTATTTTATAAAAAAACAAATAAGCATTTGAAAAAAATAGTAGTGAAAAATAACCTTAGTTTTCTCAAGTTTCTTGTTGTATTTGGATATTAAGTTGTAACTATTGGTCATTTATCTTTATCAGTAATCTAATCTATCTAGCTGCCTTACTTTACTTTAACAGAGTATTAAATTAACTGTATTAATTGGCGAAGCAGCTTTATAATAAATACATTTTTATTTAAAATTATGTTTAATAATATTATGTGCTAAACAAAATGTGTGACGAAGAATTGTATCATTCTACTTCTTCTGTCTATTAGAACTTTATACATTAAAATATCTACATAAGTATATATTTACTGTATTTATTTATCAGTGTACTACTCCTACGTAGTGTATTTATGACATACTAGATGATATTAGTATACAATACGCTATCGTTGTCTTAGGAAACTCTAAAGTACCTTCTGTCTTATTTACTTACTTAAAAACTTTAGAAAATATTGTAGACTGGCTGCCGCCCGCGGCTTCGCTCGCGTGGTACCCAGATAAAAAATAGCCTATATGTTAATCCAGCACATGTACTATGTATATTCCAGGTTTCATTCAAATCCGTTCGGCCGTTTAGGCGTGAAAGAGTTACAAACATCCATACATCCATACTTACAAACTTTCGCGTTTATAGGCACAATCGTTGTGTCACAAGCATAAAATATTCGACTGTTTATTTCTAGTCCCATAATTAAACTCTCCGGGCGATCCAAGCCGCATTATTTCAAATTATAAGCCGGCACCAGCTATTGACACAACTTGACGAAGCTAACACTAAGTAAATTTTGATTTATATTAGCAGTGGGGTGTTCAAATTGACTTGCTGACTTTGTTAGACAAACTCGCTTTTAGTAAATACTAGTTGCCGCCCGCGGCTTCACTCGCGTGGTACCCGGATAAAAAATAGCCTATAATGTTAACCCAGTACATGTACTATGTATATTCCAAGTTTCGTTCAGATCCGTTCAGCTATTTAGGCGTGATTGAGGCACAAACATCCAAACATCGTCACAAACTTTCGTACTAGATGGCAGCACAGGTAAAATTAGTACGCGCTATCGTTGAGTTTTGAGCTTTACGTCGGTAATTTCAAGCAAACTAAAACTTTTCAATTTTATAATATAAGTAAGAAGTAAGATAAGTAAGAAGTAAGATTGCTCAGAGGTTTAAATGTTTTAAAAATGTCAGGTGTAAAACAAATGAAATTCTAAATTATTATTATGATTAAAACAGTTTTAATTTTGTGATAATAACTTTATTTATATCAATTTTTTTTCACATTCATTGTTGACTCACACACACGGCTGTAAAAATTCTGATTTATAACGTGCAATTTTGTGAAATTAATTTTTAGTTCATTTTGTATTATATCGCACTCTATAATCCCGTTTCGATTTTTTCTACATCATGGAGATGGCAGATGGTAAAGCTGAATTAATTGACTGAAATTAAAATGTTATTATGATAAGACAGAAATTAATATAATAAATTTAGAAAACAATCACTAAAAGAAATATACAGACATAGGCAAGGGCACTGGTGGTAGTGATCCTAAGGTCGTGGGTTCAAATCCAATCGCGCTTCAATGTTTTTTCTGTTCGAAAAATTTACATGCTGCAAGTATTCTCAAACGGGGAAGGAAAACATCATGAAGAACCTAAACAGTTCAAAAATATGTATCTAGTGCACGAAAGGAGCCTTTGAGGCTCACTTTCCTTTCACCACTCTGGTTTGAAAGAACTAGTGACACGACTAGATTGATAGATGGACATAGGCAAAGGCATATTATTAAAAATTAAGGTTTCCACTAAAATATTTAAGTTGGTATGGGGTTTTAGTAGGCCACACTGCAATGTAATGATTACAAATAGCACTAAACAACAACTGGATTATAAATTCAAGTAATCTGTGACCCCAAGTGTAGACTGAATGGCGCGCGATAACTCGTCAAGGATTTAAGGATATTGTACACTGAAGTGTCCACCTTTCTCCATCAGCTGTATTGAGACATAGATTTGGGGTGTAAGGGTCTGTGCCCATTACCCAGCATCGACTTGTCGTAGAATCTAGTGAGTTCAAAAACATTTGTGTCAAATGAAAGAAAGGAGTCTTGAATTTACTTTTAATTCTCACACTGGTTAAACAGTGGCTGTTGTGGTCTCTTGTTTTTGTCCAAGCGACTTTAGTGGGCAGTTACCCTTAGTTTGCCCGCGTAGTTTATCAGTATTTCTAAATTCCTGTATGTTGGGTTGATATCGGTACAAGTCTGTTTGCACGTATTTTCATATCACTAATTATTGAAAACTAGTTTCCTTAGTATAGGTATTTTCTATCCATTCAGCCTATTTGATCCCACTGCTGGGGCAGGCCTTCACCCTAATCTTCTCGCGTAATAAATATTTACATAAAAAGTATTTAATTTGTACAAGATTGTCAGCCAAAATGGAGATTTTTTACGATCTCTGTGACGAGGTGGGCGAGTGCTCGGCTGAGACGCAAGAGGCGCGGGTTCGATTCCCGCTGCGGGAGAAATGTTTGCATGCTCTGTAAATATTTCTTCCGGGTCTGAGTGTTGTAGTATGATGTATTATAAAATGTATTTACAAATAATAAAAAAAGCTTTGCTTAGTTTGGGGCTAGATGGTGCTGTGTGATAATGTCCTAAAATAGTTATTTATTTTTTATTATGTAAAACATCATTGAGTAGTTAATAATAATTATGACCACCGTTTCTCAAGTGATTTTTAAAAAGTATTGAACACCTAGATTTTGTTACTGTAGATGACAATGCTAAAAAGTCAACTTTGTACATTATTTTAAACTGTTTATAATGATAATGTTGAGTATAGTATCAAAGAATTATACTCTGCATTAGTTTAAAATAATAGTGAGCAATTCCAGTAGCTTCCAGCTATGGGTGGTATTTTATGTCCGAGATACATCAGAACTCTTCAAGCTAGAAAGATAAAGAATGCCAACATATAGTAATACGTTTTGTTTCTTTCAAAGCTAAATAATGTTGCTGGATCGTTGTTTCCCAGATCGCTGTCATGTCGGCTATAACTCCAAATACGACACGACTGGTTTATTTAGTAGAACAGCGAGTACAAGTTTTGTATGTAGACTGATTCTACATGGTGGCCATGGTTTTTAAATAATTTTCTTCTTTCGATGTAAATTTATGAGATTATTTTTTAAGTCCATTTACTTCGCTGTTCATTTCTGTATCTTGTTCACCAGGTCAGTTCACGATTCACTCAGAGTTTTTATTTATTTTAATTCACTAGCTAATCAAATAATATAAAAACCTCTGACAAGCCCAACTGTCAATCTGTATGTTAGTTGGTTAGTCTGAATAGTCTATTGGTTTTTATACACAAGATAGTGTGTACCCGAAATGGGGCCTAACAAGATATTTTTAAGTGTATACCTACTTGTTTCATATATTAATTGTAAAAATATGTGTTACTAGCTGCCGCCTGCAACTTCGCTTGCGTTATACCCGGATAAAAAGTAGCCTTTACGTTATTCTAGCACATGTATTATGTTTATTCCAAGTTTCATTCAAATCCGTTCTGCCGTTTGGGCGTGAAGCTTGATTGAGGCACAAACATACATCGTCACATCGACACACATCCTTACATACTCACATCCTCACAAACTTTCGCATTTATAATATTAGTAGGATGGCAATAAAGAGCTAAAATAAAAACAAGATTGTCGATTTGCCGTATCCTAGTAATCACTGAATTACTAGTCACCCTTGTATATTTTGATATAGTCTCCGCGGAGTAGACTGATGTTACGAGTTGCATTGAATGGCAATACAAAGATCGCATTTGATATGTAACTGGGTAGAGGGAGTTATTACTCAAATGTTGGGAATCTGTGGCATTCGCAGTTTACAATCTCGCGAGATATATTATCTAACGGTATTTACAATTTTATGGTGACATAATAATATTAAATATTTTATATTCATAGCTCGATATAGTTTAATCAGTCGACTATTTTAAAAGTAAATGGTGTTGCAAAATTTTAGCATTGATCTTTATTATACCTATGTATTATGACAGGGGATGCTACCAATTTACTTCAGAAGCCCATAATTATTTATCAAATACTAGCTGCCTGCCGCGGCTTCACTCGCGTGGCACCCGGATAATAAATAATAATATTTTATTGATTTATTATTTGATAACAACAAAAGACTTTAAATATTATTTGACTATTTATATTTTAATACACTTGTATTTATTGTGTAGTATTTCAATACATTCTTTAGATAGTTCGATTGTTTCTTTTCTATTTTGTAAATTAGTTGTGAGATTATATCTGTTAAGATACAAATATCTTCCTATTTTGGATTTAGAAATTCTGAGTACATAGAGCTTTGTTATCACGATTTGATATTTTGATATAATTACAAAGTACATATTGTAATTACCCACATTATTATTCAAATTTTAATCCTCAAAGTTGAAACATGATTTCACAACTCAACCTCAATACAAAGGTATTGACATCATAATTTAGTTAATCATAATCCACTTAGAATTACTAAAATTACTTGCAATGCAAATTGAGCCTTATTTTGAACGAAATAAAGGTAGATTTGATTTTAAGTCACATGAATTGAATATATGAAATAGTTTGAGCGAATAGGGTGACCGTACCGTACATTAAAAACATACGTTTTTATTTAAAATATTATGTTGTATTCAGTAAGTTATTTGTTATTGGCTTGACGGGAAAGTTTCCGGTTGAGACGTAAGAGTAGCGGCTTCCATTCCCGTGGTGAGAGAAATGTTTGCATGATCAGTAAATATTAAATAAATAAATATTTGTAGCTTCAAACTAAGCAAAGCTTGTACTATGGGAACCAGATGGCTGATAGAATACTTATATACTTTTTTTTGTAAATACATAGGTAGGTACTACAACACCTAGACCTGGAAGAAATATTTGCAGAACATACAAACATTTCTCAGTCTTAGTCTTAGTCATAAGAAAACTTACAGCCACTCCTAATTCAAAGTCCCAAGATGATAATGGTGAACCATGGTGACAGATGATCAGCCCATCGCCCATATAGATGGTCCATCATGTTAGGGAGGACATTACCCCTTAGTCGACTTTTACGACATGCTCGGGGAGAGAAGCAGCTGGACGCATTCTATGTTTTTTAATAATAATAATTATTATTATTGATAAAGCACGCCTTAAAAATGTTTCTTATGTTCGCAAATCATGGTAACAAGACCATTCTTGACAGTACCAGTGGGCGTCGGGTAAAACCGTAGCGGATTGATAAGATACATAGTACCGCTAAACTTGGTACCGGTATTTAATACAAAATAATTTTTTAGTACCTTTTGTACTACATCACAATCTAAATTCAAATCTCACGAGATTTTTGTACCAAAAATGTAATAACCAGGCGTGTCGCAATGTGTAGGAAAAATACTGTAAGTAATTTTTTTTTACATAGATTATATCACGCCTGTTTCCCATAGGGGTAGGCAGAGATCACGGATCTCCATTTGCTACGATCCTGACGTATTAAATGATCATTTTTTAATTTTCCAACTAATTTAACCCCCGAAAGCACCTCCAAGATCTTTCGATACCAAAATGGCTACCGATACAGTTATTTTAAAAGTATTAAAAAATATTATGTAAAGATTATTTAGGTTAGTTTGATGTGTGGAATAAATAATGAACATTTATTATTTTAAGAATATGTTCGAAGCGCTCGTGACGTAGCTTGCTTAGACGTTCTCGATTGATCGTTAAAGTTAAGCAACGTTGTGCGCGGTCTAAATTTGGATGGGTGATTGCAAGTGGCATTACGAACTGAGCGCATCTGTGCTTCGGAGGGCACGTTAAATTGTCGGTCCCGAAGACGAAGGCCTTTAGGCAGCCTAAAAACTCCATGACAAGAGTTGGCTACTAGTTCATACGAACTTAAATTACTTATTTTAAATAACAATCATAATATCCGAATATAAATCATCATCATCTTCCTGCCCTTATCCCACACTATGTGGGGTCGGCACAGCATGATCCTTGGATCATGCTGCAAGAGTTTTGGCTAAGGTGTTTTATGACCGGCCGCCTGCCTGACGTCAACCCTCCTTGGGAATACTTCCTTATTGTATCTCTTATTAATATCCGAATAGAAATAATGTGTGAAATTGAAAATTTATTTTTAAAATTTCATGCAAAATTGCGTATCTATCTCACGTCAATAGGTTACATACATTGACTGTAAAGTCAGAAACGTGAACACATGACCTTAAAGTATTCAGAAACGGTTCACATCGAATAAATCTGTTCAATTGTCTGTCAATCTCAGCCCAACAGCTATATTGATAGTTGACCAGTATAAACAGAGCTATCTAATCTTTGGAGGCTGGTTCAAATATCCAGTGGAACCGGCTCCGGGCTAACTGGTTATTGTGATATATAATTATATGCAGATTGCAACTGTCAGGTGTCATTTTATTGTTTTAAGGAGGAAGAGTTGAGGGTCAATTCACTTTCACTATGTTTCAGATTATAATACGGCTATTAAAATATAACTACAATTTATATTGAACTAGCTGCCGCCCGCGGCTTCGCATAAACCGTTATAAGTAGAGAGTTGAGATTTTCACAGAATGTGTATTTCTGTTGCCGCTATAACAACAAGTATTAAAAATTAAAGAAAGTAAAAAAATAAGAAGCCCCCCCATACATGATTTTTTTTATGTACAATGGCACGGAACCCTACGTGTGCTAAGTCAACACGCACTTGATCGATTTTTAATTTTAATATTTTAATAGCCTTATTTAATTTTGAAATATATTTATGTTATTTAATCCATGGATTTCCAGACATCCCTGTCCTGAGCTTTCAATTCAAGGCCTTCACGCATCACTACGAGAAATCCTATCTTTCGAATTAATAAACATAAATCAATATAAATAATATAACAATATATTTTAGACACAAAAATACATGATCACCCTAATAAATCAAGTAGAACATTGAAGCTTTGACACGACTTTTAAAGCTATGCCATTTTCTTAGTGCTCCCCTACATCATACCAGGAATCCAAGTTTCACGCTTTATGGTTTAGGCTGTGCGTTGATTGTCAGTTTATATATTTAGAATCTCGTGGCACGAATACGATCCACTAAGTATAAAATAATAGCGATGTTTTGGTAATTTCTTTTATACCAGGAACGCTGTCATTAATCATGGTACTTTCCCGCTGGACGAACAATGGAGGCAAATTACTACCCTATGATGCAGGGCTGGCATTCTCGAAAAGAAACTCGAAACTAATTAAGGTTCAATTTTCGAACTTTTTAGATTCTACGAAATGCCGGTTTCCTCACAAAGTTTTTCTTCACTGTTTGAGAGTACTGGTATAGCGCACATATTTTTTTTCTGATAGAAAAATCCATTGGTACACGACTGGATTTGAACCCACGACTTTAGGATTGGAAGGCGGGACCGCTACCACTAGACCACCAGTGCTCATGGATTTATTCTAAAGAAAAAGCTTTCTTAAACATAAATGTATTTACTAACTCTGGACCAAAAGGAAAGAACTTCAACAGTTTTTTTAAATAATATTATTTCTATTTCAAATTACTAAAAATAAAGTATACAATAAAGTATGCAGGTAAAGTATACATTTATAAGCCATCATAAATATCTTTTAGGAACTAACATACGAGTACATACAAATATTATTTATTTAAATCTAAACCCGATAGACTTTTTTCTTTGCAACATCCTATCCTATGTACCTACTAATATTATAAATGCGAAAGTTTGTGAGGATGTGACGATGTTTGTGTCTTTATCCCGTCGTAACGGCTGAACGGATTTGAATGAAACTTGGAACATACATAGTATGCATGCTGGAATAACATATAGGCTACTTTTTACCCGAGTAATTACTTTTTACCCGGGTTAATTAAATTAAATTTATATACTAATAAATCAAACATATTAATGTAGTAGCAGCCCTAATAATTTACAAATCCCTAGGAACTGTCAAGATGCAAACAAACGGACAGTCAAAATTACTTGTAATTTGACATGTCAAAATTATCTTTCACAATGGCTTCTGCTACGATTTATATTCTACTGTTATTGCTTGAGTTTTATACCTATCTTATTCTCTCTATATAATAAATAAGTATGCGATGTTGGGTTGTAGGTATTTTTACCCGACTACGGCGAAAATGAGGGTTATGATTTTATGAGATTTTTCAATTTCTTTTGCGTATGTTTGTTTTAAAGTTTTTGTTAATAGTTTACTAATAAAACCGTTTTGTCCTCAGGTACGACATCCATACAGTTTCCATCTTGGTTTCCATTATTCAGTAAGTTTTATGACACGCAGCTCAATTTTTACCAATCAAATACGGGTCTAATAATAAAAAACGGACGTGCTGTCGGTATGTTATAGTTACAGACTAGCGTGGGCCCGCGTCTCTACCTGCCACTAATAATGGTCATTATTTTGGGTACAATTTGGGTACAAACGAAGACAGGTAGATGACCGTGGTCGAACAGAGGTGTTCAAACTTTTAGTTCTAGTTTAAGTGATTACGACGACCTCGGTGTGGTCGGGCGAGTGCTCGGCTGAGATGCAAGACGCGCGGGTTCGATTCCCGCTACGGGAGAAATGTTTGTATGTTCTGCAACTATTTCTTCCGGGTCTGGGTGTTGTAGTATTATAAGTGTGTATTTACAAAAAAAAGTTGCTAACCCCCGAATACTCAAACGCATCTCAGAGTTGAGCGAGTCTCAAGTGACGAGTTTTTGACAGATTTTCATCAAAAACTGTCAAAAAACCGTGATTTGACACGTGCTCAACTCTTGAGTCGCGTTTGAGTATTCGGGGGTTAGTTGCTTTGCTTCGTTTGGGGGCTAGATGGCGCTGTGTGAAATGTCCACAAATATTTTTTATTTTTATTACTTGATCAGCGATTTAGCCCACGTTCACTTTTTTCATAAAAAATGTATCTTCTGTCTTTGTTCTCTAGAAATTCAATTTCGGGAATTCCTTTCATAGCGCACCTTTATACCATAATAATGTACTCTCCAAGTTTCATACTTCAGGACTCTATCTATCTAGTCATGTCGCTAGTTCTTTCGAACGAGTGTGGTGAAAGGATTTAAAGTACGCTTCAAAGACTCCTTTTGTGCACTTGACACATATTTTCGAACTTTTTAGATTCTACGACATGCCGGTTTACTCACGATGTTTTCCTTCACCGTTTGAGAGTACTGGTATTATAGCGCACATAAGCGCACATTTTTCTCACAGAAAATCTATTGGTACGCGACAGGGTTTGAACCCACGACCTTAGAATCGGAAGGCCACTATCAACTAGACCACCAGTGCTCTCACAGTGCTCTATCTAGACAGTAACATAAGAGTTTCATATATTTATATGCATATGCATTCCAGGAACGTGTTGAGTTATATATTACGATTAAGTATTTTGCAAGTGTTCACTCGTACGAAGGTCGATAAAAGTTTTATAGTATCCTAACTAAATGGAGTGACTTAGATATATCATTTTAAAGATATTCACCGTAATTCATAAAGAATGTGAAACATAAATAATATTCGCAGAATATTTGAAATGAAAATATCGGTATATTTTATTGCTTTTTTAAACCGAGCTTTTTATGACCCTGTATTAAATTGAAGGCAATTTCACTATTGCTTTACACAAGTACTAAGAACATCTCGAATAGCAACGCTTTTAGGAGTTATATTGCTGTATTTACAGGTGAAATAAGGCTATTCATGTTGAGTAATGGTTTTATATAGAAAACTTTATGCATATTCTGAATAACAAGTATTATATTTAGTACTTATTTCACACGTATATCAAAATTAAAAATGCTTTTAACACCTTGCATCATAGTTAGCTGCGCTTTGGTCACGGAAACTATTAGACTTAAATAATTTTATAACTCTTTGATCTATCCGGCCCGAATTAATTTGCAAGTGTACGTATAAAAGCTGGTTTTAACTTTTTGATTTATGCCTGTATGGAGGTAGTAAGTGTCCTTATGATCTATTTTATAAAACCTTAATATAGATATAATATCATGATTACGGTTCAAAATCAATACGTATTTTTTTCAAACACAATATGACTAGGAAAAGGTGAATAGGGAAACAATATTACATAATAGATTCCGCATTCGAATTCGCTCGCGGAGTAACTACTTGGATAAAAAACATACATTAAAGTAAGTATTCCAAGTTATAAACTATGTATATCCGAAGTTTCAAACAGATCTGTACAGCCGTTACATAGAAAAGTGGGACACACACACACATTAGTTTTTTTAACTGAATTAGGTTTGTGTTTGTCCACACTCTACCTGATGTTAAGTAACAGTGTGGTCTAAGCTGGAGAGCGTATTAAATCTAGTATTAAAGACACCCTTATCATACTTTTCAGTAAATACCGACCCCGGCAGGGATTTCAACGTTTTTGCTATGCGTATGAAAAATGGTGACTCAAAGTGATTAGTACGAATACTGGGATGTCAACCATGTATAGATGGCGCCTTTTCGGGTATTACCCGACGACCTCAGTGGCGTGGCTGGCGAGTGCTCAGCTGAGATGCAAGAGGCGCGGGTTCAAATCCAGGGTGTTGTAATATTATTTATTCTAATATAAATAAAAAATATATATATAAAAGTATTCTATCAGCCATCCAGTTCCAATAGTACAAGCTTTGCTTAGTTTGAGGCTAGATAGTGCTGTGTAAAATGTCCACATACATATATTATATTGTTATTATAATTATTTGGAGGTACGATTGAAGAAAAATAAATGATTTACAATATTAAAAAGCAATGTCCATGTAAAAGTAAGTACAGTGTCGCTGTACATAGAGTTGATATAAAAAGCACTCTCATTAGTGGTATCAGCCGTACCAAAGCCGCAGTTTCATTACTAATTTTTACTACCACTAAAACTACTCGCTTACTAAAAACATGAATTAATTACAACATTTAATTGTATTTTTTATGATTCTAGGTTCTTTAAACTATAACCTCGTGTAAAAATATGGGAAAATTGATTCATTAGGATTTTGTATGTGTGTGTTTTAATTTGTTGTATTTTATGTTCGAGAAAATTACTCTTAATTCTTGTGCGGTGATTAAAATCAATTGAGACGCTACCTATTGTCGTTAATTAATTTTGAATTGCTTTTTCATAGTGGAAAGAACGAGCATTCATGATTTTTTACCTCATAAAAACTCACAACGTCAAAAATAAGTTAAATACTGGCACGGTTTTTGTTAGTTTTTAGTCATGATAGAATTTTAAAACAACTTTCAGGGTTATTTTGAAAAATACGTATAGATTAGATTTACCTATTTTTTCCTGTTACACTCTGGCAGCTTTAAAAATAAAGCCTTGTTATCTATTAGAATGAGCCTAATTTTAAAACTGTCAAATTCGATTTAGTAATATTTAAAAGACCAAGTTAAAATTTTAAGGTGAACGTAAATTATGCATAGCTACTTTTTAACAGCAGATTTAAGAATTGATACCAATGAGTCTCTAAATTTGAGAGACACTGTCTCGCTAGCCAGGTACCTACCCTGGCGCCAGACGTGGTTTTTTTTCTCCAGAATCATTGTCAATTTCCTTTGTAGAGTCGAGTAACTATTCTCAAATTGTATGGTGTATCATTATAACAAAAATCCATAGACCGAAGGGAACAAAAAACCAGGTACTATGGTACAAACTTTCCTTACTTTGGCGCTATGTGAAATGCTTACCAGTATCCTACTTCCTACTATATTATAAATGTGAAAGTTTGTGAGGATGTTGGTATGTTTGCGCCTCAATCACGCCTATACAGCTGAACGGATTTAGATGAAACTTGGAATATACGTAGTATGTGTGCTGGAATAACATATAGGCTACTTTTTATTCGGGTACCACGCGAGCGAAGCCGCAGGCGGCAGTTAGTTTATTTATATTATTTTTTTGTCCAAATTTTTTAAAGAATATTGATATTACGACACATTGGTATCAATTCTATTGGGCATTTTCTTCAGGCATTGCTTTAATTTTAAATGCTCTAAATTTCAGACAATTGGAGAAGATCTCGTGAGACATGTATTTAGTACAAGAAAAAATACAGGCGAGTAGAAAACCTTCCATCTTATGTTGGTCAAAAAATAAGTTCCATAAAATAGTACCAAGATTAATCTCATGGGTTTTATGAAGGTATAAATAATGTGCTACTTGCACATTATTTATACCTTTATTTATATCTGACCCATGTATTAAAAGGTTAAAACCATAAAATAACTAGTAACTAAAAGCGCACACGTTTAATATAATAAAAATCTAAATATATAAAATTCTTATGTTACTGACTGACCAACACACAGCCTAAACCATAAAGGTCCGAATACACCTAGCCCTTCATCGGCCGAAGTGTCTTGACGGCCGAACTCGACCGATCGAGTCGTATAGTAAAAGAAGATGGTACACTTCTACAATTAACATTGTTTATTTTATAAAAAATTGTTGCGATAATATTTTGGACTGTTAACACTGCAGGTGAGTTACTATGTGGTCTTAGAGAAGGGCAGTAGTTGAACTGCTCGACTTTTTTGTGCTTATTTTTTCTGCATAAGGTTCAAAATCGTTTAGCGTACACTATATTATAATGAATGAGGAGGTACCTACGTGTGCTGGAATAGGACATAGGGTACTTTTTATCCGGATACCACGCGAGCGAAGCCGCGGGCGGCAGCTAGTAGATTATAAAAAAATACAGGAAGGTTAAGCTTTTTCCACATTATTTCAATTTGCACACAAATTGAAATAATGTGAAATGTAAATAATGAAAAAAAGCTTAAATAAATGGACTAAAGTCATCTAAACTGGATTTCTTATTTGAACACCTGGAAATACTCAATATGTATGTGTATAAAAAACCCGGACAAAGTCGCGAGTGTTCCACTAGTCAGCTATAAAATAACTAATAACAGCGAAATGCAAACACGTTATTTATATGTGAAAATAATCAATACACACATCGTAAAAATTGACTGAAAATAATTTGCATTACATTGTAAATAGACTTTTATTAGTGTTAATGATCGGTGAGCTCAAAGAGCCGAGTATTATGCATTGTAAAGTCATAAAATTGAGCTAAGATGAGCTAGGATGAGCTAAGATTGTTGGTAATAGCGAAATATTTACAATTGTTTGCATAGTTGAATAGCTCTAATGGCCGGGACTAATCATTACTTTCTTGATAATGTTGTAAACTATTTTTAAATAGCGCTACAGCGTTCTGGAAAAAAGAATTCAGTCTTCTTGAGTCAAGAAACTTATAATTATGGAAAAGTACATTTGAGATTTTTTTATTGATTTTTGTATTTTCATAAATTTTCATATGTATGAACTCAGTTAATTTATCATCATCATTGAAGCGCTTGTTCGTGGGGTAGCTTGCTTAGGCGTTCTTGACAGATCGTTGAAGTTAAGCAACGTTGTGCGCAGTCACAATTGGGATGGGTGACAGCAAGTGGCATTACGAGCTGAGCGCTTCCGTACTTCGGAGGGCACGTTAAATTGTCTGTACCGGCTCTTAAGTCGTTAAGCCACGACGGAGGCCTTTAGGCGGTCTAAAAACTCCGTCACAAGAGTTGGCCACTAGCTCATACGAACTTACTTATCATCTTCATCATAATTTTTCTGTGCTCATCCCCACTCTTTGTGAAAAGCATGTTTTCTTCTTCCATTCCCTTCTGTCAGCCATATTGTCTGCACTCCTTTCACTTAGTCAACTTTAAGAAGATATTCATGTAAGTATTTTTAAAACCATCTGGTTACCATAGTACAAGTTTTGCTTAGTTTGGGGCTAGATGGCGCTGTGAAATGAATCGATCAATCTTTGGCAGATCATAACCGTCAAACTTGAGGTACAAAAACCGGTTTGCCCAAGAGTTTCCTAGAAACAATTATTACTCTAAACTTCCTCTAACCCTACTTTACTATTAAACCCTCGCTCTATAAAAGTAATTAACTCTAGCTGAAGATAATTGATGAAGGCCAAGATTACTACCTTAGTCCAATTATTTTTCTCAAGCGAAAAACTACCTTATACCGTAGACGTAAGGTCTATTTTGTTCTAACGGCGGCTGTACAGTCGGTAATAAAAGTGCGGAGTTGGGCGTAGAGCCAGACGAATAGTGGAATAAACTTTTTTTAGTAGTTATACTTCCCTTTATTATAAAATCGTCAAGAGTGCGGTGGATTTTTGTTTTGGACGCATGAAGGATGATGTTTTGACGTTGTATGTGTGAAGTTTGTGTGTATGAGTGTTTGTGTGCGGCAATTTGTGTGGCTTTGCTTGGGGCAAGTTGTAATGACCCACTTTTCTATGAGCTTGTTTTTATAAAGATATTCAAAGCCCCAGTATCAAGGATAAATGTTGAATTTTTCGTTTTGTTTCCTACACACTTGCGTTAAAAAGTATGACTAATAATATCATATTTCTTTTTTAATTAATTATGGTCATAAAAAAGTATACAAGTAGATCATAAAATTAAAAGCATCAATAAAACCACAAGACCTGTTACGTCATTGCGCATAAAAAGTTCTGTTTATATTCAACAAAGACTCGCCAATTCGAACCAGTTCTAGAACGAATTTGAAATACAAAAAAATGTTTGAAAACTACAGAATCATCGTTGGACAATTTCGCGCACATTCTGACAAAGTTTTTTTTACTTTTTTTGTGGTATGTCACGTCCTTTTGTACCTGAGCTGCAATATAATAATGTATCTATGAAGATTTGGGTAGGAACGCCCAGGAATGTACAGTCTTGTAGAAAAGTGTAATCTTGTCTATTTGTGATACTTTTTTAAAATTGTATTTTTAATTAACGAATAATTTATTTAAATTATTTTATTTATTTCATTACATTAAAATTAGTTTTCTAACACTTTTATTGTCAAGTTCCAACACTACTTTAAGACAGGTTTACAGCAGTGTAGAATTCTCTTCATACAAAAGACTTCAACGCGGACTGTCCGTTTGTTTTATAAGTTTTTATGTCATTATATTTGAATTGCTGGCTCAAAAAATATCAGATACACTAAAAAAAAATACTCGGTAATTATTTTGATTACCTTTACATTCTTCATAAATAATTTAAACAGTTATGTTTACAATAGTACTTCTGAGAATTTTGAATGATAGTGTTAATACGTGACCTCTTAACACAAAGGGTTGTTTAGGGGGTGGGTTGTAAGCCCTTTAGTTTCATTGTATCCAAAAGAGATTTGATCTTTATCTTGATTTAGTGAGTTTTTGTATGCGTGTAACGTAGGTAGTCTGTGTGATATCCTACATAAATTATGAATACCGAAATTTGTGAGGTTACTATTTGTGAATGATGGTCGGTTTAAAAATTCTAATAACAGACGACGGATCAGTCATAGCCATAGCGCATTACATGTTTTGATAGAAAAACAACGTAGGTGTGGATGGTATATTGGAACCGGGCGTGGAACACGTTGTATCGACTGAATGGATTTGTATGAAACATTGAAAACATGAATAGTTTATTTCTGAAATAACACTCGCAAAGAAACTCGAAAATCTTCATATCTCATTTTGGTATAAAATAAAAATAAAATAAAATATATTTCCTTCTTTATGTGTTCAAAGATAGTTTATATATTATTAGTGTTATTCCTTCCATAATACTTCTTTTAAGGAGTCGCTATCAATATTAATAAAACACTAGATTTTACCCAACCAGTAAATATAAAACATAGTAGTATCAAAAATATTGTGCGCCTTGGCAAACTTCATGCCTGTACGAAAACTGAATTTCTTTGAATATGTAACTAATAGAGACGACCTCGGTGGCGAGGCGGGCGAGTGCTCGGCTGAGACGCAAGAGGCGCGGGTTCGATTCCCGCTACGGGAGAAATGTTTGTATGTTCTGCAAATATTTCTTCCGGGTCTGGGTGTTGTATTATGTATTATAAGTATGTATTTACAAAAAAAAAAGTATATAAGTATTCTATCAGCAATCTAGTGCTCATAGTACAAGCTTTGCTTAGTTTGGGGCTAGATGGCGCTGTGTGAAAAGTCCGCAAATATTTATTTATTTATTTTATTTAATAGTATTAAAAAAATAACTGAACCTGCACTTTAAAAAAATAAGTATCTACTTAATTATTGTAACATTTCTATATTACATTATCATCATCGCATTAGTTCGTATTTCAGAAGCTAAAAGAAATTACGTGCGGGTAGGCGCACAATATTTGCGGTACTACCGTATCTCAATCAAACTGATTGAAAGCTATGCCGTAGTAAAATAAATCCAGTATCTCTATTTAGCTAAGTACAAACATAAACATCAAAATGAATGGCATAAGAAGTATAATTGTGTCACTGAGTTACGTGCCCACGCGTGCGTTTTTGCGCGTACCTGAGTTTCTACGATATGCTGTTGATGTACGAAGATGTCTAGATTGTGTTGAAAGGAGGAGGCATAACGAACAATACATACATTTATCACGCATTTATCCTATGGGCTAAACTAAGGCCTATTACCATCAATATATAACATAATATCTATTAAGGAATATAAAAAAAACTAAGGCCTTTTACCATCCATAGTAGATCATTTATACAGCGTCAGGAGGCAACTTTTACCTTAACTAACGGGACGCTGTAGTGCCCGGGACGAATTAAGATGGAGTAGGCTTGCCCAGCACCTATTCCATCCTTTCAGCTTAGTCGGCCTTGTCCACAGGAAAGACATGGTCAATACCTGCGGAGCTGACTAAGCCGCGGGTTTCCTCACGATGTTTTCCTTCACCGTATGAAAGTACTGGTATAGCACACATAGATTAAAAAAAATATATATTAGAAATCTGGTAAAAATATCGGACAAAGCCTTAATTTTCTCTTTTATAGAACTAGAGCAGTACCGCACCCGGACCTTTTCTAGCTTCATGTTTTAAACGATTAAGTACCAAGTTTCTACTGTCAGCAGCCATTTGCGGAACCGCCTGACGTTATTAAGTTTTCTCCACAATTAAGCTTGCATTCTTCGCATTTACGCTAAGCTTTGATTTTCTAAAATGCCTTATTTATATTTGCCATATTTAAAGGGTACTCAAAGTCAAAGTATTCAATAAAATCACAAGAATCATAAGTCACAGTCAAAATCAAAATGTGTTCATTCATTAAAATCATAGTGGTATTACGAGCTGAGCGCTTCCGTGCTTCGGAGAGCACATTAAATTGTCGCTAAGCTATAACGGAGGCCTGTAGGCGGCCTAAAATCTTTTTTATTTCCATCTTAGAAGAAACAGACGTAAATATGGGATTATTATACGCGATTTACTTCACCTGTAATGTTTTGGTTTCAATTGCTTGTGTGTTATGGCCGACTTTTTACAGTTACCGTTTCATAGGAAAACACAGGTTTAGAAAATACTTTTTAATAAGGTAGTGATTTTTTTGCTAATGCGACATTCCTTTCGTTTCCTTAGATAAGTTATTTAATTAGACTAATCAATAAAGCCAATAATACTTCACTACTGGACTGGAAGTGAAGAAAAAGCATAGAATGCGTCCAGCTGCTTCTTTCCCCGAGCATGTCGAAAAAGTCGACTACGGGATAGTATCCTCTCCAACATGATGGACCACCTATTTGTATGATGGACTAATCACCATTGTTCACTATATCCATCTAAGGACTTTAAATCAGAACTGGCTGCAAGTTTTCTTATGATTACTTGTGACTCTGCCCACCCCATTAATATACGGGCGTGATAAAAAGGTGTGAAGCGGGAGTAGGATATCAGGACCATAGCAAATGGAGATTTGTAGTCTCTGACTAACCCTATAGGAAACAGATATAACGTAACACAACCTACTAAGCTTGACAAATGTTATTGAACTTGTTAGGTTCTACGACATACCCCGGTTTCCTCACGATACTTTCCTTCATCGTTTGGGAGTACTGGTGCACGACCGGATTCGAACTCACGTTTTTCAGAAGACAAGGCCACCAGTGCTCTTAACTCACTTAATAGGGTGACCAGGAAGAAACCACCCACACTTTCTCCGCACTAGTAAGTCAACCGGCTTCGCTCATTATCTCCGTTCTAGCGTTTCCCATACAAAAACTGTGATAGATGTAACCTCGGCTTTGATTTATTAGTGCAAATATTGAAGTGGAGTACACAGGGTTGCCAACTACACCTAACTTTAAACGATGAAATAAATAAAAAAAACTCAAACATGTTTCAATTGAATCTCGAGTTACTACACGTTGTTTTTTTATTAAACTCTTGTAACCATATCAAATTTTACTATTTTTGATGATTTAATGAATGGAATTTGTTTTAAACATACAGCCAGTTTTATACAGCCCGCTGACAGACGGTCGGACAGACGGACGGACAGCGGAGTCTTAGTAATAGGATCCCGTTGCCTATCTTCGGGTACGGAACCCTAAAACAGTTTGCAGACATGTGTCAAAAGCACGCCTCACTGAGGCGCATTGTAATTCTTTTACCAGACTAATTAAAAATAACTATTGACATAAATTAGTAGTAGTTCGCCAAAAGCTTGTTGTACCCGGTTGATCTATCCCCCAGCTTTTTTATGGCAACACTATGATTGAATAGAGAAATCCATGGGTTAAGACCCACTTGTTTCGATCCACGAGATTGATATATCTACAGAGAGAATGTGGCTGATTGAGGATTAGTTGCAAATTCTTTTCTATAATGGAATTGTAATGACTTTGAAGTGTAATTAGTTATGGAGAAGAAAGATTTTATATTAAGAATAATTAGCGATTTTCCTTTGTTTGTTTCTGTGTTCAATAAATTGTATGCCTATGACGAATATTCAGGTAGAAGCTGTTGTATATTTTCCTAAATTAAACTTAATTTTAAATCTCTAAAATTATAAAAAAGGACGCCAATACATTCAGAACTGTCAAATTAAATTCAGTTTAAGAAAATGCCTGACAGAATCGATACTATTATATAGTAAAGTAAATAGGAAGATAATACATAAAAGGTTCATATAGTAAAATTATTCGATTGTCTGAAAAGAGCTGGTAGGTACTTGATAATAAAAAAATAGCTTCACTATTTGTTTATTTATAACGATCATTTTAGATAACTTTTTTTAATTGTTGCAAACTCTTCTATGATTTCCTCTAGAAATCAAAATTATAAAAATGGTGGATAATTTGATAGTAGCGAATTTGCGTTTCTTTGTACCTTTAATAGCGAATGAAAACTTAACGTTAAATAAAATCCATTCCCATGACACCACCTTCACATACTGCGGGGCGTCTATTGTTACAGCAATTACAATTGCAATTATTTACATAAATGCGGAGACTTTGATGTTTAATATTTTTTATCTGATTACTTGGAAACGCTAGCCAGTGTTGCCAGCGTGATGTTCCCCACTGTGCCGGAAACGCAGAATAGTGGTGCTAAAAACATAGGAAGGCAGTTTGGTTTTACGATGCATGCTAGAAAGAAAAAACCATGAATGCTGTCATGTTTTTTATTCTATTACTTATTTATCGTTCAAGCTTTGAGTTTAACCTCTAAGTTATAGAAAATTTGGGAAAATTTATTAAAATTAGCATTTATACAATTACTTTTGGATAAGTAATACATTTTTAATAAAAAGTTTTATGCTGGGTTCTCATATTCTACTATCGATTGTTCAATACCATATTATCAATTGTATCTGTCAAAAAATGTATGGTGCTTATCTACGGACGTTACTATGATACTGAACAATTCGTTTTTCATTAATAGAGATATAGGAACCGGGCATTAGTCAAACAGGTATGCAAAATTATTACAACATAACACAACCATATCAAATCGCGTAGTTTGAAAAACTAAGCGTTCAAACAGACAGAAGTCGATAGCTTCTTTCTTTTGTACTATATATAGAGATAATTATGTCCAGACCTCAAGTCCAGAATATAAAAACATGGTTGATGTAGAAAGCCATCAGTAATTGAAGACCAAGTTTCTTGATATGAAAATTTTAATTGATACTTAGGGTTGACACAAAGGCTGACCAACTCGTTCGTAGACCTGGACGGTAGCTAGGGCTGGCACTTTGGAGAAATTGCGACTTCTACAAGAAACAAATACATAGTAGGTACTTAGGATGGCTAAAGGAAGTCTCGAAGCCAATTTGCTGCTGTAGCACACATCATAATTTAAGTCCACCACAAAGATAGCTATAATATACAGGGTGCAGAAATTATTTTTGTTAAATCGAGCACGTGACTTCTAACATGACCTTTCGATAACTCTCACGATTTCAGACTTGACCTCAGTGGCCCTGGAAAAAACTCACCCTGTATATTAATATACTGTGCTTTTGCTATTATATATATTATAGCTGCGTCTGTACTCACTCGAAGATTATTATAGAAAATATTCCGTCACATAATATGCCTTGCTATAATATATATTATAGCTATGTGACTGCCTTTAGTTCCATGTAATAAAGTAATGTAGGTAATTTGGAATTTCGTGTAATTGTCCACCTGTGTTTATATTTATATTGTGAAGTTCTGTTATTCTTCTAATATTATAAATGTGAATATTTCCACGTATCTCTGTAACTACTAAACCGACTTTAAATAAATTAACGAATAATAATTTTGGAAAATCCTAAGAGGGTTAAACATGGTGGCACAGTTTCCATTTTATTCCTCTGTTCGATTCGTTCAAGAGTCGGTACAAGTAAACTTTAAAATAAATAATAAAACATTTTTTTATATGTCCAAAACTATGACTAGGAAAGGGAGTTCTAAAGTTTTTATGGGAAATATGTTTACACTAGGCAAGCGACGCCACCTGATTCAGTCCGTTCGCTATTTTAGTAAATAAAATGTATGTCTGTGTTTATGTTTTATTGCTATAATACAAACAAACAAAAAAAAAACTCGTAGACTCGTACTATTTACTAAATAATAACATATTTTATTATTATTTAAAAAAATATTGTTTATTCAGAATGGAAACATTGGACAAATTTTACAAGTAAAACGATGAGACTGCAAAAGTTTTGAAACTGACGCAGTCTCAACACCCAACTCCTGAACATGGGAAATAGGAGTTAACAAGAAATAGACGACCTGCTTTTTTATCCACATCAAGTATTTTTTAACCATCTTCTCGCTACGAATTTCGAGAATTCCTTTCTTGGTGCACCCCTGTACCATAACAGGTATTTAAGGAAACTTCCAAATGTCAAGCTTTTAGGATTTATGGTTATGCTGTGAGTTTACTGTCAATCTGTATCAAGTCAGTCAGTATGGGAAGAGTACTACATATTTAGATATATTGCACTATTACATCTTACTTATATTATAAAATTGAAAAGTCTTAGTTTGCTTGAAATTACCGGCGTAAAGCTCAAAACGCAACGATAGCGCGTACTAACTTTACCCGTGCTGCCATCTAGTACGAAAGTTTGAGATGATGTTTGGATGTTTGTGCCTCAATCACGCCTAAAGGCTGAACGAATCTGAACGAAACTTGGAATATACATAGTACATGTACTGGATTAACATATAGGCTATTTTTTATCCGGGTACCACGCGAGCAAAGCCGCGGGCGGCAGCTACTTTTCTATAAAAATGTTTTATTTTATCTTATGTCTAACGACCTCGGTGTCGTGGCGTGCGTGCAAAAAAAATCTATCAGCCATCTGGTTTCCATAGTACAAGTTTGACTTAGTTTGGGGCTAGAATGCGCTGTGTAAAATGTCCACAAACATTTATTTTATTTTTTTATTTATATGCAAAGCCGATAATCAATTTTCTAGCCTTACATAACTATGATTACTATGCCAGTACTGGTAACAGATATTAGGGGTTTTTTACCTGGTTATTAGAGCATTTACCCACCTAGCAAGTGGGTAAATGGGTACATCGCTAAATGAGGCATAATGGTAGCTATGATGTACAGTCGACCGGATAGATGTACAGTTAGAACCACTTTTCAATATAATTGTACTTCATCGTTCCGAACCACATGGTGCCTGTGGAAACTTCCGTCTGCTTTTTACCACACTGGTTTTTTTACGATAAAGACATGTTTGAACTAAGCATGATGGCGAGATAAGGATTGACTTCTGTTTCTGAATTGTATGGAAAATAAAATGGGCAAGAATATAAAAAGTTAAGTCCGCTATAAACATTTCCTCATTATCTCAGGGCTTAAGTTGTTTGAAGAGTCAGAGAAACGTTCAAGACCGTACATATATAAAAAAACCGGTCAAGTTCGAGTTCGCACACGAAAGGTTCCATACCATCGCACATTCAAAAAAAATTCTTGTATGCCTCTTTTATGCGTAAAAGAAATACACTCTGTGAAAGTTTCAACTCTGTAACTATCACGGTTTATGAGATACAGCCCACTGACAGAACCCACACCCCTCGGGTACGGAACCCTAAAAATACTAATTTAAGAAGCAAACTTAGCCCAGCAGTATAACGACCTAAAAGTCTAGAAAAAGTAAATTTAAAGCTTGTATTAAAACTCTAAACATTAAAGTTCAGATTTTGACCTCGTTTTTCGAAAATATCGTTTTGGCACATTAGCGTTTTCCAGTGACAATATCAATGATCATAAAGATCAAAAGTGCAAATGAGCCTTTGAGGCGCACTTTAAATCGATACGACTGGTAAAAGTAAGTTCGTAGGTGCCAACTCTAAGACGGGAGTTTTTAGTCCGCCTAAAGGCCTCCGTCATGGCTTAACGACTTAAAAGCCGGGACCGACAATTTAACGTGCCCTCCGACGGAAGCGCTCAGCTCGTAATGCCACTTGCGGTCACCCATCCCAATTGAGACCACGCACAACGTTGCTTAACTTCAACGATCGATCAAGAACGTCTAAGCAAGCTACGCCACGAGCGCTTCTATAAGGCTGGTAGTAAGTAGGAAGATAAAATCAACCGCTTGGCGATGACAGAATCGACATTAGGCAAAAACTGGTGTTATGGGTACAGAGAATCAAGTATGTGAGAACGTACTAATAACTTCTCTCTAATCATCCATTCGCTAAACCGTGAGAAGTGAGTACATTGATAAATAATTGTGTTAAATTAATTTCATGTAATACGCGGTATATAACTAGTTATTGCACGCGAGTTTCGTTATTGGATATTAATAAATAACACCCTAAAGTCACATACGTAGTCCTGACCCCACACTAGGATTCCGTGTCGTGGGTATCAGAAGCTACGAGTACCATGGTACCACAACACCTAGATCCGGAAGAAATATTTGCAGAACATGCAAACATTTCTCCCGTAGCGGGAATTGAACCTGCGCCTCTTACGTCTTAGCCGAGCACTCGTCCGCCACGCCACCGAGGTCATCAATAATGTATGTTAGGAGTCCGGGTGTTGTAGTATTAAGTATTATAAGTATGTGTTAAAAAAAGTACATCTGGTGCCTATAGTACAAGATTTGCTTAGTTTGGGACTAGATGGCGCTGTGTGTTATATAAAAAAAATATTTACTTTTAGCAAACTCAAACCCGAGACATTCAGGTCCGCCACATGTATCATTCTTAGGTCCGCCACATTTGACAATTTTCGGCCTTGTTTAGCATTCATTCCCCCACACATATTCAACTAACAGGCGACGACGGATGGAAAATTACCTTTACTTACCCCCGAATACTCAAACGCATCTCAAAGTTGAGCACGTCTCAAATGACGATTTTTTGACAAATTTTCATCAGAAAACTGTCAAAAAACCGTCAGTTGAGACGTGCTTAACTCAGAGTCACGTTTGAGCATTCGGGGGATAGTTGTTTTTTTGACAAACAATCTACGGCGCTTTTTGGCAGATAACAATGTTTATTTGGTAATTTAGCATCTGTTAGTCGAACGTAACTATTTAATTAAATATAGGAACCGTTATATATTAGCGTTTTCAAGTTCGCCACATTTAGCATTCTAAGACCCCCACATTTAGCATTCCCAATACGTGCTGGGGCCTCGGGCTGTTTATATATTTCATTTATAATGCTCTCTGAACTCGACTGGCCAGGAGCAATATATTTTGCACATCTAGATTATGTTCAACATTTGTATGTCCAGGGTTGGTTTCGAGACACATTGTAATCTAGAGAGTAGGGTGTGGTTTTATACTTAAAGAAAGAAAGAAATAACTTATTGGCAACCTAGGTAGGTACACATAAAAAATACAGAAGTGAAAAATTAAAAGACAGAGCAATAAGTAAGACAGAGTGATAGGGCAAAAAGAGAGAAGAAAATACATAAACAGACCTAACCTACATAGCACATGTCCTGGTTGCTCTGTCATTCAGAAAGAGTTGCCAAGAGGTCCTAACTCAGCTTTGAGCTACTTCACTGTGGTAGGTACCAGGTGAAGTAGCGCTAGTTTTAAGTTTTCAGTTCTCATACTTGTTTCTTTTTTGAATACAGCCTCTAGTGTAGACAAAATTTGCCTCCTGAGGATGTACAAATCAAATAGGGATATCTAAATTATCTGATAAGGACCTTTGTTTCTTATCGAGCTGTTGTTTAATTGTAGCACGTGCCTTCCGTCGTGGATCGATAGATTTTTCTTTTCGAAAAATGTATGTGCACTGCAGAAAGTAGAAATTACAAGAAAATATTATTTTGTTTTCATATTATGAATTGTCACTTTTGCAATATTATTGAAGAATTATCAGCAAATTACTCATTGAAATATGCTTTGAAAATAGGTACACATAACACCTACACATTATAAAAAAAATATGATAGAGTTAGGTATATATTTTTTTAAATAAAATGGAAGTAAGAAAAAAATTTAGCAATGTCTATGTCTTAAGAAATAGTGTAGATACCACTCTACCTTAGAAAAGTTTATTTGCAAATACAGCATGTAAATAGTGTTTCTGTTTTCCGGCCTAGCGCACTAGATCAATAGTGCGGAAGCGTTGACATCGTAGCGCGCGCGCACAATTTATTGCGCTATTCAACGCGTTTTTAATTATTTAGTGCGGGGAAGATACAGGAAACATTGTTTATGAATAAATTTAGCTTTCGCTATAATTTCTGGGTTATAAAACACAAAAATGTATAAAATGTATACACATCACGCCCATGTGCCTAATGGGGTGGGCAGAGCCACAAGTAAACATAAGAAAACTTGCAGCCACGTCTGATTAAAAATCCTAAGATGGATATGGTGAACCATGGTGACAGGTGATCAGCCCATCGCTCATATAAATGGTCCATCATGTTGGAGGGAATACTATCCCTTAGTCGACTTTTACGACATGCTCGGGGAGAGAAGCAGCTGGACGTATAAAATGTAATGTGTAAGTAATGAGTATTTTTTATAATAAAAAACTTTAGCATTTTAAAGTTATTTTTGATTAATATAATTCTGTTTACCTTTCCTTACTGTTTGTTTTTGATAACAAAATAAATTTATTAAGAACTATTATTGAACTCCTTTTTTTGTATGGGATCAGTGATCGTTCAAGGTTTCCGTTACTCCATTCCAAAACCGACCATCACCATCTCATCACAAATAAGTCAAAACTTTCTTGCCATTGGCGGTGATGGTCAAGTTTAAAACATTGTATGGCGGAGATCATCAGAACTATCAACAAAATTCAAGAGTTCAATCAGCAAAGTAAAAAATTCTGAATTTGACTTCCGATCCAAACGTCGTTGGTTTAAATCTGCTCGTGTATTAAAAGAGCCTCTGATGCACACTGCAAATTCTTTCACCACACTGGTTTGTAGGAACTATTATGGCTAGTATCGTAAAAGTAAGGATGTAAACTCACGTGTGTATACAGAAAATAAATAATTGGTTCTTTAACAAACTGTGAAAAAGTCGCTAAGTAAATAAAGTTGCGTCTACATAGATTCCAGCAATTAATTTGCAATATTAAGCACATTTTCCTACTTAGGGGCAACGAGGAAGCGCATACCTTCCGATAAAGATCTCGATAGTTTACAGTTACGACATTGTGCCACCGTCATTATACTGTGTGTACTAAGCCTTATAATGAACGCGTAAATTTACAGATTGTTCGTTACTGTTTGAGAGAAGAACCAACAAACTTACAAACACACTTTTGCATTTATAATAATAAATATTTGATTAATTTTCACACAGCACCATCAACCTGAAAGAAAAGCTTGTACTATAATCAAATGGCTGTTAAAATACTTATATACTCATTTTTTTGTAAATTCATGCTCATAATACATAATATTGACCCAGATAAATAATAATAAATATTTGTGGACATTTCACACAGCGCCATCTAGCCCCAAACTAAGCAAAGCTTGTACTATGGGAACTAGACGGCTGATAGAATACTTATATACTTTTTTTTTGTAAATACATACCTACTCATAATATATAATACTACAACACCCAGACCCGGAAGAAATATTTGCAGAACATGCAAACATTTCTTCTGCAGCGGGAATCGAACGCCTCTTGCGTCTCAGCCGAGCAGCTCCCCGCCACGCCACTGAGGTTATATTAGTAAGGTAAGGAGTAGTAGAACGCCCGGTGACTATTTTTTACATGAATCTTCATCTTCCCGATGCGTCCTTTAGAAGCTGAATTTCAGGAATACCTTTCTTACCCGCGAATACTCAAACGCGACTTAGAGTTGAGCACGTCTCAAGTCACAGTTTTTTGACAGATTTTCATCAGAAACTTTGAGTTTGAGTATTCGGGGGTTAGTTTCTTGCTTCTAGGACTTATGATTTAGGATGTGCTTTGATTGTCAGTCAGTTAGTCAGTACCGTAAGAGATTTAAATATTTAGATTTATACCGTGTGTACTGAGCCTAATAATAAGCGCGTAAATCTATAGATTGGCTGTATTGATTGTGATGATTCTCATTAGGTTATTGATGATGACACTAGTTATTTACTGGTAAGTTATTATTTTAAACCTAGTTTATTAAAAGTTAACATTTACTTACTTCTCCGCTGGACTGGGAGTGAAAAAAAATACAGAATGCGTCCAGCTGCTTCTCTCCCCGAGCGTGTCGTAAAAGTCGACTAAGGGATAGTATCCTCCAGACATGATGGACCTATGGGGGCCATGGGCTGATCATGGGCTGGAGAAGATGGGAGAGGGAATCATGCCAATCCCAAGTTGGCTATATAAGGGCTGGAAAATGAAAAGTAAGTTTGATGAGCTAGTGGCCAACTCTTGTGATGGAGTTTTTAGGCCGCCTACAGGCCTCCGTCTTGTCTTAACGACTTAAAAGCCGGGACCGATAATTTAACGTGCCCTCCGAAGCACGAAAGCGCTCAGCTCGTAATGCCACTTGCGGTCACCCATCCTAATTGTGACCGCACACAACGTTGAAGTAAAATGATAATTAATGATGAGAAGTAGTAAAAGTGGTAGCAGTGGTATTCTCTTTTGATGATTGTTTATCCCAACCGTGCCTCCCATCTCTTTTCATCGTCGACCCAGTCACACGGTTTTTTTTAAAGAACCAAAAGCTCATTGATACGTCTCCCAGGTAACCTGACCACAGACGTGTCTTCTGAGACTTCTGTGGACCACCAATGTGCACCAAAAAAAGGTTGGGTCTAACCTAATTATTTTACACGTTTAGATTTTAGCCCATTCTTTTGTTGTACCGCCGTTACGATTCGGGACAAAAAAAGTGCCTCGTATAATATTATTTTATAGAATGACTGTAAAGAATGGCTTTTGCCCAGTAGCGGAATAAAATAGGAGACTTGTGTTTTACTTAATTGTTTTTACGTATAAAGTACATTATCAATATCAACCTATAGAAATCTACTGCAGAATAAGGGGGCCTCTAATATATTTACTGGACAATCGATTTCGAACTCGGGGACCTTCAAAAATTAGAATATTATAAAAAGAATAATAATAAATTATTATGTTTATTAGCAACAACACAAACTGTTGAGATTATGAACAAAAATCTTAATTCTAGGTACTTAATTAAATAAAATGACTTCGAAGAATTATCGAAGATAGATCACTATCAAATCCTAGAAAATAGGTGAACAGCTAACCACTAAGCGTAAGCAGTCCAATCGCCTTGATAACCGTTTGAAAATTCAAATAACTTACCGTTATAAACATTTCAATATGAAAGGCGGGAGGAAAACTTATTTCTACATTACGATAATATATTGTTTGAGACGCGATTCGCGTGTCGTGTAGTCGGTTAAATGTGTGCAGATGGCGAGCCCATCGACTTAGCTTGTAAATTATATCCTCACCAACAATATCGTAGCATAAAATCGTGGAAGGTTGCATTAAATATTTACTATATCGTTTCGGTAAATGTAAAGTTGCTCGTGCTTCGTCGGGTAATGAGGGAGTAATGAGAAAATATGTAATGTCACGTTTATTATCATTTGTTATTTTGTTTTTTCGTCTTTTGGAATGCTTGAGATTTTTTAATAGCGTCCTCGGGTTGTTTTACAATGTTTTTTAACTTAAGTCTGTAGCTTAGTTTTTACTACTTTGTCCCTTCTAAATACATAGATTCTTAAAATCAGAATAATTTCGAAAGAAAGTGATATTTATTCCGTCTATTTTATCAGGCCAATTGCCCTTTTTTTAATGAGCAATTTGACCAACAATTTTAAAGAAAATATATTTAGTTTATGTAACATTTTGTTTAGGACCCATTTTTGTGGTTGGCAGTGTATAACAGTAACACAATACTACTGGAGTATGTAGAAATCGAGACGATAAGGTTCGTATTAACTTAACGGGCGCGTTGTATCGAGAACTCACACTTGACTGAATCGCTGATAGTAAGGTTTCTTAAAGATCACCCATTTGAACTTTTTTGGTAACTGAACATCGATAGAATTCTATAGCAAATCTAATTAACTGAAACTTAAACATAAGTATGAAACTTGGAGGGGGAAGACGAAGTTTGTGTGAAAAAACTCATTGAGGACAGGGTTGTGGGACGTTCCACTGGTGAAACGACCCCCACTCGATGGACCGATGAGTTTATAAAGGTGGTCGATGAAAAGGGGCAACATAAAATCTTTCGTCCTAGAGTATATTCGGGAGGCTTTGTCCCG
The DNA here is from genome assembly GCA_949320045.1 of Scotopteryx bipunctaria. NCBI lineage: Eukaryota > Metazoa > Arthropoda > Insecta > Lepidoptera > Geometridae > Scotopteryx > Scotopteryx bipunctaria. The sequence continues at coordinate 1,759,738 of OX439450.1, read as the reverse complement.
CACAGGACTTTTATAAATAGCTGATGTTGATGATGATGATGTATTTTAGTAGTGTTTAGCATTTTTGGGCCGACTTGATGGTCCGATTAAGGATCAGGGTTGTGGGCGGAGAGCATTTGGAACCATTGTACCGTTTTTGTCTAAACGTGTTATACGACTTTGTTCCAGTTTTGCACAATTTTCCTGAAATGGAGCAAATTTCCATACGAGGAAGTAGCTGCAAATTCTTCAGCTCATTGTCAGCTAACACTTACTCTGGGAACTTGAAAATTGACTACCGTAAGAACAGTCACGTAGTATGTAGTATAAGTTTATTTGTCCATTTTTGTGGTCCAATCTTTTACATTACTTTAAAATAAAGTAAAAGTTTATTGTATGCCAAAAAATTTAGATAATTTAACATAAATAAAATTGTGACATTAATTATGTTGCCGACAACATAATAGATCGTCACAGTGGACTGCTATGATTTTTAATTATTAATATAATAATAATCTTATTTTTTATTTTCATGGTGGTCTAGTGGTAGCGCTCTTCGATCCGAAGGTCGTGGTTTCAAATCCAGTCGTGACCCATTGGTTTTTTCTGTTTGAGAAAATGATGTACCTACGACCAGTGCTCTTAAACGGGGAAGGAAAACATCGTGAGGATGTCGCAAAATATAAAAAATTCGAAAACATGTGTCAAGTGAAGGCCAGGAGTCTTTGAGGCACACGTAAATCCTATCACCACACTAGTTCGAAAGAGCTAGTGATACGACTAGTTGACGGTCATCAAAATAACGGGTGTTTATTCTTAGGGTTTCACCTAGGAAGGTGTGGGTGGTTTACAGCGATAGACATTATCGACTAATAACTTAGTGGTTTCATGGCCTTATACTAAGCCGCGTATTCACTAGAAAACAATTTGTATACAAACTATGTGTCATCATCATCATCATCGTAGTCTGATCGCATCCAATATAATTATAGTGCTCTCAAGGATTTACTTAGGGTATTAAATATACATATTAAATTATATTAGTCAGTCTGAACGTAAAACGTAATTTACAAGCAATAGCGTTAGTAGATTGTTCTCCTCACTAAATGTTGCTACCAATTTGGGTTTGGACCATAAACTTGTTACAGGCGACAATTAAGGGTTGGACCTCACTTATCTGCATCTATTCTCATAAGGATGTCATTTCGTAAAATTTTGCTTAGAGGATATGAACTCACTACCCCGACTTTATCATGACCGCGTTCTAACAAATTGAGGTAACAGCAGTCGGGTAGAAAAATTGCGCAAAACTGTAAAAATGGCCTCGGCTCTTTTTGTAATTTTATCAAAAATATCTTTTAACTAAAGTAATTTGTATTATGATCCCTATCTACCAATGGGATGACAAGTACTAGTAATGGGATGACAGCCAAAGCAATGAGTGCGGTGAAGTGAGGACCAACCTTCACAATTCACAAAGCATTGTGAAATATTCTCAATCACGACCGCGTAATTTATGACAGTTTACAATTACGGCTTGATAAGTTATCTGTTTATGATTTTTGCTAATCGAATAGACGTACCATAATGTGTTTTATTCTTATTTACTAACCTGTTGCCCGCGATTTCGTCTGCATTGATTTTCGTGACAAAATGTAGCCTATGTCCTTCCCTAAGATGTTATCTATCTCTCTGCCAAATTTTATGAAGATCTGTTCAGCGGTTTAGGCGTGAAAAGGTAACAGACAGACAGAGTTACTTTCGCATTTTAATTCGAAAAATACATTGGTGCACGAAAGGATTTGAACTCACGACTTTAAGATCGGAAGGGCACCACTATACCTCAGTATTTGCAGTTACAGAATGTATGCATCTAAAAGCTGTGTCGGTGACAAGGTTTTCAAGTTTAATTAATTTAAATTGATTATAAAATAAATAATCTGATGAGTTTCGACGCCCCATAAACATCTTAAGAGGCAGTATCGCAGCCATTTAACTTTAAAGACTCAAGTTTGCATCGCATCTATAACAAGTTAACGGTCTGTCGCGGAGCTTAGAAGTACCTACTGTGCCTAGAGGACGCGCCAAATTAATGTTGAGCTTGCTTATGTGGGTTTGAGCAGCATTAAATAAATATTTAATAATAATTTGTGGACATTTCACACAGCGCCATCTAGCCCCAAACTAAGCAAAGCTTGTACTATGGGAACTAGACGGCTGATAGAATACTTATATACTTTTTTTTTGTAACTACATAATATTACTACACCTAGACCCGGAAGAAAATATTTTCAGAAAATGCAAACATTTCTTCTGCAGCGAGAATCGAACCCGTGCCTCTAGCGTCTCAGCCGAGCACTCGTCCGCCACGCCACAGAGGTCATCTATGCATGTCAAATTCAAATTATTTGAAACGCGACGCCATTGTTCAGAGCATATACGAATTATGCAGACTATTAACTAAGGCTTTTACCATCTATAGTAGATGATTTATACAGCGTCAGGAGGCAACTTTACCTTCACAGACGCTGTAGTGCCGGGGACGAATTACGATGGAGTAGGCTTGCCCAGCACCTCAGCTTAGTCGGCCTTGTCCACAGGAAAGACATGGTCAATACGTGCGGAGCTGACTAAGCCGCGGGTTTCCTCACGATGTTTTCCTTCACCGTTTGAGAGTACTGGTATAGCGCACACAAATTTTTCGCATAGAAAAATTCATTGGTACACGACTGGATTTGAACCCACGACCTTAGGATCGGAAGACGGGGTCACTACCAACTAGACCACCAGTGCTCTCAGACACTCAGCAGACTATTACGTCACGTAATAATAGTCTTTCCCCCGAATAGTAAGACGGCAAAATTGTCAATGTTAGCAAGTGTATTGTTTGGTGATTTGAGGGATACAGCTTTTCTAACATCCACGTTCAGTAATGCGTAATGCTAGTAATATCTAGGTACAGCAAAGTGTTGCCAGCTCGATTGATGGTGCTTTCTACTGGAACGATAGAGGAATACTGGCTTTTACACGCGGCTTTATTCGGCTCCAATACGTCACTAGTACCTCAACCAAGACCTCGTATAGCATCGACTATAGTCTTACCCCCGTACTCAAACGCGACTCAGAGTTGATCACGTCTCAAGTCACGGTTTTTTGACAGTTTCCGTTTCTGATGAAAATCTGTCAAAAACTTAAAACGTGCCCAACTCTGAAATGCGTTTGAGTATTCGGGGGTTAGTCTGTTTGGTACACATGAAATTAGCATATAATATTTATTTATTTATTCAGCAATAATTACAACACCATACCAATAATTCTAAAGCAATGTTATGTTGTGATATGTTATTGAATTGAATATGTTATTAAAGATCTTAAGCTAGTATCATTTAAATTATTTCAGCCGTTTCGCATTGATTGGTAAAAACAGACACAGACATACAAACTAGCAAAAAAAAATTGTCTAAACTTGTCAAAATATTACAGAAGAATTTTATTAACTTAAAAAAACTTTTTTTGCTTTCGACAGAACTTTGCTTTGCTTATTTAATTTAGTAATTTATTTATTCAGACAACATAGTCCATGAAGATTAGTGGTAGGTACTTACAATAGAGTAGTGAGTTCAGATCCTTAAGATTGAGCCAGATCCTTCAAGACTACATAAACAGCGAGCTGGCGCAGAAGGTGAAGACCATCTAACTCCTCAAACTTGAGCAGAAGATAACATCTAAGATCAAATAATCCACAACTTGAACTAAAATATGTAAGAGCCTATTTTGATGAGTTCAGACCCTTAAGACTTAAGATTGAGCCGTTATAACTATTGTATCAATTTTCTAATGCTTGTATCAATCACACCGGGTTATATTACGGTCGTAAGCCTAACCTACTAACACTGGTTTCGATTACCAGCGAGCGACAAACGCTTACCACAGTATCGTGTTTCTGTCACATATTAGAGATCTGTGGGTCAATTTTATTGCTATTTAATGACGCGTTGTGATTACGAGTGGTGTTGTATTTTGGCAAGGACAAAATGAAGGTCAGCTTCATATCCCTGTTATCCTACTACATCCTAACTAATTATTATATACGCAAAAGTTTAAGCTCTTATCAGCTACCTACTCTACATCTAAGCTACACCTAAGTTATGTATAAGTTAAGTTGAAGAATCGCGATCCATTTGTTCCATGTCAACCCCGCTTGCTTTCAAGTTGGTGGGCGTGCGTGAAATATGTTCAAGTTGTGTTTAAGTAACGTAAGTTACTGCTCAGTGGACGGGTGGTGATTTTTCTTTCTGCTACCGTATCGACTGTGGGTATGCCTTCTTTGTATTATATTTAAATGTACAGTATTCAATGGTTGGACTTTTTTCTTGTTTGTCCTTTGTCCTTACATTTTACAACGGAGCTAGTTTTGCTGAGTTAAATATTTCGACGTAAAGTCACCTACAATAAGATTCATAAAACACTTCAAACACATTACTTTTTTTATGTCACAATATTACAAGAATATCATGCAAAAACTTAAAAAACACAGTTTTTTTTTATGTATTTCCATAATATATTGTCACCATTTTGGATATTTTGTTATGTTATGTCCGATTGTATTAAGATAGCTATAGTAATTACCTACTTGCGCACTTTAACCCATTCACCACACTGGTTAAAAAAGAGTAGTTATAATTATAAAGTAAGGGGTGGTCAGAGGCATGAAGATCATTTTGTGCTCGCCCATATTTTGCAAGTATTATTATTTCAAACGCGATTACTATCTTACTAAGTTAGGTACTAACAACCGATTTCCTCATTTCACGATGTTTTCCTTCACCTATCTATGTATTTATTTACACAGCCGGTAATTGTCCTCTGCTGGGTAATGGCCTCTTCTCCATCCCCACTCCTGGCGTTCTGCTGCTATCCTGCCCTCACAATATCGTCTGACCATCGGGCAGATGGCCGCCGAAAATTTCTTGGCCACCATTCGGCCATACGGTAATTGCTTTAGTCCTTCACCGTTTAGTATTAATTCGCCAAATAGTGCGTCACTAGAGGCGACAGGAATTCCGAGCGGGCCGCGTTGTCGGCTCGCTCCCGCCATCTGGATGATAGGGATGTACACCGATAATGTATCGATGAATATATCGATGATATCTCTGTTGACTGTTTATGTCCCTAGTAATTATCGTAGATAGAGAACACTGGTGGTCTTAATAATATAATAAGCTTTATTTCAGACTACATTAAATGAGTACAAAAAAACACATTTCGGTCCATATAAAATATGGTCCAAAAATAGACATTTCGGTCCATCCATATCTATATAAATGGTAGTAGTTCCACCTTCTGAGGTGGAACTCAGTCTGATATCTCCATTGGCTGCTTACGTCGCTAGTAATTATCGAAGATCGAGAGCACCTTCTGAGGTTGCGGGTTCAAAACCAGTCGTGCACTGGCTTTTTCAATTTGAAAAATGTATGCGCGCTGTACTAACACTCTCAAACAAATCGGGAGGAAACATACGGCTTAGTCAGCTCCGCACGTATTGACCATATCTTTCCTGTGGACAAGGCTGACTAAGCTGAAAGGATGGTATAGGTGCTGGGCAAGCCCACTTAATGTAAATTCTACCCGGGAGTAAATAAATAAATTAACATAAAAATTTGGTGCATAATCTTCAAAGATCGATAAACTTCTAATCATTGAATTAATTAATCAAAATAACTTTCAAACATATTCTAAGATTTGAACAAGGCTGTATCGACTGCAGCGCCCATCACTATAAAAAGCGCGGTAACATAGCCTCTCTCTTTCTAACACTCAATACTATTCATCCCTCTCGCTCACACCGACTACCTTATTTAAATAGAGTTTACAAATTTGAGTCTTATAAATATAGAAATAAGGTTTAGATTTCGAATTTGATTTAAAAAAAAGGTTTTAAGGCAGGGTATGCAGTGCCCTCTGGAGGAAGGCAGTTGATTTAAAAATACCTGTGCCGGAAATATGGTCTAAATTTTAATAGCCTTGACCCATCATTTGATTGGAATCCGGGGCCTCCCTTATTCATATTATGCTAATAAGTTTTTCTTTAGAACTTTAATACAAATAGAACAATTTTATTAATTGAAATATTTATCTATAGGTTTTTCATGTAAGTAATATATGCAAAATAATTAGACTATTATTTCTTTTTATTTCAAATTGTTTAAGAAAATATTCTTACTTTCTGGCACTAACTACCTATTACTTGAGTTGGGACGCCATCACGTCGGGAAAATAACAAGGTATTTTCATGCGATAAAAAACCCGTTCTATAATCCGAATTATGAATTCTGACTGCGAGAGTTTAAAAAATACTACTATCTACGCACTAAAAGAGCCTTTGAGGCACACTTGAAATCCTTTCACCACACTGGTTCGAAAGAAATATATCGAGAGGATGACAAAGTCGTGAATTATGATTTTCAGTTACGTAAATTCTCGTTTTTTGTGTTGGGTCTGAAAGAGTAGGAAAGAAGTTTTTTTTATTTATATTAGAAATTTTACGTTATATTAAAGTGAAACTAGGCATCGTCATAGCAATGTGGGTTCAAATTCGGATTGCATTATAAAATATTTGTTGTATGCATAATATAAAACTTATTAATGCGCCTCTACTTTTAAAACGCTCATTAAAATAGAATTTCAGATATTTTTCCGCTCCAGAAAGCTTAAAGGAAACTATTTACACCTTCAAATAAGAAGATTTCTAATTACCTACATATCTTCCACTTCAAACGGTATATTTTCAACTTTGTCTTTTTTGTGTATTTTCCCACTGTGTAGAAGGCGAATTTTGCCCAGCTGTGGGACAGTGCATAAAACGGTGCAGGAAAACATCGTGAGGAAACCCGCGGCATAGTCCGCACGTATTGACCATGTCTTTCCTGTGGACAAGGCCGACTAAGCTGAGAGGATGGAATAGGTGCCGGGCAAGCCTACTCCATCTTAATTCGTCTCGGGCACCAGCCTCCTTTTGTAAAGGTAAAAGTGACCTCCTGACGCTGTATAAATCATCTACTATAGATGATAAAAGGCGTTAGTATGGGACAGTGTTCAGCTATGGCTATTTATAATCCTACTATAGGTATTATTAATGTGAAAGTATGTAAGGATATTTGTATGTTTGTGCCTCAATCACGCCTAAACGGCTGAACGGATTTGAATGAAACTTGGAATATATATAGTACCTACATGTGCTGGATTAACATACATATTAACTAGTTTTTATCGAGCGAAGCCGCGGGCGGCAACTAGTGTTAGAATAGTTCTGACTCGAAACTAAGCGTTAATTAGCTGGCTAATATAATAATGCACATTATTATAATTTACTGTACTTTGTAGGTAAACATAACATGTACATTATAAAAACAATAACCTGATACCTTGTCCTGGCAGAGAATCGAACACACAACCTACAGCGAACCCACTGCAACTAACCAACTGAGCCATGTCAATCAGATAAGACAAAACTCGCAGACGGAAGACAATGGGATACTCCAAAACAAATGCTACTAACTCCTCGGTTTTAGAACCTTAAGTGCTAATGAGAGAGCAAACAGAGCTACTGTATGATTCAGATGCGCCTGTTGCCCTGACAGAAAGAATTCAGCCTGAGAGCTCGGGTTTAAATGCCTCCGTCTCCTATTTTAATGACTTTTCTGTAGGAATGTAGTCAGGTTCTAATAGATTTTTTAGCCTGAAAATATGTGTTATATCAGTAGGTGTACTCACATTGTATCCAGAATTTTGTCGGACATAGAGGAGCATGGATTCTGGTAAAATCAAAAAATGAGGATTCAAAAACTGACTTTTCTTTTTTTGATAATAAACGCTAAACTTCATAATATGAGTAGAGTACCTACTAAACCTATGTGGCCTTTTCATGGGACAACCCTTAAGCTAAATATATAAAATTCTTACGTTACTGTCTAACTGATAATAAATGCACACCATAGAAGCATAAAACTTGGAGGGTATACTCCTTATGATGGTGTAAAGGTGCAACCTGTGTATTTCCTAAGAAATAGTTTCATTATAAGACAACTACTAACATGGCAGAAGATTATGTATTATCACGAGGAATCGGGTATTCCTTACTAGGCCTTAGCCCAGCTGTGGGACAATCAAACTATTAGTAATACACGCCTACTTTATTAGGTTGACAATGAGTTTGTTGGTTTTCTGTCGCCAGAAAGTGGACGCGTTATAATCAGAGTCAATTCTCTCATAACCCCTAGACTGCGCACACGAACTGAGATGGACGTGAATGATAAATTCGACAGATATGGCTTACTGGGAACACTGCTGGATTTAAGGTGTAGGAGGTGAGCGAGTTGTATAAGAGAAAAGCGAGTTGTATAAGAGAACGAGTTGTACAAGAGAGCGAGTTGTATATGTGGAGAGCGAGCGGTATAAGAGGAAAGCGAGTTGTATAAGAGAGCAATTTGTATAAGATGACCTCGGTGGCGTGGCGGCCGATAATAGTACAACACCCAGACCCGGAAGAAATATTGACAAGGAATGATGTAATAAAGAAAAAAATAATATGGATAAAGGCAGGAAAATGATGATGATGATACAAACATTTCTCCCGTAACGGGAATCGAACCCGCGCCTCTTGCGTCTCGCCCGCCACGCCACAAAGGTCGAGAATAAGCTTTACTTAGTTTTATTTGTCAAAAGTACACTTTTAAAGTGCCACTCCGAATCGTTTCAATGACAGTTCGCTGCAAAGTTATAAAATACGGCAACTGTTAAGTTAGTTAGATGTCGCTACCTCTCGTATTTTAGAGTCCTTAAAACCATTGTCTTAATAAAAATACTTACAAAGCACGATACAACATCCTGAGGCATTTTGTGGGCAAACGTGGTACATAAGAGTAGGTTGGACGTGTTGGAGAGACGTGGGATGATTTCCCAAAAACCGACCAAGAGCGAGTTGCACTTGTGCGCTGAGGATTCACCATCAAATATGTCTAAAAACGCTAGATCCTTTTAAGTTTTAGGGGTGATTGCCAAGATAGTTTTTAATATCTTCAATTCGTCTTGAATCGTAATCGGATAAAAAGTAGCCTATTTATGTTATACCAGGTCACGAATTATGTACCTACATTCAGGGTTTCATTCGAATCCATTCAGCCGTTACTATGGGCACAAGTTACCTAACAAATTCTGGAAAGGCAAAGTAGAAATAAACCGACCATAAGTAACTTTTGGACACGGACCCCTAAACTGAATTTTGAATGCCTTGATGGTCTTTTTTGATTGCCGGCATGACTGCGTTCTTCAATAACCATGGTTTGAGACAAATGTTTCTCCTAAAACAAGATACCTAATGTCCAATAAGGGACATGAACATATCATAATTTTAAATCCTACTAATATTATAAACGCGAAAGTTTGTATGTAAGGATGTTTGTTACTCTTTCACACCTAAATGGCTTAACGGATTTGAATGAAACTTGGAATATACATAATACATGTACTGGATTAACATATAGGTTATTTTTTATCCGTATACCATGCGAGCAAAGCCGCGGGTGGCAGCTAGTCTTGAATAAAGTCAAATAAATAAAATGCGTTTATTTCAGACCAATGATCCATATTGTTTTAGTAGCAACTTACAACCTAAATTAGTACCTAAACCTACTTACAAATAACATTATATTGAGACGCTAAGCGCGTGATTGACCTGAGCACTGCCAGCCAGTACCTCATGTTGGCCGAGCACAGATCCTCAACAACAACGGTTAAAAGGCGGTTGGCACCACCACATAACTGGCGAACCAGAAACGCCGTTCTTTTCCTCATGATCGCAAAGAAGTCATAAGTGCGTGCCTCTGAAAAACATCCCCGATGATCTAAAGAACTGCGGCCTCAACAGTATTCTGAAACCGTTGTTGTATTGGATTCGTACAAAACTGAAGAACATCTATTTTATTACATATATGAAGATTTGTCTTAGCCCGTAATCATTTTTACTTAATGTACTTTTTTCTACATAATAAGAAGTAAAAGTTTTATAAAACTCAAACTGTTAATCACCTATTGTTGTTGTGCTTTTTGGGCATAGTTGGCATTTCACACTCAAAAATATACAAAAAATCACTATGATGACTATACTATTCGAAAAATATCAAAAAATCCACCATGTATTTATAGCATTATGTATTTAGTATAACCACCTGTTGCTTTAATACAAATTAGAATGATTACTTTGACTAATACATTTTTGTTATTTTCAGGTAAGATGGCGATTATGATCTAAGGTAAAAACGGTAAAATTCTAGTTAAAAATGCCATGAGATTATAAAAAAATGTCTCATTGTTATTCTACGGGAGTCTGTGACTCAGCTTTGTGAGTTTTTTTGTCTCAAATCTTAGAACAAAATGTATTCTGTATAAACATTTTAATCTTCTGCCTTATGATAAAAGTGTATTTTTATTGTGATGAGGTGAGTTTTATATATTTATTATTATATTATTTTAGAGACATTATACCTAGATCCATTATATTAATATTACTATGATCTGAAATTTCACATCAAATTTTATAGCATTTTGAACGTAACTTTGAAAGATCGGAATCGTACCCTACACCTATCACAGTCACTACGCCACAAAGGCCAAAGAAACATTCGATCCACAACATTGAAGGAATTTTTAGAATGCCGCGACTATTTGATCCTGCGTTTTCTAGATTTTACTGGCATTCCTATTTGACCCCACTTAGAGATTTCAGTGTTGGGAATAAAAAAGATCGATATCGATGAAATTAATACATACATACATATGATCACGGCTGTATCCCTAATGGGGTGGGCAGTCACAAGTAAAAAGATTTAGTCCTAAGATGGATATGGTGAACCATGGTGACCTATCAGCTAGCACCTATCAGCCCATCGCCCATATAGGTGGTCCATCATGTCCGAGAGGATATTATCCCTTAGTCGACTTTTACGACATACTCGGGGAGAGAAGCAGCTGGACGCATTCTATGCCTTTTCTTTGCTTTACAGAGAAGAAATTAATACCTACCATGACTAAGTATTTCATTTCTTAATTACCTCTTAAACAATGGACAAGTTCGTATTAAAAATAGTATTACGCGAGTGAAATTACGGGGATCAACAAGTTTAACATAATAACAATAAGACAACATAAATGTGGCAGACTTCGGAAGGTAGCAGGACCAGTTGAATCCTCATCTAGAAGACCGACTTTACCTCAAGAAAGATAAATAATAAAAAATAAATAACACCCAACAGTCACATACATAGTCCTGACCCCACACTAGGATTCCCTGTGTCGTGGATATCAGAAACTACGAGTACCATGGTACCACAACATCTGGGTGTTGTGGTTATTCCCGGAAGGAATATTTGCAGAACATGCAAACATTTCTTCGGCAGCGGGAAACGAAGCCGCGCCTCTTGCGCCTCTGCCGAGCAATCGCCCGCCATGCCACCAAGGCCGTCAAATCGATCTAAATGGAAAAAGGGGAGGCTATTTTTTTTAACTTGTTTTGTTCTCCTTAGCCCAGCATCGGAACTAACTTGACATACCCTATCAATAACTAAAAGGAATTTACGTTTACATTTAAATAATTACACTTATAGAAATAGTTCTGATGACTGTTAATCGAGGCTTTGATAATTTCGCGGCTCATTTGCAAAGAATAGGCATTAAACCTTTATATACGACTTTAATAAAAGCAAGTCTTTTAAACCAGTATTTTTATTGAGTAGAGTCGGAATGAAACTTGCTGCATTTTTAAGTTAATAATGTGAACAATTTTAGGTATTCTCCATGCCTTCTGGCTGAGCTCTTAAATCGATTTCTTTATTGTATTGCTTCAAAGTACGTATTTAGAAGGCTTTGGTGAATGTGGCCAGGTGTAAATGTTTGATAATAATCGTATCGGAAGAATATCTTATAATAATATTTTTTATAACTTAATTTAGATTGAAAAATACTTATATTTTTTTAACATTAACCTCATTTATGGAAACACACACTTGGAATACTCGCAAGGTCTTTTTAAATCTAAATAAAAGTATATAAATAAAAATCTATAATATATAAACTCTTACGTTACTGACAGTCCTAGAAGAATGAAAAGTTGAGGGTGTATTATGGTCTTACTTATGATGTAGGAGTGTACTAAGAAAGCAATTCTCGAAGCGGGAAGATGAAGGCTGTATGAAAAAAAAACGCAGACAAAGTCGCGAAGTATTCCACTGGTATTACACAATTTGAATATATAAGTAAAGTCAATGAAATGTAAAAATTACATTTAAATAGCCATTAACTAATAAACTATGAAAGTTATCGATAAAATCGATAAAAGCTTACCTGATCGCAATATCGATAGATGCCATAATAAGCGCCGACCCACGTCAGAAAAAAAACGGTTTCTTTCTTTTTCTCTCCCCGATGAGTTTATCTCAATGGTACTTACTCAAGCATGATTATCCACGCGATTCACGACCTTATGCAAACGGAATAAGGCTTCGGAGTGATTCATTGTAACTTTATCCATTAGTGGGCAATATTCATTCCACAATTCAAGCAAGCTAGCCATAAAAATTGTGAAATTAAATTTTATTAATGTTGAAAATATAAAACATGACTTCGCCAGCGGCTTCGACTGTGGTAGTCGGCTATGGTATTTTTACTACTTACATAACTTTTAAAATTAAACAAAAATTTAATCGCGCATCGATAGCGCGTTCTTATTTTTTTTAGTAGCGACATCTAGTTTGAAAATTGGTAAACTTCTAAGTTGTGTTATATTTTCATTTGTAAAATAATAGATGTATGTGATGACAACGCCTATACGTATTTTAACCCATTATGCATAACAATGTAGTTGAGTGTTAGCACAACAAAGAACGAAAAGTATCCATCTCATGGATATATGGGACCATTTGTGTAAACAAGATTTTATTAGCCCTTCCATTGATAGACACTCCTTCACAACCAGTATAAGAAGAACTCTAGATTCAGTTCACGACACCACAAAAAATACCCTTCAAAGGTCAAGTTGAGGTGGGCCCTAATGCAACACTGTCTAATACACCGAAACCAGCACAAAAAATGAATTCATAAACGTTTACCGAATAGCAATTTCGGCTCGTGTGTTTGTTTGTTTGTTCGTTGCTGTTGAAGTGTTAATATGAGTCTTAGCACGTTTTAAAATATGAATTATTGAATAGACGGTGAACTAAAAAGTGACATATATGGAATGCCATATCTACATACCTAATAGGGATTGCGTGGACTTGTTTCGGAATTTTCGGGAGCACAATCTATATACACTAAAAATATTGCTCTATTTACGCCACAACTTGAGTCAGTTAATCAAGTATATTACATTTCTTTTGGGAATCTTCATTTTTGAATGCTATTTATTTAAACTCCGGTCATAATAGATAGCATTGATAAAAATAAATAGTTTCCAAAACAAAGGCCTTTTATCATCTATAGTAGATGGTTTATACAGCGCCAGGCGGCAACTTTTACCTTCAGTAACGGGACGCTGTAGTGCCCGGGACGAATTAAGATGGAGTAGGCTTGCCCAGCACCTATTCCATTCTCTCAGCTTAGTCGGCCTTGTCTATAGGAAAGAAATGGTCAGTACATGCGAAGCTGAATAAACCGCGGGTATAAAATTTATGTGTGCTGTAATCAATACTCTCAAACGGTGAAGGAAAACATCGTAAAGAAACCCGCGGCTTAGTTAGCTCCGCACGTATTGACCATGTCTTTCCTGTGGACAAGGCCGACTAAGTTGAGAGGATGGAATAGGTCCTATTCCTCCCAAGAGCACGGTTTTGTGTGGCTTCACTTTTGTTGTTCGCGGCGCGGCGTTTTTTCTTTTTATTTGGTCTGAGATTTAGATATACAGAATTAGATGTATTTTGTTTAGATTTTCGCAACAAAATGTAGCATAAGTGTGAATATTCAACAGTTTTGGACCGTTTACGTAGGTGTCGCATACAATTAACCTTTTACACGCGATTTTTTGAACTCATCTATCAAACTCTGTTCGGTATCGAATTTCCGAATGGGCTATGAATATAAAATGAGTGCTGATGGCTGTGTCATTATTTTTTATTGTTATTCGCTTGTCGGTATAACTTTTTGTGGAAATTGATTCTTACTCGCAATAGAAATATTTGATTTGTAAATTAATGGCACTGATTGTCTTTTAAATTTGATTATTCACTTAATAATTCTGATTGAAAATTAACGACCGTTTGTATATTTATGTGTGTAGGTGTGTTTTGCCAAATACATTATGGTGGTTTAGTTGAGCTAATTTTAAAATACCTATTATACTAGTTTAAGAATATTATGCGTGCTGGTTGGGTGATGTCGATTTTGGGCACGCCCTCGATATAAACTACAATAAGCTTAATTTGACGTACCGGCGACGCCTTTTTTTATTTATGAGATTTTATTGCTCAACTTCATTTTAAATTCAATATTAGACCTACTTTTAGTTAGATAGTTAAAACTTTGGAAGTAAATAATGTTTTCACCAATATTTTTTAATGTACAAGTATGAATTCTTTTTTGGAAACTTCTTTGCTGGACTGGGAGTAAAGAAACAACATAGAATACGTCCAGCAGCTTTTCTCCCCGAGCATGTCGTAAAAGTTGGCTAAGGGATAGTATCTTCATTATGGACTATCTATATGGGCGATGGTCCGATCACCTGTCACCATGATTCACCATAATCATTTTGGGACTTTCAATCAGGAGTGGCTGCAAGTTTTCTTATGATTACTTGTGGCTCTGCCCAACCCATTAAGGGTACGGACGTGATAATAATGTATTTTTTTATGGGTTCTTCTTCTTTCGTATTGTCATTACAACCAGTGATCGAAGACACTTTGACCAATAAGTGGATACTCCATTGGCATCGCTACGACATTACCTGAGCAGGACATGAGACATAAAAAGAGTTGCTGGAAACAATATAACTACATTTTACTAAATTCATAGAATAGAATGTAGTTTACGATTCATAATCTTAAATTGTCCTATAATATGGTTTACCGTGGATTCGTAAATTTTAAACCTAGATTATGTAAATTGGATGCCAATATACTTTATTACACCTAATATTTTTAGTATGTGAGCATTCCAAGCAGGTGATGATCATCGATAGATTATAATGTATTTATAGCTAACGAGCTCTACCATCATTTAGCTGTAAGACTATTATATTACTTAATAAAATAAAACCTAGTAATATACAAGAGGAAAGCACCAAAAAACTTAGGGCAAAAAATGGCAAAAAAGATTGATATCACATTTTAGTTTGGAGATGTCCTCTGTCTTGCTCATTATCTATAACATCTTGAGTTAATTATGTACCATTACGTCAAATAAATCGATAAAAAAAATCGACTTCATCGACAAAACAAAACGCAACAAACAACACTATCGATTACAATTAAAAGCCGACGAGAATCATAAAAATAAAATGATCACATCGAAATGCCGGCTGATACCATTTGCCTATTTAAGTTCAGGCATAATTGTACCGCCTTTTAAACTCCGTGTTTTCACAAAACCGGTACAGGACAGAGAAATTTTGTTAGACAATTTTCAACCTTAAATTAACGGAATAAATGTCATCTGTATCGTCTCCGCTTTATTACAGTCGTAATATGACAGTTATCGCATCTTATAAGACCAAAGCTTAGCGTCGAGTCGGCTTTATCCTGGGAGGCATCCGCTTATCCCGTTTTGCGACCAGCCTGTGTCACTTTTAAACAACTTTCAATGTAAAATGTGCTTTTTTGCACTGTTTTTAGGTCGAATATTGAAACTTGTTTAATAGGTACATATATTTAAAATGAAAATGTTATCTTTTTTTGACAACTACTGTCATATTGAATTAACTATTTATATTTGTATCTGATTTATACTTCATTATTTAATAAAAAATATTTATATTAACGCCAGTGAAACTATTGTTTTATACTATTATTGCTTCTGTGTCTGTTCGTATATAGTAATTGCTAATCTTGGTTTTTTCACCGTAACCTGACACTATGAGACTCGGCTTAAAAGGGAAACTCAGTAATGCGTTCACGGCGTCGCTCCGTATCATGTCAAAGAAGTGTCGGTGCATTTTTTATCGATAAGTTTTTATCGACTGCGCGCAACACTAGTTCATTTTGATTGGTGTTAGTTGTTAAACGAGTGATGAAGGATGTTTAGTGTTTTTATTCACTTAGTAGGTTGAACTATTCAAGTTTTCGCGACTTCGTTTACAATTTTTTTATGTAGCTTCTTTGAGTTTTTTTTCCAGAAATCTTTTTATCCGACTTTAAAGAAGGACTAAGAGGTTCATTATGGGGCTGTACCTTTTCTATTCTTTTAAAAAAATTCAAAATATTTTAAAAGTTATTTTTGTACGTTAGTAAGTCAGTAAATGCAAGTTTTTTGTGAATAAATAATTGAAATGAGGGTACTTTGTAAGTCATACGTATAGCGAGGTGTAATGTGGGTGTATTCAAAGCAGATATGTCTTTTACATGCAAAGAAATTATGTATCTCCACGCCATGAACATTATCTTGTTTGACTGTGCATGTGCGTGTGTGTGTGTATGTGTGAGAGAGCACTAGTGGTCTAGTGGTAGCGGATCCGCCGTGTCAAAAACATCTCGTATGAAAAACATGACATGGTGTCAACTGCATGAAAGGCGGACTTATTCTTTCACCACACTGGTTCGAAAAAACAAGTGATACAACTAGTAGAATACATTTTCTTAACCCTTTGCATGTCGGTCTTCAATAAGCTCTTCACCCACTATTCCTTTCCAAAACAAAATTGTCACCAGCCCCGTTACTCTCGTTAAAAGAAAAGCGAAAGAGACATACAAACTTTTGACAGGATTTTTTTTGGGTTCTATACCCAATGGGTGCCAACAGGACCCTATTGCCAAGCCTCCGCTGTCCGTCTGTTCGTCCATCAGCGGTCTGAATCTCATGAACCGTCATAGGTAGATAGTTACAATTTTCACAGAATATGTTCTATGCAAGAAACATTTATGTATATTGTACGAAGGTACGGAACCCTTCGTGTGCGAATTCGACTCGCACTTGACGGGTTTTTTTATTCTAGAATAGTGACGGTCCGATTATGAAACAAGTAGCTTGAGGCCCTAAATACATTTTGCAATGATTTTCCTTACAATTTCTCATTCTTTTAGTTAGATTATGAATTCATGCAGGCAGGACCTGTTCTTCCAAGGTTACTGGCGGTTAACATTAGGCGAGTCACACATGTGAAAAAATACCGCGCGGTAACGCGGGGCCGCTTGGTACTACGCCTGTCATTTTCTATGGCGGCGCCGTCAAGTGTACTGAATCATTGTGTTTAATTCTTATTATTGGTAGGGGAGCAAAGTTCTTCGCTGACGTCCCGCTGTGGGTTGTATTTTGCATTATTCCTCTGCTATCTCCCAGCCAGCCCAACCCCTTGAAGTACCGGAGAAGGACTTCGGGATGTTGGCAGCAGTGTTCCAGTATCTTCGATGTGGTTGAAGATGCCGGGTACTTCTCGATGACTGTCTGCAATCCCGAATGATACATGTTCCACAGTTTCTTCCTCTTTGAAGCATTCGCGACAGAGCGCGAGAGAGAGTCTGTAACTCCTATTTTGAATAGATAGTGATTTGGCTCACAATAACCTGTGATGATGCCCACCATTGTCCGAAAGTCTTCACGTCTCATTCTCAGTAAGAATGGTGTATATCATGCGACGCAAAATCGCGCGGGTTGTCGAATTATCTCAGTCTCTCGCCCACCGCGCGTCTGTCGCGTAACCGCACGGTTCGGCGGTGGTGTATGTAAAACATATTAGCGCAACATTGTAGCATGAATAGAATCAATTTAGGCTGCTATTTGCGGCGTGTGCAATCCTAGCGTTATTCTGAGATGGTTTTGCGGTTGGATTAGTTCGTATGTGCACAGACAGAGCGGTGACCGTAAGGTACCCTTCTTCATCGAAGTGTGAGACAGGAAACATGAGAGGAATCAAACCAGGAAGCATATTAATACATAAAAATGGATAAGAAGAAGAAATTCAAAAATGATAAGAACTTATGGATTTAATGATATGGATCTATAATCTGAAATAAATGAGTTAATAATAATAATAAAAAATCCGGTCATGTGAGAGTCCAATTCGTACACGAAGGGTTCCATCGTACATTAATAAATGTTTCTTCTATGGGGCCTCCTATTAGAAGTTGCGATAAGAAACAACTAAAAGATTGATTTGGCATTGAATAAGAAAATGTAATAATGAGAGCTCTGGTGGTCTAGTGGTAGCGACCCCGCCTTCCTTCGTGAGTTCAAATTCGGTCATGCATCAATGATTTATTCATTCTTATCTTTACTCAGAAGAGGAGATTTATTTGAAACATGTTACCAGGAAGTCGGGAATAAAGTATAGAAATCAAACTTTTTCCTAGCTCGCATGAGAGATTGGTCAGGGAGATGATGATGATGTTCTTCTACCTGTAGAAATACCTCTTCACCCTTCTAAGAAATGAAACAAAGAGCAGTTAAACTTGAACATCTGCATTAGAAAACTTTATTTGCGGTCTACCATCCGACTTAATTATAACTTAGCTACAACAATGTGTGTTTATTAACTAAGCCATTTAGAGAAAAATATATCTTAAATTATTCAATGAGGATATTTTATATCACTTGGTTACTTTCGTTACTAAGTAAAATGAATAAAGTACGCCTCAAAGTAGCTCGTTTTATTAACACACTGGAACTTCTTGGATTCTACGTCATGCCGGTCTCACGATGTTCTCCTTTACCGTTTGAGACTACATTATAATTTTGTAACAGAAAATGGACTGTACAACGATTCGAACCCGCGACAGTCGTTTGGTACTTAAAAAACTTTCGATAAATTATGCATGCCCATTTTTGACACGTCTATTAAATCTGGTGTCATGTCAAAAATGAGCGTAACATAAAAATAACAAAAAATAATAATATCCTTTTGTATTTATTTACCTTGAATTTCTGATGGGGGCTTCTAACTTCTCTGCTGGACTGGTAGTAAAGAAAAAACATAGAATGCGTCCAGCTGCTTCTCCCCCCGAGCATGTCGTAAAAGTCGACTAGGGGATAGTATCCTCTCCAAAATGATAAGATACAATAAGCAAGTATTCCCAAGGAGGGTTGACGTCAGGCAGGCGGCCGGTCATAAAACACCTTAGCTAAAACTCTTACCCACATAGAGTGGGATAAGGGCAGGAAGATGATGCTGATGATGATGACCTGATGGGGGCTAAAATCGTGAGATTATTTTACGTACCGGTAAATACCAAAACATCTAACTAATTACTCCCCACATAGTATCGCATTCCACACTAGAGCAACAAAGTAACGGTTTCAGAACGGGGCCTGTTTCATAAAACTGGCAAGCTAACCTTACAATTTGCTTTTAATATATTATTTAAATACTTTTACACATTCTTTATGCTATGCTTTTTAAAAACCATTCAATTTAATCGATTTTTTTTAAGGATTTTATCAGATCTTATCTTTATTCAATGTGAGGTTTCTTTAAGTATCTTAATCTTAGTTTCTACTAGTTTCCGTTGTACAATCGTTTACCTAGTGAAAAAAAAAATACCCTTAATCAAAACCGAAAACAAACCCATACATCAACGTACCTACTTAAAACATTGTTGTACATTAACATATCTTCTTTTTTATGTCAGTTTAATGATAGTAACTGGGTATCAATTCTTGAAAATCGCCAAGTGATTAAAAGTTACCAAAATAGTCCTTTTCCGCTGTTTTTTTTATTTTGAAAGTCATTTGGTAACTTGAAAATTAAAAATAAATAAATTTTGGAATCACCAAATGACTTTGAAAAAAAAAACAATGTAAAATGGGCCATTTTGGTGGTCTTAAATCACTCGGTGATTTTCGAGAATTGATATCCTGGCTACGTAATTAGTTTATTTTGTTAAAATGTCTTCTAACAGATACAGGACCCGAATCCCAATAAACGCGAGTTGAGAGATTTAAGACGAAATGGTACCTATCTCCCAGCATTGATCTCAAAGGCAATACATACGAATGCAAAACGAAACTGCAAGCAAAAACAGCTTTTATTACAATAAAATAAGGTTTGATAGTTTCTGCAAGAGGTTGGGGAAGTTTGTACGTATTTGAATATTTACCACGCTTGTTAGAACAACAGAAATTGAGTAAGACTGATCGGAGTGTTATTTTAGAATTTAGTATTTCATTGCATTTATAAGGATCGTTTTTAAACAAACGGACGTAGTAAAGCAGACATAACGGTTTATACAACGTATCCACAAAATATCATGAGTCAAGTGTATGAAAAGATTGTTGAGGCGTATTTTAATCCCTTCACCGCACTGGTTCGAAAGAACCAATGGCACATGCAGTAGTAATTAACAAAATAACAAAAAAAAATGTGTATAAATTCAGAATCGAGTCCTATTTCACACATTTTTGACTAAAGTACTTTTTTGGCATGAGCTACATCCGTAATAATCCGTAAAATGCAATAGTAATTCTGTCTGTCTGTTACATTTTCACACCTAAATCACAGAATATAAGACGATAAAATATAGTATGGAGATAAATTTTGCATTCTGGAAAATGATTTTTTACCTAGATTTTCGCGTCGCTGGCAACAGCTGTAATACAAATTAATAAAAATAAAATAATTTTGGTAAATTTGAGCTTTTTTCTCTATCGATGTTTACCACACTTACCACTATTTGACGGCTGTTATAAATAAATAAATATTTGTGGACATTTGACACAGCGCCATCTAGCCCCAAACTAAGCATAGCTTGTAATATGGACACCAGGAAATACATCAGACCCGGAAGGAATATTTGCAGAACAGACAAACATTTCTCCCGTATCGGGAATCGAACCCGCACCTCATTGTTCATTACTTGCATTTGTGCATTCAATTTTATCACTGGCGTATTGACATAGGGTAGTTTAGGCCGTGAGACAATTTGACCATTACACGTTATGTCGATTGCACATTTTGCCATTGTCGTAATCATTGAGGTCGCGAGAACATTATGACCATGGCATATTGTACATTTTGACGATGGAGCGTATTAACCCAAGTACAATTAGACTTCTACTCATTGTAGTACCGCCGCCCTCTTGCATCTCAGCCGGGCACTCGCCCGCCACGCCCCCCCGAGGTCGTCAACCATCGCGATGGTCCCTATTTGTTAATAGGGACCATCGCGATGGTTGATGGACATTGTTATGTCGGATATACTTTTATACCAATTTTTACCGGAGATGCGCCGATTCCTTCAGTACCCACATTGTTGCGGGGACAAAGTTATAACCACCGACAATATTTATGCAATTTAAAGTCCTACCTATTTCTAATAATTCCTGTTTCTTTTCTCCTGTGTTCTATGACGAGTCATAGCTTGTGCACTTAATATAAGTACCTACTTATTTAGTTATTTTGTTAATGTGTCTCATTCTATGATAATAAAGATATTCTATTCTATTTTATTAACGAAAACCTGACGAAGTAATCATGATTTTCAATAAAACAAAATATTGTATACCATATAATTCTTTAGGTCCTATTTATGTAAAAAAGTGAATATTGGTAAAAATGCATATCCGACATTGTTAATAGGGACCATCGATCGTTATATGACGGTTACCGATTCCAAGAAGTTCTAAGTTTTACAGACTTGCTGATTGAGAGACCAGGAGATCGAGAAGGCTATGTTTCTCACGATACAAGTACCTCCTATTGGTAGACTATCTATATTATTATATACAGCTAGCTTTTGCCAGCGGCTTCTTCCGCGAATAAAGTAGCCAGTGTTATATATCTGGTCACGATCTATATCCATTGATTCATTCATTGCTTTAGTTAAGGAGATATTGAAACGAACGATTACTTTTTATTTTATTACTAGTGAGTATAACTTCTCTGCTGGAATGGGAGTAAAGAAATAACATAGAATGCGTCCAGCTGCATCTCTCCCTGAGCATGTCGTAAAAGTCGACTAAGGGATAGTATCCTCCAACATGATGAGATACAATAAGCAAGTATTCCCAAGGAGGGTTGACGTCAGGCAGGCGGCCGGTCATAAAACATCTTAGCCAAAACTCTTACACCATGATCCAAAGATTATGCTGTGCCGACCCCACATAGAGTGGGATAAGGGCAGGAAGACGATGATTTATTACTAGTGAGTGAAGTGGGCCGCTTGTGCACAAGGCTGGCGCAGGACCATGTTGATGACACCAGCAAAGGGAAGTCTTCGTCCAGCAGTGGGCAATGCAATGATAATGATGATGACTGACGACCTCGATGGCGTGGCGGGCTCGGCTGAGACGCAAGAGGGGCGGGTTCGATTCCCGCTACGGGAGAAATGTTTGTATGTTCTCCAAATATTTCTTCCGGGTCTGGGTGTTGTATATGTATATTACGAAAAATGTAGGTATGTTATACCAGTACTCTCAAACGGTGAAGAAAAACATCGCGACGAAACATGTTGACGGCATGTTGGATAACCGTATCGAAAATTCGAAAATGTGTGTCAAGCGCACGAAAAGAGCTGTGTCAAATGTACACATATATTTATTTATAGTAATGAACGGTCCGTCGTTCGTTAGCGAATACTGCAACCAGGCATAAGAGAGAAGGAAGTGTAGAGTTAAATATAACATTTAATTAGTTACAGAATTCTATTCACTTTTGCAGTATATTCTAATCTTGGAACAGTATCATGATTTAAATTTGGAAAATCTACTCGCTATAGGGAATGTAAGAGATCTCTTGTACAGATTCCTGAGGCTTTAGGGGTCTGGTGAGAGGCCATGAAACAGGAGTTTAAGATGACCAACATAATATGAAATTTGTTGTATGTATGTATGTATGTTCGTATGAGCTAGTGGCTAACTCTAGTGACGGAGTTTTAGGACGTCTAAAGGCCTCCGTCATGGCTTGACGACTTAAAAGCCGGGACCGACTGTTTAACGTGCCCTCCGAAGCACGGAAGCGCTCGGCTCGTAATGCCACTTGCAGTCACCCATCCCGATTTGTGACCGTGCATATCGTTGCTTAACTTTAACGATCAATCGAGAACGCCTAAGCAAGCTACGCCACGTAGCTTAGCATTAAATTAAATACGTTACGTAATTTCTTGTAGAAAAAGCGTTGATGCGTTGTGCGATCATTAAAAACATAATTTGGAAAATACTAATGCAAACACAAAGGCTTCGTTCGTGCACTTGACATTATGTTAGGTTCTATGATATGCCGGTTTTCTCACGATGTTTTCCTTCAACGTTTAATACTATGTACGTATAGCACAATTTTTTTCTATAACAAAAGTCCATTGCTGCATGACACGTCCACAAATAATAACAACAAATAATAAAAAAAAATTACATAAATGTTTCTTGTATAGAACCCTCCAGCCCCTCGTATATGAAACATAATTATATGTATTTTTATTTATTATATTTTTACATATAGGGTAAGGTAAGCCTTCTCCTTCTTCTTCAAGGTATGCCAGTCTAGCCAAGCTGGTTTAAGTTGGCTACCATTCAGATGTGCCAAATGTTGAGAAACACAATAATTGACAGTTCCAAGCACATGTAATAATTATAAAATATTTAGTAAATTTGTAAATAATAATTAGTAAATTTTTCAAATTTAGATAATCTGCCTACTTAACAGTCCTTCTCCTTCTCGAATCTCAATAATATCTCGGAGAGTAACTTATACATTAATTCGCAGTTAACAAGAAAGGGGCGAGCGCTATGGGAAAATGAAATATGAGGACTGTACTTACAGTCAGTGAGGGATTTTATGGGAAAACTAGCTTCTAGATCCAGTTAGTATATCTTTGTAAGCTTTGAAATCAAGCTGTATATTATATATAGCTTTATATTGAAGACTTCAGTGGCGGGGTGGGCGAGACTGTTTAAAAAAAACGGTTAAGTGCGAGTCGAATTTGCACACGAAGGGTTCCGTACCATCGTACATGTACATAGATGTTTTTGGTATACCACCTATATAGGTTCCCTATTAAGCAAAAACGCAAAATCAAACACTTCTATATGATACATACATTTTATATTATCACGCCCGTATCCCTAACGGGGTGGGCAAAACCACAAGTAATCATAAGAAAACTTGCAGCCACTCCTTATCCAAGACTCCCAAGATGGATATGATGAACCATGGTGACAGGTGATCAGCCCATCGCCCATATAGGTCCATCAAGTTGGAGAGGATACTCTTCTATTATAAGAACCCCTTAATTTTTAATTTTATTAGGACTTTGTTATGTGGAGGGATTAAATTGATGCCTAATTGAAGGACTGGCTTAGTGGCCCAGAACAGGGAGAACTGAAGAAAAGAAATGGATGCCTTTTCCCTGCAGCAGGTCACAAAGGGCTCCTAATAAAATTAAATAAACTATTTAAGGTCTTGATTTTCTGCTAGATCTTTATAACTGTTGCCGGAACTTTGAGATCCGATCACTGCTGATTTCCATAATAGCAGGCAGGTCACATTCCGTTCTTTGACAAACTTTTGACCACTTGTGAGTTTTTTTTTGTCTTTTGTAGTTATTGAATGGGTAAATAATGTGGACGGAGACCTTAATTGGAATATAACTTTGACTTTTTTTGTCGTCTATAATAGGTATACTGTTTTATTTTTCATAACTACTTTTTATTCCTTTAAGAGGAAACTTTTCATTGGCATTAAGCAACCATGTACCTACTTATCTCAATTGGCTATAATTTGTCTATACTGTTTGTACCAAGCTAGTATGTTTCCAAAAATAAATCTATTTTTTTTTCATGTTCTTGGATTTAAAACTATAATTACATTGAAAACTTTAAGGTTTATACCTGATATAATGACAGTATTAACCTTAGAATTTGAGTCTTAAAACAGTACGGTTTTCGCTTCCGCTTATAAACCCGCTGCCCCCATGGCCTACCTAACGGGGCGCCTTCGATTTATGACGTCGCGGTGGCCAGCGGCGACGACTGCTAATTGGTGCGTGTTCGAGGCTCGTCGCTTTGCACACGCACACAACCTTCAATATTTGCAGTATCAGTGAAAGGTAGAATTATTTAAGCCTGCTCTACACTCGCGAAATAACGCGAATTCAAGCCGCGATTCGTGATATGAACACGCGAAAAATGTAATCCTATAGGCATTCTCGTGCAGCTTCATATTAAAGAGACAAGAAGCGACGCGACACGATTCAACTTTTAAATTTCCGTCAAATCGTAAACTAATTTAAACAATAATAGGCCAAGTATTACTATTTGATATTTTCGAAACGCATCGCGTCTTGTCGCGTCCCAGTGGTTATCGCTCACCTAAGGTAATGATTAACGTTAGCTATATACGTGCAGATCACGGTGAAGGAAAACATCGTGAGGAAACCCGCGCCTTAGTCAGCTCCGCACGTATTGACCATGTCTTTCCTGTGGGCAAGGCCGACTAAGCTGAGAGGATGGAATAGGTGCTGGGCAAGCCTACTCCATCTTAATTCGTCCCGGGCACTACAGCGTCCCGTCTGTGAAGGTAAAGTTGCCTCCTGACGCTGTATTAATCATCTACTATAGATGGTAAAAGGCCTTAGTTATTAGCTATACACGTGCAGATCAAACTACGAATTCACGCCGTAACTGTAATTATTTTTTATGGAAGCGGGGGCAAACTGGGAAGCGGCTCAATTGATGGTAAGTGATCACCGCCGCCCACGGACACCTGCAAAATCAGAGAAGCTGCAAGTGCGTTGCCGGCCTTTTATTAATAGGATCGGTAAAGATCATTTTAAATCTCTAAAAGTATGAACTCTACATGACAAAAAATTACCTGCCAGCCACATTCGCGTAGTTTCGTTCAGAACGAAGCGCGAATCCAGTGTTGCCATATATGGAGATTTATCTGTACCTATACAGATTTCATCACGATTCAGTCTTCCATTGACCTTTTATCTGTTGATAAAAGTAATGCCTTACAGAGAGGGGAATTTCCGAAACATGTAATTTGTCAATGAAAGAATGAATCGACTAAATTAATTGTTTGTCGACTACGTTTTGTGCAAAGTTGTGTTGTTTATTGTTCTCATACAGATTCGATAGGTGAAGATTTTTAGACTTTTCGATTCAGATTTATCGAATTAGAATGTGGCAACACTGCGCGTATCCTTTGTCGTGAAACACAGTGCCGACACTTCGTGGTACGCTCCGAAGTGCGAAAGCATTTACCCTCGCGTATCATGGCCTTCGCGGGCTTTTGCGGTGTGCGAGTGTAGAGCAGGCTTTATACAAATACCTACTTGGAAATATTGTAGTAGATACTAACAAGAGATGAATATATTGTATAAATCTCAATTATTTATTTCAATAAGAATTCACAGATTTGTAATGTAACGTTTTGGAAATGGGCCGACGAGCATGTATGAAGAGTGAATGAAGCGAAAGAAGTATGTCAGGATCGTAGGAAATGACCCGTGATCTCTGCCTACCCCTATGGGAAACAGGGATGATATTGTATGTATGTAGATTTGTAATTTTGTGGCATCTTAGTCCTGATCCCACACTAGGAATTCTTTTGTCATTGATATCAGAAACTATCTGAGAAAATCTTTTGACTTATAATCTTTATATTATCAATAAATGACTATTATGACTATTATTATGACTATTATGACTACGAGTACAGTAGTGCCACAAGTATTGTTTAGCTTATAACATATTTTACTTCTATAACAAAGTCCGAAAGGACAATTTTGTCAGTTAATAAAAAAACTCTAGGATATTGTTTAAAAAACTTTTTACTAAATATCTGGTTAAGTATATAGAAGACAAAAATGCTTGGAACTGAGTAATGCACCAACTCGTTTTATAAACATGATTGTAAAGGGATAATTTTCCTAAAAATAGCCAAGCGTGGTTTCTTGGCTGTATCCTTCACGCTTGGTCGCGTTACAAACAGGCGTAAATTCAACGTAGACTTAATTTAAGACGATTTAAAGTGATCTCTACCTTTCATATTTAATAAGTATATCGAGTTTGAGTTAAACAATTACTTATGCAGGGGTAAATAAACGTCATCCTAAAACCATGGTCTTCCTCTGGTCACCCATCTTACCCATCATAATGAACGTTGCTTACTAGGCGCAGCCAATCAGTGGTACTTTTTACCCGCAAGATATAAAGACGTTACGACGAATAAGGTTTAAATGGCTGCGATTACGTCCTTAAAGAAATAGAAGTGCTGACTTAATGATTGTGAAACTATTTCTGATTATGTACTAGACTGGTACTAGATTGGTTATTTAAATGAGTCAAATTGAACTTCTTTTTAGTTCTAGAATGTAGACTTCGAAATTTGCATCAGTCGAATCATTTTTTTATTCGACTGCACATTGGAATAATGAAGCGCTCATGGCGTAGCTTGCTTAGGCGTTCTTAATTGATCGTTAAAGTTAAGCAACGATATGCGCGGTCACAATTAGGATGGGTGACCGCAAGTGGCATTACGAGCTGAGCGCTTCCGTGCTTCGGAGGGCACGTTAAACAGTCGGTCCCGGCTTTTAAGTCGTTAAGCCATGACGGAGGCCTTAAGGCGGTCTAAAAACTCCGTCACTAGAGTTGGCCACTAGCTCATACGAACATACATACATTGGAATAATAACATATAGACACTTTTTGTATGGGTGTACTAAATGTGAGTACAAACATAAATGTCTCTTTAAACGTAACTTCTTCAGTCACGATTGAAAAAAAAAAATAGTAATTTAACAACGAACACAACCAAATACAATACATCATTTATCGCTTAACAGTTAAATTTCAGTTAAAATAACCATATAAATAAAACAAACACAAAAATTAACCATGAAAGGAAACACAATCAATGTTTGACAGATAACTCATAAATCATATTCAGAAACCTTTTGAAATGTAATTGTGCGTTTGACCGCCTTTTTATGGTACATGACTTCAATTTATGTTTGTACCTTCACGCCCCGTGACTTTGTTGCCGTTGAGATTTTTCACACAAGCTACATCTTCCCGCTGCGTCCTTCAGGAGTTGAGATTCGGGAATCCCTTTGCATTTATCCATATATTTTGCATTTATAGTACCTATCCAAACCGAGTTTCAAGCCAATCGTACGGGCCCTCTTTAAAAAGTTCCAATACAAACTTTGACAAACCATTTCACCACTTTGACACCCCATTTCACCCTTTTGACACCCCAATTCACCTCTTTTTAAGGGTTGCTTTGAAAAACCTGAAACACGTATTCATTTATTTTGCATTTATAGTATCTAAACCGAGTTTCAAGCCAATCGCACGGTCCCCTTTAAAAAGTTCCAATACAAACTTTGACAATCCATTTCACCACTTTGACACCCCATTTCAACCCTTTGACACCCCAATTCACCCCTTTTTAAGGGTTGCTTTGAAAAACCTGAAACACGTATTCATTTATTTTGCATTTACAGTATCTGAACAGAATTTAAAGCAAATCGCACCACACCTTAAAAAGTTGTACATGAATTTCGAAAAAGCTAAATTCCAAGTTTCAGATTCCTAGCTTCAGTGGTTTCTACTTGGTGGTACCTTTTAAGAAGTATATCCTAATTAAGTTTCATTCTTCTAGTACGTTTATGCTGTTCGTTGATTATCAGCCGGTCAGTCAAGTAACAGTTTTATATTTAGATGTATTTTTTCGGCGCGCATTTGAGAAAGTTCATTAATATGTAAACATTTTGGGTTACATTGTTGCAACTAATTAGTTTTTATTCAAGTTCAAGTACCCATTGTTTTGTTATGTTGAACATGAAACATGAACGGAAAGTGAGGCGAGGCTTATACTAAAGTGGCGGTGATGTGGCGAAGACGTGTTATTGTAAGACGACGAGTACTTTATTTCTCTGAGTTGTGTAAAATCTACATACATACAGATTATCACACCCGTACTATCCTTAATGGGGTGCGCAGAGCCACAAGCAAATATAAGAAATCTTGCACCCACTTCTGATTTAAAATCCCAAGATGGATATGGTGAATAACATCATCATCATCTTCCTGCCCTTATCCCATTTTATGTGGGGTTGGCACAGCATGATCCTTGGATCACGCTGTAAAAGTTTTGGCTAAGGTGTTTTATGACCGGCCGCCTGCCTGACGTCAACCCTCCTTGGGAATACTTGCTTATTGTATCTCATCATGTTGGAGAGGATACTATCCCCTAGTCGACTTTTTTATATTTAATCAGCTTATGTTATGTGATTGGATTGATGTATAATGGTAACTCAAATAAATAAATAAAATCATGGTGACAGGTGATCAGCGTATCGCCCATATAGGTGGTTCATCATTTCGAAGAGAATATTATCCCTTACCTAGTTGACTTTCACGACATGCTCGGGGAGAGAAGCAGCTGGACGCATTCTATGCTTTTTCTTTACTTCCAGTCTAGCAGAGAAGTAGGTGTAAAATCAAATTTACGAATTACGGGTACATCATACAAATCTATGGCTAACTGCTACATAGTTTATTTAGGTATTTTCTTTTGAAGGTTACTCTGTCTCTAATTTCCCTACTTCTTATAAACTAGCTAAGGCCTTTTACCATTATAGTAGATGATTTATACAGCGTCAGGAGGCAACTTTTACCTTCACTAACGGGACGCTGTAGTGCCCGGGACAAATTAAAATGGAGTAGGCTTGTTTCTTACAACAAACTTGCAAACTATTTGACGGAATTCAGCGCTCAACAGACAGTTAGAAAGTATTTTTCTAAATAGCTATGACAAGTACCTAACCGTCAAAGTAACTTTCAGTTAAAACCTCAGTTAAGATTTACTATGTAACGGGACAGAAAGACCTACGAGTTAAGAGGCATTGTTAGAAGGGCGACAAAAATAAACTTCGGTTAGCAAGGCTTATGACTTCCTCCTCTACACAGAAGGTTTTTAAATATCTGTAGTTGTAAAAAAACGGTCGTAGATACTACACAGGTCATCATATTAATGAAGCACTCGTGGCGTAGCTTGCTTAGACGTTCTTGATTGATCATTGAAGTTAAGCAACGTTGTGCGCGGTCACAATTGGGATGTGTGAGTGCAGGTGGCATTATTATCACATCACATTTACATGATACGATACGATATTTAGTGTTTTATACAAACGATTAAGCCAATAAAAAAGCGGTCAAGTGCGAATTGAATTAGCATACGAAGGGTTCCGTACCATCGTACATGTACTTAAATGTGCCCGTTTTATTTTTTATTTTGTTTTTATTTTTTGTTGCTTGTTATAGCGGCAATAGAAATACACACTGAAAATTTCAACTCCTACCTTAATAGGTAAACCGTAATCGGTTCATGAGATACAGCTCGCTGACAGACGGACGAAAGGACGGATAGACAGACAGACGGACGGACAGCGGAGGTGTAGTAATAAGTTCCCGTTGGCACCCTTCGGGTACAGAACCCCAATAAAAATAATAATGCATTCAAAGAAAACACAAAAAGGATTACTTCGAAACGTCAATGATACGTAACATGGATCTTGAGCGCTGGGCGAAAGAGTAAGTGATGGTTTGCACGAGTTAGAAAGACAGGCCAGCGCTCAATATTCATAATCTTACTTATAATATAAATGCGAAAGTTTGTGAGTTTGGATGTATTGATGATTTTTCCTCAATCACGCCGTAACGTCTGAACGGATTTGGCTGAAACTTGAAATATAAATAACTAGCTGCCGCCCGCGGCTTCGCTCGCGTGGTATCCGGATAAAAAATAGCCTATATGTTAATCCAGTACATATATTATGTATATTCCAAGTTTCATTCAAATCCGTTCAGCCGTTTAGGCGTGATTGAGGCACAAACATCCAAACATCCAAACTCACAAACTTTCGCATTTATAAAATAAGTAAGATAAATAAATAATAAATAAATAACACCCAACAGTCACGTACATAGTCCTGACCCCACACTAGGATTCCCTGTGTCGTGGGTATCAGAAACTACGAGTACCATGGTACCACAACACCCAGACACGGAAGAAATATTTGCAGAACATGCAAACATTTCTTCCGCAGCGGGAATCGAACCCGCGCCTCTTGCGTCTCCGCCGGGCAATCGCCCGCTACGCCACCGAGGCCGTCAAATTATATTTATATATTCTATCAGCCATCTGGTGTCCATAGTACAAGCTTTGCTTAGTTTGGGGCTAGATGGCGCTGTGCGAAATGTCCACAAATATTTATTATTTACTGCCGCCCGTAATGTGAATAATATGACGGTCATTGGTTTTAAGCCACGAAGGTTAGTTTGATGATCATATTCTATTCAAAACAAAATGTTAACTTAATACTTTTGCTGGTTATGTGCTAGCTTTTTAATGCTCGGCCATAACATAAGCGAAGGACTCTATTTGTAACTTTCTTGCCTAGGAATGTATTATTGACTGGTACAATAATTATTTTACATATACATACATATTATCGCGCCCATGTCCCTAATGGGGTGGGCAGAGCCACAAGTAACCATAAGAAAACTTGAAGCCACTATTGATTCGAAGTGTCCCAGATGGACATGGTGAACTGATTAACCCATTATAGATGGTTCATCATGTTGGAGAAGATACTATCCCTTAGTCGACTTTTACGATATGCTCGGGGAGAGAAGCAGCTGGACGCATTCTATGTTTTTTCTTTACTTTCAGTCCAGCAGGGAAGTAATGTATACCTGTATTTCTCTATTTATATGTACTCGTACCTATATGAGAAAAAGCTTGTGTGGCACTGCAGACCCCATTAGGGATACGGGCGTGATAATATGTATGTATGAGAAAAAAAAATCAAAAAATTTACTTAAACAATGATGTTCGATTGATATGCGCTATCAGTAGGTACTCGAAAAGTTTGCAAGTTATTTGTCAATTGCACGAAAGAAGATTATTTGTTGCGGACTTTAATCATTAGACCATACATTAGTAAGTACTAGGACCGAACGGGCCATAAAATTCTGTGCAGCCTCTAAACATACCGCCAATTACACGGATTTACGAAAAATAAGGGCCGACATACATAAACCAATTGGCAGTACAATGCCGGATCAACATTCCAAGTGCAAATCAAACGCGAAGTGTCGACCATCATCACCCTGTATGGCAAGTGCAACAGGTCTGTGCCACTGTTACTACTAATGTGAATATCAATACTACTACTAGTGTCAATACTACTACTAGTGTCAAATACTAAAATAAACTACTACTGAAGCGTTCGTGGCGTAACTCGCTTAGACGTTCTTGATTGATCGTTGAAGTTAAGCAACGTTGTGCGCGTTCAAAATTTGGATGGGTGACTGCAAGTGGCATTAAGGCCTTTAGGCGGTTTAAAAACTCCGTCACAAGAGTTGGCCTTACGAAATTACTTGCTTTTTTTAGTGTCAATATTACCACTTGTGTGAATAATTTTGAAGAGAAAGGTAATTTTATTGAATAGCACATATGGATAGCTATAATACAAATACATATACAAATATATTTATTTGGAACAGAAAACAAATTAAAACTAAAACAAATTATTTCGAATCAGTGTGGTGAAAAGCTAAGGGTGCCTCAAACGGGTTCCTGCACTTGGCGCATGATTTCAAACTTTTAGGTCTTAGGCAATTTTCGTTGACAGAAATGTCGGTTTCCTCACGATGTTTTCCTGACTGTTTAAGAGTACTTTAGTGGTACTACTACATTTACACCTGTTCGTAGCGCGACCAAGCGTGGAAGAAACAGGCAAGAAACCTCGTCTATAATTTTGGAAGACGGGTTTACTACAACTGAAGCACAGCTTAGAGAAAAAAGTTACACAAGCCCCAGTGGAAATTCAGTCCAGAACTATCATCAAATCTGTGTCTTGTTAGTTCACCCAACCGCTGTATAATTCAAAACGCAGCTAGTTAAAGTCGACAGATTTATACCGACTGGACACGAGGACAGTGCGAACCGACGTGTAGGGGAAATTAGTACCGCTACGGCCCTCGGTTGTGTTGGAATAGGGACCCCGACGTTCTATCCGGAGGTTGCAGGTTCGAAAACTTAAGACAGATTTTTTGTTTAAAAAAAAATATCATCACCGCTAATATTGTTGAGCCGTGTTGGTTTGGTACTATCGATCGGAAGTTGCGGGTTTAAATATTTATCTTTAATTAACATTGGTGCACGGTTGAATTCGAACCCACGTTCATTTACCGTTGGTACCTTTCGTTTATTTTGAACATCACTGAACGAAAATTGAAATTTGTGCGTGAGGTTGATCACCGCATTTGTATTGTTATCATCTCTCATAAAAATCTTTCAAAAGCTCCTTTAGGGTCGGCGACCACTATAGGCACAGTATTCCAAGGGATCCTTAGGCATGCTGAGGCGTGCCGATAATGGGCGTCGGACCTTACGGGTCAATAACCTGTTACTAAATAAATACTAGTTCCAACGTTATCCACATTTATCAAAAGAAAGCAATCTTCAATGAAAAGATGTCAATATTTGACGCAGGGGCATATTTCATCCATCTTTATTATAAAAGCTCAGTGACCATATCAAACAATAGTTGTAGATTACAAATACACGTGTATAATACTAATCTTATGCTTTCCAAAACAAAAACATCAGAACTCCAAGTAATTTTCGAATAAAAATGCCATAGACACGATAAATAATGGACAATAAACAAAACGAACTCATCGGTGGTCGCGCGGCGTGTTCTCTACAGCTCCGAATATTATAATTACATTACATCATCGTAAAGTTGTAAATACCGTTAGATTATAATCTATATCGCAAGATTGTAAACTGTTGAAAGATTGTGAACCATAACATACTGCTTTAAATTTGCGACACACTCGCTCTGCTCGCTCGCCTCGTGCGTAGTTTTTTACTAACTAACCTAACCTAACCTTCTGATTTCGATCTAAGCAGATGTTCGACAGATTACAATCTCGCGAAATTATAATCTAACGATATTTACAATTCTATAGTGACACATACACTGCATATTATCACGCCCGTGTTCCTAATGGGGTGGGCAAAGCCACAAGTAATCATAACGAAACTTGCAGCTACTCCTGATTGAATGTCACAAGATGGATATAGTGAACCATGGTGACAGGTTCACCATATCCATTGCGTATCATAATTATAAATTAACACAAAAGTAATGATACTCGTTACAGACCAAGATAATATCTCAAATTAAGTTTAATTAAAGTTAAGAAGTTCCTAAAATAAAGTGTTTTTTATTTTATACTAAAATATCAATCTATTTTCTTAGGCATCACTTGATGACATGTTCCGGGTTTGAACCCGTGACCCAGATCAGAAGGCAGAGTTCACCACTAGACTACCAGAGCTCCCCAGTTATTCCAAATTGACCTGCTGGCAAAAGGCAAGGTAGCTACTTGATCTGCGCTGATTTTTGACAGTTCCTTTTAGGCTTTTCGGAGTGAAATAAATAAGCGGAGCACTTGGGAGCGAGTCGTCGCAAACGCGCCTACGCTTTAACGGTTTCCGAATTTCGTAACTAGTTTAATTCGTGCCTCAATGATTATAATGTGACTGTCGATGCGCTTCAATGGGGCTAATTGAAATTTATTTACATTTTTGAATATTTTCTTGTAATTATCAACAGATTTTGTTTACCTACTTGGACTACTATCTTGCGTTTTTGTGAACACTTATGGTCTAGTGATAGTGATCTTAAGGTCGTTGCTTCAAATCCGGCCATGCACTAATGGGTTTTTCCAAGACACTTCTTTCTTCAGGCGCTTTTCAGAGCTGCCATTTTAACCAGGTCCTTAACCCAAAGATTTTCTTCACCGTTTGAGAATATAACGCTCATTTTTATTATGAACAGAAAAATCCATTCGTGCACGACCGGGCTTGAACCCACGACTAGGATTGCAAAGGACTGCTACTAGACCACCAGTGATCAATAGACGCTGAGTGAGACTGGACTATGAAAATGAAAATAAAGACAATAGAAGAGGTCGTTAGGGATGGTGGACAATAACGAAAGTAGGGAGTATTAAAACAAATAGGCAGTTACATAAGGAATATTGCATGTTCAGATTCCACCATATCCTTTAACTTTTATTAGAGCGTGGTCGTGACACACGGACAAACACTTTTAAATATGTTATAGAATATTTGCGACACGGTTCTGTTATTTCTCTGCTGGACGGAGAGTAAAGAAAAAACATAGAATGCGTCCAGCTGCTTCTCTCCCCGAGCATGTCGTAAAAGTCGAGTAAGGGATAGTATCCTCCAACATGATGAGATACAATAAGCAAGTATTCCCAAGGAGGGTTGACGTCAGGCAGGCGGCTGGTCATAAAACACTTTAGCCAAGACTCTTACTTTCTTACCACATAGCGTGGGATAAGGGCAGGAAGATGATGATGATGGTTTCGAACTGAAAAATACAGTGCGCGCCGGATTTGAACCCACGACCTTAGGTTAAGAAAGAAAGAAGGCGGGGCCGCTACCATTAGTCCACCAGTGCTCTCTACAATGTCACTAACGCCGCGTCATTGAACGCTACGCTGGAATAACGTTCCATATAGTTACATACATAAAATCACGCCTGTTTCCCATAGGGGTAGGCAGAGATCACGGATCGCCATTTGCTACGATCCTGACATACTTCTTTTGCTTCCTTCACTCTCATTACATTCCTCATGCATGCTCGTCGGTTTAGGGTACTTTTGAGCTGGTCCTTTTCCAGAACGTCGCTGATTTGATCCAGGTACGTGCCCGAGGTCTTCCTTTTCCAACGGTACCATTCACACTCGCCTCATACACCTGTTTCGTTAATCTTCTTTCATTCATCCTCTCTACATGACCGAACCATCTTAACATACCTTTCTCAATCCTCATCACTACATCTTCTTTCACTCTTTTTTTTTTTGAAAAAAAATCCATATAATTATATGAACCATAACGTCAATGACGTCACTGACCCATCCCAAGTCCAGTGTGAGTGCGGAGCACCTATACAAAATATGCTACACTTGCTTTCCTGCCCTCTGTGCCCAACAACCTGCACCCGAGAGCACTTTCTCGAGGCCCCTGATAGGGCCATAGAGGTGGCTACATATTTTGATAAATTTATTTAGTTTTATTATATTAATTTGAGTTTGAGCTCGTTGACACGATGAATAAATGAATGAATGACGTCACTAACGCAGCTTCACTGATGGTAGTGACGCTTAAAATATACCTTTAGCTTGCTCTCTGTGCGATCATTTCACGGGCCGTGGATGAACACATTCCTTTCAATTCAAAAGGTCCTTCTTCTCACACTCTTCAGATAATCCTCAGATCGAGAAACACTGAAATCGCGATACACGTTTATGTAGGATGTACAGTCAGCAGCAAAAATGAAGTTGTCAAACAAAGTTGTAAACCCATTATGTTGTTTCAGTTTGTTTTTATGTTTTACCTACTATGTGTTTAAAATTTTGATGTTTTCCTTCTCTATATATTATTGTGTATAATTATATATTTTAAATTTTAACTTTATTTTAGTTATTTAACAAATTACGGGAGAAATGTTTGCATATCCTGCTGAGTGCTATTTATTTATTTTAGGTTTTTCAACACCATAGGCTTAAACTAAGGACTATCATTAATTTTAACTCAATGCATTCAGTAGTCAGCATTACGAGCTGAGCGCTTCCGTGCTTTGGAAGGCACGTTAAATTGTCGATCCCGGCTTTTATGTCGTCAAGTCATGACGGAGGTCTTCGGGCGGCCTAAAACTCCGTCACAAGAGTTGGCGCCTGGCTCATACGAACTTAATTATCGCTTCAAATGTCGCTATAACGGTAGCAGGCAAAACAAATATAATGCAAGGTATTTGAGAGAACATTCCGTCACAAAAGGAGGTTAGTACGTGAAGTCATCATCATCATTTCCCTGCCCTTATCCCACTTTATGTGGGGTCGGCACAACATGTATTCCTCTTCCATTTCCCCCTGTCAGAAGCAGGTGCGGTCGCAGCCTGAAATTTGGGAGGCGGTCACTAATAATAGAATATGACTAGTAAATCAGATTTTATTGCAAAATACACAATTTTATTGCACACATTATAAAACAAATGGAAGCCTTCTATTTTTATAGGCATCGCGGCTAGACAGAAAATTGTTTTTTTTTTTTTATATTTTGTCAGTTTGTAGAAGATTTTTCAATTTGACGTATGATTTTTGGGGGGGGGGGGGTCATGTCCTCTGTGACCCCCTCCTTCGGACCGCGCCTGGTCAGAAGTCATCTCATTGTTTTCTCTTTTCTTACTCATATCATCTTAGTGCGTGAAGTACTTGTAAAAAAACATTTCAGAATTCTTCAGTCGGAAACTTCTGTAGGCGACTGTACCAGCTTGCAATTGTCGATACAGGTACACAGAACATACAATGGTTGTCGTTTAGAGGACAAAATCTTGTTATTCGGACGCCTACGGCCTTATTTTACATCGACCCGGCGATGCGCTCTTTATAACGATAGAAAGCCTGTACAGTTTACCTAGGTAAACCAAGTCAGGCAACTCCGTTGAATGCGAAAAGTTATTTTGTATGGAACACAATCATGATGCCGAAATCGTTTCCTGTCGTTCTTTCGAACAGCAAACGCGTAGGGAGGCGTCTGAGTTAAGTGGTTTAACTATCAGGGAATTTAAAATTCCGGTTTTTAGCCTTTTATCAATGAGCATTTAGTGAAGAGTGAATTGTAACTTTGTAACATATCTATATTACATAATCATCGTCGCGTTAGTTCGTATTTCAGAGGCTAGACGAAAATTTGCCGAGGTGCACAATATTTGCACAATAATATAATATACTGTG
Organism: Scotopteryx bipunctaria; assembly: GCA_949320045.1. Taxonomy (NCBI): domain Eukaryota; kingdom Metazoa; phylum Arthropoda; class Insecta; order Lepidoptera; family Geometridae; genus Scotopteryx; species Scotopteryx bipunctaria. Next base: position 1,721,725 of record OX439450.1, on the reverse strand, counting down.
AAGATCTACATTTTAAGTGTGAAAATTTGAAAAATAAAAATTGAACCGTATAATAATGTACTACCCGCGACTTCATACGCGTGTAGTACATTATTTTGTTTTATCAGCGCACGCCAAAAACTATTTTGGGTTTTCTACCTTGGCTTACTATATTGCAATTTTCTTACGGATCCCTAACTTTTTTTAAATATATTATAGCCTATACTGGTCCCTGATAATGTAGCTTTCTATTGGTGAAAGAATTTTTGAAATCGGTCCAGTAGTTTCGGAGCTTATTCGTTACAAAAAATCTTTCTTCTTTATAATATTAGTATGATAAGCATTCAATTCTATAATAGCAGAGGTCTACATTCAGTGCGCTATTCGCGCACTATTTCACAGTTTATCGCGAGTGGTTGTATGCGCACACATGTACTGCCATCTCGACATGCTTGTTCACTCAAATGGTTTATTTTATCTAACTCGGGACGACTGAACCCTATTTTGTTTTTAATCTACATGCACTTATTTGTTTTGGAATGAATTCAATTGTAGATTTATTTAACGCATTTTGAAAATAATTACGTTTTAAATACTTTTTGAGAGCACTGGTGGTCTAGTAGGTAAGGTCGTGGGTTCAAATCCGGTCGTTTACCAATGGAATTTTCTGTGCGAAAACAAACTATTATTTTCATACAAACTTTATCTTCCAGCAACGTCCTCTAGAGTTGAATTTCGTATACAATCTCGCGAGATATATTGTAATCTGAGGGTATTTACAATTTTACGGTGACATAAAATATATTTAAGATGATATAATTTTTTGGGATTTATCAAGATTTTACCTTTTCACATCATTTAAATGTATAAATATTACAATAGAAACATAAACTATGTTTCCTTCTGACCGTCCAAAATATGTGCATATTAAAACCCTACCTAAGTGAAAGCCTTCCTTATACAGGCTAGGTCGCATAGGGTCGTTTGAGGTGTCAAAACATAACCAGTGTAACTTGAGCTCCGGTTTATTAAACTTTATGAGGTGAAAATGGGTAGTGAGAGGTCAGGTTATGTTCTGGCGCATGGTAGAAGTGTCCTTTAAATGTGACCAGGATATAGACAAAGTGAAGGGATTAAGGATACACAAAAAAATGCGACTTTCAAATTAATTTAAAAAATAAAAAATTGTGAGACATACTTACATATCTGTCTAGAGTACGAAAAAAGGCTTTTTATGTTCAATTTTTTTTTAAATTAATTAGCTTAGGCATAACTTATTCCAGCTCAAGTACTAAGTATATTTCAAGATGTTCCCATAGTACAGTAGTACAACAAATATTGTGCGCTTCGGCAATTTTCGTCTAGCTTCTGATGCTATGGTAATATAAAGATGTAACAATAATTATGTAGGCGCTTATTTTATAAAGGTTGGTTCAGTTATTATTAAATTGACAATTAGTTGCATATTCGGCCAAATTCAGTTTTCATACAAAGCAAGAAGTTTGTGGTACTGTACAAGCTTTGCTTAGTTTGGGGCTAGATCGTGTTGTTTGAAAAGTCCTCAATTATTTATTTATACATTTGAACCCCCGCTCGTCGGTCGCTTCTTAACTCCACACATGTCCTCTAAAATTATGTAAATACAAACACACTCTTGTCACTGGTCGATGATGCCTCCACTTTATACCGTTCTGTTTTATTTTATTTTATTTCAAACAGGCTATTTTGATACGCGCTGGTAGCATTCCCAATTTGAACCAGTAAATTTGTTCTCTGATGACACATTCTTTCCGACTTTTTCTATTTATTTTACTTTACCGTAATGCGTGACGTATGTTTTTAATGTTAAAAAGAAATCCTTTTGCACCTGTGGACTATTAAAAGATGCGTTCCTTCTTGGATTTCTAAAGATATGTCAGTCAAAACGTTTTTCTACTGATGATTTGTATGGAAAACCTGATTTGAATTTTTATCAGGCGTATTTTGTTTGACAGAGGTTGTAAGTTGTGATATGGCTACATTATCGCGAATTTGTCACTCTATGCGAGAAGTTCGCCGCAACCCGATCGATGTTTGACGACCTCAGTGGCGTGGCGGGCGAGTGCTCGGCTGAGACGCAGGAGGTGCGGGTTCGATTTCCACTACGGGAGAAATGTTTGTGATAAAATATTTGCAGAACATCTGCAAATATTTCATCCGAGTCTGGGTATGTTAGTATTATAAGTATGTATTTACAAAAAAAAAAGTACCTATAAAAGTGTTCTATCAGCCATCTGGTGTCCATAGTACAAGTTTTACTTAGTTTGGGGCTAGATGGCGCTGTGTGAAATGTCCACAAATATTTATTTATTTATTCTATCAGCCATCTGGTTTCCATAGTACAAGCTTTGCTTAGTTTAAGGCTAGATGGTGCTGTGTAAAAAAAAATGAGGCCCAGCGTTATAATGTTATTCAAATCTTATAGAAATCATCAAACAAACTATAAAATTAAAAACAATAGTCTTGCTCAAGATAATTTGTGACATGATACTCCTCTCATTAGGTAAATATTTTACATAATTAAGAAACTTAATATCCTTGCCGGCTATCGGTTTCCAGTAGTTTTATTCGGTATTACACTTACACGGTAGCACCTCATATCTCGATCTGTCAGTGAGTCTCATAAAAAAATCAATTTATAGAGAGAAGTGTGGTCTAGACTAGGAGATAAGGATTATTAGGAAACAGTAATGATTGTTTTAGAGTTCCTTATCCTACTAATATTATAAATGTGAAGGTGTGTGGATGTGACGATGTATGTTTGTGCCTCAATCACACCGTAACGGCTGAACGGATTGGAATGAAACTTGGAATATACTTAGTATGTGTGCTGGAATAACATATAGGCTACTTTTTGTCCGGATACCACGCGAGCGAAGTAGGCAAGACTTAGTGTTTTATGATTATTATTATTGCAGTTCAGACAGATAGAAGGATTTTGTGTTGGATACATTATCCAAAACAAGTAGTTTTTCTATAATAACTTTCAGGAGTTTAAATAAAATTTATTAAAAATAACTGGAAATCTCCCTGAAGGACTCTGTATGGGTTGAAACTTGTTTTTTTTTTTATATAAAAATATAAAATCTTTTTTTTCAGTTTTTTATTTTGTACGGAACCCAGCAACAGGTTACCCTTTCGTTTTAAATGTTGCAAGTAGCGGTGTCAATGACATTAACTGATGGAAATGATGACAGTTTTTGTTTTGAAATTAATTAATTTTATGCAAACGACTGCCGGGAATGCCTCGGTCAAATGGATGGTGGAGTTCATATTTGGATATTTCTTTTTGTCTATGGCGTGGTTTGTGACGATTCAAAGACATGAGGTAGGCTCTGAGTTATCTATAGACCTCTATAGAGTAAGATTTTTACAAATCAAAGAAATATATACTCGTACTTCTCTGCTCAATTGGGAGTAAAAAAGCATAGAATGCGTCCAGCTGCTTCTCCCCCTGAGCATGTCGTAAAAGTCGACGAAAGGACAGTATCCTCTCCAACTTGATGGACCATCTATATGGGCGATGGGCTGATCACCTGTCACCATGGTTCACCATATCCATCTTAGGACTTTGAATCAGAAGCGACTGCAAGTTTTCTTATGTTTGTGGCTCTAAAACAGTAAAGTTACCCTAGAATTCAAATTAGAGGCATATAAAGTTAGCAATATAATTTGCACAAATTTATGCAGATTTGGAAGTAATAAAGATGTCGTCGCAACTTTAAATAGGCGATTTTTGGAATCCATAATGAAGCTACCACTTTTTTTGTTGAATTTTCAACTTTAGGTGTGGGAAATACATAATTGTTATGGATTATGTCTTAAAAATATGTCATATATCCAAAAACAAACATAACTTAACAATCTATAAAAGATGACTAGTGAAGATTTATGAAAGCAGGTAGTCTAGAGGTAGTGACCCCGCCTTTGATCCTAAGGTCGTGGGTTCAAATCCGGTCGATGTTTGGATTGGATGGATTTGGACCAATGGATTTTTCTGTTCGGAAAATTGATGTGCGAAAACTTAAAAAGGTTAGAAAATATGTGTCAAGAGCACGAAAGGAGCCTTTGAGGCGCACTTTAAATCCTCTCACGACACTGGTTTGAAGGACCTAGTGACAAGACTAGATAGATACCTACCTGCTTATTGCCACTCTAACCTGCTTATTCTAAGAGCCATATTCTAAAGCCATTATACGAACTTACTTTTAATCACCCATCTTTTAAATAAAGCTCCCAAATGAAGCCACTATTTATTTTAATGAGCCAATAGCCATTATGGACATCATAATCACCCGCTGATGTTCCTACATCATCACTAATTACCAGGAAACTGGTGATTGGCCAATAAATACATTCGGTTCAAGCTTTTCCTATTAAAAACGGTGCCGTAAATGTTTTTGTAAAATAGCGGAGAAGCGTTTATTAATATTGATTTAAATGCTGAGTAATAACCGATTTTGATGTCGTACAAGTAAGCTTATATTGTAATGCTTAATGTTTTATGGTAGCTCTGTTTTGAGCAATTTATGACGATTTTCTGACATGTTTTTAAGCAAAATGTCGTGACTTTTTTTTAAATTGATCAAAATGGAGCAATTTATTTGCTTTCACCTGTGATTTTTAGAATATTTCAGCTTCCGTCCGCAGTTTCGCTCCCATTGTTTTCAGATAAAACGTAGACTATATAATTTCAGGTAACTAGGAGTGAATGAAGCGAAAGAAGTGTGTCAGTGATATCGAACCATACGAGAAACAGGGAAACAGACGGATTTGTATGAAACAAACCATGTACAGTCCAAGTTTAATTCAAATCCGTTTAGCCGTTACGGCCTCATTCAGGCAAAAACATTCAAACATCGTCACATTTTCACAAAGGAGATGTTTCATAGCAGGCCTGGTCTATTTACACCAAATTATCTTTGTGGAACGCCTAAATAACTCAAAAACTCGCAGCTTCTCCTGATCCCAGAAACCCAAGATGGATATGGTGAACCATGGTGACAGGTGATCAGCCCTTCGCCTATATAGATGGCCCATCATGCAGATAGAAAAATAATGAAAAATACTCATTCTCTAATTTGAATAATAAGCAACTATTTGTAGAAAAATGTTTAAAATATTGAAATGCTTTAAACATTTCGATTCTACGCAAACAAAATGGAGCCATTTTTCCTTCTTGTCAATGTCAACAGCTGTCAAAACATTTTACTACCGCCCGCTCGCCATACTGTTTTATGTTGCCCTCCGTGAGAAAGTTATTTCAGGAGTACGCATTTAATAAAGTAAAATAATAAAAAAATGCAATTGAAAAAGGTTTTACTTATATTTAGCTATGTTTATACAAGTGTACATCGATCAGGTCTACATTTGGGAAATATCTTCTTTCGCATTATTAATAGTAGGATACATTTTACAAAATGTAGTGACATTAATATTATGAATGTAACGCTATGTTACGAACTTCATACGCTCTTGTATTTTCGAGAGATCAAAGCTTTAGAACAGACAACATAAATCCGATCTAAATTCAATCAAAGTCCAACGCAATAAAGTTCGCTTTACTTTGAAAGATCCGGATTCTATGGTTAGAAAGTTCCACGATTGTTGATGAGTGCAATTAAATACCAAGCCAATTATATCATCATCAAAAACATGTATTTAGTCTACTGCAGATATTTGTAAAAGTAAAATAAAAATGTGGACTCGGCAAACTTAATATAGGTTGCCCTCCGACCAGGTGAAGTGACGGCTGTTGGCATAAACTGGATGCGTCAAGCCAAAGGTAGGGCGCCATAGCGCTCGTTGGGGGAGCCCTATGCAGCAGTTGACTCCTATAGGCTGATGATAATGATGAATAAAAATACATACATCAAGAATCAACAAAAATCATCAAGAACATCTAATAATCTAACTATTTAGATTATTAGATGTTCTTGATGATTTTTTAACATTTTAATCGACCATGGAAGCTACCTATTTCAAAAGTACATATAGTAAAAGGCATATTAAAAAGTTTATCAACGATTTTGGCGGAGTACGGAACTAAGTAAGTTCGTATGAACTAATGGCTAACTCTCGTGACGGAGATTTAGGCCGCCTTAAGGCTGTCTTAAAAGCCAAGACCGACAATTTAACGTGCCCTCCGAAGCACGGAAGCGCTCAGCTCGTAATGCCACTTGCGGTCACCCATCCCAATTGTGACCGCGCACAACATTGCTTGACTTCAACGATCAAGAACGTCTAAGCAAACTACGCCACGAGCGCTTCAATTTTATGTGCAAACTAGCAGCCGCCCGCGGCTTCGCTCACGCGGTACCCAGATAAAAAGTACCCTATGTCCCATTCCAGCACACGTAGGTACCTACTATCCTCATTATTCATTATAATATAGTGTACGCTAAACGATGACTAAAGTATTGCCATCACATACCATTTCATAATGACAAACAGTGACAGGGCTAACTTTAAGCAATGGCTAACTTTAGCGAACGAATATGAATAATGGTATGTAAGTATATTCCGTAGTTTTTGCGTGAAAGAGTAACAAACATACCTAAATCTAAAAATTAAGAAATTTCGGTGAATTTAGTAAAAATTTTGAGAGTTAAGGTCATGGGCGCCGGCAGAAATAATTTCCAGGTGGTGCAGATTTTAGTTTTCTTACAATCTTTGCCGTATATGATTGTTAATAAAAAGATGAAATTTTAGTCTGAATGTTCGAGACATTTACAAATTTCTGACTATTCATTATGAATTTATTATATAGGTACCCAGTCGTCACGGCTCACACCTATTTGTTCACGACGATCGAAATTTAAAAATTCTAAATTGGTGGGCCAGGAGTACCGGGATCGATATTAATCGATTTCCATTACTTCTCTGAACGCACTCTTTAAAGTACCGCTACTCTACACCAGATGGCACCAGCATAAATGAGATGGATGAACTTAACAGAGAAAGCGCAATACAGTTTCAATAATTCCTGTTGATCCCGAGATTCCCAAGGGGTGCAAGTGCACCCTCTGGCACCCCCTTGCCGGCGCCCATGGTTAAGGTAAACTTTTCAAAACGCAACGATAGCGCGTCAAATTTGATCAGAATTAGCAGCGACATCTAGTTTTCAGACGTAGAATTACGTCAGAACTCCATGAATAATCAAGATTAGAAACTTATTAGACCAGTAATAATTTATGCTTCCTTTCACAGGTAATTTGACATTGACAGTTCCTTTTCCATATGTTTTGTATCATCTATTACTAATCTTTGGTATCATCGCTGTCATATTATGTCAAAATAAAAGTATTCTATTTTTCATGAAAAACATGCCAAAAATAAAGAATTTGCAGGTAATTATGACATCAACTAAATGAGAAAAATCGGCTCTTTAATTTGATATAGGTTATGTGCAGTTTTAGACCAAAAATTGATTCCAGGTTTTCATCCCTTTTCACCCCTTTAGAGGTTGAATTTTGAAAAATCCCTTCTTAGTACACCCCTACGTAGCAAGGTTTACCTACACTGAAAATTTCAAGTCTCTACGTCCAGCGGTTTAGGCTATGCGTTGTCTGTCAGTCAGTCAGTCAGTCAGTCAGTCAGTCAGTCAGGACAAAGATTCTTATAATATAAGAAGATATTGACTGATTCTATTCTCTTGTTCACAGGTAAAACTATTTACTAGGACGAGAATTCTGGAGTAGTAGAACTTAGTAAGTTTAGATTAGATACTAGAATGAAACATAAGCATTTTTTTTCAGGATTGCAGCAAGGGTTCCTAAACATTATATTCCTAAATTATGCCGATGCATGACTCTGCACCCTTCTTTCGATGTTATATTTAAATTTTCAAGTTACAGTTTTCCCCCTTAAGCGAGATTTTCAAGGGGGATTTCTAGACTATTAATTTATCGGTTCCACAAACTCGCCCCTAATATGGATTCTTATTGGGGTTTTCTGGATATTTACTTTTTTAATTCCACTTATCTCCGTTATGAGAGATTTGCATTAAGGGATTTCAAGACTTTTTTTCAGATTCCACAAATACCCTCAAGGGTGTTTTTAGGGGGGATTTCTGGAACAAAACTTTTCAGAAACTGAAAAAGTTGGCCCCTTATTTACTTTAAGTTGTTTGGGATTAATTTTCTACTAAGAATTTAAACTTTAAACAGGACCCCATTTTTTTCCAATATACCATAATCCCGTAAGAGTCGACTAAGGGATAGTATCCTCTCCAACATGATGAATCTATATGGGCGATGGGCTGATCACCTGTCACCATGATTCACAATAATCCATCTTGGAACTCTTGGATCAGAAGTGGCTGCAAGTTTTCTTATAATTACTTGTGGCTCTGCCCACCCCGTTAGGGATACGGGCGTGATAATATGTATGTATGCATGTATGTATGTACCATAATCCCCCTTGTATAGTGACCGTTTACTGTATAGTTTGACTGACGGTAAAAAAGAATTTTTTTAGGTATTTTTTTACCGCCAGTCACATCATACGTAGTTTTTGAAAGGTTTTGTTCCAGAAATCCCCCCTAAAACTCACACGTTGGTAGTCTGGTCAACTTGGTGTGACTACGGATTTGTTCTAAGGTATCGCATCGCACCTTCCTTTACACAAAAGACATTTCAGGCAATCACGACGGTCCTACCTACCACAGCCTCCAAAAACGGACGCAATCGAATGCATTATTCCACTGTGATTCCACACCTATTCTCTCGATGCTAATGAGATCATACAGCGGGCTAGCTACATTGGTTCCGGGGTAGGGTTGCCACAGTATTCAAAAAAAGGCAGTTGGAATTTAATTAATTTATTATATTTCTATCTATCTAGTCGTGTCACTAGTTCTTTTGAACACAAAGGCTCCTTTTGTGCATAATATATTTTCGAACATTAGGTTGGACATGACGATTTTCTCACGATGTTTTCCTTCACCGTTTGAGAGTACTGGTACAATTTTTTTTCTTTCTTCTGGTTTTAATTTTTTTTCTAATGGACAAAATCACAAGAAACCATAAGAAAACTTGCAGCCACACCTGATTTATATTCCCAAGATGGATATGGTGAACCATGGTGACAGATAATCAGTCCATCGCTTATTATAGAGGTTCACCATGTTGGATAGGATACTATCCCTTAGTCGACTTTTACGACATGTTCGGGGAGAGAAGTATGAACAAATTAGTTACAATAAATACAATAGGTAATTTGAACAATTAATACCATCCGACTTGAAGTAACGTTCGCCAACCCTAGAACTTGATTATCGCCATCTCTTTCTAACAACTTGTAATTTGGTAGAATAGAGCGAGACAGGTATAGTGCATCTAGTTTGACAGGGTCGTGTACTGTGTTGAAATACTTACATGGGATGTGGAGTAGACTTGTATGTCGATTTGATGTACGGTCGGAGAAATAAGTTGACATTATGATTAAGTACCGTTTTAGACATTAATGTGTTAAAAATAAAAATTCCGATGATGCAGTTTTGTGGTTCTGTTTCGTAACTTGAAAAATTTGGTTTCTATTTTAAAACGCGCCTTTGTATATTACATTATCAGTGTTTTGTAGGATGAAAGGTGGTTTTTACATGTTTTTCTAGGTCCGACCTATTTGTATTTTAACTCTCATTCAAATCCGTTCAGGCGTTTTGACGTGATTATGGCACGCATAAAATATTCTCACGAAATTTTAGATTAATAATAAGGATAATATTTATAGTATAATGTTTTGTTAAAAAATAAAGAAATAAATATTTAACACAGCGCCATCTAGTCGCGAACTAAGCAAAACTTCTACTATAGGGACCAAATGACTGATAAACTAGAACATGCCCACTTTTTTGAAAATTCATACGTATTATACGTAATATTACAATACCAAAACCCAGAAGAAAATATTTGCAGAAAATTTAAATCTGCCAATAATCTCTCTATAGTCCTAAGGTTGGGCACTGGAAAATACGACTGTTTTTACTATATAATTTTCCGGTGTTACACTTTTATCATGCACATAAAAAACTGCCGCAGCGGGAATCGAACCCGTGCCTCCTGTGTCTCAGCCGAGCACTCGCCCGCCACGCCATGCCACCGAGGTCGTCATTAATTCCAAAATAACAATAATATTCAATTATCTTAATATTCCAACCGTACAATACAATGCCGAAAGTGAAACTGTCACAATATATTGTATCTAACAGCGCTATCTCGGATTGGGCGGTGGATCGATCGGATGATCGATGACGTGGACGACGTCCTTAAGGTTATCGATAGATTATGATTCGATTAGTTGTGATACAATTAAAAAAAATACTTGTGAAATACTTGGATATAAAGCTGTGTCTTCATTGGCATGTCGATGTCTTTTATAAACCAAGCTAATGTCTTGGTAATTTTACATGTGACTTGCTTGACGTTTTTACGTTCGTTTAAGCAAGATCAAACATATAGATCGTTATCATCATCACCCACCCATTAAAAGTCTATTTTGTTCGTTCAGTCCGGAACTAATATTCTAAAATTAACATTTACCCCAAAGTTTTATATTTCTTCTATTTGACTCAAATCTGTTGGTATTACTTAACTTTAATTGATTATATACTTGCTGTGTCCGCGACTTCGTACGCATTAAATATGATATTCAGAATTTATACTTGATAAAAAATCTATATGTGCAAAAAGTGCGGTCACCCATCCAAGTATTGACCGCGCCTGGCAATGCTTAACATTTGTTATCTCGGTTCCTCATATAAACTTATCCCTTGGTTCACCCTCATGATGAGTATTTAAAAAAAGGAGCCTATGTCATTTTCCGGGATGCGATCTATCTAATTGCCAAATTTCATCAAAATCTGTTTCGTAGTTTAGGCGTGAAAGGGTAACAGACAGTTACTTTCGCATTTATTTATGATATTAAATATGGATTTAAAACGAACAAAGTAAAAATAAGTAGTTACACAAATTTTGTTTGCTATTATGCTTAATAAGGAAGGATTATATAGGACAACCCACGCAAAGCTAGGGTGTTCAGTTTTGACGTCAACTAACTACGTCCAAACGTTCAACACTGAACATTTGGAAGTCACGATCCATGTGGTCACGTTTGGTTAATTGAATTGAGATTAGATATAGTAATCGAACGTTTTCATCAAAACGACAGCGAAATCCAGTTTAAACGACAAGCAACCTCTTGAACCGAAAGTAAAGAAGTATGAAAAGCATATTACATTCAAAAACCCAAAAAGAATTTCTAAAAGCATTTCTAAAGACGCTTCCCGTCTGCTTTTTATCAAGTTCACACTACACAGAACAACAGAGCAAAACAATGCCGCTAGCGACACCTGACGAAGTGAGAATGAAACTTGATACCTCGTCCTACCACCCTGCTCAAGCCAAAACCGACTCTCACGTCATAGTTATAAATCTCAATTCCCAACAAAAGCTTCTCACGCTAACTTACACAAGAACTTGAACTATACACCGTTCAAAATAAGGACCATGATTGAATGCGAATATCAGCAGTATGATTCAGTATGCACGTGATATGGTCTGCCTTTCGCCAAGTAGTTTTGTATTGAAATAATTTTATAGTTATTGCATATTAGAACGCTTGCGTTGTTGGTTCGAAAATAGATTTAAAGATAATTGATTTTGAGTCGTGTGAAATTGGAGGAGAAAGTTAAACAGTATTTTTGTTGGAACAGGATTTTTAGTCAACTTTTATATCAATCGACGACGTCGGTGGCGTGGCGGGCGAGTGCTCGGCTGAGACGCAAGAGGCGTGGGTTCGATTCCCGCTGCGGGAGGAATGTTTGCATATTCTGCAAATATTTCTCCCGGGTGTTGTGATATTATGTATTATAAGTATGTATTAACAAATAAAGGATATAAATATTCTATCAGCCATCTGTTTCCCATGGCATAACCTTTGCTTAGTTTGGGGCTAGATGGCGCTGTGTGAAATGTCCACAAATATTTATTTATTTATTTATCATAATCGTATTAACGGACCAGCCAGCTTGGTGAAAAGGTTTATAATAAGTGACAAAAAAACTCCTTCCGTTTACTTGTCACATGTCTTTGAAGTTCTATGATTGTACCAATACTATCGCACTTGCATTTCATCATCATCATCATCTGCCTGCCCTTATTCTACTCTATGTGGGGTCGGCACAGCATGATCCTTGGATCAAGCTGTAAGAGTTTTGGCTAAAGTGTTTTAAGACCGGCCGCCTGCCTGACGTCAACCCTCCTTGGGAATACTTGCCTATTGTATCTCATCATGTTGGAGGATACTATCCACACTTGCATTTATGGAACAAAAAAAAATGTTATGCATGACTGGATTAAATTTCGAACCCAGGACCATAGTATCAAAATGTAGTCATTACCACTAGACCATAGATACTCTATAAGGAAAAAACTTTGAATATAATACTGGAAAATGAACACCAAAACTGCCCCCTACAACTTAATTTTACATTCCAACTCTTGAAGCGCTCGTGGCGTAGCTTACTTAGGCGTTCTTGATTGATCGTTAAAGTTAAGCAACGATATGCGCGGTCACAAATCGGGATGGGTGACCGCAAGTGGCATTACGAGCTGAGCGCTTCCGTGCTTCGGAGGGCACGTTAAACAGTCGGTCCCGGCTTTTAAATCGTCAAGCCATGACGGAGGCCTTTAGGCAGCCTAAAAACTCCGTCACTAGAGTTGGCCACTAGCTCATACGAACATACATACATTCCAACTCTTTGGAGAACATCTAGTAGATAAATAAAAGCTACGACCTCATTGGATATCCATTTTGAATCTTAATTCGTAATGTGAGTGGCAGTAAGCCAGTGCCAAGTCCATTTGAAATTCGAACTCAATGCTACCAACAAAACAAATAAATATTTATGACAACTATTCGGCCTTGAGGCACCAACAACTTAACGTTAATTCATCAACATCTTCCTGCCCTTATCCTACTCTATGTGGGGTCGGTACAGCATGTTCTCTTCTTCCATTCCCTTCTGTCATTCATCATCTCTGAATTCACTCCTTTTTATTACCCATGTCCTCTTTCAAACAATCTATTTACATTCTTATTCATAACTTTTCTCGTAACATGACTTTTATCCCTCATGACATTCCCAAAAGTTTGTATGTTTGCGCCTCAATTACGCCGTAACTGCTGAACGGATTTGAATATAGATAGTGTGTGTGCTGGAATAACATATAGGCTACTTTTTATCCAGGTACCCAGGAGGCAGCTAGTTATAAATAAAAAGGAAAAAATCTGTTATAAATATTATTGGAATATACTAGTTCTTTCTTACTTATCTGATAGGATTGCGTTCAAAAATGCATTATAGAGGGCGTTGACCCCAAACTGGTTTCACTAAGCATTATACATGCCTTCTATGGTCTTAATTACTAATCTCTACATATATATTTAAAAAAGGTAACATATTGTCTGTCTGCGGAACTTGGCAAGAAATTAAAATTTATTGAAAAAGTTTCAGTTAGCTTAGTATGCAATATTTTCTCTTCCTATTCTGAGGTCGGTGTTGGATGTTGGTCGGTTCGGTGAAGGAAAGCATCGTGAGGAAACCGGCATACCGTAGAACGAAAAAAAAAGGTTAGTTCGTAATCTTTACTACGAACTTTTTTTGTTGACGACAAACTACGAACTTGACACGACACATTGTGTCAAGTGAACGAAAGGAGCCTCTTTGAAGTGCACTTTAACCCTCGCATCATACTGGTTTAAAATAACTAGTGTCATTACTAGCAATCCAAATTGAACTTAAAATCAAAGCTTGAGAGTTAGTATTACTCAGTAAAACAATTTAGAGTGCAAAAGAGCGAGTTACTACACGCTATATTGAGTCTTAAGTTTACGAAATAAGGTTCAATTTCCCAGAGACGGATATACAGTGATGTTATCACATGACCCGGGGCTATCGGGCGCGGGTTCGACTCCCGGCTACTGAATGTTCGTGATTTATCGTGAAAACCGTTTGTTTGGCGAGTTTCGGGGTTAATTGGGCATTTGGAATGTTTTGTTTTGTGTAAATGTCAGTAAGAAATAGTCAACAAGTGAACTTACAAGAGAAAGTTCTTCTTGGACATTTTTGCTTTTCTTTAATCTTTAAAATTGAATAGAAATATATCTTTTACGAATTGTGCAAAGTGCAAATAATTACATTAAATCAAAAACATATTTTATTTGTTGATATTTTTTTAAAATCGTATATATCGTTCGAGAGCACTGGTGGTCTAGTGAAAGCGTCCTTGCCTTCCAATACAAAAGTTGGGGGTTAAATTCCGGTCCAATGGATTTTTCTGTTCGAATAATGTATTGTGCTTTATATACCAGTACTCTCAAACGGTGTAGGAAAACGTCAAATGCACGCAAGGCGCTTTAAATCCTATCACCACACTGGTTCTAAAGAACTAGCGATACGACCAGTTAGTAGTAATAGTATTGTATTTAAATAATGCTAAAGAAAAACAGTGAAATACGTTGATTGTTTAAACAAAGAAAACAATTAAAATGACTCCAAGAAACGTTAGTTAAAACTATTACAAAATATTATAATGTTCTAAATTCAAACAACCAATTCGGAATGCAACGATAAAACGGTAAAACGACTAGTTCTAAATTCAAATAATCCAAGCTCAAATAATGTTGCCAACTGCAAAGCTAAATCAAACGTTCAAGCTCATTAATTTATTCGGCCGATTTTCGGCAACTGACAATAAATAGGACCAGTCGAAACGTAAGTCCGGTATACTGCATAAATACTGCACTTTTGCAGTACAAAACGACTTTACCCTTCCACAATGTCATTGGAAATTCATCTCTAATCGACTAGAAATAAGGTAAGTTTTAGCTACAACGCAAAAATACTGTACCATTATAACTTGTTGATAGATTTTGAACTGTAGCGTTGTGAGAATAGAGTTGTGATTCGGTTGTTTTGGCGTAAGGATGCGAAAGACAACGCCAAATCGTTTTTAAAGACAGGCAGAGGTGACAGCCAGGTCGGTTTTCGGCATTTAATTCCCGAATTTCGGCTCTCGACATCACAATGGCGGGTATTGTAATTCGATACGGTGACATTGATGTATTTGGAGTTCTAAGACGGAAAAATGTTTATTTTTAATGCATTTTTGGGGACTGCACAATGGGTGAGGCGCTGCCGCGAAAGTCCGTTGAATTTTAACTTTTAGGTGTTACCACTTTATTTATTGTAATTTTGTCATTTTTTTAAGTCAAGAAAATAATAGTTATTATTAGTTCACTGCCATTTGGACTACAAATTCAGTCAAAAGAATCTAATAATAATCTTTACCCTTCTTCGCAGTCTAGTAAAAAAGGGAAAAATACGAGAGCACCATTTAATTGTCTTAATTTACTAAACCCTTTCACCACACTGGTGCTAATGAACTAGTGACATTTAGTCATCATGTATTCTCTGTGTGATGGTGTTTACTCCCCCTTGTCGTATGTATTTATTTAAAGATGGTATCGACAACTTGGAGGAGAGTTGATTGGCTCAATATTTGAGTAATGTTATTGCCGTGAAACTGGTCCGTCTGTATGTAACCACTGAATATCATTAAGATTACGCGCTGTAAGGCTGTGTACACATCCTAATAAATTGCAAACATTTTTTACAAGCTTTCAAGAGGCTGCTTCTCTCCCCGAGCATTAGTATTGCGGTGCTATCGATAGTTTCATTATCGATAATTGATCTGGAAAAAAATTCAGGTTAACTATGGTGTTATTGGTAGTCACGTGTTAACAGTATCGACATTATCGATAGTATATATAGCGCTTTATGACCAATACTATTGATAATAGCAATACTATCGATACTGTCGATAGTTGTATACTTCTCTGCTGGACTGGAAGTAAAGAAAAAACATAGAAGGTGTTTTATGACCGGCCGCCTGCCTAACGTCAACCCTCCTTTGGAACACTTGCTTATTCATGTTGGAGGATACTATCCCTTAGTCGACTTTTACGACATGCTCGGGGAGAGAAGCAGCTGGACGCATTCTATGTTTTTCTTTACTCCCAATCCAGCAGAAAAGTGGTTTTTTGGTTGCTATGTAATGAACGATCCGTTTGTACAATATTGGAATCGGGCAGTTTTGTGAACGCACCCTTACACCAGTTCTTGCGGTATTCGTTGCATGTGTAAAGGAGTTGTTTTTGACATCATTAAAAAGATTTAACACTTGGATATATCGTTCAATTGTCAAGTTCATTTTGGCTGGTTTATTTAAGACTCTGATTTGAGATTTCAACTTAAAATAAAAAAAGTAGGTAGGTGTAGGTCGTGCTAATAAATAAATAAATAATAAATATTTGTGGACATTTCACACAGCGCCATCTAGCCCCAAACTAAGTAAAGCTTGTACTATAGGAACCAGATGGCTGACAGAATACTTACCCCCGAATACTCAAACGCATCTTAGAGTTGAGCACGTCTCAAGTCTTGAGTCGCGTTCGAGTATTCGGGGGTTAGACTTTTTTTTGTAAATACATACTAATAAAACATAAGCGCGTGGCAGATGAGTGCTCGGCTGAGACGCAAGAGGCGCGGGTTCGAATCTCACTGCGGTAGAAATGTTTGCATGTTCTGTAAATATTTCTTCCGGTTTTGGGGTTGTAGGATTATTATAAGTAACAATTTACAAAAAAAAGTATATAAATATTATATCGGCCTGACCCACAGTCTCACCCTTAAATCTGGTGCCCATAGCTTAGATGGCGCTGTGTGAAATGTCCACAAATATTTATTTAATAAATGAGATTATTATGAATAAGACCTAAACTATTAAGTCTTAAAACAAGCGGATAAATAATGTATTCGCGAGGCATGCGACACATTTGTTTCTATTTTGCCTACTCGACGAAACCTAACTGTCCGTGGAGGTATTTTAGCGTAAGAGTGAGTGGCTTAAATCGCACAATATAATTTGAGGGCCAAAAGAGAAGCACGAAGCTTTTGAAAGTAAGCCTTTGAAGCTTAAATCCTTTCACCACGCTGGTTCGAGAGAACGATCAATCGAATCGAATCGATATGTGATCAAACGAACCTACAAAGTGAATTTCAATCGATTTTATATAAGTCTGCTTCATTCGAAGTAATATTAAACTTAATGCAATATTTCTATCCAATATCAAGTAAGAATAAAACAATTTTAGTATAAAAACCACAAAAAAATAATCACAGTTTCAATTAGAAAACTCACCCATTGTGTTCTACTGCTAGCACAATTCAAATTGGACACGCAAGAAATACTCAAAAATGCTTCATCACACCCCATTATCAGGCCATAACGGAACAAAGAGTGGACAAAAAAACGTCTTGAGTACAGTGACCATAAAAATGTTAAGTCTTAGACTTCAATAGTTTTTTTTGACATGGCGTTTTTTTTGTAATTTTTAGTCTGTGCCTAGCGTAGACGTTTGGCAACCCTACACTAATGCGAGGTACAGATAACAAGTACAATGAATAACTACGTTAATTCAACTGCTGCAACAGTCGAAATTATCTGTGCGCGTATCAAAAAAGGCCGCCTCGAAAAAGAAAAAAAAAGTCAAAAGGAACGGAACGACAAGAAATTATGATACTACCAAATTTGAGGGCAAAAACTCGATCCTATAGTCGTGTTGAGTTTATACTGAGCTCCGAAGCAATTATCCGTTTTCGGGTCGATGTTTCTGTCTTTTATAGCTATGCATTTGTTTAGTTTCGCTGAGTGTACTTTTTTATTGCTTATAATAATAACTAGCTGCCGCCCACGGCTCCCCTCGCGTGGTATCCGGATAAAAATAGCCTATATGTTAATCCAGTACATGTACTACGTATATTCCAAGTTTCATTCAAATCCGTTTAGCCGTTTAGGCGTTATTGAGGCACAAACATCCAAACATCCAAACTCACAAACTTTCGCATTTATAATAAATATAAGTAAGTTATACTAAGCGAAATATCATATTGTTTTTTTTCTATAAAAAAATATGATATTTTTTTGATTTAACTAGTGGAACGCACCGTGACTTTTTCAGTGTTGAGTATTTTACATACATACATATTATCACGCTCGTATCCCTAACGGGGTGGGCAGAGCCACAAGTATTTATAAGAACACTTGCAGCCACTCCTGATCCAAGACTCCCAAGATGGATATGGATTATTGAGTTTTTTAATAGAAACTCAATTTTCCCGCTCCTCAACGAGTTGAAGTTCGGGAATTCCCATCTTAACACTATAAGAGATAAGAGAAATAAGAGAGAAAGCAGTATAAGAGAAATATACCATCCAAGTTTCATGTTTTCGGGAGTTATAAGGCTGTGCGTACATTGTCAGACAGTCAGTACAAGTATAAAAAGTAAGTTCGTATAAGTGGCCAACTCTTGTGACGGAGTTTTTAGGTCGCCTGAAGGCCTCCGTCATGGCTTTACGTCTTAAAAGCCGGGACCGACAATTTTACGTGCCCTCCGAAGCACGGAAGTGCTCAGCTCGTAATGCCACTTGCGGTCACCCATCCCAATTTGTGACCGCGCATATCGTTGCTTAACTTTAACGATCAATCAAGAACGCCTAAGCAAGCTACGCCACGAGCGCTTCGTCAGTCAGTAAGAGTTTTATATATTTCGATTGTTTATGGTTGTCTCAGGGTTTTCGTGATACGAAAATCCAGATTAGAAACTTACAAGACCTAATTCCAATTAGTTTCGTCGTCAAACACCAAAAAAAGTGGACCTCATTAGGCTAATTAGAGGGAAAAAAGTTGATTCGTCTCCTGCACTATTCCGGGGTCGAGACACAGAAGGAACAAAAGTATAGGATCTCTGAGTCACTCCAGTAGCAATTTCAGTGCACACAAACATTATTTGCCATTGATTTTGTGAACTTTACACCTCATTTTAAAACTGTCAAACCCTACGATAGTAAAATATAGTATATGATTTTCTTTGTGTTAAACAAAAATTAACGATTTATTTACAGTTTGATTTTATAACACAGTTACAAAGACAAACTATAATAACATTAAAAACTTTAAGGTAATTGGTATAATAATAAGAAATAAAAATGAGCTCAGTTTTTTATCTGAGTTCGCCTACAGATAGAAAACAGAGCTCAGATCATCGCAGGTAAGGTCCCCAAAAGGCTGGCGACGTTACCTCGTTGGATAGCTATACTTATCCTTTGTCCGAGGTAAGCGCCAGCCCTTTGGTTTTATTATATAAATTGTTTTGAGTTGCATAAAATTAAGGTATTTAGATATATTAAATTACATAAAAAAATTGCTTGTATTTTTATTAGTTTTCGAAGCGTCATTCCCATTCAGAAAATAAAAAGGAGTTTTACCAGATGGTCTTTGTCGGTCCAGTCATCGACAACTTCATTTGACAATGACAGTTGACTTGAAGTGACAGAAGCATGGCTAGGGCTAGCAGTCACGGAACCAGCTCAGACAATGGACACCCAACAATCGCCACATCAAGGGTTGCACCTAAATTACCACAAAGAATTGAACTCAATTTTCTAATTTATTTAAATTCTAATTATTTGTTTAAAATATAAAAAAAACATAAAATTTTTAATTTATCTTATAGCGAGCTTTTGTAAGGTTAAATTCCGTAAATATTTCACTATATAAATAAACGGCGCTAGGCAAATAGTGTGAGACAGTGTGTCTGTGTGTTTTTTTTATTAAGTTCTGTTTTGCAGAGGGTGCAAAATACAATTTTTTCCGTAAAACTATGGATATACAAAATATATTATTACATACATACATCAAATCATGCATGTTTCCCATATGGGTAGGGTCTTCGGTTTAGGGTACTCTTGATCTGGCCTTTTTCCAAAACGTCGCCAATTTGGTCCAGGTACGTACGCCGAGGTCTTCCCCTTCCAACGATACCATTCACACTCACCCTATTGGCTCATTTACGAAATCATTTTAAGCAATTTATCATTAATTCTTATCCAATTAAGTACCTTAAATACATTGTGCATTTAATATAGATCAATACGGCCCTTTACAGGATGTAATTTAAATGAATACTTTCGAAGATATTACAGCATTATTCAGTGTCAGCATTGCACCCGTGCGAAGCCGGGGCGGGTCGCTAGTAATATATAAAAAAATATGATTTTAGTTGGATAAACCTACATGTTTTGAGTAATTGTACTGTAAATATTGAACTATAACTTATCACACATACTAGTCTCATAATTTGCAATCAAGAATCAATAATTTGGGGTCAATCATTTGTAATGATCGTAAAATAGAGTATATAATGATTCAAGGCAATGACCATTGGTTTTGATAAATTGACTGCCACAAATTGTAAGCCCTGGGGACTTTGCACAAATTGTTTTCATATTCCATTGTAATTTATTTGTTTCTGTTAACTTAGGCTCGTACAACTGTCTTGAAAACTTACAAGGCGCATTGTTTTGTATTCAGTGAAAGTATGTGATCGGATTTCACTTTAACACCGACAAAATTCTGAAATTGTCATCATATTATTAGGCATTGTGGGCAGAGCCACAAACAATTATAAGTAAAACTCGCAGGCACTCCTTATTCAAAGTCCTAAGATGGATATGGTGAACCATGGTGACAGGTGATCAGCCCATCGCCTACATAAGTGGTTCATCATTTTGGAGTGGATACTATCCCTTAGTCGACTTTTACGACATGCTCGGGAAGAGAAGCAGCTGGACTCATACTGTTTTTTCTTTACTCCAGTCCAGCAGACAAGTATTTCAAATTAGCTGTTTTTTTTTTAAGAATACCTAATGGTTTTGACAACCCTGGTAGCCGGCAGCCCGCTTGCTCCTGTGTATCTAGATAGTGCAAGAGCCGCACTAATGAAAAGCACCTTGTTGGCGTTATTAAGTCTAATGTATGCAGTAGATGTGCTTCGAGATACGCCAAATGTCAGCGCGGATTGACTATGGGGCTTTGACACTGCGGGTAATGTGGGAATGGATCTGGATGAACTTCAAAATTGACATTAGAAATCAGTTGAGTTTTTCATACAAATTAATATTAGCTTAACCCTTCAAATGTCTAAAGTAAAAATTATGAGTTAGTAACAATAAGTTTGACAGTTTTTTTATTTATTT
Source organism: Scotopteryx bipunctaria (assembly GCA_949320045.1). Lineage (NCBI taxonomy): Eukaryota > Metazoa > Arthropoda > Insecta > Lepidoptera > Geometridae > Scotopteryx > Scotopteryx bipunctaria. The sequence continues at coordinate 1,700,547 of OX439450.1, read as the reverse complement.
ATGGAGAAAAGTTACAACGAATACAATGACGAGTATTTATAATATTGGAATATCTATAGACCGTTTGAAATTATGTGTATAAATTATGCAATTCATGTAAAAAAATATTATTTTTTAATAGGTATACCTGTATAATATTTACAAACCAAAAAAAAAGAAGCAAAAGAAGATTCTGTAGTTCTCAATCATTCCACGAATCAATCGAACCGACTGAAAGGGTCTATAGAGTGTCTAATTGCTTATAGAATTTCATATCACCACATTGGTGGCATATAACGCCTTTCAGTACAAATGCTCGAACTCTTTATGGCCGCCACAGGGCATAACAGGCAGCTGGGAAACTGATATTCACAAAAAATACTCAAGCGTGGAAATATATCTGCATAAATCTGTTCTCTTGTATCTGTTCACTCTTGAAGTAGGTAAATTGCTGTGCAATGAAATCAGAAAAAAGTGAAAGATAATTCTTTGGTACGCAGTTCTTGTTCTGTTCTGAAGGCGGGCGTTGACTCTGCTACACAGTATGTACTTTTGCAGTTGTCAACGTGTCATTTGTTCTGAGTGCCTGTAATGATTGTTCCAAAAATAAAATTTTGTATATTTTTGTATTTAATTTTAAAACCCTTTCATATTGACAATGACATCATATAAAATAATACAGAAGTAGAATAAAAAAAAGGTTAAGAATCCTGTCATTTCAATGATTTTGGATTGCATTTAAAATGCCTTAGCTGCTGTCGTAGATGCTTTGTTTGTGTTTGTATGAAGTGAACAAACTGTTTCATAAAAACACCGGCAATGTACAGTAGCCACCCCATAGCCTAGAGGTTAGCACTGCGATAAATCTCAGTTTTATGGCTTAAGCTAGCCTTCTGCAAGCCCTTTTATATCGGCTCGATGGCTAATAGAATCCGGTATCATCTGTGCACCAGTAACCGGTCGTCAGATGACGGTTAATAATCATTGGTTAACCTGACTTTCCCACATTGCACCAGTAACTGATTATTATTAAGAGAACGGTTATTAACCAACTTTGTTAACATAGAAAACACACACAAATATAAAACGAAATATACTTACAACAAAACAATAACTTAATTTAATACTACAACACCCAGACCCGGAATAAATATTTGCAGAACATATAAACATTTCTCTCGCAGCGGGTATCGAACCCGCACCTCTTGCGTCTCAACCGAGCACTCGCCCGCGACGCGACTGAGGCCACCAAACAACTAGTTCACAATATATAAAATAAAACATTCAAACGACATAACAACAGAAATTATTATAACGACCGGCAATTGAAAGACGAACAGTTTTTTGAATACCACATCACAAGAATACAGTTTTTTGAATACCACGGAGTAAAGACTCAAGGAACACTAAAACACTTAAGTTCAGACTATTGCGAACATTTATCTAAATAGCTTTCAAGAACTTCTTTTAAATTGTGTTTAGCCATATAGGGTACATTTATTAGATGAGCGGCCGGTGGTTCAATAAATTATATTTTTATTTAAAAAAATCTGTGGAATGAAACTAGTACATAATAATATTTGCGTAGATATTTAAATTTAGCAGGTCGGTACAGGCTGCTTAATTAATTATTTAAAAAAAAAATGAAAATGAACTCAGTTCCCGAGGGTTCTGCACTATCGTACATGTATATAAAATTTCACTATGCACGTTCCCTATTAAAATCAAGCAAAAAATTAAACACGTCTCTTCTATGAGGACCCCCTTAATTTTATTATTATTTTTGTACAAATCAGGAAATGTTAGATCGTTTGAATAAGAAATACACAAAAAGAGTTCATAAAGCCACACGACCCATCTAAGTACTGACTGCGCCTAGCATTCCTTAACTTCGATGATCGATTACAAACGTTAAAAAAATGTTTCTTTTGATTTATTTCATTATTTGTTGTTATAGCGTCAATAAAAATGCATATTCTGTGAAAATTTCAACTCTACCTATTATGGTTCATGAGATATAGCCCGCTGACAGACGGACGGCAACCTACGGACGAATGGATGAAAGTAATAGGGACCCTAAAATGTGAGCAGTGACATCTCTTGAACATAGTTTAGAAGCTTAACCCTGTTCAGTTTGAACGGTGAAATGGGCTTCAAATCATCAAATATCTCCTTTCCCCATTGTTTCATGCTTTGCCGCGATAACCTCTACCTAAATAAAAACAAAATGGACGCTACATAAAACAGAAACAAAATGGACGCCACATAAGAAGTCTTGACATTCGCTTATTCCAACGTTTTCATTTGAGATGAATCATCACTAATAGATCTATTTACGTTTGGTAGCAGCGTTGGTCTGTCTGTCAACTTTTTCAGCCAAGGGTTGACCACATTGACAAATTGCAGTGCCTAGAATGCGATGAGTTTAAAGAAAAAACTAGACACAGAAGTATAATGCCTAACCAGTAAATAAGGTTTAATCTACGGATAGTATTCAAGAAAAATGCTTCAGCATAGTTTAAATAAAATTAAAAATGCATTTATTTCAAACAAATTTCTTAGGAGCACGAACTAAGTAAAAGAAATAATAATTGCTGAGAAAATGTTGCTCACAGCGGTGCCTTGTAATCCTAAAAATCTATGATTGAGTGATCCACGCTTGTTTGTTTTTAATATTTGAATCAAAGGGAAACAGACAGTTAAACATTTTGTAAAACTGCGTGTGTTAGCTCTGAGTTTCTACTGGTAACAAATGTATTTTGTACAACCATTGGAATATTATAGTGAAATGTATTTTTGCACATCGTCACATAAAAAAATACCCAATTTTTTAGCCAATGGTTTGTAATCGATTCTCATTTGGTTTTGAGTGGCAGTTTAGTTTATTACATGGCAGTGTAAGATTTTGAAACTTATTATAAAACATTATTGCTCTATGAATAAAAAGCGTTGAACTTCAAGCGCCATAAAAACTCTGTCATCAGAATGCTACAAGCTCATACGAACTTTGTCAGTGAGCGTACTGTCTGTGCAAAGCTTCTCTACTGGTACATTTACTGTGCATTCTTTGTCTGAAGGAAATTATACTAATACCTGTAGATTCGTTGGCTCAGTGGTTTGTATTAATGTACATCTGTATTTGAGCAATTATAGTATTTTTATAACATGCTGCGGTTGCGTGATGGAAACAGACGTTCTAGGTGGAAAAACAGATTATTTAAAGAACTAGAATCAAACACATACATACATACGCCCATATCTCTGATGGGGTGGGCAGAGCCATAAGCTAACATAAGAAAACTTGCAGCCGCTTCTGATTTAAGGTCATTAGATGGATATGGTGAACCATGGTGACAGGTGATCAGCCCATCGCTCATTTATGTGGTCCATCATTTTGGAGAGGATACCATCCCTTAGTTGACTTTTACGACATGCTCGGGGAGAGAAGCAGCTGGACGCAATCTATGCTTTTTCTTTACTTCCAGTCCAGTAGAGAAGTAAAGATAATAAATTATAATCAAATACAAGTTGAATAAAATAAGCTCACAGGTCAAAGTCTACCAATCTATACCTACTCTACTTTTTCAGCTGATTTAAGGATTTCTAAGAGTAGGTAATTTTTGTTTGTGCTGTTCATTCTCATTACATTCTTCATGCATGCTCGTTAGTCAAAGTCAAAGTCAAAAATTTTTATTCCATAAAATCACTGGGATCACTTGGACACGTCTTAAATCTACGTTGCATTTACACCTGTTCGTAACGCGACCAGGCGTGGAAGATACAGGCAAGAAACCACGCTTGGCTATTTTTTTGGAAAATGATCCCTTTACAATCATGTTATAAAAGGAGTTGGAGCATTCAGTCCCAAGCATTTTTATCTTCTATATAATCGGATATTTTATAGTAAGCTTTTTTATACAACTTTTGTTTTATTAGTGTTTTGAATTTATTAACTGACAAATTTGTCATCTCGCTTGGGACTTTGTTATAGAAGCGTACACATTGCCCTTTAAATGATTTATTAACTTTACCTAGCCTAATCGTGGGTACAGCAAGTTTATCCTTATTTCTAGTATTAACACTATGATTATCACTATTTTTCTTAAACTTACTAACATTTTTATGTACGTACATCAAGTTTTCGTAAATATATTGACAAGGAACAGTCATAATGTTTATTTCTTTAAATTTATTACGTAATGACTCCCTAGGACCCAGGTTATAAACTGCTCGAACAGCCCTCCTCTGCAACACAAATACGGTGTTTATATCTGCAGCACTCCCCCACAACAAAATGCCATATGCCATGATGCTATGGAAGTAGCTGAAGTAAACTAGTCTAGCTGTATCTACGTCTGTAAGTAGACGTATTTTTTTGACTGCATATGCCGCAGAACTAAGTCTCTTCGACAATTTATCTATATGTGGGTCCCATTGAATCTTTTTATCTAAGGTTATGCCCAAAAAAGTAGTAGTGTCCACGAGATCTATATGTTCATTTTTTATTTTTATATGAGAATTTACTTGTGTAACATTTGGTAGTATAAATCTTATACATTTGGTTTTCTTTTCATTTAGCAATAGGTTATTTACATCGAACCATTCTACGACTTTGGAGATTGCATTGTTTACTTCGCCAAAATTAACCTGGCGTCGTTTCATTTTAAATAAAAATGAGGTGTCATCTGCAAACAATACAATTTCATGATCATCCCTAACAAGTTTAGGTAAATCATTAATATAAACTAAAAATAGAAATGGTCCTAATATTGATCCCTGTGGTACACCCATTGTTACTATTGACCCTGGAGAACGTTTTCCATTAACGTCGACTCTTTGTATTCTGTTACTTAAATAGGAACTGAGAAGGTCAAGAGCAAAACCCCTAACCCCATAGTGTCGGAGTTTCCTGATTAATGTTTCATGATGGACACAATCGAATGCTTTTGACAGATCACAAAAAATCCCTAAAGCATCACGAGACTCTTCCCATGCATGGAAAATATGCGATATTAACTCGACACCAGCCTCTGTTGTTGAACGGCCCTTCATAAATCCGAATTGTTTGTTGTCGAGTAGGTTATTTATGTTAAAATGGTCTTGAAGTTGCTTTAGAATCAGTTTTTCAAATATTTTGCTAAAGGTCGGTAGTACTGATATAGGACGATAGTTACTAGGGTCTGAATGACTACCAGATTTGAAGAGAGGTGTTATTTTACTATGTTTCATTAAATCAGGGAACACACCACAATCAATACATTGATTGAAGATCATAGCTAGGTCAGGTGCAATTATGTCTATCAATGGTTTTACGACGCTAACAGAAATTCCCCAGAGGTCCGTGGTCTTTTTTACATTGATTAATTTATAAGCCTTGACAATGTCATTAGAACTGACATAATCGAATGAAAAATTTGTTTTACATTCAGGTACGTTTTGTTTCAACATTGACTCTGCGATTATGTGGGAAGAGTTTAAAGATTTTGTAGTAGAGACTGGAATATCAGTAAAAAACAGTTAGGTCAGCGTACTCTTGTAAGCCTTTCTCCACCGTCACCAATTTGGTCCAGATAAACCTAGGTTTTTCCTTTCTAACATTACCATTCACGCTTGCCATACACCTGTTTTGTTATCCTTTTTGATTAACTCAAACGCCCTTAAATTACAGTTTCATAAAATTCTCTGAAACACAATTCAATGTATTTGTATTTAAAAACCTTTTATTTTTACGATCTGCCGCCATCATTACAAAGTCTGTCAACATTTAATGTATCCGATTATACGTAAAAGTTCTGTAGGTACTCTCATTTATTAGGAGAAGTAAATAATTAAGTTCTGGTTTCGAAGTTTTTGTACGAACTAAAAAAACCGGTCAAGCGCGAGTCGAATTCGCACACGAAGGGTTCCGTACCATCGTACATGTACATAAATGTTTCTTGAATGGGGCTCCATTTTTTATTATTTGTTGTTATAGCGGCAATAGAAATATACTCACTGAAAATTTCAACTCTACCCATTACGGTTCATGAGATACAGCCCGCTGACAGACGGACGGACGGATGGACTTAGCGAAGACTCAGTAATAGAGTCCCGTTTGCACTCTTTGGGTACGGAACCCTAAAAAGCTCTAACCCCAATCGTTTATAGTATTAGGTAAATGCGAGTCTTTGGAAACATTTAATTTATCTTTTTATTTGTTTCTTGTTGCTTATTGTTTCGTGCTTTATTACTGCCGTTAAATTTCGGTAACGTCATTTTAAACAGCGGGGATTAAGAAAAAAACATGATTCGTTGCAAAAAGTGACCAATCATTTTTAATAAAAAACTGTTGTCTTTTGATTTGTCAAAGTAGATCGCATGCGGGTGGTCGCCAACCATCATCGTTTATGACCGGATACGATCGGATAATCCTGTTATTAATCCTATATCCTTTTAACAGCTTTAAAGAATCTTTATTATTACATACAAAAAACATAAAAGTACATTAAGTAAGGGTATGTATAACGGCGAGCTTAACCCTACAAAGAGTTTTCTTCCAGCAAACTTTTGAGGCTAGAGATAGGTGGAATACAAGTAGCGAGATATGTACAAAACAAAACAAAGGTTAAAGTATAACAGAAACATGAAAAAAATAAGATCTTTAACCATCTATAGTAGATGATTTAAATAGCGTCATGAGGCAACTTTTAGCTTCACAAACAGGACGCTGTAGTGCCCGGGACAAATTAAGATGGAGTAGGCTTGCCCAGCACCTATTCCATGCTCTCAGCTTAGTCGGCCTTGTCCACAGGAAAGACATGGTCAATACGTGCGGAGCTGACTAAGCCGCGGGTTTCCTCACGATGTTTTCCTTCACCGTTTGAGAGTACTGGTATAGAGCACATACGTTTTTCGCACAGTAAAATCCATTGGTACACGACTGGATTTGAACCCACGACCTTGGATCGGAAGGCGGGGTCAATACCAACTAGACCACCAGTGCTCTCATATAAAAACTAATTAAATAATATATTCTTTTTTTATCTTTTACCAATTTTGATGATTCTTTCGCTGGTGTGTGGAAAATTATTTCGAAGTAAGTAGTTCCAAGTTAATAAGTATCCTTAGGGATTCATACTTTTCCTGTAAAACTTAAATGTCAACATCACTTTGAAATCACATTGCTTTATTTGATTCTGAGTCACTGGCTTTTTATGATTTCTACAGCTACATTTGGTTATAAATAACAAATATTTTTACAAAAATAAACTAGAATAAGTTCAACAATAGTTATAATAAAATCCAGTAATATTTATAATAAAACTTAGTAATTAGTATTGTTTTCTCAGGAAACATTTAAAACAAAGTCGAACAGTAAAATATGAAATGCGTAACGAATGCCTCTCAAATGTAATGTTTTGCTTTGAAGTTTGAATTCTTAGGGCTTCGCTACACATTGCGTTTCTACATGTTCTACGTGTGACATGTTCAACAGTAAATTAAATAGACATATGTCTTCTGTTATGCTTCTCTGCTGGACTGGGAGTTAAAAAAAACATAGAAGGCGTCCAGCTGTTTCTCTCCCCGAGCATGTCGTAAAAGTCGAGTAAGGGATAGTATCCTCCAACTAGTATTCCCAAGGAGGGTTGACGTCAGGCAGGCGGCCGGTCATGAAACACCTTAGCCAAAACTCTTACAGCAGTGCCGACCCTACATAGAGTGGGATAAGGACAGGAAGATGATGATGATGTCTTCTGTTAGCCTATGGTGGATCCAAAGTTCATGGGTTCGAATCCTTATTATGCATATGTGGTAGGTATATAAAAAAACCAGTGTTTAATAAAATGTCGATAAGTGAACAGTGCACCAACAAACCGTGTTCTTTTTTATTTATTTTCTTTGTTAACTTTAATTACGGCCAGACGAATTACCCAATTTAATTTTAAGAAAGACTTAATTTAGAAATGTCAGAAAATTCATGAATTAATATAATATATAAATAAACATTATTAATGTTTATTTTTTCATCGATATCTGTGGCACATGCTCACTAAGGAATTATTAATAGGTCAAAGAAACAACAGTTCGGTAACTCTATACAATGTTACACCCACTTGCCGATAAAGCTTGAAATAGAATATACTACACAAGGTATATTTGCTTGAACGACATTAAATGAAAACACAGGCAAAGTTGATGGTCAATCCTACTATATTATAAATGTGAAAGTTTGTGAGGATGTTTGTATGTTTGTGCTTCAATCACACCGTCACGGCTGAACGGATTTGAACGAAACATCGCGGCACAAAAAAGCAAATCAACACTATGGACAAATTCTGATCTTTATTTTGCTTTTTAGCGTCAGAATTGTGATGGTGGGGTATGAACGAAAATAAGGTAGAGTAGGTACATAATAATATGTAGTTAATAATATACCTTTATTAGATAAGCGAGCCAAAATTGTGATGAGCATGTCAACATTTTCTTCTGTTAATATGATAATTCAGGCAGAAGACTGATTTGGCAGTAGGTACATTATAATTACCGTTGTTCAGAGTTATATTGATCTGTCCTATAATTTTGCCACCTAAGGTGTAAAGTAAGTTCCTACTGGTAAACCACCGGCCATTATATTGATAATCCCTGTTAAGACTATCCTTAGCCAAAGGCGTGACTCCCACCATACCGGCGTACCATATTAGGTTCGGCCACATATAGCCCATTTAGTGTGTAGTGACAATTAAGGTTCCTTCGGTAGCTGGAGATCACGACTGTATGTTCGCATGGGATTAGTGGAGAAGCACCTTTAGAACACTTCCTGAGTTAAAATAAGGCTAGTTAAATAGGCTAGGCTGAGTAGAATATGTTTCTCGTGGATCACATCAATTTGCCCCTTCTATGTTTTTGTTCCATCCAATACATCCTAGGTAGCTGCTTCTCTAGATAGATTTCTCCCGCAGCGGGAATCGAACCCGCGCCTCTTGCGTCTCAGCCGAGCATTCGCCCGCCACGCCACAGAAGGTTGTCATGCTATGGTTTGTTGATAATGATGATCATGAAACAAATAATGTTTGATTAACAGAAAGAAACTTACAACTTATACAAATAAATACAAAATACAAAAGTCGGGCTATCTAAAGGCCGTTGCAAACGGTCTATAGATAGCTCACCTGATCCAGGTCATCAGATGGTGGAAGCGTGCCGCATTAACACGCTGAATGACAATACTGATCCGTTGAGCCAAATAAGAACCAGCTCCTGGATCGCGCATCGCTTCGACCAGACGCCCTGAAAGAATTTTTAAAACGCAATGATAATTGGATGCATAAACGTAGTAGGTATTAAACTGAGTGAAATGTTTTTTATCAATTCCATATTTTATATGAGTTTTATCTTACTAAGGAACACCGAAGTATCAATGAAAATGTAATTATTTTGTAGTTTATTCATTTAACGTGTTTAACTTTGCTCTATAATAGACCCTTATTTCTCTGTAATAGTCTGATAAAGGAGATAAGAAAAAACTTAACAGCTGCTTCTCTCCCCGGGCAATTTTTACGACATGTAAAAATCGACTATGGGATTGATTATCAATACGGGCGATGGGCTGATCACCTGTCAACATAGCCATCGTGGGACTTTGAATCAGCAGTGGCTGCAAGTTTTTTCATGATTAAGTACTTGTGGCTCTGCCCACCCCATTAGGGGCATGATATATAAATATGTAATAGAACCCTTTCTGTAATAATTAAGTATTTTAATATCAGTGCGTTTATGACGCAATTAAACGTTAGTTTAGTTTAGTTTTAATTTAGTTTTAGTCCTAGTTACCTGGAAGAAATCGCATCAAGTAATTGTTAGGTTGTTTGCAATAAAGCTTTTTTCATTTCAATTGAATCAAGTTAATTGCTCTCTTTACGATTATGTTCATGCGCAAATTTCACTTAAGTTATTTTAATTTTATTGATAAGATTATTGACGACTTCCGTCAAGATATAGTTCGAATAATTTGCATCCGTTATGAGTGGGGCCATGCTAGTAAAAGGTATTTTCGTATGATAAATAAATAACAGCCTATGTATCTAATTGTATCACTAGTTCCTTTGAACCAGTGTGGTGAAAGGTTAAAGGGGGCCTCAAAGGTTCCTTTCGTGTTCACAATAACAGCCAATCACACACACAATATGATGATGATGATGATGAACAGTCGGATATCAAAAACCAGCCACATGAATAGTTCTGACCCCACACTAGGATTCCCTGTGTCGTGGATATCAGAAACTACGAGTACCATGCTACCACAACACCCAGAACCTTCTAGAACATGCTAAACTTCTCCCACAGTGGGAGACGGATCCGAACTGTCATTGACTCAAATCGTCGTGGAACTTCAAAAAAGTGCACGAAAACTGCACTTTTCAGTGTTCTGGTACCAAAGTACTTGTTTCTGATATTCACAACACATATGTATTATAATCCTAGTGTGTCAGAACTATGTGGCTGTTGGGTTTTATAAAAAACCTGATGATCTCCCTCCACACACACGCAAAGAAACATAATCTTAAATTATAAAGCAGGGCTTTTGGTCCTCGGATTAATATAATTACGCCTGGGACTTCGCCTGGTGGAGTACCAGGCATTTAAGGCTATAAATGACTTTACGACCATCTATAAAAATACTGATTAAAAAGTTGTGTCTGTCGTTTTGAATTCATTAGCTTAGAGGCAAGCAGAGATGATTTATTTAGAATATTACTCTAAACTGCGATTTAGTTTGCAAAATAAATAATATAATTGAAACCAAGAATTGTAAAGCTACAAATCTGTACTTAAACCAAATTCGGTATAGAATTAAGAGTAAACAAAAATGTTGGCAAAAACGTAGGTAATAAAAACGTAATCTAATTATTTATTACAATTTCGTGAATAGAATAGCTCTTTCCTGCCGATGTGTTTACAAAATTGTAATTTAATTAATCAGGATACGTTATTATGGGAACCAGATGGCTGATAGAATAGTCACTTTGTTTTGTAAATACATACTAACAACACATTTTTGCAGAACATGCAAACAGCCCCCGCAGCGGGAACCGAACCCCTTCCTCTTGAGCCTCAGCCGAGCATTTGCCTGCAACGCCACCGAGGTCAGGTAAAAGTCAGTAAAGGAAAATACATAGTTGACTTTTGTTTTAAGTAAGTAAATCGGCTTTTAAGTCGTTAAGCTCCGTTAAAAACTCCGTCACTAGAGTTGGTCACTAGCTCATACGAACTTACTTACTTACTTACTTTTGTTTTTATTCTGATGCAGTCTTCTGGAAGTATAACCAATAAAACTTACTCCGATTAGAGAATAAAATCACGTTCGCTTCACTCCTCGGTTTAAAATAATACGACTAGGTATGTTAATAGGCCCCAAAACCCGGGCCTTGTAATTTGGCTTCATATCATTATGGAAAGGTATAATGACCACAAAAAAACTCGCTATAATGGCATGTCGGTACATGGTGTATTTGTCTAGCGTCGGATTTAGGTTTTTTTAGCAGAGGTTGTTAAAATAAATCATCTGTAACGGCAAAGCTCAAAAGCTGATCAAACTACGACATGTAGCACGAAAAACAAACAAACAACAAATAACAGTGGAAAATAATATATGCTGTTGGTAGCAGATGACCGCTGGAACTTCTCTGCTGGACTGAGAGTAATGAAAAAACATAGCTGCTTCTCTTCCCGAGCATGTCGTAAAAGTTGACTAAGGGATAGTATCCTCCAACATGATGAGATACAATAAGCAAGTATTCCCAAGGAGGGTTGACGTCAGGCAGGCGGCCGGTCAAAAAACATCTTACCCAAAACTCTTACAGCATGATCTAAAGATCTATGATCCTTGGATTTAATGTGCGACTCAAAGGCTCCTTACGTGCGAGTCTGTAAAACTCATGGTAGAATTATAAATGGTAAAAACTACATTTCAGAGCCCATAATCACAACCCACGAACGAATCAAATAGTTTTTTATTAAAAATAAAAAATGACTGATACAAGAATACGTAATTCTATAATTTTGACTAATCTACAGGTAATAACACGGTCTCATTCCGTGTAATTTTGTACACGAAACAATGATTGCTGATGACATAGGACATGGCTATTTGGAGCAGGTGGTTCCAAGAATTTTATGAGGAAAGGTGATTCAGACGTTTGCCTTTATTTCAGCAACTAGGTCCGTACTGACCATGTCTTACCTGTGGATAAGGAGACGAATTTTCGGTTCCAAGTGCTCGTGGCGTAGCTTGCTAAGACGTTATTGATTGATCGTTGAAGTTAAACAACGTTATGCGCGGTCACAATTTGGATGGGATACCGCAAGTGGCATTACGAGCTGAGCGCTTCCGAGCTTCGGAGGGCACGTTAAATTGTCGGTCCCGGCTTTCAAATCGTTAAGTCTTGACGGAGGCCTTTAGGAGGCCTAAAAACTTACTACTTACCATAGCAGAGTTGTTATGTCGAAAAGCGCCATACATTTTTTGTCAGTTAGTATTTAATCTGAGGAATGTTGTCCGTGAGTAGAATATTAGAATCAGACATAAGACATTAGCCTTCTTCTTCGAAGACGGGTAAAAACAGTTTTTCTAACAGAGTCAAGAAAAATTGTCATCTTTTTACATTACAAATTTTAATTCACACATTGCGTGACCAAGTCATTCACAGATGGTCATTTCTGAAAATGGCTAGTTATCTATAGTACTGAATAATAATATGTCTGCCTGCAACATACCATTTACAATTTTTTACATTGTAGCACTTGTACAGTGGTAGTGACCTCGATTTCCAATCCTAAGAACGCGGGTTCGAATTCGGTCCTGCCCCAATTTGATTTTGTTGGAAAATTGTATGTTGTGTGATTTTTAACGATGAGGAAAATATCGTATTAAGAAAGCTCGTTCTATCGTAGATCTCATACTTGCCTAAGAAAGCTTCGAAGTTTAAGAGAAACATCTATATAATATATAAATGCATGTTAAAAATAATAACTCCATCACAAGAATTGGCCACTAGCTTATACGAACTTACTTTACTAAGAACTTACTTACCTTTAGTTTTTATCTTAAAGTACCTTTGATTTGCGTTCATTCATATTCCTGGAATTTTTCGAATCCGAATTTTCGACCAAATAGCATTCTAAAAGTAGTGATGATAGAAATATTTCGACTAACGCCTACAGCATTAACTCCTATGCCGGGGGCAGTCGAGTGATGGCCACCAGTGAGCCTGCTTAGGGACCAACGATTCGGCTGATCCATCATCATCAACATCTTCCTGCCATTATCCCACGCTGTGTGGGGTCGGCACATAGATCGAAGTTTTGGCTAAGGTGTTTTATGACCGGCCGCCTGCCTGACGTCAACCCTCATTGGGAATACTTGCTTATCTCATCATTAACGATTCGGCTGATGCGATAGAAAACAAAAAGTTGTAATTTTTAAGGTTAAGTTGCCTTTACAGCTTACAAGTGGACGAATCATGAGATTTCGGATCTTGGATCTGTTTTGTCTGAATCTGGTGAGTGATAGATGACCTTCATTTAAAAGCTAGTATTAGGTACATAGTCACTATCATCAACCCATGGCTTTGCTCTCAAGATGTCGAACCAAACCTGTTAAGCTGTTAAAAGGCTGAACTGATGACAAGCAACATTTGACTTATTTGTTCTTTCAAATCAGTATGTATGTTCGTATGAGCTGACTCTATTATGGAGTTTTTAGGCTGCATAAAGGCCTCCGTCCTGGCTTAAGGACTTAAAACGTGCCCTTCGAAGCGCTCAGCTTGTAATGCCACTTGCGGTCACCCATCCCAATTCAAACAAGCGTGGTGAAAAGATTGAAGTTGATGAAAGTGATGAAGTTGGCACCTTGTTTCTAACTTTTTAGGTTCTACGACAAGCCGATTTCCCCACAATGTTTTTTTTATGTGCTAACCCTACGTTACCTTGAAACATCAAATTCAAAACCCTTATCCACTGGCATCCGAATTAGAACATCCAACAATGACACACCACGGCCCCGTAATTACCTGGCTCCCTCCCAAATTGCACCACCGGCCATTACCTACTATTTCAACCTTATAAAAAGGCCCCAGAATAAAAAAACCTCATAATTTTATGACCAATCGCCGACCTACCCAACCGCGAAGGAAAATCCACTCTAACACACAGATCTTACGATTGATGTTCGATTGACAGCGCGAGACGTCAGGATGACGAAACTGTTTTCGTCTGTGCGCATGTGTGAGTAATATTCATAATTATGTATGTATGATTGCTGCTCGGAATGGTATCCATATTTTTGGGTTCTCATGATTTGATGTCTTAGAAATAATCGAATGACAAGAACTGAAAAGGCAGCTTTTTGTACTGTTGTTTCTTGGAATCGAAATTTGAGCTAATATGTATTCATTTGTAAGTAATAAATTTGTGGACATTTTACACAGCGCCATCTAGCCCTAAACTAAGCAAAGCTTTTAATAAGGCCACCAGATGGCTGATAGAATACTTAAACACTTTTGTTTGTAAACATATACCTACTTCTAATACATAATACTACAAGACCCAGACACGGAAGAAATATTTGCAGAATATACAAACATTTTCTCTTGTAGCAGGAATCGAACTCGAGCCTCTTGCGTCTCAGTCGAGCAATCACCCGCCACGCCACCGAGGTCGTCTTAGTAAAAAAAACATGATATTGATTGAAAGTTTGCTATTTTTTTGCTGGCCTACCTAATTACAATTAAATAAATGATTCATCATAGAAATAACTCCATTACGTACGTTTGTTATCTGAAAGCTTTTGAGCAAATATTTAAATTAATGTTCTTAAATTATTTCTTGATTTATGTACATATTTGATGGAGGTTTTATTGGTTTCAATTTATATGATTGGCGTCCAAATCGCAGATAAGATAAGATAAAGTAAATACTAGTTTAAAGTGATATCATTTTACTAATTAGCTATAACAGCGATCGGCAAAAGACATCAAATTTGCTATAACGGAAAGCTTATTAATATTTGTAATAAATTAGCTATAAATAATAAATCTTATTTGATATACGCACAAAATTGGTTAACACAGAAAAATATTTATTTGAACTAGCCTCATAGCCCATTGGTAGTAACTCAGCCTTTCGCGCTATAGTTTGTGAGTTCGATTCCCATCCGAACTTTATGCAAAGAAAATCGATGTTTTTTCCGTTGAGTCTGAAAGATGTTATAATAAATTATATTCTTTCAGCTATTTGGACATGGAGAACCATATTTATTTTATTAATAATAAAAATGTATGGTATTCACAGATGTAAACTAATATGGTTAAGTGAAATACTTCCGATATACAAATTATAATGTTCAGATATTCTACTAACGGACTAACCTTTCATTATCAAAGGAATGTTCCTTTTTTTCTGTCAAAAGTGTATGTAACGCCTTTTGACAGATTAATTGTAATTAACAATTTGGTATTTGATTTTGCGGGTTATTTGATTTCAATATTTTGCGCAGTCTCACTCTGTCTTTCTTTTATGCACCCGAAATAGGTAGCGCTATCTCTTTCGAAATCGGTCTAGATGCGATGCTATGGTAGCCTCTTAACAGGACTTAAAAAATCTGACTACATTAGTTATGGGGATGTTAACATGTTAGGTACTTTCAAATACAAAATATTTCTAAATAATTTCACGTCTTCAAACTTTTTCCCAGCATTTTCGTTCCACGGTCGACACGAAGCCTTCTAATTACTAAACAATGTATTACAAACAGAAATTACGCTTTAGTCTCGCCACTTATACATTTTATTTTGTACATTATTCTGTGCATTTTTATGTTTAAACAATGTGGGAAACGGACAATCAATATAGCGGGACCTATCGATGGATTTCTTTACAACCAAATTATTTTTGTATTGCTTATCTGTTAAGGGGAGATACTTTCCTTCAAATCTGGAAGAAAACTAAACGGTAACCAAAGATATTTTCAATTCGTTTGGGGACGAGGCCTTTCCCTAGCAGTGGAACAATGGGGCATATAACAATAATTTGTTTTTATTTTGATAATTTTAGCTATGTTTTAGCCGATGTCAAACTGTGAATAAGTTTATTGGGATGAAGTTTTATTAAGGTTAGGAACGTGTTGCGGAAAATATTTAAAATTAGCGCGTTAGCCATCATTGATGGCTTTGATGAATAAATCCTTAACTTTACCTAGATTAGTATTGTTTTGTTGATTAAAAAACCGGTGTTTAAACTGATTTTATATTCACATGCTAATTTAAGCGAGCTCTCTAAGTTGAATAATTCTTAGCTCATAAAACAGTTTAAACATTAAAACTTCGCCTTAACAAGATGGCGGCTTACAAAACGCGGCAACCATTATTGATTCGTTACAGAGATCCTGCACCAATCTGTCATTTACTAACGTTTAATTGGTACAAATAGCTCATAATGAACTGTGCTTTTATGAGTTAAATACCAGAATGCCCCGCGACTTTGTTCGCGTTGTGTATTTTAGGGTTTCGTACACGAAGGGTGCCAGCGGGACCCTATTACTAAGCCTTCGCTGTCCGTTTTTCCGTCCGTCTGTCAGCGGGCTGTTTCTCATGAACCGTAGGTAATAACGGTTCATGAGAAACAGCCCGCTGACAGGTAGAGAGTAGAAGTTTACACAGAGTATGTATTTCTATTGCTGCTAAAACAATAAACAGTACAAGTATCTACAAATATTATTCATAAAATACAAAAGAAACAGTCGGGCTATCTAAAGACCGTTACAAACGATCTATAGATAGCTCACCTGATCCAAATCATCAGAACTAGTTGTTTGGGGCGGTGTCCTTTTGAAGAGATCATTTTATTTCCATTTTATTATGTAGTCGTATTATTGACGACCTCGGCGGCGGTGTGGCGGGCGAGTCCTCGGCTGAGACGCAAGAGGCGCGGGTTTGTTTCCCGCATTGGGAAAAATGCTTGTATGTTCTGCAAATATTTCTTCTGGGTCTGGGCGTTGTAGTTTTTTATTATAATGTATGTATTTACAAAAAAAGTATATAAGTATTCTATCAGCCATCTGGTCGTAATTATTTATATATTATTTGATTCTGCCTGTGTTCTTTTAATTTTACATACGTACATACATATTGTCACGCTCGTATCCTTAACGGGGTGGGCAGAGCCACAAGTAATTATAAGAACACTTGCAGCCACTCCTGATCCAAGAGTCCCAAGATCTTTTAATTTTTGTATACTTTTTTAGTCTGAACTGAATTGGTAATAACATAATACTGTTTAAATGAGTACTTTACCCAACGTTACCACAAAAGGACGTTAAACAGAATGACTAAGAGTCTGTGTGGTCTCACGCCAATGCAAGGTTCCTATTATCTACTAACGGACGAAGCATCGTTGATTACCATAAACTAAGGCATTTTACCATCTGTAGTTGATTTATACAGCGTCAGGAGGCTACTTTAACCTTCACAAACGGGACGCTGTAGTGCCCGGGACGAATTAAGATGGAGTAGTCTTGCCCAGCACCTATTCCACCCTCTCAGCTTAGTCGGCCTTGTCCACAGGAAAGACATGGTCAATACGCGCGGAGCTGACCAAGCCGCGGGTTTCTTCACGATGTTTTCCTTCACCGTTTGAGAGTACTGGTATAGCGCACATGAATTTTTCGCACAGAAAAATCCATTGGTACACGACCGGATTAGAACCCACGAGCTTAGGATCGGAAGGCGGGGTCACTACCAACTAGACCACCAGTGCTCACCAGATTACTATAGCAACGTTCTTATCTGTCGAAAAGCGCTATCCATTTTTTTTTACAGAAAAGCATTGCTATGTTATCGGACGATTTCTCGTCCGTTGGTAGAATATTGGAGTCAGGCTTGAAAGAGTGCTGTCAAAAATAATTAAAAAAATATATTCAGGTTTAAAACTTTACCGTTTTTTTTTTTAATTCTATTTGGTACGTTTTGATTCAAAAACTTTATGCTATCGGCACGTACTAAATAAAAACTACTTATAAAAAGTAATGTAATTTGCTACATCGGAGTGAATTTCAACAAAAAGATTTTTATAGATAAAGATAACTTTTTTATTGAACAAAACCAGTCAAGTGCGAGTCGAATTTGCGCACGAAGAATTCCGTACCATCGTACATGTACTTTTTAATATGACTTTTACCCTATATACTTTGGCCAAAAAAATGTTCCTTATTATATCCCTTTTATTATTTGTTATTATTAGCGACAACAGAAATACACACTATGAACATTTCAAGCCTCTACCTATTACGGGGCATGTGATACAGGCCACTTACAGACGGACGGACAGACGGAGACTTAGTAATAGGGTTTAATTTTTCGCTTCGGGTACGGAACCCTGAGAAAGGGCATGATTCTAAAACAACTAACCGATTTAATTATTATTTTTATTTTTCCTATGAATTAATAATCCTACTAATATTCTAATAATTATAAATGCGAAAGTTTGTGTGGATGTGACGATGTATGTTTATGCCTCAATCACGCCTTAACGGCTGAACGAATTTGAATGAAACTTGGAATATACATAAGTACATGTCCTGGAATAATTATACAGGCTATTTTTATTCGGGTACCTCGCGAGTGAGGTGGCAGGCGGCAGCTAGTTAATTATAAATGCATAGTTCTGGACTAGGATTACATGTATTGTCCATGGTACCACAAAACCGGAAGAAAAATTTGAAAAGCACGCAAACATTTGCAACTGCCTTAATTGTTTTTAACTAATTATTTTAAAATGTGTGTTTTCTTTAATAAGCGTTTTGTTTGTTTATTTTGTATTTTTTTTTATTTGATTTTTTTGTTAGTTATTAGTTTTTTTCATTTCGTTTGTTTGTTTTTCTACTTTTTTTTGTGCTGTTGTTGTTGTGTCAAATAAAATTCTTATCCTATCTATCTAAACATTTCTTCCGCAGCTGGAATCAAACTGCATGTCTTGCGAGCATTCGACCACCACGCTGCAGAAGCCGTCAAATAATATGTTCATTCTTCGCTGGCCACAAAAGAAACCAAGTCATTAAAGCATCCAAATTAAGGCTTACCCGACCATTGCCTATGCATCAACCATTTATTTTACAGACGTCGTAAAAGTGCTGTAAAACTGATCCCTAGAGACCTTCCAGTGTAAAATTACTTACAAACGGTGGAGGAAAACATTTATAGGAAACTTGTTATAGAACCCAAAACATGTGCAATGTGCACGAAATCCTTGATGTGCACATTAATCGTTTAACCATGTTTACATACATATATACATATTATCACGCCCGTATCCCTAACGGAGTGGGCAGAACCACAAGTAATCATAAGAAAACTTGCAGCCACTTCTGATCCAAGACCCATGGTGAACCATGGTGACAAGTGATCAGTCCATCGCTCATACAGGTCCATCATGTTGAAGAGGATACTAACTATTAACCATGTTTATTCCAACTTTAATCCAATGCCTGGTTCCTATATTCTACTGACGGACTATAGCAACTATTCAACGATATGCCAGTTTCCTCACGACGCTTTCCTTCTTCGTTTGAGAGTATAGCGCACATAATTTTTTCGAACTGAAAGATCCATTGATGCACGACCGGGTTCGAACCCACGACCAACAACTTAAAGTTAATACAAATAAGACGAAATATAGGTATATACTTTAGGACAATACAGTAATAAAAATACATTTTTAATCATTATTATGCAACATCTCTTCACTAGAACATGATTATACATACAAACATACATACAAATATGCACGCTAACGTCAGTTCTAGTTTTGTTAACTATTGAGATGAAACATGGGGAGACAACGTCGGCAAAAGAAAACATGGGGATGCCTATGTCCAGCAGTGGACTGATATAGGCTGATGATGATGACAAACGAAGGGGTTGAAGCTAGTCAATTTATACATCGATACTCGTTCTCAATCGTTTCATTCTTCCAGCCCACGTGTTGTCTAGTCGAGCCTTTACTCAACGTCTATGTTTTTATTTAGACACATAAAATTGACTACAGATTTTACGATATTTTTATGTCCCGGTCAAATTAACGTATCTTGTATGAAACTGGGAAATACTCTATAATAGTAAATTAAGTTCGTATGAGCTAGTGGCCATCTGTAGTGACGGAGTTTTGAAGCCGCGTAAAAACCTCCGTCATGGCTTAACGACTTTAAAGCCGGGACCGATAATTTAACGTGTCCTCCGAAGCACGGAAGCGCTCAGCTCGTAATGCCACTTGCGGTCACCCATACCAATTGTGACCGCGCACAAAGTTGCTTAACTCCAACGATCAATCAAGAACGTCTAAGCAAGCTACACCACGAGCGCTTCAATGAACTCTATGAATACTGAAGATTTTTATCGGTTTTAGACTGCTTCTAGTTCTTTCGAACCCGTGTGGTGAAAGGATTTAAAGTGCGCCTCAAAGGCTTCTTTCATGTATCTGACACATGTTTTTGAACTTTACAATTACGGCTTGCTGATTTCCTTGCTTCCTTCCTTCAATGTTTTCTTTTAACCCTTCTTGTAGCAACTTCTTTATTTGAACTCGAGTTTAATTAAAGCGTATCTAAATAGTACTTACCTACAATATTTATTAATTTATCTATTCCGTAACATAATGCAATTAGGCTTTCTATAGATACCGTAGTAATCGTTTTAGGGTTCCGTTTCAAAATGCTGAAAAGAAACCCTTTTTTCTTACTAAACAAATGCGCATACTATCACTGACACAAAACAGCAATTACAACTTCTAGTGTTGTGTCCCGCGGACAATTAATCTTATCACAATCGACCACTTATGGCGACCCCTGCATGCCTACGATACCGGCATATTAGTCTGTCACTCAAGTTTTGTGTCTATGAGAAGCGGCGACCGTCATATTACTGACCTCAGACCAAATAAAAAGAAAAGACGCCGCGCTTCGTACAACAAAATTACACATTCAAATGTAGGTACACAAATTAGTACCTACTTGGTTTCTGATTCTCAGGTAGGTACTTGCAAAGCACTTCAATATTCACATTCTATTTTCACTGAATGAGAAATAAGTTTAGAAGATTAGATGAAAAGGTATCCAAATCATCAGAGAACTGGGCTCACATAAACATATTACTTAAAATATATTATACTTTATGAAATTGACATAATAAATAAATAAAATAGAATAAAAATAAAAAACCTGTTTATTCCATAATTTAGTTTCTAGGTAACCTAAGAATTGTTGTTTACACTATATATTTTTACTACTAGGACCCCTCTCGGGTAAAGGCCACCTCCAGCTCTTTCCATTTGTCGCGGTCTTCTGCCACCTCTGTCCAATTTAATTATATTTGGCTCAACGGATCAGTATTACCATTCAGCGTGGCAATGCGGCCAGCGTCTTGGGCACGCTTCCACCGTCTGATGAGCTGGATCAGGTGAGCTATCTATATACCGTTTGCAACGGCCTTTAGATAGCCCGACTGTTTCTTTTGTATTTTGTAAATCATATATGTAATAGTTGTAAGTTTCTTTCTGTTAATAAAACTGTATTTGTGGTATTAGTTATTTTCTTAATCTCGTTTGACCATGAAATTGACATGGTTACATGAATATCACCCGACAAATATCTCTTAATACCGTTATATGCGACGTCTGAAGTCTGCTGTCATCTACGTTCGTTTAACTACGGCGGTTACATGACGGTTGCTGACTATTAGAAACTCATGGTATGAACTGAAGAGGATTAATGAAGTGTACGGTTACCTTTAACTCCTACCTGTGTTAAGTGCCTAGATCTTACCAGCAATAGGAAATTGTTGAAGATATGGATTACAGAGAGCCTAGCACAAATATCATTACTAAGCGATTCTGTTTCTACAAACGATTACGCAAAGAATAATGTCACATTCTATTATAAAGAAAATTTAGTAATGCATACGTGAAAAGCGTTTAAATAAAATCGATGTAGAACTCTATTGATAATTGATAAAATGTGTTTATTCAAAAAGCAAATAGATTTTTTTTTTGATTTCTCAAATTGAAACAAGATATGCGATAAAAAATCTAGAAAAATCCATGTTTCCCGTATGCGTTGATCTTGATCTCGGGAACCCTACCATATTTCAGATGAATTTTACTTTGATAAGTAGGTAACGACTACTTCTTTAGTTACTGAAACCAGCGTTTGGATTAATTTTCTTGTAATTACCAATTATTCGATTTGGCGGATTATTTGACTTCAATATTTTGCACGGTCTCACTCAGAGTCGCGTATTCGTAGTTTTGTGTTTTGGCTCTTACATCATTTTATTTTGTTGCCTCTGATCCCTACTTCGATGCCGCCTCTGGATATATCATCTTACTAATATTATAAATGCGAAAGTTTGTGAGGATGTGACGATGTTTGCGCCTCAATCACACCGTAACGGCTGAACGGATTTAAATGAAACTTGGAACATACATAGTACCTACGTGTGCTGGAATAACATATAGGCTACTTTTTATCCGGGTACCACGCGAGCGAAGCCGCGGGCGGCAGCTAGTAAATTTATATATTTAAAACGCCTTTAAGCAATAGATTTGTATGAGAAGTCGCGTACTCTTTGGTTGCTATGTATATCACGTACCACCGAGGAATATGATGTAAACGCTTAGTTTGATAAAACGACTGGGATTTCTAGGAATCTGACATTATTACCAAGACTTTTAGCAGAAATTACTGGTACTCAAGATAGTTTTGCTTTAATATATCTATGGTAAGATATTTTTATCTTAAAAAACGTGATACGAGCGTGGGGGCGACCTTTGTCCAGCAGTGCGACGATATAGGTAAAAAATAGGATACTTTTTGTAGACTCAGTCATTATTTGGACCCAGATTTTGGATCCGATAATGTCCAGTAATAACATTTTTGCCAGTAGCCAACTAGACCCACTAAAAGTAGGTACTGTACGTAAAGTATATTAATCACAAAGTGTATGGGATATGCTATGACGTATGAACTAGATTATAATTTGATCTAATACCATTATGGAATGAGTTCGAGACCCCAAGAAGTACTTGTAATGTTTTGCAAGCGTATAATTTTGTTGTAGTCAGATTGTTTTAATGTTTTGTCGATAATCTTACTTATATTATAAATGCGAAAGTTTGTGAGTTTGGATGTTTGGATGTTTGTGCCTCAATCACGCCTAAACGGCTGAACGGATTTGAATGAAACTTGGAATATACATAGTACATGTACTGGATTAACATATAGGCTATTTTTTATCCGAATACCACGCGAGCGAAGCCGCGGGCGGCAGCTAGTCTTTTCAAAATGGAAAAATGCACCAAGCCTGTCACAAATCAATTTATTAAGGTCACCCTACGGTACCTACTTAAAAAACAATTCTTAGGTTACATAAGCTGAGATACACATCATCATCAGCCTGTAGAACTCCACTGCTGGACATAGGCTTCCCTATTATAATCCCAAATTGAAAGATTTTGTGCTCCTATCCACCGTGACCTTCGAAATGTCATCGGTCCATCGTGTAGGGGGCCGTCCTGTACTTCGTTTCTCGGTCCGCGGCCGCATTCAAGACCCTTTACACCCAACGTTTATTTGTTTCTGAGATACATACATAAGAAAAAGATGTTTACAAAATATTTCAATAATAATGCTCAACATGATGGACCATCTATATGTTCGACGTGCTGATCATCTGTCACCATGGTTCACCATATCAATCTTGAGACTTCAAATCAGATGTTGCTGCTGGTTTTCTTAAGATTGCTTGTGGTTCTGCCCAACCCTTTAGGGGTATGGGCGTCATAATTATGTATGTATTTCAAGAATAAATTTCATCTTATATAAATAGATCCTGTGCCGTGCATTATGACTCATAATAAACTCATCGATACAACACGAGGCTAAATATAAAAAAGCGCTTTCAAATCACAAATCCGTGAAATATACATTCTCGGCTCCATTTGTCATAGCGTGAATAATCGGCCGGGGCTGCGAGAGTGTCTGATAAATTATTTTTGGCAGCCAATTTAATTTGTGCGGAAAAATTATTGACGAAATTTATGGAGTGGAACCACCCATTGCGGGTGCATTCGAAAACATCAAATGAGTTGTATTCTTAAAAACAAATTAATATATTACTTCTTTGTTGGACTGGGAGTACAGAAAAAAAAACATAATGTGTCCAGCTGCTTCTCTCCCCGTAAAAGTCAACTAAGAGATAGTATCCTCTTCAACATGATAGGCCCTCTATATGGGCGATGGGCTGATCACCTGTCACCATGGTCCACCATATCCATCTTGGGACTATGAATGTGGCTGCAAGTGTTGATTACTTGTGGCCCTGCCCACCCCGTTAGGGATACGGAAGTGATAATTTGTATGTGTATATATTACTAGCTTCCGTCTGCGGTTTCGCTCGTGTGGTACCAGAAAAGATCTTTACCTCACCTTTACCTCACCTTACCATCTTTACCTCATCTTAGATAAGCCAAATATGGCTTGGAAGATGTGTTTTTTCAATATATTTCTAAATGTAACATTCTTATGAAAAAAAAAAGTGACCTATATGTTATTCTAAGTCAACTTAAAATTAGTTCAGCCGAGATTGAGCCATAAAAACAATTTTGTCGCTACTACTATTATTAATGTCCCGAACCAGTGTGATGAAAGGATTCAAAGAGTGCCTTAAAGGTTCCTTGCACTCCTTAATGTATTTTAGTTTCATTTTATTTTTAGGTTCTACGACATGTGTTTCTTCATCGTTTATGAGTTTAAATTTTATTAGCTGGGTACAGCGATTTATTTTGTTTTACTGTCAAACGTACAAATATTGGCAAGATATATGTAGTAGAAAAGAATTTAACGCGCTTCTATGGTTCGCAAAATATCATAATTTTAAATCAAATAAAATCAGTTAGTTTATTTGACAATCACAGACAGCATCCATAAAACATAGAAATAAATACAACATAACAATAAAATAAATTTGCATTTTTTCTAAATTATTAGGATCGCCCAAAACTTTATCAATACAAAAAAAGATTTTTATGTGTTTTTTTTTCGTCTTTAAACATTTTTAAGTGTGAAGCGACATTTATTTCAACGAGAGGTCTTTGTCGGACGTCAAAGTCAACTAATTTGATGTAACATTATTTTTCACAGAGATATTATCAAATAAAACTGATAAATTACCTATTTACATAAACCCACGCATTTTTAATTACAAAGTCGAAAATATTAGTTATAATTTTGAATTAATTAAATACTAGTTGTCACTTTTCCATAGGTTTTTTTGCAGCGATTGTTTTACTACTTCGAAGTTCGTTGCTTGGTTTGTGCGGTTATTGATTATGAATTGTTGAACGTAGCCGGCGATGTATGTGTTACAGGGCGATTGTGTGGTCGTCTCGCTGCTGAGATGAGAACACTAATTATGTTTCTATGTTGCGCGGGGCTGTAGCATTCCTCGGGTGCATTGAACCTTAGCGAAGACCTTAATATGAACAGAACTGACATAATAGCTTTAGCCCAGTTTTTTTTACAATCAATGCTTGAAAGGCTTTTTGGAATCTGTAATGTTTTTGGGTCTATGCGAAAATTGATCTTTATAAATGGCAATAAATTTATTTTCTTTTGTTTAAGTTTCAAATTGTAAGATAAAAGATTACATACATAGGTACATCCATACATAAAATCACGCCTGTCTCCCATAAGAGTAGGCAGAGATTACGGATCTCCATTTACTATGATCCTGACATAATTATTTAGCTTTATTCACTCTCATTATATTCCTCATGCATGGAGAAAAGATTAAAATAGGGATAAGGGCAGAAACATGCAAACATTTATATCTCCCCCAAACCTTCGCCTCAGCTGAGCAACCCGCTACGCCACCAAGGCTGCCATTAAACTCAACAGTATTTTGAGAAACTATTTTTTTCAAATCAGTTATACGTTTTTTTTTATTGTGGGTATTCCTGTTTTTATTTTGAGACACAATAGGTAGGCTTTTACGAGCGTAAAACTCTAGGGTATATAGGTCTGTGGTTCGAGATGATATACAATATCAACGCGGGCGCAAATGTGTTATCTACCAGCCATTCTACTTTAGAGACAATCACGAACCTTTTTGAATGTAAATTTTTAGGGTTCAGTTCAAAAAAGACATATTTTTTATAACTACAAGTCTGAGACTCGTATTCGAGAATAAGGGCTAGATTTTCGAGAAATATACAAAATTTTCATAGTGAATAAAAATTAAAAAACGCGCCATCACCACGATATACATATTCAACTCCTGCGTTACTGTCTGACTGACTGAATGACAATCAACGCACAGCCTAAACAATAAGGACTATAATAAGCTAGAGCTTCATGCAGCTTATAGGGTATATGCCTCTTATGGTGAAAAGTGCCTTAGAAAAGAATTAAAAAAATTACTAATAGTGGAGAATCATATGTTATTGTAATAATTATTTTTATTTTTGTCTATTTTGTTTTTGTGCTCAAGTTTGAATTAACACACTTGCATTTTGTAGCGTATATTAGTGCGCAAGCTGTTACCATTTTCAGGTTTTTTGTACCATGTTTAAGGTTCAAAATGGTGACTTATTATCACACAAAATAACTAGATACTTTATTCTTGTTCTTACACATTCTTCTCTTTAAGTGAAGAATATTTTACGAGCACTAAATGTCCTAAGAAATTGTAAATACAATAAACAATTTTACTACCAACGATAGTAATTTTTGTTGCAACCAGTTTTCTTATGAAGTGAATACTAAAAACATTATTGTGGAAAGTGTGAAAGTTAGTACAACAGTAGTGCCACTAAAACTGTGCGCCTCGGCAAACTTCGTGTGAAAACCGAATTTGTCGTATGCCTTTCGATTTACCAGCCTGTTATCCAGATTTTACGACAGCTTTTTCTATGTCATCGATCTAACTGGTTTCGATCTGGATTTCTTTGCCTGTCCTCGGCCACCTCAAGGTCCTCAGAGACCATCACTACGTCTAGTAAAGAGTTTCAATACGAACTATAAAAAAACCTGTGCGGAACACTAAAACTAAAATGTAACCCACTCTTTGTCTAAACCGCGCTACATTGTGCTTTATATATTCTGTGCCATGTGTATTTTTTAATATGAAATGCGTCAATAGGAACTGGTTTATACTATAAAGTTTTAACATAAATATGAAGTTATTACATAAATTACGTTTCTCTGCTAAACTGGAAGTCAAAAAAGACAGAATGCGTCCAGCTGCTTCTCTCCTCGAGCATGTAAAAGTCGACTAAGGGATAGTAATGACTCAACATGATGGACCATCTATATGGGCGATGGGCTGATCACCTGTCACCGATCGTGCATCACTAGTTCTTTCGAATCAGTGTGGTGAAAGGATTTTAAGGCTCCTTGACGCAAGTTTAAAACTTTTTAGGTTCCACGATATGTCGGTTTTCTTACGATGTTCTCCTTCGTCATTTGAGTGTACTGGTATATATAGCGCATATACATTTTTCGTATAGAAAAATCCATTGATGCACGATCGGATTTGAACCCACGATCACAAGTGCATAGGATAGGCAAAAGCAATCTTAATAATACTATTCAATCACAGTGACAGCTAAAAAAGGACTATCACTTAGAACTCATTTTCATTTTATAATTACACGGTATAAGTAATTTTTTATTATAAATAGTGTCAAATCGTGCCTAATTTTAAAAGTCTACATTCAAACTAGTGTTTAAAATTTACAGCTGTCAAAATGAGTGACAGATCGCAAAAAAACTCCGCGACCACGCATTGACCCCACGTACTAAATAATTATTACAATATATTCAAAGATTAATGTCAAAGATAAAATATGTATTTGCGAATCACCCCGCTTTCGGGATCATTTTGAGTTATAGAGTCTTTCATTACGAATCATCACTTCCTTGTTTTGTTTTCGTTTTATTTGTAGGTGTCAAACTGACAGCTGTCAAGCGAGACTGTATTGGATCTTCTCTTTGTAAGTCTAAGGACTTGCATCTCATGATGACAAAATTAATGTTATAGGTACAATGTGAATGCAATGCATAGGCATTCAATATAACATGACTAGCTTCCACCAGCGGCTTCGCTCGCATGGTACCCGGATTAAACGCCTATAATATTATTCTAGTACACGCTATATCTATAATCTGATACTTATATATTACATATTATCACGCCCATATTAATGGGGTGGGCAGGGCCAGAGGTAATCATAAGAAAACTTGCAGCCACTCCTGATTAAAAGTCCCAGGATGAATATGGTGAACCGTAGTGACAGGTGATCAGCCCATCGCCCATATGGATGGTCTATCACGTTGAAGGTTATACCTTAGTCGACTTTTACGACATGCTCGGGAAAAAAAGGAAGTATTCCCAAGGAGGGTTGACGTCAGGCAGGCGGTCGGTCATAAAACACCTTAGCCAAAACTCTTGGATCATGCTGTGCCGACACCGCATAGAGTGGGATAAGCAGGAAGATGATGATGGCATTTTATTAATAGTAATTTTATTATACATACATAATAATATTTGTGAAATAATACTATGATATTTAGTACTGTAAAAACAAATGTGTGTTCCAATAAATAAATTGAAATTCCAAGTTTAATTCATATTCTTTTGGCCGTAACGGCGTGTTTGAGACAGAAACATATTAAAATACATACATAATATACTTACAATATATGTATCTATATATTTTTGCTATTCTATATTACCACGAGTGTAGCCGTAGGTTGAATCTAGTATGAATATATCTTTCAAGTATTGATTCGTGTGGTTTCTATGCAAATCAAACAAAGGCGCTATGACAGTGTAGGCATGTGGCCTGTGGTTCTGATTGTGTGTAAAACTGAGGCTTAAATAATTACGTTGTTCACACAATAGATGCTTTTGAATTTGAATTGAATTCAATCTGAATTATTTTAGACCAAATATACTCGTATAGTATCATTTGTATAGGGATCGTTTGCTAAAAAATAGTGAAGTGCGGTTTCTTAAATTCTTTCGGAAATGTACAGAAACGAAACGTTGTGTATGTTATCGCCTTTTGTAATTGCGTCTGTTTAGGTAAAAGTTGCCTCCTGACGCTGTATAAATCATCTATACAAGGTATATTTGCTTGAACGACATTATATGAAAACACGGACAAAGTCAGTAATCTTGTAAAATTGTTAAAAAAATATAGGGCTCTTATTGGAAACTTGTTGGCCTTTTTAGACAAAACTGTCTTAGTAATTAATCTATTAGCCATCTGGTTCGGGGATAGTTGGCGCTGTGTAAAATGTCCACATTTAAAAAAAATGTCACTACTTCTTTCAAACCAGTGTGGTGAAAGGTAAAGTGCGCCTCAAAGGCGTTTAGTATGTATTCAAAGGAATTCACGAATATTCTTAGTTATTTCACTCTTTTGTGGTATAAAGCAGGATTTTTAATTACAGAGGAATTTATTTGACTTCACGCGAATAAAAT
Organism: Scotopteryx bipunctaria; assembly: GCA_949320045.1. Lineage (NCBI taxonomy): Eukaryota > Metazoa > Arthropoda > Insecta > Lepidoptera > Geometridae > Scotopteryx > Scotopteryx bipunctaria. The sequence continues at coordinate 1,670,998 of OX439450.1, read as the reverse complement.
TGATTAGGCGATTATTACAAATTATTAATGTCATGTTTTGCCACCTGTGATGGTGGATACGTCGGTATTAGGAATGGAATTTTCATCGAGTATTTAAATTCCAATAAATTTTAAAAATCTCTAAAACACACTGAGTCATTTGAGCTGTTCATTTTTAAATCATTTGAGTAGCTTTTTGTTTTAGCAACCAAAAGTAACTAGGATTAGGTATTTTATAGTTGACCTATATTTTAGGGATTATAAAATACTAGCATCCATACCTTCTCGGATTAAAATGCTCCTAATTTATTCTAATTATAAGAAAATTTGCAGCCACTCTTGATTCAAAGACCCACAATGGATATGGTGAACCATGGTGACAGGTAATCAGCCCATCGCCTATATAGAATGGTCCATCATGTTCGAGAGGATACTACCCCTGTCTTCACTTTTACGACATGCTCGGGGAGAGAAGCAGCTGGATGCATTCTGTCTTTTCTTTCCATTATACACACTTACATACAAACGTACAATTTTTCACATTTATAATATTAGTTTGATACACCAATGATTATAAAATATATTTTAAGCTTATTACAATAAAATGACAATCAAATAAATTATTTCTATTCTATTCTAATTATATTTGATGTCCGATTAGCTATGGGTTTGGCAACATCAAATTCAATAATTGAAAATTAAATATTAATTAATGCAAATTGCTTTTAGTATAGAGCAACACTACGATTTTTAGCTAAAACCTAAATGGCTGTAGTATTTTATACATGCATAAAATCACGCCTGTTTCCCAAAGGCGTAGGCAGAGATAACGGATTTCCATTTGCTATGAGCCTGATATACTTATTTTGCTTCATTCGCTGTCATTACTTTCTTCATGCATGCTTGTTGATTTACTCTTGTCCTGGCCAATCTGATCCAGATACGTACGCCAAGATTTTCCCCTTCCAACGGTACCATTTACATTCGCCTCATACACCTGTTTCGTTAATATTTTTTCATTAATTCTCTCTATGTATTATTACAATGCTACTTGTAATAATACTTAATAGTATTATTACTTATGTATGTCTGTATCTTTCATTTTAAATATAGAAAATATTAGAGAGCTCTGTTGGTCTAGTGGTAGTGACCTAAGGTCGTGAGTTCAAATTCAGTCGTACACCAATGGATTTTTGATGAATTTATGCTATACCAGTACTCGCAAACAGTGAAGCGCATTTTAAATCCTGACACTATTAGTAGTAGTACCGTTTGAGAATATAACGTAGGTAAAGGTTTTTTTAATAATAGTTATTCATAATAAAGACCGTAATATAACAGGCATTGTTTTTTTTATTAAGTATCGTGTACACTGAACGATACGGAAGGCAATTTTCTCGATAAAGCAGGGCATTCATTACAGTTTGTGCTGTACATACACAACAGGACAGCTAGACGCACACCTTGACATAGTGCTAATAAATCAGTAACGCAACAAATGATTTGTAAAGTAAAAAATACAAAATCTGTAGGTACTTTTGAACGTAAACAGCTTCATAGTCAAAACTATTTCCATTGCACTCAAGCAGACATCCCATATTTGGCACCTACCAAATAGTAATGTAGAAGTCTTATTCGCTTGAATCTTTAACTTAAGAAATCCACGTTATTAACACTCCTAAAATGTGGTCAAGTGCGAGTACAATTCGCACACGAAGGGTTCCATACCATTGTACATGTAGGTACATATTTATTTTTTGTAATAGGGTACCGTTGGCACCCTTCGGGTAAAGAACCCTAAAAACAGAGAAGGAACTGTACTACTATTTATGGTGTTCACTATGGTAGCTGCCTCGGTTGCACTTTAGAAATTAATTAAACGCGCTCTGCGGAAAGAGGAAAATTCATTTTGAAATGTGAAGGTATTCAGTATTAATAAAATAACGTCAAAGGACTTTGTAAATTGTCACTCTATGTTTGTGTATCACGCTCAAATTGCTAATGCGATTTGAATTAAACTGGGAATATAAATGTGATTACGTGTGATGGAATAACATATTTGCAGAACAGTCAAACATTTCTCCCGGAGCGGGAATCGAACGCTCACCTGTTGCGTCTCAGCCGAGCACTCGCTCGTCACGCCATCGAGGTCCGGGTAAGGCCTGTAACTGGACCGATTTAATGATTTTTGATTTGTTGGATTTGTCTCCGCACCGAATATCAGAATAACTAATGAAACATTTGAAAACTTGCATTATTAATTCTAATGCGGAACGAAGTTCACGGGGTCAGCTAGTCACTGCATAGTATAAAACAAAGTCACTTCCCGCTGTCTTTCCATATGTATGCTTAGATCTTTAAAACTACGCAACGGATTTTGATGCGGTTTTCTTTAATATAAAGAGTGATTCAAGAGAAAGGTTTATATGTATAATACATGCATAATATAGTAGAGAAACACTGATTTTAGACGTTTCTAATGTGATGTCGTAAATCAACACATTTTCTTGCGCTTACATTGCAAACGCTGGCTGAACCCGACGAGATAAATCAAAATAATTTACTAAGTATTGTACACCTTAAAAAGGTCTACAAAAAAGTCCACGGTGGTATATGTCTATCCCCGTGCGAAGCCGGGGCGGGTCGCTAGTTTTAAATAAATATATTTTTTATACAAACTTCATATAAGCTGCGTCTACCAGGAGTAGAATTTTGGGAAGTCTTTTCTTAGCCCCTTACACCATAAGATGAATCCTTCAAGTTTCTTCAAGGACTTATTGTTTAGGCTGTGATGCTTTGATTGTCAGTTAGTCAATTACGTATAGTTTTATGTATTGAGAAGATGTATGAATGGGTTTGTATGATAATTAGTTGCGTGAGTTAATTAGTGCTATCTGTATGAGACATCTGCTCATTTATGATTTATGTTTATAGGAATGGATTTATGTTGCCGTATAGTTGGAGCTTCCACATTGCTGCCAGCATAATGAGTAGGTTAAGTAAGCATCAAAGCTGGCATGTTTCTTAAGAAAGGAAATGATTTTTACCCGACTGCTAAAAGGAGGGTTATGTTTTTAGGGTATATTATGTATGCATGTGGGTATGTTTGTATGTATATAGACTGGATAGATTTTGACGATTAGAAAGAGAATTTGTGAATAAAAATAAAGTCGAAAAAATTGATTGTTTTTGCATTGTTTACTTAGGTATATTTTTTGTTGTCTGAAGAAAGAATCAAAGTATGATTGAAAAAGGATCCTACTATGAAAATAATAAACTAAAATAAATAATTCATTGTTAAATTGTATCCATTTCTTTTGTATGTTTTGAAATAGTTATTGTGAAAATGTACACTTGAGGACACGTAAAGTGCCTCGTAAAATATAACGTACAAAATTATCTTACAAAATTCCAACAACGGGTACTGCTAGAAAATTGCTTAGCTTTTATAAGCCTGATATGACGTCGTTTAGCTTCGAAACGCTTAGCGTACACTTACGGACAAAACCATTGTGCGCTAGAAATGATGGGAATCCTATTCAGTTTTATAGATCTAAGAGTATTTGTGCTAAGTATCTACTTGTAATATGCCATGTTTTAGAACAGTCCATTGGAAGTTATCGTCTTTAATTAAACTACAAAGAAAACTGTATTCTGAAGCTTAAACTATCTTCTTTTTACAGGTAAGCTTTTGATTTCGGACTTCTTGGAAATGATGCACAGATAACACTGGTGAGTCAAAGGTTCCTTGCTATTTAAATTACTAGCTATTCGTTATATTATTTTGCACTGCCGCCTGAGGCTTCGCTCGCGTGGTACCCGGATAAAAATAGCCTATAAATGTTGATCCAGTACATGTACTATGTATATTCCAAGTTTCATTCAAATCCGTTCAGCCGTAAAAGTGTGAAAGAGTAACAAACATCCATACATACAAACTTTCGCGTTTATAATATTAGTAGGATTTATTTACACTGATCATCATCATTATTTCCCTGAACTTGTCCCATTTTATATGGAGTCAGCACAACATATATTATTCTTCAAGTCATCTCAACACAAAAAGTTTTTTGAGATGACGATGAAGATCTTACTCATGTTGTCTTTCACACAATCATCTTTTTTCCCTTTCTTTTCAATATTGGCTCAGAAAATGGACGCAAAAAAAAATACTTCAAAACTGTTTTAAAAAAAGTGTTTTTGTTTGTATCTTGACCCCATTCAACAAATCTATTACCATTTCCATGTATCGTTTATACAGTACACTTGGTGGTCGAGAAACGGGGTTAAATGAAGTCTTTACGATGGATTACTGATAATAAATACTTGTAATAACACTTTACGGTGCAGTCCCTTACTGTTATAGGCTGGTGTGAACTTAGCCTTAGGTTCTGGGATAACAAGCGTTGAGGGATTGATAGAGAAAACGCATATAACTGACCTACTATCGGATTATATGTTTGAAACTTTGCTTTATTTAAAGGTAAAAAAATCTGGAGTATTTATAATTCCATACTTTTTTAATGGGAAGTCTGTATTATCAACCAATGCTTTTTTAAACTATTATAATAACTAGCTGCCGCCTGCGGCTTCGCTCTCGTGGTACCCGGATGAAAAATAGTATTCCAAGTTTCATTTTAACCCGTTCAGCCGTTTAAGCGTGATTGAGGCACAAACATACAAGCATCCTCATAAACTTTCACATTTTTAATTAGTAGATTTGACGAGCAATCTTTTGAAAGGACTTTTTTTTTCTATTTTGTGCCGATACGGTTACGGTCCGGTTGGAACAGGGTACAATGACTATAAAATATTGATACAGAGTATTTCTAGTTACAAGCTTTCGCATAAAAAGTATACATTATCTTACTTCACGAAAATAAGTATACCCCAAGTTTCACTCAAATCCGTAACGCCGTGATCGAAGCACAATTATCTCCACATCCTCACAGCCTTTCGGATTTGTATATTAGTGTGGAATTTGTAGCTAAGAGCTTTCGTACTCTAAGTTGTTGGTCCTAGCTTTAATCATGACGAACTCCATGACGATTTTCTCACGATGTTTTCCTTCAAGGTTTGAGAGTACTGATATAGCGCATATACATTTTTCAAACCGGAAAATACATTGCTACACGACCAAATTTGAACCCACGGTCTTAGAATTGGAAAGCGAAGCCTCTACCATGAAACCACAAGTGCTTCCAGTTAAGCATGAGCCCCGGGCGCCCTATGAACCCCGTGGATTGAGAACTTTAATATGAGTTTTACGATCTATGGAGATAGGTAATGCTGTTCTCAGCTTATCCTACTTAACTATTATTCACGCGGACCATCTCTGTACAGGGTGTCTCAAACGCAACCTAACTATACAAAACTATATTAAGAATACACATTTGATAACAGAAAGAAACTTACAACTAATACAAATATCATTTACAAAATACAAAAGAAACAGTCGGGCTATATAAAGGCCAAATAAGAACCAGCTCTTGGATCGCGCATCGCTTCGACTGAATGCCCTGAAAGAATTTTAAGATAAATAATAAATAACACCCAATCACTTATATAGTTCTGATCTTAGACTAGGATTCTTTGTGTCGTGAGTATCAGAAACTATGAGTACCTGCGGGTCTAAAAATGCCACTTTGAGCAATTCATTTTTAGAATTCATAGAAAATTCTTATCAATTCCTGTAATATTCATAAATTGGTCCGAATTATAGGTGAATTTTATGCAATTAAATTCAACAGTAGATTCATATAAAGTGGCCTTTTTAAACCTCCTGGAAAATCCAGTATTTTTCCATAACGTCTAGTTAAATTTGTAATAAAAAAAGGCATTATCCACATTTTTTAATGAAATTACACTCTTTATGTTAATATGATTTGAAAAGCTACTGAAAACATATCCGATACCAATATTCAAGCTATTTTTATACATGATTAACTTTTAAATAATTCTTGTTCTGTGTTCTCTCTGTATGAAAATCCTGTCAAAGCAACACTCATAAACAGTTCCCCATCGGCGTTATACAGAAAGCGATAACCGTAACGATACTGCCGCGAAGAGTAACCTCTGCTGACACTTTAGAATTTGTGGTATTACGCATGACCTGTCGCGTAGAGCTCCAAACGGTTTGTTGAGCTTAGGAGATTGCCACACGTAAATCTTTCCAACTCAAAAGGATCGTTCCAACTTTCACAGGTCCGATTGATTTGCTGTGTTCTGTTCGGGGGTCGGGGGTTATTTATTTTTTAATTTAATAGCTTGTTACTCAAAATAAGGTAACTGAGGAATTACTATTTATTATCGCGTAAAGCAAAGAACCAGCAGAAAATAAATTAACTATTTCTTTGTGCTGTGACTTACGACAGCTGATCGGCGACGATTTCAAACCGATTGTATTCTAATGTTAAGAGGTTGATTTCAATATTTGTACGCTTTGCCCTTGTAGTTGCCAGTGCTCTGAAATTTAGGATTATGTTTTTATACGGTACCTTGATCTTCGAGAATTGATAAGGTGAGAAATGAGTATGTAATAGAAAATCTGAAGGTATCGCCAGAGACGGATAAGCTGAGCAATAGGAGCAATAAGTTAGCATGGTATGGACATGTCATGAGAAGGGAAGAATGTCATGTGATGAGAAAAGTGTTAGTTATGGATGTGGAAGGACTGGGTAGGCCAAATAAAAGATGGATTGACGAAAAATCCATTGGTGCATGGATCCAATGGTGCAATCCATTGGATTTGAACTAACGACCTTAGTATCGGTACTACCACCAGACCACCAGTGCTGTGTCTTCTTAAAGTCAAAGTCAAAAATGTTTATTCCTTAAAATCACTGGGATCACTTGGACACGTCTTAAATCTACGTTGCATTTACATCTGTTCGTAACGCGACCAAAATAATTAAATACATACATACATACATTATTATCACGCCGTATCCCCGTGGGCAGAGCCATAAGTAAACATAAGAAAACTTGCAGCCACTTCTGATTTAAACTCCTAAGACGGATAAGGTGAACCATGGTGACAGGTGATCAGCCCATCGCCCATATAGATGGTCCATCATTTTGGAGAAGATACTACTCCTTGGTCGCCTTCTACGACATGCTCGGGGAGAGAAGCAACTGGACGCATTCTATGCTTTTTCTTTACTTCCAGTCCAGCAGCAAAGTGAATAAATAAATAATATAAATATGTGTAGACAAAACTGGAGATTTGTAAAGACAAAATGACACAGGCGTACCATAGGTTAGTCAAAGTTAGTGCAGTAGGAATATGCAAATGCTGACTTTATCAAGCCCCCCGCGTGGTCCGCTTTATGACAGACACGCCACAACAGCGTTTGGTTATATGTATACAGAATACAAGGTTGCGATTATTGGAGGAACTAACTTGCGGACTTTTGATTTAGTTTTTAGAAAAGAAGTAAGTTCTTATGAGCTAGTGACCAACTCTTGTGACGTAGTTTTTAGGCCGCCTAAAGGCCTCCGTCATGGCTTAACGGCTTAGCCTTATTCTAAAGACTTAAGTTTTTAGTATATAATATTTTACGAAGTTAAAATATAATATTCATATTATAGTAGATACAGACATCATAAAACAGTGGCAGGTAGAATAAAAATCTAGTGTATTGAATAATGAATCATCATCATCATTTCCCTACCCTTTGCCTACTTTATGTGGGGTCGGCACGATATTATATACCTATTGTACACAATACTGACCTATTAAAAAAATATTGTATTGTATGTAAGTATTCTTCTTCCATTTCCCTCTATCAAAAATTATCTCAACTCACTTCTTTCTTACTCATGTCATCTTACATAGTCCATCCATCTTTTCATATTGAATAGGTAATGAATAAACATTATCATTTATTTGTCCTCGAGTGTAAAGCTCAGTAAGCAAGGATCATTTCCAATTCATGACATTCAAAAGCCTAGTGATTTTTATTGATTCATACATACATATTATCACGCCATATCCCTAACAGGGTGCAATCATAAGAAAACTTGTAGCCAATATTGATCCATGAGTTCCAAGATAAACATAGTGAACCATGGTGACAGGTGATAAGCCCATCCCCCATAAAGATGGCCGGATTGGGGCTTCAACTTTATTGAAAGCTGTGTTAGTTCACCCAGGTGAATTAAGTCTACCGGGCCCATATTTGCCAGTACGGGGCATTATTAAACCGCTCTGCAATCTTTTCACCACACTTGTTCAAAGAGTCAGAAGTAGAAGTAGTTATGTGTATAGTCCAGAGTTAAATCCTCTAAGCGTGATTCATCCAATGTTTATGTAACTGTGGGGTCGGTGCGACAAGGCTTGCAAATGACATCGAGTTACGTTGATTCCGTAATAGCTAGGAAGTAATTAACGTTTTAATAAATAATAAAATAAATATTTGTGAACATTTCACACAGCAACATCTAGCCCGAAACTAAGCAAAGCTTGTACTATGGGCACCAGATGGCTGATAGAATACTTGTTTACTTTTTTTTTGTAAATACATACTTACAAATGTAGTTAGGTACTTATTTTTTTAAAAGGTTGATTCACTTATTATTAGTTGCATCATCGTTCGAACAAATTCTGTTTTCAAACAAAGCACGAAGTATGCCGAGGTGTACAATATTTGTACTAAGAGCACTGGTGGTCTAGCTGGTAGTGACCCCACCTTTCGATCCTAAGGTGGCGGGTTCAAATCCCGTCGTGTACCAATAGATTTTTCTGTGCGAAAAATTTACGTACGCTCTACCAGTACTCTCAAACGGTGAAGAAAACCATCGTGAGGTAATCCGCGGCTTAGTCAGCTCCGCACGTATGGACCATGTCTTTCCTGTGGACAAGGCCGACTAAGCTGAGAGGATGGAATAGGTGCTGGGCAAGCCTACTTCATCTTAATTCGTCCCTGGCACTACATCGTCCCGTCTGTGAAGATCAAAGTTGCCTCCTGACTCTATAAATCGTCTACCATAGATGGTAAAAGGCCTTAGTTTTACTGTAATAGTAGCAGTAGCGAAATAGTCATCAACATTGAGACAAGGTACCATAAGCTCGTAAATACGGACGTGAAGTGACGTCCACCGCTATCTTTAAGGCCTGTTGCAAACAATCGCCTACACACTCCCCCTGCTGCGTGGCCGAAAGAATTTATACGGAAACCACCCGATATATCCCCCAGATGAAGATTCTGATCAGTGCTGACTTGAGCTTGACTTAAGCTTTGCGATTTGTAAGTAAGTTCGTATGAGCTAGTGGCCAACTCTTGTGACGGAGTTTTTAGGCCGCCTTAAGGCCTCCGTCATGGCTTAACGACTTAAAAGCCGTTTTACGTTTTGTTTGGTCATAGTAAATAAGGCCCCAGAGCTGACTTGAGCTTGAGTTGAGTTGAGATTGAAATCGTCTTTAAATCTCCTGAAAATAACAAGAGTGCTCTTGGTGGTCTAGTGGTAACTCCCCCTTCCTTCTGGACGTGGGTTCGAATTCGGTCATGCACTAATAATTTTTTCTACTCGAAAAATGTATGTGTTATAGCAGTAGGTACTTTGAAACGGTGAAGGAAAACATCGCGAAAAAAGCGATAGGTATGTCGTAGAAGCTACGATATTTGAAAACTTATGTCAAAACTAGTGTCATAAGTGACCTGAGAATTAAAATGAAAATTGTTATTTTAATGAAATTTAAAAAGCTTTGACTCCCTGAATAAGTAAACGATCGCTAAGAAATGCCTAGTAGTTGCCATAATCCAAGAATACTCCTCCGTACTGAAGATATCCAGTAGAAGCATGGCTTTCGCAATAAAAATAACCATTAGTTCACAACAGAGCATCATACAAACATACCATTAGCAATTCCTATCTAGTTTAATACAACGACAAATTGCGTCACATCACTTCCTAGATAGCGCTACACAATTCATAGACACCATACAAGCTTCTAAAGTAAGTTCGTATGAGCTAGTGGCCAACTCTTGTGACGGAGTTTTTAGGCCGCCTAAAGGCCTCCGTCATGGCTTAACGACTTAAAAGCCGGGACCGACAATTTAACGTGCCCTCCGAAGCACGGAAGCGCTCAGCTCGTAATGCCACTTGCGGTCACCCATCCACATTGTGACCGCGCACAACGTTGCTTAACTTCAACGATCAATCAAGAACGTCTAAGCCAGCTTAGCCACCAGCGCTTCATTCGCATTTTAACCTTCCGATCCTAAGGTCGTTGGTTCAAATCCGGTCGTGTACCAATGGATTTTTCTGTTCGAAAAATTTATGTGCGCTATACCAGTACTCTCAAACGGTGAAGGAAAACATCGTGAGGAAACCCGCGGCTTAGTCAGCTCCGCACGTATTGACCATGTCTTTCCTGTGGACAAGGCCGACTAAGCTGAGAGGATGGAATAGGTGCTGGGCAAGCTACTCCATCTTAATGCGTCCCGGGCACTACAGCGTCCCGTTTGTGAAGGTAAAAGTTGCCTCCTGACACTGTATAAATCATCTACTATAGATGGTAAAAGGCCTTAGTTTTTTTTTAATGCGTGGTTAATAGTTACGCCTCTGAGCTATGCGATACTGTCCAACCCTGTCGGCCGCTTATAAATGGCTCATGTAGTTGACAATGTGTAGGCAATAATATGCATAGTAATGACAATGTGTGCTCGCGTCTTATTGTCATGATTTATGTTATTGAGATAGCTATCCGGGATCGCCTACGCGTACTTGACGATAGGATCTGGGAGATGTAGCCGAAAATATCTCATACTTTTCAACAACAACATTTTTAACACCAAATTTTGGGCCATTTATAGCAACTAGTTCATCTTTTAACTAATCTAACGGGATATAACCTCGGTGGCGGGCGAGTGCTCAGCTGAGACGTAAGAGGCGTGGGTTCGATACCCGCTACGGGAGAAATGTTTGTTTCTGCAAATATTTCTTCCAGGTCTGGGTGTTGTAATATTATATATTTATACGTATGCATTTACAGAAAAAAAACGCGTTTACATCTCGGCGTACTGAAGTACAACTCTTATGTAGACAGACGCTTTAAATGAAAAACCATATGAAACCTATCTAGGTTTTACAATCTAATACATATTATCACGCCCGTATCCCTAACGGGGTGGGCAGAACCACAAGTAATCATAAGAAAACTTGGAGCCATTTCTGATCCAAGACTCCCAAGATGGTTATGGTGAACCATGGTGGCAGGTGATCAGCCCATCACCCATAAATACATAGTTGACTGTTATTAAAAATATAACCTCGGAAGCTTGGCGGGTCAATATCAAGAAAATAAACGAAACGTGCGGGTTCGATCTCGCAAAAATCATATTTGGCACATAGCTTGCTCACATTTTGCGTAGGTTTTTTATAGATAAGTTTGATTACCACTTATAAAATATATTCATCCAGATTGTCCAACATCTATTTGAATATAATGAAATACAGTGTACAATCGCAGAAAAAATGCTTATTTATATTTTAATCAGTCGAAATGTATAAATGAAGAGTATTATAAATATCCTCCACATATACAGACTAAGGTACTTTACAAATGTATATTTATCAGCAAATTAGCATCGAGGTAGACTTTAATAGTTGATACAAATTCCTGCTAATTATACCTTAATAGGACGACATAAGGTTGAGAGTTGCATAAATTATCATCGAACTAGTTCAGTGATGCAGTTATGGTATAACAAGTACTGGCATTTAGAAAAGTGGTTCGCATAGTTGTAATCTGTTTAAATTATTAGTACGCTGTCTTGACAAGAGATGGCGGGCTTTGATGATTCTATTCATTAGTTTATGTCATCGCTTGTCTATAATGTGTCTGAATAAACAGCCATATTAAATAAATAATAAAAAACAGCATCTTGACTCTATTCCAAAGCATGGTAAAGAAAATCTTTTCAAACCTTGAGGCTCTCGAGATATTAAACAAAACAGAAATGTTATATGAATTTTTTTGTTATCGGTTCGTCTGTTTGGTTATATAACTCTCTGTTGTTTTTGTTATTTAAAATGTACTTTAAATAATAAGTAAAAACTTCTTACACTTAAAAGTCTAACTAATGGTACATAATCGTTAATAAAATAACGAACAAATAATTAAGGAAAAAAAAACCGTTCTAAGTGCTAAATGTTTGTACGACTGTACGTCGGCCCTTTGATCACACAAACGACATCAAAGTGCCGATAAAATATGAATTTCTTTGATACTCAAGATCCACATTAAACTTGCTGACAAATAATCTATATTACATTATTTTCCTAAATAGAGAAGTATCTACTTATAATAAAATTATAAATAACTGAATAAATAGTAATGTAAAGTAAATGAAGTAGAGGAATGAACTTTGGTCGGTATTGTCTATGTACGGTGTAAGCGGCAACCTTATTCGAGCTCTGAAGTCTCTCTATGAGAGCTCTAGTGCTTGCGTGAGGATACATGGGTCATACACTGAATGGTTCGGCATCCAAAAGGGTGTAAGACAGGGATGTGTAGCGTCACCATGGCTGTTTAACTTGTTCATGGACAGTTGCTTGCAAGATTTGAAAGGTAGGGAATGTGGTTTAAGATTGAATGGGTTACTCGTCAAATGCCATCTCTATGCCGATGACCAGGTTTTACTTGCGTCATCGGCAGATGAGTTGCAGGAGATGGTAACAATTATGCATAGAGCTTTTGACAGGAAGGGAATGAAAGTGAATGTAAATAAGACGAAAGTTATGGTTTTTGAAAGAGATGAATGCATGACAGCGTGTGATATTTTGGTGAATGGAGAAAGAGTGGAACAAGTGAATGAGTTCATATACTTGGGAACATTGTTTACGAGAGATGGAAAGCATGAGGAGGATATTGAAAGGAGAGTGATTGCAGGAAACAAAGTGAATGGGGCACTACACGCCTTTATGGAAAGCCGGAAAGTGTCTAAAAAGGCACGACTGGCTGTACATAGAGGAGTACTAGTGCCGACACTTATGTATGGTAGTGAAAGTTGGGTATGGCAGAAGAAACATCAAAGTAGAGTGAATGCAGTAGAAATGCGTGCGTTGCGAAGTATGTGTGGGGTAACTTTGAAAGATAGAATGCGAAACAGCGTGATAAGAGAGCGATGTGGAGTGAAAGAAGATGTAGTGATGAGGATTGAGAAAGGTATGTTAAGATGGTTCGGTCATGTAGAGAGGATGAATGAAAGAAGATTAACGAAACAGGTGTATGAGGCGAGTGTGAATGGTACCGTTGGAAGGGGAAGACCTCGGCGCACGTACCTGGACCAAATCGGCGACGTTTTGGAAAAGGGCCAGGTCAAGAGTACCCTAAACCGACGAGCATGCATGAGGAATGTGATGAGAGTGAAGGAAGCAAAAGAAGTATGTCAGGATCGTAGCAAATGGCGATCCGTGATCTCTGCCTACCCCTATGGGAAACAGGCGTGATTTTATGTATGTATGTATGTATGTATGTATGTATGTAAAGTAAATATGATTATTTCTATAAATGTGGTAAAAGTATTAAAGTTCGACTGATAGAGGCTTCTTACGTGCACTTGACATAATTTCTTAAATAAATTCAATCAGAAAAAAAACAGTATAAGTCCAACTACAGTTTCGAATCAGAAACTTGACTGTGACCTCCGAGCGAAACCGCAGGCGGAAGTTTGTTTTATGCAAATACCCTCTTATTTTCTAAAAATAAAACTCACTAAAGGTGTTAACACGAGGCTAATTAAGGACATAACCACATACCATGAGCAATTATACCTACAAACGAACACAACCCAAAATAGATCGAACGACCTCGAGTTAAGGTTCAAAAAGGGGTAGGTAGTAAGTTTTATCAGGTTTTATCTTGGAAATATTTGAGTGCATGAATCAAATTATCTTACTTTTTGATGACTTCGGTGGCGTGGCGGGCGAGTGCTCGGCTGAGACGCAAGAAACGAGGGTTCGATTCCCGCTACGGGAGAAATGTTTGCAGGTACCTATATTCTGCAAATATTTCCTCCGGGTCTGGGTGTTGTGGTACCATGGTACTCGTAGTTTCTGATACCCACGAAACAGGAAATCCTAGTGTGGGGTCTGGACTATGTATGTGACTGTTGGGTGTTATTTATTTATACAGATTTATACAGAGTCAGGAGGCAACTTAAGGAGGACGAATTAAAATGGAGTAGGCTTGCCCAGCACCTATTCCATCCTTCAGCTTAGTCGGCCTTGTCCACAGGAAAGACATAGTCAATACGTGCGGAGCTGACTAAGCCGCGGGTTTCCTCACGATATTTTCATTCACCGTTTGAGAGTACTGGTACAGCGCACATAAATTTTTCGCTCAGAAAAATCCATTAGTACACGACCGGATTCGAATCCACCATCTTAGGATTGGAAGGCGGGGTCACTACCAACTAGACCACCAGTGCATACATAATTAGAGTAGGTATAGCTCTACGGGTAATACCCAGGTAATAAGGTTGAAAGTTGAATGGCATCGCTTGTCTGTGGATAGCAGACAGTGACCACCGATTGAGCGATCCGATCGGACAGTAATCGATAAGAGATCGAAAGGACATCTCCTCTCGTTATTCTCGACATTGATTATATAAGATAAGGAAGACTTAAAATAGAATCGAAATTGGATCAGTATTCTCACGGGGTTCAGTAAAATGTTCACTATAGATTTTGATTGAAAAGGGATCATTTTCCTATACAAGTTATCAAATCCTACAAATATTATAAACGCGAAAGTTTGTGAGGATGTAAGGATGTGTGGATGTGACGATGTATTTTTGTGCCTCAATCACGCCGTAACGGCTGAACGGATTGGAATGAAACTTGGAATATACATAGTATGTGTTCTAGAATAACATATAGGCTACTTCTTGTCCGGATATCACGAGAGCGAAGCCGCGGGCGAAAGCTGGTTAAAAATATAAACAACCACAAATCAATCAAATCTGTAAAAGCTGGAAAGATCCTTTTGTCAAGTAGGAAATGAGCTGATGATCTTCAAACGCTTCAACAGATTTTCATAAAACAGAAAAAACGCATCAAAATCGACTTTGCCTACTCCATTAGGGATACAGGCGTGATAATATATATCCATACATACTATGACTTTGGAAAGGTCTATCCAATCTTACTTACTTATATTATAAAATTAAAAAGTCTTAGTTTGCTTGAAATTACCGGCGTAAAGCTCAAAACGCAACGATAGCGCGTACTAATTTTACCTGTGCTGCCATCTAGTACGAAAGTTTGTAACGATGTTTGGATGTTTGGATGTTTGTGCCTCAATAACGCCTAAACAGCTGAACGGATCTGAACGAAACTTGGAATATACATAGTACATGTACTGGATTAACATATAGGCTATTTTTTATCCGGGTACCATGCGAGCGAAGCCGCGGGCGGAAGCTAGTTATGCCATAAAATAAAAGGTATTTTAAAGATACTTGGTTTCTTCCATTATATTTAGGGCTAAGTACACTCAGGGCGATAAACCCAGACTGTCAACGTGTGTGCTTGTCAACAACTGATACGATTCGAATACCAAATTAAACTGTTTGAATAAATGAAAAAAAGTATTGAAAAATATACCTTATCTTAAGGAAATAAGGAAATCGTTGTTTTATATAATTATAAAGGTAAGTTGGTTCCCGCAAACCACTGAAACTCGACGCAGGCTTTGAGAAAATGCAAGAAGGATTATGCATTTTTATGTTTACTTACATATATACGAGAGCACTGGTAGTCTAGTTGATAGTGACCCCGCCTTCCGATCCTAAGGTTGGACCAATGGATTTTTCTGTGCGAAAAATTTATGTGCGCTATACCAGTACTCTCAAACGGTAAAGGAAAATATCGTGAGGAAACCCGCGGCTTAGTCAGCTCCGCACGTATTGATCATGTCTTTCCTGTAGACAAGGCCGACTAAGCTGAGAGGATGGAATAGGTGCTAGGCAAGCCTAATCCATCTTAATTCGTCCCGGGCAGTACAGCGTTCCGTTTGTGAAGGTAAAAGTTGCCTCCTGACGCTGTATAAATCATCTACTATAGATGGTAAAAGGTCTTAATTCTTTGTTTATGGTTTTATCAGTTTAATATCTAACCACAAAACAGATAAATCACAAATGTAAAACTAACTCGCATCCACTGCGTCCTAAATCGGCAACTTTGTCCAATCTATTTCAACTTATGAAATTTTGATCGCAAATTACTTAATTTTCCCTCCATGAGGAGTTCTCGCCGCCATGTTTTACCGCGCAAAAAGTCATGTCCCACTTGCGTCCTGTCTCGTACCTAATTGGGTACTTCACGACTGACGTAGCTGATTGGCCGAAGGGCGGTGCGTAATGATATAATAATCCCACCCTCAATTTTAATTAAAAGCGTAGGTAATGTGATATGGTACGAGAAAACGTGACGTGGTCTATCATTCGCGTCACTAGTTTTTTCGAACTAGTGTAGTAAAAGGATTTGTAAAGCACCTCAAAGGCTTGCTTGTTGACACATATTCTTGAACTTTTTAGGTAGCCATGCCGGTTTCCTCACGGTGTTTTAATTCACCGTTTCAGAGTACTGGTATAGGGCACATAAATTTTTCGAAGAGAAAAATCCATTGGTGCACGACGGGATTTGAACCCACGATCTTAGGATCTGAAGGCGGGATCACTACCAGACCACCAGTGACCTAAACTTGGTGTAGTAGAGTCTAGTTGGTTAGGTGAATGAATGTAAACTTCTTACATTTAAGAAAGATCTAATTGGTACATGATAACTTCTTGATTAAACTATGATTAGTTAAATCAACTAGTCTAAAACTACCGGAAAACTGAGCACTGGTGGTCTAGCGGAGACTCCACCCTTCAATCCTAAGGGTTTGAATCGTACATTACGTATAGAATTTTTTCTGTACGAAAAAATATGTGTGCTATAGCAGTACTCTCAAACGGTGAAGGAAAACATAGTGAGGAAACCGGCATTTGTAGAAAGTAAAAAGTTCGAAAACATTTGTCAAGTGCACGAAAGGAGCCTCTTTGAAGCGCACTTTAATCCTAGCACCACACTTTTTCCAAAGAAGCCACGTATATACTAGTATAGGCATATCGGTCCCGGCTATAAGTTAAGCCATGACGAAGGCCTTCAGGCGGCCCAAAAACTCCGTCACAATAGTTGGCCACTAGCTCATACGAACTTACTTTTTTACTTTTTACTTAGTGAATTTACGATGCTCGAAAAGTATTCCTGTTATTACAGACCAATAATTTCGTAATTAACTCCATCTTGTGGTAATATTTAATACCACCAGGTAGGGAGTACTACTAAGGAATTCGAGGGTATAATTTGGTCAAAATAATACCGATTCAATTCCCGTTCAAACCGCACTGCACTGTACATTGGTTGAATAATAATTTGATCGTCGGGAGTATATATAAAACTCTTATGTTACTGACTGACTGATCAACAAACATTCTAAGAAGTCATAAAGTCTAGAAGCATTAATCTTGAAGGGTACGGATCCATACTTCTTGTTACGGTGTAAAGGCGTACTAAATAAATAATAAATATTTGTGGACATTTCACACAGCGCCATCTAGCCCCAAACTAAGCAAAGCCTGTAATATGGGCACCAGATGGCTGATAGAATACTTAAATATATACTTTTTTTTGTAAATACATACTTATAATACATAATACTACAACACCCAGACCCGGAAGAAATATTTGCGGATCATGCACATTTCTCCCGTAGCGGGAATTGAACCCGCGCCTCTTGCGTCTCTGCCGAGCACTCGCCCGCCACGCCACCGAGGTCGTCAAGCATGAATCTTGGAGTACCTCTTGTTATTGGTATAAAGGCGTACTAAGAAAATAATTCTCTAAAAATTCCTAGAGGACGAAGTGGGAAGATAAAGATTGTACCAAACAAACAAAAAACCCGACTGTGTAGAATTAAGGTAGCATAGTAGGTCTGACATATTTAATTTTGTGACACATGATGATGATTTGAGTCTATGTTTTTGGTTTTATACTATCTTCGTTAATTGAAAATAGTCCTTAAAGCCGCCATATTGAATTTTTACACTTTAGTTTCTGAACAGTATCTGTACCTATGATATTTTCGTTATCTAGACAAATCCAACAACACCGCATTAGTCAAAATCCGTCCGTCAAAGGAATAATTTGAAAATGGCTTCTTACAGCCGCCATATTGGATTTTTTGATACTTTATGTAGCCTATGACACTCACGTTATCAAAACAAACCCAACAACACCTATTTTGTCAAAATCCGTCCAGTCGTTTCGACTACAAATGCAGCCCAATAAATTGAAAATGGATTGAAAAGCAAAGTTTGCACTATGGGCACCAGATGGCTGATAGAATACTTTTACACTTATTTTTGTAAATAATCGAACCCGCGCCTCTTTCGACTCAGCCGAGCACTTGTCCGCCACACCGAGGTCGTCGTAGATGAAAGACAAGACATAATGGTCAGGGGGTCTAGCCAAGATCATTTCTATTCTCTTTCCATTGTAGAAAACGATTGGTAACCGAGCAGTGTTGCCACCTTGCATTTTTTTAAAGCGCTAGGTCAAAAATAAAATGTCATCAGATTTCAGAAATTCGGATTTAAAAAAAAACACCAAATTCCGCTAAATTATTTCAGATTAAAGAAACCCTAGTTTAAATTAAAAACGAACGAACAAGTATGTATGAGATGCAGAAAAAATAGTACTTATTATCTTATTAATTATACAATTTTACGTAGGTATTTTACCTACGTAAAATTGTATAGTGTTTAGTTTTAGTGTTTTTTTTTAATCCAAATTTCTGAACACTGCTCGGCTACCAATCGTTTTCTACAATGGAAAGAGAATAGAAATGATCTTGGCTAGAACCCCAGGTTTTAAGTAGATATAGGTATGACAATGACTAAAGTATGAAAAACCCGTGACACAATGAGCTATTCATATCAAATAAAAACCTGATAGGTACCTACATTATAACAAGCCTGATTTAGTATTCAAACACTGTCCAGGTATTCCACATACACCTAGGTACAGTAACTCCAAATGTCTACCTTTTGTCAAATATCTGCACTCGAAAACCAACCTTGTCTTAAAGAAATAAGGCAAGTTTTTGAAGATGATAGTTTGGGTGATGTGACTGTCATTTTGATTATTTTTATAACATAATGGAGTTTTTCTGAAGGACCATGAACAAACAATCATTGATAATAATATATATCCTTTGATTTAAAAGATTTATTTTACAAAGGTTGAGTTATGTTGTAGGTTAAACTCAATGACAACACAAAATTGACAGAACATTGTCATTTTGTTAGTTGAAATTAAGCTCAAACTCTAAAGATCGTAAAGTCAAACCCTAAATTCATAAAGTAGTCTTGAGCAAGAGACTTGACAAAGTCTTTTACAAAGTTTTTGTGAATAAGAACGGAAATATTCTGATGTTATTTCCTCGCAGGTAAACAAAACAACTTCGAATCAAATTCAAAACTAAACAAAATACGGGAAAATATAAAAATAAGGTACAAAATTAAATACATTGCATGATTGAGTAACAAAAATAAATACATCTTTACAAACATGACAATTTACTTTGTATTTATATTGGTATGATTCTGAGAACTGTGAATCTAGGTACCGTTGGAAGGGGAAAACCTCGGCGCACGTACCTGAACCAAATCGGCGACGTTTTGGAAAAGGGCCAGGTCAAGAGTACCCTAAACCGACGAGCATGCATGAGGAATGTAATGAGAGTGAATGAAGCGAAAGAAGTATGTCAGGATCGTAGCAAATGAAGATCCATTATCTCTGTCTACCCTTATGGCAGATACATACATCCTATACATATTATCAAGCTCGTATCCCTAACGGGGTGGGCAGAACCACAAGTAATCATATGAAAACTTGCAGCCATTTCTAATACAAGACTCCCAAGATGGATATGGTGAACCATGGTGACTGGTGATCAGCCCATCGCCCATACAGGTCCATCATGTATGTATGATTCTGGAATAAAGAAACTTTTTCACAAATTCACAAAACCCTTCACAGTTATAAAATTATACCAACAATTGCAACCAATTGCCTAACCGCGTACAACTAATCTCAAAACCAAAAAACTGAAGAACAAAAGAATCCAAAACGCATCAGCGGAGTGTAATAGAGATCACGTAGCTGATCTCTGATTATACCTCTCGCTTTAATTTACGGCGGTTATGAGGGTGCGAGCGAGACGGAATTAATAATGGTCTAACCGCAGCGCACTATCATTAGCTGGTATTCCATTTGTCGGTGCCGGGCTTCGGCCGCATCATCTCAATTGGATCTTGGTGTCTGCCACAGATGATATAAATCTTCAGTAGGACCACGCCACTTACAAATATCCTTTCTACTCGTAACCGAGTTTGACTTACGATTTTTTTCCAGAGAATTGAGTTATTAGCTTATCATCAATATCAATCCCTTTAGGTGAAGCGCTCGTGGCGTAGCTTGCTTAGACGTTTTTGATTGATCGTTGAAGTTATGCAACGTTGTGCGCGGTCACAATTTGGGTGGGTGACCGCAAGTGGCATTACGAGCTGAGTGCTTCCTTGCTTCGGAGGGCTCGTTAAATTGTCGGTGCCGGCTTTTAAGTCGTTTAGCCATGACCGAGGCCTTTAGGCAGCCTAAGAACTCCGTCACTAGAGTTGGCCACCAGCTCATACGAACTTAGGTACTTGCTTTACACTCTAGGTCTCTCTTGGTCATTCACGCCTAATATGGCCATAATTATGTCTCTTGCGTTTGTGTCCCAAAAAAGATATTCATAACAATTTATTTTTGTATTAATTTATTAACCGACTTCAAAAAGGACCGAGTTCTCAATGCGACTGTATGTTTTGTTGATTCTTTCACTGATGTATAGAGAATTGTCTTACGATTGTCCCATATAAATTTGATATCTGAAGGATTTATACTTTTCAAGTAATATTAAAAGCCGTATAATATAATGTTGAAATGAAAACTTACCTACTTATATTTTAGCTGACCACCTGACAATAGCCGCGAATCAAGGCACTTGAATTAAAAAAGTACCTACTACAATCTTTACACATTGTTTTATATTCACTACTAAAAGTTTGGGAAATTTTCAGAGTGATGCTTCTGTACTCCTTACTCTTTATTGCATATCGCATAATGCCAGCGAATTTAACCCTAACTCTAAGACCTTAATGTCCAGATTCCATTTGCGAAAATATTGATGTTTAATTTCGGTAGCTCACGAGTGACATTGGGTTTTATAACACAGTTGTAGAGTTGATTTTCGTTTGACAGATGTTGTAGTGACATAGGTCTGTTAAAGTACTGACAGTTTCTGCTTGAAGCTCAGTGGCGGAAGCCACGCCGTAATCAACGCGACCGACAATCGTAAGAAATAAATGAATTTTTCTTCTTACTACGGACTTAAATTGGTTTTTATGTGCTTTCCCAAAGCCCGCATTTAGTATTATGATTGCATGAAAAGACTTTGTAATTCTTTTATGCTTTTGTTACACCCTGTCTGTGAGCACGGAAGTTGTCTGATTTAAATGATTTAGCTGTCAAGACGTAGACTCGTGCTTGCAACTTTTTCTTTCAAACTTACATCCTCTATTGATCTCCTTTTTTAAAAATCCTCTCTATAAGTAATATTTCTCTTTTAGAATTATTGATTTAGGCCGAAAATTATATGAAACTAGCTTCCACCCGCGGCTTCGCTCTCGTGGTACC
This sequence comes from Scotopteryx bipunctaria, assembly GCA_949320045.1. Classification (NCBI taxonomy): domain Eukaryota; kingdom Metazoa; phylum Arthropoda; class Insecta; order Lepidoptera; family Geometridae; genus Scotopteryx; species Scotopteryx bipunctaria. Next base: position 1,649,227 of record OX439450.1, on the reverse strand, counting down.
AGCATAAAAAGTAGCCTATATATTATTTCAGCACACGTACTATGGAACATAATGTTATTTCAGTATGTTCCAAGTTTCATTCAAATCCGTTCAGCCGTTACGGCGTAATTGGGGCGCAAAAACATCGTCACATCCCCACAAACTTTCGCATTTATAATATTAGTAGCATAGGATCATTTTTAACCGACTACGAAGAAGGTGGCAAAATACCACATACCGTAAGTAGACCACACGTTTGCTTACCTTTCATAACTAGATAACAACATAAAGGAGATTATTATGACAGCCAACAATAGGATGAAATACTACTACACCAGCACACATCCAAAACACGCCAGCTATCTCAACCTTAACACAACGAAACAGGGTTCATTCTTGAACAGCAAGTGGTGTGAAGAATGAATATGTAAATAGGTTTAGAATTGGCGTCCTAGAACAGATGAATGATAGCTATAACTTACAGTGACCAAACTGACAGTTAAATAAGTACTAAGCTACTGTTAGCTGCTATTGATATGAAGTTAGAAGGATTAGTATTTTATTCAGTTTAAAAAAGAGTTCAAAAGTTAAAGTTTATAAACCGTTTGCAACGGCCTTTAGATAGCCCGACTGTTTCTTTTGTATTTTGTAAATTATATTTGTAATAGTTGTAAGTTTCTTTCTGTTAATAAAGGCTATGTTTGTTTAAAAAATATTTTGTATTTTTTAGTTAGTGACGATGTGAGTATGTTTGTGCCTCAATAACGCCATAACCGCTCAACGGATTTGACTGAAATTTGGAACATACGTAGTACATGTGCTGGAATAACACATAGGTTATTTATGGAGATGGTTTAAAAAGGAGTGAGTGCAGAGATGACAGCTGACAGAGGGGAATGGAAGAAGATGCTGTGCCAACCCCACAGAGACCGCTGACAGATGGATGGACAGCGGAAGCTCAGTAAGGGTCCCTTCTGGTACGGAACCCTAAAAAGCGCGCACTACTCTAGTGTAAATCATAGCATTCTCATGAGAACAATAGTATCTAACAAATTACCTTGTTACTGCTTTCATCGCATCTTCATCGCACACGTTTCAAATCGTGCCCTCTATTACAGGTTCTCATCTTACTAATATTACAAACTAGCTGCCACCCGCGGCTTCGCTCTCATGGTACCCAGATGAAAAATAGCCTATATGTAATCTTGCACATGTACTATTTGTATTCCAAGTTTCAGTCAAATCCGTTCAGCCGTTTTTGCGTGAAAGGGTAACAAACATCCATACATCTATACATACAAACTTTCGCGTTTATAAAATTAGTAGGATTAAAAATTAATTAAGTCTTGTGAAATACGTGTTTGGATTTTCACAGCTAAACAGATAAAGAGATTTCTATAAAATTGCCAAGGAGTTTGCATATTAGGAGGCTACCTTTTGTCTAAATTAAGGCACTTACAAAGTTTGTAAGCAACATCTAGAGTGTTGTACCCATAGTATTATGGACTAGTTCTATTGGCGTTATAGTCAACTCAGCCCACAGTCCGTTCAGCCTGCGGGCTCTTTTTGCTTTCCACCCTTTTCTTGGTCAACCCATTATTATACCATTTTCTTTAGTACCTATATGTACCTAAAGGCCGACTAAGCTGAGAGAATGGAATAGGAGCTGGGCAAGCCTACTCCATCTTAATTCGTCCCGGGCACTACAGCGTCTCGTATGTGAAGGTATAGTTGCCTCCTGACGCTGTTTAAATCATTTACTAGATGGTAAAAGGCCATCTACTATATTGCACATTTCTTCAAGCCGAAAAATCTAAAGGCACACAACCGGATTCAAACCCGCTCATGGCTCAAACTGAGTACTTTATGTCGCTACACACGCTTTTCAAAGTGCATAAGTTTACAAAAATGTGTGTGGGCTAACACGGCAATTCTTGAAATCACCCAATTAATTTCATAATGAATTGCCCGAGGTTGTCATCGACACAGAATTCTCAGCATTCCAAATTCCACAACATTAAGTTATCGGTAGCTTCCAAATATACGTCTGTTCGTTGTTTAATGGAATATTTTGTGACTAGTGGAACGCCCCGCGACTTTGTCTGCGTTGAGTTTTTTCTTTTAAATAATACCTAAATGAATAGTTCGGCCTGATTTGAGACCTCGCGCGCTTATTACATAGTCCAGCCTAATCTGAACTACGAAGACATTGAAACTCTAACAAAAGAGAGCTCAGGTTATAACGGTTAACAATTTTTCCTTTTTTCGTTTTATTTAAAAAACAAATACATCCTAGCATAAAAATAAAAATCACTTTGAAATGTACAAATAAAGTCCTTTTATATAGCACCCCACTTAACACATTTGTAAAATTTTAGTATTCTATCAGCCATTTGGTGCCCATAGTACAACAAGCTTTGCTTAGTTTGGGGCTAGATGGAAATGTCCACAAATATTTATTTATTCATAATGCTTAAAATTCAACTCCTGGGGGCAGCGAGCAGAGGAAGTGTGACTCAACGCGGATAAAGCTGTTGATAGTCAGTCGGTCAGTCAGTCAGCAAGAGTTCTATATATTTAGAAGATTAGCATACAAAGTGACCGTTTATGACAATAACGGCTGGACATCAGGCTTCTTATTACCGACACGCAAAGCTTTTATCAAAATGATGTTGATAATCGAGTTCTAATCTAAATTCACAAAAGTTACTTGTCGTGTGAGTTCTTTCTGTCACCCTGCATCAGGCCAATGACCTTGAGGCATCCAGATAGGTAATTAAAATTTTCATCATCATTATTATCTCAGTCAGTCATTATTATATCCCTAACGGGGTGGGCAGAACCACTAGTAATCATAAGAAAGCTTGCAGCCACTTCTGATCCAAGACTCCCAAGATGGATATGGTGAACCATGGTGACAAGCGATCAGCCCATCGCCCATAAAGGTCCATTAAGTTGGAGAGGATACTAGGTACTCCTTAGTCGTCTTTTATGATATGCTCGGAGAGAGAAGCAGCTGGACGCATTTTATGTTTTCTCTTTACTCCCAGTCCAGCGAAGAAAACCAATAATAAACAATATTCATACATAGTTCTGACCCCTCACTAGGACTCATTGTGTCGTGAGCATCAGAAACTACGAGTACCATGGTACCACAACAGACCAGGAAGAAATATTTGCAGAACATACAAACATTTCTCCCGCAAAATCTGTTATCTTGCGCCTGGCATTCGCCCGCCACGCTACCGAGGCCGTTAGAAGTTTGTCCATTAATTAATGTCCGACAATCACACAGCCTTCTAATAACTGTAAGTTTAGAAGACATTTCTCGTCAATAAAAAAACCATTTGGCGTGTGGAAACTCCTTATTATATTTAACAGCGTAAAGTACGACAAACATCTATAAACAACATCCTCTCCGATTTAATTATTACATTCATAATAATCTTGATAGTGTGGCTGTAAGACCAGCGGGACAAATATCCCGCGACATGTGGCGCTAGAGATGTCGGGCGAAGTTGAAAGATATCGCTCGAGCTGCTCACTAAAACATGCATACATACACTCATTCACACGAGAGGTAATTCTTGACCAGGCTTCCTAGCTATAGCTTTGGAATCGTCTTCCCACCTTTTGAATGGTCTTCCGCAATGATCTGGCACAAATTCTTTGTAGGTATTTATCCCAACCTTGGTTATGAATTGTATTGTCTGGCAACTTACATAAACTATTTCGTCTATTGGTATTTTTGTCGTGCAACGGTTTTTCGACCACATTGATTGAGCGCAATGTTGCCAGACTTATTGTGCGATGGCGAGCAACCTCGCTCGACTTCGCCGGACATCGTATCGCGGGATATTTGTCCCCTAGTGAATTCCAGGCTCAAAGATCGTGCACAGCCATCATATTCACAAGATCATTACAAGATGGGAAATGTTTATGAAGAAAATGATACATACGTGGTCATACCTAATAGTATTTAGATAATATTGTGCAGAGTCGTAAAATGGGCTTTATTTACATAGCTGTACGCTTTGTGAGAATATTTATAAGATATATTTGAAATATCGTTAACACATGATCTCATAAATAACGTACGTCGATTTAACACATTTTAGAGATTGTGTTTATCAATCTTGTTAGTTTAGTTCAGCGGAATTGTGTTTTGTTCTAGATAGGTTTATCGGTATTTTGGGCTTTGAGATTAATATTATGCAGTTGTTATTAATTTTCTTATGCATTGCAAAAATTGTTATTTGTTCAACAAGTGAACAAAGTTATTTTTTGCTGTTTGAGTGCTTTATTTTATTTTAATTAGTTTTATTCTAATATATATTACTGAGCACAGTAAGATATTTAAAGTTACGAGACATCTAAAAAAATTGCCTTACAACTTTTCATCTCTATCAGCGAGAAAAAAAAATCTAAGAAAAAATAATTGGGACAATAATTAAAAATAAGTTTATTTATTTATTTAAACTCAATATATGAACATCATTACAGGTTAAATCATAACGTCTTAAAAACACAATATAAGGCAATATCACAATTTACCTTTCCTTTAACCACACTGGTTCGAAAGAACTCGTGACACGACTAGTAGAAATAGGTACTGATAGGAGATGCTGCAGTTAGTAATTTTTGTTTAAACCTTTCTTTTCATATGCCGACTTCCACATTATCATTGCTATTTATTTTCTTAATATATAAATGTGGATGAATTTAGAAGTAGAGGCAGTCCAAATAAAAGTTAAATGGATTATATGAATAATGACATGGATAAGAAAAGAGTACCTACAGAGATAACGGTTGACAGAAGGCAATGGAAGAATAAAAGTTAGTTCTGATCCCACATATAATGGAAAATTGGCAGGAAGATGATCATGACTTTCCTACGATAATAATAGTTAATTTCAAATTATTACCTTCCTTTTATGAGTCTGGATATTACTTTACGAACTAATCAGTGGCTAACTCGATCACACGTGTTACGATGTAAGATTAAAGTTATAGGAAGTGCGATATTTTCTACATTGCGTTAGTAAAATGAAATGCATTTTATCTACTAGAAATCTAGGACGGCAAACTATAGACTTAGGAAAACAGTTTCTTAAGAAAAAACTACTAACATAATTTGACGTCCATACAACAGGGAATACAGCGGCTTATTGCCTTGTATTAAGCGATTATACAAGGGTAAACCGATTTTCAAGCGAGTTAAAAGTTTCCGAATTCGGCTTTCTTTATAATTTAAAACTAGCTGACGCCTTAGAATTAATAATGCAAACTTTTAAATGTTTTAGTAAAAATAATTAAATCTGTCCAGCTAGAGGCCCTCATCTTCAGCAAAAGCTTAATGCATAAGAAATTCTTAGAGAAAGTAAGTAAGTTCGTATGAGCTAGTGGCCAACTCTTGTGACGGAGTTTTTAGGCTGCCTAAAGGCCTCTGTCATGGCGCCGGGACCGACAATTCAACGTGCCCTCCGAAGCACGGAAGCGCTCAGCTCGTAATGCCACTTGCGGTCACCCATCCCAATTGTGACCGCGCACAAAGTTCCTTAACTTTCTTAGAGAAAAAATCTCAGGCACAGTTGCGTTAAAGTACGGTCGCCATTATACGGTCATGGTTTTATGAAGGCGTGGTTTATGTGAATATAGAAACTGGATGATAATTTCAGCAATCTCTGTATTGACATTGATGCGTATAGGTTTCAATTAGCTTGGAATATATTACGAGTTTCAATTTAATTATTTTAATGAATACATTTCTCGTTTCTAGACTCCGTTCTACTTTGTACGAAGTGAAATCATTCAATTACTTTTTTAAATGAATGATGATGGTGATGTGATAATCTTATTTATACTATAAAATTTATAGTATTAATAAGAATATGAAGATTATAGTATAAATGCATAAGTTAATCTTATAATAGAATGGGTGTTATTTCTATGTTTGTTCGCACTCATCTTGGTAACTGCTGAACGGTTTTGGCTGAAACTTGGTATACACATAGTTTATGAATTGAATTAACATATAGGGCTAGTCTGTAAGTTTTTCAATCATAAAATCATTGTCGCACGACCGGATTCGAATCCACAACCTTAGAATCGAGAGGTAACAACCTCTCGTGTGCCGAGTTCGAAACAAAAAACGTACGAATTCGTAAAAAGTATGGGATTTTCAACAATAAATATTAATATACCTTATAAAAAGCATCAAAATTACAATCAACATAAGAATCATTATACAAAATTACATTACAATCAAAAAAAGCATTTTGGAACATTAAATTTGAGCTACACTTAAAGTATCGTTACAAAGATGTCTTGGTTAAGACACAGTTTTTAACCAACTTCAAGAAGGAGGAAGTTCGCAATTCCTCTGTATAAATATTTTTTATTTTTATTTTGTATATTTTTTTTATAATCTGCATATTTTTTTTAACGAAATGTTGATAATTATTTAAAAAACAGTTTGACGCTAAAAAGTCCAAAAAAGAATCAAAGGAGGTCTATGGTAGATAATACTGTGATAAATATGATAACAGCTGAGAAAAATAATTCTTACCTGAGGTACTTCCATTGTACAGTTACTTGAAAAAGTCGACGGTGCATGAAAATAGGTTCAAATAATAAGCATCTTTGTAAAAACCGTCTTTCTGCGGTCGCCGGGAATTCGGTAATGTCATTGTGGTCGAGACAAGTTGCTTCCAAGAGGATGAGACTATAGAATTCGTAACACTTCACTGATCCGCAACAAACTAAATAAAACAACATCACACAACATTAGTAATTTATCATAACTTCTCTGCTGGACTGGGAGTAAAGAAAAAATATAGAATGCGTCCAGTTGCTTCTCTCCCCGAGCATTTCGTAAAAGTCGACTATGGGATAGTATCCTCTCCAACATGATGAGATACAATAAGCAAGTATTCCCAGAAGGGTTGACATCAGGCAGGCGGCCAGTCATAAAACACCTTTGCCAAAACTCTTACAGCATGATCCAAGGATCATGCTGTGCCGATCCCATATAGAGTGGGATGGCAGGAAGATGATGATAACACAACATAAGTCATTCATATCAATCAGGTCGTCAACAGCTCTCTTTTTCTTGCAGGGCTGTCGGTAAGAATCTCTAGCTGAACCGATGTCATTTGTTGGATTTGTCTTCGCCCCGAAGCAGAATAACTACCTAATAAAACATTTGAAAACCTCATTATTAGTCAGCTAGTCTAGTATAGTCTTTTCATAAACTCTCGCGTTCAAATTCATTATTTGGATTATAAAACGGGTTTTATCGGTGAAAATACCTTGTTATTTTCCCAACGTCTCTACTGTGTTGCATGTTACGTATAATTGTCGTATCTTCTGTCTCATTCTCATAGACGTAAAGTTTATGGCCAAAGCATTAGCTAAATCTAACTTATTATTGTTTTCTTCAAAAGGACCGAGACAGCTTTGGAAAGCTTTAGAAAAGTGTACTTATATCCACATTCTTCTGATGTGGATATACACAATTTGATGGTGTAAGTACTGCTTTTCAGACAAATCTCGGAAAACCCATTCCTCTTACTATGATCAAGGCTTTATCTATGTTATATATAGGCTTCATATATTATCTATTAACAAGGTAATAGTTTGTTTTGCTTCGTGGTGGGTCGTGTAAGACGAAACCGCATTTCTTACAAAAACTACGGCTTCAGCAAATACTACTCGTGTCATTAGTTCATTCCGAACCAGTGTGGTGAAAGGATTGAAAGTGCCTCAAAGGCTCTCGTGCACTTGACACATTTTTTTTTGTTTCTACGACGTACCGTTTCCTCACTATGTTTTCCTTCTGGGTATACACCCAGACAAATTCGGACAAATTCGGTTTTCATACAAAGCACAAAGTTTGCCAAAGCGCACAATATTTGTGATACTACTGTTACACGTATATCCTCGAATAATTAATATTATTTATATATTTAAGCACGCAAAAAAATCCCTGGTTATAAAACCAAGGTGACCAGGAAAATAATAAATGGTCAAAGCAACTGTTCATTTAAATACTTTTCTGTCTTCCTCCATCGTATAGAATTTCATAGAGTCAGCGCCACCCATATCAGGTATTGCAACTATGCTTAAGGTAATTTTCAAACATGCGACAGGCGACTGCGATTCAATGAAAATAAAGACTTGGCATTGACATTAGTGTCCTAAACGCGTTTCCGAATTGAAGTGATTTGACAGTAGAGTGATCTATAAATAGCTGAACTGTTTCTTTTGTATTTTGTGAAACCAGTTTCATTTCTTTATTTCTGCGGTTAAATGAATATTATTATAGGTAGAACTAATAATAATACTTGGTAAATACAAATAAAATATATCTATCATAGACAGAGATCATAGAATATGTATAAACCTAAGCTTTTAAATGCAACTCGCCATCATTTTTTTATGTGTCTCAAAAGGGATTTGAATTTTTTTGTTAACATCCCACCGTTGGGCAAAAGTCTCAACAAAACTCCGCCAACGATCTCGGTCTTTCGAGGTTTATCAATATAATACTCCTAAATCGCTTCATATCCATCAGTTTTGACGATACTCCTCCGCTTCGTCCCACATAAACTACTAGATAAACTTATAAACTAGATAAACTCTCAAAGCAAGCGTACTACGGCTACTACGAAAACGTATGAGACGTAATTCGATCGCAGTGTCTGACGCTTCCCTTGAAAGAATACCTTACCTCGTAGGTTTTAAGTCGCTAAACCAGAACGCCTCCTTAAATATTCCATATATAGATACTATTATTATTGAAAATACATCATCATCTCCCTGCCCTTATCCCACTCAAGTGGGGTCGGCACAACATGTTTTCCTCTTCCATTCCCCTCTATCAGCCATCATTTCAGTATTCACTCCTTTCTTACTCATATCATCATTCACGCAATCCATCCATCTCTTCTTTGGTCTACCTCTACCCTTGTATCCATCCACTTTCATATCTAACATTCTTCTTGTCACATGACTATCATCCCTCCGCATGACATGCCCATTCAATTGAAAATACATCATTCACAAATTTTTGGTCTACCTAAAAATACTTGTTAAAATACTTGTAAACCGCTTCCTTTGTTGTTCTAAGTCTCTGAAACAGAACTCGTCCTTAAATATTCCATACGTGTCGTGGGGTTCATAAATATCACGCTACCCCATGGGAACTTCACGGATCGTGACTCCTGATAGACAAACAATATTTTGTATGTTCTATTAGTTGGTTTAAACATGTAATGTTAGATCCGTTGAAAGCTCACAAGTCTATCCGATGCTGAAGTTTATCGTGAGGACATTTCTGCCGGTTCCAAAACTCTACCAACGGACAACGGGTCGTTTATTACCATAGCAATGTTGTCTGTCGAAAAGCACCATACATACTACTTCCTACTAATATTATAAATGTGAAAGTTTGTGAGGATGTGACGATGTGTGTTTGTGCCTCAATCACGCCGTAACGGCTGAACGAATTGGAATGAAACTTGGAATGTACATAGTATGTGTGCTGGAATAACTTATAGGCTACTTTTTGTCCGGATAGCACGCGAGCGAAGCCGTGGGTAGAAGCTAGTAATTAATATTTTTTTGCATGTTTTTGACAGTATTCTTGTGATAACTATGTCCATATCCCGAGAATCAGGTCCTTTAGACTTCTCTATTACACGGGGCATAAAGTCGCTCTCCACGACATTTCCTCCTTATTATACGTAGTGATAAAATGAAAGATGAATCCCATAGGCATAGTAACTTATAACGGATAGAGTTTATGGCTTCAAATATAACTGTTGTACTCATAATAAAAGTTTAAAGCCTTTTCTAGGCACTGGCCGAGAACCGGGGCCGTATCACGACTGTGTGTTGTGTTTTCTGTCTGTCGAAAACAAAGTTCGTATGAGCTATTGGCCAATTCTTGTAACAGAGTTTTGGAACCGCCTAAAGGCCTCCGTCATGGCTTAACGACTTAAAAGCCTGGACCGACAATTTGACGTGCCCTCCGTAGCACGGAAGCGCTCAGCTCGTAATGCCACTTGCGGTCACCCATCTCAATTGTGACCGCGCACAACGTTGTTTAACTTCAACGATCAACCTAAGCAAGCTACTCCACAAGCGTTTCCTACGCCACGAGCGCTCTTTGTCAAAAACAAAGAGGCAGAGAGAGAACGTAGATTTGTAACCACGGAGAACCTGTGTGGTGAAAAGATTGCTCCTGAAATTAGCTCCTTTTGTGCCTTCTAAACGTCTTCAATTTCTTTAGCTTCGACATGCTTTAAGATATTTTCTGAGAGAGCTGGTATAATAGCGTATCAAACTACGCATTTTTCAAATTCTATATAATTCATTTAATCATCCTTGAAATGAAATCATAACTTTTTGTTATTTAGCAAAAGATTATTATAAAACGGTCACTTCTCGATTTACAGTTCAGTGTGGTATAGCTAAGGTTTTAAAAGAGATTCCAGCTGAAATACTGATGGTTTGAAGGAAGCTGAAGTAAAATTGCCTTGTTTACTTGCGAAAACATTACAATTTAATTGATGGCTATGAAAATGGAAACATCAATTACACCACGGATATTATCCAGAGGTATTTCTTGTAAAATATACATTTTATTTGAAACTAGAATGGTTTACGGCCTCTTATGTAATTCTAAACACATGCATGTATGTATGTTTGTATGAGCTAGTGGCCAACTCTAAACACAAGTCACGATAAGATATCTACCCTAATTTTATTAATCTCTAGAATTGTAAAAAAACAAATCTCTTAAATAAATTAAAAAAAAAAACTGTAAAAACATATTTACTACTTGTTTACCTGCGCGGCTAATTTCCATAGAAATTTTAGCACCCTGTTTAAACCCTTAGGGGTTTGATGGACAGAAAGTGCCCATAATCCATCTAGATGGACTTGGCCACTAGCTCATACGAACTTACTTACTTACCTAGATGGACTACGCAAGTGGACAAAAAGTGTCCATGGTCCGCCGAGAAAAAAATAGGTGGACCACAGGCAATATAAAATATACGTGGTCCACCCAGAAGGACTACGCAAGTGGACGTCCAATGCCCGCTTTGAAACAAGTTGACCATATTCTGAACTTTCAGCTTCAAAGCGAAGCAACAAAGTATTCCAAATGCCTCCGATAATTTCACAGTCGCCACTTCCTGCTCTTAAATTAGGATTTCAACAATGGTGCGAGAGAGAGAAGTGATTTCTCGCGATTCCGCCTGCTTTAGGTAATCAGCCGTGTCGAATGTTTTGCCTCGCACCTGACGCAACGATTCGTCTCGGGCTTAGGGCCGCTATCCTACAAACTAGATCTATCCATCCAGTCGTATTACTAGTTCTTTCGCAGCTTTTGAAGCGCTCGTGGTGATCGTGCTGAGCGCTTTCGTGCTTCGGAGGGCACGTTAAATTGTCGATCCCGGCTTTTAAGTCGTTAAGCCATGACGGAGGCCTTTAAGCAGCCTAAAATCTCCGTCACAAGAGTTGGCTACTAGCACATACGAACTTACTTACTAGTTCTTTCGAAGCAGTGTGATGATAGGATTAAAGTGCGTCTAAAAGATCTTATAATACACTTTTTAGGTTCTACGACATGCCGGTTTCCCCCGATGTTATCCTTCAATGTTTGAGAGTTACTATTAAGGCCTTTTATCATTTATAGTAGATGATTTATACAGCGTCAGGAGGCAACTTTTACCTTCACTAACGGGACGCTGTATTGCCCGGGACGAATTAAGATGAAGTAGGCTTGCCCAGCACCTATTTCATCCACTCAGCTTAGTCGGCCTTGTCCACAGGAAAGACATGGTCAATACTTGCGTTGCTGACTAAGCCGGGGGTTTTCTCACGATGTTTTCCTTCACCATTTGAGAGCACAGTGCTCATAAGTTTTTTCGGTGTACGAACGGATTTGAACCCACAATCTTACCCCCGATCACTCAAACGCAACTCAATTCTCAATTCAGTTTTTGATGAAAATCTGTCAAAAACTCGTCACTTGAGACGTGCTCAACTCTGAGATGCGTTTGAATATTCGGGGGTTAGGATCGGAGGGCGGGGCCATACTAGACCACCAGCGCTCTCCAGCCTGTAGTAAAAAGGATGAAATCCTGTTGTGTAGCAATCCTAGGGACAACCCTACATGTAGATGAGGAACCACGTACAGCTAACGTAATGTTACACGTGTTACATAATAACTTAAGGTGAGGGTAGAACTTACGTCAAACGTCATTACTGCTACTATTTACATGGTCGCGTCATTACATCGAAAGAAGCTTCTTTGAGACGCATTTCAATCCTTTCCGCGGTGACGACCTTGGTGGCGTGGTGGGCGAATGCTCGGCTGACACGCAAAAGGCGCGGGTTCGATTCGAATATTTCATCCGGGTCCGGGTGTTGTAGTATTATGTATTTACAAAAAAAGTATTAGCTATCTGGTGCCCATAGTGCAAGTTTTGCTTAGATTGGGGCTAGATGGCGCTGTGTGAAATGTTTGACTATTTTTTTGGAAAATGATCCCTTTACTATCATCACGTTTTTATAAGGACTTGGAGAAGCATTTTTGTCTTCTATATAATCGGATATATTGTAGTAAGCTTTTATCAGTAAACAATTTTCTTTTAATTAGAATTTAAAGTTTATCAACTGATAAATTTGTTCTCTCGCTTGGGACTTCATTATAGAAACGTACATTGCCATTAAATGATTTGCTGACTTTATCTAGCCCTATCGTGTACAGCGAGTTTATCCTTATTTTAAAAGCGAGTTTAAAAAACTAGTAATCACATAATAAGCGATTAAATTAGAATAAAAAACCGGTCAAGTGCGAGCGCACTTTACAGCCTTTTACCACACTGGTTCATAAGAACTAGTAGCACGTCAAGTAGGTACTTAGTGGTATCTGCGCCTTTTATATCTACTTCTCTATTCTACCTCTACTCCTCTATCTATCCACATCCATAACACTCTTCTATACCTTTTCATAACATGCCCTTACAAAACTAACCTATTACCTACTCCTCATTTCAACCTATGTGGGGATAACAGCAAAACCGCCTTGTTCAAAAGTCGGTTATAGACACTCCATAAGTTAAAACACGTAGACAGCATCATAATGCGAAAATAATTGTATAACATTCCAAACAAGATTCAATTAAACAAACTTGTAAACAAGCCTGCCGCCATTTCGCGTCACCCAGCGCAAGACAAGATGGCGCCCGTTTCGGTTGCGGAAACGCGTATCTGTCACCATGGGTGAATTGTAATATTATGCCTTGTGGCACCCCTCACCAATCACCAAAGCAAAACGAACTTTATATCTTTACTCATAAAGCTCAAAATGCTACATGAAACACTTTTGAAAAACTCTGTTCCACATCACTACTTACCAAAGCAAAACGAAGCTTATCCTCCACTCATAAAGTTCAAAATGATATATCGAAACCTTATAAAAAACTTGGTTCCACATGTTTATTGTGAAAGGAAAATGAGCTTTAACTTGCAAACTTTATGATTTTATATCGCGTGTAGATTTCGATGTAACAGTGAAACTTAGGCTAGTACTACTATGGTTCCATCTGTCTTCAGCTGCATTGCCAAGTGGGTATTGTATGATAATATGGACACCGACAAAGTCACCGCGTGGCCATAGGATTAGCGACACAGATTCCACATTAGCTGAAACACGTTTATTGTTTATAGGTGTTATCAGGAAGTTTTAAATAGTTGCGGTAATTTGTATCTCATCATCATCTGTTGGGAATAATAAAAGCTGAAAGACTGACAAATGTTTTAGGTACTTATCGCTATGTTGTACCTAGGTACTTTACTTCTCTGCTGGACTGGAAGCAAAGAAAAAGCATAGAATGCGTCTGCTTCTCTCCTCGAGAATGTGGTAAAAGTTGACTAAGGGATAGTATCCTCTCCAAAATAATGGACCACTTAAATGGGCGATGGACAGTCAAGCAGAGAAGTTCCAAAATAATAATAATTGATTATCTAAATAGTCTCCAGAGTTATTTCTCACGCCGCCGTCATCATCAACGTCATCAGCTTCCTGCCCTTATCCCACTCTATGTGAGCCACGAGTATATTACTTAAGGTACAGCATGTTCTCTTCTTCTATTCCCTTCTGTCTCTTTCACACAATCCATCACGCTTTTTACTCGCGTAAGTTAAATACCCATTACGGCTTCGAGACTTGTCTCTTTGAATCAGGAGGGGCTGCAAGTTTTCTTATGATTACTTGAGGCTCTGCCTGCCCCATTAAGGATACGGGCGTGATAAAATGTATGTACTTATATGTAACTAAATAAATCTGATTTATTGATATCAATAAGATCATTAGAAACAGCGCTCTGGGCTTCATAGGGCGCATAATTTCATCGGGCTGTCAGAACGCAATGTTTACGAGGCAGTCCACTCATAATTCAACTAATCACTGTGGCTGACATAATTCGTGTACAATGCCTCATAAAATTGTGATTGCCATTTATTATTCCAGAGAAAGTTACTTCTAAAGGCCTTTGAAATGATAAATACATACCTGGGTACATATTATCACGCCCAAATCCCTAGAGGAGCAAAGCCACAAGTAATCATAAGAAAACGAAAATTTTCAATAAAAATTATTGAAACAAAACGATTTTTTTTATTGAGTTTTTTATCTCTCGCGTTTTTCGTAGCCGCTTCCTAATTCACGATTCGTTCGTGTTATTCCCTTAACCGCCACAAAATATTATGAAATTATTTTTATTACACGACTGGTGACGAGACAGGTGGGTGCTCTGCTCAGACGCAAAAGACGCGGGTTCTATTTCCGCGAGAAATATTTCACGCCCGTATCCCTAATGGTATGGGCAGAGCCACAAATACTCATTATAAAACTTGCAGCCACTCCTGATTTAAAGTCTCAAGTTGGATATGATAAACCATGGTGACAGGTGATCAGCCCATCGCCCATATATTGGTCCATCGTATTGGAGAGGATACGATCTCTTAGTCGCTTTTTACGCTCGGGGAGAGAAGCAGAGAAGTATTAAATAACTAACTGAGGCCTTTTACCATCTATAGTAGATGATTTATACAGCGTAAGGAGGCAACTTTTACCTTCACAGACGGGACGATGTAGTGCCCGGGACGAATTAAGATGGAGTAGGCTTGCCCAGCACCTATTCCATCCTCTCAGCTTAGTCGCCCTTGACCACAGGAAAGACACGGTCAATACGTGCGGAGCTGACTAAGCCGCGGGTTTCCTCACGATGTTTTTCTTCACCGTTTGAGACTGGTATAGCGCACATAAATTTTTCGCACAGAAAAATCCATTGTTACACGATTGGATTTGAACCCACGACCTTAGGACCGGAAAGCGGAGTCACTACCAACTAGACCACCAGTACTCTGAAGTATTAAATATACAAGAATAAAAACAAACTAACTAAGACTGACTCAGGCCAGCAATCTTAAAGTGCTATGTCATACAACGTTTATTACTAAGTAAAGGAGTTTGCATGGAATAAGCTGTACGCAAATAACTGCAGTCTAGGTATATGGTTACGTCTCTACAGGTGGTTACAAATACTAAAGAAAATAACGTAAGTTTGTCTTCCGCTAAATAACGGTTATTTTCAACGTTTCTTAGGAAACCAGAAGCTTAATTTATGTCCTTGCAAAGAGCCTATGAATGAACAATGTTCCATACAAGGATGAACGGTTTTTGGAATATTCCCGGCTTCGGTATTTATCTATCTATGAAGTCGTGTCACTCGACCACAAATACTCAAACGCGACTCAGAGTTGAGCACGTCACAACTCACGGTTTTTTTGACAGTTTCTGAAGAAAATCTGTCAAAAAAAATCGTCATTTGAGATGTGCTCAACTTTGAGATGCGTTTGAGTATTCGGGGATATTTCTTTCGAAACAGTAAATAATAAATATTTAACACAGCGCCATCTAGTCCCAAACTAAGCAAAGATTGTACTATGGGCACCAGATGGCTGATAGAATGTTTACTAATATTATAAACGCGAAAGTTTGTATGCATGGATGTATGGGTGTTTGTTACTCTTTCACGCCAAAACGGCTGAACGGATTTGAATGAAACTTGGAATATACATAGTACATGTACTGGATTAACATAAAAGCTATTTATTACCCGGGTACCATGCGAGCGAAGCCGCGGGCGGCAGCTAGTACTTTTATACTTTTTTTTTGTATTTACGTTTTATCTACAACACCCAGACCCAGAAGAAATATTTGTAGAACATACCTACAAACATTTCTCCCGTAGCGGGAATCGAACCCGCACCTCTTGCGTCTCAGCCGAGCACTCACCCACCACGCCACCGAGGTCGTCACCACCAGTGTGGCGAAAGTTTTTAAAGTGTGTCTTTTTTCACGCTGACACATAGTTTTGAACTTTTCGAACAGAAAAATTCATTGGTGCACGGTCGGATTTGAAGCTACGACAATTGAATTGCTATCTGTTTGTAATAAAGCTCATATTTCATTGACAAAGGATAGTCAGTGATATATCTAGAGATATTTAAGTTAGACATACGCTTTGCACTGCACATGCGTGGTCGGTGATTTGATTTGCAGATGAGAAGTGCGTGTATGCGTGGGATAAGAGAAAAACGTGTAGAGATAATTATTGTTGTATTAATTACTAGTGGAACGACTCAAGATACGAATGTAAGTATGTAGTATTTCTCTGCTGGACTGGGAGTCAAGAAAAAACAGAATGCGTCCAGCTGCTTCATTCCCCAAGCATGTAAAAGTCGACTAAGGAATAGTATCCTCCAACATGATGAGATACAATAAGCAAGTATTCCCAAGGAGAATTGACGTCAGGCAGGCGGCCGGTCATAAAACACCTTAGTTAAAACTCTTACAACGACCCTACATAGAGTGGGATAAGGGCAGGAAGATGATGAAACGTAAATTTTACGAGTAAATTACGATACAGCATGGTATAACTGCTCTATCTATCGTCTCGTAAATTTTTAAGGAGTCGCCTAGTTTAAATGTACCTACCTATAAGCCTATTTTTAGAGTTTAGATTATAGAACTCTAGCAGCTAGAGATAGGGAAAAATGGAAGCAATTGGAGGAGGCTTTTACCGCTGAACGCGGTTCTTACACATAAAATAGGTATAGATAAGTTTAAAAATAGATAAATACATAGCATAATTTAGACATAGATAATATAACATGTACATATTGTGTAGAGAAAAAAAATAAAAGCTTTTATTATTATTATTATTATTATTATTATTATTATTATTATTATTATTATTATTATTATTATTATTATTATTATTATTATTATTATTATTATTATTATTATTATAAGCCTACTGCACATGCACCACAGAACTTGGCACAGAACAAAGACAACGCTTTGCAGTACACGCCCTTCGTTGAAATAATTACAAACAAATTTGAATTGCAAAACTCATTTATTTGTTAATGCGACATCCGGTGGGTTTTTCAAGCTAACTCTTACTATTAAATAGGTGTTAGGTATGACAACCTCGGTGGCGTGGTGGAGTGCTCGGCCGAGACGCTCGGGTTCGATTCCCGCTACGGGAGAATAGGTTCTGCTAATATTTCTTCCGGGTCTGGGTGTTTCAGTATTATATTGTATTAGAAGTATGTATTTACAAAAAATATATATATAAGTATTCTATTAGCTATCTGGTTCTCATAGTACAAGCTTTGTTTAGTTTGGAGCTAGATGGCGCTGTGTGAAATGTCCACAAATATGTATTATTTATTTATTATTATTTAATGAGCTATCTACAGCCAAAACATAAAATTAGTAGGTTAATTCTGTTTTCTTGTTAGATTTTGAGATAAGACGCAAATTTTAAATATTTGTAACTAATTTTTGCCCGCGGTTTGCCTCCCTTTGTATCCAGAATTTGATATTTTGTAATCTCAATAAAGATTAGTATACAAACAAAAATGTTTAATTTTACACTTATTGTTTCAGGTAAGGACGTCATTTCTGGTGCTTGGCTGGTGAAAGGCTTCTTTCGTGCACTTGACACATATGTACAAACTTTTGAGGTTAGCACGTTTAACTATTACAATCGAGCAAAAAATATGCAAAATTAAACACGTTTCTTTTATGAGGACCACCTTAATTTCTATTTTACTATTATTTTGTACAAATCAGTAAATTTTAGATCTTTTGAAAAAAAAAATACACAAAAAAATTAAAATAAATGTGCAAAAAGTCACTCAACCCATCCAATTACTGACCGCACCTAGTGTTGCTTAACTTCATTGATCGATTACGAACGTTATTTTTTTTCTTAGGGCCTTCTTTTTAGAATACATGCTCCGTGAAAATTACAACTCTACCTATTACGGATCATGAGATACTTACTTAATTTTTTAGTGGCGGAAGTTATTGACCCAAAAATAAAGTGATTCCTATGCGCGTATTCAATTACACTACCCGAGGTTTACGCTCATTCGGCCAATGGGATCGCGTTCCATATTTGAAAATTAAACTGTCATTTTTGTCACCAATCAGGTGATAACTAGATAAGCCTCACATAAAAATAAGCTTTATGCGTATTAAAATAAGGTGTGAAATTGTTTGTTAGTACTTCAGATGGGATAAGGTACTTTACTGGAGATCTTAGTATCTCAGTTATAGAACTGCTTTCTACTTGAAAGTATTTAATGATGTGGGTGCGAATGTTATGGTAGCTTTATGCGTATTGAGCATAATAGTGTAGTGGTTAGTTGGCCGGCATTCCGATCGCAAGACAGCAGGTTTGAATCAATACAAACAGCGAACAGCGACAGCCTTACAAAATAAAGCAGCGTATTATATAAGGCTGTTGCTGTTCGCTGTCGTACCTTGCTAGTGAGGGACTTACCATGACAGTGGACTACAAGGACAGCCTTATAAAATGAGGCTGTGGATTTTAAACTTGAAGTACCTCGCATCTCAGTCAGACACTTGCCCGCTACGCTACAGAGGTCGTCATATGAATGTTTTTGTCTCTGTAAACAGATTTAAGTGTAGAACGGTCCCCCACTCGATGGAACGATAACAAAAAATTCGCGTTAGAAGCAGCTCAATATCGTTCATTCTGGGAGTATATTGAGGAGGCCTAGTGGACTTCTATAATCTTATATTATAAGAATCTTTGTCCTGACTGACTGACTGACTGACTGACTGACTGACTGACTGACTGACAGACAACGCACAGCCTAAACCGCTGGACGTAGAGACTTGAAATTTTCAGTGTAGGTAAACCTGGGTATGTAGGGGTGTACTAAGAAGGAATTTTTCAAAATTCAACCTCTAAAGGGGTGAAAAGGGATGAAAACCTGGAATCAATTTTTGGTCTAAAACTGCACATAACCTATATCAAATTAAAGAGCCGATTTTTCTCATTTAGTTGATGTCATAATTACCTGTAAATTCTTTATTTTTGGCATGTTTTTAATGAAAAATAGAATACTTTTATTTTGGCATATGACAGCGATGATACCTCAGAACAATAAATACATGATACCAAAGATTAGTAATAGATGATACAAAACATATGTAAAAGGATCTGTCAATGTCAAATTACCTGTGAAAGGAAGCATAAATTATTACTGGTCTAATAAGTTTCCAATCTTGATTATTCATGGAGTTCTGACGTAATTCTACGTCTGAAAACTAGATGTCGCTGCTAATTCTGATCAAATTTTGACGCGCTATCGTTGCGTTTTGAAAAGTTTACCTTAACTCTCAAAATTTTTACTAAATTCACCGAAATTTCTTAATTTTTAGATTTAGGTATGTTTGTTACTCTTTCACGCAAAAACTACGGAATATACTTACATACCTCAGAACAATTGTTCTGAGTTACATACCCCATTATTTATATTCGTTCGCTAAAGTTAGCCATTGCTTAAAGTTAGCCCTGTCACAGTTTGTCATTATGAAATGGTAAGAGATGGCAATACTTTAGTCATCGTTTAGCGTACACTATATTATAATGAATAATGAGGATAGTAGGTACCTACGTGTGCTGGAATGGGACATAGGGCACTTTTTATCTGGGTACCGCGTGAACGAAGCCGCGGGCGGCTGCTAGTCAATAATAATTAATAATCATTTATTTCATTCAATACATAACACGTCAAGGTTTGTTTTTCCTTACATAAGTAAGTAACTTGCAATAATAAAATTAATTAACATTCAAGAATTTAATACAATTACATGAATAAATTAAAAAAAAAGTTAGGTTGATTCACATAACTAACCTAATTAGCAGCCTTCACCTTTACAGGGCAAGAACTTCGTAGCTATAAAAGTTTTTGCTATTTATATGTTTTATAGGCTGATGATGATAATGCATGAAATGTTATGAAACAAACGGAACAAGTCTGAAAGCCCGAAGCTCCTAGTTAGAGTTTACGAGGTCCTCGTAACTATTGCTTTCTCGTGATTTACAGAGACAGGCGTAAATTAGCTGTAAATACCTACCTACCGATAGACCGGGAGATGTCTGTAGGAAGAACCACGCCATCAAGTACCAGCTTGATATCTATGAAGGCAAAAAAAAAACAATGAAAATATTTGCTCTCATAATCTTGTAATAATTATTAAGAATGCTTAAAAATTACCAATATATTTTTTTGCAAACAAAATGGATGGAAAAGCTTGCTTCTTGCTAAGAAATGAATCGAACTGCTGATTATAAAAACAAAGGTTTATGTTACGTTTTGAACATATTAGATGCCGTGATTTTAAATTCAATGTTATTATTTACCAAAAATAAGTTTAATTAAGTATTTAGAAACAAGAAATCCTAATATAAAAATGTTTTTAAAATTCACAACAAAATAAGAAACGCTCGTGGCGTAGCTTGCTTAGACTTTCTTGATTGATCGTTTAAGTTAGGCAATGTTGTGCGCGGTCACAATTTTTATGGGTGACCGCAAGTGGCATTACGAGCTGAGCGCTTCCGTGCTTCGGAGGGCACGTTAAATTGTCGGTCCCGGCTTTTAAGTTGTTAAGCATGACGGAGGCCTTTAGGCGGCCTAAAAGACCGTCACAAGAGTTGGCCACAAACTTTACTTACTTGCAACAAAATTTCGTAATATTTCGTACTGGTACTCGATAAAGTTAGTGTTTCTACAGTTGGCACCTGGTATCAACATGACCCTACTTTCACCGCTGTGGGAATACTGATACAATTCACTTTCAACCACGTCTCTCACGTCCTTTACGACTGTTTCTCAGCATAAAATTATTCGATTAATAGTTTAATAACAAGTATCTAGTACTATTAGATGTGTACCAGTTTTTTTGAACTATTGAGGTGAAAGGATTTAAGTGCGCCTCAAAAGCTCGTTTCGTGCAGTCTACATAGCTTGTGACATGTATTCAATTCATGGGTTCGGCTCAGCACTATATAATTTTCTATTTGATTTACACAAACAATTCTTTTCAAAACGGTGAAGGAAAACAGCATGAGGAAACCAGTTAGTATTGTAACAGCGGCGTTGAGTTTGAAACTTGTCATGAATGAGATACGTTTTTGCATAGTATTAAAAGGTACATTTTCGATGTACCTTTTAATCTTTGACCGACAAACATATCACGAATACCTAATGGTCACAGTCGTAAATGATTTCCCCAATATTTTTACGGCCATTGAAACATTAAGATAGGCAAATATACACATGTTATGTACTCGAATTTGTAATTAATTATTAAGTTAACCAAATAACATATGTTTTTCTCTTAAACTCGCTATTTATTACCTATTAGTTTATGCATAAGGAGTCGGGGCGTGCCACTAGTTCAATAAAAATAAATCGTTTAAACAGTTATATTCATTATTCCTTTTTGGCTCATTTTAATTAATCTTTGCTTTTTCTATATCCTTATTGAAGCCCGGCAAAGATAACTAGATCTTGTAGTTCGAGAGCTAATTGCAAATTATTCACAATTTATGGTTATTAAATAAGTAATATCAAAGCAATTGTAGAGCTTCATTCAAGACGTGTGAAGGCTACTAAATTAATTTTCATCTTCTATTATAATTTGCTTCACTAAAATATTTACAATAAAAATATATTAAACCTAAATGACATACCTGTCAAACATCAAAATAAATACCACTGGCAACCGAAAAATAAACTTTTTTCTACTTAACCATCGCGTTCCACTTCTATGAGCTTCGGTAGCTCTTGTAATTTTTTTTGAGTTTAATCAGAGTCGTCGCTCCCGGAAAACTAAACCGTATGTAATCTCCAACGATCTCTCGAACTATTCCACTTTTTACATCACAGCTTGTTATCTTCAGATTCTTACGACCTTTTTCTATTTACTGTTACATGTCAAAACTTCGTCATTTGCTATCAATCTTGTAAAACTGGTGTTTTAGCACACAATGTTAAAAAAATTATCTTGTCAGCAAAGGAATCTGTGCTGTTATGTGCTGTATCGGGCCTCATTAGTACCGTGGTGACAAGAAGTGGTAGTGGTGATTAGTTATTAGTTATGAAATTAATAAAAACTGTTCAAGTATAAATGTTTACGTCCATGATGATTTGTTAAACTAATTAAGAGTAAGTTAAAATAAAACCGGTCAAGTGAGAGTCGAATTCACTCATCGGTTCCGTCACAGGTGGCAGCACTATTCAAAAACTAGCAAAATAAAACAGGTCTCTTCTTTGAAGATCCCCTTATTATTTTTGTTCAAATCAGCAAATGTTAGATCGTTTGAAAAATAAATTAACAAAAATTCATCAACAAATCAAAAATTATGTGCAAAAAGTAATTCGACCCATCCAATTACTGATCGCGCCGAGTGTCGCTTAACTCATTGATCGATTATGAACGTTTTTTTTTTCTTGTATGGGACCCCTTTTATTTAATTTTTATTATTTGTTGTTATAGTGGCAATAGAAATACATACTCTGTTAAAATTTATTCTTCTCTACCCCCTATAAGTTTTCCGTCTTATTATATTATGATAGGATTAAAGCTATGCACACAATCAATAACTAACTTAATTAAACATTGAGAGCAATCGAATCGGAATTCGCTGTTCGCTGTCAAACAACTTTGAACCTAATGTCTGTTGAATAAGACAGCTATTTATGCGAAGTTGAAGTCTGAACTCCATTCACAAGTTTGTTGATAGGGTTGTCGATTTATTTAGATAAAAGACGGTCAGTTAACATGAAAAATATTTTTATTTCTTTATTTATTAAAGGACACAATACATACAAAAAAAATACATAAAACTAATATACAGTTTTGATCTGGTTTGGAACATAACTTTTCTAACTTCACAGCAAAACAATATAACAGTGTTGAGCAAATAAAAAGGCACACATAAAATAAGTTTGAAGACCAAATTAAATTGAACATAAACCCAAAGAAAATTAAGTAAAGTGACTCAATAAAGTAGGTACAACCTGTGTTGAATCCATACCTACATTATTATTCATATTTAAATTATCATGTGTGGGCTGAGCCACAAGTAATCATAAGAAAACTTGCAGCCACTCCTGATTTAAAGTCCTAAGATGGATATGGTGAACCATGGTGACAGGTGATGAGCCCATCGCCCATATAGCGGTTCATCATATTGAAGAGGATACTAACATAATATTATGTAAAAAAATCGTGTATATCAAAAGGTCGGATGTGCAAATAAAAGTCGGATGTTATCACTGTCAAAAAGTCGGATATGTTGGTTAACGTCATCCCTAAGTATATGCAATTTAGATGGTATCTAGGTATTTCACGTGAGGCGGTCGCATGCAATCACTGAGGTAAGAGGTGTGCTAAGAGGAGTGGTCGCTTATTAATGGAGATGGCCAGGATGATAGCGAAATGCATTTGTATCGTATTGAAATTAAATGAACCACCTGCCATAACGACTGATGTAGCCGAAAAGGGACGAAGCTCGGCTTCTCCAGATCCAAAATGGATTATGATAATTATTTTAAAAATTAAAAAGAAAACTTCAATGTTGTACTACGTAGAAAATATCAAGAGAAGATGAGGCTTTTTAAATCTTACGGGAAAAATATCAATCCCTTAGCAATTAAGCAGTTTAATTTATATAATACTACAACATCCAGACCCGGAAGATATATTTTCAGAACGTACAAACATTTCTCCCGTAGCGGGAACCGAACCCGTGCCTCTTGCGTCTCAGTCGAGCACTCGCCCGCCACGCCTGTCGCCGGTCGAAAACATCCTCCTTTTTATGAGGTCGGTTAAAAATGAAGTTATAGTTTAATTAGTAGAATCTTTAAAGGATCACTCTGAATAAGCTGCACTTCCATAGCTGTGTCCATAAGTAGCTAGCATACTTCCACAGTACATAAATAAAAACTCATAATGAACTGATAAAATGTTAAGCCAGTATTTTACATTCAAAACGACCTATACGAACGCGCTTTGGATGTTATGGTAATATGGAATTACCGAAGTTGAATATAAATGTTAAATTGTTGTGCCGTCTTTGATCTTTTGCAACTTTTTTCAAGAATACATTTTAATTATACAAAGTTCAATAGCTTTTGGTTGTCACACGGTAAGCGAAATGATTTGACATACGAAGAAACATGTTTTTTTTTTTATTTTACTCGGTAGAACACTGATGTTCTAAATGGTAGCCCATCCTCTGATCCCAAGGTCGGTCCAAATCCAGTCGTTCATTAATGGATTTATTATTTTCGAACAAAATAATGTGGTCTATACAAACACCCTCAAACGGTGAAGGAAAAGATCGTGAGGAATCTGATATGTACATAGTAATTTTTTATGTAGTAATTTTGACGACCTCGGTGGCGTGGCGAGCGAGTGCCCGGCTGAGACGCAAGAGGCGCAGGTTTGATTCCCGCAACGGGAGAGATGTTTGTAAGTTCTGCAAATATTTCTTCCCGGCATGTATTATAAGTATGTATTTACAAAACAAAAAGTAAATAAATATTATAACAGTCATCTGGTTCCCATAGTTTAAGTTTTGCTTAGTTTGGGGCTTGATGGCGCTGTGTGAAATGTTCACAAGTATTTAATATTGTTTAATTGGTCAATTTCAAATTTTACAAGCTAACAAACAGGACGCTAGTGTTAGCCAATATTTTGAAATTAAATTTTTAGCTCTAATCGGTTTGTCACTTAAATACCGCGGTAAATATTTCCTAAGCTAATTACGCCACTTAGAACAGGTAAAACTCAGCTTGCTCAAGATGGGCTAGGCAACTCACTGAGGCAATAAACTATGTATATTGGAAAGCATGGTAAATTACCACCGTTGGTTTTATTAGGTCCACCATAGTAATGTACGAAATGGTTTGTAGGGTCTGTTGCGGACCCTAAACATAACTATGATTAAATTCAGATCGGGAAATGATGATAATGAAAACGACCGCACGTTGCCGTAGTGAGTTTTAAACTGATTTATTGTGTAATAAGTAAACTAAAGCACAATGCATTTTGTGCTGAATGTGCGGGTTGGCCCATACATGGTTTATTTCATCTACATATCAAAGTAAAAATCAACACATACGCGAAGTATGGATTTTCCAAGTTATTTTTCTCTTATCGTCCTTTCACGTTGAGAAACCAAAGAATGTTAAAATTTCATATTCTTTTTAAATAAACACATTTTACTATCTAACAACAGAGTCGTACATCGATTTTGGTGAGCAAAATCTGCTCATTCTTAAACCAAAAATCTAACATAATCTATACTTACATATACAAGACTTAAAAACATTTCAAAGCTTCAAGTGAAAAAGGGATATGCAGATAGCATTTGAACAAATCCAATTAGAGTACGTCTAGCGGCTAAGCTCATAAATCTGAATGTAGGTCAGACGTCAGTGCTGGACGAATGCCGGGCTAATTGTGCCGGTCGTAGGATGCGTTTGCGCAACCAGACGGTCAAATTAATGTCTGTATTTTTGTCTTTGTATAATTAAAATAGAAAAGAAAATAAAGAAGCATCAGATAAAATTTTCTTAAGTTTTAAAGATGTAGGCATGCTTTAAATCACGAAAGAAGAATAAGTAAAAAAAAATATTTTTTTTTTTCGGCTACACTATAGCTATTCTGTGACAAATCATACCACACCTGTTAGTCGTGTCACTAGTTCTTTTGAACTAGTGTGGTGAAAGGATTTGAAGTTACTACCATCTACCCTCATCCCACTCTATGTGGGGTCGGCAGAATTTTGGCTAAGGTTTTTTATGACCGGCCGCTTGCCTGACGTCAACCCTCCTTGGGAATACTTGCTTATTGTATCTCATCATGTTGGAGGATACTATCCCTTAGTCGACTTTTACAACATGCTCGGGGAGAGAAGCAGCTGGACGCATTCTATGTTTTTTCTTTAATCCCAGTCCAGCAAAGAAGTTTTATTTTAAGTTACTAACCCAAATAATAAAATACCAAAGGTCGTCAACTTCGATGTGATTCGATTTGAAATGTTACAATTTTAATCTTTTAATCCGAAAGCTTAATCCGTGTAACCAATAGATTCCACTGACCCTATTCAATTACCATTAGAAACGATTAACATTCAAGATAATTAGAAAATCAGGACGTAAGTAAAGTAGCTGAATCTGATACCTCCTGATGGATGGACTCTCGATCGATCGAGATTCATCGCTTGCCAATGCTCTACTTCTCTTCAAAGCGGTTTGCAATCTAAAATGAACTCTATCTCGTTGGTTTAAGGTTCAATGATAAAGAATCTGATCGGATGTAAGCTTGCCAATGACTTGTCTCTTCAAAGCAGGTTATATTGTAAAACAAACTTTATTTCGTTAGCATAAGATTCAATAATAAAAAATCGGATGAGATGTAACGGCGAATTATAAAAAAAAATCAGGCAGTATTGTTTTTGGCGCGCATTTTAATAACCAAAAAGTTTGTATTCATTTAGAATGTTTTTTATTTTTTCAGCCAGTAACATTTTTTTACGAAATCTTTTGAATTTAGAACTTTGCGATAGGATAGGGTAGCAATTGAAATGCGCTTTATTTGTGAAGGGAAATTGACTCTTCACACCTTGGCTTTAAGTACCAATATTGGATTCACCATTATACCACAGTATAAGTCATATTGTCAGGTAGTGTTAGTAGGTTAGTGTGATTTCCTGATTAAATGTTTAGTAATTTCATTAGATCAGTGACATGCCCACTGGTGGGTAGTGGGCTAGTTGGGGATGAGTAATGCATTTGATGTAGTTTGGACCTTGGGTGACCCTACTAACTTATTCACTGAAGATTTTGATATTAGTCACTAGAAGACTTCTCTTCTGTGCTTAGAAGTTTTATTCAAATCTATTTAGCTGTTACGGATTTTGATATAAACAGGCAGTAAGATTAAGTGAGAAAAAGAAGTAAAAAAAGTAAATTAAACATGTAGTCTGCTACGTGAGAGCACTGATGGTCTAGTGGTCACCCCGCCTTCTTATTTTATAAGACCGTAGGTTCAAGACCGGTCACGCACCAATAGATTTTTCAGTCCAAAACTCTCAAAAGAGAAAGAAAACATCGTGAAGAAACCGGCAATAAGTGTCAAGTGCACGAAAGGAGCCTTTGAGGCGCACTTTAAATCCTTTCACTACACTGGTTCAAACTTGTGACACGACGATTGGGAGTCAATGAGATTGGGATCGAAATAATAAATTCCCTATACACTTATAAGTTCAATGTCTTGAAGCGCTCGTGGCGTAGCTTGCTTAGACGTTCTTGATTGATCGTTGAAGTTAAGCAACGTTGTGCGCCGTCACAATTGGGATGGGTGACCGCAGTGGGATTATGATCTGAGCGCTTCCGAGCTTCGAAGGGCATGTTAAATTGTCGGTCCCGGCTTTTAAGTCGTTAAGCCATGACGGAGGCCTTTAGGCGGCTTAAAAACTCCGTCACAAGAGTTAGCCACTAGCTCGTGCTGTGGAAAAAAAATTGATCCGCTTAAGCTTGGTACTCACTTTGCCGTGTAGCATGTAATGTATCTGATACTGTATCAACCTGCAACTCAGACCAAATAAAAAGAAAAGACCCCGCGCCGCGAACAACAAAAGTGAAGCCACCTTTTTATCTATGTGTGTGTCGATTTTAAGGTTGTGTGTTCCAAGTAACCTAAATTCATAGTATAATAATTAAGAAACGATGCTATTTGAAGTACTTACAACTGAAAAGTGATTCCGTGAGACTTTTTATGTGATTTGCTGCTGTTTTTACAAGTTTTCACTACACAGGAAGGCATAATTCTATTTTTAAGACTCGTGACGTACTAAGAGCGATGAGCATGGTTTTATTGTAGGTGTGTGCGTGAGCGTGTATGTTTATTTGCATGAGCACGGTTTTGTGTGGCTTCACTTTTGTTGTTCGCGGCGCAGCGTCTTCTCTTTTTATTTGGTCTGAGCAGATACATTACATGCTACACGGCTAGGTGAGTACCTAGCTTTAGATTTTCTGCCCTATTACGTCATCGGCAGTTACAAATACTTCATAGTTATTAATTTCCAACGCTATCGCAGTTTATACACTGCTGTACAATTAAAGTAAGTTCAAATCTCTTGAAAACAGCGACCGTCTTGACGAACTTGAAATAGCGGTGAGAATTTTTGCTTATTCCTGTCAAAATTTGCTGAAAATGTGTCACTTCTGCATTTTACATAAATAAATAATAAATATTTGTTGACATTTTACACAGCGCAATATAACTCCAAACTAAGCAAAGCTGGTACTATGGGCACCTCAAATGAAAGAAATATTTGCAGAACATACAAACATTTCTCCCGTAGCGTGAATCGAACCCGCGCCTTTTGCGTCTCAGCCGAACACTCGCCCGCCACGCCACCGAGGTCATATGATTTTATCTACGGCTAAGGCATAGCTTAGGTGCAGTTTATACACAAGTGGCGGAGCGGTAGCGAAACATAGTGCAATAGTCTTCTCTGAAGACGTGCGTAAAGTGAATTATACATGAGCTACATAAAAGACACCGTTCAGAGAAGATTAAAAAGAGTTACCCACGAATACTCAAACGCGGCTCAGAGTTGAGCACGTCTCAACTCACGGTTTTTTGACAGTTTCTGATGAAAATCTGTCAAAAAAACTACATTTGAGACGTGCTCAACTTTGAGATGCGTTTGAGTATTCGTGGGTAAGGCCCTTTATTTTTTTCGCCATTTATGTACAAACTACGCTTTAAGAGCGGTCACAATCTAGATTAGGTAATCAAGATAAAATAAAAACAGTTCAAAACTGCGTCAATAAAATCACGCCCGTTATTAGTAAACACAGACTTAACCCGTAGAGCTGGGCAGGTGTTGCGGATGTATCGATAACTCGTTATCGAGTAATTGATGCTCGACCCCGATTCCTATCGATGTTATTCGGGCTTTATTACCGCGTTATAGATTAAACTGAATTTGCTTTGGACCTCAAGTGCCTAGTTTGCGTAAGGAGTACGGACGCGTCTAGTGAAACATGTTTTCACTCGATTGAATATCGATGTTGGTGTCTGCAACGTGGTGTTACTATATTGGGTAACAAGGGATTGGCGATTAGCTAATGAGCCGTAAAGATGGCAAATTTTATTTGGAAAGTGCCATATTAGTAAGTTTCAATTTAATATTAATAGCAAATGGCCTTACTGGTACATCATGCAATAGTTTTTATTGAATCCTGTCACTATAAGAAGACAGGTACTAAATAACCATAAAAACCAAAAAAGAGAATAAATAAAATCCTAAATCAGCATAAACTGTCAGTAGTGAGACTCAAAGCTATAAATCACTACTGAATATCAATCAAATCGAATATACTAATATCTATAATCTACATTCCAAATTTTCCAATCGGATCTTGATTTTGACGCACTGACACTTTTTTATATCCTCTTATGCAACAGTTTTTATTATTATTTAAAATACCACTTTCTTCGATTTACAACGATGAGCGCGTAAAATCGATTGATTTCTTTTTAATTACCTAAAGTTTTGAAATTAAATGATCGTTTCCGCTGCTAAGTAGGTAATTTTCATTTTATTATTTTTTATGCAAGTTATTTCACGGTTGGGTCAAAGGGTATTACACCTTTAAAACACATAAATAAGATAACGATTGGAGATCAAGCTTACAACGATAGTAAAATTCGGAATTCGGTCATAAAATTCGATATATTGATAAATATATAAGCCGTGCAACACTAATTTTGTATTTCGACGAGTGTAATAAAATAGTAAAGTGCCTTCAACTCTCTAAAAATACAAGTTTCCTAAAACTCATCCATACACAGCCATAACAAAATATCTATTGAATTGTCATTTTCAATATTTTGATCAGCTTGTGATATTAAATCACCATAGGTATTAAAATACTGGACAAATTTGTACCGGCTGGTATTTATAGTAAGACTAGCTTCCGCTCGCGGCTTTGCTCGCGTGGTACCAAGATAAAAAGTAGCCTATATGTTATTCTATCACATGTATTTTCCAAGATTCATTCAAATCCGTTCAGCCGTTACGGCGTGATTGATGCACAAACATCGTCACATCCTCACAAACTTTCGCATTTATAATATTAGTAGGATTTAATTATAGAGCATATTGAATTCAGTAGAAATGCGTGCGTTACGAAGTATGTGTGACTTTGAGAGATAGAGTTAGAAATAGCGTGATAAGAGAGCGATGTGGAGTGAAAGATGTAGTGATGAAGATCGAAAAGTTGGACAAAATTCATGTTGGACAAAATTCGTGTTGGACAAAATTCGTGTTGGACATTAATCCTAGTTGGATTTTGTATTTTGGACATTAGTCGTGCAAAGGAGGTACCTATGTTAAGATGGTTTGGTCATGTAGAGAGGATGAATGAAAGAAGATTAACGAAACAGGTGTATGAGGCGAGTGTGAATGGTACCGTTGGAAGGGGAAGACCTCGGCGCACGTACCTGGACCAAATCGGCGACGTTTTGGAAAAGGGCCAGGTCAAGAGTACCCTAAACCGACGAGCATGCATGAGGAATGTAATGAGAGTGAATAAAGTGAAAGAAGTATATCAGGATCGTAGCAAGTGGAGATCCGTGATCTCTACCTACCCCTATGGGAAACAGGCGTGATATGATGGTAACTATGTGTAAATATGTATTTGATTATTCATCATCATCATCATCATCTTCCTGCCCTTATCCCACTCTATGTGGGGTCGGCACAGCATGATCCTTGGATCACGCTGTAAGAGTTTTGGCTAAGGTGTTTTATGACCGGCCGCCTGCCTGACGTCAACCCTCCTTGGGAATACTTGCTTATTGTATCTCATCATGTTGGAGGATACTATCCCT
Source organism: Scotopteryx bipunctaria (assembly GCA_949320045.1). Classification (NCBI taxonomy): domain Eukaryota; kingdom Metazoa; phylum Arthropoda; class Insecta; order Lepidoptera; family Geometridae; genus Scotopteryx; species Scotopteryx bipunctaria. The sequence goes on along the minus strand of OX439450.1, from coordinate 1,617,855 downwards.
TAGTCGACTTTTACGACATGCTCGGGGAGAGAAGCAGCTGAATGTTTGCTGCATTCTATGTTTTTTCTTTACTCCCAATACTTATTTACTACTTTTTAATGTATTTGATTATTCACACGCACAAAATACAATTTCAACTACATAATATATGAATACAGCATTTCACATTCAAACAAAATGTGGTGAGAGATAAAAGTGCGCCTCAAAGACGCTCCATTAGTGCTCATATTTGAAGGTGAGTACGTTTACATCGGACGAAGCCGCAAACCAAAGCTAGTAAAAGGTTAAACCTGTAAGAACCGTATTGGATACTTATCTACATTACGAGTATTATTGGTGAAAGTTGCAAGGAACATTTCTGAGTTATATTTGCAAAACTTGTATACTTTCACACATTTCACTAAGCTATTTACAGTTCCCATAATTTATTATATAACCTCTATGGCCTAGCGGGTGCTTACTCAGCCCAGGCGCGGGTTCGATTCGGTTAAATACCGATTCGAAGGCTTCCGTTTCTGTTACGCTGTAAGTAAAAGAAAATACAAAATCTCTGTTTCGAATTTTTTTTTTCGAAAAATTTATTTGCACTATACCAGTACTCTCAAACGGTGAAGGAAAATCGTGAGGAAACCCGCGGCTTTAGCCAACTCCGCACGTATTGACCATGTCTTTCCTGAGGACAAGACCGACTAAGCTGAGAGGATGGAATAGGTGCTGGGAAAGCCTACTCCATCTTAATTCGTCCCGGGCACTACAGCGTCCCGTTAGTGAAGGTAAAAGTTTCCTCCTGATGCTGTATAAATCATCTACTATAGATGTTAGAAGGCCTTAGTTCTTTTTTGAATTCTTCTAGTCAGTCTCCCAGAGCAAATACAAAATACATCATGTGGCATATAGAACAGCTATGTCATTACAGCTAAATCACTTTAAAATACCTCAATTAGTGTATGTAAGTAGGTAATTTGGAAATTTCATTTATCAACTTTACGTGATCACTACACTGATAATTCTAGTATGGGGTCAAAGCTAGTATATAACTGTGGGGTGTTATTATTATTAAATTGTTTTTAAACTTAAATCAAACTGTAAAAAAGTCCTCAATCTTTTTTGCATGCACAAAAAAGTTTGTATATAGAATTCGATCTCATTCACAACAACAGCCAGCAACACTAAATGCTATTTAATGTTTACATATAGAATTTTGAATATAGAATTAGTTTATTCTTTATCAGCCAGTACCACATTCCAGACTAATCATTTTCAAATATCGAACGCTTTGCCATTAATACTTTTGCTACCAAAACGGTGTCGTGAATAATGGAAAAAAAATAAAGAATACGAACAAAGAAGTACTTTCCTACGTATGTAATTCTATTTTCAATTCAATTTATACAAAAAAGTTTGAATAAAGAATTTGTTTTTTTTTTCTCAAAAGCCATCATCAAATTCCAAGCCTAATAATTTTCGAAGACCGAACGCTATACAATGACACCTCTTTCTTCTCTAAGCTTATTACCATACAAAGTTGCCAGTCGTGAAAAAAGGTAAAAATAAAGGAATAAAAAAATACTTTCCTATAGGTGGGTTTAGTGCCAAATGTATTCAAGATTTGGTATCTAAGCGAGGGACGAATGGAGATTTGCTAGTCGTGTTGATGTTTTTGGTGATACTGTTTGCAGCCATGCTTGAATTTAGAATGTCCTAAGCAGAAATATAAGGTGCTAACATTTTAGCTACATATTTTTTGAGCTGATAGTACTCGGCTCTCCTATGTTAGTTTTTGGAAAAAAATAGGGTAACATCTTTGATACGTAAAAACACCCTCTTAATGAGATAAACAATAGTTAGTGATTAAGACTTCTTTGATTATCTTATGGAACCTCTTAACTATCACTTAAGTGGCCACTAGGATAAACTTGCCTAAATCGTACCTTAATCTCTTGCCTTTCGATTTATCGAGTTTGCTTGTTGCTCTGCCTAACCCATTAGGGGTACGAGCGTGGTAATATGTATGTATAAAACAACCAAAAAAGAACCAGTAGCCTAGTCAGAGCCCTAGTGTCAGAACTTATCGGAGCAAAATACTACCAAAAACTAAAATACTTAAACTTAAATTTAAATTTTATCTTCATACTTTGCGTTTACAAATAAAGCTCGCGCAGAGAAACTTAAATTCGTTTTTGAATCCCGTTTTTAATTAAACAGAGTCGGGTGCGCGGGCGCAGAATGCGTCAGAAGGAATTAACTTCTATATGCAGGGGCGTAAGGATGGAAAAAATATGTCAAGTATATGTATGCCAGAAATATGTCAAAATTCTGGTCACGTAAAGCTTCTGAAATTGGTAGATAAACAAGTATGTATTAGAAAACATTTAAATTCAGAGGCAGGGCATAGGGATGGGAAAAGTATGTCAAGTTTATTAAATCAACACGTATAAGAAATCTAGAGATAGGCATGGATGAAATATGTCAGGTTTCTAAACCAACATATTTTTTCAACATACATAGGTCTAAGTCAAAACTAGTAACTTCCATAATTTTATTACTCAGTCAATCAATTTCTTCAAATTTAATCAAAAAATTATTTGGGTGTCGGTTTTTTATTGCACAGTAAGAATTATGTATGATAGAAGATTCGATATTGTTATTAATATATGTAAATATAGAAGGACTATGATCTTGACAATGTTTGTCCCATCACTAGAAGTCAGTTATGAATTGCGGTTGCTTCCTCTCCACACCGTTCTCGGAATCACAACTAAAATTCAAGCTTTAAATAACTTTAGATTGAATTCGATAACATCGATTGCTTAAAACAAAACACTAAGCATTTGAATTATACATAATTGTGTGTTTTTATCTAAATTATAATAATATTTATGTATTAAAAAAACTTTAAAAGCAACTATTATCTTCAGAGCAAGTGATGTAACTTGATGAAAAAAGACTTAGACTTTATGTTCAAAGCACAAAACCAAATCAGATTTTTCTAAAATTACGGCGTCTTGTAAGCAATAAATAACCAGTATCATGTCCTGATCTTTCATAATAGTAAATTACTTCATTCAAAAATAATTAAAAAGCAAAAAGAACAAAATTGCCCTCGGTGATGGGCTAACTGGCGAAGGTCCAGTCTGTCAGATAAAAATGTAAGCCTGTAGACAGCCAGTTACCTCTTGACATGCAATTTTCGGCCAACCATTTATCAACGCTGCCCTAAACTATTGTCGATGATTTTTTTATCGATAACATATTCAACCACAGCCATCTCTATTATGCCGTTAGATCGGTGATTTGTTTTGACCGTTTCAATTCACTCAATTTGAAAGGTCGATGACTTTATTGATTAGCAATTAAAACGCCGATGTAATTTGGAGTTTTGAAGATGCAACTATTAAGTTTTTGTAAGAGCTCAATCAACTATGAAAAAGAATTTAGAACGAAAACTAATTGTTATAACTTCCGCATACATCTTCCTGTAGTATTTCTATTAATGTTTTATACATTTAAGTTCAAATTGACAATCGGTACACAAAGTACTACCATCCTATAGATACTACTGTGAACAATGAACAAATTAGGCTTTAATCTTAATAGTGACGAGACAATCGTATCTCGTTTCATCGATATCGATGATCGTAAGAGCGGCCTCGCGGTAGGTGGCTGTCAAATCGTGGATGAATACTAACTGTTGTTTATTCTGCGTCTGGGTGGGATCAAAACAATTAATCTTTGTGTTACCATATGAACCCTACCTTTTTGAAGGATGCACAGCTAAGTTAATCAATTTGGCGAGCCATACCAGTGTCGGCTTGTAAAAAATGAGATTGGATTGTGAATTTGTTTGCTGAAGAATTATATTTATTATCCTCTTGAAATCTGGCTAATGGAATGAATAAGTAGATATTTCACGACGGATTTACCAAATAAGCACATCTCTGTCTGTAACTTGTATCTCTGGTTGAAAATGATGATGGTAGGAAAAGACAAACCCTGTGATATTCTATGGTGAACTAGAAAAATGCTACCATATGATTCGTAAAACCGATATAATATAAAACAGTAAGCATTTATTTTGCAATCAACGCACAGGCCAAACTACTGAAGCTAGAAATCTGAAATTTGGAAGGTCTTGCTTTTGTAACAAAACTTAGTGGGCTTAGTGATTAAGGCGCTATTTTTCGAAATTCAACCCCGAAAGGTGTGAAAACGTTTGTATGGAACTTTTTAACACGTGCCATTGACTTGAAACTCGGTTTGGATACTTTAAATAAAAATAAATGGACAGGTGTTTCATGGTTTTTCAAAACCACCCTTAAAAAGGGGTGTCAAAGTTTGTATACATGTCATATATGTCTGTTTGGATACTTTAATTAAATCCTATCAATACGCGTGAAAGTTTGTATGTATGGATGTATAGATGTTTGTTACTCCTTCACGCCTAAACGGCTGAACGGATTTGAATGAAACTTGGGATATACGAGTACATAGTACATGTACTGGATTAACATCTATTTTTTATCGGGTTACCACTCTAGCGAAGCCGGCTAGGTGGCAAGTTAAAAATAAATGGACACGTATTTCTGGGTTTTTCAAAATAAACCTTGAAAATGGGTAAAATTGATGTCAAAGTTTGCATGGAAACTTTTTATCGGGTGGTTGGGTATTAGTCTAACAGTATAAATATAAAAGTAGGTACGATATGAGTAAATTATTATACCTTCATGTCGTGTTGATGTGAAGCAGTGATAGTTTACTAAGAAACATTAAAAATAACACTAAATCAGTAATCGCAATGTGTGGCGTTGAATCTCCGAATTCCCAAAACTCGAGTTCATTGAACGTTTTCATTCCAAAAATGAGCGTAAACTAATCAAAGAAACTCACAAAATATTAATTCGAACATTCGCCTCTGGATTGCCTGCCAAATTCACTTTTATACCACTTTTTCGTCTCATCAACTCAGGCATAATGTGAAACGCCATCAATTTTTTTATCTCCCTGCATCATTTTGAAAACAATTTTCTATCCCATATGATTATGGGTCATTTTGTGCAAGTATAAAACTATTATTAATATATTATAACGCGTAACCTTGCGAGTCATTATTTTTAAGCTTTACTTATTTTTGTTTTGTTTTAATAATTATACTATGTCGGACTATAAATACTTAGTTCTCTGCTGGACTGGGGATTAAAAAAAAACAGAATGCGTCCAGCTGCTTCTCTCCCCGAGCATGTCGTAAAAGTCGACTAAGGTATAGTATCCTTTCCAACATGTCAGATCACCTATATGGGCGATGAGCTGATCACCATGTCACCATGGTTAACCATATCCATCTTAGAACTAAATCAGAAACGGCTGCGAGGATTCTTATGTTTACTTTTGGCTCTGTCTACCCCATTAGGGATACGGGCGTGATAATATGTATGTGTGTACTCAAACTGACTGTTTATTTCACTTTAATTATTCGCGTAAACATTTTAATTTCATTGTTTTTATTCAACAAATTCAGGGTATATACTATTTTCCAGCTTTGCTCTGATAAAGTAGCTTAGGTTTTTCTAGCACACTTAAGTACTAGGGTATTTCGAATCCGTTACGCCATGCCATGATAAAAACACAAAGATCCTTACATTTTTCCCATTTATAGCATTAGCAGAACGACTAGAAAAAAAAAGAAAATGTAAAGTTTTTCGCTTATATCTAAAAAAATTGTCGGTCTCTCCACGCTCTTTGTCTGCTATTCGTTCTAAATCTCTCAAACTAACCCCGTAATTTCAGCTATCATCAAAGTCCGAAACAATGTTAGTAGATAAATTGAATAGTTCCCAGAGTCAAATGGCATCCGTGGACGGATAGGCCCCATTGTTATGTTATCAACCCCGTTTTAAACCAATTCATATAGAAAACAGGTGCCAATTGACCAGTGAAAACTAATGGCCTTTTACCATCTATAGTAGATGATTTATACAGCGTCAGGAGACAACTTTTACCTTCACTAACGGGACGCTGTACTGCCCGGAACGAATTAAGATAGAGTTGGCTTTCCCAGCACATAGTCCATCCTCTCAGCTTAGTCGGCCTTGTCCACAGGAAAGACATGGTCAATACGTGCGGAGCTGACTAAGCCGCGGGTTTCCTCACGATCACCGTTTGAGAGAACTGGTATAGCGCACATTAATTTTTCGCACAGAAAAATCCATTGGTGCATGACTGGGTTCGAAGTTCTCCGAACCTGCGGTTTAATATCCTAAATGACTTTAGAAAAAGTTATTTGTATGATCGGCGCCGGTAACCTGCTTTCTACACAAACTCAGCAGCTTTCACCAGACAGACAACAATTATATTCATCTTTATCATGTTCTTGTTTTATGGAGATTTTCTATTTTGTACTTCTTATACCTTTTGTTCTGTTGTCGGTTAAACTGTTAAAGGGTTTGGAAGTTCGTTCTTAATTCGTAACAAAATGACAGGTATTGCTGTAATTTCCAATATTATTACTATGTTACTAGTAAAAGGATTGGTGTACGCTCCGATAAGGCTCCTTTCGTGCACTTGACATCATGTCTTCGAACTTTTTTATGTTCTTCAACATGCCAGTTACGGCAGTTACTATAATTTCCTTCTCCCTTCGAGAGAACTGGTATAGCTCTTAAACATTTTTCAATTAGAAGATTTGAACCCTTTAATGCACCATCAGATTCAAAACCACGACCAAAGCAAGGTAAGTATAATCATAAGATTAGTGTTTATTTATTTATTTTTTAACTTTCTGTGAACCGCCGTCTTTCTGCTTTGTTTTTTTTTATGCTCTCCATCCAAAGGTTGCCTGGAAGAGATTGCTCTTAGCGATAAGGCCGCCCGTTGTACAGTTTTGTTTGTTTTTTTATTTACTTTTTGTGTATTTTTTTGTGTGCAATGAAGTGTTTATCTATCTATCTATCAAAGCGGGTAAGTAACACTAGACCACATTACTCTTTGTCAATTTTCCATGACAGTTTGTCAAGTGCGAGTCGATTTCGCATACGAAAAGTTCCGTACCCATGCTAATACTGGCATGGGTGGATGGCTGGTTCGAACCTCATCTAAGATGTAATTTTTGTAAAATATTTTATTCATTTGAGTCGTTCAGGCTGAACTTGATGATATAATAGCCTGCACGGTAGCTTTAAATTTAAACTTAAGGCGGGATATCAGTTGATGATGCTTTCTGTACATAAAAAATGTTTCATGTGTGGGAGCCCTTTTTTTTACTTATGTTATTTGTTGTTACAGCGGCTATAGAAATACACATTCTGTGAAAACTTTCTCTACTTATAACAGTTCATGAGATACAGCCCTCTGACAGACAGATGGACGGACAACGGAGGCTTAGTAATAGGCTCCCGTTGGCACCCCTCGGTTACGGAACCCAAAAAATTCATATGAAATGTGAATTTAAAGGCATTATCTAAAAACATATCCAGATGTTCAAAGGTTAGATAATGGATCTAGCGAAATAAAACGAGTGAATTGAGGTCATTCCTACTACACGAACATTACTGAGTGTGTAGTGATGGGGTCAGGAAAGTCGATTTATCGATGAAATCCCATTGTTCGTTAATATTAATGTTGTGGGTTAAAAGCATTTCTTCTATCGTGTCGTATCACTGGTTCTTTCGAACCAGTGTGGTGAAAAAATGAAAGTACGCATAAATATAGCATTTTTTTATGTTGTTCATCATCTTTAATTACAGATGGAGACAACAATCAGATATCACTGGTAGTCTTTATGTAGTGACCCCGCCTTCTGTTTCTAAGGTCGTGGGTTCAAATCACAGTACTCTCAAACGGCAAAGAAAACATCGTAAGGAAACCGTCATATCATAAAACTTAAAAAAGTACGAAAATATGTGTCAAGTACACGAAAGGAGCCTTTGAGGCGCACTTTAAATCCTTTCAGCAAACTTGTTCGTAAGAACTAGTGACATAACTAGATTGGTATATCATAATTAATCTATAGAACAAATCAAACCTTTCCTTATTCACTGAAATCACTAGAATAATTTTGAATCGTATTAAATCTACGTTAAATTTACACCTGTTCGTAACGCGACCAAGCATGGAAGTATAGGCAAGGAATCATTCAGTAAAGGAATCTGAATCCTACTAATATTATAAATGCGAAAGTTTGTGAGGATGTGAGGTTTGTGCCTCAATCACGCCTAAACAGCTGAACGCATTTGAATGAAACTTGGAATATACATAATACGTGTTCTGGAATAACATATAGGATACTTTTTATCTGGATAAAAGCGAGCGAAGCCGCGGGCGGCAGCTAGTAAATATATAAAAAAGTAAGTTCGTATGAACTAGTGGCCAACTCTTATGGAGGAGTTTTTAGGCCGACTAAAGGACTCCGTCGTGGCTTAACAACTTAAAAGCCGAGACCGACAATTTAACGTGCCCTCCGAAGCACGGAAGCGCTCAGTTCTTAATGCCACTTGCGGTAACCCATCCAAATTGTGACCATGCACAACGTTGCTTAACTTCAACGATCAATCAAGCACGTCTAAGCAAGTTACCCCACGAGCGCTTCCAATAGATAATATTAAATGGTAAGTCCTAGTCCAGCTGTTCTTAGAAGATCGCCTAGAAAACGTCATCAGCTTACTTTATAACAAGGTGTAGAAACTAACCGTAGCTTATGCCTAGTTTATGCCATAACAATAAGGAACAATAAAGGTTGAACATCTTAAGAACTCTTTTACAATGCCGCCAGAGACATAAAAGTTTCACAATACCCACTACGTGATAGAACATAATTCTTGTAAATAATGCGAATGTATCGTGGCAGTTGAATAGGACATTGAAAAGGATTCTATAACTAAGTAGTTTTATTTCTTGTTAATTATGATCCAAATACTGTCATAAATGAATAAAACTTTTTTTTCACTATCTAGGTTGGTACTAGATTCTTAACTTTATAAATGCTTATATTTTTTTATATATTTTAACCCTCGAATAATTAAATAACTGATTTTAAAATTCTATATCTATTATATCTATCTATTCATTTCTACACAAACGGGACTATAAGAAGTCGATTATAAAAAAATATTTAAAAACTATCGATAATTTGGGATACTATGAACATCTCTAGCGCAGCCTCCCTGCCGTGTCAATATGAGCGAACCAATTGTGTATGAGTCGGCAACAATTCACTATTCAATAGCCTCTTTACTAGATTGGCATCAAATGGTCGCTGCTAATTTAGAGTCTATGACTCATTACACAAGTCTCAAAATTGATTAACACTGGAGAACAATCAGAAGGCGTGCGGTGATAGAAAATTTGGTATGCGCGAACGACAATGAGCTGACCGATGGGAATGTTAAATCACTTGGAAAAGTTCTAATGAACGAATTGATTGTTTTGTCTGAATTAGAGCGAAACTATTTCAATTAATCCATCAATTACAATCGACTTTGTTTGGTACGATAACGGTTAATATCAACTCGTTAATTGAATATTTTGCACAAACTGCCAGAGTTTATTTATACATTCCGGAAACCAATTTAAAATAAAGTTGGATCAATATTTTACACAGATAAAAAAGCAAGCGGCATAAATAATTCAATTATCAAAATGCTCGTAAAATGCAATACGAGTCGTTCCAACTCAACTTTTTGCATTTGTTTATAAAAGGCGGCCTACAATTTTGTAACCATAACGTAAATCTGTCATTCATCCAGGTTGAAAAACAAAAGAGCAATTTTCCTTCTTTAAAAATGATGAGACGAACACGTTTCCAAAACCGCATTCCAATTTTAAAAACGACCGCACGGTGGGTAGTGATGTGCGCGTTATCGATAACGCTCACTTTCGAAATTCGAGTGAGTGCAGTGCCCCAATCGACCTCGTAACGGGACTAGCCGTCAATCTCGCATCAGCAACATTACTTCTGCTGCTGTCAGTATCTATTAGCTATTATCTTTGTTCTTAATGCCGGTGGATAAGGTACAAAATGCTTCGCACTGTGGGAAATAACATTGTACGAGCGGTGTTTAGAGGTACTAGGTGTCAGATAGTTTGACGTATTGAGCGGGTTTAGTACGTTTCTGGTTTGAACTTCGATTTGTTTTGCGTCCTTTACTTTCTTCCACAACTGTTTCCAAGTATTCAGAGGGATATAAACACAGTGGACATATTTCATTTAAATATGGCCTGCACATTAAATGAAATAATAAATAAATTGAACAATAAGCCTTGATACCATACAACTAAATGATAGATTTCCTATGTTAGCCCAAATAAACAACAAATAAAAATAAAGGTATTTTTCTTTATTGTGTCAAACTCTGTAAAACACTATAAATCCAAGTAAATTGCAAAATTCAAAACGTTATCATCGCAATTTAAGCCCTGTTTACATAATGCTAACCGTCATAGTGATGTCCACAAATTCGATGTTTCAAGTATCGATAAGTCGCGACATTGTCGATAATGAAGGGCGATCATCGCGACCGCAGACGACACGGACAAGGCTCTTAACTATGCGAGGTAAACTCTAGACTTGTGTGGATTTGTGTCAAACTAAATATAATAGATAATTGTAAAAGTAAATAAATAAACAGTTTTTATTACATAAAGCATTATAAAATTAATTAATACCCGATACATTTTGTCTATTATACCGTACAATTTTGAGGACTAAGAACGGTAAAAAAATCAAAAGGGTTTTCAAACATTCTTAAACTGAAATCCGAAGCGTGGTACCTGGATAAAAAGCACCCTATGTGCTATTCCAAGTTATAAACTATGCGTACTTCAAAAACACACTCATTTACATACACACAAAGATATTAGTAGCTACGATTTCCTATGATCTAAATATGACTGAGTGAAATAATTTAGGGAGTTACCTACAAAGGCGTTGGTATTTCAAAGATTCTAGCGCTGACTGTACGGGAGCCTCGTGGGTCGGCGAATCCCGTTAAGGATTCCTAATCTCTAATCATCCGAGCCCGGACAATGCGTCCGATGAATAATGTCCGGTGTTCGCGATGTCATAGTTTGCTATACCGTTTATTTATACCCACGAACCGCTTGTACTACAACTAATTCGCTGTGATTTATGCGAGTGCATATTTGGTGAAAGTTCTTGTGTTATCAGATTATTTGCAATAGGTATTTGAGTAGGTACTTAGTTTGCAAGACACTTTAAATATTTATAAAATCCTTCCGTCTCTGACTGACAATCAACGCACAGATAGTTCATTGATTCAGGCGTGACTTTGCGGAAGACCATTTTAAGATAGAGTTTTTTTTTATTTTAAATAGATAAAAAATAATAGAATATAATTTTTTTATTTGACACACTATACACTAACACAAAACACTAGACATAACAAAAATAACAACACATGGGACACGTAATTCGGCCGATCTCGCCTTTTACTTTGCCTTAAACAAAGCCTTTTTGCACGAATCTTGGTAAACGAAATTGTCGTGTCGAAATTGTGTAGATGTTAAATCCGCTTAATCCTACTAATATTATAAATGCGAAAGTTTGTGAGGATGTGACGATGTTTTTGCCTCAATCAAGCCGTAACTATTCAACGGATTTAAATGAAATTTGGAGTACACATAGTACAAGTGCTGGAATAACATATAGGTTACTTTTTATTCTGGTACCACGCGAGCGAAGCCATGAGCGGAAGCTAGTTCTTTATAAAAAGTTTACCAAAATGTAGACAAGTTCTAACATGAAACTTGGCGGGCATATTCCTCTTAATTATGATGTAGAGGTAAGCTAAGAAAGTAATTTCCGAAATTCAGCTCCTAGACGCACTAGTATTTCACTAATGAGCATTGTACGAGCCAAATGTAAAACCTTGCAACGATTTTTTTATAAAAATTATCGCGACATGAATAGTAAACTTTAATTCCAGTTTTTGTTTCGTTTTTCTAAAATTGTTTATTACGCCTATTTATTTTGGAAAGTAATATCGAGGTAATCTAAATTTAATTAAAACTCACTAGATTAACGTTTTATTTTTAATAAATCCCATTATCTATTTGAAATTAACTCTCATAATTCAATTTAGCAGACCGTTAAACCGTAAATCTAATAGGTATCGAAATACCACCCAAGTGATGGGCGGCTGGATGCCGTACCGTAAAATTTGCCATTTAGTGATGCACCTGCGAATCTGCATCGCTGATAATTATCGATAAACCACGAGGCCATCCCTTTTCTGGTATGAGCTCTTGAACAGTATATTGCTTTAATATGTAAGTAATTTATTGAAGGTTAATTAATAAATTTATGCGCTCAGATTAATATTAAATTGCAATTTTTAATAATTATTTTACTAAGAATTAAGAGCAAAAAATACTATATGAATGAACTAATGAAAATTGAAATTAAATTTTATTTCTAAACATATTTTCGAATAACATAACGGCCTGCCTTTTTTTAGAAATAAATAACACTGGCATAACTAATTTATTTTATTATACTAAAAGAGTTAGTGTATTTTTTTCAATAAAAAATTCTGGCTCATTTCAAAAATCAATGATGACTATTCAATTTAAATTGTCGACATAATAATAATATTGTCATAACTCATGGGAGGAGCCATTGGCTCCTGAAATATAGTTTTTACTAGTCCAGGAGCCTAAGGATTCATTTATTTTGTAACGTTAGTTATAATGTCAGTAAATGATTTGTATCGTATCTGTAGTTTCTAGCAGCCAAGGCCTTAAATAATATGAACACATCAGACTCAGTATTCGCTGTTGACACGACCGTCTTTTCGAACATGGTATCGGCAGACAGCGGGTTTATATTTGCCTTTTAATTACTGATGTGAAATGCTACTGATGTTTGCATACAACTGTTTGTAAAGGAACGTGTGACCAACCTTCTGAGACTTTTTTAAGGAAAATCAGTTGTTTGTGCACTTTTTGGGAGGTATTTCAGATTCACACAAATACAAATAGTACTTCCTGTCGCCCGCGGCTTCTCTCGCGTGGTACCCGCGTAGAAACATACATACAAATATACTCACTAATATTCACATTTATAATATGAATAGCAACAAATAAAGCTATTTAAAAATTGCATAGAGTAAAAATCGTATTAAAAAGAACATGAACGATGGTACGGAACCTTTCGTGTGTGAATTCGACTCGCACTTGACCGGTTTTTAAACTCATAAAAAATTGTAATACCATCAGAATGGTCTCAACAATTTAATTAATTCAAAAATATTACAACGCTTGCTTAGGCGTTCTTGATTGATCGTTAAAGTTAAGCAACGATATGCGCGGTCACAAATCGGGATGGGTGACCGCAAGTGGCATTACGAGCTGAGCGCATCCGTTCTTCGGAGGGCACTTTAAACAGTCGGTCCCGGCTATTAAGTCGTTAAGCCATGACGAAGGCCTTTAGGCGGCTTAAAAACCCCGTCACTAGAGTTGGCCACTAGCTCATACGAACATACATACATACATACATTACAAGTATTGTAAATCTAAATATATCTCTATCACTACGACCACACCCGAACCATGGCGTTATTCCCCTGATTATAAACTAAAGGTCTGGCATTTGTAATACACAGCATAATACTACAATATCTGCTGTTATTATAATATAGTAACGAGCTAGCTATCGCGGCTTGCATCTTCAGTATGAACTTTATGTAGTACTAGCTACCGCCCGCGGCTTCGCTCACGTTGTACCCGAATAAAAAGTAGCCTATATGCTATTCCAGTACACGTATTATGTATATGCTAGGTTTCATTCAAATCAGTTCAGTCGTTTAGGCGTGATTGAGGCACAAACAGACAAACATCCAAACTCACAAATATAAGTAAGATAATATATATATTACTAGCTGCCGCCCGCGGCTACGCTCGCGTGGTACCCGGATAAAAAATAGCCTATATGTTAATCCAGTACATGTACTATGTATATTCCAAGTTTCATTCAAATCCTTTCAGCCGTTTAGGCGTGATTGAGGCACAAACATCCAAACATCCAAACATCCAAACATCTAAACATCCAAACATCCAAACTCACAAACTTTCGCATTTATAATATAAGTAAGATAGCTGCGTCTGTGGTTACTCAAAAATTACTATAGAAACTGTTTTAATAAACTTATGTTATATAATTTTTAGACAATATCCACAGTAAGTACATTTAATACAACTTTTTCCTAAACCAAATACTTATAAAGTCACTCCCAATTTTAGGTTGTCAAAGTTTGTTTGAAAGTTTGATTTATAAATTTTGTATTACTTAATTTTCTAGTCTTTAAACGCACTACTCTAAGATTTGCCCCATACACTATACAAATATGACTTATTTCATAACCTACTGATATAAGATAGTGGAAAGGCAATAAATGTTAACACGAAGACATTTAAACTTATTAATAATCGGCATTCTGTTGATATTTAATTTGCGATCAACCTTTACTATTGAGGTCTTGCAGACACCATTAATATAAATATTGATATTTGTGAAAGTAATTATTTAAGTTTTCTGCTGGACTGGAAGTAAAGAAAAAGCATAGAATGCGTCCAGCTGCTTCTCTCCCCGAGCTCGCTCTTTGAATCAGCTCTAGAAGGGACATACTGTTTTCCTGATCCAGCTCGATCTTTACAGCTCCGTTTGCGAGATTTATTCGATTGGTTATATAAGCGTCAGTTGCACGGCTCAACTCGGAAAATAATTTAATCCGTCTGCAGTCATAAATATTGAGCCACTCGAGTACAGTTGCACTAAGATGTTCGTGGCGTAGCTTGCTTAGACGTTCTTGATTGATCGTTGAAGTTAAGCAACGTTGTGCGCGGTCACAATTTGAATGGGTGACCGCAAGTGGCGTTACGAGCTGAGCGCTTCCGTACTTAGGAAGCACGTTAAATATCGGTCCCGGCTTTTAAGTCGTTAAGCCACGACGGAGGCCTTTAGGCGGCCTAAAAACTCCGTGACAAAAGTTGGCCACTAACTTATACGAAGTTACTTACTAGTTCACTACACGATTGATCGTTTTATGCATTGTATAAGGCAAGTACGCGTATTTGTTTACCATTAAAAGTATATTGGCGTGAAATCTATGCACTGGGCTCATGTGACCCCAAACTTTGACCCTGGCCATGCAATAACATTAACTTCAAAGGTATTTTCAATATTTATTAGAAACTAGCCACCTTCGACTGCACTTGCGAGGTACCTTTTCAGAAGAAAGTACCATTTAATGTTTGACGACCTCTGTGGCGAGGCGGGTGAGTGCTCAGCTGAGACGCAAGAGGCGCGGGTTCGATTCCCGCTGCAGGAGAAATGTTTGCATGCTCTGCAAATATTTATTCCAGGTCTGGGTTTTGTAGTAATAAGTTGTTATAAATATGTATTTACAAAAAAAAAGTATATAATGTATTCTATCAGGCTATGAAGAAGCTTTGCTTAGTTTAGGGCTAGATGGTGCTGTATGATATGTCCTCAAATATTTATATTCATAATGTTACACCAAGCCTTAGGTGTAAGCAAAGTTTAGGCCAAATCCGTTTAGCCTTTGCGATGAGTATAAACATACATTCATACATATTATCGAGCCCCATATCTCTAAGGTGGCGGGCAGAGCAATATAAAATTTGCAGCCACTCCCGATTCAAAGTCCCACGATGGATATAGTGAACCATGGTGACAGGTGATCAGCTCATCCATCATGTTGGAGAGGATAATATCTCTTAGTCGACTTTTACGACATGCTCGGAGAGAGAAGAAGCTGGACGCATTCTATGTTTTATCTTTAGTAGCATTACGCTGAGTCGATACTTTTTTGGCCGACCTACACCACAGAGAGCGGGATCAATGGGCACCTAGGTTTTTGTAATAGGTAGTGCACCAGATTCATGGTTTTCCTCGTATTTCTCAGTATTTTTGTCAAATATTCCCTGTTCGTTTTCTTTTACTTTTAATTTATTACCTTTTACTCTCCTGTTCTGTGTTGTTTTGTGTCTGTCAAATAAAATCATTTCTTTCTTTCTTTCTATCTTTACTCTCAGTCCAGGACAGAAGTGTTTGTAGGTACCTGTATGGGAACAAACATACTTCTCAAACGTACCATGTTACCGACACACCTAGAAATGTAATAAATATCAAACATGCAAAGTTGAACCAGACTCGCATACGCCATGTCAGCAAAGTCCTTTATATTTTTTTATTTTCTGCTATATAGAAAAGTCCTCTGTATATTTAAAATATTCATTTATTGTTGTATAATGTTGACTAAAGATACTTAATATGTTTATTTCTTTGCAGGTAAGTTTCAATCGAATGAACGATTGGAAATTTTCTATCAGCCCAGCAAATCGCCTCAGGTCCTAAGGTATTGCATTATTTGATTTCAATTCGTGTGTTAATAGTCAGTTAAATTGGCATTCAACATTAAACCTACTATTTTGTAAGTCATTTACATACCAGACAGACATATCCAAGTAATTATGTTAAGTACATGCGTCGAAAGTAGCTCAACAACTCATGTTACCATTTAAATTTAAAATAAGCATTTAAAAATTGCATACTTCTGTACTGGACTGGGAGTAAAGAAAAAAACATAGAATGCGTCCAGCTGCTTCTCTTCCCGGGCAATCGTCAAAGTCGACTAAGGGATGGTATCCTCCCAAACATGGTGGACCACCTACCTATATGGGCTATGTGCTGATCACCCTCACTTGTCACTATGGTTTACCATATCCATTTTGGGACCTAAAATCAGGAGGAGCTGCATGTCTTTTTGTGATACTTATGGCTATGCCTACCCTATTAGGGATACAGGCGTGATATTATGTAAAGGCCTTTAAATAGCTCACCTGATCCAGCTCATCAGACGGTGCTCAAGACGCTGGCAGCATTGCCACTCTGAATGGCAATACTTATCCGTTGAGCCATAATAAGAACCAGCTCTATGATATATTACAACTTGAGTTGTTTTATCTACTTCCGACAAAGTACCATGAAGTCTCTTATCAAACTATTTCAAATTTGACACACCTGATAAATATTCTCAGAGATTCAACCGGCCGCTTTGCTGACAGGTCTTATCTAAGCTTGACAAAAAATAATGTCTTAATTATGTAGCTAAAATAAAACTAAATTTTCGGTGACGCATTCGTGAGATAAATAGGTTACCTACACGCAAACGTGTAATTAGTTAGGATTGATTGGTTGGTATTTTTTTAAATGGAAGATAGCCAAAACTAAGAGCAAAGATTAGTTTTAAAATGTTTTGAAAAATAAGCTAATGAAATGTATAGAACTGAATCGGTGTATATTATTTTGTATTGATATTTTTTTTTTATTAAAACTTCAATTATTTACGTATAAGAAAGCATGTTTGCATTCATCATTTATTATAACAAAGATTACCTGCCGGATTCTGGCGGACATACATTTTTCAGACATAAAATCCATTGGTATAACTGGATTCAAATCCACGATCTTAGGATTTGAAGATGGGGTAACCGCTAGACCAATGTTCTAATTTATTTTAGATTTTTATATTTTGTACTTTGTTTTACATTCATTTATTAACATACAGCTAATGCAAATATAATTTACGACATGATGGACCAATATGGGCAATGAGCTGATCACCTGTCACCATGGTTCACCATATCCATCTTGGGTCTTGAAATCAGGAGTGGCTACAAGATTTCTTGATTACTTGTGGCTGGGCGTATGTATGTATGTATGGTATTTTCACAATATAAAAAAAACAGTCGGGCTATCTGAAGACCATTGTAAACGGTCATCATCAGACGGTAGAAGTTTGTTCAAGACGTTGGCCGCATTTTTTTTCACACAGCGCCATCTAACCCCAAACTAAGCAAAGCTTGTACTATGGGTACCAGATGGCTGATAGAATACTTATGTACTTTTTTTTGTAAACACATACTTATAATAAATATTACTACAACACCCAGACCCGGAAGAAATATTTGCAGAACATTTGTCCCGTAGCGGGAATCGAACCCGCACCTCTTGCGTTTCAACCGAGCATTCGCCCACCACAACACCTAGGTCATTGCCAGTAAATACATTGCAAAACCTTAAAAATAACATATATTTCGTTGAAAACTTGTCAGTAACCAACTTACTCGAATTTTAACCGGCAACCCAGTCACTTTGAACCTGTTTACTTTACTAAGTACACATGCTAACTACGAATATTCGTGCGTTTTACCTTTACCGACGGTGGCAAACATAGTGAGCACGATGCGTTTTGCACATTCGACATTTAAAAATAACTTTTTAAAACGGAACCTCTGTTGTACCTATTTAAGCAAAGAGTTTGGAATGTTTTATGACACACAGAAAAAACTTATCTGCTGGACCGGGAGTAAAGAAAAAAACAGAATGCGTCCAGCTGCTTCTCTCCCCGAGCATGCCGTAAAAATCGACTGAGGCATAGTATCCTCTCCAACATGATGGTCCACCTATAATGGGCGATGGGCTGATCACCTGTCACCATGGTTCACCATATCCATCTTAGGACTGAATTAGAAGTGGCTTCAAGTTGTCTTATGACTACTAACGTTAATGTTTTATTATTACTATACGAGTACATAAGCTTGTTAATTATGAAATTAAGTAATTCTCATGGAATTGGCGTTAGATTCAATGAATTTCCGCATCCTGTGTGTAGCCAGACCGACAGTTATGTCTGAGCATCCGCTGTGCAATTTCGAGTTGCTTAAGATCTCTGCCCACTATCCCGTTTCACAACATCGTCAATCACCGTACAGAGACAAAAAAAAGCTAGTGGTAATGATCCTTTCCAATCCTATGATTTGAAAGGGTCATTACCACCAGCTTTGCAAAAGGCCTCCGTCCTCCTTGTTATACAGTTATATGAGTAGTAGTAGAAATTTGATAAATATTTTTTATTTAAAATCGATAATTATTAAGTAGTTTTCGTTGCTGTCTGTACCTACAGCCCCATAGCCAGAACATGGTTTCGTAAAACACACACGAGAGAAGTGCACCGGCGTTGCTCAAAATGTACTGAATCGCGAAACCGCACGGGTTGGCGAATTGCTACAACAGTGTGACGCCGCAATGGAGCTACTACGCAAATGTATAGAACGTTTTTCACCACTGCGCGTTAATGACAAACAGTTTTAAAGATTCGCCAACCCGCGCGGTTTCGCGGTACATACGCATGATTCACGATTCATTCATCCAATTTAAGCGGTGCCGATAACGTGAAAAAGTTTCGCCAAAGCTGACGCATGCTTCGAGAAAACTTAAACCGTGCAGTTTGACGGTGTTCTGTGTAAAACTCCTTAACCTTGTTAATAAGAAAATGCTAATTGATCACTTTGTAGGATCCGCTGCCAAGCTCAGAGTTACTTATGCAAATAGCATTCCGTCGAAGCTAAGGCTTGACTTTGACGTTTTTAGCAAGGATTATATCCCGACTGACATGTAAGCTTATCTATAAAAATAATAGGTACCTACTTCACGAGCGAAAAATATTAAGAAACCTTTTTAATATAAAAATCTTTAATAATTACATAATTAAACATATTGACGGCCTAGTGGCGTAGCGGGTGAGACGCGTGAAGTGCGGGTACGATTCCCGCAGCGGGAGAAATGTTTGAATCTTTTGCAAATATTTCTTCCGGATCTGGGTGTTGTGATACCATAGTACTCGTAGTTTTTGATACCCACGACACAGGGCATCCTATTTATTAATATTTATCTTATTATTAATTTAACATCAATAACTCTTTTACCAAAAGTTTTTCCCAGCTAACTTCAGAACGTGAAACCTACTTTCTCTCAAGCCTAACGATAAATAAATAGTAGTACAATAAACCGCAGTTTTGTTTGTTTATTTCTGTGCATGCCCAAGTATTTTGTATTATTAGAAATAGTTTAGTTCAAGTATACGTGCTTGAATAAGGCTTTCAAGGAGCCATTTTGCAATGTCAATGCTGCTTGCTCTAAGGCTACTCTGTAAGTTACAAGGAACCGCGTTCATTTACTTTTATCGTCATCTTCCTGCCCTTATCCCACCTATGTGGGGTTTTGGCTAAGGTGTTTTATGACCGGCCGCCTGCCTGACGTCAACCCTCCTTGAGAATACTTGCTTATTGTATCTCATCATGTTGGAGGATACTATCCCTTAGTCGACTTTTACGACATGCTCGGGGAGAGAAGCAGCTGGACTCATTCTATGTTTTTTCTTTACTCCCTGTGTTCTAGTTGGTAGTGACCCCGCCTTCCGATCGTGGGTTCAAATCCAATCGTGTACCAATGGATTTTTCTGTGCGAAAAATTTATGTGCGCTATACCAGTACTCTCAAACGGTGAAGGAAAACATCGTGAGGAAACCCGCGGCTTAGTCAGCTCCGCACGTATTGACCATGTCTTTCCTGTGGACAAGGCGGACTAAGCTGAGAGGATGGAATAGGTGCTGGGCAAGCCTACTCCATCTTAATTCGTCCCGGGCACTACAGCGTCCCGTTGTGAAGGTAAAGGTTGCCTCCTGACGCTGTATAAATCATCTACTATACATGGTAAAAGGCCTCACTACTATAGATAAAGGTTTTTTTAAATCGCTTCCGCCTCCTACAAAGCCTTCTTCCCAAGCAGTAGCGGCGCGTAAGTGCTCGTAAAAACTCACATTTACAACGTAAATATAGAAATGCGAACGCCATGTTCCTACCTCGCCGCCCTTAAGCGTTCACATGAAATCTACCGTCTGTTGCTAAAACGCGGTAATGTGATAAATTCATTTTTTTGATATTTTGGCGTAGTTGCATACACATTGAATTTCAATTTCAATTTATTGCGAAAATGGGTAAAATTAACAATGTAGATATAAAATTAAGGTCCTCCATTAACGGCTAAACAAGCATGCAATATTATACAAAATTAAACAAACAATATTACAAAATTAAATGACATGTCAAAACAGATAAAATAATAATTAACAAACACACAATTCATTTAAAATGTATCATTCAAGAACTCGTCAACGCTATAGTACATCTTTTCTTGCAGCATTTTTTTTAATGTTAATTTAAAGATGTTGTCAGTTACTGAAGTGAAGTGAAGATCACACTTAAACTAACTGAAGCATCGTGTTATAAATAAAAAAAAACTGGTCATAAAAGCAGTGAATACCCATTACTACGTTTTAGTATAAGAAAATGGTATACGATATTTTTTTAGAGGTTTTTACGCAATTGACATCATCAAGCAATCATCTTTAACCCTTTTTATTTTTGTAAGTAAAATAGAAAAACTAATTGTCATGACCAAATTCTTTTATCTCCATTTCATAAACTATAAACGGAAGGAACAAAATTCTAAGACAGATCGATAGATCACTGTGAGCTGAATACGATGGCATTTAAATCTCAAATATGACCATTATGTTACTTAGCCGCGTTTTGGTTAGACAGCAGAGTTATTACATTTAAAAGGACTTTTTCAGCCATTTTTTGAGCGGAATCCCACGCAGAACGACCTTATGTTATTCTAAGTGAGATAAAATATTCTAAGTGAATATTTATACGCAATTGTTGCGTTTAATAGATCGGTCTGTTTGAGCAGACTGATTTATAGTTATACTAGCTGTAGCCCGCGGCTTTGTCTGCGTGTTAGAAGATTTTATCACGTGGTATTCTCAGGCGGTCACCCATCCAAGTTGTGGCCGCACACAACATTGTTTGACTTCACTAGTACAATGATAATTTTCCCATACTTACACCCCTTATTTCACCTTCTTCAGGAATATTTTTGCAACAAAAATTAGCCTATGATCTCCTTGCCAAATTTCATCAATATCTGTTCGGCAAAAGGTAACAGATAGACAGACAGACATACATAGTTACTTTCGCATTTCTAATAGGTATAAGTATGGATATTAAGAGTTAAGTAGCCACTGTTGTATTTTTCAGTTTTTCAGATTTACTATGTTATTTCCTTTTAAAAGTGACAAATTCATAAAAGTTCATAAAAGTTTTTGAATAGATAGATATCATTTTTTTATCTTACAATTCTATAGGTAGCCATTTTCTGGCCGCGTTTTAAAACATAAAAGTTATTTGACATGTATTTGGATTCCGTATCCGAAGGGTGCTAATGGAACCCTATTACTAAGCCTCTGCTGTCGGTTCATTGGTCGGTCCGTCCGTCTGTCAGCGGGCTGTATCTCATGAACCGTAATAGGTAGAGAGCTGAAATTTTCAGCTCAGACAACAAATAATAAAAATGAACTAAAAGGAACCCATACAATAAACATTTATGTACATTTACGATAGTACGGAACACTTGTGTGCGAATTCGACTCGCATTTGACCGGTTATTTTTTACTTCTCTAGACTTGATATGACGTGTTTTTTAATGCTCATTTTAATTCTTTATTAGAAAAATTATTTTAATATATTCTTTCGACTTTAGATACCAAATGTATCCGCAGAGACAAAGAAAGTTGTTATTATAAATTCAATGTTAAATTCTAATAAACAACAGAATCAATGCAAACAACATTAACATTTCATTGAATAAGTTACCAGAGCTCAAGTTTATTCAACAATAGAGTAATATACAAACAGACATACAGACCGACATTTCCCTAGTACTAAATAGCTATTTATGACGGTCTATCTCAAGTAACGGGCTGCTCTCCATATTTACCTGTTTATAACATAGAGCTAGTACGTAGAACTGAAACTCGCATTTCTTTAAATAAATATTATTTAAAAAAAAATGTGGACATTTAACACAGCGCCATCTAGCCCCAAACTAAGTAAAGCTTGTGCTATGGGAACCAGATGGCTGATAGAAAGCTATATTATAATTTTTTTTGTAAATAAATCCTTATTATTATAATACATAACTAGAACGCGTAGACCCGGAGGAAATATTTGCAGAACATACAGACATTTCTCCCGTAGCGGGAATCGAACCCGCGTGTCTTGCGTCTCAGCCGAGCACTCGCCCGCCAAGCCACCGAAGTCGTCTAAAACTGACTAAATCATCCGCATTTACCTGTTTATACTCAAGAACTATAGTACATACAAACATGCTATTACGCCCATATCCTTAATGGGGTGGGTAGAGCCACAAGTAAACAAGAAAACCTGCAGCCATATAGGTGGTCCATCATTTTGGAGAGGATACTATCCCTTAGTCGACTTTTACGACATGCTCGGGGAGAGAAGCAGCTGGACGCATTCTATGCTTTTTCTTTACTTCCAGTCCAGCAGAAAACCATTCATAGTACATAGAACTGAAACTCCTAGCACCTTTAAACTGACTAAATCTGCCGCAGGGCGAACAGTAAGGATAAGAGAATGTACAATCAGTCAGTAACTACTATTAATTTTGATGGTTCTCTTTCATTTTCTCATTCCTTTCGAATCCATACTTTATTATAAATGCTAAACACTTAGCGCTAATCGAACCCGCGCCTCTTGCGTCACAGCCGAGCACTCGTCCGCCACGCCACCGAGGTCGTCAAATAATTCATTATTATCTAGAGCACCTGATGTACCTAGTATGAGTCAGATTTCAAAGACTAATTACAAAAAGCTGTACATTAAATATGATAATCACAAGATAACATTTCATTCGTGAAATTCGATAAAATTATTGTAATTTAATCCTCTCGTCAACTGTCAAATTAACACATCACTATATATAATTAGCTAATTAATTAGGAATAATGTTGAATGCTTAAATACTCCTTTGTATAAAATAATTCATTAATAGAGATAAAATAACTTGAAATATATTGTAATAGAATTTGTATCTTGAAATATGACTAATTTAACATTAAATTTGATGTCATACTTCTACTACTACACATGATATCATCATCATCGTGTCAAATTCAAACCAGTATTGAGTGTTAAAACATTAAGGTGCACCCCAAAGGCTTTTTTCGTGCACTTGACACATGTTTCGAACTATTTAGTTTCTACGACATGCCGGTTTTCTCATAATGTTTTCCTTCACCGTTTGAGTGTAAGAAACACACCGTACATACATTTTTGGAAAGGAAAAATTGGTGCATGACCGGACTCGACCTTACGACCGGAAAGTAAAATACCACTAAACAAATTAGTCTCGCTTCTATTTGCAAAAACTCGATGACATTATACCATTATTATTTTAAATTATAAATTGCATTTAAAAGTTACTTAAATTATGACAAAATGGATTTCATATATAAAGACTAGTTCGCACCACATTGAGTAATTAAGTTTTTGCATTTATTTGCATTAATTAGATTTTATCTCGATTTAACGAACGTCAACATTTCAACGGTTGAATTTAAGTATTTATTGTGTCAAATACTCGACTTGATTGTGTTTGATTGGGTAAAGCTACGGACAAACTGACGCACGATATCGCAAAAAAAAAACTATACTAAAAGTTCTGTTTGATCGGGAAATAAAGTTAAGGTAGAATTGACGCGGGAATGCCACGCAAAGACAAAAAAACTGGCATAAGACAACTGACTTAAGCGAATTTTCCGTTTGGTACCGTCGCAATGTATCACGGTCAAACGTTCCTTTAGAACACTGGTGAAACACTGGTGAACTTGAGAGCACTGGTGGTCTAGTGCATAAAGCTTGGGTTCGAATCCGGTCGTGCACCGGAGTTTTCTGTTCGAATAAATTATGTGCGCTATACCAGTACCCTCAAACGGTAAGTAAGTAAGTTTGTATGAGCTAGTGGCCAACTCTTGTGACGGAGTTTTAAGGCCGCTGGAACGCCTATTTCATGGCTTAACGACTTAAAAGCCGGAACCGACAATTTAACGTGCCCTCCGAAGCACGGGAGCGCTCAGCTCGTAATGCCACTTGCGGTCACCCATCCAAATTGTGACCGCGTACAACATTGCTTGACTTAAACTTAAACGATCAATCAAGAACGTAAGCCAGCTACGCCACGAGCGCTTCAATATTTGGGCCCTGAAATTAAGCTGACAGTTAGAGCGTTATAGTGGTTAAACTGCGTCGGTTTGTAGGTGGCTTAAGGCTTAAAGTCACGACTTCAAACTTTGAAATGAAATGTTTTAAGGCACGGAACTGCTCCCGTTGTGACAAGGGAGACAAAACTCGTGATACAAAGCGACACTTTGATTTTTACCTTTTAGTTATAAATTGCTTAGGAATGTTAAATCTTGTGTTCAGCCGTGTAGGTGTGATTGAGGCACAAACATACAAACATCCTCACAAACTTTCACATTTATAATATAGTAGGATAGGATGAACAGAAACGAAAACAAAAAAATCACAAAAAAATCTCCCAAAGAAAGCATTCCTTTTCGCGGATTGAGTAATTAGCTTTCGGGCGTTTCCGTCGCCGCTCGGCCATCTTCGTGCCGCGAGTTTTTGCGTCGCGGGCGCAGGTAATTTTTAATTAAAATTTTGCGCCTTATTGTGAACTATTTGAGTGTCATGTGAGAATGCGCTTCTTGCCCCTAAATTCAGTGAATACATTGAAATTAAAATAACATTCAATTTAGACAATGAATAATTTTTAACTTGTTTCATTTCCCATGGAATTAAACATTAATTGAATCTTTGTAAATCATATTTTTTATACGAATAAAGTAATTTTGAATAATTAATATTCATAACAAAGTTGACATATTTATCAACAAAAAACGAGTATGTCCTTTGTCCAAAGGAAAAATAATTCGAAAACGTTGATTGATCATTCAGGACGAGATAACACGACAAGTACTGGCACCTCAGCTTTTTAAAAATTTTAGGGTTCCCCTTCTCAAAATACACAATGAAAAATATTACCATGCCGATGTTAAAAATATTTTTTCTTAGTGAATGGAAGGAGCCTTTGAGGCGCACTTTATAAATATTTATATATATAAATATTTGTGGACATATCACACAGCACGATCTAGCCCCAAACTAAGCAAAGCTTGTATTATGGGAACCAGATGTCTGATGGAATACTTATATATTTTTTGTTTGTAAATACATACTTATAATACATAATACTACAATACCCGGAAGAAATATTTGCAGAGCATGCAAACATTTCTCCCGCAGCGGGCATCGAACCCGCGCCTCTTGCGTCCCAGCCGAGCACTCGCCCGCCTCGCCACAGAGTCGTCTTAAAAAAAAATCTAATAATAAAATGTTTATACAGTTCAATCTCTTCCATAGAAATACTAGCACAATTTTTGTTTTATTTTTTTTTGTCATGGAACTACTGTAAATAAAAATAGTTTTAATAGTCCTAGACGTCACAGTCATAGAACTTATAAGAGTTATAGAGCTTGCTAGGAAGCTTCAGTTTATGCGTCCTACTCCCACTTGTCCGTATTTATAATATTGTTTGGCGATGTCGCCTCCCCACGCGGCTATCAAGATTTTGGCCGTTCGCTGTTGGTATTTTTTCGATGGTATTAATTATGATATTAAAAATCAATCTTAGTGCAAAATTATCACTCAATTCTTTGAAATATGCATACAGTGTAGCCTATAAAACCTTATCAATATTATTATAATTTTATAAATCCGAAAATTTGCTTGCTTGTGGATTTGTAATTGCTGAACGGATTTGGATAAAACCTGAAATAACCTAACCTAACCTAACCTAACTATATTGTTCGTGACCTTAAAAAAATATAAGCTAGTTTTTACACTGGTTTATATAACACAATATTTGACAAAGTTTTTTTTATAAATAACTAAAAATTAATTTCAAAGCAGTATTAACAGTATCAGAGATGTATTATAGCAAGGCATATTACGATATATTAGTAGATTTTCTATAGTAATCTTCGAGTGAGCACAAACGCAGCTTAAATATATAATAAAAGCGCTCGTGGCGTAGCTCGCTTAGACGTTCTTGATTGATTGTTGAAGTTAAGCAACGTTGTGTGCGGTCACAATTTGGATGGGTGACCGCAAGTGGTATTACGAACAGAGCGCTTCCATGCTTCGGAGGGCGCGTTAAGTTGTCGGTCCCGGCTTTTAAGTCGAGGCCATTAGGTGGCCTAAAAACTCCGTCACAAGAATTGGCCATTAGCTCATACGAACTTACTTAATATATATTATAGCTACGTCTGTGATAGCCTTAATACGGTATCATTGTAGCTTTCCACCTCACATTCAAATGAAATAGTCCTAAGATTTACTTTATCGAATCCCATTCAAGAAAAATAGCTCTATTAACTATTAAAACATCCGTTATGTCATATTAATGATTACTAATAAATACAAATTGCGCACATAATTTATGGACTCTGTGCCTTTAGCATGTGTTTTGAA
This sequence comes from Scotopteryx bipunctaria, assembly GCA_949320045.1. Taxonomy (NCBI): domain Eukaryota; kingdom Metazoa; phylum Arthropoda; class Insecta; order Lepidoptera; family Geometridae; genus Scotopteryx; species Scotopteryx bipunctaria. The sequence continues at coordinate 1,590,525 of OX439450.1, read as the reverse complement.
TAAAAATAATGCGCGAATTTTTAGTTTTAACTGATTTTTGTAACTATATTTATCTATACTTCTACCTTGTCAAACTATTTGGAAATGTTTGGGAACTTAAGCCATAAGAGAGCACTGGGGACCTAGTGGTAGCGACTCCGCCTTCCTAGCCTAAGGCCGTTGCTTCATATCCGGTCGTGCACCAATGGAATTTTCTTTTCGGAAAAAATATGCTCAAACGATGAAGGAAAACGTCGTGAGGAAACCGACATGTCGTCGAAAAAGTTCGAAAATATTGTATCAAGTGCATGAAATTAGCTTTTGAAGTGCACTTTAAATCCTTTCACCACACTGGTCCGAAAGAACTAGTGATATTAAAGGTAGTAGCTATACTACGAGTTGTATCGGAATACATTTTTTTAGGTTCAACAAACCCACGATGTTATTCTTAGCCGTGTAAAAGTTCTTATGTAGCACATTTTTTTTAGATGACATTGTGCTTGAAGTAATCGTTTTATTTTTGTTATCTTCATAATAAATTGTTTCCTTGCGAAAACGGAATTAATTTTTAATAAACTATTAATAATGTAATGGTTATTGATAGCCCTAGAATAACCCGATTGAAAATACTTTAGGTACAGTCGGTGACAACAGCTTTCGAATAACTAAATAAAAAAAATATGTACATAAATCGCAAGTTTAGATTCAAATAATGAATTGAAATATGTTTATTAATTATATACTTCTTATCAGGTCATATTTATTATACACCATGAGTTCTGACCATGACTTTTTAAACTGTCATGGTTTAAAAAAAAAACCGGCCATGTGCAAGTCGAAGTTGCATTTGAAGGGTTTTGCTCATTAATATGACTTTTACACTATGTACTTTTTAAATAGGTAGATTCGATGATCGATTACAAACGCTAAACCCCCCTTTTATTTTTATTATTTTCTGTGTTTTATGTCCTGTGACGAGTCATAGCTATTGAAGTTATTTTGTTAATGTGTCTCATCCTATAAAAATAAAAATATTCTATTCTATTCTATTATTTGTTGTTATTATAGCGGTAATATACTTAAATACATAATCCGTGCAAATTTCAACTCTATACCTATAACAATTCATGAGATACAGCCCGCTTACAAACGAACGAACGGACGGACAGATGGACAGTGGAGGCTTAGTAATAGGGTCCCTTTAGCACCCTTCGGAAGTACTGAATCCTAAAAAGACTATTCAAAGTTGTCTGCCAATTTTCTGCACGACTGTACAGGTACATACAATAACAAATCGTGTAGACATACTGGCCGCAACTCAACTGGTTATTATTATTAATCAAGGCCTCGCTGTCTAAGGGATGTGAAAAATTATGCAGGAAGACCCTCTGTCGTATGAATCTATCATTTTATTAAAGTACAAGCATTTATGGCCATTTATTGAGAAAAGAGAATATGTTATTATCTTACTTCTTACTTATATTATAAATGCGAAAGTTTGTGAGGATGTTTGGATGTTTGTGCCTCAATCACGCCTAAACGGCTGAACGGATTTGCATGAAACTTGGAATATACATAGTACATGTGCTGGATTAACATATAGGCTATTTTTGATAAGGGTACCACGCGAGCGAAGCCGCGGGCGGCAGCTAGTTGTCTTTAAAGCACTGGTAGCCTGGGGACCCCCCACTTTCTAATCTTAAGGTCGTGGATTTGAATCCGGTCGTGCCCGATAGATTTTTCTAAGCAAAAACTTGATGAGCGCTGTAAAACGGTGAAGATTCATGGGAAAGGCGGGATGTCGTAGAATTTAAAATTATGAAAAGTAATGTTCACGTGAACGAAATAAGCCTTTTTGAGGTGCATTTTAATCCTTTCACATATGATATGTGAAAGGATTAAAATTCACCTCAAAAATGTATGTTATATTATAGTAAACATGTTTACTATTTTATAGTATCGTAAATGTCGGGTAGTTAAAACATATTGTAATATGGTAAACTGGAGAAATCACATCAAAATCGGTTAATTCGTTTAGGAGCTACGATGTCACAGCATATACACAGATACACAGTACAAAATAGTAACACCCCTCTTTTTCGTCGGGTATTTAAAACAATTGTAATATGGTCACATCAGATTTTTTTTCTAAATTCGCACCGATCTAGGTCTGAAGTTTAGACTTAGGTATGTGGAATCCCGTAAAGGTTCAATTAATCTCGGCTTCAACGATAAATCTACCGTAAGATTCTTCAAATCAAACTAACGTTATTTCTGTGCTTGTTCTAATCCATATTGACCATGTCTTAAATACATCATACATACATCATAAAGGTTGCCTGGAAGAGATCGCTCTTAGCGATAAGGCCGCCCATTGTACTGTTTTTTGTTTTTTTTTCTTTATTTACTTTCTGTGTTTTGTGTGCAATAAAGTGTTTATTATTATTATTATTATTATTATCATACATACATACATCCAGTGGATAAAGTTGACTAAGCTACTGCCACTAATCGTGTCATTAGTTCTTTTGAACCAGTGTGGTGAAAGGATTGAAAGCGTGCCTCAAAAGCCTATTATCACGCCTGTATCTCTAATGGGGTGGGCAGAGCCACAAGTAAACATAAAAACTTGCAGCCACTTCTGATTTAGTCCTAAGATGGATATGATGAACCATGGTGACAGGTGATTAGCCTACCGCCCTTATAGATGGTCCATCATGTTGGAGAGGATACTATCCCTTAGTCGACTTTTACGACATGCTCGGGGAGAGAAGCAGCTGGACGCATTCTATGTTTTTTCTTTACTCCTAATCTAGCAGAGAAGTAACATACAAATTTAGAAATATCCAAATTGTCGCATTCATTTGTAGGATTTTCAAAGTGATAAAATCACTATTAAATATTAAGTATAAAGTCCTTAAAATATAATCATATAACTTTTCGTCGCGCCATTACGAGTACAAGTAAATAAATTCACAAGCAAGAGCAAATGAGTTAAGTTCTTTTGAAGGTACAGTTACACACAAAAGTGACATTGCGTAGGACTGCTGACAACTCTGTGTGATACCACACTGATAGCAGATTACAGCCTAACCTTGAAGTACCGTAATTCAAATCATGTACGGATAGCCGTGGGTTCTGAAAAACGGCTACCGCAATTCTACACTCAGGTATTAAAAAACGAACTAAACTTCTCTGCTGGACTGGGAGTAAAGAAAAAACATAGAATGCGCCCAGCTGCTTCTCTCCCCGAGCATGTCGTAAAAGTCGACTAAGGGATAGTATCCTCCAACATGATGAGATACAATAAGCAAGTATTCCCAAGGAGGGTTGACGTCAGGCAGGCGGCCGGTCATAAAACACCTTAGCCAAAACTCTTACACCATGATCCTAAGATCATGCTGTGCCGACCCCACATAGAGTGGGATAAGGGCAGGAAGATGATAATGTATTAAATTCTAGGTAAAAGGCCTTAGTTTTTAGTTTATGTCAAGTAACGGCCGTTGTTTTATTGAATCTAAGGTTTAAGCTGGATCTGTGTAATTTTATTCAGATCTCGCGATACAGCCTCCGTGACGTCTTGTAGTCGTTATCGCACTGACTTGCACCTACAGGGTTAACATAACTCTGAGCTAAGTTAATGATTTACACTAAAATAACCTCACAAGTCATTATATTTTTTGTTCTTTTGATGCAACTGAGGGTTAAGATATTGTGCGTATCACTTGGCCTACTTTCCTGTTCCATAAACGGGCTGTTACGGTTTTGGAATAAAAAAAAACAAACAAAAATGGTCAAAAGACAAAACACGGCTCGGGTGGACATCTTGATTTTGCGTTTTAACTTCTTCACTACAAAAAAAATGTGCAAAACTTGCAACTTAACTTCGATAATCGATTACGAACGTTAATTTTTCTTGTATTTCCCTTTTATTTTTGTTAATATATCGGCAATAGAAACACATACTCTGTGAAAATTTCAACTCTCTACCTTTTACGGTTCATGAGATACAGCAGGAAACAGCCCACCGATAGGACGATAGGACGGACAGCGGAGGCTTAGTCATAGGGTCCCGTTGGCACCCTTCGGGTACGGAACCCTAAAAAGCCTCAACGCGGAAAGTTGCGGATGTTCCAATAGTACAATATTTTATCTCATGGTATCTTACATTATATAACATACGTTTTTGCGCCATAAAACACCTTAGCCAAAACTCTTACAGTGTGCCGACCCCACATAGAGTGGGATAAGGGCAGGAAGATGATGATGATGACGTATTTGCGCTATATGCGACGGTCTTTACTGAGCTGCGAGGCCGATGTAGCTGGCACATAACATCTGAATGGTAATTTGTGTGAAACCTATACAATTATTGACAAAATTAGGAGTTAATACTCTTCTTATTCCCGTAATTGATTTCAACGGTACCATGACGAAAGATATCTATTAACATGCCACAGCTCAGTCGAAGGTGGCTGACACACTTATGCAGACTAGCTTCGGCCCGCGGCTTCGGTGGTAGCTGGATAAATAATAGCCTATATTATGGTATATCAGCGCACAAAGTTTAATTTAAATCCATTAAGCTATTACGGCGTGATTGACGCATAAACAGCCTCACATCGTCACATCTTCAGAATCATTCAAATAAATAAACTATTAAAAGAATAATGATGAACTTCTACAAAAAAGACTTAAATTCATTTTCATTCATCTTGTCAAAAACGACACGTTTCATTCGGAATTTGCTTATTAAATTCGACACAGCCTCCCGTTACTAACGCAGTCAACCATGCCCTAAATGTTTAGAAAATCGTCTCAAGTCAGTTTATGTGGTTTCCTTTGCTCCAACTCCTTTTATAAACATGATTGTAAAGGGATCATTTTACAAAAAAATTGCCTGTATCCTCCCCGCTTCGTCGCGTTACGAACAGGTGTAAATGCAACGTAGATTTAAGACGTGTCCAAGTGATCCACGTGATTTTATGGAATAAAAAATTTTTGATTTTGACTTTGACTTTTTAAATCCATGTAGTGTTATATCTGTTACCTTTTCACTATGGTCAGACCACCATACGGCTGACTGTACATAATTACATTACATTAGTGTCAAATTACAGTGCTCATATCAAAAACTGTTTTAAATGCCTATGTTTAAAGGTATGCCTTGAAACTGTGAGAAAAAAACCGCTATTACGCTGTATTACTGATACCTTTCTCTGTAACTAGTACGAAATTACGTAATGGATTAATTTTTTCTTTGGAACTAAGGCACATTTTATTAATAAAAATTAAAAAAAAAGTAAAATGATATGCGTTAGGTGTCATACATTACAATCATCATGCCCATGTCCCCAATGGGGTAGGCAGAGCTACAAGTAATCATAAGAAAACTTGCAGCCACTTCTGATCCAAGAGTTCCAAGATGGATATGGTGAACCATGGTGACAGGTGATCAGCCCATCGCCCATATAGATTCATCGTGTTAGAGAGGACACTATCCCATTACGACATGCTCGGGGTGAGAAGCAGCTGGACGCATTCTATGTTTTTTCTTTACTCCCAGTCCAGCAGAGAAGTAACATTTATTTGTAAATTGATTATTAATCAAAATAATTTATTTATAAAAATATCGGGTTACATAAATTGGTCTTAAAGTTTATATTGCTCTATCAAAACCTACCATCAGGTGTATGAATATGAATAATAATAAAAAAATCGTATCTAATGAATTGGGTTATGTCAAAAAATATATACCTACAGAATAAATAAAAACTACCATTTATAAAAACAAAGGAATACAAACAATAATTACGCGATACAAGATAGCAACGCATTATCACTGACGTATAAAGAACGCGATTTCAACACCTATTATTTGGTAAAAAAGATAAATTAAAAATTTTAAAAAGCTGGCGATTTAATTATAATTGGCTTTGCTGGTCGTAATTAGATGGTTTGATTAAGTTCCTGTGAGAAATAGATCTTTTGATAATATGAGAATACAAACATTATTTATCGTTATTTTAACTTCATTTTACTTATATTGTAAATGCAAAGTCTGTCTGTAGACATCAGTAGAAATGCGTGCGTTGCGAAGTATGTGTGGGGTAACTTTGAGAAATAGAGTGAGAAATAGCAATGTGAAGTAAACGAAGATCTAGTGATGAGGATTGAGAAAGATATGTTAAGATAGTTCGGTCATGTAGAGAGGATGAATGAAAGATGATTAACGAAACAGGTGTATGAGGCGAGTTTGAATGGTACCGTTGGAAGGAAAAGACCTAGGTGCACGTACCTGGACCAAATCGGCGACGTTTTGGAAAAGAGCCAGGTCAAGAGTACCCTAAACCAACGAGCATGCATGAGGAATGTAATGAGAGTGAATGAAGCGAAAGAAGTATGTCAGGATCGTAGCAAATGGAGATCCGTGATCTCTGCCTAACCCTATGGGAATCTGACGTGATTTTATGTACCTATATATGTATGTATGTAAGTCTGTGTGTATGTCTGTAATGGTATCTACTTAATTACAGCTCCAAAATTGGATATCCTATAAGAGGGTATCAGAAACTAGGCCTGGAAAAAATATTTTCAGAATATGGAAACATTTCCAGTTTTCCTCAGGAATCTCTCGCGTCGCCTGGCACTCGACCAACAAACTTTTTAGGTCATCGATCTCAATGTAATGTTTAAATAGCATAATATAAAGTAGCTTTGAACATTCCACTTATTCTTCCGTGATTCGTAACTGTTCCTACAAGATACGAAACAAACTTTTGGCAAAGACACATGTCTACATTCATACGCAACATAGATAAGGTCTACGGCCCTACGGGTCAGCACACACTGGCTAGCCACCCATACCCAAAGTGGTCCATGTCGACCCCTAGGGGTCCATAAAAATTGCAAGAGGTCTAAAAAATAAAAATTGTTTGTGTAGAAAATTGCAAAAAAATAATAATTGGGGGTCAATGACATGTAAATGGTGGTCTACGATTTTGGATCAAAGCAGGTTCGATTCCCGCTACAGGAGAAATGTTTGTATGTTCTACAAATATTTCTTCCGGGTCTTGGTGTTGTAGTATTCTGTATGTATTATACTATAAGTACCTATGTGTTTACAAAGAAAAAGTATAGTTAGTTTGGGTCTAGACGGCGCTGTGTGAAATGTCCACAAATATTTATTTATTAAACAGATTTCATTGTGTTTTAGTTTTTCATACTTAATTCCTTATAGTATTTTTTTTATTTTTTATTGAAATGGTAGCACTTACCAGCTGTCAAACACATTTGAAGTAACGTTAAGCTAATCAAGGAGTCTTCCTTAAAACCGAAAGACATGGCAAGGGGTCTACAAGCCAATAAAGTTTGGGGACCTCTGGTTAGACTATACAATAATATTAATTGGTAGCCATTATTCCGTGGCTTGGAAAGCAGGTCGCCTCGGTAGTACCGCCCTCGCATAAGACGACCATTCTTTGTGGAACCCTAGGACTGTATGAAATGCGTTTTCATCTGTCAGAACTGGAACGAGTTAAGCATAGATTTCCATAACTTCGGAGCCATAAATCTTTGTCATTTGTGTCAGTTGCTTATTATAATGCTGGGAAATTGATACTTGTGTCCGTCTGAATTTCATTGAATATTGATTGTGTACAACTTTCTATCCTCTAGGAAGACATCCAAAATTATATACATTATGTATGCCTACTACCTACTGCTTATGGAAGCGCTCATGGCGTAGCTTGCTTAGACATTCTTGATTGATCGTTGAAGTTAAGCAACGTTGTGCACGGTCACAGTTTGGATGGATCACCGCAAGTGGCATTACCGTACGAGCTGAGCGCTTCCGTTCTTCGAAAGGCACGTTAAATTGTCGGTCCCGGCTTTTAAGTCGTTAAGCCACGACGGAGGCCTTCAAGCGGCCTAAAAATTCCGTCACAAGAGTTGGCCACTAGCTCATACGAACTTACTTACTGCGACAAAGAAAAACAATGCAACGTTTGCACTTCTTTCCAATCTTATAGTCGATATTTTTGTTCCAAAAATCTATGTACTTCTCCGCTGGACTGGGATCAATCAAGAACGTCTAAGCAAGCTACGCCATGAGCGCTTCTGGTAGCCCGGTTCGTTGTAAAAGGTGAAGATCCTCTTACCCGTCACGGTTTTTTGTCAGTTTTTGTTGAAAATCTGTCAAAAACTCGTCACTTGAGACGTGCTCAACTCTGAGATGCAATTGAGTATTCGAGGGTTACTTACGTTTAATTCCAACAGAACCCTGATCCATAGACACTCTAATGCAAAGCACCACACTTCACCAGTATCACTGTGTCCTGTACCGTTTAGATATAAATGCTGCCTCTTAATCGCCGCCATTTGTATAAGTACCTACTTTCTCCGCATTATGTGCTGTCAGGACTTTGTAATGAAACAAATGAAAGGCCTCTAAGAAATTCATTTATTAGAGCACTAGTGATCTAGTAGAGACCCCATCGTATCACTAGTTCTTTCGAACCAGTGTGGCGAAAGGACTTAAAATGAACTTGACACATGTTTTTTGAACTTTTTAGGTTTTACGACATGCTGATTTCCCGATGTTTTCCTTCACCGTTTAAGAGTAGGTACTGATAGAGCGCATAAATTTTTCGAACAGAAAAAACCGTTGTTTTACGACTGGATTTGAACCCACAACCTTAGGATTGGAAGGCGAGGTCTCTACCATTAGACCACTAGTGCTCTCAAACTACCAAAATTATCCAATGTGACTCTAATTGGCAACAGCTGTCCTACATAACAGTAATATTTGTCATTACAACATTATATTATAACTCATTACAATTATATTAAATAATGTTATCATAAAACATGCTAACAGTTACAGTTTCATGAGTATTTCCTCAATATATTCTAGACAATCCACCGTAACTTTCTCCGCGACCAACAAATAAGCTACAACAGGCCGTTAACATTTAATATCATCACCGACCCACAAATGTATCGTCCTACAGACCTTTATTGTGGAGTAAAGGTCTGTTCATGTTGCAAGGTTTAATTGTGTAGGAATATTGTGGACAAGACTTTGCTTTAATCTATTTTTATCTCTCGACGAAAACGAGGGGTGTTGTAAGTTTGTAGAGTGCTGTTTGAAAACTAATGTGATCGAGATGGTACAGCTATAGTTTATGAAGATTTGTTGAAGCGTTTGAAGATCATCAGCCCATTTCCTACGTCACAAAAGGATCTTCGACTGATTATTTAGGAATCAGAAACTACGAGTATATAATGATACTATCATCTAGATGAAATGTTTGCAGCCTTTCATACATTTTGTTTGAGCCGTTCGTTTCATTTAACATTAAGTTTGTGCCATCCAATTTCTTTCTTTGTAGTAGAGTAGAAGTGAAGCTTCCTGCTTCCTGCTCTTTGCTACTAAGTTATATACAAATGTTAATTATCTCTTTCTTGTCAAATAACAAGCATTGACAATGCGTTTCTATTATAGAGGGTGTGCTTAAAAATAGTGTCAAGCGGAAGTTCAGAGATAAGCACCCTTTGACAAACATGATGTATAGAAAAATCGCGGAACACATGGAGCTGATTTGGGTACCCCAAGGGGTCACTATATTTCTGTATCTGGACTTTCGCTTTACACAATTTCTTGGAACATCCTGCATAAAAAGTCTTAGATTTTACTTCTTTTGTGATATTATGACCATACCATAATACAACAAACTACTATAAATGAACTAATTTTGTCTTGATCATGTTAAATGAGAATATACCTTAATCAGCCGCTAGGGATAACCCACTTTAACACCTTGGAGTATTAAATACTGCCATGGGGCCTGAAAGGGGGCGGCTAGAAATTATTAACGGACCTCCATAGCACAAGAGAGAGCTCCTAGAATCACTTATTTGGTAGCCATGGAGAATTTTCCAATCGGAAATTGAATTTATTTTCTAAATTAGCATAACTTGGGGCTCTGCTTACAAAGTATTTACTTGAATAAAATGTAGTATTTTTTTAGGTACTTACGTTTTGAACCAGTGTCAGAATTATGTACCCAGGTAAAAGGTATTTTGTCTCCACGACCTCCTCTGGCTTCATGGTGTGATGGACCCAGAATATAGCTAACTATATTCTATTAGTCGTGGGAGCATCTGCTTGTAGCAAAAGCATTGATTCTGTCGTCAAAGCGGTCCTACAGTGGACAATTGTGATTTCGGCTTGAGGTAAATTTTCACCATACGAGTAGGCAAGTGACATGGACATGTCATGAGAATGTCATGTTACGAGAAGAGTGTTAGATATGAATGTGGAAGGATATGTGGGTAGAGGTAGGCCAAAGAAAAGATTGATGGACTGTGTGAAAGATAAAATGAGTAACAAAGGAGTGAGCATTGAGATGACTTCTGAATCAGGGAAATGAAAAAGGAATCAGTAAATACATGTTGTGCCGACCTCACATAAAGTGGGACAAGGGCAGGGAAATAATAAGTAGACTAATGACGCCTTTTTATATCAAACCTTCTATTTACTTACACATTTCACTAAGTATACTCTTACTTTGATTTATGGGTGTTGGGTGTAGTGATAGTGTGTAGGTAGGTACCTGACTAGGCAGATAGGATCCAGATGAAGTAATAAGTCCGAAGTACACATATTTACTTACTTTATATGAGTAGTGTTGTGACACGAGTAAACGAAAGCCACGAGTGATAAACGCGTGACACGAATAGACGAAAGATACGAATAAAGACTAAACGCGTGTCGTGATTAGACTGGCCACGAGTAGAGTTAGCGTGTGAACGAGTAAACGAGAGCCACGAGTGAAGAGTAAACGCGTGACACGAATAGACGAATGATACGAATAAAGACTAAACGCGTGTCGTGATTAGACTGGCCACGAGTAGAGTTAGCGTGTGAACGAGTAAACGAGAGCCACGAGTGAAGGGTAAACGCGTGACACGAATAGACGAAAGATACGAATAAAGACTAAACGCGTGTCGTGAGTAGACTGGCCACGAGTAGAGTTAGCGTGTGAACGAGTAAACGAGAGCCACGAGAAAAGAGTAAACGAGCAACATGAGTGGTTACTTACTAATAATAGTTCTGTAATGATACAGTTCACCCCTAATTTACGTTTCCCACAGTCCAAGTAGGTACTAATTACTCGTAAGTAATGCCGCTTCAGGGCGGCCTAGTTAAACACTCAGAACTGTTGTACTAATTAAATTAAAACGGAATACGAAGGCAGGTGTGACAGTAAATTACACTTTCGATGCAATCATAGAGACGCTGGAAGCGTTCGGTAGACGATTGTTAGGAACTGGCTTCTGAGAAGAGTTATTTTCAACTATACCGGCGTTATTCAGAATCTCTTGTCATTTTATCAAATTATACAACTAGAGTAAAAATACTTCATAAAAACATCACTAACCTCGGTGGCGTAGCGGGCGAGTGCTCAGATGAGACTCAAGAGGTATCGATTTCCGCAGCGGAAAATATGTTCAAAATTGCAGTATGGATTTAAGTGCGCCTATACGATAAGCATTTTTTCGTGTTTTCCTTCACATTTTGAGAGTAGGTACTCACAACTTTTAATTTATTGCTTATTTGATGACCCTTATTTATTATTTACCGAAAATACATTTACCAGTCGTTTCCACAGCTATTTATATCAAAAGCAGTAAATAGGTGGGCAGTGGGTCAGCTATGATTAATGCAGCAAAACTATTCGGATGTTTAATTGAAATGCGGGTTTGATTTACCGGCAATTTAATTGAAATTATTCAAGTTATTTCAAAGTTATTGGGACGCACGGATTGTCCAATAATTGAATTGGAAATTATTCAATTAGTGTACCATGTGGAAATTGCGAGAAATCTGCATAAGACATAAATAAAGTAGAAAATGAGTAAATGGGAAAAGATGATTGAGTGAGTTTTATGGTTCACTAATGACCTAGCTCCTCGTCATAAGGTAAGACATGAATCATAAGTCAGTACTTAATACTCTTGTTTACTACTACAACTAGTCATGTTCTAATTCTTTCAAACCTGTGTGGTGAAAGGATTCAAAGTGAGCCTCAAAGGCTTCTTTCATGCACTTGGCACATATTTTCGTTTAGGTTCCACGGCATGCCGATTTCCTCACATTTTTTCACCGTTTGAGAGTACTGGTATAGCGGACATATTTTTTTCGAACTGAAAAATCCATTGGTGCATGACCGAGATTGAACCTGCAACCTTAGGATCGAAATGCGGGGGTGCTACCACTAGACCACCAGTGTTCTAAGAACATTACAAAAAAGAAACAAACTGATGTCTCTCAAAAATCACCACTCGTTACTGATATAAAATTAAGTATACACCTCACGTCGGCATTATTTAGCTAGACACAGCAAAAAAGGTATCTCTACCACATCATTAGTGATCGAAACCTGTATGCCTTCGACAGATACGTCTTATTCAACTGGGGAATAAATAAGATGCGGGGTCCACTGAATTATTAGATGCAAACGAAGACGCAAAAATGTCGTCGCACATTAGCATACGAATATGGTGCGGTTTCGGCTAGCTCCGCGGAGGATTTCCTATGAATAAGAATGTAAGTTACTGTTGCAAGATACTTTGTGACTTGGGAACAAATTATATGAGAGTTTTTTCATGTTTGGACCTATGTCAAAGATGACATGAGTGAGAGAGGAGTGAGTGCCAAAGGCCGGCCTTCTCTGATGCTGCAGGTGTCCGTGGGCGGCGGTAATCACTTACCATCATGGGATCATTTTCCAAAAAAATACCCAAGCGTGGTTTCTTACTTGTATCTTCCACACTTTGGTCGCGTTACGAACAGGTGTAAATGCAACGTAGATTTAAGACCTGTCCAAGTGCCACCCGGGCACTACAGCGTCCCGTTTGTGAAGGTAAAAGTTGCCTCCTGACGCTGTATAAATCATCTACTATAGATGGTAATAGGCCTTAGATGTTAAAAAAGATTGAACGCAATATTAGCCAATGGAGGCAACCTACGTCAGAATAAAAATCAACCAATTACAGACTATCTGCAACATTAAATACATTACACTGCGTTTCCTCTATAAGTAGGGTAATGAGATTTTCCTACTTACCTTCTAAATAATATATAAAACTTTCACGTTTCTGACTGACTGTCCAATCAACGCACAGCCTAAACCATAAGTCCTAGAAACATGAAACTTAAATAGATACTATCGATATTCCTCCAGTACAAGGGTGCACTAAGAAAAACCAAGGCCTTTTACCATCTATACTGCCGTCAAAAGAAAAAAGGACGTTTCTACATAAATTTCCGAAATGGATGAAAAAAATACTGGTAGATGCGTCTTTTTTTACTGATTCCGATGATGTATATAACTCAATTATGAAAAATATTGTCAGATACGTCGTTTTTCCTTATGACGGCAGTATAATAGATATAGATAATTTATACAGCGTCAGGAGGGAAATTTTACCTTTACAAACGGGACGCTGTAGTGCCCAGGACGAATAAAGGTGGAGTAGGCTTGCCCAGCACCTATTCCATCCTCTCAGCTTAGACGGCCTTGTCCACAGGAAAAGCATGGTCAATACGTGCGGAGCTGCACTAAGCCACGGGTTTCCTCACGGTGTTTTCCTTCACCGTTTGAGAGTACTAGTGTAGCGCATATTCATTTTTCGCACAGTGACCCATTGGTACACGACCGGGTTTGAATCCACGACCTAAGGATCGGAAGGCGGGGCCACTACCAACTAGATCACCAGTGCACTAAGAAAGGAATTCTCGAAATTCATCTTCTAGAGGACGATAAAGTAAAGGAGAATAAAGTTTGTATGAGAAAAAACTCAACGCAGAGAAAGTCGCGGGAAATTCTACTAGTGTTATATATTAGCTTGTTGACATCTCACTGATGTGTAATTTGCTTCAAATGACTTGTAATGACTCAAAACTGATTGAAGACATTATATCAGCCTGCTTGACATTCATAGTAAATGTTCTTGTAATTTAAATGAGGTCACTTTCTATGTTTTTCTTGTACTGGTTCCTTTTGGACACCATAAACTTGAAAGTGCAAGAATTGTTTGTCAAGTTACTAGTGTTGCTAAATTGTTCAATCAGATATAGTATTTTGAAAGCATTATTACCTGATAATACCAGCATACATACATAAGTAAACATAAGAAAACTTTCAGCCACCTCTGATTTAAAGTCCTTGGATGGATATGGTGAACCATGATGACAGGTTATCAATATATCGCCCATATAGGTGGTCTATCATTTTGGAGAGGATACTATTCCTTAGTCGACTTTATCTATCCCATAAGGGATAGGGCGTGATAATATGTATGTATGTAAAATTGATGTTTTTAATCTAATCCACGAGGCTATCCAACGTTAATTTCTTCTGCCTTCCTCTATCAAAGGATCTGTATAGGCAATAAAATTTTATTTCACGACATTCTTCCTAGCGGTTTCAATCTACTGGAGTCCATTCTTTTATTATTGCAGTTGGTACTAAATAATGAACGTCAGTAGATGTCTAATACACAAACCAAACTGCTGTTTTTGAAAACGAACGGTCTCCGTAGTCAAAGAGTCTACTCAAACGGCATTTTGCTTATAAATCAGCCTCTGAAAACAGCATAAATCTAGGCTTTCTATAACACCTAGATGAATAAAATGGCCTAGATTATAAAGTGGTAGCTGGTTTTGCACTTAACGTGCTTGTCGCCTGAGGTCTACCGTTAATAATAAGTTTTGTACCCAGAGCAGTAAAAATGGTTAAAGGCATAATGATGTCAAAATTTACTACATAACTATACTAATACTACCTTTTAACATCTACACTAAATGATTTATACAGCGTCAGGAAGCAACTTTTTGCACTCTAACTTGATTTTTAGATCTAAGAAATAACATAGAATGAGTCCAGCTGCTTTTCTCCCCGAGCATGTCGTAAAAGTCGACTAAGGGATAGTATCCTCCAACATGATGAGATACAATAAGCAAGTATTCCCAAGGAAGGTTGACGTCAGGCAGGCGGCCGGTCAAAAAAACACCTTAGCCAAAACTCTTACACCATGATCTAAAGATCATGCTGTGCCGACCCCATATAGAGTGGGATAAGGGCAGGAAGATGAAGATGAACTTGATTTTTAGATGGTACTTACTGATACCATCCTCTCAGCCTAAGCACTTGTGGCGTAGCTTGCTTAGACGTTCTTAATTGATCGTTGAAGTTAAGCAACGTTGTGCGCGGGCACAATTTAGATGGATTGACCGCAAGTGGCATTACGAGCTGAGCGCTTCCGTGCTTCGGAGGGCACGTTAAATAGTCGGTGCTACAACGGACGCCTTTAGGCGGTCTAAAAACTCCTTCACAAGAGTTGGCCACTATCTCATACGAACT
Source organism: Scotopteryx bipunctaria (assembly GCA_949320045.1). Classification (NCBI taxonomy): domain Eukaryota; kingdom Metazoa; phylum Arthropoda; class Insecta; order Lepidoptera; family Geometridae; genus Scotopteryx; species Scotopteryx bipunctaria. Next base: position 1,575,115 of record OX439450.1, on the reverse strand, counting down.
TACTTTAGCTTAATCAGCCTTATCTACGGTAACTAGCCAAGGAATTCGCCGGTTTCTCTTTAAGATATTCGCAATTTCCTGTCATACAATGTATCATCTATGATCTCATAACAAGTGGAGGGCAGTGACAGCACTATGTACCAGGGTTCATACTTTATGGGCATCAATTCAAACTGTTTATCCATTGAACAGTCAAATTATTATTTAATAGCCGCCATCCATTTCACCGTCAATACTAGACCTTAGCACTGGTTAAAGCTACTATAGAAGTAGTAGAAGTAGCAGACGCAAACCTACTATAGAATTCCGTGTCGTGGGTATCAGAAACTAAGGTATCACACTAGACCCGAAAAAATAACACAAAAAGATAAAAGATAAAGATAACACCCAACAGTTAGTAGATAGTCCTGACCCCACTAGAATTCCCTGTGTCGTGGATATCAGAAACTACGAGTACCATGGTACCAGAATACCCAGACCCGGAAGATATGTTTACAGATCGAATCGAACCCGCGCCCCTTGCGTCTCTGCCGAGCAATCGCCCGCTACGCCACCGAGGTCGATTTATAATAGATTGTCCATGCAATCCCTCTCATCAGCAGATAGTGCTAAGGGCCAGTGATTGCAATGTAACGTTGCGAAATCAATGGATGCTGTGAAAGTGGTTAAATCAACTCTATAACTAATATTATGTGGCGGTGTTTGGTAATCTGCCGACTTGTATTACTAGTACAGTACTACCACAAATATTGTGCGCCTCGGCAAACTTTGTAATTTGTATGAAAACCGAATTTGTCCGAATCTGCAACTAACAGTCAACTAATAGTAACTGAACAAAAAATCAGGTGTCAATTTTTTTAAACCCTTTATTACATGCGTTAGTTCGTATTTCAGAAGCTAGATGAAAATTTTGCCGAGGCGCACAATATTTGTGGTAGGTACTACAGTACAATCCCACGGCTTAGTCGGTGCTAGAAAACTTACAAAGTAAACTCATCTTGTCACTACTTCTTCCGAATTAGTGTTGTGAAAGAATTCTTGGAAGTTTTTTTTTTGCGTTTATGACATGCTGGTTTCCTCACGATGTTTTCCTTCGCCGTTTGAGAGTACTGGTATAGCGCACATTCATTTTTTTAACAGAAAAGTCTATTGCTGCTGTACCGGATTCTAACGCGCGTCCAAAGGATCGGAAGGCAGGGTCACTTCTCCCACCAATAGTCTTAAAAAGTGTGCCTCCGTGAATCCAGAAAATATTTTGCAGTACCTACGACCTATCCTTTAGCTAAACTGGAAATGCCATATTATGTAAACAAACCCACGCGTATTTTTCATTATTACGATGAAACCACTTTAATTTTAGCTATATAAACCTCGCAAGATAAGTTTTTAGACCATCATTTAACTATTAGTACTGCTTATAAGTTCCATAAACATGTACCTAATGAAAAATTAAGTTTTAGGTTGAGTATGGGCGGTTTGTTCACATAAATTGTATCTCCAGTTTGGTTGAAGTAATGGTAGTAAATATACTTTTTGAAGGGTTTTTGATAATATTTAAATGGTGGTTGTTTGTATACTTACTACGAGATTTCCTAAAACGTTGCAGTGGCGCCTTTTAATCGACTAATGATTTTGATCGAGTGCACGAAAGAAGCCTTTGAGGCGCACTTTAAATCCTTTCACCACACTAGTCCGAAAGAACTAGTGACACGACTAGATCGACTGGTGGCGCCATCTGATTTCAACCATCAATTAATTCGATTAAATTATTATGTTTGAATTGCAATCACAAATCACGGTTTTATTTGCATCGCAGTTTTGAAACTTTACAGTGACATTTTATTATCCGAATTGCAATATTATGGGTATTTTGTCCTAGTTAGTCGTTATAAATCAAGTGCTTTTCGTATTACCTAGCTATCTCAACCTATGCCAAGTGGTTCAGATCATCGAAAAAAGCACTTTTCATTATGGACACATTTATAACTTTTTATTACGACCTCGGTGGAGTGGCGGGCGAGTGCTCGGCTGAGACGCAAGAGAAGCGGGTTCGATTACGGGAGAAATGTTTGTATGTTCTGCAAATATTTCTTCCGGGTCTGGGTGTTGTAGTAATATGTATTTTATGTATGATTACCGAATTTACGCCATTAAGTTTTTATAGCATAATATGAAACTTTAGACTCTAAATAGGTAGCACATAAAGATCTAATTTTATAGCGAAAGCTGTCAAAAACTAGCCTACTTCTCAAACTTTTACCAACTAAAAGCAGCGGGAGATTCAAATAATAATCTTATTTTAGTGAAAACCACAATACATTTTTACGAGTCTTGCATTAATTTATTTTATATCATTATTTTACGATTAATTCAATGAAAACATATCACTTTCGTGATATAAAGTTCGTTCTTTATGATAGTGTTAAAGTTTTAGATGTTTCTAATAGATTAGTCATTAGCGGAACTGGCGCGTAGTCAAGTTTTACGAGTACATTTTCGTTTATTGTAGTAAAATACTCTTTTGTATTTGGGTCTTTTGGGGTCGAGATCCTAGGTCCGTGGGGTACGGGTGCCCACCACGTTTTCAAAATTCTTTCAGGGCGTCTGGTCGAAGCGATGCGCCATCCAAGAGCTGGTTCTTATTTGGCTCACGGATCAGTTTTGCCATTCAGCGTGGCAATGTGGCCAGCGTCTTGAGCACGCCGTTTTTTACTATTCGACAATCTCGGCGAGATGACAACTCGGCTGAGACGCCAAGAGTCGGAAGTTCAATCCCGCTACGGCAAAAATATTTATATCTTCTGCAAATATTTCTTCCGGATCTGGGTGTTGTAGTAGGTATTATAAGTATGTATTTACAAAAAATGTATATAAGTATTCTATCAGCCATCTGGTGCCCATATGCAAGCTTTGCTTAGTTTGGGGCTAGATGGCGCTGTGTGAAATGTTTCTGCCGATTCATAGACAAGTTATGGGCTCAGTGTCAAAACCTAGATGAACATCCTCAATCATCTGACATTATGCGAATTTAGAAGCAATCTTTAATATAATCTCAGTAATTCTGAATCTAAATACGACCTTCCGCGTGTGATGGTGGCCGCGCCATCTCTCATGCACATGGGTAATATTTTATTGCAGGGGTGCATGGAGCGACTTGTATTTGGATGAGGTATCAAGCACAGAAACAGAAATATAAATTCGCCTACATTATGAGTATTAATCGTTGTAATTGTTAGGATACATATTTATAATACTACAACACCCAGACCCGGGAAAAATATTTGCAGAACATACAAACATTTCCGTGGCGGGAATCGCACCCGCACCTTTTGCGTCTCAGCCGAGCTTTCGCCCGCCATCGAGGTAACATATTTGTAACATTAAAAAAGCCTAAGAAACACAAGTAATAACAGAGTTGTCTAATTAACCGCGTAATATTAAATACTCGTCTTTTTCATAGCCCATTGACAAAGTCTAAATAACACAAGCAAAAAAATACCTCACGGCACCTTCAAAGCACAACCACCTTCCCACACCCGGACCTGCGCATTCTAATTAAGCTCACCTGAGATTTATAAGATATGGAAGCATTAGCGAGATTTATACTTAGTACTGAATAATGAGATAAGTCTAATGACTCACAGTGAGCATACGAAGCCCGGCGCTAGACTGTGTTCAACTATGACGGCCTCGGTGGCGTGGCGGGCGATTGCTCGGCAGAGACGCAAGAGGCGCGGGTTCGATTCCCGCTGCGGAAGAAATGTTTGCATGATCTGTAAATATTTCTTCCGGGTCTGGGTGTTGTGGTACTATGGTACTCGTAGTTTCTGATACCCACAACACAGGGAATCCTAGTGTGGGGTCAGGACTATGTATGTGACTGTCGGGTGTTAATTAATTTAAAAAAATAATTAATTAATTAATGATATAAATGTGTATTTTTACCATCTAGTCTAGTCGTGTTACTAGTTCTTTCGAATCAGTGTGGTGAAAGGATTTGAAGTGCGCCTCAGAGGCTTCTTTTCTGCATTTGACACAAATGTTTTCAACTTTCGACATGCCAGTTTCCTCACGATGTTTTCCTTCACCGTTTGAGATAGTACTGGTATGGCGCACATATTTTTGTCGAACATGTACAACCGGGTTTGAAACCATCATCTTAGGATCGGAAGGCGGGGTCACTACCAAGTAGACCACCAAGTGCTCTCTAAGTAATATACGAAAATGTATCTATACAGACAAATTGAATACTATTTATCGCTTTCATATTGTTTCATGGTACCTACTGTTAAGCCATGACGGAGGCCTTTAGGCGGCCTAAAAACTCCGTCACAAGAGTTGGCCACTAGCTCCTACGAACTTACATGTGTGCGCAACTGTATTTTTCATTTTAAATGAGCCAAGCTAATTTAGATTAACCCTTTTACCAAATATTAACAAACTAATTACTTATTATTGAGCGTAAAACTAAATGTAAAGGTCAAATAGAATTCAGTTTTATAGATGCTTAAGTTCGTAATAACTCGCTTCCATAACCAGAGTAACAAGTTACGCTCTCGTAGAACAGGTATACGTGGATTAGTTTAGTCAAGGGATAAGCTGATGCGATGTACGCCATTATAGGTATATTTCAAGATTCCGTACCCGAAGGGTGCCGACGAGACCCTATTACTAAGCCTCCGCTGTCCGTCCGTCTGTCTGTCAGTCAGCGGGCTGTATCTCATAAACTGTAATAGATAGACAGTTGAAATTTTCAGAGTGTGAAATGTGAAAAGAAATTAAAATTAAAAAGGGGCTCTATACAAGAAACATTTTTAATGGACGATAACACGGAACCCTTCTTGTGCAAATTCGAATCGCACTTGACTGGGGTTAAAAACAGGATGAAATCATACAGTCGACAAATTGATATGGATGGTTCAGTATACGAAATAGGTTCGTTCTATAGGAATTACTAGCTGCCGCCCGCGGCTTCACTCGCGTGATACCCGGATTAATATTAGCGTATATGTTAATCCAGCATATGTACTATGTATATTCCAAGTTTCATTTAAATACGTTCAGCCGTTTAGGCGTGATTGAGGCATAAACATACAAACATCCTCACAAACTTTCACATTTATAATATAGTGAATTCATAAAATTATATGGTTTTTTACTACGTAAATTTGAAAAAAAAATCAAATTAAAATATTCAAAGTATCAAGATAGGCTTAGGTTAGTTAAAGTGCACAAAGCATTTCGATACAGTAGGTTAATAATGATTAAATCAGGTTTTTTTTCAATTGAAATAATTCCTACATAAAACGAACCTATTAATGATACTGAACCATATAATATCAATTTGTCGACTGTTTAAGATTTCACCTTGTATATTTATATTGAACTTACGTCATAGTGTTGGCAGTCCCAGTCTATAAGGCTATTGGGGGTACTCACAGCGAAGTACTCGGGACAACGGAGACTTAGTAATAGCGTCCCGTACCTATCAACACTTAATTTTTTTATATGTTTAATATCGATGTCGTGGTCGGCCAAGAAAGCATTGGCGGGACGATCTAGACACCTTCGAGAGAGAATGGTGGGAGACCTCGAAGGACAGTAATGGTTGGCGGAGTTTGGGGGAGACTTTTGCCCAGCAGTGGGACGATATAGGTTAATAAAAAAAACCATATATTATTTTAGTTGAGATCTCTGGAAATTACAAAAAAAAAAAACAGACTAAAATTACATCCTAACTATTTCACCTTCCGCCAAAATTAATTACTTGTTATGCAAATTAATGTACTATACTCTTCGTTTCACGCCCACTAGCTGGTTTAAATACCGAACTGTCAATTCTTTAAATTTACTGTCAACGTAAATGTCAAAGTTTCGATTCACACGTAGCTTTGTCAAAGCCTTCACGGAACTTGATACGAGTGAAATAAATACAAAGACAAGATGAAAAATCTTCAATCAACAATTTTACATGTTCTGGGTCTGCACAGAATATATAGTAGTTTGTACGTACGGATTGTTTTACTGATATGTGTGTGTATTCGACGAGCTTAGTGGCGTGGCGGGCGGGTGTTCGGCTGAGACGCAGGTTTAATTCCCGCTGCGGGAGAATTTTTTTTATGTTCTGCAAATATTTCTTCCGGGTCTGGGTATAAGCATATAATTAGGTCGTGGGTTCAAATCCAATCGTGCACCAATGGATTTTTCCGTTTGAAATTTTATGCGAAGGATGGACATCGTAAGGAAACCGGCATGTCGTAGAACCTAAAAAGTTCGAAATCATGTGTCAAGTGCATTAAAGGAGCCCTTGAGGCGCACTTTAATCCTTTTTCCACACTGGTTCGAAAGAACTAGTAAGTAAGTAAATTCGTATGAAATGACCAACTCCTTGTGACGGAGTTTTTACTCCGCCTAAAGGCTTCCGTCATGGCTTAACGGCTTAAAAGCCGAGACCGATAATTTAACGTGCCTTCCGAAGCACGGAAGCGCTCAGCTCGTAATGCCACACCAATGCAAATTGTGACCTGGGAATTGGGATTTTTTTTATAAGTACTAAATAAATCATTAATTCATTTGTTTCCAAGGTACAATATTTTTAACCTTTCAGAGCCCATGATCTGATAAAATTAATCATAATGGAGGATTGAACCGACGAATCGAACGGACTTAAGAATCCGTGCGATACATCTATTCAATCCTTACCTAATACAGAAAAAAAACTAGACTAACATAGCAATTGCCAATCACTCCATCATTTCACAACGTTTGTATTCGAGCAGAATTGAATCTTAACCCAACACAATACATCTTCTTTTACTTTAAAAACGGAATAAGACGTTGCATCTCCTTTCGAAAATGTAAAATAAATCTCGGACAAATAAACAAGTTGACACCAGAAGAGACATTGAACGGCCGAAGATTTCGTGTAAATGCCCCTTTTTGTACAACCGAGATTCAACAGTTATTTGGGATGCTTGAAAAAAAATCATCATCATTTTGTGTATTCCTTTTGAGACTTTGATAAAAGCCTTTTCCACACAATATTACATAAATAATTACTTTTAGCACTGTAAATATCCATCAACAATTTATTAATTTAAATAAGACTTAGATTTAACGGTAACAAAAAGCAAAACGAAGAAATACATACACACATAATTATCACGCCCATATCCCTAACGGGGTGGGCAGAACCTCAAGTAATCATAAGAAAACTTGCAGCCACTTCTGTTCCAAGACTCCCAAGATGGTGACAGGTAATCAGTCCATCGCCCCTATAGGTCCATCAAGTTGAAGAGGATACTAGGTTCTCCTAAAAAAGTAAAACGAAGAAAGAACCAATTATAAAGAAAGAAACAAGATAGAGGGTAATAAATATCTTTGAAACAAGCAAAATTTCCTTAGACTATCCCACATAGTGCATAGTTAAAAAAAGCAGTCTTCCAGCTTACGAGTTCCCATGTGCACAACTCATCGAATTACAATATCAAATAAAAAGTGCATGGGCGTAATAGAAAAAGAAGATAGAGCAATGAATTTAATAAAAGCTTACTCAGTTACACCGCAAGGAAGCCACACCATATCGGGTTTCCCTTCCGCAAATACCTTGACTTCACACCCTATGCCCACTCGGGGGCCGGAACACCCGTGATGCCAGGATACTAGCACCTATTACTGACGTATGAAAAACAAGGGATATCTGATTCTGTTCACGCTGAGTACTGGGAACGATTACGGAAATATTACGGTTTTTTTTAACAAATGACTTAGACTTAGACTAGGTATTGCTTACTCGATAGCGTGTTAAAAAACTTAAATTCGTTGAAATCATATACACACACACATTAATAAAATTCGTATATTTACACTGACTCCCACTTGAATCGTTTTGTTAAAATATGTCGGTTTTAAAACTCGGAATTACATTCATTTCATTTTATTTAGTTTGTATTGGACAGTTATAGGGTTAAGGTAAATTGATATGACTAAATTAGCTTTGCGTACATGTTAGACGGCTTTATTTAAGTCATGAGAAAGTATTTTTATTTCTTAGTTGGATTTTGGAAACTCTTAAGAATGTTACTTACAAATTAGCTCTGTAATTATTTGCCGTAATCTAATATTTTATAAAAACACCTATTTTTTTACAACCATTTAAAATACAGAAGCTGACCTTTTTTCCTGTTCTTCTGAGTTTTTCAGAATTTAATAGTCTGTGTTTCTCACAGCCGTGTTTTTATCACGTGAGGTAATTTGCCTTTCATCGAATACAACTTCAAATTCTAACGAAATCCATGCATCCTCTTTGAAATAGCATTCTTAGAAGCTTGTCTGTTTCTCTATCAGCTATTGAAAAACCACCCTTATCTCCTCGCAATATAAGCAATTTACAAACGATCCTGGACCTATTCAAGCGATCTTAGTATCATTTTACATTGAAGACTGCTCAATACGAGCATCAAGCAATAATTTACCTTATTCCGTATAGAGAAGGGTATAATTATATTGGACTTGTAAAATTAGATAAAGGTAATCAAAGACGTTTGAATTTAAATTGATCTTCGTATAGTAGAGACGCCAGAAGCAATACTGCAGCCATCAGAGATGACGTTCTTGATGCATGAATTGAAATAACATGGGATCCCGCTATTCTTTTTGAAAGGCTAGATGGCTACTGGCTCAGTGAAGTAAATTATCGTTAAATGTATCTAGTATCGATTAAAGATTGTTATGCAAATAGTGGTATAAAATCTAACTAACATTGGAATCGTGTATGAGTATAGTGGTATCGAACAGGAACGGTTTTTAACAATGTTTGATTGGTTGTAAGACATACTTCTTAGCAGAAATTAGCTTAGATATATACTATTATAAAAACTAAATCTTATAATACAGATACTGCAAAAGTTTTAAGTTTAAATAATACAGAGCTGAATGCAAATTTTACTATAGCAAATGTAACAAACTCCAAGAACGAAAGTGATAAATAAAATAATGAGATAGCCAAAGTACGCTATCAGATTAAATACTTAACTGCAGCTGAAATCAAATTAAATTTACTTTAAAATAAATTGGCGAGTACAATAAGGATAATGAATAAAAATAAAACGAAGCCCCAAAGGTCACAGTCGATGTTTCAAGTTCAATTAAAGAAACTTTCGATGAGGTCCAAACTGATAGTACTTTATTTTAAGGTCGAGAAATTATTTTGCATTGTATTTTATAAGTTAAGCAAAAAGATAAATTAAAATTCTTTAAATATTTTCAACACTATGTATCAACTGACTTTATTCACCCAAAATTATACTAGCTCGTCTGGTTGTAAATATGTTTGGTAGATAGGTACTTAAACCCTTTAAAAAATGTAGCTGTGTGTTTTTTAAATCTTGATCTAAATATCCTCAATTAAAACCAATTACAAGGAAAGTGATAGTCCCATCGGTATGCAGGTCACATTTCGGATTTATTTTTTAATTATCAACAAGAAGCTCTGTGCCCTCAATGTCATCTTTATCACCACTACATAAAGTTCATTTCTCTTCAGTTTTCACTCAGACCTGTTCAACTAATGGCATTACAAATCCTTCTCGGTCGAGACCTGGTATTGTCCGCGAATTTTATTTGCTCTTTATACTACTGTCGCTCGATTCACCTTTTTCCTTTTTACGCAGACAATTTTTAAATGGTTTACGTTTGATACCATTATTGTGTGCCAATCACACTGAATTACAATGTCCTTTGCGAACGGCCGAACTCAGTGAGAATCTTTATTATTTTTTGCAACAAATCATTTTTTTTCTCTCTTAGTAAACAAGGCAGCTGGTTTATTTAGATGAGGAACACGCTCTTCTGAATTTAAATAACTTGTGTTTGACATTGGCTGAGGATAAGTACGTACTTTGTTGTGTTTAAATGCTCCTTTACGGGATTCTGGATTGTCATTTTGTTTCATTGTCATTTTCTTCATTTCTGCATAACTTTTTTGGTATTCAAATTGAGTGCAAATAGTTTAGGAAGGGCCGTTTCATTCCTGTGTTTATTTCTTTTCTTCTGTTGTGCCTTTTCAGTTTTATTAAGATTACCTTTTTGTGGCTTCTCATGAACTTTTAATGTTTTCTACTAACGTTTAGTTCAGACATTTTCTTCCAATGCTGTAGCTATAAAGACACTTTACTCCCTGTTCCTGGGTGAACGCAATAAATCTTGCTTGACCATTCTTATCTACCACTCTGAGGTAGCCGATATAACCGGTGTCAACTTGATTGAAAAATTTAAATACAAAACATCTTAAGTACCAATATTGACGGCACAGATAACTTTTATCTAGAAACACTCATAATGTGAGAGCGGTTTCAACATCTTACTTTTGTTTTGCGATTATTTTATTTCAGACAATAATTTAAAATCAAACGACTGCTTAATATCATTTATAAACATTCTCGGAAGTAGAAATTGTTGAGTCACATTTATAATATCTATGAATATAATAAAAAATAAGTATCGTCTTAGAATTATTTTCGATTCGGTTGAAGATAGAAACGAATTAGAATATCCAAATAATTAAACACTCGCTAAACGTCGGCCATCGTGTGTGGCATCAAACGAAAGAGTCACTTATCAGGGATCTCTTCATTAAAACGGAGCCGTTTCGACTCTGAAGTGACTTCTTTCTTAATAAGGTTGCCAGTAAGATAGTCCTGGTTTACTGGAACCACAGACTGGAACAGTCACTCGCGTTTGAAAGGAATAAGCACTCTCAGTTAATACCCATTAGGTTCAAATTTGCTCGGTTGATTATATGTTTATCGTCATGATTCGCAACAAATGTAGTATGTGCGTTTGGCTAACTATGGTTTTCAAAATGACTCGCTTGCGTTTCTCGGTGTGATTGTCCTTGCGCTCTCTGTGCCATAGTCTTTGTGCATTCTGTGCCTTCGGGGTTTGCATGTCGCATCCGATCGGGCATCAATCGAGACTCGGACTCCCAATAATAATAAAGTAATCACAGAATCTTATTCGGGAATCGTTCCTACAAAATGTATTTCTTGGAATCCAATTGCGTTGCGTGTACGTTTAATGATTGACAAAACAAAAACAGTTTCGACTGAGAAGATGAATGATACAGTTGCTATAATTAATGTAAATCTTAAATGAAATTATTTTGTAAGGAATAATCTGCTCTTGAACTGCCTTGTTGTTCTACTTTGCATCGAATTCAACGGTTTCAAGTTCCTTTCAATAACAAGAACTGGTGTTTATAAAGTCTGCAGGTTCCATGACAATAAAACTAAAGACTGTATAATGAAGTCGTTATGTTGAAATTCACATAAAGAGCTCAAGATATTATAGCCGAGACATTGAGTCCGATTTGGCGACGATCAATAACAAACCCCATAATGCCTCAATACCGCAGCAATTTATATCAATGACTGACCAACAATGTTAATAAGGCAAGATACCAGAATGAAGCCATTAGCGAAATCACTAAAACTAACACCCCTACAGGCGCCGATGGCATACAAATTTGCACCATAGAATTAGCGGATCTAAGTCGTAAATTCCTTGCAGCGCGGGTATGCGTTGCATCGCCGATGCAACTCTGCCATTTATCTCGGCATTGGACGTGGCCGCAATTAATCAAGTGCCGTTGTCACGTACGTAATATACAGAAGATAAAGAGAAAAAGATGATTTCAAGCTAATTATCAGCGTTGTTGCAAGAATCTTTTTTTGCCACTTAACACCTACCCGGCCAATTTGTCGGTTGCTCTCTTTTGGTATTCAAACGTTCGGTGCCTTTCAATCCTTGCTCTGTATTATTTCGGTTGTATATGACTTTATCTGTGCATTCCCCTCGAGTAACATAAGGTGTTGATTTATTTTCTCTCCAGTCTCCTCGGCATTCTCTCTCATTTATCATCGTATATCGGATGCATTTAGATTGTTTATTTTATAATGAGCCCGTGCAAAGGTCAGCCTCGTCTTATTCTTTTTGGTCGTTCTCCTTACACGGATTCCGTATTCGAGATAACTGTTTATATCGCTTTTCTGAACCTTTTCCTCTATAAATACTTATTTAAAACAAGTTTTGCATATTTTAAGTCCTAATTATTATTTCTATAGGACAAAATCTTTTCCTAGGTCAATTTCCTTTACAAAGATCTGACCATTTCATTGTAAAACATGTATTGATAGTTAAGATTGCAATGGCAAGTTCTTGATTCCTCATTAAACTTCTCTATTTCTTCTTCCAGATGTCAGCCATGGACCCTGACTGTGGCGTGAACGCCATCGTGAACTACACCCTGGGGGAGAGTTCCAACAGGCCCCAGTTCTCCGTGAAGCCGGACAGCGGCGAGCTTTGTGTCTCCGCTCCTTTGGACTACGAGACGAGCAGCGAGTTTGAGTTTCCTGTTATAGCTACTGACAGAGGTGAGTTTGACAACGAAAAAGTTAACAAGGCTTGCAATATTCCCAAGCTACCAAGTTGCCGAGTAGGTCAAATGCCTGAAGAAACATCGTGAGGATACCGGCATATACAGAATCTACAATTTTGAGTTTATGAAAATCTCTGAGACGCACTTGTAATTTGATAAGTCTAGTTAAAAAAATCCAAATGAAACCTTTGAAAGATTTTCTGGAATCACAGTATATCAGTTTTACTAATTTATACTATACATATAATATTAAAACGGTCCAAAAACGCAGAACCTTTTACGATCTACGTTTATCAAAGAAGGCTAGCTGCATTCCTCAAAATAGATGTTAGATTTCAGGTAAATATGACATTTAGTCCATACCGTAATAATGTTTTAATTACAACTTACTGAATTAAGCCATTCGTGTGGGTTAATTGGAAGCTAGTGTTGAGCAAGAATTAAATACAGCCTATAAACTATCGCAAAGTTCAATTGAATAAATCTATTAGCTTAAAATTATAGCCTACGTGATCAATTGGGTACTAGATTTAATGCTTTAAATATAAGTGAATATTAAAATAGGTCAGAATGCATGGAACCGCATTACTTCTCTGCTGGACTGGGAGTAAAAAAAAACATAGAATGCGTCCAGCTGCTTCTTTCCCCGAGCATGTCGTAAAAGTCGACTAAGGGATAGTATCCTCCAACATGATAAGATATAATAGGCAAGTTTTGCCGGAGAGGGTTGACGTCAGGCAGGCGGCCGGCCATAAAACACCTTAGCCAACTCTTACACCATGATCCAAGGATCATGCTGTGCCGACCCCACATTGAGTGGGATAAGAGCAAAAAGATGATGATGATGATGTATGGAATCGCATCGGTAAAGTAAGTAAGTTCGTATGAGCTAGTGGCCAACTTTTGTTTAAATAACATTTTGTTAAAAATATAAAAATGTTATTTCCAGCCAAGTTCCATATTTCAGGTTTAAGACATTTATTGATTTCCTTTAAAAATAACAATATGTGAATATTACTTATATCAAAAAACTTAAATTTTATACTTAGATTTAACAGTGGCCTAGACGAATTGCGATTAGACGATAAAAGTTATTGTAGTATTGTAAATTAAATACATGGTTCACCGTATGCATCTGTATGTTTACTTGTGGCTCTGCCCACCCTATTAAGGATACGGGCGTAATAATATATGTATGTATATCGGTTTATGGTACTCTTGACCTAGCTCTTATTCAAAACTTCGCCAGTTGGTACATTAAAAAAATATTGTAAATATAACTACATCTTGACCTTTTATCAAGCATATCGCAAACAATACAAACAATTACCATCGCTGTTCAATTGTTCATTCTTGTTCATACAATTGACATCAAATAAATCACCTAACTGTCAATTATACAACCATTACAACTCAGAAGACTCAGCCGGGAGAGCTCGGAGATAAATTAAAACATCCAATGAAAATTATAAGTATAATGTTTGTTTGCAACGTGACGAATTGTTCTTAGAGTTCCGTACCCAAAGGGTGCCAACAGGACCCTATTACTAAGCCTCCGCTGTCCGTCCGTCTGTCGTCTAACAAATTTGAATGCATGTGTCAAGTGAACGAGCCTTTGAGGCGCACCTTCAAATCCTTTCACCACAGTGTTCGTAGTAGTAGCCGTTAAGTGATTGGTTCATAAACATTAGAACATCCTCACATCGCCACGTCCTCAATCTCTAATATTTTATAATACCTATGATACCTATATGTTCAGCTAGGATGCACCCCCATCTGTGCAACTTCCTAGAACATCAAGACATTACTATTACACTAACATCATAAAGCAGGTACTTCTCTGCTGGACAGGGAGTAAAGAATAAACATAGAATGTATCCAGCTGCTTCTCTCCCCGAGCATGTCGTAAAAGTCGACTAACGGACAGTATCCTCTTCAACATAATGGACCAATATGAGCGATGGGCTGATCACCTGTCACCATGGTGCACCATATCCATCTTGGAACTTTGAATCAGGAGTGGCTGCAAGTTTTCTTATGATTACTTGTGGCACTGCACACCCCATTAGGGATGCGGGCGTGATAACATGTATGTTACATCCTAAAGAGATAATACGCATGACGGGTTGTCAAAGTTACGACAGTTAAATCTGCTGACAGATGATCACACCATAACATAATATCTAATAACCATAGGAAATGACTGATTTGTTTGTTTGCAGGGGGGCTGTCCACGACAGCAATGGTGAAGATTCAACTAATCGATGTCAATGATAACGTACCTGTCTTCGGATCAAGAAATTACAGCGTATCTTTGAAAGAGGGTCGTATTTCCTCTGAGCCTATCCTAGCAGTTTCTGCAACCGACGCCGATTCTGGTCGCTTCGGAACAATCACATACCGAATCATCAATGGAAATGAAAATGATATCTTCAGAATTGACAGAGCTAGTGGTGAAATTCTAGTCACGAAACCAGCGCTGGTGTCGAACAATGCGAAGTTCGATCTGGAGGTCTCAGCGACCGATGGTGGGGGGCTCACGGCCCCTCAGACAGCGATGGTCCACGTGACTGTGATGCCAGCTGGTCAGGGAGCAGCGTTGTTTGATAAGCCGCGGTACAACTTCCGCGTGAAAGAAGATGCGAGGGTCGGGACTGTGGTGGGGAACCTGAAGGCTACTACTGGTGATAGAGGTAAGTGTATTAACTTAAGTAACCTTCTATTACTGTAACTTTAGTATACTTTTCTAGAAATTACAGAAATCTATGCTGGCATCATGTATGTACGTCGAAAAAATTGATTTCTTCTTTCAATGTACTTTGAAGTTGGTTCAAAAAGTGCAGTTTTATTATTAGGATTACTATGAAGTATCTACTACAGAATATAAATATATTTATAGTTTTTCAGGGTTCCGTAACCGAATGGTACCAACGGGACCCTATTACTAAGCCTCCGCTGTCCGTCCGTCCGTACATCTGTCAGCGGGCTGTATCTCATGAACCGTATTAGGTAGAGAGTTGAAATTTTCACAGAGTGTGTTTCTATTGCCGCTATAACAACAAATAATATAATTAAATTAAAAAGGAACTCAATACAATGAAACTATTATTATTTTATATTATTAAATATTTATGTACATATACGGAACCATTGCGAGTCGAATGAATACACTCTCTTTTTTTTATTACGTAGCAATTCATGTTAAGGCAGGCGGTCGAAAAACACAATTTGCCAAATCTTCAACATAGTTTACTGGTAGATAAACACATGTTGTGCCGACCCCACTTAAGCGGGATAAGGGTAGGGAGATGATGATGATGATGATGTCTCTTTGTAGTAATAAAAAGAGGTATTATAAGCAGCATGTGCCCTGAGACAGCTTGTCTACCAATGATTACGTAAAGGATTTCCCAGAAACAATGATCGTTGGATAAGTATCCATTCCAATTTTTATTTATCCTATCCTGTAGTAAAATGTTATTGGTCACGGTCTTTGAAACGGGTTTTCATGACAAATGTTATGGTAATAGCCTGCAAAGCGACATACTATACTAGTTTGCAATTCGAAGCAAAAAGTACTTTTAACGTAGGCTTAAACAGGAAGTTAGACCATCAGGAGATGTGGAGGAAGCCGAGCTTGTTTGCTTTCTCTGGACGAGTTACTTATCATTATCATCAGCCTATAGAAGTCCAGTAGACATAGGCTTACCATTAGGAAAGCCTGCGGTCTAGTGGCTCTGCCTTCTGATCCTAAGGTCGTGGGTTCAAAGTCCAGCAGTGTTTTTTCTGTTCGAAAAATTATGCGCGCTATACCAGTACTCTCAAACGGTGAAGGAAAACATCGTAAAGAAACCGGCTTGTCGTAGAACTGTAGAAAATTTGAAAACATGTGTCAAGTGCACTAAAAGAGCCTTTGAGGCGCACATTAAATTCTTTCACCACAAAGGATCAAATACTAGTTCTTTACTTCTTTACTCTAAAGTTTAGAGTAATATATCGGTAACATATCGGTAGTATAATAAACTAAATAAAATTATTTTTACGAAAAAAATGATTTAAACACCTTTTTTTCCAGGACAAATAATTGTTTGTTGCTTCTATCCTATATCAATACATAATATACATCAAATCACGCCTGTTCCCCATAGGGGTAGGCAGAGATCACGGACCACCATTTGCTACGATCCTGACATACTTTCGCTTCATTCACTCTCATTACATTCCTCATGCATGCTCGTCGGTTTAGGGTACTCTTGACCTGGCCCTTTTCCAAAACGTCGCCGATCGCCAAAAGGTCTTCCTCTTCTACAATTCACGCTCTCCTCATACAAATTCAATATACAAATCAGATGCAATTTACAATGTCATCGGTCCATCGGGTGTAGGACGTCTTACGTTTCCCGGCCGATTCCCGTTTATCTGTTATTTTAGCTATTATGATCTGCCCATTGCCAATGCTTATTTTAAAAGCTATGTCAGATACTGTTTATCGACTATGCGAAAAGATTATCTATACAGATAAGTTATAAAACGATATCTTTATAATGATGTTTGATTCCTTATTTTAATTGATTTTTAATATGAACACAAGCTTGTCTAGTTATAGTATAATGACTGAATTAAGTGACTGAAGAATTTTACGATGTATGATGATGAGGTATGTACATTCCTTAAAAACATAGTTTTCAAGATGGCTCCCTATCACCAATCATGCATCTTTCATTCAAGTTCATCATTAATTCTCTGTCTTGTTTTAATTCGGTCACTTACAAGCTATCAAAATCAAGAACTTATCGATAAATTGGGACTGAATAAAATGTTCCAATTTGTTTTGTTAGTAAGATTGAAAATAGTAAAAAAAAAATTTCGTAAAAATAGGACAGTTTTTTTGCTTTGAAAGATAAGAGTGAGAAATAGCGTTATATGAGAGCGATGTGGAGTGAAAGAAGATGTGATAAGAATTTTATTGAGAAAGGTATGTTAGGGTGGTTCGGTCATGTAGAGAGGATGAATGAAAGAAGATTAATAAATCAGGTGTATGAGGCGAGTGTGAATGGTACCGTTGGAAGGGGAAGACCTCGGCGCACGTACCTGGACCAAATCGGCGACGTTTTGGAAAAGGGCCAGGTCAAGAGTACCCTAAACCTTGTAATGAGAGTGAATGAAGAGAAATAAGTATGTCAAGATCGTAGCAAATGGAGATCCGTGATCTCTGCCTACCCCTATGGGAGAAAGGCGTGATTTTATGTATGTATGTACTTCTATTTATTTATTAAACTTTTTTTAAGAATGCTCTTCCTTAGAGAGTTGAATTCCAGAACCATGTAAAGGTCACCGCCCACTAGATACCGAATTTTATAACCGGACTGTCTCAGACCAAAAAAGCAAAGTCCTGACCATTTTTTTGTCTTCACTTTTGGGTCACCCTTTGGGGTAGTAGGCGTTTACCCTAATTTACCTTTCTCATTCTTAAATGTCGCTTTCACCAGAACAAAAACTCAGTTTCCAAGTGAAATTGACATGTCAGAGAAGGTGAACTACAGAGACGTAAATTCCTTTTACAATTTGTAATTAAATCGTGCAACAGTCATTTGTATTCAAATTAGAAGCGACGGAAGCGAAAGCGATTACGGCTTTCGTGCGGTTGCGGGGCTTGTGCGGGCCGATTGCGGGGCGGGTGCAGACGGGGAAAACGTAAAGATTTTTTTCTTTCTAGTTCAATTAAATAACTTTTTCTTTACGTCATATATCTTTTCTTATTTTTCTCTTTAAATTGTTGGCATGCACATATCTTGTAGTCGTCTACGTAAACTGTTATTTCTTTATCTAATATAAATAAATTGTATATCAATGGAAACTTGTGATTGGCCTGCAGCATACCTGTCTTTGTATTATTATCTGAATTAATCTGATTGGTGTACCCAGCTGTAAGTTTTCTTAAAATTTTAAAAATAATATGTTATAAATGTTGCAGTACAGTGTGTGTTGCAGATTGGGAAGGATAGAGGTTTGGGGGAAGCGTATAGAATAGGCCATGTTGAAGGACAGGTGTGGTCGGGGAAAAACGTATTTGATTAGTAGAATGTGTTGCGGGTCGGGTGCGGGGGGAGAGGGGGGAACGTATTCGTAGTAGGTCATCTTGTGGAGCGTAGATGAACAGAAAAAATATCATACTAAATTATAAATGCGAAAATTTGTGAGGATGTGACGATGATTGTACCTCAATCACGCCGTAACGGCTGAACGGATTTGAATGAAACTTGGAACATACATAGTATGTGTGCTGGAATAACATATAGGCTACTTTTTATCCTGGTACAACCCGAGCGAAGCCGCGGGTGGAAGCTAATATTTATATAGTGAAAAAATCCACAGTAATCGTCGTGAACTAATCAAATATTTGTTCGAAAAAATGTTGTGCGCTATGCCAGTACTAAGGTGAAAAAGTGAAGAAAAACATCGCAAAGGAACTGTTATATCCTAGAACTTAAAAGTTCATAAAACATGTTTGTGTCATGAAAATAGCCTTGCTTGAAGATTGCTTTGAGGCAAACTTTTAAATGTTTAAACTTATTTTACGCGCTATGTGCTCTGGCCTTTAAGTTTCTCGCCACCCATAAAGGAATATGCACAATGGTAATAGTCCATTGTCTTTGTATGATCACGACTTGATGGCTAGTGTAGTCTGAGCTTTAGTTTTACTAAGCACAGTTACCGTCATAAAACGGAGTAAAATAGAAAACATTCTGAAACTATCATCATTATCTTCTACAGCCCGACTTTGCTCAATGCTGGAAGAAGGTCTCTGAGCCATCTATCACGGATTCCTTTTTTTCTAGTTTCTGCGACATGCCGATTGCTCTACATCAATGTTTTGCTTGAATACAAGACTAAATTCGAATCCACGTCGGTCGGAAGGCGGGCCACTAGATCAATCAAGTCCTTTATGCAGAAGGTACTGGCGTTCATTCCTTAAAGCTTTTTCTCAGTCATAATAGCTGATTCAAAAAAGTTTTGTTTAAGTCTGGTATAACGCTCCGCGATTTTGTCAGCGTCAAGTCTTATTTTCGTACAAACTTCATCTTCGAACTGCGTCCTTTACAAATTGAATTTCGGGAGTTCCTTTCTTACTGCACCACTACACTATCAGATATTTATATATAGAGATCAACTTTCCATGTTTTATTCTTCTAGGAGTTATGGTTTAGGGCTGTGCACTTTTTCTCAGTATTGGATACGTTCTATGAGCTAGTGGCCAACTCTAGTGACGGAGTTTATAGGCCGCCTAAAGGCCTCCGTCATGGCTTAACACACTTGACAATTTAACGTGCCTCCGAAGCACGGAAGCGCTCAGACCGTAATACCACTTGCGGTCACCCATCCCAATTGTGATCGTGCACAACGTTGCTTAACTTCAACGATCAACCAAGAACGTCTAAGTAAGCTAAGCCACGAGCGGTTCTCAGTAATGTGAGTTTTATACTTTTAGATAGCAATTTCTTTCGTAATTTTCATCATGCACCTAATATCCAGCAACCATAAAACTACCAATGCCCAATAAACTTGAACGTAGACGGCTGTATCAATAAAATCTCAATCATCAACTAAATGAAGCAAATCGCCCCTTTCTTCTTTGAAGCACCGTGGCTGCGGTCACACCGAACAAAACAAAATACATATTTGTAAAACTAACACGAAACAATTTTTCTCAGCTATACTGGAAGCAAAGAAAAATGATCTACGATAAAATCTGTCTTTTTCCCAAATTTTATCAAAATCGTTCAGTTTTGAAGAGAAAGGTAACGTACAGACAGAACACGGTTCGATTCCCGCTACGGGAGAAATGATTGTGTATTCTGCAAATATTTCATTCGGGTCTGGGTGTTGTATTATTATATAAATATATGTACACAAAAAATAGTATGTAAATATTCGAATATATAACCATTTTATATAATACGTTATATATTTATTTTATGCTACAAAGACAAATTATAATAACATTAAAAACTTTAAGGTAATCAGTATAATAATAATAAGAAATAAAAATGAGCTCAGTTTTTTATCTGAGTTCGCCTACAGATAGAAAACAGAGCTCAGATCACCGACCGCAGGTAAGGTCCCCAAAAGACTGGTGACGTTACCTCGTTGGATAGCTATTAATAGCTATTATTGTAAATATTCTATTAGCCATCTGTTGCCCATAGTAGCTTTGCTTAGTAAGGGGCTAGATGGCGCTGTGTGAAATGTCCACAAATACTTATTTATTTTATGTATCTACCAGATTAAGTTTAGTTTAGGAAAATGCATAGCTAAGACGAAAGCTAATGTCGTAACATTTGCACTATTGCGTAACGTAGTATACACTAACTGATAGATAAAACGTAAAGTCCCGGAAAGCGACAACGCATATACCAGACCCTCATTACGCCATTCCAAACGTAATTACCACAGGTACAACATTCACATCGTTTATGCACATTTTGTTTCCTGGTATCGTGCTATTTTCTGGTTCACGTCATACGTCATCAACTGCCGGGTGGGATCAGCTGTCGCCAGCGGTATTTCCGAACGGATACGACTTAGGGACCTTCAAAGCCTACTCCTACCTCAAAGGCCGGCAACGCACTTGCGGATCCTCTGATGTTGCAGATGTCCACGGCGGCAGTGATCACTTACCATCAGATGAGCCACATGCTCGTTTGCCTCTTCCATTAAAAAGGGTTCTACCGTTTTTGGCATTTACCATAACAAAAAGAAACGACGACGTGTGAACATAAGATCAATAAAATAGCGCAATTGTTTATTTTCCATTGGCATTATAATTTACTTCTCTGCTGGACTGGAAGTAAAGAAAAAGCATAGAATACGACCAGCTGCTTCCCCTCGAGCAAGTCGTAAAATTTGACTAAGAGGTATTATCCTCTCCAACATAATGGACCACCTATATGGGCGATAGGCTGATCACCTGCCACCACAAGATTTCTTAAGTTTACTTCTGGCTTTGCCCACCCCATTAGAGATACGGACGTGATAATAATGTATGTATTATAATTTACTGATTATTTAGGTATTTCGGTGTAAATGGTTTCAGGTTCAACGAAACGCTCAATTGTCCAAAACAATAATCTTTTACAACATAGACAGTTCTCATCCTCAATTACTACCGTTTTATTACATTACTTGATTCACATCGCTCTAAATTATGTTTATATTGTGCGAAAAATTTAATTGCCACGCCGTTACGGACATAAAATAAATAGAAATAATATAAATATCTACAGGGGCCCCTATTGATCACATCTACCGTTTTGGCAGTTAAAAATAATGCTCAAGTGTGAATCCTGTTGAATGCCCATTTCTACTTTACTTCTCTGCTGGACTGGGTGTAAGGAAAAAACATAGAATGCGTCCAGCTGCCTCTCTCCCCGAGCATGACGTAAAAGTCGACTAAAAGTGTTTCTAGTTTTCTCGAACCTCTGTGAAAGTGCACATCAAGAGCTTCTTAAAATAAGTGTTCGAACAAAAAGTTCTACGACATGCCGTTCTCCTCACGATGTTTTCCTTCACCGTTTTGAGAGTACTGCTATAGCGCGCATAATTTCTTTGTACAGAAATCCATTGGTGCACGACCGGATTTGAAGCCACGACACGATCGAAAGGGCCGCTGCTACGAAACCACAATATCCAAGTTTTCCATAATTTTCACGTTAAATTCAGCACTGGACCATGCCACGCAATATTTCACCGTTTGAAATATACGCGGGTTGCACTATGAATCTACCACAATGGAGTAGGTAGTCATGGTGTTCTATTCCCATGGACAAGTGCTAGGATGTCGAGGGTGTAGCAAGGATACAGTTATAGGGGCGTTTATATAAAAGTGTGATTTGATAAAGAATATTTTTAACTATACAAATCCATCCAATGTTATCAGAAATGGCTGCAAATTTTCTTATGTTTACTTGGTGGCTCTGCCTACCACATTAGGAATATAGGCATGATAATATTTATGTAAATCCATTATTAAATTTGTATTAGAAATGCTTGATTATTCGCCAGTTTACAGCTTTCCTACGTATACAAGACCTGGTCAACAAACTTGAAAAATGTGCGTTTTTGGTTCAGTACAACTAATTTTATTCTAAAAAAATATCTTTTTAACCTGTCCTGACACTTTTCTGTTAGCGCGTATCAAGTGATAAGCGTCACTTACGCGTTTATATACACTCCTTCAAACATCTAAACGAGTGGCTTGACAGTCGTGACACTAAACTAAACGTTCGCTCGCATCAAATGATTTAAATACCTATTTACTTGTGACAATTCTCAGTTGACATTTGACAGTTGACATGTCTATACCTGTCACTATGCAACAGATTTGCCAAAGCCAAATAATAAAATAAGTTTATAGATGTCACCGTAAAATTAAAAATACTTATCGTTAGATTACAATCTATCTCGCGATATTGTGAATTCGATCTGGGTGGATAAGTAATAATGCGTTAAATTGTAAGCAGTATGTTATCAATCCTTTCACCACACTGGTTTGAAAGTAGTAATGACTAGTAGTAGTAGATGTAAAAATATTTTTTACTTTCACCCCTCGCCGCTCTGACTACGGTCCTGCTGGTAACGGTATGGTTTGCGATTCAGTTATTTACCGTGGCCGCTACAGAAACCGGGAATGGATGCGTGTTGCACTGTCGCTGATCAGCTGCCTGATACTGTACTGTTTCTCGAAATGCAGATAGGACTGTGCTAGGAAAAAACTGCACGAATTGTAGAAAACAAACCAACAAGCTATAACTGTATTAATTAAAAAAAATCCTGTAAGTTTTATGAATTGTTTTTATAATAGGTTCACGTTACGATTATTATATAATGATTTATTATAATAATTTATTTCTTAACAAGTAACAAAAATCTGCTTTGCAATATAATACCATATTCATTTGTAATTTAAAATACAATTTAAGTAGGTACAAGATTTCATGAATAAGAGTTATTGAAAAATAGCATCGTATCAAAAATAGTGTGTCATTAACTTAAAAAGTTTCAAAAAATGTTACCCAGACACTTAAAACTAAAAGATTTAATACATTCTCACCGACACCTAATTAGCCGAAACCAGTAACAGCAGCAAAAAGATGTACTCTGCACCAGCTACAAGAACGTGACAGGGAGGTGTGAAACGAAACAAACTTTTGGTTACGTTTTGTAACGGAAATATGTGTGAGCAGTAAAGGGTTAAAAAACTGATAATATTATATGAATGAATTGCAATATATAATTAGCAATTTTATGATAAAACTGATCAGTGCTCCAAAAATTTCAGGAAATTAGTCAGTCACACTCTCACTTCACGCCCTTCGAAAGTTCTAGTGTACGTATAATAATGTAGATATATTTGTAAAAGAGTGAATAGATCAAAGTGCGCCTCAAATAGGCTGCTTTCATGTACTAACGAAATCGATACAATTTAGCACAAATCTGATCTCACATTTTTTTTCTCCTCTCCCGCTACCACGAGTAAACCCGCGGGCGATATTAAATCAAGTAATTAGCCCGGCAACAATAGTAATACCACGGGATCGTAATGCGAATCAAATCTTTAGATCCATAAGATATCGAATATAAAATTCACATTGTCCGCTGCATGCTGTGAGCTGTAGCGATTTTTAGGGTATTTGGCAAAAATAATAAAAAAAAAATTGTTCTATCACAATATTATAAGAAAAACATAATCTTACTTATATTATAAATGCGAAATTTGGATGAAATCGGGTTTGAATGAAATTAGGAATATACATAGTAAATGTACTGGATTAACATATAGGCTATTTTTATCCGGATACCACGCGAGCGAAGCCGCGGGCGGCAGCTAGTATTAAAATAAACCTTAAAATACAAATTGACAAAAAATATAACAGGTGTAGCTTGTACGAACATTATGATATTTTAAACAGTTTATGCATATTATCACGTCCGTATCCCTAATGGGGTGGGCAGAGCCGCAAGTAATCGTAATAAAACGTGCAGGCACTTCTGATTCAAAGTCCCAAGATGGATTATGGTGAGCCATGGTGACAGGTGATGAGCCCATCGCCCATTTAGATGGTCCATCATGTTGGAGAGGATACTTTCAACAGTTTATGCCAGTTTTAAACCATAACAGAACAATGTAGTGCTCGGGATGTTAAATTGAGTAGGCTTACCCCCGAATACTCAAACGCATCTCAAAGTTGAGCACGTCTCAAATGACGATTTTTTTGACAGATTTTCATCAGAAACTGTCAAAAAACCGTGAGTTGAAACGTGCTCAACTCTGAGTCGCGTTTGAGTATTCGGGGGTTACAGCACATAATAAAGCCGTGTAGAAAAATGAGAGAGAATGGTATAGGTATACCATCCTCTTAGCCTACACGGCTTTATTCACAGGACAGACATGATCAATACGTGCGGAGCTGACTAAGCCACAACTTTGTAGGGTTCCGTACCCAAATAGTACCAACGGGACCCTATTACTAAGCCTCCGCTGTCCGTCTACGTCTGTTTGTTAGCGGGCTATATCTCAAGTAGGTAGAGTAAAAATTTTCACAGATTGTGTTGTTCTATTGCTGCTGTAACAACATATAAAAACATTTTTGATTGTATGATGGTACGGAACCCTTCGTAAGTGAATTCGACTCGCACTTGACCGGTTTTCTGTGTTCACATTTTCGAAACATTCTTTCTAAACTCAACTAAATCTTTTGGTTCATGGCCGGTATACAAAAAGTTCACCTAAAGTATTTTTAGTTTGGCCAACAGTGATAGAAGTGACATAACATTGAGGTATATTTGATTGTTTTCTTTAGGGAATTCCCACAAATTTTTCAATATATAATCATAGTCATTTATTCATAGTTTCAGGTACATAATGATCTTAAAAATTACTTTGTTCAGACAAAATCTGCCTTTACAGTCGTATGAATATAAATTTAATACCACTGACTTTAGCCCTGAGCCCGCGGCTTCGCTCGCATGTTACTCGGAAAAAAAAAATAGCTATAATTATTTTTTACCCAACTGCGAAGAAGGAGGTTAATGTATTTGGGGTGTATGCATGTATGTATGTGAATTCCTTTGGCTGAAGCTGTAGTCCAAACGGCCGGACGGATTTTGACAAATTAGGTATTGTTAGTTTCGTTTATATAACTAGAGTATCATAGGTATAGCCTATGACTCTTTATCGACAATTAAATGTAATAAATCAAATATGGCAGCTTTGAGGAGCCTTTTTCAATTAACTTAAGATGGTACATAATCAAAAACGTAGTCTAAAATGGTACACATTCATTACCGTCATTTGTCACAAAATCAAATATGTCAGATATACTATACTACCTGTATTCTACGCAGTCGGGTTTTTCGTTCTTTAAATAAATACTTGATTATAAAATTTTCGCAGGATGCCTCCATCTTGCGTTGCAGTCGAAAGTTAAGTTTAATTAGTTATAGCTCCATAACGTAATGTTCAATGTACAAAGCACGCCCCCCTCAGATTTATTGCACCAGTAGCATACCCCACTCTTAATCAACCAATTTGGAAAATAAGCTCTATGACATTAGTTTTAGGTTTGATTTGCAATGGCAGGACAGAGCCTATGAAAACTATATTGAAAAAAAAATGGTTCAGGAAAAAGAAAATGAATTTATACAAAGTACCCAGATAAAAAAGTAGCCTATATGTTAATCCAGCACACGTATTATGTATGTTCCAAGTTTCATTCAAATCCGTTCAGCCGTTTAGGCGTGATTGAGGCACAAACATACAAACATCACTAAAAACTTTCGCATTTATAATATAAGAAGGATCTAATATCGGGATAATATGGTGATGATGGATCATCTATATGGCCGATGGGCTAATCACCTGTCACCATGGTTTACCATATCCATCTTGGGACTATTTGATCTAGAGTGGCTGCAAGTGTTCTTATAATTACTTGTGGCTCTGCCCACCCCGTTAGGGATACGAGCGTGATAATACGTATGTAGTATCGGGTAAATTAATGTCATGTCCATCATGTTGCAGAAGATTATGTCCCTTTTACTACATGCCGCAGTGAGTAAAACTTACAATCATAGTATTATTTCTTCTGTGGTAAAGCCGGGGATAAACAACCATTAATTAAAAAATACATATTGGCCAGAGATTTAAAAGGATATTATACTGTAGCCATAATTTGAACTCAACGTTGGAGCTAATAACTGCGGGCTTTTTGCGTGATTTGTACTTAATTTGCAATTTTATGAATAACTAGCTGTTGCCCGCGACTTCGTACGCCTGTAGTACATTATTTTGTTCTATAATCAATAGTTTTCGCAGAGTACGCCAAAAACTATTTTGGGTTTTCTACCTTGGGTTACAATATTGCAATTTTCTTATGGATCCCTAATTTTGTTGAACATATATTATAACCTATACTGGTCCCTGATAATGTAGCTTTCTATTGGTGTAAGAGTTTTTGAAATCGGTCCAGTAGTTTCAGAGCCTATTTGTTACAAACGAACAAAAAATCTTTCCTCTTTATGATATTAGTATGACTAGCTCTAACCTTCGACGTTGTCTGCGTGTTAGAAGATTTTTTTTAATTATATTATCTGGGAGCGCAAAAAGTCAACATCACGCGGCATTCTTAGGCGGCCACCCATCCAAGTTATGGCCGCATACAATATTGCTTGACCTCGCTAGTACAATAATAGGTTTTTCATACAAACTTTCTACCTTCAGGATTATTTTTGTAAGAAAAAGTAACCTATAAACCTATTTTGATAAAATTTGGCCAAATTTCATCAAAATCTGTTCTGCAGTTTAAGCGTGAAAAAATAACAGACAGACAGAATTATTTTCGCTTTTGTAATATTATAGTATGGATTCCCATAGATCGGCTAAGCTAACTTTTTATAGACCTTTGAGTGAGATACGTATGAGAACGTGGGTTTAAAACCTTTATGAAATTATAGTTTAGTGCAATTAATAATCCTAATGAATATAAGGATACCTATTTTCATTTATTAATATGACCTAAGGGCTGGCACTTACTTCGGACAAAGGATAAGTATAGCTATCCAACGAAGTAACGTCGCCAGCCTTTTGGGGACCTTACCTACGGTCGGTGATCTGAGCTCTGTTTTCTATGTGTAGGTGAACTTAGAAAACTGAGCTAATTTTCATATTTTATTTTTATACCGACTACCTAAAAGTTATTATTAATATAAATTTTAAAGAGTGTGTTGAGATCACTGGTGTTCTAGTCGTACTTTCGACTTCCTTGATGGTGAGATTAAAAAACATACTTATAATACATAATACTACAACACCCAGACCCAGAAGAAATATTTGCAGAATATATATACATTTCTCCCGTAGCGGGAATCGAACCCGCACCTCTTGCGCCTCAGCCGAGCACTCACCCGCCATGCCACCGAGGTAGTCAAATACAATTTATACAACTCGTATTAGCAGTGTATACTTACTTACGAAACTTATCTAATTAATCATTGTTGCCCTATAACCTTGTGCCTAATTTCAAGTCATTATTACCTACGTTTATAACATCCATAAATTGCTTGTACATCTAATCAAAATGTCGACAACGCGACCACACACATTACTTAGCTGACGGCTCTGGTGGCGAAGTGGCCGAGTGCTCGGCTGAGACGCAAGAGGCAAGGGTTCGATTCAAGCTGGACAAATGTTGGCATGTTCTGAAAATATTTCTTTTAGATCTGGGTGTTGTGGTACCATGGTACTCGTATTTTCTGATACCCACGACACAGGGAATCCTAGAGTGAGGTCAGGACTATGTACATTCATAATGTGACTTTTAGGTGTTTATATGTAATTTGAATACCAAAAGAATTCGTGATCTTATACCATCAATTGAAATGTTGATGATTATTAATGCATTTCTAGCAAAAGTTTAAGATTTTTTAAACATATTCTTACATTGTTTTGTGTCATTTTTTTTATAATTCTCCTAATAACATTTTAAGAGAAAGATTGGCTACTTTGGTTATGATTGGATAAACCCATTAGTGTAGATCTAAATAGTTTTTTTTTAACTTATTCTCAGTCTATTGGAAAACATCGTTATCGTAGAACCAAAATAAGCTAAAAAAACATGTGCCATGTACACGAAACGAGTCTCTTGAGGCGCCAATCCTTTCACCACACTGGTTCAAAATGAACCAGTGACACGAGTATTAGTGCCTAGATTTCTATATTTTCAAACTCAGTTTGAACAAAAATCACAGATCTAATCCGATTATCTAAATAGAACGGGTAAACCGAAACAGAATAAAAATCAATTTTGTTTCTCATTCGTATAGTAACTGAAAAATTTGAAATTCAAAGGTACCTGCGGGCTCCGAATAAATCGTTTCGTCCGCCGACCCCGAAACCGCGACACTTTTTGCCTCCAAAAGTTTTATACCTCCTTTTTTAAACGCAGTCGGTTAGCACAATTATTTTCGACTTTTTCAACTGAGAGTTAACACGATTTATGCTTTAAAATTTTTAGTGTTGTTACGAGTAATAGGCGACTGTGTAATTCCAATTGGTGTGGATTGGTGTTGGGACATATGTGGGATTTTTTGGAGGTTATTTTATACTTAAATACAATTTTGTTATAGAAGTACTTACTACTCAAATAAGTAAAGTGCATGAAGCCGTTTTATGAAAGGAAGATGATAATTTTCCTTAGGGATTACTACTATGTCAGGTACATAAGTTTAACATGATGTGTAAATTTCTTTGCTCAATTTCTAGAAAAATTTAAAATTCACAATTCCTAGCCTCGGCATAGCAAATTAAAATGGAAATCGTGTATTTACAATGCAAATGTCCTGTTACTGTTCAGCAGCTAGAGAATAGGTGGCAATCAGAATCAGATTAGAAAACTAACAAGTCACTTACAATGCCAAGACAATTTAAAACAATCAATGAATCACGAAAACAGGTGGCTAATTTAAATCATGGTAATAGAATAAGGTGGCAAGAAATTCTCATCGAATCACAATGAGAAAGATCTTAAACAATAGGACTCGCCAACCGGCCGTGTTATTCAAAACCCGATAATCTATTAGGTAGATAAATTAATTCATTAAATTAAATCGGGAATCGCCAACAATTCACATAGGGAAATCTTTACAACACTTAATTGAAACATAGTTTGCTTCTCGTGAGTTAGATAATCGGTGCACCATTAATGATTTCAATTTAGAAGGGCAAGATGCAAAGGAGACGTATCACCACCAGCCCATGGCAATGAACGAAACAGATTTATTTGAATCGATTATTTAAAACATTTGACAATGTCCTGTAAGAAAATTCGATTTTCAAGGCCTTTTAACATCTATAGTAGATGATTATACAGCGTCAAGAGGCAACTTTTACCTTCAAAAACGGGACGATGTTGTGCCCGGGACGAATTAAGATGGAGTAGGCTTACCCAGCACCTATTCCATGATCTCAGCTTAGTCGGCCTTGTCCACAGAAGAGACATAGTCAATACGTGCGGAGCCAACTAAGCCGCGGATTTCCTCACGATGTTTTCCTTCGCCGTTTGAGGGTACTGGAATAGCGCACATAAATTTTTCGCACAGAAAAATCCATTGGTACATGACCGGATTTGAACCCACTGCCTTAGGATCAGAAGGCAGAGTCACTACCAACTAGACCACCAGTGCTCGCGATTTTCAACAATCCAAAAAAATCAATGAGAGTACATATTCAATAGTAGTTTTTTTACCATGGGTGATAATGTGATAATTTTTTTATGAATTTATCATACTAAAGATATCCTCTGACCCTAAGCACAATATCAACATTATAGAAAAAAATTATATTACCTAAACTTATAGCCTTACTAATAAGTAAGTAAAGAGTAGACATGGCTTCTTGATTATGAACTGCAATAACCTATGTCATATTTAATTATGGAACAGAGGGTTGGACTTTCCCCAGCCTCCTCTGCGAGGGCCGGTAAGCCACCGGGGCACGCCAGCCCGCGTGACTGCCGGCCTAATGAATTGAGACCCAGACCCCGCCAAAACCTAACAAGACTTGACACACACACTTTATCGATACCATGAATTAAAAACGCCAAGACCCACATAATCCCTTCGACTTAAAGTGAATTCCACATTATGGATATCACTGTTATTTAGTAAGCTTAAATCAGACTAAGCAATCGTGGAAATATCGAAGCGAGCCGCGAAAAATTATCGAAAAATCTGAAATAACGACTGCGCAAAAAAGAGTACGTTGATGCCGAATCCAGCCGAAATAAGACGAAGTCTCGCGTCATCAACTGCATAAAGAGAAGAGACAAAGGGACGGCGCGGGGCGCGGGCGGGGAGAGGGGAGGGAGCAGGACCAGTTACACAAACAAAGACTGCCGGGCATGTCCACGACTGTATATCAATCTCCCGTCAACGGATCTGCCCAAAACGACCCGCGAAAAAACGACAGCAAAAACTTTGCGCTCGCCGAAAAAAATCTACAATGAACCCTTTAAATCGCTGTGAGAACTGCCAATTAAAAATTGATAGATTTAAAATGGTTTTCGGTGCATGCACGATATTTGGTGACAGCTCTCAATTATTACCACTCCTCAATTATTGAGGAGTTGTGAAGTAGAAGGTAATTTTATTCAGAGTGGATTTGGTTTGAATGGAACGTAAATGAGAATTTTCGCATTGATTCAGATAAATACTTCTTAAAAAATGTTTATTTACCAAAAAGATAACATAATTAACTGAAAACATAAAAACTTATTCATTTACTTAGTAAAAACAGTAAACAAATAATTATATAAACAATAAGATCACTGAGTCGGAGAATAGTCAAGAAAATAGTTTCTTTTCCGTAAATAAGTTATATCAAACTGGTCGCTTCAAAAAAGCTAAAATTGCAACAAGTAAATAACAATCTAAATATATAAAACTCTTACGTTAAAAACACACAGCCATAACGAAGTCCTATAACCATGAATTTCTTATGTTCAAAGGATACACAAAAGAAATTCAACTTCCAGGCCCCTTTTCTCTATGACCAAACGAAACGTGACAGCTCGCACCTCGTCGCGTTTTCACGATAACACAGAGATTCTACAAACGTGCACGCGTTTGCTTGCAATTTGTTTGTTCATAGTGAATAAGACCTAAGAGGTCGCAGCGGGAAGATGGAGTCTGTAGGGAATAAAATACCCAATCGCGAGGCGTTCAACTAGCTGACAGTATAACAATTTCAAAAACATTAATATCATTCACAACATACAACCAAATGCTAATTTTCAACCAACTACGGATCGAAGTACAATTAGTAATAAGAACAAACGTAAAATAAAGCAACAGGTTTATTGAGAGACAATACAATAGGAGACGCGGAACATAGAGAAGTGCTTTTATTAATTTAATCTTTCAGAAGGTATAATTAACTGGACATGGTGGGCCATAGCTAATACAAGATGGCCGACACAAAAAAAACTGAAGCTCATGCATGTTTTTATGGATTAATAAAAGATAACTCATTGACTCGATTTCTTGAAATATCTCGAAATATTTTGAACCTTTTGGTGCAGTTTAGAAATCTTTCTAACTTTTTAACTACCTCCCCTTTTTACCATCGAAAAGAGTAACCATTGCTCAGTAGTGGGACAATACTCCAATAGTAATAATTTTATCTACCTAGCCTTTTCTAAAAAGACTGTCCAGGATAGATCAAAACTCGTTTTAAACGATTATTGTAAATAATGCGGTGCTTGAGTTCATTTGTAACACTACGTTTGAAGAATGAAATATCGCGAATGGCAATCTCTCTTAAGACTAGGGAATGGATAAAATATTCTTAAGCTACTTTACTTCTAAATAATCTTTACTAATAGAAAGTAACTTACACCTAATGCAAAAAAAATACAAAATACATAGGAGACAGTCGGGGTATGTAAAGAAGAAATTTGAAATTGGTTTTACTTTTACTACTAACCTTATAAAACCGTTTGTTAGGGTGAGAGGATGTTTGTGCCTTGATCACGACGAAGCGGCGGATTTGAATGAAACTTGGAATATACATATTTCGTGACCTGGAATAACATACCAGCTTTCTTTTATTCAGGTACAACACGAGCCATGGACGGAAGTTAATTTATATTCCTCCGTCAATTCAAATCGATTTTTCCGAGAAATACGACATTTCGTCTGTAAAATGATATCGTAGGCATAAATATTGATAGCCGTCGTAAAACGTGCTCAATACAGCTTCAACGCTATATCTCAAATCCGAGGAACTGAGGCAAGTGGGGTCAGTTGAAACATTCAATTCAATTCAACATGTAAAAGACGAGTGAAACGCCTGTGACTGTCTGTTTTCCTGCTGCATCCTCCAGGAGATGAATTTCGGGAATTCCTTTCTTAGTGTAGAAACCACCGATACAAAAGAAGAATACACCCTCCAAGTTTCGTGTTTCTAGTACTTAAAACTATAACTTTTAACGTTTTAACCAATGCCTGTTTTGGGGTTGGTATAAACGTATCTACCTACACAAGTTCGTAATCTAAAAACTTCGTGGCTTCACAGTGAAAGCATGAGATGTTGACATCTACCAAAACCAAATCAAATACGTTCGAAAATACTGCGGTTCCCGATTGCCCTCTGGGACATTTTATCTGTATGTAAGTTTATCTCTGTATCTTGTAGTTCCATACAATTCAGAGGGAATATACATACATAGAAGTCGAAAGCCGTTTTGTAGATAATTCCTTACTGTGTGAATATTATCGATAAGCTATTAAGCTAAGCAACTATTCCAAAACAGTTGCGCTATTATAATATCATTTATTTATTTATTCATTTAAACTTACATTCTATCTTTACAGGCTAACCTAATGCAATAGTGTAGCTTCGATCGAAGCTTCTATAAAGCTGGGTATGGACCAACCGACTAAAACTTAGTCGCGACTCGCGTTACTAACAAGCGTAAAGTAACCATAGATTTAAGAATTGTCCAAAACGATCCTAGAGATTTCAAAGAATAAAGAAATACTTGATTATTATTTTTCTTTATTTTGAAAACAAAAGGATACCGAGCGAGCAAATCAATCACTGTCATCATCCTGTTTTTCGGCAAGTTGGAAAGGCGAACAAACACCGGTGCATATTCCCGATTGCTTTATGCTTGCCTTGTTCGGTTGGTCTGTACATAGCTTTCAATTTTCAAAAAAAAAAAATACATCTTGACGTTGATTGTTGGAAAATAAATAATAAGATCTGTCCGAAAACTGTCAAAATAGAAAACCATTTTGACTTTTGTCACAATTTCATAACATTGCCATGTGACTAAACGTGAATTTTCTTCTACAGGAAAACCGCCGATCCGCTACAGCATCATCTCAGGAGACGCAAACCACCACTTCACGATCGAGCCGCTGACCGGCGCTATCAGAACCGCCGGGCAGTTGGACCGGGAAACCATACCCTCGTTCCTTCTCAACGTGCGCGCTGTGAATGGGA
This sequence comes from Scotopteryx bipunctaria, assembly GCA_949320045.1. Classification (NCBI taxonomy): domain Eukaryota; kingdom Metazoa; phylum Arthropoda; class Insecta; order Lepidoptera; family Geometridae; genus Scotopteryx; species Scotopteryx bipunctaria. The sequence goes on along the minus strand of OX439450.1, from coordinate 1,541,117 downwards.
ACCCTCAGAACTTTGATCAGACTCAGGTAATTTTTAGGGTCCCAACCCTACCCAACCCTAAACCAACGGGAACCTATTAATAAAGCCAACACTGTCCGCCCTTCTGTCCGTCTGTCAACGGGCTGTATCTCATGAACCGTTCTATGGCCTTTCGCATGCAAATTCAGCTCGCACTTGACTGGTTTTTAGAATGTCATATATAAAATCAATTATGTAGTCCTCAAAAATGAAATCAAGACTTTAAAACGAATGCTCAATCCTGGAGATTCCTGATGGTTGCAAGACGTATTATATTCGAGTCGATTAGACGGAACCGGGCAGGTTCGGCACAGTCACCCATTTTTCTGTAGTAAAATTACTCGTCTCGCCTATAGATCTCGTGTTAATACTCCAAGAGGTTGGGTTGACCGTTGCGTTTCAATCTTATAATCCAATCCTCTGCTTCCAGGTCCAAATAACACTCGACGACGTGAACGACAACGCTCCAGAGTTCGGCACATCATCAGTGCGGGTCTCGGTCGCAGAATCAGCCGCGGTCGGTTCCATAGTCTACGCAGCCAGAGCTACTGACGAGGATGACGGCAGGAACGGCCAGATCACCTACCACCTGGTATCTGCTTCTGGACCATCGAATACTTTTGCTGTGAATGGGCAACATGGTCTGGTGACACTGCTGAGGTAAGCTTTACAAAACTGCTTGGGACTGAATAATGCTCCAACTCCTTTTATATATATTGTAAAGTGATCATTTTCCAAAAAAATTGCCAAGCGTGGTTTCTTACTTGTATCTTCCACACTTGGTCGCTTTACGAACAGGTGTTAATGCAACGTAGATTTCAGACGTGTCCAAGTGATCCCCGTGATTTTATGGAATACAATTTTTTTACTTTGACTTTAAAAACCTATTAATTTTACTAAAAAGGCTAGATTTCAGTTGCCGCCGTCATTACTCCAGTTAGATCAATTTTCAACATTAGAGTTAATATGCATCTTTTATGATCTTATACTTTCCTAGGCAAGCCATGAGGTCAAGAGCTCATGGTCGTAGCATAGACAAACCGCGAGGTAATTTTAAATCAAAGACTGTCCAATTTGTATTTCATTCTATGCAATCATTTGTAAAGAGGTACCTACCTATGCGTGGGGTTTCCCTAACCGAAACAAAGAAATTTCTATAAGAACCAGTCACCGAAATTGCTCTAAGATACGCAAGTTTAAGTTTCAATGAACGGGTTATATTGAAAAACAAATAACCATTGCGTAATAGGTTCTCAAATGGCGGCCACGCACCGGGAAAAAAGTGTACGACGGCCTTCCACTTTTTCATAATTTGGTTGTATTTGGTTAGTTTTAGTTTTCTGTCTAAATTGATTACTTTTCTTATAAGATCTTCTTCCACAGGCCTTTGGACTACGAGAACCTCGTTCGTCATAACCTCGTCATCTCTGCCAAAGACAACGGCATCCCGTCGCTCAGCTCCAACTTGACCTTGGTGGTCGACGTCCAGGATGTGAACGACAATCCACCTATCTTCGAACATGATTCGTACACCGCTAATGTGTTGGAGTCAGAAGCTATCAACGCTAAGGTAACGTTCTATACTTATTTGACAATCCGAAATAGGGAAGGATATTTATAAAACTTAGAGAACATACTGATTACTTTGACTCGGAATGCAAGAATTTTGTATTTTTAAACTAGATCTCAATTTTACTTGAACAACTATCCTATTTGTATATCTACATATAGGAAGAAGCAATGCCAATACAAGTTTAATAGTAAGAAGATGCGATGAGACAGGACAGAGCCATTGCAATGGCTAGCACCTAGTTTTTCTAAAACTGCATAATATATTACCACCATTTATAAAATGCGATGAAGAATAACTTCTTCCCCAGTGCTCTAAGTAATGCGTAACAGAATTTATCACTTAGATCGCTAAACAACCAACGATTACGATCTACAACCATAGATTCATCCTTATACGGCGTTAGTTGCATTCTAGTAAGCCATCCTTGTAATTTTCTCTTTGCAGATATTAGAAATACAGGCGATAGATAAGGACACAGGTAACAACGCGAGGATAACTTACCGTATACTCTCAAACAGTACTGAAGACTTCTTCAAAGTCCAGCCTAGTACTGGCTGGGTTTACTTATCCAAAACATTGGATAGAGAGACTACTGATAAACATAGAATGGTTATAACAGCTACGGACAATGGTATACCCCCCTTATCAGCAACTGCCAACCTCGTTGTCAACGTCATAGATGCAAATGACAATGATCCTGTATTCTCGAAGGCTACGTATGAGTTCCAAGTGGAAGAGAATCAGAGAATTGGTGCGTTTGTTGGGAAAATTGCGGCATCGGATGCTGATTTGGGCGATAATGCTGTGCTGAGATATAGCCTGTTCCCTTCGAATACGAGTTTTAATGTCCATCCAGTTTCAGGTGAGATTTTTATAATTTCGTTGTTTGCATGAATGTGGTATATAATATGCAAAGGTCTTAAAATATATCGCCACTTGTACATGCTTGTATTACAATTTATTATGCAGCATACTTTTAGTAAAATGACAGAAAAAAAAATCAAACGTCACTAAAATCAAATTTACTCTACTTTTTCTGCTTTTACTCCAAATTAAGCCTCGAAGCCTTTTGAGTTTTTTTATCCGTGTATATATTGATATCAACATATTTATTTTCACTTAAAACCGATCAGTATTGACTTATAAAGTTCCAAACAGACGGCGCTACACGCGTCATTAAAACACATACTTAGAACAATGCAATTTTACCGTAATACCGACTTCAGTTCTTATTTGAACAGGCAAGGAACTATTCCAGCGACCAACAGACCACTCGATGCTTTGTTTAGACCGGCGGCTCTTTTGAAAGCTAAAACCCGAAGTGTGTTGTGCCTTAAGACTCATCGACTGAACAAACAGTTTGGGCAAACACGGGCTTAATACCTGCACAATTTAAATGGATAGGGAGCAGATCCAATGGCGTACATATTTGTTTTTGGGTCTTCCCATGAACAACTTTGTATGGACATCTGTCGCATTCCATCCTGTAATTAGGTCCTTTTTTATTTTACTAGTAATGGTTTTTGGATCTTGATCATCCTGTATTATCATCATCGTTGGTTCAGAAGCCAGGCTTTTGCGCTTTTGGCTTTGAATGTTTCGTAGAAAACACGCTGGTAACCTTATGCCATCGCCTTTTGATACATGTTTTAATAGTGTTACCATGTATTACGATGTCAGTAGAATCGCGCGGCGCGTTAAGAGCCGTTTGGCATTATACCCGCTATCGCTCGATAAGATTGGACCATTATTCATAAATGGGCATAATCTGAGCCCACATGATTCACCGATTCTTAATCGCGTCGATGCTATCGGAGGAAATCGTGTGAGTTTTTCGCTACTCAGTATGGGCGTTCGCAAAAAGGGCGTTTGGCGTTTCGTTATCGCACCGATAACTGACTGATGAATGGTGAATCTTTTCGTCTCAATTCGGCTTATCGGAGATCAACACCCCACGAGCTAGTTAGCGAATCTTTACCGAGGGATCACCCTTTACTTTTCCGGCAAAATTCGTAAATCATTCGCCGCGACCGACGTCTGTATGTGGTCCCGATTGGCTCTGATCTCGGATTCAGATTTGAACAGGTGCTTATACAATGTTTCGGTTGCAAAAACTCGCAGCCTTTTATGAGCATAATCGCTTCGCCCATTTCATTCGGCTCAAATCGAACCGCCTTCTTCGACACCGCTTGTGTTGTCTTTCAAATTGTTATTGTTAATCTTTTATGGCAATTTTTATCGGAAAGGTCACGCCGTTAGAAGGACCGGCTCTCCGCTACGGGAGGCTGCGTACAATTTATGCGCGTCAATGCGAGTTATAAACGTCGTCGCGCGCGCTTGCATCGTGACCCGCCATTAACTATTATTAAAATATTGCTATGTAGGAGCCTCGCTATTCTCTCGTATGTTTTATTACGAGCCGGCCGCGGCCAGATACTGTCGTCGGGTATTTAAAGCTCATACGTTACAAATGTTCGTGTAGGACGCTCCGCGGTACTACAACTCGTTTGGTTGACTGATTCCTTTTATTTTCGTATGTTCGCAAATGAATTGTAGGTGTAAAATGTGTCTGGAATCTGACTCTCGACTGTGCAACTATAAATTGCAATAATACCGCCTGTTGAAACAAAAAAGGTAATTGCGATCAAGGGACGAGGTGACGCCATTGTAAATGAATTTGCAGATACGAAATTCCCTGTCCCTACTTGTTATTTGTTGAGTTGCAGCAACTTTAATCGCTTACAAATGTATTATATTTCAACGAAATTGCGTCACCACATTTGTGAGTCAAGAAAATAACGACGAATAAGCTTTTTTCTAGAGCTCACTCCCATCGCTCATTATGGTGGCCTCTACCACATCTTATTATCCCTCGATGATTTTGTATTGTGCTTCTGAATTATCAACTTTAAAATCATAGCATTTAATATCTTTATTCGCTGAGGTCTCCTCATAAAAACGAAACCTTTCCGTCTCTCTGTTTCTGTCATCATGAGTTTTAGACCCCATAAGGAATCTTCCTCTGGATAATCATAGGCATTATGCCGCAAGCTATATCTTTTATGAGTCCTTAATTTCGGGGTTCAAGAATAATAATCGTTTTGAAATTGACAAAATTCTTTAGCTGTGTACCGGTGTGCTTATCAAAGGCTAATTTGTTTGGGACGTGCACAATCTTCACTGGAACTTCCCAATTCTAATTTATAATTCTGCGAACGAGTTTCTAAAGCAAAGTCTTGAAGAAATTACACAAAAAAGTGATAAGCATAACTTTTGTTAACAGGAATAATAACAACGAAGGAAGTCCTTGATCGGGAGTTCAAGGCATCTTATTCTTTATTCGCTGAGGCAAAGGACCAAGGAGCCTTGCCAAGGTCTACTAGAGTACCAGTCTCTATCAAAATTACTGACGTCAATGACAATCCCCCGGAAATAATAGACCCAAGAGAAGACGTGGTTAGTGTTAGAGAAGAACAGCAACCTGGAGCAGAAGTAGCAAGAGTCAAGGCTATAGATAGAGATAATGGAGTGAACTCTACAATAACATACTCTATCTTGAATGAACGAGACATGGACGGATATGGAGTATTCGTTATTGACTCCAATACTGGAGTCATCAAAACTAGTACAGGTAAATTTGAAAATAATAACATGTTAGGACTTGTCTCAACCCTACCCCTTAGTAAATAATCTTGCTGTTTGGAGAAGTGTCTGCCGTGGATACAGTCCGAAGGCCATTTTAATAAACTATTATATTTTTAAAAGCAAATACCCATGTATATAAATATACTTGTTTTCACAGTACTTGATCATGAAGAAAGATCGATCTATCGATTAACGGTGGCAGCAACAGATGGAGGTAAACCTCCCAAACAAACGGTGAGACAGCTGAAAGTAGAGGTGTTAGACTTGAACGATAACAGACCTACTTACACTAGCTCAAGTCTTTCATTCAAAGTAAGTTCACACCTTTTATTTATTAAAAATATTATTTATGATAACATAAAATATCCATTATTACAAAAACTATTTTAAAAGGATCCTAAACCAACACTTATTTTGCAGGTAAAGGAAAACGCTAGAATCGGACATGTTGTTGGTACCGTTGCTTGCTGCGACTCTGAATTAAATGATAATTCAATCAATAATGAAGAAGAGAAGCAAATATCTTACCTACTGATGCCGTTGACTACTGACCATTCACCGGGTACTTTTGAAATTGATAGACGAACTGGTTCATTGGTTGTTGCAAGACAGTTGGACAGAGAAATCCAGGATGAGTACAGATTGGAGGTCAGAGCGTTGGATACTTCAGCTACCAACAATCCTCAAAGTAGTGCTGTAACAGTCAAAATTGAAATAGTAGATGTCAATGATAATGCACCAGAGTGGCCTCAAGATCCTGTAAATATCGAAGTGTCTGAAATCACACCAGTCGGAACAACAGTATACAATTTCACAGCCAAAGATGCTGATTCTGGTGTGAACGGAGAACTGAACTTTCGTGTAGTCTCTTCTTTGCCTCCAACAAAGAACATTTTCAATTTAGACCCTCTTACTGGTTCTTTGACCCTGACAGCTGCTCTTGACTATGAAGCATTAAAAGAATACTGGCTGGTTGTTGAAGCAACAGATTTGGCTACTAATGTATCGGAGAGGATGGCCACATCTGCAACGGTCCATATATCGGTTACAGATGCAAATGACAACGCTCCTGCTTTTGTATCAACGACCAAAGTAACTGTTTCATTGAACACCTTATCAGGGACGTTGTACCAAGCGTTGGCAGTAGACGCTGACTCTGGCGATAATGGAAGAATATCGTATTACATATCAAGTGGCAATGATCATGCTTACTTCTCGATGGAATATGACAACGGAAAGCTAAGCTTCTCAAACAAATACTCATCTGATATTTCACGAGTTAGGCCAGGACAGTATCGATTGAATCTAACAGCTTCTGACCATGGGGTCCCATTTCCAAGACAGAGTCACATGACGCTACTCCTAACTTTGCAAGAGTCTACCAATGTGCCTCCAAGGTTTACGGACTCATCCTACAGAGCCAATATTAGTGAGGATATTCGACCAGGAAGCTTTGTGACTAGACTATCTGCAAAATCATCTAGGGGAAGTGCAAGTAAGTACTACATACATACATGACATACATTGACTAGGAAAACATTTATTAAAGATACATAATTATTAAAATAAAAAAATTCATGCAGGTTGTCTCTAGTCAGATGTAGCTCTACTTTTGATCTGTAGGATTGAATATTTTGTATGTCTTGCTAAACCAATGAGTTTTTCGTTAAGTACTAAAAATTATACTTCGAAAAATGTGCGCATATACCAAATAAAGTACTTGGATGAATCTCAACCTCTTTAGACCTTCTCGTAATAATCTCGAGAGCGTGGAAATTTAAGAGGATATCTACATTATTTATGTAATGTTTTTACCATAATTTAATATTTTTTACAGGTAATCTGACTTACACCATTCCTGCTGGTGTAGCTGACGACAAATTCGCAATTGATGAACGATTGGGAACGCTGACAGTCAAGACAAGAATAGACCGAGAAGAAAAAGATCAATATATATTTCCAGTTTACGTCACTGATTCGAGCACCTTTCAATCTACAACCAATTTCGATGTCGCTACTGTGACAATAAGCATCATGGACGTCAATGATAACTCTCCGACTTTCAAAACCGGATCCTGCTATCCCTTAGCTGTTCCAGAAAACAATGAAGCTGAAGTGATTCACACTGTAACGGCTACTGACAAGGATATCGGTGCTAATGGGGTTATTACTTACAGTATCACTTCTGGAAATAATGGCAATAAATTTTCAATAGATTCCACCTCGGGCCAACTGACAGCTCGGACATTAGACCGCGAAAGTCAGGCTCGGTACCACTTGACAATTACTGCTTTCGACCACGGATCGCCCGTGGCTCTCCAGGGATCTTGCAATATTACAGTAATAGTCGAAGATCAGAATGATAACGATCCCGTTTTTGATACCGGTCATTATTCAGCCGCTATTCCCGAAGACGCGATGACTGATACTTCAGTTATAAAAGTGAGAGCAACAGACGCCGACTTGGGTTTGAATAAGCGTATTGTTTATTCATTGGCAAATGAAAGCCAAGGACTGTTCAGGATCGATAATAAGACCGGAATAATATTTACTACTGGGTAAGCATTAGTTGACATCTTATTAAAATACATAATATTTTTTTATTTCCAACACTATTTTGAAAGCTTTCCATACTTTTGTTTCAGAAACTTTGATCGAGAAAAAACAAATGTTTACCATTTTGAAGCTGTAGCGACAGACGAAGGCCGGTACATCGCTCGCTCGCAAAGAGTGTCAGTTGAAGTCACAATCAACGATGTGAATGACAACAAACCAATTTTCACTAAGTACCCGTTCCGAGAACAAGTGGCTACACTCACACCGCCGGGACAAAGCTTGCTCAGAGTCTCAGCGACTGATAATGACATCGGCACCAACGCGGAAATCATTTACGACCTACTCGACAATTTCAACAATAAGTTTCGCATCAATCCTACCACAGGAGTACTGACAGCAACACAAAGTTTAGCCAGCGAAAACGGAAAACTAATACATCTCAAAGTACTCGCCAAGGACAAAGGAAACCCTCCTCAAAACTCCATCGGTCTTATTGAAATACGTGTAGGAGATTTTCCTGATCAAATGCCCACTTTGAATTTCCAAAACGCCACATACAATGTAACCATAGAAGAAAACATGGAGTATGGCAAAGATGTGTTACAAGTGACAGCTGTGCGGAGCGATGGACGACGACAGAAAATCATTTATGAAATCGGCAACGGGAACGACCAGTATGCCCTCGAAATCGACCCTAACTCGGGAGTAATAAGGGTCAATAACTCCGTGAATCTGGATTACGAGTCGTACCCGGGCCCGAGGAGGCAACTCGTCGTCGTCGCACGCACGGAAGGCGCGCCCGTCTTATACGGCTACTGCGACGTTATAATAAATCTGCTCGACCAAAACGACCACGCTCCCAGATTTACGCAGCAGCAATACATCGCGAACGTTCTAGAAGGGAATACTAAGGGGGAATTTGTAGTACAACTCGCAGCGAAAGATAGCGACCGTGGAGCGAACGCTCGCATTTTATATCACATCGTGGACGGAAACCATGATAACGCTTTTATCATTGAGCCTGCGTTCTCTGGGTCCGTGAAGACAAACATCGTTCTGGATAGGGAGATCCGAGAGATGTACAAGTTGACCGTGATCGCCACGGACGAGGGTGACCCGCAGCTGACGGGCACGGCCACGCTCCGCATCAACGTGGTGGATGTGAACGACAACCAGCCCACATTCCCGCCTCCGAATGTCATCTCCGTCTCGGAAGGTACGTTCGATTCACTTTTTACATCGCTGCGTACTCGGCTTTAAATTGCTGTTGGGCGGCCTATCGACTTTTCGAAATAAATTGGTAGAACAAAAAGCGTTTCACAAAGAGGGAGGCATTTTACATAATTTGTATTCTCGGCTCCGCGGCCGGGTTACATTGCGACTTTTCGATTCCAGCGCCGAGATTAAATAAAAGGGACTCCTTTAGGATCAATATTTATTGGATGGTATTACATTTTTTCCGAGTGCATGTTTTAGCGGTGCCTCCCCAACGGTTCGCGTTTCGTTTACATTTTCTTTTTTCATTTCTTTGTTTTTGTATCATTGTACGTCGACAGAGTTTTTGTTTTGGACTGTTTTATTTTATTTTGCGGGTCGTTAAAACGGCAGTCAAAGGAGAATCACGTCAGCGTTTCAATGTTTTTGTTTTTGGTTTTTGCAGGAGCGGAAGTCGGCACGGTACTCACATCTGTTACCGCGAATGACGTTGACACATATCCGGCCCTGAAATATTCCCTCGTACAGGGAGACAACAGGTTTTCAATCGACAGATACAGCGGGAAGGTTGTACTCAATAGACCTCTAGATTTCGAGATAAAGAAATTGTTTGAAGTGAACATCACAGCTTCTGATAGGGAGCACGTGGCTAAGACTACTCTCACGATCAAGGTCACTGATATAAACGATAACTCCCCTGTTTTTGATGACGTTTCCTACAACAAAATATTACCAGGTATGTAACTTCACTTTTCCCAATTTACCTAGACAGTACTACGTTCATAATTTGTTGAAATTTTAAATCAGACCTTTTCAAACAGGAGCAATAACACCTTCTTTCTCTCAATTTCAGAGGGCACTGACACACAAGAGATTGGAACAGTGATTGCCAAGGATAAAGACAGTGGTGACAACGGCAAGGTTGCCTACTCCATCCTTCGTCCCACTAAAGGTTACTACATCGATCCAAGTTCAGGGGCAATATTCGTGAACTACAGTGCATTGTCGGGAAACCAGAGGGATACGCAGTTCGCGGTAGTGGCTACTGATCATGGAAAGCCTAACAGAAGTGCAGTGGCGGCTGTGAGGATCAGTACCGGTGCTACTTCGGAGATCAAGCCATTTATTGGACAGGATACTTACAGGTAGGATTGAAAACCAAATAATGTTATTTCTTTTAAATTACTGCGGCTTCGATCGCCTGGTACTCAAACGAAAATTATCCTATACAAAGTCAAAGTCAAAGTCAAAGTCAAAAATTTTTATTCCATAAAATCACTGGGATCACTTGGACACGTCTTAAATCTACGTTGCATTTACACCTGTTCGTAACGCGACCAGGCGTGGAAGGACAATCTAGGTCATACATATTATATAAAATAAAATAAGCTTTAATTTTCCTATAAACTATGTATAAATAAAACAATGCTAAAAAACTTAATTTAAATCTAAAACTATATAAAATAAATAACTACACTACTCAACAAAGTCTAGGGAACAAGCAATATACTTCAATTTGATTTGCGAAAACTCGTAAAAAAAGTACTAGACACTAAAATTTATAAATGGAGGCTTGAAGAGAATTAAATAATGTGTTTGAAATTCAAAAAATTATAACAAAAATGTTAATGCTTTTCAAAATAAGAAGGGAAAACCTAACTTGGTCGCAGAGTAAGGGATTTGCTAGCATAAAGTGTTAAGTGATTTTTGTCATGTATCGTTTTTTTTCTTGTGAAAGACCATTACCACCAAGTTTTTCGAGATTTTTGAGACTCTAAGCGTTATGTCACGTCGTCTTTTAACGCGGGAAGAGATGCTTAGGGCTGTGGGAATGTTGAAAGCTAGACGCAGTCGACGCGATATTGCGGACGCTGTTAACACACAAGCAAGCATAATTTGCCGATTATGGGCACACTCAAGGGCTACAGGAGATGTAGCCGAACGTCACCGAGGAAGATACAGGGTCACTACCCAGAGACATGATCGATTTCTGCAAAATGCTGCAAGAAGGCAGCCCCAGATTACAGCTCCCCAGTTGGTAGGAAGACTCCAGTCCCAACACCAAGTGGTTATCAGTGACCAAACTGCCAGGAGAAGATTACATGAAGTCAATCTCTGCGCTCGCAGACCATTAAGAGTTCCAGCTTTGCGACGTGGAAATCGAGGGCGTCGTTTATTGTGGGCTAATGCACATTTGCGATTGACCGACAATCAGTGGGCACGTGTTCTCTTTTCTGATGAGTCTTGCTTCGGATTTCATCCTGATTCAAGGAGAGTGCGTGTTTGGTGTGTCCCTGATCGCCAAAGTCGACTCCGAAATCCTCAGGAAGTTCATCCTTATCAAGGCGGAACGATCATGGTGTGGGCTGAAATTTGCCTGGGTGGGAGAACTGATCTCGTTTGCATACGAGGCAGTTTGAATGCAGAGCATTACATTGAGCAGGTAGCGCATTCTATGGTCATCCCTCACCACCAGCAGTTCGGCCAAGATTTCGAGTTCATGCAGGATAATGCACGCGCACACGCCACAAGGCAAATGATGAATGTGTTCAGCGAGCACAATATCACGGTATTAGAGTGGCCTGCTCAGTCCGCCGATCTCAATCCAACTGAGCATGCATGGAATTTACTCGGGAGAAGAGCTTTCAGTGATCTTCTTCAAAATTTGAACACGGGAGAAGAACCTTTTTCACATCTTTCCAGAATATGGAGCCTTATTCCACGGGCGACAATTGATAACTTGATACTCAGCATGCCACGCCGATGTAGGGCCGTGGCTAATGCCTTGGGAGATCCGACGGATTATTTAACAGCTACAAAGAATGTTTTTTCATTTAATTTTTACTTAAGCGTCAAATGTTTCTGTAATTTACAGAAAAGTGTTTTTTTCGGTGTAGGCACTATTTTAGTTTTTCTAATTAAACTTATTTTTTTTACTTGCACGCTTTTTATTTCATAGCATAACTGAAATCAAGAATAAATTAGGCTTCTATTGACGTATAACACCTAGAACAAAAAAAAAGTTGAATCAAAAATATACACTAAAATACCCTTGTTCCCTAGACTTTGTTGAGGAGTGTATATTCGGTGTTTAGTAAATAGGTCTGCTCGACGCGATAAAAGCCTCCTCCAAGTTCTTCCAGTTGTTCCTATCCCTTGTTAATTAGACCATACATTTTCAGTCACTTTTATGATGTCATCGTTTCATATTTTTATTGGTCTTTCCCACTTGCGCTTCTTATCTAGATTGTATAATATAATTTGTAAGAATATGAGGAATAGAGTAAAAATTATGAATTTTACTCCTGTTACACTTTTTGGTAACAGTTTCAACTTCAGGTTTCTAGTTGTCATTGAATTGATAAGAAAAACTGTCATTATTTAATCTTCCTGTTTTTATTTCAAAGTGAATAACACAATGTTTTTTTTCAATTTCAGGATAACCGTAAACGAAGATACCAAGAAAGGATCATCGCTACTCCAAATCGGTGGTATTAACGATGTCCTGAAGAAGTACAACCTTGAGTTCCACATCACTTCCGGTAACGAAGGAGACATGTTCGACGTCACATCTGAGGGAGCTTTGATGCTGCTGAACACTTTAGACAGAGAAACGCAAGATTCCTATATCCTAGGCCTCACAGCTGTGGAACAAGGAAAGATGCTCAGCTACAACCAAAACAAAACATCCATCACCGTTTTTGTAACAGTTGCAGATGCCAACGATAACGCCCCTGTATTTTCTACAAATGACTTCGAATTGACAGTCAGTGAAGATGTCAAAATCGGCTACACTCTAACGCAGTTATCAGCCACTGATGCCGATTTGTATGGAACACCTAACGCTGCAATAGTTTACAATATCACCTCAGGAGACGACGAAGGTTTATTCTTCATCCATTTGTCTACAGGAAAGTTGTCAGTTAATAAATCACTTGACTACGACACTGGCCGCACAGAATACAAGCTTATAATCGTAGCTTGTGATCAGGGAGTACCTTCACTATGCAACGCAGTTTACGTGAAAGTCGGCATATTAGATGAAAATGATAACGCGCCAACATTCCCCGTTAACGAATACTTTGAAACGATTGGTGAGAATGAGAGAGTCGGCACTTCTATATTCACTGCAAGAGCAACTGATTTGGATAAAGGAAAGTATGGGAAGCTTGAATATTCTATCATTCCATCTACGAACAATTATAATAGAAATGATGATTCGTGGAAAATGTTTCAAATAGACGCATCTTCCGGCTTAGTGAATACGAATGCGGTGTTTGATTATGAACAGAAAAATAAATATGAATTCTCAATCAAAGCTTCGGATTTAGGAGGCAAAAGCTCCACAGTCAAAGTAAGGATAGATATTGAAAGTCGAGATGAATTTTACCCACAATTTACTCAAAAAACGTATAAATTCAGAGTACCGAAATCTGGAGGACTACCAGTGGGTTATGTGATTGGCCAGGCAACAGCTACCGATAGAGATAAGGGCTTGGATGGTAGAATCGTTTACCAACTTCCTACATCTCATCCGTTCTTCAAAATAAACAGAACCACGGGTGTAATCATCATCAAAAAGAAAGTTGATTCGGTTCCCAATCTTTTTGGATCTGACAAGTCAATCAGTTTGGTTGTGACTGCAAGTTCTGGAAGACAGGGCTCCTTGACAAACAAAACAGCTGTCGAAATAGGGTTGAATGACCTAGCAGCAGCTGCCACAGACGCTGACCAAATCACAGATGCAGCAGCGCCGAGTGGTGGTCTCTCCGACTGGGCATTAGGATTACTGATTGCATTTATCGTAGTTATAATAATTTTCGCAGCAGCATTCCTATTTCTAAAGATGAAAAATAAGAGGCATAAGAAAGAAAATAAGCCTGGCCTAAGTTCTGAAGGCGTTGGAGCTACAAACAGTTACGTAGATCCGAGTGCGTTTGATACGATTCCTATTAGAAATACTGGTAATGTTCCACCAAATCAATTTGCTCCACCAAAGTATGACGAGATTCCACCTTATGGTCCTCACACGGGCAGTTCTAACTCCGGCGCAGCAACAACTTCGGAACTCTCAGGATCTGATCAATCTGGATCCAGTGGTCGAGGGTCAGCGGAAGACGGAGAAGATGGTGAGGATGAAGAAATAAGAATGATAAACGAAGGTCCACTGCAAAGAGATGGTGGAATATTAAGACAGTCGAATGGCGTTGACGATGACAATCTCTCTGATGTTTCTGTACATAATACTCAGGAGTACCTCGCACGCCTTGGCATTGTAGATACAGGCACTGGAGGTGGAGCATCAACTTCGTCTAGAAGATGCTCAGAAAACGTTGGAAACAAAGATACAATGCTTCATCACGCTCCTATAGACTCAATGCACATGTTCGATGAAGATGCAGCCCATGAAAACGAAATCACGAATTTAATTTACGCGAAATTAAATGAAGTGACTGGTAGTGAAAGAGCAAGCAGCGCAGATGAAGCAAGTGCAGCAGTCGATAGAGCGATGGCTTTAGGCGCATTCCCTAGCGCTCCAGGTGAAAACACAGCTGTGCCCACTGCTGGTCCATCAATGACAGGAAGCCTTAGTTCTATAGTGCATTCTGAGGAAGAGCTAACAGGCAGCTACAACTGGGACTATCTACTTGATTGGGGGCCTCAGTACCAGCCGTTGGCTCACGTTTTCTCAGAAATAGCTCGATTGAAAGACGATGCGGTTTCTTTGCAAAGTGGTAACAGTGGTGCTTCTAGTGCTAAGAGTAAAGGGACATCGATATCGGGTGGCAAGAGTGTTCCGCCGCCGTTGCTGACGACAGTGGCGCCGAGGAGTTGTCCTGCACCGTCGCTGTCGTGCAGGCAACCGCAGTTGTTATTGCCCAGGTCTCCTATCAGTCATGATGTTCCTGGTGCGTTTTCCGCGGCTGCGGCTATGTCGCCTTCCTTCTCACCGTCCTTATCACCTTTAGCTACTAGATCCCCATCAATGTCTCCGTTAGTAGGCCCGGGGCTTCCCCCCGCGCCGGCGAATAGAAAACCTCCCCACTCGACAATGAGAATATGAATAGTAATTTAGTTTAGTTAGACTTTGTATTTTTGTAAATATATCAATGACATTGCCTATGAGTATTCATAATTGTATTTATTGAACGCCGATATGATCGGGTTCGTCTTATTTTAATTTCATTTTGTGCATGTTATTTTGTAACCGACTGTTTTAATGTGCTCAAAGTGATTTGTTAAGCGCTTATTACCGATTTTACGGTAAATGTATATAATTTAATTCGGGTTTAAGTTTAAATGTAAATATTAAGTGTAATATGTACATTTCTATGTATTATCTTGTAAAATGTAAAATCAAGACTGCCATGTTGTATTTTAAACGAATGAGCTTTACTGTGAGCTAATAAGTATTTTATTTAGACATCAGTTTCGTCACAAAAAGTGTGTTAAAACCTTGACTGTTAGATTTTTCACTGCCACAAACTTACTGTTACTTGTGTTTCAATTTACCCAAATATTATAAAAAATGCTATTCAACAGTTTGAATGCTATTAAACTTGGAAAATCAGGTTTTCTTTCTTCGAGACCCTTCATATCTATTGACAAACTAATGGGCGCTGATAACCTATCCACATTATATACAAAGGTTTTAGTTTCAAACATTTATATTATAAGTTTGAGAAAAATTGCTAAAATTACACTTACCATGTAGTAATAGGAAAACAATCATTGAAACTATGAAATTTCTCTGCTAACACAAAACGATATCTATAGTTGACTATGGTTTGAATTCATAATTTTATTTACAGCAATCACCATTGTTTGAACAGACAGGCCGATAATAGAAACAGACTGTTCTTGAGTTTATAATTAATTGCTTATATAGAACATTAGAAATAAATACTTAAAGTTATATTTTAAAAGTACAGAGCACTCCATTCGCTTGTTCAATGCAGAGTGAAAGAAAATAAACTTTCTTACTTTGCTTAGCATACTAATAATGTAGGTGGTGACATGAATTACATGAATTTAAACCATACTTTACACCAGATTGCATCTTTTTTAGAGAAACTTGTCTATCCTTTTGTCAATGCATAACTCAGATTGTGTCTAAATAGTGTAAATAACTCGTAATTTTTTTGTAAAATAATTGTATAAGGTAAGCGAGAGTAGGGAGTTTACACTGAAAATAAAATGTCAAAATCTAACTAGCTGTTTTATTGTTGTATTCACCTTTACCAAAATCTAAAATAACATACATACAGCGTGATAATATTATTATCACCCTCGTATCCCTAATGGGGTGGGCAGAGCCACAAGTAATCTTAGGAAAACTTGCAGCCACTCTTGATTCAAAGTCCCATGATGGATATGGTGAACCATGGTGACAGGTGATCAGCCCGTCGCCCATATAGATGGTCCATCATGTTGGAGAGGATGGCTGTCCCTTAGTCGACTTTTACGACATGTTCGGGGAGAGAAGTAGCTGGACGTAGGTATTCTATGATTTATCTTTACCCCCCACCAGAGAAGAAAATCTAAAATAAGTTTCAATTAAATACTAAGTACTACTACTAGTAAGTAGGTACATAAAGTCACGCTTGTTTTCTATAGGTAATAGTCGAAAGGGTAACTAACTAACTAGGGCCTTTTATCATCTAAGTAGATGATTTATACAGCGTCAGGCGGCAACTTTTACCTTCACAAACTGGGCGCTGTAGCGCCCGGGACGAATTAAAATGGAGTAGACTTGCCCAGCACCTAATCCATCCTCTCAGCTTAGTCGGCCTTGTCCACAGGAAAGACAAAGTCAATACGTGCGGAGCTGACTAAGCCGCGGGTTTCCTCACGATGTCTTCCTTCACCGTTTTAGAGTACTACGAGAGTAGTACGGTAACAGGATTTAGTGCTCCTCAAAGGCTCCTTTCGTGCACTTGACTTTTAACGGTACTACGACATACCGGTTTCCTCACCTTTACAATTTGATAACGCACATAAATTTTCGAATAGAAAAATCCGTTGGTGCACGACTAGATTTGAACCCACGATCTTAGGATTGGAAAGTGGGGCCGCAGACTACCAGTGCTCTCACCCATTCTACGACCATCTGGTTTCCTCAATCTTTTTACTTTTAGGTAAGGCTTTTTAAAAAAAACAAGTTCTTGACGAAATGCTTTTATTTCACAAAACATCTCTTAAGGCAAGTATTACACAGTCAATGCGTTTGATATCCGTACAAAACGATGCGAATTTATCAATTACGTATATAATTTATCCAAAAATTACCTAAATACCTTTAGAATACTAATACAATTATTGTACCAGAACCGTTCATTTTCTTTGACACCCAACGATTGCAGCCCCAGAGGTGTCATCGAGAATCGCTGTGGCACCCTGCCCAACGGTGATGTACTGATGTTATGAGACAGGGTTGCCTTGGCAAAAAGCGATTTCTTATAACACCCCCTGAGGGGTGCTTGCGGGTGCAGTTGGTGCAATCGTGGGGGTGTCAAGAGGAGTGAACGTCTAAAACCCTGTGGTTACATCATCGGGCTACAACACAAAAGAAGCAACATCAAAAACTTGTTACTTGCATAGCCAGACAAATTTTTGTCAAAAGATTGCGTGTCAGTGTTTGACGGTCTGGTTACAGGTCACTTTATGTTAGGTAAGTGTACAATAATTGTAATTAGTACCTAGAAGATATACAATACGAAAAAGCGTCAAATAATTTAGCAAAGTATAGGAGCCCTTGCAGGGAACTCAAACAATTTTAAGTCAAAATTATATTTATAATGTTTATCACAGCTGGATCTAAGACTACTGGTGTCTAGTGATATTTTGGTGATATAGTGTCCCCCTTAACATCATCATTATATAAATAGTAATAGTAAACTAAAACAATTTTATTCCATTTCTACTGTCTCCTTTTTTACTGTATTTTCTGCCACGACGGAGGCTTTTAGGCGACCTAAAAACTGTCACTAGAGTTGGTCACTAGCTCATACGAACATATATTATACTGTATTTTTTACTGTCAGAGACAGTAGAATTTTGTATTAAAGTAGAAATTTTGATTGTGATTATGAAATCATAATCAAAATAAAAATTTTAAACATCAAAGCAAAGTTTAGTTTAGGGAAACAGCATAACAAGATCATCATTTTCAGTTTTTTTTCTAATAAAAGTAGTTTTAAAAGATGAATTCTTGAGACTCAACGTCATCTCGAAACATATTGGTAATTTGTAAACGTAAGTGTAGGTTTGAGTCTTACTTTTTAGTACCTTTTTTAGTCTTTAATGTATATTTAAGGGGGTTTCAGTCTGTGTTAGTGATTTGAACTTGCCACTATAAGGACACCGTCTACAAACGGACAATCTACAGAAGTTTTTTTTTATATTTAAAGCTTATTTGAATGTGGACATCATTCCTTATAATAATGAATTGGCTTATGTTAGTTACAGCCACACACATAATCCCTAATCAAAGATAAGAAACATTAAAGTTTTTATTTCTATTTGAAATTATTTAAAAAAGAAAACCATTGGTTTGTCCATTTTGATTGTTATTAGCTTTCGCTGGCGGCTTCGCTAGCTTTGTACCTAATCGGACAAAAAGTACCCTATGTGTTATTCCAGGTCATAAACTATTTGTATTCCAAGTTTCAGTCAGATCAGTTCAGCTGTTACAGATATTAGCAAACAAACACACGAAAATTTTTGCATTTTTTAATATTAGGTAGTAGGATAGGCTGGTTGACTTATTTTTCATCAACAATTTAATGCTCCTTTTTTATTGAGGGCTATGAGTATGGCTGTAAGCCTATTATTGTCAATTTTTATATTATTTTCGAGTGTTTACAATTTGAACTACTTAAATGGTTGATTTTAAGACAATTTGCAATTATTTCTATTTTTACTATTTAGACAAATCGAGTTGTGCAAGGCTGTATTTTACATTATTGCTTCAACAACTTTTTGACTTTAGAATGATTCCGCCTTACCATAAAACGTGGTTATTAAATTTTTGTCTTATGTGGTATCTAATAATAGTAATAACAGCCAACAGTCACATACATAGTCCTGACCCCACACTAGGATTCCCTGTGTCGTGGGTATCAGAAACTACGAGTACCATGCTACCACAACACCCAGACACGGAAGAAATATTTGCAGAACATGCAATATTTCTTCCGCAGCGGGAATCGAACTCACCCTTCTTGCGGCAAGCAATCGCTCGCCACGCCACCGAGGTCATCGGTTATACTCAGAACTTTTTACGCTTCATAATATGCCAACGTCAATGATGTGAATTATGTCAAAACGTGTAGTTACGACACTAAAGGTAGATTTCCGAATCAAGCGTCAGTGACGCTGCGTTAGTGTCTAACGCGTATTAGCGGCGTCACTAACGCGGCGCCATTGACATTTGGATTCAAAACTCTACATTAACTAATGCGCGACTAATCCCCGTTTCCTATACTCAACTAACGGTACGGACGCTAAATTTACCCTAGTAACGTTGTTTCCTGCTAGAAAGCGTCATAAATTTTTGACAAAAAACATTGCTATAATTTCCATCCGTGGTCCGTCAAATGAATATTGAGATGGGGCACAAGAAATTCTTGCCAACTTTTTTCTTGTCAAAATAGAACGCAAACAATGCATCTATACACATGAAAACATCTCAGTTTATTCTTAATTTCTCCCACAAAATTCGACGTTTTAAAATGTATTAGCCTTATCCTCAGACTAAATAAAAAGAAAAGACGGCGTGCCGCGAACAACAAAAGTGAGGCCACACAAAACCGTGCTCTTGCAAGTAAACATATACGCTCACGCACATCTACACTAAAACCATGCTCATCGCTCTTATACGTCACGAGTCTTAAAATAGAGTTATACCTTCCTATGGTAGTGAAAACTTGTAAAAACAGTAGCAAATCACATAAAAAGTCTCACGGAATCACTTTTAATTTGTAAGTACTTCAAATAACATCGTTTCTTAATTATTTTACTATGAATTTCAGGTTACTTGGAACACAAAACCTCACACACAAAAAGATGGCTTCACTTTTGTTGTTCGCGGCGCGCCGTCTTTTCTTTTTTTTAGTCTGAAGCCTTATCCTACAAATGCCTAAATATCTAACTCTACCTGCTAGTAACCTCCTCTTAACTAACGCATATGTTACCGAAACTATGTATGAAAAATACTGAAGAATTGATAAACCTACTTTAATAAAGTCGGTTAAATTAATAAATAATGTAATATCTAATATGGAATTGACAATTTTAAAAGTTTAAGTAAGTCGTTTGCCTTGTTCCAATTTACAATTAACAAACGAAAATCGTCATACATTATTTTATAGAACATAATATCGCTATGAACGATTTGTAGTCTGTTAGTAGAACATTTGAACCAAATAGACGTTAAACCTTGTGATCCAAAACTTTTTTGATTACATTTAAGGTGTTGAGAACATTAATTTCTTTTGAAGGTAATTCAGAATTCATTCATTCAGAAATTAATTAGTTTTCTTCGTAATCGGTTAAAAAAGAATATCCTTCGTGGAAGACATTAAATGTTATCCTTCACCATTATGAGCATTAGGTACATACCAATAATAAAAATAATCGAATAATTAAGTATTAATGTCGATCTCGTTCTTCATTTTTATAAATTAATCTTTAGATCACAAATTTGACACAAATATTAAAAATTTTCGGAAGACGTTTTTTGTGCAAACAAACTATCAAAATTCTGATTTCTTTATTTGTCATACCAATTAAAAATATTAGGAATAAATGAATGCACACAGTTTTAAAAAAAGATTTCAATGAAAGAACAAAAGAACAAGAAAGTTTGTCAGCTAAAGTGACATAACGACAGAAATATCATACGAATATTAGTGACACAGACGATTCTACAAAACTAACCGATTATCGTTTTCTAAAGCCGATTTGTGAATATTCCCTTCTAAGTTATGTCATATCAATTTAAAATTAATATTCTTTTTTAAATAGAGGGATTCAAACAACACGATTGAATACCAGCTAGTCCGAAAATGGTTACCTACATGAAAATATCTATTACTTAACTTTATCAACTCACCCATACATTCATACCAAAACTTACCCGTTGAATAGGCCACTCAATCACAGACCTTAGGCTTCACACACACGCCGCTGAACCGCGCGATTTCCCTTCGATAATACATACCTAAATATCCGATATTCCAAAACGGATATCGTAATAAATCTTGATGGACAGTTCACTTAGCGCCATCTGGCTCCAAAGTTTGGGGACTAGATGGCTGATAGAATACTTATAATTTGTGGTAAATACATAACACGCAGAAAAAATAAGAAAATGAGCGATTTCTTATTGTTTCTCGCTTATATCCGTGTATCACGGAGAGACAAGCGAGATAGCAATTCTTTTTTCAAATTTATTTTCAATTTCGTAGTCTTGAAAATCATTTGGTGACTTTAAAATAAAAAATAAATACATTTTGAAATCACCAAATGACTTTTAAGAATACGAAATTGGAAAAAAACATGGAAATGGATCATTTTGATGATTTTAAAAAATAAAGAGCAATAATATCCACGTTTAAAGTTTTTCCCGTTCATCCTATGTAGCGCGAACTATACTGTGAAACCGCGAGAGTTTTTTTCGTGTGTGTAATGCAAGTAGCATTCCATTCGTATGTGATGCAACCTTACTCCATCGTAATAGGAACTAAATCCGCGTGACAGGCTTGTGGTTCTGTAAATGCATGTCGACGATGACGTCATCAGAGGCGAGGGACTTCTTCCCAGGGGTTATGATGCCTATGTCCCCTTCGGTGGGAGTAAGGCCGGTGGCTGTTGATTCCTGAAAAGAAATTGAAAACTTTTGGAATATTTTTATGTCGGGTTTTAACTCAAAAAAAGTTTATTTCTGTAACTTAGACAACAATCAAAGCTTAGTATCTCCTTTTAAACTAAAAATGTGCTTGTGTTAGAAAGATATTGGTTTTAAAATTCACTACCTATTATAGTTATTACGTTATATAAACTAGTATATTCGTTTATTACGTTTTAGTTAACAGAACTCGCTTCGCTCTTTACTTTGCAATATGGCAACCTCTACTGCCTATGTTTTCCCTCTGTGCTGTGAGTTGATAGGGTTTGCTTTGCTAGTAAGTTAGCCAGGCTAATTTGCTTATACTTTAGTTTTTTTGGTTGTATTTCTAAATTTGAACTTATAATAACTTTCACATGCAGTAGATTGTTTGAGCTCGCTTCTCTCGCCAAATAATTCATTCAATAATTTTCAACTTCATGCCATAATAACGACATCCTCACAGATTTTCGGATCTACAATATACGAGTAAGTAAAATATTCTTTGGTAAGACGTTACCGTGACAGAATCGCAGGCCATAAGCTCGTTTTTGGACAAGTGTTCCACAACCGCGGCCGCGTAGCAGTCACCCAACATATTGTTTGTTGTTCGTATCCGATCCCTGGAAATAAAAACCCATAGAAGATGACGGCTGACAGAAGAAAATCAGTCCATCAGTTCATCAGTCCATCAGTCTATCAGTCCATTAGTCTATCAGTTCCTAGTCCATCAGTCTATCAGTCCATCCGTATATCAGTCCATCAGTCCTTCAAGGCCCTCAGTCAACTCACACAAGCCAGTCGACAGCGAAGAGAAGAGAGACGTCGTGCACCGGAGCATCGACCGCAGCCAACACCACCAACAGTAACACCATCGCTGCTGACGGCACCGACGCGGAGGAGACTGACGCCGCTGTTGATGTTAGACTGAAAATATATTAAAGATTAGTAATCACTGCTTTATGAAAACGGGAAATATTATTAGAATTAGCTTAGGAACTAAGAAAAATGGTAAATACAATAAATGAGCATGGCGCATAATGAGTAAATGGAATTGGGTATTAAGATTAACAGGTAAAATCTATAAATTATAAGGGACTGTCATGCGGAGAGATAAATCTGATGTGACAAAATTTTGGATACTAGATATGAATTTGGACGGATTCAAGGGTAAACTGAAGAAGGATGGATTACGAGAAAGATAACAATGAGTAAGAAAGGAGTACAGAAGAAAAACACTATTGTGCCAACCCCACATAAGTGAAAGCCAAGAGTTGATGACTCACAATATAGTGGCCAGATTAACGAATCCCAGGTGCATCTGGCAGATGAAGGCGCTAGCCACAGCCACAGACAAAGCGGTGCCGTTCATATTGATGTTGCATCCGATAGGGAGGACGAAGTGGGTGATGCGAGGATCCACAAACAAAAAGGAATGTGACATGTGGATAAAGGACAAGTTTTAATGAGAAAGCGACGATTGAGAATTGAACAAATGGGTATCTGTCATACGAAAACTCACAATATAGTGGTCAGTTGAGCGAATCCCAGGTGCATATTGTTCATCTGGCAGACGAAGACGCTGGCCACTGCAACGAACAGCGCAGTACCGTCCATGTTGATGTTACAGCCGATAGGGAGCACGAAGCGAGTGATGCGAGGATCCACTCGGAGAGGACCTTCCATCGCGCGGAAGGTTACTGGTAATGCTGCTGCCCTGAAATTTATAAATTGGGTTTTTAGGATTCCGTACCCGAAGGATGTCAACAGGACCCTAGTACTAAGCTTCCGCTGTCTGTCCGTTGGTGCGTCTGTTTGTCCGTCTGTCAGCGAGCTCTATCTCATGAACCGTAATAGGTAGAGTTGAATTTTTCACAGAATGCGTATTTCTATTGCCGCTATAACAACAAAATAATGAATATAAAATAAAATACCCTTACAAGGAATATTTTCGATCATCGAAGCTACCCATTTAAATATTAAAAAATCTTTTCTTAGCGCCCATAAAGAACTGTGCGAAGTTTCACGCTCTAGTCATTTAGATTAGGCTGCCTGGCTAAACTGTCCAAACAGTTGGTTGTTCGCCAAAATTGCTTTATTCAACTAAGTCACCATTTTGAAACTTCTTAAAAAGTCTATCTGAATTAACGTCTGTTCCTAAAGTTTCTGGTGACTTTGAACTATGACAGATTAAAGCAAAGCTGACACAAGCATAATTTGACATCCGACTAGAAGAAGAAAATTTATTGGGAAGAAGAGAACATGCTGTGCGGACACCACAGAGAGTAGCATAAGGGCAAGATAATGATGATGAAGATCCGACTGCTAGAAACTTTTTTGTTCAATACCTAGTTATGATGAGAAGGAAAACAGTTCCAGCTGCAAAAGGCTGTAGAATTAAACACTTACGTAGAAGCAGTAGCGCTCGCAGTGAGCATCGCATGCGACAGTCCCCAATAGAACTTGTAAGGGTTCTTTCGGAGAAAGACGAAGTAGATGAGCTGCATCACGATGAGCTGGTACAGGAACACGCCGATTGTAACCGTGGTGATGAACCACGCCAGTTGGGACATCACTTGCGCTGGAACGAAAGATTTCCAGGTGTTGAGGGTACCATGGTACTCCCCACGACACGATCAGGGCTTTGTACATACATACATATATCACGCCTTTATCCCCAATGGGTTGGGCAGAGCCACAAGCAAACATAAGAAAACTTGCGGCCACTTCTGATTCAGTCCTAAGATGGATATGGTGAACTATGGTGACAGGTGATCAGCCCATCGCCCTTAAAGGTGGTCCATCATGTTGGAGAGGTTACTATCCCTTAGTAGACTTATACTCCCAGTCCAGCAGATAAGTTAATGTTATTTAATTCAGTCACAATGATCGTGCTGATGAACCATGCGTATAAGGACATCAGTTAGGCTGGAAGGTTTTTTTTAAATCTTATATCCGCAATCATTTGCATGGAAAGATAACAAAGGTCAAAAGCCTATTTGTTATTCAAGGTCTCTTAAACTGTCTCAAAGTTTCAGCAACATGATTACGCAATGATTTGTAAACGGGGTGGGTAGGTTATTTCACCATGCGTCACCATGAGTCATAGAGGTTGTGGTCAAACCATTAGAACCACCATACTTAAGTAACAATTTGATGGATTAGATATAATCGTGTTTGTGTTTTGTCTTAAACTTAACTTGAAGATCCTTAAAATATTTCTGTCCCTTTGCATGTAGGTATATTTTAAGTTTCATCTAAATCGGTTCAGCGTTTAGTAAGCAGTTGAGTCCATTTATCATGTTAGTAAAACATGACTTGGATAGACGGGACGATAACCGATGGGCCAAAGCTGAAACCAAATCGTGGCAATGAGATTTGGTCTCAAGGCACCTGTTAGTGGATCTGGCTAGCACCTCCAGGAGTGGTGGTGATAGAGGAAGGATAGAGAATACTTTAAACCAGCAGTGGGTGTTACCATAGTGAGATGGTGAGCTCAAGTCCACTAACCTACATTCTTAACACCAAGTATCTTCCCCGCGATGACGCTGCTGACTCCAACCGGCGTGAACCACATGACGCCCGTCACCATCTTCATGATGACCTCGAAGATGGCCTGGAAGAAGTCGATGACCACCTGCCCCTTGGCTCCCAAGGTGCCGAGAAGACTGCCGAAAACCAGGCAGAAGAAGACCAAGCCTAGAGTGTTGGTGCCGGACCTGGAAAATGATAATATTTTTACTGTATTACTTGATCCATCATGTTAGAGAGAATATTATTAGTCAACTTTTACGAAAAGCTCGGGAAGAGAAGCAGATGGACGCATTCTGTTTTTTCTTTACTCCCAGTCCAGCAAAAACGTAAATATATAAAATCGATTGCTACTTCCACATATCCGCGACTGCCTGTAGTGCTCTTATTTCTTCTAATCTACCCTGAAACTGTAGACTGCATATGATGCGGATCAGAAATAGTGCGCTACCACGTACGAAATGTGCATAAACGAAACGTTATGAATTTAAATGCCTTTGATAAGAGTACCATCAGAGGATTAAAGGAAAAGATGACGTCCAAGAACACGATGAGATGACATATTCAACAAAGCTATTTTAACAGACTGGATGAGACAGAGAGCTTTGGAGAGACATGGGGAAGGCCTTCGCCAGATAGGAAACTTTTACATAAAAACCCTCTAAATGCATGACATTTAGAACTGAATTTAAAGTGTAATATGAAGAAAAAAGGCTAATCTTTTTTTTAATCTGATTAAACCGCAATGTTTCGAACTTACTTCAATAAAGCTCGTGCAGCACTTAACACAATGATGAACATGCCACAATTTATTTTAATTAGAAGCATTTAAGGCCAATAAAAGGCACTTTGACAGGGTATGTATTGCAACAGGGCGATTTATTCTACATCTATATTGAGGTTGTTAGAACTGCCAACAACTTTGGCCACGTTGAGTTTTATTTCACAAAAAGTTTATCTTGTGGTTAATGATATTTATTTCTCAAAGAACAAAGTTACGTATTTGATTTTTTATTTTCCCGCTGGTTTCTCTTGGAGTCGGATTTCGGGAATTCGTTTTTTATACCCTTAGATAATACATTTTATCACGCCCGTATCTCTAATGTGGTGGGTAGAGCCATAAGTAATCATAAGAAAAATTGCAGCTACCCCTGATTCTTTTACAATATGTTCGGGAAGAGAAGCAGCTGGATGTATTCTATGTTTTTTCTTTACTCCCAGTCCAGCAGAGAAGTAATCCTCACATCATAAGAGGAACATACCCTCCAAGTTTCAAGCTTCCAAGACAAATAGTTCAGGCTGTGCGTTTATTGCCAGCGAGTCAGTCAGTCAGAATCATAAGAGTTTTATAATTATATTTAGATAACTCGTGTTTTCTGCATCTTGAAAGCCTAAAGAAGGTTATAAAGTTGAGTTAGTTGAGGTTATAAATATAGTAAGAAAAAACCGGTCAAATGTTTTCTTATTCATTTTGTAGTTTTCTTATAACCAATGATTTGATTTGGCGGAATTTCAATATCTTATAAAAAAAATCTCAAAAAGCGTGAGATAAAAATAAAGTAAACAAAGTTACAATTCAAATAACAACTTAATAAAAATAGATCTTAAGTTCAACTGGATCAAGTGAGTGTGTGAATTTCATTGTGAAGTCTTATTTATGTCTGTTAATAATTGCGGTCGCAGTCAACATCACGAGCTTTTATTGGTTTGAATTGTCGCAAATGGTGAAGTGATTGCTTTGTGTTGAGTTTGTAGTCTTCTCGCTTGCGAGGCGGGCAAGTAACCGGCTGATACTCAAAAGGTGCGTGTTCGATTCTTATTACTTGCGGAAGAAATGTTTTCATGTTTTGCAAATACTTCTTGAGAGTCTAGGTACATTTTTAAGTACATTTCTGATTCCCACGATACAGGAAACCCAACCGTGTGCTCAGAGCTATTATGAAGGTTTCGTATATGTTGTGCTCAATACTATTTATATTAGAATAAATAAATAAATATTTATGGACATTATCACACAGCACCATCTAGCCCCAAACTAAGCAAAGCTTGTATTATGGGAACCAGATGGCTGATTGAATACTTATAATACTTTATTTTGTAAATACATACTTATAATACATAATACTACAACACCCAGAACCGGAAGAAATATTTTCAGAACATACAATCATTTATCCCGTAGCGGGAATCGAACCCGCGCCTCTTGCGTCTCTGCCGAGCACTCGCCCGCCACGCCACCGAGGTCGTCCGTAATGAATCTTAAAAAGGATGTTTTCAACTTACCGATAAGATACCACTCGAACCAGAGTTATGGTGCCATTTTCACTGTTGTTCTTCCCGAATACGCTGGTTGGCTCGGCGTAGACCGTGTGCGCCTGCTGGAACGCAGCCTGGACCAGGTTATCGGGGAAGATGTTCCTGAAATAAACCTTTTGTTTCATCTTCCTGTCCTTATCCCAATCTATGTGGGGTCGGCACAGCACGATCCTTGGATCATCCTGTAAGAGCTTTGGCTAAGGTGTTTTATGACCGGCCGCCTACCCGACGTCAACCCTCCTTGGGATTTCTTGCTTATTGTATCTCATCATGATGGAGGATACTATCCCTAAGTCGACTTTTACGACATGCTCGGGGAGAGAAGCAGCTGGACGCATTCTATGTTTTTCTTTACTCCCAGTCCAGCAGAAAAGTAAATAAATAAACCTTCTGTTTATCGAAACTAATTGCTATCATGGCTCAACAGATCAGTATTGCCATTCAGTCAATGCGCTTGCAGCGTCTGATGAGTTGGATCAAGTGAGTTATCTATAAACCATTGCAACGGCCTTAATCTTAAGGCCGTTGCAATGTCTTTTGTAAATTTTATTTGTATTAGTTGTAAGTATATTTATGTTCAAAAACTTTTTTAGTATCATTAATATTTATACTCACAATTTTCCGTTTCTTTTCCCACTTTATTTGGGATCGACAAAGTATATATTATAAAAGCTAAAGCTTTTTTGTTGCCAATGAACTCTTGAAACGGTTTGGATTTCACCGGAACTGATTTGGATATTTATGGTGAAAAATTGTAGACCGGTCTGGTAGTATATTATTACTTGTAGTAATAGAGTATAGTAAATAATATTAACTTCGACTTTGCAGGATCACTGTAGTTGAGAATGTGAAACTCCATTTATACCAAATAATTTTAAATAAATAAAAATAACATGCAACAGTCATTTTACATAGCTGAGGCTGAGCAAGAGAAAGCTGAGAAACATATTGTTTAATAAATGTTATTATACAATAAATGAATTTATGACTGATAATTCTTTTGACATCTGCTAATAATATAGGTACTTAATTCTTCATTGTTGACTTTGTAATTTATGACATTTGTATTAATTTTTATTTTTTGTGTTTGTTGTTTTTATTTTATTTTATTTTATTTTATTTTTATTTAGCATTTTTTTTTTATTTTTTTGACATTATTACAATTATTATAATTTTAATTTTGTAAAATATAATTAATCATTGCACGCCCCATAAAGGGCAAATTACATTGAATCTCGATTATCTGTGACATCTTTTTGACATGTAATTATGCAATAAATATACTTTGACTTTGACTTTGACTTTGTACATAGTCCTGACCCCACATTAGGATTCCCTGCATCGTAGGTATCACAGAATCTACGAGTAGGTACAATGGTACCACAACACCCAGTCCCGAAAGAAATATTTGCAGAACTTGCAAACATTTCTTTCACAGCTGGAATCGAGACCCCCACGCCACCGAGGCCGTTAAAAAACCTTGACCAAAAAAATAAATTTAAACGTTTTTCGTTAGTTTAAGAGCTTTGCATTTCACTGATTCATAATGTTCGGTTCAATAGGCTTGTAATTCCGCTTGATAGATCAAAGGTTGCAAACGATTTGCACATCAAAAGATCGATTATCTTTTGATGTGCAAATCGATTGAATTATGGGAATCGATGACACAGTAACTCTTTAATTTATTTATCAAAATCAAAATTAAAAAAGGAGATTCAAAATATTGGTCAGTACTCAGCGTGTGCTGCAGTGGTAAAAACCAAAAAATAGGAACAAATGTTTTTTATTCAATGGAATCACCAGGTGAACCCTTCGTGTTAAATCTACGTTAGCGGAGATGTTTTAAAGCAGGCCCGGTCTATGTACACCAGAAAAAATCAGTGAATTAAAAAAAAATACTTGTAACTGTAATGTGAAGCATGATCAAATTTAATTAAGAAAAATGTTGAAATGCAGACTTTTTACAATGGTAACATTTTCCTGGCTTTAGCTGTAATTCTGCCATTGTCACTATGTATTATGACAGCTTCATTACGAACATTTTGATTCTACGAGATCGAAAAGCAGTCATTTCACCTACTGGTCAAAATCAAAAGCTGTCAAAACATTTTACTCAATACTGCCCTGCCATATTGTTTTATGTTTTGTGTTGTCTTCCGTGAGAAAGATTAATATTAATTATAGGAAAATACTAAAAACATTACAATGAGAAAAAGTTTAACATTTATATTGTATGATTATACACGTGTACACCGACCAGGCCTAGGTTTCATACATTTGTGAACTATCTCCTTTACTCCTGGACGTAACGCGACCGCTTAGTTACTTTGACTCTTTAAATTGTGTCACTAGATCTTTCGAACCAGTGAGATGAAAGAATTGAGGTACGGCTTGAATTGAGGACGAATTGAGAATTGAGGCTCAAAAGGCTCCTTTCCTTAACCTTAGTAAATTATGTGAATGTGAAGACTAAGTTACCACATGTAGTAGTTAAACTAGTGCATCAGAATTCTAGTCTAACTGCGCCCAGGCCTTGAAAATGACGTAGATTATTTTGAAGTCTAGGCTTTAGAATCTAATTCTTGAATTACTGCAAACTCAAGGTCAATATCGACGCAGGCAGATTAGTGGATGATCAGCATTACTGCGTCTCCAAGGACACGTTAAATATGAGTGCTGTGTTCGTTCAGTGATTGTCGCTATGCACGCTATGAGCCTTGATAAAGGGCAAAGGTTTTACGAGGTTCATAAACATTTGTGAACATTTTTGCCTGTTTTATTGTGTAATATTTCTAGTCGTGTTTTGATTCACTTTTAATATAGACATAGAAGCTTTCAGAATACAATGAATAACACAAACAATCTCAATCGGTTCATTAGTTACCGCTCTATGGAATCACAAATTGTTCAAACATACCTACATACATTATTATCACGCCCGTATCCCTAAAGAGGTAGGCAGAGAGAAGCAGCTGGACGCATTCTATATTTCTTCTTTACCCCTAATCCAGCAGAGAAGTAATTATTATTCAAACATTGTCAAAAAAAATGATTTTATAATTATTCATCATCAGAAGTCCAATGCTGGACATCTTCTTCTTTTAGGACAAACGATTTTGAGCTGCCACAACCCACCGACAATTTACAATGGTCAACGGTCCATTGGGTGGAGGGCCGCCCTTTCCTTCTCGGTTGGTCGGTGTTCAAGAACCTTTGCTACCAGACGGTTATCTGCTCTTCGAGCTATATGACCGATTGTCCCTTCAACAAGCTTATTCTGGAATATTGAAGTAAATTTATGTATTTGTGTAAAAATTTACTCACCGTCCAATATCCAGTAGACTATCAAGTATACTATGACTGCTGTTCTCCACTGGCTCTCCATAATTCTCCTTAATATCAATCTGCCCTGGATGTATCAGAACTGCTAGTAGAATCCCCAAGAAGGCATTGAACATTGACGTCAGAATAAAGTACAGGAGTGTTCTTATTGCGATTTTCCCACTCATTTTTGCATTGAGACTGGCAGAACCTGCTATGAGGCTGGCTATGATGAGAGGGAGGATCATGAGCTTGAGGACCCTCATGAAAAGTTCGCCAGGGTAGGAGATTATCACCAGAGCGTCGGGGCCTAGCTGGTATGGGCGGAGACCGAATCCTGAAAGAAATAACAGTAGTTAAGAGACTTTTTTGCATCAAAAGAGACTTTTTTGCATCAAAAGCGACTTTTTTGCATCAAACGCTTGATAGATCATAGAAATAAGATAATTATTTTAATTATAAGAAATAATTGATTTCATTCATTGATAACTCAAAAAGACTATTCATTCATGGATATGACACATACTGTCATGTCACACACCTGTTACTAGGTGCAGGTATTTAAGTATGTAATACTGGAAGTATATTTGTTTTTTAATCTGTTATAATTATAACATTTACATAATATCTTTGTCCAGCCTCCGGTTTATCTTATCTTATCATATTTTATGCATTATAGTGTTCAGTTGTTGTCATACTAACTGAATTATGTAGAAAATATTTGACTTGTAAATTATTGCAGTAAAGATAAAATACTTTCTTATTCTTATCATTAGGTAAGGAACATTTTGTTTGATGTTTAAAAATAACTTAAACCATACTAGTGTTAGTTCAGTTATTACTTTAATTATATACATACATAATTATCACGCCTATATCCCTAATGGGGTAGGCAGAGCCTGATTTAAAGTCCCAAGATGGATATGGTGAACCATGGTGACAGGTAATCAGCCCATCGCCCATATAGCAGATGGTCTATCATGTTGGAGAGGATACTATCCCTTAGTAGACTTTTACCGTATGTCCAGCAGAGAAGTTTAATTATATATTCAGATAAATTCGGTTTTCATACAAAGCACGAAATATACAATACAGTATGACTTTATTGCAAATACATACCTACACGAAAAGAAATACAGAAAAAAAGACAACATAGGCACTTAGAAAAATATACATGCATACTTAATACAATGGGCGGCCTTATCGCTAAAAGCGATCTCTTCCAGGTCGGAAGTACGCCGAGGCACAAAATATTTGTGGCACTACTGTACCTACATCTTAATTACTTCGCCGAACCTTAATTGAAATATCTCAATTACTTTGTTTACATTTTCGTAAGGCGAGCTAGTTCAAAATAAAACATCGAGTGCTTGATATCTTTATATCATCAAAGCAAATGGAATGAATGAATAGTAAATTTCGAGGATTTAACATACACCTTACCATTAATGGTTTAAAAATGCGGATAATAAAATTAATTTTAAAAGCTGATTACCTACAGAGTTTTCAAACGACGTTTTGGCGAGAGCTTTTCGGTCTACCACAGTCTCTATCACAGCTTTTTATTTGATAGCAAATAAAAATCATGAAAGAGAAGTTCTAAACTTACCGATACCAATTCCAGTGAGCACCCCGGCCAGGGTAACCACCAGCATAGTATTGTCCACAAAGCATTTCTTCAGGCCTGTCGGCTCCACCGGCGCTGAACGATCCTCAGTCGTCTTCGGCCCCCTATCTGCCGGGCCCATCTTCGCGAATAGATACTCTGAAAACCGTTCACTCTTCTCCATTACAATTTGCAAAGCCTGGAGCCCTGAGCCGGTCTGCTCTAACCGAAAACAGGTCCGTTCAACTCCAACCAACGGCACCGAGTGAGGAATTCGGTTTAATTGTTACTCATTGAATTGATTGTTAATAGTCTACTTTGTCATCTTTCATGTGTTCATTTTGTGAGCTCAGCTCTTTGCAATTGCGCTCTTTTGCTGCACTTTGCATAGTATTACTAACCTACAGGTTTAAAGCCTGTGTACTATTCAGCTGTTTGGGTATTGACCTCGGCTGAACACACAATATGCAAACACATTGCTGGTTTTCTACGAGCTCGAATATATTGGACTGAGTAAAAGCGGCAATGGACTGGGTGTTTATTAGAATACTAGGGTGAAGTTGTGGTGGGTTAGGGAAGCCATGTTGGTTGCGCGCGCATTTATCGATTACTCTCCATTCACTTAGTTATACGTATTAAATACCTATAAATAGTTTATTAAATTGTGGGCATTATGACCTGCTAAGCTAAGGCATTGCATCTACTTTCCTTTAATTTTAATACCGCAATAGTAAAGAACAATAAATAATACCTAAATGTGCCTATCTATGCGTACACATATGAACTAAAAAAACTTATAAAAGTAAGAAAGTTGATATATTGTCCATGATGTTATACATATTTTTGAACTAGGCTAGACTAAACTCACTGCTCTAATAAGGCCATCGTATATTGTTATTACTATTTAACTACCTACAATAAATTGACGTAAGTTCGGTTATACATAATAAACGATTATGTAATATTTTTGCAAAAAATCTAGGGGTTGAGGTAAGAGTCATTCCATACCTCATGGCAATACCGCAGTAATCAGTCATATCGATGAGGCTCTCCGCCCACTATACCTTTCAAAACCGGTTCCCGCTTTGACGGAATAGAATAGAATTTTATTGGCAAGGATAGCATATTAACAAATCAGTGTGCTCAATTTGACGGTTAATATAATTTTAATTTCATCATTTTTCTGCCTTTTTCTCACTTCATAAATGGGGTCGTCACAATATAGTATTCTTCTTCCACTTTTCCATTTTCCAATGAATAATGATGGACTACGTTAATTACCAAAGTAACGTTAGCGTCGAAAAGAGTCATACATTTTTTGTCAGATTTTGCCATGATTATAATGATCCATAGTCCGTTAGCATATTATTGGAGCCGAGCATAACAACTCAATTAGTATTGGTTTAGAAAACTTCAAATCAAAATAGTAGGATAGGTTAGTGTAAGAAGAAAACTTGCAGCCACTTCTGATTTAAAGTCCCGAGATGGATAATGGTGAACCATGGTGACAGGTGATCAGCCCATCGCCCATATAGATGGTCCATCATAATTGAAGAGGTCTATCCCTTAGTCGACTTTTACGACATGCTTGGAAAGAGAAGCAGCTGGACGCATTCTGTTTTTTATTTACTTCCAGTCCAGCAGACAAGTAATCCAATCCATTATGAGGTTAAATTAACCGTCTTAAACCACTTGACAAGTTCAGACCTTAACCTTTCTTCAAACCGCGGTTAAAAATAACCGGTGCCATGGCGTGCCAGGTCTATTTCCGGTACCGGTCTACTTTCTTTCAGCCGCCAGCAGTTCTGGCAGGGCAAAACTCTAAATCAGTACTTTATTCCTTGAAATCACTAGAATAATTTAGATCTGTTGAATTTTCGCCTGTTCATAAGTGGAACATGATTATATTTTTGAAAAATTATCCCTTGAACGGACGAATGATCATTCCTTACCTTAGCAACATTGTTATCTGTCGAAAAGAACCATACATTAAAATTTGTTAACAGAAAACAACGTTACTTTGGTTAATGAACGATCTGTTATACATACGAAGAATATTAGAACCGGGCAATAAGAACGACCTGTCGCAAACGTTAGCGACAGCTTTACAAAATCTCGATGCAACCAATTCTTCATTCACGCTTCATATTTCTAATTAATACTTGTTGAACATGAAATAAATAGAATAAAATCAATATTTTTCGCTATAATTTATTACACTCAAATGTCACCATGTCATGTGGGCTTACTGCCAAATTTCAAAGAATTTATGCAATACTTCCATCTTGTTCCTCTCGTGATTTGTCTTATAGGGATATAAATAATAATCACGTGTTTTATTTAATTAGCAGCCAACTATAGACAGTACAATAAACAGCGAGATTTGACCCCTGTTGTAGACAATCCGACTGAGAGTAAATTTTTAATCGACTTCAAAAAGGAGGTAATCTCAATTCGAGTTCGTATGAGCTAGTGGCCAACTCTTGTGACTGAGTTTTTAGGCTTCCGTCGTGGCCACAGGGGACATGACCCCCCCCCCCCCCCCCCCCCCCACCAAATCCTACACGTCATATCTATCATCTTAAAGAGCTTCTAGATGGCTTTACGAGAGCTGCACTGATTCTTTTGATAAATATCATTGGTTGGATCTCTCACATACAGACCGCGGTCTGCACTGCAAGTATCTACTGCGTGTTATGACTCCCCCCCCCCCAAATATCAGGCTGTACCGCGCCTGGATACTCCAAAGTGTCTGAATGTGTTCCACCATTACTTACTAAAGCTCAAGATTATGGAACTCAAATGGAGCTGGGCAAGACATTTTGCGAGGCGCGGTGATGACCGGTGGAATAAGGTGATGACTGAATGGTGGCCGAGACATGGCTATAGAAATAAATAAATATTTATGGGCATTTCACACAGCGCCATCTAGCCTCAAACTAAGCAAAGCTTGTACTATGGGAACCATTTGGCTGATAGAATAGAATACTTAAATACTTTTTTTTGTAAATGCATACTTATAATACATAGTATTGAAACACCCAGACCCGGAAGAAATATTTGCAGAACATGCAAGCAGTTCTCCCACAGCGGGAATCGAACCCGCGCCTCCTGCGTCTCAGCCGAGCACTCGCCCGCCAAGCCACCGAGGTTGTCAAATGTAGGACGAGATGCGAGATGGCAGAAGATATAATATCATGGGTGGTAGATGGATGAGGCTAGCACATGACCATTTTGGACGGCACAAGCAAAGTGAGGCTTATGCCAAGCAGTTAGCAAAAACGGGTGAAATATTTTCTGTCATTTCTCCATCAGAAACAGTTCTTTCAAATTCAAATAAAATCATTTCTTT
Source organism: Scotopteryx bipunctaria (assembly GCA_949320045.1). Taxonomy (NCBI): domain Eukaryota; kingdom Metazoa; phylum Arthropoda; class Insecta; order Lepidoptera; family Geometridae; genus Scotopteryx; species Scotopteryx bipunctaria. The sequence goes on along the minus strand of OX439450.1, from coordinate 1,505,095 downwards.
CTTCTTTCTTTCTTTCTTTCTTTTTTCTTATTCACTAGAATACGAACCTTCGAGAATTTTTGATTTTTCTTCCACTTCTTTAGTGCTTATGGCCATGGTAATCTTGGAACTTATATGCAAAACTAGTAACACCCCTTGACGTTGTTATGTAATAGATGTGGAATTTCGGAAATTCTTCTCAGTCAATCAGTTTACGTAAGCGTTTTATGTATTTAGATTTTGTACTTATAGAAACACCGACTAAAACTATGGTTTGTCTATAAGTAAAGAGTGTTTATCTATAGCCAATTTCAATTTGAATAGTTATTTATTTAATAAGACCAACAAGATCTCTTCTAAATGTCACACATTCCTCGCGACCAAACCAAATAAAAAAAATACTATAGTGATCACTTTAAAACGACTCTTCATCGGCTAGGTGACACCTCGTTTGTTCCTCGCGAATTCAGACAAAAAAACTCTCTTTGTTCATTATCAAAGTAAATACATACAATGTTTAAAGTGACTTTAGAAATAGCGACAAGAGGTAAGACCTATTTTTATTTAAATTTTACGTTATCATCCGTAGACAAACATTAAATTTGAATACATTCTCCTTACCTACTTTTATCACTAAGTAGATATACCTACTAGCTAAGCAAAATTTTAGTTAAAGAATTTAACTCGCTAAAGTAAGTAGTTCTATATACAAGTATACAAACTTACCCTTTAAATGCTTAATTTTGGCAGTTGTTTCAGACCACACAATGAAACTAAAATTATTTTCACAATCACAAATCAATGACCACAAAATAATCAACTAACGAGGTAGAATCAAAACACTGAACAAAACATAGCGAAGAACGCTTTACTCATAAAAATTTTAAACTGTTTGAATTTAGAATCTGATTTTGAGCGCCAATTTATTTACAGGACGTTAACTTTTTTTCTTTTCAGCCAGTCGGTATTTTTTGTTCTATTTTTGAATTTTGTTTATTTTTCTTGGAAATTTTAACCACTCCATTGAATGATTTTGTTTTTCTTAGCTAATTGAACAGTGTTTTCTTCCATTCGAACTTAGTTGGCAACTGCAATGCATAGCTAGAACATACCACAGAGGTTATTTTAATCGACTTGCCATCACACAAATGGACTTTTACTGAAGAGACAGCGGCTATTGTTTTGATTTATGAAAGTAGGTAGGAATGCAGTTTTTCAATATATTATTTTATTTAAAAGATCAATAAATTTAGTAGATACCTTCTTATAGTAGGTAAAGGTACATTATCTTAGTATACAAACCTATTAGATTTCAATTCTATTTACAAACGCTTGAATGTCAAGTAGTAGAGAAATAAAATGTACTTAAGTAAAATGAGGTAATCTAAATAATTTTATTTACGAGGAACAAACATTATTTCATTAGATTTTAGTTTATAAAAAAAATTTAATACGGTAAGTCTGCACTAAGATCCTTTGAAACCACAAATTATGTTTAGCGCCATCTATTGAATGTTACTGGAACCATATTTAATTTTGTACCAAGACAGCCTAAGTAGTAGAGCTTCGCAATGAGCGAACTTATCTAGCAATTAGTACTGCGGCTTAAAGAAAGATGGGGGGTTACTTAAAGATTTTTTCAGTCTAAAAAGTTACTTTCTTTCTTTCTTTATTTTTGCTCTAAGTATATAATATTACCTAGTCGACTTTTACGACATGCTCGGGGAGAGAAGCAGATAGACGCATTCTATGTTTTTTCTTCACTCCAGTCCTTTTGCAGAGAAGTGCATAAATAGTTTCGTACCTTAATTCCTCAATGAACACTGATGACCACTAAACATAACTTTTAACATATTAAATTCTAAACACAACACGGTTGATATAAATACAACATAAACAAAGGATAAACATTCTCCGATCCACATGAGTATCGAACTAGTGTATGAACTATCCATCTATTGCAAGCCGGGAGATTCTCAAACGCCGCAATATGGCAAAATTATTAGGCATTATGAAACTGTCAAAAATATTTTTTATTAAAATTAAAATTAGTGACGATCTGCGAAAGGCTGCTGGCAGAGACTGGATGCGTCAAGCCGAAGATAGGGTGCGATGGTGCTCTTTAGGGGAGGCTTATGTCCAGCAGTGGATTGTATAGGCTGGTGATGATGATGATGATGATGAGCATTCTAATTTTAAACGTGTAACAAAAACATGCGTTTGCGTATTAGCATACAATTGAATAATCGCTTGTGCGTAAAATTATTACACAAGCCAATAATACTACTAAGTACTAGGTACTAACCGTGTCACCAGTTCTTTCGAACCAGTGTGGTGAAAGATGATTGTCAAACACTTGATAATTTTTTTCGGTTCTACGACATCCCGTTTTCTTTACGATGTTTTCCTTCACAGTTTACGAGTACAGCGCACATAAATTTTTTGAACAGAAAAATTGGTGCACGACCGAGTTTGAAACCACGACGTTACTATCGGAAGGTTTCGCTACCACTAGACCACCAGTGTTCACAACACAAGTCAATAACATTTAAGCAGATGTGTACTTGTCAAGAGTATAATTATCTTTTAACAGCTTATAAGCATGCAACTAGACAACAACATTACATTAAAAGTCAAAGCCATGACTGAGGCCTTTTAGGCAGCCTAAAAATTCCGTCTTAAGAGTTGGCCACTAGCTCATACGAACTTACCTACTTATTAAAAGTTGACACAACATTGAGAATCACCCATCCAATCAATTCCCCCTGACACCGCTGAGTTGTGATAGAGACCCCATTGGCTACATGATTGAGCATGACACGCTTCCCTGATTTATAAACGTGTAATATTATATTACACCATAATATAGATAAAGACAAAAATAAACCGATCAAGTGGAAATCAAATTCGTAGACTAAGATCAATTGTTTTAATTTTTATTTGTCAAAAAATATGCGACTTCCTGTGACTTCAGTAAACTTTTAAAATGAGTTCTACAGAAAAGGACAAGGACAAGGACACAAAAGAGTTTGCTATCGTCATATTACTAATTCCAGTAGTTTTATATTTCAAAAAATAGAATAAAAATGATTATAATAAATGTAAACTAACATTGGGTGTCTTATGTATTTTATTAACAAAGCTGACAACACATCTATTCAAATTGAAACAAGACATTGTTATAGGATTCTATGATTGGTAAAGTATTGTTCTACACAGCACAGTTCAGTCCATTTTTCAGGCACGTCCCTACCATCCTTTCACCACACAGGAGGGTTATTCACGATGACCAAAGAAAACGAGCCACGTAACGAGCCAAATGTCATCGTGTCTCTAAACCGCAAACGAGGCACGCCATGGTGTGAAATCAAAAACTGTATTCTGCATGCCATAAGACTAGTTGTCTATGACCGTGTTTTTGGTTTTACGTGATTCGTTCAAAATCAAGCATCCGGTCATTGATTTTAATTTTTTGTTTACAATCTTCATCTCAAGTAAATAAATATTCAATTATAGAATTGCTAAACTCTTTCTAATAATAATTTCGTTATATTTTAAAGTTTAGAGCCCAAAAAATATATATAACGTAAAATGGTTAGTTACATCAAACCAACCACAACTTGTTTCCGAACGAATTGTCAATCAAAATATTGACTTTCATTGCATTGTTTGTTTTGAAAAAAACTTGGATATACATATTTTAACGGAGTGATAAAAATGGACGTTGTTCTTCGAAGACAACGTATATGCTGGATATGCTGGCGCCAGCAACGGCCACACATAAATAGGAGACTGTCAAGGGATTCTGCTGAGCTGGACCCTAAATTTGTGCTATTTTATAAGGTGGCCAAAGAGTGGTTTTGGTATTGTGCGGCGTTCTTGGAGGCAGGCTAGTTAATTCTGGGCCTCAGAGATGTTCTAGCATTACAACAGAAGTCAAAGTAAGTATTGTGTTAGCTAAACTTAATTTATTGAACCATAATAAAATGGTACCTAGGTTAGGTATTAGGTTAGACTGAAACCAGATGTTCTAGCATTACAACAGAAGTCAAAGTAAGTATTGTGTTAGCTAAACTTAATTTATTGAACCATAATAAAATGGTACCTAGGTTAGGTATTAGGTTAGACTAAAACCTACTATATTTACTGTATTTTTCCAGATACTTACAACCCTCAATTTCCTGATCACCAGTAGCTATCAAAAGCCAGTGGAAAACTTTTGGTTAGCACCTGCAAGCCTCTGCATAGAGTAAGCGGTGAATGCCTTTAATGATGCCAACCTACATCAAATTTCCTACCTCCGAACAAGAGAGGAATTCAATCAAACAAGGGTAATATTTTAATCAACTATTTATTTTAGTAGGTATTACATAATAGTATTTGTGAGAGCATCAGCGAACTAAAATAAATTAACTTTATTAGATTCTTTGAAAAAACTTTCACTTTCATTATATTAGTAGAATATAATCTTTATTTCCAAAAACATGAAAGTATGTACCTACCTATAAAAACAATAACAATGATTTCTGACTCGTTTCAGATTTGCAACAGAGGCTTAAAGGCATACCTACTCATGTGCTACATTAGGAGGGGCAGCTCATGACAATTATATTATGTTAAATAAATCAGAAATCATGAGATGTGTGTGTGTGTGTGTGTTAGTGTTAACGTATGGGTACATGGGGTTGTGTAGGTATAATAAGTAATAATAAATGCATTAAAACCATAAACACACAAAAATACTCACAGCACACATACCATGCATATCTCAAGTTTCACTCAATCCATGCAGCCATTTAGAAGTAAATTATGAGGCACAAGCATCGTCACATCTTCACATGTTAAGTTATGTTATTTTAAGTTACATGTGCATATTAAGAAGTTTAGTGTATATGTGTAAGCATGTGTGTGTGGGGTTGTGTTTTAGGTTGTTACATTTAAATTGTTATATTTCAGAGCTGCCCACGCACTATGCCAACACGTGGATAGGAAGCAATTGCTGTACGCAATACAGTCTCAGTACATGTCTGGTCCACTGCGCCAGGGCTTCTACGACATCCTCATTGCGATGCATCTCGAGTCGCACGCCACTACCATGTGAGTACACCAGCTTCGCTTGAACAGCATCTGGAAAAGAACAGGATTATGAAATACTTGGTGGCAGCACAGGTAAAGTACGCGCTATCGTTGCGTTTTGAGCTTTACGCCGGTAATTTCAAGCAAGCTAAAGCTTTCCAATATTATAGTATACATACATACATATTATAACGCCATATCCCTAATGAGGTGGGCAGAGCCACAAGTAAACATAATAAAACTTGCAACACTTCTGATCCAAACTTCCATGATGGATATGGCGAACCATGGTGACAGGTGATCAGCCCATCGGCCATATAGGTGGTCCATCATTTTGGAGAAGATCCCTTTGTCGCCTTTTACGACATGCTCGGGGAGAGAAGCATATAGTAACCCCCGGATACTCAAATGCATCAAGAGTTTAGCACGTCTCAATCTCAAGTGACGAGTTTTTGACTTCTGTCATTCCGTTCCGTTTTGTAATTTAAAGTACTTATCTGTATTTAAATTTAATTATAAGTGATTGTGTGAACTTTAGTTTCGTTCGTTATTTTATTGCCTGCATGCATGCAGACAATCTCCCTTAAGCGCAAGCTCATTGACGTATGCATTCTCCCTATCCTCACGTACGGCGCGCAGACTTGGTCTTTGACGGCTCAGCAGAGGTCCACACTCGGGGTTTGCCAGCGAGCGATGGAGCGCAGTATTCTCGGAGTAAAACTCATACTTGAAAAATGAAATAACCCGAATGTGGAAACTTGAAAAGGTATCAATCATTCCTATAGTGTTATCTTCCACCGGTGTTATCCCAAAACAACTTTTTCGGTCACTCGCACTACTCGACTTGCCCAAACATATATTTGCATTGCTACAAAAAGCTGTTATTCTAAACACTTGTAGAATTGTCCGTAAATTTTTGCAAACTGACCTATCGACTGATATACCACCATCTAGTACCCAAAACCGACCTAACAGCCTTAACGATGCGCACATGGCCTAGGCCCGTGCTCATTGTTTTTAAGCCGGCTCTTATGAGCCGAGACTTTAAAAGTTTACCCATAATAATAATAATAATAATAATGCATGCCCATAATGTCTAAGAATCAAGAAGATAATCATATATAACAGACAAGTTCTTACTTTTTTTGCTTGTTTTTGTTTTTTCCAGGGAGGTATGCAAAAACGAGTTCGTGATCCCCTGGGACCGGAACTGAAGGCGTTGTACGAAGACCCAGAGATGGGGCACAGCCTCCGCTCGCTGCAAACAGAGAGCGTTCGACCGCAGATGAAGAATGAAGAAAGCAAGCAAACTCACGTGATATCTGTGAAGATATCACGTAAGTTTGCTTGCTTTCGTGTTCCCAGACATTCGGAAGAATATAAATATGTCCCAGGTGGCCGATTTGTAGGGCTCAGTGGGCACGTGTTCTCGTCGGGTTCCGACATAATGGGTAACCTCGAGAAAAAAATCACACTCGGTATAATCGTACGAAGTTATTAGCGTCCAGTACAAATACCAAGTAACTCTTGAATAAACAAGTAGGCAGAACAGATACGTCCCGCTCGGCACGAGCTCTAAAAATAGACTGCCCGCCAGCTCCAATGGCCGCATCCAAGCATGACTCGGCTGTGACGTCACGCTTGCGTTCTGTAGGTAGTGAGTCAGTGTTGCAGTGTGATTGTAGATGGCGCTATAATTAATCTCCGACAAATATGTATCGCCATCTAGCCCCAAACTAAGGTTAACTTAATTTTGTTCTGAAACATGTAATTTTAACTGTGAATTCCTACGAATAGGTACTGAATATTGTTATTTCGATAGAAAATCTTCCAGTCCCAATTTATCTTCACCTCGCAAAACATCTTGTTTCAGAGAGAGTATAACGGAGATCAGCAACTTGTACTCCCCCTACTTCCCGCTGGAGGTGGTCCGTGAGTTCGTGATGCAGGCGTTGGCGGACGCAGTTACAACCAACCAGGTGCACAACCGCGACCCCGTGGGCAGCACCAATGAGAACCTCTTCTTGTGAGTACACACTTCCTGACAGTACACTCTTCCTGCGAATACCTTCATCCTGTGAGTACACTCTTCCTGCGAGTATACTTTCCTGACAGTACATTCTTCCTGTTAGTACTCTCCCTGACAATATACTCTTCCTGTGAGTACACTCTTCCTGTAAGTACTTTACCCCTATCATCAGGCCAACTCTCATTTTAATAAATAAATATTCATAGGCAACCCAACCCGTTAATCCGATAAGTTTATTATTCTTCAGACGTTAAGCTGTAATTAAGTCAAACACATCAAAACAACCTTTTTAAATGTGTTTCAGGCCTCTGATCAAACTGGTAGACCGTCTCCTTCTAGTCTGTATGATGCGAGATGAAGACGTTGAGAAGCTCCTCATCATGATCAACCCTGAGACGTGGGATCCCACCTTTGACAAAGGTAAGTTACAATTCATAAAATGTTTACTGCCTTACCCACAAGTTTCCATTATCTGAAATTCTTTATTGTACACGCACGAAACGAAACAAATACACACAAAACATTAAAAAGTACATGTACAAAGGAGAGCTTAACTCTTAAAGAGTTTTAAGGGAGAGCCCTTGCCTCAAAGGTTTGCTGGCAGTTGCTTTAACATAAGTGGAAGTTATGTGTACAGAGACAGGAAAAAGAAAAACATAAAGATAAGCTTACAAATATTATAAACTAATAAGATATACTACAAAAATATATACAATATATACATACATATAAATAAATATTATTAAAAAATTAAACATTATTATTTTAAAGATAACGTAGAAAACTGAGCTCATTTTCATTTCTTATTATTACACCATCATCATCATCATCATTTTCCTGCCCTTATCTCACTAGGTGGGGTCGGCACAACATGTTTTCCTCTTCCATCTTCTCCTATCACTCGTCATCTCAGTACTCACTCCTTTCATACGCATGTCCTCTTTCACACAATCCATCCATCTTTTCTTAGGCCTTCCTCTGTCCGTGTATCCATCCACATTCATATTCAGCACTTTCCTTGTAACACGACTTTCTTCCCTCCGCATAACATGCCCACGCTAACCTATCACTGTATTTTCTTATTATTACACCGATTACCTGAAAGTTTTTAATGATAATATAGATTGTCTTTGTAAATAAATTTTTGAAGTTTCTATAAATGTTTCTAATTATGTCCTATAGAAGGAAAAGACGAGCACAGGAACAACATCTGAACGACATACAACAGGCATAGAGTGGAAGCCATCATAGCTTTTGCTCACGACTTCGTAGGCGATCTGCAGAGCGATCAGTTGAGGTAACATCGGCATAACCCTGCTTTAAAAAAAAATTCTATAAATCTCACTTATATTATAAATGCGAAAGTTTGTGAGTTTGGATGTTTGTGCCTCAATCACGCCTAAACGGCTGAACGGATATATACTGGATTAACATATAGGCTATTTTTCATCTGGGTACTACGCGAGCAAAGACGCGAGAGGCAGCTAGTATAAATATAAATATTTGAGGACATTATCATACAGCACCATCTAGCTCCCAACTAAGCAAAGGGAGCCAGATGGCTGATAGAATACTCCCGCAGCGGGAATCTAACCCAATCAATCAATGCTTGTGGCCACCAGAAACAATAATACCTGCTTGAACTGATTAAATATTATGTACGCATATTTTTCTTGCTTTCAGACGTTACCAAGAAATCAAGCAGTCAGATTTGCCGAGCGCCGTGGCTGCCAAGAAGACCAGGGAATTCCGCTGTCCGCCCAGAGAACAGATGAACTCAGTTTTAAGGTAAGTGTCTCGTCTTGTTTCAAAGTCGAAGTCTATAGTAGGTAAATAAGCACACAATCTACATCGTCGAAACTAAAATCTTACTTCTTACTTATATTATAAATGCGAAAGTTTGTGAGTTTGGATGTTTGGATGTTTACATTAAGTAAAAAATTTCGGCTCGCTTCGCTCGCATTGGTTTGAAGCTCGCTTCGCTCGCTAGCTTCTAAAGACTTCTAGAGATGGTTTAAAGCTACATTGAGTTAAGAATTTCGGCTCGCTTCGCTCGCATTTGTTTGAAGCTCGCTTCGCTCGCTAACTTCTAGAGACTTCTAGAGATGGTTTAAAGCTACATAAAGTTAAAAATTTTGGCTCGCTTCGCTCGCATTGATAGCAAAGATAGCATAGGCAGCAAAGATAGCATAGGCAGCAAAGATAGCATAGGCAGCAAAGATCGCATAGGCAGCAAAGATCGCATAGGCAGCAAAGATCGCATAGGCAGCAAAGATCGCATAGGCAGCAAAGATCGCATAGGCAGCAAAGATCGCATAGGCAGCAAAGATCGCATAGGCAGCAAAGATCGCATAGGCAGCAAAGATCGCATAGGCAGCAAAGATCGCATAGGCAGCAAAGATCGCATAGGCAGCAAAGATCGCATAGGCAGCAAAGATCGCATAGGCAGCAAAGATAGCATAGGCAGCAAAGATAGCAATATCGAATTAACACATTAAAATATAATGTAACTAACCTAGGTAATGTACATTACCGTCGTACTGATACCTTGTGTTTAGAGTACGTACCTACCCACAGAACACTAATGTATTAATACGATATAGGTACTTACTCAAACACAAGTTATCAGCACGATGTCGAAACACGCAAAGCCTTTTAGCCTTTTAGCTAAGCGCTTTTATACAAATCCTTCGTAAACAACAAGATGGCGGCGATGTCGTACCGGTAGTCGTTCAGTGACTTACATTAAAATCATAAATTGACTTTTATATTAATTTAACTAACATCTAAAATCAGGATATTAATTTACGGAACTTTACACTAAAAAAAAAAAAATAGTTCCTATAATGATTATGTAGATAAAATTAAATATTCGTAGATATTTGTATTCCTGTTTTTTTTTTTAAGACTAATTTTATTTTGAGTAGTTTCTATAAATTATTACCAGAATACGGTTAAAAATTTGTTTAAAAGATTGTGATTTTCTATGCTGTTTTTTAGTAGATATTATATAGTTTATTTATAAAAGACTGATTATAATAGTTTGTTTCATAAAAACATCGTTGTCTTATTTTTTCCTATTCCGTCTGATAGGAACCCGCAATTAAAATGGACGCTTTTATTATAAATTCAAAGGTTAATTGAGTAATAGGTAGGACCTACCTGGTAGGTATTACTAGTTTAGAAAAGAGTAAATGGAGTAAAAGGAGTAAACTTGACTATAAACTTGTCCTAAGCCTTGAGCTCAACTATATACCTACGTGTCTTACCCCCGAATACTCAAACGCGACTCGGAGTTGAGCACGTCTCAACTCACGGTTTTTTGACAGTTTCTGATGATAATCTGTCAAAAAATCGTCATTTGAGACGTGCTCAATTTTGAGATGCGTTTGAGTATTCGGAGGTTAGGCCTTTTACGAAATCTACTAGGTAATTGTGATGTTTTACAGGCTTCAAGCACATGGACCAGGAAGAAGAATCTTGGAAGGAGCATTGTCCTTGTGGCGAGGAGCTCATCGTCAGGATGAACGAGATCCACGAGAGCCTCATGGTGCATGTGTCTCTCAACGCTCTGCAAGAGCCACTGTCTGAGGTAACTATTACTAATCATAACGTAAATAACATTTGGAATTTCTTGAAAAACATTTATCTATGGAGCGAAAGACTTTAGAGAGAACTAGAAAGAGTTGAAGGTGTGAAAGGTTAATTATAGTTAAAAGAGAACTAGAATAAGTGAAAGTATAATTAAAAAAAACTGTCAAGTGCGAGTTGGATCCGCACACGAAAGGTTCAGTACTAGTGCAAAAAAAAAACCAGAATCTACAGTAATTTTTATAATAAAAGTATTTTATAATAATTTGACGGCCTCGGTGGCGTGGCGGGCGATTGCTCGGCAGAGGCGCAAGAGGCACGGGTTCGATTTCCGCTGCGGAAGAAATTGCATGTTCTGTAAATATTTCTTCCGGGTCTGGGTGTTGTGGTACCATGGTACTCGTAGTTTCTGATACCCACGACACAGGGAATCCTAATGTGGGGTCAGGACTATGTATGTGACTGTTGGGTGCTATTTATTTATTTATTGTACAGGCCATAGAAGAACCGGCAAAGAAGACTCCAGAAGAGAAGTTCCGTAAAGTCCTGATCGGCACTATTGTCAGTTGGGCCGAGGAGTCGCAGATCGAGACGCCCAAACTCGTCAGAGAAATGTTCAGGTAATTTTACTCACATCTCTGTTCCAGGTACCAAACAAAAAAAATGTATCTTCGTTGCCATTTATGTTTTACACTATTTATATGTTAATTCATGTAACATGATGAAACTGGCAGATATATTACAGACTCCTAATGATAATAATAATATATTTCTTCCTTCCAGTCTCCTAGTCCGTCAGTACGACGCTGTTGGCGAACTGATCCGTGCTCTCGAGAAGACTTATGTGATAAACGCGAAGACGAAGCTGGATGTAGCGGAGATGTGGGTGGGGCTGAGCCAGATCCGCGCGCTGCTGCGTGTGCAGATGAGCCAGGAGGAGGAGGAGCTCATGAGGAAGAGACTCTGGTGAGCCATCATTCCTATTTAGATCAAGAATATACGTAAGACTAAGTTGGAGGTGCGAAGTTGTAGGTGGGATTGTGCCAGATCCGCGCGCTGCTGCCTGTGCAGATGAGCCAGGAGGAGGAGGAGCTCGTGAGGAAGAGACTCTAGTGATCCATCATACTAATTAAGATTTAAAAAAGACTGACTTGTCCTTAGAATAGAAGCAAACAAACAATTCCAAACCTATGATTAATAAGACTGAGATTTGTTTTTTTTTTTCTTTTTATAGATATAGTTATAGTTATAGTTTGTTTCCTTTATTATATTTGAAACTCATCAGATATTATATCTTATTTCAGGAAACTCGTGAACAACCACACCTTCTTCCAGCTGATTTAATCAGGTATGACTTGTTTACTATAAAACACAACTACTTACCTACATGCTCAGACCAAATAAAAAGAGTAGACGCCGCGCCGCGAACAACAAAAGTGAAGCCACACAAAACCGTGCTCATGCAAGTAAACATACACGCTCACGCACACACCTACACTAAAACCATGCTCATCGCTCTTAGTACGTCACGAGTCTTAAAAATAGAATTATGCCTTCCTGTGTAGTGAAAACTTGTAAAAACAGCAGCAAATCACATAAAAAGTCTCACGGAATCACTTTTCACTTAATGTAAGTACTTCAAATAGCATCGTTTCTTAATTATTATACTATGAATTTAGGCTACTTGGAACACACAACCTTAAAACCTTCGACACACACATAGATAAAATGGCGGCTTCACTTTTGTTGTTCGCAGCGCGGGGTCTTTTCTTTTTATTTGGTCTGAGCCTACATGGTTCAATTTGGGAAAATTGTGTCTTAAAAAATGTTGATTTTTTTAAATATAGAACTCTCTAAATTCACATACAAACATGACCCACAATACAGAGGGACACTAGGATTATGTGTCTTGGGTATCAGAAACTGCGAGTACAGTACAGTCAACGGATCTTGACACTCGTGAAGTTAGCAGTTTGACATGCGCAGTGAAGTTTTTTCATACTGTCTACTGCTCGAAACGGCTAACTTCACGAGTGCCTAGATCCGTTGACCGTACTGTACCTCAAATTGCCTGCTTTTTCTTGATAGGCACTTGATATGAATAAGTAAGTAAATAGATACCTATTATGTATGGTATGTATGTTCGTATGAGCTAGTGGCCAACTCTAGTGACGGAGTTTTTAGGCCGCCTAAAGGCCTCCGTCATGGCTTAACGACTTAAAAGCCGGGACCCATAATTTAACGTGCCCTCCGAAGCACGGAGGCACTCAGCTCGCAATGCCACTTACGGTCAATAAACTTAATTTATTGAACAATAATAAAATGGTACCTAGGTTAGGTAGGTATTAGGTTAGACTGAAACCTACTATATTTACTGTATTTTTCCAGATACTTACAACCCTCAATTTCCTGATCACCAGTAGCTATCAAAAGCCAGTGGGAAACTTTTGGTTAGCACCTGTAAGCCTCTGCATAGAGTAAGCGGTGAATGCCTTTAATGATGCCAACCTACATCAAATTTCCTACCTCCGAATAAGAGAGGAATTAAATCAAACAAGGGTAATATTTTAATCAACTATTTATTTTAGTAGGTATTACATAATAGTATTTGTGAGAGCATCAGCGAACTAAAATAAATTAACTTTATTAGACTCTTTGAAAAAACGTTCACTTTCATTATATTAGTAGAATATAATCTTTATTTCCAAAAACATGAAAGTATGTACCTACCTATAAAAACAATAACAATGATTTCTGCCTCGTTTCAGATTTGCAACAAAGGCTTAAAGGCATACCTACTCATGTGCTACCTTAGGAGGGGCAGCTCATGACAGTTATATTATGTTAAATAAATGCATTAAAACCATAAAACACAAAAATTCTCACTTTTCTTTAACTTATTAAGTATTACCTGCCGCCTGCGGCTTCGATCGCTTATTGCCAGGATAAAAAGTAGCCTAATGTTATTCCAGCACACATACTATGCATATCCCAAGTTTCACTCAATCCGTGCAGCCATTTAGAATTAAATTATGAGTCACAAGCATCGTCACATCTTCACAAACTTTTGCATTCACAATAAAAGAGCTATTAGTTAGGTTAGGTTAGTACCTACTATACATACTACAACTACTACTAGCCCCTAGTTCTTTCGAACCCTGCGTGGTGAAAAGATTCAAAATGCGCCTCAAAAGCTCCTTTTGTGCACTAGGGCTCCGGGAGTAATAATTATTCTGTACACTAGGGTTAGGTTATTTCACTTATTTACCACATCATTTATTAGGGATATTATTCAATGGTACCTAGATTATATTATTTATTGTACAAATAATCTATTCTGCTATTAAATTGTTTAAAGAAGACTAATTTATTTACATAATTAGTAAAAACACAACCTAGTTTTAGCAAAACACGCAATATTGAAGTATGTAATTTTGACAATTCAAAACGAGCCTCGTCTCGCGCCTACTCTCGTTTATGAAATCTGACATTGTCATGCAGAATACGATAACACGGCAATTCCACACGTTTTCCCGCGTCTCGTTTTGTTTGGTCATCGTGAATAGGGCCCCTAGTCGGAAAGAACTAATGACACGAGTAGCAGTACTACGTGAGCGAAACTTTCTTACCTGGAAAAATACCGTATTTTTTATCTAAACCCAAGAATTTGAAAGGTATTTGATAGAATCCCGGTTCAATGGAAAACATTAAGAAGATGGACGATCTACAGCGAAAGTTGCCGTAAAAATTGAGGGTTTAGTATATCCTGACGGAGATATACGGGTATTGGAGTTTCCCTTATCGGGGAGAAAACATACCTACCTGTGGTACCATGATTGGCCAGACTAACACTCGCTAGAATATGCCCAGAAAATTGACAAATACTTTTAAATGTAGTAAAAACGTATTCAAACCAGCGTGGTGAGAGGAAGCTGAATCACCATCTACTCAAAATAGGAGTAACGGACAGCAGCCTCTGTCGTGGATACTTCCAAGAGGAAGAGACTGAGGAACACGTAACACTTCACTGCACATCGAGAATTATAAGACCACCAACAGCCTCAACAAAATTGATAATACTGGAACACTGCTGCCAACATCCCAAAGTACTTCTCCTTTTTCAAGGAGTTGTGCTGGCTGGGGGAGGGTTAGCAGGGGGATAATGCACAATACATCCCACCGCGGGACGTCAGTGCAGATCTTTGTTCTCCTACTAGTAATTAGAATTAGAATCTATCATCGTTTCTCTGCCCTTATCTCACTAGATGGGGTCAGCACAACATGTTTCCCTCTTCCATCTTCTTCTATGATTATATACTCCTCCTTCTCAGTATATACTCCTTTCACTCTTATTCCTCTTTCACACAATCCATCCATCTTTTCTTTGGCCTTCTTCTGCCTGTATGAACTATTATGTTATGACATTTTATTACCATTAGTGTATTTTGAACCATGTGATGAACCATTGAACGTATTTTCTTTTCTTTTTTCTTCTTTTTATTTGATTTTCTTTTTGCTTTACTTATTTTTATTCAAGTAAGTATTTTAATTTTTATTACTTTTTATTGCTATTTGTACTACTTATAATTTTTTAAATTAATTTGCTTGTAAATTTGATCTTTAATTTTTCCATTATTTTAAATCAGTCCTAATAAATTATTTTTAACTAGCAGCCGCCCGCGGCTTCGCTCACGCGGTACCCAGATAAAATGTACCCTATATCCCATTCCAGCACACGTAGGTACCTACTATCCTCATTATTCATTATAATATAGTGTACGCTAAACGATGACTAAAGTATTGCCATCTCTTACCATTTCATAATGACAAACAGTGACAGGGCTAACTTTAAGTAATGACTAACTTTAGCGAACGAATATGAATAATAGGGTATGTAAGTATATTCCGTAGTTTTTGCGTGAAAGAGTAACAAACATACCTAAATCTATCCACCCATCCATTCTCACAAACTTTCGCATTTATAGTATGTCCTTTTTGAACCTTATGCAGAACAAATAAGCACAAAAAAGTCGAGCAGTTCAACTACTGCCCTGCTCTAAGCCCACATAGTAACCCACCTGCAGTGTTAACAGTCCAAAATATTATCGCAACATTTTTTTAGACGCTAATGAATGTAGTGTAATTTGACATTGACAGTTCCTTTTCCATATGTTTTGTATCATCTATTACTAATCTGTGGTATCATCGTTGTCATAATGTCAAAATAAAAGTATTCTATTTTTCATGAAAAACATGCCAAAAATAAAGAATTTACAGGTAATTATGACATCAACTAAATGAGAAAAATCGGCTCTTTAATTTGATATAGGTTATGTGCAGTTTTAGACCAAAAATTGATTCCAGGTTTTCATCCCTTTTCACCCCTTTAGAGGCTGAATTTTGAAAAATCCCTTCTTAGTACACCCCTACGTACCAAGGTTTACCTACACTGAAAATTTCAAGTCTCTACGTCCAGCGGTTTAGGCTGTGCGTTGTCTGTCAGTCAGTCAGTCAGGACAAAGATTCTTATAATATTTTCAATAAATAAATAAATAATGAAATAACATACCTACTATTACCCGGATACAACGTGAGCGAGGCCGCGTGCATAAGCTAGTAATCAATACAATTATCATTTGCATATCCGTTGATAACTGTGACTCATGCATCGTTTTATTTATTCATAGCTAAGGCACGAGCAGAGCAATCGTGTTCAACTGAACTGAGTCAGGGTTCGAATCTGAAACCAATATATTCTGCTTTTCGAATTCACGTGTACTATGAACGGTGTAAGAAAACATACATACATAAATACATAAAATCACGCCTGTTTCCTGTAGAGGTAGGCAGAAATCACGGATCTCCATTTGCTACGATCCTGAGATACTTAGGTACTTCTTTCGCTTCATTCACTCTCATTACATTCGTCATGCATGCTCGTCAGTTTAGGGTACTCTTGACCTAGCCCTTTTCCAAAACGTCGTGAAAACAACGAAACGATGTAAGGAAACATCGAGAGGAAACCGGCACGTTGCAGAACCTACAACCTATCGAAGAATACAGTGAACGCAACGATGGATATTTTCTGTTCGAAGAAAATTATGTGCGCTATACCAGTACTCTCAAACGGTGAAGGGAAACATCGTGAGAAAACCGGCGTGTCGTAGAAAAGTGAACGAAAGGAGCCTTTGAGGCGCACTTTAGTGTCCTGTGATGATGCCCACCACTGTGCGAAGGTCTTCACGTCTCATTTTCAATAATGTTGATGTGAGGCGTTTGTTGCGTTTGGGAATCAGATAGTAGATATAACTTATAGCATCCGTTGAAGTTAAGACCTGGATGAGTCTAGCAGCGGAGAATGGGGAATGGCACACAGAAAGGAAGGCCTACATCCAGCAGTGGGTGAAGTCGGGTTGCAAGTGATGATGATGATATTTCAGCAAACGTTCCATGTATATTCGAAGTTTGATTCAAATCCGTTCAGCTGTTACGGTATGGTTGACACATTCATTGTCACATCCTTTCGCATTTATAATTATTAGTTAGATTACAAAATATTGCTACGCCTCCCACTCAATGATAAGCACAAGTTCGTTTTGATGGCAAAATTGGCTTCATTTGGCATCAGTATAAAGATTTTTTTTCTCGTTCTAATCTTTATATAATATTAACTGTGTCCAACGTCTGAACTGGTTAGTAGGTTTTTATTTCGAACTGTTGATGTTGTCTACGTTGTCTATCACGCAGACAACGTCGCGGGTTACAGCTAGTCTTTATATAATAAGATGAGACATCGATGTATTTTCTTATATTATAAGAATCTTTGTCCTGACTGACTGACTGACTGACAGACAACGCACAGCCTAAACCGCTGGACGTAGAGACTTGAAATTTTCAGTGTAGGTAAACCTTGGTACGTAGGGGTGTACTAAGAAGGGATTTTCCAAAATTCAACCTCTAAAGGGGTGAAATGGGATGAAAACCTGGAATCAATTTTTGGTCTAAAACTGCACATAACCTATATCAAATTAAAGAGCCGATTTTTCTCATTTAGTTGATGTCATGACTACCTGTAAATTCTTTATTTTTGGCATGTTTTTCATGAAAAATAGAATACTTTTATTTTGACATATGACAGCGATGATACCACAGCTTAGTAATAGATGATACAAAACATATGGAAAAGGAACTGTCAATGTCAAATTACGCTACATTCATTAGCGTCTAAAAAAAATTGTTGCGATAATATTTTGGACTGTTAACACTGCAGGTGGGTTACTATGTGGTCTTAGAGCAGGGCAGTAGTTGAACTGCTCGACTTTTTTGTGCTTAGTAGGTACCTACGTGTGCTGTAATGGGATATAGGGTACTTTTTATCTGGGTACCGCGTGAGCGAAGCCGCGGGCGGCTGCTAGTTATTATATATACCAATATTTACTATTTTGTTTATAATATTGTGCACTGTACCACAAACAAGACAAAATAAGCTCTATTCCTCGGACTTAAGGCACAATACATGTTTATTTCTTGCATTATTTGCAGCTAATTGATGTAATGTAATCAGTTATAGTCGGTACTTGCGCTGGTACGGTAGTTTCCCGTGTTATTGTCACTCACAATTTAATTGGGTTATTTAGATAAAAAACAAAGTGACTTACAGAAATAAAAAATCGTAGAAAGAATGTATTAACCTACTTTATATCAATCAAAACATATAAAATGTAGATCACATGAAAAGTTAATAAACACACACTTATAATCAGAGCATAGTTCTTTGTATTTCAAAAATAGAATAGTTAAGAATTTATATGTTAAGTGTTATAAAATATGTTTTGTAAAGTGTTTATTGTGATTGTGTATTGTGTGTGTGTGAGTGGAAGTGGAATATTTCACGAAAACAGCAAAATAACATTTTACCCGGACAACGTTCCAGATTCGGAATACTTCGGCTATTCCGTGATCTTGAATTCACATGGGTAAGTTTCAAAGACTTTATGTCTACTGCAAATATAAACCAGGCCGTTACTGCATCGTCAATCTCTTCTTCTTCAATTCTGGAAATCAACTTTTTTGAATAAGAATATGTTATTTGTGAGGTGAGAGGTGTTTGATCCATATCGGTTTTTGTATTGAAATTTTTGATCATATAAAAAATAACATAGGTAACTTGGTGCTCTAAGCTATGTAAATAGATCGAGAGCTAATCGTAAGCCAACCTCCATAATTGATTACCATCACAAAGTAATTTCTATCGAATACATTCGTACACAACATTCGAATTAAAACTCGACTATTTTCGAATTCGAATCGAAAGTTGAGATTTTCTTTTTTTCCATAAAATAAACAAAATTGTCTGTTTGTCATAAATAAAACTTACTAAAAAAGCTAAGTTCATTAGGTACCCGGGGAGAGATGCATTTGGACGCATTCTAAGCTTTTTTTTTACTTCAAGTCCAGCAGAGAAGTAAAGTTTTTAATACAGTGTAAAAATACAATATATATTTTTTTGGCCTAAGAGGTTGTATATTTTCATCTATGCTAGATATTTTTATAGTGTCAAGAGACAACTGGACGATATTTAGATGAAATAGGCTTGCCCAGCACCTACAAAATCTTTTCAGATTAGTTGGCCTAATCGACAGGACAGACAAGGTATTGACCACGTACGTTTGCGGAGCTGACTAAGGACCTACTTAAATAATGCCAAAGTTCGGTCTCAGCTAATCACCGAATGACTAATAATACCTATTTTAAATGACAGTAAATACTCACTTCGTCAAACAATAGATGGTATCAAATATCAAAGTACCTACTTAAGTAAGTAATTTGTCATGTGCATCCATGACATGGCCCACCTCACCTCGAGTCCTGAAGCCCACAGAAATCTAAATAAGATTTTTGTGTTTATAATAGAATCGCTGTGGCCTGGGCAAAATACATTTAAAAAATATGTTGAAACTTTGACTCGATAGAAGAATAAGTAATTTGATTCGATTTTGATACGAAAATATTGTGAAGTAGATAATCAACTAACACAAAAATAATTTACAAAATACAAAAGAAACAATCGGATCAAACTCACCAAATCAAACATCAGGTGAGCTATCTATAGACCGTTTGCAACGGCCTTTAGCTATCTAAAGGTAGATACTAGATAGCCAAAGGCCGTTGTAAACGGTCTATACTATCTATCTAGATAGATCACCTGATCCAGCTCATCAGACGTAGATAATGTAGATGTATGTCACAAAAATCATAGAAAATACCCTTAAATTAATTTCGAAAATTAGTATTAATGGATCAAAGAATTATTTTTATGATCGATTCTATACAGTATGGATACCGCGGCTTTGTTCGCGTGGTAAGTGGATAAAAAATACCTTGACATAAGCTCTGTATATTCCAATTTTCATCCAAATCTAATCAACCGTTTAGGCGTGTCTATACCTGGTTCCAATATCCTACTAACGTACGACAGATCGTTAATTGCCATAGCAACGTAAATTTACATAAATCGCCATAATTTTTTGTCAATAAAACAATGTCGAACAGGGCTTTAAATACGATCAACAACACTTTTTAATATGTACGCTTCCGCCATCGAATGAGCTTCAGGTGAGCTATCTATAGACTGTTTGCAATGACCTTTAGATAAATAAATAAAAAAATATTTCTGGACATTTCACACAGCGCCATCTAGCCCCAAACTAAGCAAAGCTTGTACTATGGGAACCAGATGGCTGATACAATACTTAAATACTTTTTTTTGTAAATACAAAATACTACAACACCCAGACCCGGAAGAAATATTTGCAGAACATACCTACAAACATTTCTCCCTTAGCGGGAATCAAACCCGCGCCTTTTGCGTCTCAGCCGAGCACTCGCCCGCCACGCTACCGAGGTCGTCCATAGCCCGACTGTTTCTTTTGTATTATATTTGTATTTGTTGCAAGTTTCTATGTGTTTTAGAATCATGGAAACATGTTATTTTTTCAGTATAATAGTGGGTGCCCCTAAAGCCCGGAACAGGGAGAGGAATATAGCCTCAGGGGTGGTGTTTAACTGCACCCTGACAGACCTTGACATCCAGAACATCACTTGTGGTCCTGTAGGGATCACTGGCAGAGGTATGTTGCTTGCAAGATATAGCTTAAGTGGAAATAAATCAATATTTGTGGACATTTCACACAGCGCCATCTAGCCCCAAACTAAGTAAAGCTTGTACTATGGGAACCAGATGGCTGATACAATACTTATTATACTTTTTTTTGTAAATACATAGGTACTTATAATACATAATACTACCAAGACACGGAAGAAATATTTGCAGAAAATACATACATTTCGCCCGTAGCGGGAAAAGGTCAACTATTATACCACAATATCCATCTTGGGACTTTTGAATCAGGAGTAGCTACAAATTATAATATTAGCACTAAGTAAGTAAGTTCATATGAGCAAGAGACCAACTCTTGTGACTGAGTTTTTAGGCCGCCTAAAGGCCTCATGGTTTAACGACTTAAAAGCCGGGACCGACAATTTAACGTGCCCTCCGAAGCACGGAAATGCTCAGCTCGTAATGCCACTTGCGGTCACCTATACAAATTGTGACTGCGCACAACGTTGCTTAACTTCAACGATGAATCAAGAACGTCTAAGCAAAATACACATGCATAGTTAAGTACTAGATACTAATCGTGTCACTAGTTCTGGGACTACTGTTGGGAATGGTCGATGCATTTGTGAATGCATTCGTGAATGAATTCGCATGGTCCATGCGACCATTCCCAACAGTGGGAGTGAGTCACATTCGTGCGCTGTAGTATAGTTACAACTTGAATGTGATTCATACTTGACGAACCATCGTGATAATTATATCATTATCATTCGGCCTATGGGTCAGAGGTCAATTCTTCGCCACTCGCTTTTTTTTCAACAAATACATACCTAATATTGGTAGATATATCACACGCCACTAATTTGTCCTTAAACTATGAAGAAGTGTTGACTACCTAGCCTAATTTAATTAATTAAACCACAAATATACTCACATGTGCTTTTATTCAGCAAAATACGTCAATATACAGAAAATTATCAAATTAGCATCTTTCCATTTTCATATATTTTCGAAGAACTTCGACATTCTTTTGTTTTTCTCAGTTTGAAATTGGAACAAGACCGAGAAGGTTATAGCCAAACAGGCGGCATGTATGAGATTAATGAAGTAACTATTACATAATAATCTATGACAATGCAATATGCAATTTTAGTAGCTACATCTTAGTTATAGGTATAACCTAATGTGAATAACAATTCTCGTAGAATGACTAATAAAATCACGGAATCCATTATCAAAGAATACTTTGTAATTACGTGTAAAGCAAAATAAACTTCTAAATGTTTGTTCTGGGTGGAAATCATACCCTCAACCAAGCTACGGTTTATTCAAATGGCTAGATGGCGATAGGTACTAGTATACTAGAACGTGCTTTGCGTTTTAGGAAATCCTTTCGTATTGCAGCCAGAACCCATTATCATCATCACCATCTTCCCATATCCCACTCTATGTGGGGTAAGAATTTTGGCTAAGGTGTTTTATGACCAACCGCCTGCCTGACGTCAACCCTCCTTGGTAATACTTGCTTATTGTATCTCATCATGTTGGAGGATACTATCCCTTAGTTGACTTTTACGACATGCTCGGGGAGAGAAGCAGCTGGACGTATTTTATATTTTATATCCACATTCATATTCATAACTCTCTTATTCCATTCCTCTCAAATTATCTAAATTATAATTCTTTTCAGACCATTACAATGAAAGGTTTAGAAAGCTGATGCCGGATAACTTCTTCAGGGATGACATGTGGTTTGGAGCGACCGTCGCCAGCGTCACAGATGGGAAGCTACTGGTAAGAAGCAGATGGCAGAAGCCTTTGAGTTTAGAACTATCTAAAATAGTAGATGTAAAAGGAACACATCACGAAATAACTTTGGGTTTTTGGTAACTGTTATCTAATATACCAAAGAGTAGAATATTCCATCATCAGAAATGAATGAAGTAAGCCATGAGTGAAATTTAACTGGATCATACAACACCCAATATTTAAATTCACCATTGTACTAAGTCCAGTCAATATCGACACAAAAAAGGCAAACATTGCAAACTATGATTCTTCGATATGTTGTTAGGTCCCTTGAGAGTAGTTTATACGCAAATTTGCAACCCTGAAAACCCTGTTCTGCTCGAGAAGTTGCCAAAACTTTTGCCCTTTTTTCAGTTATTTCGAAAAAACTACCTTTAGAAAGCGTTTTTCAGTTATCTTTGTTCTTCTGTAAAATTTAACTAAATTTGCTGCAATTTGAGTCTAACATGAATATTGGTTGCAAAAATACTGGTCAAAGATGAACGTTTTTTTTTTTCAAATGTAAACATTTATCGGTAGGGTCATTTTCCAAGACTACATGCGCGTTTGCGATGTTTGATATCAATATTTTACTGGCCTATTTATTATTAGCTTTAGATCTAACCATATATTTGGACCATCTATAATTGAGATTTCTTTTAGATTTGTGCTCCCCGGTTTACTGAACCATACAATGACAAACATCTTCTCGCCAATGGAGTGTGCTACGTTCGCAAGAAGAACAGGGACTTCATCGTCTACCCCTTAAAGGATAACCGTGTGTATCAGTTAAGAGATAAGCTAGCAGTAGATGCCTAAATTCCAATTTATAGAAAAAGGCCAGGTCAAGATTACCAAACGAGTATGCATGAAGAATGTGATGACGGAAGAGTGAATGAAGCGAAAGTAGAATATCAGAACGGTAGCAAATGGAGACCCGTGATATTATTTAGAATGTATGTTTATATAAAAAGGCTATGCTGAACAATATGAATAGTCCAAGATATATTTTTTTATGACAATAATTTGGATCAGATGTCAACTGTTTCTCAACTGTTTTATTTAAATATAGCTATTTTAATTTAAGCCCATCAAGCTTTCCGGACCGACGGCATGCGACGAGAGTACGGGGAATACGGACAGCATCTCAACTATTACGCGTACGGGCAGGCCGGCATGTCCGTAAAGGTCACCGGCAGCAATCACGTTATCATCGGAGCACCTGGTCTTCTGCAGTGGGCAGGTTTGTCATCATCGTTCCCGCTACAGGAGAAATTTTTGCAAGTTCTGCAAATATTTCTTCCTAGTCTGAGTGTAGTAATTACAATGTATTAGAAATCTTTAGGCATACTGAGGCATCCCAAAGCATGCCGAGGCGACGTTAAGCATGCCGAAGCGTCCTTGGGCATGTCGTAGTCCTCTCATTTTCCATATATTAATGTGTGTTAAACCATACTGGGAGTTTTGGTAACCATAGAGGAAAAGGTCTCGAGGAAACAGGTATGTCGAAAAATCTAATAGTTGGTTTGTCTTTCCTGTGTATGCATCATCAATATTGACTGATCAATTTGTCACTTTGCCTACTCATGACCGGTGCCATCATTCTACTAACCAACAACGTTGCTTAGAAATGTTGTTTTCCTGTCAAAAAATGTATGGCGCTTTTTGACAGATAATATCTTTGCTATGGTAATGAACGATCCGTCATCCGTTAGTAGCATATAAGAACCGGATATAAAATATGGAGCATTATTAAGTTGCAACCTTGAGGGTTGACGTCAGGCAGGCGGCCGGTCATAAAAACCTTAGCTAAAACTCTTACACTCTTGTGCCGACTCAACATAGAATGAGTTAAGGGCAGGAAAATGATAATAATTAAGTTGCAACCTTTTTTGTTCTCTTGAGTTTTCATTCACTTTTGTATAATTTTCAGGAGGCATCGTCGATTACTTGTATAGTCCAGACGACAGCAGCATATTTTTCAGCAAGCAGGCTACATCTAACCCCTATTACACAAAAGATCTGGGACCTGATGATTATTTTGGTAAAACATATTATGATTCCAAAGATTGATTACTTAAAGAAGTACCTAGATTGATAGGTAAAGATGCCATCTCTTTCACACCCACATCACGCAAACGTGTGAAGGAGACGGCAGTTGTACCTGTACCAAGGAATCCGCTGTGTGCACGCAACCAAATATTTTTCTTTATACTGTTATTTCGTCTACTGTCGTGGACGTGGGTATGCGGATCCCGAGACTCAAGTGGATATGGGCAGGACGCTTAGCTAGAATGGACGACGGAAGATGGACGAGGCGATCACTGAATAGTGACCTAGAGACGCTCAACGCCCAAGTAGCAGAACACCCGCCCGATGGTCGAATGACATCGTGAACATGATCGCCGGGAATCATTGGATGAGATTGGAGAGAATAGCGTAATAAAGAGGAGGCCTATGCCCAGCAGTGGGTGGAGACGGACTGAAATGATGTAGATGACTGTTTTAAGTCTTTTGTAGCTGATTTTGTGAAAAACATATTAAGTGATTTTTCAGGTTATAGTGTAGAATCAGGAATATTCCAACCAGATGGAGCAATGCTTTACGTTGGGGGAGCCCCTCGATCCAAATTGGGATTTGGTCAGGTATAAACCAGTTTTTTAAACGTGTATACCGTTATCTTAAACAAGCTTTCACGCGGTTTCACTCGCGTGTTACCTTGATAAAATAGCCAGTTCATCCAGTGAAGAGTCATCCAAATCCGTTTAGCGGTTCCTGCGTGATTAAGCTACAAACATCTTCAATTCCTCTGAATCATTAATGTTAGTAGAATTCTAGACGGCCTCGGTGGTGTGGCGGGCGATTGCTCGGCAGAGACGCAAGAGGCGCGGGTTCGATTCTCGCTGCGGAAGAAATCCTAGTGAATCCTAGTGTGGGGTCAGGACTATGTACGTGACTGTTGGGTATTATTTATTTATTCATAGGTTTCTTTCTTTCCACAAACCAGGTGCTAGTTTTCCAGCCAGCGATACGTGAGCCGGACGGATTGAACATCAAGGCGAAACTACGCGGTCCCCAACTTGGCTCATACTTCGGAGCTAGTCTTTGCTGTTTGGATATAGATGGAGACGGCGCTGCAGACCTTCTGGTTGGAGCCCCGAACTTCGCGCAGAGGGACGGTGGCCTGCCGTACGATCAAGGGGCTGTTTTTGTCTATATGACAAAGCAAGCGGTAAGTTCGGAAAGTTACCCCAGTCTTATTCCTGTTGATAAATCTCAGAATATCCGGTTTTAACCTTACAAGGATAGATTTGTTATGTTTTTGTGATTGCCACAACTTCGCCTAAGTATTTTATACCAGCAATTTGCAGACAATATTGCTCACCAGTGCCATAAACCGATGATACTTTCAGAAACCGGATTTCACCTTGGAAGCCTTTGGTTCCGTGACAGGGTCTGGTGAAAGCGGCGCCAGATTTGGCACAACTATAGCTGATCTTGGAGACGTAGACGGAGACGGTTTCAAAGGTAACCTACAATACAATATATCTTTATTGTAAAAACACAAGAGAAATTTTCAATAAGTAAAGGAAATTTTTACTTAAACTGCGTAATATAATAGAGAGCCTTATCGCTAAAAGCGAACTCTTTCACGCAAACTTTGGATAGACATTACGAAACTTTGAAGGATAAGGATGGCAGATACATCATTGAAAAAACATAAATGAATATGTACATTATATTTTACATGTCTATACTAATAACAAAAAATATAGAAATAATAAAGATGGTAAATCATATTATGTCAATAGACTACTAATTAATAATATTTCAGATGTGGCTATAGGAGCTCCTTGGGAAAACGAAGGAACAGGAGTGGTGTACATCTACCAGGGTTATGCCAAAGGCTTGAGAAGCCAGTACACCCAGAGGATCATCGCTGAGGGCGCTGGCAGTTTCGGCATTGCGATATCTAAAGGATTTGATGTAGATGGCAATAATTGCAATGGTATATATATAATCTTCTAATACCGGATTCCTATAATATACTAACAGATGATGACTAGACGACTACTATATCAACGTTCTGTCGAAAAGCGATAAACATTTCTATCAGAAAAAGAACGTAGCCAGAGGGTTAGATATTACTTCTCTGCTGGACTGGGAGTAAAGAAAAGCGTAATGCGTCCAGCTGCTTCTCTCCCCGAGCATGTCGTAAAATACCACCTATATGGGCGATGGGCTGATCACCTGCCACCATGGTTAACCATATCCATCTCAGGATCTTAAATTAGAAGTGGCTGCTAGTTTTATTATGTTTACTTGTGACTCTGCTCCCCCCATTAAGGATGCGGGCGTGATAATATGTATGTATGAATTAAAAGTAAGTTCGTATGAGCTAGTGGCCAACTATATACGAATTGACTTTTGGGTATTTCAACGAATGTTACTTCAATTGACTTCCTTAGAAATCTTATAATTTTAGAGTTATATTTTACAGATCTTGCTATAGGAGCAGCAACAAGCGCCAGAGTGTATTTATACCGCTGTATACCAACAGTTAAAGTGCACACGTCTATAAAAGTTCCCGATGCTATGAACCTACCTCACAACGCGACTGGCTTTACAGCACTGTTCTGTGTCACTTTACCTGATAAACCTTTGTGGCCACATGTTAAGATTGGTAAGAACTTCATGGTATTCTATCTAGTCGTGTCACTAGTTCTTTCGACCGTTTCGTTCACTTGACAATTATTTTCAAACTTATTTCAATTATAGAAAACGATATTATTTCAATGCGCGATCCAAGACTTGGCTCAACGGATCAAGATTGCCATTCAGCGTGACAATGCGAACTACGTTTTGGGTACGCTTCCACCGTCTGATGAGCTAGATAATCTAGCTCATCAGACGGTGGAAGCGATGAAACGGTGGAAGATCTATAGATAGCTCACTTAATCTAGCCTAGATTAAGTGAGGCTATCTATAGATCTTTTGCAATGGCCTTCAGATAGCCCGTCTTTTTCTTTACATCTAGTTAGATACTGCGCAAGCGGAGTAGCGGGTGGATACTAGTTAGTCATAAATCGCCCCAAAAATGAACTATAGTCTTATATTAATCAATTTCGGTCGTCAGGACGCTCAACAACAAAATCTTATAAGCATAGATTGTTCTGGAGTAAACTTATTATTAGAGACTTTTTAATCTTTTCCAGATTTCAAAGCAAAAATAACTATAGATCCAACAGGCAACAGAGCAAAGATATCAGGAGATTCAAAGTACAGAGTTATTGCATCTCCGGGTGAAGAGAGGTGTGATGAGCAGACTGTGGAAGTGCAGGTACTGTCTTATTTAAACTATGTCAAGAGTCAAACTGTCTGCGACAATACTACATTTAGAATCCAACTTAAAATTCTGAATTGGACAGATTCATAATTCGGCATATTCGCTACTCAACAGAAGTGCAAATAAAATAGCAAGGGGAACCAAAATATTTTATTTAATATAAAATGTACTTTGCTTATCCGTTTTAAGCAATCAATTACGTTTATGTCGTTGGTCAATGCAGCTGTAACAATTTTTTCTAATGTATTGTATAGTGTGATAATATATAATAATGAATTTTTTCTTGTTTTAGCCAACTGCAGATTTGTCTAAGCCTATATCTATGAAGTTTGAGTTGGAACCAGATGTAATGCCAATGGGTAAGTAGGTGTTTATTGAATTATAACACTCACTTGTAAGTTGTAACCAAGTTTCAGTTCTTCCGAGATAATGGCGTATGCAATTGTGCCGAAGTATCGGCAAACTCATTAAACATCAAATCATGGTTAATATATTGTTATAAGCTCTAACAAGCTCCTCTATTTACAATGAAAACTATGCTTTATTTTGTAGACACCATGAAATTTAACAGCCACGATGCAAGAGTTTCTGAAGAATCTGATTTGGTCTCCACGTTTCTAATTCAACTAGTGAGGGATTGTGGGGAAGACATGATTTGCACGCCATGGCTCGTGATGTCTTTGGATGCTTTAGATGAGTATGTATAAACAAAATGTAATATAAATAAAACTTTTATATAAATGCTCTAAAAGAAAATAATAAAAAAAATATAAAATAAAAAATTGTGTATTTAGGAACAGACATAAACTTTATATTAAACCAAATCCATTAATTTGAGAGATTTCTTATTAGATCATTTAAATAGAAGCTTGTTTAAAAAATATTTTAGTTTTAGTTATTAATAATATTTTTCTCAGCAAACCCTTTCATTTAATATCCATATCATGGGAGTAAATAAAAAAAACATAATCCGCCATCTTTGGGAGTACGCCATATTGGATTTAAAATAAAGTCGTAAATTCAACGTATATTTGAAATATTTCAAAGTGATTTTTGTAATTTCATTAAATAAATAAAATTAACTTCAAGGATGATCCAAGGATCATGCTGTACCGACCCCACATAAAGTGGGATAAGGGCAGTAAGATGATGAAATAAAATGAACTTCAAATACTCTTTACTGTCTTTCAGCCCATTCATTCCCGGAACAGACACGAAGCTAGGCGCAAGACTGTCTATCCTCAACAAAGAAGAGCCAGCTTACGGAGCGAGGGTCAACATCTCCCTTCCTATGATACCCAAAAGACTACCCAGCCTATGTTCTCTAGAAGACCTGGTCATGACCTGTGACGTCCCTGCCCCGTTGCTAAGAGATGAGGAGATCGTGTGGGACATTGAACTGGAGTACAACTTAAACTCAAGTACAGAAGTCAGTTTGAAGGTAGTCGCAGAATTGGAGGATAGTTTGTACTATCGGAATATCAGCAAAGATTCGGTGATCGATGTCGTGCTGGATGTGGTGCCTGAAGCTAGTTTCAATGTTTCTGGGTAAGTTTAGCAAAATTACCGTAATTTTCTAACTGAGCTGGATGACCGCGCACTCCGTCATCTCTCTCGTACCTACTTTTTGTTTTCTGTTTTCTGTGTTTTTGTTTATTATATTTTCTTTTACCGTTTAAATTATAGTGTTTTTACTCCATCGACGAATATTTAAACAGTTCTGGATATTAAAATATGTATATTTATATATTACATTTCATCATTACATTTAATTAGGACTAATGATATTTGCATGCTAAAGATTGTGGTAGGACATAGAATGGACTGATATATTTTTAAGACCATGTTATTTTATCACACATGTTCGTGCAAATAAATGTCATTTAGCATTTATTGCCACTCAGCTATATTTTCCTAAAATATAGCAATATTTTATTTGTGATAATGTTTCTGTTGCAGGAAAACTTTACCAAATGCAACAGTAATTATATCGAGGGAGAAATTATATGAAGCTGAAAACATTACTTTTGTAAATTATATCGAGGTTAGTAACTTTATTTTCTTCTGTAATCTTTTATACGATACTTCATAAACGATATTATCAAAGTATAAGATACATTTTAGTATGTTTGATAATACCTAATTATTATTTCAGATAATGAACCTAGGACCTTCAGATTGGTATCATTTGGAAGTCCAATTTTTTTTCGACGTGGTATGTATGAATAGTATTTTATTAAAGGTAGAGTTTGTATGCTTGTAGGGGATAATCTCAGACACTATGCCAGGCTCAAACGCATGATGACACAAAGAATCCTAATTGTGGGTTCAGAACTAAACTAAAGTCTAGGGTATAAATTTTACCCACGACGGAACAGAGAAATTTTTATTTATGTGTTTGTCTGTTACCATTTTCCTCAAAAACTACAGAACCGATTTCGATGCGGTTTTTTGCATTTTATTGGTGTCATTTTAGGGAAGGTTCTTAGAGAATGTTTTACGGTCATAGACCACTAATTCTCTCCCCGAGCATGTCGTAAAAGTCGACTAAGGGATATTATGATATCCCCTCCAACATGATTGACCATTTATATGGGTTATGGGCTGATCACCTGTCACCATGGCTCACCATATCCATCTTGGGACTTTGAATCAGGAACGGATGCAAGTTTTCTTGATTACTTGTGGCTCTGCCCATCCTATTAGGGATACCGGCGTAATAATATGTATGATAAGCATTTCCAGTGTATTTTTTCAAAAGTCTGTAATATAAAGTTGTTTCTGCAGGTAAGCCTGGCAAGTCCAATAAAAGGCTGCGTGGAAGACGGGGCCGGGATCGTCTGTGTCTGGTCGGTGCCAGCCAAAGTTACGCTACCCGTCATGTTGCCTCTGAAGCTGGACTTGAGCCAGTTCGGTGAGAATTATTTATATTGTTTGCATGACTTTACTGTGTATTAATAATAAAGCCTTTTATTTCCCAAAAATACTTTGACTGAGGAATGACTGGAGAGAAGGAAGGGAAGCCTTTAACCTGCAGACACTACAGACTCATAATAATAAAACAAAGAAAGGTGATCCAGTGATAGCGCCCCCTTCCGATCATGTCATGGGTTCGAATCCGGTCGTGCACCAATGGAGCTTTCTGTTCGAAAACTTTATGTGCACTCTACCAGTACTCTCAAACGGTGAAGGAAAACATCGGCATGTCGCAGAATCTAAAAATCGTAAAACATTTTGTCAGATGCATGAACGGAGCCTTTGAGGGGCACCTTAAACTCTTTCACCACACTGGTTCTGGAAACAAGACTAGTACAAAAATATAAATATATTCAAAGTATTAAAACATGATTTGCAATCAACAGGTGAGGTTTTGGAGAAGGATACAACTCTCAACACCACCACGGTAGTACTTTTACTGTGGAAAGAACGAGACGTGTAAGTACTTGTCCCTGACTACCCTCATCTAAAACCTGATGGTAGATCTCCGTTTCCGGACCATCACCGTAAGTAAGTTCGTATGAGGTAGTGGTCAACTCTTGTGACGGAGTTTTTAGGCCGCCTAAAGGCCTCCGTCGTGGCTTAACGACTTAAAAGCTGGGACCGACAATTTAACGTGCCCTCCGAAGCACGGAAGTGCTCAGCTCGTAATGCCACTTGCGGTCACCCATCCAAATTGTGACCGCGCTCAACGTTGTTTAACTTAATCAAGAACGTTGCTCACACACTGTTCACATCATTACTTATTCTTATTATTAGAAAGACTTCAAGACATAAGAAAGCGTTTTCTAGGACTTTTTGTACTTGTTGTTATTATTTTATGTCACGAATTTAACTCCATGTTTTTCTTTTCAGGGGTCTGGATTATTTCACAAACACCACCATAACGACCACCTTGGCCCTCGAACCTGCACCACCGATCTGGCCTCTCATTCTTGGAATAGTCGGAGGATTAGTGTTCGGAATTTTACTTCTATCACTCATCGTTTATCTCTTACATAAGGTACTTAATATTTTTTATTGTCGGTTAATAGAATACCTGTAAAAACGTGAGTTCTCCATTGAGCTGTATTCATTTTCTATTTTTTGTGCCATGTCACTCAATACAACCTTTTTATCACTAAGTACTACGAGTATAAGCTCATAGTATCCCGTTGTTGGCAAAAGGCTTCTCCTTATATCATCATCATCATCATCTTCCTGTCTTCATTCCACTCTATGTGGGGTCGGCACAGCAAGATCCTTGGATCATGCTGTAAGAGTTTTGGCTAAGGTGTTTTAAGACCGGCCACCTGCCTTACGCCAACCCTCCTTGGGAATACTTGCTTCTTGTATCTCATCATGTTGGAGAGGATACTATCCCTTAGTCGACTTTTACGACATGCTCGGGGAGAAAAGCAGCTATTATTATTAATCATCACCAATATATTAATATTTCAGTACGGCTTCTTCTCAAGACAGCAGCATGAGCGACTCAAAGAGCTTCAAGAGCAGAGTAGCACGGAACTGGAGGACTCTGAAGACGCCGGTAGACCTGCAGCAAGTGGGAACGGCTCCAATGAATCCACCAGGGAACTGCTCTTTGAGGACTCTGAATGAAGGAGTCACATTTTTTGTGAAGCTAGAGGAAGTTCAGGAGTGAAATTTTGTAAATTCCTCTAAGTTTCATGCTTGTATGACTTATAGTTTAGTCTGTGCGTTGATATGTCATTCAGTTAGTCACGAAAGCATTATATATGTATATTAGATTTGAAAAGAGATAGTCGTAGACAAAATGACGGTTTCCGTGTTTTGTAGTTTGTATAGTTTAACACTACAGATTTTAAAATGGCTTTATAAGTAAGACTGATAATTTTCCTTAAATGTTAATATCATAGATTATTATATGAGCGCTGGTGTCTAGTTGGTAGTGACCCGGCCTTCCCATTCTAAGGTGGGTTCAAATCCGGTCCTGTACCAATTAATTTTTCAGTGCGAAAAATGTATGTGCGCTATATCCGTACTCCCTAACGGTGAAAGAAAACATCGTGAACCCGCGGTTTAGTCAGCTCCGCACGTATTGACCATGTCTTTCCTGTGGACAAGGCCGACTAAACTGAGAGGATGGAATAGATGCTGGGCAAGCCTACTCCTTCCTAATTCGTCCCGGGCACTACAGCGTCCCGTTTGTGAAGGTAAAAGTTACCTCCTGACGCTGTATAAATAAATATAAATATTAAATATCCTACTAATATTATAAATGCGAAAGTTTGTGAGGATGTGTGGATGTGACGATGTATGTTTGTGCATCGTATCGTGCACATAGTATGTGTGCTGGAATAACATATAGGCTACTTTTTGTCCGGATATCACGCGAGCGAAGCCGCGAGCGAAAGCTAGTTTGGTATAAATCATCTACATGTTAAAAGGCCTTAGGTATAGATTATTAGATATAGGCAACTATTTTTCATACTGAGATTTATTTTTTAATTAGCTAGTTACGTAATTGAATTGCTAGATAAATTACGAGAATCAAAGACTAGACCCATTTTATAACTGTATAATTGGTATCTAAGTAATAAAGATTTTTAAATTAAAACGAAGGTGTTCATTTAATGAACAGATTGCAAATTTGGCTGAGAATCTCAAAAAGCGCAAAAGCAAACCTCGACGCGGCTTATAAATGTATTTGAGCCTTTTGGGGTCGAGACCCTCTGTTCGTAAGGCGCGGGTGCCCACCGCGTTTTCAAAATTATTTCAGGGCTTCTGGTCAAAGCGATGCGCGATCCAAGAGCTTATTATTATTTGGCTCTACGGATCAGTAGCCATTCAGCTTGGTAATGCGGCCAGCGTCCCAAAGTCAGATGAGCTGGATCAGGAGAGCTATCTATAGATCGTCTGCAACGGTCCTTAGTAAGACTGTTTCTATTGTATACTGTTAATATTTTAAACACATTATTATTACTAGTCAGGTCAACATACCTACTTGCCAAGAAAAAGTACCTATGTGACATCCAGCACGCGATAGACAAACTCATCCGCTTTGGCACGTTCATCAGGAAACGCGAAATCGACCACATGCCAACCGACACCCGACTTTATAACTAGTTAGCTAAGATCGAGAATAGCTTGGCAGACTAATTGGCAGAGCTCTTATCGTGAGATGCTTTGGAGACCGAATTTAAGACGGAAATTGTAGAAACAGCACTAAACTTACCTACATGCTTAATTTTGATCATAAGGTCGTGCGCCAGTGGGTTTTTTTTGTTGGACAAATTCTGTGACGCTTCAAAATGATCCGTTTTATGATTTCAAGAGAATTAGATTTAAAATATATTCACACAATGTCGTCCAGAAGATCAGTTTAGGATCATATACCCGCTAATTCATTTCGTAATCAGACCATCCGCGTCACCAATCTGTCAAAGTACCTATCTACCTAAGCTTGTCATCTTTTTCAGGTTCCGTACCTGCAGGATGACGGGACCCTATTACTAAACCTCCGCTGTCCGTCCGTCCTTCATCGGGTTGTATCTACATATATACATAATATCACACCTGTTTCCCATAGGGATAGGCAGAGATCACGGATCTCCGTTTGCTATGATCCTGACACACTTATTTCACTTTTTTACTCTCATAACATTCTTCATACATGCTTGACGTTTTAGGGTACTCTTGACCTGGTCCTTTTCCAAAACGTCGCCAATTTGGTCCAGATAAGTACGCCTAGGTCTTCCCCTTCCAATGATACCATTCACACTCGCCTCACATGATATATGCTTCGTTAATCTGATCTAAAATTTTCACAGAGTGTGTATTTCTATTGCCGCTATAACAGAATAAAACAAGAAACATTTACGTACATGTACGATGGTACGGAACCCTTCGTGTGCGAATGTGACTCGCACTTGATCGATTTTTTCTTCTTTTTGTAAGGAAGAAGGATGAAGGTTGAAGGTCCAGTCATGGATAGAAATTCTTATCTGAAAACATTTTCGTCGGAAATGACGTCACTGAAACTTCTGACAATTTCTATTAAAGTTTAGTTTCCGCCGTTAAATTGCACTGTGAGATGATAAATTTCCGTTCCCAGCTAATCTCGACTTCAAAAGTAGTCATTATGAAGAGCTAACACCAGTGTAATATTAGTTTCTCGCTTTCAACATTACAAAACTGGTTGCTACATAAATCGTACGTGAAGATTCAAGTCCACTACATCGTTGCATAAGAACGAAGAAAGTTTCATGCTTTGACGGAGTTATGACATTTTTTAGGGTTCCGTACCCGAAGGGTGGCAACGGAACCATATTACTAAGCCACCCCTATCCGTCCGTCCGTTCGTCTATCAGCGGGCTGTATCTCATGAACCGTAATAGATAAAAAGTTGAAATTTTCACAGAGTATGTGTTTCTATTCCTGTTATAACAACAAATAATAAAAGTAAAATGAGAGTCACATACATAGGACACACACTAGGACTCCCTGTGTCGTGGGTGTCAGAAACTACGAGTATCATGCTACCACAACACCCAGACCCGCAACAAATATTTGCAGAACATGCTTTTTTTTCTTTTGTAGCGGGAATCGAATCTGCTCCTCTTGCGTCTCAGTCAAACACTTGCCCGCAGCGCCACCAAGGCCGTTAATTCCGATTGAGAACTTGACTGCAATCATTTTCGGCTTATCGTGTCTCCAATATTAGGTAATGTCCTATCAAATGAAACGGGCACGTGACCTGCATTGAGGGTTCGGAATCGATTCAGAATTAGGTGTTAAATTTCTACTATTTGGATTTCAACTTAATCCCACTATGTTCTGTAAGACAGCGATAAATTACTATAAATGTACCTATTACTTCTCTGCTGGACTGGGAGTAAAGAAAAAGCATAGAATGCTTCCAGCTGCTTCTCTCCCCGAGCATGCCGTAAAAGTCGACTAAGGTATACCTATAGTATCCTCTCCAACAATCGAGCCCGCGCCTCTTGCGTCTTACCCCCGAATACTCAAACGCATCTCAAAGTTGAGCACGTGTCAAATGACATTTTTGACAGATTTTCATCAGAAACTGTCAAAAAACCGTGAGTTGAGACGTGCTCAACTCTAGTCACGTTTAAGATATCGGGGGTTAGCCGAGCACTCAAAACCACGCCACCGAGGCAGTCGACTAAGATATAAAATAAAAAATGTTCTTTTGTAAGCTTAGCCATTTACTCACAACAAATTATTCTACTTAATTGGACAGGCTTGTAAAACAAGACGAGTCAGATTGATAGCAATTCGTCAAAAGATAGAGCTACCTATCTAGATAGCCATACAAACTCAGACCCTCATTATCCAACCCCTTGTTAGAAACTTCTGACCGTATCTTTTTGTTATAATGACGTACTAAGTTGAGAAACAATGTTTTGGAAAACTTTAGCTAAGCACAGAAAGTTATAAAGTAGTAAAAGTGGTACGGACCTTTGTTTTCTCGGCTATGACGAGGCAATGAGGGTAGTTTGCAACGACTACCCACATAGTTTTTTTGAAGTCCGATTTTTCTTGCAATCTACTTTTCTGGGCTAGAGTTTTGAGATTTGCTCCGTCATTGGCGTGTATGGAGTAGACCCAGGAGCATATCCATAAAGCATGGTCTTTCAGTGCCGGGACGATTTCAGTCCGGTTGTAGCATGAAATGGTGGAAGGACCTATTACATAGTTAAATGATTGTAATCTATTGCATACTTTCGAACGTAATGAACAAGTTTCCGTAGTGTAGCCGTTATCACGTGTGCTTCACACGCACAAGGCCCCCGGTTCGATCCCGGGCGGAAACAAATCGATGCCTAACAGCCAACAAGGGATAAGCGCCAAATAGCAAATTTTACAGGAGAGAGGTTTAAAGTTCAAAAAAATTGAATATATTTTTATTGTGAAACTTTTTCTAAAGGTTTTGTATGTATTCGAATTTTAGAGTTTCTTTACTTGCGTAAGCTTATAAATGAATATAATTTGCTAGAGCTGTAAGTTAGTAAATTCTACCACCAACCATTTTCATTAAAGATTTTTCCATTTATTTTGAACATTAGTAGTATATTTCAAGAAGAAAATGTAATAGGTAACATAGATCGAATGAGTTTTAAGCCTTGACAGACAATTTGAGATATCATCCACACAATAAAATGAAAAGCAATTTGTCTACTTGAATGAAGTTCTAGCTTTACTATTAATAACCATTCGATTGCAAAAAGAAGACCAAGTATACCTACTTATTATCACGAGTAGACTAAGATAGTGAAGTTGTGTGACATTGAGACGCTAAGCGTGACGGAGAATCCAGCTCAGGTGGCAAGCAGCTAGCGCACTGCGCCTGGATGGTCGGCAGTCACTTTAACGTGATGATTATAATCACGAGTAGACTAAGATCGTGAAGTTGTGTGACAGTGAGACGCTAAGCGTGACGGAGAATCCAGCTCAGGTGACAAGCAGCTAGCGCACTGCGCCTGGCCGGTCGACAGTCACTTGATTATAATTACAAGTAGACTAACTCCCGAATACTCAAACGCGACTCAGAGTTGAGCACGTTTCAAGTCACGGTTTTTTGACAGTTTTTGATGAAAATCTGTCAAAAACTCGTCACTTGAGACGTGCTTAACTCTGAGTCGCGTTTGAGTATTCGGGGGTAAGATCGTGAAGTTGTGTGACGGTGAGACGCTAAGCGTGGCGGGGGATCCATCGGCAGCATCTCGCGCACTCCGTCACTGTCACGTGATGATTATTATCACGCGTAGACTAGGATCGTGAAGTTGTGAGACGGTGACACGCTGAGCGTGACGGAGGATCCGTCACAGGTGGCCAGCAGCTCGCGCACAGCCCCGGGCCGATCAGCGGTCACCGTCACACACCGCATGCGAGCTATCACCAGGGATATCTGATGAAAACAACAAGTAAATAAATAAATAAACAAATTAAATAAATAAATAAATAAAGTATTTTCTACTAGCCGTGTTGCCCGTGACTTCATTCGCTTTGAGAATGATTTTCAGAATTTAAACTTGATAAACAAATCTATGGAGTGCAAAAAGTGCGGTCACCCATCCAAGTACTGTTAGTTTATCGAATCTATAACTATGTTTACCTGAACATCCACCGAGTCCATATCCTCGTCAGCGTCAACAAGGTTCGTTTCTGAATGCACTAGCCTGGCTTCACCAAGATCTGTACAGTTCCCACATTTCCAGATACCTCCAGTTATTACCGGTTCTTCACCTACAAGAGTAGTTAGAAAGTAGCAAGGTCTGTTCCCGGAACTTTATATTTTAACCCGCGACGTTGTATAAAAAATAAGAAGTATAGATTCGTTGATGCTTCTAAAAAATATAGGAGCGCAAAAAGTCATATCACGCGGCATTCTCAGGCGATCACCCATCCAAGTTTTGGCCGCGTTCAACATTGCTTAACCGTATAATGATGGGATTCCTATACAAAATTTCATCCCTTATTTCACCCCCTTCAGGATTCTTTTCGCAACAAAAAGTAGCCTATATCCTTCCCCGGGATAAATTCTATCTCCTTGCCAAATTTGATCAAAATCGTTTAGGCGTGAAAAGGTAACAGACAGACAGACAGAGTTACTTTCGCATTTATAATAGTATGGATATTTGCAAACTATTATTTGCAAACGATGAAGGAAAACATCGTAAGGAAACTGAGAGAAGAAAGCTGAGAGGATGGAATAGGTGCTGGGCAAGCCTACTCCATCTTAATTCGTCCCGGGCACTACAGCGTCCCGTCTGTGAAGGTAAAGTTGCCTCCTGACGCTGTATAAATCATCTACTATAGATGGTATAAGGCCTTAGTTTTTTTTTTATAATAGTATGGATATTTGCAAATGCAAACATTTCTCCCGCAGCAGGAATCGAACGCCTCTTGCGTCACAGCCGAGCACTCCCCTTCGCTTTAAACTTACCATTAGTGGATTCTTCTGCTGATTCTTCATGACTCACACCATTTAGCAACATATCGATAACTGGATCTATGTACTCATCACACACACCACTCATCACCAAGATTGTCATCATCACCAACGCTGATAACATTTTTGTGTTAAACATTTTTTTTTATTTCCCTGTAGCGTTTGCAATGGTTATTAGGAGCCTTTCACCACACCGGTGCGAAAAACTACTAGTAGTAAAAACCGTTTTTAGGTAACCCGACTGGTTTTTTTTTTTGGATTATTATTATTATTAAAAACAATTTCTCTATGTTAAATTATGTAATTAAATTATACTAACTTCCTGTCTCTGAATATTTGATTGAAATTAATATTTACTCGTACTTGCAAGTTATGTTATTTGGAACATCTGAGCTATGATTGGAATCAATATCATTGACCCTATGCGATATGAAACAAAGTTCAAGAGTTCCTAAAACCAGTAAAGTGCGAGTCCAATTTGCACACCAAGGGTTCCGTACCATCGTACATACACAAACTTTTTAATGTCTTTACTCTATGTACTTTTCAAATAGGTAGCTTAGATGATCGATGATGAAAAAAAAGATTTTTGTATGGCCTCCTTTTATTTAACTCTATTTTTATAATTTGTTGTTGTAGCGACGAAATTTCAACTCTCTACCTATCATGGTTCATTAACATTTCATTAGATACAGCCCGCTGACAGACGGACGGACGGGACGGACGGATCGCAGAGGCCGTTGGCACACTTCGAGTATGGAACCCTAAAAATGTAGAAGGTCATCATAAATCGTAAAACAATATCCTGACGACTTCGGTGGCGTGGCGGGCGAGTGTTGGACCGAGACGTAACAAGCGCGGGTTCGATTTTGTAGATGTGTTTGCATGTTCTGCGAATACTTCTGAGTCTAGGTGTTGTAGTATTATGTATTAAAAGCATGTATTTTCAAAAGAAAAGTAAGTATTTAAGTATTCCTCAGTTTGAGGCTAGATAGCGCTGTGTGAAATGTCCACAAATATACAAATAACACGTAGATATAATTTACTAAGATTGAATATTATATCACTTTTATCCTCTCAAATCAAGATTGATGTATAAAAACAAGCCAGTGTGTCAACTAGAAACCAATCCATCAAAATGAGGAAATAAAATAAAATGCTTCATCAATTCCAGAAAAAAATACGCAGAAGCTTAGCCCCTAATACCCGGTTTCCCGGATATAACATAAATCCCTGTACAGTTCACTTCAAAAGTTCTAAAGGGGGATGCACATTTGTAGCTGACGTGCACGCTGACCTTTGTATGCAAGTTATATTGTCTACTACATACTCAGACCAAATAAAAAGAAAAGACGGCGTGCCGCGCACAACTTAAGTGAAGCCACCTTTTTATCTATGTGTGTGTCGGTTTTGAGGTTTTGTGTTTCAAGCAACCTGAAATTCATAGTATAATAATTAAGAAACGATGTTATTTGAAGAACTTACAAGTGAAAAGTGATTCCGTGAGACTTTTTACAAGTTTTTACAAGTTTTCACTACACAGGAAAGCATGATTATATTTTTAAGACTCGTGACGTACTAAGCAATGAGCATGGTTTTAGTGTAGGTGTGTGCGTGAGCGTGTATGTTTACTTGCAGGAGCACGGTTTTGTGTGACTTCACTTTTGTTGTGCGCGGCGCGCCGTCTGTTCTTTTTATTTGGTCTGAGACTACATACTATACATACGAAGACACTGATCCGTGTTTCAGCAAAACACGCATTATCGAAGCACGTAATTTTGACAGTTCAAAACGAGCCATGCGCCTACACGCGCCTTGTCGTGTTTGTGAAATCTGACATTAGCATGCAATAAGATAACACGGTAATTCCACAAACATGCCCGTGTTTGCCCGTGTTACGTTTCGTTTGGTCATCGTGAATACGCTCCCTGCGCGGTTAGGGAGCATCTTAGGAACAAAAAAAATCGCAGCAGAGTGTAAAATCGTCAAAATACAAATTATACTAAAAGTGAATCTAATGCATAATTAAATGCAGTATTGGAGGTTTATCACGCTGGCGATTTGCGAGCGTTTTTTTGCCGCGATTTGTGAACGTGCTCACCGGTTGTAGGGTACGCAAATCGCCAGTGTAATAACGCCCTTGGTGAACCGATCGCGATTGTCGGAGCAGTGTGTTTGAGCCTTACCTATCTATGATCACCACCTATTTCGTCATTTTGTTTTCAGTGAGACAATTTTCTAGTTGGCTGTACCCATTTTTTATTATCGGCTGAAATAATTCAGATAAAAGCATTGGTTTTTTTTAAATGGAGCCTTTTCACCAAATTAAACTCCTCTTTTCTGCTTTTCTTGGCTGCTTTTCTGCCAAAGATGTGCGAGACAAATCCATTGGTACATGACTTAGGTACCTACTAACATCTCATTCTCTTTCCGCATTATCCTCACGCTATCGTAAAACATTCATAGGACAAGATTTAATTTTTAGGGTTCCGTAGGGTGCCAACAAGACTTTATTACTAATCCCTCCGTCCGTCCGTCCG
Organism: Scotopteryx bipunctaria; assembly: GCA_949320045.1. Classification (NCBI taxonomy): domain Eukaryota; kingdom Metazoa; phylum Arthropoda; class Insecta; order Lepidoptera; family Geometridae; genus Scotopteryx; species Scotopteryx bipunctaria. The sequence continues at coordinate 1,463,692 of OX439450.1, read as the reverse complement.
TCCATCTGTCAGCAGGCTGTCCCTCATGAACCGTAATAGGTAGAGAGTTGAAATGTTCACAGTATGTATTTCTATTGCCACTATAGCAACAACTAATAAAAATAAAATAAAATTTAATTTAATATATTCAAATAATTTTAATTTTAATTCTGTTTTCTATCTGTAGGCGAACATAGAAAACTGACCTCATTTTCATTTCTTATTATTATACCGATTACCTTAAAGTTTTTAATGTTATTGTAGTTTGTCTTTGTAACTAAAATAATTTCAAACGTACTTGACACTCAATTATACTACTAAGGCCTTTTACCATCTATAGTAGATGATTTATACAGCGTCAGGAGGCAACTTTTACCTTCACAGACGGGACGCTGTAGTGCTTGGGACGAATTAAGATGGAGTAGGCTTGCCCAGCACCTATTCCATCCTCTCAGCTTAGTCGGCCTTGTCCACTGAAAACTCCATTGGTACACGACCGGATTTGAACCCACGACCTTAGGATCGGAGGCGGGGTCACTACCAACTAGACCACCAGTGCTCTCTATACTACAGACAAACAATAATAAACTGTTATACTCATAACCCTTTTGCTCTGTGTCGGGTAAAAAGCGTCGAAGTCCACACAAAGCTCGTCAACAGACAGCCCCGTATTGTATTTTTAGAGGCTTTTGTTAATGCCTGGAGTTTTATGTATTGTTGTTTTGTTTCAAATAACTTTGAATACAGCCACTGGGATTCAAAGCTTCACAATACTGCCCTCCTAGGGAAAAACGCAGTAACTAGCATTTTTGACATAAATAAGTTAGATAGATATTCGGAATCGCCTAAGAAAATACAACATTCTGCTCTCACTCACGTATCAAAACATGCTTAACATAGTTACTACGTTCTTCACTAGGAGAGCAGAATATAGACTGAGTGTTTAGGTTATCGTACATTTGTATGCATAAGGTACTTCCTGCATACAAATGTACCGATGCGCGGTAACAAATTCGGATGGGTGACCGCAAGTGGCATTACGAGCTGAGCGCTTCCGTGCTTCGGAGGGCACATTAAACAGTCGGTCGCGGCTTTTAAGTCGTTAAGCCATGATGGAGGCCTTTAGGCGGCCTAAAAACTCCGTCACAAGAGTTGGCCACTAGCTTATACGAACATACATACTTCCTGCTGGAGTAAAGTAAAAACATAAAATGCGACCACGGACATGCTCTCCCCGAGCATGTCCGAAAAGTCGACTAAGAGCTAGTATCCTATCCAACATGATGGACCATCTACATCTATTTTGGGACTTTGAATAATGAATAAACATTTGTGGACATTCCACACAGCGCCATTTAGCCCCAAACTAAGCAAAGCTTGTAATTAGGGCACCAGATGGCTGATTGAATACTTATTATACATATTTTTTGTAAATACATACTTATATAGGTAAATACTACAACACCCAGACCCGGAAGATATATTTGCAGAACATACAAACATTTCTACCGTAGCGGGGATCGAACCCGCGCCTCTTGCGTCTCAGCCGAGCACTCGCCCGCCTCGCCAACGCCACGTCAGACTGAATCAGGAGTGGCTGCAAGTTTTCTTATGATTACTTGTGGTTCTGCCCATACCGATGATAATATGTATATAACAATTATTTATGTATGCAAGCAAGTATTCCCAAGGAGGGTTTACGTCAGGCAGGCGGCCGGTCATAAAACACCTTAGCCAAAACTCTTACAGCATGATCCAAGGGTCATGCTGTGCCGACCCCACATAGAGTGGGATAAGGACAGGAAGATGATGATGATGATGTATGTATGCATAACAACGAAGTAGGTACGCTGAACAGAGCATGCATGAAGAATGTGATGTATGAAACAACAAGTGAGAATAGTAGCAATAAAATTGAAGCGGTCTCTGCTAACCCCTATTGGAAACAGGTGTTATTTTGTGTATAGCCAACGTAATATCGTGAGTATTACAAACTAGTATCCTGATAGTACGATACCCAGAAATCCCACTTTCTACTAATATTTTGTTCACCGACGGTCTCGGTGGCGTGGCGGGCGATTGCTCGGCAGAGACGCAAGGGGCGCGGGTTCGATTCCCGCTGCCGAAGAAATGTTTGCATGATCTGTAAATATTTCTTCCGGGTCTGGGTGTTGTGGTGCCATGGTACTCGTAGTTTCTGATACCCACGACACAGGGAATCCTTTTGTGGGGTCAGGACTATGTATGTGACTGTTGGGTGTTATTTATTTATCTTACTTATATTATAAATGCGAAAGTTTGTGAGTTTGGATGTTTGTGCCTCAATCACGCCTAAACGGCTGAAAGGATTTGAATGAAACTTGGAATATACATAGTACATGTACTGGATTAACATATAGGCTATTTTTTATCCGGGTACCACGCGAGCGAAACCGCGGGCGGCAGCTAGTTTATTATAAATGCAAAAGTTTGTGTGTGAGTGTTTGTTACTATAAACTAATTTAGACTGTAAATAGTTTAGGTTCAGGAATAACACATAGGCTTATCTTATTTTCGAAAATCAACCCTTTAGTTGAGGTTCGTAAAATTAACCACTTCACAAACGCGTCCCGTTTAACGTAACTGTAGTGCCCGGAACGAATTAAGATGAAGTAGGCTTGCCCAGCACCTATACCATCCTCACAGCTTAGTCGGCCTTGTCCACAGGAAAGACATGGTCAATACGTGTGGAGCTGACTAATCCGCGGGTTTCCTCACGATGTTTTCCTTCACCGTTTGAGAAACATAAATTTTTGGTACATAAATCCTTTGGTACACGACCGGATTTGAACAGACGACCTTAGGGTCACTACCAACTAGACCACCAGTGCTTTTTTACCCAAAATTAACGGAATAGCTAATTATCAAAGACTGGAGGTGAGTCCACTTCAAAGGGTCCCTTATCTTGTATCTCACGGTTGAGAACACACTGACCACAGACTTACAGCGTAGCTATCTGAAACCCTTCTAATGAAAGGAACTAGCGTCTGTCTGTGACTTTGCCCACGATGGTTTTTACGAGTTAAAAAGTAATTTCAAATAAGCTAGTGACCAACTCTTGTTACAGAGTTTTAAGGCCGCCTAAAGGCCTCTATCAACGATTTTAAAGCCGAGACCAACAATTTAACGTGCCCTCCGAAGCACGGAAGAGCTCAGTCCGTAATACCACTTGCGGTCACCCATCCAAATTGTGACCGCGCACAACGTAGCTTAACTTCAACGATCAATCAAGAACGTCTAAGCAAGCTACGTCACGAACAATACGTAAGTGAGTGAAAAGTGAGTTGTAGCCTGGGTTACAAAACACTGTTTTTGACCAGATTTTTACTTTCACTTCTGCTTATTACATGGTGGTTTTCTCACGATGTTTTTCTTCGCCGTTGGAGAGTACTGGTATAGCGCATATAATTTTCTCGAACAGAAAAATCTTATTATTGCGCGACCGTATTTGAACCCGCGACCTTAGGATCGGAAAGCGGGGTCACTACCACTTGACCACCATTCACAACAATTAATAACGAAAATTATGTATAACGAATTGGAATTACTAACCCCCGAATACTCAAACGCATCTCAGAGTTGAGCACGTTTCAAATGACGAGTTTTTGACAGATTTTCATCAAAAACTGTCAAAAAACCGTGACTTGATACGTGCTCAACTCTGAGTCACGTTTGAGTATTCCGGGGTAAGTATCTCATGTAAAGATTCCATTTCCATGTGTAGCTGTCGTGAAACTCTTGATTTATCATTAAGCAATTTGCTTTCATTATTGTGTTTACAATTTGCATAATTAGTCACTATAAAAAGTTTAAAGCCGTGTTTCCACTTGGCAACAATTGTGGCGCAACACGCGACTCTCAATTGTTTTGCAACTTTGCACAACAGCACGAAGCGACTTTACGCAACATGACACACTTGTCACTGCTACATTACTAATAAATGCGAAAGTTTGGGTGTATATGTAATTGTTTCCATTCATCGCTGAGCACTGGTGGTCTAGTGGTAGTGACTCCGCCTTCCGATAATAAGGTCGTGGGTTCAAATCTAGTCGTGCATTAATAATTGTGGACATATTTTGACACAGCGCCATCTAGCCCCAACTAAGCAACGCTTGTACTATGGGCACCCAGATGGCTGATAGAAAACTTAAATACTTTTTTTTACTCATAATACTACAACACCCAGACCCGGAAGAAATATTTGCAGAACATTTCTCCCGTAGCGGGAATCGACACGCACCTCTTGCGTCTCAGCCGAGCACTCGCCCACCACGCCGCCGAAGTCGTCAAGGACAGACGTTGCCAAACAATAGTTGCAAAACATTGCTAAACAACATGTTTAGCTCAGCAATTGTTGCCTAATGTACACATGGCTTGATTATTGATAACAAACAATGACTATTGTCCGAGCTCAAATCAGATGGTTAACTGATATTTCTGATTAGTGCCTCAGGAGTTGCAGTTATAAGTGGTTTCGTGGTGCCTTTTCTGAAAGAGGTATGTTTTAAAAAATAATGGTTTTGATCCGAAAGCTTAGGTCCTATGTATTATTAGTCTTATGGCCATCACAGACGTACTATCCCACTTCCTACTATATTATAATAAATGTGAAAGTTTGTGAGGATGTTTGTATGTTTGTGCCTCAATCACGACTGAACGGATTTGAATGAAACTTTGATTACACATAGTACAGTGCTGGAATAACATAATAGGCTATTTTTCATCTTGACACCACGTGAGCGAAGTCGCGAATGGCAGAAGTTTAATATTTCAAAACAAGGTAAACCAGATGCACAAATATTACTCATAACTATAAACCTCTGCTAAACAGGGGGGTCTTTTATTTTTATGCTTAAATTTTAAGTTTAATATTGTCAATATAACTTATACCTACATACATTATGTATAAGTATACGGATATAAGAAATACAACCGTAATAATATTATGGACAGTTACTTACATTATTATCACGCCTTAAAATCTCTGTTTCTTTTGTTTTGTTCCGTTTTTAGTAGTTTTATTTGCTTTATCTTACATCTTTTATTTTATATCTCTACTTATCCTCTGAAGCACGGAAGCGCTCAGCTCGTAATGCCCATTTGCGATCACCCATCCGAATTGTGGCCGCGCACAACGTTGCTTAACTTCAACGATCAATCAAGAACATCTAAGCAAGCTACGGCACAAGCGCTTCGTAACTTTTAAGTAGTAATAATAGTTAAATTAAGGCGTGAAAACTTATGTTGCGAGGTTTATTTACCTAAAACTAAAGTGTTTTCATTGGAATAATGAAATATACGCAACGGTTTGTTTAAATAAATTGTATAATCAGGTTTGTCTGAAGTATTATAAGTTACAGCTGAAAATCAGCGTGACATAGGTACCTTACTTACTTTCATCACATGCTGAGCTGGACGCCTTTTTGGCACCCACACGCAGTTACGTGCCAAACAAACGTTCTATTCATTCATTCTAAAAGTGTGGGCAAAGCTACAAGTAATCATAAGAAAACTTGCAGCCACTCCTAATTCAAAGTCCCTTGGATGGACTTTGCTATATCAATTTTGTAATGCACATGACACAAAAGTGTTATCACCCTGTATGATCTCTCATTCACACAAATAATGTTAAAACATGATTTTTATTATTAAATGCATCCAAAGTTTCATTAAATGTTCAGTCTTACGTGTTTGGTCCACAACTTTACCGCGAGATGAAATTGAGGATTTAAAAAATATTTATTTCCATATAGCGTCCAAGATGGCGCTCGGGCTAACCCAGATACTGATACTTCAGTACTACGATTATCAGCACCGGTTAAATTGTACCACTGAGATGAATTAGTTGTTGTTCCGTTTGTTTTTTGGTTTTCGGGGTTCTCAGTGCCTTCTCATAAGCTGCTAAGGTCGGTAACGTTTTTTTTTTAAATGTTCAGTGAAAGTGTCGAATAGTGTTTTAGAAATTTATATTTTTTATAAAATCTATCATAATTTCTTCACACACTTTTTTACTATCGCAAGAGGCACGGGTTCGATCGGTTTGATCCCACTGCTGGGAAAATCTTTTTAAATAAAACATTTGTATCGACCCCACAATAAGCGGTATGCTTATACCGCTTATAGGGGGCGATGCTGATGATGATTATCTGCTTTTTAATGCTGTAGGAACAACTTAATATGTACATATTTTACTACGAGTACATTTGGAAACATTATTTTTAGTTAACAATTGACCAAGTCTATTATTAGGTACTACCAGTACTACATAAAACACCTTATCTTATTATTATTTTTTAACATTGTATGTAATCCTACTAATATTAAAGTTTGTATGTGTGAATGTTTGTTACCACGTATAACTGTAACTACTTAACCGCTTACGATGAAGTTTAGAATGTACATAGTTTAGGTTCTAGAATTACATTTTGGCTAATCAAATTTTCATAAATCAACCCCTAAAGGGGTTAAACAGGGAGATAAAGTCCTTATGGAAAATTGATTTCCTAGGTTCGATTCTCTCTAAATTTGGTACGAATAAACTTTAAAATAAATACAATCTACTTTTATATTTTCAAAATTGCCCCTAGGGGGAATTTAAAAGAGTTCTGAAGGGTGTCAAAGTTAGTATGGGAACTTTTCGAACTCGTTTTGGATAAAAAATATAAAATAAATGGCCATAATGTAGTGAAGGTTACGGGAACGGTAGTAACCTTTTTAAAAACTACTTTAATATTTAGGAGGTGAAAATTTGATTCAAACAACTTAATTATGTGAGACGTCTAAGACGAAGTTTATTCTTTGAACGACTGACAATTTTATAAACTATGTGCCACAAGGCACAGGTCTGCGTGGGTGGCGGAGATAAGGCATCCGGCACAGTAGCCAGAATGCGTGCTTGCACATTCATGAGTTTAATGTTGTGACTAGCCTACTGGCCGGTTGTATAACTCCTCCCTCCTCAAGTGCGAAATTATCGGTTCTCGCGGAAGCTGAGATACGATCATTTCGCATCAAAATGAAGCGGTATACAAGAAGACCCATGAAAACTATAATTAAGATTGAATATAATAAAAGAGTTCCTAAACTAACACTTTTGACGTTTACGACACTGATCTCATTTTCACTTCCACTTTCACTGATTACACTTTGTTTTAGTTTTAGAATACGTGAAAAATACTGCATTTCCTCCAAATTGATATCTTTGATGTTTACGGTAGTTAATGTAGTTGCATTTCCATATTTTAGCTCTGGTAGAGTTACAATCGGCGTAATCTTAAACTGGAAGTTCTCAGCAAATGATCTGCGATAACATAATTTATAATCATCCAAGTAAACCTCACAGTCCTCTGTAGTGGTGAGTATATAGGTACCATAGAGTGACTTTCTGATGTTATCATGGCTACATTTTTCTACCATTATTGTCGGTTTTCGTGTAAACACTATCCAACTATCTAGGCTGATTCTTTGGATCTTGGTGTTTTCAATATCAACAGCATATGGTACACACGAGGTCGGGTCTGTTTGGAATTGCAAGAGCTGTTCTGCACAGGTCAGTGTTGGAAACTGAGCCACGTTGTCATCATTGCAAAGGAAATTGTTATCCGCAGCAATTTTCTCGCATGGCTTTATGACCGGCAGGTACTTCGAATCTTTCACCAATAGGTAAGGAAATTCGGGAAAAACTACTACAGTTTTGTTTATGGAATCTTTGTAAACTGGTAATGAGTATATTTTATAATAATTGTATATATTTTTATCTGTGAGTGGAACTTCTAATATGAACGTTATCTGGTTTTCCTTTACATACGCCTTAACTTTAATGAGCCTTTCCAATTTTAACAAATTACTCTCGTCTGCCTTGCAAACTAAACTATTTTCTTGCTCTATATTTTGCAGTAGACATAACAGTTCGGTAGAGTTAATAATCTAACATTCTGGTGATCATAATAATTTTTCTTTGAATAGAACCGATTTGTGAAATTAGAGAATCATACCGAATAGCGTCATCGTTATCTAAGTTTCTTGAAACTGCCTTAATTAATGAGCCACGGGGATTAACTAGCTCTCTCTTATATCTACGTAACGGAACCAACTGCCGAAATTTCACAACAGTTATGTTGCGTATATACTCTACTTGTGTCCTTATGTCTATAAATTCATTGACAAAGGGCTTATGACTATCGACTAACCTAATAACTCGTTATATTTCACGATGTGAAAATCTAAGTCTCTACTAATACCACTTAAATCTAAAATCTTAACTGTCACTACGACCAAACACCACCTGTGGAGGGCGTTTGACATTTTAATTGGGACTTTTTTGTCTCTCTTTTCTTTATTTGCATTGAAGCTACCTTTCGCTCTACCATTGATTTTACTTTAGCTTTATGATATCTCGATTTATCCTTGCTTTTCCTAGTATGTATTATGTTACCTGGTTCTAACTCTACATCTTCTCCTATCCTCTTTTCTCTAACTTTTTCCTTCTTTTCTGCAATCCTATCAGAAATATCAACTGCCTTATTTAGAATAGGAATACCTTTAGATTCTAGATCGTTAGCTGAATGGATAGTTCCTTCAGTGCTACTTGATAACGGTGGTAGCGGATAAGTTTTCTCTAATTCTGAAATATTACGAACTGTTTCTGTTTCAGACGTATCTGATAATACTATTGTTTCAATGGGTGGTTCTTCATCATCATTGTTTTTAGCCAATTCAATAATTTTATCAATGTTTCTTTGAATGTGTTTTTGAAGTTTTCGCTCTTTTGCATCTACGTTTACCTTCATTGATCCGTCTGACGAATCACTGTCTAAAGCATTTACTTTAATGCGCGATAAAGCATCGGCATTTGTGTTTTGTTTTCCTACCTTATACTTTGTCTCAAAATCATACTCCTGTAGACGAAGTCTCCAGCGAGTCAATTTACTATTTGGCTCCTTAAGAGAGTCTAGCCAAGCTAGAGGACGATGGTCTGTATAAATAGTAAATTTGTTACCATATAGGTAGGGCCTAAAGTGTTTAACAGCCCATATAACAGCTAAGAGCTCACGCTCTATAGTGCTATAGCGCATTTCTGTCTCACTGAGGGTCCTACTCGCGTATGCAATAGGTTTATCAGATCCTACAGTACCCTGTGATAGTACGGCACCTATTGCGACGGCGGATGCATCTGTTGTTAAAATATAGGGCTTTGTTGGATCGGGATACTGAAGTATAGGCGCGTGTGTCAGAAGTTCTTTGCACTGATTAAAAGCGTCCATATACCTTTGGTCTATTATGATCTTATTTTTCTTTTTAAGACAATTTGTCAAAGGTTTTGTTATTTTAGCGAAATCTTTGATAAAACGCCTATAATATCCTATGAGGCCAAGAAAGCTCTTGATCTCTGTCACAGTTTGTGGGATAGGGTAGTTTATAACTGCCTTTATCTTGTCATCGTTAGGTTTTAGGCCTTCGTCGGTGATAGTATGACCTAGGTAAAGTACCTCTTTTCGTAAAAACTCAGACTTATCGAGTTGTACCTTCAGATTAGCTTCTCTCAGTCTATCAAAGATGGATCTTAAGTCTTTCAAGTGTTCTTGCATGCTAGTACTATAGATAATTATGTCATCCATGTATACTAAACAATGCAGTCCTTGGAGTCCTCTCAGTATATTGTCCATAGCTCGTTGAAAAGTAGCAGGAGCTGTTTTAAGCCCGAATGGCATACGAAGGAACTCATAGTGTCCTGCTTCTGTGCTAAATGCTGTCTTCTGTCTGTCAGTCTCATTAATCTCAATCTGATGATAGCCATTGGCTAAGTCTAATGTCGTGAAGTATTTGCTTTTGCCTAGTTTGTCAAATAAGTCTGTTATGTTAGGTAAAGGGTATTTGTCATCTGTCGTAATTTCATTAAGTCGTCTATAGTCAATGACCATTCGAAATTTAACTTCACCTGAAGCGTCCATTTTCTTTGGAACAAGGTGAACAGGTGCGTTCCACGGTGAGTGTGATTCCTGAATCACATTGTTTTTTAATAATTTCTCTACCTGCGATTTTATCTCTTGTGTCTGAATAGGTGGTTGTCTGTATGGTTTTACATAAATAGGGTCCTCATTTTTGGTTCGAATAAAATGTTTCACTTTACTTGTAAAACTTAGAGGAAGTTGGTCACAGTAAAAGATGTCTTTATATTCTCTACATAATTCAGAGATGCACTTCCGTTCTTCCTCATTCATGTGGTCAAGCCTAAGTCGCGTCAAATTTTCTTTTAAAATGTCATCTACTTCCATGTCTTTCATTTCTACGTCATTATAACTGTTTAAGTTTACTATGTTGTCGTCATGAAACTTCTCTACGCTAAACGGTGCTGTCACTGTCAATGTCATTTGCGTCTCTAGAGTGTTTTGGATGATAGTCGTTGCATATCCATTTTCACATTTAACAATAGCAGCAGGCATTCTCACGCCTTTACAGAATTGTTGGAATTTCATGAGGGCTTCCCCAGAACACATGTTCGTAGGAAGTTGTACGCGTTGTTCAGAGCGCGGAGCTAACTCTATAACCTGAGTACATTGCACTATAGGTAGAGTCGCTGTCTTAAATCGTAGTTTGTTTTGTTTCAAGTCGATTACAGCCTCTAACTGTACTAATAAGTCGTTTCCTATAAGTCCGTCATACTGACCGTCTACGTCATAAACGTAAAACTTGTGAAATTCATCGCTTTTGAAAGATGGTAATAATGGAATTTCAATGACGTCACTGTGTCTACTCGATGCATGCGTACTTATAACCGTGAATGGTTCATGTAAGAAAAACTCGCGGAAAAATTGGTGAGCTTTTTGCGGACTAATAAAAGATCGCGTGCTTCCTGTGTCAATCATAAATTTTCCATCAATTTCTGGAAAATAAATGTACGGCAATTTTAATTTCATGTTACAATTCAGATTTATTACCTCTGGTTCTCGTACGAGGCTTGCATGCGAAAATTTCCAATTTCTGTCGCGTTTGCGCTGTCGTCAGTCACTAAATTTTCCTGCTCATTTTCTACAACTGATTCCATTTGAAAATCATAGCATCCTTCATAACATCCATCATCATACATACCATAATCATAGCCTTCCTGCTGTTCATATGTATCGTACTCATAAGTTTCGCCTAAGTCTAGCTCATTTAAACGAAAGCCTTGAGGCTTCTGTGTCGGAGCCTGCGCCTGTTGTTTCATAGGTGCGGTCCTCATGGTCACATCTGAGTTACCTAATACTGGATTAGGGGGCTTGTATCCGAATTGATTTTGGGGACGGTATCCAAACTGCTGAGGTCGATAACCAAACTGCTGAGGCCTTGGATTGAAGCCTTGAGCTTGCGTTGGCCTTGGAATGCCAAATTGTTGCGGCTGCATGAACTGTGGTCTATAGCCAGTTGGAGCTGTTGGAGCAAACCTATTTACAAACGGTTGCCTGTATTGACTGTTTCCCGGAATACCGAAGTTAAATCGCGGGCGTGCATTGAACGCTGGCTTAAAGCCTTGCTGAGTTGGCACACCTTGAGATGGAGGGTTGTAGCCAAATTTCATTGATGTTGATGTGTTCGCTGAAGGCTGAGTCCTAAGCATTTTACTACGAAGGTTATACTGCTCATAGAAGTTCACATCTTCCAACACATACTCTAACGCTTTTTCTAATGTACCCGGTTCCTTCATTCGAACTGCTCTGATTAAATTTTCTGGCAAATTGTATAGAAACACATTGAGCGCTAAGTTGTTGTATATGCTCACTTTACTTGTCCTAGTATTAGCATCTAAAAGTTGGTTCACTTTTGATATCAGTACTGACCTAACTGACTGAACTCTATTGCAAAAATCTAGGTAGCTCTCCCCATGTTTCATTTTAAGGGTTTCTAGCTCTATGGCTATGCATTCCTCACTTCTGGGATCACCAAAATGTTGGTTTAACAGAGTCTTAAGTTGTTCCCATGTTTGGATGTCGGTTCGTTCACTAACTAACGCGGCGGCGCTGTCAGTTAATTTACTCGTAATAGTATGTAACACATACTGGTCTTGTTCGGCATTTCCGCGATATTTATTAATCACGTAATCACATTTTCTTAAAAATAAGTTTAAATGGCGTTTATTACCACCAAAAATCGGTATTATACACGATATTTCCTTTGGTATTAAAGTTAGAGTAGTCATTTTAAATACTCTGCACTTTCTCTATATTTTTATAAAACACACTGTATACGCGTTGTATACACGGTGTATACACGGTGTATTTTATAAACTAACACAATATTTTTAAAAACGAAATAAAATGTGAATTATTACGTTTATAAACTTATATCTGTGGCTAATTATGAATTTAAATAATTAATACCAAGAACGAACAAATACTTAAATTTTGATTAGCACTGTTTACTTAAAATTACCTATACTAATTTACAATTCCCTACGATAGGAAACCAGAATACGTTATAACGAAAAAAGTTCGATTCCGAATATAACAAAACAAGTAGGTAAATAACACAATAATGACAAGGAAAGGATGGCGAAAATTCTACTCACCAGCCAGTCACCATCATGCTCGATCACCTCCCAGTCACTTCACAAATTTATTTGGTTCGAACAGACCCGATCCGTCGGAAAACTCGCGGAAAACGCGTGCTAGATCCCGCGGAAAGCTCGGAAAAATCTGCCCCGGCTGCGCCAGTGAAGGTTACGGGAACGGTAGTAACCTTTTTAAAAACTACTTTAATATTTAGGAGGTGAAAATTTGATTCAAACAACTTAATTATGTGAGACGTCTAAGACGAAGTTTATTCTTTGAACGACTGACAATTTTATAAACTATGTGCCACAAGGCACAGGTCTGCGTGGGTGGCGGAGATAAGGCATCCGGCACAGTAGCCAGAATGCGTGCTTGCACATTCATGAGTTTAATGTTGTGACTAGCCTACTGGCCGGTTGTATAACTATGTTTCAGGGTTTTCCAAAATAACTCTCAATAAGGGGTAAAATGGGGTGTCAAAGTATATTCTACACGAGCGAAGCCACGCGGATAAATGTTAAATAATATTTAAAATAAAATATATTTTGCTGAGATTTCGATCTTCAAATAATTTGACTTGGCAGATATTATTCCTTCAGTCAAATCAAGGTAGCCCCAATAAGGAGTAGTGAGTCTTGTTTATTTGACAGCCTCGGTGGCGTAGCAGGTAAGTGCTCGGCTGAGACGCAAGAGGCGCGGGCTTGATTCCCGTTGCGCGAAAAATGATTGCATTTTCTGCAAACATTTCTTCCGGGTGCTCGTAATTTCTAATACCCACCAAACAGGGAATCCTAATGTGATGTCAGAATAACTATGTATGTGACTGTTGAATGTTATTAATTTGGAAATTTACAGATATTTATCAAAATGAAAATGTACGAGTCAGTAGCGGATTTTTATGAAGGAAAGTCCGTTTTTATCACTGGAGGCACTGGATTTCTTGGAAAAGTAAGTACCAAATAGCTTTTTTTATATTCATATAGTTTTGTCTTCTTCTCTTCTACTTCTCTGCTGGACTGGGAGTAAAAAAAAGCATAAAATTTGTCCAGCTGCTTCTCTTCTCGAGCGAGTCGTAAAAGTCGACCACGATGGTATCCTCTCCAACATGATGGAGCATCTATACGGGAGATGGGCTGATCACCTGTCACCATGGTTCACCATATCCATCTTAGGACTTAATCAGAAGTGGCTGCAAGTTTTTTATGTTTTCTTGTGGCTCTGCCTTCCCCTTTAGAGATACAGGCGTGATAATTATGTATGTATGTAGATATTATTTAATAGCAACTTCTACAGCAAAATTATTCACAAAAAAACACAAATAGGTACTAAATCATCTGCCCGTATCAATGAAACTAAGATTATTCGTATACTTTGATATTGACGGCGCCAAACTTGTTTTTAGGGTTCTGTACTCAAAGGGTGCCAACGGGACCCTATCACTAATCCTCCGCTGTCCGTCCGTCTGACAGCGTCTCATGAACCGTAATAGGTAGCGAGTTGAAATTTTCACAGAGTGTGTTTTCTATTGCGGTTATAACAACAAATAATAAAAATAAAATCAAAAGGGGCCCCATACAAAAAACATTTTTGGCCAAAGTACATTGGGTAAAAGTCATGTTAAAAAATACATATACGATGGTACGGAACCCTTCGAGTGCTAATTCGACTCTCACTTGTCCAGTTTTTTATTTATTCTAATAAAAATAAATAATAAATAACACCCAACAGTCACATACATAGTCCTGAGCCCACACTAGGATTCCCTGTGTCGTGGGTATCAGAAACTACGAGTAACATGGTACCACAACACCCAGACCCGGAAGAAATATTTACAGATCATGTAAACATTTCTTCCGCAGCGGGAATCGAACCCACGCCTCTTGCGTCTCTGCCGAGCAGTCACCCGCCACGCCACTGAGGCCGTCGATTATATAAAGGGTGATTTCTCATTCATAATAGTTATTTTTAGTTTTATAACAATCTGTTTATAATTTCTTAATTGTAATTATCTGAATAATTTACAGGTTATTATTGAAAAACTCCTATACAGCTGTCCGGATATAAATAAAATATACGTTTTGATCAGAGACCGAAGTGGACAGAGCGTGGACCAAAGATTGCAAACATTGCTTGATAATCCGGTAAGAAATATCCTTAAATAAATATGACACCACTAGGTACAAGTCGACCACTAGTTCGAAAGGACTAGTATGGTGAAAGGATTTACAGTGCGAATCAAATTCACCTACCTCGTCATTGATTTTTCACTTTGACGTTTTATACGTAGAAATACGCATCATTATATCGAATTATATTTTTTTTATTTATTTATTGTATATTTATTTGGGACCCCTTACTTTTTTTAACGTACGTAATCGATCATCGATATTAACAAGTAGGTACATGTACGATCGTACGGAACCCTTTGTGTGCGAATGAGAATCGCACTTGACGGGTTTTATTTTTCTTGGTGTGGTGAAATGAGGCCAAACAAAGGTCACTGCATACGCTTTAAAGCCTGAAGTGTTTATGACCTGCAAATATTATTTAATATTTTGCTCATTACATAACTCCTTTCAAGGCAAATATTTAATGACTTAAGTGTTTTATTTTTTGTTCAGCTGTTCACAAGGATTAAGAAACAAAGGCCAAATGATCTGAAGAAGCTTGTTCCCATAAGTGGTGACATGGGCCAGCTCAACCTTGGAATCAGGACTCAAGACGAAACTATTCTGATCGAAAAGGTAATGTTCTCAAGCCGTTTCATGACCAAACCGAACCATACCGCATAAAAATTACAAAGAAAATGGTCACAAGTCAACCAGTCAGTGTTGTAAGAGTTTTATATATATACTAGTTTTATGTATATATTTAGATAAAGCCACTTAGTTCACCCTCATAATGTAAACAAAGATCATAACTTTGCACGTTTCTCGACTCTGAGCAAGTTTACCAGCTTGCTTCAGAGAACAAAACTACGAAACTTGGTGAGTTAGACAAATTAAAACGTGGTGTTTTACAACAACTGTGGCTTCAAAGAAGTTTGTTAAAGTTCTCCGAATTTAGGCATTGGCATACGGTGATCAGCGGCTGAATTACAGTTAGGTAGGCTAAAAAGTAGGTACTAATAATAACTAAACGTAGTATAGTACTGTTTGTATTTGTGAGTTTTCAAAAGTATTAATAAAGTTCAAGATTGTAAAAACGGAATTCCTACCTACACCCTAGCAATCTCATTTTTTAACTATGTATCTTTACCGTATTTAGGAAATCTGTGTATCATAGGTGGGGTGATGATATTTTTTTAGGACTAACCTAAAGTTCGCTCCAATGTCACTCGCTATAAATCTGCTTAATGTTTTCTCTGATAATAATGTTGATGTTTTTTGCCATAGCCTGCCGAAAGTCATGGAAATGGCTCAGATAGTTTTAGAAACTAAATTTTAAGTTTTTATTTATACATATTTTTGTTTGTTCTTTTTTTTTATATGTATTTTTTATTGTATAACATCGCCTTGGAAATAAGTCTGTGATGGTGTTACAACTATTTCTGTAAATAAATGAATAAATTCGTAAGATAGTGGGCAGGGATCAGGAGAGATGAAGATCGAGCTCAGTGGTGTGCCGTGGGAGAGGCCTGGCCATGATGATGATGATGTGCATCAGGTACCTAAATGGTTTCATTTGTTTTAGGTATCAGTGGTGATTCATGCGGCAGCCACGGTAAAGTTCAACGAACCTTTGAAAACAGCATTAAAAATAAACGTAGAAGGCACACAGAAGATCCTGGACTTATGTCACAGAATGAAGAAACTTGAGGTAGGTGACTATCAAGTCTCAAGGTCATTTTACCAAGTTATTCACAAGAATGCTGAAGGAAAACAAGTTTTAGAATAAGTACTGAAGCTGACTGATGTTATGCGGTTTGTATTTTGTCCCTATTCCCTTTTTAAATTGTTGTATTGTGATATCAGGTTGCTCTATTGTAGTTTTTTAACTTTCACGACGTATTTTGTTTACTTGAAATAGGTTTGCATTTCACCACACTCTACCTGATTTTAAGTAACAGTGTGGTCGTATTAAATACATGACGCGCTTTTGTTTTTATGTTAGGTACTATCTGTTTCAAACATTGCATTCTCTTATCTCTGGCCGTCAATCACAAAAATCCGGTGTATCCGGTCATTTTTTAACACTCGCTCCATAAATAGTTTAATTTTCTATCTGCAGATAAAATACATGTAGGTATCTTTCATATTTGTATCCTACAGCTCGCTATAAGTATATACTCGTACTGTGGCGTATAGCCATGCTACGTACGGGGCTATGCGATATACGTGGTGCGACCCATTTTTTCTATCCCTACATAGTATAAAACAAAGTCACTTCCCGCTGTCTGTCCATATGTATGCTAAGATCTTTAAAACTACGCAACGAATTTTGATGCGGTTTTTTTATAATAGAGTGATTCAAGAGGAAGGTTTATATGTATAATACATGCATAATATAGCAGAGAAACACTGATAACTTTAGAGGTTTCTAATGTGATGTCGTAAATAAAAACTTTTTTGTCGCTTACATTATTTTGTAGTATATTTATATTTAGTATCGGACAGCAAGCGGGTAGGTTAAAATAGGATTGGGCGGGCCACGTCTGTCGTATGTCGGATGCGTTATGGGCTAAAGCCACCACGGAATGGACGCCTCTAAACGGGAAACGACCTCGCGGCAGACCACGGCGAAGATGGAGGGACGAAATTGATGCCTACTTATTAAAGGACTGGCCCACAGTGGCCCAAAACAGGGATGACTGGAGAAAAGGAAGGGAGGCCTTTGCCCTGCAGTGGGACACTACAGGCTCCTAATAATATTAATAATAATTTAGTATCAGCATTGCACCCGTGCGAAGCCGGAGCGGGTCGCTAGTACAATATAAACAATTGTTTGCAGGTATTAGTCCATACATCCACAGCCTACTCAAATGCAGATAAGAAAATCATCGATGAGGTGGTGTACCCACCGCCGGCCGAGTTGGATGAGGTGTACGCGTTCGCCAAACAAGCTGACGATGAACAAACCGGCGTCATTCTTAGTTAGTTACTCTCTTTACTTTAAAACAACCTAATAAAAATGTAATTAAATTATTTAAATTACAATTTCGTGAACATTATAGCTCCTCGATGTCGATTTGTTTACAAAATTGTAATTTAAATAATGAAATTACATTTTGATTAGGTTTTCTGTTTACCTCGGTGGCGAGGCGGGCGAGTGCTCGGTCGAGACGCAAGAGGCGCGGGTTCGATTCCCACTACGGGAGAATTAAATGTTTGTATGTTCCGCAAATGTTTCTTCCGGGTCTGGGTGTTGTATTATGTATTATAAGTATGTATTTACAAAAAAAGTAGGTATATAAGTATTCCATCAGCCATCTGATGCCCATAGTACAAGCTTTGCTTAGTTTGGGGCTAGATGGTGCTGTGTGAAAAGTCCGCAAATATTTATTTACCTTTATTCTATACCGAATTCGGCTAGAGTATAGATAGAACTTGTAACACCAGCAGACAGATATATCTATAGATTCTTCTTCTTCTTCTTCTTCTTCTAATTTAAGAGCTGTGCTCTTGTCGGTGATGCAGCTCTTTCCACTTGTTCCTGTCCAGCGCAGCCTCCTTCACCTCCTTATAAGACCCGACAGTTATCTTCTCCTTTACTTGGCTCATGTAGCTAATTCGTGGCCTTCCTCTTCCTCTCCTTCCTTCTACTTTTCCTTCTATGATGGTGTTAATAAAACTGTCGTGTCTTATAAGGTGGCCAATCATCTTCCCTCTTCTCTTTTCAATCGTTCTTAACAGATATCTATAGATATCAACAAATAATTATTATGAATGATGTTATTTCAGAGGGACATCCCAACACTTACACATACACAAAGGCGCTAGCCGAGACACTGATCGAGAAGCTCCATGGCAATATACCAACTATCATTGTCCGACCATCAGTTGGTAATTGCTTATATTTGAGTTTTTTTAAAGCCTACAATATTAAAATAGTGTAACGGGAGTAAAGAAAAAACATAGAATGCGTCCAGCTGCTTCTCTCCCCGAGCATGTCGTAAAAGTCGACTAAGGGATAATATCCTCCAACATGAGATACAATAAGCAAGTATTCCCAAGGAGGGTCATAAAACACCTTAGCCAAAACTCTTACAGCATGATCCAAGGTTCATGCTGTGCCGACCCCACATAGAGTGGGATAAGGGCAGGAAGATGATGATGATGATTAAAATAGCGTAACGGGACCAAGCTAACACCCTACACTATAAGAGGAATATAGAGCAGTGGTGTTCTAGTAATTAGCGACAACGCCTTCCGATCCTAAAATCATGGGTTCAAATCCGGATTCGAAAAAATCATGTCCTATATAAATAGCGAAGGATATCATCTTGAAAAACTCGGCATGTGTCAAGTGCATTAAAAGAGCCTTTGAAGCGCTCCTTATCCTTTCACCACACTGGTTCGAAAGAACTAGTGACACGATTAGCAGAAGTATTCAGGTAAAGCTTTGTTTTATGTTTCAGTGACAGCAATTCTAGAAGATCCGGTGCCCGGTTGGGTCTGCAATTGGTACGGAGCGACTGGCATCGCAACAGCAGCCGCTAAAGGCCTCACCCGGATCTTATACGGCGACCCAAAGGCCATTATCGACCTTATACCAGCGGATTACGTCTCAAATTTGACTATAATTGCAGCTGCTAAGTCAGACCGGTAATTCTAAGCGTCATTATCACGTTAGAGGCCACTTGTTCGAGATCAGTGTGTTTGAAAATCTAGCGAACTGGCGACGATCGCGTAATCACGTATAAAACGATCATCATTATCATTTTAGCCTGCCAACACACAGCTGGGTATATACCTCCTTTCGATCTTTCCAGACTCTATTCTGGGCGTCTTTTATCCAGGTTTTATCCGCGACTTTTTCGATATCATCATATCGAAAAAGTCGCGGATAAACTGTCCTCAATCAAGGCTTTTTTAAATATTTGTGGACATTTTACAGCGCCATCTAGCCGGAAACCAAGCAAAGCTTGTACTATGGGTACCAGATGGCTGATAAAATACTAATATTCTTTTTTTTTAAATACATACTTAGAATACGTAATAACTACAACAGAACCGGAAGAAATATTTGCAGAACATACAAACATTTCTCCCATAGCGGGAATCTATAAGTAATCTTTAAGTATTTTTTGTAAAAAAAGAAGCCTTGTCCTTCTCCGGGATGCAATCTATAAAAATAAAAAAATATTTAAGGACATTTGACACAGCGCCATCTAGCCCCAAACTAAGCAAAGCTTGTACTATGGTCACCAGGTGGCTGATACAATGCTTATATACTCTTTTTTTGTAAATACATACTTATATATCATCAAAATATGTTTAGTAGTTTAGGCGTGAAAAGGTAACAGACAGACACATTTCGCATTTCTAATATTAGTATAAATGTAAAAGTTTAAGAGACTTGCCCAAATCCTCCGGTCGCTCGTTCACCACGCTCTCCTGTAAATTCATGGGGAGCTGTCTAGGTTAAGTGTGGTCTAACTTTTGGAAATAATGCTTTTTCAGATCACAAAGCCTCTCGGTGTACAACTGCTGCAGTAGCGATTGCAACCCATTGCTTACCGCAGATTGTTTCAAACTATTCACTGAATCTACTATAAAACTCAAAACAAGTAAGTGCCACAAAAATACCGGTGCTACATTTTGTTTTATTGGTGAATTGAACTTCTATTAGATACTGTTACTGGTCTCACCTTTACTTAACAGGTCTCGATATCAATATTTTTTATTATTTACAACTATTTCCATATTTGACGGCCTCGGTGGCGTGGCGGGCGATTGCTCGGCAGAGACGCAAGAGGCACGGGTTCGAATCCCACTGCGGAAGAAATGTTTGCATGTTCTGCAAATATTTCTTCCAGGTCTGGGTGTTGCGGTACCATGGTACTTGTAATTTCTGATACCCAAGACACAGGGAGTTCTAGTGTGGGGTCAGAACTATGTATGTGACTGTTGGGTGTTATTTATTTATTTATTAGTAGGTATGTATTTGTTATGTTGTAGTTATGCAATTTTTTCGAAAATATTATTTTATTCACAGATGTTATGCCTCGTCCAGACCTGCTCATATGGACACAATGCCAATGGCTTGTGCTGTTAGTTACGTTTCTATGTCAAACCATCCCCGCCTTCTTTATGGATTGTTGGCTGCTGCTACAAGGGAAAAAAACATTGTGAGTAATTCAGACATGATTCGCTTTTCCATCTTCCGCAGCAGGAATCGAACCCGCGCCTCTTGCGTCTCAGTCGAGCACTCGCCTGTCACGCTACAGAGGTCGTCTCTATCTAAGTGTTCTATCAATAATAGTAAATCTCTTGTCTTTTTTCCACAGCTACTTAAAACTCCAAAACCTGCTGACCCAGAACCGTGACTCGCTTTCCTTCTTCACCTCCCACTCCTGGATCATGAAGACGGACCGAGCCAGGGCACTAGCAGGCTCCCTATCACCGTCGGACTGCAGACTGTTCTCCTATCACCCCCAGTATATCAACTGGAGGGAGTATATCGAGGTCTATTGTTCAGGGATACGACAGTTTTTAGAAAAAAAGAGTATTTAAAATGAGGTTGTCAGTTTTCTGCTGTAACTCAATATAATAAGATATTTAACAAATACTGAAGAACCTACATACCTATAAGTAATAATAGACAACCTAATAGATCCTTAAAATACAGTTGTATATAATTTACTATTTAGAAATGCAAGAAAGAAACCAATTTTAATAAACTAGCTGTCATCCGCGGCTTCACTCGCATGGTACCCGGATAAAAAATAGCCTATTATGTTAATCCAGCACATGAACTATGTATATTCCTAGTTTCATTCAAATCCATTCAGCCATTTAGGCGTGATAAGGCACAAACAATCAAACAAACTTTCGCATTTATAATATAAATAAGATGATAATAAAAGCATATTATATCAGTGCCTTAATCGCTAACTTTAATAAACCTTACGTTCGATGGAACAAACACTTCTTTTGCTTTCGTTTTGACAGATGCCAAGCCACAGATGTTATCAAATTGTTAATTTCATTTATTATATTAGAAGTTGAAAGTTTTTATAGTAATTATAGTTTTGTTTATCATCAGTCTTTATTTGTTATTGAAATAAATTCAATATATTGTAGTTAATGTGTTTCGCAAATAAACTTGATCAACACACAAGTGTGTCCGTAGAAAAACTTTCATACAATGAAAATATTGTATTGCACCAACAATACTTAAGGGGTCACCTAAATGTCAAAAGAAAAATTTGTTACATGCGTTAAAAGGTAAAAAAATATGGAAAAAACATAGTTCAGAAGTTTCTCCTTTTTTTATAGTTAATAACTAATTTAAAATTAGAAATGCTAATTAAACTTTCAAAAAATTTGAATCAGTTTATAAAAAGTATTGTAAAATATATATTGTGTACTTACCTAAATACGTAAGGAATAATTGTTAACCTGTTCATAGTTTTAAGTTTAATATTATTTGTAAATGTCTGTCTGGAAGAGTGAAATTAACAAATAAAATCGAGAAAAGTCGCAACAATATTTCTGTTCTTTATCAATAAACGTTATTATTATTATATCACGGCCGAATCCCTAAGGGGGAGGGCACAGTCACAAGTAATCATAAGAAAACTTGCTGTCACTCCTGATTCATTGTCCCAAGATGGATATGGTGAACCATGGTGATAGATGATCAGCCCATCGCCCATATAGATGGTCCATCATGTTGGAGAGGATACTATCCCTTAATTGACTTTTACGACATGCTTGGGGAGAGAAGCAGCTGGGCACATTCTATGTCTTTTCCTTACTCCCAGTCCAGTAAAGAAGTAATAAAGAAATTAAGGGCAAAACACCCAAGCCCAGACTAATAAAATAAATATAAAATGCAAAAGCAGAGTCACCGTAGTCGAAAGCGGCTAGGTAGATTATTATTATTATAATAAAGAAATTAACATACATTTATTTACAGAAAGAGACATCCAACTAATACAAGAATTTCCAAATATGATTTACTAGATAAAAAAAAAACAGTCCGGTTTTCTGAATTAACAAAAATAATCCCTCACCTTAAAACTTGATATATGCGAGTTCAGTTTATTTTTATTACCAGTAATACTACTACAGTAATACTACTGAAGATAAACAAAAGAGATGCAATATTTACTTAAACACCTACGTACGACAAATGCTGATATGCGACGCGTTTTAAACCTATATTATCGAGTAAATCAATTAACGATTTCAATTTTTAACGGGCTTCTTAGCGCTTCCTGTCGCTACCATATAAATACACCTAACCTATCGTCAATCGAACTCAGCCGATCAAAGGGAAAAATCAAATGGACAATGGATTTGGAATATCTTCTTTTAGTATACGTTTGATTCGATCGGCTGAGTTCAGCCGATGACGCCCGATCATACTTCGGCCGATGATGGATTACTTAGGTGTGTCCGCACCATTAGACAATGGGTCAGTGTGGCCGCAGCCTAAGTTCCACAAAGTAATACCAACATTCTAATTAAACCTCGGATTAAAGCAGATACTTAAAATTTTGATTAGAAAACTTTGTTCAAGAAAGGAGGTTGGCTATCAAAATGATTTGACCTCTTAAGTTTAAATCCAAAATCAAATAGTTAAAATGCCAAGAGTTAAGAGGAAATAAATTAATGTTTTGAATGTTTTGTTATAAAACATTTTGTTTCCACGATACCTACTACCTACTAACTAATGAATTCATGTTGACGATCTTGGTGGCGTTGCGCGAGTGCTCTGCAGAGACGCAAGAGGCGCGGGTTCGATTCCGCCCGGGAAAAATGTTTGCATGTTCTGCAAATATTTCTTCTGGGTCCTGGTGTTGTAATATTATATATTATAAAGTATGTATTTACAAAAAAAATATTCTGGTTATCATAGTACAAGCTTTGCATAGTTTGGGGCTAGATGGCGCTCTGTGAAATGTCCACGAATATTAATTTATTTATATGAATGTTTCACAAGAGTTGGCCACTAGCTCATACGAACATGCAATACATACATACATAATGTTTCATTACATAATGTAGTTATATAAGTTTTGTGTCGTATTTTTCCAATACTATATCTGTTTAACAGTTTAATTAGGGTAACTCTATATTAATGAGTTACCATAATAAACACCTACCTACTGAGTCAGGAGGTAGCAAATCCATTTGTCTTACCATCAAAATATCCCCGACCATTGATATAACCACGACAGGCGTAAGACAACATAAAAAATATTTTACTCTGATTGAAACGTACATCTTTTAGATATATAAAAATGTTACGTTACTAACTGACTGACAATGTTAAGGCTCAGGTTTTAGAAGATAATACTTAGATAAATACATACATATCGTCACTGGAAAGGCAAAATTACGTAAGCGCCAAAATGGCGCCAAATGGGTATATTGATTTATTATCCTAAAATAGCAGTCCAAATACAATAATATGAATTGCTGGACATAGAAAATGAAAAAAGAATGTAATCTTACTTTGACGTCATCAAAATTCGATAATTAGGTAAAAAGTTATGTTTAAAAAACGAAAAAAAAAGAACTTTAAACGGCTTTTTCTCGATTGGCGCTTACGTAAATTTGCCTTTCCAGTGACGATATTCATGGGTGTACGCAGCTTTTGGCCCGGGGGGGCAAATCAGGTTCAAATCGGGCCAAAAGGGCCATTGTATACTCTTAAGATAACTTTTATTGACAGCAGTAAGTATACCGCTGTTAATAAAAGTTACTTACTAACTATAACTAACTATACGAGTTTCAGGAAGGGAAGGGGGGCTGAAAGTCCCTTAAAGCTTCTAGAGGACACAGCGGGATGATAAAGTTTGTATAAAATATTAAAAAACATGCAAACATGATTCCCGAGGAATCGAACCCTCTTGCTTCTCAGTCGAGCACTCGTTCGCCACGCCACTGAGGCCGGCCGTGTATGAGAGAACTCGACGCGGATAAAGACGCGGGGAATTCCACTAGGGCAGTACATTACTGTATCGCTCGAGTGATCGCTCCTCTGGGGAACACTCAAGCCGCAAAAGCGATAATAATCGTACCACAATTGCTCAGAGCGACGGATTTGTCAAGGCGAAGTACATTTTCTTTGTAAGATTTTATGCTGGTCCAAGATATAGACGGCTTTTTTGGTGGTGTAAGAGTATTGGAAGGGTGCCAACGGGACCCTATTATTCAGCCTCCGCTGTCCGTCTGTCCGTCCGTCTGTCAGCGGGCTGTGTCTCATGAACCGTAATAGGTAGAGTTGAAATGTTCACAGAATGTTTTTTTTATTTTTTAACCGAAATAGGTTTGCGTTTGACCACACTCTACCTGATGTTAAGTAACAGTGTGGTCTAAGATGAAGCACGCTTACCTAGAAGAAACCTATTGATTATTGTCGCTACAACAAATATTAAAAATAATATAAGTAAATAAGAGGGGGGCCCCATACAAGAAACTTTTTTGAAGTAACTTTAGTAAAAGTCATTAAAAAGTACATGTACGATGACCGGTTTTATTTAGTTATTTTAAATTTATCTCTGTTTGTACCCTGTTATTTTTTCGTGTTGGGTGTCAAATAAACCATTTTCTATTTTAGGACACGATTCTGCAACTAAACTGCTTCTCTACTTCATATTTAAGTTTAAAGCCTCTGCGTTGAAGGGCATTACGTAGGAACCCAAATCCAATCGCGAGAGGCTTAGCCGCTGGCAGCTAGATGTAATTAAAGTCTGAAGTGGGCTTGAACTTAGTATTATTGTAATACGTTAGTTTACAATTTCCGGTTTATGTAATGTGAACACGTCCTAAACCTATATAAACCAGTCATATAATGGTTTCACCTCACTCGCGGCGTAGCTTGCTTAGTTCTTGATTGATCGTTGAAGCTAAGCAACGTTGTACACGGTCATAATTTGGATGGGTGACCGCACTTTTTGCACTCCATAGATTTTTTATCAAGTTTATATTCTAAAATCATATTCGATACAACGAAGTCGCGGGCAACTAGTACAAATATAATTTACAAAATACAAAAGAAACAGTCGGCCTATCTAAGGACCGTTGCAAACGGTCTATAGATAGCTCACCGGATCCAGCTCATCAGACTGTGAAAGCGTGCCCAAGACTGTCATTGCCATTGCATTGTCATATTTTAAAACTCTTATGTTACTGGCTGATTGACAAACAAAGCACTTCTGATTTTAAGTCAGAAGGGGCTGAATGTTTACTTGCGTTTACTTGTGGCTCTGCCCACCCCTTTAGGGATATGGGCGTGATAATATGTATGAACTAGCACTGGTGGTCTAGTTGGTAGTGACCCCGCCTTCAGATCCTAAGGTGGCGGGTTCAAATCCGGTCGTGTACCAATGGATTTTTCTGAGCGAAAAATTTATGTGCGCTATTATACCTACCAGTACTCTCAAACGGTAAAGGAAAACATCGTGAGGAAACCCGTGGCTTAATCATCACCGCACATATTGATCATGTATTTCCTGTGGACAAGGCCGACTAAGCTGAGAGGATGGAATAGGTGCTGGGCAAGCCTACTCCATTTTAATTCGTCCTGGGCACTACAGCATCCCGGTAATGAAGGTAAAAGTTGCCTCCTGACGCTGTATAAGTCATCTACTAGATGGTAAAAGGCCTTTACTATTTTACTGTGCTGTGCCGTGGCCCGCAGTTATGAACTTTTTGCACAAACCGACGACAACAAGGCAAACAAACAATTATTCATGTTATTTCAACTTGTGCTGCTGGCTTTTTTGGACGGTAGATCGATCCAACTCGGGAAATAAACGTTAACTCCCGAATACTCAATACTAGATTTTGATTAAAAACTGTCAAGAAACCGTGACTTGAGACGTGCTCAACTCTGAGATGCGTTTGAGTATTCGAGGGTAAGTCACACTAAATACATAATTATTATCACGCTCGTATCCCTAACGGGGTGGTCAGGGCCACAAGTAATCATAAGAGCACTTTCAGCCACTTTTGATCTAAGAGTCCCAAGATGTTGGTGAACCATGGTGACAGGGGATCAGCCCATCGCCCATATAGATGATATTGCAAAATCTGTCAAAATGTAAAATAATAAATAAATAAATAGCAGTCAACATTCACATACATAATCCTGACCCCACATTAGGACTCCCTGCGTCGTGGGTATCAGAAAATACGAGTACCATGGTACCACAACATCCAGACCCGGAAGAAATATATTCAGAACATGCAAACATTTCTTCCGCAGCGGGAATCAAAGCCGAGCCTCTTGCGTCTCAGCCTAACAATCGCCCGCTACGCTACCGAGGCCGTCAATGTGTACGTATGAATGCGTATTTAATACGTGTTTTATAGTTTTATGTTCTGTGGTTTATTCGGTACTTATTAGCTTAACGGTTTTGACCACTTTTGACTTTTCAAAACATAGGGTTCCAACTCAAAGTGTGCCAACAGGACCCTATTAATAAGCCTCCACAGTCTGTCTCCCGTGTATCCCATGAACCGTAATAGGTAGAGTTGATATTTTCACAGAGTGTCTATTTCTATTGCTGCTATAGCAACAAATAATAAAACAATAAAAGAGGCCATTTAAGTCAAGAAATATTTATGTACATGTGCGATATTACGGAACCCTTTGTGTTCAAATTCGACTCTCACTTGACCGGTTTTTATCTAGATACCAAATAGGCGAAATCTCGGGCTATAAATAAAATATAAATATCAGGTAAATACATATCAGAAGAACCGACAGATCACACAATTTGACATATTCGGAAGAATTTCTGGAATATGATCACATTTTCATCTTATTTACTTAGCCGCCTCGTGCCAATCAAGCCTCAATTTTATCCAGAAATTCACCCTTAGAAGCCTGCTACGCCAGTCCCTTCGTAGACCTCGTAGCAGTCGCCCGCTACGCCGCGCAACGCGAAGTTCTACGAGATAAAACAAATGATGATCGAGTAAAGTTTCATTTATAAATATAAGTGATCGACACAAAAAAATATATATAAGTATTTAGAAAAATCAAATGATTTGATAAATAGTTTTAAATTTTAATTAAATTCAGTGTTATAAAACTAGTGATTTAAAAATGTAGATAATGTTAGAATGTTTGTGTGTTCAAAAGGAGACTGTATATTATTAACATGTGTTTTGAGTGTATGGTAAGTTGCTTTACAATCTAATAAAACCATATTTTACATTTCTAAGAGGAATAAATAATAACTATAAAAAGCGTGGTAAGATAAAACGAATTATATTTGTATTAATGGTAAGTTTTTTTTGTTAATTTAAATAAATTACAAATATGTAGTATAGTTAATTTCATAACTGTTAAGTTACATTATCTACTATACTTATATCTATTACTTTCTTGGTTCTTTGAATCTTTTTCTTGGTAATATTATTCTGGACACTTAGTGTCAAAAAAGTGTCACACGTATATACCTATGAATGACACTCTCATTATCCAGACGAATCCAACGACACCTCATCATGTCAAAATCTGTTCAGCCCTTTCAGTAGCAACGACAGTCAAAAACATACACATACATACATTCACCCCAAACGAATTACCCTCTTTGTTCGCAGTCGGGTAAAAAATACTGTCAAACGAACAAAACATAGTGAGAAAACCTGCATGTCGTAGATCCTAAAAAGTTCTAAAACGTGTGTCAAGTGCACGAAAGGAGCCTCTGAGACGCACTTTTAATCATTTCACCACACTGGTTCGCAAAAACTAGTGACACGACTATAATGTTTAAACCAATTAGTTCAGAGAAGCCGTAAAAGCTTTTATAGGTACTTTACGATGCGATTACTTGACGATATGTAAAAGCTATTCCGGGTATGCTTCTTATCGTTTAGTTAGGGTCTTCGTCAACTACCCCCTTCTATAACCAGATCGTCACTCATCATCTTCCTGCCCTCATCCCACTCTATGTGGGGTCGGCACAGCATGATCCTTGGATCATGCTGTAAGAGTTTTGGCTAAGGTGTTTTATGACCGGCCGCCTGCCTGACGTCAACCCTCCTTGGGAATACTTGCTTATTGTATCTCATCATGTTGGAGGATACTATCCTGTGAAATGTCCACAAATATTTATTTTATTTATATTTATTATTTATTCCTTTGGCTGAAGCTATAGTCCAAACGGCTGTACGGATTTTGACAAATGAGGTTGATCTCGTATCTGAAATAAAGATCTATTATTTTTATTATTACTTACTCACGCTCGCAACAAACACACGTTTCGTACCGAAGAGGTGGAATAGTATCAACGAGGGTGTAATTTGAGGGCAAATGGCCTCAATATACACGAGTTAAGAATCGTACTTTCTTCTGGGTGAAAAAATATTATACATAGTGATTTGTTCTACACCTGTGAGAAAAATAAACTTTAATAATTATTGAGGTTTGTATTAAATTTCGTACGGTTATTAAAACTGCTTCTCCCCCCGAGTATGTCGTAATAGTCGACTAAGGGATAGTATCCTCCAACATGATGTATGTATGTATGTTCGTATGAGCTAGTGGCCAACTCTAGTGACGAAGTTTTTAGGCCGCCTAAAGGCCTCCAACATGATGGACCACCTATACGGGCGATGAGCTGATCACCTGTCACCATGGTTCATCATATCCATCTTAGGACTTTAAATCAGAAGTGGCTGCAAGTTTTCTTATGTTAACTTGTGGCTCTGCCCACCCCATTAGGGATATATATGATAGTATGTGTGTATCTATTTTTTAATATTGAAATTGGTTACCGGCTAAGGAAGTTTTCAGTTTTCTTACTACCAAGGAGATTTTTAGTAGTAATATTACCCAAAATTCGAAAAACTACACGTTAACAATGAATTTCCATACAACTCTTCTGTCTGCTATGCGTATTAGAAATGGTTTTTCATATATTTTTCCCTTCCGCATATTTCTATGACAGTAATGACATAATGTTCTTCGCTATTATTGAAGTAATAATTATGAACTGATTTTCCAACCAGGTGTAGTGTAAATTATATACTGTTTATTTTTATAACTGTATGGTGACGATATTCAACGAACGGACGACGAATTGTTAATTGCCAAAGCAACATTATTTTCTTTCTTAAAGTGTCATGTATTATATATTAGTAAAATATCTTGGCTATGGTAACCTGTTACCTTTATCATCTATTTAAGGCGTGTCTCTAGTTTTAGAACCAGTGTGGTAAAAGAATTTAAAGGCCTCTTTCGTACACTGACACATGTTTTTATACTTTATTAGGTTCTACGACATACCAGTTTCCTCACGATGCTTTCCTTTACCGCTTTCACCACACTGGTTGAAGCACTCGTGGCGTAGCTAGCTTAGACGTTCTTCTTCGATCATTGAAATTAAGCAACGTTGTGCGCTGTCACAATGTGGATTGGTGACCGCAAGTGGCATTATGAGCTAAGTGCTTCCGTGCTTCGGAGGGCACGTTCAATTGTCGATCCCAGCTTTTAAGTCGTTAAGACCATGACGGAGGCCTTTAAATGGCCTAAAAACTCCGTCACAAGAGTTGGCCACTAGTTCATACGTACTTACTTACTACACTGGTTTAAAAGAACTAGTGACACAACTAAGGAAGTAATTGATTTCTGTGCCAGTGATTTTTGTTAATTAGGCCCTATATAAACAATCCAGTCAGCTGTTGTCGATCTGTTCAATAAAAACAGAACTGAAACTCATTGCGCAGCCTATTTTCCGTTCACGGAGTCAACGAACTGAATTATTATAATTAATGAACAATATTTATATATTTGAGCAAGGAACACCTTTTAGATTTTAATAGAGTTGTGAACTCTTTTGACGGAGTTTTTAGGCCGCTTAAAATCCTCCGTCATGACTTAACAACTTAAAACCCAAGACGACAATTTAACGACGTGCCCAGGGAAAAACAAGTAACAGGGAAGCGCTCAGCTCGTAATGCCACTTGCGGTCACCCATCCAAATTGTGACCGCGCACAACGTTGATAACTTCAACGATCAATCAAGAACGTCTAAGCAGGCTACGCCACGAACGCTAATTGAATGACCCCTGCATATGGTTACCACTAAGTGCCTTTTAGGTTGTGATTCAACCCTCACAGATTGGTATTTGCAAATGGAAATCAACTTGTATAAACCTGTGACCTTTATATTTACATTGTAAGGTAAACAGGACAGAGCACTGACGGTCTAGAGATAGCGGTCGCAGGTTCAAATCCTGCCGTAAACCAATGATTTTTCTGCTGGGAAATAGATGTGCGCTTATAACAATACTCTCAACTCAAACGGTGAATGAAAACATGGTGAGGGAAACAAGGTATTTACAATTTGACATGTACACTAAAAAGTTTTCCAATTTTCGTAAGTTTAATTGTGGCTCTGCTCACCCCATTAGGGATACGGGCGTGATAATATGTATGTATAAACCAAAAAATATAATATTATAGAGATATGACCGTAAGAAGTAGACAGGACAAAAATGAATTTCAAAAAGGCATTCAAAGCAGCTCCCTTTGAAAATATGTAGTTTTTTGACTACAACTACATAATATCAACAAAACATTTAGCGATAAAGATAAAGGTAAATTACTGTTATCATGTTTAGGATATTAATGAAATTATTTCATAGATTACAGTGATTCCCCGTTATCTTTGCTACTATCACGATAACTATCGATAATAATATTATCAAAAGGGTGTGTTATAACTAGCTTCAGCCAGCGACTTCGCTTGCGTAGTAATCAGTTTGTTTCTAAATATATCCTACTGTTCCTATGTAAGACGAGGTATAAAATTTAAAAAAATTACCTCCGACCCCCGAACAGAAAACCACAAATGAATCGGACCTGTGAAAGTCGGAAAGATCCTTTTATCAAGTAGGAAATAAGTGGGGTCGGCACAGCATGTTCTTTGGATTATGCTGTAAGAGTTTTGGCTAAGGTGTTTTATGACCGGCCACCAGCCTAACGTCAACCCTCTTTGGGAATACTTGCTTATTATCTCATCATGTTGGAGAGGATTATTATCCCTTAGTTGACTTTTACTACATGCTCGGGGAGAGAAGCAGTAGACTTCTATATAGTCCGATAATGATTAAATAATAATAATAATATTTTATACTCTGTGTGAAATTTAAATGTGTAAAACCTTCACTTTACGTATGTTCCGAATATTATCAAGCTCAATTTGCTCCAAATAAACAAATAAATGAAATGAAATGAAATAAATAAATAAAAATAGTAAATAAATAAAATAACTTTATTTCAGGCAACATTAGGAAAGTTACAGATCTTAATTAACTTAACCTACGACCCATAGAAACAAAAACTTAAAACTTACTTAATTTACTTGCACTGTCTGTGCCGTTCTATACACGTGGTGTCTGTCAATAAAAGAAACATTATCCAATAAAAAAACACTACTTATCATATAATTATTTGCTCTAGGCATACATTTTTTCAATTTTAACTTTTAACCTTAATTTTAGTTATTTTACTTTGTCTCTTCTATCTACCTGGGTACTTAATTATATTTTTTTTCCTTTCACGGTCATAATAATATTAGTGTAAGCTATTAGTCGTGCGATAATTGTCCTATACATCGAAAATGTCCCTTGTGTGATTGTCTTTTTTGAAAATATTATAGTATGTACTTATATAATAATATGATGTGTGTACTTTAATAAATAATAATTATTATTATCACATTATGTGTATACTTATTTAAACACTTAAATACAACCACTACTTAGGTCACCTATTCGCGTTCGATAAAAGTTGCCTCATCGGCGTAGGCTTCCCCAACCCCTTCACTGGTCTTTATCTCGCGTCCTTCTCCTTCAATCCGGTTCTCATTTTTAGGTGAAAATGTCACGCCATCTCATTCTTGGTCCTCTTGGCTTGTTCTTGCCTTCCAATGGCATACAATTCATTGTTAACTTGGTCCACATGAGATTTTACATTCGATATACGTGTCCGGTTCAGTTCCACTTAAAACCTGGTTTTCGTTTCTTTACATCGGTGGTTTTTAGTCTTTTTCATGTGGTTTCTATAGTTTGTTTTTTCTGAAAGATTTTAACC
This sequence comes from Scotopteryx bipunctaria, assembly GCA_949320045.1. Classification (NCBI taxonomy): domain Eukaryota; kingdom Metazoa; phylum Arthropoda; class Insecta; order Lepidoptera; family Geometridae; genus Scotopteryx; species Scotopteryx bipunctaria. The sequence continues at coordinate 1,430,918 of OX439450.1, read as the reverse complement.
TATTCACTCCTTTTTCTCATTTTCCTCTGCCATACAGCATATTTTTTATTTGTTATTAAAGATTATTATTATCATTATTACTATAAGGTCTTTAATCTTATCACCTCCCTAAAATAACTTATCTATAATCTGCTACAAGTGAAGTCGTACTGTGTTATCGATATTATTTATCAACAAGAGTAACAAAATGTTTCACTTTGATAAGCACAGCCGTTCAGTCATTTTCTTTATATCCTGATTCATCAAAATCTTCACACATGACTTGCCAATACGACGGTGGACCATTTGATGAGCCTTCGACTGCTTCCACGCTAGGTCCTGGTGCTGATCTGGCGAACATAGCTCTTTGGGTTTGTCTATCATCACATTTGTCACCAACGACGATTGGCAGTTCAACCGAAGCATTTATATAAGGCATTGGTAGTCGTAGTGTTACTTTTACTTTGTATTCCTTTTTAATTATCTGACTGTTCTGGATCGAGTACAAATGCGCTTGTATAGGTAACACACTGTTCATGTTTGCAACCGCTTCTGCTGGCACGCTTGGTGTCTCAACTGTACTTTCTTTTATAGTCTTTACTGTTTCCTTCTTTCTACCACAGTTTGCAGTATATGTTGTGTAGCACAGCAGCTCTGTCTTGATTGCAGTAATCTTGACATCTGAAATGTTGGTAACCGTAAATGATATATCTGCGTTCTCTCCTGGGGAGTATATAATATTTGATATATCAGCCTTCAAGTTAATCTGATGAGTTCTCTTGGAGAAGGGCTTTATGAGGGTCTTTTCTAGTCCAAATAAGGTTTTCCCTTCAGGTGCTGCAGACTTTACGCAGCCGTACACGTTTAGTGTGGTAGAAAATTTTTTGTTGAAGCTCAGTAATGACGGTTTCTCAAATTTTAGTCTAATTTGATAAGCGATCCTGCAGACTGAATCCTCGTAGGAAGGTGGGATGTTCTCAGGGAGCAGGAATTTGAAATTACATTCGTAAGTACCGGCTGGGAGTGTGGCTAGTAGTCCGGGTTCTTTGTTTAGTATGCTGATGTTGTTTTCGACGAAGACTTCTGAGCCTTTGTAATGTTTGAGTCTTGTACTGCCATGTCCATGTCTACGGCGGCTGTGGGTTCTCCGGTTTTCGGTCCAGTGGCACTCTCCTTTCCCGACTAGAGAGAGTACAATGTCCTTGTATTCCGTGGAATGGCCGACGGCGTACCTTACAGTGCCGATAACTGGTTTTCCTGCCATGTGGACGCCCTCCCTCGGCCGTCGGATAAAGATCTGACACGTCAATCCCATGTCTGCCTCCTAGCGTCTGCCTCCTACGAGGTCCCGTTAATAACTGTCTATCAGTTATTGATAATGTTATATTAATAGCTTATTGATAAGATTATCATGTGTAAAGCAATTGACGAATATCAAGATAGAAAATACTTAGGTAAGTTCATTTTGGTGTTTATATGTTCGAAAACAACAAATGAATTGTAAAATAAGTAGGTACTTTTAATAACTCGCATCTAATTACGAAACTTATAATGATGTTCTTTCTGAAGTGTCATTATTGATATTGTCTAAAGTTATATTTTACCAAATTACTTCGATTGCACTAATAAGGTTTAGCTAAAATATACCAATCATTAATTGTGTACTAGCTTACAAGCGTAGCTTCGTTTGCGTGTTATAAATTCTGACACCCCATTTTACCCCTTTTTGCGGGTAATTTGAAAGACCCTGGAATATGTGTCTATTCGTTTTGTATCCAAATTGAGTTTCAAACCAACCACACCACCCGCTAAAATGTTACAAATTTGACACCTCTTTTTAAGGGTTTTTTTGAAAAATCCTGAAACACATGTCCATCTATTTTGCTTAATATAAGTAGTATCTAGACCGAGTTTCAAGCAAATCGCACTGTAAACGTTTTTACCCCTTTAGGGATTGAATTTGAAAAATCCCGCCTTAGTGGGTAGTTTTTCGAATTTCTAGCTTCAGTAGTTTGACCTATCCATTGATTGCAGAAAGATGCTTAGTGTTTTATATTATATGTATACATCAACTTTTATTTCACACAAAAAAGAGTAAAGTTAAGTAACTTTTCAAACATCCATAATCATTTTACGGTACTCATTTACCTGCCAAACACCTCACAAGCTACAGGTTCGTTGCAATATAGTCACTAGGTCTTGAAAGGTAAGATTCATTTTTAGTTGCCGCTGTAAACGTTATCATAATAATGGCTGGAGCGATAGGAGAATCGTTTTTCTATAATAATAACCATTTGCTACAACTTTTAGCAAGCGTGGTAGGTACTTACACATCGACACCATATTTTGTATGATTCATTAGAACTATCTTATTGGTTGTCCCCATCTATCAACTAAATTATTTTAATCTTCATAATCTTGTCAAGTAGGACGTATAAATATAAATTACGTCATGCTCCTGCAATTTTAAAAGATAACTAAAATTAGATAGATGTGATATTAAATGGCCGTATGATAATTTATTAGATAATTACAAATTGCGTTGAAAACCGAAGTAATCAATACGACGCTAAAAGAAACTTACGTGTACTAAGTTCATCGTAATACAAAATGGGGTACTACTACTAGTCGTGTCACTGATTCTTTCGAATCAGTGTTGTGAAAGGAGTAAAAGTGCGCCTCAAAGGCTCCTTTAGCGCACTAGGAGTAAGTAATATGGGAGTGATTTGCCAAATACTGTTAAACAAGCCGTTAACGTAAGATAGCGTACACAAAGCAGGTGGTCAGTAGATCTATATAAAGTACTGTGTGAACAAACCAATGAAGCTGAAATATATTGTCGTCTCTATATTAAGGCATGGATTCGATATTATGTACCATGCGTATTTCAAAATCAATCTTAAATTTTCTTTATTGTAATATAAGTAACCATGCTTTAACATTTAATTTTACTCAATGAACCTAAATCTGATATGTTATCAGTTGGTTATCCTATAAAGATTGGGAAAATACAAAGTGTGTCGAAGTTATCAATCTCACACTGAAACGAACACATTCATACTATGGGAGTGATTTGCCAAATACTGTTAAACAGACCGAGAGATGGTACGCACAAAGCGGGCGGTATTGTTAGTGGTTCCATGAAGTATTGCGTGGACAAGCCAATGGAGCTCAAAGATATCATCATTTCCTTAGTTGGCAGAGGAGTGTGCAAATTTAAGTGTGGTAAAACCGAGTACGAGGGAAATGAAGCATTCGTCGTGGACAAGTTGAGCATTTTAGACAAAAACGGGAGGAACACCTCAGTTCTCGATATAGGAGCGTACCAGACTAATTTTCAATTCAACATACCCAACGACATCCCGCCTACCTTTAAAAATTCCAAATGTGAGATTGTCTATCGTGTTTGCATTAAGTTCCAAAAACGAATTTTTGGTTCCAAAAAGTTTGTCGCTCCAATACCCGTTGCTAGTCATGTCCAACCACTCTTCGAAGGTTCAATATTTTTTGGCCTCAAAAAACGTCTTATAAAACCCTTTTCAAATAGGGAGCATACAATAAAGCTATTAGCTAAAATACCTAACACCGTTTTAAAATCTGGAGAGAACGTGGATATAAACTACATAGTAACAAATGATTCAGCTCATGTTATATCTTCAATAATGACCGAGTTGGTCTGCTATACGACATACACTGCGGACGGTGGAACGGCCATAACTGAAGATGAGTGCTGGAAAGAAAGCACTGTAACGACAATAGAAGTGCCAGTGAATGCTATCGCTAACTTGACCAGCACCATTCCAATCCCGGCAAATTTACAGACAATCCACTGCAAGATAATCAAGAAGGTGTATAAATTTAAAGTTACCATCAAATTACCAATGCCTTATATAAACGCTGTTGTCGAAGCTTCTGTCCTTATTGGTAAAACACGTGATGATGAAGCAAGTGCTATTTACAGTGAGAAGGCAGGACCGAGTACTGAAGTAGCGATGGAAGAGATGGAAGAACCACCAACATATTGGGAAGTGATGCAGGAAGACAAAGGAAAGGATTGAACTGAAAATGCGTACTTATTGCTTGATACTTGTTCAGTAAAAGCAAGGTTTTTATTTAATTTTAGAGCAAGAGAATAAAATGCTGTAAATGTATTAGAAAATAACCTTAGATTCTAAGAATATCATTATAGCAAATCGTGTTAAAAAAAGGCTGTCTGGAAAATATAAATCTTATTGGCCTATATCCAGCAGTGGATTACAGTGGACATACTGATGATAACGTAGAGTTGAATTGTATTTTATGACTCATCTGTATCAACATAAACAATATTGATTAGATAAATAATCGTACAAATAATCCTGAATCCACACAATATGACTCATCTAACATAGATGTGGCAAAAAGAACACTATAATTGTATGTCTTAAAGTTTTTGGCATCTTTGGTAGTAAATAAGTCTGTCTTCTGCACTGTAGGTTGTAGGTACGATTTCTACTCAGAACAAACATTTGTGATGAACATAGATGTCTGTTCTGTGTCTGACCGGCTATTTTATAAAGGAGATGTTTCACAAATGAGGCACCTAGGCTTGGTCGATGTAAACTTGTATAAACATAGGTTAAGATGTAATTTGTAAAACCTTTTCCCATTGTATTTTTTTGTGATTTAATGTTCTTAAAATACCTTTCACTTTTCACGGAGGGTAACACAAACATAAAACAATATGGCGGGACGGTGTTGAGTAAAATGTTTTGACAGTTGTTGACTTTGACTAGTGGGTAAATGGCTCTATTTCGTTTGCATAGAATCGAAATGTTCACAATGAAGCTGTCAAAATCATAAAACTGACCAAATACTTAAGTGACAGTGGCAGCTAAAAACTATTTCAAGGTCAAAGAAATTATGTTAGCCTTTGATTATTTATAATAAAAGATGTTAGCGTTGTAAAAAATCTTCACAAATAATAATTTATGCTTCAAATTAGAGAATTCATGTACAATTTTTCTGTCTGGTATACATAGACCAGGCCTGCTAGGAAACATCTCCTTTTCCATGTTGTCCTATCAGAAGAACATTTCAAATATAGAAAAATTCCCTCATTTCGCGACTGTCACGTCCGAGGGTCTACCCTCATTAAGTGTCTAATTTAAACAGTAATTTAGACGATGATCGTAATACCTAATGTCTTGTGAATGTTTAATAGAGGCTCTTAAATGTTACGAGAGCATGCCGACTGTACGCTGTTAACAGTAAGAATGCGTTGAAATTATTATGCAGAACTAAAAAATAAATCTGGATCAAGTGAGCTATGGATCATGTGAGCTATGTATGTTAGCAACGGTCTTTTAATAACTCAGATATTATATTTCCTAAATTGTAAACACTTGTATTAGTTGTAAGTTTATTTCTGTAAGGAACATATTAAATTCAGTGAGATTTTAAAAATGTTTTCCTCTAAAGTTTTGCCCAAAATAAAGGTTATTGCAATTAATAATAAAAAAGGTTAAAATTATTCAAAAGCGAGCGTGTATTTTTATGAAGGTTGTAAAGTCGGGGATTCCCCGGGAGATAACCCTTATTATTTAAGGCGTTCGCAAATGAGTTGGCAGTTTATTCAATAAAACAACTGTCGCAGTTTTATAACTTAAGGTCTCCGCCCAACTATTCCATTCCGACTTCAATGATAAAATTCGAGCCAACAAACAATTTCATCCTCTATTTTTTACCCCTATTGGTGTTATTTTTTCATTTAATTTAAATGGGACCAAACAAAACAAACATTTTTATTAGATAATGATTTCTAAATTGGTTGATAAATGATTGAGTTAAAAGGTAACAAAAATTAAAAAAAAACTTACCTCGGACATGCCTACGGACGCCTCGGACATGCCCACGGATGCCTCGGCATGCCTCAGGACGCCTTAAGATCCCTTGGCATGCCGTGCCATAAGTGTGCATCGGGCCTTACTCATCTTTTTGATACAACGCTGACGGGCACTTTCCGAAGCCTCCAAGCATCAGCATCTCAACGCTCAAGTATCACAACCAGCTGAGCACAACGAAAATCTCCATGAGTCACGTTTATGAAGACCCCTTGAGCCCCTTGAGTCGTGGTCGATGCTAGGCCTCTTACAACTGCACGAGTGGTCTTCAAGATCTGCCCTATTTTATTAGAAAATCTCAACCACAACCGAAACTCAACCTTATTTTAAAGGGCGCAGAGTGTAATATAGCTTGGGAAGATTCGGTATTGTTAATCCAACCACTAAAAAAACGTTAGAGCGTCAAGTGGTATTTAATTAAAGTTGGTATTTAACTGACAGTCGTTTATTTAGGTTAGAAAATGGAATTTGTGAAGTTATGTGCTACTTGGAGGTTGAATCTGTGGCTGCAAGTTTTCTTATGACTCTGCCTACCTCATTAGGAACACGGGCGTGATAATTATGTACTTATGTATGTGTTACTAGTTCTTTTGAGCCAGTGTGGTGAAAGGATTTTAACAGAACCTCAAAAACTCCTTTCGTGCACTTGACACTATATTTTTAAACATATTTGGTTCTACTACATGCCGATGTTTTTCTTCACCGTTTGAGAGTGCTGGTCTGCTGGTGTAGCGCACAAAATTTTTTCAAGCAGAAAAATCTATTGGCGCATGACCGGTTTAAAAACCACGACTTTAGATTAGAAGGTGCGGCCGCTACCACTAGCTCATACGAACTTACTTTTTAATGTTCATAAAGATATTTATTTGCAAAAGACATGTGTGTACAAAAAGATAACAAATAGTGTGGAAGAAACAAAATGCCGAAACGAATTGACCGTTTTGAATCCCCCTTAGGCGGAAAAACTTTAATAATAAAATAAAATAATTTAATAATAAATTCCTGAGTCGATCCTCGATCGACCATCGATTCCTGATTCTGAGTCGCTCGACGACTCAGAAGTCCGGTTGACTTAACTGTAACCGGACTACTGAGACTACACCAAATATATTTGTGTTATAGCCCTTATGACCAAATCAGTGGGACCACGAGCGACTGCATTACGTTGTTCGATGGTCCCACCAAACAGTGGGACCACGAGCCCATTAAATCGACACACTGTCCCACCAGTGGGTCAAATTAGTGGGACCACGAGTCGCGACCCCGTTTACGGTATGCAAAAATAATTAGAGAGATGATATGCAACATTAAAATATATCTACAATTATTTATCATTAAAAAATTCGTCTAGGCTATAGTAACATTTTGAAACTAATAATATTTTAATTTTATGTTTAAAGTTTTGATCATTCAGGTGTCTGTACAGTTTAGGTAATTTGTTATTCAGTAATGTAAAAGTATGTAGGTATCGATAAACCAAGTAGATACCAGCACATAACTAATCTTTCGAACTTGCACTTCTAACCAGGCACTCGTTCGCCATGCCAAAGCTATGTTCTTAAGCGAAATTCTTAAGGTATATGATGAGGTCTATGAAATTATACTTCAAAGTTAAAAGGCGACGTGATAAAGCCCCTCGTATTAAAGTTAGTACGCCATTTTAATACGAATGTGACGTCACAAGGGGTTCGTAAGATGTGGAAAGGTTTAACCATAAAAGGCAAATTATGCATTATTTTTTATATAGGGTGTAAAAAGATACAGCTAAATACATAACACTCTTAAGTTACTGTGTGACTTACTGATAAACAACGTTCAGCTTAAACCATTAGTCCTAGAAGCATTAAACATGCTTCATCAATTATTTTATGTGGATATTTCACACAGTGCCATCTAGTCCCAAACTAAGCATAGCTTGTACTATGGACACCAGATGGCTGATAGAATACTTATATACTTTTTTTTGTAAATACATACCTACTTTTAATGCTACAACACCCATACCCGGAAGAAATATTTGCAGAACATACAAATATTTCTCCCGTAGCGGGAATCGAACCCGCGCCTCTTGCGTCTCAGCCGAGCACTCGCCCGCCAAGCCACCGAGGTCGTCATGCATTAATAAATTAATTTTCATCCATTTACAATTATTAAGAGTGTGCAAAAGCGAATCTTGTTCACAAAAATTGATGTAAAACTAATGTTGATTAATAAAATGTACACTCAAAAAGAAAATTAAATTTGAAGATATTTTATGTTTCCACAAAATGAAAACACGATTAAGTAAATTTTAAAAAATCCACATTTCGCGTACGTTGTGATCTAGATTTCGGAAACTCTATCATATTTTCAGATGCTTTTCACTTTGATAGATAGGTAATAAATATTTCTTTAGTTTTCGAAACCAGTTTTTTGATTCATTTTGTAGTTTCTTGTAATTTGCATTAATTGTTTGATCTCAATCTGTCTTTATTTTATACACCCGAAATTCTTAGCGCTCTCTGTCTAGACGCTATCATATGGTGGCCTCTTAAGTGGGGTCGGCACAACATGTTTACCAGAGGGTAAAAGAAGGAGAAACATGTTGTGCCGACCCCACTTAAGAGGAGATATAATATAGCAGGATAGAGATCAGCCGTCATCTCTTCTACACCTAGTACAAGTTGAAGAGTAAAGAGACGAAAATTGCTGTTACTAACGGTTCTGTTACGATCAGGTTATGGAAAGGGAAAGTAGATGGTTTATAGTTAAAACTAAGGCCTTTTACCATCTATAGATGACTTATACAGCGTCAGTAGGCAACTTTTTACCTTCACAAACGGAACGCTGTAGTGCCCGGGACGAATAAAAATGGAGTAGGCTTGCCCAGCACCTATTTAATCATCTCAGCTTAGTCGGCCTTGTCCACAGGAAAGACATGGTCAATACGTGCGGTGCTGATTAACCCACGGAGTTCCTCACGATGTTTTCCTTTACCGTTTGAGAGTACTGGTATAGCGCACATAAATTTTTCGCACAGAAAAATCCATTGGTACACGACCGGGTTTGAACCCACGACCTTAGGATCGGAAGGCGGAGTCACTACCGACTAGACCACCAGTGCTCTCTATATAACTCAAGGTATATAACTCTTAATAAGTAGGTCTCTAATGTTCATAACAGTAATTGAATTAAAACTTTTTGTTCTCGTATTTCAAAATGTCGGCTAACCATTGTTTGAATTATACAAAAATAAGTTAAATTGCTAAGGACGTTTGCCGTTTCCGAGCCGTCATAAGTATTCACATACTTTGTATATTGTTACTTAAACAACTTTTGTGAAATGAAAGACTCGTTTTATAAAAAACCTGTCAAGTGAGAGTCGAATTCGCTTACAAAGGGTTCCGTACCATCGTATCCAATGCTACTAATATTATAAATGCAAAAGTTTGTGTGTGTGTGAATGTTTGTTACCACGTGTCTTCGTGACTGAACATATTTTGATGAAACTTAGAATTTATATAGTTTAGGTCCTGGAATAACAAGGTTCAAAGAGCACTGGCTTTATACACGCGTGGTATGACTGGCCCTCTTATCACCTGAATGAAGTTTTTTTTTATGGGGCAAACGAGCAAGCGATTATACCTGATGATTAGTGATTACCGCCGCCCACGGACACCTGCAACATCAGAGGAGCCGCAAATGCGCTGCCGGCCTTTGAGGTAGGAGTAGGCTGGTTTCTTGAAAGTAGTATCGGTTCGGAACTCAGACCAAATAAAAAGAAAAGACGGCGCGCCGCGAACAACAAAAGTGAAGCCACCTTTTTATCTCTGTGTGTCTTTTTGAGGTTAGAGGTTTTGTGTTCCAAGTAATCTAAAATTCATAGTATAATAATTAAGAAACGATGTTATTTGAAGTATTTCCAAGTGATAAGTGATTCCGTGAGACTTTTTGTGTGATTTGCTGCTGTTTTTACAAGTTTTCACTACACAAGAAGGCATAATTCTATTTTTAAATTTTAAGTTTACTAGACGACGACTCGAGAGCGATGAGCATGGTTTTAGTGTATGTGTGCGTGAGCGTGTATATTTACTTGCAGGAGCACGGTTTTGTGTGGCTTCACTTTTGTTGTTCGCGGCGCGCCGTCTGTTATTTTTATTTGGTCTGAGGTTCGGAAATACTGCTGGCGACAGCTGACACGGCAGTTAGAATCACTATAAACACACCTAAAAACACTATATTTCTATCTATATTTCGACAGAAAATTGAAGCTATACCTTAGGACGATCCTTAGCAACTAACCCTAGAATTTGGGGTTTGAATTAGTCCATTTTGTCAGCGACAAATTGATTTACGAGTCAAAGGGTCACCGTCCTACCCCGATCAGTAACCGGACTGCCACAACCCCGGCTGAAAACAAGTATTTATATAAGAGAACAAAAAATTCTAACGTAAAATTAGGATACTACCCTACTTATATTATTAAATGTGAACGTTTGTGTGTGCGAATTTTACCACGTATCCCCATACCGTTTTCATCGTAATTGTGTTTCGTAATTAAAGGCTCATTAGCAGTGCCACAGGAATTTGATTGCGTTGAATTGAAAGCTTTTGATCGAATTTTAATGAAAAAGTATTGAATATGAAAGCTAATAATTCGGATAATCAATAATTAGTTCCATATTATGTTTGTATGATGTGACTATCACGCCGTAATGGGTTGACCTATTTATGCCTGGTTCCAATATTACAGATGACGGATGGAAGATTACAATAGCAACGTTCTTTTTAGGGTTCCTTAACACTAGGGTGCGAACGGGGCATTAGAAATACAAATTCTGTGAAAATTTCAACCCTCTACCTATTAAGGTTCATTAAGGTCCCTTTGACAGACCGATAAAGTTGACAGTACAAGCGCAGACCGAGGGATTAGCGTCCCCAATATCTTTCCACCGCTAATCCAGGACAGGTGATTCTTCACGCCTGTGTAATATAACCAGCAACAAACAGACGACTCATAAACCTAGGGTTAGTTGTATTGTGACATCCGTGACTTTCATATGTTACGGGCAACTTGATTAACCGGGTAGTATTAATATGGACCGATCATTATGAATAATGACCAAGAGCGTCGGTCAAATCGATAAATTTATTGCTTTGACCGGCCCCTCAGACCAAATAAAAAGAAAAGACGCCGCGCCGCGAACAACAAAAGTGAAGCCACCTTTTTGTGTCGAAGGTTTTGTGTTCCAAGTAACTTAAAATTCATAGTATAATAATCAAGAAACGATGTTATTGTTTAAACTTTTCACTTACAAGTGAAAAGTGATTCCGTGAGACTTTTTATGTGATTTGCTGCTGTTTTTACAAGTTTTCACTACACAGGAAGGCATAATTCTATTTTTAAGACTCGTGACGTACTAAGAGCGATGAGCATTATTTTAGTGTAGTAGGTGTATGCGTGAGCGTGTATGTTTACTTGCAGGAGCACGGTTTTGTGTGGCTTCACTTTTGTTGTTCGCGGCGCGGTTTCTTTTCTTTTTATTTGGTCTGACGACCGGCATATATTAGGTAATAATGCCAGACGAGTCGTGGTCCATTTAAAAAATCAAATCAAATTTATCATTTGGACCGAGCAGAATAAACTACTTCTAGCCGGCAATACGACATGCCGGTTTCTTTCACTGTTTGAGAGTACCTACTATTATAGAGTACAAACAATTTTTTCACGACAGAAATCGAACCCACGACCATAGGGTTGGAACCCCGATCACCACCAGACTACCAGTTTTGATCCTCTCTACAATTTTATAGCGCAAATACTGTTTAAAATTCTCTCTGTGTCCAAATTACTTTTGATTCGATATGCAATGTTTTAAGTGCATATTTTTACCAATTCACTTTTTCTCTTTATATTTGTTATATTCAAAAATGCAAATTATTTTCAAACTACAAGTAGTATTTATTTAAAAGAAACCCGACTGCAAAGTATTTAGGTACCACAGTTAGTTACATCTTCCATATTAAGTTTTTTAACATGTGATGATGATTAATTTGTACCATTTTAGTCTCAGTCTTAGTTAATTGAAAGAGGCTTTTTAAAGTCGCCATATTGGATTTAATACACTTTAGGCTGTGCCTTTGATACTCTCGTTATCCAGACAAATCCAACGACACCTCTTTTGTCTAAATGCGTCCATTTGGATTTCAGCTTAAGCTTATACAACCCAAACACAGTTACCCCCGGGTATCTAGTCGGGTAAAAATTAAGCATCGTGGTGGGTAGTACACGACGAGTTTAGTTAAAAGTTTGTAAAGAATCGCAGTTATGGTGCTTAGGAATTGCCTCACTAAAGAGGGGTCTAGCCAAGATCATTTCTATTCTCTTTCCATTGTAGAAAACGATTGGTGTTGCCACCTTGCATTTTTTTAAAGCGCTAGGTCAACAATAAAATGTCATCAGATATCAGAAATTTGGATTAAAAAAACACTAACACTAAACATTAAACAATTTTACGTAGGTAAAATACCTACGTAAAATTGTATAATTAATAAGATACTAAGTACTATTTTTTCTGCATCTCATACATACTTGTTCGTTCGTTTTTAATTTAAACTAGGGTTTCTTTAATCTGAAATAATTTAGCGGCATTTGGTGTATTTTTTTTAATCCAAATTTCTGAAATCTGATGACATTTTATTTTTGACCTAGCGCTTTAAAAAAATGCAAGGTAGCAACACTGCTCGGCTACCAATCGTTTTCTACGATGGAAAGAGAATGGAAATGATCTTGGCTAAACCCCAAGGACACAAAACGCGAAGCTTTGCTATATCTATGTATGCGTAAATGTAGCTAGAACATTACAGACAATACCGTATTTTTGCACAAGTATTCGGGGCAGGCTATTGAGTATCACAAGCGCTTCCAAAATATTTGAATAATTCGCAAAAGCTATTTACAGTCAAAACAGATCACAATGAAGCATCTATCGAATAGAATTTGATAAATTGCCTCCCTTAAACTTTCGGGGAATATTATTTTCACATAAAATATGTGTACGAGAAAGCTTTAACGTTTTTATAAGTATGCTTCTGTCAGCAGCTTTTCTCACAAGGTGGGCATAAAGTAGCCTATCCCCCGAATACTCAAACGCATCTCAGAGTTGAGCACGTCTCAAGTGACGAGTTTTTGACAGATTTTCATCAAAAAACCGTGACTTGAGACGTGCTCAACTCTGAGTCGCGTTTGAGTATTCGGGGGTATGTCACTGATCTGTGAATAAACCACTATCCATACTAATATTATAAATACGAAAGCAACTCTGTCTGTCTGTTACCTTTTCACGCCAAAACCGCCAAACCGATTTTCCGTTTGTCCCCGTGAGTCGTTCCCGACCAAGTCGCTGATAAGAGACCAGGCTTAACTAGTCAATTTAAGTCAAGCCAAGAAATTATCGATTTGCTTTGCTACTTCCTCACTTTTTCCGTCATTCAATTTCGCATTTTTCATCTGGAAAGATTTTCTCAATTGAAAGTACCTTTTTCAGCTTCAAATAGATTGCGTCTTTGAACAAAAGTACTATTTTTTTCTGGGCTTGATTAGAGACCGTGACATTGAAACTTGGAATTATACGAGACCATCATAACTTGGATTATAGAATATAGTATTATATAGTATAGATTATCAAACACTGAGAGCACTGGTGGTCTAATTGGTAGTGACCCTGCCCGTCTAAGGTCGTGGGTTCAAATCCAGTCGTGTACCAATGGATTTTTCTGTGCGAAAAATGTATGTGCGCTATACCAGTACTCTCAAACGGTGAAGGAAAACATCGTGAGGAAACCCGCGGCTTAGTCAGCTCTGCACGTATTGACCATGTCTTTCCTGTGGGCAAGCCGACTAAGCTGAGAGGATGGAATAGGTGCTGGGCAAGCCTACTCCATCTTAATTCGTCCCGGGCACTACAGCGTCCCGTTTGTGAGGGTAAAAGATGCTTCCTGACGCTGTATAAATTATCTACTACAGCAGGTCGTAAAGGGTAATTTTTTTTAGCAAACACGAGCAAAGCCACGTTCGGACACTAGCTGTCCATAAAAGACCCAGAACTCAACAGTAACGTTATAGCTCGCCTAACACCGTCTCGAATCGTTGTGAGATAAAACCGGAGTAAATAACAAAATAAACGTTCCGAATGGTGTGCCATTTGCGAAACAACTTTCCCTTGTTTCTTAAGAATCTGTATTATGAAAGCCGTAATGTAAACGGAGAATACTTCGTACTCAATACTTGGATACTTCTTGTCATGTCCATAGTTCTTTCGATCCAGTGCGGCGAAAGGATTTAAAGGATTTAAATTTATTTAAAAGTTCATCGACATGCCTGTTTCCTCACGATATTTTCCTTCACCGTTTGAGAAAACTGGTAAAGCGCACCACCAGTGATTAGAGTTGTCGAAGCTGGGTTAAGAACTGAGTACACTGGGGGTCTAGTAAGACATAGTATCCCTTACGTCCGATCCTAAGATCGTTGGTTTGAATCCGGGCGTGCACCGTTAGATTTTTCTGTCAAAAGATTAATATACACAAAACGACTACATCTAGAAATATGAGTAAAACTTACAATACAATACAATGTTGCTTTTGTTCTACAATTAATATGTGTAAAGTCCAAAATGTGCATAAACTAAAGGTGAATGTTGCCTTTGGTAATTGCGTTTAAAATAATGTAATTAGGACCCTGGAAAAAAAATCTGTGCATCATCGACAGCTTGCTTTTGCCCACTGGTGGGCATAGGTCTCCCTTCTCTTGTGCCATCATGGGTCACGGTCTTGACTATATCATCTGCCCACCTCTCTACCAGACGTCCCAAATTTCTGATACCTTCAAATTACGGTAGTCTCTATTCAAAGACCCAAGTTTCAGAATCACAATCAGCACCCTATAGGCTGTGATAGTTTTCTTTGAAAAGGGACACAATGAAGTTGGGTCTCGTGATTCCGTATCGTAGTTTTCTAGTGCTTGTGAAAATGGCAGTTGCTTATTGGTGAAGCAATTTTCCGGATTAGAGACTTATAGAAACGCTTTCCCAAACTGGCGGCCCTGTAGGACGGCCGTAAAAGATGGACCGATGACAATGACATCGTAAAAGTCAAACTAGAGGCACATAAAAAAGCTTTCTTAGTATATTTTTAAACCCTGTCGAAAAAAGGAGGTGTTATAAGTGTGTATTATATGTGTATCTGTGTGTCTGTCTGTGGCATCGTAGCTCACAAACAAATGGATCCATTTTGATGCGGTTTTTCTGTTTGAAAGTTAATATGATCGAGATGGTTCTTAAATATAGTTTATGAAGATCTGTTTGCATATGTAGGCGTTAGAAGATCACCCGCATAAATAAGCAATGTCCTGTCAAAAACTTTCCTTGTAACTTTTAATATACCTATCTATCTATTAAGCCTGCTGGATCCCGTTGGGCCCCTATGTAAGGACCCTGTAGGCCAGTTTCTAGAGTGAGCATCGAGTTCGTGACTCCATCTCCACTTGGGTCGACCACGAAGTCGTTTAACGCCTTATGAAACTCACTCAGTGGTAATCTTGGCCCACAATACATCCGGCACATTATGGCACACGTGAAATGCCCAACCTCACTTTTTCACAGCTTTCTGGTTAACATCATACAAACTTATTTTCGCCTGTATCCTTGATAGGGTGGGCAAAGCCATAGGTAAGTAAAATTAAGAAAACTTGCAGCCACTTCTAATTTTTAAGTCCCAAGATGGATATAGTGAACCATGGTGACAGGTGATCAGCCCATCGTCCATATAGATGGTTCATCATGTTGAAGAATGGCACATATACATATATTCCAAGTTTCATTCAAATCCGTTCAACCGTTTAGACGTGATTGAGGCTCATCCAAACATCCTCACAAACTTTCGCATTTATAATATAAGTAAAAGTAAGACTATTATATTGTATTATAGCGTTGTATTTATATTCCTAGGTATTGATTTTGTGATTTGAATAAAGTCGTAGGTACCTATATAAAAAACCGTTCCATAAAAACGTATTTCCCAAAATCAAGCTATAATGGCACCGCGGGAATGCTCAATATAAATATTTATTACTTTTGAAAATTGAACCCATTAAACTTTATACTATTTGCGAGATCACTGCAATTTTCTTGGCAGTACAAAAATAAGGCTCGAAAATTCAAACTCGTTCAACGTAGATTGGTCCAATTACTTCTGTATCGGCCCTAAGGGCCCTCATAGTTAGGAGCCCTTTGAGTATTAGGACTGATGTGGGTGAAGTAAACGAACTTTGATTCCATTTGTTATCGCATTTGACGACCTCTGTGGCGTGGTGGGTGAGTGCTCGGCTGAGACGCAAGAGGCGCGGGTGCAATCCCCGCTACGAGAACGAGATAAATTTTGTATGTTCTGCAAATATTTCTTCCCGGTCTGGATGTAGTACTATGTATTATACGTATGTATTTATAAAAAAGTATATAAGTATTCTATCAGCCATCTGGTTACCCTAGTACAAGCTTTGCTTAGTTTGGGGCTAGATGGCGCTGTGTGAAATTTCCACAAATATTTATTTTGGGGTTCATTTATATCATTATCATCATCAGCCTTTAGCAGTCCACTGCTGGACATAGGCCCCTAATGAGCGCCATCACTTCCTTATCTTTGGCTTGACGCATACAGTCCCTGCTAGCAGTCTTTCGCAGATCGTCACTGCTTCTAGCAGGATAGCGACCTAAATTATTTTTAATTGTCGAGTCGCGGTTATCACTTAAGAACTCGTTTACCCCAGTCGGTCCTTCAGCAGATACGGCCAGCCCACTGCCATTTTTGCGTACCTATTCTCTGAGCTATGCCGATGACTTTCGTTCTCCGTTTATTTTTATAAAGCTGTTGTATCGAGAGAAAAACGCCCTTGAGTCAAACGTACTTTGACTTTCAATCACGAGGTCACTTTGAAATTCAGCTCCCTTAAGGTTTTTCGTTTTGTTTTGGAAATATCACAGAAGATGAAATCCTATGGGAAGTATAATAATTTGTATTCGTGGGCCTCAAAATTTTTGTTACTGCACAATCTGGACCTCGGTGGCGTGGCGGGTGAGTGCTTGGCTGAGACGCCAGAGGTGCGGGTTCGATTCCTACTACGGGAGAAATATTTGTATGTTCTGCAAGTATTTCGTATGGGTCTGGGTGTTGTAGTATTATATTATAAGTATGTATTTACATAAAAAAGTATGTAAGTATTCTATCAGCCATCTGGTGCCGATAGTACAAGCTTTCCTTAGTTTGGGGCTAGATGGCGCTGTGACGATTGTCCACAAATATTTATTTATTTATTATTTAAGGTAGCTGTGGCCACGTGATCATTAGCCGATCGAACAAAGGGAACCTTTTGGGTCCTAGGGAATCATTATGCAATTAAACAAATAAAAAACTTTCCTTTCCTTGTCAATATATATGTATATGAAAACTCAATATATGTTCATAAAAATGTTTGTAAGTTTGAGAAATATAGCGATAATCATGGTGTTAATTCTAGAAATAGGGATAAACTTGCTGCACTTACAATAAGCTGGATAAAGTCAATAAATTATTTAGGTAAAGGCTCAGGTAAAGGGCAATGTGTACCTACGCTTCTAAAGAGTCCCAAGCTAGATAACAAACTTGTCAGTTAATAAATTTAAAACTCGAATAAAATGAAAATTATTTAAAAAGCTTATCACAAAATATCTGATTATATAGACTATAATAACATTCGTAAATTTTACAACACGCCTCTTTGTTCCAAAGGTCACATTTCGTATGCACACGAGTGATCCGCGCGCTCAGTTGAAAACAGGAATTGCTTTTTATTCCAGTTACCGTTTTTGGTGTTCCGTGATGGGATTAAATATACGGTAAGTGGAAGTGGATCATGGATATAAGTTGGCTTCCGTCCGCGGTTTCACTCATGGTTTCACCTGACTACCGTCCGATCACTAAAATGCCGTTAAGTGACATTTGTTCAAATTTGACTTTTATGTACTGGGCGAAAGCGCTTTTTTTTCTCTATCGACCAGTATGCGTCATATTTTTCTATCATTTATAAGTACTGAGATTTGGAGCCGCACGTACACCTCTATCTACATCCGTTTTGGACTTTTTTCAATTCTAAAATACGGTTAACTCATTTTACATTACTGAAACACAAAAAGTTAAATAATAAATCACAAGATAAACTTGTATAATGCATTATACACTTCAAGCTTATAAAATACAAAACATTTTGGTATTTCAATAAAAACTGTAAGTCTTCAAAAAGTCTAGAAAACAAAATTTCTCACGTTTTTGCTTGTAGCCAAAATTTTGGGTTTGTCACTTTCGGCATTTTAGACATCGGACGGCAGCTGAATAAAAGCAGCCTGCGTCTCCATAGATGGCCTCGGTGGCGTGGTGAGCGAATGGTCGGCTAAGATGGATGTGGTGCGCAAATACTCCTTCCTGGTTTAAAGTGTTGCGGAACTTTGGTATATGTATGTATGTTCGTATGAGCTACTGGCCAACTCTAGTGACGTTTTTAGGCCTTAGGCGGCCTCCGTCATGGCTTATCGACTATTTAACGTGCCTTCCGAAGCATGGAAGCGCTCAGCTCGTAATGCCACTTGCGGTCACCCGTCCCAATTGTGATTGCGCACATCGTTAACTGTAACAGAGATCCTATATACTATAACTAATGGGTGTTTCAGGTCACGATTTATGTATATTAAAAGATACATCATTTTTTTAGCCCTCCTTGATATCTTATTAATATTCTCACATCGTCATATCCTCACAAAATTTCACGTTTATCAGTATATAAGATGGTCCATATTAAATCACAGGTACGAATTGAATATTCAATATCAGAATTCAGAAACGGTTCAAAAGATATGTGAGCGTGGAACCCTCCGTTGAATTCACGCCCGGTTAGCCTTTTTGTTTCTGCGAGAGTAGTCTGTAGGTAGACAATCATAGTTTGGGTAGTTTTGTAGGCATAGTAAATATAGATGTGAAACTTGAGTTTCAAAACTTAATAAGTTCGTATGAGCTAGCGGCCAACTCTTGTGACGGAGTTTTTAGACCGCCTAAAGGCTTCCGTCATGGCTTATCGACTTAAAAGCCGGGACCGACAATTTAACGTGCCCTCCAAAGCACGAAAGCGCTTAATGCCACTTGCGGTCACCCAACCAAATTATGACAGCGTACAACGTTGCTTAACTTCAACGATCAATCAAGAACGTCTAAGCTACTCCACGAGCGCTTCAAAACTTATTACAGGTTACTAACTTATACTAGGTAACGTACATTTTGAACTTTATATACAGAATTTAATGTTTCTGAAGAGAAAATCAATATTTTTAAACGATTTAAAAAAATAGGAAGTTGCGGATTCGGTTGTATTTTTTATGTTTGTTACCTCTGAATTCCGTCATTTATGAATCGATTTGGAAAAATCCTTATTTGTTTGGTACGGCATACTTCCCGTTTTGCCCTTAAATAAATTTTAAGAAAAAACACATACCATCAAGGCTGAAAAAATAGGGGTGATTTTTATTTGATGGGCTCGAATTTTATCATTGAAGTCGGTTTTCTTTTTAGTTTTTAAAACGTATTTTTATAGGACTTTGTATTTCTGGACAGTTTAATTATATCACAAATTCATAATAATATAATGTCAATTTTACGCTATGCTTACGTTATGTATGTCAAGCGGATATTACTAAAATGATCAACTTTATTAGATACCTAGTGAATGAAATCCCCAATTTTACGATCACATAAATCGGACTGAGTGAACTGTAAAATAGGCATCCGTTTTACGATCCTCCCCAATTGATACCCATTTTATTAATTAAAATAACATTATCAACCGGTCATTGCTCTTAAGAGAAAATACGAGCGGAGAGATTTTTGAAAATTAGGTATTTGGAGAAACTATCGCTGTCGCATTGCGAGCGCTCGACTCAAAAAAAATTGCCAAGCGTGGTCCCAACCTGTGGGACCTACGTACCTAAACATAACGCGAGCAATCGCGCGCACGTTTGTGGAATCACCGTGTTATCGTATTCTATATGACAATTTTGTATTGGAAAAACGCGACGAGGCGCGTCACAAACAAGTTACGAGCTGTCAAGTTTCGTTTGGTCGTAGAGAATAAGAGGCCTGTATCTTAAACGCTTGGTCACATTAGAGAGCACTGGTGGTCTACTTGGTAGTGACCCCGCCTTACAATCCTAAGGTCGTGGATTCAAATCCGGTCGTGTACCAATGGATTTTTCTGTGCGAAAAATTTATGTGCGCTATACCAGTACTTTCAAACGGTGAAGGAAAACATCGTGAGGAAACCCGCGGCTTAGTCAGCTCCGCACGCATTGACCATGTCTTTCCTGTGGACAAGGCCGACTAAGCTGAGAGGATGGAATAGGTGCTGGGCAAGTCTACTCCATCTTAATTCGTCCCGGGCACTACAGCGTCCCGTCTGTGAAGGTAAAGTTGCTTCCTGACGCTGTTTAAATCATCTACTATAGATGGTAAAAGGCCTTAGTTTTTGTCGCATTACGAAGGTGTAAATTTAAATGCAACGTAGATTTAAGACATGTCCAAGCGATCCTCGTAATTTTATGGAATAAAAAATGTTGACTTTGACTTTGACTTTTATAGGTAGAGATAGGCCGAAGAAAAGGTGCATGGATTGTGTGAAAGGGAACATTGTTAAGAAAGGAGTGATGACAGAGATGACAGCTGACAGAAGGGAATGGAAGAAGAGAACATGCTGTACCGACCCCACATAGAGTGAGATAAGGGCAGGAATATGAAAAATTTGAGTACATTTGAGCTCATTGACACGATGAATGAAAAGTATAATAAAACGGTCTAAAACATGTATATCCATCAATTCAAACAAGAAACTCCGAGACCCTAATCAAAGGTAAGGGTTTACCAACCCTTACATGACAAAACAACACGCAATTGACACCGTAGTCCACCAATTTTAAACGAGCGGTTAAAGTGAATATCGGTTACAATAGACAAAATGTATATTAAATGTATATATGTTTGACGGCCTCGATGGCGTGGCGGGCGATTGCTCGGCGGAGACGCAAGAGGCGCGGGTTTGATTCCCTGCGGAAGAAATGTTTGCATGTTCTGCAAATATTTCTTCCGGGTCTGGGTGTTGTGGTACCATGGTACTCGTAGTTTCTGATACCCACGATACAGGGAATCCTAGTGTGGGGTCAGGACTATGTATGTGACTATTGGGTATTATTTATTATTTATATACAGCATCAGGAGCCAACTTTTGCCTACACTAATAGGACGCTGTAGTCCCCGGGCCGATTTTAGTTGGAGTAGATTAGTCCAGAACCTATATGGTATAGGCCTCAGCTTAATCTGTCTAACCCACAAGAAAGACATGATTAATACGTGCTAATCTGACTAAGCTGATCTGACTGTCATTTAGTCTACCCACATAACATGCGCTAACTACCGGTTAATGTATTGGTGAAGACGAACCTTTGTTTGCTTTATATATAAAAGCTAGAATAATTTCATTTACTTTCCGATACGAAGCTAATTTGACTAATGGCAGCTTCCAATATTCTACTAAAGGAAGTCGAATCGTCTATTACCATTGTAACGTGGTCATCTGTAGGAAAGCGCCATATTTTTTTTGTCAGAAAAATAACTTTATTTTAGTCACGAGCGATCCTTCGTCGGTTAGTAGAATATTGGAATCGAGCATAAAGGGAAAGGCATAAATTAAATTAAGCCTGTACTTAACGAACTGGGTTTCGCCTACTTATTAGATTATGTTTACGACGGCGCCAAATTTTAATGGAAGAAATACATTTTAAATTAAAGTTAGATTTACATTTTATTTATTAATTCTATACTCAATACCTAAGAGTTTCAAACAGTGTCTGTGGTGTTAAAAGCAAGTAAATGCAATGATGTCTCACAATCAACGTTACCGTTGGTGTAAGCAAAAATGGCCTCCTGACGTTGTATATAAATCATGCAATACATACCTATTTATCATCACGCCCATATCCCTAACGGGGTGGGCAGAGCCACGAGTAATCATAAGAAAACTTGCAGCCACTCCTAATTCAGTCCCAAGATAGATAGGTATGGTGAACCAATAAATAATTGTTGACATTTCAAACAGCGCCATCTAGCAAAGCTTGTACTATGGACACTTATATACTTTTTTTGTAAATACATACTGTTAATACATACTACAATACCTAGACCTGGAAGAAATATTTGCGGAACATACAAACATTTCTCCCGTAGCGGGAATCGAACCTCTTGCGCCTCAGCCGAGCACTAGCCCGCCACGCTATCGAGGTCCTCAATGGTTCATCATGTTGGGGAGGATACTTACCTTAGTCGACCTTTCCTAATTGCAGAGGAGAGAAGCAGGCGGACTCATTCTATGTTTTTTCTTAACTGCCAGTCCAGCAGAGGAACAAATCATCCACAGTTTTTTATTGTTTTCTAGGCCCCAGTTTTTAGTAGAAAATGTTAGGTCCTATTTCCAAACTATCTATCTACCTAACGTTATAGAGTAGAAGACGTGTTCAGCCTACAAATTGATTGCTTGTTATTTGAGGGATCTATTTACCCTACCTACTCTATGAGGAATAGGTAAATAGGTAATCTAGACACGTATTTATTCCATTTACCTACGTCTGAATAGCTCAGAGAATTAGCAAACTGAAGTGATAGTGGGCTGGCCTTGTCGATGAATCGACAACCGCTGGGGGAAACGTGTTCTTGAGTGGAGACCTCGACTCGGCAAACGTAATGTAGGACGCCCTCCGGCTAGGTGGAGTGACGATCTACAAAAGGCTGCTGACAGAGACCGGATGCGTCAAGATAGGGCGCGATGGCGCTCATTAAGGGAGTTCTATGTCCAGCAATGGACTGATGCAGGCGTATCATTTATACCTATAAAAGAACTTAACCTGACTGACTGACTGACTGATTCATCATCGCCGAGCAGAAACCGCTGGAGCTAGAAATTACGGTGAGATTGGCTTGAAACTCGGCTTGGATACTATAAATGCAAAACAAATGGACATTTTTGTCAGGATTTTTCAAAACAACCCTCAAAAAGGGGTGAACTGGGATGTCAAAGTTATATGTTGTTATTATGTGTGTTGAAACATTTTAAAAGGCGGCGCGATTTGGATACTATAAATGCAATGGGCACGTTTTTCAGGTTTTTTCGAAACAACACTTAAAAAGAGGTGAAATGGGGGACCTTATAAAAGTAATCCAATGCGTCCGAAGTCGCGGGCTACAGCTAGTTATGCATATAGGGACATAGTTTGTACCACAAAACCGACCAACGAAAGCTTATTCGTTTAAACGTTAAAACCAAATGTTGTTGAAGTTTCAATGTGTGGTTGTGGTTTTGTTTGAACAGTCCAGAGAGATTTTACGACCAAATACCTACTCATTTATTTATGTGTATTAGCCCTTTGATATTCGGATTAGCGCCAACCTAAAGTTTCCGACTATGGTCATAATGTGGGTAGTAAAAGAAACTGTGGAACTGGGCTGTGGGATTTTGTAACATATTCCATATAACAAACATCCATACATACAAACTTTCGCATTTATAATATTCATCATCATCATCTTCCTGCCTTTATCCCACTCTATGCGGGGTCGGCACAGCATGACCCTGGATCATGCTGTAAGAGTTTTGGCTAAGGTGTTTTATGACCGCCTGCCTGACGTCAACCCTCCTTGGGAATACTTGCTTATTGTATCTCATCATATTAGAGGATACCATCCCTTAGTCGACTTTTACGACATGCTTGGGGAGAGAAGAAGCTGGACGCAATCTATGTAGGATTAGTACGAATACGAGGCTCAATAGTTCCTTTACTTTCCTATGGGGTGTTTCTTACGGGGAAGGAAAGGGGGGTAGAGCGACCCCCGATTAGGATTTTCCTCTCGACTGGGCTGTTCATGTCAGTAGAGGTTTTCCACTTCAGCGGACCTGAAACGAATTATGACACACACTTTCAGGCCTTGATTTCAGTAGCCATTATAAATAAACAAAACACCCAAGTGTAGTTTTATGTATTCCACAACCCCGTTCCATAAACAGACCGTCACCGTCCCGTCACTCAAAGCAAATGCCAGTTCAGTCGAAAAGGTTGACTAATATTTTCATAGACTTCGCTTTTCTAAGCTCAGTAACATCTTACAATCATACAAAGTTCCACAACACTCAGGAGGAAGATCCCAAAAGAAATATTTGAAGAACTTGCAAATATTTCTCCCGCAGCGGTAGTCGAACCGACACCTCTAACGACTCAGCCGGGCAATTGCTCACCACACCAATGAGGTCTTCATACTCTACTACGTACACGTTACTTTATAAATAAATAAATAATAACAACGTTTTGTGTCTTAAGGCTATACTTACAAGTTCGCCGAAGGACGATAATCTACCCGCAGGGTAGTCATAATAAATGAGGTTCTTAACAAAGTCAGAGCCTTTGAGCAACATTTATTTCATTAATAACCCAGCTATTAAGAGCGACATCTAAAATTAACGTCATCGCGACTCTAACTTCTGCTGTGTTATTAGATTTGGGATTCAACTCCAGCTCTTTGCTAGATATAGGGTGTTAAAAGGCTGCTTCGTAAAACTGAATGGTTGACCTACAACCACTCGTGTCACTAGACCCTTCGAACGTGTTCTTCTTTTCCAATTTCTCCTATCACTCGTCATCTCAACGGACCTTTCACTCGAATGTCTGGCACTAAACTAAAGTATTTAAAGATGAATAATTTACCCAAAAACATACATCTGACCCCACACTAGGATGCCCTGTGTCTAGGAAGTAGAAATTTCGGGCAACGTAGTACAACGATGTCCAAACACGGAAGAAATATTTTAAGACATTCAACCAATGTTCTACCCATTCTCACTTATGGATCCGAAACAAGGCCCCTCTTAAATGACCACATGTACACCATAAGGGTTTCTCAAAGAGCCTTTGAGCGGGCCATGCGTGGTATCTACCTAGTAGAAGATACATTAAACGATCGAAACGTCGGGCAAATAACAAGGTATTTTCACGCGATAAAAACCCGTTTTATAAAAGTGACGCGAAAGTTTGACGTGAGGAAAGACATTTGACGTAGAGATTCGACGCCGCACCAAGGTCGCCGCACCAATCGATGGACCAAAGCAGTCACCGAATAGTAGCCAAGAGATTTGCGACGGCCTCGGGGCAGACTACCTGCGCGATGGTTAGACGACATTGTGAGGGCAGTAGCGTGATAGACAACAGGTCATTACCATGCAGTCGGTGTCACCGGCTGTAGATATTCTCCCTAGGAAAGAAATCAGCAGCAATCGAGCCTCACCTTCTCCAGCGAAAAAATATTTTCAAAGAAAAACATTTAATTTTTCTTCTTCAGTTAACTTTTTTAGATGCCCTCATTTTTCCTCCTTACGTTTCAGTAGGTACCATATTTTTGTCTTTACACCCTGTATCTGTGCAAATTGTGTTTATCTAATTTCTAGAACACAGTTTTCTCAACGGAATAAGATAAGATAAAGAAACTTTGATTTACTTTGCAGCTAAGAATATGTTTTTATTTATACGTTTCCTCATATTTGATGTACCTAAGTGACGTATCCGTTATTTAAATATTTGTTTCATTCTAGTGTTTTATTTCAATCAATGAGTGAATTCGACTCGCACTTGGCCGGTTTTATTATACCTACCAGGCGAGTAAAATCGTGGGTGGAGTACCTTATAATTGTGTTTATATGGAAACGTATTTTTTATATAAGTTTGTGTGGTATAGTTTTTAGATACGGTACGTTTTACGTTTTTAAAAAGTTATTTATTTTTCAATTAACAATCTGAAAACGTTTTCGATGTATATTTGTTCTGTCAACAACGCTCTATCGAATTACAATCAAAGCTTTTTCACGCTAAAATAAACGAGACATTGCAATTGTTATTTGGCTAGTTGATGTTATTTTTAAACTACCTATATACCCTGCGGTGTTACTTGCGTAAGAATCTATAGGACAAACTACTGCAGCTGGGAAGATAGCTTCTTTTTACAGCAAAACCACCTACAAAGGCGGGTTTTTCAATATTCATCTGCTAAAGGGGTGAAAAGGGTTTAAAAAATTCTTATGGCACTTTTTGGGATTTTATGGGAAGTAGTGCGATTGGCTTCATAGTCAGTTTGATATTTTAAATACAAAGGATCTTTTTAACGGGCGGAGCGATTGGCTTGTAACTCGGTTTGGATATTTAATTACAAAATAAGTTGACTGTTTCAAGATTTTTTAAACCAACGATTAAAAAGGGGTAAAATGAAAGGATCACAAGGCGAGACCGCTACGACTAGACCACCAGTTCTCTCTAGCAATAGGTGCTATAAAGGTCTTGAATAGAGAGAGTCCTATTCACAGTGAAATTAGGTTGCAAAGATGATGATACCAAGCTAGAAACAGTCATAATCGACCAAACCAAAAATTCTAGGCCGATTCAATGCGACTTTGAACAAAAACCGACAGTGTTGCCAACAAAGCATCAGGGAATACGTTTGTTTTGTTCACACGATTGAACGTCACTTCACTGTCACTTTTGACACTCTTTGTGCTCACATTTTTGCTTGTGACAATGTGTGCGAAGTGATGAAATGTCTTTGTTGGACGGTACTACTTAATAGTTCAATTTCCTGTAGGTTTTACCAATGAACGGTAGCTATATTAATATACTCGTACTGATAGAATGCTCCGCGACTTTGTACGCCTTAATATTTCATACAATCTTATATAATACTTTTAATTAATTTTTTGTAAACACATACTTTGAATACATTAAATTATTCGGATTTTATTTTACATTTCGATGTGCTGACTCAATGTTTATAATATATTAGTTTTCAACTCTTAATAAAATATATAAGTTGTTCAGAGTTACAATTTATAATCAGATTGGTAAAGCCATTAAATTGCAATTTGCAGACAACGTGCTTTTACAACGGCCGAACTCAGAGACGCCAAATCGTACTAGTATTAATTGTAAGTAAAGTTTATGAGGATGTTTATTAATAGCGATAAGACCACTCGTTGTACATTTAGTTTTGTGGTGCTATTTTAATTAAGCATTTTGTAAACTTTTTATTGTGACAAATTAATAAATAAAATATATATTTAAATTAAAATGTTTACTAGATTCGTTGTAAGGTGTGAAATAAAGCATTTTTATTATTTAATGAATAGGGTAATTATTATTTTCGTGCAAGTACCATCCGAGCGGAACCACGGTTGGGTGTTCGAAGGTTTTTTTTTCTATGCGAGCAAAAGCTAGCCTATTATAACTAAAAATTAAAAATGAACCTTCAGAAGAGACTGAAAAAATCTTTCATTACCAATGTATCTTTGTCTCTGAGTACGAGCGTGAGGGCTAAGTAAATGAAATTAAGAGCAAACGCAAATCTACTTTGATCATGCTTCCCGTAAATTGTGAACACTTGAACTCTTGGGAATGTGTACATAAAATCACACATGTACGCGTTATGCGAAATAAATTAGTGAAAAGTTAGATCTTGAAATCAAACGAGGTCAAACGTGGAAAATTGTGTATGCGTCTTTTTCGCCTCGTTATTTTGGTTTCATTCAGAAGCCTCTACTGTTAGAGGTCCCATGTTTTATTCATGGATACGGGCGTGATAATATGTATGTATAAGAAATATGTAGCGCAAAAAATGTCACTGAAATTACGGTCTACAGGAGAAGCGCTTGGTTACACGTGCTTACGTAGTCAAGTTCAGTGGTTGATTCTTTGTGTTTTGAGAGAAAATGTGGTCATCATCGTCTTCCTGCCCTCATCCTACTCTATTGTGGGGTCGGCACAGCATGATCCTTTGATCATGCTGTAAGAGTTTTGGCTAAGGTGTTTTATGACCGGCCGCCTGCCTGACGTCAACCCTCCTTGGGACTTGCTTATTGTATCTCATCATGTTGGAGAGGATACTATCCCTTAGTCGACTTTTACGACAAGCTCGGGGAGAGAAGCAGCTGGACGTATTCTATGTATTTTCTTTACTCCCAGTCCAGCAGAGAAGTTTGAGAGAAAATGTGGTGTTATAAACTAACACGTAATGTCAAAAACTCCTTGGGTGCCTGATGGAAAACGACAGCAGGGACGGCCGAGAAGGCGTTGTCGCCACAATCTCGACTGATTTGATAAGGAGTGGTGGGAAATTGCAAAAGACCGGCATAAGTAGAAGCATTTGGGGAGGCCTATTCCTAGCAGAGGGACAGTATAGGCTAAGTAAAAAAAATTTCAAAAAAATGGCAGACTTAAATCTCCCACTACCACTAACCGTTTCCCTATTATTTCGGACCAGCGTGGTGAAAGGATTTAAAGTGCGCCTTAAAGGCTTCTTCTGTGCATTTCACCTTATTATTTCAAAGTTAAAATCATCTGAAAATCAAAACATACGCGAAACTTGGTTATTTCTATATTTTTTCAGTATGATTGTTTCTCTTATCGTGTTTTTCACTTAGAGGAAATAAAGATAATAAATTAATAAACACATTTTATTAACTAGTAACAGAGTTTTACATAAATTTTGGCGATCAAAATCCGCTATCACACACTCATAACATACAGTTAGCTTTCAAAGTACCTACTTACGTTTTTAACGCAGACACAGTTTTCACCAAACCAGAACTAAAACCCACAAAACTATTCAGAGTAAACGAAGTTAACTAACACAAACTATTTCAATTACAGTTGCTGGAACCCTTGTGGCGTAGGTAGCTTCGTCATTCTTAATCGATTAGCCGAGCTTATTTATGTTCGGTGCGATTTAAGTGGACAGGTGACCGTCATTTAGAATGCTGAACAATCTTATATTATAAGAATCTTTGTCCTGACTGACTGACTGACTGACTGACTGACTGACAGACAACGCACAGCCTAAACCGCTGGACGTAGAGACTTGAAATTTTCAGTGTAGGTAAACCTTGGTACGTAGGGGTGTACTAAGAAGGGATTTTTCAAAATTCAACCTCTAAAGGGGTGAAAAGGGATGAAAACCTGGAATCAATTTTTGGTCTAAAACTGCACATAACCTATATCAAATTAAAGAGCCGATTTTTCTCATTTAGTTGATGTCATAATTACCTGTAAATTCTTTATTTTTGGCATGTTTTTCATGAAAAATAGAATCCTTTTTTTGACATATGACAGCGATGATACCGAAGATTAGTAATAGATGATACAAAATATATGGAACAGGAACTGTCAATGTCAAATTACACTACATTCATTAGCGTCTAAAAAAAAATTATTCTATAAATGTGAATGTAACTCTGTTTGTCTGTTAACTTCTCCTAAACCGCTAAAAAATATACTTATACTTACTATATTATAAACGTGAAAGTTTGTGAGGATGTTTGTGCCTCAATCACGCCTAAACGGCTGTACGGATTGAAACTTGGAATATGTATAGTTCATGTGCTGGATTAACATAATATAGGCTATTTTTTATCCGGGTACCACGCGAGCGATGCCGCGGGCGGCAGCTAGTAAATAATAAATAAATAACACCCAACAGTCACATACATAGTCCTGACCCCACACTAGGATTCCCTGTGTCGTGGGTATCAGAAACTACGAGTACCATGGTACCACAACACCCAGACCCAGAAGAAATATTTACAGATAATGCAAACATTTCTTCCGCAGCGGGAATCGTACTCGCGCCTCTTGCGTCTCAGCCGAGCAATCGCCCGCCACGCCACCGAGGCCGTCACAATTTCTTAAATAAATAATAAATATTTGTGGACATTTTGATGGCTTTCTCACATATCCTCCCACATTCATAATCTAGCACTCATCTCGTCACATGACATTCATCCCTTCTCATGACATGTCCATGCTAAACTATTGCTCCTCAACTTATCCTTTAGTAAGAAAATGTGATTATCTGTGACTAATGAAACTGCTTTGGCAATTTGCGGAGATTGCAAGATCGCTGATACGAATGGCGCGTTATCTCGGTAATTTGCACCCCGAGTGCTAACCTAATGGAAAGTTTATATAATTATCGAACGTTCAAAGGTTAGAGTCGTCCTTTATCACCGCACAACGATTACTGCGTAAAGCATCTCGCCCAGTGGAGTTTGAAGCGCGCGTGGCGAAGCTTGCTTACCCACGAATACTCAAACGCATCTCAAAGTTGAGCAAGTCTCAAATGACAGATTTTTTGACAGATTTTCATCAGAAACTGTCAAAAAACCGTGAGTGTTGAAAAAAAGTGAAAACACGATAAGAGAAAAAAAAACATGTTTAAAAAATTAGAAATCCATGTTTTGAGTATTTTGATCTAGATCTCGGGAACCCTATCATATTTTCAGATGATTCTTACTTTCAAAGGTAGGTAATAACTATAACTTTAGTTGTTAAAACCAGTTTTTTTGTTCGTTTTGTAGATTTCTTGTAATTAACAATAGTTTGATTTGGCGGGTATTTGATTTCAATATTTTGCGCGGTCTCACTCTCTGTCTTTCTTTTATACATCCGAAATCCGTAGCGCTATCTCTTTCGAAATCTGTCAAAACGCGATGGCATGGTAGCCTCTTAAATATATTTTAATCATCCCGCCAAAAAAAGGTAAACGTCAGTCTTTTTTTTTCCAAAAATACATTACAACTTTTGTAAATATAAGTAGAAAAAAGTCCGTCTCAGAAAATATAAGTTACATCCACAATAGCTTAAATCAAGCGGAAAGCTTAAGGTATCTCCGTTAAATTGCTGAGCCAATTTGTACTCTAACGCGTGTGTCCAAGGTGTACAATCGTGTGTCGCTACAATGAGGCAGCAAGAGTAATCAGAAGTTGATTGTGACTTTTGTAGGCAAATCCTCTGAATAGGAGCCAGTTAATTGAGAGTCTTTCAATCTGGGACCACTCGTTTCGGCTGAAAGACTTGCTTCCCTATACGGAATCAAAGTGATTTCTAGTTACATAAAATCGCACATTCAGTGAATATACGACTTTACCATGAGTTTTCCCAATTTTTTTTGTTTGTACATTTCAACATAGTTTTTATTTTTACCTTAGAAGTTTTTGACATACAACGAAAAAAATGTTTTTTAGAAAACCGTTGTAACCTGAGTTTGACTCTTTCTTGTTAGAGTTTCGATGTCTTCGAAATTCAGGTTAGACTGGATAATAGCTAGATAAATAAAAAAAAAAAAAATTGTGGACATTTCACACAGCGCCATTTAGCCCCAAACTAAGCAAAGCTTGTATTATGGGAACCAGATGGCTGATAGAATACTTAAAATACTACAACACCCGGACCCGGAAGAAATATTTGCAGAACATTCAAACATTTCTCCCGTAGCGGGGATTGAACCCGCGCCTCTTGCGTCTCAGCCGAGCACTCGCCCGCCACGCCACAGAAGTCGTCGATAGCGATATCGTTGTGATTTGCTGTAATTGTGTTTGATATGATACGTCTCCTATAACAAGTTAGAGTTGACATAAAGTCTTGATTTTATACTGTAATCAAGACATTACTTTCTTACTTATTTATTTATTTTACTTTTTATAGAATAGACAATGGTCTACTATAACTTGTAATGAACAAATTGTTGGTAAGTACAAGAAACCTATAATTATCACGTCCGTAACCCTCATAGGGTGGGCAGAGCCACAAGTAATCATAAGAAAACTTGCAGCCACTCCTGATTCAAAGTCCCATAATGGATATGGTGCACCATGGTGACAGGTGATCAGCCCATCGCCCATAAAGATGGTCCATCATGTCCGAGCGTATGCTTTAGTCAACTAAAGGCGAACTACTAGTGAGTAATATATACATTATGAGTTCTGATCGTGAGATTTTAAAAAGTCTAGAGTGTTTTCATTGTGTTTCAGTGAGGACCTTAATCGCACCCTTTACTGAATCGTGTGAGCTAGAATCGGAAGGTTTTTTGACAAAGAACTCGGATGGATTGGATGGATCAGAGCTTGAAAAAGTTGAGATTTAGAATGGTATACGAAAATAAATTCGAATGATAAAAAAAGGTTTAAAACGGCGTTTTAACATAACATACAAATAGGTAACGTTTGGTAAATACATTTTTGATACCTCGTCGTGAGAGTTATATGTAGCTAACTATAGTCTAAACAAATTCGATTCGTTACTGGCTGACCGACAATCAAAACACAGCCTCCATAATTTCTAGAATTTAATTCTAATTTCTAGAAACTTTCGTCTGTTCGCACGTCCGTCCGTCCGTTTGTCAGCGGGCTGTATCTCATGAACCGTAACAGGTAAAGATTTGAATTTTTCCCAGAGTGTGTATTTCTATTGCCGCTATAACAACAAATAATAAAATTAAAAAGGGACCCCATACAAGAAATATTTATGTACATGTACGATGGTACGGAACCCTTCGTGTGCGAATTTGTCTCGCACTTCACCGGTTTTTTTATTATCGGTTTGTGAGCACATCCTTACATTAGGTTACAGGTACACGTGATGAATATATTATTCAATCGTTGGAAATCAGATCAGGGGTAAGCATGAGTTCCCCTGATCCGTGAATCGAATAAGCTATTTAAAGTAAATGTAGAAATATATTTATTTCATAAAATTACAAGAATCTGTTTGAAACTTTTAGGCCCAGCCTGTGACCGCGCTTGTTTAAGTTTGCACCCCCCACTTCCTCATCCAATGATACGAGCAACTAGAGACAATTTCACAAATAATAACATTGCGGAAATCAACGGAACTAAACATTATAGAAAGAGCACTGGTGGTCTAGTAGGTAGTGCACAGAACACTATTACTCCTAGGTAGTGACCCCGCCTTCCTATCCTAAGGACGTGGGATCAAATCCGATCGTGTACCAATGGAATTTTCTGTGCGAAAAATTTATGTGCGCTATACCAGTTCTCTCAAACGGTGAAGGAAAACATCGTGAGGAAACACGCGGCTTAGTCAGCTCTGCACGTATTCACCATGCCTTTTCTGTGGACAAGGCCGTCTAAGCTGAGAGGATGGAATAGGTGCTGGGCAAGCCTGCTCCATCTTAATTCATCCCGGGCACTACATCGTCCCGTTTGTGAAGGTAAAAGTTGCCTCCTGACACTGTATAAATCATCTACTATAGATGTTAAAAGGCCTTAGTTTAAACATTATAAGCATTCGATCGCCCTCTATGTAAAAACGCCGAAACTATGTTGCAATGTTCGATGCTCGGAAAAAAATAAATGTATTGTAGAGATGATGCCTATAGTCGAGCAATCGCCCGCCACGCCACCGAGGTCAACTTTTTACCCGACTACGCGAAAAAAAAAAATCTTTGCATAGTCGGGTAAAAAAACGGGCTGATAAGCCAAAAACGCAAATCGATAGAAACTCATGCTAAACCCATCGCAATCGGAAAGCAACGCCACAGGTGTTGAATTTTAAAGAGCGTAATCAATGTCGCCCATGTGAATATTTTATAAACGTAATGTTGGACGTGCCTCTGATTACCTTCGGTTTATTAGGAACCTTGAAAGGGAGATTTGGGAGAACATTGCCTTTCTTTATTGAAAGAGAAACAGAAATAACTATTTTTAATAAGCTTTTTTTAATCCCCAGAGGAAAAGAGGGTTGAACACCCCTCTTGTATAGTGTGTATCCGTGTGTCTGTCTGTGGCATAGTAGCTCCCAAACGAATGGACCGATTTTGATGTGGTTTTTTCTATTTGAAAGCTAATGTGATCGAAATGGTTATCATCAGCTCATTTCCTACTTGACAAAAGGATCTTTTCAACTTTTGCAGGTCCTATTGATTTGAGGCGTTCTATTCGGGAGTCAGGAGTTATTTTTTAAATTAATATCTTCTCTTTAGTTAAATTAAATTCTATTTAAATTACTTCGTCCCTGTCATTCCTATGTCAACGTAAAGAGATGGCAATATTAGGAGTTTTAAGAGTAATATTATATGAAAGGGATATAGTAATTGTTTGCAAATTTAAACTATGACACACTAGGACTTTCTGTTACCATAGTCCCACAAAAGAGATCCGATAGAAATATTTTCAGAAAATTTTACTCTAAAATCAAAAGAGCACTGGCGGTCTTAGTGGTAGCGGCCCGCCTACGATCCTAACGTCGTGGGTTCAAATCCAGACGTGTACCAATGGGTTTTTCTGTTCAAAAAAAGGACTGTGAAGGACACTAATATGTCGTAGAACCGTAAAAAGTTCGAAAATATTTGTCAAGTTCACGAAAGGAGCCTTTGAGGCGCACTTAAAACCTTTCACCACACTAGTTCAAAACAACTAGTGACACGGCTACATAGATAGATAGAATGCAAACAGATTTCTCCGAAATCGAACACAGAGTACTGAATTCGGTGGTTTTGTGACACATGTCTGGCGCCTGTTAACAATGAAACGGGAAAAATATCTTATTTCTCAATTAACCTCGGCAACCGATACATCCTCAAATCTAAAATAATATTATATTACAAGGTCGCTTTTAAGGGATTTGAAAAACGGAAAATGTTTTTCTCTGTGATGGTTTTGTTTATGAATCTGATACTTACTTGAAACAAGTATTTATTTAAATAATCCCCGAATACTCAAACGCATCTCAAAGTTGAGCACGTCTCAACTCACGGTTTTTTGACAGTTTCTGATGAAAATCTGTCAAAAAATCGTCATTTGAGACGTACTCAACTTTGAGATGCGTTTGAGTATTCGGGGGTTAGAGGGTCTAATTTTGTAACACATGATGGTGATAAATTTGTACCATTTTAGACTACGTTTTTAGTTATGTACCATCTTAAGTTAATTGGAAATGGCTCCTTAAAGCTGTCATAACGGATTTTTTACGATTTAGTGTCAAAAAAGAAAGAGAAGAAAAGACTATAGTTGCAACTAGTTGCAATCATCTGCAGGTCGGCAAAACATGTTTTCTCCTTCCATTCAACTCTATCAGCCGTCATTGAGATTGCACTTAGTGTTTGTGCGACCACGGAAGACCAGCGCTCTGGCAAGGCTCGCTCTGCAATAGCATATACTGAATTGTGGCCTTTTTTGTAACCTATAGGGTTGTGCCGACTAGTTAGTACCTTAAAATTGTATGTAGATTTTGGTAACAAAATAAATATTTTTCTTTCTTTCATCTCAGTGTTCACTCCTTTCTTTCTCATATCAACATTCACTCAATCCATCCATCTCTTCTGGCTTACCTCTACTCTTGAATCCATCCACTTTCATAAGTGTCTAACCTTATAATCAAAGTGTTTGACCCTCTTTTCGTATTATATCTGAAATGTTTTGCAATGTCAGTTGTACAATTAACGCTAGTAAAATTGTTTCAGGACAGTCGGCGCTGAAGCCGGCCTGGCATGACGCGGCTACCCCGCCCCTCGCACCTCTGCCTACCCCTTGAACCTACCTTATTCTCCTTCCTCCTAACCATCGGCCTCCTACTCCCAACCACCAGCCAAATGACTGAAAAAGCTATCAGCAATATCACAAATGACAGCACAAATTTGACTGATGACAGAGATATGACAGAACTTACAAACACAGTTCCATCTAAGAAGTATCAAACATTACTAAATAGGTTTCGCAGAAAACCGACTGCTATAGATGATATTGAAATTGATAATATGAAGGATGTTTTTGATAAATACGATGATAAAGACATAGATAACTCAATGGAAAAACTGAGAGTAGACGAAGAGACGAGAACAAAGATATTCCATGATTTCTCGACAACTGTCAGTAAATATCCAGATAGAAATATTAGTGTCACGAGTGAGGTGGATAAAGTTGCTTTTATCAATGAAAGTGGGGTTGATAAAGGAGTAGATCTCTATGGGACGTTGCATGACAATATATTTGGTGATGATAACGAGACTTCCAGTCCGGATATGCTCACTTCCTTCCCTTCTTCTCCTACAACCAGTGTGATGAAGACTTCGATGCCGCGGGTTGATGGTAAGTAGTTTTTTATGGAACAGAGTATAGTAATATTATGTATGAACATGTTAGAAACGATGAAGACAAACGTAATGAAAAATCCGCGGCTTACTCTCAAAACGCATCTCAAAGTTGAGCACGTCTGAAATGACGATTTTTTTGACAGATTTTCATCAGAAACTGTCAAAAAACCGTGAGTTGAGACGTGCTCAACTCTTGAGTCGCGTTTGAGTATTCGGGGGTTAGTCAACTCTGCATGGTTTGACGATGTCCTGGACAAGGCCGGTAAATTGAATGTTTTTCAGTCGATAACAATTTATTATTTTATAATGTAAATTTTTACTCTACCTGTGAAACAGGCTCTAGTTTTGTAATAAGTGAAGATAATAGACGGTATTTAGGATCCAAATACTATAAAAAAAAATATTATTTTGGACAACTAAAAGATTCATAATGGGTTAGTAACAAAACAAAAAGAAGTTAGTGTCAGAGAATATACCAAAGCGAAGCCTTTGCTGTTAATTTAACGGTCACAATTAGTAAAAAAAACTTGTCAAAAACCCCTCAAAAATTCTCTACATGCA
Source organism: Scotopteryx bipunctaria (assembly GCA_949320045.1). Classification (NCBI taxonomy): domain Eukaryota; kingdom Metazoa; phylum Arthropoda; class Insecta; order Lepidoptera; family Geometridae; genus Scotopteryx; species Scotopteryx bipunctaria. Next base: position 1,394,430 of record OX439450.1, on the reverse strand, counting down.
AACTGTAAATATTTTTTTTATGCTGACTGGTTCAAGCAAACAGAAAAAAGTATGGCTTTCAAACGCTATTTAAAATTCGAATGACATGGATACTCAAAGAGGTTGGTAATCAAAAAATATTGCACAGATGGCACTGCCCCAACTCGACGTCCATTTTGTGTGCAATATTTTAAAAATATTTTCACATTTCTGTGTAAAGCTTTTACAGGCAGCTTTTAATAATATTGTAAACTCATTAATTAAAAATAAATTTAAACATTTTAACTTCAACTTTGTATTTTACTGAGAGAACAGCTTGGTTGGAATAAGTTATCTAAATATGTAACGAACTAAGGCCTTTTACTATCTATAGGTAGTAGATGATTTATACAGCGTCAGGAGGAAACTTTTACCTTCACAAACGTGACGTTGGAATGCCCGGAATGAATTAAGATGGAGTAGGTCTCTTCTCAGCTTAGTCGGCCTTGCCCACAGGAAAGATATGGTCAATACGTGCGGAGCTGACTAAGCCGCGGGTTTCCTCATGATGTTTTCCTTCACCGTTTGAGAGTACTGGTATAGCGCACATAAATTTTTCGCACAGAAAAATCCATTGGTACACAACCAGGTTTGAACCCACGACCTTAGGATCGGAAGGCTTGGTCTCTACCAGCTAGACCACCAGTACTCTCTGCTAAATATGTCAAGTTCTTGCTTAGCTGACTTACTGACAATAAAAGCACAGCCTAAACCATAATTCCTGGAAGCATGAAACTTTGAGGAGATATTCTTCTAATTAGTTCACGGGAACATGAAGGTTTATATAAATAAAAACTCTAACTTTTACGCGCTACGTGCGATACCATAGTTCTATTCTGTAGTAATAAATCAATGAATAATATAACATACGGCAACATTATAATTCAGACCCTGTGTCTGTACGAAACTACGGGAATTGTTTACCGCCTACTATCCCATAACATAAAGTAATAGTATTATGGGGTATTAGAACCGGACCTGATCTAACGGCTAACCTGACCGTAATAGAACCGGCGGGTGGTGCGATTTTGCGGCGTCGACAAGGTGAAATCTTTTTGTAAAAGCTTTACACCTACAGTGTTTGGTCCTAGTATTTCAACACCAAGCGTCGCAAAGGTCATAGGTTGTTTAAATAATATTGCAAGCGTATTTAGCCGAACTTTCGGCTATATTTTCAGATTGTGTCGCACATTCAGGTCAGACATAGAGCAAAGTCGCGGAAATCCAACTAGGCACCTCACACAGAAACTATTTTAACTATTAAACATAAACATCCAAGATAAACAAATAGTTGGTTTTGAGCAAATAATCACGACTTACAACGGCAAGTTTGTGACTGAAAACAAACTTCTCAAATTATATCAGAGATCCTATTAACTATGCTATTCATGTTTACTATTCAAGTATGGGACTGCCTTCAGATTGAAAATAATGGATTTACTCGTGTCACTGGGAACCAGTGTGGTGAAAGAATGAGTGCACGAACCCAAGACTGCTAATCTATGTTGAGCACCATTGTATGAAGCGCTCGTAGCGTAGCTTGCTTAGACGTTCTTGATTGATCGTTGAAGTTAAGCAACGTTGTGCGCGGTCACAATTGGGATGGGTAACCGCAAGTGGCATTACGAACTGAGCGCTTCCGTGCTTCGGAGGGCACGTAAAATTGTCAGTCCCGGCTTTTAAGTCGTTAAACCATGACGGAGGCCTAAAAACTCCGTCTTAAGAGTTGGCCACTAGCTCATTATTTTTATTTTTTGTTATAGCGGCATTAAAAATACATAATCTGTAAAAAACAACTCTCTACCTAAGACGGACGGACGGGCGAACAGACGAACATCAGAGGCATTAGTAATAGGGTCCCATTGGTACCCTTTGGGTACGGAACCCTAAAAAATATGTCACCTTCATTGAATTACAAGCATATTCCCTATTCCAACTTTTCCTATCAAACGCGAAAAACCATCCATGAAGTGCTTTAAAGTTGTTACCACATCGAATAAATATTTAATGCTGTTTTTTAACCCATTACTTGATATCAGAACGTGTATGAATAATAAGCACTGGTGGTCTAGTTGGTAGTGACCCCGCCTTTCGATCCTAAGGACGTGGGATCAAATCCGGTCGTGTACCAATGGATTTTTCTGTGCGATAAATTTATATGCGCTATACCAGTTCTCTCAAACGGCGAAGGAAAACATCGTGAGGAAACCAGCGGTGGATTAGCAACAGGGTCACTTTGGCACCTTTCGGGTACGGAACCCTAAAAATAACAAAGCCCGAGGAACTTGATGATTTGTACAGCGTCAGGAGGTGACTTTTGCGTACATACACTAACGGGACGTTGTGCTCGGGACGAAATTAGATGGAGTAAGCTTGTCCAACAACCATTCTCTCATGATCACCCGCCACCATGGTTCACCATATCCATCTTGGGACTTTGAATCGGGAGTGGCTGAAAGTTTCCTTATGATACCTAGTGGCTCTGCCCAACCCATTAGAGATACGGACGTGATAATATGTATGTATGTATATGGATCACTTTGAACCAGCGAGACGTGATTAGAATATCATTAGCGATTCCAACTTTACAAACTTTTACCGCAATAATGGTCAACTCCGTGTACGCTTCAATTAAGCCTTAAGGTAGACTTTCGAAGTAAGCGACAGTTGACGCGACAAAGTTAATACGCAAATGTATCCAACGTCATTTGAGCGTAGTTCAATAGCCGCATTATGATTGAGCAGCCTCGCGAGGCAGCAAATACTCGCTTAGGGCTAGTTAACACGATGTGAGACTTGTCTACGTTCATATTTTTACTATTATTGTGCTTTTTTCTTTTTTATTCCTTTTATTGTTTCTGTCATTCTGTCTCATATCTATCATATCGGCCGCAGTTTGCACGTTTTAACTAAGCGAGCATTTGCCTCACACGAACGCCTCGCGAGGCAACTCTGTCAGTCTTTATACAGCTAACGACGAGACGAAATGGAGTACCATACATCGAGCAGTAACTCTGTCGCGGCGTTACTAACGCGGCGTCACTGCGCCGGCTTCTAAAGTCAACCTTAAGCGTCGAACGTCACGTCACGCGCCTACAACTTTCCGCAACCAATCAGAATTAGTGCGACTAATTGAGGGTTAAGGCTTTGCCGGTGGAATTACGATACCTAATAATACTTCGGCCGTTATTGGTGATTATAGTTTTAGAATAATTTGAGAGCATTGGTCTACTGGTAGTATCCCCGCCTACTGATCCTAAGGTTGCGGGTTCAGACCCGGTAAAAAAACTATATGCGCTATCCCAGTATTCTCGGAAACCCGCGGCTTAAATCAGATCAAATATAACAAATCACCGATCAATGATCACGTCCCAATCGTGGCGGTCATAGTTTTATAGGAAAATTTCGATTCGAACTAATTTAGGGGTCGATTGGTATTTTAGTCAAGTGTGAATTTCTATGACAGTCGTGATAAATGATTTTCCATTTACAATAAAATTAACTATGGAAACCTTTCATCATCATCATCATTATCAGACCATATCTACCCACTGCTGGTTCCCCTTTATGCCATTCAGATCTGAATCCCGCCAATCACATGAGGATTTTCCCCCTATCCTCTCGGTATTATCGAATGATCTGACAGGTGGTCTGCCGTCTCTCAAATAACATTATAAATCTAATGGACAGCACTTATAGATAACGCATATTTTGATCTAATATTTCATAAGGCATATAAGCTTTTAAAAGAACCCACTGTTTTGTTTTATAATTTAGAGCTACTTATATTTATTTGATTGTTTTCGTCTTCTGTTCAGGAAACATTGATTTTGTACAAGAAATTAGTTATCATCATCATTAACCACACTAGTATCCCGCTGTTGAGTATATACTCTTTTTTTAAATATAGTCTTTTGTTGAGTATACTATACTACTCTTTTGTTCCCTCCCTTTGTTTCCGTCATCCAAAAAACTAGATAGTTAAAAATAAATGTTGGCGCAAATTTCACAAAGCGCTAGGTGTGAAGGCTGATGCGAACGACAGCGGAAGACAGCTACAGTCTTACAATATAAAGCAGTCGTGGAAACCTTCTAGTGCATTTGTATCATTATTTATTAAGACCTCACTCCGAACTTATTTTTAAAACCTCCTTCATATCAAGTATTCTGTCTGGCTATACTCGCGAATTGAAGTGTCACTTTAAAATATATTCTCTTTTTGTTTCAATTTATTTAAGGTTTTTGTCACTTTGCGACCTCATCACCCATATAAAAACAAAAATAAATTAAAACAAACCAAGTAAAACTTAATCTATTCTTATTACAAAACTTAACTACTTTTGTCTAACAAGCAATTTTGTACAAAACGAGAAGATCATAATGAAACATTTCAGACACACTAATAAATATGAAGAATATCTTCAGTAACACCACATTAATTACAATTTGGAGAAGTGACATTTTTCATTAGAAAAGCGAACTTGTAAGAAGTTGTTTTATGGTTGTACGTTTTAATTCACCGTTTGAGACCGAAACAGAAAGACCCAATGGTGTACGACTGGATTTGAACCCACGGACAGGTTTGGAAGACGAGGCCGCTACCACTAGACCACCAGAGCTCTCAAGAGTAGGGAAGTAGCGGTAAACACTCGTTCGCATAGGGTGGAGTATGTAAATCGTTTAGGGCCTCCCCTCATTTATTTTCGCGCCATAATTGCCGCAGAGTGGGTACAAACCAATACTCTCAGTGCCTTTTCACATGTACGCGGGTTACCTATACGATGTTTTGTACTTATCTACCCTATAACATTCGCCACGAATCTATCTAGCGCGCGATGTCCACAGTCCACAAGTTTTTAATTCGCACCCTTAGATTTCTGGTACTAATTCTAATTGATGTTAGGGGAACAAAGATTTGCACTGACGTCCCGCGGTTAGCAGAGGGTTAGCAGGGGGGATAATGCACAATACACCCCCAGCCAGCCCAACTCCTTGAAGTACCGGAGGACTTTGGGATGTTGGCAGCAGTGTTCCAGTATCCTCGATGGTGTTGTTGAGGCCGTTGTTGGTGCTGTCGAGGTTGATGATGATGGTGCCTGACATTGCTCGATGACCATCCAGTATTTCTGGTACTTACACTAAGGCCTTTTACCGTCTATAGTAGATGATTTATGTAGCGTCAGGAGGCAACTTTTACCATCACAAACGAGACGCTGGTAGTGCCTGGAATGGATTAAGATGGAGTAAGCTGGCTCAGCAACTATTCCATCCTCTCAGCTTAGTCAGCGTTTTCCACAGGAAAGATATACCGGATAGATAAATATAGCGGAACTGACTAAGCCGCGGGTTTCCCCACGGTGTTTTCCTTCACCGTTTGAGAGTACTGGGATAGCACAAATAATTTTTTCGCACAGAAAAATCCATTGGTACACAACCGGGTTGGAACCCACGGCCTTAGGATCGGAAGGCGGGGTCACTCCGGACTCAAGTCGGCCGCTGCAGGGACAATATGCGCAAGTTGGGTTATGATGACCTTTCTTGTGACCAATGTGACTGGGGGGTCCATATCAACGATGTCACTTCTACTTGTGCCCTACCTCCTGCGCAAGGGAAGACCTTATAAACGCCACAGGGTATTTATTCAAATCTTACGTACCGTTGACACGCAAGAAGAAGTTGCTCAAGCATCGTGAAAGACCGAGGGGGGGTGATGCAGGCGGGGAGAAGCCCAGCCATTGTTTTTTTACGACGGTAGTCGCTAAAATTGGATGTCAGACCAGACATATCTGCCATGAGATATAACAACGATTCTGTCAAAAAAATAAAGAAATATTGCCGACTACCCCATTTCCCTTATTAGATAGTGATAGTAAAGTTTTTACGCTGGAATTATATCGGCTACATAAGAAAAGGCCTGTTCTGCCCGCATTCTCCTTTCGATCGGTGATTACTGAAGGGCGCTATAATCTGAGGTACCATCGGTTTACGCTTTGTTCATTCATGGGGATACGTGAACTTCAATCCCACTAATATTAAAAACACGAAAGTTTATAAGTATGGAAGTATGGATGTTTGTTACTCTTTCACGCCTAAACGGCTGAACGGATTTGAATGAAATTTGGAATATACATAGTACATGTGCTGGATTAACATTTAGGCTATATTTTATTCGGGTACCACGCGAGCGAAGCCGCGGGTGGCAGCTAGTATATTATAGTTTCCTAAAGGTAAACTTTCAAACCAAGCATCAGTGACGCCGCGTTAAAGCTAAATCAAAGCATGGAACGTCATTAACATTGCCTTCTAATGAGGTTTCATATATTTGCATAGTAGCACTATCGGCGTTACTAATTGTTGCTATTAAAGCCTACCGAAAAATAAAAGAGGTAATTCGATTTTTTCCCGTATTTGAACTAACGAACTGTAACAACACCACTTGTTTTAGGTGGCAACATATTTTCAAACGTCAGATTTAAAGCCTTATTTAATTCAATTCAATTCATTTTATATTCAATTCATTTTTATATATTCAATTTCGTGATACACAGGTAATAAATAACAGATGGTACATACGAGTATTATATAGAATTGGGGTTCACTGTGACCTGCCTATATAGGCGTACAATAAAGCGTACAATTAAAGTCGTAGTATACAGCCAACACCCTCGTGATTGCGAAACTAGTGCTAGAGGCACAAATGTACAGATAGGAAATTGCTCGGCGCCGCGGAACGTTCGCTAAGCTCCATAAATAAAGATGGCATGATAAAATAACATTAATAAGTACACATGCACTGAATAAATCTAAACCACCACTCGTTGGTATATTCGTGTTGAAATATTATCTTATCGTATTTATGACATACCTAAACCAGCTTTTACTCATTGCTTTGCTCGTGTTGTGTTCAGATAAAATGTAGCCACTTTTAGATATGGTTTACCAGATCAAACACTATGTATAAGCATTCTAAATTTCGTTCGGTCATGATTGTGAAAAAAACATTTTCGCATTCTCTCAAACCTTTTAATTTATAATATTATCGCTATATTATACATAGGTTTTATTTAACTTGCAATGTATGTATCAAAGATAAAGATAAAAAATATTTATTTAGAACAAAAATGTACAATTAGTCATGGTTTAAAGTTGTGTAAATAATGGGTAAATAAATGATGGGTATGATTTAATTTAAATTTTATTTTCTTATTTTTATTGCATTTAAATAGAAGCTTCTTTTTTAAATTGTTACTATTTATTTTGCATTAATGGTGTACTCTATCTACCAACAAACCTTATTTCTTTATAATAACAGTGTAGTTTAAGCACTTAATCCGATACTTCAAAAGCAAAACCGTGAGCAAAGTCTAGTTATATATTAATGAAATTCATCTACTAGGATACACCCTTAAAATCCCCTAATTACTTAAAAAGGTCTATTTAGATTGGATCCTACATGTTTCAGTTATTCCTTCTTTATGTCAATTCATTGTTCGTGGTACGCTATTTTCTACCGTATGTCAATATATTAAGGTTCAAATGAACAGTATTGTTTTAGCATACATGGGATCCGCAAGAAGCGGCTACTGTTACATCACGGCCGTCATTTCCAAACCACGTACATGCCTGTAAAAAGATTTTATTAATTATTTGAGTAACCAACGTAATATACATTAATTTAATCACAAACATAAACTGCTTCAAGATAAAAATTCTGCACACGTTATTATAATTAAAGGTCAGACAGCATGCAATAGTAATATTGAATTAAAATATGGTCGAGCGAATAAAAAATCGGGAACTTAATAAAAAAGATGTACATTATACATTTCATGACTTCAACAAGTAAAAGAACAAAAACTCGACTACGTAGAATTTAGGAAGGAGAATACATCTGCCATATTAAATTTTCTGACACATGATGATGATGATGGTGATTTTGTACTATTTTAATTATTATGCAGAATTATGCATAGCTTACTAAGGCATTAGTCAGCTCCGCACGTACTGACCATGTCTTTCCTGCGAATAAGGCCGACTAAGCTGAGAGGATGGAATAAGTGCTGGGCAAGCCCACTCCATCTTAATTCGTCCCGGGCACTACAGCGTCCCGTTTGTGAAGGTAAAAGTATCTTCTGACGCTGTATAAAACATCTACTATAGATGGTAAAAGGCATTAGTTACTAAGGCATTTCACCATCTATAAATAGATGATTTATACAGCGTCAGGAGGCAACTTTTACCTTCACTAACGGGACGCTGTAGTGCCCGGGACGAATTAAGATGGAGTAGGCTTGGCATAGCTTAGCTATAGACGTACTACGACATACATAAAAACACGCCTGTTTCGCGCTTTCCCCTGGTGAGGTTAGACTAAACCAACTCCCCATCCCCACCACATAGCCAAAATCACGTGTATTTTTTTGGTAAAAAAAATATAAACCTGAACATAATCCACTGAAGTCGCAGAACAAGTGCACAGTTTTTGTTTGATCCTCAGTCCGACACTCTCCAGTTTTTCTTGCCATTTTTCCAGTCTTCTCTGGACCTCAAGCTCATCATCTCCGACAAGAACAATGTCGTCCACGAACAGCATACACCAGGATGTTAAGAAGCTCCTGGCGTAGCTTGCACAGACGTTCTTGATTGATCGTTGAAGTTAAGCAACGTTGTGTGCGATCACAATTGGGATGGGTGACCGCAAGTGGCATTAAGAGCTCAGCGCTGGTACTGGTATAGCGCATATAAATTTTCCAAACAGAAAAATCCATTGGTGCACGACCGAATTTGACCCACGATCATAAGGCGATCATAATCATTATCATTATTATTATCTGATCATATCATTACGATCATACGGGGCCGCTATTACTAGACCAGTGCTGCAGTGACCAGTACAAATACACGTGATATCTAACTACACCTTCCCCCCCTACCACCCCCCCCCCTGTGATATTTTTTCGTGATTTTTTTTGGAATGCCTCCCCCTTCCTCCCTTTCGAACCTCACGTGATTAATGGACGACCCCTATACATTATGCATAGCAGAGATATTAGAGTAGTTATAGACGGTGTCTCGCTAGGTATATCGAGTCCAATTACCGGATATGTGGTCTACATATCTAATAGAGTTTGCTCTTCATTATCATCGAACATTGTGCAATGAATAGACCGAGATAATCACCATTGTGTACTTGTGTACTGTTTTTAAAATACGACGACCTCGGTGGCGTGGTAGGCGAGTGCTCGACTGAGACGCAAGAGGCGCGGATTCCATCTGCAAATATTTCTTCCGAGTGTTTCAATACTATGCATTATAAGTGCCCAAGACGCTGGCAGCATTGCCATGCTGAATGTCAATACTGATCAGTCGAATCTTATTTGAGACTTAGTCAGTCTTACAGTAGGTAGGTCTGTTCATAAAAAAACAACATATAAAGATACAGGTGTATGAGGCGAGTGTGAATGGATCTGGATCAAATCGGTGACGTTTTGGAATGGAGCCAGGTCAAGAGTACCCTAAACCGACGATCATGCATGAAGAATGTAATGAATGAAGCGAAATAATTGTCAGGATCGTAGCAAATAGAGATCCGCGATTTCTGCCTACCCCCATGGTAAACAAGCGTGATTTTATGTATGTAAAGAGACGTAGTATGCATTCTCACAAACGATAGACTGAACGCCACGTACCCCCTTATCAAACGTGAAATCTAGACAAATACGCTTCGCTCACAAATCCAGGGCTCCGTAACATAAAACTGACAATGTTTTTACCAAATCCATTATCTATCACAATCCTACTAATATTACCGTTAACTGGGTTGTCTGTCACCTAGTATACGAGTATATGTTGTGTGATTTTGTTTTATGGTTAAGCTGTTGGTCTTCCTAAAACAAAGAAATATGAATTTGGTGAAGAAGTTTGCGCCTTAATCATGTCCGAAAAGCTCACAAGCCTTTAACTTTGACTTTGATCCAGTCACTTGAGAAATATAGATTTCTTTAATCTTTCATTCTTCTTTTCTTGATTTAATTAGAAATAATTCAGATTTGATATTATTTTTTTCGATGGATACCTGTCCCCATGGTTCACTATATCCATCTTTTAATGTTTAAAAATAAATGTCAAGCAAGATTTTGACATAACCTTAATTTTGCTTTTTAGTACTGGGGCAGTGACAGTCTTTTATGTAACGGGATAGTGGTCAGGGACCCTAAACTCCTCATTTTTAAGGTTCCGTACCTGACGGGTGCAAACGGGACTCTAGTGCTAAGCCGCCTCTATTCGTCCGTCCGTCTGTCAGTGTATCTCATGAACCGTAATACATAGAGTTAAAATTTCCTATTGCCGCTATAAAAACATATAACCAAACATCTATGTACATGTATTATGGTACGTGCGATTAATTTGCGAATTCGACTCGCTCTTGACCTGCTTATTTCTTGTTTGCAGCATTATTTCATGTATTTTAAACAGACTGATATCATTCTTCTATTTTTATAATGTCGAAAATTGTCAAGCTCGGAACAAGGCCCTCTCGTTGAGATTCAGTACAGCTCCAACACCTTTCAGTCCCGGATATTAGATTTGCTACAAAGGCCTTCGATTGCGACGCTTCCCGTCATTTATCGCACATTTCTGCAACTTGAGTGATGCACAGTAACGCTGGGAAATATCAGCATTTACCAGAATCTTAGCACAAAAAAATCTAGTGCCGTATTTCAGGGGAATAGCGAATAGACAGAAGTTGTAAACTAGACATACAGTATTACCAAACTCTTCTGATAATGTATGTACAAAATTGTACTAATCCATTAATATTACAGCTCATTATCTAAAAAAACAGAAGAATGAACAGCACATAAGAAAATGTATAAAAAGTTACTCAAAACTTCCACTCATACCCTGAAATCATTTACAGTTCTACTGGGCTATTCGATTTGCGACAAAAGGATGTGACTTAGTGACGGGAAAAAGAACAAAACTCCATTTCACAGCGATTCACGTCACTGGGAATGCGATTTTCAATCTTCGATACAAAAGAAATTGAATTCAGCGATATAGCATTCACTCCTAGTAATACAAGTCGTATCATAGTGCACAAAACTAGGACTTTATGCTTTTAATCTTCCGATCCTAAGGTCGTGGATTCAAATCCGGTCATGCACCAATGGATTTGTCTGTTTGAAAATGTGCGCTACAGCAATACTCTCAAGGAAAACATTTTGAGGTAACCGGTATGTCGAAGAATCTAAAAAGTTCGAACACAATATTCTTCGCAAAATCAAAGTACTTTATATTTGTTGCATAATTACATGTCAAAAAAGATGTTAAAATTCGTAGAGATACAATGTATTTAATTAAATTATAATAATAGTCAAACGAAGGTCAAACGTGAAAAAGCAAAAAAAAAAAAAAAAAAACAGAAAATTACATAAAAATTAAAACAAATGTCACATTACATTTACAAAGTTTGGTCAAAGAGAATTAATAAGTAAATCAGGTGTTGAATTACTTTTTCATAGTATCAATAAAATTATCGGTCATAAACACATTTATTGTAAAAACATAGAATGCGTCCAACTGCTTCTCTCCCCGGGCATGTCGTAAAAGTCGACTAAGAAATAGTATCCTGCCCAAAATGATGGACCATCTATATGGGCGATGGGCTGATCACCTATCACCAGTTCAGCATATCCATCTTGAGACTTTGAATCAGGAGTGGCTGTAAGTTTTATTATGATTATTTGTAGCTCTGCCCACCCCATTAGGGATACGGGCATGATAATATGTATGTTCAATAAATTAAGCATTACATTTGTCACGCTACAGCTACATCAGATAAACTACCTACTATTAATTGTATGAATTTGGTGGACGCAAAGGCTACATAGATTCCCTTTTAGCTACCCTTATTGTGTTACTGAGAAAATATCCTTTGCGAATGTATCTTAGGAACAAAGGTACGTGGTTTTTTTCAGAATTTACTGGCCACCGTATATTTTAATCAAGAAGCTAGAAATACGTTTTTATTTACCAATCCTATTTCTCTACTAATACTTAGAAATACATAGATTATTATCACGCCCGTATCTCTAATGGGTTGGGCAGAGCCACAAGTAATCAGAACAACAATCTTGAAGCCACTCCTGATTCAAAGTCCCAATATGGATATGGTGAACCATGGTGACAGGTGATCAGCCCATCGCCCATATAGACGATCCATCATGTTACTACCTTACTACATATTTGATGTCAAAAAGTAAACTATGTCCTTCTCCAGGATACAATCTATTATTAAAATCTACTGTCTGGTGTGAAATATTTATATCGCAACTTTATATAAACTATTTATGTTGCAATAGACTTTATCTCTATCCTAAATCGGATACAACGCGAGCGAAGCCGCGGGCTCAAACTAGTAGATAAAGCTAATGTGCTACGAATGTACGTAGCAAGTTCTACGGCGTAGCACTAGCTACGGATAATGAATACAATAAGAAGAACATCAAACAAAATGAATAACAAAGTGATCTATGCAGCCCCCGAAGTTGGATGTCTTTTACCACAGTTTTTCTCCTCCAAATCCGTAGGGTCTTTCTCATTAGTTCTACACATTTTAACGCAATTTATTTCTTTCTGAGTATTGTTTGCGGTTTATCGCGGAGAAGTAATTTTTTGTGTTTTAAGTGAACACAAAAAATTACTTCTGTGCTGGACTGGTAAATAAAAATCATAGAATGCGTTCAGCTGCTTCTCTCCCCGAGCATGTCGTAAAATACGACTAAGGAATAGTATCCTCTTCAAAATGATGGACCACCTACATTATGTAGGCGGTCCATCATTTTGCGATGGGCTAATCATCTGTCACCATGGTTCTCCATATCCATCTTAGCACTAAATCACAAGCGGCTGCAAGTTTTCTTATGTAAACTTGTGGCTCTGTCCACCTCATTAGGGATACGGGCGTGATAATAATTATGTATGCGTGTTGTATGTATGAATAGAAAAAAAGGACTTGAAAATCATTTTCTTTTTCATAAACACTTATACGTTTTGTGTAGGAGAACTTCTAGTGACGACCTCAGGGGCTTGGCGGGTGATTGTTCGTCTAAGAAATGTGAGGTGCGGGTTCGTTTTTCACTGCGGGAGAAGTGTTCGCATGTTCTGCCAATACTTCTTGCGGGTCTTGATGTTGGAGTACCATAGATTAACATGGATTAGGTTGTGCCATGATAGTAGTGCTAGGTCAAAAGTATAATATGTGAATGTTGGGTCAAAGTATCATAACTTTAAACGCTTATGGAGACTTCTGAGTTATGTGCTGGCTTTAAACTGAATACCTGTTAGTGAAAGCGAATGAAAAGGCTGGATTAAAAGCCAACAAAAACATTTTCATTAAATAAAAAGTGCCTTTAGGACTCTTATCATGCTTATTCATAATATTGAAACAAAACGCTCTGAAAAGCTATCCGAAGGAAGACTTTGTGTTTTAACAGACTATTCCCCGGTCCCAATATTCTACTAATGAACGATGGAACGTTCATTTACAATAAGAATAAACTGTATAAATGATCCATTTGAGGCACTCACAACAATTGTTGTAGTTTTATTGTTAGTCCGCCAGTCAGTGATGGAGAGTTTTACATATTTAGATTATTGAAGTCCGTAGTCTAGAGGTAATGATTCCGCCTTCCTAAGGCCGTGGGTTCAAATCTGGGCGTGCACCAATTAACTTTCTATTCGAAAAATATATGTGCGCTAAACGAGCACTCGCAAACTGAAGAAAAACATTGTGGGGAAACCAATTCAATTCCATTGAGTTGAAAAATTGAATTGAATTGAACAGGGAATTCTAGTGTGGGCTCAGGACTATGTGTGCGACTGTTGGGTGTTATTTATTTATTCTACATACATCCTTATCATACATACATATTTCGTAGTCGTTGCCTGTATCTGGCGTGCGGTTGGTGTTATCCAGTGCAACACAATTTGTGTACCCGTTGACATGTAAAGCCATGATACTGCCCGAGTGGGTCGCGGTTAACGACGTAATTCCAACAGAAAATGCAGCCTGATTTACCAACAAAAGGCTGTTGTGGCGCAATAAAGTTAAAACTTGATAACTATTGTTTGGTACATTATAATGCCAGACATATGATAAAACAACTTCAATAACAAAATTATAAAAATTCACGTGACATATCTTAACTAAACTAAAAAGGCCTTACAGCGTCAGGAGGCAACTTTTACCTTCACCAATGGGACGCTGTAGTGCCCGGAATGAATTAATATCTAAACTACCTGACCAAAAAAAAATCCGTATCCGTGGGAGAGCCACATGTAATTATAAGAAAACTTGCAATTCTGATTTAAAGTCTCAAGGTGGATATTGTAGGTAAGTTCAATGAGCTAGTGGCCAACTCTTGTAACGGAGTTTTTAGGCCGTCTAAAAGCCTCGTCATGGCTTAATGACTTTAAAGCCGGGACCGACAATTTAACGTGCCCTCCAAAGCACGGAAGCGCTCAGTCCGTTATACCACTTGCGGTCACCCATCCAAGTTGTGACCACGCACAACGTTGCTTAACTTCAACGATCAATCAAGAATGTCTAAGCAAGCTACGCCACGAGCGCCACGGACGTGATCAGCCCATCCTCTATATAGATGGTCCATCATGGAGAGGATACTATCCCTCCGTCGAATTTTACGACAGAGAAGCAGCTGGACGCATTCTGTTTTTCTTTACACCCAGTCCAACAGAGAAGTCGATAAAATAAGATAGGTAAAACATATTATTAAGATATCATCATCATTTTCAATTCGCCTCTTCATTGTAGACGAAATTACTTATTAATACCTCATTAGGACTACTAATAGGATTGCCGGCTTCGTTCAGACAGCTAAATCCTAACCTTTCATTATTAAATAATTTGCTATGGGGTTATTACGCTATTCTGAACGTAATTACTAAAGAAAATAACTTTGTAACGTTTCGTTTACGCAAATTTTGACGGCCTCGGTGGCGTGGCGGGCGATTGCTCGGCAGAGACGCAAGAGGCACGGGTTCGATTCCCGCTGCGGAAGAAATATTTGCATGATCTGTAAATATTTCTTCCGGGTCTGGTGTTGTGATACCATGGTACTCGTAGTTTCTGATACCCACAACACAGGGAATCCTAATGTGGGGTCAGGACTATGTATGTGACTCATCCCCAAACTAAGCAAAGTTTTTACTATAGACGCCAGATGGCTAATAGAATACTTAATTACTTTTTTTGTGAATACACACTTATAATAAATAATAGGTAGGTACTACAACACCCAGACCCGGAAGAAATATTTGCAGAACAACAAACATTTCTCCCATAGCGAGAATCGAACACGCGCCTCTTGCGTCTCAGCCGAGTACTCGTCCGCTACGCCAACGAGGTCGGCAAAGTGGGGTTAAACAGCCCATGTCCTACTAATACATAACATCTATTATGTCGAAGTGGGGTAAGCGGTATACTGAAGTGTTAGCTTAGGATCAGCGTTCGGACTGCGTGTGCGTGAATATGCATTGATCGTATTTCTCTAGGATAATGGCAAACTTTGTCTGCTTCTTTTATTTATGGTGTTTATAGCTGAGAGGTAGCTGAGAGCACTGGTGGTCTGGTTGGCAGTGACCCCGCCTTCCGATCCTAAGGACGTGGGTTCAAATCCGGTCGTGTACCAATGGATTTTTCTGGGGGAAAAATTTATGTGCCCTATACCAGTACTCTCAAACGGTGAAGGAAAACATCGTGAGGAAACCAGCGGTTTAGTCAGCTCCGCACGTATTGACCGTGTCTTTCCTGTGGACAAGGCCGACTAAGCTGAGAGGATGGTATAGGTGCTGGGCAAGCCTACTCCATCTTAATTCGTCCCGGGCACTTCAGTGTACCGTTTGTGAAGGTAAAAAGTTGTCTCCTGACGCTGTATAAATCAACTACTATAGATGGTTAAAGGCTTAGGTAGCTGGTATAGCTGTGTTCTCTCAAACGGTGAAGGAAATCATGAGGAAACCCGCGGCTTAGTCAGCTCCGCACGTATTGACCATGTCTTTCCTGGTGTCTTTTGCTTCATTACTCTAAATCAGCGGTCGGCAATCTTTTGGCAGGCAAGGGCCACAAGGTTGCAAAATAAACTAAAGGCGGGCCGCACTTGTGATATTAACCCTAGAAGCCTAATAATATACATACATATAATTGGTCATATCCCATAGAAAAAATGAAAATGCTATTAAAATTATTAAAACATACGGAATTTAATTTGTACATTATGTTTATATGTTTGAGCTTTATAGCTAGAAAAATAACCACCGAAAAATAGAAATAAAAACACTAACAAGTGACTGATTTTATACAAATTTCAGTGTGATATCTGTGGTTGCATTTGGGAGGCTATTTCTTGTATGTTAGCAGTCATATTTACAAAACACTCACGGGCCGCAAGTAAGACTGCCCGCGGGCCGCGTGTTGCCGCTGCTCTAAAGACATTTTTCATGCCTTTCTCAAAAACGTTACAAAAAAACGGATGTGATAAATAGAAACGCTTCAGTAGTATCTAGGTGTAGCTCGACATGTAAATCCCGGGGATAGTACGCCGTCGAGTGCACACGAGCGAGCACACGCGCTGAACTGCATAATCTACAAACGCTCGAAATGCACCGCAATTTACAAGTGCATCTCATTTTTGTCATCCGCTAACGGGAATATTTGCGCTCTTACGACCAACCGGAATAATCAAATTCTCAAATTCAAAGTTCTGTTTCACCCGACTGCGAAACTGGGTAATTTGTTTGGAGTATGTGGGTATGTGCATTCCTTTGCCTGGACGGATTTTCACAAATGATGCGTCGTCGTTGGATTCGCCTGGACGACGAAACTGTCAATAAATTCAACATGGCGGCTGAAAGAAATCATTTTCAATGTATTATTATTATTTAGGCTGCCTCTATAGCCGGATTTTGACAAATTAGGTGTTGTTGGTTTCGTCTAGATAACAAGAGCGTCATAGGTACAGCCTATGGCACTTTTTTGACACTAAGTGTAGAAAATACAATATGGCAGCTTTAAGGACACATTTCCAAGTCGACTAAGGGATAATATCCTCCAACATGAAGAGATACAAGCAAGTATTCCCAAGGAGGGTTGACGTCAGGCAGGTGGCCGGTCGTAAAACACCTTAGCCAAAACTCTTACAGCATGATCCAAGGAACATGCAGTGCCGACCCCACATAGAGTGGGATAAAGGCAGGAAGATGATGATGGAGACATTTCCAAACTAAAGATGGTACATAACTAAAAACGTTATCGTTATTTCTGTTCTTCTGTTTGACCCTATCGTCATTATTATTTTTGTTATACCTAGTGTTTTTTTTTTTATTTTACTTATGTTCTTTGCCGCTTTGCGACCACATCACCCATATATAAACAAAAATGTATAAAAACCAAGAAAAACTTAAACTATACTTATAACAAAACTTAACTACCTATTTACATAAACCTAACTTAAGTAACAAAATTAAATACTCAACTTCTTTACAACCTAGTGCTTTACGTTCTCTCTGTATTGTGTGTCAAATAAACAATTTCTTTTCTTCTATTTCTATTAGAATCGGAAGGTGTAACGCTGTCATTAGACTAGTGCTCTCTATCATACTAATATTATAAAGAGGATTTTTTTTTGTTTGTTTGCAACGAATAGGCTCTGAAACTACCGGACCGATTTCAAAAATTCTTTCACCAATAGAAAGCTACATTATCAGGAACCAGTATAGGCTATAATATATTTTCAAAAAAATTAGGGATCCGTAAGAAAATTGCAATATTGTAACCCAAAGTAGAAAACCCAAAATAGTTCTTGGCGTGCGCTGCGAAAACTATTGATTATAGAACAAAATAATGTACTACACGCGTACGAAGTTGCGGGCAACAGCTAGTAAGTTATAATACGCTTCCTACAGCCGCTAGCTAGTCTATGAAAACTCTTGGTAGCAGCTGAGGTCATTTGAAATGGGAACAACGTTCAGTGAGATTTGTCTCTGATGCCTTTAACTCGGAAGTTTTTATCAGTGGATAAGATTTCTTAAGGGAATAAACACGAAATCAGTGACATTTTGTAAACTTTGTAAGCTTTGACCCCGTTATCGTAATTTGGACGAACTTTTGTAATTATCTTCCGAAATTCTAGAAAAATTGTCATTGAACTGGCACAAACTAATTGCTACAATTGCCTTCTCATGGCACTGATTTTTGTCAACCAAAAGTAACGTTAGAAAAGGCTAACAGTTTTTTAAAATAATAAAACAAAATCGGCCGTAGCGCTGATCCGCGGAGCGAAAGATTTATTATACTCGTACATATATAGCGAAATATATATATTACAGGGACGTAGCTAAGGTATTCTTATAACTGTAACTAGTGGCTTATGATTACAATACAGGGTAAAATTTTCAAAAAAAATTGGAATGAAGGTACTTTAAATACTGAAGGTAGCTAATTTTACTCAAACTAAATATTATACGAGTATCATTTCTAAAACGAAGCAAAACTGTATTTAAAGCTTTTGAAAATACACTCGCCACACCGGGGAATTAAAACGACTAAAATCCTAAAAAACATTGTGTACTTTTATGGCACCAATCGATAGGGTGAACCATAATTAAATAAATAACACCCAACAGTGACATACATAGCTCCGACCTTACACTAGGATTCCCTGTGGGTATCAGAAACAACGAGTACCATGGTATCACAACACCCAGACCCGGAATAAATATTTGCAGAACATGCAAACATTTCTTCCGCAGCGGGAATCGAACGCGCGCCTCTGCGTCACTGCCGAGCAATCACCCGCAACGCCACTGAGGCCGTCAAATAGGATCAAATCTCTCTAAAAACCCATGTTATATTCTATTCTATAGAAGTAAGCATACACTAGAACCTAATTACCCCTCGGTACTAAGTGCTTTATGAAAGGTGAAAGGTCAAATGCTAACAGTCACTGGTTTCAACCAGTCACAGGTACGGTTGGCCAAGAAAGTAATTTATTTCACCTGGTACGTGAAGTTAGCTCAAAGCTGAGTTAGGACCTTTTGGCAACTTCGGTCTGGTTTAGACAGACCAGGGCATGTGTTACGTACTAGCCCCGTAAGGTTAGGTTTGTATATGTATGTTCTTTCCTCTTTTGCCCTATGCTGTCTTTTCAATTTTTCAAAAGCATGTCGTAAAAGTCGACTAAGGGATAGTATCCTCTCCAACATGATGATATACAATAAGCAAGTATTTCCAAGGAGGGTTGACGTCAGGCAGGCGGCCGGTCATAAAACACCTTAGCCAAAACTCTTACACCATGATCCAAAGATCATACTGTGCCGACCCCACATAGAGTGGGATAAGGGCAGGAAGATGATGATGATTTATTATGTATGTTGTCAATAAATTATTTTCTTTCTTCTTTTCCTTCTTTCTTTACCAGTTTTGACAAAACTTCCTTTGTAACCAAAATCCCGCTAAGAAAATACATTAGTAACTGTCAGAATGTTATTGCAAGGGAAATTCAACCTTGTTGTTTTATAACGTGCAAATGAATTTTAACCTTAGGATGGTAGACCACATTTTTGGCCGACCGTACAATTAGTTCTGTGTACAGTTACCACAAACATTCTGCACCTCGGCAATTTTCGTCTAGCTTCTGAAAAACGAACTAACGGGACGATGATTATGTAATATTAGCTGTTGCCCGCGACTTCGTACGCGTGTAGTACATTATTTTGTTCTATAATCAGTAGTTTTCGCAGCGCACGCCAAAAACTATTTTGGGTTTTATACCTTGGGTTACAATATTGCAATTTTCTTAAGGATTCCTAATTTTTTTGAAAATATATTATAGCTTATACTGAGCCTTGATAATGTAGCTTTCTATTGGTGAAAGAATTTTTGAAATCGGTCCAGTAGTTTCGGAGCCTATTCGTTACAAACAAACAAAAAAAAAATCTTTCCTCTTTATAATATTAGTATGATGGAGATGTTACAATAATTACATAGATACTTATTTTTTTTAAGGATGGGTTCAGTTATTTTTATTTGACTATTAGTTACATATTCTGTTTTCATACAAAGTACGAAGTTTGCCAAGGCGCACAATATTTGTGGTACTACTGTACGCTTATGCACCGATGGTTTTAGCGTGTAACCTGTTAATTGATTTTGATAGGTGGCCCAGTAGTAGTGAGCCTAGTGAGCCGACTTCTGAACTTCGAATCTGGATTCGACATATTTTTTGCATAGATATAGTTTATTGCAACTTTGTTAGCTTGGCGGTCGAGTGCTCGGCTGAGACGCAAGAGGCGCGTGTTTCATTCCCGCTACGGGAGAAATGTTTGTTTGTTGTGCAAATATTTCTTACGAGAAGAAATATTTGCAGAACATACAAACATTTCTCCCGTAGCAGGAATTGAACCCGCGCCTCTTGCGCCTCCGAAGCCACATTAACCTACATAGTGCGTACAGTTCATAATAATTGCTATTATCAGTAAACAAAAGCGTATTTTCCGTATAAGTACCCTTTTTGAATACATTAGGTATACATTTTCCTAAAGCAATCAGCCCATAAGCTTTTGATTGATGGTAAGAACCGTCCTCAAAGAAACGTCAGCCCAATATGAATGTGGACAGGTCTGTAATAGATTCTGGGTGCTTTTTTACAATCTTCTTTAGCCATTTGTTGTCCATTTCTGGACGTAGACCTCTCCCAGTACTCTCCATGACTTTCGTTCCACTGTTTGGGGCAATAGAAATACACAAAATTTCAGCCCGCTGACAGACGGACGGACGGGCAGCGGAAGCTTAGTACAAGGGTCCCGTTCGCACCCTTCGGAACCCTAAAAATCAGTTAGTGGAATTACGTTTGTCGCTCAGTGTCCCAAAGTGGGACCGATTAGCTCAAAGTAGGAAAGATTGTCTCAAAGTGGATGTTTTATTAAAGGACAAGTGATTTACGAGTGCCTAATAAAATTGCAATTGCTTGAAGTATTTACAGGTTTTACAGAAATTTTAAACTCCCTGCCGATGTCCGTATTTCCTGAAAAGTATATGGTTAAGTTCAAATCGAGAATCAATAGGTTTCTTTCAGGTAAGCGCGCTCCATTTTAGACCACCCAGAGTGTCAAACACAAACCTATTTTGGTTATAATCCAATCATCTCTAATTAAAATGCAATTATTACAAAGAATTACCATACTTGTGAAACTAATTTTACTTACTGCCCCCTGATTTATAAACTGATCTCAGATTAACAAAGTTCCAATAAGCCTTTTTATATTACTTTGACAGCTGTGCCAACTCTTTATTAAATACTTGGTCTTCCCGAAATAACGTTACAGTTAAATAACGGTACAGTTTACTCACGATACAATGAAATAACGGATAGTTAAATAACTGTATAGTTTACTAACGATACAGTTAAATAACGGTACAGTTTACTAACGGTATAGTTAAATAACGGTACAGTTTACTAACGGCCGCTGTCATCCTAAAAACTGTTCACAATTTAATACAACTCCTTTCTAAAAATATTCAAAGACAAAACTATTGTTATCAGCTTCAACACCATCGAGGTTACTGGATCACTGCTGCCAACATCCCAAAGTTCTTTTCTGGTACTTTAAGGAGTTAGACTGGCTGGGGGAGGGTTAGCAGGGGAATAATGCAGAATATTATATTCTAAAAAGTCAGAGTAGATATTATAATGTCCTGATTACAGTAAAAATCAAGAATTTACGGCAAATCACAACTATACCGCTATCAAGTCAATATCCAGTCTAACTTGAACTTCAAAGACATCGAAACTCTAACAAAAGAAAATTTTCTTCGCTCGCTTCGCTCGCTCGATCAATTAACTAAATCTTCATAGCATAATCTATTTACCTATCAAGCTCCATATAGATTGTATTAGAGTTACTAACAAACAAACATACCCAAGTTATCACTAAGATCTGCCCTCGCTTCACTCGCTCGATCAAATTAGTGGGATAAAAACTACACCACGCCTACTAACGACCGTCACTGACGCAAAGTCTATTAACATCTAGAGGGCAGATATTTGCATTTTTTCAATTAATCTAAATGGTTCAGCCGAGATGACTCTGAAATGGAGACGTTTAATAGAGTTTTAATTAAGGAGTCGAGAAGGGTTAAGGACTTGGCCCGGCCGGGGTTAAAAAGTTTCTTTGTATAATATTAAAAATCTTTTGTACAAAATATAAATAGAGGTCTATTATAATCGACGAAGGAGGGTAATGTGTTTGGGGTGTATGTATGTGTGCATGCTATGTTTGACGGCCTGGGTGGCTTAATGAGCCAGTGCTCGGCTGAGACGCAAGATGGGTGAACGGGTTCGATTCCCGCAGCGGGAGAAATGTTTGCATGTTCTGAAAATATTTCTTTCGGGTCTGGGTGTTGTAATTATGTATTATAAGTATGTATTTACAAAAAAAGTATATATAAGTATTCTATCAGCAATCTGGTTCTCATAGCACAAGCTTTGCTTAGTTTGGGGCTAGATGGCGCTGTGTGAAATGTCCACAAATATTTATTATTATTATGTGGGTATGTGCATTCCTTTGGCAAAGTCAAAGTGAAAGTCAAAAATTTTTTATATCTTAAAATCACTGGGATCACTTGAACACGTCTTAATGTGGCTGAAACTGTAGTCCTCTGTAGTCCAAAAGGCTGGACGGATTTTGACAAATGGTTTTATTGGATTTGTCTGGATAACGAGAACCAAATCAAATCAAATGCTCCCGTGGTATCAGGTTGAAAGCATGTCCAGCTCATGCAATATGTATATTTTTATTTTAAGTTTCACCTAAATTCTCTTGCCGTAATTGAGCCACAGACATTTACAAACTTTCGGATTTAGAATATTAGTAAGGTACCTACGATCAATAATATTAATTACTAAAGGTACTTTTATGAATTTTCATAACGAAATTTGAAATAACGTTCACTTGTTAATTAAAAATTGTACATGTGGCAAGGTGCCAAGAGCTATGAAAGTTCTCGTTGAAAAGTTTTTTAGTTTAATAAATATTTTCGTTGAATAAATCTGCAGAAAACAGCATTATAATCATCATTTATTTACTACTGGGTTTTACCCGCGGCTTCGCTCGCATATTTTTTACCCGGATAAAAGGGATAGAGGGTATTATCTTATTCCACACAAACCCAGAAGAAATATTTTCAGAACAAATTTTTATTATTTATTTAGGCAATCGATACACGTAACAAACAAAAGAAATGCATATAACTAAAATACAGTTTTGATCTGGTTTGGAACATAACTTTTGAGCGCACAGCAAAACAATTATAACAGTGTTGAGCGAACAAAAAACCATACATAAGGACTAAGGTATGTTCGATGAACATACAAACATTTCTCCCACTTCATCGAGCCCGTTCTCTTTTTCACTGTCGGACTCCGCCTCTCAGGTCACCCGCCACGCCAGCGAGGTCAATTCGGATATACAATACACCCTTTTAAATGAATAGCTTTTTGCAAAACCACAAAAGCGTAGGTAACTTTTGTGTCGGTACCACTCGAATATTTGGTTTCGGGTACGATTTCAATTCATCTAAACATATCTGTTACGTTACTGACTGACTGACTGATCAATCACAGCCACTATAAGTCCCAAATGCATGATAGGAAAGTATATTCCTCTTTTGGTGGAAGGATGCTCTAAGAAAAGAAATCCTGAAATACAACATCAGGAGAATATAAATAATAAATATTTTTGGACATTTCAAACAGCGCCATCTAGCCCCAAACTAAGCAATGCTTGTACTATGGGAACCAGATGGCTGATAAAATACTTTATATACTTTTTTCTGTTAAAACATACAATTACAATACAAAATACTACAACACCCAGACCTGGAAGAAACATTTCTATCGTAGCGGAAATCGAGCCCGCGCCTCTTGCGTCTCAGCTGATCACTCGCCCACCACGCCACCGAGGTCGTCTGTGATGAACATTTTAATTAAATAATATAAATTGAAAATTTAAATGACCCTCAGTTACTGTAGGTACACCAAGTTTCAAATCTAACAGACCTATGAAACTTGGTTAGATCTTTTGTCGTGATCCTAATAGGCCTTAACAGATCTTCATAAATTATAACTAAAAACCTTTTGATCACATCAGCTTTCAAATAGTAAAAACCTCATTATAATAATTCCATTCGTTTGGGAGTTACGATTCCACAGACCGATACACAGAATGCATACGTTAAATTTATAAACTCTTATTGCGTCAGGGGTTAAAACTCAATGCGGACAAAGTCATGCGGCGTTACCTAGTGTAAATGATATTTTAATGTTATGCTGTAGGGCAAATACGTGGCGGGTTCCGACCTTCGGGGCATTTTGCACTTATCCATTCAAATGAAAGGCCGCTGATCGTTGGAACTAAAGTATCTTATTCAGCGGTTTTCATGTTTCCAATGCGGGTTTCTGAAATTGAGCCATTTGGCACATTGAAATTGGGAAATAAGTATTTTGGTAGGTTTAGGTATTTTTCAGAACATGTAAACATTTCTTCCGCCGTGGCAGTCTAACCCGCATCTCTGGCGTATCATGCTACCGATGTCTTGAAGACGTCTAACGAATTCAAAGAAGATTTATTTTTCTATTTTTTAAAGAATCTTTACAGCCTTCGTCTGCTATCTCTTTACAGTAAGGATTTACCTTCGTAGATTGAAGAATAATTGGCTTAACTGTTCCTTTTGAATTATGTAAATACTTGTACTTAGTAGGGAATCCCACTTTGTCTCATGAAATCGATCCAAAAGAACCTTTTATTTCAAAAATCCCACGTAATCTCATATCAAAAATTTAGCTCCGGGCGTAGTAGAAACGACAATGGGGGAATACCTACCTTATTACCCATTTACTTTCTTCCACAGAGCTAACGAAGACCACCTCCAACCGGATCGTGTCCATCCTGGGTTTGTTCGAGCTATCAGTGGGGGAGTCCCCCCGGGCCGACGGTGCCTCCGAGCTTGCGGCCGCCAGGCTGGCCGTGGAGCATGTGAACAGCCAGCATCTGCTGCCTGGCTACCGACTGCATCTCATCACTAATGACACTAAGGTACCACTTTTCCATATCAACTTCTGTGGGTTGGAATACATAGATCATAAATAGATCTCAACCTTGAGAGCACTGTGTTGGTAGTGACCCCCTAAAGTCGTGGGTTCAAATCCGGTCGTGTCCCGTTTTGAGTTTGATATTGTGTTGTCAGTGCGACCCAGGCGTGGGCGTGGACCGGTTTTTCCACGCGCTGTACACGGAGCGGGAGTCACGGATGGTGATGTTGCTGGGCTCCGCCTGCTCCGAGGTCACCGAGAGCATCGCCAAGATCGTGCCCTACTGGAACATTGTGCAGGTATGGTACCATTTTTATAGTTCCGTACCCAAAGGGTGCCAAAGGAACCCTATTACTAAGCCTCCGCTGTACGTCCGTCCATCTGCCAAAGCTGTATCTCATGAACCATAACAGGTAGAGGGTTTAAATTTTCATAGAATAAAAGAAAATAAAAGTGGCCCCCATACAATGCTTCTCTCCCCGAGCATGTCGTAAAATTCGACTAAGGGATAGTATCCTCTACAACATGATGAGATACAATAAGCAAATACTCCCAAGGAGGGTTGACGTCAGGCAGGCGGCCGGTCATAAAATACCTTAGCCAAAACTCTTACAGCATCATCCAAGGATCATGCTGTGCCGACCCCACATAGAGTGGGATGAGGGCAGGAAGATGATGATGAAAGTGGCCCCCATACATGAAACATTTTTTTAAGTACTACATCAAAATAAAAAAACTCTTTACAATAATAGCGTATACTTAGTAGATTTGCGCGAAGTTTGTGACACATGTAGGAAGGAAGGTCGACCTACTTTAATATAAAAAATATCCATCAAGCACCATTATTTATTAAAACACAATACGTGCGTTCCTTTATTACCCGTTAGGTATTCCCGGTGCTTGCCAATTAATCCCGGGAATAAGTGAGTTGTGAGACAGCAGACGAGGCCCGGGGGAAATCCACCTCAATCCTGGAATACGGGGCGATTAACTTTGCTGAATCGTTCCACTGAAGGACAGTAAATTATGGGGCTACGCACAATCATAGTGTCTTATGGTCACTTTATAAGTAGGTACATATATTAGGACAATAAAGGTAGATATTTGGAGTCGTTCGGCATCCACTTGTCGACAGATAAACCATAGGTCAACGAGTGAACGTCGAGTGATCATCGGATGGTCCACAAACCGATTAGTTTGTCAGCGATTTGGTAGAAACGTTCTTGAGTGGAGACCACGGCCCCCTAGTGGATGGAAAGACGAACTAGCAAAGGTTGCTGGGAGCCGTTGGGTGCAGGACGCACAAGATCGGTCTGGAAGTTTATTTATTTATTTATTGCTGCACTTACAGTGCAAGCCAACGCTATGGGGGAGCCCTATGTTCAGCATTGGACGTCATTAGCTGAGATGATTGTTGTCAGCGATTGGCACTATTGGCACTCACAGGCAGGAAGGAAAATATCGTGAGAAAACCAGCGTGCCGTAGAACCTAAAAAGTCCGAAAACATGTGTGACAAGTGCACGAAAGAAGCCTTTGACACTTTTAATCCTTTCACTACACTGGTTCAAAAGAACTAGTGACATGACTATTAGTGGTACTAATTTATTTTCCAACAGGTCCAAAAAATATTGAGTTCAACAAAACGCATTTTTATTTTGTGGCTGTACTGAAATTCGTACGTTTATCGAAAACGAATTATCCAACGTCGTTCCCTAGTAATGTTGACAGTACTGTGGGCTCCAACCATCTGCACTGATGCAGTCAACGAACTAATGAGCCATTACTCGTTACTGTAATAAATGTGAAATCGCCATTTTGATTCTGATCCATGGCTTTTATTTAACACTCTCCTATGATGAGTCAGAAAATCTGTTAATAAATTACCAATAAGAATACTATAATTATTGTTGTTTCTTGTCTTGACCCCGCTGTGCAGATGTAATCGACACTAACATTCACATTTACCACACCATACAATTACACCGAGTGCCCGAATTTAACGTGCCCTCCGAAGCACGGAAGCGCTCAGCTCGTAATGCCACTTGCGGTCACCCATCCCGATTTTTGACCTGTCACCATGGTTCACCATATCCATCTTAGGACATTAAATCAGAAGTGGCGGCAAGTTTTCTTATGCTAACTTGTGGTTCTGCCCACCCCATTAGGGATACGGGCGTGATAATATGTATGTATGTACTCACCACCATCCATAATTTATTTCTTAAAGTACCCACATGTTTCCTTATACACCAACTGGGTTTGAACCCGCAATCTTAGGATCAGGTTACCACTAGGCCACCTGTGCTCTCAGTTGCCGACTGTACAGGTCGAGTAATAGAATACAGCCCACTTCGAATAGTTCCTACTAACAAGGTGTGTTTATACTGCAAGTTCACGCTACGAATGTTTCGTTGTTGAGATTTGAGAGAGACTTGTTACCGAACTCAGACCAAATAAAAAGAAAAGACGGCGCGCCGCGAACAACAAAAGTGAAGCCACCTTTTTATCTATGTGTGTGTCGAAGGTTTTTGCGGTTTTGTATTCCAAGTAACCTAAAATTCATAGTAATTAAGAAACGATGTTAATTGAAGTGTTCACAAGTGAAAAGTGATTCCGTGAGACTTTTTATGTGATTTGCTGCTGTTTTTACAAGTTTTCACTACACAGGAAGGCATAATTCTATTTTTAAATTTTAAGTTTACTAGAAGACGACTCGAGAGCGATGAGTATGGTTTTAGTGTAGGTGTGTGCGTGAGCGTGTGTGTTTACTTGCAGGAGTACGGTTTGTGTGGCTTCACTTTTGTTGTTCGCGGCGCGCCGTCTTTTCTTTATAATTGGTCTGAGGTTCACGCTACGAATGTTTCGTTATTGAGATTTGAGAGAGACTTGTTACCGAATTGCAGGAGGCGGTATTGCACGTTGTGATTTTCAATTCAGTGATATTTACATTTTGAGTAAATAGTCCAGTAATTATATTCCGTACTTCGGAGGGCACGTTAAATTGTCGGTCCCGGCTTTTAAATCGTTAAGCCATGACGGAGGCCTAAAAACTCCAACGCCGAGGACTCCAACTGATACGAACATACTTATTAGGAAGGCAGAAGAACGTCTAAGCAAGTTACGCCACGAGTGCTTCTTACTTCTTTCTTCTTCTTTGACCTTGAATAGGTAACTTGCGACGCGGACACGATATTTTATTAGACTTTTGAGACAACTTTAAGAACACCCTAATAAAGGTCTACGAATTTCCAGCTTATTACTCTCTCATTCTGAGGTTCGCTGACTGGATTATAATGCCCGAATCCGATAACCAACAAACGGGCGAAGGATGGAAGATTATCAAGATCTTATTCCTGTTAAGCACATTCTTTTTCCATCCTACGCCAATCTAAATTCTTAACGTCTTTTTCTACCTTACAATATCATTTAAATTTCTATTTAGAATCTAAATAGAAATTCATTCTAGATGTTTCATACAGGGCGAGGAAACACCTTTTGCTCACGCTTATAGGACTCTGTGGTGGGTTTTTATATGGAAAAGGCTTGCCCAGCACCAATCCTCTGTGTTATAAATAAAACCACAATATTGTTATCAAAACATAAAGAACACATACTAATTTTTATCTATTTTTGGAAGAGTCAACATCGAAACAAAAGCTTCATGATCGAAACTAACTAGAGCGGAAAGTAAAATTGGTTTCATAAAGCACTTACGTATACGGTCAGAGACAGAAGTTTTATGAGCATTTGATGCTTATAACTCCTAAATAAATCTGTGATTCGTTGACTAAATGTCAATTTAGGAATAACTTTGAAAATAATTTAATAACATAAAAGTATGTGTTTACAAAAAAAACATATAAAAGTATTCTATCAGCCATCTGTTCCCATTGTACAAGCTTTGCTTAGTTTAGGGTTAGATGCCGCTGTAGGAAATGTCCACAAATATTTACTATTATTCGTATAATAGGTGGGCAAAAGTTAACATTTTCCTACAGTTTCAAGAAGAAAAAATTATTTGATGAACTCCAGATGTTCACGATCTTCTGCCGCTGACTATCCGCACCCTCCACCCCACGTGACCAATAAATCTAACAACTTTATCAGTACTCTTGAAACTTGTGAAATAAAAGTTATTTCAAAAAGCCACTGAAATTCAACGTCTAACACCACGTTCATACAATGTTACTGCAATCAACTATTCCAAATGAGAGTATTCTGTGACGTAGGTCCTTCCATATGACAATGTCACTCCATACCTGATTGGGTATCGTAGGTTTGGTTTCCACGCGGACTACACCGTCATGTTGAATCGTTCCGGCTCAAAAACACAAAGCAAAAACATTTAATAATAAATAAACAAGTAACACCAAAAATGAGGTACAGCTCGCTGAAAGACTGACGGACAGACGGACAAACGGACGGACAGTGGAGGCTTAGCAACAGGGTCCCGTTGGCACCCTTCGGGTACGAAACCATAACAACTAAATGCCTACTCCTACCTATGTGAATAGGCGTGATTATTATGTATGTTTTTATGTTTAATAAAACAATGGGTATCTGTGCGTTAAAAATGGACCAAGAAGCTTTAAATATGAATCAATAGATCATGAGTTTCCGGAAATATTCATGACTTCAAATCATTAAATGTTCATGAACTTCCGTTTATGTCAGGAAGCTTTTAATCATTCACTGATTCTTTTACCAACTTCGTCCAGGCTATTGACCTAATTGATCAGCACCCAATAACATAATTTGAACATCTGGACGAACTTCGCTTTTCAAACTTTCCATACAAAATTCTTAAAGCAAGAAGATTAGGTTAGAGATTATTTATTATATCTCAAAGAATTTTACATTTCACTTACAGAGAAACTTATAATAATGTAAGCTTAAACGCTTCGGACAAATTAGAGTAAAGTAGGTAGTTAGACTAATAGCAGTCGATCAAAATTTATACAAAGACGCGTACAATTTTGTGATCGGCACATATTGTTTTTATTTTAAAGTAATTATTTCGTGTAATATAACTATCCATAGGTACTAATATCATGAATGCGAAAGTAACTCAGCTCAATACTTTTTCACGTCTAAACTGCTGAACAGAAACTTTAATGAAATTTTTAATCCTGTAAAACGATCCCAAAATGGAAAATAGGATAACTAGGATAACGCATAAATACTTACTTCTTAGAAACGAGTATATATATAGCATAGCAAAGTGAGGCCTACGACCAGAAGTAGGCAAAGTCAGGCTGTAGATACTTGTATTGTTGATGACGATTTCTCTCTTCTTCGAAAAACAACCGTTACATAACGACACCCGTTTCTTGAAGCCTACTGCAGGCGAAACAATGCTCTGAAAATCAAATATAACATCGCACATTGAAACCCACCCTTATCACCACAGCATAGAGATCAAAATGGCTGACAGCAATTGATCCCACACCCATTAATAGTTCCCTTAGAGCGTTATCACACTGGCGATTTGCGAGCGTTTTTTGTTCGAGGTGATTTGTGAACGTGCTCAAAGCAAGCTCGCCACGAGTGTCCTAGGGTACATTTATGAGTCGCTTTGCTGGAGACACGCTCGCAAATCGCCAGTGTGTTAACGCCCTTAGCTTGTCGGAGCTTGGTTTAGATAACAGGATGCAGATAAACGATTTATTGGGTGGACTACCTAATATGTCTGATGCTGAGGACACAGTGGCCTGCAATATGATGTACACGTTCCAAACCTTTGATAATGGTGTCGTTGCTCGATATATTCTACTTAACCGATCGTTCATTACAATGGCAGCGTTGTTATTTGTCGAAAAGCTCCATATATTTTTTGACCGAAAATTTCAACTCTCGACGGTTCATGAGATACAGCCCGCTGACAGACGAACGGACGGACGGATCCCTAAAAAGTAGGTAAAGTAAGTAAGTTCGTATGCCAACTCATGAGTAGTGCCCAACTCTTGTGACGGAGTTTTTAGGCCGCCTAAAGGCCTCCGTCATGGCTTAACGACTTAAAAGCCTACGTACCTTCATTATGATATACTTATGTCACTGACGAAATATATAAAACTACTACGTTTCTGACTAACTGATTAATTGATTTACTATCTAACAATCGACGCACAGCCTAAGCCAGAAGTCCTAGGAACTTGGAGAGACAAAGTCATGAGGCGTTCCACCAGCCACTAATACAAGTGGTGCTCTGATCTGTCCTGTGGTGACCTACATAACTGGTGATTGTCTACAGGTATCCTTCGGGTCTACGTCTCCAGCCCTGAGCGACCGGTCGGAGTTCCCTCTGTTCTGCAGGACTGTCGCTCCTGACTCCTCGCATAACCCAGCTAGGATAGCTTTCATCAGGTAAGACTTATCTCTCTCCTATTCCAAATACTGGGATCTGCACCAGATGTTTTTCTATATATCATCGATAATAGATGATTTATACAGCGTCAGGAGGCAACTTTTACCTTCACAAACGGGACACTGTAGTGCCCGGGACGCATAAAGATGGAGTAGGCTTGCCCAGCACCTATTCCATCCTCTCAGCTTAGTCGGCCTTGTCCACAAAAAAGACATGGTCAATACGTGTGGAGCTAACTAAGCCGTGGGTTTCCTTACGACGTTTTCTTTCGCCGTTTGAGAGTATTGGTATAGCATAGAAAAATCTATTGGTACACGGATTTGAACCCACGACCTCAGGATCGGAAGGCAGATCTAATCTTACAAACCTACAAGATTCCACTTCTGGGCAAAGACCTTCCTTTCCTTTTTCTATTCACCCCGATCCTTAGAACCTTGGCTTTTGTAGGCCAGTTTGTAGAGTGGGCATCGAGTTTGTCTCTCCATATCCGCTTGAATCGACCACGAGGTCACGAGGCCAAGAGGCTAACGCCTTTTGGGATCCACTCAGTGGTAATCTGGAACCACAATTCATATAACTTACAACTAACTCCTATTAACTTATTCATCAATGGCAAAAAGCCTTTACAGCTTATGAGCTTCGTTTCTTTACCAGACAGTTCGGGTGGGACACAGTGACGGCGTTCTCCCAGAACGAGGAGGTGTACTCGCTGGCGGTGAACGAGCTGGTCACACAGCTGGAGGCCGCCAACATCACCTGCGCCGCCTCCATCACCTTCGCGGAGACCGACTTTAAGGAACAGCTGCAGCAGCTGAAGGTATGTATAGTCAAGCGTGCGTTATACCAGTAGTCCAAAACGGATGAATGTATAATATAATATAAATAATATGAACCAATAACACAATTTAAAACTAGATTGAATCCCAAAACATGTGTACACAGCATCTTACTTATATTATAAATGCGAAAGTTTGTGAGTTTGGATGTTTGTGCCTCAATCACGCCTAAACGACTGAACGGATTTGAATGAAACTTGGAATATACATATTACATGTACTGGATTAACATATAGGCTATTTTTTATCCAGATAGCAAGCGAGCGAAGCCGCGGGCGGCAGCTAGTGATATTATAAAACACAAAACAGTTCTGGCAACACAAATAAAAAATACATGGTTAAAAAATAATAATATGTGTCACTAAAGGAGCCTTTCAGACGCCCTTTAATCCTATCACCACACTGGCTCAAAAGAATTAATGACACGACTACATAGATAGATAGAATTAAATACTACATCAACAATGAAAAAATAGAAGAAAAAGATGTGGAGAATTGCGCTGTTTTCACAGACTTGGTAAAAGCTCTGATCTTCGAGAGGTTCTGCCGTGACAAAGTTCTCGTTCTTGATTCTTTTAATAAGCAGAATATTAATTATAATGCGTTTATGCTTATGGAGTATGGAAGAGACGAACAGCCGTCCCAAAACTTGGCAAACCGTTTATTGTTTGGCGAAAGTTTCAAACTCGACTTATTCAAATTGAAATTTCACTTGTTCTCGCATCGTGCGTACTCAAATTAATATACAATTTCACACAGACCTGGAGTCTAAGTCAAACTACCTTTGCAGCTGCTAACTTACGATTGTCAGCTGGTATTAATTGTAAAGGCTCATGCAATTAGGACTACTATCTGTCCAGATTTGTCTGGCATGTCCGAACTTCATCCGGCTTTTTTTTGTCTGGATTTTTGGCTTAAATGGAATACGAGACGAATAATACTAATATTATAAATGTGAATTGTGAGGATGTGACGATGTCTGTGCCTTAATCACGCCGTAACAGCTGATCGGATTTGGTTGAAACTTGAAATATACATAGTTTGTGTGCTGGAATGACATATACGCTACTTTTTTTCAAAAGCCGCACAAGGAAGCCTAGTACCTTTTAAATTTAACCTCTATTTACTAACTTTTCATTCATCTCAAATTCTCTTGAAAAAAATCTCAAAATTTTGCTTGTCTTCATTAGCATTTGTCCGTTTGATTTTGTGACTAAAATGTCTAGACTTTTATTGTAATGTACTTTTTGTCAGGATTTTTTCAATTTTTAAATGGTAACCCTACTTACAATATAATGATTCACTCGTACGTATAGTAAATTTCTATAGTTACCTATCGTGCCACTGGTTCGCTCGAACGGGTATGGTTAAAATCCTTTCACGGAGCCTGTTTAGGCACATTCCGGATTGAAAGGCGCCTCAAAGAGGCTCCTTTCGTACACTTGACTTATGTCTTCGATATATATTTTTTTATGACTTACCGGTTTTTGCCTGATGTTTTTATTCACTGTTTGAGAGTAATAGTATAGAGCGCCTATTTTTTTTAGATAGAAAAATACATTTGTGCACTACCGGATTCAAACCTATGCCCTTAGGATCGGGCACTTGTCCCACACTTCCCGCGTCTCAGCCGAGCCCTCCCGCCACCAAAGTCATCAAATTAAACTGTTTAGTTCCAAAGTCAACAAGTCTCAATCTAACGTAGATCGAACTAAATTGAAGTTAGTTTGTTGAAGAGTTCCACCTGAATGTGGCACATGTTTTCGAAGGCACATAGAGTCCCTGCCACACTGCTGCGAAAATCCGCGCCGTTAATAATCACTTCGCATTTTTTATTTAAAAAAAAATAAGTTCTCATTATAATTATTTTTGAGAAACTGAATCCCTACACAAAATTGTAGCGGCATTGTTCAAGTGTTTTTAACCTATGCCGTCTCACTGTTAAACAAATTTTGCCCCCCACTCTGCCAACCATGTTAATCCTTCGAGATGATAATAATGTATTAAAAATTTATATTATAAAATAATAAATTAATTAATAAGTATTTGTGGACATTTTACACAACGCAATCTAGCCTCGAACTAAGCAAAGCATGTACTATGAGAATCAGATTGCTGATAGAATACTTATAAACGCTTTTTTATAAATACATACACACCCAGACCCGGAAGAAATATTTGCAGAACATGAAGACATATCTCCGGCGTGGATCGAACCCGCGACTCTTTCGTCTGAGCGAACACTCACCCGCCACGCCACCGAGGTCTTCACAAATTGCATGCGACATCACCGAGCGGAATAGTGGCAGCAGTGTGATTGAGCCTTAACTTCAGCTTATAATATGGGTATTATGACAAGATCGACCTTACAAAGTTCCAGACATTACCTATATTAACAATTTAGACCCCACCTGTTTCCACTCTACAGCCATGTTAAGCCGCTAAGGGTCTTACAGCCCTTACTCTTAAAATCTCATCATTTTGAATTTCATTTTTTGCTAGGTAGAGGTAGGCCAAAGAAAAGTTGAATGGATTGTGTGTAAGACGATATGAAAGGAATGAATGCAGAGGTGACGGCTGATAAAGGCGAATGGAAGAAAAGAATATGCTGTGCTGACCCCATATAGAGTCGGATAAGGGTAGAATGATGATGATGTACCTTGTCTTATCAAATTAAACTGAGCGTTAAACATCTGATGAAGTTTCGTCTTATACTAACTCAGTGGAACAAATAATCGGTTGCTAAACGAAACGATTCTCGAGATATTTCGATCAATTGTACATAGATATTGTAATCGTTTAGTTTGACTTAGGTTAAATAGAAATTATAATGTTATCGAATTACCTCGCTCACAAATATATCAGTTTTCATTTAAGAAAAATATTGACGTTATAATAGGTGTCTCTTCAACATGTAACACTTAATTTTAGTTTACGTTGTGGCAAAATAATGATCAAGAATTTTTTTCTGTGTGTTTGTTTTTGTGCTTGAGAGAGTAATTTGTACAGTTTAAAGTGTAACTTGATGCTTATAAATTTTACTCAGTGTCATAGTGTGTGGAAAACTTACAATAATTTGACATTATGTGGTTGGTTTTTGATTTCTTGTAGACGTTCGTACAAGTTATCACGGCAAACAAAATGACAAACGTCAAATCTTACCCACACTAAGTTTCCCTATGCCGTTGGTATTAGAAACTATGAGTACCATGGTACCACAACACCCGGACCCGAAAAAATGCTAAAATGTATCTTGTAGCCATAATCAAACCCGCGCCTTTTGCATCTCTGCTGATCACTCGCCCGCCACACCACCACCGAGGCCGCCAAAATATTTATTAATTCGTTCACATTCGCTCGATAACCTTCGCTCGCTTTTATATTATTGATTTAAGACGTGTCCAAGTGATCCCCGTGATTTTATGGAATAAAAAAAATTTAAATTGACTTTGACTTTATACGTTTAATGCTTACTCGGCTTGAAATACCTGCAATGAACTCTATTTACGGGTATGTTCCTCGCGAGACTTGCACCTGACATTTTAATTTAAACGCACCTCTGGAAGAGACTGCTCAGAAATCCATTTAGACACACTCTCTGGGTCAGGCAGGTACGGTTTTAAACTTAAGAGGCTACCATACCATCGTATCTAGACCAATTACGAAAGAGATAGCGCTACAGTTTTCGGGTGTATAAAAGAAAGACAGAAATATTGTAATCAAATTACCCGCCTATAGAAAACTACAATTATGAATAAAAAAAAACAGTTTCCTACCAGTTCAAAGTAAAAATTATCTGGAAATATGGTAGCTTCCCAAGATCTAGATCAAAACATAACATGGTAAAACATGGATTTATCATGATTTTTTTAATCGTTTTTTTTTTTCTTTTATCTTGTTTTCACTTTGCTCGCCCCATTTAATACGGGCGTGATAATATGTATGGATGTATATAAACGTCAACCAACTTTAGAATTTAATATTACACCGCTAGTCAAAGCACAGCTCTTTCTAAACACAAGTGATAACAATATTGTGTTGTCTTCCCCGAATTCAATCTTGAGACAATAGTTACATTTCGAGGTTTGGGAAGCAGATAATGTAGGTCAAATGATAACGTTTCACAATTTGAATATTTTAGGATTTCTGTTTCCGTTTGGGAAAGATTGCCTTAGTTGAAGCATTTTATTAAACTTTGGAAGACGTCTAGGTATACGGTTATTGCTGTTTTATTAAAACAATTTACAGTATATTAGTAGGATGGCTCAAGTAATCTTTCATTCCATCCTAATTTCAACTCTACATCCAAAAAATGTGATTATCCGCGAAAACAATCGAGATAAAACCAAGTTACCGTCATCTCGCCCCCTCCCATTACATATCCGCTCAACTGAAGCCTATAATGGGCCTGTCTCGAAAAATCCATGTGGATTTTTTACCAATACCACCATTATTATTTAAATTTGCCCGAAGCTCCAAACTCAGACAATTTAACCATACTTAGAAGACTATTGGAATGCCCCGCAACTTTGTTTCCCGTGTCCTCCAGGAGTTAAATTTGGGAATTCCTTTCTTGCCTTGGAACGCCTGTATCCCTAATGGGGTGGGTACAGCCACAAGTAATCATAAGAAAACTTACAGTGACTCCTGATTGAAAATCCCTAATGGATATGGTGAACCATAGGTGATCAGCCCATCGCCCATGATTATATCATGTTGGAGAGGATACTATAACTAAGTAAATCTTTGTGGACATTTCACACAGCGTCATCTAGCCCGAAACTAAGCAACGCTTGTACTATATGACAAGTTTATTGCTTTTAGTTGGTCAGTAAGGTATATTTTAGATTTTCAAAGAAAAATACCCTTTAAAATTCAAGTTCTAAAAGATTCCTTTTTACGGCAAAACTTTTCGTTACAACTTTGACCTTAATTAATAATTAGATAGAAAAGATAAAGGAACAATCCTTGCAGCTAGCTGAGATACTTAGAAAGGATGATAATGCTGATAATAATTTCATTTTAAAGTGTGTGTCAAAGTAAATGCTGTTATGTATTATTAAATGTAAATAAGGGTCAATAAAATCATCCTTAGTCGTAATATAATAAAGCCAACCAGTTAATTGAATTTTTATTTAAGAGATTATGTAACTCCACCTAGGGTATCCTATATTACAGGGTTACGTCTTACATTAGTGGCAATATTTGCGGAAGAACCGACAACCGCTGGGGTAAACGAGTTCTTGAGTGGAGACCGCGACTCGACAAACGTAAGGACGCCCTCCCAAATAATAAACAACACAAATTGCTAGTAAAACTATTTATAATTTAATTATTTTACCAGACACGACGGCCTCGGTGGCGTGGCGGGCGATTGCTCGGCAGAGACGCAAGAGGCGCGGGTTCGATTCCCGCTGCGGAAGAAATGTTTGCATGATCTGTAAATATTTCTTCCGGGTCTGGGTTTTGTGGTACCATGGTACTCGTAGTTTCTGATACCCACGACACAGGGAATCCTAGTGTGGGGTCAGGACTATGTATGTAACTGTTGGGTGTTATTTATTCTTCTTATTTATTCTTATTCTTATATGAAGCGAGGGTAACAATTTATACATCTGGAAATGATTCGGATCAATTAATCTAAAGATGGTTTGCAACGGTGTACAGATAGCCCAACTGTTTTTTTTTTATATTTTGTAAATGTATTCATCTAGTCACGTGACTAGTTCTCTCAAACCAGTGTGGTGAAAGTTTAAAGTGCTCCTCAAAGGCTCCTTTCGTGCAATAACTTGTAAATAATATTTGTAATGAATGAGTTG
Source organism: Scotopteryx bipunctaria (assembly GCA_949320045.1). Classification (NCBI taxonomy): domain Eukaryota; kingdom Metazoa; phylum Arthropoda; class Insecta; order Lepidoptera; family Geometridae; genus Scotopteryx; species Scotopteryx bipunctaria. Next base: position 1,356,220 of record OX439450.1, on the reverse strand, counting down.
AAAGTTTATTTCTGTAAATTATTACCAATTTATCATGGAGAATTTAACAGTCAAACTTGTAATGAGGCAATACCTACTTAACGCCTACTTTCTTACGTCGGAGTTAGTAAATACTAGAGGGCACATGTCTGATCATAATCTGTATGATCCGTAAGCAAACCGGTAGGTACATAAAAATTAAATCGTTACGTAAAAATCTAGAATGTCTTTTCATTCTAGATGGCCTCCGTGGCGTGGCGGATGATTGCTCGGCAGAGACGCAAGAGGCGCGGGTTTGATTCCCGCTTCGGAAGAAATGTTTGCATGTTCTGTAAATATTTCTTCCGGGTCTGGGTGTTGTGGTACCATGGTACTCGTAGTTTCTGATACCCACGACACAGGGAATCCAAGTGTGGGCTCAGGACTATGTATGTGACTGTTGGGTGTCATTTATTTATTTGTTTGATAAAAAATACAATAAACCTTTTTCGACAAAATTTTTGTTTCCTCTGCTGAGCAATAAAAAGCTTTTCTTCCAATGTTTGCGCTCCAAGGCCAAAGTTTGCTACTTTAAAGAATAGAATAGAAGATAAAAGTATTTATTGTGTTACCAAACACATACAAACACACAAAGGCACACAGGTACTTGGAAACTATAAAACCGGTCAAGTGCGAGTCGAATTCGCATACGAAGGATTCCGTACATTAAAAAATGTTTTGTATGAGACCCCTTTTATTTTATTTTATTTTTATTATGTGTTGTTTTAGCGGAAATAAAAGTACACACTGTCAAAATTTCAACTCACCTATTACGGTCCATGAGATACGGTTATTATTATTTATTTACTATTATTATATATTTGCAATGGAAATCTTCATCATCATCAATTCTAGTAAAAGAGAATGCTACGACACGCTACGCCGTAGAGATTGCTACGGACTGCTACGGCGTTCCCTCTACGATTCACTCAACGTCTTACATTGAACGTACCGTGGTTAAGCTGAAAACTTTAAATTGGTTTTAAGCTGTTAAATAAGTTTCTGATGGCGGATGTACATAGTGAGTTGTTAGGAAACGGTGTTAGAAGAGGTTGTAAAATAAAACAGTTTTTTGGTCAATCAATCAATTGGGATGGGTGACCGCAAGTGGTATTACGAGATGAGAGCTTCCGTGCTTCGAAGGGCACATTAAATTGTCGGTCCCGGCTTTGTCGTTAAGCCATGACGGAGGCCTTTAGGCGGCCTAAAAACTCCGTCGCAAGAGATGGCCACTAGCTCATACCCACTTACTTTCTTACTCATATATATGTATAAATTCCATATTTTATTAAATACAGCTTATTTCAGAGATAAATTTCACTTAATAAAAATACGAAAGCTTGTGTGTAGGTTCGATACCGTAATGACTGAATGGATTTTGGTAAAAGTATATCCTACTAGTGTTATAAATGCAAAAGTTTGTGTGTATAGTTGTTTTTTACCGCGTATCCCTATAAATACTTAACCGATTTTGATGAAATTTAGAATGTAAATAAACTTTAAAATAAATATAAAATATGTATTTTTCTAAACAAAATTATCTTAAGTTTGCATTAGAACTTTTAAACGGGTGGTGGGATTTACTTGAATCGTCTGGAAATTTAAAAACAAAATATCTGGACATGTGTTTCGGGGGTTTTCAATAAAAACCTCAAAAAGTTTCAAAAGTGGTATAGGAACTTTTTAATAAAGATATAGATAAAGATATAAACAAATAAATAACACCCAACAGTCACACACATGTCACACATAGTCCAGACCCCACACTAGGATGCCCTGTGTCGTGGTTATCAAAAACTACGAGTACTATGGTACCACAACACCCAGACCCGGAAGAAATATTTACAGATCATGCAAACATTTCTTTCGCTGCGAGAATCGAACCCGCGCCTCTTGCGTCTCTGCCGAGCAATTGCCCGCCACGCCACCGAGGCCGTCTCCGCATATCTATGACGGATTTGGTAAAAATGTACCGTAACACAAAATAGTCAAAAAAACGTACAGCCATTTGGACCCTGTCTCGTGTAGATATAAATCTATTTTCGTTCGCTGTCGAACTCGTGATTAATGTGCTTTAGACCATTAGGCCATAGACAGATAAATGAAACACTCGTTCAAATTATAACCTAAAGCTTTTCTGAAAATGTTAATAGTTTTTAACGTCGTCTATTAGCAGTGAGATTAGGTAAAACTTTGGGGTACCAGTCGTGTCACTTGTTCTTTCGAACCAGTGTGGTGAAGGGATTTAAAGTACGCCTCAAATGCAAAGGCTCTTTTCGTGCATTTGATATGTTTTCGAACTTTTTTACGTTCTACTAAACAAAGTCGGTTCAAATCCGGCCGTGTACCAATAGATTTTTCTATGCGAAAAAAATATGTGCGCTATACAAGTACTCTCAAACTGTGAAAAAAACATTGTGAGGAAACCTGCGGCTTAGTCAGCTCCGCACGTATTGACCGTATCTTTCCTGTGGACAAGGCCGACTAAGCTGAGAGGATGAAATAGGTGCTGGGGTGCTGGGCAAGCCTACTCCATCTTATTTCATCCCGGGTACTATAGCGTCCCGTTAGTGAAGGTAAAAGTTGCCTCCTGACGCTGTATAAATCATCTACTATAGATGGTAAAAGGTCATCATCATCATGTGTTACAAAATCAAATAATGTCAGACCTACTATGCTACCTCAATTCTAACAGACGGATTTTTATTATTTTAAATAAAAAACTAATAGATATGACCAATGACCAAAGGGCTGGCGCTTACCTCGGACAAAGGATAAGTATAGCTATCCAACGAGGTAACGTCGCCAGCCTTTTGGGGACCTTACCTGCGATCGGTGAACTGAGCTCATTTTTATTTCTTATTATTATTATTATGATTATTATACTGATTACCTTAAAGTTTTTAATGTCATTATAGTTTGTCTTTGTAGCTGTGTTCTTAAATAATTAGTAGATGTTATTTTAAATATATACTTGTTTATTTGTATATTGTTGTTGCAGGAGCTAGACACCCGGATAATCATTGGGAGTTTCTCTCAAGAGATGATACCGAAGATATTTTGCGAGGTAAGATTTCAAACCCTCAAAAGAAAAGCATTTTATAAATAACCAGAGGACACTTTATCGTGTTTCTCTATTGTGATGAAGTTGCCTTTTGAATTTGGTTTTTAGAAATTTTTATGTGAATTTTCATTCAAGATATTGAAGATCTTTTGTAATGAACTTGTGATTATTTTCGAGCATATTGTGTTTTGCTGTTGTATTTTTCTTTTTGCAATAAGAATCTTATAATATTAAAAGAAATTATTAACAATGTTGCCAACGTTTGACAGGCAGTTAGTTTACCTGTAAATCCTACTTATATTATAAATGCGAAAGTTTGTGAGGATGTGTGGATGAGTGGATGTGACGATGTTTGTGACTCAATCACGCCTAAACGGTTGAACGGATTTGAATGAAACTTGGAATATACATAGTACACTTGCTGGATTAACATATATGCTATTTTTTATCCAGGTACCACGCAAGCGAAGCCGCGGGTGGCAGCTAGTATTATATTATATACTAGCTTTCGCCCACGGCTTCGCTCATGTGATATCCGGACAAAAAGTAGCCTATATGTTATTCCAGCACAAATACTATGTATATTCCTGGTTTCATTCAAATCCGTTCAGCCGTTACGGTGTGATTGAGGCACAAACATCGTCAAATCCACACATCCTTACATCCTCACAAACTTTCGCATTTATAATATTAGTAGGATAGGATTGCCAGATCAAATCGAACTTTTACAAAATAAAGGCCGCTATCCATCAAATGTTGGATGAGAATAGCTTACTCCCGCGGCTTCGCTCACGTGGTACACCTTATTGCTATTCCAGGTCACCCTCGTCTGTTACGGCTTGTGACACGCATATAATATCACGCCAGTATCCCTTACGGGGTGAGAAAAGCCACAATTAATCATAAGAAAACTTGCACTTCCACTTCTGGTTCAAAGTCCCAAGACTATGGTGACATAGTGACGGGCGATCAGTCCATCGCCCTTATAGATGGTTCATCATGTTGGAGAGGACACTATCCTTTAGTCGACTTTTACGACATGCTCGGAGAGAGAAGCTGGTGGACGCATTCTGTTTTTTCTTTACTACCAGTCAGACAGATAAGTAAATAAATAAATAACGCCCAACAGTCACATACGTAGTCCTGACCCCACACTAGGATTCCCTGTGTCGTGGGTATCAGAAACTATGAGTAGCATGGTACCGCAACACCCAGACCCGGAAGAAATATTTGCAGAACATGCAAACATTTCTTCCGCAGCGGGAATCGAACCCACGCCTCTTGCGTCTCTGCCGAGCAATCGCCCGCCACGCCTCCGAGGCCGTCAAGTTTAATTATGCTATCTATCGATTTCTAGTTTAAGTATTCTATTACTGGTTTAAACTAATTTCAGGCCTTTAAGCTGGGCATGTTCGGAGCGGAGTACGCATGGTTGGTGGCTGGTATGCCGCCCAGGATCCGAGGGCCCGCGCCCTGCACCAGGACGCAGCTGGCGCGGGCTCTGGAGGGACTGGTCACTGTGACAGCGCATAGAGGCATTGTTGGCGATGTCACCTCTTTCTCAGGACTAGTAAGTTTCAGAGGACAAAATAACCAGTCAAGTGCCAGTCGAATTCGCACACGAAGGGTTCCGTACCATCGTACATGTACATAAACATTTCTTGTATGGGGCTCCCTGTTATTTGTATTATTTATTGTTATAGCTTTGTTTTTTTTTTTTTTTTAAACATACCTATATCTGAACTTTGAACTATAATCATGAAATCTGTACTTGACAAGAACAAAGGCCGCCGTAGTTTCCTCCTGGGAGATTGATATTTGAATATATTTCTATAAATACATTTTAATTCTGGGATCCAACTTTGCATTTGATGCCTTTAGATTTCGTGGAATAATCGTTTTAACTAAGGGCGGATTTCACCATTCAAACTCAACGGCGCTTAGCACTAAACTGAGTTCAAGAGTAAAATTGTATGTAAACTGTCAGCAGTGACACCTTTCAATTTAAATTTTAGGTACTCCTTTGATCTATTTTTGAATTATTGCCTATATCTTAGTGCGACTGATATTTCCACATGAGTACGCCTAGAAGGCGCACTTTAGATAAATCCTTTCACCACACTGGTTCGAAAGAACTAGTGACACGGCTGGTAGTAGTCAGTATAACTCAGGAGTAGCACAAGGAATTCTTTTGGGTCCCATTAATTTAAGACAAACAAGAGTAACTCGTTAAGCTTTGAAGTTAGAATTCTCAGCTTGAAGTCTATAAATACAGAATTTTTTTTGGGCAATTCAGAATTTCTTGTGGTGCTGCTGGAAGACACATTCCACGCCTTTGAATAACGAAAACTAAAATAAAAAACCGATCAAGGGCGAGTCGTATTCGCAAGCGATGGGTTCCGCACCATCATAGGTACATATACTTTTTAAATAGGTAGCTTCGATGATCGATCACGAGCGTTAAGTACGACGGTCAAGTGGGATTCGAATTCGCACACGAAGGGTTCCGCACCATCATACATGTACTTTTTAAATAGGTAGCTTCGATGATCGATCACGAACGTTAAAAAAATGTTTCTTGCACGAGGCCTTTATTTTATTATTTGTTGTTATAGCGGCAATAGAAATACACACTCAGTGAAAATTTCAACTTTCTACCTATTACGGTTCATGAGATACAGCCCGCTGACAGACGAACAGACAGACGGACGGACAGCGTAGGCTTAGTAATAGGTTCCCGTTGACACCCTTTAGTTACAGAACCATAAAACGACGAGTATTTTAAGGTAAAATAATATATACTTATCCTTATGTTGAGGAGTATTCACATACATTCGTAGAACATACGTAGTTTGCCTTTGAAAGGGCACTCCAGTCGAAAGTTCTAACCAGATCGAGCACGCCCGAGTGCGAAGCTAACGTCTAAGTTAGTGGTAAGCGTATGGGGCTACGAATCCTTGAGAAGTTACGACCGGCATATAAATGACAGTAATAATCCTTACTTAAGCAGAGAGCACTGGTGGTCTAGTTGGTAGTGACCTCGCCTTTCGATCCTAAAGTCGTGGGCTAAAATCCAGATTTTTCTGTGCGAAAAATTTATGTGCGCTATACCTGTACTCTCAAACGGTGAAGGAAAACATCGTGAGGAAACCCGCGGCTTAGTCAGCACCGCACGTATTGGTCATGTCTTTCCTGTGGACAAGGCTGACTAAGCTGAAAGGATGGAATAGGTGCTGGGCAAGCTTACTGCATCCTAATTCGTCCCGGGTACTACAGTGTCCCGTTTGTGAAGGTAAAAGTTGCCTCCTGACGCTGTATAAATCATCTACTATAGATGGTAAAAGGCCTTATTTTAGTAATCCTTACTTAAGAGTGTGCAGTAGAGGATTTGCTCTTTATAATCGATGTAGAACTCTGTTTTATGTTGATGAAATGGGTTTATTAAAAATTAAATTATAATATTTTTTCTTAAGTTCCTCCAAGTAAAAACACGAAAACACATGTTGAAAAATCTATGTTTTGATGATCTCGGGAACCCTATTACCCTAGTAGATAATAACTATTTCTTTAGTTGTTGAAACCAGTTTTTTTAATCATTTTGTAGATTTCTTGTAATTTACAATTATTTCATTGGGCCTCACTCTCTGTCTTTCTTTTACACACCTGAAATCCGTAGCGCTATCTCTTTCGAAATCGGTGTAGACGCAATGATACTAAATCAGTGGCTGAGAGTCGCGAGGAAGGAAAGGCATCTTAAGTTGTCCGAATAAGGTATTTTTATTATAATAAAGAGGCGTACATTCCCAACAGTGGGTGCATTTGGCCTAAGATGAAGATATAATGATGATAAACATTTATAAATGCAAAAGTGTGTTTCTAAGTTTGTTCCTTTGTCCTTCTTTCGCCATGGCGGCATAACGGCAGCTAACTCCTAAGAAAGGATTAATCTGACTCAGTACGTTCCAATTATGTAGTGCAAATGTGTGAAACTAGAATCGTTTGGGAATTACCTATTTGGAAGTAGCAATCTCAATTCCACTCTACAACCGCGCCACAGAGCTACTACGCAAATCTATGAAACGTCATTCGAGCCCAGTGTCAATGACGCGGTGATGTAGTAGCTCTGTCACGTCACTAACAATAATGACTTGGGGCCGTGAAACATACCCGCTTAAAGTCGTGTCACTAGTTCTTTCGAACCAGTGTGGTGAAAGGATTTAAAGTGCGCCTGCAAGGCTCCATTCATGCACTCGACACAAGTTTTCTCACGATATTTTCCTTCACCGTTTGAGAGTACTGGTATAGCGCACTTAAATTTTTCGATTTGAAAAATCCATTGGTGCGCGACCGGATCTGCACCCACGACCTTAGGATCGGAAGGCGGGGTAGCTACTAACTAGGCCACCAGTGCTCTCTAATAAACAGCGAGTATGTAGTTGTTTGGTGTTTTGCCTGTGAGTAATAGACCATGACGTCACACCACGTGCGCCAAAATGGCAGGCGTTTAAAGCGCCCGTGTCGTTTTCCTAAACATAGTTAATCATAGCCATTGTCCCTCTAATAAAACGAAAAGTATTTAAAAAAGCTAAAGACAAAAATGCCTGGAACTGGAATAATGCTCCAACTACTTTTATAAACATGATAGTAAAGGGATCATTTTCTAAAACTAGCCAAGCGTGGTTTCTTACCTGTATCTTCCACGCTTGGTCGCGTTACGAGGTGTAATTGCAACGTAGATTTAAGACCTGTCCAAATGATCCACTTGATTTTAAAGAATAAAATAATTATGACTTTGACTTTTAAACTTTACAATCTATTTCTTTCAGACGAACGAGATATTCCATCGAGAGATGGAGGCATCCGGCGTGCCAGTAAGCCCCTACGCCCCGCAGACATACGACGCGGTGTGGGCGATAGCGTTAGCGTTAGCGAAGGCCGAGCAGCTGTGGAGGAGCATGGACTTGGCAGAAAACGGGACGCTTCATAAAGGTAAAGTTAACCGGGCTGTTAAAAAGCAAAGAAAAGTCAAACGTTTTAATTTTTTGTTTATTTTTTATTATTTTATCTACATACTTTAATTTCAATTTTTATTATTATTTTTTTGTTTTGTATTCGTTTTCTGTTTTTATTATGTGACTTTTAAATTAATTAGTATAAGTGGTTGTTGTTACCGTTCAAATTGAATAAATAAATTGAATTGAATTGAACAAATTGCATATATTCTGTGTAATTTGCTTTTTTATGACGGTCCGGTTATAAAACGGGCTAGTGAGCCTAATAAAGGTAAAATAATGAGAGATTTTTATTTTTATTTTATTTTTTGATTTTTAAGAAAACTCACAGCTAGGTACAGTAATAAGAATAATTCATGTAATATTTACAAGCACAAAGACATGTATGCTGAAGGCCAATTCAAAGTTTCCAGAGATGATTACTACTTACTTGTATTGAAAGGATTTAAAGTATGCCTCAAAGGCTCCTTTCGTTCTCTTGACATGTGTTTTCGAACTTGCCGGTTTCCTTCACTGTTTGAGAGTACACTGGTACAGCGCACATAATTTTTCGAATAAAAATACTTGGACGACCAGATTTAAACTCACGACTTTAAAATCACTACGGGTCGTTACCACTAGGCCACCAGTGCATGAGAGGTGATGTAGTAGTAGGTACCGAACTTACCGAAAGTCATTCATACAATCTAGCAAAATGTAAACTGTCACGAGGAAACTAAAGTGTCTTACAACCTTCAAAGGAGATATTTCAATTTGGTCTTACTCTGTGTGACAAATACGTATGAGAGCAAGGAATCCAATCGTGAAGTCAAAACTATGTATTCGACTGTTGGTGTATTTCAAACGCTTGTTCGAAATATATTTTATACTACACCTGCTTGGAAAGTCAGTTCATATTTCTTCAATAATAGGGGAGAACATTATGCCAAATCAAATCAATCAAATCAAATCATTTATTTTGCGAAACATGGGTTAAGCAATAGATGATAAAAATAATTATGTAAGTACAACCTTAATCAGCTTTTTATCATGCAAACATAGAATCAAATCAAATGTCATCTGTCATACAAATATTAGGGAGGGAAAAATATATGAAAATCCATTTCTAACGCGCTAAACGGACAGAAAAGTTATATGGAAATTCGTTCAATAATTATTAAAGATTCTTTTTATTTAAAAGATTCTTCTGTCATTCTGTGCTGTGCTTGTATGCTAAATAAATAATCTATCTATCGTCTAACTTGTGTGTATTGTGGGCTTCGGATGCGCCTCTGTAACAAATAAATAAATAAATAACACCCAACAGTCACATACATAGTCCTGACCCCACACTAGGATTCCCTGTGTCGTGGGTATCAGAAACTACGAGTACCATGGTACCACAACACCCAGACCCGGAAGAAATATTTACAGATCATGCAAACGCTTCATCCGCAGCGGGAATCGAACCCGCGCCTCTTGCGTCTCTGCTGAGCAATCGCCCGCCACGCCACTGAGGCCGATTATTAAAGATTCTTTTTTATTTTTGTAATATAAAACACTACCTATGTATCACTCGGAAGAAAGCTAAATTCTTAACTTAGGTTAGATAGGGATGTATGTTGATGTTTTATCTACCTACGTTCTTATTTTTACTATATGTGTTGCATCATTTTTCTTTTATTCTTTCTGTCATTCTGTCTGTGCTGTGTCTTGTGTGCCAAATAAATAATCTATCTATCGTCCAACTTGTGTGTATTGAGGCCTCAGATGCGCCTCGGTAACAAATAATTGGTGACTTTCTCTTCGCGTTGAACAATGTGCTATTTTCAACGATAAATTTATTTCAAGGTGCCCCTCTTTACGGACTCGGCAGCTTCGACTACGACAGAAAAGACATGGCGGAGGAGTTCCTCAATCAGTTCGCCAACCTGAGCTTCTTAGGAGTTTCGGTGAATAAATTTTCTAGTATTTCATTCTAACTGTAAGCAGCCTTCGATAGAAAACTGAATTCATTTTAATTTCTTATAATTAACGCTCTTGAGAGAAATGTTTGAAGAGTTTGTATTTTGGTGTGATGTAATTAAAATTTGCAATGTTATTTTATTATTGTTTTTGTATACTTTGTTGTCACTAGTTCTTAAGAACCAGCGTAGTGAAAATGATTTAAAATGCGCCTCAAAGGCTCCTTTTGTGCACTAAAATTTCTACTGACTCATACACAAACATTTGTATTATATAATATGATAACGCAAGGTTTTCCTATCTATAAGTGATCTATAATTATAGCATGAAAGCCATTATTTGAATTATATTTTTTCGTGTTATTTGATTTGCAAATGGCCTGTTACAGCGTTAAATCGCGAAGAGTGGAAAAAGGGAAGTGAGGCCTTTGCCCTCCAGTGGGACGAAAACGGCTAACTTATAATAATAATAATTTGATTTGCAGGGTCCAGTGTCTTTTAACGGTGCGGACAGGATAGGCACGTCTGCTTTCTATCAAATTCAAGGTAAGTGTGGCGGTATGTTAGACGATTACAAAGGCAAATAAAAAATCTTTTAATACTGAAAGTATACAAAACACTACAATTAATACGCAGATAATTGCAAATTCAATAAATCAGCAAACCAGAAAAAAATAAAAATATTGTTATGTAAAAAAGTGACTTCCAGACTGATGCACTGGGTACAGGATCAACAAGGTACAGAGAGAACTGGAAAAAACATTTATAAACATGTACGATGGTACAGAACCCTTCCTGTGCAAATTCAACTCGAACTTGACCGGTTATTTTATTATCTCGTCATTATTAATTAGTGGCGTTGCGCAATTTAATCGCCAATGCGCCTTATAATTGAGCACTGAAGCAATTAATAATCCCCAACTTGATAAATCGCTCAACAGATAGAGTAATTTAATGAAGGCTCATAGCACACTAAAGCCTTGGCCACATAATATAATGTATACGAGTAGTTCGCCCCGAACTTAAGATCTCTCGCGTGATATCCGAATCCGCTAGTTTTGCATTCGCGATCTGAGGTTTTTTGTACTTAGAGTAAGGAAGGGTATTACCGGTCACTTAAGCCAACTACAATTCAATGAAAAGTTAAAATTTATAAAAAAAACTCTACACCGACATAGCTCAGAGAATTAGCAATTGAAGTGGCAGTGGGCTGGTCATATCTGCCGAAGAACCGACAACCGTTGGGGTAAACGAGTTCTTGAGTGGAGACCGCGACTCGGCAAACGTAGTGTAGGACGCCCTCCGGCTAGGTGGAGTAACGATCTGCGAAAGGCTGCTGGCAGAAACTAGATGCGTCAAACCAAAGATAGGGCGCAATGGCGCTCATTAGGGGAGGCCTATATCCAGCTGTAAACTGCTATAGGCTGATGATCATGATGATGTTGATGATGAAAAAACCTCTATTGAAACGTAAGTTAAAGTATTCTTCTAACATAAACACAACCATTGAGATCATAATTATTCATAATTTGGCAAAAAAAACTCTTTAAAAATAAAATGACTCAAAGTCAAAGTCAAATTTTTTTATTCCTTAAAATCACTGGGATCACTTGGACACGTCTTAAATCTACATTGCATTTACACCTGTTCGTATCGCGACCAAGCGTGGAATTTGACCGGCATTGCCCCACGTGGTGTATATAATTATTGTAAGTATGAAATATCGGAATGCTTCTGCAGACTGTGTACTTTAGATTCCAACTTTTCAAGATCAGATAAGATGAAATAATTAATTGAGTTATAAATTATCTCTTAGGTAGGTCCTGATAAAGCTATGTACAGCGAAGCAATCGCCTACGCTACCAGTGGATAAGGGTTTTGAAACAAAGTTAATTTAGTTTCAAACCGCTAGAATGCTGGAACTAGCTGTTGCCCGCAACTTCGTACGCGTTAGATTACTTATAGTACCCATTTCACCCCATTTTAAGGTTTGTTTTGAAAAATCCTGAAACACGAGTCCATTTATTTTGCATTTATAGTATCCAAACCGAGTTTCAAGCCAATCGTAACGCCCTTTAAAAAGTTCCAATACAAACCTTTTTACCCCTTTTCACCCCTTTAGGGGTTGAATTTCGAAAAATCCGGCCTTAGTGGGTAGTTTTGCTATAAAAGGAAAACTTAAGTTTTCTAGCTTAGGACTTTTCAAAATTCAGTTTTCTAACTTCACTGGTTTTGGCGATGATGAATCAGTCTTTTATAGGTATAAATTGAAATTTGTTTTAATCCCTGGTTTGGGAAATGAATGTTATTAGTGTTTAGTTCCAATATTCTACTAAAGCAATAGAGCGTGATTAATATGACTGAATTCTATGTTCAACTAACGGATGACGGACGGAAGTTTAACAACGTTGTTTTTTTGACAAATAATACGTTTTAAAAACAAAACCGACTTCAATGAAACATAAGTTGAAACTCCTTAGTGCCATCCTATAGAAACTAACAGGTAGACAATGTCAAGATGTCAGTGGTCATCAACAGTCTCAGAACCTCAGAACGAGCTCAGAACAAAGTGGTCATTAATAGTCATGAATAAATAAAAACGACACAACAAGCAAAGCATATCGCACACCTAGATCAAAACTAAGACAAATCAAAATACCACATTTTTCAGTAGAGTAAAAAAACGTTTATTTTCATATTTTATCACTGAAGTTATGGAACGCAAAACATTTTGGTTAATGAATTTTGCTTATAATAATAATAATTAAAAGATTAGAGCTATAAAGTAAACATTGTAACTACAATTAATTGTTTTTGAGTTGTTATACTTTTGGACTGATATTCGTTACACAAAATAAAAAATATTTTGAGTTGAAATAGTTTTGTGTGAATCTTTGGAGTTTGCCTTGTACAAATTGTGTTTAAATGGTTAGAAAAATCACAAAATTAGGTTTATAAAATTTAACTTAAAGAAGTATTACTTTGAACTATGTGATTTGATGGAAAACTTAATGTGAAAAAAAAAAAAGTTCTTGTTATTCAAGTTAAATCGCTTTAATCACAATCATTCAGTCATCGAATTGAAAAATTTAAACTAGGTACAAAGAACACTATTATGGCAATAGAAACTTAAAATCATTTTTGACAAGCAAACACTCAGCTTCCAGATCAATTAGACTACAGTTTTCTATCATTATTAGGTATAGCAATGGTTATAGTATTTTCTATTGTCGGAGATTTTTCTGTAGGTAGACTTGCTGTCTGAATGGCATTCTTTTACATTTATATACTTGCTTTGGTCTTGTTTTGTACTATATTAACAAGAAGTCGGCCTCGTTTGTTCATTTTCCTAAAAAAATTGTGAATTAGATTTTTGCATTCAACTCTGAGATTCAACCATTAAAAGAAAGTCAACTCAAAGAAACTTTCATAAAAAATAATAGGTGCATAGTTTGATTTAAATCGGTATTTTACATGATTGTACACGTAGAACCCCACACGATGTTTAAGTAAAACACGTAAAATCGAAAGTCTTATAATATTAATAAGGCTTATAAATTTTCACCAACAAAAGTAAGACATCACGCAATATGCATTATTGTTCAACAAAACAAAGTCAACTCGAAATAATGAAAAAATATGAACTTACCTCATCAATCAAAACTAGAACAACTAAAAATGACCCAAACGTATTTACTAAGTTGATTCACCAATACTATAACAACTCAAATTATTTTCAAGAAAAATTGCAAATCAATTTAATAAAACCAAGACAACTCAAAATAATCTAGTTTTGTACAAAACTCGCACGCACATACGCGCTAACTTCTCAGGTGCAACTGACAATACACCTGTTTAGGTGGAGAGGGGTGAGCGTCGTTCATTCGCCAAGAAGAAGTTAACGCCATCTATTGAGCCATTTATAAAGCTTTTTATAAACCTGTCTTCGTGGTTAGTTGCGTTTTGTTATAGAATTATCGAATACAAGATTATCTCCGAATTGCGGTTTTTTGAGTTGTCTTAGTTTTGATCTAGGTGTGCGATATAATTTGGCAAGCAAACTTTTGATAAAACTTTGCTTAGGTTTTTTCTCTACTTTATGGAAAAGAAGTAATATCCTTGCTTGCCCTTTTCATTACAAACGTTATAAAATTATTCCTGCTTTATGAGGACTAAAAGCTATAACTTATAAAAGCCCAGGCCTTATTTACTATGACTAAACAAAACGTAAGGCAGGCAAACGCGGTTTGTGAAATCACCGTATTCTAATGACAATTTTGTATTGCAAAAACACGACGAGGTGCTTTACAAATAAGTAATGAGCGACCCTTTATTCGCTATGACCAAACGAAACTTGACAGCTCAAGCATAGCTTTCCTATGACGCGCCTCGTTGCGTTTTTGCAATACAAAATTGTTTGGTTTGGTCATAGCGAATAAGGGGCTTGGTGGTTCGTAATATTAAGATGAGTACTTTTATTCTGCCTTAAGTTTTATATTTCAGTTGAAACTTTACAGAATTCTTATCCTTTAAAGGAGAATTTCACAAGCCTTTATTAATTTCGGTACGTTTTATTGGTGTTTTATATTGCAGAGAGAAAAAGGTTTTATGAGGAAGGGTACCTTAATTTAATTTCCGAAGGGTTCATATTATAAAAGTGTTTGGTCCCTCTCAAACACGATTCTAGTACAAATGATGAGTACCTATTGTGACTAGCTTTCGCTCGCGGCTATGCTGCATAATTCCACTCACCATCATCATCATCATTTCAACCTGGATCACCCACTGCTGAGTGTAGACTCTTCGAATTTGCCAGCCTCCTCTTATCCAGGTTTTGCCTGCGACTTGTTCGATGTTGTCGACCCAATTAGGTTCAATTCATAATTATAAAATCCGAACTTGGTTTCGGCTCCGTAAGTCATAACAGGTAGGACACACTGATTGAACACTTTGGTTTAATAATATTAGTAGGATTAAGTCTACAGGCCTATTCCTCTCACAGGTGGTCGTCCAAAAACAGTGGCACTGTACATCCATGGACGTGAGATGGCGTGCCCGGAGTGCGCGCGCGCGGCCTGGGGGGGCGGAGTGCCGGCCGCGCGCCGCGTGCTCGTGCTCAGGGTGGACTCCGTATGGGCGCCCGCGAGGCTGGCCGTGGCGGCACTAGCAGCAGCGGGAGTAGCCCTGGCCTTGGCTTTCTTGCTGTTCAACTTACATTACAGCAAACGAAGGTACATACATGACGGCCTCGGTGGCGTGGCGGGCGATTGCTCGGCAGAGGCGCAATAGGCGCGGGGTCGATTCCCGCTGCGGAAGAAATGTTTGCATGATCTGTAAATATTTCTTCTGGGTCTGGGTGTTGTGGTACCATGGTACTCGTAGTTTCTGATACCCACGACATGGAATCCTAGTGTGGGGTCAGGACTATGTATGTGACTGTTGGGTGTTATTTATTTATTTATACATACATTTACTAGGAATAGCGAATTCATAAGTACAAGACTCGGCGAGCGGACAAGCTCAAACCCAACAGTTCGCACCCTCGCGAAGTCAGAGAAATTAACGCGCATAATGCCACCGACAGTGTATAACAGTCTTCCTGAATGTGTAACGAAGGCAATAAGCATGACATGTTTTAAAACCAAGCTGAGGCACTGGCTTATTGACAAAAGCTTTTATAGCTACGAGGAGTTCTTGGCCTGTAAAGGTGAAGGCTGCTAATTAGGTTAATTATGTTGATTAGACTGACATTTTTATTTGTTTGTTATTTTATTTTTTTATTTATTTTATAATTGTATAGTTTTTTTTTTGTTTTATATTGACTTTAAGAATTACTTTAATATTATTTCTTGGATTTTTAATTTTGTACTTACTGTATGTAAGAAAGAACTTTGTCTAGTTACTCATGTCATGAACGAAATAAATGATTATTGATTTTTGATTATTACAAATTATCTCGCCCATATCCCTAATAGGGTGACAGAACTACAAGTAATCGTAAGAAAACTTGCATCCACTCCTGATTCAAAGTCCCAAGGTGGATATTGAACCATGGTGATAGGTGATCAGTCCATGTATAAACACAGATGGTCCATCATGTTAGAGGATACTATCCCTTAGTAGACTTTAA
The DNA here is from genome assembly GCA_949320045.1 of Scotopteryx bipunctaria. NCBI lineage: Eukaryota > Metazoa > Arthropoda > Insecta > Lepidoptera > Geometridae > Scotopteryx > Scotopteryx bipunctaria. The sequence goes on along the minus strand of OX439450.1, from coordinate 1,340,053 downwards.
CGACATGCTCGGAGAGAGAAGCAGCTGGACGCATTTTATGCTTTTTATTAACTCCCAGTCCAGCAAATATATCAGTGATGTCGCTATAGTCCATTTCAGCTAGCATCGCATCGGTTCGGTCGTTTCGGCAGGCTAAATAATAGGTGCAAAGAGACAACCGGAAAAAATACTGATGAAGCTGTCACCCAACCGATGCTAGCTGAAATGGACTTTAGTAAAAATCTGCAGCTCGCTCTCCGAACTGAGGGTAACTGAGGATAAGGGGCTTCGCTCACTCGATCAATATGCAACATTCCTTATTTATCGTACAAAGAAAAACCCTTGTGTAAGAAACTTTGGAATAAATTTTAGAGAATCTTATACCTTTTGTATTTACGCACGGATAATTCCCCCGGGACAGCCGCCAAGATTTCCTAAAGCTTCTTCCTAAGCCGATATAAAATCTCCATTATTTCACCGTGGTCTTTGGGGATTTGCTAAATAAAGATATTTCCCGAAGTTCGACCAAATTGAGATCAGACAATTCATTCAGAAAAATGCGGTGAAATAAAATTGGATAAAAAATAAATTAAACTGTTAGGTACATAATAAATCTGTAACGTTTTTTTATAGATGGTTCATACTAAATCTGAAATTTGACCAAAGCGGCCACGGTAAGCCAGGGATTACCTAAACTGACTGACCGAGATGCATCGCGAGGAAACCGCGCGAGGTAAATTCTCGATTAGTCAGTAGGTACGTGCCTCGCCCGCAGTGTGTGCGTTATCACTCAGTCATGTCCTTATTAAAAGAGCATTTGCCTACATAGCGCGGCTCAGTCAGTTAATGGGTGAAGAGACCAGGTTGCAAGTTCATGTCCAGCTTGGGTAGAATTTTTAGTTTTGCACATTTTTTACAGGTCGATAAAGCTGTCATCTCCGCGACTCAACAACATGACTCTGATCGGCTGCGTGCTGGTGTACACTGCTGTCGCGTTACTGGGCGTGGACAACGCCACGCTGCCCTCATACGTCCCCTTTTCAGCCATGTGCACCGTAAGTTGGAGCACACTATGCGTAATGTACAACATCTTGTAGTAAAAGCATTGCAACTACGAAACGCCTATGGATTTGATGATTACTAACTACGGTAGCTTCTTTTATACAACGCTATATTTACGCTACGACAAAGCGCACTTTCCCATAGCGTATTTTGTTCTTAACAAAGCGACTTGTCTTAGTGGAGCGCGTGGTGGCAGTAGAATCCAAATGTTTGACCTATCGCCTCTAGAAATTAAGCCAGCATCCACACAGTTTCTTAGTAAAACACGAAAGGAACCTGTTTGAATCGCAATTTAGTCCTTAGTCCACAGGTGACACGAGATGTCGTAATTGTAGTATGACTACCGTACAATAACTGCTGGACATTGTTATGATCTTCTTCAGTATAGTTCCCAGTGATACAAGCAAGCTCAGATAGTCACTTTACTTCTTGAAGTAAGGGTCCATGAAGTTGTCTACCATGTGTAAATCAAAGCTTGTTCTTTTCAGGGCAGAGTATACATTCTCTCAGCTGGATTCTCACTGGCTTTCGGATCGATGTTCGCGAAAACCTATCGAGTACACAGAATATTTATAAGGTAACTAGCTTCCCCGTGGCTTAGTTCGCGTGAATCTGGATGAATGTAGCCCTCTATGTTATTTCAGGTCAAGACTTATTCCTACTTTTATTCAAATTAATTTAAAGTTACGGTGAATAGTTGCGTACTAACTGACCAAGCTGCCGGACGAGGCTGCCTCGCCCGCAGTTTGCGCCTTTGTCTCCTTACCAAGCGAGCACTTACCTAGCTCGGCAGCCTCGCGACGTTGCTTGGTCAAACATACACACACACACACATCCACATCCTCGCAAATTCCGATTTATGCCCGCGGTTTCGGAGGAGTTTAAGAGTAAATGGATGCTTATTTCAGCAATCGTAGCGGCGTGTGTAAGACCAAGCTACTCCAAGACACGCCTCTTATCTCCCTGGTCTGCGCGCTGCTGGTGATCGACGGACTGATCGTGACGCTGTGGACCATGCTCGACCCCATGGAGCGGCATCTCAAAAACCTTACCATTGAGATCAGTGCCACTGATCGGAGTGTTATTTACCAGCCACAGGTAGGTCATGCAAACCCAAAACCCTTCGTCATTGTAAGGAGGCGTTTGTGACGGTTTTGCATTAAAATTAGTTTGATTGTGCTGTTCGACTGCTAAAATTTATTAATGTTTGCTGATAGGCCACGCACAGCTTTATGCTGCAAATAAGTTCTTCGTATAACATGTATAAAATGAGATCTAAGGGTTTCAAAAATTCACTCTTTGAGCGAGTTAAATCGGATTCCAATTCCGTAAGAACCTACCTACACAGAAACCCAAAGGTACTGAGTCAATGATAGATTATTCCACCCAGAAAACATTCCACATGTTGTTACTTTTGCTTATGAACTCATTATGTCAGACTATGAACGTGGGTTTTCTTATTTTCAGATAGAAGTGTGCAAATCCCAAAACACGACGGGCTGGCTCTGCGCTCTCTACGTCTACAAAGGCCTTCTGCTCATAGTGGGAGTCTACATGGCGTGGGAGACCAGGAACGTGAAGATATCTGCCCTCAACGACTCCAAGTACATCGGAATAAGCGTATACTCAGTCGTTATCACCAGCGCGAGTGTGGTGGTTATAGGAACGATTATCAGTGAAAGAGCTACTCTAGCGTATATTACAATTACAAGTCTGATCCTGATTACCACGACTTCTACGCTGTGCTTGCTATTTTTGCCGAAGATCGTGGCTATTAGGAGTAATAGTGAGTATCTCCATCAACTTAGATAAGTCCACTTCTGCTCTGTTTTGTTTATCCACTCCATCCAAAGGTTGCCTGGAAGAGATCGCTCTTAGCGATAAGGCCGCCCTTTGTACAGTTTTTATTTGATTTTTTTATTTACTTTTCTGTGTTTTTTTTTGTGTGCAATAAATTTATTTATTTATCTATCTATTTATCCACTGGACAAAGGCCTCTCCCAGTACACTTTTAGGAGGAACAATAAAATTTTGTGCTGCCTTCATCCACCGACCACCAGCGCCCTTTACCATGTCAATTAATCTTGTGGGGAACTCGTTCTATACTTCGTTTCCCGATCCATGGCCGCCATTCGAGAAGCCTTAATCCAAATTGGTGTTGTTTGCCGAATTAAATGACCATCTATTCTATTTCAACGGTTATCCGTTCTTCAACGTCAACGTAAGATTTCATTCTTTTTTCATTTTCTATGTCCAGCAATTCATATTATTGTATATGGACTGCTATTTTGGGATAATAACTCAATATGCCCATTTGGCGCCATTTTGGCGCTTACGTAAATTTGCCTTTCCAGTGACGATGTGTCACAAAATCAAATAGGTATGTCAGACATACTATGCTACCTTAATTCTACGCAGTCGGGTTTTATGTTATTTTAAATAAATACTTGTTTGTTATCGTCTATTGTAAGTATGTTGTGCCTTTGTGTGTTTGTGTTTATATTCCATAAAATTCTCTTCCTCTCCAGCAGAAGAAGACCCAGTGATCCAAAGCATGGGTCTACGCTTGGAGTGCAAGACACGTCGGTTCGTGACGGACGAGACGCAAGAACTGCACTTTCGGATAGAGATCCAGAACAAAGTGTACAAGCGAGAGGTGGCTGCGCTGGATAAAGAGATTGGTCGGTTGGAGAGACTGCTGGCTGAACCGCTGGAGACCAGCAGCGGATCTAGTGCATCTATAGCTTTACATCGACGGGTAAGCGTCATAGTACTCGTAGATTCTGATACAAACTTTCCCCTGAGATATTTCCAGGTAGCTTGCTGGCTCAACCACTAGATGAGGTTTTAGTACGTTCATAGCTTATGAACGAGAGAAATGAGATATTTACAGATGCATATTATACATCGACGGGTAAATGTAAACCATCTCCTATGAAACAAACAAAAGTTGACAACCTCTGTGGTGTGGCGGGCGAGTGCTCGGCTGAGACGAAAGACGCGCTGGTTCGATTCCCACTGCGGAAGAAATGTTTGCATGCTCTGCAATATTCTTTTCCGGGTCACCTAGACCAGTTTTAATATTATGAGTATGTATTTACAAAAAAAAGGTATATAAATATTCTATCAGCCATCTGGTTCCCATAGTACAAGCTTTGCTTAATTTGGGGCTAGATGGTGCTGTGTGTTATGTCCTCAAATATTTATTTAATTTGAGTTGTAACGTAAATTTGTTCATCGGTATGTTTAAACTATCAGCATATTATGTAGGTATTTCAAGCAATATTCTTATTTCATTTGATCACGGGCTCCAATAATGATAAGTCCGTGATCCGTATAAAAACGCTTTTAAAGTTTTCAACAATATTGTTTTTTTTTTCAGTATATAATATAACGATATCAATATCAATATCGTGATTTAACCAATATCACCCATCCCAAACTATAAGTACCCAATCGGGACTCGGAAGCATAACTTTACATAAGAACTTCGTTTAAGTAAAGCAACTTAGTTACACAAATGTTTGACGAGTTGGACGGATAAAATATTCATTAACGTTGAAACTTGAGATGGGAGACTGCTGATTTTGTGAATTTTTAAACATCGTAAAATTGTCTTTCTAATAGTTTTAAGATGTCCGGATATTGGCATAAAACTAAGTAAATATTTTTGACCAAACATCATCCCAGCGCTTCAGCAGTAACTCTAAAGCTATAAGCTATAAGCATTAGTTGGTAGCCCGTTGGTTTCACTTTTATATTAAACTTAACTTTATCAGAGGACGAAATAAACCTCTTCGAGGCACACGTTAACCCTTCCGCCACACTGGTATGCGAGAATCAGTGACACGAGCAGTGGCGTGATGTTTTGTAGCGTTGAATAAACATATTCCATTTAATTCAATCAAAATCCTTCTTTCCAGACTGAACTGAACACAGTGGAAGAAGAAGAGGGTCGCGCCAACAATCAGCGCACGCCCAGCATCGGTGGGGGTCTCCCCATGCTGCTGCTGTCTGTTCTACCACCGGTCATACCCCGAGCCAGCTGGCCGTCCGCAGAAGCCTTCCGAGGGCGAAACTCAGTCAGTTTCAGCTCACAGCCCAAACTGAACTACAGAAGATCACAACCAGCCATAGATCTCTACTCCCTCTGCCTCAACAAGAGAGACGAGAACCCAGGTCTTCTCAGTCGGTTGAAAAGCTTCTTCGGGTCAAGACCTTCAAGTCGGAAAGCCTCCACAATGTCCATAGCAGATCCGACAGGGCAATCCATTGCTTCTGCATTGAAAATGCATGTTGGAATGATCGCCGGTCTCGTCCCGGGGCACAGAAAACACTCAATGGTCCTATCCTGCAATACACTGCACGTGCCACATCCAGAGCTGAAGTTGCGACGGGAATCGTACGCCAAAAGCGGGCCGATCATACGAGTGACTGATGACGAACCTACCTGTTCCAGCTACGTATCAGATCGGAGCATATCATCAGGGAATAAGTATATAGCAGAACCAGAGACGAGGGTAAACTTTGTCCTGCCAACGACGCTCCAGAAACCTGTCTCCCATCAAAACTCCTGCGAGAAATTCAAAGGCTCCCCAAGGTTTCCCCACAGGATCTCCCCATCAGCTACAAGCTTAAATACACTGGAGATTAAGAGGAAGACCAGTGCTGACAGCGTGTTCAGCATAACTGGAAGAGTGTTTGACGAGCAGCGGCGGTATAGCCACCAGAACGTCAGCAACCAAGAGCCTAAAAACAAGACTATTCTCGAAACCAGATGGAAGTCCACCGAGGACGCAAGACCCGGACCTTCAAGCGCGAGGGACTGAGGACTTTAAAATCTAACGGTTAAGGTTTGAAATGCCGTGCCAAATTCGTGCCAAGAATTAGGCGAGGGTGTTTGTGAAGCAAATATTTTCTTACTGAAGTATACTTTTGTATATTTGTGCTCAACTGTATCTTCATAACTTAGGGTTTAAGATAACCTTACGTAGTCGATTATGAATACAACTACCCTGCCTCTAACTTATAAAAAACTTAGACGTATAATTATCTAATTAGATAATATGAATTAGAGTAGATGACTCAACGAAGAGCCATCAATATTAAAGTTATTTAACGTACCATATCAATTGCCGGGTACTGTATATTTTCAAAACTATCTTGAATAGATAAAAAAATTGTTTTTATTTAAATGTTTAAGAAACTGAAAGGGATTTAAACACCAAAGCTGTAGCGGTAGATGTCGGCAAGAGCCTGTAAATGTAGATCATTTTCTAAACTAATAACTGCTTACTGATTGACTGAGCTGTCGCGCGAGGCTGCCGCGCGAGGCAATCCTCGCTCAGTCGGGACGTACCTCGCCCGCAATTGGTGCGTTTGCCTCTGGGAAGCATTTCCTGGGAGCAAGAGACTGCTCAGTCATTCAGTAGTACGCAGCTAATAAAGAGTAGGTATATATTATATTAATGGAATATTTAAATAAGACGTACCTAAGTACCTACTTAGAGATTATTCTTGATATCATTTGCGACATAGTCGCTTGATAAAGCAATATTCTAGTCCTTAGATATTAATTATATTTAAAGTTTCAAATTATATCCTTACCTACCTGATTATATTACTTCTAGATAACTCTCAGAACTCGTTTTATTCACTGTGAAAAGCACTCTAATAGACGATTAGATATTACTTTAAAGTTTGTGCTTTAAAGCCTTCTCCCCACTACTACGTTCCACAACTTGACCGTTACCGTCTCATTACAAAATAGTTGCATAGGCAGTAATTTTATTTGTACCTAATCAATTCAGCAGTGAGTTCTGTTGATTATTGTTTTTTTATTCTTATGTAGGTACCTAGGTACCTACCGGTGTTTTTAATGTCATTAAAGACGTAGGTTATAAAAATAATAAAGTCCTATTGCTTGTAGGTAATATTTACTGGTTTGCTTTTTTGAGCAGAGACAATGTTCCGGTTACGGAAAGGGGTAGTGGGCGAAGATCCTAAACTATCTACCTATTTAGATTATACAATATTTCTACCTAATGTAGGTAATCCTAAAGTGTGTTAGACACAAAGGGTGTGTATACTTATTGTGTAAACCGTAAATAATTTGTAAGCAATAACATAGCTATATTTGGTGATTTATTTTTAGAAATGAAATGTATTGTGTAACTTCCTTTAAGGTAGACTTTTGACGCAAGCTTTGGCGCCGCGTTAGTGACGCAAGAGAACTATGGAACAGCATTCTCCGCGTCATTGACACCGCGCGAGAATGAAGCTCTGTCGCGGCGTCATAAGGTGGCGTCACTAATGCGGCGTCACTGTCATGACGTCACTAATGCGACGTCACTATCGCGGCCTCACTAACGCGGCGCCACCGACGCTCGCTCGAAAGTCTAAGTAAGTACCTTTAGTGATCCCAAGGTGTTCAATATTAAAGGGATCTTCAAGAAATGAATACCTTCTAGATTAAATAGAATGATTGTGTGAACTTCTGCAATAAAAATCTTCGAAATACTGTATTTTTTTACTCAAATTAATTTTTATCAAAAAAATTTTTTTAACAGAAATAAACTTATAACTAATACCTATCATTTACAAAATACAAAAGAAACAGTCGGGCTATCTAAAGATCGTTGTAAACGGACCTGATCTGTCTGGTCTAATCACCTGATCCAGCTCTACAGACTGTGGTAGCGTGCCCAAGACGCTGGCCGCATTGCCTCGCCGAATGGCTATATAGATCTGTTATTATTACCCACAACGGAACGGAGAAGGTAAGTGCGTTTGGCCTAAGAGATTGTATGTTTGTTTATTTGTGAGTTTTTCTGTGTAACCATTGTAACCATTGTAACCATTTTCCTCAAAAAGTACAGAAAAAGTTATTAGTGTCATTTCAGGGAAGGTTCTTAGATATGTTTTACGGCCATAGCCCACCAGGGGGCGCTGCAGCAGCTAGCATAGTTTTTTGCACCTCTGAGACTCAGTAACTACTGAACCGATTTCGATGCAGTTTTTGCATTATGGTAGTATAGTTTTAGATAAAGCTCTTAGATATGTTTCACGGCAATAGCCCACCACTCATTTTTTGGTCCTGAGTTATTGATTATTTTTTTAGTTTTCTTTATAAAAAAAATTGTAAAAAATAAAACATATAAATATTTTTACGTTTTATTGTTGTAACATTACACAATGTTTAACAATAACGATGCCGCGATCAAGAGGTTTAATCCCCTAACTAAACTAGAAAATTACTAGCTTCTACCTGCGGTTTCCCTCGTAAGGTGCCCAGATAAAAAATAACTTTTCATGTATGTTTCAAGCTTCACTTAAATCCGTTCAGCCTCTGTTTCGTCTTATGTCACATTGATTGGGACACAAACCCACAAACTTTCGGATTCCACTAATGTTATGGGAAAGTTTGTGAGAATTTTTGAGCCTCAATCACGCTTTAACAGCTGGATTTAACTGAAACTTGGAATATACAAAGAACATTTTCTGGAATAGCTATACTCCGTCCTTAATTCGTCCCGGGCACTACAGCATCCCGTTTGTGAAGGTAAAATTTGCCTCCTGACGCTGTATAAATCGTCTACTATCTATATAGATGGTAAAAGGTAGTTCGAGTTGTTTACGTGGTTGAAGCGAAAAGTTATTTATTTAGAAGTACCGCCATTTTGTCATTTTTGTTACTTGCTACTTTTTTTCTTGTATTCATGTAGATACGATTAGCCCAACAAAACCAAAATACAAAATAATATTAAGATTTCTCTGTAAGTGAATATTGTATTCTTAAGAGAAATAAATTATCTTAAACCAGAAAAGGCCTTTGTTTTTTATTCACCATTCCTAATCTGTATGTTTGCTACCCTCTCTTCAATAATCCTTCTGATATTGGCATTGACACTGGGCAAGTCGCTGTGTTTTCTAACACTGGTCTCAATCTTCTGCACAATGGCGACCTCTCTCGGCCAGGCTACGAAGTTAGTCACGGAGCAGTCTGCGGGTGAACCGATTCGGCCGGTGCGGCCGCATCGGTGGATGTAATCAGCGGTGTACAGCGGGAAATCGTAATTTATTATGTGCTGGACCTGCAAAGAATTATCATAAGAAATATGTAGTTTACTATATGCATATGGGTGGGCAGAGCTACAAGTAGTCATAAGAAAACTTGCAGCCACTCCTGATTCAAAGTCCCCAGATAGATATGGTGAACGATGGTGAGTTTTTTTTTTTTTTTGGACGGAATATAATGCTGTGGGTCTCAGATGACCGCTGGCAGCGTTACCGGGCTTTGGTGAGCGCAGAGGGCGCGAACCCAGAAAAAAGATGGTGGCAGGTGATCAGCCCATCGCCCATATAGATGGTCCATCATGTTGGAGGATACTATCCCTTAGTCGACTTTTACGACATGCTCGAGGAGAGAAGCAGCTGGACGCATTCTATGTTTTTTCTTAACTCCCAGTCCAGCAGTATATCCAGCGGCTGTATCTCATGAGCCGTAATAGGTAGAGTTGAAATTTTCAGAGAGTATGTATTTTTATTGTCGCTATAACAACAAATAATAAGAGGGGCCCCAAGAAACATTTTTTTAACGCTCTTAATCGATCATCAAAGCTATCTATTACAAAAGTACACAGAGTAAAAAGTACATGTATCTAAGATTGTACGGAAACATCTGCTGGACTCACACTTGACCGGTTTTTATTATATTTATTCAAAGGCGTACCTTTGAACATTAAAAATCGGTTTTCATGACTATGTTATTTGTATGACGGCCTCGGTGGCGTGGCGGGCGATTGCTCGGCAGAGACGCAAAAGGCGCGGATTCGATTCCTGCTGCGGAAAAAATGTTTGCATGATCTGTAAATATTTCTTCCGGGTCTGGGTGTTGTGGTACCATGGTACTCGTAGTTTCTGATACCCACGACACAGGGAATCCTAGTGTGGGTCAGGACTATGTATGTGACTGTTTGGTGTTATTATTATTATAATGTATGTAAATATTTCAAACAGAAAAATCCAGCGACTTACTTTAGTTGTATCCAATCCACGAGAAGCAATATCAGTAACCGACAACACATTAACCTTTCCACTCTTAAACATCTCAAACTTGCCAATCTTCAACGGCACTGCCATTTGACCGTTAATGTTAATACACTCAATGTTGTTTTCGTTGAGGAACATGGAGACAAAGTCACAGGTGGCGGTCTGGTTGGAGAATATCATGGCTGGACGCTTTTGGTTCATATCAGTTTGGACAAGCTTCAGGAGTTCTAAGGGCTTCTGCGCTTTGCCCAGCCGGAGGAATCTGTGAAAAAATAACGACATTAACATCATACTAATATTATAAAGAGGAAAGATTTTTTGTTTGTTTGTAACGAATAGGCTCCGAAACTACTGGACCAATTTCAAAAATTCTTTCACCGATAGAAAGCTACATTATCAGGGACCAGTATAGGCTATAATATATTTTCAAAAAAATTAGGGATCCGTAAGAAAATTGCAATATTGTAATCCAAGGTAGAAAACCTAAAATAGTTTTTGGCGTGCGCTGCGAAAACTATTGATTATAGAACAAAATAATGTACTACACGCTTACGAAGTCGCGGGCAACAGCTAGTGTAAAATATATCGACATAGGGATAACCCCTATAATAATACCCAACAGAAATTAAAACCGGTCAAGTGAGAATCGAATTCGTAAACAAAGGGTTCCGTACCATCGTACATGTAAAAAAATGTTTATTGTATGCCACCTATTATAGGCGGCAGTACATTCCTTATTAAAATCAAGCAAAAGTGCTTAATTAATGTCTCTTAATTTTTAATTTTATTTTTATTTTTGTAGAAATCAGTAAATTTTATGTTGGTTGAAAAAGAAATACTTAAAAATACTAACAAAAATTAGAAAAAGTCACTCGACCCATCCCATTACTGACCATAGTTTATTTTATTTTTATTATTTGTTGAACAACTTACAGCCCGCTGATAGACAGTCAGACGTATGGACAGTGGAGGCTTATTAGTATCATAATATTATTAAATAAATAAATATTTGTGGACATTTCGCACAGGGCCATCTAGCCCCAAACTATGCAAATCTTGTACTATGAACACCAGATGGCTGATAGAATAGTTACATACTTTTTTTTTGTAAATACATACTTATAATACTACAACACCCAGACCAGGAAGAAATATTTACAGAACATACAAATATTTATCCCGCAGCGGGAATCGAACCCGCACCTCTCGTGTCTCAGCTGAGCACTCGCCCGCCACGCCACCGAGGTTGGCAATAAATAAAAGGAAATAAATGTTTTTTATCGTTTTTTAACTTTTTTATGAAATATTTGCAGAACATGCAAACATTTCTCCCACAGCGGAATCGAACCTGCACCTGCTTTTGCTCTAGCTGCCAGGCACGCCAGCCACACCACCGAGGTTGTCAATTACTTACTTTTGTGGCACATGAGGCAGAAGCCTATGGATGTTCGATGTGGTGACAGTTTTCAAGGATTCAGGGTGGACAAATGAACTGACAGCATCAGGCAGCTCATGAGGCATTGTCGCACTGACAAAGGTAACTTGACAACCTTTAGGAGGCACCGTGATGTTCACTTTGTAATGGATCTAGAATTGAAAATGCCTGTTATGGTATAACTTCTTTGTTGGACTGGAAGTAAAGAAAAAACTCTAGGTATTCTTTTATTGAAATTGAATATTAGCTGTTTAGTTTGTTTTCATTGTTATTGATAATCAAAGCTACCTATTCAAAAAGTACATGTGCAATGGCATGGAACCCCTGAGGTGCCAATTCCACTCTCACTTGACTGGTTTTATTTTTGTTAATTCTATATTTTTTAATAAACATTGTGTTGTTTGATGACGCAGTCTATTCCATCATGTCTTCTATTGTACAATCTATACATCAACTCCGATTATTTTTTGCCTCATAGAACATATAGGAAACAGGTGTGATTTAATGTATGTACTAGCTGCCGCCCGCGGCTTCGCTCGCGTGGTATTCGGATAAAAAATAGCCTATATGTTAATCTAATACAATATTCCAAGTTTCATTCAAATCCGTTCAGCCATTTAGGCGTGATTGAGGCACAAACGTGGTCACATCCTCACAAACTTTCGCATATAAAACACTTGTAGGATGGCAGTGTTTTAGCTATGCAAACATCAGACTATCACACTTACAGAAAACTTCTTCAGCAAATGTGATAACTTGTCACTAAAGCTGTCATCGAGCAGTGTATCAGCCTCGTCCAACACCACGTGGTACACATTATGTATCTTGTATATTCCCGTTGTGACCAGCTTGCTGTACGCTCCGAGTGTGGTTATAAGCATGTCGCAGTATTCAATAGGAGGGTTAAGCATCTTCTGCTTAGTTCGTCCGCCGATGAGCGTGTTGACACTCAAGTTGAGACTTTGAGCGATGTTCTGAGCCACCTCTCCGATTTGCGAAGCTGAAATTTGAAAATATGAATGACTTAAACATATAATAAAAATAAATAAAATAAAAATAAAGTATAATTTATTGTTTTGAGTTTCCTCCAGTATCAACTAATTTATCTTTCCTAGATTAAATCATACTAGTTTATACTTTTATGTCATGAGTCCGGAGGTTTATTAAAGACTTCGTGATTCTATTACGAGGAACCAAAATCCAAATATCTTAAAAACTAATTAAAGAGCTGGCTTATCAAGCGGACTTTCTATCTACACTAATATTATAAAGAGGAAAACTTTGTTTGTATGTTTGTTTGTTTGTACTGAATAGGCTCAAAAACTACTGCACCGATTTTAAAAATTCTTTCACCATTCGAAAGCTACATTATCCACGAGTAACATAGGCTATATTTTATTTTGGAAAAAAATAGGGTTCCGTAAGATATTTGGGTTTTTCGGACACAAGGTGTAAAAAATCAACCAGAAAAGTTACTTATTTTGCGTACGCTGCCTAAACTATAAAAGATAGAACCATAAAATGTTCTAATTAATTGTAGATCTTATAAATATCTACAAAAAAGTCCGCGACACACTATACCCATCTATGTCGAGTGAGGCACAGCAACCATTTTTTTATTTAAAAATCTTGAATTTTTTTTGGACTACATTTAAACGCGTTTATTTTACTCATGCTATTAATCCTTATCAAAATAAATGATTTCATCACTAAGAACAGTTTATGGAGATAATATTTGGTCTTTGAATGATTAAAATTGGACGTTTGGTTTTGAAGTTATGGCGAAACGGTAATGAATAATGAGGATAGTAGGTACCTACGTGTGCTGGAATGGGACATAGGGTACTTTTTATCTGGGTACCGCGTGAGCGAAGCCGCGGGCGGCTGCTAGTACATAATAATGATGAGACATTGGCAGTGATATACTACCGAAGTTAGTAAAGCCATTTTGTTAATTATTAATTTATGTAATTGTTATGTTTTTGTTTTTTTTTTTAATAGACTTTTAACCTAATATTATCAATAAATGGCTATTATGACTATTATTTTTTATTCTTCATTGCACAACATAACAAGTCATTGCATAAACTAGCCAACCAATGAGGCATTTGACGGCCTTGGTGGTGTGGCGGGCGATTGCTCAGCAGAGACGCAAGAGGAGTGGGTTCGATTCCTGCTGCGGAAAAAATGTTTTCACGTTCTGTAAATATTTCTTCTGGGTCTGCTAGTTGTGGTACCATGGTACTCATAGTTTCTGATACCCGCGACACAGGGAATCCTAGTGTGGGGTCAGGACTATGTATGTGACTGTTGGGTGTTATTTGTTTGTTTATATGTACTTTACTAAAAAAATTATTTATATGTACTTACCTAACTCTCTACTCGGCGTTATAACAACAGCCAAAGGACTATTGAATTCCTCTTGAACACTGGACTTCCATTCCAGTAGATGCTGGAAAATAGGCAGCAAATACGCCAGGGTCTTCCCGCAGCCCGTCTCCGCGGTCACCACAGTGTTGTTACCCGTCAGGATAGACGGAATCGCTTTTGCTTGAATAGCTGTCGGGAGTTTCAAACCTTGCTCCGTCATAACCTCAATCAACTGAGGACACAAGCCGATTTCCTCGAAACTCTTCCTATAAACGGGCTCTTCCACCTTTTTATTCGCATTTCCATACACTATAAAGTAATCATTCTTCGATTTGCTGTGTAACCAACCCTGAGAGGCCAGTTTTATCCCCTCAAACTTACTGTAGCTTTGACCCTCATAGTGGTTGAATTCTGAACGCTTGCAGGATATTATTGGAAGCTTATTTTTGGCCTGCTTCACGCTATAGTACCGGCAGTACGATGTGTTTATTATTTGGCGGAGTTTAGACATTTTCAGTTACAGGTCTTTTTACAACATGTTTGTTTCACACATTTGTAAAAACTTGTTTTGCCAAGGCCCTGTCTTGTGGTGATGGATGACATTGACATTTAAAATCACATGGGCATGACATATAATACTGACGTTGTTGACAACATACCTTGTTCCGTTTCTAGTTCACATCTATTTCCTTTTTCTTTCAACCGTCATTTATTATACTATGTAGATAGAAATAAAATCCGGTCGTTTACCAACAGATTTTTCTTTTTGAAATATTATGTACAAGCTTCGCGACTGGTGGGCCTTAAGATGAACATGTCCAAAACCAAGGTGATGACCAACCTAAGGGGTCCTAAACCTAACATAATTGTAGGTAACTGCCAAATAGAGGCTGTGGACGACTACCTGTACCTTGGACATTGTTTATCTTTTGGCCCATTCTCTCAGTTGAAAGAGATTTCCCGACGCACACAGTTAGGATGGGCTGCCTTCAGTAAGCTGGAGGACATCTTCAAATCCAAAATACCCCAATGCCTGAAGACCAAGGTATACAACCAATGTGTCCTGCCCATACTCACCTATGGTTCCGAGACATGGCCACTCACAAAGGAATACATGCACAAGATAAGAGTAGCACAACGGGCAATGGAGCGCGCCATGCTCGGAATCTCACTCCTAGATCACATACCCAACGTTGAAATTCGACGTCGTACAAAGGTCGTGGACGTGGGTATGCGGATCGCGAGACTGAAGTGGAGATGGGCAGGACACTTGGCTAGAAGGGACGACGGAAGATGGACGAAGGCGATCACTGAATGGTGGCCCCGAGACGCTCAACGGCCAAGAGGCAGACCACCCGCCCGATGGTCGAATGACATCGTGAACATAGCCGGGAATCATTGGATGAGATTCGCGAGGGATCGGAAAGAATGGCGTAATAAAGAGGAGGCCTATGCCCAGCAGTGGGCGGAGACGGGCTGAAATGATGATGATGTACAAGGGCTCCACCGGTACTCTCAAACGGTAAAGGAAAACATTGTAGGAAAACCGGCACCATCATAGAACCTAATCTGAGTTCGAAAATGTGTCAAGTGCAAGGGAAGAGCCTATAAGGCGCACTTTAAACCCTTTCACAAGGTTCGAAAAAACAAATGGCATGACTAGTTAGTAGTCGGTACCCTATGTAAATAACTATCTATGAGGTGACGAAAAATACATTTTGCTCAACACTCATTAAACCACGCTAGGAGGTAATCACCTATGTACCAAAGAAAAACCTACCTAGTTGTTTCCTTACCTGGGTAGGAACTTAAGTTTGTCGGTTAGCAATCGGCTGGTAGGTAGGTCTAAGCAGTAGGTACTTAGGTTTGTACCTATGTAGGTACCTATACACTCTTATTTACCTACCCATTTCAAACACGGTTCAGACCTTTCCATAAATAGAATTCGTATTCGTATGATGGATGATAGCGGCACTCTACGAAGTTCTAGGGCCAAAGGTCGTTTCTTTCAATATTTCTAAAGGCACAAAAGTCGAACTACGAGTAGATACAAACTAGGTATACATCATACAATTTATTCTTATAAAACATTTACATAATAAAAAAATAAAATTACTAGGTAGGTACCTATGAATCCAACCTAATAAGGAAGTAAAACCAGTCTAACGTAGATAGGTGTAAAAGGCAAACGTGAAAGGAATACTGTTGTGTTTTTGTGTAGTGTATCTGTATCACTTTACGAAGTAATTTTACATCTTCAGAACCTAGCTATATGTACCTACCAAAGATTTATTATGATAAATATTCTAAAAATAGCGAATCCTAGATAGGTAGGTAGGTACCTACGGAGGGCCGTGAAAGTGGTCTAGTTTTTTTTGACCAAACTTAATGTATAGGGTCAGATCAAATAAAAACTTTTGTTGTTCGCGGCGCATCGTCTTTTCTTTTTATTTGGTCTGAGCTCGGCCTGAGTCTGAGTGTGTAGATAATTAGAGGTAATTAAAATCATAATATAAAATATCATAAATATGTCGAGTAAATCAGTTTTTTTTTTGCACAATACATAATTTTATTGCACATAATTATAAAACAAATGGAAGCCTTCTATTTTTATTGGCATCGCGACTAGGGGCAGAAAATTGCTTTTAATTTTGTAAATTTTTAGAAGATTTTTCAATTTGACTTGTATGATTTCAGGGGGGGTCATGTCCCCTTCGGACCGCGCCTGATAAGAGTTATTATAAGTTGACTACAAAGTCTCTGCTTTCATAAAAACCAAAGTAGGTAGTAGGTACCTATGAAGTTTGCCGACGCGCACATTTTTTGTATGTACCTACAATGTTTAATTTAATAAAAATAATAAATAAATACGAAGTTAAACAAAAACCAAATAGGTAAGTACCTACCTACCTACCTACTTTTCTATTAGGTACTTGTCGATTTAAAATATTATTTTATTTTGAAAGCAAAACCTACCTAAGTAAGACCTTGAGTTATCTGGTCTACCTATCATAAAATATTCACTAAAAAACAAATTTTAATAATACTAAACTTATACCGTATCTGGGTATAATTTATGTGCCTACCTAGTCATTATAATGTATCTAATTTAAGTGTTTTTGTAAATACCTATAACCATTTCGAACAAGAAAATTGTGTCGTCGCTGTTGATGGTGCAGGGATAGTACCTATAGGTATTTTGGGAAAAGACAGCCCTTCTCTCTCATGTCCACAGAATGATCACTGAAGTCCTGTCCGAGATAGAAGTGAAACTCCTCATCCCGTTGGTTAGGCTCCTCCAGGTAGCGCTGGTGACAACCTCTTCATGGAACCTAGGAGAGGTTCAGGAGTATCCAGCACAGGCCAACGTACACGGTAGGTACCGATGCGTGGCTTCAGAGTTTCAGACTGTACAAGTAAGTACGAAAACATCCTTCGTATAACGCTGCCAAGCACCGCTTTTTTCCGACTTGATTTAAAACTCGATTTACAACGAAACTTGATTTTCAAATGATTTATGTTTTAACTATCGGTGAAAGAAGAGATTATCCCAACAAACATACACAATTAACTTTCTGATAGAGACAACGCTCTACAAATCACTACTAAGGCCTTTTACCATACATAGTAGATGATTTATACAGAGTCAGGCAGGACACAACTTTTACCTTCACTAACGAGACGCTGTAGTGCCCGGGACGAATTTAAGATGGAGTAGGCTTGCTCAACACCTATTCCATCCTCTCAGCTTAGTCGGCCTTGTCCACAGGAAAGACATGGTCAATAAGCTGACTAAGCCGCGGGTTTCCTCACGATGTTTTTCTTCAGCGTTGTGAGAGTACTGGTATAGCGCACATAATAAATGGTTTGAACCCACTATCTTAGGATCGGGATGCGGGGTCACTACCAACTAGACCACCAGTACTCTGGATCTACAAATCAAATACAAAAATAACTAGGTAGTAGTTAGGTACCTAATAGTCTTCGTGTGCAATACACTTAAAAATACATAAGTACTATACGCCATACTACCTTATCCACCATACAAGTGTGTACACTTGTATGTTTTATTATCAAATAATAAAGACGAGCATACCAAATAAGTACCTACGTCACAAAAAATATAACAAAGAGAACAATTTTGCATTACAGATGGCCAAATATTCGACTTCATTGTGATTGGTGCTGGGTCGGCGGGCTGTGTGCTCGCCAACAGACTCACAGAAGTGTCAGGCTGGTCGGTACTGCTCATCGAAGCGGGCGGGGAGCCGCCAGAGGTCACCAAAGTGAGTTTATACTTATTATATTTGTACCCCTTATGGGGGCGAACAAATTAAACAAACATATTGCACCTTCAAATTAGATTGCTCCAATAACAACTCTATACCCTTGCAGAGCCCTGGTTTATCAGCGATACTAACTACGCAGCTCCCAGACTGGGACCACTACACAGAAAACGATGGTTTCTCCAGCCAAGCTCACAAAACAAAGACCATCCACAGCATCCGTGGTAAGATGCTCGGCGGATCCAGTACATCCAACTTCATGTTCTATGTGCGAGGAAACAAAGCTGATTATGACAGCTGGACCACTCAAGGCAACGATGGCTGGAACTGGGGCAACGTTACACATTACTTCAAAAAAAGCGAACGTCTCAATGATAGCAGTATATTAAACAGTCATACTGCAGATCTACATAGTCCCAACGGCTACCTAGGCGTCTCTAGAGCTATGTGGGAAGACGATTCGCAAACAGCCCTATATTTGGAAGCTTTCGAAGAAAACGGCCACAAGTACCATGAGGACACGAATGGATATCACCAAAATGGATATTCACATCCAACGTTCACAATAGAAAACGCATTGAGACAAAGCACAGCACTAGCTTTCCTGAAACCCATCGCAAATCGACCTAATTTGCACCTTTTGAAAAACACCCTCGCTAGGAAGATCATCTTTGATGAAGCCAAAAGAGCCGCAGGCGTTGAAATCAAACTTCCAGGCGGCAAAATTACCAATGTAAAAGCGAGTAAAGAAGTTATTTTATCAGCAGGAGCGCTCAGCAGTCCACAGCTGCTGATGCTGTCCGGAGTAGGACCTAAGGAGCACTTGGAAGAAATGAACATAGAGGTGCTCATCGAGTCGCCAAACGTAGGGCAAAACTTGCAGGACCACATGATCGTTCCTATTCTGCTAACGGGCCGTACAAACATCCTATCAATCATCGACAACGTGGATATTTTCAAGAACTTTGATAAGTTCCCCACGCCTACTCTAATGGGCTTTGTAGCCGTGGATAAGGCGCAATCGTACCCGGACTATCAAGTGACTGCAATGCCGATTTCAACAGCTGGTGTCACTCACATCCTAATGTGTTCCGAGCTTATCAATCTAGAAGATAGAATATGCTCAGCCATGGCCAAACAGAGCATGGAGAAGGAAACACTATTCACACTACTTACCTTCCTACACCCCGAGTCCAGGGGTCAAGTTAGGCTAAAAAGCGCAGCCCCTAACGATCTAGCTTCAGTGTACTTAGGCTACTTCTCAAACCCGAACGATTTGGACAAGTTCGCTTTGTACGTAGAGGACTTCATCAGTGTGGTGAACACGTCAGTGTTGAAGAAGGTAGGCTCGCAAGTGGCGAATGTCAACGTGGAACAATGCAAGGGGCTACAGTTCGGGAGTCACGAGTACTGGAAGTGCTACGTGTTGAACCTGGCAGCGACGATGTACCACCCGTCGGGCACGTGCGCGATGGGTGGGGCGGGGCGGGGCGTGGTGGATGAGCAGCTGCGGGTGCGGGGCGCGGAGGGACTGCGCGTGGTGGACGCTAGCGTGATGCCGACTATCGTCAGCGGGAACACCAACGCACCCACCATCATGATCGCGGAGAAAGCCGCTGATATGATTAAAGTCGACCATGGAATTGAAATGTTAGGTACAATGTGTTTATGAAGAGTGTACAATAATTTACTACTGTGTCTAAATTATATTAACCCCTAATTCACTTCCTGAGTCCCAGGGACTAACATAGAAACTTTGAACCTGCATTATTGATAACGATTTAGCAGCTACTTTCTCCCCGTCTCAGCAGTAGGTACCTTTCTGTACTGACGCGAGGGACGTGATTCTTCGTGATGAATAATTATACTCATTGAGTCCCAGGGACTCATACTAGTGATTTGTGCCATGTTTTTTATTTCACATTCGGATATCCGGTTCTCTAATATTTATCATTATTATTACTTTAAAATTAATTACGTTTAATTTTTTGTTTTAGAATTGAAAATGGTGCAAAAATCTAAATTAATAAATGTCAATGTTGAGAGTGCAGAATTAGTTCTGTAGTTTTACTTTACTTTATATCTTCATGAAGTTAAGCGATAATGTTTTTATGTCTTTAGATTTTTGTTAATTCTGGAATAGTTTACAAAAGATGCTGTGTTTTATGATTGCAGTACTAAAAAAAAATTAATTTTTAAGAGAACCTGATAAGTTTTTTCATTTTGTTGTTGTTCCACTAATTAATAACTAAGCAATTAAGAAGAATAAAAAAGAATTTTTTTATAATATTTAATTTTGTTTTATTTCAATTAAAAACCAATTAAAATATGTGAGTCATTGCACTGACTCATTGCAGGTACTTAATGTTAGTGTGTTTAACCTATATTGAGGGTTAAAAAGTAGATACATGTACTTACGATGGTATGGATCCCTTCGTGTGTGAATTACTCTACTAAAATAATAGCCTAAAATGTAAAACTATTTTAATGGACAGCAAAGATAGCAAACTCCTTGGTAATCACTTTTTTATTTAGACGGTACTTTTTTTACCTGCAATTTACTCTTGGAGCTTGGACTGAGGCTTGGACGAATCTGTTGTGTTATTCTGGCAATCGTGGCAATAGAAAGATACCTAGGTACATAAGTAGGTATCTTGGAAGATATATTTACTGTACCGAGGTAGGTATCTATATATTTTTGACAGATAAGTAGAAAAAACAATATTTGAGCGAGAGAAAAATATACTTCTGGCGGATGTTTGTATTCTGAGAATACAAAAATAAATGTGAAAATATAATAAGCTAACCACCTAGAAGTTAAGATAAATCATCATCATTTCCCTGCCCTTGTCCCACTTTATGTGGGGTCGGCACAACATGTATTTCTCTTCCATTTCCCTCTGTCAGAAGTCATCTCCACGCTCACTCCTTTCTTACTCATGTCATCTTTCACACAGTCCATCCATCTTTTCTTTGGCCTACCTCTACCCACATATCCTTCCACATTCATATCTATCACTCTTCTCGTCACATGACATTCTTCCCTTCTCATGACATGTCCATACCACGCTAACCTATTGCTCCTCAACTTATCCGCCACCGGCGCTACTTTCAGACTTCCTCTTATATACTCATTCCTTACCTTATCCATTCTTGTTACCCCACACATCCATCTCAACATTCGCATCTCTGCTGCATGTACTCGCCTTTCATCCGACCCTTTGGTTGCCCAACATTCAGATCCATACAGTACGACAGGTCTTATGATTGTTTTGTAAATCTTCCCCTTAAGTTTAAGGGGCATTCGGGGATCACACGTTGTTCCTGAGACCTGTCGCCATTTCATCCATCCTGCATTTATTCTATTTTTTACATCTCTGTCAATCTCACCATCATTCTGTACTACTGAACCGAGGTACCGGAAATCGGAACAGACTGGTAGGGATACACCATCTAAGGCAATAGGGGTGAAATTGGATGGACCACCGAAATCACAAAACAGATGCTCTGTTTTCGTTCTACTGATTTTCAGTCCGACACTCTCCAATTTCACCTGCCATTTTTCCAGTCTGCTCTGGACCTCGGTTGCGTCTTCTCCGACAAGGACAATGTCGTCGGCGAACAGCATACACCAGGGTGCCTCCTCCTGTATGTCCGATGTCAATGCATCCATTACCAGGAGGAACAAAAAAGGGCTTAAAGCCGATCCCTGGTGTAAGCCCACAGCCACATTGAACTTGTCAGAGACGCCAGCTTCGGACCGGACATGTGTACTGGCACCGCTGTACATGGCCCGAATCAGCTGCAGGTACTTCCCAGGCATACCTTTCTCTTTCATAGCCCACCACAGAACCTCACGGGGTACCCTATCATATGCCACCACAGAACCTCACGGGGTACCACTAGAAGTTAAGATAAATACCTCACTAGAAGTTAAGATAAATACTAGATTAAATTGAGTAAAGTCTGGGTTTTATAATGGAGCACCTGAAGAAACACCTCTACAAATTGTATCTTACTTATTACTTTCTACCATATATCCTACTAATAAGTATTACAAAAGCGAAAGTTTGTGAGGATGTGACGATGTTTGTGCCTCAATCATGCCGTAACGGCTGAACGGATTTGAATGAAACTTGGAACATAGGTACATAGTATGTGTGCTGTATTAACTATACTACTGAGCGAGTTTCATATTACGAATTGAATTGAAAAAAAATCAAGTACCTATCAACGGAACTTTTTATAGAACGGGCAGTGCGATAGGTACTTACAAAGTAATCTAAAACGTACGAAGTCGCGGGCAACAGCTAGTATGTACCTACTGGAATAAATTAAGTAAACTGGAATAAGTCTGTCTGAACTGGATTAATCACCTGAATAAACCTTGATAAAATGCATATCTGTCCGTCAATAAATGAATATCGATTTGTAGAAGGCAAATCGACGCAAATCCCATTTTAAGATTACCTACTTTTTGTCTGTAGTGTTTAGCAGTTAATAACAAAAAGAGAATAGCATTTAGGTACTTATTAAAAAATACTTAGTGATCAAATTATCACTAAGTATTTTAATTAGTGCCTACTTCTCTGCTGGACTGGGAGTAAAGACATAGATAGGTACCTTACCTACGTCCATCTACTTAATTCTCTCAAAAACACACATTACCAAAAAGCGTTGTAAATGGCGTCGCGATTTCGCGAACGAAGTCGCGGGTACAGCTAGTTACGTAATAAATTTAAATAAATAAGTATCATGACTGTTCCTTGTCAATTATATTCACGAAAATTTTACATAAAAATGTTAGTAAGTTTATGAAAATTAAAGATAATCATATTGTTAATACTAGATAATAAGGATAAACTTGCTGTACCCACGATTAGACTAAATAAAGTTAATAAATAATATAAAGAGCAATGTGCACGCTTCTATTACAAAGTCCCAAACGAGGACAAATTTGTCAGTTATTAAGTTTAAAACTCTAATTAAACGAAAATTGTTTAAAAAGGCTAAGGTACCTACCTACAGTAAAATATCCGATTATATCGAAGATAAAAATGCTTGAGACTGAATGATGCTCAACTCCTTTTATAAACATGATTGTAAAGGGATCATTTTCCAAAAAAATAGCCAAGCGTGGTTTCGTACCTTTATCTTGCACGCTTCGTCGCGTTACGAACAAGGTGTAAATACAACGTAGATATAAGACATGTCCAAATGATCCCCGTAATTTTAAGGAATAAAGAAATTTTGACTTTGACTTTGCAAAAAATGTTGTCGTCTCTTTTTTTTCATAATATACAACGTGTAACATAATGTCCCTATAAGCCCGAAAGGGGTGTATTCAGACCGAGCACTTGAATACATTGACGTGTGCAAAAGTTCAATACATCATATTTGAAATTCCAATACAATTAAAAACAAATTATTTCATGAGAAATTTGTGACAACCCTATGTGTTTGTTTACCATTTGCGTAGGTAACAAACACACGCGCACCCTCCTATCGCGTCGGACCCACACATACGCAGACAATTGAACGCGCGGCAAGTTTCAAAAAGTACCTAGGTGTAATCACCAAAGTTTTCGTAAGAATTTGCAATTTTTTTAATTCTACGTAGAAATTAAAGTCGAAAATTAAAATCACGATATCTTTCACACATAAAAAAACAACTACCTACCTACATCTACCTAGGTAGTTACCTAAGGACCTAGGTACAGGAAAAGTTAAGTTATACCTTTTCTCCCTTCTTCTTGGTTGGCTCGGAACACGGCTAATTGACATGGTAGGTATTAGGTAGGTATGTAGGTACCTAGGTTGGTATTACTGGTACACATTCACATTCACAATCACAAAATTATTTTTGTCATTTTTTATTAGTAAGCTAGGTACTAATGGGGTACCTACTAGGTAGGGTGATAGGTTAGGTACCTATCATCATACCTACCTATCACTGAATTTTATCACTGTTGACACACACAGTAGGTACTCGGTATCCATCAAAGGGAAGTAGGTACAACACACCACCGAATTCCCGGTCTTCCCTCACTGGTGCGCCGGTGGAAAGATCCCGTCGAGAGAAGACGGTTCACCAATCCCAGAAAATAGCCCGTAAGATGGCAATGGCCGCCCTGGATAACGCTCTCTGTAGAGCTGACGCGCCGCTACTAAGCTATTAATTATTTGGTGCTGCTCCAACACACACACACAACACCATATCATAATACTCACCGTTTGAGTACAAAGCCGACATCGTATCGTTAATTAGTTACGCGAACCGAGAGATTGCTTGTTGCAGTTGTTGCAAGGAACGAATGCTAATTGCGACTGATAAAAACCGATCTGTTTTGCGACCAAAAGTAGGTACCTATTGCCGAAAGCCGAATTTTTAGGGTTCCTTGTCTAGGTAACCCACTAAATACCGATTGGGAAAAAAAGGAAAAAAACTTCACCATACATCTACTACTACTACTACTACTACTACTACTGTCGTCGTGTCCGTGTCGCTAGCTCTTTTGAACCAGTGTGGTGGAAGGATTAGAGTGCACCTTGAAGGTTCCTTTCGTACACTTTGACACACGTCTATGACATGCCTGGTTTCCTCACGAGGTTTTCCTTCACCGTTTGAGAGCATTGATATTGCACACATAAATTTCGAATCGAAAAATCCATAGATTCGAACTCACGACTTAAGGATGGGAAGGCGGGGTTCATACCAATATGCTACCATGTGCTCCATCCCCATTTGCTACTAGGTACCTACCTACTTACATAATAACCTACCAACAATTACGTAGTTCAATCAAGAAAAGTAAAAAACAAATAAACCTACGGAACCAATTTGATTTTATTAAACAAACGCTTGCGGTGCGGTGTCGGTTGACGGTTGCGGATTTTGAATTTAGCAAAGGCACCGACAGCCAATTAGGGCGAGGTGTCATCCCACTAGTTGTTGTTGTTGTTTCAATGCAACCAATGACAAATAGGCTGTTCACGATGAAAATGAAGATTAGTAAGACAGATAAGTCACAACCTTTGACTTTAGTGCCCAAGTAGGTAGGTACAAAATTGCATTGAAAAATGCTCCAATGAATATTGGAATAATACATCGTTGGAAAAACTAAAGTGGAATAGGGTCACGGCTTTATCCTCAGGCACGGTAGACCTCTTCTCATACTTCTTGTTACCTACTCAAGATGCTTTTAAGGCCCGAGTAGGTAGGTACAAAATTGAGTAGGTATCACGGCTTTATCCTCAGGCACGGTAGACATCCTCTCATACTCCTTGGCACCCACTGAGGATACTTTTAAGGCCCGAGTAGGTAGATACAAAATTGAGTAGGTAAGGTACCTATCTCCTATACTAGGTACTTAACAAAGAGATCTGAAAGGATGTTTACGGTGCCTAGGGATTTTAGTCGTGATGTGACCTTACATTTTAATTACCAATAAATACAAAGGTACCACTAGGCCTTCAAAAAAAATAGAAATTACTTATTAAGCCACCTCGTTATTAGGTAAGTAGGTAGGCATTTTACTAATGGTGTCTGTTCTGTTACCTGTTTCATCTAGAGTTCACACTTAAAGGTCAAAAAACAGCTGTAAATAGGGATGCCTCATGTTGTGTCAAGTTACGTATTGGAGCAAAGTTTAAGAGACATTTCATGAATGAAAACCTTTGAAATTTTAAAAGTCGTTGAACAAACGTTGTTCGCAATGACGTATAGAACACCCCCGTTTCGGGCTTATAGGGACATTATGTTACACGTTGTATAAATAGATATAGAAAGAACGAGACGACAACTAGTATTGGGCACATTTTTTTGAGCAGCACATGGAATATCCATTATTGCACAACCGGATTTGAACCTACGACCTTATGATCAGAAGGCGGGGCCGCTACCACCAGACCATAAGTGCTCTATATCTATCTATAACTGAACTGTATAGATACTATGGGCGTCAAAAATGATTTTAGCGAAATCTAAGATTGTTCACTTTCGATAAAATGCACCTGTTGGCTCGTAGTTAATTAAAATTTAAATGATTTTTTAATATGTAACGCATATTTGAATATAAAGATAAATATCAGTACAGATGTTTCTTCAAATTATTCATTCTATAAAAATGGTTAAAATCGACTCAAAACGAAGCTCGACGTTAATACCTGGTTCAACGTACTAAGGTGAGGAACTTTTTTATTTTTCGTATTAAAATTTAATTTGACTGGTAGGTAGTTGGTGATAGCTAGCTCTGCCTCTGACTTTTGTAGGTTACCCGTTCGATTCCCACCCAGGACTAGGTACATTGTGTGATAAATACTTGCGTGCGGGTGATCAGGTATAAGTTATACTTGATAGTCCCTATAACAGAGGGGACCAACGGGAAATTTAATTATCATTCGTACCCATTGAAGTAGAAGAGGGGACGAGCGACGAAATGAAGACTGGGGACAAGCTGGAATAACCCAACTTTATTTCCAAAAACGAGAAAAGAGAATACGTATAGTAATTATTAAATCTGCTTTCTGGATTGTCATCAAGTAGGTATATACTGCTCTACGCGAGTGAAACCGCTCGGGTCAGCTAGTAGGTACCTACCTAGTAGATTACCTGCAGGCGCTGCTAGACCAGCACTTGTTCATCGCATATAACCACGTCTAAGACCTGACAAAGAATATTAAGAAGGCGTGGTTAACCTTAAAATGCTAACTAATGACCCTCCCGATCCAGCTAATCGAGGAAAAGTAACAGCCAAAAAAGTAACTCGTTAACTTCTTAAATGGCAAGACACCAATGTCCTAAACCTGTTGCAAACGTAGCTCAATCCAACGACATCAGTAAGCTTTACCTTAGCTGATATAATTGTGATGGGTAAAGAACTTTATTCTCAAAAGAAATTTTAAGTACCTACTTAAAAACACTATTTCAAACTAATTATGTTAATAAATTATCGATAACAGCGAGCGTACAAGAACTTAATATACCTACACCTACCTCCTAGTTTTTTTTATTTTATTTTTTTATAAATAACACCCAACAGTCACATACATAGTCCTGACCCCACACTAGGATCCCCTGTGTCGTGGGTATCAGAAACTACGAGTACCATGGTACCACAACACCCAGACCCGGAAGAAATATTTATAGTTTATAGTTTATTTTGTTATTAAGAAGTTATTTTATTGTTTTTTGTACATTCTGGAAGAAACTAGCTTCCACAACACAGGGAATCCTAGTGTGGGGCTAGTAAACAAAAAATGTTTTGTGTACCTACATAGCATTAAGTTTCATCAATAAATTATTTATTATTATTATTATTATTTATTATATTATGGAATGAAGTAGTTTCGTTAAATATAAGAAATTGATTATAAGTGTTAATATTTTTTACAATTCGTGTGACAAGCACGGCGCCCGGGGCGGCGATGAGTTTGAAATGCAGCTAAATACCGGGCCGAATTTAGAATTATGTGTTTATTAAGTTTAGTTTTTAAAATGTTGAGACTTGTTAAAGATTTTAATCTCTTTCGGAAGTTTATTAAATAAAGTCGCACTTTCATTGCATATAGGTAGGTACCTACTGCTTTTACCGTAATTGGTTTGGATTTTAGAGATGCGAATATTTTCGACATTACGAAGTAGGTAGGTACTTTTTTCCTTTTTGTCTGTAGGTATGTTTTAAAAGTTATCTCTGTGTGTTCTGTTTTGAAGCGTGGCGTAGCCTGCTTAGACGTTCTTGATTGATCGTTGAAGTTAAGCAACGTTATAATGTTTTAGAAGTATTAGTATTATCGTGAACGTGTTTACACGCTGCACACAGGGCGCCACGTAGGTATCTAGTATTCTAATCATCCTTCGAAATCTGGGGGTTAAAGTGGAAACATACTATCATGTCGTGGCCCACGACACGGCACATAAATTTGCACATCCACCGCCACGACAAAATGCGCCTCAACACGCCACGATATGATAGTATGTTTCCACTTTAACCCCCAGATTTCGAAGGATGATTAGAATACTAGATACCTACTTTTAAGTAGGTAAGGTACTTTAGTTACATAAATAAGTCTTAAGTTTCATATCTATACCTACTGTAGTTGAAGTCTTAAGTTTTCCTTAGATCAGGGTTTTTTCGTTTCAACAGAATGATTACTCCCGATGCGACGCTTCTGGATTCAGTGCATAAACTGGTCCAATTGTTGCTGGTGACTGCGTCCTCATGGAAACTGCCAGACGGAGGAAATTATCCACCGCAGGCCAGCGTCTACGGTAAGTACCTATAGCAAATCTGGAAATCTACAGACTAACTTAAATTCGTTTACCTACCGCACGCGACGTGGTCCGATACGTGCTTGACCATTTATACCTACATCAAAATTACACCCGTAATAGGTATTAGAAGCGAAACCAGTAGTCATTCATAATCAAATTTTGGCTTCCAGTAGAAGCTTGGTCTTGGCCTATTAGCGATTAGGTATGTAAGTAAACAAGAGACATAGACATAATTTTCACGCCCGTATTACTAACGGGGTTTGCAAAACCGAACCACAAGTACCTAATCATAAGAAAACTTGCAGCCACTCCTAGTCCAAGAGTCCCAAGATGGATATTATGGTGAACCATGGTGACAGGTGATCAGCCCGTCGCCCATATAGATGGACTGTAAACAAGAGTTACTTGGAATATTTATAATGTCCATAAATTTTCACTGGGTCAACCTTAAAACGTCGCGCCGTTATTAGTTGTGTCAAAAAAGGAAGTTTCAATTGCAGATGGACAGAAATACGACTTTATTGTGGTCGGTGGCGGGTCCGCAGGCTGCACGCTCGCTAACCGACTCTCAGAGGTGCCGGACTGGTCGGTACTGCTCGTCGAAGCGGGCGGAGAACCGCCGGCGTTCGCCCATGTAAGTACCGGTCATCATAGTCAATTTATTTTAGGACCTCTCTTTGTATATATGTATGTATGTATATAATAAATGTATATATTTCCTTTACAGAGTCCCGGTTTATCGGCGTTTTTAACTCTGGAGCTGCCAGACTGGAATTACTACACAGAAGACGATGGCTTCTCCAGCCAAGCGCAGAAAACTAAATCGATTCACCTTACCCGCGGCAAGATGCTCGGCGGGTCCAGTTCAACTAACATGATGTTCTATGTGCGAGGAAACAAACATGATTATGATAGTTGGTCCGCGCTAGGAAATGACGGCTGGGACTTCAACAACGTTACACATTACTTCAAAAAAAGTGAACGTCTCACTGACATCGAAATATTAAACGGTCCCACTGCCGATTTACATGGTACCGACGGCTACCTAGGCGTCTCCAAGGGCTTCTGGGAAGACGATTCGCAAATAGCCCTATTCCTCCAAGCCTTCAAAGAAAACGGCTACGAGTACCACGAGGACACGAATGGATATAACCAAATTGGATATTCAATCCCGACGTTCTCGATAGCCGACAAACGGAGACAAAGCACAGGACTAGCTTTCCTGCAACCTATCGCAAGTCGACCTAATTTGCACGTATTGAAAGACACCCTCGCTAGGAAAGTAATTTTTAATGAAGAAAAAAGAGCCATAGGAGTTGAAATTAAACTTTCAGATGGTAAAGTTATTCATGTTAAAGCAGATAAAGAAGTTATTTTGTCAGCAGGAGCGCTCAACAGCCCACAGCTGTTGATGCTGTCCGGAGTAGGGCCTAGGGAGCACTTGGAAGAATTTAACATAGACGTGCTAATAGACTCGCCACACGTAGGGCAAAACTTGGAAGATCACATTATTGTTCCTGTTTTGCTAACTGGTCGAACAAACATATCACAGCCGACTAACGAGGTTTCTTTGCCGAACCTTGATCGATTCCCCGTACCTACCATTATGGGGTTCGCGGCTCTGAACAAGACTCAATCATACCCGGACTATCAAGTCACAGGGTTGGCGGCACCAGCAGGTGGCATTACTGCCGCCTACTTTTGTTCAAGGTTAATGGAAGTCCAAGATGGTGTATGTGGAGCTATGGCAAAAGAAAGCAAGGACAAGGAAACCGTATTAGCAGTAATAACCCTCCTACACCCCGAGTCCAAGGGTCACATAGCACTAAAAAGCGCAAACCCTGACGATCTAGCTTCGATGTACTTAGGCTACTACTCAAACAGGAAAGATTTGGAAAGCATGGCTTTGTATATAGAGGACTGCATCAGTGTGCTGGACACGTCAGTGTTGAAGGAGGCAGGCGCGCAAGTGGCGGATCTCAAAATGGAACAATGCAAGGAGATACAGTTCGGGAGTCGCGAGTACTGGGAGTGCTACGCGAGGAACATGGCGTCGACGATGTGGCACCCGTTGGGCACCTGCGCGATGGGCAAGGTGGTGGACGAGCGGCTGAGGGTGCGGGGCGCGAAGGGAATGCGCGTGGTGGACGCCAGCGTGATGCCGACCAACGTCAGCGGGAACACCAACGCACCCACCATCATGATCGCGGAGAAAGCCGCTGATATGATTAAAGCTGATCATGGAATCGATGTCAGTCTCTAAGTAGATACTTCAGAAATCAGAAATTAAACTGTTTTTTCTTATTGATTTTGCTTTATTTTGGAGTAAATTTGGGAATTGACTGTTTCTTTTTTCAAAATTTATTAAATTACTGCGTAACATAATAAACTCCCAGTGCTGACTGTAATTTAAATAACTAACAAGGACTGTAAAAGACAATCGAAAAAAACAAACATTGGTAAGGTAGGTAACAGGTGTGCTCAGTAACACCTTTGAACACCTGGCCACATTATCGCGATACTGCAAAGCTTCGCATTTTGTGTCCTTGCCTATCCTGTGGCATATCATATGGCTGAACTTGTCACTCTATGCGACAAATGTGGCCTCGGGATAACAGTGAAACGATTTTACGATTCTTCCATCCACCGATTTCATCTTCTACCATTTAAACAATTTATTGGTAAGTCCAATACATAAACCAACCTTTGAGACCAGCTTAGAATTATTTACATTGCTAAAGCTGCACCAATTGTACAGCAGGTGGTCAATTGGTGCATCTGGTCCAACCCCGATTTCATCAAATTGAGTTTCAGCATTTGACTTCCCAAATTAGTCTCTCTTAGGATTGACCAAAAATTCGTTAGTCAAAGGTAGAAATGGGGCTACTGGTTTGGACTTTAATCAAGAGTTTTAGTCAGAGCTGAAGTATGACTTGGCAAACCTAGGAGCACCGGAGCGGAGCTTCGACTTTCCACTATGACATATACAAAAAGCTAAGGCGAGTACAGACAGCAAATCTTTATAGGCAGCAATACTACTAGAAGTTCCCTTTCGAAGCAAGATTAAATGGCATCGCGACAGAGCTACTACGAATAATATGAAACGACATTCGAGAGCAAAGTTAATGACGTTGCATCGTCACGGACGTGACGTCACGGACGCGACGTCACTGACGTACGCTTCGAATGTCTACTTTAATTGTATCAAATATAACTTTGCAAGGTACTTAAGAGTAAAAATATTTGGCGGAACGAGCTCGACGCCTTCGAAAGAGGATGCGAGAAGGCTCAGGAGACCTTTGCATCGAGTGGGACGAAATGGGTTGACAAAAAAATGATAAATTTAACGTTGTCATTTTAGTAGGTAATTTTAATCACACATAATAGAACAATCATTTAAATTACATCTTAAACGCTTAGCTAAACAGTAAACCACGACACTTCAAATTGTACCTACTGTCATTATTTTATTATTGGTAGGTACAGTTCGCGTAAGATAAAAGGCTAGAAGAAGCTTGAATGTGGATATTTTCTCAGAAAAGGATTTGTCTATTGTTTTAGATACCTATACAGGCCATCCCACAGCTATGCCATAAGAGCAAGTACCTTAAGTTCGAATTGTTTTCAAAATTAAAACAAAGTCAACTTTCAGTAAAATTCTCTATCTACTGTATTCAAAGTACTTCCCCTCCATGCGGCATAGCCGTGGAACACCCTGTATATCTATTATTTTTCGCGAAACAAACATTATACCTGAATAAACCAATAGGAAAATTCTTTGTTCGCAACAATATCCAAGTTCAAACGTGGAGCGACATCTTACTAATATAATAAATGCGTTTGTGAGGATGTGAGGATGTCACGATATAATGTTTGTGCCTCAATCACGCCGTAACGGCTGAAAGGATTTGAATGAAACTTGGCATGTACACATTATGTGTGCTGGAATAACATATAGGCTACTTTTCGTCGGGATATCACGCGAGCGAAGCCGCAAGCAAAAGCTAGTACAATCATAATTAAACAATTTGAAT
This sequence comes from Scotopteryx bipunctaria, assembly GCA_949320045.1. Taxonomy (NCBI): domain Eukaryota; kingdom Metazoa; phylum Arthropoda; class Insecta; order Lepidoptera; family Geometridae; genus Scotopteryx; species Scotopteryx bipunctaria. Next base: position 1,307,563 of record OX439450.1, on the reverse strand, counting down.
AAATTGATGGACTTTCAGATTTGAGAATAATAATTTTATTAGTAAATACAATTTTATTTTGTTATACATTATGTATACAAATAATAAAAGAGTATCGAAGTAAATTTACAAACTTTCAGTAAAATTCTTAGCTAAAGCTACGCACGTAGAAGGAGGTCTTAGCGCGGCCTAAGGCCTCTACACTAAAGCGTCCTAACTTACAATCTTAATACATTAGTATTGCGAATATCGGTATACCCGGATAGCGGAACAAAATTTGTCCAAGTTTCGTTTGCATCAAATTTCGACAACGAGAAAAATACTTATGCATGTGACTTTTGAGTGTTTTATAAAAAAAAAACTGTAAGCTTAACGAAACAAATTTTTACAAGTATGTTCCTCATTTATGTCACGACCTCTGTGGCATAGAGGACGAGTGGTTACGGGAGAAATGTTTGTATGTTCTGCAAATATATCTCCTGAGTGTTGCAGTATTATGTATTATAATATATGTATTTACAAAAAAAATGGTATAAAAGTATTCTATCAGCCAACTGGTTCCCATAGTACATGCTTTGCTTAGTTTGGGGCTAGATGGCGCTGTGTGAAAAGCCCACAAAAATTTTTTTTGGTCTAAATTCGTTCATTAATCGAACCGCCAATGGCCCGACAAAAAAAAGCCAAGCAAAAAATTTGTCAGGCAAGCTTTTGTGAAGTTTGCTTCGTTTTTTTTTCAACCGGACGGGCCGATAATGGTACTAAGTAGTGGGTGGAGACCACAAGTACTTGCTTAACTTTACTTGCAACGAAATTTTAAATGAAAAAAATTTATCTCTCTTCCAGAAAGTGAGACGGTTTAATAAAAGTTTAGTGCAAACGAACATAAGACTTACACACAATTGTAACCTTAGCTAAACAACTACAACCTTAACTGCTGCCCTCCTAGTGAAGAACGCAATAACTATGTCAAACATGTTTTGATGCGTGAGTGAGAACAGAATGTTAGGCAGAATGTTAATTTTGTTAGGCAGTTCCGAATATGTATCTGAATATTTTTTTGTCAAAAATGCTAGTTACTGCGTTCTTCACTACGAGGGCAGTTTACTAACGGGGTCAAAAATGTTTTAATAATGGATACTTACGTAAATACATTTATATTTTAAGCTATATTACCATAACAATATTTTACACTTACAAACAAATATTAAAAAAACTTAACAAAAACACATTTTTGACCGAAACTGTACATTACAAGCTTAAACTAGAACTTAACTGTAAGAGTCTCTGCCCACTCCGATTCATAACCGGACTGCCATAAAAATTTTAGTAATTCTTTCACAGGACCTTTTTAGATAGCTCTGGTGGTCTAGTGGTAACGGCCCTGCCTTCCGGTCGTGGATTCAAATCCAGCCGTGTGCCAATGGGTTTACCAGTACCCTCAAACGGTGAAAGAAAACCTCGTGGAAAATACCGGCAAGTCGTAGAACAGTAGAAAGTTCTAATACGAGAGGGGCCTTTGAGGCGCACCTTAAATCCTTTCACCACACTGGCTCGAAAGAACTAGTGACACGACTAGATTGATAATAGGACCTTTTTTGCTTATGACAAGACAGAGTTGGTACGTTATGGATCGTGATAGTGGGTGGAGACCGCTTGTTAGCATAGTTAGTACCTACGCACCATGGATCTTGGCATCTAGGAAACCATTTTACAAATCTATACAATAAAGTTTGTAGGATGTAAGAAGTTCGCATGTTTAATGTTCAATCGTAACAGCTGAACGGATTTGAATAAAACTTGAAAGAGACAACTTCATCATCATCATCGGCGGCCTCGGTGGCGTGGCGGGCGATTGCTCGGCTGAGACGCAAGAGGCGCGGGTTCGATTCCCGCTGCGTAAGAAATGTTTGCATGTTCTGTGAATATTTCTTCCGGGTCTGGGTGTTGTGGTACCATGGTACTCGTAGTTTCTGATACCCACGACACAGGGAATCCTAGTGTGGGGTCAGGACTATGTATGTGACTGCTGGGTGTTATTAGTGTTATTATTATTATCATCATCATCGGCCTACACAAGTCGATGCTGGACGTAGGCCAAAGTTTGTATTTGAGTGTGTTTGGCTTGCTTGTTAAAGGAGTGAGTACTGAGATGACGAGTGACAGGAGGAGATGGAAGGGGAAAACATGTTGTGCCGACCCCACCTGTGGGATAAGGGTAAGAAAATGACGATGATGAATATCCGTAATGGCTGAAAGGGTTTGGATGAAACTTTGAATACAGAGAGTTTATGACTCTGAATAAAACGTTCGGGAAGGTAGCACGAGAGCGGATGTTGAACGGCAAATGTGAGTAGATATGGAACCAGATATAGTGTAGGATAAGTATTTATATATCAATATTTGAGGACATTCCACACAGCGCCATCTAGCCCCAAACTATGCAATGCTTGCACTATGAGAACCAGATGGCTGATTGAATACTTATATACTTTATTTGTAAATACATACTTATAATACATAATATTGCAACACCCAGACCAGGAAGAAATATTTACAGAACATACAAACATTTCTCCAGCAGCGGGAATCGAACCCGCGCCTCTTGCGTCTCAGCCAAGGACTCTCCACCAGGGAGGTGTTCAATGATGATGATTGCATGTTGTGTTTACCTGTAATTGGTTTCGCATGTCTTTTTGTGATATATAAGTACATATTTTATTCATGTGTGTAGACTGTTGGTGAACCTAATACATAAATAAATGATGATGTGTACCAAAGTAGACAAGATCAATCGTGCGTACTTTTTAGTTATCTAAGATATTTTTACAGATCGTAAGTAGTTTTACCAATTCGCTGAACTTACCATGGGCCTCTTGAAGCATGCTCCTGGAAAAATACAAAAAACGTTTATTTTAGTCACTAAATACAAAAGGATATAAATTGATGCCTCAGACCAAATAAAAAGAAAAGACCCCGCGCCGCGAACAACAAAAGTGAAGCCACCTTTTTATCTATGTGTGTGAAGGTTTTAAGGTTGTGTGTTCCAAGTAACCTAAATTCATAGTATAATAATTAAGAAACGATGCTATTTGAAGTACTTACAAGTGAAAAATGATTCCGTGAGACTTTTTATGTGATTTGCTGCTGTTTTTACAAGTTTTCACTACACAGGAAGGCATAATTCTATTTTTAAGACTCGTGACGTACTAAGAGCGATGAGCATGGTTTTAGTGTAGGTGTGTGCGTGAGCGTGTATGTTTACTTGCAGGAGCACGGTTTTGTGTGGCTTCACTTTTGTTGTTCGCGGCGCGGCGTCTTCTCTTTTTATTTGGTCTGAGATTGATGCACACAGAGTAATGCTTCTCTCCCCGAGCGTGTCGTAAAAGTCTACAAAGGAGCATGATCCTCTCCCAACATGATGGACCATCTATATGAGCGACGGGCTTATCGCCATGGTTCACCATATCCATCTTGGGACTTTGAATCAGGAGTGGCTGCAAGTTTTCTTCTGATAACTTGTGGTCCTCCCCACCTCATAATTTACGGGCGTGATAATATGAATGAATGTTATGTAGTATACTAAGGCCTTTTACCATCTATAGTAGATGATTTATACAGCGTCAGGAAGCAGCTTTACCTTCACAGACGGGACGCTGTAGTGCCCGGGACGAATTAAGATGGCTTGCCCAGCACTTATTCCATCCTCTCAGCTTAGTCGGCCTTCACAGGAAAGACATGGTCAATACGTGCGGAGCTGACTAAGCCGCGGGTTTCCTCACAATGTTTTCCTTAAAAGGCCTTAGTTTTTGTGTCTCTGCCTACCCCATTACAGACATGGGCGTGATTATATGTATGTAATTATTGTTGTTGTTACGTTTGAACGTTTTGACGGCGTTTAGACGACGAAAAAAATATATAAGAATCCACTATAGAGCCTTATGATAATTTTTAAGAATTTTTTTTTGCTAATAGTACCATAACGATGACGTCACAGCGTGAAGTCCACAGTTACGTCGCACGGGTTGTATGTAGTACTAGCTGTCGCCCGCGGCTTCGCTCGCGTGGTACCCGAATAAAAAATAGCCTATAATCAGTACATGTACTATGTATATTCCAAGTTTTATTAAAATCCGTTCAGCCGTATAGGCGTGATTGAGGCACAAACATCCAAACATCCAAATTCACAAACTTTCGCATTTATAATATAAGTAAGATTGTTACCTGCACTTGGAGCAGAATATCCGTAAACTGGCGTTGGAAACCCGGCTGTCCATCCGTAGCTCGTCGAGGCTACTCTTGAAGGCACGCTCCAGCCGTGACACGTTCTCTATGAACAGTGGCGAGTTTGCAGCTACGTTCAGCACCCTGGAACACAGAAAAAAAATTGTGGCCATTTCAAACAGCGCCAAACTAAGCAAATAAATAACATCCAACAGTCACATACATAGTTCTGAGCCCACACTAGGATTCCCTGTGTCGTGGGTATCAGAAACTACGAGTACCATGGTACCACAACATCCAGACCCGGAAGAAATATTTACAGATGCAAGCATTTCTTCCGCAGCGGGAATCGAACCCGCGCCTCTTGCGTCTCTGCCGAGCAATCGCCCGCCAAAAAGTCTTACGGAATCACTTTTAACTTGTACGTACTTCAAATAACATCGTTTCTTAATTATTATACTATGAATTTTAGGTTACTTGAAACACAAAACCTCAAAACACACATAGATATAAAGGTGGCTTCACTTTTGTTGTTCGCGGCGCGCCGTCTTTTCTTTTTATTTGGTCTGAGCTCCAAACAAGTTTTGATAGTACCTACTTACCCTTGGATAGTATAAGCGAGAGCGGATATCTGGTTCCCAAATATGGGCAGTTTATTGATGAGCACTTCTATCGAATCGGTGCTGCGCAATTTGTCTTCTACATTGTGTTCCACGCCTAAGGCACTAGCTAGTTTGGCGCTGAAACAAAAATACTTTGCTAATGCTTTGCTAATGCTCAGCGAACAATAATAATAATGAAAGTCAGGTAATAACTATTTCTTTAGTTGTTGAAACCAGTTTTTTTATTTATTTTGCAGTTTTCTTATAATTAACATTCACTCTCATTACATTCTTCATACATGCTCGTCGGTTTAGGGTACTCTTGACCTGGCCCTTTTCTAAAACGTCGCCGATTTGGTCCAGGTACGTGCGCAGAGGTCTTCCCTAATGTTTACTTACGTACAAAATACATTTTAAGCAATACATACCAATAGCTAGAATACACTGTCCAAACGCCCTCAAACGCGTCCACGACAGGCGTGTCTTCCTTCTCCCTCTCGGATTCGTCTTCGCTCCCACTCGCACAGTCCTTCTGTAACTTGTCGACTGTTGACTTAGCAAGTTGCATGTACTCGGGAATGATCTGACATCTCTTCGCCACCTCTAAGCACAACTCCTTGAAGTTACACACCTCGGCTTGGGTAAGGGCGTTTGGGCCTGAAACAAATAAATAAATAACACCCAACAGTGACATAGTCCTGACCCCACACTAGCATTCCCTGTGTCGTGGGTATCAGAAACTACGAGTACCATGATACCACAACACCCAGACCCGGAACAAATAATTGCAGAACATGCAAACATTTCTTCCGCAGCGGGAATCGAACCCGCGCCTCTTGCGTCTCCGCCGAGCAATCGCCCACCACGCCACCGAGGCCGCCAATGAAAATGATACAAATGTATTTATTGTAAACCAGCTGCTGCCCGCGTCTTCCCTCGCGTGGTATACGGATAAAAAGTAGCCTATATGTAATTCCAGCAAACATACTATGTATGTATATTCCAAATTTCATCAAAATCTGTACAGCCGTTTAGGCGTGATTGAGGCACAAACATACATCCAAACATCCTCAGAATCCTCACAAACTTTGGCATTTATAATATTTAAGGCCATGAGAGGCAGAGTGGCCTATCTGCATTTTTTAGTATAGTTACACATATCCAAAATCAGGGCTCCTGTTATTTCTTTGATAATGCAAGTTTTTGTTTTTGTAGTTAGGTCACTCTGACTCTCATGGCCTCATTTATAGTCCTTCCTTATAAAGTAAAGCCTAAGCCTATGTAACTCTCCGCTCTTTAAACTCTATCTCTATGTAAAAAAATAAGTTATTCTGTTACTGCGTAAAAAATAACAAATCAAACAGACATACAAACACACTTTCCAAATTATAATAATATTAGAAGGGAAGTAGAAGGCATTAGCTTCTCGCAACCTTCATTTCACATACACATCTCTTATCTTCGTTTTCAAACACCCCATTCTCTTACCTTCGTTCTCAAACACCCCATTCTCTTACCTTCGTTCTCAAACACCCTATTATCATACCTTCGTTCTCAACCACCCTAACCTTCATTCTCAAACATCCATCTCTTCATTCGTCCTTAAACACCCATCCATTACCTTCATTCTCAAACACTATACACTCTCCAACTCTCTCACCTTTGCTCTCGATAACAGCCAGACTATTTTTAAGGTCCATGATGAGGTACTCTATCCTGGGGAAGACCTCGTTGAAGACTGCGATCCAGTGCTTCAGGAGACAGAGCAGGACGTCCGCGAGGCACCACGGCGGCGGCTTGTAAACTACGCGTAGCCAGAGCGTGTCGTACTTGGCTCGCATTTCGTTCTGGAATTGGAATGAAACTAGTTTCATGCTTTTTCAAATTAATTTCACGTTATGAGATTTTTTTTTATATTTGTGAACATTTCACACAACATCCAAACTAAGCAAAGCTTGTATATGGGAACCAGATGGCTTATAGAATACTTATGTACTTTTTTTTATTTGTAAATACATACTTATAATACATAATACTACCAACACCCAGACCCAAAAGGAATATTTGCAGAACATGCAAACATTTCTTCCGCAGCGGGATCGAACCCGCGCCTCTTGCGTCTCCGCCGAGCAATCGCCCGCCACACCACCGAGGTCATCAAAAATTATTATTTTTGTTATTTATAGTTTTTATACTCGGTTCAGTAATGAAACATAAGTGCACGGGACTAAGCCAAGTACACATCAACATTTCCTACCTAAATAAATTGGGCGAATCCTCACTGACATTGCAGTCTGTCTGCAAGAACTTGCGGTTATTATTATTTTACCTCTAGAATGTTGCTGAGCAGTGTGAATATGTTCCTCTGCAGCCTGGCAGCGAACAGCGGCGTAGATTGGTGCTTGCTCGGACGCAACACCAGAGCACGCAGTTGCTTCGTCTGCACGCCGTTGGTCGCTGCCTTTGTACACAGGTTCTTATCGTTCGATAGTAGAATCTGTCAACATTATAAGAACTAAAGATGTGTCCGCTATAGCAAAACGTAACTGAAAACGGCTGCCAAGCCAATAACTATCGTATCGATATTATCATTGTTAACAACGGTTACCAGCTACCGAGCTACTAAGTATAACAAGACAGCGGACGACAGTGACAACTGACCGATAGCCGGTGCGTGCGGCGAGTTGCGTTAGTTTGTTTCTCAGTTGGCAGTTTGGCGCTGATAGCGAATAACTACAATAATTATGCCTTCTATCTCTTTCTAAGCAAGTTGCAAAGTGCAAAAAAGAGATGGGGCGAATATTTCAAATAGCTAAGTTGGTTAGATAGCATCGATACAGTAGGTAACTAGCTAGTCTGAAAGATTCTTGAGTTATAGCTAGAACACCATGGCACTAATACCGATATTCGACGACGGTTATTAACTCTTAACTACCTACCCCCTATTTTAGTCACGTAACTACCTACCCGCGGTCTGTATGACGTCGGCGATATATCGTTCTCGCAAAAAAAAACTATGGCAGTGAGGTATAATTTGAAATAAAACTTATATTTTAATTAGTTTCTTATATATATTAAAGTATCAAAAACACAAAAAATCAACATTGTTTATTTAATAAATGAAAATCTCTTCTTAGACCTAAGAAAAAACGAAAAAAATCAACATAATCATAAAATGTGATCTATGATAAAAGGAACACGAATTAGGAACTTCTCCTTACTATTTTTTATAAATTCAATAATCAACTTATACATCTACATACTAATTTCAATCAAAAAGTAGTTGCTTTTACAAAATTGCAAGTGATCAACTTTATAGATTTTCGCGGCAGTGAATACACACTATGTTTGCGCACCCTAGGCAAATTGATTGTCTATGTCGAAAACATAAGTATTGGGTCTTGCGTTTTTTCTTGGAGTCACAAAAAGAGCAGGTCTTGCGAGTTTCCAACCTATCTGCACCAGCACCACTTCCTACAGATGCAGGAAGCTGACGAAATCAAAGTTTGATATCTCGCCGAATCGACGTGTTCTTTTCTCGACGCTCCTATGTCGTTCTCCACGTCACTACAGTCTCTATTTGGTAGTTCCACTTCATCTGAAGGGTCTTCCTCCTACCAGCGCTCAATAATTCGGTCATTAGAATCGATTTTGCACTAAAATAATAAAAATAATTGGATAAAAAAAGTAACGCAACTACCTACCCCCGGTCCTTCAGACCGGTGCCAAAAATATTTTACTCACCAAAAGCAAACGCGCGCACGTTTTGATCTCGACAAGCGCACACGCGGTACTGCGGGTAGCGGGGAAAAGGTACATGGACGCTCGAGATGTAAAAATGCGCACACGCAAAGTTATTCACAAAATTATTATCGCTGGTGTCTGTTAGACCGGGGGTAGGTAGTTAAGGGTTAATACCGATATTGAAACCAAATATCGGTTAGATAGCCGTTACCAGAAATTGCCAATAACGCCCATCACTAATAAGAACCTGTAGCCAAGTCACTGGCCTAGCGGTAGCGGCCCCGTCTTCCGATCATAAGAGGGTTCAAAAACGCACGTGAATCAATGGATTTTTCTGTTCGAAAAATGTATGTGCCCTCAAACGAAAACATCGTGTGGAACATGTCGATTAAAAAGTTGTCAAATATACGATAGAAGCATTTAAGGCGCACTTTGAATCCTTTCACCACACTGGTTCGAAAGAACTAGTTCGGAACGTCTGTTAATAGTTTATTACGTCATGTAATAGTCTATCTATGACAACAAAATTGTCAATGCCACCGAGTGTGTAGTTGTTTGGTGTTTTGCCTGAGTGATAGACAATGACGTCACACCACGCGCGCCAAAATGGCAGGCATTTAAAGTGCCCGTGTCCGTTGGCTATTTTTAACATGTTTTATTAAATGCCTTAAATTACTATTTTGGCGATGGTAAACAAATAAAAATATATGCATATTTGGAAATTAGCTTGTGAAAACCTAAGAAACATCTACCCAACTCCCCATTTTTAGACAGAAGTTTTTTTGCCCACTTACCACAGAGTTTCCTCTTTCCGCCTGCTGTAGGCAGCAGTTCAGAATTTCGTCGTCCGGCGACTCGCAAGGGTAGATGTGTGAGTTAGCATCGCGGAGCGGCTGAACTAGAAAAATTTATAAAAATCGATTTCAACCAACCTTTTACCAAATTTTACCAACTTTTGCTGTATCAATTTTTTTCTTCCAATACAATTAAATGATCCTTACTAACTGGGTAGATTATCATCAAAAAAGAAATTTGCCAACTTCACCCATTTCCATGGCCAACGCGCTTAACCAAAAAATGTACTATGCCTAGAGATGGGCGGGTGGGTAAAAATTCGGGAGGGTAAAATAGGAAGGAAAGGGTAAAATAGGTAAAAATTAAAAAATACCCATTTATACCGGGTATTTTTTATTTATACCCGGTAAAAACCCGACCTTTGGGTTTTTACCCATTTATACCCATTTTTACCTTTCCATTTCGAATTAATACCGGGTAAAAATTCAATGCATCTTTTTTTGAGGTACAACTAATTATATATGCTTTTACTTGCTAGTTTTTATTCCTAATTAGCTATAATGATTTGACTGGCCTCACAGCTCACTTGGTAGTAGCTCTTCCTTTGCGCTGAAGGTTGTCCCATCTCTGACTATGCCAAAATTGTTTTCACAAAAAAAGAGCAAATGGTTCCTAAGACTTTTTTCCTGTATCTGCTCTGGTTTCGGATTTTCCAGTTAAAAAAAACACTGTGTATATTTAGAAGATTGGGTACATCTTAATGGTACATGAAAATATCAGATACCTTTATGTATGTTTGTATGTTCGTATGAGCTAGTGGCCAACTCTAGTGACGGAGTTTTTAGGTCGCCTAAAGGCCTCAGTCATGGCTTAACGACTTAAAAGCCGGGACCGACTGTTTAACGTGCCCTCCGAAGCACGGAAGCGCTCAGCTCGTAATGCTACTTGCAGTCACCCATCCCAATTTGCCACCGCGCATATAGAATAGAATAGAATAGTATTACTACATAATACATAATATTGTAAGCTGCTGCAAAACGGACCCTAACTCAGCATTATGCAGTTTGTAAAAACAAACCGCGCTGGTCTTCCGTTAGAGCCGATTCTGGAGAGCGGACATGAAAAATGAAAAAAAACAAACAAACAAAGGTGTACCTACATGTGAAAGTTACAAACATTACTAACATAAAAGAAAAAAAGAAATAATAATATTACAAAGGGACATTACAGAGGGACATTCAAGGGACATACATTTAAAGATAGGGCGCGATGGCGCTCATTAGGGGAGGCCTATGTCCAGCAGTGGACTGCTATAGGCTGATGATGATGATGATGATGATTCAAGGGACATTGTTTCTATATAGCACTTGTATCCAACAAAAGTTGGATATCGTTGCCTTACCTTTGATCCGATTGTCATTCTCGGGCAGCGACTTGTAGAGGTAGTCCATGGCGGGGCGCGCTCGCTTGCAGATCGCGCCTTTACCGTTGTTACTGTCCTTCAGCTTGTCCAACTCGCTGATCACTCGCCACGGCACCAGCAGTGTGGGCTGCTCTATGTACCCTAGAACCACATGTTCATCAATAAACTGTATCTTTGTAACTGTTTAAAACAAAGTTATTATGCTTCTATTATCCTCCCCAGCATGATGGACCATCTATATGATATAGAAAGGTTCTGGCACTGATGGATGCGGGAGCGTCTCTGAGGATCCAAATGGATTCCTTCAAATGTAGGAGTATGTGGCAATGAGCAGGCCGATGTGCTGGCTCGAGAGGCAATATCAAATGGTACCGAAGTCTACATTAGAGCAGAATATTCAGAGATATTTTGTAATTATAAAACACAGATAAAAGTAAAGTGGAAAGAGTACGTTGATATTGCCTCTCGAGAGAAAGGCATCTGGTACCGAACCCTACAAAGTGAGCCACCTCATGTTCCTTGGTTCGCCAATTTTAGTTTAAGTAGGAAGTTAGTTGTACTGGCTCATAGACTTCGGACATATTCCACTTATATACACAATAGTTTCAAATATTTAATGAAGAAGGGTGATACCCCTAATTGTGGGGTTTGTCACATTAAGGAAGATGTGCATCTTTTTCTGGTGGAATGTGTTTGCAGTAGGTCTATGAGAGATAATTTGTGTGTTTCTTTTGGAATAAATGGGCTGGATGTGGGTCTGGTACAGAGCGTGTTAGCTGCACAGACATCTGTTGCAGCTGTCAGGCTGTACCAGACTGCATGTAGGCTGATTGGGGTAGTTATCGTAGCGATCCCTATGGGATCGACATGGTCGCGGTGCGACAAAGGTCTAAAAATAAATAAAGAAAAAAAACATCTATATGGGCGATGGGCTGAACACCTGCAACCATGGTTCACCATATCCATTCTGAGATTTCAATTAGGAGTGCTGCAAGTTTTCTTGTGATTGCTTGTAGCTCTGCCCATCCCATAATATGTATAACAAAGTCCCATGCGAAATGACAAAGGCTTTAATAAAAAATCTTTGTGTAGTAAAATTAAAAATTTGAATAACCCCCGACCCCCGAACAGAACACCACAAATCAATGGGACTTGTGAAGGTTGGGAAGATCCTTTTGTCAATGAGCTGATGATCTTCAAACGTCTCAATAGATCTTCATAAACTATAGCTAAGATCCTTCTCGATCACACTAGCTTTCAAACAGAAAAATCGGTCTATTTGTTTGGGAGCTACGATACCACAGACACGACTTACACAATACAAACTTAAAACACCCCTCTTTTTCATTGGGGGTTAAGAATATCTGATCATCTAGAAGACAAGAAAGCTTGCTCCAACTCGTTTTATAGACATGATTATAAAGGGATCATTTTCCTAAAAAAAAATATCCAAATGTGGTTTCTTACCTCTATAATTAACATAGGTTTAGTTATTAAGGAAAATTACCTTCTATGTGTGAGTTCATGATATTCTTGATGAAGTCCAATTCATGAATGAAAATATTAGTATCCACAACTAAAATGACATTCTCCTTTGCAGTAGTTTTATTTGTATTTACTTCAGACACGTTTCTAGGCTCTGGCATTGGTATTTTCCTGATCTGAAATGGTGTGGTATTATATCTTTGGGCCCCAAAAACGAAGAATTAATTACTAGCTGTACCCGCGCAGTTTCAAAAACAAAAGTATAAATACTACTAATATTATAAATGTGAAAGTTTGTGAGAATGATCATGTCGTAACAGCTGAACGGATTTGAATGAAACTTGGAATATACATAATGTGTGCTGTAATAGCATACAGGCTACTTTTATGCGGGTAACAAGCGAGAAAAGCCGCGGTTGGAAGCTAGTATATAAATAATGCTCAATATTTCACACAGAACCTTTAAGCACCAAGCTGTGTAAAACTAGAACCATAACTTCTTTGTTTTTAATGATCAAGCAGGGTTGGAATCAAACCTACAACCAAGTAAGCTATAAGGCCAATCAAAAACAAAGTTACATTTTTGTCTAAAGGTGCCTGTAAACAGACTATATTTTTGGCAATTTCTTGCTGCAATTGTATAGCCGCCAAGTTGCTGATTATATCGCTCAATACAGTGCAATACTTGCTGTGTAGCCCGGCGATGTTGCCAAGATATTTCAAGTTCTTGCATGTATTTTATGTCTAGCCGGCTAGAATTGCACAGGATTTATCCCGCTTTGAATTTAGTGCAATATCGCCGTATATCGTCTCTGCTCTGACGTATAGGTGCATCTCTTTTCGGTATAGCTTCGGTATCCGCTATTTTGACATTTATTACTGAGATCTAGCCGCAATATAGCTTGGTGTGTACATGCGAAATTCCTCATCAATCCAGTTGCAAAATCTTGCTAGACTACACTCGGCAATTAATTGCACTATGAAATTGCAGCAAGGGTATAATTGCAAATATACTGCGCTATACTGATCAACAAATTGCCGGCAAGATGCAACTTTTCTACATGGTTCACCTTAACAATGTTTTTTAACACTACAGATAATGTAGTTCCTAACTGATTCAAAACTTCACAATTTTTTTCAAACTACCTCTTAACAAGAAACAGGTAATTACATGCTTACTTAACCTCTTTGTAACAATATTGTAGAGTAAATTTTTTTCTTTAGACTAACACAGGGAGTAAAGTCGTGGTCATCCACGGCCGATGATGAGAATTAAAATACCTATTTGATTAAATGTTTACCTCTCTTAAATCCACTTCCATAGATTCCACTTCAGTCACATGGGGTTCTACCACAGAATTAACATGTGTATCCGTTGATTCATTACTCAGCCGCTTCCTTATAGTCTCCATCCTATCTCTAGCTGTCCGAAATGTACTTGGTGCATCAACGGATCGTAATATAACTGGCATATCTGCAAACTTATATGTGCTTGTATTCACAGTCTCAGCTGATTTAAACACATTATAAACACTTGTAGGTGTTTCAGCATTATTTAATGTTGCAGTCTTAAAGATGGCTGGTGTTTCAATTGGAGCTTCCTTTCGGTAAGACAGTTTAGAGTTTATGGCAGAGATAAGCTTTATAGCTTCAGAAAACTGAGGAGGGGTTGCTGGATGTTTCATAAAGGGATATTCTGTTGTCTGGTTGTTAATACCTTCCTCGATATCAGCAAATACGTCTTTTGGCTTCACGGTGTCTCGATCAGGCAGCTGAGCCTTCATAGAGTATATTATTCTGTTAGCAGCAAAGAATTGTGATGGAGAAATAGTAGACTGAGCACTCTCACTTGGAGAATATATGAGTGTTCCTGTTTGAGGTTCCGCAGTGGTTTCTGGTCTTTGAGCTTTCTCTTGGGAAGTAGTTTTGGCTGTCGGAGTGGTGAGGGTATTCCTGGGTGTTTCTTTAGCCTCATCATTTTTAGCATCAGCAGAAAGTTCTGCTCTAAATTGAGAAAGTCTTGCATTGGCTGCATTTTTTGATGGTGTTGCTATCGGGCTTTGCTCCGGACCTCTGCTTGTGTTAGCTGACTCTTTAGTCCTCTTTGCTGGACTGGGAGTAGCCCCAGGGCTCTTCTTCAAAGGACTGCGGGTCTTATCATCAGATGTCAATCGCTTTGGAGTGAAATTAGGTGATTTTTTGATAGATCCTGTACTTGATCTCTTTTTAGCTGGACTTCTTGAGTTGCTTGATCTTTCTGGCGTTCGTTTTTCTGCAAAATGATAAGAATTATCATTTATTCAATAAGGTTTGTTAGACAAGAAAAATTACAACTACAGAGTCTTAAATGTACTTAGATAAGTAATACACAAGAGCCTGTAATCGGTAAGCCTGTGTTTCAGGCTATTTAATGTAAAAAAATAACAAACAATCATATTAAAAAATAAAAAATAATTAATTAATATTTATAGGATCTACATAATTGGTTTAATATAACAAAGCTTAATGAATACTTCTAAAATACTGATTTAGAAACTGATTTAACTAATAAAAAAGGTTAAAATATATAAGCATGGTCACATACCTCTTGACTTTTTACTTGAAGAACTTTGTGTGCTATCATCATTTTTCCTCTTCAGTATCTTTTTTATTTCCTCTTTACTTGGTTTTCCCTTGGGTTTCGTTTCTTCGTTACCCTTCTTACATCTATTTTCTTCAGGTGACTTGATAGCCTTGAACATCCCCAATTCCCAATACCAGGACAATAATATAATCACAATGTAAAAATAAGGTGATGATTATTGGATGTAAATGTAAGCAATTCTATCGAGGTTGTGGGTAGATACTTAGAAACGAAGAACTGGGATTAAAAGATAGGGTAAGCAGTAAAATAAAGTACTCACCTGAGGTTTGGTCCAAGAAGACTCTCCAGTTTTTCTGTTGAAATAGTAGATTCTGCTGGGGATTTTCTTGGATATGCACAGTTCCCAGCCAGCTGGCACATCCGTTTCGTCATTTTTATTAGAATTCATAGGAAAAATACTTTTTCTTTAGGTAGGTATTTAATGCTCAAATCTGAATGAAATTCAAAAACCAAGCAACAAAACATTGATTCAATGTTTTTACTTTTTCATTTTTTTTATTTTTTTATTTATCTTTTCGGACAGGCAATAGTTCTTAGTCTATAATGCTTACCTATCTAGTTTCTTCCAAACCAGCCACAGAGTAATAATAATTTAAACGGAAACCGGCGAAAAAAGGTAATCTTTTACTTGCGTTATTATAAATCTCAGAACAACAAATAAATTAAGAGATTTATGAGCTTCGTATACTATAAAGGTATGGAGAAAAAAGATGAGATGATAAATGGTATCAATATTAAAAATCAAACTAACTAGTAATTCGCCCCGGTACTGAGATCTCTCACGCGATATCCTCTTTTTTTTTCAATCTGGTTAGGGGTTTTGTTGCTTTGCGACCACATCACCCATGCGACGTCCTCAATCCGCAAGATTTTTAGCATTCGCGCCCTAGTAGGTAAGGTAAGTACCTTACCTACTAGGGCGCGAATGGATGGCAAATGCTCCCACATCACCCATGCGACGTCCTCAATCCGCAAGATTTTTAGCATTCGCACCCTAGTAGGTAAGGTAAGTACCTTACCTACTAGGGCGCGAATGGAGCATGAAGCATTTTTGGTAACATTGTCCGTTTACAGAAAAAAAAATTCAACTTTGGATAAAAAAAACTCTTCTACTTACATAGGCCAATATTGATTTCACAAAATAAGAGCAAATGGTTCCGAAGCCTCTTTTCCTGTACTTTCCTGCCACGTCTCTTCTGGTTCTAATTTCCCCATACTTATATTCCCCATATCTAAAAAGAGGGAACATAGGTTACAACGGTTTTCTAAACATAACTTTCTTCGCTATATTTCAAAAACTCTATTATCCAAGAATAAAATAAAACCCATTTTAGGATTTACAAAGAATGCCCTTTCATATAGCACCCCATCATCTTCCTGCCCTTATCCCACTCTATGTGGGGTCGGCACAGCATGATCCTTGCTAAAGAGTTTTGGCTAAGGTGTTTTATGACCGGCCGCCTGCCTGACGTCAACCCTCCTTGGGAATACTTGCTTATTTTATCTCATCATGTTGGAGGATGCTATCCCTTAGTCGACTTCGACGACATGCTCGGGGAGAGAAGCAGCTGGACGTATTCTATGTTTTTTCTTTACTCCCAGTCCAGCAGAGAAGTAATATAATTCATATAGCACCCCATTCGACACATTTTGTTAAACTCTTTTTATGCCCTCTTGGGTGCCAAATATCTGTACAACCGCTTCACCGATTAAGCTCATAATGCTTTCCAGCAAAATTCCATAGCACAACCTATTGACCTTCCAAGTTTCATACAGATTGGATTAACGGTTTGAAAGCAGTTATGCTCCAACAAACATACCCACAATATACAAACATACAACGCCGAGTCACCCATGTTGCCATCTTCACCTTCTTCGCTCGCTCGATCAATGATGTTATTTGAAAACTTACGAGACCAAACTATTATTCTATTTACCTACCTATCTCTGATCAGCATTCTTTAAATCGGCGAGTTTTCAATTTTATTTAAATGAGGAACATAAAAAAAAGTTGCAGAAGGCGTTTTCTCGGAACAACTAAGAATCGGGAACTAAGATCCTATTCGTCCGATTGTACATTTGATTTCCGGTTTATAGTTTGTACTACTACTAATTCACGTCACTAGTTCTTTTGAACCAGCGTGGTGTAAGGATTTAAAGTGCGCTACTTAGTACTTGAGAGGCTCTTTTCGCGAACTTGTCATATGTTTTTGAACTTTTTAGGTTCTACGACATGCTGGCTTCTTCACGATGTTTTTCTTCACCGTTTGAGAGTACTTTAATAAACTGATAAAGCGCACAAAATTTTTCGTATAGTTTAGACTGTACCTTTAAGATACATCAGCCTGTCACCATCTACATTATATTAGGTATAGGATGCTTATGGAATTTTCTTTTACTGTATGTTGTACCTACCTAACTTAGAATCGATTGTAGGCCTACTTATTTTGATTTTTTTAAGTTTCTGTACCCGAAGGATGCCAACGGGACCCTATTTCTAAGCCACCGCTGTCCGTCCGTCCGTCTGTCAGCGGGCTTTATCTCATGAACCCTAATAGGTAGATAGTTAAAATTTTTACAAAGTAGATATTTCTATTGCCGCTCTATACAACGTGTAACATAATGTCCCTATAAGCCCGAAAGGGGTGTATTCAGACCGAGCACTTGAATACATTGACGTGTGCAAAAGTTCAATACATCATATTTGAAATTCCTATACAATTAAAAACAAATTATTTCATGAGAAATTTGTGACAACCCTATGTGTTTGTTTACCATTTGCGTAGGTAACAAACACACGCGCACCCTCCTATCGCGTCGGACCCACACATACGCAGACAATTGAACGCGCGGCAAGTTTCAAAAAGTACCTAGGTGTAATCACCAAAGTTTTCGTAAGAATTTGCAATTTTTTTAATTCTACGTAGAAATTAAAGTCGAAGATTAAAATCACGATATCTTTCACACATAAAAAAACAACTACCTACCTACATCTACCTAGGTAGTTACCTAAGGACCTAGGTACAGGAAAAGTTAAGTTATACCTTTTCTCCCTTCTTCTTGGTTGGCTCGGAACACGGCTAATTGACATGGTAGGTATTAGGTAGGTATGTAGGTACCTAGGTTGGTATTACTGGTACACATTCACATTCACAATCACAAAATTATTTTTGTCATTTTTTATTAGTAAGCTAGGTACTAATGGGGTACCTACTAGGTAGGGTGATAGGTTAGGTACCTATCATCATACCTACCTATCACTGAATTTTATCACTGTTGACACACACAGTAGGTACTCGGTATCCATCAAAGGGAAGTAGGTACAACACACCACCGAATTCCCGGTCTTCCCTCACTGGTGCGCCCCGGTGGAAAGATCCCGTCGAGAGAAGACGGTTCACCAATCCCAGAAAAGAGCCCGTAAGATGGCAATGGCCGCCCTGGATAACGCTCTCTGTAGAGCTGACGCGCCGCTACTAAGCTATTAATTATTTGGTGCTGCTCCAACACACACACACAACACCATAAATCATAATACTCACCGTTTGAGTACAAAGCCGACATCGTATCGTACGTTAATTAGTTACGCGAACCGAGAGATTGCTTGTTGCAGTTGTTGCAAGGAACGAATGCTAATTGCGACTGATAAAAACCGATCTGTTTTGCGACCAAAAGTAGGTACCTATTGCCGAAAGCCGAATTTTTAGGGTTCCTTGTCTGGGGTAACCCACTAAATACCGATTGGGAAAAAAAGGCAAAAAACTTCATCATACATCTACTACTACTACTACTACTACTACTGTCGTCGTGTCCGTGTCGCTAGCACTTTTGAACCAGTGTGGTGGAAGGATTAGAGTGCACCTTGAAGGCTCCTTTCGTACACTTTGACACACGTCTATGACATGCCTGGTTTCCTCACGATGTTTTCCTTCACCGTTTGAGAGCATTGATATTGCACACATAAATTTCGAATCGAAAAATCCATAGATTCGAACTCACGACTTAAGGATGGGAAGGCGGGGTTCATAGCAATATGCTACCATGTGCTCTATCCCCATTTGCTACTAGGTACCTACCTACTTACATAATAACCTACCAACAATTACGTAGTTCAATCAAGAAAAGTAAAAAACAAATAAGCCTACGGAACCAATTTGATTTTATTAAACAAACGCTTGCGGTGCGGTGTCGGTTGACGGTTGCGGATTTTGAATTTAGCAAAGGCACCGACAGCCAATTAGGGCGAGGTGCCATCCCACTTATTGTTGTTGTTGTTCCAATGCAACCAATGACAAATAGGCTGTTCACGATGAAAATGAAGATTAGTAAGACAGATAAGTCACAACCTTTGACTTTAGTGCCCAAGTAGGTAGGTACAAAATTGCATTGAAAAATGCTCCAACGAATATTGGAATAATACATCGTTGGAAAAACTAAAGTGGAATAGGGTCACGGCTTATCCTCAGGCACGGTAGACCTCTTCTCATACTTCTTGTTACCTACTCAAGATGCTTTTAAGGCCCGAGTAGGTAGGTACAAAATTGAGTAGGTATCACGGCTTTATCCTCAGGCACGGTAGACATCCTCTCATACTCCTTGGCACCCACTGAGGATACCTTTAAGGCCCGAGTAGGTAGGTACAAAATTGAGTAGGTAAGGTACCTATCTCCTATACTAGGTACTTAACAAAGAGATCTGAAAGGATGTTTACGGTGCCTAGGGATTTTAGTCGTGATGTGTGTGACCTTACATTTTAATTACCAATAAATACCAAGGTACCAACTAGGCCTTCAAAAAAAAATAGAAATTACTTATTAAGCCACCTCGTTATTAGGTAAGTAGGTAGGCATTTTACTAATGGTGTCTGTTCTGTTACCTGTTTCATCTAGAGTTCACACTTAAAGGTCAAAAAACAGCTGTAAATAGGGATGCCTCATGTTGTGTCAAGTTACGTATTGGAGCAAAGTTTAAGAGACATTTCATGAATGAAAACCTTTGAAATTTTAAAAGTCGTTGAACAAACGTTGTTCGCAATGACGTATAGAATACCCCCGTTTCGGGCTTATAGGGACATTATGTTACACGTTGTATAATAAAAATAAAATAAAATTTAAGGGGACTCCATACAAGAAACATTTTCGTAATTTAACGTAATCGATCATCAAAGTTAAACCACAATTTTTTTTTTTATTTACTTATGTGTTTTTCTTTTTGAAACGATCTAACATTGAATGATTTGTTACACATAGTAATAAAATTAAAAAGTAAGTTGGTCCTATATTCTATCAATAGAAGAAACTTGTTCCATTTTGCATTTTGTGCTTCAACTCGCACTCGCACTACATTTAGTTACTCTGTGTCATACTTGACCAGTTTTTTTTTTTAGTCTCGTGGATATTTGACATTGACAGATTCTTCATGAATAATTGTGACAGTAACAGTTAGTATTTTATGTTCTTAGCAGTCAATATGGTAAAGACAATCAGCTGTTGGTTTTCCGGGTGTCAAATCAAAACAAACCAGCCCAAAAACTAAAATGTCTTCTTGTTGGCATTAACTCTGAAGAAATGGAGAAAATTGCGAAATTTGGTAAAACTATACGAAACAACTGGAAAAAATCTGTAGTAGGAGTTATTGCATTATACTATGCTGGTGTCAAAGGCAAAGAAAAATATGAGTATGTATACCAACCTACCTCATTTTTCTGATGTAATGTGCTTTTCATTTCATCACAAGTTTGTTTTATAATGCTATAATATAACGTTATAGGATAACGTATGCCATACAATTATATTACCTACATAAGTATCTGAGAACGACTATAGATAGATAGAAAATTCTTTATTGCACACAAGAAAACATGTACATAGGAGAACTTAATGCTCATGTGACTATGATATCTTCTTATCTACATTTATTGTTATTTTAATTCAGGATCAACTTACTGATGCGAGCGGCGTGCAAGGAAGCAGCCAAATATGGAGACTCCACATTGCCCACGGAAAGAAACCCTACTCTAGTTACCGTGATTCTGAACCCAGTCGCAAACAAAAGGTCAGCGAAGCAGGACTACGAGAAGTACTGTGAGCCTTTACTGCATTTAGCTGGGTTACAAGTTGATGTTATACAAACAGCTTCAGAGGGCAATGCTAAAGAGATCATAGAGAATTTGAAGGGAACGGAAGCTATTATTGTTGCTGGAGGAGATGGTACTCTGTCGGAAACTGTTACTGGTTAGTAGTTCACCATCCTTCTACATGATTATGTAGCTAAGCTAGAAATTATAAGAGTAAAATATCTATAACATAACGGGAAGGATAAACTTTTAATTATGACATATTAGCTTTCGCCCAATACTTCTCTTGTGTGGTACCCAGGTGAAAAATAGCATTTATGTTAATCCAGCACATGTATTATGTATATTCAAAGTTCCATTCAAATCCATTCAGTTTTTAAGAGCGATTGACGCACAAACATACCAATATCCTCACAAACTTTCACATTTATTACAAAGTAGGACTAGCTTCCACCTGCGGCTTCGCTTGCATGGTACCTCGATAAAAAGTAGCTTATATGTTTTTCCAGCACACATACTATGTATGTTCTAAGTTTCATTCAAATCTGTTCAGCTGTTACGGCCTGATTGAGGCACAAACATCGTCACATCAGCACAAACTTACGCATTTATAATATTAGTAAGATAGGATAGTAGGAGAGATACTCATCACAAAACTTTTAAAATATTTCAGGCCTTCTTAGACGAAATGATGAGGCAAACCGCTTTCCACTAGGCATCCTACCACTAGGCCGTACAAACACCATGGGAAACATCCTATTCCCTGGAGGAAAGGGGGTGGAAAAAGTAAAACAACTCATTGAAGCATCTATGGCTATTGTCAAAGGCAACACTGTATGGAAAGATGCCATGAAAATTGAGCCTGTAGTAGATGAAAATGAAACTCCTTCTCGGCCTATCTATGCTTTAACCTCATTTGAATGGGGGGCGTTCAGAGACACCATGGCAAGAAAGGACAAGTACTGGTTTGTTGGACCCTTACGAGAATATGCTTCATTCGTCTTCAATGGATACAAAGACACATTGACATGGAACTGCAGTGGCACACTCAAGTACACACCACCGTGTGTGGGGTGCAGCAACTGCATCCAAAAGAAGGCAGAAGTTAAAAGAAAGTGGTCATTCTTCATGCCAACAACTCAAGCGGTCCAACAAGATGAAACAAAGATCTTGAACCCAGAATGTGCAACTTCTCAGGAGATTTGTTTTAAGACTTGCGACTTTAAAATCTTCACTCCCAATATTGAACAAAGTAATCAAGTGCCATCTTTGAGTATAGCGTTAGGTAAGAACACATATTCTTACAGGGAATTTGTATCAGAAGGTTGGAATCGGCTGAAAAATAAAAGTCGCTTAGAGCCAATTTACGCCAGAACTATTGAATTGATACCGCAGGAAAACGAAAAAGAAGTCACTATTGAAATAGATAAAGAAGAATTTGAAGTAAAGCCAGTAAAAGTAACTATCCTACCTAAAGTTATCAAGTTGTTTTGTAATCCACAAGTAAATGTTAATAATAAATTAGTCTAACTTTGACTGTCCTTTCAATAATACCTACTTACCTATCTACATCTTTACTATTTCTAGTAATGTTCCTGAGACTAAAAAGCAGATGTATGTATTATTCCTAACTAGAGAAAAGAGATTTTGCAGATATCATTCTAGCATATAAGGCATCTAAATGAAAAGTCAATATAACAGTAAAAAACTTCTATTAATTAATGCAAAGCTATAATAAATTCTGCCTCGCATACTCCCACACAAATATTGCCGCGGTAACATGTACATTCAGAGATCTCACGAAGCCCTGTTGCGGGATCTCCACGCAATGATCCATCATGGGCAGCAGGTCGCAAGGAATGCCTTCTTTTTCATGCCTAAAATCAAAATAACCGATTTACATAGCTATAAGTTGCCAAGAAATTGGGACCGCAATATGTGCCTTGAGGCACTCCTTACGCAAGATTCTATTTAATACTAACAAATAATTTTAAATACAGCATGCGACCTTTGCCCTTTAAACCCTATTATATGAAGAATATAACCCAATCCAATACTTTAAACCACTATCTCAACCTTTAGTCAGAAAAAAGATACATATAATATTATCGTTTCGCTTGATTTAAATCGGATTTTACGAAGGTAATACTTGCCCTAACAATAATAAAGTCTTCCTAGGAAACTTGAACGACTGCAGTTTTGAACCAGTTGAGGTTTGTTCAGCGGCCACGACAGCGTATCCCTCCGCTTTCTTCCTGTTGAGGTAGTCTTTGAGGGGTTGTCCTGGTCTAACTTCTTCTATATCGATCCATCTTTCAGCTGAAACACTGAAAGAAAAGTTACAATCATTATGACCCTCAATAGATAGCTGCTATAAAAATGGCTACTATTATGAAGAATATGAATGAACTTTTTTTACCTACCTGAGTCCCTGGAATTGCTTATCCTGCAAATGTCGCAAACTATCAATGACATAGGTTTTCACGCCGAAAACTTCGCTTGTTCTAGCCATGCCACCCAGATTCGGCAGCTTGTCTATCAAAGATGCTACCAATATTAAGTCACTTGGGCTTTCTCGCTGAAAAATACGTCGTAATCACAATAACCTGCCTGCTTAAATAGACTCAACAATGTATCTATGTCCACTTGTGACTTCAATTACCTTTCTAGTTGTTTCATAAACATTAACATCACTCATATTCTTCCAAGGAACATATTTCTTCTGCAGAGTCTCCATTTTGTCCATTTCTTCCACTGTTTTATTTTCAGCGTGGATTTTTAATTCAATTTTTATAAGCTCTTCATCTTTTATACGGCATTGTACCCATTCTTTTTTTAATCTGTTATCATCGTTAAGTGTAATGTTTCTGTTGAGTGTTTTGACAACACGCGTAACAAAGTCTTGATCTACAATTTCGTTGTTATTACTATCACATAGTTTCGGTAAAGAGTTATACAGAAAGTAAGGCGTTAGATTCTCTATCACATCAAACTCGTTAACAAAGTAGTCTTCCTGCAGTTTTATCAAGCTTTTGTCTTTAGCATTCTCAGTAAGAGTCTTGTCGATAACATCAATTGTGTACTCATATTTTAATTTACTAAATGTATTCAATTCATAAAGTTTTGTAGATAAATATTGTGCATGTAGCCTGACATTGAACAAATGTCCCATTGTGTGGGAAAGTAATGTGTCTAGAACAAACTCATATTCACTAGCAGAGCATTTGTTAGAAGCGATTTTATGTTTTAGCAACCAATACATTATTATGAACTGTGATAAAACAGGCACTTTCTTAGATTTTAATAAATCTAACATTTGATCATCTATTGGTCTATGCTGAAAAAAATAAAATATAATTATCGACTAATTTCCATGAGAAAATGATGTCAAGTATAATATGAAATACGGGAAACTCAAAAATATCGATGCATGGTACCCAAATATCCCGTTATACATGGTGGGCCAGAACGAATTGCGAATTTGAATAAATCATAAAAAAAACTAAGTACAATCCACATACAAATTTTTATTTCTATAAAAATAGACATCTGGGAAATTCATTTCTTAAAAATAACGTCATCCAGGTGTGCACCATCGCGCCGCAAACATTCTTTGAATCTGAACCTCAAATTGGTAAAAACTCGCTGGCACATTGCACGGGGAATAGCTGCCATTTCTTCCCGGATATTGGTCTTCAACTGGTTAATCCTGGCTGGGTTATGGTAAATTATTGGAGTAGACTCTACTTTTTAGGTATCCCCACAAAAAAAAGTCCGGTGGCGTTAGATCCGGACTTCTCGGAGGCCATGCAATGTCACCTCGGCGCGATATCAGTTTCCCAGCAAACATCTCGTTTAGGACCGCCAAAGAGGCATTAGCTGTATGGCATGTCGCGCCATCTTGTTGAAACCATGTCGCACGATTATAGGCTTCAAATTGTTGCAGTTGTGGAAAGAAAAAATCCCTCAACATGGCTATGTATTGGTCAGAATTTACAATGACAGATTGGCCTTGTCGATTTTCGAAGAAGTAGGGTCCGATAATTCCGTGCGCTGACATGGCCGCTCAAACGGTTACTTTCGGCGAATGCAGAGGCTTTTGATGTTTTGCACGTGAGCTCTCTGCAGCCCAGTAACGGCAATTCTGTTTATTCACATGCCCATTTATGTAAAAATGGGCTTCGTCAGAGAACAGAATATTGTTGAAACTCCGAAAGCGTTCCAACATTGTTTCAACAAAAGCTCGTCGTAAAATTGGATCATTTGGCTGTAATTCCTGCACAATTTGAATCTTATACGGGTGCAATTTCAGATCTTTCAACAAAATGCGACGCAAAGATGTTCTGGATACCACAAGTTCGGCTGAACGTTTTCGAGTCGATAGAGCAGGATTACGTTGAACTGATGCGCTAACTTGTTCAATTGTGTCTTCCGTTCTTGTTGACCTTGGGCATCCCGCAGGCTTCTGTTTGAGAGTCGAACCAGTAGCTTCGAACTTTCTGACCCACGATCGAATCACACTTTCCTTCGGACACTGATGTAGGTCATGTAATCCAAACTCACGCCGAAATAAACGCCGAACAATAACGCACGAATCGCGATTTTTGTAATAATGTTTAACGCAGAATGCACGTTGCGCTCCGGTGAAGTGATCCATCGCGACTAAATTTCCGAGAACCGAGCTACTTAACCCCACCACCCGCGCAGTCCCCTCTCTAAAGCTTCAAACGTAAGAGTGTTTTTAAAATCGTACGCCTTTCTGGCCCACCCACCCTTTATTAGTGCTAATAGTGTTTACAACCAAGATAGTTTAACAAGTTATCTAGAAAATTATGAATAAAATTTATCTAGGTACCTCAATACAGAAGCAGATGGTGATGTACCATTCCAGGCAAATCCTGACACTTTGCTGATGGGGCAGCTTTCCCAATAGATGCAGACACCAATTCAATACCCTTTTCGAATCTACATTTGGGTTGAGCAGTAAGATAAACACCAAATGCTGTAGGCCGGTCTGTATTGTTCTATGTAATTGCGAGTTCCCGTGGTACCTCACTTTGTGCTTGAAAATATCATCAATTTTGTTTTTGATAAAGCTCGTGATGATGTCTAAGGTTTCAGAATCGTGGATTCGAGATAGCGTCGAAATAGTCATATATTGAATTTCAAAGTTGAAGTGCGTATCAACACTGCAATAAAACAAAATTATCTTCAAATCTTAAAAGGTCCAATAAAAATAATGGATATAAAAGCAGCATTCACTTACTCAATACTTTTGATCCCATATTTGGTGTTCTTCAAAATGTCTATAGTTAGATTGTCGGTTATTCTGAAACAGCAAAAAGTTTAAAAATACATGAAGAATCAGATCGAAATTTCTATATTTAATACCTTTGATCCTTTCTTGAAACTGGACAGTACAGAAGGAGTTCTCCTAAAATGAATATGAGATGACCATATTCGCTGATTTCAATTGTATTCAATTCTCTAGCTAAATAATACAATGGATTATTTTTAATAATCCCATTATCTATTATCTTATTGCAGTAAAGAATGACTGTGTTATTGAATTCGGGTTTATCAAGCAGAGCCTTGTGAGTTATAAGACATGCAAATTCTTCCATGCATGGAGAATAATTTTGGTTATTTGTTTTCAATTCCTCTATCTCTCTCCACACTCTTTTGATAAACTGATTTATATCAAATTTAACATCATTTGTCAATGACAATTCCTTCAGAATCTTGTTTACAATTTTTAGAATCCAATAAAGGCATCCATATCCTCCGCATTCAATGACATAATCAATATAATCCACAATACTTTCCATGTGTAGTGTTATGTTCTCATTATTTAATATAATATTTACTGTTTCAACATGCTTTTCATAAAATATATTTTTTAATCTTCCAATACTTTGGGCTTTGTGAATTTCTCTCCCTCCAAATATTCTTGCCAGGTATAAAAAACTTTCAATATCAAGCATTTCATGCCCATAGTTATCTATAAATGTTTCAGTATCTGAAAGGCTGTGGATGACGAACATGCTTAAAGCAGCTTTTTCCAATTCTATGTTTAAATCTTTAAGGAGTATCACAGAGCTTTTATAAAGCTGTATAAATAATTCTTTATAATCTTCATTAGTAACAATAATATCTGGGTATTTTAAATAACAAAATAAGGATTTGCATTCATCAACAGCTAAAACAGTATTACTTGTTAATAAATTAAGGATGTATAGTAGCATAGTTTCAAACACTTTTATAATTGTATATTCTGCAATAATTTCTTCATTTGGACTCCCTTTCTTGCATTTGTTAAATATTTTCAATAATATCAGTACATCATTAAAACATTCCAGCTTATTAGAGTATTGTCTACTCACAATATTATCAACATGTTCAATTATGTTTTCAATAATTTCATAGTACAAATCAAAGTGTTCATTGTGTTTTTCCAGATAAAGTAATCCGAAATCAATGTCCGCCAATGTATTAGTAGCATATTTGAAAAGTTCTCTTGTGTCTCCCTCATTGGGCGTTAAATTATTTTCCAGTAATGTTACCAAAGGATTTTTAGCATTTTCTATTTCTTTATTGTCCAATTGCAGTAGAGAAAGTACTTTTGCTAAAACTTTCCAATGAAGTCCTTTGCAACAATTGCCAACAAAATGTGATACATTGATGAGAACAGCTTTTCTCAGAGCTATGATATTGCAAGGAACTTTCATTATCTCTGTTATGATTTCTGATGCATTTTTATTCATTGTGAATGTTACATCAAAGTCCAATTGTGCTAAAATATCTGTCATATGGAACAGTGGCACAGGAGATAAGTTGGCTCGAGGAATAGCTTCAAGAATGTAAACTAAAGACTTTTCATCTTTTAGCATTTCCTTGAACTTTTCTTTCAGTGCCATAATATCATGGATGTTTTCATAAAAGTTGATATCATCAAGAGCTTGTATTAGCACTGTAGCTTCTGTCGCACTGTGAACTTTTCTCTTAAGTTGGTACTCAACACATTTTAATCTGACTTGTGAGTTATCATGTTTGAGACCTAAATTAAAGGCGCAATTTAACCAACATTTATGTATGTTCTTGATGGCATCAAACAATAGTAAGGATGGCAGAACAATATTGCTTTGTTTTTCTTCTAGGCTGTCCATCAATATAAAGAAATTGTCCCATTCTTTTCTGAGCACATTTGTGTCTTTATTGTCCCATGAAAATATTTTGGTGTTGTCCAGTTTGATTTCTATATTTCGGTTTCTACTAGACAGGTAATCCATGGCTCTTTTGGCAAGATAAGCTGATATCTTTCTGTAAGTGAAGTCAGTAGACATCAACCCACATAATACTATTCTCCAAAACTCATTCTGATATACTATGTCAGACTCTAACTGTATCTTTGCCTTGATGTCAACTGCTGGTAGATAGTAATCAGACAGGCAGCTTAGTACTTTTAAAGAAACATCAATGTCTTTCAGCTCATTGACATAATTCCATATATTATCCAGAATGTTATAGCCAACAATTCCTTTAAATAGTTTTGGAACTGTGCTAGTGATGAAATGGATCTTAACCTTGTCATCATAGTGACATATAGCTTTCTCCAATGGTACCTCTAGAAATAATAGCTCTATTTTCAGCCCTTTTTGTATGACCACATCCAGGAGACTGTCACACACTTTGAAATACAGTAACGTTCTTGACTGTTCATTGTCATCATCTTTATCATAAGCTTTTAATTTATTTTGTGATAGATCAATACTCGATAAAAGTTGTTGCAGTAAATGCTGGGAATTACTTACCAGGGTGCTGGCATTTAAATTGAGAACACTGTTAGTGATTTTGCATACATTTTCAATGATATCAAGGTGTACATTTTTGATCAATTTTACTAAGAAATCAAATTCTTCCCAGTTCTCACAATCAGTTTTATCCTGCAGGTTTATGAGATTTTTGTACTGAATTAGATGCAATGCATTTGAAAGCTGTGTGTTGGAGTGGTTACTTCGTTCCATGATGGATTTCAGTCTGGAATCAACTAGTTCTTCATCTAAATCCAATAAATCCAGAAAGGTTATCATTTCATTTGAATTAGCCATGATGTTGGGATTTTAACCTGGAAATAAGAAGACCATCAGTTTATGTAGGTAATAGGGGTTGACCTGGGTTGAACTATCTACTTAGGTAGGTACCTTCAACCTGTAGGCTGCCTTTGGAAACTGTTTTTTATTCCACATTCGTTATAAAGAACCTGCCTGATGGGCTATTTAGATCGCCGAATCTTGCAAGCGAACCGCAACGTCGAATGTGCAAAATGTTGTTGTCTCGTTCTTTCTTAGTGTAGGAACGAGACGACAACAATGCACATTCATCGTTGTGGTTCGCTTGCAGGGTTCGGCGATGGTGTAAATGGCCCATGAGATAGAGCATAATAGGTTGAAAAGGGGGAAGGAGCGAAGAGAAGAGCCGCTTGGGGAGATTCTAAGATTTATATTTTTGTTTACGTTTGCAGAATAAAATAAAAAAACTAGGTACAACTTACCAAATGCCTATTCAGAGAAATTGAAAGAAAACATAATTCACTTTACTAAATCAACCAACAAAATAAACAAAACAAACATGCACGTTGGTTGGTCACAGACTACTGACAGACAGCTTACCTACTGACTGAATGTATGTTGACAACTTACATAAATATTTTAGATTTTAGGAAGATTTTAGGCTATTTTAGGTAACTATGTAACTTAAACTATGTACTATCTGAAACCAAATAGGCTGATTCACGGAACACTAAATAAAGTTGTTTTCACAGAGAGTATTTCTATTGCCGCTACAACAACATCATCTTCCTGCCCCTATCCCACTCTATGTGGGGTCGGCACTCGGCACAGCATGATCCTTGGATCAACTGTAAGGGTTTTGGCTAAGGTGTTTTATGACCGGCCGCCCGCCTGCCTGACGTCAACCCTCCTTGGGAATTATTTTTAATCTACACTAATATTATAAAGAGGAAAACTTTGTTTGTATGTTTGTTTGTTTGTCTACACTAATATTATAAAGAGGAAAACTTTGTTTGTATGTTTGTTTGTTTGTACTGAATAGGCTCAAAAACTACTGGACCGATTTTAAAAATTCTTTCACCATTCGAAAGCTACATTATCCACGAGTAACATAGGCTATATTTTATTTTGGAAAAAAATAGGGTTCCGTAAGATATTTGGGTTTTTCGGACACAAGGTGTAATAATATTATAAAGAGGAAAACTTTGTTTGTATGTTTGTTTGTTTGTACTGAATAGGCTCAAAAACTACTGGACCGATTTTAAAAATTCTTTCACCATTCGAAAGCTACATTATCCACGAGTAACATAGGCTATATTTTATTTTGGAAAAAAATAGGGTTCCGTAAGATATTTGGGTTTTTCGGACACAAGGTGTAAAAAATCAACCAGAAAAGTTACTTATTTTGCGTACGCTGCCTAAACTATAAAAGATAGAACCATAAAATGTTCTAATTAATTGTAGATCTTATAAATATCTACAAAAAAGTCCGCGACACACTATACCCATCTATGTCGAGTGAGGCACAGCAACCATTTTTTTATTTAAAAATCTTGAATTTTTTTTGGACTACATTTAAACGCGTTTATTTTACTCATGCTATTAATCCTTATCAAAATAAATGATTTCATCACTAAGAACAGTTTATGGAGATAATATTTGGTCTTTGAATGATTAAAATTGGACGTTTGGTTTTGAAGTTATGGCGAAATTAAAATATTACGATTTCTGCTCTATAATATTAAAATGAATCGCAAAATGTGTTGGTAAGCGCATAACTCAACAACGCCTGGACCAATTTGGCCAAATCTTTTTTTAAAATGTTCGTCGAAGTTCAAGGATGGTTTTTACGGCGAGAAAAATTAGAATTATTGCTGGAAAAACCCTAAAAATAGCCCTTTTCTTTTTCCCATACAAATGATTTGTAACTAAAACGTAGTCAATTTGAGCTTTATTGCTATGGTATAAAGTTCATATTAAATTACAAGCACTTGCATTATTAATTTTAAGGCGATACGAAGTTCGCGGGGTCAGCTAGTTT
Source organism: Scotopteryx bipunctaria (assembly GCA_949320045.1). NCBI lineage: Eukaryota > Metazoa > Arthropoda > Insecta > Lepidoptera > Geometridae > Scotopteryx > Scotopteryx bipunctaria. Next base: position 1,276,484 of record OX439450.1, on the reverse strand, counting down.
AATTAATAATAGGGGGCACCATAGGAAAAAAAAATACTTTTGTAATCGATCATTGAAGTTCAGCAACACACTTTTAGACACTAATAAATTCATGGTTTTGGTCACCGTCATTTTCAAAATTAATTTTAATTTCTGTTTTTTTTTTTACTCTGATTAGCATTAAGAAAAAGTCAGTGTCGTGCCGTATTGTGTCTGTCAATCTGTCAAAGTCCGATCCGAAAAAATCGGACAGAATCAATCAGAGAAGCGAAAATTTTATTTTCACATTTTCTGTTTCTATTTTAGCAAGATTTATCCTCGGTACATCAAAGCTCGGTACGTTCTTGATTAATGTAATTATTAGCCACCTACATGCCAGTCTAACTTGTTGGTTTTACTTGTAGTTTATATCGACGTAGCAAAGTACAATGGAAGAAGACAATTCGTTGGGTGATGGCGAACCTAAAGATTGCCCAGAGACAGTAAGTCCTAAAAAGGGTGGTAAAAAATTTAAACTGAACGATGGAAGCTCTCAGGATAGCTTACAGGAGCAAGATCAAAACCAGCCAACCTGCAGCTGCAGCTTTGATGACATAGGTAACGAATTATTACTATTTCGAAGTACATACATGTTTGCAAAATTATACATTCTGTTTTTTTTGGATTTAGTTCCCAGCACTAGTAAAGATGAGAATGTGGATAGTGGAGTATCAGCTGATAAGTCTGAAAGCAGCACCAGCGATGATAAAAGTGCAGCAAGTACTTCTGCTGGGCCTCACAATGAGGTGGTGAACATCGCCGCTTCGGGCAGTAACGTTCGAACCATATTGTTGAACATAAGGCAGCCCAATCGGTGTAGAAATTACCGGAAGAGGAAGACACCAGAGCATGACACTGACAGCAATTCTTCAAGGGATTCTGATGATTTGTCAGCGGCTGAAGAACCTAACTTAGAAATGAGATCTCCATCAAGCTCAGGGTATGATGTTGATTCTTACATTGAAGAACGCAGCGCTGACTTGAGGAGGTTGATTGAACTCTGTGGCTCTGAGTCAGTCAGTGCTGACACCCCTTATCGTCTTGATGCATCTAGGTAAGAGAATTATTTGTATATTCTGCTAACCTAGTATACTAGGTTTAAAGAATTTACTCTATCTATAAAAACGATAGTCACATAAGAATATTAAGCTTACAGTTATAAATAAGTAAATCATTATTAGTTATGTTGTTGTTTAGTTGTACAAAAATTGTTCAGAGTGGAAGTTAGTAGGTAGTTGTAGTTATGTACTTTGATGGTTGATAGTCTTATTTTATATTCTGCCTGCAGCTTAGTTTGCATGGTACCTTAAAAACAGCTTGTCAGTCTCTGCCCTAAAAAGTAAGTTTGTACGAGCTAGTGGCCAACTTTTGTGATGGAGTATTTAGGCTGCCCCAAGGCCTCTGTCATGGCTTAACGACATAAAGCCCGGACCGAAAATTTACCACTTGCGGTCGCCCATCCAAATTGTGATAGTGCACAATGTAGCTTAACTTTAACAATCAATCAAGAACGTCTCAGCAAGCTACACCACGAGCGCTTCGTTAGCCTTTGGCCCTTATACTATTACTTTGCAAAAAAGTCATGCTCCAACACTTGCAGTTTCATATTATTGTAACCTGGGAATATTTATACGAAAGTCACTGGAAATAGCATCTTATTGAAAATGAGATGTGAAAAACTTCGGAAAATGGTAGGCATCATCACAGGACACCACAGTGTCCTATGATGATGGCCACCATTTTCCGCATTTTCAGCTCACAAGCTGATTCACCATCTTCTAAAAATAAGAGCAATGGACAGCGGCCTCTGTTACGGATGCTTCACTACACCATTGAGAATACTGGAACACTGCTGCTAACATCCCAAAGTCCTTCTCCGGTACTTCATCAAGTTGTGCTGGCTGGGGGAGGGTTAGCAGGGGGATAATGCACAATACACCCCATCGCGGGACGTCAGTGCATATCTTTGTAACCCTAACTTAATTAGAATAAGCATATTGATTACCAGATTAGGTACCATTATGAGCTTCTAATCCTTAAATCAAGATAAAATTATCTCTTTGAATTAGTTTGGTGAATAGTTGTACCGTTGTACTGTTGCACAATATTTGATAATATTTAAAACAATAATAATTCTGTGTTTACATGCTCTTTGATCCCTGCATGTATAAAATAAGAGATTGATAGGTCTTGACTTGGTTATTGTTTGGCTATAACTGAAAATAAATTATTAAAGTTTTAGTCAACTTTTTACAACACTGTTAGGTCAGTATCACCTTAATTAGGTCTGTGATATCCATTATCACAATCATGTAAATACTTCAGCCAAACTATAGATACAATTTAACTGTAAACAAAGCGTCATTACTTAACCTAAAACATACATGTTTATGGATTTTTTAAATAGTACCTACCTACTAAGGCCTTTTACCATCTATAGTAGATGATTTATACAGCGTCAGGAGGCAACTTTTCTTTCACAGACGGGACGCTGTAGTGCCCGGGACAAATTAAGATGGAGTAGGCTTGCCCAGCACCTATTCCATCCTCTCAGCTTAGTCGGCCTTGTCCACAGGAAAGACATGGTCAATACGTGCGGAGCTGACTAAGCCGCGGGTTGCCTCACGATGTTTTCCTTCACCGTTTGAGAGTACTGGCATAGCGCACATAAATTTTTCGCACAGAAAAATCCATTGGTACACGACCGGATTTGAACCCACGACCTTAGGATTGGAAGGCGGGGTCACTACCAACTAGACCACCAGTACCTACTAATAGTTAAATTAAGGTGTAAAAACTAATGTTGTAAGGTTTATTTAACTAAACCAAACGTGATTTCATCGTTATAACGAAAAATACGCAACGGTTTGTTTACATAAATTGTATTTCCAGTCTAGCTGAAGTATAAATATTGCTGGACATTTTAAGAGTACCATATCGCCTCAAACTGAGCTAAGCAAACTTTTTCCATCTATATTCATCACACAAAATGTTTATCCTAAACCACAACCTTAGGTAGTTACCTATCAGAAATAAGGAATAGGTAATACGGAATAGGTGGGTAGAGGGATTTTTCGTACTTACATCATGATGTCATAAAATGGATTATGCCTCTTTTCCGGAAATTGCCAATATTTACGGAATTGAGTTAAATAGTTTTTTTATTTATTTCTGTTTTTTTTTATCTGTTGCATAAAACATAAAAAACTGAATGTTGGGTTTTCGTTTACCTACTCCCTATTCGTTTCTATAAAATTCACGCGATTTATTTGAAGCTTTGTTGAGTTGTTGTGAGCAAATTCATGACATTTTCTGAGAAAAAAAAACTTTCTTTAATGACATGTTTATCACCTTACTCCTCAACATAAAATATTCCAAATTCCGAAAAAAATTACTGATAATTTTAAAATACTTTTAATTCTGGAGGTATGTTTAAATTAGCGTGTATGCTTGAGATCATTGCCCCTTAAATCACTGTACTTATTTCGACCTCTGCTAATAACCGAGCCATGAGGAAAGTTGAAAAACACTTATCTTAAAAAAAATGGAAATGTTATTTTAAAATAACTTTTCATCATTAATTTCAGCTCAAGCAGTTCATCATCATCATCATCAACTCCATCAATCCAGAACGACTATGAGTCAGATGTTGGTGAGAACATACAGAGTGGGGACACAGATACAGAAGACGAACCAGCTTCAGATAATGAGCAGACTGAAGATGAGGGTCAGGCCATGCAGGACGTCTCGAGAGAGTTGAGCGGGTCTTTAGCGTGGGAGGGAACTGCCTTGGACAAGAGGAAGAAACCCGAAGTCCTGTTGAAGGAACGGCCCAAGCATAACTATTTGATGTTGAGAGGTAAGCTTATTAGGGTTCCGTACATGAAGGGTGCCAACAGGAACCTATTACTAAGCCTCCGCTGTCCGTCCGTCTGTCAGCGGGCTGTATCTCTAGAACCGTAATAAGTAGAGAGATGAAATTTTCACACAGAGTGCTTTTCTATTGCCACCTTAGCAACAAATAATAAAATTTAAAAAAAAGGGGGCCCATACAAGAAACTTTTTTTAATGTACGATGGTACGGAACTTTTCGTGTGCGAATTGGACTCGCTCTTGACCGTTTTTTTATCTACGTACAGCGTGAGCGAAGCCGCTTGCGTAAGCTAGTTACCGCCTATATAACCGCAGTTTGAAAAATCAAACAGATTTGTTACAAAAAACCTCTCCTTTCAGAAATAATAAATCGTGAAATGGGGCTGACATTTCCCTATGGTAAAACGACCAAAGAAGATGTGATGTTCACACAGAGGTTTTACGGCTCACTTCACACTGTGTACCGCCTGAAGAAACTTCATAGTCTTAACAAGCATAAAGGATGTGTCAACTCAATCAATTTTCACCCTGAAGGTACAAATATACTTCAGCCAAACTGGAGAAACAATTGTATGTAAACAAACCGTCACGTATTTTTCGTTATTACGATAAAATCACAGTTTTAAGTAAATAAACCCGGAACATAAGTTTTTACATCTTAATTAAGCTACTTAAAACTTCCATAAACATGTAATGAAAAGTATGTTTTAGGTTCTGATGGACGGTTTGTTTACATAAATTGTATCTCCAATTTGGCTGAAGTATAGATCTGCATACATTCATACATATTATCAGGCCCGTATTTACTTTATGTGGGGTGGGTAGCCACTCCTGATTCAACGTACCTAGACTAGTATTATAATTCTCTATCTAAAATTCTTTACTGGGTGTGGTAGAGAGCCTGTTAGCTGCACAGACTTCTGATGCAGCTATCATACTGTTCCAGACTGCTTGAAGCTGATTGGGGAATGAATATCGCAGGGATCCCTGTGTGACTGGCATGGTCGAGGTGCGACAATGGTCCTCAAAAAATAAGATCGGAAGCTAGTATTTCATAAATATAGACATGGCAGTGTTAAAATTCTCAGTCAATTCATATTCGCAGTGTTTTAAGAATATCTTGTTCCTAGGTCAATTACTGGTGTCTGGATCAGACGACATGAATGTGGTCGTGTGGGACTGGGCGAGCAAGAAGGCGCTCCAGACGATCCGCACAGGCCACAAGTCCAATGTTTTCCAGAGCAAATTCCTCTACCTCAATGCACAGAGCCAGCTCAACATCGTCACCTGTGCCAGGGATGGTCAGGTAACTAAGGCCTTTTACAATTTATAGTAGATGATTTATACAGCGTAAGAAGACAACTTTTACCTTCACTATCGTGACGCTGTAGTGCTCGGGACGAATTAAGATGGAGTAGGCTTGCCCAGCACCTATTCCATCCTCTCAGCTTAGTCGGCCTTGTCCACAGGAAAGACATGGTCAATACGTGCGGAACTGACTAAGCCGCGGGTTTCTCAGCTCGTAATGCCACTTGCGGTCACCCATCCCAATTCGTGACCGCGCATATCGTCGCTTAACTTTAACGATCAATCAAGAACGCCTAAGCATGCTACGCCACGAGCGCTCGGGGAGAGAAGCAGCTGGACGCAGTTTTAATACGAGAATGTTTTGCCGTCTCCAGGTGCGCCTGATCCAATGTCCGTCGAGCGGCGGCGGCGGCGCGCGGCGGCGGCTGTTCGCGCACTCGCGCGCCGCCCACAAGCTGCACGTGTGCGCGGCCGAGCCGCACGCCGTGCTGTCCGCCGGCGAGGACGGACTCGTCATGCACGCCGACGTGCGCACTAACCAGGTCAACAAGTGAGTACACAACACACGGCACACTATCTATCTAACATGACGTCATCGAACAAACTACACATTTTCTTCTCAATTTTTTCCATAAAACTACTAAAGCATTTTATAATCTATAGTAGATGATTTATACAGCGTCAGCGGGCAACTTTTACCTTCTCAAAGGGGACGCTGTAGTGCCCGGGACGAATTAAGATGGAGTTGGCTTGCCCAGCGCCTATTCCATCCTCTCAGCTTAGGATCGGAAGGCGGGGTCACTACCAACTAAACCACCAGTGCTCAAAATACTAGAACTACATAGGTACTAGCTTTTCATCCGAGTTTCATGCCATAGAACGAAATGGGAATCAGATTTTACCAAAATCTTCCATGAGAGGCTAAATGACACTGATAATGACAATTATTCTATTTTAACCATAACCATGAATATAACATAGACCGTATAGTAAGCGAACAACTATTACTGCCTATCTCAAGTTAGAGGACATTTCTCATAATGCGACAATCAAGTCAATCAAATTAGTCACTTTGACAAGTGCCACAGTGAATTATTATTATTTTCTAGAGCCAGTATGATAAGATAATCGTAAAGAGGTCTTATTTACCTTGTCCTATAGAATAATTTGAGAAATAAAAGTGTTCCATAGTACAAAATGAGAAAAAAATATCTAATTCTGTCCGATGATGTCATGTTCCATAGAACATGGGAACTACCCGAAAAGCGTGGTATGCAACGCATGACTCTGCTGCTACTGCTTGTGCCCAAGGGCGACGCCATGGAGGGCAGCTACTCCGTCTTTCAATGAAATGACGTCATTCGAAAGTCTCACGGAAACTTGCGAAACTATCGCACAACTTTATGATATACCGAACTTAAATCGAAGTACGACAGCATTGTGATATGATAAACTAACTTAACCCAAATATCTGACCATTAAAAGAGGCATACACCCCAGCCTTAGAACGGGGCACCTGCTAGGTCTGTGGACACTCTTAATAGATAATAATAAATATTTGAGCATATATTATACATTCGTCTAAGATTACTCAGCACCATCTAGCCCCAAACTAAGCAAAGCTTGTACTATGGGAACCCGATGGCTGATTGATTACTTATAGCTTGTTTTTGTAAATCATCATCTTCCTGCCCTAATCCCACTCTATGTGGGGTCGGCACAGCATGCTCCTTGGACCATGCTGTAAGAGTTTTGGCTAAAGTGCTTTATGACCGGCCGCCTGCCTGACGTCAACCCTCCTTGGGAATACTTGCTTATTGTATCTCATCATGTTGGAGAGGATACTATACCTTAGTCGACTTTTACGACATGCTCGGGGAGAGAAGTAGCTGGACGCATTCAAGTTTTTTCTTTACTCCCAGTCCAGCAGAGAAGTGCAGTCCAGCAGCAAGAAATACTTGTTTTTGTAAATACATTTACTTTATAGGTAATACATAATATTACAACATCAAGAGCCGGAAGAAATATTTGCAGAGCATGCAAACATTTCTCCCGTAGCGGGAATCAAACCCGGGCCTCTTGCATCTCAGCCGAGCACTCGCCCGATACGCCACAGAGGTCGTCTTGATCGTGGCACTATAGTTCTTTCGAGCCAGTTTAGTAAAATAATACTAATATAATCACGTAAAACGACACTCTCATTCTCTCGCCACTTTATCGTCCCTAGCTAGCAGTACTGCCGGCCGTGTCGAGTTCAATCGCTATAAAATTCGTGTAGCTTTGTCCTTATCCCTAATCTAATAGAGTAGACAAAACCAGGGATATTATAATAGGTCTACCAGGATCTGACGGCAAAAACAAGTTTAAAAAATAGCGATTTTCATATGGCAACAAAAAAAAATGTCATCTGTCAACTGAAATTTCGAGGAATTGTTTTTGGTTTGGATTCAAATTTCCTTTAAAAAGGGGTGAAAATGTCGAAGAAACCTCTTCGATCGCAATCAAGAAATATTGTTTTTTGCAAAATGCAAACCGATACTAACAAAGCTGATACGTCACAAAAATTCCAGACTATTCCAAGTGAAGGGGCGAGGCACACACACGATCCCGTTATACAGCGTGCACGGTCACCCACTGGAGCCGAACGAGCTCATCGTGGCCGGCCGCGACAAGTTCATTCGCATGTACGACCGGCGGAAATGCGCGCGACCTGTCGCGCAATACAGCCCCACCTTCTTTGAGAGGAACAAAGTATGTATCTCATAGGCCTTAAGGCCTACGCTCACAGACAGCGTAGCATGCCACGGCGAGATGATTTTTTTTCGTGGACAAATAAATAATAATAAAAAAAACATTGTGGACAACAAAGTGGACATTTCACACAGCGCCATCTAGCCCCAAACTAAACAAAACCGCCCTGAAAACATCAGGACTGAAAAAACAAGCTTATTTTGGACATCTTTCTTCGAACTTTCCGATATCTATCCAGGATGTTGTGTTGTATGAAAATATTATAAATGCACCTACTACTACTAGTCGTGTCACGAGTTCATCGAACTAGTGTGGTGAAAGGATTTAAAGTGCGCCTCATGGACTCATAAATACGCTAAAATTTTTCACAAAAATTGGCGTGAACACGCATGTAGTATGCAGTAGACTGTGGTCTGACTTTGTAAGGGTTCCGTACCCGAAGGGTGTCAACGGGACCCTATTACTAAGCCTCCGCTGTCCGTCCGTCCGTCTGTCTGTCAGCGGGCTGTACCGCATGAACCGTAATAGTTACAGAGTTGAAATTTACACAGAGTGTGGATTTCCATTACCGCTATAACAAACAATAAAAAAGGAGGCCCCATACAAGAAACATATAATAACATTATGTACGTACGATGGTACGGAACCCTTCGTGTGCGAATTCGACTCGCTCTTGACCGGTTGTATTTCTAAATTGTCACTTTTCCAGACAGCGAAGGCAAAGGTGCGGCTGTCTCTCACGCACCTAACGTGCGCCGTCTACAACCACAACGGAAAGCAGATCCTGGGCTCCTACAATGATGAGGACATCTACCTGTTCGATGTCGCCAAGGATCTCTATGACAAGTAATACCATTGGCCTTTCATAGTGTTTCCATTTGAGTTCCATTTGAGCTTCTCATGGAAGATTTGGGTAAAATCTGATTCCCATTTTGTTCTATGGCATGAAACTCGGGTGAAAAGCTAGTATATAATAAAATTGGGAAGGAAATGTGTCATTTTGATCAATGACGTCATGTTCTAAAGAACAAATGGGAACTACCCCTTTTGTGCACTAGAGTAAGGCACCTGCGTCAGGGCTGCTCTACCCCGCCAGCCTTATGTCCGATGAAGGAACAGCCTTTCACTTTCCACATGGTTGCAGAGACAAAGAGACAGACGAATCGGTAGACGGCTACTCGAAGCGGTACTCGGGGCACCGCAACAGCGCCACATTCAAAGGTGTGGCGTTCTTCGGACCTAACAGCGAGTACGTGGTGTCCGGCTCAGACTGTTCACACATCTACGTGTGGAGCACCAGCCATGAGGCCATCGTGCAGTGGATGAAGGGCGACGTCAGCGGAGTGGTGAGCTCAAACAGTACCGCCGCTTTCAATGACTTGAATACATACTTGTGGTTAAAGATACGTAAGTTTGACGGCCTCGATGGCGCGGCGGGCGATTGCTCGGCAGAGACGCAAGAGGCGCGGGTTCGATTCCCGCTGCGGAAGAAATGTTTGCATGTTCTGCATATATTCCTTCCGGGTCTGGCTGTTGTGGTACCGTGGTACTCGTAGTTTCTGATACCCACGACACGGAATCCTAGTGTGGGGTCAGGACTATGTATGTGATTGTTGGGTGTTATTATTTAGATATTTATTTTCTCAAAGAACTGAGTCCACTTACAGAGAATAATAGTTAGTGTATGTATGTACATAGTGTACTGGTTGCAGCCAGTAAAGTAACAGTAGACAAATGACAGTAAATAATTAATTACTGTTATGACTAAAGAATTGAAATATTTGTTAGGATAAAATCCTTTAGTTTTTTTTTAAATAACGTTACACTAGTGGCGTCTTTAAGATTGTTAGGTAAATTGTTGTATACTTCAAGTGTGTACTTACAAAAAAAAAGAGTATATAGGTAGTGTATCAGCCATCTGGTGTCCATAGTACAAGCTTTGCTTAGTTCGGGGCTAGATGGCGCTGTGTGAAATGTCCACAAACATTTATGAATTGAATGTTTTCCAGGTGAATTGCATAGAGGCCCACCCTCGGCACCCGGTGCTGGCCACCAGCGGCCTCGACAGAGACGTCAAGATATGGATCCCGAAGGCGCACGCCGATCCCGTTTATGAGGGCATGGAAAGGGTATGTTACTACTTATTTAAATCTACAACAATTTTTTCTTAAGAAGTTCAAAAATGAAGTTCCAAGTCTCATAAGAGCGCGGTTAATATCCGGTTCTGCGCGCTAATTTCCTCATAATGTATCTAATTAGGTTTTACCCATCTAACGCATTTTATGTACAAACAAGAGTACGGTCTTGGATAAATAAATAACACCCAACAGTCACATACATAGTCCTGACCCCACACTAGGATTCCCTGTGATGTGGCTATCAGAAACTACATGGTACGATGGTATCACCATGGATAATATGTTGAGCTAATTAATATGTCACCGTGAGAGCACTGGTGGTCTAGTTGGTAGTGACCCCGCCTTCTGATCCTAATGGATCCTGGGTTTAATGGTCGTGTACCAATGGATTTTTCTGTGCTAAAAAATTCATGTGCGCTATACCAGTACTCTCAAACATCGTAAGGAAACCCGCGGTTTAGTCAGCTCCGCACGTATTGACCATGTCTTTTGTGGACAAGGCCGACTAAGCTGAGAGGATGGAATAGGTGCTGGGCAAGCCCACTCCATCTGAATTCGTCCCGGGCACTAGTGTCCCGTCACTGAAGGTAAAAGTTGCCTCCTGACGCTGCATAAATCATCTACTATAGATGGTAAAAGGCCTTTAGTTTTTGGGTCGGACGGAAGTCACTTCCACAAGAGCGCCAGTGCTCTGTTACTGCCCTCTGTTGCCTCAATGTCTTGCTACAATGGCTTGGCCACCGTACTGCTCTCCCAGTGAAGAACGCAGTAACTATATCAAAAATATGTATCTAACAATTTTTTGTCAAAAATGCTAGTTACTGCGTTCTTCACTAGGAGGGCAGCGTACCTCTTGACAATCTACTTTTACTTTTTACATTTTTTTTGTATACCAGTACTCTCAAACGGTGAAAGTTAAGTAAAATGTATACTACTTTTCAAAATTACAGTAATATTTCCACTGTTCCAGGTGGTCAGAAACAACTGCAGGAGGCAGGTCCGCGGTCCTTTGTTCAACGATTTTTTACCTACACTCTATAGGGCGTGGCGAAACGAGAACAGGTTGGGGGACGACGACTCCCCGCCCCCCTTCGGAGGGAACATCGAGGTCGACGGCAACGTCTGTACCACCTTTTAGCTTTAACTACAGGGGTCCTAGTCGAGCCCTGGAAACCTAGGGACTTGTGAGGTAGATGATACCAAGCAAGTCACTGCGTCCATGTTCTAATAATGGACGATGCTTGCCAATTTAACATAGCAACTGTATATGCCAGATAAAAAACCGGTCACGTGCGAGTCGAGTTCGCACACAAGGGGTTCCGTACATTAAAAAAATATTTCTTGTTATAGCGGCAATAGAAATACACATGTGAAAATTTTAACTTTCTACCTATTACGGTTCATGAGATACGGCCCGCTGACAGACGGACAGCGGAGGCTTAGTGATAGGGTTCTGTTGGCACCCTTCGGGAACGGAACCCCTTAAAATAACGTTGCTATGGTAATCATGCATCCGTCGCCTGTTAGTAGAATACAGGAATCTGGCATAAGTCGCTAGGCGCTACTGCAAACACATCGAATTGGCATAAGCGACCGCTGAGTAAAGTGGTGAAATTGCGATCGCCTAAGTCATCTTGTTGTTGCGTCTACCGACTTCGTTAGACGCTAACCCCCGAATACTCACACGTGACTCAGAGTTGAGCACGTCTCAAGTCACGGTTTTTTGACAGTTTTTGATGAAAATCTGTCAAAAACTGGTCACTTGATACGTGCTCAACTCTGAGATGCGTTTGAGTATTCGGGCGTATGTACAGAAATTACCCTAGGAGTTGAAATAATCACAAGGTGTATAATATGATGGGACAGAAGCATCATCTTCCTGCCCTCATCCCACTCTCGACGATCCAAGGATCATGCTGTAAGAGTTTTGGCTTAGGTGTTTTATGACCGGCCGCCTGCCTGACGTCAACCCTCCTTGGGAATACTTGCTTATTGTATCTCATCATGTTGGGACATAAGCATAGGATTGAAAACAACCTAAGGAATTATGACCCTTAAAACAACTGAGCATCACTGAGACTTTCAAACGTGGCCGCATTCCACTGTGGCTACACTATGTTATCGCGATATTGCGAAGCTTCGCGTTCCTCCTTTTATATCCTGTGACAAATCACCTTAAACGCGACTAGTTTGTCAAATTTCGATAACGTAGCCGCAGGATTAATATAAAATCGAGAAAATTTGCAAATGAAGATTCGCGATCTCCGCCGACGACGGAATTATGGGAAACAGACGTGATATGATGTATAATTATTAAAATTGGATCACAAAAAGAGCACTGGTTGTCTGGTTGGCAATGACCCCGCCTTCCGATCCTAAGGTCATGAGTTCAAACCCTGTTGTGTACCAATGAATTTTTCTGTGCGAAAAATTTGTGTGGGCTATACCAGTACTCTCAAACGGCGAAGGAAAACATCGTGAAGAAACCCGCGGCTTAGTCTGCTCCGTACGTATTGACCTTGTCTTTCCTTTGGACAAGGCCGACTAAGCTGAGAGGGTGGAATAGGTCTACTCCATCTTAATTCGTCCCGGGCACGACAGCGTCCCGTTTATGAAGTTAAAGTTGCCTTCTGACGCTGTATAAATCATCTACTATAGATGGTAAAAAGCAGTAGTGGATCACAACGTACATACATATTATCACGCTCGTATCCCTAACGGGGTGGGCAGAACCACAAGTATTCATAAGAAAACTTTCAGCCACTTCTGATCCAAGACTCCCAAGATGGATATGGTGAACCATGGTGACAGGTGATCAGCCCATCGCCCATATAGGTCAATCAAGTTGGAGAGGATACTAGTTAGTGGAGTACAAACCATTCTATATTAGACAAGCCCATGACACAGTGCCGATTGATTGTACAAGATAACCTCTGCTCGTTGCAATAGCAATTATTATTATGTATTAAGTGCATGCTCTAACCTTCATAATAATCTCACGTGCCTGCTATTATTTGTAACAGAGCCATCTATGAGTGTGAAATGACAACTGAGTAACGCAAGGATGTCTAGTGATCTTCACGTCAATAGAAATACACGTACCTACATACATACATATTATCACGCCGTATCCCTAATGGGGTGGGCAGAGCCACAAGTAAACATAAGAAAACTTGCAGCCACTTCTGATCGAACCTCCCAAGATGGATATGGTGAACCATGGTGACAGGTGATCAGCCCATCGCCCATATAGGTGGTCCATCATTTTGCAGAAGATACTATCTTTTGGTCGCCTTTTACGACATGCTCGGGGAGAGAAGCAGCTGGACGTATTCTATGCTTTTTCTTTACTTCCAGTCCAGCAAAGAAGAATAGAAATACACTGAAAATTTCAACTCTATTACGGTTCATGAGATACCTACAGCCCGCTGACAGACAGACAGCGGAGGCTTAGTAATAGGGCCCGGTTGGCACTCTTCGGGTGCGGAATCTTAGAAATTCTATAGAAATTGATATTTTGCTACAGAAAGTCCCTATAAAACAGTAATAATTCCTTCGAATATATCATATAAATCATCATCATCTTCCTGCTCTTATCCCACTCTATGTGAGGTCGGCACAGCATGTTCCTTGGATCACGCTGTAAGCGTTTTGTCTAAGGTGTTTTATGACCGGCCACCTGCCTGACGTGAATTCTCCTTGGGAATACTTGCTTATTGTATCTCATTACGTTGGAGGATTAGTATCCTCCCCGAGCATGTCGTAAAAGTCGACTAAGGGATAGTTCCCTTAGTCGACTTTACGACATGCTCGGGGAGAGAAGCGGCTGGACGCATTCTATGTTTTTTCTTACTGTCCAGCAGAGAATATATCATATAAATCTCTGAATAAATTTCTATGCTAAGGGATTTCTATCTAATATTGGCTATTGGACAATGACTTCTTTAGGAGCGCTAAGGAATATACCTAATTTGTATGTCAATCGTAATTTAGTAGTTTCATAGTAAGTCAGTAGTTCTCATTTCTAGGCTAAACCTAATTTGACAGTCCTAAAAATGCTATTCCTTTCGAGATCACGTGAACATCTATAATTTGAGATCTGTTAAATTTAGGAAAATGAACAGAATCAACAGCAATGTGTAGGTATTTAATATATTATTTGATTAATATATCTCGTAGAAACGCGCTTTTAGTATGAAAGTTCTTATGGCGCGCGATGTGGCTATACCCTAATGTAAAGGTGTATGCACGAAGGTAGATTGTGTAGTTATTAGCTTAGATTTATTATGTAAGCATTTGTCACATGTAGCATTGCTTCTATTTATTGCATAGTTGCGCCGACCTTAAGTGTCTTTTGGTAAGGTGTCAAGTAAAATATGATAGAAAAATCCTAGTAATCTAGATGCGAAAATTTGTGTGGATGTGACGATGTGTGTTTGTGCCTCAATCACGCCGTAACGGCTAAACGAATTTGAATGAAACTTGGAACATACAATACCTAGTATGTGTGCTGGAATAACATATAGGCTACTTTTTATTTTGGTACGCGAGCGAAGCCGCGGGTGGAAGCTAGTATATAATATAGCAATTATTTATGAGGACCTTAGAATATCTTGCATGTAACTATATTTTATTTTGTAACTGATCCCAAATTTTATATAAAGCCAATAAGATCCGAGGTATTCAATCCTTAAAATAATGGTTTTGTTGCAACTTGTTATTCTTCTAGTTTCATTCATATAAACAATTGGGATTGTGAATTGTCAACATGATTATTATCCACGCTAACCAATATCTTAAGAGGCTGTGAATTATGTGCATAGTTTAAAATAGTATGACATTTAAAGCAAATTAGTGTACTCATGTGATACTATTTCATGGATATCTTGATTATTTTAGCTCCATAGGAACTGTATTTGACTTCTACAAAATTACAAGATTACATCTGGTCCATCTGGATGTAAAAGCGGCTAGTGAACTGTCTTTCTAGTAGGTAGTTTTCGATTCTATTAGTAAATTGCATGATATTGCATCTTAAATAGATTTTACTAAAGTAGTCGTAACTTTTTAACGGCTTCAATAATATTCTGCGTTTCATTTGCAATGTATAACAACTCAAATCAACCTTAACTTATTATCTCGTAGTTGACCCGGTACCCGGTTACTTATTTGTTATTCCCATATTCATAGTTACTTAACTAGTTCATACATAATATAACAGTGTTTTTAAAGTAGTTGTATTCAAGTTCTTACATAATAAACATAATGTTAGTTATTCAATTCTTATAACGGCAATGTGTGTAACCAATATTTTACTATTTACATTAAGTATATAGGACTCATACACAACAGCGGTGTGAAGTCGCATTGTAAGAATCGTTAAGAATTTCGACTTCATTACATCGAATTTAAATGTAATTTTTGTGAGATGTCGCATTGTGTATGAGCCCTTAGTCATTAATTTATTATAATACACAATGTATGGTTATTTTATATGTCCGTGTTTTGATTGAACTAGATAGAATGAATATAAGTTTTCTTTCCATAGAAAAAGTAAATGGAGTCCCTACACATCTTCAGAATTACCTTGCCTGCTTTGGTAATTTACTTCAAGGTTTTTTTTAGCAGCAACTTATAGAAATATGTAAATGTAAATAATAATTAAATTAAACTATGGTTATCTCATTTATCAATCTTTTATTTAAACATGCTATGAGCCCACAACATAATCTAAATAACCTTAATAATCAGGACACGATAGGTATTTTGGATCTGACACACACACAACAAAAACATCAGCAAGTACCTATCAAAAGTATTTTTGTAACTTCCCGCTCTTTTATAATAGCAGGTAAGCAGCGCCGTGTAGCGGTGACATCTAGCACTATTTCAAGTGACGCGCTCGGCTTTTACATGATTATTCAATATTTGGGCCACTTATTTACAAAATATAGTCTTGAAAAACCATAGGATCACTTTTAACACCTCCGTAAATGCATTCTTGGCTCGTATGCATTTTAAATACGAAAATAAAAATACACCTCTTTACCCACATGTTAGTTCAAGTTAGTCAATGGCGGACGCCCTCGACCAATGAGAGAATTCGGATATAGAAGTGCGCGCCATCTTCATATTCAAACTGGTTGGCCTCCCAACTCGTTCACTCGCTCAGTCAGTCTCGCGTCGCATTCGGGCAGTCGCACACCTTCCTAATTCTCTAGTAATTAACGCCAAAATCAAACAATCATGAGCACCAATGAAAATAACAGTGAAGTGGCTGTCGACAAGGTCGGTGACGAGAAGAAGGCTGACGCAAAAAGTGAACTAAAAGGAGCCAAAAGGGCAGCAGAGGTGAGTACACTGTCAAATTATGAAAATCTATTAATTTAATCGCTCGCCATTTTATTGGATGCTAAAATAGACACAACTCGCCATTATTATATCAAATTTTTGCCCCAAAAAAATCAATTCCACGTGGAGGATAGCAAGTTACAGTTAGGTAGGTACCAACCTACATGAGGTTGGGTAGGTACCTACGCGGTCTAAAGCGACTAGGTAGGTACAACCGGCGTATTTCTGGACGTCATAATCTTACGAGTTCGGCATTTCATGTGTATGAGGCAATCGATGAGCTGACTCCACGCTGTCATAACTTGAAGCATCATACTTTGAGCGCGCTAAATGTGTGTCTTATTACTTTTTAGCTTTGTTTACTCGATTGAGATACAGCGGCATGACCTTGGTAGAATAAAAAACATGGCGCGGAAACGTACGCTATAACCATTGACTCGATAATACACAAGAAGCAGGCTTAACCTCTTAATGCACTGACTCGTGTTAGGATGTTATTGATTTTATTGCGTATCATGGCTATTTTAGACTTTCTCAGGGCACGGTCAACCTAGCGTGACGCTAGATAGTTGAAACATGGCCGGCGCAAATGTCAGTGTTTAAGTCGAATGGACTGTCACAAACAGCGCGCCAACGCTAGGTTACTTTCCTACGTTATTTATTTGAGCTTCTTCAAATCTTGTTATCATGAGTCTCATCGTAGTCGCGCCGATACGATTTGCACAATCTTTGTTTTATTTCGGCGTCTACACAGAACTAGTCAATGACCCGGCATTATTTGCATGTAGGTGTGTTGTGCGTGCCTATTAGTTACTATAAGTAGGTAGTAGGTACATACAATACTTCCTTTGTTCTTGAGTATTTCTTACTAAAAATTTGTAAAATATCCAATAAATCATATCTGTCCTATATTTTATATTCCCTCCATTTCATGGCAAGGCAGCATGGCGTAACGGATAGTTTAGCTAAGGTTATAGGAATGGCAGTAAACGGTCACTTACAAGAAGCGGTAACGCTTGTTATAATGTAAATAAATTCATTTAGGAGGTTGCCTTATAGTGCACTAAAGCCGCTTTTAGTTATAAAGTCTATGATACCACATTGCGATCGGTTGGGTAGCTTAGCTACGCGCGGTGACCGCGTTCCGATCCACTTTGCCACGGCAAAAGCGGCCGTATAGCGCCGGCCCCGCGCTATACTTTGCTCTTTCCCCCACATAACTAATGATCCACGCATCTTTATCGTTTCGAATCTTTGTCACCTGCTCTTATTATCTTGCACGTTGGGTGCCTACTTGCAATGTTTCCCGCAAAATCATTGCGTTACAGGTTCATACAGAAATGAGATTGGGACAAGTTGGCCGATGGCCAGTTATTGTTTAATCTTGAACTGTGAGATGTGTCGCATAATGCCCGCTGCAACATGTAAACAATAAGGGAAAGTCAAAATAATAAAGATATTTTTCAGGAAAAAGTAACGGAGGCGAAAAAGGCGCGAAAAGAAGAAAATGGCGGCGGCGGAGACGACGAGCCACACAGCGATGAAGAGGACTTGGAGGGAGAGGGAGAAGGCGAGGGCGATGACGACGACGATGAGGAAGTAGAGGGAGAAGAAGACGAAGAGGCGTTAGGAGAGGGAGAGGACGACGATCTCGAAGGTAAGGGTTAGTAAACTGCCGCTAGTCTCTCAACCGTGACGGCTTTATATTTGTGCTAGGGAAGTTTTAGTGAACATGTTCTGTTGTTTGTTGGTACGCGCTTCGACTTGTATGTTGGACTAAATACGAGTTAAATTGATTTACTTATAAAAAAGAGGCGACCTAATTTTTGCATTTTAATAAGCAATATCTGCAGTATTTATTTGTCTTTTGTTCGTTTTATGAACTACTACGATGACTTTTGTTATGGTATAAGATAACAATTTGCTATAGGTGCCTAATATTGATAATGTTCAACGAATACAAACTTATAAGTGATGATTGTCTGTTACAGATGAAGAAGTTGAAGAAGAGTTACTGGATGAAGAAGAAGAGGATGCGTAATACGCTAAGTGCCTCTTTATGGACAATGTCACAGTGATGTGTTAGTGTGACGCCCGGACTGGCGCGGCCCCGCTTCGCCCCAACTGCAACAAATAGCGACAGCCCCAAGCACTGACAGAAACCAACAGTTGGGAACACGCGGGGCCGACATAGCTCCCACCTAAAACGGGTGCAGTTCTATTTAAATGACAAATTTAATAATAAGTCAAATACAATGCAGATTTTCAATTTTTTACACTAATTTTAAGTTCGGTACCGAAGCTGTATCCTTTATAATTTTGATTTATCGCTCGTGTTATTCGAGCGTGTAATTAATAATAGTGTGTTGCCTGGAACGTGACCAGGATAATCAAAAGTATTCGAAGTTTTTTATTAAATTAAAAGAACTAGGCAGGCAGCTTAACATTTTGACCAGGGCACCATCAACAAAGAAAACCAGTTCACTTCGCCCTGAGTGCACGTCTTCCGAAATTACTGCAGCAAATACTTTCCGCTTGATATGAGGCAGTGCTCTTTCGTAGCCTAAAAGACCAAGACTAGCGCGTCCAAGCTGCAAGGTATAATGTATGAATAAGATTCTCGTGACCAAGTGATCCGCCGAATAAAAGCGGATAGCTTATCTGTTTTTGAAAAATGTACTATTATTTTTGCGATTCACACAAGAATTAAAGAAAAAGCACGCTAAATACGATTTCTAGCTTTAATTTAGAAGACGTTCGGCGGTAAAATTTTCGAAGCATATTGAAGAAATAGCCCCTTTCAGAAAAGAACATTGTAAATGAAGGGCGAGCTTTTCTGAAGAATGAAAATTTTAGGCAACTAGTATCACACCTCTAGCTTGGTCATCTGCCTATAGTAATTTCTTTTTTTGACTTGTTTCTTTATGAATTATGCTGGTCACGCTCTTGTGTTACATAATGTAAGACTTAGTAGAATGCTGTTGAATTTTGTCATGAAATGTACAAATGTGTTTTCGAAAGTAAACTTTATTCTAAGTGAAAACCCTCTGTATTCTAGGTTTACCCGTGAACCCGTTAAATGGTGAAGTTGTGATATTTTTCTACTCTGAACTTGACCCGATTCAAATAGAAAATAGGCCAGCGTTGGCGCGCTAATAGGGGGTAAGCGAAGTCACAAAGCTCAATTCTTCATTTTCTGTTGTCGATGAGAGTTTGTGTGTACATAATTTAGATTAAGTGAAGCCTGTGATTTTTGTAATCAGTAATGTAACATAGTGTGATTGTTTCATTCAGGTGTAGGGTCAATACTCTTTATGGTAATATTTTCTAGCATCGCGGTTTCGACCATGATTATTACACTCGCTCCGTTCGAAGCTATCCGGAATGGCAATGGTGTAAATGTATAATTTCTTAAATAATGTTACTAGGACGTAGTTTGACTGAGTTGAAGTAGGACAATCCAGGAGTTTCAAACGGAGCCGAGAGGACCTCCGCGGCTAGCTGCTGTTGTGCTGAGTTCACTTCATTCGACCGTTTATAGAAAAACATCACAATTTTGCCATTATCACGTGCACACCGCGCGGACGGCAGCCGCGCGCTCTCCAAGCGACTGATAAAGAGAGCGCGACCGCCGTCGCGCCGCGATACCTAACATTCGTTTATACCGGCCTCTAATTTTTGTCCATACTGTTAATTAGGATAGAACCTCCCAGTTCGGTTATTCCAGAGTTCGACAGTTTGGGATAAGAGATTCCTAGGTTAGAGCGTTTTAGTAAGTAGAATGTACTACGTCATTTTTTACGAAAGGACGCCTAGGAAGGCCCGGGGTGGAGCGGCGGCGGGGGCCCAGAGCGCGTCAGCCGGCTCCCTCCCCGCCGCCGCCGGCGTGGCCTCGTTCGATTTGCCGCGCGCCGCGACGGCGTGGGTCCCCGCGCCTCGCGCCCGCCTCGTACCACGCGATGGTAACGCGTTCCGAGCCGGGGAAAATCACTCGTTGTTCGATATACATCGCCGTTCGACCGCATTGTTCGTGTCTCGGCCGGCGATGTATACTCGCAGACGCGACATGGCGTCCAGTCTCTAAGACGCCGAGTATGCACGATATTTTGATACATCTTGTTGATTGAATTTTCACTCTTAATCTGTACGCGAGTTTCGGGGCGTTAGGTGTGCGTAATTCTTTAAAACTTTGACGATGTTATGTTTAACGGATGAACCAGTTACTGAACTGACTTTAAATATCAATGAATTGTAGGATTTTTTGAAGCAAGCCTATTGAGTGCGACTAGCGAGCGTGTTCATAGTGTTGGAAACCGCAACTACCGGGGATCGGATTTTTTATTGGATACGCTGAGTTGTTTATAAGCAACGTCTACTGGAACATGCGTTCAATTCGTCTATGCCGAGCAGTCGTATTTTAGTTTCTACGAACGCTAAGAACACATTTCGCAGATCGAGATATTTAGATCTATCAGATTTTACTTAAATTAGTTTATATTTAGATAGGGGCTCCACAAACAGCAGCTATATTTCATAGGTAGTTACAGCCATTTGCCGCATCGTTATCGGCGCTAACCTACAATAATTCCTTCTACCTGTCTGCTACCTGACGCCCCATCTAAGGATAGCCGCATGTTTTAAAGCATTTAGTTAATTCCTCCATTGGCCTTCATATACCAAAGGGAGTATCAAATATACTTGTTTAGAAAATTGTCTTTGAAACCAATAAATTATTTTGTGAGAATCACTACGTCCCGCCTTTTCATTTTGAGGTAAGTATAGGTAAGCTGTCGCATAGTGTACGATGTACTAATAAGTGAAATAACTTAGTACGATTTTATTTATTTGTGATGTTGACCACTATTGATTTTCTCAACAAGGACGAAATGTAAATACAACCGATTTAAGTAAAAAGTTATTTTGTTTTTAAACTTTTATTTTCCCTATCTAATCGACCCGAGAGTAAAAAGTAGACTTTATTTCGGTGACATGAAGTTGATAGTGGATTTAGGATTCGGGCGTGGGTTGTGCCTCATACTGAGGCACGATTGTTAAGTAATTGGTATCTTTTCTAGAATAACAATTTATCTGAGAATTTTTCTATCGTCACCTATAAAACGCGCAAACTATTTTCATCACACTTAGCGATGTTCACGATCGTTTAGGAAGCACCGGTAGGTAAAGTGTTATATACAATTTTCCAACTACATACCTAATCTAATAAGTAGGTAACCAATATACTTACCTACCAGGGTAGGTAAGTATAATGGTTCCTAAGTCGCATTTTCCATGTAAGTAGGTATCTATCTACCTACTAGAAATCCAAAAATACTTTGTATGGAAGTATTTTTCTTCAATGGTTGGATTATTTACTCCCACACAAATAGGTAGGTAGATACCTACGTGTTATTACAGCATACGTAAGCATGGGAAAACTAAGAATCGAAAAACATGTTTGATTGCTACGAGACTACAACGGGCGGGCGAATGTAACGGTAGGTTATCACAACGTTCGCTAGTTAGCAAGCTAGTACTCTGTGTGAGGTACAACATACGTTATGTATATCATTTGAAGGCATTCTTGTAAACGTACATATGCATTTGTGCAGTATGCAACATGCTTCATCTAACGACATCTAGTGATCTTTAGCAAGAATGTTATAAGTTTCAATAGAAGCGACAAGATGGCGCCACCATATAAGTAAGTACTAATTAGTATGAATTCCCGAATTTCCGGTAAAAAGCTAGCCAGTAAACTTATTATTAAATGTGGTATCAATATTATTATAAAAATAGTTTTATAATAATATTGATACCACCGGAATTACGTATGTCAAATAGGTATAGTTTAGACATTGAAAAGAAGCCAACCAAGCTCTGCAACTGCAACCTAGTCACTCCTTTGACTACTTTTGATTGTCTACAATTCCGGCAGATGGCGCGCATGACGTAGATGGCACGTGACTATCTCGAATGTGGTTTCGGTATTCCGTGTCCAACTAGATGGCGCTTTTCAATGATTTGAACGAAGTCGGGTTTTTCGAGCTGTACTTTTACCTCGGAACAATAAATATTCTTCCAAGACTTACTAAACTTAGAGAATGACCACTCTAGGTAGGTACCTTACCTACCTGTTACGTACATATTTATCTTCATTTAAAAAAGAGAAGAAATAGGTACCGCTTGGTGCCCTAAGGGTTAAATTAAACTATTTTATTCATAAATGGTTGCAACATTACAGAATATCCAAGGTAGGTATTTAATTACTTAACTAAACTTTGTCTAATCACAACATAGCCACAAACGATGACTAGCCATCTTTGCATACTACCTATTTACCTTATTTACGCATTTAACACAATGCAGGTTTAGTTCAAATAAAAAATACTCTATGGTAAACATTGAAATGATTAGTAGGTACTTACGAACTTACATAATTTTTGCTATTCCTTTGCAACCATTGAATCACACTTGTTTATGATTCACACTTTTATGAAGATTTAACTTTTTAGCCGTATTATCAGAACTCACTAAGCTAGTAGGTAGTAAGGGAGATATATCAAGTCACAATAGAAAAGCAACTATGAATTCGTACATCAAACCACAATCCAAAACAAGAAAGTAAATTATCCAAAACAAAATAATTTGCTGACTGTTGACTTGCGAGTTTTTAAATTTTTCTTCGGTTCTTTTCTTATCAGTCTGATCTGACAGATGTTTAACATAAGTGGCATTAACATTGACATGCATTCTGTGACGATGAGTTTTTTTATTATTTTGGGGCGTAGGTAATTACCTACTATCGGCTATTTTTTTTGCTTGTTTAAATACATTTTTTAAGCGCACTCTTATTTCTTTACCACAATGGTTCCAAATAAATAGTGATACGGCTAGTAGTACCTAGTAGCCCTAGGTATATGGATGTAGAATATTTTTCTAAGTAGCCCAAACTTTGTTACGAACTAACTTTGATTAGGTAGGTACTTATATTATACCTGTCATTCCTTCGAGACTGCAGAAACACCTATGGCGGTCTCTGCCCCACTCAGAACAATTTATTGTTCTGAGCTGCCCGTGTAGTAGATGGAACACTTTCAAATCAAAATCATGTACATTTCAGAGTTGTTAATCGACTGTTATCTATATCTATAAAAGAGCTTAACCTGACTGACTGACTGATTCATCATCGCCGAGCCGAAACCGCTGAAGCTAGAAAGCTGAAACTTAGAAGCTTCCTTTTATAGCAAAAGCACCCAATAAGGCAGGGTTTTTTTGAAATTCAACCCCTAAAGGGGTGAAAAGGGGTAAAAACGTTTGTATTGAACTTTTTAGCGCGTGGTGCGATTTACTTGAAACTATGTTCGGATACTGTAAATGCAAAATGAATGGACACGTGTTTCAGGATTTTTCAAAACAACTCTTAAAAATGAGTGTAATGGGATGTCAAAGTTTGTATGGGAACTTTTTAACGGGCGCGAATGGTTTGAAACTCGGTTTGAAATTTAACGCGTACGAAGTCGCGGGCAACAGCTAGTTGGTAATATGTCATTTCATTGTAGCTAAAGAAAAAATCGGGAGAGCAGAAGAGAACAGAGTTCGTCTGATATGATATGTACCTACCTACCTAATGTTTTTGCACCAGGACAGTTTACGGAAATTCGAGGCCGTAGGAAAGCTTTAGTAAGGTATTTTTATGTGACTAAAATTTTTGTCATGGTATTATTTATTGGCCAAGCGTGAGTAGCCCTAGAAATACTAAGTACCTAATTACCTACTAAGTAATTGTTGACTTTGCTGATTTTTTTTAAATGCCGATCTCCTCACTTAGTAAACTTGTAAGAATAATTTCATTGTATCAAAATCAAGTTGGTCTAATTTAATAGTTGGTCAAATCAGATCATCAGAGTTGAGAATGCGTTACGTAGATAGGTACTGTGATTTAGCTTAGGTGGCTTAGGTAGATATTTGTATTGGACCTAACCTACGTACTCTACTCTTATTTGATTTAGTACGAATCAAGCCACGCGTGGAGGTTGACGTGTCGAAAATATTTTATTCAATCCTCGTCGTATCGTAAATATTTACATGTTCTGAACTAATTGTTATTTTACTATCAATTGAAACTTTTTAGGGCAACCATAGACAATTTCAGTTTCTTGCCAAATTTATTTTTAAATGTTTGGCGCCATAATGTGAGTCTGTAAAATAATATCTTTTCCTGTGCAGTAAAAAAATATTGTGATTGGTGCGGTGTTTTATAATTATCTGGAATACGAATTATTTTTGCGGTGACAAAAACGAGAAAAACGTGAGTAATTTAACCATCTCATTCGTCTTCATAATCATTTAATAGATATTTATATATTTTCAGTCGTATCTGTATAGGTACTTCTACCTCATAAAGTAATACCTAATCTAGCCTAGTTATTTTGTGCACAATTAATAATAATGTTCTTAGTATAGGTAGGTAGCACACACCTACCTACTCTAACTAGATAGGTACTTAGGTACTACTTAATATTATTTTTTCTAGATGTTCCAACACCATTAAACAATAAGTTAGGTATATTTCTTGCTAAAGGAGATTGGATATTGGATTTTTTTAAATATGTTCTCCCCAAAAAGCGACTTTTTTAATTCAGTTTATTGTGTTTACGAGTGACTCATGAGAACATTCAACTGCAGTCTCAGAGAATCCTTGACAAAACTTAACCCTGAAAGCTGGTTACCGGTACAGGGTATTAGGTAGGTACGTACTACGTAGGTTAGCTCTGTAGGAATGACTCAATTGATGATCCGAATACAACGCTGCGCCATTCTATTTCCTTTGTTTCGACAATAGGTTCGAGGTGTCGAATCGGCAAATATCACGTACTTTTTTTAGGGTGGAGAAAATGAAATTACCTAAGGATCTTTATTATATCAACTTATCATTCTTGAACTTACCTTGGTACCTACTATAATAGAACATAATATAAGAACCCACCATCTGAATGTCCTACTGAATACTGAAAATAGGTAAATCTACCTTGGCATTACATTACCAAGTCGATGTGGTGTTGATAAATTATTATCAAACATACGCGAAGAAATCTAATAACAGCATCTCGGCCAACGTTGCATACAAAACGCAAAAACAGAAACATTTCCATTCCAAATTTGTTAAAAATATCTAAGTTTTCCCTTACATTTTAGTGTCATACATTTCGAAACATTCCATACAAAAGATTTTAACGCGTTTCTCTGTATGCTACAACTCTGAAATATCATTCTGCATCGTTCTGTATATATCTAAGGATTTCCGCTCACTAACTTGTTCCAAAAAAACAGATCGTAGTAAATATAAAATAATACAGATTTGTGTCCTTGTAGTCTACATTTATAGCAAATTACCTCACGTGATAAAAGTTGTTTCCCATTTGGGATATTGTCTCTGTGGCCCACTATGTTTTGACCATATTAAAAACATATGGAACCTATTATAGAGATTTTTGATATTAGGTCAGGTGTGTAGGAGGTTAGTAAAGACAGATTATACATACATACATATTATCAGGTCCATTTCCCTAATGGGGTGGGCAGAGCCATTTAAGTAAACATAAGAAAACTTGCAGCCACTTCTGATTTAGTCCTAAGATGAATACAGGTGATTAACCCATCGCCCATTATAACTGGTCAATAATGTTGAAGAGGATACTATACCCTTAGTCGACTTTTACGACATGCTCGGAGAGAGAAGCAGCTGAATCCATTCTATGCTTTTTTTTAGACTGATTATATTTTTTCTAAATCCGCAGATCTTGTAGATAAAATTTCTCAAGATTGACCTTTGCTAGGTAGGGTGGGACATGGCTAGACATCTTTACGATAAACCGGGTCAAAGTCGAACTTCATCATAATTGCTCAACTTTGTCTGGTTGGATCTTTTGTAAGCAGGATACTTTACGTTGAGATAAATGCATTGATATCCTTTTGCAGCCACGACTAACTACTTTTTGTCGTGTATTTCTTTCACTAGTTCTTTCGAATCAGTGTGCCTCAAAGGCTAGTTTTGTGCACTGCTAATGCTCATCTTACTACTAGTTGAACCCCAGCGGTTTCAAAAAGAAACAAAATATAGCCGTATAATACTCAAAGATAGTATAGCATTTTACCAGTGAAATAATTTTCAGAATCGGTGTAGTAGTGTCCGAAATTACCTCAAACAAAAACTTCCTTTAAAGAAAATTCTGTTATGTATCGTACCTACTACATACCATATCATATTATTACGCCCGTATTGGGGTCGGCAGGGCCACAAGTAAACATAAGAAAACTTGCAGCCACTTCTGATTTAGTCCTAAGATGGATATGGTGAACCGTGGTGACAGGTGATCAACCCATCGCCCATTATAACTGGTCAATCATGTTGAAGAGGATACTATACCCTTAGTCGACTTTTACGACATGCTCGGGGAGAGAAGCAGCTGAACCCATTCTATGCTTTTCTTTACTTCCAGTCTAGCAGAAAAGTAAAGAACTACAACTACTAATAATGTCACTAGTTCTTTCGAACCAGTGTGGTGAAAGGATTTAAAGCGCACTAGTAGTTCGTTGTATCATGAAAGTTATTTTATGTACTGTCCTGAGTTCATAGACTGCATCGCATGGCTCAATACCGGCCCGCATCGCGGCTTGCAACAAGAATTATGAAAGTGGAGATACCATGTACTTACATTAGCTCCTCGATATTGGTTCTGTCGACGACAGTAAAATCAACAGCAGCATGTATTGCAGAATGTTATATGCGAAACGATTCAAATATTTTACTAACGATAAATAATAAATAATAATAATAAATAACACCCAACATTCACATACATAGTAACCCCACACTAACCCCACACTAGGATTCCCTGTGTCATGGGTATCAGAAACTACGAGTACCATGGTACCACAACACCCAGACCCGGAAGAAATATTTGCAGAACAGGCAAACATTTCTGCCGCAGCGGGAATCGAACCCGCGCCTCTTGCGTCTCTGCCGAGCAATCGCCCGCCATGCCACCGAGGCCGTCTTTATATATAGATAGCAACGTTATTTTACTGTCAAAAAATGTATGGTGCTTTTCTAACAACGTTGCCATGGAAATCAAATCGTTAGTAGATTATTGGAGTCTGCCAATACAGACAAAACTTCTCTGCTGGACTGGAAGTAAAGATAAAGCATAGAGTGCTTCTCTCCCCGAGCATGTCGTAAAAGTCGGCTAAGGGATAGCATCCTCTCCAACATAATGGGCCGAGGCGATGAGCTGATCATCTGTCACCAGGGTTCACCATATCTTAGGACTAAATCAGAAGTGGCTGCAAGTTTTATGGTTACCTACTTGAGGCGCTGCCCACTCCATTAGAGATACGAGTGTGATAATATGTATGTATGTGCATTAAAAACATAGTTCGTTGGGATTTAGTTATTATACACGAAAAACGATCATAAAAATTTGGATTTCGCAAATCCATTACAGTGGGTGGAGACCTGTGAGTCTGTCATATCAACAAAAAGTGAAAAGTTTAGACTACTCAGGTATTTATTACCTACATCTGAATTTGTTTAGTTTTTAGACTTGTGATCAAATAATGATGAAATCACGATGAGATCATTCTATGAGAGCAATGCAATCTTCAGATATTAAGTGATAACATTCCCATAAAAGGGAGCAGAGAAATTCAATAGGATTAGTCACTGTTTTGTCTTAGCATTCTTTGTTATAAGGATTCTTAAGACACTTGAGTGGAGTAGTCGGTAAATAAAAAATCTTTGAATTTGATTCTAAAAATCAAGGTTACTCAAAAAATACACACTATGGGGTCATTTTGAAACGCGTGCGTAGAAGATATAGGCAAGAAATCAGGACACGCCAATTTGTAAAAGAATTTCTTAAGTTCACCCAAAACTGCCGTTACCCATGTGTGGGCATTGCATTGCATTGGTTGTCGGCATACCACATTTTGAAAATCCATTGGTACACGACCGGGTTTGAAACCACGACTTTAGGATCGGAAGGCAGAAAACATAAACATAAACATCCTCACAAACTTTCGAATATTAGTAGTCTAACCTTCAAAGCAATCGTTCCGGCGTAGTTTGTATTTTCTTACTTCATCTCTTCGGCGCTAAGGTAAATCGCGTAGTAGGTAGGTAAGTAGGTACCTTCTGTTGTTCCTTGGACAATTTCGCAAATAGATAACTTATTAGCTGAAAACTAATAAATAATTTTCCCCTCTCGATCAACGATTTCTCATCTAAATATATTTTTCTAAACTCTTGCGTTCCTGACTGACAATTAACGTTTAGCCTAATAAACTTTGAGGTTGGAGGGTCACTAAGGAAGGAATTCCCTTAATTCAACTCCTAGAGCAGAGGTTCCCAAACTTATTTTGTCGACTGCCCACTTTGAGAATAAATTATTTTTTAGTTTCAAGTATAATTTTAAATTAAATTAGTTATTGTGAGCCCCAGGCCTCTACACAACGCCCCCATTTATTTCTGGGTCTCTTACCGCCCCCTTTAGGCCTGTAGCGCCCACAAGGGGGCGTTATCGCCCATTTTGGAAACCCCTGTCCTAGAGGACGCATGAAAAAGAATTCAGCACGGGCAAAATGGCATTCCAGCAGTTCCGTTGGTTGTTCATATTCCCAAAAGGATAAGTATCTTATGCTTCGCTTTACGATAGTTCTTTAACAGAGGTCAATCTACGAAACACTTGTACCTCACGTAGTCGGAAGCAAGCTTGCCAATGACTCCGGTCATACGTGGTCGGAATTATTGATTTGCCTTTGCGTCACCTTCCACATGACCGCAAGGTGTAGGTACTGTTATTTTAACCTGTGCTTGTTTACTGGATTATTCAATAAAAATAAGGTTAGGAAGATAGTCAAATCAGTCACTTGCTGACATGATAGACTGTTTTTTTTAAAAGGGGCCGATAAAGATGTTATGTATCATGCAGTATGGCTGATGGCCGGTTCCAATATTCTACGAACCGACGACGGATCGTTCATTACCATAGCAACGCATACCATAGCTCGGCTGAGACGCAAGAAGCGCGGGTTCGATTCCCGCTACGGGAGAAATGTTTGTACTTATGTGCAAATATTTCTTCCGGGTCTGGGTATTGTAGTATTATATAAGTATATATGTATTTACAAAAAAAAGTGTAAAAGTATTATCTGACAACACTTCTAACACAGTTAAAGGTGTTATTGGAAAATCAATAAAGCTAATAGCATCAACCTAGATTCACAACCCAGATCGCATCACAACTACAAGATTAGCCAGAAACAGATCCAAATCAAATACATTTGGTCCGTTACAAAAGAAGTCATGTTGTTTTAGCTGCATTTCTTCAACACCTTTATAGCACCAAGAGAAATCAAACGTTCTTTTATCGAAATTTTAAATCAACGTGTATAATTTATATTAAATATTTGTGGACATTTCACACAGCGCCATCTAGCCTCAAACTAAGCAAAGCTTGTACTATGGGAACCAGATGGCTGATTTTTATTATGTTAAAATTAATTTTTTCTTTCAATGTGTGTTCAGTCTGTACGGGAGTGATCAACATAGTCACTGCGTGACTCCTTTTAAATAAATAAAGATTTCAAAATAAAAGATAAGTTAGTAGAATTTTGATATTTATGGTTCAATCAGCTCAATGGCTTAGGTGACTTGTTTTTATGGGCAAAAAACTGCTAATATAAGCTTAAGAACTCGTTTAGCAAAATTGCAAGAATTTCCAGCAAACTACTAACCGCTTAGGTATATCCATATACATATCCTAGCTTTCTCCCGAGCGTTGCGGTTGCTCACGCGACATTGACCCAGGCTTATGTTCTGCAATACTACGCTCGCACTAGGAAACTGAGAGCACTGGTGGTCTGTAGTGACCCGCCTTCCGATCCTAAGGTCATGGGTTCAAACCTGGTCGCTAACCAATGGATTTTTGATGAATGAACTCGCAAACGGTGAAGGCAAAAATCGTTAGCAAACTGGCATGTCGTAGAACCAAAAGTTCGAAAATATGTGTCAAGTGCACGAAAGGAGTCTTTGAGAAGCACTGAGTCCTTTCACCACACTGATTCTAAAGAATTAATGACATTGATTCTGTCGTCAACTGTCCAACTTAACTGGTCTTTCAGCCCTACTAACTTAAATTCTGCTGCGGTTGGCACCGAAATTTAAACGCATGATACTCAAGGCTTTTTTTTTAATTATTTTTATTTGAAGCATTTGTTCTTAATAGAACAGCCACCCTTAAAGGTACACTACTCAAGGCTTGAACTGACCAATAGGTACTACGTACCTTTTGCAAAACACGATTGTTTATGCCTCGATAAAAAAAAATTCTAAACATACTTCTCAAAATTTGAATTTATCCTAGTCTAATGAAGCAGTGATTACTTTCATCTCCGGTTGCAGATACGGCATGGCATTGACCGCGTGGTTGGCCCTCGCTTGGCTGTGCAGTGCAAACGCGCTGCGCGTCGGCGTCGGCATCGCTGACGTCACTGGCCCACCCGCTGAGGTCGGGTTTGTGAGTATCTTTCACCTTTTTAACTCGTACTTCCCTTAGGACAAGGTTATGTAAACCATCAGATTCAGTAGGTAGGTACTAGGTACCCAGAAGTTTGGAGACGGGCAGTTTTGCCAGAATTGTCTTTGTCGAACATCATCAGAGTCCCGTAAGCGCGAAAGAAGTCTGTATATGATGTGACGTCACATAGTGAAGCGCTCGTGGCGTAGTTTGCTTAGATGTTCTTGATTGATCGTTGAAGTTAAAGCAACGTTATGCGCGGTCACAATTGGGATGGGTGACCGTATAATGCCACTCATTATGAGGAGAGCGCTTCTGTGCTTCGGAGGGCACGTTAAATCGTCGGTCCCGGCTTTTAAGTCGTTAAGCCATGACAAGCCTTTAGGCGGCCTACAAACTCCGTCAAAAGAGTTGGCCACTAGCTCATACGAACTTACTTTTAGTGCTGGATCCCGGTGGAAGACACTGAAAGACTTTTACCCAGCAGTAAGTGAAGGAAGGCTGTTGATAACAACAAAAGCATGAGTTTTTTTATTGTCTATGGTCTCGAAAATGCTAGACAGAACAATGGCAATAAAGCAATTGTGTTAAATGTACACAATGTTCAATGGCACACATTAGCCAAATAGTTAAGTACTTATATGTTTTTTACTTGTTTAACTCTGCCTTGTGTGTCTTGTTTATTCTGCATACTTATGCAACATTATAGAGTATTGTTTATACTGGATACGCGGAAACTTTTAAATGGTCCCCTAGCTGTACCAAATATTTAGTTATTAGTAGTCAAGTCGAGACGGTTTGTTTTACTCTGAAATAAAATAACATACATACATTAAATCACGCCTGTTTCCCGTAGCCGTAGGGGTAGGCAGAGATACGGATCGCCATTTGCTATGTATATTGCTACATACTTATTTCGCTTCATTCACTCATTATATTCCTCATGTCACCCTTGGCCTGGCCCTTTTCCAAAACGTCGCCAATTTGGTTCAGGTACAGAAATAAATAAAATATTTATTTATCGTATCGTTGTAGATAGTTGTCATCTGGTACTCAATAACACTATCAGCCCTTGAGCGACAAGTGAATCGATAATGATAAGCACCTTGCCAGTAACAAAGAGCCTTGTCTAATGAAATGATCTGGTTATCCACAGTGTTCTTGAATTTTTCGGAAAACTTTGCTATATGCCTAAATGGTACTGAAGTAAACAGGTGTTCTGACTGTTATAAATAACGAAAACAACATCCAACAGTCACATACGCTCTTTGCACTTCTTATATTCTGTATACTTCAATAAAATGTGTTAGTAAATGGGCTACAATGCGTGTTTTTGTCGACAGACAGGACTTACTAAGTTATCCGAAAATGTGCTCAAAGGAGTAGGAAAACATCGTGCGGAAACCATTTGTAAGCCAACGTTATCTGCCAAAAAGCGTCATACTTTTTTTTGACAAAACAACAACGTTGTAATTTTATTTTAATCTTCCATCCGTCGCCCTATAGATGAATACAGGAATTGAGCACAATAACCTATATCAAAACATCTTGAAGTACACTGAGCTTCACATACACACAGGTAGGTATGCAAATTGTTATCGTAGTGTTGTCTATAGATAGATACTTAGGCTGGTATCGGATTATTCAAAACGAATAGAGCTAAAATCAATAGTGGATGACGGCCACCATTCAATAGCCTTTGGAACAAAGAAGAACAAATAAAGAAAATATAAATTAAACGACAAAAATATTACTTTTTGTCGTTTAATTTATCTTTTATTTATCCCTTGCTCCAATGCTCTTTTATTTTCTGGTGTCTGGTTTTATTTACTTTGATTACCACCCATGTTCAGGTTAGCAAATTATTATAACCGCATGCAACAATTAAATAAATTAGTAGGTAAATGATCCCTATTGATATTCAAATTAAGTAATTGGGTCATCAAAGTTACAATAATGGGTTTCGGTCACTGGAAAACTATGCTCGTTTCAGCAGATGATCGTTCTATGTAAATAATTATATTATTCTAATACTTGATACGGGCCTTTTTGGTATGAATGTCTTTAATAATACAACGTAGTGATTATTTGCTCAGTACTGCCAATCCTAAGAAAAAACATCAACTTATCGCCCACATTTTAGTCAATTCTGAATAAGTGTCACAAAGAACTGACTCACTTGCTATCGTCACCTTGACCGCGGTCAGGTCAACGGACAATAACATGTTTAGTGGTGATAAAGGACCCGGGGCTTGGTGCAGCCGAACCGAGACCGATACGCACTGGAACGAGGGGCTAACTGGAAACATGTGATTTTGTGCTACAATCTCAGACCAAATAAAAAGAAGACGCCACGCCGCGAACAACAAAAGTGAAGTCACCTTTTTATCTATGTGTGTCGAAGGTTTTGAGTTTTTGTGTTCCAAGTAACCTAAAATTCATAGTATAATAATTCAGAGACGATGTTATTTGAAGTGTGTACTTACAAGTGAAAAGTGATTCTGTGAGACTTTTTATGTGATTTGCTGCTGTTTTTATAAGCTTTCACTACACAGGAAGGCATAATTCTATTTTTAAATTTTAAGTTTACTAGACGACGACTCGGGAGCGATGAGCATGGTTTTAGTGAACGTGTGTGCGTGAGAGTGTGTGTTTACTTGCAGGAGCACGGTTTTGTGTGGCCTCACTTTTGTTGTTCGCGGCGCGGCGTCTTTCATTTTATTTGGTCTGAGGCTACAATGAAAAACAGTCCAGTTGGGCATTAGGTACCTACCGATGTGTGGCTCCGGTGCGTTCCGTATGGAGATCCCAGAGGCTCTTGGCATGCATCGAGGCTGGCCACCAGGTAGTTTTTTAGTGGGTCGTCGAGTCCGACAACCCCACATTCCCCAGCTACGACCCTCAATCGGATTTGGTCGTCTGGGAGCAGATTTTTCCACCTGCAACTATAAAAAAGGCACCGATGTGTAGGTATAGATTTTTCGGTTTCCAAGGTTTCGTTGGTCAAATTACTTTCTGGTTGGGCGGTGGTGCACCGAATTATGCAAGCTACAATAGGGATTACAAGGTTTCATAGGTCATACTTAAATGTAGACATTTTAATATAGACAAGAGAAACTGATCTTGGTAATCCATCCTTGAACGAAAGGGACCTCTGAGGAGCACTTTAAATCTTTTCATCACAGTGGTTCGAAAGAATCAGTGACACGACTAGGTAGATAGACAGATCCTTGACAATTAGCAAACTGTGGGTGAACTGACTTAACCTGAACTGACCTGAACTCAGCTACGGGTATGTAAATAAGGACATGTAAATTACCTTCTCATTAATCTTCACCTTAAAGCTTGTTGCTTAATCATGTATTGAACTTGTGGCAGAAAAATGTTATGCAGTTTCCATAGTGCTGTTAAGCTCTCTGCCCACTACACCGTACCATGCCACGACCGTGCTATGAATGTTTCAGGCACGGAAATAATCATGAAACGGAGTATGCCTACTAGAACGTATCAAAAGCGTATCGTAAATATCGCCGACAAAATTGTTGACGCTCCGTGATAACGGAACGGTCAAATAGGCATAGTCTCATACTTTTCAATACAAATAAATTTTTTTGCCTGACTCGTTCCTAGCACGGTCGTGGTATGATATAGTGTAGTGGGCAGACTCCTTTATCACTTGCTAGACCTAGGTGACTGTCACCTATGTTCACTGCTCCATCTTTAACTCTGAATATTTTTCCAAGATAACTATAATTATATATTAACTACGCTTCGTAAAAAAAATCATTGATGATAAAGATAAAGATGAAATAAGTTTATTTGCAACGAGATTTACAATAAGTTTTTTACTCAAGACAGTATGTAGGTTTAATAATTAAACACGTCCTACTTTATTATAAACTAGCTGTGCCTCGCGGTTTCACCCGCGTTTTTCTCGTTTCCGCGGAAATACCGAGATAAAATATTGCCTATATTATAGCCTCCCTACCAACTCTTAACATCTTACACACGTGATAACTTTTAAACGAAATATCCGATTGAGATGAAACAAAAAGTATTTTACTTCTACATAAATACTCTTGATAACATAATGCTTAATTTCGATAAAGATTAATATTACGATACATATTTAACGTAGTTTTTTTTTCTTCAGACGATTTAATAATTATTTTGAACACAAAATCGGTTATTGTGATTAAACCATGATAGCAAGATATTATGTTCTCGCGGACTTTTTTGTAGGTTTTAATGGGATCTACAAACCCGTAGTACATCATTTTGTTCTATTGTCAATAGTCTTTGCAGTGCACGCAAAAATAGGTTTTCGATTTTACACCTTGTGTTACAAAATAGCAATTTTATTACGGATCCCTAATTTTGAAAAAAAAACTTAGCCTATAGCCTTCCTCGATAAATGGACTACCCAACACTGAAAGAATCATTCAAATCGGACCAGTAGTTCCAGAGATTAGCGCGTTCAAACAAACAAACAAATAAACACTGCAGCTTTATAATATCGACACGTCCTACGTTAAACTAAGTATCTGCAAAAAGCAAATTTTACAGGAGAGCGGTTTTAAGATTTCAATTTCTTTATTTCGTTATTACCTACTCAGTCTTGCGCAGATCTATAGCTTTGAAAATTGGCAAAAGGCTTTTGTTTTGATAGCAGTTTATTTTAATGTGATTTTTTTTCTTCTAAACCCTTTCGTTTTCGGTGCGTTTTGAACCGTCAATGCAGATAAATACTTATACGTTTGAGAAGAAAAAAGTGTGTTGTGATAGGAAAAAAAAAATAAAAAAATTGCTATTGTAGATCTGGGTACGTAGAGCTCAAAAATGCAATAAAAACACTTTGGTGTATCAGGCACATACACTGGTCTACGTAGGACGTATCGATATTATATACATATAATATATAATAGTATAGATGAGAGCTTATAGATATTTATGAATGATATAATAATTCATAAATATATATAGGCAAAGTTGATATACAGATTATAAAAGTAAATAAAATGATGCTATAATAAAATGCTAGATCGCACTGGTGTCGAGGTATGATGACTGTATGATGACGAGTTACAATCACCCCAGGCCTCTTATAATAGTGTCACGAACGATATGCCTGCTCTATAATGATTTATATTCCAGAAGTTAGATAAACATTCTATACTCAAAATGAATTTTTTGATATTAAATATTGACTACCTTCCAGATGGGTTACGCTCAGCTAGAACAAGTAGGCCATGGTATCCACCTGCGCCAGTTCTCCCGAGCCTTCGTTCTAGAAGATGACACGGGGAACAGCAGTCAGAGGGTCGTCTTCGTGTCCGTGGATGCTGCTATGATGGGTCAGGGGGTTAGAAGGGAGGTAAGAAGAATATTTGCCAATTCTAGTTTTCTTACCCCCGAATACTCAAACGTATCTTAAAGTTGAGCACGTTTCAAATGACGATTTTTCGACAGATTTTCATCAGAAACTGTCAAAAAACCGTGAGTTGAGACGTGCTCAACTCTGAGTCGCGTTTGAGTATTCGGGGGTTAATCTATCTCTTCTGATATAATTGATGTGTTGTCGTTAAAATTTGATGAAGGAATTTAGGAAGCTGTTATGAAAAATTTTGTTCCCAGGTCCTGAAACGGCTTCAGAAGCGTTACGGGGATATGTACAGCGATCAGAATGTCATAATCAGCGGGACACACACCCACTCCACGCCGGGAGGGTTCCTGA
Organism: Scotopteryx bipunctaria; assembly: GCA_949320045.1. Taxonomy (NCBI): domain Eukaryota; kingdom Metazoa; phylum Arthropoda; class Insecta; order Lepidoptera; family Geometridae; genus Scotopteryx; species Scotopteryx bipunctaria. The sequence continues at coordinate 1,239,735 of OX439450.1, read as the reverse complement.
TGGACTTCCTCTTCGACCTGCCTATCCTGGGCTTCGTCAAGGAAACCTATTCAGCTTACATTCTTGGAATTTACAAGGTTAGCTAAGCTTCAGTCCTTATTAGTCCACTGCTACTCTAACCCCCGAATACTCAAACGCGACTCAGAGTTGAGCACGTCTCAAGTCACGGTTTTTTTGACAGTTTCTGATGAAAATCTGTCTGTGATTATAAGATAGAATAATTATTGGTGTAGGTTAGTTAATTAGGTATTTATATTGTTTAAATTTAGGTGTGGGGAAATGAAGCTCTTTTTATTATTTATTTATTTTTATTAATAGAGATAAAATTAATTAAAAAATATAAGGGGGCTCCATACATGTACGATGGTACGGAACCCTTCGTGTGCGAATTCGACTCGCTCTTGACCGGTTTTTTCCACTTGATCCGTACTCGTTCTTATTGGCACGATCTACGTTAGTAGTACAACATGCGTTGGCGACCTTGCCCACTCACTTCACAAGTCGTTCATATTACTTTTATTTAATTGACCAAAAAGACTCAATTACCGTTTATATGACGACATTCATGCTCCAAAACCATATTGAGCATGTAAGAGTTAACTGTGGAATTGGGTTCAAAATGCAAAATCGTATTTTTCCTTGTGTTGGTTCAAAATTCATTTATGGATTAGCATTACCGTGTGGATGACATAAGCAAAGTGCCTTAAACAATTAAGGCGGGCCACTCCCACAATGTTTATAGACACCTAGGAATGCCACCTGCCATTTCTTGATTTTTTTACGCGAGACATATTAAAAAAAAACAGTTTCCCGACTAGCCCAGGCCCGGTAGACATACTCGCAAATCTCCAGGCTCTCGAGAGCGTTGATGGTGTTTAAGAGGTTAGTCAGGGTCACGTCCAAATAGTACTCCATAATGTGACAGGTTGCAAGCCTCTCGCCCCGCCGTAATTGTAATTTATAAGCTCGGTTTGTAGATTTTTATAGACTGAAAAACGGGGTAGCCCGTTAAATACGGGGTATCTGGCAACCTTATAGACATCACACGCGACAAGGGTAGAATTTTTAGACAACGATGATAACCTTGCGATCGATGTTAAAACAACCAGTGAGGTGAAAAGCTACAGTGCCTTACAGAGGCTCTTATGCGTGACTCACTGAAGATTGAACTTGCAAAACCAATAGTTTATAGTTTTGCCACAGACCGGAAGTTGCCGTAACCGTCGACCTTGACAAGGTCGAAAGAAACTACTCCTTATTTCAATAAAAAAAAACTAAGGCCTTTTACTATCTATAGTAGATGTTTTATACAGCGTCAGGAGGCAACTTTTACCTTCACTAACGGGACGCTGTAGTGCCCGGTTTTTAAAGAATAGATCATTAAACCTAAGTAGCTAGGTAGGTAAGGTACCTAATTTTCCGCTGTCACCGCGAAAGAAAGAACTAGTAGTATCCTACTAATATTATAAACGCGAAAGTTTGTAAGTATGGATCTGTACCTATGGATGTTTGTTACTCTTTTACGCCTAAACGGCTGAGCAGATTTGAATGAAACTTGGAATATAAATAATTGTGCTGGATTAACATAAAGGCTACTTTTTATCCGGGCACAACGCGAACGAAGTCGCGGGCAGCAGTTGGTAAAATTATAAAATTATAGTCTAGTAGCTTATAGGTCACCTACTTCGTGCTACCGCACGAATAAATAGGTAAGTAAATAAATAACACCCAACAGTCACATAAGTACATGGTCCTGAACCCACACTAGAATTCCCTGTTTCGTGGGTATCAGAAACTACGAGTACTATGGTACCACAACACCCAGAAGATAAATGAATGTATAAAACTATTGCATTTGACAGAGTATAGTGATAGCCCACACCAGGGTTACGCAGGCTCGCCTTGAGTACGGTGAAGCCGAGCTTCTGGACGCGAACATCAACCGATCACCCACCTCCTACCTACGGAACCCGCCGGAGGAACGAGCTAAGTATGTGTCTACTATAGGTACCATCTAAATATATAAAACTCATTTGTTACTGACTGAATATACTGATAACTCAGACCAAATAAAAAGAAAAGACGGGGCGCCGCGAACAACAAAAGTGAAGCCACACTTAAATTTCGGGAATTCCTATCTTAGTACAAACAAACATATTATCACACCCGTATCCCTAATAGGGAGAGCAGAGCCACAAGTAATCATAATAAAACTTGCAGCTACTCCTGATCCAAAGTCCTAAGATGGATATTGAACCAATGGATGGATATTGAATGGTGATCAACCCATCGCCCATTATAGGTAGCCCATCATGTTGGAGAGAATACTATGCTTTAGTCGACTTTTACGACATGCTCGGGGAGAGAAGAGAAGTCATCATATAAATGACCTAAAACCAAGATGTTGGTCATATTATTAGTGGATCGAAACAACAATTTAACCAAACCCATGTTTTACCGGTCAAGGCGAACGGCACAGTACGTAAAAGGTCGTTTACACTATGCTTATTAGGCAGGTACTTGGTGTCATAATCTACGATTTTTTTATAAAACTAGCTTTCGCTTGCGTGATATTCGGACAAAAAGTAGCCTATATGTTATTTCAGCACACAGACTGTGTATATACTTCTTCGTTGGACTGGGAGTAAAGAAAAAAACATAGAATGCATCCAACTGCTTTTCTCCCCGAGCATGTCGTAAAAGTCGACTAAGGGGTAGTATCCTCTTGAGATACAATAAGCAAGTATTCCCAAGGAGGGTTGACGTCAAGCAGGCAGCCGGTCATAAAACACCTTAGCCAAAACTCTTACCCCTCATAGAGTAGGATAAGGGCAAGAAGATGATACTGTGTATATTTCAAGTTTCATTCAAATCCGTTCATACGTTACGGCGTGATTGAGGCACAAAAATACATCGTCATATCCTCAAAAACTTTCGCATTTATAATATTAGTAGGATTTGGCCAAAAAGCAAAGTTTCATTGAGTAATTACTATTAGAGCTGCTAATATGGTACTTGTTTACTCGACATTGAAATATGCGTAACAAAATGCGTGCGCTGTTACAATTAATTATTTCATTCTAAGGTCATTTAGTACATACATAATTAAAAATGCTCCTGAACTATAAAATGAAGGTTTTGTACTAAAATATAGTGAATGTTCATAAAAAGTTAAGAAATCTCCAAAATGATGGACCATCTATTATGTGCAATGGGCTGATCACCTGCCACCATGGTTCACCATATCCATCTTGGAACTTCAAATCAGAAGTGGCTGCAAGTTTTTTTATGTTTACTTGTGGCTCTGCCCACCGCATTAGGGATACGGGCGTGATAATATGTATGTATGTATGTAGTTAAGAAAAGTTTTAGTAAGGTTTCCTCACGATGTTTTCCTTCACCGTTTGAGAGTTCTGGTATAGCGCACTTAATTTTTTTTTGTTTTAAGGTTTTGTGTTTCAAGTAACTTAAATTCATAGTATAATAATTAAGAATCGATGCTATTTGAAGTACTTACAAGTGAAAAGTGATTCCGTAAGACTTTTTATGTGATTTGCTGCTGTTTTTACAAGTTTTCACTACACAGGAAGGCATAATTCTATTTTTAAGACTCGTGACGTATGTACTAAGAGCGATGAGCTTGGTTTTAGTGTAGGTGTGTGCGTGAGCGTGTATGTTTACTTGCAGGAGCACTGTTTTGTGTGGCTTCACTTTTGTTGTTCGCGGCGCGGCGTCTTCTCCTTTTATTTGGTCTGAGAACTGGACCCGTATAGGTAACCGTTTTGTTTATTTTGTTTAAGTTACATTATATGAATGAAAATTCCAGATTCAAATATGACACAGACAAAACCCTGGCCCAGATTCGGTTCTTGTCTCCCGAGGACAAGGTTCTGGGTGTGATAAACTGGTTCGCAGTTCACCCGACCAGTATGAACAACACAAACAAGCTGATCTCGTCAGATAATGTGGGATACGCCTCTGTGCTTTGTGAAAAAGCTCTCAATGGAAATACTACTCTGCCTGGGAAGGTAAAAAAATATATTTGTTGAACTTATCAACAATGTTATGGAAGGCCTAGAAGTACCTAAGCCCCGAATACTCAAACGCATCTCAAAATCGAGCACGTCTCAAATGACGATTTTTTGACAGATTTTCATCAGAAACTGTCAAAAAACCGTGAGTTGAAACGTGCTCAACTCTGAGTCGCGTTTGAGTATTCGGGGGTTAGGCTTGTAAATTGTGCATTATGTTGACGTGTTTTTTCCCAACACGTTTCAGACTGCGAAATGAGAGAATTATACCTACTTACTTGTTGACGAATACTTTAAATAAATTGGAGTCATCCAAACCTCAACAAAATGTATAAATGGACTTGATCGCAAGTGAATCCTTTACTGCTGACGCCTTAAGCTTCATTTTTTAACTTGAATACTTAAGTACTACTAAATTGTGTAAAAAGGGCTATACACGTATTGACCATGTCTTTCCTGTGGACAAGGCCGACTAAGCTGAGAGGATGGAATAGGTGCTGGGCAAGCCTACTCCATCTTAATTCGTCCCGGGCACTACAGAGCGTCCCGTTTGTGAAGGTAAAAGTTGCCTCCTGACGCTGTATAAATCATCTACTATAGATGGTAAAAGGCCTTAGTTTATTAAATTGTACTTCAAAAATCACACTTGTTCATTAGTTCATTCAACTTCCATACCGAATTCGTGTAAGAGAATTTCACACCTACCTACTGACATTCTCGCGTCATTTGTGTACAAATAAAAATGTATAAACTACAAAGTGTCCCGTGTTGTTTTTTAGGGTTCCGTAGTATGTGCCTTCGCATCGACAAACCTCGGCGACGTGTCTCCCAACACGCGTGGACCTCGCTGTGAGTTCTCCGGCAAGCCATGTGACCAAGAAAAGAAACTGTGCACATTGCCCAAGGAAAAGTGCTTCGCGTCCGGTCCCGGGCGAGACATGTTTGAGAGCACTAGAATCATAGCCACTAAACTCTTTGACACTGCCATGGTAAGTACTAACTATAATTATCTAGTTGAGCAATCAAGAAAAAGGGCTTATGATATTGAACTTGAACTAAATTTCACTCAATGTGACGCCATCTATCGTCACATGTCAGCAAAATTATAATACCTTGCAAAGAATAATCAATCTGAGTTTAGGTGGTTCTCCAACTAGTTTCATAGCGGGTACATAGATGGCGTTGTAAACGAATACATATTTTTAATACAGATTATGTTAGTTAAGAGCTAGCTCTTGCCGGTGTAATGAAGAAGTTTCCTACATTTTCCCCTCTCCATTTATTTTACTTAGTTTATACGACAGAACAGCGACTTTCTCCTTTATCTGGCTGATATAACTAATTCTATTCTTGGTCTCTTCCTCGCTTTCCTTCTACCATTCCTTCTAAATCGTCTTTACGAAGCTATAGCGGTACATCCCCTTTAACCTCCAGGCTCCATGAAATAATCTCGATAGATCATTTGATATCTTTATGGGGGTAGATCCGTATCCACGACCATCGGATCGAAAGTACATCCCGCTATAGCAACACTGATTACAATGTTACCTACTTAGGTATTATTCGTTCCAGAAAGTCCTAAGCCAACCGGGAGAGGATCTTACTGGCCCTCTCAGCATCGTGCACCAATTTGTCAATATGCCAACGCAGGAAGTGTTCCCATTCGACCCTGTTACAGAAACTTTCAATTCGGTGAGTTTTACCGTCAGAGACAGATTTATAAAGTGTGTTGCTTCTCATGGCAGGTATTCCATCCAATTTCATTCATAATCGGATTACCTACACCGTCCCGGCAAAAAATAAATGAAGGAAAAAAACAGACTTTTTTGTCTCATTGATAGTTCGGTTATGGAATGTGGGTGGTTACTAACTAACTAACTTACCAAACAAAGTAAAAAACATACTTTTTTTTTAACTACATCTATATGGGCGATGGGCTGATCACCTGTCACCATGGTTCACTATATCCATCTTGGGACTTTAATTAATCAGGAGTGGCTGCAAGTTTCCTTATGATTTCCTGTGGCTCTGCCCACCCCATTAGGGATACGGGAGTGATAATATGTATGTATGTATGACGTATTACCCGTTGTAACTTGATTTTAGTTTTTTGTTTGTATACCTAATAGTTATAAATGTGTTACTAATAATTCGGATTGAATTGCAAGATCACTTTTCATACATTGTGTAAAGTATTTGAATTTGTTTCAAGTTTTGTAATCATAGCGTTAAATTCTTATCAATAGATTGACAAGTGGTTGGTATAGTAGGTACTTCAAATATCGGTTTTTATTATCTGAGCATGGGTCAAACGTATATCCAACTATTTGTGAAGTGACATCAGACGTTGCTACAAATACTTTGCCACGTTATTGATACAATGAAGTGTTTATTTCTGTTGTTTTGTGTTTTAAGTGCTAACAGTGGGATCCCAAAACTTTTAATAGACTCTGATAGAAATATTGAACAGGCAATAAATATTCATGAAGCAGATGAATCGAGAATCGAGAATACAACCTCGAAAGATATTGACGAAAATCATAACATTTATGTTCAAAATAAATCCCAAGGGGATGAAGAGAGTATCAAAGATAATAAGTTGAAATATAAAAAAGATAATTCAGAGTTGAAAAGACGGAATAAATACCAAAAGAATAGCATGTTCAATATTCCTAGCTGCCCAACTGGTTATAAAAGAGCCGATGATAACTCTTGCCAACGTATTGAAACATAAACTGCTCGGGAAAGGTACGGAGACTAGTTTATAAAAGTATCTATTTAGGATTCCGTAATCTGATACAGCCCGCTGACAGATGGACGGACGGACGGACCTGTTCGTCTGTCAGCGAGCTGTATCTTATGAACCGTAATACGTAGAGAGTTGAAATTTTCACATAGAGTATATTTCTATTGCCGTTATAACAACAAATAAAGTAAATAAATAAATTAAAAAAGGGGGCCCCAATACAAGAAACATTTATATACATTTACGATGCGCTTGACCTGTTTTTCATACTTACAAAATTATCTTAATTATCTTCGTGATTATTCATCATCAAGATCTACAGTCTGATTGATGCGGTGGGTACCGCAGGGCGTAGGCTTCTCTCTGTTTCTGGCATCCATCACGGTTTGTCATAGTCTGGTCCATACACGGCCTACTATTTTAGCTATAACATCGTCTGCCCATCTCGCACCACACCCACATTTCTATAACCATATCTCTTTATAACTAACTATCTATATAACTATAACCACCACGATGCGCAATGTCTCTGTGCCCAACTCCATTTGAGTTCCATATCTTCACTATGTGACTTGGGTGGTATTTTATAATTTAACAAACTTCTGCAGAGCATCAAAGTCCACGGCTGTCTCCCAGCCATGGGCTATTCGTTCGCGGCCGGCACCACGGACGGGCCGGGCGCGTTCGACTTCACGCAGGGCACCACCACCTCCAACCCACTGTGGAACGCTGTCAGGGACTTCATAGCCGAGCCCACTGCTGACGATGTCAAGTGCCAAGCGCCAAAGCCGATCTTGTTGGCCACTGGAAGGGTGAGCTTGATGTTTTATCAACATTTATCAGATCTACAGACAATACGAGTTTATTTCACGCTCCGTGATTAGAACGCATTGACATAGTGAAATGAAGCTCGCTATGCTCGTTGACTTTATTTTGATCAAACATATGAAATGTGTTGACTCTCGCTTCGCTCGCTGATTAGAGTATATAATAGATTCCGAGCAACAACTTGGCTTGAGCTGGTATTCTATTTCATTGAACTATTTTAAATTATTGCGACTTACAAAGACGATTTTGTATTATATTATAAATCACTGGAACTGGTCATTATTTTATAAAAAAAATATTTCATACAATTTCCAGGCTAAATTCCCGTACGAATGGCAGCCGCACATAGTGTCGTGCGCCGTCGCCCGCATCGGAGGTCTACTGCTCGCGTCCGTTCCGGGAGAGTTCACTACCATGTCTGGAAGACGATTGCGCAGGTATCACTAATGCTACTGTTGGACTGACGGACTGATTCCCGGAGGAACTGACGGACTGGTTTACTGAGGGACTTATAAATTGTTGGATTGGCGGACTAATCGACTGAAGGACTGAGGCAGTCGAACCTATTGTATCTTTATCATTTGACTGATGGACTGGCAAACTGACGAAATCTTCTTTCTTGATGATTATAGAGAGAGTTAACTTTTGAATGTTGGTTTTGCAGTGTCCTCGCCAAAGCCGCCCCTCAAGCAAAGAGAGTGGTGTTGGCTGGGCTGTCGAATATTTACTCGGATTATGTCGCCACACCTGAAGAATATCAGGTAAAACTCACTTTTAAAGATACTTTGTGACTTACATACAAGTGATAATGAACTAATGAAACCGTGAAACCTTTCATAATGCTAAAAAAAAATATTGAAATCGGTTACTAACTTTTAGTTCAACCAGTCAGGTTTTATTTCTTTTTTTTCAGGCTCAAAGATACGAAGCTGCGTCTACCATATATGGACCGCATACTTTGGACATCTATTTGAATAAATATGTGGAACTGACTGAAGCTTTGGTATCGGTGAGTTTCCATTAGTAATAGTTACATTGCTGCCTTGATTGTTGCTATTAAGTAGGTAGCTATTAAACTTCTTCCCCGTGCATTTCTTTACGGCCTAGTGGGATTTAGGAACTCTGAGATTTAATGTACTCCGACATTTCTAAAATTTCACAATTAATTTAATTAATATAGTAATTCTCTTAAAATTCGTACTTTCCAGTGGATCTTTTTTTGGATGGTGCTCTGTTTGTTTCCCAAATAAATATTTTCAACGACATTGACGACCTCAGTGGCGTGGCGGGCGCATGCTCGGTGGGTGTTCTGCAAATATTTCTTCTGGGTCCGAGTGTTGTATTATATTTATATTTTACCAGGCATCTGGTTCCCGTAACAAGCTTTGCTTAGTTTAGAGCTAGGTGGCTGTTTAAATTATACAGAAATATTTATTTTTTTCCAGGGTAAAACCCCAGAGGCGGGTCCCGAGCCGCCAGACTTCAGTAACCAGTTGATCACGCTGGTCCCGCCCGTGCTGTGGGACGCGGCGCCGTGGCGGAAGGAGTTCGGAGACTGTGTACAGCAGCCTCAGAGACACTACAGCTATGGCGATGTCGTTACTGCCAGTTTTGTACGTCATCCATACTATCCATACTATTATAAATGTGAAAGTAACTCTGTTTGTCTGTTTTCACGCCTTTTCACACCTAAATTGCGAAACAGGTTTTCATGACATTTGGCAAGCTATCTGCTTGCCAAATGCATCGCGGAGAGTGATATAGGCTACTTTTTTTCAAAAATACTCGTGGGGATGAAAGTTTATATGGGGAACCGAGATACCGAATGTTAAGCAACGCCGGGCACGGTCAGTACTCGGATGGGTGACCGAACTTTGAACTTCATAGATTTTTTTTATCAAGTTCAAATTCAGAAAATCATATTCTATGCTAACGAAGTCGCAGGCAACAGCTAGTTTTAATTAAAACAATCACGCTGTTCTAAAATGTTGGACGCAGCAACCAACTGATCACACTATAGTAACCGACGGATCATACTTGCTGATAACTGACTGGATTATACTGTTTGCACAATAATTATATTAGTAACTAATGGATCAGGCTAAAATAAAACTAGTAGCTAAATGGTTACATCGGTATATTTTAGTAATAATTTGATGCCTAGCTATAGAAAATTGCGTTTTTGAGTTATTTGAAATGTGGTTCTGATGACAGATATCTGGACATCCAAGGAACAGCATCAGACACGGTCGCTGGTACATGTCTGTTGAAAAGCTCGAGAGTGAGGAAGACGACGCTTGGGTGGTCGTTGCTACTGATGGAGACTGGGAAACCAAGTAGGTTACAGGTCTATTAATACACACATAATTATCACGCTCGTATCCCTAATGGGGTGGGCAGAGCCACAAATACTCATAAGAAAACTTGCAGCCACTTCCTATTCAAAGTCCCAAGATGGATATGGTTAACCATGGTGACAGGTGATCAACCCTTACTCTTAAATTCAAGCGTCATGTATGGATGGGTGACCGCAAGTGGCATTACGAGCAGAGCGCTTCCGTGCTTTGGAGGGCACGTTAAATTGTCGGTCTCGGCTTTTAAGTCGTTGAGCCACGACGGAGGCCTTTAGGCGGCCTAAAAACTCCGTCACAAGAGTTGGCCACTAGCTCCTACGAATTTACTTACTTTACTAGGAGATATCATTGCTATAACTTGAGTATCTGGATGAATGGATCTCTTACACTGCATTTCAATGACAACTGTTAGCTTTTAGATCAGTACTTTTTTAATCTTGATACTTGTTTCAGGTACATCTGGGTACGCGACTCCAAATTCCTAGGCACATCTCACGTGGACTTAGAATGGGAGATTCCCGTTGGAACACCAAAAGGAACTTACAGGCTCCATCACTATGGGAATTACAAGTATGTGCTTGGGGGTATATACCCTTACCATGGGTTCAGTGATAGTTTTGAGGTCACATAGTGAACCCAGAATATTTTGTAGTAATTTAGTAACCGGTGGATCAATTCGGCCATTTTGAAGTGTGAATGCAGCCATTGAAATGGCGCAATGTGCAATTGTACATGTTTTTAATCCAGGTTTGAAATGGATAGAATAGCGTTTTATAGAATACAGTATATTCTAATCTTCCGAACATTTTATAAGTCTACATATATTTGAATACTACACTTTTACTATACGTATCTTGAAATACCTACTAATAATACATAAATATTTATATTGGAATTTCTTTACGGCCTGTAAAATGTTCCTACGTTGAATTTTTATTTACAATAGATATTTATCCACATTGTTTTAGGCCTTATTTTTGTAGTATGTTGTCTAGTACCGAAGAAGTACGTCCACTCATTACTTTCAAAGTTGTAGTGATCTAGGAAATAAATTAAATCTGTGATTATTGACTATGCATAGAAGTAAATATGAAATTGTAATTATGGCTTCACAAAAGCTTCTTTTAATCCGAGTAGGTACAATACTAGGGAACTGTGCTTTTTATGTGCCTTGTAAGTTAGTGGTATATTTAAATTATTCGTACCTATGTAGTGACAAGGTGGGCTAAAAAGGCCACTTTTTTGATCTGCTGCGTGAATTGCGTACGATTTACCAAAATTCTGGCCATTTTATGGCCAAATGTGAATCTGCTACAATCGAATTGCGTACAATTCACCTACGATTCGGATCATTTTACGAAAATTACCTACAGGAATCGCTTAGAATTTCTATAAAATGAAAAAATGAATTGCTCAAAGTGACCTTTTTACCCCCAAGAATTGCCATACCAAAGTATTTTCAACTCGCTTAAGCTTTGTACATACAACATTATTTTACTCTTACTTTATGTAAATTAAGGTATTCCGAACAACTATTTAGTCATGATTATATTTTAGTAATTAGTTTAGTTTAAGTTAGTAGATTCTAAGTAAATACTTTTTCTCCTTGCCAAGAACCTATATTCTCAAATTATATATCCATAGTCTAAGAAAGTAATTTAAATGGGCATTAATATACAATGAAATAAGTTTTAGTACCTTTTCTTTCTAATAATTTCTTGCTATAGGAATTGGATAGTGGTTGTATGAGTGCTCTAAAAGTTAGTTGTAAAAGTAGTTAGAGTCTAATTACTTTTACAACAAAGAACTGAAATGTTTTTAAATAAATATTCTTATTGATAAAAACCAATCAAAATCTATATGTCTCTAGCTTAGTCATCTGTACATTAATATTTACTACTGCCCCGCATAAACATAATGATTATTACTGTGATGAAAAAAAAATCTAACATTATCTATTGTATTTGAATTCAAATAACATTCATCATATTTTAATCTGCGATGTTAAAACCCCCATTGGTCCACAGGAAGCACCTACCTAAGATATCTTTAGGTTTATGTACTTATCATAAAATTAAGAGATTAAGATTAATGAGCCTGATTAAATGATTATTATATATTTGTTATTTTTCGCCAATCCAAGAAGGTCGTGTCCGCATGTTTTCAATTTAATTATCGTTTAGTGCATTTACTACGCCAATGAATATTAAAAACGTAAGTAAAACTAGTTTGTCTTCATAGAACAAACAATTGCATTTATGTATAGTATTAACAGTAACGGACCAAGCAAACACCCTTGCTGTAACACCTGAATTCGACTCAGTATTCTGAAATAATTTTGTTTGAAATATGTACTTGCTCAATTTAGTTAATCGATAAAATATGGTCTATTATACAAAATGCTTGTAAATTTACAGAAAAATGGCAATAACATTAGTAGGTAAGATAGTCATTGCGGTCATATGCCTCGCTGTGACCGGGGGAATGACGGCCACAATAATCCTAATTGTAAATACAAATGAGGAAGTTACGGAAAGTCCTGTGACTGAAGGACCATCTATCACAGACTCTGATGAAGAACCAAATAATACGGATTTGTTGTATGAAGTTGGCGTGGGTATTGCGGATATGACTGGACCATGTGTGGAAATTGCTTTCGTAAGTACAGTTTTTAAGCTGGTAACTGGTTGATTCTATGTTGACCAAGAAAAAAGTAGATTTTCTATAGACGTAGTGCTTCAAACGACATGTTAATGGATATTGGTGTAGGTTTCTGGTTTTTCAGTTCCCTTTAGTTGGTGATCATGGTCATACTTAGTTTATCTTTGATATGTTTCTCTTTCACAAAGTAGATTATTGATATATCTGAATCTCATAGCTTGAAATATCTACCGATAAGCGACAGACAGAAAGCTTTTTATATCGATGAATGAAACGCAGTCCGCTGACTAAAGGTAGAAAGATTAGTTAATCTTAAAGTATTTAAATGATCTACAGTTAAAACGATATGGGCGTTGGGCTGATCACCTGTCTCCATGGTTCACCATGTTCATATTATGACTTTGAATTAGGAGCGGCTGCAAGTTTTCTTACGATTACTTGTGGCTCTGTCCACCCCGTTAGGGATACGTGCGTGATAATATGTATGTACGTATGTAAATCGATTTCTCCACAGATGGGCTACGCAGAGGTAACTCAAACAGGCCGAGGCATTCACTTGCGTCAGTTTGCGAGGTCGTTTATCTTCTCAAAGGGAGACACTAGGATAGTATTAGTCACCGCGGAAGTGCAGTCTGTGGGCATTGCTGTAAGGAGAGAGGTAAGACTTCAAATCTACTAAGGTTTAGTGTCCTCTCCAACATGATTAACCATAATTAGCACCTATGGGCGATGGCACAGAATAAATAACCTCAACGACCGAACGATCACCTGTCACCATGGTTCAAATATCCATCCTGGAACTCTTGGGTAAGGAGTGGCTAATAATGTGTAACAAAAAGGAATTTAAAAGTACAAGTATCATTTACGTACAAAATAAACAGTTGGGCTATCTGAAGACCGTTAGAAACGGTCTATAGATAGCTCACCTGATCTAGATCAACAGAAGGTACGACGCGTTCCCAGTAATAATTTGATAAGGTATTATTTTTGATAATCCATTTGTAATCCTATCTTTGTACTGATGATTATGACGATCACAGAACACTATACCTAATGACGATTTACAACCCAATGAAGGTCAAACTAAGTGCTTTAATTATCATTTTATTACATATTACTACTCCTTACTACACCTTTTAATAGTTTTCCTGTAGATTATTTTGCTTTTGAGGTTGAGGCTTCCTGGTTTATTCCAGAATAGCCTAGTCTGACGATAAGTTCTATCTATCATGGTACCTACTAGCCCATAGAACTACAGCGAATGAAACCCATAACTGGACCGTCACCGTCCCACCACAAAAACCGGTCAAGTGAGAGTCCAATTTGCACACGAAGGGTTCCGTACCATTGTACGTGTAAATAAATATTTCTTGTACGACTTGTACTCTACAATAATACTCGGCAATAAAAAATACACTCTGAATATTTCTACTCTCTAGCTATTACGGTTCATGAGATACAGCCCGCTGACAGGCGGACGGACGTACATCGGAGGCTTGGTAATAAAGTACCGTTGACAGTCTTCGGGTGCTACACCCAATATAGCTCGCGACGAATCGGTTCTATAATAAGAAGAACAGTTATGTTATACCCTTACTTTATACTTTACCTTTAACTCTGAAAACCAGCGCTACTTCTAGTTAAAGCTGGAAGTAGCACATGCTGAGAGTTGACCCTTTTGGCCAAATTAAAACGCCGATTGGTCCGCGGGAAGGGTAAAATCAGATTAGGTATTAGTTCTAGTTTTACTATAATAGGTACTTCTGTCGTTTGTGTATGTCTTCTCTTGCTTTTTTTTTGTACCTCATTTTTTGTCCCTTTTCCGTTTGTAATATGTCTTTGTGTGTGCCAAATAAATGTTTCTTTCTTTCTTTCTTCCTTACTTGCTCTGAATTTATTGTGTTCATTTGGTTCAATTTGAATTGGTTTTTAAACCCAACTGCAACTGCAAAGGAGGGTAATGTTTTGGGGTGCCAAACGGCTGGATGGATTTTGGCAAATAATCTGTCGTTGGCTATAATAAAGCGTCAAAAAATTCAATATGACGGCTGTACTAAGTTACCTAAATTCTACGCAGTCGGGTTTTTGTTATTTAAAATAAATACTTGTTTAAAAATAATTCTTAGGTAGTGAAGAATCTTCAACAAAGATACGGGGAGCTGTACACTCTTCGCAACGTGATCGTGACGGGAACCCACACGCACAGCACTCCTGGAGGGTACCTGGTGGATTTCATACTGGACGTCAGCATCCTGGGCTTCTCGAGAGAGACTTTCGATGCCTATGTTGATGGTATCACTAGGGTGAGTCTTAAAGGTGGGAAATTTTATGTTGCAAAGCTTATTAGAAAGAAACTTACAATGAATACAAATAGAATTTACAAAATAAAAAGAAACACCTAGCCGGAGGGCCTTCTAAATCTCCGAGTCGCAGTCTCCTCTCAAGAACTCGTTTCCCCCAGCGGTTGTCGGTTCCTCGACAGATATCGCCAGCCCACTGCTACTTCAGTTAGCTAACTCTCTGAGCTATGTCAATGAATTTAGTTTTCTGTTGAATAATATCGTTACGAATCCTTCCTTTCAGACAAACACCGAGCACAACTCTTTTCATAGCTCGCTGAGCGAGTTTGAGCTGGTTTTGCTTTATTGAGTCGTTATAAATCGTGATGATGTTAACAGAGTATCATCCGCGCTCACGAGAACATGGTCCCTGCGGAGTTGGTGTACAGCACGGCGACCGTCAGCGGCGCGCACAAGAACCGCTCCCCGTACTCATATGAGTACAACCCAGCGGAGGAGAGAGCCAAGTAAGTGTGATAGCATCCATTGCTCAGAGTATCGTGCTCACTCATGAGAACATGGTCCCGATAAGTGAAATTGTGGTACCCACGACTGTCGTGTGGGCCACGGATCTTCATTCGGTCCTGACATTAATTACTCTTAATATAAATGGTCATCTGGTATGGTATTAGGGTACTCATGAGCTTGCCTTTTTCAAAACTTTACAGATTTGATCTTGGTATATACCAGGTCTTCCCCTTTCAACCGTTCCATTCGCACTTGCCCCATACACACGATTTGTTAATTTCTTTAATTCATTCTAACTACATGGCCAAATCATCTTACCATACCCTTCTCAATGAAGAATTTACTATATCGTTTTCCAGATACAACGGCAACACAGATGAGACCCTAACCCAAGTGAGAATAGTAAAAGAGGACGGGCTTCTCCACGGCGTGCTGAACTGGTTCGCAGTTCATACCACGAGTATGAACATGACGAACCAGCTCATCTCATCCGACAACCTGGGCTACGCTGCATTGCGGATGGAGCGGGAACTCAACCCGGGCGCGTTGGCTGGCAAGGTAAACTAGACGTAGACCCTGAGAGCCCTGGTGGTCTAGTGGTAGCGGTCCTGCCTTTCGATCCTAAGGTCGTGGATTAAAAACCGGTCGTGTACCAAAGGATTTTTCTATTCGAAAAATGTATGTGCGCTATACCAGTACTCTCAAACGGTGAAGGAAAGTCTTGAGGAAACAGGCATGTAGTAGAACCTGTCAAGTACCCAAAAGGAGCCTTTAAAGTAGACAGGCAGACGTAGATTCGTACACAGACACAGACTTATTTGATTTACCTTGAAGGAGAATAAACAATACAATGTCTGAATAGGCAGGTGTCCCACGATAACAACAAATAACCAGTGCTTCTTCCGAAGTTGGAGAGGAATAGCGCTGCTTTCCAGATTAGACCTATAAACATCGCCTGTTTAAATATTCCAGGCTGATATAGTAGCTGGTTTCTTCTCCTCGAACCTTGGCGACGTATCTCCGAACCTCAAAGACGCGGTGTGTGAGTTCAGCGGAGCGCCCTGCGACAACCAGTTCTTGATCTGTGGGTCCGGTGAGCGATGCTACTCGGAAGGCCCTGGGGAAGACATGTTTGAGAGCACCAGGATTATTGGAGAGGCTGTTTACAAAGGGGCTATGGTGAGTCTTGTTTCTTTTCAGGCAAACCCACTTTTAAGCATCAAAGACAAATAATGTAATTTTTATATTTTAATTCGTCCCCAAAATTTTGTACGGACGGAACTTGAACCCGCTGCCCGCTGCCGTGGCTTGCGGCTTTCTTTCATTCTGTGCCGTGGCCGAGCGTTACAATAGGGAATTTGCATGTGATTCAAATAAGGCTTAAGTATTTTTTAATAAACTTAATTTTGATTATAATTTAAGGGTTGGATTTCTATGTTGACCATATTCCAGGAAGCCCTGAATGCTCCAGGCGAGGAGTTGCGAGGGGACCTGGCAGTCGTCCACCAGTTCGTCGAGATTCCGGAACAAGTCGTGGCCAAATACGACCCTGTTACTCAAACCTTTGATGAAGTAAGTTGACCTTTCCATCTTTCCATCTTTTTATTTTCTATTTGAGTCACCTGCGTAAACTTTGAGTGGAATCTGTTGTTTCGATACGGCATTCAGGCACTATAATTATGATAAATTCAAAATCTATGCATTTCATAGATAAATTTGACAAAATGAAGACAGAAGGGTTGGATGCTGAATGACCAAATCTGTCCAAACAGTCCCCTACTATAACGCAAACTGAGGATGTTCTACCTCGGATCTAAGTCAAGCTAGGAGATTTTTTAGTGATAGTTTAAATAAATAAATAACACCCAACATACATAGTCCTGACCCCCCACACTAGGATACTCTGTGTCGTGGATATCAGAAACTACGAGTACCATGGTACCACAACACCCAGACCCGGAAGAAATATTTACAGAACATGTAAACGTTTCTTCCGTAGCGGGAATCGAACCCGCACCTCTTGAATCTTTGTCGAGCAATCGCCCGCCACGCCACCGAGGTCATCAGTTTATGAACAAATATTGAATTAAAATTAATCACCTTTTCCATCCCATGTTAGAAGAATTTTGGGGGACTGTTCACCCCTAGAGAATGTTATTGTTACCTATGTGTGTTTCAGAACGAACAAGTTAAGGGCTGCGCTGCGGCTATGGGCTACAGTTTCGCATCAGGAACCATTGACGGCGCTAACACACTTAACATTACCCAGGTAATGTCATTTAAGCGTCACCTATCACAGCTTTTGAACTCAAAGTAAAAGTCAAAAATTTTTATTCCTTAAAATCACTGGGATCACTTGGACACGTCTTAAATCTACGTAGCATTTCCACCTGTTCGTAACGTTCTTGATTAATCAACACCCTACAGTCACCTACATAGTTCTGACCATATTTATACTAGGATTCTCTGTACCATGGTTCCAAACACCCTAACTTTAAAGAAATATTAGCAGAACATGAAACATTTCCGCAGGGGGAATCGAATTGCACCTTCAGAGACCCTCTCTCGCCACGCCACCAAGGTCATCAAATAGTTTTCTAGTCATTTGAAAATCTTTTCAGGGCACATTGGAAGGTAACCCGTTACTGGACATGGTGGCTGGTTTGATCGGAGAAGCCACCGAGGAAGACATCGAGTGTCACTATCCTAAGCCAATCTTACTGGCAACTGGACGGGTAAGATTTAACATGACTATGAGAATTGTAAAGATTCCTTTTAAAGCGTTTGTAGTATGGTGTTTTTTCTTATAAATTTGTCATCACTTTGGACTACTTGACATATTTGCATTTTGTCCGAATGCCGATGACCTACGTGCAGGAAAAATATTTGACGACCTAAACTTGACATATTTCCGGATAACTGTGACCACCTGGCATCAGGCTAACTTCCCCCTCCCTTGCATCCCGCACCATCTCTTTGTCATCTGGCTAGCTGACCACTAGCCGGTCGGCGCATGCGCAACCTGATATGAGTGCCCCTGGTTTTGAGGAGTTTTGCCCAAGTGCCATATTTGCAGTCCATCTTTTGGACGATCTTCAGGATAGCTTCCCCCTCCCCTGGTACTCCCGCATCATCTCCATCTGCACTATCTGGTTGGCTGAATATTCTGGGCGTGCTTGGTGAGCCCACTGCCCTGGCCCCAACTGCCATATTAGCAGTCCCACGTTTTGAAGATCTACCACAATTTCTGACTAACTTTTGGCGGCCTTAATACTTTCTTTAACCACCTGCAATATTCCACTTATGTGTCCATGTGGCACTTCCAGGCTGACTTCCCTCTCCCCTGGCACCCGCGCGTCATCTCCATCTCTGCCATCTGGCTGGCTGACCTACTCATCCTGGGCGTGCCCGGCGAGCCCACCACTATGGCCGGCCGGCGCATGCGCAGTGTGGCCGGAGATGTTATGAAAGCTGCTGGATTTGAAGAGAAGGTGGTCGTGTCTGGACTGACTAACGAGTATATACATTATGTAGCGACGTGGGAAGAGTATCAGGTTAGTATCACCAGGTTAAAAGCAGCTGGCTGAAACAAGGGTTAATTAAAAACCGAATATAGGATTTTCAAAGCCGTGGACCGTTATGAGTCAGTAGTGTACATACTAAAGTAGCATTTAGCATTAGGTAATGTGAGGGGCGTTATTCACTATGACCAAACAAAACGTAACGCGGGCAAGCGCAGGCACGTTTGTAGAACTACCGTGTTATCATATTCTATATCACAATTTTGTATTGCTTAAACGCGTCGCGGCGCGTCCCAAACAAGTTAAGAGATGTCAAGTTTCGTTTGGTCATAGAGAATCGATGTGAACTTGAAACTTAAATGTATATATTTTTTTCCAGGTGCAAAGATACGAAGCAGCTTCAACACTCTACGGACCAAATACTCTGGATATCTTCTTAAACAAATTCGCTGAATTGACCAAAGTTGCAATAGAGGTAAGATAGTCTACTCCATGCTTGTGTGTGTTGTTATTCGAGCTAGGAGACCTGCCACTATCATCATCTTCCTGCCCTTATCCCACTCTATGTGGGGTCGGCACAGAATGATCCTTGGATCATGCTGTAAAAGTTTTGGCTAAGGTGTTTTATGACCGGCCGCCTGCCTGACGTCAACCCTCCTTGGGAATACTTGCTTATTGTATCTCAGCATGTTGGAGGATCCCTTAGTCGACTTTTACGACATGTTCGGGGAGAGAAGCAGCTGAACGCATTCTATGTTTTTTTCTTTACTCCCACTCCAGCGAAGAAGTAAGGAGACCTGCCATTTTACCTTGCTTATTCTAAGAGCTATGTCCATAATTTGATTCCATCACATTAGGCACGTTAACAGATTATCGAAATTCAATGCTGGACAAAGGCTTTGTAGAACAATTTTCTACCGACCACTGGGTACATAACCTTTGAAAATCTCTCCATCTCAGGGTGGCGACGTGGATCCAGGTCCAGAGCCAGCGGACTATCGTAATAGGACGCTCTCTCTTATCTTGCCAGTCATCTTCGACCGCACACCTCGCGGCGCCCGCTTCGGAGACGTGCTGGAACAGCCGCCAGCAGTGGTCAGCAGAGGAGGCACTGTTAGAGCTAGCTTTGTAAGTATTCTATTTAGTCTGGTCTACTGGGATGCTCTCTTCATTACGCTGGTCATCTTCGACGCACTCCAGAGGAACCATCAGCAGTAGTCATCAGAGGAGACTGTTAGAGCTACCTTTGTAAGTATTCTATTTAGTCTGGTCTACAGGGATGCTTCTCGAAATTAAAATAAATAAATATTTGAGGACATATCACACAGCACCATCTAGCTCCAAACTAAGCAAAGCTTGTATTATGGGAACCAGATGGCTGATAGAATACATATATACTTTTTTTTTAAATACATACTTATAATACTTACATAATACTACAACACCCAGACCCGGAAGAAATATTTGCAGATCATACAAACATTTCTCCCATACAAAAAAAAAAGTATATTATGTATTCTATCAGCCATCTGGTTCCCATAATACAAATACTAATATTACCTGTACTTGTTTGATTAAAAGGATATACTAACTACGTTCTAGGTTGGTGCCAATCCCCGCAACGACTTGCGGCAAGAGACCGGCTACGCGGTCGTTGAGAGGTTCGAGCTGGGAGGCTGGAGCGCCATCGCCAACGACGCGGACTGGGACACTAAGTGAGTTTTACGCCAAACTAGCTTACACGCGCGGCTTCGCTCGCGTCATTACAATTTCGACACCCCATTTTTTCCCCTTTTTGAGGGTAATTTTGAAAAACCCTGAAACACGTGTCAATTTGTTTTTATTTAAAGTATCCAGTCCGTGTTTCTAGCCAATCGCACCGCCCGTTAAGAAGTTCCGATACAAATTTTGACACCTCATTTTACCCCTTTTTAATGTTTTTTTTTAAACAATGCGTTAAAAAGTTCCATACGGAAACAAAGGGAAGCCTACACCAGCAGTAGGATACAATGGGCTGTGGATGGTGATGATGATAATGAACTATAGTAAAACCTTAGTCTTTATCTAGTCGTGTCACTATTTCTTTGGAACCAGCGTGGTGAAAGGATTTTAAAAGCGCCTCAAAGGCCCCTTTCGTGCACTTGACACATGTTGTTTAACTTTGTTCTGTTCTACGACATGCCGATTTCCTTACGATGTTTTCCTTCACCTTTTAAGAGTACTGGTAATAAATAGCGCACATATATTTTTCGAACAGAAAAACCCATTCGTGCACGAACTCACGGCCACTAGACCACCCGGTGCTCTCAAAAACCAAGTTTTTGTCATTTATAATTGTTTTCACCACATCAGGTTCTACTGGGAGCGTACATCCACAATTCTTGGCACGAGCCAAGTGACCTTCGAGTGGAAGGTACCTTCAGACGCCGTGCTGACGTCATACAGGATGACATACAACGGCGCGGCCCGCGGCATCACCGGCTCTCTCCAAAGATTCACAGCTTCCACCGATGCATTCATTATTGACGATGGAAGTCGTATAAGACAAACAAAATAAATTACCTATTTTATTAAGATAACTGTGTATAACCAGACTTCAGAAAAGGAGGTTCTATGTGCGACTGTATCCCCCGGATACTCAAATGCATCTCAGAGTTGAGCACGTCTCAAATGACGAGTTTATGACAGATTTTCATCAAAAACTGTCAAATAACCGTGACTTGAGACGTGCTGAACTCTGAGTCGCGTTTGAGTATTTGGGGGTATATATGTTTTTTTTTCAATGTATGTTCACCGATATCTTCGCTAATAGTAAACCGATTTTGATGATTCTTTCACTGGTCTATGGAGAATGGTCTCGAGAAGGTCCCATATAAATTTGATATCTGAGGGATTTACACTTTTCAAGTTATATTTAGAAATCATGAATTAAAATTTTGAAATGACAACTCAGCTACTTAGTTTCTTATGGGAATTACATAAGTAGACATAAGTGGATATAAAAGTCATGGGCGTTTCTCTAGAAATATGACGTGACATGGTGTTAGCCTCTTAGTTTCTATAGGATGACACCAAGGAGTTATAAATTATTTTTCATTGAAGTCGGTTTTGTTTTTAGTTTTTAAAACGCATTAATTTTCACCTAATGCCTGTTCTAAATGTCCCGCAATCTAAAGAAAAAAAGGTGATCTCATGACTGTATCCTAGTGTACGTAGCATGTTTGCTACGCCACGTAGCATGTCCGCTACGCCATGTAGCTTATCCACTACGCCATGTAGCGTTGCACTACGCAACAAATCATATCGAGAATAGAGTGCTTGATAATAAACCATATAAGACAAAAAAAGTATTACCTATTTATTTAGATGACTACGCATTTTTTTCACCTGATGCTTGTTCTGAATATCCCGCATTCTAAGGAAAAAAACATAAATCTTCAACACGGTATCCCAGTACGTAGCATGTCCGCTACACAGCGTAGCGTTGCACTATGCAACAAATCGCGTCGAGACTAGAGTGTTTGATAAACCACATGTAATTTGGCCATAATTTTAATGCATTTACAATTTTATGCGATACGCAACAAAGCATTGGACTATGTTACA
The DNA here is from genome assembly GCA_949320045.1 of Scotopteryx bipunctaria. Taxonomy (NCBI): domain Eukaryota; kingdom Metazoa; phylum Arthropoda; class Insecta; order Lepidoptera; family Geometridae; genus Scotopteryx; species Scotopteryx bipunctaria. Next base: position 1,217,181 of record OX439450.1, on the reverse strand, counting down.
TAGAGTGATTGTCGCTCTTCTCTTCTTTTTTGCCGGTTTAGTGTACCTACTCATTAGTCTATTCCTAATTTAGCACGGTTATCTTTCACGAGAAGCTACGAACAAGACCAAAAAGGATGCACTTTATCACATCGGCATAAGGTTTAATTTGATCTGAATGTTGAGTTAAGCTCTTTTGATTGGGTAGGTTTGTTTAGCGTCTTTGCTTTTCAATGGATAAATTACTTTGGCCGTGGTTAGGTACGTCTAGACTGTTGAGTTGCTGTAATACGTGTAGGTATGTGCTGTTTAGGAAAGTTTCACAGTTTCTCAACTGGGGGTCTGCGAAAGTAGCGCAGAGGAATGGGAGAAACAGCTTCCTGAAAGTTGTGAGAATAAATTGGCGGGCGATTGCTCGGCAGAGACGCAAGAGGCGCGGGTTCGATTCCCGCTGCGGAAGAAATGTTTGCATGTTCTGCAAATATTTCTTCCGGGTCTGGGTGTTGTGGTACTCGTTGTTTCTGATACCCACGACACAGGGAATCCTAGTGTCGGGTCAGGACTATGTATGTGACTGTTGGGTGTTATTTATTTATTTTTTTGCCTGTAGGTAACTCGCTGTCCATCCAGTGTATAACCATCGAGAACTGCCAAAAAGTTGCTCGCTTGAGCATGTTCTTGAATACTTTATGAGCATCTCAGAACAGCATATCAACTTCGTGAAAGGAAGATAGGTCTATTTGGGATCTTGTTCAGAATTTTGTTTCGTTTCTAAACTAGAAAATAAAGTTTGAGTAACATTGATGTCATTGGACAGCGAGGAACACAATACATCACGAAGTCTGTGTGTTTTTCTGCGTAAAAATTATGATAGAAGATTATAAGCAATGCAACAGTTGTTTTGGCATAATATTTCTTAAAAGTCTTGTTTATTTAGGTACTTACGTCACTGATAAGATGTTCAGGGGTCGACTTGATAAGGACTTATCTCGTTGAAGAAGTAATTATTACTTCTTCGCTTTGCGTTTGTTTTAATTTTTGTGGGTGATAGTGAAGTGAGGTTTGTGTAGTGTAGTTTGTGTTGGTGTTTTGAAAAGGTGAGTTTCTTGAATAGATTTCTGTAGAATATATATGTATGTATTATTTATGGATAGCACTTCTTGAATATTCTTTAAGATTTAGCTTTATTGTAGGCATTTTGAGTCGAGCTAAATCGCACTTTTAACTCTATATTGAGGGCCAAGGTTATCGATAACTAGGTAAGTTTTATCTGATGTTTTATTTAAATAGCGTACATACATTTTACAAACAGAAAATCCATTGATGCAAGACCGGATGTGAACCCACGGCCTTAAGATCGGCAGTCGGGTCACTATCACTACACCACCATTGCTCTATTATTAGGTACCTAGGTAAATTTATTACTTCTTGATGTCTTCGTGATAGTTTATTGGCAACATACACATAACACATACAGAAACGAATAATTAAAAGACAGAGCATAGGGCAAAAGAGAGAAGAACATACATATACCTACAGACCTAACCTTACCTTAACTACCGAAACTAAATGTATGAAAGATGGCATCCAAGCAAGTGACAAAGAAGATCATAAATTCGGCTGAGAGCTGCGTGGACGACAACCTGAGAGGAGTGGTCGCCACCTACCCCGTGCTACAGCTGCATCCTAAGAACAGAGTCATCACGGTCAGGAGAAAGGTAAGAACCCGACATTTTCTGAACTTTTGAAACTATTTGTTGCAAGTACTGAATTACAGTTAGTAGGTACAGTTACAAAGAAAAAGCATTGAATGGGTCCAGCTGCTTCTCTCCCCGAGCCAACATGATGGACCACTTATATGGGCGATGCGCTGATCACCTGTCACCATGGTTCACCATATCCATCTTATGACTTTAAATCAGAAGAGGCTGCAAGTATTCTTATGTTTACTTGTGGCTCTGCCCACCCCATTAGGGATACGGGCGTGATAATATGTATGTATGTATGTAGGTACACTAATCTTTCGTAGAATAGCGCACAGTCTGTGTTTCAACCCACTAGGTAGGTACCTATTACGTTATGTCAACTTTTTGGACTTTTAGTCATAAATAAACAAATTAATTTAATTTATTACGGTTCATGAGATACAGCCTGCTGACAGACGGACGGACGGACAGCAGAGGCTTATTTAAGGGTCCAGTCGGTACCCTTCGGGTACGGAACCCTGAAGAAGAACATTAAATAAACAAGGCATTTTAATAACGAAAACTTATACCTAAGTTGATTTTTATCTACAAAATGGTTTTGGATCGGCAATTCAGTATTAACTAATTAGGTAGGTAGGTAACTACAATTAAGCGATACTACTTCCTAACTAAAGTAAATAACATAGATGTGGTTATTATGATACATTAACAACATTCCAAAGCCACCTTATCATGCGTGAAGGTTTAGCAGAATTCAGGAATTAGGTAGAGGGTACCTACGTACCTACCTACGAGATACAAAAAATATAAGAAATGAGACAAGTTAATTTTTCACACCTTTTCAGGATGATTCTAAAAAGGTGGCCGTTCTCGGGGGCGGTGGATCGGGCCATGAACCTTTTGCTGCGGGTAAGGATCACCAATGCACGGTTCCAATATTCTACTGCGGGCGACGGATTGCTCATATAATAAACCTCACATTAGTTTTTACACCTTATTTAACTATTAGTACTAGTTAAAAGTTTCATAAACATGTAATAAATAAGTATGTTTTAGGTTAAGTACTAACAGTTTGTTTATAAATTGTATCTCCAGTTTGGCTGAAGTATAAGTTATTTATGTTAAAATGTTAAATTTTATGTAGGATCATTAAATACAGGTTAAGGAGGTGGGCGCTACACAGTTTTTATAACTTTTGCAGCCATATCTTTATATTTTGTAACCCTGACTTTTGTTTGTTCTGTTTTCAATATTTTTTTCTGATTTTTGATTTGTCCAGGTTTCGTAGCATCTGGAATGCTGGACGGAGTGGTGGCAGGAGGAGTGTTTGCTTCGCCGCCGACGGGTCACGTGCTGTACGCTATAGCACAGCTGTTTAAATACAATTCAGGTGATCCGCCATTGTTTTATGCTCCTTGATTTATTGGCTACTAGCTGTTACCCGCGATTTTGTTCGCATTGAATGTGATTATCAAACTTGACAAAAAAATCTATAGTGCAAATAGTCCGGTCACCCATCAAAGTACTGACCACACCCGACATTGCCACAAAATGCTTGACAAATTTCATCAAAATCTTTTCAGCAGTTTAGGCGAGGAAAAAGGATAGAAAAAATAACAGACAGACACTCAGCTCCCTACGCGATAGTAGGTAGCTGAGTGTATGTCTGTTACTTCGCGTTTATAATAGGTATCAGTGGCTATAATGGTTATACTCTGTTTTATAATATACTAGCGACCCGCTCCGGCTTCGCACGGGTGTAATACCATCGCAGACTTTTTTGTAGACCTTTTTAAGGTGTACGATACTGTAGTACATTATTTTGATCTATCTCGTAGGGTTCAGCCAGCGCAAAAAATGTGTTTATTTACGACATCACATTAGAAACCTCTAAAATTATTAGTGTTTCTCTACTATATTATGCAAATATTATACATTATAAACCTTCCTCTTGAATAACTTTATAATTTTTTGGATAGCGATCAATAGTTATTTTAATTTTCCAGGCGGAGTGCTCGTGATCTTAGGAAATTATACCGGCGACAGGCTTAACTTTGGCAAAGCTATTGAAAAGGCTAAGATTGCTGGGATAAAGGTAAGAGCAACACTTCGCCGTGAAGCGCTCGTGGCGTAGCTTGCTTAGACGTTCTTGATTGATCGTTGAAGTTTAGCAACGTTGTGCGTGGTCGCTATTTGGACGGGTGGCTGCAAGTGGCATTACGAGCCGAGCGCTTCCGTGCATCGGAGAGCACGTTAAATTGTCGGTCCCGGCTTTTAAGTCGTTAAGCCATGACGGATGCCTTTAGGCGGCCTAAAAATTCCGTCACAAGTGTTGACTACTAGCTTATACAAACTTACTTTAGGTAGGTAGGTACTTTATTTACTTTAGGTACTTCGCTGTTTCATAACCCGACAGTCACCTTTACCAAATTATTGACTGGGCTTTGCCACTTATGTTGTAGGTAGTTAGCGGAGACCCTAAGTAATACCTAGCACATTTTTTTTTTCTCCTAATGAAGCCCTAGTTTAGGCTCAACTCGTTTCTAATCGTTCCTATCTAAAGTTATCGGATGTAATTTTTGTTTAAAGGTGGAAGGCCTCATTGTTGGCGAAGATGTAGCATCGAGTGACAACAAGACTGGTGGAAGAAGTATGGTCGGAGAAGTACTGTTTTACAAGGTGTGTAACGCAATTGCTGGTAAGCATTCTGTGCAGATTTCGAAAAAACCTTAGATCAACATCTATTATCTATAGTTTTTTTTAACATGTTTATGACCATGCGCTTTTTATTTAAAATGTAACGAAGCTCTCGAAGTAGCTTGCTTAGGCGTTCTTGATTGATCGTTAGAGTTAAGCAATGATATGCGCGGTCATAATTTGGTATGGGTGACCGCAAGTGGCATTACGAGCTGAGCGCTTTCGTGCTTCGGAGGACACGTTAAACAGTCGGTCCCGGCTATTAAGTCGTTAAGCCGCCTAAAGGCTTCCACCATTAGGCGGCCTAAAAACTCCGTCACTAGAGTTGGCCACTAGCTCATAACGAATATACATACAGTTAAATTGTAAAAGACCTATTTTCAAAATACGGTAGTTTTCTAACAATACTGTGTTATTTTTGACATTAGACAGTCGGACTTGAGCTTCCTCTCAATAACTCAAATGATCTGTTCACAGCTGTGTGGTGCGATGTCGGAGAGAGGATACGACCTAGGAAAGATGCGGAGCGTCGCAGCGGAGGCTAATAAATACATGGCTACTTTGGGAGTCTGCCTCAGTGCTTGCTCTTTGCCAGGTCAATTCCAAGCACTATTTTGGTCATCATTTTGGTTGATAGATATGCAAAGATGTTTTTATTAGATATTATTTGGATCACAAATTGAAAACACATGGGTTTCTTCCTAGTCTTTAAAAACCTAATACATTATCTGTGTAGGTAACTTCTGAACTAGTGAACACATAATGCGTTGTGATATATTGTGAAATTAAATCAAGGAAGATAGCTGATGTATCTAATAGTCAGATGTTGGATCGCGTCATTTTGTTAAAGGGTCATTTAACCGGCTGAAACCGATATGCCATCAAATCCCGTAAGTTAGGTACTTTCAATTATCATTGACGATCTGTTTAAGAAATAGTTCATGATGTTTAGTAGAACAGATGAAGTGTCGAAATTATCGAACTTTGAAACATGAAGCGACATTATAGCCAGAATCGTGGGCCGTTGATGGACGAGACTAGCACAAAACCGTGAGTGATGGATGGCACAAATAGAGAGAGGACTATGCAGATGATGATGATAAACACAACGTAACCCGTATTTCGTGACAGGTCAGCCACCTCTCTTCGAGATCGCCCCAGACGAGATGGAGCTGGGTGCCGGCGTGCACGGAGAGGCTGGCATCGCCAAGGTCAAGATGGGGACTGCTAAGGAAGTCGTCTCTATGATAATTGATAAGGTACTAATAACACCAACTTATAAACTTAGCGAAGAAGACCTCTGTAAACTCTTATTCTTTGACGACTATGCTGACGTGGCGGGTGAGTGGTTGGCTGGGACGCAAGAGGTGCGAATTACATTCCAGATGCCGGAGAAATTTGCACGTTTTACGTAGAAGTAGGCCACAGAAAAAGTGAATGTGCTGAGTGAAATATGACATGGATTAGGCGCGAGTACAAAGATGAAGTCTGATCGAAAGGAATCGAAAAAGAGTGTTGTGCTCAAGGCAGGAAAATGATGATGTTTTAGGGAGAAGCAGAAACAGACGAGCATTAAAAAAATTACTGGTAGGTACTGGAAATGGAAATCGGAAGGGCTGAGCGTATTACAGAACAATAAGGTGTAAAAGGGTGAATATTTTACAAGGGTGAATTGGAAAATAATTAAATCTTAATTTCAGGTTGTAGAACACCTGAAGCTGGCAGCTGGTAACAGAGTAGCGGTTATGGTGGGCAACCTTGGAGGCACTTCCTTTATGGAGATGAACATCATAGCTGCTGAAACCAGGGAGTATTTAGGTAAAGTGCAAGATGACGCAAGTCCGCAGGCGGAAGCTAGTAATAAGTTCAGACACTTAACCTGAACTAATAAGACCCACCTGCATCTGATATCGAAGATAATTTGTAACACATCTTTATCTTTCAGAAAGCAAGAAAATAACCGTAGAACGCCTATACTGCGGACCCTACAAGACATCGTTGGAGATGCACGGCTTCCAAATCTGCATCTTTCACCTCAACGAGGAGATGGGCAAGTTATGGCTAGAGCTGTTAGACGCGCCCACTGCAGCTGCTGGCTGGACTGGCAGCGGCATGTCAGTGAGGAGTGATGAGAAGCATGTTGATGATGAGACGCTACTGCAGACTGATGGAAGAAAGGTAGACCATTATAGACTTTTTATCATCTTCTTCATATTCTTAGTTTTCTGTCATCTTTTATCATTTATTATCTGAGGTCTGCTGAAGTAGGATATTGTTCAAGGGCATGGATAACGGGTAATGGTACCTAAATTAGAAATCATTTAGTTGGATTTCAGCAATCTACAGGTTAGTACATGTGAACAAAAGGCTTAAGGTGGAAATCCTCTGATAAAACCACCCCTATTATGATGGTTTTGCCCAACGTTTAAATCGAGACAAACATATTTCTTTTCCCCTCTTGATTGATCAGATCCAGACCAGAACTACAGGTACCTACCTAGTAATAACATAAAATATCATCTGCAAACCCGTAGACTGCATCCGGTCCAGCGTTGTCTCCAAAAGACCAGGACATTCTCCGTGGAAGCCTCACCACCGCCGCGGAACACCTCATCAAGAGCGAAGGGCTGCTCAACAAGTTGGACTCCGGCTGTGGGGATGGAGACTGTGGGATCACCCTCAAGAAGTTTGGACATGGTAAGCCTACTTTAGCTGCAATGTAAGAATGAGCTGTCTATCTGCCTAGTCGTGTCACTAGTTCTTTCAAACCAGTGTGATGAAAGGATTTAAAGTGCGCCTCAAAGGCTCCTTTCGTATAAGTACTTGACACATGTTTTCATACATTCAACGGTGCTACGACATGCCGGTTTCCTCACAATGTTTTTCTTTGTTTGAGAATGAACTGAGAATACATGATGCGATTGACAAATGTTATTGAAACTGAAGTAAATAACGGTGAACAAGTAGTTTGTTTGAAACTGGTTCTGTGTCTACACACAGACGAATCGAAGAATATCAAGAGTATCACAAAACTATGAGAGCTGCAAAGCCATTATATTTAACAACAGACTGAGAGAAACTGATTGTAACACCTGGCAATCATCCCACAGGTTGTGGTTTGGCGAATATTATCTTATTCTCGTATGAAGGTTCTCAAAAGTCTAGAGACAGAAACTTTCAGCCTTTGATTGGTATATAATCAAAGCTTTCAGCCAATGATATATTTGTCTTTCAGCAATCCTTTCGTACTTGGAGACGGCCTCGCTGAAGTACGTTTCCAACGTGCTCTGGGATCTCTCCGAGATAGCGGAGAAGGACATGGGAGGCACGTCCGGGGGTATCTACAGTTTGGGCTTTGCTGCTGCCTCACAGGCTATTGCTGTGTGAGTTCCTCTCTCACTCCTCATTTATCTGATTTATCTGACCCACTCACTCACTCACTCTTCAGGTGTGAAGGTAGAATAGAAGGTAATTTAGGTTACTTGGAACACAAAACCTCAAAACCGACACACACACACACACACATGGATAAAAAGGTGGCTTCACTTTTGTTGCTCGCGGCGCGCCGTCTTTTTTTTAGGTCTGAGGGGCTAGGTATGTTTTGAATTCCGGTTCTTGTTTTAGCGCTAAATCAAATGACGCGGCCGCGTGGCTGGCTGCGTGGCACAGCGCGATGGAGGCTATCATGAAGTACGGGGGGGCGGAGCCGGGAGACAGGACCATGGTACGACACAGAAACCCCAAAAGACAAAGTTTCCTACTTCATCTTGCAAAAAATCTGGATTTTGTTCAAAACAATGAAAAATGATGAACTAGGGTACCCAAGTTATGGCATGTTTTACCAATCGGGACAATTTTGATCTCAATAAATAGGGTGTTTTTTCAGTCTCAGGAATTTATCCCAAGTTCCAATTGGACGGCAATTTTCGTCTAGCTTCAGAAATACGAACTAACGCGATGATGATATGTAATAAAATATAGAGATGTACCTAACAATAATTATGTAGATAGGTACTTATTTTAAAGGGATGGTTCAGTATTATGTTAATTATGTATTCGGAAAAAAAACGGTTTTCATACAAAACACGAAGTTTGCCGAGGCGCACAATATTTGTGGTACTACTGTATCTACCTATATATTTAACGTGATTAAGCTGGATTATTTATATTAATGCAGTCCTGCAAATTTTAGTCCTCAACTCCTCAATCAAGGCTGTCCAGGTTCTCAAAACTATTTGACGATGTCTTGGGTGGTTAAAGGTAAACCATTACGATTGACCCAGTGTGAATATAAGTCCACAATCTTGGATCGTTTTAGCTGGACACCCTCCACGTAGCTGCTGAGGCCTTCAAGAGGTTCCTGAGCGAGGAGTTGAAGGTGCTTCTGAGGAAGACTGCCGCCGCAGCAGAGGAGGGGGCGCGCTCTACCAAAGACATGACAGCGAGGTACGAATAAGCTACTAGTATAAGATAAACAGGAGGATGGTGCGGGTTCGATTTCCTTATGTTATCAAGTTTAAATGTAATTAATTGTTATTTTTCGATATTATATCTGTATTAGTTGTAAGTTTCGTTCCGTATCATGGTACCAAGGTACTCGTAGTTTCCGATATCCACGACACAGGGAATCCTAGTGTGGGGTCAGGACTATGTAGGTATGTGATGTGACTGTTTGTCTGTTTGTCCGGCAGGGCGGGTCGCGCTTCGTACGTGGCCAGCGGCTACACTCACGACGAAGACGCGGGCGCCAGAGCCACGGCAGTGTGGCTGCAAGCCATTCTACACCATATCGCCGACAAAATTTGACTCTGAACTCACACATGATTACTTGTAATTTTATGTACAAAAATTGAAAAATTCTGTTATTATTGATTCTAAAAAAAATTAATATAATCTTTGTTTGATTATAGATTCCTTTCAAAAATATCGATTTAAAGGTCTCCGCCTACTACCCAGTTCGTTAATAGGCAAAGACGTGTCAAAAGTTCGTCAAATCACTTATTACGGTTCGATCTACATGGTTTTTATTACCCATTTAGGCAATAAATTGAAATTGAAATCGATTATGAAACGGAGTTGTACTTAGGCGGAGATCATAATAGTAGGCGTACACACATACATTACCACGCCCGTATCCCTAATGCAGTGGGCAGAGCCACAAGTAAACATAAGAAAACTTGCAGCCTTTTAGAAGGCTTAATATGATATATACCTCTTTTCTTTTGGCCTGAACTCCGTCACAAGAGTTGGCTACTAGTTCATACAAACTTACTTTACCTCTTAAATAAATTACGATGCTATCAAGTATTTCTCAAAAAGAACACTAAAATAAGAAGATAATTTTATTCTATAATTATTAAATGGGTGATGTGGTCGCAAAGCGACAAAACCCTCAAATAAATAAGAAAAAAGAGGATAATTATTAAAACGACATAAGTAATTCAACAAATAATTGTTCTATATTGATCACAGTGGCAAAGTCTGGTCTAAAATATTTATCTATTATATAAAATAATTATTTATTGTTATTATACATTTATTATTTTGAATTAAATTAACTCCTCGTCCTGTTTAAAGGTGGGTCCAGAGCTACCATGCCGCAAACAAATCAACGTTAACAAAAAACCGGTCAAGTACGAGTCAAGTCGCATACGAAGGGTTCTGTACCATTGTACAATGTACTTTTTAATATGACTTTTACACTATGTACTTTGGCATAGAGTAAAAGTCATTTAACAAATCTTTGGTAAAAAATGTTTTTTTTTGTATGGAGCCCCCTCTTATTTTTGTGATTTGTTGTTATAGCGACAATAGAAATACACACTCTGGGAAAATTTAAACTCTCTTCCTATTACAGTTCATGAGATACAGCCCGCTGACAGACGGACGAATAGCAGAGGCTTAGTAATAAGGTCCCGTTGACACCCTTCGGGTACGGAACCCTAAAAAGTAGGCGTGAACTTGTTGGCTGCCTATTCTATTATTATGATATTCCCTTCTAATATTAACGAGGAACGCCCCGTGACTTTTATCAAGTTTTTTTCACACAACCTTAATTTTCCCGCTGCATCCTCTAGGAATTGAATTTTGAGAATTACTTTCCTAGTGGATATATCCCTTACATCATAAGAGGAATATACCCTGGATCTGTCTGGAGATCTTATGGACTGTGAGTTGAGTGTCAGTCTTTCAGTCAGTAAAATAATAGTTTTATATTTGGATATATTTCCGAATGTAATGAGACCCTTTTTGGGGTTTAATTTTGAGACTTCAAAAACAGGAAATGTGATCAAATCTATTCGACCTATCATATATTATGTTATTCTAGGTCACGAACGTATATTACAAGTTCCATTCATAATTTTAGTAGGATAGTTGGACTATAGCTTTAATTCGAGAAAAATTTGATACATTACATAACTTAACACACACGGCAGAATTTTCTAATGAAGGGAAAGTACTCTAAATACTAAAGATAGCGAATTTAACTCAATTCACTTATTTTTTAAATGAAACTAAACGGAATTAGATAATTTTTGAAAATACGTTTGTAACCCCCCTTCAGCTTTTATATATATTTTTTAATTAATGAATCGGTGTACATAATGTTGGTGACACTAAATTAAATAAATAAATAATTTGTTTACTTATTCCATGATATTCCTTTAATTTTAAAGGAAAATCATGGAATTCGATAAGACAAGATGACATTAGAAAATTCCACCCTGTACAAAGTCTCACTAACACTACTCTTTACAATAATTAGACAGAGACAAATAGATAAAAGTTAGCTACCTCTCTTAATCATAACATCAAAATTGCGTCAGCAGACCAGCCTTGTTGGACTAATGGTCTCTGCCCATCCCTTGGCCTAATCTGACCGTCACTGTCCGACACAAAAAAACGAGTCAAAGTTCTGTCAATAATTTGCTTGTCATTACACAATTTTTTACCATTCATGTCACATTTTTTTGCTTTGCTGATGATGGTCAGGTAATAAAAATACGATAGTGGGCAGAGAGCTTAAGTATACAAAGTAGGGCTACTTTCGACTGACCGATAATAGAAATGAATATTATAAACAAACATATAGGTAATCGAATATTATGCTATCCACTATGTTACCTGTGCTTGGCGAAACATACACTAACACATCAGGAAACATTTAAGGTCATCACTCACTACGCAGAGCCGTGTCATGGTCTCCGCCCACCACTCCGATCCACAACCGGACCATCATCATCTCGTCACAAACTTGCACGTAACTTGACGGTCTTATTATGGTTTGTGTATGGTAAGATGAGTAAGACCCTAAGTGACTTCTTTAGGGTTATCCGTATTACTCACACTGCACCGCTAATTTCTTGTCAATAAATAGGTGGGAATCGAACCCACGTACAGCACAGTAGGCAGAAATCAACTGAGCTAAGTCTAGACAAATTTACCAAATAAGTTTTAAACATATCCTAGAAGTCCCATTCGGTTGTCTTTTCAATTTCCATTTCGTCCATTTTTTCTTGCAGTAGCAAAGCTGACATGTCATCTGGTAAATAATATTATGTTTTAGATTGTACATTACATTACATATTATCACGCCCGTATCCCTGATGGGGTGGGCAGAGCCACAAGTAAACATAAGAAAACTTGCAGCCACTACTGATTCAAAGTCCCAAGATGGATAATATGAACCATGGTGACAGGTGATCGGCCCATCGCCCATATACATCATGTTGGAGAAGATACAATCCCTTAGTCGACTTTTACGACATGCTCGGGGTGAGAGGCAGTATAGAATGATCAAAAAATTTTAACTCACTGGGGTCAGGCTTGATGGGCTTGACGCGTCCGATCAGTCCGGGCAGGTAGTCAGTCTTCCGTATTTGCTTGAAGAAAGCGTGGTTTAATAGCTGTGTCGCCGACGGCCGCTTTTCGGGGTCCCTAGAAATTGTGTTGATTGTTATAATAAAGTAATGCCTTACAATAAAATTTCAACAAAGACAAAGTAGACAAGAATAGGATAAAATTTTCACTAGCATTCGCTCGCGACTTCTCTCACCTAGTAGTACCTACTTAGAGTCGGTAGTTAAATATTTATAATAGTTTATATCCAAATCAACTTACTGATATAATAAATGATTGTAATTAATTACTTGTAACTAATGAAAATGGTTGATCCATTCTAATTATTATGCCTAAGCCAAGTGCGCATCGTTAAGGATGGCTGTTTGATTTTGAGCCCCAAAACTTTATTATTATTATAATTTATTATTAAAACAAAGGGTCTGGGTGTTGTGGTAGCATGGCACTCGTAGTTTCTGATACCCACGACACAGGGAATCCTTGTGTGGGGTCAGGACTATGTAAGTGACTTTTGGGTGTTAAAAAAAGTCACCTCTGCAGCGCGGCGTCGCTGAGCTGGTGGAAGGCGTCGGAGAACTTCCTGGAGGCGTACACCTGTCGCAAGCACACGGCGTCCGCGCTGTCGCCCACGCCGCTGTCCGCCTGGTACACGCCTGCGAAATACTCAATTCCCTAAGTATGTACTTACTACCCCAGGATCGGTCTGAAAACCAGCATTGCTCTACGCTTGATGGCGAAGAGTAACACTAAGCTGAGACTGGTCTTTGACTCACCACAGTAGCACAAATCAAATCAAATATTTTTTTATTGGGAACAAAGTTTACAAAGGTTATATTAACTAATTGTGAACGATGGTAGCTACTGTAGTTTAAGAAAAACTGTGTTGTAGCTACCAACGCGTTGTAGCACAGACCTCCTTGCACCTGCCTAAACATACATACATACCTGCCTAAATTTAAATTCCAAGCTAAATAAGGCATGCCTTATTTTATCACCTAATAATAAAAGCTATTAAATAAAAAAAATTAATAACCCCAAACCAGAACACCATAAATTGATCGGACCTGTGAAAGTTGGAAATATCCTTTTGTCAAGTAGGAAATGAGCTGATGATCTTCAAACGCCTCGACAGATCCTCATAAACTATAGCTAAGAACCTCGATCACATTAGTTTTCAAACAGAAAAAAAACCGCATCAAAATCGGTCAATTCGTTTGAGAGCTACGATGCCACAGACAGACACAGAGATACACACTACAATCTTATAACACCCCTCTTTTTCGTCGAGGGTTAAAAATATACCTACTCACGCAAGAAGGCAGCTTCAGGTAACAGATTGTGAGAAGTAAAAGTCTACATTCCCTATCCATCTTATGGATTTTATACTTACTCTTCATCTCAGCGTCATCAAGACAGGGCTGCGGGAAGGTAGAACAGTCCAGGAGTTGAGGTCTGCTGCCGCGCACCTTTTCCGTAAACATGAGGGTCGTGGGTACTTCTGCGAAGGGCACGGCGCCGTTTCCCAGCTCACAGCACACAACGCCAAGGGAGTACATGTCTGATCGCTCGTCGTAGCCTTTCAGATTCTGAAACAGCATTTCTCACTGATCAACACACCTCCTAAATAGAGCTCTATAGTTTAAATGTTACTAGTCTGTACCTGGATATAAGTAGCCATAAGTTATTTCAGCACACATATATTCAAAGTTCCATTCAAATCGGTCAGTTAATGAAATAAATAAATTAAAAACTTGAATAAAAAGAAAGTTGTTTAAAAAGCTTACTATAAAACATCCGAATATATAGAAGACAGAAATGCTTGGGACTGAATAATGCTCCAACTCCAAGACAAATAGCCAAGCGTGGTTTCTTACCTGTATCTTCCACTCTTGGTCGCTGTAAGGGTTGCGAACAGGTGTAAATGCAACTTAGATTTAAGACGTGTCCAAGTGATCCCAGTAATTTTAAGGAATAAAAATTTTGACCTTGACTTTGACTTCGGTTCAGCAGTAATGTGATTGAGGAAATCGAACCCACAAGCAGCACCGAAAACACTTGGTTATTTTGTTACCTGTTCCAGCAATTCTGGACTCAACCACATCAAGTTAGCGTTGTCGTGGTCTTGCGGTGGCAGGCGGTATAGATGCCGTTGTCTCCTGCCGTCCACCACGAGGCTGGCGGCACTGCGCAGTCCAGACAGACGGGCATTGCCGTCCGCGCCGATCAGTATGTGACTTGCTCTGACACTTCTGAAATGGCATTGGTTAGAGTTAAGCTCCATTGTATGTTATATTCCAGCACACATTTTTTTAATTGTATCCCTAGTTTCATTAAAATTCATTCATCCATTATGGCAAGTTTGAAGCACAAACATCTAAACATGTGCTTTCACATCCATAATATTCGTAGAACATTTCCTGCTTACCTGTGAATATAAAGCTGCTTATGCAAGTACTGCAACGCTAGCAAAGCATCCCGCAGTATCAGGGCGCAGGCGAGCTCCGGCAGCCCCTCCTGGAAGTACCGGTCCAGGATGTCCCGGCAGGAGCCGAAGGTCATGAGAGGAGACACTACATACAGCTCCCGACCATGGACAAAGGAAGTCAGGTATGGTAAGATGTTGGGATGCTGTAACTCCTTTCTGGTTAAGATGTCTTGCTGTAATGAAGTTGTAGAAATTAGGTAAGAATACTGTCAGTAGGTAGGTACTAGTGTGACAAGATCTTTAGAACCAGTGTGGTGAGAGGATAAAAGAGGCGCCTTTCATGCACTTGACAAATATTTATGATTTTTTTTCTTATATTTTACAATGGAACATATTGTGATCGTAGATAATATTGGGAAAAAAAAATCTGCAACATTCCAGTTTCCTCACAATGTTTTCATTCATCATTTGAAAGTATAACATATTTTTCTAAAACAGAAACATTGTAGCGTGACCAGATTCAAATACACAACCTTAGAATTGGAGGCAGGGTCACTACCACTACACTACTGGAGTGCTCTATAAGGTATGAATAAAAGTGGTTTCATTCATAACAATAGAAGAATGAGACCACATAAAAAAATTACAAGTTTAATTATGTACTTTATTGATTGGCACTAAACCATAAAGGCCTTGGAAGTATAATTGACCGTTGTTAGCTATAAAAGTGTTTTTAAACACAAACTGATGAAAATATACAATTGATTCTTATAATAATACATAGATGACGACCTCTGTGGCATCGCGGGCGAGTGCTCGGCTGAGACGCAAGAGGCGCGGGTTCGATTCCCGCTACGGGAGAAATGTTTGTATGTTCTGCAAATATTTTTTCAGAGTCTGGGTGTTGTAGTATTATGTATTATAAGTATGTATTTACAAAAAAAAGTATATAAGTATTCTATCAGCCATCTGGTGTCCATAGTACAAGCTTTGCTTAGTTTGGGGCTAGATGGCGCTGTGTGAAATGTCCACAAATATTTATTTATTTATAGATATGTGGGGTCATGGTTCAAAAACAACAAAAGAACAGCACTGTTCGCTTGTTACAATATTTTCTAGGGCGTGTTGACATTGTAGGCGTTTGAAAGTTACCTGGATAAGGCTCGCCTTTTCCTTGCATTTGTCCACAAAATACCTCTTGATGGCGACATTCCTGTCCGTGGGCTTGTACTGAGCGGAGTAGACCACGGCTACACCGGCACAACACTCAGTTATTATGGAAGTAAGCTGATAATCATTTATATCTGGGTTGAGCATTTCACTGCCTCTTGAAGTCAGCAAGGCACGAGCCTTGAAAGGTCGTAAAATTGGTTTGTCTTGATTCGTCTTCAACCAGTCATCGTGAATATTGTATCTCTGTTTAAATAATATTACTTAGGAAATCTGTATGTAAATAAATTAAATATTTTGCGCGAATCAACAGGGCTCAGAGTGTTTTGCTATTATTATTCGTTTGACACATTTTTGACATTTGTTTGTCATTTGACAGACCGACTCTGACGATTTAAACAGGAAGAACGAATGAAAGAAACAGGGCTCGATTAAGTCTATGAAAAGAAATCAATACAGGGCTCGTCTCGCCCACAGAAACGTCGCTCAGAATTTCGTGGGCAACTGCGTTAGCATCCCTATTAGTCTGTGGCTTCTAAGCGGAGTCAGGGCACAGGCGTAAAATTACGTGAATTAACTACATTTGAAACTACGGGATTTTTTAGATTATTATGCGCCTTCGTCTCGACTCTTGTTCCTATGAGCGAAGCACATATTAACAGTAGGTAATTATGTTTGTTTTTCTATTGAACAATGTGATATTTACTCGACATACATATTTAATTGAAAAACACACATTATTATCTCATTCTCTTAGATCCATTTCCTATGTTAAAAGGCCATCTTCATTTCCTTGCCCTTATCTCACATAATGTGGGATCAGCACAAAATTGTATTCCTCTTCCATTTCCCCCTGTCAGAATAAGTTATCTCAACGCTCACTCTTTTCTTACTCCATGTCATCCTTCACGAACTTCACGGTCCATCCATCTTTTTTTTGGTCTACCTCTTACCCACATATCCTACCGGACAATATGAGAAAATAAATTATGTCATGATCGCCAGATAAATCAATTTATGCCAAAACTAGGTCATCCGTGAAAAACTTTGCATTATGCACTAATTTTGTGGTTTAGCAGGGTATATCGGTCGGTTTTCTGTCCACAATTGTTGAGCCGACCCCACATAGAATGGGATAAGGCAGGAAGATGATGATGAATTGTTCTATCATTCACTCACCCTTTTTTTAATGAATTTGGTTGTCATTGTCACTGTCAGTCAACTGTCAAGCAGAAACTTGTAAACAAGCCGGGAAATCGTAACGTATGTTTTGATTTTGTTGGAGACTCAAAACTTTATTTTGGTTAATTTAAAATGGTTTCTGAAGAAAAGCAATCGCACTTAAATATATTTAGACAGATATTTAAATGGAGTGTAACGATGGACCATGAATACCACGTGAGTATGTCTTCTGAAAATAAATAGTTTTCCTACATAACATCGAATAGCTTGTTTAGGTAGGTACCTATTAATACTTAGGACATAATTCCTTCTCAGAATTAACATGCTAACCCGAATTTAGTAATTACCATTTATTATTTTTAGCCAATTTAAAATACGGGAAGCTTATATGCTTCACACTTTTCTGACGACCTGGGTGGAGTAGCAGGCGAGTGCTCTGCTAACATTTGTTCCGGGTCTGGGTGTTTTAGTATGTATGTTAGTATGTATTTACAAAAAAAAGTACTAATATAAGTACCTATTCTATCAGCCATCTGGTTCCCATAGTACAAGCTTTGCTTAGTTTGGGGCTAGATGGCGCTGTGTAAAATGTCCAAAATAAGTTTTTATTTGTTCATTTTCTGTAGGTTAGGTCTTGAAGATAGGTACCTACTAACCTAATCTAACCTACCATCCTATATACCTGTTTAACCAGATACAGTCTATCCAGTCGTATACAGTTACTATAGGCAGTACCTATAGTTTTTAATCCTCAACATAGTTGGAAGAGTGACTTTATTAACAGAAAAAAACTTACAACTAATACTAATATAATTTACCTAATACAAAAGAAACAGTCGGGCTATCTTAAGGCTGTTACAAATGGTCTATAAAGATGGAAGATGGTTATGGATACTTCTAGCTCTAGTCTATATGTACCCATATAGGTACATATTGAATATCGACTAGAGCAGACTAGCTAGACAATACACCCCACCGCAGGACGTCAGTGCAGATCTTTGTTCCCTTAACATTAATAAGAATTAGAATTATATAGGTACATAGGTACCTACCTACCTATCTACCTATGTACTTAATCCCTCCTAGTCTTGTTAACTATTTCAAATTTCAGTCTGTCAGTAGTGAAAGAGTTTTATATATTTAGACTCAGACCCCACACTAGTGTATTCTTGGTGGATTTCATAAAGCTATGAACACCATGGTACCACAACACCCAAATAAAATATTTGGAGAACATACAAACATTTTTTAGGCAGTGGAAATTAAACCTTAATTATTTATTTATCTACTGCAACACAATTATTATGATTATTGTTATTATGAGCCCATTTCGTCCCACTGCAGGGCAAAGGCCTCCCTATCCCCCTTCCACCTTTCCCTATCCCGTGCTTTGGAGGAGCAATCCTTCATGAATGAGCCCAAGTCATCCCGCCATCTCAGTCTTGGTCTGCCGCGATGTCGTTTACCACCATTAGAAGCCCACTCGGTAATGGTTTTCGCACATAGGTCATCCGACATACGGCAGATATGCCCTGCCCAGTTCCACTTCAGACTGGCTGCTTTCTGAGCAACGTCAGAGATTTTTGTTTTGGAGCTTTTTTGGAGATTTTTGTTATGGTATTGCGTATTCGATCAGTGAGTTTTATTCCGAGAATACTGCGCTCCATCGCTCGCTGGCAAATCCCGAGTGTGGACCTCTACTGAGCCGTCAAAGACCAAGTCACAGGTGACTAAAAGAAATTCGGGTCAGAAATGTAAACAAAACGTGTATCAAGAACGCACGTCAGAAACGCGATGGCTGAAACCAGAGTAATGCGTATAAAAATAAGGGAGAAAAACACAAAAACACGCGTGCAAAACCCGCGCTACAAAGTTGTTGTATAATTTTTCTTTTGTGTATTAGGTCAGCTTGCTTTTTGAAGTTTGAATTTGGAACAAAAAGTTCTCATGACAATGCATAGCCGACCTAATTCGCTCTACATTTTATCTCGCCATGCGTATTGTATGAACGCTAGGATTATGATATTCAACAACATTAGCCCCACTATCATTATTTTTCACCTAGCTCTATCATGAGCTTCTATTCTTGCTACTAATGTTTTAGCATTTGTACGTCTCCAAGGAACAAACTGGAGTATCTACTAAATTCAGCTAGATTTTTATCTTTTTCTGCCTATCCGACTTACCTAGCTCACCCTGCCCATAATTTTGTAAGATGTTCGTATGACGAGTTTTTTTATTTATTTCTACCATCGCTAGGAGTTTGTAGTCTGAAAACTTTGGTATAACCACAGTACACGATCATTAAAAATTCTAAAAGATCTAAAATTATAAAAAAATGTGCCGATGACTTATGAATATATTTTTATCTTTGATAGCTTCAGCTATCAAGAAAACTCATTTTGTATAATAATTATACCTACATTATGTGCACATAATGTGCAGATCTCAATTTATTGGTTAGTGACGTGAAGATTGCATCGTATTTGTGAACTTTTTACTAAGATTGCCAAAAAAATCCCGCCCGCCCAGAAATACCGGCCATCCCATACCAACGGACGGTTGCAAAAATTTACAATCCACTCAATAAAAGTCGTAATTCCTATATATACATATAGAGGTAGCGACCGCATCTCGAATACGCTTTATACGCGATGTACTCACTGCTATATAAAACCGGGGAGAGAGCCAAATTCTAAATATAAAGGTGGGCGAATGGAGCCGATCGCCTCCGAGTCCGCCCGCCCGCCTCAGTCTGTCCCTAACTGCCGCTCCGGTACTCCCAGCCAGCCGAACGCGCGGTAACCGGACGTTCGCACCACCCTACACGGCGTTTCAAAATAAAAAAAACCGAATACCCTATTTGGACCGCGTCCGTGAAAATTGTCCAGTGAAATTGTCTCGGTGCAAAGTGAACAGTGTTGTGTGTTCAGTTTATTTCCGTGTTACCGGTAAAGAGTTGGACACTATTTTTTTTTATCTGTAGCTATTAGTACTAACTCTAGATTAGCCTGCGTGTTCTGGAGCGGTGTTGAGTTTCAATATGTCCGCCGACCGTTCCAAAATTATTTCTCCGTCATTCGTCTGTTTGATTCTCTGTAATTTTTTTTGCTTGTTCTAACCGGTATTTTCCTAACCTCAAAATCCGCATGCACATTGTCGGAGCGATAACGGGTTGTTCCTACTATTCGTTATTGTTTAACAACAACGCTATTTCATAGTGCTTTCTTTTAGCTTATAAATACCCGCATTGCGTCGCTTTGGGACGGTATGCGAGTACACTAGCCACTAGTCTGCAATGTGTCTGCGTCTGAACGCCAGGAGGCCTCTATTGATCTTTCCTCTCGTCTTAAAAACATTTCACTTCTATAGCTTTGACTCTACTGACCTTTGATTATAGCCGTTACTTTCGTAGGGACGGAGCTGAAATATTTCATGATTGAGTAACAAATATATAAAGGAGACGTTTCAAATGAATGGAGCCGGGGCTTAGTTCTATATTCAATTTAGGTAAACAATGTTAAACATATGGTTGACCGTTTTTTTTCAAGTTTATTTTCTATAATTTCATACTTTGTTTGTACAATCAATGAGAGTAAACTTGGCAAAAGAAAAAACTCAACTCTAAACAATATGGCGGATCGATGTGTTAAAATAAAAGTAATTTTGAAAGCCGAATGTTATCGTACGACAACGAGTCAAGATTTAAAAAATACTCGAGTTAAATAGTTTTTTTTTATTTCCTGCCCTAACAAATGGTTAAGTATACATTATAAAATAATTCCGATATAAAAAAAAACATCTAAACAATTTAATATTCATGTATTTTTCTGACGGTCCCTTATTTTATAATGCGCAAAAAGCAGGTCCAAATTGAAATGTCTCCTTTGCTATCAGTGGTATTGAATAGTCGCATTCGTGTACAAATCGTGAATTCTGCTGAAGTTTTTTTCTACGATTCCAAGTAATATCAAATATGGATGCTTGTTATTCAGTCACGCACTGCGGAACAGATTTTGAAAGAGATTAGATCCAAAACCACGCGAGTAATGCCGCTTGCAGATGGTAGTTCCACAATTTATTTTCTATACGAAAACTTATTACGTTACCTGTATCCAGTAGTGGACTGGGAGTAAAGAAAAAAACAGAATGCGTCCAGTTGCCTCTCTCCCCGAGCATGTCGTAAAAGTCGACTAAGGGATAGTATCCTCCAACATGATACGATACAATAAGCAAGTATTCCCAAGGAGGGTTGACGTCAGGCAGGCGGCCGGTCATAAACACTAGCCAAAACTCTTACAGCGTGATCCAAGGATCATGCTTTGCCGACCCCACATAGAGTAGGATAAGGGTAGGAAGATGATGATGTATCCAGCAGTGGATTAATATAGACTTATGATGATGATGATTTATAAAACTTTTATGTTATTGATTGTCTGACTGACTGAACTGACAATCAATGCACATCCTAAACCAGGGATCCCCAAACTATTTTGGACAAGTGACCCCTTTTCCAAAATGAACTGTTACCTCAGACACCCATGGCTAGACCTACTTTTAAGATCAACTCCCTTATTCATAATGGTCCGCTAACTTAAAACTGCTGCAAGTTTTTCATCTTGTACGAACTTGAGACTTTACATTACTACAACAATGCTATTTATTTCCTACAAAAATATTAATTACTAGCTGCCGCCCGCAGCTTCGCTCGCGTGGTATCCGGATAAAAAATAGCCTATATGTTAATCCAATACATGTACTATGTATATTCCAAGTTTCATTCAAATCCGTTCAGCCGTTTAGGCGTGATTGAGGCACAAACATCCAAACTCACAAACTTTCGCATTTATAATATAAGTAAGATTCTTAGTACACGTGACACAACATAAACAATACAGTACCTACCTATCTTGAAAGTTTTAAATAAGAACTTGTGTTAATTTAATAGTGGTCGATTTTTAGACCTCGTCGACCCCCAAAATCAGTTTTCGTTTATGTCGACCCCTAGGAAACTGATATCGACCCCTTGGGGTCGATATCGACCACTTTGGGAATCCCTGTCCTAAACCATAAGTCCTAGAAGCATGAAAGTTGGAAGGCATATTCCTCTTCTCTTATGGTGTTGGGGTGCACTAAGAAAATAATTCTCGATCATCAACTCTTAGGTGACGCAGCCAGAAGATGAAGTTTGTATGAAAAACTCATCGCGGCCCAAATCGCGGGGATTTTCACTAGTTTTGTATACATACAATTTGCGAGTATAATTTCCACAAAAATAGGTCATATGGTTATTACCATCTCTCTTAAATAATGCTTTTAGACGTCTAGATGGAAGATGTTTATTTTATTTCGATAATTTAATCTTAGTGGCTCGTTTTAATAATGAAATGTGCTAGTTTTGGTGCCCGGGATACGGGGTGGGCAGAGCCACAAATAATCTTAAGAAAACTTCAGCCACTCCTGATTCAAATTCTCAAGATAGATATATGGTGAACCTGGTGACAGGTGATCAGCCATATAGATATTCCATCATGTTGGAGATACTATCCCTTAGTCGACTTTTACGACATGCTCGGGGAGAGAAGCGGCTGGACGCATTCTATGTTTTTTCTCAACTCTCAGTCCAAAAGAGAAGATATGGTCCGGTTATAGAATGGGTTAATGGGCTGAGATCCTAAGTTGATCGATCCACGGTTGCTTATTATTTCTGCCATGACATACATCCACAAATACCCGATTCACCTTTTAACTCTTGATTTGTGATTCAATATTGGCAGTCACGCGACTAAATTAGGTAGGTCATAATCCTTTCGTGTGCTATTACCATTTACGATATCTATTTCCCTTATTCAGGTTAATTTAAATGATTTATAACTATTGCCTTTTAATTTTATTGAATCATGCATTTTGTCGTGGGATTCCCCGGATATCGTTTTAGTGCAGTTAGAGGTGGTCTAGTTGGTAGTGATCCCGCCTTCCGATCCTAACGTCGTGGGTTCAAACCCGGTCGTGTACCAATGGATTTATCTGTGCGAAAAATGTATATGCGTTATACCAATAACCTCAAACGGCGAAGGAAAACATCGTGAGGAAACCCGCGGCTTAGTCAGCTCCGCACGTATTGACCATGTCTTTCCTGTGAACAAGTCCGACTAAGCTGAGAGGATGGAATAGGTGGGCAAGCCTACTCCATGTTAATTCTTCCCGGGCATTACACCATCCCGTTTGTGATGGTAAAAGTTACCTCCTGACGCTGTATAAATCATCTACTATAGATGGTAAAAAGCCTTAGTAGTGCAGTTTAGTCATTCATTTTATTAGACCGTGAATTTTCCAATACCGCATTTGTACGTTGTATTGCCAAGATGCTTACGGTAATGACTGCAAAATTCATGATGTAATCCTCTGAAGATGCAAAATAAAGCGTCAACTCGATGTACTAATTTTGTTGTGTTCCGATTTAGAAATGAGACGTTACTGAAAACTGATGTACCTACGCTTCGGTAATAAGTTATTTTGCGAGTAGGTATTTAGGTACGTCTGAGGATGTTTACATACATAATATGACGCCGGGTTCCCAAAGGGGTAGGCAGTACGTCTACTTTTCTTATATTAATCGTAATAGGTAGAGAGCTTAAATTTTTAGTGTGTTATTCTATTGCCGCAATAACAACAAATTATTATTATTATTATTAGTCCACTGCAAGGCAAATGCCTCCCTATCCCCCTTCCAACTTTTTCAAATAACAACAAATGATAAAAATAAAATAAAATACAAGATTTTTTTTAAGTACATAGAGTAAAAGTCACATTATTAACCCTTCGTACTTGACCAGTTTATTAAGTATTCGAGATTATCGCTATACATGTGAACACATCATTACTTAATTTTAAACACAGGAGATTCTGATGAACTGAAGAAAAAAAAACTAAAACTTTTATGGACTTTTTGTCTGAAATAAAAAAAAATTATTGTTTATTTTATATTATTTATAACCTGTTGCACACCTGACCTAGCATCGGTGTTTTTTTATCAAGTTAAGTGTTTTGTCGCTTTACGACCACATCACCCATATAAAAGCGAACTTTTTGACAGGAGTTTACTTTGCTTCTTTGCGCGTTACAGTCTCGTTATGGAAAGGAGTAGTGGGCGTAGACACTTATGGAAAAATAAAGGTTACGTAATATTCATCGTTAGCATTGGCTCTTTTTACTGTATTTAAGTAAAACAGCCTTCACACAGTTCCACTAATAAAACCTAATTACTGCCGCTGTTCATTTCGGAGCCGTCTAAAACACTATGTTGATCATCGCTAACCTATAATTTGCACTATAAAGGCTCAAGATTTTTACTTCCGGTTTAATAAAGATAGCAGTAAGAGAGAAGTGAATACTCCAGATAACGGCTGCAAACATCATGCAAACATGCAAACATTTCTTCCGCAGCGGAAGCTAGAAGAAAATTGCCGAAGCGCAAATATTTGTGGTATATACAAAATGTGTATTTTGGAACCTACAAAAGTTCTATTTTACTTTGAAAGTTGAAGTTCAGATGGTTGGCAAGCACCTAACTCTAATCAGCGAAGTATAACTTAAGCTACATCATGTGGATTTTGGAACCCCAGAAGTTTATAGTTAGTTCAGATGTGTCGGGTTAGCAAACGAATAACTTACTGGCTCCTCGCCAAATGATAATGTAAACGAATTTAGTTATTGAACTGTCGCGGGTGAGAAATTACTTCTAATATATTCTAAGGCTGCCAAGGTTAGTCTCTATCAACTTTGAGTTAAGTTGACGCTAGCGTGTAAAAACGTTATCCATCACTACATAGTATAAAACAAACTCGCTTCCAGCTGCCTGTCCGTCCCAATGTATGCTTAGATCTTTAAAACTACGCAACGGATTTTGATGCGGCTTTTTTTAATAGATATAGTGATTCAAGAGGAAGATTTATATGTATAATACATGAATAATATAGTAGAGAAACACTGATAATTTTATAGGTTTCTAATTGTGATGTCGTAAATAAACACATTTTTTTGGGCTTACATTGCAAACGCTGGCTGTGCCCTACGAGATAGATCAAAATAATGTACTACAGTCTTGTACACCTTAAAAAGGTCTACAAAAAAGTCCGCGATGATATATGTCTATCCCCGTGCGAAGCCGGGGCGGGGCGCTAGTATCGTTTCTGACGAACAATCAACGCCTTGAACCATTATACACACATTTGTCCAATATCAACGCATAGCCTAACCTAACCAGGGTTCTCCAAACTTTGGAGCCATGGCCATAATGATTACTTCAGTATGTTCCATGGGCCAGTATGATCCAACATGTCGATCCGCTGCTCCGTTACTGCGTGAAAGGACAAACAAACAAACGAGTTTATACGGGTACCAGCCTAGTGAAGCCGCAGGTGGAAGTTAGTGTATAAATAAAGTAGGTGGGCAAGATCAACACAAAATCGTGATGAATGGGATAAATATAAAAAAAAAATGTTTGTCTGTTAGTGTCCTTGTCGTCTAGCGAGTAGCGAGGCATGTCTACGAATAATTTGACTGCATGTCCAAATAAATGCGCGTTGTTACAAGCGTCATTACTATTCTTTATATTAATTGGTTCTCTAATGAGTGAAATCCTTATAAATAGGTAGTAGATTAGACAGACTGCAGTGGTGGCGTGGCGGGCGAGTGTTCGGCTGAGACGCAAGAGGCGCGGGTTCGATTCGCGCTACGGGAGATAGTTTGTATGTTCCGCAAATATTTCTTCCGGGTCTGGGTGTTGTAACCATCTGGTGCTCATGGTACAAGCTTTACTTAGTTTGGGGCTAGATGCCGCTGTGTGAAATGTCCACAAATATTTATTATTTACTAGCTTCCACCTGCGGCTTCGCTCGCGTGTTACCCAAATAAAAAGTAGCCTATATGTTATTCCAGCACACATACTATGTATGTTCCAAGTTTCATTCAAATCCGTTCAGCCGTTACGGCGTGATTGAGGCACAAACATACATCGTTACATCCTCACAAAATTTCGCATTTATAATATTAGTAGGATTTATTATATGGCCGTGGCCTTCAGACTGTTGATTATGATGATGGTTCAGTGACAGACATAATATCTATGACCTTACTTTTACAGTTACGAGTTCATAGGCCACTCCCTCTTATGGCCATTTCTTTATCTACTGCCTGCACCCCTTTGGCAGTAAAATATTGACTGTTTATCAGAATACATACATACATAAAATCACTACTGTTTTCCATGGGGGTAGGCAGAGATCACGGATCGACATTTGCTACGATCCTGGCATACTTCTTTCGCTTCGTTCACTCTCATTACATTCCTCTTGCATGCTCGTCGGTTTAGGGTACTCTTGACCTGGCCCTTTTCCAAAACTTCGCCGATTTGGTCTAGGTACGTGCGCCGAGGTCAGGAGAATACCATCAGAATCAGAATATCATCCTTGAACTCAAATCCTTGCCAGAAACAGTATTTTGTGTTAATGTTTTTTATCACTGAATAAACTTTTACGATACTTCATTTAATCAGTAAAGGCTGATTATTTGATCGAAGAGTAAAGGGGTCGAAATAAAAAAAAACATGCATTTTTTATTTTATTACATTAGATTTCTGGGGTTCACTTAAACACTTCTTAAATCTATATGTGCGTAACGCGACCAAGCGTGGAAGAGGCTGTGGTCTATAAGGTACCTGAAATAAGGAGTTTATAATTATTATTACTACTTGGGGTCGCTAGGTAGGACAAAAAAAGCAAAGCGAAATTCTGAGTCATTTTGGAAAAAAAATACTTTGCTTTTTATGCTGGACTATTATTGGTCGGCGACTCTTGATTGATGCCTGTAAGAATATGAAAATGTCTACCGCAAAGCAATTATAGTCGAGTTGCTTATTTTCACAGCTCGAAATGATTCCAACGTCATATTATTAAAGTCACGTCGTCAGAAAAATTAAAAGCTCACAAGATTTTCTCCGAATCTAATTTATTTTTCGTGTTTATTGCAACTGAAATAAAAGCGTCTCTTGAGGTCGATGATCTAGGCAGTGCTGATGCAACAATAGTTACCAGCAAATTCTGCTTCGTTGTGATAGTTTGAGATCTAGATAATGGTTTTAGCATTTTTATTTATCAGATTTTGCACTCCATCTTCACTTTAAAAATCATGTTTACAACATAATGTTTTAAAATAATATGCAAATTATAAATGAAAAGGTAGCACATAATCGTTCATCCTGGAAATATATTGGAGATCCTGGAAATATATTTAGTTTATATATTTTATTTATATATAGTTTTATGGCGAGCAGTGGATTTCTAAAGGCTGATTAACAATCCTTGGGTTCGTTTCGCTATAAGACCTTCAGATTGTTTATATTACCTACTTTGTTTTTTCTTTACACTTGTATGCGAGTCTTTCTATTTAGTGTTAGTCAGTCTAGTTATTTTGATACTAGCGTCAGAAATCTGCAGCTATGGTTCAGTGATACAATCGACGGAATTAGCTGGAGATAGATCTCCAGCCGTACATTTTTTTATTTATTGCTTACTCGACAATTCAAATCTTGGTCCTTCTCGTGTTGATTTTGCTCTGTTATCGATATATTCAATCAGATAGGTCACAACAGTTGACCTTGTTGGTTTCTTTTAAATGCATGGTTTTGTTACGACCGTTCTATCTTACGAGATTTAGATGTCCTCGTGGTAATGTTGTGAACATTTACGTCAAACCCTTTCAGCGCGTCTATTTTTATATATTTTTATATTATTTTTAACAGGTTCTTATGACTTACGGTCTACCAAAAGCTTCCGCTTGTTGAGTATTTCTGCTACACATGTATGTACTAGATGGTTCTGAATTTGCGGTGGGTGTTGTTGTGTTTCCATCTTTGATGTGATCTGTGATCCCACGCTTCGGCGCCTACGTTTACTTTTTAAAATATATCTGAATTCCGATGATTTGTACTAAATTCATCTGAAAAGTGCACACGGTTTGGATGTTTCTTTGCTTCAATCATGAGCGTTCTAGAATTCATATTTATTAACATTTTACGCATTGCCGATGGGTAGAGCCGTCCTACACTTAGCTTCTCGGTCGAAAGCCGCCATTTGAGATTCTTTACTCTCTAACCTAACTTTAGCCTCTCATTGCTACTTTAAATTTCTGATTCTATGAGCTATGTCTGTGAGAATAGGAGAATTAGCGTCTCCTACAGATTTTCTCATTTCTAATTCATATTTGAAAATTGGATGAACTTACCCAAGTGAAATCCAATTGTAATTTTATGAATGTTGATCTGAAATATAAATTGATTTACAGTGTAGTTTTTCCTTTTCGCTACTCAATGGCATCGCGATTTTATTTAGAGTATAGATAAAAAAAAAAAACATAGTAGCATAACCCTTGTTTCGGCTGTGGCAACACTAGCTGTCACTGATTCAGAGCTGAACCCGGATACCTCCTAGGTGCCCATTATGCCTTGGGCCATGATACAGGGCTGGGTGGGTATTTATATTTCAGATCAACATTCATAAAATTACAATTGGATTTCACTTGGGTAAGTTCATCCAATTTTCAATTTTATTTCATGTTGATCTGAAATATAAATTGATTTACAGTGTAGTTGTTTAGAGTAAAGAGCATAATGGGCGATATTTAGTAAGATTTGGTTTTGTTTTAATCTGAATTATTTTAACAATAATAAATCTTTTAAACTTCAATTTTGTTTAATTTGTAGTATATAAGGTTACCTTATACAAACAAAACATTATGTTATAAGTTCAATTCAAACTTCAAATCCATTAAGCTAACTGTTGGCTTATACAAAACATCTTACTTATGTTATAAAATTGAAAAGCTTTAGTTTGTTAGAAATTACCGGCGTAAAGTTCAAAACGCAACGATAGCGCGTACTAATTTTACCTGTGCTGCCATCTAGTTATGTAATAAGTTCAACTCAAACTTCAAATCAAATAAACTAATTGTTAGCTATGTAGTTGAATGATACACAATAAATGACTACACAGCACTTTCCTGTTGTGTGGTTTTACTGATGAGTATGGTAGTAGGCTTTTCTACTACCTACATGAGATCAGCCTAATTATGTAATATTTAATCCACTTAATCATAAGTCAAATAAATTATTATATTAGACAAAGACATGTCACATTGAAAATAGACTGAACATTATCATTGTTATTATTTTGGTTTTCAATGGGTAAATTATACCTAACACTTGGCAAATGTTGATGAACTATTTGACCAGCCAGCTGTTTTCCTGATAACATCCATAGACACAGGGCTCTATTAGCAGATGAGGTAGCAGAGTGACGGGTACTATGAGTGGTGAATTTACTTGTATAAATTCCACTCTCAGTGAGGGTACTTTTAATCACCTGCTTATAGTTTGCTTTAATGCATGGTAATAAGGTTTCTTATAGGTAAGAAAGAGATATGGTTTCTCATTTCTAATTGAAGCTGTGTACTGAATGTAATCTTGAAGTGTGAAGCTGAAGAAGCTGGCAGGGCATATTTTAGGCTCTTAAGAATAAAATGGGAGGTTTAAATTAGTAGCCTTTCTTGTGTTTACAGATGTTTTGACTAAGTCACTAATAGTTTATGAGAATGTTATTATTAGACATAGTAATGTTATGTCTTAATCAAAGATATTGTTTGCACCCATTGAGCAGTTGCTAAAGCTAATAGTGGCCAACTTTTTTGTGAACATTTATTTGCTCAAAGCAGAGTTTTAAGGTAATTTGGCAAGATGATGTAATACAATACTTGGGTACCAAATCTCTGCATATTGTGGCATGGTAGGTTTTAGTCTGAACACTCCTTTTTTGGAGCCTTTTAATTCTGTCATCTGTGCTCATTTTTCCCCCATGATGAGGGATAGTGCCGATTTATGGCAGTTAAGGTTAGTAAGGTTGAGGTTATTGTAACCGGCTCCATTTTAAATTTTTTCTGTTAAGAATATTGTATGACAAATGGCACAGATGTCAGAAATAACTCCTGGTTGTGTGTGACAAAACCTCTACCAGCTTTTGTAAGTAGTATTGTATTGCCTCATAGTACCTTCAGATATGGAAGCTAACATGACGTTCAATGAGCTTTCCGGTAAACCTCGGCATCTAAATGCCTGCCACAGAAGATGTTCACTGCCAGGGTAAGATGGCTGCTCAGCGGGTATATTGACCTAAAAGAAGATATCAGCAAGTTGTTATTATTAGGTTCATGGCAAGTGGATACCAGGGTTGTGACTCCCAAACTGGGTAGGCTATAATGCCTTTGGCTTTATAATTTTTTATTTTTTGTAAACTTTTAGTTACAAGGGCAAATGGTGGAAAAAGCATAAAAAAAAATATGATTCCCAGTTAAGTGTCAGAGCATCTATGTTAAATGCACAAGGTTCTCTATTCCATGAGACATGACTATCACATTTTTTATTGATTCTGGAAGCAAATATATCGATGTGGGGGACTTCAAACTAATATTTTATAAAAGAATAGGCTTCATTGCTTAATTCCCACTCAGTATTGATGTTATTTTACTAATACACGCAATGGCGGTAGTGTTGTCAATTCGAATTAATATATTGCAGTGACTTTGTGACTTCGCAAAGCATTTTAATACAAATAAGGCTGTCAGGAGTTCTAACTGGTTTATGTGAATTTCTTGTTCTAAGTGTGACCACAAACCACCAACACTCGCCACTGCAATGTATTCCTCATCCAATCAAAGATGCATCTGAAAATATTTCCATTTTGAATTGATTACAACATATACTTTTATTTGTGAGATTGATGTTAGAAGACTACCACTTTAAGTCAGGTAAGAGAATAGGTTTTAGTGTCATTGTAGCATCATAGTTATCATGATTTAATGATAGAGCTAAGTACTTTTTTCTTTCTAATATTTTAGTATGTAATATGCCAAAAAAGGTACATCTGGCCAAGCTGCTAATAAAGTGCTTAAAAACTCTTATTTAGCAATGCTTAAGATTTTTGAATTTTGATACTAAAACTTTAATTCGTTTTATTGTGGTAGGTCAAGAGTCATATCATGTAAATTAATGATGAAACCCAGGAATTTGCAAGATGTACTTGGTGTTAAGACACTTTTTTCATAGTTTATGTCTTGGATCAGAAGTGGCTGCAAGCTTATTTATGATCACTTGTGGTTCTGCCCACCCCGTTAGGAATATGGGCATGATAATATGTATGCTTGTATTATTAAGTAATCATCAGGTAAATGGTTAATGAGAATCCTTGTTTTTGAAGGACACTGATGACAGGTTTAAGTAATTTTGTAAAGACACTTGGAGCTGTATAAGGCCATAAGAGAGAACTGTGAATTGATACAGGGAATTTTTAACCTGAAAACCCAAGTATATCCTGTTCTCCGGGGCCACAGACACTAAAAAATAAGATTCTTTCAAATCTATAGAGCACATATAAAAATTATGGTCTGCTATTTTTATAGCTGTTATAATGTCCTCCATCTTAAAATGTTCAACTTTGATGAACTTTTCAAGGGGTTTTAAATTAAGAATTAATCTGAACTTCCCATTAGGGGTCTTAGAAATACTTTGGAGATAAATTAATCACTACTATGATTACATGGCTGTATAGCTCCTAGTTCTAGCAAATTAGTGATAGCCTGTTGCATATTGTTCTGTGCTAGATATATTATTTGTAGGTATTATGCTTTGTGTAGGCACTTCAAAGAGAGGGGTTTGATATCCATCAGATAGAAGTACAGGGTCATTAGTAATATGATTCCAATAGGAAAAATATTGTTTTACATTGCCTGCCTGTACCTGATTGTTCAGTGCTTGAGGTCCTGAGGTGCCAGAGGTCCTCGGGGTGTAGCCCTCAAGGGGCGTGAACGGCTGTAGCTGTGGCTTCCTTGCTGAGGCAGCGGCTGTGTGGCACGGTTTCGGGGTGCCAACACTCTGGAGTGCTACAGTCTTTGGTGTTGGTATAGTCTTCTTGATTAGTTTTTATTTTTGACCCCAAGTCAATGCCATAGAGGTGTTTATCTCGCTTGACCTTCTCTATAAAGTTGAAGTTATTGTCTAGAAGTAGTGCAATCAATTTCCCATTTGTTTCAGTTTTTTGAAAGTTAATTCTATTGATCTCCTTTTTTCCAATTAAGTCTGTCATCATTTTGGCCCACAATTGTTGTAGCCATTCTCAACTGATGTGTACCCTTTCAAGAGATTGATCCCTCAGTTTAGAGCTCTCTGTCATGACCGACTTAACTTCCTCGTCCAATAGTTGATAATTCTCTTCCTGAGAGATATTTTCTCCATCCTCGAAGCGACATGGTCCTGGTAACTGTTGCTGCTCATTGGGCTTGATTGTTTCGATAACTTCTACCACATTGCTGCATTCTTTGTCCACATATTCTGAAACCCATCAACCATATTCTAAGACAGGTTGCCTTTTTTGTCTACCAAAACTTCACGTGTTCCGATTTGTAGACTAAATAAGTAGGTACACTGTATCACGTACGTGTGCCTTTTGGTATCTCGTACAGAATTAAAGCTGTGGTATCTCGTACCAAGTTTGATCTTCGTGCTCAATTGTATCTCGTACAGGCACGGTAGGCAGGTAGCTTTTTTGTCTACTAGAACATCGCGTGTTCTGGTTTGTAGACTAAATAAGTAGTACACCGTATCACGTACGTGTGCTTTTGGTATCTCGTACCGAATCAAAGCTGTGGTATCTCGTACCAAGTTTGATCTTCGTGCTCAATTGTATCTCGTACAGGCACGGTAAGTATCCTATAGGGAGAAGGTTAGTAGGTACAAGATGAAATCTGAAAATACAAGGAGACTTGTTACCTTCCGATAGTGGATTGGAGATACTCGTAGGCGAAGAGTCCCGACGAAGACGTGATCTGGAACGACTTCTGCTACAGCTTCTACGGAGTTCCCGGTGTTGTCGGTGAAGCTGCCTTTCGTATTTTACGATCTTTTTTCGTAATTTCTTAGCACTGGGCATGTCTACCAACGAACTATTATCACCGATAACAAAAACACTTAATATTGTGGAAGATTAACTGGATTTGCAAGGATTTTGCAAAAAATATACAGAAATCAAACGATGCCGGCAGAGCGCGCGAAGAAAAAGTGACAGCTAGTGTTGCCACAGCCGAAACAAGGGTTATGCTACTATGTTTTTTTTTTTTATCTATACTCTAAATAAAATCGCGATGCCATTGAGTAGCGAAAAGGAAAAACTACACTGTAAATCAATTTATATTTCAGATCAACATGAAATAAAATTATTCTCCATAGCAGCTTCATATGGTAGCTTCATAATTGTGTCTTTTATAATAATATCGTAAATCCAATAATACGAGTACGTGTACGTGCCAAATCTAGATTTTCAGTTTTGAAAATATCTGTCTTGATGTCTAGTCAATGTCTGTTCTATTTTCCCCTTATCCTCGTTCACCTGTCAGCCACTTATCATTGTTAATACGATTCGTTTGGCATCTGCGCTTTCTTTATCCAGCTAGAACAATATTACCTAAGAGGTCTTTGTGCTTACGAACTTGGAGGGTAGCCAGAGAGGGTTTAAAAAATATATTTTGTGTGTCAGACCGTAGCCATATAAGTCAGCATCGTAGCCGTACCCGTTATTGCTAAGGGAGTTGCTAATGTTCATTTTATTGCCCAATGTTCACAACGTCGGTCGGTCGTATATTTCCACATTGTTAAACATGTGATTAATATTAATGTCGCATATTCTACTCATGAAATTCGCCCTCAGCCAATTTCTACCTACCCTCTTGTCTCGTCCATTCTCGACAATTATATCAACCCTCATTTTGCGCGATCTCTTCGTAGCCAAGACACGTTCTTGGAGACTGATGATGGAATTTTCACCTCTGCTAACGAAAAGGCTATTCCTCAAGATCCTCTAAAGATTTTAGGGGCGATTGAGGGATAGCCTTCAGATGTTGCATCCTCTGCGTTGGTCAAAGCCGGTCCGCTAAGAGCTTTGGTTATCTGCGACCCTCAGCATTAACATCCGTCCGAAAATTAATAATATTGCTTATTTTTAACAATCAAACTGTATTTTTGTGTGCTTTTGCGTAGAAGACTTTTCTGGCTACCATTTAAAGTATATTTATACATAATCTTCTTTAATTAAATGTCTAAGATTTTCCGAAATGTTCAGTTTTCTATCGGCTACTGGCATGCGTCCAATATTTATTTTACAGTTGTCTTTCAAAATGCCTCTGCACTGACCTGCATGGTGCGCCAAGGTTACCTACTTTGTTATTTAGGTTTTCTATTTATTATTTATTAGAATTCCGTCCAGAATATTATGAAGACGGTGTGTATCCACTGGATTCGGTTAGCGAAAGATCGAAAAGAATGGCGTACTAAAGAGGAGGCCTAGACTTGGCTGTGGGTGGATGTAAGCTGATATGATGATGATAATTCCCTATCTATATCAAACATCTCATCTGGCCGCTACTCGTGTTAAGATTGTTTCAAATATTATTCTAACTACGTTAGGACCTTTTTATGTTAGCAACTTAGAATTTAGTAAGTTATTGGTGTTAAAAATCAAATAACAAAACATTGAATACACTTCAGATAATATTTACCCACTGCAACTATAATAAATGTGTATAATATTATCAATAAGTGCAGTTTTTTTTTTGTTTAATCTGAAATAGGTTTGCGTTTGACCACACTCTACCTGATGTTAAGTAACAGTGTGGTCTAAGATGAAGCACGCTTACCTACAGATTCTCGATTTAAATTTAATTTAATTTAAATTTATTTTGGTCTATGAGAACACCAAATTCTTGTATAGACGAGCTTAAATGATAGCACTTCAAACAATCTTCCATTATGCTTCCGAATTCTATAGATAGCTATCTACCTCAGATTGTAGAGCCAATTATACGCAAGTACCAGAAATAGAGGCAAAGGAAGTAAAATTAGAACTTCTGTGATCTCTAAAACAAGTAAACTTACACACATAGGAATTTTGTTCTAAAAAGGCTTTAAAGCATCTGGTTCTAACAGCAGATCTGGTTCTCCTTAATAATTTGAAATTATTTTTCACTTTTATAAGGTAAGAGATAAAGGGCAGGTACCTTACATTATTTTTCACACAAAATATGCTTTCCAAATAATAACCCACTTGACTTACTTGAGTTTTTGGTTTCGCAATTTATTCTTATTTGTTTCTAACATTTCGTCAATAAAATAGACGTTTTATTGAATAAACTTCAACTTCGACACTTTTCACGAATTTAAAGTTCGATAGTGACATTTTTTTTAATGTTTTGCTTAATGACATTATTTCTTGTTGATTATAGGGCTTTTATTGAGACTTTCAACAATAGATGTTTATTATTTACGTTTAACCAACTTAGGAGTATAAAAGTAAAAATAACCTATTTCATTCGTATAATGTTTCTTGACATGATAATTTCTTTTGTTACAGCGATGCATATGGTGGCGTGACACCGGGTTGACAAGAATCAATCCGTGAGATGTCGCAGCCGCCGGGGCGCGGGCGCGCGCGGCCCCCCGGTCCCCCTTCCCCTCTCAGCAACTACCGTCCCCCCTCACCATGGGCCCCCAGCCCGCCACCCCTCATATCAGGTCCAAGGCACTCCACAGCGATTGTGACCCCTCCCCCCGTTCATCCGTCCCCGAAACCGTTCAGACCGCTGCATTCCCCTCACAACCTCCGACAGCACTCTCCGTCCCCTAGTTCTCATTTCTCTATATCTCCTTACCCCATGTCCCCAACACTGGGGCAGAGTCCCGAGTACTACTACTCCTCCCCGTACGAACCGGTCCGGGAGTACGATTACGCGGGAGTGCCGTTGGAGCCGCCGCCTCCGCCGCGGCCGATGATCTACGAAGAGGATGAAGAGGAGAGAGGACCGTCGACGGCGGAAATCATCGCGCAGCAGTCGCAGGAGGGATATGTGGACGAGAAGCTAGCAGAGTACCAGGCCACGATACAGTTGTTACAAGGTCAGTTAACTTTACAACACAATTGATCGCGGATCTCAACAACGATGTTTAGAAAGTTGATTCCATTTCCTAAATCTAGTTAACCTGTACAGACTGACAATCAAGTTGCTTTCACACAGGATACTGTGATTTGAATTCGCCGTAAATAAAAGTTTCTCTAGCGCTAAATTCATTCTCGGAGAATAGATGAGCAACGCCAATAAACCTGAGAACAATATGCGCCCGCCAAGCAATGCGAATCATTCGCGCAACTCAAACGCCCGTCAACTATTTTTATCGCTTCGAAGCCACAGGTGTTTTGTAAAAGCTTAGATGTATTTTGATGCTATTGTTATGGTTTTCCTGTCATTGCACACTTTGGAAATCGCAGACATTTGGAGAGTCGGTGTTTAAGATGCTGATTTTGAATGATGCGCTGATGTTGGTGAATTTTCTCGAGGGCACTATTCAACTTTGCTGCCTGACTTATCGCGGTTGTATTCTTCTTGTCAGATAATGACATGTGCAAGAGTAATCCGTTGCATACGACCTCCAATCTTTGTCATGTTGTTGGTATTTCATCGTTCAGGTGCTTCTCTCCTCGAACATGTCGTAAAAGTCGACTAAGAGATCACCTGTCACCATGGTTCACCATATCCATCTTGGTCCTTTAAATAGACATAACATTTATTTACTAAAGTAGCACACATGACATAGAATTAAAAAATATAAATGTAAACATAGTTAGGCAATTGAAGAATATGAAGAAGAAATACATTAAACATTAAATACTAATAATTAAAATTACCACCCAAATCAAATTACCTTTACTACTTTATTGCATAGAACTTAATTATGATGTTTGCTACAGCAGCAAATCGGTTCCGTCCGACTCAGCATTGTGCCAGCAGTAGACGCTTTTATTCTGTCAAAACCACTTCCTCTAGCCATCAGACCCTGTGAGAGTAGCGTATCAGGAGTGGCTGCAAGTTTTCTTATGATTACTCGTGCGTGGCTCTGTCCACCCCATTAGGAATACGGGCGTGATAATAGAAAACCAGAATAGTTTTATTTTATCACATTATCATTTAAACTTTGAAAACAACTGAAGTTTAGAACAAATATGCGGCATTATATTTCGGGAAATGCATCGAAGCATGTATTTGTAAACATCTTGACAGTTATTTATGCCCCTTGCAAATCCAGTTTGTCACAGCATTACTTGTGACGAATATAATTGTGTAAGTGAAACATGTGTTTTTCTTGTCTTACATTTTGCTACTATAATATCTCATCGATTTATAATTGCCTTATAATGTTGAACATTATAAAACCACAAATCAATCTGACAAATTTTTAGTAAACGCCCATGGATTATGGTGATTAATAAAAATATTCCTCTAGATTTTTATCACTGAATGTTCTTGTACCTTCTCAGGCGTTGATGTTTTAAGAGGATCGTTGACTATTAACGCCTTGTTACTTTGTCTGCCGTCGTAATTTTCATATTTTACGATATTATGGCTTCTAACATTTAAAATTTATGAACGTGTAAAAGGTCGTTATGTAAAGTTCCGTTTACGCCCCTCATTATTTTCATTGAGCGATATTTTTCGTGCATCACAGGATCGGATATTTAGAGTCATTCTATTGTTTGTACTCACGCAATGCCTGCAGCAATGCTTCCCCTTGTCATAAAACTTTGTCAAAATGATTTGTTTGATCAATGATTTCCTCGTTTGCTTGTAAAAACTCGTTTTCTTACGATTTTATGCGAAAGTTTCCGGAGGTATTAGTTGAATCCCGCAGTAAAGAAGTAAAATGTTTTCATTTCGTATTTAGAAGGTATTTACGGTACATGACCTTTGAGTTATTGTCACAAAAGTCACAGAGCTCATTGAGATTCTTGTGAGTCGTAAGGAATTTCTCTAACTTTGAAGGACAAGAAACAAATGCCGTGACGGAGTCAACGTTCGTGCTATCAAAACATTGGCATCAATTGGACGTTTAATTGTTATTTCTCTTAAATAATTATTGCAACATAACTTTATAAGACAATTGGATCAGTACGCAGAAAGTTTTGATGAGAATCTCTTCAAAAAATCTCTTGCAATATTATTTTTCCACGATGCTAACATTTGCTTTGAGCTTTCGTTTTATTAGAGAGATCACTCAGTCATTACTAGAAAGTGCTGTAGTTACAGGAAAAATATGATATGATTTATGAAAAAAAAATACACACGGCCACTTACGCAACATAAGCAATAATGTTTGCAAAATTTTTGGCATCTTTTGCGAGTTTTTCGCCCGGCATACCACACCCCCTCACATGTTCGAGAGTTCGAGTGCTTTGCTCCGCTTTATCGAGTTGGTCCTCCGCCAAAACTATAATTTTGGGGGCGTTCTTGATGCTCGGCCGTGTCAGCGATGTAGTGCAAGTGTCAATCATCGGTCAACTAGGACAGAAAGCAGACAGAACATCATGATTGAACTGTCACAAAATGCAGTTGTTCTATGAAATAATTAGCGATTCCTTGATGTGGACATGTAGCATTACAATTGTTGCGAAATCTGAAATCTGGCGCCGAAAGTCCAATTTTAATGTCTGGCAACAAACTCTCCCCTTTTGAATTTCGTGAGGGGAATGTACGTGATTTCGTTATTTCGTGATAATCGTTTTCTTCTACTATGACGACATGTTTAGCTTTATAATGCGAATTCATGTGGTTAAAATTATGATCCAGAAAAGTAACAAAGAGTTACATTTTAATGGTTTAGCAGCAGTTGTGTTGGGCAAACCCATGAATCGTGAAAACAACAAACCCACTGGGCAATTTAGTAATCTTCAATTTCCTATAAATTTCTGTCTGGCTTCCATCACAGCGGGATATATCAATGCCACTTCGTTTCCCATTAAAAACGGTGAGCGGATGATAACATTGATTAGGCCAGTGTTCTTCAAAAATAAACAATTCCTTAATGTAGCGCTGCAAACGATACTCACGCCGGTCCGGTAGCTCTTACAAACGTTGAGATCATACACCTTGTGCCAGATTTACAAGCTATGACGGATGACGAGTTTCCGGTGTTACGAAATTTCTATTATTACCATCATAAAACAATGTGATATTGATTTCGTGAAATGCAACACGCAGATTCAGGTTACGATTCTTGGATTTCTAAAAGTGGCTGAATGTTTATTCCCTTTCGAAATGTTTAGATCATCGATACTATATACACTGTATATAGTAAGTTTTAAAATGATCTTTGCTTCATGCAAACATTAGAATCCATACTAATATTATAAATGTGAAAGTAACTCTGTCTGTCTGTTACTTTTTCACGTCTAAACTGCCGAACAGATTTCGATGAATTCCATCCCGTAGAAGAACATAGGCTACTTCTTGTTGCAAAAATTATCCTGAAGAAGGTGACATAAGGAATTAAAGTTTGTATAGGTAACTTATCATTATACTAGCGAGGTCAAGCAATGTTGTACGCGGCTACAACTTGGATGGGTGGCCGCCAGAGAATGCCGCGTGGTATTGACTTCTTGCGCTTCCAGATAATATAATTTCAAAAAATCTTCTAACACGCGGACAACGTCGCGGGTTACAGCTAGTATGTTTTATTTCGCTTGGTTTTCTACCATAATGCTATGCACACGTCTATAAAAGCATTGCAAATATTGTACAGCAAAAGTCTTACTCTTGTAAAAACATCCATCACTGTTGTGTTATATCAGAGGGATCAATTTAGTAACCCAAGGTTATATGATTACTCATCGTTTATTAGCTTTGACTCATCAGTAATATACCTAATGGAAAGTGAGAAGTGAAAAATACACACTGAAATGTCAAAAAAGCCATCAACATTTATAATAACCTAAATTTCTTGTCCAGTGAAATCGAGCAATCGAGCCAGTCTACTTAATTATTATTGGCCAGTTCAAAAACTTCGTATCTGACGACCTCTGTGGCGAGGCGGGCGAGTGCTCGGCTGAGACGCAAGAGGCGCGGGTTCGATTCCCGCTGCGGAGGAAATGTTTGCATGTTCTGCAAATATTTCTTCCGGGTCTGGGTGTTGTAGTATTATGTATTATAAGTATAAGTATGTATTTACAAAAAAAAAATATAAGTATTCTATCAGCCATCTGGTTCCCATAGTACAAGCTTTGCTTAGTTTGAGGCTAGATGGCGCTGTGTGAAATGTCCACAAATTTTATTTATTTATTATTATTATCTATTTCTTGGCATATTTATGAACTTTACACGTTGAAAGGTTCCTCGACATGAAGCTATTAGTCGTTTACGAACGTTTTGACTTTGCTAAAAACGTTCCAAATTAGCGCGATGATCCCCTTGGTCTCAGTATTCTCATGTTCTCATACCTCGACTTTTTACTGTAACATCCTTTTTACCGTAAATTTTATGTTTCAATGTGTAATTGTTCATATGAGTGAGAGCATTTGAGCTGGTCTGGAGACCCCTTCGTGCCTGCCAACGGCCGGCGCCGGCCGGCGTTCTCCCCAACCCCATACCTTGGCGGCTTGCCAGCCATCCGCTTCCTCGGCCACTCCATTCAGCGTCTAGAACTAATAGCGCTGAATTCTGCGGCCATTGCATTACGTGTTCTGTATTCTAGTAACGTAACATTTGCCTCCTCTTATGGAGCTCATCGCCATCATCATTCTAGCAAGTATCTACTCACTTTTGCGCTACGGTTGTGATTGGGTACCATTCTAATAGACTTATCCTACTTCCTGAGGACCCTGGTTGTCTAGTGGTAGCGGCCCTGCCTTCCGATCCTGAGGTCGTGGGTTCAAATCCGGTCGTGATTTTTTTTCTGTCCGAAAAATGTATGTGCACTTGAAAACGTGAAAATTTCGAGGGTCCATACTTTTCAAATTTTGATAATTTTTTGTAATCATTAAAACAGCTTACACAGATCTAGTTCCAAACCTATCTAGTAAAAATATACATTGCCTAATCAATCAATTGCTGCTTATAATAGTTTTAAATATTTCTCAATACTTATCACAAAAAAAATCTCATGGGTATCAAAATAATGTCGTATGAATATTATTTTGATACATTTGACAATACAGCTTTGCCCAATATATCTGTGGCACAGCTGATCCCAAGAGCGTCATACGCCCCCGCTTATGCTGACGTCATCCGCTTTATTTGCTTATGATAGAAGCTTCGAGGTCACTGCACATATATGTAACCCAAACCCTAGTGTCAAATTTTATTTTTGTGTAAAGATAATATGTGATGGTGTTTGTAAGTTTGTACCTCAATCACGACGTAACAGCTCAATGGATTTGAATGTTTTGAATATACATAAAACGTAAAAGCTACTTTTTAAGTCGTGGGTTCAAATCCTGTCGAGCACCAACGAATTTTTTTTGTTCGTAAAATTGATGTGCGCTATACCAATACTCTCAAGCGGTGAAGAAAAATATCGTGAGGAAACCGGCATGCCGTAGAACCTAAAATGTTTGAAAATATGTGTAAAGGAGCCTTTGAGGCGCACTTTAAATCCTTTCACCACGTTCGTACAAATTAGTGACACGAATAGATAGATAGAATCATGCACAAAGAGAAGCTAGTTTGTATATTAGTTTTAAATATTTACCCTATTGAATCTTCACTGAAAAGAGAATCAGAATCGATTTGTCTCCGCATTCCTATAGATGATTTAGTAATACGTCAAAACTGTCCTCAAGTCTTGGAATATTGCGGCTGGTTAGTTCTATTTTAATATGACACGATTCAACATACGTCCAGAACATATATACGAGTAATAAGCTACAAAGTATACTTTAACAACCGTGCTATAAATATTATGCTAAACATCTTACTAATATTATAAATGCGAAAGTTAGTGAAGACGCTTATATGTATGCTTTGACAGTTATGTAACGGGTGAACGGAGTCAAATAAAAATAATGTTGAATACATGGTACCTACGAAAATAAAAAAGAATTATTTACTCAATAATGATAATTTAGAAACCTTTTTAATCTAGCGTAAAAGATACAGGCAAGACACTTATGTGTTCTGGAATATATACCTTACCTTTTTCTTTTCCGTTGTGCAAGAGAAGCCGCTCATAGATACTAGTATCATACGTATATTAGACTACAAAGTGTAGCCAAACCGTACTAAAATATAATGCTAAACATATTCGAATGAGCGAAAAGAGAAAGCAATAATTCTATCACCGATTTACACTCTTCGTGACATCCGTTCATGAATAAAAGTAAATGAGGTCAATGATTAATTTTCAGTTTTGATTCGGAAGTTGTCATTTCCGGTGTAGTTTATACGAGACATTAAAAAAATTATTGTCCTTCAGGATTGGGACTGTTTGCTTAGCGAATAAATCAGAACACTAAACATTCATACATACATACATACATAAAATCACGCCTGTTTCCCATAGGGGTAGGCAGAGATCACGGATCGCCATTTGCTACGATCCTGACATACTTCTTTTGCTTCCTTCACTCTCATCACATTCCTCATGCATGCTCGTCGGTTTAGGGTACTCTTGACCTGGCCCTTTTCCAAAACGTCGCTGATTTGGTCCAGGTACGTGCGCCGAGGTCTTCCCCTTCCAACGGTACCATTCACACTCGCCTCATACACCTGTTTCGTTAATCTTCTTTCATTCATCCTCTCTACATGACCGAACCATCTTAACATACCTTTCTCAATCCTCATCACTACATCTTCTTTCACTCAAACTTCAAAACTGCTTTAATATTCGATGTAAAAACTGATTGCAATTACGTTTATACAAAATATCACCATCAGGGTCGGCACAACATCTATCGTTATCTCAGTATTAGTTCTTACGTCATGTCATCGTTCATCCCTTCTACAAAACGTTACCATACAACACAATAAGTACACCGTTCGTCCAATTCGAATCCCACACCGAAGCTCCCATTATAGCTCATTCTCAAACAAGATGGTACTCGTGAGTTCCTTATACCAGCTAATTATGAACCATCTGACCCACTTGTTCTTGAATGAAGTGTTTCGGGGAACAAGCTTATAATTGGTGGTGTATATTGCTTGCGAAAAG
This sequence comes from Scotopteryx bipunctaria, assembly GCA_949320045.1. Taxonomy (NCBI): domain Eukaryota; kingdom Metazoa; phylum Arthropoda; class Insecta; order Lepidoptera; family Geometridae; genus Scotopteryx; species Scotopteryx bipunctaria. Next base: position 1,174,037 of record OX439450.1, on the reverse strand, counting down.
ATTTGTTGGGTATACAGAGCTGATGCCAGCTTGCTGTCGTCGATAGAATGGAACTGTCAATGGGTGTGAATAACAAGGAGTATTCGCTCCTTGTTATAACAAGGATTATTTCTATAAGAATACATAGAAACAATGTAATAGAATCACAGCTCACTGATCATCTTAGGAATAAGTTTTTTGGGTTGTGTTTGGTTTGTGTTTTTACGACTGGGCGAAGGTTTTGGTTGGATCATATAAAAAGCTTATCGATCAAAGCAATAAGATATAAATGTTCTATTGGTCACCCCGTCAAATGCAATCACTGCGCCGAGGGTTTACTATGGATAAACTCGGACCACTCCATATGGGGCGTGTGGCGATGCAGAGGGATCGTGCGGACGGCGAGGACAATTTTTTCATGTCTCAAATGCTGGACAAACTCCTCGTGTAGACATTAGACTAGTCTGAAATAGGTTTAACTATTGAACTAGGCTATCTAGCCCTGCTATGAATTAGTAATGAGTTATGCAAGAAATATGTACGTAACGTACATCATGATGATTAGTCGGGGCGTTCTCATAGATCATGTTTTTGGAACAGTTCGCATACAAACATTCACAGATGATAATTATTCTTGTTTAGTAGCAATTAGTGACTCGATATGTGAGCTTATTAAATCACCAGAGCACAATGAAGTTCAACGCACAATTCTTAATGTCAAAGTGCAACTTGCCCTGAAGGCGGGATCCCACGTTGCGGCTCATGCCTCGCACAGCACCACGCATGGAGTTAAGCTTCACACAAAAACTGAATGATTCCACATAAGTTACGAAAAAGGAAGTTGAAAGTGTTGAAACTTGCAAGTAACTGTTGGAAAGTAAGATAAACATTTTTGAAGACAGTCCATTAAAGTCTACTGAATCAGAATTCACTTCCCTATTCCAAACTAACTCGTCTAATCCTTCGCTGCAATATGATTCTAAATGTTCTACTAATAGAGCATAAAATTCCATGACTAATGGCTGTTTAGCCACCACCGTGCGCACGGACTGATGTTTGATTACAGTGTATACAAGTTTTCTTATAAAGATTCACTTCGAAAACACTTTGCAATAATCAGTGGATCGCTTGCAAGCGATAATCGAACTTAAAACAAAGTGCGACAGTGCAAAATCTATTTGGCAGAAGGTAGATGATTCCTGTCAACAGTCCTCCAGGGAGACGTAATCTCCGTCGACTATCCTTACCGCCTTACTGGGTTCCTATCAAAAACAACATGTGAAAACAAAATACATGACAAGTAAACTTTGAGAAGCGCTTGTGGCGTTAGACGTTCTTGATTGATCGTTGAAGTTAAGCAACGTTGTGCGCGGTCACAATTGGGATAGGTGACCGCAAGTGGCATTACGAACTGAGCGCTTCCGTGCTTCGGAGGGCACGTTAAATTGTCGGTCCCGTCTTTTAAGTCGTTAAGCCATGACGGAGGCCTTAAGATGGCCTAAAAACTCCGTCACAAGAGTTGGCCACTAACTCGTACGAACTTACTTTAGCAAACTTTTGTCAGAGCTTTGCTTTTTTTGTGCCGGAACGGTCCTTTTATGGTACTGTGTTGGAAGCAGTAAGACATAAAGCGCGCGAGAAAGTTCAATTCGTTCGAATACGAATGCGTGAGTGACATAGCCTTGTTTGATACGTTGAGGGTAGTCTATTAATAAAAGGTTTATTATAGATACGCGTCGTCAGCTAAGACGCCTACGTGGGCATGTAGACAACTATTTCTGATGTCTACTCTCTCTAAATTACTGTGACGTTGTTTTGTGAGTTTAAAAACTATTGTGAAATAGTTATTCGTAGTAATGCTGCAAGCGATGACAACTTATTCAGTTTTGTTATGACTTTATCATTTAATTTTATTAATCTAGATCAGTTGAGCTATCTATAGATTGCAACTGTCCATGGCATTAGCCCAACTGTCTCTATTTGTAAATACTTGTATTAGTTGTATGTTTCTTTTTTTTAATATTTTTGAGACTAATGGCACCTGGATTTTAGTTATACTTTAATGACAACGACTTTTGCTTAGTAATGAAATAAGCTCTTTTACTACTCGTATAATGTGCTTTACTAATCTCTCTTAATAATCCATTGTCAGCTTATTGACTTTATCCTTAAACTTTATCGATTTCTTCCACATTTTATTTCCTCTATATTTTACTCGCGCATGTCCATCTATTTCGGCCTCAACCTTAGCGCTGTCACGTTTAAAAATAAAACCATCACATGTTCGGCTGGTATCGCTAATCTATAGCTAATTCTTAGTTTTAACCTGCCAACTGTATTTATAGCTCTGATAAAGTCTCGGGAGGTGTTTCTGGGTGTCTTTATGGTGTTATCGGAAATGAATTGATTCATGAAGTATTCATTGTCACAAACCGTCCACAACAAACGGCAATGTGGTAACCAAGTTGGGATAACTATTAACATCGGAAGCTTATGTGGTTGGATATAGGAGTAGAGTTAGACTGCAGAAAAAATGGATGTGTTGCCTGATACATGATTTAATAAGAAAGGAGTGAGTACAGAGATTACGGTCGATAGAGGGAATCAAAGTCAACGAATGAAAGTGAAAATCATGTGCCAACCCACAAAAACGGATTAGGCAGGGAAATGAGCATGTAACCAAGGGGGAGGAGGTAACCAGTTTTGTGGTGCTTCAGTCACGATCCTCTAGCATAAATTTTCAACAACCCCTCTTTTTTCTTTACCGAAGTTAGGTAATTAATATCTCCCACCAGTGCCTATAACCAAGTTACTCTACATCTAACGAAGTTGCTAGATGCTATGCAGTATACGTAATGAGTGTTCTCGATGTCACATGGTGACTTATGGATCGCTTAATATTATGTCAATACATTGTTGCTGGATTAGAAACTTCTTTAGTCGTAAAGTGACTTGGTTACAGGCTGATCTCTTCTGGTCGTCAGTCAAGCGATTTCAAAGGAAAATTGGTGTCCGCCAGTCAACGCGCTATACCGTGACCGTGTTCCGCCGTCGTGTCGGTCGTCATTATATACTCTATAGAAGACAACTATTTTAGGAAGAACATTGACCTTTTCATTGTAGGACCATTGGGGCTGTTAGTGAAAGATGTTCGTGTAATATTTTCAGTTTATGGTCGTACGGGTTGGGTCATCATGGGGTTCAACTGAAATGGAATTGTTTTAGGGTTGCTCTTTGGTTGCAAACCAGTAAATCGCATCGAATTAAGCTGCTCACATAATTGACATCGAACTTCACCTGAAGTTCGTTTGATTTTCAATTCCACTTACTACCACTCCCTCAAAACAACCAACTTGCTCAACTTTTTAAAGAAAGAAAGAAAAACATTTTTTTCTAACAACAACACACAGGGACAAATAGAAACCAATAAAGATACAACAAAGAAAAACAGAAATGTTAAAAAAATCTACTTTAAAAATGGAGTGTCTCGCAAACGTCATAATGCGCTGCTACAAATTGGGTCCGACTCACATTATGTTGTGTTATATAGTCTAACATAGGTACATCTGTCCTATATGTATATGTATATACTGTTCCTTAAACAGCCAGTAATACGAAAGACATATCGCGTTCCGTGCTTTAAGAGGCCACCATACGATCGCGTCCAGACCGATTTCGAATCGAATTCAAAGTGATAATAGCGCTACGGATTTCGGGTGTATAAAAGAAAGATCGCGCAAAATATTGAAATTAAATAATCCGCCAAATCAAATAATTGATAATTACAAGAAAACTACAAAGTGTTACAAAAAACTGGTTTCAACAACTAAATAAATAGTTATTAGGTACCTATCAAAGTAAAATTAATCTGAAAATATGATACGGTTTCCGAGATTTGATTACATTCAGACTTGTATCTAACAGTCCATATGAAACTTACTGTCATTTGATCGTTTGATGTAGATTCACTGTATTTGATGTATTCAATGTAATTACTTCTCTGCTGGACTGGAAGTAAAGAAAAAGCATAGAATGGGTCCAGCTGCTTCTCTCCCCGAGCATGTCGTAAAAGTCGACTAAGGGATAGTATGCTCTCCGACATGATGGACCACTTATGTGGGCGATGAGCTGATCACCTGTCACCATGGTTCACCATTCCATCTTAGGACTAAATCAGAAGTGGCTGCAAGTTTTCTTATGTTTACTTGTGGCTCTGCCCACCCCATTAGGGATACGGGCGTGATAATATGTATGTATGATGTATTCAAAATAAATGAAAACAACTATGATGTTTTGTAATAAATAAAGAGCAGCAAACGTTTAGGTTATTTATTAAAGTTGATTTATCAGCGGCGATCCATCGCTGCAGTTTATCATCGCTTGCTATGACAATATTTATGACGTTCGCAAAAAAGCAAATCTCAATATTTTTATGAACTACACTCAAAAATAAAGAGTACGTGTCTTCATGGGATTATTGTGAATTATAACTAGCTGTATCCGCGCGGTTCTTGGATAAAATATATGAAATGCTGGCTGCCGCCCGCAGCTTAAAAGTAGCCTATATGTTATTCCAGCACACATACTATGGTATATTCCAAGTTTCATTCAAATCCGTTCAGTCGTTACGGCGTGATTGAGGCACAAACATACAAACATCCTCACAAACTTTCACATTTATAATATCGGTGGAAGATTTTCAGAATGGGTTCAATAGTTTCTGAGAATACCCCCTAAAACAAAGACATACAAACATTACATAGACGACTTCGGTGGCGTGGCGGGTGAGTGCTCGGCTGAGACGCAAGAGGTGCGGATTCGATTCTCGCTACGGGAGAAATGTTTGTATGTTCTGCAAATATTTCTTCCGGGTCTGGGTGTTGTATTATGAGTATGTATTTACAAAAAAATGTATACATAAGTCTTCTGAAATCCGTCAAGTGCGAGTCGAATTAGCACGCGAAGGGTTCCGTACCATCGTAGATTAAAAATGGTTCTTGTATGGGGCTCCCTTTTATTTTTATTATCTGTTATAGCGGCAATAGAAATACACACTCTGTGAAAACTTTCAACTCTCTACCTATTACAGTCATGAGATACAGCCCGCTGACAGACGGACGAATGGATAGCGGAAGCTCAGTAATAGGGTTCCATTGGCACCCTTCGGGTACGGAACACTAAAAAGCATTAAAGTAAGTAATTTCGTATGAGCTGTGACGGAGTTTTTAGGCGGCCTAAAGGCCTCCGTCATGGCTTAACGACTTAAAAGCCGGGACCGACAATTTAACGTGCCCTCCGAATCCTGGAAGCGCTCAGCTCGTGATGTCTCTTGCGGCCACCCATCCCAATTGTGACCGCAAAAAAGCATTAAAAACAAGCAAAGCCTCGTTCCATTCGTTTTATACATAAGCAAGGTCGAACAACATGCGTGCACAATTTGACTCTTCAGCCTTGAAACTATACTCTGATGTCATCGTCTGGAGTCCAGGTCATTTGCAATGCGTAACGTGTTCGGGGAAAAACAATAACATGCTCAAGCGTTCTTGAAATGCGTTTGTTCAAAATGAAAAATGTTTTTTTTTCTATATTCGTTTCATAAATGGACCTTTACGGACGGTTATGCAGAGCACTGGTGGTCTAGTTGATAGTGATAGCCTTCCGTACCTAAGGTCGTGGGTTCAAATTCAGTTGTGTAGTTCACGGTGAAGGAAAATATCGTGAAGAAACCCGCGGCTTAGTCAGCTCCGCACGTATTGACCATGTCTTTCCTGTGGACAAGGCCGACTACGCTGAGAGGATGGAATAGGTGCTGGGCAAGCCTACTCTATCTTAATTTGTCCCAGGCACTGCAGCGTCCCGTTCGTGAAGGTAAAACTTGCGTCCTGACGCTGTATAAATCTACTATTGATAGTAAAAGGCCTTAGTTTTTTTTGAGTAGCACCAGTTAAACATTGCTGTTATCATTGTGGCAGGCGGTTTCTGGCGTCTTTTAAATCTTTTTGATTGCCTCTGTAAAGTTTGGAATAACTTTACAGATTTTGATAAAATCCTTATTTTACGAGTTCTAACTCTAGTCAAATTCGACATTATGTTTGTCTTAAGAGTATGACAGCGGATTTGCTCACCAAAATAGATGTAGAACTCTGTTGTTATTTAATAAAATATGTTTATTTAAAAAGTTTTTTATCTTTGTTTCCTCAATGTGAAAACACGATACGAAAATCTTGAAAAATCTGTGCTTTGAGAATGTTTTGATCAATATCTCGGGAATCCTACTATATTTTCAGATGATTTATACTTTGATACATACATACATAATTATCACGCCCATATCACGGCTGCAAGTTTTCTTATGTTTACTTGTGGCTCTGCCTACCCCATTAGGGATTCGGGCGTGATAATATGTATGTATGTATCAATTAATTAAACTGACGGGTTAATTGATTTCAACATTACGCGAGGTCTCTCACTCTTTGTCTTTCCTTTATACACCCGAAATTGGTCTAGCAGGTATAGTAGCCTCTTAAGGAGTTGGAAAAGTCACATAAAAGACAGTAAACTTTAATAACATGATTCATCTAGAAATGCTGTGGTTCTTATCGGAGGCGATCGAGACTCGAGACTGAACGTCTAGGCAGAACATCCAATAATAAACCCACAGACAAAAGCCCATTACCCTCCTTACGGCGTGCTTGGCTAAGAATATATCTGTTGTCTCTATAGCTTTTACGTGATGTACGCAAAACACATTGAGAAAATGTTAGTTTTCTTGTCGACACAAGATTTGAGAGGATGATGAGATACAATTTCCAAGGCGGGTTGACAGTCAGGCCGGTCATAAAACACCTTAGCCAAAACTCTGTGCCGACTCAACATAGAGTGGGATAAGGGCAGGAAGATGATGATGATGACAAGATTTGAGAGGATTCCAATAATTTATAATATTTCTGCTGTTTCCGTGTTGTAAAGCTTGTTTGTACGTGACTTATGCGCTGATGTCTAAAACCGGGCACAAAAGGAAGTGAAGATTATTGCTGGTGATTGCGCGAGCAAATTTAGGCTAAGTTGTGGGAGCTTGCTCAATAAACAAAGTGAAATATGTGACACTCATACAGGATAAGCTTATCCTCCTAATAACACTTTACACTATTATTGATCGAGTGAGCGAATCGCGTGAAGACCTATTTGTATGTTTATGGATATGTTTGTTAGAACATAACTTTTGAACCTTAAATCCAATCTGTATGCAACTTGGTAGGTCAATAAATTATGCTATGAAGATTTGCTGGGAAGCTGAATATAGCTTATAGAGAATATGAGCTTAATCGAAAGGGTTGTAGAGATTAGATAGGTTGGGGAACCCAAAAGGGTAAAAAAAGTTTACAAATGTATCGAGGGGGGTGCCATATGAAAGGGCTTTATTTGTACATTCCAAAATGGTTTTCTTTTTTAATCTAGGATGTATAGTTTTAGAAATAAAACGAAAAAAGTAAAATTTAGGAAACCCTTGTTATCTGAGCTCCCTTTAGTTAGAGTTTCAATGTCTTCGTAGTTCAGGTTAGACTGGATATTCACTCAGGTAATAAGCGCGCGACTTCTCAGTTCGGAACAACTAGTTTATTCAGGTAAAAGGATAAAAATTCGTTTCCAATGTCAAATCAAGTAATTGAAAATCAAGTCGCAGAAAAGGTTACTGCTTGTCTACTTTATCCGCGTGCTCTGCCCGAACGTTTTGAAATACTTGAATATACTTCTTCGCTGGACTGAGAGTAAAGAAAAAAACATAGAATGCGTCCAGCTGCTTCTCTCCCCGAGCATGTCGTAAAAGTCTACTAAGGGATAGTATCCTCCAACATGATGAGATACAATAAGCAAGTATTCCCAAGGAGGGTTGACGTCAGGCAGGCGGCGCACTGTGGGACAAAAATCAAGCTTCCCTTTCATAGGAATTTCGAAATTTGAAATTTGGTTTTTGTCATAACAAAGTAACAGGTATTATCAGATTCGTCATAACATTGAATAATCTTACAGTTTTGACCAGTTTTTTTGTTTCAAACACCATGAAAAGTGAACTTGAACATTTCAAATGTATGAAAATGGAATTAGTTTCCTTCATAACTTTTTTCGGTCTCGTACGGTCAGGCTGATACTTTTAGGTAATGTTACTGACTTTGTAAAGAAGCGATATGACCTTTGACCTTGACCTGTTTCCGGTCCCGTTTAAAAGATACGAATTAATGAAAACTGCTTATTTTGGCGATATTGTCGTACGGTCTAATGTGCCTAAAAAATCATTTTGTTACTATTTTTACCAAGTATTATTACTTAATTATGACCCTATTATTATGACTTATGGCCTGGACCTATTTAAAACGTAAGACTTAACGATAATTAAAAAATAATGTTATTTTAAATAGTTTTAACAAAACCATAATGTTGTATTGAGATTTGAGTTACTAAGAAGTGGTTAATTGGTTAATTACCCGCATATTTATTTAATTTGACCGCTTCACTTAACAACAACCACTACCTGCCAAAACTACTTTGGTATATCAATATCCATTGTTATTTTACAGGTGTGACTAAATGTTTTCGCGTCACTAATTAGGGTGATTAGGTTCTTTGTTTGTCAAAAAATAGGTACCTATTTTTTGCATGGAATGCATCTTACACATATCATACCGCCTTGACTTCAAGAAATGGCAAGCTAAAGGAAAAGTTTCGAAAAAACAGTTGGCCGACAAAAAGAAGATTATCCAAGATCAGTTTAGGGCTGAAATGGGGCTGCTTGTGGATGTAGTTGAACAAGGTGCAGGAACCATCAATGATGGAAACACTGCATAAAAAATTTTTGCTAACTCCGAGGTAACTGCTCAGATCACTGGTGTTGATAAAGAACTCATCAGAAGATTTGGAGTAATTCTTAAGGTAATATCATGTGGAGAGTTTGTTAACGCGGAAAAGTTCCGGCAATATTGTGCTACAACATCTGATAGATATGTCGAACTCTATGCATGGTATTATATGCCCTCCATTGTGCATAAATTACTCGTGCATAGTGCAGACATAATTGAGCACAATAACTTTATTCCAATCGGAAAACTCTCGGAAGAGGCATCTGAAGCTCGCAACAAAGATTTTAAAAATTTCATAACATTCCACTCGCGCAAAACCAATAGGATGGCAACAAATGAGGATATTATCCATAACTTGCTGATTTCCTTTGATCCATACGTCTCCAGCATTTGGAAAATTACGTCAAGTTTTCACGTCACCTATATATATACCCATAGCTCAGAGAATTAGCAAACTGAAGTGGCAGTGGGCTGGTCATATCTGCCGAAAAACCGACAACCGTTGGGGTAAACGAGTTCTTGAGTGGAGACCGCGACTCGGCAAACGTAGTGTAGGACGCCCTCCGGCTAGGTGGAGTAACGATCTGCTGCTGGCTGCTGACAGAAACTGGATGCGTCAAGCCAAAGATAGGGCGCGATGGCGCTCATTAGGGGAGGCCTATGCCCAGCAGTGGACTGCTATAGGCTGATGATGATATATCTCCAGTTTTAGACCTAAGATGAGTCATATTCGAAGTAAATCTCTTTTAGATGAAGCTAAATTGTTATTGTTACTAACTTCTAGTGCAGATAAAGAAAATGTAGAATTTGTAGATGTAAAAAACCTGTCTGACTGTGACAGTGACTAGTATAATTTTAAGTTTTTTCTGAAGCAAACTGATCTTGAATAATCTTCTTTTTGTCGGCCAACTGTTTTTTTTAAACTTCTTTAGCTTGCCATTTCTTGAAGTCAAGGCGGTATGATAATGTGTAAGATGCATTCCATGCAAAAAATAGGTACCTATTTTTTGACAAACAAAGAACCTTATCACCCTAATTAGTGACGCGAAAACATTTAGTCACACCTGTAAAATAACAATGGATATTGATATACCAAAGTAGTTTTGGCAGGTAGTGGTTGTTGTTAAGTGAAGCGGTCAAATTAAATAAATATGCGGGTAATTAACCAATTAACCACTTCTTAGTAACTCAAATCTCAATACAACATTATGGTTTTGTTAAAACTATTTAAAATAACATTATTTTTTAATTATCGTTAAGTCTTACGTTTTAAATAGGTCCAGGCGATAAGTCATAATAATAGGGTCATAATTAAGTAATAATACTTGGTAAAAATAGTAACATAATGATTTTTAGGTACATTACACCGTACGACAATATCGCCAAAATAAGCAGTTTTCATTAATTCGTATCTTTTAAACGGGACCGGAAACAGGTCAAGGTCAAAGGTCATATCGCTTCTTTACAAAGTCAGTAACATTACCTAAAAGTATCAGCCTGACCGTACGAGACCGAAAAAAGTTATGAAGGAAACTAATTCCATTTTCATACATTTGAAATGTTCAAGTTTACTTTTCATGGTGTTTGAAACAAAAAAACTGGTCAAAACTGTAAGATTATTCAATGTTATGACGAATCCGATAATACCTGTTACTTTGTTATGACAAAAACCAAATTTCAAATTTCGAAATTCCTATGAAAGGGAAGCTTGATTTTTGTCCCACAGTGCGGCGGTCTTAAAACACTTTAGCCAAAACTCTTACAGCATGATCCAATGAACATGCTGTGCCAACCCACATAGAGTGGGATTAGGGCAGGAAGATGATGATGATGATTGCAAAAATATTGGTCTTGTTAAGATCTATAAAAACAGTAGCACAATACACCTAACATATATGCCGCGCAGATCAGCTGGTACTAAATAAAGTTATAAAAGTAATTTATGTTTAGAAATGTATAGATGTGAGCAAATCTCGTGCAAGAAACTTAGGTGATCTAGGATGACCCAGAGTATTCCGGTTCACAATGGCGGCTCAGATTTCCAGCTCACCCCGTCGGACCGGTCCCTTGCTCTTGTTAGAGCGTAGGCGTTAAGATATGTGGCTCGCTTCTTCCTTTTTTGATGCGGAATGGCCAGGAATTTGTCCTTCTTTGCTGATGCGAACTTTTTGCTATTCAAATGTAATTGTGCAGATGATAAAGCTGTATAAAGCTTTGCCTTCAAAGTTCACAATGGTTCGGATACCCATTTTTGCTGCTAATATACCCTGCTAATATTGATGTGGAGATGCTTGTGCCTCAATCGCACCGTGACGTCTGAGCCTGAACGGGTTCAAACGAAAGTTAAGCATTGTACAGAAATAACAAAGTCCACTTTTTAGCTGTTAACCACGGGAGTGAAGCCACGGGCGGCATCTTTATCTTCTTGACACATCTTGTAAAATTAGTATTCCATCTAACCGTTCTGACCCATTGCTAGGATTCTCTGTGCGTTCTCAGTGTCACAAAACCAAGACATTACTTACAACTAATACTAAAGATCGCCAGGTTTAATAGCTGGGTGCTCACTGACCGAGCAGCCTCGCGAAGCATCATTGGTCAGAACGTGCCTCAACCGAGGAAAATGCACAAACTGCGTTCGAGGCACTTCCTGACTAAGGTGGCTTTGTCAGGCAGTACCCAGCTAATGCCACTTGCGTCCAGTCTAACTCCAACATCCGGAAGAAATATTTATAGAAACTATTAATGCAAGATCTCAGCCTACAGTGTTCATTCATAATTCTGAACAACAAAGTATGTGTTCCTTAAGATCATTCAACTCTGCATACGAAATTGCATCAAGTGATCCATCCGTCTAGTACCATGTATGTGAATTATATTATGCTTGTGTAACAAACTCTTTTTATAACTTTTTTTACCATCTATAGTAGATGATTTATACAGCGTCAGGAGGTAACTTTTTACCTTCACAAACGGGACGCTGTAGTGCCCGGGATGAAGTAGGCTTGCCCAGCACCTATACCATCTCAGCTTAGTCGGCCTTGTCCACAGGAAAGACATGGTCAATACGTGCGGAGCTGACTAAGCTGCGGGTTTTCTAACGATGTTATCCTTCACCGTTTGAGAGTAATGGTATAGCGCATATAAATTTTTCGCACAGAAAAATCCATTGGTACACGACCGGGTTTGAACCTACGACCTTAGGATCGGAAGGCGGGGTCACTACCAACTAGACCACCAGTGCTCTCGCGTAACAATGCAGACAATATAACGTCTCGGATATCGGACCGGGCTGACCGGATTGCCACTCTTCGTGAGGCAGGGCTGGCTAGTTTGTGGTTGACTTTCATAGCTTAGTTGAGAAAGAAAGAAAGAAGAAAGATAGTTAAAAGAAAGAAAAAAAGAAAATAGTCCAACACACACATAAAAAATACAGAAATGAAAAATAAAAGTCAGCATAAGGCAAAAATAGAGAAGAAAATACATATACAGACCTAACCTGATATATTATAGTACATAACACATGGACCAGGACACGGTTGCTCTGTCAATCAGAAAAAAAGTTGCCAAAGTTAGTAAGAAGTTAGTATACAGAAACGAAAAATTAAAAAGACAGAAGATAGGGCAAAAGAGAGAAGAACATACATATAAAGACCTAACCTTATGGGGCTAGTACATAACACATGTCCTGGTTGCTCTGTCAACCAGATAAAAGTTGCCAAAAGGTCCTAACTCAGGTTTGAGCTGATCCAACTGACAGAGGAGCTGGTGTGATCTTCAGAGAACGGGTTTTTACTACCCTTTTCTATAATCGGACCGTCTTCGCCATACCGGTATAAAAAAACCGCTCAAGTGCGAGTCGAATTCGCACACGAAGGATTCCGTACATCTTACGTGTACATAAATGTTTCCTGTTGATGATTATTGAAATTATATAACAACTAGCTTCCGCCCGCGGCTTCACTCGCGTGGTACCAGGATAAAAAGGAACCTATATGTTATTCCAGCACACATACTATGTATGTTTCAAGTTTCATTCAAAACAGTCCGGCCGTTACGGCGTGATTAAGGCACAAACATCGTCACATCCTCACAAACTCGCATTTATAATATTAGTAGGATAAATTATTCTCAGACAAATGGTAGCCTGAGTCCTTAATCAGGATTCAAGCTTATCTTCAAATATCGAAATCTGTTTAACAGTTAAGCGCATTAATAATATTAAAATAATATGGTTTTTTCTGTGATGCGTGGCAACCCTGCGCAGTCGCCTTGGATCTGTATCCTTGTAATCTTTCTTGAGAGACTGCCCTTTAAGTCCTTGCACACAATTGGATCTAAACATCTTCTTCGCGAAAAGAATCTGAATCTTTTAGAAACTTTCTTATTCAGAAGTTTGAATACCATGGTATCCTGATAGAATCCAAGAATTATAGGGTTCCGAAGGGTGCCAACGTAACCCTATTATTGAGCCTCCGCTATCCGTCCATCCGTCAGTCAGTAGGCTGTATCTCATGAAATAGATCCAGCAATAAGTAAAGTGTTGAAATTTTCAGTGTGCATTTATTACGGCTATAACAACAAAATATAAAATTATAATAAAAGGGAGTCCCATAAAAGTAACATTCGAGTACGATGGTACGGAACCTTTCGCGTGCGAATTCGACTCGCACTTGACCCGTTTTTTAGTTTGTTCTTTCTTACAGCAACAGAGTAACTGGTTGTTGTTATCATTTGCATAACTATATTATTTGTATAGACGAAACCGCGTGAAGAAGCTTGCTCTATAAAATTATATACCTACTGTACACTTATTTCTTCCACTTTATGAGTTTAGTCCAATGCCTGCATTGTATTTAAGTTCTTGCTGCATTTCATATAAAAATACTACGGTTACCGGAATTATTCAAAGAAAAATTTTACAGTTAAATTTTCTGTTTCAAATTTCGAACTCGAACAGCGTACATTCTTCCGCAACTTGTACCCTCTGCATTACCATAAGCCCACCACACCCATAAAACTCACGATGCAGTAAAATAGATCTTATTTACACTGAGTTAGAATGCAAAATGCATCTGAAGAGGTCGAAGAAAACTTGGCACATGAAAAGTTCAAAGCCCTAGCTCACGTGCGCTAAGACGAATTTTTGCACATAGCAATTTCACCATTATTTTATACATTTACTATTACTAAGGGTTTTATTAAAATGGACCATGGGCGATGTGTTGATCACTTGTCACCATGCTTCACTATGTCCATCTGGGTAGATCTGCGGACTTTGAATCAGGAGTAGCTTGGTTGAAGTTTTCTTATAATTATTTGTGGCTCTACCCACCCCATTAAGATTACTGGCGTGTATAATACGTTTATTAGTCCTACTAATATTTTATTTACAAAAGTTTATGATGAATGTTTGTGCCCGTAATGTTTGACTGTACGTCAGAACAGATTTGAATGAAACTTAGAATATACTACGAAGAAGTACTTATATTCTAAGTAGCCGCGTCCAAGTTTCATTCAAATCCGTTTTGCCGTTTAGGAGTGATTGAGGCACAAACATACAAACTTTCACATTTCTAAAATAGTAGGTTTCATCATCTTTCTGCCCTTATCCCACTCTATGTGGGGTCGGCACACACGGCGGTCATGCTGTAAGAGTTGGCTAAGGTGTTTTATGATCGGCCGCCTGCCTGACGTCAACCCTCCTTGGGAATACTTGCTTATTGTATCTGATGAGATACAATAAGCAAGTAGCAAGTAAAAGTCGACTAAGGGATAGTATCCTCCAACATGATGATGTTGGAGGATACTATCCCTTAGTCGACTTTTACGACATGCTCGGGGAGAGGCTCGTTAAAATTATTATGTATCTATTTTATTTTCTATTAAATTGTCGAAAGTTTGAACACAGCCCAAAAAATAAAACTCGGTATGTTTTTGAAGCCGAACTTTGTGTGGTAAATGATTTAAAGTTAGACATACAATAGTTTCCGTCGCTCCTATCACATTAACATCCTATTTACCACTATTTAGAAAGACGTAAGCGTAGGAATCTATTTCTATGATTCTATAAATACAATACCATTATACAGATTCACATCTTGAAGGGATAGTAATACAAAATACGAGTGAATTTGAATGAAATTACTACTATGTACAATTGTACAGTAGTACTACAAATATTGTGCGTAAAATATGAAATAACAAATGTTTCGGCTCACTTATTATGCAGGTTTAGTTTTTCATTAATTTAAGTTTAATGATTCTTCCAGTCAACTGAAATTAGTCCATTGTCACATTATTGTGTTACTGAAAACACTGTATGTTTATCATCATCATCCACAGTCTATCATTACCCACTGCGCTGACCGCAAGTGGCATTACTAGCTGAGCGTTTCCGTGCTTCGGAAAGCATGTTAAATTGTCGGTCCCGGCTTTTAAGGCGTTAAGCCATGACGGAGGCCTTTAAGCGACCTAAAAACTCCCGTCACAAGAGTTGGCCACTAGCTCATACGAACTTACTTACTATTGCCCACTGCTGGGTTCAGTCCCCCCTTTTTTTATGCCCTCCAAACACGATCCTATATGCCAATATACTGTGTGCCTATGACTGCTATTGAATCTACATTGGTGTATGTCTATCTCTGTGATAGCTATTGTTGTTGGTTTGTATGGAAGCAACACTGTGGGTGTCACTAACAGTTTATTTAGTTAAACTTATGTTGTTTAAATTATTGCACATTTTGTCGAGCCCCTTTAAAAGTGTGCAATACTGGATTTTGACCTCACTAAAATGTATGTAGAAATCTGTTGTTAGTTTATATGTATGTTTCTCATAGTGAAAACATGAAAAGAGAAAAAAAGTCTTGAAAAATCCATGTTTCATGTGTGTTTTGATCTAGAGCTCGGGAACTCTATCGTATATTCAGATGATTTTTACTTTGATAGGTAAGTAGTATTAAGCCTACTCCATCTTAATTCGTCCCGGGCACTACAGCGTCCCGTTTGTGAAGGTAAAAGTTGCCTCCTGACGCTGTATAAATCATCTATTATAGATGGTAAAAGGCCTTAGTTTAGGTAAGTGGTAACCATTTGTTTAGTTGTTGAAACCAACTTTTCGATTCATTTTGTAGGTTTTTTGTAATAACCAATTATTTGATTTAAATATTTTGCGCGGCCTCACTCTGTATTTCTTTAATACACCCGAAATCTGTAGCGCTATCTCTTTCAATTCGATTCGAAATCGGTCTAGACGCGATCCTATGGTGGCCTCTAAAGGCTCTAAAGGTATCCGCCTACTATCCCGTTCTATATAACCAGACCCCGTCTCGATACAAACAAAACCCAAAAGTTGTGTTGGTCAATATTTCTGCTTTGTTTTTTGATCCAAACACTTTATCTGCCTGTTAAATTAGAATATTATGTGCCTAGATATTGTTTGTATCAAGTTTCAAGGCTACATTATGTACAATTTATGTACACGTGAAGTCGCTCAGACAAAATAAATACTATCAAGTACCGTCTCCCAAACTTCTTAGAACCTCTTGTGAAAGTTCTCTTGCCTTTTGTCAAACAATAACTCATCAAGTACTGAACATAGCTATCAATCAAATATGGCACGTACAGTTGAATACAAAATGTATTTAAACTTTATATACACCCTAAAATTGTGATTAATACATAAATAATAATATATAATAAGATAAATAAGAATAAAACCATAAATCTAGTACGCCTATTATTGCAAATATGTACCTACGCGCCTATTGATCCTAGGCGATATCAAAATAGGTCGTCGCTCAGCTTGTGTTATAGTACCTTTCAATCTTCTAAGGTTTTCTGTGACGCCATGTCTGGAGTCATGACACTGTGACACACCATCATCACGACCTCGGTGGCGTGGCGGGCAAGTGCTCGGCTGAGACGCAAGAGGTGTGGGCTCGATTCCCGGTTACGGGGGAAATGTATGTTCTGCAAATATTTCACCCGGGTCTGGGTGTTGTAGTAATGTATTTACATAAAAAGTATATAAGTATTCTATCAGCCATCTGGTTCCCATATTACAAGTTTGGCTTAGTTCTGGGCTAGATGGCGCTGTGTGAAATGTCCACAAATATTTATTTATTTGTTTTATGAAACTCTTGTGATTGTAGTCCTAGTTTCGTGCTCACATGTACATAGGTTTAAGTGAGGTCTAGAGACTCGGTCACGGCAGACTGCTTTCTATTTAAGTCTATAAGTGCTCCAAAGTTACATAGTGCAAAGTTTATAAATTTATCCATATACGTACTATAAACAACCTGTATTATCCATAATACATACATATTACACGCCCGTATCTATAATGGGGTAGACATAGCCACGAGTAATCGTAAGAAAACTTGCAGCCACTCCTGGTTCAAAGTCCCAAGATGGATATGGTGAACCATGGTGACAGGTGATCAGCCCATCGGTCTTATGGATGGTTCATCATGTTGGAGTTACTTTCCTTAGTCGATTTTTACAATATGCTTGGGGAAAGAAGCCACTGGACCATTTATGTGTGTGACGTTTCTTTACTCCCAGTTAAGAATGAAACAGTCAGAAAGATATATTTGCAGAGCAGGAAAATATTTCTCCCGCAGCGGGAATCGAACCGGCGCCTCTTGCATCTCAGCCAAGCACTCGCCCACCACGCCACAGAGGTCAAAAGGTAGTTTTGAAAGTAGTGTGTTATGTAATTTCGTACAGGACAGGATACATTTTGGTGCACCACTAGATTTCACTAGACTTGAGCCCAGTTTCTTCCAAAAGAAACAGGCGATGTTGGTTTGAAAGTTAGGCAATTTTCTAGAGTAACAATTTCTGAAAGTGATATTTACAATTTCTAAGTTTGATGGGACTAATATTAAAAATTAAAGATACCGATCCCAACCGGATTCATTTCGAATATATAAAATGCTCTTATTCTAATTGGACGGGATGGTGTCACCACATTTGCATCAAACCATCGGAAGGCGTGACGACATAACGATCTGTTCAGGGTGACATCAGACGAAAACTGGTCACCACTATTGAACAGTAAACGTGAACGTGACTTGAAGTTATCATCTAAATATAATCTTACGTTACTGACTCAATCACTGACTGACAATCAACGACAGACTGACAGCCTTAACCATAAATCCTAGAAGCAGGAACTTGGAGGAAATTTCCTCTTATGGAAATAGGGGGAGCACTAAGAAAGGAATTTCCAAAGTTCAACTCCTGTAAGACGCAGCGGTAACATCCAGCTTGTATGAAAAGAAGCTCAATACGAATATAGTCTTAAATAATATATATTTTATTGAAGATGGTTAAAAATACGTTAAAACCTGACTCGATCAATAGCCCCACCGTTACGGTGTGGTAACGGACCACAATGAACCAATTCGACAATTAGACCCCGAAATAGGTCACAGTCTGTCGCTCCTTCAATGGCGGCCAAGGGCGGGGTCTTTGCCCTTTTGACGTGTGAGGGTGACAGATGAATGGCCAGTGGTGTGTAAAGGAGAGATAGTCGCGTCAGCTGATGAAAGGTTTTATGGGTTCGATGTAAACAGGAAAATTGTTTAACGGTTTTGGAAATAGCCCGCCTAATTATAGCTACCGTTCCGAAGATCCGTTGAGTTTTGCCAAATTGCCACAATTTATGAAATTAAGAATGCTTCCAATTTAGCTTAAGGTTTTTAATGTCTTCGCCTGTTACTACTTAGTTACATAATAGGATGGTCACCGGTTCAAAAATGTGACAAATCAAAAGTTTATTGACTGTTTGGGACTTTGACTTTTAGGGTTGAGTTTGTTACGTCTTTTATAACAAGTTAGAGTCGACATAAAGTCTTAATTTTGTACTGTAATCAAGATGTAATATCTTCTTCTTCTTCTTTTTCTTCTTAGTCGCTACCATCGAGCATTTAGTTAAATGCTCGATGTAACAAGCGCGCGAGATCTCAGTTCGGGGCGAACTACTAGTATATTCAGTTAAATCAGTAGAGGATCACTATATTTTAGTTAAAGTTAAGCCATGAAGTGCAACTAACCTAGCAAACAAAATCCATCACCCAGAACAGCGAATAACTTCGCATCCATCCAATTAGCAGCGTTAGATGTAAGCCGATTCTAAATAAACAAGATAAACCTACTCGTAGCTACGTGATCGTCTTTAAGGCTTGAAGTAACAACCATAATTTCCTTCAAAAGGCTATTGTATGAAGCTACATAATAAAATATAGCTTACCGAGCGTGTGTGGGCAGAGTTAAGACCAGCATAATCCCACTATTATTATAAAATGAAAGTTTGTGAGTACGTTCGGATGTCTGTGCCTGAATCGCACCGCAACGACTTATTTGATGAGATGAATGAAACTTTGAATAAATATTGTCTGTTGAAATAACTTCCAAGCTACTTTTTATTTGGGTACAACACGAGCCGCGGGTGGAAGCTAGTGATAGATTAAGAACCTTTGGCATTTAGTACGTCAGTGTGCTGAAGAGTGCAGAAGCAAGACCAAAAAGCTTGCGAGTAAAGTCGAAGTTGCCTTGTATTACTAAAGTGGTTCAGTTGTGTGCTGGGGTGAAATCGGCTAAGCTTCAACTGGGTCGGTGAATGGGTATTGTGCTTTTAAGTTTATCTTTATAGGATCATGTGTATTTTGTTTTATGTTGACCTTAGGGGCTTAGTCGGAAATCAGGAACATAGGTAAATCGCTTATAGCGCTACCATGGGTTTTCCGAGACAAGCGTCTGTAGTAAAGAATATTATGTAGGAAACATCCTACTAAATTGTGTGTTCTTGGAGCTTAGAAACCTTGAGAATCACAGGATACGTTTAATCTAAAGAACTTTCTTTATTGGAGAGCACTGATGATCTAGTGATAGCACCCCCGCCATCTGATCCTAAAGTTGCGGGTTCAAACCCGATCGTGCAACAATAGATTTTTCAGTTAGA
The DNA here is from genome assembly GCA_949320045.1 of Scotopteryx bipunctaria. Taxonomy (NCBI): domain Eukaryota; kingdom Metazoa; phylum Arthropoda; class Insecta; order Lepidoptera; family Geometridae; genus Scotopteryx; species Scotopteryx bipunctaria. Next base: position 1,154,234 of record OX439450.1, on the reverse strand, counting down.
AAAATGTAATGTCTGCTATATCAGTACTCTCAAACGGTGAAGGAAAACATCGTGAGGAAACCCGCTGCTTAGTCAGCTCCGCACGTATTGACCATGTCATTCCTGTGGATAATATAATATATAACGTTCCGACTAAGCTGAGAAGATGGTATAGGTGCTGGGCAAGCCTACTCTATCTAAATACGTCCCGGGCACTACAACTTCCTGTTAGTGTAGGCAAAAGTTGTCTCCTGACGTTGTATGAATAATCTAGTATAGGTGGTAAAATAGTTCTTTATTTTAGGAAACAGCTTGAAATCCTTTAAAAACATATGTCACATAAAGATCAACAAACTATTCAGTCGCGTATTTTAGGATCAGGACGTACGTAATCTTTCAAGACTCCTTAACATAAATTGCTTGATATCCTGATATAAATCTCGAACCCGTACCTTCACGTATCCCTTTTCGTATAACCATTTCGTATAATTGGTATAGGAACAATGACAACAGCATCGTATATTCATTCCCGGCCTTCGTGTCTTGGAACAGTATAACTGGTTCGGCCAGGGGGGGGGGGTCTCGAAGACATGAAGGGTACCAGTTGGAAATAACCGAGTGCTTGCTTCAGAATCTGATAGCGTATAAATATAACTGACTTGAACTGAGCGAACTATATCTAAATACAAGATAGGTTTGGTAGGTGGTTAAGGGATACTTCTTTTCATATCAAATGTAAAAAAAAACAAAAAGTGAAGTAATCATCAACCAAGAAATACCAAATCTATTTGAATAGCTTCAGCACATTATCTAATGGTGCATTCTGCAAAACTCGCATATTGTTTGCGATTATGACAAATTTTATCGCTATATCAGCATCGATATCGTAACATTGTGATAACAAATAGATAGCTAGGTCAATGGTATTGTAATTGTTTCTCTGTGTAGATTAGGTACATTCTTATTATTACAAATTATTTAATTAGTAACCTAGTTTGTGACACGTTTTCCTTACCACGATCAATAATGTGAATCAACACTATACTATTTTATGTTTCATTATTCGATGGGTGGTGTAATCGAACGGGCTCGGCGAGGAAAGGAATCGAATATCGCCCAAAATATACCAAATTACGCACCCCAAATATATTTGTTGAAAGCACCCCAAAGCTTACCGGCCGGCATCGTCTGGACGACGTCTACGGGCGCACGTGAGCGGGCATGCGCACTGAGCTGAGCCTCTAACTTAGCGGCCAGTATCGAGCGAGCCTCCAAGCGGAGAGGTCATGTCGCTATGTCAGACGGTCGCGACTCCCCGTCGCAAAGCGGTCTTCGGGACCGCGTCAGCTTCTTCGAGAAAGTATGGACCGGCAACTCCAGCAATGACAACATTGACGCCGCCACCGATGTAGACGAGATAGAGCGTCGCATCGAGCAGCGCAAGCGGCGTCCAGAGTCGCCGAAGATCGAAGTTAAACTTAAGCACACTCGCGATACAGAATCGCCAACAAAAAGTTATGAATCTTCATTCCCCAATCTAAAGTTACGACATGTGGAACCACCTGTTGAGGAGGTTGAGCGGCACGAGAGCCAGGTGGAGGAGGGTGACCTGGTCGCCGGGGCCCGCTTCGTCAAGTTCGAACGGGTCACCGTGAAGAGGACGGTTACCGAGTCCCACAGCTCCTCGCACAGCGAGGACCGTGCGGACTCTCCGCAACACGAATTTTATTCGGAGTACAGACACCAGACTTTACAGACCGATGGTCACAAGAAGGATTATATGAGAAGCAAATCGGAGTACGATTCACACATCGCAGGCTTACGCGGTAAGTTTCGGAATTTTAGCAAAACTTGATGCCGGTAGATCCCGGATAGTATTCTCACTAAACGAACATAAACCAAAAATGACATGCGAACAGGCTGCTAGATCGAAGATCTAATTGTTTGCGAACAAGCAAAGTTGATAAACAAGATTTGGGATGTTTATTAGCTATCGCGATGCCGAGCGGGGTTATGTCATTTTTGCTCTTGGAATCAGGTAAATGTCAGAGTGACCTTGGCACTCAGGCCGAGTATAAACGTATACTTTATTTGGTAGTATAATTTCTGTTCGCTTTTAGTGGACAATGGGATTACTCCGGCTTTTTTTTATTTGAATAGTGTTTACTTTGAATTGCGCCTCTAATTTAATATTTGTTAGTTTTGTTCAAGGCTAATTTGTTGCAAATGTAGTTTAACTGAGATAACCAACTCTTGATCGCATATGCATTATATATATTCCTAGCAATTTTATGTGTTAACGTCTAAAGTAATGGCTCTATTGCCTCATATATTGATTAATCAAGGTCGAATTCTTCGACATTGAGTTACGTGACTAACTAAATTAGTTTTAGTACTTTTAAAACCAGATAACCAGCTTTGTAGGTATAGTATAAAAAAGTTGTGCCTATTTAAATATGCGAACGAGATCCCACAGTTGGGCAAAAAAAGCCTTCTTATCTATTTTCTGTCGTAGTAAAATTATTTATGGTCATAGAAAAAATATGGATGTTCTAAAGGAGAAAGGACCAGTAATATTTTATTTAACGATTTATTTTGTAAAAACCGTAAACCTAACAAAATGCTAGATGTTAACGTATTTTATCTTAATTGAAGCTTCTTTTCATACAACTGTGTAAGTTTACCGATTCATTTACCCTTTAAAGGCCATATCAATATTGTTGATAATTCCTAGAATAGCTATAAATGTAAAGAACTCCATTCTAGACTAGGGTTGTCCATGTTACGAAATATATCGAAGCATAATATATTAAGTAGTGAGTGACTCACATACTCGTATACCCTTTTTACTATCGGGGAAGATACATTTTATGGTCATTACTTTCCAGGAAGATACAAATGCCTTTACTGATTTTAAATGATAACCCAATAAATTGTAATAATATCCAACATTTTACATAGTTCGGACCCCACACTAGGGTTCTAAGGGCGTGGGTATCAGAAACTACGAGTACCATGGTGCCACAACTCTCAGACTCGGTTGAAATATTTACTCCCGCAGAAATTGTACCAACACCTCTCATATCCCAGCCGGGAAGTAGCCCGCTACGCCAGCGAAGTCGTCAAAATGAGTGGTTTATCACTTATTTTTTCTTATTTCTGGTAATTTAAACCCGAAAGCGCTGATGTACCTACATAATATGTAGAGAAGAGAAGGACGAGAAGAGAAGCATATTATGCTTCTCTCCTCGAGCATGCCGTACAAGTCAACTAATAAATAGATAGATAGGTAGAATATTTATTTGGCACACAAGACAGCACAGACAGAATGACAGAAACAATAAAAGATAAAGGAAGCAACATAATATAGTAAGAACGTAGGTAGATATTTGTTTTAAATAGTGTCCTCCCCAACATGATATAGGCGATGGGCTGATGACTTGTCATCATGCTTCATCATATCCATCTTGGGATCTTGGATCAGGAGTGGCTGCAAGTTTGTGGATGTGTCCAAATCTACAGTTAGTCGCCACAAGTTTTCTTATGATTACTTGTGGCTCTGCCCACCCCATTAGGGATACGGGCGTGATAATATGTATGTACTAGCTGCCGCCCGCGGCTTCGCTCGCGTGGTACCCGGATGAAAAATAACTTGTATGTTAATCCAGCACATGTACTATGTATATTCCAAGTTTCATTCAAATCCGTTCAGCTGTTTAGGCGTGAAAGAGTAACGAACATCCATTCTCAAAAACTTTCGCGTTTATAATATAAGTAGGATATACCTAATTATATCACTGGTGTCTCAAGAGGCGACAACCCTGTTTTAGTTGCTAATAACATCACGACTCATAGAAATTGTAATGGCTATGATGTCATTGGCCATTTTACATTAGCACTTAGCTGACATCGGAATGAAAGTGTGTGACTTCACTGGAGGAAACGGCGCTTAGACTTCGATGGCGTCAACATCAAGTCAAAGTCAAAGTCAAAAAAATTTATTCCATAAAATCACGGGGATCACTTAGACACGTCTTAAATCCACGTTGCATTTACACCCTGTTCGTAACGCGACCAAGCGTGGAAGATACAGGCAAGAAACCACGCTTGGCTATTATTTTGGAAAATGATCCCTTTACAATCATGTTTATAAAACGAGCTGAAGTATTATTCAGTCCCAAGCATTTTTGACTTCTATATAATCGGATATTTATAGTAAGCTTTTTAAAACAACTTTTGTTTTATTAGAGTTTTATAAGTTTTTCTAGTACTTCCTTATGTTCTCCACGGGTGTTGTGTGGGTCACATTTGGGATGGGTGACCGCAAGTGGCATTACGAGCTGAGCGCTTCTGTGCTTCGGAGGGCACGTTAAATTATCGGTGCCGCCTTTTAAGTCGTTAAGCCATGACGGAGGCCTTTAGGCGGCCTAAAAACTCCGTCACAAGGGTTGACCAACTAGCTCATATGAACCTGCTTACTTTTAACATCTGGTAGTTCTGATAAAAATCAGAACTACCTTAGATATCCGCCAGTTACTCCTTTCCATAAATCGGACCATCAAAAGTTTGCTCGTCACATATTTTTTTTATTTTGTGACTATCTATCTGTATATCTGATATATGGGTATCTGGCTGAGATCCTAAGTTAGTTCGGATAAGACCTGATGATATCCTGATGAAGGACCTTTGGCTTGAACGGATGCTGCCGATTCAAAAAACCTTATATGAATTTATTTTAATTTGGGTAATTGGGCGAATAAAAAGTGTATTGGCGACTATTAATGGGACCCTTTAATACTAAACCGAGCGACAACCTAACCTACAAATTTCGATCTATGATGTCTCATCTATTAGATCTAAATCAGTAGGTTAGGTTAGTGAAAAAACTACGTATGTCGCCCACTTAGTATTTCAGTACTAAGGCATGTTCAGTATTTTTGATATTTTTAATTTGAGTTTATTTTCACTCGTTTTAATACTATCAATTTAATTTAATTAGAACAGTGACAAAACCACTTACACTTATTAATACAATAGTCATTACAATACGATACAACATAAGATAGTCATCAAGAAAACTTAACATGATTATGAATTCTAGAAATTATTTTTAGGGTTCCGTATACGAAGGATGCCAACGGGACCCTATTACTAAGCTTCCGCTGTCCATCCATCCGTCTGTCTGTCAGCGGGCTGTATCTCATGAACCGTAATAGGTAGATTTGACATTTTCAGTGTGTATTTCTATTTCCGCTATAACAACAAATAATAAAAATAAATTAAATAAAAGAGGGCCCCATACAAGAAACATTTTGTAATCTACGATGGAACGGAAGCCTTGCGCGAATTCGACTCTCACTTGACCGGTTTTGTTTATTAATTTACACTTCATGATGAGATGAGGAATAAGGTCAGGAAGATGATGATTGCAATTGATCCCAACTCCAAGTTCTTGAGATCACAAAACTTATTTTAAGATCCGATTTGTTCGAAAAATTTCCTGTCGTCATTACATAAATATTTTGCAAAAAGAATGTGATCATCATGTACTTATCTCATTGAGTAAACATTGTTGCTGAAATAAATGTACATCTTGTATCAGATGAGTAACACACGAAGATACAGCTATTATGTTTTGCGGTTATCCTACATGCACCGCTCCCTAGACAGGCTGAGTCTTCAAAACGAAATTATTATTATTATTATTATTAGGAGCCTGTAGTGTCCCACTGCAGGGCAAAGGCCTCCCTTCCTTCTCTCCAGTCATCCCTGTTTTGGGCCACTGTGGGCCAAAACGAAATACATAAAAATAAATAAAAACATTATTTGAGTTGTTTCAGTGTTCAAAGTCAGCGTATTTGTTTGATCTCTCTGGGTTTTAGGGTCCCGTACCCAAAGGGTGCTATCGGGACCCTATTACTTAGCCTCTGCTGTCTGTTCGTCCGTCTGTCAGCGGGCTCTATCTCATGAACCGTTGTAGGTAGAGAGTTTAAATTTCCACAGTGTGTATTTCTATTGCCGCTATAACAATAAATAATTATAAAAAAGAGACCCCATACAAAAAACAATATTTATGTACAGTACACATATACCATGGTACGGAACCCTTCGTGTGCGAATTCGACTCGCACTTGACCGGTCTTATTTTTAGTATTTATTTTAATAGAGATATTATCTTTTTCGTTATAGAGGTGTCTAGACGAGCCTATTTTTATTTTGGTCTCCATGTACATAAAGAGTGAAAGAAAGACATCTTGATTAGATTTGTTTTGAATGAAATGCGATTGAAAGTTTAATAAAAATTCTGCATTCTATTTACAAACACTAACACAATGATGTAAGTAGAAAAAATATATTTTAATATAGAATTCCTTTTAAAATTACGTTAATTTAAACTTTCAAGAACAGGGAAGTGTAAAGTGGTTTGCGATTCTGCGGTAAATAATTTGAATTCCGTTGCGGTGACAAAATAGCTTCACCTATTAAACATGAAGGTCGAACTTGTCACAACAGATAATGAAGAGAAGTTAAATCATGTGTAAGAATACGAGAATAAAAGCACGTAGTCTATTCTCAGCTAGCTTCTTCCCGTGACTTTCCTCGTGTGCTTCGATATAATTCTTCTGCAATATTTTGCAAAATCTCCGTCCTTATCCCACTCACACGGCATCGGTACACTATCTTACTTATATATCTTACTTAAATTATAAATGCGAAAGTTTGTGAGTTTGGATGTTTGTGCCTCAATCACGCCTAAATGGCTGAACGGATTTGAATGAAACTTAGAATATACGAGGGGCGTTCAATAAGTAATGAGAATGACATATTTATGGGGGGCACTTTGATGAAATAATTATTTTTTCGTATGGATCAGGTCAGTGTCAGGATACCCACAAATAATTAATTTGTTATGTTACCGGTGTTAGTTGTGATACGCATTTGTTTGTGACTTGTCAAAACATTTTTATAAAAATGGACAAAATTGAAATTCGTGCAGTGATAAAATATTTTTTTTTGAAAAATTTTCCTATAGAACAAGTTTTTCAAGAATTACGAGGGACATTAGGAGAGAAGGCTCTGCCATATTCTACAGTGGCTCGGTGGTGTGCAGAGTTTAAACGTGGAAGAATAACGGTTAAAGATGATCCGCGTTCGGACCGCCCTTTGACATCAGTTACTCAGGAAATGGTCAAAAAAGTTGAAAAAATTGTTTTGGAAGATCATCATCTAACAGTCCGTTTTATAGCTGAAGAGTTAAGGACTTCAATGGGGAGTACCCATAGTATTTTGCAAGATCGTTTGGTAATGAAAAAGGTATTCGCGCGTTGGGTACCAAGAATGCTAACGGACGCACAAAAGCAAACGCGACTCAAGGTTTCGAAGAGCTCATTGAAATTGTTTCAACAAGATCCTGATCGTTTTTTGGCTTGATTCATAACAATGGATGAAACATGGCTTTACCATTACGACCCCGACACAAAACAACAATCAATGACATGGAAAAGACCACCTTCTCCAACCCCATAAAATTTTTAAACAAATTCGTCTGCTGGCAAGATCATGGGCTCTTTTTTGAGACAGCCAAGAAGTTTTAATGATTGAATACTTTCATCATGGTGCTACTATAACAAGAAACGTGTACGCAGAACAAATTAAAAAATTACATCACGAAATCCGTGAAAAACGTCGAGGAAAACTCACGAAAAAAGTTTTGTTTCATCATGACAACGCACCGGCACACAATTCAGCAGTTGCCATGACAGAGATCCAAGATGCTGGCTGTGAGATTCTCGAGCAGCCTCCATATTCACCGGACGTGGTCCCCAGTGACTTTTACCTATTTCCGCGTTTGAAAGAATATTTGAGAGGCACAAAATTTGAAGATGACGAAACAGTGAAAGCCGTCGTAAACGATTTTTGAAGTGCCCAAGATAAAGATTTTTTATAAGGGGAATTTTGGCTCTAGAGAAGAGATATTTTAAATGTATTAACCTAAAAGGTGATTGCGTAGAAAAATAAAATTTTATTAAACCTAATCATATTCCAACCTAGCTATTCTCATTACTTTTTGAACGCCCCTAGTACATAGTACATGTACTGGATTAGCATATAGGCTATTTTTTATCCGAGTACCACGCGAGCGAAGCCGCGGACGGCAGCTAGTGGAAATATATTGGACAAGACATCGATCAGATTTTCTTTATATGCTGTTGTACTCTTGTGTTATAAGTTGTATTTTCCAGTTGAACAGTAGGTGGTAATGGGCCGATGGCTGCGGTTATCGGCTACTCGACACGCCTTATATCGGTTAACGGTGTATTAAACAATCTATGTGAGCAATATCTTAAAGCTCTATAAGACTCAACTTTTCTTAGACTTTTCGAAGGGTTACTGCAACAAATATTCGTGTCACTGGTCTCATTCTATCGTATTGTGGAAGTACATACATATAATCACGCCGGTATTCCTAACGCGGTGGGCAGAACCACAAGTAATCATAAGAAAACTTGCGGCACCTTCTGATCCAAGACTCCTAAGATGGATATGGTGAACCATGGTGAATGGTGACCATGTATGGGGTTTTTTTTATGGAAGAGGGGGCAAACGAACAAGCGGCTCACCAGAGCAACATCAGAGGATCTGCAAGTGCGTTTCATTTATAGTGGGTATCTGATACTACGAGTACCACGGTACCACAACACTCAGACACGGAAGAAGTATCTGCAAAACATGCAAACATTTCTTCCGCAGCTGGAATCGAACCCGCGCCTCTTGCGTCTCAGCCGAGCACTCGTTCGCCACGCCACCGAGGCCGTCATCAATGATGAATTTAAGATCATAAGAATTTTAACTTCACAAAAAATATATTTTATTGTATATTTTTATTAGACACATTGCTAAAAGACCTGGACAAGACTTGGATGCCAGAACGTCTTCCCAGAAATATCAATAAATTTAACTAAGTGCGAGTCTGACTCGCATGCTAAGTCCTTCTGTAGTCGTTTTCTGATATAAAACTATTCTTAGAAGCTCCACAAATGTCGTTAAAGTTAGGTTAGCATTTTTATTGTGCAAAAGAAGTATAATATCAGCAATAACCTGTTTCAGATATCTGAAACTCCTTGTAAAAGGTTGTTGACACTCACCTTATTGGTCTCTAGTCGGTACGTAGGAGTTTGCGACGGCTTTTAGAGATTCTAACAAGACAACTTTATTGGAAGCCTCTTGCTTATTTTATTATTTTGACGACCTCTGTGGCGTGGCGGGCGAGTGCTCGGCTAAGACGCAAGAAACGCGGGTTCGATCCCCGCTACGGGAGAAATGTTATGTTCTGCAAATATTTCTTCCGGGTCTGGGTGTTGTAGTATGTAGTTATGTAGCTAGTTGCAGTGGGAAAACTTTAATGGGATTTTGATGCATTTTTGCATCGGGCGTAACGACTTGGTTATGGAAAGATTTATGGGCAAAGATCTCAAAGTAAAAATATAGTATTTTAACGGCCTCGTATCCATGCGATAAGTATATTACGTGTAAAGTATTAGGTTCTTTGAATAGGAGACTATTGTCCTTTCGCGTTTGTGCATTCAGATTGTTTATCAACCCATTAAGTATACTTTAGCTGGACAATAGGCACATCAATCAGAATACTTTAAACTGGCCTCTTATCTGCATACCGGCGGACTCAGTGTCCATTGGCGTATGATGTCATCAGGGCGGTTCGCGGTTTACTGGCGCGCTATCATCCGGTTCAAGTTCGGGACCTCTTGTGTTCTTGATTGTTCTTAAGATGATCTCACTATTGGTTGGTCAAGGATGCTGCGTTTTCATCCATTAATTAATGTAGGGCGTAGCTTGCTTACATCTAAGCTAATGGCGTTGGCAGAGCTACAAGTACCTACCTAAATAAAAAAAACCATTGTACAAAACATTACCTCTATTTGAAGCGTTCGTGGTTGCTTGATTAGACGTTCTAGTCTAGATTGATCGTTGAAGTTAAGCAACGTTGTGCGCGGTTACAATTGGGATGGGTGGTCACCCATCCCAGTTGTAACCATATGCAAGTGGCATTACGAGCTTTCGTACTTCGGAGGTCACGCTAAATTGTCGGTCCCGGCTTTTAAGCCATGACGAATGCCTTCAGACAGTCTAAAAATTCCGTCATAAGATCTGGCCATTAGCTCAACTTACTTTTACCCATTCATTTGGTTTAATTCCATTTTTACTACGAGTGTGGTGAACGAATATTAAATGCGCCTCAACGAGTTAAGTTAAAAACTTGTGTCTGAGAGTACTTGTATAGATATAAATGTTTCGATGAGAAATATCCATTGGTGCACGACCGGATTAGAACCCACGACCTTAGGATCGGAAGGCAGGGCCGCAACCACTAGACCACCTATGCTCTCACTAATGTATCACTAAATCACCAGAATTTAATTTCATGCCTGAAACTCTTCACCACAAACAAAATGTGAACATAGAGCTACATAAATCAACAGAAGCACCTATCATCCCATTTCATGTATATATCTCGTAATTCCTGTGAAATCCATTCTGAAAACTAATAAATCTACCAGTCTTGAAGACAAGGTAATCGTGAACTGCAGTTATTACACTTTAAGATAAATGCGTGGGGTAACCCTAATAGCCCATTCAGGCAGGGCCCGATGTTGGCTTGGACTAGATCCAATACTCAATAATCCCATCTTAATGGTAAGATGGTTTCGTTGATATTGTTCCGTATTCATACCTCCGAATACTCAAACGCGACTCAGAGTTGAGCGCGTCTCAAGTCACGGTTTTTTTGACAGTTTTTTGATGAAAATCTGTAGTATGTAGTATTCGGGGGATAATCTCTCAGGCAGCGTGGTGGGATGGGTAGGGTGTTGCGTGATTACGTGAATAGTACTATTACTTTCAAAATCATGAGTCAAGTGCACGAAAGGAGCCTCTTAGAGGCGCACTTTAACCCTCTCACCACACTGGTTCGATAGAACTAGTGACATGACTATAACGGGACGCTGTAGTGCCCGGGACGAATTAAGATGGAGTAGGCTTGCCCAGCACCTATACCATCCCCTCAGCTTCGTCGGGCTTATCTGCAAAAACGAACTAGCCTTTCGCTCGTTTTGAAATACGTAAGAAATTTAAAATCTCTTTAAAATACTATTACATTTTAACTAGTGGAACGCACCGCGTTATTTTTTTTTCTCAAACTGTAGCTTTTCGCTGCGTTCTCTACGAATTTAATTTCGGGAATTCCTTTCTTAGTTCCTACATTATAAGAGGAAAATACCCTCCAAGTTTCATGCTTCTGGGGCACATGATTTATGCGTTGATTCTCATTCCATCAGTCAGTAACGTAAGAGTTTAGATACATAGATAATATTTTATGTGTAATAGAAAGTGCTTACAACCATCAAAAATGTTGTGCAAGTGAGCATAAAAATTAACGACCGAATTTAGTTTTTGTCGGAACTCTCCGAGGCGTGTCGGGATCCCAAATCCGTGGTTTCTAATTACCCGTATTATTTGGCCCTTATCACTGCTACTGTATTTATTTCATGCTTTCTAAAAAGAGGTATGTTCAAATTGAATACTGCCATACCATCGCGTCTAGACAGAATTTGAAAAAGATAGCGCTACGGATTTCGGGTGTAATGAAAGACAGAGAGTCGCATAACCCGCGTAATCAAACGAAAACTACAAAATAAATCGTTTTCTGATTCATTTTGTAGTTTTCGTTTTATTAATCTAAACAGTTTGAATAATTAAAGAAATAGTTATAACCTATCCATCAACGTTAAAATCATCTGAAAATATGGTAGGGTTCCCGAGACAAAACACCCTCAAAACATAGATTTTTCAAGATTTTTTTAACCTTTTTTTTTTTTCTCTGATTGTGTTTTCACTTTGAGGAACCAAAGAAAAATATTAAATATTCATTTTCTTTTTAAATAAACACATTTCATTAACTAACAATAGAGTTCTACCTACATCGATTTTGGTGAACAAATCGGCTATGGTACACTCTTAAATACCTTCCCTATAGATATACTTCCTTGATAAAAAAAATCTGCTCCCTGCACCGACCTTTACAATGTTGTTTCTTTGATACAACACGTATCATGCATTATTATGAAATCTTTATTTGTGGTTCTTATAATAGAAAATATTACTAGAACGACAAGATAAGACATGAACTTGTTTTGTAAGTGACTCTCCACAAAATATCGCATATGTAGGTACATACTGTATAATATAGGTACTGAATTGTTTGTGACGTTATGTACTATAATTATGTTAGTATGTGTAGGTATGCAGATTGAAGCAGTCAACGGATAATGTTTATAAAATAAATGATCTGTAAGATAGAGGTATTATAAGCAATCTGGAAATTCAGAGGAAGCCCAAGTAACTCGCAACTGATAAATTCTATTAAAAGGTCTCAAAAGCCTAGAACTTCTATCACTGCGGATTGAGCTCCCAATACTCTTCTAGGACTTTTTTTATATTTATTACCTGAAATAGGTTTACGTTTGACCGCACTCTACCTGATGTTAGGTATAAGTTTAGTCTAGGATAGAGCACGCTTACCTAAAGGAAACCTATTAATTCTCAATTTGGATAAATTACAAACGATTTTTTACTGCCTCCATCCACCGACCACCCGCGTTCATAATGAATCTTCAAGTCCAAATTATATCAATATTTATCTGGCTCTGCAGAACAGTCATCCAAATTGAGCACCTGTAGGTATTTTTGTATATATTTTTATTATATTAGATACTAGCTGCCGCCCGCGGCTTCGCTCGCGTGGTACCCGGATGAAAAATAGCCTATATGTTAATCCAGCACATGTACTATGTATATTCCAAGTTTCATTCAAATCCGTTCAGGCGTTACAGCGTCCTTGAGGCACAAACACAAACATACATCGTCACAAATCCACACATCTACACATCGTCACAAACTTTCGCATATTATTTCTTGTATAATGTGTAATATTTATTTTTTTAACTTTTCCCACAAAGCATTACATTCTTTTTTTTCTCCAAATTTCACAAACTTAGCTGAAAGAAAATGCAAATTAGCAAATAAGTTCGCCTATGTGCATGTTTTGTCTTATGTGCAATAAATATTTTTTTATCTATCATCTGTCCCTCCTACACTTTTTCCTGATCCATGACCGCCATCAGAACTTATGCTCTCCAAACTAACATATTTTGTGAACAAGGCTTCTGGGACCTTGGCCGTGTCTGTTGGGCTATTAACGCCAGGCTAATGGCTTCGTAGACACAATCTGCTTGGCGTGGGACAAGAATATACATCCCTTCGACGAAATATTAATGCTTCTTCATTTTTATTAATAATTTTGGTGGTTCTTGGAATATTCTATGTCATCAATCACACGCAGTCAGACTATAACCGTTGTTACATACTGATGGCTTTTAGGAGAAAACTTTATCTGAATGTCTGAGGGTTTGCTACTCATATCATTATTATCATCACAAAGCCTGTCTTGCTGCTACAGACCTCTTTCGGTCCATCAAATCCTACTAATATCATATCCGAAAGGATGGATCTTTACATGATATTGTTTCAATTACGCGCAAATGGATGAACTGATTTGCATGTAACTTGAGACGTTACTTATGTAACGTAGAATAGCATGGAAACTATTTCATCATCACACGAGAGCTATTTCACCTCCAGGCGCAAAGGCGCCATCTATAAAAGTTAAAGAAGTAAGTAAGTTCGTATGAGCTAGTGGCTAACTCTTGTGACGGAGTTTTTAGGCTGCCTGAAGGCCTCCGTCGTGGCTTAAGGACTTAATAACCGGGACTGATAATTTAACGTGCTCTCTGAAGCACGTAAGTGCTCGTAATGCCACTTGCGATCACCCATCCAAATTGTGACCGCGCACAACGTTGCTTAATTTCAACGATTAATCAAAAATGTCTAAGCAAGCTATCCACGAGCGCTTCGGTTGACATTCCCCCTGTTCGCACTAAGCGCTTTGAGTCCACATTTTTCATACGCACTACAAAAATGTGGAACTCCCTACCGGGGTCTGTAAGTTAACAGGTTTCTTCTAGGTAAGCTTAGAGCACACTGTTTAGAGTGTGTTCTAATGCAAAAGTTTTTCAGTAAAAAAAAATGTGTGTGAAAGCTAGTAGGTACGTCATGCTTACTCTTATGAAACGTACCTGACATTTATTAGAACTCTTCCCTAATGCCCGGTTTCTGTATTCAACAAACGGGGCACGGATCGTTCATTTGATGCCTACGTACCTACGAAGTTGAAAGACATTGTACGATGGTACGGCTTGGCCGGTATTTTAATATCTGTCCTTGTTAATGTTAATTTATTAGTCTGTCGTCTAGCTGGACAGGGTCGTTTTGTTTGATATTTAGCGATAGGATCAATACTATAATAATTAGATGCAATCTCATTTCTAGCTTGACAACATACCTTTTAAGAATGAAACATGATAATAATGAGGATTTTGGTGGAGTGGAGATCTGGCGTAAGATTTCTTCCCTCTGTCGGTTAATTTCGAATGCTCTGCAAATATTTCTTGACTTAGAAGAACCGTTACAAATATAGTACGTGTGGATGAGAGCACTGGTGGTCTATGGTGGACTGGTGGTCGGTAGTGACCAGCCTTCCGATCCTAAGGTAGTGGATTCAAATCCCGTGGTGTATCAATGGATTTGTCTTGCGAAAAAAATTATGTGCGCTATACCGGTACTCTCAAACGGTGAAGGAAAACATCGTGAGGAAACCCGCGGCTTAGTCAGCTCCGCACGTATTGACCATGTCTTTCCTGTGGACAAAGCCGACTATGCTGAGAGGATGGAACATGTGCTGGGCAAGCCTACTCCATCTTAATTCGTCCCGGGCACTACAGCGTCCCGTTGTGAAGGTAAAAGTTGCCTCCTGACGCTGTACAAATCATCTACTAAAGATGGTAAAAGGCCTTAGTTACAGGGGTTACAACCTACGCGAACCAGCAGGCGGCAGCTAGCAAACCATTATATCAGTCGTAATCTGCAGTTTTTTCATTAACCATAGCGACTGAATGGCCTTGGTTGTCTGCAAGACCTAAGTGTGTAGGCAAACACTTCGCTCTCCATTTTGTTATGTCTGATTTTTTTTGCGAGCGGCGCTGGTTGTACGGTGACATCACCCTTCGGCGCTTGCGCAAGCTGTTTAGCAACTTGCTATGGAATAGTTGACTTGTAAGTAAGTTCGTATGAGCTAGTGGCCAACTCTTGTGACGGAGTTCTTAGGCCGCCTAAAGGCCTCCGACGTGGCTTAACGACTTAAAGCCGGGACCGACAATTTAACGTACCCTCCGAAGCACGGAAGCGCTCAGCTCGTAATGTCACTTGCGGTCACCCATTCCAAATGTGACCACGCACAACGTTGCTTAACTTTAACTATCAATCAGGAACTAGGGACTCTTGAATCAGGAGTGGCTACAAGTTAACAAAAAAAACTTATGATTATTTGTGGCTCTGCCTACCCCATTAGGGATAGTAGATGCCTGATAGAATACTAATAGTTTTTTTTGTAAACTTAAAATACATAATACCACAACATCCAGACCCGGAAGAAATATTTGCAGAAAATACAAACATTTCTCCCGTAGCGGGAATCGAACCCGCACCTCTTGCATCTCAGCCGAGCACTCGCCCCCCACGCCACCGCGGTCGTCAAATTTAAAAACCTGGAGCGTTTCAGTATATTGATAATTATGTTCTGTTGTACCCACGCTCATACAAAATGAGAAACAAAAATTGATTGAAATATCTTGCACACATTGTATCAAAGATCTAACTTAGACCAGACTTGCATTAGCCCATTAAAATACTTGCATTCCCAAGGGTTCTTATCCAGATCGTTTGATTGTATTACTATCCTTATTTCTAATACAATAGGGCTCATTCAAACTGCAGAGCTAATTATAACTCAAAAGGAAAGATAAAAATGTTACTGGTGTGCGTTGTCTTGTTTTGTACCGAGTAACTATTTATGCTTTAAGGATAACATTGTGTTAGTTTACATGAGTTTAACTATTTTTATTATGCATTCTGTTGCTATTCATCTCGATTTTTTATTCAAAAATATTACTAACTGCTTGTATTTGACTAGCGTACACGCGCGGCTTCACCCGCGTAGTGTAAATTTTAACATCCCATTTCATTCCTTTTTGAGGGTAATTTTGAAAAATCCTGAAACACGTGTCCATTTATCCACGAGTTTCAAGCAAATCGCACCACGAGTTAAAAAGTTCTATAGAAAAGTTTTCACCCCTTTAGGGGTTGAATTTTGAAAAATCCCGCCCTAGTGGGTAGTTTTGCATTAACAGGAAGCTATCTTCCAAATTTCAGCTCTCTAGCTTCAGCGATTTCACACTAGGATTACCTGTGTCGTCCAAACATTCCCGCAGCGGAAGTCGAACCCGCGCCTCTTGCATCCACCACGCCACCAAGGCCGTCAACTATTATAATGTATATTGTCAACTATTTTCAACTGGATAGTTAGCTGAATCGTGATTCGTCTATTTTACATTTTAATGTGTTGTGTATATTCAGTGAGCCTCGAATGACCTCATGCTTTTGTCATACAGAATTACAACAATGAAAGTGAACTCTACTGCATTATGTTTGAGCTCATTTTCCATGTGACCCTGAGACAGAAGCTGCATTGAATTTGAATTAATAATAAATTCGCAATACAATACATGTCTATAATTTACTAAAACGACTAATTTGATCGTTTTAAAGCGGGAAATATTAGCACAATCTGAATGTACATCACAATCGCACAGCCTAAACCATAAGTCCTAGAAATATGAAACTACCTTTTATGGTTGTGGGGTGCACTAAAAAAGGAATTCTCGAAATTCAACTTCTAGATTGGAATGAATCTGAATCTATCTGAATTGTACTATTATGGCACCAATCGGTAGGGTCAATCGAAACTATCAAATTCCACCCTGTATATTCTCACAGTACAGCTGCTTCTCTCCCCGAGCATGTCGTAAAAGTCGACTAAGGCACAGTACCCTCTCCAACATGATGAGATACAATAAGCAAGTATTCCCAAGGAGGGTTGACGTCAGGCAGGCGGCCGGACATAAAACACCTTAGCCAAAACTCTTACATGATCCTTGGATCATACTGTGCCGACCCCACATAGAGTGGGATAAAAGCAGGAAGATTATGATGATGATGATGATATTCTTACAGTACAATTACAGATTGATCCCAGATAGAATAGAAATCAGATAATATACCATGAGGTTTAATACTGATGCAGATATACGATTAACTGGTACTCACTATAAACTCGATAAATCTCTCAAAGGTCAGTGCATAAATGAAGTAGGCATAACCTTAGCCCATCCTTAGCCTTAGAGTCTGAAAACGATTATTTATTTGATACTAGCTGTGGCCTGAGACTTCGTTCACATTGAAGTTGTTTAAGATAAATAGTAGCTTTTGTGTTCTTTCTCAGAATATATCGCCTTGCCAAATTTTATCGAAATGTCTAGCGGTTTAGGCATAAAAAATAACATAGTTTCTTTCGCCGACATAGAATTATTACGGATGTGCGCTTTTTTCCTTATATTTATACATATGAAACTATACATTTAAATAAAATTTACATTTGTAAAACTCGCTCTAACTCGGATGAAAAATGTAATCTATTGTATAATTTTTATCAAACATTATTTATGAAATCTTACAATTATCGCATTATGACGTGGTTGTTTATATTTGAGTATTTGAGGAAATATCATACAGCGCCATCTAGCCCCAAACTAAACAAAGCTTTTACTATGGGAACCAGATAGCTGACAGAATACTTATATACAGAACTAGCAGCCGCCCGCGGCTTCGCTCACGCGGTACCCAGATAAAAAGTACCCTATGTCCCATTCCAGCACACGTAGGTACCTACTATCCTCATTATTCATTATAATATAGTGTACGCTAAACGATGACTAAAGTATTGCCATCTCTTACCATTTCATAATGACAAACAGTGACAGGGCTAACTTTAAGCAATGGCTAGCTTTAGCGAACGAATATGAATAATAAGGTATGTAAGTATATTCCGTACTTTTTGCGTGAAAGAGTAACAAACATACCTAAATCAAAAATTAAGAAATTTCGGTGAATTTAGTAAAAATTTTGAGAGTTAAGGTAAACTTTTCAAAACGCAACGACAGCGCGTTCTAGGATTTGATCAGAATTAGCAGCGACATCTAGTTATCAGACGTAGAATTACGTCAGAACTCCATGAATAATCAAGATTGGAAACTTATTAGACCAGTAATAATTTATGCTTCCTTTCACAGGTAATTTGACATTGACAGTTCCTTTTCCATATGTTTTGTATCATCTATTACTAATCTGTGTGTATCATCGCTGTCATTATGTCAAAATAAAAGTATTCTATTTTTCATGAAAAACATACCAAAAATAAAGAATTTACAGGTAATTATGACATCAACTAAATGAGAAAAATCGGCTCTTTAATTTGATATAGGTTATGTGCAGTTTTAGACCAAAAATTGATTCCAGGTTTTCATCTCTTTTCACCCCTTTAGAGGTTGAATTTTGAAAAATCCCTTCTTAGTACACCCCTACGTACCAAGGTTTACCTACACTGAAAATTTCAAGTCTCTACGTCCAGCGGTTTAGGCTGTGCGTTGTCTGTCAGTCAGTCAGTCAGTCAGTCAGTCAGTCAGTCAGTCAGTCAGTCAGTCAGTCAGTCAGTCAGTCAGTCAGTCAGTCAGTCAGTCAGTCAGTCAGTCAGGACAAAGATTCTTATAATATAAGATACATACTTATAACACGCAGGAATCGAATCCGCGCCTCTTGCGTCTCAGCCGAGCACTCACCACGCCACAGAGGTCGTCGCATCATAGATCTGAAATAAGTATGATACACAATTTTTGGTAATAAGTTCAATTGGTTAATGTATGCCAGATCGAAGGTCAGTAGTGATAAATGTTAAGATAACAAAAACTCATGTATTTAGTAACTCTTAAACTATAAAATATTTTACATATTTTACATTTAAGTATTTACTAATCATCAAATACTGTAAAGTTATACTCGTAGTGTTTATGTTTGGCATTTGCTGTAGGCCACATTTTTATGAAGGCAAAGAAGTCTAACAGAAACCTGAATATCTTAATTACTTCTCAAGGCTGGTCTATTTATTACACTTGTTTCGTAGCCTAAAGCCATATTATTTTAGTGATTCAGCTCAACTTCAACGTGTTATTATGGCTTATTCATGACAGCCTTAGGGATAAGTTATAAGAAACTTATCCCTAAGGCTGTCAATGTTCATGAATAAGCGCCTTGAAATGAATAAACACGACGAAATGACTAAGCTGTGGTTAGCTATGCATATAAATACATACATCAAAGCACGCCTATTTACCATAGGGGTAGGCAGAGATCACGGATTTCCTTTTGCTACGACCTTGACATACTTTATTATTACATACTTTACATTTTATACATAGCTTTGTATTAACGATTTTTGCTCGGATGTGTATAATTGGAAGGGTATAATATCATGCCGTAAAACAGTTTGGTTTGTCTAGTTTGGTAAGTAAAAAAGTAAGTTCGTATGAGCTAGTAGCCAACTCTTGTGACGGAGTTTTTAGGCCGCAAAAAGGCCTCCGTCATGGCTTAACTACTTAAAAGCTGGGACTGACAGTTTAACTAGCCCTCCGAAGCACGGAAGCGCTCGCTCTCTCATCCAAAATGTGACCGCGCACAACATTTCTTAACTTTAACGATCAGTCAAGAGAATCTAAGCAAGCTACGCCACGAGCGCTACAAGTTTAACACCGACTTGTATCAATACGCCTGTTCCTCTGTAATCCAGTGAATAATCATTGATGTACCTTGCGAGTTGACGATTCCACCGGCTCGCAGACAATGCCGAATGTAACCTGCAACAGATAGCAGATAATAGACCATTCGTTCCGCCGTCGTTTTCACAGTTGACGTCACCACGACAACGACCGCCAAGGGACAAGAGCAGAAGCGACAAAAAATAAATTAGACTAGACAAACCTTTGCTGTGACCTATTTCTTATCTTAGGTATCTACGATTCGCTATCATTATAAAATATGATTCGTTATCAGAAATCTATAAAAAACTATTGAGACTAATTTGCATTGATCGAGATTCAGAAACAGATAATAAATCTCGAATTATATGACCAATATAACACAATAATCTAACTTGGCCTTAAAAAATCATAATGTACATTTGCAGAGCCAAAAGCACTAGACCAAAATTTAATAGAGCATCAAATCGAATTTAAC
The DNA here is from genome assembly GCA_949320045.1 of Scotopteryx bipunctaria. Lineage (NCBI taxonomy): Eukaryota > Metazoa > Arthropoda > Insecta > Lepidoptera > Geometridae > Scotopteryx > Scotopteryx bipunctaria. The sequence goes on along the minus strand of OX439450.1, from coordinate 1,133,882 downwards.
ACCAATTGCTATTAAGTCAACGAGGGGCAATTGCAATACGCTACGCATTCGGTGACTGAGCACAGGTTACAGCATTTAAAATCAACGAGATTTCAACAAGGTTTATGTTCACAATACAGGTACCAATTCTCATTTAAAAAAAACTTCATTGTATGACAGAAACATCGAGAGTTTAATTAATATTTCACCGCTATATAACGGTGGTTAAACAGCCACCGATATACAAGAAACAAAATTATACGTGCGTACGTGAGAAAAAAAGCTTGGCAAAAACTCACACAGCTACAAACAGCAAACGATACGAATCTGTGGCTAACGGATGCAAAGCTACAGACGAAAACGAATCGATGCCAAGGTCGCCGGTTGTAAACAACTCGGCTTGTGTGTCAGTGAGTCTTTTTCATTGTGTAGTCTTAAATCGAGGTACAAAACTTTGACTGTCAACTGAAAGCAATAACGCTATTATAGTTTCACACCCACAAGTGAAGATGTTACCTATAGGAATAAACAGTAATATAACTTTACTCTAGAGAAACAAAGGACCATCTACATCAATGCCATATCAGTCATTGCCAATGGTTTACATGACAAGGAAAACGAATCATTCAATAGACTAGCGCATCCCTTAACAGGTATAGTAACAACAATAATTATGAGCCATCAATAGAAAAACTAGTCAACAAGGTGACAGCTGACCACAAGTCGGCCGATGATCTAACACAACCTTGTAACGACATCTTGTGTGAGAATGTTAAACAGTATTTTAATACACGATATACAACTGGAAGGCAACTAATCTAAAAACTAAGAAATCCAATAATTCATTTGCAGAAGACACCAACAAGGCTGTTTCTATTTAGAAATTAAAAACGCAGAATACTAGGAAATAAGAGATAAATTTTAGCTTGGTTTAGCTAACAAGCAAGGTAAATAAACGGATATCACTATAAAATTACAAGCAAGTTTTTGACTATGGGTATTTGTTATGCATAACGATATATCGCCAGTTGATTAATATTTTAAAACACGTGACGTTGCTCGATGAATTGATAAAAACTAGACAGTGTTATAAAATATAAAATTTTGTGTTCGTTTGTAATTTCAAAAGATGAAAAATGTTATATTTTTATTGAGATTTAGGAGAGCACTGGTGGTCTAGTGGTCGCGGCCCCGCCTTCTGATTCCAAGGTCGTGGGATGGGATTAGTAGTATTTTTATTTAGGAAAAATTTAATAAACAATTAAATACACGTGACTTAGAAAATGATGTGGTTTATAAAATGTTAATACTTCTGTAAAATCTTTGATAATATTCTATTTTGTAGTGAGATTTGTTAGCTCTGCAGTTATTTGTGTCTTTATTAGATTTTTCTTAACTTAAATAACATTTGATAAACATTGAGGTTTTTACAACATCAATTACATTTTGTTTTTCTAAATTTTAAAAATATTTAAAAGACTGGAACTGTAACATAATTATAAGAATAACCTTAGGACACTATACGCTGCTACTAAATTAGACATTGTCAAACCAAACGTGTAAAATGCGTTTGATATCATTTTGTAAATAGTGATTAAAGACTTGAGGTTGGATTCAATCGATTTGATTTCTAGCCAAGCAAATTCTGTATTCTGTATTCCTGTACTCTTAGTGCAACCTTCATTAATATTGATAAGCGAAACTGACCTTTGAAATAGTATATAGCTGTGGAATCGTATCCTACTAATTTATTAATGCGAAAGTTTGTGTGTGAATGTTTTTACCACCGTATCTCCGTAACTACTAAACCGATTTTGATGAACTGAAAGTTTAGGTACTGAAATAACGTATACGCTAATCTAATTCCAAATTTCGAAAATCAACCCCTAAGGGCTGTAAGAGTGCTTGAAACTCGGTATGAATATTTTAAATACGAAATCAATGGACACTGTTTCAGAGTTTTTCAAAATAACCCTCAAAAAGGGGTAAAATGGGGTGTCAAAATTTACTCCACGCGAGCAAAGCCGCGCGGGTAAACTAGTAATGTCCATGAAAGAAGATCTATTCTTTTTATCAGAATGTAATTAGGTAGATGACTTCTTTTAAGAAATTTTTCGCAGATTTCGCAAAGTGAGTGTAGGTGTAGTATACTTAGTAGAGTCTAGTACTCTTTACCTACACATATTGCTAAAAGCTTTTGAACAAAACACTAAGCAAAAACGGCTGCAAGCTTATTTAATTAATACATATTGTAAAATAGCCTGTCTGCCGCAGGTAATAGGGTTTAAAAACGTATAGCAATACCGACCGTGCATGTGACATTGACATCATGGCATGGCGCCATAATGACGTCATCTTCCATTACGGGCTCAGCGTGACCCAGTAATTAGAAACATTATCTTTACCTAGCATCACGTTGACTATTTTGTTAATATTCTTGTTGTGTATTGTTACGATGATTAGGTAAATTTCTTATTATCAGTACTTTTTTTTAGCTATGTATATTTTAATATTTTTTTTTCCAAACGGTTATTCATTATGTCAAGTGGGGTATTCTTTGAAAGGATTTGATTTTCCCTTTCTAAAGCAGGATTCCATTTTCAGTTATGGCGTATATTTTAATATTTTGATCAAGGATGTTGAAGGGATATTAAACTTAGGAAAGCGAAAAATCTGATTGATTACGAGTAGAATCCCTGGTGTGCGAGAGGAATGCACCCGGCCGAATTGATCGGTCTTTTTTTAACCATATTAAAAAAAAAAAGTTTTATGCCTGAATTGCCATTTGGCTTGTGCCATTTTTTTTTTAATAAATAACAGTCACATACATAGTCCTGACCCCACACTAGGATTCCCTGTGTCGTGGGTATCAGAAACTACGAGTACCATGGTACCACAACACCCAAATCCGGAAGAAATATATACAGTTCATGCAAACATTTCTTCGGCAGCGGGAATCGAACCTGCGCCTCTTGCGTCTCTGCCGAGCAATCGCCCGCCACGCCACCGAGGCCGTCATATTTGAAATAGTCGTTTTATGAAAGAACCTTTAGATCATTAAAGTAGATAAACGAATCATCGCTGTAGAACTTATGATAGAAAACTTCATAATGAGTTACCACGGTATCTAATAGCCAAGATAAAGGTAGAATCTTATATTATAAGAATCTTTGTCCTGACTGACTGACTGACTGACTGACTGACTGACTGACAGACAACGCACAGCCTAAACCGCTGGACGTAGAGACTTGAAATTTTCAGTGTAGGTAAACCTTGGTACGTAGGGGTGTACTAAGAAGGCATTTTTCAAAATTCAACCTCTAAAGGGGTGAAAAGGGATGAAAACCTGGAATCAATTTTTGGTCTAAAACTGCACATAACCTACATCAAATTAAAGAGCCGATTTTTCTCATTTAGTTGATGTCATAATTACCAGTAAATTCTTTATTTTTGGCATGTTTTTCATGAAAAATAGAATACTTTTATTTTGACATATGACAGTGATGATACCTCAGAACAAAAAATACATGATACCAAAGATTAGTAATAGATGATACAAAACATATGTAAAAGGAACTGTCAATGTCAAATTACCTGTGATAGGAAGCATAAATTATTTCTGGTCTAATAAGTTTCCAATCTTGATTATTCATGGAGTTCTGACGTAATTCTACGTCTGAAAACTAGATGTCGCTGCTAATTCTGATCAAATTTTGACGCGCCATCGTTGCGTTTTGAAAAGTTTACCTTAACCATGGGCGCCGGCAAGGGGGTGCCAGAGGGTGCACTTGCACCCCTTGGGAATCTGGGGTCAACAGGAATTATTGAAACTGTATTGCGCTTTCTCTGCTAAGTTCATCCCATTTATGCTGGTGCCATCTGGTGTAGAGTAGCGGTACTTTAAAGGGTGCGTTCAGAGAAGTAATGGAAATCGATTAATATGGATCCCGGTACTCCTGGCCCACCAATTTAGAATTTTTAAATTTCGATCGTCGTGAACAAATAGGTGTGAGCCGTGACGACTGGGTACCTATATAATAAATTCATAATGAATAGTCAGAAATTTGTAAATGTCTCAAACATTCAGACTAAAATTTCATCTTTTTATTGATATACGGCAAAGATTGTAAGAAAACTAAAATCTGCACCACCTGGAAATTATTTCTGCCGGCGCCCATGATCTTAACTCTCAAAATTTATACTAAATTCACCGAAATTTCTTAATTTTTAGATTTGGGTATGTTTGTTACTCTTTCACGCAAAAACTACGGAATATACTTACATAAGTACCATTATTCATATTCGTTCGCTAAAGTTAGCCATTGCTTAAAGTTAGCCCTGTCACTGTTTGTCATTATGAAATGGTAAGAGATGGCAATACTTTAGTCATCGTTTAGCGTACACTATATTATAATGAATAATGAGGATAGTAGGTACCTACGTGTGCTGGAATGGGACATAGGGTACTTTTTATCTGGGTACCGCGTGAGCGAAGCCGCGGGCGGCTGCTAGTTGATTCATGAAGTTCTCAGACACGCGAGAACTGAACTAGGCCTGACGAATTGAGGGCTGCCTCTAATTAAACAACCGAAGCTTGAAAGGCTTTGCGGAAACCTTACGTTCTGAAGTGACTAAACCAACGGCCGTCCAAATAACATTATCGTAGCAAATAATCCCAAAATTGAAATGACCAGAATATTTAACTGATTTGTGTCGGCAAATTACCTTACTTTTGGTTTAAAGATTTTCTTAAGATTTTTATTGACAGATGCTTGTTTATTAATATTTCTTGCGCAGGCATCAGCAATCATCATCATCATGAAAAAGATATTACATTATATTCCTGAATATACTCTTAGGCCTCCCCAATACGCTTCCAGGACGAACAGCGTATCATCTATCTATCCCTTAGAGAACCTTTACTTCCCAACGGTCGCACCACATCCCTCTAATATTATGACCCTCATAGGACAACCATCTCTTCTTTGAAAACTTGAACAGTACATAAATAGATGACTGTTCCTTTCCACTCCATATTCAATGGTAAGATGCTTTTCAAGCCCATAAATATTGGAATATGATGTGATGGATGAACCAGCCCTAATTGGAGCATCCTAGTGCCTGGTGCCACCATGCGTGCGCATCCCGGATGTGCGTGACTGCGGATTGACAACAGCGGGAGTTTTATTAGGATTTGGGGAATGCATTTTTCAGGCTTTTTGGATGTTACTGAACTTAATGTTAAGGATTTTCCACGTGGATGAGGTTATTGAACTCGGATGTGATTCGACCTCGTTTTTGTAGTTTATATAATTCTGTTGTGAACATTTCCGGGTTTATGTGCTTTTGCTATTTTAGTGTTTTGTTTAGGCTAGCTGAAAAATTTTTGACGCTTACTCAATATTTGTGTCCTTCACATTTTGTAATGACAATGCTTTTGTGCGTTAGAATTAATCATAGTTTTGTGCAAAGAATTTACTTGCAACTAAGTAATTTGTTTCTGTATGGTTAACTTTATAAACTCACCTCCCTTGAAATCATTCAGTTACTTTAACCTACCTTTGCTAGGAGTGGAACCGGCTATCCGGAGATTTATTCATCAGTTAGCTGAACCGCTATCCATAATTGCATTTTCATGCCAAATAGGGAACCCCGTAGGTCTTTTCTAAAGCTTGGCAAATCTTGATGCAATAGCTACTTATACAACGTGTAACATAATGTCCCTATAAGCCCGAAAGGGGTGTATTCAGACCGAGCACTTGAATACATTGACGTGTGCAAAAGTTCAATACATCATATTTGAAATTCCTATACAATTAAAAACAAATTATTTCATGAGAAATTTGTGACAACCCTATGTGTTTGTTTACCATTTGCGTAGGTAACAAACACACGCGCACCCTCCTATCGCGTCGGACCCACACATACGCAGACAATTGAACGCGCGGCAAGTTTCAAAAAGTACCTAGGTGTAATCACCAAAGTTTTCGTAAGAATTTGCAATTTTTTTAATTCTACGTAGAAATTAAAGTCGAAGATTAAAATCACGATATCTTTCACACATAAAAAAACAACTACCTACCTACATCTACCTAGGTAGTTACCTAAGGACCTAGGTACAGGAAAAGTTAAGTTATACCTTTTCTCCCTTCTTCTTGGTTGGCTCGGAACACGGCTAATTGACATGGTAGGTATTAGGTAGGTATGTAGGTACCTAGGTTGGTATTACTGGTACACATTCACATTCACAATCACAAAATTATTTTTGTCATTTTTTATTAGTAAGCTAGGTACTAATGGGGTACCTACTAGGTAGGGTGATAGGTTAGGTACCTATCATCATACCTACCTATCACTGAATTTTATCACTGTTGACACACACAGTAGGTACTCGGTATCCATCAAAGGGAAGTAGGTACAACACACCACCGAATTCCCGGTCTTCCCTCACTGGTGCGCCGGTGGAAAGATCCCGCCGAGAGAAGACGGTTCACCAATCCCAGAAAATAGCCCGTAAGATGGCAATGGCCGCCCTGGATAACGCTCTCTGTAGAGCTGACGCGCCGCTACTAAGCTATTAATTATTTGGTGCTGCTCCAACACACACACACAACACCATATCATAATACTCACCGTTTGAGTACAAAGCCGACATCGTATCGTTAATTAGTTACGCGAACCGAGAGATTGCTTGTTGCAGTTGTTGCAAGGAACGAATGCTAATTGCGACTGATAAAAACCGATCTGTTTTGCGACCAAAAGTAGGTACCTATTGCCGAAAGCCGAATTTTTAGGGTTCCTTGTCTGGGGTAACCCACTAAATACCGATTGGGAAAAAAAGGCAAAAAACTTCATCATACATCTACTACTACTACTACTACTACTACTGTCGTCGTGTCCGTGTCGCTAGCACTTTTGAACCAGTGTGGTGGAAGGATTAGAGTGCACCTTGAAGGCTCCTTTCGTACACTTTGACACACGTCTATGACATGCCTGGTTTCCTCACGATGTTTTCCTTCACCGTTTGAGAGCATTGATATTGCACACATAAATTTCGAATCGAAAAATCCATAGATTCGAACTCACGACTTAAGGATGGGAAGGCGGGGTTCATAGCAATATGCTACCATGTGCTCTATCCCCATTTGCTACTAGGTACCTACCTACTTACATAATAACCTACCAACAATTACGTAGTTCAATCAAGAAAAGTAAAAAACAAATAAGCCTACGGAACCAATTTGATTTTATTAAACAAACGCTTGCGGTGCGGTGTCGGTTGACGGTTGCGGATTTTGAATTTAGCAAAGGCACCGACAGCCAATTAGGGCGAGGTGCCATCCCACTTATTGTTGTTGTTGTTCCAATGCAACCAATGACAAATAGGCTGTTCACGATGAAAATGAAGATTAGTAAGACAGATAAGTCACAACCTTTGACTTTAGTGCCCAAGTAGGTAGGTACAAAATTGCATTGAAAAATGCTCCAACGAATATTGGAATAATACATCGTTGGAAAAACTAAAGTGGAATAGGGTCACGGCTTATCCTCAGGCACGGTAGACCTCTTCTCATACTTCTTGTTACCTACTCAAGATGCTTTTAAGGCCCGAGTAGGTAGGTACAAAATTGAGTAGGTATCACGGCTTTATCCTCAGGCACGGTAGACATCCTCTCATACTCCTTGGCACCCACTGAGGATACCTTTAAGGCCCGAGTAGGTAGGTACAAAATTGAGTAGGTAAGGTACCTATCTCCTATACTAGGTACTTAACAAAGAGATCTGAAAGGATGTTTACGGTGCCTAGGGATTTTAGTCGTGATGTGTGTGACCTTACATTTTAATTACCAATAAATACCAAGGTACCAACTAGGCCTTCAAAAAAAAATAGAAATTACTTATTAAGCCACCTCGTTATTAGGTAAGTAGGTAGGCATTTTACTAATGGTGTCTGTTCTGTTACCTGTTTCATCTAGAGTTCACACTTAAAGGTCAAAAAACAGCTGTAAATAGGGATGCCTCATGTTGTGTCAAGTTACGTATTGGAGCAAAGTTTAAGAGACATTTCATGAATGAAAACCTTTGAAATTTTAAAAGTCGTTGAACAAACGTTGTTCGCAATGACGTATAGAATACCCCCGTTTCGGGCTTATAGGGACATTATGTTACACGTTGTATAGAGCCTGTCGACTTGGGTGGTCTTGGTCTGTAAAGTCTGACACTCAACATGGTTTGAGACTTAAAATGAGCTCAAATTCAAGAAATATCAATGTAATCTAAATCCCTGTTGTGATTAATCTTAAGTAAGAAGATTTCGTAGATTTTTGACATGTACTGAATGTAACCTTTTGTGAAACTTGAGTTTAGTAATGTTATAATGTAACCTGTGACATTGTCTGCGTGTTGCTATGAATGTATGGGAATAGTAGGTATAAAAATATAAAGTATAGATTACTTGATGTCGTAAAAAAATTTGGAAGCGCAAAAAGTCAATTCAACATCATGCGGCATTCTCAGGCGATCACCCATCCAAGTTTTGGCCGCGCACAACATAACTTAACCTCTGTTTATTGATGGGTTTCCCCACAAACTTTCATATCTTATTTTTCCCCCTTCAGGATTATATTTACATCAAAATATAATCCTAAGGCCTATATCATTCCTCGGGATGGAATCTATCTCCTTACCAAATTTCATCTCACTCAGTTAAGACGTGAAAAGGTAACAGACAGAGTTACTTTCGCATTTATGATGTTAGTATGGATTATCCGAAGAGCATACTCCGAAAATAGATGTAACTTGCAATCTGAAATAGTTTAATTCCTTGATTTGGCGTGCGCCGTACAGACAAACATTAAAACAGATTATAGGTGCAGTGAACCAGCCAACAGCTGGCTTCAAATGAAAGTGAATCATGCAATCCACCAACATTAGATCATAACAATCTATATTTGGTTTGGATGGAATTCTTAGTATATCTTGGACTTGGTCTCAAATTAGCTGTTGGTAACGTAAGCGTTGCAAATACGATTCTGCGATACCTTACTTAAAGGTGTTGTGAAGGTGATAAGGAATGTATGACACCAACCAACCAAGAGTTGCATTCCAAAGTTACCAATCGCTCTGAATACTCTTAGACATACTAGGTTACCTTAGACTATGTATCTATTTATAAAAAGATGAAGGTACCGAATAAAAAATATTCCATATACAAGGGCCAAAGATGAGATGGATGGATTGCGTGAATGATGATATGAGTAAGAAAGGAGTGAATACTGTATTGACTGCTGATAGAGGGTCATTACCCTCTACATCTCTCTTCCATTGAAGAGGAAAACATATTGTGCCGATCCCAATTAAATGGGATGGGCAGGGAGATGATGATGATGATGATGACCACTATTATTTAAATATATATTAAACAACATCCACAGCTCTTAAAACTAAAATATGAACATTTTATAGATTTATCAAACAGCCAATAACGGATTTACCTACATTTTATGGATCAACTAGCTGCCGCCCGCGGCTTTGCTCGCGTTTTACCCGGATAAAAAGTAGTCTATATGTAAATCCAGTACATGTACTATGTATATTCCAAGGTTCAGCCGTTTAAGTGTGACTGAGGCACAAACATACAAATATCATCACAAACTTTCACATTTATGCTTCAAGTTTGTCAGATGCACACAATGGGTTTTACAGCAATATTTTTATTTGTTTCAGATGAACAGGAAAGAGTGCAGAAGAAAACCTTTGTTAACTGGATAAACTCACATTTGTCAAAGCGCATACCTCCTTTGCGCATAGATGATCTCATCTACGACCTGCGCGATGGAACCAGGCTTCTGGCGCTGCTGGAGGTGCTGTCGGGGGAGAAGCTGGTGAGTTCAATGAGTTATCATTATCGATGTTCATAACCGAACATCGGTCTATGAAGAATACCAAACTACATAATTATATCGCACCTAATATGATCTAAATTGGGAAGTCATGTTTACAATCCTACCCAGAAAATTTACTTACAGAATTTTTTAGAACGGTTGCAATGTAAACAATTGTGGTTTTAACTCGAACAGTAATCTTTGATTAGAGGTACAAAATAATAAAACATAATATCTCGCTTTAACAGCGTTAGTAAGAAGTGTTCAGGAAAAGATGCTGCAGATTAGTGGTTAATGACTCAAATAAATATTAAGACCTGAATCTCTTACTAAAGCACTCTTATCTTCACTACCATTACTTATTAGACACTAGACTCCAAGATCTATTGTATTATAACAGTAGAGGTGATAAATTATTATGTACAAATATGTTCGTATGAGGTAGTGGCCAACTCTAGTGACGGAGTTTTTAGACCGCCTAAAGGCCTCCGTCATGGTTTAACGACTTAAAAGCCGGGACCGACTGTTTAACGTGCCCTCCGAAGCACGGAAGCGCTCAGCTCGTTATGCCACTTGCGGTCACCCATCCCAATTTGTGACCGCGCATATCGTTGCTTAACTTTAACGATCAATCAAGAACGCCTTAGCAAGCTACGCCACGAGCGCTTCAAAAGGTGAGGTTTATTAGGACCTAGAGTCTAGGTGATAGGATAAATACTATTATCTTTGCCAGCCGATGGAGCGCGGCCGCGTCCTCCGCCGCCCCCACTTCCTCTCCAACGCCAACACGGCTCTCCGGTTCCTCGCCGGCAAGCGCATCAAGCTCGTTAACATCAACGCCGCGGACCTGGTAGACGGACGACCGGCTGTCGTGCTTGGCCTCATCTGGACCATCATTCTTTACTTCCAGGTAACAATTGGAAGATATGTGCTGAGATACCATCTTATAGCATACCATATCTTTATTACTATTCTATGGAATCACATATTAATATGCCGTCCTTGGAATAGGTAATTTATTGTCTACAGCTTTTCAGACTGATCGATACATTCGTGACGCAGTTTAAACAATGTTTTTATAAATATTCCAAGGACGATACCAATCAACAAATTGATTGTAAATATGGAGAAAGCAAAAGTGGTGGTACAGGTATAATAAATAGTATCTACGATTCAGATGAGTATCGTAATAACATTGATAGCTTATCGATCAGTGATGTAACCTTATGTTTATTGACGTAAACCTATATTTAAACAAAATAACACATTATCTAAGCCACTTTTGCTTCTTTTCTTCAATTATTAGGTACTCTAGATTAGATAGAAACATAATATTAGACGTATTAGACGATAAGTATGACTAATATTTGTATTTATTGTAACTCTTTTAGATTTTATAACATCTATTACCAATCTATCTAAAACCTAATATTATCTAACCGATGGTATTATTATTTCTGAACCATTACTCATTTTCCTCATTTCAGCCTTACCTGTCTGCTTTGTGTAACCCTTTTCTTGTTTCTACCAAAATTATTTTCAAAATTTTATACTTTATACAACCAATAGCAGACAAAACTAAATTGTTATTAGAAATATGGCATTCAACGTAGCTAAAATATGTATATGTATTCCTAAATCTACTTATTATTTGCACTTAGCTGTATTTTAGGTAAATTGGCAGTCAGAACTCTACCTAGCACCAGTAAATTGGTTTGACAAACTAACTAGGCGTTCAGTATTTAGACATAGAATATTTAGAATAACAACAAATGAGGATATGCCTGGACTATTTTTTTATGAAACCCCGGACTGAAAACCGACTTGTAATTGTTTTTAAAATAAATTGGTTTATTCTCATTTAATTGGCTTGATCTTTCGTTTGCGCAAGCTTCGCTCAATATATTGGACCCACAGGACAGGAGACCTCAGGTGGGTACTAGCCACGGCTTCTATACTCTAGCTTTTTGCATAAAATGGCGGTTTTCTATGGAGATCTTATTGGCTCTTTCTTCACTGGTCACATAGCTGTTCAGTGGCGATCGGTGCCACTAGTACAGGCCATGGTAAAGTTTGCTTTACAATTAGGTCTTGTTTGTTTTTGGATCGATAGATTCAGCTTGGTCGTTTTCGGTATCAAGGGCATATGCCCTCAGCGCCTTTTAGTTTTCTACATCTGAACAAATAACTTATTTGTTGTTCATTAGTTAATCGTCTCTTTTAATTCATCCTTATCACCATCGAACATAACCCTAGAGATTTATTAATTAAAATTAAATTCAATTTGACTTTTCTTACTATAATATAAATAATATAATATAATATCTATATACATGAAACGAAGTACCGTGTACAATTAAAGTATTATTTACCTCATGTTCGATACAATAACAAATCCCCCAGAACCTATGTCACATTGCTGCATCAGTCAAATTTAAATTCATATAATAGTTTCTAAAATATATTGAAACTCAAGCTTGTCCAAAACTTGTGGTAGCTAGTTATCACCTGCTATTGGTTGACTTCGAAAATTGGCAATTAGAAGCACTATCACTGATCACTCTACATTTATCACACTATTGTTTTGTTTTATTTCATTCAAGGTCATATCAGTAAGGTAAGTGAGCCATTTCTATGGTTCTCTCCTATCGTCGACAGAATTTCAAAATCATTTAGATTTAAGGGCAAAATTTGTTAAGGGTTTTTGTTAGTTCAATAAATTTGAATCTTTGGCTTCAACATCTTTTATATCGAACGCAGCTGTTTCTGTAAACACTTCATCAGCAGCCATGTTTATGAAATACTTTATTAGCTTGTCTTTATGGCTAATTTAAAATACCGTTCCCATTTTAATAAAGCTGAATGTTATAAGACTATTTCCGTGTTGGTGTGTTGCCAGCGGGAAGTTCATTTTCTCAATTAATCAACGTCGATTGGGTTCGATTTCACGCATTCACAATATCGTTGAAACACTGAAAATTTTCCGTTTGATATCACTTCTGAATCATCTAAGACATTTTTGTAGATCTTGTATCCTGTTTGATAAATTCCTTGTCCAAAATCTGATTATCAGCCTATGTTAATCAGGTACACTTTGTCATGCAAGTACAAAGCTGGCTGGAAAAAATACAACTACAGAAGTTTAGAACAACATTGTTAATAATGATGACTGGTATGTTGATTTATCAGTTAGAATAAATAGAAGTAGTAGGGCCTGGTCTGTTTCTTATTTAAGCATGCCTCATTTCTCTGAGTACTCGTAACATTTGACCTTGATGGTAAATTACTTGAAATATCTCTAGATCGAAGAAAACAGTCGCGCATTGGAGTACCTCGGTGGTTCAAGATGCGCCTCGGCAATGTCGTACGAGTCGGGTGCGGCGACGCCGACGCAGCGCGCTGAGGACAAATGGAAGCAGGGTGCCAAGAAGACGCTTCTGCAGTGGGTGGCTAATGCTCTGCCCAAGTAAGTTTCAACCTAAACACAGTGGAATAACATATCTTTTCGCTTGTCAACGTTTTGGACTATAATACCCTGTCTAAAATGCAACCTCAAATCTGAATGTGAAAACTTTCCAGGGATTCCAATATTCAAGTGACAGACTTCGGTCCATCCTGGCGCGACGGTATCGCTTTCCTGGCCATAATTGACGCCATCAAAGCGAATCTTATCAACCTGGCTGAAATGAAACGGAAGACCAATAGACAGAGGTTGGAACACGCGTTCGATGTGGCGGAAAGCGCCTTGGGTATCGCCAGGCTATTGGACGCTGAGGATGTGGATGTAGACAAACCTGATGAGAGATCTATTATGACTTATGTGGCACAGTTCTTGCACAAGTATCCTGAACCTAAGGTAAGCATTCTTTGAATCAGTTGTCTTTATTACTTCATTATTCTAAGTCACTCTTTTAGACTCTTTAGCGACTTCTTTGTAGATGTATGTTATTCCTGATGATCTGTCTATATTATTCAGACGGTTTAATTATTGTTAAATAAAATTCTGATTCTTCCCTAACAGACAACAGGACCAGACGCTGTAGCGGCAGTGCAGGAGGAGTACGAATCTCTTAGGATGTGGCTGACGGAGCGCGTCACCACCATCCAAAGGCAATACGACTCGAGAACACTCTCGCGGAACTACGACGACTACGTACGCGCCGAGGCCGACCGCCTCGCCCGCGAACCCATCTACCACAAACTGGAAAAACTCATGTACACCAACAGCCTAGTCGCTATAGCCCCCAAATCCTGGAGGGAACTAGTCTCCCTCTGGATCGAACTAGAACGACTACATAGACGATGGCTTTGGATGCTCGATTCGGATCTTCCTGGAGATTTCAGAAACGTGGGTGAGTGGCTAGCGCGTGCTGAGTATTTACTGTACTTCGACGAAATACCGACCGATTTAGATGAAAGAACGGCAGCTATCATAAGTCAGAAATTAGAAGAACACAGCGAGTTCTTCGCCGGGCTTCCAGACATAGTAGATAGGTTCGAAGCCGCATTGCGTTCGCCCGACGCATCAAGAATACCGACGGATCGACTACAGGATATGAAGGATAGATTGGAGACTGTCAGTCGAAGAGCGCCTCAGAGGAAGGCCAGATTAAAGTACCTGGAGCACAAGTGCTGCATCGTAGCGTTCACAGAGCTGACTAAAGCTAAGCTGGCAGCTTGGACCGGAAAATATGGACGAATAGATCACGTGCATGCCTTACTAGACGACTATGACAATTTCGTCACTAAGAATAAGATATTCCAGGAATTTGACAGAGCGTATATAGATATCAAGCAGGTGGCTGATGAATACAAGCGAGTTTGCGAAGTAGATCGCACAGAAGCGAGGGAAATCGATGCGTTTTTGAAGGATATAGCTGAAACATGGAGACGTGTGTCATCAGATGTCAGATGTTCCCGAAGCGTCTTAGAAGAAGTCGTATCCCATTGGGAGAGATGGAACCTTCTATCCAATGACTTCACCGTCTGGTTGGATAAGGCGCAGCATATGCTGCGGGTTTCAGAAGATGAGAGATTGGAATTCTTCCAAGACCTGACGGTTTGGAAGGAGAAGCACCAGAGACTGGGTGATGCGGCAGGGTTCCTGGCTGCGACCTGTGCTGAGGAGATCAGCTCAGAGATCAAGAGGAAGTATGTAGAGATCACAGAGAGATGGGAGCGAGTTTGGGAGGAGGCTGAAAGGTGAGATCATTTCACTTATTTTTCGCTTTTGAGTAATGATAATCACATACCTATTATGTTTAAATCTATGTAATCGACTTGACCTCGGTCGGTTTCTTGGAATTTACCTCGATTTCGCAAAAAAGATTATGAGTTGATAATGATAATTCAATAAGATTTCGATTAATGCATAGAGATAAACGCGTGTTTTTACATTTATTTCCTTAATTTATATTTCTTCCTAGTAAATAGCCTTTCCTATCTAGGTGACGCTGTCTAGTGGTCTATGGTTAAAGATTTTAGGTTATGAGCTATCTGTATTAGAAATTAACTGATTTGTTCCTAGGACATACCTGCCCAGATGAACTAGTGTTCTGTTCCCAGACGAATATTTAAGTTTATTATTAGTATTGTTCTATTACTGTTAATTTGTGTCTTACTTTTATTACAAAATTCTATGTTAAGTGTGCTATTTGAGTAAATGAATTGTCTATGTTAAGATACGTCCGTGGCGGAGATGCGTTACGCCACAGGCGCGAGCTGGCGTCAGGGGTCCGAGAGTTGGACGACTGGCTGGCATCCGCAGATAACCTTCTGGCCACCCAACCGAGGGCCACTACCGCTGACATCCAAGCATACATTGACAAGCTGCTGCAGCTCAACTCACAGATCGAACACCATGAGGAGCTGTTCAAGACTATAAGCAGGTGAGGTGTTCTTAGTTGGTGTTGACAGGGAACACCAAATCACACTGGCTTCTCTGCCATTTTCCAAACTTTTCTTTTTGTTACTTGTTGGAATAATAAAGTTAACATTTTGAATACAACTTCACTGACTTGGGCCGAGTCAGATTTATTTATACTTTATCCCATAACAACACAGTTTATCCTTTTTAAAACAATCCATCCAAACAACTTCCTTTGGCCATTCTCTATCTATGTATCCATCTATATTCATATCCATCACCCTGGACAGCCTCAACACTATCGAGGATACTGGAACACTGCCGCCAACATATCAAAGTCGTTCTCCGGTTTTTCAAGTAGTTGGGTTGGGTGGGGGAGGGTTAGCAGGGGCTAATGCACAATACACCCCACAGCGGGAAGTCAGTGCAAATCTTTGTTCTCCTACCATTAATTGGAATGACATGTAATGTTTTCCAGGACGTTCCAAAACGCGATCGCGGAGCTGCCCCGCGACGAAGTGGAATCCAACATGAGCAAACTGAAGATCCAGAAGGAAGCCCTGGTGCGGGTTCGAGCCACCGTGCCAGTGAAGCTGCATCAGTACAGACAGCTGCTCGTGCAACATGAGTCGCTGGAGAGTGGACAGAAGGAGATCGGCTCCTGGCTCGATAAGGCTGAGGAGGCGTTGAGCTCCAGTGGACAGACCAGGCGGTGAGTAACCCTTATAGTGCCAACCAACCTAGCATGAGCAACTATAAATATGTATTACTCGGTGTCTTTAATGAATAAGACCAATATTGTAGCAAAAGGTAAGAAGTTAGAGAAAGTACATAGAAATTGGCGAATATTTTTTCAAATGTTGTATCTAGCGATCTTCCGTAGTGTGATAAGCGCACCAAAAATAGGGGCGATCAATTGCACACATTGACAGTCTATGTAACAGCCAGGAAAGCGTCGGAGCAGAGTCGGATCTTATTCGTCGTGGAAGTATATTGAGGAAACTATTCACCAGTAGATTTCTATTGGCTGATAAAGCGATGTGAAGATTGTTAAAATCTTACCAACATGAGAACACTGGTGGTCTAGTGGTAGTGGCCCCGCCTTCCGATTCTGATGTGTTCAAATCCAGTCGTGCACCAATGGTTTTTTCTGTTTGCAAAAATTATGTGCGCTTTACCTTCACTCTCAAACGGTGAACGAAAAAACCGTGGGGAAACCGGCACGTTGTAGAACCTAATTAGTTCGAAAGCATGTGTCAAATGCGCCAAAAGAGCTTTTGAGGCGCATCTTCGCCACACTTGTTTGAAAGAACTAGTGACACGATTAGTAGTACCAACATGTTATAACTCCTTTCTCCCAACAGCGAGGTAGTAGAGGAACGCTATGAGATCCACCGCACATTCTTCTCGCGCACCACCTACTACCGCTCGATGTTGGAGAGCAAGAACAAGGTGTTCCAGAACATCGTCAAGTCCGCCGACGCGGACCGCAGCGCTGACGTCTCGGATCAGCTGAGACTTATGAGGGATCTTAATGACAGGTATGTCATAACGTTCAAGTTCATGGGTCAATTTTCTTACAAAAGAAGAGCAAATAGATAAAAAAGTATTACTAGACATTTCGCCATCTATCCCTCAACTAAGCACATCCCCAAACAAGCAAAGTTTGTACTACGGGTGGCCCGTCTTTGGCACTTCAGTATCACTTTTTATCATTGATGTCACTTACTCGAATTTGTTTCTAAGGCTTCTTAATGCAGCCGCTGGTTTACGCGTAACTCTCTGTTCTCTTTGTTTCTCAACGATGTCTTATTAAATAAAGATATAAAAAATGGTAGTTTGAATTTGAAGTTCAACCTGCTAATTGCTGTTTCCGGCAGATTTGCTCATGTATCATCGGAAGCCACACGTCGCGAGGCTGAACTCCAACGCTTGGCCCGAGCGTGGGAAGAATTCGAGATCAAGCGCAGAAGCGTGGAGGAATGGGCGTCCAGGGCCGAGGCTCTGTTAGCTGACACCAGACTGGACAACAAACAGGCCGTGGACTTCCACAAGAGGTTCTTCCAAGGGGCCGATGAGAGGGCCGTGGCTGAGCTGGTCAGGTCTGGACGAGAGCTTATTGAGGTTAGTAGCTACAACTAGCTTTCTCCCACTAGATTTAGATTTGGCTGATACTTGGCTAATTAGAGCTCCATCTACCTGAATCTGTATTTGCTTCCAGCTCGTGAACGTAGAGGACCGGCCCGCCATAGTCCAGACAGTGGAAGAGCTGCAGAAGCGCTGGCGAGGCCTGCTGGAGAGAGCTCCTCCGCACCTCATGCGGCTGGAGTTCAGGCTGGACGAGGCTGTGTTCCAGCACTGCATTAAGGACATTGAGAAGGAGCTGGTCTATGAAGAACAGGTGAGAACTTCGTCGGTGATGTGGTGGAAAAGATGAAGAGCTGGCGAGGATTCCTGTAAAGAGAGTTAAAAAGTCCTGGCTGTGAATAAATGCTGTGCTTTTTTGTGCCGCAACAGTGACTGTCCAGTCAAGAAACAAAACGAATACTTTTTATGGTTTGCGTTGTGATTTGTCCAGCTTAGAAGCTTGAGTTCGAGCTAAAAAATAATTACCATGTTCTAAATACCTTTCCCCCAGGCCTATAACCAGAGCGACGACGCCGACGGCATCCTCATCAGGAACGAGGAGTACTTCCGCAGCCACGGGAAGGTGATGCAGGTGGAACAGTGTCTGCAGAACCTCAAGAAGATAGCTCTTAGTTACACGCATCAGACCACCGACACCAGCTTGGAAGATGCCGTGAAGAAATGTGAGACTATCTGGGAGTCCACTGTTCACAGGTTAGTGTACTTTATTAAGTAGTTTCAAAGTCACGGGCTTTGTTGATGGTATATCACTATTTTTTTATACCCACGACGGCAAAAGAAATGTTGTCTACAAACAAAAAATTAGTATATACCATGATGGCGCTTTTTCAAAGTAATAATAAGATTTATTGTTTTAAAGAATTCGTGCGAAGAAGAAGATCGTGCGTTCATTCTGATGAACGCACAATCCAAATTATTTTTATGTAAATGGTCAATAATGTTGGACTCTAAGTCAACTTTTACTACATGCTCGCGGAGAGAAGCAGCTGGACGCGTGCTTTTTTCTTTACTCCCAGTCCAGCAGTGATGTATGTATAAATGAGTCGAATAATGTATACAAATAATGGTTTGTATTATACAGGGTGGAGCATTTCCGACAGCAGCTCCAGAGGATCCCGGCGAAGTGGGAGCTGTACCGGCAGAGGTTCCAGGAGATGCAGCAGTGGATGCAGCACGTCGACCGCACTATGGACACCATCGTGCGTGAGGTGGACTCCGCTGAGGCATTTGAACGAGAGAAGACCATCTTTCAGGTATATTTAACAGCATTCGTGTCATCAGTTCTTCAGTGTGGTAAAATTGAAAGTCCGCCTTAAAGGCTCTTGTGCATGTTTTTGAACGGTTCTATGATATGCCGGTTTCCTCGCGATATGCTTTACTTGCGGTAAATTAATGACACAGCCATACATAGACTTGCACTAAGATTCCTTGTGTCATGGATATCAGAAACTATGTATCAAGGTATCATAACATTGTAGCGGGAACCGGACCCGCATCTCTCGCGTTTTAGCCGGACAATCGTCCGCCATGCCACCGAGGACGTCATCATGTTATATAGTGAACTCATTATCATAAACCACACTCATGAATTATTCAGGAACGCCCATAAATAATTATGGAATAAAAAGCTTGACATTTCACACAGCGCCATCTAGCCCAGAAATAAGCTTTCTAAACCATTGTTTAACTTTTTTGAGATGTTTCTATGATATCTCCAATACCAACTTTTACCTTACATTAATAGGTTATAAACGACCTCTACAGCAAATAAACTAAATTATCTAAATATTTCTTATTATTTTGCTTTCATTTGCATGGAACAGTTAAGGGAATTGATGGTAAATATATCAAACTAGCTACTATTTATAAAATACTGGCTGCGGCTACCATTTGCGGCTGCGCTCGCGAACAAAAATGTTATTCGAGCACGCATATTCCAAGTTTCATTTAAATCCGTTCAACCGTTACGGCGTGATTAAGGCACAAACATCGTCACATCCTCACAAACTTTCGCATTTATATTATTAGTAAGATTTTAGATGTAAAATTGATCTTTTTGTTTCGATAGAACATCTGCCGGGAAGCGGACAAAAAGCGCGAAGACATGAAATGGCTCGTTCAAACGCTAGACATACTTACGAACCACTGCTCAGAGGTCGAGGCTCAGGAAGAACAGGTCAAACTAGAGAACCTCATCGCCCGATACAAGAACCTCATCCCCACCATCGAGATCACCATGATAAAGACAGAAACATACACCAGATGTTACACGTACCGCCGTGAAGTCCACGAAGTCATATGTATCCTCGAAAGCGCTAAAGAACAGGCTATGGCGGAACCCGAGCCACAGTCTTTGCAACATGTCGAGCAATTGGTCATGGAACAACAAGTAGCGGTGCAGAAACTAGACCGTCACAGACCGTCAGTCATGTCTATGCTGCAACGAGGAAAAGACCTCATCAAAGACGCTAACGCACCAGCGTTCGTCCGCGAAGACGTCAGGAACCTGGAAAGTGGCTGGAATACAGCCTACGAAACATCCACAGATAGACTTCATAAGCTAAGAGATACGCAGAAGGTCTGGTCTAATTATGAATACCAGAAAGACGAGCTTTTGTCTGATCTTGAGAAGATTGAAAGCCATGTTGCACATCCAGGCTTAGAATTGGGTGTGACGAATATCGGTCGTGAACTGCAAGAGACTAAAATCCTCAGTTCTGACCTCGAAAAGGCGAAGGTTGAGAGACTGCCTCAATTGCAACACGCATACTCAGAGCTACGTTCGCTTACCGCCAACAAACCTAAACCTATCATAGAGAAGGAACTTGGCAGTATCGAAAGCAAGCTAGGCAGAGTACAAGACGAAGTTCAACATAAAGTCGAACACCTTGAGAAATTCAACGAAGAATGGGTGAAGATCGAACAAAAATTGGAACATGTTAGAGAATGGATCAAGAAAGAAAGTCCGATTCTCATTTCTCATATCAGAGCTGATAATATCACTCCGGAAGACAGAGTAGAGAAGTCTCAGGCATTACAGAAGGTAATTTCTCAAAAACTAGAGATTATTAGAGAAGTAGCCGATCAAGGTGCTAAATTAGCAGTGGAACATAGAGTCCAAGACGCAACTAGACTCAAGGGAGAAATTGCGCTTCTAGAGAAAATGATGGCCGATCTCCAAAGATCAACCGAGCACCAAACCAAAGTAGTGGAACATGATCTAGCCAGTTGGCAGAAGTACCAGGCTGGCGTCGCAGAAATCAAACCTTGGATCGAAGAAGCGGAGTTGAAGCTTGGAAACGTGCCGAAACCTGCTACCTTACCCGAAGCTCAACAATTACAGCAGCAATCTAGAGCTCTTCTAACAGACTGTGATAAGCAACAAATAGTACTACAGATCCTGTCAAGTGTCAGCCATCAGCTGTCTGGAAAAACTAGCGCTCCTGATGAAGTCGATGCTATCCACTCCCGCTGGGCCGTGGTTCACGATTTGGCTGACCAATGGAACAACAAGTTAGAGAAGTTGGTTCTGAATTGGGAGAACTTTGAACGCGAAGCGGAAAAACTAGAATCATGGATTGAAAACGGCGAAAAACTACTGAGCAGTCGCAGTGTATCTATAGACTCGCCTCAAGTAGAGAAACTAGACAGAGAGCTGAACAAACTAAAGTCATTTGGTAACGAAATTTCGCAGCAACAAGCCAAAATCATTAGCATTTCTCAAACCTGTGACAATATCTGCCATAACATTCAGCCTGAAGGCGCTACTTTGCTTAAAAACAAGGTAGCTGATATCAAACAGCGTACAAACAACCTCGCTGACACGGTCAGATCTAAAGTGAACGAGCTGTCTGATAAGATCATCGTTAGGCAAGAGTTCATGACAAAACTACACAATTTCGACAACTGGATCACCGACTTCAGAAGAAAGACTGAAAGCTACGATCAGATTGCAGCTGATAAAGTGGAACCAACTCTTCAGTCCATGCATGTTTTGCTACAAGAACATGCGGCCAAAACGCCAGAGTTCACCGACATCTACAACGAAATCAAGAACATGACTCTCGCCTCACATCCTGACGAGTCACGATCACTCAGCGAAACGTACTCGAACATCGCTGAACATTACCAAATCATCGAAAGCAACATTCAACAGAACAAGGGTGTTCTACAAAAGTGGTCTGATCTCCTCAACTGGTACGATGACACCAAACAGCAACTGGGACACATCCAGTACCAGATTGAAGGCCCGAAACTGACCCCTGAAAGCTACGAGATACTTAGAACGGAACTCATCAACGTGATAACTAAAATACCGGAATGGAAGAGCAACGTTGCTCTATTGGATGGACCTTCAAGAGTAAAGGTGACTGACCAGAACACTGGAAGAATAATGTCACCTACTAGTCTTGTGAAAGAAATTGAAGTCAAAGCAGAAGCACTACTCAACCAAGTTACAACGAAGAGGGATCTCGTTCAGAAAGTTGGAGCTCGATGGGACAAATTCAATGTCCAACACAACGCTTTGGTCGAAGTATTGCAGAACGTACAAACTGCTCTTAGCGACATGGCACAAAAAGCCGTACCTTTGACCGAAGCCACTATCCAAGACAAGACGGAACAACTTGACAAAATCGACGCCGAGCTCAAACAGAAACAGTCCATAAGAAAAGAGCTCCGTGAAGAAGGGTTACACCTTATGAGAGAAGACCAACCTAACATGAGCACGATACAGAACGCTCTTGCTGTCGCAGACAACAATTGGGACCAAGTAGTGAATGCAGTCCGTGACCAAAAGAATAAATACATTCTCCTTTCTTCAACTCTTCAGGAATTGAAGAACTTCACAATAGCGTTTGATAGAGAAATTAGTAGATCTGAACAGCTGTTCAATGAAGCTAAAGAAGCACCTAACGATTACATTCAAACGGCACAGTGCCTTGATAAAGCAAGAAAGGGATACGAAATTCTAAAGAGGTCCAAAGGACTGCTTGACCAAATGGAAATCATCAAGCAATCAGTCCTTCAACAAGCATCTCACTTGGGTGGATTTGACACAGCTCCTCTAGAAGAAGATTTTTTAAAGTCTCAACAACGCTTGGAGAAAACTAATGACGGTATCATCAACAGAATACAAGACCTCGACCAACAGGCTATTGTATGGAGACAGATTGACGACACAAAGAACCAAGTCGTCACATGGTTGAGCGAAACCGGGCAAAATCTGTCAAACGCCTGCGATAATTTAGAAATTAGATTTGGACAGAGTCATTTGACTAAATACAAGGAAGAGCTTCCTCTTTATCAGGGACTTAAGAACAGTATCGCAGCGAAATGTGAACAGATAACTAACATGAACAAGAGCATTCCAACCGGACAAGTCACTTCTATCATCGACTATCTGGATAATGAGTTCCAAGCTCTGCAGCAACTTGCTGATAACTTGGAAGATGCATTGTCATCTCTAGGAACAAAAGAAAACAAACTGAAGGATCGCATTAAACAGCTTTCGGACAGTGTCAGTAGAGTCCGTGATGATATTATCAAATGCGACGATATGACAGGCGACAACGCAAAGATCTTAGACCGCCTTAAAAAATGTCAGGCCTGCAAAGCTGAACTTCAGAACTTGAGTGAGAAAATCGATAACCTCACGCAGAATGTTTCTGAAATGAATGACAACTATCCAGGATTCTACGAATCGCTAGTACCGAAGGAACTAAGCACCTTACAAAAGAGATTTGAAAGTGTGCTTATACACGCTAACAAGACCGAAATCACTTTGCTCACATTCTTGCAGAAACTGTTCACGGATAAGTTAGCCATGTTTAATAGAAACATCAAGATATTAGACGATAAAACAAGATGGTGCATGCCAGACGTAAACAGTGACAAATACAACTTGGAAGTTAAAAGTGCAGCATTGGCAGACGTAGAGAATGGCATCGCTGAATGCAATACTAAAGTCGTAGAATTGAAGGAAGCCAGTGAAATCCTTAAAATTGTTGCCGAGCCTGCATGTGCTCTGGAGGCTGAACAACAAACTGAAAAAGCTAAGAAGAACCTAGATGTTTTGAAGGCTAACTTGGCGGAAATCAAGAATAGATTAAAAGAAAATATCGGTTCTTGGCAAGATTGTGAAGCTCTGCAAGAGAATGTATCGGAATGGTTGAAAGAAAAAGAAAACAAGGTCCGACTCGAGGCCGCCAATCTGCTGAACGTAAATCAAATCGATGACAAGATCAAAGAAATTGAACAACTCGATAAGGAAATTAAAGAATATAGAACTGAGATTGAAAAGCTTACAGTTACTGGACAGCAAATCTTGGCTCAAAACCCAGACTCTCGTGTTTTACAGTACATAAATCACTTGGTGAGCAGATATCAAACTGTTGAAAAGTTCGTAGATGGCCATCTCTACAGGTTGAAAGATCTTAAGAACAACAAAGGAAAATATGACAAATCCATTTCTGAGTTCAAAAACTGGCTGCAAGATGCTAATGCTAAGATCAAGGATTTGTCTGTAATGAGTAAGCATGCCAAACCCTCGGCGGCTGATTTAGATCAACTGAAAAAAATGATTGAGAACAAAGAAGTAGGACAGAAATTGCTTAACAACGCGATTGGCTCCGGTGAAGCCTTATTCAGTGGAATCACTCCTGAAGGCCGAGAAGAAATAAGAAACGAACTGAGAGCCTTACGAGACTACTTCGAAGACTCCGTTGATTCTCTTAACAGCGTCATCAAGGACATCGAAACTACGATTAATAAAAGATCTTCATTTGACGATACTTTTAACCAAGTACAGAAATGGATTGGAGATAAAGAAGCTGAACTTGGTGAGTTCAAGTTGTGCCCCACCTTACCTGAAAAGAAAGCACAGCTTCACGCCAACAAGCTTTTGCATCAAGAAGTTGAACTGCATCAATCTATGCTAACACAGCTGAGTGATAAAATCAAACTTATGCCTGATGACGAAGCCGAAAAGAGCCTTTCTAAAACTATCGACAGGTACGTTAGCATGTCGAAGGAACTAGAAAAGAGAATAGCCACGAGTGAGTCCCACGTCGCTGAACACGAAAAGTACGTTCAACTGTTTGAAGAAGCTCGTGATCGTCTGAACCACTTGCTGGCCGAAAACAGCATGTTGACTTACGGAGTTGTCACACAGAAAGAAGACGTTGATGCTAAGATTACCGCTATTGAGAAAGTTACGTCTAAGGCTAAGGATATTGAAAACGTTCTGACCAATTTAAAATCACAGCTCCATACTGTCTTGGAGTCCACAAGCTCAAATGGTCATCCAGTTCTTATCAATGAGTACGAACAGCTGAAAGCCTCCTGGATTCAATTTGCAACCCAATGCGCAGAGCAAGACAAGAAACTCAAAGAGACGCTTAAGCAATGGACTGAAAGCCAAAAGAACCTTGATGAGCTCGAAGAATGGCTAAAAATCAAGGAAAACCAAGTCAGAGACCAAAGTCTTAAGAGTAACCTTGAAGCTAAGATAGTTCACCTCCAAAAGGTCAAAGAAATTCAAAGTGAGTTGGCATCCAAGAGCGCTGACTTCGCAGCTCTCACTGATACTAAACAGAATGTTTCGAGTGAATCAGAGATTACCAACAAGACATCTAAACTTGCAACAAGATACCACACCCTGAACAATCTTGTCAACGAAATTATTTCGAAATACGAAGTGTTTGTGTCTGAACATCAATTATTCGAAAATGAATACACAAGTATGGAAACCTGGCTCTTGGGTATGCTGGGTGAGCTCCAAGACCTCAATGAAATTGTTGGTGACTATGCAGTGCTTCAGGAGAAACAAAATAAAGCTAAGGAGCTTTACGAGACTAAGAACAAGAAAACTCCCGTTTTCGAAGATTTCTTGAGCTTAGGAGAAAAGCTGTATACTCACACCAGCCCTGATGGCAGAGAAGTGATTCGTCAAAAGATTCGTAAGATCAGGACTCTTTGGGACAGTTTCGGAGACAGTTTCCAAGAAACTGTTAACAAATTGGATCAGTGTCTCCTCCAGTTCTCCGACTTCTCTCTTGCCCAAGAACAACTCACGAAATGGTTGAAGGATGTTGAGAGAGCTATGCAAAGACACACAGAGCTAAAGGCCTCTTTGGAAGAGAAGAAAGCCCAATTGCAGAACCATAAGATTATGCATCAGGAAATCATGACACATCAGCAACTAGTCGAGTCGGTCTGTGACAAGGCCCAACAGTTGGTTGACCAAACGCATGATGCTTCTTTAAACGTCTACTTACAATCGATCAAACAATTGTTCCAAAACATCGTCACGAAATCGCACAACCTACAAGACAACTTGGAAGACTGTGTCAAGAGGCACGAAGATTTAGTACGCCTCATTACACAATACAAAGAATGGCTTGGAGCACAATCCGAAAAATTACTTGACATTGAAAACGCCACTGGTGAAAAACCTGAAATCATCAGAAAGTTGCATTCAGCGGTGGCTTTGAAGGACATTGAGAAAGTAGGTGCAAGCAAACTAGACGAAATACGATCAGTCTTCGCAGCAGTGAGCAAGAGCACGTCAGAAGCTGGCAATGTAGCCATCAAAGCTGAAATTGACAATCTACTAGAACAACTACGCAACGCTGTAGAAAGTATTGACTCATCCGAACTTAAGTTACAACACACTTTGGACACGTGGAATAGGTTTGACTCTTCGATTGAATCTATCACTGAATGGCTGAAGGATATGGAAACAAAATGCCGTGACCAGAGCTTGTGCTCAACTCTGGACGAGAAGGAAGCTCAACTAAGAAGAACTATTGATGTACGCAACAGCATCAACGCTAAGGAGAAGGAGATCGATGCTTTCGTTGATGAGTCCCACAGCTTGATCCAACTGAGCGGTGTTGAGCGCCTTAAGCCTTTGGTAACTCAAGTGAGCAGCCGATACCAACAACTTCACTTGATTTCCAAAGAAATTGTCAACCACTGGACCGAATTAGTTGCCGATCACAGGAAATACGTGCAACTAAGCAACGAGTTCGATGCTTGGCTCAAGCCGCTAGAGGAGCAACTGTCTCAAATGGTTTCTAAGGAAGATAAATTGAGCATTGAAAGCAAGGGCAATAAGCTGCAAGTATTCCTGTTGGAAAAAGACAACGGTGAGCATAAAATCAGTATACTGACTAGCTCAGGTGACAAAGTACTGCCCGAGACTGCCGCGAACGGTAGAGAAAGCATTCGTGCTGAAATCAGAGCATTGCGCGAAAGATGGGACAAACTCAACGACACTATCGTACAACAGCAGAAGGAATACGAGTCCCAAACTCTGCAATGGTCTAGCTACCAAGACGTGCTGCAACAAACGTTATCATGGTTAGATGAGAAAGAGAAAATTGTGGACTCTGAAGAAAAGGCCGTACTCAACTCGGCTCAGGAAATAAAGTCTAAACTGCTGAAGAACAAGACATTGCTACAAGAAATCTACTCGCACAAGAGAGTTATAGAAACTGTTACTGAAAAGGCAAAGAGCGTAGCAGCTAATTTGCACTCTGGAAAAGGAGAGAGCGACGAAATGACATCAATCATTCAGTCAGTTTGGGACAGATACAACGCTCTTACCAACAGGCTATCTGGAGTTATCGACAAGCATGAAAGTACGTTCGATATCTACCAGCAATTCTCGGACCAGCAGAAATCATTGCAAGACTACCAGAAGCACCTATGGGATCGTCTTCATCTTCTGTCAGACTACACTGGCAACAAAGCCGCTCTGCAGAGCAAGCTGGCAAAGATCCAAGAGTTACTGGATGCTATACCCACTGGCAACAACAAACTGAAGATTCTCTCAGACTTAATTGAACAGAACGGTGCGAAGTTGTCACCTAGAGGCAAAGAGGGCATGTCAAGAGAACTTGGTCTTCTCAGAGCTGATCTAGAAAAGTTCACAGCTACAGTCCATGATGTGAAGCGTGGAATTGAAGACAAGATTCAGCAATGGATCGAGTTTGACAGTGCTAGCGACCGCCTTCAGCATTGGTTGAGCGACACTGAAATGAGCCTGAAGACATACACTCCTAAGGCTACCCTGGAGGAGAAGGTGGATCAACTAAACAAATATCAGGTATGTTCTTTAAATTTGAAATCCACTTGCGCTGAATTTTACATCTGTTTAAGTGTAAATTCTCGTCAGACTTATGATTCATGTATGATTTCTGAACAGGATTTATGTAAAGGAATTGATAATCACGAAAATGAATTGAGCGCCCTAATAGTTTTGGGTGAAGCATTGGATCAAGTAAGACTTCAGAAAGACTGATTTTATATCAGCAAAGTAGATTAATTTTCAGTAGAAGTTTAATTTCACAAAATATAATTTAGACTCTAACTTGGTCGGTATCACAACCTACTTCTATGGTGTATGTAGATTTGCTATTCTACGGATTTGCATAACATTTCTACTAATTTGGAGTCGATTGGGTATCGATATTTCTTTTTCTGACTACGTTTGATTCTTTCACAAATCTAACTTTGTTTTATTGAATAATTTATTATAAATAAATCAATGGCACTAATTGTAGTTGTCGTAGATTAGTTTAAAATTAATACACAAGCACTTCACGCTCTAAAAACTAAAACCTAAAATTGTTATTTCAGGCTATCTTGGCTAACTTGAAGAAGACAGAAAATGACGTAGATAAAGTGACCGACGAGTTCAGTGACCTTATTGAGAACTGCAATGACACTAGAATCACCATGAATTTACAACAGATGACTTCGCGATTCCAATCGGTCCAATCCACAGCTAAAGAGCTAGTCAAGAAATGCGAGCAAGCGGTCAGTGACCACAAGGCGTACCAGGATAAGTACAATCAATGCACTGATTGGCTTAAAGCAGCTCAGCATAAATTCGACGAATGTAAAGAAAACCTGTCTAACACACCTGAGGGTATCAGCGTTAAACGCGAAAGCCTCAACGACCTTTTGAGCCAAAGACGTAACGCTACTCTTCTGGTTAACAACACCTTTGAACTCGGAGAGAAGCTATATCCGTCCACGTCTCCTGAAGGCAAAGAACTAATCGATCAACAGCTGCATGAAATCCAGCAAGCCATTGATAACCTTTACGATAACATCACTAAAGCCGAGAGAGATCTCGACTCAGAACTGAACAAGTGGTCATCTTTTGAAGACAATCTGAAAACGGTGAAGTCATGGCTGGCCGCTGCTGAAAAGAATTTGCCTAAAGACATTGAGCTGAAGGCTACCTTGGATGAAAAGCGTAATCAACTGAATGTCTACAGAACATACTTGCAAGATGCGATAGCTCATCAACAGGATATAGCTGAATTGGAAGGCAGAGCTCAAACCCTGCCCGATGTCTCGAAAGACATCACTAAAGTAATCAATCAACTCAAGAAACGTCATGAGACCATCCTCAACAGAGCTAAATCTTTTGTTGAACAGTACGAAGCAATCGTTAATAATCACACGCAATACACGAAGGCTGTCAAAGATCTGGAAGAATGGGTGGAAGCTACTCACAACACTGCTCAACTCTGGGGTGACGTCAATTTGGAGCGTGTCGCTCTCAGCAGTAACTGTGAGAAACTGAAATCACTACAAGTCAGTTTGCCAGAAGAGAAAAACCGCATTGACAAAATCCGTGCGTTGGGTGAAAAGGTACTCCCAGGTACAATCAGCAATGGCCAAGCCAATATCAGAAACCAAATCGATGCATCACACCAGGAATGGGAAGGACTGGTCTCATTCATCAATAAGACTATCGAATCAGTGGAGAACAAGATACAGCAATGGAACGAATATGAGAACATGAAAGACCAGTGCTTGGCTTGGATTAGAAACACTGACAACCTAATCCATTCTGTGGATTTAAAGGCATCACTGCCCGAGAAGCAAGAACAGTTCAAAAAGTTCCAAGAGCTTCAAGGAGAAGTCAGAGCTAAAGAGCTTGAAATCGATAATATCACTGAGAAAGCACAAAATCTGTATACTGGTGTTCTTGGTCCGCGTGGATCACAAATATCAGATCTGTCTGTGAAATACCAGACACTGTCACAAAAGGTAAAAGATCTAACCAACAGATGGCAGCAGTACGTAAAGACGCATCAAGAATTCACGAGCAACGTAACAGAATGCTCACAGTGGATCGAAGAATTGAGAGACAAGTTGGACTTCTGCGCCGACTTGAGTTCTTGTTCCCAAGACGATTTGGAAACTAAACTTGTTCTAATACAAAACTTACTGCTTACTAAGGACGAAGGCTTCACAAAAGTGCAGTCTTTGGTTGAGTTGGCTCAAAACGTAATGGCCAACACAGCTCCAGCGGGTCACGAAGCTATCAACGAGTCTCTCATAGCGTTACAAGAGCAATGGTCTGCTTTGTTGTCCAGAATGATTGAGACAAAGAACATGCTTGATGATTCGGTCACCAAATGGGCTGGTTTCCTCGAACAAATACAGCTTATCGAGAAGAGTAATGCTTGGCTTGAGAATATGTTGGCCGAACTAGCGCCATTTGAGACCTCCATGTCCGATAAGAGAGCACAGCTTGAGAAACTTAAAGAAGTTGAGGAAAAGGCTCGCTGTGATCGTATAGATGTCGACACTTTGAAGGCCAAGGCGAATGAAATGCTCGCCAGCGGACAACAAAACCAAGTCGCCTCCAAAGCTCAGGAAACACTCAACAAGTTTGACAACCTGTACGATAAAATCAAGAAGCTTCTTGCTGATCGTGAAGAGCAATACAAGGACCACAGACTATACAAAGAAGCTCACGATGAGCTGATTCAGTGGCTCAGCAGAGCTAGAGAAAAGGTTCCATCCCTTAAGTCTAAACCATTGAGCGACAAGTTAGCTATTGAGAACTCCGTAGCACCTCTTGACGCCCTGATTAACAAGCAAGCTCAAGGCGAGCTGTTGCTTGAACATCTGCAACATACCGGTCAAGTTGCTCTCGCTAGTACTTCTCCTGAAGGCCAAACTATTATCAAGAATGAGATGAAGGCCTTGAAAGAGAGCTTCGACGATTTGTTCAATGAGATCAAGCAACAAAAGAGCCAATTGGAAGAGACCGTTAGCCAATGGCGTGAATACAAAGATGAATACGAGAGGCTCTCTGATTGGTTGCAGCAGAAGGAGATTCTCATCAAGAACCACAAAGTCACTCTTCTCGGAACAGCCAAGGAAAAGGGAGGTCAGTGTAATGAAGTGCAAGAGATTGTCGCCCAGCTGAACAAGGGCAAAGTAGAGATTGACAACTTTAATGCTTCTGCCTCTGGTCTGCTGTCCTCACACCTCGATACCTACGTCAACAATCAGTTGAGACATCTCAACTCTAGGTATCAAGTTCTAGTCAACATGGCCAATGATGTTCTCAAGAAGGTAGAAACCAACTACGAACAACACCAGAACTATGATGACAACTACGCCAAGACGAAGAAGTGGATCGATGACGCTTGGGAAATTACCCGCAGTGGAAGCGAGGCTGGCAGTAACAGCAGCAAGGAAGCTCTACAGAAGCGTTTAGAACAAATAGAAGATCTTCTGAAACGTCGCGAAGAAGGACAGAACCTGGTTCACGCTACAGTCAATAGTGGAGAGAAAGTCCTACGTAATACAAGATCAGACGGAAAAGACAAGATCAATACGGAGTTGAAGGAACTTCAAAACGAATGGGACCGTCTAGTCAAGAAGATGACAACAGCCAAAGTGCACCTCGAGACGTCGTTGCTTCAATGGGCCGACTACAGTTCCAGTTATTCGCAATTACAACAATGGATCTCGGATAGAGAAGCAAAATTACAAGAAGTGTGTGAGCAAAAAGTCGCCAAGTCAAAGAAGGGCCAAGACCGGCTAGCGGGACTCACTGCCGGCCTCAGCCTCGGCGAGAGGAAAGCCACACTCCGTCAAACAAACAATATTGTGCAAGATATCGTTTCGTTTGAGCCCATGATTCAGTCTGTAACTTCTAAGGCTTCAGAACTTATGCAGCAAGCACCCGCGTCGGAAATCACCAGCAAATACGAAACGCTGTCCAACAAAGCGAAGGACTTATACGCGAAGCAACGAGAAACAGTTGAGCAACACCAAGCGTTCATAGATGCTGGGTCAGACTTCGTCCAATGGATAAGGGCCGCTAAAGAGAAACTCGGAAAGTGCTCTGATGCGACTGGCGATAAGGAATCCCTTAGCAGTAAGATATCTCAACTCAAGGTTCTAGCAAGCGAGCTGCCGGAAGGTCAGGCGAAGCTTCAAAAGGCACTTGAGCAGGGAGAGATATCCTGCGCCGTCGCTGATGATGATGATAGAGAGGATATTGAGGAAGAAGTGGCTCTTATGCAAGAGGAATACGATACATATGTGTAAGTCTTATTTTCCTATTCATGACAATTCGCAAACGCAATAGCAGTAGTAACTTCACAGTTTTTTCTTTTCAAATTCGAACCATAATGTCTCAAAAATAAAGTCTTTTTTCGTCCAAACAGGGAACAGCTCAACAACACCAAGGCGCTGATAGAGGGCGGTATCGTCAAGTGGACAGAATACGAGGAGCAGTACAAGGAAGCCTTAGACTGGTTGTCCAAGACTGAGAAATTAGTACAATCCTTCAACAAACTGCAGAATGATCTGGAACAGAAGAGGGTCGTTCTCGAGGAATTCCAGGCAAGAACTTTAATATCACCATTACTTTATAAGTGACTAGTCTTTTCTTTACTTACTTTTGTGGCCAACACGAAAAGCAATGTTTAAGGCAGGTGATTCTGTTGTAAACAGTAAATGTTTGAAACCGTCAATTGTGACGGCTATTTATTTGAATAGCAAAGCTGTCGTTTTTGACACTTTTGTCTGATAAAAACTGTTTGCAATTTTTAGAGCTTTGCTTTATAAAAAGTCGTTATATTTGGCTGTTTCAAATATAATACTCTTTACATAATATAGAATAAGATCGTCACTCCCCAAATGGTCTGATTCTTTTATTTATAAGTAAGACTATCGTCATAAAATTCACGTTAAATCTTTATTTTCAGGGTCATCTACAAACCCTATTCGACTGGCAAGCCGAGCTGGACAAACTGAACGTCCGCGCGCAAACTCTTCTAGAGACCTGCTCGGACACCAGGATATCCAACGGAATCACGCAGCTCACTACGAAGTACAACGCACTGCTGTCTCTGGCTAAGGAGGTTATGAAGAGGCTGGAGCTGCATTACCAGGTAATTTTGAGACTTATCGTGATTGGAATAGAGTTCAATTTGAAGAAACCTGCAAGGACACCGAGATATCCAACGGCGTCACGCAGCTCAGGAGTAACTGCAAGTTTTCTTATGATTACTTGTGACTCTGCCAATCCCGTCATCCCATTAGGAATACGGGCGTGATAATATGTATGTATGTATGTATTTACATAAAGAGGATGTAAAGACTATTTTATAGCTACCTTGCATAAAGGTTAACTTACTATGGGCAAAACAGGAGAGTGGCGTAGAATTAGATGTTTCAAAATGTTAAAAGCGATTTTATTGAATATTATTTTGAACTTTGAACTTTAGGAGCACCAACAACATAACGCGCTGTACGGCGAGTGCCAGGACTGGCTGGACCGAACCCGCGATAAGCTGAACCAGTGCGGCGAGATCCCCAATACGCTGGCGGAGGTCAACGCCAAGCTCAACACCGTGAAGATGTTGCGCCAGTCGCTGGAGCAGGGACAGAATAAGCTGAGGTATGTGTTTACATATCGCGGGCTATTGTAGAACAAGACTAGCTGGAACAAACAAAACAAAGGGAGGCCTGTCCCCAGCTGTGGGTAAAATCATGCTGTGGATGGCTAAACAAATGTGTCTAAGGGAGTGCCGTGTGAAAGGGCTTTTTAGACCTAAGTGCGTACTTATCTATATAATGTCATCTTAAATTGTAAATACCTTTAGATTATAATCTATTTCACGAGATCGTAAACTGTCAAAAGGCGAAATAGATTATAATCTAACGGTATTTACAATTTTATATATATCACGCGCGAGATCTCCGGTAGGCGAACTACTAGTATATTAAGAAGATTCACTATAAATGAATCATGAATGGTAGAAACATTCATACTGTTACTTTGTCCCACAGATATCTCCTAGAACTGAAAGAGAAGGTGATAATGAACACGGAGCAGACAGGAGCGGCTAAGATACAGGAAGACACTGACAACCTTAAGCAGGAGTTCGACAAGCTGATCGCCGACCTGCAGGACGTCAGGAACAAGCTGCAGAGCAGAGCGGCGCAGTTCGATGACATTTCCAAGGTAAAACATAGCAGTCCACTGCTGACATAGGCATCGCTAATAAGCGCCTCACTTATAGACGCTTCTTAAAGTTTGTCAACTTTTTTAACAGTTTTCTCCAAAACTATACCATATTTTACCTATGCAACCCACAAGTTTTTCATTGTCTGGATACATGATTATTACTGACTATAATGAGAGCGAAGCGAGCCCCTAATAGGAGGAAACCGGCGAGCGCAGCAAGCCAGACGTGTGTCAACTTCATGAAAGTTGACTTATAATCTAATATTATCAAAAAATGACTATAATAATATTATGTAGCTTCTTTGAGACTCATTTTAATATCTTTACTAGTGATTCGATTAGAAGTTATCTAAGAAGTGTAACGTTCCGATTTACGATGTTATTATTAAATAATCTCTCCCCAGATCCACAAACTTCTGGTGGAATGGCTGGATGACATTGACCAGAAGATCCAATCGGACGACTCTCTCCTCAACGACCTGTCTGAGAAGAAGGCCAAGTTGGAGAAGTTCAAGACTTTCAACAGAGACATCGACTCCCACAGCGATCTGGTGAAGAAACTCAACGAGAAGCTGTTGGAAGACGCCTCGCTGAAGAGTAAAGGAATCGAGGATACCCTGAAACGTTACGATGGGATCAGGAAAACTGTCAATGAGATGATCTCGGTAAGTTTGCGTCTTATTTGTTCTTGTTCAAAGCCATTGAGTATAGTCTTAAAGTTCTTGGCTCCGAAAGAGATGTATAAATGTTTTCATATAACTGAAAACGATTAATTATTGATAGGTCTCACATAATATATCGGCTCTGTTGTTTGATGATAAACTGATTATGGAAGTTTGAAAGTAGCTCCAGTAACAGGGAGAGTAACAGCCCTATTGTGGAGAGAATTATGTATGTGACGTTTGACTGTCGAGTACAATTTATAGTCATAGTAAACTACAATCAAATTCCTGACGACCTCGGCGGCTTGGTGGGCGAGTGCTCGGTTGAGACGCAAGAAGCGCGGGTTCGATTCCCGCTACGGGAGTAATGTTTGTATGTTCTGCAAATATTTCTTCCTGGTTTGGGTGTTGTAGTTATTACATATGTATTAAAAGTATGTATTTACAAAAAAAAATATATATAAGTATTCTATCAGCCATCTGGTGCCCATAGGCACATAGCTTTGCTTAGTTTTGGGCTATATGGCGCTGTGTGAAATGTCCGACAATATTTATTTATATATTTTAAACTGTGACTCTGGTTTGGCGTGATTCTGATCTCCTGGTCTTTTTAAAAACCTTTTAGAAACTGGAAGAGTACGTGAACTCCCACATCCAGTACAAGGAGTCTTACGACAGCTTCTACGACTGGATCCGGAACTGCAAGATCGAGATCCAGCAGTGCTCAGACTCCCACGGCGAGAGGGAACAAGTTCAGAAGAAACTCACCATGGTCAATAAGATCATAGCGAGCCTGCCTAAAGGAGAGGCGCTGCTGAAAAAGGTTCGTCATTATAATATGTAACTTTTAATGATCGTCACTCATCAAACACCATTAGTCATAATCAGAAATCATTATCAAATCTCGATCCAGCACGTCATCAGTCATCTCGATCCAGTAAGTCACCAGTTATCTCAATCCATCAAGTCACCAGTTATCTCGATCGATCAAGTCACCAATCATCTTGATCCAATCAGTCACCAGTCATCTCGATCTAGCAAACACCAGTCATCTCGATCCAGCATATCACCAGTCATCTCAATCGAGCAATTCACCAATCATCTCGATCCATCAAGTCACCAGTCATCTCGATCCAGAAGTGCTCAGAAAGCACAGGGAGAGGGAGCAAGTACAGAACAAACTCATAATTCAATATCATTGTTTTAAAATAATAATAAAAAGTAAGTAAGTTAGTACGAGCCAACTCTTGTGGCGGAGTTTTTAGGCGACCTAAAGGCCTCTGTCAGGAAAGCCGGGACCGACAATTTAACGTGCCCTCTGAAGCACGGAAGCGCTCAGCTCGTAATGCCACTTGCGGTCAGCCATCCTAATGGTGACCGCTCACAACGTTGCTTAACTTCAACGATCAATCAAGAAAGTCTAAGCAAGCTACGCCACTAGCGCTTCAAATATAATAATGTAATGTTTTATCCCCCAGGCTATAAAGCTGAGTGAGGCGGTACTAGAGACGACGGGCAACGAAGGCAAGGATAGCATCAACCAAGAGATCAAACAGCTGAAGATCGAATGGGAGAATCTGCAACAAATCTGCAAGGACACCAAGTGAGTCACAGATCTGATTATATTAAGAGGCTGCCATACCATCTAGACAGGTGTCTATGGTTTGAAAACTCTAGGTTTTTATATATATATATATCGTCACTGGAAAGGCAAAATTACATAAGCGCCAAAATGGCGCCAAATAGGCATATTGAGTTATTATCCTAAAATAGCAGTCCAAATACAATAATATGAATTGCTGGACATAGAAAATGAAAAAAGAATGAAATCTTACGTTGACGTCATCAAAATTCGATAATTAGGTAAAAAGTTATGTTTAAAAAACGAAAAAAAAGAACTTTAAACGGCTTTTTCTCGATTGGCGCTTACGTAAATTTGCCTTTCCAGTGACGATATATATTTTATATTTCTCTTAAGGTATTGAAGCACCATCCGGGTCAAAAAGTCCAATATCGTGGTCACGAGATCTTTTTGGCAACTTAGTTCTTGTGTTGTTATGTGTTTAACTCTTCCCTTATTTTTTGTAAATCTTTTGTTTTAATTTAGGTATTTGAACATGTAGTATCCGAGACTGAGACATTACTATCCAAGGTATGGTACACATGGAACTATTTTTTCCTTCAGGAAACTGCTAGAGAAATGCCTGGCGGCGTGGTCTGACTTCGTCGAGACATCGGACAAGATGGCCAAGTGGGTGAAGGACTTCGATAACAAACTGAAAGCCGTGCAGAAGGTGGACAAGATCACTCCTGAGCATCTCGATAAATGCCGCGTAAGTACAATCATTTTTAAAAGAATAAAATAGAAAATCTTAGATTTGTTAACAACACAGACGACCTCGGTGGCGTGGCGGGCGAGTGCTCGGCTGAGACGCTAGAGGCGAGGGTTTGATTCCCGCTCCGAGAGAAGTGTTTGTATGCAAATATTTCTTCCTGGTCTGGGTGTTGTAGTATTATGTATGTGTTTACAAAACAAAAAAATCCATAGTACAAGCTTTGCTTTTTAATTGTGTTTACAGGAGCTCTTAGCGGAAGCTCTCGGACACAAACACGTCTTAGAAGAACTGAACGACAGATGCGAGAACCTAATGGAACTCAGTGCCTGCGCCTGGGTCCGCGACAAAACTGTCAACCTGCAGACCGAATACACGACCTTACTCACCAAGATACAAGGACTAGTTTCCAATGGCGAGAAGAACCTTTCAGATCACACCGAGTTCATCAAAGCCAAGGAAGAACTGACCAAATGGTTGGAAACTGCGCACGGCACCATCCAAGACTCTATCGGAGTTGGTGACATTGACACCACCAAAGATAAACTTGAAACCGTCAAGCTAGTCAACAACAGAATGACTGAAGGACATCATCTATTGGTAGTGCTACAGGAAGCCTTTAAGAAGGCTTTGAATAACACCCCGCCGGAAGAACAAGACGGCTTGAGGAACGACGTCAAAATACTGCAGGAAAGCTGGGATCAATTGAAAATCGACCTTAACTCCATCACCGTACAGCTCAAAGCCGCTATCGGTAAATGGGAAGACTTCGAAGAGTCCAAGAATAAGATGAACCAATGGATAAAGGATACGGAACAGAACTTGGATAAAGTACCACCGACTGGAGGAGAGTTGGGCGAGATGAAGACTCTGCTTGAGAAGTACAAGCATATTGAAGAAGAGATTGACAACAAACAGCCAGAACTTGAGAGATTGAAGAAGGAAGCGGCGGAACTAAGCGGCTGGGCTAAGAAGCCGGCCGTCAAGGAATCTGTCACGGAAATCGAGCGCAAATGCAAAGCTTTACGTGCCAAATGCGCCGCCAAGAAAGCCGAACTGGAATCCGAAATCAAACACTACAACCAATACCACCAGTCCCTCCAAGACACGGAGAAATGGCTGCTGCAAATCTCCTTCCAACTAATGGCCCACAATTCCCTCTACATCTCGAACCGGGAGCAGACGGAGGAGCAGCTGGCCCAACACGCGCTTTTACTCGACGATATCCAAAAATACAGAACTACTCTCGACGATTTGGAAGGGAAAGGCCGCGCTCAGATCGAGAGGTACGAGGGTACAACGCCATCTATCCGCGAGACTGTTGGAAAGCAGCTTAAGAACGTCAACGATAGCCACAAGTCTCTCCTTGCCACTGCATTGCAGATTGAGAGGAGATTGAGAGAGGGGTTGGCTAAGTTCAAGGAATATGAAGATACGCTTGAGAGTATTCTGAATAATCTGGATGAGTGTGAGCCGGCGATCACGGAGCTGGATGTACCGGTGGACGGCTTGTCGCATGGACGGGACCTGCTGGACAAGGCTAGGGTAAGTTCACCTTTCTGTTAGAATTATGCGCCATTCTAGTACAATAAACTAATGAATATTTTAAAAAGGAATACATGTGCGCTATTATACCAGTGCTCACCAGAGAGGACCTTACGTGGTAATATTTGTCTTTTCTCCCCAGTCCCTCCACAACCGGCTTCAGACCGAGAAGTCCCGGCTGTCGGCCGCAGTGGCCGCGTGCTCCGCCGCCGCCGCCAGCGTGTCCCGCCCCTCCTCCCCCGCCGACACCGCGCCCCTGCCCATCCCCCCGCGGGAGTTACACGTGCGGGCCAGGCTGGAGGACTTGATAGACCAGGTAATAGCTGCTAGTGGGAGTGTTCTAAGCTCTAAGGTCGTCACCGATTTATAGAGCAGCCGAGGTCATCACCGATTTATAGAGCTAGGTCATCACCAATTTATAGAGTTAGGTCACAGAAGTATAGTTTCTGAGATCATCATTGATTGATAAGTCAAAACTTCGGTAGAAATATGTTAAGTAAATTTTAAGTTGTAATAACATTATAAACATTCGAAAGTGGACCAGGTTGGAGTGGGAGTGTTCAAGGTTCTAGTCACGACTTGTAAGCGCATGCTAGAAACCTCTGTGCCTTTTCCCACTCTTGACGTTTTCCAGATTCTAAGGTTATAGTTACAGTTTTATAGCTCATCATCGATTTATATAGATTTTTGGGTTTTCCAACTCAAGCAATTGCCTTTATCTCTCCATTCTCGTCGATACTACACCCCTGTCTATACTCCCGCGGGATTCATACGTGCGGGCCAGGCTGGAGGATCTGATAGACCAGGTAATAGCTGCCAGTGGGACTGGTCTAGGCTCCTAAGGTCGTCACTGATTTGTAGGTTAAAGCTTCGGAAGACAGTTTAGTAAGTCTTAAGTTGGGGTCAAAATATTCAATTTTAAGAGATTGAGTTTTGGGTATGGCGAGAGGTAATTTATAGGTACTGGTAGTACCAATTCTCTTAAGGTCATTTTGGTGTGAACTTAACATTTTTTGTATGTTTCTGTGATTTTTGTTACTTTAACTTGTGTGATTTGCTGTTTAAGTACAATCTATGTATCTTTTATTTCTTGAAGTCTTTATTACATTAAAGCTGAATTTTTTGTTCATTCATCATTGGCATCTTGCTAAATGCAAAGATTGTAAGTACCTACATATTTTGATTGATAGGTTGTACTTAAAACCTGTGGCATCTTTTGCACGATCAATGTACATAATATTAATTGTAAACTTAATAACTTTTAAAAAAGGGTTTTTATCGTGTTTTCACTTAGCAATTAAATCTTAATACGCAATTTATTTATTTTTTAATCGTATTTTTTCTGGTCAATTCTTAACAACAATAATGGCTGCGGGCAGATGAAAAAACCCAAAATAACGAACATCAAAAAGGTACATACTCGATAAATACCCGTTATAAACGATATTGATCGTCCAAAAAGTGCTTAAAATATTGATTGATTGTACAATGCAAACAAGTGCCTTATTTTTAACGAATGCCTTGAGTCCGCCAGGTCGTCAAAAAGAACAGAACCAACGTTATTTCGTCGTAAAGTAAGAAATCTTGAAGTAACTTTAATATTTACTATTGATATTTCACGGGTATTTATCGCGTATTACCTTTTCATTCTTGGACTTTGGTATCTAATGATCTGAGAATGTCTAGCTAGCTAGTTCACGTCTTGTGACAAAAATGTTCACAGAACGTTTCAACATAAAAACATAATACGCGACAAACACCCGAGAAATATTAAAAGCCATATCATCAACATGACCAGTTTTAGAAAATCAACCAGTAAAATCGTTTTAAATTGACATCACGTCATTACGCGCAATTCTATTGGTTGATTCTTTTCGCTTATGTTTTTGGAATTGGCCGTAATAGTAAATACAACTATTTTATGGAAGTTTAACTATTAGTAACTGTTTTAACGGTAGTTAGTGTAGCTAGGGTAATCGATGTAAAGGCTTATCGTTGGCAATGTAATTTTTGCGCACCTGGTTTCACTTGTTGGAGATTATTCTTTATTGTTATACGTTTTACTTTTCTTCATAGAACAAGTATAGGGATTAAGTGATAGTATCCTCACAAACATGATACACCATGTATATGGGCGATGGGCTGATCACCTGTCACCACGGTACACCATATCCATCTTGGGACTTTGAATCAGGAGTGGCTGCATGTTTTCTTATTATTACTTTTGGCACTGCCCTTTCCATTAGGGATGCGGGCGTGATAATATGTATGTATTTATGTAAGGAAATGTCTGACTACCTATTTTTACCCTATACTTTTTATACGATCACAATATTGTATATTTTTTTATATATCAAAGAGAATCAGATTTATACCTAATGGCATCTTATTATGCCGAGTTATTGATTAGTGTTTTCGCTCGCTCATTGATGAAAATGCAGCTAGGGGTAGTCAAAGGTAAATCCAATCCGTGCAAACATCAGGTATTTGAAATAAAATTTAATCCGGACAACTTTATTCAAATCTAAAACAGTTTTTTTTATCAGTGTAACAATAAAGAATGTATTCGACACACAGCTGTAGGTAAACCCCACTGTATGGATAAGCCCTTAGTTAATATAACACGATCCTATTCAGTAAATCACCTGGCATTGTAAGGCTGCGTTCAGATTATAGAGCAAAACATGCATCTTTTTGTTTAATTTGATGCCTAACTCTAAAAGACGTTTGGAAGTAGATATGTTTCGTAGAAATAAGGTGTATTTAAGGTGCACCATTGGTATGGTGAACGCAGCCTTAGCAAACACGCGAATCCCTATCAAATAATGAGGTCTCCAACTAAGAGTAGGTACAGTCAACGTCAAAACCAAATATTTTTTCGAAAACTAAAAGTTACTCGAAAATTAGCAATAAATTATGAAAAAATATTAAAAGGCGAAATAGCTGATTAGATTATAGATCATTAATAATCATTTCTTTATCTAAGAAATACCTATTTTATTTCACGTGGAGTACCTACCTATTTTGGCATGGTGATTCCTGTGAAAAAGTTTCTGAAGTTACAAATTAGTGATCTAAAAGTAAAAAAAAAATACAAAAATTTATAGGTTCTGAGTGAGTTCACAATCAAATATTATTCTACTACCTATGTCATTGACTGTACTTACAACTGTATAGCGTTTCGTATTTTAGTCACGTTTGCAGCGGATAAGATAGAAATGAACACTAAACCACAGAGGGTTCCCGGAACTGATAACTGAACAATAGAGTTCGGTTTTAGCAAGTTTGCATATAAATCCATATTTCGATAATTAAGGCCAGTTGGCGCTTCATTTCCGTGTTTTAAAACCGAATATGAATAAAATAGTACTTGTAAAATTCATTTATAACGCCACAATGTCTTCATCATGGTAACAGTTTTCGTGTCGACTGTTCCTTATATTTTTTCGTGACTTGAACAGGTCCTTAAAAGTGCAGTTTTTAAAACTAATACCGATAGCTTATAAATCCCAAACGTGAACTCAGTTTCCAATGTTAATCCTACTTATATAATAAATGCGAAAAGTTTGTGAGGATGTTTTGTACGTTTCTGCCTCAATCACGCCATAACGGCGGAATGGATTTAAATGAAACTTTTAATACATATAGTAAGTGTACTATTTTTTAATCCGGGTACCGTCTGCTTGTGGTC
This sequence comes from Scotopteryx bipunctaria, assembly GCA_949320045.1. Classification (NCBI taxonomy): domain Eukaryota; kingdom Metazoa; phylum Arthropoda; class Insecta; order Lepidoptera; family Geometridae; genus Scotopteryx; species Scotopteryx bipunctaria. Next base: position 1,091,471 of record OX439450.1, on the reverse strand, counting down.
ATCTATACTAATAATTATAAAGAGGAAAGATTTTTTTGTTTGTAACGAATAGGCTCCGAAACTACTGAACCGATTTAAAAAATCTTTCACTAGTATATAATATAGTCGAACGATAGCCTACTAAGAGAATGATGTAAATGCCATATTTTGTAACAGGGTACAAAGTGTTTAGTATTTTTCTAACGTATCTTCTGCAAATGTGCGAGTGCACTTACTAATGTGCGGTAGTGCACCTACTGAATGTGTACTAGAGCTCTTACTAATGTGTGTTATTGCACCTGAGTACTAAACCTGCGTCAAAGCACCTAATAAATATATACTAGAGTATACTAATGTGCGTTACTACTAACGTGTACACCACTAACCCGCAGTGTGATGCATGTCTGTTTGTAGAAACATGCGAGGAACGTCGGCTCGCCTCGTGTCGAGGCTCTACTAAGGAATGTCGAAACGCAGGAGTTCGCCGAGAAACTTTCGAGTTTCGAGCAGAAGGTAAGGCTTCGCATGGAATTAACTCTAACATTTTCTTACAAAATACAGGGGTTATGTAAAATACATGGTGTTTTCTGGGTCGGTTTTGTTATAAGTTCTCGTCTCTTGAGATTTCTTGAGATTTGTAGGATGTTATAAAACATGAGTGCGAAAACAAACTTTAGGTAAATTCATCGTATCTTCCAGAAAATCGTTATAATTGTAGAAAGACGATAATAATCATCGTCATCTTCGTATACCGCCATTGACAGATAATTTTGAATCCTGACTTCGCAGGTCCAAAGCCACCTGGAGACCCTGGGTGACACCGTCCACGACATGGAGGAAGCCATGAAACAAGTCCTGGAGATCCAGGACTGGATCAACGTCCACACGGCGCTGGCCAAGGACTGGCTCGCCAACCCCTCCAAGCTGAGGCCAGAGGCAGCTAAGCAGGATATGGCAGCAATGAACGATGCCCTGGTCTCTTTGGGAGAGAAGAGGACTAGGATCTTGACGGAGATTCCTACTGACGGTAACTATTCAATATCATCATCATCTACATCATCCACAGCCCGACTTTACCCACAACTGGGCATAGATTTGTTCCATCCATCACGGTCTTATGTTAGTCTCATCCATCATCGGCCAGACGATTTATAGGCACAGAAAATAAATATTGGTGGATATTTCGCATCACGCCATATAACTCCAAATTACTGATAGAATTCTTAATATAGATATACTTTTTCGTCAACACATTTGAACACCCAGGTGCAGAACAAATCTATGTTCATTGCATAAATATTTGTACAGGGTATGACTCGAAGCCAACTTACAGCGCAGAAGTCAGATAGTACCAACTGAGCTGTGAGGCTATTTGAAAAAATTCTGTGTATATTTTTCATCTAAAACCTATGCACTATAAGTTTGACATTCATCAAAACCATAATTATTTTTAGCAAACACTTGAGCAAATATTATTACATTGTTCATGTCAATTTTATGTCCTACGGAAATTAGTCATCGTGTACCTCGAAATTATGACGTAACAGGTCAAAAGTATACAATAACACTCGTATTTGCTAAGGTTTTTTAAAACATATTTGATAATCTATCGAAATAGATTTTAAATTTCTTAATTATGTCAACGTGCAAATGCATCCCTAACCACATTCAGATTAAAACTATATTTTCGAAATAGGCTAGCTATTATTACCAGTTTTTTAAACTAGCTTTATTCCCATAGGTCTAGAAGACGAGATCAACTTAGAAGAAGAACTGGATACTCTAGAACAGGCAATTCTCCGCGCGATCGAGCGTGAGAAAGGCAACCAGGCCATCATCGATAACTTCCGCCACAAATGCCAGGACATCCACGACTGGTTCGACGCCGTCCTTAAGAAAATGTGTCTGGCGGATAAAGGCTCCGGTCTACCATGCCCTCAGAAGCTCAGCGCGCTGATGGAATTGTCATCAGAGTTTGGACAAGCGGGTAAAGAGAAGGTGGATAACATCAAGACTGTGGGATCCCAGGTCATCAATATTGTGAGCAACTTGGAGTCGCAGCAGGTGGAAGAACAGGTAAGTCACAAAATTGATCTAAATCTACTTTAATAACTTTGCAGGAGCGACGCTAGTTGGCACTGATCAACATAGTGTTCGCAACAGCAAATATATTAAGGAGCTATTTAGATTTGCTTCACAATGTAAATAATATTTTTTATCCTCCTTAGATGAAGTCCGTGGAAAGAAGATACAATGACATTGCCAAGAGGATCCAACGCAAGCTTCAAATGCTAGAGATCACTTACAAAGCCATCGACGGTACAAAGAGCGAGGTCAAAGCCCAGAATGAATGGATGCAGAAGGAAATTGACAATATCGTCCATCCCGAACCACTGGGCTATGAGAGCAAGTCGGTCAAAGAACGACAGAAGAAGGCAGCTAACCTGCTTAAAGAAACAGATGGAAAGAAGACTGTCATAGACTCGCTTGAAAAGAAAGTCAGTACCATTCAAGCCGAATTAGAACCATCGGAGCAGTTGCAATTAGAATCAGAATTGTCTGAACTCTCATCCAAGCAAAAGCAACTAGCAACGTTGATAAAACAGGAGATAGAAAGATTAGGTACTAGTGCCGATGATAGAAAGAAACTTGAAAACGATATCGAAAAGGCTAAGAATTGGCTGAAGGCTAAGTTAGCTGAAATCAAGAAGCTCGGTGGTCCAGTACCATTGGAAGCAGCCAAGGTTGAAAAGGAAATCGCTGTTCATAAGAAACATCAAACTGAACTCTCTGATTTCCACAACGATACCTTGACCGAAATCATGCGCCAAGGCAATGCTGTATCCAAAGATTGCTCCAGCGAAGACCGAGCCAAACTACAAGCTATACTGGACGATCTGAATAAGTCATACACAACAGCTAAAGTAGACATTGATGATAAACTTGCAGTACTGAATAAACTACTCCAAGGAAGGAATGACTTTGAATCTGAAGTCGCGAAATGCCAGAGTTGGTTGAACGAGGCTGAGGTGGCCGCTACTCCTGAACTTAGAACCACCAGTCTGCAACTCTTGGAAGAACAACTCGCTAAGTTTGAAAAACTAAGCAAGGAGGCTGAGGACGTAGAAAAGAACATCAATAAGATCAAAGACAAGTCGAAGGATATTGTAGATTCGTTGTCCGATTCTAACAAGTTACAGTTAAAAGAACAAGTCAACATCCTCTCTGATAGGTTCGCAAGAATCAACGCTATCATCAATGATAAGAAGAACGTTCTTCTCAAACACATCAAGGAATACAAAGACGCTGCGGCTAAGATCGCCGCTGCTCTCGAATTCTTGAACGAAATCCAAAACAAACTCAAGGCTCTGAACAAACCTATTGGTAGCAAGGTTGAGGATGTTCTGCCAATTATCCAGGCTTACGAATCTATCTTAGCCGATCTAAAGAAGAATAAAGCTATGCTCAGCGAACTCCAAGGTGGAAACCTGCATGACCTACAAGACATTGTCACCCAGCAAGACGATCTGATGGATACCATCGATGATCAGATCTCCAAACTTAAACAGCTACTGTTACTGCGAGAGCAATTCTTCGCGCTAGTCAAAGAAATCGAAGAGTTCATCGCCAAATACACAGACCTTACGGCTGAGATTGAAAAGTCTAGTGATACTCTAGAAGAGAAGATCAAGAGATACGATGATATTATTGTTAAGATTCAAGGATGTGAAGCTCTGCTAGCTACAGCAACAGACAAAGGACAGCAGATAGCTGCTGAAGGTACGGTCATTGACAGAAATAACATCACAGAGCTCTTGCAGTCTCTGAAGCAACAGCTTCTAACACTGAGAAGGACGGTCGAGTCCAAGCGCCAAGAGCACGAGAGAGCCGCGGCGGAGCACAAGAAACTGGCTGCAGATCTTAGTGAGATCATCAACTGGCTCCATGATAACGAAGCCACCGTCCACTCCCGCCCATTGCTCAACAGAGATGTCGCCAGCGTCGACAAGAAACTCGTCGAACACGCGACCTTGGTCAAGAACGTTCAAGCGAATCTCTCCAAACTAACCAAGATCATGGATGTCATTAAGAGCGATGACGGCGTGCCCGGCTCTCTGCTCGAAATGGTATCCGTCGCCAACTTCCTGAACAACTCGCTGCCTGAGGAGTTGAAGGAGAGAGAAAAGTATCTCCAAGATAACAAGAAATACCGTCAACAGTACCTTCAATTAGTCGAAAAATTAAACTTATGGGTTAACGAATCCACCATCCGTCTGAACATGGGCAAGAACGGAACTGACTTTGAAAATATCGAGGCCGACTTAGAAGAGCACAAATCATTCTTCAATACCTCCGAGCCTGAGATGAAAGATCTTGTCGGAAAGAAGATGCAGGACATAGTGGACAAGATCTGGGCGTCTCTCGCAGCGACGGAGCAAGATGAACTATCCAAGGACCATCAGAAACACAATCAGTTGCTGAAGAATACTTTGAACTCTGCCAAGTCGAGGCAGGCCCAGTTGGAGCAGGATCTTGAGATCTGGAAGGACTTCTGTCAGCTGGTGGAGAAGATCAAAGCCATTTTGGAGAAGAACACGATCCCTGATGAGGCTGTGACGTCGGTGGAGGCGCTAAGGCTGCTTTTAGAGAAGCTGAATCATGCGAAGAATGAGCTCGAGGTAAGTGGTGATCAATAATTTACAGTAGGGAGTTAACAATGCACAATAGGCTAGAGAAATAAATAATAAATGAATAAATAAATAATTGCGGACTTTTCACACAGCACCATCTAGCCCCAAACTAAGCAAAGCTTGTACTATGGGCACCAGATGGCTGATAGAATACTTATACTATTTTTTTTTTTGTAAATACATCCGAGCACTCGCCCGCCTCGCCACTGAGGTCGTCATTTCAAAAATTTATAGAGTTGTCATTGTGACATGACATGACTTGATACCATCTCAGACGATTCTTTCTTAAGCCTAAATAGATATTATTTACTGCTTATAACTTTATATAGTTTTTAGGGTTCCGTACCCGAAGTGCCAACGGGACCCTATTACTATTAATTGTCTGAATTAAACAATTTTTTTTTATTACTAAGCCTCCGCAGTCCGTCCGTCTGTATTTCATGAACAACAAATAATATAAAAGGGGGCCCCAAACAAGAAAAAAAAAATTATGTACGATAGTAAGGAACCCTTCATGTGCGATTTGAACTCTCACTTGACCAAGTTTTACGTTTTAGGCTAGGGTGTTTGTATAACTGGGTTATCAAGGTCGATATATCACGGGATGATTAAGAAAGAACTAGTGGGACGACAAGTAAACATTGTTGCCTTTTGATAAATTAAAATAAATCTTTTGTTTATTATTATGAAACATAATGTAAGAACTTAGAATTTTATCTCAAAATTCATATTTACTAGTAAATAGAGTTTTGTTGAAGTTTGAAATTGATGTTTATTACAATAGTTCATTGTTAAATAATAAATTTCGTGGAATTTTTACTCTAGTGTAACGCCTGCAAATCGTTTCCCGTTATGTAGATCTTAATATCCATAAAAAAATATCCTAAAAACTTGTACCTACATCATTTTTATAGATATTTTGTTAATACAATCAAACAAACTTTCGCATTTAATATACTAGTATGATAGTAAGATTTGACAGAAGTCTAAGATAACGTTTTGTATTCCAAAACCACAAACCACATTATATATCGGTGATACTAAATACCTTAGCATATAGCCATGTTTTTAACCGACTTCAAAAAAAAGGAGGAGGTTCTATGTTCGACTGTATGTATGTTTTTTTTTAATGTTCATTGATATCTCCGCCAATAATTAATGGATTTTGATGGTTGATACACACTCTTTGAATATTATTCAAAGAGTGTATTTCTATTGCCGTAAAAATAAAATAATAGGGAACCCCATTTATGTAAATCTACGACTGTACGGAACCCTTCGTGTGGGAATTCGACACGCACTTGACCTGTTTCTATTATCTCGTGTGATATTCTTATCACACGAGATAATAGAAACATCTTAATGAATGAGTACCATAACGGTTTCCTAAAATAACAAGACACAAATTACAATTCCTAATCACAATATTTAAGTTAATTCGGTCATTAGTATTGAAACCAGCATTTTAGGGGAATCCCGCACTTTTATAAAACTAGCCTCACGAATAGTGTTCTAATTGTAATGAGTAATTACACTCTTACCCCCGAATACTCAAACGCGACTCAGAGTTGAGCACGTCTCAACTCACGGTTTTTTGACAGTTTCTGATGAAAATCTGTCAAAAAATCGTCATTTGAGACTTGCTCAACTTTGAGATGCGTTTGAGTATTCGGGGGTTAAGTTACTGATTGAGTGTATCCTAAGCAAAAGCCCTAGAAGCATGAAACTTGAAGGGTATAGAAGCGCTCGTGACGTAGCTTGCTTAGGCGTTCTTGATTGATCGTTAAAAGTTAAGCAACGGTGCGCGGTCACAATTGGGATGGGTGACCGCAAGTGACATTACGAGCTGAGCTCTTCCGTGCTTCAGAGAGCATGTTAAATTATCAGTCACGGCTTTTTTAAGTCGTTAAGGCATGAGGGAGGCCTTTAGGCGGCCTAAAAACTCCGTCACTAGAGTTGGCCACTAGCTCATACGAACATACATACATAATGGAGGGTATATTCTTCTTTTTGTGTAGGGGTTACACTAAGAAAGGAATATTCGAAATCCAATTCCTAGAGGAAGATGATCTTTGAATGAAAAAATCTACCATACCATGGGCTTTAAGCTACGTTTCCACTGAGGCGGAGATGAGCAAAGCTGCTATATGGCGTTAGAAAATTAAACCCCAGAAAAAAACCACAGCGGAACAACCGAAATGATGTTGACTGTTTGTTTTTGCCTTGTAGCAAGTTTAGAATGGGTTAATGCACTTATGGTCAAGGTCTGCAGTTAAGGCCAATTCTATTAACTTGTTGCTGAAATGATTCATTACTTTATGACCAATATTCAATTCACAACACGATCATAAGGTGACTCTTGAGTACTTAAGGGGAAGTTGGTGTTGTTTTTTACCCCACTGAGAAGTATATGAAGGGTTATGTGTTTAGCAGATGATGTATTTAGGTAATTAATGCCCATTTGTTCCCTCGTAGGTTCTAAACTCCGCGTGGGTAGTGTTTGTAGGTGCATTATAATTATTATATTTATGCAATAACGCATCGTAGCTTTGATAATGTACCTGAAAATTCTTTTTAAAAGATCGGAGCCATGTTTATTCATCCAAAAAAAGTAAGTTCGTATGAGCTAGTGGCCAACTCTTGTGACGGAGTTTTTAGGCTGCCTAAAAGCCTCATTGCTTAACGACTTGAAAGCCGGGACCGACAATTTAACGTGCCCTCCGAAGCATGGAAGCGCTCAGCTCGTAACGTCACTTGCGGTCACCCATCTAAATTGTGACCGCGCACAACGTTGCTTAACTGCAACGATCAAGCAAGAACGTCTCAGCAAGCTACGCCACGAGCGCTACACTATCTTTAAACATGTAAATGAACGCAGTCGGTTAAAGTTCATATTTACAGGACGTATCCACCTATATGCATGTACATATATCCATTAAATTAGCCTATTCCTTTCCATTTTATTCAGTAGGTAAGTATCTAATAGGATAATATCATTCCTAATATTCCACGATCCAGTTGCAAAAATTCCTATGCGCAAACCGCCAACTTTATGTTCCCGATTTTTCACTCGTTTCGCATCAGTTGTCAACTTCCCCTTAACCGCGTGACGTCATCCGCATTGCCCGCGCCACGGCCCCTCAGTCTTGTGCACACCACAATGAGAACTGTACATACACCTTCCCATTTAATTTACAAGTGTGATATCTTAATACCAACTTAGATACCAGAATCAACAAGTTTATTGGACGTTTTTTGTAGAATATATTTTATAAGTATTAGATAAGTATCCAAAATTCCGCGAAAAAGGAAGGTGAGTGACGCACGTGTTTTCTGTTTGTTTACAAGTTTTTTCTCCGTTACAATTTTATACACGTGATCTGTTTTTTGTGTTATTAATAGTTATAATCTGTTGTAGTCTTTTGAAAATTTAGTTTAAAGCGATTTCAGATTAAGTACTGTCCAAAAACAGCAATAAAAAATTGTTTACCTTATTAGCCGTAAAAATAATACTCATAAAAGTCTGTACTGTGTCGAGACTGTCAGTTTGCTATAGAATTCAAAATAATCAAATAAATCTCGAATGTTCTAGAGCACACGGTAAATGACTGTATAAAAATAACAAACTCTTGAAACTGCACCGGACTAGCGGCTGAATTACAAATTACAATAACAATTAAAGTACATTCTTTCACAGTTTCCATCGCCCAGTTATTAAACTAATGCTCAAGTAAGCATGAAAACCAAGCGAACATTTTTACAGTACGAAAACTAGCAACAGAATCCAAACCTTACCACTTTCGGAACAAAGGTGAATCGTTGATAGTGCATTTAAAGAAGTCGAAGTGATAAATTTTATGTATTAAAAACCCAATTTAACTGCATTTCGAAACCGTTTTTTAACGAAGCCGGCGACCCGGCAACATGACTCCATAATTGGAAGTCTGTCTGACTCATTTTTTGCCACTCCGAACACATTTCTGTCAATGCCATAGAGCTGAATTTTTATTGATCCTCTTCCTTAAATACTGGGTTCAGGGCCGACCAAACGGAACAAACTGATTTCAACATTCAAATCACCTCTTGACAAGTACCGGTCAATACCGAATGGATCTCTTAAAACGAATAATTTTTCAGCATTTACGTTTTTTAGTTAAACATGTGTTCTAAAATCAGGTGTAAATTAATAATGCCTTTGAATGAAGTCATTCTTTGTCGTCATTGCCCTTATAAACTCATGATCTCATCCGTAGGACTTAAATTGATAATAGTTAGCATAATTTGATGTAAGCCGTACTTCATTCTAGTTCCATTTCAAATTTTGACCAAAATATAAATGATTTTATTTACAAACAGGCTTATTGTATTTTCCACATGTTTACAATATTTGTGAATATGTTTATGATATTGGTTGCTTCTGGAGTTTCAGTGTAAATAATTAAATTCCCAAGCTAATGGAAACAATGGATGGCATGTCAAGGTCGAACACAGTCTGCCGTCAGTTAATTAGTGATCAGGCGAGTTAGTGGAAGACAGTACTCGTAGGTACAAATAAAAATAACTCTATACATACTAGTATGCATCTATATCTTAGCATACCAGTTTGTTATATTCGATTATATCAGATTGGTACGTACTGTCCAATCCGAAAAAATACAAAGAATTCCAAAAAAATACAAAAATCGCGCTAGATACGTAGACCCAAACGTTAACAACTGTGGCAAGAAGAAGTGTAATTTTGTAAGATTGTATTATATCTTTGATATCTTAGTCAAGCTTCACAATTACAAAAGAGTCATGATCAAGATCACATGAAAAAAGCAAATCATCAAGTTAAACGTCATGAAATGAAATAGTCTTATCTAACCCAAAACGAACCATGCTGACCTTGACTTTGGCGAAGCGTATCGGATAGAAACATTAAACTGTATTAGCAATAAAAAAGATAATTAACCAAAAAATATTTTCCACAACTGCGTTAACTGAATTAATGTATTCATGCGTTCTGCGTAAACTCATTGAAAATGAAATATAAAATCCCTACTATGCATAAAGTGGGCATGCATTTTCATTTAATTTTTTTCTCTGACCCCTCTTAAAGTAGTCATTTTTAAACATATAGAATAGGCCTATTACTATTAATACTAGTCGTGTCACTGTTCTTCGAACCAGTGTGGTGAAAGTGCGTCTCAAATGCATTTATATCTTGGATTCGTTGCTTTCTCTGTTTTGTTACCCACTGATGCATTTTAGTATCTTTATAATCGACCCAGTTTTTTTTGCACACGCCATTTTTAATACAAGATAAGTCTAGTAGCGAAATCGAGAAATACGTTGAACGTGTGTTGAAACATGTTTGATATCGAGTTATCGTTATCAGTCATTATTATGATCGTGATAACATTGTAAACAGTTTGCAAGGCGAAGAATGCAGACGAAATTCTGTAAAGCGCTTTAAAGACTTACATACTCGTATATGGTTATAGAAAAATGTTGAAATAATAAATATTTATTCCGTAATTTAATTAAATTTTCGTATGTCGTTTTAGAATCTCACATATCCGATCAAAAGATGCCGGTAACATGGACTTTAAAATAGCAAAAAGCGCTTAAAATACTCTAGCCCTGGGGCTTTAAAATAGTAAATGCGGTTTTCCTTATGCTAAATGTATTCAAGTAGGTATTTAACCTTGAACTTATCTCAATAATGTTGATGTGGCTTAACTTCCGACTTTACGTCAAGCGTTTGCCTCCGGAACTATTTCATGCAAAAACTATACGATTCAACTATTTCGGATTACCATCATCTTTATGCCCTTATCCCACTCTATATTGGGTCGGCATATTCTTTTGGCATGCTCTCTTCTTCCATTCCCTTCTGTCAGCTGTCATCTCTGAACTTATTTCTTTCTTAACTTCTTAGGTATGTCCTCTTTCCCACAATCTATTCACCTTTTCTTTCGCCTAAATCCACCTCTAAATCCATCCACATAATATTCATATCTCTCCTAGCAACAGGACTTTTATTTCTCCTCATGACATGCACATACCACGCTAGATATCGTATATTATCGTATTTTATGCATTATATTTTTCTCTATATTAGTATCTCAGCTGCTTGTACTCTTCAGCAGTAAACAGTTACGCTATCAAGGAGACGGTTGAATCTCTCTGGTAGCCTAACTGTTTTGGATGAATATCTAAAAATAACTACTGCAGTTGATAGTATGACGTCATATCCGCCACAACAAGGGTGATACTGTAGTTTATAGCGATAAAAAGGCACGTGACCCGTGACCCCGAAACAAAGGGTCGCCAAAGGGGTTCGCAGCAACAATTACAACAGGGTTGAGGGCTGCGTAAATCTATTATTACCTAGGTATTACTGCCTATTGTGTCAGACTGCATTAAATCTGGTTTAATAGTTGTTTCGCAAGTAACTAAATTACCTTTATATCGTTCTTGGGCTAGTTTCTGTATTAAACAATATTATAACAGTACTGTATCATAGCAGTAGGTATGTACCTATATTTTTTTCCGGTTTATTTCCATGTTTACAAATGTTTGCTAACTTTTTCGTCCACTGGTTTTTCTTAGTCATCTTAGAACATGACCAGGATTTAAAGCCACGACTTGATCACACAGGGTTTCCACTATTTACAATTCAAGAAAATTAATACATCTTTTTACATTCGAAGACAGTTTCTTTAGTCAGCTGTTTCTTAGGATCTCCGCCCCGACCGCGTTCCATACCCAGACCGTCACTGTAAACCAAAAAAAGTGTAATCAATATTAGGCTAGAGACCCTTCAGCGTCAGAAACAAAGTGCACTAAAGGAGCCTTTAAGGCAACTTTAAAATCTTTCACTACATTGGTTTGAAAGAATTAGTGACCCGACCAGTTGTAATAGTAATCGGTGACAATAACATATGCCCATGTACTCTTCAGAACCAGCAGCCGCTCTTGGATGTGGTCCGGGAGCGGGCGCGGGAGCTGTGTTCTGGAGCCGACGCCGCCAGCGGGGAGCGCGTCGAGACCACCACCAGGGAACTGGCTGACACCTGGAACCTGGCATGCGAAGGTATGTTCTATTCCATAGACTACAAGGTCTATTTTTATAGTTCAGCGGAAGAGGATTCAAGTCAAAGGATCAATGTATATTTTGTTTTGTTTACTATAAGTGAGGGAACTGGCTGACACCTGGAACCTGGCATGCGAAGGTATGTTCTATTCCATAGGCTACATGGTCTATTTTTATAATTCAACGGAAGAGGATTCAAGTCAAAGGATCGATGTGTATTTTATTTTGTCTAGTATAAAGAATGAGTGTTCTCGGAGGGCTCCCTAAGGCTATAAATCTCGTAAAAGTCACGTCGATTTTAAAGAAAAATAAGAACTGCATTTTCTTACATTTTAGATAATGAATTTCTAAGTGTTCCAACAGATTAAACCGTTATAGTTATTATATATATAACCGATTAAAGTTATTCAAATAGGGGATCGAAATTAGTGTTTAAAAAAGCCGAGCTTTTTTTATCTTAAATAGGTGATTATGACACATCTTAGTTAGTTTTACATTTTAGTATGAGTTTTGTCCACCCGTTTAAGTATAAATATTTGAACTACACCGACAATGGTCGGTTGAACAACATTTAATCGTATCTAAATACGATTGATACTAAGATATAAGACTCATTGTATATGCAATTCTCAGACGACCTGACTCACAAGCCGCATACTAAGTGGGTGATGTGTGAATATTGTCCACTGTAAGTGCATTGTATGGAGTTATGAGACGGTCGTGACATGATCGTTTGGAACTTGTAAAATTAATTTTATTTGAAACTAGCTGCCGCCCACAGCTTCGCTTGCATTGTAGTAAGGTTAAAGTAGTCTAATTGTTATTCCAATTCACGAACTACGAACTTCTCTGCTGGACTGGAAGTAATAAAAAAGCATAGAATGCGTTCAGCTGTCGTAAAAGTCGACTAAGGGATGGTATCCTCTCCAACATGATGGACCACTTATGTGGGCGATGGGCTGATCACCTGTCATCATGGTTCACCACATCCATCTTAGGACCAAATCAGAAGTGGCTGCAAGTTTTCTTATGTTTATTTGTGGCTCTGCCCATCCCATTAGGGATAGGTACATAGGTACATAGGTACATCCATAGATATTATCACACACTGGTGTGATAATATCTATGGATGTAACTATGTAGGAACTACGTCATATTCTCACAAACGTTCGGATATATTAGTAAAGCGATTATTATGGCCTAAATAATACAATTCAATTGATTTTAACAATCTGATTATTTATAAACAAAATACCTTAATTGTTTTCCCAAGAGTGCAACGCACGGTCTGGTACTCGTAGTGATTACTAGTAATTGAAATCCATTTTATATTGATGTTGATTGGATAATACTGTAATAGCTATGTTGCTGACCTACCGCACTATATTCCATCTGTATCGATAAACGTCGTACTTTACTGAAAAGTCTTATAAATGTTTATCAGTTTAACCCACATAGTGTTTAAAAGAATAAAAAGATACCGTCTACTAAGAACAACGTAAATGAAAAACCTTTAAGTACCTCTTATCTAGATCTAATACATATCGCTATAATGTACCGTACTGTACATGTCGAAGCATAAAACTGTACAGCTATGTTAGTATAGCGATTACTAGACGTGCTTTTTCCATACCATTACCAATTTACCATTTAATGTCCCTTTTAAAATTGAAATTTAATTTAAACACAGAATTTTCTTTTCAAACTCCATCACCCAACCACATACTATGAATTATATGTTCTTTTTCATCTCACAGGACTATCAAAACGCGCGGCCATAGCAGACCAGCAGTTGCAACGCTGGTCGCAACTCATGTCGGTGCAGCGCAGTCTCGGCGCAGCCGTCACCGCCGCATCCGACCGCCTGCGCCAGTTGGACGCCCATCCCAGCACTAGGAGACGAGCGCTGGACACCAGACATGCACTACAGGTAGCTTGACTTTGTAGTCTTCAACAACACTTCTTATAGTCTTCGGAGGACTTCGGGTTTCTCGCTATCCCGTTCCATGACCGTACCTTCAAAGTCCTTGGCACAACTTGACAAACGTGACAAGCTATTTTTTGACAGAACTTCTATTATTTTCGTGCTGGAATGGCGATGACGCGACGGTCTGTTTATGGAAGACGTCAGTAGTTTAAGTTCTGCATTTCTAAACAATCCAGTCAGGATTATGTTCTTCTATTGAAAGAAAATGATTCGATCCTGACCGTAAATATCTTCAACAGGAGCTACAAAGCGAAGTGGCTGGCTTGGAAGACAGCAAAGACGAACTGATAGAACATGCAGAGTACGTCGTCAAACTCCTCAAGCCCAGCTCCAAGGAAGCCGCTGAGGAGACGGAGAAGACCGTGAAAGGACTAGTGGACTCATATGAGAAGTAAGTACTTATTGAATTTTGAGACCGGAAGAATCGACATATCCTGGGTCCTACGGCACCAGAAATGTAACGTCTTTTCAGGTCCCGAAGAGTTTCCAGATGAAAGGTTAGTGGATTTTTCACGTAATAGTTAAGATATTTTACCCGGAACAGTTCCGTGAAGCCTTTAACTGGATTCATTTATTTAGGGTTTCTTTTCTGAAAGTCTCGATGTTATTACAGCTTTTTGTTGACGCTCTACTAACATATTCTTAAAATGTAGACAGATATCAACTTGATTGTTGACGAAGTCTAACGGTATTTTCAATTTTACGGTAGCATTCTACTCATTTATTTACAAAAAGACTGATCGTAGTTTAAGTTGTGATTCTTGATGCAAAGTCCTTATTATATTTACAAAAGTGGCGACCGTTAAAATGGTAAATTATTTATTATCGTGTCGCGTGTTGAATTGAAATGTCGCGAGCTTGCGGCTCACTCATAAAATATTCAATAGAATGTTATGCGATGAAGTCTTAGATATATAAACTCCGATCAAATACTAAAGTATCCAAAAGTGACGTAGAAAACATACATGTTGATGCGTACGTTAAGCATTAATTTAAACTAACTTAAATACGACAAATACATCTGTTTTGTCAATAGACCTGCTAGATTTGTTAAAGTCGCTAGATCAAGTATCCCTTTTTCCATTCATACCGGCCTAAGGCACCTGTATCTCATCATCACACTGGTTTCGTTTTATTTAGAAGCCTTTGCTCCAACCTCCGAACGTTAAACGAATATACGTGCAAGTACAAAACCGATCTCAAGTTTAAAAGACGGCTTGCGTATCCCTTAAAATCTTGAACTACACAAAATACTCGCCCAATTCAGTTCTACATTATTTTTTTTACTAAAAAAAAAAGAAAAATGTAAATTATGTGAGAAGGTAACAAAGCTCTTGCGTACCGTGCTTCTGCCAACGACTCCGGAAGTGGTGACGTGCTTTCTGGCGTTGTCTCAAGTGGTTGACAGCCTGGCGCTATGGCAGAACGAACTGGCGACCTTATTTTTTCTTTTTACAAAGGTTTTGGATTCCTCTAGGCGCTCTTAATATACCTTATAGTCGTAATAGATCCTCCTACTTATACTTACATATAATAAATGCGAAAATTTGTGAGGATGTTTGGATGTTTGTGTCTGAATTACGCCTAAAGGGCTGAAGGGATTTGAATGAAACTTGGGATATACATAATACTGGTCCATAATTTTGAAGAGTATACTATGCTATAGTCGACTTTCACGACGTGCTCGGGGAGAAAAGCAGCTGGATGCATTCTATGCTTTTGCTTTAATCCCAGCTCAGCTGAGAAGTAAAACATGAATTGTCAATTTATTTGGTTCTTTGCCTGCTGTGTTCTTTATTTCGAGACAATATCAAAAGTAATATTTAGGGAGCAATATTCTGATTAAACTCTGACCCTGTGGACAGTAGCCAAAAGTCCGCCTCCAAACCAAATATTTATTTTCCAAGCGTTATCCTCTGTGACTAAGGTTGAATTTCCCGTGATTCCGTCATCGCTAAACCGGCGACCAGCATTCTGGGGCCTCCATTTACTGCGCATTCTTGGCTTGTAATTATACTTCAGTTTCATGTGTGTTCGTTGAGCTTTTGATTGATAGCCGACTGAACAGTTTAGTATTCCGGTTAATGTCAACAAATGTAGGCCAGTTAGTGATCGTTTTACGCCCGAACTAATGCTGTCCAGTCTTCTTTAAATCGTCTGTTGTAGAATTATACATTTACAGTAAATGTTATATTGGACACAAGACCGTAATAAAAAATGGTTAATATTCTCTCACTAGCCTTCGCCCGCGTCTTCGCTCACGTGATATCCGGACAAAAAGTAGGATATATATTCCAGCAAACTAGAAAAATCCATTGGTACACGACCGGATTTGAACCCACGACTTTAGGATCGGAAGGTGGGGTCACCAACACAACTAGACCACCAGTGCTCTCAATAATGACAGTAATAATTCTAACAGAAATAGGTTTTAGTTTGTTGTAAAGTGGATTTGTATTTGAAAGCTTTCACGCTTCACTGCGGTTCTATTGAACATTTAACGGTTACGAACATCGATCGCTCTGAATCATTTGAAAATCGGTCCCATCTGTTGGCCTTTTATTCAATTTGATATAGAATTGAAATTACTCCATCTAACTTGTTTTAATCTGATATACTTACTCGTAACTTTAAGGGTATTTTATACCCGTGTTACTATTTTAACATACAGTCATACACACACAGAATCTCGCCTGTTTCACATAGAGGTAGGCAGAGATCACGAATCTTCATTTGCTACGTATTTATATTTACTAAACAAAAGAAAAAATGGGGGTTTGTGAAAGAATTTAGTACCTCCAATCAAGCTAACTCAAATAATTGAATAAAATTTATATAGCCTTTCAAACTTACTTAGCCTTTGGGGTTAGTTAAATTGTTCACCGTTATTGTTTTGGGGTAAACAACCAATTCCTTGGATCTTTAGACAAACTATATATTGTTTATGTAAAAGTATTTCAACCCAATTCAATACTAATAATATAATAATTTAATATTGAAATTATAAGACAATATATAATACTATGTAGTCGTCGTGACACTAGTTCTTTCGAACCAGTGTGGTGAAAAGATTTTACGTTCACTTCAAAGGCACCTTTCGTGCAATTGACACATGTTTTCGAACTATTTTTGTAGGGTAATAAACAAAACAAATTATCATAAAAAGTTACTACAAAGTCTGACTCTAATTGGCCATTAGTGAATACGTTTTCATTGAAAACTAAACGAACGTGAGAAAACTAGAACAATTAATTGTATAACATTTATTTGTACGAGTATCATACATAACAACGTCTTGGTAATCTATTAAGATAACCTATGAAGCGTTCGTGGCGTAGCTTTCTTAGACGTTCTTGATTGATCGTCGAAGTTAAGCAACATTGTGCGCGGTCACAATTTGAATGGGTGACATATATTTCTGCATATATTTCTTGGTCTTGGTGTTGTGGTACCATGGGTAGGTACTTGTTGTTTCTGATACCCACGGCACTGGGAATCCTAGTGTAGGCTCAGGACTATGTATGTGACTGTTGGCTGTTATTATTATCATTTTATAGTTACGATTCAGAAGGTAAGTAGGTAGGTACTTATGCATTCTTCAAGCGAAATCGTAGAAACCTATGTTTGTTCGTAAGTAAAAGATATTTTTAGATAGACGATGTAAAAACAACAGAAAAATTTGGTTAGTCAAGTACAAACAGCGTGAGGTAGCCAAGATATTATCTCGTTAGTAGTTTTTCTACCAACTATATAAATCTCTTGCGTTATGTACTGACTGACTGACTGATTACTCACAGCTTAAACAATAAGTTCTAGAAGCATGAAACTTGGAGGGTATCGTATCACTCTTATGGTGTAGTGGTGCATAAAAAAAGAAATTCTCATAATTCAACTTCTAGAGGACGCGGTCGGAAGATAGCTTGTGTAAAGGAACGGTCAAATGAGAGTCGAATCCGCACACGAAGGGTGGCATATGACTAGGCATATGGCTTTAACTCGATGTACTTTTTAAATAGATTTGATGATCGATTACGAACGTTAAAAAAATGTTTCTTGTATGATTCCCTATTATTTTATACTAGCTGTGCTCCGCGGTTTCACCCGCGTTTTTCTCACAGGCGGCCAGCAAGCGCGGCTTCCTCGTCTCGCCCGCCGCCGCGCCGCCAGCGTCTCGTCTTGCTTGCATCAAGCGCGCGTGGATTTCCTTAGCAGAGTTATTTTAGAAATGTATTTATTATACTCTTCAAAGATCTTATACTTACAATCATCGACAAATATATTTCAAAAAGATTATTACAGGATTTTATGTTGATAAAAAACTCTATGGCCCATAACTCATTAATAGGTACCAACTCTTAACATCTTACACACGTGATAACTTTTAAACGAAATATCCGATTGAGATGAAACAAAAAGTATTTTACTTCTACATAAATACTCTTGATAACATAATGCTTAATTTCGATAAAGATTTATATTACGATACATATTTAACGTAGTTTTTTATTCTTCAGACGATTTAATAATTATTTTGAACACAAAATCGGTTATTGTGATTAAACCATGATAGCATCTAGCTATCATGGTTTAATCACAATAACCGATATATATCTATATGTTCTCGCAGACTTTTTTGTAGGTCTTAATGGGATCTACAAACCCGTAGTACATCATTTTGTTCTATTGTCAATAGTTTTTGCAGCGCACGCAAAAATAGGTTTTCGATTTTACACCTTGTGTTACAAAATAGCAATTTTATTACGGATCCCTAATTTTGAAAAAAATAAAACATAGCCTATAGCCTTCCTCGATAAATGGACTACCCAGCACTGAAATAATCATTCAAATCGGACCAGTAGTTCCAGAGATTAGCGCGTTCAAACAAACAAACAAACTCTGCAGCTTTATAATATTAGTATAGATTATTTGTTATTATAGCGGCAATAGAAATACACGCTCTGTGAAATTTTCAATCCTCTAGCTATTACGGTTCATGAGACAGCCCGCTGACAGACGGCCGGACAGTGGAGGCTAGTAATAGGGTCCCGTTTGCACCCTTCGGGTACGGAACCCTAAAAAGAACTCAATACGAACAAAATCGCGGGGCTCTCCACTAGTTGCTAATAAAATACTTCTTATTATCGATCAAATACTTAGGTTACCACAATAAATATTATTATTGGACTTGTACACATTTTGTGTCAAGGAGAAAATATTCAATTGATGGTGATCGTCACAGAATTGTGTTAAAATCATAAGAAATCTCTTAGTTAGCCATGATGTAATGGTCGCGCGATTTAATGCCCGGAATTTGTTTCTTTATATTTTTCTGTGACTCTTATTTTACAAATAATAGAGTGCAAAATTGATTAACGAAGATTTGAATCATCAAAGTCATGGTGTGCGTGTCATTGAGAGCGTGACGTCATGACCATTTTTAGGATCATTTTGTGTGCAAATGTTCTCAGGAAGCAACTTGTAGCAAAGAGTATTTTAAGCTATGAACACTTAGTCCTTGAACTATTTTTTATCCAAATTACAGTCGGTTTCAATGTAACTTACAGATGTGCGTAGATTATACGATTCTGAATCATCAGTGACATTCTCTGTACTTTCTGTACAATCTTTGGGAGAACTTAATTAAAATTATATTCTAGCCCCTTTGTAAATCTACCTTAGTCAAGGGTTGACATCACTCAGACATATAAACTCCCTACCATATTCCTTGCTCATATTTTGCCAGTAAAGTAAGTTCGTATGAGCTAGTGGCCAACTCTTGTGACGGAGTTTTTAGGCCGCGTAAAGGCCTCCGTCATGGCTTAACGACTTAAATGACGGGACCGACAATTTAACATGCCCTCCGAAGCACGGAAGCGCTCAGCTCGTAATGCCACTCGTAGTATTTTATGGCTACATAATTTCCGTTAGCCTGAACATCTGTACAGGCAGGTGCGGTTACTGGTTACCACAAATCGGTTATAACTTATCGCTTATCAGGAACCACAGCCTCGCCTCTCCTAAGAAGGAAAACAATGGTCTATGGCGTGAGATTTAATGCCCGTGAAATTTGATAGATGGGTTCCTAAACTTCCGTGTTTTGGCGATATACCTAATTGAATTCCATTTTAACTTCCCGGTACGTCAAAAAAAAAATACGAGCAGCCAACTTAGGTTGTGCTGCAAGGCTCACCCACCCTACTACTGCATAATGCTGAGTGGTGGCCTTTTTTATTACCCTTACTAGCTACCAACCGGTGCTTCGCTCGCGTGGTACCAGGATAAAAAATAGCCTATATGTTAATCCAGCACATGTACTATGTATATTCCAAGTTTCATTCAAATCCGTTCAGCCGTTTAGGCGTGATTGAGGCACAAACATACAAATATCCTCACTAACTTTCGCATTTTATAATATAAGTAAGATTGTAAGTGTCGACTGGTGGTCTAGTCGGTAGTGACCCCGCCTTACGATTCTAAGGTGGTGGGTTCAAATCCGGTCGTGTACTAATGGATTTTTCTATGCGAAAAATTTATGTGCGCTATACTAGTACTCTCAAACGGTGAAGGAAAACATCATGAGGAAACCCGCGGCTTAGTCAGCTCAGCATGTATTTCCTGTGAACGAGGCCGAATAAGCTAAAAGGATGAAATAAGTGCTGGGCAAGCCTACTCCATCTTAATTCGTCCCGGGCACTAAGGCGTTTCGTTAGTGAAGTAAAAAAAGTTGCCTCCTGATGCTGTATAAATCATCTACTATAGATGGTGAAAGGCCTTAAAATTGTATTTATGTTTTGTAAAAAATTTTTTTTTTCTTTCTTTCTCCGCACTAACTCTGACTGTCACCGTACCGGAAAAATATAAAATTACAGGGCTTAGCTTTTATTTTGGAACGTTCCGGAACTTGGAACGGGTGTAAACGGATACCCTTAGACTGAACTCTGTGTAAAGTTCTAGAATAAATTGAATTGGTTTAGAATTTAAGTGTTATGGTTATCTTGATCAATTATTTATTCAAATTAATATCCTAGTATGTCTAGTGAGTTATGTACCTACATACAATGTGGTATTAAATAGCTTGAAATCCTGTCATTGCTGCTGCTGCTGCCATCAAACCCTTGACCCCTTCACTTGCAATTCACCTTGTCGTGGAGGCCATGATGTTCAGGCAAGTTTTATGTCAACATTTGTGATACATTAGTTAACTTCTCTGCTCAACTGGGAGTAAAGAAAAAAACATAGAATGCGTCCAGCTGCCTCTCTCCCCGAGCATGTCGTAAAAGTCGACTAAGGGATAGTATCCTCCAACATGATGAGATACAATAAGCAAGTACTCCCAAGAAAGGTTGATGTCGGGCAGGCGGCCACTCATAAAACATTTTAGCCAAAACTCTTACAGCGTGATCCAAGGGTCATGCTGTGCCGATCCCACATAGAGTGGAATAAGGGCAGGAAGATGATGATGATGATGATGATTTGTGATACATTAGTATGAATGTAGCTTCCGCCAGTTGACCTTCGTGGTACTGCTGCCTCACTCGCCAGTCAAATGTTAACATTACCGTCATAAATTGAGCAATATTTATGTAAGTAAATAAAAATTCTACTACGGAAAACCTATTTTACTATTCTTTCAACGGAAAAACGTTAATGTTTCTATAGGGATGATTTTATCTATGGAACTTGTTTCAATTTCATCCAGTATTAAAAAATGAATTAACAGATCAAAGTTAATTTATCAGGTTTTTCAGTAATCGTTCTTTGCACATCGGACCTAACTCTGTTTTTATCCGAACATGGTGCAATAGACACGAAAAATCTAAAATACTCTCGCATTAATTTGACCCGATGACAAGCTTGGATACATGTAAAGGTGCAAAAAACTTTATAAACATTCCCCTCGCTAACTATTCAAAGGGTAGGAAGGGCCCTTCTGGTAACCATCCGGTTGCCAAGCAATTATTAAGTGTTTTTGATGCACCCTCCTTTGGGCCTTTTAGGGTTTTCCATATTGCATGTAAGTAAGTAAGAGCTTTTTATTTATTTGCTGTATAGTTCTAATGGAAAACGATAAACGGAAGTGCCTATAATGCATTCGAAGCCTACGTAGCATTGGCTGTTGAGTAAGGTCAGTTTATCATTGCCATGGTTAAGGCCTTTGCGATAAACATACTTTATAGAACGGCAGGTGTTAAATTTTCATTAAAAGTAATGTATAATTTCATACCTAAGTTTGAGTTCTAGTCCCCCAGACTCTTGTAGCAATATCAGATCGACAATATTGCTACTTTCTCCGCATATAGGGACTAGAATAGAATCAATCGGAGAGCTGCGCTTACAGCACGGCAACGCCCTATGTCATGCGCAGTGCCAAGGCAAAATGAAATCTCCCCTCTGCGAATTAAGGTTAGTTTCCGTCCAAACAGGGCGCCAGACGATCGGCAGGCACGGGGGAGACATGTAATCGTTATTCAAACTGGCAGACTACCATTTTGGAGTTTACTGCGCATGCGAGCGAACGCAGACGCTAATAGGTCAGGACTTCTCAGTCTGCACTAGAACCCGGCTATAGAGTTATACTGTGAACAATCGCCATTTTCTACGAAGATAAAACTAGGATTGCCCTTAGCGAGCGGTAGAGAATCACGCGAAATGAAAGTGAAGCTCGCGGCTGAGAGCTTCAGGTTGTGCTTCGCGAAACGTGGTCGCTCTCGAGACGTGTCCTCTTCGCGAGCTCCACACGGGCCGACCGGTCCCGAAATAAGTGACGGCGAGAAATAAACCGCTTTCCAAGGGACTGTACCTACCACAGAACGAGACTGGAACGTGCCTACGTGCCTTCGCGATCGAGCGACGGAAAATAAGTTTTATATCTCTGAACGACATTCGGGCCTGAAACATGTGATACAAAGTGAGTGCGCCTACGTGGAGCACCGCGGCGGTGACTCACGCTCCCAATCGTATTTCTGTGAACTAGGAACGCAGTCCGATTTAACACGGGGAATTCTTGAGGTTGTGTGTAGTATTTTTGATCCGGCCGCAACCCAATTACGATCTCTATTTATCTTTACCCTGTATGTGACCGTGCCACGCTGCCTACCGGCCGGCCATGTTTATAACATCGATTATCGCTTCGACATATTGAACATTTAGCGTAGGAAGTCCTTACTCTGTATATACATTTCATACGTATTACCTCGCGGTTTTCTTACGGTCAATCTGTAGTATCGGCGTTTATTATCACACGAGTTCTAACCGGCCGAAGGTCATCCGCTCTCACGTCACCTCATCATAAGGTAAACGCGCGCGTGTGTGCAGAACGTAAACACGAGCCGGCAAATGCACCAAAAAAACTTGTGCGCTATGATGTCACCGTGCAAACATTAGAGCGTGGAATTTAAAATTAGATGCGTCCAGCGAATCTATCGAATCGGTTCATTGAGCGACGAGCGAGCGAGGCGAGTGGAGCGCCGCGCGCGACCGATCACGAACGACGAGGTAGGCCGCGCGCCGCGGCAGGCGGCCGGCGCCGACCTTGCGCCGTCACGGGCGCCGCGTCACGCCGCGCCGGAACGATTATTTTCGTCGACTTTTGGCACTCCGCACCGGTCGTGCGTTCCGACGACGCCACAGACTCGCATCGTCCCGTGCGGTCCGAACGCTTTACTAAATATTTTTCTCTTTTCGCAGATTGCGACAGACTCTTGCGGCGCGGCTCGCGGAGATCGACGAGATCGTATCCGAATTCGACCGAGTATCCGAGAGAATAGAGGAGCTCCGGCAGCTGATAGAGGTCTCCATCGCCAAAGTCAGAACCTTCTACGTGTTCGGGGAGGACGAGGAGGAGAACTTGAAAGCGCTTCAGAAGGAAGTGTCCGACTTGGTCGAGCGAACCAAGTCCTTCACGGAGGAGAGCAGGAAACGTTACGGCGGATCCGCCCCCGCAGACGTAGCTCAGGAGTTGTCCGCATTGGAACTATCCTCCGAGGCGCTGGCTGCCGCGATGGAAGAGAAGGAGCGGGAATGGCAGCGCGCTCGCCACGCTCGGTACGAGTACGCGAGCGACGTGGACGACGTGCAGACCTGGCTGCGCGCCGCGGAGCTCACGGCGCGCGACCGCACCCTGCCCCCGGAGCCCTACAGGGAAAGGATCGTTGCCACGCGTCAGGAGATCCCGAGCGTGGCGGACCGCGTGGAGAGACTGACGCGCAACGCCCGCGCTATCGTGGAAGGAAGCCGGGACGCCAGCGAGAGGCAGTTAGTCCAATCAACTATCACAGCTCTCTCGGAGCAGTTCAGCTCCGTGTGCAGCGAGCTGGAGGCGCGACAGGTCGCCGTCGAGGACGCCTGCGACGCGGTCGCGCGCTTCCTCGCGCTCCTGGAGAAGGTCCTCCTGTGGGTGGAAACGCAACGTGCATTCCTAGCGCGGCCACTCCCATTGGCCGACTTGCAGGAAGTGCAACAGAAACAGACTGAATATGGGGTCCGTATTCCGATTTCAACCGAAGCTTGCACCTTTTCATAAAGCGATAGGTCTTCTAATACGGTTTTTTTTTTCAGAACGCGCTCAAGAGCTGCAAGCAGCAAGCCAAGAATCTAGCGGATATGGCGAAGGAAATTGAGGCGATAGAGAGGGTCACGAGTCCAGGGGACTTGCCCTCCAGATTAGAAGCGGCGGAGAACGCGACTGTAGATGTGGAAAAGAAATTGGCGAAGACGGTCGGTATCGTTCTCCGAAGGAAACCGGGTTGAGCAAAAAGATAAGCATGCTGATGTTATTATTGTTTTTACAGAACGGTCTACTACAAGAGTTGGCAGAAGAATGGGAGAGATGCGAGAAGAAGTTAAAGGATGTGGGCCACTGGCACGAGGCGACGGCGAGGACGCTGGAGGCGCCACAGAACGCCAAGAAGCCCCTGAGGGACCGACTCGCCTTCAGGGAGAAGCTCATCAACGACATCTCAACGCAAAAAACAAAGATCTCTTACGCGGTGGAGAAACTCAACGTTAGTCTTTCGTATCGCTTCGGTGGAGGGTCTCGCTTTTGGTCGTTCTTGTTCTCGCTCCGAAAGATGATGAGGCGAGATCGATTTTGATCTCTCGGATCCTTTAGATTTTTCAGCCTCAGCCGAAACAAACTTCACGGCATGACTTGAAAAGTTATAAATCTCGTCTTGTCATCGATGCCTCTAGGTCACTGCGTTCCGGCGTTCACGGCAGGATCGGTTGCAGGTGCATTTCGACGCATCGGGCGTGGCCGCCGGCAGCGCGTTCCCTGCAGGAGTGGAGAGCAGTGCGCGCGCCCTGCATGCGGCGCTGGACGCGCTCGCCGGCAACACGGCAGCTCAGGCGCGTGCGCTACACGCGGCGCTGCAGCAGGTGGAAGCCTACGTGTGCGAGCTGGCTGCGTTGCAAGAGCGCTACACACGCGCCGAGCAGCAGCTGCGCCACGCCGCGCAACCACACGCCGCGCCGCGCGACCCGGACGCGCAGCAGGCACTCCGCCAGGTAAGCTCTCAGTCCCGTCGACCTCTGCTCTATTTCTCCGGGCGGCGGCACCGCTTGTCACCACACGCGCCGTCCCCCGGCCCGACAGTAGCATCACATGTATTCACCGTTTATCTTTCTGTTCTCCCCTCTCCCCCTCGCTAACTCGTCGACTCGATATCCTCACTAGGAGTGCTCGGAGCGCGTCAACTCGCTCAGGAGCAAGATGGCGGCGCGCCGCGAGCGCGTGAAGCTGCTGCTGCAGCGCGGCGCGCCCGAGCCCGAGCCGCTTCTTGATAATTGATCATAACTTCCGCGATACATTTAAAATGAGCAACCTCTGCGTAAGATGATGATAAAAGAATAAAACGCGAATCAACAGACATCGAGTTTCCTTTCGCGACCCCAGGCAGGCTAGGGACAAGGCTAGGTATCAGACCGTAGGCATCCATCCCATCCCGCGACCCGGTAACCCCTAGTAAACGTTCTTTTGTCCGTACTTGCGTATCAGGAGATCGGCCGGCGAATCGAGGAGCTCACCCGAGCGGTCTACGAGCTCGACCCCTACCAGCCGCCGCCGGCGCGCGCCGAGGCGGCGCTGGCGCTGCAGGCGGCGGCGCACGTGCGTGCCGCGCGCCAGCGCACGCGCGCGCCGCCCCAAGCCGCGCCGCCCGCCGCCGCCTGGCTGCTGGCCGGCACCACCTACGCCGAGATAGTGCGGGGCGGATCCTCGCGCTCCAACACACCCGGCCCCGCCTCGCGCGCTTCCAGCGCCTGCCGCCCCGACCCCGACGAGCCTCTAGATGACGAGAGAGAAAGCCCGCTCGAGTTCCGCCCGAGTCCGGTGGACTACCGATCCAATATAGAGTACCGGGCGAGCCCCGTTGAATTCGGAGTGACCCCCGTGCCAGACGAGTCCGGGCGTGAGACCCCAGTGTGCGAAGTGGCCAGTGAAAGTGTCGGATGCGATCAGTGTGCCGATAGTGTGCTGAGTGTGGACGCTCCCGTCGTGGAGTTTGTGTCGGAGTTGAATGATGTGCCGCGCTCCGTGCCGATTAGCATCGGAGCCGAGGAGATTAGGGTCGAGCGTTGGGAGGAGACGGAGGCGACGCCCGCTCCCGAGCTCGCAGCCCCGGTGCAGCCTCTGGCGGGGGTTTCACCCGCTAGATCTGCGATCCTGTCGGTCCCGGAGCGAGAGGGTCGATCCCGCAGTCCGTCGAGGACACGCTCGGCCGAGCTCTCGTATGCCGAGATCCTCGCGCTGGGTATTCGAAGGCAAGCCCAGATGATGAGCGCTCTGCCTCAGCCGCAGGTTGCTCAGGTGGAGCTCATAAGAGAGATTGTGGTGGAGAGCGAGGAACGAGCTCCACCAGCTCAACGCGCGGAGCGTGAGCCGTCCGAGCCGCGACCAAGAGTGGAATGCACCGCGTGCCCGGAACCAGTTCAGAGGCCGGAACGCCTGGAGAGACCGGAGCGTCCGTTCCGTAGCCGCTCCAGAGATATGCCGAGACAGCGTCGTGGCACAGAAAAGCGCCCGACCAAGGCCCACGATGTGCAAGCCATGAAAAAGAAGAAAACTTCAAAGAAAGTGCTTGAAGTGCAGGACTTTGAAGAGCTTGAACCGGAAGCCATAGTTGAGCCTCCTTCCGCATTCGCGACTACTGCGGTCGAATCAATCGCTTCTGAACGTACTACTACCAAAAGTGTTAAAGAGATTACGAAAAAGCTGCAACACAGTGCCACGGTCGTGGAGACCGTAGTCGAGACCGTTGTAGCTGTGGACACTGACGAAGAAATCGAGCAGAAGAAACAAAAAAAGAAACCTAAATCTAAGAGAGCGAAATCAACCGAAGATGAAATACAGCGAGCTCTTAAAGAAATCGAGGAGATTGATAACAAAAAGAAAAAGAAGGCTAAACCGGACGCAGCGTCGTCGTCGGCTGAAACGCCTGCTAAAGAACCTGTTGAAGTAGTAATAGAAACGCAGTTTCATTCGGCTGCAGAGGATTCACATGATCAAGCTAAATCCAAGAAAAGAAGATCAAGAAAATCTTCTCAGGGTGATTCTAAAGATCCTAAGAGTATAATTGCTGAGTTTAACGTCAAAAACAATGAGTCAGAAAGGATTGTGGCATCCAGTAAGCCAGGTAAAATTAAGAAAAATAAATTTAAGGAAACGAACGTTACGAGTTCGAGTGATTTTATTACTGTAGAATCATCGGTACTGACAGATATATCTCAATACAATATTCCGATAACAACCACTCCGATAAGTAGTCAACTTTACGGTACCGATATCGGATCTTGGGAAAATTATGCTGAGGATAACATTAGTAAAGAAATAGAAGATTTAAAAACTCTTAGTACGGAACCATTGATAACAAAAGAGTCCTCAAAATCTAAAAAGCAGAAGAAACAAAAAGCCTTACCTGTTTCTAATACGGCAGCTGACGTTCAAATTGTGTCCCACGATGTTGCGAGTTCTCAGAATGTGAAGATCACTGAACCGAAGTTACAAATGCCAAGTGACGTAAATAAATCTTGTACCATTAACTCTGCTGTTGTGAACATTGTATCTGAATTTATTTCTAAAGAATCTGAAAATCTTGTGCAAGAGTCTGTAGCATCTCTGAAATTGCAAGAAAACAATGCTGATGCTACTAAGTCCACAACATCTGAAGGAGAAATTTCTACAACAGTAGAAAAAAAGAGCTCGAAAAAGAAATCGAAACCCACGGTATTTAAATCAAGTGATCAAGAAAATGTCACTTCAATAAAATCTGTTTCCGATGCGGTCGAACGAAAGCTTGAGACCAAAGTAGTCAAAGAAGAAGAATCTGTTAAATCGGCTGATCACTTGGACAAACCAGAAATAGTAAATGCTGGTAAAGTAGAACTACCTAAGAAACAACCGAAAAAGAAATCTAAAGCCAAGAAAGGCGATTCATGTGATGAGGGAGATCTCACTTTAGAAAAAACTGTCACGAATATAGTCGAACCTATTACTAGCGCGCACGTAAAAATTAATGAGTCTGAAATATTATTGACTCAACAGAAACCAGAATCGGAAGATATAGTTTCTGACAAAGTGGACGTAGAAAAACCATCGAAAAAGAAATCAAAGTCTAAGAAAGGGAAGTCAACGGATCAAAAAGAGATCAAAAATGAAATATCTGTTTCAGAAACGATGGAAGAACTCTTAGTTCGAAAGGAAAACGCTGTTAAAGAGACAGTATCTGTACAAACACCGGTTAAGTTAGAACATGAAACTGATGATCAAAAACCAGTTGTAGAAAAATCATCTAAAAAGAAAACCAAATCCAAGAAAAGTCAACCTGAAAATAAATCTGTTGAACAGATTTCGATTGAAAAAGAAGATGCCACAGATGATAAAATAACAGCTCCCGCAGACACTCTTGTTGAATCAGCACAAGGTGAAGAACAAAAACCGTCTAAAAATAAATCGAAATCAAAGAAAAGTAAAGTTGATCATAAAGATCTTACCACGGAGAAGTCTCTTGTAGAATCTGAAAAACACTTAATAAAAATTGAAAGTAAATCGATTCCCAAAGAGAGTGATGTTTTAACGCCCGATAAATTGGTTATTAAAATTTCCGATTTAGAAGAACTAAATGAAGGACAAAAACCGTCCAAAAAGAAATCTAAGCCTAAGAAAATTAAATCAAATTTACTAATTGATATTGCATTGGAAAACCCGACTATTGAGACCAAAGATCACCAATCAATTGTAATAGACGACTTATTAAAAGTACCAACTCAAAAAGAAGTTGAACAGTCAGTACTAATTTCTGAGGAGGTTGAACAAAATAAAGACCAAAAATCGACAAAAAAGAAATCAAAATCTAAGAAGAGCAATGCAGGTGATTCAAAAGAAGTTTCGGAAAAAATTGTTGATAAAACCGAATGTCCGGTGTCAGACAATGTGATCACCGCTGAGGAACCAGTTGTGAAAGCAGAAATACCGAAAAAAGAACAAGATGATGATCAAAAGCCTAGTAAAAAGAAATCCAAATCCAAGAAAGCCAAACTAAGTGAACAGAACAATTCATCAGTAGATAAATTGGAAACTGATGAACAGAATTCACCTACCGAAAAATCATTTATTGAAAATATCGTTAGTGAGACTGGAGCATCTGTTACAGAAACAGTGCAATCTGCACATAAAATAGAAGAACACTTTGTTGAGGTGAAGAGCTCTAAGAAAAAGTCAAAATCCAAAAAAGTTAAAATTAATGATGACGATATCGAGAAAGCTTTGAAGGAAATTGAAATTGCGGAAACTCTGAAGAAAGAAAAAGAGCAGAAAGAAAAGACTTCTGAATCAAAGCAGTTTATACCTCAAGCAAAAGAACAAAGCAAATTAAATCTAGATAGTAAAGTAGACTTCATAGAACCTGAAATGACAAAACCTATCGCATACATTGATTGGAACACTTTATTAGCGGAAGAAGAAGGTATTCCAGTAGCAGTTGTAGAACCTCTGATTCAATCCGAGCTCAGTCTGTCAGAAAGAGATAAAAGTAAGCAAGTGGCCACAGAAGTCACTATCCTGCAAGAAAGTTCACAGTCTTTCGAAGACACTAAAATGGAAAGATCGTCTGTTACCTCTGAGGCGGTTACTAATGTTATACAACCAGCTATGGCCTCTGACGTCTCTAAAAAACAAGCTGCAACAGATGAAGATTCTGAAACTCAAGAAGATAACAAGCCTTCTTCATCGATACCTTCCAATGAACAAAACAACAATGAAAAATTCTTTACAAAAGAAGCACCAATCGAAGATTCTTATAACATTGTGCAAGAGATTACTCACTATGAACCAATCATCCAGGATGCTGAAACTCGCACAATATATTTGATAACTCACGAGGAAAAGAAACTTCCTCCTATTCGGACGGTCAAAGTCTTCAGGAGTAAAAGCCATTCTCTTGAAGAACCGCAGACTATCCAGGAAATTATCGAATCAACCGATGAATCCAAAAAAATTGAAAATAACAAAATCACTGATGAAGTGTCTTCCACTAGGTTAGAAAATGTAGTAATCGATTCAACGACAACTACTGCTATTGAGCTAGGTAGTGTTATAGAACAGAAGCAGCCTATCCACGAAGAAAGACCAATAGAAGTAGCTTTAGTTGATAATCGTGTTGATAGTGATGTCGCTATTCTTACCGACTCCGGAGAACCCCACGAGGGACCTGTGAAAGATGGTGCTGATGACGGTGCGGAATATTGTGATGTTGATGATAATGAAGACCATAGTTTTTCTATACCTTATTCGACGCATGATACTGTTACGGAGTTGGTATACTTAGATCAACGCCAAGAGTATGTTGAAGAATTCAAAGAAAGAAATGACGAAGAGTTAATGTCTACTATAAATGTACAAAATCCAGAAAACGAACCTGAAGAAAGTAGTCCCGATACACCAGATGAAAATAAAATTGAAAAAACGGCACTTAAAGAACAGAAACTCTCCGAAGAAGACTTTTCTGACTCTATAGTATTAGAAGAAGCTATATTTGGTTCGGTTCAAGATAGAAATAAAGCTTCTGCAGAAAAAAAACAGAAAAAAGCTACCAATATTCCGTATGAAGAGCTGGTCAATGATGCCAAGACTTCTTCCATTGATATATTGACAGCTGAGCAAGCCGTGCAAATAGAATCATGCCAAGAAATGGTAGAACCAGCATCCGATACACAAGTGACTGAAGCTGTAAAAGACCACTCGCCACTTCTGGAAAATACGCGTATATCGCCCGCTAAAGACGATGTACCTACTTATAGCTATCAAGACATTAATGATGCTGAGACAGTTCTAGCCACTAACTCACAAAAATCGGTAAACACTGCAGCATCACATTCAGACGAAATTTACAAACAAAATATTGATTCCAATGTCAGTGAAAGCAGTGCTCCTAAATCGGTTGATAAAGTTGACTTTTCTAAAACCACAACAAGCATTTCAACATCACTGACTAATTATGAAACCACGTTCCCGCAACAAGATTATGAAAAAATAAATATTTTACTCCAGGAAACACCAAGACAAAGTTACCATGAGATTGCTGATGCTGAAAAACTTTTCGGTACTTTGAAAACTTCTGTTCGGGTGGAGTCTGAAATTATTCTACCTGTAACTGAAACAAAACAAAGCAAAACTTCTCCTTATGCCCAAAATGAAACATCTGATGCTGAAAGTCTTCTAGCTACTTCTGTAGTAGAAAAATTGTTACCAGCTAAACCAGC
The DNA here is from genome assembly GCA_949320045.1 of Scotopteryx bipunctaria. NCBI lineage: Eukaryota > Metazoa > Arthropoda > Insecta > Lepidoptera > Geometridae > Scotopteryx > Scotopteryx bipunctaria. Next base: position 1,059,979 of record OX439450.1, on the reverse strand, counting down.
TGAACGCGTAGAAGGTGAAATTCAGGAAGTTGCTTCTGAAGAAATAGAAAAGGAAAAAGTCCCTGAAATATCTGACATAACTAACATAGTCAGTGAAATACCAGAGTACAGTCGCACTGATAACATTGATTCAGAAAATCTCATAGTCGAACAGCAAAATCCTGAAGAAAAACCACCACAAAATTATCAGGAAATCACAGATGCGGAACATTTATTAGCATCTATAATAACAACAAAATCAAGAGAATCGAGCATTGAAAGTGTAGACGTGAGATCAAGTCAAGTTCTTCATAGTGTAACTGAGTTCATTACTCATGAAATGAACATGGCTAGTCATCAATCGCAGCCAGATCTTATTCATAATAATGAGATACATAGACCACTGACTAACGGCATTCTACGAGAACAGCCCACCATTGACAATATTATTGTGCCTGAAGAACGTCAAATAATTATTCATGAGGTACCACGGTTTATTTATCACGAAATAAATGACGCAGAAGTAAGATATGCTGTCACCCGTGGTTCCTCCGCTCATGCTAATAATAGCAATGATGAGACAATAAAAGAAACTCAAATAAATAAATTGGATTCAGAGAGCCTTTCTATAGATAGTATCATTCCTACACGAGAACAAAACTTACAACCTATTCCCGTTATTGATGACGTAAAATCAATAGAAGTTGCATCAAAAATTGATGACCAGTATGCTATATTTGAACCTCTTCGTCATAGCTATCATGAAATAAAAGACGCTGAGTGTGCACTTGGTGCAATTAATACGTCTAAGATTTCTAAAGAACTAGAGGTAAAAGAAGAAACTGTTGTTGACACACCGAAACTTGAACATAAAGAAAGTCAAATATTTGATAATCTTGTACCTCTGTCGGAAACCCAAAAAAGTGTTATTTACAGTAAAACTATAATCGGACATACAGTCGATCTCATAAGCAGTGAAAGCAATCCACCTAAAGCTGAGGCTATCGCTGCTGAACCTGAAAATGTCAAACAGGACTCTCCTGCTAGTTCTGAGGAAAATCCAACTGTTTTAGACAAATCAAAAATATATTATTCGTTCGAAGTAGATGATCTCACAAACACTCCAGTGGAGGTAGTGTATGGTGATGTCTCGTCTCCGGTAATAACTCCTACCGACAGTTCTAAACGTGATATAAGCATCATCACTAGGGAACCATCAGCACCTAGCTCACCAGATGTTGTCGACTTTGAAATTGTTGACTTTAATGAAATAATTGATTTCGTAGCTACAAGCAATATCAAGAAAAGTGTTGAACATTTAGAAATATCTGAAGTTAGCAAACCTGAACTCACTGTTGAAGAAAACACAGTGAAAATATGCTCATCGGAAAATTCAGAGAACATTGGACCCTCCGAAGAAGTTCCTACAAAGTTGTTAGAAATCGATGACTTCAATGACTCGCTAGTTCCCGTGGTATTTGGTAGCTTAAAGGACGTGGAAGAGTCCATTCGGAAAAGAGCGGTTACTAAAAATATTGAAAACGTAGAAGCCGTAACAAAAGATGAAACTATCAAAATTGAACAACTCGAAGACAATGTGGTCACGGGCACACTTGCGGCTGTCGATACTCCTCAGTCAAAACCAGAATTAGAACCCTCGGAATATATCGTGGCTAAGCCTGACACTATCTCGGCGGAATCAATACAATCTGTAATGACATCTACTCAACAAAGTGAGCTTATTACAACTATAACACAAACTGTTAGTGAAATGCATAAACAAACCCTGGAACCAAGTACGGATAAAAACTTAGATACTAATGACTTTATTGAAGTAATTGCAGAAAAACCAGATCTGACTAACACTGAAACTGATAGTCCTCGTCCAGAAAAGTCTCCCATACACAGTTTGCATGATCTCCTTCCTGAAATAGATTCCATTCCTGAATTCAAACCTTCTATTAGCAACACTGTACTTTTTTCTAATTTATCGGCTGATGCACCTGAATTCACACCTTCCTACATGTACAAGAGTGTCACAACTACTCAAAATGTTCCAACTAGTCTAAACACTGAAGAGTTTATTACAAGTAAAGCACAAGATGTCTCAAAACTCGAAGATGTTTTAGAAATAACAACTGAAACTTCAGAATATGACCCTGATGTTATTTCTTATTCATCTGTTTTGAGAACAATGAAATCGAAGCCTGAAACAACCACAGAATCAACATCGGAGCAAAAGCCTGACGTATCAGTTGCTGCAGAACCAGTAAGGTCAAGTTCGAATGAAAGATTTCAAGAGGAACACGTTGAATCTAAATCTAAACGTAAGAAAAAGAAAAAGAAGGACGATAAAAAAGAGACTTTTGTTAGAAAAATATCAGAATCTTCATTGACTGAAATACCATCTCCTATTTATGAAGCTGAAGTACCAGCTTCCGAGCCAGTCAACGTATGGGCTAAAACAGCTGATGACGGTAAATCGTATGCTAAAATCTTAGCTGAAGGTTTGGATCACAAAGCTATAGAAGTTATCGTACAGCCACAAATTGAGCAACAGACTAAAGAAATTACTCAAGAAAATATTGAAAATCTGAAACCAGTAAACAAACAACCTCAAATAGCTGAAAAAGCAAAAGAAGTTGTAGAACCACTACAACAAATCACTGATGAAGTAGATCGAAGTATTGTAGAAGAAACTTTTGAAACACATGTAGAAAGTTCGATAGGGTCATGGGCCGCAATTGTGGCTGCAAATCGGCCATCACCAGATAGAGCTTTGAAAACAGAGATCGAAAATGTACAAAAGGAATCTTCTTATCTTTCTACTCCAGGAGCACCCGTTATTATGGTTGAAGAGACTGTTTCAGAACATCATAGACCAGAAGTTGAAATCGACACTGAAGGTTTTATAACTGTAGACAGGAGCAGACGTTCAAGATCAAAATCCAGAGATGACCGCTCGAGATCCAGTTCAAACGTAAAACAAAAAAGTGATATTTTCAATAGATTTGAAGCTTTGGACAGTTCTTTGAAACCTGAAAATGTTGAATCTGTTCAAGTTACATCGGGTGATGGAAAGCATCAAGTAAGAAAAAGTAGAAAGTCTCGTTCATCTAAATCAAAGGAAAAAGAAATAATGTCTAAGAGCACAGAAGTTGGTGTTAGTACATCTGATGAAGATCCACAACCACAAGCAAAGAAGGATAAAAAGAAACGATCCTCTAAATCTAAAGATTCTGCAAGCAAGCACAAGGAGGAAAAACCGAAATCGATTGTAGAAGAAGTAAAAGAAACTCAAGCTGACACTAAAGAAGAAATCAAAACTGATCAAGAGCCACCTCTGGAAAAAGTGTTAAAATCAATGAAAGAGACAAAATTCAAAAAAGAATTGAAACCAGTAAAAGAGGCTAAAGCCGAGAAAGATGCAAAGCCAATCAAAGAGGATAATCTGGAGAAAGAAAACAAATCAGAGACAGATGTGAAAGAAGTAGAAACAGTAAAAGAAGGGCAACCTGAGAAAGATATAAAACCAGTCATAGAAGTGAAAATCGGTACAGAGTCTAAATCAGAAAAAGTAGGGAAATCAAAGAAAGAAATTAAGTCAGACAAGGAACCAAAACCAGAACAAGTGACAAAGACAGAAAAAGTAGTTGAACGAGAAAAAGAAACAACATCAGAAGAGGAAGTGAAACAGAAGAAAGGAGCGAAACAGTGTAAAAAGGCAAAACCCGAAAAAGAAGTAAAACTAGAGTTTGATATTGTACCAATAGTAGAAGCTGAAGCTATCAAAATGGAAGAGGTTCTTGATCAGCCTGAACCTGAAAACAAAAAGAGAAAGAAAAATAAAAAGAAAGACAGAAAGTCTGAACCTGGGTCAGCAGCTATTTCAGAAAAATTACCTGTTGAAAAATCATTCACTTCAGATTCTTTATCAGTACAAGATAATGTATCGCAAGTAGAAATCAGTGATCCTATACAAAAGCCAGTCGAAACTTTAACAGATTTAGAACCTGTAGTCGCTGCATCTCCAAAACACATATCATGGATTGACGATAAACAAGATATACCTGAGGTTGAGCTTATTGAGGCAACACCTAACACTGTACAGCCTACTGGAGTTACTATATTAGATCAAAATGTACTAATCGTGGATGTCACCAAGGATGAAACTACTCAGAAGAAACCTCAAACAAGCTCACCATTGCAACAACCTTTCGACAGTCAGATTTCTACACCTGAATCGATCCATACTCCGATCAAAGATAGATTCTACTCTGAAGCACAGTTCTGGAAGGTAGACCCTAGCACCTTAGAAGACCTGAGGCACTTGAATGAAACTTTGACCATTGAAGTCAAACCAGCTAGCGAAGGGTCAAAGGAAGAAAATATCGGCAAATCTATTGAAACTAGTTTAGAAGAGGCTAATGTCGAGGTCCTCAAACTGACTCCCAGTGGCATTTTAGTCCCATCTGATTACGCTGAGCAAACGGTTGACGCATTTTTATCTGAAGAAATCAAAACCATTGAATCTCAAAACACCCAGACTGAACAAGATAAAATAACTGAAGAGCAATCTCTTGAGCATAAAATGGCTGACTTACAGCGAGAAATCGAAGAGATGCTTTCTCCTGAAAATGATTCCTCTCAAGATGATGAATCTCCTAGAGAGTTGACCGATACCCAGACTTCGATTGACTATCAATATGATGAGTTACTTGACAACATGTCTCCTTCGTTGGCATCTCCGGAGCCGGATGAACTATCACCTCGAGAAGTACACCAGGAGCCATCATCACAGCCGTTAACTGCAAAACTTGACCGAGACGTAGACGATGATGCTGAAGAGAAGCATATAAGCTTCAGCATGATTGATTCAGTGCTAGACGACTCTGAGCCAATATCAATAATCGAAACACACTCTCATGAACATACGGAAGGACCTTATTCGTTTAGTCAAGATGACATCCTCATCACGCCCAGAGAGGCTGATAAAATAAGCACAATAGTGACACAGACAGTAACTACTTTAACTGGAGTAGAGAATACTCAACCGGAATTTAAACCCACGCCTGAAAGTGAACCTACTAACAGTGTATCCATCACAACTAACATTTCCAACCTCCAAGCGGATTCATTTTGGACAGATAAGCATTCTGCGGACGACGCAGAGTTGTTATTGCACAAACACAAATCCAAATTTGAGAACGTTCAAATGCCTATTGAAATCGTAGAGCAACCTAAACCTGTATCCGATGATAGCAAACTTAAAGTTGACGAGGGCATTATTAGCGTTGAGGAAAATATGATAATTGACAACTCATTCTGGCCTGAAAAGCATTTATACCACGACGCGGAATGTCAATACTTTCTTCTCATGGCTATTAGATCCAAAAAGCAGGTCATTGCCAGTTCTAGTATAGAAATTGCCGATCAAAACGATAAGGACAAGGATCCTGGAGGTAGTTCAGGTCATTCTTCCGAAGGGGAGGAAGCGCCGAAGGAGGCGTCCGGCTCCTCTTATGACTCGAGTTACATCTCGATGGACCTGCCGGGCGGCATCTGCAGCTGGCAGGACCACAGCTCGTACCTGAGCGTAGAGCCGCTGGCCGGCTCTAGCCAGGCCGCGCGCGCGCCCCCGCCCTCTAGGGAGGATATACTAACCACCTCGCCCCCCGACCCCTCACCCCCACAGGCGCCGGCGGACAGGGAACCAGCCCCGAGGACACCCAAGGTGATTGACACCGAGTCGTATTGTACAATCTTACACTTTATTATTTCTGTTTGGCATGATATACTTACTAAATTTTTAATTTCACAAATTACAAGGCTATGTATCGTGAGTTGTATAGCAACGTCGAGTTTGCCGTTCGTCTTGTAGTGCCACTTTGGCGAGCACTTGTAACTCTTAGCGGTAATACGCAATTTACGAGTAGATACGCATTTCGATTCGTTAGTTTGTAATGTTTTTATTGTATTAGTGTGCAATCTAGTCATGTCTAGTCAATTTGTTTAACGTTGAGATTTTTCACAATTTAACTTTTCTAGTCTTGTCAATGATCTGATTTTAATAATAAATGTAATGTCTGTATTTACATTGTTTTATTTATAGGGTACAAGTAGTTATTACCCCTTGTTGAACAGGCAATCAATTTGGCCACTACGAGACGATCGACAACAAGTCGCTTTATTCCAAAATTGTATTTCTAGTTTCTAGATAAGCCAATTATAGTTGAAATTACAACTAAATGAAATCAGATGTAGATATGGTGAGCATATTTGCAATCAGCAACAGAAACACGTTGCTCTAAAACCCCCTGCAGTAATTAGTAGTGTATACTTACTGATCAGGTCAGTTTTGATTCTAAATTTTGCATTGTTTTGCAAGACCCCTTCATTAGTTTACAGAATATTTAATATTCTGGTGCTCCCATTGTCTTGTGATTTTTTTTGTGCCCAGATTGAAAATAAATTAGGGTGTTTCGCACCGATGACAAATTCTTTCCGCTTGTCAGTGTATCTGGCACGCTTCACACGCTCTTTCACCGGCCCATTTGACTTAACTAACTGTAACGTATGCACGGGTGACATAGTTTTTGACATAGAATTGGTACTTAAAAAAAACTAAAAAAACTTTATCGATATCCTGAAAACAATTCCCCAAAACTTTGTTGATACTGCTGACAAGCTGTAATATTAAATACCTGTTAAAATATTACATGTGAAAAACAGAAGTGAATTCAAAAATGTATCTAGTCAAATCATATTCAATCAACAATATAGAGATTCAAAAACACTCATTTTTTATAATAAATCGAATGCTCTTACATTTACGCAGGAAGTTAATTTGCCTTTAATTTGTAGTCTTTGCATTATGAGCCAAAATCTGTGTCTCCCAAGCGTGCACGTGTCAAATTCTGAATTTAAAATCTAATAAATTAAACCTTCTGTTTTGATACGCATCGATGTGAAACACTTGATAAATTAGCTTTTTATGTTGTTTTCGATGTTTTTGAAAGCCAGACTCACCGGAATGTGGCCGAATGATTTTAATCTGAATCCGCATGTCATGCCAAAACTGTAAAGTCTGATTGTTGAATTTTATGTTGTACAATGCGTTGCTAACCTGTCCATGCATCTGTAATGATTCCCATGGACTGCTGTTTTACCCGTTTGATTTTATGGTGTGGAAGCAAAAGATTTTCTCAAATGATCCGCCATGTATCGCTTAAATGGCCTCTCAAATATTGGTAGTTTTTAAACACAGCCACTTGCAAGTTCCACATTTGAATAGCGCAAGCAACAAATTCGTATAATCGTGGAATCCTTGAGTTTACATCTGACCATTTGCTCATTCATGTTACGTCAGAGCATCGCATTGTAGTTGATTTACGGTTTGGAACTCATCCAACTCAGAATCAGTAACATCTTCAATAATGATTTAGTTGGCTGCAAATATCGCTTGTACAATCTGTTCCATTATAAATTTTGATTAATTTTAATACAAAATAATGAGAAGATGCCCGCTTACGCGATCAATATATCTGGAAATCTTTTGGCTCCGCATTTCAACTGTACAAAGGAGTGTGTAGCTAATCAATGCGTGTGTTCTCAGGATGAGTTATCTAACGATATTGAAAGTCTGCTGCAAGAGATCAAGGATGTGCAGACCAGGCTCTTGGACCTTCCCGATGAGAGCCTCGACGCTATGGAAACAGGACTGAAGGTGAGTTTCGCTGTAAATAAGCCATGAAAACCCCACTTAGATGTATGTAAAGTGTGTTTTTAATTGAAATATTTTTATGTACAAACTTTTTAAAAGCTTCAGTCTGGGTAATCCACTTGATACATTTCACCAGTCAGATATAAAAAAGATTTTATTAGATAAAATCATAACGCTATTTTTTTAACTATCTACGTTGAATTTATGTCAGTTCGTAATGCTACCAAGCATGAAAGAAAAGAGCAATAACGAATATACTAGGAAGTTTTTCAAAATCTATAATTACCATGAGTATAATACGGGACCTGATGCCAGGAACATGAATACGGAGATCCGTCATACATTATTGATTTATGATCTTAATCCAGAGCAATACACCCTAAAATGGGAGTTTTTTTTATCCGAATCTCCGAATAAAGGTGCTCGCCTTGGCAATGAATAATAGTGGTCTAACAAATGATGATGTCACAGATGTACATAAGTATTACGACATGGGAGTTAATAATACAGTCGCTGTTTGGCATCACATTCTAGGGCACTAGTGCGCGAATCCGAACGGGGGGCACTCGAACGAATACGAGCGAAATTAAAAAATAAAACAATAATTTTGAAAAAAAAATATTTTTTTACTATGCATTTCAAGTGCTTTGTGTAAGTGATTGTAAGCTACAGAGTTTTATAATTATAATCGAGTTAATTTATTCAGTTCGGAAGTGTAGTTCGGTTTTGAACTTGTACTTGTGTTATTTACTAGAAAAGTCATTTACTTACTTGCATTTCGATAGATTATAATTGATGAGTGTTATCTATCTATCTAGTCGTGTCACTAGTTCTTTCGAACCAGTGTAGTGAAAGGATTTAAAGCACGCCTCGAAGGATCCTTTTGTGCACATGACTTAATGTTTTTCGAACTTTCTACGGTTCTATGACATGCCGGTTTCCTAATGTTTTCCTTCACCGTTTGAGAGTACTGATATAGCGCACTTAAACTTTTCGTATAGAAAAATCCGTTGGTGTACGGAAGGTGGGGCCACTTCCACTAGACCACCAGTGCTCTCAACAAGTGTAATTAAATAGTGGCTAATTTTAACGACCCGTAAACAACCCAAACCGTTACATCAATTAAATTTTTTAACATGAAACTCATAAACATATTCAAAATATTCATTTAGGTATATGAACTCTTTTGAAAAGTTTTCTGTAAAACTTTTCAAACATCCGATAAAAACTTTGAAACTATCATTTCCTAAAAGTAGAACAGAATCAAATTCAAATAAAAGTCGCAGAACGGGATCAAATTTAAATAAAAATTCACATTTGATGGAACCTCTTGCGCTAGTTTCACAGCTGAAAACCATTTAACTGAATACCAACTGTTTTTACAACTGTGTCTAAGCCTAAGAATTAACGACATTTTCACAGCAACACGGCATAAGGATAACCTTTTAAATACAGACCCGACTCGTCATAGATAAATTTAGAATTTCCTAAGAACAGTGATGCAATGTTTATTTCTCCGCAATTATGTATGATTGTATGCGTTTGAATGAGATAATGATATCAGGCTTTATGCCACGATATACGTAAAATATGAAAGAAAGAAATAACATATATTTAGCACACACAAAGAAAACAAATTAAAAGCGGAAAAGTACTAAAGATGAGGTACAAAAAACAGAAAGAGAAGACAAGCAAATAGCGACTAAAAAGTACCTACAACTAGTAATCATTTAACCTTAATTATTTAACCCTTCCCGCGAACGAATCGGCGTTGTTGTGTGGCCAAAAAGGTTAAATCTCAGCATGTGCTACTTCCAGGTTAAACTGGAAGTAGCGCTGGTTTTCATATTTAATACTTAGGGTGACTTGGCTATGCGAAAACAACACGCAAAAAAACAACTGAAATTATTTAACACAATACCTACGTACATACATATTCCGCCCGTATATATCACGCCCTTATCCCTAATGGGGTGGCAGAACCACAAGTAAACATAAGAAAACTTGCAGCCACTTCTGATTTAAATTCCCAAGATGGATATGATGAACCACGGTGACAGGTGATCAACCCATCGCCAATTTTTGGAGAGGGTACTATCCCTTAGTCAACTTTTACGATTTGCTCGGGGAGAGAAGCCTCTGGACGCATTCTATGCTTCTTCTTTACTTCCAGTCCAGCAGAGAAATAGTTCAAATAATCTCAGTTATGAGAGAGAGTTACTATAAAAACAGCAAAGTGATAACTACAACAATCAATGTTATAATCATTTAAAAATCTTAAATCGTCGTTAAATTTATACCTGTTCGTAACGCGACCAAGCGTGGGAAAATAAAAAAAGACTTTAATATTAAGGATTTTTTTCCAAAATATACTTCCACGTGCCCATTTCCTTTTTTTCCAGGAGGGTATAGATATTCTGGTGAAGTGCGAAGAAGCGGCGTCGTTGCTGGAGCAGCAAGTGATGGAGTATCGACAGGAGCAGGAGGTACAAGACCTCATGAGAGACCTGGTCGCGATGAGGACCCGGATCTCGCGACTGCTGACCCAGGCGCGACAGGGTATTAGCACCATCCAGGTAAGGAAGGTTCGTTTGTTTCTTATAATTTTGGTTTATAGATATCGCTGTTCTTCATCAACATAAAAAAACTATTTTATGTGCGCTGTACGAGTACTCTAAATTAATAGAACTTAAAAAAGTTTGAAACCTCTGAAGCGCACTTTTATCTTTAATGAACTCATAATCATTCTTACATTATATTCATTTTACGTTAAAACATAGTTCAAGGGCTAATGGTTCAAAAGGAATTTAAATAATCTAAGTAAAATTTTATGTTTCTTGTTGATTGATGAATGTCCAAAAATTATTACTTTTATCGTTGTTTTTTTTTATTTATAGTATTACTTGTACTTACCTAAGTTACAATAACGTTCGATGTCTGGAATTTCAGGATGCGAAGGTGGAATTAGCTCGCCGAGCCACGGAGATCGAGGAGCAGAAAGCAAAGATTCTCAAACTCGACCAGTGGCTCGAGACGATCAACAGCGGCCTCAAGGAGACCGTGCAAACAGATGCACTTGCCGAGGAAGATATTGTTAGGTATATTGAAATCTACGAGAGGTACATCCGAGAGTACGAAGAGTACGAAATTATTCTCAAGTCCATAACTGTGATAAATGAAGATGAATCTAGTCAGTCTTTGAAGGCAAAGTTGGTGGCGATGCACAGAGCATTGGAGGAAACGCGACAACTAGTCATTATAGAGATAGAGAGATTAAGGCAAGTGCTTCTAGTTATGAGGGCCCCTGAGGTCGTGGAGGAAGATATCTCACAAACTGACAGGACTATCGACTCTACGTCGATGCCTGAAGAGGTCGTCAGTCCTAGAACTGAAGTCATCCACAAGGAACCAGAAAGGCTTTCATTGGTTCAAGAAGTATCAGAGAAACAAGACAGTGAAAAAACTGTTCAAGAAAGTATAGTGAAAGTGGCGACTATTGAGACTCAAACTGGAAAGAGTCTGATGTCGGATCCTCCATCTATGGCCGATAAGTCGGTGGTTTGCCAACCGGAAGTGATAGCTACGCACGATGTGTCCATATCCTGTGCACCGCCGCAGGAGGTCGAGGTTCAGACAAGTGACCCACATTCCACAGAGAAGGAAATACTTGAGAGCATTCAGGTCAAACAGACTATATCAGACGGCGGACATGAAACTATCGAGATAGCTAGTCGACCAGTTGTTAGAGACCAGAAAGTCGAAGAGAAGACTTTGCTTGTGGACGCTGACTATAGAGACGATAACATCCATAGGGATTCGCAACTGAACATCACGCACAGCTTCCCTCAATCGTTTGAAACTGTCATGGTCGAACCTGATGAAACCACCACTGAAGTAATCGTCGACGCTGATGGTACCAAGAGAATCATTGTAAAGAAGATTCGGAAAACTCTGGTTACGAGACAAGAAACGATGCAAACTCAACAGCGTACACAACATATCTTATCTAGCGAAAGTATTCCTCAGGAACACTCGTTCTCTCAAATTACGCTGAGAGAAGATAAGGGAGCCTCTTCGACTACGATGGATGACGGTGGTGTCCAAACCACGCGGTATCAAACGTACGGAGGACAAGTGATATCTAGTCTCCCTGGAGGTGAAGTCACGATTCAGGAGTTTACGTCCAGACCTGACATGGTTATACAAATGGAAAAGGGAATGAAGCCTGACGAAATACTTCAGTTGGCTGAAGGTGAATTCCCAAGCCAGGTACAAGCTTCCTCATCAAGTGTAACGGCCGTCGTCCAACAAGTCACCAAAAGAATAGTAAGAACAAGACGACGCGTCATCAGGAGGGTTGTGATTATCGACGGCAAAGAGCACGTCACAGAAGAAGTCATTGACGAACCTGACAATGTTGAAATATCTGAAGAACAAATTCCTAGAGTGTGCATAAATGTAAAAGAACAAAGTGGTGTGCAGTTCGAAGAGATTGATGATTCTATTCATAGGGGCGATCAACCAGAGCTACCACCTGGGTCTAAGAAGGACGACGATAAGGAAACCGACGAGGAAAAGTCGCCTCGAGATGACAAGCCAACACGTGGTGACAAATCGCCTCGTCATGATAAATCACCCCGCCATGACCCGTCACCCCCTGGCAGTGGACAGTCACCACCGCGCGACGACCAAACACCACCACGAGATGACAAGTCACCACACCGTGACAAGTCACCGCCACGTGACGATAGATCCCCGCGTGATGACAGTCCAGATGACAAGAAACCACCTAAAGACGGTGACAGTAAAACCCCAGTAGATAAAGCTACTAAAGAACAAGAATTGAACAGACTGATGGAAGATTTCATGAAAAAAGAAGGTGAACATGGAATGACTCATGTTACAAAATCACAAACCATTATCCGAACGTCGCAAGATAGGGAAACTTCCCCTACTCAAACTGTGACAGTTTCTGAGTCCTATGAAGTTTTACCTTCCAATGACTCGGCCCAAACGGCTCACGAATACTTGGTACAAGAACCACATGAAGGTCAAACAACATTTATGACCCATGGAGTACAGCATTCGACCTTCGAATCATCATCATCTAACGTGTCCACAGTGGTGCAAAAAGTTACAAGAAAAATCACTAGAACTCGGAAGCGTATCATCAAACACATCCAAATAATTGATGGTAAGGAACACATAACAGAAGAGGTTATTGAGGAACCTGACGAAATACAGATTATTGAAGATGAACCGCAAATATCTCACAATGTTCAAACAGAGGGTTTAAAAACTAAGCGCATAAAAATAATCAAACAAGTACAAATCATTGACGGAAAAGAACATATCACGGAACAAATCGTAGAAGAACCCGATGATGAATTCGTCCCTGATTCGACTATTACAGCTGAGATTGATGTGCAAATGAGCCAGCCAGATATAAGAGGTAAAACACCCTTTCAAATCATTAAAAAAGAAACAACTGTTGTACCACAACAACAAGAAATCGTTAAGGAAGAAAATTTACCACAAACAAAGGACACCACTTTACTTGACATAACAAAGAGTATGATCAGCAGTGAAATGGATCACTCCATCGCCACTCATAAGAAACCTACTGAGATCAAACATAGACAAGATGAAATCAAAGAAACACAGAGGAAACCGGACATACCAGAGACGTCTGTTTCCAAACAGGGGACTATTCATATTGTCCGACAAGAAAGAGTCGAAGAACCTGATTTGATTGTTACTTCTACAATCACCAAGGAATCTCAACCGATGGAAACAGTTACTTCTACTTCAGTAACAGAAACGCCCGGTAAAAACGAATTACAAACTGTTGAAACGTCTGCTGTTCAAATTCCTGGAAGCACCACTACCATTCAAGAACTCTTAACCCCTGCTGGAAGTGTAACCATCACTACTACTAAGAAAGTAAAGGGTGGTACGGAAAAATCTACAAGAGAAACAATAACTACTTCTCAAACAACAACTACATCTTCAAGTAAAAAGGTGACAACTGAAGGTCCCGAACAAATAATACACTCGATCCAAGAGGTGGTCCAGACTACTGAACCCCATATAACTGTCTCTTTGAGTCAAGAAAAGCCCAAAGATGAAACAGATGTTACTCAGAGTTTCATTGGAGGTGAAATTGAATACGCGGTATCTTCTTGTCTTCCGGAAGATGTTAAGGATAAATCTAAAATAGAATTGTCCAAAACGGTTGAAAAGAAACCAAGAAAGGAAAAGAAACCAAAGAAAGACAAATCGAAATCAAATGGAGTACCAGAAAAAGAACCTGTGGTAGTTAAAGAGAAGCTGCAAGAGATTTCACAGCCAGTAGAAAATATAAAGTCTCAAGATAATGCTACAACAATCACTACACAGATAACTGAAGAAGTTACATCAGAGATTGTAACAGCGGCAAAAGACTCTGCTCTTGCTGATATCACAAAAAGCTTGATTGAAAGTGAAAGTGACCACACTGGCATTTCAAAAATACCAACGAGTCCCTTAAAGAAACCCGGACAGCCAGAGACAAAACCAGATACTAAAACTCTAGAACGTTCTACTCATGTTTTCAAAGAAAGCATCAAGGAAGTCCAGACACCAGAAGTACCGGCTCAAGTCATCCAAATCGTAGAGGGTGTCGTCAATACACCTGAAGTAGTCGCTCAAGTCGTCAAGGATGTTATTACACCCGAAACCGTTACTCAAGTAACTAAAGAAACTGTGATTCAACCTGTAGTCACTATCACCACCAAAGAAACAACTACGCAGGTTAAAAAACCACAGTTTTCAGAATTGCTTAAAGAATTGCCTCCTAAAGAACTTCTTACAGATGGCTCTGAACCTAAAACCAAGGTACAAATAATAATAACAGAAAAACAGATTCCAGGAGATGATGTCGACAAGTCTGATGTTTTACTTACACAAGATAAACCGGCACCAGAAACAAAGAGCGTTACAGAATCAATAATGGAATTCATTACTCAAGAAAGCAAAGACAGTAGACCTACTGTAATAACTACTACGACTACTACGATTACAGAAAAATCTAGTCAAGTAACTCCTGAAGAACCTGCTGTAGATGACTCTAAACCTATAACAATAGTAGAATTTATAGAAAAGCAGATCCCGGATACGAAACCGGAACCAGAAATAAAAACTATTACAGAATCAACAACTGAAACTATCACCACAAAAGACAAAGACGAAACACCTGTAGTGATCACCAAGACAGAGAAGTCAGAGAAGTCAACTAGCGACATAACTGCTAAAGAACCAAGTACAGTAGACTCTGAACCTAAGAGCAAGGCTGAAATAATAATCACAGAAAAGCAGATTCCATTAGATGACTTTGACAAGTCCGATGTTTTAACACAAAAGAAGCCGGCACCAGAAACTAAGAGCGTTACAGAATCAATAATGGAATTCATTACTGAAGAAAGCAAAGGCGTAATACCTACTACTGTAGTATCTACCACTACTACAGAAAGATCTAGTCAAGTAACTCCGGAAGAACCTGTTGCAGACTCCAAACCTAAAACTAAAACAGAAGTAGAAGTAAAAGAAAAGTATATCAAATTAGATACTGAAAAGAGTGACAAGTCCAATATTTTGACCACAGAACAAAAACCGGTAACAGCAATAAACACCATTATAGAATCAACAACGAAAACTGTCACTACCGAAAGCAAAGACGGTGTGTCTTCTGTGGACCAACAAACCAAACGTACAGATGACTCCAAACCCAGGACGAAAGTAGAAATAATAATTACTGAAAAGAAGATTCCGGATGCTAGAGACAAGTCCGATACTTTGCTTACGCAACAAACATCAAAACCAGAAAGGAGCGTCACTGAATCCATGATGGAGTTCATTACACAAGAAAGCAAAGATATAAGACCTACTACGGTAGTAACTACTACGACTACAGAAAAAACTACTAGTCAAGTAACTCCTAAAAAACCCACTGCAGAAGACACCAAACCTAAAATAAAAGTAGAAGTTACAGAGAAGCAGTTCCATGACACTCACAAGCCCGATATTTTGATCATAGAACAAAAACCGAAAACAGAAATAAAGTCCATTATAGAATCAACAACAAAAACAGTAACCACAAAAAGCAAAGATGAAACGCCTTCAGTAGTAACCACCATAGAACCAAGTACAGGCGACTCTAAACCTAAGAGCGAGGTGGAAATAAAAACAAAAGAAAAACAAATTTCATCATATGATATCGACAAGTCCGATACTTTGCTTACGGAACAAATACCAAATCCAGAAAAGAGTATCACTGAAACTACAATGGAGTTCATTACACAAGAAGGCTTAGATACTAGAACACCTGTAGTGACCACCAAGACTACAGAAAGAACGACTAGTGAAATAGTAACTGTAAAAGGCCCGCTACAGTCATCTATTAGTATTGAACCTATCGAAGTAGATATGATTATTACTGAAACAACCACAAGACAGGTTCCAGAATCCCCAGAATTATCATACGTCAGACAATTCGAACCTCAAGTTCAGGGTTCATCGGATAGTGTCAACCAACTTCTTGCTGCATTTGGTCAACCTGAACAGAAAGAGATGCCAACACAGACTCGGCCAACAGAATTTGTGTCTGAGCCATCCAAGCCAAGTCAGAAATATGATGTCACCTTACTTCTAGACGCTGAACGCAAGGACACTCACATGCGAGGTTTCAAGCCAGAGCCGACGCCTGAACCATCATGTACCAACGATCCAGATAAACCACAACAAACGGTAGATATATCTTTATCTATCACTAAAACTGATGTCACAAAGAAAGTGGAACCCAAAGTAAAACTGGACTACAAAGTCGAAGGTTTCGAAACTAAAGACCCAATCATCGTCAAAAAGGATATTGACGTTCATTTACCAAGTGAACTCAAGATCACGAGAGAAGAGTTTAAAGTACCAGCAACAGATGTTGTTGAAAAGGCATTGCCACCCACTGAAGTTTCTCCTCCAGAGTCGATACCTAAACGAAGTAGAAAGAAAAAGAAGCATAAACAGGGTTCGGAGAGCAGTGAGCCCACCACGACGGAACCGCAAGTTGAAACGGACAAGAGTATCGCAGACACAGAAAGTTCTTCGCTGAGCCATTATGTGGAATTACCGACTTCACCACCCGTAATAGAATCTCCGAAACCAACTGAAGAGATTTTAGAACCAGAACCAGATTCTTTCGTGGAATCTGAATCGATTGCTGCAGAAGAAGGATACGAAGCTGAGATTTCTGTAGCCCCTCCAGCACCAGAGAGAAAGAAGAAACAAAAGAAACGTAAGCAACATGGTGTCAGTGAAGATACAACGTATCCAAAACTCAGTACAACGGAGTCTGAAGAAACACCTGATGGTTCGCCTCACGCGGTGGTGGAACCTATTTGCGTCAAGAGAGAAAAGAAAAGTAAGAAAGACAAGCGTAAGACAAAGCCTACTGAAGAAACTGATGTTACTACAGAGCCTGACCTAGAACTTGAAGTAAAACCTGAGACTCCTAAACAGGGAGAAGTGGGTGAAACTTCACCGAAAGACGAATCATACCGCACTATAAGCGAAGCATCAGATATCGATACTGTAAAGGTTGTGGAAGAATGTGTACAAAGTAGCCCAGAGACAGTTAAATCTGAAGTACATACCACTATAACATACACTGTTCCTGTCATGGAAGAAATTCCTGTACAAGAAGGTTCTGTACAGACTTCTCCAGAACAAGTTGTTGAGGTCGAGCTTCCACCAAGACCAGAGACTTTAGATACTGAGTTACAGACTTCTCCTACTCCTGTTACCGAAGCCATAATCCAAACCACGCCGGTAGAAGACAAAGAAGCAGATACTCAGACAGTAGAAGAAGTGCCTGTTGTAGAGAAGATTGAAATGTCCGATACTGAAATTCAGACAAGTCGTATACCTTCACCAGAAAAAATTGAGCAGATTGAGATCACGACTCAAGTCGTCCCTCAAGATATCAGCACACCTGAAGAAAAGTACTCTCAAACGTCGCCTGTTGAAGAACCAGAGCCTGTCAAGGAAGAAGAACCAGAAAGACCTGCAACTGAAGCTAGAGAAATGCTAACTTCACCGGCACCTATCATAGAAAAAGATGAAAAGAGCACTGGAATGGTCATCGAGACTACTGAAATGGATATTCAAACTGTTCAACAGCAGCAAGTCGATCAGGAAACATCTACAACTCCCGTGAAGGAGAAACAAATGACTGAAATGAGTATCCAAACTCCTGAAGTACCGCTGGTCAGCACGTTCACGCAGTCTGATACCCCGGAACCAGAAGTAGTTGAGATACCATCCCCAAAGATGGAAGTAATCACTGTTGACAGTACCCAGCAAACCTCACCACGGGAAGAGGAAGTGCCGACGCTTGACTTGACTGCCATTGAAACAGCTGATATCACTCAACAGACTACTCCCCACGAACCTGAAGTTATCCCTGTCGTTCAAATAACCAGGTCAGATAGTGTTCAACAAACTACGCCGAAAGAGTATGAAGATACAGCTATCAGTACTGGAATAATTACAAAAGACACCACTATACAGACTACTCCACGTGAGCCTGAAGTTATCACAACTGACGTCACTCAACAAACTACTCCAAGAGAGCCTGAAGTTGTTCCTGTGCTCGGCACCGAGGTCATTATGACTGACGTTGACCAGCAGACCACTCCCAGAGAACCAGAAATCATTCCGGTACCCAGTAGGGCGATATTAACTACGGATGTCACCCTACAGACAACGCCGCGTGAACCTGAAATTCCTGATCTTTCTAGAGTTCTCACTTCTGATGTCACTCTACAGACCACACCGAGAGATCCTCAGGTTCCTACACTCGATTTTGAACAGCTCAAGACAGACACAATCACCATGGATGTCACCCAACAAACTTCACCAAGAACACCTAGAGAACCGACACCAGTGGTGCCACCGCTTGACTTTGGAAGGAGGGAGATTATGACCGTAGATAGCCACCAACAGACGTCACCAAGAGTGTACTCCGAGGATTCTATATCAACATCTACCGATGAACCTTATGAAATTCACTTGCGGGCGCAGATATCCGTCCCGCAATCGACTACAGACTTCCTAGACAGCGAACGTAGCCTCCACGAAAGGCCACAATCTATTGTTAGCGACAAGCAAAAGAGGAAACGAAAAACAAAGAAGAAGACTGACTCCCTAGTACAGACGCCTGAGAGTCTCTCAGATTTGATCAATACGGAACTGTCGATGTCTGAAACACCCACAAGCGACGACTACTCGAGCAAAGATCCATCTTCAATCGACGAGGGCATCTTAGCCAGCCCGTTGTTACCCAAGCAACAAGTCATTGGTCAACATAAACTATCGTACTCGGATGTCGTTCAAAGATCTAAATCAAAGTCACCATCGCCGACCAAGAGTATGATTCCACGACGGTCAGAAAAGGCTAGACTACTTGATGCACTAGAAAAACGAACTCAGTCCGCGATGGAGCCGCAGAAAAGTATGCCTGATGATTCTATGACTATCGGTACAATTGAACCATCAGTAGAAAAATCTTACAATTTGGTCATAACCAAGGGATTGGATGAAGTTCAGAATGCCATTGAAAGCAACGATCCAACGAGAACAGAAAAATGCATCATTATAGTTATTGAAACAATATCCGTTTGGTTGGAGGAAATCCACTACAAGATCCAAAGGGAGACCGTTTCTGGGACAAAAAAATCTGTTCAAGAGACTGAACGGCTGAAATCTCTACAAAATTATGTGAAACATCTGAAGGAAATAATAGAAGTTGTCGAAGTAAATGAAGAGATCATCACTCTAATTGAGACGTTAACGCGTCAAGTGGACGCAGTTAATACTTTGAATAAGCAAAGCTCAGTGAAAGTGAAAGATGCTGAAATGGAATGGGTCAAATTCTTAAATGACACAGACAAACTGGCAGAGTCTGTTGACAGAGTCAAGTCCAGTTTAGATAATGTTATACTATCTGAAATTCCGACACAACAAAAACTTGACAGACTCGATAAAATTGAGTCCGATAATTTGGACAACTTTGAAGCTATTCTTAAAACGTTTAAGACATACCGCATACTTCTGGAAAGTAATCCGAGTAGGGAATGCCCATTCAAGTTGTACACTTGTGAAGAAGATACAAAGCAAGTGGAAAATGCTATGAACGCCGAAAGGGACCGCCTCCTCCAACTGGCTTCATTGGCAGAAGAATACGAGCAAACCCTACAAGACTTTGGTCAAATTACAGACGTAGCAGAGGCTCTTCTAGACGGAAAGATCATCGTAACTGATTTGGATCATTTGCATGAAGAAATTCAGAAGCATAGAAAGTTCTTTGTCAATCTGAGCCACTGCAGAGCCATCCTTGAATCTTTGGAAGATAACTTAGATAACGAAACTAAAAATAAATACGCGTCTCTGCACAATTCTTTGCACGACAGGGCAACTGTAATCATCGATAAGGCCGGGAGTCGCGCTCAACAAATGACCTTAGCTGCTTCGAGGTGGACGCATCTTGTGCAAGGAATGAAACAGGAACAACAATGGCTGATTGTTGCTCAACAAAGGGTTCCAGATCTAACCAACGTGACTTCCATGGATCACGAACAATACATTAATCTTTACCAATCTTTGAGCCAAGATGTTTCACATCACTACGCTAAATTGCTCAGACTTCTGTCCATAACTGAGGGTTTGCAAAATCTGATTGTATGTACGGGATTGGAATCTGAATGCTCAGCTAATCTTGAAACATTGCTGACGCTGCAAGAGGAGATAGAGTCAAGACTGACACGTCTTACGGCCTTTAAAGAGACTTGGTCATCATACGATCACCAAATCGATAGGATTGAAGGATGGATGAAGATTGCAAACAGAGAGCTCGAGTTCATCACTCCTGAAAACATCACTACAACTGGAAACCTAAGACGGTTCTGGGAGTTAAAGGCACAACACGAAGTGCATAACAATATCAGGAACGAGTCGGGAATACAATTCGAAAGAGCTCTGGAAATCTTACCCATTTCAGACGAAATGGTGCAGCGCCAATACTTCTCAAAGGTCGAGGATAGATGGCGTAATCTTGCCACCAGAATCGGAGATATTCACTCTTCCGCTATTCAGAACATTTCGGACCGAGACGTGTCATCTGGCGAGAAGTTCAATATCCTAGAAGAAGAGTTGCGGGAACTTCGCTCTGCTTTGGAGGGTCTAAAGGGAGTCATTAAGAGCGAAGACGAACTGGACCTCTACATCGAAAGACTGCAAGTGATGACTGGCCGCATTGACAGGATACAGAACGAACTGGGAAGATTGAGCTTGCTCCCCACTGCAGAATCCGAACGCGTTGGCGCATTGCTGACTCAGTCAGGGATCATCGACGACCAGATCTCTGAGGAGTTGGAGCGGAGTTTGTTGCTGAAAGAGAAGATAGCTCAAGTCCAAGCCGGGATCATCCGATGTCAGAAAAGCCAGCGAAAGACGCGCCTAACGCTCGAAGAGTGTGAATCAGCTGAACGGCTCGGAAGTGACGTGGTGGAGCGGGCGTCTCAAACATGCGACAGGCTGGTGGAAGACCTGGCTGCTCAGTGGAGAGATATTCTGGAACTGAGACAGGCGTTGCACACGCTGCCGACGAGTCTGCGTGTCGTCGTGTCGCCTACGGGCGTAGAGAGAGACATTTCTGCTTTACAGGTAAGATTTCAACGAGATCATAATACATTTCTCATTCTTTTTCATGGTGTGTTGGAACAAATATTGATTAGTTTTTGATAAACCAGGAACTTTCTGATTCTTTTTTACATTACCGCAGGAAACACACGCAGACCTAGAAGCGGCATGTGGCGACCTCAGCGTGCGCCTCCGCTCCAAGCTGCAGCTATGGAGACGGTTCGAGAGGCAGTTGGAACTGGTCCAGGGGGCAGTCAGGGAAGCTGATTACATGGTGGAACTGCTGACCGTCCAGGGACAGGTGGACTACGATCGCCTGCTGAAGGCTACTGAGAAACTTGAGGTGAATATTTAAGCAGTTCTTATTGAGTTATATGACCTTTTGTTGATTGGAATTAGGTTGAGATGAACTTGGATGACGCGCTGTGTCAATACGGCAATCTTTTTACGCGACTACGGCTAAGCAAAAATTAGGGTTAAGATTTTGACCGGTATGTATGTATGTTCACTGTTCCCTCATACATAACTTCTAAACTACAACTGAAAAATCACGCTCTAAAAAGTATGAAAAAGAAAATAGTACACTCATCTGAAATTGTTATGTAGTCAGAGGATATCCGTCGTCATATGCCACTTTGCTCTTAAGCTTATGATAGCTTACTACTGTTAAATGTTGTTTTGGGGTAGGCAGCATACGACACCAGATGATAATATTTTCTTGTTTCATATCTTTTAGAGCGTGATTTTTCAGCAGACGGGGTTTCGTTTTTTACCCATTATTCTGACTCCGATCTGTATTGCTCCTTGGTTGTATACCATCACATATTGTTCCTTCTCACAGACCCTGAGCGAGTCGCTTTCGCGTCGCAGCGGGGAGTTAGTAGGTGACCTGCGTGACGCGGCCGCGCCTCTGGAGGCCTCCACGGAGCCGGCGGTGGCCGCTGCTCTGAGGAAGGATCTGGATGCGGCCGCAGCCCAGTACGAGCACACCTGCGCCAACCTCACCCAGCTCTGCGACAAGTGGGTCTTAACTTTCATCATCCTCTTCCATTTCGACTTTTGTCGACCTCGATGGCGTGGCGGGCGAGTGCTCGGCTGAGACGCAAGAGGCGAAGATTCGATTCCCGCTACGGGAGAAATGTTTATATGTTCTGCAAATATTTTTTTTGGGTCTAGGTGTTGTAGTATTATAAGTATTCTATCAGCCGACTAGTTCCCATAGTACAAGCTTTGCTTAGTTTGGGGCTAGATGGCGCTGTGTGAAATGTCCACAAATATTTATTTTGGGCTAGGCTCCTAAGCCATCCAACAGATCTGTGACTGTATCATGTAGTTCCAACAATTTTGACCCATATTCCCATACCAACAGGTACCACAATGCCGTGGACCTTTGGAAGCGGTACCGCGACGCCGCCGCTGCTGTGCGCGCCTTCGCGGAGTTCCAGGAGAGCCGACTGCATGCACTCAGGCCGGATGACGCACCCAACACTGCACAGGTTAGTCCACATACATACATATCTATCATCCTTTATGCGAGGTTTAGACGAAGCCTGAAACGCTGGCGCCAGTCCTCAGACAAGCCAGCGCTGGCCTGGCCCGTGTTGTTTAGATGGAGCCAACTTAATTCATTCCTGGATCATTCTTGTGGTTCACTATTCTTGTATTTTTATATTTATACAAGAATAGTGATGGGACTCGCGTTTTAGCAAGGTATCGATGAATATTTAATTATTTGTTACATAACAGATTTTCAAGACATCCCGTGTCAGGTAATAAATATAATAATAGGTACATTTTAAGTGCACAATAAAGTAAATAAGTAAGTTGGTATGGGCTAGTGGCCAACTCTTGTGACGGAGTTTTTAGGCCGCCTCAAGGCCTCCGTCATGGCTTTACGACTTTAAAGCCGGGGCCGACAATTTAAAATGCCCTCCGAAGCATGGAAGCGTTCAGCTCGTAATGCCATAAATGGCATTACGACAATGACAATTTGGATGGGTGACCGTAAATTTACGGTCACCCATCCAAATTGTGACAGCGCACAACATTGCTTAACTTCCACGATCAATCAATAACGTCTAAGCAAAAAAGTAAACATATAAGTAGGTACATGTCTTAACA
This sequence comes from Scotopteryx bipunctaria, assembly GCA_949320045.1. NCBI lineage: Eukaryota > Metazoa > Arthropoda > Insecta > Lepidoptera > Geometridae > Scotopteryx > Scotopteryx bipunctaria. Next base: position 1,036,428 of record OX439450.1, on the reverse strand, counting down.
AATTTTGATTTAATAACTTATTTAATTATTATATGTTTATGTCAAAGGTTATTTATAAAATTTATGTGAACCAAATAACTTGTTACCTGACGTATTCCTTTTTAACTAAATAATTAAATAACACCCAACAGTCACATACATAGTCCTGACCTCACACTAGGATTCCCTGTGTCGTGGGTATCAGAAACTACGAGTACCATGGTACCACAACACCCAGACCCGGAAGAAATATTTACAGAACATGCAAACATTTCTTCCGCAGCGGGAATCGAACCCACACCTCTTGCGTCTCTGCCGAGCAATTGCCCGCCACGCCACCGAGGCCGTCAACTATTCATATGTACCTACTTATACGAGTTTCAGTATATAAACTTTATTACTTATCGGTATTTTTCGGTATTTATTCCTTAAAGATTTCTTTACATAGTATATTCGTGTCACATCAAAAACTCTCAATAACCCCGACAGTGTAATTACATCAAAATGCTGAATACCAAACGAACAATGACTCAGTCAGTTCGCCTGGCCGCGCCTTGCGGTCGATGCTCTTTACTTAATAACTTAGCAAGTTAGCACTTAACTCAGGGGCTTGCTAACTTGAATAAAAAATATAGTTTTTTGCATAACAAATATGAAAATTTACTTAACGGCATTTTGCATTACTGTGTTTTTTGTTTTTTGTTTTTTGCTATTCCGTTTGACGTAGGCATAATCGAAAGATGTCAGGACGGTACCAAAAGGATCTGTGGGCTCTGCCTACCCCTATAAAGAACCGATTTGATTTTATGTATGTCCGTGGCTACATAATACTAGGGACAATATTATTGATAAGTGATAATTTTACACAATATTAGTGTATAGATAAATATAAAATTGGTCTTGGTGACCTATTTCAATCCTATTTCGAGGTAAGTCCACAATATTATTTAAATTAAAACTTACTGTAACCTGGGTAGACATACAAATTATCACGCCCGTATCCCTAATGGGGTGGGCAGAGCCACAAGTAAACATAAGAAAACTTACAGCCACTTCTGATTTAGTCCTAAGATGGATATGGTGAACCTGGGCACCAGATATAGCTACCTATTTTGTGCAATTATCCAATTATTGTCCATTAAAATGGTCTTAAAATCGATACGGTTTGACCAACTTGGTCTACATGTGTAAAACGTTGGTCGTTACTTCCAAATGCGGGTAAACTATGGAAGCATGACTCCAGTCTGATGTCATGCTATAATCGTCGAGTTGTCATTGACATTACCTTGATAAACTGTAGTATAATTATTATTTGAAGCACACCTAAGTACAATTCTGATAGCAAACTGTTCGGTTATATAAACAACTAACTTCTGCTCGTAGTTTCGATTGAGTAATAGGTATCAGAATAAAAAAACTATGTATATACAAAATGTCATCCAAATCTGCTGTGCCGTTACGCCGTGCTCAATCATCCTCATAAACTATTTTTACAAAGTATTAAAAAAATTAACATCTCAATTCAAAGACTGGAATGACATTATAAGCAGGGATAAACGAAACTTAGGATATCCGAAATAGAACACTATCCGTAACCGTAACCGAATCCGATTTAAAGTTTCGATTAATTATGGATAGGGGCGGAGTCTAAATGAGGCATGTTTTTAAGTTTTTAACGCCTAGGCTTCCAATTGGGCACTAGTTATCTACCTAAGTATTTTATGTATTTTCCTGGAGATAGCAAAATACCTACCTAACTTATTGTTTAGTAGATTTTGGTAAGTTTTCAGTAAATTCTTTATTCAGTGATTCCTCACAAATCTAATATCCGTAACCGAAACTACCCGAAAGTAACGGATAATGCGTAATAATTTCATACCCATAATCGTATCTGAAATCACAATTATAATATTATTTCGATATCCGTATCCAGATCCGAAATTTCGTATCCATAACATCCCTGATTATAAGACACTGACAATATACAGAAAAAAAACGCCGATTCAGGTTACAGTTATCAAACTTAGCAACGTCCATCCATTCTATCAATCCATATCACTGTCCATTAGAGAATAAAATTATAGCAATTATTATCATAACAGTCTGGTCGTAAAGTATATTGACCTATGTAATGTATGGTCGACCAAAAATTTGGTTCAATTTCATTTGCACGCCATAAAACAAGTTAAATTTTCCCTTGGAATAATATTCTGACAGTTAGTTACGTATTGTCTTAGCGCGGTTTTGTTTAAACAGGAAGTTTGTCAAAACCAGTAGACCACTTTCTTGGTTCACCGTACCTAAGTTTTACGTACCTATATCATCATCTTCCTGCCCTTATCCCACTCTATCTGGGGTCGGCACAGCATGATGCTTGGATCATGCTGTAAGAGTTTTGGCTAAGGTGTTTTATGACCGGCCGCCTGCCTGACGTCAACCCTCCTTGGGAATACTTAAGTTTTACGTATATGTAATAGAAGATATCGTTGTGTTCGCACGCTTCACGAACCGCGATGTTTGATCAACATTACCAAGAAGAGCATCCGCCTTTTGGGAAAATAACAGGCAGAGTTAGCTACTCAAATGTAGCCATGTTTCTAATTTATTAGTTAGAAGCGCGCGTGCCGTAGCTTTCTTAGACGTTCTTGATTGATCGTTGAAGTTAAGCAACATTGTGTGCGGTCACAATTTGGATGGGTCACCGCAAGTGGCTTTACGAGCTGAGCGCTTCCATGCTTCGAAGCATGTTAAATTGTCGGTCCCGGCTTTTATGTCGTTAAGCCAGGATGGAGGCCTTTAAGCGGCCACAAGAGTTGGCCACTAGCTCATAAGGAACTTACTAGTTTACTAGTTTCTGCCCGCGGCCTCTATTTGTAGGTACTTGGATCAAAAGAAACCTATACATTATATACGAACTATGAATCCCAAGTTTGTTCAAATCCGTGTGTCCGCGAACACACAAACAGGCACAAGCATCTTCAAACTTTCGCATTTATAATATGAGTTAGGTAGGAAAGTTACTCAAAAAGTCCTGTGTACCTTAGTTTTAATAACGGCTTCCGATCATGATTACCTATTAGGTAGGTGTTTTAACAGTGGCGTGATGTAAAATTTAACTACCTACTTTATATAATCAAACCAGGAAAATAATATTAAACTGTACCTACACGTTTACATTTAATATGTCGGGGCTGTACCCAGTAGGTGACCAAATAGTTTTCATTTTGTTTAATCTTATTTTCTTGTGTCTCATCCTTGTACAGTTTTGATTTTAATTGAGTGAAACTGAGAACTAACTAAATAAAGTATTGCGTGTCAGACGCGAATGAATCGACCTGACTGCTATCTTGTTACACTAATTTATATAAAAGCCGTTTCTACAGACCCACCTACTCGTCAACAATGATGTAGGGAAGAAAAGAAACCTGAATTACTCGAAACAAGTAGAACAATACAAAATTTACACAATAGGCTTTCAGTAACCGGTTATTTTTGTTAACCGTACAGTATGTATGAAAATGTTCACGATAAGAAGTGGTTAGTGAAAAAAAAAAACAATTGCAAAAGTCACAATAAAATGGCAATGTAAATGAGCACTGATAACGCGCTGATAACGAACTGTTCAACCAATGACGAGCAGTTGTTACGCGGACGTCCGCCAGCGAGGACGTCTGCCGACGAAAAAAAAACGAACAATCTCGAAATAAAGCTCGAATAAAACGAAAACCATAATCGAAAATGTGATGTTAATATATACATAAAAATTATATCGCTCGAAACTCAAGGCCGCACGACATGTGACAATAGAAATGCAAGAAACTTCTCAGCCGCATGCATAATTTCGGGTGATCATTAGGCGATAATGGAATTGCATACAATGTTGTGACCTTGACGTGGCCGTGATACGATGTACCAAATTTGAAATTTCGTACCGCATTTAGTTCGAATTGAATTCAGCTCGGCCTATCAGTGCAAGCCGACTCGTCAGTCGGACGAACGTGGAATCCACGATTGTAATCATTTTGTTGACAGTCCAGTTTTATAGCCGGCCGATAAACAAATAGTCTAATGGAAATTAATTAATGATGTTGTGAATGCGCTTTGTAAATTTCGGTGTTGTGAGTGAGATGTGGCATTGAATTAGTGATAAGAAATATGTGTCAGTGTTGAGAGATTTGTCTAAGATGTCATTACCAGAGGTGAGATAAATAGCTGATAAATCTATTTTTATTTAGCTGTAGAACGAACATTTTTTATTATAATAAATGTTAAAGGTAGGTGGTAAGTTAGGTATTTCAATTTATATTTAGATGTTTACTTTTCATTCATCTGTACATTGTCCAAAAGTAAAAGATATTGTGGGTAAATTTTGACGTAACCATTTAATTCGAAAAGTTGCTATAATTAACTAAGCAACCAAGAATGAGATCATCTACTGTTTTGCGTTGGATAAGTAAAAGGAGACTTGTGTGCTTAACTACAAAACAACAATAACTTTATACTATACAAAGTTATATTTACACACACACAATATGGATTAAGCTATTTTTTTTTTCAAAATTATATCTTAAAATAATTGGCATTGGCATTATACCATTACATTTCTTGGGTAGGTATTTCTTTCTTTCGATTTGCGTCTACTTTGCCTCAATCCGATGCAAAAAAGATTGATACATCTTCTTCCATGCCTACTTATGACCAACTAACCTACCAATGATGCTCAATCATCCCGATCATCGATCACTCATTGATAGTGGTAAGTAGGTATACAAATTGTCGCTATACAAGGTCACAAATGAACGTAAGATTGTATGTAGGTAGGTATGTGTTATAGGTAAGTAGGTATGTTTTCTTTGAGCACATGGAATGCTCCAACCGTTCTCCAAATAATTTTAGGTATGCGGCCTTATTCTCCAAACTAAATAAGTTTTTTAACAACTTTTCATTCATAGCAATATTCTCCTAACTAGTTTCAAGAATTTTCTGGAATAACTTAAGTACCTACTGGATACTTTTAATTCGGGTACCATGCGAGCGAAGCCGTGTTCGGCAGCTAGTACATCATAATAATTACTCTTATTTCCCATAGGTGTATCACGGATCTCCATATGCTACGACCCCGACATTCTTCCATTCTTCTTTCGCTTCATTTACTCTCATTACATTCTTCATGCATATTTGTCGAATTAGGGCATTCTTGACCTACCTCAATATAAGTAATTATTTTTTAATCTGTATTGTCCCACTTCACTGCTCAGGTAGGCCCCAGAAGACGCCAAACGTCAGTCTAAATCAATTTTAAACTTAAACGAAGCGCTCGTGGCATAGCTTGCTTAGGCGTTCTTGATTGATCGTTAAAGTTAAGCAACGATGTGCGCGGTCACAATTGGGATGGGTGACCGCAAATGGCATTACAAGCTGAACGCTTGCGTGCTTCGGAGGACACGTTAAATTGTCGGTCCCGGCTTTTAAGCCGTTAAACCACGACGGAGGCCTTTAGGTAGTATAGGTACTTTGTCACTTAAGTTGACCACTAGCTCATACGAACATACATACATACATAAATTTTATCAAACTTTAGTTTTACTAGCCGCCGTCCGCGGCTTGGCTCGCGTGGTACCAGGATAAAAAGTAGCATATATATTATTCTAGCACACATACTATGTATATTCCAAGTTTCATTCAAATCCGTTCAGCCGTTGCGGCGTGATTGAAGCAAAAACATCGTCACATCCTCACAAGCTTTCGCATTTATAATATTAGTAGGAAGTATGATTAGTAGGATAGTTTTATCTAACCCGTATCGAGTAACTTTGGCCGAAGTATTTGAAAAGATAAATAGGAATAATGTATAAAGTTCAACAACAGACATTAGCATGTGTCGACAAGGAAAGTTGCGATATTAAAGTTGGCCGAGGTGAAATGTACGAATGTTTGTAATTAGCGGCTCTAGTAGTTGCGAAGCCCAAGGGCACGCTTTCCTTGTGCCACTGTGGGAGCACCTACAAATGGATAGACACGGCTGGGAAAAAAGCAAATTGCACCAACATTACACATGCACGCATACAGACCGTTAGTTTATCCTATTTAACTTCTTTTTGTTTTGTCCTACCTAGTTTTAATTATTAGTTTTGTTTTTGATTTACCTATTATTATTGATTGGTCAACAGTTCTTGCGAATCTACTTTTGTAAGCACTCTAGAATGCCAAGATACAAGCGTGGGTCACTTCCCATATAGCCTTCTTTGCCACTTCCCACTGGAAGTGGCAAAAGCAAAGGAAGAAGACTATACCTAGTGGGTGCGATCTAACTGCGGATGATGCTGATGATGATTTGCCATTATTGGTTTTGTGACGCATATGCGGCCAACACTATAAGTAGGTAACGGTAAAAAATAAAGTAGTTACAGTTTAATTAGTCATTTCATGATGAGTTTAACCATCGGATAAGAAAACAATAACCGGGCATTTAAAATGTAATTTATTTGATAAATTGCTATAGACATTTCATCGGACCAACAAACTCGAGGCAAAGTTTAAAATACTTGGATATTTGCATATAGGAACCGGGCACTAGCTTTATCATCATCCATCCTGCTATCCTGTTACCCGTTTTCCGATATTTAATTATGAACTGGGCACTACAGTAATCGTTATCATCATGACAACAGTTGTAAAAGTTTTTTTCTGGTGAAAACGTCTTAATTGCGGCTCGGGGGTGCGAGCGCCCTTGCGTCGGCCGCCCAGCGCCTACAACTAAACTATTCGGCGACCTTCAACTAACAATCAATAACACACATTATAAACTTACATTTCTACGGTCACAGTGATTTATAGGTTTATGTTGTATGGGTTTGTTGGTGCGTTTTTAATTTTGCAAGACTAACCCCCGAATACTCAAACGCATCTCAGAGTTGAGCACGTCTCAAGTGACGAGTGTTTGACGGATTTTCATCAAAAACTGTCAAAAAACCGGAGACGTGCTCAACTCTGAGTCGCGTTTGAGTATTCGGGGGTAAGCTATGGTATAACCAGTGATAAGCATCCGACGGTTGTCTGGCAAAGATTTCTTTTTACAACATATTCATACTTAATAGAAAATACGAAAGTAACTTTGTCTGCCTGTTACCTGTTCGCTCCTAAACAGCTGAACAGATTTTCTAAAATTTGGCAGCGAGATGGATATAATATTAGGGAAGGACATAGACTACATTTTGTCATGAAAATCTATGCAGACGAAGTCGCAGGCAACAGCTAGTGAGAAGCATGGTACGGAACCCTAAAAATAATTCACAAATATAACAAGAGGAAATTATGATTTGACAGTGAAAATGGAACTCAAGCTAAAACTTCGACTGATCATGCTAGCTGTACTTTTTGCGATTTTGTCCAGTTTCCCCTATTATTGTCACCAGGAAGATACCATTTGCGTGAAATTGTACCTTGTTCCGTATATCCACGACGATGCGTAGCAATTTGATCGCGTCGTTTTCCTACTTTCGCTTCGTTTTACCTTTGAAATATAATTAGTATTCTAATTTTATTACTTAGGTACAATAGATAACACGTTTAAGGTTTACTATCCTCGTAGATATATGATGAACCTTATGAAGAACTAGCTGCCGCCCGCGGCTTCGCTCGCGTGGTACCCAGATAAAAAATAGCCTATATGTTAATCCAGTACATGTACTATGTATATTCTAAGTTTCGATCATATCCGTTCAGCCGTTTAGGCGTGATTGAGGCACAAACATCCAAACATCCAAACTCACAAACTTTCGCATTTATAATATAAGTAAGAGTAAGAAGAGAGCACTGGTGGTCTAGTTGGTAGTGACCCCGCCTTCCGGTCGCGGGTTCAAATCCGGTCGTGTACCAATGGATTTTTCTGTGCGGAAAAAATTATGTGCGCTATACCAGTACTCTCAAACGGTGAAGGAAAACATCGTGAGGAAACCCGCGGCTCAGTCGCAGCTCAGCTCCGCAATTCCGTTAAAACTAGGTATTATGTACAACGGTCTTATGGCACAGTGGATGAAATCAAGCTGATGGCAAGTACCTCATCATCATCATGAGATGAGGCACTTGTGACTTAGGTAACCAATCAGAATCCTCACCTTTGACTTATCGGTAAAAATAAACGTCTGGCTTGCTTCATCCCGCATGCCAAAGAAAATCAATAACAGGTGCAAAACCACTCGGTTATTATGATAACCAACGGATGCATTTACTTATCTACACTCACATTTAGCTTGAGTGTAGGTATATTTGTTGCATCTTATGTGATTTATGTGTTTTGCAGAGCGGCATAAAAGTAACTGACATGACTTAATCTAAATTAAATACCAAATTTGTCATCAAAAACTCGTGACTACTATTTTGACCTAAAATAGGTGGCAATTGCAAAGGATAGGATTTTCATTTTTACTTTAGCTAATACTAGCTTTTGCCCGCGACTTCGTACGCGTGTAGTACCAGCGCGCGCCAAAAACTATTTTGGGTTTTCTACCTTGGGTTACAATATTGCAATTTTCTTACGGATCCCTAATTTTTTTGAAAATATATTATAGCCTATACTGATCCCTGATAATGTAGCTTTCTATTAGTGAAAGAATTTTTGAAATCGGTCCAGTAGTTTCAGAGCCTATTCGATACAAACAAAAAAAAATCTTTCTCTTTCTATTATTAGTATGAAAGATGCCTGTCTATTTTTAACTAGATGAAACCTGACTTTGTTCGCGTTGTACCCTGATAAGTTTGGGTAGGATTATTAAACCTTCCATTTTATGATAAGACTAGCTGTTGCCCGCGGCTTCGTACGCGATGATTCGGCGATGACGAATCAGTCAGGTGAAGCTCTTTTATATGTATAGATTACAGTGACAATGAAGATTAAAATAATTCTGAAACGTGCAGGTGATCGACCGAAAGGTATTAGAAAATAGATGATGAAATCATGACTAGGTCGGAACTGAACCGATTGATTCTGTGAACAATGTTGATTGCTTACGCAACGTTTTCATTATATCGCTAATTCGCGGCGCCTACTTTCAGCTCATCGGTAATAATTAGCACGGTTACTGCCGAAAATATAGTGAAAGCGACTTAGTTCGTTCTTGGTCTTAGGTCCGTGACATAAGTGAAACTTGGAAGAGTGAAAGTGAAAATTACTACCAATGTTTTTACAAAATAATCTAAGTTACTGCGTATTATTAGTAGTGTTGCCCAAATGCAAGAACAAGACGAGACTTAGCCAGTCTTGGTCTTGGTCTTGCGCCAATACACCTGGTCTTGGTCTTGGTCTTGGTCTTGCGCTCCCAGTCTTGGTCTTGGTCTTGGTCTTGCAGCAAGAGTCTTGCAAGTCTTGCAATTACCTATTAGTCTATTACTATTTATTAAAGTTTACTTTAAATCTTAGAAAAACGTATTAGAATTGGAACATTGTGAGCTTGAATTAACATAGCCATAGTAAAGATCAAGCAGATTAATAAATAACTGAAGATTTGATAAGAAATTCGAAGAAGAAATTTTTTTACACGTTTCAAGTATATTTAAAAGTGGCTACAATATTTATTAAACGGGTGATATTTGAACACTTTTTTGCTATTTTTTCTTGTAAAAACTTAAGAAATATAATGACTAAATGTACAATAATAGTACCTAAGTAATTAGTTTAAAACCATATAAGTAATCAATATTATAATATATACTTACTAGAATGAATTAATATGACATCTACTACCTATCCTTACCATTTTATCCTAATCATAATACTACTTGCGTGATCAGTATAATGTATTCATTTTCATTCTAAGCACTCTGAAACTTATTTATTCTTTGGAACACCTGTAGGTACTCTACTAGGAAATTATTTTGCATGAGTATACCTACGCCCTATGGCGGCAATCAAATAGTGTCAAATGTTATGATTTCGGCGTGGCGGCAACGATTGTTTTAGATTTCAAAAGAAGCCGCCGGCGCGTGTATCATAACCATGTACTTCCGAAAAGCGGCAAATTTCTTTGAGAAGTAAGTACAAAACCTTTGATGCCGCATTATCAAAGTGCCGATGGTTAAAACATAACTATGCATGCACTCAGTTTGATTTTAATAGATATTTTTTTATTCGCTATGTTTATGGTATTAGTCGTAATGCGCATAGGTCCAGTTTTTCATATTCTTTGATACAGTTTTTTGCGTCTCATAGAATTCCTAAGCGTACCTACCTATACACCGAACTGTTACACCTAACTACTCAGTGAAATAGCGCTAAGTCCTAGCTGCAAGACGCAAGAGTCTTGCAGGCTATGTCTTGTTCTTGCTCAAGTCTTGCACGGTCAGTCTTGGTCTTGGTCTTGCTAAAAATACGCGGTCTTGTTCTTGGTCTTGGTCTTGCAAAAACGCAAGAACAAGACCAAGACTGCAAGACCAAGACTGAATTTGGGCAACACTAATTATTAGGAGAGCGCTACTGGCGATCTAGTTGGTAGTGACCCCGCCTTCCGATCCTAAGGTCGTGGGTTCAAACCCTGTCGTGTACCAATGGATTTTTCTGTTCGAAGAATTTATGTGCGTTATACGTTTATAGCGTCCAGTTTGTAAAGGTAAAAGTTGCCTCCTGACGCTGTATAAATCATCTACTATAGATGGTAAAAGGCCTTAAATAGGTATTATAATAACAATAATTATATAATAAGATTTTTTGTAATTATCATCATACCTACAGCTTGTCTTTGCCTACAGCTTAGTTTTACCTTCCTTTTGCTTGTGCCATCTAACACGGTCTAGCCTTATCCGTTTAAGCCCCATGAACATGATCTTGATTATATAGTTTGCCATCTCGCTGCCAATAAATAATTCCTAGCAAAACAAAAAGTTTGCCTTTTTATCGGAGGGTAAAGTAAAATATTCGTGCAAAATGTAATTTGACAGAGTAATGTAGCAGCCCGCAAATGTCTGCGGGAGACATTTCAATTAGGGTTAGTGTTTTGGCGCGCCTCTGAACACGTCAGATCGATTGGAGCGTGCGAGCGTGCCTACCTCGGTGCCTACTAATATAGGCGTGGTAATGGTAACAGCTATCAGACAACGTCGCAGATGTACCTATTTTACATACATACATACATAAAATCACGTCTGTTTCCCATAGGGGTAGGCAGAAGTCACGGATCGCCATTTGCTACGATCCTGACATACTTCTTTTGCTTCCTTCACTCTCATTACATTCCTCATGCATGCTCGTCGGTTTAGGGTACTCTTGACCTGGCCCTTTTCCAAAACGTCGCTGATTTGGTCCAGGGACGTGCGCCGAGGTCTTTCCCTTCCAACGGTACCATTCACACTCGCCTCATACACCTGTTTCGTTAATTTTATTTTTACCTATTTTATTCAATTTAAAACAATGACATGTCATGCTGAGGGATGAGTTTTCAACAATACTTTTTAGTAGGTATCACGTTCTTCCTTCCTGGCCCACCGGTTAAATGTTTTCTCTGTACATACATACATACATATTATCACGCCCATATTCCTAATGGGGTAGGCAGAAACACAAGTAAACACAAGAAAACTTGCAGCCACTTCTGATTTAAATTCCTAAGATGAAAATGGTGAATAATGGTGACAGGTGATCAGCCCATTGCCCATATAGGTAGTCCATCATTTTGGAGAGGATACTATCCCTTAGCCGACTTCTACGACATGCCCGGGGAGAGAAGCAGCTGGACGCATTCTATGCTTTTTCTATACTCCCAGTCCAGCGGAGAAGATCTCTGTCAGTCTTCAAAACCGCATTCAGTAGATTTCAAACTTCAAAAGTTTGTATTCATCGAATTCATTTTAGTAATGAATAGCTTTGTTAATTTTCTGGTCAAATTAACGAAACAATTCTAATAATTCTCAATGAGCTCTTAGGTAATGTTATGGCGTGTTCAATTAGATCATTCCATTCAGTTTCATTCAGTTGCGTAACCGACATCCCGGACGGAGGCGGTTAACTTTTGGGTCAAATGTGGCACACCTTGAGCCACAATCAGATTTGGGGCAATTGGGGAGAGTGACTATGATAAGGGTTAATAAACTTAATCCTAGAAAGAGTTTGTGGGAATTCTTTGACCTCAATCATAATAATATAATTAAAAATCAATAACGGCTACACGATTACAATTCAATTTGGATTTTACGTAATACGTGTTAGGGTTCCGTACCCGAAAGGTGCTTACGGGACCCTATTACTAAGCCCGTCTGTCCGTCTGTCAACGACCTGTATCTCATGAACCGTATTAGGAAGAGATTTAAAATATTCACATAGTGTGTGTTTCTATTGCCATTATAACAACAAATAATAAAAATAAAATAAAGGGGACCCACAAGAAACATGTATATGTACGATGGTACGGAACCCTGCTTCGTGTGCGAATTCGACTCGCACTTGACCGGTTTTTTATTCTTGTTTTACTCAAGCTTACTCCGCGGGCGTAAGCTGGTACTCTAAATATACGAGCAAAGTAAATTTTCTGGCAGTATTTTAAACTATAAAATCTCAAAACGCTAACTATAAAATAACTAGCTTTAGGCTAAGCTAAGTATTCAACAGTAGATATCTCAGGATTCAAAAAATACAAGCAGTAATACCAGTGTGGGCGATGCATAAAATTATAATCCTAAGAAATGACGCCATAGCCACTTTTGGGCGTCTGGAATTGGCGGTAGTTTGGTATTCTGGGAGCACAGCACAGATTAAACGATAGCTACTACTGTACGGATGTTGAAATATGTTAGTCGTTCGTGTTTTTATTATGCTGGGCCACATCGGGATTCAGCGGACTTGACGCATAGAGTGACAAGTACAGCCATATGATTTGCCAGAGGATAGGCAAGGTCACAAAACGCGAATATTCGCCGAATCCCGATAATGTGGCCCCAGCATTACAGGACATACTTGATATAGATATAAAGCTGTATAATTTCCATAATTTTATATTAGCACAAACAGCATGCTTCCTTGATTTCAACTTTAAATGGTAGGTAGTTACGTTATCTCGCTATTCATATACTGAGTGAGTTTGTTTGTTTGTCTACAGAACCGATTATGAAAATGTTTTCACTGGTTCACACTAGTTGCAAAAAGGCAATAAAACCGTAGTATTTGCTCCAAAATAAGATTCCTAGGACTTTAAGCGCACTTTTTATAATTGCTTATTCTTATTATTTAAGTTTTTAAAATACATACATGACCCCGTATCCCTAATGGGGTAGGCAGAGCTACAAGTTCATAAGAAAACTTGCAACCACTCCTGATTCAAAGTCCCAAGATGGATATTATGAACCATGGTGACAGGTGATCAGCCCATCTCCCATATAGATGGTTCATCATGTTGGGGAGGATACTATCTCTTAGTCGATTTGAAAGAAAGAAAGAAAGGGAAAGAAGCAGCTGGACGCATTCTTTAATTTAATAATGTTGTGAAACATACTATTCTATTGAGTTGTAAAATATAATTATATCCGTTTATGTGACATTGTGACTAAAACTAGACTTATTATCAGTTATGGATTGATAAAACGATTTCGTAATCAGACCTTGAATCGAACTAACCTAGATTCCCTTTCATGGAAAAATAAATTAAATATGTTTTGTGATGTCTATCTCATGCTACATAATATTTGTTTTGGCTATCTGAATCGTAAGTCAAGGTAATTTTTTACGCTCGTCTAGGAAAATAGTCTAGTTATGTGTTATTTTCCTTCTAAACAGTAAAAGTTATCATTACTAAATAAATATTTGAAACTATATCATCATAATTTGACAACGGGGGCGGGCAAGTGCTCTGAGAAGCAAGAGAAGCGGGTTCGGTTACCGCTGTGGGAGAAATGTTTACACATGTTCTGCATAATATTTATTCCGAGTCCGGGTAATATTGTGTTTACAGTAAAAAGTTATATAAGTATTCTATCAGCGATCTGGTTCCCATTGTACAAGCTTTGTTTAGTTCAGGGCTAGATAGCGCTGTGTGAAATGTCCACTAATTTATTATTATTATAATTAACATCCACAGCCCGTCTTTGCCCACTTCTCGGTGTAGGCCTCTAGAATATTAATTTATAATATAATTAATACCTAACTTAGATTTTCACTATTTGTTTCAATCCCTGCGTCTTTATTATCAGGCTTCGGCGAATATTCGTGTTTTGCGTCCTTTTCTATCATTGACAAATTATATAGCTCATTACGCGACAAGTTAGCTTAGGTAAGTCTATATATAACCTGTGAGAAATCATTTATTACCTGTCTTCGCGATAGATTCACTAAAGCCAAAGTGTAGCCTGAAAGCCATTTCACTTGCCAAAAACAACAGTTTAATTTCATCAGTTACTGGTATTCCTTTGTCATCGATATACGTTTTGGAAACCAAACATAGCAGAGATAATACAGAATTTCTCCCACACGTTGTGTTATACATTTTAGTTTATATATGCTGGTACCGCGCTCCATTTGTGCCGCAAATCACTGCTTTCGAGAATCACGAGAATTTATGTTTTAAAGGTATGAGTAACGTAGTCTTATACGTCCCAAATTACGTATCATCCTTACCTATCTATCTATACTCGAGGATAATATCTTCATATCCCCGAGTAGGCTAAGGTACCTACAAATTTTTATTATTAACATTTATTTCAATATTTTTTAATATTACAAATCTTACTTTTTATTGTGTGTTTATCTATGTACTTAAACAAATTGACGTAGCTGAGAGTTCTATAGTAAGTCACTACGGTTTGATTAAAAAAATGGATTGAATCTCTAAGTAATTTTTAAAAGCAGTTCAAGTTTGTTTTAAGGACTTTTTTTGAACTAGGAGGAAATTGTTGTAATAGTCGACTAAGGGATTGTATCCTCTCCAACATGATGGACCATCTATATGGGCCATGGGCTGATCATCTGTCTCCATGGTTCACCATATCCATCTTGGGACGCTTGGATTAGGAGTTTCTGCAAGTTTCATTATGATTACTTGTGGTTCGGCTCGCCCCGTTAGGGATACGGGCGTGATATTTTGTATGTATGTAGGAAATTGTTTTGACAGAACTATAGATAGGTAATCATTGAAACAGACCTACTTAATACATTATCTCATCTCAATGTCGTGTCTAGTCAACAGTGAACATAGTAATGAGAAAATTATTCATATCTTGCCTCAGAATTAATAGGCGACATCACTCTGCTATTTTGAGAACTTAACTCGCGTTCCTTGTGGAGCCAATGATATGCTGCATCCTGTTTTTATTTCGGTCTTTGAAAAATGTTCCAGGCTAGAGATACTAATGGCGCTTGACCTAATAATATAAAGATTTAATTTGAAGATGCCATCCTAAAATCTTACTAAGAAGCTACGTTTTATCAGTTGACGGTAGACTTAGAGAATGTATCTGACTACCTAATCAATTAACAATGTTTACAAATAATCATAAAATCTGTCTGATATGGGCGGAAATCTAGGTTTGTAAGCCACGAAGGACGTAACCAGAAAGACGCTTGACATGCTTATCTGCGTCAGCACGTAGGTACCTACGTTTTCCTCTCTGTCTAAAAAAATGATGTTGACAACTACCTAACTTATAAATCCGGTATTACTAGTTACTCAAGTCATCTTCCCCTACAGGCATGTCTGGAACAAGAGGCGAGAGTAGCAGAACTCCGCTCGCTGGCCGCCCGGGTGGCCGCGGAGACGGGATCCCGGGCGCTGCAGGCGGACGCAGACGCCCTTGCCAGAAGGCTGCAGCTGGTAGCTGGAGCGGTGCAGGCCCTGGCTGACCTGGGCGAAGCTCGCCAGGTGATCCGGGCCAAAGCACACCTGGCCAAGGAGCAACTATGTGACATGAGACAGGTAAGACCCTCAGAAAATGGACTGGTTTGACTTCTACCTAGTTAGATGTATAAGATCAGCTGGTGTCTGGCGCGGTACAGGCCCTGACAGACCTGGGCGAGGTGTGCCAGGCCTACACACATCTGGCCAAGGAGCAGCTATGTTACATGAGACAGTATGTGAATGGTCATTCGTAAAGTGAATGCTTGGCCTTAAGTTTTAAAGACAATAGGAGGTCGGTCAAATCTCTATGGTAATCCAAGAGTGTCTATACATATCTACCAATACGCTCGTAAATAATTAATATTAGTAAATGTATTTTTAAGTTCTCATACTCTTAAAAGAATGTAAATTCTTTGTGAGAATAAAGTGTCTTAAACCGTACCAATAACAGAATTAAAACGTGCTTATTTTCGGAAATGATTGCGGAAAATAATTACAATTGAAAACTTTCATTCGTGCCCAATTAATACACCAATGTTGCCAAAACAACATCGTTCCTTTTTGTCGTGCGGATTTTTTGTAAATTGTTTGTTGCTTGTTTAGGTACCCCTACCTTAACTTAAGTACCTACCCATCTTTTTCTTATTTTGGAGACATCCACCGTGATCTATTAGGATATAAAAGCCGAGTCAAGAACATCATCAGACGTTTTTACTCGACTGCTCAAAACGAGGGTAATATTCTTACTTTATAAACATGGTCACGCATAGATCCCTATTATAGTCGTGTTCCGGATGTGCGAAGATGTTTTGCCTCGACTGACGATTTCACCGGCTTTCCCGAGGACCTACTGAGCTAGTAAAAATTTTTCTGATTGATTAATAGTAGGTACTAGGTATACTACATACATTTACAGATACTTTAGATTTTCAAAAAGATTTCGTACATCGTGCAAAAAGTCCCATGCTCGACGTAGTTTAAACGAATCAACTCAGTAACCTACCCTACTTACTAGGTTGCATACGATAACTGTTGTATTTATGACAAAAAGGTTTTGAGTTTGAGAATTTATCTGCATCATGTTTTTTTTTGTGGTACGACTGGTACGTCTACTTGTCCAACTCTAGACTAGAAAAATAATAAACTCAGGAATCCGAATTAAACCTTAAAATAAATTATTTTATTTGTTGACTATAAAAGTTGGTCACGTATGCGCTACCGTAATATTTACCCGCGCGTCTTTACGGATAGCTTTAACTTGGGCAGGCGCTGTGAATCCTAAACATTAACGGTATCCAGAGTTATTGATTGACCTCCATCTATGTCGCGTCCTTATAGGGTTAAACGATTTCCTTCACACGATAATTTATTTATTATTGATCACTGAACAAAGTAATGTATCTAGCTATAATGTAGGTATATTAGGTTACTTGCTCGGCAGAGACGCAAGAGGCGCGGGTTCGATTTCCGCTGCGAAATGTTTGCATGTAATATTTCTTCCGGGTCTGGGTGTTGTGATGCCATGGTACTTGTAGTTTCTGACACCCACGACACAGGGAGTCCTAGTGTGGGGTCAGGACTATGTATGTGACTGTTGGGCGTTATTTATTTATTCTACAAAGATTTTCTATGTTATGAGTATTAGGTACTTAATAATATTTTTTGTTTCAGGATCTGACTCCAGTAGATGAAGACGGAGAAATAGTAGAAGACAAACTAATAGCACTTAGAGACAACCTCATAGCCCTCGGCAAGAGCGAAGTGGACATAGCGCCAGCTAAGGCAGAACTACCCGACATCGACAGAGACGTCTCAGACGAGCACTCCATAGTGAGGATCCTGGAGCTATGGCAGGCCATGTTCAGGGATACCTTCCTTCACTACCACAGGTTGTCCACCGCGCTGGTCCGGTCCGGAGACGCGGCGACAGCCTTACGCCTCTGGCACGAATACCTCATAGATCTGCAGTCGTTCCTTTCCGGATCCGTCCCGGCTGATTATGAAAACCTCACGGAGCACAGACGGCTCTGTCGGGTACATAGAAACCTCCTCACATCGCAGAGATCGGTACTCATGAATGAGAACCGAGAGACGTCGAATAGAGAGTTAGTTGATAAGTTTGACACGTTGACCAATCTGCACAATGAGACTCTCGCCAGGATAGTCGAAAGACACGACGAGGTCTGCACAAGAATCGCCTCCTGGGATGACTATAGAGAAGCTCACACGGAACTGCTTCGCTGGCTGAAGGAAATGGAACGGGAGAAAGAGAAGCTCCAACTGAGATACGTCCACATCAAGAGGGTTCACAAAATCCTCACTAAAATACAGAATCTCACTGACAAAGTCCCTGAAGGTAGAAAACAGACTGATAAGTTACTGGTTTACTTGAAGAGAGTACTGGAGTTCACTGAAGAGGCTTACGGAACATCGGTGCGGATGGAGTACGCAGGCATCGTCAAACGAGTTGACAATCTACAGGCCAGTCTGGACACCTGGAGAGACTTCCTCTCAAGGATCCTAGGTCTGATTGGCGAGTACGAAAAGCTATCTGATGACCTTCATAAGCAATATGCCAAAACCCAAGATGAGATCGCAACCTATTCCGACGACGATAGGCTGTCTCGGCCGCAACTCAAAAAGGCTATTGACAAATACACAGAACTGAGAACAAAGATAGATAAGACTGAGACCCAAATTGAAACTCTGAGTGTCATCCAAGAGCAGTTGAAGGAGTGTCTCAGTCCCCAGGACATCAGGCTCGTCAACCAGAGAGTCTGGCAGTTGAGACAACAGCGAGCTGACCTAGAACACCAACTCTCTATAATCATCCACCGACTAAGGGAGAGACTTGAAACATATTCAATGTTTGACACAAGATTGGTTAAATTCACCGAATGGTTGACCGCCGCAGAGGCGCGACTAGAAGCTGCCGATAGCAGAGACGCCCTCGACCCTCAGGACCTCATCAGGAGGATCACAGCGGACGTCCATGCGGAGACAGCCATGAAGGAACGTGAGTTCGAATGGCTTGTTGAAACTGGAGTGTCATTGGTCGAAAGATCGAAGAAAGACGAGAAGTCTTACAGCAAAAATGCTGGCAAGAAGCTAAAAGATGCACAGGAACGCTGGCACAGACTAAAGGAGACCGGAAGAGCTCGAGTTGCTAAAATCGATGAGCTGCTACGCACCATCGCGCAACTCGAAGAGCGACTGACAGAGATCAGGACCAGACTACACGGAGTTGAAAGCAGATTGGCTGCTCCTGTTGTTCTGGAGAGACTAACTACCCAAGCTGTAGACGAGAAGGTGAAAGACCGAGACCACATTCATCGGGAAGTGGAATCAGAGAGTGGTGAAGTTGGAGACGCTCTGAACCTTTGCGAGCTGGTCCTCGGGGACGCAGACGTGGCCCGAGTCAAGCCAGACCTCCGTAACCTTCGCACTGGACGCGATATCGTCGAACGCAAATGGAGATCAGTTTGCGACACCGTGGAACGCAGAAAAACATCTTTGAAAGACGCGCGTCACGCGGCAGAGCTAGCAGCAGATTTACTCCCCAAAGTCGTGAACAAACTCAACGGAATCGAAAAACGAGTGGAGAGGATAGTGAGTAGGAAGCAACGCGGAGAACCTGAAGACGAGAAGGCATCGCGTTCGGTCCTAAAAGACTTGGAAGCTTTGGAAGATGACGCGAGAAGGTTAGACGAGGCTGGGGCTAGATTAGCCAGCGCTCGTGGCGTGGAGCTGAGAGGGGAGGGAGCGGACGTGGCGGCGCGGGTTCGAGGGGTGGCCAGAAAACGTGCCAGGCTGGTGTCCAGGGTGTTGGCAGCCGGTGCTGATGCTCACAGACAGTTCGTAGCTGCTCATGGAACAGCAGTGGTGGCATTAGCAGAGGTGGATGTGAGATTGACGCGCGCGCTTCATCTCTCGCCGGAGCCTCAGGACAAACACGCTACGATACAGGAGTTGATGGTAAGTACCGTAGAGAAGAACCACTTTCATCATTAACATCATTCGCAACCCGATTTCACTCACTGCTGGTTATAGGCCTTTTTTTGGTTATGTCATACTTAACGGTCCGTTGCTAGCCTCATCCGACCACTTGAATACCAATCAAATTGTAAATTGTAAAGGAATAATCTCCATAAATCATACCAAAGCATGGTCTCTTGCTTTTATATGCCATTTTTGGTCGTAAAATCCACAGAATGTAGTTACAAAGTGATTCTTGTGATTTTCCTCCGACCCTCTTATCACCTCCTAGGATATGGAGGAACTACTTTGACCTAATTGTCTCCTCTCATGTAGAAGAATCCTATTTGAACTCTATTCTCCCCCCAGGGTGTGGAACAAGAGCTCCTAGAATGCCAGTCGCTAGTAGAAGAGGCGGATCGTCTGTCCGACGCCGTGTCGTCCGTGACCGGGGTGGCGGACATGGTGGCGGAATACCGCGCATTGTTTGCTGATGTTAGGACGAGGCTAGACTTGGCACGAGCTGAGGTGACCGGAGATGTGGATTCAGCTGTTCAGGTGAGACTTGATACATTAAATGGCTATTTTTCTTTTTTCATTGTAATAATGAGCGTGATTCATACACAAACAAAAAATATTTGCAAGTTCGTCTTTATTATATTAGTGGAATACATCAGTAAATTCCGTTGATCAATTTACTAAATTAAGCTAACTGTCCTCGTTAAATCCATAGAAAGAGACAGTAAAATTGACCATTGACTAAACGTTTCAATATTTCCAGGTGGATACCCTTAAATGGGAAACCGATGCCTCCCTGCAAGTGGACACCTTGACATCCAAAGAGACCTATCACTCCGAGCTGGTCATCGCCGTCAAACAGACCACAGAGGCCCTCGAAGCCCTCCGCAATTCCCTCCTGCAGCAGCCACAAGAAAACGCTGATTCCGAAGAGTTGGCCACCGCGGCCAAGGACATTGCCAAGGCTGGTGCCAAACCAGCTCAGACCCTGGAACTGGCCAAGCATCTGTCAGAACTCCTGCTGACTGAATGTGACGCGACGGAGCACGAAGCGATGCTGAAGGAAGTTGAAACTCTGTCGATGAGATACGAAGATCTCCTGTCGCAAGCTAAGAAGAGGGAGCTGCAGATCAACAACTTGAGGTTGGTGTACGAACAACAGTGTGATCTAGACAAGATTTGCCAATGACTACCCCAGTGAGGTAGATTTGATGGTGATGGAAGTTCATGGAACCGAGGGTTTCCTCTGACTACCCCGATCTATAGTGGCGGAGATCTTAAACGCCAAAGCGCTATAATTTTGACATTGTCAAATTCATTGTCACGACTCAGTCTGTGGCTAAAATCTTGTTTAGATCAGTATTCCATCAGTATATTGACGATGCTTGATCTAAAACCGATTCAAGCGTCTTCAAGCATTTGAGGTTGAGCGCACGAGTTGAAAGCAAAATCACCAAGCATGGGTCAAACTACCTAAAGCATGTTTCAGCATTCTTATCATGATTTAAATGTTTGGAGTGTTGTTAGGTATAATCTATAGTTGCTGATGTTCCGACATGCATGGTATATAGTTTGACCCTTGGAGTGTAAAATTGTATTATTCACACACAAATGCCACCTACACTCACTTTTCAGCACTTTTCAATCCGTGCGCTCAACTTTTATATTAGAACAAAACTGAATCTGAATTTATGTGGATTTTGTACATTTTGAATTTCCAATTCAATCTTAGCATTTTCTTACGACTGGTTTCAAAATTTCTCAAAACCATAATCCTTTTTTTTGTAGTCGAGTAAGTATGGATGTTGGAAGTCGGTTGTAGGAAAATGCTGAACAATTTTTGATGTTGTTTTGTAACTGTCTAATGGTAGCACAAAAGCACTTGGATTATTGGTGAAGGGGCTTCAAAGCTGTTTGAATAGAAAATGAAAATGTTATTTATCATATTTACAATAAAAATACTCAATTTAATTACAAATCAGATTAAAAAACACCAAAGAATAGTTACTGTTAACAGATTATGATATAGTTATCAACATAAGATTCATATTAATTTGCCTTAAATATTGAAATAAATGCCCGTATCCCTAACGGGGTGGACAGAACCACAAGCAATCATAAGAAAACTTGTTTAAAGTTCCAAGTTGGAAAATAATATAATGAACCATGGTGACAGGTGATCAGCCCATCGCTCATATATTTCTTGGGAGGTTAATCGACTTTTACGACATGCTCGGGGAGAAGCAGCTGGACGTATTCTATATTTTTTCCTTACTCCCAGTCCAGCAGACAAATTAAATATAAATAATAACAAATCTTGATTGTAGGCAAGATAATATTTTACACAATACACAAAAATACATTGGATTTAAAACTTCTTTTTAGTAATCTACTTTTAACACCAAAGAGTTTTGATGAACAGATACGCCATATATGAATTTACGTACGTTTTCTAAATTATAAACATTATTTAAGTATTATGGGTGGACAACCCGTGGATTATTGGGGTATAATGCTTAGTAGTAAACGTGGCAGAGTCAGGAGTGAAGCTTCCTAACCTGGCATGCTCTAAACACTGCGTTTTCTGGTCCTATAGGTTGCCACACTCTGCGTCGTACGCGCTAACGTGCGAACAGTAAGTATTGCTTATCTAATTTACCACTTCTATGGTTTATCTGCGTTAATACATTATTGTTGAATAACTTCAAAACAATCTAGTAGAAATCTTGCCACAAATTAAGCAATATCCAAAACAATTGTGAACTCTAACACGTTTTAATAATAGACGCGTCTAATGCCAATATTTTTTATACAATGACAAAAAAAATAGGTATGCCTTTAAACGTCAACTACCTTGCTTTTGTCTTGCAAAAATAGAGCTATAATAAGATTTATTTAGGGTTTCTTGTGGCTTTATTACAAATAATTTATCCACATGTTAATAATTATGGGTAAAATGTTTTGGTAAGATTTTCTATTGGATTTATTGTAATAGACTTTAGTAGGCATTTTTGCCTCTTATTATGCACCATCTGTACTAATCTTTGACAGCGTAGAGAAACCAAGGAGTTTAAAATACGATTACTTAGTAGTTTAGCATTCTTTCTAGTTTTTTTATGCACTTTCTTCTTTATTCAAACTTATTTGCACAGCACGTACACTTCTATGTTTGAGCTTTTTATTGTAATGTTTTTATTTATGTTAATAAGATTTTATATAAGTAAATAACAATTATTTTAATTGATTCTTAAAATTATTTTTAGTTACGCACACAACTCATTTTTTTGTAACTGTATTATTCACCTCTTAATAATAAAATTAGTATCGAAATGAATTGAATAATAGATACAATTTTAATTTAGAAGACCTTAAAAAATCAAATTCATCGGTCTAATTTTTGTTCTCTCCTCTTTCGTGAGTCCGATTTTCAGTAACCCCCCCTCTCTGAATTCGATATTCACTTTCTCCCCCCTTAGTGAGTTCGATTTTCATCATCACTCCCCTTAGTGAGCCTAATTTTATCATCTCTGCCCTTAAATGACTCCAATATTCATCATGTCTCCTCCCTTATAACTCTGAATTTGAAGGGGGAAGATGATGTCTTCCCCTTAGTGAGTCTGATTTGCATCACTACTCTTTGATGAGTATGATTTACATCATCTCTCTCCCCCCTTAGTGAGTCGGGTCGTCTGACGTGCCCGCTGTGCTCGGACCGGAACTGGAAGCAGCTGGACAATGACCTCTGGCGGCTGGAACAGTGGCTGCAGTTTGCGGAGGCCACTGACGCCGCCAGGACCGAACCACCCGAAGACTATGACTCCCTGGAGGACGCCATTCAGGTAATGAAATACAAAAACCAAGCGTGGGCTGTCAAGTTAAAATTGGATTAAGTATTGACAAATTATGGAAATTTTGGAAAAATTTGAAACTTTTAAATGTCCTTAAGCAACCATGTAGAGTTACCTTAATTGGTTATAATACTATTTGTACCTAACTGTAAGTTCCCCAAAAACTCTTAAAATAAAAAATAAATGTTTTACTCCATCGACGAAAATTTAAACAGTTAAATTATTGAATTACTTATATTCGTACCTATCTTTACATTTTGACATTTTAAAATTGTGATTATAACATTACAAATACATGCATTAAATTCTCAATCAAATGGATCTAATATTTGCATGCCAAAGATTTTTGTGGACTTGTGAACATTTCACACAGCGCCATCTAGCCCCAAACTAAGCAAAGCTTGTACTATGGCCACCAGATAGCTAATAGAATACTTATACTTTTTTTGTAAATACATACTTATACTTACATAGATTGGACTTATGTACTTCTTAAAACCATAATTTGAATCACATGTGTTTTTCATTTAACATATGATGATGATACAAAGCACGAACTTGCCGAGGCACACAATATCTGTAGTAGGTACTACTGTACCTTCTAATTCTAATTAATGTTAGGGGAACAAATATCTGCACTGACTGACGTCCCGCGGTGGGGTGTATTGTGCATTATCCCCCTGCTAACCCTCCCCCAGCCAGCCTAACTCCTTGAAGTACCGGAGAAGAACCTTGGGATGTTGGCAGCAGTATTCCAGTATCCTCGATGGTGTTATTGAGGCCGTTGTTGGTGCTATCGAGGTTGATGATGATGGTGCCTGACACTGCTCAATGACCGTCCGCAGTCCCGAGCTTTGTCTTATTTCGTACTGTACCTTTGAACAGCAATGATTAATTTGTCGTGTTATCTCCAGGACCACCGCGAGTTCCTCCTAGACCTGGACTCGCACAAGTCCATAGTGGTGTCTCTGAACGTGGTGGGGAGCCACGTGGCGGCGCACGCGCGCGTCGAGGCGGACGCCGGGCGCGTGCGCGCGCGCCTCGCCGCCGACAACCAGCGCTGGGACGCCGCCTGCGCCAGCGCCGGCGAATGGCAGAAGAAGCTGCAGCATGCGCTTATGCATAACCAGCAGTTCCATGACATCGGTCAGTTGGTCACTTCTTTTGTGAATCTTACTTATATTATAAATGCGAAAGTTTGTGAGTTTGGATGTTAGGATGTTTGTGCCTCAATCACGCCTAAACGGCTGAACGGATTTGAATGAAACTTGGAATATACATAGTACATGTACTGGATTAACATATAGGCTATTTTTTAGGCTGCCGCCCGCGAAGCCGCGGGCGGCAGCTAGTAACATAATAATAATTCATTTATTTCAGATAAGTCCATACAAAAAAAACTAATTAAACGAGCCAATAACAAACACATAAAATAAAAACAATATAATAATCCTTACCCTAACGTACGTTAAACGTAGAAGTTCTGGAAGCCATATGTATGGCATTCCATTTACGTACGATAGGGCAGTCAAACCTGTCCAGTATGGTGACGAGGAGGCTATTGGTGCTGCCTCGTACGCGGCGCATCAAGGAGGCAACGCGTTTCCGCACAATAGCGTGGAAACCATCGACACAGGACTCTGTGCACATTTCTGATGCGCTACAGAAGCGAGGCAGCCCCAGAAGCATCCTCAAGCCATTATTGTACTGGACTATAATATAACATAACTAGCTTTTCGCCCGCGGCTTCGCACGCGTAGTACCAGGATTAAAATGTAGACTATAGCACACTTACTATGTATGTTCCAAGTTTTATTCAAATACGTTCTGCCGTTACGGCGTGATTGAGCTCCGTTGGCACCCTTCGAGTACGGAACCCCAAAAACAATTTTCGTTACTCATCATTATGACTATCTTTTATATTTTGATAAAAGTTTAAAGTACTTTTATAGTAGTACTTGTATTAGTCTAAATAAATTTAAAAAACAATTACTTTATTCTTGCTAAACATCATGTAGGTTCCTTGTATTGAACCTCCTGTATCTTCCAGTCGTGGAGCTAGTGGGCCAGCTGGCGCGAGCCGAGCGCGGCGTGCGCTCCCGCGAGCCACTGCGCCTCAACCGACCTGCGGACGAGCTGCAGAGAGACTTCCTCAAGTTCAGCACACTGCGGGACGAGCTGCGGCGCAGTGAGCCGCGCGTGCTCGCCCTGCATGACGCCGCGCAGCTGCTGAGACAGCCGCACGCGCCCCACCACGCCGTTGACATCTGCCGCAGGTAACTACAGCTGAGCTAACTATTATAGCTGAGCTAACAACTCATATAAAGATATCAGCTGAGCTAACAACTCAGATAACGATATTAGCTGAGCTAACTGTAAGAGTTGAGCTAACAGCTCAGATAACGATATCAGCTGATCTAACTATAAGAGCTGAGCTAACAGCTCAGATAACGATATCAGCTGAGCTAACAAAAGTTGCAACTTTTTATCTTGCTCAATGTCATGCTACGTAAATGTAGTTACATGTTATGTAGATATGCTATAAAAATCCCCACCTTCTGCCACTTTATGTGGATTTTGAAGTCGGCAACATCTTCTCTTCTTCCATTCCCTTCCATCATTCATATTTTTTTTAAACTATCAATTATCATAATGTGAATCTCTTAACAGACTGGGCGAGCTACGCCTAAGACTGCAGTCCCTCCGCAAGTTGTCTGGTGTATACGCCTTGAAGCTAGGCGCGGCATTGGCAAGACACCCTCCCGCCCCGCACTCCGCCCTCGCCGCCGCCGCTGCTGCCGTCGCGCCGCAGGTATATGCACACACACATACAATCACACACATAACACTCAAGAGCCTCAGCCGCACTTCCGTAAAGGGATCTTTAAAACGTAAATGTTCAAGTTCAAATGGTACTATAAATTGATCTAAATCATATGTAATAGTTGTACAAAAGCCAATGATGATGACACAAAGATATTCACATACACGCAATGCAAACACACCCCATTACAAGGACACATACACACACACACACACACACACACACACATACACATTAAGTGCTGCACTAGTTGCGAAAAAATAAGTCCATCTAAAAAATGCGTTATACTCACATTTATACAAACGAAATCTGAACAAGATTGTGCTTATTCAGCAAGATAATTTGCAATATTAATAAGGCATTTCTCAAATTTACACTGTGTTCTTAAATTCAGAAAATTATACTCTAAGTATTTTATTCCGAAGTTATATAAACAGCGTAGGATAATAAGATTCATGCGTCCTGCTATAGTCGGATTTTGTCAAAAATCATACATTTAAATTAAAATCACGAACACAACACAAAATAAGAAAATATGAACATAGATTAGTTTGAGTTGCGAGACCACTGCTTCACCTGACATAGAGCACGTTGGAACAGAGACATCGCGAACCAAGCATCCATTGTAATATATATCCCCAAATCGCTTACTGGTCTGTCTTTCTATAACCCATTAGCTGGGTACTGCCTGACTGAGCGGTCTCGTGAGGCAGCCGCGCGAGGCAAATGCTCTCGAGGACACGCCTCGCCCGCAGTTTGGGCGTTTAATTTGCCT
Source organism: Scotopteryx bipunctaria (assembly GCA_949320045.1). NCBI lineage: Eukaryota > Metazoa > Arthropoda > Insecta > Lepidoptera > Geometridae > Scotopteryx > Scotopteryx bipunctaria. The sequence continues at coordinate 1,009,200 of OX439450.1, read as the reverse complement.
CGCGCGGTAGCCTCGCAGTCTCGCTTGGTTAGTTATTATGCAGCTAATCAAAGAAATAAACAGTATATTGTGACTTCCTTGGTGCAATTTTGATATTGTTTTCCCATTCTCTCTATCAGAGACGAGACGAGAGAGAAAGAGACAACAATATATGTAGACCAAAGTATAACCAGTAAGCGCATTGAATCTCATAGAAAACCATAATTCCATAGAACAGAGTTAACAAACGAGTTAAATATCCTATTTTTAAGCTAGATTTAGAAATTAATTAATAATGTAGGTAACAGAATTTTGTATTTTAACTTGACCAACGGCCAATTGTAAACTTTGTCTACCCCTACTATACTCAGATATTGAAGTAATTTAACAAATGCTAATAAGCTGATATTTATAGCTGTAACTAAAAATCACTAAATAGCATCTTTGATTGGCCAGTTGATCCGCCATTTTGTTTCACACCAACTGTGATTGGCTGAGCTATTTGCTGCTAGACAATGTTTACCCAGCAAATTTTTATCTATAAAGATTTGTGCTTGAAGGTTTTTTCTTGAATACTTAGGTACTACATATCTCAGAGATTTCAAGCACTGGTGGTCTAGTGGTAGCATCCCCGCAATCCGATCCTAAAGGTCGTGATTTCAAATCCGTTCATGCACCAATGGTATTTAAAGTTCGAATTTATGTACCTACTCTCAAACCGAACTGAAAAAGTTCGAAAGTGAAAAAGTACGAAAGGAACCTGAGGCGCACTTTAACCTTTCACCACACTGGTTCGAATGAACTAGTGACACCACTAGATAGATTTCAAACTAGTTTAAGTCCATAAGCTACTAACGTTTACAATTGGTCGTAGTTCCCCTACACTGTAGTCGCTTCGCACAGTATTTTGATGTATTTCTGTCCTCCTGTAGCTGAACGAAGAGGAAGAGGATCAGATAGCCGGCGCCCTCCCGCCGCTCGACGTCAGCGAGTGAGTACCACCCTTAGTGCTTGGTGAAGTAGCTAATCTAACACTCTTCTAGTCTTAACTCTGGTAGATAGAGCAGCATTTTATGTTTTACAATCTTGTCTTTCATTTATTCTAGATTTCATATGTAAATAAAAAAAAACTATCTTAAATCTTTCCATTCTTTGCATGTATTTCTGAGTCAGCCAAATCTTTGTCTATCTTTTACGATTGAAACTATTCCTTTGTGAAAAAAACTAAGAAAAAAATTGCCTCTGTCATTATTTCTTTCTTACACACGGGGGTAAATTGAAGTTTCATTGTCAATCTATATTTTTGGACTAAGATTAAAACCAGCGTTTTAAACGTTCGCCTTCCAGCATGCTCCAAAACTTTTACAACATAAAAAACATTTCTTTTCTTTTTTCTTCACCAGCGCCGGAAAAATTTAATTTAAGTTTTTGAAACTAAACAGGATTGTAATATTGATGTTTCTTGCAGCGTGGTCGCCAATGACGATGAAGAGACCATGTCGAGCCTCCAACGCGGCTTGCGATTCGTGTCGCGGGTCGCGCGAGCCTCGCTCCCGTTCCAGGCTTTGCTCCTTCTACTCCTCGGGGCCGCGGCCTTGGCCCCTCACGCGCATTCCGACTGCCGGACCCCGGGATTGGGCCTGGAACCTATCCTCAGATACCCGGACGGGCCCCCGCCTCTATGATACCGAAACGAACGCCGACCCGACACGTTCATCTTACTGAAATGAGTCCGGAATATCGCGGACTCAACCCCGGATAATTTTAAGCAAACATCTAGATCCCGGAATTATTCGGCTCTGCCAATTTTAGATTCAATCCCAGGACTTAATCCCGGGAAATGTAGAACTCGATCCCGGACTGCCGCTCCGGGGTTGAAATGTGACATTGACATTGCAAACTGACGCTCCAAGTTTGACAGATGTCAAAAACTCTCGCCGATGCATTTGTCTCAAACGCAACGATGGAGAGGTCCACATTCCACGGCGCGCCCGCCATTTTGTATTTGTAAATAAAAATCCATTTTGTATATTTGTTACGTGAAAGGCGGGCCGGCCGGAACAAATTTGATCTATTTATTTTTAATTTATGAAATCTCCTATATACCTACTCTGAAGTATATACGCATCCACGCATCGTTACTTAAATGATTAGATAGTAAGGACTGTTTATAACGACCGTAATAAAGCCTTTGCATTGATTATAAAGAGTTGTTTTATTCAGTAGGTATGTACACTTAGACCTAAAGGTTTCCCTCCACTAGTAGGACTGAGAAGGTCCAGTTAATGAACGGAGACCCTAACAGTATAAACTAAACTAAACACAGGATTCAACTCCGGTCACTTCACATCTTGGTTTACCTGAAATTAAATCAATGTTGAAATGTAATATATACATAATATTATGTCCATAATTATCACGCCCGTACCCCTAATGGGGTGGATAGAGCGGTGATCAGCCCATCGTCCATATAGATGGTCCATCATGTTAGAAAGGATACTATCCCTTAGTCGACTTTTACGGCAAAGAAACAGATGATCAAAATCAAAAGTCTATCAAAAATGAGTAAAAGGCGAACATCCAAAATAAAGCTTATAACCCAGCACTACGATGGATAGAAGGTGTCCCGTCGACCGCTGCGTTTCGTCCTCCGCCGCCTTCGCTGCAGAGAGAGCGCGTACGCACTGGACGCCTGCCTAGCGCACTCGCACTCTGCTCTAGCGCACTCGACTCCGCTCGAAGAGGGCTTCTACAAAGATTAAGTGAATAAATAACACACAGTCACATACATTATTAAAGTAGTAGGTACCACAAATATTGTGCACCTCGACAAACTTCGTGCTTTGTATGAAAAGCGAATTTGTCCGAATATATGTATAAGTAATTATTGTAACATTTCTATATTTACAAATAGTATTTCAGAAGTTTGCCGAGGCGCAGAATATTTGTTGTAGTATATTTCTACTGTATTTCTCTGCTGGACTGGGAGTAAAGAAAAAACATAGAATACGTCCAGCTGCTTCTCTCCCCGAGCATGTCGTAAAAGTCGACTAAGGGATAGTATCCTCTCCAACATGATGGACCACCTATAATGGGCGATGGGCTGATCGCCTGTCACCATGGTTCACCATATCAATCCTGGGACTTTAAATCGGGAGTGGCTACAAGTTTTCTTATGATTACTTGTGGCTCTGCCTACCCCGATAGGGATACGGGCGTGACAGAAGATACTGAAGAAAATAATATCCCAGTCTTTTACGACATGCTCGGGGAGAGAAGCAGCTGGACGCATTCTATGTTCTTCACTCCTAGTCCAGCAGAGAAGTGTGTGAGTGGATGAGGGTAACACTATCCTATGAGCAAGAGACAAATGTAGTTTACCTGCAAGTGTTCAGAGTTCCGCGCGGGAGGCGAGCGGGGGGGGACGCCCCATAGAGCCCCCCGCCCCTCCCCCGCGCAGGCGCCGCTCAGCGCAGCATCGCGCGCACTTGAGCGGAGAAGTTGAGCTAGGACGAGGATCACTGCCTGGAAAATTGTTGCAATGACGACCTTGGTGGCGTGGCGGGCGAGTGCTCGGCTGAGACGCAAGTGGTACGGGTTCGATTCCCGATACGGGAAAAATGTTTGTTTTGCAAATGTTTCTTCCGGGTCTGGGATAAGTATGTATTTACAAAAAAGAATATATTAGTATTCTATCAGCCATCTGGTGTTCATAGTACAAAGCTTTGCTCAGTTTGGGGCTAGATGGCGCTGTGTGAAATGTCCACAAATATTTATTTATTTAAGTATCTATAGTTTGTGCTACGCAAGATCTGTTTGTGGCCTTATGAGCTAAACGACATTTGACAGTTCGTAACTTGTTTGTAACGCGCCTCGACGCGTTTTAGCAATACAAAATCAAATTGACCTATAGAATACGATAAACATTATGATACGACAACACGCTGATTCTACACAGATGTCGTAACGAGCCCGCTTTACTTATTTTTTGTCGACTTGTTGGGCACCCCTGCAATAGAACGACTGGTCGATCGCGATCGACTTGCTGGGCACCCCTGCAATATCTATTGCAGTCGATCTCGACTTGTTGGGCATCCCTGGTATAGAAGACTGACCTCGAGTATGCAGAAGAGTATGTTGAAGATCTGCAGGGCGAGTATGGCGCTGGCGAGGGGCGCGCGGACGGCCTCGACGCAGCCGCGCGCGTGCAGCGACGCGGGGGGCAGGGGGGAACCGCCCTTCCATATGTCGCGACACTCCGACTGGGAACACGGTAACTAAACTTCAGCCAAACTTAACATTTGAATGTTCTGCCATATCCATCATGGTTCGTGTAGGTATAACGGTTAGGTACGTCTGCCATGTTATATCTGTGGGTGTGCAATAAACTCTTGGAAACTCTCTTGGTTCACCAATCACCATATCCATCTTGGGACTTTGAATTAGGAGTGTCTGCCAGTTTTCTTATGTGTCTGCCCACCCTATTAGGGATACGGGCGTGATAATCACTAGCCCTTCCATGACCAGTCTACATCCCGGCATAAAGAAGCAAAGCAGAAGTTTGTCAAAAGTTTTCCTTTAAATTTTATTGTTATATAAAATAATATATTTTTTAATCGAGTTTTTTTTCTCTTATCGTGTTTTCATTATGAGGATCCAAAGAAAAAATTATAAAATTTTCTTTTCTTTTTAAATAAATACAATTCATTGACAAACAAGAGTTCTACGTCGCTTTTGGTGAGCATACTCTGAAGGCCTCCGCGTACTAAGAAGCTATGTTAAATAAAACTTGCCTGCTGCAGAGGGTCGTGGTAGCAGGCGGCGAGGACCCTCGGGGTGCAGCAAGAATATGGAGACACGGGGGGTAACACCTTACCATCAGCGCCCGCTAATCTGAAACGAGGAGTTTTATTACATAAAGCATCATGCATGGTAAACCCTGCTCCGAACATCAAGGGATATTTAGGAATGTTTTCTTCATAATCCAAGAATATTTTCTTTTAAGTAATCTCCTTCAGAATCGCCTGGCAGAGATCGCTTTTAGTAATAAGGCCACCGATTGTTTTTACCATTCTTTCATGTTTGTAAGTTAGAAAGAATCTTTGTGTAGTAAATAATAAAAGTGTTATCTATAAAAAAAAATCTGGAGTAGGTAGGTAGGTACATGTTCGTTTCGTATCGAAAGGATATTTAAGCAGAACGCCCTATTAGCAAAACGTCCTAAAATCAAAACGGCATATTAGCATAACGTCCTATTAGTTTACAATGTTATCCTTCATCAGTTTTTGGAGACGATGGTATTACGAGGGGTCTGATGGCTAGAGGAAGTGGTTCCGACAGAATAACAGCGTCTGCTGCTCAAACAGCAGACACAATGCTGAGTCGGAACCAATTTTTGCTGCTGTAGCACACATCATAATTTGTTTATTATTATAATTTTAGTGATAAATGTTTAATGTTTAAAATGTCTTTTTTTTCTCAATTGTCTATGTATTTTTTATTTTATATTCCTAAAATTCTATGTCATGTGTTATGTGTGCTATCTTAGCAAATAAATGTTATGTCTATGTCTATGAGGGTATACATACTTCATGACGAGTGGTGACTCCTCATTGAGGAAGTCCATGTTGATCCAAGGTATCTCGTGCCAGTCCGAGGGTCTCTCAGCGCCGCAGCAGCTCAGTTCCACCTGAAATGGATCCCGTTGGTGAGACTGTTCTTTCCACCGTCTCGGCAGAAATGACTTATGCCAAGGAGGGATGCAACAACCGCTAGTAACGAGTTGTTGAATGGAGACCGCGACTCGGCAAACGTAATGTAGGACGCCCTCCGGTTAGGTGGAGTGACGATCTGCTGCTCGCTGTTGGCAGGGACTGGATGCGTCATTAAGGGAGACCTAAGTCCAGCAGTGGACTGCAATAGGTTGTTGATGAAGGAGGGTCGCTATAAAAAAGGCGGAAAGTATTTTTTTTATTTATTTCATAATTAAGTTACATTTTATTAACAAAACACATCTTACAAGCCATATTTGGCTTATCTAAGATGAGGCAAAATTATTCTTATGTAAGTAAAGACTTAACTGGTAACTTAGGTCTGTATGTCTGTCTGTCAGAAATATTAGAAATCTTCAAAGTGACAGGTTTAATTTTCCTCGTTTGTCACGAGGAAAATTAAAGGTGATTGGCAGCTTACCTGCATAGTGTCAATGAGTCGTTTCCAGGAGGGTTCCGTGAGGTACTGGGATATCCCGATGCGGATGGAAGATGCCAGTTCTCTCATCAAAGCCTAGAAATAGTGATAAACATACAAATTACAACGCTTGCACGGACGCTCCCACGATCGGCCGTATTTCTCATAATCGCAGTTTCCTTTACGACAATGCTCACAGTATGTACCTACTCACACTTATTTCAACTAATTTCACTATACAGTATTTTGATTTAATGTTTTTAATAATTTGAGCACTGGTGGTCTAGTTGGTAGTGGTAGTGATCCCGCCTTCCGATCCTAAGGTTGTTGGTTCAAATCCAAGCGTGTACCTATTCCCAAGGAGGGTTGACGTCAGGCAGGCGGCCGGTCATAAAACACCTTAGCCAAAACTCCGACACCACATAGAGTGGGATAAAGGCAGGAAGATGATGATGACTTTAATATGATTGTTTTCTCTAATAAATAACACCCAACATTCACATACATAGTCCTGACCCCACACTAGGATTCCCTGTGTCGTGGGTATCAGAAGCTACGAGTACCATGGTACCACAATAAGTATAATAAGTGTTTTGTTTGTTTATTTTGTTAGTTTTTCTTTTCTTTATCAGTTTTTTTCATTTTGTTTGTTTGTTTTTCTGCTTATCTTTTGTGCCTGTGCAATGTTATTATTGTGTCAAATATCTATCTATCTAGGTATCCTACCTTCATAGTGGCACTCGCGGCGTTGTACACAAGTATGCCATCAGCGGGCAGCGCCAACCCCGCCAGCATCCAGAAGCGGCTGGCGGCGGCCACGCGCGGCCAGTGCGGGCATTGCAGTAACAACGCGACCAGCCTCAGCCCAGCTGTGTAATGGAGCTTCATCGCGTACGCTTGTAGGAGGATCAGACCGTAGAGGAGAAATACTGTCACCTAAGTATGTAAACTTGTAAATGAGCTGCAAAGACTTAGCTTCTTTGTCATTCAGTACATATTACAACTCCCTCGGTGGCGTGGCGGGAGAGTGTTCGATTGTCGCTGCGGGAGAAATGTATTATCACATCCCTAATAAATAATTAACAAATATTTGCGGACATTACACACAGCGCCATCTAGCCCCAAACTAAGTAAAGCTTGTACTATGGGAACCAGATGGTTGATAATAATATATACCTACTTAATACACATTTGTAAAAATGTCTAATGTGGTGGGCAGTGAGTACCAAGTTATCATAAGAAAACTTGCATTCACTCCTGATTCAAAGTCCCGATATGGATATGGTAAACCATGGTGACAGGTGATCAGCCCATCGCCCATATAGATGGTCCATCATGTTGGAGGATACTAGAACGAGCTCAGTGGCGTGCCATGGGAGAGGCATATGTCCAGCACTGGACTGACGTGGGCTGATAATGATCATGATACCAGTGCTCTAGAAAGCGATGAGGGGAAAAATCGACAGGAAAACGGCAGGTTTTGTCTAGTACACAAAGACATTAAAAGATAAATATCAGTACCTTGTGAATGTGCTTTAGAAGTGACATGACCTTCAGTGACACGTTGTAACAGAAGATGACCATACACAACGATACCACCTAAAACAGATCATCGGTCATAACATCACACCAAAAAAACCGGTCAAGAGCGAGTCGAATTGGCACACGAAGGGTTCCGGTACCATCGTACATGTACATAAATGTTTCTTGTATGGGGCCCCCTTTTATTACTAGCTTTCGCCCGAAGCTTCACTCGCTTGATATCCGGACAAAAAGTAGCCTAGGTATATGTTATTTCAGCACACATACTATGTATATTCCAAGTTTCATCCAAATCCGTTCAGCCGTTACGGCGTGATTGAGGCACAAACATACATCGTCACATCCAAACATCCTCACAAACTTTCACATTTAAAATATTAGTAGAATTATACCTATACCTAGTACTTAAAGTTAAATTAAGGTGTGAGAACTTATGTTGCGATGTTTATTTATCTAAAACTAAAGTGATTTCATCGTAATAACGAAAAATACGCGATGGTTTATTTAAATAAATTGTATCTCCAGTTTGGTATCTGTATCTGTATGCTACAATTTCTTCGAAGCCCGACAATGTAGCCAGAAATCAGAAATCAGAAAAATTTATTGAGAACAACCAACAAAAGTCAGGGTTACAAAATATAACGTTGGGGCTGCAAAAGTTATAAAAACTGTGTAGCAGCCTCAGCGCCCACCTCCTTAACCTGTATTTAATGTTCCTATATAACATTTTAACATGAAGAACAAAAATAAGACTAAAACTAAACCAATTCAAAATATAACTGAGATGTGTGTGTGTGTGTGTGTGTGTGTGTGTGTGTGTGTGCGTGTGTGTGTGTGTGCGTGTGTGTGTGTGTGTGTGTGTGTTAACGTATGGGTACATGGGGTTGTGTAGACATATTATGAATTCTTATAATATTACTGATTTTGTAATTAAAACTACCTATTTGGGGATTATGAGGAGATTTTCAGTTTCCTCATAAGACAGAGAAAGGAGCCAAGTCAAACATTTTGATTTGCATTTGTGGAGAGTGAGAGGATATATAGTGAGGACTTTATTTACCTTATTATACAGAGTAGGGCTTAAATAATTGTAGTGACGGCCTGCCAAGACAGTCTTGTGCGATTCAGTTTTGCAAACTTTGTCAGAACGCCTCGTGTTGGTAGTGAAGTTAGGGTCAAAGTATAGAGTAGAGTGTTTACGTAATACCGTCGCTAAAATAAATAGTTGTCGAACTGAAAGTACTTCGCTAAGTGAATATAACATCGTCGTGGGGTAACGTCTTGGCTTAGACAACATTACCTTTAGGACGGCCCTCTGTGCTCGCTCTACTCTTATCATTTGCGTTTTAATAGAACCCCCCCATGCCGTGATACAATAATTGAGAATTGATTGGGCAAGGGAATAGTAGACTGTCTTCAAGCACTTGAAGTCAGCAACATTCCTTAAATTTCGAAAAACAAAGATCAGCTTTCGTACTTTAGCCACTGTGCATTCGATGTGGGGCGTCCATGATAGCATCCCATCTAGGACAACACCAAGGTATTTTATTGAGGTGGTGCGCTCAAGGATCTGGCAACGACCTGAACAATTGCTAGGGACTGGACAGGAATGGGCATGAAGGGAAAAGAAGTTTGGTTGTGTTTGAGTATTTGAAGAAAACGTAATATATTTAGTTTTATTTAAATTTAATGTTAAGAGATTTGAAGAGAGCCAATTTAGTACAGCTCTCAGGGAAAATTCAGTGAGGAGTTTTGCCTCTTCCCAGCTTCTGCCACTAACAATAAGTGCCGTGTCGTCTGCATATGTGTAAATATTGCAGTTAGATAGCGACAGTTTGCACAAATCGTTAATATACACGAGGAAAAGGGTGGGACCTAGCACACTTCCCTGTGGAACTCCAAAGAGAACTTGTTCCTCCTCACTCACATTGTCCTCAGCCACAGAGTACTAAGTCAAGAATATCGCGTGAAATCAAAACGTACAAGGTACAAGGTTAACCATAATTGAAGCACTAACCAGTTGCCCAATAAGCAATGCTCGCAGCACGCCCGCCAGCCGCATGCGACCCTCGCGACTGAACGTGAACACGCCCCACGCCATACATGGCGACACATGCTACCACTACGCCACTGGTGTCTTCACTCACCTTGTGGGCTTGACCAGTGGTAGAATATCAATGCTTCCTATAACTTTTATACATGCTATTTTGTATTTCCCTACGGTTTTCTGATTTCTATTTGACCTAGGATAACTTGTTTAAAATATTATTTGATTCCCGTACACAAAACACTAATTTCTTTCTCGAAATCCAACGAAAATAAAACTGGACGTGTAAACTGACATTTTTGACACGGTTTGTCAAAAAATATACTTAGCAAAGAGTTTGAAAATAGGTACAAGAAGCTTTCATTCAGTTTTTTTGTCACTTTATTTCATCATCAATCATGAGATGATTCGTATCCCGACTTCACCCTCCCGGTATATATATTCACCGTCCCTTTGTCTGTGCCACACTCTCCACGGTCCGTTGCTATAGATATCACTTTACTTAACATAAACTTAATATCGTCGTTGCTTGTTAAGTTAATTTAACTTTACTGCTAAGCAACAGCTAGAAGCATTGTTTTTGTTATCCTAACAACGACTTTTAAGAAAATCGATAGAAGTATATTTGTCTGAAAATATAATTTATTTTTATGTGACACAAGTCATTTCTCTTGTTAGTTTTTAAACTGACATCTTGTCAGTGAAAAAAATCAATTTCCCTTAAAAAATAAGCAAAAGTTAGGCGAATTTTTAGGAGATCTAAATAGCGTAAGGTAATTCGTCTAAAATGGCGAAGAGGCCAAAAGTGGCCTGGAGCGACGACTTGAGTCATGACTCCGAGGAAGAAAGAGGTAAGGAATAGTTTCAACTAGTGTCACATTCTTTCAAACCAGCATGATGAAATGATTGGAGAACAGCGGCTCCTTTTGTGCAATTGAATCATGTCTTCGAACTTTTAAGGTCTCATGATATGCCGGTTTCCTAACGATGTATTCCGTCACTACTAAGGCCTTTTACCATCTATAGTAGATGATTTATACAGCGTCAGGAGGCAACTTTTACCTTCACAGACGGGACGCTGTAGTGCCCGGGACGAATTAATGGAGTAGGATTGGTATTCCGTCACTGTTTGAGCGCTAATTAGGTAGTTTTAACATCATCATCATCGTAGCTAGATCATACCCACTTTTGGTACTTATAGGCCTCCCTATGCTTTTGCCACTTCTCACGGTTCTGCTAGCTTGATCCACTTAACGCTAACAATGTAGTCGACCATTTTATTTATTTATTATTATGTTGACCTGCTACAGAGAGGGAGCGCCTTGCTCAACTCGAGCGCGAGTTAGCAGAGACGCCCATCAAACCGATCTACGACCCCGAAGAGATGAAGAAGCTGGTCGGCTACATCAAACGCATGACCACGCTCTACGACCTCCGCGACGAGGACTGGAATGACGAGGCCGTCCATGGAATCGAGGAATGGATCGGGGAACCACGATCTTTGATCCTCTGCATCTACTTCAAAGGCGAGAAGCTGAAGGCCACTTCCGATATCCCTCTAACCCCTGTCTTCGATTTGACGTATTTCACTAGAGCCCCAGATTTCGTCTTCAAAGCGGATACGTTTCATGATGACATCAATTTCGGCACTTTCGTGGATTCCGTGGAGTCCAACATGATTCAGATGCTGGAGTTCGCTTATGCTCCGTATTTCTTCGCGATCCAGACTTGGCCTGAGAGTGAGTTACGACAATCTCTATTAGTCGTAGATTTTATTAAATTTATTAACACTTGCAGAGTAAAAACTCTGGCGTCCAGAAATAATTTTGTGAACTTGTGTTACTAAGTGAAGAGTGGAGTCTGCTACGAAATTCCTTAGTATAACCAAAGGTGTTATTCTTAGACAAAAACCGTAATAACTTCTACGAAAAGTCACAGAAAAATAGCTGTAGATTCTTTTCGTAGCAACTTCTACGAAAAGCATCTACGGAAGTCGTAGAAAACCATAACCGTAGTTAAAACATGAAGTGATTATACAATTTTTAGGCGTGAAAAGCGAATTCTGCTCTCACATCCACACATTCCTAGCGAAACTAACAGACATGTACTACAAGATGCTAGGCCTCACGGTCCTCTACATACCACGAGAGGGCCAGCAGTTGTCCTTCGAGAAGGCGAGTGCTGATCGAGAGCTGGTAAAAAGACTTGAGGGTGTGGTGGTTTATTGGACGCATCAGATTAAGTCATGCTTGGAAGACCAGGCGTTTGTGGCGTCGCAGAAAGAACTGCTGTGTCCTAGTGATGAATACGACTTCTGGATTTACAGACGTGAGTATAGTTTCTGAGGCACGAAGGTCACACATCTTAGAGTAACCTGGTTTTCTTTTTCCAGATGAAAATCTAAACGCCCTGCTCTACCAGCTCAAAAACCCAGCTGTAAGACACATCACTAAGATTCTGGTGACCACTCACTCGACTTTTATCCACCAATTCCAATTCCTATGCGACGAGATTGTTCAGAAAATCGACGAGGCTACTTCCAACATTGAGTTCCTCCAAGTCATCAAGCAACCATGTGCGATACTTGAGTGCGTGGTGGACCCTGACGAAATAGCCACCCATATCCCCCAGATAATCAACCTCTTCAGGTTTATCTGGCAAGAGTCACCCTATTACAACTGCGAGACCCGTATCACGAACCTTTTCAAAGCGCTGAGTAATCAGATTATCATCTTATGCAAGATATACATCAAATTAGAGAGCTTATTCGACGGTGAGACGAAAAAGGCCATGTTGGAGTTCAGTAAGTGCATAGATTGCTGCAAGAAGTACCGAGAGATCTACGACCTGATGGTTGAAGCTCACAACAGCGTCAAGCCCGACAGCTGGGAACTGGACACGGGAGCGATTTTCAACTACATCGACTCGTTTGTGCAGCGATGCTTTGATATGCTCGATGTTTGCAATTGCATGATTATTTTTGGAAGGTTAGTTTCAATTTTCAACACATCAGGATTATTCAGGATCTATCTCTAGGATCACAAGTAATTCACCCTTGTCGATTCGTAATATCGACCATTATTATCTACACCAGTTAATTCTAGTAAAATCTTTAAATGAAGGCGCTTGATCAGTTCGCTAAATCTGAAGTACTTATCTAGCAGAGTGATTCTAAAAAGCTTTAGCTACAAACCGAGACGCCTAACAGAACTCTAGATAATCCTTAACCTCTTACAGGATTGACGAGTTAGAGACGATAAACAAGCCGATGTTCGGCGGTGCTCGCGGCGAGCAGTTCGAAGCAAAGTGCGAGCAGATCGAGCACATGTTCCACGACGCGCTGGACTACGTGCGGCACGTGAGCCACACCATCCTGGACGTGCAGGCGCCATCCTGGTACGACGACGTGCTGCAATTCCGGACTATCATCAAGGATATTGAGGTACCTTACTACTAAGTATTATTGCTACTAGTCGTGTCACCAGTTCTGTCACCCTTCCGAGACTGACTTTAAATCTTTTACCACATTGGAACCTGTATCACAAATAGTAGGAGTAGTAATACCTACAAAGAATTAGTAGTAAATAATACGTACAAGTATTACAAAGAATTCCTGAATATAACTTGATTCCTGAAAGAGTAATCACGATGGCACTGCAAATATTTTTGCAGATTATAATAGAAAACCTGGTGGAGACTGTGTTTGAGGGAGTCAACCACGTGGAAGAAGCTGTTGTTGCACTGTACTCTCTCAACAACTATTCTAAGAGGAAGAGTTTGAGACGCATCTTCAAGAGAAAGACGGCTGAAGTGAGTACCTACCTTACCAAGGGTTGACAAGATTTTCTACAAAAGATAGCTTTTGTTGAGACCGACAACCATTATCACAGGGGTCTTTCACAAAATCTAAATGATCAGGTCTCAAGACTTGATTGTTTCAGGTCTGGGCGATGTTTAGCGACGAGGTCCAAGAAGCCAAGAAGGACATGGTGGCATCCAGAAGCCAGTACCCAGCTGACCTCCCGTCCTTCTCTGGCAGAGCTGCGGTGTTAAAGATGAGGAAGAACCGACTAGTCTATCTGAAGAAAGTAAGCCACTTTAGTAACTACCAGAATTGAAAACATTTTTATTCACGGTAAGACCCATACCGCTGGGCTCTTAAATGAATGATTCTGTGACCTCCATGCTCCGTATTCTACTTTTATTTATGTCTTTCGTGGACTATTACGCATGTATCCTGACTGATGAAGGAGTTCTTTTCCAGGTGATGACAGATGCTTCGGTCTGGCTGATGCCATGCAGCAACTCTGAGGACGTCATCGTCCACGTGAATCGGCTCATGGGGGCTATTGATGTAGCCATCAGGGAGCTGTTTATTTCTTGGACGGTACGTGCTATAATCTATTTATTTCTGGATTGTATTGATATAAGTCGCGTAGTCTTATCTCGCCATCATCAGCCTATAACAGTCCACAGCTGGACATAGGCCTCCATCTTCGGCTTGATCCATATAGGCCTCCATCTTCGGCTTGATCCAGTCTCAGCCAGCAGCCTTTTGCAAATAATCACTCCACCCAGCCGCAGGTCTCTTACGAAGTAATATTGTTTCTTTGTAGCACAACTTGGATGAGAAATGTGGAGTCGGACTGAATAGAACTTTGATGAGGAAGAGCGCTGAGAACCCAGGCTTGATGGAGTGCAATATTGATGTGTGAGTAGAAACAAAAAACATAGGATTCAAATCCAAAATAATGATACCTAGACCTACTTAATTACTTATTGTACAATATCTGTAGCGTCAGTAGTCGTTAGCCTGCATAAAAATTTAGATTGTACCTATTCAAATTGTTTTGTAATTTAGAAATATTCTGGAGCTATGCAAGGAGGCAAGTCACTGGGAAAACCTTGGGATGGACATACCACTTCATGCCTATCAAGTAAGTTTTCGTTCCCAACTGTTTTATATAAGTACTTACTAGAACCTGCATAAATTAGATATTGACAATATTAATTCGGATGGTAAGAGATTTTGTATAGTGACTTTTAAAATTATGTGTTTTAACAGATATTTATGAAAAGCAAAACAATACTGTTCGTGTTTGAAAGTGTGTTGGCTGTAGTGAAAGGCTACAACAAGATCTTGGACTCCCTTTCTGATGAGGAAAGATTGCTGTTCAAGCCGCTGACATCTGTAAGTATATCCTAAAAGCCTCAAACTTGGAGTTTATATTCCTTTTATGGTGAGTAGGTGTGCACTAAGGAATTCCCGAGTAAGTAAGTTTGTATGAGCTAGTAGCCAACTCTTGTGACGGAGTTTTTAGGCCGCCTAAAGGCCTCCGTCATGGCTTAACGACTTAAAAGCCGGGACCGATAATTTAACGTGCCCTCCGAAGCTCGGAGGCGCTCAGCTCGGAATGCCACTTGCGGTCACCCATCCAAATTGTGACCGCACAACGTTGCTTAACTTCAACGGTCAATCAAGAACTAAGTAAGCTACGCCACGAGCGCTTCAGGAATTCCCAAAATTCATCTCAAACTAGAGGATGCAGCTGGTAAGTTTATATGAAAAGAAACTGAACTAGGACAAAGTCGCGGGGCGTTCTGTTTACTTGTCTAAAAATATAGAAGTACCTGATGTTTGATGAATAAAAAAGCTCATTTTAATAATAAATAATTTATTTTTACTAATATCACATAATCAAGATCATAGGTACTATTTCTAAAACACAATCATAATAAATCATTTGACGGCCTCGGTGACGTGGCGGGCGATTGCTCGGCAGAGACGCAAGAGGCGCGGGTTCGATTCCCGCTGCGGGAGAAATGTTTGCATGATCTGTAAAAATTTCTTCGCCACGCCACAGAGGTACCTAGTCTGGAATAAGAACTTGGGATAAAGATTGAGAAAAGCATTAAGTGCACTTCACAGAGGCTTCTTTATGCGCAATCACAATAACATAACATTATTCAATAAATTAACATAACATAGATATCCAGTCCCATTACAATAACAAACACAAATCACAGAGGGAATGGTTAGTTTCTTATCTCTTTCTCACAAAACAAATCTAAGGGACTTAACAATGTATCTGCTTAATTAGGAGTATCTCAACTCAAAAAACCTAGAGCTAAATTTTTGGATTATTCAAGCCGCGACTCGACCGACACAAATAATAAACGTGACAGGAGGCTTAACCTTTACGTGCGCCGTAGTAGATTCGCGTGTACGCTTTCATCCATAGGTATTTGCAGGGAGGTAAAATGTATAGTCACATGTTTTAATAGTTCGTTCACACTTAGTCAGTCTTATAGTTCCAAACACATATCCAAATGTTCATTCATATCTCTCCCCTCAACCATTTTCATACAACAAGGGCAAGGTATCTTAGTCCCTGTAGCATTAAATGTCTGTGTCTCGTTAAACTCATCATCACTGTCGTCGATTACTATGGTATGGTTTAAGTTACTCCCATCTTCAAGTGTTGTGGTATCATTGTCAAAGAACATGAGACATTCATCAAGATGTTCCTGGATTGATATGTTTATGGTCTGATTACAGCATAGACAAATGTGGATCTCTGGACTTGAAGTTTCTTCTATACCATTTGTGCTAAATTTAGTATCATTATCAATATCCTTACTAGTGCCTGGTTGGTTGAAGGGTTCTGCAGTATTTCTGTTTATTCTTGGTTCAACTTTGATTTGTGTATTTGTGAGGTCTATGTATTTTTCTAAACTGGACCCTATTTTAACATCTCTACTTCCACTTGGTTCTTCTTTAATTTGAATATGAGTTTCAGTCTGTTCTGTTTTGACTCTAATCAAATTTTTGTCTGTTTTAATTTCTTGTTTTACATGCGTGTTAGTTTTTGTTTTAAAAGCTGGATCATATTCAGAATCATTTTTATTTGTTTGGCTATTACTTGGTTCTATTATAACTATACTTTCTTTACTAAGCTTCTCTACCACATCTTTGTTCAAACATTCATCAATATGAAAGTTTATTTGATCATTGCTAACTTTAGTGTTACAGACAGGGCACTGTACTAATGTTTCTTTAGCAACTACAGCTTTTAATGTACTTTTGCTAGTCGATTGTGTAACCACGAAATCTGCTCCATAGACATCTTTGAGAATATCTGAAGCAGTTTTTTTGAAATAGTCATCAATTTTCTTTCTTTTCTTTGGAGATGTTGAAGAGTCTGTATTTGCTATGTCTGATAGCCTCTTATTATTAACTTGACTTGCAGAAATCTTTGCTGGTTTCTTGGGGGCGGCATTGGTCAGAATAGTTTTATTTGCCCATACATTTCTAACAGTTTCCATTACACTATTGGAGCTAGATCTTGACCTTCCAATATTTTGGCCGGTACCAGAAAAAACTACTGTTTTGACAACTGGCTTTGGGATAATTTTATTAGCACTTAATGTATCATTCAAATTATTTATGTTTTTCCTTTCAGGTGTATTATTATTGTTTCTTAGAGTCTCATTATTGTTATTTATGTATCTTGTGATATCGCCATTTGATTTGCTCACAGACTTTTTGGGTTGTGTGGTTTTTGGAACTTTAACAGGCTTTGCCACTTTTTCTGGTTCTTTGCATTTGATGAAGGTGCCTCCACAAGCTCTCTTATGCATGATCCACCAATAGTCTGAGGGACCAGGAGCTCTGTTGTTAGAACGCCTGACTATTCCAAAGTATGGTCTTAACTTTTGGCAGGGGCCATTACATCGCCAAACATGGGTTAAATATAAATTTACCTGGAAGAGAATGATTTTTTATAATTTTTTTTACATGCAATTTTGTTCTGTAAACATACTTCATTGTTTTTTTTTTAATGCCTAATACCATGAACATGTGTATATATCTATGCAAAAATATGAAATAGAAAAATAAGGTATGTCTTCCCTGCCTTAATGGTGTCCAGTGAAGCTACTCTATTTCTATCCACACACCAAACTGGGTTTAAGAGCCCTTGCAACAAAGATATGTATTTAGCTCAGTCAGTCTTGTAAAATGTTATGAAAATCCTTACCTCATCATGAAAATCATGGTACACAGATATATTGACTCCGGCAGCCTGGTTGATCCTATACATGTGTGCCTTGAAGTTAGGTCCATGACCATTGCGATCCTGGTCTTTCCCGACTACAAACAGATAGGCATGGATCATCTCATGAAGTAGGGTTTCAACTAGGTCCTTGCGAGGCCTGAGCTTCAGTAGAGGCTCACTCAGGGCTATGTCACATATTCCGCCTCTGCCTTCATAGCTGGAAAGAGTTCAAAATGTGATTACAAATTGAGTCAAGTGATGACTGTGTTTTTAGCAAGACTTTTATAGCCTCCGAAGTGTGATTTGAATGATAATGTTCAAATTTTAAATATATTCAAACAGTAATACCTAACACAGCAATGCATACCCACACCAATGCGTCATGAGTTATAAACAATTACAAATTCAGGATGACAAAACAAGGTATCATAAAAATAATAATTAGCAGATTGAACTATTTACAACACTTTCAATTACCTCACAGTACCTCAGACATTCTCTGCACACATTCAACCGTAGGTCAGCAAACAGGTCATACAATGGTGTTGATGCCAGGAGCGCATTTATTAATTTAGAGGAGAGTTGTCGTGCGCAACAGTGCGCGCCCACGGCACTGCCAGAAGGGCGGGAGTACAGGGCCTCGGAGAGTATTTAGACACTTCAGGAACCGACAGTCATACGATGCGAGCAACTATTTTCGGGCAGTCCGAAGCACCGCGCTGTATCGCACAAGCCAAGTGACCAGTAGTTTGTAGTTACGCCTTGCCTCTTAGAGAGTAGAAGCCTAGCGCACCAAGTCAAGAACTTACCTACAAACACCAGCAGAAGAATACATCTTTTTACTCCATCTCACAACTGCTTTACCCGCCAGTTTTGTCCAAAAGAATACAGAATCAAAATGTACGAATAGTGAGTGTACATTTGGCGTAGGATCTATAAACTCTAATTCAGGGTCAGCCAAATTCATTTTATTTAAAAACGTACCTAAATTCGGCGGTAAATATTCTAACAAAACAATTTTTATGTGAACTAATCATTTGTTTAATACTTCAAAACAAACAGTAAATGTCATTTATATGTCAATTTAAATTGTGTTGCCCTCTATAGCACACAATTATTAATTTGGTAATATTTTATTTCTCTAGGCTTGCGAAAAAAAAGTTACCCCGGGTATTACAAAGTTAACATGGACCTCTACAATGTCCGATGCGTATATTGCTGATTGTGTTACACAAATTGGCGAGGTATGAAAATATTTACATATTAGATGCGTTTTTTCCCATCTAAAGGTCGATACAGTCGAACATCAATGCCTTCAATAACTGTTTATTTAAGACCGATTATTTTAATATGCTTTTTAGACATTTTTTTCTCCAAGAGTAAAAGTTGTGATAGTACTAACTAATACTAATTATTATAGCTTCAAGATTTTTTGACAACTTACAAAAATTGCAATGTGAATTTGGTAAAAATTATGGAAAAGATTTGTGATACTCCACTTATTGAATTCGACATTTACAACACTTTCGAAATAAAAGTTTTAAGAGCGGATATTCGAGAAATGGAAGCAACAGCAACTTCAAAAATACTGGAGATGTATAGAGAGATAATAACTTATCTCGTGATTGTGTACGAAGGCTTCGAATCTTTTATTACACAGGTAAAGCAACTATAAAAAAAAAACATGATCGCATACTTGATGAAGCTTATTATGTTCTGTAACGATTATTATCAACTTTCAGATGGCTGAATATTGGGTAAAATATGTGAGAAGATTCGATCGGTTATTAGAAGATGCGTTGAGACTAGCTATCAAAGCAACAATGCAAAACATGTATAAATGCGTCCACGGAGATGGTACCTACACAATTTTCACTAAGTACCTACAAAGTAATTCTTGCGATAGTAGCTTTTTCCTGACACGTTGAATCAAATTACAGGGACAATGGCACCATCCCCGCTTATAAAAATGAATTTATTTTTGGTGGACAAAGACATAATTTATATTCCAACGAGAAACGAGATTCAAGATACTTTCAAAACCGTTCTTGACGAAATAGTGCACATCATGAGCACAGTTCCAAGGCTTTTTGAAAAGTTTGCTTTGCCGGCTGGAGGTTTGAAAAGGTTTTACGAAGCGATACAAATTGATTCAGATTGCAATAAGCTTCAATCTTTGATAGATAGTGGTCAGTGATTTATACAGTTATTGAGTTATATATAATGCTCATAATTCAGTACGTTACTTTCATAATTACTTTTTTCAGAAATTGAATACAACATTAATCTTATTCATGAACACATCCGAATGTGGGATCCATACACCCATATTTGGAAAGTTGATAAAGATGAATTTATGGTCAAATACCGTGAAGAAAAGCACTTAGCAGCTGAGTTTGACGCGTTGATAATAAGCTACAGTGACTTAGCAAACACTGTTCAAATACAAGAAACTATTAATCAGGTGATTATTTCATTAGCAGTTGATGCATAGTGCTAACTCAGACCAAATAAAGAGAAAAGACGCCGCGCTGCGAACAACAAAAGTGAAGCCACACAAAACCGTGCTCCTGCAAGTAAATATACACGCTCACGCACACACCTACACTAGAACCATGCTCATCGCTTAGTACGTCACGAGTCTTAAAAATAGAATTATGCCTTCCCGTGTAGTGAAAACTTGTAAAAACAGCAGCAAATCACATAAAAAGTCTTACGGAATTACTATTTACTTCTAAGTACTTCAAATAACATCGTTTCTTAATTATTTTACTATGAATTTTAGGTTACTTGGAACACAAAACCTTAAAACCTCTACCACAGATAAAAAGGTGGCTTCACTTTTGTTGTTCACGGCGCCTTTTCTTTTATTTGGTCTGAGAGTGCTAAGTAGATATTTTAAGTTTACTTTACACTTGTTTTTAGATTCATTTCATTACCCTGAATTCAAGTGAATTGAAAAAATCAATTATAGCCCATTGCTTGGTCTGGCAAATAAAGTTGGGAGAGCTACTACGTAAAATTACTGAATTTGACATAGATGTAATCTACAACTACGTAGAGAAAAGCAGTGAAGAAGCTATGAGGGTAAGTATGACGTAGAAAAGAAAGTTCTTAACGCATTATTATTACTAAGTTTAAATTGATTTTCCAATAAATTGATTGAATAAATAGGTGCGCTAATTGTTAATTTTGCAGATGCCTGCAGACCTAAAAGAACTAGCATCTGCTATTGCAACCTATGAGCGTTTAATGTCTGATTTAGGCAATGTTGAGAAAACGTTTCCACCCATCACGGATCAGATGACAACTCTTAGTAAGTTTTTAAATAGCATTGTAATTTGTAGCTAAGCTTAATACCTTACTATACTTCCGCCAAACCGGAGAAAGAAATAAAAAAAAATGCCGTCGCGTATTTTCCGTTAACACGATGAAATCACTTTTAGGGTTCCCGAAGGGTGCCAACGGGACCCTATTACCAAGCCTCTGCTGTCCGTCCGTCTGTCTGTCCGTATGTCCGTCTGTCAGCGGGCTGTATCTCATAAACCGTATTAGGTAGAGAGAAACTCTGTAAAATTTTCACACTGTGTATTCTATTGCCACTATAACAACAAAATATATAGTAAAAATAAAAGGGATCCCATACAAGAAACATTTAGGTACATGTACGATGGTACCGAACCTTCGTGTGTGAATTCGACCTGCACTTGACCGGTTTATATTTTATTTTAAGGCAAGTTCGAAGTTGAAGTGAGTTTAGATATGAAAGAACGGCACGAAAACATTCCGATTCTATGGGCGGATTACTTGACACTTCTTGAAGAGGCTAAAAAAGCATTGGAAATGAATAAAGATAAGTTCAAAGCAGAGCTTTTGGAACAAGCTGAGGTAAAATAAACATCGTTAATTATACCTCCCATTATTATTCAGATCTAGTCACATAGTTTAGACATAGTATAGTGACCTTTCTTACCCTTCTTTATCCATATAAGGTTTTCAAAGAAGCTGCAAAAGATTTTTGCGATGATTTTTACAAAACTGCACCATGTGGCTCAGATATCAGTGGCAAAGATGCGATGTCGCAACTGAAGGCATTTAGAGAGCAATTAAATGCTTTGAGAGCTCAGGAAGCTGCAATCCGAGATGGGCTTGCCGTATTTAATTTAACGTAATGATTTTTATTATAATCATAAAAATAATAGTATTGATAATTGATATAGATTTGTGTTATAATTTTAATCTTATAAATAAACCTCGTTAGACTAAATTGCCAAACATATTATTGACTT
The DNA here is from genome assembly GCA_949320045.1 of Scotopteryx bipunctaria. Classification (NCBI taxonomy): domain Eukaryota; kingdom Metazoa; phylum Arthropoda; class Insecta; order Lepidoptera; family Geometridae; genus Scotopteryx; species Scotopteryx bipunctaria. The sequence continues at coordinate 987,097 of OX439450.1, read as the reverse complement.
TAGTGGAAAATATATTTTGTAACATTGTTATCGGTAGCCGTTTAGTTATTCAGAGTTCGATTCGTATATTGTCAAGGTAATTAATAGGTAAACAAGTGCTTATAACAAAAAGAAATAACGAATTTAAACTTATCATACAATAACCTTCAATTTAATAGGACACCAGTGAATCTAGATCTTCAGAAGATGGAGAAGGAGCTAGAGAAGCTAGAGGAAGTGTGGGGATTGGTCTTCCAATGGGAGGAGTCGTGGGAGAAGTACAAGACGCAGACTTTTTGGGAGATGGAGACGGACGAGATGGAAGAAAACGTCATGTTTTTGTTTAGGTACGTAAACCTATTATGATGAAGCATCTACTGATTCTACTGCTTTACAGCAGAATACAGAAAAAAGAAAAATGTATTACAATTATATGTAACTTTGGACCAAACAGATCTTTTCTATTTTGATAATAATGATAGGTAACTAAATAAATATGATAAACTAAAGGAAATTTTATCAACCAACAGAAATTTTAACCGCCTATCTCGTCAACTAAAAGATAAAGGCTGGGACATAATAGACACTACTAGAGTAAAAGTTGACGCATTTAGAAGAACTTTGCCACTGATTGGAGACCTGAAAAATCCTTGTATGAGAGAACGTCATTGGGACAGGATCAAAACATTAATGAATGTGTAAGTTTAAAATGAATGTTAATAGATTGGTATAAAAAAAATAAGAATAATTATGCAAACCACGGTATTTAGCGAATTTAATTTACCTAAACCCAATTACATTTTTTTCTATCTAATAAACTTTCATCTATAATTGTGCGTTTTCATATATTTCCTAAACATAAAACTTTCCTATGCATAATATTGTTGTATTGGCTGACACGCAGTGAATTTGATCAAAACTCTGAAGATTTTAAGCTGGAGGTAATTATGCGCTTGAACTTCCAAGCGTATGCAGAAGATATCGCCGAGATATCGAATGCTGCAACTATGGAATTGAACATTGAAAACGGGCTGAAAGGTATAAGAGAGGTCTGGAAAAGCACAACATACGACATGGAACATCATAGAGGAAATATGTATAAGATAAAAAACGTAGAGGAAGTTATGCAGGTCTGTAAAGATTCAGTTCGTCATATATTTTCAAAGAGGTATTCAGATTTAATGTTTAAGAAAAATCATAGTTATCATTTCTGACTTTTAGTTTTTGGAAGATCACCAAGTGCAATTATCTTCGATGAAATCTACTAAATACGTCGAACCCTTTATCAAGGAAGTTGATTATTGGGAAAAATCTTTAGGATATGTAGCAGAATGTATTGAGGTTGGCATTTTGTAATTAATATATTTTTCAGTAAACACTTTATTTACTTCTGTCTGTTGACTTCCTATTGGTATTTTCCTTGCAACAGATAGCACTGCAGGTTCAACGGCGTTACTTGTACCTTGAAAGTATTTTTAGCGGAGAAGATATAAGGAAACAGCTACCCAGTGAAGTAAAGATTTTTGATAAACTTACAGAAGATTGGACTGATATCACATATAAGTAAGAAACGATAGCTACATAGTTATTATGAAAAGTAGGTACATTTAATATCTAATGTGGCTAAACTATGATCTAACTAAGCTACCTAATACTTAATTTTTCTAGGAACTAGGTACATTATTAGTCATTATGATGATAAGTTAACATTTCTTTTTACCTATGCAGCATGAATGCGGGCGCAAATGCTGTTGAAGCTTGTTTGTATAAACCACTTCCGTATGTTTTCAATAAACTCAATACGATGGTTGACAATTTGGATGGAATTTTAAGAGCATTGGAAATGTATCTTGAAACTAAGCGAATGTTATTTCCAAGATTTTATTTTATATCCAACGATGATCTGCTTGAAATACTTGGAAACTCAAAGAAACCTCAGCTTATTCAAGTCCATTTAAAGAAGTTATTTGACAACGTGAACAAGATAAGAATAGATAAGGTATTAATCTACTATAACACCTACGTACCATATAAGTACATTCCTAAATCTAAGGATCCTTAGTAGATAATCAAACAAGACCTGTCGAGAATCATTTGACTCGCTCTCTGAGGGTTTCGATTAGAGATGCAACGAATAGTGGTTCGGCTGGAGTCCGGATTTCAGATATTCAAACGGCATACGGCAAACGGATATCCGGCGCAGAAATCGTATGATCTCGCGTAACTTAATTCAAGTTGTAACCTGCAGAGTGGGTGGGGCGTGACTCCTGTGATCGCAAAGGGAGCGGGGGTAAGCGAAAGTTTATTTGGCCTGCATTACAGCAGGCGAAGCAGGTTTAGTTTATGAGAATAAGCGTAATCGATTTCAATTTCATTCAACCATTCATTGATTTAAAGCTATTCGGTATCCGGCCGGATATCATGGAATACGGTCAAATACTGAATGGAAAAAAACGGCCGGAGGCCAGATATCGAATAGTTACCGGATATCCGTTGCATCTCTAGTTTCGATCAATCAGATTTTTCACTCTTTTTGTTATTTTTATAAACAACTCCGAATATATTATTGTTATTAATTATCTCAGGGAGATCAGAATATTGATGATGGTGATGATGATAAATTCAGACTAAAATAAGTTGTAGCTTGTTTTGTGGTAGTTTGTGTTTTTAATTGGTGGTAACACCATTGACCACAAAACACCAATCAAAATCAAACAAAACGGCGAGATCAGGCAAGCAAGCAAGGTGGGTTTGTTTTGGTTTACATAACCTCAAATAACCTGTATTGTATGTGTGTGTATGCCGATTGCCGCCTCTGTTTCCCATCGTTTATACGTATTATTAAAAAAATTGTGAACAGAAATAGTGTCGTGAAAACTACAATTACAATGTCCAAGAGGGTTAAAAAGGAAAAGAAGAAAGAAAACGAAATCACAGAAAATGATCTTAAAAACACCTTTTTCGTTCCGATGAAGCGCATGGTTTGTATTGATCAATTTGAATTCTCTATTTATAAATGAAAAATTGCTATTTATGAATGCTTGAGATGCTTGAATGCCTTCTGCTATTATGCCTTCATTAATTTTCTACAATCCTGACATACTTCTTTCGTTTCATTCACTCTCATTACATTCTTCATGCATGCTCGTCGGTTTAGGGTACTCTTGACCTAGCCTTTTTCTAAAACGTCGCCAATTTGGTCCAGACATGGTATGCCTTGCCTAGGTCTTCCCCTTCCAACGATACCTAATAATGCAAATGCACTGTTTAATTTACAGAAAGAAGTCCTTAGTTACATAGGTCCAATAAATTCATCCTACCAGGCAGTAAGATGTGACTACAAGCTAATGAGCCTCAAACATGAGCGATCAAACCGGGAGTTTTATGATGAGACCATGGAGCGCTACTCGTCAGCCCGACACAAGTCTCTGTTTGTCAGCTCGTGCTACAAGGCTTTGTATGCACACGACTGGGACAGATTACTGTATATACTGAAAAGAGTACCAAGATGGAGGTTTAGATGTATGTACACATTTCATATGAGGGTGAGTATCTGTCAATAACCTTACATGAGTAAGGTGGAATCAGGCATGGTCGCAACCTGAAATTTTGGAGGGTGTCACTAATAATAGAATATGTCGAGTAAATCAGATTTTATTGCACAATACACAATTTTGTTGCACACAATATAAAGTAAATGGAAGCCTTCAATTTTTACTGGCATCGAGTCTAGGGGTAGAAAATTGCTTTTTTATACAACGTGTAACATAATGTCCCTATAAGCCCGAAACGGGGGTGTTCTATACGTCATTGCGAACAACGTTTGTTCAACGACTTTTAAAATTTCAAAGGTTTTCATTCATGAAATGTCTCTTAAACTTTGCTCCAATACGTAACTTGACACAACATGAGGCATCCCTATTTACAGCTGTTTTTTGACCTTTAAGTGTGAACTCTAGATGAAACAGGTAACAGAACAGACACCATTAGTAAAATGCCTACCTACTTACCTAATAACGAGGTGACCTTGGTATTTATTGGTAATTAAAATGTAAGGTCACATCACGACTAAAATCCCTAGGCACCGTAAACATCCTTTCAGATCTCTTTGTTAAGTACCTAGTATAGGAGATAGGTACCTTACCTACTCAATTTTGTACCTACCTACTCGGGCCTTAAAGGTATCCTCAGTGGGTGCCAAGGAGTGTGAGAGGATGTCTACCGTGCCTGAGGATAAAGCCGTGATACCTACTCAATTTTGTACCTACCTACTCGGGCCTTAAAAGCATCTTGAGTAGGTAACAAGAAGTATGAGAAGAGGTCTACCGTGCCTGAGGATAAAGCCGTGACCCTATTCCACTTTAGTTTTTCCAACGATGTATTATTCCAATATTCATTGGAGCATTTTTCAATGCAATTTTGTACCTACCTACTTGGGCACTAAAGTCAAAGGTTGTGACTTATCTGTCTTACTAATCTTCATTTTCATCGTGAACAGCCTATTTGTCATTGGTTGCATTGAAACAACAACAACAATAAGTGGGATGGCACCTTGCCCTAATTGGCTGTCGGTGCCTTTGCTAAATTCAAAATCCGCAACCGTCAACCGACACCGCACCGCAAGCGTTTGTTTAATAAAATCAAATTGGTTCCGTAGGTTTATTTGTTTTTTACTTTTCTTGATTGAACTACGTAATTGTTGGTAGGTTATTATGTAAGTAGGTAGGTACCTAGTAGCAAATGGGGATGGAGCACATGGTAGCATATTGGTATGAACCCCGCCTTCCCATCCTTAAGTCGTGAGTTCGAATCTATGGATTTTTCGATTCGAAATTTATGTGTGCAATATCAATGCTCTCAAGAGGTGAAGGAAAACCTCGTGAGGAAACCAGGCATGTCATAGACGTGTGTCAAAGTGTACGAAAGGAACCTTCAAGGTGCACACTAATCCTTCCACCACACTGGTTCAAAAGAGCTAGCGACACGGACACGACGACAGTAGTAGTAGTAGTAGTAGATGTATGGTGAAGTTTTTTTTCCTTTTTTTTCCCAATCGGTATTTAGTGGGTTACCCCAGACAAGGAACCCTAAAAATTCGGCTTTCGGCAATAGGTACCTACTTTTGGTCGCAAAACAGATCGGTTTTTATCAGTCGCAATTAGCATTCGTTCCTTGTAACAACTGCAACAAGCAATCTCTCGGTTCGCGTAACTAATTAACGATACGATGTCGGCTTTGTACTCAAACGGTGAGTATTATGATATGGTGTTGTGTGTGTGTGTGTTAGTAGCTACTTAGTAGCGGCGCGTCAGCTCTACAGAGAGCGTTATCCAGGGCGGCCATTGCCATCTTACGGGCTATTTTCTGGGATTGGTGAACCGTCTTCTCTCGACGGGATCTTTCCACCGGCGCACCAGTGAGGGAAGACCGGGAATTCGGTGGTGTGTTGTACCTACTTCCTTTTGATGGATACCGAGTGCCTACTGTGTGTGTCAACAGTGATAAAATTCAGTGATAGGTAGGTATGATGATAGGTACCTAACCTATCACCCTACCTAGTAGGTACCCCATTAGTACCTAGCTTACTAATAAAAAATGACAAAAATAATTTTGTGATTGTGAATGTGAATGTGTACCAGTAATACCAACCTAGGTACCTACATACCTACCATGTCAATTAGCCGTGTTCCGAGCCAACCAAGAAGAAGGGAGAAAAGGTATAACTTAACTTTTCCTGTACCTAGGTCCTTAGGTAACTACCTAGGTAGATGTAGGTAGGTAGTTGTTTTTTTATGTGTGAAAGATATCGTGATTTTAATCTTCGACTTTAATTTCTACGTAGAATTAAAAAAATTGCAAATTCTTACGAAAACTTTGGTGATTACACCTAGGTACTTTTTGAAACTTGCCGCGCGTTCAATTGTCTGCGTATGTGTGGGTCCGACGCGATAGGAGGGTGGGCGTGTGTTTGTTACCTACGCAAATGGTAAACAAACACATAGGGTTGTCACAAATTTCTCATGAAATAATTTGTTTTTAATTGTATTGGAATTTCAAATATGATGTATTGAACTTTTGCACACGTCAATGTATTCAAGTGCTCGGTCTGAATACACCCCTTTCGGGCTTATAGGGACATTATGTTACACGTTGTATTTTGGAAATTTTAGACATTTTTTAAATTTGACGTGTACAATTTTGGGGGGGACATGTCCCCTGGGACCCCTCCCCCCCCTTCAGACCAAGGACGAATCAAGCGGTTTCATGCTGCATTCTGCATTTGGCTACTAACATTCTATACTCTATTTATTAAAGAACAAATATTGTGCGTCTTGACTTTATGCTTTGTATGAACATAACATCTGTATATATTACATTATCTTCATTGTGTTAGTTCAAAAGCTAGACAAAATAGCCGAGGCACAATATTTGTGGTATTACTGTACAAAGGCAAGCTTAAATCTAAAAGAGTTTTCTACCAGCAAACCTTTCAGGCAATTTAGAGACTTTAACATAGGATGTATGTGTACAGAGACGGGAGAGAAAAAAACGATATGTCTTGAAATAAGCTGTCATCAATTATTATATATTTCAGGTACTGACATTACTATTGATGTACCATCCTGACTCCCAGGCCAAGGGCTTCTTTAATGAGTATCTCCACATGATCTGGGGCTGCCGATCCGATCAGGATAAAAAAGCTATCCAGAAGACCATTCTGTCACTAAGCAAACGGATGTTCAGATCATATTGTATGGAAAAATTCACCGTTGAATATACAGAGATGAGAAAAGAGGCTTTTGCGGCAATGGCTGATAAAAATATGGATTAGTTTATTTATTTTGTAAATGCATTGAGGGCTGTTTTAGTTATATAATTTACTTTGTGCTTAAAATAGTTTTAATTGTGACTGGTAATACAATGTAAAATTATTGTGACTTTATATTTGTTGGTGTGTGTAGCATAATAAGTGCTGTAAGTACATAATTTATTTTTTTTCTGTAAAAGAGAGTTAGATTGTTACCTATTAAAAGTATTGAGAAAAATTTTATGCTCTTTGTTAATGATTTCCACTTAACTAAAACTTAATTTACTGTGATCACGGCACTAAAATGTAACCTTTAACTTGCATAAATTGAAAAATGCCAATTTAATGAAATGAGTGCTAATATGTAATCGAATTTATAATGTAATATCTTCAATCAACTAAATATGTAGTTTATTAGATCGAAGTGGTTACATTTCACATTCACTTTACATAGTTTATTCATTCATTATTTGTAGACATTTGACACAGCGCCATCTAGCGCTAATTCTAGAATTTAATTGAATAGTTTTCATTATGAAATACTAGCTGGCGCCCGCGGCTTCGCTCGCGTGGTACCCGGATAAAAAATAGCCTATATGTTAATCCAGTACATGTACTATGTATATTCCGAGTTTCGTTCAGATCCGTTCAGCTGTTTAGGCGTGATTGAGGCACAAACATCCAAACATCGTTACAAACTTTCGTACTAGATGGCAGCACCGGTAAAATTAGTACGCGCTATCGTTGCGTTTTGAGCTTTACGCCGGTAATTTCAAGCAAACTAAGACGTTTCAAATTTATAATATAAGTAAGAAGTAAGATTATAAATCATTAGGTAGGTACTTCTGCTGTTAAAAGCTGTCAGTTCTTAAAAACTTGGTTTTCCAGAACGCTCTAGGCCTGCCGGTGGCTAAAGCAATGATGTCTGAAGATGGAGAGTGTATAGAGTGGAAGTATAACTTGGTCCTCGATGGACCGGCTGAGGTGTGGCTTTTGGGCTTGGAGCATACCATGAGGGTTGTATTACGGGAGGTGAGGTTTTCATCCCTTAGTAAAATTAGAGTGATGGTTCAAAAGAACTAGTAAAACGATTAATAGAACTAGTCACTACACTAGTGGTTAGTTCCGCTATATTTTTATGTAACGATGTTGACAAGTGACATGTTTAATAGGGAATATGCATGTATATTTTTATATATTTTATTCGATAGTTTACATCGAATAAAAAAGAGCGTAGGTACATGGCCAAATGTTCGGTAAATATTTCTTCCGGGTCTGGGTGTTATGGTAGGTAGGTAGGTAGGTACTCGTTGTTTCTGATACCCACGACACAGGGAATCCTAGTGTGGGGTCAGGACTATGTATGTGACTGTTGGGTGTTATCTCAGATGGTGTTATTTATTTAAGTTATGACGTGATTGAGTCAAAAACATCGAGCATCTTTAGAAACTTTCGCATGTTATTACTAGCTTTCGCCCGCGGCTTCGCTCGCATGGTATCCGGACGAAAAGTAGGTAGCCTATATGTTATTCCAGCACATAGGTAGGTACTATGCATATTCCATGTTTCATTCCAATCCGTTCAGCTGTTACGGCGAGATTGAGGCACAAACAAACATCGTCACATCCACACATCCTTACATCCTCATAAATTTTTGCATTTATAATATTAGTAGGATAGAGGTTTGGTAGTTTTCCTATCTTTCCTTGAAGCTAGTAAGTAAGTAGGTAGGATGGTTTTATGAGGTACCTAAGTAGGTATTAAATTCCCTTGTAAATTTTCCAGCATCTTATTGCTACAAGAGCAGCGTTGAGAAAATGCCGCTATGCTAGAGAGCAGTGGATTAGTGACTGGCCTGGTCAGCTGGGTATTACTTGCAGTAAGGTTAGTCCTACTCGCTGGTTCCTTCATAGTCTCTCTGTAGGTTGAATAACATCTTGGAAATTATCTTGTAATTCACTCAATAAAGTGTTTAGTTGGTCGAGTGGTTATCTACTAAGTACATACCTATTTAGTTAACTATGTCCTTAGCTCGTAAAATATAAATGATCTTCCATGTTTAAAGTCATAAGTATTTTATTATAGGTGTTAGACCAAGTAAGTATTGAGATAACTTGAGGGTAGTAAATTATGACAATCCGTAGACAGTATTCTCTGTCTACGTGACAATCAGAGCTCGTAGAAAAGTCACTTATCGTTTAACAAAGTCGCTAGAAGCTACCCCAAGAATTTAGGTACCTACAAAATTGATAAAAGCGACAACTTGAGACTGCGAACGCTTGTCAACCCCATAGTTAGGTAGGTACTTATTTTTGTAGCTTTTATCGAAGTCGCTAAGAGACTTGTTCGACAGGTTCTCAGATAGTAGGTACCTACTTAAGTATTTAGTTTTACCTACCTATTTTATACAACTAAAACAGATTCAATGGACCTCCGATTGTACAAGAACGCTTTGCCGCTGCGAAATTATGAAGGAGAAGAAACCGATGAAGAAACTCCGCAAGAAACAAAACGTGATTCTAACCACGCTTCAGATGATGTCTCGTAAGGATATCTCAAAGATCCTGAGAGCTAAGGTCAACGCCCTCTGTGTTATCGAGATACATTCGAGGGATACTGTGGATAGGATGTATAAAACGGGTTAGTACTTAGCACAAGTTTTGTAGATCAAATGCCAACGAGCTACTTTCCTCTGACTGACTAAATCCTCAGAATTGAAGTCTTTAAATTGTAAAGCCTACCTAAATGAATTTGACCTGTAGTCGAGTTTGCAGACCCGACTTGAAAGTACTACTCAGCACGAATAAATTGATTACTTACTTGTCTTATTCTGGAGGGATTGCTCCGCATTATTCAAGGAGTTTTATAAGGGTCCACTTTTCTTTAGGTTGTATGTCAGTGACGGCGTTTGAATGGTTCTCCCAACTCAAGTTCTACTGGGACCGGGAAAGGGAAGACTGCTACATCAGACAGACGAATACCAACTCTATTTATACGTATGAATATATCGGGAACTCTGGACGGCTTGTAATAACACCGCTTACTGACAGGTACAAAATCGAATGCTGTTGATTCTGTTTTGTAAAGTTTTTGGGAGTGGATCCTTGAATTGCATCCTATAGTAAAATCATGGTGAAATTAGGTAGAACCTAGTAGTCATGGTGGGTGAGGGCCCAGATAAGACGCGAGGGGTGCGGGTTTCACTCCTGCGAATAGTTTACACTTTATAAATATTAGCTCTGGGTCTGGGTATTTTGGTAGGGGTATTCGTAGTGTTTGTACCTAAATGGTAGGTAGGTGAAATTATTCCCATATATTAAAAAATAGTTCCAACAAACGGCGACTACGAACTTCCTTTGTAACAAGAATTTACCAGCTCATATGGAGCCCAATTCATACCTTAGCATCAGAGACCCTTCAAAACTTTCAGATGCTACATAACCCTTACAACAGCCTTGCATCTATTCCGAGGTGGGAGTCCGCAAGGCCCCGCCGGCACAGGCAAGACTGAGACCACTAAGGACCTAGGCAGAGCGCTGGCGCGGTGGGTGGTCGTCACCAACTGCTCTGATGGACTAGATTACAAATCCATGGCGAAGTGCTATGCTGGTAATTCAAGCTTGGGGCTAGATGATGCTCCAACTCATCATCATTAACTGCTAAACAAATACAAGTTCCTTAGTTATCTTCCACGTTTAGTCACGCTACAAACAGGAAACGCTAGCTTTTAGGCCGCCTAAAGGCCTCCGTCGTGGCTTAACGACTTAAAAGCCGGGACCTACAATTTAACGTGCCCTCCGAAGCACGGAAGCGCTCAGCTCGTAATGCTACTTGCGGTGACCCATCCCAATGTGACCGCGCACAACGTTGCTTAACTTCGACGATCAATCAAGAACGTCTAAGCAAGTTACGTCACGAGCACTTCAGCAAGCTACGTCACGAGCACTTCACAAATGAGCTAGCTGAGAATCTGTCCAGATGCTCCAGAGGGCTGGAGCATCTGGACAGATTCTCAGCTGGACACTGTACGTACAGGCCATGATACATTTTGCTGGACACTTCATTCAACGCCCATTCTAGGCATAGCCCAGAGCGGTTGCTGGGGTTGCTTCGACGAATTCAACCGTATCAATATCGAGGTGCTATCGGTGGTCGCGCAGCAGATCCTCGCGGTGCTACTGGCTCTCTCGCAGTTCCTCAAGCGATTCGTCTTCGAGGGTTGCGAGATCAAACTTGATGCGAACTGTGGGATATTTATCACTATGAATCCTGGGTTAGTTGCGTTTTCGTCTCTATTATTGTGTAATTTTTCTGAACTGGACTTAGAGTAAAGAAAAAACAGTATACGTCCAGCTGCTTCTCTCCACGAGCGAGTCCTAAAAGTTTACTAAGGGATGGTATCCTCTCCAATATGATGGATCATCTATATGGGCGATGAGCTGATCACTTGTCACCATGGTTCACTATTATATCCATCTTGGGACTTTGAATCGAGGATGGCTGCAATTTTTCTTATGATTGCTTGTGGCTCTCCCCAGACCATTAGGGATGCGTGCGTGATAGAATGTATGCTGGCGAGCATTTTTAGCACTGACAACTCTTTAAAGGTCTAAGAGACCTCCATCCTGTATCCGGACTACACTACCATATGTCCGTACATCCCTACGTAAACTTTTAACAGGATTTGGCATTTCTTCTTTTGTGTGGGGAGGGTGACGTACTCGTACATCTAAGATAAGTTTGAGATAATTATTCGTAAAGCTGCTTTTACGAGAGAACAATGTTGCCAGGTACGCCGGCCGTACGGAACTACCGGACAACCTGAAGTCGATGTTCCGGCCCATCGCGATGTGCGTGCCGGACTGCCTCATTATAGCTGAGAACACGCTCTTTTCAGACGGGTTCACTGCTTACAAGATCAATGCGAAGAAGGTGAATGAGTATCGAAAACTTAAAAAAAACCGGTCTAGTGCGAGTCGAATTTGCAAACGAGGGGTTCCGTACCATCGTACATGTACTTTAATGTTACTTGTATGAGGCCCTCTTTTATTTTATTCTTGTTACTTTTACTGAACCGTAATTCATGAGATAGGTAGCTGACAGACGGCCGGATGGATGGACGGACAAACAGATGGACAGACAGCGGAGCCTTAGTAATAGGGCCTCGTTCGGGTACGGTACCCTAAAAAAGACTCGATGGACTGATGTCTTTTTGAAGGTAGCAGGTGGTCCCGTTGATGGACACAACGCAAAATCGTTCGTCCTGGAAGTATATTAGAAAGGCTTTCGTCCAGCAGTGGACTTCTAAAGGTTGATGGTGTTGACCTCGATTGCATAGCCACTAAGTAACTCCCACAGGTATTCACACTGTACCAGCTAGCGATGCAGCAGCTATCAAAGCAGGATCATTACGACTTCGGCTTACGGTCCATGGTCGCTCTGCTTCGGTACGCGGGCTCGAAGCGACGCGCCTACCCCAATCTACCTGAACAAGAGGTAGGACTTGCTTCTGCCACATAGCTGTAACTCTTACGGCCGGTAATGTCGCAGTGATGCAGTGAGATTGTCGCAATAATGTGGGCAGAAAGATTTATAAGTGTGAAGTAGATAAATTAAATGAATTGAAAATGAAGAGTAGTCTAGTTTTTGGTCTGGTTATGTTATGATTCAGTTGTTACGCCGTGATTGAGGCACAAACATTTTTACATCCTCGCTTTTTGGTTAAAAATATTAGTAAGATAATTTGTTCTAGATTAATGCACCGCCCCAACGCCGAGTAACTTAACTGTTTAAGTTTATTATTTTTTTGCTTAACCCTTCATTGGCATCAGATGGTGATCCTAGCCATGCGAGACATGAACGTAGCCCGACTCACGGCAAAAGACGTCCCGCTTTTCGACGGGATAATGCAGGACATATTCCCCGACGTGGAGGTCCCGACGCTGGATTATGAGATGCTGGAGACTGCCATCTCGGCGGAGATGAGGCTCGTGGGCTTGCAGCCGATGAAGGCCGCGCTCCATAAAGTTATACAGACGTATGAGACCAAGGTAAGCAAATGGTTAATTGGGTTAATGGTCCTGCCATAAAAAAGCAAAACTGTCTGTCAATTATTTTGTTTTGCTTTTTTATGGCAGGGTGACCTCTTCTTAACTATGCCAACCCACCTGACACGATCTGCCAAACGCTCAAGATTCGTGGTATCTGAAATGTTTTTTCTTCAGAACTCCCGTCACTCGAGCATTCTCCTCGGCGATACAAACACAGCCAAGTCCGTGTCCTGGAGGATGTTAGCTGCCACCATCACTCGTCTCTCACGCAGCAACATGCCGGGCTTCGTGCCCGTTCAGATACATGCCATGAACCCCAAGGCGTTGACGCTGGGCGAACTGTACGGGGAGTATAATCTGGCCACTGGGGAATGGAAGGATGGTGTGCTGTCTTCTATCATGAGGACTACCTGTCAAGGTAACATTTACTTCAACGTTTCATAACCGGACCGTCATCGTCTCTGTAAGCGTAGAAACAAGTTAGAACACTTGAGCTTGTAGAGAGCTTCGACCTAGGTAGCAAATGGTTGGTGTTGTAGAGCACTGTATGTCTATAATATTAATAAAACACTTTGCTCTTAACTGAATAGAGCTGCTTTTCCTCATTCCAGATGAGTCGATAGATCAAAAGTGGATAATATTCGACGGACCAGTTGATGCCATTTGGATTGAGAATTTGAACTCTGTTATGGATGACAATAAACTGCTCACCTTGGTCAACAGCGAGCGGATATCTATGCCTGCACAGGTATTATTCTGATAGATGTCTAGGAAAGTCTGACTGGCGTAAAACCTTCCTGGCGTAAAACAAAACACAAATAGAAGCTGGTCTTGAAACGGTACGAATTAAATATTTGTAGAACTCTTTTTCATAGCGGAAAAATATCTTCAATCTCGATTTCTTTTTCCAGGTGTCTCTTCTCATAGAGACCTTGGATTTGGCTGTGGCGTCACCAGCCACGGTGTCTAGGAACGGCATGGTGTACAACGACTACAAGGACTGGGGCTGGTGGCCCTATGCCAACTCCTGGCTGGAGACTGTCGACGACCTAGAGTATAGGGAAATGGTGGGTATTTTCTCTCAATACCAGTCTGAAAACCATCGTTGCTCTGCGCTTGACGGCGCAGAGTAACATAAAGCTGAGACTAGTCCTTTTTGACTCCTTTTCCCAGCTCCGTCGCCATTTCCTCAACATCCTCACCCCAGTCCTGGAACTCAAGCGGCTGCACCTGACGGAAGGTGCCTCCGTGAAGGGCCAGGAGCTAACAGGCGTGAGGTCACTGTGCCGGCTGATGGCGCCACTGCCAGCGCCAGCGCCACCGCAGGCTGATGAGGAGGATAACGAGACCTTCTCTAAAATGAGATTCCTTTTCGCGTGAGTAGACCAGTACCCTCGATTACTGATGTAATTAGTTGTCACTAGTTTCAAGTTGCTCCCTCAAAACAGTGGACCACTATTCGTTTACGAAACTGAGGTACTTTTTAGCGTGAGTAGACCGGTAGACCATCAAATCTTTAGCTATGTCACTTTTTTATTTTATGTCTTTTCCAGTATGATCTGGTCGGTGTGTGCGACTTTAGAAGAAGAAGCTCGTCGTAAACTCGATAACTGGGTGCGCGAACACGAGGTAAATGACATACTCACCTTACAATTAAAATATGGCTTTCAAGATTATTATGATATCGAAGGGTAGATAGAAGTACGTCTTAATATATTTGACACATGCCCCCATATTTTCTTCTTTAGGATTTTAGCCCCCATTCCATAGCTGGATATTCATCGTCTAGGTCCTGTAAAAATTTGCTTCTCTAATAGCTTTTGTGTCGGGACGGTGAGGGCTTGAAATGGGTAGGCGAAGACCCATAGTCGGTATATGTCAGTGGAGTCAAAAGGGATAATGGCTTTTATTCCAGGGTGTGTTCCCGCTGAAGGACACAGTGTACGATTACTTCCTCGATGAGCGTCTCCGTCAATTCAGACCCTGGGAGGACAAGTTGCCTGATAACTGGAAATATAACCCTAAGTAACTTTGCTAAATGCGTGGTTTCTATACTCAACTAACGATGTTTGTTAGGTATCCGTGGTGTCCAAACATAGAAAAGCAAAAAATATCATTGATTGGAATTATAATACACTGTGCGAGTTTATTCGCGCTTGAGTAGACTTTTATTTTGTGTTCTTTATCTGAGCTATGTTTTCTATGCGGAATAAATCATCTATCCATGTATCTTCCTTGCTTGCTAAAAAACAAGCGCAAGATCAACTAAGATTTGAAATGATGCTTGTGGTTTTTTTGAAGAATGTAATTTCTCACTTCTGCAAACCCTTTCATAAAAACGAGTAAACATGTTATCTTGATCGTTACCGGTACTGAAGACATTATGTCTACTCCAATTTATCTATCCATTTTGATTTATCTTTACCTTTCCATATTTGAATTTATCTATCCATCTTATCCTACAGCCTAGGTTTCCACACCATCCTGGTGCCTACAGCAGAACTCATCCGTGTGCAATACGTGGCACTAGGCGTGCTGCGCGCCGGCCACGGCGTATTGGTGGGCGCGCCCACTGGAACTGGCAAGACCTTTCTCATCCAAGGCACGCTGGCCAGCCTCGACCCTGCTAGGTACGTGTACTAGCCCTCGCGAGGCTGCGGCGCGAAGTGGTCTCTATGTCAGGACATGTCTTTAAAGGAGCACATGCCAGGTAGCCTACGAAGTCAATTCGGTCAGTCCGTACGCATATATCCACCAAAATACAGACGCGTGTTTCACCCGCAATAAAATCCATGCAAAGCTTCAGCAAAACAGCACACATATTCACACAGTCAGTAATCGACACGTGTTTTGTATCTCGACCACAAGATATTCTCAGGAAGATTGATTCAGGCCGTGCACCAAAGACGTCTTGTCCCATATTGATTTCCAGAATGACCGATCATAGTTCCCAGTGCATAGAAAGAGCTTGGAAGTGTTCATAGAAAGGTCTTCCTCGTCCAAGGCCAGCCAGCCTTGTCACATCATCATTACAGCCTTAGCGCGTATACTGCTGAACATGGACCACCCATCATGGACATTTGCAACTGTTGCGGTCTGCATCTAATGGCTCCTAGCAAGCAGCCTTAGACTTATTTTTATTTATTAAGGGAACAACAAACAGCTACATTATAAAATACTGGCCATCTAGTGATAGATCGTGTTTTGCTTCAATTTCCAATGCTATACTTTTATTTTGCAAACAGGTACAGCCAGCAAGTGATCAATATGTCTGCGCAAACGACGGCTGCTAACGTCCAGGATATCATTGAAGCGAGGTTGGAAAAGAGGACTAAGGGGAATTATGTTCCCGCTGGAGGTAAGACTTGAGATTGGGAGGCACTAATGTATACCGGACGACTTTATGACATTCATTACCCTTAACACCACCTTGATTGCACGCCAGGGGTATCATCAGGAATCGCTATGCCCCGTGGCACCCCCGCCCTGTAGTGATGGAGTAGCTGTAAAGGGAAATTAACGCTTTATGATACCAGACAATTATTATTCTTGATCCGTTAAACGAAGCGATATTTTGTCGTTATTCCTACCTGACATAGCAGTAACTTATAATAATAATATCAATAGAGCCTATTTACCGATCAAAATACGTCCGGGATCAAGGAAACATTTTTACGATGTTTAGGAAAGAAGATGATAGCATTCATGGATGATATAAATATGCCGGTGCGCGATGAGTACGGATCGCAGCCGCCACTGGAGCTGGTGCGGCTGTGGAACGACTACGGCTTCTGGTTTGATAGAGCCAAGCAGTGGAGGAAGAATGTAAAGGTAGGCTGTCGTAGTAGACTTCATCAGTCATACAGGAGTGATCAAACAATTATTTTAAAAGGTTTTCAGGAGGAAGATTATTTTAGTTTGGCCAGTCGCTAGACTCTTCATGTAAAATATTTAAAATGTGCAATTGACTAAGTTCCTGGTCAAAGTTGTTGTTGCAACTAAATTCCGCGTTTTATGGGATTGACATTGGCATACATATTTGTATAGGAATCCGGCAGAATCTATGCTTCGCTCACAGTGTCAACACAATAGCCTTAAAAGTCTAATATCCGGGATTCAAAGCTTCAAAAGATTTATGCGTCATAATGCTATACTCTTACTTATCACGTTTAGGACAGACGGGTCCTCCGCTTTATGCGGCTGCTCTCCTGTTTCCACACCGTCTTCCCCGCCAGGGTCTAGGCCAGTTTCATCCCGTGTGGGCAACGTGACTTTCATGCATGCGTAGATACGAGAACTATCTGTTAGTTAACTGTTACCACAGGAAAGCTACTTATCAGTCTATACTACACACCGCTTCCACCGTCAGACTTAGAACCCTCAATATCTAGGACATGGTGTTGTGCGGCGCGGCGGGCCCCCCCGGTGGAGCCCGTTCCCCTCTCCCCCCGCGGCTGCTCTCCTGCTTCCACGCCTTCTTCCTCCCTCCGCCGACTCACTCGCAACTCATCAGGATATTTGGAACCATGCTGTCGCAGCACCTGTCCGATTTTGACGAGGAAACCAAAACTGTTGGTATGTCCACAACTTACAGCTTATACTTTGAATATACATAACATATTATCACGCCCGTATCCCTAATAGCGTGGGCCAAAGTAATTATAAGAAAACTTGCAGCCGTTCCTGATTCAAAGTTTCAAGATATAGATATGGTGAACCTTGGTGACAGGTGATCAAGCCCATACAGATGGTCCATCATGTTGGAGAGGATACTATCTCTTAGTCGACTTTTACTTTGACTTTGACTATAGAATAGTTTTTCAAAACAGTAATTTTGCCTATCCAGTAGCTTATAGAATTGCTATTTTTATCTTGCTAACTTTTATGCCATTTTCAGGTAAAACAGTTCTCACGGCAACTATAGACATGTTCAACAACATCGTTGCCAAACTGTTGCCAACGCCGAGCAAGATGCACTATCTCTTCAATCTGAGAGACATATCCAAGATATTTCAGGTACCTATGTCACTCGATAAGAGCCATACCGGCCTAGTGGCAGTCGCCTCAACTTTAGACCTGAAGGTCCTGGGTTCTTATCCCGGGCAAGCATAATAAATATTTCTAGCTATGAGAAAAAAATCAAACCGGTGACGGTAAACATCGTGAGGAAACCCGCGTCTTGGTCAGTTCCTCACTTACCATGTCTTTAAGCTATTTTAGTTATTTAGGTGCTGCTTCTTGTCGTGTCTCTAGTTCTTTCGAACAAGTGTGGTGAATGGATTTAAAGTGCGCCTCAAAAGCTCCTTTAGTGCACTTGACACCTGTTTTTGAACTTTTTGGGTTCTACGATATGCCAGTTTCCACACGGTGTTTTCCTTTGCTGTTTGAGAGTATTTACTGGTACCTATAGCGCACATAAATTTTCGAACAGGAAAATACATTGGTACACCACCTGATTCGAACGTAATCTTCAACATGACCTTTAGGGTCGGATGGCGGGTCCGCTACCACTAAACCACCAGTGCTCCCAAGTCTAGGTAATATTGTTTATGCTTGCTTTCTGCTCATGATGTTGCTGTCGATATTGATGTTTTCCATCACCAAAGCTGATGAGGGTTTTGCAGGGTCTTCTAAGGAGTAACAAGGACTACACCAATACTAAGGCGCGGTTCCTGAGACTGTGGGTTTGCGAGTGCTTCCGGGTGTTCAATGACCGTCTGACAGAAGAAAAGTTAGTTTTTGCAAGCTCTTAACCTCCTCGTTTTATGTTTGTTTAAACCTGTTCTTCGACATTATGGAACTGTTCTATATAAGTAAGCCCTTGCTGGTATGTCGGGCTTAGTGTTGCGAGACCATCGATAGTTTCACCATCAATAGTTGATATCGAAATATTTAGGATATCGATGGTGCTATTGATAGTATAGTCACGTGTTAATAGTATTGATATTATCGATAGTACCGATAATAATGTTATTTCTAACAGTTTTAACCAAAAAATATCGATAATAGTTAGTAACACGTGGCGATACTGTCGACAAACTGTCGATTCCAATGGTTTTGCCTAAACCATCGATAGTCGACTATCGATAAGCAACACTAGTCGGGCTGTGTTTTATTGAGATGCGAGAAGTTAGGTTGCGTATTCTGCAATTCGACTGTATGATTTTTTACACTTTTCAAGAAATATTTAAAAGCCGTAAAATAAAAATTTAAAATCACAACTTACCTTAATTTACTAACTTACCTATTTTCTTACTCAATTTTTATTCTAAAGGGTGTTGATGGCCACTGACAAGGAGTTTTTTTTTAGTTTTAGAAACGTATTAAGTGTCTGGATGTTATCATACTCTAGTACTATGTATAGTTTCTGTGTGATATTCACGACACGGCATCCTAGTGTGGAGTCATAACTGTACAAAAAAAATGTGTAGGTAAGGATTTCAATCGTGATGTCAGTAAGGCTCTTTCAGGGACCGCGACTGGTTTATGAACCACGTGGGCGACATCCTGGGCAAGCACTTTGAGCTGACGTTCCACGCGCTCTGCCCCAGCAAGACCGCGCCCATCTTCGGACACTTCCTCAACCCGTTTGAGGTCTACGATGATCTGAATGATCCGGCTGCTTTGAGGAAGTTAGTAATAAATCTCATAAAATTAATTCACGCATCGTGTCTTGCGATTTTGATAATTCTTAAGTGTTTTAGTCTTATTATATCAAGCAAAGGAAGTCAACTGCTGAACGAACCCTCTTGAATATCCCCTAATGTCCAAATTTTTCAAATTCTCACGTAAAATTCAAAACTTTCTTATTCCCTCCCAGATACATATCAAACCAGATGGAGGAATACAACAGTTGTCCCGGCGTAGTCAAGATGGAGTTGGTGCTCTTCAAGGATGCCATTGAGCATATTTGTCGCATTGTTCGAGTTATATCGCAGCCTAGAGGCAACATGCTGTGTGTAGGAATAGGTAAAAGTCACCTAGGTCGTTTCTTCTCTGCTAGACTGGGAGTAAAGAAAAAAACATAGAATGCGGCTTCTCTCCCCGAGCGTGTCGTAAAAGTCGACCAAGGCATAGTGTCCAACAAGTCCCCAACATGATGTACCATCTATTATGGGCGATGGGTTGGTCACCTGTCCTAGGACCTAGTTCTAACTTTACACAAGCATTCCCTGTGCTGTGGGTATTAGAAACTACAATTACTAGTACCACCCACGGACTCGGCAGAAATATTTGCAGAATATTCAAACATTTCTCCCGCAGCGGGAATTAGAACCACACCTCTTGTGGTTCAGTTAGACGCGCCCGCCATGCCAGCTAGGTCTTCTGTTCAGTCCCTGTAAGTATGAAAGCTTTTCATACGAACACTCTAATAGGTACGTAGAAATCTTGAGTGGGCCTTACATGCTCGATTTCGGAACTAAAAAAAATGTACAAAGATCATTTAGAATCTTCATAAAGCTATTTATTCTAGGTGGTTCTGGTCGGCAAAGTTTGACCCGCGTAGCGTCTTACATCAGCGAATGTAACTCTTTCCAAATCGTCGTCACCAAGACGTATGGAGTCAAGGATTTGAGAGAGGATCTGAAGGTGAGTAGCGACTTCAAGTGAAGTAGCAAAGTGGGGTAAATACGGACGCGGATTATAACAGTGACATGAAGTAAAGTAGCGACATGCAGTACCTAGCAATGTGTAGTAAACTTTCAAGATAAAGCGACATCGCCAAAACACCATGTAATATTTTGGTTCATCAGCCATGATTTGGAGAAAATACATCGGATGTACCAAATTACAATTTTTATGATTATTTTGGTACATAATGACAGCCGTACTTATTTTGAGCAAAACGTTTTCGAAAACGGTATAGCTATCAAATGTATTTTTTAGTAATTATTAATATAATCAGCAAGCTAGTTTCAAGCACGCCCCTACACTATTTTATTATAATAATAATAATAAATTCTTTATTTGCAGACACGAGATCCATAAAAATTAAATGTACAATAAGAAGAAAAATAAAAACTAAACTAGAAAAAAATAAAAACTAAAAAAACTAAAAATACACAGAAATAAGGTACACAGAGTACCTACGTCCAAATATAAAATAAAAATAATACATTCTAGGTGGCAATAGCCACCCACCGTTTGTATGTATCCGACAGGATTAAGCGATCCGCCAAACTCCTTACAATTGTGTTTTTACACATGTCAACTCTGGACATAAACGAAGCTATTCTCTTTCTCTGGATGGCGTGGAAAGAGTCAACACGGGCATCAGTATACATTTCTGAAGCGCTACAATAGCGCTTCAGATTCATGAGATGTCTAAAAACGTTGTTATATGTGACTCTGATGCCATCGTGCGATTTTTTAGTATAATTTGTCCAAAGTTGACATGTGTAGAAAGACTGACAATATGACTTAAACAAGGAGATTTTCACGTCAGACGAGCAGTTAAAAAATTTCCTCGCTATCATGTTACCGACCACACATAATGACCGACGCTGACGCTCTATGTCGGTATCGTCTTTCAAGTTTGAAGTTACTATGTGTCCCAAGTACTTAAAGCTCACTCTTATTGCAGCTACTGTACACAAGCACGGGAGTGGACGCCAAGAAGACCACCTTCATATTTTGCGACACTCAGATCGTGGAGGAGACCTTCACGGAGATTATCAACAACCTCCTCAGCAGCGGAGAGGTCACCAACCTCTTCAAGCCGGACGAGTTTGAGGACGTATGTACCTTTCAACACACTAGTTATTTCAATTTTTGCTTCATCATTATCATCATTCATCAGTCTAAAACTTTGACGGTCACCAACTACCTCCAGTCCGCTTAAAGAGCCTTAAAAGGTTTTTACGCTGTAAGAACCCTAGAGAGCCAAAAGCCAAAAAAATGCTAGGTGTGAATTGTGGTCTTCTATACACACAGTTTCATCTAATTG
The DNA here is from genome assembly GCA_949320045.1 of Scotopteryx bipunctaria. Lineage (NCBI taxonomy): Eukaryota > Metazoa > Arthropoda > Insecta > Lepidoptera > Geometridae > Scotopteryx > Scotopteryx bipunctaria. Next base: position 965,313 of record OX439450.1, on the reverse strand, counting down.
TCTCCCTTCAGAACACCTGCCTCCCGGCCACTAGTTACTACAGTGGTCAACTTAGAAGTCCCTAAATCGCCTTCGTGCTCAAGTTGGCCACTGCTGCCAAAAAATAATTAAGTGGGGCTTGAGCACGGAGCACCTGTTCTCATGGTCTCTCTACCCGACCACTAAGCTCCTCCTCCTCCACAAGAGGACCTAAACGGAGAAAGGCGTTAAGAGTTGCCGAATACTGAACTAGGAAAAATTCAGGTCAACCCATTGGTCAATCTACTGCTGGACATAGGTCTACCCCATTTTCCTTCAAGGTTAAACGATTTTGTGTCTCCATCCACCGACCAATCTCGACCTTTACAATGTCATTGGTCCATCGAGTGGATGCCGCTCTACAAATCATTCTCTGAAACGTGGCCGCGCTATATTAATTTTCATTTCATATTTACATCCTTTCTTCGAGCTATATTAATTTTCGCTTCCCATATCATAATTCTTCGAGATGTCAATACTTTGGTAATAAAATTACTATAATCATTTTTAAATGTTGATATCCAGATCAAAAGCGCCTTGGAGAAGCCGATGAAAGCAGCCAACCTAATGCAGACTGCGGAGCAAGTGTACCTGTTCCTCGTAGACAGAGTGAGGGCCAACCTGCATATTGTGCTGTGCTTCAGCCCTATTGGAGACGAGTTCAGGTAAGTCCTCATGAACGGCGGTGGCGGTGAGAGCTACTCATGAGGAGCTAGTCATAAGTGACAAAAGTTGAGAGCAGTTGGCTGAAATCCACAGTTTGTAGAACCTAAAATGTTCGACGTGACATGCAAGTTGTATTTGTATTTCTTGGCTAATTGTATTTTCTGGAAGTTACGATTAAGTTTTGCAATATCTACAATAAGTACTAAAGTTGTTAAGGCAGATTTATTTTACACAGAAACCGTATCCGGCAATACCCAGCGCTCATCAACTCCACTACAACCAATTGGTTTCTGGAGTGGCCGCGAGAGGCGTTGCTCGAAGTGGCGTACAAGTTCCTTGAGGGAGTGGAGTTATTGGCTTCTATTACTGGGCCCAGGGTGAGTGCTTCTTTTAGTTAGTGGTTCAGTCAATAGCCATTTGTAGCTAAGGATCTTTCAATCATCACAGTCTCTGTATTCATCCAGGCATAACAAAAAATATTATAAAATATGACATCGATGTATTTATTGTCGAGGTATTGCAGTATCAGTCATCACAGTCATATTCACCACTCAACGGATCACTGCATAGTCACAGTCATCAAAGCCAAAATGGTCATAGTCGGCCTCAGTGGTACCCATCATATTTTTAATCCACTTCTCATTCTCAGACTAACTGCAGTTTTAATCATCACAGTCAAACCTCCCCAGATCCGCCGCAAAGAATCCCTTATCGAGAGCCGTGAGGATATCCTGAGGGCCTCAGTGGCCTCCATCATGTCGCTGATCCACTCCTCAGTCGGGAAGTACTCCGTAAGGATGTGGCAGGAAATGAGGAGGACCAACTATGTCACTCCAACTAACTATCTGGAACTGGTGTCTGGGTATAAGGAGTGAGTTGATTATTTTGTTTAATTTGAATGTTTATGTATAGTTTTCAAATACCTACAAGGCAAAAGTATCACCAATACCTGGTAGAGATATTAAGAAAAATGTTTGGTCCTGAGGGATTGCTGAGACATGGACGTTCACGCAGAAGGCTGTGTATAAGATGAGAGCTGTAGATTTGTAGACCGTGTTCTTAATGCGGAAATCAAAAGACGTACCAAACTACAAGACGTTGGGGACCGCATTGTGGAACTCAAGTGGACTTGGGCAGCACACAATGCGAAGCGTAGTGATGATTTCTTTCCTGTACAACTTAAAAAACATCATGAACAGTACTGTCGTCTTTTATCGTATGGATGATTAAATTTATTTTTGAATTAAGGAAGGAGTGAATACAGAGATGACTGTTGACAGAAGGGAATGAAAGAAGAGAACATGCTGTGTCGATCCTACATAGAGTGGGATAGAGGCAGGAAGATGATAATAATAATAATAATAAACTTTATTTCAGACAACTTGGGTCCATACAGTAGGTACTTTTTGATATAAAATTACAAAATACAAGAACTAAAAATAAAACAAATAAAAATGAATGAAAACAAATTAAACAACAACAGACTTAATGAAATAACTAAAACATAATATTATAAAAAAAATTACTTTACTAAATAGTTTGACGGCAGCAATAGATGATAATGATGATGATAATGATGTATTGATTGAATTTTAATAATCAGACCTTTTATAACAGAATGTTACGAATGAAACGGTACGAGGTAGCGCTACAAGCCAACAAGCTGAGAAACGGACTGGGCAAGGTCGAAGAGACGACGAAACTTGTCGGCCAGATGTCAGAAGAACTGGCCATCGCTCAGGTAAATTAACTCTGTTTACCTTCTTAGACGTCAAGGGACCCATTACACGGCCTCCCCTGTCCGCCCCCAGCAGCTGTATCTCATGAACCGCAATAGGTAGAGTTAAAATTTTCACAGAGTATGTAATTCATAATTTATAATTCATTTATTTGTCTGTGAACCTAGGTACAATATACATAATAGGTGTTAGGTTAGGTTAACTACATAATAAAAATAAAAGTGGGCCCTCATACGAGGAACATTTTTTTACATTCGTAATCGATCATCGAAGCTACTAATTTAAAAGTACAAAGAGTAAAAGTCATTTTAAAAAGTTCATGTACGATGCTACGGAAATCTTCGTGTGCGAATTCAACTCGCACTTAATCGTTTTTTTGCGTAGTATTAAATAAATAAATAAATATTTGTGCCTTGGGTCATAATACCACGCCCGTATCTCTAATGGGGTGGGCAGAGCAACAAAGTAATCTTAATAAAACTGCAGCCACTCCTGATTCAAAGTCCCACAATACAACAATGGATATGGTGAACCATGGTGATCAATGATTATCACCCATATAAGTAGATGGTTCATCATGTTGGGAAGGATGCCTTGGGTCAACACAGGTTAAACAAGATAATAATAATGAATGAATGATTGAATGAAAATATTTTATTGTACAACTTAGACTAACATAAAGAAAAAATATATATAAAACTAAATACGTAAAAAAAGAGTACAATTGGCGGTCTTATCGCTTAAGAGCGATTTCTTTCAGACAACCATGCATGGAAAAAGAGAACAGAACGTAAGGGTGGCCGGGGGTGTACGAATACGAGCTACACAATATGAATAGAATAACATAAACAAATATATATTCAAATATTTTTATAATATGTATGTACCTACGTAGGTGCAAGTGGCTGATTACACGGAGCAATGTATAGAGTACATGGGCGTTATCAACGTGCAACAACGTAATGCGGACGAGCAGCAGCGTAGCGTCGCCGCCAGGAGTAAGACTTTATAAACTACCCACTACTTCATCATCATCAGGTTATAGAACTCAACATTGACTTTGTTTGTCCGTCTGGTGTTAGAGACGTCTTGACTACATCAGAAGGGCTGAGTGGTGAGGATGGAATCTAACCCTCGAGATACAGTTTTACACTAGTTCGAGGGTCAGCCGAAATCCTCATCGCCCAAACTTGTCGTCAATGGAACGGTCCACGCGTGTATATAATGTTAAGTTTAGTTTTACTACATACTTCTTTTTTTTTCTACTTTTTAGTTATTATTTAGGTTGCCAGTCAAATATCGCTTCTAGCGATAAGGCCGCCAATTGTGGATACCGGAATAATTATGTAAACTTTTGTAATTTTTATGTTTTTTGTTGGTATACACAATAAAGTATTATCTTATCTTATCTTATCAACTACATCGTTAAAGTTAAGCAACGATATGCGCGGTCACAAATTGGGTCGGGAGACCGCAAGTGGCATTATGAGCTGAGCGCTTCCCTGCTTCGGAGGGTACGTTAAATTGTCGGTCCCGGCTTTTAAGTCGCTAAGCCATGACGGAGGCCTTTAGGCGGCCTAAAAACTCCGTCACAAGAGTTGACCACTAGCTCATACGAACTTACTTTATCAGGTTATAGAACTCAACGTTGACTTTGTCTGTTTGTCCGTCTGGTGTTAGAGTCGTCTTGACTACTTCAACAATCAATATTACACGAAACCACTACTATAGGTCCAGCTCATTCTTCTTACCAATTTTTTGACGTAGTACTTCATAATGTCACTTCCTCCAGGATACCAATAATTTATCAAAACGAATGTGTGTTTGTTGACTCCAGACGCTTTAACTGTGTAAACTCGTTTGGCCATTTATTATACTGGCAAGTTTGATCATCAGGTAAGAAGACGATGGAGGAGGAGGTTCAGTGCAAGAAGCTAGCTGAAGCCGCCATGAGGGACTTAGCCAGCGCCATGCCCGCGCTTGAGGAGGCCGTCAAGGTAATCTACCAATTTTCCTTTGAGGAATAAAAAAAAGTTATTGATACTTTGGGTGTTATAATTTTATACTAGCTGTTACCCGCGACTTCGTACGCGTGTAGTACCAGCGCGCGCCAAATACTATTATGGGTTTTCTACCTCGGGTTACAATATTGCAGTTTTCTTACGGATCCCTATTTTTTTTGAAAATATGTTATAGCCTATACTGGTTCCTGATAATGTAGCTTTCTATTGGTGAAAGAATTTTTAATATCTGACTAATGGTTTCGGAGCCTATTCGTTACAAACGAACAAAAAACAAAAAAAAATCCTCTTAATAATGTTAGTATGACAATATAAAGTTTACTTCGACAAGAAGTGTAGGGTAATTGCAAAAGACCGGCATAAGTGGAAGCATTTGGGGGAGGCCTTTGCCCAGCAGTGGGACAGTATAGGTTAAGTAAAAAAAAAAAAAAAGTAGTTTGTAAAATGTGTTTGTAGAAACAAATTAAACTTTTTTCACCTATAGAAAGCTAAGTCCAATACTGTTATACTATTATTCTCTACTATGCTGTTCTAGTATTCACCCGCGGTTTGGCTCTTTGAGCTCGGGACAAATAGTATAATAGCCTAAATAAAACCTCACAAACTTTTGGATTTATAATAGTTTTAGTAAGTGTATTTCTCTAGGCCTTGGACGCATTGAATAAAAAGGACATAACAGAAGTAAAGTCCTACGCCAAACCACCGCAGAAAGTGGAGATGGTGCTAGAAGCAGTGCTAATTCTGCTGCAGGTGAGATCAGCCTTATCTAATGCAATTTTGTAGTCAACTTTGTCTTTACGAGAGCACTGGTGGTCTAGTTGGTTGTGACCCCGCCTTCCGATCCTAAGGTCGTAGGTTGAACCCGGTCGTTTACCAATGGATTTTTCTGTGCGAAAAAAATTGTACGCTATACCAGTACTCAAACGGTGAAGGAGAACATCGTGAGGAAACCCGCGGCTTAGTCAGCTCCGCACGTATAGACCATGTCTTTCCTGTGGACAAGGCCGACTTAGCTGAGAGGATGGAGTAGGTGCTGGGCAAGTCTACTCCATCTTAAAGAAAGAAAGAAGAAATGACATGCCCATACAAATGCTAATCTATTACTTATAAATCAATGTTATAATGTCTGATGAATGACGTTTTAGAAAGAGCCTACCTGGGCCGAAGCGAAGCGTCAACTCGGCGACCAATACTTCCTGGATCGGTTACGAGAGTTCGACAAGGACAATATATCGGACAAGACCCTGAAGAAGATCAGCACTTACACGGCGAAGCCGGACTTTGATCCTGAGATAGTGGGCACGGTGTCGTCTGCCGCCAAGTCACTGTGTCTGTGGGTGCGGGCTATCGAGAAATATGGGAAGGTGTTCAAGTGAGTGACTTCAGCGGTGTTAAGATGACCTTCGCTGTGTAAATGTCGCTGCACATACATATACTTACATCGTCGATCACAAGGTTCCTTTTTCAGACCACCTATATGCTCAGCTTCAGCCGTTAATTAAAACATGGTGACCAAAAACGTATCACGACAAGTAGTTTCAGAATTTCTATGGACACTAATGCTGTGGGTTGATTTCTGTCAACTTTGCTGAGCTTTGGCGAGCACAGAAGGTGCGACACTTATGAGGGTGTTAAATTTTTTGTCAAATATACTTAGATATGGAGAAATCTATGACTCCGCCGCGCCGGCAGAATCGATGTGGTGAGAAATTTGTGTGGGCGCGTGGTGGGGATCCCTTGATGTCTCCAAAAAAGTGCCTTAACTTAGGGAAGGATTGTGCATCCTTCAATACTTCTGAATAAAGATTGGATTGTCGGCAATATGGACGAAACCATAGGATGCCAATGGTGGAAAAAATCGTAACTCAAAACGCTGGAGGAGTTTTTTAATTTTTATATTATTGCCAATTATAAATGATAAATTTCCACCCAGGATAGTAAAACCCAAGAAAGAACGTCTAGAGGAAGCTCTAGAGTCCCTTCGCATGAAGCAACAAATCCTGGCCGAGGCTCGAGCTAAGCTGCGGGAACTGTCGGAGATGATCGCCCGTCTGCAGAAGGAATACGATGAGAAGGTGGCGCAGAAGGACGAGCTCGAGAGGAAATCCAGGCAATTGCAACTGAAGCTGGAGAGGGCTGAGGCGCTGATCACTGGACTATCAGGTGAGAAAAAGGTCTTGAGGTTTTAAGGTCTCAGTCTACATCATCATCATCTCTCTGCCCTTATCCTACTTAGGTAGAGAGTTGAAATATTCATAACGGTCTATAGATAGCTCACCTGATCCAGAATATCAGAAAGAAGCGTGCTCAAGACGCTGGCCGCAATGCCACGTTTTATGGCAATGCTGATCCGTTGAGTCATGTAAGTGCCAGATCACGCATAATCATCCTCAGATGATGATTCGTGCCCTTATCAAATTCTACGTGGGGTCGGCACAACATGTTTTCTTCTTCCATCCCCTTCTATCAGCCGTCATCTCAGCATTCACTCTTTTCTTACACGCAATCAATAATGTAAGCTGATATGTGATGTGGTTGGCCCTTAGTATCAAGGGAAGAGAAGGCTGTGACGCGATAAATTCGGGTTTTTATCGCGCGGCGGGAGAAGTGTTGGCATGTTCTGCAATAATGTCTTCTGGGTTGGGTGTTGTGATAAATGGTTATAGTTTCTGATACCACAAAAAGATAATATGCCAAGACAGAGATATAATTGTAAACTCACATTTTAATTGTAAGCTTACTTGTTACATTTGAAATAAGCTCATAGTTCAAAGCTCAAGATTAAAATGATATAAACTTATTGTGGCTCTATCCACCCCATTAGGGATGCGGGCGTGATTATTATGTATGTACGTAAACTTATTTTGCTCACTGCACGAGTTTAGGTACCTACTAAGTTGAATGAATTTAAGAATATTTTTTTCTAATAACGTTCTAAATTTTGAACACAAAGGACGTATAGGTACAGTTTGCAAAAAAAAATCCACGCGACGCCCTCTACTTTCGTGTAATGTCTGTCCAGGGTCAATGCCCAGCTATTAATTTAACCGGGAAATATCTACAAGCGTCACGTCTAGGGCTACCTATCGAGATGCCTAATCGATAGAGCTGCGGGACGCATGCGTGCATACTGCGTTTCCTTTACAAAACTCATAAATCATCCGCCATTGCATTCATCACGTATGTTATTCCCTTGTGTTATCTTGGATTTCTAAAGCGGCGACTTTGACATTTCAGTCGCGTCAAAAGGCAATAGCGCGAATTCATAAAGGCGCTAAGATTTTTCTGTTGTAGGTTTTATGGAGTGATTAATATACGTTGATAGGACAATAGAATCAGTGTTGTTGCTGTTTGTTGGGGCTTCGTTGAAACTGTAAGTCCTTGTTCATTTATTAAAATATTTTCATTACTCTCTCGTGTGGGGTTTTGAGATATCTTACTTAAGTCTCCTTATGCTCTACATACTGATAAAAATCAAAGCTGTTTTAATATTTGGCCATATTTGATTCAGTACAGTGAGCAACGAAAGTTCAAGGACATTTTGATGAGTTTAAATTATGAATATCCTGTATTAATTTTATGATAATTATTTTGCCATTGACCAATTTTCAAGGTAAAGTTACCATTTGTCTCTACAACAAGATAAAAAAGCTCATACGGTTAATCGACTTCTGTTGCTGGCTGTTTTAACTTTGCGTAGGATTAGGTGGCGTGGGTAGTTGTGCCTTGTAGCGGCCATAGCAATGTTTAAATAGATTTTCTACTTCGGTTTTGTAGCTATAGATAGACCAATTATTATGACTAGGTAATCCACTCGCAAATTTATCTGTTTATCACGAGCTACAACCTCAGACCAAATAAAAAGAGAAGACGCCGCGCCGCGAACAACAAAAGTGAAGCCACACAAAACCGTGCTCCTGCAAGTAAACATACACGCTCACGCACACACCTACACTAAAACCATGCTCATTGCTCATAGAATTATGCCTTGCTGTGTAGTGAAAACTTGTTAAAACAGCAGCAAATTACATAAATCATCTTACGGAATCACTTTTCACTTGTAAGTACTTCAAATAGCATCGTTTCTTAATTATTATACTATGAATTTAGGTTACTTGGAACACACAACCTTAAAACCTTCGACACACACATAGATAAAAAGGTGGCTTCACTTTTGTTGTTCGCGGCGCGGGGTCTTTTCTTTTTATTTGGTCTGAGGCTACAACGTACTTAGTTCCTATCCGATTTTAGGGACTGCGAAAGTTTATGTCTGGTCGTATTAGTTGCACGCTTAGCTTTGTCGGGGGAAACTTCTAATTGGACGTGACTAAAGTACCTTGTGCTTACAGTTTAGTTATCATTAATTCTATTGTCACAAGAGCTGGCCACTAGCTCATACGAACTTACTTACTTATTAATTCTATTCGATCTATGATCAAATTATATTGATAACTGAGCTATTTGTACAACAAATCTATGTTTTTTTTTTATCTTTTAGCTAGAGGAAACCATGGTGCATTACAACTTTAAATGGGACCAATACATGGCAAATTTCATATCCGTATTTACAAAACTACGAGATAGCAATCAGATGCTGGATGTGACTCTGATGGCCGAGGGTCAGCTGCTTCACGCTCACAGGGTGGTTCTTGCAACTTGCAGCCACTACTTCCACTCCCTCTTCGTTGAAGGCTCATACCAAGGTGTACCTGCAGAACATCATTCCTTCGTCGTCATCAATGACGTATCGTATTCCAACCTTAGAATACTTGTAGATTTCATGTACAGGGGAGAAATCAACGTTGCCCAAGATAACCTACACGAAATTCTCAAGTCTGCGGAATCACTCAGAGTGAAAGGTCTTTCTAGCTTTGAATCGAAATCGACTTGGCTGTCCGAGCTGCAGACTGATAAACAGACTGTTGAGCAAATTGAGATGCATCTTGACGGTGTCACCATGACACGTATAGGACCGCCCTTAAACACTCGAAAACGACGCCACAATTCCACGTTGTCGCCTCCCTCCGCGGTGATCGATGTGGACGACTCGGATGAACCGACAGAGACACCTGAAAAGAGCATGCGTATAGATCCACCGCTCGAAGAGAACGCTGCGCCGGCAATTGCAGGGCAACATCCAAGCACACAACAAAACAACCAAGCAGCGGAGCCAAACTCGCAAACGAACTCAATCGTCCCAGTGCCGGGACAAGCAAGATGCACGGACGAAAGGCCGGTTTCTCGTTGGATTGAGCCGGTCTCATCGACATCGACACAGAACAGACCGTGTTTCACCCGCCGCGGTCTCAACCCTCAGGGTTCGGAGCCATTCCAGCGTGCTTTGGAGGCGGTGCGCTTGCGTCAAATGAGTTTCGTGAAGGCGGCGCGGGTCTTTTCCATCAGCAGCACTGCTTTACGGTTCGAGTTTAAGAGGCTTGGCTACCCGAGCTTCTGCCCAGAGACTCCTGATCCGATGCAATTGTCAAAGGTCAACGGACCGCCTGCACCTTTTGGTGTGGAGGCTTCGCTGCCCGTCCTCGACTCTCGACAGAACGCTGGAAACCGTGACGTGAGTTCGATGGAGTAGTTATGTATAGGTTTTTCTTTTGTTTTTTATCAGTCATTTTAAATTGTTGGCTATTTGTTTTTATCTCAGTAACTACTCTTGTTTTTAATATTGAGGCATTTCTGCTTTTGGGTTATATAAGTCTGTTTTGCACAAATTTAATGTACTGAAATTGTTAAAACTTCAAAGCATACTGTAGGAAACTAAGATTGATTGCCTAAAATGCTTTAACGAATTCGCTTTTTAGACAGTTTCATAGATATGTAGTAGGCTGCGAGTTTTTGTCGTATTTATAGTGGCTTCAAAATCCATCTTTGTAATAGAACTACTTCAATGAAAGTTACCATTACATAGTGTAGTATTCCTGTTGACAAAGCAAGGCGAATTTTTGCCATAAGACGTTACGTCTGGCATAATAATCTTTAGAAATTCTTCACTAAAGACTTAATTAAAATAATTGATGTTCGCGATTTTAGTATGCACAGTCACATGGAGCTGCACAGACATTATTTTGTCACCTGTGAAGATCTTGGCTGTTGGATTTCATTTATTTATACCATAGGATCAGCGTCGAACAGGAGGAAAATAAACTACTTGCTTACCGTTTAACTTACTTAACAATATAGTCAAGCAGTGAAATAATCATACTGAAATAAAGTTGGTAATAAGTCAGGAGACTAAAACAACAATGTTATCTGAATTGCTTTCCACCAAGTCGTTGCTGATCCTTATATGTGCGAGACTTACTGTACTTACAACGGTTAGGGTGTACAATAAAGTAACAAAATTTTGTGATGTTAATAATATTGTAATTATGGTCCGGGACTGCCAATCGATGGAGCCTTTTTATCATAATGTTTGGGGTGTATGTACTTGTTGTTATGTTCATTCCTTTGGCTGAAGCTATAGTCCAAACGGCTGGACGGATTATGACAAATGAGGTGACCTTGAATTTGCATAGATGACGAGGGGGGTCATAGGCTATATAAAGTGCCAAAAAAAATAATATGGCCGCTCTAACAAACCATTTTCCATTTATTCCTTTGGTTGGCTTTGTAGCCGAAACGGCTGTAATCAGACCGTCTCTGCACAAAAAACGAAGCAACGAATTATGTAGGATCACTTGGACACGTCTTAAATCTACGTTGAATTTACGCCTGTTCGTAACGCGACCAAGCGTGGAAGATGCATGTAAGAAACCACGTATGGCATTATTATTTTTGAAAATTACTTACATACATACATAATCATCACGCCCGTACCCCTAATGGGGTGGGCAGATTGACGATTTTTTTTGGAAAATTATACCTATACAATTATTTTTCGGGTTCGGAAGGGTGCCAACGGGGCTCTTATTAATAAAAAAAAATCATAACACCTACCTAGGTATGTCATCATCATTTTCCTGCCCTTATCCCACTCTATGTGGAATCGGCACAGCATGATCCTTAGATGATGCTGTAAGAGTTTTGGCTAAGATGTTTTATGACCGGCCGCCTGCCTGACGTCAACCCTCCTTAGAAATACTTGCTTATTGTATCTCATCATGTTAAAGGATACTATCCCATAGTCGACTTTTACGACATGCTCGGGGAGAGAAGCAGCTGGACGCATTCTATGTTTTTTCTTTACTCCCAGTCCAGCAGAGAAGTACAGTATACAAGTACCTACCTAGGTATGTACTTATCCTATTAATTTCATAGAACAGGCACCCTAAACATTGGATAAATTGATAGATATTGAAACTGATTGAAACAACAGACATCACAGAATCGATATTTTATGGTCTGGCTATTCGCAATGAAAACATTGTAATTTAGTCCTTATGTCGGAACTTCACGGTATATTTTTACTTGCCAAGTAGTCATTATTTGAGAGGGTGGCGATATTTCGAGATCGTGAATACTGTACTATCTATCTATATCTATTATACTAAGTAGACTTAAAATAATTGATGTTCGCGATTTTAGTATGCACAGTCACATGGAGCTGCACAGACATTATTTTGTCACCTGTGAAGATCTTGACTGTTGGATTTCATTTATTTATACCATAGGATCAGCGTCGAACAGGAGGAAAATAAACTACTTACCAATATAGTCAAGCAGTGAAATAATCACACTGAAATAAAGTTGATAATAAGTCAGGAGACTAAAACAACAATGTTATCCGAGTTGCTTTCCACCAAGTCGTTGCTGATCCTTATATGTGCGAGACTTATTGTACTTACAACGGTTAGGGTGTACAATAAAGTAACAAAATGTTGTGATGTTAATAATATTGTAATAATGGTCCGGGATTGCCAATCGATGGGACGTTTTTATCATAATGTTTGGGGTGTATGTATGTTCATTCCTTTGGCTGAAGCTGTAGCCCAAACGACTGGACGGATTTTGATAAATGAGGTGTCGTTGAATTCGCCTGAAAGCCGAGAGTAGCTATATAAAGTGTCAAAAAAATTATAAAGCGGCTGTGAAATGCCATTTTCCTTTATTCCTTTGGCTGGCTTTGTAGCCGAAACAGCTGGACAAATGAGGTGTCGTTGAATTCGCATAGATGAAGAGGGGGTCATAGGCAAAGTGTCAAAAAAATAATATGGCGGCTCTAAGAAGCCATTTTCCATTTATTCCTTTGGTTGCCTTTGTAGCCGAAACGGCTGGACGTTGTTTGACAAATGAGGTGTCGTTGGATTTGTATAGATCGTTCTTGATTCTTTTTACATAACTGTACTACAGAAGAATACACGTACCTACTTACCTACATAACGTTTATGTGATTTGTATTATTTTCGTCCATGATTCTAAATACTGAAATGAAATTTAATTGAAAAAAAAAAACTAGTAGGGTCCCTCAATTTTAAATTTGAATTTATTTCACTTTCAATTTTTTTAAAGAATTTGCTGTGTTCAACAATAAATCAACATACCTGAAATATATAATAAATTGGGCAATGTAAACAACTTTATTTTTTATATAGATTGCATGAGTCAAGTTTAGTGAACCAACACCACATGCAGTTCTAATGCATTTTTTTGCAATTACTGCTCGTACTACTAGTGACACTAGACCTTTCGAACCAGTGTGGTGGAAGGATTAAAGTGCGCCTCAAAGAGGCTCCTTTGGTGCACTTGACACATGTTTTCGAACTAACACGAAATAATCCATTTTCGATTGGTAATTTTGGGCCATTTCTTATGCTCTTTAGAGTCTTTTCTAAACTCTTGATGTTAGTAGTTTTGCTCAAAATACCTAATCTGAAGTAAATAAAAATAATTATGTTGAGGCATGATTATGAGAAAATCCAAAAAAAATTTACACGAAAATCACAAAAAAATAATAAATGTTTTTATAAACTTTTGGTTTCAATTAAAATTTTTATTAATGCGAATGATAAGCATTCCCATTAATTAAAATTCTTGTAAATACTAGTAATTTTAGGTTCTCTGCCCACTATCCCTTTTTATAACCAGATCGTCTCTGCACAAAAAACGAAGCAATGAATTATTTAGGATCACTTGGACACGTCTTAAATCTACGTTAAAATTACGCCTGTTCGTAACGCGACCAAGCGTGGAAGATGCATGTAAGAAACCACAAACACAAAATTCATACATACCTACATACATAATCATCACGCCCGTACCCCTAATGGGGTGGGCAGATTGTCGATTTTTTTTTGAAAATTATCCCTTTACAATCGTTTTTAGAAGAAGGGTGCCAACGGAACCCTTATTAATAAAAAAATCATAATACCTAGGTATGTACTTATCCTATTAATTTGATAGAAAAGGCACCCTAGACATTGGATAAATTGATAGATGTTGAAACTGATTGAAACAACAGACATCACAGAATCGATATTTCATGGTCTGGCTATTCACAACGAAATCATTGTAATTTAGTCCTTATGTCGGAACTTCACGGTATATTTTTACTTGCCAAGTAGCCATTTGAGAGGGTGGCGATATATCGGGATCATGAATACTGTAGAGGCAATCGATTACTTCGTTTTTTGGTCAATGACCTGGAACTAAACTAGGTCTACTTAAGCTAGTTTCCTAAATTCAACTCCCGGGTCACGGATAGCAACGTAGTTAGCGCTTTTTGTCAGCTAACAATGTTGATATATGGTAAGCATCCGGCTTCCTATATACCTAATATATACATAATATCACGCCCATATCCCTAAGGGCAGAGCCACATGCATCATAAGAAGACAGCTTCAAAGTCTCAGGATTGATTATGGTGAACTATGGTGAAGGGTGATCAGTCCATCGTCCATATAGATGGTCCATAATATTGGGAAGGATATACTATCCCTGCAGCATCGGGCATCCGTTGTTGAATATAGGAATTGGTTATAAAGCTGAGTGCTGATCATCTTAGGGCCTCGATCAATTCTGATGACAGAGATGGACTGCGATTTTAAAGTAAGAACTTTATTTATACCCATATTTTTGTTGTTCTTGTCGTAGCTAGAGCACTGGTGGTCTAGTTGGTAGTGACCCCGCCTTCCGATCCTAAGGTGGCGGGTTCAAATCCGGTCGTGTACCAATGGATTCCTCTGTGCGAAAAATTTATGTACGCTATGCCAGTACTTTCAAACGGTGAAGGAAAACATCGTGAACAAACCCGCGGCTTAGTCAGCTTCGCACGTATTGACCATGTCTTTCCTGTGGGCAAGGCTGACTAAGCTGAGAGGATGGAGTAGGTGCTGGGCAAGCCTACTCCATCTTAATTAGTCCCGGGCATTAAAGCGTCCCGTCTGTGAAGGTAAAGTTGCCTCCTGACGCTGTATAAATCATCTACTATAGATGTTAAAAGGCCTTAGTTAGTTAGTTAATTAGTTGTCGTAGCTACACTCCTCAATAAAGTCTAGGGAACAAGGGTATTTTAGTGTATATTTTTGATTCAACTTCTTTTTTATTCTAGATGTTATACGTCAATAGAAGCCTAATTTATTCTTGATTTCAGTTATGCAATTAAATAAAAAGCGAACAAGTAAAAAAAAAAGTTTAATTAGAAAAACTAAAACAGTGCCTACACCGAAAAAAACAATTTTCTGTAAATTACAAAAACATTTGACGCTTAAGTGAAAATTAAATGAAAAAACATTCTTTGTAGCTGTTAAATAATCCGTCAGACCTCCCAAGGCATAACCACGGCCCTACATCGGCGTGGCATGCTGAGTATCAAGTTATCAATTGTCGCCCATGGAATAAGGCTCCATATTCTGGAAGGATGTGAAAAAGGTTCTTCTCCCATGTTCAAATTTTGAAGAAGATCACTGAAAGCTCTTCTCTCGAGTAAATCTCATGCATGCTCAATTGGATCGAGATCGGCGGACTGAGCAGGCCACTCTAATACCGTGATATTGTGCGCGCTGAACACATTCATCATCTGCCTTGCGGTGTGTGCGCGTGCATTATCCTGCATGAACACGAAATCTTGGCCGAACTGATAGTGGTGAGGGATGACCATAGAATGCACTACCTGCTCAATGTATTGCTCTGCATTCAAACTGCCTCGTATGCAAACGAGATCAGTTCTCAGAGATCAGTTAAATGACGACGTGACATAACGCTTAGTCTCAAAAATCTCGAAAAACTTGGCGATAATGGTCTCTCACAAGAAAAAAAAACGATACATGACAAAAATCACTTAACACTTTATGCTAGCAAAACCCTTACTCTGCGACCAAGTTAGGTTTTCCCTTCTTATTTTGAAAAGCATTTACATTTTTGTTATAATTTTTTGAATTTCAAACACATTATTTAATCCTCCTCCAGCCTAAATTTATAAATTTTAGTGTCTAGTACTTTTTTTACGAGTTTTCGCAAAATAAGTTGAAGTATATTGCTTGTTCCCTAGACTTTGTTGAGTAGTGTAAGTATAATGAATAATGTGGTTCAGCTTATCTTTTCGTTTTGCTTATAGCTCTATTGATTTTCACAGGCTATACCAACTTGCTAGAGATAAGCAAAAAATATACTTACCTATAATTAGTCTTACCTCATTCTGCCTACAATTTCGTAAGAGGTTTGATAAAAAATAGTTTTCATGCATACATAACATAGTCTATAGAAATTCACAGTAGAGCCCGGTTTACTGTACAGACGATGTCCCTTTGCAATTCTAAATTATCCTTTAACTGTTTTTTTTTCATTTATTTAATAAGGTTTAAGGAAAAATTACAACTACAGTGTCTTAAATGTACATAGATAAGAGATACACGAGAGCCTGAACTAGGCTATCCTGTGTTTCAGGCGGTTAGAGCACAAAGTATCCTAAATAACAAATAAGCACATTAAAAAACAAAAAATAATTAATATACAAGGAATCTACATAATTGGTTTAGTATTATAATATCCACAATTGGCGGCCTTATCGCTGGAAGCGATATTTGATTGGCAACCTAAATAATAACCTAATAAAAAGTAAAAAAGAAGAATGTATTAAAACTAAACTTAACATTATAATACTCGCGTGGACCTTTCCATTGTATAATCCAATATAACATAATTAAATTAATATTTTATATATTATAATATATTATATTACTATGTAATGTTAAAGGATAATTTAGAATTGCAACTAATGCTAAACTAATATTTAGCATTAGTTGCAAACTAAAATATTAGTTTGGAGATAGTCCAAACTAACATTTTCATGTACAATCTAAAAATTGTCTGTACAGTCAACTAAAAAAGTATTTAGTTAAAAATCTTGATAAAGATATTTATTACCAACATTTCTTACTACAATGCCGTGGCCGCTTTGCTAAGCATGCAGCATTTTAGGTTACAAACACACTGCTGGGACTATCCCGATCCGATTCTGCATGCGATTCTACGATATTCATTTTAGTACAATTTGCATTGTGTCACATGCGATTTTACATACTTCTGCTACAATCCTACTGCCATTGTCATTTTTCCACTTTTATAAGCAGCTGGTAAAAAGCAGGGAAATAGAAGAAGAATAGTAATTCTCATGTGTAAGGAACTTCACGCTCCGTGGTGTTGGAGTTGGACGTTGATAGTTGCGACAGTTTTTAACTACTGCAGCTATCATCGTGTACTTATTATGTTATTTATGAACCCTTTCTATATCTTTATCTATGAACTTTGTATTTTGTAACATGTGATGTATTCTTCTTCCATTTCCCTCTGACAATCAAGCAGCAATGTCGCTGTGGTCGTCACAAAATTGCACTGTGATAATTACCGGCTGGGTTTGCCACAGTTTTTTACCAGCTGCTCATTTACCAGCTGCTTTTTTACCAGTTGACTCTCCCCAGGCGAGCGCGAACGCTGGGAGCTGACGGTGGAACGCCTGGACAAGGAGTTTGACAATCTGCCCGGGGACTGTCTGATCGCGACGGGTTTCGTCGCGTATCTCGGTCCATTTGTGTCCGAGTACCGCGAGTCGCTTATGACAGATTGGTTCATGGAGGTTAGTCGTTAAAACAAGAAGAATGATCAAAGAATAAAAGAAGGAAAAACGGTAAGTTATTTGTTGATTTTTTTTTCCCAAAACAAGCGTTTGATACGTAATCGCGAGCTGATTCGAATGAGCTCAAACACGTGTATTTTATGAGGAGTTCTGGTTAAACAGCTCTTAATCACAAGAACTCGCGGTCACCATAATATTTGTCATCTTCAACTACATCATCTGTTCAGCTGGCTGAGGAGTTCAGTAGACTGCATAATCTGTTCAGATTTTTGCCACCTGAGTATCAGGGAAAGTTTGCTAGTCGAATCAGATAAAAAAACTAAAGCAGCTACTTTTAATCAGGTATACAATGAAGCATTGCCGGTGACCATGGATCTGAGCATGAAAAACTTCCTTCTTGACGATGCGACTCTACGAGATTGGAACTACATGGGATTACCTGGTGATTCCAACTATTAAATACGTGAAGTAGTGTTAAATTATATGACAACTTTAGAAACTAAAATCACATGCATAATTGATGGTGAACCAGAAACCGAATCAACGTCTTTTAACACATTAAAATGGTCACAGATGATAACTTCAGCGCTGAGAACGGTATCATAGTCGTGCGAGCTACTCGCTGGCCCCTCGCTGTGGACCCTCAAGGTCAGGCCTTGATCTGGATCTCCAGACTTGAGGAGCATAATGATATTCAGGTAAAGGAACTGATAGTTTGATGGAGGACTGCATCTGCCTTCTAACGTCACTACTACTCGTTATCGAACCAGGTACCGCTAGAATAACAGTGCTCTCAGAATTATAGTCTGATGAAAAACTGCTTCTTGTTCTATCTGCTTCTTGTTTTACCTGTATGCTTGTCTTTTTATTATGCGTTCCAACTAGTAAGAGAAAGAGACAATAGTAGTAATATTCAGCTAATCATTGAGCATTCATCCTTAGATCGTAGACTTCGGCCAGCCTGGTTACCTCAAGATAATGGAGACGTGCCTGACAGAAGGAAAACCCATCATAGTGCAGAATGTAGGAGAGATCCTAGACCCGTCTATCGCGCCGATTCTGGACAAGGCTATCGTGAAGATCGGGAACTCCTTTGTTATCAAGTTTAATGAGAAAATGGTTCCGTATAATACGGACTTTAAGATGTATATTACTACTAAATTGGGTTAGAATTTTTCCTACTACCGTTGATACTTCGTATTATGCGTTATTTCGGGTTACAAACAAAAGCTTTAAGATACAAAAATATACCAAAATTGTACTAAGGGTTTAGCAAGAACGGGTCAGCCATCTACAATGTATTAAATTTAGTCGAATGTGGGCTAGGTTGTTGAATAAACTTAGGCAAACCGCTTTGTGCCTTACAAAGTTGCTAAATGCTGTAAATAATGTCTAGCGACTTGAACGCAAAGTGCATTGGCTTCGGGCTCTACCTTCGTGTTGGTTCGTGAATGACATACGAAAATCGCCCTTACATTCCAGGCAACCCTGTGTACACTCCCGAAACGCTAACAAAGACGACGATGGTCAACTTTGCCGTGAAAGAGCAGGGTCTGACGTCACAGTTGCTCGGTATAGTCGTACGTAAGGAGAGACCTCAACTGGAGCAAATGAAGGATACCCTTGTTATGACCATTGCCAATAATAAGAAAGTGCTGGTACGTTGTAAATACTTTGAGGAGGTTCTTTAGAAGAAAATGATTTTTAAGATTCAAAAATTGTTTTGGCTACAATTACTAGTCTCTCACAAAACAGGTATTTGTAAGAAACCTTTGTGAGAGAAATTAAATAAAAATATTTCTGTATTGTTAGTTGGACTTAGAAAACGACCTACTGCGCATAATGTACGAGTCGCAAGTCCCACTACTGGACAACGAGGAGTTATTTGTGACGCTTCAGACGTCCCAGCGAACGTCATTAGAAGTCAAGGAAGCTTTGATCACGTCACAGGTCACTGAGAAGGAAATTGACTCTGCTAGACAGGTATGCACATTACGAGTTTGTACGAATGCCATTTGGTTTTGCAAATTCACCACGCGTATAGTATGCGAACTTAATGTAACAAAATACTTAATGTACTACACAAAGTTTTGAAGTTCAGGCTTGTTTTGGCTTTCCGAGCGTCGCGTCTTTGTCACTCATGCCTTTTTTCATTAGTTAGTATAATTTACTAAGAGTTGACACCCACTATGCCGTATTTTGTTTCTGTGACTGCCGGTTCTATTACGCTGCGATACAAAAAAACAAAAATACAAAATCATTTATTTCTGAAACTTACATAAGTATCTACTATACACCATACATTTTTGTTTACTAGCCCCACACTAGGATTCCCTGTGTTGTGGAAGCTCTTCACTTCCATTCGAAGCTAGTCGATTAGGTATACTGAACACTGAACTTGAGACATTATGCGATCGCTAATTCATGTGATGACATTGCAATCGCTTATGTCAAACCTTACGTTTTCTCAGTAGCGTTTGACTTCGCGAGAGGCTCAGTGGTTTGGCTACAGGCATATCTGTTTTTCAGGGTTACGTTCCCGTAGCAGTTAGGGCATCAGTACTATTCTTCGCACTAAACGACCTATCCCGGATCGATCCTATGTACCAGTTCTCATTGGACGCCTACATTGATGTGTTCACTTACTCTATCGACCGCAGTCCTAAAGGTGGTGAGCTAGAAGACCGTATCAGTAACTTAAACGAATTTCACACTTATGCTGTTTACAAGTAAGTATAAAATTCTATAAACAATTGATTATATTTAACAAGAGGAGGTAAGCAGCCCGCGAGAGTCTGAAACTACTAGGTATAAACAAAAGTGTCCTTACAAAAAAACCTTAGTATGGCGGCCATCTTAAAATTTGGTGAAATCGAGAAAAAATGACATTCGGAGCGGTAAAACAAATTTTTTGGCTTCAATTTTAAATCCGCCATCTTGAATTTTTCAACTCTGGCTTGTTGTCCTCTATTGTCCTCTTTGACATTTGTTCGAGCAGCCTCCACCTATCATCGCTGATAGTTTTCGAATATCGTCCGTCAAAGTTTGCATGGTGGCCATCTTGTTTTCCGCTCTGGACTCCGTCTGGGAGAAAAATTCCGTCAGTCAGTGGGTTAAGCATGGTACTATTTCAGGAACACCTGCCGAGCTCTTTTTGAGCGCCACAAACTGTTGCTTTCATTCCACATGGTGTCGAGAATCCTCTTCCAATCCGGCAAGATGAGTCCTCACGAATACTTCTTCTTGCTGAAGGGAGGGGTAGTACTGGATCGCTCTGAGCAGCCGGAGAACCCAACCAGTTAGTAAATTAAACTATATCAGTTAGTAACTGGATGGAACCCATCAGTTAGTAAGCCTGGATTACTTCAAACGGTTGCCGTTTGAAGTAATTTCTTACTAACTCGTTACTAACTCTTCGGTGTTCGGGCATACGATATTCACCGAAAAGTTTTCAAATATATGTTAAATGTACTTAGTCAGCCAGGGAATATTTGCCACTGATATTAAAGATTTCGGTGTCAGATTGGATGCCAGACGATTGCTGGGATAATGTGACGGAGTTGGACAAGTTGCCTGGCTTTCACGGTGTGGTGGATGCCTTCGAGACCTTCAGCAAAGAGTGGAAGGAATGGTACCTCAACCCTGAGCCTGAGCTACAGCCGCTAATTGGTACGTACTGAGTATATATACAGAATGTACATTATACAGTATTCATAAAGAAACGATTTCTGTAATAACATTATAACACCCTAAAATGTACACTTGTAGGCCGTAAGTTTTGCATATCTTGCTTTAGAAAACAACTTTGATTTAGTCTCTGCTCCACGCCAATCTGTAACCAAACCGTTTGGCACAAAAAGCAAACCAATGTCATGGCAAAAGTCAGTTACGTGCTCTTCCTATGGCACAAAAAGCAAAGCAATGTCACGTCAAAGGTCAGGTTATAAACCGGGGCAATATAATTAATTCAGTACATTATTTAGTTTCTCTCCAATTATTTTTGCATACTGTAAACGGTCAAGCATGTTGTTTCTTCCACACTATTTGTTATCTTTTATGCACACATGTTTTATGCAAATAAATATCTTTATCTTTGCTTTGAGCAAGGTGTAGGTTTTGAGGATTTTCAAAGACTTATGACCTCAACATCTTAGGTGAATGGAACGACATCTGCAACGAATTTCAGAAGATTCTGTTCGTCCGCTCGCTCCGCGCTGACAGGATATCTGCCTGCGTCACCACATTCATCATCGCCGTGCTCGGACCGAGATACGTGGAGCCACCAGTCCTGGACATCAAGGTAAGACTGTAGACCACAAAACTTAATCATACGACCCGTGAAGTGAAACTGCAAATAATGAACAGGCTACACAGGCCCAGAAGAGTTTGTTCCATTTCGGACCCATGGCACCCCTGAAAGATACCCCTGGGGGTGCTATGGAAACTAAGATTTAGACCCGTGGCACCCCCAGGTTAATTAGTACAGGGTTGACTTTGTCGCTCATAACCAAACCGTCTCCGTCATAAAAAACTTGCAAATGGTCAAAAGCCAAATGTCAAAAGCACGGTACGAGACGCGTGCCAGTTCTATTCCAGTCCGATTATGTAACCATAATTATGTTAAAACATCTCTGCAGTAGAACATCTGATAATGCCGTAGATGAAGCCACTTATTGATCAAAATATCTTTGATTTAACGGTTGTAACAACGACACGAAAGAAGTAGAACAGGCTTTGAATGCTTTCAAGACCAAAAAGAGGAACTTAAATGAAAACGAGTTTTAAAATCTGATTTTAAACTCCTCGTGCGTGTGTCTTAGGCCGCATGGGAAGAGTCTTCCTTCAAGACGTCGTTATTATTTGTGCTGTCTCCGGGCGTCGACCCTACCGCCTCGCTCATCCAGCTGGCTGTAGACGTGAAGATGTTCGACAAATTTCAGTCGCTGTCACTGGGTCAGGGCCAGGCACCCGCTGCTACTAGGTAAAACCATGTTCACGACTACCCCCATGTACTGACAACCTCTTAAATAAATCAGTAGCCAAGCCAGGTATAGCCAGGTCCATGGCTGTATTTCTTAGTGCAGACGACCTCTCAAATCTATAGGCACTTGAGACTAGAAGATAGCCAACCGCCTAGCCACTAGCCAGGCACGTCTAAACATTACAGCATATGACCACTTGCGTTATGACGTCACCCTACGTCACCCTATCCAATTTTCTGATTGGAAATCCTGTTTTAAAAAGGTTGGTAGTCCCTAGTACCTTCCATGTGATTGTATCCATTTGTCACATATAAAGGATGACCCAGCACACTGCAAGGTTATCGCTGCCCACTTGCCTAGCTGGGTAAGTAGGCATAGCTACCTACCGTCTTTTGTTCTTTCATCTTGTCTTGTATATTTTTTTTTCAATTTACAAGTATTTTATTCTATATTATTCTGCATAACCAGAATGATGGCATCGGGAATGCGAGACGGAGGCTGGGTGTTCCTAGCCAATTGTCACCTGGCTTGCGTGTGGCTCGGTTCCCTGCGCGGCTTCGACAACCCTAAGATCCACCCGCGTTTCCGCCTATGGCTGTCCTCGATGCCTGATGATAAGTTCCCTCTGAATGTGCTGCAAAGGAGTATTAAGATGACTACGGAACCACCTCAGGTACTATTCAAAAAGATTAAGAGTCTCTGCCATTTTGTATCTCAAAAATTTCGGAACCACAACATAAAGGAGATAGAAATATTCGGGTTTAGACGGAAGGACAAGTTTGGGGCCTGCTTGTAAGATGGGTTACAATTTTCTGTCGCTGCTATACCGCCGAGCTTCGAAAAAGTATGACTGTCCTCTAACCCTTATTCAACATAGACATACGAGACATCCTGAGAAGTGGTCTGGTGGAAGTTCTCGAGATCTTCCCAATTTTCTTAGTCAGATACAAAAAAAGGCTTTTATCATGTTCCCAGGGTTTAAAAGGCAACTTGGTCCGTATATTTGCGAATATAAACGAAGATAAATTCGACGAGGCCACGCCAAAGTACAGACGTCTTCTGTTCTGCGTGTCCTTCTTCCATTGCACGCTGATCGCCAGGAAGCGGTTCCGGCAGCTCGGGTACAACGCTGTGTACAGCTTCAATGATGCTGACTTTGATGTAAGTTTAAGAGGTAACGGTAAGGGTCTATGTCAGGGTCAAGCTCGAGGTCATTATAAAAGGTGCCCTAACTAATCAATTAGATGACTGCTAGGTGAAAAGAGTCTACAGTACCCGCTGTAGTAGTATTGCGAAATAACAACAACAACAACAGCAATTGATCGAATCATAGTTATTGGGCTATCACTATCATACCACATCTTTGAGTGCCAGGAAAACCAATAGCATTTGTTTTGACAGGTATCTGATAACCTTCTGGCGAATTACCTTGAGGAATACGAGGAGGTCCCATGGGACGCGCTTAGATATCTCTTCGCCATTATCAACTATGGAGGGCACATCACAGACGACTGGGATAAGCGGGTTCTGATAGCTTATATCAACCAGTTCTTCTGTGAGGAGGCTCATGATATACCCTTCTACAGGTAAGAAATAAATAAATACCACCCAACAGTCACATACAGTTTTGACCTCACACTGGGATTCCCTGTGTCATGAGTAGCAGAAACTAAGAGTTCTGTGGTACCCACAATACTTCATGCAAACATTTCTCCCGCATCGAGAATCGAAGCTGAGCACCCGGCCACGCCACTGAGGCCGCCAAAGTTTCAGTTGACTTATCTTTCTATCACTAACTACTACTAATATGCGCTAATTCTAATTCTAATTCTAATGTTAGGGGAACAAAGATCTGCACTGACGTCCCGCGGTGGGGTGTATTGTGCATTATCCCCTCTGCTAACCCTCCCCCAGCCATCCCAGCTCCTTGAAGTACCGGAGAAGGACTTTGGGGTGTTGGCAGCAGTGTTCCAGTATCCTCGATGGTGTTGTTGAAGCCGCTGTTGGCGCTGTCGAGGTCGATGATGATAGTGCCTGACACCGCTCGATGACCGTCCGCAGTCCCGAGCTTTGTCTTATTTCGTTTGTTGCGGAGCAGTGAAGTGTCACGTGTTCCACAGTTTCATCCTCTTGGAAGCATCCCCGACATAGGCCGCTGTCCGTTGCTCCTATTTTCAGAAGGTGGTTATTCAACTCACAGTGTCCTGTGATGATTCCCACCATTTTTCGAAGGTCTTCACGTCCCATTTTCAGTAAAGTTGATGTGAGGCGTTTATTGCGTTGGGGGAGCAGTCTTTTGGTGTGACAACAATCTTGCCTTTGCTCCCACTGTTTTTGATGTTCATTTTCACAGTGCGTTTTCAGCCTGTTTTTAATCTCTAACGACGTGGGTTTACATAAGTTGATATCCTCCGCCTGAGCCTGATATCCTCCGTTAATATATATTGTTACTTTGTGGTTGGCACCCAGTTTTTGTAGTGCTTCGTGACATTGCACCAGGCTGGCTGATCTGGTGTCAGATCTGTCTAGTGCATTCATCAGTGCTGCACTATCAGTTATGAAGACAAGCTTTGTGACTTGATCTATGGGCTGATTCGTTGGTGATACTAGTGCCAGTTGAAGTTTTCTAGCTGCTAGTAGGAGCCCCATAGTTTCCGCTTGTAGGGCAGTCGTTGTGTGGCTCAGTGGTCGAGCCTCCGCTAGTCCGATATCCGGGCAGTAGAGACCACACCCTGCCTTGTTTCCACGTCTTGCACCATCCGTGTAAATGTACAAGATCTCCTTGTTGGTTTTGAGGTTCTCTATCTGACCCTGCTGTTTGTCTATCTCATACTTTTTGTTGGTTAGATATGTCGTAGCTATTCTGTCAGACCCATTCAACGCCTCTGGAATGGTTTGTAGGGCCTTATTTAGAATTTTGGTATGATTTGTCGGTATGGCCTCTCCCTTCCATTGGCCAGTGGACTTTATTCGAAGCGCCGCAGACATCGCCTCCTGTTGTATGTGGAGATGAAGCGGCGTTAGGCCCAAGAGCATTTCCAGTGCTGCTGAGGGTGTTGATTTTTTGCACCCGCTGATTAGCGAGCAGGCGAGTCTTTGTACTTGTTGCAACTTGTTTATGGTTGTAATAAGATTTGTTCTAGTCCACCAAACCACCGCCCCGTATGTTAAAACGGGGCGTACCATGACAGTGTACATCCAGAGGCAGAGTTTCGGGTTTAATCCCCAGTCTTTCCCCACGGCTCGTCTACACTGCCATAGCACATTTGTGGCTTTTGTAGTTGTGTGTTCCAGTTGTTTGCCCCAAAGGAGTTTGTTGTCCAGCCACACTCCAAGGTACTTGACCTCTTTGTTCAATTCTAATTTCGTTCCAAAGAGTGTTGGAAGAATCAGTTGTGGCAGTTTTAACTTCCTAGTGAAGAGCACCAGCTCTGTTTTCGCTGGGTTCACTGACAAACTGTGATTTTTGCACCATATCTCTACCGTACGTAGTGCTTTCTGCATCTTTTCACATAGTGTGGATTCAAATAGGCCCGATATCATGATCGCGAGATCATCCGCATAGCCAACTGTGTAGATGCCCTCCTTGTTGAGGGAGTCCAGGAGGTCGTTTGCAACTAGGACCCATAGTAGGGGGGATAAAACTCCTCCTTGCGGACACCCTTTTGTTACTAGGCTGCCCGTAGATTCTGAGTTGTCTATCCGGGCTATTCTGCTGGCTAACATGGAGCTTATCCATTTGTTGAGATTTTCTTCTACCCCTTGTTGCCTGAGTCCTCTCTCAATGCTGGAGAAGGTAGTTTTGTCGAAGGCTCCTTCAATGTCGATGAAGGCTGCTAAGCATGACTGCTTGCAGTTTAGTGCGCTCTCGATCTTGTGTACTACGTGGTGTAGTGCAGTCTCTGTTGATTTGCCTGATTGGTAGGCGTGTTGATTGTTGTTAACTGGGTTCACTACCAGCGGTCCGCTGCGTATGTGTCTGTCGCATAGTCTCTCCAGTGTTTTCAGTAGAAATGAACTTAGACTTATTGGTCTGAATGCTTTCGGTTGCGTGTAGTCTGACTTTCCCGGCTTCGGAAGGAAGACCACTTTGATTTCCCTCCACGCTTTTGGCACATATTTCCAGGCTATGCAGCTTCTGAACTAATATGCGCTTTAATGAGACTCTTTTGAACATTTAACACAATAATACAACTAGCGGAACAAATGGATAGTAGGTATCTGATCTAGAACATGATTCTCCAGGTTATCCTCCATCCCATCATACCACATACCTCGTGACGGAAGCCTGGAGTCGTACCGCGACTTCTTGGACCTTCTGCCAGGGTATGAACGAGCCGAGTCTGTCGGTCAGCACGCATCGGCAGATGTCGCTACTCTAGCACAGGTATATTAAATACATATCCATATCCATCCATGAATTACATATCCATCCGTTATTAAGTTGTCCATCAGCTACTTAGTTGTAATCTACTTGTCTTATGTCTTTATTGGATTAACATCCATCCACTTGCTGAGTGGTTATCCATCCGCTATTGGATGGTCACTGGTCATCCATCTTCTATTGAATTGCCATGCATTCCCTTCATACTACAGCCTTCGTAACGGAAGCCTGGAGTCTTTTTGGACCTTCTGCCGTGATTTAGGGAAGCTTTTGCCGGGTCTATCTAACAGTTGGACTCGGCTGCCGTGCCTAACTTTAAAATTTTCTGGTTATCCAAGTATTAGCTTCTACCTATTCTTTTCTCGTTTATCAGCCTGTTCTTAGTTGGAGTTGGCACATGTTCCTCTTTCATTTTCTCCTATCACTCGTCATTTCATTAGTCACGCAATTCACTTTTCTCTTACATACTTATCTTTGGCATTCCTCCACCTCTCTTTGTCTTGTCTATGTATATTTTACATACATACATACATACATACATATTATCACGCCCGTATACCTAATGGGGTGGGCAGAGCCACAAGTAAACAGTTTCCTCTTTACTTCCAGTCCAGCAAATATTTTGATGAATATTATTTCAGGATGCATTGATCATGTGCTCCACCCTATTCGCTCTGGCTTCCACGGGGGGTGGCGGCGGAGGCGGCGGTGAAGATCAAAAGGTAAGCACCGGGGGGTCCGGTCGGTCCTGTTAACAAAACGTGGTAGTGATAAGAGGAAATCCATCAGCGTAATAAGAGTCCAGTATAATATGCATACCGGGCTCGAGACTCGAGACTGCCGAGATAGTACAGCGTGCAGCACGCAAGGCACTCATCATCTTCCTGCCCTCATCCCACTCTATGTGGGGTCGGCACAGCATGTTCCTTGGATCATGCTGTAAGAATTTTTGCTGAGGTGTTTTATGACCGGCCGCCTGCCTGACGTCAACCCTCCTTGGGACCAGCAAAGATGATGAAGATAGAGATTTTAATTATTATTAATACGCTACGATTTTATTTATAATTATTAATAAGTTCCACGCTTTGTTGCGTCGTTGCTAGGTGGACGAATTAGCAGCTGAGATGATAGTCAAGTTGCCCAACAAGATAGATGTGGAGACGACGGAGCGCATGATGGGCCCCGAGATCGTCATGCCGATGTGCGTGTCTTTACTGCAGGAGATCGGATACTACAACGTGCTCATATCCAGCATCACTGCTGGACTCAAGGTGGGAGCCTGTTCGCTACCTGTTAGGGATACCCCGGGTAGGTACCCCAACTTTCGATACGAAAGGCTTCTGATCCCGATCAATTGCCAATAGATTTTCCCTTTCCCACTACTACCTACTAGTTCTTTCGAACCAGTGTGGTGGAAGGATTTAAAGTACGCCTCAAAGGCGCCTTTCGTGCACTTGGCACATGTTTGGCACCCCCGCCTTCAAAGGTTGGAGGTTCAGGATGTGCTGTACTCTCAAACGGAGGAAAATCCGCGGCTTAGTCAACTCCGTACGTATTGACCATGGCTTTCCTGTGGATAAGGCCGACTAAGCTGATAAGATGGTACAGGTGCTGGGCAAGCCTACTCCGTCTAAATTCGTCCCGGGCACTACAGCGTCCCGTTAGTGTAGGCAAAAGTTGCTTCCTGACACTGTATAAATAATCTTTTATAGATAGCAAAGTAGTTCGTTTAGTGAATCAAAACCACCACAATAGGCAATTTATTAACATAAATACTGGTATGGACAGGAGTTACGGCGTGCTATCGAGGGTCTGGTGGTGATGTCAGATATGCTGGAGATCATGTACTCCTGCATCTTTGAAGGCAAAGTGCCCTCTTTCTGGCAAAAAGGTTTCATTCCCTCTATGGATTGGTGTATTTTCATAGCGTAACAACTAGTTTAGCTATGATAGTGAATTGTTAGCCCAAGATAACGACTCAAGTTTAGATTCCATGGTCCAATAGGGAATATGCGTGTGATTCAAATGACCCTCATTATCTAGAAAAAAAAATACTTTATTACATCAGAATTATAGCTACATAATTTTTTTGATTATACCTAATTTGTTTTTGAACAAGAAATTGATTTTAAAAGGTGCATAATATACCTAGGTACACTTTCCCAGTGTTCATTCAAATATACCTACATAATTAATTGAAACGCGACCCCAAATTTTATTATGTTATATTGATACTAAACCAATTATGTAGATTCCTTGTGTATTAATTATTTCTTGTTTTTTTCAATGTGATTATTTGTTATTTAGGATACTTTGTGCTCTGACCGCCTGAAACACAGGATAACCTAGTTCACGCTCTCGTGTATCTCTTATCTATGTACATTTAAGACACTGTAGTTGTAGGTAATTTATCCTTAAACGTTATTAAATAAATGATGATGATGATTATTATTATTATTATTAGTCAGAGCGTATTATGCAACTATGACAGCAAAATTGTCAGTGCCACCGAGTGTGTAGTTGTTTGGTGTTTTGCCTGTGAGTAATAGACAATGACGTCACACCACGTGCGCCGAAATGGCAGTGTCGGTTGGCTATTTTTAACTTGTTTTTTAAATAAGTAGGTATCTTATATTACTTTTTTGGCGTTGAATATTTTTGACTACTAGTATTTCGCCCCGAACTGAGATCTCGCGATTAACATACAAAAAAATAAGTACAGACATGCATATTCCCGATTCATGCTTGAGCTTTTCCAGTAGAAGTATCTGGGTACCTATAGGTAAACCATTATGAAACTTACCCCCGAATACTCAAACGCGACTCGGAGTTAAGCACGTCTCAACTCACGGTTTTTTGACAATTTCTGATGAAAATCCGTCAAAAAAAATCCTCATTTAAGACGTGCTCAACTTTGAGATGCGTTTGAGTATTCGGGGGTTAACGTCTAAATACATAGGTAATTAGTATCGTATTGAAAGTCAAACCATTCCTTCGATGTTTATGCGGTCGGAAGAGGAGGCCACATTGAGCAATTCATCTTTAGCAATTCATTTTTTGATTTTATGGTAAATCTTAAACGATTCCTGTAATTATCGTAAAATGGTACCTAAATTGTGAGCAATCCTCCAATCCGTACTTTTAAACTCGTAGGTAGTGGTCTGAGTTTAATGCTCATCTGTCTGTGTCCGTAGTCGACGAAATGTTATCGCATTTTTGTAAATAACGGAATAAAAAATTATATTTGTAGCTCGTCCATCAATGAAGCCTCTGGGCTCGTGGTGCCGCGAGCTATTTCTCCGCGGCGCACATCTCCACGCGTGGGCGAACGCTCCGCGTGCGCCGCCCACGCTGTGCTGGCTGCCAGCCCTCGTGGCTCCCACCGGCTTCCTCACCGCTGTGATGCAGGTACCTATCCACTCCCTACCAATCCCAAAAACCACACCATCCTAAACTGCTGACTATCTTACAGTCAGTTCATTTTTTGTCATTCTACATGCCTATAGGCGTACATTGTATATATAATCACGTCGGTACTTATTCCTAATGGGGTGGGCAGAGCCACAAGTAAACATGAGAAAACTTGCAGCCACTTCTGATTTAAAGTTCTAAGATAGATAAGATGAATCATGGTGACAGGTGATCAGCCCATGGTCCATTATTTTGGATTTTCCTATGGCCTCGGATTTCACTATAATTATCTAGATACCTACTGATAGGTATAGTAAGCAAAAATATTTTATATTTACCAACTTCTGCTGTCCCCATTTTTTTCTTCCGATACAAAGAAATGATGATTAGAAAAGTAATTTGAGTCGATTAAATTAAAAAAAAAATGGTTCCCAAAACTCATTTCCTGCATCTCTTCTGTCCCAGTTAAAAAGAAAACAACTGCATTTTTTCCACGTATTAATACCCATGATACAAGAAATCCTAGTCTATCGTAATCCGTACTGTTTGTGACTGCTGGGTGATACTGTTGCCTTGTCTGTGGATACAACAGCAGACGGTGGGGGCTACGTGATCATTATTATTTGTTGTACAGACGACAGCTCGCGGCGAGAGCTGGCCCATAGACACCCTCGCCTGGGAGTTCACGGTGATGCCGCTGGAGGAACAGTCCTTTGTGCGCCCGCCCAGAGACGGAGGCGTCTATGTGAGGTAGGTACCTAAACTGTAAACTATAATATCACTCTAGTATTCAACTAGTAGACAAAATGTAGAACAGAAAAAAAAACACTAGGTATGTGAGAATAAACTGTATCTGACCGGTAACAGTCGTCAATAATAATAAAAAAAATATTACACAAAAAAATTAACATTAACGATTACCGTAGGAAATATGGTCTGAGAACTACCGCCTGCACGAAAAAATAAAATAAAAATGTATTGTCTTGACACATTTGACATTAACTGACAATGACAATGACAGGTGATACATACAAAAGAAAAAAATAGCATGTGTTGTGTTTATATAAACAGAAAACAAAACAGGAATTCTAATAATAAATTAAGAAAAGCGTACAGAGGGTACATACTCTAACATACATCACCGGTCGGATTAGCTTCGCACCTTCATACCTACAAATGAACACTACTATTAGAGGTACCTAGCAAGAACTACCTACCTACCTACTTTCCCAGCTTGGGGAATTTTGTCCAAATCCCCAATGTTAGTGACACGATGCAGAGTACCATTAGTACCGAGAACAAATACGAAACCATGCGTCAGCATTTCGTGACACCGAAAAGCTTGCGATCTGCCATGAAGGTATCATGACGCGACTTCGTCAAGAACTCTGAGAGATTGACACCGGTGTCCTTCAGAGCAGTCTTTGAAGACCACATCTGATCATGCACTATGATGTCTTGGAGCTTGCATAGTATTCGGGCGCGGCTAGTCCAATGTTGCTCTCCCCATCCTATGGCAACGGCTGATACTTCCTTTAGTGAGACCCGGCAGCTTCAACTACTCAGTCACTGCTTCAACTACACTACCACAACAGAGGTTTCTTCTTGATTCACCTCAGGAGCACCATGAATAAGCAGAATTTTTCTCCTATTATGCATCTCGTGATTATCAACTTGATAAGCCATCATGATTATTTGGTCCTGAAAAGTGCGGAGAGATTTGAACATATATGACCTATAATAATAGATAACTCATTTGCTATAGATGAAATGTCAGAGACTTGTGACTTGCTCTTCTGAAGCTACCCTTCAAACTCCTCTATGGTGGCTTGGAACATTTGCCTCATTTCAGAAAAGAATTTTAGAAAATCTGCTGGGTCCATGTTCAGTGTTTGAAGTTATGTTGTAACAGTGAAGTGATGTGATGATAACTTGGTGAATGGTTGCTCAAATTGCAAGGACTGTATGGCAGGTAGAGTGAGCTAGACTTTATTTTAACACATAAATAATGTTAAATTTTAAACTAAAACTCTTAAAATTTATTTATTAAAACTGGATTGAATTAATGTTGTGTTTGTTTTATGGCACCTACCCTTAGGATAGTCAAAGGCAAGTTCAACATCTCACATTTTGCATTTCATGTGTGAAACGTTTTACTTATGTCATTCCGTCTCGACATCCTCTAGCATCAGCTCCCAGAATGGAGCTTCTCTCACCACCGATACACTTCCAATACTTTTCCTCTCCCCTATAAGTATTGGAACTTTGACCACTGCGTTGGTACGAGGAGCTGGTAGATTCAACGTAACCTTAAAGAAGTACTCCTTCTGCATAATTTTACAGTTTATAGTATAAAGGTCTGCTTTTGTCGGAACCGCCAATTCCACATTGACTGCACTGCGCTTTTGTATCTCACGGGTCTTAATACAACAACCCTCTATTTTTTTGCATCTCTTATCAGTCCCATTTTTGGATTTCAATGTAGTGGAACAGAATAATTCCACTACTATCATTGGTTCTTCATCTGTGTTATTGTGCACGTACAAATTCAATTTAACAGATTCCCCTGGACTTACCAAACTTGGTGAAGTCCCTCTCAATTCTATGAGATGGGTTTTGCTTGAGAAAAGTTTGAAGATACTCTTATTCAGGCTGAATGAAACAGGCTCTTGAGTTGAAGGCTGCAATAATTCGTATACCGGTATTTCGATGTGAAACTTTTTTTTTGTGCCGAAAAAATTATTCTTCAGGAATATAATTTGAACTCGATATCTGATGGTGCATGTGGGGTTTTTGAATGAAGAAGGCATGTTCTCTGGTAACTGGTATTGGAAGGGGGCTTCGTATGATCCCGCTTGGAGTGTGAATATCTGTCTGCTTTGGAGAGCAGTGTGAATGGTGATGAGATCTTGTGAACCCTGGTAGTACGTAGTGTCGCCGTCGCTATTAGACTCGGTCCAATTACACTTTCCTTTGCCCAGTAGTGATAGAGTTATTGCTTGGTACTCTGTTGGCTTGTCGATGGCATACTTCACAATTCCACTCACTGTTTGTCCCGTGTAGTAAACGCCTTCTCTAGATTTGTTTAGTTGTATATTGCACGTTACACCCATGTTCACGAATTTACCTAGGTATTTTTTGTGATCACACTTTTACTTAAGTAGGTAGTTAATACCTAAGTTTATTAATAGTTCCTATTTTAATGAAGCTGGTTCTTTCAAACCAGTGTCATTAAAAGATTATCTACAGTGTAGCTCAGAGGTTCCTTTCGTGCGCTTTGTGTTTATAGTTTGGTAGGTACTGACTGATGGTGTCATTAGCTGTAGGTATAACTTGTTTCAATATATCTGTTCCTATTCCCCGCGCCCTTTTTACGTGAGCGAAAGAGAAGGTAACTTATTTAAAATCAACGTGGCTTCAAACTACGAGTTATACCTAAATGATAGCTGCAGCGTTATATTTTAGAATCGGAAAAGTACCTAGGTACTTTTCGAAGGACCTAGGATTTAAGTCTATAGAAACAAGGTTATGAAGGAAATTCCCAGACGTTCTTCTATGTTAATAATGATACCTAGGTACGATGTAAATACCATCTTGTTCTAACTTCTACCACTGCTATAAGTACCTAGGTACTATTATATCTCGCCGTGTGAAGACTTCTAAAAAACAGTTTACAAATGCGACAAGGCGACAGCATTGATTTCCTTACAATATTTTTCTTTACGCTTAGTCAAAGCAAAAACTTGTACCTACCTACATCCAAAAAAAATTTTGACATACCTAAGCCCTAACTCTTTTAATATTTTCGTTTTAACTACTTTTAATACCTACTCGTAACTAAAGAAGTGCAAGTGGCACAATAATTGGCAAGTGACTGTAGGTAGACCCTTGATGCCATACAAAGTAGGCATCAAGATAATCACCTAATGATACCTATCCTATCCTGTTTTTAGGTAAAGAAGTTTTGTACAGAGGACATTATAAGTTTGTCGTTTTTTTAATCTTTATTTATTTAAAAGGAGTTTAGTCACGCAGTGACTACGTCACTCCCGTACAGACTGGATACAAACTTTTCTACACACTAAACAAAAGTTTGTCGTTACAACGCTCACTTCTAAAAGTATTACAGATATGTCAAAATAGTATACCTACTAGGAAGAGTTAAAATCTTTAGGCCTCTGAAGTGTGGCTTACAGCTTTCGATCTGTTTGCTCGTTATTTTTTAGATGTGTTTTAGGCTCGCGTTTTTTTTCGCAAGTGGCACTACGAGCTGAGCGCTTCCGTGCCTCGGAGGGCACGTTAAATTGTCGGTCCCGGCTTTTAAGTCGTTAAGCATAGCTTAACGAAGGCTTTTAGGCGGCCTAAAAACTCCAGCACAAGAGTTAGCCACTAGCTCATACGAACTTACTTTTACTTATTTCGCAAGTTGTCACTTAGATCTTAGTTTACTTCACTCACTCGGTTATGAGGAAACTACTCCCAAACCAGCCTCAAGATTAACTGAATTTCAGGGGTCAGTATCTGGAGGGAGCCAGCTGGTTCAAGAAGGAAGGATACCTTCAGGAGCCATTGCCGATGCAGCTGGTGTTCCCCATGTCTCCGATACACTTCAAGCCGATTCGCGCAACCGGACGTCGCGTCAAGAGTAAGCTGTATATTGTTTGCTTTGCTCGTTCGATTGACGGCCTTGGTGGCGTGGCGGGCGATTGTTCGGCGGAGACGCAAGAGGCGCGGGTTCGATTCCCGCTGCGGAA
Organism: Scotopteryx bipunctaria; assembly: GCA_949320045.1. Taxonomy (NCBI): domain Eukaryota; kingdom Metazoa; phylum Arthropoda; class Insecta; order Lepidoptera; family Geometridae; genus Scotopteryx; species Scotopteryx bipunctaria. The sequence continues at coordinate 930,317 of OX439450.1, read as the reverse complement.
GAAATGTTTGCATGTTCTGCAAATATTTCTTCCGGGTCTGGGTCTTGTGGTACCATGGTACTCGTAGTTTCTGATACCCACGACACAGGGAACCCTAGTGTGGGGTCAGCACTATGTATGTGACTGTTGGGTGTTATTTATTTATTTATTATTATTTACTTGACGCTTAGCTCGCGTGGTGATTAAAATATGCCTGTTCATTGATTAATTATTAAACCTAAAATAGAGATAGCTTCCTCTTAGTTAAAAGAAAGCGGAAAGAGATGGTAGAACTCCTAAAATTTAAGCCCTTATAAGAAAGAGGGTTGGAAATAAAATAATAAGAACTAAGGCACATTCGTCAGTAGAATTCACTGCGTAAGACTCGCTTTTCTCGCAAGACAGCTCACTGCACTCTCCAATAGTTTGCATTGATAACCCCGTATCTTTGCAGATCGATACATTTGTCCTTGCTACTACTACCCAGCTCGTAAGGGGGCGTTCGTGGTCGCGGTGGACTTACCTTCCGGGAAGGAATCTTCGGACTTCTGGGTGAAACGGGGAACCGCCCTGCTTTGTACACTAGCTACTTAGCGGGAATATACACTTCGGTCGGTTTAAGCCTTTATTTTGGCACTGTGTTAGTTCATTATGAGGCGTTTATGAGTTACGATTAGTTTAGATGTAGTTTTTATTTTCATTGTTATTATTAAGTATTTAGACTTGAGTTCCAAATAGATTATTGTTAAACTTGTATCTTTTCTTTTATTTAATGAAGACCCTATCTTCTTTTATTGAGATTACACATTTATAGGTACATACTTAAACTACATTATTTAGTCCCAAGTCTTATTTTTTGTAATTCAAAGTCAAAAATTCTCATTTCTCTTCTTGACATCAGGCATCAGATTATTAACGATTGCTTTTATGTGAAAATGAAAATTACTAATTTTAACATTAATTTTATTTACAAAAGTAAAATATACCTATCTTACATTAAATATATTACTCGAATGCAAGTGTTTCTTATAATAATTATTATGACTATCATCTTTCAACAATATAAATTAAATCTCTAATGGCTTTACCATCTCCCTAATGCCCTGTTCGTATAATCAACAAACTGACGACGCATCGATAATTACCATAGTAACATTATCTTTAGAAAGCGGAATACATTATTTTGTCAGTTAAACGTTTCCCTGGTAACCTATCATCAGTTGTCCGATAGTAGTTTATAGGAATCGGGCATACCTAAGCCTTTTTCTTGGTTCACTATTTTACTTACATCTATCACAATTGGTAAAATGAAAAAAATAAAAAATAGAAACAAAAGTTGCTCATAAGTACCTACAAACTTTTTTTTTTATTGGTAAAATTGTACCTGCGGCCTGAATGAATACATAAAAAAACTACAAAACATCACTATTTTCAAATTAAAAAAAGAAAAAGATTATTATGGCACAAAACAAAGATAGTTAATAAAAATATAACTAAAAAATTCTAAACTTAATTTTATAGGACTCCTAGTGACTCTCAGTTTCGCTGACTGATTGACAGTGCTCAGCTTAAACCTAAGTAGGTACTAACGTAAAGTACCATAACTACGGTATATTCAGTAGTTTCATTATCTAGCATTGTGAAACCATCGCGAATTTATTGCAAAAGGTGTTTTAAGTATGTCTACAGATCAGATCTACCTCAGATCTCGGAAAATTACAAAAAGTCTATCCCCAAATGCTGTAAACTGGACTAAAAATCACACAACATTCCTTTCCTGATGATGCCGCTTCTCATGGAACCTCTTCCTCGAAGACTTGGGGCATTTCCCTTTCCTCCGGTCGTAGGGACCGTATTCGCAAGCCGGGGGGTCGCAGTCTCCATCTTCGATACAGACGCGGTCTCGGAGACCGAGGTGTTCTTTTCCCCGGGAGAGGTAAAGGCAGTCTCGGCGGTAGTCCAGGTCCCGCCATTTGCAGCCGCAGATGCACGGGCCGTTTTCTGACGTGCTGGCGAGAAAGGGCGTCGGGCAGGTGCATCTGGAATTGAGGGAATCTTTTAAATATTTGGTTGTTCAGTTTAGATTGTGGATATGGCTAAAGTATACATACATTATCACGCCCGTATCCCTAATGGAGTGGGCAGAGTCACAAGAAATCATGAGAAAACATGCAGTTTCAGCCACTTCTGATTCAAAGTCTCAAGATGGATATCAAAATTACTGTGTTACACCGTATTGTAAATAACTAATTCAACAACCACATCAAGTAGGTACCATTGCAGTCTCTTCTAAAGCTTGTTAACTTGGGAAACTTATATGCTTTAAAAAAATTACAAGTTGATAGTTAGAATGTGCTGGGAAATTGTATCTTTCTCGCATGTCATCATTTCTCCACCTAAGGTATTCTGTTTCCCAAAATGAATCACCGAGTAGGCAGTTACATAACCTGTACCCTGGCGGCGCAGTGATATTCTCTTCCGACCTGGGTACCACTGTGGCCTGAACGACCAGGGGTCTCCAAACGTTCTGCTGTTCCTCTGAATGCGGCAAGTCGCGTGTTGGATGCGCGATGAGTACAAGTACAGTCCTCTGCGGCGTGTCCGGGAGACTCGAGGACAACTTGTGTGCTAACCTGAGCTGGTCTTACCTCCTCATTTGCGGCGGCGCAGTGATATCCTCCTCCGACCTGGGTTCCACCGTGGCCTGGACGACGGGAGGTCTCCAATCGTTCTGCCTCTCCTCCGAGCGGGGTGGAGCACGTTCCGGGTGTGTGATGGGCACCGTCCTTTGCAGCGTGTCCCGGGAGACGCAGGCACATCTCGTGTGGTTAAAGAATACCATGCGGGCAACGCTCATGTTCCCATCAGCTTTGTGGAGCTGGAAACGACAAGGTTTTAATGCTACGATTCTATTATTACCTCTTTAAATACTCTATGCGTTAAGTCCAGATTAAAGTTTGGTGTAGTCAAGTTAAAATTCGTTACGTCTACTACTCGAATAGTCAAATCCCATGGGTTTTATAATAGTTTCGTTAATGAACCGTTTCAACTAATTCTTCGATAGTCAAATTCTCATTGGTCTAATTATTGTTTAGTCCATTTCCTCGAATTAAGGATTGCAATCTGGTTTTCCGGATTGGAATCCAATGGGATTCCAATATAATCCGGTCGGATTGAGAATGACACCAGATTGCAATCTCTACCTGGAATAGTCTATCATCTAGCTAAATACAACATTTAGTGAAAAACCGCTAAAGAATAATGTTTTATTTATCAAAAAATCAAAAGGCTTGTGAATTGCTGCCATTTATCATACGAACTACTATCATCAAATGCCTACACTAATGGGACGCTGTAGTGACTAGGACGAATTTTAGATGGAGTAGGCTTGCCCAGCACCTATACCATCCTCTCCGCTTAATCTGCCTTATCCACAGGAAAGACATGGTCAATACGTGCGGAGCTGACTGTGATTAAGTCGCGGGTTTAGTGCACATCATTTTTTTTTAACTGAAAAATCCATTGGTGCATGACCGGGTTTGAACTCTATTATGTATGAATGTACAAGCATAATCTATCTATAATATAAAAATGAATCGCAAAATGTGTTGGTAAGCGCATAACTCAACAACGCCTGGACCAATTTGGCCAAATCTTTTTTTAAAATGTTCGTTGAAGTTCAAGGATGGTTTTTACGGCGAGAAAAATTAGAATTATTGCTGGAAAAACCCTAAAAATAGCCCTTTTCTTTTTCCCATACAAATATCTGGGTACCGCGTGAGCGAAGCCGCGGGCGGCTGCTAGTGCTCAATAAGATACATGAGATACAATAAGCAAGTATTCCCAAGGAGGGTTGAAGTCAGGCAGGCGGCCGGTCATAAAACACCTTAGCCAAAACTCTTACAGCATGATCCAAGGACCATGCTGATTCAAGGATCCAAGGATCATGCTGTGCCGACCCCACATAGAGTGGGATAAGGGCAGGAAGATGATGATGTACAAGCATGATGCTTGTATAACTTACATAGAACGGAAGCATGACGTATCGTCCGTCGATGGGCGCGCAGACTTCGGCCTCGCTGTCACAACAGCCGGAGTCGGGCGCGCAACGGTGCAGTTCCACGCAAGGAGGCATGAACCTGAAATACAATTTTCATTGTGAGTTTTATTTGCTATTAGCTTTTCAACTATGAGCAAATATTTTCTAGGTTTTGTGTCGGTTAGAACACTCTCCTACTTTCTTCACAGTTAGCACTCTACATTTTCAGCCATCGAAAATGGATAAAAATAACAATGTAGATATAAAAATTAGGGTCCTCCATTAACGGCTAAACAAGCATGCAATATTACACAAAATTAAATGACATGTCAAAACAGAGAAAATAATCCTATCCTACTAATATTATAAATGCGAAAGTTTGCGAGGATGTGTAGATGTGTGGATGTGACGATGTATGTTTGTGCCTCAATCACGCCTAAACGGCTTAACTAACGGATTTGAATGAAACTTGGAATACACATAGTACATGTGCTGGATTAACATACAGGCTATTTTTTATCCAGGTACCACACTAGCGAAGCTGCGGGCGGCAGCTAGAAATTAATAAATACACAATTTCTTAATGTAATTAAATAATGCTCCCACATTACCTAATGATGTATCAAGTTATGCAGTGTCCCTGCATCAAGATCAAGCCGTTGAACTTGTTTTTGTGGCCCGAATTCGAGGCTGCTTTCCAACGGTATTGTTTTATGACTTGCATTGTAAGTATGACTTGATACCTACTAACAAACGTGTTAAGCGACACATCGTGATAGCTTTGTGGTTACCGCAGCCATCAAGGTGTTGACGAACAAAAATTGGTAACACACAGGCTATATACCTATTGCCACCAGTTCAGAGCTTTCTATGTTCAGAATTTCTATTGAATTTGACTATTGAAGTTATTCATAGCCGTATGGTTTATATGGTTTAAAAACATAGAATGCGTCCAGCTGCTTCTCTCCCCGAGCATGTCGTAAAAGTCGACTAAGGGATAGTATCCTCTCCAACATGATGAGATAAGCATGACGAGCATGACGAGATGACATAAGCAAGTACCTATTCTCAAAGAGGGTTGACGTCAGGCAGGCGGTCGGTCTTAAAACACCTTAGCCAAAACTCTTACAGCATCCAAGGAACATGCTGTGCCGACTCCACATAGAGTGGGATAAGGGCAAGAAGATAATGATGGTTTATATGGTTTGATCCGAAGACCAAGCTCACGGATTTTTTTCACTAGAACACGTCTTAAATCTACGTTGCATTTACACCTGTTCTAGAATGAATAAATAAAAAACACCCAAGAGTCACATACATAGTTTTGACCCCACACTAGGATTCCCTGTGTCGTGGGTATCAGAAACTACGAGTGTCAAGGTATCACAACACCCAGACCCGGAACAAATATTTGCAGAACATGCAAACATTTCTTCCGCAGCGGGAATCGAACTCGCGCCTCTTGCGTCTCTGCCGAGCAATCGCCCGCCACGCCACCGAGGCCGTCAAATGTTCTCAATTCCAGAATGCAAGTTCTAGAATTGCGTGAGAGTTACAACGGACACGTAAGAAGGCAAGAAACGTTGGTTAGGTACTCACAATGTGTCAGATGCTGGTGCGAGCTGACGCACAGACAGCCACCGGGGCTGAGGCACCAGGCACTTGCTCTCGCGGACCACTCGCTTGATGCTCTGCAGGACGGCATCGCGAAGACCTTTACGTTCCAACGCCGTCAGCTCAGCTAAAATTCAAAAAGGAAAATGGTAAAATCGACTTAAAATACAAATAGATACCTATTTTATTTTGGAAAATATACACGGACTCATAAAATAACATAATTAGTACAATATACCTACAAAATAAAATTATGTTTTGAGGTGCCAATTACTCAAATTAGTATTTTTGTTATGTTTTTATTTATATTCTTTCTGAGTTTATTTGTACTTATTTGTTTGACTGATTTGTACGTCCTAAAAGGGCAAACTGTTTACAACAGTTAACAACAAAGATTATTCTATTCTATTCTTAAGGCATAGAAAGCCAGCTTAAGCAAAGCTCTGGCTTGTTATTACTTATATACCTACTTGGATTAGTATTAATTTCAATGTGATGTGTACTTCTCTGTTGGAATGGAAGTAAAGTAAAAGCATAGAATTGCGTGTAGCTGCTTCTCTTGATATAATGCGACTAAGGGATAGTATCCTCTCCAAAATGATAGACCACCTAGGTGTACCTATGGGCTGATCACCTGTCACCATGGTTCACTATATCCACTTAGAATCTTTAAATCAGAAGTGACTGCAAGTTTACTTGTGGCTCTGCCCACCTCATTAGGGATACGGGCGTGATAATATGTAATTGTATATGTACGCAAACATTCCAAGACCTTTGATTATTTCTAATCATCGACGCAAACGGCCGACCTTTGATAAAAAAATACTAAATATAGATACATAAACACTCGGAATTGATTGCGGCAAATTTCAAACGAGATCTTCTTAGTTTTCATTGTTGTTTTTAGGGTTTAGTACCCGAAGGGTACCAACGGGTAACGGGACCTTATTATAAAGCCTCTGCTGGCCGCCCGTCCGTCCGTCCGTCTGTCTGTTAGCTGGCTGTATCTCAGGAACCGTAATAGAGAGTAGAGGTAGAGAGTTGAAATGTTCACATTTTAGTAGGTATGTATTTATTTTTAAAATAAAAGGAAGCAAAGCTTGTATTATGGACGCCAGATAGCTGATAGAATTCTTATATACTTTTTTGTAAACACATACTTATAATACATAATACCTACTACAACACCCAGACCCGAAAGAAATATTTGCAGAACATACATTTCTCCCGTAGTGAGAATCGAACCCTATTGCGTCTCAGCCGAACACTGAGCACCGAAAAGTAAATAACTTACAGTCATCCATGATCCTGGGCCTCTCATTGGTAGCCGCGATGGGATCCACAGCAGATATAACATGGAACGGACCGTTCCGGGTAAAAGCTGAGGGAGTGATGCCTGGACGAGTGATCATCTCATCATCATCAAAGCTGGTGTTGTCATTAGGGCTCCTTGATTTCTGGATGGTGAACCTGGTGTCGATATCCTCGTCGTCTTCGCCATCGTTGTGGTACTCTATGTCTGCGTACTCCTGAAACAGGAAGACCTTCATAAGTGTCTTTGATAGTATTTATGAAACCTTTATGAATAAAATCTTATATCTTTATCTTGAGGAAACCCGCGGCTTAGTCAGCTCCGCACGTATTGACCATGTCTTTCCTGTGGACAAGGCTGACTAAGCTGAGAGGATGGAATAGGTGCTGGGCAAGCCTACTCCATCTTAATTCGTCCCGGGCACTACAGCGTCCCGTTTGATGGTAAAAGTTGCCTCCTGACGCTGTATAAATCATCTACTAATAGATGGTAAAAGACATTAGTTTCTATGAATAAAATTATAATAAAAATAAACCATGCAAAACAATATGCATGAGGAATATAATGAGTATGAATGAAGCGAAAGAAGTAGGTATGTCAGGATAGTAGCAAATGGCGATCCGTGATCTCTGCCTAACCCTATGGGAAACAGGCGTGATTCTATGTATGCAAATTTATAGCGATCCCTGTTATCTCAATGTATAAGAAAGGGACGTATTTAGGACTGTCCAATTAAATTATGTTTACGAAAATGCCCAATAGAATCGATAGCATTCGCTATTATAAGTTAGTTATGTAGCGGCTTATGTAATTTACTTATATGCCTAGCACTCAATGTACGGAGAAATCATTGGAATTCCGAAATCCATTTTACTTCATAATTTCATCTATAGAGCTATTACAAAATACAATTTTGACCTATAGAATGCCAGCAATGCCGTACCCTTTCATTTGTCAGTTCCCTTCACTCTATTAACTGATAGGATAATAATTTTACAAGTCGGTACACTTTAGTTTCGTTTGGGCTGGGTTAATTTATTCAAAAATAGCAGATATTCAATGCCTATGATAACTTAAAAAAACAAAATCCATAGCTTTAGCGTTGCCGTTGGCCAAATGATTCCTGTAATTTGGAGTCACTATACAAATATCTTTATTTCAGGCTACATTAGATAAAGTTATAATATGATCTTATTTATACATAAATCGACGGCCCATATGAAATCTGTACATATAAAAGAGCTTAACCTGACTGACTGATTCATCATCACCGAGCCGAAACCACTGAAGCTAAAACGCTGAATTTTGGAAGGCTTCCTTTGAAAAATGGGTGAACAGAAAATTCCATTGGTGCACGACCGGATTTGAACCCACGACCACGATCGGAAGCAGGACCACTAAAAGGTACCTATACTTATTAATAGATAAGTAAAATAGCCCCAAACTAAGCAAAGCTTATACTATGGGAACCAGATGGGTGATAGAATACTTATATACTTTTTTTACTTCTAATACATAATACTACAACACCTGGCAATCGAACCCGCGCATCTTGCGTCCCAGCCGAGCACTGGCTGCCACGCCACTGAGGTCGTCAAAAAATGCTTGTTTATACTTACATATTTATTGAAGATGGAATAGAAGATGCACTTACAAGGAATGCTTGCATACAATTTTATGACATCGTCTTTTTACTACTTCTCTTCGTTCCATATTAGGCCGTAGGGCCGTAGCACTAAACGAAGATCACTTAAGAGCTTTCAAGTGCTTTTAACCTCTTTAGATCAAAGAGATCGCTAATCGATTCTGCATTTTTATTCCCTCTAATCGATTAGGTCGTAAAATCGTTATTGAAAAGAAGCAGACGCAGGCGAGCCATAAATAATCGTCTATTCTCGTCGGTGCATTCCTGATGGTGACTTTTTAGGAGTACTTGTGTATTTTATACCTAACTAGCTTTCGCCCGCGGCTCCGCTCGCGTGATATCTGAACAAAAAGTAGCCTGTATGCTATTCCGGCACACATACTATGTATATTCCAAGTTTCATTCAAATCCGTTCTGCCGTTAGAGCGTGATTTAGGCACAAACATACATCGTCACATCCTCATAACATAAACTTTCGCATTTATAATATTAGTAGGATTACCTACAACATCGTTCGCCATATTCATCTTGGGACTCTTGGATTAGAGACCTTATCCACTATGGCCAAAGAAAACGTAACGCGGGCAAGCGCGGGCATGTTTAAGAAATCATCGTGTTATTGTATTTTAATTGACAATTTTGTATTGCAAAAACACGACGCGGCGCAAACGAGTTACAAGCTGTCAAGTTTTGTTTGGTCATAGAGAATACCATCAGTGGCTGCAAGTTATGATATCTTGTGGCGTCTGCCCACCCCGTTAGAGACACGGGCGTGAAAAATATGTATGTATGTAGAAAATATAAATACAGTACCTATAATTGCTGCTGAATTCTGTAACAGCTCGAAAAGGAAATAAACGTTGTATGTGAATGTTTTCGAATTACGGCCACGGATCAGGAAACAAAGCGTAAGACGAAGACGGCCCTTTACCCGATAGAATGACAATTTACCCGATAAATGATCTTTATTGTCGCGGACTGGAGAGCACTGATGGTCTAGTGGTAGCGGCCTCGCCTTCGGATCCGGTCATGGGTTTAAATACACTTGTAAGGCTAAACATGTGTCAAATAAAACTGGGGACAAGGGGCGCATCTATAATTGGCCATAACTCAATCTCTCTGGGTTCAATTTCTCCTGATTCAAAGCCCCAAGATGGATGGTGAAACCTGGTGATCATTTTAATGAGGTTTACTTTGGCCTTTGGCAGAGCATGTAAGGTTCATTGTCCGCGAATCGCGCAAATTAAAAAAGAATCGTGCCGTGCCTCTGCTTCCCTCACGTCAATTATATTTGCGCTGCCAATCAAGGCTTTGCACCGAGGAATTTCTTTGTTGAACCTGACTCCTAAAATTGCTCATCATGCCTGTAATTCAGTTAAACTGGATATACAATTTATTTAAACAAACCGTCGCGTATTTGTCGTTATTACTATGAAATCACTTTACTTTTAGTTTTTATAGCGGCAATAGAAATACATACGCTAAGAAAATTTCAACTCTCTACCTGTTACGGTTCATGAGATACAGCCCGCTGACAGACGGACGGACGGACAACGGTAAGGAATAAGTATTCTATCAGCTATCTTGTTCCCATAGTACAAGCTTTTCTTAGTTGGGGGCTACATGGCGCTGTTTGAAATGTCCACAAAATATTTAATTATTGATTTAACTTAGGGTACCTATGGTATAAATTGTAGTAAAATTACTAGTGAGTAATTAGGGGCATAAAGTTTGTTTGTAATCGAGGCTGTTGTTATTAAAAAGCCATAAACTTGATGAGATCTGAATAGTAGGCTCCTTTGAATATGCACTCAGTTGCTGTATAAAAAGAGACTTAAGTAAGTAAGTGAGTCGAGTGAGTAAATTATATTGGTGTTGCCGATCTCATCTGTTGTCTCATGCTATTTGGACTACAGCTTCAGCCAAAGCTACATACCCACATACATACATACAGTCGCGGTCCGAGGGAGGGGTGGGGGGGTCACAGGGGACATGACCCCCCCAAAATCGTACACATCAAATTGAAAAATGTAAACATAATGTTTACATTTTTCAATTTGATGTGTACATTTGCAGACATTTGCTTTTTTATTTTTTGTAAAAAATATAAAAAAGCAAATGTCTGCCCTTAGTCGCGATGTCAATAAAAATAGAAGGCTTCCATTTGTTTTATTATGTGTGCAATAAAATACACTCTCCTTCTTCGCACTCGGATAAAAAACTATTTCGAGGTACAAACAATTAAAAGAAGAACGACATGAATATAAATATCACGCCTGTTTCCCATAGAGGTAGGCCTGACACAATTGTCGCTTCATTAACTCTTATCACATTCCGCATGCATGCTTGATTTTAGGGTGCTCTTGACCCGGCCTTTCTCCTGGACGTTACCAAAGTTTCTAAAGTAAAATTTGATCAGCTCCATTCTGTCTTTTTTAAACCATGACGGAAAAAGACCGGTCACATAAGTCATGTTGTAGATACCTATTTGTGTGCCTGTCTGTGGTATCGTAACTCTGGGTTCACTACGCCTATCCGAAACATATTTCAACTTGTTACATTTCACCTATGACGACTCACAGAATGATTATTTAAACAAGACTTCATTTAAGGCAACTATAATACACCTTTGGTTAATTTCACCTAGTCATTATTGCAATGGTAGGTACTAGGTACAACTAGATGTCATTTGATAAAGATTCGTTTTACTTTACTAGCAAAAGTAGAGGCAATTTCAGATTCATTTTATTTTAGGACGTGGCTTTAGAATGAGATTTTTAGTACTGGGTCGCATGGGGGATATTGTCTAAGCATAGAATCCCAAACGAATGGGCTGAATTAAATGCGGTTTATTTCTTTTTGTAAGCTGATGTGGTCCAGATGGTTCTTAGCTATTGTTTATGAAGATCTGTTCAGGCGTTTGAAGATAATCATTACCATCACTTGACAAATGGTTCTTACCAAGGTCTGATTGATTTGAAAGGTGTAGGTACTGTGCGGAGTCAGATTTTTTTTAAATTTTGAATTTAATATTATGCCCTGTAGTTTTAACTATTCTGATAATCCTTACATTTCTTCGAAGTAATTATACTAATTAGTTAAAACTAACTCATGTTTTATCATGTTCCATTCAGAGAGTGGTTCAATAGGTTATCTGCCGGTGAGTAAGTAACGCAAACAAAGATAGCGTTCCTACCTCACGCGGGATATCTGAGATTCGCTTTGTAGAGAATTTAAGAAAAAAATTACCTCCTTGAAACTTTACAAAGTAAATGTTACGTTGTAAGGGGGATCTTCTTAAGCTTTATGCATATAAATAAAAATAAATAACACCCAACAGTCACATACATAGTCCTGACCCCACACTAGGATTTCCTGTATCGCGGGTATCAGACAGAAACCACGAGTACCTACCACCATAACACCTAGACCCGGAAGAAATATTTGCAGAACATGCATTTCTTCCGCAGTGGTAATTGAACCGGCGACTCTTGCGTCTCTGCCGAGCAATCACCCGCCACGCTACCGAGGCCGTCAATATATATGATTAAAATATATTTTAAATCCATCCATATTGATTCAAATGGATAGGTAGAGTTGAAGTTTAAAATTTCACAGAGGTCCACCAGGTGTGGTCGCAGCCTGAAATATTGGAGGGGGTCACTAATAATAGAATATATCGAGTAAATCAGATTTTATTGCACACATTATAAACAAATAAGCTTTCTATTTTTATTGGCATCGCGGCTAGGGGCAGAAAATGGCTTTTTTATATTTTGTAACTTTTTAGAAGATTTTTCAATGTAACGTGTATGATTTTGGTGGGGGATCATGTCCCCTGTGACCCCCCCCTCTTCGGACCGCGCCTGAGTCCAGCTCTTGTTACCAACTCAGGTAGAGGTACTTAGCTCTTGCAATTTTTTTTAAGTTTAGGAACTTAAACAGCCCAATAACGAGTCGTAAAAATTAAACAAGTTATCCAAACACTCCGTCTTCCCATAACGTCGATTCGTATCATATGGTCCCATTACGTCGTCGCTCCCCAACAGACACTCAAGTGGAAAGTATAAAATGCAATTTATTACAAACAAACTTTCTGAATAGAGAAATCACGGTGTCATCTATGTAGGTACCTAATTATTATATTAGCAATATTATTAAGAACAGAAAAGTTTGTGATAATGTTTGTATGTTTTTGCCTCAATCGTGTCGCAAAAGTTGAACAGATACATAATAAATGACACCCAACAGTCACATACATAGTCCTGACCCCACACTAGGATTCCCTGTGTCGTGGGTATCAGAAACTACGAGTACCATGGTACCACAACACCCAGATTTTAATGAAACTTGTACGCGTGCTGAAAAGCAATACCTAGGCTATTTTTTATCACATCACAACGCGAGCAAAGCCGCGGGCAGAAGCTAGTCTTCCGCCTATACTATGAACATTGATAGCGCGCTAAAGATAGTCAGGCAGTTATGTCATGGTTCTAGGAAAGTGCGGTCGCCAGACGCAGTCACTAGGACCGGCTGATAAACTGCATGCAAGATACTTGTGGACTGAGATGATACAAAGAATAACTGACGGTCTTCATTGATTCGTTTACTTAATTGCCTACTTACTTTGTGACATTATAAACCCTGTTTTCTTCGAAGAAACGTCTGACCTGACGTTATTTCTACTTATTTTAGTACACGGTGACATTGTGATTATCGTTGTCCTAAAGAAACTTACGAATAGGGTCCCATTGGCACCATTCGGGTACGGAACCCTAGAATACATGATTTTGGTTTTAAATACCATATTTTTTGTACTGTCCTTAATTTAGCAACATAAATATCCTATGCTTATTGTAAAGTCTACTTCAAAACATTTCCTAGAAAGTCCAGCAAAAATAGCTGTTATATCAGACAGAGTTTTTTTATTGACTGACCCAGATTTACAAATCTAACCGAACTACCATTTGATCTTTAATTGATACAGTCAACGACAAAAGATTATATATTGATAGAGTTATTTATGTTTCATTTCCCACTTAAAATAGATTTGTTTACAATAATTGACAGTTTTTTATAATTTGAATATTATCGCAATGCGAAGTTTCCATTATAAGGCAATAAAAATCTAATCCTATCTAATGAGTATGATGACGTGTATAAATTATGGACCTTAGTCAAGACATTTATGTATGTGCTATGTTTTAATTATCTGAGTATCTTCAAATAGCGAAGATGTTCAAGATTTAAAAACATCAATGGCTATTATGTCCATGAACTTCTGCCGCTGACCGTACTCAGCATAGCAAAGGCATAAGATTATCTCAGACAGCCCAACACTAATTGGCAGTACAATCCACTGAGATTACAGGCAAAAGCTTCTCTCCATGTTGCGTTATTTATTTACTTTGCAGGCAAACAGTTACGAAGGCTAATTAATATCTATATAAGTATTATTGCGTCCAGCTGCTTCTCTCCCCGAGCATTTCGTAAAAGTCGACTAAAGGATAGTATCCTCTCCAACATGATGAGATGCAATAAGCAAGTATTCCCAAGGAAGGCTGACGTCAGGCAGGTCATAAAACATTAGCCAAAACTCTTACAGCATGATCCAAGGATCATGCTGTGCCGACCCCACAAAGAGTGGGATAAGGGCAGGAAGATGATGATAATGACGTATTATTGTACATACCTATTTATTATTTTACTCTTTGTATATAGCTTTGGTTTGTAAATAATGATTAGCAGGCAGACAGAGCGTCAGAAGTTGATAACTTTTTAGAAACAGAAGTAGTATAAAAATATGCGGACGAAGTCGAGGGGAAACAGCTAGCAATGGATAAAATTGAACCTGTCAAAGTTGCATAATACAGCGCTGGCAATGTAGTAAAATCGTGAAATACATGAAGTTGGTCAACAGACGTTAGGAATAGACATTTTATTAGTTACGGGTGGAGTTCAAACAAGATGCGGCCGTAGCTACTTTATGATGAGAAAAACTTATGAACGCAATTGCTAAATTTTGAGTTGGTGATTAAAGCAGACTGGTACTTCTCTGCTGGACTGGGAGTAAAGAAAAAACATAGAATGCGTCCAGCTGCTTCTCTCCCCGAGCATATCGTAAAAGTCGACTAAGGAATAGTATCCTCCAACATGATGAGATACAATTAGCAAGTATTCCCAAGGAGGGTTGACGTCAGGCGGGCGGCAGGTCATAAAACACCTTAACCAAAACTTTTGTCGATCCCACATAGAGTGGGATAAGGGCAGGAAGATGATAATGATGATGAGGTCTTTCATTGACCAAAAGCTTTTCCAGGCGTAAGCTGGTTATAAATAGCACCCCTGGTATAATAGTCACAAAGAAACGTAGCTCTAACCCCACACTAGGGATCCTTGTGTTATGGGTATGTTTTGGTACCCAAATTACAGGTGAATTAGCTGAAAACGTAGCTGTATTGAACAAAATAAACATACATACATACATATTATCAAGCCCATATCCCTAATGGGGTAGGCAGAGCCACAAGTAAACATAAGAAAACTTTCAGTCACTTCTGATATAAAATCCTAAGATGGAAATGGTGAACAATGATGACAGGTGATCAGCCCGTAGCCCATATAGGTGGTCCATCGTTTTGGAGAGGATACTATCCCTTAGTCGACTTTTACGACATGCTCGGGGAGAGAAGCAGCTGGACGCATTCTATGCTTTTTCTTTACTCCCAGTCCAGCAGAGAAGAAATATACAAAATAAACAACGCAAAGAAAAACGCTTTGATAATTTAGAAGTGCTAAAATTGTATTATTTCTATAACGAAAATATTATTCATAATTATCATGTTTAAGTACAAAGACATGACTCATTTGACCTCTTGACTGTAACTTAAATCACAAAATTTATCTTTATCTCGCACAAGTTAGCACGTAAATTTTGAGGTCATGGTTTATGAGTGTATCAATCGGTAGGTACCTTTCTATGATTATTTCCTTATATGCAAGTCAATAAACTAAGTCAATAAATCGTGATTCTGAGATTTTATTGACTTTGTTTTCGAGTTTGAACTGATATTCTACTTAGCAACCGGTTGCGTTTAAGATGTTTACACAATATTTAGCCCTACATCTTAAACGCAACCGGTACAGTGAACACAATATTTAGCCCTACATCTGAAACGCAACCGGTTGTCAAGTAGAATATCTGAAATTCCTAATTATGTCTGAAATGGTAAATAGAATACAGATTCTATTTACCATTTCAGACATAATTAGGTGGCTCTACCATAAATTTCTGAGTACTATTACTAGTACTAAGTACCTACTACGGTACTTACTACAATACAACACATACAAAGGCTACTTTCGTGCACTTGATAGGTACATGTTTTTCAAACTAATTCGACGTGCCAGTTTCCTTCACCGTTTGAAAGTACTGGTATAGTCCGGTGGAAAAATGCACCGGATTTGAACTCACGAGCCGATCGACCACCTTCCTATCCTAAGGTCGCTACCAATAGACCACCAGTATAACTCTAGAATCAAATTGTAAAAAAACTTACAATGAAAGCATTGCCTTTGCCCTTTATACTATTTGCAAAGAAAAGTTTAAAAAAATCATATTTTTAGAATATTCTGGAAAAAATTATAATAGAGCCCCTGGACAAAACTCAAACCGCATGGTCTTTCAAAAAGTTGGAGAATCTCGTATCATGACTGACTTACCTCATCATTATCATCCATTTCAGCATAGTACAACTCAGTCAGCCGCTGCGTCCGATCATCATCAGCATCAGCTTTCATCCTCTGCAGATCCTTAGCCACTCCATCCAACTGGGCCGGTGTAAGTCTTCCCCACGTCTGCATCGCCGAGAGCAATTCTTCCTCATCATCACTGAGTCCTGGCGGAGTGGATGTTTTGGGGGCTACGGTGAGGTTCTCTAGTTTCCCGAGGATTCGGTCGATGGTGGCGAGAAGGGGTGAGGAAGTGACGTAGGCGGTGCGGGTGGGGTGCGTGACTTGCGCGAGGAGGATTAATGCGAGCGTGTGACACAACATCTCGGCGCGGTGGCGGGGGCGCGACTGGGGATAGACTTGTGGAACCGGCGCGCGCGCAGCTTTGGGTAGCCAACTGCATAAAGTTGCTTGATGCACCAACATTTTTGAATTATTTTTTTTTTTATTTTATTTGTTTTCGTAATAAAGTTACATTTAGAAATACATTGAAAAACACATCTTACAAGCCATATTTGGCTTATCTAAGATGGGGTAAAGTTATTCCTCTGTAGATTAGTAAAAAACTTAACTAAGTCATGATAGGTACATAAACACAATAATAACAACAATACAATAACAATAATATGGGTTATATGTAACCTTAACAGAATTAAATAGTTTGAAATAGTTTTTTAATGTAATGTTTGATATTCCTTATGTTTAATATACCTTTTCTCTAAATTCAGTGGAAAGTTGGTTTTTAAGTCTGGGTAAAATATAATCAGTAGTTCGTTCTCCATAGTAGTTTTTAGCTGATATTATGTGCAGTTTATTTTGTTTTGCTTGTCTATTAGTTATCTACAATAATTTCTTGATTCTTAATCTGGGAAACAGAAAATAATTACAATAGCATAGTTATTAAGAGGCTACAGGAGGCTACCGTACCATCGCGTCTAGACAGATTTCGAATGAGATAGCGCTATTGATTTTGGATGCGTAAAAGAAAGACAGAACAAAAATATTGAAATTAAATAGTTGTTTATTGCAAGAAAACTACAAAATGAATTAAAAAGACTGGTTTCAATGACTAAATAAATAGTACCTAGTAAAACCTGTCAAATTAAATTCATCTGAAAATATGGTAGGGTTCTTGAGACCTTGATCAAAACATAGTCAAAACATGGATTTTTGAAGTATGTTTTATTATCGTGTTTTTAATTTGAGGAACCAAATAAAAATATTAAAATTTCAGTTTCTTTTTTAATAAATACATTTCTAAACGTACACTTCAAAAAGTTGCAAAATCTAGCAATATCTAGCTAAGTTGGCAACACAGGGCGCATCTGTGCGTGCGGGAAGAATCGCGCGCAATAGAATGTTGCCACTTGACGACTTTTTTGATGATTGATGTGGGATCCGTGTCTAGCCGTGGTATACAGGGTGTTCAGAACCATGTTTCTAGTGCTCGGAAAGAGTCTTCAAGGCGCACTTTAATCTGTCATCACACTGGTTTTAAAGAACTCTTGACCCGAGTAGTAGTAAACACATCATGCACGTGTTTTCGAAATTTTAAGATTTGACATCATGCCGATTTCCTCACGATGTGTTAGAACCTGTTAGAGTACTTGAACAGCGACATACATTTTTTTGAAAATATTCTTGATCAATTGTTGATCAATTTTTGACGACCGGAGCCCACGACCTTAGGGTTGGAAGGCGGGGCCGCAACTACTAGACCACTGGTGCTCTCTGGAAGCACTGACCTACGTAGTGAGGTAGGTAGGTACAAACAAAAGCATATTCCAGAGAAAGTTCTAAAACAGAACCCTTGTTTACTGTTATTGCTTCTTGAGAATTGAAATTATTTCTTGCGAAAGGTTTCAGCCACAAATACGATCAAAGCGTTTTAGTAGAATTGGACATTATTGAGTGTTATTATATTTTTCTGCTGAACTGGGAGTAAAAAAAAACATAGAATGCGTCCAGCTGCTTTTCTCCCCGAGCATGTGGTAAAAGTGACGGAGTTTTTAGGCCGCCTAAAGGCCTCCGTCATGGCTTAATGACTTAAAAGCCGGGGCCGACAATGTATAATAAGAAACGCCAATATTATCCTAAATTTAAATTTAGTTTAAGAATCTAATACCAATGCCTTAATCAATTTTCTTGAATATTATTCGTGTCACTGGTTTTTTTAACCAGTGTGGTGAAACGATTGAAGTGCTCGTCAAAAGGCACCTTAATGCACTTTCTTGAAGGCACTTGTTGAAAGATTGACTAGTTTGTGTACGTCCTGTATAAGACTCATTTCCAAGCCCTCATCTAATCTGTGTTATCATTCGACGACATCCAGGTCATTGAACAATAATTACACTATAGGTGACTGTGTAAGTATCTCTAGTGATCTTGATGGATTATCTGTTTACACCAGGGGTGTCAAACTGAATTATCAAGGGCCAATTTTTTACTTGTCCGTGGAACAGCCCTCATATTCATCATCATCTTCCTACTCTTATCCCACTATATGTGGGGTCGGCACAGCATGATAGGTACTTGGATCATGCTGTAAAAGTTTTGGCTAAGGTGTTTTATGACCGGCCGCCTGCCTGACGTCAACCCTCCTTGGGAATACTTGCTTATTGTATCTCATCATGTTGGAGGATACTATCCCTTAGTCGACTTTTATGACATGTTCGGGGAGAGAAGCAGCTGGACGCATTCTATGTTTTTTTTTCTTTACTCCCAGTCCAGCGAAGAAGTATCTTAACAGAAGAACAGCCCTCATATTCATAAACAGAATTTAACACTTGTGTACATTTTTCCTACCACACAAGGATTTCCTATGCCGTGTGTAGCAGAAACTGAACTCTAAGACACGGGATAAAATAAAAACCGGTCAAGTGCGAGTCGAATTCGCACACGATGGATTCCGTACCATCGTACATGTACTTTTTAATATAACTTTTACTCCGTGTACTTTTTGGGTAGGTTCGATGATCGATTAACGAATGTTAAAAAAAAACTTATTTGATATTATTTAATTTTATTATTTGTTGTTACGAGTATACTTCTCTGCTGGACTGGGAGTAAAGAAAAAACATATAATGTGTCCAGCTGCTTCTCTCCCCAAGCATGTCGTAAAAGTCGACTAAGGGATAGTATCCTCCAACATGATGAGATACAATAAGCAAGTATTCCCAAGGAGGGTTGACGTCAGGCAGGCGGCCGATCACCAACACCTTAGCCAAAACTCTTACAGCATGATCCAAGGTTCATGCTGTGCCGACCCCACATAGAGTGGGATAAGAGCAGGAAGATAATGATGATTTGTTGTTATAGAAGCAATAGAAATACTCGGACGGACGGACAGCGGAGGCTTAGTAATAGGATCCCACTGGCACCCTTCGGGTACAAAACCCTAAACATTTACCTACATAACCTGCAAATCTACGGGCGTGATAATAATGATAATGTATGTTTGTATAAAATCACTACTTTCTGGATTGTTGCAGCTGTGTGAAGAGCCTTTAAGCATTCCTAAGATATATGTCAGGCATAATTAATAGTTCTGAGACAATAATATGCAAATAACAATGACCTAAGACCCCATAGATCATACGCATTGACATACAAGCAAAACCGCAAAACACATACAGGGTGTTGTCAATATAAATGGCAGTTAAAGAAGGTGGTCTAATCGCTTAGAGTAATTTATCCCAGACAATCTTAGGATGGAGAGGACAGGGGCAAAGTGAAAGATTCGTAACAGTTTCCAGTACGCTCACGTTGTACCCAGTTAAAAAGAAGCCTATTTGCTGTTCCAGGTCGCATACTATGTCTATACAAAGTTTTGTCCGAATCTGTTCAGCCGCAAACATCCAAATTGTTGTCTTTGAAACATGAATTTATTGATTTTTTTACTTAGTTCACAACTGATAAAT
Source organism: Scotopteryx bipunctaria (assembly GCA_949320045.1). NCBI lineage: Eukaryota > Metazoa > Arthropoda > Insecta > Lepidoptera > Geometridae > Scotopteryx > Scotopteryx bipunctaria. Next base: position 910,077 of record OX439450.1, on the reverse strand, counting down.
AAATGTGAGTATTTTAAATAATTCTAGTACAAAAAGTCAGTCGGGCCTAATATTTTTATTTCGAAATAGAACACACCGACATATTTATTTTGAAGTTGCCAAAACTATCCCCCCTATAGAATTGTTCCCATCACAACATGACCTAAGGCTTAGCCAGAACTGAAATGCAACGATGATAGCTAGGCGGTGACCTGCACCTTTGCGGATAACTGTTAATTGTTGCAATGTACCTACCTCTGTGCTGTTTTGAAATGTTGAATACGTTCCTATCCCCGCGCGATAAAAAAATGCTTTCACACAGTACCTAAATATTGTAAAATAAGTTTCAAAAATTGCCTAGAGTGTTACATACACAAACATAGGTACATAAAACCACGCCTGTTTCTCATAGGGGTAGGCAGAGAATACGGATCTCCGGATCATGACATACTTTTATTTCGCTTCATTCATTCTCATTACATTCTTCATGCACGCTCGTCGGTTTGGGGTACTCTTGACCTGGCCCTTTTCTAAAACGTCGCCGATTTGTAGTTTTTTGTATTTGTATATATTTTAATGTACGGAACCCTTCGTGACTCGCACGTCGGGACGGTTCACTTATGAAACTGGATTATTTATGTCGTAATTTTAATTGAATTATTTTTTAAGTTATTATTTTTGCCTACTACGGTAAAGTAATTTAGTGTAGGTATAAAAATGTTACTAGAAGTAAAAATGTTAGTATAGAAGCTAGTTATTATTTAAAAATGATTACAAATAATTATTTACTTTTTTATTTCTATGTATTTAGTAGGTATATTCATTTGACAGTTTTTAAACATCCTACTAATAATTATAAATGCGAAAGGTTGTGAGGATGTGAAGATGTTTGTGCCTCAATCACGCCGTAACGGCTGAGCGGATTAGAATTAAACTTGGAACATACATAGTATGTGTGCTGGAATAACATATAGGCTACTTTTATCCTGGTACCACACGAGCGAAGCCGTGGGCGGCAGCTAGTGTGTGTCATAAGTATAATTTAGTCTTTTCTATTTTTGTACTTTTAGTCTGTCTTTCTACTACCGGGGCATCATAAAACTTGAAGAGTGGCCATCATGAGTGACCCACATTGGTTTATGGCATTCCTTTCAACTGAGTACCTATTAAGTAGTTATAACTACCTATATGGTCGTGTCAATACATCGTAACTTCGCAACATCATCATCTTCCTGCCTTTTTCCCACTCTATGTGGGGTCGGCACAGGGTCGGTGTAAAAGTTTTTAGCTAAGATGTTTTATGACCGGCCGCCTGCTTAACGTCAACCCTCCTTGGGAATATTTGCCTAATGTATCTCATCATGTTGGAGGATACTTTTTATCTGTTTACCACGCGAGCAAAGTCACGGGCGGCAGCTAGTAATGAATAAATATTTGTAGATATTTCACACAGCTAGATGTAGCCCTAAACCAAGCGAAACTTGTATTATGGGCACCAAATGACTGATAAAATACTTATATATAAACTATGTTTTTTTGTAATTATTTACTTATAATACATAGTGGGTACTACAACACCCAGACCCGGAAGAAATATTTGCAGAACACAAGTGCAAACATTTCTCCCGTAGCGGGAATCGAACCTGCGTCTCAGGTACAAGCTTCCATTTGAAATCTTGGAAGATAAGGTAAGAATTTTAATATAACAAAGCGATTGTACAAAGTATTCTCATCGTGTTTTTTGCAATATTACGAAATGACACAAAACTGTGATTTGAGGCGTTTACACAATATGCTATAGCTATAACACCAACAGTCATTCAAACCTGTCCAGTCTAGACAAACACTTAATCTATATATAATTAATGGAAAAAGTCTCGCGTGTCACCGCTCACGACAGAGGGATAGACGTGTACACTCCTCGGATAGTTTACCAGCCGAGGGATAGATCAATAAATTATCTCTTGAATAAATATTTGAAGACAAATAAATATTTGTGGACATATCACATAGCACCATCTAGCCCCAAACTAAGCAAAGCTTGTACTATGGGAACCAGATGGCTGATAGAATACTTATATACTTTTTTTCAAAATACATACTTATAGTACATAATACTACAACACCCAGACCCGGAAGAAATATTTGCAGAGCATGCAAACATTTCTTCCGCAGCGGAAATCGAACCCGCGGCTCTTGCATCTCAGTCGAGGTCGTCAGATGTTATTATCCTTTCGCCATCATCGTTACTTCAATAACGAAGTTCCATGTGCCATGGTAACAGCCGCTAACTTCATCACCGGGGCTTTTTGGGCCAGATCTATGATGTACGGTACGAGGCTGGCAACCGCATTGTTTACCCAACTGCCAGCCGTAAAAAACAGCTCGCCCTAATTAGCCCACCGACTTATTTGATCTGTGACCAATTTGTTCCTCTCTCATTATTCATGACTTATATTCTCATAAACTTTCTTACTGAAGAATGGGCGGTTCATAATTGCACGGAATAAAAAAGAATTTTCAAGGAATTCAGTAGATATTAGGTACTTTTATTTATTTATTACGAAACAACAAACAGTTACATTATTATGGCTTATGTAAAGTCCTTATAAATATATTCTGGGAATCCAGATTAACTTATTAATTATGTAGCCCCTGTGGGCTACATAATTGTTATCCACAGATTAAAATAAATACGTGTCATCGAGCATTTAACTGAAAATGCTCGATGATACGTGTACAACAAAACTTAACTGTTAGTGTGTCTAGAAGCCTATTGTTGGTCGCGTTACGAACAGGTGTAAATGCAACGTAGATATATGACGTGTTCAAAGTGATCCCAGTTTTTTAAGGAATAAAAAAAATAACTTTGACTTTGACTTTTATCGTCAGAAAATTTGCTTAAATTAATTTTAATTAACTTAGAGTCTGCACTGAAAAGAATACAATTAATATATTTTTTTAATTTGTAAATAGCGTAGAGAAATACATCTATATCTACGAAAAATATATTGTACTCAACCATACGATGAATGGGGATACGATTACTAGATAGGGGTTTTGCTTGTCATGTTATTCAGTGAACACAAAACGCGAAGATTTGCAATATCGCGATAATGTAGCCACAACATGATGGAGTCACAAACATACAAAAATTCCAAACTTTCGTATCTATAATTTAGTCGGAGTAGGATAAGGATATTTGGTTCTTGAACGCCTGAACAGGCCCCGGTCTATCGTTAAAGACTCTCAGACCTAAAGCATTACTCCACTGACTACAAAATGAAGTTCCTATCATCAAAGCAATCTGACATCAACACGTTTTACTTACCATACAATACAATACGCGACCGCCCTTCGAGGCTCATACTAATAACCAAGCTCGTCTTTATCATTCAAATTACCATTGTGGGTCCATGCCTCGCAGTCTACCGTAGATCACCACGACAAATCACCAGATTACCGCAAAATGCACCTTACTCCATCACAATAGAGGTGGCGGGCCATGCATGAAGATGGTAAGGAAAGGGTGTCGACCTTAACATATGGCGAGCACATGACGACGTCATCCATGGATCGTTGCCGGCAGGAAGAATTCTTGAATGAAACTACGAGGGTTTTTTACGTGATTAGCGGCTGCTGAAGAATGCAAGACGTGAGTCGTTTGACGAGTAGCCGCCACAGACTAAACGATCGCACTGCAATGATCCTAGTTTTAAACAGACCTTAAAAAATGAAGAAAGTTCGGTTTTATATTTTTGTAAAACAGACGTACCAATATCTTCGATTTTTTACCTATAATTCAACCAAACTGGAGATATTGGGAGATACATACAATTTATGCAAATAAACGGTCGCGTATTTTTCGTGATTGAGATGAAATCACTTTAGTCTTAGGTAAATAAACCTCACAACATTAGTTTATACACCTTAATTTTACTATCAGTACTACTTAAAAATTCCATCAAAATGTAATAAAAAAGTATGTTTTAGGTTAAGTACTGACGATTTATTTACATAAAATTGTATTTCCAGTTTGGCTGAAGTATAGATATAATCTAGCTACCTAGTGGGTTTAACTACTGGCCTAAACCTGAAATTATATTCAGTTTCTCTACAATGAGTTTTCCAGACGATACTTTCGAGCAACTGCAGTGACAAATATATATTACTAGCTGCCGCCCGCGGCTTCGCTCGCGTGGTACCCGGATAAAAATAACTTACCTATACATATGTTAATCCAGCACATGTACTATGTATATTCCAAGTTTCATTCAAATCTGTTCAGTCGTTTAGGCTTGATTGAGGCACAAACATCGTCACATCGGCACATCTTCACATCTTTTTCAAAAGCTCAAGAAGGTACAAGATTATTGTAGTTACATTAGTAGAGATTGTACTCACGTATTTGTCACGCCGAGACACAAGCTGGTGGCCTTCCGTGGGTCATTTAGATTTGCTGCTTCTCGGTGTTGGAATGACCTCCCTCCACCAATCCGTGCCCTTAAAACTTTAAACACTTTTAGAACCAGGTTTAAGAAAATATTTATAAATTCTGCTTCTTCATAAATTAATTTATTTATCTACTCACCATCTCTTAATATGTTCTTTCCCTGTAGATTTCTCTTGTCCGGTACGCCACAAATCGATAACCTTTGCTCTTTTTCAAGTTGGCTTTTAAGTATCTACATAAGTATGTATGTATGTAAGTTCCAATATTTTTATTTTATCTTATTGAATGTTTCTATTATCTGATATATAATGCTTATAATTATCATTATTAATCTCACGCGACGTCACCCTATCAAAGGTATAGACTGAAAACCAGCGCTACTTTGCTAGTTTTATGCTAGCTAAGTAGCATTACGCTGAGTCGATGCCTTTTTGGCCGACCTACACCACACAGAGCGGGATCAATGGGCACCTAGATTTTCGTAATAGGTAGTGTACCATATTTATGGTTTTCCTCGTATTTCTCAGTATTTTTTGTCAAATATTCCTTGTTCGTTTTCTTTTACTTTTAATTTATTACCTTTTACTCTCCTGTTCTGTGTTGTTTTGTGTCTGTCAAATAAAATCATTTCTTTCTTTCTTTCTTTCTTTCTATCTTCACATCCTCACATCCTAGGAATTAGTAGGATGCATGTATGAATAAAAACTTGTCATCCGAACATCCTTCAAAATATCCTTCAAGTTTTCAGAGGCATACATTTTGGTTCTTAGTGACGTAACTTATGTCAGATACAGATCACTACCCCAGATAGGTCGACCATCTGTAGCATCTGTAGCCGTGTACCAAAGAAACTAATTCAAATAATTTCTCGGTATCAACTTTCAGAAGTTTAGAATCACAGCTGAAATCCAGGTGACCTGCTTCGTGTTTGGCGATTTGCCATGGATTATCTGCCACTATACATAACGTCTATCAAGTCTAATTTAGCTTAGGAAAGCAGACGCACTGGCGCCAATCTTGTTTTCATACTCCAATTAACCTTTCTTAGCTCAAAATAGTTTGGAAAAGCGTTTGGAATCGAGTGCTATAAATAATTGACGACTTCGATAAGGCAGGCGAGTGTCCCGCTAATTCGTTTGGATATTCTGCAACAAAAATATCACTTCTCTGCTGGACTGGGAATAAAGATAAAACAGAATGCATCCAGCTGCCTCTCTCCCCGAATAAGGGATATAACCCTCTCTAAGATCATGGACCATCTAAGTCGTATCGTAAGTTCTGATACCTACGACACAGGGAATCCTAGTGTGGAGTCAGGACTACGCATGAGGCTGTTCAGTTCAGTGCTCTTAAGTATCTAAATCAAAGCAATCTTAACCAATTATTTTCTAGAACTACATTCAAACAATCTTATGGCAGAAAAACAACTCTCTCTTCCCGACTATTTATCCCACATGGTGGTGGGTTCAGCCTTCCTTACACTCCTCCTCCACTCGCCCTATCCATGACGTCGTCTTTGGAAACGTTGCATGCTGTCATGTCGCGGTTCACCACAGTTGTCCAGGTGGTCTTTGACAGAAAAACAACATTTTACAAAATTACTTTTTATTATAATTTAATTTATATAATTATGATCACATGGAATATTTAATTAGTAGCAGGTCCCGGTAGGTTGAGCTCGTGTGCCACGGCGCTGGGCACGTCCAGGTAGATCTGGAACACGGTAGTGAGTTTATCATCTTTATTTGCAACCTGACTTTACTCACAGCTGGGTTTAGGCCTCCTTTTGAGAGATTTCCATCCAAATTCATGCTTCGACTTAGTCTCGACTCTTACGCTTAAGATACACCAGTACACCAAGTCCAGCAGAACCGGCTAGCTGTTGTGGAGTTTTGACAAGTGGACACAGTGGAATCTCCTACTCTAAGATACCTTCTCAAGGCCGACGGTGCGGATAAGGGCGCGCAGCCGCTCCGGCGTCACTGGATCTCCCTCGCTGGACCACACCGTCAGCGAGCAGTTGAACCGCGCCGTCTCCCGCATCAGATCTAGCAGAACTGGCTGGCTGTTGGAGGCTAGGCCAGCGCGCACCTGGAACCAGCCATTGCTCAGCTCATGTTGATCTTACAAAGTTCCTCAACGCTATTGCTAAGTTGTATTTGAATGGCATTGTAATCGTCAAACTCATATACCTTTGACATGTGATGTCTAGCTACTTTATTAAACGCAAAGTGGCTATTGATCACACGTCTTGGTAGACTGCACTTACGGTAAAGGGCTTTGAGACTACTAAAAAATTCAATAATTTATGTTATCTTATTTATAAGAAACAATGATTTTACTCTCTGTGTGTGTAACAATATGAACATTCTTCTATTCTATTGTATTCTGTTCTAGTTATGACTTACAGCAAAAGTAACAGTCTGGTTGACGTGGTTCCTGTCGACAGCCTTGATCATAGCTCCGATCTGGGTCCTGCTGTACTCTCCCTCCGTGACGTCACCTCCGAATCTGGAATCAATGGAAATCTTTGGCAGAGCACTGAGTGGCAGTTAGAGATCCCAACTTCCCATCCCATGGTCGTGGATCTGAATTAAGTCGTATTTACATTTATGGAATTTTCTGTACGATGAAGGAAACGGCATGTAGTAGAACTTAAAAAGTTGAAACATGTGAAAAGTGCATGGAAGAGCCTCTCAGTTAAAAAGTGCCTATTAGTAGTTGATGATAGACCAAGAGTATCTGTCTCAAAGGCGCCTATGGTATTGCACGGTGGAAAACCAACAGCAACAGAATTGAACCACTTTAGCAATTTGATAACTAAATACAGATTGATAATCTGCTGCCTACCTGGTGGTCCATCCAAGAGACAGTACAGCGCGGGGATGCTTGGTGGCCAGTTCGAGGAATTTGTTGGCGTCCAGGGGTTTGGTGGTCGCGTCCACTGGCCCAGGGATAATGTCAGCGTTCAGCCATAACGGGAAGGTGATCTGGAACAAAAACGATTTTATTACGATGCATATACATACATACATATAACGCCCGTATCCCTAATGGGGTAGGTAAAGCCACAAGTAATCATAAGAAAACTTGCAGCCACTCCTGATTCGAAATCCCAAGATGGATATGGTGACCCATGGTGACAGGTGATGAATCTATATAGATGGTCCATCATGTTGGAAGTCAAGTAAGCTTGGATGTTCCTTAAAATATCCTAACTTACTTGGCTTATGAAAGTGGGGAACAAAAATAAAACCTTCTAGAGACATGCTATAGATAACCAAGCAAAACTTTTATCAGGCAAGCAAACGATCATGATAAAGGTTTAAGCTAATATTCATCCCAAGAACGTACTCAGGTATTCCGTGGCAAGTTCATTGTCGATCTATCGTAATGCATGCGCGGGCGCAGACGGCGCGTGGTTTCATTACAAATAATGACACGGAAGGCAGATGTGCTCCGTTGGCGGCCGGTTCACACAGCAATATAAATATTTTAGTAAGGTATCATTTTTTCGGAGTAAATCAAGAATTACCATATAAACAATTCGTTTTAGATTACCTACCATAGAAACTAACAGGCTTATTCGACATTTTGTAAGTGGGGTTCACTACCACTAGACCATCAGTGCTCTCTTGAATGTAATTATTATCACCTAAAACTAATAAGATGAGTAGTGATAATTAAAATTAAATCCTTACTAATAATTATAAACGCGAAAGTTTGTATGTATAGACGTATGGATGTTTGTTACTCTTTCACGCAAAAACTACTGAATGGATTTTAATGAAACTTGAAATATACATAGCAATGAGCTGGATTAACATATAGGCTGTTTTTTATCCGGGTACCACGCGAGCGAAGCCGCGGGCAGCAGCTAGTATGCCATAATGTATTTTATTCAATAGAATCACATTTAAATATCACTTTCAGACTATGAAATCTAAAGTAGTACCTAGCAGTAGTAGTATTTTTAAAATATGAGTGGCTCAGGCTTTAATTGTACTAAGAAGGGCCGGCTTGGCCCTGAATGAGCCCTCCGTAATGGAGCCATTTCTCCTGATTGCCTCAAGTGGCATTATTAGCGCTGAGGAATGCCACATGTCTCAAAGAATCTCGAGATGATGTCATCCTGTTTCCTTTCGCGAGATTTTGAACTCAAATTTAAAATAGCTGAGTTTGCTTCTCTGCTGGACTGAGAGTAAGGAAAAAACATAAAATGCGTCCAGCTGCTTCTCTCCCCGAGCATGTCGTGAAAGTCGAAGTGGATAGTATCTTCTCCAACACGATGGACCATATCCATCTTGGAACTTTGAATCAGGAGTGACTGCAAGTTTGCTTATGATTACTTGTAGATCTGCCCACCTTGTTAAGGATACGGGCGTTATTTTTGATCATTAACTAAGGCCGTTTACCATCTAGGTATACTTGTAAAAAATTACAAAATCTTAAAAAAATCCGAAACTGTTTTTAAAACCAGTGACCTTACCCTCATCATCTTCCTGCCCTTATCCCACTCTATGTGGGGTCAGCACTTTTTGGCTAAGTTCAGAGTTTCAGAGTTTTGGCTAAGGTGTTTTATGACCAGCCGCCTGCCTGACGTCAACCCTCCTTGGGAATACTTGCTTATTGTATCTCATCACGTTGGAGAGGATACTATCCCTTAGTCGACTTTTACGACACGCTCGGGGAGAGAAGCAGCTGAACGCATTCTATGTTTTTTCTTAACTCCCAGTCCAGCGAAGAAGTATATCCAGTGTAAGTCCAGTGACCCTACCCTATATGATTCAAAATTAAGGATACCTTACCCCAGGCTTGGCGTACGGCGCGATCAATTCCTGGCTCTTCTCAAACGCCTCTATGCTCTTGAAGTCAAGTTTGACGCCCTTCTGCTTGGGGTTAACGTTGTTGAACTGCGCTACTGTGGAGAGGAAGTCTGAGAGGGCCAGATCGGAGGTGGTGGCAGGGGGATGTGCCATGATGGGGATGGGGGGGCCGCTCTCCTTGCCCACCACGTGGCCGAGGACTATGTCAGCCTCCAGCATTGAGACATTGCCTGGAATGAAGACAGGGCCAAGGCTTAGTAGACATCTCAAATCTTTCATCTTGATCGGCTGAAACATTTTGATAACGCTAGCTTACGCGACTTAGCTTGAATACAAGAATAAAAAGATAATCAATCATCTATTGTGTAATTTCACCAGTGGATTGGAAAAATAAACGTTTTCTTCCGAGTGGTACGTAAATAAAGAGAAATATTACGGAACATTTCATACAGCGCCATTTAGCTCCAAACTCAGCAAGGCTTGCAATATATTTCTATTCCTATTGTATGTTCGTATGAGCTAGTGGCCAACTCTAGTGACGGAGTTTTTAGGCCGCCTAAAGGCCTCCGTCATGACTTGACGACTTAAAAGCCGGGACCGACTGTTTAACGTGCCCTCCGAAGCACGGAAGCGCTCAGCTCGTAATGCCACTTGCGGTCACCCATCCCGATTTGTGACTTTGTGATTGCTTAACTTTAACGATCAATCAAGAACGCCTAAGCAAGCTACGCCACGAGCGCTTCATTTCTATTCCTTATAGCACGTAGATGTACACTAAGAGCTAAAGGATTTTGGGAAATCAATTTCCCAAAATCCTTTATTTTCCACCTTTTTTCCATCTTTGAAAAGGTGTATAAAACTTTTTACGGGTGGTCCGATTTGATTAAAACTTAGTTTAGATTCTTTATATACAAAACGATAACACATCAAACAAGTGCAATAGGATGTCGATGCTATTAAAAACACGAGATGCACTCAAAAGTATCTACTCTACGTGAGTGAGATCGCTGGCGTCTGCTAGTTAGTCTATGTTATTAGTTTCACTGGTTCATTCTGTTTTAAACTTTTCTTAGAGAGAATGCACCAAGGTACTGTTATTCCGGGATCGTGATTCAGTCTCCGCATTATTTCTATTTTAGCGTCCCGCACAATGGGTGGCATGTTTACTGCAAAAGGACGATATGTTGATTCATAACGATATTGGAGTCTCCTGAAATACGATGAACCTACCTATACTTTTAATTTGAAAATGGTGTCAGAGGTATAAATGGTAGTCCAACTAATATTATAAATTCGAAAGTTTGTACCTCAATCTCGCTATTACGTATTACCTACCTACCTAGTTAAGCGCACTCGTCTGCATAATATTATCTTACTCCGTAACAGTTGAACGGATTTGAATGATAGGTACTTGGAATAAGTTTCTTTATTCAGCGTGGCAATGCGGCCAGCGTCTTGGGCTTGCTTCCACCGTCTGATGAGCTGGATCAGGTGAGCTATCTATAGACCGCTTGCAACGGCCTTTAGATAGCCCGACTGTTTCTTTTGTATTTTGTAAATTATATTTGTAATAGTTGTAAGTTTCTTTCTGTGAATAAAGATAAGAGCTTCTTTATTCGAGTATCACACGAGCGAAACCTCGGGCGAAAGCTAGTGGTATAAACAAATAACATGAAGGGCTTACTTGGTTCAATTATTATCAATTTGAAAAGTCAACTTGTAATGTGTGAACACTGAATCTGTCGCGCGATATAATTGTGACTAATTGCAGTTCTACGAACAATTGGTAAGGCCATCACTCATGAACGTTATCTAAACGTTCAAAAGGAGAAATGGCTATCGAGTACTTAAACGACAGCGCTTTTAAAACGCAACGCTTTTTAAACGAACACAAGATGTCGCTCGCTTTGTTTTCGAATAAATGTAGCCCAGATAAGTAGGTAGGTATAATGTTATCCTCATCCCCCCTATCACACACAAATACACACACACACACACACACACTTCAAATTGTACAAACAAGAGAAAAAATGCGGCCACTTCTGATTTAAAGTCCTAAGATGGATATGGTGAACCATGGTGACGGGTGATTAGCCCATCGCCCATATAGATGGTCCATCATTTGAGAAGATACTATCCCTCAGTCGATTTATACTAGCTCGGGGAGAGAAGCTGGACGCTTCCAGTTCAGCAATCTGAGTATGGTAAATAAATAGGTAGGTAGTATTTGTATTAATTGTATTACGTCGGTACTTTTTCAACCGTTACTCCGCGATTGACGCACAAACTTCTCATCGTCAAAGATAAAGACAATATACCATCCATGACACGTTTTATAAACGCCACTTTTTAAACGCCTGTGCGAAATGAGGCCTACAAGCTACTGTCCATCTGTTAATGGTAGCTGTTTGTTTAATCTGTGACTTCATTGCGGTTCTAGGAACAGCTGAATTCCAGCAACTGTATATAATCTGTGGTGTTACGAAAATGGCGCCCTAAGTGAACGGAAGAATAACAATAAAAGAAAATAAATTCACGAAACTAGACAATTAGGTCTGACTATCCGACTACTCCGGGAAAACTTTAAGATAATAATCTGCGGTGCTGGAAGTGGTAAAGATAGAGATAAAGATAGTTTATTTGCTTGAACACAATGTAGGTTACACAGATGTTAATAATATTTTAGTTTCAATTATGTTCTACTAATAATTATTAGGATGTAAATGTTACAGTAAGTTCAAAATTAATATTGTGTTCTAACTAGAAAAAAAAATTAAAAGTAATACTAATCACAGGCGCAATAGTAAAATAAAGTGATGTCAAAATTTATCTGTCATAAAATCGTTAATAATTATAATAGCGTTTGTTAATTAATAATAATTGTTTCAATTTAGTCCCAAATATATTGTCGTCAAGATCTTTTTAATGATCTTTTAATAATCTTTTAGGTATTTCATTATAGATTTTACATGACATACAGACAACACTTTTTTTATAGGAAAGCTGTTTTACTGTTAGGCATTTGGAGCTTACTGCTATCACGTGTATTTTGCACTACAAAATCAGACTTGCGCGGGAAAAGATGGGGATGTTTTCTAACAAATAGTGCCATTTTAAATTATATATAACGACGGAAGCGTTAGAATCTTGTGCTCAATGAACAAAGGTGACCGTAACGGGTAGTTCCCATTATGTTCTAAGGAACATGACGTCATTGGACAGAATGAGATATAGGTTTTTTTTTTATTTTGTACTATGGAACATGTAATACTTTTATTTCTCAAATTGTTCTATAGGACAAGATAAATAAGACCTTATGATTATCTTATCATACTTTCTCTAGAAAATAATCATAATTTATTGTGGCACTTGTCAAAGTGACTAAGATTGACTTGATTGTCGCATTATGATAAATGTCCTCTAACTTGAGATTGGCAGTAATGGTTTTTCGCTACTATACGACCGATTGCCTATGTTATATTGATGGATAATGGTTAAAAAAGAATAATTGACATTATCAGTGTCTTTTAGCTTCTCATTCAAAATCTGATTCCCATTTTGTTCTATGGCATGAAACTCGGATGAAAAGCTAGTATGTAGTTGGAAAAAATTGGGAAGAAAATGTGTCATTTTGTTCGATGACGTCACGTTCCACAGAACAAATGGGAACTACCCACTGTAACTTAATCTGCGGCGCCAGTACTAACTGCTGTGTAATCTGTGTGGCGAGCAAGCGGAGCTATTTCTGGGCAAATTGGCGCGAGCCAGGACGGGAAGTGGGCAATACTGAGTATTGTGTTGCAGGACATGTATCTTAAAGACCGCCAAGTAGGATAAAATAATGTCTGATCTAAAACGTACCTACATTCTAATAAAAAATATTCTAATACAATAACATAACAGGCCGTTACGTTATTGTTTCCAGACAATTAAACAATGAATAGTTATATACATAAGTATTATATATTTCTTCCGGGTCTGGGTGTTGTAGTATTATGTATTATAAGTATATTATACAAAAAAAAGTACCTATATAATGTATTCTATCAGCCATCTGGTTCCCATAATACAAGCTTTGCTTAGTTTGGGGCTAGATGGTGCTGTGTGATGTCCTCAAATATTTATTTATATATATTATACCTAATCTATAACTTATAATCGGCGCAGGTTCAACTCTCGCTACGGGAGAAATGTTTGTATGTTCTGCAAATATTTCTTCTAGAATGAACCTCTCGTCTCAGCCGGTCACTACGCCAACGAGGTCGTCAATTGCATACGCCTTCCCCGGCTACGTGAATTATCACGGGAAGTGCAAATTGCAGACGCGCTACCCAGGAGTGGACTTGGAGGGGAGTGGACTTGATGAATGGATCAATTAAATTATTTATGATGTCTGTTGGGAGTATGGCGGACACGGACCGAGGACTGACCTTCTACCTGATGGAATAGAAAGAATCCTATCCTAATCTTACTTCTTACTTAAGTATATTATAAATGCGAAAGTTTGTGAGTTTCGATGTTTGGATGTTTGTGCTTCAATCACGCCTAAACGGCTGAACGGATTTGAATGAAACTTGGAATATACATAGTACATGTACTGGATTAACATATAGGCTATTTTTTGTCCGGGTACAACGCGAGCGAAGCCGCGGGCGGCAGCTAGTATGCTATAAATGTGAAAGGTTGTGAGGATAATAATAATAATAAATATTTGAGGACATATCACACAGCACCATCTAGCCCCAAACTAAGCAAAGCTTGTATTATGGGAACCAGATGGCTGATAGAATACATAATATACTTTTTTTTGTAAATACATATTTATAATACATAATACTACAACACCCAGACCCGGAAGAAATATTTGCAGAGCATGCAAACATTTCTCCCGCAGCGGAAATCGAACCCGCGCCTCTTGCGTCTCTGCCGACAGAGGTCGTCGATGTTTGATGTTTTTTGAGAGCACTGGTGGTCTAGTCCGTTTGAGAGTACTGGTATAGCGCACATGCATTTTTCGCACTGAAAAATTCATTGATGCACGATCGGACTTGAACCCACGACCTTAGGATCGAAAGGCGGGGTCACTACAACCAGACCACCAGTGCTCTCGACAATGTCAAAAACGCTACTCTTCTTCGCAGTTGGGTTAAAATGTAGTAGGTAAGTAATGGAAACATTTAGCCACTACGCCACGAAGAGCTCATGGCGTAGCTTGCTTTGACGTTCTTGATTGATAGTTGAAGTTAAGCAACGTTGTGCGCGGCCACAATTTGGATGGGTGACCGCAAGTGGCATTACGAGCTGAGCGCTTCCGTGCTTCGGAGGGCACGTTAAATTGTCGGTCCCGGCTTTTAAGTCGTTAAGCCATGACGGAGGCCTTTAGGCGGCCTAAAAATTCCATCACAAGAGTTAGCCACTAGCTCATACGAACTTATTTATGGAAACGTCTTAATGAAAATGAATTTCTGTGCCTTAGACCACATAACATTTAAATTATATACAGACTCGTTACCAAAACAATCCTACAGGACAGCAAATCAACTTCGTTGTAACCACGTGATCTTTTCTTAAACGACTGTTGCTGTTCTTGTCTAGCGCACTAATGTAGAGCAGGACAGATGTCAGCAATAGTTATAGTCAGTAATATTGATTACAACCAGCTGCGCGGTCAACTCGCTAGTCGGAACTAGCGATGTGATATTGTGAATAAAAGTTACGTTCCTTTACGGATACGGATCAATCTACCTTCTGATGACCTTTTATTTATTTTTGCGGCCTCTTACGGCGATTGCTCGGCTGAGACGCAAGAGGCGCGGGTTCGATTCTCACTGCGGAAGAAATGTTTGCATGTTCTGCAAATATTTCTTCCTGATAGCAAGGGCGGATCTAAGGGGGGGGGGGGGGGGGGGCACGGGGGCACGTACCCCCGTGTCCCCGTTTATCGAGCATTACGGTGTCCCGTATGTGTTTATTCGTCCAAGATTTCCGTACATTCTTTACATACGGAAACACCTCCCTCACAATTTATTAGCGATTCCGCAGTAGGTACCTATGCGCGGCCTTATTTGCGAGAATTTCTCACTTGCCTCCATTCGGGCTTTTACAATGAAGTCATAAATACTGCACGAGCTATTAGCAACCAGACACTTTGTCGTAGGGACGTGGTGAAAGTGGCCAATATGCGAAACGCCCGGGAAAGTTTAAATAACAAAAAATAACTTCCAATAGTCACATAAATAGTTTTGACTAGGCTGAAATCTACTTTACTCAGACTTATCTAGCAAATCGAGGTCGGTATTTAATAATCATTGCTCTGAGTGCAAGCTCAGCTTAAATTAAATAATAAATATTTATGGATATTTCACACAACGCCATCTAGCCCCAAACTAAGCAAAGTTTATGCTATGGGAACCAATATAATATTTATATACTCTTTTTTGTAAATACATACCTACTTATAATACATAATACTACAACAGCGGAATAAATATTTGCAGAACATACAAACATTTCTCCCGTAGCGAAAATCGAACCCGCGCCTCTTGCGTCTCAGCCGAGCACTCGCCCGCCACGCCACCGAGGTCGTCGGCTCTTCTTATGCGACGATTTACGAAAAACTTTGACTATAAGCCAAACAAAAAAGAGTTCAATTGTTTTTTACAATGTTATACTCAAGTTAAACATTATTATGTTATTTTATTTCTGTAGCTTTGACATTTTCTAAATTGACAGTGACTAAATTGACATTAATTATTATGGTGACTTTCTAAATGTTTGTACGGCCTACCGCCAGAATCTAGAGGTCACCATCTCTGGAGGTCTCAGAGGAACATCTTAAACCTAACACCTATTTAGGTTCACAGACAAATAAATGATTTATGATTTAAGTCTGAGCTAAGTGTAAATGCGCCTCATAGATCTCAGCAGAGGCGTCTTTACCTATGGTGCAGGGTGTGCGGCGCACACGGGCGCCGGGTCTAAGGGGGCGCCGAGCGCCCCCTTTTTTATTATTATAACCCCTTCCTTCCTAAAAACACTTTTTGCTTCCCGACATCATTTAAAATTGCAATATTCGCATCCGAATTTCCGTTTGAAAATATAACTATTATAATAAATAATTATTAAAATAATAATTAAAATATACTGTATTCCATTTTGACCCCGCTCCTACTAGACTAGAGGGCACCAGGGTACTGGTTGCACTCGGGCGCCACAAGGGCTAGAGACGCCTCTGGATCTCAGCCTTAGAATTCCCTGTGTCGTGGGTATTAAAAACTACGAATACCAAGACTCCAGAACACCCAGATCCGTTAATAAAGCAGAGCATGAGAAAAAATCCTCCCGCTGCGGGAATCGAACCGATGGACCGATTTTGATGCGTTTTTGTCTGTTTGAAAGCATGTGATCAAGATGGTTCTTAGCTAAAGTTTATGATGTTCTGTTGAGGCGTTTGAAGATCATCAGCTCATTTCCTACTTAACAAAAGGACTTTTCCAACTTTCACAGATCCGATTGGTTTTTGATTTATTGATTTTTTTTAATTTAATAGCTTGTTATATATCTGAAACTCCAAAATGGTGCCTCTGTTAGTCTGGTACTCTAAGGTAATCGTGGCCAGTTAATTATTTTTAATCATAATTTCGAAACCTATAATCTATTTAATAAGACGTGTGCTCGATATTTTTAAGTTATTGCAAAACGATTGCATTGGTATGATTGGTCAACGCAATCGTACCTAGTTAAAATTTGATTAAGACGCTTTCAAATTTTAACTACAACGATTATGTGAATAAACTATTTCATATTTTATATAGTTTACGTATGCAGTGCACCTATATTTATATTATTATGTATTTCCAACTAGACTATTTATGTAGCACAAAATTCCATATTTGGTATGACTGACTGACACAATGTCAATCAGTAGCAAAGTTGTGTGGCCAGTAACTCCTTGAATGTTCCAATTAAATTACTTAGGTAGTTATTTTGTTAAAACTGGCAGGTCTAGTAGTAGCGACCCCACGTTTCGATTCTAAGGTCGTGAGTTCAAATCCGGTCTTCAACAATAGATTTGACTGTTCTAAAAATGTACCTATGTGTGTTATTATTACCAATACTCTCACACAGTGAAAGCACTGTGAGAAAACTAAAATGTCGTAAAACCTAAAAAGTTCATCAAGAGCCTTTAAGTTATATTTTAAATCCTTTCACGACACTGGTTCGATTATTAGTAGCGATACCACTAATTAGTACCTAGTAGAATAAATAAACGTACTTGCTAAAGCAGCTTCAAGGTATTTCTTGTCGTTGACTGCATGTGCCCACGTGATTAGTGTCAGATTCTTCAACGGTTCTTCTTCTTTTGCACATATCGCCACGGTTGCTGTAACAGAATAGAACACGATTTAAAATCTACTAAAATGGTAGTTTTTGCTGTTTCTGGCAACATTCTGTCAAATGTGCAATGTGTCATCTGTCAATGCAAAATGATCGAGAGTCAAGGTCAAAGACAGAAGAATTGTGTTATTTACCGGATTATCATATTATTTTACCCATTTGTTACAATCTACAGACATAATCATTTCAAATTAAAATTATTGTTTATTACCTTGCTTCATTATGTATTCACACACTAATAACGCGTTTTCGCAAAGTTTTTTCGCAATATAATGTACGAGACCAAAGTAAACAAAACACCACGACTGACGTTGCTGAAACTAAACAAACTAACTCTACTGTAAAATAACAGATGGCGCTACATTGGAAAACACACTGGAATTCTTATATATCTGTAGTAGTACCTACTATTTGCGGGAATCTACTGCGGAGGTTTGGAGATAGTAAGACTCAGTTGGAGTGTAGAAATAGGAATGAATTTATTTACAAAAGGACAAATATTTATATGAAACTAGAACACACATTAACCAATAAGAACCAGATTCTAATTCGCGCGCTTGCTAAGACGGTGCCGCGCGCGAGCGGGGTGTGAGAGACGCGGGGCGAGTCCCGAGGCTATAAATATTTGTTCGGCCCCGGCTCCGCCCTCATTCGGCTGCGACTGCGGTGGAGAACGGACGTCTGTGTAAAGTGCTGCGTGATCTCGCTCGGTGCTCGTCGCGATGGTGAAAGTGGGAGCTGAAGTGAAGATGTGAGCCCGGTGAACGTCGTCACGAAGAGTTGGTGGTGATGGAGCTCGCAGTGCAGTGATGTGCAGTTCTTGTTTCACTTAACAAAAGGTCAAACGTTGGTGAATTAAAGTTTCTTGATTGTGTTTTCTTTCTTCCCTGTAATCCTGGTAATCCTGGTATTCTAAAAGGTATTTCTTGGTACTGGTATGGTATGGTAAGGTTGTGAGGTAAACAGGTAAGTAGCTGTGTCAGCTACATGGCTCCTTCCCTAGCGAAAGCGTACCGGAAGCTTGACATCGCGTCCACTCCGAGTTGTCCTCAGGATCGATGATGGAACTTGGCGCGATGTTTGGCTTGTGGTAGAGTCTTGAGTCGCTGGTGGGGGAAGTGATGAGGCTGGTGCTGGTGGTGAATGATGACTATTGTCCGCTGGTGCAGGTATTTGATGTGATGATGGTAAGTAGCTTGATGAAGGTACAGGTAGGTAGGTATCGTAGCTACTTTCGTCGACTGTATAGGCAGGCTTAAGTCGATCGATAGATACTACTGCCGATCTTCTCTCCGGTAGTAGTATCTTGAAAGTCTTGCAGTTCCTCTCCAGTACTTTGTAGGGTCCTTCGTATGTAGGTTGCAGAGGTTTCTTCACGGCGTCGTTGCGGATGAAGACTTGTTCGCAGGTTTGTAGATCTTTATGTACGAAGATAGGACGTTTGTTTCCGTGTGATGTTGTGGGCTGACTCGGACGTGCGGCGTTGATTGTTGAGCGTAGTCGGCTTACATAATCGAAGTCCATGTCCTGGGGCTCAGCTGATGATGGAGTGGTGAAGAAATCACATGGTAGGCGAAGGTTGTATCCGTAGGTAAGTTCAGCGGCGCTCACACCAGTGTCGGAGCGTGCGGCGGCGCGTAGACCCATCAAAACTGTAGGTAGCTCGTCTATCCACGATGTATGTACTGATAGACGAGCTTTCAGCGCGGTCTTGAGTGAGCGGTGCCATCTTTCGACTATGCCGTTTGCTTGTGGATGGTAGGCTGTAGTGCGAGTCTTCTCAGTCCCAACAGTGAGAAGTAGCTTGGCGAATAGTCGACTTTCGAAGTTTCTTCCTTGGTCGGTGGTTATTAGCCTTGGTGAACCGAAGCGAGTAATCCAGTGTTCGTAGACTATTTTTGCTACGGTCTCAGCTGATGTGTCGTCTGTAGGTATTGCTTCGGGCCATCTTGTCGCTCGGTCGATCATGGTGACAAGATATCGATGTCCTTGTGGTGAAGTAGGTAGCGGTCCAACGATGTCGATATGTACGTGTTGAAAGCGGTCAGCTGGTGCGAAAGTGGATAGGCTGCTCGTTGTGTGTCTTTGAACTTTACACCGCTGACATTGTAGGCATTGTTTCGCCCACGTCCCTGCGTCGCTGTTCATCGACGGCCAGAAGAACTTTTGACTGACCAGCCTGCGGGTTGTTCTTATCCCTGGGTGGCTGATCGAATGAAGCGAGTCGAATGCGGCGCGTCGATATTCTGCAGGTAGGTAGGGTCGAATGAAGGATGTTGACATTTCGCAGTAGATAGGTTTTTGAGAACCAGGTATTGAGACTCGTCGGAGATCCAAATTGTTTTGACTTGCGAGGCGATCGATAGTATCTCTGTCTCTTTCTTGCGCTTCGGCGATTTTGTCGTAATCCATTGATGTTGGGCAAGTGATTGCTTCGATAGGTATGCGGCTGAGTGCGTCGGCGACTACGTTGTCACTCCCGCTGACGTGTCTTATGTCGGTGGTGAACTCGCTGATGAAGATGAGCTGTCTTGCGCGTCGTGGTGTTTCTGAGGCTGACGGAGGTTTTTGTAGCACGAAGGTTAGCGGCTTGTGATCGGTGAAAACGATGAGGTTTCGCCCCTCGAACGTTTTTCGAAAATGTTTGATTGCCATGTAGATAGCTAGTAGCTCTCGGTCGAATGTACTGTAGTTACGCTGCGCGTCGGAGAATTTCTTTGAGAAGTAGCCGAGTGGTTGCCATTTTTCGTCGATGTACTGTTGTAACACGGCGCCTGCTGATTGGTCGGACGCGTCGCTGAAGATAGCAATTGGCGCTTCGTGAGATGGGTGCGCGAGTAAAGCAGCATTTTGAATTGCTAATTTACTCGCTTCGAATGCTTTCGTTGCCTCGTCGTTCCATTCGATTTGTGACCGATCCTTTTTCTTCCCATTGTGTAGGTATGTGTGGAGTGGAGCTTGGATTTCGGCTGCTTTAGGTATGTGCTCGCGGTAGAAGTTGATCATGCCGAGAAATCGTCGTAATTCTTCTATTGTTTTCGGCTTGGCGTAGCTACATATTGCGTCGACTTTTTCGGTAGGCGGTTTGATTCCCTCTCTGTTGACGGTGAAACCAAGAAACTTGACTTCTGGCTGGCCGAAAACGCATTTCGAAGGATTGATAGTGATGCCATTTTCTTCAAGTCGTTGCAGTACAGCGCGGAGGTGATTTTTGTGAGCTTCTTCGTCGGAACTTGCGATAAGTAGATCGTCGATGAAAGCGTAGACAAAATCGAGTCCACGTAGTACTTCGTGAATGAAGCGTTGGAATGTCTGTCCGGCGTTCTTGAGTCCTGGGCACATACGTTGAAACTCGAATAAGCCCATAGGAGTGATAATTGCCGTCTTCTCTACGTCTTCTTCACGAACTTTCAGTTGTTGGTAGGCTCGGTTGAGATCGATGGTACTGAAGATAGTTTTGCTTGACAGTTGGTAGGTGAAATCTTTGATTCTGGGTATGGGATATCGGTCGGGTGTAGTGACGGCGTTGAGTCTTCGGTAGTCACCGCAGACGCGTATATCACCGTTCTTTTTTGGTACGATGTGAAGAGGCGAAGACCATGGGCTTTTGCTTGGACGGCATAGACCTTGATCCATCATGTTTTGGAATTCTTTTCGTACTTGTTCGTAGCGGTGAGGTGCGACTGGTCGTGCCTTGCAGTGTAGCGGCGGTCCTGTAGTTTCGATGTAATGTTCGACGTTGTGAAGTGTAGTTAGGTTCATTGAAGTTAGTCTTGTAGTTCCGGGAAAATCCGCTAGGATGTCGTGGTAGGATTTTTGTACGTCGATACTTCTGTTTGTAGGTATGTTTGTAGCTCGCACTGATGAACTTGATGATAGTTTTGTTACGGAGTCGATGAGTCTTCTGTTCTTGAGGTCGACGACGAGTTGATGATGTTTGAGAAAATCAGCTCCGAGGATTGGTTTGCTGACTTTCGCAACGATGAATGTCCATTTGAAGGGTCGACGTAGATGTAGGTCCAGTTCCAGCGTTTTTTCTCCGTATGTAGGGATGACTGTATTGTTAGCGGCGTAGAGATGAAAATTGAGTGGCTTCGGTGTTTGTCCTTTGGCTGGAGGTAACACGGAGATGTTAGCACCGGTGTCGATTAGGAATTGGAGATTCGTTTTTCTGACGGTGACGAATAGGCGGTATGAAATTTCGCCCACGCCGGATTCCGCTTCATCCAGCGTGCTTTCTAGTTTTCCGACGTTTTATTCTTTTTGAATGAGCACGGCGTAGTGCAGCGGAATGCTTCGGAGCCAAATCTTTGGTGGTAGTAGCAGTGAGGTGATGGCGATGGGCTTCGCTGACGGTGGCTGATGTAGTTGCGGCTTGGAGAGTGATTTTCACGGTGGGATGGACGTCGAGGTTGATACTGATGATGATTGTTTTGTTGGCGAGATGATTTTAGAGCGTCGATTTCGGCTGACAGCTTCTGAATTTCTTCTGCGAGGTACTTCGAGTCGGCGTTGGCTTGAGGTTGTGGTGATTTAGCTTCAACGGCTGAGACTTGCGTGCTTGAGCTGGCTTCCATCATCCTGTCGGCTAACAGTGCGAGTTCGTCGAGTGAAGTACTGCTGGAGAAGGTATCGCTGACTGTCAGGACGGATTGGATGTGTGGAGGTAGGTGGTTGGTCCACATCATTCGCAGGGTAGCGTCTGGGATCTTGTCGTGAGCTAGGCTTCGCATCCTCCGTAGCAGTTGTGTAGGCTTCTGGTCTCCTAACTGGACTTCGCACAGTAGTCTCTGGAGCTTGCGGTTGTCGGATTCTTCGTATGATGAAATGAGCCTGTTCTTCAGAGCGGTGTATTCTTTTGATGATGGCGGGTGGAGAAGCAAATCGGCGATCTGTTCGATGTCTTGCTTTTCTAATTTGGCGATGAGCATTTGCGCTAGCTGGGCTTCTCCTTTGTGTAGTTCGCTGGTTGCCGCTTCGAAGCTGATGAACCACAGTCGGGGATTGTCTCTCCAAAATGGTGGTATCCTCATCGAAAGTGCTATGCCAGCTATTTCGTGAGGTAGGGCGACGGCGGCGGCGGTGGTGGCGGTGCTTGTATCTTGATTCTCCATTTCTGTGGGGGTCTTCGTTCTTCGGAGAGCGCTGAGTTGAGCGTGAGATTTCTCCTCAGGAAGGCTGTGTCTTTCACGGGGTCACCAATGTAGTAGTACCTACTATTTGCGGGAATCTACTGCGGAGGTTTGGAGATAGTAAGACTCAGTTGGAGTGTAGAAATAGGAATGAATTTATTTACAAAAGGACAAATATTTATATGAAACTAGAACACACATTAACCAATAAGAACCAGATTCTAATTCGCGCGCTTGCTAAGACGGTGCCGCGCGCGAGCGGGGTGTGAGAGACGCGGGGCGAGTCCCGAGGCTATAAATATTTGTTCGGCCCCGGCTCCGCCCTCATTCGGCTGCGACTGCGGTGGAGAACGGACGTCTGTGTAAAGTGCTGCGTGATCTCGCTCGGTGCTCGTCGCGATGGTGAAAGTGGGAGCTGAAGTGAAGATGTGAGCCCGGTGAACGTCGTCACGAAGAGTTGGTGGTGATGGAGCTCGCAGTGCAGTGATGTGCAGTTCTTGTTTCACTTAACAAAAGGTCAAACGTTGGTGAATTAAAGTTTCTTGATTGTGTTTTCTTTCTTCCCTGTAATCCTGGTAATCCTGGTATTCTAAAAGGTATTTCTTGGTACTGGTATGGTATGGTAAGGTTGTGAGGTAAACAGGTAAGTAGCTGTGTCAGCTACATATCTAACTAGGATATGATAAATAATAGGTAAGATAAGAAGAAAAAATCTTGTGTTCTATAGACTCAAATCTATAATAGTTAGCCAGTGTCAGTTTTGCTATTACAAATAACAGTCACATTTGACCGTTTCAAATAGTTTGATTGCAACGGAATTCCCTACTAAAAAACTTAGATTCTTTCAGAAACGAAACCCAGTCCATCTAGCAAGCTCCTAGCCTAGATTCAACAAAGTACCTAACTAGTAGGCAACCTAGGTGTTAGTGATCGCTCTAGAAAGCCAAGGTCTAAGTAGTTTCTAGAAGCAGGTCAGCATGAGATCAGCCGGAAGCCGTCGAATCACTGCGCAACTCCTCAACTGGGTTATCTCGGGAATATTATAATGTCTAACGTAAGATGTTTATTTTGACGCACCTATTCTTAGCACAAAGAGGATGAATGAATTACTTTTGCGCAATTATTTCATACCCCAATAAATGTTTTGTCCGCGATACGATTTCTTTTTTTATTGTCTGTTTAAAAATCAAAATTCCATAACCATTTTGTAAATGAAAAGTATCACCTAGTTACCCCAATAAAAAGTTTTTGTTTTATAATATCACACACAGCAAATAATAAACCAAAATTATTAGCACGAATTTTAACTCAACTTATTTTAAAATATTACAGCAAAGAATGAATCAAATTTATTAGCCCATTTAACTCAACTTTGCATTAATCTTTTAAAACTTCTGAAATAAACTTTTTTAACTTGTGATGCTTGTGTTAGGTAGTGAGAGTATTGATATTGACCTTGAGATGTCATTTACCCTTTCTTCAAGTCTCTCCATTCGCTACGTTGACAGAACATCCACAATAAATAAATAACACCCAACAGTCACATACATAGTCCTGACCCCACACTAGGATTCTCTGTGTCGTGGGTATCAGAAACTACGAGTACCAAGGTACCACAACACCCAGACCCGGAAGAAATATTTGCAGAACATGCAAACATTTCTTCCGCAGCGGGAATCGAACCCGCGCCTCTTGCGTCTCCGCCGAGCAATCGCCCGCCACGCCACCGAGGCCGTCTAAATAAACCTCTACCGTACCAAGATAGCATATCCATGCATCATGCATCATGTGCCAACTTCTTGAGGTAGTGAGAAATAATGCCTTTATTCTAGAAAATATTACAATTATACGCTAAGATGAAAATGAAATGAAAATAATAAGGTGATCAAACTAGCCAACCTCTGCCAACCTTGACAACAAGGCCTCCATCTGAAGGCATCTGTCATGGATAAGCCGCAATGATAATGATAACAGGGGAATTCATAAGTCAAAATATGTCTTGGCACAGAATATGATCCCTAATTTCTCCGTGATGTCGTGAGACCAAGGGAAGAGACCAGGGTATGGGCAGCAGCACCTGACTCCAGCATCACTATGAGGGTGGCTTACGGCCATCACGAGGCAAATATTTATTGCGAGCATCATCTAGGTACCTAATTCAACACTACGATTGTCAAGACTTCTCCTACCAAGCGTGGGGACAATCCTCCTAGATAAGCACACCAGAATCATTCCGAACCCATGGCACCTCTGAAATATACCCCTGCGGGTGCTGACTGACTGAGATTTAAACCCTTGGCACCCTCAGGTTAATTAGTGCAGGGTTCAACAAGGAGATTAGACTAGGTACGGACAATAAATGCAAACTATATTAACGGTTTCAGTCACGTTAGCTTTACATTAGAGATATTGATAAAATCCATATATTTCTGGTCAACCCTGAGCTAATTAACCCAGGGATGCCACGGGTCTAAATCTTAGTTCCCATAGCATAGGGGGTACCTTTCAGGGGTGCCATGGGTCCGTAATGACCAGAATGAGGGAAGTCAAAAGCAAGTTTTGGGCAGCAAAATCCACCTGACTCAATACCACTACTGTCACCGTAGAGGTATGCCTTTTTTGATAGAGATAGGTAGTTTATAAGCCTGAGAGTGGCACACATGCAAACATATTATCACACCCGTAGGTACCTATAACTACAAACATGTTAGTAAAGGGATCATTTTCCAAAAAAATAGCCAATTCTTACCTGTATCTTCCACGCTTGGTCGCGTTACGAACAGGTAAAGTAAATGTAAATGCAACGTAGATTTAAGACGTGTCCAAAATGATCTCCGTGATTAAAAAAAATTAGACTTTGACTAAGTTCGTATGAGCAAAAAAAATTTTGACTTTGACTAAGTAAGTTCGTATGAGCTATTGGCCAACTCTTGTGACGGAGTTTCTAGACCTAAAGGCCTCCGTCATGGCTTAACGAAAGAGCCGGGACCGATAATTTAACGTACCCTCTGTAACGTGCCACTAGAATGGGGTGGTAAGATCCACAAGAAATTGCAGCTATCCTGATTCAAAGTCCCAAGATAGAGTGTGGCTACTGGCTATTTGTAACCGGGAACCAGCGTGCAGCGCGTGCGAAAGCTAGTCAGTATTATTTAGAAAGTCTTACCTGCCACCACGAGGGCGAGCATAGCCCGGATCCCGGCTTTAGCCATGTTGTAGTAACTCGGTCTGCGCGAGCGCCACAAATGGCGCGGATCCGTCCACCCTCGCTGCTGATTGGTAAAGTGGCCAATTCACCTGATTCATTGCTAAGTGGTACAGATGGCCGCAAGGACGTACTCTACGTGCGGACGTACAACTGCCTACATAATAATTTAGCATTTATTTGATTTCGTTTTATTTTAACAAATTAATAAGAAAAATAAATAATGTCAAGTAAACATATATTTTTTTAATTTATTGACTTTTTTAGGTAGTTTGTATGCTGTCGACTTCTGGACAAAGTCCTCCCCCTTTCAAACCACGCATCCTTTCTAATTTTATTCTAATTTATTAGAACTATGCTATGTTCCCCACCAATAATTATTATTGGTAGTGGAACAAAACATCCTCGTTGGTGGGGTGTATTGTGCATTTTCCTCCCACTAACCCTCCCCCAGCCAACTCAACTCCTTGAAGTACCGGAGAAGGACTTTGGGATGTTGACAGAAATATATTCTCGATGACCTATTATTGATTATAATTTGCAAAAAGGAAAACAAAAAACAGCAAACTTACAAATAAGGCTACCCGCGGCACCCGGCATAAAAAAGAAGAGCAATGTCCTGTCAATGTTTGCTTTTTCTTTTGTCCGGCTTAGGTATTTTCCTTTGACGACACCCGTTTAAAAAAATTGAACACGATTTGAAATTTAATATTTACTTAAGTAGTCATCATCATCATCTTCCTGCCCTTATCCCACTTTATGTAGGGTCGGCACAGTTTTGGCTAAGGTGTTTTATGACTGGCCGCCCCTGCCTGACGTCAACCCTTCTTGGGAATACTTGCTTAATGTATCTCATCATGTTGGAGAGGATACTATCCCTAAGTCGACTTTTACGACATGCTCGGGGAGAAACATTTTTTTTCAAGTATTCAATATAAAATAAAACTAACTAGGTAACTAATTTTGACAGACAGATTTTGACAGATGTGTTTGAGAAGCTACAGTTCTCTATCCGACTGTACATACTGCGTTGTCGGATCTACCTACACGTGACGTGAGAGATGATCTTGTAGAACCGTTTCAGAATATCCAAGATATAGTTATCATATTACATATCTAACAACTGATAGTGTGGATGTCTGTAGATTATCTACCTACTATTTTATTTCTTACTAATATTATGAATCCGAAGTTAGTGAGGATGTGAGAATGTTTCAGCTTCACCAATTCGAATGTAACTTGGAATATACATGGTTGACCTGGCTTTTTAGGGTTCCGTACACGAAGGGTGCCAACGGGACTCTATTACTAAACCTCCGCTGTACGTCCGTTTGTCAGCGGGCTGTATCTCATGAACCGTAATTAGGTAGAGTTGTTCACAGAGTTTGTATTTCTATTGCCGCTATAACAACAAATAATAAAAATAAAATAAAAGGGGGCCCCATACAAGAAACATTTATGTAGGAACATGTACGATGGTGCGGAACTCATCGTGTGCGATTCGACTCGCACTTGACTCAGTTTTATAATTTTTCTTTTTTTCCGGCTACAACGCTAGTTAGGTGACAATCTATGAATTTGACGGTTCCCATTCATTTAAATTTGCTTTGTAACAAAGTAATCAGCTATATTATAACTTGCTCATTGCTTGACTGAGATGACGAGTGATAAGAGAAAATAGAAAAGGTTGACTGTTGTGCCGAATCTTGTGGAATAAGGACAGGGAAATGATGATATTGGTGACTTGCCCATCGACAAGTCAGCTTATTTTATGAGCTTAGGTAGGCTAGGCATATCTCGGCGAGGCAGTGATTCAAATTCTTCTATGCTTAAAATTTTTTTGTTTTTCTTACTTCGGCAAAATCAAAATAAAACAATGAAGTATAAAAAATTAATATAAAATCATTTATTTACAGAAATTCGCCCAGAGTTAACACAGCCTTTATGTCTTTAGTTTATTCTTTTATTACAAAAATACACAATACAATACAATATTTTTCCAAACTTGTCCCCCACTGTCATGAATGATCACACACATTGTGTAATAGTCACGTTCACTATTTCTATTCTATAGTATTCACAGCACAAAGTTCAAAATTGTCTGCACATTATAGTCACCAATCGTCGATGTCATGATATCCCACGGCTACATTATCAGGCTTCGACAAACTTGTTTAATGTAACCGCAAAGTAACAGTCACATTCACATCACAAACTTCAGAGCCCGCACTGTCATTGTTTTTCCCACGTCCGAAACCAACTAGTTTCCTCACGAAAATCTTCCTCTACGTCACCGTCGTTGGTGAACCCTCAGGCGAACCACACACACTAAAAATCGATCAGTTTCTCGGCACCTCTTGACACCTTTCGCTTCGCTTTCCATCGCAGCATCGCTATAACCGTGAGTGTCAACACGGAACGCGCCTCGCTGCTCTCGCCCGTTTTTTCTCGAATCTCGCTGATCTTCGACGGGATCTGCATTGTGTGTAAGTCGCCACAGTCTACCACGTCCTGATTCTTCATAATCCAGTGCTGATGCTGATGTACTTTGGCTTCCGGCTGCTGCAGATGACTGCGATGGTGGCGCTGATCAGCCCGATAACTGCGAAGGCTATGCCTCCATATCGGGATAAGCCGACGACCAATCTGGTTGAAATAAAGATTTGATTTTAATTTGATCATGGATAGGTTACTTGTGAACTTCTCTGCTAGACTGGGATTAGGAAAAAATAGAATGCGTCCAGCTGGTTTTCTCCCCGAGCATGTCGTAAAAGTTGACTAAGGGAAAAATTTGATGGACCATTTATATGGGCGATGGACTGATCACAATTCACGTGTCACCATATCCACCATATCCACCTTAAGACTTTTAATCAGGAGTGATTGCGTGTTTTCTTATGATTACTTGTGGTTCTTTCCACCCTATTAGGGATACGGGCGTGATAATATGTATGATTGTATGTGTGTAGTGTACGTTACTTGAAGAGTTAGGCAAAGCAAAAAGGACAAGGAAACTTTCGACAGAACTTTCCCAGGCCACAGCAGTTGCGAGTAGTTATTCAAAGCAATAAGATCATCGCTCAGTCCGTTCCATGATCGCAAATGAAATTCCAATCTAACTCTTGCCAGAACTTGTCTTTTTTTGTGCCCGAACATTAACGGTCCGATTGAAAGAGAGTGTTTGGGCAAGAATGCCCGTCAATTAATTGCGGTCCAGATATTATCCTGGTCCGGTAGTAAGCGGAGACCCTGTACTAAGCTGCACTATTACCTGAGCTCGGTGAAGATATTATCTGCCACGATCACGTGTTGCTGCACCCAGAAGACCGGGAACAGCATGTTTGGCACCTTTTTGAAGATACTGGAACGAAAATGGAGAGTTTCATGCCGGATGCCTAGATATTTTCTACCAGCCTACCAATGTATGCAGAAGTTGGAGATTTCATTAAGACAACCTTGGTGACGACGTGGTGGACGAGTGCCTGGTTGAGCCGTGAGAGGTTAGGGTTTATTCACGCGGCGGAAAAAGAAATTGCATGTTTCTTACAAGTCTGGGCGTTGTGGTACCATGGTGCTCATGGTTCCTGATACTTATTGGTACAGGGAACTCTAGCGTGGGATCAGAAATGTTTATGAACTGGAGGGTGTTATAATGAAGTTACAAGTTGCTACTCACTCAACCCACTTTGCTGGCTCCAGGTATACGTTGAACTGGAACCTTCCAGCCACGTTGATTGGAACACCTAATGTCTGCAAGAGGACAAAGGCCTTTTACCATCTATAGTAGATGATTTATACAGTGTCAGGAGGCATCTTTTACCTTCACAAACAGGACGCTGTATTGCAAGGGACGATTTAAGATGAATGAATGAATGAATGAATGAATGAATGAAACATTTATTTGGCACACAAAAAAAACCTTAAACTAACTTATATACTACTTAACTAAAAGTGTGGGTGCCAAAAAGGCGTCCAGCTCAGCATGTGTTGGAAGTAAGTAGAACTTACAACCAACGCTGATTTTCGGCTGTAACCTAGGTAGGGTAGGGAGAGTAGGTGCAACAACGACAATCACAGCAACATACATAAAAACAGAACAGAACTAACAATAGAAAGATAGAAATACAGAGGTGGACACAATATGCTTTACCATTATTGTAACAATAGTAAAGATAGATTAATAAATAAATTTAACATTTAAAAATTATAAATACATAATATAAGGTATCATACCTAATTTAAAAGAAAATAAATAAAAATACTAAAAAAAAAACAACAAAGAAAAAACAAAAGTGGAAACAAGCTTAAATAAACGATACATTTATGACTAAGTCTCCATGCCGTATTTGAGCTTCTATAAGAAATGCTTTGAGTTTAAGCCTAAAACTGTTGGAACTTTTAGCACTTCTTATAGGTGGAGGAAGGTTATTCCAGCACTTGGTAGCGGCATATCGGAAACTACCCCTGAAGGCCTCTGTCCTGTGACGTTGGGTTGATAAATGGGCACAACACTGCCTTCTGGCACAGTCACGACTCGCAGACGGCCAACTGAGTTTCTCATAAAGATATTTGGGGGTTTTGCTAGCAACTACACCAAATAGCAAGCAGGCCAGGTGAAACTTGCGACGGGACTTCAGAAGAAGATGGAGTAGGCTTGCCTAGCACTTATTCCATCCTCTCAGCTTAGTCGGCCTTGTCCACAGGAAACACATGGTCAATATGTGCGGAGCTGACTAAGCCGCGGGTTTCCTCACGATGTTGAGATGTACACCGATTCACCGTTTGAGAGTACTGGTATAGCGCACATAATTCTTTTACATTTCAAGACTTATGCCCGATTCTTATTTCTACTAACGAGCAATGGATGAAAGATTACCATAGCAACGTTAATTTTTATCACAAAATGGATCGTGCTTTTTAACAGACTAGCTGTTGTCCGCAACTTTTTATTTACATTACACGTACATATTGTTCTATAATCAATAGTTTTCACAGCGCACGCCAAAAACTATTTTGGGTTTTCTACCTTGGGTTGCAATATTGTAATTTTCTTACGGATCCCTAAATATTTGAAAATATATTATAGCTTATACTGGTCCCTGATAAAGTAGCTTTCTATTGTTGAAAGAATTTTTGAAATCGGTCCCGTAGTTTCGGAGCCTATTCGTTACAAACAAACAAAAAAACAGAAAAAAACTTTCCTCTTTATAATATTAGTATTAAGTATGATAATATTGCTGTGTAATGAACGATGCATCGCTCGTTAGTAGAACATTGCAACCGGGCATAGAAGGTCTAAGAACACCATTAAAAGTCGGAGTTTACTGGATTTTTATTCAGGTACTCACAGGTTCCACAGCGAAGAAGAAGGAGTGCTTCTCAGGGTCCGGCTCCATGCCTTCCACGGCGTCCCTCAGATCAGGGTCACCGTACAGGAAGTGAGGTAGTGATAGGAAGGCCGGCGCGTCGTACCGACAGGCGGATACGTTCATCACTCCACTCCACTTGCAAGGGCCATTGCAGAAGCACGTGTTCTCCTCTGTCACTGAAGCTGAGACAGAAGTAAACATTTAGCACGCAGAGCACTGTGGTCTCACTAGACCACCAGTGCTCTGCGCGCTAAACAATGCGGGCCACTGCCCCGCCTTCCGTTCTTAAGGTCGTAGGTTCAAATTCGTGCACCAATGGGTTTTCCTGTTCGAAAAATTTATGTGCGCTATATACCTACCAGTACTATCAAACGGTGAGGGAAAATATCGCGAGGAAACCGGCATGTCGTAGAACTTATAAAGTTCTAAAAACAAGCGCACGAGAGGAGCCTTTGAGGCATACTTTAAATCCTTTCACCACGCTGGTGACACGGCTATCATTGAAGCAGAGTTACTTACATTTGTCAAAGCAGCTCTCCAATAACTCAAACTTGTGGTAGTTGAGTCCTTTCAGCACGCCGCTGCCCACGTGTGGGAAGTGGACAGTGCGGCAGAGGTCGGGCACGAACATTGTGAGTACCGAGTCCTCTGTCAGGTCTCTGTCGAGGAACTCCCCAACACTGCCCAGCAGCTGGGGGCAATGACAATCACTTTAACACACAACACAACATAGTTCTAAATTAATATAAGTTTATTTGCAACATAGAACTAACAACTAACTTAGAAGTGGCTGCAAGTTTTCTTATCATTACTTGTGGTTCCGCCCACCCCGTTAGGAATACGGGCGTGATAATATGTATGAATGTATGTAGAACTAACAAAGCAGTTACATCCTACTATTATCCTACTTCCTACTAATATTATAAGTGCGAAAGTTTGTGAGGAAGTGAGGTAAGGATGTGTGGATGTGACGATGTATGTTTGTGCCTCAATCACGTCTAAACGGCTGAACGGATTTTAATGAAACCTGGAATATACATAGTACATATGCTGGATTAACATATAGGTTTTTTTTTACCCGGGTACCACGCGAGCGAAGCCGCGGGTGGCAGCTATTTTTATATAAGTTACCTTAGAACAGTTTCCTTCATAGAACGGCAGTGAATCCTGGTGGTTCCACTTGCGGATTTGCCCCAACAGCGTCCCGTCGACCCCGGACGAGACTTCCACGTAGCCATCGGTGTCAATAGAGTTATTCCTCTGGAAAATAGGAAGATCAGCGCTTCTCACTTATTCTTTGTCATACTTTGTCTGAAGCGCTCGTGGCGTAGCTTGCTTAGGCGTTCTTGATTGATCGTTAAAGTTAAGCAACGATATGCGCGGTCACAAATTGGGATGGGTGACCGCAAGTGGCATTACGAGCTGAGCGCTTCCGTGCTTCGGAGGGCACGTTAAACCGTCGGTCCCGGCTTTTATGTCGTTAAGCCATGAAAGAGGCCTTTAGGCGGCCTAAAAACTCCATCACTCTAGCTCATACGAACATACATACATTTGTCACACACAAGAAATGAGGGTAGTTTAAGACACTCTTAAAAAGGGATTTGGGAAAATTGACTCGCTATTTTGAGTTCAATTTTCCCGTGCATTTATTCAGTTCAGTTTTTTTTGTACAGTTTTTTTTTCAGTTTTTGTACATACCGAGTGAAACCATCCAAAGAGACCTGTGGGATCCAGAGCCGGCATCCCCTTGGGTTGTGGTAAAAAACTCGCTAATGCCAGTATGTTGTCATGATATCCATCAAATAGCATCTCTCCAACAGTCTTGGTGACAGTTAAACTGGTTCCAAGAGTTGTAAAGCCCATTGAGAGGCCTAACTGCGCCCAATAGCCTGAGTTTCGAGCTTTGAACATGGCGGACTGAAAAAAA
Organism: Scotopteryx bipunctaria; assembly: GCA_949320045.1. Lineage (NCBI taxonomy): Eukaryota > Metazoa > Arthropoda > Insecta > Lepidoptera > Geometridae > Scotopteryx > Scotopteryx bipunctaria. The sequence continues at coordinate 876,789 of OX439450.1, read as the reverse complement.
AGTTCTGTTTTAATAACCGATTAAGAATCTATGATTTTTAGGAGAACAAGCTTAATTCAGTTCAGTTCAATTCATTTATTGCGTAATATGGGTTAGTAGTGATACAGTTTCAGTTCGTCCATAAACATGGTTGTATAGGGATAATTTTCCTAAAGAAATAGACAAGCGTGTCTGTATCTTTCACGCTTCGTCGAGTTACGAGGGCGTTTAAAGTGTTCCTTTAGAAGCTCTACTGAATCCTACTAATACCAAATGCAAAAGTTTGTGTGTATGAATGTTTGTTACCACGTATCTCCGTGTCTACTAATCCGATTTTGATAAATTTAGAATGTAGATAGTTTAGGTTCTGGAAGAGATTCTAACACATAGGCTAATCTTACTTTCGAAAATCATCCCAAGGGTGGTCAACAAGGTACAGTTTTTATGGAAAATTTTGTTTCATGATTCGTTCTATGTCGTTTTAAAGTGTTATTGGGTATTGCGATTGACAACGATAGGATAACTTGATTAATACGTGTTTCAGAGTTTTTAAAAGAACCCCAAAAAAGGGGTAAAATGGGGTGTTTACACAATGCGAACGAAGCTGCGCGGGTAAGCTCGTAATATAAATGTGGAGTCCATCCGCCACTGTTCCATGCTGAACTGGTCATGATAGTAGACATCTTACTGCAGCGATCATGTTGATGGAGCTGACGATGTCCTGGAGGCTTCCGTTGCTGCTTTCAGCATCGTAAAACCAGCTGCGCTGTGTGCGGTACGCCACCGAGGAGTTGTGGGGATGGAAGCTAACGTTCACGTGTTTTCGGATTTCACGAAAACGGTAAGGACCTGGAAATACAAAGGCATTAAAAATTATATAGCATACTAACACTACTAATATCATAAATCCAAAAGCTTATGAGGGTACTTGTATATTTCGGTCTCAATCATTGCGTAGTAGCTGAACAGATTTAGGTAAAACCTTGGCATAGTTGGCCTAGAGCATCGCCGTGAAGTCGCTAGTTTATCGGTCTTTTATCGGATTCATTTCGGAGACGCAACGTCAGACGCAAACCTATTTCGGTTAAAAAAATTGTCCAGCTAACTCAAGTCAAAACCTCCGTTATTAAGCTCCGTTTCCTATGGAGATCCGTGGTCTCCACATACCCCTATGGAAAGCAGGGATTATAATTAATGTACCTATGTATATAAGTGACCTGGAAAAGCCTAAGGCCAATATTTTTATCTTGGTACCACGTGGATCGTGGTATCGAGACGCTGCAAATAAAAAGTAGTTAACAGGATATTAACCCACCTATTTGTTGGAACTTAGGCTTCTCCACAGGGAAGTGCTCGGGGTTGGTCCAGTTGAACATGAAGACCTCGAAGTACAGCGGCTGGTCCGGTGCCACCCAGCGCCGGTACGTCTCCGTAGACGGAGAAAGCACCAGGAGCTGGAAGTATCATTTTAAAAGTTTGTGAGGATATGAAAAAGTCGTGGAGAAAACGTGGTTAAGATTCACACAGAGGAGACCGGCAAAACGAAAGGAACCCTATACGCAGCAGTGGGTGATACCAGACTGAAATGATGAAGATGAGGATATAAGGACGTTTAAACACTTGTGTCTCAATCACACCACAGCGGCTGATTTTAATGATACTTTGATTATTCGAAGCGAGTCGACTGTGCTCCAGAGCAGGGCGCAAGACTCCTACAGGGTCGTCCGACCGAGCTTCGACGGTTCTTTGAGCCCTTCTGGGCGCGTACTCCATATTGCCAGTCACCTATCTCCCGCTACTTAAATGCGCTCATTATAAGCATCCTCAGTTTCATGTGTTTCTGGATGACTAGAAGTTGTGGTAGATGTTGGCCGTGTTGTTATAAAAATGTTGGTCTGGATGGGCAGACGAGGGCCAATAATAATAACTTCTCTGCTGGACTGGGAGTAAAGAAAAAACATAGAATGCGTCCAGCTGCTTCTCTCCCCGAGCATGTCGTAAAAGTCGACTAAGGGATAGTATCCTCCAACATGATGAGATACAATAAGCAACTATTCCCAAGGAGGGTTGACGTCAGGCAGGTGGCCGGTCATAAAACTCCTTAGCCAAAACTCTTACAGTGCCGACCCCACATGGAGTGGTATCAGGGCAGGAAGATGATGATGGGCAGACTAGGGCCGTAGATGGACAAATCTAGCACAAAACAGTGATAGATGGCACAAACACAGAAATGCATATATCCATTGGACTTCTATTGGCCGATGACAATGATGACATAAAACAACCTCGTGATCAGGGACATTACAAAAAATACGTCGTTGACCGCCTGACACGAACGTTCTGCTCTGGGGTTAAATCTGTCGTAGGTATAAAATATGTTGTGCGCACACACAACCATTAATTACCTACCTGCTTCAGTAAAAAACGCGGTAAGACCCTTCCAAATGCGTCACAAGCCTGAGATTTTTAAACAAGTGGTTTATTTTTTAATCTGCGTCACTTAATTCCCATACATAAAGCTTTTATCTATCTATCATACATCATCAACCCTCCACATGACCCGGCGTCGTTTCAGTGTTGACCACAAAAAGCCAACAAATTCGTCAGACATTTAAAATTTGAAAATAGAAAACAACGGACTCAACAACAACAAAACACTATCGAGCACTTCTGACCACTCAATGCATATCGAACGATTTATCGACAGTGACTTCTCGAGAATACGGAAGTTTCAATTTATTCTATACTAGCTGCCGCCCGCAGCTTCGCTCGCGTTGTACCCGGATAAAAAATAGCCTATATGTTAATCCAGTACATGTACTATGTATATTCCAAGTTTCGTTCAGATCCGTTCAGCTGTTTAGGCGTGATTGCGGCACAAACATCCAAACATCGTTACAAACTTTCGTACTAGATGGCAGCACAGGTAAAGTTAGTACGCGCTATCGTTGCGTTTTGAGTTTACGCCGGTAATTTCAAGCAAACTAAAACTTTTCAATTTTATAATATAAGTAAGAAGTAAGATATAAGTAAGATTTTGACAGGTCCTTGGAGATGTTTATCTACTGGAAGGGAAGCCTCAGCTCACCATGCCCTCATGTCATTCGAGTTTTTTGTTGTAGTAAATATTTAAATATTTATTTAAAAGAACAAAAAAACCGATTGCGTAGAATAATATTATGCAAGAATAACAAGTACCTATTTACTTGTTTTTCTTCTATAAGTATTTAATATTATGTACTTTATGTTAGTTTTAATAAAGGTATTATTTCTATGGATCGTAGATTAAGTTTTTAAGATCTGTAACTTTTCTAATGTTGCTTGAAATAAAGTTATTGTTTGCATAAAAGAGAAAACTGGTGGTCGAGTGGTAGCGGCCCCGCCTTCCAACTCTTCGTGGGTTCAAATCCAGACGTGCACCAATGTGTTTTTCTGTTCGAAAAAAGGAGGAAACCGGTATGTCGTAGAACCGTATAAAGTTCGAAAACAAATGCATAAAAGGATCCTTTCACCACACTGGTTCGGAAGAGCTAGTGACACGACTAGAGTAGTACTTACACTTGCCATGAGTGCGTTGAAGATGCTGTTCCAGACGAGGGCGACGGCCACGGCGGCCACGGCCACGGCCACGCTGCCGCCCATCCATAGCCACCACGACGTCGGCCTCCTGGACTCGCAGAGCATGCTGAAAACAACCATTTTACATCACAACATGATGAACCCACCTATATACAGGGTGTCCCGTAATGAATGGATAATCCGGTAGGTACTCGTAGGGGGTGCCGCGGGGGGTGCTGCGGGTGTAAAAAATAATAAAAAAAAATATTTTCCACCTGTTCCGGAAAATGCGACACTTTGAAAACAAAAAAATTGCTGCCTGTCATAACATTATTGGCCACTGCAACGGCAAATTAAGGAATTAATCGTGAGTTTTTTTTGTAAAATGTTTCTAAATGTTGGGCCTTGCCGTGCCGACGTGCTACTTAAGTCATACGTAGCTATTGCAAGTTTTTTTTTTCAAAGTGCCGCATTTCCTGAAAAGTTGGAAACTATTTTTTTTCGGACCCGCTGTGGCGCCCCCAACGAGTAACTACCGGATTATCCATTCATTACGGGACAGCCTGTATATAGGCGACGGCCTCGGTGGCGTGGCGGGCGATTGCTCGGCAGAGACGCAAGAGGCGCGGGTTCGGCCTCGGAAGAAATGTTTGCATGATCTGTAAATATTTCTTCCGGGTCTGGGTGTCGTGGTACCATGGTACTCTTAGTTTCTGATACCCACGACACAGGGTATCCTAGTGTGGGGTCAGGACTATGTATGTGACTGTTGGGTGTTATTTATTATTTATTTATATGGACAATGGGCTGGATCACCTGTCACCATGGTTCACCATATCCATCTTAGGGCTGAATCAGAAGTGGCTGCAAGTTTTATGTTCGCTTGTGACTCTGCCCCCCCATTATGAATACGGGAGTGATATTATGTATGTATGTATAATAGACACGTCCCCAGTAGCGTCGGTTAGACTAATTTTAATTTACAATAGTTCCAGGTAGGTAAATAAATAGGTACTTAATATTTTTTTTTTTTTGTAAATTTTTTAAACTTGAAATGGGTGACCGCAAGTGGCATTACGAGCTGAGCGCTTCCGTGCTTTTTTAACTGTCGTTCCCGGCTTTTAAGTCGTTAAGCCACGACGAAGGCCTTTAGGCGGCCTAAAAACTCCGTCACAAGAAGTTTGCAAACTCATACGAACTTACTTTTAGTGGAATATTGGAACCAAACATTAATTAACTTATTCGAATTATAGAACGGATTTTTATCGCGATATATTTTTTTCCGAAGTTTGTACTGTATTACAACAGTCATGGTCGCGGGCCGACTGACATATTTTAACTGAAATTTAATTATTTTATACGATTTTGAATATTGAATCTAGGTACACATACGACAGTCATCACATGTCAGAGATACAACAGGGTTGCCTTACGATGGCATAATCTTATCTTATCTTATCTTATCTTATCCTGTAACTAATCTATAAGTAGGTACGTCTGGTATTACGCTAATTGACTGATTATAATCAGCAATATAGGTAAGTACCTACATAGGTTTTTCCTAAACTTCTATCACTTCAAGAAAGGAACTTGAAGTTAAGTAGGTACCTACCTAAGTAATATTTTAATTTCAGCCAATTACTTGTTTGAAAGAATTTCGTATAAATAATACTGACGCTAAAAATAAACGAGGTAGGTACCTACCTGCCTCGTTTCAGTTCCGCATTTGAAAATCCGAGCTGAAATAACACTAGGTACCTACAGTAGGTACAGTTACCACAAATATTATGCGCCTTGGCAATTTTCGCCGAGCTTCTGAAATACGAACTAACGCGATGATGATATGTAATATAAAAACTAAGCCCTTTTATCATCTATAGTAGATGATTTATACAGCGTCAGGAGGCAACTTTTACCTTCACAAACGGGACGCTGTAGTGCCCGGGACGAATTAAGATGGAGTAGGCTTGCCCTATTCCATCCTCTCAGCTTAGTCGGCCTTGTCCACGGAAAAGACTGGTCAATACGTGCGGAGCTAACTAAGCCACGGGTTTCCTTACGATGTTTTCCTTCGTCAAGAAAACCTTATTAGGTTTGAGTAGGCACTCACATTCGTCAAAAAAATACAATGTACCTACTTAGGTACATACCATAGCCAAAGTCATATACTTAGCTGTAATATTATATGCGCCATGATTTGACGTTATAATTTAAGATTGTGATCTTGATTTCCTTCAAATAAATACCTAGGTAACTACATAATTTATGTAATTCAAGTTTATCAACTTATTTATTTTATAGTTTCCTTTAATTCAAATGTTTGTAAAACCTACTTCCCAAAAATTAATATTTTTTGTGAGGTATCTGGTAGGTACACATTAATTGTTTAATTCATGTTTTATTATAGAATACATACATAGAATTTTAGGTTACTTGACGTCTGACGTCAACCCTCCTTGGGAATATCTCATCATGTTGGAGAGGATACTATCTCTTGTTCGACTTTTACGACATGCTCGGGGAGAGAAGCAGCTGGACACATTCTGTTCTTTCCCAGTCCAGCAGAGAAATTAAATATAATAATGTACGTTGGTACGGAAATCCTTCGTATGCAAATTCAACTCGCACTTGACCGGTGTTTGTTTTCCCATTGGTTCATCTTACCTACCTAACAGTCAGTATAGCTGTGTGTACCTACATAATGTGACTTGACTACTGCAGTATCTGAAAGTGAATAGTGAGTGACCTATAATTAATTTGTTGCAGGTCGTTATCTCATAAAAATATTTATTTATCAGTTATCTAATGGGCAGTTCAAATACATTGTAGCGTTGATACGAGGGTTCACGAGCTATAAATGTTTCTATCTAGGTATTTTAATATTATTATTAGTATGAAGCGCTCATGGCGTAGCTTGCTTAGGCGTTCTTGATTGATCGTTAAAGTTAAGCAACGATATGCGCGGTCACAAATTGAGATAGGTGACCGCAAGTGGCATAACGAGCTGAGCGCTTCCGTGCTTCGGAGGGCACGTTAAACAGTCGGTCCCGGCTTTTAAGAGCGTGCCATAACGCCGCCGATAATGTGAGGCAGTCAAGCGCTGGTAGCCAACTAACGAGCGGGATGAGTGGGATGACTATTTATGGTTTTCTAGTGAGTGAGAAGGATAGAGACATAGACGCGCAACGTATTTTATAACAACGTAAGCGCCAAAACTGTTTTCCTTAATTACAAGTGAATTAAACAATCAATCAAAAAATTAAAAGATGGAACTAAAGAATTAATGATGGATATCTTAACAAAACAAAAACCCAACAACAAAGACGTGCCGTTCTTGAGATAAATAGCAAAATGTGTGCAAAACGTGTGTTTTTAAAAAAAATATATTGTCGAGAAAATTTTCACCAATTGTGTATTGAAAAGACAAAATCCAAAATAAGCGTTCGAAGCATCTTTTCCCTAAATATTAGGTTGGTAACTTTCACAGATTTTGAGATAAATAACGATTTCGAACTATAAAATTGCATATGGCACGCTCTTAAGTTGTTAAGCCATGACGGAGGCCTTTAGGCGGCCTAAAAAACTCCATCACTATAGTTGGCCACTAGCTCACACGAACATACATACATAGTATGATATTTATTTGTATAGAGACAAAGTATTAAAAACTTTAAGGTAATCGGTATAATAATAAGAAATGAAAATGAGCTCAGTTTTTATCTAAGTTCGCCTACAGATAGAAAACAGAGCTCAGATCACCGACCGCAGTAATGTCCCCGAAAGGCTGGCGACGTTACCTCGTTGGATAGCTATACTTATCCTTTGTCCGAGGTAAGCGCCAGCGCTTTGGCCATTGGTCAATTAAGATAACTTATTAGGAGGCCACCGAGATTAAATAAGGTTCATAGCAATATTTCCTGCCGTTTTATCTTTGTTTTTAAAGGACCTCTTTATAATTACTTAACTAATTGTCCTTCGAACTAAACAGACGTACAGTATATTGCCACAAGTATTGTGCGCTTCGGCAAACTTCGTACGTACTTTGTATGAATACCGAATTTATCCGAATATGCAACTAAAATAATTACTGAACAAAAAAAAATGAGTAACTAAGTATAAATTATTGTAATCTCTCTATTATGACTTAGGTATCATAATCATCATCGCGTTAGTTCGTGTTTCAGATGAAGAATAAAAACCGGTTGAATGAGAGTCTTTTTGTGAAATTTTCAGGTTGAAATGAAAATAAATTAAATTAAATGAGAATTTTATTTTGCCAGAAGCATGATCATAGAGGTGATGTTTTCCTTTACCGTTTTAGAGTAGGTATCTACTGGTATAGCGTAGGTACATACGTTTTTCGAAAAGAAAAATCCATTGGGCACGGCCGGATTCAAACCCACAATCTCAGGATCGGAAGGCGGGTCCGCCACCACTAGACCGCCAGTGCTCAATAACGTCGTTAGTTAGTAAAATGTGGGAACCGGGCATTAGCTATGAGATACTAGCGCCATCTAGTATGATTTATGGAAATAAACCTTATTTTCTTTTAAATATCACTCATTAGAATTTGTCCTTCGATTTAAACAGATGTGCGGTTGTATGAATTGTTTATTGTCTATATGTCATGTTGGTTAATTAAGGGTCATTTACACGAGGCACATTCTTGTCAATTACTGTTCTCTATTTAACGCCTCGTGGACTTGATATACAACACTGGGTACCTATACCTAGTCGTGACGTGTCACTTATTGCGTCTCAAAAACTGAGCTTATTGTATCTAAAATTCATGTTGGAAAATGTTTTAAATAATAACCAAATAATAACTGCGTCTTACACAATTGGGTGCTTACCTACCTGGCCCCTTATTCTCTATGACCAAACGAAACTTGACAGCTCGTAACTTGATTATAACGCGCCTCATCGCGTTTTTGAAATACGAAATTGTCATTATAGAATACGACAACACGGTGATTCCACAAACGTGCCCGCGTTTGCCCGCGTTACGTTTTGGTTGGTCATAGTGAATAAGGCTCCTGCACAAAACAAATACCTAGGCAAGTAAGTACCTACATCCTCAAACTAATCCTAACAATGACATATTTGTCAAAATTTTCTTCTCTCTTATTTATAACTAGCTGCCGCCCGCGGCTTCGCTCGCTTGGTATCCGCATAAAAAATAGCCTATATGTTAATCCAGTACATGTACTATGTATATTCCAAGTTTCATACAAATCCGTTCAGCCGTTTAGGCGTGATTGAGGCACAAACATCCCAACATCCAAACTCACAAACTTTCGCATTTATAATATAAGTAAGATAATTAGGTTTATAAAAAACTAGCTGCCGCCTGCGGCTTCGCTCGCGTGGTACCCGGATAAAAATAGCCTATATGTTAATCCAGTATATGTACGATGTATATTCCAAGTTTCATTCAAATCCGTTCAGCCGTTTAGGCGTGATTGAGGCACAAACATCCAAACATTCAAACATCCAAACATCCTCACAAACTTTCGCATTTATAATATAAGTAAGATTTATTTACTTCTCAGCTGGACTAGGAGTAAAGAAAAAGCATAGAATGCGTCCAGCTGTTTCTCTCCCCGAGCATGTCGTAGAAGTCGTCTAAGGGGTAGTATCCTCTCCAACATGATGGACCACCTATATGGGCAATGGGCTGATCACCTGCCACCATTGTTTACCATTTCCATCTTAGAATTTGAAATCAGAAAGTGGCTGCAAGTTTTCCTATGTTTACTTGTGGATTAGGGATATGGGCGTGATAATATGTACCTATGTAAGTATTTATTTAGGATACCCAATGAAGAAATCACATGAAAAAATTATGAATAGAAGTTAATAAAATCTTAGATCTATGTGTTCCTCCAATTAAAGAATGCCACAGTATTAAATTACAAGCTCAACAATTAAATAGCTTACAATTATCTTTATGTAATAAGTAAATTTTATCTAAGCCGGCGAAGTTTTAGCGACCGATTGGAAAATAATTTAAAAACACGTGCTTTTGCAAGTTAAAAGTTGTCGATCAAGTGGAATCGACAACTTTATTAAAATATTTCTTTTTATTTCTTTAATATTTAAATAAGTATCGCCCACAGCACATTTTCATTAGATAATAATAGAAACAAGAAAAGTAACTTATGAAAATATATTCTCACGAACTGCAATAGGTAGAGTGTTGAAATTTTAACAGAGTATGTATTTATATTGCCGCTATAACAACAAATAATAAAAAAGAGGGTCCCATAAATGTACAAGAAACATTTTTTTTACGTTCGTAATCGATCATCGTAGTTAAGCAACGCTAGGCGCGGTCAGTACTTGGATGGGTCGAGTGTCTTTTTGCACTATTTTTGTTGTAGTATTTTTGTGTATTTCTCTTTCAAGCTATCCAACATCTGATTTGTAAAAAATACTAATAAAATTAAAAATTAGGAAGATCCTCATAATAAGAGACGTGTTTCATTTTTTCCATTTTGATTTTAATTGGGAACAAGCTGCCACCTATAATATGTGGCGTACAAGAAACATTTACATGGTACGATGGCACGGAACCCTTCGTGTGCGAATTGGACTCGCACTTGACCAGTTTTATTCGTATTACTTTATGACTATTTATAATGTAATTGCATTCTTTATTAATCTGTGTAGGTATAATTTGATCTGTTATTTCAATATTATTACTTTTTGTTGTAAATTATTAAAATTACCCCTTGTACTTATTCGTGTAATTGGTTAATCCATTTTAATTGTTATCTTAAATAAATTAACATCAATTTTATTCTTGCCATTGTATGCAAGTACCTCTGCCGTAGGACACATATGTTGTAGTATTATAATTTATACATAACATATATTATATATTATTTAAGAGCTCTAGCTCTTGTCGGTTTATTGATGAAGTTTCCTCCTTTTTTCTCTCTCTAATGCGGTTTCTTTTACTTCTTTATACGACATGACAGCGACTTTCTCCTTTATCTGGCTGATACTTATAACTAATTCTTGATCCTCCTCTTCCTCGGTTTCCTTCTACCTTTCCTTCTATGATCGTCTTTATGAAGCTGTCATGTCGTATAAGATGTCCAAACATTTTGTATTGTTCTTATTACAAATATGTTTACTAAAGCATAGCAGGTGGTACGTAGGTACTTATTATGTTATCTGCTAGCTATCTATACGACATTCTTAGAAAATGAGACGTAGCATGACATAATGAAATAGGAGAGCGTGCTCTTTGTTTACAACTTAGAACGTAGTTGATAACTGAGTAGTAATGTAGTGTAGCTGGAATTAGTGTTGCCAGATGCCCCGTATTTTACGGGTTACCCCGTTTTTCAGGGTATAAAAATCGAAGAACCTGTAATTATCAAACAAAATACGGGGTAAATTAAACTCCCGTGATTATTATAATTACGGGGCTTTGAATTAGGCGCGGTGTGATCTGTGGCCATGTAGCAGATATTATGTTTGGACGTGCCTCTGACTACCCCAATAGCCACCATCAACGATCTCTAGAGCTTGGAGATTTTAGAAGTTGTCGAACGTCCCTGGGGATATAGTCGTGAAGTTATTTTTTTTAAGCCTCACGTAATTTTAGCGCTAATTTTTTTCATGCTGGCAACCTTAAATCAAGAAATGGTAGGTGGCAACCCTAGTTACAGTAGTGGAACATTTAAAAGGGCTAGGTCAAGAGTACCCTAAACCGACGAGCATGAAGAATGTAATGAGAGCGAATGAAACCAAAGACGTAGTAAATTCGTAAAGTAAATTCCAATGCCAACAGGGTGGCAACCTGGAGTCCGTTTCCCAAGCAGAGGGCGCTGTAGTCTTCGTGTCAAGTGAAATTGCTGGGGTGTATCTCACTATTTCCATAGAAATACAAAATAGAAAAAGTGGGACTAGAGTTTTTTTTTCAAATTATATTTCATTATTTCTATTGCGGCAAAAAAAGCAGGTGTGCTATTTAAGAATCTGTTGCCACTTTAATATTTATGACGGCCTGATAAATTACTGATAAATAGAAATTACAATGATAATGGCAGCTGTCTATCTTTTCTCTTTCTACGAGTCAATTACTACTATATTCAAGAAGTTTTATCTAAAGAGGAAATAAATAAATAGTTTCTATGTGCACGAAGTCTTATGAGGTTATGCAGTGTTCTTTTTTGCCGCCGCCGGCCGCCAGCAATGGAAACAGTGGGAGAATAAGTCCTAGTATTTCTATCAATAGAAAGTGCCTAATGGAAATAGTGGGATACACCCAATTGCTACAAAATTTCGTTAGTACCGCCGGACTTCTTTCGTGAAATGGACTGTAATTTATCTATAGATATCTATCAATCCATAGCTTAATGAGCAAGATAAGAGTGAATGAATCTACCTAGAAACACTAATCTAAATAATAATGTGGTTTGGATTCGATTATTTAACTAATCTGTAACAGCACGATTTCGCTCGCGTAGAAATAAAATACAGGCATATTCTACCAGTGAATGAATTTTTAGTAGTGAGGTTACAAACAAACATACAAAGAAAAACTTCGCATTTTATAATGTTTCTCACATTCTCTCATTCATCTATCATTTATCTATCTATCTAAAAGCCAAAATACCTGATAGGCATTAGTAGGATGCGAGGCAAGTGGCGTTCAGCGTTGTCTCAGGATAAGTGACCTTTTCGTGGTAAACAAAGTGCTTCCGCGTTTGGAAGAGGCCGCGATAAAATGTATAATCGGTCCAGTAACGAATGCTAGTAAACTACACAAATATACTATGTAACTACTTATTTAATTAATTATTTAAGAGCTTTATTTGCTAAGATAATTTTGAACACCCTGAATGCTCATATAAATATGAAAGTAGTAGTAAGATATTTTGAACAACTTGTGTGCTTGCAACAATATGATGATTTGAACTGCATATAACAAATTGCTTTTATGTTTTTCAGATCATTTTGACTACTCTACACGCTCATATCAATCTGACGCTGACTGTACCATGGTAATCGTAGTTTCTGATACCCACGACACAGGGAATCCTATAGTGTGGGGCTAGGACTAAGTAAGTATGTGTCTGTTGGGTGTTATTTATTTATACTTTTTTGTAAATACCTACTTACAATACTACAACATCCAAATCCCGAAGAAATATTCGCAAACATACAAACATTTATCCCGTAGCGGGAATCGAACTGCGCGTCTCAGCCGAGCACTCGCCCGCCACGCCACCGAGGTCTTCAATTAGAGATTAGGTACTCGGTACCTTACTTGAAGGTAATGAATCAGGCCCTTAGTGTCATATAAACATATTTGAAAATACAATAATTACGTGAACAAATCCGCATGCCAGCCAGCTTCATTCATGTGGGGTCGGCACAGCATGATCCAAGGATCATGCTGTAAGAGTTTTGGCTAAGGTATTTTATGACTGGCCGCCTGCCTGACGTCAACCCTCCTTGGGAATACTTGCCTATTATATATCCCTTAGTCGATTTTTACTACATGCTCGGGGAGAGAAGCAGCTGGACGCATTCTATGTTTTTTCTTTACTCCCATTCCAGCAGAGAAGTTAAAAGAAGCTAGCTTTATTCATACTTAAGCAAATATTTCTTACACCTCTGCTGTCAGAGGTTGCCTAGCAAAGTCATTCCAATCGAATTTCGCTTCTAGTAGGCTCGGTGATCTTAAAACTGCCGTCCTCAAAGGACATTGTACTAATCTATATGATAATTGATTATCTCACATGGTCATAGTTATTTTCAAGGCTATGATAAAATCCCACTGTTTTGGTTCTAATCACAAAACTAAGTTATCTACTTATTATATCGATTTGTAAATATTTAAGGACTTTTCAATGTTCTTTAGTGTTGTTATTTGATCAAAATTTTCTTACATGCTGTCATATTACACTTATAATTGCAATGACATTTAATTCTAGGAGTATAATCCATAACAAGCCCCTGTTTTAAATGATAAATAAAAAATAAAATAAAAGGATTTTATTTCCGACTACAAGATCCATAATTTGTTAGTAAATATGTACAAGCACATACAATTAGGGTTAGTAGTAATAATAATATTAGTGTACATTATGTTAGTAAGAGGCTTTAACCCAAAGAGAGATTCTTATTGCAAATTACCTAAATAATATTATTTTTATTCTTATGTACATACAACTTTTTTATAGAAATAGGAAATAAATGGCTTTATTATATTATGTTAGTATTCAAATAAATAAATAAACATCTGTGTAGGAAATTCAAATATTTTCCTGTATTTACATGGCCAACGAAGTGGTTTGGCGACAATCGTAAACCATTTTCTATGAACCCGTGGTTAGACAAGTATTTATTTAAATGATACACTTCTCTACGCACTGAGAGCTTTGTTTGCTAAGATAATTTTGAACACCCTGACTGCTCATATAAATATGAAACAATGAGTAGTAAGATGTTTTGAACACCTCGGGTACTTACAACAATATGATGATTCGAACTGCGTATATCAAATTGCTTTTATGTTTTTCAGATCATTTTGACTACTCTAGACGCTCATATCAATTTGACGCCGACTGTATTATATGTACAGATAAAATATTTAAAATTCGCGGCACAGGTTTGACCACCCTACATGTACTTAGTCAATAAGAGGTCAACACGTGCAAAATTGCTAATTTAAATCAGCTTTGAAGCATAAAATCACAAAACAACTCTCTATGTACCTACTTCAAATCATATACAGACATTATTTTAATGTTTCGCAGAACGAGTTATGGAATTTTAGTAGACTAATAAATGCTGTTATCAATATTTCTATTAGCTATTTTTGTCTTTTTCGTATGATCACAATACGTCATTTTTACTCCTGTCTGTCAAATGGTTCATTAGTTATTTTGTTAACCTGTTCGTGAAAAGCAGAGGGCGCTATTAAGAGGGTCGTAAAATTTCCTGGCCTGACCTTCTATGTGTGACTAACTAGTGGGTACAGATAGGTATCTCTAAAAACTCAAAAGTTTCCTTGAGTTCTTCACGATTTTTTATAAAGGTTTTCAACGAATGGATTTACGTGATAGATAACATTACAATGGTAACTTTTTTCAACAACACAGACATTATTATAATAGTAATAATATAATAACACCCAACAGTCACATACATAGTCCTGACCCCACACTAGGATTCCCTGTGTCGTGGGTATCAGAAACTACGAGTACCATGGCACCACAACACCCAGACCCGGAAGAAATATTTACAGATCATGCAAACATTTCTTCCGCGGCGGGAATCGAACCTGCGCCTCTTGCGTCTCCGCCGAGCAATCGCCCGCCATGCCACCGAGGTCGTCCGTATTAAGTCACATGACGCAAAAGCCCCACTTTAATTCTAATCTTAGCGTAGCTCGTAAGTAGACCAGACCTTAGTTTAGTCCTTAGACAATTTACAGCTGTTAAAGTTTTATTTCATCTGTTATAACATTGGAGCTTTTGCGAAACTGAGAGGAGCACTGGTGGTCTAGTTGGTAGTGACCCCGCCTTCCGATCCTAAGGTCGTGAGTTCAAATCCGGTCGTGTGCCAATGGATTTTTCTGTGCGAAAAAATTATGTGCGCTATACCAGTAAACGGTGAAAAAAAACATCGTGAGGAAACCCGCTTAGTTAGCTCCGCTATATCTTTCCTGTAGACAAGGCCGACTAAGCTGATGGAATAGGTGCTGGGCAAGCCTACTCCATCTTAATTCGTCCCTGGCACTACAGCGTCCCCTTAGTGAAGGTAAAAGTTGCCTCCTGACGCTGTATAAATCATCTACTATAGATAGTAAAAGGGGTAAAAGGCCATTGTTGTTTTCTGCGACTCGCATCATGTTACGCAGAAGCCCCAATATAACCCTACAGCTATTGCTTTAAGGTACCAAAAGTGCTTATAATTCAGCCAAACTGGAAATACAATTTTTGTAAACAAATCGTCGCTTATTTTCCGTTATTACGATGAAACCACTTTAGTTTTAGGTAAAACCTCGCAACATAAGTTTACACCTTAATTTAACTATTAGTAGGTACTACTTAAAAGTTCCATAAACATGTCGCCTCATTGCGACAAGAACGTGTTATCGTCGACATGTATAATAACGTTTAAACTAAAAATGTCAGAGGTTTGCAAATAATTTATTTCGAAAGAATAATAGTTAGAGAACCTATATTCTGTAAATTTTTTACGAAACACCTTATAGTTACAAAAATTAAACAAATTTA
Organism: Scotopteryx bipunctaria; assembly: GCA_949320045.1. Classification (NCBI taxonomy): domain Eukaryota; kingdom Metazoa; phylum Arthropoda; class Insecta; order Lepidoptera; family Geometridae; genus Scotopteryx; species Scotopteryx bipunctaria. The sequence goes on along the minus strand of OX439450.1, from coordinate 860,986 downwards.
AAACTTTATAAGCGTCTCCTGAAAAGTCGGTGTTTTCGAGATAACCCGTTCTTGTCGCATAGAGGCGATGTAATAAAAAAGTAAGTTTTAGGTTAAGTACTGGCGATTTGTTTACCCAGTTTTGCTAAAGTATGCAGGAAAATGTTTGAACATGGATAGATATATTGCCCTCCTAGTGAAGAACTACATAATATGTACTCAGTATCAAAACATGTTTGACATACATATTATGTCAAACATGTTTTGATACCGAGTGAGAACACAGTGTTGTATTTTGTTAGGCGATTCCGAATATGTATTTAACAATTTTTTGTCAACAATGCTAGTTACTGCGTTCTTCACTAGGAGGGCAGTATAGGTACGCTGTTTTTTTGCTCCCACAATGGATTTTACTATTTTTTTTTATTTATGACGGCCTCGGTAGCGTGGCGGGAGATTGCTCGACAGAGACGCAAAAGGCGCAGGTTCGATTCCCGCTGAAATGTTTCTTCCGGGTCTGGGTGTTGTGGTACCATGGTACTACTACTAGTCGTGTCACTAGTTCTTTCAAACCAGTGGTGAAAGGATTTAAGTGCGCCTTAAAGAGGCTCCTTTCGTGCACTTGTATTATACGTAAAATAATTAATAAACACCTAAAACAATAGACAAGTACATTATGTAAGTTAAAATATCCTTGTTAAATTTTTTTTCCAACGACTTCTCAGACAATATTTTATAATGATTTTTTTATAAATGGCAATGTCATTCATATCAATTGGGTCGTCAGCAACTCTCTTTATCTTGCAGGGCTGTGGGTAAGGGCCTCTAGTTGGACCGATTTAATGATTTTTGATTTAAGGATTTGTCTCCGCCCCGAATAGCAGAATAATAACCTAATAAAATATTTGAAAATTTGCATTATTAATTCTGAAGCGGTACGAAGTTCGCGGGGTCAGCTAGTAGGTAGGGTAGACTGGGTACAATTGTGCCAGGGTACGGTTGTGACAGTCGTCGTATTGGCGAAACTATAAGGAATACGGGGGCGGGTGCAAGGGACGAGATGAGCGGCGTGCCTGTCCGCACGTGTTTCACACTATTGTGTCAGCCGGCGCGCGACGTAGCGACTAAGTTTTTTTGATCGATTTCTTTGTGTGATTGTTGTTTTATGTATACAGATAGAGTGATAAGTGTTTTTTCTCGTAAAAACATAAACATTAGTGGTTAAATAGCAGTGATTACTTTGAACGTAATTTATCCGGTATAGTCATGGCAATTGTTTTTTTTACGAATGTATGCAATGGGTACGGTTGTGCCATATTTTCTGGGCACAGTTGTGATATAGGTAAAAAAAAATTTTTTCTTTTAGATGCCCCGGCAAGGTGTAAGGGCGACGGAAAGAGGTCAGTGTCACTTGCAACAGTATCAAAACGCATATCAAGCAGTGAAAAGCGGGACGTCTATACGGTCAGCTGCGGAAACACACAACGTTATTCGGATGTCTTGGCTTCGATACATTCGTAAACGTGATGCAGCCGTTTTTTGTATTTTGTATGACATTTATTGTATGACATAATATAATACGTGCAATAAAGCTGATTAAAGACTATTTTATGTGTATTTTTGAACCTGTCACTTTCGACCCCAGGCACTGTCACAACCGTCCTTGGGGTGGGGACGATTGTGACATTTTTTATTTTTTTTTCAAATGGCTCCTATAAGTTACCCTTTGCACTTATAGCCAAAATTGAAGTATTTATGCGTAGAGAAATGTCCATTCCACTATAGAACACACCTTGCTTCCAGCTAACTGCAATACTTACGAAATTATGGGCGATCAAATGAAAATTGGCACAACCGTACCCAGTCTACCCTACTCTATAATATTACTAGCTGTCGCCCGTGGCTTCGCTCGCGTGGTATCCGGACGTTAAGTAGTCTGTATGTTATTTCAGCACACATACTATTTAGGTACATTCCAAATTTCTATTAAAAATCCGTTCCGCCGTATGGCATGATTGAGGCACAAATCACCGCCACATCCACACGTCTACACATCCTCACATCCTCACAAACTTTCGCATTTATAATTATTAGTGTGAACCTAAAACAGTGGCCATGATGGAGAGGCCTTCGAGTGACGTTTGATCCTATCACCAATCTTTTTGACGTTTAACAAATAGACACATTAACACGATAACATTGCATATAAAATAATTTTGTGAGTTTTCAATAGTTTATTTTTTGACTAAAATTTTAAAAAAAGTTTTTTTGTTTCTATTTCGTGCACTTGGCACATGTTTTCGAACTATTTAGGTTCTACAACATGCCTGTTTCCTCACGACGTTTCCTTCACCGTATGAGTGTACTGGTATAGCGCCACCAGTGTTCTTAAAAATGACAGTTCTTATATTCAACTAAAGGACAGGGCATGGAAAATTATCATGGTATTCGATTTTTTTTAATAATGTATGGCTTTTTGCAGATAACAATATTGTTAAGGTAATCGTCCATCAGTTGTTCGTTAGTTGTTAATTACAATAGAATCTCAAATAATAAAATAAATAAATAATAACACCCAACAGTCACATACATAGTCCTGACCCCACACTAGGATTTCCTGTGTCGTGAGTATCAGAAACTACGAGTACCATGGTACCACAACACCCAGACCCGGAAGAAATAGATATTTGCAGAACATGCAAACATTTATTCCGCAGCAGGAGTCGAACCCGCGCCTCTTCTGTCTCTGCCAAGCAATCGCCCGCCATGCCACCGAGGCCATCAAATATCAAATAATAAATAAATAAATAGAAAATTATACGTGCAAGTTGGGCAGTTACCTTGCTTTTAAGTTGTCAAAATAAAGCTCTATAATACGATGAGACGATAGATTTGCCCAATTAAGGTCGAGTCAATTGAAAAATGTTGAACATTCAAATTATGAAATAACAACCTATTGCCGAGTTTTGAGTTTTTGATTAAATTACTTGAGTTATGTATATATAAGCGGTTAAGTTTTAATTAAGGGTAACTTTTTCTTGGTTTGTTTCTTCACATTTGTTTTTATAATGAGTGATGTTGTCGAAAAGTGACAGAATCCTAAAATAAATAATAAATAAATATTTGTGGACATTTCACACAGCGCCATCTAGCCCCAAACTAAACAAAGCTTGTACTACGGGAACCAGATGACTGATAGAATATTTATATAAGTAGGTAGGTACATTGTTTTTTAAATACAATACAATACAACTGCTGCGACCGCGCCTCTCCCTTAGTTCAGTTCATTGAAACCTTGCTTTTGCATGCGGTTTTACTTGCATGCAATAAGTTTATTTCAGGTCAGGGGCTAATCTAATCATAAAATTGATCGGCGTCGCAATTATTGCATTGATGAACATACCAACAAAATGCTCACAAAATATTTGTTAAAAAAACCGGTCAGGTGCGAGTCGAATTCGAACACAAAGGGTTCCCTACCATCGTACATTTACATATGTCTTGTATTGGGCCTCCTTTATTTCTTACTAGCTGCCGCCCGCGGCTTCGCTCGCGTTGTGCCCGGATAAAAAGTAGCCTATATGTTATTCCAGCACACGTATTATGTATATTCAAAGTTTCATTAAAATCCGTTCAGCCGTTTGGGCGTGATTGAGGCACAAACATACATCGTCACATCCCCACAAACTTTCACATTTATAATATTAGTAGGATTATTTTTTATAGCTACAATAAAAATACACACTCCGTGAAAATTTCATCTAGGTACTTAATACGGTTCATGAGATACAGCCCGCTGACGGACGGACGTTCCGTTGACGCCCTTCGGGTACGGAACCCCAAAAACAAACACTAACACATTTGGCACGAGTAGGGTTGCCACCTTTATTATGAAAAATAGTATTTTATTGGGAAATTCACGAAAAAAAGTACTTAGTACGATTGATGGTGGTTTTCATTGTCAAATTGACAATGACAATGACAGAAAGTTGACGTTTAGTTGCCGTGACATGAGCAAACACTGTTGTAAATAAGTTTCGTTCGGAAATTCCCCATGATCTTAATATACCTACCTACCTAATGGTAGAGCTCTTCATTTGAGTCGATCTGCAACTCGTACCAAATATAAAATAACTGTATTACGTACCTACTATATTATTTTTCTATATTTAAAACAACAATGAGATGAGCAACTTGAGAGAGTATCCCCTGAATACTTAAACGTGACTCAGAGTTGAGCACGTCTCAACTCACTGTTTTTTGACAGTTTCTGATGAAAATCAAAAATCGTCATTTGCTCAACTTTGAGATGCGTTTGAGTACTCGGGGGTAAGAGGAGGTATTTGCCCAGCAATGGGACAATTCAGGCATTAGTAGGTACTTAATAGTAGTAGGTAATAACACTAATGATAGGTATATATCCTCTGTTGTTTGTACTAACTTGATCTTTGAAGGCTTTTCTTTCCTTGACATTTTGCTTAAGAAAAATAAATCAGTAAGAAAATTACTGTAGTCTTTGACGAAAAGGTAGGTTCTTAATCGTACCGGTAGTGAACATTTACATAGGTAAATGTTATAAATTATTATATTAAGCACTTAAGTACCTTACTTACTCACTTGAGGAAGTTCGGGTAAACACACACAACCAAGGCAAGACGTGACTGACTAGATTTTTCAGGAATTTTAAATTACTAGCTGCCGCCCGCGGCTTTGTTCGCGTGATATCTGGATAAAAAATAGCCTATATGTTAATCCAGTACATGTACTATGTATATTCCAAGTTTCATTCAAATCCGTTCAGTCGTTTAGGCGTGATTGAGGCACAAACATACAAACATCCAAACTCACAAACTTCCACATTTATAATATAAGTAAGATTAGGTATTAATTAATTAAAGTTTTGGTTTGTATGCAGTTCAAATACCTTAATAGTTTTTGCTGATTTTCTTGAGATCTTTAGGGTTCCGTACTCGAAGAGTGCCAACGGACCCTATTACTAAGTCTCCGCTGTCCGTCCGTCCGTCCGTCCATCCGTCCGTCCGTCTGTCAGCGAGCTGTATCTCATGAACCATAATAGGTATACCTAGAGAGAAGTTATCACAGAGGTGTAATTCTATTGCCGTTATAACAACAAATAAAGATAATATTTATTTATTTATTTATTTGAGCAACCAACATAATTAACATTAATATAATCACTTATATAAACTTGTACAACAAAAAACTTGATAAATGTTATTATAATTAGAGGTTACAGACAGCATGCATGAATTGAAATATGGTCGAGCGAGTAAAAAATTAATGAAAAAATAAAATATTGAATGAAAAAGACATAAAAATTTACAAATAAAATCAATTTAAATTAGTTACATTTTAAAGAAATAATAGTAAAATTTAACAAAAACAAATACAAAAATTACAATTAAAATTAAATAAAATTATTTACATTTTAAAGAAATAATAATAAGTTTAAATTTTAACAAATGTCAATATGTACAAAATCATTAAATGTCAAAGTTAAAACTAAATGAAAAATAAATCCAATTAACCCATTAGTGCATAAAGTTATTAAAAATATTTTTTATTATGTTCATTGCAAGTTATTGTGATTTAGGGTGTTCTTGAAGGATTAAAGATAAAAAATATTTTAGTTTTCAGATGGCTTAGACGTTATAGCCCGTCCGATAAATCGGACGCTATGCATGGCGGACTGCGAACACAGATAAATGACATTTTTTCATACTGCTGCGGATTTACGTTATAATATAAAATAAAACTAAGAATAATATGAAAAAAATCTTTATTCAAAAGTAAACAAATTATTTTATGTCGTAGTGACATGGTATTCCATGTGGCACTTCGGATGAAGCCCTACATTGCACTTGGAGCATTGGAATTTGCTTTTTCCTCCACACTGGTTAGCACACCGGCGCTCGGTACTTATGGCGACAAGCCAGTGGTCTCTACCATCATACCGCATTGAAGACAATGGTTTAGCTGGTTTACGACCTTGATGTGGTGGTGTCCCGTGTGTAGCCAGTAAACTTCTTGCTATGAAGCGTCTAAATGCAAACAATGACTCAGTATCTTTTGTGCACCCATTTTTTCGAGCTAGGAACCAGGCATTGACAACTGAGACATCTACAAAATATGAAAATATTGGCCACCACCATTTCCTTATTCGCATTTCGTGCGCAAATTAGCTACAGCTTGGTCACATTTGTCGACACCACCCATGTATTTATTATAATTCGATATAAGGTTTGGCTGGGGCACTAGAACTTTCGCCTTTTTTTCATTAGACCACCGAGATGCTGTTGTCATATCTAAATTTTGGAAATTCGTTGCGACTGTGACGACACTATTGTCATTCCATCTGCACACGAAAACGCCGTCACCTAGACGATAGTCATAATGCCCTCTCTCTTCCTTTTTGAAATCTTTTACGTCTTTCAGCGTACAGTTTTCCGTACGATTAGCTCGCAATGTACCAGTTGCGTAATAGCCTAGCTCTTTTAGGTGTCTCAACAGGCTCAAGGACGTAAAATAATTATCAAAGTACAATTTCACTCCATTGTTAGGTGGAAGTTTACCCAAAGCTATAAGGCTTAGAACTACGTCACCACCCAGTCCAAAATCTTTCTTATCGGAGCTTTTCCCAGTATACAAACTGAAAGATACCATATATCCCGTACTTGCACACATAGCCCAGTTCTTGAATCCGAATCTTATTGGTTTGCCCCGTATAAATTGTTTAGCGTAGTGTTTTCCATAATACGGTATCATACTTTCATCGACACTGTAGTTTTCATCCAAACCATAGTGTTTTTGAAACGATTCACCTAGACTGTCAAAAAGAGGACGTAATTTATATAAACGGTCGGATGAAACTCCAAGCTCACTGTTGTCATTCAAATGCAAATTTTGAAGAATTGTTTCAAATCTATTACATCTAATACTTTCTTGAAGTATTTTAGGAACGTCATTATCTTTGGAAAAATATAGCCTCTTATTTGGTAACTTCACATATCCTGATAACAACATAGCACCTAAAATTACATATATTTCGTCTTCGGTGACCATCAAAGGTTTGTTTTTCTGTAGAGCGTAGATATTGGTTTGCTGGACGATATGTTTTATTAGATTTTCATGAAAAAATAATTGAAAATACTGCAACGGATCTTTACAATTTTTACTTTGCTCTGATGTTTCCTGTGAGACAAAATCATTACAAGAAAAGGAAGGCTCTTGTTTCTTCCACATCGTAGTTCTTTTCTTTTTAGCTGGAGGAGCAGACTTCGCCGCTTTAGTCCGTGATGAAAGAGAAGAAAGAGGCTCGTTATCTTCACTATCAGAGCTACTCAACAAACAATCTTGTAGTAAAGTTACATTTGAACCATTGCCCAAAGATGTTGAAGAATGACCTTCATCTTCATCAGCTCGTACCCGCCGTAGTTCACACTTACTTTGAAGCAATCTGCGTCCTAAGTGGTTTAGATCAGCTTCGTGTTCTTCGTCTGACCTATCGCTATCTTCATCGGTGATAAGACCGTCTTCGATCGGGGGTTCCACATAAATAAGATTTTCACAATAATTACTGTTTTCATCACACTCTAAAGCAGATAAAATTTCATGCACCGCCAGACTGCAAAGACATAAAAACACCACATGCAATAGCCGCTGTGCATAGCGTCCGATAAATCGGACGGCATAATAATCGCAAGCCTAGCAGTTAGTATTACGTCAATCTTGTAAAAAATCACTTATATTTAGTTAGTCTGTTAGTTTACCAATATAAATAACTATTTTATAATGTTTGAACTCATGAATAAATAATAAAAATGGTAATAAATGCTTACCCTTGCCGTGAAAGAGTATTTCTGCGCGCCGCCATTTTAGAAATGGACCATTGGCGCTCGAGCAAGTTCATTAACCCCAATAAATTAGTGTTGCCATTGTTTAAAAAATATTAAACTTCTATTTTAGTAGAATTTCAATTAAATAAATATTTGTTTTGCCGTGCAAATGTTGATTTAATTGAAGTCCGATTTATCGGACGTTATGCACTAATGGGTTAATACAATTATCAAAATGAAAATCAAAAAATTATAATTTAGAGCACAACACTATGCTTTTCTTAAACTTGTCTACACCTCCGGAGAACAAATCCACCCCTTCATTTTTAGAAATGCTATTGTATTGTCGAATGAGCCTATTAAGAGGAGCATTCATACCAAGATTTGTTTTAAAGTAAGAAGCCTGAAATAAGTTGAATCTCGAGGCCCTTGGCAGCCTAGATGGAACTGAAAAATGAAGGGAGGCCAGCAACTCCGGAGTATCCAGAAGACCGTTAGCTAATTTAAAGAGAAACAGGTTATCAAGGAAAATTCTACGGTCGGACAAAGCATGCATGCCGAAATAGCTGAGGCGGTCTACGTAACTTGTTAGAGTTTTACCTTGAAAGCAAGAGTAAGTAAGATGCCATAGAAACCTCTTTTGAATACGTTCTAAGCGCTTTTTATATACGTCATAAAATGGACTCCAAACAGTGCTACAATACTCCAGACTGCTTCTGACCAGCGAGTTATAGAGCATTATCTTAGTTTTCGGGTTTTTAAAGTTTTGACAATTCCTCAAGACAAAACCAAGGCATCTAAGAGACTTTTTCGCAATATAGTCGATATGAACGTCGAAACGGAGCTTGCTATCCACCAGTACTCCTAAATCCCTTATACAATGAACTCGGGGCAAGACGTTATGATTAACCATATAATTTGAAATAAGCTCCGTTTTAGTTCTGGTAAATTTAATTAAAAAGCACTTTGTGGCATTCAAATTCATGGCATTCTTTGTGCACCAAGTTGTGAGTCTATCCAGGTCTATTTGTAGTAAGGCTGCATCTTCCATATTATTGACTTCTCTAAACAACTTTAGATCATCTGCATATAAGTAATAGCTTGAGTTTAAAAAACAGTCACCAATGTCATTAATAAAAATATTAAAAAATAGAGGACCCAAGTGAGAACCCTGAGGCACACCAGATATCCCCTGAAACGGCGCGGAGGTATAACCGTTGACTACCACCATGGCATATCTATCAGCTAGATACGAATCGCACCAAGAAAGCAAGGCACCAGCAATTCCGTACGCAGAAAGTTTACGAAGTAACACCTGGTGGTTGACACGATCGAAAGCCTTGCTAAAGTCGGTGTAAATCGCGTCAACTGAAGAACGTTTGTCAAGGGCGAGGGAGATATCATTAATGAAAGAGACAAGATTCGTGGTCGTTGACCTAGCTTTCACAAAGCCATGTTGTCGAGAGGACAGGAGCTGTTTAAATTGCCCCATCAAGAGAGGATATACCAACAGCTCAAATGTCTTTGCAAAGACAGGCAATATGGAAATTGGTCGATAATTCTTAACCTGCTCGTTATCTCCACCCTTAAAAAGTGGCACAACTAAAGCTTCTTTCCATTTAGCCGGAAAGATGCCAGTGCTTAAATAAGTGCTAAATATCAAAAATAAGGATAATATTTTTAATGTACGATGGGACGGAACCCTAAGCTAATTGTATTCGTACTTGACCGGTTTTTTAGTTTTATGATATGAGTGTTATTTTATTATTAAGATTTATAAAGTTGTAAAATTCAACGTGACGGCCACTGAAAAGTCTTCGATCTTACACATATAATAAAAATTAAAGAAGTTACGGAATAAAGTTACCTTTAATTTACCGATTACCTTAAAGTTTTTAGTGTAATTATAGTTGGTCTTTATAACTGAGTGAAAATAAATAATCAAAATTATAAAAAAAAAGTTAGGACATATAGCAGGAGAGTGACATAATAATCGGGAGATTCAATATAAACGGGTAAAGGATTACTACTGGGGCTTTCCCACGTTGATAAATAAAATGGCACATGTTTTTTTTTCTGGCTGGCAATAACACTTCCGGTGACCGATAGACCGAAATGATGAAATCATCATAGAACAAAGACAGTGCATTTAGCGCATGGTATGTAGGTAATGATATCGATTCCGTTGAGAATTTTCTTAAACTCTTAATTTTACTTAATTAAATTTGAGTTCTGAAAATATTGGCGTATCTTTTACTTTGAGATAACAAGGAATCGCTATAATTTTAGAGCTATCAAATTAAGTTCAGGAAATACACACCAGTATCATCGACATCAAAAACATAACTAAGGCCTTTTTTACCATATAGCGTCAAGAGGCAACTTTTACCTTCACAAACGGGATGCTGTAGTGCCCGGGACGAATTAAGATGAAGTAGGCTTGCCCAGCACCTTTTCCATCCTCTCAGCTTAATCGGCCTTGTCCACAGGAAAGACATGGTTAACACGTGCGGAGCTGACAAAGCCGCGGCTTTCCTCACGATGTTTTCCTTCACCGTTTGAAGGTAGTATAGCGCACAGAAAAATTCACTGGTACACGACCGGATTTGTACCCACGACCTTAGGACCGGAAGGCGGGATCACTACCAGCTAGACCACCAGTGCTCTCTAGGGACATAATACCATAAAAGCGATGACCGTAAAAAAACGTCCATAACCGTCAACTTTTCATTTCAATAACATAGCATAACGTCATGTTTATTAGATACTTTATCAATATAGAACTACTTTTACTAAAATTTCCTATTTACCTTTCTCCTTGAACTGTGTAGATCTGCACACTTGCTACCTTGATGAAAGGTAGGTCAAACACTTCACAATTCTTTACCGGTTTTCGATCATTTCTTAATGCGACTGTTGATTTGAGTGTTAATATATATTTGGGCCACGATACGCACTACATTGTCGGTAGACGGTCACACACTGACTGATCGGCTGCTTCGCTAATCGCTATCAGCAAACAAACTCCTATAGTTTTGGTCGATGCGTACTAATGTTTGTTTCAATGATTTGACGACTCCAATGGCGTGGTGGGCGATTGCTCGGCGGAGACGCAAGAGGCGCGGGTTCGATTCCCGCTGCGGAAGATATGTTTGTATGTTCTGCAAATATTTCTTTCGGGTCTGGGTGTTGTGGTAGCATGGTACTCGTGGTTTCTGATACCCACGACACAGGGAGTCTTAGTGTTGGGTGTTATTTTTTTAATGATTGAAAGATCGATTTCATACATTTTCTTTTTATACAACGTGTAACATAATGTCCCTATAAGCCCGAAACGGGGGTGTTCTATACGTCATTGCGAACAACGTTTGTTCAACGACTTTTAAAATTTCAAAGGTTTTCATTCATGAAATGTCTCTTAAACTTTGCTCCAATACGTAACTTGACACAACATGAGGCATCCCTATTTACAGCTGTTTTTTGACCTTTAAGTGTGAACTCTAGATGAAACAGGTAACAGAACAGACACCATTAGTAAAATGCCTACCTACTTACCTAATAACGAGGTGGCTTAATGAGTAATTTCTATTTTTTTTTGAAGGCCTAGTGGTACCTTGGTATTTATTGGTAATTAAAATGTAAGGTCACATCACGACTAAAATCCCTAGGCACCGTAAACATCCTTTCAGATCTCTTTGTTAAGTAGGTACCTAGTATAGGAGATAGGTACCTTACCTACTCAATTTTGTACCTACCTACTCGGGCCTTAAAGGTATCCTCAGTGGGTGCCAAGGAGTATGAGAGGATGTCTACCGTGCCTGAGGATAAAGCCGTGATACCTACTCAATTTTGTACCTACCTACTCGGGCCTTAAAAGCATCTTGAGTAGGTAACAAGAAGTATGAGAAGAGGTCTACCGTGCCTGAGGATAAAGCCGTGACCCTATTCCACTTTAGTTTTTCCAACGATGTATTATTCCAATATTCATTGGAGCATTTTTCAATGCAATTTTGTACCTACCTACTTGGGCACTAAAGTCAAAGGTTGTGACTTATCTGTCTTACTAATCTTCATTTTCATCGTGAACAGCCTATTTGTCATTGGTTGCATTGAAACAACAACAACAATAAGTGGGATGGCACCTCGCCCTAATTGGCTGTCGGTGCCTTTGCTAAATTCAAAATCCGCAACCGTCAACCGACACCGCACCGCAAGCGTTTGTTTAATAAAATCAAATTGGTTCCGTAGGTTTATTTGTTTTTTACTTTTCTTGATTGAACTACGTAATTGTTGGTAGGTTATTATGTAAGTAGGTAGGTACCTAGTAGCAAATGGGGATGGAGCACATGGTAGCATATTGGTATGAACCCCGCCTTCCCATCCTTAAGTCGTGAATTCGAATCTATGGATTTTTCGATTCGAAATTTATGTGTGCAATATCAATGCTCTCAAACGGTGAAGGAAAACCTCGTGAGGAAACCAGGCATGTCATAGACGTGTGTCAAAGTGTACGAAAGGAACCTTCAAGGTGCACTCTAATCCTTCCACCACACTGGTTCAAAAGAGCTAGCGACACGGACACGACGACAGTAGTAGTAGTAGTAGTAGTAGATGTATGGTGAAGTTTTTTTTCCTTTTTTTTCCCAATCGGTATTTAGTGGGTTACCCCAGACAAGGAACCCTAAAAATTCGGCTTTCGGCAATAGGTACCTACTTTTGGTCGCAAAACAGATCGGTTTTTATCAGTCGCAATTAGGATTCGTTCCTTGCAACAACTGCAACAAGCAATCTCTCGGTTCGCGTAACTAATTAACGATACGATGTCGGCTTTGTACTCAAACGGTGAGTATTATGATATGGTGTTGTGTGTGTGTGTTGGAGCAGCACCAAATAATTAATAACTTAGTAGCGGCGCGTCAGCTCTACAGAGAGCGTTATCCAGGGCGGCCATTGCCATCTTACGGGCTATTTTCTGGGATTGGTGAACCGTCTTCTCTCGACGGGATCTTTCCACCGGCGCACCAGTGAGGGAAGACCGGGAATTCGGTGGTGTGTTGTACCTACTTCCCTTTGATGGATACCGAGTGCCTACTGTGTGTGTCAACAGTGATAAAATTCAGTGATAGGTAGGTATGATGATAGGTACCTAACCTATCACCCTACCTAGTAGGTACCCCATTAGTACCTAGCTTACTAATAAAAAATGACAAAAATAATTTTGTGATTGTGAATGTGAATGTGTACCAGTAATACCAACCTAGGTACCTACATACCTACCTAATACCTACCATGACAATTAGCCGTGTTCCGAGCCAACCAAGAAGAAGGGAGAAAAGGTACCTATAACTTAACTTTTCCTATACCTAGGTCCTTAGGTAACTACCTAGGTAGATGTAGGTAGGTAGTTGTTTTTTTATGTGTGAAAGATATCGTGATTTTAATCTTCGACTTTAATTTCTACGTAGAATTAAAAAAATTGCAAATTCTTACGAAAACTTTGGTGATTACACCTAGGTACTTTTTGAAACTTGCCGCGCGTTCAATTGTCTGCGTATGTGTGGGTCCGACGCGATAGGAGGGTGCGCGTGTGTTTGTTACCTACGCAAATGGTAAACAAACACATAGGGTTGTCACAAATTTCTCATGAAATAATTTGTTTTTAATTGTATTGGAATTTCAAATATGATGTATTGAACTTTTGCACACGTCAATGTATTCAAGTGCTCGGTCTGAATACACCCCTTTCGGGCTTATAGGGACATTATGTTACACGTTGTATAATAACGATTCACAATGTAAAAAAACAATGTCTACTTAGCAACTAAAGACAACTAAGGTTTGTGTTATTACTAGTTTAGTTTACAACAAGGTAGGTAATGGTCAGGCAATTTAAGTTATCTAGAAAGTTATCTATTAAGAACTAGGTAGTTAGATTGGTAAACATACATACCTACATATTATTATCACACCGCCCGTATCCCTAATGGGTACCTATTCAAATCAATTTCGAGGTTTAAAATAGATAATTATACCGATTACCTTAAACTTTTTAGTTTGTCTATAAATAAATGTAGTGGATATTTATAGCGTTGTAATTGTTTTATTTCCTTTTATAAACAACTACAGATATGAAATGAAAATTAATATCAGCGAATCGTCAAAATGTTATAACTAATAATTTATTGCTAAAAAGCAAAATCAGCAGAACCAAATCTGCTAGCCGATGTGGAAGAAGTCGCTCTGATAGCTAAAAATATCTTTGACATAGACATTTATTCAATGCTTGACACACAATCATCATCATCATCGACCAGCAGCCTTTCACTCGTCACACCACATAGCCGGAGGACGTCCTACATCATCATCTTCCTGTCCTTATCCCACTCTATGTGGGGTAAAAGTTTTGGCTAAGGTGTTTTATGACCGGCCGCCTGCCTGACGTCAACCCTCCTTGGGTTGTATCTCATCATGTTGGAAGATACTATCCCTTAGTCGACTTAGACGGAGGACGTCCTACATTTCAAACAAAACACAATTCAAATCACAAATACTTAAATATAAATAACACCCAACAGTCACATACACAGTCCTGACCCCACACTAGGATTCCCTGTGTCGTGGGTATCAGAAACTACGAGTACCATGGCACCACAACACCCAGACCCGGAAGAAATATTTACAGACCAGCAAACATTTCTTCTGCAGCGGGAATCGAACCCGCGCCTCTTGCGTCTCTGTCGAGCAATCGCCCGCCACGCCACCGAGGCCGTAGCTCGGGCAAATAAGCCAACTTCTGTATAGATTATTTTTATCTGTGCCGAGCAAAGTTGTGGGTGGGAGCTAGTTAAGAGGATATTACGCGTTATCTATTATTGTATAAGGTAGGTAGGTATGTATTTGACACGCGTTAGTAATATTATGTATATAATTATATATATCGAATAGTTGGTGTTGGTGTGTGCGATTTCAATCGACAAGTTTTTGTTTATTTTGACGCGCAAATAAATGGTTTTATTTGCGCATTTCGAGATTCCTATATTGGCAACACTGTAATTTTTACAGTTTCTACAAGTTTTGTTACGATTAGTTGTAGCTCTGCCCATCCCATTAGGGATATATACGGATATGATAATATTTTGTACATATCTATGTATAAATAATAATTAATACTTACCTAATTAAATATTTTTGTGAATATTACACACAGCGCCATCTATCCCCAAACTAAGGAAAGCTTATACTATGGTGAAGATATTCAAATGGTGAAGGAAAATATCGTGAGGAAACCGGCATGTCGTAGAACTTAAAAGTTTGAAAACATTATGTCAAGTGTAAGGGTGCCTTTTAGGCGCACTTTAAATCCTTTCACTACACTGGTTTGAAAGAACTAGAGACACGACGAGTACCTAAGTGTATTTTGATTGGTGTAAGTAAAAATCTTTTAAAAGTGCATTGGGATATTCCAATATAAATAAAGACTTGAGTCAAGTCTTTATTTATATTGGAATATCCCAATGCACTTTTAAAAGATTTTTACTTATAAGCCAAAACGTAGGCACAACTGTCAAGTCACTTGACAGTTGTACCTACGTTTTGGCTTATAAGTCAGAGTAGGTATAAACTAAATATAGATATGTAGGTAGGTATTTATATTCTTCAGATTTTATCACCCTGTCTAGCTAATGCTTCTAATTGACGTCAATAGTTTATTTTTTATTCTTAAAAGATTATGTTATTTTTAAAAAATGCCTTTTTACCTGACTAACTTCTTAGGTACCTATGTTTTTTTATGACATGAATGTTTGTCCTGTGTAAGAATCGAATCTACAACGCAGAAAGAGATTACTACCAACTAAGCTACGAGGCCAATCATGCGCCAAAATGCAAAATACTTTATTATTTACACTTAAAATATCTATAAATAAAATTTAAGTAACACGCAACAGTCACATACATAGTCCTGACCCCACACTAGGATTCCCTGTATCGTGGGTATCAGAAACTACAAGTACCATGGTACCACAACACCCAGACCCGGAAGTAATATTTGCAGAACTTGCAAACATATCTACCGAGGGAATCGAACCCGCGCCTCTTGCGTCTCTGCCGAGCAATCGCCCGCCACGCCACCGAGGCCGTCTTGCATGTAAAGTTAGTTCAATGACCTTGACCTTGGTTATTTTGCCTGGTTAGTGGAAACGGAACCAGTCAGGTAGGTACCTAACTCGTTCCTTTAGACTGGTGACCGTCACTTGACGGCATTCATCTTTCACATTTGAGCTTGTAGTTTGGCTTGACTAAAACTATAGTCCAAAGCGCTAGACCTCAGAACAATAAAGAGACAAAAAAGGTGTCGTTAGATTCGTCTGGACGACGTGTGTCATAGGCTAATGAACTGTCAAAAAATCCAACATGGCGGCTGTAAGAAGATATTTTCAATTTATTATTTTGCCTGCCTCCTACTATTTGTTTAAGTTACCCCCGAATATTCAAACGCGACACAGTGTTGAGCACGTCTCAAGTCACGGTTTTTTTACAGTTTTTGATGAAGATCTGTCAAAAACTCGTAAAAAAATCCTTCATAGCGGCCGTCTTTGCAACCACCATTTCTTTAGGAGCTAGATCTCAAGATAAGATTAATAATAGGGTCTGATCAGGTCAACCGTTTCTCTGAAGTTTAAATGTTATCGATTTGTAGGTCAGAGATAGGCACATTTCCTAGTGTCGTGGACAACATGTCCAACACGAGTGGACGTATGTACCTACCTACGTATCGTCGTTGGTATTGTTTTTCTGGTATTCGAACAAAGCTTTTAAGTGGAAAATATTTTAATTAGGTACACATTTTACGAAACATTATTTCGCTCTATTTTGATAGTCCACCATAGAGTTTAGGGGCCTGCACAGACGGCACAGTATGACACGGCAATGGATATTTTTGACAAATGACATTGAATCGAATTGAGCGAAAGGTCAACAAATAGACATCACGAAAGACGCATAGAGTACTTCATAATTGAATCAAGGTTGAATTTTTGCGACGGCAATTTCAGCGATGGACGAGCAGCGTGGCAAGTGCGGCGGGATGTCGTGCCACGCCGTGCCATGACGCGCCATGCAGCGCCGTCTGTGAGCGCAGGCTCTTCTTTTTTTTGTTACTGTGACATTACGTCACTATTCTACCAGTGTCCGTGTTATACAACTCTAGAGTTTGTCATTTCCAGCTACGTCATTGTCAAAGTCAAAGTAAAAATATTTTATGCGTCCAGCTGCTTCTCTCCCCGAGCATATCGTAAAAGTCGACTAAGGGATAGTATCCTCCAACATGATGAGATGCAATATGCAAGTATTCCCAAGGAGGGTTGACGTCAGGCAGGCGGCCGGTCATAAAACACCTTAGCCAAAACTCTTACAGCATGATCCAAGGTTCATGCTGTGCCGACCCCACATAGAGTGGGATAAGGGCAGGAAGATGATGATGATGAAAATCACGGGGATTACTTGGACATCACTTGTCAACTAGAGATACGGTCCACAAACTAAAGATGTGCGTGTTTATCGGTAAATCCATCATTAGGTAGGTACTTATTAGATATCGAATAGGCTTCTGATTCCTGAATGATTCTGAACGAAGTGAAAGTTTTTTCGAATTTCGTGGGTGATTCAATCACCCTTGAATGTTTTAATTTTTTTTTTATCTCATTCCTAATCTGCTGAAAGAAGCCGGCGACAAAAGTTCGGCTAAATACGCGCGCAATGTTTTTGAGTACCTAACATCATGTAAAAAAAAAGCACCTAGATTCATTTTTTTTCTAATTTAAAATTACTTCAATCCTTAGAATCACAGAGATCAATGGACGTCTTAAATTTACATGGAATTTACTCTTTGCTACATCAACTTTAATTAATTAATAACTATAAATAACTGTGGGAATGTTGATGGGTAGGAATATTAATAACTTTTTTACTTATTACTTGCGTAGATTAAGTAAGATACTTACGTAGAAGTAATTGAGAGCACTGGTGGCCTAGTGGTGGCGGCCCCGCCTGCCTAAGGTCGTGGGTGCAAATCTAGTCGTGCATCATTGGATTTTTCTACTCGAACAATAATTTATGTTCGCTAAATCAGTAGGTACTCTCAAACGGTGAAGGAAAAACATCGTGAGGAAACCGGCGTACCGTGGAACCTAAGAAGTTTGAAAACCTTAAGACTTTGAGCCTTTGAGGCGCACTTTAAATCCTTTCACCACACTGGTTCGAAAGAACTAGTGACACGACCTACTTACTACAGAATATCCTTAAAAGATTATATTCGCATGAGGATAGGCACAAATTTAATTTACAAAAACTTTACGACTTGATTTTTACAATAACTTAACAATTGTTTTTAAATAACAAAAAAAAACATAAAAGTATAAAATGTATACATATACATTTAATTAGTGCTTAATAAAAACAATGGGTATAACTTCTTTACATACTAAAGAGTAGGTCCTACTTAGGTTCTATTATTAATTATAAGGTATAGTAACTTACTATAACTAACAATTATTTGTCGTACTCCTCACAGCCATGTTTATCATAAACATTCCAAAAATATATTATATCAGTATCAGTGCCCTGTTCCAATAATCTACTAATCGACGGATGGATCGCTCTATGATAGCAAAGTTTTACTGTCAAAAAATACGTTACAATGGTAATGAACGGCCAGTCGTCCGTTAGTAGAATTGTTGGAACCTGGCTTAAGCAACAGGATTAGCAATTAGGAATTTACCAATGTTTTTTTGCAAAAATCTAAATTATTACGGTACTGCCTAAGCCACAGAATATTGAAGAGAATATAATAATCTGTGATGATGACGTACAGTTTGATTGCTGGCAAATTCATCAGTGAGTAACGGTAAAATACCTGTTTTTGGGTTGATTTGAATAAGTCTGTGATTTAAAATAAACAAAAAACTTCAATGCCAATTAAGTTCCTCAAAAAAAGAGGTTATTGTGTTTACGACTTAAATATTTCCGGTTTCTATATTTGGACGTCCGACCCGACAGCCAACAACCGGTCATAGCAAGTCATCAAGTCATGCTTCGCAGAATGTCATTGTTAGTTCATCCACCATGCATTTTCGACTAAGTCCTGGCTTCAAGGTCCTTCTGGTATAATGCTGGAATAAGCCTTACGTAATATTTTTTTTTGCTTTCCTTCTCAGACCAAATTAAAAGAAAAATCGACGCGCCGCGATCAACAAAAGTGAAGCCACCTTTTTATCTATGTGTATGTCAGGTTTTGAGGTTTTGTGTTCCAAGTAACCTAAAATTCATAGTATAATAATTAAGAAACGATGTTATTTGAAGTACTTACAAGTGAAAAGTGATTCCGTGAGACTTTTTATGTGATTTGCTGCTGTTTTTGCAAGTTTTCACTACACAGGAAGGCAAATGCTATTTTTAAATTTTAAGTTTATTAAACGACGACTCGAGAGCGATGAGCATGGTTTAAGTGTAGGTGTGTGCGTGAGCGTGTATGTTTACTTGCAGGAGCACGGTTTTGTGTGGCTTCACTTTTGTTGTTCGCGGCGCGCCGTCTTTTCTTTTTATTTGGTCTGAGCATTCTTTATGTATTGTTTGCTTGGCTTACACACGGTTCTATTGAATATAGTAGATTCTTATACAAGGGGCTAAAATGATCTATTATAATACGAGGCAGTAAATAGAAACAGAGTTATAGAAGGGTTTTTAGCGCCGCGTGTCACTCTAATTTTCACTACGATTGCAAGGAAATAAAATAATCCAATATTCTAAATACGATTACGAATTCAATTTGTAATTAGAGAAAAATTAAATTTCGCGCCGATGCCTTTGTTTTTAATTTATTCTGTAGCCGCAACGCAATGTTGCACGCATTCTACCGAAGAGACTGATGTTTTTAGTTCCATTTTCAAAAATAAAATGTTATTTTTTATGAAAGAGTAATAATTATCTAAGTCAAATTATTCATGATTATTCTATATAGGAATAAAGACTTTTTTGTTTTTGTAGGCTCGTTGGTAACTTTGGTAACAGACAAAAATAAAAAAACTAATTGCTTTTCCCCTTGGAAGAATGCATTTATTATTCTGAGTTTTCCCCTAAATGCTATTTTATTCCCGCTATGGTACGCTACAATGACAGTATTTTTGAGCAAGAGGAGTGAAAAATTATTTTCATGTAGGTAAGTGAATATTTTAAATACCTTGATACAGGTATGGTAAATGATGAAACTCCGAATTAATCATCCAATTTCGAGACGCACTTAACTCTGTGAATGGTAAAATGGATATCTATCTATTTTTAGATGTGACGATTGCGTAGACGCATATTTTGCGCATGCTATTATGCGCATGAGCGCACTTTACATGAGTCATAGTCACTGTAAAGAATAGTAACTATTTGTAGTCTGGATGGCAAATACAAAGGCGATTGCGTGCTGGTATATAGAATCAAACCCAATATGTAAAGTGTTTTTTTTTTATTTTGATCTAGAGCACTGGTGGTCTAGTTGGTAGTGACCCCGCTTTCCGATTCTAAGGCCGTGGCTTCAAATCTGGTCGTGTACCAATTTATTTTTGAGCGAAAAATTTATAAACGCTATACCAGTACTCTCAAACGGTGAAGAAAATCATCGTGAGGAAACCCGCGGCTTAGTCAGCTCCGCACGTATTGATCATGTCCTTCCTGTGGACAAGGCCGACTTTAAATTTTTAGCACAGAATAATCCATGGGTGCACGACCGAATTTGAACCCGCCACCTTAGGATCGGAAGGCGGGGTCACTACCAACTAGACCACCAGTGCTCAAGCACTTATTCAATAATTGCACTTATTAATTACCTAATTTAAGCATTATTATTCAATAACAATCTCGGCGACATCTTTGCTTTTCGTGGCTTCTACAAAAATCTCTTTGGTCTTAAACTATTAATACAAAATACTTACAAAATAAATTACTATTATATTATGGCAACATTCACCGTACAAACAATATCGAAAAACGAATTCTAGGACATTCAACTGTATTTATTAGATTAGGGGACAAATGTCCTGCGACACATGTCGCCAGAGACAGGCGAAGTCAAGTGACAAACTCTCACAACACACGACACGATGTTCAAATTCTTTCCTGTTTTTATTGTAATATTGTTTTATTTTTTTTATTATGTGTTTATTAAACCTAGCAACATCGCGCACACCTTTTTCATCCATATTGTTCACGCACAATGTTGCCAGACTTGTCTTACTTGAAAGAGAGCTGTCAGACGACGTCGCTCGACTTCGCCCGACATCTCTAGCGACACGTATCGTGGGACATTTCTACCCTAGTGGATAAAAGGCTCTACAGTCAACCCTTGTCAAAAAAAAAAACATTTTTTGAATTATCTGTAGTCTTTTCTCAGAAAGTCTTTTACTGTTCTGAGGTCTACCTTCGATTTCTACGATAACATGCCCCGCCCCTAACACGAGTAACAATGCAAAAATCAACTTTATGTCTTTGAATTAAGACTGAGTGTTATGTGTCAGCTTAGTAAGGCCGGGTCTTCTTATCTTAGAAAACCCTATCGTTGTAGCAGACGAAAAACGAAATGTATATTTTGATACCTTTAGAAAATGGTAGGTACTTTGCAATACAAAATATTGAATTCCACTTAAGTATATCTAATAATAATGGCCTATTACAACTATTGTACACTATATTTCCTAGGATATGGCGATTTCATTGTTTGCGTATGGATTTGACACCGGTTCTGTAAATTTATCTTCCTAATATTAATACCCACGACACAGGGAATCCTAGTGTGGGGTCAGGACTATGTATGTGACTGTTGGGTGTTATTTATTTAAATTTCTAAGTTGTCATTTCAAATTTTTATATCAAGATTTTCAACTAATACACGAAAAGTATAAATCCCTCAGATATAAAAATTATATGGGACTTCCTCGAAACCATTCTCTATACATAAGTTAAAGAATGATCAAAATCGGTTAACTATTAGCGGAGATATCGCGTAACAAAAAGACGAAACATATAAAAAAACATATAGTCAGAACCTTCTCTTTTTTGAAGTTGGTTAATAATGGAATTCTCGGCTGCAATAGAAGAAGTAAAATCAACACACAACGACCGCTGTCATTGTACACCAGTGGCGCCATCTTTAAACTAGCATTTGTCATGTTCTTTATCATAAACCAGTCACTTAGGATTGAGTTTCAGTTCCGCTTCGTCCTTCCGCCGGGTCCTTTCAGAGCCTTTCTTCAGATCCTCTGGCTTTGTGTACCTCGGCCTGGTGAAACAGCAGGTGGCTATAGCAGCCAGGGTCGCGAAGGTGAAAGCCAGAACTGCGCAGACCACTCCCCCCCAGTCTGATAGCACTCGCACCATCCTTATCTCTTCAATGACGTCATCACCGACAGTCACCGCCTGCTGGACCCAGAATATCGGAAACAACATTTTTGGAACATTCTCGTAAAGTCTGGAAAAGAAAAATAATAAATAAAATAAAATAAATAAAATATTTGTGGACATTTCACACAGCGCCGTCTAGCCCCAAACTAAGCAAAGCTTGTATTATGGGAACCAGATGGCATCATGCATGCTCGTCCGTTTAGGGTACTGACCTTTTTTAACACTAGAAATCTTTTAAAATGTATTCCTACAACACCCCAAAGATACAGTCTCTCCTTTGCAGTCGGTTAATAACTGTAAAATATTCGAGTTTGGGCAACATACCGAGTGTAATAAACAAGGTAGACGCAGGTACTTACGCGACATATTGGCTGGGCTCAATGAACACGTTGAATTGGAACCTCGCTGCCACCTTTAGTGGAACTCCAAGTTTCTGAAACAAGGTGAGGGATATATTAAACGCCTTACCATTTCGAGCCGCAATGCACACATAAACATAAACATAAGAAGGTAGTAGGAATGATGTGAAATTAGATGATTTGTTTTTTTTTGTTTGTTTGTAACGAATAGGCTCCGAAACTACTGGACCGATTTCAAAAATTCTTTCACCAATAGAAAACTACATTATCAGGGACCAGTATAGGCTATAATATATTTTCAAAAAAATTAGGGATCCGTAAGAAAATTGCAATATTGTAACCCAAGGTAGTTTTTGGCGTGCGCTGCGAAAACTATTGATTATAAAACAAAATAATGTACTACACGCGTACGAAGTGGCGGGCAACAGCTAGTTTTAAATACACAAAAAAAGGGGCACAAGAGACACCTACTGTGTCTTTATTACTAGGACGATATTTTCTATGTTGCAAAAATGGGAAAGGATTGAAACGCTTCAAAGAAGTTCCTTATGTCTGCTACTCTACAATATATTACTTTCCTTTTTCACCGTTTGACACAGTTATAGCGCAGCTTATTTTACAGAAAAATCCAGATTCAAAGTCAAAGTCAACATTTTTTATTCCTTAAAACCACTCGGATCACTTGGACACGTCTTAAATCTACGTTGCATTTACAATTCTGTTCGTAACGCGACCAAGCGTGGAAGATACAGGTAAGAAACCACGCTTAGCTATTTTTTTTCAAAAATAATCCCTTTACAATCATGTTTATAAAAGGTGTTTGAGCATTATTCAGTCCCAAGCATTTTTGTCTTCTATACCTATAGGTAATCGGATATTTTATAGTAAGCTTTTTTAAGCTTTCAAACCTAAGATCTTAGGATTTAGGATTACCGCATTGCTCGAAAACATGGAAATGGTAACAGAACAGCATGACCTGACTCTTTCTGTACTCACAGGTTCCACAGCGAAATAGAAGGAGTGCTTCTCAGGGTCTGGCTCCATGCCCTCCACGGCGTCCCTCAGCGCAGGGTCCGCGTACAGGAAGTGAGGCAGCGACAGGAAGGCCGGGGAACCGAACCGGCACGCGGAGACGTTCATCACGCCACTCCACAAGCACTCGCCGTGACAGAAGCACGTGTTCTCTTCTGATACAGAAGCTGGGAGACGGTAATGTTCAATTAAGGACGGAATATTAAAAACTGATTTATTGTCGATAGGCAGGAGCCGATTTTGCTCACCAAAATCGATACAGAACTCTGTTGTTAGTTAATAAAATCTGTTTATTACAAAAATAAAATGAAATTTTATTATTTTTCTTTGATTCCTCAAACTGTAAACACGATAAGAGAAAAAAACACGACTAAAAAGTCTTGAAAAATCCATGTTTTGCGTATATTTTGATTTTGATGATTTTCACTTTGATATGTAATAACTATTTATTTAGTTGTAGAAACCAGTTTTTTGATTCATTTCGTAGTTTTCTTGTAATTACCAATTATTTGATTTGGTAGATTATTATTGATTATTATTTCGTATGTCCTCAGTAGCGTAGCGGGCGATTGCCCGGCTGAGAAAAGTTTACAAGTTTTGCTAATATTTCTTCTGGGTCTGGGTGGCTAAATAAACTGCCAGTTTTCCTGTAGACAAAGCCGACTTAGCTGAGAGGATGGAATAGGTGCTGGGCAAGCCTACTCCACCTCAATTCGTCCCGTGAAGGTAAAAGTTGCCCCTGACGCTGTATAAATCATCGACAGTAGATGGTAAAAGGCCTTAGTAGCTGAAGATGTTAGAACCTCACAGTTGTCGAAGGAGCGCTCCTTCATGGCGAACCGGCGGTACCGGAGGCCCGCCAGCGCGCCACTGTCCACGTAGTCCATGGTCACGCTTCGGCAGAGGTCTGGCACGAACATCGCCAGCGACGACGACTCGTCCAGGTCCCGGGGGAGGAACTCACCCGCACTGCCCGTCAGCTGGAAAAAGAAGTTGACGGATAAAGATGCGAGAGATAAGAACTCCTCTGCTGGAAGTAAAGAAAAGCATAGAATGCGTCCAGCTGCTTCTCTTCCCGAGCATGTCGTAAAAGTCGACTAAGGGATAGTATCCTCTCCAACATGATGGACCACCTATATGGGCGATGGGCTGATCACTTCTCACCATGGTTCACCATATCGATCTTAGGGGTATGGTGAACCTTAGGTCTCGTGGGTTCAAATCCGATCGTCCACCAATGGATTTTTCGGTTCGAAATGTGCGCTTTATCAGTACTCTTAAACGGTGAAAGAAAACATCGTGAGGGAACCGGCATGTCGTAGAATCTAAAAAAATCGAAAGTGGACGAAAGGAGCCTTTGAATCCTTTCACCACACTGATTAGAAAGAACCGGTGACACGACTAGTAAGCACAGTAGTACCACAAATATTATGCGCCTCGGCAAACATCGTGCTTTGTAGGAAAACCGAATTTGTCCGAATATGTAATTACTAATCAAATAAAAATAACTGAACCAATCCATTAAAAATCTAGGTACATAATTATTGTAACATCTCTATATTACATGTCATCATCGCGTTAGTTAGTATTTCAGAAGATAGACGAAAATTGCCGAGGCGCACTATATTTGTGGTACTACTGTAAGTAACTGCAGGACAAAGGCCTACCTTCCCTTTTTGGACTCAATGGTAATAATAAAAAACACCAAAACACCGTGGTTATGATTCAATCCATCCCCTCTTCGATACAACCAAGTTGCCGTCATAACTTGCTGTCTCAATAGCTTTTCTTTAAACATCAAACCATTTCTTTAAACCGTCATTCTTGGCTTATTTTCCAGCTCATCTAAGAGCTAGAAAAATAAACCACATACCTAGGTACCTGAGAGCATTTCCCCTCGTAGAACGGAAGGGTTTCCCGGTGGTTCCACCTGAGGATCTGGCCGGGCAGGGTGCCGCTGTCTGCCCCAGACGTGATCTCGACATACCCATCCGTGTCTATGGAGTTATTCCTCTGGAAGAAGAGTAGAACCCGTATAAATATTATGGTCATCGGAAGGATAAACATCATGTCTGTTCCTTGTCAATATATTTACGAAAACTTGATGCACGTACATAAAAATGTTAGTAAGTTTAAGAAAAATTGAGATAATCATAGTGTTAATACTAGAAATAAGGATAAACTCGTTGTACCCACGAATACGCTAGATAAAGTTAACAAATAATTTAAAGGGCAATGTGTACGCTTCTACAACAAAGTCCCAAACAAAATGACTAATTTGTCAGTTAATAAATTAAAAACTCTAATAAAACGAAAGTTGTTTAAAATATCTGATGATATAGAAGACAAAAATGCTTCCATAGTATTAACACTATGACTGCCAATGACCACATTGCATCCCAATATGCCTAGTTTGTAAGTATGTCGCTGTCGCTCGCTGTCGTTTGCCAAATTAACCTTAGTTAAAGTAACCTTATTTACCACAGTAGGTGTGAAGGATTGAAAGAGCACGCAATAAGCGATAATACTTTGTCTTAGAGAAGTGGTCTTTACAGTTAACATATTTTTGTACAGTTGTACAGACTACGTACGTTCTTCTCCTTTCTTCTCTTTTTATTATAATAAAAAGAATGGCTACTAACCCCATAGAACCAGCCAAATCTGTCCACAGGGGGGGCGCCCCCCGTGGTGCTGGCTGGGAGACTCTTCGCCAGGTCCAACAAGGGGTCCTCATACCCTTCGAAGAGCATCTGGCCCGCGGTCTTTGTAATAGAGACTCGCTGGCCGAACATTGCAAGACCCATCGACAGGCCTTTCTGTTGTAGGTAGCCCCAGTGCCGGGATCTGAAGATGGCTGACTGGAAATGAAAATGGAGAAGTAGGTCAGCTTAGATTCGTAGGATTTGACACTCTTGACTAAAAAAACTAAGGCCTTTTACCATCTATAGTAGATGATTTATACAGCGTCAGGAGGCAACTTTTACCTTCACAAACGGGACGCTGTTAGTGCCCGGGAAGAATTAAGATGGAGTAGGCTTATCCAGCACCTATACCATCCTCTCAGCTTAGTCGGCTTTGTCCACAGGAAAGACATGGTCAATACGTGCGGAGTTGACTAAGCCGCGGGTTTCCTCACGATGTTTTTCTTCACCATTTGAGAGTACTGGTATATCGCACTTAAATTTTTCGCACTGAAAAACCCATTGGTACACGACCTGGTTTGAACCCACGACCTTAAGATTGGAAGGCGGGGTCCCTACCAACTAGACCACCAGTGCTCTCGCACACACTCTTGAATACTATTATAAATAATCATAATTATGTACATAGCCTGACCTCACACTAAGATTGCTTGTGTGGGTTCGTGGGTATCAGAAACTACGAGTAGCATGGTACCACAATATCCAGACCCGGGCGAAATATACAACGTGTAACATAATGTCCCTATAAGCCCGAAACGGGGGTGTTCTATACGTCATTGCGAACAACGTTTGTTCAACGACTTTCAAAATTTCAAAGGTTTTCATTCATGAAATGTCTCTTAAACTTTGCTCCAATACGTAACTTGACACAACATGAGGCATCCCTATTTACAGCTGTTTTTTGACCTTTAAGTGTGAACTCTAGATGAAACAGGTAACAGAACAGACACCATTAGTAAAATGCCTACCTACTTACCTAATAACGAGGTGGCTTAATAAGTAATTTCTATTTTTTTTTGAAGGCCTAGTGGTACCTTGGTATTTATTGGTAATTAAAATGTAAGGTCACATCACGACTAAAATCCCTAGGCACCGTAAACATCCTTTCAGATCTCTTTGTTAAGTACCTAGTATAGGAGATAGGTACCTTACCTACTCAATTTTGTACCTACCTACTCGGGCCTTAAAGGTATCCTCAGTGGGTGCCAAGGAGTATGAGAGGATGTCTACCGTGCCTGAGGATAAAGCCGTGATACCTACTCAATTTTGTACCTACCTACTCGGGCCTTAAAAGCATCTTGAGTAGGTAACAAGAAGTATGAGAAGAGGTCTACCGTGCCTGAGGATAAAGCCGTGACCCTATTCCACTTTAGTTTTTCCAACGATGTATTATTCCAATATTCATTGGAGCATTTTTCAATGCAATTTTGTACCTACCTACTTGGGCACTAAAGTCAAAGGTTGTGACTTATCTGTCTTACTAATCTTCATTTTCATCGTGAACAGCCTATTTGTCATTGGTTGCATTGAAACAACAACAACAACTATTGGGATGGCACCTTGCCCTAATTGGCTGTCGGTGCCTTTGCTAAATTCAAAATCCGCAACCGTCAACCGACACCGCACCGCAAGCGTTTGTTTAATAAAATCAAATTGGTTCCGTAGGTTTATTTGTTTTTTACTTTTCTTGATTGAACTACGTAATTGTTGGTAGGTTATTATGTAAGTAGGTAGGTACCTAGTAGCAAATGGGGATGAAGCACATGGTAGCATATTGGTATGAACCCCGCCTTCCCATCCTTAAGTCGTGAGTTCGAATCTATGGATTTTTCGATTCAAAATTTATGTGTGCAATATCAATGCTCTCAAACGGTGAAGGAAAACCTCGTGAGGAAACCAGGCATGTCATAGACGTGTGTCAAAGTGTACGAAAGGAACCTTCAAGGTGCACTCTAATCCTTCCACCACACTGGTTCAAAAGAGCTAGCGTAGTAGTAGATGTATGGTGAAGTTTTTTTCCTTTTTTTTCCCAATCGGTATTTAGTGGGTTACCCCAGACAAGGAACCCTAAAAATTCGGCTTTCGGCAATAGGTACCTACTATTGGTCGCAAAACAGATCGGTTTTTATCAGTCGCAATTAGCATTCGTTCCTTGCAACAACTGCAACAAGCAATCTCTCGGTTCGCGTAACTAATTAACGTACGATACGATGTCGGCTTTGTACTCAAACGGTGAGTATTATGATATGGTGTTGTGTGTGTGTGTTGGAGCAGCACCAAATAATTAATAGCTTAGTAGCGGCGCGTCAGCTCTACAGAGAGCGTTATCCAGGGCGGCCATTGCCATCTTACGGGCTATTTTCTGGGATTGGTGAACCGTCTTCTCTCGACGGGATCTTTCCACCGGCGCACCAGTGAGGGAAGACCGGGAATTCGGTGGTGTGTTGTACCTACTTCCCTTTGATGGATACCGAGTACCTACTGTGTGTGTCAACAGTGATAAAATTCAGTGATAGGTAGGTATGATGATAGGTACCTAACCTATCACCCTACCTAGTAGGTACCCCATTAGTACCTAGCTTACTAATAAAAAATGACAAAAATAATTTTGTGATTGTGAATGTGAATGTGTACCAGTAATACCAACCTAGGTACCTACATACCTACCTAATACCTACCATGTCAATTAGCCGTGTTCCGAGCCAACCAAGAAGAAGGGAGAAAAGGTATAACTTAACTTTTCCTGTACCTAGGTCCTTAGGTAACTACCTAGGTAGATGTAGGTAGGTAGTTGTTTTTTTATGTGTGAAAGATATCGTGATTTTAATCTTCGACTTTAATTTCTACGTAGAATTTAAAAAATTGCAAATTCTTACGAAAACTTTGGTGATTACACCTAGGTACTTTTTGAAACTTGCCGCGCGTTCAATTGTCTGCGTATGTGTGGGTCCGACGCGATAGGAGGGTGCGCGTGTGTTTGTTACCTACGCAAATGGTAAACAAACACATAGGGTTGTCACAAATTTCTCATGAAATAATTTGTTTTTAATTGTATTGGAATTTCAAATATGATGTATTGAACTTTTGCACACGTCAATGTATTCAAGTGCTCGGTCTGAATACACCCCTTTCGGGCTTATAGGGACATTATGTTACACGTTGTATACAGATTTTGAAAAAAAATCTCCCACCGAACCTGCTACTATTACATCCCAACTGGGCACCCTTGCACCAGGCCAACGAAGTCATCTAAATCGACGTAATTGTAAACGATAAGACGATAATGAACCTTTTAAGTAAAATTAATGGTAGGACATAGTTTAGACTGATGTATTTTAAGACCACATTATTGTATCACATGGTGTTCGTGCAAATAAATGTAATTTATCATTTGTCATTTATTTATCACTAGCTGCCGCTAGCGGCTTCGCTCGCGTGGTACCTGGATAAAAAAACCTATATGTTAATCCAGCACATTTACTATGTGTATATTCCAAGTTTCATTCGAATCCGTTCTGCCGTTTAAGCGTGATTGAGGCACAAACATCGAAATATCCTGACAAACTTTCGCATTTATAATATAAAGGTATTTATTTATCATTTAATCACTATACAAGTTCAGCTTATCTTAAGTATCTTTGATGTATTATTTTGGGCTTTAGCATAAATACTTGTATGGGGCAGGATGATACCCATACAATCCTGTTAACATTCCCAAATCAAGCATGCTCGGATAACAGCGATGTGAATGTGACCCTCAAAGGAATTTACTAATCGAACTCTCTTGAAATTCAGGGCACGATGCCCTTAGGGGATATTATTTGAATTCTGTAGATATATTTACCGAATCGTTTAGAAATATAGGGCATACTATCTACCCCCCGCGGCTTCGCTCGCGTTGTACCCGGATACAAAGTCTTGACTTTTGTTTGTTCTGTTCTGAATAAATTTTCTGAATTTTCTAAAATTTTCTGAATTTCTGAAAGTAGCCTATATGTTATTCCAGCACACGTATTATGTATATTCCAAGTTTCATTCAAAACCGTTCAGCCGTTTGGGCGTGATTGAGGCACAAACATACATCGTCACATCCACACATCCTTACACCCTCACAAACTTTCGCATTTAAAATATTACCTAGTAGGATGATGTACAGTCAGTGAGAGGAAGGTTTGTAAAAAGGATTGATAAAACTTAGAAAGGATCAGTTCGAATCCAGACTAGCACCAAAAGGTTTAGTTGAGCTCTACGCAAATATCTCATTGTGGCGTCAATTTGACTTAAAGGATCTCCGCCGACTACCCCGTTGCATAATAGATCCAGCATCACCTCGGCACAAAAAAGAAAGCATAATGTCAAAAGCACCTCACACATGCCGGTTATGGAACGAGGTAAGGTGTGACCCGAACGCCCTGCCCGGCTCAATGAGGGCTTACCGCTGCAATAACATTCAAAGTGGTGATGTTGTCACTGAGGCTGCCGTTGCTGGTGTGGTCGAAGTACCAGCTGCGCTGCGTGCGGTACCCCACCGAGGAGTTGTGTGGCTGGAAGCTCACGTTCACATGCTTCCGGACCTCACGGAAACGGTACGGACCTGGAAACACAGATGTTATTGTTCTATTAATAATAAATAACACCCAACAGTCACATACATAGTCCTGACCCCACAGTAGGATTCCCTGTGTCATGGGTATCAGAAACTACGAGTACCATGGTACCACAACACCCAGACCCGGAAGAAATATTTACAGATCATGCAAACATTTCTTCCGGGGATCGAACCCGCGCCTCTTGCGTCTCTGCCGAGCAATCGCCCGCCACGCCACCGAGGCCGTCAAACGTATCTATGAACGTGGTCTTTTTTAAGTTCAATGGAAAAAAAGAGATATTCAAGAAAACAATTCAACCACCACAGAAATGACATAAATAAACAAAATTACATACAGCACAAATTATACTAGAGAAAAAAAATTACACAAAATTAACAAGAAAGAAAAAGGAAAAATATCAAGAAAAAAAATCTAAACGAAACGAAACATAACTTCTAAGTAACAATGCGGTTATCTTATGTAAATTGTTGAGTCACAAGGAACCTTAACTTAGAAAAACAGATTACTTATAGCTAGGTAAATAATGTGTGCGATGTTTGTTTATGATGAGGTACATTTATCGCCAGCTGGTCTTAGGAAGTTTCGAGTGAAGCTATCATGTCAAGTTCAAAGACATTTCAATATTATGGTGACACCGACTGCTGATCTGATGATAGAGTAGTGGTAGACTTATTAATGCTCCAACTCCTTTTATAAACATGACTAGCTGCCGCCCGCGGCTTCGCTCGGTACCCGGATAAAAATAGCCTATATGTTAATCCAGTACATGTACTATGTATATTCCAAGTTTCATTCAAATCCGTTCAGCCGTTTAGGTGTGATTGAGGCACAAACATCCAAACTCACAAACTTTCGTATTTATAATATAAATAAGATTGTAAAAGGATCATTTTCCAAAAAAATTGCAAAGCGTTGTTTCTTACCTGTATCTTCCACGCTTGGTCGCGTTACGAACAGGTGTAAATGCAACGTAGATTTAAGGCGTGTCCAAGTGATCCCAGTGATTTTAAGGAATAAAAAAATTTGACTTTGACTTTGAATGTTTAGAGATAGGTCTATCAAAACAATCAAGTTATGGACATAGGAACTAGTTTCATAGGACAAAATGGAACAACAGAAGGTTGAATCAAAGAAAGAAAGAAAAACTATTTATTTGGTTTAGTTATTTTGGTAAAGAAAACAAAGCAAAGATCGACTATAATCACGGCGAATCACATTGAAGACTTGAAATGTACTTTTTACGTTGGTTTTAAAACTGTGTAATGAATGACGAGCAGAATGAAGAAATGCACAAGCAGTTTGAGAAGTTCAGCTACTCACCTAGCTCATCAAATTTGGGCTTCTCTTCAGGAAATCGGTCGGCATTGGTCCAGTTGAACATGTACATCTCCAGGAATATAGGTACGGTCGGCTCCACCCATTTTCGGTACGACAGCGACGTCGGAGTCAGGGTCATTTGCTGTTGACCAAATAACAATAAACTAAAAACCTCAACCTCAACCTCGGTGGCTTGGCGGGCGAGTGCTCGACTGAGACGCTGGAGGCGCGGGTTCGATTCCCGCTGCGGGAGAAATGTTTGCATGTTTTGCAAATATTTTATTCCGTGTCTGGGTGTTTCAATACTAGTATGTATTTACAAAAAAATGTATAAAAGTATTGTATCAGTCATCTGGTTCCCATAGTACAAGCTTTGCTTAGTTTGGGGCTAGATGGCGCTGTGTGAAATGTCCACAAATATTTATTATTATTATAAAAATCATCATCATCAGCGTCTAGATCGTTTTCTTATCGAATTGAAAGACACATCGCTAGTATCTCGAGTGTAAAAAGAAAGACATAGTGAGACCGCGCAAAATATTGAAATCAAATTATTGGTAAATTACAAGAAAACTACAAAATGAATCAAAAAAACTAGTTTCAATAACTAAAGAAATAGTTATTACCAACTTATCAAAGTAAAAATCCTCTGAAAATATGATAAGGTTCTCAGATTTAGATAAAAACATGCGCGAAAAATATAATTTTAAAGATTCGTGTTTTTTTATCTCTTGTCGTGTTTTCACTTTGAGGAACCAAAGAAAAAAAATGTTCATTTTCTTTTTGAATAGACACATTTTACTAACACCCTAGATTTTGATGAGTAAAATTCGCTATTGCACATCGCTCATATATACATTTTGAAGAGGATAGAGGATACTATCCCTTAGTCGACTTTACGACATGCTCAGGGAGAGAAGCAGTTGGACACACTTTAAGTATGCTTTTTCTTTACTCCCAGTACAGCAGAGAAGGATAAGATTGTTATGTGTTGTATTTTTCTATGCACCTGTGTCTGAAACTGTCCGAAATAAAGTGTTTATTAATATAGATAGATTAAAAATCTTACATCTGAAGCTACTTATATGATCAAGAATACTATTTATTAGCTACTTAGACCCAAGTTTAGAATACATAAATATTAATTACGCATTCTATAAGTGCATAAACATTTAACGGTGGGTGTTACATTATACATCATTTTTATTCATGTGCCGATGCCGTGGAGATTGTAATCTATTGTAAGTTATTCTAATAAACAAGGAACCTGTGGTGCATTTATTAAAAAAAAACAAGTTTTTTTTCTCTAAGGCGGGTACTAGGTAAGTACCTAGTTTTTTTTGCGATACATAGATAAACTCTTTATTGCGTATGAAAAACAAAATAAAATAAACTTGGTAGGTACTAACAAAACAAAAACATAATACACACTTTCTGCAATTTCTTTAAGGCAGACGATAAGTTTAACCATGCAAAGATACAAAATATTACGTCCCTATGGGGTGGGCAGATCCACAAGTAATCATAAGAAAACTTGCTGAAACTCCTGGATCAAATTCCCTAGATGGATATGCACCATGGTGGCGCTGATCAGGCGATTGCCCAGATGGTCCATCACGTTGAAGAGGATACTATCCTTCAGTTAGTCGACATATGCTCGGGAGAATAAACAACTGGATGCATTCTATGTTTTTTCTAGATTATCTAAGTTAGAGTAGTACCTAATTAACCTGAATTAGGTACTTCTCTAGGCAATGAATTGATCGATCAACAAAAAAGAGTCTGGACATTGGACAACAAACTACTTGACCCCAGGTCCAAACAAATTGGTCCTGATTAAAAGCTTAATCCCAATGAGGTTGAACTTTCGATTAGTAGTCAAGGCACGCCAGATGGGCAATTGACGCAGTTGATCTATTGATTCGCCCGGATTATTGAGTGGTTATATTGAAATGACATTTTATAATTACCTATAACGCAACGGCCTTTCAATCCAATCATGGATAAGAGCTACCAGGGAGTATGACGTGGAAACAGTTGGAGGAGGCCTTTGCCAAGTTAGGGCAAACAGATGCGGTCGCCGATGTCAAATTTTAATTGTAAACATAGCTTGTAAGTGTCTTAAGCTTTAGATAACCCGACTGTTTCTTTTGTATTTTGTAAATTATATTTGTAATAGTTGTAAGTTTCTTTCTGTTAATAAAGACTACCTATTACCTATGAATCTTAATATTTTACCGACTGGAAAGGGGGTAGAGGATTTCATCACTGCATGTTACAAAAGTCATTTTGCCGCATCTGTCTGAAAGTGATAAACTCAAAAACTACCGAACTGATTTTCAGTTATCTATGATGACAGGATTAAAAAAAACAGAATTTGGAAATAATTTTATCCACACAGTTAGATCATCGAACTTTTAGTAGGAATGAATGGAATTAACCAGCTTTCTTATTAACAGATAGTATCTATGCAATTAAAAAAATATCCATGTCTAGGAAAAGTTTCAGAATGAATGAATTGCATTCCATTTGTATTAATTATTTATTTATTTTAAATTAAATTAAATACTAGTTTAAATTGGAAATCAGTTATACAATTTATCACTATTTATACTTATTTATTTTGTTTTGTCACAATTCATAGATGTTATCTTTTAAGATTAGTTTAAAAATCAAAGATAAAAAGTATTAACCTTTAAAAACTTGATTTTTTCATGAAATAGTTAATGCATACATTTTATAATGATCTGACGTAATGTAAAAAATAATATGATTTGAAAGAGCGATGTTCACTAATAATACGTTAACCATCAATTTCTATTTCTATTTTAATTTCAATTTATTTATTTAATTATAACGGTCAAAGTATATAATATAAGTGTAAAATACTACAAATAAAGTAAACATTATTTCTCAAACACCGCTACAACGCTTTCGAAACGTCGGGGAAATAAAATGAGGCTTGCCCAGCACCTATTCCATCCTCTCAGCTTAGATGGCCTTGTCCACAGGAAAGACATGGTCAATACGTGCGGAGCTGACTAAGCCGCGGGTTTCCTCACGATGTTTTCCTTCACCGTTTGAGAGTACTGGTATAGCGCACATAAATTTTTCGCTCAGAAAAATCCGGAATAGAACCCACCATCTTAGGATCGGAAAGCGAGGCCACCACCAACTAGACCACCAGTGCTCTCATAGAGAATACATCACCTAGGTAAACAGCCTAAAACTCCAAGTCCTCTAAAACGAACTTCCTGCCATCCAATGTTAAAAATGATATCATTATTCTTCAGTTAAGTATTATTAGTTAACCCTGGCTTCTAGCTGACTTCGCTCGCGAAGTGTAAATTTTGACACCTCATTTTACCCTTTTTGAGGGTTACTTTGAAAAACCCTGAATAAAATAAAATGTGTGATATTGGAAATTTAATTATTATTTTTTAATTTTAAGGAATAAAATTTTCTTTTAAAACTTTACCACCCAGTTTAACCCCCAAAGACGTTGATTTTCATAAATTTTATTAGCGTATTTGTTATTCTAGAACCTAAACTATTTAAATTCTAAATTTCATCAAAATCGGTTTAGTAGGTATTGGAATACGTGGTAACAAACATTTGCACACATCAATTTTCGCATTTATAATATTAGTAGGAAGTAGGATAGGATTTTACGATTAATCAGTCGTCTAACGGTTGATAAACTTTAGTCTATTTTTGTTAGTCTAGATTTCGTATCTGATTAAGTATTCTTTTTTTTTTGCTGTTGGAATGCAAATAGTATCAAAGACATTCACGATGCTAGTGATCAGTTTTAATCTAAGTTCATTGGGCAGCTATTAATTTAGTAGTTTACAACAACTTAGGTACCTACAACTCAAGTAGTAGTAAAATTAATATTTTATTATAACTTATCATAATCACATCTCTGCTGTACTGAGACTAAAAATAAACATTTACACAAGTGCTTCTAATGCAATTATTGTTTTCAAATAAAAAAAAATGTTTTTTTGAGCATGATGGACCATCTATATGGGCGATGGGCTGATCACCTGCCACCATGGTTCACCATATCCATCTTAGGAGTTTGAATGAGAAGTGGCTGCATTTTTTCTTATGATGATCTTCTTTATACTGGCGTGTATGTATGTATGCTAATAAGTAAATTACAAGTATAATATCGAGTGATGGTTTCCTACTATACGGTATCTATTACGCTCAGGTTACTACGTTTTTTTTATAATTTACTTTATCCTAGAATAAAATTAAAACCATTTCGGGAATGCC
The DNA here is from genome assembly GCA_949320045.1 of Scotopteryx bipunctaria. NCBI lineage: Eukaryota > Metazoa > Arthropoda > Insecta > Lepidoptera > Geometridae > Scotopteryx > Scotopteryx bipunctaria. The sequence continues at coordinate 824,405 of OX439450.1, read as the reverse complement.
CCCCACCGCATGCTTACTCGTGGCTCTGCCCACCCCATTAGGGATACGGGCGTGATAATATAATGTACTCGTATATGTATAATATAAATTTCCATCCGTCATTGGACAGTCGTAGTGGAACCGGACATAAGTCGGTTATCAGACATTGTCCTACAACTCTGACCAGAGCTCGTAGTACCTAAGCCCCCACAAGTGCACATGATGCAATGTCTGGTGTATCCGACGGATTACGAGAAGCCTCGTTAGCGGCCTCTAAGCCCTTTGAACACTTTCTACATCCTAGCTTGACCCATTTGGGACATTGCTTTTTTAGTTTTTTAATTTCTGTTATTTCATTCTAGTTATTTTGATACCTCTAGAATATTTGGCTCGTATATAAAACTGGGGTACCCGGCTTCGCTCAGAGTGTTGATATGACGTTTCAGACTATTCTCGAACTGTCCAAATCATCTTCCTGCCCTTATCCCACTCTATGTGGTGTCGGCACAGCATGACCCATGCTGTAAGAGTTTTGGCTAAGGTGTTTTATGACCGGCCGCCTGCCTGATGTCAACCCTCCTTGGGAGTACTTGCTTATTGTATCTCATTATGTTGGAGGATACTATCCCTTAGTCGACTTTTACACAAACATTCTGTTTTTTCTTTACTCCCAGTCCAGCAGAGAAGTTCGAAGAGACCACGAACATCCCACAACATGCCAGAATGTTCCGGGATGTCCTAGAATGTTGTAAAAAATTATAGATTTATCGCAGAATCACACGCAAACGGAATTGTCGCAGTATGGGAGAGCCATAGGTCTGACACGTGATGCCCAGTCTAATCGGCTTAGGTAGACGGGATTTGCATTTCGAAAGGTAAAAAACATTGTCTATAACGTGACCGCCCCAAACCTTTCCACCACTTCACGTGCTGAACTAATTCTAAGCCGACCGATTAAACCGTGAATTCTATTATAATTTATTTTCAGGTTGGACTGGTATTGTAGGCGCGGTCGCAGCCTACAATTTTGGAGGGGGTCACTAAATAGTAATAGAATGTGTCGAGTAAATCAGATGTTATTGCACAATACACAATTTTATTGCACACATTATAAAACAGATGGAGGCCTTCTATTTTTATTGGCATCGCGGCTAGGGGCAGAAAAATGATTTTTTATATTATGTAAATTTTTAGAAGATTGTTCAATTTGACATGTATGATTTTGGACCTCCGGGGCCGCTCCGCACCTTCTAGCCGGCGTCACTCGGTTAGTACTCACAGTGGCCAGCATGACGTTGAAGATAGCGGGCCAGGCGAGCGCGCAGGCCAGCGCCGCAGTGGCCAGCAGGACCCCGCCGCCAGCCCACACGCAGCGCCTCCGGGGCCGCCCCGCACCTTCTAGCCGACGTCACTCGGTTAGTACTCACAGTGGCCAGCATGACGTTGAAGATAGCGGGCCAGGCGAGCGCGCAGGCCAGCGCCGCAGTGGCCAGCAGGACCCCGCCGCCAGCCCACACGCAGCGCCTCCGGGGCCACCCCGCACCTTCTAGCCGACGTCACTCGGTTAGTACTCACAGTGGCCAGCATGACGTTGAAGATAGCGGGCCAGGCGAGCGCGCAGGCCAGCGCCGCAGTGGCCAGCAGGACCCCGCCGCCAGCCCACACGCAGCGCCTCCGGGGCCGCCCCGCACCTTCTAGCCGACGTCACTCGGTTAGTACTCACAGTGGCCAGCATGACGTTGAAGATAGCGGGCCAGGCGAGCGCGCAGGCCAGCGCCGTAGTGGCCAGCAGGACCCCGCCGCCAGCCCACACGCAGCGCCACCGCGGCCGGCGCCACATCTTGAAGCCGCACACCGTCGCCGCCACTCTGCAACACGTATGTTTGTTACCACCATTGATACCCCAGCGATTATTCGTGGGAATAGATACGTCACCGTTAAACTGTTAATACCGTTAGATTAGATTAGACGTGTGCAAGTGATCACCGTGATTTTATGGAATAAAAATTTTTGACTTTGATTTTGATTTTAATCTATCTCGCGAGATTGTCAACTTTATTGTTCTGAGACCGTAACAGACTGCTTACAATTTAACTGATTTAAATTTCTGGCGCTTCGGTACGCTCGCTCTGCTCGCTCGTCTCACGCGTAGTTTTTCACTAACTAACCTAACCTACTAATTTCGATCTAAGCAGATGTTCGACAGATTACAATCTCGCGAGATTATAATCTAACGATGTTTACCATTTTACGGTGACAGATATAAAACACCTCCATGGTAAGGACGGTACGTCAAAATACATCTCAAAAAACTTCTTTCATGCTTTTCTCAAACATTTCTCTGAATAGCTCTGAATAGTTTTTAACTCCCGACGCAAAAGTAGTGTTCTTTGTCTATGGCATCGTAGCCCCCAAACGGATGAACCAATTTTGATTCGCTTTTTGCGATCATCTGTCAATCTGTGAGCTTAGTTACGCAGTGGATTTTAATACTGTTTTCTTTGATCCCGGAAGATTTATTATAAATAAACATACAATTATACAATTCAAGATTATTTATTCATTAGATCAGGATATACATAATCTAAAGACTGGTTTTGGAAAACATATTTTTGACAGATACGATTCTCGATTGCTATCTCTGTTTATGCATGAGCATCACTTTTGCTAACGCATTATGTGTTTTGACGACGCAGTAATTATTTTTAGCTTTACTAGGTACTACTACTTAAGAGCACCGATGGTCTAGTCTAGTTGGTAGTGACCCCGCCTTCCGATCCTAAGGTGTTGGGTTTAAATCTGGTTTTGAACCAATTTTTCTGTGTGAAAAATGTATGTGCGCTATAACCAGTACTCTCAAACGATGAGGAATCACGGCGTAGTCAGCTCCGCACGTATTGACCATGTCTTTCTTATGGAACGCACTGCCTAAACCTTATTATGTCTTAGAAATATGAAACTTAGAAGATAGATTTCTCTTATGGTCGCACCGGGAAGATGAAATTTGTATGAAAAGGACTGAACGAAAACATAGTCGCGGGGTGTGCTATGAAAGTTTAGGTATCAAAATAGTAATTATGAAATTAGTTGTGTTGATATTTTTGATTGCAAGTAGGTAGGTACATTACCTATTACATGCCTATCATTAGGTACACTAAGTCTTGCCAATCTTGAATTATAGATAAGGATTGCATTATAATTTGAATTTGCGATAATTTTAATCTTATTTCTTAATCCTACTGGTCTTATAAATCCGAAAGGTACTGAGGATGTGACGATATTCGTCCCTTAACGGCCTCCATATTCTATTGCCTTGCAGCGACTTGTCTTAATTCGGGACGTTAAAAAAATGCGCGAAAGGACACTTTTGATAAATGCGGGTTTGATAGGACGGCCTTGGTGGCAACTCTTTTTGTTTTGAGCAACATTGTGCGCGGTCACAATATTGATGGGTGACTGCAAGTATCGAGATGGGCATTACGAGCGCTTCCGTACTTCGAAGGGCACGTTAAATTGTCCCGGCTTTTAAGTCGTTAAGTCATGACGGAGGCCTGAGGGACGGTCTGAAAACTTCGTCACAAGAGCCAACTAGCTCATACGGACTTACTTACCTACTTTGGTCTAGAAAGGATAAATGCATAAAAGATAAATGCATTAATACCTAATTGAGGATGACTGCATGGCAGGTGTAAAAAATAACGTATTGATGTGTAATTAATTATTGTTTTACTGATAACATTGATAATGATAACAGTAATCAGTTCCGACTAATTAGAATATTATGAGATACTACACCAATAGATCTTTATCCCTAGCTAAGTACATAGTTACTTTTAATCTAGTGAAGACATACACTTCTTGTTTTGTGTATTTTGTCAATAACCTATTGAATACCTGACTTAGAAATCGCCCCTTTTTGCTTCCCTGTAGTCGGGTATTAAATATATAAATAACAGAACAAGCTTTAACAACAAAACAATTTTTTTCATATCTAAAAAGATTAAATTAATTCAAAACATATGTTTAGAGTAGCTCTGTAGCTCTGTATGTGTGAGACGTGGATAATGATAAAGAAAGATAAGGAAATATTAGAAGCATTTGAAATGTGGTGTTGGCGAAGAATGGAGAAAATCATCTGGACCGAAAAAGTAAGTAAGATTGAAGTTGTTTATAGAGCAAACGAGGAAAGATCTCTATTACAAGTTTTCATGCATAATAATAAAATACTTTGTATGAGATAGTGGCCAACTCTTGTGACAAAGTTTTTAGGTTGGATTTACGACTTAAAAGCTGGGACCGACAATTTAACGTACCCTCCGAAGCACGGAAGCGCTCAGCTCGTAATGCAACTCGCGGTCACCCATCCCAATTGTGACCGTGCACAATGTAAATTAACTTCAACGATCGATCAAGAACGTCTAAGCAAGCTACGCCACGAGCGCTTCAAATAGAAAAAATGTATGCACTCTACAGACAACACCATTGATTTGCCATACTAATGAATCCATCGCCCGTTAGCTGAATATTGGAAACGAGAAATAAAACTTAAATTTTAATGGGCTCGTTTTTGTTCGTTTAGTTCGTACCTAGCTTTATGCAAATATACCTAAGCAGTAGTTCGTTTGAACTTATCGTGGAGAGCAAAGTCTGACCGCGGGCGGTTGAGCGATCAATACTCAATATCAAATTACTCAGGAGTAGCTAAAGGACAACGACTACTAAACCATAGCATTAGACAAGATGAAAAAAGTATGACAACCTCGGTGGCGTGGCGGGGGAGTGCTCGTCTGAAGGGGTGCGGGTTGAATTCCCGCTGCAGGAAAAATTTTTGCATGTTTTGCAAATATTTCTTTATTATAATTATTCGGGTCTGGGTGTTTTAATATTATGAATTATGAGTATGTATTTACAAACTTTTAGGTTCTACGATAAGCTGGTTTCCTCACGATGCTTTTGATCACAGAGAATCCTAGAGCGGAGTCAGAACTCGATCGTCAATCAGAAACTATGATAACCATGATATCAACTCCTAAGCACAGAAGATTTTTGGGAAAACATGAAAGCATTTCTTCCGACGTAAGAATCGAATCCGCACATCTCGCGCCCCATCAGGAAACTCACTCTAAAAACTGATGTCTAAAAGTTAAACTCTATTTCCTTTCTACATAAGCTGATGCTTCAGTAGACATCAGGCTTTATGTAGTAGGTAACTACAGAAGCTGAAGGAAGGTCAGAATATATTAGCTGTATTAAAGTCCTCGGGGAGGATTATCGATATATGAGTAAGGGATGGAGCACGAAATGCATTTACCTACTTAGAAAGGTCTTTTAAAAGACCTTTTTATTTTCGATCTTTCAAATTAATATTTGCGGCCCATCGTTACTAACGGCGGGATGCTAGCATATATCTGTCACCGTAAAATTGTAAATTTCGTTAGATAAATCTATCTCGCGAGATTGTAAACTGTCGAAAGATTGTGAACTGTAACAAACTGCTTATAACTGCTTTTAATTTGTGGCGCTTCGTTTTTAGTTAGGTACTTTTTCACTAACTTACCTAACCTAACTTACTAATTTCAATCTAAACAGATGTTCGACAGTTTACTATCTCGTGAGATTATAATCTCACGGTATCTACAATTTTACGATGACATTATCTAACGGTAAACGCTGGATTTGTAACGTAACCTTAGAATAAAGAATAACGTAACTTAGTTGACAAAATGTTTTGTAATCAGGTTTACTAAACTCCAAAATCAAACACAACAAAAGTTAAAGCGCTTTGTAACCCAAATCTTTTGAAAAACATTATACACAAGACTTGTTTATGAAACGGCTATAAATAACTTATTTCTTTGACGAAAAATCTTCACCCCAATTTTACGGGAATAGAGTTTTGAAGAATCCTTAGGACTGGTTGAAGCCGTACTTTGAAGTGCCTCGCCTATGTTAATACTTCAGGTAGGACGATACTTTTCGTGGTTGAAGAGCACTGAATGATACTTTTTCAAGAGCTTTAAACTGTTCCCTACACCAGTTCCCCCCAGGGTCTAAACTGGAGTTATGGTTATTTGTGTTATGGTTAACGGCCTCGGTGGCGTGGCGGGCGATTGTTCGGCAGGGACGCAAGAGGCTCGGATTCGATTCCCGCTGCGGAAGAAATGTTTGCATGTTCTGCAAATATTTCTTCCAGGTCTGGGTGTTGTGGTGCCATGGTACCCGTAGTTTCTGATACCCACGACACAGGGAATCCTAGTGTGGGGTCAGGACTATGTATGTGACTGTTGGGTGTTATTTTATTTTATTTTTTATTTATTCAGCCTGGTATCACCCAATACTCTGCTTTGCTATTCTACTCCACTGCTTGTGCTGTCCATTTAGGTCTAGTCGACGAAGACATTAGGAAGACGAGGCGCAGACTCATGTCTTCTCTTTAGACATGTATAGAGTAAACTAGCTACCACATGCGGCTTCGCTCGCGTGGTACACGGATAACCCGGATAGCCTATATGTTAATCCAGCACATGTGCTATGTATATTTCAAGTTTCATTAAAATCCATTCAGTAGTTTTGTGTTTAAAATATTAATAGGATTTTCTTGGTCAAACTCTTCATATATTTGAATTCGCTTATATGAAGGAATTATTAGATAATTCGCCCGCAACGCCACTTAGATCGCCAATCCTACAACATTTTGCGCGTGATTATCGCCCCGTGAATTCATAGCCTTACATAAGTTACCTGTGTAGTGCATGCATCCAGAATACTTAATGAGCTTAGTCAATATTCAAGGAATATGGAGAGAGGAATAAGGTAGAACAACCTTTAGGAATATTGAAAAAGTAATCTTTGTACCTGCGCACGTCGGATGCACTTACATTTTTACAAAACGTTTACGAAATTTGTGAAAAAACCACCCCTTTAGTCATCATTAAAGATTCCATTTTTAAATAATATTACATATAGCAGCCGCCCGCGGCTTCGCTCACGCGGTACCCAGATAAAAAGTACCCTATGTCCCATTCCAGCACACGTAGGTACCTACTATCCTCATTATTCATTATAATACAGTGTACGCTAAACGATGACTAAAGTATTGCCATCTCTTACCATTTCATGATGACAAACAGTGACAGGGCTAACTTTAAACAATGGCTAACTTTTGCGAACAAATATGAATAATAGGGTACTTATGTAAGTATATTCCGTAGTTTTTGCGTGAAAGAGTAACAAACATACCTAAATCTAAAAATTAAGAAATTAATGAATTTAGTAAAAATTTTGAGAGTTAAGGTAAACTTTTCAAAATGCAACGATAGCGCGTCAAAATTTGATCAGAATTAGCAGCTACATCTAGTTTTCAGACGTAGAATTACGTCAGAACTCCATGAATAATAAAGATTGGAAACTTATTAGACCAGTAATAATTTATGCTTCCTTTCACAGGTAATTTGACATTGACAGTTCCTTTTATATATGTTTTGTATCATCTATTACTAATCTTTGGTATCATCGCTGTCATATGTCAAAATAAAAGTATTCTATTTTTCATGAAAAATATGCCAAAAATAAAGAATTTACAGGTAATTATGACATCAACTAAATGAGAAAAATCGGCTCTTAAGTTTGATATAGGATAAGTGCAGTTTTAGACCAAAAATTGATTCCAGGTTTTCATCCCTTTTCACCCCTTTAGAGGTTGAAATTTGAAAAATCCCTTCTTAGTACACCCCTACGTACCAAGGTTTACCTACACTTTATTCTTTATTCTTTTATTGTACATAATATAAAACACAGAAAACACAGACATAAAGTAAGGACATGTACAAAGGCGAGCTTAACCCTACAGAGAGTTACTGAAAAGAGTACACTGAAAATTTCAAGTCTCTACGTCCAGCGGTTTAGGCTGTGCGTTGTCTGTCAGTCAGTCAGTCAGTCAGTCAGTCAGTCAGTCAGTCAGGACAAAGATTCTTATAATATAAGATTACGAGTATTACTCGTATGGTCACAACTTGTATGTGAAGAGTAGGTAAATTAAATATAGGCAACGTAGCGCACACCGCTCAGAGGAATTATAAAGCACTTGAATAGAAAACATCTGAGCCACGACTCAGCCATTTATGTGTACCCAGAAGCTTTATTCACGATGACCAAACAAAACATGCCACGTAACATGCCAAATAACGTGTTTCTAAACGCAAACGTGACACGCCATGGTGTTAAATCGAAAAATTGTATAACACGGTAATTCCACAAACATGCCTGTGTCTGACCGTGTTACGTTTAGTTTTTCATCGTGAATAGGCTCCCAGTTAATTTTTTATTTACCATAAAAGTGAAACCAACGGTAAATAATAAATAGGTATGTTACGAATATAAAAAGTTAGACATTGTCGATGTATATTTATTAGTCGTATTGGCACTGGCTGATTCATTGACGCAAGGTCGCTCAACGCACGTGCAAATCTTACATTGTCACGAACGCGTGGATTTCACCTATGAATTTAGGCAAAAATAATGAATACAAATGGTAAGGAAGTTAAAAAGATCGTGGTTAGTTGTGGCAGAAAACTAAGGCCTTTTACCATCTATGGTAGATGATTTATACAGCGTCAGGAGGCAACTTTTACCTTCACAAACGGGACGCTGTAGTGCCCGGGACAAATTAAGATGGAGTAGGCTTGCCCAGCACCTATTCCATCCTCTCAGCTTAGTCGGCCTTGTCCACAGGAAAGACATGGTCAATGCTTGCGGAGCTGACTAAGCCGCGGGTTTCCTGACGATGTTTTCCTTCACCGTTTGAGAGTACTGGCATAGCGCACATAAATTTTTCACACAGAAAAATTCATTGGTACACGACCGGATTTGAACCCACGACCTATAGGATCGGAAGGCGAGGTCACTACCAACTAGACCACCAATGCTGTCCGTTGTGGCAGAGCTATTACGAAAACCGGCCAAGTGCAAGTCGATCTCGCACACGAAGGATTCGGAACCCTGAAAAGTACAGAACGTCGAGAGCCAATTGAAGCAATTTTCTAATGATTTGCTGTTCTGAATTGGAAGCTTCCGGTCTCGTGCGCTCCAACTTTCTTTTACTACAGTATTATAGTTGCTTCTCTCCCCGAGCATGTCGTAAAGTCGACTAAGGTATAGCATCCTCTCCAACATGATGAACCATCTATATGGGCGATGGGCGGATCACCTGTCACCATGGTTCACCATATCCATCTTGGGACTTTGAATCAGGAGTGGCTGCAAGTTTTCTTATGATTTCATGTGGTTCTGCGCGCTCCATATTGGTATAGTGCACATACATTTTCCGATCAGAAAATCAGGTCTGATCCGATCAGGTCGCTTCCAATAGACCACAAGTCCTCTCAATTCATTTTTTTAGAAGATCATGCAAGCGTTTCTTAAACCTCAGGGGATTTTAACCTTTGGAACGGAAGGTGGGGTCGACCACCAGTCCTGTCAATTAATTTTTTTAGAAGTACATGCAAACGTTTCATGCCTCAGGATCGACTAAAACCTGTTCTCCTCGCGTCAAAACCCGCGACGCAATTGAAAAATATTTGCGTGTTCTGGGTGTCTGGATGTTGTGTAGGTACCATAGGTACTAGTAGTTTCTGATACCCCCTGACACCCCACAAGGATCCTAGAGGTTTCAATAGCATCAAATCAGTTCTCGTCGAGTGCAGACGTACCGGAACGGTGGTTATGAATTCGTGCGACTTGCAAGTAGGTAATGATCGCATCCTCTAGACTTGACTCGGGATGGCCAGGGGAGGATCTAGGATGTTATATGTTTTAAAAACCAAAAACAAAACCGACTTCAATGAAAAATAAGTTTAAACTCCTTAGTGCCGTCTTATAGAAACTAACACAAAGTAGGTAATGTCATTAAAGGGGAGGTATCTTATGAAAATAAGCTCCTTACTAGTATAAAGAACAAAAAAACTGCATTGGAAAGGGAAATTGAAGGAAACTTCATCCTCGGTGCAAGGTCAATGACCTAACTCGTAATTCGTACCAAGTCACGTAAGTAGGCAGTATTTTAAACTTAAACCCATTTGAATGCCTCTCCCTTTAAATTAGGGTCAATAACCTTAAACCTACATCATAATTTTAGGTATAAGTAAAACCATTTATTTTAACCTTCAACCTTTTAAGATTTCTATCTACTATAGAGTGGTTTCATATGCATAAAATTCTGACAACTATTATGCCTATCTTTAATTAGGTACCTACTTCTTTGCCCCAATCTGTTCAGCAGTTTATGCGTGAAAAGGTTACAAACAGACAGAGTTAGGTACTTAGGTACTTTTGCTTCTAGTATCAGGATGGAATCTTACTTTTATTTGACCCCCTTGACCCGTATCTACTAAATTGTTTCCCCCTATTTTAATTTACTCACTGATGTAGGCATCTGCCATAACGAGGAAAGTATGCGGCGAATCGCTGTGACCCTGCTATACAGGCTTTTTAGTCCTAGTGTGGGGAACAGACAAAATCATTCTTATACAATAGTATGTTACTACTTAGTTAGGTACTTTAGTTATTTTATAGTATTATGTACCGCTACATCTGTTTTTGTTTAAATAAATTTTTTCTTTATTATTTTCACCTAATCCAGCCCTGTCCTTTGATTGTCAAGATTGTCACTTTGCCCTCGCTTACGTTTGTTTTATTAGGTCTCAGCAGTCAGTCCCTCCACTGATATTGTAATATCATAACAGGTACTTACACACAGTAACCAAGATTGATTGCCATGGATGTAGTAGTATCTACCACAAATATTTTGCGCCTCGGCAATTTTCGTCTAGCTTCGGAAATACGAACTAACGCGATGATATGGTAAAAAGTATCTAAGTAAATAAATATATTTGTGGACATTTCACAGAGCGCCATCTAGCCCCAAACTAAGCAAAGCTTGTACTATGGACACCAGATGGCTGATAGAATACTTATATACTTTTTTTTTGCAAAAACATAGGTACTTATAATACATAATACCTACTATAACACCCAGATCCGGAAGAAACAATATAGAGATGTTACAATAATTATGTATGACTTATTTTTTAGGGATTGGTTCAGTTATTGTTAGTTTAATATTAGTTGCATAATTCGAACTCGGTTTTCATACAAAGAACAAAGTTTGCCGAAGCGCACAATATATGTGATACTATTGTATCTACAGAAGGTGAATTCATTTGAATAGTTTAATACGTTACTGACTGGCGGCATACATATATCATTATTATCACACCCGTATCCCTAAGAGGGTAGGCAGAGCCACAAGTAGTCAAAATAAATTTTGCAGCCACTCCTGATTCAAAGTCCTAAGATAAATTTTTATTTATAATTTTTACTAGTAATGTTTTATACATACATACATAAAATCACGCTTGTTTTCCATAGGGGTAGGCAGAGATCACGGAACTCTATTATCTGCTACGATCCTGAAATACTTCTTACGCATCACATTCTATGATTAACTGAATTTTTATTACATAGTATTTTTGTAATTTATTCATCGTTCTTATAATCAATGACTTGCCTGCATACATCAATAGATATCTGATCCATCGATCAGTTCTAATTAGCATCAAAGATTTCTAAATTTGTATCTTATCACAACTGATCTAAGTCAGCCGAAAATGAAAAACCTAACAAAGTTAATACTAGCATATGTTAGATGATATTTTTGTAAACACATACTTCATCATCTTCTCCCTGCCCTTATCCCACTCTATGTGGGGTCGGCACAGCATGTTCCTTGGATCATTCTGTAAGAGTTTTGGCTAAGGTGTTTTATGACAGGCCGCCTGCCTGACGTCAACCCTCCTTGGGAATACTTGCTTATTGTATCTAATCATGTTGGAGGATACTATCCCTTAGTCGACTTTTACGACATGCTCGGGGAGAGAAGCAGCTGGACGCATTTTATGTTTTTTCTTTACTCCCAGTCCAACACCCAGACCCGGAAGGAATATTTGCAGAACACATAAAAATTTCTTTCGTAGCACTCGCCCGCCACGCTACAGAAGTCGTCATAAAGTTTCAGTCAAATCCGTTCAGCTTTTACAGAGGATATACTTTATTTCGTAGGATCTTGTAGGATCATGTCGAAAAACGTCTTAAAAGATACAGGAAAGAAACCACGATTGGCTATTTTTAGAAAATGATCCCTTTACAATCAGAGAGACAGATTAGTGAGATCAAACATACGCACAAACTTTATAATATTAGTGAGATGTACTATGACGATCACAAATTAGCTGATAGACTGATACCTAGGCAACAAATTGTCTAGATTGTCGTACCCAACATATAGATACAATTCAGATTGTAGGTATATTTTAGAACTATTGCGTATGTCACTCCTCTGCTGGACTGGGAGTAAAGAAAAAACATAGAATGTGTCCACCTGCTTTTCTCCCCGAGCATGTCGTAAAAGTCGACTAAGGGATAGTATCCTCCAACATGATGGACCACCTATATAGGCGATGGGCTGATCACCGGTCACCATGATTCACCATATCCATCTTGAGATTTAATCAGAAGTGGCTACAGGTTTTTTTGTGTTTGCTTGAGGCTCTGCCCACCCCTTTGGGGATACGGGCGTGATAATATGTATGTATGTATGTTGCGAATGTTAACTGAATTTTTACAAACTAGTATAGATAATACCTGCATTTTGTCCTGTACTCGATTTCGATTTTGCTGCAGTTGCTTACTTTTTTATCATTGCTGATGGCAGAATTTATTAATCCCACTAATATTACAAATGCGAAAGTTTGTGAGGATGTAGGTAAGGATGTGTGGATAATAATGACGATGTATGTTTGTGCCTCAATCACGCCCAAACGGCTGAACGGATTTGATTGAAACTTGGAATGTACATAATACGTGTGCTGGAATAACATATAGGCTACTTTTATCCAGGTACAACGCGAGCGAAGCCGCGGGCGGCAGCTAATATAACTTAGTACTCGTATAAATAAATAAGTGCATACAATACTACATAATGAATACCTAAGTTTGTTAAAAGTTCAATTGAAAAGGGTCGTAGGCTTTTGGCGTAGCGACTTCGTAGCCAACTACGTAAAATTGTAGCAGGTTTATAATTTGTGCCGTTCGAACTGATTTTTGGGCAAGGCAAACTCATTTTACTTGTTGTTTTGTATAATTCTCTATTCGTTCTTTTGGTCCGATATGGACCTTACCTAATAGGAAAAAGTAAGTACCTTGTAGTAGGTAGGTACTAACCTCTCGAGTAATCTAATACTTGGGTAATAAGTAGACTAATGTTATTTTAAATGCAAAACTACGTGTATATTAAGTTTTAACCAAATCTGTTCAGCGTGATTCAGACACAAACATCCTAAACTTCTGGATGTACAAAAAAATACTGTAATTCGAAATGACCTACTGATGACAAAATGAGGCTACCTTATCAGCTTACCTAGATACTATTTTGAAGGCGCAGTCGCTGCCTGAAATTTTGGAGGGGGTCACTAATAATAGAATATGTCGAGTAAATCAGATTTTATTGAACAATACACAATTTTATTGCACACATTGTAAAACAATTGAAAGCTTTCTATTTTTATTGGTATCGCGGCTAGGGGCAGAAAATTGCTTTTTTATATTTTGTAAATTTTTCCATTTGACGTGTACGATTTTGGGGGGGGGTCATGTCCCCTGTGACTCCCCCCTTCGGACCGCGCCTGCTATTTTGGCGATTATCTTTTAGTATCATAGAAATGCATTTTTATCAAAAAAAACTTTTCACTTACCTTACTCCGTTAACAGCACAAACATAAAAACTTTATCCGAGGTCACCAAGAAAAATACTCTATGCAGAGTTTTAGGGAACGTTCATTCAAGTTGTCACAATGAGCTCTCAATTACGGTTATTGGTAGGTATTTGCGGAGGCGGGACGTCCTGTCTCGACCATGTCTGAGCGGACACTAACTTCTTATCTTTGATTGAGTCCACACGGCTATCTGTCCAAGCCTCATACGTAATCTACGATTTGATCCTGTATTGACTAAATATTTTTGACTGTTGACAATATCCAGTACTTATAATGTTTTTGTCTTTCAATCTCAGTCCTTGAAAGTAGATAGGAAAAGTCACTTGTACCAAATATATTTTTTGTAAATGGCATAGTGCATAATCTATAATTATATTATCTATACCTATAAAAAAACTTAACATGACTGACTGACTATCTGATTCATCATCGAAACCGAAACCACTGAAGCTAATAGGCTGAAATTTGGAAGATAGCTTCTTCAATCCAAACTCTCAAAAAGGAGTAAAATGGAATGTCAAAAACAACACTCAAGCGAAGCCGCTCATGTAAGCTAGTCTACATATCGTCGGTTGCAGGTTCAATTAAGGTAACTGACAAAACACGTAAAATGAGTTGAGTATACAGTTTTTCTTAGTTTTTTCTGCTCTTTCGAATGGCATTTTTAAAAAAATTCTAGCTTTAAAAAAAAGTCAGTTACGGTACAAATTTTAGCAGTGAACTTTTCAGATTTCCTTCAAAATTATGCTGTAACTGATGATGTGATCCATTTACATAAGTCGTATTGGTGTATTTCTATGCCCAAAGAAATTTAAGTTAGGGTAAGTATCTTGGCACACCAGCATTGCTCTTACACTAATTTTTAGTTTCAATGAAAAATTATAATAACACTTACACCAAAATGAGAACAATGTTGTTTCACCAATTGATGTTACACTAATTGACCCGAACTAAGTTTAAGTTTGTTGTCAGTTACACTAATTTGAACATTGGAATCAAAAATATGTTTGTCTCTTACCTTACTTTTCAAATGAATATATCTCTCAGCGGCTAACCATAATAATAGTTTCTAGGGCGCGCGCCGAATCTATTGCTATCCTACTTTCTCCAACAGTGCCTAGCCAAGGTGCGTGAAAACAAAACGAGTATTGTTTACAAATCTGCACGCTTGTTTTTTGAAGTACCAACAGAACTAAATTAGTTGGCTCGGCACTGATCTGTCTATACTGGTGCAGGTGTTTGCGTTTTGATTTTTTTGAGGGCATTGTTTTGGCGTAAATATAAACCTGCATCCAACGGCTCCCAGCAACATTTACTAGGCCGTATTTCCATCTAGTGGGGGGCCGTCTTACGCTGCGATTTCCGGTGCGTGGTCTCCACTCAAGAATCTTTCTGCCCCAACAGCCGTCAGTTCTTCGAGCTATATGCCCCGCAAACTGTCACTTTAACTTGCTAATCCTCTGGGCTATGTTCGTGACTTTGGTTTGTCTACGAATCTCCTCATTTCTGATTTGATCTCGTAAAAAAGCGCCAAGCATAACCCTCTCCATAGCTCGTTGAGCGACTTTGAGCTTTCTTATGAGGCCTATTGTGAGAGACCACGTTCCGTGCCGTGTGTCATCACTGGTAACACACACTGGTTAAAGACTTTTATTTTGAGGCACTGAGGTATTTTGGACGAGAAGTCGCGCAGTTTCCCGAACGCTGCCCAGCCGAGTTGGATTCGTCGACTGACCTCTCTCTCGAAGTTGGATCTATCTAACTGGACTTTATGTCCCAGGTAGACGTATTCATCAACAACATTGAGATAAGAATTCCCAACTGTTACTGGGGTAGGCGATACATGGATATTTCACATAATTTTCATCTTATCCATGTTCAATTTAAGGCCCACCTTTTGGGAAACTTTACTAAGGCCATCGAGCATTATGCCTAGGTCCTCCAACGACTGCCATGACTACGATGTCGTCGGCAAATCGAAGGTGGGTGATGTACTTGCCATTTATATTAATGCCGAGTCCTTGCCATTCCAGAAGCTTGAAGGCGTCCTCTAGAGGAGCGGTAAACAGTTTCGTAGATTTAACGTCTCCCTGTCTAACGCCTCTCCTCAGAGGGATCGCCTTGGTACATTGCTCCTGTACTCGAACCGACATGGTGGCGTTGTTTTACAAACATCTCAACACTTCAATGTACTGATAGTCAATACGGCATCGTTGAAGAGACCGCAGCACTGTCCAGGTTTCGACCGAATCAAAAGCTTTTTCGTAGTCCACGAACGCTAGGTATAACGGCAGATTCTACTCCTCAGTCTTCTGTATAACCTGCCGTAGCGTATAGATGTGGTCTACGGTACAAAAGCATTTTCGGAAACCGGCTTGTTCAGGAGGCTGAAAGTCATCAAACCTGCGCTCAAGACAATTCGGGATGACCCTCGAAAATAGTGTATAAACATGGATTAGTAGCGAGATAAGCCAGTATTTCGTTAATAAGGTTTTGTTACCTTTCTTAAACAACAGCACCACCACGCTGCCGTTCCATGTTTCTGGCGTTTTGCCCTCAAGTTATCCGTTATGTCATAACGGAGTTAAAAAGCTTCTGAAGTACCTTAAGTACCGGTGTTCCACCCGCTTTCAGAAGCTCTGACGTTATTCCGTCATCACCTGGCGCCTTGTTGTTATTAAACTGCTGTTTGATAGCCATTCTGATGTCGTATAGGCTGGAGGTCGGTAGCGGGATCTCTGCCGGAGATTCTTAGCACCCCTTGAACAACCGTTACCATAGTTCCTACCGAAACCAGGAATTAGCAGGGCCGCAGGGGACTAGAGGCCTGGTCGTTTGATGAATTATCATTGGGGGGGATTTGCCCATACTCGCCAAGCTGGGCATGCGTGTTGGCGAGCGCAGATGTAAGCTTTTGATGTTTGAACACGGGACGCTACTGCCCATACCCTAGCTTTTCCCTTAGTCTCCCTTTTACGACATCCACAGGTAGAGATGGAGAGGCCCAGATTCTTATGCCGGGGCCATCACGACCAATTTAGCGCATTAATACAATTTTGTATTTATTATAATAAACGTAATAATTGTGTAAATGCGCAAAATTAAGCTTTAAATTTAAGAAACTTTACCTTACTTTATAAAGAGTTGCTAAATTGTAGAGTAAACTTATTGAAGCTTTGTAAAAATGTATTTTTTTTAATTAAAAAGAAAACTGTTTCTTTCCTAACCTTTATAGGTACATAAGTACCTATATAAATAATGTATTTATAAATAATCCATTGTTAAATCAATTTATAATTTACAGTAAAATTAGCGTAAACGACACTAGGTGATTATATAGGTAGTTTTCCATACATTATTTTTATTTTACCTTAAAGTTAAATCAACCAACAACGTAGATGCCGTCTCTTACATCAAATTGAATAGCCATAACTTATTTTTGTACGAGCCTTAAACCATTTTGACTTGCAATATTTCAAGAAATCTTGACTGCAAATTAGTGTAACTGCCATAAGCATAAGAAAAAATTGATGTAACTGAAATTTATATCTTAAAATAAGGCTACTAGGGTCAAACTTCATACTTTGCTAGAAAGTTCTATGAATTATAAGCTTTTCTGTCAAAACAGATCCAAAAAAGGTCACATGAGAAAAAAGTTATGTTCAATTTATGATGAAAAAAAACTTTAAATGCTTCTACTGAAAAGTCGTATTTTGTCAGTTACCTTAATTGAACCTGCAACCGACGATATTACATGCTCTGTTCATCGTACTAGTAGAAAACTCCGTAACTTTATTTTTCACTATCTGTTGTGCGAAGCGCTTGTGGCATAACTTGCTTAAACGTTCTTGATTGATCGTTGAAGTTAAGCAACGTTGTGCGGTCACAGTTGGGATGTGTGACCGCAAGTGGCATTACGAGCTGAACGCTTCCGTGCTTCGGAGGGCACGTTAAATTGTCGGTCCCGGCTTTGAAGTCGTTAAGCCATGACGGAGGCCTTCAGGTGTCCTAAAAACTCCGTCACAAGAGTTGTCCACTAGCTCATACGAACTTACTTCTGTTGCCCGCGACTTCATTGGTATTGAATATGATTTTCAAAATTTAAACATAAAAAAATCTATGGAGTGCAAAAATTACGGTCACCCATCCAAATGCGTTATCTCGGTTCCCTAAATAAACTTTCATCCCTTATATCACCCCCTCTGAATATTTTTAGCCTATGTCCTTCTTCGGGATGCACTCTATCTACTTGCCAAACATCAAAATCTGTAATATCAGTTTAAGCGTGAAAAGGTTATAATATCAAAGTCAATTTTTTTTATTCCTAATAACTGGGATCACTTGAACACGTAAATCTACGTTGCATGTACACCTGTTCGTAACGCGACCAAGCTTAGAAGATACAAACATCATCTTCCCGCTGTGTTTCTAGGTGTTGAATTTCGGGAATTCCTTTATTAAGCACCACTACGCCATAAGAGCAATATACCTTCCGAGTACCATGCATCTAGCGGGCCAGGCGCACTCCGCACTAGGTACCTACGAAGCGTACATCGGCGGGCCTAGTCGACTGGCCTTTCATACATACCTACACATACGCACTTTCATACATTCCGTGCCGTACGAGACAGAGTTACGCGATAGAAAGAGAGAAGTAGTGCCTAGTTCTTTTCACAATCCTACTAATATTACAAATGCGCAAGTTTGTGAGGATCTAAGGATGTGTGGATGTGACGATGTATGTTTGTGCCTCAATCACGCCCAAACGGCTGAACGGATTTGAATGAAACTTGGAATACGTAGTATGTGTGCTGGAACAAGACACTACAAGAAGGCATAATTCTATTTTTAAATTTTAAGTTTACTAGACGACGACTCGAGAGCGATGAGCATGGTTTTAGTGTAGGTGTGTGTGTGAGCGTGTATGTTTACTTGCAGGAGCACGGTTTTGTGTGGCTTCACTTTTGTTGTTCGCAGCGTGCTGTCTTTTCTTTTATTTGGTCTGAGGATTTAAATAAAAAAAATATATTTTAACTGAACATTTTATTAGATATCATAACAAAGTGCTTATAAATCAGTGATATAAAAATATACACTAAATATTATACTAAATAATAATTATTGAATTGAAAAAACTATTAATCCATTATTTTATTATGGCTAGGAGTAGATAACTAAAGGCCTTACTTATAAAAGCTATTTGACTAAATCACCTTTTAATATTGATTTATCTCAGTGTACCAATTCTTGAAAATCACAGAGTGATTTAAAATCACCAAAATGGTCAATTTCCATTTCGTATTCTTAAAAGTGATTTGGTGACTTCAAAATAAAAAATAAATAATTCGGTGAATTTCAAGAATTGATACCCTGTTTCTCACTATATCAAAAATATGATAAAAGGTACGTTAAAATAGTATTTATCTTTTGACAGATTTAAGTAAGAAGTTGTAGTTGAAATTAATATTTTTTTATATTTGATGTGTTTTTTTTCTTTTTGACGAATGTAGGTACATACTTAAACAAAAAAAATTAAATAAACATTTCATTCTATTTAGACTCTGGCAGGCTCGAGACTGTAATCATACAACAGGTAGTCAGAGACATGTCCTAGAGTATTTGAATCACGACCACTGACTTTACAAGGTCTTCGCTCACTACCTCACAATAAGATTTGGCTTTGCTCTTTTGTGCCATCAAACTAATGAGCAGAGACCGTAAACCTTAACTAACTAGTAGGTAACCTTTTAGCAGTTTTGGTTAATTAATCTAATCTCCTTATTCATAAAAACATAGAGTAGACTGACTTGTTCAAGATACATAGACCAGAATTTAAAAAAATCTAAAGCTTTATGAATAAGAGGGTTAGGTAAGGTGTAAAAGTTAAATAATTCAATCAGCCTTTATACATCGATGGTTCAATATAAAAGTACTAAATATAATAAATAATTAACTATAGTTTACTATAGTAATGTAAATATTATGCACATTAGACAACTTTATAGTACTTTTTAGTACTTCTCCGCTGGACTGGGGAGTAAAGAAAAAAAATAGAATGCGTCCAGCTGCCTCTCTCCCCGAGCATGTCGTAAAAGTCGACTAAGGAATAGTATCTTCAACATGATGGACCATCTATATGGGCGATGGGCTGATCATCGGTCACCATGGTTCACCACATCCATCTTGGAACTCTTGGATTAGGAGTAGCTGCAAGTTTTCTCAAGATTACTTGTGGCTCTGCCCACCCCGTGAGGGATACGGGTGTGATAAATTTATGTTATGTAAAAATGTTATTTTAGTCCGCGCCATGTAAGATGAATCCGCGGGAAAAAGTTTGTACATGGTATAATATACAAATAAATATTTGTTGACATTTCACACAGCGCCATCTAGCTCCAAACTAAGCAAAGCTTGTACTATGGGAACCAGATGGCTAAATATTTATTGTATTGACAACACAAATATGTCGTAAAAGTCGACTAAGGGATAGTATCCACTCCAACATGATAGATACAATAAGCAAGTATTCCCAAGGAGGGTTGACGTCAGGCAGGCGGCCAGTCATAAAACACTTTAGCCAAAACTCTTAGAGCCCACATAGAGAGGGATAATGGCAGGAAGATGATGATGATTGACGACACAAACTTGCAAACATTTCTCCCCCAGTGGGAATGGAACCCGCGCCTGCGCCTCAGCCGAGCAATCGCCCGCCACGCCAACGCGGTCATCGCTGGATACTGATATTCAAAATCATTTGTAAACAAGCACTTTAAACTTTTTCCCACGGCATATTACATAGCGTTATAGTCTTATAATCTATATCGTATTTAGTAAGGCACAATATTTTTACTAAAGTATTTTACATAGAAAGTCAGCAATTTTTCATTTTATGAAGTAAGCTTCAAAAATGAGCATTGGTTATACATATTTGGTATTAATTGTATGTACCTATAGTACAATTTTACGCCTCTGCTGGACTGGGAGTAAGGAAAAACATAGACTGAGTCCAGCTGCTTCTCTCCCCGAGCATGTCGACTAAGAGATAGTATCCTCCCCAACATGATGGACCATATGAACGATATGTCAGGGCGTCTAGTCGAAGCGATGCGCGATCCAAGAGCTGGTTCTTATTTGGCTCAACGGATCAGTATTGCCATTCAGCGTGGCAATGCGGCCAGCGTCTTGGGCGCGCTTTCACCGTCTGATGAGCTGGATCAGGTGAGCTATCTATAGACCGTTTGCAACGGTCTATAGATAGCCCGACTGTGTCTTTGGTACTTTAAGTTGCAAGTTAATTTTTATTAATAAATGTTATTCATATCTAATGAACAAGAATTGATATGATTTTTAACAAATTAATATAATAAGCGTGATTAAATAATAAACCTCGCTTATGTTCTAATTAATAAGTACATTTACCATTAAAAAATAATAATAAATAATTGATTTATGCAAAGCTTTACTGATATTTCAAAATAACCTTTGTAAGATTTAACTGAACAAATGAATTAAGTTTGAAGTTTTATTAAAAAAACATTCAATAAGTTTTAAAACGTAAATAAAATAAAAAATCGCACTTAAACCCAAATATATGTATTATTTATGATAAAAGTTAAGTAAGTTCGTATGAGCTAGTGGCTAACTCTTGTAACAGAGTTTTTAGGCCGCTTAAAGGCCTCCGTGTGCATATTTGATAATATCCTCTCAAAAATGATGAACCACCTATATAGGCGATGGTCTGATCACCTGTCACCATGGTTCACCATATCCATTTTAGGCCTATAATCAGAAGTGGCTACAAGTATTCTTATGTTTACTTGTGGCTCTGCCCACCCCATTAGGGATACGGGCGTGATAATATGTATGTATTTACCAGTTCAGGAGCCTAAGGATTAATTTATTTTGTAATATACTTATTATGTCAATAAATTGATTAGTATTTGTATATTTGCATGTATAAGTTTAAAACTGCGTTCAGTTTAAATGTTAGGTAGTCGAAATTAACTTATTATTAGGATATAATACTTCAGTCAAGTCAGGAGTCCTGCGAAGTCTGCTCCATTAAGGGCGCGTTGTCGGGAGACTTGAGCAGCTTCCTCACCAAGAAGCTGACTCCAAACATCAGTAGGATCACTCCGATTGCCTGGAACAGAAAATATATATTGGTATATCATTTCACCAGAATGTTTAGCTACAATACAATACAACTTTATTGTAAAACACATCAGATAAAATTAAAATAAAACAAAATAGGCAAAACAGAACAATGAGAATTACAATGGGCGGCCTTATCGCTAAGAGCGATCTCTTCCAGGCAACCCTGTGGATGGACAGGACATAGCTTTGAAAGATAAGGAGCTACCTACGCTACCTGCTTTGTGGTTTTTTTTAACTCATGTATTTTATGTTATACTTGCTGTTGCCCGCGACTTCGTACGCGTTAGATTACTTTTATAAGTATACTAGCTTCCGTCCGCGGCTTCGCTCGCGTGGTACCCGGATAAAAAATAGCCTATATGTTAATCCAGTACATGTACTATGTATACTCCAAGATTCATTCAAATCCGTTCAGCCGTTTAGGCGTGACTGAGGCACAAACATACATCGTCACATCCACACATCCTCACAAACTTTCGCATTTATAATATTAGTAGGATAAATAATTTAATATTTATAAACTTTTCACACAGCGCCATCTAGCCCCAAACTAAGCAAAGCTTGTACTATGGACACCAGATAGCTGATAGATATTTACAAATAATCTTACTTCTTACTTATATTATAAATGCGAAAGTTTGTGAGGATGTTTGGATGTTTGTGCCTCAATCACGCCTAAACGGCCGCACGGATTTGAATGAAACTTGGAATATACATAATACGTGTGCTGGAATAACATATAAGCTACTTTTTATCCGGGTACAACGCGAACGAAGACGCGGGCGGCAGATATACTTATAACACTACAACACCCTGAAGAAACATTTGCAGACCACACAAACATTTCTCCCGCAGCGGGAATCGAACCCTCTCTTGCGTCTCAGCCGAGCACTCGCCCGCCACCGAGGTCTAACTGATGTCTTGTGGCCCTGCCCACCCCGTACGTACAGTGATGGCGTAGAAGGCGTACGTGGTCCAGTATCTGAGTCGGAGCGCCTGGCGCGCCATCGCGGCGTACTCCGGCGTTATGTTCATCTCCTGCCGGAACCAGAACATGGGGACTAGCGTGTCCGGGTCGGGCAGAACGTTGTTTATCCTGGAATAACATTCAAATTAAATATATTTCATCATCATCATCATCATCATCATCATCATCATCTTCCCTTATCTCACGCTAGGGTCGGCACAGCATGACCCAAGGATCATGCTGAGCCGTTTGTGCTGTAAGAGTTTTGGCTAAGGTGTTTTATGACCGGCCGCCTGCCTGACGTCAACCCTCCTTGGGAATACTTGTTTACTGTATCTCATCATGTTGGAGGATACTATCCCTTAGTCGACTTTTACGACATGCTCGGGGAGAGAAACAGCTGGACGCATTCTATGCTTTTTCTTTACTCCCAGTCCAGCAGAGAAGTTATAACTTCACCCAATAAAATAACATTAGGGGCACTTTGAAATGTCTTAAATCCATTCATTCTCTTAAATTCATTCATTTATATTACCACGCCCGTATCCCTAATGGGGTGGGCAGAGCCACATGTAAACACTCATCATCACTTTCCTGCCCTTATCAATTAAATACTTTTTCCTCAGACCAAATAAAAATAATCTTTTTTTTGTCTGTATAATATAGAAGTACTAGCTCCCGCCCGCGGCTTCACTCGCGTGGTATCCGGATAAAAAATAGCCTATATGTTAATCCAGTACATGTACTATGTGTATTCCAAGTTTCATTCAAATCCGTTCAGCCGTTTAGGCGTGATTGAGGCACAAACATCCAAACATCCAAACTCACAAACTTTCGCATTTATAATATAAGTAAGATGATGAAGTATTCGAGTGTGCGGCGCGGTCACGGCGGGTACTCACGCGAGGCCGGGCACGTGCCTCACGAGCAGGTTGATCTGCAGCTGCGCCGCGACCGCCAGCGGCATGCCCGTGAACATCTCCAGCGCCAGCCGGAACCGCATCTCACTGGAAACAACAATTGTACGTTCCTGTAGTGTCTGAGCGTGGCGCGCTCGGCACTTAGCCGGGAGCGGTCACGGTGAGAGGGCGCGTCGCGTGCATTCACCAGCATTATCATAAATATATAATGAAATAAATTCAAGAGTAAAATTTAGAGACCCCACTAGATTATTACTTCCAGTTCGAAAAACTGCTCTAAGTCACAAAAATAGCTACATAATGTGTATTAAAATATTTAATAGGATACCTAGATCAACTAGAGAGCTACCATTTAATAAATTTAAAACTAAATTGTATACATGGCTGGTTGACAAATGTTTTTATAGTATCAATGAAATATTAAGTTAAAATATATTGTAATAATTTATCAATTAATGCCGAAATTTATATTTGAATAAGTTGAAATTTTAATGTATAATTTAATTCACAAGAATTGTAAACATAAAGTCGTTTTTGCATGCTGAGTTACCTAGCGAAGCGTGTGAATCCAATTTAGATATTTAAGTTCTCTATGTACCACACTTCACGCAAATAAATTATTTCATTTCATTTCATTTCATTTCAATATATTTGAGTGTTTCACTAAACTAAAGCCCCTACAGTTCCTATGAGCTACTGGCCAACTCTTGAAACGGAGTTTTTAGTTTAACAGCTTAAAATCCAGGACCGACTGTTTAACGAAGCACGGAAGCGCTCAGCTCGTTATGCCACTTGCGGTCACCCATCCCAATTGTAACGGCGTAAACGTTGCTTAAATTAACGATCAATCAAGAACGCCTAAGCACGCCACGAGCGAGAGAAAGCTTCTCTCGCTTATGTTTTCTTGCTCTGCAAATATTTCTTCCGGATCTGGGTGTTGTAGTATTATGTATTTTAGGTATGTATTTACAAAAAAAAGTATATAAGTATTCTATCAGTCTTCTGGTTCCCCTAATACAAGCTTTGCTTAGTTTGGGGCTAGATGGTGTTGTGTGATATGTCCTCAAATATTTATTTATTTATTATTTACTGGCTGCCGCCCGCGGCTTCGCTAGCGTGGTACCTAGATAAAAAATAGCCTATATGTTAATCCAATACACGTACTATGTATATTCCAAGTTTCATTCAAATCCGTTCAGCCGTTTAGGCGTGATTGAGGCACAAACATCCAAACTCACAAACTTTCGCAATTTGTAATATAAGATTTATGGTAAAAAGGCCTTAGTTGCACATAGGTTACATCCTATGACGACCTCAGTGGCGTGGCGGGCGAGTGCTCAGCTGAGACGCAAGAGGCGCGGGTTCGATTCGCGCTACGCTTTCCATAGTACAAGCTTTACTTAGTTTGGGGCTAGATGGTGCTGTGTGAAATGTCCGCAAATATTTATTTATTTATGACACTTTTTTGAGAGTAAAGTGTCAAAATATCTCACTCTGTGGGCGCCAGGCCGTCCAGCTTGCTGGGGTAGTAGGGGTCTGAGTACAGGAAGTGGGGCAGGGTCACGAAGGCGGGCGCTCCGAAACGGCACGCGGACACGTTCAGGGCTCCGGAGGGCAGGCAGTCTCTGTCACGGACCTCGTCGCAGAAGCACTCCTGGAACAGCAGAACATCAATAGACGTGACGATAAAATGCGTTTTATGTTTTCAGCCAGCCTGTAATTTTGGAGGGGGTCACTAGTAATAGAATAATGTCGAGTAAATAAATTTTATTGCACAATAATTTTCGCATAGAGAAATCCATTGGTATATGATCAGATTTGAACCCACAACCTTAGGATCGGAAGGCGGGGTCACTACCAACTAGACCACCAGTGCTTTTCTTTATATTTGAGGACATATCACACATCACCATCTAGCCCCAAACTAAGCAAAGCTTGTACTATGGGAACCAGATGGCTGACAGAATACTAACATACTTTTTTTTGTAAATAAATACTTATAATACATAATACTACAACACCCAGATCCGGAAGAAATAATTGCAGAGCATGCAATAATTTCTCCCCCAGAGGGAATCGAACCCGCGCCTCTTGCGTCTCAGCCGAGCACTCGCCCGCAACGCCACAGAGGTCATCAAGTTTGTATGTAACGTGTGATAAGTGCTTAAATAAAAAGAAAACATTTTGCTTGTATAACTATTCTCACTCACCGTTTGAGGGTAGGTGTATCCGTTGTCGAAGACGGAATCGTTCGCTGAGTACTGTACGCCCACCAAACCCTCCACCTCCACATCTTTCTCCTTACCCAGGACCATGTACCTGAAGATAGTAAGTTCGTATGAGCTAGTGGCCAACTCTTGTGACGGAGTTTTTAGGCCGCCGGGACCGTCACCCATCCCAATTGTGCAAAGCATTTGCTGACAATCTAAATCTTACTTATATTATAAATGCGAAAGTTTGTGAGTTTGGATGTTTGGATGTTTGTGCCTCAATCACGCCTAAACGGCTGAACGGATTTGAATGAAACTTGGAATATACATTGTACATGTACTGGATTAACATATAGGCTATTTTTTATCCGGATACAACGCGAGCGAAGCTGCGGGCGGCAGCTAGTATGACATAAATGTACCAAGTTATTGTTTTTATGTTTGGACGATAGTATTCAATTTTATTTTTATTACTATATAATTACTTTCTTTGTAGATACAAATCTATATCATTTTATGACATAGATACTATTTAAATTGTATTGTAATTGTGTGTGACTTTTCCAAGTGTACATCTGTATCTATATGGAATAATTCTGCCCTCCTAGTGAAGAACGCAGTAACTAGCATTTTTGACAAAAAATAGTTAGAACATATTCGGAATTGCCTAACAAAATACAACAATCTGTTCTCACTCACGTATCAAAACATGTCTGACATAGTTACTGCGTTCTTCACTAGGAGGGCAGAATTAAATGAATCTGAATTGAATCTGTGACCGCGCACAACATTTTTTAACTTCAATGATCAATCAAGAACATCTAAGCAAGGTACGCCACGAGCGCTTCATCTTCATCTGAAGATATATAGAATTTGACACAAAATTACACGGACACAATAAGGTACAAAAATAAAATGAAAAACTTAGCTACAAAAAATATTACGTATATACATATATCATCACGCCCGAATCCTTAAGAGGGTGGGCAGCGCCAAAAGTAAACTTAAGAAAACTTGCAGCCACTTCTGATACACCATACCATACATCCATATATACAAACTTTCACGTTTATAATATTCAGTAGGAAACTATGGAAAGTTTTTATCAGCCCAAATTAATGTTATTCTTTATTCACTGGAATTTTAATTATGATAATATAATTTTATAATCCATTTATGTAATCAGATAATCCGCCCATTATGCTGGCATGTTGTGTGATGTATCTAGGCAATATATAACCTTTAACATCTATCCTACTAATATATAAATGCGTAAGTTTGAGGGGATGTGACGATGTTTGTGCCTCAATCACGCCGTAACGGCTGGAGGGATTTGAATAAAACTTGGAACATACATAGTACATGGTGCTGGAATAACATAATGGCTACTTTTTATCCGGGTATACCATTCTCTCAGCCTAAATACGCTGAATACTCATAGTAAATGTACACACCAGGCGAGACACTTACCACCGTGTGCATAGCATTGCTTCGCTATGTGTGTACACACTACATACTTTACATGCAAATATCAGGAGACATCAGACTGTCCTAGCTCCGTCGCCCACAGCCCTTCACTCGTCTCTGTACACTCTCCTAGCGACTTTAGGCTAAGACACCGACTTACGTGCATAGGTTGAACTATAGAGACCGATATACGTGCTCAGGTTTATTGTTTGGTTAAAATTACGTGCATTATAATCAGGATCGAAAATGGTGACGTTAGGCTGTCCCAGTTTCAGCGCCCACAGCTCGCAATCGTCTTTATACACCCTTCTCTTGGCCACTACAGACCGATTTACGTGCACAGGTTGAACTATAGATACTGACTTACGTGCTCAGGACATCAGGTTGCCCCAGCTGTCTGAGAAGCACCATGTCTTGATGTTCCCGAGTGACTTACATGAGCAAGTTGAACTATAGTGTAGTGACTAAAGGAGCTATACAACGTGTAACATAATGTCCCTATAAGCCCGAAACGGGGGTGTTCTATACGTCATTGCGAACAACGTTTGTTCAACGACTTTTAAAATTTCAAAGGTTTTCATTCATGAAATGTCTCTTAAACTTTGCTCCAATACGTAACTTGACACAACGTGAGGCATCCCTATTTACAGCTGTTTTTTGACCTTTAAGTGTGAACTCTAGATGAAACAGGTAACAGAACAGACACCATTAGTAAAATGCCTACCTACTTACCTAATAACGAGGTGGCTTAATAAGTAATTTCTATTTTTTTTGAAGGCCTAGTGGTACCTTGGTATTTATTGGTAATTAAAATGTAAGGTCACATCACGACTAAAATCCCTAGGCACCGTAAACATCCTTTCAGATCTCTTTGTTAAGTACCTAGTATAGGAGATAGGTACCTTACCTACTCAATTTTGTACCTACCTACTCGGGCCTTAAAGGTATCCTCAGTGGGTGTCAAGGAGTATGAGAGGATGTCTACCGTGCCTGAGGATAAAGCCGTGATACCTACTCAATTTTGTACCTACCTACTCGGGCCTTAAAAGCATCTTGAGTAGGTAACAAGAAGTATGAGAAGAGGTCTACCGTGCCTGAGGATAAAGCCGTGACCCTATTCCACTTTAGTTTTTCCAACGATGTATTATTCCAATATTCATTGGAGCATTTTTCAATGCAATTTTGTACCTACCTACTTGGGCACTAAAGTCAAAGGTTGTGACTTATCTGTCTTACTAATCTTCATTTTCATCGTGAACAGCCTATTTGTCATTGGTTGCATTGAAACAACAACAACAACTAGTGGGATGGCACCTCGCCCTAATTGGCTGTCGGTGCCTTTGCTAAATTCAAAATCCGCAACCGTCAACCGACACCGCACCGCAAGCGTTTGTTTAATAAAATCAAATTGGTTCCGTAGGTTTATTTGTTTTTTACTTTTCTTGATTGAACTACGTAATTGTTGGTAGGTTATTATGTAAGTAGGTAGGTACCTAGTAGCAAATGGGGATGGAGCACATGGTAGCATATTGGTATGAACCCCGCCTTCCCATCCTTAAGTCGTGAGTTCGAATCTATGGATTTTTCGATTTGAAATTTATGTGTGCAATATCAATGCTCTCAAACGGTGAAGGAAAACCTCGTGAGGAAACCAGGCATGTCATAGACGTGTGTCAAAGTGTACGAAAGGAACCTTCAAGGTGCACTCTAATCCTTCCACCACACTGGTTCAAAAGTGCTAGCGACACGGACACGACGACAGTAGTAGTAGTAGATGTATGGTGAAGTTTTTTTCCTTTTTTTTCCCAATCGGTATTTAGTGGGTTACCCCAGACAAGGAACCCTAAAAATTCGGCTTTCGGCAATAGGTACCTACTTTTGGTCGCAAAACAGATCGGTTTTTATCAGTCGCAATTAGCATTCGTTCCTTGCAACAACTGCAACAAGCAATCTCTCGGTTCGCGTAACTAATTAACGATATGATGTCGGCTTTGTACTCAAACAGTGAGTATTATGATATGGTGTTGTGTGTGTGTGTTGGAGCAGCACCAAATAATTAATAGCTTAGTAGCGGCGCGTCAGCTCTACAGAGAGCGTTATCCAGGGCGGCCATTGCCATCTTACGGGCTATTTTCTGGGATTGGTGAACCGTCTTCTCTCGACGGGATCTTTCCACCGGCGCACCAGTGAGGGAAGACCGGGAATTCGGTGGTGTGTTGTACCTACTTCCCTTTGATGGATACCGAGTACCTACTGTGTGTGTCAACAGTGATAAAATTCAGTGATAGGTAGGTATGATGATAGGTACCTAACCTATCACCCTACCTAGTAGGTACCCCATTAGTACCTAGCTTACTAATAAAAAATGACAAAAATAATTTTGTGATTGTGAATGTGAATGTGTACCAGTAATACCAACCTAGGTACCTACATACCTACCTAATACCTACCATGTCAATTAGCCGTGTTCCGAGCCAACCAAGAAGAAGGGAGAAAAGGTATAACTTAACTTTTCCTGTACCTAGGTCCTTAGGTAACTACCTAGGTAGATGTAGGTAGGTAGTTGTTTTTTTATGTGTGAAAGATATCGTGATTTTAATCTTCGACTTTAATTTCTACGTAGAATTAAAAAAATTGCAAATTTATACGAAAACTTTGGTGATTACACCTAGGTACTTTTTGAAACTTGCCGCGCGTTCAATTGTCTGCGTATGTGTGGGTCCGACGCGATAGGAGGGTGCGCGTGTGTTTGTTACCTATGCAAATGGTAAACAAACACATAGGGTTGTCAAAAATTTCTCATGAAATAATTTGTTTTTAATTGTATTGGAATTTCAAATATGATGTATTGAACTTTTGCACACGTCAATGTATTCAAGTGCTCGGTCTGAATACACCCCTTTCGGGCTTATAGGGACATTATGTTACACGTTGTATACGTGGTCAGATTGACCCATACTGACCAAGAGAGCGACCTATTACGTGGCCAGGTTGACCCATACTCTTTCCACCATCGCACCATTTCTCGATGTTGCCGAGTGACTTACGTGATCAAGAGAGCGACCTATTACGTGCTCAGGTTGAACTTACGAGCAGATATCAGAAGCGAAGATGGTTACGTCAGGTTGCCCGAGCTCTGGCGCCCACAGCTCGCCCGTGGAGCCCTTCACCGCGCCACACTCGTCTCTGTACATGGTGCGGTCTGAGAAGCGCCATTTCTCGATGTTGCCGATCTGGGAGAAGTCGTCCTCGCCTGTGTTCATGAGGAACGCTCCGTCGTACTCCATTGAGCCGTTGCGCTGGAAGAAATTTTGAAAAAAAAATTGTTAGAATTTGTGTTATGTTAGTTGCCTATCATTAGTGTAATTTATTATGTAAACTAAGGCCTTTTACCATCTATAGTAAATGATTTATACAGCGTCAGGAGGCAACTTTTACCTTCACAGACGGGACGCTGTAGTGCCTGGGACGAATTAAGATGGAGTAGGCTAGCCCAGCACCATCGAGCATTTAACTAATAGAGTAGTAATATGAGCCATCCAATTCCTTAACTGATCAGATCATATGCACTTATGGAACCAAATTCACGCTCGCACTGAATCAGTACCAAACCAACAAGTGATCTGTGTGTGTGTACGTCTCCCGATACTCGAAAACATTCAGAGTTTGGTATTATAACCCTCGATAAATGATAAATGCTCGATGCCCAGCACCTATACCATCCTCTTAGCTTAGTCGGCCTTGTCCACAGGAAAGACATGGTCAATACATGCGGAGCTGACTAAGCCACGGGTTTCCTCACGATATTTTCCTTCACCGTTTGAGAGTACTGGTATAGCACATATAAATTTTTCACACAGAAAAATCCATTGGTACACGACCAGATTTGAACCCACGTCCTTAGGATCGGAAGGCGGGGTCACTACCAGCTAGACCACCAGTGCTCTCAGAACTATAATGGACTCATTTTAAAATGCTTTTTAACTAGGTACTGCAGTGGTTACGTAGAAAACCGCATGCGGAAGCTAATAAAAACTTAATGATACGAGGTAGATTATGTTTGGCTATTGGCTATCGTAATGGTGAGTTGTCCAAATTCTTGGATTATCTTAAGATAAGACATAAGTCCTTTTTTACAAAGTTTATATTTAGATCAGTGTGTATTATCATCATCATCTTCCTGCCCTTATGCCACTCTATGTGAGGTCGGCACAGCATGATCCTTGGATCACGCTGTAAGAGTTTTGGCTAAAATGTTTTATGACCGGCCGCCTGCCTGACGTCAACCCTCCTTGGGAATAATAATAATTAGATCAGTGTGTATAAGTAAACTAATGTATTAAATAAAAAAAATATTTGTGGACATTTGACACAGCGCCATCTAGCTCCAAACTAAGCAAAGCTTGTACTATGAACACGAAATGGCTGATAGAATACTAAGGTATATACTTTTTTTTACTACGCCCGTATCCAAAAAGTGAATGATACGAGATAGATTATGTTTGGCTATTGGCTATCGAAATGGTGTGTTGTCCAAATTCTTGTATTATCTTTAAAGATAAGACACAAGTCCTTTTTTACGAAGTAATAATATTAAGATTAGTGTATATAAGTAAATTAATATATTATTTTTTTACACCCGTATTCCTCTTGGGGTGGGTTTTGGGGTGGACATTTAAGACACTCTTCATAATTTCCCTACCCTTCCCCTACTTTATGTGGAGTTGACACATGTAGGTATTCTTCTGTCATTTCCCTCTGTCAGAAGTCATCTCAACACTCAGTTCTTATCCGGGCACTAATTGAGCGTAGCCGCGGGCAGAAGCTAGTATTTTATAATGAAGATAGGGAATAGGTACCTAAGCACTTATCAACTGATTAGCAGCATAGTCCTTGTATTAAAACAGGTGATCATAAATACCTACTTTTCCACACCATTTTTACTAAACTACCTACGACATGAGAGATTTCAAAGTCAAAGTAAAGTCAAAGGTAGCACATCAGCATACGGCTTGCCTGATGCAAAGCGGAGGTATAGGTTTAGTTTAAACCTCAGACCATATAACAAATGACGCCGCGCCCCGAACAACAAAAGTGAAGCCACCTTTTTATCTATGTGTGTCGAAGGTTTTGAGGTTTTGTATTCCAAGCAACCTAAAACTCATAGTATAATAATAATTAAGAACGATGTTATTTGAAGTAAATGTGTAATTAAGTGAAAAGTGAGACTTTTTTATGTGATTTGCTGCTGTTTTTAAAAGTTTTTACTACACAGAAAGGCATAATTCTATTTTTTACGCCACTGAGGTTGTCAAAGATAATGATGATGACTAAGATAAAGATATAGGTAGGTAAGATAGACATGCGTGTGCCGCTATTACGACAGATATTGCATCAGTACGTTCGTTAATGCATTACTTTCTCCGTTGTGTAATCTATTACTGTAGTATAGTAGTTAAACTAGCAAAGATGCCTTAGTAATTTAGACGTAGGGACTGAGACGGTGTTGGTGAAATCCTACTAATTTATAAATGCGAAAATTTGTGAGGATGTGTGGATGTGAGGATGTGAGGATGTATGTTTGTGCCTCAATCACGCCGTAACGGCTGAACGTATTCGAATGAAACTTGAAATATGAATAGTATGTCAGCTGGAATAACATATAGACTACTTTTTGTCCGGATACAACGCGAGCGAAGCCGCGGGCGAAAGCTAGTACTGATATAAACAAATATCGCGTATCGATAGGCGATGTTATCGGAAGCCAAATACTTATATTCTCGAATGTATGGATTTTTTTACATTAATGAACCTATCGTGATAAGGCCCATCATCAAATCAAATAGGTAATACATACATACATACATAAAATCACGCCTGTCTCCCATAAGGGTAGGCAGAGATCACGGATCTCAATTTGCTACGATCCTGACATACTTCTTTCGCTTCATTCAACTAAAGACAAAACCGACTTCAATGAAAAATAAGTTAAAACACCTTGGTGTCATCCTATAGAAACTAACAAGTACATGATGTCAAGATTTCTGTGAGAATCGACACTCTTTCGAATAAAAAACAAAGTAATGTCATATTTCTATTTCATCTTACCGCTGCGTTCCCTAGGAGTTGAATTTTAGGAATTTCAGGAAAAATGAGACGAATATGAACTCTAAGTTTCATGCTTTGAGGACTGTTGATTGTCAGTCAATCAGTCAGTCTGTACCGTAAGTTTTATATAATTAGATGATACGCAACCTTGAAAGTCATTATTAAATCGAGTAAAAAAATAAGTAGGTATTTGTAAGTTGTAATTTCAAAATTTAATTTCACGACTTTTAAATGTTACTTGAAAAGTATAAATACCTTCGGCATAAAATTTATATGAGACCACCTAGGGACCATTCTCTATACACCAGTGAAAGAATCATCAAAATCGGTTAGGTATTGGCGAAGATATCGGTAAACATGCATTAAAAAAAAAACACCTAAGTACCTAAACATAGAACCTCCTCTTTTTTTGGAAATCGGTTAATAAAATAAAGTCATTCCGACATTATATTGCTTAAAATAGATATTTTAGACCGTAATATCGATATTCCACCGATATCGATAAACATCACCCACCCCTTATCACACAAACCTATTCAAATCTTGTTAAGAGGCCTGAGTGATACAATTCCAACGTCACATTGCAAGTCATTGACCTATATAAACTGCGCAAAACGTAGAAAATACGATAATTAATTCCAAAGCTTGGTAAACATCTCGTATCAATGCAGTTAATGGCCTCTCACAGCAATATTGTAGGTATGTTTAGAAATCCAATTTAAAAAGTGAAAACTTTACATTTATGCTTTCCAAGCAAGCCTTAGTAACGCCGCGACAGATACGCAAAATGTAATAACGTCATTCGAGTGTCAATGACGCGATGAGTGACATTCAATACATTTGCGCAGTAGCTCAGAAATCTGACCCTAGAATACTCAAACGCATATCAAAGTTAAGCACGTCTCAAGTGACGAGTTTTTGACAAATATTCATCAAAAACTGTCAAAAAAGCGTGACTTGAAACGTGCTTAACTCTGAGTCGCGTTTGAGTATTCGGGGGTAAACTCCTATTCCTTTTATAAGAGACATGATTGTAAAGGGATCATTTTTCAATAAATAGCCAAGCGTGGTTTCTTGCCTGTACTGTATCTTCCACGCTTGGTCGCGTTACGAACAGAAGTAAATGCAACGCAGATTTAGGACGTGTCCAAATGATCCCCGTGATTATTTATGGAATATTTTTTTTTGACTTTGACTTAGGATCAGAAAAAGTAATGTTATGGATACCTACATCATAGGGTGAGATCTATAGAGCGTACTTAAACTTTACTCAGACTTATCTAGCAAGTCGAGGTAGGTATTTACTCAATAATCATTGCTCTGAGTGCGAACTCAGCATGACGACGACTTACGAAAAACTGTACCTAAGCAAAACAAAACCACGCTCGTGGCGTAGCTTGCTTAGACGTTCTTGATTGATCGTTGAAGTTAAGCAACGTTGTGCGAGGGCACAATTTGGATGGGTGACCACAAGTGGCATTACGAGCAGCGCTTGGCGTTAGGCCGACCTAAAAACTCCGACACAAGAGCTGGCCACTAGCTCATACGAGCTTACAGCTAAAAGTGTCAAAGTACATTTAATTTACAATCACAATAACGAGACGAGTCGATCGTCAACTCGTACCACATGAACTCGGCCCGCGTGGGCCGAGTTATAGACGCATAAAATTTTATTATTTTCGATCACTAACTCGTACCACGTCCTAATCTCATTAAGATTTAGTACTGTTAGCGACAAATGTGGTTCACGGAATTTTCAAATAATAAAAGCATAGCATTCGTATAAATTTAATATACTAGCAGGCCGCCCCGGCTTCGCACGGGATTTAACAAAAATTTCAAAAATTATTTTTTTTAACAAATACACACTCACACACATACATCCTTCTTTTTGCATCGGGTTAAAAAAAAATATAAAAAAGTTTGGATATTATTATTTTAATGAATTTTTAACGTGAACATTGTTCACGAGAGATGGAAAGCATGAGGAGGATGTTGAAAGGAGAGTGATTGCAGGAAACAAAGTGAATGGGGCACTACACGCCTTTATGGAAAGCCGGAAAGTGTCTAAAAAGGCACGACTGGCTGTACATAGAGGAGTACTAGTGCCGACACTTATGTATGGTAGTGAAAGTTGGGTATGGCAGAAGAAACATCAAAGTAGAGTGAATGCAGTAGAAATGCGTGCGTTGCGAAGTATGTGTGGGGTAACTTTGAAAGATAGAATGCGAAATAGCGTGATAAGAGAGCGATGTGGAGTGAAAGAAGATGTAGTGATGAGGATTGAGAAAGGTATGTTAAGATGGTTCGGTCATGTAGAGAGGATGAATGAAAGAAGATTAACGAAACAGGTGTATGAGGCGAGTGTGAATGGTACCGTTGGAAGGGGAAGACCTCGGCGCACGTACCTGGACCAAATCAGCGACGTTTTGGAAAAGGGCCAGGTCAAGAGTACCCTAAACCGACGAGCATGCATGAGGAATGTAATGAGAGTGAAGGAAGCAAAAGAAGTATGTCAGGATCGTAGCAAATGGCGATCCGTGATCTCTGCCTACCCCTATGGGAAACAGGCGTGATTTTATGTATGTATGTATGTATGAATTTTTAATATATATTTTTATTTCTAATGTTTGTAAAAAGATCATATCTACTAAACAAAAGCCATTAAATTTATTAAGTCAGAGCTTCCCTGTAAACGGTATTTCATGTTCTTTTATCCTCGAGTTATTGGAGTTTTAGTAAAGATCCCTAATTTTTTTGAAAATATAGCCCATGTCACCCCGGAATAGTGTAGCTTAGTAAATTAGTAGTAGGTATGAAAAGTCCAAGTTTAAAAATCCAGTCATTATGCAAGTTCTAATCCAAATTTCACAGCTAAAGTCACAATTTCATATAGCCACCAGAGTTTAAAATCGATCAAAAGTCTATTTTTTGTTCGCCTAATTGCACAGCACGTTACTGTCTAGATCAGAGTGTTAAGCAAACTAACCCATTTCTAAAATTTGTGCATGTTTCTATGCATAACTCAGCACGTGAAAAGATATCTAAGTATTTTTATGGTTCTATAGTTTTCTAGAGCGACAAAGTAACTATCTAAAACAAAAAATGCTACCATGCTTTGACATTTTTTTTTACTTTGTGTCTATTGATGCGCTGGTCAAAATATTTGAAGCCGTTGGAAACATTTACCTTTTTATTTCACCGCCAAAACGCTATGATTTATTAGTTGGTTGAGCTTTCAAGTCATCATATATTTTATAATCGATCATACTTTTAGTGTTCATCCTTTTGTTCAGTTGTCGGGTTTGTTTGAAAATAAGTCAAAACTATACCCTGCTATTGCTTTTGGTAAAACCCTACTCAGTTTTAAACTGATAACAAAATCTATAAGCAGCGACGGCTCTGTAAAAAATTTGAACTGGGTTTTTATTTTGAATCATTACAAAGCACTTTTCGTGCTGACATTACTTCACTTAAACTAAGATAAAAACTCCATACAAAAAAAAAGTGGTACGAGTTAGTGATCGAAAATAATAAAATTTTGTGCGTCTATAACTCGGCCCACGCGGGCCGAGTTCATGTGGTACGAGTTGACGATCGACTCTAACGAGACACAATTTTATCTCATCCGTAGTGACTCATTGTACAATATGACTAAGTACCTACCTCTACCTACCTATGCCTACTGAAGCTAACCATGATCTTTGTACTACAATAAGTACACTGTTTATGTACAATCTGTCAATCTTACTTATATTATAAATGCGAAAGTTTGTGAGTTTGGATGTTTGTGCCTCAATCATGCCTAAACGGCTGAACGGATTTGAATGAAACTTGGAATATACATAGTACATGTGCTGGATTAACATATAGGCTATTTTTTATCCGGGTACCACGCGAGCGAAGCCGCGGGCGGCAGCTAGTAATGAATATTTATCTTCAATTCTTTTGTATTTTTTATTAAATTACGTACGCGTGTTTACCTCTGTACTACTAATCTTGTTAATAGTTTTTTTCGAACCAGTGTAGTGAAAGAATTTAAAGCAGAAATTTGCACCCCAAAGGCTCCTTCCTCACCTCAAAGGCTATTTATAAATGCGAAAGTTTGTGAGGATGTAATGTAAGGATGTGTGGATGTGACGACGTTTGTGCCTCAATCACGCCCAAACGGCTGAACGGATTTGAATGAAACTTGGAATATACATAATACGTGTGCTGGAATAACATATAGGCAACTTTTTATCTCGGTACCACGCGAGCGAAACCGCGGACGGCAGCTAGTATTTAATAAATTCACTACATTATAACAAAACATTTTTCTTTTTCTGATTTGACGGCCTCGGTAGCGTGGCGGGCGATTGCTCGGCAGAGACACAAGAAGCGCGGGTTCAATTCCCGCTGAGGAAGAAATATTTGCATGATCTGTACATATTTCTTCCGGGTCTGGGTGTTGTGGTACCATGGTACTCGTAGTTTCTGATAACAACGACACGGAATCCTAGTGTGGGGTCAGGACTATGTATGTGACTGTTGGGTGTTATTATTATTATTATTGATTACTATAAAATAAGAAGACAAAATATACTCACGTCATAGAACCATCCGAACTTGTCATAAGGTATATTGATCGGTATATTCGGGAACTGAAGCGCAATGTCTATAACCGGGTCATCGATCCCGTCGAACAGCCAATCAGAGACGTTAGCTCTCATGAACATGTCCGAATGGTATAGCCGAAGGAACATGTCTATAGGGATGTTCGTAATCGCGCTGGACCGCCGCCTTATGAAGGCTATTGTCTGGAAGGAAATAATGTGAATTCAGGGGCTGTAGAGGTCAGGGTCAAGGTCAAAGTAAGGTAAGATAGAAAGTAGAGGGCAAAGTAAAGAACAAAAGTTAGTAAAGAAAAAATATACGAAAGAATAAGACAAAGTGTAGATCAGGTAAATATCAAAGTCTAGGTTAACGTAAAGGTCAAAGTAAGGTAAGAGACAAAGTGTAGACCAGGTAAATGTCAAAGTATAGTTAATGTAAAAGTCAAAGTAGAGTAAGAGACAAAGTGATTGTCAAGGCCTCTTACACGGGTCAAAGTAGATAAAACTAACTCACCGCTATAACCGGGTTGATGGTGACGATCTCGTCCGTGAGACTCCCGTTCGACATCTCCGGCTCGAAGTGCCAGAACCTCTCGTTGTAGAACTGAACAGTGCTGTTGTCGTACCAAGTTAGATTTTTCTGTAAACAAGATATAACTATTAAACTCTTAAGTTTGACTGACTGACAATCAAAGCACAGCAGTTGCAGCCTGAAATTTTGGAGGGGGTCACTAACAATAGATAATGTCGAGTAAATCAGATTTTAATGCACAATACACAATTATATTGCAAAAATTGTTTTTTTATATTTTGTAAATTTATGGAAGATTTTGACGTGTATGGTTTTGGGGGGGTGTCACTGGTAGACCACTTTCTTGGCCCACTGTACATAAAGCCAGCTTACCTTAATATGTGTTTCCTTATACACATAAGGGCCGAGTTGCTCGACCATCAACTTGACATTCTTGCCAGCAAGTATGTCCTCCACATTCGTTATGTTGAACATAAAACACTCCAGGTACATAGGCAACGGGGTCTCCTTCCATAGATCATAAGACCTAGAGGTGGGTGTTAATGTTAACATCTGAAAATAAAAAGATGTTTTACTTCTCTGCTGGACTGGGAGTAAGGATAAACCATATAGAATGCATCCAGCTGCTTCTCTCCCCGGTCATGTGGTAAAAGTCGACTAAGGGATAGTACCCTCTCCAACATGATGAACCATCTATATGGGCGACGGGTTAATCACCTGTCAACATGGTTCACCATATACATAATAAGAGCAGTATGTTACAATGGACTCAATAGACTTTTGACGTTAGCTTTTCATTTTTGTGCCAGGGTTAGGGAACATGGAAGTGAGCAGAGACCCTTAGCTGTATCCTGCCAAAGTACAAGTTGAGGTATGGTAATCTTAAGATACTTACTCTGTGCAACTGTCCCATGAAGATGACAGGCCAGAATACCACCATAATGGCACCGAGGACCACTGCAAAGGATCCACAGCCCATGCAGATACCACTCTTCACTGTTGCAGACACCATCGTGATGGTTTTTGATTATCCTGATGATATACAACAGACTTAGGTAGGTACCAACAACTCAGGTAGGTATGACCAACTAAAAAATTCAAATCTTTGATTAGTTCTAAATTTTATGATTAGGTGCCTTTGAGGCATAGAACTCGAGAACAGTGGATTTTCTTGAATATAAATTTGTATATTTTTTATGCATTTTAATGAACAAGTAATAAAAATTGGTTCTGACTTTTGTACCCATCCGAAAATATGAATTAAGTATCTACCATAATATGTTGCCTACAATAAATATTCAAGGATGATTTTAACTATATTATTATGATGTTGTTATGAAACAGTTTTTTTTTTAGTTTTTAGCAATGCTTTTGTATAAAATAAATAGCATAACTCAGCTTTTTTAACATCAATATTTGTCGAGTTGATTTTACAACTCTATAATAAAAAAGGTCAAAAAGAGAGATAAGAATTCAGGCTGATAAACACAAAATTATACCAGTTTTTTTGCTCTTAAAACTTTGTTTGGGTAAATAATGTACAAGGACTACGCAAAAGGCTTACTGTATTGGTCTTATGATTCTAATGACCTAATTATTAGTCACTGCATGGGCATAATTCATATCTTACCGCTCGACTAGATCTTCGTCAAAAATTCAAAATCACTCTGATGTAAACAAAACGAAATTCTATTCACTGCACTTCAGACACTGGTTAATACACTTTCTTTTGTGAGTAAAAACGCAACACGCGCTATTTTATAGCTAGAATTGTGTTAGTTTTCATTTTTTTAAATAAAATAGAAAACTCGCGCAACACCACCGGCCTACATACTCGAGCACATAAACTAGAACTTTTCTTCATTTACTTACTTACTTAGCGTATACATACCTACTTGATATGCCGCAGGAAAAGGGATGCCAGCTCAATAAAACATTTTACATTAAAAACAAGAAATAAAACCACCAATGTACTTGGCGTATAGTGACAGTGAAACTGTGTTAAGAGTATTAAGAAAATAATGTGAATTTTACCTATCGCTTTACATTTTATTAAACTTATATTTATGTATACCTACTTATACCTACTTCTCTACTGGACTGGAAGTAAAGAAAAAGCATAAAACGCGTCCAGCTTCTTCTCTCCCCGAGCATGTCGTAAAAGTCGGCTAAGGGATAGTATCCTCTCCAACATGGTGGACCACCTAGATGGGCGATGGGCTGATTACCTGTCACCATAGTTCACCATTATCCATCTTAGGACTGAATCAGAAGTGGCCGCAAGTTTTCTTCTGTTTGCTTGTGGCTCTGCCCACCCCATTAGGGATAAAGGCGTGATAATATGTAGGTATGTATGTATATATGATCCTGACATACTTCTTTCGCTTCATACATACCTCTAAATATAAAATCACACCTGTTTCCCATAGTTGTAGGCAGAGATCACGGATCGCCATATGCTATGATCCTGACATAGGTAGGGTACCTACTTCTTTTGCTTCATTCCCTCTTATTACATTCCTCTTAAGCATGCTTGCCTGTTTAGGATATTCTTGACCTGGCCTTTTCCAAAACGTCGCTGATTTGGTCCAACTACCTACATAACGTATGTTTTTAGGTATGTTCAATAACTTTTAGATTAATCTCATCAAACCGTTACTTTATTTAAAACAATTCTTTTTTAGTTTTTTTAATGTAGGCATATTACTACGACTTAGGTTCCACGCTTGGTCGCTTTGTGAACCAACGTAGATCATTTACAGATGATTTCAGATAGCCTAAAAATCCTATGAAATAATTTTTATTAATCTTATACTTGAACCTAGTCAAGTCACTAGTTCTGTTAGATCAGTGTAGCGAAAGGATTTAAAGTACGTTTCTCTTTTCGTGCACTTGGCACATGCTTTCAACTTTAATATTTTTACCTGTTTGCTGGTAAAAATTTTCAGTTGGTAAACTTCTTGACACATTAAAATGACATCTCGTGACGCTGACATATTTTTTTGTTCTTGGCCTGGTTTTTGAACCCTTTGGCCCTTTCTTATTTGAAGAGACGCTGACATTTAGCATTGGGCTGCCATAAAATACACATCAATATTTCTACCCTTTTCTACCAATATTTTCTAAAAGATAATACAGTTCTGTTTTACCTTGATAAAAATTATTGTATTGTAAAAGTAGAGATATTATGGTAGAAACTTATTAGTGTCGTGGCGTGTCATAAGCATATCGATTTTATACTTAGAATGTGGTTAGAACGTTAGAAACACAGTGGCGTGTGTTGTGACTAAAGTGTCAAACAAAATGTATGAAACTGACTGCATGCTGTGGCGCGTCACGACCGATGTTTAGCTACCTTTACCTACCTACAAAATAACTGGAAAGAACTCATCGAATGGCAATGGCATAGAAGGTAGCATCATTTACATGCTAGTCTTATCTATAGCACATACATACATAATCATCACGCCCATATCCCAATGCAATGGGTTGGGCAGAGCCTCAAGATATCGCAGCCACTTCCGATTTACTTCTAGGATGGATAATAAAACTTTTCTATAGCAGAGGAGTGTACTAAAATCAAGACTGCAGATTTTTAATAAAAGACCAACTTCGCCTACATAACTTTATTGAATAAATTACAAAAAATGCTATGTGTTCAGAAAATTCCATTTAAGCAGAAAACCCACATAAACATAATAATATTATTTCAACATTCTATAATAGTAATCCTAAAACTGATATTGTTTACCACGCTGAAATCCGTTCACATTTCATAATTGTTATAGAAGCATTTGGAATGGTCCACAGAAGCCTACAGTCGATTGACAAACATGGAAACAACTCACAATACAAAAGCATTTGAATTATCTAAGGTTTAAATATTTGGTAGGCTAACATTTTCTGCTGTTACATGCTTCAATTGAGGAAATCATGAAAATCATACCAAGCTTGCTCGTAAAAACCTACCAATAAGTACTCACTAAAATTACTTAAAGCTAAAACTCCATAAAATGCATGACAGATGCGTCCTCAAGAACAAACGTTTGCGACGCATTCGCAATTTAATACTACAAATAAAATTACGAAAAACGCGTAAATTACCAAATTGATGGAGACGCACTTGAGATATGATTGACCAATGTTGCTAGTGGTAACGAAACCTATCATTTTGGTAGTTTTTGCGAGCATGCTCTGTTGGTCATGCGACGAGGTTTAGTTAATCGCGATGAGGCCGGACTCCAGTAGCTTCTGGATCTTGGCTGCTATCTCCGGGTTTCTGAGATGGTCCTGGAGCGCGTGGGGATCCTGCTGCATCTGTTCCAGGATGCAGCGCATGGCGGGGTCACGCAGGATTGCCTGGACTTCCGGGTCGGCCATGGCGCGCTTGCGGACCTGCCACATGGTTTACTTATTTAATCGGGTATAAAGAAATAAAGGAATCTGAATCAAAGACAAAGAGAAGAGTGATAATTGAAGAAACATGTTCCCAACAAAACTAAGGCCTTTTACCATCTATAGTTAGATGATTTATACACAGCGTCAGGAGGCAACTGTTTACCTTCACAGACGGGATGTTGTAGTGTCTGGGACGAATTAAGATGGAGTAGACTTGCCCAGCACCTATTCCATCCTCTCAGCTCAGTCGGCCTTATCCACAGGGAAGACATGGCCAATATGTGCGGAGCTGACTAAGCCTCGGGTTTCCTCACAATGTTTTCCTTCACTGTTTGAGAGTACTGGTATAGCGCACATAGATTTTTCGCACAGAAAAATCCATCGGTACACAACCATTGAACCCACGACCTTAGGATCGGAAGGCGGGGTCACTACCAACTAGACCACCACAAAAACATGTGAAAAGGGGGCTAAAGTCCGGTGCAAACAATGACCTATAGAGTTGAGATCTGAACTGAGTTCTAGAATTTGATATT
Source organism: Scotopteryx bipunctaria (assembly GCA_949320045.1). Lineage (NCBI taxonomy): Eukaryota > Metazoa > Arthropoda > Insecta > Lepidoptera > Geometridae > Scotopteryx > Scotopteryx bipunctaria. Next base: position 780,710 of record OX439450.1, on the reverse strand, counting down.
TTTTCTGTCTGCGCTGTGTATGTGTGTCAAATAGATGGTTACCTCCTCAGGGTTAGAGTTGAGTTGAGTGGAGCAGGCTCGGTATCCCTCCAGTGCCTCTGCGTTGTTGGGGTCCAGTTCCAACGCCTTCTGATAAGCGGTCTGCGCCTTCGCCTGCTGCTGCATGCCCTGGAAACAGAATTCATGAATTTTAGACCAGTTAGTTCTTTGACTACTCTCAACTACACAACTTTGGACTGGAAGTAAAGAAAAAGCATAGAATGCGTCCAGCTGCTTCTCTCCCCAAGCATGTCGTAAAAGTCGACTAAGAGAACTCTTAATTATTGTACCATGAATTTTAGGTTACATGGAACACAAAACCTCAAAAAAGACAAAACACACACATAGATAAAAAGGTGGCTTCACTTTTGTTGTACGCGGCGCGCCGTCTTATTTTTTTATTTGGTCTGAGCCCTTGATTGAGTCATTCTGTTCTAGCTCTCCTGCAAGGAGGGTGGTCTTGGGCTTTGAGCCTGGGTCCATTTTAGGAATGAACAAAACGTAGCAGAGAATTTGTAGTATAATGGTCTGTCACAGGTTTCTCTTGCGGCGGGAGATCGGCCCATAACTCCTGATTCATACGACAACAAGGTACTATTCACCTGAAGGATCTTGCCCTTCCGGATCCATCCCTTGATGAACTTGGGGTCCAGCTTGAGGCACTGGTCGCAGTCCTTGAGGCCGAGGTCGAAGGCGGCCAGCTTGGTGTAGCACGCAGCCCGGTTCGAATAAAGTTTGGGGTCGTCAGGGTTGCGCTTGATCGCCTCTGTGTAGTGCCTGACGGCTGTGCTGTAGTCACCTGGGAAACAATAATAATAACTAACACCCAACAGTCACATACATAGTCCTGACCCCACACTAGGATTCCCTGTGTCGTGGGTATCAGAAACTACGAGTACCATGGTACCACAACACCCAGACTCGGAAGAAATATTTACAGATAACGCAAACATTTCTTCCGCAGCGGGAATCGAACCCGCGCCTCTTGCGCCTCTGCCGAGCAATCGTCCGCCACGCCACCGAGGCCGTCAAAGGTAAAGTTACGAGAAAGGTTCCGAATCTTAGGTCAAGTCCAGCGTGAAGATGGAACCTGGCGGATGAGGAAAAACCGGGAGATCGCTGAACATCATTGGAACGAGACTAATTCACATAGACTGCGCTGACTCAGCCGCGTGCTATGAATGGGGGAGGATTGTGCGGCCAAACGTGTTTTTCTAGGAGCGCCGATCGGCCGTCGACCAGTCCGCCGGCTAATCATGGCTAATAATGTGGCTAATAGTAGCATGAGCGCTAATGAAGCGCTCGTGGCATATATTGCTTAGACATTCTTGATTTATCGTTGAAGTTGTACGCGGTCACAATCGGGATGGGTGACCGCAAGTGGCATTACGAGCTGAGCGCTTCCGAGCTTCGGAGGGCACGTTAAATTGTCGGTCCCGGCTTTTAAGTCGTTAAGCCATGACGGGGCCTTTAGGCGGCCTAAAAACTCCAAACTCCATCACAAGAGTTGGCCACCAGCTCATACGAACTTACTTATAGTAGCATCTGTCAGTCTACTCGACAACTTCGTTTGAGCCTGATAAAACCCAATAGTGTAGCTGAAAGGTTAGAAGAAAATTACCGTTCTTGAAGTAATCATTGCCCAATTCCTTCTCCTGTTCAGCCTTCACAGGATCTATGTATGCCTTCTTCTCTTCCTCGGCCACTTTCTTCTCCATCTGGCTGAGCAGAGTCTTGATCTCAGGAGTGCGGTGCTCAGACATGGACTTCTCGAAGTACGTCTTCGCTAGCTTCCATTGCTCCATCTTTTTGTACGCATTACCTGTGGAAGTCAACTTTTGTTATCAAAGCACCTTTCTAAAATGGGTTCGAATTTGGTCGTGCATAATTTTTTGTATGTGAAATAAATATGTGTGCTATATCAGCACAAAGGGAAACATTGCGAGGGAACCCGCACCTCGCAAACTTTTTACTTTTTTTAGAAGCAAACTTAAACTGGTTTAATAAATACGTCAAACTAATTGCGCAAATACTCCGAATTTGCACAATAAGTTTGACGTATTTTTTTGCAAAATGTCGCGGTAGGAACAAAATAACATTTTAGAAGCTTCAGAAACCCCTGTTTCGGTGGACCGTAATTAATTAACTTCCTCTTGGCATAATGATTTCGAAATATCGCAATGAAAACTTAACTATAAGAAACCACAAAATTTCCGTTCCTTTGTATGTTAAAACAGGGTAAAAGTTTGTTGTTTGCCATTAAAAGATCAACCGAAGAAGGCTTCGCTCAAAGGGTTTTTTAATTGCGAAACGTTTGCGTTGGTAATACGTTCAACAAACATCAACAAACAAGGGATTTCTAGAAATAGCTTATGGATAGACTTTTGTCAACTAGCTTCCTGCTGCGGCTTCGCTCGTGGTACCAGGATAAAAAGTAACCTATACGTTATTCCAGGACATTTACTACGTGTATTCAAAGTTTCATTCGAATTCTTTCAGCCGATACAGCGTAATTGAGGTACAAACATATCGTATCATTAACAAACTTTCGCATCTATAACAGTAGGATGGTAACATCTTACAATCCTACTAATATTATAAATGCGAATGTTTGTGAGGATGTGACGATGTTTGTGCGTTCCTCAATCACGCCGTAACGGCTAAACGGATTTGAATGAAACTTGGAATATACATAGTATGTGTACTGGAATAACATATAGGGCACGTTTTGACCTGATACTTCGCGAGCGAAGCCGCGGGCGAAAGCTAATGTTTTTATATATAGTGAAGAAAAACCAAACATCAATCCTCACATCCTCGCAAACTTTCACATTTATAATATTAGTAGGAAATGTAATAGAACTGATTCTAATATTAATCAGTCTAATATTTTTTATAAACAAACTGATCTAAAACCAGAGAAATTAACTACAATAAGGTTTGTTTAGGAGAGAACACTTAAATAGAACAGACTTTTAAAAGGTCACATGTCTTCGAACTTACAAAGTACATTGACTTATCCCTTGTCCTAACTGAACGACAATGTGCTACGCAACGCAACGCTATGCTAAACTATATCATGTATTTAGGTAAATAGGTAGGTACCTAAAAGAATAGCATAGGTCCTAAGTACCAGTAAGTAAGTTCGTATGAGCTAGTGGCCAACTCTTGTCAAGGCCGCCTAAAGGCCTTCGTCATGGCTTAACGACTTAAAAGCTGGGACCGACAACGTGCCCTCCGAAGCACAGAAGCACTCAGCTTGTAATGCCACTAAGTACCAGTACCTAGGACCTACACATTTTAAAACCTTTGCAGTCTCATTGTATTTTGTAACCTTGTTTATCATTTTCAATCTTTATCTTTTTACCTTTTTTTTGTAACAAAGTTCTGCATTATACACCAATTAGATAGGTACATATTTTTTTTTTATATTTGAATGATGAAATGAAGACCATGTGAATGTTTAAAGTTTGCAAGTTTGTAGGTATGTCAGTACATAGTATAAAACAAAGTCGCTTCCCGCTCTCTGTCCCTATGCATGCTTAGAACTTTAAAACTACGCAACTGATTTTGATGCGGTTTTTTTAATGGATAGAGTGATTCAAGAGGAAGATTTATATGTATAATACATGCATAATATAGTAGAGAAACGCTGACAATTTTAGAGGTTTCTAATGTGATGTCGTTAATAAATACATTTTTTGGGCTTATATTGCAAACGCAGCCTGAACCCTACTAGATAGATCAAAATAATGTACTACAGTCTTGTACAACTTAAAAAGGTCTACAAAAAAGTCCGCGATGGTATAATGTTTATCCCCGTGCGAAACCGGGGCGGGTCGCTAGTATGTTATAAAATATACAACACCCAAAAGTCACACACCAAGTTTCTATGTGTCATAGATAACAGAAGCAATGAGCCCCATAATACCACAACACAGGTTTAGAACAAATAAATGAGGATGATCATTGGCATAAGTTCTTAACTAAATATACCCCTGGTATCAAATGTGCTGCAAACATCAAATAAATAACACCCAATAGTCACATACATAGTTCTGACCCCACACTAGGATTCCCTGTGTTGTGGGTATCAGAAACTACAAGTACCATGGTACCACAACACCCAGACCTGGAAGAAATATTTGTAGAACATGCAAACATTTCTTCCACAATGGGAATCGAACCCGGGCCTCTTGCGTCTCTGTCGAGCAGTCGCCCACCACGCCACCGAGGCCGTCAAAAATGTGCAGCTAAAATGATCTATCAGGCAATAAGCGGCAAGTTGATGTACGAGTACACAATAGAAAATACAAAGGAACTTACTGGTTAATTAACGCAAAGTTCCTTAAAAATAGAAAGTCTAACATGCTGCTTGGAAGGTGCTAGACTGGCTTTCACCCAAAAGTGGATTGCAAAAACATGACAATGATTTTGGCAAGAGAGTATCAAGAGGGAGGAAATCCAAAATGTCTGTAGAGTCCTATGAAAATTAAAATAAGTATAAAATGTGACTCACCAATCCTAGTGAAAGCTTTTGCTATTAATTTGAAGTCAGCTCTATTTTCTCTGCCAATTTCGATGCCCTTCTCACATTCCTTAATGCACTTCTCATACTCCTTCTGCTCAAAGTACACTGCAGCCATATTTGTGTAGAATGTTATATCTGTGGGATCATGTTCGATGGCTTTCTGATAGTGCTGAACAGCGTTATCAAACTCCTTATTTTTGTATGCATTGTTGCCTAATTCCTTCTCTTGCAATGCCTGTTTTCTATTCTCTGGTAAATCTTCCTGCATCGGTTTCGGTGGTTCTTCTTTCTGGGGGGGTGGGGGTGATGACTTTGGTGGTGTAATATCTACAAGATCCATATCCATATTCTGGGGCATTCCGAGGATTATTCTGAGTGTGGTAAAGAATCTCTTGTCTTCTATCTTGCATGTTAATCTTTGGAGGTCATAGGGATTCACAGCCAGTTTCTGTGGACAATGAGTACAGATTTAAACAGGGATTATGAGTTCTTAGGAACTCTAAAGTAAGATGATTGGAAGAGACCTTTGAAAATAAATTACATAGATCACAAATCTACCACTTGTAACTTTACTAGATAAAAAGTAGCCCATGTGCTATTCCCAGTTTATAATATACATAGTAATGTGTGCTGGAATAACATATAGGCTACTTTTTGTCCGGATACGACGCGAGCGAAGCCGCGGGCGAAAGATAGTACTTAAATAAGATGTTAGTAGGTAAAAACTATTTGACAATAATATATAGGAGTTTATTTTGATTAGTCATTACATTAATCATAGAACAATGGTTCATGTTAATGTATGTTATGCCGTTGATGCACAGACATTCTATCTTCACATCCTCAAGCTGAAGGGCAGGTAAGGTACCTATTAAAAAGCCAAAACAGCATGCAGTAGTAAAAATTCTACCATACCTTTTCTTTAAAAGATGTATCTGAGCACTCACCTCAACCATTTCGACATATTCAGGATCCTTAAGCCACTCTCTTGTTTCAGGGTCTGCCCTAAGTTTAGCAAAGACTTCTTGGATTGCTAATGCAGATTCTTGTAACTGTTTCTTCACTTCACTCAATCCCGCGGCTAATTGAGCATTGCCAGGGTCCTTTGATAGACCTTCTTCATAGGCCCTCTCTGCATCTTCGTATCTTCCGAGGTACGCCAGTGCACTGCCTTTTCTTGAGTATCCCTTCGACCAGTCAGGATTGAGAGCGATAGTCTGCTCGGCATCCTCTAGAGCCGCGACGTAGTTCCCGGCCTTAGCGTGAGCAGCCGAGCGGTTGCTGAACAGAACGTGGTTATTTGGGTCCAATTCAATCGCCAGTGAGTAAAATCTGATAGCCTCATTGTAGTTTTGTGACGACAGGGCAGCATTACCCTGCTCCTTCAATAAATGCACCTAAAAACCACAAGTTCATCTGATAAGCATGTCGCGAAAACAGATTGTCTCACTGTACAACCAGCGTCGGAATAACCTCCTACCTGTTCCATTATTTTGAAGAAAACACTCTTAATAAATGAATTTCTAAACTTAATTTTATATAAAGCACTTGTAGTAGCTGTTTGTAGCTTTTAGGCACTTCTCTTCATAAAATAAAATAAGACAACGGCGAAATGTAACACATGAATGACACTCCAAATTCGCTAAATTCGCTTCGAGAAAATTCCGCTCCGTTTGCCGGACGGACTTGACACAGACTGTTCCAGATTAAACTAGAGAGAATTTAGTCAATCAATAACTTAAAAATTTAATGACTTTTAGCGTACATTTTTATTGTCTCACTCACACTCATTAGATCTCTATCTTCGCTCTTTTTTTGGTACATTCTTGTTCAGGTAAAGATAGGTGATTGTTTGTGGTTTTTGTTATATTTATGATTTCCACTTTTTAGGGGGCTAATGGTATCAAAGAGCAAAGACCTTACAGCCTAGTCTTTTGTTATTTTAATTTACAATTTTTGTTAATTTATTTTAAAAGTCTTCCGTTCATGCGTCATTTTTTTTCACCATTCGCGTCGAATGCTACATACAAAAACCTTCCAAGGTACAACCTACAAAATACAAACTACAAAATGGTAGAGCCTGGTGGATTTTAAACCCACATCGGCTGGTAACCCAACCAAACAAGTTTGTCTATGGTTTATTTTTTAATCTGTGCATTGCATTGCAAAACCAAAATGCCTCTTGGTTTTGTAGTTTTTTGAGTAGTGTTATTTTTATGCGTTTTCTCGGCTTCGATAATCTGATTCCAGCATCTATAAATGCTTACACGTTGAGAAAGCCCAGAAATAAGTAGAAGTGAAAACACTATCCTTTCATGGCGTCATAAAATCGTAAATCATTGTTAGAACGGACGCTTGTCACGCTAATCAGTAATCACCGTTTTGTGCTGTTCAGTGGATTGAATCATAGACGTTGTGGGAATACCAAGTGGTTACGAGTTGATCGATGGCTGATTGATCGCTTCTGTGGAGCAATTATCGCGGGAGGCACTATCCCAGACCAGTGACTCATTTGCGGAGTGTAGTGGTAACCATGGACACGGATGATGGGGAATCTTCCAGCAGCGGGCCTATGTCGAGCCTCAACAGCCTATTCTCATTCACGAGCCCCGCAGTCAAGAAGCTCCTCGGCTGGAAACAGGTATTTCACCAATAGATTTGAGCTCTGTTTATGTTTCTTTCTTTATTTATTTATTTATTACTAGCTGCCGCTCGTGGCTTCGCTCGCATGGTATCCGGATAAAAAATAGCCTATATGTTAATCCAGTACATGTTCTATGTACATTCCAAGTTTCATTCAAATCCGTTTAGGCGTGATTGAGGCACAAACATCCAAACATCCAAACTCACAAACTTTCGCATTTATAATATAAGTTAGATTAGGCAACGCCAACAGAACACATAATAAACACTGTTATGGATGTTTCACAAAAAAATAGTACTATAGAATGCGCACCAATTATAGGCATGCATAATATTTGCAACAAATTGGCAGACAACAGTTAAATATATACCTATATATAAGTATTATATAATAAAACAAAAAACAATTCATTATGTTTATTCATTAGCTGCTTGAATTGTAGAATTTTTGCACTAATTAGTGATCTAGTATTCTAGTCAGGTGATTACGGCATTGGAGCTTGTATTATGTGCAGTTAATAAGACATTAAATACATTTATGTAATGTTACAATGAAATTAATCAATGTGTAAATTCTGCTAGGTAGAAAATCTTCACCAGTGTTATATTTTCTTGAAAAAGGTATCACACACTAACCTGATAACCCTAGCCTTGGTTTAGCTTGATGGCATGAACCAAGAAAATGAAAATGGCTTAAGAGTGTACACTGCTGCCTTTATTTTGCACAAAGGGTATGTCCTTCCCAAGAGTGCAATTTATCTTTTTATTTAAATATTATCGAAATCTGTTCAGGGGTTTAGTCATGAAAAGGTAACAGACAGACAGATTTAATTTAACATTTATAATATTAGTATGGATAAAAGTAAGCTCATGTGAGCTAGTGGCCAGCTCTTGTGACAGTGTTTTTAGGCCACCTAAAGGCCTCTGTTATGGCTTAACAACTTAAAAGCAGGGACCGACAATTTAACTTGCCCTCCGAAGCACGGAAGCGCTTTAGTATGGATAGATTCATTAGAATGTCTAAGAATCACTTTGAAACACCTCAAAAACCAATCATGCAGAACCAGGAAGCAGCTTTGAATGGACAGTGATGCTTGATTCTAGAATTTGCTAAACTGTCCCGGCTTTTAAGCCATGACTGATGAGGCCTTTAGGCGGCCTAAAAACTCCATCACAAGAGTTGGCCACTAGCTCATACGAACTTACTTATCTTTAAAAATGTTCTATTAATAGTTATGTTTTCTTCAGATTCATCATTCATATTATTTCACTAAACAAAAAATCAGAATTGGCTCCACACAAATCCCACTGTATGGATTGTATGAATCTGTGTGATAAAGTTGTTTATTTCAGATATTATTGCCACCAGTATTCTTGGAACAGTTGCGGTAACTTTGAGTGATTATTGATCTCGGATGAGTCATGAGCTCATAGCTATCCACTTGCATTTGATTTCCTAGAAACAATGAGTCACAATATTTATTTTAATGACTTAAAGCCAATTTCACCATTCAATCAAACTGAATGGTGTTTAGCTCAGCTGTAAACTGTATTGAATTAATTGCATTAGAGATGTGATGCTGGAGACAAATGTTGAGAATACCTTGGACTGCTAAATGGACCAAAGCATTGATCCTGTCTCGACTCAAAGCTAAACCCCGATGTCCACCATACGCATACTTTTATTTTTCGGCCATATCGCGCGTATAGGCGTAAGTTCGTATGAGCTAGTGGCCAGCTCTTGTGGCGGAGTTTTTAAGCCGCCTAAAGGCCTCCGTCATGGCATAACGACTTAAAAGCCGAGACCGATAATTTAACGTGCCCTCCGAAGCACGGAAGCGCTCAGCTCGTAATGCCACTAATGCCAATGGTGACCGCGCACAACGTTGTTTAACTTCAACAATCAGTCAAGAACGTTTAAGCAAGCTATGTCACGAGCGCTTCGTTGGTGTTATTTATTTATTGCCGCTTCGACGACTATGAACACAGAGAAAGTATTCAAGAGCTATCAAATTGTATAGACATTTCTAGTAGTACTCTTGAATGCAGTTTAGAAGCTAAAAGTCATTCAGATTGAGCTTATTGAAACAATACTCAGAGAGCTGCATAGTTCTTAGAGTTAGGCATAGCTTAGACTATAATTTTTCTACAGTCTTCATATGTAATTATAATCATTTATTCATAAAAGTTTCGGGTTACATAAATTGGTCTTAAATATTAAATTGCTCTTCTAATTGATGATGGCGGAACGAGATCTGAATTGACCTCCCGCTTTGGGGTGTATTGTTTTGTCACCCCAGCCACTGGTGTGCCCCCTGTTCCCAAGCACCTGCACTAGATGACCTCAACACAGCTTCCAATAGCGTAATTGATGCAGTCAGCTTTTACTCCAGAAATATTTAATTTAGAATTGATGCATTGACACAAAAACAAGACCCCAACACGGGACATAAGTACATATAATATTCTTCATTTAAACCTCTGGACCATGGATCTCAGGACAATTCTTCTCTAGTGGACATGAGGCTTAATATTCCTCTTCTGTTATTTCCAGGGTGACGAAGAAGAGAAGTGGGCGGAGAAGGCTGTGGACAGTCTGGTGAAGAAGTTGAAGAAGAGGAAAGGTGCCATTGAGGAGTTGGAGAGGGCACTCTCATGCCCTGGCACTCCCTCGAAATGTGTTACGATACCGCGCTCACTTGATGGAAGATTGCAGGTATGTTTAGACACCCCCTCCCTCCCCTAAACGCTTTACGTAATTAATGGACGCCCCCCCACTTCTAGATACTTTTACATTTATACAAATTGTAGTAGGTATCTTGTTAATTTCCGTGCTTCTTTGATCATACTAAGTAAGGTCAGTGCATGGTGCATATTTTAGGGTTTAAATGCTATTGTATTCTACCTTAGCTGATCTCATTCCAGGTGTCTCACCGCAAAGGCCTGCCCCACGTGATCTACTGCCGCGTGTGGCGATGGCCGGACCTCCAGAGCCACCACGAGCTGAAACCCCTCGAGATCTGCCAATACCCCTTCAGCGCGAAGCAGAAGGAAGTCTGCATAAACCCCTACCACTACAAGAGAGTCGAAAGCCCAGTCCTGCCCCCCGTTCTAGTCCCGAGGCATTCCGAATTCGCACCGGGACATTCCCTCCTCCCGTTCCAAAGGCAAGCCGAGCCGTCTATGCCTCATAATGTCTCCTACTCCGGTTCGGGATTCCCTCCATCGGCTACATCCGAGCTCCCTGACACCCCTCCTCCCGCGTACTCCCCCCCATCAGACGACTCGGAGCCCCCCGGCGAAGTCGCACCAGTCTCGTACCAAGAACCGCTTTACTGGGCGTCCGTAGCGTACTACGAGTTGAACTGTCGAGTCGGCGAGGTGTTCCATTGCAACTCTCATTCCGTGGTCGTCGACGGGTTCACTGACCCTTCGAATAACAGCGATCGGTTCTGTCTCGGGCAACTCAGCAACGTGAACCGGAACTCGACGATAGAGAACACCAGGCGTCACATAGGGAAGGGAGTGCACCTGTATTACGTCGGCGGGGAGGTGTACGCTGAATGTTTGTCCGACGCGGCGATTTTCGTGCAGAGTCGCAACTGTAATCACCACCACGGATTCCACCCTTCCACCGTCTGCAAGATTCCTCCGGGCTGTTCGCTGAAGATCTTCAACAATAGGGAGTTCGCTCAGCTGCTCTCGCAAAGCGTGAACCACGGCTTCGAAGCTGTGTACGAGTTGACGAAGATGTGCACGATCCGGATGTCGTTTGTGAAGGGGTGGGGGGCGGAGTACCACCGGCAGGACGTGACGTCAACGCCGTGCTGGATCGAGATCCACCTGCACGGCCCTCTGCAGTGGCTGGACAAAGTTCTGACTCAGATGGGTTCGCCGCACAACGCTATATCTTCCGTCTCTTAGCGAGGAAACCACAACTGACGCGCCCCACCGTTTTGGAAATCAATAGCGATTAATCTATTATTATGTGCATTTTATACCCGTGACTTGTTTCGAGTTATCCATTCTTGCTTGTTGGAAAACGTAATCAGCAAAAGTTTAACTGAATTATACTTCATTGTAAAATTGTATGCTCCCAATCGAACAGGGGGAGCTTGCTCTGATTGAAATGGCATCCCAAAATCTGAATATTTTTCTATCTTTTTCTTTAAAATTGGCATTGATTTTGAAATGATGCAGCTCAATTTGAAGTGTCCAATGATTATAACGTTAGACGTCTGTTATAAGTATAATTGTAGTTATTATAAAGACATAAAATAAGATATAATATACTCGTGAATGTGTTGACAAGGTAAAGGATATTATTTTGATGTAAATAGCGTTTTTCGGCTGGTAAAGTATGTTTCTATTTCGAGCACAAAATTTAAATCATGTATTGATATTATTTAGTGATAGGTTTTATAAATATTATGCATTAATTTGCAGGCCTAATGCAAATTATTATTACGTTTAAAAACGTATTTTTATGGCTTTTGTCATATATTTTTTTTGTAAATCTGTAGTATGTTGGAATAAAATTGGATAAATCGTGATTCATTAAAATTAAATTGTCATTGGTAAGCGGTATGTGATTGTAAAAATATGAATTAGTCTTTATTGTTTGTTACTTAGGAAACTACGCCACAAAATGATAAAAGTAATGAAACACAATACATACTCTAGTAATATATTCTGTGTAAAAATCCTCGAAAAACTTTGGCCAAATTACAAATCCAACAAAACTGCATTGAATATTGAAGGTTGCGTAAATATACGTAGAATACGCGTGAAAAATACAAATGTTTTTTCGGAAAATATAGTGTTAAAAAGTGCCATCTTGACGAGAAGTTAGTATAAAATGTATTTTAAAAAGTGACCATTGATTGAAATCGTTAATAAGTGTGAGAGAATACGAATAGCATCAAAAACCAAACGAAGTTACTATAAAATTATGATTTGATCTCAATAATATTTAGTTCCTCGAGTGTTTCTGGCTAGTTGCAAAAGGCTTCGGTTACACTGAAATTCATAAATGCGAAAGTTTCTCAGGAAGTTATAAGAACATTATAAGAAGTTATAAGAAATACAAAGAACATTTAAAAATATACAGTAGTACCGCAAGTATTCTGCTTAAATTTTTTAATTTTCCTGCTTTTCATTCGGATGCATGAGGCGCATTGAGGCGCACTTCTTAATCCTTCGACTAGTGGTATCCGGGTGTCACGCGAGCGAAGCCGCGGGCATAAGCTAACATGTACCCAAATTACATCAAAGAACTAGGAAAAAGTCTGATTGGTATTTACATTACATTATTCATTTAAACCTCAAACAGTACACGAATTTGTGACCGAGCCTTTAGCCAGTTCATCAGTAATACAAATTGTAGACGATGGATAACCATAAGGTTATATAAAACTATGAATGTGTATAGCGTAAGAGCTGTTTAATCGCTTTTAATCTGATGGTGAACTTGGACCTCGCTATTCTTACCGATAAGGTATGATGAAATGGGTGTGTGGTATCATGGTACTCGTAGTTTCTGATACCCACGACACGGAATCCTAGCGTGAGGTCAGAATTATGTATGTGACTGTTAGGTGTTATAAAATGTATTCTGATTGACGCAAATTATAGCTAAAATGTTCACAAAAGTCGTAACTATCTAATATCATTTTCATATATACATAAAATTAACGCCTGTTTCCCATAAGAGTAGGCAGAGACCGCGGATCTCCATTTGCGGTCCTGACATACTACCCTCGCTTCATCATTTCAGTCAATAAATAATAAATAAAACAAGTATTTATTTAAAAGAACAAAAAATCCGACTGCGTAGGATTGAGGTAGCATAGTATATTTAACATATTCGATTTTAAGACAAAATGATGATGGTAATGAATTTTTACTATTTTAGTCTACGTTTTTATTTTTGTACCATTTTAAATTAATTGGAAATGGCTCCCTATAGCTGTCATATTGGATTTTTTACACTTCAGTGTCAATAGGCTGTACCTATGACACTCGTTATCCATACGAAACCAACAACCTCATTTGAAAAAATCCGTCCGGCCGTTTTGGTAGTCAAAATAATAAATTGAAAATGGGTACTACTTACAGTCGCCATCTTGGATTTTTGACACTTCATATATATAGCCTATGACAATCTTGTCTTCCAGACGAATCCAACAACACCTCTTGTCAGAATCCGTCTAGCCGTTTGGACTACAGCTTCAGTCAAAGGAACCTACAAACATACATACCCAAATACATTACCTTCGCAGTCGGGTAAAAATAGTTTGATTATGATGATCTAAAACTGAGATAAACAGGCAATGATTAGAAATATTTTAAAAAATCATTGCTGTTGATGTTACTCTACATACGTAATGTATTTATTTACTAAATAGTGTTATAGTACATAATATTTACAATAAAACATAGGTTCATTGTCGGTACATATTTTTTTATGATTACTTATTGAATTCTATGTGATACTTATAAACCCAGAATATCTTTGGATAAAGAAATTTTAACATGACAAATATGTTGGGGTCAACACTAACTACTCCGTTTCATAACCGTACGTCTCTACAAAAGCGAAGCCTCACAATGCTAAAAACTACTTATCCTGAGAAATTCAGGTTTATTTAGTAGTGCAATTAAGTATGTACCAATTACAAAATGGTGGTGAATATACAATTTCATTGTGCCTAAGCTGCCGTCCGTGTTATTGGATTTTTGTGTGGGCTAGCAGATTGAAGCTAGGTCTCCGCCCGTTCCATAAAAAAGTAAAAAGTTCCGTCACCGTCGCGGCATAAAAAAGTAAAGTAATTTTTTGTTTAAAAGTTTTCTTATCAACATTTTTTAGCGGGATGATGAAAGTTTTTGTTATGGAAGGGTCGTGAAGATTATTATCTTCATGAATATATGGGCCTTCTCCAAAATTTATCTGAAACAGTTAAAATATCTGTTAATTGCTTCAAACTGAAAACCTACACATTACTCCAATACATAAAAAAGGAAAATGCCTTACTTAAGCGATTTAAATCTTATGATAGTGTTACGCAGTTTGCCCTGCGCATTGATGAGGGTATATTAAAGAATATGTATTATATTTACATAAAATAATTGTTACTCTGAAATTGCTTTATACTATACGCAAGTGGCATGTTATTTTTAAATGAAATTATATTATATAATTATTAAGTATAATACAAGTCAAGAATTTCATAAAATTATATTTTTAATTATAACGAATGACTGTTGTTGATTGTGCCTTTTTAACAGACCATTAATGCCTTTTTTCATTTTTTTTTTCTTAAAATATATTCGTATACAGACGTATTGCATTTATACTAATGTAACCTTAAATCATGTATATATTCATAATTGTTAAAGAGTTGAAACCGTTTGCCTTAATTTTGATAAAAAATATTGACTATTTTAATTACTACTTATAATTTTACTAATTACAAAAAATGTTGAATAATCCTTTCAGTGTGTTCGAGAACCGATCGTGGATATATTGAAATCTTACTTTTTTTAATTAAAATAATTGTAAATATATTCGAAATTTAGTGTAAATTGGATATCACACTAACGGTTGTTGTTTATTGTTTTGTTTGTAATTTGGACTTGCAATTTTTACTTTACTTTTTTCATTATTTTTACTTGAAAAGTCTTCACCAACTTCACCGTTCCGGTCCTATAACCGCCTTAGCATAAATAGAAAATTTACTTGTCAAGTTCCCAGGAATCGTTGGCAAAATTTGAAAAAAAAAATTGAGCTCCTTTTTTGGCGCCTTTTACGGAACCGTGTATTTGGCGGAGACCCTATAAGCGCAGATCTGAAAAGTCGATGTATGAAAAAAGGTATATAAAAAACAAAGTTTAGTTTGAAATTTACCTATTCGTGAATTTGTAACACGTTTTATAACTTTTTTTATTAATTATTTTAGAATTAAAATCATCTCGAGTTCGCTACACTAGCGCAGCCTAAGAAATTGTATTTTGTTTTTACTTTCATACAAAATAGGGCCGGACTTGACTGTTATTATTTGTCTTGCTTGCTGATATGATATTTTATAACTAGTAGGTAAGTCCAAAACTGTTCGTTTGTATCATGTATGTAGTGTCGGTATATAGTAAAATATTGTATTTCGTCGGTTTGTTTGTAAAATATAATTTCTCCGCGAGTAGCGTAAGCCAGTGTAGCGTATAGATGCCATTGTTTGTGTATTTTAGTATATATTTTTCTCCGTTTAGCTATAATAAAGTTCTTTTATTGAGAATTTTGTATATTTACATTACCTCGTAGAGCACAGGTGGTCTAATGGTAGCGGCCGGCCCCGCCTTCCAGTCCTAAGGCCGTGGGTTCAAATCCGATCCAATGGATTTTTCTGTTCGAAAACTTTGTGCGCTATACCAGTACTCTCAAACGGTGAAGGAAAACATCGCGAGGAAACCGACATGTCTTAGAACCAAAAAGAGAGTTCGTACATGTATTAAGTGCACGAAAGAAGCCTTTCAGGAGCATTTTTTCATATAACACCCAACAGTCACATACATAGTCCTGACCCCACACTAGGATTCCCTGTGTCGTGGGTATCAGAAACTACGAGCACCATGGTACCACAACACCCATATCCTTTCAACAAACTGGTTGGAAGGAACTATTAGCACGACTCGCACGACTAGTTGTGAAAACTAAACTAAACGTTCTTGCCCACTCCCGTTTCATAACCGGACCGTTGCCGTCTTGGCACAAGAAGTACCTATAGGTAGCTGGACTAGAATTTTACACCACTGTTTTGCGGGATTCCGCCTAACTTAGCCCTGACTAAGATAAGAAGCAATATTTGCCCTTTAACAGATTTCAAGAGGGGTTTTATTAATAAGGCTGTAAATGCCTAGTGTCATGCGAGCTAAATTAGTTCCAGTTATCTAAAACATTCGGGTCTGTCCTTACACGCCGTTTACTGCAATGTCATTTATTGTTAAGTACCCATTTTACGTGCTTTGTTCATTGTGCATAATGATTGGTTGTTTTGGGTCACATTTTAATAAAATAAGTGTCTAGTGTGTAGTAATAGTAAGTACCTATTACTACTTATTACTACACAAGAACTTCAATTCATTTATTCAAGGATATACCTAAGGATAATTTTGGAACGTCATTGAAATAACTCGTACCTATGCTTGTTTGTAACGCGAAGATGCAAGCAACAAGCAACAAACCAGCATGCTTCTAGAAACAGTTTTCTCCGCGAAGTTGATTTGCTGTTATGAAGTTTTCTCAAAACAAAAAGTTAGCTGTTATTCCTATCTAGGTAGGTACCTACTTATATAAAGTATCTGTTGAATGCTGGCTGCGGACAAAAAAAGCCGAAGGCCGACCCCTAGAGACCCCTAGTAAACTTGACAACTAGAGTCAAGAACTAGACTTAAAACGGTGATATTAAGGCCCGGCGCACACTATCGGCGCGTCACGGCATGCCTATGGACGCCTTGGAACTCTTCGGGTTGCTTCGTTGCATTATCCGCTGCCGAACTTAGGACGCCTTGGCATGCCGTGCTGATAGTGTGCGCCGGGCCTAAAACGTCATAAATGATTTCTAATTCAATGGTTGGTCACCAATATTCGACAGGAACAACGATGGCGGTCTTGAACGAAAGGCAAAAACTACGAAATAAATTAAAATTAACGAACAAGGCAGTAAGGTGGTGACGAAGCACCATCGCCTATCCAAAAGGGGAACCAACATTCGGCAGTCTACGACTTGGCTGGCATATGGTAAGTAGTGTTGTGTGACATAAGATCCCTATGATCGAAGCCCGTTCGATGTGTAACAATAGATGTGCAATTAAATCGGCGGCCGCATACAAATGTCCGGTGTCACGGCCGCACCACTGCGCACGCGCACAGAAACGCAACAAGGTGGAAATCGATCGATTGAGGACTTTTAAGGTGATTTTGAATTCAACCAGAAAGTATTCCAGCCAATTCACTGCGTCCAAAGATTTAATTTAAATCTTTGACTGCGTCTAACAAAGTTGCTAGGTACTGCAAAAAATGTGAGGGATTAACATAAGCGATGGAGTCACGTGGTTACATTATCGCGGGCGCCTAAAGTCAATCCTATAAATTTTTGCCGTAGCGTCTAGCGATTTCCTCTTCCGATAGTAAAAATAAAAGTGTTTATTCAAAACTAAGTACAAGTGTGTAAATAAGTAGGTACCTAGGTGCATTGATTTGGTATCTCTCCTTTTAAGTCTTATGAACTGTATTAGGAGAGTTCCCTCTTTTCTGTGGTTCAACTTAAATTAGAGCACTTGTAAATTATGTATCTATCCTATTTCCTACTACAATAATGTGAAAGTTTGTGAGGATGTTTGTGCCTCAATCACGCCTAAACGGCTGAACGGATTTGAATGAAAATTGGAATATATGTAGGTACATACTACATGTGTGCTGGATTAACATATACCTACCTAGGCTATTTTTCATCCAGGTACCACGCGAGCGAAGCCGCGAGCGGCAATAATTTCTAAGTAGGACAATAATTTCTAACATAAGTTACCTATACTATTTTATTATTTATTTATTTATTTATTAGGCAACGCCAACAGAACACATAATAAAAACTGGTAAGGATGTTTACAATAAAAAATAGTACTATAGAATGTGCTCCAATTATAGGCATGCACAGCATTGGCAGACAAAACATTATAACATTATTGGACAGTGACGGTCATAGTAGGTATTCAAGAATTTGTAGAGGTGCGTAATATGTTTCCTCTTTGAGTCACATTAATAGACTGGTTTGCAAGAATTAATGACACGAATAGGTACCTAAGTAGTGTTTTAGTATTTCAATAGCCATGTACCTACCTTCTCTTAAACTGATACTCAAACATGGCTTTTACATTGATTAATTTTACGAAACATAATAGTCCATTTACACCATCTACACCACGAAGACTTTCTACACTAAGAAATAATGGAACGACAATATTTTGCACATTCGTCGTTACGGTTCGCTTGTAGGGTTCGACGATGGTGTAAATGGCCCAGTTGTATCTCTATTCCCTGCTCATTGTCGCTTTTAATTAGAGATGCGCGTCACGGAGAGATGTACCTAGGTACCTACCTATGTGCTTTTCGGTAAATCCATCTTTTACTACCTACTAATGTAGGTAAGTAGGTGGTACTTTGCGATAGCACGAATGCATTATTGTGCGTTAGTTATTTTGACACATATTTCATCAAAACAAAGACAATGTATACCTAACCAGTTAAACCTGTCGTAGACCTACTTACCTACTAAGTAAAATATATTAAGTACTTACATATATACCTACTACCTACCTACTTCTTCTCGTCAAGTTGTTTCAATCTGAATTCCTCTGAGCGGCGTGCGTGCAGTGTAGTCACGGAGACAAAGGTATTAATATTGTCTACATCAAACCTACTTCAGCTAAACTGGAGATACAATTTATGTAAACAAACCGCCCACACTGAACCTAAAACTTACGTTTTCATTTGACTTTGACTTTGACAGCGTAGATCTAAGACTTGTCCAAGTGGTCCGACAGATCTTATGGCGCATAAAGTATTTTGAATATTGTCCACAATCGGCCACGAACTCCAGCACTAACATCTGAAGCGAAACAGGTCGTACTTGGCCTTGCCGGCAGCATCTGGTCTAGAGCGTTGTAGCAGACTCTGTCGCATTCATTTACCATGTTTATGTTTATCGATCACTTTCTTGCGGGCTTGCGGGATGTTTTATGATCACATCATATTCGTCGCATTCAGCACATAGCGTCAAAATTATATCCTACTAATATTATGCATGCGAAAGTTTGTGAGGATGTGTCGACGTTGTGCCTCAATCACGCCGTAACGGCTGAACGGATTTAAATGAAACTTGGAATATACATGTCTGCTGGAATAGCATATAGGCTACTTTTTGTTCGGAAACTACGCGAGCGAAGCCGCGGGTGGAAGCTAGTTAAGTAATCATAAGGACGATAGGTATAATACATAAACATTGCATATAGCAGGATTTATAAAAGTGACATCAAGTTTACTCTAGTTTTTATGGAACACATTCATTACAACTTTGGTACCTAATGAGTGTACTTTTAAAGTTGTTTTGATTACTGAAAATATAAAATAACTATCTTCTATTCAACGACTTCGTTCGTTTTGTATCTGGACAAAAAGTTTATTAGGTACCTACCTAATATTGGCGTAAACTTTTAGTTTCTTTCCAGGTTAAAGACTTAGGTATGTAGGTATTTACACTTCAAGTTTTATTCAAATCTATTTGTATATTTAGTAACTCATTTATTTCAGATTCAAATCCATATAATAATCATACTATTAATAACATAAAAAAATTACAAAAATAAGCTCTAAAGTTAACAATTCACTAAACACGTACTAATAAATTAATCATATTAATGAGAAAACATACAAACATTCTCACATCTGAATAACTTTCTGATTCATAATATGAGTACCTATACTATGCCTATACTCCACCTCATAATTTTATTAGATTCATAACTCCAGAACAGCAAACCAACTTTTCATAAAATGACGTATGGAAACAAAACTTCTAGCTCCGTAGACTTAACTTAGAACACTTCTTAGGTGCCTAACTAGCCAACTACAGCAATTGTTTTTTACTCTACATTTTGTCTACCACATACCTACCTAATTCTAAACCAGGGGTGTTGGATTTCCTCACAGCAGGGCCCACCGCATACAATCATGGTTGCTGTAATAAAGCAACATTATAAATACAACCGGCCGAGTTTCCTAGCCACAGTTCTGTGTGAACGACGAACGTACGACGGACGTTCAATTTTGCATTTGGATC
The DNA here is from genome assembly GCA_949320045.1 of Scotopteryx bipunctaria. Classification (NCBI taxonomy): domain Eukaryota; kingdom Metazoa; phylum Arthropoda; class Insecta; order Lepidoptera; family Geometridae; genus Scotopteryx; species Scotopteryx bipunctaria. Next base: position 760,607 of record OX439450.1, on the reverse strand, counting down.
CGCCATGTTTGTTTTGAAGGTGAGTTCGTTATATAATTATTTTTTATAGTGTTGACAAGTTTTTTTTCGCGGTAATTTTTTAGCTCAATTTTGATATAAATAGGTTCGTAAATAATTTTAATTTAAACATGCGAAGCAATTATTATAATTGTAATTAGTGCTGAAGGAAAATAGGAAATAATTTTGAGATTTATTGCTTGACAATATTTTCTGGTAAATAATCTCCATGAATAATAATAATTTAAATATGAATCTAATCATCAGTGCTGTGAGGGAAGTGGGAATGATTTAGTAATATGTATTTTATTTAAGTATGTGTTTACAAAAAGTGTCTTATGTATTCTATCAGCCATCTGGTATCCTTAGTACAAGCTTTGCTTAATTTGGGGCTAGATGGCGCTGTGTGAAATGACCACAAATATTTATTTATAGAATTTCATGTCACATACACGTCTAAAACATTGTGTCAAATGTTCGAAAGGAACATTTTTGTCACCACACTGGTTGCAAAGATCTAAAACCTACTAGCATGAGAATTCATACTGTCTTTTTTTTCACAATAGTTTCATAAAGATAATTTATTTAATTAAAGTAGTAGAGCCAGCATATGCTGGCTCGTATCAGAAGCCGAAGCTTTAAAAGCATACCAACAATAATATTTTTTTAATTTATTTGCTTGAATGTTTTATACAATTGTTTATAAGTACCTAATCCAGTTTATTGGAGGTATAAAACAGTTATAATTTCGTACCATAATTTTTAAGCCCCTTACTTATTACATGTCAATCTATCAATCAACATTAAAATTTATCAACCATCTATCAATAATTTTGTCGCTAAATAAATCACATAGCACAAAAACTCTAATCACTTCAAAATACCCAATTTACAATCAAATTTTACGATCATCAATCAAATTGATATTTACAACAATTACTTACAATACATTGGTTCGTTCGTTAACCATCAATCAAATACCCTTATTTATTCTTCCAAGCTTACCCCCATTTCATTGATATCCTTAAAAATAACTTTTAACACGACACACAATAAGCAAAAACATATCTTAGGATCGACGAGACGCAAGCGGTGCGGATTCGATTCCCGCTACGGGAGATATGTTTGTATATTCTGCAAATATTTCTTCCGGGTCTGGGTGTTGTAGTATTATAAGTATGTATTTACAAAAAAATCAAAAGTATATAAGCATTCTATCAACCATCTGGTGCCCATAGTGATAGAGATAGTAGATATAGCTACAAATATTTATTTATTATTATTTCCTTGCCCTTGTCCCAGTTTATGTCAGATCGACATCTATTCTTCCATTTCCCTCTGTCAGAAATCATCTCAACACTCATTCCTTTCTTACTCATGTCATCACACATCTTTTCTTGTCCTACCCACATATCCTTCCACATTCACAACACTATTTTCATATTAAGTGTCACAAGTAATCAATCAAAAACAATTTAGCTCACATTATACCTGTTATGTCACATATTGCACAGACTATAAATAGCGGGTGTAAAGGATAATCTAGGTTACGTACTCGCAACTGACGTGATTGGCTACGAGTTGCGAAAGTGCTACGCCGTAGCAATCTAATTCTGCTACAGTGCTACGATAATGATGAGTATGAATGAAGATGAGCCGCATATATTTACCGAATACTACAGTATTTGTATTCTACATTCATTCATAGTACTCGTAGCTACGACTTGTCACATAATCTGACAATTTTAAAAAGTTTTATATAAATAAATAAATAACACCCAACAGTCACATACATAGTCCTGACCCCACACTAGGATTCTCTGTGTCGTGGGTATCAGAAAGTACGAGTGCCATGGTAGCACAACACCCAGACCCGGAAGAAATATTCACAGAACATGCAAACATTTCTTCCGTTGCGGGAATCGAAACCGCGCCTCTTGCGTCTCTGCCGAGCAATCGCCCGCCACGCCACCGAGGCCGAGGAGTTATGTATGTCGGCCAAATGTGGTCAACCCTCGGAACAATTTATTCTTCCAAGGGTCAACCCTGAGGTTAATTTTGCACGTCATTAAATATTTTTAGATTTTCCCTTGCAATAATATTATTATAGTTAGAATGTGTTGTCTAAGCGATTTTGGTTACACAGGAAGTTTGGTCAAAACTGGGAGACCACTTTTTTGGCCCACCGTACTTATACTATTCATTACCATCATCATCATCAGCCTATGGCAGTCCACTGTTGGACATAGGCCTGCCCTAACGAGCGCCAATATATCCCGTGACCACTCATTATCATCATCTTCAATGGTATGTACGTATGTTCGTATGAGCTAGTGGCCAATTCTAGTGACGGATTTTTTAGGCCGCCTAAAGGCCTCCGTCATGGCTTAACGACTTAAAAGCCGGGACCGACTGTTTAACGTGCCCTCCGAAGCATGGAAGCGCTCAGCTCGTAATGCCACTTGCGGTCACCCATCCCAATTTGTAATTTTAACGATCAATCAAGAACGCCTAAGCAAGCTACGCCACGAGCGCTTCAATGGTCAGTAACATTATTATGATCAACGGACGTTTCACAGACGTTCCTGATATAAATTATTTTTTTATAGACTGGGTATTTTTTTATAACGTCCTTATTCTCCATCTTAAGACTAGTAAGTGGATATGCTAAGTGGATTCATATTCAGCAGTTAAGGAAAGTGCTGAATATGAATGTGGATGGATACACGGGCAGAGGAAGGCCTAAGAAAAGATGGATGGATTATGTGAAAGAGGATATGCGTGTGAAAGGAGTGAGTACTGAGATGACGAGTGATAGGAGAAGATGGAAGAGCAAAACATGTGCCGACCCCACCTAGTGGGATAATAGCAGGAAAATAATAAAAATAAAAACTCTGTGACCACATGCCACATGGTAAGCTATTGAGAACTTGATCACCTTACACCATTTTCGTAACATGACAAAGTGGTAAACAAGTATTTTCTCATAAAAGTCGCGTGTTCGTTCCCACGAGGCCATTTGTAACGCTTGTACATCTTAAGAGCATAGTTTTGTAAGTTCATGCTGTGACCACAAGCCGTGGGTGTTACCTAAGTAGGTAGGTACTTAGGTATCTTAACAATCCTCTCCAACATGATGGACCATCTATATGGACGATGGGCTGATCACCTGTCACCATGGTTCACCATATTCATCTTGGTACTTTGAATCAAGGCTGCAAGTTTTCTTATGATCACTTGTGCCTCTGCCCACCCCATTGTATCCCTACAGGCGTGATTATAATATTATAATTATGTATGTCAATAATAAGTCAGTGAGTAAGTTCGTATGAGCTAGTGGCCATCTCTTATGACGGAGTTTTTAGGCCGCCTAAATGCCTCCAATAATGTCAACAATGAAATTATACGTCACATATATATATTTATTTAAATTATTTTGGATCATAAGTAAATAAATAAGTCGACCGAGGGATAGTATCCTCCAACATGATGAGATACAATAAGCAAGTATTCCAAAGGAGGGCTGACGTCAGGCAGGCGGCCGGTCATAAAACACCTTAGCCCAAACTCTGTGCCGACCTCACATAGAGTGGGATAAGGGCAGGAAGATGATGATGATGATGATTTTGGACCAAAGAATATTAAATCATTCGAAGTATAGGTTCTAAGACTTTTCTCTAGTTATTTACTGAGAATCAAGTGATAACTAAAAAGTTACGCAATCGGTCGTTATTGTCCGACTTCCCCGTCTGATCTAGATCTGGACCTACTCGACTAGGCTGCTATAGGCCGACCGCGCCTACATCAGACATTCCAGAGAATATAACTTGCGACACGAGTTATAGATTGATGTAAACGTGAATGCCTTACATACCGATATAAAAGGTATTGTGGCCTGAGGCATTATCACTAGATCCACTAGTTCTTTAGGGCCAATGTGGTGAAAGGATTTTAAGTGCGCCTCAAAGAAGCATTGATCGTACGATAAAAACTTTAGCGCGCAAAATAGTACCAATGTTATTTAAGTAGTTTTTAAAGGTCAAAATATTCTTAGCGCGACTAATACAGCTTGGCTTATGTGCTTGGTTAAGTTTTATTTAGAATCCTGTCTTAAACAAAAATATATAAAAACTTTCTTCTTATATTAATGCCCTTTTAATGACACATTTTGTATAACGAAACTAATATATCTTGCTTTATCTATTCTATTCTAGAAACAAAAATATCAGTTTTATTTTGAGCGCTAATAAAAATGATTACTTATTGCAATAAATAATACAGAATTTAATGTTGATTTGACTACATGTTTACCTTGTAACTGTGTCAAAGGAAATCAGAGCATATTTTAATAAGCTTAAAGCTCAATGTCTACAGCACAGAGAAGAATGCAATGTCATCGACTAGACTGCGGGTACTTAGAAGTACTTAGTTAGTTTTTTTATGATGCGACATAATGAATTATGTAATAATAAAAAGGCAATGGTTTTTTTTAATTATGATATTTTATTGATATCTGCGCATCAATAGACCGACGAAAAATTCGTATGGAAACCAGCTTGTCGTAGAAAATGAAGAGTGAAAACGCGTGTCAAGTGCACGAAAGTAGTCTTTGAACCGCACTTACTAGCACGACTAGTACTCGTAATAACAGACTATGGTCCTTTTTTTGATTATTTCAAAGATGGCTTCCGCTTCTATTCTTCTATTTGCGCGTAGAATGACCGGTGCCATTTGTCACGACAGACGATAGCCAAACGCGAAGCTTAGTATCACGATACCGTAGGCACAGGGTCAGAAATATCTAATGCCCGGTTCCAATATTCTACTATCGGACGAGGTATTTCATTACCATAGCAACGTCTTTCGAAAAGTGTCATAATTTTTTGACAGAAAAACCAAAATGCTTTCAATCATTAACGATCCGTCGTCAGTTAGTAGAATACTGGAACCGGGCATAAGTTGTGATTATGATGACAAATGTGTCAGCAACCATAATCATATCTTTATGCATAACCTCATTATGCCTAAAGTGCGTCTACATAATTATGGCTTTAGTTATTGATTAGAGTTGGCAACACCTTTACGTAATCGGGTATAGCTTGGTCGACGCAATTAGGCACAGTTGACTCGAAAAGTATCTAGGATAGTATCCTCTAAAACATGATGGACCATCTATATGAGTGATGGGCTGATCACATGTCACCATGGTTCGCAATAGACTTTAGACTTTGAATCAGGAGTAGCTGCAAGTTTTTTTATGATTACTTGCGGCTCTGCCCACCCCATTACGGCCGTGATAATATGTACAGTAGTACCACAAATACTGTGCGCCTCGGCAATTTTTGTCAAGCTTCTGAAATACGAACTAACGCGATGATGATTTATGTAATGCAGAGATGTTACAATAATTATGTACTTTTATTATTATTATCAGCCTGTATTGTCCCACTGCTGGGCAAAGGCCTCCCTCCCCTTTTTCCATTCAGATCTTTCTTGTGCTAATATCGACCAGTTCTCCAGGTGTGCGTCCAACTGGTCCCGCCGGTCTTCTGCGTGGTCTGCCGCGTTGCCGTTTAACGTTTGGGACCCAGTCTGTGGTAGCCCGGGCCCACAGTTCGTCCTGCATGAGACAGACATGGCCGGCCCAGTGTACTTATACTATTTTTTTAAACGGTTGGTTCAGTTATTGTTTTATTTATATATTCGGATAAATTCGGTCTTCATACAAAGCACGAAGTTTGCCGAGGAGCACAATATCTGTAGTATTACCTACTGCATGTATCTGTGAACCTAAAACGTAATAATATAGTTTCTCTTCTCAGTTTCCAAAAGGAATAAAACAACTTCACATTTATTAAAAAAAAGTCAAAGTAATAAATTTTTTATTCCATAAAGTCACGGGGATCATTAGGACACGTCTTAAATACGTCTTAAGAAAGAAACTTACAACTACTTAATAAAATTATAATTTACAAAATACAAAAGAAACAGTCAGGCTATATGAAGACCGTTGCAAACGGTCTATAGATAGCTCACCTGATCCAGCTCATCAGACGGTGGAAGCGTGCCCAAGACGCTGGCCGCATTGCCACGCTGAATGGCAATAATTGAAAAAAAAATAACTAACCAAAAACGTGGGTAATATAATAGTTTTGTCTCAAGGTCCTATTTTATGTCTCGAACATTTACTTAAAAGGTGTGTTGAACTTCCAACCATGACTCAATTTCAAAGAAAATAGCCCCGCAAAGCCTTGTTACCACTAACTGTAATTTATATCTAAAACTAGTAGAACGCCCCGTGACTTTGTACGCGTTGAGTATTTCATACAAACTTCGTCTGCCACAGCAGTGGGTTAATACATTCCCTTTGCGAGAGGTCATCATCAATGCACATTCTTGTGATACAATTGAAGATTTTTATAAACATAGATTATTTACAACAGAATAATAAAAACTACATTAATTAAATAGAATGCATTTTTCTGCAGTCCTCTAAGAGTTGAATTTCTGGAACTCTTTTTTTAGTGCACCCTACACCATAATCCTATCCTATTATAAATGCATGAAAGGAGCCTTTGAGGCGCACTTTAAATCCGTTCACCGCACTGGTTCGAAAGAACTAGTGACACGACTAGCTAGATAGATATAAATGCGAAAGTTTGTGAGGATGTGACTCATGTTTGTGCCTCAATCACGCCGTAACGGCTGGACGGAATTGAATGAAACTTGGAACATACGTAGTATGTGTGCTGGAATAACATATATGCTACTTTTTGACCTGGTACCACGCGAGCGAAGCCTCGGGCGTAAGCTAGTAGGAAATATACCTTTAAACATGCTTCAAGGACGGTGTTTAGGCTATGCACTGATTGACAGACAGTCAGTAAGGTAAGAGTTTTATATATTTCAATACCTATATTGCCATTCTCCTCAATGTACTCTGCAGGCGGTCAAATGATTGTTATGATATGAAACAATCGATTTTTATTGCGCAAATAAATATTATAAGCACCTGTGCTTTTTATTTATGCGTTTATTTGTAGTATGTTTAGATTGTAATACATAATAATATTTATTATAAAAATGATCAAACAGACAGACAGAGGTTTTTTTCTTCCGATTTCATCTGCGATCAGTCTCTTGAGAGCACTGGTGGTATTGCAAATATTTCTTCCGGGTGTTGTGGTATCATGGTACTCGTAGTTTCTGATACCCAAGACACAGGGAATCTTAGTATGGGATCAGGACTATGTATGCCACTGTTGGGTGTTATTTAATTTCTTGTACTTACGTCACTTCAGGCAAGTACTCTATTGAGTCCCTAAATAAATTACATACACTTTATTCATTACCTTATTCATTAATTACACAGGTACCTTATGGTGCGAAATAATACACGAATAAACAAACACAAAAGACAATTCATCCTTCCAATATCCCATAAACACCATTGTCCATGACTCACGCTTAAAAGTAAGCTTCTTTCATAAAAAAATTCCTTCGTCGAGTAAAAAGAACTTATTGCCATGATACCCACGCCTCTGGGGCCTGTCAATATCCGCGTTCGCCAAGGCTAGCACATTCACTGGTCATTGGCACTCAGACTGTGTAGGAAATGCACTTGTTATTATAAAATACTGTACGTATTTGTAGCTTTGTTTCATAGTTGAAATTACTTCATAATTTGTACTAGTTAGGTATTTCAAATTACAAGATTCAGTCTACAGTCAAGATACAGCCCGGTTCATTAGAACCTCGTCTTCCAAGAATAGAACCGACAGAATTTTGATAGATTTTTGACAGAAAAACAACGTTGCTACGTCAGTACAATATTAATGGCGCTATAGTAATAAACGATCAGTCGTTCATTAGTAGAATATTAGAATCGATCAAATAAAGTAAATGAATAAATATTTGTGTACATTTCACACAGCGCCATCTAGCCCTAAACTAATCAAAGCTTGTACTATGGCACCAGATGGCTGGTAGAATACTTATATACTCTTTTTTGTAAATACATATTTTTTATACATAATACTACTACACCCAGACCCGGAAGAAATATTTGCAGAACTTACAAACATTTCTCCTGCAGCGGGAATCGAACCCGCACCTTTTGCGTCTCACCGCCACCCGCCACGCCACCGAGGTCGTCCTATACAAAAATAGAGTCTAAAGCCCAGACTCAAGGGAGTATAGAGAGTTAATAGCTATCTTCTGGGAAAGCTCGCACCATTCTACATCTCATCCTTGCTTAGGCAAGTCTTAAGTTGTAGTGCTTAGTTACTTCAATTTAATTAAAAAAAGCTTCAGCAGCGGTAGAAATAATTAAAAGGCGGAAATATAAATCCATAGGCGATAGATACCTACATATGCCTTTTCCTGTGAAAACTTTAGGACCTTAGGGTCCGAAGGCGTGGCTTCTTTTAAGGAGTTATCCAAGAAGCTGATGGATGTGACCAATGACCAAAGGGCTGGCATTTACTTCGGATAAAGGATAAGACTTAAAAACTATCCAACGAGGTAACGTCGCCAGCCTTTTGAGGACCTAACCTGCGGTCGATGATCTGAGCTCCATCTGTAGGCGAACTTAGATAGAAAACTGATATCAATTTCATTTCTTATCATTATGCCTACTACCTAAAAGTTTTTAATGTGATATTTGCGTAAAGTAAGTAAGTAAGTTCGTATGAGCTAGTGGCCAACTCTAGTGACGGAGTTTTTAGGCCACCTAAAGGCCTCCGTCGTGGCTTAAAGTCTTAAAAGCCAGAACCGATAATTTAACGTGCCCTCCGAAGCACGAAAGCGCTCAGCTCGTAATGCCACTTGCGGTCATCCATCCGAATTGCGACCGTATATATATTTGTATTTTTAAATAAATAAACAAGAGTTATCTTCTTTATAAAAAAATATAATTGAAACTACCAAAAGTAATTTATTACAAAATAAAGTCTAAAACCGAGATCTACTTGCTGCAAGAGGTACGAACTCTTGTTCATTTGTGTGCCAACTTTCCCACCACCAATTATCACATTATATCCTCATCTCGAACAAAACGCTACAAATTGCTCTAACAAGCAACGTGTAGGTACGAAATAAAGCCCTCACTTTGCGTGACTCAACTATGCCTCTACAACTACATACCAGGCAAGAAACAGAGCGAATCAAATTGTATATTTAAAATACATAAAATGGCGCTGTGTGAAATGTCCACAAATATTCATTTAATACTAGCTGCTGCCCGCGGCTTCGCTCGCGTGGTATCCGGATAAAAAATAGCCTATATGTTAATCCAGTACATGTACTATGTATATTCCAAGTTTCATTCAAATCCGTTCAGCCGTTTAGGCGTGATTGAGGCACAAACATGCAAACATCCAAACTCACAAACTTTCGCATTTATAATATAAGTAAGATTTGTGGATATTTCACACAGCGCCATCTAGCCCCAAACTAAGCAAAGCTTGTACTATGGGCACCAGATTTCTGATAGAATACTTATATACTTTTTTTGTAAATACATACAATACTACAACACCCAGGCTCGGAAGAAATATTTGCAGAGCATAAAAACATTCATCCCGTAGCGGGAATTGAACCCGCACCTCTTGTGTCTCAGCCGAGCACTCGCCAGCCACAGAGCTTTAATAGCTTTTAAATTTATTGTTACAATAAATATTTTACAATCTGAAAGAAATGAGTTGGTAAATTATAATTGTGAAAACAATAGGTATGTAGTAGAACTTTAAAAGTAAACGTGTGACATGTGCATGAAAGATGCCTCTTTATGGCACACATTAATCCTTTCATCACACTAGTTAAAAAAAATGTTAAAATAATTAGTAGTAGTAGAAGTGCTTCAGAAAGATCAAACGAGCTGAATAAATAACACAGTTCTTAGCCAAAACATTATTTTCAACGAAATCCAAGGCGCACTACATAATTTCCCCAATTCTTTCATCACGCCATATTAAACCCACTTGCAAAGTTATAAAGCTCATTTTACACTGAAAGGAAGGCAGAGTGAAATAATAAGGCCTGGTATACACAAACATTTCGACATACCAAGATCAAGGCCTCGACACAGTTGCTTACTTGTTTATAATTGCGTTGTGCAATCGTTTTGCTCTTGTTTCCGAGGAGATTGCCATCATAGTTATTAAATAGATTGAATGAGTTGCTATTGGTGTATAATGGTGCAAATTGCTGATGTGGCCATGCTTTTCCATAATTGTCTAGACTTAATTTACATAATGCAAACACTAAAGGATGTAGGTAATTAAAAACTTAAACTTAATTACTAAAAACTTGTCAATGCTTTAAAATCAAAATACTATGTAGATTTTAAAGCGTTAAGACTTTAAAAGGTTTGAATTTAATATCAAACCACACAAAACTGAATGACAAATTCCGAAGCTCATTCGCCGTTTTTGTCAGCGTAAGTAATAGAAAACTATTGTTATAATGTTGTACCCAAGTTTCATTCAAACCTCAGCAACGAGTGAGTGATTCTAAACATACAATCATATTCTCGCATCCTGACAAAATTTCTTCTGAATTTATGTAGGCTCATGTCCAGCAGTAGACTGCTGTAGGCTGATGATGATGATGATGACAAGAAAATCATGCTTGGCTACAGCAGCACTAAGAAAATGAGCACTGGTGGTCTAGTGGTAGCCTTCCGATCCTAAGGTCGTGGGTCCGGTCGTGCCACAATGGATTTTTCTATTCGTAAAATTCACGTTCGCTATACAGTACTCTCAAACAGTGCAGGAAAACATTGTGAGGAAACCTAAAAAATCGAAAATATGTGTCAAGCGCACGAAAGAATCCGTTGAGGCGCACTTTAAATCCTTTCACCACACTGGTACGAAATAACTGTGACACGACTAGAAAGACTAACAAAATCTCTTTTTGCTTTTTCAGTTGACCATCCTCTTGGCTTGCGTGGCCTGCATCAGCAGCCAGCAGGGCCCCACCACCACCCCCGTCCCGATCCTCAAGCAGATCAACAAACAGAACGACGACGGTTCGTACAGCTACGGCTACGAGGCCGCCGATGGTTCCTTCAAGATAGAAACCAAGTACCCCAACGGGGATGTTGCGGGGAAGTACGGATATGTGGATGAGAGCGGGAAGACGAGGGAGATCTCGTATGGCGCTAGCAGTCAGCGAGGATTTGAGCCACAAGGTACTTATCCACACTAATAGAGAGGAAAGATTTTTTTGTTTGTAACGAATAGGCTCGAAACTACTGAACCGGTTTAAAAATTCTTTCACCAATAGATAGCTACATTATTACGGAATAACATAGGCTATAATTTATTTTCAAAAAAATTAGAGTTACTTACTATAACTCTAATAATGTAACCCGAGGTGTAAAAAATTTACCTAAAAATTCTAATTGTTAAATACCCGTGCGAAGCCGGGGCGGGCTGCTAGTAATCAGATAACTTCAGATAATCAGTGATCTATTTGATATACCTACCTCGGTAGCGTGGCGAGTGCTCGGCTGAGACGCAAGAGGCGCGGGTTCAATTCCCGCTACGGGAGAAATGTTTGTATGTTTTGCAAATATTTCGTTTTGGTCTGGGTATTATGTGTTAACACCCAGTTCCGACGCGCTGTCGGACGTCCAGGGTTTCTTCGACCTGTCCTCGGCCACCCCTCGGTCGAGGCTTTACCCCAGCGGCCATCACCACGTCTAGCTAGGTGCCCAAAACTCCACTTTAGATCTATTATTACACGGTTACGAACTTTCGTTCTAGAAAAAAATTGAGAAGGCTTGAAACAATTAGGCATTATTTTATAACAATACTAGCTGCCGCCCGCGGCTTCGCTCGCGTGGTACCCGGATAAAAAATAGCCTATATGTTAATCCAGTACATGTTCTATGTATATTCCAAGTTTCATTCAAATCCGTTCAGCCGTTTAGTCGTGATTGAGGCACAAACATCCAAACATCCTCACAAACTTTCGCGTTTATAATATAAGTAAGATGTATAGGCAAAGGGTGTTTTTTGGCTGCTAGTCAATTGAGAAGTTCATTAAACCAACACACTCAATACCTACTACGTCTCATTAGGAAGATTTTCTTTAGCGCAAGGGAAGAACATCCTAGGCGTAGCCAGACCATTCGATTTTTTCGGCAACTTGAAGTTCTAGGCTAGGGTGCTAAACAGAGCAACGCACTTCCTGAATTCATTGCTAGGAATAGGTATTTCATCTTTGCTCAACTTCACGCACTGTTAAATTATAAAAATATGATAATTAAAATATTTCCAAATTAACTATGAAACTAAATTAAATTTAACTGATTTAGGCTGGTCTACATAACACCTACATAATATATCTACGTATTCTATTGTATAATATGCATTCTATTTTGACATACCGAACCTAACGTCGGACGACTGCCAGACTCCATTATCTTTACTAACGCAACTTTTACAATTAACTTAATCTTAATTTTTAATACTATAAAACTTAGCCTGTATAAAATCGCGGGCAAAAAACTTCACAACATTGGCAAACGGATCTCAAAAAAAAAACGTTGGACGTAGCTTCCCTTTTTTTTCCCTTTTTTCGTGTTTTAAGTTAAAACACGCCTTTCATCCCACTCTATGTGTGGTTGTAACAGCATGTTTTCTTCTTCCATTCTCTTATCCCAAATCTTGAAACACATTTTTACATCTAACTAAGAAGCTAAATGATGTGTTCTCATTTCAGGGACTGGAATAATGGTGCCACCACCAACACTCTACGACCCCACCTCCTCCAACGCGCTGACCGACGGCCAGGAAGACGACGGCCAGTACCGAGAAGACCCGAAGATATACGAAGACCCGAAGTACAACAGCCGCTCGCAGACCAGACAACAGCCTCTAAGGCAGTACCAGACTGTTTCCGCTCCTGAACCTCAGTATCAGAGAGAAACTGTGAGACAGTACCAGCCCCCTCAACCTCAGTACCAGCCTCCTCAACCCCAGTACCAGCCAGCTCAGCCTCAGACTCAGTACCAGCCATCTCAACCTCAGTACCAGCCAACGCAGACATCGCAATTCCGGGCAGGGCCTCTTTACACCCAGACAAGTCTCTTCAACCAGGGCCCGCAGCAATTCCCCAACGCCCAGCAGTTCCAGAATCAGGAAAACAGACCACAGAGCCAAGTCTACCACCAGCAGCCGCAGTTCTCCTACCAAGCCAACATCCCCCAGCCGCAATACTCCGGTCAGAACTACCAGAACTACAACCAGAATTACCAGAGCAACCAGAATTTCAACCCGTTCAACGGACACCCTGCTCAGAACTTCGACCCCAGCACCGGTTCTTATTCAATCAACTTTACTGGTTGATTTTCATTAATATCCGGGTTTTAGGGTAAAGATTTCACTCAAACACTATTTTGACCAACTTGAACACTACCTGCATCACCATTTATGCATGTATCCTATATTCTACTATCGAACAAAGCATTGTAGAGATAGGTTACCATAACAACATTGTTGTTCTGACATATAAGGAGTTTTTTCACGGACACCAACGTTGATATAGTACCTAATGGCCGATCCCTTGTACGTTCGTTCAAGATAGGAACCGGAAATTAGAGAAATTAGAACATAACTATTTACTCGCTTTATAATCGAACTATCACTACTCGGTACAGAGAAGCAAATGGTCCAAAGTCGAGTGGGCCGAGACTTGAATTATATTTTAAATAATTCAAACAAAAAAAAGACAATCATCCATTTTCAAAATAATTCACATACCAAAAACCTAATTTAAAAAAATCCAAAATAAATAATTCAATTATTGGTAAATTAGTTTAATTAAATATGGTTTGAGTGATTATCTAGTTTTAGTGCTGTATATTGTACAAATAATTAAAACTATTTAATTTAGGTTTTATAAGAAAGAAAAACGATTTTTGTATGTTAGTACTAGTCAATATTTTTGAATACGTAAAAAATATGGACCTGAAGCTTTAAAACATTTTTATTACTAACTGTATTTTATTTATACCTATCATTTCTGATCTACTAGATTATTATTACCTATGTACTGTATACGGATTTTACCCATCAATAAATATAAGTTTAGGGTTTCTATATGAAATAGCTATGAGAAGAAAAATCATACTATATTTTTATCTATGATTTATTTACATAATTTTTGTACTTCCTATGCGGTTTTTAACTCGTAGCCAGATGAAGAGTTACTGAAATACCTAACAGGCACTTATATTAGTCCCTTCTTTATTTTTTTTAACAATGATACAAAAATAGTACATTACATATAACCAACCTTTCTTATTTTTCACATCTCCTTGGAATATGACACAACACAAATAAAAGGATTTTAATGCTATCGATTGGATACCTAACAATTGCGTGAAAGGTGAAGGATGATATGAGTAAGAAAGGAGTGAACACTGAAATCACGGCTGATAGAAGGGAATGGAAGAAAAACACATGCTGCAACCCCATATAAGAAAGATAAGGGCAGGGGAGATGACCTGCCTCTTACGTTTTGCTTTGAAATCAAAAGAAACTTCCTATTAAGTATTCCGTTCTATAAAAAAAGTACACCTTTTTATGATCCCTCTCCTCTCCAAGCTTTATACAGGATATTATAGATTGTCACACTGTTCAAATTCAACAACTAATGTACCCTTCCTAAGTAGCTACTACTTACGTAATAAATAATCGATACCTATTGAACGCGCGTAGGATTAAAAATGGCACACGCCATACGTGCGGTGTATAAATAAAATGTTATGTAAATATTACACTACTTGTTTTTATTGCCTCGTTGTTTTGGGAAAGTTTTTGGGTTTTTCCTGCTGTTCCAATGCCCGGTTCCCATATTCTGGTAAATGACGACGGATCACCATAAAAAAGGTATTTTACCATCTATAGTAGATGATTTATACAGTGTCAGGAGGCAACTTTTACCTTCACTAACGGGACGCTGTAGTGCCCGGGACGAATTAAGATGGAGTAGGCTTGCCCAGCACCAATTCCATCCTCTCAGCTTAGTCGGCCTGATCACCATAGAA
The DNA here is from genome assembly GCA_949320045.1 of Scotopteryx bipunctaria. Taxonomy (NCBI): domain Eukaryota; kingdom Metazoa; phylum Arthropoda; class Insecta; order Lepidoptera; family Geometridae; genus Scotopteryx; species Scotopteryx bipunctaria. Next base: position 745,552 of record OX439450.1, on the reverse strand, counting down.
ACATTGTTATCTGTGGAAGAGCGACATACATTTTTTGACATAAAACGAATTTGCTATAGTAACCGGGCATTAGACCTACCTAAGTCTGAAAATATAATGAAAATTCAAGGACCCACCAACTCGCTGTGTTACAGAACACCGGTTGAATTGATTTGAAAACGCGCTCGACGAAAGGACGCTCTGCCTAAAGACTCGGCATTGTTGTACCACTGGTTCTAGAAACCAGTGTGGTGAGAGGACTTAAGGTCCAAGAAGCTCTTATCATGCACTTGACACAATGTTTTCGAACTATTTTAGGTCCTACGACAAGCGCCTAACGTTTCGTCCGCCATTTCTGAGGCATTGTAATGACTAATTGTCGGGAATAATTCCAACAATATCTACCTGGGGCCCTATTCACGATGACCAAACAAAACGAGACGCGGGAAAACGTGTGGAATTACCGTGTTATCGTATTCTGAATGACAATGTCAGATTTCATAAACGAGAGTAGGCGCGAGACGAGGCTCGTTTTGAATTGTCAAAATTACATACTTCAATATTGCGTGTTTTGCTAAAACTAGGTTGTGTTTTTACTAATTATGTAAATAAATTAGTCTTCTTTAAACTATTTAATAGCAGAATAGATTATTTGTACAATAAATAATATAATCTAGGTACCATTGAATAATATCCCTAATAAATGATGTGGTAAATAAGTGAAATAACCTAACCCTAGTGTACAGAATAATTATTACTCCCGGAGCCCTAGTGCACAAAAGGAGCTTTTGAGGCGCATTTTGAATCTTTTCACCACGCAGGGTTCAAAAGAACTAGGGGCTAGTAGTAGTTGTAGTAGGTACTAACCTAACCTAACTAATAGCTCTTTTATTGTGAATGCAAAAGTTTGTGAAGATGTGACGATGCTTGTGACTCAATTTAATTCTAAATGGCTGCACGGATTGAGTGAAACTTGGGATATGCATAGTATGTGTGCTGGAATAACATTAGGCTACTTTTTATCCTGGCAATAGGCGAGCGAAGCCATAGGCGGCAGGTAGTACTTAATAAGTTAAAGAAAAGTGAGCATTTTTGTGTTTTATGGTTTTAATGCATTTATTTAACATAATATAATTGTCATGAGCTGCCCCTCCTAATGTAGCACATGAGTAGGTATTTGCAAATCTAAAACGAGGCAGAAATCATTGTTATTGTTTTTATAGGTAGGTACATACTTTCATGTTTTTGGAAATAAAGATTATATTCTACTAATATAATGAAAGTGAACGTTTTTTCAAAGAATCTAATAAAGTTAATTTATTTTAGTTCGCTGATGCTCTCACAAATACTATTATGTAATACCTACTAAAATAAATAGTTGATTAAAATATTACCCTTGTTTGATTTAATTCCTCTCTTGTTCGGAGGTAGGAAATTTGATGTAGGTTGGCATCATTAAAGGCATTCACCGCTTACTCTATGCAGAGGCTTACAGGTGCTAACCAAAAGTTTCCCACTGGCTTTTGATAGCTACTGGTGATCAGGAAATTGAGGGTTGTAAGTATCTGGAAAAATACAGTAAATATAGTAGGTTTCAGTCTAACCTAGGTATTTTATTATTATTGTACATTTTATTATTGTTCAATAAATTAAGTTTATTGACCGTAAGTGGCATTGCAAGCTGAGTGCCTCCGTGCTTCGTAGGGCACGTTAAATTATGGGTCCCGGCTTTTAAGTCGTTAAGCCATGACGGAGGCCTTTAGGCGGCCTTAAAACTCCGTCACTAGAGTTGGCCACTAGCTCATACGAACATACATACCATACATAATAGGTATCTATTTACTTACTTATTCATATCAAGTGCCTATCAAGAAAAAGCAGGCAATTTGTGGTACAGTACGGTCAACGGATCTAGGCACTCGTGAAGTTAGCCGTTTCGAGCAGTAGACAGTATGAAAAAACTTCACTGCGCATGTCAAACTGCTAACTTCACGAGTGTCAAGATCCGTTGACTGTACTGTACTCGCAGTTTCTGATACCCAAGACACATAATCCTAGTGTCCCTCTGTATTGTGGGTCATGTTTGTATGAGAATTTAGAGAGTTCTATATTTAAAAAAATCAACATTTTTTATGACACAGTTTTCCCAAATTGAACCATGTAGGCTCAGACCAAATAAAAAGAAAAGACCCCGCGCCGCGAACAACAAAAGTGAAGCCGCCATTTTATCTATGTGTGTGTCGAAGGTTTTAAGGTTGTGTGTTCCAAGTAACCTAAATTCATAGTATAATAATTAAGAAACGATGCTATTTGAAGTACTTACAGTAAGTGAAAAGTGATTCCGTGAGACTTTTTATGTGATTTGCTGCTGTTTTTACAAGTTTTCACTACACAGGAAGGCATACTTCTATTTTTAAGACTCGTGACGTACTAAGAGCGATGAGCATGGTTTTAGTGTAGGTGTGTGCGTGAGCGTGTATGTTTACTTGCAGGAGCACGGTTTTGTGTGGCTTCACTTTTGTTGTTCGCGGCGCGGCGTCTACTCTTTTTATTTGGTCTGAGCATGTAGGTAAGTAGTTGTGTTTTATAGTAAACAAGTCATACCTGATTAAATCAGCTGGAAGAAGGTGTGGTTGTTCACGAGTTTCCTGAAATAAGATATAATATCTGATGAGTTTCAAATATAATAAAGTAAACAAACTATATCTCAGTCTTATTAATCATAGGTTTGGAATTGTTTGTTTGCTTCTATTCTAAGGACAAGTCAGTCTTTTTTAAATCTTAATTAGTATGATGGATCACTAGAGTCTCTTCCTCATGAGCTCCTCCTCCTCCTGGCTCATCTGCACAGGCAGCAGCGCGCGGATCTGGCACAATCCCACCTACAACTTCGCACCTCCAACTTAGTCTTACGTATATTCTTGATCTAAATAGGAATGATGGCTCACCAGAGTCTCTTCCTCATGAGCTCCTCCTCCTCCTGGCTCATCTGCACAGGCAGCAGCGCGCGGATCTGGCTCAGCCCCACCCACATCTCCGCTACATCCAGCTTCGTCTTCGCGTTTATCACATAAGTCTTCTCGAGAGCACGGATCAGTTCGCCAACAGCGTCGTACTGACGGACTAGGAGACTGGAAGGAAAAAATATATTATTATTATCATTAGGAGTCTGTAATATATCTGCCAGTTTCATCATGTTACATGAATTAACATATAAATAGTGTAAAACATAAATGGCAACGAAGATACATTTTTTTTGTTTGGTACCTGGAACAGAGATGTGAGTAAAATTACCTGAACATTTCTCTGACGAGTTTGGGCGTCTCGATCTGCGACTCCTCGGCCCAACTGACAATAGTGCCGATCAGGACTTTACGGAACTTCTCTTCTGGAGTTTTCTTTGCCGGTTCTTCTATGGCCTGTACAATAAATAAATAAATAGCACCCAACAGTCACATACATAGTCCTGACCCCACATTAGGATTCCCTGTGTCGTGAGTATCAGAAACTACGAGTACCATGCTACCACAACACCCAGACCCGGAAGAAATATTTACAGAACATGCAATTTCTTCCGCAGCGGAAATCGAACCCGCGCCTCTTGCGCCTCTGCCGAGCAATCGCCCGCTACGCCACCGAGGCCGTCAAATTATTATAAAACACGTTTTATTATAAAAATTACTGTAGATTCTAGTTTTTTTTTGCCCTAGTACTGAACCTTTCGTGTGCGGATCCAACTCGCACTTGACAGTTTTTTTTTAATTATACTTTCAGTTATTCTAGTTCTCTTTCAACTATAATTAACCTTTCACACCTTCAACTCTTTCTAGTTCTCTCTAAAGTCTTTCGCTCCATAGATAAATGTTTTTCAAGAAATTCCAAATGTTATTTACGTTATGATTAGTAATAGTTACCTCAGACAGTGGCTCTTGCAGAGCGTTGAGAGACACATGCACCATGAGGCTCTCGTGGATCTCGTTCATCCTGACGATGAGCTCCTCGCCACAAGGACAATTCTCCTTCCAAGATTCTTCTTCCTGGTCCATGTGCTTGAAGCCTGTAAAAACATCACAATTACCTAGTAGATTTCGTAAAAGGCCTAACCTCCGAATACTCAAACGCATCTCAAAATTGAGCACGTCTCAAATGACGATTTTTTGACAGATTATCATCAGAAACTGTCAAAAAACCGTGAGTTGAGACGTGCTCAACTCTGAGTCGCGTTTGAGTATTCGGGGGTAAGACAAGTAGGTATATAGTTGAGCTCGAGGCTTAGGACAAGTTTATAGTCAAGTTTACTCCTTTTACTCCATTTACTCTTTTCTAAACTAGTAACACCTACCAGGTAGGTCCTACCTATTACTCAATTAACCTTTGAATTTATAATAAAAGCGTCCATTTTAATTGCGGGTTCCTATCAGACGGAATAGGAAAAAATAAGACAACGATTTTTTTATGAAACAAAGTATTAATAATCAGTCTTTTATAAATAAACTATATAATATCTACTAAAAAACAGCATAGAAAATCACAATCTTTTAAACAAATTTTTAACCGTATTCTGGTAATAATTTATAGAAACTACTCAAAATAAAATTAGTCTTAAAAACAAAACAGGAATACAAATATCTACGAATATTTAATTTTATCTACATAATCATTATAGGAACTATCTTATTTTTTTTTAGTGTAAAGTTCCGTAAATTAATATCCTGATTTTAGATGTTAGTTAAATTAATATAAAAGTCAATTTATGATTTTAATGTAAGTCACTGAACGACTACCGGTACGACATCGCCGCCATCTTGTTGTTTACGAAGGATTTGTATAAAAGCGCTCAGCCTGTCGTATCGGGCCGCTTTGCGTGTTTCGACATCGTGCTGATAACTTGTGTCTGAGTAAGTACCTATATCGTATTAATACATTAGTGTTCTGTGGGTAGGTACGTACTTTAAACACAAGTTATCAGTACGACGGTAATGTACATTACCTAGGTTAGTTACATTATATTTTAATGTGTTAATTCGATATTGCTATCTTTGCTGCCTATGCGATCTTTGCTGCCTATGCGATCTTTGCTGCCTATGCGATCTTTGCTGTCTATGCTATCTTTGCTGCCTATGCGATCTTTGCTGCCTATGCGATCTTTGCTGCCTATGCGATCTTTGCTGCCTATGCGATCTTTGCTGCCTATGCGATCTTTGCTGCCTATGCGATCTTTGCTGCCTATGCGATCTTTGCTGCCTATGCGATCTTTGCTGCCTATGCTTAGCGAGCCGAAATTTTTAACTCAATGTAGCTTTAAACCATCTCTAGAAGTCTTTAGAAGCTAGCGAGCGAAGCGAGCTTCAAACCAATGCGAGCGAAGCGAGCCAAATTTTTTAACTCAATGTAGTTTTAAACCATTTCTAGAAGTCTCTAAAAGTTAGCGAGCGAAGCGAGCGAAGCGAGCTTCAAACCAATGCGAGCAAAGCGAGCCGAAATTTTTAACTTAATGTAGCTTTAAACCATCTCTAGAAGTCTCTAGAAGTTAGCGAGCGATGCGAGCTTCAAACCAATGCGAGCGAAGCGAGCCGAAATTCTTAACTCAATGTAGCTTTAAACCATCTCTAGAAGTCTTTAGAAGCTAGCGAGCGAAGCGAGCTTCAAACCAATGCGAGCGAAGCGAGCCAAATTTTTTAACTCAATGTAGTTTTAAACCATTTCTAGAAGTCTCTAAAAGTTAGCGAGCGAAGCGAGCTTCAAACCAATGCGAGCGAAGCGAGCCGAAATTTTTAACTTAATGTAGCTTTAAACCATCTCTAGAAGTCTCTAGAAGTTAGCGAGCGAAGCGAGCGAAACGAGCTTCAAACCAATGCGAGCGAAGCGAGCCGAAATTTTTAACTTAATGTAGCTTTAAACCATCTCTAGAAGTCTCTAGAAATTAGCGAGCGAAGCGAGCTTCAAACCAATGCGAGCGAAGCGAGCCGAAATTTTTAACTTAATGTAGCTTTAAACCATCTCTAGAAGTCTCTAGAAGTTAGCGAGCGAAGCGAGCTTCAAACAAATGCGAGCGAAGCGAGCCAAATTTTTTAACTCGATGTAGTTTTAAACCATTTCTAGAAGTCTCTAAAAGTTAGCGAGCGAAGCGAGCTTCAAACCAATGCGAGCGAAGCGAGCCGAATTTTTTTACTTAATGTATACATCCAAACATCCAAACTCACAAACTTTCGCATTTATAATATAAGTAAGAAGTAAGATTTTAGTTTCGACGATGTAGATTGTGTGCTTATTTACCTACTATAGACTTCGACTTTGAAACAAGACGAGACACTTACCTTAAAACTGAGTTCATCTGTTCTCTGGGCGGACAGCGGAATTCCCTGGTCTTCTTGGCAGCCACGGCGCTCGGCAAATCTGACTGCTTGATTTCTTGGTAACGTCTGAAAGCAAGAAAATAGCCTATATGTTAATCCAGTACATGTACTATGTATATTCCAAGTTTCATTCAATTCCGTTCAGCCGTTTAGGCGTGATTGAGGCACAAACAACCAAACTCACAAACTTTCGCATTTATAATATAAGGGAGATTTATAGAATTTTTTTTTAAAGCAGGGTTATGCCGATGTTACCTCAACTGATCGCTCTGCAGATCGCCTACGAAGTCGTGAGCAAAAGCTATGATGGCTTCCACTCTATGCCTCAGTTGTATGTCGTTCAGATGTTGTTCCTGTGCTCGTCTTTTCCTTCTATAGGACATAATTAGAAACATTTATAGAAACTTCAAAAAATTATTTACAAAGACAATCTATATTATCATTAAAAACTTTCAGGTAATCGGTGTAATAATAAGAAAATAGAGTGATAGGTTAGCGTGGGCATGTTATGCGGAGGGAAGAAAGTCGTGTTACAAGGAAAGTGCTGAATATGAATGTGGATGGATACACGGACAGAGGAAGGCCTAAGAAAAGATGGATGGATTGTGTGAAAGAGGACATGCGTATGAAAGGAGTGAGTACTGAGATGACGAATGATAGGAGAAGATGGAAGAGGAAAACATGTTGTGCCGACCCCACCTAGTGGGATAAGGGCAGGAAAATGATGATGATGATGATGGTGTAATAATAAGAAATGAAAATGAGCTCAGTTTTCTACGTTATCTTTAAAATAATAATGTTTAATTTTTTAATAATATTTATTTATATGTATGTATATATTGTATATATTGTATATATTGTATATATTGTATATATTGTATATATTTTTGTAGTATATATGTTTTTCTTTTTCCTGTCTCTGTAAACATAACTTCCACTTATGTTAAAGCCTCTCCCTTGCTTCAAAGGTTTGCTGGCAGAAAACTCTTTAAGAGTTAAGCTCTCCTTTGTACATGTACTTTTTAATGTTTTGTGTGTATTTGTTTCGTTTCGTGCGTTTTTCAGATTTCAATTTCAGATAATGGAAACTTGTGGGTAAGGCAGTAAAGATTTTATGAATTGTAACTTACCTTTGTCAAAGGTGGGATCCCACGTCTCAGGGTTGATCATGATGAGGAGCTTCTCAACGTCTTCATCTCGCATCATACAGACTAGAAGGAGACGGTCTACCAGTTTGATCAGAGGTCTGAAACACATTTAAAAAGGTTGTTTTGATGTGTTTGACTTAATTACAGCTTAACGTCTGAAGAATAATAAACTCATATCGGATTAACGGGTTGGGTTGCCTATGAATATTTATTTATTAAAATGAGAGTTGGCCTGATGATAGGGGTAAAGTACTTACAGGAAGAGTATATTGTCAGGAAGAGTACTAACAGGAAGAATGTACTGTCAGGAAAGTATACTCGCAGGAAGAGTGTACTCGCAGGATGAAGGTATTCGCAGGAAGAGTGTACTGTCAGGAAGTGTGTATTCGCAGAACGAGTGTACTGACAGGAAGAGTGTACTCACAAGAAGAGGTTCTCATTGGTGCCGCCCACGGGGTCGCGGTTGTGCACCTGGTTGGTTGTAACTGCGTCCGCCAACGCCTGCATCTCGAACTCACGGACCACCTCCAGCGGGAAGTAGGGGGAGTACAAGTTGCTGATCTCCGTTATACTCTCTCTGAAACTAGATGTTTTGCGAGGTGAAGATAAATTGGGACTTTCGTAGGAATTCACAGTTAAAATTACATGTGTCAGAACAAAATTAAGTTAACCTTAGTTTGGGGCTAGATGGCGATACATATTTGTCGGAGATTAATTATAGCGCCATCTACAATCACACTGCAACACTGACTCACTACCTACAGAACGCAAGCGTGACGTCACAGCCGAGTCATGCTTGGATGCGGCCGTTGGAGCTGGCGGGCAGTCTATTTTTAGAGCTCGTGCCGAGCGGGACGTATCTGTTCTGCCTACTTGTTTATTCAAGAGTTACTTGGTATTTGTACTGGACGCTAATAACTTCGTACGATTATACCGAGTGTGATTTTTTTCTCGAGGTTACCCATTATTTCGGAACCCGACGAGAACACGTGCCCACTGAGCCCTACAAATCGGCCACCTGGGACATATTTATATTCTTCCGAATGTCTGGGAACACGAAAGCAAGCAAACTCACGTGATATCTTTACAGATTTCTTCATTCTTCATCTGCGGTCGAACGCTCTCTGTTTGCAGCGAGCGGAGGCTGTGCCCCATCTCTGGGTCTTCGTACAACGCCTTCAGTTCCGGTCCCAGGGGGATCACGAACTCGTTTTTGCATACCTCCCTGGAAAAAACAAAAACAAGCAAAAAAAAGTAAGAACTTGTCTGTTATATAATTATCTTCTTGATTCTTAGACATTATGGGCATGCATTATTATTATTATTATTATTATTATGGGTAAACTTTCAAAGTCTCGGCTCATAAGAGCCGGCTTAAAAACAATGAGCACGGGCCTAGGCCAAGTGCGCATCGTTAAGGCTGTTAGGTCGGTTTTGGGTACTAGATGGTGGTATATCAGTCGATAGGTCAGTTTGCAAAAATTTACGGACAATTCTACAAGTGTTTAGAATAACAGCTTTTTGTAGCAATGCAAATGTATGTTTGGGCAAGTCGAGTAGTGCGAGTGACTGAAAAAGTTGTTTTGGTATAACACCGGTGGAAGATAACACTATATGAATGATTGATACCTTTTCTAGTTTCCACATTCGGGTTATTTCATTTTTCAAGTCTACATACTTTGAAAGCTTTTCCGCAATCGTGTTTTGCAAATTGTGTGTATTGGGGATGGCTATGTCTATTAAGAGTGCTGTTTTACTGGATTTATCAATTGGTGTAATGTCCGGTCTATTGTAGTGTATTGTTTTGTCTGTAAGAATGGCTCTATCAAAGTATAGTTTATGTGTGTGGTTCTCCAGCACTGTGTCGGGGGTGTATTTATAATACGGAGTTGGTCTTGTGGATGTTTCTATCAGGTCATATGTGATAGCCAGTCGTTGGTGTATAATATTGGCTACCTATTATTATTATTATTATTAGCCCATATCGTCCCACTGCAGGGCAAAGGCCTCCTTAAAAAAAAATTACCGGCGTAAAGCTCAAAACGCAACGATAGCGCGTACTTTACCTGTGCTGCCACCTAGTATTTCATAATCCTGTTCTTTTCCAGATGCTGTTCAAGCGAAGCTGGTGTACTCACATGGTAGTGGCGTGCGACTCGAGATGCATCGCAATGAGGATGTCGTAGAAGCCCTGGCGCAGTGGACCAGACATGTACTGAGACTGTATTGCGTACAGCAATTGCTTCTGATCCACGTGTTGGCATAGTGCGTGGGCAGCTCTGAAATATAACAATTTAAATGTAACAATCTAAAACACACGCACACAGTCATGCTTACACATATACACTAAACTTCTTAATATGCACATGTAACTTAAAATAACATAACTTAACATAGCTCTTTTATTGTGAATGCAAAAGTTTGTGAAGATGTGACGATGCTTGTGCCTCATAATTTACTTCTAAATGGCTGCATGGATTGAGTGAAACTTGAGATATGCATAGTATGTGTGCTGTGAGTATTTTTGTGTTTTACTTCTAAATGGCTGCATGGATTGAGTGAAACTTGAGATATGCATAGTATGTGTGCTGTAAGTATTTTTGTGTTTTATGGTTTTAATGCATTTATTATTACTTATTATACCTACACAACCCCATGTACCCATACATTAACACTAACACACACACACACACACACATCTCATGATTTCTGATTTATTTAACATAATATAATTGTCATGAGCTGCCCCTCCTAATGTAGCACATGAGTAGGTATGCCTTTAAGCCTCTGTTGCAAATCTGAAAAGAGTCAGAAATCATTGTTATTGTTTTTATAGGTAGGTACATACTTTCATGTTTTTGGAAATAAAGATTATATTCTACTAATATAATGAAAGTGAAAGTTTTTTCAAAGAATCTAATAAAGTTAATTTATTTTAGTTCTCTCACAAATACTATTATGTAATACCTACTAAAATAAATAGTTGATTAAAATATTACCCTTGTTTGATTTAATTCCTCTTGTTCGGAGGTAGGAAATTTGATGTAGGTTGGCATCATTCAAGGCATTCACCGCTTACTCTATGCAGAGGCTTACAGGTGCTAACCAAAAGTTTCCCACTGGCTTTTGATAGCTACTGGTGATCAGGAAATTGAGGGTTGTAAGTATCTGGAAAAATACAGTAAATATAGTAGGTTTCAGTCTAACCTAATACCTAACCTAGGTACCATTTTATTATGGTTCAATAAATTAAGTTTAGCTAACACAATACTTACTTTGACTTCTGTTGTAATGCTAGAACATCTCTGAGGTCCAGAATTAACTAGCCTGCCGCACAATACCAAAACCACTCTTTGGCCACCTTATAAAATAGCACAAATTTAGGGTCCAGCTCAGCAGAATCCCTTGACAGTCTCCTATTTATGTGTGGGCGTTGCTGGCGCCAGCATATCATACGTTGTCTTCGAAGAACAACGTCCATTTTTATCACTCCGTTAAAATTAGTGTTGAGTAGGACATACGTGAGGCACCTCGTTTGTCCCATACATTCGCTCAGAAATGTCATGGACCTCATTTTCAATCGTTGTACCACCTCATAATTCGTGTCACACTCACCAAACGTCGTCACGTGCGAGCGCGAGCGGGACGAACGAGACAAATATAAATGATTCATTCGAGCGAGTGAGGAGTGAGCTGATGTATTGCGTGATCGAATGACAGATCGTACGTTGAAATGACATCACAGTGACGTATGACGTAAGTAGGTAATTGACGTAGCTAAAAATTGAATGAATTGCTTGAAGTTGATTGATAGAAACCTACAACAAAATTAGTTTTGTAACCGTCTCAGTGGTGAAAAAGTGTCAAAACTTTTGTTTATATCTGTAAATATTTATGAAGTAGATAGATTTCACATTGTAGGTACGAGTACACTTAGGCAGGTAAGTAACATAATTATGTTTGTTCTCCTTTTTCTTATCGTGTCAATAGTTCTTTTAAACCAGTGTGATGAAAGGACTTATAGTATAAGTGCGCTTCAAAAAGGCTCCTTTCGTGCACTTGATAGTTTTCGAATTACCAACTAAGTACATAGTTTTTACAATTTCTGTCATCTAACCTAATCTATCATAGGACCAAACAATAATAGTAAAAACAATTATACCTACTCATCAAGTAAAACGCCTCACTTTTAGTGACAAAATGAAAACAGGACACTCGTCAAGACACCTCATACCTCTTCTCTTGTGACATGACAAATGAGTAGATTGAACGAGCGAAATAATAATACCTCACTACCTCGCACGAGCTCGCTACATGACATTTTACAGTATGTGACATGACATTTGAAGCATGACATTGTCCCACCTCACGAAATAGAATGAGGGCCTCATACAAACTCATTTTGAAACTGTGTCCTACTCAACACTAGTTAAAATATGTATATCCAAGTTTTTTTCAAAACAAACAATGCAATATGTCAGTCAATATTTTGATTGATAATTCGTTCGGAAACAAGTTGTGGTTGGTTTGATGTAGCTAACCATTTTACGTTATATTTTTTTTTGTTCTCTAAACTTTAAAATATAACGAAAGTATTAGTAGAAAGAGTTTAGCAATTTTATAATTCAATATTTATTTACTTGAGATGAAAATTGTAAACAAAAAAATAAAATCAATCTAAAACCGATTGTTTTCCGAAAGACCGGATGCTTGATTTTGAACGAATCACGTAAAACCAAAACACGGTCATAGACAACTAGTCTTATGGCATACAGACAGAATACAGTTTTTGATTTCACACCATGGCGTGTCTCGTTTGTGTTTAGAGACACGATGACATTTGGCTCGTTACGTGGCTCGTTTTCTTTGGTCATCGTGAAACTAAAAACTCACAGGGGCCCTACCCTGTGAGTTTTTAGTTTTGTTACTTAAGTTAGGTTTATGTAAGTAGTTAAGTTTTATTATAAGTAGGTATAGATTAAGTTTTTCTTGTTTTTTTATTAATTTTTGTTTTTATATGGGTGATGTGGTGGCAAAGCGACAAAACCCTTAAATAAATAAATAAAAATCTACCTGTGTAAGTTTGGTCTAGGTTTATGAAAAAAAAATTAGTAAGTATATTAGAAAATGTATTAGGTATTTTTTCTTAAGTACAAATAAAGTGATAAAACTGAGACCTTCAATGAACGACATTTGGCTGGCAGCGGAAGTCAAACCTGCACCGGATTTACCTATGTACTAATCTACAAAAACTTGTCGATTTTATGTCGGAAATACCACAGAACATTATATTTAATGCCTGGTCCCAATATTCTAAGTACTAACTGACAACGGATCGTTGTTTTTCTATCAAAAAATATGTGGTGCTTTTTGACAGATAACAACATTGCTATTGTATTTCGTCCATCCGTTAGTAGAAAAAACGTAAAATGCATCCAGCTGCTTCTCTCCCCGAGCATGTCGTAAAAGTCGACTAAGGGATAGTATCCACGAACATGATGAACAACCCATATGGGCGATGGGCTGATCACCTGTCACCATGGTTCACCATATCCATCTAAGGACTTTAGCAGAAGTGGCTGTAAGTTTTCTTAGTTTTCTTTCAAGACAAATAAATGATCTTTATCTTATCTTATCTTATCTTATGTTTACTTGTGGCTCTGCCCACTTCATTAGGGATATGGGAGTGATAATTATGTATACTAATACAAATATAATTTACAAAATACAAAAGAAACAGTCGGGCTATCAAGGACAAGTGGTTTTGTTTTTGTTTATAAGGTATTACTTACATACATATTTATTGCTAGTCAAATTTTTATAGTCGAATATAAATCGTGTGGATTATCGTTGTTCTCTGACTTTGAACGCGAAATATACTTCGACCTTTACCTCAATTAGAAATAACTTTTAGAAACAACACTCAAATTCATCGAAAAGTAATTTTTTCATCGAAAGCTATAAAAAAATTATGCTTTTCGATTTACGCACGAGCACTGTTTTTGGATTCAAGCCTTATTGAGACTGGATTCGAACCCACACAGGAAAAATTATATATATCAGATTGATGAACCGTAAATCGTAATAGGTAGAGAGTTGAATTTTTTACAGAGTGTGTATTTATTTTTATTGCCGCTAATCAAATAGTAAAAATAAAAGGGGGTCACATACAATAAACATATTAACAGCTTCTTATTCCTTCTATCCATTCATCTCGATTTTTGGCTACTGTGGACCAATCCTGTAGGTGCATGAATTTAATAAGTACAAAATTGTATTTTCCTAAAAAGTTTTATAGGTAGGAAGCCCCTATAGAAATTCAACAAATATACTAAAACATAGTTTCAATGTTGCAAACTGGTTAATTAGACAACCAATAAAGGGTATTAGACTAAATCGAGATATTTAAGGCTATTGCTAAGGTCAATGTTAGACCTTCAATCAGCACACGCGACTCGTATGAACCACGCCTAATATAGAGTAGTGAGAGTACAAAGACTAATATATTTATTCAAGTGAGGCATATAGGTAGGTAATCTATTTCTCTTTTTTGGTGAATATAGGTAAATAAATAACATCTCATCACATTGAGAGCACTGGTGGTCTAGTTGGTAATGACACCGCCTTCCGATCCTAAGGTCGTGGGTTTAAATCCGGTCGTGTACCAATGGATTTTTCTGTGCGAATAATTTATGTGCGCTATACCAGTACTCTCAAACTGTGAAGGAAAACATCGTGAGGAAAACCGCGGCTTAGTTAGCTCCGCATGTATTGACCATGTCTTTCCTGTGGATAAGGCCGACTAAGATGTACCCACAATAACAAACTATTGCCGTTATACCAAATAATAAAAATAAAAGGGGGCCCCATACAAGAAACATTTATGTACCTACATGTACGATGGTACGGAACCCTTCGAGTGCGAATTCGACTCGCACCTGACCGGTTTTTCCTCCTTGCATCTCTGGTTTTGGGCATTTTTGCTAGTTTAAACTTTTTTAAAATATGTCATTCTGTTATTTTACGATGCTTGATGCTAGTTAAATTGTCGGTCCCGGCTTTTAAGTCGTTAAGCCATGACGGAGGCCTAAAAAACTCCGTCACAAGAGTTGGTCACTAGTCCATACGAACTTATTTAAGATGTTTGATTTCTCTATTCCAGCCTACTCTACAATATGAAGTGTAATGAGAGTTTTAACATATTGTATGACAGCTCGTAGATATAATTCTGTGGCGAGATCGAAATGCCACTTCCTGATCTGAAACCGGACCACATTTCTTACAGATAATATTGTATTAGGTAGTTGATTTCAAGTTCATATACCTAATGTTAGCGATGTTACTTCTCTGCTGGACTGGGAGTAAAGAAAAAACATAGAATGCGTCCAGCTGCTTCTCCCCGAGCATGTCGTAAAAGTCGACTAAGAGATAGTATCCTCCAATATGATGAGATACAATAACCAAGTATTCCCAAGGAGGGTTGACGTCAGGCAGGCGGACGGTCATAAAACACCTTAGCCAAAACTCCTTGAATCATGCTGTGCCGACCCCACATAGAGTGGGATAAGGGCAGGAAAATGATGATGATACTGTTAGCGATGGAATAGGGACACGAGATATTGGTTGGTTGATTTAATTTTCGGATCCTCGGACGACCTCTGTGGCGTGCTCGGCTGCGAGACGTAAGAGCCCGTTCGATACCTGCTGCGGGAAGAAATGTTTGCATGCTCTGCAAATATTTCCGAGTCTGGATGTTGTAGTACTAGTGCATTATAAGTATGTACTTACAAAAAAAGGGCACGTTAAATTGTCGGTCCCGGCTTTTAAGTCGTTAAGCCACGACGGAGGCCTTTAGGTGGCCTAAAAACTCCGTCACTAGATTTGGCCATTAGCTTATACGAACTTACTTTTTTATTGTAAATTAAAGGTAGTTCCCTATACTTTGAGACAAAGGATGTATTATAATAATGGAGTCGAGTTATAAGTGGAATTTAAATTCAAAACTCAATAGCATTTCATTCATTGTAATCACTAGGATATGTCTTAGATCTACGTTAAATTTTCACCAAATTATTGGTGAACTTATAGGTAGGTACTTACCGAAACCATGTTTCGTCATTACATCACTAGGTATGTTTTTCGAACACTTTGTAAAGAGTCCTTGATTAGAATCTAGACTGTAGTAAACAGAGCATGTGCGTCATACTGACCTCTGTCAGGAATGCAGCTTCGAGGTGGGGTAGGTAGGTATGTCTATATATTAACATTTTAAAGATTTTATTTCATTTAAAGATTTTTATTCCAAGAGTCCTAAGATGGATATGGTGAACCATGATGACAGGTGGTCAGCCCATCGCCCATATTGATAATCCATCATGTTGGAGAGGATACCATCCCTTATTCAACTCTTACGACATGCTTGGGGAGAGAAGCAGCTGGACGCATTATATTTTTTTTTTTACTCCCAGTCTAGACCTCATTATATCTTATATCTTACTTTTTTATAAATGTGAAAGTTCGTGAGGATGTTTGTATGTTTGTGCCTCAATCACGCCCAAACGGCTGAACGGATTTGAATGAAACTTGGAATATACATAGTACACGTGCTGGATTTACATATAGGCTATTATTTATCCGGGTACCACGCGAGCGAAGCCGCGAAGTACCCGGATAAACCCCGATGTACCTACATTTAGGTAGATATTGTTGGCGCCACCCTACCCAGGCGAGGCCACAAGGGCTGCCAAAAGTGAGACGCACGTGGAATATTAGATTTCACAGAGAAACAACAAGGTTACAGACTACGTCAGATGAAGCAATAGTAACATCAAAAGTAAACTGTCAATGATTCATTGCTAGATTTTACCTTAAAGGTCTGTTGTAGTAGTCAGCGTTCGACAATCTCGGCACAAGAAAAAGTCTTTTCAAGTGTTTAATTTTTTTAATAAAACCAAACTTCATCTATTTTTAGTACCATAATTCGGTTCAGTAGTTTAGGGTTGACTTAAAACACCTTAGCCAAAACTCTTACAGCTAATCCAAGGATCATGCTGTGCCGAGACCCCACAGAGTGAGATAAGGGCATAAGAGGCGCGGGTTCGATTCCCGCTGCGGAAGAAATGTTTGCATGCTCTGCAAATATTTCTTCCGGGTCTGGGTGTTGTAATATTTATCATAAGTAATAAGTATATATTTAAAAAAAAAGTATGTATATAAGTATTCTATCAGCCATCTGGTTCCGATAGTACAAGCCTTGCTTAGTTTGGGGCTAGATGGTGCTCTGTGATATGTCCTCAAATATTTATTTATTTATATTTTAGGGCAGGAAGATGATGATGATGATGATGAAATCGGTTCAGTAGTTTTTGAGAACACTCCCTACAAAGAAGTAAACATAGTCTAGACTTACGCCTATCTCACGGTTAGCTAAGATTTGATACCTTACATTCGCTTTTTATGACGACGTGATATGAAATGCAAACAAACATACGTAACGTCTATTAGCTTCATTGCCATGCAAGGGCATTCCTTCTTTGACTGCAAGCGGAAACAGATGTAGTCTAGAAAACCAACCTGACTAGACTTATAAAGTTATTATAATACTAGTTACTGCCCGCAGCTTCGCTCACGTGGTACCAGGATAAGAATTGGCCTATATGGTATTCCAGCACACATACTATGTAAATTCCATGTTTCGTTCAAATCCGTACGGCGTGATTCTGCCCTCCTAGTGAAGAACGCAGTAATTATGTCAAACATGTTTTGATACGTGAATGAGAACAGAATGTTGTATTTTGTTAGGCGATCCCGATTATGTATGGAACTAATTTTCGTCAAATATGCTATTTACCGCGTTCTTCACTAGGAGGGCAGGGTTTAATAAAAAAAAATACAAACTAATTTATTAATTAAGCTTAAATACTATGTACACAAAACATTTTTGTCTACTAGCCCCACACTAGGATTCCCTGTGTTGTGGAAGCTAGTTTCTTCCAAAAAGTACAAAAAATAAATAAACGAAAGAGGGTAGGTTTTCTTACAAGGCGGCACAAACATACAAACATCCTCATTCCACAAACTTTCATATTACCTAATAGTATTTAGGACGTATACCTACAATGAGGGTAACGAGCGATTTTTGTTCAAAGCGTCAAAAGATTAAGAAAAAAATTACGCGTAGGTAAAACTGTGTTTTTTTGTGTCTTTGATAATGGCTGAAATAATGAAGAGGGTGACGTAATCTCATCAATCTCAATTCCGCCGCGGACTGTAGTAGGTTAGGTACTTACCTACTATTTCGCTCGCAATTTCGGAGGTCACTCACCGCTATGTATTATTTGATAGAAATGTCATATCTACAAGTATTGTGTCGTCCCCAAGTGCTAAAATACGACAAAAAAAACACCGGATATATATATATATATATATATATGCATACATCACGCCCGTATTCCTAATAGGGTGGGCAGAGCCACAAGAAAATCACTCCTTATTCAAAATCTTGCAAATAATGTACCTATGTATTATATCCTCAGGCAGTGACATTACATAAGGCCTTAGTTTATATTGTCAATCTGGATACATGAATTACTCTCAAGCATCCGTTTGCTCCAGCATGTGTTTTCTTTACTTTAGGCTATATGGACTGAGAGTTAAAGAAAACACAGAATGTGTTCAGCTGCTTATCCCCCGAGCATGCCGTAAAAATCGACTAAGGAATAGTATCCTCCAACATGATGCACCATCTATATCAGGGGTTCCCAAAGTGGGCGATAACGTAAAAGGGGGCGGTAAGAGACCCCGAAAAAAATGGGGGCGTTGTGTAGAGACTTGGGGGCCTCTTAGACACCGACTGAGCTCTCGACTCTCAACTTGCGAACACCAACTAATTTTAATTAAGAGATGCTTAAACTAACTCGGTACGATATTTCTCTCCGCGTAGTTCATAATTATAATCTGTCCTGTTTTATTGAATAAATAAAATAAAAATCATGTCAATCGGTCGCTCCATTTCGAAATAAAAGTAGACACAACAAACAAATAAAAAGTGGTTTTTAAGTAGGTGAAAAAATGGGGGCGTTAAAAAATATTTTATTCCCAAAGTTGGCAGTAGACAAGATAACTTTGGGAACCCCTGATCTATATGAGTTACAATGCCTGTACCTGTTACAATGGTTCTCCATATCCACATTGGGACTTCGAATCAGGAGTGGCTGCATGTTTTCTTATGATTGCTTGTATCTCTTCCCACCCCATTAGGGATTCGTGGTAACGTGCATCCCCTATTCTCAGGCAGTGAAAGGTCCGCCCCAGCGATGCTATAAAAGTGAGGTGCACGCGCACCGCGCCTCCGACTCCTCGACATGACGGCGTTAGCGCGATTGGTATGTTAAACTGCTCTTAATTCTAAAAGTAAAATTAAAAAGTTTTATCCTGAAATGAGGCCCCACCCCTAGCATAGATTTTTCACCCTGAAAAGCTAAAATTGTAATTTAAATTGTCAAAATAGGATGCCTTAAAATGAGATAAGTTAATCCGTGGTAATTCGAAATTATTGTTAACGCAACTTATATCAAAATTAAAAGTTATATTTTTCGTCAAAAAGGGTAGTCTATCCTGAATATTTTTTCACAAAGGTTTCTTATCGAGTTTGAAAAACGGACGTAACCTAAACTTAAAGTACAATATCTAAATTCAAGGTCATAACTTTTAACTTTGAATATTGACATGGCTTAAAGTGTTTATTTCAGCAATTACAAGTAATTAACCAGTGAATTTTAATAAATTATTCAAGTGCGCGATTATTAGTTATGTGACGTCATTCCTTTGTTATCGAGCTTGCCGGACTGTGTAAAAGTGGAGTGACTTATTTGGTGCAAGTGTGGGTGGAGTCATGGAGTGATAAAAGCCAACAGAGTGTGTAGTATGAACATTTTGTTTTACTGGTCGTGATTGTGAACTGTGAGTGCGATTGGAAAAAATCTCAAGCTTTCTAAAGTTACTATTTGTATAGAAAAACGATAGATAATTTATCAAAAAAGGATTGATGCCATATAGTGAATACTTTCTCCGCGTTGATTTCTTTTTCATTAAAACTTCTTCTTTCACTTTCAGCAATTACTTTCTTAGTTAAAGGAAAACTTCCTTGAGACTATGTAAACGTTACATTTTTTATACATCTTCCCGGCGCTTCTAAGAGCCTAATTTCGGGAATTCATTTCTTAGCCCTCTTACACCATAAGAACATACCATTCAAATTATAATTTAATAAATAAATATTAAATTCTAGGCTTTATTGTCTAAGCTGTGTCTTTGTCAGTCAGTCAGTGAGTCAGAACCGTGAGAGTTTGAGATACTAATATTCGGGTTCATACCCAAGCATACCGCATTCACCTATTTTATCACTCCTATACTTGCAGTATCGATTGGCAAAGCATGGTGTAACGAAGTTTTGTGTCCGTGTGTCCAGTCCACGGCGACGCAACAAATGTACTGTGAAATGGATAATTGAATTGTTGCTAAAGTTAGACGTTATTTCACATTACCTACTCTATCGAACTTACAATTTTGATCGACTACAAAATTGGTTCCTAAGACTTTTTGCATGTGCCGAGTGCCGGTTGAAATGTAGACCAAGATTGCCACTGAGGACCAAGTTTCCCAGAAGGCGCTAAGCGATATCGTGATTTCCTAAGTGGAGATGGAGGGAAGAACTCGATGCTCCCTCTACAAACTGGCCTACAGAGGCCTTTGCGTAGAAATGGGATCCAGTAGGCGTGTTAGATTGGACCTTTAAAAAATGATCATAATAAAGACAGGCGGTACAAAATGTTTCCCTCTTCCATCTTTCTTATCACTTGTCAACTCAGCATTCACTTTTTTCACACGCACGTCTTCTATCCATCCACAATTATACTCATCACTCTTCTTGTAACATGACTTTCTTCTTTCCGCATAACATGTTCATCGCTAACCTATCCTCATGTTCTCTGTCACCTACTCTGCCTCGTAATAGCAAATGCAGTACTTGCAAAATGGTGGTTTCGAGTAAAACGCGGTAATCATTATTTTTAGATTTCTCTGCAGCATGTCCATGTTATATATAGAAATATAATGAAAATTATTTGTTTATGTAGGTATAGATTTAGCTCTTGGAATACCATTTTTGCAAAAAAGTGAAAAACTCAAAAATGACGATTACTGCAAGTGCAATTAGTAGGGCAGTTCTTTTGTCGCCATGTCGTTCACGCGTATTTCTGAGCGTCCATAATTTGTAAGGTTTACTAAAATACGTGGCCTAGTTTGAGCACAAAGTGATAATGCTGGGACCTTGCCGGCTATTTCGCAAGTAGCTCAGTTATTTGTCGTTGTGGAATCGCCCGCTACTTCTTATCAGGCGGTCGGTATTGGCCACTCGTAAATCGATCATACGCCATTGCTGGTCATTGCGTAAAGCTCATTTTTAACAGAATAAAAAAGCAATTTATGGTTGATGGCCTAAATGTTCTCAAACCTCTTCCAGACCTCCATCGTTTTACCGTTTTATATCTTATCGACATTGACAATGGTAAAGTTGTAGTAATCTTTGCTACAGGCGCCATTTAAAAAGTCCTCGATTGAGCATTCCTCTTGAATATTATGTTAGTATCTAAATTATTAGATTTCAATTCTTATCATTGTTTTATCTGTTTCTTTTGTGTGACGTGTTGGCAATGTGTTTGCACTCTAATATTTTGTAAAAATAATTTTGGCATTCTGCTTTCATTATGTTATCTATAAGTGATAATCTGCTGTTGGTTTTCCTATAAATAAAAACAAATATAATATATTAATCAATTATGCCGCCAAAAGAGTAGGTACTTGCATTTTTTTCTGCTAGGGTTAAGTGAAATTAGGAAACCAGCTTCCACCCGCGCCTTTGATTTCGTGGTACTTGTTTAAAATGTAGTTCAAATCCCATTTCAGACGTGACTGACTATCATCACAGCCTCCCAAACTTTCGGATATTAGAAGAATTATTAGGTACCTACCACCGCATGTTAAAACCCATACTTCGAGAATTTCCGCGTATGCATTCAACGTGCTTTCAATCAGCTGCAGTGAACGGTCGCCGTGACCTCCAGGCTCCCTTTGTCATTATAATAGCCGTCCACCTCCGCGAACGGGAAATATGGGGAACAACTTTCATTGATTTATCAGTTGCGACTGGTAAAATCCGGATGTGGACCGGCCTTGAAACTGACGTAAATGTCTTGATTTTATATGTAGGTACCTACATTGTAGTATTTTTTGCAGGAGGTACTTATGTACTTAGATATTTTAAGGTTTTTCTCGCTTTAAAGCCTTCTTTTGTTGTCAATGAACTATGAACCAAAGCACCGAGCTTGACGTTGCACTGATATGTTTTAGAATTAGAAATAGTGCAAGTCAAAAAGCTTCCTGATCAGAAAGTCTAGTTTTAAGTTGCCTGAGAAGTAAAATGCCTAAATGTCATATCTAAAAAGCAAAATGCCTAAGATTCAGGATACCTAAAACGGTAGTATGCCTAAAATGCAAATTGTAAATGTGAAACTTCCTAAGAAGCAAATAGTCTAAAATGCAATATACCTACATAGGAACATGACTAAATATTGGCAGGCCCGTCGTTTGAAAAACCATTTATTTGATAAAAATAACAGGGCCAAATGTGATATACTGTTCAATAAGAGGTACCGACAGCAATTAGAAAAACTTAATAACAACATTATAACGCCACTAGAACTTCTAAATAATGTTCGTGTAAGAAGCGTATGTTTCGCGAAGTAGAAGAAGGACACGATTAAGTGTTTTTTTTTTAAATAATTGCAGTTTTTTATTGTACTGACAAGTACCAAAGCAAAAGTGGCATTTTAAATAAGAAAAATAAAAAGTGCTCAAAATGTATTTTGTAATGATTGTGGAACTTTGGTCATGCATAGATCAGTTTACGTGTCTTTGACATGTTGTTGCGCGCGGTTCCGCCTGGCTTCAGATGACTGGATGACTGTCGCGCAGGGCGCTCTCAGATTACCTAATATTTTTACGCTGACCTACCTACTATTTTACACTGTTACAAAAACAGCGTAATTGCGAATTAGACTTTTGCACTTGACCATTTGACAAAAAACAAAGACCTTTTACCTATAGTAGATGATTTATACAGCGTCAGGAGGCAACTTTTCCCTTAAATAACGGGACGCTGTAGTGCCCGGGACGAATTAAGATGGAGTACTCTTGCCCAGCACATATTTCATCCTCTCACCTTAGTCGGCCTTGTCCACAGGAAAGACATGGTCAATACGTGCGGAGCTAACTAAGCCGCGGGTTTCCTCACGATGTTTTCCTTCACCGTTTGAGAGTACTTCTTTTATTTTTTGTTTCTAGAGAACACAGCAGGAATATGAAGTTTGTATAGAAACTCAACGCGTACAAAGTCGCGGGACGTACCAGTAGTACCACAAATATTGTGCGCTTCGGCAATTTTCGTCTAGCTTCTGTAATACGAACTAACGCGATGATGGTATTATGTTCAGTTATTATTTTAGTTGCGTATTCGGACGCAATAAAAATCTAAATAATCGAATCTAATAAAAGTTGACTAACGGATAGTATCCTCTCCAACATTATGAGATACAATAAGCTAGTATTCCCAAGGAGGGTTGACGTCAGGCAGGCGGCCGGTCATAAAACACCATAGCCAAAACTCTTACAGCATGATCCAAGGATCATGCTGTGCCGACCCCACATAGAGTGGGATAAGGGCAGGAAGATGATGATGTATTTGTTGTACTACTTACTATACATATTATATAATAAGTATTATTAGTAGATATATAGCAACAATACAGGCTATAAGGCAGTGGAACCAATTCACCTTGAATGCAAATAAACGAGTGCCCGGCATTTGACAATAATTGACTTCAGCGCACCTCATAATTTAATTTAAATAGTACTTGTAACCTCTACATTTTACGACTAGTGGAATGCGGTTCAAGCAAGCCGATGGCTTTCAAGTCCTATAACTGCTTTTATATAGACTAACTAAGGCCTTTTACCATAATCTTATACTTAGTAGATGATTTATACAGCGTCAGGAGGCAACTTCGGGACGCTGTAGTACCCAGAACAAATTAAGATGGAGTAGGCTTGCCCAGCACCTGTTCCATCCTCTCAGTTTAGTCAGCATTGTCCATAGGAAAGACATGGTCAGTACGTGCGGAGCTGACTAAGCTGCGGGTTTCCTCACGATGTTTTCCTTCACCGTTTGAGAGAACTGGTATAGCGCACATACATTTATCGCACAGAAAATTCATTAGTACACGGCCAGATTTGAACCAACGACCTTAGGATCGGAAGGCCGGGTCACCATCAACTAGAGCACCAGTGCTCTAATTTATACTAATGCAACAATAATCATTTAGATCAGTTATTACCAAATTAGAGAACAAAATGCACCAACCATGAAATGACCATCCTTGGCATTGCTGTGAACTAACTTTCTATACACGCAACGTTGACATAATTTGTCGCTAACAAATTGCAAAATGAAGGCATGCGAATGTTGGGACAAGCCTCTGACTATCCCAGGTTTAACAGCAGTAACCTACCTAACTACTCCTGTATATGGAGGAATACTCTCGACCACTCGCCACATATGTACAAACAACTTCTATTACGAACAATTTACTTTAGATCCATCTATTATCACGCCTATATCCCTAATGGGGCGGACAGAGCCACAAGAAAACTTGCAGCCACTTCTGATTTAATATCCTAAGGTGGATATGGTGAACCATGGTGACAGCCCATCGGCCAGTCTTAAAAACGAACAGTAATCATGATCTTACAGCTATGGACCATTTAAAAGTTTCCGCATATTGAAACCAAGTTAAAGTTGCTTATCTAAACAAACACAAAAAAAACATGTTAAATAGAAAAAAATGTAACGTGAGAGAATTAAAACTAAAATAAACCAGAGAAAAAGAGAAAAGTCTTACTTAGAGGGAGTGCCAAACCAAAGATGTGCTAGAATATTTATAACTTTACGGGGTTTAGAATTAAAGAGGTCAAAGTCAGGTATAATTATCAGCCAGTTCATTGAACGCAATTGCCGCTCTAAGATAGTCATCATCATCATCATCATCATCATCCTGCCCTTATCCCACTCTATGTGGGGTCGGCACAGCATGAACCTTGGATCATGCTGCAAGAGTTTTGGCTAAGGTATTTTATGACCGGCCGCCTGCCTGACGTCAACCCTCCTTGGGAATACTTGCTCTAAGATAGAAATAGAAATATTATATCCTTCAATATATAAATTAAAGTTTCCAACAGACGTTTTCGACTAAAAATCGTTTTTATTTATATTTCCAGGCGGTGATATGCATAGCGGCGTGCGCGAGCGCGCAGTACGCGGAGGAGCGCGCCCCGCGGTACATCGCCTCGTCGGAGCCCAAGAACGCACCCCCCCCGCCCGTCGCCATCCTCAAGCAGATCAACAGGTACCCCCACTTAACACTACTAGCCCTGTCGCTTGTTCTTTTGCACCAGTTTGGTAAAAGTAACCTCGTATGAGCTAGGCCAATATGGCCAACTCTTGTGACTGAGTTTTTAAAGGTCATGGCTTAACGACTTAAAAGCCGGGACAATTTCACGTGCCCTCCGAAGTATGGAAGCGCTCAGCTCGTAATGCCACTTGCGGTCACTAATCCCAATTGTGAGCGCGCACAACGTTGCTTAACTTCAACGATCAATTAAGAACGTCTAAGCAAGCTACGCCACGAGCGCGGTAAATGGACCAGTGTGGTAAATGAATTTTAAGCGCGCCTCAAAAAGGCTCACTTTGTGCACTTGACATAATATGTTTTCGAACTCTCTTTTGTTCTATCACATATCAGTTTCCTCACGATATCTTCCTTCACCGTTTAAGGGTAGGTACTGTTAGCGCACATTAATTTTTCGAACGGAATAACCCATTGGTGCATGACCAGGACCTAAGGATTGACTAGACCACTATTATATCAGCTTCCAGTATTTTGTCATCATACTAATATTATAAAGAGGAAAGATTTTTTTGTTTGTTTGTAACGAATAGGCTCCGAAACTACAGAACCGATTTCAAAAATTCTTTCACCAATAGAAAGCTATATTATCAGGGACTAGTATAGGCCTATACTGGTTTTTTTGATATTGTATTATAATATAATTTCAAAAAAATTAGGGATCCTTACTAAAACTCCAATAATATAACCGGAGGTGTAAAAAATTTACCTAAAAATTCTAATTTGTTAAATACCCGTGCGAAGCCGGGGCGGGCTGCTAGTAAATTATATTTGTATCAGTTGCAAGTCTCTAGTAGGTAATAGTTCATACATAGTTAAACTCTCATAACCAGATGTAAATGTGATTTCCAGGCACAATGAAGACGGCTCGTACACTTACGGCTACGAGTCCGGGGACGGCTCTTTCAAGATCGAGACCAAGTCCCCCACCGGGGAGGTGAAGGGCAAGTACGGCTACAAGGACGATACTGGCAAGGTACGTTTCATTAGTAGCTTGCTTTTGACTTCCAGCGATGTCACTTTCTAGCTCATAAACTATTTCCATGCTAAAAATTATGTCGATCCATTCCATCATTATCTTCCTGCCCTTATCCCACTCTATGTGGGGTCGTAAGAGTTTTGGCTAAGGTGTTTTATGACCGGCCGCCCGCCTGACGTCAACCCTCCTTGGGAATACTTGCTTATTGTATCTCATCATGTTGGAGAGGATACTATCCCTTAGTCGACTTTTACGACATGCTCGGGGAGAGAAGCAGCTGGACGTATTCTATGTTTTTTTCTTTACTCCCAGTCCAGCGAAGAAGTGAAAGAAATTAAAACCAACAAAATATAAATATTCAAAGCAGTTCAATTGTAAGCAGTATGTTACGGTTCACAATCTTTCGACAATTTACAATCTCGCGAGATAGATTATAATTAAAACAGTAAACATTCCCGAGGGTCCCTTATAATGTTTCTGCCTTTGTATTTCCAGCTGCGCGTGATCGAGTACGGCGCCAACAAGTACGGCTTCCAGCCAGCGGGGGAGGGCATCACCGTCGCCCCCCCGACCCTCGTCGACGAGTCCACTCGCGAGCCTAAACAGGTATGTACAAATAAAGAAGTAGCTCCTCGAAAACATGATACAAGTAAATGATCCCATCAAGACCACATCGAAATATTTTTCTCTAAGTAACAAAATCTACCAAAAAGCTACATGAATATTTTGTAAAAAAATGCTGCTTTGCAATTTTCCATCCATTAATCATTAGAAGAATAAGGCCCGGCGTACACTATCGGCATGGCATGGCATGCCTAATGACGCTTCGGCATGTCTAAGGACGCCTAAGGATCCCTTGGCATGCCGTGCCGAAAGTAGGCATTTAATAACTTTCAAAATTGTTTATAAAATGTAACACCATTACGAGAATCATTATACGGCAAAAACTATAAAATCGTACTCAATTAGAAAAGTACTTTATTCTTTAAATTGCTGGGGTCATTTTGTATCTACAGGTCTTAAATATACGTTGAAGTTTAGCAGTATTTTGCACATATTTTCTGTACCATAGATCTATGGCTAACATCCCATACCTATCACTAACAGGGAGGACGCAGAGAGCAAGACTACGACTACGACGATCCTGCTCCCGCCCCCGCACCCCGCCCACGTCCCACTCAACAGCCACAGTACCGCGCGCCACAGCCACAACAGCAGTACAGGCCAGCGCCACAGCCACAACAGCAGTACAGGCCGGCGCCACAGCCGCAGCCTCAGTACAGGCCGGCGCCACAGCCGCAGCCTCAGTACAGGCCGGCGCCAACGCAGCAACCGCAACAGCAATACAGGCAGCAACAGTCAGCTCCTACGCCACCCAAGGTACGATTATCTAAGTAACGCCACAGCAACAGTACAGGCTGGTACCACAGCCACAGCCTCAGTACACGCCATCGTCGACGCAGCTAGCATCAGCAATTCAGGCCAAACTCATAGAGACAATACAGGCTTCAACAATTTGCTTGTTTATTTGGGTGCTTATTTGCCACCCAAGGTTACAAAACACGGTTTATTCAAAAGATGCACAGTTATTAGGGACGTTTTCCACAGCTTAGTAATCTTCTCTAAGTGATGTCGCCATGTCGCATTGCCTATGCAATTTCAATTTACTATGTACAAGTCTATGAAGAGACTCAGTGTCTATGAAGAAGTCGTGTCATATCTCAGAATGGGACACTTACGGAACGAAATAGTGGACGGGACAATAAGCCGAGCTCACCTAGAAAGAAAGAAAAAAAGAAAATAATTTATTGGCAACCTAGGTAGGTACACAAAAAATACAGAAATGAAAAAATTAAAAGACAGAGCAATAAGTAAGACAGAGTAAAAGGCAAAAAGAGGCCAAAAGAGGAGAAAATACATAAACAGACCTAACCTACATAGCACATGTACATAGCACCTACTAGCCTCCGAGCAGACATCATCCATGCTACGTCGTAGAACAAAAAAAGGCAAATCCTTGCTACGAGCGTAGCAGTATATGCTATTACGAAACAATATTAAATCGTATTTTATCGTATGGTTTATTTTGGGGGCATTAAGCTACCTATTTCAATGCACGAATGATCCTACTCACAAAAAAGTAAATATGTCGAAATCGTAGCAAATGGAGATCCGTCTCTGCCTACACCCTATGGGAAACAGGCGGGATTTTCTGTACGTTGAAAAAAAGTGGTTTTCATTCATTACTTAATCTTAGTTATCAATTATTTTAATCATCTAAGCTGCGTGAGTAAAATTAGCATGAAAGGAGATTTTAAGCCTACTTAAATTCTTTTACCACACTGTTTCGAGAGCACTCATGATATGAGTACAAACTTAACATCTTGTTTAAATTTCAGCCTCAATTCTTCGCCGGCGCCGCGCCCGCACCAGCGCCCGCCCCTGTGCAGGATAATTTCTTCAACCCTGAGCCAGCTCCTCGTCAATACAAGCCTAAGCAGGACTTCAGGCCAGCTCCGGAGTACCAGGACTTCGCCCCTCAGCCCCAAGCTCAGTTCCAACAGCCCAGACACAGCCAGTCGTACTCCATGCTGGACCAACTCCTCAAGGAGTACTCCTTACCTTCGGGAGGAGCAGCTCCCACACACGACATCACGTTTGGGTCCTATTAGTGTAAGAAAAAGTCTCATTTTGTAAATATGTAGAATATTTTTTGTATGATTAAATTGTGATTTGTTCGGTGTTTTCTTTCGTATTTTATTTGACGACCTCGGTGGTGTGGGGGACGAATGCTTTTTCCTGGTCTGGATGTAGTGGTATTCGTAGTTTCTAATACCTACTTAGAATTTGAGTGAGAAAGAAAGCTTTTATTTGCAACAAGCATGGAAATGTAGGTATTATTTAGTTATTAGTAGATTTTATTTTATTTTATCCGGAAAACAAACAGTATTACATACTAGAATAGGAAGCAACTTAAAAAGACTATTTACCAATGAAATGTTTTTACATATTTCCTCAAACACGCCTCGCCGACTGCCATGCAAAGTTTATTAATTATGATAAGGATCGATAAGGTACATTAAATAAAATAAAATAAAGTAGCCTTTATTATTTTCCTTAGCAAATTCAACATAAATCATAATCATCACAATTGAATATCTTAATTATTATACTCGTAATTTCATATACATATTTTCATATTATATTATACATTACTAGCTGTGCTCCGCGGTTTCACCCGCGTTTTTCTCACAGGCGGCCAGCAAGCGCGGCTTCCTCGTCTCGCCCGCCGCCGCGCCGCCAGCGTCTCGTCTTGCTTGCATCAAGCGCGCGTGGATTTCCTTAGCAGAGTTATTTTAGAAATGTATTTATTATACTCTTCAAAGATCTTATACTTACAATCATCAACAAATATATTTCAAAAAGATTATTACAGGATTTTATGTTGATAAAAAACTCTATGGCCCATAACTCATTAATAGGTACCAACTCTTAACATCTTACACACGTGATAACTTTTAAACGAAATATCCGATTGAGATGAAACAAAAAGTATTTTACTTCTACATAAATACTCTTGATAACATAATGCTTAATTTCGATAAAGATTAATATTACGATACATATTTAACGTAGTTTTTTTTCTTCAGACGATTTAATAATTATTTTGAACACAAAATCGGTTATTGTGATTAAACCATGATAGCTAGATATATGTTCTCGCGGACTTTTTTGTAGGTCTTAATGGGATCTACAAACCCGTAGTACATCATTTTGTTCTATTGTCAATAGTTTTTGCAGCGCACGCAAAAATAGGTTTTCGATTTTACACCTTGTGTTACAAAATAGCAATTTTATTACGGATCCCTAATTTTGAAAAAAATAAAACATAGCCTATAGCCTTCCTCGATAAATGGACTACCCAACACTGAAAGAATCATTCAAATCGGACCAGTAGTTCCAGAGATTAGCGCGTTCAAACAAACAAACAAACAAACAAACAAACAAACAAACAAACAAACAAACAAACAAACTCTGCAGCTTTATAATATTATTAGTATAGATTATTATTGGTTTTTCTGATTATTTTATCATATTTCATATTTATTTATTTTTTCCTTGTTAAGGATTTTTTCTTTGTTTCTTAGGGTGAAAGCCTCCTCGGCATTAATCATCCAGTTTCGTGTAGTGATAGTACGGACAGGACAAAAACTAATCTATCATAGTTACGGCACTAAAACCCCACATACACGCATAGGTACGTACGCATAACACATTACGCAACGCCATGGGACTCATGTCCCACTCATTTCCCACAACAATGCCACCTGTGGGAGCCGATCCCACGGCCCCGCCGCGGAATGTTGCAATTAAATGGATCGACTGGATTGACCTTGAAGCTGAAAGTCTTCCGCGATTTAGTTTATGTAAATATGCGTTTGTTTTCAGACACAAACGATTTAGTTTTACATTGCCGATGACCCTGAAATGGTGAGAGCCTAAATCCTACTAATATTATAAATGCGAAAGTTTGTTAGGATGTAAGGATGTGTGGATATGACTATGTATGTTTGTGCCTCAATCACGCCTAAACGGCTGAACGGATTTGAATGAAACTAACATCCTCACAAATTTTCATATCCTAAATCCTACTAATAATATAAGTGCGAAAGTTTGTGTGGATGTGACGATGTATGTTTGTGCCTCAATCACGCCGTAATGACTGAACGGATTTGAATAGAACTTGGAATACACATAGTATGTATGCTGGAATAGTATATAGGCTACTTTTTGTCCAGATACCATGCGAGCGAAGACGCGGGCGATAGCTAGTAAATAAATAATTGTGGACATTTCACACAGCGCCATCTAGCCCCAAACTAAACAAAGCTTGTATTATGGACACCAGATGGCTGATAGAATAGGTACATAAATACTTTTTTGTAAACACATACTTATAATACATAATACTACAACACCCAGACTCGGATGAAATATTTGCAGAACATACAAACATTTTACTCCCGTAGTGGGAATCAACCTTGCGTCTTAGCTGAGCACTCGCCCGCCATTCCACCGAGGTCGTCAAGCATAGCATTATGCAAGAGGAGCTGGTTGATTCCTGTGGTTTATCAAATGTCTGAATGCTTTACATACGATAGTATCAAAAATATTGTGCGCCTCTTCAAACTTCGTGCTTTGTATAAAAACGATTTTGTATGAATATGTAATTAAAATAATAACTGAACCAACCGTTTAAAAAAATAAGTATCTACATAATTATTGTAACATATCTATATTACGTAATATCATCACGTTAGTTCGTATTTCAGAAGCTAGACAAAATTTGCCGAGGTGCACAATTTTTGTGGTACTACCGTACATCTGTCATAGCAAAAGCGACGGATTACCGTAAAATATAGTATTGGATTCCGTTGGCGCTGGATCGGAAAGAAATGCGTGCTAAAGAGGTACCAACCAGCAGTGATATGATGATGACGATGATTTCTCTGTCGGAACTTTCTTAACATAAGCTGGAGACACGCTTACTTAGTTCGGAATTATCATGACATGTCATGCTGCCTACCCCTTGGGCAAGATTTGCCGCCGTGAAGGCTGCTCATTGTTCGCATGCAACTTTTGGGAAACACCTTGAAATACTCGTATTTTGTGTTAACTAGTAATTAAAGTCTAGATGTTTTGAGAAATATTTGTGAGAAATTTACTGGCTGGGAAAAAATATTGTGAAGTAATTGATGATTTGATTACTTTGATTACATGAGTCAGAATAGCAAATCAACTTCGTGTTTTTACTAGCCCTGTAGTTTCTTTGAGTAAAGTATTGTGATACTTTACAGGTGTCATTGATAATATAAAAAAAACTGAATTATGTACTTGATTATTTAAGTGGTTTCCTAAAATCAAACAACAGTTAGATTTAAAAATCCTTTCATTAGACCAAACTTATCAAAATATTTACATAATGAGTATTCTACTTATCATCACTGAATAAATAACCTATGGACACTACCTTAATGCATCGGCCTTTTCTCATCGTTGGAGCCTTCCTCCCCCAAAATCTGAACATTCCTGACCTGCTTCCTCGGAGCAGCGGTGGTCAGCTCGGTGGGAGGCGACTGGGTGGGAGCGAACTCAGGGTTGATGGCCAGTATCAGCATCTTTAGGAGCAGAGCTTCTCTGATCTCTGGAGGCAGGAACTCTGGTGTCTCTTCGACCCTGTTCGAAGAAGACCCAGCGGTATCATACGGCCTAGGATACGGTCTACGTCGAGGAATGTACCTCTGACTTTCATACTGGTTTTCGTAGCTCGGGACTTGGTTTGAATATACCTCTCTAGGCTCATACCGATCTCTGTAGTCGTACTCGTCTTGGTACTGTCTTGGTTGTTGATACCGGTATTCTTCAGGTCGATACAACGGCTGGTAAGGCCCTGGCATCACCTGATCCATGAGGGACTGAAGCTTATTCTGTCGGAGGATCAGGATTTGTAGGAGTCGGCGAAGGTCTCTAGTGCTGACGGGGGCAGATATTTGCTGCATTTCTTCTATTGGGTTCTCGTATCGCGGCTGGAAGAGAAGCTGCTGAGGCTGAGGTTGCGGTTGTGGCTGTCTGTATGCATTGATATACCTCTGGTACCCGTGAATCGGAATACCTCTTTCGTCCACTGGAACAGGTATGATTCTCGTGACAGGTCTGATATCATACGGTGATGATGTGCCTTCAGGTTTCTGAGGTTGGGACGTTTCTTTCAAGAATTGTGGGTCCAGTACTTTGTTCTGGTATTCGTATTGGAGAAAGGGCCGCTGGTTTCCAATAGGTACTGGGGCTCCAGGATTGTCTCTCAGGTACTCACGGGTTCTAAACTGCGCTGTTGCTTGTGGACGTCTGTATATCGGTTGCTGGTGGTATAACTCATCATCATGGTTCCTTGGAGCTATGTGAATGACTGGCACAGGGTTTGAAGTCACTTCACTTTGATGATCAAACACTCGGCCGGTACTGGCTTCAATCGTCGTCTCTTGATCATCAATGGGTTGGTCCTGGTACTGCTGATGAATTCTCTGTCTTGCTGCTACGAGAGAGTGGATAGGCACAAGTCTTGGTCGAGGAGTTGTCGTAGTGAAAAGGGGTCGAACAGTTCCAAGGGATAAGTGGCTCCCATAGACGTCTGTAGAATCATCACCGGTAGATTGCCGTAAGCTCACCATATGAGGGTTATGACTAGTGGAAGTCAGTTCTCGTCTGAATGTATTCGCTTTGTTTTCGGGTGCTTTTTCAGTAGCACGGTCGTAGCCAGGTTTGAAAGTTGAAGGTACCTTGGTTGTTGTTTGCTTTGTTATCAAATCATCCATGGTGACTCCAGGCATAGGCTTCAGCATTTGTGTTCGAGTTTTCCCAATATCATCCTCCTTAGGTTTGTAGAGGTGCTGAATATTACTTGTCGTTTCTTCCGGTCGTTGTCGTTCGGTGGTGGTTTCGGATGTGGTCGTTCTAGAGCTGGCCCTTCGTCTCGGAATCGGCTGAATAACTGTTCCCCTGGTAGTGTAACTTCCTCTGGTAGGATACACAACAGTAGGTAACGCTGGTCTTCTTGTTGTTGATGACACAGTTTTGTTCACTCTGACCACCATGGCTGGAGGGCTCGGGGTGGTGCTGGTCGACACTGGCACCGGTGCTGGCGTGCTGTCACTTGAAGACGAGTAGGTCACACGTTTCACCTCCCCATCATGGTCGATGTATCCGAAAGTTCCTTTCACGTTCCCTTGGACGTCCCGACTTTCGATCTTGAAGGTTCCGTCGTCAGCTTCATATCCAATGGTGTAGGATCCATCTTCATTCAGTCGTCGAATTTGTTTCACGATTTCGACTTTGGAAGGGTCTCCAGTTTCGCTGGCTTTGAGGAGCTCCTTGGCGGTGGTAGTGGAGCCGGCGGGTGGTGAGGTGGGCCGGGCGGTCGTGTCGTTGGCGGCGGAGGCGGCGGAGAGGCACGCGAGGACCACGAGGAGGAGCATCTCGCTAGAGCAGCCGCAGAGGCATGTCTGCGCTCCGGCGGGGCCGCAGTTCCACTCCCCTATATAAAATCCAGCCCCACTCGTCCGAGCCGTGCGAAAAACTTGCGCAACAACCACCATTGTTGTCATTTCATTATCTGAAACGGAAAATCTTTTTTTCTTTGCGTCTACTTGTGCCGTAAGATCCCAATTGTTTAATTGTCCAAACAGTTGTAAATGGCTAAGTGTGGCGACAGTACTCCTAGGGTCCGAAACTTCTTGAAGCTTGCCGAGATGCGTTATTTTAATTGTGCTATTGTGTAGTTGAGTGATGCAGGGACGTCTGTTCGCACGGTACTCAATGTCACATTCTAATTTGTTTTTAGGCAATGTTTGAATTAATTGTAGACCCTTGTACAGGCTTTACTCAATCTTATTCTGTTTTTGGTATGTTTGTGGTTTGTTCAACTCCTCAACATAACTTCCTTGTCCTGTTTCGGAGTGTACTTGTGGCTAGCTGTCCTAGAAAAACCACGCAGGCCCTTTCAAAGGCTTGCAGTGTTTGAATCATTATTTTTTGTGTGCCGTGGGAATACAGGACTATCTACAGTAGCGTAGGTACTGTTCCTACTATGCCATTGTAGTTGAACAATGGTATCACACTATAATTGTTTTACAAAGTACTTGTTATTTAATTCATTTTTGATGACTGTTCTTAATAATGGTACATTCATTGTTATGACAACCAAATTATGGCAATAAATAGTAGATTGTTATACAAGGGGCTAAAATTACCCATTATATACGAGGTAGTTTTACTCCCGAGCTTTAGAGAAGGAGTAAATAAAAACCGAGTTATAATGGGTTTTTACTTTTTACTTAGATTGCGAGAAAATAAAACAATCTAATAAAATATTAAATACGGTCAATTGAATTTGTAAGAGATCGCCGTTTTAATTCCATTTTCGAAAATAAATGTTCTACTTTTTAATGGAACAGTAAGAAGTCGATTCATGATTATCCTATTTATGAATAAAACTTTTTCGTTTTTAGACTCGATGGTAACAAACAGAAATAAAAAAAAAACTTTAAACAAATCACAAAAGAAACAGTCGGGCTATCTAAAGATCAATCAATCGATAAATAGGATCGGTAAGAATAACTTTAAATCTACGTTGAATTTACGCCTGTTCATAACCCGACCAAGCATGGACCAAGTAAGAAACCACGCATTGCAATAATTTTATTGGAAAATAATTTCTTAACAATCTTGTTTATAAAACGAATTGGAGTGTTATTCAGTCTCAAGCTTTTTTGGCTTCTATATAATTAGATAATTTGTAATAAGCTTTTTTAATCAATTTTATCTTTATTAGAGTTTTAAAATTAACTGTCGTCACTGTCATCTCGCTTACGACTTTGTTATAGAAGCGTACATTGCCCTTTAAATGATTTGTTTACTTTATCTAGCTTAACTGTGGATACAACGAGTTTATCCTTATTTCTAGTATGCACGCTATGATTATCGCTATTTCTTAAAACCATTAACTTGGTTCTAGGAGAATTATAAGAAAACGACACAATCTAATATAAGGGTGGGAAAGATAATGTGTTACGACATGCAGACAGCACGCATGAAAATCATTGTACGTATCTAGAGATGGTTATCTCTTGTGTAACAGAAGCTAGTTGAAACGGTTTACTTTCCTTCGCTAAATGCTACGTACAGACGTTTAAAACGTTTCATTCTTGTGTGATTTTATATAATGAAAATATTTTGAGATTCAGTTCGAGTTGAGATGTGCAAATAACTCAACCCATTCCATAACTCTAGACCTTCACTAAGGACAAGTAATATTTTTTTAACCCACGACGTAAGAAACTAGTTTCAGAGGTGTAAAAGTTATGCTAATTGCTGCAGCACCCCCTGGTGGCCGTAAAACATATCTAAGAAATCTTCCGGAAAGGTTCCGTACTTAGAAAAAAATGTTTCTTGTATGTGTGCATGTAAATTTTTATAATTTGTTGTTATAGCGCCAATAGAAATACACACTCAACTTTCTACCCTTACACATTACCCTTACAACTTTCTACCCATTACGGTTCATGAGATACAGCCCGCTGACAGACGGACGGAAGGACGGACAGCGGAAGCTTAATAGGTTCCAGTTGACACCCTTCGGGTACGGTACCCTAAAAATGGCTACAGCGCCATCTACATGAAACTTTCGAGATCACCACTTCAGTGAAAATGTATGTTTTATTCGGCATCTGTCTATGGTATTTTGTGTTTATTTATAGCTGTTCATTCCGTAGTCGCTAGATGTCGCTTTTGTCATCCAACTACCCCCTACTGTAAACTGAACGTATTGGTTCCTAAGTGTAGCCCTCTTATTCATAAACAAATTGACTCGTTTACGGTTAATAGTCGAGACTTCTTTAATCTACGTCTTTATGAATAAAAAGTTACTTTTTATTTGTTATCCACAGTAATTTTATTAGATTTAGGCAAAGAACCTTTAGATATGATACTAGCTGCCGCCCGCGTCTTCGCTTGCATGGTACCCGGATAAAAAATAGCCTATATGTTAATCCAGCACATGTACTATGTATATTCCAAGATTCATTCAATTCCGTTCAGCTGTTTAGGCGTGATTGAGGCACAAACATACAAACATTCTCACAAACTTTTACATTTATAATATAGTAGAAAGTAGGATGTAATTTAAAGTTCTTGTATACGGAATAGACTAAGAGGTGACCGTAGTCAAGTAAAATTACTTAAGTGCTGTAAATCAAAATGCAGTTATAGTTATGTAAAAAATATAATTTATTTATAAAACATAATATTACAAAACGTCTTTTGTCAGTTTTTACAGAGTCGTGCCGTAACACGGAAGTAATTTACCTCATATTTTACACTTACAAACTACACTAGAATACAATTTAAGGTACTGATTAGAATGTACACGGTGCGGTCTCAAGCTTTGCTTTCCTAAAAAGCTATAATATTACGTTTAACAAAAAACGTTTTCAGTTTTTGCACCTTACTAGGGCCGTCAAAATCAGCAGTTGTTTTAGCAAACAGTAGCTTAACTGCCACAGCAAAATAAAAGCAGTTGGTCTGCTCCTAACATACCGCGAGGTGCTGGATAAATTATCGGTCTAGATGCCTGTTTCGAGAGCGTGGCACTGGACGTAATCTATCACAAATTTATTTTAAAAATAGCTAAAATTATTGTTTTTTTATCAGTATCCATTACATAAACGAAAATTGTAATCAGTAAGTGGTTACGCATGGTTGGTAAAAGTCGTTTGACAACAGTCACTTGTCGATATTAAAAATCTATTCAGCTAAAGATTTTCGTTGAAATGACTCACTGAAGGCGACGCCTATCAAGTCTGAATGTAAACTTGACTTGTGACCTGGTATCCATAAAGAAAAAATAAGATTTGACCATGAAATTGATTTGTAAACGAAGTGATGGTCACAACATGATTTTGGCCAATATTTAATGGATACCAGAAACGGACCAGCTGTACAATTAAAGCTATGTACTCTGACCACCGAGACTTGTACATTATGGCCGACGCGAATGGTGGAACCGACTGGTAAATTAACTAGCACTAAACTACTTCTAGAACTGGATGCCGTGGCCTCTGAGGAACGCGTCTATCTGCCCGGTCGACCCCGACTCTCCCCGAGGAGCCACATAGTAGAACTGAGGTGCTGGTGACGCGCGCTGAGGAGCTGCAGCTTGGCTTTGGATGGAGAGCCTCTGGGCCTGTGCCCTGGCTGCCGCCCTATCCCTCTGCAACTGACTCTGTTGGATCTGCTGCTGCTGGGCAAAAAGCTGTTGAGAGTTCTGGAATTGGCTCTCAGATTGCTGCCTCTGGTATACTTCCTGAGGATTCTGTAGCTGATGTCTGTACAGAGGCGCGCTTGCACCAGATTGGGAGGAAAGCAGCTGTGGCGACGGAATAAACGGTCTCTGAGACTGAGGCTGAGCTACGTACGGCTGCAGTCTTTGGTTCAAGTTCAACTCTCCCTTAGTCTGAGGCAGCGTTTGGAACAACTGAGTGTTGTATGATCCAGATGAAGGATCGTAGACCAGCTCAGTCGAGTACAACGGGTTTCCGCTAGGAGCGGGTGAAGTGGACTTGGAAGGTACTCCAGTTGGGCTAGCGGTCGACTGCTGTTGCTCTCGGTGGAACTTTGCGAATTCGGCAGCGAAGTCAATCTGTCCACCACCAGGTCTGACTGTGGTGTGAGAGTGTGGGGCGGGAGAGGGAGAGTACTGCGGTTCAGGGCTGTATTGGATCGTCGGCTGGGGCTTAGCGGTGACCTGGAGAAGCTGAGGCCTGAAGGTTGTCGCTGGAGGTAAGGGTAGAGCTCTAGCAGTAGTCACAGGCAACGGTCGGGGGGTGATAGCGATCTGTTGGTTTTGGTAAGTGGGGCGTCTGGCTACTGGCACCGGGCGCTGTACTACTCTCTGTCTGATGTGCTGGAGAGGTTCCTCTTCTGCCTCGTCTTCGTCAGCGTCTCTGAAGTCGTTTTGGAAGAAGGTCGTCGGCGGTCTTGCCGTTGTGGGCCTTAAGGCAGGTCTGGTCGGGTAGTTGGGTTCGGGGTCGTCTCTCTCGGCGGAGTCCGGGGCGCGGGGCTCGTCTTGGTCCTCCTCGTCCGGCTTGTTGGGGTCGCAGGGGTTGCCGGAGACGTAGGTGAACTCCCGCTTGTTACCGTCGGGGTCGACGTAGCCGTACTTGCCGCGGACGACGCAGTCGGTACCGCGGGTCTCCTCTTTGAAGGAGCCGTCAGCGGCTTCGTAGCCGAAGGTGAAGCTGCCATCGTCATTCACCTGAAATTATAAACTCAAACTTAATATACTCTAATGGGATCGGTAAGGATCACTTCAAATATTACAAATAAGAATTGGAGAACTTCGTATACTTGTTGGTTCTGCGAATAAAGATCGGAGTCTTGTTTTAAGATATAACTAAATTCATCATCAGCCAATTCCGACAGCGAGTCTTCCATTTTCGTCGCTTCGCATTTTATATGTCATCGAGTAGATACGGCCACTTTTGTCTAGGTACATAACGGAACGAAACGCTGGCTCCAGATCTTTACCAACTTTTGGATAGAAGCTTGACATTACAGATAATGGGTTCCCAAAACCTTAACCGGACTTTTCTGGCCAAAGCATTAGTTGAACTCACTTTATTGTAGTTCCTGATGGTCTGGACGGGTGGCTGCTTTGGCTCCTGGATTTGCTGCTGGGTCTTGTGGCGCGGCGGTGCGCGGGGAGCGGCGCGCGGCTCGTACTCATCCAGCCGGTCCGTCTGTCGGTAGATCGCGTCGTACTGGTCAGCGGGCACTAGCACCACCTGGAAGTACATTAATGAAGATTAGGAGAGCTAGTTTTACCTTTTTACTTCAACACATTGGCGACCATCCCGATTGGTAAACCGCATGTGATTTTACGATAGTCATTTTCAGTACATTTTGTATCATGATCTTTTACACACATTTTCAAAATCGCTTTGTGATTGTGATATACCAATCAGGATTGTCGTAGTAGTGGCCTTTAATTTTGTTTGACTGCCATAAAGATATAGATAGAGATAATTTATTTGCGAAACAAGTGTACAAAAGATGACAATATGCTTCACCTGAGTCGGTGTGCAAATTGAGGAATTGGCGAAAACGTAAACATGAAATTGTGTTGAGTAAATAAATACAATAATTATTAGAGCATATAGAGCTTTATTTAATTTTTTCAACGGTTTTCGCTAAATGGCCTCTCATTGGCATTAGTAGAATCAAGTCTAAATAAAGTCCAGTAGCCTCTGGGCTAGGCGAGCAAAGCGAGCTTTTAAAGTTTTGTTCTCAAAGAGTAGAGAGTCGATTTCGCGCCTACATAAAACAGACCCCTTTCAAGCGTATAGAGTTAGAAAGAGAGAGGTGATATACCTGTTCCCCTCGCTCCTGTGCCTGAGGCTCGTAGTCGTACTCGTCCTGGACGGGCTGCCGCAGGCGTGGTCGCGCCGCTACTGCCGTCCCTATCGTTATCGCTAGGCATATCATCTGAAAGAAAGAGATAGACGCTATTAAAAAACATCACTAGGAATAAAGCGTATGATAATTTAATAGGTAAGTATTGCTACTACTATATTCCAGCCAAATCCTATCCTACTAATATTATAAAGGCGGAAATAATTAAGTCAACACAGTAATTTTGTACTCAGGCTTCCGAGTAGTAGTACCGTCTCAGGAGCCAGTGAAAAAAAAAAGATACTACAAGATTAGGTATGGTGTAACTGACTAGTGACTGCCTAACGTACTTAATCTCTATAACGTAACGTACTTAATCTTTATTAGAGCATAAATAATTATCATCAGCATAAACATAAATCTCATAAGACAGGTTTATAAATTGATTATTTCATAATATACTTTAGGGATCCTGGGACTTTGTCCGCTTGCAGTTTTTTATATTTTCTTCACATGCATCCTCTAGAAGTTGGCTATCGAATACCTTCATTAGTGAACCCCTATACCATGAGAAGCGTTGTGCCTTGATATGCAGTCAGTCAATCAGTCAGTCAGTTACTCAGCAATGTAATCTTACTTATAAATGCGAAAGATTGTGAGTTTGGATGTTTGTGCCTTAAGCACGCCTAAACGGCTGAACGGATTTGAATGAAACTTGGAATATACATAGTACATGTACTGGATTAACATATAGGCTATTTTTTATCCGGGTAC
Source organism: Scotopteryx bipunctaria (assembly GCA_949320045.1). Taxonomy (NCBI): domain Eukaryota; kingdom Metazoa; phylum Arthropoda; class Insecta; order Lepidoptera; family Geometridae; genus Scotopteryx; species Scotopteryx bipunctaria. The sequence goes on along the minus strand of OX439450.1, from coordinate 704,733 downwards.
CACGCGAGCGAAGCCGCAGGCGGTAGCTAGTTTTATATAATTTTGTCCTCAGTATCGTAATTTGTCTTTCTGTTCCAAATAAATAACACCAAATTTTTTCTTTCACTCCCCTCTATCAACCGTCATCTCGGTGTTCACTTCTTTCTTACCCATGTCATCTTTCACGGAATCCATCTATCTTTTCTTTGGTCTACCTCTACTCTCTCTACTTTTATTTGTATGTATGTATCTATGTATATTATCACACCCGTATCCCTAATGTGGTGGGCAGAGCCACAATTAGTCAGAAGAAAACTTGCAGCCACTCTTGATTTATAGTCCCAAGATGGATGGTGAACCATGGTGACAGGTGATCAGCCCATCGCCCATATAGATGGTCCGTCATGTTGGAGAGGATATCATCCCTTAGTCGACTTTTACGACATACTCAGAGAAGCAGCTGGACGCATTTTATGTTTTTTTTTTAACTCGCAGTCCAGCAGAGAAGTCCAGTATTTATATAAAGATGAGTAAAATAATGAAAAAGTCATAAAATCCCGATGCTGAGCGTCAGGTCTCATTGCGACTATGACTCAAAGTCTAAATTGCATGTCGTCAGGCAAACAACTCTGATCGTTTTTGTTTCCCCGTGACTAATTTAACTGCGGGCTTGTGAAATTTCTAGACTAGACTACAAACAAGGCTTACCTTTAAGGCTGAGTACGCACCAAGCGCACCAAGTCTACAAAGTTTCAACTTATACATCTTACTTCTTACTTATATTACAAATGCGAAAGTTTGTGAGTTTGGATGTTTGGATGCTTGTGCCTCAATCACGCCTAAACGGCTGAACGGATTTGAATGAAACTTGGAATATACATAGTACATGTACCGGATTAACATATAGCCTATTTTTTATCTGGAAACCACGCGAGCGAAGCCGTGGGCGGCAGCTAGTACATATATAAAATCTTGCCTGTTTCCCGTAGGGGTAGGCAGAGATCACGGATCGCCATTTGCTACGATCCTAACATACTTCTTTCGCTTCATTCACTCTCATCACATTCTTCAACATGATCGTCGGTTTAGGGTACTCTTGACCTGGCCCTTTTCCAAAACGTCACCAATTTGGTCCAGGTACGTACTCCTGGGTTCTAGGTTCTAGGATATTATGTATGTATTAATCATTTGTATATTTGGTACTAGTTATGTATAATATATATTGTAGGTAATTTCTCTAGATGTTTTTTCCAATAATGTAACTGCCGTCCTGTAAACTATAAATTTTTAAGTTTTGTCCTGTCGTTCCAAAGATTGCCTGAAAGAGATCGCTTTTAGCGATAAGGCCGCCCATTATATGACACTTTTTATTTAAGTACCTACCTATTTTTATTTTATTTTATTTCATGTTTTTCTTGTGTTTTTACAATATAGATTATATACACGCATCTGTCCATCATCATCATCATTTCTCTGCGCTTTTTTTACACTTTATGTCGGCACAGCATGATTTCTCGTTTCATTCCCCTCTGTCAGAACTTATCTCAACATTCACTCCTAACGCATGTCATAAAAAATTAATATTTTACTCAGTACACGCGTTCGTTATTATAAAAACTCCAACTAGTGTATTCCGAATACAGGCATATTTACAAACGTTACTAAAGCATTCCATTTGAGCCATCAGATGATTCAAGGCTGCCAAGGTCGGAAGGTGAGCCATCGGGTCATTCACCCGATAATTATGTCACGATGACACCTGACACCAGCCGATTATGTTAATATGAGATGAGGAGGTGTGGTTTTGTTTGTATCGATCATACCTGTTAGGATCATTTTGGTCTAATGTTGTCGGAATCATAATCATTTAGGTATTTGGAAAAATATCAATATGAACCACCACATATAAACCATTCCTGATCATTTCCTGTGGATAAAGCCTACTAATCTGAGAGGATGGTACCTATAAGTGCTGGGCAAGCTTACTCTAGTTTTTTCGAACCAGTGTGGTGAAAGGATTAAAAGTGCTCCTAAAAGGCACTCGTGCACTTGACACTAGTTTTCAAACTTTTAAGTTCTACGACATGCCGATTTCCTCACGATGTTTTCCTTCAGCTAGTAATGTCACTCGCGGTCACCCATCCCAATTGGGCCGCGCGCAACGTTGCTTAACTTCAGCAGTAATAAGAACGTCTAAGCAAGCTACGCCACGAGCGCTTCTATAATACAATGCAATCTATTAGCACTAGTAACCCACAGTCTCAAGTGTAACGTTACACAAACGCAATAATCAGACTAATTACAAAACGTGCTCGCATTCCAACCCACTTGCCACTCGCGTGTCTGTCATAACACCAGCATGCTAGTTCACATGAGGATAGTTACTAGCCTGCTTACTTGCCGCGTCACTAAATTCCAATTCCAATAAATAAATAATAAATATTTGTGGACGTTTCACACAGCGCCATGATGGCTGATAGAATACTTATACTTTCTTTTTGTAAATACACACTTATAATACTACAACAACCAGACCTGAAAAAAATATTTGCAGAACATACAAACATATCTCCCGTAGCGGGAATCGAACTCGCACCTCTTGCTTCTCAGCCGAGCACTCGCCCGCCACGCCACCGAGGTCATCTATATTCCTCATCTTGTTCATTAATCGGCTGCGCGTTTTTGTAACATATTGTAAATAACTGCGATGACGCCTTGTATCATTTTCTTGCCCTTATCCCACTAGGTGGGGTCGGCACATGTTTTCCTCTTCCATCTTCTTCTATCACTTGTCATCTCAGTACTCGCTCCTTTCACACGCATATCCTCTTTCACACAATCCAACCATCTTTTCTTAGGATTTTCTCTGCCCGTGTATCAATCCACATTCATATTCAGCGCGTTCCTTGTAACAAGACGTTCTTCCCTCCGCATAACATGCCCCCACGCTAACCTATATTGTTAGCAAGTATATAGTTCCATTACTCAGAAATAAAATTAATAGTTCCAGTAACTATCCCAGTGTAAATATATTGCAAGTGAGTGGGGCGACCATGTCGCAAGGAAAAGTGATACAATTCCATAAAAAGTACCGTAGGTATGAATCAGGTGCGGCCGTTACATAAAGCCAAACAAATATGGACACGTCGTTTGTTTAGAATTTAAATTGTTTTTACGTGTAAGTAACTATTGCAAACATTGACATAATGTTATGAATATAATTTAGTGTGACTTTCATATTTAACGTAACTTATTTTACTTCTCTGCTGGACTGCTAAACATAGAATGCGTGCAGCTGCTTCTCTCCCCGAGCATGTCGTAAAAGTTGACTAAGGAATAGAATCCTCCTCAACATGATGGACCATCTTTAAGGGCGATGGGCTGATCACCTGTCACCATGGTTCACCATATCATCCATCTTGGGACTATAAATCAGGGGTGGCTGCAAGTTTTCTTATGACTAATTGTGGCTCTGCCCACCCCATTGATCGTTGAAGTTAAGCAACGTTGTGCACGGTCACAATTTGAATAGGTGACCGCAAGTGGCATGACGAGCTGAGCGCTTCCGTGCTTCGGAGGGCACGTTAAATTGTCGGTCCCGGCTTTTAAGTCGTTAAGCCATAACGGAGGTCTTTAGGCGGCCTAAAACTCCGTCACAAGAGTTGGCCACTGGCTCATACGAATATACTTACTCAATAAACCAGTCCAACACTTTCAAAATCCACACTAAATGTCCTTCATCTGGTCCATTAAATTAGTTTTAATTAGTTCCCATCATTAAGAGCGAGTGCTCGCCATAGTTTTATTGAGGCAGCCTTATTTGGAGCTTTTAGATCCGCGTTGTTTTGACATTTAGAGGAAATTAGGGATCTCCTTACACGACGACAAAATGAATTGCGTGATGAACTGGACATGAAGTTTGTTGTATTTTAGTCACGCTTGAGCTATTTTATTAGATTATACTTTTTTTTGACAGAATAGAGAAGCTTTTGCCCAGCAGTGGAATAATTCAGGCTAATAGTAATCTTAATAAATAGATAATAATACATTCTTATTAATATTGCCATTTAAATGAAGCTTATTTCATAATAAATATGGTGAACTGTAAAAGTTTTTCAAAATTAGTATGAGTCATATTTATGTGGTAAAAAAAACTTATTAACCAGCTTTAAAAAGTATTACTACTTTTAAAGTCGGTCAATAAGTTCTCGAAGTTCAATAAGTTCGAATAACTGAACCAGAAGACAAATGACAATATTATTACGGTTATTAGTGTATTACGGTTATAATTACGGTTCTAGTTCGGTCTTAGTTCTACCAACTACATGCTCACCCTACATGTCATGCTCATGCATAAACAGTGAAAGTTAGAGAAACAGAATTTAGAATGACGTCATTATATTTTTGTGGACAATTCTTGGAAGTAATTGTGAAAGTTTGTCCTATTGTTTCAAAATTAATTGTGTGTACAATGAATAAAATGTATCCGCGTACCTACCTACATACTAAAATTTTACAAAAATATTTTCCTCACATAATGGCTTGGTACATAAAATAATTCTGCTTCCCTCTATGGGAAACAGACGTAATGTTGTGTATGCATAATTAATTTGGAACCTTTAGTAATCACATTAATCTAGGAAAAACGATTTAAAATCTAATTAATGTTAGCTAATTAATAACCTGAATTTTAATAAAATAATCAACTTACTTCCTTACAGCAACAATAATTTAAAAATAAAATATTTAGACCATAAAATTGAAAAAGATTTATTATTTCAAATTAAAATTATGTACATTAATTTTGAAATATTATGCATCACATCAAAACGATTTATACATCCAGATAAGAACAACATTATTAACGAATTCACACATTAACATTTAAACACGAAATCATCGAGTTGATCTTGAATCATCAAAACAAATTAAAACTAAATCATTAATAAATAACTATTTGATTTAAATCAATAAAAAGCTGATCTAATTTCTATGCAATTAGCATTTAAACTTTACATTGACCGCGATTTTCAAAACATTGTAGCAAGGAAAACTACCACCTACTTCTTAAGTGCCTGCTTGTATTTATGTATTTCATTACTAGTTCATTTACAGAAACAAATCACATTCTTAGAATGCGGTCACTGTCATATGACGGAGTTATAGAAATTTGTACGGGTTTTCCATGTCTATCAGAATGGCAGACCAAAAGTGACAGAATCATGTCAAAATATAAGAAATATTTAGTAAGTTATTGTAACCATAAAATACTTATTTTAAATTATTATGTACAAAATACAAATACTTCAATGCTGGACCGGGAGTAAAGAAAAAACATAGAATGCGTCCAGCTGCTTCTCTTCCCAATCATGTCTTAAAAGTCGACCAAGGGATAGTATCTTCTCCAAAATGATAAACCAAACCACAAGACTGTTTCTTAGAAAACCCAACCTTAACTACATTGAATGAAATGCCTAAGGCGTAATATAAATGTTAGCACATGTTTTAGATTGTCAAGGAGACAAGCTTAAGTAGAATCTCCACGTGAATAAAATGGTTTAGAAACAATTCTATAATTAAATACCTAGCGACGTACAGTAGTACCAGAAATATTGTGCGCTTCGGCAATTTTCGTCTAGCTTCTGAAATACTAATTAGCAATTTTGTATATGCAAGGGTTGGTTCACTTATTATTAGTTGACTATTACTTGCATATTCGGACAAATTCGGTTTTCATACAAGCCACGAAGTTTGCCGAGGTGCACAATATTTGTAGTACTACTGCACATATTTGAATGGATATTTATATAAACCGTTCAGCTTTTGTTTTTAGCCCCCGGCGCTAAAATGAGGGGTGTTATAAAATTAATTATATATCCTTATACTTTGTAGGTACAAATATATAGCAATTTGTGTCAAAACCCCTCCTACTTCGCGATTGGGTAAAAACTCATTTGTAAAGGTTTGATAGTAACAAGCTATTGTTCATAACAGGACCAAGGACACCAGTTTTTGCAATTGATGATGATATACTTACAATTACCTGTTTTACGGTTGATATAATAAATTGAACATTGACAATCGATTTGAGTTAATATCATTACATTATGTTACTAAGCTGTTAGGTATATGAAGTTTGTATAAACATACATATTATCACGCCCGTATCCCTAATGGGGTGGGCAGAGCCACAAGTAAATACAAGAAAACTTGCAGCCACTTCTGATTTAGTCCCAAGATGGATATGGTGAACCATGGTGACAGGTTATCAGCCCATCGCCCATATAAGTAGTCCATCATGTTGGAGAGGATACTATCCCTTAGTCGACTTTTACGACATGCTCGGGGAGAGAAGCAGCTGGACCCATTCTATGCTTTTTCTTTACTTCCAGTCCAGCAGAGAAGTAAAAGTTTGTATAAATATAATGTAAAATTGTTCTTACTTCTCTGCTAGACTGTGAGTAAAAAAAAATAGAATGCGTCCAGCTCCTCTCCCCGAGCAAAATAAAAAAAACTACCTATGTTTATTGTTGTTATAGTATACGAATCGAGTATAGGGAATATAGGTTTTCAAGTACATAGGTAAGATGGTATCTACTAATAACGGATGTCGTTATTATTTTGAGATATTACTTTTAGTTAATTTACTTTATATTTGTCACTAACACACCAATTAATTAACTAACATTTGTTACAAATATACAAAGTTTTTCTGATAAGAAACGCGTTGAAATCTTTTCTATTCATTTTAGTAACTACATCGTCGTAGCCTATGCGTATTTTAATTTCAACTAATATTTACCAGATTTTGATTATTAAGAATTTTTTTTAACAAAGGTTGTAGTACCTACCATATGAGTACCATGGTACTCGTAGTTTCTGATACCCACGACACAGGGAATCCTAGTGGGATCCTAGGGTCAGGACTATGTATGTGACTGTTGGGTGTTATTATTTATTATAAGGCATGGCGACATACTTAAAATTTTGATTTCTATAAAAGTATTTTTATGTGTTATTTTTTACATCGCAATACTTTTCCACGTTTATTCCGAATGCAGCTGGTTGACAATGTCGAAAGTATTCAAATTGTGATTTGATCGGTGCCATTTATTTGTCGTTTGCAGTGGGCACATTTCATCGACTTCTACCTTTCGACATCCCTTAGCCCTGACATATAAACAGACGGTTTACTTGCAAATTATGTCAATACATACTGGTAATTTGAAAGAACTTTTAACATTATGAAATAATTAAATTGACATCTAACATTTCCAAAAATCATTGTTATTTGTTATAATACTTTCCCCTTTTGAGAAGGGAAGAATCGCCTTCCCAAAAGAGGAAATTACCCAAACATTACCTACAACTACTATTAGTATTAGTAGTACAAACAAATGCATGACGTGGCGTAACTTGCTTAGACGTTCTTGATTGATCGTTGAAGTTAAGCAACGTTGTGCGCGGCCACAATTGGGATAGGTGACCGCAAGTGGCATTACGAGCTGAGCGCTTCCGTGCTTCGGAGGGCACGTTAAATTGACTATCCCGGCTTCTAAGTCGTTAAGCCATGAGGGAGGCCTTTAGGCGGCCTAAAAACTCCGTCACAAGAGTTGGCCACTAGCTCATACAAACTTACTTACTTAGTAGTACAAACGTATTATAGCCTACTTTTTGTCCAGATATCACGCGAGCGAAGCCGCTGACGAAAGCTAGTATATCAAACTTGTCTCTATAGTTCAAACCGTTTATTGATACCCAGCTGCACTAAATGTACTTCACTTATTTAAGTGTGTTGCACGATTGGAATGCAAACGAACAGTAAATGAGTCCACTTATTTGCCAACGTAGATAAAAATCTTGCCACATTGCGGGCCTGTGTTTAATTCAAGCTGTTTTACATGCTTTTGTTTGAATGTAATGAATTTGTTTGCGAAAAAAGTGACCATGAACTGTAAAATTATACATTGAGGTGACAAAATAGTTTTGTAATAGTTTGTTATTTTTTGTATAAACGGAAATTCTATGCTTCTCTTTTATGGGTAGCTCATATTTAACAAAAACATTGCTTAAAATAAAAAAGAGCAGATGATTATTAAGACCGCTTTCCTGTAACTTCTCTGATTTCGGATTTTCCCAATGTGTCTTGGTTAAAAAAAACACACTGTATTAAGGAGGGCTAGGTCTAGTATAGGATGATGATGATGATGATTAACGACTACACTAAAAAGAAATTAATTAACTAATTTAGCGTAGGTAGGTAGTCTAACAGTTAGACTCTTGAAATTACTGTGAACAACACTTCAGCATTTGACAGGTATAGCCTTGGTGTAGGTACCCACATCTATGCCCCATTCCACCCGTAGACAGAGTGTTTTTTCTCTGTCTACGATTCCACCCAACCAACATAAACAAAAAACGCACTTGAGAACGGAATTTTGACAGTTCGTGACAGCTGATTCGATCTTGACAGTTCGTAAGCATCATCAATTGGAAACACTTCACAATTTGACAGAGGTTTTCTACTTGTATGCCCCATTTGACCCAATATAAACAAATACCCACTTGCGAGCAAAACTTTGACAGTGTTTTGACAGTTCTTGACAGCTGCTTTGACCTTGACAGTTCATCAATCCATCCATCATCAATAAAATTATGTTAACAATACAAACAGTCGATTATTAGAATCTTCCATTGATTGCAGTGCGCAGCTGATCGATTTCCAAACCTATAATCATAGTTAATCCTAATAAGCACATGTAGATCCGTAATACGTACAGCCAGCTACGAAAATCAGTTAGATTGACAGATCAAAGCTAAGTACGGCACTAAATTTTGTGGAACTTGTTCCATTTTTTGTGTCTAATTTATAAATAACTAGCGACTCGCCGCGGCTTCGCTCGGGGATAAACATATAGGTTTTTCCAGCAATAATTCTAATTTTTCTCGCCGTAAAAACCATCCTTGAACTTCAACGAACATTTTAAAAAAAGATTTGGCCAAATTGGTCCAGGCGTTGTTGAGTTATGCGCTTACCAACACATTTTGCGATTCATTTTTATATTATAGATTAAATTGTTTATTTGACAAACAATACACAGAGAACACAAAACAACAGGCATAACAAAAATAATGAAGCGCTCGTGGCGTAGCTTCCTTATTGATTGATCGTTGAAGTTAAACAACGTTGAGCGCGGTTACAATTTGGATGGGTGACCGCAAGTGGCATTACGAGCTGAGGGCTTCCGTGCTTCGGAGGGCACTTTAAATTATCGGTCTCTGCTTTTAAGTCGTTAAGCCATGACGGAGGTCTTTAGGCGGCCTAAAAACTACGTCACAAGAGTTGGCCACTAGCTCATACGAACTTACTTACTTGATAGGGTCAAACAAAAAAACAGAAACAGAAAACAGGTAATCAATTGGTAAAGTTTTTTGCTAATTATTCCCCTCTGTGTCGTGTGGGCCAAACAAGTCTCAGGGTGTATGCAACTCCACACATTCGTGGGAGTATACATTACTAACGATCTTCCTTTTTAAGACGAAAAAAGTCAATTTATTTTATAGAGTTGATAAAGATTTAATGATTGTTATCTAAAAAATACTGCCTTTGTGTAGGATTCACGGATTTCGAGTTTTTTAACTGATGATGAGAGCTGATGAAAGCATAGAATGCATCCAGCTGCTTCTCTCCCCGAGCATGTCGTAAAAGTCGACTAAGAGATAGTATCCTCCAACATGATGAGTCGCAAAAAGCAAGTATTCCCAAGGAGAGTTGACGTCAGGCAGGCGGCCGGACATAAAACACCTGAGCCAAAACTCTTACAGCATGATCCAAGGATCCAAGGATCATGCTGTGCTGACCCTACATAGAGTGGGATAAGGGCAGGAAGATGATGATGATGGGTTGATCCCCTGTCACAATATTTCAGCATATCCATCATGAGGCTTTGATTCGTGAGTGGCTGCAAGTTTTCTTATAATTACTTGACAAAACATAGACTTCGGTAACTGTATTAATGTGGCCGAGTGTCCATGGAACATTGGTCGCGGCTGACCGTAATGACCGGTGAAGTAAGCTGGTCACGACGCTCGCCCCGCGCCGGGGGGTATAGGTTAATGTGACGAAAGCACCCGATTGTGGATCGCGTTCGACTCAATTAATGCCACACTGCCTATTCACCGATCTCGGTTTAAGGGTTTCATACCCGAAGGGTGCCAAGGCAGTATTTCATGAACTGTAAGAGTTAGAACCACAAGTAATCATAAGAAAACTTGCAGCCACTCCTGATCTAAACGTCCCAAGATGGTGGTGAACCATGGTTATGGTGATCAGCCTATCGCCAATTGACTTTTACGACATGTTCGGGGAGAGGAGAGTTTTATAACATTACTAGCTGTAGCCCTTCTCTATAATGCAATTCCCTTGCTAAGTTTTATATAAAATTACTAGCTGTCACCCGCGGCTTCGCTCGCGTTCTATCCGGATACAAAGTAGACCATATGTTATTTTAGCACACGTATTATGGATATTCCAAGTTTCATTCAAATCCGTGTATCACATACATCGCCAAATCTACACGTCCTTACATCGTTTCGCTTTTATAATAATTAGTAGGATTTTCAGCTGTTTAAACATCATATGATAAATGATAGACAGAGTGCTTTCTCGTTATAATACCATATTTTTATAATACCAGTACTGCAACGAAAGCTCTTTAGAACGTTTAGTGATACAAGGAAGAGTAGAAGGTCAACGTTCTCCCGGCCGATCACCCACAAGATGGACGGACCTCATTAAATCTACAAAATGTTCCCTTACTGAATATACACGCAGTGCCATGAATCCATAATGACAACCACTCCGCCAGGAGTACGACTTAGAAGAAGACTAGCATCAATGAGATCTATGACTTCGTGCGACTTTTATATCACGATATACAGCTGTTCAGCCGATACACTCGTGATACGAAATGCCTCACTCATTAACCTCTCTCACTAAATCACTGAGCGGCTGTTAGCGACTTTGAGCTCACGAAAAGGCAATTCTAGCTGATTTATCTGCCATAAAGAGCATTGCTTCTGATGGCCACTCGTTAAGCGATAGCATGCCCTTTGGGGTCGGCTCGTTTGACCCTGCGCTTCCGGGTGCCTGTAATTTTATTGTGAAAAACTAGATGGGTACTCAATTTAGCATAGTATATAAGTAGTAATAGTAAATAAGTATAAAAGTATCAGCCATCTGGTGCCCATAGTAGGTACCTACAAGCTTTGCTTAGTTTGGGGCTAGATGGCGCTGTGTGAAATGTCCACAAATATCTTACTTATATTATAAATGCGAAAGTTTGTGAGGATGTTTGGATGTTTGGATGTTTGTGCCTCAATCACGCCTAAACGGCTGAACGGATTTGAATGAAACTTGGAATATACATAGTGCATGTGTTGGATTAACATATAGGCTTTTTTTTATCCGGGTACCATGCCAACGAAGCCGCAAGCGGCAGCTAGTAGTATATAAATATAAAAGTATCAGGCGACGGTTACACGTAAGGTATTTACTGTGATCCGTCAATATAGTATTTGTTGATGGATTTCAGTTTTTACTGATGGATTAATACACTAGCCTACACGTTCAATATTTATTACGTCAGTATTGTGTCCGGTCTCCTGCTGTTTAAACGTCTAAAATGGCCACAGAGCTGAAAAAGAAAGGTTGCGTGGCTAATATTTTAGCACTTAGTTTAAATAAAAAGGTCAAGCGAAAGCGATGGGCAAAAAATTGGTTACAACAAAGGGAAAGATACACACATTTGAATTTAATGGCTGAAATTAAATTACATTAAATTAAATTAAATATTTAAAATTAAATTTTGAAGAACTATCCCATATCTCTGGCAATACTTCTAAATTTAGGATAAATTCTTTTATAACTTCCTGATCTTTAGTAAGTTTCGAGAGGGTGCGGGGCGGCGACAACGACGACGGTGCGTCCGCCGCCTGTGGCGGCGGATCAAGGTCCAAAGAGTCGTCCTCCTCCATTGCTAGCGCAACGCGTACTGACGTGATAAATATTGACGCGAGGCTACACGATCAATATTTATCATAATCCGACGGATCATCAATCCAGAATCAAGAAATCTAGAAATCCATGAATAAATAATGACATACATCAATACATTAGGTTACACGTTAATTAAATACCACGATACGTCATTATTTACTGATGGATCACAGTAAATACCTTACGTGTAACCGTCGCCTCAGCCATCTGGTGCCCATAGTACAAGCTTTGCTTAGTTTGGTGCTAGAAGGTGCTGTGTCAAATGTCCATAAATATTTATTTATAAACGAATTAGGTATATCGAGTATGAGGATAATCACGAGTGCATCTCACGGCCTAGCTAATAAACCCCATCTAACGCGTCCACTTTCTATGTCGCAAAGCGCATGCGAATCGATTCCGACTGTATCGGGAGAAATCTATTGTCATTCGGCGGATGGTCTCGTAACCAAATAAAAGGATGTTTGGTTTGCATAAGCATACATACATACATATTATCACGCGTGTATCCCTAATGGGGCGGGCAGAGCCACAAGTAAATATAAGAAAACTTAAACAGAAGAAAACAAAGATTTGTTCACAAAACAAGTCACAAAGAAGAACTTTGATCTCTTCACCACACCGGTTCTTTCCTCCCCGATCGGAAATCCATCGACATTCAATGCCACGTATCAATTTGTTTAAGTAATCAACAATAGCCAACTGTGAGAAATACCTATCAAATGGCTCCCATGAAGGAATTAACAATTGTGAAACAAACAAATAGTTGAGCAACCACCGCTTACTAGTGGATCTTTGATTTTTATCTCGATAGAGCTGTAGATTGGCCGGCCAATATTGCGCATTAAAGACAACGTGAAACGCGATATTTATGACTGGCTGGGAGAGTGAAACTGAAGATGAAGGAATCAATGAATGATTTATTAAGTACAGATAGAAAGATTACAGAAAAAAATCTACAAACATCCATATCATCATAGATAGATAGATAGAAAATTCTTTATTGTACAAGAAATAATATGTACATAGGCGAATTTAATGCTACTTAGCATTTTCTTCCAGCTAACCTTTGTGAAATTTGGAGAACAAACAGAGGTAGTGCTTTAGAGACTAAAAATAGAGTAATAAAATATTACACATACATATAAAAAACTAACTACATAAATATACCTACATATATATATATATACTACATAACATAAACTACATAAACATCATCATCATCTTCCTGCCCTTATCCCACTCTATATGGGGTCGGCACACATCATGAACCTTGGATCATGCTGTAAGAGTTTTGGCTAAGGTGTTTTATGACCGGCCGCCTGCCTGACGTCAACCCTCCTTGGGAATACTTGCTTATTGTATCTCATCATGTTGGAGGATACTATCCCTTAGTCGACTTTTACGACATGCTCGGGGAGAGAAGCAGCTGGACGCATTCTATGTTTTCTTTACTCCCAGTCCAGCAGAGAAGTACAAACGTCCATATGTCGCCGTAAAATTGTAAGTGCCGTTAGACCTCGCGAGTTTGTAAACTATTTGACATCTGCTTAGATCGAAATTAGTAGGTTGAGTTAGGTTAGTTAGTGAAGCGGAGAAGGGGCAGGAGAAGACGATGATTACAGTCGTCTTCTCTCCCCATGGTGGTGAATAGCGGGAGACGGGCGCGGGGACGCCCTCTCCCGCATTGCACATATTCACCACCCCGTCGGGCGGGAACGGCCGAGCACTCACGGTCGTTCCCGGGCCCCTCCCTGCAGGGAGGGGCGTGCAGGCCCCGCTGTAAAGGCGGGCGGTCGTCGGCGGGGGACTGGATGTAAAGGCTCTGCCGGATTCCCAGTCCCCCTCCACATGGACGATGCGGGAGTGCCGCTGGGTTGTTTAGTGGGTATACCGGCCCTCTATGGGCCGGGGAGTCCCACACACCCCCCCCATCCCCAATGGGGGGGACCGTGCGTAATTGTCATTTTTCCCAGCGTCAAAAAAAAAAAAAAAAAAAAAAGGTTAGTTAGTGTAAAACTACAGAAATATTGGTAGCAGTATGTTACAGTTCACAATATTTCTACAGTTTACAATCTTGCGAGATCTAACGGTATTTACGTATATACGGTGACACATACATACTTAACTTATTTCCTTAATAACTACCAACTGTGGTTAGTTAAAACTAGCCTATGTTGTTATAAGTTTCATTCAAACCCGTTCAGCCGTTTGATCGTAATCTGAACACGAATGTAACTAAATCCACGTATTTTTAGGGTTCCGTACCCAAAGGGTACCAACGGGACCCTATTACTAAGCCTTCGCGCTGTCCGTCTGTTCGTCAGCGGGCTGTATGATATGAACTGTAATAGGTAGAGAGTTGCAATCTTCACAGAGTGTGTATTTCTATTGCAGCTATAAAAACAAAAAATAAAATGACATGAAAAAAGAGAGCCCCATACAGGAAACATTAAAAATGTACATAATAATATACGACGGAACCATTCGCGTGCGAATTCGATTTGCACTTGGCCGGTTTTTTTACATATTAATTTAAATGTCAGAAGGTCAGCTTTCAATGTCACTATCTAAATTGAATTATTACGTATTATTTGTGTCACTTAGCTAATTGATTTATTTAACTCGATAACAGTTAAAATACCTAAGATTTAATTTAAAATACCTAATTCCAATATTTTGTAACGAACAACATATCGTTCAGTACCATACCAATGTTACATATCGAAAAGCACCATGTAATGATAAGGAACGATGAATTCAGTTATAGCGTTACTTCACGGTCATAAGTTTTGATAGGTGAAAAATAAGTAATAACTAGCCTTCGCCCGCGGCTTCGCTCGCGTGGTATCCAACCAAAAAGTAGCCCATATGTTATTCCAGCACACATGTGTATTCCAAGTTTCATTCAAACTCGTTCAGTCCTATTACTATATACAGAGACCTATGTCCAGCAGTGGACTGCTATAGACTGATGATGTAATAATATTTGACCTTGGATCTGTAGAATAAATCATAAACACGCAACTTACTCAAGTCTTACGAGGTTGCATTGAACTTTACTTTTTATTTGCCTCTAAAAATAAATGCGGTTTTGTGTAGATAATTGATCACCTTGTTATGTGGTAAATATACGATCTAACCTGGTTTTAAAAATGCCTGTGGCTAGGTTCAGCTTCATTTATTCTGTTCAAAGTTCAATAGGTATATATACTTTATTTATAGGATTTTCAGGATCACTTGAAAACGTCTTGAATTTACGCCAAGAAATCACGCTTGGCATTTTTTCAATGATCCCTTTCCAATCATGTTTATAAAATGTGTTGGAGTGTTATTCAGTGCCAAGCTTTTTTGTCTGAACTCCTGTAACGGGAGCCCTTAAAAACTGCGTGAAAAATGGGACAAACCAACAAACGTACACACTTTCGCATATATGATATTAGTAAGAATAAGTGCTAAAGCTGAAAGGGCAACCCGAAATTAAATATAATGCAAATAACTTACTAAGTTTCTATCAAAAATAATCAAAAGTCTGTCTTTTGCCGATCTAAAATATAGTACTTTCATGTTACGTACTTACTACGACTAAAGTTATAAAGCAATTAATATATGAATTATTTTCGGCGGAGCCTAGTTTAATAAACATGTTAAAACCGTGTGGTTATTGAATAACCGCCCGTTTGTAAGTACTGGTTTAAGTGACCTAATCGCGTCATAATCGATTCGAGCAGAAATCGACCTTCACCTTTACGTAATTGGTACGAAAATCGATTGTCTTATCCGCCTGATCTATCTCTTACTTTCACGCGACCTTGACTGCCGCCAGCCGTCATCTTAATTTATTATCTTTTTTAGGGTTCTGTATGTAACATGGAATAACTCATTAATCCAAATATACAAAACTTTTACGCGACTGACTGTTTGAAAATCAACGCACAGCCAAAACCATAATTCCTAGAAGCATGAAACTTGAAACTTCATTTTATCATATAGGGATGCAATAAGAAAGGAATTCCCGAAATTCAACTCCTAGAGAACACAGCGGATAGATAAATTTGGTGTAAAAAAATCAACGCGTTCGTACGCGTTCGGGCGTTCCAGTATTATAGAAATTTGTTGTCTGTCGGTCTGTGTGTATGTATGTATGTTCGTATGAGCTAGTGGCCAACTCTAGTGACGGAGTTTTTAGGTCGCCTAAAGGCCTCCGTCATGGCTTAACGACTTAAAAGCCGGGACCGACTGTTTAACGTGCCCTCCGAAGCACGGAAGCGTTCAGCTCGTAATACCACTTGCGATCACCCATCCTAATTTGTGACCGCGCATATAGTTGTCGGTCTGTGTGTTGTTCATTAAAAATCATCCATTTCTAATTTCAAATTCTGTGTATAAAACCAGGATGATATAATTTCCATCGGTGTTAGACAAATCATCAAATATTTTGGTACAATTTCTACTATTGATGGTGTAAGAGAATGTTTGGATAATATAAAGGTACGGAACCCACACTTAGCGTCTTTAAAGTGACATAACCTTGACTTGTGTTGCGCTCAACCTGTCAGATCTGTCATTCTGACACTGATGTTGACATGCCATGTTATTAATTACAATTAGCTTTATGGCGCCTTCGAGAAGTCGCATGAATAGACGCTGCTCTAGTCATACGATCATCATTCAATGTTTTGAAACTGACAGTTATAATGTCACCTCTGTTTCTTTTAAGTTTTATTTAAATTAGTTCAGGCTTATATTCTCTTCATAGGCAAATATTTTCTTTAAAAAGGGATAAGGATTTTTGTGGCTCAATAACAAAACAGTTGGCAGAACGGATTCGAATTAAACCTAATTATCATATCCTACTTATATTCGCGGTCACCCATCCAAATTGTGACCGCGCACAACGTTGCTTAACTTCAACGATCAATCAAGAACGTCTAAGCAAGCTACGCCAGGGCTTCAGAACGCTCAGTACAGTGAAAGCAAAGTGTAGCAATAGCGTAGTGTAGCACCAACTCGTTAGTTTAATGGCTTTAACTGCCGCGTTATGAGAAAGTTACTTAACTTAAATTTTTCCTATCTTCAGTTGCGGAAATAAAAAAGAGAGCTGACTGAACCAAGTGCGAGTTAAATTCGCACACGAAGGGTCCCGTACCATCGCACATGTACATAAATGGTTCTTGTATGGGCCCCTTTTTATTATTTGTAGTTATAGTGGCAATAGAAATACACACTCTGTAAAAATTTCAAATCTCTACCTATTACGATTCATGAGATACAGCCCGCTGACAGACAGACGGACGGACGGACGAACGGACAGCGGAGGCTTATAGGGTCCCGTTGGCACCCTTCGGATACAGAACCTTAAAAAAAGCTTTTTTGATGCAATTTTTTTATAACGTTTTGTATGAGAGCAATTTACAGATTTATCCCGTAACACAAACCTATATCAAATATACATACTGTTCCAATTGACTTGTTAGTCTTTGAACACATTGTTCAAAGCGTGTTAAAATAAAGTGGTTAACATAACCGATGGTTAAAATAACCTCTCGTTTATTTATTGGTGAACAGCACCCTACAGCCCTATCCAATCTTGATAAGATACCAATTATTTTTTTAAATGGAATATGCGTTACTTTCTCTAGCTCTTACGTTACTGTACTATTAACTCTCGTTATTCATTTATATCACTTTTATGGTTGTTCTATTGTTTTTGATACATAATTGAATATGTGAATGATGTTCGTAATCATAATGAATGGAACAGTTTTTGCCATTGAAATTCCCTCGTCTAAGTTTTACTGCTTGTGTCATATGTTTCAAGCCAGTGTGTGGATTTAATGAGGCACCTTTTATGTTCTTGACACGTCTTCTAACTTTCTAAGTTGTAGGTAGGTATTTTCTTTCACGATGTTTTTCTTCATCATTTGTAGGGTTCCGTACCCGAAGGGTGCAAACGGGACTCTATTACTAAGCCTCCGCTGTCCGTCTCTCTGTCTGTCCGTCCGTCTGTTAGCGGGCTGTATCTCATGAACCGTAATAGGTAAAGAGTTAAAATTTTCAGTGTATACAACAGCTTGTTTTGCTAACCGAACGCTCGAACCGAATCTATTCGAACCGAATTTTAACCCACGACTTTGAATTAACCAGCTTTAAAAGACTCTTATCAGCTTTAAAACACTTGTTATCTTCTTAACTTGTTACGTTGTAACAATGTATGATAATTGCATAACATATCGTCGTGCATTGCGTGACTGAGCACGCGCATCTTACTCGTAAAAGTGTCTGTCTATCCGTATGACTTGTCTTCCGTGTGGAAATTACACTCGTTTCCGAAGTATTATGAAGTTGACAGAATATTGTGACTCAAATTAGTATAGCATGCCCGTGAAAACTACAACAGGTACCTAAATCTTGATATTATTATGATGTAACGTTACTATTTTACATTTATTTTTAAGTCTACATTTTTCCTCTTTTAAAAAGCTGACAAGATGACCGATACTTAGATAGTAGACTAGAAAAAAGTTATTTTCTGCTTTTCGGGTATACTCTTTCTATGCAGTCGTGTCACTAGTTATCGAACCAGTGTGGTGAAAGGATTTAAAATGCTCCTTAAAGGCTTCTTTCGTGTTCTTGATACATGTTTTCGAACTTTTTAGGATCTACAATATGCCAGTTTCCACACGATTGGGTAAAATACAATCAATAAGGTAAAATACAATCATTATGGTCTACTAAGGCCTTTTACCATCTATAGTACATGATTTATACAGCGGCAATTTTTACCTTCACAAACGGGATGCTGTAGTGCCCGGGACGAATTAAGATGGAGTAGGCTTGCCCAGCACATATTCCATCCTCTCAGTCGGCCTTGTCTACAGGAAAAACATGGTCAATACGTGCGGAGCTGACTAAGCTGCGGGTTTCCTTACGATGTTTTCCTTCACCGTTTATTTATTATGGTATAAGTTGTCTGATATTACTATGAGACAAAGTTTACGCGCTGGTTGTCGGTTTCAGAAGATTGTTTAAGTTTCAGCAAAAACTAGCGCCATCTCTTATCGTTTTCAGGCGACTCGGCAACAAAGCCGTAGCCCTAGGAATGGCATTAGAAAGGCCTGGCCAAGGTTGAGCCATGTCCGCTAACAAGCACCGTACAGGATCATGCGAGGTAATAGCAGAAATTATAGTATTATAGTAGGTTCTATTATGAATGTATGTTCGTATGAGCTAGTGGCCAACTCTAGTGACGGAGTTTTGCCTCCGTCGTGGCTTAACGACTTAAAAGCCGGGACCGACTGTTTAACATGCCCTCCGAATCACGGAAATGCTCAGCTCGTAATGCCACTTGCGGTCACCCATCCCAATTTGTGACCGCGCATACCGTTGCTTAACTCCAACGATCAATCAAGAACGCCTAAGCAAGCTACGCTACACAAATAAGGAAGGGCCAAATGGTTTAAAACCAGACCAGGAAAAAAAAACATTCTGATTGGGAGAATCAGGCTGAAAATCGTGACGCCTGATAACAATGATGATATGGAAACGAACGATCCGTCATCCGTTAGTTAAAACAACTGGGCGTATTCACAGAATCGCAGCAGTGTACTTTAGAGTTACTATGCTACCGTAGGTATACCAGAAGCATTTAAATGTAGCCAAGGTATCCATTGCAGCAACCGGTTCAGTTACCGGAAAATACCTAAAAGGTCTCCTACTTCTAGCCACATCTGACTCACAAGGTTCCGGAAACAACAGCAACCTTATCGTCATATACTTAGAGCTCAAATTTGCATGTGCCAGCTAATTTAGCTATTACGGATAATTAGACAAGCGTGCGTGGAGGAATTTGCTTGGTAATGTGTTGTATGTTGTCATAGGTCCCGATAGATCTAATTTACTCCAAGTTTATTAAACAAATTAAAGCATATTGTTTTTATTTTCAGATGTATAGGTGCATAGATTGTTAGTACAGAAAAAACTTATATCTAGGGTTAGTAATATTTAGGTAAAAGTACAAGTCAAAAACATACTTCTTCATTGGACTGGGAGTAAAGAAAAAACATAGAATGCGTCCAGCTGCTTCTCTCCCCGAGCATGTCGTAAAAGTCGACTAAGGGATAGTATCCTCTCCAACATGATGAGATACAATAAGCAAGTATTCCCAAGGAGGGTTGACGTCAAGCAGGCGGCCGGTCATAAAACACCTTCGCCAAAACTAATGCAGCGTGATCCAAGGATCATGATCTACATGATTTAAGGATCATGCTGTGCCGAACCCAAATAGAGTGGGATAAGGGCAGGAAGATGATGATGACAAGTCAAGAACATGATGTTTTTAAACTGTACTTTTAAGTACCTGAGTGTCAAGCTAAATAATAATATATAATTTGCGGACATTTCACACAGCGCCATCTAGCCCCAAACTAAGCAAAGCTTGTACTATGGGCACCAGATGGCTGACGGAAATACTTAGATACTTTTTTTTGTAAAAACATACTTATAATACTACAACAACCAGATCTGGAAGAAATATTTGCAGAACATATAAACATTTCTCACGTAGCGGGAATCGAACCCGCACCCCTTGCGTCTTAGCCAAGCACTCGCCCGCCACGCCACTGAAGATGTCGTGAAAATGAGTTATAGATAGCCCAACTGATGCAAATCATTGTTATCAAGTACTCCATATTAAATGGAAGCTTGGCCACATTGATATACTGTATTTCACATAGCATACACTTACCTGAAAAGTTACAAAATTTTGTTACAGAATTTTGTAACTTTTAACGCAATTCCTTACAGCACACTGGTTCGAAAGGGTCAGTGACACTAGTAGCAGTGGAGTAGACAAACCATGGCTTAGTGAGCAATCGAGTAGATGTAAACTTACCTGTAAAAGAAAAAAACATTTGTAAAGTACAATATTTGAATTATTCGTCCAGCTCAGTAAGCATTTTAGAAAATTATCTCCTCCATCTCGTGAGAACTCAAAAAAAGACTATATTTCTTTATTTCAGTTCTTTCTGATTTTTTTTAAGGATTATATTATGTAGTATAAACCGTGTTTCCTCCTTTCAAATCTATTGTATTCTTGTTATTGATATTCATTCAGTAAAACCGCAAACCACACAATGTTGTGACATTTTTTAAATATTGTCTATTTGATCTCTATAACAGTCACGAAGTATGAGTATATTATAGAAGCGAATTTTTTGCATCGCTGACATTGGGGACCTGCCTACATTGTCCAAACGACATACTTACCTAATTTTTTTAGACAAGCAATAGCTTTAAAACTTTAAAGCAGTTTTTATAAGTTCATACTTTGGCTTGTAAAAATCTTAATTCAAATAAAGATAGTAATTACAAAGATACATAATTATCACGCCCGTATCCTTAATGGGGTGGGCAGAGCCACAAGTAATCATAAGAAAACATGCAGCCACTCCTGATTCAAGTTTCCCATCCCCCATGTAGATAGTCCATCATGTTGGAGAGGATATAGTAGACTTTTACGACATGGGGGAGAGAAGCAGATGGACGCATTCTATGGTTTTTCTTTACTCCCAGTCCAGCAGAGAAGATAGTGGTTTTTATTGCAAATTGCAGACACCTCACAAACCATTGATTTTATTTCGAATCGAACATGCATTTTTTTACAGTAAAACAACGTTGCCATGACGATGAACGATCCGTCGTGCGTTAGTAGAATATAGTAATCAGGCATGAGTCTGTGAATTGGCAATTGAAAAAGCAATAAATGCGATTTTTTTTCTCAGTGTGCTGTTTAGCGCCTGTTGTCCATTGTATGAGATTGTTGCAAATACTTATGTAAGTGGTAATACCCAGTTTCAGAGTTTATTGAGAAATTTTTTCATCACTCTTGGCATTGTAATTTATACTTTAGCACTATTTACATAGTGCTGAAATCTCATTAGATATTGTGTGAAAAAGACCAAATTAGTTCAAACACATTGAAATTACCTTCACTTACTTCTAGCAGTTTCGTCGCTAATGCCAATTATCCAATTTAAATGTCTCAATATTTGTACCATACGTTCTACTTTCTACTAGTTGATTCACTAGTTCTTTCAAACCAGTGTGGAGAAAGGATTTTAAGTGCGCCTCAAGAAGGCTCCTCTCGTTGGACTTTTTTGTTCTACGACATACCGGTTTTCTCACGATGTTTTCCTTCAGCGTTTGAGAGTTCTGATAGAGCACATAATTTTATCGAATAGAAATATCTAAGTGTACACGACCGGATTTGAATCCACGACCTTAATAATACAACCAGTGCTCTCATAGTACATACCTGTTCACAATCATTCTAGTATCCAAGATTTACAGATGTAGGAATGTTTGTCTCAAACATACTGTAACGATTACTAATTATACTGAGGCTATTTTTTAAACAAGTAAAACGCGAGCAAAGCCGCTGTTGGAAGCTACTAACATCTAAATCAAACTTTACACTTCCTTTTCCAAAGTCGGTTAAAGGTTGTTATCAACCGATTACATAGCTTTAATCGGTTTAAGAGAAAGTTTACCAGCCCCACTACCACGTAGACACCTTTTTAAAATATATAGCAATAGTTCACAAAGACTTGTGATATAATGAACCAGTTTAAAGGGTAAGATTTATTTAAGATATAGATTCTTGAACAAGTGTGATTAAAATTGCATAATGCAGAGCAATGTTACGTTTTATATTACTTGGTTAACCGATCCTTTTATATTGAAATACTAGTTTCCACGCATAAAAACTAACTTATATGTTATTCCAGCACTTATATATTTCAAGTTTCAGCCGAATCTGTTCGGCCGTTGTGGCGTGATTGAGGCTTAAATATACTGACATCCTCACAAACTTTCACATTTATAATATTAGTAGGATATAGTCTGTGGCTTATGTTGTCACGTATCAATGACAACAAGACTCAGTCAATCCCATCGCAACATAGCAGTAGGAAAGAAATGATTGATCACAGATACCACCATCGTTGAACACAATAACGACCTCCGGTGGCGTGGCGGGCGAGTGCTCGGCTGAGACGCAAGAGGTGCGGTTTCGATTCCCACTGCGGTAGAAATGTTTGTTCTACAAATATTTCTTCCGAGTCTGGGTGTTGTAGAATGTATTTACAAAAAAAAGTATGTAAGTATTATATCAGCAGAATATACATAGCCTATTATGTTAATCCGGTTACCACGCGAGCGAAGCAGTGGGCGGCAGCAAGTAAACTGTTTTTTATTTTTTATTTTTATTGTCGCCTTAAAGGTTGGTTCAGGGCAAACAGGATTCCATCAGACTGCGAGCAAAGCCGCAGTCAACAACTAGTGAACCGGACAAAAGCCCAAAGCTACGTTACGTAAGCGTGGGGCAACGAACCAGTTCGAAGGGTAGAATGTGGAGCGCTCTCCTTGGCCAACAGGTTTCTTTATATTTAGATTGTAAAGCGGCATCTTTTGACACATTGTAGGTAAGTACTTTCATTTGTTTTGGTTTAAAATAATATGTAAACGATATCTAATAATTATGATGAAAGAAACTTCAACTCTAATACAAATATGATTGACAAAATACAAAAGAAACAGTCGGGCTATCTAAAGGCCGTTGCAAACGGTCTATAGATAGCTCACCTGATCCAGCTCATCAGACGGTGGAAGCGTTCCCAAGACGCTGGCCGCATTGCCACGCTGAATGACAATACTGATCCGTTGAGCCAAATAAGAACGCTTCGACCAGACGCCCTGAAAGAATTATAAAAATGCGATGGGCACCCGTTTAAAAATTATGTAATGTACCTACACATGTTTTGGAATCTGATTTAGTTCGTAATTTTAACTATTACGGTTATAAACTTTATTAACACTTATATCAGTTTATTTGCCATGTTTCATGGATGTTTTGTGAGTTTTGTGAGGCACAATGTAAGGCCGCCAATTGTTTATACCATTATTTTTGTCTATTTTTGGAAGTTCAGTGTTGTGTGGTAAGCAATGAAGTGTTATCTTATCTTACAATTGCATGCAACTCTGATCATGATCACGGAAGAATTGAAGAAGATCAGTTGATGATAACATGCATGATCACGGAAGAACAAATTGTGTAGTCATTGGTTTTTGTGAAGTAAATAATTTGATGTAGTTTTTTTCCTTACAAAAGACAAACACGAGCACATGCCGTGCTTAGCATTTATTGATTACTCTAAAGTTATGTAATTATTTTTAAATTGAAAGTTTCATCATCAATTTCATAAACTGAGAACCTAGATTTATGTTTTTATCAAGTTATGCCCAAATATTATGGAGTGACGAAATTGATTCCGGCCTTTAAGAAGGCCTTGAAGGACTGGTCCACAGTGATGAAAGGAGAGAAGAATGGGAGGCCCAAGATGGATATGAAGAACCAAGGTGACAGGTGATCAGCCCATCACCCATATAGGTCATGTTGGAGAGGATACTACCCCTTAGTTGGCTTTTACGACGTGCTCAAGGAGAGAAGCAGCTGGACGCATTCTATGTTTTTTATTTCCTACCAGTTCAGCAGAAAATTTTCGTCCTAATAATAATAAATATAATGACCAAATAAACTTTTAAACTTGTTACGAATTGTATAGTGCAACCTGGCTGTATAAAATGAGACCGCAATTATGGATAAAAAATGCTTATATGTTAATCCCGCGCATGTACTATGTATATTCCAAGTTTCATTTAAATCCGTTCAACCGTTTAGGCGTGATTGAGGCACAAACATACAAACATCCTCACAAACTTTCACATTTATAATACCGTAGGATAAAATCAGAAATGTAAGTACCTAATTTTTTGCTCATTTGTTTGATAAACCTTGTGTAATGAATATAAATTGTAACATTGTCCAAGATTAATGTGCCATGGGCCGTAATTACTAAAAGTTTATGAGTTGCAAAATCGGCCTGTAAGTAGGTATTTGCTTTCTAAATATAATGTTAACAATGATTAATATATTTTGCAAACGTTTGACCAATCGATCGGATGATTTATAAATTTGACGGCCTCGGTGGCGTGGTGGGTGATTGCTCGGCTGAGACGAAAAAGGCGCGGGATTGATTCCCGCTACGGCAGAAATGTTGGTATGTTCTGCAAATATTTCTATCAGGTCTGGGTGTTGCACCATGGTACTCGTAGTTTCTGATCTCCACAATAGGTATAGGGAATCCTAGTGTGGGTTCGATTTGATTTGATTTCTTTTAAAAAGTGTGTCAAGTTAATTGCTAACATAAGCTTACAAACACTATAAAACTTTATGAAAATAAATATATCTATCTATCATCGCTTCGACCATCGGTTCTTATTTGACTCAACGGATCAGTATTGCCATTCAGCGTGGCAATGCGGCCAACGTCTTGGGCACGCTTCCACCGTCTGATGAGCTGGATCCAGAGCTATCTATAGACCGTTTGCAACGGCCTTTAGATAGCCCGACTGTTTCTTTTGTATTATGTAAATTATATTTGTATTAGTTGTAAGTTCCTTTTTGTTAATAAAGATTGTTATTTCTATC
Source organism: Scotopteryx bipunctaria (assembly GCA_949320045.1). NCBI lineage: Eukaryota > Metazoa > Arthropoda > Insecta > Lepidoptera > Geometridae > Scotopteryx > Scotopteryx bipunctaria. Next base: position 679,147 of record OX439450.1, on the reverse strand, counting down.
TATCTAGTTAATGTCATGTAAAAATGATGGCAATTCTCGAAGTCTGTTTTTTTTTAGATAAATACTAGTTGAACCTGGACGTTGTCAGTCCGATCAAACGGTGTAGTGGTCGGATACCTTAACAGCGGTTACAAACAAAAACGTTTATACCAACGTTGTTTAACAAAACTATCCATTGTTGTGGTTATCACCGACCTCTTCTACAGGCTGTTATTCAACATACTGAGATTAATGTAGATAAAATGTTCGCTAGAGGTCAAGATAACTATTTATTGTTCACAAATTGGTTTTTAGCTCAACAAAGAGTTTTTTATAACTTATTATAGTTTTATTTAAAATATAAATAAAACGAAGTACTTATTAGGAGAGTCTTTCTAATGTATGATATTAAAGAATAATAAAAAATATTTTTTTTTTACTATGTGAACCAGATGGCTGACAGAATACTTATTTACTTTTAGTTTTTTGTAAATACATACTTATAATAATGACAAAACCAAGACAAATGCTTGCATAGTATTGGGAATCGAACCCACTTATTCCGTTCAGACATTCGCCTACTACCCTTCCGTGACTTAGGAAGCTCGCAGGCCAAATAGATGTTGCCAACGGCAAATTGCGCCCCGCGAGCCCTATTTGAACATAACTAGGTATCAGTTAAGTATACCTACTCATAGTTTATGCTGTAAAATCCATTAAACATAACTTTCACATAGCCGATGGGAAATCCATCAGTGTGTTCGTGATGAAAGCCATAAAACATGAAATCATTTAGTTAAATAACTTACACAAAAACTCGTGTTATTAAATAACTTGGATGCCATTTTTTGTCGCTGTCATCCACTTTGTTTGTGCAGTTTTTGTGCGCACCTGATTTTAATATACCCGCATGCAATCTCTGTTTTTATAACCAATGCGGGATGTCTGACAGTGCGTTGGATCGATAGGATCGAATAAGTCGCGAACAAAACCTGGGGGTCTAGCCAAGATCATTTTCTATTCTCTTTCCATTGTAGAAAACGATTGGTAGCCGAGCAGTGTTGCCACCTTGCATTTTTTTAAAGCGCTAGGTCAAAAATAAAATGTCATCAGATTTCAGAAATTTGGATTAAAAAAAACACTAAAACTAAACATTATACAATTTTACGTAGGTAAAATACCTACGTAAAATTGTATAATTAATAAGATACTAAGTAAGTACTATTTTTTCTGCATCTCATACATACTTGTTAGTTAGTTTTTAATTTAAACTAGGGTTTCTTTAATCTGAAATAATTTAGCAGAATTTGGTGTTTTCTTTTAATCCAAATTTCTGAAATCTGATGACATTTTACTTTTGACCTAGCGCTTTAAAAAAATGCAAGGTGCAACACTGCTCGGCTACCAATCGTTTTCTACGATGGAAAGAGAATAGAAATGATCTTGGCTAGACCCCCTGTTTATGAGACGCACAGGACCGAATTGTAAATGCAACATAGGTTTAGTTCAGTACTTAATAGTGGATACTGAGACGAACGCACAATTCTGCCAGTGTCCGTGTTGCTCTAGCTAGAGTAGACTTTGGTGGATATTAAAAAAAAAAGAATTATGGCCGGTAAAAAAAATATCAGTGTTTGCCATTGGGTCTGCCAAAAAAATAAACAAAATGATTTTTAAGACATGTCCAAATGATCCCCGTGATTTTAAGGAATAAAGAAATTCTAACTTTGACTTTGACAGTAGAACTAAACGAGTGAAGCCTTGTATTAAGCTAGTTTGTAACAAAAACGCTTCAAACGATTACGGGATGACAACCACAAAAAGCGATTGCATGCTGACTTATGGGGTCGGTATGGGTTGAAATTGAATTAAACTGCAACACAGTAATGTGGGTTACAAAGTGACAGCTAATCTATGTTTCGTCAATTAAGTTGCCCAAGTGACAGTGCGTGTGACAAGTGACCTATGCACGAGTTGCACATCGCGACATACTGTGGTTTGGGGTTAGTTGAAGACGAGTTTATTGTAAGCTTCGGCCGAAGATTTCGCCTATCATAAGTTTTCATAGCGGCTGAACTAAAAAAATATGCATTCAAACTTGATGCCTTTTAGGCCTTTTACCGTCTATAGTAGATGATTTATACAGCGTCAGGAGGCAACTTTTACCTTCACAAACGGGACGTTGTAATGCCCGGGACGAATTAAGATGGAGTAGGCTTGCCCGGCTCCTATTCCATCCTCTCAGTTTAGTCGGCCTTGTCCGTCAAAGACATGGTCAATACGTGCGGAGCTGACTAAGCCACGGGTTTCCTCACGATGTTTTTCTTCACCGTTTGAGAGAACTGGTATAGCGCACATAAATTTTTCACACAGAAAATTCCGTTGGTACACGACCGGATTTGAACTCACGTCCTTAGGATCGGAAGGCAGGGTAACTACCAACTGGGCCACCAGTGTTCAAACTTGAACAGCGTCACAAAACAGATAAGTAAATTCGTACGAACCTGTGGCCAACTCTTGTAACGAAATTTTTAGGCCGCTTAAAGGCCTCCGTCATGGCTTAACGACTTAAAAGCCGGGACCGACAATTTAACGTATTAGTTACGAAATGTTCATAAACTTATGTTGCTCACCTACACAAGAAAAGCCGCGGGTGTAAGCTAGCGGGCAGTATTTAAAGCATGCAGAACAGTTTCCGGCTCATAAACGATTAGAAATCAGAAATAAGGAAGTTAAATGTAAAAACTTAGAAACGTGAGAGCAAATAATGACGGGCATTTGCGAGAAGTTACGTCGCCAACAGATTACTCGCCTATTGTTTATATCTTTTAATGTTTTTAATGCTTATTACTTTAGGTACTGGTCTCTGCCCACTACACACACTGTCTCGAAGCCAAACAAAATGTTATCCTACTAATATTATACATGCGAAATTTTGTAAGGATGTGACGATGTTTGTGCCTCAATCACGCCGTAACGGCTGAACGGATTTGAAAAGTTAGTAGTAGGTATATTTTTTATTATTTAGGTTAAGTTATTTTTCATTTAGAAGGCAAATCTCTACATTCTACCTCATTTGTTGGCTGATCGAAAATGCCTAGGTATTAAGCCCTCCATTTGTGCAATGTTTTTGTCTCATATAATAATAATAACTTTTGAAACAACTTTGCTTTCGGTACAGTGATAACAGTAGGTATAGTTATGGAACAAAGTAGTGGGTGAAGAGCCTTAGGGTTTCGAGCATCTTTTAAATTGTAAATTAAACGCAATTTATTCAATTTATTTATTTTCAAATGCAGCCAGGGCTCTTGGAACCTTGCCAAAGATCTAAATTTTTATTTACTTTTATTAATTTGTTATGAATTATAATATAATTATTATGTACTTAATTATAATAACATTTTAATTAATTTGTATTTCATAAATTACACCTACAACATATTATGTATATGTAGGTATCTGTCTTTATTAAACGGTGAAGTAAAACATCGTGAGGTAACCCGCGGCTTAGTCAGCTCCGCACGTATTGACCATGTCTTTCCTGTGGACAAGGCCGACTAAGCTGAGAGGATGGAATAGGTGATGGGCAAGCTCGAGGGGAAGTGCGAGGGGAAGGGAACCACCCAGCTTGTCGGTTCGCGTAGGTGACGTGGACGTCCAGGTGGGGCGGTACATGAGGTACCTAGGCCTCACCTTGGACGGACGCTGGGACTTCGGGGAGCACTTCAGCCGCTCCGTCCCCCGGATTCAGAGGGCAGTGGGTGCTCTGCACAGACTGCTGCCAAATCTCGGGGGACCCAGGGAGGGCGTGCGCCGCCTCTATGCGGGGGTCGTGCGATCGATGGCTCTCTACGGAGCACCCGTCTGGTCTGGGAGACTGGCGGGTGTTAGGCGCTGTAGGTTATTGTTCAATAGCCTACAGCGTCCTATAGCCATCAGGATCGCACGAGGATACCGCACAGTATCCTTTGAGGCGGCAACAATCCTGGCGCGGTTTCCGCCCCTGGACGTCTTGGCGGTGATGGACGCGCGTGTGTACGTCCGTCTCCGACAGGATGATGGGAGCGGAACTGCGCCTGCTGAAGTGCGGGCGCAAGAGCGCCGACGTGCGCTCGGGATGTGGCGCGAGCGGCTCGAGGAGCCGCGGTGCTCGCGCCAACGCGTCGTCGGCGCCATTGCGCCTTTCTTCGAAGCCTGGCTGGGGAGGGAACACGGGTACGTCACCTATCGACTTACTCAGGTACTCACCGGGCACGGTTGCTTCGGTGAGTATCTGAATAGGATCGGACGCGAACCGACACCACAATGCCACCATTGTGGGTGGGACTTGGATTCCGCGCAGCACACGCTGGAGCAGTGCTCAGCGTGGTGCCAGGAGCGCGGAATCCTGGTCAACAGGATCGGGCAGGATCTCTCTCTGCCGAGCGTAGTCGAGGCTATGCTGGCAAATGAGGCGGCGTGGCAGGCCGTAGCCTCTTTCTGTGAGACCGTGATGGTCCAGAAAGAGGCAGCTGAGCGAGATCGGGAGAGGGCCGATCCCGCTCGGAGGAGGCGGCGGCGAGGCGCTAACGGCCGCCCCGCACCGCCTGCCCCGTGAGGGGGCGAGTGGTATCCCCTGCCAAACAGGGGACCTTTTGGGTCCGCGGTAGCGGAGTGAGGGCTCCGTCTACCGGCTACGGATCCCGGGAGGGCGGCGATTCTTGTGGCAAGTTTCGTCGTAGCACGCGAGGGTGCCGGGCGTGGCTGTGGGTGCCATTACCGGGACAGTGCTCTAGAGCACGATGCGAGAGGGGCACCGGTGCGTTCCGTATGGAGATCCCGGAGCCCCTTGACATGCATCGAGGCTGGCCACCAGGTGGTTTTTTAGTGGGTCGTCGGATTTCGACAACCCCACACTGTCCAGCTGCGACCCTTATCGCAGCTGGTTCGTCTGGGAGCAGATTTTTCCACCTGCCAAAAAAAAAAAAAAAAAAAGGTGATGGGCAAGCTAGTCCCGGGCACTACAGCGTCCCGTTTTAAAGGTAAAAGTTGCCTCCTGACGCTGTATAAGTCATCTACTAATGCAAAATGCCTTAGTTTTGTCTTTATTAGGTATATCGGTACCTAACCTCTTAGTAGGTTAGGCACTCTATAATATAAATAAGCTTCCACTCATAATTATAATGTTTTTTGTTCCACGAACAAATGCATCTTTAAATACTTACATAATTTTTTGCTAGGCTGGCATCAAACATGTCGAATATTTTCCGTGATTGTTATCATGGAATCCCGACAAATGCCAACAATTACACCTAAATCAAGAAGTATCGTGTAAATAGCTAATTTGGAGGTCAATAGAGGTCACTAACACAATGGCTTCCTAATCCGAGCCACAGGTTCCGTATCGAAATACGAACGTCCGCGACAACCTCTGTGGCGTGGCGGTTGAGTGCGCGCTGAGACGCAAGAGGCGCGGGTTTGATTCCCGCTGCGGAAAAAATGTTTGCATGCTCTGCAAGTATATCTTCCGGGTCTGGTTGTTGTATTATTAAAAGTAAAATTTATAAAAAAAGTATATTTAAGTATTCTATCAGCCACAAGCTTTGCTAAGTTCGGGATTAGATGGTGCTGTGTGATATGTCCTCAAATATTCATTTACTTATTGATTGATTTTTTGGCAATTTGATATAAAACCTATTTAGAAAATCTGAATATGAAAACTATTACGTTAATACATGACTACCAATGCACAGCCTAAATCGTAAAGCCTGGAAGCATGAAACTTGAAGATTTTCACTCCGAAATTCAAATTCAAATCGCATCGGAAAGATGTGTATGAAATAAACTGTACGCGGAGTCACGGGGCATTCTTATAGTCATTCCATATTCTCGCTAGTTCCATCATGGCACTAGCCGATGGAACTACTGGGAATAAACCGGCAAGGGTTAAAGGTCACTCAAGTATTTAATTTTAATTTATCGTCCAGTTCTCTACATAAAGCCAGTTAATCATATATTTTTGGCCAATTAAATAATTTTGACATTACGAAATGTCAACACGATTAAATGTATATCATCTTTGGATGCTGCATCTTCTGAAATGAACCATACGGCTTTGGTTTTAGGTTCAACATTGCGTGAGGGAGCGGTGTGCAGAGTAATGTATGCATCAGAGTCGCGACCGTGGGAAAACACTAGTTCGCCTTGTGGATGTCTCGACTTTGTTGCGAAAACACATTCGATATTTTTGTTCTACGCTTCTACGATGTTACATGTTAGAATTAAAAATAAATAAATCTCTCATCAGGTTGTTTATTTATGACTTCATCCAAAAAATTGTGAATGAAAATTCTTTATTGCACATCTTATAAATCAGATAACTAGTTAACAAAGTATGTATAGGTAATGTACAACGGGCGGTCTTATCGCTAATAAGCGATCTCTTCCAGACAACCTTTGGATGGAGAGGAATTTAGAAGATTGGCCGATTGTGAACATATTGATGCTATTTAACTACTTATATAAAATATGATTAACGTAATTTTTCAACTCTGTCTGGTTGTCTGTTCACGCCTAAAACATAGAAGGGAGCATCCTGGGGAAAGATTTAGGCTAGGTAGGTAGGTAAGTCTCAAACAGAGTAAGGTACAAGAACACACAGACAGAACAGGTAGGTCAAAGAAAGAAAGAATGGATTTTATTTGACAGACACAAACAACACAGAACAGGAAAGTAAAAGGTAACAAATTTAAAGTAAAAGAAAACAAACAAGAAATATTTAACAAAATACAAAAAATACGAGTAAAACCATGAATCGGGTACACTACCTATTACGAAAACCTAGGTGCCCATTGATCCCGCTCCGTGTGGTGTGTGGTGAGGCCGGCCAAAAAGCGAACGAAGTCACGAGCAAAACCCAGTAAATCATCATCATCATCTTCCTGCCCTTATCCCACTCTATGTGGGGTCGGCACACGATCCTTGGATCATGCTGTAAGAGTTTTGGCTAAGGTGTTTTATGACCGGCCGCCTGCCTGACGTCAACCCTCCTTGGGAATACTTGCTTATTGTATCTCATCATGTTGGAGGATACTATCCCTTAGTTGACTTTTACGACATGCTCGGGGAGAGAAGCAGCTGGACGCATTCTATGTTATTTCTTTACCAAAACCTAGTAAATAATGTTCTTATTTACGATCAATTATTTTGTGTCCCACATTAAATTATGATCTTGTAACAAATAATAATACCTAAGCGTACTTTTGTAAGCGTTTCACAATAAAGTTTTAAGCCGTATTAATATCCAATGCGATAATGAAACGCATTACTTCACAATCGATAATCGCATTGGCGGTTTTCTCTAAAGTGATTTCAAAACTTGGCGAATACACTTATACGTATATTTGACGACCTCAGTGGCGTGGTGAGTGCTCCGCTGAGACGCTGCGGGTTCGATTCCCGCTACGGGAGAAATGTTTGTATGTTCTGCAAATATTTCTTCCAGATCTGGGTGTTGTAGTATTATAAGAATGTATTTACAAAAAAAAGTATATAAGTGTTCTATCAGCCATCTGGTGCCCATAGCTTTGCTTAGTTTGGGGCTAGATGGCACTGTGTTAGATGTTCACAATTTTTTTTATTATCTACGCCACTTAAAAAATCTAAAGATACAAAACACTTAAGTTACTGACAGACTGAAAATAAACGCACATTCTTAACCATAAATTCTGGAAGCAATAAACTTGGAGAGGGTCTTGTATTTCGAATAAAATTGCAAACATGAATATCAAAATCAAAATAAGAACCAGCCAAAATCAACGAGAAAAAATATCCAATAGCCACAATAATCCAACCTACATAATAGAGTCATCGAAAGAAGACTCGCGGAAATTGGTGGAACTACAACAAATTCTACTACAATTTGATTGAAGATTACAGCGCTAAACTAACTCTATACTTTAGCCAAACTGGAAATACAATTTATGTAAACAAACCGTCACGTATTTTTCGTTATTACGATGAAATGACTTTAGTTTTAGGTAAATGAACCTCACAACATTAGTTTTTACACCTTAATTTAACTATTAGTACTACTTAAAAGTTCCATAAATATGTAATTAAAAAGAAAGTCTTAGGTTAAGTACTGACGCTTTGTTTACATAAATTGTATCTCAAGTTAGTTTCGATATAGTTGCTATCAAAAACAAAGAAAATCAGTTTTTATACAAATTGTCAGCTTTTGAACAGGGTTATGCACAGACACAGTTTGAAAGGGAGAAAGAAAAATAACCTCTGCAACTATAGTGTTGTTTGTCTCATAGAGGAACAGCTTTCAGTATTTTTAAAAGTCCGGTTATGAATCGGATTTTTTTATTTGACCTACTATTATTAGAACTGTGCCACTACTGGGCAAAAGCCTTTACTCTTTAAAGTTGCGCTTCATGCCTATTAGAATAAGTAAATAAAATCATTTAAACAGCAAAATACATTATTGGAATACCCGTAGGTAACATAATGGTGCATGTAACAGCCAGTCATTCTTTACCAGAAAACACAGTACTGTCAGTTTTTCTGTCAGTTTCGCTACAACTCTCCCACGATAGAGATGTCGTCTAAAAACACACTCTCTGTAATTATATACTCTATGGTGTGAAGTGGATTGTTCACACTGTCAGTTTTGTTCAACTGCCTTTTAGGGCCTCGTTTAGGGCACCCTGTGTGCTGGGGTCACAGATTAAATATTTTTAATCTGTGACTCGAGGAACAGACCTAATATCACATGAGATAAATAAAAATATAATGATTTTAGAGAATAGACACAGTATCAAACTGTAAAAAAATATTTAAACTGTAACATGTTAAGTCACTTTTGCAATATTTATCTATGGCTACTTAATGAATATTTTACGAGAATCTTATGGTATATGGCACTCAAAATCCTATGGCAGTGTTTTAAAAGAAGTTTAAAGACACGTCTGAACATTGTGGATTTTTAGGGTTCCGTACCCGAAGGGTGCCAACGGAACCCTATTACTAAGCCTCCGCTGTCCGTCCGTCCGTCTGTCAGCGGGCTGTATCTCATGAACCTTAATAGAAAGATAGAAAGTTGAAATTTTATAAGTGTGTATTTCTATTGCCGCTATAATAAATAATAAAAATAAAAGGGGGCTCCATACAAGAAACATTTATGTAAATGTACGATGGTACGGAACCCTTCGCGTGCCAATTTGACTCGCACTTGGCCACACATTTATAAGGCCCTACTTCCTCGTAGAGTTAGACTTTAGCCAGACAATCGCCGTGTCGAAATCATTCAAATAACATTACAAAATAACTAAACTCATACATATTCTAAGATCAACACGATATAGTAGATAAGATACAAATGTTCATTGCAGTCGGCCATTGTTCCCACTGTTTGATAATAACAGGTTTTACAAATTGTTTTGCGTTTTTGGTTTCCAAAAGCGGATGACCTTATTTCCACGGGGAATGGAATATCAAGGTTTTTCAAATATTTAGTCAATATTATTCAACTATCCTAATATATTATAAATGTAGAGTAAGTTTCTGAGGATGTTTGTATGATTGTGCCTCAATCACGCCTTAACGGATTTGAATGAAACTTGGAATATAGGTATAATACATAGTACATGTGTTGGATTAATATTTATAGGCTATTATTTAGCCGGGTACCACGTCATTTACCATACCATATTATATACCAATTTCTATACTAATATTATAAAGAGGAAATATTTTTTTTGTTTTTTTGTTTGTAACGAATAGGCTCCGAAACTACTGGACCAATTTCAAAAATTCTTTCACCAATAGAAAGCTACATTATCAGGGTCCAGTATAGGCTATAATATATTTTCAAAAAATTAGGGATCCGTAAGAAAATTGCAATATTGTTACCCAATAACCCATATACCATGGTACCAATGCGGTAATGGTTCAAGAAGCTCCTAGAGGCGTTGCTTTGATGTAATTAATACTCGTGTCTGTGTCACGGGGCTACGCAACCGGCCTCGTTCCCAACACGAGTTGCAATGTACACGAGTTGCACTGTACGCAAGGGAGTCGGGAGCGTGTGGGACGACACGATTTTATCTCGACTGGCGACACAGCGACCAAGGACAATGGTTATTGCGAACTTATTTTGCAAGTACATGCAAAAACTGCGATATGATACTTGACGCCCTCGGTGGCATGGCGGGCGAGTGCTCGGCTGCGACGCAAGAGGTGCGGGTGCGAAGTCAAAGTCAAAGTCAAAAAATTTTATTCTATAAAATCACGTGGATCACTTGAACACGTCTTAAACCTACGTTGCATTTAAAGCTGTTCGTAACGCGACCAACCGGGGAAGATGCAGGCAAGAAACCACGTTTGGCTATTTTTTTTTTTCGATTCTCGCTACGGGAGAAATGTTTATATGTTCTGCAAATTTCTTCTTAGAATTAAGATGGAGTACGCTTGCCCAGCACCTATTCCATCCTCTCAGCTTAGTCGGCCTTGTCCAAGGAAAGACATGGTCTAACTAACCCGCGGGTTTCCTTACGGTATTTTCCTTCGCCATTTGAGAGTACTTGAGAGAGAGAAAAATTCACTGGTACATGACCGGATTTGAACCCACGACCTTTGGATCGGAAGGTGGGACCAACTAGACCACCAGTGCTATGAGAACCAGTGTAGCACAAAATAAAGTAGATGGTCAAAATCATGAGTCATAACATCAAAACATTATCAAATGATGAATTGATAGAAATGTTGCAAGACGCCCACACCATAGGTCCGCTTTGTGCTATTATTGCCTGTTCAATGGTCGGTGCTAACACGAACGTTTTGAAATATTACCCTTCAGTAATGTATCTAATATTTCCGAACAGTCATCGGCGAAAGAATTTATCTTCAAAGACTTTTTTACAGACTTTTATAAATACAAAAATTGCTTTGACTTTGAGCTTCATCGTTGATCCCATTAATACTGTTTGCTTGGTTTTATAATCTGTGTTGGCTGTCACATTTGTCAAGTAGATAACAATTTATGCATTTATTGTTTCGAGATTTATGCCAAAGAAAAAATTATTAAAAATTATTCAAATCATTAGTTTCGCATTTTTTTCCCAAGCTGCATTTTTTAACCCTTCAAGCGAAAACGTCAGTAAATTAGTCAATTTTTGACAGTATTTGATGAGCCAAAACAAGAAATAAGCGGGGCACTAACTCATTTTTCCGGAAGCGTTTCGTCGTATTTTCGAACCGTCATAACTTCGGTCCGGATAATGCTAAAATGTTGAAATTTTCAGAATAAGATAATCCTTGGCAGACTTATCAAACAAATCAAGCATAAATTTTCTGACAATCAATTTATTGACAGATCGTCAAAATTTGCATTACAGGTCATTCAGTATTAACGCTAATTAAAATTCAAGAAATAAAATACCTACATAAAATGTTATAATATGGGTGGGTTAGTCTTTTTATTAGGTAGTTCGTTGGCCAATAGATAGATAGAAAATTCTTTATTGCACAAGATTAACATATACATAGGTGAACTTAATGTTAATTAGCATTTTCTTCCATCTAGCCTTTGTGTTGTTTGCATCGTCCATATAGATGGTCCATCATTTTGGAGAGGTCTATCCCTTAGTCCACTTTTACGACATGCTCGAGAAGAGAAGCATCTGGACGCATTCTATGCTTTTTCTTTACTTCCAGTCCAGCAGAGAAGTGTTTATTCATTGCATTTATTTATTGATATGAATAAATAAATAAATAACACCCAACAGTCACATACATAGTCCTGACCCCACACTAGGATTCCCTGTGTCGTGGGTATCAGAAACTACGAGTACCATGGTACCACAACACCCAGACATATAGAAATATTTATAGATCATGCAAACATTTCTTCCGCAGCGGAAATCGAACCCGCGCCTCTTGCGTCTCAGCAATCGCCCGCAACGCCACCGAGGCCGTCAAAACGTGAAAAAATATAACAAATGTGATAATCATAATTATAATCATAAATCCGTTGTTTATTGATAAGAATGAGGCGAGTGAGATTTTTTGCAAATAACTTAGTATCGATACAAGTTAGCACCGTTAAGGCGAAGCGTTTCCTGTGCAGTTTCACTTTCCGAGTTCACTTTCGTCGCGTTTCACTTTCAATACATTACACTCAGTGATGTAATAATTTAAATTCTTAACGCGTAATAAAATCTAATCCAAGTAAAGTGTGCTATTTAGACTTGCGATATCCGTTTTTTATATAGCTAAGCATGAAGGGTTTCCAGAGAGCACTGGTGGACTAGAGGTAGCGGGCGACCTCGCCTTTCGATCTTTTGAATCATCGTGCAATGGATTTTTCTGTTCGAAAACGTATGTGCTCCCAAACGGTTAAGGGAAACATCCTGAGGAAACCGGCATGCTGTAGATCCTAAAAAGTTCAAAACTGAGAGCACGAAAGGATCCTTTGAGGCGCACTTTAAAATCCTTTTATAACACTGGTTTAAATGAACCGATAGCACTGGTGGTCTAGTTGATGGTGACCCCCACCTTCCAATCCTAAGAAGCTTACTCCATCTTAATTCGTCCCGGGCACTACAGCGTCCCGTTAGTGAAGGTAAAAGTTGCCTCCTGACGTATAAATCATCTACTATAGATGCTCAAAGGCCTTAGTATTGAAAGAACTAGTGGACACGACCTGTGGACTCATCTCAGATGTATTATGTAATATCTACTTTTATGATGCTAAGTCAAGGTATCGTAGATGAAGTATAAGGTTGACATTCTCACATCTTGTGTATGGCAACATTATATCTTAATTGAAAACTTCGAGAACGAGTGATATCTCCTTAGTGCTAAAATTATCAAAATTGGCAATTAAAAATAAAGTAAAACGAGGGTAGTTTTGAAAATACTTGGACATTTGGAAAGATTAATTTCATGCTATATTAATACGTCAAAGGCTCATTATAATATTTGTGTAAAAATACAGTAAGACGCACTTAAGTATGAATATTCATAAAAATCAAAAACTGGTATTTATTTAAGTAATTACAGATTTAATTTTGGTGATCAAAGAAGAAGCTTTTCCTCAATTATACCTAGGAAATGCATTCAAGGTTGCGATGATCGAAACTCGAAACTCAATTGAAAAGGTCAAAAAACCTTTTACAATAAGACACAGAAATACCAGATTTTAATGTCACAAACACTAATTTTTTACCATAATAAATTTTCTCAACACTTTTTTGAGTTAGTGTGTCAAAAGTGTCATACTGACCCTTAAATGTCAAAGGTTCACTGAAAAATGTGTCAGCAAAAATGGTTTATTAACAGAGAGCAAGAGCTAGGGTTAACGACCCGGAGCCAGGCTGTCCTTTAGTGCAGTTGAGACCTACGAGTAGACCACAGATAATACAATAATACCTAGGACTTATTGCCTCACATCAAATATCAGATTGTACATCTGTTGCAAAGGTGCTTTTTAAGTACAATAAAATAACTATCCAAGAATAATATTAATCCGAAAGTTTGAATGCAATAAATTTATGTCATGTCTAAGTTTGTGTAAAGAGGTTATATCCCGTTGGTAGAATGAGAAAACATTGGTTTGTCACCATCGTCTTCACAAACAGTAATTTATTAGTCCAAGCTTGTTCTGAGGTCCAAGCATTAGACTAAGGTAAACTATGAAGAGAGGAACAGACCATGTAACTGTCACTTACAATTTTATTATTACTGACGTTAATCAAAAATATTCTGACCGGCCAGTGTGTTTATTTCGTTTGGTTGGAATCGAATTAAAAAGATAAAAGAAAAGAGAATTATCTGTGGTGTGGTAAAATATGGCGGGAAGAAGTTTTTGGGAACGTCTGCGTTGTAGTTGTTCAAAATGTTTGCAAATTGAAATAAATTAAGAAATCAGATTAAAATTACGGTTTGAGGTCACATAATGATTCAATAGAAAAATATTTTCGTTCTCAAGCTTCTACATAGGCTTAGCCCAAGGAGGAGGCCAAGAATAGAAGCCACGAGCACAAGCTAGTAGATGAATTAATTGTTGTTTGAAAATAATTAAACAGCTTTGAATAGAGTAGCGAGCGAGTGGTCCGGCCTACGACCGAGAGGTCATGGGTTCAAGTGCAGCTTTCATCAATCTACAGAGTTACTTAATGATTTCATACATTATAATCGCGTCCATGCGCCTAATGGGGTGGGCAGAGCAACAAGTAATCATTAGATAATTTGCAGCTACTCCTGATCCAAAGTCCCAAGATGGATATGGTGAACTATGGTGACAGGTGATCAGCTTATCGCCCATATAGGTCCATCATGTTGCAGAAGATATAAGGACTATTCTGTAGTCGAATATTACGACATGCTCGGGGAGAGAAGCAGCTGATTATCATGTCAAAATTAATATTATTTGAGTAGGTACATAATGCAACATTGGAAAAACTTTACGTTTCGAGAAGGTTCAGTTAAATTAAGTAACAAACGAAACTCGAACAATAGCTGAGAAAGTCCTTAAAATCCGAGATCACATCACTCGTAAAAACTTAACATTAAATGCATTGCACAGACTATACACAAGCTTAATTCACATGCAACAATGGCCGTAGACATGCGGCTAGAACACCTAGCCATCACAAACACATCACTTTTCCTTTTGATCCAGACAATGTATTCAATAGGTACCACTCTAGTCAATTTCACGAAAGAAATCCCACGGAGGAGCTGTAGTCTTCGTGTAACAGGAAATTGAGGTAGAATTTGTGTACCGCCTATTTCCGCGGGATTTTTTTCGTGAAACGCACTCTACATTTTGACACTTACGTAAATTTTGGCCGCCATTTTTTTGGGATAAAACTGTGAATGTCACTCGCGACGCGGGCGCTTGCGCGGAGGTAACGCGCGGCGAATGGCGGCCGGGCTCCCGACCCCGCTATATAGCCTCCCCGCCAAACTATTATTATATTAATTACATTCAATGTTTTCACTGAGCGATTGATTTGGATCAGTCTTCCTGTAAAGATAATCCCAGGATAGGAGCATCGGAGAAAGTGTTGGTTCCTCCATTTTTCACACGAAGTGCCTGCTGTGTATTGTACGGTCACCTTTAATATATGTTAACATTTTAAAACTTTACCAAGCAAAATAGTGTACAGAGTGGTACAGTAAAAATAATAACGACAAAAACTCAAAAATCATTAAACTATTTGAAGGTATTCTCAAATGTTGTTTTTATAATTATATCAGCTTATTTTTAACACAATTTTAAAAGTTACGTAATTCTAAAACACATGTAATTGAAGGCGATTTTACAATATCTAAGATTGGCGCCTATTCGCGGTTATAATTATCACTTATAGACAACAAATTGTTAGAATTTGTAGACTTATTAGTCTTTTATTAAGTTAGTATTTAGGGTCTGCATCCACTAAATCGTTCCTCAAAAAAAATTTATAAAAGTGCGAGAAAGCTCAGCACGCTGTTTAGTTAGTGCTAGACAACACTTATAACCTGATAGTGGCTAGATCCTAATTCAGTCATGATACATTTTAAAAATAACATATAATTACATACATAAATCTACAACTTCTCTGCTGGACTGGGAGTAAAGAAATAACATAGAATGCGTCCAGCTGCTTCTCTCCCCGAGCATGTCGTAAAAGTCGACTAAGGGATAGTATCTTCCAACATGATGAGATACAATAAGCAAGTATTCCCAAGGAGGGTTGACGTCAGGCAGGCGGCCGGTCATAAAACACCTTAGCCAAAACTCTTACACCATGATCCAAAGATCATGCTGTGCCGACCCCACATAGAGTGGGATAAAGCAGGAAGAAGACATACAAATCTACATTGTATCGTCTTCCATTTAGCTACATTATAAGTAGTCTAGTAGTTTAGCCTAGTATATAATTACAACACTGAATACCTAGCCCACACAATCAACTCAAAATTTCCAGTACTTTTAATGAATTGCATCCTGAGTTCCATATACCTGTCCTACTAAAACTAATACATCTAACAGTGAGAATGTTTGTATGATTGTGATGAAACTTAGAATATACGTAGGTAGTTCTTAACCTGGAATAACAGATAAGCTAGTTTTATTCAGGTGCAACTCGAGAGCAGCTGAAGTTTAACTACTTAATTTCAACTCTCTATCTATTACGGTTCATGACATACAGCCCGCTGACAGACGAACGGACTGACCGACGGACGGCAGAGGCTTACGGAACCCTAAGAAAAAAGGTAATTACAAAAATAAAATTAATTATTTAAATCCGTATAATTCCATTCCATTTTTCCCTTTATTTTCATGAGGTCAGACTTTCAAATGGTCAGATTTTCAAAAAGCCGCTCTTTCTAATCGTCACCCTTTCAAATCGTCTGCTTTGGTACAGTCATATCCAACTCACACACGTCGTCTACTCTGGTAAGAAATATACATATATCACCCATTCATTATTTGAAAATCACATAATTAGGTACACAAAATACTTTCTAATATGATATCAAAAATCTACACAGCCTATTTAATATCTGTGCCATAACATAACAATATTTTCACCCTAAAATCATGCCTCTACGTAACTGTCTGGGGTCTGGTTAAAAAAGTGGTACTGTAATGAGTCATGAAAAAACGTAATTGGTCTAAACTTGTAGTTTCAGAATTACGCTATCTATTAACATAGAAAAAAATTTAAACCTGAATTCAGAATACGTAACATCTTATTAGAAGAATGCAGTAAGCAGGTCACCTGTTGTGTTTCAATTACAGTATACTCAAGCCAAATTACTTACATACCTATTATCACGCTACCCCAAACGGGGTGGGCAGAGCCACAAGTAATCAAAACAAAACTTGCAGCCAATCCTGATCCAAGAGTCCCAAGATGGATATGGTAAACCATGGTGACAGGTGATCAGCCCATCGCCCATATAGATAGTCTATCATGTTGGAGCCTCAGACCAAATAAAACGAAAAGACGCCGCGCCGCGAACAACAAAAGTGAAGCCACACAAAACCGTGCTCCTGCAAGCAAACACACACGCTCATGCACACACCTACACTAAAACCATGCTCATCGCTCTTAGTACGTCACGAGTTTCTAAAATAGAATTATGCTTTCCTGTGAAGATAAAAAGGTGGCTTCACTTGTGTTGTTCGCGGCGCGGTGTCTTTTCTTTTTAATTGGTCTGAGGTTAGAGCATGTTTGCCGACGCGCATGTAAAAGATTTCTATGTCATATGTACTACGTCATAAAAGCTATGAAATTACAAAAAAAACTCTCGAACTCTCACGATGTTTACCTTCACCGTTTGAGAGTATTGGTATAGTCCACATACATTTTTCGCACAGAAAAATCCATTGGTACACGACCGGATTTGAACCCTCGACCTTAGGATCGGAAGGCGGGGTCACTACCAACTAGACCACCAGTGCCAAACAGAAAAAAACCGCATCAAAATCGGTCCATTCGTTTGGGAGCTACGATGCAACATACAGATACAAAAATACACACTACAACTTATAACACCCCTCTTTTTCGTAGCGATCACATTATTATGCGTAATCTTACTTCTTACTAATATTATAAATGCGAAAGTTTGTGAGTTTGGATGTTTGGATGTTTGTGCCTCAATCACACCTAAACGGCTGAACGGATTTGAATGAAACTTGGAATATACATAGTACATGTACTGGATTAACATATAGGCGATTTTTTATCCGGGTACCACGCGAGCGAAGCCGCGGGCGGCAGCTAGTGTAATATAATATCCACATTTTGTATTATGGACAAAAAGTTATTGATAGGTGGTAGGTATATACTTAAGTATATCCTTTCAAATGCAGCGCAAAAAGTGATACTTTATTCTTGTTATAGTTTCTTCTATTAAAAGTTTAAAGTAAATCGCTGTGGTTAAAATAGGATAAAAGGGGCCCCATATTGTATTTCTCAGTAGTGTGAACATTCTCTTAAATCTTAAAAGGCTATTCAAATTTGATGATGTTAAGGGTAGTCAGAGATAGGTCCAAACATAACATACAATCTTTATCTGCAGTAAAACAACAGATCGAGCGCGTTGAATTCTTTTGTATGAAAACACAACAAGCTGAGATAAGATAGATAAGATAAAATTCATTGCAACAAAAGTTGTTGAAAGATTTTATGCCTAGACTACACCCACACTGGAACGCCTCTGACTTTGTCTGCGTTGAATCTTTTCACATAAACCTAATCATCATCATCATATTCCTGCCCTTATCCCACTCTATGTGGGGTCGGCACAGCATGATCCTTGGATCTTGCTGTAAGAGTTTTGACTAAGGTGTTTTATGACCGGCCGCCCGCCTGACGTCAACCCTCCTTGGGAATACTTTATGCACAACCACACCATGACATAATAATCAGCATGAATCGTTTTTTTTATCAAAACAATTGGATCATCCTTCTGTTGTACTAGTAAAAAGTAGTACCTAGTTGTAGTAGTAAACCTAAATCTTCCCGCTTCGTCCTCTTGGTGTTAAATTTCAGTAATGCCTTTCTTACATCATAAGAGGAATTTACCCTCCAAGTTTCATCTTTCAAGGACTAATGGTTTAGGTAGTCAGTAACGTAAGAGTTTTACATAATTTATGAACTCGGTGGCGTGGCGGGCGAGTGCTCGGCTGAGACGAAAGAGGCGCGGGTTGATTCCCGGGAGAAATGTTTGCATGTTCTGCAAATATGTATTTCTTCCGGGTCTGGGTTTTGTAGTATTATGCATAAGTATGTATTTACAAAATAAAAAACTGGTCAAGTTCGAGTCGAATTCGCACACGAAGGGTTCCGTACCATCGTACATGTACCTACTTTTTAATACGACTATTAATCTATGTACTTTTTTAAATAGATAGCTTCAATGATCGAAGGGGCCCCCTTTTATTTTAACTTTATTGTATTTTTAATATTTGTTGTTATAGCGGCAATAGAAATACACACTCTGGGATAATTTCAACTCTCTACCTATTACGGTTTATTAGATACAGCCCGCTGACAGACGGACGGACAGCGGAGGCTTAGTAATAGGATCCCGTTGGCATCCTTCTAATACGGAATCCTAAAAACAGTATTCTATCGGCCATCTGGTTCCCATAGTACAAGCTTTGCTTAAATGGCGCTGTGTGAAATGTCCACAAATATTTATTTATTTATATTTCGGCAGCACCCAAATGGTTTCTTGTTTCGCCAGTGTTACCAAACACCTTATTTCCCACAGCTATCCATAACAGTAACACAAGAGCTATCGTGACAGTTTTGACACCATGAAATTCGTTCATACAAAACATACAGTTGAATACATTCCAAGTGCGTATTGTACTCATTTCACTTTCAACTCGCCGAGTCAAGGTCGGATGTGTGGGTTTTTCGAGAACACTGCTCAGACCAAATAAAAAGAAAAGACGCCGCGCCGCGAACAACATAAGTGAAGCCACACAAAACCGTGCTTCTGCAAGTAATACACGCTCACGCACACACCTAAACTAAAACCATGCTCAACGATCTCGAGTCGTCGTCTAGTAAACTTAAAATTTTAAAATAGAATTATGCCTTCCTGAGTAGTGAAAACTTGTAAAAACAGCAGCAAATCACATAAAAATTCTCACGGCATCACTTTTCACTTGTAAGTATGTACTTCAAATAACATCGTTTTTTATTATTATGCTATGAATTTTAGGTTTTTCGGAAACACAAAACCTCAAAACCGAGAGAGACACACACACACATAGATAAAAAGGTGGCTTCACTTTTGTTGTTCGCGGCGCGGCGTCTTTTCTTTTTATTTGGTCTGAGGAACACTGAAGTACATTTGCCCGATTCTTAAACTCAAATAACGAACAGCGGATGGTATAGACCGTTTGCAACGCCTTTTAGATAGCGCGACTGTTTCTTTTGTATTTTGTAAAATTTGTATTCTACATAATAGTTGTAAGTTTATTTCTGTTAATATATAATTCATTTTTACAACATTTCTATGGTGATTTAGCAACCATTGTCCGTTAGTTGAATATATCAGAATACCTATTCGTTATTATAATATATTAAATCGGAACCTAATATTTTTCTACCAAAAATCTGTGCATCTGGCCCTTTTCCAAAACGTCGCAGATTTGGTCCAGGTACGTGCGCTGAGGTCTTCCCCTTCCAACGGTACCAATCACACTCGCCTCATACACCTGTTTTGTTAATTTTCTTTCATACATCCTCTCTACATGACCGAATCATGTTTTAATTAAGGTTTTATTCATAGTAATCATAATTCCTGTAAAACTCTAAAGGGATGTCTGGAAGTATATGGGAAGACCTTTGCACAAAAGTTGGATGAAAAAAGCTTGAAGGTATAAAGACAGTCCATGCGCCATGCTTGGTCGATCATTGATTTTATTTTGTTCTATAAATTTATACCAAAGAGAACCAAAAAAAAACGAAAAACACTTATTTAGGCTACAGTAGCTTCAACAAAGCTTTCAACATAATTCGGCTTGATGGCTTTGACCTAGCACGCTTCTATTCAGTGGCATATAACTCCAGCTAGCCGACCAGCTGAGCTAATAATCTGAAATCTCAATGGTTAATTGACAATTGTTCACAAATGAGCTGCCTGCGTTCACACCGAGGCGGCTTCGCAAGGTCGGTTCTGTCCGGGTGACTGTCTGTACGATGGCATGCCATGGGTTTCTTTAGTATAGGTACTTGTAGTCATCATCATCATCATCATCTTCCTGCCCTCATCCCACTCTATGAGGGGTCGGCAAAGCATGATCCTTGGATCATGCTGTAAGAGTTTTGACGAAGGTGTTTTATGACCGGCCGCCTGCCTGACGTCAACCCTCCTTGGGAATACTTGCTTATTGTATCTCATCATGTTGGAGGATACTATCCCTTAGTATAGGTACTCGTAGTATGATAAAATAATAAAACTGGTCAAGTGCGAGTTGAATTTGCACACGAAGGGTTCCGTACCATGGTATGTACCTATAAATGTTTCTTGTATGAGGCCTCCCTTTTATTTTTATTATTTATTATTATAGCGGCAATATAAATATACACTCTGTGAAGATTTCAATTATTTACCTATTACCATTCATGAGATACAGGATACAGCCCGCTGACAGACGGACGGACAGCGGAGGCTTTGTAACGGTCTGTTGGCACCCTTCAGGTACGGAACCCTAAAAATCAACGCACCTAAATATAAAACGGTTTAAAATTATTCTTATGATTTCAATAAATAAAGATGCATTGAAAACAACCTCTGAAACTGAAATCAGAATAATAATACTTACTTGTAATAAAACTTACAAATTGTTTTATCCATCCTGGTAATCTTGGATCAGAAGTGGCTGCAAGTTTTCTTAAGATTAATTTGTGACTCACAGGCGTGAATGTATGTATGTTTATCCGGGTTCCACACAAGCGAACCGTAAGCAAAAGTTAGAAGTTATCAATATGATTGACACGCTATTATCGGTCCAGTCTTGTACCAAGGCTAACTTCGTCCGGGTCCGTACGTCACACGCCCGACTGTATTGTTCAAATATCTACCCATAAATTGACATAAATAAAAAATATGGATTGCGGATGAAAATATTTCATCCATTTTGTTATTTTTCTATGTTCTTGAGAATCTCATTTTAGCTGTGATAATCATTATTATTAGTAATTATATTTAGTTTCCTGTCGTTAGGTATTTTTTATGAAATAGCTAGCCAGGTAGGTAGGTTGGCATTACAGATTCTGCAGTTCATTTCCCACGCCCGCTACCAAGCTTTTTGCCGTAGTACCTACCAAGTTCGTGATCCATTGAACTACATTCGATGCCTGAATTAACTTTATTTCCTGTTCAAAAGGATGCAGACATTTCGGTTACGATGTATTTACGTGGTAGCGTGCGTAGAACTGAATCATTTTTGGTGCCTAGACACTTTTTTTGCTCAGGTGTCCTATTTTGTAGTGGCTTACAACGTAATTTGATCATATCTACTTCGTGAATGTATATACTTCGTAAACCTATGTACGAGCATCAACGTAGTAATCGATTTTTTTTTCAATTATTGTGAAAGTTATCCTACGTTTGTGATTTAAATGCCATTTTTGAAGTTCATTTAGGTTTCAAAATAAGGGCCCAGATCATACTCGACTTAGGTAGGTAGTAGGGCACATTTATGAATCAATATTCTTAATCATTCAAGTCAATGATCTGTATTTGGCAGCTCCAATTGAGCTTGCCAAACGCACATTGAGTTCTATCTTACCGGAAATCATTTGACTATCTTGTCGAGCCTTCTCAACATTTTGCAAGCGAGTGCAAGCGCTTCCCAGAAGTTTTCCCGCTCAATTGGCGAGCGTCATGACAGCTGTCAGTCCCATAAGGCAAGCTAAGGCAAGCGACACATTGCTTATTCCGCCAGGACATTCTTACGATACCTGCGTTCCGAAACCGAAGCAAATAATCCACGCACCGCATCGCAAGTGCAAAGTTACAAAACATTTTACAAGGAAAATGGGTATTTTAAACTCTGCATAGTTGAAATAAGAGACAGTTTGACAGTCGATTGAGTAGAATACGCTGTTCGTGTGTTGCCTGGTTGCCTCATTAGTGTTGTGTCAAGGACCTCAATGCGAAAACGTGCTTTCTTTCGGTTTTTACGTTTGAGAGTGGAAAAGTTTGGTAAATAAAGTCTGTATGTAACAGCTATAAATAAAACTTTACTTTTCCTTTCGAAATCATTCAAAATTATTAAGCTTTGAGTAGGTGATTAATAAGCTTTATGTGCATAATTGGCAAAGTGTTACAAAAATACCAAATTAAACTTTATCAAGGTCATTGAAAAGCAATTTTTATTTTTCATTGAACTTGTTCTTGATTTTTTTAGATTTTTTCTGTATATTATTCAAAACCTCATTTACCTAATTGTTTATGTTAATCAACTAGTTGAAAGAGATTTATTGATATCGTTACGTTTTAAGTGGTTTCCTCTCAGCAACCTTTAGGTACTCAGTACGAAGGTACAAGGTACTTGGTCACCATGTCATGCATGACCAGCAAATAAAATGTAACCAATCAATGCTGTCTGGACCGATATCGGAATATAAGCCTTTCTATAACTAGAAGGGCTTATATTCCTGGCTGACAATCTATGCACAGCTTAAAACATAAATCCTAGAAGCATGAAACAGTGAAACTGGAAGGGTGTAGTCCCATAAGGTGTAGAGGTGCCTAGTGTGTAGAAGTTTAGGTAAATGGAAAAAAGCCGCAAAACGTACGACTAGTCTAGTTATAGATAGAGCAGGAATAACAAAAATCATTGAGATGGGTAGAACAATGATGAAACTGCCCGCGGAAAACAGATGTGTTTGTCCACAATTAGAGGCATTATCCCGTGGCCACAATGGCTGAGCCGCTCTGTTGCACCAGCATGCAGCAGATGCGTGCGCAATAGATATGATTATAGAGGGTTATAGCCTGTTTCATTTAGCATAGCTTATACTGTTCCCTGATAATGTAACTTTCTATTGGTGAAAGAATTTTTGAAATCGGTCCAGCAGTTTCGGAGCCTATTCGTTACAAACAAAAAAACAAAAAATCTTTCCTGTTTAAAATATTAGTGTAGATTCGTTGGATGACAGCCGGAGAGGTGAAATATGTAGCTACTATTTTGTAGTGTCCTATCTTGCGTTATGCGACTATTGTTCCGAGGCGACTTATACCTATATGGAAACATTTCCTTTAAAATAACCTACCATAAAGTATGAAAACGTTCCTACGTTCCTACTAAACTTTTTTAACTCTGGTGTGTCATCAGTCTGACGTATCATCGCTACATATTGTGACGCAAAACGTCATCAAACTTTAAAAATGTGTTCAAAATTAGCAAACATGATTTACAGACCAATCAACTTACCGAAATCTCATAAGTAAGACAGATGACCTGCCCATGTTGCACCTCTCTAGAGTCTCTCACCAACACCGCAGCTTTAAAATCACAAAAATGCCAAACAATGCCAAAATCTGCGAAGACGAGCTTTCTCGGCCGTGAGCAGCGGAGGAAGTTCCAAAGACTCATAAAAAAATGCTGTCATCTGGGCAAGCCTGACGAGGTTTTTAAACAATTCCTATTCCTAACATACATAATAATCACGCCACGAGCTGAGCGCTGCCGTGCTTCGGAGGGCACGTCAAATTCTCGGTCCCGGCTTTTAAGTCGTTAAGCCATGACCTTTAGGCGGCCTAAAACTCCGTCACAAGAGTTGGCCACAAGCTCATACGAACTTACTTACTTTTCCCATAGGGATAGGCAGAGACTACGGATCTCCATTTGCTAGGGTCCTGACATGCTACTTTCGCTTCATTCACTCATATCACATTCTTCATGCTCGTCGGTTTAAGGTACTCTTGACCGATCAATTTTCAAAAACGACACCCATTTGAGAAAAACTGTTTTGCTTACCTATACAAAAACCTAAATTGAGTTCAGTTTTGCTTTCAATTCCAATTTCAATAAATACTAGTTTAACAAAATAAAGTTTAAGGTACCTATATAATTATTAGGTATTCATTTACCTATAATAAACCGGTATATAACACATGTTATCGATGCATAAGCTTCGTTTAAATATTTTTAGGTCGACAAGCGATATTTTTTCTAATCTCACTGATCCTGACTAAACCTCGAGTATTAAGACCACTCCCTGACTTAAAAGCTGGATCGGCCCCTGGTTACCGTCGCCCCTGATGACTGTTGAGTGTTATTATTAGGTAGCTACTACGTTCCAGGAATTGTCCCAATGGGAGCTGCAGTTTTGTAACCTGGTGACGTGGATCGGCGCGCTCGCTGTCACTGCCGTGGTGCTCCGCTCGCTCTACCTCATGTACCTTAAGCCGGAGGGGACCTGAGTGAGTATCATAGGGCGCGTAGCTTGCTTCGCTCGCCCGGTAAACAGGCCTTCAAACGCGTAACTTGCTTCTTTCGTCCATAGATTTCACGATAAGCTGGAGAGGGAAGAGGGCTGAGTTAGTTGAGTACCAGGCACGTAGCTTCCTTCGCTCATCTTTAGATTCCACGCTTAATTTTTAGTAGCATACACTACTAAAGAAATAGTAGCTTGTCTCACCGATTATAATTTTTTTTTCTCGTTACTTGCTTTGCTTACTCGTACTTAAGTAGCTTATCTTACTTATATTATAAATGTGAAAGTTTGTGAGGATGTTTAGATGTTTGTGCCTCAATCACGCCTAAACGGTTGAACGGATTATGCTGTATTAACATATATATTTTTTATTCGGGTACCACGCGAGCGAAGCCGCGGGCGGCAGCTAGTACGCTAAATTTTAGTCACATTATCTTGCTTCGCTCGCCAGCTGGTGCAGCATGTAGCTTAGTTCTTAGAAAATAGCTTGCTTTGCTCACCCGTACATTATTGAAAATAAAACAAAGATAATAGGAAAAGAGGTGGTCAATGTTTGCGAATGCGTTTTAATGATAGTTCGGTAGGCTATCAAGGCTACTTTAGATATGGATTTGTCAAACGTTTTCAACTTTAATGGGGAACCTGCAATTGTGGATGTCCCCATTGAAAAAGTAACTTTCACTACCGTATTGACCTTTTAAATCCTTTTTCAGATCCATAATGCAGGCATGAGCAGCATCTAAATGTTTTCGCTACGTCCGAAACGAACAAAACTGTCCCGCTTAAAAAAATCGATCTACAAGAAGACGCAACCCCGCGCACCCCTCGACGCGTACAACTCGCAGATCTGCCAGGTGGCGGCCTGGACCGGGGTGCTGTTCCTCATCATGATATTCCTAAGGAAGCTATACCTGAACTGCAGTGGTGGGTCTTCGACGGACCTTGTAAATTGACGAAGAATCTACACAAATCTTGGGAGTTCTGCTTGACTCTTGAATTTCTGAAATAACAAATAAATGATAACTAAGTACTTATAGTAAATGATTTGAAATAAACTGAAACAACAATGTTTGTATTATTATAAGATATGACGCTTAATGACCAATTTAGTGGATTACCTATCATGATCTCTACCCGTTCCGTAACGGGACAATCACTGTCCCGGAATAAAACTACCTCGGTGGCGTGGCGGGCGAGTGCTCGGCTGAGACGCAAGAGGTGCGGGTTCGATTCCCGCTATAAGCGTAACGTTTCTCCCGTAACGGGATCCAAAACCGCGCCTCGCGTCTCAGCTGAGCACACTCGCCCGCCACGCAACCGAGGTCGTCAAAACGAAGATGTCAATAAAATAGACTCTTGAAAAGTAGGTCCTAAATCGTCTTAGTTACCGAATAAGGAGACGACAAGGGAGAACTGTTTCTCGTAGTCCCATTAGTATGTGCAAACACCTCTATTTTATGCTAAGCAATTTCAATTCGCGCCAACAAACGTTTTTGTATTTCCTTTCTCCAATCTCGTAATATTATCTCAACTCTTGTTATCTGCAGTTCGCCATGAGAAGGTCAGATCTAATGTCAGTCCATTGGAAGGTATTAGTCAACAGCCCACTAAATAATTACTATCTGATCTTAGATTTAAATAAGAATGGTGATAACATGAAGAATTCATTCCGATAGATGGTTGCAGGGCTTTTTGCTACACCACAAAGGAACCAGGAATTTAATGGAAAAGTAGTAAACTACATAAGATTAAATTAAATTGGGTAGGTAAGTAGGTACTAGGTGTTATGACATTGTATGTATGTTCGAATGAGACAGTGACCAACTCTAGTGACGGAGTTTTTAGGCCTCCGTCGTGGCTTAACGACTTAAAAGCCTGGACCGACTAGGTATTGATAAGTGTAACTAAGGGAAAAAAACCATCAACAAACCGGTGTGGCTACGGCTTTCGGTTGGGAAATAATATAAGTACTTCTTCTGTATTAAGGGTTTTAAGGTGTAGGTACCTAGGTAGTTAGGTATGGGTAGGTACCTACTTTATGTCAAAAAATCTTAGCCTTGAACTTTATGTCTAACATCCTAGGCGATGTTTAATTGCGAGTTAAGAAGTTGTTATTACAATGCATCCGCAATAAAGCTATTCTTGATATTTCCTGCTAATAATGGATCTACCTATACTTCAGCCGGACTGAAGATATTTATGTAAACCAACCGATCATACTTAACCTAAAACTTAATTTATAACGAAAAATACTAGTACTAAATACGTACTAGTCAAATATGAACTTGCCATAATTCATGTCTCATTATTTATGCTCTTTACCATATTTCGGTGGTTTTAAACCAGCTTTTATAGAGTCACTGAGAATAAATATGGGGAACTTAGTTAAAGTAAGTAAATAATAAATTATAATAGATAATATTATATTAATATAGTCACTTATTTAGCCTAATATGAAGAGTGCTATGAAAGTGAATGAAGCAAAAGAAGTATGCAAGGATCGTCGCAAATGGAGATCGGTGATCTCTGCCTACCCCTATTGGAAACAGGCGTGATATTATGTATGTATTAGCCTACATCCACTTACTACCTACATAGCTTATAATATTTGGTATTTGAATGTTGTGGGCTGTGAATGACCCATTCCGACGCCTTGCCTGATAACCTAGTACCTACCCACAGCTACATCAAGCACTGGTTGCGAAAAATACAATACCTAGGTAGGTACAACATGATAGACCATGTATATGGGCAATGGCCTGATTACCTGTCGCCATGGTTCACCATATCCATCTTGAGACTTTGAATTAGGAGCTACAAGTTTTATGTGGCTCTGCCCACCCCATTACAATGGCCGCTGCATCTGATTCTGCGCCGTGTTCGGTTAATCCGTTGATATCACGGCTCTTGGACTGGTGACCCGAGGCCGTTGGTTATGAATCGTCTCTTGTAGATGTGTGAGGTGACGCGTTTGCGTTAATATGAAAGGCGTAAGCCGTAATAGACCTTAATGATCAGTGGTCAAGTAAGGAACAATCAAAGGTTAATTTAAGCTTACTTAAAAGCACCGGAAAACTTACCTAGGTAAGTCTACTTTACCTAATCACTGCGTCAATCGTTCCAAGGTTGCATTTATCGCCAACTCAATAGTGATCTATCTATCAACCTTATTTACCTAGAAAGCAGTTTGCCTGTCCTTAAAACCGGTTTTCTAGTGCGCTCTGTCGATGGTAAAAAACCAATGAAATAGAGGATTGTACGCAATGTAGGTACGTTTCACATGGACTTCTTCAGAAGTTGGTTGGTTAATTTAGTTTTTGATTTTTAAATTAAGAACAAAAGCGTTTTTTTTTCTAACATTGTTTATGTTGCCGCAAACTGAAGTCTGTTGGATCACATAAAGGATGTTTGTCGGCAAAATTACAACTTTAACAAGAAGTGCCATAAATAAAAAAAAAATGTTTGGCCGAAACGACAACCTAGGAAGGTTGTTTCAGAGACTGGCATAGTACTGAAGTTAACACACATACATTATTATCACGTCCATATCCCTAATGAGAGCACTGGTGGTCTAGTTGGTAGTGACCCCGCCTTCCGATCCTAAGGTCGTGGGTTCAAATCCGGTCGTGTACCAATGGATTTTTCTGTGCGAAAAATTTATGTGCGCTATTTATACCAGTACTCTCAAACGGTGAAGGAAAACATCGTGAGGAAACCCGCGGCTTAGTCAGCTCCGCACGTATTGACCATGTCTTTCCTGTGGACAAGGCCGACTGAGCTGAGAGGATGGAATAGGTGCTGGGCAAGCCTACTCCATCTTAATTCGTCCCGGGCACTACAGCGTCCCGTCTGTGAAGGTAAAAGTTGCCTCCTGACGCTGTATAAATCATCTACTAAAAGATGGTAAAAGGCCTTATCCCTAATGAGGCGGGCAGAGCCACAAGTAAGCTCATGAAAACTTGCAGCCACTTCTGATTTAAAATCCCAAGATGATATGGTGCACTATGGTGACAGGTGATCAGCCCATCGCCCTTAAAGATGGTCCATCGTGCTGAAGAAAATTCTATCCCTTAGTCGACTTTTACGACATGCTTGGGAATAGAAGCAGCTGGACGCATTATTATGCTTTTTCTCTACTCCCAGTCCAACAGAGAAGTAGGAAGGTTGTCGACGTTCCTGTTAGCTCAATTAGGCTCAATTACTTAGATAATAGAATCACAGAGAAGTGATTCTGAATGACGTGGTTAAAACAGCCACGGCAAGAACGGGGTTGCGAGTTCAAGGTAATAAAAAAAGGGAATAACTTTAGGAAGTCATTTTAATTTTAAGAGGGATGTCGCTACCGGCATTCTTCGTGAGTGCGGCCTAATGGTCGATCTAAGTAACGTTCGTCATAGGAAGTGGCCTCCTACAGATCAGATTAAAGCCGCGCGAGACAATACATGCGCCTTGACCGGTGACCTTTGCTAAAACAATCACGAATGCCTGCCCATTTTGATGGCTTCCACTGTGGTTTATTAAATTCTTCTTACTAGGTATCCATCCGTACTTACTTGAGTACCTATTTCATCAACGGTTCTAACCCAGCATTCTTTAACTCTTACGCAAGTAATTATATCACATTCGTTCCCTAAACACGTTGACGTAAGAAAGAAAGCTTTGTCCTTAACCGAGCTGCGCGTTCTGAATGATAAGGTCGCTGTGCGTTGGGACTGGGACACTGAATAAAATGTAGGTCAGATTATGACTAATGTGCTTATAATTTAACTAGGTAAGTACTTATGAAAATCCTGCTCTATTTGATACGTAGGGTAGGTAGAATGATTGTTGTAGACTGCACTTAGATCCGGAAGAAATAAATATTTGCAGAACCTAACTTCACCGAAAAACGACAAAAAATGGTGCTCTGAGTGAACGGACGACATAAGGCCTCAGAACAATAAATACATGTTCTGAGCATAAGGCATAGTAAGTGCGTTATATTGATATTATTTCCGAAAGAATGCAACAAGCCTGATCAAGTTTATTTGCTGTTCTAAGATTTCTGTCTGAGAAATAATTTCTGTTAGTAACGCCATCTAGTGAGAGCATTAATTTAATGTAGTAGAAAATGGTAGTAAAGATAATATCCATGCTTTGGCAACATTAATTGCAAAGAAATGTCGCTATCATACTTTGTCACTGTCACCTGTCAAATGTGTAATTTTGTTGCATGCATGCTTGCAAAATATCGATCGATTGTTTTCATTGCCGTGCGTGATGTATTTAATTTCCTTGCGGAATTCTAAAATTACACAGTAAACCTATGAATTAACAAGTGCCGGCTGTTAACATTTTCCAATTGATTTATTTTCTTTTGAAGACTTCGATCATCTCCCATAAAAAAATTGGTTCTGGGGCCAAGGATTTACCGAAAAGTTCAATAAATAAATTCATTATTTGCAATGTTTTGGTTCGTGCGGAGCTGAACTTTATCCCCAAACTGACATAAAACTGTGCATTGTTATATTAGCAGGGCTCAAGTACAATTTACTTGTTTAATCGTCAAGAGCCCAGCAAATTACCTACAAGCACGATGTCGATGCCACATAGCAGTTCAAGCACGACGAGTTCCAGCACCAAACGCAAGGAAATATACAAGTAAGTTCACTAAATTTATTGCAAAAGTCTAACATCTTCTCTTAGGCACGTTATAAATATGAGGTATTGCATCCAGCTCACTTATTTTTAACCTGCATTACTAGGTCAGTCTAAACTGAAACATTACTCTGCTCTAGCCAATGTCCGTAAACTATAACAAAATTGTCTTTTAAATTGCATTTTAAAAACATAATATATTATGTTGTTCATAATTTTTATCCATATAATAAAATATATTGTGGATATAATCCACTCTTACAACAGTATGAAATTTATAAAAGCAGGTAAAATGAAACACAACCTCTTTGAAATAACAAATCAGTTAACTTATACAATAGGTACCTATCCAAATACAAACAGGTTTGTATGATTCCAGGTACCAAGCACCATGGCCGCTGTATTCTATGAACTGGTCTGTAAGACCGGACAAGAGGTTCCGCCTTGCTTTGGGCAGTTTTGTTGAAGAGTACAATAACAAAGTAAGAAAACTAACACCTTTTGTGTATTATTTCTTAAAACATCTGCTTATTTTGAACTAAACAATAACAGAAACACTGTTTTTTACTATTACTAGTATGACTGCTATTAGATATATTAGAAAACAAACCATACTGCAGCAACAAAATACTAATTTTATTTTCTTATATGCAATTCCAGGTACAAATAATATCGCTAGATGAAGAGACAAGTGAGTTCAGTGCTAAGAGTATATTCGACCACCCGTACCCGACGACAAAGATCATGTGGATTCCCGACAGTAAGGGCTTGTATCCTGACCTGATCGCCACCAGTGGTGAGTATTTAAAATATGTTCTAATAAACAACAGATGGAAGAAATTCACAAGGCAGGGGACCCCTCTTGATTAAAGGAGAAAAAATGGGTCATATTATCATTATGATAAAAAAATAAAAAATGTGAGTGTAGCATTACGTCGAAGCCAACATTTTGTATTCAATTAAATAGTGAGGTTCATTTTTATTTATTTATTGAGGCACACAAAACAGAATACAATCAGATACATTCACAATAATGATTAAAAAATGCATAATTTTATAAGTGGCTGCAAGTTTTCTTATGATTACTTGTGGCCTGCCCACCCCGTTATGGATACGGACGTGATAATATGTATTTATGAATAATTTATATAAAATAATATATATAATAATTATCCTACAATATTTTAAAAGTCTCACCCCCGAATACTCAAACGCGACTCAGAGTTGAGCACGTCTCAAGTCAGTTTTTTGACAGTTTTTGATGAAAATCTATCAAACACTCGTCACTGGAGACATGCTCAACTCTGAGATGCGTTTGAGTATTCGGGGGTATATCATTTGCACTTTTCTATCTAGTTGCGTCACTCTTTCAAACCTTTGTACTGAAAGGATTTAAAGTTCACCTCAAAGGCTCCTCTATGCATTAGACACAATTTTTCGAACTTCATCATGATTCATCTTTTTGTTCCTAGGTGACTACCTCCGGATTTGGCGGGCGGGCGAGCCCTACACACTATTTGAGTGTGTTCTCAACAACAACAAGAATTCCGACTTCTGCGCGCCCCTGACTTCCTTCGACTGGAACGAAGTGGACCCCAACCTTATTGGAACGTCTAGCATCGACACCACTTGCACCATATGGGGGCTGGAGACGGGACAAGTGCTGGGAAGGGTCAATGACGTGTCGGGGCATGTGAAGACTCAGTTGATTGCTCATGATAAGGTAAGTTCGAAATAAAGAATATTTATTTCCTAAAATTTAATTAGCGTCAAACTTAGCGGGCAGTTCCCATTTTTTCTATGGAACATAACGTCATCAAACAAAATGACACATTTTCTTCCCAATTTTTTCCATAGAACCATAGAATATACTACTTTCATCACGCCTGTTTCCCATAGGGTTAGGCAGAGATCACGGATCTCCATTTGCTACGATCCTGGCATACTTCTTTCGCTTCATTCACTTTCATAACATTCTTCATACATGTTCGTCGGTTTTGGGTACTCTTGACCTGGCCCTTTTCCAAAACGTCGCCAATTTGGTCCAGGTACGTACGCCTGGGTCTTCCCCTTTCAACGGTACCATTCACACTCGCATTATACACACCTGTTTCGTTAATCTTCTTTAATTCATGTATTAATACATGACGGCCTCGGTGGCGTGGCGGGCGATTGCTCGGCAGAGGCGCAAGAGGCGCAGATTCGATTCCCGCTGCGGAAGAAATTTTGCATGTTCTGCAAATATTTCTTCCGGGTCTGGGTGTTGTGGTACCATGGTACTCGTAGTTTCTGATACCCACGAAGCAGGGAATCCTAGTGTGGGGTCAGAACTATGTATGTGACTGTTGGGTGTTATTATTATTATTAATATTACATAATTATTGTAAATTGTATTGTAATTGATATGTTCAGGAGGTGTACGACATAGCGTTCAGCCGCGCGGGCGGCGGGCGCGACATGTTCGCGAGCGTGGGCGCCGACGGCTCCGTGCGCATGTTCGACCTCCGCCA
Source organism: Scotopteryx bipunctaria (assembly GCA_949320045.1). Lineage (NCBI taxonomy): Eukaryota > Metazoa > Arthropoda > Insecta > Lepidoptera > Geometridae > Scotopteryx > Scotopteryx bipunctaria. The sequence goes on along the minus strand of OX439450.1, from coordinate 646,065 downwards.
CCTCGAGCACTCCACCATCATATACGAGGTACCGTCCCACACCAACCACACCTACAATACGCTCAGCGGATCTAGGCATTCGTGAACTTAGCCGCTTCGATGCGCAGTACACAATTTGCACTGCACTGTACGGCTAACTTCACAAATACCTAGATCCACTGGGCTTTTTGTAGTACGTAGTTCTAAGCCCACTCTAGGATTCCCTGTACCACACTAGTAACTCCTTTGAAAACTCGCTGTCGTTCCCAGGATCCACAGCACACGCCTCTGCTCCGGCTGGCGTGGAACAAGCAGGACCCGAACTACCTGGCCACGGTGGCGATGGACGCCTGCGAGGTCATCATCCTGGACGTGCGCGTGCCCTGCACGCCCGTCGCGCGCCTCAACAACCACCGCGCCTGCGTCAACGGCATCGCCTGGGCGCCGCACAGCTCCTGCCACATCTGCACCGCCGGCGACGACCACCAGGTCACATCCACCTCCCACATACTCACATACTACAGTTACATAGGCGATGTCAATGGCATCGCCTGGTGAATCATCCTGTGATTTTCCTTTCGCCGGAGTCTGATAGTATATTTATGGTATACAGACATAAAATCGCGTTTCCCATTGGAGTAAGCTGAGACCACAGATCTCTTTGCTATGGTCATGACATACTTCTTTGGCTTCATTCACTGTCGTCACATTCTTCATGCATGCTCATCGGTTTAAGGTAAATCCACCGAGCACCGATCAAAACGAGCTCTAAGTGTCACAAGGAGGTACCTATCTCCTTCATAACCGGACTGCCACCATCCCAGCACAAAAAAGCAAAGCAGTCCTGTGAAAAGTTTGCTTGTCAATTTTTTACTTTTTACAGACTTCAGTAAGTTCGTATGAGCTAGTGGCCAACTCTAGTGACGGAGTTTTTAGGCCGCCTAAAGGCCTCCGTCATGGCTTAACGACTCAAAAGTCGGGACCGACAATTTAATGTGCCCTCCAAAGCGCTCAGCTTGTAATGCCACTTTTGGTCACCCAACCAAATTGTGACCGCGCACAACGTTGCTTAACTTTAACGACCAATCAAGAACGTCTAAGCAATCTACGCCACGAGCGCTTCAGTGGACAGACAAAGGACAGACTTTAGTGAGGGGCCAGATGACACAGCCTTAAATATCCCATGTTTACTGATATTTTCTTTTCCAGGCGCTGATCTGGGACATCCAGCAGATGCCGCGCGCCATCGAGGACCCGATCCTCGCCTACACGGCGGCCGAGGGCGAGGTCAACCAGATCCAGTGGGGCGCCACGCAGCCCGACTGGATCGCCATCTGCTACAACCGACACACGGAGATCCTGCGCGTCTAGTGATGGCCTGTCCTGCGCTGCGAGATTCGGCTGCTGTGGCCAGTCAGCCAGGACTGAGGGTCCAGAGTTCTGTATTGTTTGTGCTGGGGATATGGGAAACATCCGGTTTGAAAACAGGCAGTCCCGGACGTTTATAACCACACTGATAGTATAGTAAATGTTGGTGTATTTTTGCTGCAGGACCACTTGTACCATTAGGCAGTACCGTTGATGGTACAATTGGCACTGATTTGTCCCAATTGTATCAACCGGATATTTGGCTGCCGTGGCCTGTACAGTAGCCAAGTCGCTTTGCTGCTGAAGTCACTATAGCAATAGGACCGATGGTCACCACATGATTTAGTGTTCACTGCAATAGTGTTTAGAGACTTCGCTATAATAGGCAAAGTCACTTGGCTAATGCCTCTGTGCTGCGAGATTTGGCTGTGGCCTGTTAGCCATGATCTAGGTGTTTGGTGTTCTGTATTTGTGCTGTCTGTGGTATTGTATGTGCTGGGAATCCCCGGGAGTTTGTCATCACACTAATATCACAAATTTCCGCCCACGGCTTCGCAGATGTGGTGCCCGGATAAAAAATGCGAGAGAAAATATCGAGAGCAGGAATTGGATAGGTCCACAGCAGATTAGTGCAATGTCATCCTGGTGTGTAGCCTCAATTTTACCCTCCCAAATACCCCCGATTAATACTACCCTCAAAATTATATTGAATTACTTCACAGGCCAAAGATAATTCAGTTAAGGCTGCATTTAGATATCCTGAAAGTAAAGTTGGATGGGCATTTGCAGATTTTGCATTTGATCGAAATAAGCAATAGATTTGGAGCCATTGTGAATTAAAAAAATACAATGTTGGAGCTTTTGGGTCTCAATAAAAAATTTCGAAAGACTGATGATTTTATGAGCCATCTCTGTGATGAAATTAAAAGCACTTACACTGGTTAGTGTGCGGGCGCGGTTAGTCGGACATATTATGAGGAAGTACTATTACAGTAGGTACCACTTACTAGCACAGAATTGGAAATCAATGTTTTTAGTAATGTACTTGGAAACACGTAAATTCGAATACCTCCTGTGTTCGTTTCCTACACAACAGGAGGTATTCAAAAAAAATTTTTTTTTTTATTTCTAAAAAAGACAATTTAGAATAGAATTTTAGTTCTACCGCGCATTCATTGCTGTCACGTACCCGTGAGTACTAATGCCAAGCATTTTGGCGACGCTATATTTTCTCATTGTACGGGTAATGTGAACATGGTCATAACAGCATCTCCAAATTGACGGATTATAGGACAACTGCATTTAAAATGTAGATACATTATGTAAGATTATAATTATGAGAGATAGAGATGTATAGAGCTCATAAAGTGTGAATATTCTGATCTTTGGACTTTTTCTAAATTAAGCTTTTTATTCAGATTCATGTTGATCTGATTCCCCGTAGTTTTGTACCTTTATAAAAAAAAATGTTTTTCCTATGAAGGTTTTGGTGTTTTATATTTTGCAAACATTTATAGTTTTTAATGTTTGTGAATTCAAACAATCTGTAGGCTGACATTGTATAAAATGTATTAGAAAACTTTATACCTAAGGACTAGATGTAATTCTATTTATAAACATAGATTATGTAGTTTATAAGAATTGATCATTGAATAAACAATGCATTAAATGATAAACTTTTCATTATAAATAAGTACAATTTTCTGAAAATGTAGTAACTCTTATAAAAATACTATTCTTATTCAACCAGATTTCTGTCCCAAAGCAAATGTTTCATAAACTTTTAGCAAAGAGGCGGGAGTCCTAGGCATAAAATCTTTTAGGACATGTTCGAAATGCTCCATTGCTACTGCTGGGCAGTCTAGATCTTTTTCCAGCGCTCTCAGCGCCGCCTCGTGGCATAAAGCCTGCAACTCTGCGCCTGAAAAGCCATCGGTTCTAACGGCTAGGCTGTGTGAGTTTACATCATCACTCACACTCATCTTGTCAAGCTTCAACTCAATTATTTGTAAGCGTGTTTCAAAGTCCGGAAGAGGCACGTAAATTATTCTATCAAGTCGACCGGGTCTCAGTAAGGCGCGGTCCATCCTATCTGGTCTATTAGTCGCCGCTAGAATGGTTACAGAATTCAGGGGTACCACGCCATCTAGTTCCGTCAATAGTTGAGCTAAGACCCTTTCGTGAACCCCTGCCTCCCCTGCACCTCTTTCACCCCCAATCGCGTCCATTTCGTCAAAGAAGATAATAGATGGCGCTACTTGTCGCGCCTTCGTGAACAAATCCCTCACAGCTCGTTCCGATTCGCCCACCCATTTGGAGAATAGCTCTGGACCTTTTATGGAGAGGAAATTTAGTCCACTTTCCGTGGCCAAAGCTTTGGCTATCATTGTTTTTGAGCAACCTGGAGGGCCATACAGTAGCACACCTCCGGGAGGTGTGATCCCTAATCTTTTGAAGCTCTCTCCGTGTTTCAGAGGCCACTCCACAGCCTGTCTCAATTTCATCTTCAGATCATCCTGGCCTCCAATATCTGACCATCTTACATTAGGTACTTCTATCAACAACTCCCTCATTGCGCTGGGTCTCACTATTGTTAATGCTGCTACTAAGTCCACCTTCTCAATAACATCACTGGACCGTTTTATGCATTTCATAGATGCTTGTGTGCACAGATTTACCATATCGGCAGCTACATAGCCATGTCCTAAATCTGATATTGCTTCCAAGTCCTGTGCGGACACCTTGTTAGGTAGACTTTTGAGTAAACTGTACAGAATTTCCTTTCTTCTAATCCTATCAGGCACTGGCACCTCTATCTCTTTATCAAGTCGTCCAAATCTCCGTAACATAGGATCTATTGTTTCTGGCTTCCGTGTAGTTGCCAGTACAAATACTCTGCTGTTCTCTTCATGCAAGCTGTCCAAAAGAGAGACAAAAGCAGATGTCACTCTTCTCTCTTGCTCAGTACTGCCCGATGTGCGTTTGGGACAGATAGTTTCAATTTCATCAACCAAAATGATGCTTGGTTCATTTTGTATTGCTTTGGCAAATAAACTCTTCATGGTGCTTTCTGTTTCACCGAAGTATTTACTAAATATTGCAGGCCCATTGACTTCTAGGTGGAAGCAGTTGAGATTTTGAATCAAGTATTTGCAAATTGCAGTTTTCCCAATACCAGAATGGCCATGGAGTAAAAGACCTCTAGTAGGTTGAAAATTGGCAGTCAGGCCGCTCTTGTCAAAGGAAATGTTTATAAATGTTTGGATCTCCTCTATAATATCACCAACTCCTCCTAAATCTATAGGTTTTCTCTTTACTTTTTGCACTGACTCCTTCTGCATATCCCACACAGTACTTTCACACAGAACAAACCAAGTTTTGTTGTAGTTATGCCCTTGATTTTCAGATTTTATATCAACCACTTCAATTTCTAATTTCTTTCCAAAATAATAGTATGTTAGGATAGCACCGATTGACACAAAGTTGTTATAGAAATGTTCCTTGAGTATTTCGCATATGTCCACTTCAGTTTTGTGATTTAAGATTTTGACAGTTATGTATGAGGCATTAGAGATTTGGTCCTGTATTACCGAGACTGTTATTGTTTTATTGTCATTGCTCCATGCTTCTGATAATCCTGAAAAATAAGAACAAACATAACAATGTCAATGTTATAGGCACTTTTAATTTTAACTTTATTACTCTATGGACTTCTCTGCTGGACTAGAGGTAAAGAAAAAGCATAGAATGGGTTCAGCTGCTTCTCTCTCCGAGCATGTCCTAAAAATTGACTAAGGGATAGTATCCTCTCCTACGTGATAGACCACTTATACGGGTGATGGGCTGATCATCTGTCACCATGGCTAACCATATCAATCTTAGGACAAAATCAGAAGTGGCTGCAAATTTTCTTATGTTTAGTTGTGGCTCTGCCCACCCCATTAGGGATACGGGCGTGATAATATAATATTTATGTGATTCTATGCCAAGCTCACCAGCGGCAGGCAGTATTACAGCAGCCGGGGCCGATGCTTTGGAGGGCCACATTCTCTTCAACATCAGCGGAGCACCCTCCCGAGTCAGCGCGAGAGGTGCCCCTATCACTGCCCCTATAAGCGCGCTAGCCGACGGATGCACCATGACGGCGTCCTTAGGCGGCCCCTCGGGCAAAGGCCCGGTCCTCTGCAGCCAGGTGTACAGCTTCCCATCCTCCACGTAAGGGCATTTCACCTGATCTTTAGCACAGCTGAGCTCGATGTGTACATTCTTATCGTTGGAGGTTACAGTGCAACCACAGCGCTCACAATCTACCCACAATGTTTTCTTCGGTTTCGGCGGCATTATATTTCAATGGAGTTTGCTGATATTTCTAAAATAATAGCCAAAAACAATTAAATATTTGTTTCAATTTAAACTCTAAGGTTATTTATTTACTTTTTACGAACTCGGATTTAGGAGCACCTAGGAGCACACACTGACATGTCATGACATTTTATTTGACAGTGGCATATAGCACTGTAGCACTGACAATTAAGATTAGCCATCAATCTATATAATTTTTTTTAAATTACTTTGTCGTTTGTTCTATGTAGCGGTTGTATTTGATTTTGAGATTTTATCGACTTTAGATGTATCTTCTAATTTCTTGCAACTTTAAGATTACATGTATTAATTTGTGAAAATAATTTCAGTTTCCAAGTGATGGGGATCATTCTATCAGGCACTTCAATATATTAAGGTAAAAATGCGTGTCTATTTCAGTTTTAAGATATTTATTTTGTCATAAGAACGTACAAATTCAAATAAGAATAACATAATTAAACAGTAGTGCAATAATTCATAGCCAAAAGCCTATCTATTCTACCTATATAATTATACGTAACTTACCTTACTTTTAATTATTTATAAATGTAATGTTTTTTGGTTTCAAGCAAGTTGTTACGTGACTTGTTTTATTTGGTCATCGTGAATAAAGCTTGTAAGAATAATATAATAATAACTAAGATATGTTCTTTTATTCTTTATATTTTAGCGCCTCTATATACTTACCTACTTAAGTATATATTTGTAGCTGACACAGCTACTTACCTATTTACCTCACAACCTTACCATACCATACCAGTACCAAGAAATACCTTTAAGAATACCAGGATTACAGGGAAGAAAGAAAACGCAATCAAGAAACTTTAATCCACCAACGTTTGACCTTTTTGTATCGTGAAACAAGAACTGCACATCACTGCACTGCGAGCTCCATCACCACCAACTCTTCGTGACGACGTTCACCGGGCTCACATCTTCACTACAGCTCCCACTTTCACCATCGCGACGAGCACCGAGCGAGATCACGCAGAACTTTACACAGACGTCCGTTCTCCACCGCAGTCGCCGCCGAATGAGGGCGGAGCCGGGGCCGAACAAATATTTATAGTCTCGGGACTCGCCCCGCGTCTCTCACACCCCGCTCGCGCGCGGCACCGTCTTAGCAAGCGCGCGAATTAGAATCCTGTTTTCTTATTGGTTGATTTGTCTTTGGTTTTCATATAAATATTTGAGCCATTTTGTAAATAAAATCATTCCTATTTCTACACTCCAACTGAGTTTTACTATCTCCAAACCTCCGCAGTAGATTCCCGCAAATAGTAGGTACTACTACATATTTTTTTAGTTTTCGAAAATGTGATCGGACTAGTTATAAGAGCCACCATGCAACACTATGTGAAGTGCAGCAATTTTTTTATTTATTTATTGGCAAAATACAATACAAATACAAAGATTAATACTAAGGAGTTAGGTAGGTAGGTACTTCAATGCTCATACTAGTAGGTAGGTATAGGTACTTAGCCCACTACGTTTGGCTCAGAATTGAATTTGAGTAGGTTCTTAGGTACTTAGATTTACATGAGACAAAATATAAACTACTTTAACAAAATATAAGCTCTCTTATATATATTTTAATACATATTAACACCCAGACACAAAACAAACATCTATGTTCATCACAAGAGATTTACATGAGACAAAATATTGAAGTGTTTGTCCTGAGTAGGAATCGAATCCACAAACTACAGCGTAGAATGCAAAGCTAGTAGGTAGGTACCAACTAAGCTACAATGCCAGTCAATAAAATACTTAAATAGATGAGAAAATAAATGAGCCAGGGCGACTCACGTCTTATTCTGTGGTGCTACACTATCGCGATACTATGAAGTGAGAAGCTTCGCATTTTGCGTCCTTGTCTATCCTGTTGCAAATTACTAGTAGGTACTAAAAGTAGTGTCACTAGTTCTTTAGAACCAGTGTGGTGAAAGGAAATCATATGGCTGCACAGCACACCTGTCATTCGTAGCCTAAAGCCGTTAATGCAATCTTCAAAGTTTTATCTAAGCTGTCGCTTAGCGCACCGATTTCCTTATCGATCTTCAGGTTAGGGTCGAAGAGTTCATCAAGCAGGTTCTTGGCATCCTCGTCCAATCCTTGCACCATCTGCCGAAGAATTTATTTATTGTTAAAACGCAATAATTATCTGAAAGCCTTAGATACCTACCTAGGTAAAGTTAAATAAATAGCGTCCTTAATGGCTCGACGATTTAAATTATTCATTTTTACTTGCATGGATTTTACGCATGCTACGCTCATAAATAGCCTGTATTAATTATAGGGTGGATTGTTCATTGGTAAAGGCGGCAACTTTCCTTTGGCTTTGGCAAACTATACGACAGCCAAAAGAAAGGAACAAATTGAAAATGGCTTCTTACACCCGCCTTATTTGTGTTTTTGACACTTCAATAAAGCCTTGACATTCTCATCATCCAGGCGAATATAACGATACTTACCTCATTTGTCAAAACCCGTCCAGCCGTATAACTAACAGTTTCAGCCAATGGAATGCAAACAATACATACACCGCAAATACATTACCCTCCTTCGCAGTGGGGGAAAAAAGAAAAATAGATGAATAAAAGAGCGATGAAATTGAATTCTAGCATACGTTTTTTCTCAATCGTTTAAGTTGGAAAGTAACACACCTGCTGATCATTCTGGTGCTGTTGCAGAGTTTGTTCCGTCGGGTCTCTGTTACTCTTCGGTGCTGGACTAACAAGGAGAGTCTCCATCTCTTCCACCTCCAGCATATCATGTGTTTCCCTATATGATAAAACGGAAACTTGTTCTATTGGCGAAAATTGTCCCTCAACGGAGTGTAAGTCTAATAATGATACTTCGGAAGGTTGCTTGATTACGGATGGATTATCTTTCGGGTAAGATGACCTGATTGAGAAGGGCTGTTTGGAGATTGGGGCATTAAAGTTAGTTTGCATCGACGTAATTTGTTCTGTATGAGATTGGATTTTTAGGAAAGACTGCCCTATATGTGAAGATCGTCCGTCCAGGGAAGTTTGCCCCAACTGGTGGGCGTTCATTGCTAAAGGCTGCCCAGTCGAAGTGTATTCTCCCATCTGATGAGAATTCTTTGCAAAAGGCTGCCCGGTCGAGGTATATTCTCCCATCTGATGAGAATTCTTTGCAAAAGGCTGCCCGGTCGAGGTATATTCTCCCATCTGATGGCAGTTCATTGCTAAAGGCTGCCCGGTCAAGGTATATTCTCCCATCTGATGAGAATTCTTTGCAAAAGGCTGCCCGGTCGAGGTATATTCTCCCATCTGATGGCAGTTCATTGCTAAAGGCTGCCCAGTCGAGGTATATTCTCCCATCTGATGAGAATTCTTTACAAAGGGCTGCCCGGTCGAGGTGTATTCTCCCATCTGATGAGAATTCTTTGCAAAAGGCTGCCCGGTCGAGGTGTATTCTCCCATCTGATGAGAATTCTTTGCAAAAGGCTGCCCGGTCGAGGTGTATTCTCCCATCTGATGAGAATTCTTTGCAAAAGGCTGCCCGGTCGAGGTGTATTCTCCCATCTGATGAGAATTCTTTGCAAAAGGCTGCCCGGTCGAGGTGTATTCTCCCATCTGATGAGAATTCTTTGCAAAAGGCTGCCCGGTCGAGGTGTATTCTCCCATCTGATGCGAATTCATTGCAAAATTCGGCCCGGTCAATGTGGATTGTCCCATTCCCATCTGATGGGAGTTCATTGCTAAATTCGGCCCGGTCAATGTGGATTCTCCCATCTGATGGCAGTTCATTGATAATGGCGGCCCGGTCAAGCTGGATTGTCCTATCTGGTGGGAGTTCATTGGTAATGGCAGCCTAGTGTGAGAGGTTTGTCCCGTCTGGTAGGAAGGCTGGTAATTTGGTAAAAGCTGCCCAGTGCGGAAGGATTCGTCGAAACTTTTTATATCACAGCGATTGGGACCGGCTCGAGCAGAGGTCGAAGGCTACAAGAAAAAACATAATTATAGAGTAGATAAGCCTGAGAGATAAGCCAAAGCATTGAGTAAGTTAGATAGGTTTTATGACCAAGGAGGGTTGACGTCAGGCAAATTCCTTGGCAAGGAGAGGCAAACTCCTTGGGAATACTTGCTTATTGTATCTCATCATGTTGGAGAGGATACTATCAACAACTGGACGCATTCTATGTTTTTTCTATGCTCCCAGTCCAGCGAAGAAGTAAAAAACATAAACATAAACTACCTACTCAAATTTCATTTAGGTACCTGTGGACTTTGGGAAGGCAGACTTCTATCCGTTATCAGTGTCGGATGAGGCCCTTTCTCAATACAACGCCGTTTTGGAGCTGAGGCTTTTATCGGAAACAAAAAAGTACTTGATTACCTAGATATAGGTTCACATACATTCATAATTATGATGTTTATGTAATATAATAATATGTATGTTATGTACCTATGTGAACTCAAACCGTAATTTTTAACTGATTTCACAATTTATTTCAATTTGAAACATTTTGAACAATCTATTACTAATTGAACAACTGTGCCCAATTTCAATGAGCTGTATTGACCATGTCTTTCCTGTGGACAAGGCCGTCTAAGCTGAGAGGATGGAATAAGTGCTGGGCAAGCCTAATCCATATTAATTCGTCCCGTTTGTGAAGGTAAAAGTTGCCTCCTGACGCTGTAAAAATCATCTACCTACTACAGATGGTAAAAGGCCTTAGTTTTTAGTAGGTACCTGCAAGCGAAGTGCGCGGAAGGTCCGACTCGTACTCAAAGTAATACCCTTGCGTGGTATTCACGTTGTCGTGGGCGTGGGACACAGATATCGATACCTAGAAGGCAGGTTCGATTATTATAATGATGATCTTTTCAAGGCCACCCAGTAGCCCAGGTCATCGACCTAACGTGTGACTTACAGAACCAGCAACAATGGAAGCAGAAAATGTTATTTTGCAGGTTTATGCCGAGTATCCCTGTTTAAAGCCTAGTTTGCTCTATGAGTTAGAAATACAAATGCAATCTAGGATACGACTCGGACGTTTTTAGGGTTCCGTACCCGAACCCGCTGTCTGTCCGTCCGTCCGTCCATCTATCAGCGAGCTGTATCTCATGAACCGTAATAAAAGAGGGCCTCATACAAATAACATTTTTTGATGTACAATGCTACCTAAATATCACTTTAAATTATTTAAGCTACACTCACGCTGGCAGGGGTTTTAGTGTCGGGGTCGCGGTAAGGCGGCGTGCACACCACCAAACCGAATCGCTTGTGCACGAGCAGGGGGCGCGCCTCGACCCGCCAGCCGGTCGACTTCTCCTCGAACACCACCTTTATATCCCCGCTGGGCAACTGGTGACAGAACCTCACATTACTCAGGGAACTATAGTCATTTCAATCCCTCGCTGCACTTTCTGGGGTTGATCCTCGAGAACCGCCTTCTCAGGGTGAAAACCTTTGAAAACACACTATTTACTATTGAAATCTTGTACACCTGCCCGCGTTAAATCGTCCGAATCGAAGAACCCCTGGAAGGACCCGTGGACTTCGATTCGTTCTACGGTTTTGGCTTGAATAAGTGTGATTTCCATTAGTGCGCCTGAACTCCTGAATCCCAGGCCATGGGATTCACATGGGTAGGTAGGTACCAGTTGAAATAGCGCTGATTTTCAGTCAGATTCAGTGGTTTTAAGGGTTTCGCAGACAGTCGTCAAATATTTGTTTGTCCATATCCTTAACAAGTCATCATCGGTGAAGGAAAACATCGTGAGGAAACCCGCGGCTTAGTCAGCTCCGCACGCATTGACCATGTCTTTCCTGTGGACAAGGCCGACTAAGCTGAGAGGATGGAATAGGTGCTGGGCAAGCCTAGGTACTCCATCTTAATTCGTCCCGGGCACTAGTGTCCCGTTAGTGAAGGTAAAAGTTGCCTCCTGACGCTGTATAAATCAGCTACTATAGATGGTAAAAGGCCTTAGTTTTTTTGACAAGTCATAAGCATAATTACATACATACATATTATCAAGCCTGTATCCCTAACGGGGTGGGCAGAGCCACAAGTAGACATAAAAAAACTTGCAGCCACTTCTGATTTAGTCCTAAGATGGATATGGTGAACCATGGTGACAGGTGATCAGCGCATCGCCCATATAAGTGGTCCATCATGTTGGAGAGGATACTTATACTTATAAGCTTAATTGAAGCGCTCGTGGCTTAGCTTGCTTAGGCGTTCTTGATTGATCGTTAAAGTTAAGCCACCATATGCGCGGTCACAAATTGGGATGGGTGACCGCAAGTGGCATTACCAGCTGAGCGCTTCCGTGCTCGGAGGGCACGTTAAACAGTCGGTCCCGGCTTTTAAGTCGTTAAGCCATGACGGAGGCCTTTAGGCGGCCTAAAAACTCCGTCACTAGAGTTGGCCACTAGCTCATACGAACATAGCTTAAATGATTAGGCAATTTACCTTTTCAGTGAGTAGGACGAGTTCGGTCCCGCCTCTGGCCGAGCCTGAGGCGTGCGAGACGTGGACGATCTCCGCAACCAGGGGCTGGTCCGTGATGACGTCAGACGCGACCGCGGCGAGCGGCATGCGGCAGCGACCGGCCGCGTCCGCCACGAACACCTGCACCGCCAGCCGCACGTGGTGGTGACTCAGTGTTGTGTAAACATGACGCTCGAAGCCGGCTGAAACCGAATGTAGCTGTAGCCTGTAGCGTAAAAAGAAAAGACGGCGCGCCGTGTAGCCGGCCTCCCTCAGACCAAATAAAAATAAAAGGCGGCGCGCCGTGAACAACAAAAGTGAAGTCACCTTTTTATCTACGTGTGTGTGTGTGTGTGTGGGTGTGTGTGTGTTTGTGTGAAATTGAGTGTGAGAAATATTTACAGATCATGCAAATATTTCTTCCGCAGCGGGAATCGAACCCGCGCCTCTTGCGTCTCTGCGGAGCAATCGCCCGCCACGCCACCGAGGCCGTCAAAGAAGGAGATAGATGACTTTGTCTTACTTCTGAAAGGGTCGACGCGCATCTTCTTCCTCAGGCTCAGCGATTCGTCGAAGTCAGCACGCTTGGTGCACTGGATGCCGAAATTCATTAACGGTACCACTCGATTCTCCGCCGTGATGTTCCCGAATATCGTCATCACACCATCCTTGCAGTTCTCTTGACTCACCACCTTGTGGGGGTGCGGGCTGTGACAAGAAAGAGACTAGGTATCCAATCCAAAGAAATAAAATGAAAATCCAAAGATATCAACGAAAAAAATTTGGCTCAAAAATTCTATGCTTATAAGTAGGTATTTTCCAAAGTACCTACGTCACGTTGGAAACATGCATGATAACTTCAACGTATTTGATTGACCTTTCTTATCTACCTATTGATTTGGAGTTCTGAAGTTCGCAAGCTCAGACCAAATAAAAAGAAATGATAATGGTTTTAGTATAGGTGTGTGCGTGAGCGTGTAATGTTTACTTGCAGGAGCACGGTTTTGTGTGGCTTCACTTTTGTTGTTCGCGGCGCGCCGTCTTTTCTTTCTAATTGGTCTGAGTTTGCAAGGAAGCCGCGAAAGTTATTCAGTAATAATGACCTGTAGGGGGCATCCTGGGACACGCAAGAGAGCTGTATTTTGACCGGTCCCTCGTAGTCACTGATTCTGACGGAGGGGTACGTCTTGTGACCCTCAGAACTGTTGGCGCCGTACATAATAGTTCTATTTCTGTTCTCACTGTCGTAGCGAAACCTGAGAAAAGCACATTTAGAGTCTCCGTCAGACAAATATGTAAAAGTTTAATAAAGAAAGTGCTGGCACAAGATATCGAAACTATAACAAAAGAGAGCTCAGATTAGGGGAGATGTAGGCAATTGGAGTCAGTTGGCAATGGTGATCACACCAATATCTCGAAAACCAAACGCAATCGGTCGGTATCAATGAACTCACTCTCTAGCTGTGAGCCCGTAACGCGCCCAGTCTGCTGTTTGGGCTACAGCTTCAGACAAAGGAAAATACAAACATACATACACCCATTACATTACCCTCCTTCGGAGTCGAGTATAGATAAATGTAGGTATGTATCGGATAAATAATCGGATGATCGTTTGCTTTTTGATGAGATACAATAAGCAAGTATTCCCAAGGAGAGTTGACGTCAGGCAGACGGCCGGTCATAAAACACCTTAGCCAAAACTCTTACAGCATGATCCAAGGATCATGCTTTGCCGACCCCTCATAGAGTGGGATAAGGGCAGGAAGATGATAATGATGATCGTTTGCTTTTTACAACGTTTTATTTACCTCAACCCCCCAGTAGGTACAACGCCAGCGTGAACGAAGCGACATCGAATAGGTATATTTTTCCAAGAATTTTCCTCATTACGTAGATAGATACCTACTCTGTGTTAAAAAGGAAAGCCATTAAATAGCTGCGATGGGGGATGAGTCAACCTCTCACACTAAACCAGCCATGCTCTACTTTTATTTATAGGGGCCACAGACATGTTTCAGACATGGTGTTTGCGGCCCCAAAAGAAAAAACATTTTGAAGATGATAAATAATAATAATAATAATATTTTTATTTTCTCTCACAACAAAATTAAGATTAACATAATATTATAAAAAAATATATAAACAGTAAAATACGGGGCGAAAAAAAAAACAGAACAGTAATCACATAAATTTTAGGCGGTAATTAGTTAACCTGTTTTGTGAGAGACTGGTGCCTGAAATAGGTATTAAAAACCTGTGCTATAGGTCACCAGAGCCCTACTCCGCTGATTTACATAAAGTACCTTGAAACTGAAATTTTGAATAAAGATGAAAAAAAAAAGAAAAAAAAAACTATTAATGGGGAGAGAAAGGGAAAAATAACAACTTAAATTAGGGGATTTTCATTGTCGGTTGCGCCTCCCTGTAGCGACGATAGACGATCCCGGCTGACCAAAAGTCGGGAGCCAGGAACACATCCTTATACTTGGCAGCCACCCGGAGCACATACGACTTGAAGTTAGTCTCTTTTCTTGATTCCAACTGCTTCAAGCCATGTACGAGTGCTGCAGGCGGCTCCCTGATCCGGCATCGGCTCCTCTCGTCCACATACTGGAGGATGCTTTCCCCAGTAGTTTTCGGGTCCAGTCGGGATATGTAGATGCCGATGGTCGGCTCCACAGCCTGCAGGGTGAGCCCGGCAGAACGGGGGGCGGTCCCACGTTGATTTCGGGATTTCGGCCGACGCTTTTTCTCCACTAGGGTGAATCCGTCCACGTCCGTCTGCCTCACATCTCGAGTGGGTTTCTCCTCTTGTGTCAGTCTCTTCTGTGGCACCTCGATGCATGGCATCAGGCGCGGCGGCTGAGTCTGACGGGACACTTGTGCATAACTCTTACTCGTACCTAAACGTAGTTCATAACGATGTGACTGTTAGTTAAATGAAAAAAGAAAAGGTGTTCATAGTGAAACTAGCTATAAGTACCATGATCTGATGGGCACGAAATTTAAATTGGTTGTTAATTTCGTCAGTGGAAAGGCAAAATTACGTAAGCGCCAAAATAGGCATATTGAGTTATTATCCTAAAATAGCAGTCCAAATACAATAATATGAAATGCTGGACATAGAAAATGAAAAAAGAATGAAATCTTACGGTGATGTCATCAAAATTCGATAATTAGGTAAAAAGTTATGATTAAAAAACGAAAAAAAAAAGCTTTAAATCCATAGCTTTTTCTCGAAATGGCCTTTTGGCGCTTACGTAAATTTGCCTTTCCAGTGACGATTTTATAACTCTAGGTGGGCCAATCAGAAAGGCCCGAGCGGCGGGCCGCAGTTGAGTATGGCTGCAGTTTAGTGATGTCATGGCATAATATCTTTGTTTATGACATCGTTATTGCCCGCGCCGGCCGGCCGCCATACTTGTTTTTGACGTACCTAATTAATTTGTTTTTATATTCAATGAGTAGGTACTTTCGGCAGTAAGTTATTATCTCTAGGTACCTAATAAAGCTAATCTAATGTTTTTCAGTCTCATCCGGCGATATTTCCATATTGCAGATAGATAAACGACTCGGTAGATGGTAGGCGGGGTCTGGCTAATAAGCGTGCTAGTTCGATTAACTCTGATTAACTTCTTCGCGTCTCAGCATTAGATTCTACTTATAAATGATAAAATATTTAGTTAAGTTAATACTTCATTTGGTACAGTACCTGCCGACAGCTTTAGGTATCTACTAGGCACCCAGCAGCGGTTTTTTTATTATTCAAATCGAAGCTATTCAACAGGTGAGTGACGTGGTGATGTGATCGTGGATTCACCTTGACACTGCAGCTGGTTGTACCTCCATCCCCGCAGTAGGCCTCAAGGGATGCCTGGAACTGCTTCCTGCGAGACCGCGCGGAACGGACCCGAGGCCTTCATTTTCAGAGTAAAAATTAACTGCAAGCAAAACCACATCGTCTATTATGTAATAGGTATCTTATCTACACACACTGGAAGATCAGGTACACTAAAGCTAAAATTTGAGCTGGATCAGATAGCCCGACTGCTTCTTTTGAAGCTATGCCACTCTGTTCGTCTAGACAAATCTAACGACACCTCATTTGTCCAAATCCGTCCAGCCGTTTGGACAACAGCTTCTGCCAAAGGAATTCACATAGGTACATACTTAATTCTTTACACCCCAAACACATTACCGTCTTTCGCAGTCGGGTAAAAACTTTACATTTATTTATTTATTTATTGAGGCACACAAAACAGAATACAATCAAATAGGTACACTCACAATAGTAATAAAAACATGCGTAATTTTATAAACTAGACTGCATCCTAAAAACATGTGCACACAACATGATTATTAAAGCAGTAGGTTAGGTACTTAGTTTAGATTGTAATGAGGTAGTTAGGTAATGAAAATAAATGTGAGCTTTACTGAGAAAGCTCGATTAATACTAATGCAAAAAACTAGTGTAATTTTAAAGCACACTCTTTAGAAAGAGTGGCTAAAACTACTTTTTTAAATTGAGGAAGTTTTGAGATGAAAATATCAATAATTTCATAATTTTCAATTCTGACAACGGGATTGTAAAACGAAGTATTATTTACATAAACCTGAGGGGCAAAAGTGTTTCGGAAGGGGTATCGTGATGTAGGTTTTATGTTGAAATTAAGAGCGGAAAGCAAATTAGGCGCATCTATGACGGAATTGACAATTTTGAATAAATATGTTAGATCATGATATTTACGCCGAGTTTCTAAGGACAGAATATTAAATTTATTTAGCTTAGCTTTATACGAAGGGAGTGTTCTGTACAGGCCACATCTATAGGATAAAATAGGATCTCTCAATACGGTATAGACCGTATTGAGAGATCCTATTTTATCCTATAGATGGACATTGTAAAAAGGAGACCAAATAACACAATTGTACTCCATAATGCTACGAACCAAGGTACAATATAAATAAACTAGGCTTTTTGGGTCCTTAAAATCTTTGGTTGTTCTGGATATAAAACCAAGAAGCTTAGAACTTCTCGATATTATGTGACCTTAATGCTCTCTAAAAGAAAGCTTTTCGTCTAAGATAATACCGAGATCTTTGACGTTGCTTTTTCTTTCAAGAGTGTGCCCGTTTAATTTGTAGTCAACTATAGCTTTATGTGTTTTATTAGTGAATGAATGATAAAACATTTCTTTGCATTCAGGCACATAATGATTCTTTACGCACCAACTATTTACAATGTCCAAATCCGATTGAAGAGTCAATGAGTCGTTATAGCTATTTATAGAAGAATATATTTTTAAATCATCTGCATTATAATAAACAAGGGCAGGTCAGCTGGTCAATGAGGTCGTTAATAAATATGATAAAAAAGAGAGGCCCCAAGTGTGAACCCTGGGGTACCTGGGGTATTTATGGAAGCAGTTCAGAAAGTCTACTCACGGATTTCATTGCTATCCACATTGTCGAATTGATCATACCGGGCCTCTTGTTCGTCCAGTGGATCACTACTGCGGGGTGCCATCTTGTTTGCTAAAAGTTAAATTTGGCATCTTAGGTAGTGATTTAGATTCGACAATCTAGGTACGTCCTTGGACAAATTCCGTCCAAATCTACGTTATCTTACTTCCTACTTCCTACTATATTATAAATGTGTTTGTGAGTTTGGATGTTTGTGCCTCAATCACGCCTAAACGGCTGAACGGATTTGAATGAAACTTGGAATATACATAGTAGGTACATGTACTGGATTAACATATACCTAGGCTATTTTTTATCCGGGTACCACACGAACGAAGCTGCGGGCGGCAGCTAGTATGTACTAAAGTAAGCCCCTCATACTCCACTCAGATATTTAGAAACACCTATCTAATATGAGATACAGCTGACAGACGGACACTGATAGACGGACGAACGCACGGACGGACGGACGGACAGCGAAGGCTCAGCAAAATTGCTTACCTACATTTTTGCGAGTCTTGAAACTTGTGGGTAATGAATTTTTTTTAACTTCACTCTTGTTACACACCCATACGTAAATGCAAAATAAATGGACAACTGTTCTGGATTTATCAAAGCAACCCCTAAAAGGGGGTGTACCTAATGGGGTGTCGAAGTTTGTATGGGAACTTTTGAACGCGGGCGGTGCGAATGGCTTGAAACTCGGTTTGGAATTGGATAATATAGATGCAAAATAAATGGATAGGTAGGTACCTACCTTATGTATGTGTTTGAGGATTTTTCAAAACAACCTTTAAAAAGAGGTGAAATGGGTACCTAATGAAGTTTGTATTGGAACTCTTTAAAGGGCGGGCGGTGCGATACTTTTAAAACTAATCTAAGTTCGAAGTCCGCGACTTCGTACGAACAACAGCTAGTAAAACTGAAAATTGAAATGTAGTGTTGATAACGGTCCGTAATCTCCATGATCTTGATCATTATACCCAATAAAATTTAAGTTGTTGAGATTGAGGAAAATAGTAGGTAGGTATTGTTTACCACACAACATTCTTAAAATTAAGCTTACAAACAAAAATACTCACTGTATTGAAAATAAATCCAACCTGCAGTGTTATAAATCCCCGGTAATTAAAATGGCCGTTATTAAATCACTGGCTTAAATAAAATAAAATAAAAAGTGACGACACACGACATTAATTTTAAAGTAGGTAATAAAATCAATCTTCAAACCTAAGATCAAATAAAAGAATGAAATAAATTATTTTATTTGATCTGAGCTTCAAGCAGATTTGATACTTTTCGCGCGAGAAACAGTTTGTGAGCTGAGAGGGGAGATAGCCGTGCGGTGAGCAGCGATCCCCCGCCTCTAGTGCGGTCTGCAGCGCTCGTCAAATCGAATAGTTTGATTAATTCGGCATCTATTCATACCTACTTAGGTAGGTACTTGATAATATTTTATATGCGAAAGTACCTAACACTTGTGTGGTCGTACTTAGATGGGTGACCGCCAGGGAACACCGCGTGATGTTGACTTTTGCACTCAGATTTTTTTTATCAAGAACTAGCTGCCGCCTGCAGCTTCGCTCGCGTGTTACCCGATACACGTACTATGTTTTTTTACCGTATAAACCTTCCCTGAACTACAACAAACTTTTCAAAACCAAAATCAACTGAATCTGCCCAGCCGTTCTCGAGTTTTAGCGAGACAAACGAACAGCAATTGATTTTTATATATTTAGGTACCTAATATAGATTCCACGCTGACGAAGCAACGGCTAGTTCGTTATAAATCGCATGCACAACATCTGATAACATACCTAATTAGGTACCTACATAATTTTATTAACACCACCGTATTAGGTAGGTATCGATAGTCAAACTGAAAAGTTCCGTACCAAAGTCAAAAATAAAATGTCATGAACCTTTCAAGACTCCAATCCGTCTATTAGGTCTGTAGCTGACACAGCTACTTACCCATTTACCTCACAACCTTACCATACCATACCAATACCATGAAATACCTTTAGAATACCAGGATTACCAGGATTACAGGGAAGAAAGAAAACACAATCAAGAAACTTTAATTCACCAACGTTTGACCTTTTGTTAAGTGAAACAAGAACTGCACATCACTGCACTGCGAGCTCCATCACCACCAACTCTTCGTGACGACGTTCACCGGGCTCACATCTTCACTACAGCTCCCATTTTCACCATCGCGACGAGCACCGAGCGAGATCACGCAGAACTTTACACAGACGTCCGTTCTCCACCGCAGTCGCCGCCGAATGAGGGCGGAGCCGGGGCCGAACAAATATTTATAGCCTCGGGACTCGCCCCGCGTCTCTCACACCCCGCTCGCGCGCGGCACCGTCTTAGCAAGCGCGCGAATTAGAATCCTGTTTTCTTATTGGTTGATTTGTCTTTGGTTTTCATATAAATATTTGTCCTTTTTGTAAATAAAATCATTCCTATTTCTACACTCCAACTGAGACTTACTCATCTCCAAACCTCCGAAGTAGATCCCGAATATAGTAGGTACTACTACATTGGTGACCCCGTGAAAGACACAGCCTTCCTGAGGAGAAATCTCACGCTCAACTCAGCGCTCTCCGAAGAACGAAGACCCCCACACAGAAATGGAGAATCAAGACGCAAGAACCGCCGCCGCCGTCGCCCTACCTCACGAAATAGCTGGCATAGCACTCTCGATGAGGATACCACCGTTTTGGAGAGACAATCCCCGACTGTGGTTCATCAGCTTCGAAGCGGCAACCAACGAACTACACAAAGGAGAAGCCCAGCTAGCGCAGATTCTCATCGCCAAATTAGAAAAGCAAGACATCGAACAGATCTCCGATTTGCTTCTCCATCCGCCATCATCAAAAGAATACACCGCTCTGAAGAACAGGCTCATTTCATCGTACGAAGAATCCGACAACCGCAAGCTCCAGAGACTACTGTGCGAAGTCCAGCTAGGAGACCAGAAGCCTACACAACTGCTACGGAGGATGCGAAGCCTAGCTCACGACAAGATCCCAGACTCTACTCTGCGAATGATGTGGACCAACCACCTACCTCCACACATCCAATCCGTCCTGACAGTCAGCGATACCTTGTCCAGCAGTACTTCACTCGACGAACTCGCACTGTTAGCCGACAGGATGATGGAAGCCAGCTCAAGCACGCAAGTCTCAGCCGTTGAAGCTAAATCACCACGACCTCAAGCCAACGCCGACTCGAAGTACCTCGTTGAAGAAATTCAGAAGCTGTCAGCCGAAATCGCCGCTCTAAAATCATCTCGCCAACAAAACAATCATCATCAGTATCAACCTCGACGTCCATCCCACCGTGAAAACCACTCTCCAAGCCGCGACTACATCAGCCACCGTCAGCGAAGCCCATCGCCATCACCTCATTGCTACTACCACCGAAGATTTGGTTCCGAAGCATTCCGCTGCACTACGCCATGCTCATTCAACAAGAACAAAACGTCGGAAAACTAGAAAGCACGCTGGATGAGGCGGAATCCGGCGTGGGCGAAATTTCATACCGCCTATTCGTCACCGACAGAAAAACGAATCTCCAATTCCTAATTGACACCGGTGCTAACATCTCCGTGTTACCTCCAGCCAAAGGACAAACACCGAAGCCACTCAATTTTCATCTCTACGCCACTAACAATACAGTCATCCCTACATACGGAGAAAAAACGCTGGAACTGGACCTACATCTACGTCGACCCTTCAAATGGACATTCATCGTTGCGAAAGTCAGCAAACCAATCCTCTGAGCTGATTTTCTCAAACATCAACTCATCGTCGACCTCAAGAACAGAAGACTCATCGACTCCGTAACAAAACTATCATCAAGTTCATCAGTGCGAGCTACAAACATACCTACAATCAGAAGTATCGACGTACAAAAATCCTACCACGACATCCTAGCGGATTTTCCCGGAACTACAAGACTAACTTCAATGAACCTAACTACACTTCACAACGTCGAACATTACATCGAAACTACAGGACCGCCGCTACACTGCAAGGCACGACCAGTCGCACCTCACCGCTACGAACAAGTACGAAAAGAATTCCAAAACATGATGGATCAAGGTTTATGCCGCCCAAGCAAAAGCCCATGGTCTTCGCCTCTTCACACCGTACCAAAAAAGAATGGTGATATACGCGTCTGCGGTGACTACAGAAGACTCAAGGCCGTCATTACACCCGACCGATATCCCATACCCAGAATCAAGGATTTCACCTACCAACTGTCAAACAAAACTATCTTCAGTACCATCGATCTCAACCGAGCCTACCAACAACTGAAAGTTCGTGAAGAAGACGTAGAGAAGACAGCAATTATCACTCCTATGGGCCTATTTGAGTTTCAACGTATGTGCCCAGGACTCAAGAACGCCGGACAGACATTCCAACGCTTCATTCACGAAGTACTACGTGGACTCGATTTTGTCTACGCTTTCATCGACGATCTACTTATCGCAAGTTCCGACGAGGAAGCTCACAAAAATCACCTCCGCGCTGTACTGCAACGACTTGAAGAAAATGGCATCACTATCAATCCTTCGAAATGCGTTTTCGGCCAGCCAGAAGTCAAGTTTCTCGGTTTCACCGTCAACAGAGAGGGAATCAAACCGCCTACCGAAAAAGTCGACGCAATATGTAGCTACGCCAAGCCGAAAACAATAGAAGAATTACGACGATTTCTCGGCATGATCAACTTCTACCGCGAGCACATACCTAAAGCAGCCGAAATCCAAGCTCCACTCCACGCATACCTACACAATGGGAAGAAAAAGGATCGGTCACAAATCGAATGGAACGACGAGGCAACGAAAGCATTCGAAGCGAGTGCGTGTTGGGTCTTCTGGTCCCTGGGTGGGGACACAGGTATGGGCCTCGTTCTATAACTTTACCCAGGCTTCAACTCCGGGGGCGGCTGCCCCCGGGTCTCGGGGTTTCGCCTTGGTGGCGGTGGCTGAAAAACGCTCACAAGATATTTACATACATATTTTTTTTAGTGTATATATATATATATTTTTTTTTTTTGTTGATTGATTTTTTTTTTTTTTTTTTTTTTTTTTTTAATACACATGAAATACAATAGAACTTACAAACTAATTATACGAAATGTGGGCGTCCTGGCCGGGACGTCCTCTGGCCGCACCGGCGATGGCGCGGCGTCCTGCTGCGCGCGGTTGCGCGTAGCTGGGGAGGTAATGAGCTCCCGAGGGAGCTCTCGCCAGCGTTCAGGGTGGCGGTCGGGGGGTCTAGTGTGGTAGGGGGCGACATCATGCAGGTGGGCGTGGTGACCGTTGTCGGCTTTGTCGAACATTCGACGAGCCAACCTCACCACGAAGCTTTCTACGTCTTCGGTCCGCGTGTCGCGGGCGATGACGTCATTCCTGACGTACCTGCCCGCGCCCGCGCAGATCCGAAGGGCTACGTTCTGTAGCCTCTGTAGTTGTAGCCGCTTTTCTCCAGACAGCAGGGCGTACCATGCTGGAGCGGCGTACGTGAGCCGGGACCGAATGTAGGTCTTGTAGACCCGGACTTTGGTCCTCAGCGGTAGTCTGGATGTCAGGACAGGGCGAAGCTGCGCCCGGGCTGATCGCGCCTGTTGGAGGGCGCGATTCACCTGGGGGGTCATTCTCAGCGCCCTGTCTATGTCGACGCCGAGGTACCTGACATGAGTCGCCCACTCGATGCTGGTGCCCCGGAGCTGCAGCGGGGGGAGATGGCGTCGCCGGTGGTGGTGGCTGACGAGCAGCGCCGCTGTCTTGGCCACGTTGACAGCGATGCGCCACTTGTCCAGCCACTCGGGGAGAAGGTCCAGCAGTCCTTGCATCTGTCTGCCGGCGCTGTGGGGGTCCTTGGCACTGGCGAAAAAGGCACTGTCGTCCGCGAACAGTGCCAAGGTGACGTCTGTGGTCGTGGGGATGTCATTGGTGTACCAGGCGTACAGCGCCGGCGATAGGCAACTTCCTTGAGGCACCCCCGCTGTGGCCGTCCTCACTGACGATCGGCTACCTTCCACTGCTGCGTAGAACCTCCGACCCGCCAGGAAGGAGGCCAGGAGGTGGATGAGAGGCGGGGGGGCCGTCGAGGCGATCAGTTTGAAAAGCAGCCCGGGGTGCCAGACTCGGTCGAACGCTTTCTCCACGTCAAGGAACACCGCGACTGTCTGGCGTTTATTGTTGAGTTCGTCGGCCAGCAGATGGAGCACGCGCGTAAGCTGCAGCGTTGTGCTGTGCTGGCCTCGGAACCCAAACTGCTCCGGCCGCGGTGTGACGTGGCAGCGTAGGCGGTAGAGGAGTAGGCGTTCCATGACCTTCGCGATGGTCGGCAGCAGAGTGATCGGCCTGTAGCTCGCGGGCAGTCTCCTATCCTTGCCCGGTTTGGGGAGCATTATCACTCTGCCGATTTTCCACACGTCGGGGAAATGATGGGTACGGAGGACGCCGTTGAAGAGCCGTGCGAGCGCGGCTATTCCTCGGCGGGGCAATTGCTTCAGAGCCATGTTAGTGATTCCGTCATCCCCTGGAGCCTTCCGCCTGGGCAGGCGGAGGATCACCTTACGCACCTCGGCGGGGGATACGAAGTATTCCCCTTCGAGGGCGGAAGGCGGGTGCGACAGAAAATCACTAACAGCCTCCTCAACTTGGGAGTGGTGAGCCAGGATTTCAGGAGAGGTAGGAGCGGGGATCGGATGCGGCGAGAATTGCTCCTCCAGATGGGCCGCGAAAATCTCGGCACGATCGGAGGGGGCAAAGCAGCGATTCCCTCCGCTGTCTAGGAGGGGGTAGGTCGGGGCAGGAGCCCGCGTAAGGGATCGGTTTAGCGCGTACAGGTTGGTATCGTGTTCGGCGGCCTGGTCGATGGTGTTCTCCCAGGTCGTTCCACGCCAGACCCGTACTGCCTCCGACACCTCAGCGGACAGGAGAGACAGGTCACGTTTGACGTGTGGACAACGCGAACGCGCCCATTCGCGCCGCAGCTGCCTCTTCCGCCGTATGTCCCGCCTGATGTTCGGCGGGAGGACATCACGCGCCTGAGGGGGGCGCCGGGCTGTCGGTTTAGAGGCCCTCTCAGTGGCCTCCTGGATTCTGGCTGTCAGTCTGGAGGCCTCCAGTTCCACTTCCTCCGGCGTGGTTAGGCGACCTATGTCAATGTCCGTCAAGGTCTGGGTGTAGGCCGCCCAATCGGTCTTCCTGCCTAACGGACGTGGGGCGGTGAAGTCCGCGGTCAGTCCAAGAGTAATCAAGAGCGGAAGATGGTTCGTATCCAGGTCATAAAGGGTCTCTAGCTGGATAGGGAAGGGGACGTTCTTGCCGAGCACTATGTCCAGTACGTCAGCTGCGTGACGCGCGTTTGTCGGTATGTGCGTCGGTGTATCGGGGCCTAAGATATCTATGCCGTTGGCCTCCGCGTCCGATTGAAGTGAGCGGCCCGCTGGGTTGATGACCCTGGACCCCCATTCGGGGTGCTTCGCGTTGAGGTCAGCGGCAAGAAGGGTGGGGGTGCGGGGGCTAAAAATGGCTGCAAGATCAGCAGAGGAGTAGCGGGGGTTGGGGGGCGGTAACCGGCAAAAAGCCGGAGCTCAGTACCTGCCGCACTCACCAGCACCCCTGTCGTCCGTATGTCCGTATAGGGGATGTGCTCAATTTCCACGTGTATGACATCCCGGCGTACGAGGGCCGCGGTGCCTCTATAGGCCAAGCCGCTGGGGGACACCTCGTCCCGTCTATACACGAAGTAATTGGGCACGTTGAGGGGGGAATGGGGCTTGAGTTTAGTCTCGCCCAGGAGAATGACGTGAATGTCCTGAGACTGGGCGAGGAGGCGGAGGGAGTGCACGTGAGGCGTGATCCCTCCGGGGTTCCAATAGAGAATGCGCAGAGTGGGTGTACTATCCATGCTGGAACCCACGCAGCACAGATAGCGCGCGCATCGCTGCCTCCGGGAGGTTACCTCCGGCGGCGATGGTGACGAAGAACTCCGTCAGGACCCCGAGGATTATCTCCATCGTGTTCCCGGCGGGTCTCGTCGTTGACGTCTCTGCCACTTGGGCAGGGTGGCTGTCGGTGGTGGCGGGCTGGTGTCGCAGCCTTCGTCCAGGGGGCTGCCTCTGGGGCAGCGGCACGAATTGTGCCGCCTCTGCTCTCAGCACCGAAGGGGCCGCCTGAGTACTTACCGGCGCCTCCCCCAGTTCGTCGACTGGGATTGGCGCGCTTTCTCGGGCCGCTACTCGCGCCGGGGTCGGCAGCGCATAGGGCACCGGGGCCAGCCTCGTTGTGGTTGGTAGTGGTATCAGGGGCGCCGTTCTTCCCTCGGCAGCGTGCGGCACTGTGGATGTGGAGGGGGGGAGTGGTGTGGAGGAGGCAACAGGTTTCCTCTTCCTCCTGTTGCCCCTGGGTTTGCGCTTGGCTGTAGGTAGGGGAGCGCCTCTCACCGTTGGCTGGTTTGCGGCGGGGCGGAGCGTTGGAGCTGAGTGCTGTGTTTGGGTTTCAGGCCTCCGCATAGAGGGGATAGCGGCGGGGGGCGGAGCCTCCGAGCGCATACCTGGGCGGGCGGGGGGCGAGACCGAGCGCCTTCTGGGCGCTTGGGCGGGCCGCTGAGGTAGGGGAGCGGCGCGCGGGTCCTGAGCGGGGTGCAGGGGGGGCGGGATTCTAATCCCCCTCTTGCGGGCTTCGCGCCTGAAGACCGGGCAGCGGCGATCGTTAGCCGTGTGCTCCCTGGCGCAGTTCGCGCAGGTGGGTTTGGCCGTCACCTCGCGGGGGCAGTCCGCCGCGAAGTGTTGGCCCCCACATCGCACGCAGCGCTGGGGGCGGTGACAATTCACCGATGCGTGGCCGAATGCCTGGCACCGGTGACACTGCGGCACACGATTCGCCGCGCCCCTCCAGTGCTCGAGACATACCCCCGGCATGGAGAGCAGCTCGGTTACCCCATACAGGCGCGCCAGCTCCACCTGGGTCAGGTGGTCTAGCTGCGCGTGGAAGAGGCAACCCGAGCGGCCCTGCCTGCCGGAGATATGTCTCACGTACCTTACCGGGAAGTCCATTGCTGCTAGGGCGGTCTTGACGTCCTCCGGGTCTGTGTCGGCCGGGAGGCCGCGGATGGCGATCTTCGTAGGCAGCTCCGACGTGACGCTGTAGCAGTACCAGCTGATAGCTGGGTCCTCCGCCATAGCGTCCACCAGGTACCTCTGCACGGTGCGGAACTCCTCGGCCGATCGGGGGACGAAGCGCACTCCCTTACCTAGGGGTCGTGCGTTGGGTGCGTGGCCTAGCTTCCCCCTCAGCCTGGCGAAGTGCGTTGCCCAGTTGGGCAGGCACTCCACCACGATCGGGGGGTAGCCTTTGGCCGTGCTTGGCTGGCTCTGGGGGGCGGTTGTTGCCGGAGCCGCGGCGGGACTTGGCACCGGGCTGGCGACCGACATATTGGCGGACGGAGGGCTCGGGGTGCGGGGCGGGGGGGGAGAGGCTATCGCGGCTGCGTACGAGACGGCAGCCGCAACTGCGCTGGGGGTTGGTGAGGGGAGAGGCGGGGGGGGATGGTTCAGCGAGGGGTTCTCGGCCGCCAGTTCGGCGTAAGAGGTAGAACGCTCGCTATCGCTAGCGTCACTTACCTCCTGCGTTGGTCCGCTCGGGCGACGCGTTCCGCATAGCCCGGATGGGCCAGCTAGCGCGCTCAGCGCGTCCCTGCGCGGCGGCGAGGGGGAGGGAGTCGGTGATGCCGGGGCGCTGCGGTGTACCAGAGCCCGTGGCGTCGGGATCCGCGACACAGGCAGCGGCGAGGATACTAGTGGGGGCGATAGGGGCAGCATCTTCTGCTTCTTCTCCTCGTGCCTCGCTTCCTCCTCTGAGGAGTCGGGGCGACGGCGGGCTTTCCTGGCGCACTCCTCTTCGGGGCGGTCGGTCTCAGCCCTGTGCGAAAGCTCAGTTCCGCCTGGGGCGAGACCCTTGCCCGCAGAGGGAGGAGGGGCGGCCTCGATGGCCGGCAGGCGTCGGCGCGGTGCTGGCGACGGCGGCGACGGCGGCGATGGTGGGCGGCTGCGGAGCGCACCGGGAGCGAAAACCACCGATTGCTCGGGGTTGAACAGGTCCCGGCGCACTATAGCCCTATCCAGGACGGTCTTCCGCCGTTCTGGTGGTTTGCGAGGGGGCGGACGGTCGTCGTCCGACATGTCGGACGTAGAACGGGGTGGGGGGGGGGGTATAGGGTCCTGGGGTGCGCGCCGATGTAGCAGGCAGTTAACCTACCTGTGCGTCGGCGGGGAGGGGAGCGGGCGGGCGGGGGACGTTTGCCACTACACTGGACGTTTTATTACAAAACACCAGGTAGTGACACGCAACACGCCGGGATGGGATGGGGAACCTGGGATAGACTCCTTCTCGGCGTGGCGGGGCGCGACCAACACGGGCTTGCACTCGCGGGGAGGGGGGGGCTCGCACACTGTCGCCTGCGGGGCAGATCAGTGGGGCCACTCACCGGACCTCCGAGGGGGCAAGCTGAGGTGGAGGGCGCGACTGGGGTAGGGCAGCGCGGGGGACAACTCGCGAGGTCTCGGAACGTTAGTTCGGGGAGAATTCGTATGAGGTCTCGAAGCGAGTAAATTAGCAATTCAAAATGCTGCTTTACTCGCGCACCCATCTCACGAAGCGCCAATTGCTATCTTCAGCGACGCGTCCGACCAATCAGCAGGCGCCGTGCTACAACACGTACATATCGACATTGTTGGACCGCTACCTACTTCACCACAAGGACATCGATATCTTGTCACCATGATCGATCGAGCGACAAGACCCGAAGCAATACCTACAGACGACACATCAGCTGAGACCGTAGCGAAAATAGTCTACGAACACTCGATTACTCGCTTCGGTTCACCAAGGCTAATAACCACCGACCAAGGAAGAAACTTCGAGAGTCGACTATTCGCAAAGTTACTTCACACTGTTGGGACTGAGAAGACTCGCACTACAGCCTACCATCCACAAGCAAACTGCATAATCGAAAGATGGCACCGCTCACTCAAGACCGCGCTGAAAGCTCGTCTAT
Source organism: Scotopteryx bipunctaria (assembly GCA_949320045.1). Taxonomy (NCBI): domain Eukaryota; kingdom Metazoa; phylum Arthropoda; class Insecta; order Lepidoptera; family Geometridae; genus Scotopteryx; species Scotopteryx bipunctaria. The sequence continues at coordinate 617,337 of OX439450.1, read as the reverse complement.
CAGTACATACATCGTGGATAGACGAGCTGCCTACAGTTTTGATGGGTCTACGCGCCGCCGCACGCTCCGACACTGGTGTGAGCGCCGCTGAACTTACCTACGGATACAACCTTCGCCTACCATGTGATTTCTTCACCACTCCATCATCAGCTGAGCCCCAGGACATGGACTTCGATTATGTAAGCCGACTACGCTCAACAATCAACGCCGCACGTCCGAGTCAGCCCACAACATCACACGGCAACAGACGTCCTATCTTCGTACATAAAGATCTACAAACCTGCGAACAAGTCTTCATCCGCAACGACGCCGTGAAGAAACCTCTGCAACCTACATACGAAGGACCCTACAAAGTACTGGAGAGGAACAGCAAGACTTTCAAGATACTACTACCGGAGAGAAGATCGGCAGTCATATCTATCGATCGACTTAAACCTGCCTACACAGTCGACGAAAGTAGCTATGATACCTACCTACCAGTACCTACATCAAGCTACTTACCATCATCACATCAATTACCTTCACCAGCGGACAACAGTCAACATTTACCATCAGCACCAGCCTCATCACTTCCCCCACCAGCGACTCAAGACTCTACCACAAGCCAAACATCGCGCCAAGTTCCATCATCGATCCTGAGGACAACTCGGAGTGGGCGCGATGTCAAGCTTCCGGTACGCTTTCGCTAGGGAAGGAGCCATGTAGCTGACACAGCTACTTACCCATTTACCTCACAACCTTACCATACCATACCAATACCATGAAATACCTTTAGAATACCAGGATTACAGGGAAGAAAGAAAACACAATCAAGAAACTTTAATTCACCAACGTTTGACCTTTTGTTAAGTGAAACAAGAACTGCACATCACTGCACTGCGAGCTCCATCACCACCAACTCTTCGTGACGACGTTCACCGGGCTCACATCTTCACTACAGCTCCCACTTTCACCATCGCGACGAGCACCGAGCGAGATCACGCAGAACTTTACACAGACGTCCGTTCTCCACCGCAGTCGCCGCCGAATGAGGGCGGAGCTGGGGCCGAACAAATATTTATAGCCTCGGGACTCGCCCCGCGTCTCTCACACCCCGCTCGCGCACGGCACCGTCTTAGCAAGCGCGCGAATTAGAATCCTGTTTTCTTATTGGTTGATTTGTCTTTGGTTTTCATATAAATATTTGTTCTTTTTGTAAATAAAATCATTCCTATTTCTACACTCCAACTGAGTCTTACTCATCTCCAAACCTCCGAAGTAGATCCCGAATATAGTAGGTACTACTACAGGTCTATTTCGATTATATCGAAATATTTACTAGATAGCAGTTTGAGTAGAGTGTTATCATGTCTAAACCTAAAATTGCATGCAAAATAGGTACGCGCATTGTAAAATACGCAACAGTGCACAAAGATAATGCAGCTGCCACTTTACGTCACCCACCTCGCGTAGCGTGTGAGCGACTAGTTCCTCGGAAAGTTGAGCGAATGTGTAAAGATTATCCTCGTACTCGGCTGACTTTTCCGAGATACTTTGGCGAGGAGCTTCGAACGAGTGTGTACTGGACGCTCTACTCCACTGTGCGGTTGAGTAGGCAATAAAGTGCGTGGTAGTAGAGTACCTACTAAAATTATTTAAGCTGTGGTACAGGTAGAGTCCGTTTCACGTGTTCCGCGGAGGGGGGTGCTCGCGCTGTAGTCTTCGTGTTACAAGATATTTCCGTAGAATTTGTTTTTGTACCGTCAATTTCCGCGGGACTTCTTTCATGAAAAGACTAGATAGAATAAGTATTACTCGTATAGTTCGGAACAATAAATATTTTAAGTAGGTACCTACTTCTTCTTCTACTTAATCCTGTTATGTCAATGTCACTGTCTATTAAGCCACGCCTGTCAGCTGCTGTCAACTCAGCCAGCTGACAATTTTATTTTATAATCTGTTTCTTGAAAAGGAACGAATTGAAATCAATAAAACAAAGATAAAAAATTGAAGCAGCGGCTACAAATGTTTCTCACGGCCTCTTCAATTGCTCGTGGTATTACCACGTTCACCAAGCAAGCGACCGCACGAGCGCTCCACACCTCTCAAGTTACCATGGCACCGATCAAGGTAATAACATAAAAAATGTAACTTGTAGTTTCTGATGGAAATTATGTAAGAGCCGGCATTTATTGCGTGTCGTGGTTCGCAGGTTGGAGATAAACTTCCGTCGGCGGATTTATTCGAGGATTCGCCGGCCAATAAAGTTAATATCTGCGAACTGACGGCGGGGAAGAAAGTGATTCTGTTTGCGGTGCCCGGTGCCTTTACCCCGGGATGTTCGAAGACGCATTTGCCGGGATACGTTGCGAACGCGGAAAAGATGAAGTCCGAAGGTGTTGGAGAGATTGTTTGCGTCTCTGTGAATGATCCTTACGTTATGGCTGCATGGGGAGCCCAACACAACACTAAGGGAAAGGTTGGTTTGTGTTCTATGGCGTAGCGGGCGAGTGCTCGGCTGAGACGCAATAGGCGCGGATTCGATTCCCGCTACGGAAATGTTTGCATGCTTTGCAAATAATTCTTCCATGTCTGGGTGCTTATAACATTATAAGTATATACCTATTTACAAAAAAAAAGTGTATATCTAAGTATTCTATCAGCCTTCTGGTTCCCATAGTACAAGCTTTGCATAGTTTGGGGCTAGGTAATCTGTGTGATAATGTCCTCAAATATATATTTATTATTTATTCTCTGTTCTACCAGTCTAAATAAGTAATTTAATCTATCTACAAATAGTTAAAACAGGTAAAGTGAATGTCGGCCTCTAAAAATTCACAATTTCCTGAACAGAAGGCATTCAAGTGATTCAACCTTGGGGTTAATTGTACATAAAACCTCAATCATTGTTTAACTGTTAACTACTAACTTTGCACTTGTGGTTCCACTTCCCTAAAAATAACATAGCCTCATATAGTGTAGCTTTCCACCAGTGAAAGAAGTTTTAGCATTGATTGAGTAATATTAACCAAAGCCAGACGTTTTGGAAAAGGGCCAGGTCAAGAGTACCTTAAACCAACAATCATTATATAAAGAGAGAGTGAATGAAGCGAAATAAGTATGTTAGAATCGTAGCAAATAGAGATCCGTGATATCTGCCTACCCCTATATGGGAAACCGACGTGATATTATGTATATATGTATTAACCAAAAAAATTACAAATAAACTTAAAAACTTGACGTACCTACCATAATAATAAACCTATGAATTACCTAAGTATTTGAGTACCTACCTATCTTTGCCTACTAAGGATAAAATAATGTCATTTTGCATTTCTTATCTGTCTACTTTATAATGGGGGTCATGTTGACATGTTGATAACATGACCCCATTGTAACCTTAACCCTCTAAATGTTTTCATCTGTATTGAATCTGATTAAATATTCAATGTCATAATTAAATTTACTGTCTCAGAGAACAAAAATATGTCTATACTTCATATCTAACATTCTGATAAAAAAAAACAATAAAATTGCAACTTAATAATATATTTAATCTTACTGTGGCTGATACCATACAGTTTTAAAAGTATAGACTAGAGTGTAGTTGTATTGAAAGTATTGTGTCCAAGGCACAAGAAATCAATACTATTAATGGTTGACCTTCTGACTGAACTTTACCTTTCCACCTCACTGTTAAATTATTCAAGCTCAGACTTATTACTGCAAGCATGAATTTTAAACAGTACATATTGATAACATTTTAATTAATATGTCAACTTCCCGAGCATGTCGTAAAAAACGAGTATAGTATCCTCTCCTATGTTAACTTCTGTACTATGCCAGTCCCTGAAACTGTATTTTTTTATAATTGATTATTTTTTTTAGCTGCGCATGTTGGCCGACCCTAGCGGCAACTTCATCAAGGCACTGGACCTCGGAACAAATCTGCCACCGCTTGGCGGTTTCCGCTCCAAGCGTTTCTCCATGGTCATCAATGACAGCAAGGTCGAGGAACTCAATGTAGAGCCTGATGGCACTGGTCTGTCTTGTTCTCTTGCAGACAAAATCAAAATCAAGAAGTAATCTCATTTATATCGTAATTGTGTAGAGCCCTGTTTGCATTTCAACTTCATTTCATTTCACGGGCCATGAGCATTTTGATTGACTATGAAACCTCCATGGTGTCTAGTCAACATAATAGTTGGTGATGCACATCCAATTTTCGAGTTAGAGAAAACCGAGGGCATGATACTTAAAAGTTATTTTTTTCACCTGTTTTTATAACTGTTGAATTGGCTAGGGCAAGTGTGTGATGAGAAGTCATATAGGGGCTCGAAAGTGGTAGCACTCCCATATCAATGTGATGTAACACCTAGCTTAACGCAGATCATAGACTGTGCAGCACCCCTTTGTGATAAATCAATTTAATTATAAATATATGCAATTTATCGTGTCATACTGTTTTTTTTATCAATTCCTTCATAATAATGAGACCTTAATATTTGCTTGTACAACAGCTGGTTAGTGCGTCGACTTAATATGGTAGAACACGAATGCAGTGCGTTAGCCCAGTGAAGTATGTAATAAAAAAATAGTACCTGTCAAGTGCGATTTGACCCTCAGAACAATAAATACACCCGATTCGACTTGCATAGGTACCTACCTACCAAAAGGTTTTATCTCGTACAGAGACTTAAAAGAAGAGCTAGTGACACGACTAGATGTATATAATCATTTTAAATCTACCGTTTTATGTAGTACGAGATGTACCTACCTAAGCGCTGAAATAATCAGTTGTAAGTTTATGACAAATATGCGTACCTACCTACTACCTATTGTTCCGAGACCTACCTATAACCTATACCTAGGTACCTACATCTTTATTTTAGCCTTCCAAGATTTTAGCTTTATAACCTCAGCTTTTAACCGCTTTTAGCCAAAATGAATATGACGTTGATGATGTGTTTTGACAGTGACTGATTTGATTTGTCAATGTCAAAAGTCAAAACAAATCAACAAAAGTTGGCCCTATAGAGAAAAATATTTATTTTCATCAAAATCTTGAATAAAATACAGTGCAAATATGATGGAACTATTAAGTTGAAAATATGTACAATCGGGTACATTATTTTGGTACATTTATAATTTTGTTTTCACTTATTTACGTTGTCAAAAATGTGTTCACTGAAATGTTCGAAGATGAGAGTGATCAAGTCGACGAATGGCTGGACCAGAACGATCTTGGGGAGTACAAAAAGCTCTTCAGAGAATACGGTATTTATTTTTGCTCGGCTGTCTATTGATTATAAAAAAATGAGATTTCTAGCAGCAATTTCGCTCTTTAAAAAAATCAGAGAACGAACTGTGTTTAATTAGATACAATTTTGTTGTAGGTATAATCGAATTATCTATTCTGACTTATCTAAGACAGAATAGATAATTCGCATTCACAGATTAAAAAAATTACTACATACACTAAAAATAACCTACATACATACGCACATCACGCTTGTATTCCTAATGGGGTGGGCAGAGCCACAAGTAATTGCAAGAAAACCTGTAGCCACTCATGATTTAAAGTTTAAAAATTATATAGTGAACCATGGTGACAGGTGATCAGCCCACCGCCCATATAGATGGTCCATCATGTTGGATAGGATACTATCCCTTAGTCAACTTTTACGACATGCTCGGAGAGTGAAGCAAAGAAGTCAAATACCTAATAGACTTTATTAATTATATAAATGAATTATGTTTTTTATAGCATTTATTTTATTGGATAATATAACTTATTCCAAATTCATAGTTCATACTAATATTGTAAATGTGAAAGTAACTCTGTGAAAGAAACTGTCTGTCTGTTACCTCTTCATGCCTAAACTGCTAAACATATTTTGATGAAATTTGGCAAGCAGATAGATTGCAGCCCAGAGAAGGACATATGCAACTTTTTTATTTTTTCAAAAATACTCATAGTGGTTTAAATAGGGGATGAATGTTAGTATGGGGAACCGATATAACAATAAATGTTAAGCATTGCCGGACGCAATCAGTAGAGACGGGTGGCAAAGCTTTTTGCACAGCATAGATTATTTATCAAGTTCAAATACTAAAATCATATTCAATGCAAACAAAGTTTCGGGCAACAGCTAGTATAAAATAATATTGATTGTGCATATACCCATATTAACCTGAAATAATTGCATTATATAATTAGTTAGTTATAGGTAAATGTCATGCAGTTAGGGTTTTATTTATTTATTTATTTGGAAGACCAACAGCTTACATTAGTATTGGTATGGTAAACTAGACTGAGAAAAAGAGAAGCCAATTAAAGGTCCTCTAATTTATGTAAAAGTGGCCTCTCGGGCAGAGGCTTATTTCTCCAAAGCTCTCTCTCTCTGTCTCCATAAATAGCCTGTTTCATCCAGTCTGTTCCGCTTGTTTTGTAAAATATGCTGTCCCTGTTCATTTTGTTGTTGCATTATGATATTATGAAGACACCCTGAATAATTTCAGTGCTAAGCAGTCTTTAGGTTTCCTCCATGCTGTCAGTTTTCTTTCTTGTTCAACATTATGAGCTTGTTTATTAGGTATATAGGTACCTACAACTATACTTGTTAGATGCATGAGATTATGGATTGGTAGGTAAAATGATTGTCTAGTCTACCTACTTACTTCTTTGTTTTAAATATTTAATTGATCAAGCTTTATACCTACCTGAGTTTTTTAACGTTTTTTATTATTAAACCAGAACAAAGAAACTGCTTTGTCATAAACATGATAATATTTCGTAGAATATTTAGGTACTCGTACCTACTCGTATATCCTCCAGAATATGTAAGTATTATGATATTGATAGAGTCCTCCCGGGCTTTGTGCAGCGCAGGGGGTGGCTGGCAGCGACATGACGTAGCCTTCCCCTATTCTATCCCGCCTCCCACCCCCACCTACCCGCAAACAAACACAAAGGCGGCGCGCGGGACCGGGATCCGTTAGTCGCGCCGCAGCCACCGCGCCGCGCGCACGCCTACACTTCACGCATATCATCACACATCACTAAAATATGCAGTTCAATTAACTCTACAAAATAAACTGATTATTTCAAATTAGTAGGCATTTCATTCAGGAAATTTGAGTGGCTAAAGTTTCGCGAATTGTTTTTATTGCCATAATGTGGCAGTTTGAGGATAACGAGATCTGCTCCATCGGGATGGTGCATCCGTCCAACAGCCGCAATTCCGGGCTCTCGCGGTTGTCCAATATACCGCATTTCACAGGTACCTTATCGTTACCACTTGTTATTTCCATAGCACCCTGCAGAATTATACATGTACTACGGTAGCAAAACTTTGCCAGAAAGATCTACAACAATCATGGTGAAACACCTCCCGTTCATACGGAAATTGTTTTCGGGATGTTTTTTTTTAAGGACGAGTTTTAACTTTTTTTGTGACGCGCGGTGTTAATATGAGCGAGTTCACAATTGACGACGGTATTCGGTCCAGGCTATCGTAGTTAGTCGTTATGTGAATTAAAAAATTACAGACCCGTAAAGCTTCTGTGTGAAAGGGGTCTTACCCAGTAAACAAAATCTCATACATCAACAGTTTCCTAGATGCGATTGTGTACTTTAAAGGTACTCTAGACATAATTATGTTGCGAGACTTGTTATGCTTGCAAGTAAAAACTCTTGAGACTGCACGTAAGAGCTGCACTTGGCTTTTATTTAGTCTCTGGGGTGCGGTACAAGTTTCGGGAGACAGCGGATATTTAAATTTATTGACGAACTAGCTTCCACCCGCGGCTACCCTCACGTGGTAAGTACCCTGATAAAGCCAATGCCACTCTCCAGTCACTAAACTATATGCAGAAATATGTATTCATCCGTTGCTCCGTTGCTGCGTGAAAGAAAGACAAGCCAATAAACCAACAAACATGCTAACACGCGTCATCCTTACTAATATTATGAACATGAAAGTTTGTATGTATAGATTTGTATTTGTTACTCTTTCACGCAAAAACTACTGAATGGATTTTAATGAAACTTGGAATATACATAGTACAATATGTGTTGGATTAACATATAGGCAATTTTTTATCCGGGACCACTCAAGCGAAGCCGCGGGCGGCAGCTAATTTATAATATAAGTAAAGATAAGGGCATTCAAGTCACTTTGTATTTAATAAAGTCACTATACCCTACGACGCGTAAAGATGTAAAACACAAACTATCGCAATGGACTTAGCGGTCACACAGTATGTGCAATCCTGTGTAGTCATGCTCATCTCCTATTTGTCACATGTTATTTACTTCTCAGATATATCATAATACTCCAAACAGTCGCACACTCTTAAATGCTCGATGGTCGCACAAAGTTCTAAACTCAACGCATTCCCTGTGTTGTGGGAACATACTCGTAGGTACCTGACATAAATATTTACAGAACTAAGGCCTTTTACCATCTACAGTAGATGATTTATACAGCGTCTGGAGGCTTACCCATCACCTATTCCATCCTCTCAGCTTAGTCGGCCTTCATCATTCATCATCATTTTCTTGCCCTTATCCCACTAGGTGGGGTCGGCACACCATGCTTCCCTCTTCCATTTTCTCCTATCACTCGTCATCTCCTCACTCACTCCTCAGCTTAGTCGGCCTTGTCCACAGGAAAGACATGGCCCATACGTGTGGAGCTACGACTAAGCCGCGGATTTCCTCACGATGATTTCCTACACCGATTGAGAGTACTGGTATAGCGCACATAAATTTTTCGCACAGAAAAATCCATTATTACACGACCGGGCTTGAACCCACGACCTTAGGATCGGAAGGTGGGGTCACTACCAACTAGACCACCAGTGCTCTCCTTTCAGAACTTGCGAACATTTATTCTGCTGTGGGAATCGTTGCCACACCACTCGCGTTTTAGCCGGTTCAGTACCCACTGGACCTTCATAATTGGACCCTACCTTCACTACAGGACCTATTCGACCTCCTATCAAAAACATGGTACCCACTGGACCTTCAAAATAGGAACGTACCTACACGATAGGACCTATTCGACCTCCTATCAAAAACTTGGTGCCCACTGGACCTTCATTTAGGACCTAGCCGGGCACTCTCTCTCTACGCCAGCGAGTTCGTCAGGACGATATAAGGGAGTTGTCACACTGGCGATTTGCGGGCGTGTTTCCAGCGAGCAGACCCGTAAATGTACCGTAATACATCCGCGGCAAGTTCGCAGTGAGCACATTCACAAATCGTCGCAAATCGCCAGTGTGATAACGCTCTAATAAACAGAATTGACCTGACTTTTTTCCGATCTGCTTGTCAATTACGCCACTTTTAATGCATCTCCCGTGACAGACCACACTGTCAACTCATAACCCATCGAATCTAGCCATGGTTCACCCAAGTTATGTTATTTATGACAGACTTCTGACCTTGGAGTCTGGCGCCAAATATTTCTAATCTTGAAATCTATAGGAATCGGGTATTTTATTGCCCCACCATACGCGCTAGACAGCCATAATGCTGTAACTTATGAAGGCCCTTTTAAATCTGAACATTATGTATATAATAAGCAAAAAAATATTACTGTTTGTTATCGTGAGCAATTTATTTAGCCACTTCAATAACTTAATTTGTTGAAGATCTTCCTATATTATTGCTATCTATTTATCTCGTCGTCTTTAGAACCAGTTTGGTGAAAGGATTTAAAGTGCGCCCCAAAAGTTCCTTTCGTGCACTTGACACCTTAGCTTGACACATATTTTCGTACTTTTAGGAGTTACGATTTTTTTTCCCTCACGGTGTTTTATACGTGGGCAATGGATGAAAATCTTCCAGTTTCTATTAGTCAGTACTGACGTACCTACGCCACCATACGCCCTCAGTTCTCCGTAACTCGCGAAAGTATTTCAAGTCATAAACTATGCTTTTTCCGTATATGTGTAGTAAGTATATCTGAAGGATACGCTTCAGTGCTTCAGCCACTTCGTCTTTTATGGACATACGACTGGTCCCGTGACTTCGTCTGCGTTGAGTTTTTTTATTCATACAAACTTCATCTTCCCCTGCGTCCTCTAGGAGTTGAATTTCGGGAATTCCTTTCACACCCAGTCAGACAGTCAGTAACGTAAGAGATGGACGTATGGGTCTCCAGTCTCCATCATTCTTCGCGCTAAAATAATAATAATAATAAAAGCTTTTATTTTTCTCTACACAATATGTACATGTTATATTATCTATGTCTAAATTATTCTATGTATTTATCTATTTTTAAACTTATCTATACCTATTTTATGTGTAAGAACCGCGTTCAGCGGTAAAAGCCTCCTCCAATTGCTTCAATTTTTTCCTATCTCGAGCTGCTCTATGCCAAATCTTGCCTGCCAGTTTGGTGATATCGTCACTCCATCTTTTTTGTGGTCTGCCTGGTCTTCGTTTCTTATCTAGTGGGTACCAATTTGTTAGTGTATTAGACCACCTCCCGTCCGCCACTCTTTGTACGTGACCAGCCCATTTCCACTTTAATTTTAATACTCCTGTAACTGCATCCTTAGCTTTCGTCTTATTTCTTATAGTACTGTTTTTAATTTTTTGCCTCAGTTTGTAACCCGTGTAGCTTCGCTCTATACCCCTCTGGCATACTCTTATTTTGTCAAGTGATTTTTCAGTTAAAGCCCAAGTCTGGCATGCGTACGTTAGGCATGGTAGTAAACAGATTTCCATTGCTTTTGTTTTTAGCTTAGTTGGTAGATTGCTCTTAAATATCTCTTTCATCGCCCAGTACTTGTTCCAAGTGCTTTTGATTCTACGTTCGATTTCTTTTTCAGTACATGTATGAAATGTGATCAGGTGTCCTAGGTAGATATAATCTTCAACATACTCTAGATTTGCAGATTCAATTTCCATCGGTATGCTTTGTCTGTTTGTCATGAGCTTTGACTTTTCTAGATTCATTTTCAGTCCGACTTTCTTGCTTTCTTCATTAAGCGACTCTATCATCGTTTGCAGTTCTTTTGGGTTTTCTGAAAGTAATACAATGTCGTCCGCAAACCTTAAGTGTGATAAGTATTTTCCATGTAAGTTTAGGCCTATATTTTCCCAGTCCAGATTTCTAAAAACTTGTTCAAGAACTGCGATGAAAAGCTTAGGAGATAGGGGGTCTCCTTGTTTTACCCCTCTTTCTATTGGGAAGCTGGGTCCTGGTTGTTCGCGCTACTAATTAACAATGGCAATGGCAAGCCGTCCATCTGCAATAGCGCATTGGAAGAGCGCCAGGGGGGCCAGCTTTAGCAAATTTGCAGTCGGGAAGCGCCAGACCACGTAAATTCTCCCCGGGTCCATCGGGAATATGGCGATCGATAAATATGATATTATAAAGGCTTAAGATAAGAGCACTAAGTTATTAATAATGCCTACGATGCGGATGCGGATTGGATCAATGATTCGTAAGTTATGCTCGAACAAGCATACAAACAAGCATTCAATATACCTACCTATACTACAAAGATATTGTGATTGCAAGATAATAATTTCTAATGGGCTTTAAACAATAAAATATGAGGAGGCAGAAGGCCTCTTCGAAATAAACTCCTAAAATTAAATGTTATAATACACTCACTCTCTCTCTCTCTCACACACACACACACACACACACACACGCAAACACACACACATAACCAAACTAACACACAACATATGTATAACGTACCCATAGCACATAACAGTTAACATAGAAGCACAATTATTTTTTTCTTATTTTGCTTTGTATATTTGTAACATGCCTTAAATTTACCACTGATGTGTATGTATCTTAAACACTGGTGTTATGTTAAAATATAAAGTTACAAAAATAAATAAATTGAAATTGTAAATTGAATTCAATGCCAAGTCGCTCAAGCTACTTCGCTTCGCTTACTCTACCAATCATCAAGAAGACTAGACTAGCAGTTAGGTAGTACTTACTCTGGTACTTGTACTTATCTGTACTATACCTACGTATTTTACATATCCTATCCTACACTTGGTCGCGTTACGAACAGGCGTAAAATAAACGTTTTAAATAATACTAGTTTTAAAATGATCGTTGTATGATTTTATAAAATACTCTTGTAGGTTTTTTAATTCTTATTTACGACTGACGAATTTAACAGCAATATTTTTTAACAATTTAGCATCATACTAATATTATAAATGCGAAAGTTTGTGAGGATGTTTGGATGTTTGTGCCTCAATTAGATATTTATTGGAATTCCAATTTCCAATACAACTCGTACATCGTATAGTTCGAAGGAACCAGTAACAAAAGCACGACCAGTAGTAGTAACGGCCAATTGGATACTGATTGAATCTTATGACAATCCTGTATCCAGAAACTGCATTGTCCATCTTTAGTCACCGCGCCCCGCGCAGGTCACCGGCCAGATGCCCGCGTCCTAGTTTCCCGGACTCGCCCAGATACTCGGGTAACCGGATACCCGGATGCAACAAGTATTATTACAACGTACCTATGTTATTGTTAATGGTGCTATATTTGTAAATACATTATTTAATTTCAATTCACAATATTATAAGTGTATTCTACTAATGACATAAATCCGAAAGCGAAAATGCTTGTGGCTCGAACTCGTAACAGCTGACGGATTGAAACTTGTAGGTACTTACATTGTGCTGGAAAAACATACTAATAGATTATTGTTTATCCGTTATAACAAGTGAAGACACGGTCGGATACTAGTTATCATCTATTTTACAAAACATTGTTCTCCCTACTTTTGCCATCCGTCTGTCTGTCCGTCCGTTCGTCCGTCTGTCAGCGGGCTGTATCTCATGAACCGTAATAGGAAGAGATTTGAAATTTTCACGAGTATGTATTTCTATTGCCGCTATAACAACAAATAATAAAAAGGGAGCTAATACAAGAAAAAAAGTTTAATCGATCATTGAAGTTAAGCAACACAGGCGCGGTCAGTAATTGGTAGTGATCAGTGAGTCGAGTGATTTTTGCACATTTTTTTAGTACTTAGTATTTCAGTTTTTTGAATATCTAAAATTTACTGATTTGTACAAAAATAATAATGAACTGAAAAACCAGGGATCTTCATAAAAGAGACGTGTTTCATTTTGCATTGTAATAGGGAACGCGCAGCCACTTATAATAGGTGGCATACACGAGAGATACGTAACCACGTTATGGTATTCGGCATCCCGGTGGACGAACTGGCTGCCCTCAAAGCCAGAAACTTCAGGCTGCATTACAAAATGGCCACGGTCTACATTTCGGTGAGGCAGGCCAAAGCAGCCGACGTTAAGGTACCCATCGTGGAGCCCGCCCCGGGCGCGCCCAGCACCAGCAAGGGCGCGTCAGGGGTGGGAACCGCAATGGGGGCCAGCTCCGAGTTAGGTGAGGGGGAGTCAGCGATGAGCGAGTTGGACGAACTGCTGCTGGACGATGAGGGTGGGGAGATAGCGGGGGGGCTCTCGAGCCTCAACCTACTCTCGCCCTCGCCGTCCCTTGATATAGCGGGGTCTAACTTGTTTGCCGAGGGCTCTCCCTCAGCTCAACAGTAGGATAGGTATACCTACCTTCCTCCATCCCCCCACAACACCCACCCCCTTTTTGCACCGTAACAATGATGGTCAATAAAGTCTCAAGGGTCAACCAACAATCATCCAAAACTCCAACCCCCTCAGGGAATACGGACAAATCTCATAGGTCCTCCACCCCCACTGTTAGTAAGTTAAATATCGTGCAGGCCAATATCCAACACAGCGTCACTGGGTTTGCCACCTTGAGAAGAACCCTTGAGGAGCAACCACACACAATAGCTCTGGTCCAGGAACCCTACATCGTCAGAGGAAGAGTAAGTTTCAACGCCTTGAGGGGCAATGTCTTTACCCCACCCGTGCAGAACAAAACACGAACTCTAGTGTATGTACCTAACACAATCAAAGCATCGCTGGTAACACACTTGTGCACTGACGATCTTACAGTAGTGAACATAGAAATAGGTTTAGGTGATAATCTCAACACTATAATTTTAGCCTCTATGTACATGGACGGGAAGGCAGCCATACCACCGCCCGAACTAGAGAACCTACTCATCCACTGCAGGAAACACAGGTTAGAATGCATAATAGGCTGCGATGCAAATGCACACAGCACGGTATGGGGGTGTCCGGACACGAACGAAAGAGGTAGGGACCTCCTGGACTTCGTACTCAGACATGACCTCACCATACTAAACAAAGGGTCAGAGCCCACGTTTGTTACATCATGGGCTAGGACAATAATTGATATAACCTTAGCAACACACTCTGCCGGTGAGCTCATAGAAAACTGGCATGTAGCCAAAAACGAAGCGTCGTGCTCGGACCATAGGCGAATTAGGTTCAGCCTCGAAACTGGCAGAATAGAGCCTATCAAATATAGGAACCCGAGACGCACAAATAAATCGCTCTACGTGGAAAACATGAACAAGGCCCTCGAGAATCAACCGAGGATTGAAACGGACATGGAATTAACTCCAAACGAAATAGAGCGTACACTGGGGTCGCTAGTAGAATCAATAACTACCAGCTACGAAAGTGCATGCCCTCTAACGACAAAGAGTAACAAAATCGCTCATTGCAAGGACAGATGGTGGAACGAGACCCTAACTAAATTAAGAAAGAAAGTCCGGCACCACTTCAATAGAGCTATGAATACAAACGACGCAAAAGACTGGGAAGACTACAAAGTGGTAAGACAAAGTCTGAAGCGTGAAATAAAGAAAAGTCGCAACGACTCTTGGAAAAGATACAGCAGTGGAATCGCTTCACAAAGCGAAACAGCCCGACTAAGCAAAATACTAGCAAATGATAAAACAATCAAACTAGGATCTCTCAAAAAACCGGATGGGACATACACGGTTACTGAAAAGGAACAATTTGAACTACTCCTGGAAACACACTTCCCAGACTGTACCTCCGATCTAGGATCAGCTGTGGACGAAAATCACAACGAGCACATCCCAAGGAGTGAGGACTGGGAACTAGCTAGCACAATTGTAAAAGAAGAAGTACTCGAGTGGGCTATAAGAACTTTTGAACCGTACAAAGCTGCGGGCTCAGACAGAATCTTCCCCGCTCTTCTTCAATGGAGTCTACACGGAATCAAAACAACGCTTACTGCGCTCTTTAGAAGCTGCATAGCCTGGAAATACGTACCGAGGGCATGGAGGGAAGTCAAAGTGGTCTTCCTTCCGAAGCCAGGCAAGACCGACTACACGCAACCAAAATCTTTCAGACCAATAAGCCTCAGCTCATTCCTACTGAAAACACTAGAAAGACTCTGCGACCGTCACATACGCAGTGGACCACTGATTGGGAACCCTGTCAACAAAAATCAACATGCTTACCAATCAGGAAAATCAACAGAGACAGCACTACATCACGTAGTACATAAGATCGAAAGCGCACTAGACTGTAAACAGTCCTGCTTGGTAGCTTTCATTGACATCGAAGGAGCTTTTGATAAAACCACCTTTGCCAGCATTGAAAGCGGCCTGAGAAAACAAGGGGTAGAAGAACATCTAAATAAATGGATAAACTCCATGCTAGCAAACAGGATAGCCCGGATAGACAACTCGAAGTCCACCGGAAGTCTAGTCACGAAAGGATGTCCACAAGGGGGGGTTCTGTCACCCCTACTATGGGTCCTAGTGGCAAACGACCTGCTGAACCTACTAAACAAAGATGGTTTTCACACAGTCGGCTACGCGGACGATCTAGCGATCATGATATCGGGCCTCTTCGAGGCAACGCTGTGCGAAAAGATGCAGAAAGCGCTTCGCACTGTAGAAGCATGGTGCAAAGATCACAGTTTGTCAGTAAATCCAGCGAAAACGGAGCTAGTTCTCTTCACACGAAAGCTGAAGCTGCCACAATTAAATCTACCAATATTCTTTGGAACAAAACTGGAACTAAGCAAAGAGGTAAAATACCTCGGAGTCTGGCTGGACAGTAAACTCCTCTGGGGCAAACAACTAGAACATACGACCACAAAAGCCACAAATGTGCTATGGCAGTGCAGGCGGGCGGTAGGCAGAGACTGGGGGTTAAACCCTAAACTCTGCCTTTGGATGTACACCGTCATGGTACGCCCTGTGTTGACATATGGGGCAGTGGTCTGGTGGACGAGAACAAATCTCATCACAACCATAAACAAGTTACAACAAGTACAAAGACTGGCAAGCTCCCTCATCAGCGGTTGCAAAAAGTCAACACCATCAGCAGCACTGGATATACTCCTAGGCCTAATGCCCCTCCACCTCCATATACAACAGGAGGCGATGGCAGCTGCACTACGCATAAAGTCTACTGGCCAATGGAAGGGAGAAGCCAAGCAGACAAATCACTGCAGAATACTGAGTAAAGCCCTTCAGGCTATTCCTGAAGCGCTGAACGGGTCAGACAGAATAGCGACAACATATCTGACTAACAAAAGATATGAGATAGCTAAACCACAGGGACAGGAGGGACAAGAGGACCCCAAAACAAACATCAAAGCCTTGCACATTTACACAGATGGAGCAAGACACGGAAACAAAGCAGGGTGCGGCTTATACTGCCCGGAAGCCGGACTAGAGAAGGCCCAACCACTAAACAACACAACGACTGCTTTACAAGCAGAGACCATGGGGCTTCTGCTAGCAGCAAAGGAAATACGTAGGGCAATAGACTCACCTACAAATCAGGTCATAAATCCTTGCACGAAGCTTATCTTCATCACGGATAGCGCAGCGCTCATGAATGCGCTGGACAGATCTGACACAAGGTCGGCCTGTCTAGCACAATGTCACGAGGAGCTACAAAAACTAGGTAGGACACACAAAGTAATAATCAGATGGACCAAAAGCCATGGCTCCTGCAAAGGAAACCAAAGAGCAGACTACCTAGCAAGGGAGGGTTCAAAGAAAATTCCGACGGCGGAGGACAGCAAAATATGCAAACCCACGTCAACAGAGATCAAAAACAGGCTGAAAATCCAGTGTGAAAAAGAACATCAAAAACAATGGGAGCAAAGGCAGGACTGCCATCACACTAGAAGACTGATCCCTGAATGCAACAAACGCCTCACATCAACACTATTGAAATTGAGACGCGAGGACCTTCGTACAATGGTGGGCATTATCACAGGACACTGTGAGCTTAACCACCATCTACTGAAAATAGGAGTAACGGACAGTAGTCTCTGTCGCGGATGCTTCCAGGAGGAAGAGACTGTGGAACATGTGACGCTACATTGTTCTGCAACAAATGAAATAAGACATAAATCGGGACTGCAGACGGTCATCGAGAATTGCACGGCATCACCATCGACCTCATCAACACCACCTACAGCCTCAACATCATCGAGGGTACTGGAACGCTGCTGCCAACATCCCAAGGTCCTCCTCCGATACTTCAAGGAGTTGGGCTGGCTGGGGGAGGGTTAGCAGGGGGGATAATGCACAATACACCCCACCGCGGGACGTCAGTGCAGATCTTTGTTCCCCTAACCTTAATTAGAATTAGAATTAGAATTAGGTGGCATACACTAAACATTAATGTACATGTACGATGGTACGGGACCCTTCGTGTACTAATTGGACTCGCACTTGACCGGTTTTATTTTATTTCTCTTTTCTTTGATATGATTTGATTGCATTTTCGTTTAAAATTGGTGTATTACTTATGTTTAAACCAAACTTTCAAGACAAAGGCAAATTATATTATCTCTTTCTCTTTGAGAGATCGGGACGAAAGAAACCTACAGATATTTTCAGAGCGTGGGCCGAAAGGGGATTTGAAGATGACGTCAGAAATAAGTTGCTAAAGACAGTCGTCAACCGTTAGCTTTTATAAATATTAAAACAAGATAGATTTTCATCAAATTCGTAAAAAACTAGCTTTCGAACACAGTTTCGCTCGCATCGTACTATTCCAGGATACGGACTATGTGTATTCCAAGTTTAATTCTAATCAGTTCAGTCGTTACGAAATTAAAGAAGACATGGATATCTTGGACGAATAAACACACCCAAGGTATGAGATGACGAGTGATAGAAAATGGAAGAGGCAAACATGTTGTGCCGACCACACCCCTAATGCCTAGTGGGATGAGGAAGGAAAATAATGATGTTCAATCGATACGCCCCGTGATTGAGGCACGAATATCCTCACATCGTTACATCCTCACAAAACTTTCGCATGTCTTGAACGAGCGAGCGAAGATTCTCGCGAGAATCGAATTGTATCGAGTTGGGTGTCATAATGAAAGGACTTTATTTGTACATTTCAATGAATTAAAGGAAAAGTAATTATTAGAGGAAATGTACCCTCCAAGTTTTATGGTTCTAGGAATTATTGTTTAGTTGGGCTGTGCGTTGATTCAGTCAATCAGTAACGTAGTTATACATTTTGATAGTAGGATGGTTTGACTTTATACCTAGTGCTTTTAGGTAGTAGACAGGTGCCTACTAATACTTATATAGTGACTTTATTGTCTTTCGTGATTCCATGCCGTGCGGGCACCAACCTTCGCGGAAAAATATAACCAACCCACGTCGTAAATGGTTACCGTGAATACGTACCTACTGGTTTTGATTCATTATGGGTAAAGAATATATTTGTACTTATAATACCATGTACTTAATAAGAGTAATGACTAGAGGTCTCCGCTGACTAGGTACCCTGTTACATAACCGAGCGCCTTATTCACGATGATCAAACAAAACGTAACGCGGACACGTTTGTGGAATCACCGTGATATCGTATTCTATATGACAATTTTGTATTGGAAAACGCGACGAGGCGCGTTACAGACAAGTTTCGTTTGTCGCTGTCACCGTCCCAGCAAAATTCACAAGCAAAATAGGCCGGGACGGTCCGGTTTTATCATCCAACCAAAAACTCTTCATGTGAACCCTTCGTGTTCGACTCGCACTTGACCGCCCTACATTTTTTGACAGAAAAATAAGCCGCGTGTTTCCTCTGATTCGATTAATTTCAATAAAGTTCAATCATCCTTTATCGATACCCATTTATCAGACTAGAAGGGAATTCGACAAACCATTATGCAAATAAAGACTCTTACTTCCGCGACAAACAATTCATTCCTTCAATAAAACGAGGTGGCTCAAAACAATTTGGAAATCAAATTTGAATTCGAATTTTTGTATTGGAAATGTTATAGTGTTAGATATTGAGAGCTTGTTGGCACAGCTGTGTTCGTGCTTCCTTTTGTTATCATAAATCCGAAAGTTTATATGTTTACCTATGGAATTACTGTTAATAGTAAGATTTCCCAAAACACAACAATAGCGCGTACCTACTTATCGACTAGTTGTGAAATGTTAGCGGAATTTTATTTACATTACTACTCGTTCTTTCGAACAAGTATGTGTATGTTCGTATAGTGGCCAACTCTAGTGACGGAGTTTTTAGGCCGCCTAAAGGCCTCCGTCATGGCTTAACGACTTAAAAGCCGGGACCGACTGTTTAACGTGCCCTCCGAAGCACGGAAGCGCTCAGATCGTAATGCCACTAGCGGTCACCCATCCCAATTTGTGACCGTGCATATCGTTGCTTAACTTTAACGATTAGTCAAGAACGCCTAAGCAAGCTACGTCACGAGCGCTTCAGCACAGCGCACAGCGCTTTGAACAAGTGTAGTGAGAGAATTCAAAGTCTGCCTCAAAGGCTCCTTTCATGCACTTGACAAAAACTTTTAGAACTTTTTCGGTTTATGAGTGATTTTTCGAACAGAAAAATCTTCTGGTACACGTTTGGATTTGAACCCACGACCTTAAGTCGGAGTTTGACGTTTCAATAATATTGCTAGGATCTCCGCCCACTACACTGTTCCGTAACGTAACCGCAATGGGACCAGTACGGCGCCGGCGGCACGTCGTACTTTCACTAAAAGGACCATTTGCTTTACTCTTTGTGACGGTCCGGATATGAAATAGAATTGCTTAATATAAACTAACAACCGTTAATACAACCCAAAATAAAAAATAACAAACTAAGCTTTTGTAAAAGTTAATAAACTTCGTTAAAAACAACATATCATTTTTTGCAACAGCATGTTCCACTTCGTAAATGTTAACCAAACTCTCATTTGGTTACAAAAAACAAACTTTTTTTTCGACAGAAAAAAAATCGAGAAAAATTTCAGCAGTCCACTTTTAACCGATATTTTTTTTAACCAATTTGGACACCTTTAGTACGGAACGGGATTGTGGAGACCCTTAGTTGTAATATGTCAAGGATAGTTAATTTGACGTTTGAGGAGCCTAGACGTGTAATTTGGTGATGTTTATCCGGCTATACAGGGCTATACTCGTCGCGTGATGCGTGCTAGCTTGCAATTTCAACTTTTCCACTCTTCCAAGTTTAATGTAGCCTAACTAAAGTTCGTAGGCGTGATGTTTTTGTTTGTCCAAAATTGTGAGTGATTTTGGAAGTTTCTTGTTTAGTTCGTGTATTAAAGTCAAGTTGCCACTAACTTTGCGGACTTTTAAATTAGGTTTGCCTCAGATTTGATGAGAAAGTTTGTCTTTGTTCCACCTAAAGTTGGACACTTTTCAGATTACCTTTGAAACAAGTTTTAATAATTCAGGTTACGTATTTATAATCTGTTGAGATCCTTCTGTCAGCTTCTAAGAGTTCTTATAATTAATTCATTAAAGTATTATTGCTTACGTAGTCATAGTCATTATCTAGAGGTCATGGCCAAAGTGATTTGCAGAGCATCTATCTACCTATCTTAGGTTGAGAGGATGTATTTTGCCTCAATAACGGCTGAACGGATTCGAAACATATAATACTAGCAGCCCGCCCCGGCTTCGCACGGGTATTTAACAAATTAGGATTTTAAGGTAATTTTTTTACACCTCGGGTTACATTATTGGGAGTTTTAGTAAGGATCCCTAATTTTTTGGACAATATATTAAAGCCTATGTTATTACGTAATAATTTAGCTATCTACTGGTGAAAGAATTTTATAAATCGGTTCAGTAGTTTCGGAGCCTATTCGTTGTTGTTGTTGTTGTTGCTAGCCCGTATCATCCCACTGCTGGGCAAAGGCCTCCCCTCGAGTTTTCCAGGTTTTTCGGTCTAAGGCTATTGTCTGCCACTGATAGTCGCTGAAGGTGTCAAGCTCATCGCGCCATCGCTTGCGTGGTCTACCGCGACGCCGTCTCCCTGTCTCAGGGCTCCACTCAGTGGTAGTTTTGGCCCACAGTTCGTCCGGCATGCGGCAGATATGCCTATTCGTTACAAACAAAAAAATCTTTCCTCTTTATAATATTAGTGTAGAAGTGTAGATAGATAAATCATACTAGTACGAGTGCTGGAATAACATATAGGCTACTTTTCATTTCTCTGCTGGACTGGAAAGAAAGAAAAAGCATAGAATGCGTCCAGCTGCTTCTCTCCCCGAGCATGTCGTAAAAATCGACTAAGGGACAGTATCCTCTCCAACATGATGGACTACCTATATGGGCGATGGGTTGATCGCCTGTCACTATAGTTCACCATATCCATCTTAGTGGCTGCAAGTTTTCTGATGTTTACTTGTGACTCTGCCCACCCCATTACGGATACGGGCGTGATAATATGTATGTAATTTTTACTCGTCCATAAAGAGTAAAAAGTAGGAAGCTGATATCAAAATTAATTCAAGCCGAGCTAGCCGAGGGGTGAGACCGCTACTCCTAGCTGTCTCACCCCAATAACTTTGGGTTCGACAATCAATTTCGAAGCAACGACACATGGGTTACGATATGGGTAGGAAGCGTTTCATTTTTATGATTGACTGTTTTTTTCCTGCTTTGATAAAACTCTTTCTTCTTATCTTTTTTTAGAAATGACTAATTCTCTTTATCCCATTACCGCATGTTTTGGTCTCTAACTCTCACATTATTCTGCTGTAGTAATTTTTGGCTCAAGTTACCCTCTCCATTACGCAGGCCCTCTGCCAAATCCTTATTTTTTTACAAGTAAAACATTTAAGCGGCAATTTTACTTTATCGAACGAAAGTATATTAAGACGGTAATTCTGGGCACCATTTGCGGCGAGGTCAAGGTCAGCCAGTTCCTAGGCAACTCAACCGACAACAAAGCAGCTTGAATTATGACTTAATGCTTTCAGGACACGGTTTTTGCGTTGAATATTATTAACTTAATAATACACCTCGACATTGTCATTCGGGTTTAATGAGCCGTGAACTGCGTGCCCCACGTTGAGCGCCATTATTGTTTAAAACTGTTAATTTGGAAGGGCTTCGTTGATAAAGTATTTTGTCCAGGGTATCAGGTACCTACCTACATAATTGATATAATAAAACCGACCTTTTAATATTTTTAAAGGGCCCCACGTTGGGCGCCATTACTTTTAACTTTCTAAACTCATTAATACCGTACGCAAGCGATATTATTATTGTATGCTCGTTCTAGTTTAGGCAATATCACGGAGTAAAAGCGTATGTTATTATTTCGGACGCCATTGGGTGACAAACATAGGTCAAGTCAAAGCAATGTGATTTGCTAGCAATTTACTGGTAGCCTGCTTGAGTTGACATTGGCACATGTATGCGTGTAATTACGTGCTCCATCAGACCATAAGGGCGGTTTGATTGCAGCTACAGCTTGGATTACCCAATTAACACGTTTAACGTCCCAATCGACCGCAGCGGTGGACAGACTCAACAGATGCCGCTCATCCGGAAGACATTAATAAAACTTATCCTTCTATAATATCTGCATTAAATTGGGTTTAGGATATACTAAAATAATGTTCAATATCATTTGTCACTAATGTTAACTCGCAAAAACTGCATTAGGACTAAATTAAAAAAAATTTAGTAAAGAAAATTCTAAAAATATTGTTCCCAAACGAACATTAGTTAGTGTAAGTCTTTGATATGAGGGTAAGATATCCAGAATGACATGACAGGACACCATAAAGCAAAATAATGTATATAAGTATTCTATTAGCCATCTGGTCCCCATAATACAAGCTTTGCTTAGTTTGGGGCTAGATGGCGCTGTGTGATATGTCCTCAAATATTTATTTATGATTTCATCATTATCATCATCTTCCTGCCCATATCCCACTCCATGTGGGGTCGGCACAGAGTTTTGGCTAAGGTGTTTTATGACCGGCCGCCTGACGTCAACCCTCATTAGGAATACATGCTTATTGTATCTCATCATGTTTGAGGATACTATCCCTTAGTCGACTTATTTATCCGCAGGTATATCAACGCTGCCCAGCTGCGGCACGCCCGACACCATCGACAAGCTGCCGGAGCTGCCGGTGGCGGAGGAGAAGAGGCTGCGTCGCGCCGCGCACGTGCTGCAACAGAGACTGGTGCTCCGCCAGTGGCTCTCCACGCACAAGCTGCAACATGCATACTCCAAGTAACTACTCCTTTCTAACACCACTCCTGAATTGAGGCTGGTTTTATTGTTACGCGTTTCGGCAGCGCCGTTGGAGCGCGCGCGTTTTGAGATGTATGGGGATAGTAGTTGCGTTTCAAAGTCGCGCGCTTGTGCAACGCCGTTCAGTAAAGGCGCACTGTTCGCCGGCGCTGCCGAAGCGCCGGCGAACAGTTTCACAGCGTTTCACAGTGCACCGCTGTTCAAGCGTCCAGCGGCGTGACTATAAAACCAGCCTTAAAGCACTGGTGGTCTAGTTGGTAGTGACCGGCCGTGTACCAATGGATTTTTCTGTGCGAAAAATTCATGTGCGCTATTCCAGTACTCTCAAACATCGTGAGGAAACCCGCGGCTTAGTCAGCTCCGCACGTATTGACCATGTCTTTCCTGTGAACAAGGCTGAGAGGATTGTATAGGTGATGGGCAATCCTACTCCATCTTAATTCGTCCCGGGC
This sequence comes from Scotopteryx bipunctaria, assembly GCA_949320045.1. Taxonomy (NCBI): domain Eukaryota; kingdom Metazoa; phylum Arthropoda; class Insecta; order Lepidoptera; family Geometridae; genus Scotopteryx; species Scotopteryx bipunctaria. Next base: position 593,421 of record OX439450.1, on the reverse strand, counting down.
ACTACAGCGTCCCGTTTGTGAAGGTAAAAAAAGTTGCCTCCTGACGCTGTAAAAATTATCTACTAGATGGTGAAAGGCCTTAGTTTTTTTTAGTTCTGAATTGAATTGAGTACCAAAATGATCCTTTACAGATTCTATTGAACAATTAAAGTTTTATTTTGATACAAATTATTATTATTATTATTTATTTATTTAAGAATGGCATGATGATATGTGGATGGAGGTAGGCCAAAGAAAGGATGGATAGATTTTACACAGTCGTGTGAAAGGTAGCATGAGTAAGAAAGAAGTATGCTGAGATGACTTCTGACAGAAGGAAATGAAAGAAAATGCCGTTTGAATACATGTTTTGCCGACCCCACATAAGGTGGGAAAAAGGCAAGGAAATGATGATGATGAAACTTGCATTTGCTTGGCTGTGGTCTGCGGCAAATTCCCACTTTATCGAAAATCCGTATAATTAAAAATGTTCCTCTACCTACAGTAGTATTTGTGGCTCTCGAGTCTAGACGAGCTTCAGGTAATAAAATAAATTCACTTGCAATATTAAAAAGGTCCTTCTTGAAATTGAACTCCACCATCGCAGGAACTGAGAGCGCAATAAGAATTCCCGGACCGAATCACCTCATAAATTTTACATATCCGTTCGATCGCGAGCGCTCAACTTACATTTTTATGAAAGCTGCAAATTCCATGTGCGGGGAATCCTAAATATTCCCTCAGGAGATTCCTAGACAGAATGCAATTCCTAGAAGTTTTCTACTAATATATGTGCAAATTCCGCATAAAAGTTTCCTATTCTTGAACGTTGATGCGTTATTTACATTCATTTTATCAGCAGACATTTTCTGCAAATAAAATATTTTTATGTCCTGATTTGAAAGTAAATAGCTCGACTTCGCTCGAGAGGCTGTGGGGTATTTCTTTGAATACGGCATCGAAACACTCGAGCGGGACTGTTGAACCTCCATCAAGTGTTCAATCGAGTGTTTCTTCTAATCAAAGCGAAGGGAAATGGAAGTAATACGATCCAGATCGGTGTCAGCGAGAATACTTTCCTACGGATTTTCCTACAGCTGAAAACAGACGCTTTTAACTTTGGAGGTATTTAAACTTCAGTGTCTGTAAGTATCCCAAGTAAAATATCTTAAAAGGTATTTTACTTGAGTTAAGTTAGAGCTTTTCCCTGCACAAACTTGCAACGTACGTAAGCTCAGCTGTCCAGGAGCGTTATCATACCTTATGTTGGTATAAGTTCTTCGGAACCTGTTAATTTTATTACCCGAATAATATGCAAATCATAGTAGCTTAGAAACTTTCGTAAAAGAGACATTGACGTTCTTTATCTCTGTACTCCTGATACCATTACCATTCTTCAGACGAAAAGTTGCATGTTACCCAAATCGCACTTTTATGGAAGCTCAGATGATTATGGCAATAAAAAACCTTAAAAAAAGGATAGAAAAAAGCAATCCCAGCTCGATGCTGTTACGACCTGCCGCGTTTCCATATTCATGGCCTACCTTGCGCCTCCAACAACGACTAGTGAAATTTTGATCTCTCGAATCCAGCCTCTTATTCCCGGCAATGCGATTCTTTTAGTGCTATATTGACTTTTTTCTCTCTCTTTTGCATGGCTTTTGAACGAAAAGTATAGTCACATAACATTGTGTCTAGTAAAGTCACATGTTGGTCACGAGTTTTGTAGAACTTTTTCATATTTGAACATGATGGACCATCTATATGGGCGATGAGCTGATCACCTGTCACCATGGTTCACCTTGGATCTCTTGGATCAGAAATGTCTGCAAGTTTTCCTATGGTTACTTGTGGCTCTGCTCACCCCGTTAGGGATACGGGCGTGATAATATGTAATGTAAATGTTTTCATTTTGGAACGAATTAGATTTAGACATTTTGCACCATATGTGACTCCGTCAACCGTTTTACGCTTTTGATCCAGAACACTAACAGTCAGTAATAATACTGCGTCAAATTGATTTTTAAACCAGTTATTAAAACGTCATTAATCTTCCACTGGCTTTATTTGACTATCAAACTTCGCAGCTCGCTTTTTCATGTGCTTTCATCAATAAACTAGGTATGGCGACCGACCTAGGTATTGTTCGGAACTAGGTCAACAACACACTCTGCTGCCTATAGTTTGATAAACGTACAGGAAAAACTGAATTTTATGAAAAAGTTTTGCTGCAAGAAGTAATACGATCTCGAAAAAACAGCGCCAACGTGCTAACAATATATTGTTTGCATCACTTATTAGAATCAAACTGTTTTATAAATTTGATTACATGTAGTTTCTAAAGACCAATATTGTCCGACTGAACCCTTTTTTACCACCCAACAGTCTCATACATAGTTCTAACCCCACACTAGGATTCCCTGTGTCAGAAACTCCCGAACGAAATTTCATCGAAGTTCTTATTTGAATTATAAACAAACAACAATAACAGAACTTGTGAATAAATAGTACTGAATACTGATACTTCTAAAAGTAGGTAATTAACTAAAATGTATGCTTTTACCAATTTGGCTAAAAGCTGCGAGGCGAGAGCAATTGGATTAATTAATAAAGTGCACTCTGTCAGTTTACCAGAGGCTAGTTAATATTTGAGAGATATTCTCATGGTCAGATATTCCATAACCAGTTACAGTTCCACTTTACCATTGTCTCTAAAACTTTCATAGTGAGACAATGGTGCAAGTAAGACAGTGTTAGGTATGTATTTTGTACCACCGTGAGCTCTTACGTAGATAATGTAAACAGTAAGGAAGGCACTATCTACCAAAATACAAGATCTGAAACTTAGTTTAGGGCTAAAAATAAATGTATTGAAACTTAAAAACAAAAATTTAACCACCGTAAACTATCTATCTAAACAGCCGGAGACACATACTGCTGGGTAAAGGCCTCTACCATGCCACTCTTGGCGGCCTTGTGTCAGAGATCCACTGCTCCCCTCTGTCCTCACAATGTCGTCTGACCATCGGGCAGGAGGTCTGCCTCGAGGCCGTCGCAAATCTCTTGGCCACCATTGGGTGACTGCTTTGGTCCATCGGTTTTTCCCGTACCGTTAACTATACCATCTGTAAAAGTATATAACACAGCCGGTGGCTTCTGTGAACACACTTAGAGTCAGCAGTTTTAGAAATTCAGATTCATCTAGTCACACAGTTGTCCTATAAACTTCTGAGATTGTGAATGGAGCTCGTTTGTATGCTAGTACCATCGAGCATTTAACTGAATAGAGCAGTAATGTTATTCGTTTTGTTCGAAAACGAATTCCACCAAAACAGTGGGCCCGCCCCTGCGCTCTGATTGGCCGACTCAATGTCAAGTATTGAACTAGAGCTGTGCAATAAAATATTCATATCGATATCGATAGCAATGTTTGTTAAGTGGAATACAAATAAAGTTTAATATGTATTATGTTTACGTGTATGTTTGCGCGCGTGTGTACGAAATAATAACTATAAACTTTATAAAATGGAACTTCCATACTTAAAAAAAATATAGTAAAATAGCTTTCTATTGGTGAAAGAATTTTTGAAATCGGTCCAGTAGTTTCGGAGCCAAACACCAAAAACTATTTTTGGTGTTCTACCTTGGGTTACAATATTGCAATTTTCTTACGGATCCCTAATTTTTTGAAAATATTTATTATAGTCTATACTAGACCTTGATAAAGGGGCTTTCTATTGTTGAAAGAATTTTTGAAATCGGTCCAGTAACTTCGCGCCACACGCCAAAAACTGTTTTGGATTTTCTACCTTGGGTTACAATATTGCAATTTTCTTACGGATCCCGGATTTCGTTACAAACAAAAAAAACAAAAATCTTAATTCCTATTTATAATATTAGTATAGATATAAACTAGAGGACGCCCCGTTCTTCAAATGTACTTATTCAATTTATTATATCTAGGTACTTATTTGTTTGTCATAAATAATCTTTTCTGATAAATATCGATACTAATTTTGATTATGACAGTGCAGCATCACTAGTAACACGTGTAATGAATAAAAAGGATGGCATAATATAGGTTACGCCTAGGTAAGAGCAAGACGCATAGACAAGCGTCCATTGTTTCGTTTTATTTGACCAGTTTAACTTGAGCCGTGATAAATGGTTGTAAATTGAAATAAAATTATAGTTTATTGATGCTTACCGATGAAACGTGATTCCGTCTGTTTTAAAATTCGATGTCCTGCTGTTTTTTCCACACCACCGAAAAGAACAATACGGCATTATGGGTTATAAAACCAAACTTTGAATATTTTCGAGTATCGGGAGACGGACACACACACAGATCACTTGTTGGTTTGGTACTGATTCAGTGCGAGCGTGAATTGTTATTATACAGGTGCATATCATCATATCAGTTAAGGAATTGGATGGCTCATTTTACTACTCTATTAGATAAATGCTCGATGGCTAGTACGAATGTTGGGCTTTACTTATATAATTTAAATAGGATTCTTAACTTTGTAAAACTCGAGCAGTTTCACAAAGTTAGGAATACCATTTACCAAATGACTACTACTAGTGTCACTAGTAACTTCGAACCGGTGTGGTGAAAGTATTTAAAGTGCGAATCAAGGGCTCCTGCATTTAAAAGGTTCTTTCTTACGAGTAACTTTCCCCTCCAATATTAACGTGAAAAATCTTCAATCTGATATTGCGAAATGCCCCGTAAACGGCTTCATCGCGGCAATATTTGGCAAAAGGTTCAGATTTATCACCGCAGTGTTCTTACAGCCCCCATTTATCTCGGGCGCGGGCCCACACGGTCATGCGTACGACTCCTTGATGTACGCTATCTCTTGCTCCATTGAATTCGGCAGTTGTGGGAATTTTGTAGGCTTTGGCTACGTTTGCCTGCCACTTCTTCGGTTTTTGGTATTTCTGGAAACCAATAATTTCATTTAGAAAAATACTGACTGCTTTTAACCAAGAAAAAGCTCTCGATTAAAAGCGATTTTTTTATTAAAAGCTTTTTACCATCAGATAATAAAAGATGACATGAGTAAGAAAGGTGTGAACATTGAGATGACGGCTTTTACAAGAGAGGGAAGAAAAACTCATGTTGTGCAAGTAATATTCCTGTTCAGGAACTGAAACTTGTGTGATATTTACTCAAAGTTTGCAATATTTGAACAATGTTCGCAATGCGCCTACCCAACTATATTTGGTAGCAGACGCGGGCACGCGGCTCGGAGTCAAACAGAAAATCCCAAAGCAAATATTTGTCGAGTCTATAAAAAGGTTTATTGTTTAGGTAAGCGGATTGAAATACTGTAAATTCCAGACTGGAAATTGAGCTAAGAAATTTTTTACATGCCTTTACTTATTCTGTTGCGTGCTTAGCGAGCAGGGAGTAAATGGAGTGATTATTCAAATGCTTTATAACAACTAGACATTTTACTTGGACGACCTTAGGAGGTCTATTGGCAAGGCGGAAGGACGGTAGGTGGACAAAGGCAGCGACTTAGTGGTGGCCACGCGAGGGTCATAGATCACCTGGCAGACCACCAGCTAGATGGTCTGATGAGGTCTGATGACATTATGAAGAAGGCGGTTATCCACTGGATTCGGTTGGCGCAGGATCAGAAAGAGTGCCTATGTTGTAATGTTGACTGTGTGATTGTGGATGCGTCAAGGATAGGGCGCGATGGCGCTCATTAGAGAAGGCCTATGTCCAGCACTGGACTGCTATAGACTGATGATGGACAATTGATCGTTGATTTCGATATCAACGTCTTTTTTTCTGAGAAAAAAATATACGCTATGGCAATTTATTTATTACATTATTCGAAAAAGGATCGTTAACAGCATTATGTATGTATCTTAACTTAAAACTAAAACAACAGTCGTCTGCTAGTAGAATGTTGGAATGGGTTGTATTTTGATTTTTGTTGATAGTTGATATTTTGCTAGATAGGTATTCTGATACCCGTTGGAAATATTGTCTACTTTCAAAGTCGCTAGTTCAGAGGTGTTGTGTAATTTGTTTTGGCACGACCACACACCTTGACCTTGTGTCAGTGCCAATAACTTACCAAAACATCCCCATTGTCCCTAAGTGCCGTTGGAATTGGATATTAAAGCGAACTAGTCCTGTCTTCGTATTGTTGTCTTCAAGTTTCCCAAACTTTGTTGTTGTTGAATAGAACGAGTTGGCTTCAAATTGTAATTTCTTTCAAAGGCTCAACTTCAACTTAAAAGCATAAATTACTCGACTTTGTTGCTTGTATTTTACAATCTAGATTTGTATCGGGTTAAACAATCTTGGATTCTTTTAGAATTTCTTTTACAGTTGGAAATTTTATGCCGTACTATTGAAAACTCAAATCGCATTGTTTTCTGTACCTACCTACAATAATAAAGAACAATAAATGACACCCAACAGTCACATGCATCCATAGTCCCGAACCCACTAGGATTCCGTGTCGTGGGTATCAGAAACTATGAGTACCATGGTACCATAAACATTTCTTCCGCAGCGGGAATTGAAACCGCGCCTCTTGCGTCTCTGCCGAGCAATCGCCCGCCACGCCACCGATCCTAAGGTGGTGGGTTCAAATACGGTCGTGTACCAATGGATTTTTCCATCCAGTACCCTCGAACGGTGAAGGAAAACATCGTGAGGAAACCCGCGGCTTAGTCAGCTCCGCACGTACTTGACCATTTCTTTCCTGTAGACAAGGTCGACTAATGTGAGAGGATGGAATAGGTGCTGGGCAAACCTTAATCTTAATTCGTCTCGGGCACTACAGCGTCCCGTTTGTGAAGGTAAAAGTGGCCTCCTGACGCTGTATAAATCATCTACTATAGACGGTAAAAGGCTTTACTACTAGCGCTTCTACTCATACCTCATAAAATTTGATTCCACCATTGTGTAGTTATCCTGATAGCGTTTATAGACATCATCAATTGCTCTATTTATCTGAGCCGTTAAAATAACACTTTAGCTCACTGTACTGCCGTTTGAATAGCCTATTTGAATTAGGCTGTTAATCCATCTAGCGGTTTGAGGCCAGCCGACGACCTGGAATGGCAAATACGACCTTGTCAGTCTGTAGACCTTTATAGAGAACTTCAAATACTTTAGCTATGAATGTGGATAATTAACTAAGTTGCCTACACATTCGGCCTTGCAAATTACTTTGTGATAGAAAACTTCTATTAAGGAATGCGTAAGCGAGCGCAAACCCCAAGTGATATAATCCAATAACAGAAAGTAGGTACTTCTACTAAAGTAAGTAAGTTCGTATGAGCTAGTGGCCAACTCTTGTGACAGAGTTTTTAGGCCGCCTAAAGGCCTCCGTCATGGCTTAACTACATAAAAGTCGGGACCGACAATTTCACGTGCCCTCCGAAGCACGGAAGCGCTCAGCTCGTAATGCCACTTGCGATCACCCTACCCAATTGTGACCGCGCACAACGTTGCTTAACTTTGACGTTTAATCGAGAACGTCTAAGTAAGCTACGCCACGAGTACTTCTAATTGTATTGTCTGATAAGATATCCTGTGTAATGAGTCCACTCGGGTCTCAGAAGACTGCATAATTCAGTTGGCCAAAGTTTGGGCCTAGTTTGTGAAGTAGGCCACGCCGGGATTACATCGTGTGTTCGGTCGTGGTGTGTTCAGGACTGCGCTGGCTCGTAACTACTGTTACATAGTTCTTGGAACTGAAATTACAGCTTGAAAGCTAGAGCTTGAAGTTACCTAATTAATCAACCTCGAAAGCTTAGAAGAGACCAGTAAATTGCTGAATTTTCACTAGCCTCTTAGTTGCTATGGTAAACGATCTCATGGTCCTTCTGGTATGTTCTGGAAGCAGCTAGTATTTTAACTTATCAAAAAGGCTAGCTTACCTATTTACATTTATTATTATTTCTATTTTTTTTTTCAAATTATTACAAACTAACTGCCAAACATTCTAGGATGGAGAAATTCAGCCGTGACAACGACTGCCTGTTTTCTGTTTGAGGGTTCAAGTCTAGGTAGAGTTTTTAAGAGTCATTTAAAATTATTAAAACACAATAACAACTTTCTTGTATTTGTTGATATTATCTAATAAATTTATATTTCTGGTGAGGTCTTGATCAACGACCTAGATTCTAAAAAGAAATAGTTCAGAATGTGGGTAGTCGGAAGTCTAGAAACGGCGCGCGTGAATTATTCCCGCGTCGTTCATTATTCAGCGGGCGCTTTGGCAATCTGGGTAAATGGAAGTTTCGTGGCTGGCTAATTTGCGAAATAGCTTCACTAAATATCGATAATTACAGGCACTAGGCATAGCCGGCCACCCACTGACGTTCATTCCTGCCGAGAACGCCAGTGGAATTCAGTCGCGAGGAACAATTACTGCCTTCCATCTCGTCTTCATTTTGTTTTATCCCTTCGCGTTTCTGTACAGCAGATCGGACAAAAGGATAAGTCAAAGGAGAAGAAAGTTGGTGGATCACCGCTTACATTCTTTCAGCTCTTGTTTAAATACCAAAACAATGCAGGCAATGCGATAGTTCATCGTAGTTCATGCCTGTTCTATTATTTTCTCCCACAAACAGGTTCTGATCTACTTGAAACTTATCCTATTATAAATACGTTTGTGAGGATGTTAGTATGTTTGTATCTCAATTACGGCGTAATAGCTGAACAGATTTGGCAAAAGAAAATATAAAAGTGGAATAACATAGGCTTCTATTTAGCTGTGTATTTACATCGATAAGTAAAGCAAGTTATTCTTAAAACGAAGTTTCCAACTGCGTGCTGTCCTCTGTATCGGATTATCTGTTTTTGGTACGTAAGTTATTCCCGCGTTCATTATTCATGTCGGGCGCTAGTTACCACCTCCCGTAATCTTTGTAAATGGTAGCGCTTGAAGTAGGCAATTTACTAAATGCCTTCTTTTATAACGCGCCGGTATTAGGGACACCCGTTTAAGCTGGGAAGCTTAAACTAATCACGGCTAAGCTTAACCTATTCTTCAGAGAGCTACTTCTTCTTAGTCCTAGCTGGACATCCGCGGTTTTGCTAGTGATTGCGTATACAGACGACCTCGATGGCGTGGCGGGCGAGTGCTCGGCTAAGACGCAAGAGGCGCGGTTTCGATTCTCGCTGCGGGAAATACGTTTGCAAAACGTTTTCTGCATATATTTCTTCCGGATTTGGATATTGTAGTTATGTAAATAGTATATATATTTACAAAAAAAGTATATAAGTAGAAGTATAGTTAACTTCAAATGCACTTGACACATGTTTTTAGAACTTTTTATGTTCTACAACATGCCGGTTTCCTCACGATGTTTTCCTCCACCGTTTGATAGTACTGGTATAGCGCACGTAATTTTTTCGAACAGAAAATTGGTATACGGCCGGATTCGAACCCACGACCATGGAATCGGAAGGTCCTTTCGTGCAATTCATTAAAATGGATGATGTTCAGAGAAACAAACTGTTCCGCAAATCTTTAAGCTCCATACAATTTGAAATTCCCGAAACATGTTGCGTGGAACCTTTTGCCGCTGCAATATAGGTTACAAGTTCAACAAATTGGCCATTATCGTTTGCGGCCATTGTGTCGTTAAGCTGGCCTGTGAAACCTTTTATTGGCTTTTATCCTGTAAATATGTATATCCCAAAACAAGGCAAGTATTTCGGAACAGTTGATAAAGTATTGATGTCGAATTAATTCTCACAATATCGTTGTTTACGATATCTAGACGAGTATTATAGAGTCAAAGTCAAAGAAAATTCACTGTTATAGCATCACTTTTTAGAAAGAAACAAAGAAATAGCATTTATTTAGCACACACATGAAACAAACAATTTAAATAAAAAACGGGGAAGGAACAAAAAATTTGGTAAGTACAAAAGAGAGGAAGAATGCAAACAAATAGCGAAAAACATACAAAAAGGTACCTAAAAACTAACCATTTAGCCTTCCCGCGAACCAATCGGTGATGTTCAGTGGCTAAAAAGATTAAATCTCAGCATGTGCTACTTCCAGATTTAACTGAAAGTAACACTGGTTTTCAGAGCTAACCTTTAGGGTTAAACCACAATATATGTACCTGTTTAATTTTTTATTTTGATATTTTGATTTTTAAGAGTTTTAATTTTGTTTTGTAGTTTCTAGTAATTTTTTTTTATTTTTGTAAGTGAGTTATTTTTTTTATTTTTATTTTATTAATATGATATGTGCAATATTCTCCATGTACCTAATTCTAGATGTAACGCCTTGGCTACGGCTGTAATGTTACTTTTTTTTTGAATAAATAAATAAATAAATGACAATGCGAAAACAACACGCAACAAAACTAAAATTTATAAAAAAAACAACTACCAAGTGATACATAATTACATACATTTATTTTATTCCTACACGAGCGAAACTGCGCGGCCTCTGCTGGTTTGATATAAATTAAAGTGAAAGCAAGAGCTTCCTTCCTCCTTTCTCATTGACAAAACCATGAATCTCACGGTTTTAAAACTTTAATTGGCAATTCTAAACTATTGTGTTGTTATACATTTAGACGACCTAATTTCACTTTTACAAGAGCTCCGTTCATCTAGCCAAATTGAAGTCGCGCTGTTTCAGTGTAGGTGCGCGTGATCCAATTAGTGCTGCATTCAGGGTATGGCAGGCGTTTGGGTTTCTATTCGTAAGTTAGAACTGGTAGTACAGCCAACATTTTTAGTGGAAACCTAACTAACTAACTAAGGCGTTTTACCATCGATAGTAGATGATTTATACAGGGTCAGGTAGCAACTTTTTACCTTCACAAACAGGACGCTGTAGTGCCCGGGACGAATTAAGATGGAGTAGGCTTGCCCAGCACCTATTTCATCCTCTCAGCTTAGTCAGCCTTGTCCACAGAAAAGACATGGTCAATACGTGCGGAGCTGACTAAGGCGCGGGTTTCCTCACATCTTTACACACATACATATTATCACGCTCGTATCCCTAACGGGGTGGGCTGAGCCACAAGTAATTATAAGAACACTTGCAGCCACTCCTGATCCAACAATCCCAAGATGGATATGGTGAACCATGGTGACAGAAGATACTATCCCTTAGTCGACTCTTACGACATGCTCGGGTTAAAAAGCAGCTGGACGCATTCTATGTTCATTCTAGTACATCTTTGTTGCCTTCAATTAATCTTACTTATATCTTACTTATATTATCTTACTTATATTATCTTACTTATATTATAAATTTGAAAAGTCTTAGTTTGCTTGAAATTACCGGCGTAAAGCTCAAAACGCAACGATAGCGCGTACTAATTTTACCGGTGCTGCCATCTAGTACGAAAGTTTGTAACGATGTTTGGATGTTTGGATGTTTGTGCCTCAATCACGCCTAAACAGCTGAACGGATCTGAACGAAACTCGGAATATACATAGTACATGTACTGGATTAACATATAGGCTATTTTTTATCCGGGTACCACGCGAGCGAAGCCGCGGGCGCCAGCTAGTATAGTATACATATTTAATGCATATCAAAGCTAAACACTAAAGTAATATCTTGCATCCACACAAAGTAAAGACATGCGAAATTTACAATGTTATTGAGCCATCGCGCGATCGCCCGGAGCACAGACATCAATTCAGCCGGTCACTCGTCGATGCTCCGTTTTCCGTCGCCGTACCGGATGCAAATCAATCTGTAATCCGGTTACACGTGACTGCTTCGTCCAACTAAACCGCTACATTCGCAGTAGGGCTTACTCTTAATACGATCTTATACAGGATCCGTAGCCCGCACCACATTAATCCTGTGGATTTCCAAGGGCTGATTACTGATACATACATACTATCACGCCCGTATCTCTAACGGGGTGGGCAGAGCCACAAGTAATCATAAGAAAACTAGCAGCCACTTCTGATCCAAGAGTTCCAAGATGGATTATGGTAAATCATGGTGACAGGTGATCAGCCCATCGCCCGTATAGATTCATCATGTTGGAGAGGATACTATCCCTTAGTCGACTCTTACGACATGCTCGGGGTGAGAAGCAGCTGGACGCATTCTATGTTTTTTCTTTACTCCCAGTCCAGCAGATAAGTATGATGATGATGATGATGTTCTAAATAAATCCACTAGTGGTCACCGGTCGCAGTGTTATGTTAATGCTGCATTTTGCCTTATCTTTCTAAAGTTTCCCTAATTATGTTTATCTCTGCGATTAAGCTTAGTAGGTGCTTTGCCCTTACTCGCTGATAACATCCCTTTCCACATTCGCCTTTTCCCTTATTAGCATAATTTACTCACAAGAACCCTAATGGATTTAAGTTTTTGTTTGGTCATCCTTTCTCCAATCCCTTTTCCCTTTACTGTTTACCAACATATTCACCAACCCGATTGTTGTTGTCTCGAAATTGACGACCTCGGTGGCGTGGCGGGCGAGTGTTCGGCTGAGACGCAAGAGGGGCGGTTTCGATTCCCGCTACGGGAGAAATGTTTGTATGTTCTGTAAAAAAATCTTCCTGGTCTGGGTGTTGTATTATATAAGTATGCATTTACAAAAATGTGCAAGTATTCCATCAGCCATCTGGTGCCCATAGTACAAACTTTGCTTAGTTTGCGGCTAGACGGCGCTGTTTAAAATGTCCACAAATAAGAAAAACAATATTTAAAAATATTGTTTTTTGTAGAACATTTCGACTATATCGAAAACATTTCGAAAGTCATATTTATTCATCATGCCCTGTATTCGTAATTAATTTCCCTCGTGACCCTGTATTACTGGGGCATAACAACAGTGGCCTCTGCTGTATATTTATAGGTATCGTTGTTTCTAATTTAACCCGCATATCCGTGGCTCGTTTATCAAACGTCGAGCCATTTGCTTCACCCGGAACACCCCTTGGCTTTTGAACCGGAGCTTCGAGCTTCGGAAAGGTGGTGGTTCACGGAAACAAACGTAATGGGCCATTGCGGTCGAATTACACGTGCTATTTCCAACTGACTTTCCAGTTTTTTCGACTCGAACTTTCCAATGGTTTCCTCCTGATTGGCTTGAGTTTAGTTTCATAACGATTTAAGTATGTTTTTGAAATAGAATAGAATAATTTTACAACAGAAAATATAAAAGATAGAAAATATAGAATGTTTGTGTTTAGCGGTTAAAAAAGTGATTCAGATCCAAGAGTCTATTCACATCTCCAAGTAAAACTTGCGTTTCGCACACCCTCTAACCTTGAACCATAAAACAATAGGAATAAAAATACTCCGATGTGATTATTCAGGCATGAAATCTCAAAAGTCAGAGAACGAAGTCTGTGACGAGAAATAAACATACAAGCCTTTCACAATGTTGGAAGTACATACCTACGTTTTACGATGTAATGAAACGTAGCAGCATTTGCGCCCGCGTTCGAGCTTTGATATTACTTGGGGCAATTTTAACAAAACTAGAGAGTTTTAATTTATGAATTGGATCACAGTTCTGTTGTCTCACATCTGCATTTTTTGGGAAATTATGAAGCATAAAGAAACTTACAAATAATACAAATATAATTTACAACAAACAAAAGAAACAGTCGGGATATCTAAAAGCCGTTGCAAATGGTCTATAGATAGCTCTGGATCCAGCTCATCAGACGGTGGAAGCGTGCCCAAGACGCTGGCCGTTTAGCCAAATAAAAATCAGCTCTTGGAACGCGCATCGATGAAGCGTTAATATTTGAAAACCGTCTTATTTTGATACCGGTATTGTTCCAGACTCCTCAGCCTTGACGTGTCCTCCATCGAGGATGTGTACTGGCTGGAGGATTCCACAGCGCGCCACGTCCTGGACCCGAAGGATTTCAACGCGTGGTCGGCGGCCCGACAGAGCCTGCCCACGGGAAAAGATACCCTTCTTGCGCTGAAGGCGGATCTTTGGAACACTGTGGTCAAGAGCAGTAGGCATCAAGATGCTTGGACTTGGGGTAAGTTAAGCACGGCATTCGCACAAAGGTAGGAGAATTCGGAGCTGTTCCTGATGGCTGCATAATTGGCTAAGAGATAATTTCCTAGTAGACCCAGTTATTTTCTCTTGAAAAACAGCTTACACTTTCTCTATCTAGTAGTGCCACTAGTTCTTTCAAACCAGTATGGTGAAAGGATTTAAAGTGCGCCTCAAAAGCTCCTTTCGCGTTGTCGAACTTTCTACGAACTTTCACCGGTTGAAAGTACTGGTTATAGCACACAAAATTTTTTCGAACAGAAATACTCATTGGTGCACGACTGGATTTGAACTCACAACCTTAGATCGGGAAGCAGGGCCGCTACCTCTAGTCCACCAGTGCTCTCTTGTTTAGTTTGTAACAATGTGGCGTGTCTTCAACATTGCGGGTGATAAGTCCTGCATCTTTTGCCTGACGTGGGCAGTACCTACACTGCAGCAATGTTCTTCCAGGCGGCATGCTGGTCGTGTCCGTCTCGGTCTGCGGGCTGGTGACGCTGGCGGCGATGACGCAGCCCTCGCTGGCCCCTGAAGCGAAGCACTCGCTTCTGCAGTACGTCACCGGGAAGTACCTCCACCCGGGCAGTTGTAAGGTGAGTCAACTGATCTTGGAGTGATGATGCGTTGTGTTAAAAGATGACAGGAAGACCACTAAGCACCACTTTGTCCAGTTCGTCTTGGTGTTTTGCCAGATCCTCGTTTGTAGCAGGATTCACCACGTTTCAGAATCGGATTGAATAGCATGCTAAAGCAGCAGATTTAACTCGAAATGGTGCTTTGGGGAATCTTTCTTAAGGGCTGAATTTCATGAAGATTGCATCGTCTCCAGGTGGAATGGGGCTGGGAGGAGCCGGTGACGGTGGGCGAGACGATGTGCTTCACGGTGGTGTGCTTCCAGCGCAACGGTCAGCCGTACCCCGTGTGCGACACCGACGGACTCTGCATTGCCATCAGCCACGGGAACAGAAAGGTACATGTTTACAGATGGAGTGATGATTTAGCATCAACCGCTGGAAATGCTGGACATAGGGTTCTTTAATATTTTTCCAGAATAACCGATTTTGCGTTGCTTATGTCCACTAGATTCGGTTACCGCAGGATTAAAAAGAATGGCGTGCTGAAAAGTATGTCTATACCTACCTAGCAGTGGGTGGATGTGAGCTGATGTGGTGATAATGATGTCCACCGATCACCCGCGACCTTGACAATGTCAGAAAAAAAATTAGGTAACTTGTGTATTTGAGCCTAATTTTTTTTCTCATAGTAAACCTATTGTCTGCAGCTAGTGAAACAAATAGCTGCAGTAACAGAGCTTGGGTCAGGAGACCCCGCACTGGCGCATACGGCGCGAGTCAAGTTCACCGTGCGTACTGCGGGCATCTATCTAGTCTCCATCACCATTGGTGAGTTTAAGACGTTGGCTTTATAAATATTTGAAGTACAGCATTATCATCACACAAGCAGCTTTCATTCTTTCGGTAAATGAAAAAATAATAAAAAATATTTCAGTTTTCAGTTCAACATGAGTTAATTTTTGGACTGGAACAGTTCATGGGACTTTTTTAAATGAGCAACAATCTTGTTTACCAAACCTCTAAGGTCTTCGTAGTAAATGTTGTATGTCCCATACAAGTTGTACAAAGACAACCGTAAACTGCCTATATCTTGGCAGTTTACGGTTGTCTTTGTACAACTTCAGTTCAGTTTATGATCCAGCTGTGTCCTCCCAGGCGGAGTTGCGATCGCCGGGTCCCCGTTCCGCAAGTGGTTTCTGGCGGGGCGCGTGGAGGCGCGGAGGTCGCGCGTGGGCCGCGCGCACGCCGCGCTCGTCCTCTGCGCGGAGCGGGAGCGCGCCGTCTACCTGTACCCTCGCGATCAGTACGACAACCCCGCGCCACTCAAGGAGCCGCACGCACCGGTACACACACACACACCTCCACACTTGCACCCCCCTCTCCCTCACACATATACCTCCACACACGCACGCACCTCTCCCTCTCACATACACCCCCACTAGTACGGGTTGGGAAGTTGAATATTGATTGGCTCCTGACTCCACCATTAGACTCCATCTACTCTACAGCACAGAAAATTTAAACGGGGACACTGTTCATCTCTGACAGTTATTATTAACTACTATAATTAGACTCCTAATCTTTAGCCAAGTGGGACTGGGCGGGCCACGTTCGTAGAATGCATCCTAAAAGTGGGCAAAATCGTAACTCCTTGGGTGCCTGACGGAAAGCGATAGCGTGGCCGGCCGAGAAGGCGTTGGCGCTTGGAGTGGTGGGACATTGCAAAAGACCTGCATAAGGGGAGGCTTTTGCCCAGCAGTGGGACAGTATAGGCTAAGTAAAAAAAAGAAATCTTTATCCACTGCTCATGTATTTTATATCTGCAGGGTTTCAGCATAGAGATCAACACACTGGGCGAGCCGATCGACGAGGAACTGTCGAGCAGCGTGAAGTTCGCGTACGACAGCGTGAACCAACGCATCACCATGATGCTGCTCTTCCCGAAGGCGGGCGTCTACCAAGCCACAGTCTACTACGAAGGCAGCATCCTGCATGATGGACAGTTTGAATGCATCGTGCTCACTGGTAAGGCTACGTTAACGAATACGATCTCCAGTTTAAAGGTTATGTGTGATGACTTTCAGCGGTTACGCCGTGGTAGAGGCACAAATATATAAAAATCCTCAAAAACTTTCTGATTCATTATATTAGTAGGATATGAGAATCTAAGGAAAGTCCCACTCACAATCTTCTATCTAAACTTTAGAGAAACATGCCTCAAGAAGTTAGAATTTCATCAGTTTAACCTACAATTGATTGTTTTTATTATTTTAGCCAGCGACATGGCGACAGTGCAACGCAACATTTCCTCTAAGCGACACAACATTTGCTACGAGGCGCGCCTGCTGTCGCCCGGCAAGCCGCGCCGCGTGCTTTGCTGCGTCAGTCCGCGCCAACTCACCATTAAAGACTACATACTCAAGATTATACCAAAGAGAATAACTGCATTTCGGCTCTGTCCATCAACAAAGGTAAAATTAAGTTACAATACAACATAATGTCCATAAACATTCACATTCTCACATATTAATCTGAATTAATAACCCTGCGCCAATTCTTTGAAAAATTACCGGCTGCGCCAGTTTTTTTTTTCAGAATTCCAGCTCTACAGTCTGCTCCAATGGCCATTAGTTCATTAGATGACACGATACGACACCTTTCATGGCCAGAGATCCCCCTGCCCCTCTGCTAAGCCGTGTCGTGTCGCATCGTCCACTAAAGAAACGGCTGATGTATTTATTTAAAGTTATGTGTACCTCCGCACAGCTCGTGCTAGCCCCGCGGGCGGCGGGCGCGGCGCCGGGCGGCGAGCTGACCATTGAGGACGGCGTGCAGCCCGCGCTGCGCCTCGCCTGCGCCTCGCGCGACCTGCTGGCCGCCACCTTCACGCGCCTGCTGCTCGCCAACTGCGGCGGAGAGGACACCTTCAAGGTACCCCCCAGTCTACTCATACCTTCACTCACACGCCTGCTGCTTGCCAACTGCGGCGGAGAGGATACTTTCAAGGTGCAATTTCCTGCTACACCAAGTCCCCTAAGAGTCTATGTAAGAGGAAATACTCAACTGTGCACTTTCATAAAAACTTTACTTGAATATCTCGTTCTTGATGATATTATGAACTGATGTAATTTAGAAGCTGTCAAATTATTATTTCATGATTTACAGAACATAATTAAACAAAATCAGTAATTTCTCATAATTCCAGAACAAGCAAGAGTTCTTCTACAGCGAGCTGCGTAAAACCCACGCGAGACATCCGCACGACAAGATCGCGGTGCGCGTGGTGAGGTCCGAGCTGGTGGCGTCCAGCCTTAAGGCCACAAGACACTTCTCCGTCGCAGACTGGTGCAAGAACTTCGACGTCTCCTTCCAGGGAGAGCAAGGTAACAAGCTGGACTCACCATGATCGGCCTCTGCTGGGTAAAAACCTTGGTTTGTTTCATCCATCACGAGCTTGTACTAGCCCGACTAGAACCTTCAACATCGTCTCCCTACCCTCATTCCACTCATATTTTTCTCTTACACTCCACTCTACCAGCCGTCATTTCAGAGTGTTGTAGGGAAGCAAGATAAGTCAGCCTGACTTTCCTACTGCTGGGTAATTATAGGCCTCCATAGTTTGTGTGTCATCCACTGCCATCCCGCGCTTATCTAAGTCCCATACTTGACCATGTCGTTTGCCCATCTCTTAGTTGGATCGATAGTCGAAATAGAACCCTATATTTGAGTTCTGACATTAAAAAGAGACCGTAGAAAAAATTACTGCAAAGTTAACATTTACTCCGGGTCTGGGTATTGTGGTACCATAGTTTCTGATCCACGACACAGTGTGGCGGTGTTACATTGGATAGCATGCTTGGTTGCGGGTTCAAGTCTCATCCCTGTAGCATTTTGTATGGTGTTCCAGGGGTGGATTGGGGTGGGGTGCGTCGCGAATGGTTCTCCCTGCTGTGTGCTCAGCTGTTCGACGCCAAGTACGGTCTGTTCGTGAGCTTCAATGAGTCTACCACCGGCCTCGTGCACCCCAACCCTGCCGCGCAGCGCCCGCCGCATCTCAAGGTACCATTTACAACCAAGACCTCTCAACTCGGGGTGCAAGAAGTGCCGAAGATGTAACATTGAAAAAAACAAAAAAGTATAATCAAATGAGGCGATGCCAAAGGTGACTGGAAGGCTGAAGTGAACTTCAATATCATCTATTCAATCAGAAGGTTTTCAGCTACACCTTTGAGAGTGACGCGCGCGGTATAACTTACTTAGCGCAATGGACTATACATTTATTGGAGCGTGGTACGTGGGATTGGTTAGCTCAGCGCCTTAAAACCACCCGCCACCCGAGTTACCTAATAGTTTTAGGTAATCCATTGTGCGCCATTTCTTTTTGTGATCATAGGGGGGGAATGCCAATAATCCCGACGCTAGCTAGCATGCAGGTTGGGATCGCAAAAGCACAGCTTCTCGCACCGTCGACGCTGCTGCCCCTCGGCGGCCAGGGGATTTAGCTGTGCTCTTAGGGCTGTGCTATGCAGCAATCTATTATTGATGAATGTCATGAAATATGGTTCTGTCCAGTGGGTATATTGATGATTGTGTTGTGCGCAGTTGAAGCACTTCGAGCTGGCCGGCAAGTTGTTCGGCAAGTGCCTGTACGAGAGCGCGCTGGGCGGCTCGCACCGCCAGCTGGTGCGCGCGCGTCTCACGCGCTCCTTCCTCGCGCAGATCATAGGACTCAGGGTGCACTACAAGGTACTGTCAGTCACATCTACAAGAGATGATATAAGCAGCGTTCGAGCTCCATAGGCACCTACTTTCGTGACTTACAAGGACGACTATAAGGTACAATCTATACTAATATTATAAAGCTGCAGAGTTTGTTTGTTTGT
This sequence comes from Scotopteryx bipunctaria, assembly GCA_949320045.1. NCBI lineage: Eukaryota > Metazoa > Arthropoda > Insecta > Lepidoptera > Geometridae > Scotopteryx > Scotopteryx bipunctaria. The sequence goes on along the minus strand of OX439450.1, from coordinate 573,980 downwards.
TTGTTTGTTTGTTTGAACGCGCTAATCTCTGGAACTACTGGTCCGATTTGAATGATTCTTTCAGTGTTGGGTAGTCCATTTATCGAGGAAGGCTATAGGCTATGTTTTATTTTTTTTCAAAATTAGGGATCCGTAATAAAATTGCTATTTTGTAACACAAGGTGTAAAATCGAAAACCTTTTTTTGCGTGCGCTGCAAAAACTATTGACAATAGAACAAAATGATGTACTACGGGTTTGTAGATCCCATTAAGACCTACAAAAAAGTCCGCAAGAACATATATCTAGCTATCATGGTTTAATCACAATAACCGATTTTGTGTTCAAAATAATTATTAAATCGTCTGACGAAAAAAAAACTACGTTAAATATGTATCGTAATATTAATCTTTATCGAAATTAAGCATTATGTTATCAAGAGTATTTATGTAGAAGTAAAATACTTTTTGTTTCATCTCAATCGGATATTTCGTTTAAAAGTTATCACGTGTGTAAGATGTTAAGAGTTGGTACCTATTAATGAGTTATGGGCCATAGAGTTTTTTATCAACATAAAATCCTGTAATAATCTTTTTGAAATATATTTGTTGATGATTGTAAGTATAAGATCTTTGAAGAGTATAATAAATACATTTCTAAAATAACTCTGCTAAGGAAATCCACGCGCGCTTGATGCAAGCAAGACGAGACGCTGGCGGCGCGGCGGCGGGCGAGACGAGGAAGCCGCGCTTGCTGGCCGCCTGTGAGAAAAACGCGCTTGCTGGTCGCCTGTGAGAAAAACGCGGGTGAAACCGCGGAGCACAGCTAGTAAAAATATAAATGTAGGCGAACCAGAAAACCAACTTAATTGGGAAATTGACAACTTAGTGAAGCTGGCAAATAGGGAAATTGGCGAATTCAGAAACTGTATCATGAGTAAAATGGTGAATTAGTGAAATCGACGAGTAAGGAAACTACAGCGTCAGGTGACAACTATGCCTTAACTGTTAAGGCATATAGTTGGCGTTGACATATAGATCGACCATCTATATGAGCGATGATTTGATCACCTGTCACCATATCACCATATTGAGCTTTTAATCAGGAGTGGCTGCAAGTTTTCTTATGATTACGTGTGCTCTGCCCACTCCATTAAGGATACGGGCGTGATAATATGTATGTATGAATTTCATCAGCTTTATCCACGCTTCACAGTACTTCGAGCAAGACGACCCGGAGCTGTTTCTGTCGAAGATCAAGTATGTGCTGGAGACAGACCTTGAGGCCCCGGACTGTGTGATGGAGCTGAGCTTCTGCGACGAGGTGTACTCCCGCGACGGCCGCCTGCTTCATACACATGAACTATTACCAACGGGAGCTTCTATGAGGGTGAGGAAACATGATACGATAGCGTTCATTATCCTTTATTTCCTCCCACATTATATATTGTTTTGTTATGTTGTGTGTGTTTCTGTGGCAAATAAATGTATGCCCATGTGTTTATTCTAAGCCTGCAAAATTGAAACACCATTCACTTAATTTTCATGGATTTCGCTCAGAATCCAATTACTAACATTTACACAGCTCGCTACTCTCGCGGTTGATGCTTAGTTATTCGCGGCTCGCTATGCTTACCCTTTTTGATAGTGTTTTACAAACTTTTTTGAGATATTTTGGATAATCATGAGTAACTATGAGTACCATTGTAGCCCAAGGTACTTTCTACAAGGTAGATTCTGATAGCCGACACAGGGAATCCTAGTGTTGGATCAGAATTATGCATGTATTGTATCAGTTTGGTGTTATTTTGTCATGGTGTCATTCTAGGACCGATTTTTGTTTGTGTTTTGCTTTCACTTTTACCTTTCCTATGGAACAGAATACAGATTGGACTCCTTAATACATTACTAATTGATTTCCCGTTGAATAACCAAGTGATATTAGTGTTGCCAGATTTTCCTAAGGTTCGTGTGTTTCAGGTAAAGTAAGTAAGTTCGTATGAGGTAGTTGGCCAGCTCTTGTGACGGAGTTTTTAAGCCGCCTGAAGGCCTCCGTCATGACTTAATGACTTCAAAGCCGGGACCGACAGTTTAACGTGTCCTCCGAAGCACGGAAGCGCTCAACTCGTAATCGTAATGCTATTATTTCAGGTGAACAATAAGAACAAGATCCAGTACCTCGACGGGCTGGCGCAGTGGCGGCTGGCGGCGCGCTGCCGGCCCGAGACCGAGGCCTTCCTCAGGGGCCTGCAGCTTCTAGTGCCAGACAACCTCCTCGCCATCTTTGATGAGAACGAACTCGAGGTGGGTGTCTATTACATTGTTCAATCTTGCAGCCTAATCCAAAAGTCCCAAGATGGATAATTTGTGGAGAGATGTTGTCGTGTCATGTTGGAGAGGATACTATCCCTTAGTCGGTCGTCTTGTTGTCGACACAGGCGGCGCGGCGTGGCGTGGCGCTTATGGCCGCAGATATTGAAGTGTTTATCAGATGAGGATGTCTATGTCTAGTCGTGGTGCGCGGTTAGAGTAAAGCGTGCGTGTGAGGAGGCTGGTGAGTTGTCGCGCGTCGCCTGAGGTCGACTCTGGGTTGTAAAGCGTGGGGTGACGGGTTGCAGCTGCTGTCGTGGCTGTGGGCGACGCTGGGTGTATCGCGGTGGTTGTAAAGCGTGGGGTGGCGGGTTGCAGCTGCTGTCGTGGCTGTGGGCGACGCTGGGTGTATCGCGGTGGTTGTAAAGCGTGGGGTGGCGGGTTGCAGCTGCTGTCGTGGCTGTGGGTGACGCTGGGTGTATCGCGGTGGTTGTAAAGCGTGGGGTGGCGGGTTGCAGCTGCTGTCGTGGCTGTGGGCGACGCTGGGTGTATCGCGGTGGTTGTAAAGCGTGGGGTGGCGGGTTGCAGCTGCTGTCGTGGCTGTGGGCGACGCTGGGTGTATCGCGGTGGTTGTAAAGCGTGGGGTGGCGGGTTGCAGCTGCTGTCGTGGCTGTGGGCGACGCTGGGTGTATCGCGGTGGTTGTAAAGCGTAGGGTGGCGGGTTGCAGCTGCTGGCGCGCGCACGCGGCGGCGGCGGGCGGCGGCCGCGACTGGGAGCGCCTGCTGTCGTGGCTGTGGGCGACGCTGGGTTGTATCGCGGTGGTTGTAAAGCGTGGGGTGGCGGGTTGCAGCTGCTGTCGTGGCTGTGGGCGACGCTGGGTGTATCGCGGTGGTTGTAAAGCGTAGGGTGGCGGGTTGCAGCTGCTGGCGTGCGGCACGGGCGAGGTGTGCGTGGCGGACTGGCGCGCGCACGCGGCGGCGGCGGGCGGCGGCCGCGACTGGGAGCGCCTGCTGTCGTGGCTGTGGGCGACGCTGGGTTGTATCGCGGTGGTTGTAAAGCGTAGGGTGGCGGGTTGCAGCTGCTGGCGTGCGGCACGGGCGAGGTGTGCGTGGCGGACTGGCGCGCGCACGCGGCGGCGGCGGGCGGCGGCCGCGACTGGGAGCGCCTGCTGTCGTGGCTGTAGGCGACGCTGGGTTGTATCGCGGTGGTTGTAAAGCGTAGGGTGGCGGGTTGCAGCTGCTGGCGTGCGGCACGGGCGAGGTGTGCGTGGCGGACTGGCGCGCGCACGCGGCGGCGGCGGGCGGCGGCCGCGACTGGGAGCGCCTGCTGTCGTGGCTGTGGGCGGCGCTGGCCGCCTTCACCAACGAGGAGCGCGCGCGCCTGCTGCAGTTCACCACGGGCTGCAGCCAGCTGCCGCCCGGGGGCTTCCAGGTGAGCGGGGAGGGGAGTGCTCTTGTACCTCACACGCGGACCCGTCTAATTAGAAGGCTCTTGGATTCTAGGTCGGGATTTTAGTTGAGATTGATGAGGGTTGATGTTCAAGCTTTGACGACAGACAACCCGTTTGCAATTTTCCGTCACCTCTGGGAGCCACAAAGATCCCCCCGATCTTTGAAGTTTACAGATGATAGAGACTCCTAAACCTAATCAAACTGTAAGGACCTGCAGTGATAAGAGAAACAGTTTCATGAATTCTTTCGAGATCAAAGTCAAAGTCAAAATTTCTTTATTCCTTAAACTCACGGGGGTCATTTCGACACGTCTTAAATCTACTAGATGACCACAGTTTTAGAAAGTATAAGTTTTAGTAACTCAAGTGTATTGTTTGTTGGTAAATTCAGAACAACAGAATGGTGAAATCTATGTATTCCTCGTCAGGAGCTGAACCCGCGCTTCCAGATAACGCCGGCGGCGTCGTTCGGCGCGCTGCCCACCGCGCACACGTGCTTCAACCAGCTGTGCCTGCCCGACTACGACTCCTACGAGCAGCTCGTGCACGCGCTGCTGTGGGCCATCAACGAGGGCGGGGAGGGCTTCGGCATGATCTGACTCCTCACCACACCTACACCTCCACACCCCTTCACGGAACAGCTCCAAGGATATTGGCGGCACTAAACAAATTCAACGGCGATTGACTAAGGGATCCTATCCTCTCCAACATGATGGACCGTCTACATGCGCGATGGGCTTGATCAACTGTCACCATGACTCACCACATCCATTTTGGGACTTATGTACTTTGAATTTGCATCACTTGTGACTCTGCCCACTCCATTAAGGATACGCTTTACACCCAACAGTCACATACATAGTCCTGACCCCACACTAGGATTCCCTGTGTCGTGGGTGTCAGAAACTACGAGTACCACAACACCCAGACCCGTAAGAAATATAAATAATAATAAATAAATAAATAACACCCAACAGTCACATACATAGTCCTGACCCCACACTAGGATTCCCTGTGTCGTGGGTATCAGAAACTACGAGTACCATGGTACCACAACACCCAGACCCGGAAGAAATATTTACAGATCATGCAAACATTTCTTCCGCAGCGGGAATCGAACCCGCGCCTCTTGCGTCTCTGCCGAGCAATCGCCCGCCACGCCACCGAGGCCGTCTTTGTAACTTTGTAACTAGTTATTTTTGAGTAGCTTCATGTACGAAGGGCCTAAGTATATATTTCACTCGTCAAGTCACAAGTTGCACGGTAGCCACTCTCACAACTAGTGATAATGTCCACGTAACAGCCATGTTATTGGTCCTCACGAGACACGAGGACGATAGGAGCATTTTAAATTCCTGATATCCTCTGATAACTTATTAAATAATTTTATACAATTATAAAACTGTTCTCATATTTGGCAAGTCTGTGTTTTGGAAGGCAAATGTTATTTCTATTTCTTAAATTATAGTTATGTAGGTGTGTATGTGTATGTGTGTGTGTCGACCAGGCACGTGTTGCACCCAGCTGTGTAGTTAGGTTCTGATCTGTCCGTCGATGGAATTGAAACTATAGCTTAAGTCTGTAGCCACTTATTTTATCTAAATGTATTTTTTTAATCACGTCAGTTCGAAATCGCGAACATTATAAAGATTTACTAGTCATCTTTAAGATTAGAAGCAATACTCATTATTAGGTTCCTAGAATCCTTTGTTATAGTGAACAAATGAGTTAGTTATAAAGTGGGATGGCGTAAAAGTCAGCACTTTACCAGAGATATTCTGTACCAAAACTATGTAGGTTTATTATAATTAAGGCTTGCGTCCACTTAGTCGCAACGGACGCAAAAGATGCGAAGTGATATAAATGAATCTAAAAATGCGGCTATTTTGGTCCAAGATAAAATACTATCAAAATGATAAATAAATTATTATAATTACGAAGTCATTGTTATAAGTTGAAAGGAATCCTGCCAGAGAGTCCATCTTGGGAGAACAATTGACAATAACAACAAAATATGCGTAACCTGTCTTGTAAATAAAGCGTGTGTAATGGACACTGAAATAAAAGTAAGTAGAAATGGTAAGACATTGATACGCCTAATAATATTTCTATAATATTAAATAGTTCGGTTAAAACTATTTTCACCAAAGTTTTCGAATTCAGCTTGGTTAATTTTTGTCGTGAAAATGTAACGTTTGCTTAATATGTTTCGCTTTGGTGGTCATGCACCTTTAGCCTTTACAACTAGAAGAATGAAAAACTTTTGTATTGATTTATTCTAGATAGCAAAAATGGCACAATACATTTTGTAGACATTAATCTTGTCCAATTAGAGGGTCTAAATTGAATAGTTAATAAGATGATTTACTAATATGCTGTAATAAGATAACTTGTTACCTAGAAGTAGTGTTCTGTTAATTTTAATGAAAAAAATATGAATGAAAGTATGTTTGACTATTTATATAAATATTGATTATTTTTAATGATTGACTCTTCAATATTAAAGGTAATGCCTGGTTCCTATGGAATGGAAGTTTACCATAGCAATGTTCTTTATTTGTGAATAAATGTATGGCACTTCATGACAAATAAAATATTACTATGATAATTTAGTATCCGTTGTCCGAGGAACTGGGCATAAGTGAGTAATACATAGTTCTGTATTCTTTTAAAAAAGTACCAAAGGGTATGTGTAAATAAAGTAAGCTAGTTCAATTTATCTGAGAGAAAGTTAAAATGGCCTAAAATTGTAGAAAAATCTTGTTTGAGGATATTGAATTTTTTTGTCTGTGGTATAAACAATCTTGCTTAGCGATATTGAAAATTGTCTATCTGTGATTTCCTGTCATTTTGTTACATTTTATAATACTCTAGCGGTCTTGTCACTAGTGATCTCTACCAGACAACCTGCGTCTTAGCTTTCTTAAGCACCCTGTGTGAAGTGATCCTAACTTATTCCAGTGAGAGCATTCCAATCGTTTCTATTTTGTAGTCGATGTTCGTTGATTAGCAATGTAAGACTGAAATAAAATAATGACTCCGAAACTGCTTTTTATTTGAAAACGTTGAGGTTAAGTTTAAGCAATGCAGAACTAGATGGCGCGACTAAAAATGACCCGTTTCTGCATCGCGCTATCGTTGCGTTTTGACCGCTACACGATGTAACCGAGCAAGACCAGCTGGCTTGCTTGCGCAACAGGTGTTTTATTACAACAACCTAAGGTTTGGTTTGGCTTGTACGTGACGCCGCGACGTCATTCGACCCCAGTGTTTTCTCGGTGACGTGGTGACGGCAGAGACACGACTGATCTGTCGCTCTGTCGCGGCGTCACTAACGCTACTGACGCTACTTCGATCGATACCTAGTCTAGTAGTGATGGGCGTTATTGGCTATTTCTGGTAACGGCTATCTAACCGATATTTGGTTTCAATATCGGTATTAATAACCGTTGTCGAATATCTGTATTAGTGCCATGGTGTTCTAGCTATAACTCAAGTACCTTTTGGACTAGCTAGTTACCTACTGTATCGATACTATCTAACCAACTTAGCTACATATTTGAAATATTCCCATCTCTTTTTTGCCCTTTGCGACTTGCTTAGAAAGAGATAGAAGGCATAATTATTGTAGTTATTCGCTATCAGCGCCAAACTGCCAACTGAGAACCAAACTAACGCAACTTGCCGCACGCACCGGCTATCGGTCAGTTGTCACTGTCGTCCGCTTTTTTGTTATACTTGGTAGCTCAGTAGCTGGTAACCGTTGTTAACAATGATAGTATCGATACGGTAGTTATTGGCTTTACAACCGTTTTCAGTTACGTTTTGGTATAGCGGAAGTCTACCTTTAGCACACCTAACCTAAACTGAGAGGTATTCCATAAAATGAAAGACTGAAGTTAAACAATAACTTTAATTAAAATAAATAACAAAGTCTCTTATAAATAAACTTACAATAGGTACGTAGTTCTAAAAATATGTAACTATTTTATTAAGTACATGATAAAAAATACCCACCTTATACAAACCTCGCAAAACATTCGTGTAAAATCATTATAATCATTCATTACCTACTATGTTGGCCGTATATTTAAGAAAATCACGTGTCCTAACTTTCCACCTGGTTTTTAATCTACAACATCAACTTGTCACATCACTTCACAACGTCAGCTACACTATCGTGATATTACAAATCTTCATAGCCTATATCAAATCATATGGTGTCTCAGCGCGACAAGTTCGCCAAAGTCCTATAATATGTAGACACACGGAAGGACTAGTATTTCATCCAAACGAAGGGTAGCTTCGCAAGTGTGTAGTGTTATGTGATCCTGATCAGAGATGACGTGTGTAATGTTGAATCAGATTATGTGTGTGTGTGTGTGTGTGTGTGTGTGTGTGTGTGTGTGTATGTTAGATGAGATAGAGCGTGTGCGTGAGCTGCGTGGCGCCGTGCGTGGGCGGCACGCAGCTCCAGAGAAGGGCGGCGCGCAGCGAGCTCGGCCGCCGGACCCACCACCGCATGGCGCCCACCAACCTGCAAACACATAGGTATATAATATCACACCTGTTTCCCACAGGGTTAAGCAGATGAATACCTATACTACACCTGCTCGGAAAGTTAGTTCAAATTTCTTCAATAACATTACTTATTTTATGTCGTTACTGTGAGCGGGCGGGAAAAATTTATGAAAAGCCATTCATAACGCGCTAAGCGGACAGAAAAGTTGTATGGATTTTTTTATAGTATACCTACTGATATTATTACTTAAAATCTCCCTGGTAGAAAAAAAATTAAAACTTCCTTGGTCGGCAACCTATTCTAATATAATAATGCCAAAAGACAAAAAGTTTCTACTGCAAAGTTATGCTATAGCTGTTTCTGGACATTACCTAAGTTTAAATTACATTGAGTGGAGTGAAAGGGCTAAAGTGGGGCTAATGAGGTGACTAACTTAGTGAGTGGTCTGGGCCACCAGTCCAGCTGTTCCTTCGTGAGCCTCAGCTGTAGATCCGCCTGCTCCAGCTGTGCCCTGAGCTCCGTGGCGGCTGCCTTCAGGGCCGCCACCTCGTCGTCAGCGCGCGACACGCGCATGTTCAATGCTGCTATCTCCAGCCCACACGCCAGTCTGCCGCTAAAAGTCAATGTCAATTAAGCGAATACTCACTTCGTGATAGAATCAGAAATGAGGAAATCCTCAAAATTAGAGTAAGTAAGTAAGTTCGTATGAGATAGTGGCTAACTCTAGCGACGGAGTTTTTAGGTCGCCTAAAGGCCTCAATCACGGCTTAACGACTTAAAAGCCAGGAACGACAATTTAACGTGCCCCCCGAAGTACGGAAGCGCTCAGCTCGTAATGCCACTTGCGGTCACCCATCCCAATTGTGACTACGCATAACGTTGCTTAACTTTAACCATCAATCAAGAACGCCTAAGCAAGCTAGACCACGAGCGCTTCCTAGAGTTGCTTCCTTGAGAAAATTAGAGTCATCATATAATTAGAGGCACTTAGGATGAGCAAGTTGAAGCGGTATACTCAAGTCCCGAAAGACACCGCAGTGCCTGAAGACCAAACTCTTTAGCGCCATCCAGAGGGGGATGCTAAATTCATGTCCAGGTTCGACAGGTGTAAAAACTCCATTACGGCGAGTCTGGCTGAGAGGGTCTTCTTGACCAAGACTTATAGACGATCAACGATCAATGTCTAAGCAAGCTACGCCACGGCATCATCATCGACCTCGTCGGCACTAACAACGGCCTCAACACCATCGAGGATACTGGAACACTGCTGCCAACATCCCAAAGTCCTTCTCCTGGCTGGGGGAGGGTTAGCAGGGGGATAATGCACAATACACCCCACTGCGGAACGTCAGTGCAGATCTTCGTTCCCCTAACACCAATTAGAATTAGAACTAGAAGCTACGCCACGAGCGCTTATAGGTCAGGTTATATGGCTCTAAGTAAAGATAACTATTACGGCACTTTTGAGACCCATACAGATTCTCGAGTCTAGTTCGGGCCTCGCCGAAAATCTTGATATCTGATAATTACTTCTGTTCCTTGGCCAGCTGTTCGCAGACGTCATCATGCGCTTGCTGCGAGTCTGCTAGGTCACAGCGCAGGGTGTCCGCTTCCTCCTCTGCCGCCGCCAACTGCTCCTCCAGCTGGGTCAGCTCCTCCTCTGCTGCTGATAGCTGTAAACATGTTCAAAACAATCAAAATTCCATGCGGGTATATTAGGTATCGGGTTTCGGCGAAAGATCACGATCATCATTTTTAGGGTCCCGTACCCGAAAGTGCTAACAGGTTCATCTCATGAACCGTAACCGGTAGAACAAATAATAAATAAACGGGTTCCCCGCACAAGAAACATTTTTTTAATGTAGCTAGGTACGATGGTACGGAACCCTTGCACTTGACTGGTTCTTATTTTCAATGGAAAAAAATCGCAAAAACCGTATTTGACCCGAGTTGACCAGTCATAAAAAAAGTAAAAGAAAACTGGTTTTTGTGTGTCAAAAATCTGTCAAAGCACCTACGGCACTATTAATGCCACTAGTTGTTTCGAACAAGTGTGATGAGAGGATCGAAGTAGCTATGAGTGAAGGTATGAATGAAGTGTGAGGCGTCGTATCAGTGCGGTGAGAGGAGCGAAGTAGTTACGAGTGAAGGTATGAATGAAGTGTGAGGCGTCGTATCAGTGCGGTGAGAGGAGCGAAGTAGTTACGAGTGAAGGTATGAATGAAGTGTGAGGCGTCGTATCAGTGCGGTGAGAGGAGCGAAGTAGTTACGAGTGAAGTATGAATGAAGTGTGAGGCGTCGTATCAGTGCGGTGAGAGGAGCGAAGTAGTTACGAGTGAAGGTATGAATGAAGTGTGAGGCGTCGTATCAGTGCGGTGAGAGGAGCGAAGTAGTTACGAGTGCAGGTATGAATGAAGAGTGAGGCGTCGTATCAGTGCGGTGAGAGGAGCGAAGTAGTTACGAGTGAAGGTATGAATGAAGTGTGAGGCGTCGTATCAGTGCGGTGAGAGGAGCGAAGTAGTTACGAGTGAAGGTATGAATGAAGTGTGAGGCGTCGTATCAGTGCGGTGAGAGGAGCGAAGTAGTTACGAGTGAAGTATGAATGAAGTGTGAGACGTCGTATCAGTGCGGTGAGAGGAGCGAAGTAGTTACGAGTGAAGGTATGAATGAAGTGTGAGGCGTCGTATCAGTGCGGTGAGAGGAGCGAAGTAGTTACGAGTGCAGGTATGAATGAAGTGTGAGGCGTCGTATCAGTGCGGTGAGAGGAGCGAAGTAGTTACGAGTGAAGGTATGAATGAAGTGTGAGACGTCGTATCAGTGCGGTGAGAGGAGCGAAGTAGTTACGAGTGAAGGTATGAATGAAGTGTGAGACGTGGTATAGTACCCTGGCGAAGGCGAGGTCGCGCTGCGCGGCGGCGGCGGCGGCGGCGGCGCGCTCCGCGGCCAGCGCGCGCTCGCCCGCGCCGGCTGCCGCGCGCGCGCCCTCCAGCTCGTTGCGGCAGTTGCGCCAGCCTGACGACAAGCAGCTGTGAGGCTTGAGCCTGAGTCAAAACCTCATCCTATCCTACTCACTAATATTACAAATGCGAAAGTCTGTGTGTGTTTGTTACAACGTAGGTAGGTAGGTACCTACCTACTAGGAGTGAGGCATATATATCGGAACAGATAAAAATAACAGGTTTCATAAAATAACAGTTTGGAACTGTTGTCTAAACCTATGAGAAACTGTTCCAGTTCCGCAACATCCCGAATCTGCCGGAACATGCGTTTCTTTATTCTAGCTTACGCAGCTTACCTTTGTTGGAACGAGACAGCAGCTGTTATGCCTGTTACAAGCAGAGAACAGGTGTTGCATTCGTTCGGAAATGTCGGGCTCATTTTTTACAAAAAAACTGTTGTAAACTAATTAGTAAATAATGTTATGTATTTTGTCTAAATTTTTAAAATTCTAATTTCAAGCTGTCAGTCCTAAGCCTGTTAAGCATGAAGGATGGTTTTCATTTCAGGAACATACACAGAAACTGTTCCTCGGCACTGTTACCTATATTTCTAGTCATATTAAATTGCAACACAACAGCTGTTATTTTGGAACAGGTTTCCGGAACTGTTATTTTACTGGAACTGGAACAGGCGGAACAGGTTTCTTATTTTACCTGTTACAGCCCACTCCTAGTAGGTACTAGGTAGGTTAGGTACCTATCTCCGTAACTACAAATTTTTATGAAGATTGAAAATAGTTTAGGATCTATTACATAAAAGCTAATTTAGTTTTCGAAAATCGACCCCTATGGGAGTTGATCAGGGTAGTGGAAAAGTTTCTATTTCTTGGTTCCCTGTAAAATTAAACTAAAACACACATACTTATTTGACTTTTTTTCAAAATTACCCTTAGGGAGGGGTTCAAGAGAGTTCTAAAGTTTTCTAAGGGAACTTTTTGACGGGCTGTGAGACTAACATAAAAATCATTGGAGTGTTTCAGGGTACTTCAAAACATACCTTAAAAAGGGGCAAAATGGAGTGTCAAAGTTTGTATGGGAACTTTTTACGGGTTGTGCGATTTAAAGGTACGCATAATGGGTCATTTTAGCCCCAAGTATAACAATCTACTATTTTTCAGAACATTATTTCTATCTCGCCGTTGCTATCCACTAGCTGTAATTCGATTTTAGATTAAAAATTGTAGATCCCGGCCTAATTATTGTGGCCTAATTATATCTTGCCAGATATGTAGAAGTTCTATATAAGTACTTAGAAAATTGCCATTCAATTTTTACCAATGCTCATCTCAGAAGTCCGGTCTTCTGCCGCACAAACGTCATCCTCAAGAGCCAGTTTTTCCTTCAAAAAGCACATTACAGCATTACATTTACACAATCTAGCCACACAAAAGACTACCAACTTCGTTCTAATGTAAACCCAGCCGTAGCTAGTAGGTATTCATTGAAATAAATAGGGAAAACTTGACAGCCTTGACTATCAAACTTTTAGAAAGAAAATGAACAAACAAAGCACTAGACAATAAGGTTTTAGAATAGACTATTGCGTGTCTGAAAGATTTAAGCTCATTTGAAATAGTCTCGTCTTCTATCTTACTTTCTCCAAGAGTGCCCTCTCCTTTTCCTTGTCCCGCAGCAGCTGCTTGAGCCGCTCCAGCTCGCGCATCGCCAGCCGGACCTTGGCGTTGTCCGAGTCCAGCAGGGACTTCAGGGCTACCACTTGCAGGCGAAGCCTTTCGGAGCATGACACCTGTAAATGAGAACGTGGTGCTAGGTGTTTTTTGTCCAATCCTATCCTTTTCCCTATTTTATTCTCTATTCTCCAGTTACCTAAGTAGGTAGGTAACAATATGTTTTTGTGGAGTTATTTTTGTCCAAGTCACTATAGTCGATTTACGCGGTGGTGAAAATGTTTGCAGAGTCTGGGTGTACTGTAGTTTCTGATAGCCAAGATTCGTGAATTCCCAGTGTAAGATCCTAGCGTGTGTGTTTGCTGTTATTAGACAAAGAATATATTTCTTAGGCCCGCCAAAATAGACATGTGAATACCTACCTTCCTACTGTTCATCAGAATACAAGATGGTAGTGGAAATATCGGGCAAATTTGTAGAGTGACGGGTGCAGGCAGATGAAGATTCGCATTGTCACAGAAGCTTATCAATAGCTGCAGGGTTGCACAGTCCCAGTATTCACCTGGAACTCGAGAGTTTTCCTCAGACAGCGCACTTCGTCCCTCCGCCGCCTCCAGGCGCAGACCACCATGAAGCGCGCGACCCGCGCCGCCGCCGCCTCCGCGCCCGCCCCTAGAGTGGACGGAGACCGAATCACTGGCAGAGTGTCGGTTTTAGGACTAGGGAAATAAAGGGGAGCAATTATTTTTCAGTTACCTATTAAGTAAAGTATAATATGGGTGTCTTTAAATCGAGAATCAATAGGTTTCTTCTAGGTAAGCGTGCTCCATCTTAGACCACACTGTTACTTAACATCAGGTAGAGTGTGGTCAAACGCAAACCTGTTTCGGTTAAAAAAAAGTATTCCCTGAACAGTGTATTCATATGCCCAAACTCCGCGGCGTAAAGTTTCAGGCTATGGTACCTACTGATGATGATGCAGTCCTCCGCGACGTATCCGTCGATGGCGAGTCTTGCCATGAATTATTGTTATGGTACATTTACCTGGTCTGCATGAGTGGTCCCACATCACGAGAGAAGTGGTTGAAATTCCCATTTGGACTAGAGAAATAGAGAGTGTGAAAAAATCCCAGAGCGAGAAGTAACCATTAAAGTTAAAATTAATCCAAAATTCTACGTAGACAAGACTTGTACCAGCAAACTCAAAAACCATTCAACGCATTGTTAAGGTAACTAGATGTATGAGGTCAACTTACTTCTCCTTCCTCATCCTCTTGGTGGGCGTGAGGTCCTCCATAGAGCTGGACTTGGGGGGCATCTTCAGCCTCCTAGCGCAGGTGGCGGTGTTGGCCGCCGTGAGCTCCTCGAGGCAGCTGCGGATCCTGGCGAGGTGGGGCGTGGGCCCGCGTGGCGTGGCGGTGAACTTGTTCACGGGCGTGAAGAACAGTTGCTTTTTAGGGTGCACTGGCTGCAGGCGGCTGTTGAACATATTAGTTAGATTGGTAACGTTTCTTGCTTATGTTAACGTTTCTTTCTTTTGTAAATACATGGTAATTATAATAAAATAATACTACAACGCCCAGACCCGGAAGAAGTATCTGCAGAACATTATAAAGAAGAATAATAAACATTTCTCCCGTAGCGGGAATCGAACCCACACCTCTTGCGTCTCAGCCGAGCTGTCGCCCACCACGCCACCGAATTCGTCAAATGCTTGAATGGAAGCCATACCGGCGTAAGTAGGTTCTGTTATCTTCTTCATACCAACGTCTACTTATTCATGCAAGAATCCTTTCCTAAGCTATAGTATCTGAATCTGAAATTGAATGTGGTTATGATTATGCGTATATTATTTATACGAATTCGGTGACGTACCTAGCAAGCGAGTGTCCAGCTGAAATGTGGGTTCAATTCCTGAAGTGGCGGGGGAGTAACGTTATATACGAGTAGGTTAGGTGGATACACAGATACCACTAACCTCAATGATTCCAAAACATCAAAGAACCCTTCAGTAACAAACGACCTACCCTCACATTCAACCCTAAAGCAGGCATTGCATAATAAAGTGACCTAACCCCCTGTAATCAAGATGAAAATGAAGGGTGAAATCGCCAGGCCACTGTCAACCCTTCTTTTCAACCCTCGATAATAACCTACTCAAGTAGATTTAGACTAAAAGCAATACATAATTATATTTTTTTATCTTCACAAAAAGTTTCATATTATAGACAGATAATAAGTTAAACCAGCTGATTAGAAGAACCAAGTAAACTTGCGAAAGTGTAAAGAGTGTACGTTTACGTTTACCGATTGATCGTTGAAGTTAAGCAACGTTGTGCGCGGTCACAATTGGGATGGGTGACCGCAAGTGGCATTATGAGCTGAGCGCTCCTATGCTTCGAAGACTTCCGTGCTTCGGAGGGCACGTTAAATTGTCGGTCCCAGCTTTTAAGTCGTTAAGCCACGACGAAGGCCTCTAGGCGGCCTAAAAACTCCGTCACAAGAGTTGGGCTGGGCCACTAGCTCATACGAACTTAGGTACTTTTTTTCTACGCGAAACTAAGATCTGGGCTAAATCTAGAGATAGGTACCTAGTTGAAAGGATATAATCAGGGCTCACCTACTACCAGAGAATAAACTATAAGGTACCTACTAATGTCACTAGTTCTTTCAAACCAGTGGTTTAAATCTTTCAGTTTCTACGACATGACGGTTTCCACACGATGCTTTTCTTCAAGCTTTGAGAGTAGGTGCTATTACAGCGCACATATATCTTCCTAATTATAGGCTCCCTCTAAGTACTTAGTTCATCTCACAATAAAGAGTTCATCATCTTTAGGTACCTATAGGCTTCTCCAGCCTCCCTCCTCCTGACACCATCTCCATGACCTCTCTGTTGGCGCACCCCGAAAGTCAACCACCTAGACTAGACCACCTACCTATAAGTTTTGTTCTTGGGTATGAACTTATGAACATATATTACAAAAAGGTTTGTCAACAGTTTATAATATCTAATTAACGAACATCCTGAGATTCTGAGGAATAAGTACCTAGGGAGAAAGGTACTCACGCTGGCGGAGTTGTCTGCAAAGTATGCCTTTCCCGAGACAGTTCCCGCTCCGAGATGTCCCCGGCACCAGCCCGCGCCACCGGCGAGGCGCTCCGCGGCATCTTAAGCGCATTTTCAGGCATTTTCACCGATTTCCCAGAATTTTATTGAAATTATTGTTTGTATAACGACTGTTGATTGATTGATGGAAGGTGACATGAACAGTTTGAATTAGGAATATCTTTTGGAAAATGTCTTCTCTCCAAAAAGTTTTCTCTCATTTGTGATTTGCTAGGTTTGCCGAGGAAAAATTAAGATTTATTTTCCAAGGAGTCTTGATTTAGGACGCATGTTCAATTCGAATACCAAACAAATCTAAAAACTACTAGGTACTTAAAGTACTAAGCAAACTATTTATATTTTCGTATTATGTCGTTTTTTTAACCTGACTGCGAAGAAGAACGAATAAATACCATAATAAAAGTACACAATATGCACTCTTGATTGCTTGACCCGGCGCAATATTTTTGTATTTAAGTATTACGTGTAGATTTTATTAATATAATTATTGTAAAGATAAAATATGGCTAGCATTTATATGTGGCTGAAATAAAATTATTTTAATTTTAATTGTTTTTATAATAATAATATAAAACCTTATTTCAAACACAGGTCCTTAGAAAAATACAAAGAGAACCTCAGAACAACAATTCAACAGGAGAACTACCTGCATGCTTCAAGTCTTCAAGTGTACAACAGAAATAATCTCAGGAAATAATGTAGTCAGTTTAGGGGTGCTTCAGACGGTGCGTTGCGTGCGGCGTCATAGGTGCCGTCAGCGGGTCGCGCCCGAGGTCGCGCCGCGCGGTCGCCAGGCTCGGAGGCGCCCGCCCCGCCGCCACCGGCCGCCTCGCCCTGTGACGCATCCTGCCAGGAACCCTACAAACTACTTACTTAACTAGTATCAGTTGCTGTTGTATAGTTTAACCTTTTAGGTATATTTTAAATCATTTTGTCCAGTCTGTCGATAATTTATTAGTAACTATTGCTTTCAACTAGACGTCATCTTTTTTCTGACAATCTCACTAAGTACTTACCGACTTTTCAGGTAAACACGGGTAATTCAATAGGTAACCTATCTCTTGCCACCTCTTGCCACTAAGGTCTGCTAAGCTGGTGAGCTCACTTTAATTAGCTATTAGAATATGCTAGCAGGGCACTCAGGTTTACCACTAAGTAGTGGCCCCGCCCGCCTTCTGATCCTAAGGTCGTGGGTTCAAATCCATATGTGCACAAATGGATTTTTCCGTTCAAAAAAAATATGTGCGCTATACCAGTACCTACTCTCAAACGATGAAGGAAACATCGTGAGGTAAACGGCATGTCGTGGAACCTAATAAGTTCGAAAGCATGTGTCAAATGCACGAAAGGAGCCTCTGAGGCGCACCTTAAATCCTTTCACCACACTACTTGTTCACCTCACGATTAGTAGTAGTAAGTAGTACCGTCAGCACAAAAAGCAATATATGAAAAGTTTAGTTTTTTTGTTTTTTTACTTTTTGCTCTTTGAGCTGGTGAGGGTCGATGCTATGGAACGTGGCACCCTCTAGTTTAGGTTTGGGTAGGTAGGTAAGTACTACGTTTGAATTAAATAATTTTATTATGTTCTCCGTTCTTCTCTGGTTAGATGTGAGATGATTAATAATAAATAAATATTTGTGGACATTTCGGTGGCGTGGCGGGCGTGTGCTCGGCTGAGACGCAAGAGGCGCGGGTTCGATTCCCGCTAAGGGAGAAATGTTGGTATTTTCTGCAAATATTTCTTCCGTCCGGGTTTGGATGTTGTAGTAGGTAGGTATTATGAATTATAAGTAAGTAGATACGTATTTACAAAAAAAAAATTATACTTATTGTATCAGCCATCTGGTTTCCATAGTACAGGCATTGCTTAGTTTGGGGCTAGATGGCGCTGTGTGAAATGTCAACAAATATTTATTATTATTTATTTATTTATCAATTCTCGAATCGCAATGGACGTACCTGTGTCGGTTACTGGCGCCTCACGCAATTTCCACAGAGTCGCCTGCTTGGCCGCGCCGGCCGCCCCACGGCACAGAATATAGTGAATGTTTTACTTGTTTTAGCTAGATAGGTAGGTACCTAGGTACTGTACGATCCGCGGTATGATTCATCAACACCACGCACGCTTTCTACTTACCTGCTTGTTACGCGAGGAATAAGGAAAATAAATACAAAATTAGGATCTTACTTTGCAAAATGCCGTTAAGTTATTTTAGCCCTATACGTGCTGACGTGAATGAAAATTCCCAGTAGGTAAGTAGGTCTATATTAAACCATTGTGACGACTATGAATTGGGTCTGTATGGTAGGTACCTACCTAGTATATGTTCATGTTCATGGTATTTATGTGCAAGGATCATCTTCAAATACCTACAAATAAGAGGATAAAATCATAAACATGTCCGATTCATTTTGCAACTGTGTTTGAACGCAGCGGGTGTGGTTTAATGAAGATGAAAATAAGAAAATTATACACGTTTGCTGAAGGGCGCCGGAGGTCGCGGGTTCGATGCTCTCATAAATGTACGTACAACCTACCCCTATCAATCGGACTTTTAGAACTGAAACTAGATTTTTTTTGTGTCGGGATGATGACGGATTTTTTGTTCGTTTATGGAGAGAGTTGGCATACATTAGGTAAACCTGTCAAGTGACGACTACCCTCCGTGATACTCCGTGTCCGTGATACTAGTTTGAACTCTTTTGCACTATGTGACATCAGGGAGTCTCGTTCTTTCATACATAGGTATAATAAATAAATAAAATAAGTGCGTTACTTTCAGCCTCATTATCATAGAGTCCTCAATGGCAAGAAAACTAAATTACCGATTAGACCTTTCTTCACTTTCTTAGATTCAATCTGCTTAGGATGCGTAACAAAACATGAATCACACACCAACCGCTGAAAATGAATATAAAGGAGGTAGGTACCTATACTCACTTCTGAATCTTTACACCCACGCCCTGAAAGTGAAACTACCCCCGAAAACGGTGACTCATGAAATAATTTAAGGTACCTACATATAGGTAGGTACAACCAGAGGTCTAACCTGACCAAAAATAGTCATCTCTCCAAGTGAGACAATCCAACGTACTCGTAGGTAATAAAGTAAGTGGGCAAAATATTTTGTAGGTGGTTGAATTTTGGCGTCATATGGAAGCGAACAACATTGATAGAGAAAAATAATGCTCTCATAATAAATAATAACACATAAAATAGGTAATATCTGTTTTGTTCTGTTCATCGATGATTCTGTTAGACATAACGCCTAGTTCATGGTTGCTCTAAAATTGATAATTCACTATGCGCATGCGCTATGTCCGCATACGTCACTACGTCCATGTGACAGTTCGCGGCCAATCGCCTTCATTCATTCGTGGTGTGACTTCGCGCTCTCACGCACACGCGCGCGCTAATTTAGCAACTTTACTTTTTTGACGTTTGCCCGCCCGTTAGCCCGCTTGTTCACCGCCAGCAAACTTTGTCGGTTTATTTATTTGCCAAATCCGAAGCAACTGTGATTAAGTCTAGATTGTGCTACAATAATCGTTATCAGTTCAGTGTGACCGTGCGAGTTAAGTAACATAACCTGTGCCGATTCTTGGAAGTGTTGACTGCGACGAGACAAGACCTTGATAACTCGTTCCTTGGACGACGACACCGCTGAGACAGTTTATTATAGGATCATTCATGCTAGAGGTACGTCTTTAGTTTACGTATTGTGGAGTCGATCGCGTGTTTTCAATCAGTGCACTAACCGGGAACAAATTGTTTCTAAACAAGTGTTTTTGAGTGAGTGCAGTTTGCGGACACGTTGATACTGAGGTGTTGACCGGGTGGCGCTATGACGAGCCTGCGTAGATGTGCGTTTTGATATGTGGAGCGCAGGAGGAGCGCTGTGAAGTCGCGCGTATTCCTTGCAAAGTGCCATGGACGTCGGCGGAGGTAAACACTGCGAGACCATGCATGATAAGCCCATTACAAGTTGATCAACACCTTGTTGCGCCTAGCACTTTGCACGTGAATATTGTCGGGCTGTAACCCAGCATTGGTTTGGGAGCACTGCAAGCTATGTAAATAGAGCTTATTTCTCTGCGTTCTAGTTAGCTGGGTTGAGTGTAGTTCTATAAATAACTGTAAACTGGTCTCATGCCCTGGAATAAATCTAGTGGGATGTAGTATACTAAACTTTTGCGGCTATGAGATTTTGTTTTGTGTATCAGAATAAGGTGGATAAACACTTCATAGTATGATTGTACCTGTAGATAGTAACTGCTAAGAATGTTATCAAATCAACTAAAGTGCTTCCTAAACTAAAGTGATTAGTTGCTGTGAAATTATTTCCAGAAACATTTCATAATTTGAATGTTTGCTTAAGAGTAGTACTGAATTTTCTTGGAAAACTTCACTTCTCTTAATTAAATCAATTTCAAAG
This sequence comes from Scotopteryx bipunctaria, assembly GCA_949320045.1. NCBI lineage: Eukaryota > Metazoa > Arthropoda > Insecta > Lepidoptera > Geometridae > Scotopteryx > Scotopteryx bipunctaria. Next base: position 553,527 of record OX439450.1, on the reverse strand, counting down.
TTATTGTTTGTAGAAACTATATTCAACCTATTAGTTTATCTTAAGGTGGATCCATATTTAGTGCAAAGTGATTCTATCCAACTCGTTTATTTCACAAGCTATTGATTTGATATGAAATAACAGAAAAAAAAATATTCCTAATTTCATTAGCACTAAAAATCATTTGTTTTCATAAAGGTTCAAATTCATAAAAAAATACAATTAATTGCATAATATTGGCTAGACACAAATGGTCAGTGATACAGTATCAGCATTTTTAAATGTTGATTAAGTTTGACAAAATCTCATGAAATCACCACCAAAATATTAAGGAAACTTAATTGCTACTTGCTAGCTAGGGGTCCATGGCCTCCATTGAAACCCTTAACTCCCCAACGGTTAACTATTCTTTATGATATATGACCTGCCTATTGCGTCTCCAACTTGCTTTTTAGGGTTCCATACCCCAAGGGCTTTAACACTTGTAATCAATCATCGAAGCTACATTTAAAAAGTACATATAGAGTAAAAGTCATATTCAAAAATACATGTACAATGGTATGGAACGCTTCATATGCGAATTCAAATCGCACTTGACTGGTTTTATTATTCTTAGAACTCTGGTTCTCCCACAGATTTCCTCATTTCAGATTCTAGGGATACTATTCTCTCCAACATGATGGACCATCTATATGTGTGATGGGCTGATCAGCTGTCACCATGGTTCACCATATCCATCTTAGGATCAGGAGTGGCTGCAGGTGTTCTTGTTGTTACTTGTGGCTCTGCTCACCCCGTTAGGGATATGAGCATAATAATATGTATTTACTTATAAGTCCAGTTCCATAAGTCATCACTGGCAACTCCACAGCATTTGGAATCACTCTTTCACTTGCCTACATGTACCTACTGGTTGAAGACTTTTATCATGAGGTGGGAAAATAATGGTCACCATCACTTGGCAGCTTTACAGGGCTCTACCAGGCTTAACAATAAATATGTATACAACTGTTTGCAAAATACTTTTTTTTATTAAAGCTATTGAATTTGCCTTAGTCAAGTTATGGGGATTCCCGCTCAAAAACAAAAAGAAACTTAAGGAAAATTACTTATAAATCAAAAAAGCATACAAAAAATTTACTATGAATGATTCTTATCTATGCATAGTAAGTACATAAATATCTAAGGTATACCTACTACTTTTCATACCATCATAATAATTCTACTTACCTATATTATTGGTACATCCTACTAATATTACAAAATGTATGTTTGTGTGCGAGTGTGTTAGTGTGTTTGTCTGTATTTATCTCCGTAATGGCTGAATAGATTTGGCCGAAACTTGGGATACATATTGTTTATGACCTGGAATGACATATAGGGTACTTTTGTCAGTGTAGGAACCACACCAGAAAAGTCGCAGTAGGTTGCTAGTAATAAAATAAATGTGAAAGTTTATAAGTATAATAAGTAAGTAAGTTTGTATGAGCTAGTGGCCAACTTTTGTGACGGAGTTTACTTTACTTACTTTATAGGTATACTAAAAACATAGAATGCGTCCAGCTGCTTCTCTCCCTGAGCATGTCGTAAAAGTCGACTAAGGGATAGTATCCTCTCCAACATGATGAGATACAATGAGCAAGTATTCCCAAGGAGGGTTGACATCAGGCAGACGGCCAGTCATAAAACACCTTAGCCAAAACTCTCACAGCATGATCCAAGGATTATGCTGTGCCGACTCCACATAGAGTGGGATAAGGGCAGAAAGATGATGAGGTATACTAGCTTTCGCTCGCGTGGTACCAGGATAGAAAGTAGCCTATATGTTATTCCAACACACATACTATGTATGCTCCCAAGTTTTATTCAAATCCATTCAGGCGTTACGGTGTGATTGGGGCAAAAACATCCTCACAAACTTTCGCATTTATAATATTAGTAGCATTTGTATGTTTCTGTGTTTGAATCACACTGAAATGGCTGAACTGATTAGGAAGAAACTTGTAAAAGTACCTATATGACCTAACACAGCACAACTTTTTATATCAACTTGTACTATTATTATGTGATAATGATACTGAACTTCTATTACGTGACGTAATAGTCATATTATACGCTTTGATCAATAATAATTAGATTTTCCTACAGATTTATTGCACATTTTAAATATCAAGTTCTTGCTCAAAAAGACATTTTATTCAAAAATAATGATTGAGGTATAATACAATTCTAATGCATATTAAAGTTTCTTTCAAAAAAAAAATATTTGACCTCATTTGAATCACATGCATATTCCCTATTGAGTAATTTTATAAGGAATTTTTTTTTACTATTGGCTCGGGTTACTACTTTTTATCCTTATGGACGGCGAGCGAAGCCGTGGGCGGTAGGAATTAAATAAATGCATCTTTATGTATGTGCCATTATCCCAGTATATTTATCTCTTTCAAATAACTATGTGGAGATAATGTACATAAGTATTTACAGCGCATTAGCAATATTAATGAGCTCATTATCAAAGCCTGCTCATATAAATCTATAAGACTCGCATAATCTATCATTATGGTACGGTATGAAGCGCTCGTGGAGTAAGTTCTTGATTGATCGTTGAAGTTAATCAACGCTGTGCGCGGTTACAATTGGGATGGGTGACCGTATGTGGCATTACGAGCTGAGCGCTTCCGTGCTTCGGAGGGCACGTTAAATGTCGGCCCCGGCTTTAAAGTTGTTGCCTCAGAGAGTGCGATAAGGGCAGGAAGATGATGATGATCGCTATAGAAACATTGCTATTGGGTCATTTTGAACTTTTAGCTTGCGTCTACGAGAATTTCGCCGGCGATGTATCTAAGGGTTATAATGCTTTGGAATCAAAACGAGTAGATATTATGAGTATGCTATTTTGTCCATTCTTCAGTTCAACGGTGCCTGTGGATGATTCTTTGCCGTCACAAATAGGGGGCGTTGGTCATGGTAGCGTGAAAATAACAATCTGGAATATATGAACTCATTACACATAACTCTTAATTTCTGTTCTTTAATTTCTTTAGTATTATTTTCAATGAATGTTCTAGTCGGAATTGTCTTCCGCCAAATGGCAAAGGCCTGTGGAATATGCATGGAGATAAAAATAGGTTTTTCGTTGTTGGTATGCTCTGAATTTGCTATTACTTTAAATAAAATGCAAGTTATACAGCATAACGTGGTATGTGAATGCCCCATTGAAAATCATGCTCGCATGTTCTCTAGACAAGCGACCGTTGATGTATTAGCAAGAACGTAATCAGGACTGACCTTCCGTCGCTTTTATTTAATACTTCATAGCGATGTTATCTGAATCATTTCATAGTACGTGTTCCAAACTCTAAAGTTTAATTCAGCAGAAAAATATAAAATAATTTTATAATAACGCTACAGACTAAAATCCAAAACATGTTAAATTTTCTCTGCCATGCGTTTTCCAGATTACACTCGCTATATGAAAACTCGTCCTACAACTAAGGCCTTTTACCATCTATAGTAGATGATTTATACAGCGTCAGGAGGCAACTCTTACCTTCACAATCGGGAAGATGTAGTGCCCGGGACGAATTAAGATGGAGTAGGCTTGCCGAGCACCTATTCCATCCTCTCAGCTTAGTCGGCCTTGTCCACAGGTAAGGCATGGTCAATACGTGCGGAGCTGACTAAGCCGCGGGTTTCCTCACGATGTTTTCCTTCCCGTTTGAGACTACTGGTATAGCGCACATAAATTTTTCGCACAAAAAATCCATGTGTACCGGGTTTGAACCCACGACCTTAGGATCGGAAGGCGGGGTCACTACCAACTAGACCAGTGAAAACTCGTCCTACAAACGTGCTACGAAATTGTTGGCGGGGAGATCCCATTACCGGTTACCCCATCCCTATACCTCCAGACCTCGTTAGCGTTAAGTTTATTTTCTGTTCTGTCTTTGTGTAATAGTCGAGTATAGTCTGGAAAATGGTAGAGCTTCTGCTTGAGTTTAATACTGGAGTACATGTCTGGGTAGTTTAGTACTGCTCATGCTACCAAGTCCTGTCTGAACAGTGTGTGATTTGCAGGTGACATCGGCGCTTTGCAGCTGAACGCCGAGCAAAATGACGGTGAGCAGCCGGAAGCCGTGAATATCAGTGATGTCCGTAAGTACCACCGATTTCTAAGTAGGTGACTGAACATCTTTTAGTGGGTCTGCAAGCTTGCTAAGGAGTGCTTAGTATCCTCTCCAACTTGATGGACCTGTATGGGCGATGGGCTGATCACCTATGACCATGGTTCACCATATCCATCTTGGGAGTCTTGGATCAGAAGTGGCTGCAAGTTTTCTTATGATTACTTGTGGTTCTGCCCACTCCGTTAGGGGTACGGGCGTGATAATATGTCTATGTATGCAAGCTTGCTTTCATAAATTATTCATTATGATAACGTGCCTACCTGGTCCACAATGGCCTCGAACAGGCATGACTGGAGAAGAAGGAAGGAAGGTCCTTGCCCTGCAGCATCCCTGCAGTGAAACACTACAGGCTCCTAACAATGATAACGTGACCACCGCCGCCGTGGTCTACACCTGGGCGTCATGTCTTTTGGGATCCCTTCTGTGGTAGTTCTTGCCAACAGATTTCATAAATTATTCGTAAATAATGCACCTTAGCTTTGGAAAACTTTGGAGGCCCATGTCCTTATGTGGATTTCACTATAAATGAAGATTTTGTTGTTGCTCGTGAACACTTCCTCCAACACCTCTCGCAGAACGATGACAACTCCATTTTAACTGTTGTCTTCTGTTCAGTTGAGGCAATCACGCTCGCGGACCCGTTGTACGGCGGCGGTGTAGACAACATGGCGCGCCCCGCCCGCCAGCCCTCCGTGGAGATTGAGGAGCAGCCCGCCTCCAAGGCACTCAGGTCAGTAGTTATCACCACACATCTTTCATCGGTACCACAAAGATTATCCGTCATTCTAATGATGTTAGGGAACAAATATCTGCACTGACGTCCCGCGGTGGGGTGTATTGTGCAGTATCCCCTTGCTAACCCTCCCCCAGCCAGCACAACTCCTTGAAGTAACGGAGAAGTACTTTGGGATGTTGATTATCTGTCATCTTCATTAGGCTTTTTGTCCTCCCATCAGTCTTCCATTAAGACAAAAACGGACAACAAATGGTAATGAACGATCCGTCGTCCGTTAGTTGAAACTAGGAATCGGGCGTAAGTCGCGAGTCCACTAAAGCGCACGGATAAAACTGACGCATCCGTGCTTAGTGTGGCCGTGGAGTTCCGCTTACATTTTTATACAAAGCGAAGCTGAAAACTCATGTAGCCTCCGTAGTTGAGTCTTGTCTACGTTGAGTCTTGCATCCGTTGCATCGGTTTAATCCGTTGATACCACGGCTCTTGGACTGGTGACCCGAGGCCCGTTGGTTATGAGTCGTCTCTAATATGTTCTCTCTATAATCGTTAATATGAATGGCGTAAGCTGTAATAGCTTCAGCGATCAAACTCTACGATGATAGCTAAAAGCGTTATCGCGTTACGCTAATTTATACACATTGTGAGGGGTCTGTACTGTTATGTTTGTAAATTGGATCCATTTCACTTAGTTTCTGACACACGACATGACATCCCGCAGAAGTGCACGAGGAAATAGGGGCGCCTAAGGGCTTTTGGAATCCTTTTGAAGTAATGTGCTCCTTTTCGCTAATACCTTAACAAACGCTGGCAGACAGGTCATGGCAGCTACGGCCAAAAAAGTAACGTGCTTTAAATCTTACTTCTTACATCTTACTTATATTATAAATGCGAAAGTTTGTGAGTTTGGATGTTTGGATGTTTGGATGTTTAGATGTTTGGATGTTTGGATGTTTGGATGTTTGTGCCTCAATCACGCCTAAACGGCTGAACGGATTTGAATGAAACTTGGAGTATACATAGTACATGTACTGGATTAACATATAGGCTATTTTTTATCCGGGTACCACGCGAGCGTAGCCGCGGGCGGCAGCTAGTATATTATAAATGCGAAAGTTTGTGAGGATGTTTGGATGATTGAATATTTGGATGTTTGTGCCTCAATCACGCCTAAACGGCTGAACGGATTTGAATGAAACTTGGAATATACATAGTATATGTACTGGTTTAACATATAGGCTATTTTTTATCTGGGTACCACGCGAGCGAAGCCGCGAGCGGCAGCTAGTTTATAATATTAGTAGGATTCTGTATTGACGGTTGCGCAATGTGCCGGACGCGGCTGGCGGCTACTTTCTCTGGACGCGCGCCAAACGCTGATCGCTCGTACCCAACCAGTGAGCCCCATTGTCTAATTTTATAGCGGCTATGCCAGTCGATATGCGTACGGAAAATTTGTTCATACTTCAGTGTGACCAGATTTAGCAGAATTCTGCGACTTTAGCATAATTAGATCTCCAATTTAGGGTCTAGCAGATTGTATCGCAGATCTGAAAAAATAGCAAATTTTGGCAGAATTTTATAAAATATCCCCAGAAATTTAGCAAGATGTAGAAGAACTGGCAAATTAACTGTGTTTCTGTGTAGGGGTGCTAGAAATGTTTGAAAATTTCTACCATTCATGAATAATGTATGATTTCTTCTTACTGTTCTGTCAGCCCTAAGTACAATTTAGGGGAATTCCCAATAAATGTATATTTTCTTTCGTGTTGTATTGTATTTAGAGTACATTTTTTGCGTATTCGTGTTATTTAATAATAAATATTTTTAAATAATATTTTTGTTTTTTATACATTAAATTCGAATTTTAAACAAAGGCACATTATAATTTTGCCATTTACCTATTAAAAATAAAGTTAGCAGACTTTAGCGGAATTTAAGCGAGCATCTAGCAGAATGTTCAATTAAATCTGGTCACACTGCATACTTAACATGAGCGCCCTTGGCAACGCTTTGTCTACATAAGAGTAAACAAGAAGTATCAAACATCGCTCGTCTGTAAACAATGCGGGAGTGGTCTGATTTATCTGCCCCCTTATTCTGGATGAACAAATAAACCGTAATGCGTTTGTGAAATCACCTACTAAGGCCTTTTTACCATCTATAGTAGATGATTTATACAGCGTCAGGAGGCAACTTTTTACCTTCACAAAAGGGACGATGTAGTGCCCGGGACGAATTAAGATGGAGTAGGCTTACCCAGCACCTATTCGATCCTCTCAGCTTAGCCGGCCTTGTCCACAGGAAAGACATAGTCAATACGTGCGGAGCTGACTAAGCCGCAGGTTTCCTCACGATGTTTTCCTTCACCGTTCGAGAGTACTGGTATAGCGCACATAAATTTTTCACACAGAAAAATCCATTAGTACACGACCGGATTTGAACCCACGTCCTTAGGATCGGAAGGCGGGGTCACTACCAACTAGACCACCAGTGCTCTAAGGAAGCTTGTGGGAACTCTCACCATAAATGAGCTAAAGCTCACATTATAACGAGAGTTCAGCTTCTCATCCCTCATGATGATCCCGACTCTTACTTATTATAACTAGGAAACTTCTATCCGGGTACAAAGCGATTGAAGCGAGAGGAAAATGGTTGATAATATTTGCGAGCCTTCACCATTATAGCTACAAATCAAGTACCGTTATGCGATCAGGTTCTACAAGTTATTTTGTTATGGCGTCCTTCGCGCGAGAACTACCAACTATCCAACACTTTATTGTACGTAAATTAATCGCTTTGTGATGCTTAACTACCTCAAGTTGACCATTTGCTTGTGGTAGAGCCGACAAAAGTCATGTTTGTTTAGATTTTGGCATTTTTTATTCTGTCTTAACTCCGAAGACTCAGTTTTAATAACTTACTTATGTAATACTAGCTTCCACCCGCGGCTTCGCTCGCGTAGATAAGAAGTAGCCTATATGTTATTCCAGCACACATACTACATAATTATGTATGTTCCAATACTATGAAACAGACTTCCGCCAGCGGCTTCGCTCGCTTTGTACCCAGGTATTATTATTAGTCAGCCGTTTGTCCCACTGCAGGGCAAAGGCCTCCCTTCCCTTTTTTGCACTCTTCGCCATTTAACGCTTTACCCAGTGTGGTGGACTGTATGTGGTTTCTTCTCCAATTAAACACTTTTCTTCCAAATATCCTTTATTTCAACTTGTTCTCTTAGAACTAGGTACTTAGTATCACTGTGCTTTGTAACTGTATTCGAACTGTCTTCGAACTGTCTTCGAACTGAACTCGAACTGAACTGTCTCGGTACAAATTTCGCGCTATATTTATAGTTCGACCCCTACAAATAAATCTGCTCTCTGATTGGCTGACCAATAAGAAGCGAGAAATTTCAACCAATCAGAGAGCTCCATTCGAGGCGTGACCGTATAGAGTCGGCTATCTATCTCTGTCTAACCTTTCCAGAATGTTCTATACCTACTTATTATTCTATATCTGTAGAACACTATCGATTATTCTAGAACTATGTCGATATCTCGTCGTGTCCAGAACATCCTCCCCCCGGCGTAGCTCGCGTAGCCTCTTCTTTTACTAACACGACGAGTTTGCTGGTCGGTCGCTTGAAGACGCCAGTCTTCGTCCGGACATCTGCCACCCGTACGCCTCCGTCTGGTCCCTGGTAGGTGCGCTCGACGATTCCCATTGGCCAAACGTTTCGAGGTAAGGTATGGTCCACGACGACAACTATGTCTCCTTTCTGCAGTGATCTCCTGTTGTTCATAGGCTCGCCGCGAGGTACTAATGTAGGCAGGTATTCTCGAAGCCAGCGCCGCCAAAAGTGGTCAGCAAGCGCCTGACTTATCCTCCATGTTCGCCGATCTGCCTCGCTGCATGGCCCAGTGGTAGGTAGGCCGTCGGATGAACCCAACAGAAAATGGTTCGGAGTCAATGCTTCGGGCTCCTCAGGGTTCACACTGACGTGCGTAAGTGGCCTCGCGTTGACGGAGAATTCTGCTTCAGTCAGGAGGGTGTTCAGCACTTCTTCAGGTGGTTCTTTTTCTCTCAAAGTGGCGGCTAGTGCTACTTTGATTGACCGCACCAGTCGCTCCCAGGCTCCCCCCTGGTTTGGTGCGCCAGGAGGTATGAAACGCCATTCCATCCGATGCAGCTGTCCTTCATCTCGCAGTGCTGGTGCCCATTCCGCGTAAGCAGCCTGCAGTTCTTTGTCTGCACCTCGGAAGTTCGTTGCGTTGTCGGACATCATGATACGGGGCCAGCCTCGTCGTGCAGCCATTCTTCTCAGTGCCATGATTGCAGAGTTGATGGAAAGCGTTGGAACTACCTCTATGTGTACGGCTCGTGTGTTAAGACACGTATAGAGCGCTCCCCATCTCTTCTCCCGGCGCCGTCCAATCTTCACCATCATGGGCCCAAAGCTGCCACAATAGCTGAACGGCCGTTGAAATGGCTCGAGGCGGATTCTCGGCAAGTCTCCCGTAGCTGGTGGTTGAGGTTTCATCTTCCGTACTTGGCAGAGTCTGCATTCCTTCTCAATGCCACGTACTGTCGGTCGCAGATGAATCACCCAATATTTCTGTCTCAGGTCGTTCGTCACGCGCTCCCTGTTAGCGTGACCAGCTGCGTAGTGTTCTCGCAGGACGATGAGTCTTGTGATGTGGTGGCGGCCGTCCAGGATCACAGGCCGCTTCATCTCAATCGGTGCGTCGGCGGCTCCAATTCGTCCTCGTACTCGCAGTATACCCTTTTCCAGGATCGGGTCCAATCGGAACAATCGACTCGATTTCGTGATTGGACGAGACATTCTAATTCGGTGCAGCTCGTCTGGGAAGCTCTCCCTTTGTGCACGACGAATTAGCGCACGTTCTGCCTCTTCAATGTGTCGATACTCCATGTTCGTGGCGCGTCGTCGACATCTCTCGATGAAGAAGAGTACCCGTGCTGTAGCTCTTACTAATGTCTCGTACTTGGAGAAGCGTGATGGGTCTGGCAGCCATTCGTACTCCATCTTGTCTTCTTCCACTCGCGTATGCAGAACTTCCTCCTCGTGGTCGCTGTCGGATGTTTCCTTCGGCCACTCGTGCTCTGGGCGATGAAGGAAATCCGACCCTCGGAACCATCGATCTTCTGCCGTTATGCGTGTGTTCGTCAGCCTTGTCGCGTCGTCTACCGTAGCTCGTAGTTCTGCCGGTACGTCCTCCAGTACGTAGTCCTCATTGCTGTTCCATCCTCGTAGCGTGAATCCAGCAACCGCGTGTACTGTGCGTAGCTCTGCGACGGCTCGACGGGCTTCCACGTTGTCATCGTAACTTGCTACCAAGTCGTCCATGTAGTGGCTTCTGGTGATGGCTTCGCAGGCGAGAGGGTGAGTGTAAGCATATATCCTCGCGTTGTGATTTCGCACGAAATGCGCCATGAATGGGGAACTCGCTGCGCCGAATATCATGCTTGTCATCTTGAATCTTTCAGGACTCTTCTCTCTCTCGTTGCCTCTCCACAAGAATTGTTGCGCCGGTTGGTCTTCTGGGCGAATCTTGATTTGAAGAAACATTTCCTGTATGTCAGCCGTAATCGCGATTCGTTTTTCTCTGAATCTGTACAGGATGCCTGGCAGGGACATCAGGAGATCGGGTCCCTCCAGCAGATGGTCGTTCAGGCTGACTCCATGGCTCTTCGCTGCTGCGTCGAAGACAAGCCTTATCTTCCCGGGCTTGTTGGGGTTGCGAACTGCGAAGTGAGGCAAGTACCAGCAGACGTTGCTAGACTCCTCCGATCCATCGCATGGCTCCGCGTATCGCTTCTGCAGCAGGTTCTCTATCTGCTTCGTATACTCTTCGGCGAAGACTTGGTCAGCGTCCATCTTCCTCTCTATGCTTTGAAGACGACGAAGTGCCATATTGTAGCTCTGAGGTAGCTTCGTGTCTTCCTTCTCCCATGGTAATCCAACTTCATACCCTTGGTCAACCTTCTTGATTGTCTGCTCGACGATCTTTGTAGCCCGGAGATCTCGTTCACTCGTCCGTGGCTTTTGGTTGATACCAACTGCTTCAATGCTGAAATGCTTCTCTATCAGCTCATGCAGTTCCTGGTTCTGCCTTTCAATGGCTTCAGGTGTATAGATATGCAATGCGCTGTCTTGGCTCGCGACGATGCTGCGTGGTACGGTTCCGTGGATGACCCAACCCAGCTGTGTTCTCGATGCTGCTGGTTGATTTGCTTTTCCAACTCGTAGCTCCTGTGAGACTATATATTCCCAATGGTCGGCTCCAATCAGGATCCCAGGATGTGATGACTCATAGCAAACTTCATCCCGTCGTAAGTCTCTCAGATGATCTTGATCCAACAGCGATGCCGGAATTGATTGTTTCAGCAGCTTCATGTTCTTGATGGTGCGTGCCCGAAGTGAGTGCAGCTTATTATCTTTGCTCTTCAGTTGCACGGTGACAAGTTGGCTTTCATTCTCGCGTTGCGTAGTGTTGACTCCTCGCATTCGTAGTGGCAGTGAAGGTCCCTCTGCTCCGATAGTTCGTGCCAGCTCTTCATCAATCAGAGTGACTGTAGCTCCTTCATCCAAGAGAGCGAGTGTATCGGTCTCCCCCCGTGGTCCGACGACGGTTACTGGACACATCTTCAGTAGTACTGCCTTGTTGTTCGGGCCAGCGTCAGCTACTGTCATGACCGTCTCGACTGGGCTTGATCCGTCTTCTTTCCTCTCTTGATGCAGAGTCTGATGATGTTTTCGCGAACATTGATTCACGCCACACGATGTCGCTTTGCAGTAGATATTTCGATGCTTCTTCACTACACACTTGAAGCACAACTTGTTTTTCTTCACATGCTCCCATCGCTCATCAACTGTCATTGCCTTATACTTGGGGCAATCCGTCAGCTGGTGCGCCTTCTCGCAGCATGAGCATTTTTCCTCAGTTTCAGCGGGTTCTTCGGTGGTGTTGTACACGGCGTTCGACTTTTTCCTGAATGCTGTGTTCACTTTCGGCGTATATTCCTTCTTGCTGGCAGTCAATGGTGCATAGCTGTACTGCAGGGCTCGGTCCGCTTCACGCATAAGGAACTGTGACAGCAATACGATCTCTGGCTCGATCGATACTTGTTCACTTGCGTAGTCACACCAACGTGAGCGCATGTGCGGGCTCAGCTTGTCCAATGTTTCCCTCACCAGCATCGGATTGTGCAGGTAGCCTCGATTCCTGATGTGATTCAATATACAGACCGCGTTCTGCAGCTTGATGGCGAATGCGTTGAGCTCTATTACCGATGGTCCAGGCTTCGGCAATTTCCTCAGGTCTTCAATGGCTCGGTCGACGATGATTTCCGGTCTCCCGAAGCTTTGTTCCAGTGTCTTCATGATCTTTTCTGGATCGCTTGCTGTGTATAAGAGTGAAGCAACTGCTTCCCTTGCTTCCCCTTTAAGACTGCTTCTCAGCCTTAGGAGGTTCTCAGCCGGTGTCAGCTTGTAGGTTTTCGTAGAGTCTTCGAAGGCAGCTTTGAAGGGCAGCCACTCGTTCGTTGAACCGGAGAAGGCGTGCAGGTCTTGACACTTTATCCTTGGTCTTGCTAGCTTCTCTATTGCGTCAGCTAGTGCGTCGACGTTGGCAGAACTCTTAGCTCTGACCGGCGTTGTCGATCTATCCCTGACGTTGAATCGGATGTTCTTCTCGGTTCTTGTATAAGTGTCGCTTTTTTCTCCTCCAGTTGCTGTCTGTAGCCATTCCTTGACTCTCTCGCTTTTTTCCGGTAAGTCCTCTTCATGGATGCTCCTCTCTTCGTCTTCTAATTGTGCTAAATCAACAGCCAATCTCTTTTTGACGAGTTCAGCTTCCATCTGGAATTCCTTACGCTTGAGTTCAGCTTCCACCTGGAATTCCTTACGCTTGAGTTCAGCCAGCTTCTCTTCTGCCGCTAGTTCCGCCATCCGTGCCCTGGTAGCCGTGCTCCCGTTTGATCGTAGAGAGCGCGCAGTGCGGGCAGGAGATAGTTCACTCCTGTGGCGTTCCATACTCGTCCCGGCGTACATGAGATCGGTCGCGGACCCTATGGCTGGGTTGCGATCTTGGCGTCTGCTGACTCGTTGCGTGCTTGGTGACGCAGGTGGATCCCGTGACAGTCTACGTCTTCTTTCTAGAGCAATGGTTTCCAGTTCGGCGGCTCGCCGTTTAGCCTCTTCCTCTTCTTCGCGCCTTTCGGTCGCGTCTGCTTGGCTTCTGGTCACAACCATACTGCTCCAGCGCTTGAACCTTCAATCTGGTCCGAAGTACCTCGAACTTCGCTCACAGATCCTCTCAATCTGATCCGAAGTACGTCGAACTGTGCTCGCAGATTTTCTTCAATTCAGGCTCGGCGCTGATCCTCTTCTTCTATCCGGCTCGAAGGACCAAAGACTGTGGTGGACTGTATGTGGTTTCTTCTCCAATTAAACACTTTTCTTCCAAATATCCTTTATTTCAACTTGTTCTCTTAGAACTAGGTACTTAGTATCACTGTGCTTTGTAACTGTATTCGAACTGTCTTCGAACTGTCTTCGAACTGAACTCGAACTGAACTGTCTCGGTACAAATTTCGCGCTATATTTATAGTTCGACCCCTACAAATAAATCTGCTCTCTGATTGGCTGACCAATAAGAAGCGAGAAATTTCAACCAATCAGAGAGCTCCATTCGAGGCGTGACCGTATAGAGTCGGCTATCTATCTCTGTCTAACCTTTCCAGAATGTTCTATACCTACTTATTATTCTATATCTGTAGAACACTATCGATTATTCTAGAACTATGTCGATATCTCGTCGTGTCCAGAACACCCAGGTAAAGAATATAGCCTATAAGTAATGCTATTTCAGGTCATGATATAATGTACCCGTTCTCGTTGGCACCCCTCATTTACAGAACCTTAAAAACGCCGTTTTCTTCCCAGTCTCAAATTTTGTTATTCTTTTTTTTTATAAATAAATAACAGCCAACAGTCACATACATAGTCCAGACCCCACACTAGGATTCCGTGTCGTGGGTATCAGAAACTACGGGTACCATGCTACCACGACACCCAGACCAGGAAGAAATATTTGCAGATCATGCAAACATTTCTTCCGCAGCGGGAATCGAACCCGCGCCTCTTGCGTCTCTGCCTAGCAATCGCCCGTCACGCCACCGAGGCCATCCGATTCATTTGTATACATTATACTTTTTATACTTGTATTATTACGTATGAATAATAAGTTGTTATCACAAATTCACGCATTGACAAAGATCTTGTAGTTATTCACCTCCGTTACATAATACGCAGTTATGTTGACGGACATAATGTATTCAAACGGTTCTGTTTAGACTCCGCCCACTACGCCGCTCCTTAAACGGACCGTCACAAAAATGCAGAGCAAAACAGTTTACAAGTAAACTTTTGACAGAACTTTTCTTTGCGTGACGTAAGGAACTGTGACGGTCACAGTTGTGGACTTTTGTTTGGATGTTCGTTACAAGAGTAGCATTATGAACGTTTTGCTGTCTAACGCTGTATGTATAATCTTACTTCTTACTTATATTATAAATACGAAAGTTTGGGAGTTTGGATGTTTGTGCCTCAATCACGCCTAAACGGCTGAACGGATTTGAATGAAACTTGGAATATACATAGTACATGTGCTGGATTAACATATAGGCTATTTTTTATCCGGGTACCATGCAAGCGAAGCCGCGGGCGGCAGCTAGTAATGAAATAATCTAATCAGTAGGTATCTTTAGACGGTAACGGCCTTAGTTTACTTATTATAATAAATAAATAAATAAATATTTGTGGACATTTGACACAGCGCTATCTAGCCCCAAACTAAGCATGAAGCTTGTACTATGGGCACCAGATGGCTGATAAAATACTTATATACTTTTTTGTAAATACATACTTGTACAACACCCAGACTCGGAAAAAATATTTGCAGAACATACAAACATTTCTCCCGTAACGGAAATCGAACCCGCGCCTCTTGCGACTCAGCCGAGCACTCGCCCCCCACGCCACCGAACTCTCCAATAAGATGTATTATAAATGCGAATTATTGTGTTTGTTCCCATTTAATATTCATCTATATAAAGGACGAATTTGGCTTACATTGAATACACAATGTTTTATATAATAATCTGAAAAAATACATAGGATGCCTACTTTTCATCTGAGTAGGTATATGCGGAGCTAGTGTTCAGATGCCATTGTTTTAAATAATCTAACTTTAAAAAGCTTTATTATTGTACCGAGCTGTTGCTCGCGACTTCGTACGCGTTTAGTACATTATTTTGTTCTATAATCAATAGTTTTCGCAGCGCACGCCAAAAACTACTTTGGGTTTTCTACCTTGGGTTACAATATTGGAATTTTCTTACGGATCCTTAATTTTTTTGAAAATATATTATAGTCTATACTGGTCCCTGATAATGTAGCTTTCTATTGGTGAAAGAATTTTTGAAATCGGTCCAGTAGTTTCGGAGCCTATTACAAACAAACAAAAAATCTTTCCTCTTTATAATATTAGTATGATAAGTATGATTACAGCTAATTGCACAGGAACGGCAAAAATGTGATGCGAACATCTAAACTCCTGGCTCGGGTCCAAATCGGCTGCACTTCACGCATTCATTATGCATTTTATTATGACTGTTGCCCTGTATTGCTAAACAAGCAGCTATTTATAGTTTCCGAACGGAAATAATCTCTAAAATGTGACTAAAATCCGATGGTCAGACGTCATTGTCAGGGCGTTTATCTAGTTATAGGGTGTTCATTCTATAGAGTCAATGTTTCAACTTGTTTTAAATGTGTTAGCCACTATCGAGGGTCATTATTAAGTCCTGCTGAGTATATCTCATGGAGTGCGATGCTCCCATGAGATATATGAAATGAAAATGAAACAATGAAAATATTTGTGGACATTTCACACAACACAACCTAGCCCCAAACTAACTTGTACTATGGACACCAGATGGCTGATGTACTTATATGTATACTTTTTTTTTGTAAATACATAATTATAATAGGTACATAATACTACAACATCTAGACCCGGAAGAAATATTTGCAGAACATACAAACATTTCTCCCGTAGCGGGAATCGAACACGCGCCTCTTGCGTCTCAACCGAGCACTCGCCCGCCACGCCACCGTGGTCTGGAGGATGACTTTATATACCAGCTTCCCCTTTCCGACATTATTCGCATGGTAGGTACTTCTAATACTAGATTTGTAAACGGGGTTAACATACCTGTTAAATCCATAAACGAATACATCCTTGAACACACTCTCAGTGAAAATATGCGTGAGTCAATCTAAATCAGGCTGTTTGGACTTGAAATTATGCAAAGTTCATCATAACATAAACAAATCATTGACGTAGATTCGGTAACCGCTTTAGTCACGAGATGAATCAGCTCACTTCGATCAAATAACGGATCTGCTCATTTCACTTCTGTTACGTATTTCTCTGTATTACATATTTACTAGGTTCCGCCCGCGGCATCTCGTCATCGTCATCTTCCTGCCCTTATCCCACTCAATGCTCTGAGAGCTGCTGGATCATGCTGCAAGAGTTTTGGCTAAGGTGTTTTATGTCCAGCCGCCTGCCTGACGTCAACCCTCCATGGGAATACTTGCTTATTGTAATTTGTATCTCATCATGTTGGAGGATACTATCCCTTAGTCGACTTTTATGACATGCTCGGGGAGAGAAGCAGCTGGACGCATTCTGTGTTTTCTTTACTGCCAGTCCAGCAGAGAAGTTAAACGGTAAAATATTTGTGTTGTCTTAAAAACTAAAAACTAATTTGATGCCAACGTCATTCGGCTTTCAACAGGCCGAATCGTGCGAGCTTGGATCAGTGCCAACCAGTCTCGTTAAAAGGTAGTCTCGTGAACCGGGCCTACTATGAGTTTTACCAGAATGTACTCATTAGCGACGTAAAAATGCACGTTATACAGTCATGTGTTATAATACATATATTTTACTAATAGCCACTATAAGTATTATAATCTGGTAAGTTCGTATGAGCTAGTGGCCGTCATGGCTTAACGACTTAAAAGCAGAGATCGATAATTTAACGTGCCCTCCGAAGCGCGGAAGCGCTCAGCTCGTAATGCCACTTGCGGTCACCCATCAAAATTGTGAACGCGCACAACGTTGCTTAACTTTAACGGTCAATCAAGAACGTCTAAGCAAGCTACGCCACGAGCGCTTCAAAAATATAATCTGGTTAGAATCATGGTATATCCGCAGATGAAACAGAATCTGTTAAATACATATTTGATTTGTGACCTGTCGATAGTCTGATCGTGTAACCTTCCATATTTGTGATAAAAACCAAAATAAATTTGACGCTAATGACTAATAGAAATAATATTGTCTGTATTTATACTCGTAAATGACTGGGTTACCAGCGCGGTTTCAAAATTTG
Source organism: Scotopteryx bipunctaria (assembly GCA_949320045.1). NCBI lineage: Eukaryota > Metazoa > Arthropoda > Insecta > Lepidoptera > Geometridae > Scotopteryx > Scotopteryx bipunctaria. Next base: position 536,136 of record OX439450.1, on the reverse strand, counting down.
ACACCTCGTTTTGCCCCTTTTTGAGAGTTGTTTTGAAGAACCCTGAAACACGTATTTATTTTGTACTATTTTCCAGGCAAAGTTTCAAGTGAATCGCACCGCTCGTTAAAAGTTACCATACAAACTTAAGAACTCCCTTACACTTTTAAGAATGGATGTATTATTATGTATTTTAAAGTTTATTTGTGCCGAGTTTTGAATGAATCGAACCAAGGAATACAATTTTCCAAAGAAAGTTTACCACCCCGATGAATCCCCTTAGAAGTTGATTTTCGAAAATTAGATTATAGCTATGTGTTATTCCAGAATCTAAACTATCTACATTCTAAATTTCATCAAAATCGGTTTAGTAGTTACGGAGATACGTGGTAACGAACATTCACACACACAAACTTTCGCATTTGTAATATTAGTAGGATTGTGATGTAAGTACTATTTGCAGAATTTTATCTTGATAGAGAGTAGGTACTTACATGTCAGACATAAATATAACGACCTAGTCATTGTCGTGTTTATACATAAGTGGCTGTCACAATTGGGATGGGTGACCGCAAGTGGCATTACGAGCTGAGCGCTTCCGTGATTCGGAGGGCACGTTAGACTGTCGGTCCCGGCTTTTAAATCGTTAAACCATGACGGACGCCTTTAGGCGGCCTAAAAACTCCGTCACAAGAGTTGGCCACTAGCTCATACGAACTTACTTTATACGCCTATGATTTACCTATGGCTCAATGCGAAAAGTCGCTGATTATTTATTCTATGGGCGGAAGATGGCTAGTTATAATCACCTGGCACGGTTTCTTGTCAGTTCTTGTCTCGGTTCACACATCCTCACAAACATTTGCATTTAAAATATTAGTAGGATAGGGCCAGTGACCACGCTGTTTGGCCAATAGTCCGTGATAAAGGCAAAGTGATCAATCGATGAGTCGCACAGGAAAACAATAGTCTGTCGTGCCGGTGGCCAATTTCATCGCAATAATTGCCGCTCGACAATTTGTATGTACATATTTTTCTAAGCATTTGTCTGTAATGATAACTTCCTATATTTTTTCCTGTATAAATACTACAGTTGGTATTAGCTGATGATATTGTTATACAAAATAGTAGACGTCAGGCATGCGGCCGGTCATAAAATATCTTAGCCAAAACTCTTACAGCATGATCCAAGGATCCCCACCATAGAGCCCGCATAGAGTGAGATAAGGGCAGGAAGATGATGAAGATCATTGTTATACAAAATTCAATTATTAATCCTATCCTACTAATATTATAAATGCGAAAGTTTGTGTGTGTGAATGTTTGTTCTTTGTTCCTACGTTTGTCTCTATAACTCCAGGAGGTGGTAAAGTTTCTATGGATAATTACATTCCTTGGTTCGATTCGCTTTCAAAACTCGGTTTATGAATACTTGTGGACATTTCACACAGCGCCATCTAGCCCAAACTAATAAAAGCTTGTACTTTAGGAACCAGATGGCTGATAGAATATACTTAAATATACTTTTTTTTTTTAAACAACTTTAAAATAAATATTAAAACACATATTTTATTTTGTCAATCATGGCGTAACATTTTAATGAAATTAATAGTATAGGTACATAGTACGCGACCTGGAGTAATTAAGAATCAAACGAACTTACCTTGGTGAGTGATGTTGGATTCCAATTATGTGAGAGTATCGTCCGAAGACCATTATAGTGGGTTACTTTTATTCTGGTAGGCACAAAGCGTGTGTAGCCGAGGGCGAAAGCTAGTTACACTATAAGGCACCTAGATTTGCCAGATCATTGCCATCTAGTCGTAGAAATATTTTTCTCTCACAAAATTCCATTGCGTCGACGTCACCGGTCGGCACAATTTTGAATTATAAAAATAGAAAACGTTTATTTTGGTTCCGTACCCGACCAGTACCAACGGAACCCTATTACTAAGCCTCCACTGTTCGTCTGTCTGTCCGTCTGTCAGCGAGCTGTATCTGATGGACTGTAATGGGTAGAGTTAAAATTTTCAGAGTGAGTTCTATTACCACAGATAGCTGAGGCTTAGTAATAGGGTCCCGTTGGCACCCTTCTGGTACGGAACCCTAATTATACAAGAAACATTTATGTACATGTACGATGGTACGGAATCCTTCGTGTACGAATTCGACTCGCACTTGACCGGTTTTTAGTATCACCTATTCCTTATTAAGGCTTACTTATCTCAATATTACTTGCATGTCAAATCCCATAACATACCTCTTCTATTAACATTTAGTTTTTTCCTTGTATGTTGCATCTATGTGAGATAATGTTTCCAAATTGACTGACGTGGGTGGCGTTAAGTTTCAATTGCTTATACTAATAAATGTGAAACGTCATTTTTTCTTTGAGGAAAAGTATTTGATTCGAACTGAACTGTAGAATTCAATAGCGATGTTGAATTTCCATTTGTCTTTTACATTAAATCTTACAATTCATTTTTTTGCAGGTTTCGGTATGAATGTGAAGGGCGGTCAGCGGGTTCGATTCCCGGCGCCAGGAGCACGGCGGAGAACAAGACGTACCCAACACTCCGGGTCAAAGACTACGTGGGGCCGTGTACCATTGTCGCCTCATGTGTCACTAAGGATGAGCCCTACAGGTAATTCAGAGAGCCCAGACTAAAATGAGTGAGATAAGATAAATAAATTGTGGACATTTCACACAGCTCCATCTAGCCCCAAACTAAGCAAAGCTTGTACTGTGGGCACCAGATAGCTGATAGAATTTTTTTGTAAATACATACTTAAAATAATACAACACCCGGACCCGGAAGAAATATTTGCAGGACACACAAACATTTCTCCCGTAGCGGGAATCGAACCCGCAGCCGCATCTCTTGCGTCTCAGCCGAGCACTCGCCCACCACGCCACCGAAGTCGCCACCAAGTTACTTTTCCAGGCCTTAAAAACCGCATTGAAATCGGTTAACCCAATTTTGAGACGGACAAATAAACAGAAGTTGATTTTAGTCAGTCAGGTTTCTTAGTTTTTTAATGACTAATTGACAACCTCTGCGTGGCGGGCGGGTGCCTTGCTCGAGACTCGAGAGGTACAGTTTGATTCCCGCTAAGAAATATTAGCTGCTCTACAATAAATTCGTCCGGTGTTGTGTACCTTGGAGCTTAGTTAGTTTCTGCTTCCCACTACATGGAATCCGAGTGTGGATTCGAAATTTTGTCTCTGTTGGGTGTTTAATATTGTTTTATGTATTAAAACCCAGGCCTCACCCCCACAACTTGGTGGGTCGCGAGCGCTGCGACCGAGGCGTGTGCACGCTGCGCGCCACCATCACCGCCGAGAACCCGCTGGTGCAGTTCAAGAACCTCGGCATCCAGTGCGTCAAGAAGAAGGATGTCGACGCCGCGCTGCAGCAGAGGGCCCAGCTCCGTGTAGACCCCTTCCGCAGTAAGTCACCACTCCTCACACTCTTATTCGAAAACTCTTTTATTCAATAAAGCCACAGAGATCATTTTGAAAAGTTTTAAGACGTGACTTGTGTTTGTGGATATCGAGAAAGCCTTCGGTTAAATCGAAACCTGCGCAGTCTTGCGGTCACTCCAGCGGTGCCAAATCGAGTATCGGTGTATCGAAGTGTTAAGTGTTTGGACATCAGGGCCACCATGTCTATTCTAATGCATGATCAGAGCGCTAATCCAACCCAATTTCAAAAAGGGATGAGGCAGGGAGGTGATATCTCTCCGAAACTGTTCACTTCCGCACTGAAGAATATTTTTAACCTCTTGCATTTAATAGATATGGTTAAGCACTCACAATGCATATCTAGAATATAATATACATAAAGACACTAGCTGTCACTTACAGCTTCGCTCGCGATGTACTCAGATAAAAAGTAGCCTATACTATATGTTATTCCAGCACATGTATTATGTTTATTTCGAGTTTCATTCAAATCCATGATTGAGGCACAAACATCCTCACAAACTTTCGTAATATAAGTTTTTATTCATAATATAAGTAGGATAAAGTACTCATAATAAAGTGACGATAGGCATAAGAGCAAGTACTCTATAGTCTATCAATCTACAAAAAAGCTCTCATCTTGAAGCAAAAGGTCACGGATTCAGATCTTGCATTCAACTACACTAACAAGACTCACGAAGCCAGACGTTATTGGTAGATGCTAATTTATTTGGGTCAGCGCACCTCTCGTTTGGATATAGAATTATTACATTATCTGGAGCATAAGTGCTATTTATTGCACCATGGTTCCTTTACATTTTCTAGTAACTGGGCAAAAATCATCGACTTGTATAAATGAGTTACCTTCTGCCATGGTAAAATAAAAATAAGTAAATAATTGTGGACATTTTACACAGTGCAATCTAGCCCCAAACTAAGCAAAGCTTGTACTATGGAAACCAGATGGCTGATTTAATACTTATTATATATTTTTTCGTAAATACATACTTATAATAAACTGTGTGAAATGTCCACAAATATTTATTTGTTTATAATTTATTTTATTTACATTTTCCATGTTCCATCTTCAGATTTAAGACGTTTTATAATGAGCTCTATAGCATTTTATTTAATCAATAAATTTTAAGTTTGAAGTTTACTAAAACCAATATGAGGTAACTCCTTTTTTCGACACTATTAAGAATACTGGTGGTCTAGTTGGTAGTGACCCGCCTTCCGATCCTAAGGTCGTGGGTTAAAATCCAGTCGTGTACCAATGATTTTTTCTGTGCGAAAAATTTATCTCCGCTATACCAGTACTCTCAAACGGTGAAGGAAAACATCGTGAGGAAACCCGCGACTTAGTCGGCTCTGCACGTATTTACCATGTCTTTCCTGTGGACAAGGCCGACTAAGCTGAGAGGATCGAATAGGTGCTGGGTAAGCCTACTCCATCTTAATTCGTCCCGGGCTCTAGAGCGTACCGTTTGTGAAGTTAAAGTTGCCTCCTGACGCTGTACAAATCATCTACTATAGATGGTAAAAGGATTCGATTCAAAAGTATGACAAGACAAGTCAAGTAAAGTCAAGTCTTATGACAAGTTGAAAAGATGAGGTAAGACGGACCGGCGGGCGCGGCGGGAGGCTAGCACATTTTGCCAAATCGAAATTTATGACTTTTAATATGTATTGTATGAATCATTGTTCTGAAATTTATAAAGGGTCAACGCAGCCCAGCAACAAAGTTTGTTGGTACTTCTCGCATGACAAATAAACATCGACCTTATCAATCTTCAATAGAGTTGAAAATAACTTGCAAGATAACATCAACAAATCAAAACGTTCTAAAAATAACCTGTGCTGTGCTAGAATTGGAACATTAAAACCCCCTTTGTAATAAATAAGTAAGCTGAATGGGGTTGATAATATCTACCTTGACATTGCACCCTCACGTTAACCCTTTATTTAGACTTCCGGGAAAGGGGAACAATTTTACCCCTAACTCCGTCCTTGAAAAAACATTGGTTCAATCATTAAGTAAAGAAACAAAATGTGTTATTCCGTCAATGTTTTTGAAACTGAAAAACCTATATTTTTTTTATTTCGTTAGTTGTTTAAAAGTAGTAGGGCTTAGTAGAATTAGGAAAAATGTTGAATGAAAATACTTCGGAATCGCTTACTTGATGACGGCAAAACATAAAATGCGTCCAATTGCTTTTCTTTCCGAGCATCGTAAAAGTCGACTAAGGGGTTATCCTCTCCATAATGATGAACCACCTATATGGGCGATGGGCTGATCACCTGTCTTTAAATCAGAAGTGTCTGCAAGTTTTCTTATGTTTACTTGTGGCTCTGCCCACCCCATTAGGGATACGGGCGTGATAATATGTATGTGTGTATGAAAGATCTATTGGTAATTAATTTTCCATATTCACTTCGTTCGATTGGTCTGGTGTGATCGGTAAAATCTAACTAAAAGTCAAGAAACATAACTTTTGATGAACGTTTGGTCGAAATGGCCCGAACGACGCTTACAGGTTTATACGTTTTTTTATAACTTCCTTCAAGATTTAGAATTGGACGTCAATACAATATACAAAGGAAGGAATTTAAGGCCCGTAAATCACCGTTGCCACGCGGCTAGGTAATGTTCAGCCGTGAACAAAGAGTTGAAATGCGTTATGGGTATTTCCGTACGTTTATTTTGGTTCGCGGCGGCCGCCGTTCTTACCGGGGTCGCTGGCTAGTACTTGCTGACAAACTAGCTGAACTGAACGGCTGAAACATCTGGTGAATAATACGCCAACTCGTTATATCAATAAAATTCTAAAGGGTTCACCATATCCATCTTGTAACTTCTATCAGGTTTTCTTATATCAAACCTAACTTATGTAACAAAACTAAAAACTCAACTTCTTTACATGAAGGGTCGGATAATACACTATGTACATAACCTATATCTAACAAGCGTTTTTGTACAAACCATTATGATCTAAATGAGGAATTTCGGACATACTTTAATAAAACATGATGAACATCTTCAACAACACACTTATTACAATTTGGCGACTACGAGTAAGTAGATACTTATCTATATCACGCCCGCTCACTGCGTATGTGAATAAGCAGAATGTAGTAGGCCGGATGTAATAAGCAGAATTATCAAATATTTTTTGATTAGGACCTACTTACGTAGGCACCACAAGTCCTTCCAGGTCTTCCACCATCCGCTCTTCCAGGAGTTATTCCTTGTCTTGCGTGTTTCCGAAGCTTGCTAACTAGCCCAAGTTAATGTCTCTCTAAACTCTAAACTTATCTAGGTATAAATTGTATTATCTGCCCATCTACCTCGACCCTACTTTTCGTGCTGTTGGTCATTAACTGTGTCTTGGACCGGTAAAAGGTCTAAAGGGATTATTTTCGTAAAGAAATATTCAGGTTTCTTGCCTTTCACGCTTGGTCGCGTTACGAACAGACTTAAAATCAAAGAACAAACAAACTTTAAGCAAAGTATTATTATTTTTATTTAGACCAAGGACTCTTCAAGTATTCGTCAAGTCAAATTCAAAAACAGAGCTCAAACGTTAATCGAAATTCAAACATAATTTTTTGACAGTTTTTTATGGTTTTACAGCCAAGAGTAGATTAGACTCTTAAAATTTGTAGGAGTAATGTAGATTATTCGCTAAATCAAAGTGCATAATCTAGATTAGATATGTTATTAATCTGTTATTTTGTAATTTGTTTGTGCGTGATTGAGGCACAAACACACATCACCAACTTTCGCATTTATAATATTAGTAGGATAGGATAGTTAATAATGTATGTCACACTGACCGTACTGTATTCCAGCCGGCTTCGACCCGCGCACGTACCCGTCGATCGAGCTGAACTCGGTGCGGCTGGCGTTCCAAGTGTTCCTGCCGGACCAGGCGGGCCAGATGCGGCTGCCGCTGCGCGCCGTGGTCTCCGACGTCATCCACGACAAGAAGGCCATGGGCGAGCTCAGCATCGTGCGCGCCAGCCACTGCTCCGGCTCGGCGCGCGGCCGCACGCAGATCGTGCTGCTCACTGAGAAGGTACACTCTACCCTCTCACACTCTCTCTTTCTCCCTCTACCCCTTCCCCCCTTCATCCCCCACATTTGGTCCGTCAGATGCAGCAATGACGCGCCGTGTTGTTCAGTCTAGTCCAGTCCTCCCAGTTTACAATCTGCCTTCGCTTCAGTACGGCAGAGGCGATAATTTTTTTCCACAAGTTGGCAATCCTATTTATTTATTTATTTATTTATTTATTTATTTATTTATAAACATAAATACAACATTACAGAAAAGTACTTCTAAGAAGTCATATTTACGGACTCATAATAAAAATTTACAAAAAATATCTATAAATAAACAATATGTACAAGAAACATAACAACTTAAAACAATAAAAAAAAAACTTAATATTAATATAAATTACAACACATTATTATCTACTAATTTACTACCTATAATTAAGAACTGCTTTCACAAAAATACAGACAAACCCGTTCAATCGACTTCCATCCATCCGCAAACACATCAAACTGAGGATGTTTGGTGATAAGCACATTTAGATTGCGCTGCGCTCGGGAGATGGGTGATTGCTGGCAAAATATGGTGCGCGCCCACACGGGCTCAAAGAACCTGACGCGGCCCTGTCGGAATCGGGCGCGCTGCTCGGGGACACTGAGTCGACTTGCTTCGATTAAAAGACTAGGACAGTCAGCCATGCCACGCAGAATACGGCACAATGTTAGAATCTGTTCGTATATCCGTCTCGTTTCAAGGGAATTAAAACCTAAGGTACCTTGCAGATACCCCGTTGGGTACATAAACGGATAATAACCGTAAAGTTTTTTATACAGAAATCGCAGGAATCTCTTCTGAACTTTTTCTAGCATTAAAGTGTAAGTGACTTCATAAGGGTTCCATATTGAAGCACCGTATTCAAGTTTTGATCGGACAATAGATGTGTAAATGAGCTTTATGGCATTAATGTTATTAAAATCTTTGCAATTACGGGAAACAAAACCTAGTCTTTTGAAACATGTGACTGCAAGGGCACGGATGTGGTTATGGAAGTTAAGTTCAGTATCAAAGTCTACACCAAGATCTTTTACCGAGTGGCACCGCGTGATTATCTCATTACAGAGGACATACTTTGCGACGATGCTCTTAGTGGAATGAGTGAAGCTAACTACTTGACACTTCGAAACATTAAAGTTAAGTTTGTTTTCATCACTCCAAGCCTGAATAGCATTTATGTCATGCTGCAGATCATCACAGTCTTGGGGTGTCTTAATCTTCGTAAAAATTTTGACGTCATCTGCATAAATCAGACATTTTGCTTTCATCAGATACTTTGCCAAGTCATCAATCATGATAGTGAAGAGGAGTGGTCCCAATGAGGAACCCTGGCTTACACCGGAACGAGTATGATAGTATGAAGAGTCGTAACATCCAAGTCTGACAAATTGTTTTCGGTCGCTCAGGTAGCTTGCAAAAAAACGTAAGATTTTCGGGGCTAGTCCATAAGCGCTGAGTTTTCTTAATAGCACATCATTATCCACTTGATCAAACGCCTTTCTAAAATCTAAATACACCACATCAACTTGAGTATTATCGTCTAAGCTTTTTGAGATATAATTTACTAGTGTGAGCAAATTAGTGTTTACAGATCTACCTTTTCTAAATGCATGTTGAGAGTCACTTAGATATGGCGTTACCTGTCGGTATATATTTACCTATTGTGTATCGTTGACTTTGGACTTGTAGAAAACTGACTGGGAATAAAAAAATCATAGAATGTGTCCAGCTGCTTTTCTCCCAAGCATGTCGCAAAAGTCGAATAAATGATGGACCATCTTTATGGGCGATGGGCTGATCATCTGTCACCATGGTTCACCATATCCATCTTGGGACTTTAAATCCAGGAGTGGCTGCAAGATTTCTTAAGATTACTTGTGGCTCTGCCCACTCCATTAGGGATACGGGCACATGATGATACATGCATTTAATTTGACTCTGTATTATCTCGTGAGTAAAGTAGAAAGAAAACACATTTAATGGTACATCACACAATAACTAAACAAAAACTAAAAGAAGGTAAAAAAGTAAATGTGATGAACCAAAAGGCCCTGCCTCAGCATTATGTTGCTCAGCAAGAAGCTGATGCAACGCTGGTTTTCTCGCAGGACCTTTGGTTCGTGTCGGCACGGACGACAAACTTAGCTACACTGTAACTAGTATAAAATAACTTTATTAACAGAAACAAACTTACAACTAATCTTATTTATATTATAAATGCGAAAGTTTGTGAGTTTGGATGTTTGTGTCTCAATCACGACTAAACGGCTGAACGGATTTGAATGAAACTTGGAATATACATAGTACATGTGCTGGATTAACATATAGGCTATTTTTTATCCTGGTACCACGCGAGCGAAGCCGCGAGCGGCAGCTAGTACAAATATAATTTACAAAATACAATGTAGCAAGTTGATGTGTGCAGGTGTCCCGCGAGGAGGTGTCGGTGATGTTCTACGACGCGCACGGCTGGCAGGCGCCCGCCACCGTGCTGCTGGTGCACAAGCAGGTGGCCATCGTCATGGAGACGCCGCCCTACCGCGACCCCGCCACCACCGAGCACGTCAATGTGAGACCCTCTACCGATTACCATTCCACGGTCCGATGTCCATCCTGCCCCAACTCATGCACTATGGGTGATGTTATTGCATGATGCCGTAAATATGCCAAAACCGAACTGTAAAGTTTTATTTAAAACAAAATCAAATCAAGCGTGCGTTATGCAAAACATGGTTTTACTTCATTTATCTCTAAAGCCATTTCTTGTAATCTACCTGTGTTTGCTAATTAAGTGATTGATTGATTATTTGATAAAAGTAGTTAGTAAAAAAGTAAAAACATCTTAGACTAGAACCGCCGCTATGTCGCATGTGTCTCTGCTAGCTTAATTAGAATCACCAGAATAGTTGATTATAGCTGAATGACATCCGTGTCCGCAGGTGGAGTACCGGCTGCAGCGCGGCTCGTCTACGTCCGAGGACGACCAGAGCAAGCCCTTCCCCTTCGAGTACATCCCCGAGTACCCAGGTACTCGCAAGCCGCCGCCCGACCTCGCCGCGCTCGCCGCCCTGCTCGCGCCCCGCGCCCCTCGCGCCGCCCGCACCCCCCTCGCCCCCCTCGCCGCCGAGCCCGTCTCCTCCTCCACCGACACCCCCCCACCCCGCACCCCCCCATCCCCCGACACTATTGACGTGCAAGTAGATCCTACCGAAAGGAGCCTCAACGAACTCCTCGATCAGGTGGCGGAACTGGACGAGATATACTCCGAGAACCGCACTCGGCTAGAGAACGTATCGCTGGGTGAGGAGGATTCCGAGGAGTTCAACGATGCAGGAACTTATACCAGCTTGCAGCTGGCCTTCCGTAACCCGGTGGACATAGCGGAGCCCGAGCAGGCTCCCTACGAGGACGTCCAAGTGCATTCGTTCCGCGGCCCGATCATCGAGTTCACGCATCTGAAGCCCGAGTCGGAGGACGCTCCTCCGCTGCCGCCGAAGCGCGTCCGCAAATCTTCAAACTCGTTCAAATCCAGCCAGACCTCGGTCGATAGCATCATCAAACCGGGGAAGCAGCTGCCCGTCACGCGGAACCCGACCGTCCTGAACCACGATAAGGTTATAACTGCCGCGAAGAGCGAGCCCGCGCTCCCTCCCGTCAAGAAGCGCTCGTTCTTCGACCGCTTCTTCCGCCGAAAGCACAAGTCCCCCGCCCCCAGTGTTAACTCCGAGGGGAAGGACGCTAAAATGAAGCCGGTCGGTCGGTCCGTCAGTAGCGTTTCCGGCATCCGTCCGTCGAAGTTCAAATCGTCCGTGTCCCACGCATCCCTGAAGGACAACGCGTCGACGACCGGGCTGAGCTACGCGGATAGCATCACGCATATCTCTCTCCACGCGGACGAAAATGAGAAAACCGCGTCTCAGAATTCTCTTCGTCGACCCGCAAGCTTGCACCCCATCCCGCCGACAGATGGCGGCACTATCTTGGTGGCTGAAAGCGTGTTGGCTTTAGACGCCTCATCTTTCAAGAAGCTCCAGGACGATTTGGAGCTGACAGACGCGGAACATTACGCTTTGTACATGGCGGTGGCGCCGCATGCCACGGTTTCCGAATTCGACGAAACTAGTTGCTACTACTCGCCGATAGATGGCAGTAAATTCCAGAGCTAAATAATTTTGATGCCATGAGCTAATCTCAAAATGATTTTGACGATTTTTTAATTCAACGAATTATTGTCCCATGTATTTCGAGAACATTTACACAATTTTCTAGTCTAAATAGTTACCAAAGACTGAGGCGGTATTAACTATGCAAAATGACTTTTTGTCTCTTGCATTGCGTGATGACATCTATCGGAACTGCCAAATTTTTATACGTTTTTTTCTACGAATCATATACGATTATTTTATGAGTAATAAGTCGGTTTCCCAATCCTCCAAACATCCCTTCCTATCTTCAAATTATAAAAAAAAATTTAAAGAAACTATGAAGCGAAATATACTATAGACCCCAAACATCCATCTCTTGGTTTGATACTTTAAATGAAAGTCAATGCAAGAGACAAATAAAAATCACCTTATTAAGATATTTGGATCTGCCTAGTAAATTATGTATTCTGTCTTGAAACATTACCTTTTGTACACATTCTATAGTATATTTGACTTCCTTCTAGCATTTCTTATGTAAACTAATTTGTATTTTGAATGTTCTAGTTAAAAAACGGAAGACGTTGATACAGTCCTTAGCTTACGATCATGAAAGTAAGTGTCAAATCAATATGATTCCTCCGCGGTATGGAAGGTGCAAGGGATAACCAACTCTATGATAAAGTGACATGGTTCAGTTTTCTATATCCTTACTATACAGGAATGATCAGTTTTCATTGCACTTTTTATATAACGGGGAATTGACTATGTAATCTATGTCTTATGGTGTAGGACGGTAAAGGATTTATGTATACTTATATGTACTAACAAAATAACAATAATTTTATAGTTTTCTAGATGATAATGTACCATTTATATGCTATTTATTTAATTCTCTAACGAAAACTATCGGTCTAGTCTTTACTGTTGTATTTTTAGGTATTTTAGGATTTATTTACAAAATTAGGTACTAACAGGCCTAAGGCTTTTGCCTTAAAATTTGATTTTAAGTCAATTCTACTTAACAAATTAGTTAGGATTGTGTTTTTTTTATGTTTGTGTTCGTTCATCGCGATTTTGTTATTGTTGGATTGTGAAATGTCTATTTGTGCTTTGTTATTTTATTGTTTATTAAAGGTCTGCGCTCACTCTCCCGTTCCACAACAATCACCATCGCTGTGGAACGAATTTGTCGCGGAGACCCTAAAGTTACTAGTTATGCAGCTTCAATTGTTTTTAAAAAGTTGATTCAAACTGAGGGGAAACTATGTTTTCATAGAGTATGACCTACAGTTATCTAGTACAAACTTGTTCGCGTCTAGTCTTAGGCTGATATGAATATGTGTGCTCACTTTACTTTTAAATGAATCTTAACAATTACTGGTGAAATGACTCGGACGATGCTCGCTTAGACCCTTTGTCATAACCGGGCCGTCTCGGCACAACTAGCTAAGCAAACTGTCAAAAGTTTGCGAAAATACGGTCCGCTTATGTAACACGATAGTGGACGGAGCCCTTAGAAAGAATATTCTGACTAAATTCATATTGTAGGGCTATCGATTCTGTTGTGCCTTTTTTTATTGAATTAAACTTACTTCACATCTGTGGTAAGTAAGTGCTCGAAGCGCTCGTGGCGTAGCTTGCTTGACGTTCTTGATTGATCGTTGAAGTTAAGCAACGCTGTGCGCGGTCACAATTGGGATGGGTGACTGCAAGTGGCAATAGGAGTTAAGCGCTTCCGTGCTTTCTCGTTAAATTGTCGGTCCCGGCTTTTAAGTTTAGGCGACCTAGAAACTCCGTCACAAGAGCTGGCCACTAGCTCATGCGTAATTACTTACTAAATTCGCATCTCAACAGAATCGACAGCATTACATAAGTTGATTGGATATAGTAAGGAGCTATTATTATTGCTTTTGAAATAAAATCTGTAGAAAGTGCGTTGAACACTTTTACGAGTATTATATTGAAATGATTTGTGTGTACTAGTTATAATACAGAATGTACTTAAAATTGTACTGCCCATTATTATTGTAAAATATATTTTATAAAATATGCAATTTACGTCGTATGTGGTAATGTGCTTGAAATGATATAACAGATTTTATATGTGTTTTCGGTATTCTAAAAGTGGTACACGATTTTATTATAAAAAATTCAAATTGTTAAATATATTGGATCAGCATATCTTCATTATTTATTGGAAAGATATAAATATACATAATTAATAAAATTGTATCAAGTAAATAAATTGGAAATATTGAAAGTTACATTGCACAGCTAAGCTGAAATATAGTTTTATATTCATTTAAAGTAAGTGAACATTATTGTATTTTCGGAATAATTAATTATATATTCTACCATTGCCTAAGTCCTTTGCGATACATAAAATACTATATAAAGCCCATTATCAATTATACATAGCAGTCGCAAAGAATAATGGTAAGAATTCAAATCAAAACAGAAAGCAGGTCGCCAGCGTTTGTCGGTGCTTACTTAAACGGCCTTATCATTCTTATTTCTTAATTTTATATTATATCTAAATTCTACAGTTCTTAAACTCAGTTTAGAGTTAAACGACGTTCTGTTTAAACGGTAAAATCAAGTCTTAGTGGTGGGGAATAAGGCTAACTAATCCTGCCCAGCCAGCATGACTCTTCCAACAACTACATTGCTTTTATTTGTGGCAACTGTCAACCGGCTGCCTGCTTCTACGATAACTTGTAAGAATAAGATTTTTCACTTTTGTATGGACATGACTAGCCTGGTTTGAGTGATGAGGGATTCTATATTAATGTGCTAATACGAACGTTCTTTTATTTACATACTACTAGATAATAACATCGACTGGTCGCTTAATTCTTATTAGAAAACTATGTTTTACGCTATTTTTACTACTACTCATGTAAAGGATCAAAGTGAGCCTAACAGAGGCTACCTTTGTGCACTCTACACAGGTTTATTTTACACTAAATTCCGGCCGCAGCTTCGCTTGCGTTGTAACCGGACAAACAGTAGTTATTATGCACACGTATTATGTATATTCCAAGTTTCATTCAAATTCGTTCAGCCGTTTAGGCGTGATTGAGGCACAAACATGCAAACATCCTCATAAATTTTCGCATTTAAAATATAAGTAAGATTCTATCATAAGACAGTTTCATTACGATGTTGGAGACTGCTATTGCGACCATATATAATTTAGAATGAATTCAATAGTTCTCGACTGGATTTGTACTCATGACCACGATCAGAATGCGGGGTAACTACCACTAGACCACCGATGCCCTCAAGTGATGTTGAACGTGGAAGATTGAAGTCAAATTTAGTTGTTTAATACGTTTAAAACATGTTTTAATAAGATTTTGTGACCAATTCTACACAAGGCCCATGTTTTCCCCTCCCTTTAGCGTTAGTTCAGAGTCAGAGAAGGTACGAACCGTTTTTGTGGCATGGTTGTGGTTGTAAATTTGTTGTTCACACATATTCATATTAGCGTAGACTGCATGTTTTGAGTTGCCTTCTACGTCGCACGTGCCCACGCTCACAGGCCACACGTGCGAGTGGCGCCCTTTCAGACCTATAGCCGTATACTGACAGGACGTGCCTCTGCTGCAGTTTGAGCGTTTGCCTCGGGCGAGGCTCGTTCTGGCCAAGCGAGCACCGCCTCGCACGACTGCCTCGTGAGGCTGCTCGGCCAGTCAGTACACAGCTGATGGCGTATTACCACATTTATTTCACTTGTCGGCGCAAAAGTTGCTAGTTTTGCTAGTGGCTCACGATACTGTGAAAGAGTGCGAGTGGGGCATGTGCGACGAATATAAACTTTAATGGATTTACATACATTTTATTCACAAAATTTTAATATGATTTTAATTACAATGGCGCCATAATTATGTCTAATTTTCTACTCTTTTGTAACTAATAGTGTTATTTATCCTAGCATAGTAACATTTTGTTAAAACAACTCAATTTCTCGGCTTTAATGCCCAGGTATTTACATACTAAGAAAATAATAATGTAACTCCATTACTAGTTTTTAAAGCATGATTTTGTTTTTAGTTCTTACATGTAGTTTGTTTTTTCTGTAAAATGAGTTTGTACTAGAATAACTACTATTTTATTTTTTTATTTAAAATGAATAATTTGGTGTTTCTTTGTATTTTTATTAGTTTAGTGCTTTTGTATATCTGTTTTAATATTTAACTTAATTAAAACAAAATCTAATGAATGCTAATACTTTCAGGATCGCCTTTCCAAGCCGAGCAGCAGATTAAAATCGAACCAAGTGAGTTTTTCCATCTTGTGGCAATAGAGACAAAAATATAACAAAATATGTACCGAACGTTTGCCGCCTCTGACTACTGCCCCATTAGACCATAAAGAACTTGGATATTTGAGAGTATAATTATCTACTACGGTTGTGGATACACTCGAAAACCCGTGTGTGTGTACAAAAATCGAAAAAAAAAACCGGATATATCGCGCTGATCAAGGATAACACATTAGTATTTTGACAACCTCGGTATCGTGGCGGGCGAGTGCTCGACTGAGACACAAGAGGCGCGGGTTCGAGTCCCGTTACAGGAGAAATGTTTCTATGTTCTGCAAATATTTCTTCAAGGTCTAGGTGTTGTAGTAGTATGTATTTACAAAAAAAAAGTGTACAAGTATTTCATCGGCAATTTGGTTCCCATATTACAAGCTTTGCTTAGTTGGGGGCTAGATGGCGCTGTGTGAAATGTCCACAAATATTTATTTATAGTATCAATCTATATCAAACTAAATAACTTGCCCTTATGATGGTGTTTCATCTCACAGACCGGTCGCCGACGCACCAGGTGGCGTCTCCGCAGCGCCAGCAGTTGTACTCACCCGTGTCGCCCTTCGCCGAACAACATCAGGTCAGTCCCACTCCAAGTCCTACTATCGGGCTTCGGCGAATTTATCAAGTAATGACGAATATAGCCATATGATTTGTCACAGGATAGACCAGAACACTGGTGGTCTAGTTTGTAGTGACCCCGCCTTCCGATCCTATGGTCGTGGGTACAAATCCGGTCGTGTGCCAATGGATTTTCAACTATGTAAAATTTAAAATAACGATGTGTATTGCAGCAATGGATGCCAGACCAGATGGGTAGTCTGAACCCCTTCTCTCAGAACTGGCAGTTCCAGCCGAACCTCGCGCCCCCGCAGTACGCACAATCTCCCTCCCCCCACATGCAGACCCTCTCCCCCCACGCACAGCCCTCCCCCGCGGCCATGGGACACATCTCCCCGGGCCTGGCGATGGGGCAAGTGTCGCCGGCGCTGGGGCAGATGGGGCATGTGTCTCCAGGCCTGCAAGGCCAGATAGGGCATGTGTCGCCGGGCATGCAAGCCCAAATGGGGCATGTGTCGCCGGCCTTGCAGGGCGGGATGGGGCAGATGCGACAAGGAGCCCCAATGGGACAGATGTCGCCGGCACTGCAACAGCAACAGCCACAGCAGCCGAGTTATCAACAGGTATGTTTCATGAATTCAATTCGTTGTTTATTAAAAACAATACAATAATATTTTCTGTGTGTATATATAGCTATTTTTTTATCCGGGTACCACGCGAGCGAAGCTGCAGGCGGCAGCTAGTGACCCTCATTTGAATCACATGCATATTTCCTATTTATTGCCCCGGTCGCAAGTTTCGCACTCGCATCCGTCATGGTCGTTGATTAAACAGCTGTTTTAGTTGGTACTGTTTGTGCAGATGGGCTCGCAGCAGATGGACACGGGCACGCCCTCCATCTCGGGGCTGCTGAACGCGGAGGCGGGGTTACCGCAGTTAGGGCTGACGTCGGGCGAGCTCTTCAACCTGTCCTCCATGGGCGACCACCACCAGCTCTCCGACAGCCTCACGCGCCTCTCCACCAGCGACCTGCAGCAGTTGCAGTTCGAGTCTATTTGACTTGTTCGACGCAAACAAGTAACAGTAACTTTGGTATCTTCAGGGTCATTGCCCCTGGAGATAAAGAACCAGTGAAAGCTGTATAACGAGTGGACAATGGATAATGTGGACTAACAAACTGTGTTGCATGAACATTTCGACACAATTTAACTGTAATTCGTTCTAAGATGAGCTTAAAATGAGCTTTGTACACAAGTGTTCTGCTTCGATAAATTTTTGCTAATTACTTACCACAGAAAAAATGTTACTCTACTATTCCATACATATACTTTTTAAGTTCTCTTCAAGAATCTGTAATAACATTTATCGCGCCCACTTAAATAATGCACTCCTGAGCCTTTTCGCTCACATCCCATTCCATGTACACTGGGCCGTAAAGACAGCGGGTCGGTAACAAAAAACTTGATAACTTCCAAAACATTAGAACTAGCTTTATGAAATAAAAACTGTATTGTAGACAATTTTATAGTGCTGAAATAAAAGTTCAAGATTATAAAGTTCATCTAAACTAATATTATAAAGAGGAAAGATTTTTTTTTTAACAAATAGGCTCCGAAACTACTGGACCAATTTCAAAAATTCTTTCACCAATAGAAAGCTACATTATCAAGGACTAGTTTTGAATAAAAGTAGGTAAAGTAAAAATTAATATTTTAAAAGTTATCACATTTTGTTATAACCAACCCGTTTTCTTTGTGGCCCGGTGTATTAGAAAAACTAACATTTGACAGATCTTTGTTTTTTTTTCTAATTCTAATTGATGTTAGGGGAACAAAGATCTGCACTGACGTACCACGGTGGGGTGTATTGTGCATTATCCCCCTGCTAACCCTCCCCCAGCCAGCCTAACTCCCTTCCTTTATACATCAGTGTTATAGACAGCCATTGTGTACAAGGCTCTTGAAATTATAGCAATAAGATGTGAATGGTAGATGTGTTTCAATCGAAGTGTGTCACTGGGAGTATATCTGGGACATTTTAATATGACATAATTTTCTGTTATTTTTACAAAATGTTACCGAATTTCGTAGACAGAGAAAAAACATTTCGTTAGATTATCGCGGAGCGTGTTACCTCCTACCTTCTTTTAGGTTTAACTTCACGTAAAATTATACTTATGCATCCTCTCTAACAAATAGAAAACAAATAGGCACGTATTCTTGCATTTCAATAGTCGGTGGTATTTTTATACATCTAAGTCCAAATTTAGGAAAACTAGTTTTATAGTAGTTTATAACTAGAAGGGATGAACCGATTTCAATGCGGTTTTGTTTGTTAGTTTTTTACCAAGAAAATCTTAGAATTATAGAAATCGGTTCAACCGTTTCAGTAAAATGAAGTAAGTACCATCACAATTTCTGTTTTATAGTAATTAAGTGGTGTTATCATAATTATAGTTGTTTATAGATCTCAGTTTATGAAACTGTATGAATTAAGAACAGTTCGAAAACTTGTGTGTATATCCAAAAGAAGATTAATTTGCAACGAGTATACAGTAGTACCACAAATATTGTGCGCCTTGGCAAACTTCGTGCTTTGCATAAAAACCGAATTTGTCCGAATATGCAACTAATAATACCTGAACCAACCCTTTAAAATAATTTTTGTAACATCATATTACATAATCATCATCGCGTTAGTTCGTATTTCAGAAGCTAGACGAAAATTGCCGGTGCACAATATTTGTGGTACTACTATAAACGCTTTTTGATACTTTAAAGGTATCTTTAGTTCGCGCCGTGTAAGATGAACGCGGGAAAAGATTAAACGTTGATATTTCAAATACACTAAAAGGTACTCTTATGTTTTTTTTTTTCGAAAAATAAACATTGCCCCTGAATAAACAATAAGAGAACAGTTAATCAGCGTTCAAACTTTTTCCCGCGAAGTCATACGCAGCACGACCTTTATACGAAAATTGTAATGCCTCAATACAATTTCTTCTAGCGAGAAATGACTATTTGAGTTGCAATAAAACCCCGTAGCTTTCGCCTTCAAAAGTATTCATGAAAAACTAATTAATAGCATGGACGAAAAAATACCAAATAAATAATAAGATATTTTTTCGTCCATGATAGTTTTACGTTGTATAACTTCTGATGAATGGAAAATGTAACAGCTTAGGTACATATTTGTTACAGAACAAAAAGATAGTTATATTTTTATAAGATCTTATGAATAGTAACGCTCGTGTAAATGAATTCAGAATCGAAATAACAATAAACAATTTGTAAGTAGGTATCTAGTTACAAGGGAAGATCATCATCATCATCTCCCTGCCATTGAGTAGGGATGATAGAGTGAGATAATCACGTCGATTCTGTTGTGTATTTTCTAAACATAGGTAATTAATTTGATAGCTCTAAAATTATAGCGATCCCTGAAAGGTAGGTTCATATCTCTATGTATAAAAAAGGAACTCCAATATTTTTAGGACTCAAATTAATAAGAAAATGCCCAATAGAATCGATATCAACATATTTCATAAATCTTTTTGAAGATCTCCGCCCACTATTTTGCCAGTGACATAAAAAAGGAAAACAATCTTAGTGCCTGAGCACACTATGCCGAAGATACGCGACCGAACTTCGGCGTGATTGCGCCTGCAATGCTATTTCAATTAGCTAACTAGCAACACATTTGCCGAAATTACGTCACGTTATGGCGTACAACCGAACTTAGGTCGCGTAATTTCCGCGCTTATGGTGTCATATCAGCCGAATAGAATACGTCGGAACATAAAATCAGCTGCGGAACTTCGATCGCTTACCTTCGGCAGTATGCTAGACATTTTTTTGTTTAATTCAATAAAAATTGAGCAAACGAAACGCTTACCTACCTATAAAATAATTATTTCCTTCCTTTTTACTATAACTAGGTACCTACTTTTTATGAATAGGCGCGCAAAATATGAATAGCTATGCTAGAATCACAAGACGAAGCCACTCGGCAAACGTGCAATAGATCGCATTGTAAATGTGGAATAATGATATTTTTGTTGTAATTTTTTATTATGTAAAATAAAATTTTATTAAAAAAATCAACGATTATTTTTTTGTTGTTTTCACCAAACCTTTCCTTCCTAGCACTCTAAAATAGCAATAAACATTGCTGTCTCATGTACCTACACTAATATTTTCTGTTTGGTTGATTCGTGCTTCGTGCTCGCAGCGTACGTAACGCATAAAGCAGCTTGAGGACTTCGCTAGGAGAACTAAAAGGTCTCTTCTGTAAAGAAAGGAAGGGCTGCGATGCTCTGTGGAGAGTAGAGTTTATTACCTATTTTGGAGGTCAGACCGTCCGAGGTTTCCAACAAATTCCTCCGTTTTTTAGAGAAAGAAAATCTATCTAGTCGTGTCACTAGTTCTTTTGAACCATTGTGGTGAAAGGATTTAAAGTGCGCCTCAAAGGCTCTTTTCGGTAAAGAAAATAGGACAGGGTGTATATGTAGAGATTTATTGTTCTGAGATGTAGAGCCTTTTTCACAAAAGTCCCGCGAAAAAACAAATTATGGCATTCTCGTGACACAAAGACTACAGCGCCTAGGTATGTATATGTCACCGTAAAATTGAAGAGTAATTGACCACTAGAGCACGAGTTTTACCAAAATATTGCTTGTAAAAAAATAGTTGTCAATGTCAAAACTAAAAATATGACGTTTCACAGAGCTTTGGTAACTGTCAGTCAAGTTAAAGCTTTTGTTTTGTTGTTTTGTTTGAGCTTTCGTTCGGGCAAATCTTGGGGCAAATAAACAAACTATCTAATCTAGGATTTGTTTGTCCAAAGGCTTGAACAAAAAATAAAATAATTTCACATGAAATGAAAACAAGCGAAATAAATTTAAATACTATAATAGCAGTTTTAAATAGTAAGCAGTAGAGGAGCTGTGAATTTTCATCCACCGCAAAGAGAATACAAACAAACATCCTATCTAATCCATTGTGCCTTTAATATAAAATGAATGAAGCAGTGTCCAATAAGATGCCGGAACCAAAGAAAGTCGGAGTGTGGGCTGAAGGAACGCGTATTGAAGCCAAGTAAGGAGAGCTAACTTTTCACCACATTGTAAGTAAGCTACTCCGCTTGATGATGAAGTGACTCTACTACAGGGTTCCTATTTATTTCAGAGAATTCGTGATCCCGAAAAAATCTCCAGACTCCAGTGATGATATTCCCACTATACCAGATTTGGATGATTTGCAAGATATACTGGAAAAAGAAATAACTATACCACCACCAATGTAAGTATCATAAACAATACTGAACCTACCAAAAACCCTGCAGCTTTTTTAATGATATATAAAATAAAAATATTTGTTTCTAGTACTGACCTAAAGGATTCCGAAACAGCAAATGCTTTAGCGGAAGTTGGTGGGGGCATCTCAGGAAGGGCCGACAGCATCGAGGCTGTACTGCAAGTGCTAAAATCTTACATCCCTGATGAGGAGGTGGACACTGCCGATTCAGTGTGGACAGTGGATTCCTTGCTCACTCAACTGGCTGATGAAAGCCCTGATCCTATAGTTTGATATGTTTGACTAGGGATTATTTATTTTTAGGTAAAGTACAAAGGTGTATGTCAGTTATTAATGTATATTATTGTGTATATCTAGTGACTTTAATAATCATGTACATCCAACATTCCATGCTAAACACAATAATTAATACATGATTTAGATGTGATTTCAGTTTTATTAGCATGCACACCTAGTTTACTCAAATTGATACAGTTCAGTTTTTCAATTAAATTATTTAAGTTATGATATTTCCTGATTTTCTTAAAAAATTACCTATATAAATCTATAATTTGCTTAGTTAGTACTTCAATAATTAAATTAAATTATAACTAGGAAAATCACGTTCAATTCAAACTGGTTTAGTTACCCCCGAATACTCAAACGCATATCAGAGTTGAGCATGTCTCAAGTGACAAGCTTTGGACAGATTTCCATCAAAAACTTTTAAAAAACCGTGACTTGAGACATGCTCAACTCTGAGTCGCGTTTGAGTATTTGGGGGTTAGTATACCAAATTAATTCACAGGTGTAAAACTCTGTATGAGACTTTTGGTTGTCCCACCAGCTGACCTCAATGCTAGCAACATTGTTATGATAAGAATAATGTAGGATGGCAAGATTGTTGCCGCATAAATCTCTTTTCTATTCAGTAAACTAAGACTGGATACTAAGAAGTGTGAGGCTATAACCCAGCCAATTTTAAAGTAGTTCTTCTCATCAATCCCACTGTAGAATATAACACTCCAGAATGTGTTAAGAAGTACCAAGCAGAGAGTCATGGCTGCACTCGTCACAAAGAAGAACTCTGAACCACTCTTGAGACCCAGAGTGCCAGGTCCAGCCTGAAAATATTTATTACATAATCAGTGTTTGTTCTTGTTGTCATTGTGTAAACAAACCGTTGCATATGTTTCATTATTATGATGAAATCAGTTGTTTTTATACCTTAATTGAACTATTAGTGTTACTTAAAAAGTTCCATAAACATGTAATGTAAGTTTTAGGTAAAGTACTGAGGCTTTGTTACATAAATTGTATCTCTAGTTTGGCCTAGGTATAGTAATAAACACTTACACAATCGGCCAACACATTGATGAGTGCAAATGCTCCGCTCATCATGCCAAAGCCGAGTCCTGACACATATGCCATCTCAGTCCTATTGCTGCCGATGTCCTGATTCTCTGATATCTCCTTCATGCCAGCTTCAGTCTTTCTGAGCAGGAGGTACATACCGTAGCGGAAAACCTCCTGGAAACAGACAAATTTAAGCTGCAGATTCTTAACTTCTGTTTGTATTTAGGTAGTAACCTATAAAACAGTAGGTTGCCTGGACTTGCCAAGTAGTAGACCTCATGGCCTGATGTATTAACAGACCTGGAATATAACAGCGAACACCATCCCGAAAGCCAGGTAGGATCTGAGCGGCACGGCCGCGAACCACACGAGTGAGGACAGTAGAAACGCCAGCAGCCACCCGAATGCCGCCACGATCATGATGATGATGCGGATGGGGTCGTGCGCTATCGTCATCGCGAACATGGCCAGCGGAGCCCCGAACGCAAGCAGCGAACAGCTAAAAAACTCGGCCAAAGTCATTTTGCTAACAGAATAGTCTATCAATATTTACTAAACAAGAAGGCCGGAGGCAGGCCGTGTTAATCTATTTAGAAGATTAGCGTTAAGGTAGAAGCGTTTTATGTTGATTATAATCAAGGCTTAGTGATTCATTGCTCAGTGGTTTCGTTTTGCAAGAAAGTAAATAAAAAGAACGTCAACAATTATTCGATTCGAGGAATCTGTCATAAGATTGTCAAAATTGACAATGTAATGTAGATATAATGTCATCAGTCATTCGTTTCTTTTGAAACTGTCATTTCTTCATCCATGAAGTGAAGTGAGTGAACTGGTTTTGTTTTTGTTTAAAAAAAACAAAACCAAAACGCAAAAGTTCGCGCCAAAACGCAAAGTTTTTCAGAATATTTAGTAAATTGAAAATAAAATAAAACATGAAGTTTGCCATTCCCGAAATTTCTTGGCACAACAGGGATCCAGTGTTGAGTGTGGATTTTCAGCCAAAAACTGACGAAATTGGCCCATTGCGGCTCGCTACTGGAGGAACCGATTCTCATGTTTTGGTACTTTGTCTTTCAGTTATTCATATTTTTACGTAAGGCACGACTCGTGTGTATAGCGAAATATCAGCTTTTAACTGAATACATGCTCATACTACTTTAGAAACATAATTTCTTCAACCTAATAACCTCTTCATCAGATCTGGTACATTTCGAGCTCGGACACTGGTTCCGTGACTGTGGAGGTGGCCGCCGACCTGACGCGCCACCAGAAGGCTGTGAACGTGGTGCGGTGGGCGCCGAACGGACAACTCCTGGCTTCGGGAGATGACGAATCAATTATATTCATTTGGAAACAAAAGACTGAGAAGGAATCTATGCCAGCACAGAACCTGGAGGGAGAGGAGCAGTATAAAGAATCATGGGTTATTCATAAGGTGAGTTGAACTGATTTTCTTTTCCACAATACAACAACAGAAGGTTAATAATTTCTTACTCAAAAATCTATGAAATATAATGAAGAATATACCTAGATGAAAGTTTGAAGACATGTGCCAAGTGCACTAAAGGAGCTTCTTTGAGGATCACTTCAATCTTTTCACCATACCAGTTAAAAGGAGCTAGTGATAATAGTAGAGACAATTTGCAATGAAAACCTAACTTTCTACAGACTCTGCGAGGCCACATGGAAGATGTACTTGACATATCCTGGAGTGCAAACTCTGCCAGCCTGGCCTCAGGCTCCGTGGACAATAAGCTGGTACTGTGGGATGTTGGGAAGGGCAAGTACTCCAGTATCCTGGCTGACCACAAAGGTTTCGTGCAAGGTGTCGCCTGGGACCCTAAAGGACAGTACATAGCCACGGCTAGTACAGACAGGTTAGCAGTAGTGTTATTTATTATAATTACTGTGTGAATTTTCATCATCTATTATCTATAATATAAAAATGAATCGCAAAATGTGTTGGTAAGCGCATAACTCAGCAACGCCTGGACCAATTTGGCCAAATCTTTTTTTAAAATGTTCGTTGAAGTTCAAGGATGGTTTTTACGGCGAGAAAAATTAGAATTATATTTTTCATCCGGGTACCACGTGAGCGAAGCCGCGGGCGGCAGCTAGTATTAAATAAATATGGACGAGACTAGCACAGGACCGTGATGGATACCACAAACACGAGGTCTATGCCCAGCAGTGGCTACAGTCAAACTGTGGATGATGATGAAATAAATATTGATGGACATTTCACACAGCACCATTACCTTATTCTTTTTTTAAAAACAAACCCAGATAACCCCTCGACACAATGTTCATCACACAAATGTCCATAGTCAAACCCACAAAATGCAGCTCGGAATCCTTTTGATGGCTGCCGCAATTCAATTGTTACCATTCCAGAACATTTCGAGTATTCGACATAGCCACCAAGAAGGTGGTCTCCCGAAGCAGCAAGGCTATTCTTCCCTTCCCAGCTGACCACAGCCTCCACAACACTCGAGTCCGGCTGTACCATGATGACACCCTGCAGACGTTCTACCGACGGCTGCAGTTCAGTCCTGATGGTCTACTAGTAGCCGTGCCAGCCGGCCGGATAGAACCTGAGCAGGGGAAGGTGGAAGGAAAGCCAATGAATGCAGTCTATATCTACACTAGATACTCGTTGAAAGTGTGAGTTTTGAGTTCAGTTTTTTTGATGATATACATTTAATTTAGCTTGTATTTGTAAGGGTTGACGTCAGGTTGGCGGCCGGTCATAAAACACCTTAGCCAAAACTCTTACAGCATCATCCAAGGATTATGCTGTGCCGACCCCACATAGAGAGGGATAAGGGCAGGAAGATGATGATCAATGATGACATTTAATTTACCTCTTGCATTTTAGGCGAATTCTTGAAACATTAGTTTTTGATGCAAGTATTTGTACCTTTAGCCCAGCCTGCGTCCTGCCCACGGGGGAGCCAGCCCTGGTGACGCGCTGGTCCCCGCGGCGCTACCGGCTGCGCCCCGCCCCGCGCGCCGCGCTCCCCGCCCCGCACCGCCTGCTGCTGGCCGTGGGCACGCGCCGGGCGCTCCTGCTCTATGACACGCAGCAGAAAACTCCCATCGCACTCATCTCTAACATACACTACACTAGGTAACAAGGTTACATACAACATACACTATGACTTAGTTACTTTACTATACTAGGTTAAAGATTTTATATTACGTGTCGGAGTCAAAATGTATCATCCGGAAAGCAGGGGCCGAGGACGAAGAGGCAGATAGGCTCGACAGAACCGCTGACAGCTTTCCCAGTTTCGGCGACTCCTCATAAAAGGTTTTTGGACAACTGGAACATGACAGTTATATACCATTCGTTAAACGAAAACGTCTTTAGAAAAAAAATATGTACCCCAGCTTTGGGTTGTAATTTTAGCCTGTTGTTATATATATTACAGACTGACGGATCTGACGTGGAGTTCCGACGGCAATACTCTTGTGGCAAGTAGCACTGACGGCTTCTGTTCCGTCGTGTCCTTCGCGGACGGCGAGCTGGGCGAGGCTCTGCCGGATGAACCACAAGAAACCGTGCCAGGTGATTATAACTAGCCATCTTCCGCCCGTAGAATAAATAATCAGCGAACTTATCGCATTGAGCCACAGATAAATCATAGGCGTATGATTTGTCAAAGGATAGACAAGGAACGCAAACATCTGATCATATAAATAAATTCTCTTCCATTCGCGGCTATATAATATGTTATTCCAGTACACGTACTATGTATATTTCACCGACACGGCGTGATTGAGGTAAACATTCAAACATTTTTCTTTCAACAGAACCAATGGAAGTCCAAACGGAGAAGCCAGTCGACGCTCCAAAGGAAACCGATGTGCTTCCATCTAAAGAAAAGCCAGAAACAAAGTCCACGACTCCCAGAATAGACTCCTTCATCAAATTCAAAGCCCCAGTAAAATCGAAGACCACCGCACAACCCAAAACTCCAGTCAAAATCGACGTGTTAGAAGAAGTAGCGATGCCGTCATGGTCGGATAATAGCAACAACGAAATTATCCGCCCCAAGGAATCAGAACAGATGGAAATCGACAAGCCTAACATCATGGTCATAGAAGACAGCGAGGACATCAAACTTGTATACGAGGAAACCGAAGGTACGAAATCCGCTGAAGTGTCTCCGAAAAACACCTCACCAGAGAAGTCCAGCTCTGAGAACACATTCTTCAAACAGGCTAAAGTGACAGATGTAAAGACGATGCCACAATCTGTTCCCACTCCGAAAGCTCCTAGACGGGTCAACTTCGTTACGCTCTCCAGTCCTAAGAATAAGAAGAAATAGGATGCGCGATACTGGAAAATGTTATATAAAATAAAAAGTGCTGAGTAACTGAAAGCTAGATCGGACTGAAAACTGGAAAAATCTGAACACTGATATGATAAGACAAATTAAAAAAAACCGACTGAAAAACTGCTAAAGCTAGCTAAAGCAGTTGGGAGTAATGCGACTTGAATATGTACGATTTATCTATGTAATTTCTGATACTTTTCTGTTAGGTACTAAGTACCTAGTCCTAATGTCCCATTGGAGATGGCCTGACCCTACCTACCCCTTGAATAATTTTGTACCTATAGGTCTCAAATCAGGGACTATGTATTATTTTGAATTGTAATGTTAAGATTAATGAAATATATTTGTTTAAAAAATGTAGTACAACTTTTGTTCGATTTCATTTACCATCGACACTATTGAACTGTAAGATTTTAAAAAACGAGATTGCACTAATATCTTTAGACAAAAAAAAAACTAAGGCCTTTTACCATCTATAGTAGATGATTTATACAGCGTCAGGAGGCAACTTTTACCTTCACAAACGGGACGCTGTAGTGCCCGGGACGAATTAAGATGGAGTAGGCTTGCCCAGTACCTATTCCATCCTCTCAGCTTAGTCGGCCTTGACTACAGGTAAGACATGGTCAATACGTGCGGAGCTGACTAAGCCGCGGGTTTCCTCATGATGTTTTCCTTCACCGTTGTCTACTGGTATAGCGCACATAATTTTTTCGCACATAAAAATCCATTGGTACACGACCGGATTTGAACCCACGACTAGGATCGGAAAGCGGGATCACTATCAACTATGAACTAAACCACCAGTGCTCTCTTTTAGACAATAGACACCATAACTTTAGGGCCGCTTACAGACTCGCACCACAGATGGCGCGGCATCCCGCACGCTCGTGTATGCCGGTATGCCGGGCGCTAAACCGCCGCCGCCGCAACAGGCTAGATTCAACCTTGTTTCAATTACTTGGCACTCACATTCTCGTGGTGCTCGTAGCATAACTTGCTTAGACGTTCTTGATTGATCGTTGAAGTTAAGCAACCTTGTGTGCGGTCACAATTTGAATGGGTGACCGCAAGTGGCATTACGAGCTGAGCGCTTCCGTGCTTCGGAGCAGAGGCGGATCTTGAATTTGTGGGGCCCTGGGCTAATACTGCTTAGGGGCCCTACCTAATTACTCAACTAATTGCCATTTTGACAAGAAACTGTTTTCTGTAGTGATGTAGGTATATGTAATGTAATATATGTTAAGTACAGGAAGAAAATAGGAAAACAAAATATTTTATTTATTTATTAAAACATTATTTATTGCAAAATAAATTGACGGGTTATAAATGGTTATGTTAAATAAATTATAAAGCAACCTTTCTGCATTTTTGTGCTGCAAATTCTTTTATTTGGTCATCGCACTGTAGGTCCTTTGTTAAATCGCAATTTATCGAAAGAACTGATAAATGATTTAGTCGATAGTTCGACATTGTTGTCCTGTATTTGTTTTCTATATACGACATCCTGGAGAAAGCGTCGTATCCTACGAATAAGGGCACAAACGCCATTAGGCCTTTTTATTTTTATTGCATTTTTGGAATCTTCACTATCATTTACATCTAATCAGTTCAAAAAAAGTTCAAAAATAAATTTAAATCAATAAGTTATTTCAGTTTTAAACTTGAGGCACAATTACATTGCTGAGTTTTGCCCGGCGAATAAGGTTCCAAACGCCACTGGTAGCTGTATTCCACGCGCGAAATGAGTGATAAACGCAACTGGGACTTTGTTCGTCGGAGATTACCGTGAAGTGCGGACATGCGTGTGCTGCGTATTGTTGTGAATATACAAGATATACAAGTTGCATTTTTATCAAACCTAATCGGAAATAAACTGGATTTTTTAAGTTTTCTAGTGTAACTTTCTTCATTTGCCTATCGATTTATTACTACAAAATATAAGTACAGGCTGTAAAAAGACTACTCCCGACAACATTGGAGGGTGAAAGTACTCATCAATCTAAACTACTTTTCATGGAATCAAACCTTTGATCACGCTGTTCCATACGTCATGTTGACTTAGTAGGTCATCATCAGCCTATAGCAGACCACTGTTGGACGTAGGCCTCCCCTAATGAGCGCCATCTTTTCGTGCCTTATCATTGGGGGTTAATGCCCATAATCCCCACGCTGGGCATGCGGGTTGGGGATCGCAGAAGCACAGCTTCTCGCATCGCCGACGCTGCTGCCCGTCGACGACCCTGGAATTTAACTGTGCCTTAAGGGCGGCACTATACCGCAATCAACCGGTCGCCAGAGCCTCGTTTGTGATTTAGCAGGATGTACCACGGGCAGGTGAGGTTGGCTTGGGTCCCTAAGATGTGAGTCGGAACCCCATACACCCCAGTCCAATGTCTGCTTGATAGCAGCAACTGACGCCGAAATTAAAAATCCATCGCAAGCTCCATGGTTAGAAGTTCAATATCTATCAGTGTATTCTCATCATCTCATCATCTATCTGCCCTTATCCCACTTATGTGGGGTCGTCACAACAATTGTTTTTCTTCCACTCCCCTTTATCAGTCGTCCTCTCAGTATTCACTCCTTTCTTACTTATGTCATCTTTCACGCAATCCATCCATCTCTTTTTCGGTCTACCTCTACCCTTGTATCCATCCACATTCATATTTATCAATCTTCTTGTCACATGATATTCATCCCTCCTCATGACATGCCCATACCATGCTAACCTATTACTCCTCAACTTCTCTGTCACAGGCGCTACATTCAAACTTCTTCTGATATACTCATTCTTTATCTTATCCATTCTCGTCACTCCACACAATCCATGTCAACATTCTCATTTCTGTTGCATGCAATCTTCTTTCATCCGTCCCTTTTAGTTGCTCAACACTTCGATCCATACAATACGGCAGGTCTGACTGATTTGTAAATTTTCCCCTTAATTTTAAGGAGCATTCTGGGGTCGCTAGTTGTCCCCGTGACCTTTTGCCATTTCATCCATCCCACATTATTCTATTTTTCACAATCCCGGTCTATATCGCCGTCGTTCTGGATTTATGAGCCAAGGTATCGGAAGTCGGAGCAGACTGGAAGGGATACTCCATTTAAGGAAATGGAGGAGAAACTGGATGGACCACCGAAATCACAGAACAGGTGCTCAGTTTTTGTTCTGCTGATTTTCAGTCCGACACTCTCCAGTCTCTCTTGCCATTTTTCCAGTCTACCCTGGACCCCAAGCGCATCATCTTCGACAAGCACAATGTCGTCGGCGAACAGCATGCACCAGGGTGCTTCCTCCTGTATGTCTGACGACAACGCATCTATCACCAGGAGGCTAATAAGGGCTTAAAGACGATCCCTGGTGAAAGCCTACAGCCACATTGAACTTATCGGTAACTTCAGCTTTGGACCGGACACGTGTGTTTGCTCTATCATACATAGCACGTACAAGTTGCACGTACTTCTCAGGCACTCCCTTCTCTTTCATAGCCCACCACAGAATCTCACGAGGCACCCTGTCGTATGACTTTTCTAGGTAAATGAACATCATATGCAAGTTTTTATGTGCACATCTATATTTCTCACTAAGTTGGCGAAGAGCAAATATGGCGTCCATTGTTCCGCCTCCAGGCATAAACCCGAATTGGCTCTGTGATACCTCACTCTCTTCTCTCATTCGTCTCGCTATTATCCTCTTCCAAACTTTCATACTGTGTGACATAAACACAGTTCTGTACATCACCCTTGTTTTTGAAAATGGGCACAAGAGAACTGTTGCACTATTCTTCCGGGATCGCCTGTTAAAGAATAAAGCTAGCCACCACCATGCATCCACTTTCAAAAACTTCCATACTTCAGCTGGTATGCCGTCTGGCCCTACAGCTTTCCCATTCCTCATACCTTGCACCGCTATTTTAACCTCATCTACACTTATCTGTTTCACCACAGCCATGTTTGCTGGTGTTCTAGGTAAAACACCATTCCAATCATTCTCCTTATTCATCAGCTTTTCAAAATATCCCTTCCAACCTGTTTTTATTTACTCATCATTCGTCAAAACCTTTCTTTTTTCCTCTTTTATGCATTTAATATATATAATGTCCAAGTGATCTCAGTGATTTTAAAGAATAAAAAGTTTTAACTTTGACTTTGACTTTAAATGTCCCTTGAACTCTTTTCTCTCGCTTTCGCTAGTTTGTAGAGGTCTTTCTGTCCGTCAGGGCTTTCAAGAGACTGGTACAGTTTTTCCTTGTACAGTTTTTTGGCCCTTGCTACAGCGACAGCTCTTTTAGCATTTTTCTTACACTCAACATACATCTTCCTCTTGATTTCTTTCATTTCCATAGTTTCAACATTTTTCCATTCCTTAAACGCATTCTTCTTAAGTATCTAGTAGGATACTCGGAAAATATAATTATCTAAGGCAGTAGTCAGAAGCACGTCCAAACATAACATTTGGCACATGCTCACATTTTGCAGAAGTATTCCATATGTGACAGGTTGCAAGCCCATGACCGCTGCTAAAATTTATAATGTTGAACATGACGATAATCTTGAAAAACCATAAAAAATATTTAACTGTCATCAAATCGTCCTTCACGCTCCTCTCATCACCTTCTACTCATGACACCACAGCATAACACAAATTTCTACACTCTTCACTGTTAATGCGGTTCGTATGTGGAACTCTATTCCAGTACAAATACGCCAAGCCTCATCCACGGGAATCTTC
Organism: Scotopteryx bipunctaria; assembly: GCA_949320045.1. NCBI lineage: Eukaryota > Metazoa > Arthropoda > Insecta > Lepidoptera > Geometridae > Scotopteryx > Scotopteryx bipunctaria. Next base: position 503,824 of record OX439450.1, on the reverse strand, counting down.
AAGTCTAAAGTAGATCACCATTATCTTGCTCTGCAGAACAGTCATCAAAATTGAGCACCTGTAGGTTTTTTGTATAATGTTTTATAATTAGGTAGATATTATTTGTATTTATTTATGTATAATAATTATTTTTCTTGTAACTTTTCTACAAAGCACTAATTCCGTTTTTTTTCCAAACTACACAAAGGTCAGCTGGAAGAAAATGCTAATTAGCATTAAGTTTGCCTGTGTACATGTTTATCTTGTGCAATAAAGAATTTTCTATCTATCTATCTATCAGCACCTCGCCAACTCCGGGCGAACAAGGTCATCAAGGCGTTTAAGTTAGCGTCGATAAACAAAATCTCCGTGGAAAAAGGTTACTAAAGGCGCTTAGAACCAAGCGAACAAGAAAATGATACACGGAACAAGGTCCTAAGCGACAAAAGTGAGGGAAAACGTAGTATTATATTTTAAAAAAATACTCAGAATGGTAAATAGAACGTTATGAAAACAAATAAAAAAATAATTTCATTAAAAAGTTTAAAACTCATCGAAATAATAAGAAAAAACCGCCTCCTGTAAAGTTGGTGTTTTGCAATTGTGCCCTTATTCGTAGGATACGACGAAAGAACGCTCCGCTTCACAGCTAGTGATCGGCATCGTTAAAAAAATCTTTAAGATAGTATAGCAGTTTGGGAAAACATCAACAAGTTTCTTTTCATAAATTAGCCAAAAAAATTTCACTGCAAGAGGTGTAAGACTCTGTCTTAGATTGCAGTAAGTAAGATTTCAACTGAATGCACTCATTCACTAAATGTTCGTCTACGTCATTTGGATAATAATCAATAATATTACGTACACTTTCCAGATCTATGTGTTCTTGATTTTTGTCTTGCAAATCCATTAAAAATTTAAATTTTTTGCTATAGGTCTCATAGGCTTGGCTTCTATTATTTAAATCCATAATCATCTTATCCAACGCAACGTTAAGCGTGTCTCTTTTAAATTTTTCTGCGCAGTTCACTGAGACTTTATCTGTAGATTTATCTGAAAATTTCAAAGTAATGCGTCTCTTATTTATGTCACTGTAGTCTGTTCCCACACTAGTACTTAATTTTTTAGCTTTCTCTTCGTATTCCTTTAGCTTCTGATCTGATTGTTGCCTTATGTTTTTCACGAACTCTTTTAATGACACAATTAACTTATTGCCTTCACCAATGTCTAAACCAGGGCTCTGTACTTTTTTATTAACTACATTAAATCTCTCCAAAATTTCTTCCCAAAAAACAATCAAAATTGCAGTTTCTAGTTTCGCCAGTTTATTAAATAAATTTCGTGCCTCTTTTCGGAAATCAACTTTTTCATCGTCATTTTCGCCGAAACTATTGAGAATTTTCATAATGCCATCATAATTACTTTTCAAAGCTCTGACAGCATCAAAGTGACAAGACCATCTGGTCTGGCTTAAACTTTTTAACGTAAATTTTAGTTTTGTTTCACGATTTAACAGTTCCCACCTATGGGTCGAAGCAGAGAAGAAAACGTATATTTGTTGCACTATTCCAAAAAATTTACAATTTCGGTTGCAACCTTCACGGATTCTTGACCAACTAGGTTAAGGGAATGCGCAGCACATGGCACGTAATCCGCGGATTTATTTTTTTCTTTTAGTAGTGCTTGTACACCATTGTAGACTCCGGCCATATTAGCAGCGTTGTCATATGACTGTCCCCTGCAATTATCCAGTAGTAGTCCATTTGTTTCCAAAAAGGCTTGTAGAATATTAAATAAATATAAGCCAGTATGACTACTAATTTTAATGAAAGATACACATCTTTCATACACTTTTCCCCGAAAACAGTATCGTAATACAATAGCAAGTTGGTCATCGTGAGACAGATCTGGGGTATAATCCATCATAATTGAATAATACTTTGTGTCGTCGTTATTTATTTCAGTTATAATTTGTTTAATTATCTGTTTACCCATAATCTCAATTATTTCCTCATATACTGTTTTTGATAAATATGATATTACAGGGTTTGGTCGCAGCTCTCGTTGTTCAATATGTTCACGTATGAATGGGTCGAATTCTGCCAATAGCTCTAGAGCACCCATAAAATTACCATTATGTGGAGAACCAAATACTTCCTCGGAACCTCTAAGTGCTAAGCCTCTTATACTCAGAAATTTTAGCACTGCAATAACCCGTTTTAGGACATTGTGATAATATTCTGTTTCTTTATTTAATTGCTCCTGAAGCTGCTTGTCTAAAACAGACTTATTTTCTTCTCGTGTCAACCACACTAACATTGAATTCTTATGTTCATTAGAATTTTCGTGATTTTCTAAACAAAATCCTATGTGTTTCCAATCAGAAAATCCGGTTGTGTATTGAGAAGGAGTTTTAGAAAAAAGTTTGCAAGTCAAACAAAAAACAGTACCAACCCTTTTTGAATAACATAACCAAGATCTTTCCAGTAATTGGCCATTTTTCATTTTTCTAGTGAAATACCTATTTGAAAAAGATCTGTTTTGTTCTTTATATTTCTTCATTGAAGCTGAATATATATTCTTCGGATCTTTATTTTGAAAGTCAGTCATTTCATGTGAGAGGACGAAATTAATAAAATCATTATTCAGCAAATCTGGCCACAAGCCCACGTCAACATATTTCTCAAACTCAAACTTAATATTTTCTAAATTTCTTTCCACCTCGGTATCGGTATTACCTCCCTTTTGCTGAACACCAATTTCATTTTCAGAGGAACCAGAGGGTTGCTGGAAGTCAAGATATTGCACATTTTCATCGTTGGTATTTTTTTTCTGGTTTTCAAAATCTTGCATATTTTCATCACTTGTATTTTTTTCCTCGTTTTGCGATTTTTTGCTGCCATCGGTTAGATTCTCTTCGCATAAAATACCTTCCTTTACGTTTTTTAATGGATTTATAGCTATTTCATTCGCGTTTATATGTTCCGATTTAAAAAAAGTTTCAATTTTTGCGCATTTATTTCTTTCTTGTTCTCGACTAAACTGTAATTTTCTTTTTTCAGCTCCACTTTTATATTTTCTAGCAGACATATTGTAAAATAAGATATTTTTCTGAAAATAAACAAAGAACTGGATAGAACTTTTAATTTTAATACCTACTTTGTAATGAGTGTAGCAATTCACAAATTATAATTACAGGATTAAACGAACTTACCTGTAAGTGAAGTTCTATCCTTATTATTTAATTACTTATTCTGGGATGACTGAGTAGTACTCGATACCTTCATGCTATAATTCGCGTGTCTAAAGTTTGTGCAGCACTGCAACATAACTAGGAAAAAAAAAAATATCAGTAACCTGTAACATAACCAAATCATATCATTACGTTCAGAGGTAAATTAAGTAGACCAAGGGAAAAAGCTATGTAACAATAGCTTTGGGAGGGTAGGGAAGTTCTCATCCCAGAATAAGTAATTAAATAATAAGGATAGAACTTCACTTACAGGTAAGTTCGTTTAATCCTGTAATTATTTCACTTACTTATTCTGGGATGACTGAGTAGATGTTTAGAGTGTAAACATAGAACCCCATTAATATACATATTCCTACTAGGTTTATTAAAAACCAAAAACAAAGTTATACTTTCCTTTTGGAATTATAATAACCCAAAATCAGTTCAATGAGTTAAGTAATAATCAGTAATTGTAATAATTATTATTTCAGTAACATTAAAATATATTATTTTTATCAGAATATAAGCTGACCATTACCAATGGTTAATAAAAATATAATGACTATTATAATTAGAGGAACTACATAATATTACATTTGCAAAAGAAACTTAAGCATCTTCCTTATTTTGAAGTGGTCTGTTATAAATTTATAATGTTTTGCAAAAGTCATTTGACTTAGTGGACCACCCCACTGCCTTCAAAATGCTATCCCTGGTCAGACTTTGCCTTAAAGCCTTAGAAGATGCTGCATGGCGAATGGAATGGGAGGAGTAAATAGAATATGTCTCTGCCCCTATCTTTCATCACTTGTCTTAACTTAAAAACAAAAAAAATAATAATAAGATGGTTCATTGTCTACTCTCAGCTGTTTTGTGCTTCCCAAATAGGTAATATAGTAGGCATTTTACTGGATAAATATCTATCATGTTAAGATATGGCAGGTTTTTTTTTTTTTTTTTTTTTTTTAAGACATCTGCCAGGAGCTGATTTTTTAAGAATAAAATAACTACTTTATTCTCCTTTAGGTACTGTCCTGTGTAAGGGCCAAAAGCACTATAGAATATTTCAAAATATAAATCTTCTAGAGGATGCTATTGTTTCAAAAAGGTCAAAACAAGAAGAACTTGTGTGCAAACGGCCTTAAATTAAAAACTCCTTTAAACCAACCCTTAATCCGATCATCCTTACCAATATGATTACCTTTTATCAAGAATAGACATTAATATAGTTAATACTTCAGGAACTGAAGCACAAAATAAATCCTGATTTTATGACTTACAGTATTGCCACCATTGTTGAATACAAGAGTCATTTTGTTTAAGACTGTTTTTAGATAAGAATTTTGTCATTATATCTATGACACCTTTTCCTCTTTATAGATTACCTGATAATACACAAGGCATCAGGGTAAGATGCTGATGTAAAGGATAGTGAACTCTGGAATAGAAATCTAACAGATTTTTAGAAGGTCCAAAACATTTAAAACATTTGTAACTACCATGGTCTTTATCAATGGATACCATGCTTGAGTAGGCTAAATTGGGAATACTAATATGCCTACCACCTTATCAACTCAAATTTTTTGTAGGACTTAATTTAAAGAAAATGGTGGAAACACATAAAATAATTAATTATTCCATTCTTTGCATCCAGTAAAAACATCCACATTCCATGTGAATGGATCTCTGTGCCAAGCTACATATTTGTCACATTTTTTATTTAAACATGAAGCAAACAAATCAATGTTCGGAGCACTTAAAGTTTCCACAATCTTCACAAACATGTCCTGACTTAATTCCCATTATGTTTGTTGATTTGAATTGCGAGACTTACAATCTGCTTCTGTATTGTTCTTAGATTTAATGAAAGATGCAAAAATCCTTAAATCTCTTGCTTCACACCATTGCCAGATGTGTTTAGCTAGGTTATTTAGTTGAGAAAATTTAACAAAACCCATTCTGTTTATATAAATGATAACTGATAAGGTTGTTGTATTGTTAATTCTTAATAGAATTTTACAACTTCTCAAATTTTGCAAAGCATTTCAATGCAAAAAATGCAGCTAAAAGTTCTAGATAATGAATATGAAATTCCTTTTCTTGGAGGGTCCAATTACTCCTAGCTCTCTTATTATTGCATTCTGCTCCCCAGCCTGATAAAGAAGCATCTGAGAAAATTTCTGCACTGAATTCATTTTGTTTAATTCAACTGGACTTTGTCATAACGTTTTTCTGCCAACACAATAAATCTAATCTTGCCTAATCGGTTATCCATTTTACTATCATAGTTCCCCCCACACCGTTCCAAAGCTAAGAATTTATCTTTTTCTAAAATCTTTGTGTACACGAATCCATATGAAATGGCCATACAAACTGAAACTAGATTTCTTAATAATGAGGCATAATCTCTAACAGTGCATTTATTTATTTATTTTTTAACTTATTTATAAGTGCTAATTTAATTTCAAGTTTTTTTTTTTTTTTTTTTTTTAAATGTGGGACTCAAAGTCATATTTATTGTATTAATTTCAGAACCTAAAAACTTCCTTATATTAGATGAAATGATTTTACTTTTCTCAGTGTTAATTATAAAACCTAAACGTTTTAATACATTATTCACTACTTCTGTGTTTCTTGCACATTCATTGTATGATGATCCGAGGCAAATTAAATCATTTAAGTAAATAATTATTCTAATAACTTGTTCTCTCGGATGTTCTATGAAAGGCTTCAAAACTTAATAAACATAAAGGACATGGTATTCAGTCAGACCCCTTGGCAAAAAATTGTATTTAAATAATTTTTCATCAAACTCAAAACTTGAATATTTCTTGTCGAACAAATTCATTGGAGCAAAATAATAATCATTTTGCAAATCTTGTGAACACTTACAGTCATTCCTTACAAGTAATTTACAAACCCTTCTAATGTCCTCCAGTCTGAAATGTGAAGTTTCAACAAACTTGTTTGGGTTTTTTAAATTCAGAAATAACCTGTGAGATCCATCTTTTTTAGGGATATTAAATATCCTGGACAAAAATTGGTCCGGTACAGCTTTACATTCTAATATGGCACCCATATCAGAATCTCCATAATGATTTCTTCATGTTTTATTCAATTGAATATTACAATGGTCTATGTAATTGTTCAGACAAAGTAATAAAAGGTATTTTATAACCTTTTCACCAGTTTAAGACTGTAGAGTCTTGAGCGATTTATTTTTCGCAGACATAATAACAGTAAAACCAACCGGTTATTCCACCTCTATGGGTATTTGATATGGCCTCTGTTGGATGGGCATGGCTGATGACGCCTGTCTGAGGGCTTGTACGCCTGATGCTATTGATGCTGTGTGCGTTGGTTGGTGATACACCCCTCGTTTGTTGTAGTTGTTATGGTACTGACCACAGGGCGGTTGGTAGTATTTTGAGTGTTTTCAACTACTCATATTATTATTATTTACTGTTTTGTTTCCTTTTACTGCTTTTGGTTTGATTATATTTGAGGCTCGCTTTATGGCTGAGAAAGATTTTAGTGACTTTTCTAACTTAGAATAAAGGTTTTCCCCTCTTCTATTTTCTTTGAGGTTTTCAGTCATACTATTGTCCAAAAATGGACTGATAAGTGTTCTACAGATATCCGTATATAGATAATGTTAATTACAAATCAAATGCGAAGCTTCTCCGAGCTTATTCATGACATCTGTTTTAGAAAACTCTTTTTGAATAGGTTTTGCCTGAGCTATATTTCCTGCTGATTGGCCAAGTTCTTTTTGACATTCTTGTAAAAGTTTATCTCCAGTCTTTGCTACTGGGGTCGGGATATTTGACAATTTCCATATTTAACTTTGGAACCTCTAACAGCTTGTAATAGTCAGGAACTTTTATTTAAACTAATTTTTCTTTCTCTGCTTTAATTAGACCTTTCTCTAAAATAGATTTGAACTGAGAAGCCAGATTAAAATGAATATCCTCACTGTAGCCTTCTTCTTTAGAGGCCTCATCCAAAGCTTTCGCTATTAGCGCCTCCTTAATTTCATCAGAGGTCTCCTCTGGAATCTCAGGGATTTTAAAATGAATGACTGGATCCACTTCCGCTACTGGCCTCAGTTCTTGTACAGATTCCTCAACTGAGCATTATACATCTTCACAAAGTGAAGGCTCTCTCCCACGGAGAGAGTGCAAGGTTGCCACGCAAGATTGCAGTAATGAATTCTTATGATTCATATTGACCCATTGAGATGAAACATAACCTCTCCCACGGAGAGGTACATATTGTCACACAATAATGTATTATTTTACATGTTAGGTAATAGATTGCTTAATCCCACGGATTTAAGGCACGAATATTACCAATGGGTAAAACGAGAAACGCACACGCACCGCATCAAAATGGCGATAACCGGAATAGTTCCGGAATAGGTATTTCTTGCAGAAAACCAAAGTATGGCTACTAAAAAGTGCCTAAGAACTTTCTTGTGACTTGTGGATAGTATGTTAAATGCATTAACTATAGATTCAATAGCCTTATCTTCCATTTCTTTCAGTTCCTTATACTTTCTCAACTTTTTCTCACACTTCCTGATCTTATCATACGTACTAGATCTTTAACGATTTGTCATCTTATTGACACAAATAACTTATAACTTCACAATAATACGATTTATCTAAGTTTTACTTAGGTTTATCCACACTTTTCTGAAAATTTTCAAAACTTTTCATAAAAAACGAAGACGACGCGATTGAGCGCGAAAGAACGAATGATATGATTTGGTTATGTTACAGGTTACTGATATTTTTTTTTTTCCTAGTTATGTTGCAGTGCTGCACAAACTTTAGACACGCGAATTATAGCATGAAGGTATCGAGTACTACTCAGTCATCCCAGAATAAGTAAGTGAAATAATTAAATATCGAACGAGTTTGATTCATTTAGTTTTGAAAACTGAAATAAAAAGTCATGTTTTATAATTCTTTTTACTTACCTACTGCCTATTAAAAGCAGGAAGTCTAGTTATGCTGAAGACTTTCAATTTTAGTAAATTAAAAGAAAGGTCCGGTCCTTATAACTTTTAAGTTATCTATTACTTAGTAAACTAAACACACGCACTATCACTAAACACATTTCTAATAATAACAAAGTCAATTCGTTAATATAGTCGACTATAGCAGAAGTGCGGAAAAATAACAAAATTGCGTCGGGCGATAAGCGGAGGGAAGTCCCCAGTAATAGACACTACTATACACGGAATACACCGACTGAAAACAAGCGACAGGGAATTCCCCGTTCCGTTTGATAGATGCGCACTCGGGTTGATTGATCGCAGTGTTGCCAACCTCATGATCGGATTTTTTAAAATTCTAGATAATTTTTATTATTGACAATATCGTCTATTGGTTTCAGTTCGGTTGGGGGCCCTCTGTATTCGCGGGGCCCTGGGCTGCAGCCCAAAAAGCCTTTAAGTAGATCCGCCCCTGCTTCGGAGGACACGTTAAATTGACGGTCTCGGCTTTTAAGTCGTTAAGCCATTACGGAGGCCTTTAGGCGGCCTAAAAACTCCATCACAAAAGTTGGGCTCTATCTAGCTCATACGAACTTAGGTACTATTCCTTTAACGACATGAATCTCGCTTGATGCCGTGGCATGCTGCATGTTTATAAGTAAACCACACTACCTTGGAATGATAGAAATAAAAGACAAATATAAAAGTAAACATTTTTAATAAATATTTACAATTGCATACCTTTATTATCACATTTTAAAAAAAAGTGAGTAAAATATAACAAAATATATTCAAAAGAAAATTAGGATCACCTAGTAATGTACTTGTTCTCTCCTTGTTATAACGGACACTGATGTTTTACACAAAAAAACAAAATAAAACCAAATTGTCAATTGAACGAAAATTATAATATCTAGAATCCTGATATCCACCTACATCGAGAAGAGAAAAGTGAAATAAACAGTTGTTTTGGTGGCATATTGACAAAAATTGAGTTAATATGCCACCAAAACAGATAAGAAAAATTCGCTTTGTCAGGTGGATACTAGGCTGGATATAAAATCTTTAAACTAGGCACCTCTGCACTAATAACTGCTATTAGATGTAGTCTACATTAACAATACGCCATGGACTGATTACTATAACATAACTCACATTGAAATCGCGGAGTACAATGGTACTTACAATAATGACTTTAAACATTTCAAATTGGTTTTCATATTTGGATTAAAACAAAAGGGGTAGACGCTTATAAATAAATCGCGAAAACTTTGATTAAGACTGTTTGTCAAGGCTTAATCAGCACTAGATTCTGTCAGCGGTTTCACTCGGGTGAGACCCCGATAGAAACCTAGTAACACACAAATCCAGTCACTTGTCTATTTAGTTGTTTTATTCAAGTCGGTTCAAGAGTTAGTGTGACTGAAACATAAACATGCAAATACCCAAACTTTCACATTCATAGTAGGGTTTCAAAAAGTAAAGTTTCACAAAAAAGTCCTCATCCTCTTATTAGTTCCAATAGTTTAGACTCTAGGGACCGCAAAGCGGATGTTTTCACTTTTTTATATGGAGGTTCGTGAAAACATCTGTTTCGCGGTGTCTAGAGTCTACCACCTTTTTGTAAAACTTTAATTTCCTTATTATAGTTTTAAACAAATTGTAATGGGTAAGACTAACAGAACAAAAAGGCTGTTATTTACAATAATCGTACACAATTGGATTCTTATCAATAAGTCTCCCCCACTCCGTAACCCATAGGGATAGTGGGCGTAGACCTTTACCTTTATTTTGCTCGTTAGAATGCTTCTATTACTGCTTATTTTAGTTCAATTACAGACAGCTCTGCGGTGCGTGTACCACGAACCAAAGAACCCAATCTGTAACCTTTCCCTTTCGAAGCAAGCGTCATGACGTCATGACAAAGAAACTACGAAAATAACTCGCCGAAGGACGTTCTCACACGAGTGAAGTTGATTGTCTCAGCGTCACTGACTTTTGCTTCTAAAGTATGCCTTTACAATATCTGTACATAACTACAACATAGCTACACTAACCTTAGTTTAAATGAGCACTATCATAGCATGTTCTTTTTGTTTCAATCGTTAATACGTCGCTGATCCCAGCTGAGCCACAAAAAAACTGTGGAAAACCGACTGTTCGAGTACCTATGCAGCTATGATCTCGGCTCAGACAAAAAAAAAAGGAAAGACGGCGCGCCGCGAACAACAAAAGTGAAGCCACCTTTTTATCTATGTGTGCGTCGAAGTTTTGAGGTTTTGTGTTCCAAGTTACCTAAAATTCATAGTATAATAATTAAGAAACGATGTTATTTGAAGTACTACACTACAAGTGAAAAGTGATTCCGTGAGACTTTTTATGTGATTTGCTGCTGTTTTTACACAGGAAGGCATAATTCTATTTTTTAATTTTAAGTTCACTAGACGACCACTCGTGACGTACTAAGAGCGATGAGCATGGTTTTAGTGTAGGTGTGTGCGTGAGCGTGTATGTTTACTTGCAGAAGCACGGTTTTATGTGGCTTCACTTTTGTTGTTCGCGGCGCGCCGTCTTTTCTTTTTATTTGGTCTGAGCTATGAGTAATCAAAGTTTCGCTACATCGTTCCGTTTTAGAGATCCAGTTTGCTCAGCTGCAAATACGTTGATCCAGCGGAGCCACATCACTTAAACGCGAGACTGACAAACTCTGAAACTTTGTGTACGAGCTAACGGACACATTCAGCTCATACTTGTTTTGTACAAATAATTTATATTTTAGCTTAGCTAGCATTGCCTTAGTTACAACAATTTGTAAACGCAATAAACCAGTGTACGTCCAACACTCGACGGGTTCGGTTTTTGATTCTCTTCGGAGTTATCACCCTTTAGCTAGCTAGCATCCCTTAGCAGTTTTACCCCAACTTATCTTTACTGTTCATCCCCCAACACTTGGTGACAAACTCCAGAGATCATAGCGGCATACTCAAACAGTCTGTTTATTTTTGTGGCCCAGCTGGGATCAGCCACACAGTTTTACCATCGGGTATATAGTCAAATTCGGTACCAAATCAATTTATAACTATTGTTACAAGGGTAAAATTTGTTTGTAGAATATAATTTCAGAAACTACCAAAACTATTTTGAAAATTCTTTTACTGACAGTCACAATATACCTGAGTGTTATAGGCTAAGTATATTTTATTCAAGTAAAATTATAGCAGTCTAGAGCTCTATCAGTGAAGTTATTTTCCAAATAATTTTGAGCTTCACAGATCACCACTAACAAACAGATATACAAACATTGCCTCTTCATAATAACATATTATAGTAAGTTATCGTATCGCCTATGTAGGGCACAGGGTTTTAACGCAAGCTCATTGTGGAAGAAACCAGTTCTTGGAATTAACATTGAATAATATGACTTTTTTAAGTTTCAATCGGAGTCAGGTGCATGCAAGCTACAGAATGTGATGGTATTCTAATGATACTGATTAAATGTGGTTTACAAGTATGTGTATATTAAGAGCTTACCTCTGTATCCAGAAGTTACAAGTGCTTCTAGATTGAAATAGCTCGATTATGGGACTTTTTTGTTGACTATACACAAGTTCAATCAATAAATTTCAATCATCTTTGTGGCATCTTCCCGTCTGTGCAAATTTTTAGACTTTCGAAGCGAGTGACAGTGACGCCGCGTCAGTGATTCTGTGCGCGAATGACGTACCATACATTTGCGTAGTAGCTCAGTCGTGGCGTCACTGAAGCTTACTTCGAAAGTCTACCTTAAGCTTATATTTGTCACTAGGACGCGGTTATAGGTGGTGCTATGAAATGTCAAGTGCATCCTAGTAACGTACAGACGGGCGGTAAGTTCGACCTGTTTATCTATAGAGCCGCGCAAAGTCCTTCAGCAATCGCGTTAATTCCTTCACTTTGTCCGCTCTGGAAAGAAAAAAATATCATTTTATGTTTATAATTCTTGGTTAATTAAACATGCAAACATTTGTCTCACGTGAATCAAACTAGTACCTCTCGCTTATCAACTACCCTTTGGTCGACTTTTAACCCAAATTCATTGTGAAAGAAACCGATTCTTGGAATTATAATGTATGTTCAGGGAGAGAAGCAGCCGGACGCATTTTATGTTTTTTCTTCACTCCCAGTCCAGCAGAGACTCATAGAGAGGTCGTCATAAATATGGTAAAACAAATGAATATTTGAATACTACTACTATTAATTTTGTTATTAGTTCATTCGACCAGTGTGGTGGAAAGATTTAATGTGCGCCTAAAAGGTTCATTTTATGCACTAAAACATAATCTTACTTATATCTTAATTATAATTATAATCTTATCTTATCTTACTTCTTACTTATATTATAAATTTGAAAAGTCTTAGTTTGCTTGAAATTACCGGCGTAAAGCTCAAAACGCAACGATAGCGCGTACTAATTTTACCGGTGCTGCCATCTAGTACGAAAGTTTGTAACGATGTTTGGATGTTTGGATGTTTGGATGTTTGTGCCTCAATCACGCCTAAACAGCTGAACGGATCTGAACGAAACTCGGAATATACATAGTACATGTACTGGATTAACATATAGGCTATTTTTTATCCGGGTACCACGCGAGCGAAGCCGCGGGCGGCAGCTAGTCCTTCATAAGTTACAACTGCAAAAGTTTGTGAGGAGCCTGAACGGATTTGAATTAAACTTGAAATACACATAACGTAAGTACTTGTGCTGGAATAACATACAAGTTACTTTTTATTCCGGACAGCTTTTTAGCAGCGGGCTCGTGGCGTAGCTTGCTTAGGCGTTCTTGATTGATCGTTAAAGTTAAGCAACGATATGCGCGGTCACAAATTGGAATGGGTGACCGCAACTGGCATTACGAGCTGAGCGCTTCCGTGCTCCGGAGGGCACGTTAAACAGTCGGTCCCGGCTTTCAAGTCGTCAAGCCATGACGGAGGCCTTTAGGCGGCCTAAAAACTCCCGTCACTAGAGTTGGCCACTAGCTCATACGAACATACATACATAGCAGGAGGATGGCTCACCTGGTAGCGGCCTGGTGGAACATGTAGCACTGCTGGTCCGTGGGCAGGGCCGCGCGGTCCCGCGGCAGGCGCTGCAGCGCCGCCTGCAGCCAGTCCGGGGCTCCGCGCGCCTTCTGGAACTGCAGCAGCTCCAACAGCACCTCGGCGACGTCGCCCACCATGTACGAGTGCAGGTGCAGCACGCTGGCCTCCAGCAGGGCGTACGTCAGGTCGGCGCCGTGCGTGAACATCATCTCGGACGCGAGGGCTGCAACAACAACAAAGCGTAGATAAAACATCCTAGGCGTAAACTCTATGTGGATTGTAGAATGTTTTGATGACTTCAATGAATAAAGAAATTTTGAGTAAGAATTAATTAAATTCATTTATTGCGTAATATGGGTTAGTAACATACAGTTTCAGTTCGTCCATAATCGGCGTCTCGCACATGCAATACAAAGGATATAAAATTTAGTGGAAGAAGTTTTGTTTGATAAGTTTGCTAAGTTGGAACTTGTGTTATACAAAAAAAGAATATCAAAAATTTTAATCATATAAATCAAGAAATGTACCTACCTACCAAAGTTATGTTACTAGTCAAAATTTCTATCACTTAAATATTCATATTCAATTGAAACTGATGAATCAGTTTGTACTATGTAACTAATAGCTTTTAAGTAGGATAGATTCAATGAGTTGTCTATTGTGGCAGCATCTAATTCTAATTAATGATAGGGAAACAAAACTGACGTCCCGCTGTGGGGTGTATTTGTGCATTATCCCCCTGTTAACCCTCCCCCAGCCAGCCCAACTCCTTGTAGTACAGGAAAAGGACTTTGGGATGTTGGCAGCAGTGTTCCAGTATCCCCGACGGTGTAGATGACGTTGAAGATGGAGATGCTGGGTAAATCTCGATGACTGTCTGCAGTCCCGAGTTGTATCTTACTTAGTTTGTTGTGGAGCAGTGAAGTGTCACGTGTTCCACAGTCTCTTCCTCTTGGAAGCATCCGCGACAGAGGCTGCTGTCTACTCCTATTTTGAGTTGATGGTGAATTAGCTCACAATGTCCTGTGATGATGTCCACCATTCTGCCCTCCTAGTGAAGAACGCAGTATCTACGTCAAACATATTTTGATACGTGAGTGAGAACAGAATGTTGTATTTTGTTAGGCGATTCCGAATATCTAACATTCTTTTGACAAAAATGCTAGTTACTGCGTTCTTCACTAGGAGGGCAGCATTGTCCGTTATGGCAGCATGTTACAGTTGAGTGAGTGTAGAGACGTGGTAGTACCATGCACCTGGCTCCTGTGAGTGTAGAGACGTGGTAGTACCTTGCACCTGGCTCCTGTGAGTGTAGAGACGTGGTAGTACCATGCACCTGGCTCCTGTGAGTGTAGAGACGTGGTAGTACCTTGCACCTGGCTCCTGTGAGTGTAGAGACGTGGTAGTACCTTGCACCTGGCTCCTGTGAGTGTAGAGACGTGGTAGTACCTTGCACCTGGCTCCTGTGAGTGTAGAGACGTGGTAGTACCTTGCACCTGGCTCCTGTGAGTGTAGAGACGTGGTAGTACCTTGCACCTGGCTCCTGTGAGTGTAGAGACGTGGTAGTACCTTGCACCTGGCTCCTGTGAGTGTAGAGACGTGGTCGTACCTTGCACCTGGCTCCTGTGCGGACGGCTGTGCGTGGCGGCGCGCGCCAGGTCGTGCAGCAGCTTCATGACGGAGGCGGAGGCGTCGCGGTGGTCGAGCGCGGCCGCCACGCAGCCGCAGCGCAGCGCGCCCGCCGCCAGCCCCGACACCAGGAACTCCAGGGGAATGCGCTGCAGGAACCTGACAAAAACAACATTCATTTCAGAAAGAGCAGTTCCGGTCTTCAGTTACCTTATACAGAATAGCACAAATCTTAGATCAAGCGAGTCGAAGTGTGACGGTCAGGTTCAAAGCAGTCTAATTCAGCAGGGGATCGGATCAAATAGCCAAGCGTTGTTTCCTGCCTGTCATCCACGCTTGGTCATGTTATGTGAATATTCAATGTGGATTTAAGACTTATCATAGTGATCCTACAGATTCTATGGAGTCGAACATATTTGACTCGGAATGAAAGAAATCCTCTACAGTTTCTACGGGGTCAATCATATTTGACGAATGAACCGGTGGACTACCTGATGCAAAGCCTGAAGAGGTCGTCGACGGTGTCTGGGTTGTCCCGCAGGCCGTTCTCCTCCTGCAGCAGTTGGAAGGCGCGCGGCATCAGCTCCTGCAGTAGACCGATCAGCTCCGGCACGCATTCCGGCGTAGATGCTAATTCATCCACCTGGGAATTGAAAGGTCGAATGTAGCTTGGAATATTTCAGAAGTTTCTTACGCTGCGCAGGAGAGGGAGTATAAACATTCAGGCCAAAGGTCGAGAGGGGCTTAGTATAAACATTCAGGCCAAAGGTCGAGAGGCTTAGTATAAACATTCAGGCCAAAGGTCGAGAGGCTTAGTATAAACATTCAGGCCAAAGGTCAAAATAAGGTTCAGGGCTAATTTAGAACACTAGACGGGTATAAGACACAGCTCTACGCATGCTGCGCGAGAGATCTTTCAGGCCAGAGGTCTAGGTCAAGGTCACGGTCATGTTTCAACTCACCAACACACTAGCCAGGTAGAGCACACAGCTGTGCGCGTGCTGCGCGTAGAGGGCGCGCATGGCGTGCGCGAGCGCCGGGAGGAGGGGCGCGGCGTGCGCGCTCGCCATTCTCAGCGCGAACCGCACGCAGCGGCAGAGGCGTTCCATCACGCGACCGTCCGCTCCGAACCTGAAACAACGTGCTTATAAATAAATAAATAAATAAATAACACCCAACAGTCACATACATAGTCCTGACCCCACACTAGGATTCCCTGTGTCGTGGGTATCAGAAACTACGAGTACCATGGTGCCATAAAACCCAGACCGGGAAGAAATATTTACAGAACATGCAAACATTTCTTAAGCAGCGGGAATCGAACCCGCGCCTCTTGCGTCTCTGCCGAGCAATCGCCCGCCACGCCACCGAGGCTGTCTGTCTTGTGTTATAAATACAACACACTTAAAAAGCACGCCTACTTCCCGTAAGATCGCTATGTAAATTCCACTTCTCTCTAGCCTCAAAGGTATCCTGGAAGAGAACTCTTTGTAGGGTTAAGCTCGCCTTTGTACATGTCCTTACTTTATGTCTGTGTTTTAAGTGATTTTATATGTGCAATAAAGAATAAGATGAAGGGTAGGTAGATCCCACGAATCTATTTGATATGGTCTTGACATACTTCGCTAGCCAGTTCAAAACTGATATCATGACTAAGGAACACCCAAGTCTTATTTGTAAACTAACTTTCGCTGGGTAAATGAAGGCTACAAATTGTCTAGATGAACTTTTACATGAGCTCCCTAGAGAAATGTACCGGGTCATTGTTAGATCCTTTTGCGATGTCGCACATAATGCAGAATATATAGACATACCTTTCCATAGCATCTCTGAGCACTGGCCAGGCGTCGCTGAGCGCCGGCAAGGCTGGGTGGGACGCAGGCTGCGGGGCGCTAGTCTCGGGCACGTCCACGTCCCTGAACAGCGCCGCCAGCCGGTCCAGCCACACCACGGGGTCGTTGCTGGAGCCCTTCACGATCTCCTCACGGCACTTGATGGCGGCAGTCAGGCCGGTGGTCTGCACGAAGGTTGCTTCGCGCATCGCTTGGGAGAGCTGCCAAGTGAAGTGGCTTCGTTTAGAAATGTAGCACGGGGATTCGTGACTACTATATTATAAATGTGAAAGTTTGTGAGGATGTTTGTGCCTCAATCACGCCTAACAACGGATTTGTATGAAACTTGGAACAGACATAGTACATGTGTTGGATTAACATATAGGATATTTTTCATTCGGGTACCACGCGAGCGATGCCGCGGAAGGCAGCTTGTATAATTATTTCAAAAAGTGTAAATGTTGTCCTAAATAAGAGTGAGCATGAAATGACTTAAATCTACGTTTGATTTACAACACCACAACCTAAGTAAATAGTGCAGGATCATGCAAACAATTGTTTTGTCAAGTTATTGAATAAATATATTTTTGATTCTGATGTTTGATTAGACTTCTAGGATGTCGATTTTGTTGTACATTTTCCCAAACAAAATTTTGTAATTTATTTATCCTATAACTATGGCTGTCCATGTTTATAAGAAAGGTTATTTTGATGTATTTCAAATTAAATTAGTACAACAAAATCGACATATTAATTTATGAGTAGTGTAGATTAAACTAAAATAATGAGGGTAGTTTTTAGGGGCTGTGGGAGAGTGGTTTCGAATATAAATAGATGGCACGCAGGCAATACGAACATAAAACTTTACTCAAACTGATTTGGTATAAGTTAGTTTTTGAATAGGGTACAAAAACGAGCTTACACTTACCGAAGAATAACTTATTCTATGACGGCACTTACTTTAGTCGATCAAGTTATATCGACAGAACAGAAGGCCAATTCACGAAATTGACAAAATTTCATTTATTTTGCAACTTAAAAGTATTTTATCTTTTGAGATGAATGGTCTGTTGCATAGCAAAATAAAAGCTAGGGTTTTCGCCTAGTACCATGTTTCATAATCATAACAAAGCAAAAAAAAATAAAAATTACTTGTAAAATTTTTAATTTACTTTGCTTGTACCGGGTAATGGTAAAGTCTTATCAGATCAAAATCATTATGAATAACAAACCAGATAGCCAAGGCATTTTGCATCTTATAAAGTCGATAGACGCTACATGCCAAAATTAATAGAGCATCAAAGTATAAGATGACATTGCGATCCGCAATGACACTCAAGGGCGGATCCAGATTTTAATTCAGGGCAGATTATCGACCTAGGCGCAACCCAGGGGCACCCCCATACCCCCCTACATGACATCACGATGCAAAATGACTTCGCTAAGGTCACTAAGCTATCAGGCTATGCTCATATTTTATTATGCAACTCGCAAACCTTCCGTGAATCGGCCTATGTACAGTAGCGCAGTAACCAACCCACCTTCGAGCGCAAAGATAGGTATATGATAAGTGCGACCACCGTAAAGTAGAATGGAGAATGTAACCTGGTGGTGCGGCAGGCAGCCTATGGCGGCGGCCACGGCGCGCATCAGTGTCGACGAAGTGTGGAGTTCGTCGGACAGTTGAGCAGCTTCTAGTAGCAGGCCGGCGTGGCCGCGCACGTGTGTTCGACACGACTTGCAGATGTTCTGGAATATTTTATTATTTTATTTAGCCACCCACAACACGTAACAAGCAAAAAAGTAATAAACATGTAACTAAAACACAGTTTCGATCTTGTTTGTAACAACACTTATAAGCGCACAACTAAACAATGTAAATAGTGTTGAGCGAACAAAAAGGCAATAAGGTATGTTTGAGGACCAAATTAAACATTAACATAACAGTCACATACCTGTATGTAGTCATATATTCCTGACCCCACACAAGGATTCATTCAGGATCAGAAACTACGAGTACCATGGTACCACAACACCCAGATCCGGAAGAATATTCGCAGAACATGCAAACATTTCTTCCGCAGCAGGAATCGAACCTGCGCCTCTTGCGTCTCTGCCGAGCAATCGCCCGCCACGCCACCGAGGCCGTCAAAGGAATCAAAAAATGCGTGAGTTGCGAAGTATGTGTGGGGTAACTTTGAGAGATAGAGCGCGAAATAGCGTGATACGGATAAGAGAGCGATGTGGAGTGAAAGAAGATGTAGTGATGAGGATTGAGAAAGGTATGTTAAGATGGTTCGGTCATGTAGAGAGGATGAATAAAACAGATGTATGAGGCGAGTGTGAATGGTACCGTTGGAAGGGGAAGACTTCGGCGCACGTATCTGGACCAAATCCGTACCAAAGAGTACCCTAAACCGGCGAGCATGAGGAATGTAATGAGAATGAATGAAGTGAAAGAAGTATGTCAGGATCATAGCAAATGGAGATCCGTGATCTCTGCCTACCTCTATGGGAAACAGGCGTGATTTTATGTATGTACTTGCTGTTGCACGCGACTTCGTACGCGTGTAGTACATTATTTTGTTCTATAATCAATAGTTTTCGCAGCGCACGCCAAAAACTATTTTGGGTTTTCTGCCTTGGGTTATATTGCAATTTTCTTACGGAACCCTAATTTTTTTTAAAATATATTATAGCCTATACTGGACCTTGATAATGTAGCTTTCTATTGGTGGTAGAATTTTTGAAATCGGTCCAGTAGTTTCGGAGCCTATTCGTTACAAACAAACAAAAAAATATTTCCTCTTTATAATATTAGTATGTATGTATATATGTATCAAGGTCAAAGTATCCGGGGTGTGCACATACAGGATGCGTTGTCAAACCTGCAGCGCGGTGGCGGCGGCGGGCGCGAGCCGCTTGTCTTGCAGCGAGAGGATGAGCGCCTGCAGCGCGGGCTCGAGGCAGGCGGGGTGCTGCTCCACCCACTCGCACAGCTCGCCCAGCAGCAGGATGCACGTCTTGCGCACCGCGATGTGCGTGCCCTCCGGCGGGATCGATAGGATGGCCTCCACCACCTTCGGGACGTACTCGTACTCCTCTCTGCAAAAGCCAGAAGTAATACCATCACGAATGAAGCTGGGGACCATTGGATGGGATAAGAGACCCAAATGATTAGTGTAATAGACATAAGGCTAATTTTTTTTAAAGTATATATTTCTATGGGCCTTCTCTGCTGGACTGGAAGTAAAGAAAAAACATAGAATGTGTCCAGCTGCTTTTCTCCCCGAGCATGTCGTAAAAGTCGACTAAGGGATGATGATGACTCCTCTCCAATATTATGAGATACAATAAACAAGTATTCCCAAGGAGGGTTAACAGGCAGGTGGCCGGTCATAAAACACCTAAGCCAAAACTCTTACACCATGATCTAAGGATGATCGTGGTGTGCCGACCCCACACATAGAGTGGGATAAGGGCAGGAAGATGAAGATATTTCTATTGGCCCCAGATTAAGTTTATAACATCTGTAACTTTTCTAATGTTGCCTGAAATAGTTATTTTATTTTTTATTTATTTATATCCAGCACTGATCACCGAGGCTATTAAAACAAAATGGATAAAAAGTCCAAATAAACTAGATTCCCATTATAGGTCTGAACATGTTACTAAAATAGTGAGAGAATGAAGGTTTGTACACTAACGGCAGGATGTTCTTGGCGACGCACTGCATGATGAAGAGCGCGGCCTCGGTCTGCTCCCAGGGCCCGTCGGGGCGCAGCGTCGCGAACATCTGCCGGAACACCGCGCTCGACCCCACAATGAACACCACGTCCTTGATGAGTCCCATCACCTTGTGCCGGAACTCCTGGAACAAACAGTACCATCAGAAATAAATAAATATTTGAGGACCTATCACACAGCACCATCTAGTCCCAAACTAAGCAAAGCTTGTATTATTGGAACCAGATGGCTGATAGAATACTTTTTTTTGTAAATACATACTTACACTACATCACCCAGACCCCGAAGAAATATTTGCAGAGTATGCAAACATTTCTCCCGCAGCGGGAATCGAACCCGCGCCTCTTGCTTCTCAGCCGAGCATTCGCCCGCCTCGCCACAGAGGTAGTCTAGAAGTGACAGCACTTTCAGAAACTAATAACACTTTTTGCATTATTTTATTTTAGTGGATGATGCTACTTTTATCTTAGAATGCAGCGTTTTAGACTCAGGAGTGCAGACAGTCATCGAAAATTATACAGCAACACGTTTTCCGTTTCTATACCGTTATGAATAGGTTTTCTGATCCCTGTGTAAAAAGCCTTAGTTTTTTTGTGAGTTTAACAGCCAGCCTACAGGCTAAGCCTGTGTGGGGACCACCAGTAAACTCTATCCTTTGGTAAATATATCACCACATAGTATAAAACAAAGTTGCTTCCCGCTGTCTGTCTGCCCTATGTATGCCTTTATAGACCTTTAAAACTAAGCAACGGATTTTGATGCGGTTTTTTTTAATAGATAGAGTGATTCAAGAGGAAGGTTTATATGTATAATACATGCATAATATAGTAGAGAAACACTGATAATTTTAAAGGTTTCTAATGTGATGTTGTAAATAAACACATTTTTTAGTGCTTACATTGCAAACGCTGGCTGAACCCTACGATATAGATCAAAATAATGTACTACAGTATTGTACACCTAAAAAGGTCTACAAAAAAGTCCGCGATGGTATATGTCTATCCCCGTGCGAAGCCGGGGCGGGTCGCTAGTTTCTATTATAAAAGAAATATGTAGTCTCATTACTAAAATGCTAAGCTTGGCTATCCTTTTCTCCTTTGATATCTCTAGGTTCTTTGATATCTTTTTTTATTTACTGGTGATAAATATAGGCATAGGCACTTTGCTGATTAGTTAGAGACAAAGAACTAACATACCTATGATATCACTAATAAAATAAGTTACTTTAATCATTAGTGAAGTAATGATGGATAATTAACTAATGAGTGGAAAATATATTTTTTTAACCATAGTTTTTTTATGTTCTCTCACTTAAATAAACAACAATCTACTTGTATGATATCCAAATCACTCTTACTCATACTTTTCTCTGAAAATTATGATTATTATGATAATTTTACAGGATAACTTAAAATTTGCAGAAAATAATTATCAAAATATCAATAATTAGTAATTTTACTCCTGGTATTGTAGGTATACTAACATAGAACTCATCTCCCTCCTCCGGTAACTGGCTCTGGTCAGGCTCGCACTGGCAATGCCTCGCCAGGGCCTCGATGAGCCGCTCCACATGCGGCTTGAAAGCCTCGTTCAACGGCAGGTAGTCTCTTTGGTATAAGTCCTCTGATAGCCGGTACCACAAGTTGAAGGTTATTTCTGCCACCTACAATCAAAGTCAAAGTTGCTTTATTTACATCGCTAAAGTAATTTTGAAATGTCTTAAATCTATGGTGAATTTATGCCTGTTCTTAACACAATAAGAAAAATATTGCAGTCTTGTGAATGCAAGACTTAGGTAATGTCTTGACTACTAAAAAATAATAGAATCAGATAAATACTTGTTCAGCAAGCTTTATTTTACTAGTGGCCTTGTTTCATTGTCCAAACAGTTGTTTTAAAACTATGATAATCTTGTTCCTTTAAGCTACATTACAAAATATCACAGTTCAATAACATTGCCTGTTTGTATGATGGCTTTCTGCCAATTAATCGAGCACAGAAATACATGCTGTTTATTAAAACTGTACATACTTAACAGTTTAAATTTACCTCATAGTCGTGATGTCCAACGCACACTAGTACTAGCTCCAGACTCCGCATGGCAAAGTGAGTACTCCCGCTGGCTGTACACGCTATGATCTTCTCTAAGAAAGCTTCCCCAAGCTCCGTGAAGACCCTCGCATAATTAGCAGCCTTCTCTTCCTCCTCATGAGCCACGGCTAGGTGATAACTCTCTTCTAATAATGCTATACTATCAAACAACAACCTTTCTATGTTCTCATTATTGTTATTCTCCTCGAGGCAGTGCAACAACACACAAATACAATCTGCGGCAGCATCATGCAATGTGTTTATGGAATTGTGATCTCTCAAAACCTGTAAGCAGAACCCTAGGACTGCATTCTGGGGCACCTCTTGAATGTTTATAGCCTTCACTTGTATCCAAGATGTCATACACTTCACTATTTTCAATGCAACATTGGTGTTCTGAGAAGTTGTGATGCTCTCCTTCAAAAATGTAGAGACAATGCTAGCATTGTTCCTCAATTCCATTTTTATTCCTTCTCTTCTGTTCTCGCCCAGTTTCAAGCTCGTCGAGTCAATTTCTTGTGGTAATACAGTCAATATTTCTAATAGAGCATATGCATTTTTTGACGAGAATGATTTAATGAGGTCACTTATACAGTTCTGCCATGTCGGCATCTGTAGGGCTAGATCTGCCAGCGCCAAACACAGCTGGGTCAGTATGGCAGAACTTGTTTCCGGTGTTGTCCGTTCCAAGTGGGCTACCAGAGAATCTCTCAAAGATATGAGAGAATCTGACGGCAATTCGGAGAGATTGTGCTGCACCTTCGACCTCATGGTCTGAGCTGCGAAGTAGCACGAATGAATATCCTTTTTCTGCTGAAGAAGTTCGTCTGCGATCTTCCATGAGTGAATCTGAAATTATCATGGTATTTTACTGTAGAACTTCGTCTATGTAAGATAAGGGCGTGAATACTGGTTGATTAGTATCTTAGAAGCAAGCGAACTTACCGATTTTTGCATATCCCCCAACCATACCGAAGCCTTTTCTTTTTCACTAGCATTGGGGTTATCGTACAACGCGCCGATGGCCTGGTAAACAGTCTCCATGGAAGGACTCTCCATCGCGAAATATTTGCACTTGACTGTCTGTTTTTAAAGCCTCACTTTTGTAATAATTACCTCATGCGATAGCATAGTAAATTAGCAAAAATGACCTAAAATTATAAACAACAAGCGAGCGAGTCAATTTCGTGTCGCTCGGTTTTGTAGAAACGAAAATTTTTCGTCAAAAAACGAAAAACAGAATAAAAAAACACATTCTTTAATCCATTCATAGACAATGATGAAAATAATATTGCCAGTGTCAATGTGCCACTCACATACTTTTATTTATCGCCTACAATGCCAAGCCTCCAGGACCTTTTAGCGACATGACTGATTTACAGGGAGCTGTTGTTGCATTAGAATTAAATAGTTCCGATTTTTTCCAGGTTCCAAAATATTGTTGGACAGTGTAGTTATGGTTAAAACTTATATTTTTCAAACACTAAAAAATCCATAATAAATCAAACTTAGCTTCAACAAAAGTTATCTTTCTTTGCAATACACAGGAAAGTGGTTGATTACTATACTTCAGCCAAACTGGAGATACAATTTTATGTTTACCTGCCACTCCTGTTCTCCCTAAATTTTGGGTAAAGATATTATGATATAAACATTATTCTAAAGGTCAGTTGAATCAGTCAGTTGTCAAACAAGACCACAGAGTGAAAAAGGCGTTCTAAATCGGGCAGATTACACATATTATTTTTTAAAAAGGTTGAATATTTTGTACAACGCAGTATTTTCGACGCCTTCCGATCCAATCATGTCTGATATGCACCAGCGCCAGCGGCTGTCACCGATAATTTTTTTGACATTTTGATATCGGGATTGAAGGGTTAAAGTACTACACCTTACTTGATACATTTTGTATTGGATTACTTGTGTATTCAAATTCAAATTATTTTATTTACTTTTATTTACTTCTTTCAGAATATCGAAGGCGTACATAATTATTTCAAATTGGGTCCATATATTTTCAAACATGTTTTTTTTAATGAAAGGAAAGGACATGACATTAGTTACTAAGAAAATATCAATGCTAGAGTCTATTTCATGAAAGAAATTCCGCGGCACTTCAGTCTTCGTGTCCTGGAAATTGCGATAGAATTTGTTTCCCGTGAGACTTCTTTCGTGAAAAATCGTGACTCTGGGTTATCCAAGAGGTGTTTAGCCTGTCTAATAATTTTTATTCTTAATTTGTCCCGGGCACTACAGCACAGCGTCCCGTTTGTGAAGGTAAAAGTTGCCTCCTGGCGCTATATAAAATTAAATCATCTATGTACCTACTGTAGATGGTAAAAGGCCTTAGTAGTTTTAGCCTGTGGAATCGAATATGACTTTTGTTGAATAAAAGCTGTCAGTCGATCGAATGCCAAAGGAACCTACATTGGCATAGATATAGATTGGTATCTATTGGCTGGCATGCCAATGCCGAATCAAAACATCTCAATGACATCTCATATGTCAAATCCTAAGAACTGACATTTCTTTTTTGACGTTTGTTGAATACCGTGCGTATCGAGCGCAAAAATGGTTGGTGTTTTTCATGTATTTATCGTAATAAATCTGCGTAATTACTGTGTAAAATGCAAAAAACAACAGTGGAAATTAATATCGGTGTACTGATTACTCTAGTGCTTCATGTATTTCAACGTCGCCTTGGAAATTTCAGGTGAACGTACCCAAACTTCGCAGGACCTACTGCAAAAAATGCAAGTGCCACAAAACGCACAAGGTATCACAGTACAAAAAGTCAAAGGAAAGGCACGCCGCCCAGGGTAGAAGGCGTTACGACCGCAAACAGCAGGGTTACGGTGGACAGTCAAAACCCATCTTCAAAAAGAAGGTAAACTAACCTCTTCCGGCAAACTTAGACCTACTATGTTTCAAGCAGTTTTACACTTATTTATGTTTGTATCTTACTTGTTCCTTGTGTATCAAACCAGTCTCACAGTCGTTTTAGTGTATAGGGAGCCAATTTTCTTTAATAATAATAAAAAACTTTATTTCAGACAGGTCCATAGAAAAATACAACACTAAGTTGTTGTTATTACTTTATTTCTTGTATCTATATACAAGTTTTTATTTATCAATCATGTTCTCTTACAATATGAACACTACTTAGTATTTGTTACAATCTTCAGCCATTTCAAAGAAAGATACTTTTGATTGTTTGCTACAGTTGACTTATAATTTAAATCTTTGATAAATGGAAATGAAATGAAATGAAATGAAATAATTTATTTGCGTGAAGTGTGGTACATAGAGAACTTAAATATCTAAATTGGATTCACACGCTTCGCTAGGTAACCCAGCATGCAAAAACGACTTTATGTTTACAATTGTTGTGAATTAAATAATACATTAAAAATTCAATTTATTAAAATAATATAAATTCCGGCATTAATTGATAAATTATAACAATATATTTTAACTTAATAATTCATTGATACTATAAAAACATTTGTCAACCAGCCATGTATACAATTTAGTTTTAAATTTATTAAATGGTAATTCTCTAGTTGATCTAGGTATCCTATTAAATATTTTAATACACATTATGTAGCTATTTTTGTGACTTAGAGCAGTTTTTCGAACTGGAAGTAATAATCTAGTGGGGTCTCTCAATTTTACTCTTGAATTTATTTCATTTTCATATTTTGTAAAGAATTTGCTGTGTTCAACAACAAAACAACATACCTGAAATATATATAGACTGGGCAATGTAAGCAACTTCAATTTTTTAAACAGTGGCTTGCATGAGTCAATTGGACCAGCACCACATGCAGCTCTAATGCATTTTTTCTGAACTATGAAGGCCCTATTGATATCAGTTGAATTACCCCAAAGTAGCAAACCATATCTCAGTACCGAAGCAACATAACCATGGTACGCAGTCAAAGCGGTTTTTTGACCGGATGTTTGACGTAATCTTTTGATTACATAAATAAAACGGTTCAGTTTTTTGCATGTGAAGTCAATATGGGATTTCCAGTTGCAGTTTTCGTCTAGTTTTAAACCTAAAAATTTAATTTCATTAACATTATCTACAAATTCATCACGGCATGTCAGTTTAATATTAAAGTTATTTTTATTATTATAATTATGGAAATGAATAAATTTTGTCTTTGATATATTAGCTCGCAAATTATTACACTCTAACCAATCAAGAATTAATTCAATCTCAGCATTCATTGATTCCACATAACTCATATTTTTATCGTTATCAGACATAACTATTGAAATATCATCTGCAAATAAAATGCATTGACGTTTGGTTATTAGAGGTAGATCATTTATGTATAATAAAAACAGCAATGGTCCCAGTATGCTTCCCTGAGGCACGCCAAAACCATTACTAAGACAACTAGATTTGAAAGCAGTTGTCATGCGATCTTCAGTAATATTTTTAATTTCTACATATTGTATACGATTTTCAAGATAACTCTTAAGCCAATTTAAAGCATGTCCTCTAATCCCATATTTTTCACATTTCTGTAATAAAATATTATGATTTACAAAATCGAAGGCTTTGCTCATATCAAAAAATATGACTGAGACAGGAATTCGTTTATCAATATTTTCAGTAATACCTGACAATAATTGGAAAGCAGCTAAGGTCGTTGATTTGTTCTTTTGAAAACCATTCTGCTCTTCCTTAATTATTTTAAATTTATCTATAAAACTAGTTAGACGCATATGCATTGCTTTTTCAAATAATTTAGCAAATACAGGAATTAAAGTGATTGGTCGATAATTATTCAAATCTTGTTTGTCATCTTTTTTGTGTAAAGGCCTAACTACCGAAAGCTTTAACCTTTCCGGGAATACTCCATTAGCTAGAGATAGGTTAAGAAGATATTTCAAGATTGGATGTAACAAGAACAAACACTTTTTGAGGATATGTGTCGAAATCCCATCAAATCCTACAGACTTCGTATTATTTAATGAAGAGACGATTTTCATAATTTCATTATCAGTCAGTGGACTAATAAATATACTGGCTTCACAAGGTAGAATTTTCGAAAAATAATTATTATTTGGTTTAAATGGTAAAGGTTTATGGGTTAATTCTATAAAAAACTTATTAAAAGCCTCTGCTATTTCTAAGGGTTCTACAATTGTTTTGCCACCGTAATTGACTGCTTCAATATTATCATAACTCTGTTCAGCATCAATTTTATCCTTAATAATGTTCCATGCAGCTTTACATTTATTTTTGGCTTGCATCATATGTGTATTATTTAAATTCATTTTAGATTTATTAATACATAGTCGTAGAATGGTACTATATTTTTTATATTTTAACTTAGACTCAGGGGTTTTATTCTTGTAACATTGAAATCTTAGTTCCCTTTTATACTTAGTGCTTACTTTTATTCCTTTAGTAATCCATTTCGGCGATGTGTATTTGCACTGTATCCTCTTTTTTTCTATTGGAAAACATAGATTATATAAGAGACAAAAGGAGTCATGAAAATTATTGAAGGCTTTGTTTAGATCACTTTCATTTAAAACATCTGTCCATGTTAATGATGATAGGTGTTCTGTGAATTTATTCAAATTCTCAAGACTATAGTTTCTGACCTCAATAAACCAGTGTTGTAGGGGTTTACTGTTTTGAACAATGGGTATAGAAAGAATTTGGCAAGTATCATGGTCAGACAGATACATTTTACATGTGCAACCGGTAGCTTTATCTATATTGCTAATGATGTGATCAATGCAGCTATTTAATCTGGTTGGCTCTGTAATGTGAAATGCAAGTTTATAATTCAATACGAACTGTTTTAAACGTGACGCTGCAGTATCTTTTTTTAATAAGTTAATATTAAGGTCCCCAGCAATTATTATTTTTTTATTTAATTTAATTACAAATTTATTTAATATAATGTCAAGTTTTTCAAAGAAAATATTAATATCACTATTAGGGGTACGATATATACATAATACGACACAGTTAATTGAACAGATCTCTACACCACATATTTCAAATGATTTTTCAATAAGAAAACATGAAGGAAGAAGAAAACATGTGCTGACCCCACTTAGGGATAGGGGCAGAGAGATGATGAAAAAGCTCCAAAGGCTCCTAATATTATTTAATTGTTATTGCACAACATAACATAAACCAAGGACATTTATCTTGGTCTTCTGACAACCTTGGTGGCGGGCGTTAGCTCGGCCGAGACGCAAGAGATGCAGGTTCGATTCCCGCTATAGAAGAAATGTTTGTATGTTCTGCTAATATTTCTTCCAGGTCTAGGTGTTATGTATTTACAAAAATAGCATGGTGTTCTATCAGCCATTTGGTGCCCATAGTACAAGCTTTGCTTAGTTTAGGGCTAGATGGCACTGTGTCAAATGTCCATAAATATTGATTTATCTAAATTGAATCAATTTGTTTTAGGCAAAAACCACCAAAAAGATCGTGCTCCGTTTGGAATGCTCCGACTGCAAAATTCGGTCACAGGTTGCCCTGAAGCGCTGCAAGCATTTTGAGCTCGGCGGAGACAAGAAGAGGAAGGGACAGATGATTCAGTTCTAGGCTGGATAATAAATAAGACTACCATCCATTTGATTGTTTTATTTGCATAGTTGTAACTAACATTTTTTTAAAGTAGACTATAGTCAATGGGATCATAGTGACTGATCTAGAAAGAATAAACACTTGTTTATTCCCATCTTAAAAAAAATCTAAATCTAAGAAATTTGAAAAAATGGTTTCAAGTGAGCCTTTAACATGTTGACTGTCCTGTCTATCTTGTTGGGCTCTCAATCCAGATGTACATTATTTACTGGCATGTCTAATGGGTTTTTTTTATAAACTGCTTTATCTTATGTTCCTCATGAAAATCAAAGTTCTAGCTCACATGTCCAGCCCAGGTAACGGCATTCAGTAGCCTTTGGCTAACTAAGTAAGTCACAGACGTTCAGCCAGACCAAAAATGCATTAGGACAGTCAACGTGTTAAACCCTTTCATCTCACTGGTTCAAAAAGACTAGTCACACAACTAGTAGCTAGTTCTGATCCCACAGGCTGGAAAGAAATAGGTAGAAAACATTATCAACCTACCTATCTGTTGTTTTTTAAAATCCTTCAAATAGGAAATATACTTGTCGCTTATAACACAAAAATATGATTGTAAACAAAACAATAAGCATTTTTCTGTAATGAATGCACAAGCCAAACTACCTACTGAAGATAGAAAACTGATATTAGGATTATTTCCTTTTATAGCAAAACTACTCGCTAAGGTGGCATTTTTCGAAATTCAATCCTTTGTAGCTGACACAGCTACTTACCTGTTTACCTCACAACCTTACCATACCATACCAGTACCAAGAAATACCTTTTAGAATACCAAGATTACCAGGATTACAGGGAAGAAAGAAAACGCAATCAAGAAACTTTAATCCACCAACGTTTGACCTTTTGTTAAGTGAAACAAGAACTGCACATCACTGCACTGCGAGCTCCATCACCACCAACTCATCGTGACGACGTTCACCGGGCTCACATCATCACTACAGCTCCCACTTTCACCATCGCGACGAGCACCGAGCGAGATCACGCAGAACTTTACACAGACGTCCGTTCTCCACCGCAGTCGCCGCCTGTCGTCAAGTACAAAAAAAAACTTGTTATGACGAATATACTGTGTTGATGTACTTATGCAAATCTATGTTAGCGGGTTATGCGTTTACTTGGTGGCTGTTCCACCTGGCTTGATGGCTGTTCCATCAGGATCTTACTTGAGGTGATGGCTGTTCCATCAGGATTTTACTCAAGGTGATGGCTGTTCCATCAGGATCTTACTTGAGGTGATGGCTGTTCCATCAGGATTTTACTCAAGGTGATGGCTGTTCCATCAGGATTTTAAGGTGATGGCTGTTCCATCAGCATCTTAAAGGTGATGGCTGTTCCATCAGCATTACTTGACTTAACGTAAGTATTATGGGGCTTATCCCCGTGTGGCCTCCAACCTCCCCTATAGCCACCCCGAGCCTCGCTCTCTGATTACTGATCTATCTGTTCGCAACAGACCGACGCATCGGTTAACACTTCTGGTAAGTAGGTACACTAGCTCATACATGGGTACATAACATCGGTGACAACTTATCTGGATTTGCTTGCACTGTGTAAGTCAAAATCACTCACCGATGTGCCTCGCTTGTCGTCTCGTAACAGAATGTTAGATCGGCCGGCGCGGCGAGCCGCCTGTGCGCGCTCGCCTACTGATAACGACCCGATCTAACCCGAGTGAACCCGACAACCTTTGTGAAACTCTTCGCTTTCGCGACATTCCCCCCAAGGAAGATGTAAAACGAAAACAATTTCATTTTTAAATGAATATCTGCTCGTGACCGCAGCCGATAAACTTTCGTGAAGTGTATGACTAAACCTACTAATTTAAAATATACCTACGTACATTTTACACAATATTACATTCAAATGATTATTCGAATTCCTTTGTTATTTTTATATGCAATTATTCTTTACGTCGTACGAAGCAAATGCAAAACACAACTACCCGCAATTCGTTTATGATAACCAGAGTAAACAATCTATTTTTAGATTGCATAAAAGAGATATCCCTGCATCTCCACCATGTCGTCAAGTACAAAAAAAAACTTGTTATGACGAATATACTGTGTTGATGTACTTATGCAAATCTATGTTAGCGGGTTATGCGTTTACTTGGTGGCTGTTCCACCTGGCTTGATGGCTGTTCCATCAGGATCTTACTTGAGGTGATGGCTGTTCCATCAGGATTTTACTCAAGGTGATGGCTGTTCCATCAGGATCTTACTTGAGGTGATGGCTGTTCCATCAGGATTTTACTCAAGGTGATGGCTGTTCCATCAGGATTTTAAGGTGATGGCTGTTCCATCAGCATCTTAAAGGTGATGGCTGCTCCATCAGCATTACTTGACTTAACGTAAGTATTATGGGGCTTATCCCCGTGTGGCCTCCAACCTCCCCTATAGCCACCCCGAGCCTCGCTCTCTGATTACTGATCTATCTGTTCGCAACAGACCGACGCATCGGTTAACACTTCTGGTAAGTAGGTACACTAGCTCATACATGGGTACATAACATCGGTGACAACTTATCTGGATTTGCTTGCACTGTGTAAGTCAAAATCACTCACCGATGTGCCTCGCTTGTCGTCTCGTAACAGAATGTTAGATCGGCCGGCGCGGCGAGCCGCCTGTGCGCGCTCGCCTACTGATAACGACCCGATCTAACCCGAGTGAACCCGACAACCTTTGTGAAACTCTTCGCTTTCGCGACACCGCCGAATGAGGGCGGAGCCGGGGCCGAACAAATATTTATAGCCTCGGGACTCGCCCCGCGTCTCTCACACCCCGCTCGCGCGCGGCACCGTCTTAGCAAGCGCGCGAATTAGAATCCTGTTTTCTTATTGGTTAATTTGTGTTTGGTTTTCATATAAATATTTGTCCTTTTTGTAAATAAAATCATTCCTATTTCTACACTCCAACTGAGTCTTACTATCTCCAAACCTCCGCAGTAGATTCCCGCAAATAGTAGGTACTACTACATTGGTGACCCCGTGAAAGACACAGCCTTCCTGAGGAGAAATCTCACGCTCAACTCAGCGCTCTCCGAAGAACGAAGACCCCCACAGAAATGGAGAATCAAGATACAAGCACCGCCACCACCACCGCCGCCGTTGCCCTACCTCACGAAATAGCTGGCATAGCGCTTTCGATGAGAATACCACCATTTTGGAGAGACAATCCCCGACTGTGGTTCATCAGCTTCGAAGCGGCAACCAACGAACTACACAAAGGAGAAGCCCAGCTAGCGCAGATGCTCATCGCCAAATTAGAAAAGCAAGACATCGAATAGATCTCCGATTTGCTTCTCCTCCTGCCATCATCAAAAGAATACACCGCTCTGAAGAACAGGCTCATTTCATCATACGAAGAATCCGACAACCGCAAGCTCCAGAGACTACTGTGCGAAGTCCAGCTAGGAGACCAGAAGCCTACACAACTGCTACGGAGGATGCGAAGCCTAGCTCATGACAAGATCCCAGACTCTACCCTGCGAATGATGTGGACCAACCACCTACCTCCACACATCCAATCCGTCCTGACAGTCAGCGATACCTTCTCCAGCAGTACTTCACTCGACGAACTCGCACTGTTAGCCGACAGGATGATGGAAGCCAGCTCAAGCACGCAAGTCTCAGCCGTCGAAGTTAAGCCACCACACACTCAAGCCAACACCGACACGAAGTACCTCGTAGAAGAAATCCAGAAGCTGTCAGCCGAAATCGCCGCTCTCAAATCACCTCGCCAACAAAACAATCATCATCACTATCAACCTCGACGTCCATCCTACCGTGAAAATCACTCCAAGCTGCGACTACATCAGCCACCGTCAGCGAAGCCCATCGCCATCACCTCACTGCTACTACCACCGAAGATTTGGTTCCGAAGCGTTTCGCTGCACTACGCCATGCTCATTCAAAAAGAATAAAACGTCTGAAAACTAGAAAGCACGCTGGATGAGGCGGAATCCGGCGTGGGCGAAATATCATACCGCCTATTCGTCACCGACAGAAAAACGAATCTCCAATTCCTAATCGACACCGGTGCTAACATCTCCGTGTTACCTCCAGTCAAAGGACAAACACCGAAGCCACTCAATTTTCATCTCTACGCCGCTAACAATACAGTCATCCCTACATACGGAGAAAAAACGCTGGAACTGGACCTACATCTACGTCGACCCTTCAAATGGACATTCATCGTTGCGAAAGTCAGCAAACCAATCCTCTGAGCTGATTTTCTCAAACATCATCAACTCATCGTCGACCTCAAGAACAGAAGACTCATCGACTCCGTAACAAAACTATCATCAATAAAATAAAAAATAAAAAGATTTTATTTCGGACTACATTATGATCCATAATTTGTTAGTAAATATGTACAAGCACTTATAATTAGGGTTAGTTATTAGACTAATACTAGATACTAAATACTACTGAACACTTTTGTAGATCACCCTCCTCACGAAGCAATGCTACGTGGGAGAGGTGATTCTACCGGCTACTGTTTGAAGGATGGTGTTGGGGCTGTCACGCACTCTGCGCATCAGGGATGCGGTCTTTTTACGGAGGATGGCAGCAAACCCATCCGTCTCGTATTCTGCAAACATCCCCGATGCACTGCAGAAACGGGGCAGTCCCAACATCATCCTAAAAATATTATTATACTGTACACGTAGGGTCTCTAGCGGTCGTTTGGTGTAGCTAACCCATAGGTTCCCAGTGTAGAAGCTTTGGCAGTACGCTTTAAAAAGCGTGATTTTTACTTCTTCTGTACACCGGGAAAACCTACGGATCAACATATTACCTCTTACCGCCAGAGCCCTACGCTCTCGCTCAATGTCAGCATTGTCTTTAAGGTCGTCGGTAATATAATGGCCAAGATATTTAAAAGTTGTGTCAATTTCATCAGTGCGAGCTACAAACATACCTACAATCAGAAGTATAGACGTACAAAAATCCTACCACGACATCCTAGCGGATTTTCCCGGAACTACAAGACTAACTTCAATGAACCTAACTACACTTCACAACGTCGAACATTACATCGAAACTACAGGACCGCCGCTACACTGCAAGGCACGACCAGTCGCACCTCACCGCTACGAACAAGTACGAAAAGAATTCCAAAACATGATGGATCAAGGTCTATGCCGCCCAAGCAAAAGCCCATGGTCTTCGCCTCTTCACATCGTACCAAAAAAGAATGGTGATATACGCGTCTGCGGTGACTACCGAAGACTCAACGCCGTCACTACACCCGACCGATATCCCATACCCAGAATCAAGGATTTCACCTACCAACTGTCAAGCAAAACTATCTTCAGTACCATCGATCTCAACCGAGCCTACCAACAACTGAAAGTTCGTGAAGAAGACGTAGAGAAGACGGCAATTATCACTCCAATGGGCTTATTCGAGTTTCAACGTATGTGCCCAGGACTTAAGAACGCCGGACAGACATTCCAACGCTTCATTCACGAAGTACTACGTGGACTCGATTTTGTCTACGCCTTCATCGACGATCTACTTATCGCAAGTTCCGACGAAGAAACTCACAAAAATCACCTCCGCGCTGTACTACAACGACTAGAAGAAAATGGCATCACCATCAATCCATCGAAATGCGTTTTCGGCCAGCCAGAAGTCAAGTTTCTTGGTTTCACCGTCAACAGAGAGGGAATCAAACCGCCTACCGAAAAAGTCGACGCAATATGTAGCTACGCCAAGCCGAAAACAATAGAAGAATTACGACGATTTCTCGGCATGATCAACTTCTACCGCGAGCACATACCTAAAGCAGCCGAAATCCAAGCTCCACTCCACGCATACCTAACCTACACAATGGGAAGAAAAAGGATCGGTCACAAATCGAATGGAACGACGAGGCAACGAAAGCATTCGAAGCGAGTAAATTAGCAATTCAAAATGCTGCTTTACTCGCGCACCCATCTCACGAAGCGCCAATTGCTATCTTCAGCGACGCGTCCGACCAATCAGCAGGCGCCGTGCTACAACAGTACATCGACGAAAAATGGCAACCACTCGGCTACTTCTCAAAGAAATTCTCCGACGCGCAGCGTAACTACAGTACATTCGACCGAGAGCTACTAGCTATCTACATGGCAATCAAACATTTTCGAAAAACGTTCGAGGGGCGAAACCTCATCGTTTTCACCGACCACAAGCCGCTAACCTTCGTGCTACAAAAACCTCCGTTAGCCTCGGAAACACCACGACGCGCAAGACAGCTCATCTTCATCAGCGAGTTCACCACCGACATAAGACACGTCAGCGGGAGTGACAACGTAGTCGCCGACGCACTCAGCCGCATACCTATCGAAGCAATCACTTGCCCAACATCAATGGATTACGACAAAATCGCCGAAGCGCAAGAAAGAGACAGAGATACTATCGACCGCCTCGCAAGTCAAAATAATTTGGATCTCCGACGAGTCTCAATACCTGGTTCGCAAAAACCTATCTACTGCGAAATGTCAACATCCTGCATTCGTCCCTACCTACCTGCAGAATATCGACGCGCCGCATTCGACTCACTACATTCGATCAGCCACCCAGGGATAAGAACAACCCGCAGGCTGGTCAGTCAAAAGTTTGTAGCTGACACAGCTACTTACCTGTTTACCTCACAACCTTACCATACCATACCAGTACCAAGAAATACCTTTTAGAATACCAAGATTACCAGGATTACAGGGAAGAAAGAAAACGCAATCAAGAAACTTTAATCCACCAACGTTTGACCTTTTGTTAAGTGAAACAAGAACTGCACATCACTGCACTGCGAGCTCCATCACCACCAACTCTTCGTGACGACGTTCACCGGGCTCACATCATCACTACAGCTCCCACTTTCTCCATCGCGACGAGCACCGAGCGAGATCACGCAGAACTTTACACAGACGTCCGTTCTCCACCGCAGGCGCCGCCGAATGAGGGCGGAGCCGGGGCCGAACAAATATTTATAGCCTCGAGACTCGCCCCGCGTCTCTCACACCCCGCTCGCGCGCGGCACCGTCTTAGCAAGCGCGCGAATTAGAATCCTGTTTTCTTATTGGTTAATTTGTGTTTGGTTTTCATATAAATATTTGTCCTTTTTGTAAATAAAATCATTCCTATTTCTACACTCCAACTGAGTCTTACTATCTCCAAACCTACGCAGTAGATTCCCGCAAATAGTAGGTACTACTACACCTTAAAGGAGTGAAAAAGGTTGAAACTCTGGATACTTAAAATAAATGGAAATGTGTTTTAGGGTTTTTATTGACCCTCAAAAAAGGGTAAAATGAGGTGTCCAAACTTAACACACATGAGCGAAACCATGCAAGTAAGCAAGTTCTAATATACAGGCTGTAAACTTCACTTGAGAAGGTATCTCTTTCATATAGGTATACATTTGTATTAGGAGTATCAAGAAAAATTCGTACATAAAAATGATATTTATTTGTGAGATGAAATTGGTACTCAGCTACATCTTATTTATAAGATAAGATAATACTTTATTGTATATACCAACAAAAAACATAAAAATTACAAAAGTTTAAATGATAATTCTGGTATCCACAATTGGCGGCCTAATCGCTAAAAGCGATATTTGACAGGCAACCTTGAATAAAAAGTAAAAAAGAAGAACAAAGTAAAATTAAACGAAACTAAACATTATATACACGCATGGACCTTTCCATTGACAAGTTTGGGCGGTGAGGATTTCGGCTGACCCTCGAACTAGTGTAAAACTGTATATTTATGCAACAAAGTAATTATAATACACCTATATTATCATACTAGACATGCACTTCACATTTAATCTTATTTTTGTGTTCTTATCAGAGATAGAGAGAATATAAATAAAAAACATAGTCCTGACCCCACACTAGGATTCCTTGTATCATGGGTATTAGAAACTACGAGTACCATGATACCACAACACCCAGACTCTGAAGAAATATTTGCAGAACAGCAAACACTTTTTCCACAGCGGGAATCAAACCCGCACCCCTTGTTTCTTTGCCCAGCAATCGCCCGCCACGCCACCAAGGCCATCAAATCAAATATGTTCATGATCATCATATCACATTTACAAAGAGATGGCAAGTATAATTTCATCACCTCAATGTTTGGCGACCAGGGTTAGACTCCACACTAGGATTCCCTGTATCATGGGTATTACAAGAACCATGGTACCACAACACCCAGATCTGAAAAGAATATGTAAACATTTTCTTTCACAGAGAAATCAAACCCTCGTACATCTCAGTCAGACATACCTGCCCACTAAGGTTATCAATTTCCTAAGAACTTATAGTCTACTTCCCAAATATCTCTGCTAAAACATTTGGATCCAGCCCTTCCAAGGCACACTTCAGCTTTGCTGCTTGAAGGGGTACTCCAACATTCACCATTTTGACAAATCTGTCATACTCTGGTCTAGATGTAGCTGTGCTGTCGCTGTCTAGTATATCCTGTGTGGTGTCAGTGACTTCCGTGCTCTGGGCAGTGGGCACATTGGAGTCAGTCTGTGGGGTTTCTTGGATAGGCTCTAACGCTGCTGGAATTTGTTTTGTTTCTGCCACCATATCACTTACTTCTGGCACTGATAGGAGCTGAAACATACAGATAATAACAATTTTTTAAAGTTATTTTGAGAATCATGTCCAGCCACTCCACTTCCAAGGTAATAAACGAAATAATCGATGTTTCGGGTAAATAGGACAGTACCTAACAGTTTTGTTACCTTTGACTCCAGAAGGACCATAGCTGCATCAACCTTGTCGAGTTTCCTCTCAAACTGTATGAGCTTCTCCTCACAGACTTGCATGAAGTTGTTCAAACACTGCACGTTCGTCAACACGCAGTGGTTCACAAATGCTAAGGTTCGTTTTTGCTGCAATGCTTGCATCTAGAAGATAAAAAAATAAATAAGCACTTTCAAGAAAATTAAACAAATGTAAAATTACAAAAGACACAAGGCACCATACTCTGGCAAGGTCCGCGTTAGAGGATTCGGGATTCATGGTCGTTTTTATTGGCGTAATTAATTATGAAAAGTTAGATTTATTCGTTCAGTTCATCCGACACGAAAGTGAGTACCAGTGTTTCCACTTAGGATTTTGGTATGGCCCTAAATTCTTTGAAAATGAGCCCTAAAAAGCCCTAATTTTTTTTTTAAATTCCCTAATTTAGGGCGCATAAATATTATAAAAAAAAACATTTTTTTTTTCATATTTATTACTAAACTTTATCGCACTAATTCGGACATTCCACACACAAAATCACAATCACATACCTACTTTACAGTAAGCTTTTGCCTCACCTTTGTCAGATCTCTTTAGCCAAGACTTAAAATACGGATGCTCCAACCAAGACGTTTTAAATTTTTGCGCATATTTCTTACTTGCAGTTGCAGCTGACTTCTCTTCTTCATCTTGAGATGAAGAAGGTGCAAGTACCTTCTAAGTACCGTCACTATCCTCATTCATTCATCACCCGAGTCTTCTATTTTCAAATATAAAAACAATCAAAAATGATAATCGAGTTAGTTGCTATTGTTTTCTACTGCTACAAAAATTACAAACGAAAATAATCTACAAATCATGCTACTAATTTCTGATGTCCTTTACAACAAAGGTATTAAAGTACTATAAAACGGTAAATTAACATTTGTCGGATTATAATTCGAAGATAATTTGGGGAATCCCTTAATAGGCAGAGCCATAGACCATAGAATAAAAAGGGTTACCACGTCAAGTAATTTTTTGCCCTAAAATACCCTAAATCCGTGCTACAATAAAAATAGCCCTAAGTCGCACAGGAACTAAGTAATTTTGCCCTAAAAAAGGGCGAACGCCCTAAAAGTGGAAACACTGGTGAGTACAAACATTTCACACCCACCACCACCAAACAGAAACATCTGAGCGAGTAAGTACTGAACTTTTGACTTTTGATTGAATACATCAAATAAAATTCGGTCATTTTCATTTTAGTTTAGTTGACATTGACATCTTTTTAATTTTGGTTGTCAATGTCGTATTGTCGCACGCATCCAATCCTCAGAACAATAAATACAATCCATCCATCCAATCCAACTGAATTGCTAAACTAAACAATACAGTTGTCTGTCTCCACTATCCTCTCCGTTGTTTTGTTTTGTAATCGAATGAAATCTAGGTTTTAAAATTAATTAGTTTCCTTAGTCACTCATAAATGGCTGGTGAAGTTGTAGTAGACGCATTGCCGTATATTGACCAAGGCTACGATGACCCCGGGGTCAGGGAAGCGGTAAGAAACTAAACTTTATTATCCTAACCTCCGAGTCTTTGAGTAGGTACTTTAAGTTTTCGCTTTTCGTGATGTACCATGACAAATTCTGAGCTTTTCTAGGCCCTGGCGATGGTAGAAGAGGAATGCAGAAGATACAGACCTACAAAGAATTATCTAGAAAATGCTGGACCTGAACCAAGCACTGCATTTGAAACCTCAGCTCTGCAGAGAGAAATGGAACGGGTACAGCAGAGACTGCCAATGGAACCTTTGTCTATGAAAAGGTTTGTATTTTTTCGGTAGTTTCTGTCAGATAACAAAGGTTTATTATATGATGACGAAAATCAAAATCAAAAATAGTTTATTCAGTAGAATCGGAAAGGATCACTTTAAATACACTTCAATCCAAGTTTAATTTACACCTGTTTGTAAACTAAGCATGGAAAATACAGGCAAGAAACCATGCTATTTAACATAATCTCATCAACATGATGACCATCTTTTTTCAATGATAGATATGAGCTCCCACCTCCACCAGCCGGAAGACTGGGTGAACCAGCTGCCTGGACGGAGTCCGTAGATAACTCTCATGCCCAGCTGTCCCACCAGGCCATCCGGGTGCTGAACTTGGAGCTTCAGTTGCAGTATGGCACAGAGGCCTGGAGATCTTATCTGAACACACTGCAAAACTTGGTTACCAAATCACAGAATACACATGGTGCTCTAAGGTATTTTTTACAGACTAAAAAAAAATATATAATTTAATATTTTTTTTACAGACTCAAGAGTGAATAAATGCATTGGTCACCTAACAAGCTTTTTAGTACTACAATACTCTGATTTTACCAATGAGAGAGGAGTGTGTCATTTTTCTTTGTATTTGGACTATAACAAAAAAATCACTGTGAGAACTGGCTTTTGTGGTAGTGATTTGATGGATTTGCATATGCCATAGCATTATTCTCTAACAGTGAAAAAAAACAAATTTACATTGAATTTATGTATCAAGTCCATGAAAGGAGCTTGTTTTGAGGC
Organism: Scotopteryx bipunctaria; assembly: GCA_949320045.1. Lineage (NCBI taxonomy): Eukaryota > Metazoa > Arthropoda > Insecta > Lepidoptera > Geometridae > Scotopteryx > Scotopteryx bipunctaria. The sequence continues at coordinate 463,294 of OX439450.1, read as the reverse complement.
AAACTAATCCGTTCGCCACAAATAGTTCTCAGAAACTAGTGACAATATTTTTATTATACACTACTATTGGGTAAAACAAGTTCATATGGAGTTTTTTGTTATGTATTTATTTATATTTGATTTGTGGGTACTTAAATAAAGTTTAGTTTTGTGAATAACTCGGAATGGCGTGTATCTTTTAGTGGCGACGAGGATGGGATCCAAGTTCAAAATGACTTTCACTATAATGATTTGAAGCGCTCGTGGCAACATAGTGCACGGTCACAATTGGGATGGGTGACCGCAAGTGGCAGTATGAGCTCCGTGCTTCGGAGGGCACATTAAAATGTCGGTCCTGGCTTTTAAGTCGTTAAGCCATGATGGAGGCCTTTAGGCGGCCTAAAAACTCTGTCACAAGATTTGGCTAGCTCATACGAACTTACTTACTATAATAATTTGAAAGAATTAGTGACAAGTGACAATGCACAATAAACCCTAAAGCAGGATGCCAGTGCAGTTCTTATTACCACAGCAATAATTAGAATTAGAACTAGTGATTTCAAGTCAATGGGGAGTTTTTAATCCGAGTTCAAGATGACTTCTCTTTCCAGAAAGCAGATAGCAGCGGTGAACTGGGAGCGCAAGCGGTCGCAGACGGCGAGCGGCGCCCGGCTGCGCGCGCTGCGGCGGCGCTGGGCGCAGCTCGTCTCCGACAATTACCGCACGGAGCGCGCCATCATGCAGCTTGAGACGCAGCTGCAAAAGGTAGGTGCAATTTTTACCTTCACAAACGGGACGCTGTAGTGCCCGGGACTAATTAAGATGGAGTAGGCTTGCCCAGCACCTATACCATCCTCTCAGTTTAGTCAGCCTTATCCACAGGAAAGAATAAAAGGTAGCCTATATCCAGGTCATGGACCATGTATATTCCAAGTTTAATCCAAATCAGTTAAGCGGTTACGCAGTCGAGTAAGAACAACTTCACTCACAAAAGTCACAAACTAAATATAATATTGGTGTGGTGAGGTATGTAGCAATCAACTGGATGGGTTTTTGATAAATGAATCAAGGTAAAATTAATTGTCTCGACCTGGAGTGCTGATAGGTTTCTTGATTTTTTAATCAATTGCTTGCGAAAATGCTTCAATTAGAATATAGCATCACCGTATTGTTCGAAAGATGGTGGGTATCGCTAGCTACTCGCCGGTAGATGGCGCTATTGACGTTCTCATTTTCTTTCAGTTCACATTGAGTTTTCGTGAAGATAAATTTATGATGTTTTTGTTTAGGCGAAAGGAGAGAAGCCAGCCATTGACGACGGAGAGCCGGCGGACTTGGATTCCGTCAAAGACTTGCCCGACAAACTCAACTCAGAAACAGAGAAAGAAGTGCAGAAGAAAATTGAAGATATGTTTGCAGATTAGCTGTATACCAACCGCTATAGAGTTAATTTATTCTAAGTTTACTAAATGATACAAATTAATTTAATGAAATACGTTTTTTATTGATTTTGATTTTGGAAGAGTAATAAATTGTGCATAAAGATTTTAGAATATAGCGCTGTGGCTGATAAGCTTCGTAGGTACATTATTACCTTGGCTCATTACGCTATACCATATACTTACCTGCGTATTATAGGTAGGTACGTACTTACTAAGGTACCTACGTACGTAGTGTTGCGAACAAAATGTAAATTGTAAAGAGATCCTTTAGAAAGAGACCTCGGGACATAGGATAAAGCATAGCTATCCAACGAGGTAACGTCGCTAGCCTTTTGGGGACCTTACCTGCGGTCAGTTCCGAGCTCTGTTTTCTATCTGTCTGTAGGCGAACTAAGATAGAAAACCGAGCTTATTTAGATTTCTTATTATTAAACAAACGAAGTGTGTTTGCTGTACTGAGATTAAACATACATTGTACTATGTATATTCCAAGTTTTAGTCAAATCCGTTCAGCCGTTTATGCATGATTGTGGCACAACTATACAAACATCCTCGCAAACTTTCACATTTATAATAATACTAGCTTCCGCCCACGGTTTCGCTCGCGTGGTACCAGGATAAAAAGTAGCCTCTAAATATGTTATTCCAGCACACATACTATGTATGTTCCAAGTTTCATTCAAATCCGTTCAGATTTATTTACAAAATGGCTCAAATATTTATACAAAACTAAAACACAAAATAACCAATAAGAAAACAAGATTCTAATTCGCGCGCTTGCTAAGACGGTGCCGCGCGCGAGCGGGGTGTGAGAGACGCGGGGCGAGTCTCGAGGCTATAAATATTTGTTCGGCCCCGGCTCCGCCCTCATTCGGCGGCGACTGCGGTGGAGAACGGACGTCTGTGTAAAGTTCTGTGTGATCTCGCTCGGTGCTCGTCGCGATGGTGGAAGTGGGAGCTGTAGTGATGATGTGAGCCCGGTGAACGTCGTCACGAAGAGTTGGTGGTGATGAAGCTCGCAGTGCAGTGATGTGCAGTTCTTGTTTCACTTAACAAAAGGTCAAACGTTGGTGAATTAAAGTTTCTTGATTGCGTTTTCTTTCTTCCCTGTAATCCTGGTAATCCTGGTATTCTTAAAGGTATTTCTTGGTACTGGTATGGTATGGTAAGGTTGTGAGGTAAATAGGTAAGTAGCTGTGTCAGCTACATGGCTCCTTCCCTAGCGAAAGCGTACCGGAAGCTTGACATCGCGTCCACTCCGAGTTGTCCTCAGGATCGATGATGGAACTTGGCGCGATGTTTGGCTTGTGGTAGAGTCTTGAGTCGCTGGTGGGGGAAATGATGAAGCTGGCGCTGGTGGTAAATGATGACTGTTGTCCGCTGGTGAAGGTAATTGATGTGATGATGGTGAGTAGCTTGATGTAGGTACAGGTAGGTAAGTATCGTAGCTACTTTCGTCGACTGTGTAGGCAGGCTTAAGTCGATCGATAGATACGACTGCCGATCTCCTCTCCGGTAGTAGTATCTTGAAAGTCTTGCTGTTCCTCTCCAGTACTTTGTAGGGTCCTTCGTATGTAGGTTGCAGAGGTTTCTTCACGCAAGTTTGTAGATCTTTATGTACGAAGATAGGACGTTTGTTTCCGTGTGATGTTGTGGGCTGACTCGGACGTGCGGCGTTGATTGTTGAGCGTAGTCGGCTTACATAATCGAAGTCCATGTCCTGGGGCTCAGCTGATGATGGAGTGGTGAAGAAATCACATGGTAGGCGAAGGTTGTATCCGTAGGTAAGTTCAGCGGCGCTCACACCAGTGTCGGAGCGTGCGGCGGCGCGTAGACCCATCAAAACTGTAGGCAGCTCGTCTATCCACGATGTATGTACTGATAGACGAGCTTTCAGCGCGGTCTTGAGTGAGCGGTGCCATCTTTCGACTATGCCGTTTGCTTGTGGATGGTAGGCTGTAGTGCGAGTCTTGTCAGTCCCAACAGTGTGAAGTAGCTTGGCGAATAGTCGACTTTCGAAGTTTCTTCCTTGGTCGGTGGTTATTAGCCTTGGTGAACCGAAGCGAGTGATCCAATGTTCATTGACTATTTTCGCTATGGTCTCAGCTGATGTGTCGTCTGTAGGTATTGCTTCGGGCCATCTTGTCGTTCGGTCGATCATGGTGACAAGATATCGATGTCCTTGTGGTGAAGTAGGTAGCGGTCCAACGATGTCGATATGTACGTGTTGAAAGCGGTCAGCTGGTGCGAAAGTGGATAGGCTGCTCGTTGTGTGCCTTTGAACTTTACACCGCTGACATTGTAGGCATTGTTTCGCCCACGTCCCTGCGTCGCTGTTCATCGACGGCCAGAAGAACTTCTGACTGACCAGCCTGCGGGTTGTTCTTATCCCTGGGTGGCTGATCGAATGAAGCGAGTCGAATGCGGCGCGTCGGTATTCTGCAGGTAGGTAGGGTCGAATGAAGGATGTTGACATTTCGCAGTAGATGAGAACCAGGTATTGAGACTCGTCGGAGATCCAAATTATTTTGAATTGCGAGGCGGTCGATAGTAGGTATCTCCGTCTCTTTCTTGCGCTTCGGCGATTTTGTCGTAATCCATTGATGTTGGGAAAGTGATTGCTTCGATAGGTATGCGGCTGAGTGCGTCGGCAACTACGTTGTCACTCCCGCTGACGTGTCTTATGTCGGTGGTAAACTCGCTGATGAAGATGAGCTGTCTTCCATCATCCTGTCGGCTAACAGTGAGAGTTCGTCGAGTGAAGTACTGCTGGAGAAGGTATCGCTGACTGTCAGGACGGATTGGATGTGTGGAGGTAGGTGGTTGGTCCACATCATTCGCAGGGTAGAGTCTGGGATCTTGTCGTGAGCTAGGCTTCGCATCCTCCGTAGCAGTTGTGTAGGCTTCTGGTCTCCTAGCTGGACTTCGCACAGTAGTCTCTGGAGCTTGTGGTTGTCGGATTCTTCGTATGATGAAATGAGCCTGTTCTTCAGAGCGGTGTATTCTTTTGATGATGGCGGGTGGAGAAGCAAATCGGCGATCTGTTCGATGTCTTGCTTTTCTAATTTGGCGATGAGCATTTGCGCTAGCTGGGCTTCTCCTTTGTGTAGTTCGCTGGTTGCCGCTTCGAAGCTGATAAACCACAGTCGGGGATTGTCTCTCCAAAACGGTGGTATCCTCATCGAAAGCGCTATGCCAGCTATTTCGTGAGGTAGGGCGACGGCAGCGGCGGTGGCGGCGGCTTGATGCTGCTGCTGACATGGAAGTGGCGTTTCTTCCGTTCTTGTGTCTTGATTCTCCATTTCTGTGGGTCTTCGTTCTTCGGAGAGCGCTGAGTTGAGCGTGAGATTTCTCCTCAGGAAGGCTGTGTCTTTCACGGGGTCACCAATGTAGTAGTACCTACTATTTGCGGGAATCTACTGCGGAGGTTTGGAGATAGTAAGACTCAGTTGGAGTGTAGAAATAGGAATGATTTATTTACAAAATGGCTCAAATATTTATACAAAACTAAAACACAAAATAACCAATAAGAAAACAAGATTCTAATTCGCGCGCTTGCTAAGACGGTGCCGCGCGCGAGCGGGGTGTGAGAGACGCGGGGCGAGTCTCGAGGCTATAAATATTTGTTCGGCCCCGGCTCCGCCCTCATTCGGCGGCGACTGCGGTGGAGAACGGACGTCTGTGTAAAGTTCTGTGTGATCTCGCTCGGTGCTCGTCGCGATGGTGGAAGTGGGAGCTGTAGTGATGATGTGAGCCCGGTGAACGTCGTCACGAAGAGTTGGTGGTGATGAAGCTCGCAGTGCAGTGATGTGCAGTTCTTGTTTCACTTAACAAAAGGTCAAACGTTGGTGAATTAAAGTTTCTTGATTGCGTTTTCTTTCTTCCCTGTAATCCTGGTAATCCTGGTATTCTTAAAGGTATTTCTTGGTACTGGTATGGTATGGTAAGGTTGTGAGGTAAATAGGTAAGTAGCTGTGTCAGCTACACTATGAAGTGTAGGTAATTATTACGAACGCGAATTTAAATATTTTTCTACCGAGAACGCGACTCGATTGTCATTTGTTGTCTACTTGTCTTTGTTTGACAAACAGGACAAACCTCAAACAAACAAATGTCAATTTTCATTCAATTTTTATTTGAAAATGGCGGACGATGCATCAAGCAGCAGCAGTTGTGCCGGCAATATTATTGATAACTCGATAAATCAAGATGAGTTGATTATGAAACAGCAGCGAGAGATAGAAAAGGAGGTATTCTTTTTATTTACATACTTTTTATGTCCATCAAAAAATATAGATATCCCAAAAGTAATTCGCAATGGTTGACGTTACATTATTGTTTGTTTTTTTAGATATCAGAGTCTATACCGCTTGTCGGAGAACTTGAGCCTTTGTCTTCTCTAGAAAAGGAATATAATGAGGATCCTGTGTACCTGCTGAAAGTAAAAGACCTCTCATCTAAATATAAGCAAATTAGGAGGACACGGCCAGACGGAAACTGCTTCTTTCGGGCATTCTCTTACGCGTATTTAGAGCAATTACTCACTGATAAAAAGGAATATGATAAATTCTACGAGATCGCTAAGAATTCAAAGGAAATTCTAGTCGCCTTAGGGTTCTCACAGTTCACTGTGGAAGACTTCTATGAGACGGTGAGTTTGAGGTTATTGTTTTGATAAAAACACCACTTCCATTGTTTGTATTGTTTTTACTTACATAAACACTTTGAATAAACATATTGTATCTCATTGTTCTGGCAATCTAGATCATGTTGCAAAGTGTTTCTCTTAAAAATAAACTTGATATATTCAAAACTATTCTCTATTATTGCAACCTAAGCATTTTTTGGTTATTTTATAACATCGACTATATCCAAAATTGTCCACTCTGCAGTTTATGGAAGTAGTTCAGCGAGTAGGTGAACAAGCTAATGGCTCGCCAGAGAACTTGGAACCGGTTCGTGATGAGCTGCATGATAAGTTCAACAAGCAAGGCTACTCAGACTACATTGTAGTCTACCTTCGTTTAGTGACGTCGGGGCAGCTGCAGACTGATCAAGACTTCTACCAGAACTTTATTGAAGGCCCACGTACTGTCACCGAGTTTTGTAGACAGGTAACCTATCGTTTCTAATGACTATCAGTGTCCGAGTTTGTTGTTTGTAGTTCGGTAATTAAAATAAGATATTGGCAAGATAAGTTTTTTAAATAATTTAATGTTTCTAGGAAGTGGAGCCTATGTACAAGGAGTCTGACCATATCCACATAATTGCGCTCAGCAATGCGCTGAAGGTTGGAGTAAGGGTCAGATATATGGATCGTGGACAGGGTAGTGAGGTGGGTCTACTACCTAATCAATAATCAATATCGACGTCTTCAATGACAGTCTATGGTTAATTTATGGTAGTCTTAGATTATATTTGAGTTATGTAAATTTAAGGTAGGTAGTTAAGCGTTTTGGGTTCCCTCCTGTAAGCTTATCTGCATTTAAATAAATCATTTCATTTCATTTCATTTCATTTCAATCAAGTAGTCTGTACTTTATTTATCAGCGGGACGAAGTAGCACTGTAAGGGTTCCATTCCATCATTTTGATTACCTCGGTGGCGTAGCGAGCGATTGCTCGGCGGAGACGCAAGAGGCGCAGGTTCGATTCCCGCTGCGGAAGAAATGTTTGCACATTCTGCAAATATTTCTTCCGGGTCTTGTTGTGGTACCATTGTACTCTTAGCTTCTGATATCCACGACACAGGGAATCCTAGTGTGGGGTCAGGACTATGTATGTGGCTCTTGAGTGTTATTTATTTATTTGTTTTGGTTCAGAACCCTAAAAACTTTGCATTGTATTCATAGTCCTTGAAAAGGGTTCATAAAGGTTTTGAAGCAAGCCACTGATGCCTGTTTTTATAAGGAACTCCACCATGATTCTATTATTTATTTATTTAAAAAAAGGATCACCAAAAGCATTATGTATTTTAAAACTAAAAACATTACATTACGTTTACTATCTAATACACAAGCCTATTAAAGGCGAACACAGCACTGAAATGATTTAGACTGATTGACTTAAATAATGATCCAGTCAGATTAGCTTTTAAGATCCTAAGAAAAAACTGCAGCAAAACGTCTCAACTTTGTTGTTTTATCAAAAAAAGTTGGATGAATGAGTTTTTTGTCTGCAGGTGATGGCGCACGACTTTCCTGAAGGCACGGCACCGCTCGTCCATCTTCTGTACCGGCCCGGGCACTACGACATCTTGTACAAGTGATTGTGTGAATTTTACCTTATTATAATACCATCTTCCAATATTACTGTTGTTTTGCTTGTACATGGACACAAAACCCTTTGGAAAATACCACAGCCCTAGTAAATTGCTCTTTTAGGCTACTTTAACAGGTGGTGTAAATAAAATTATTACAGCTCTAATATGTCATAGTAGGAAGAACAGAAATTGGTCTCACTCATGGACCTACTGTTTTTTTTTTTACCTATTTACTAAAGAAAGCATAAAATAATATGGAAATCATAAAGGTTAAATAAAACTCAATTTTTCTATAAAAGATATATTGAGGCTTTCAATGGGTATTCAGTAGCTATAAAATACCTCTGGAAATTCTAAAAATTTATAAAAAATTAAAATCAGGGATAAATCTTACTCTAAACTTATCTGCAGAAGTAGACTCCATCTGTACGTTTCTCTGGTTTCATTCCAGCAAAAAATGTCTTTATGTCATGTTCTGTGACTATTTCTTTCTTGTCCTTGAAACTTTGCAAAAAGGTTAGCAGTTTGTCTCTCATTTTGTTGTACTCTGTCAGGGCATCTATCTGTTGAATCCTGCCGAGTGAGCACAAGGCTTCAATGCCCTTTTCGTACTGGTTTGGTTTCCCAGCAGTTCTTTCTTTGCCCAATGTTTCATATGCAAAAACTGTGTCTTCAAGATCTGTTAGGAACAAGACGCTGAGATCTCTGTACATGGAAATGCACTCATTACAAGTGCAGAGTTTTTGTCTGAATGTTGAGGGCCAAAATGTAGCACCTTTATGAACTTTCTTGACTCCTCTTGGTCTAAGACATACATCTAGTTTGGCTTTTTTAACCGAAGTATCATCAGTAACATCTACATCTATTTTTCTCTTATTTTCTGTACTAGCTAATTCAGGCACTTTACTATTGCTTTCAGATTCTGTTTTATTTGTACTATCACTTTGTATTTCACCATTTACCGGTTCATCAACTTTACTCTCCTTATCAGGGCTGTCTTCAGGTGTTGTTTCATTTTCTTTGCTTTTGTCGATAATTTCTTCATCTCCTGATGTAGCTTTGGCTTCATCAGTGATTTTGTCATTTGTATCATTGTTTTCTACACTAGGATTGCCAGTTTCTGCTACATTGCTTTCATTAGTGTCCATGACTTTAGAGGGATTAGAAACATTTTCTGCACTAGTTGTTTCAGCTTCAGCTTGAACAGAACTTTCATTATTTTCCTTAGGAGATTCAGAATTATCTTCTGCCACTGACACAGTAGATTCCGCATTTACATTAGTTTCCTCTATCTCTGCTGGTTTATCTGATGCTGAATCCACTGTATTCTCTGCAGAAGTGTCACAGGTTTTTTCTTTAGATGTCTCAACACCCTCTGATTTATCTGCAATAGTTTCTTCAGAAGTTTCTTCTGGTAATACATCAGTTGCTTTATCAGTCTCATCTGTATCCATAGCAGAAGGTTCTGTACTATTTTCTTGCAGTTTTTCTGCTTCAACAGGTTCATTTTTTAATTTCTTAGGCTCTATGCTGTCCATTTCAATGGAGCTTGCTTCATTTTCACTATTTACAGGTGTAGCTTCTTTAGTTTCAGTTTTACTTGTTTCCATATCAGCAGAACCCTCAGTGCCATTTGTTTCAGTGGTACTTGTTTCCATATCAGCAGAACTCTCCCCAATACCATTTGTTTCATCAGTAGTAGTAGTACCATTTACTAATTTTTCATCAGTCAATGAAGCAAGCTTGTCATCAGTCTCAGTGTTATCAACTCCATTAACTTTGACTACATCTACATCGCCAGTTTCAACATTGACAGTAAGGTCACTGTAGTCATGCAAAAACTCATTCTTTGCCATGCACAGCTTGCAGATCATTTCAGAGTATTGGTCAGGAGCTGGGACAACAGCGTCCAAATGAGTAGCATGCCACCAATCTTCACAGATAATGCACTGAATCATTTCATCATCTATAGTAGATTCTTGGTCACCATAGGGCTTGTTACAGATGCAGTAAAGTCCGATGAAATTTTGGTTATAGACATTCTCTTCATTCAGATCAGGTTTGTTTAGTGTGAATTGGCAAGAGGACTTAAATTTAGGGTTGCCACAGTCACATCGAAAGTTTCTTTTGGTATACAGTTCTACGAGGTCATGGTTCTCATGGCAGGTGAGGCTGCAAGCAAGACAGAAGCCAGCCCTCTTGGATGGGTCATCTTTGGACTCAGGGCAGCATGTCATGCAGGCATAAATAGCCTGTCTTTTGATGTAGCCCTGCAAAGAAGGAAGTGTATTTCAGTGATTGCTTCAGTATGGCATGTTGTCATAATTGGTTTCAATTGAATTAGACTAGCTCGAAATACTAACCTATCAACTATAGCAATGTAAATACAACTGTGCCAAGGGCTGAGAACTCGCATACAAGCTTAAATGGACTACAAGTGGATGATTACATACCTACGTATATAGGTAAGTCATTTTTACGATTGAACTTGGGATCGCCATGTTGTGATAAGTATGACGTCTGCTTACAAAATAAATATTTTACCTGGGAGTAGGTGCATTCCTTCTCGTCGGAGCCACCGAGGACAGCATTGGCATCGTCTTCAAAGTCCTGTTGTTCTTTCAGGACGTCCATCATCGTAACAACTTCTTCTCCGTCACATTCCGCCATTTCTGAATCGCTTGCGGGACTTTCGTTTGTAGCCTTTACTCGAAGATATCCACCAAATTACCACAGCCCTTTAAAAACAAGTAGGTAGGCGAGCGATTGATCACAAAGAAAATTATTATTGTAACGGCAGGAAAGCCGGTTACGTACGCGGTTGAGCGCGCAATTTTTTTTTTCGATTGCACCCAGCCAGTGTTGCCAGGTGGTGAATTCTTTTTCTCGTACCAGAGCTGCCAAAAATCTCGTAATTTCAATACAAATCTCGTAAAAGTATGTATAAATACCTATTCATTTTTATTAGGTATATAAATTCTCCTAAAGTCTTTAATTTACATTATGTACTACTACATACTATTTATGTATGTCACTAGCCAGCCTGGGGTAGGTATATTCCCTAAGTTTGTGGCCGCCAAATGAAAATAACATTAACATTAGTGATTCATATTTTTTAATCATTAATTTTTCATTTATTGTTGTGTTTTTAGCCATTTTTGAATAAATCTTTAAAAATAATTACAAATAATTCACATGGGAATATTTTTCTTACTTAGCTACTTACTAGTACTTACATGATTATACATTATTAAAATCTCGTAAAAAAAGTGTACGAGATTTTTACTTTTCTCGTTTTTCGTAAGAGACTGCTAAATCTCGTAAAAGTATGAGATTTCTCGTACAAATGGCAACGCTGATTGTACCACTCCACAGAACCCACATACAGTATTTTAAATTAGCTAAAACTGTCGTTCGTTCGAGTCTAGCAATCGAGTTTTCGGCACAAGAGCTAGAGATTTGATCTCGGAACACTCAGAAAACAGAACGGAACGTAAAAATGTTGCCAGCCTATTCGACGTATTTTGCACTATGCAGAAATTAAATACAACACGCTAAAAACATAAAATTATTTTATTGGTGTCGCTGATTTTAAATGCAGATATAATGTAGATAGGACGTTGAATATTTAATTGTTTATTTAAAGTAAGAAAGGAACATCAAGATTTTTACGTCCGTTGCCGACGTACAGAAACCCTGCATCCGGAGTTTTCACCTTGTGGAAGTATATCATACCAGGCCAGTAGAGGCTCTTCAAGTATGCCAAGCTGCCAGCTTGTTCCAGGGACAGGTTCCAGCATCCGTTGGGAATATCCTGGTCGATTGAATCCAGGAAATCCATACTGTAGTTGTAATCTTGCCTGGTGAGGAGGTTGGTGTTCCAGCGCTGCTGGGCCGGCCTGATGTGAAGGTATGACTTCAAGTGCTTCGCTTCAGCAGCCGTCAGACCGTAGAAGTTAGGATTGATGTTGATAGTTCCATCTGGTAGCTTGAGCAGCTGTCCTCTCGCGCAAATCTCGGCCTCGTCGCAAATGTTGCTGATCGTAGCTGCCAGCCGACTTTCCTCCTTCATGAACTGGCATCTTTCTGGGTGGGTCTCCTCCAACGCCTCGTCCAGGACCTTAATTTTCAGGGAAGGGTCGCCTCGGAAGGGGAACGTAGTCAGTAGAGACAGCAGCTTGTACTTCTTCTTGGCTTTGGGTAGTAGGCCCCAGAACTTGAAGTCTGTGGTGTAAAAGTATTTTCTGTCGTTCATAGCGTCGTTTCCTATCCCCACTGCGATGTGATAGTCGTGGTCGACAGCGTAGATTTGCCCCCAATATTGGACGTGGTTGAAATGGTTCTCCACCTGGAGCAGGGTCAAGGAGTTCTGCAGCAAGGACATGAGCTCACTCGTCAGCATCATGCCGTTCACGTTTATGTATTCTTTATACTCCCATAGCTTGTGAACGTTCATTTTCAGGGAACTGGGAAGCAATAAAATCAATAAACAAGGAACCAATGCAAAACCAATGTGAATCTCTTTTTTGACGGACAAATGGATGTCACTCAAAACAATGACGATGAGACGATAAAGGTTTGATTGTTAATAAAAAAATAATTGTAGGAATGTCTAGGAAATATTAAGAGCGAAAAGATTTTTTTCCCACAAGGGCCCATTCGTATCGTAAAAGGAGATGCCTTCTCGTGTGACAATTACCGAAGTCAAATATTTGCTGGTTCGGTCCTCTGCCGGTCGTAATTCGTAACTTGACCGTAAGAGAAACCACTGTTCCAAGATCTCTGTTGCCCACCGACTCAGCTCCATATAACAGGGCATAGTAAGTTGGTATTAGAAATAACTAGGCAATTTGCTTATTTCCAAGATTACGGACGATCATGTTGCTTGTTTGCAGACTCACGGGTCACATTCGGGAAAAATATTACTATCCTAAGGTGTAAGAAAATTGAGGGAGGTCGTAAATAATATGGTGTATGTTTATGCTTTGGGAGATTTTAACGAAAGACAATTTATGGACATATTTGCCTGCAAAATAAAAATGTGCATCAGTTTCATTTTATAGTTAATGCTTTTCCTGCTAGAATAATTGTACTTTTAAGCATTTGATATAGTTCTGCTACTCGCCCCTAGATGGCACTTTATCTAATATGGAAATGAAAGTCCAGATGGCGCTACTTGTGACAAACGGTTACAACTCCTCAAGGGCAGGCAAAGGAAATAAAATTATTGAATTCTACTGAAATTTTACTATTATGAGCATACGTATTTATGGCGTTACATAGTAGAAAATACGAGTAATTATGTGTGCAACTTGTCCTATGATCTTGTAGCTAGCACTGAGTGAGTAGGTGATACCCATAGATAATTTTATTCAGTGTAGGTACGGTCGGCCAAAAATTTAGTTTACCACCCTAAGGTTGAAGTTCATTTGCACGTCATAAAACAAGGTTGATTTTCCCTTGCAATACAATTCTGACAGTATGCTCATTCTTAGCGCTACTTTGGTTTTGTCAAGACTGTTATAATACCACTTTCATGGCCCACTGTACGAGTAGGTACCTATGTAATATGTCGATTAACAAAAATGTTTAGGTAATATTTTTTCCACCTAGATTTGACAAAATCATCTATTTGTTTTATTTTAAAATAAATAAATATAGATTGTGTAAGTACAACAAATTATTATCACAAAGAAATAAACTTCAAACAAAAAAAATATTCGGCAAGGTTCTAAGAGCATACATAGGGGGCATATAGGATGGTATGGAACCCTTCGTGTGCGAATTTGACTCGCACTTGACCGGTTTTCTTTAAATCCATTACCTACTTGAAGTCATTGCAAGCTAGCGATTTATAGATTCACTCATTCGAGATGATGATAACCTCTGTTTTCTATTGTTGGGTAACGTGCTCTTCCAGAGACAACACGTGGTTGATTACCCTCTCGCCGGCACTTGTCTATGGCCGCTCAGCGCGATTCGGCACGCGCTGGCCTCTTCATTCTACTCGTTCGATGGTAACACGTGTCGAGATGAAGTAAATATGAGTGCTAAAGTAAGTGGAGTGGACAGGTGGACGTTTTACCTAAAGGGGTTAAAATATGGCAAAGGAATACTGAATATTACCCGGTTACAATATAATCGTGGAATTCGTGAATCGTGTTTTTTCTGTCAAACATGAATGGCGCTTTTACTCGGTTACGATATACCTATCAACAAACGAACTGAATATTACCCGGTTACAATATAATCGTGGAACTCGTGAATCGTGGTTTTCTGTCAAACATGCATGGCCCTTTTACCCAGTTACAATATACCATACTTATCATTATAGGCCCTCGGTAATGACGGGTCATTTTGTAACAGATTTTATTCTGCGTAATGTTAGTCATTCTGCATTACCTGGGTAGGTTCTTAGCTCACTGACGGACGTCGGACTCCGACTGTTGATAAACTTGGTTGCCCACTACATCGTTAGCCCAACCCCACTTCCTAAAAAAATAAGATCGGAATGGTTTCTTACGGTTACTTTCACAAAATATTGCTAACATTTTTCGTTCATAAAAACCGAAATAGATTTTATCCACGTTGTTAGGTAGGTATGAAATTATTTTATCAAAGTTCAATGATGTGTCCAGAGCAATTTATTTCCCCGTAAGGCAGATCAATCCGCAGTCTTTCCATTCAGAGCCAGTCAATCCGAGCTCACATCTAATCACAATCAAACAATAACGCCATGTGGTTGAAAAATCGCGAATTACGCCGACTGACTTGCTCTGAAGGGACGACCAGGATCGAATGAGTGAGCCTGAAAAGCCAAAACAGGGGAAATGTATTCGTTTAACCCTAAAACAATAAGTTGGTTCCCACAGGCGCGCCTGGGGCCGGCCCGGGCAATCCCCTTGTTTTTTTCTTTATTTTATAGTGTTTAATTGTTTTGGAAAGAGGTTGGCAGTTCTGCCCCGGGGCGGCGAACTACACCAACATGCTTAATTTGAATGAAATGTTGCAGTTTGTTTTTGGATTGGTGTGCTTTGTGTGGCCTTAGAACAACATTTAAAGTTTAAAAAAACATCGGCATCCTTATTTAAATAAGGATGCCGCTTAATTCCACAACATTAGGTAGGTGATAACGTAAAGGAGATAGGGCAATATTTTTTCAGATTGAATTTCATGTTATACTGTTCGTCTGTAGTGGTAGATACTTAGATAGGTACTTACCTAATGGAAATGAGGTAGTGATAGACAGGTAATAGGTATAATTCAATCAAATTGCATGGTTCTTGATTTCAAAGTTGGGAACAATGCTTAAGTGGTACCTAGTAGGTATATTTAAAAACGGCATGAGATTTCAATATCAATTATATCTAAAGAAAAGAATCCGCTACATTTTAATGACCATCGAAAACTCAGTAATTATGATGTTGAGAATTCTCACAATTGAATAAATTGCAAATATTCAAGTGTTCCCACAATTGCAAGAAAAGAAAAGGTAAAAAGCCGTGAACGGTCGAGTGGCGATTCGAAGTGGAACACACGGTGACATAGGGCGGGAACGAATGAGAATCACTGGCTGTTCAATGGCGGGTGAACGTCAAACAGGGGCATAATGGCGCGAATTTCCAGATTAAGGTTATTTGTATTAAACACGTAGCTATTGTGATTGCTCGCATGCTCGGCCGCTTTTTCTGGTGTCGACTTATTGTTCGAATTGTTATTAAGATTCACTGGCTTTTGTAGAGCAAGATTTTTGCCTAATAAGCCTGAGAAAGAAACGATTTTCTGATCTGAACCACTTCAGTTTCGTCTCCTTTGAACTTAAGCTTTCCAGATTAATTGGTTGGGAAAGCACGCAGCACTGAGTGCCTATTTCTCCTTTCTGATTTTATGTAAAACTGCTCATTATTATTTTTTGTTTTCTGGCCTGGAATTAAAGATGTGTTCAGCATACAACAATGGAATTGATTGTTCTTATCTCCCCATGTTATTCCAATGGCATAATAAACATAATGGAGAAATTGTATCATCAATTTCATCTAGTGTTTTTTCTAAAAAAGGAATATCCTAGTGAGTCGCGTGCCGAGCGGTGGTTCGCACGCGACTGACCGGGTGATGATAAACGAGTAACTGTGTTGCTAGTGCGAATAATCAACTCGTGATGGGGCTGCCAGTGAAAATAATTGGCGCCCCGCTGCTGGACGCGCGCTAATGTTTTGATAATGACGAGTACCATTGTAGGGATTAATGTTTTTATTTCGGCGATTTGTGTGCTCGTCGGACCCGGGCGAGAACAAATGGCGGGAGTTTAATAAACAAATAAATAATGGAGAAGTGAATTAACAGTTATGGTGTGGTTCTCAGTGGCTATTGAAAGGGTTTATCTTAGAACTTTGATTTTATTATTTATCGTTCTGAATCATCACAAAATTTTTAGTTATGTTGTTATCTATTTATGTAGGTATTCAATCAACGAACAAGACAAGTCCTACTAAACTGTAATGACACAAAAGCAAGAATACACACAAAAGATTGGAGGCAGCATTCGTAGCATAACGGTAGCCTTCCAGTGGAGCTATTGACAGACAAACAGACGTGTTTGATGGATTGTTTTGGGTCTTTTCTTTAAACAGCATTAGCATTTTTAGCATAAGATATTTTAAGATAGGAAAGCTACCAGCAGGTAAAGTTAACCATAACATTGTGAAACTGAAGTTCAATTTTAAAACAGGTCTATTCAATATTATTTACTAATTACTGAGCATATCACTCAACACCTAGGTATAAGTACCTGTCTTATAAACAGGAATATGAAAATCTTTATTAGCTTCAGCTATCATAAATTTGGATGAATTATTTTTCATCGCATCATTATTGTTGTAGGAAACCATTTTCCCTTTCCTTTATAATTTAAGATGAGAGGATGGAATAGGTGCTGGGCAAGCCTACTCCATCTTCATTCTTCCCGGGTACTACAGCGTCCCATTTGTGAAGGTAAGAGTTGCCTCCAGACGCTGTATAAATCATCTACTATGGTAAAAAAGGCCTTACCCCCGAATACTCAAATGCATCTCAGAGTTGAGCACGTCTCAAATGACGAGTGACGAGTTTTTAGACAGTTTCTGATGAAAATCTGTCAAAAAAATATCGTCATTTGAGACGTGCTCAACTTTGAGATGCATTTGAGTATTCGGGGGTTAGTTTAGTGTTTAGCGCTTCTCCTCACAAGTCAGACGTCACAAGATTTACAAGCACACCTACATAGCACCAAACAATGTACTTACGAATCACAAGGGGTGCGGTGACATCTGTGAGCGACGAACTCGATCAATTATAGCCTTTGTGGTGATACAATACTTTCTTGCGATTTGTCGCCGCGTTACTGGCGCTGTTTGACGATTTCTACCATTGAAAGCTATGCTACGCATGCTATGCTATGTAGCGCTCGTTGCGTAGTTTGCTTAGGCGTTTTTGATTGATCGTTAAAGTTGAGCAACGATATGAGCGGTCACAAATTGGGATGGGTGACCGCAAGTGGCGTTACGAGCTGAGCGCTTCCGTGCTTCGGAAGGCACGGTAAACAGTCGGACTCGGTTTTTAAGTCGTTAAACCATGACGGAGGCCTTTGGGCGGCCTAAAAACTCCGTCACTAGAGTTGGCCACTAACTCATACGAACATACATACATACATAGCTATGCTACTTAGCGTTATGCTACTGCATTGCTTCTAGTCGTCTGAAACCAGTGTGGTGAAACGATTTAAAGTGCACCTCAAAGGCTCTTTTCCTACTACGACATGCCAGTTTCCTCACAATGTTTTGAACAGTTAAATCCATTGGTGTACGATCGGGTTTGATCGCACGACCTGAGGATCCAAAGGCCGCTACCACTATATCACCAGTGCTCGTTAGTAGTTCTCTAAACGCAATGTACTATGTAATTAGATATTATCAGTCTTTGAAACCCTCAGATACGAGAACTTAATTAAACTTCAATTGAAAAAAAATTAATTATACATTAAGTAGGTAATATAGACTGTCTTCTATGTTATCCTAGATTTTTCTACAGTGGATAAGTAGGTAGTAAATCGTTCTCCAGTTATTGGATAGCTTAGAATATTATAGCTGCACTGAGTAGTGGATATCTGCCCTTAAAACTTTATATAGCTATTTGCCATTCAATTCCCATCCCTAGACGCTGCTTCTATAAAACCAAATTCAAAGTGTCAAAAGCCGTTGACAGGTGCGTTCGGAATCTACCTCCCACTGCTTGCCAACAATACCTACGCTCCACAAGGCATGGCGCACCATTCAGTCACACGTGTCAAATCGTAAAGACTTAATTAAATCGTGTTTGTTACGTGGGCAGATGATTTATTTGCATGATACCTATGTCTCTGGAGGCTTGTTGACTGCTCCAAGGAAATTGAGCAAATGTCACTTGGGAAAGGTTTTGAAAGTTATTCTCATGAGTTCTTTTGATTATTGAATATTATGGAGGCATAGTGAACGAAAGGAGACTTTGAGGAGCACTTAAAATCCTTTTACCACACTGATTCGAAAGAACTAGTAACACGACTAGAAGTTATAAAAAAGTAAAATGGCCATGAATGACAGCCGTGGAATGATGACATAGTTTTGAGACTAGATTTTTTTTAATACTTTCAATATCTATTGTTGAAATCGAAAAATCATACCACCTTCAATGTGATTGCTCATAAGCCTTACAGACCAAGCAATATCCTATTTGTGTAGAAAGTTTTTCATTCATAACAACCTATTGTCGGGTTTTCTCTAATCCTCTTTGGCGTTCAAACGTCCAATAGAAATAGCGTTATAATCGCAAAAGCGTCGCATTCGGACAATCAAAGAGCAAAAACGTGCAATAACATTAACAAAAATGTAAGGCGATCGTTAGAGCCGCAGAGCAGACCCCCCGTCGGCAAAGCCGATCGACTTGTCGTTGCGAAAGGAGCGCGAAATAAAAAAACTGGTAGAATGGAATGGTGGACACGAGGCCACGACAGATGCTAGAGAAAAAAAAGTTTTAGGTGCGTTCGGAATCTCGTTACTGGCGATTTGCGGGGGCCGATTGTTTCGTAAAGTGGAATCAGTACCTAAAGGGGTGACATGTGGTGATCAATTTGTTGGAATGTTTCGCGTTATTGTTATTATTGTAAAGCTGTAATTCAGTTAAATGCTCGATGTGGGAGTTTTATAAGCTTTGTTAAAAAATGTGCATGGTGTGCAGTTTGTTTGTATAGGTGTAATTGGCAAATAATTTTCATATGGCCTACGCGTAAACTTTTTCCGCAGGTTAATTTTACATGACACAAACTATAGTGTCTTACCCCCGAATACTCAAACGCATCTCAGAGTTGAGCACGTCTCAAGTGACGATTTTTTGACAGATTTTCATAAAAAACTGTCAAAAAAACCGTGACTTGAGACGTTCTCAACTCTGAGTCACATTTGAGTAATCGAGGGTTAGGTACTTGGTAGATATCTTATTTTTTTCCTTAGATTAACAATAATTTATGTCCGATAGCTTGTCGATGTAGCGAAAACTATCATTGAAGTATGAAACCTACTCTTAAATGTATGTCTTAAAAGTCGTCAAGGAAAAAATAATTGTGAAAAATTTACCTACCCTAGTAATAATTAAGTTTGTAGATATAATTGTACGTCAGAAAGGAAGAATATAATAGCGTAAGGTTCATTATTGCCAAACAGCACCCGTCGTGTAGGTATCCGTGTCTCGGCCAAACGAATGCAATTACACACGGTTTGCAACTGTCGTCCGATAGGTACCTACTGTGTCGCCGAGGGCTTTTGCATTACAAATTCGAATAAATATTTTGTAACGTCTAGGTAGGTAACTAGTAGATTATTTTTTTATAATTTTCCCTTTCGGGAGTCTGATAGCTTAAAACCAAGTCTTTGTGAATTGATTTAGTATTTTTGTAAAAGGAAGTTTTCACATAATGGCGCTATTTTCGTTTCACTGTGATGACAGCTTTTGCATTCCAAATTCAAATATCTTTTTTGTGACATTTTGTTGGTACCGGATTTTGAAATTAGAAACATGTTGGCTAAGAAATAGGAGTGTCTGTCTGTCGCATTATGCGGTTTATCAATTTTATTTCATTATAGATCGCGCGACACAAGAATAATCGCGGGAAAAAGTTTGAACGTAAATATTTTTGCTTACAGAAATTGTTTTAGGTAAATATTTGCTTATTGTTTTAGGTTTAGGTATTTGTTTAGTATTTTTCGTAAAATAAATATTACACCTGAATAAAGCAATAGAAAATTCTTTGAGTGCAACAGTAGGTATCCAATCCACGTTCAAAAATTGTACATTGAAGTTGAAGCTCAATGATAGGCATGTATCACTTTTCATTATTTATTTCGAATATATTATCAGCTATCTTTTTCACGCAAACCAGGTGTTATCACAACAAGAGTAGGTCCGACAATAAACAATTATTATTTCTAGAAAGTCATCATCTTGACGTTTACCTTCAAACTGAGCTGTCAACAAAGCAATGTACGTGCCTCTCAATTTAACATACAATTTACCTGAATATCAGCTGCTCCCATTTAAAACGAAATAAGTAAATTTTAAAGGACAATGCGGTGCTAATGGTTTTAAAATAAGTTATTTCAGTAAACTTACTATGTCAGCGGGGAGTTCAACTTTCTATATCTGATGGAAAAAATGTTTGGGGAGTGAACGGGTGTAAGCGATTTAAAGTAAAAAGTAAAAGTAAAAGTAAAAAGTATTTATTCAAAATTACAAGTGTAAAATACATGGTTTGGGAACTCTCCTTTTAAGTCGTGTGACCTGTATTAGGAGAGTCCCCTCTTTTCCGTAGTACAACTTAGAGCACTTGTGTTACATAAATGTGAAGTATAATATGTAGTATAAAGTATAATGTATTTATATGTAGTAAATGAAAGTAGATATTATTATATAGTAAATATATATGTATTGTATATGTATTATATGTTTAAGAAATAATAATTCTAGAATAATAGTGGGAATTTACTGATATTATCAAAAATATATTATGTATATTAGGTTAGGTTAGGTTACTACATTTTAAGTTATTTTAGTAAATAAGTCTTCAGTTTGATGATATCTTAGTGTCTTTAGCCATAGTGATACTTTTTTCTTACATTGGGAATAGGGCATTGTATAGATATTCAGTTCCTTGTTAACTTTGTTATATAATTGTATCGATTGAGCAGGGAATTGTTTAGAGGCCATTACTGTTTTTGTTACTAATTTGGGGATTACTGTGTTTTTATTACGTTTTTTCAATACATTTTTATCTATGGTCAAGTTTTTGTGAGTTTTAAGAATGCATTGTAGTATGTACAACTGTCTGACTGTTAGGACATTGGCTTCACTGTATAGTTTGTCTGTATTATATCTTCTGTTCTTATAAAGCATTGTTTTTAAAATTATTCGCTGTGCACGTTCAATACTGATGAATTTAGTTTTATGAGTTCCACCCCATATTGAGATACAGTATAAGAGTATAGATTGAACAAGAGTTATGTAGATGTAGGTAATCAGTTGTATATCGGCAATATTTCGTAAGCGTTTAAAAATCCATATAAGTTTTCTAGCTCGGTTAGCTACTAATTCTAATTGAGGGTACCAAGAAAGATTTTTATCTAGTATAATTCCTAAATATTTTGTGGAGTTCACACGGTCCAATTTTGGGCAGTCACACGTTCTCATCTCGCTATTTAAACAAGTATGTGCAGCAATTGTTAAGTTATGGTTAGGTTGAGAGGAGTCACGGATAGAAAAGGCGATATAATTCGTTTTAGTAGTATTAAGCGATAGTAGGTTAAGATTCAGCCATTGTATAACCCTACCCAGTCCCAATTCAGCCAGTTTGTAGACTTCATTCCAAGTTTTGCCATGGAAAAGTATGGCGGTATCATCTGCGTAGGAGAATACTTTCCCATTCACCAACTGGATGTTTGTTAGGTCGTTAATATAGGCAAGGAACAATGTAGGACCAAGGACGCTACCTTGTGGTACACCGTACTGCGAGGTAGCCTCATTTGCACTAAAGATATCCTTACCAAGCTTGACTTTTTGGGATCGATTTTGTAAATAATTGGAAAGTAACGAGAGAAAAGTACCGCGAATGCCTAGTTTTTCAAGCTTACGTGTAAGAGTTGGGACAGAGACGGTGTCGAAAGCTTTTTTCAGGTCAAGGAATATACATAAGGTTTTATTATTATTATCTAGATGGTATGATATATTTGTAGTGAGATCCAAAATGGCATCTTCAGTACTTTTGCCTACACGAAAACCGTATTGGGATGATGATAAAATATTAAATTTACTAAAGAATTTTGTTAAGCGAGTGTTGATTAATTTTTCTATAATTTTTGATAAAACTGTCAGGATTGAAATCGGCCTATAGTTGTTGATATCATCTCTGTCCCCACCCTTAAATACCGGAATGATTATGGATCGTTTTAGTTGCGGACTTAGTTATTACGATCTCCGAAAGATAGGAAAAAAACATTTCTTATCTTCTGAATGATTTACTTACGCTACCACCGTCTGATGAGCCGGATCAGGTGAGCTATCTATAGACCATTTGCAATGACCTTTAGATAGCCCGACTGTTCCTTTTGTATTTTGTAAATTGTAAATTATATTTTTAATAATTGTAAGTTTATTTCTGTTAATAAAGAGTTCTCTATTATAGATATTCTTTCGATCAAAATAGATTACCTATATAAATCTATTAAATTATAATAAAAGAAATAAACTGAAGTACCTAAACATAAAATCATTTGTAAAGTTTCCAAGAGCTGCGTAAGTGCGTTGTATGGCCAAATGAATCCATTTTAATTTGTCTAACTTTGAAGTACCTAGGTAATCGCTGAAAAGGTTTTTAGACTGGCATGTCAGTCTACTGAATGAGGTAGCTGAGGACAGTTGAACGAATATTGAAAGCTGGTAAATATACCAATAATGATAATTACAAACCCCTACCAAAACGCCAAAGTAATTTAAAAATATTTGTATATATAGGTACGCTTATTTTTTGTTTACTGGACGGTCTTGGTTACGAAACTGGAATAATGGACGAAGATCGAAATATCCCAAAGTTATTCTCGCTGGCGATGGACTGATCACCTGTCACCATGGATATTCATCATACCATATTCATCTCGGCATTTTAAATCAGGAGTGACTGTTATGATTAGGTACTTGTGACTCTACCCATCCTAGTAGCGCTCGTGGCGTAGCTTGCTTAGACGTTCTTGATTGATCGTTGAAGTTCAGCAACGTTGTAAGCGGTCACAATTGGGATGGGTGACCGCAAGTGTCATTACGAGCTGAGCGCTACCGTGCTTCGGAGGGCATGTTAGATTATCAGTAGCGGCTTTTAAGTCGTTAAGCCATGACGGAGGCGGCCCAAACACTCCATCACAAGAGCTAGCCTAATACGATCTTACTTTTTTAATTAGTGGTACAGGCGTGATACTATTATTTATGTAGGTATGTATATTATTGTCGCTGTATCTCGGCCCAAACCTCAGCGACGTCCGCAGGCGTCCTCAGCTCCTCAGTTGTTTGTTTCACGAGCGTACTATTCATTGTGCACTTGCCTCCAGGTGCGCACGACAATGCCGGTTTGAAATTCGAACGCCACTTGAATTTCGAACACGTACCAAACCTATTTATTTTTTAAAATAACTGATTGTTACGACAATGAAGTATATTCGTCTGTAAAATAAAGCAGTAAGGTTTTATTTCCTTTAAAAAAGGTCTTGTTATGCAATGAAATGTTCTTTTAAATTAATAGGTCGTTGGAAAACTATTGTGAAACCCGGGACACGACTTTTTCATATTGTTTTCAAATGGTTGCTCAATTGAGCGTTTAGTTATTACTAGTTGGTTTAAAAATATTTTTCATTGTTTTGAAAATGGAATTTATTTTTTAGAGGTATTTTGGAGGGCTCTTGATGAACAATGGGAGTGGAAGTATCTATTGTAAGGTACGTTATCGAGGGCGCGGCTTCCGCTTCCGCGCTGAAGTGCCAATCTAAGATGGCGACAATATTAATCAATGTTTCAACAACAGCCGAGACCGCCGCCGCTTCGAGACTCCTCAAGATGAAACACCTACCTACTTGCTGAGAAGGATTTCGAGAAGATTCTTTATTTAGGTAAATTTATTTGTGTAAGAGTGTACTCTGTTTTTCAGTTCACTCAAAGTTAAGAAGTTGTATCTCAAATATATCTGGGAAAAATATTACCATTATTATTTTATTCACTTTACTTCTCTGCTGGACTGGGAGTAAAGAAAAAACATAGAATGCGTCCAGCTGCTTCTCTCCCCGAGCATGTTGTAAAAGTCGACTAAGGGATATCCTATCCAACATGATGGGCGATGGGCTGATCAGCTGTGTGTGACCATGGTTCAACATATCCATTTTGGGACTCTTGGATCAGGAGTAGCTGCAAGTTATCTTATGATTACTTGTAGCTCTTCCCACCCCGTTAGGGATACGGGCGTGATAATTTGTATGTATGTTGTTCTGATTAATTCATGCATAAAATAATTACAGTCATCAACGAAAGTCTTAAGCAGTTTGAGTACTCTTTTAATACTCTTTATTTTCGTTGTCTCCTGCAGGAGATTCATGGATAAGAACTGCCAGGGAGTACGACGTGGAAACAGTTGGAGGAGGCCTTTGCCAAGCTAGGGCAAACAGATGCGGTCGCCGATGTAAAAATGTAATTGTAAACATAGCTTGTAAGTGTCTGATTAAAGGCTTATATTATTATTATTATTTTCGTTGTATAGACAAAACCAAAATGGTAACTGTGCATTGAAAATTGTTATCATCATCATCATCATTCGCAACCCGACTTCACACACTGCTAGGCATAGGCCTCCCTTTGTGTGTGCCAATCTCCACGGTCCGTTGCAAGTCTTATAGATACCATCACTATTCACCACATTGGTTATTTCTACGGCCACAAGACTAATTATAAATATTGTGTTTAGGGTACTAGAATGTTTATTTTCCATCCCTCAGCAATTCTAATTGGAACGAGAATCGATGTGGCTTCATTTTATTGTCTCTTCTTGTTGACGGTCAATAAAGGGTTTCCCGTGGCGTGTATTTAGAAATAATACAAATAAAATTCATTATTTATTTAAGGACGTAGAGATGCAAACTTTCTATTGACGGCCTCGGTGGCGTGGCGGGCGATTGCTCAGCAGAGACGCAAGAGGCGCGGGTTCGATTCCCGCTGCGGAAGAAATGTTTGCATGATCTGTAAATATTTCTTCCGGGTCTGGGTGTTGTGGTAGCATGGTACTCGTAGTTTCTGATACCCACGATACAGGGAATCCTAGTGTGGGGTCAGAATTATGTATGTGACTGTTGGGTGTTATTCATTTATTTATTATTATTTATTTATTTATGTATTTATCGATCTCATTTTCATTAAAAAAGCTCATTTTAAGCCTCGGTTAATTTTGGCGACCTCGGTGGCGTGGTGGGCGAGTGCTCGGCTGAGACGCAAGAGGCACGGGTTCGATTTCCGCTACGGAAGAAATTTTTGCATGTTCTGCAAATATTTCTTCCGGGAGTGGGTGTTGTAGTATTTTGTATTATAAGAAAAAAATCATAAAAGTATTCTATCAGCCATCTGGTGTCCATAGTACAACTTTACTTAGTTTGGGGCTAGACGGCGCTGTGTCAAATGTCCACAAATATTTATTTATTATTTATTTAAGTCTTTCCTAATGTTAACTCGACTTAAATCCTTCGTGTCGTTAACCAATAAGTACACTCAAGTACATAACAGAAACGATTTCTCGTTTTGTTTCAAAATAACAACATCAAAGCGAGGCGGCCGTCACAAAAACCAAACCATTTGTTAACTCGCGTTGTTATCGCAGACTCACAACTTCGGAAAACGCTTCCCGCGCAGTTTACAACGAGACCAACATGAAATTATATTCCCAGACAAGTGACAATCCGCCCACAATTACTTAGAAACTCTTTTTATTTGGTCTGAGCTTAGAAAATAGTACGAAAAGAAAAAAAAACCATTTCTTTCTCATGAAAAAATAGAACTAGATATAGCTTTTGCAAATGATTATACTCCCAAAATTAAAAACTAATGGATTAGTGCCAATAGTTTTTATCATCAATAAATTAAACTACAATCGAAATCAAACATTAAAAAGTGTTTTTGATACTAAACTCAAAATTACGTGGGATCAAACATCTGTTTGAAAAAAGCTTAATGTTGTTGAAATGTGTTGAAGTGTCTGAAGTTTTACATTTAACTAAATGTTTATCTAACATAATGATTTTTTAAGAAAAAAGATCATACAAATCATCGATATACTTATGCTTCTTTACTCTACTTTATATCCATAGACCCAACTTTGATCTATAGTTCTTTTCACGAAAGTCCCGCGGATTTTTGGCTGCAATAAACTAATTCTACAGCTATTTCCCGTGACACGAAGACTACAGCGCCCCCCTCCGCGCGACTTTTTTCATGAAAATAACCTAATACAAAACCATAAAGAACAAGTGTGCCAAAAGACCCGCTATCCGTTCCGCTGCGTTGTCTAGTCTAGTCCATTCGAGGTGCCGGTGATTGGTCCAATTGCGCGGGAAACACGCACCGCTCGTATTTATTTATTTACTTTGTATTTACTGGGCAACAGCGAGCGAGGTCTTGCGGAAACTGCGCAATTCTTCAAAGAAAATGAGGGTTTTCCGGGTCTGGAAAAATCAAATGAATAAACGGTCAAATGAAACTTTAACCACGGGCCTAAAATTTAATTTGGTCACGGTTATTTTTTATTTAGTTTATGTGGTTAGAAGTAGGCCAAAGAAATGGATGGACTGTGCGACACTCTGTGCGAAAGATAACATGAGTAAGTAAGGAGTACCACAAAAATTGTATTGTACAAAAATCCTACTAATGTTATAAATACGAAAATTTGAGGATGTGACGATGTTTGTGCCTCAATCACGCCGTACCGGTTGAACGGATTTGAATGAAACTTGGAATATACATAGTATGTGTGCTGAAATAACATATAAGCTACTTTTAAGCCTGATACCACACGAGCGAAGCCGCGGGTGGTAGCTAGCACAAATATATTTTTTTTACAAAATTAAAAATTCAAGTACTAGGGCTTGGCTTGGGTTTGGAGTATGGAAGTCACTCCGAATGGTCATCATCGTCATCATCTTCCTGCCCTTATCCCGCTCTTATGTGGTCGGCACAGCATGATCCTTGGATCATGCTGTAAGAGTTTTGGCTAAGGTGTTTTATGACCGGCCGCCTGCCTGACGTCAACCCTCCGTGGGAATACTTGCTTATTGTACTATCTCATCATGGAGGAAACTATCCCTTAGTCGACTTTTACGACAAATTAATGATTTTTATAATAAAGATTGAGAGATCAAGGGATTATTTCACATGTAAAATCAGAGCACATTCCTTCGTTTATGTATGATACCTAAGTATAGGTAGGTGGTAGGCAGAGTGCAAGTCCGCCACAAACAAGGATTGGAGCCGTATCGCACGACCGCGGCACGTGTTTTCAGCACGATTGGGCCAATCAGCCGAGCTGGCGCGCTGTGCCCATAATATACTGTAAGCTCGGATAATTATTTGGATATTAATTTGGCGACCTCGGTGGCGTGGCGGGCGAGTGCTCGGCTGAGATGCAAGAGGCGCGGGTTCGATTACCGGTGCGGAGGAAATGTTTGCATGCTCTGTAAATATTTCTTCCGGGTCTGGGTGTTCTGGTTCGCATAGTACAAGCTTTGCTTAGTTTGGGCTAGATGGTGCTGTGTTAAATGTCGACAAATATTTATTTAGAAAAAACTAATTATTGCCCGATTAAAATGTGACGAGTTAAACGGGTTGTGTTTTACAGTCTATGTAGGCCCGTGGGTTCCAAATCCAGTCGAGAACCAATTGGATTTTCTGTTCAAAAAATTTATGTGCGCTGTAAAACATCGTGAGGAAACCGGTATGTCGTGGAATCGTAGAAAGTTCGAAAAAATGTGTCAAGTGCACTGAAGGAGCCCTTGAGGCGCTTTAAACCCTTTCACCACACTGGTGAAGGAACTAGTGACACGAAATGCCGATTTCCTCACGATGTTTCCCTTCACCGTTTGAGAGTACCTACCTACTTTTATAGCGCACATAAATTTTACTAGAATTATTAATTTATTTATTATTACTAGAAACATAAGTAACTAGCTTTTATCTATTCGGGTTTTAGTTTGTATGTGCTTGACTAAAAATTATCAAAACGTCATCATCCTACACTTCGTTTCCCGGTTCGTGGTCGTCACGAGAACATCGCAACAAAGAAAAGGTTTTTTCATGTCATCCTGAAACCGCCAGATCCATGGGCACCACAGCGACGTGCTTCGCCGCTGTTCAGCTCGCCGTGTTTAGTCATGCCCAGACAAATATTTAACAACCAGTAGTATACCTACTGCTATTATATATATAAATAAACTAGCTGCCGCCCGCGGCTTCGCTCGCGTTAATCCAGTACATGTACTATGTATATTCCAAGTTTCGTTCAGATCCGTTCAGCTGTTTAGGCGTGATTGAGGCACAAACATCCAAACATCGTTACAAACTTTCGTACTAGATGGCAGCACAGGTAAAGTTAGTACGCGCTATCGTTGCGTTTTGAGCTTTACGCCGGTAATTTCAAGCAAACTAAGACTTTTCAATTTTATAATATTATAATATAAGTAAGAAGTAAGAAGTAAGAAGTAAGAAGTAAGAAGTAAGAAGTAAGAAGTAAGAAGTAAGAAGTAAGAAGTAAGAAGTAAGAAGTAAGAAGTAAGAAGTAAGAAGTAAGAAGTAAGAAGTAAGAAGTAAGAAGTAAGAAGTAAGAAGTAAGATAAATATTTGTGGACATTTCACACAGCGCCATCTAGCCCCAAACTAAGCAAAGCTTAGCTTGTACTATGGGAACCAGATGGCTGATACAATACTTACATACTTTTTTTTTGTAAATACATACAATACATAACACTACAACACCCAGACCCGGAAGAAATATTTGCAGAACATACAAACATTTCTCCCGTAGCGGGAATCGAAGCCGCGCCTCTTGCGTCTCAGCCGAGCAGTCGCCCGCCACGCCATCGGCATATCGCCATCGCTCCGCTAGTCATAATTAGATATCTTTTTTATCAAGGACTAGCTTTCTCCTACGGCTTCGCTCGTGTGGCTCTTAAACTGTAGCTTATAATCTATTCCAAGTCTATGCTAATTGGTTTCATTCAATCACTTTCCGATCGAGCGATTCAACAAATATCCACCAAATCTTTATAGGTAAAATAAGTTCGTATGAGCCAACTAATGGCCAACTCTTGTGACGGAGTTTTTAAACCGCCTAAAGGCCTCAGACGTGTCTTAACGACTTAAAAGCTGACAATTTATCGTGCCCTCCGAAGCGCGGAAGCTCGTGATGCCACTTGCGGTCACCCATCCCGATTGTGACAGCGCACAACGTTGTTTAACTTCAACGATACGCCACGAGCGCTTCACTGTATAGCTAAAGCTTTTTGATGTATATTTTTCAGAACATGTTCGATGTATGTTGAAATTTCATTTGTTGAGAACAATGGTGGTTTAGTTGGTAGTGATCTAGTGATCCCGCTTTCCGATCCGATCCTAAGGTAGTGGGTTCAAATCCAGTCGTGTACCATGGATTTTTCTATGCGAAAAATTTATGTGCGCTATAACAGGTACTCTCAAATGGTGAAGAAAAACATCGTGAGGAAACCCGCGGCTTAGTCAGCTCCACATGTATTGCCATGTCTTTCCTGTGGATAAGGCCGACTAAGCTGAGAGGATGGAATAGGTGCTGGGCAAGCCTACTCCATCTTAATTCGTCCCGGGCACTACCGCGTCCCGTTTGTGAAGGTAAAAGTTGCCTCCTGATGCTGTATAAATCATCTATTATAGATAGTAAAAGGCCTTTGTGAGAATAAATAGTAGAAACAATGGTGCAAATAGCCGTGGGGCGTGGCGGGTGGGCGGCCCACTCGCGAAAGCAGACGCTTTTGGAGATACGCGGTACTACCGACTTCTATAGGTATTTGTATCACTGACAATATGTTGTTCATACACTAGCTTCTGTCTATGGCTTCGCTTGTTGTATCTGTTTAAAAAGCAGCTTACATGTTATTCAAGGACAAAAGCTATGTATGTTCCAAGTTTCGTTCAAATCCGTTCAGCCGTTACGGTGTGATTAAAGCACAAACACGCTTACTTCCTCGCAACTCCCAAGATGAATATGGTGACAAGTGATCAGCCCATCGTGATACCTAACATAGATTTTGAGTTCCAGATTACAAGAAAAGGAATTTAATAAGTTCTTGCCTAGTTTATATTAGGTATGGAAATTCGACGAAGTATGTAGTAATTTATGTTTTCTTATAAAAAAGCAATCATTGGATGAATAAGAATTATCCACGCAGCAAATTAGCTGATCATAATTTGTCAACTTTTACAACATAATTTACAGTTGAATCAGAACATCTGCCGTGATGTTTAAAAACACCATTAATAATTACGACATGCTCACACTAAATAACATCTAAACAACGCGTGAAGAATTACAAAAAACTGTTTACACGCCATGACCGATCGCGTTAATTTCTGTTTTGTAACCCCAACGCAACCCTACCGGGGCTTGCACTCTGATGGCTTGCGGAGCGGGATCGCAAGCGAAAACCGCTCCAGTGGTGAGCGGGATACAGTGCAGATGTGCGGCAGGTGAGGTGTGAAACATATGAGCATCGGTGGTGGGGTGGGGTCTGCGGCTAGGCGGGCCGGGGCGGGCGTGGCCAGGCGGCGCGCGCTACCGCTCTCCTTAGTGTGCCGGCGGCGGCTCGCGATGCCGCACCACTATGACGCCTCCGCACAGCTTCGCCATCCGCGACCTGCTGCCCGAGGCCTCCTCCCGCTCCCCCTCGCCCTCCGACACCGAGCTCGACGTCACCGGCACCGAGACCCCCCCGCCGGGCTCCTCCACGCAGATCGACAAGAAAAACGAAAAACCAGCGTACTCCTACAACGCTCTCATCATGATGGCCATCCGGAGCAGCCCCGAGAAGCGGCTCACGCTCAACGGAATCTACGAGTACATCATGAAGAACTTTCCCTACTACAAGGAGAATAAGCAGGGATGGCAGAACTCCATCCGGCATAACTTGAGTTTGAACAAGTGTTTCGTCAAAGTTCCGCGGCATTACGACGACCCGGGGAAGGGGAACTACTGGATGCTGGATCCGTCGTCCGACGATGTGTTCATCGGTGGGACCACAGGGAAGTTGAGGAGGAGGTCCACGGCGGCCTCGAGGTCGAGGTTGGCGGCGTTCAAGCGAGGTGCGCTGCTGCATCCGATGTTCGGGAACCCGTATGCTTCGCTGGTGGGGCTGTACCCTCCGCTGCTGTCAGTGTACGGGCGCTACGCGCTGCCCAGCCCGCTGCTGAGGCTGCCCCCGCCGCCGCCGCACCCCTACCACCAGCTGTACCGGCGGATCCACGGGCTGGACCCCCCCCGCAGCCCGCCCCCCGAGCCCGACCACCTGATGAAGCACAGTTGAGGCAGGTCCCCGACCGCAAGACTGTAGAAAGACTGTGATAGTGAAAGTGTATAGAATCGAAGTTGTATAAAGTGATAACGCTATTTATTATAATCGTAAGATTCTAATTAATTTAAGAGGCTTAATTTAAGTTATAGAAGGCAATAAACGATGCTCGAGCAGTTAGATTCAGATGATGCGATATTTTATTATTTAAGGGATGTATCTCTTTAGGCCTAAATGTTTCTGATATGAAGGTACCTCACGATTACATTTTCAAAAGTTTGTAGAAATTTAAGTGAAAATAAATTGATGAAACTTATTGGTAAATGTATTATGGCTTGATTGTTTTCAATCTGAGTACCTAATATTTATATTATTCATGAAGGACTAATTTTATTGATGACAAAAATAAAATAATAGGTAAGTACTCTACGTAGGTACCTAATGTTTTATACCCATGAACTAAAAACTGTTTTCGATATTTTTAATCATTGCAACACTGAAATGCATTATTTTTTATTTAATTACTAAACTACTTTGTAGGTAAAAGCCGAAAGGGCTCATGCTCAGGCTTATTTTCCCGTCAGTTAAAAAAGTAACAGAATGCGTACCTACATATCACGAAGTTTTTGCATTCTTCTGTCAAAAACTAAAACGAACTCCTTTTATATCATCCAAAGGCTTTTCAAAAGTTTTGTTTAAAAAAGTTTGATGTATGATCGATTATGCTAGATAACAAAATATTATGCACTTCTACGGACAAGATAATGAAAAAAAATACTTAAAATTAAGCGAAAGGTAAAAACAAACACAATAATGATAAAAAATCTAGCAATGAAGACCACTTATGGAGCGACCAGCCGTCGGATTATAAACTTGATTGAAATCATGGATTTGATTGCACATTATTATTTCATTTGTAATTTTTTATTTTGCTTTTTTGTAGTGTTAGATAAGTAACTTTTATACTTTACTTCAAAAAACTTGACGTAGACGTACGTAATTATCAACCTACTTAATTAAAGTTAATTAATCAAGAATGATTGGCTAGATGCTAGACTTGAGTAGGTAGGTGATCTATTGGTGTTAGATTAATTCCAATTTATCACCAACAAGACTGTACTAATTAGAAACTCGTAACGATTTGCTATTCCCAATAAACACATTCTAAACGATGTTGACAGACCATCAAAGTTTTTGTATCGCTCTATTCTCGTCCCGTTTGATTCAGCCCGCCATTAGTTCCAAATAAATGTGTTTTTAAATGTCAACCGACGGCAATTAATTACGTAATAGAATACTAAACTGGTCCTATTTCTATCAAGATTCCACCGCAAACCGATTAACAATTAAAAAAATATTTGTTTTAGCGCGGGTTATTTATAACAATACGGATTGGCATTTAACGCGTTAAATATTGAATCGTAAATGTTAACGAGAGAGGTGTCAGCGTCCAAACACTCCGGTATTTATTTACGAACAGACTCGTTCTGCGGGAGTCATGTCACGGCGCCCTGTCATGCCGGCTCCGACGGCCGCACTAAACTCTATCGCGAAACGCGACCAACAAAAACATTATTGTCTCCGAGAACCGCAGCGCTATTAATCCCGCGAACACGAGCCATCTCTCATCTGACACAAAACATCTTGCACTGAAACTGAAACCATAACCTATAAATCATGCGCCATTTTGTTCCCGCACTTTTTCCCGCGCGCAGACAATTAGGCGGGAGACAGCACCATAAACAAGGAGCGCTAATCCGCGGCTTATCTTGAGCGGAGACGAGCGGTGTGCATCCACCATTTCTTGTAAATAATTGTAAATCTATGTCAAAACGCAACGACACCTACATCTGTTAGGGGATTATTGGAGCGAGATTAACCCGTTTGAGACGTTCGAGTTTATGCGTCGCGATCGGTTCCAAAGTGACGACTTCCCGCCAAAACCCGACTTAATCTCACCTTAAATATGTTACGGGTTTGGGAAATACGCTCTAAATAGGGATGTGCCTGTTTGTTTTTGTGTCTCTAATCCTGTAATGAAAAACAAATCTTTATTGAGCACGCATTTTGTGAGATATTGGTCGAACGGTGTACCAAATTGAATCTTATGCCTATTATAGAAAATTGCCTACAGAAAAGAGTGTCAGTAGAAAACCCTCTCGCTGTCGTGATGACTATAATAGCAACAAAGAGCAAAAAGACATTGCAATTCATAATAATCCATTCCAAGTTTCCGTAATCCAAGTTTTTTTTGTGTATATTTTTTCTTAAATTCGGACACAGAATGTGACAAACAAAATTATTTATAGTAAATTCTACTTGTCTATTGTTGTTTGTCCACATTTAGTTTATTCAGTGTGTTTATTTGCTCACGTTGCAGTAAGCGAATTAACCCTTCTGAGCGGATGTTTTTCTTACGACATTGTCGGAGTAGAATAGGATTTGTGTATTTATTGAAAATAGATTCTGGACGAGGAAAAAAAATATAATTTTAGTAAATTGAATGGATTCCATTCATAATATTTAGTGAATGGCAATAATTTCACCATTTGAGAAATTGTGATGGTGTTATTATGAATTCGGTCATCTTTTATAGAAAGTTCTATTGTCAAAATTGGACATCTTGATTGACCAATTACTGTCTTCGATTTTGCAATTTTTTTATTACTACAGAGCATTCTAATACTAATTGAAATAATTGAAAATTATGGTTTCTATTGTCACATTTTAACAAAACTGTCATGTATCTATAATTAAATGGCAGTTTTGTTGTCCTTCGTGAAATGTATAGAGAAGAAAACATACCTATATGAAATTGCAACAAATCTGTACTATGTAAGTACTATTATAAAGATTAATTCCCTGTTTCTTTTCTACTAACGGCCAATGGATCATTGTTTTACCATAGGATACATGGCGTTTATGACAACGTTGCTATAGTAATGACGGACATATCCGTTAGTAGAATATAAGAAGCGGGCATTAGTATTTCATTAGCACACGATAACGGTTAAATGCACTCAGTTGCTGAACAGCTCCAAGGAAAGCCCCTACATTGACTAAATTACACTACTTCAGGTTCACTTGCAATATCCTCAAATCGATAAATTTCATGGATAAACTGGAGAACACTGATTCAGGTTGACACAGGCCAGGTCCCGCCTTTCGATCCTAAGGTCGTGGGTTCAAATCCAGCCGTGTGTCAATGGGTTCTGTTCGAAAAATGTATGTGCGCTATACCAGTAATGTCAAATGGTGAAGAAGGAAATCGGCATGTCGTATAGCCTAAAAAGTTAAAAAACATGCGTGTCAAGTTCTTTTTTCCTTTCAACACACTTATTCGAAAGGACTGGTGACACAACTAGAATTAGTATGGACAAAGTTTGAGTGGGTTAAAGATTGTACCTACTAGAAATGGTGTCGTGGGTATCAAAAACTATAAGTACGGTATGAGTAGGTAAGTAGGTACCTATCATAAATTCCTTTTGGTGTTTCGTTTACGAACCCTTCGCGCAATGTTTAATAACATAGCCAGGGTTCTCGGAACTTTAATTTGGTAACGTAGTGTTTATCAGATGTTCACCGCGCTGTGATAGCGCTTTACTTGATTATTCTTAAAAAATAAAAATATTTTGTCTTCTAAGGCATCTTAGATGTCGCTAAATTGGTGACTGGGTACAGTGAGCATCAAAAGTTTGACTTTTTCACAATTTTCAGAGCAATAAATGCACTATTGAGTTAAAATTTAAAACTACGATTGTTCTAATCTGTTATATTCAATGGAGAGGTGGTCTAGTCGGTAATGACCTCGCCTTCCGATCCTTAGGTCGTAGGTTCAAAGCCGGTCGTGTACCAATGGATTTTTCTGTGCAAAAAAATTATGTGCGCTATACCAGTACTCTCAAACGGTGAAGGAAAACATCGCGTGAGGAGACCCGCGGCTTAGTCAGCTCCGCACGTATTGACCATGTCTTTCTTGTAGACAAGGCTGACTAAACTGAGAGGATGGAGTAGGTGCTGGGCAAGTCTACTCTATGTTAATTCATCCCGGGCACTACAGCGTCCCGTTTGTGAAGGTAAAAGTTGTCTCCAGATACTGTATAAATTATCTACTATAGATGGTAAAATGCCTTAGTTTATTTTAATTATATTTAAAAACTAAAACGTATTTAACCGGTCAGTTTTCATTAACAAAATGGTTTTGATTTTTCGTTTGATCATCATTTACTTCTGACGCTGACTGTACCTACCTAAACTTAATTTTTTCCTGAATTCCAGTGTTTACTGTAATCTTTCTAACACGAACCAGTTACGGCGGCGTCTTCAAACAGCGCCGGCGAGATCAAAGGCCAGAGGTGAACGTTTGATGTACTGTATTAGATTGTAAAGATTATTTATTGATTTCTTTATTGACTAGCTGAGGCTCCCGGGTTCGCTTCAATGCCTTTATTAAGGATTGTCATGTAAATGGGCGATAGCTTTGGATAATGTCTAGAATTATGTGAATGTATAAAATAACTGTGATACAAGTAATCATAATTCTATGTTTCTTGAAAAAGAAGCATCTTGAACAGGCATTTGATTCTTAAACAGAGGCTTATCAACTATTCAAGTAGGTATAACTTAAAATACCTACTTAGTAGGAGTGTCTGGATCACGAACAATAAGCAATACAAGCTCTCTCTAAGAATCTCATTAGGTGCTATGCAATTTTACTGTAGGTAGGTAGGTACATATCTATTTATCAAATCGCACAAGTTAAAGAAATATAGAAAGAGCTCTTGACTTATCAGACTCCATAACCATGAAGCTAAAAGTTTTCAATGTTATCACCTTCAAAACTTTTAGCTTCATGGTTATATTAATAAGAAATGAAAATGAGTTCTACCTACCTATATACCTATCAAGTTTAATCGTTCGTGAACCACGTGCACTAACCAAGTGGCGTTTCTCAGACCCCAAGAATTATCAGGGCAATTAATGAGTGATTATTTATTCATTAAAAAAAATACCTACCTACTCTACTTATATCTATTAAATCAGTTGGATTAAAAGATGTTGAGTCGGGGTGTAGGAACAGTTTGAATCCAAAATATCCATTACATATTATATCCAAAACATTGAAAGCGAAAGCTTTTTTTTCTTATATTGGAATTTTTCTTCCCCAAAATAAAGTGCTTTCAAACAAAATCAGATACCGTGTCATTGTTTGCTATAATTATAGTATCGACAAGGGCGTCTCAAGTTACTCATTGTTTTTTATTGTATTTAAAATATTTAGTGCAACGCATTTGTAATACGATATTTTCTTAAAGGGCAATTACGCGATACTTTTTTTCCCTTGGGGAGTGACCAGGTACTTGTGACTGTAGGATTGTTTGGACTTGAAAAAAAATGTGAAAACATGCGCACGACGACAGCAAGACATTCGTCTCAAATATTTAGCCTCTCGAATAATTTGATGGTGTAGTCAGAGGCATGTTCGAATGGACATTTGTATGGACTTGTCGTGAAGAGAAGGTTAATCCTATCCTAGATACTACAATATTAGCTTCTGTCGCGCTTTGCTCGCGTAGTACCTACTGAATTAAAATATCCATCTTGGGGATCACTTGGACAGGTTTTCAATCTGCATTGAATTCACGCCTGTTCGTAATGCGACCAAGCGTGGAAAATACAGGAAGGAAACGCTTGGGCTTTTTGGCAGAATGAACCCTTCAAACTGACTAAGGCCTTTTACCATCTATAGTAGATGATTTATACAGCGTCAGGAGGCAACTTTTACCTTCACAAACGGGACGCTGTAGTGCCCTAGACGAATTAAGATGGAGAAGGCTTGCCCAGCACCTATTCCATCCTCTCAGCTTAGTCGGCCTTGTCCACAGGAAAGACATGTTCAAGCAGAGCTGACTAAGCTGCGGGTTTCCTCACGATGTTTTCCTTCACCGTTTGAGAGTACTGGCATCGCGCACATAAAATTTTCGCACAGAACAATTCCTTTACAATCATGGTTTCTTTATAAGGCAGGTTATAGTTTTAAAGAATCATCATTATCTTCCTGCCCTTATCCCAATCTACGTGGTAAGAGTTTTGGCGAAGGTGTTTTATGACCGGCCGTCTGCCTGACGTCAGCCCTCCTTGGGAATACTTGCTGATTGTATCTCATCATGTTGGAGGATACTATCTCTTAGTCGACTTTTACGACATGCTCGGGGTGAGAAGCAGCTGGACGCATTCTATGTTTTTTCTTTACTCCCAATCCAGCAGAAGTTATAGCATTGAAGCAAGGAATGTAATAAATAGACACGAGATGACATTAGTCAGAGAGTATGAACTGTTGCTCCAGCCAATCAGGCCGGCTAGAGGTCCAATTACACGAGTTAACCTCTGCGCGAGCACAATCTAATTCAATAACCCCCTCTGTCTGCATTGCCCGATGCCCGTTCGAGGTACTTGTGAGGTACTGAGAGCTGCAATTGCCTATTTTATTGTACTTGGGATGGGTCGAGATCTTACAGTAATTGTCTAGCCAGACTTGTTTTATTAGCTCTTGATTTTTGAAGATATTTTTTCAACATATAATTATTGCTTGACAGATTGGGATGGGTGACCGCAAGTGGCATTAGGAGCTGAGGGTTTCCGTGCTTCGGAGGGTACGTTGAATTGTCGGTTCCGGCTTTTAAGTCGTTAAGCCGTGACGGAGGTTTTTAGACGGCCTAAAAACTCCGTCACAAGAGTTGAGTTTGGCTCATACGAACTTAATTACTTTTTTTAACATAATTCCTATTTGATGACCTCGGTGGTTTGATGAGTAAGAAGTATCTAGCTGGGACGCGACAAGAGTATTCTATTTCAGCGCTGTAGTGCAGAAATGTTTGAATATTCTGCAAATATTTCTTCCGGGTCTGGGAATTGTGTTATACCAACCTCGTAGGTCAGAACTATGTGACAGGCAGTTTTCAAATTATTGATCCTACGAAAATCGAGAGGGAAAACGTCCTTACATTTTTATAGAAGATGTTTCTTTGTTTATAATTGATTTTTCTTTTTGTTAGTTATTAGTTGTTTCAATTGGTTTGTTTGTTTTACAATTTTGTTTTGTGTCTGTGTATTGTTGTTGTTGTGTTGAATAAAGTTGTTATCTATCTTTGACATATTACTTGAATTTAGGAATGGTGTGAAAGCTTGTCTACTAGCATTCAGTTTTTCCAGTCCTGTTAATTTGTAACGGTCATGATGACGGCAGATAGCGAGACCATTTGTTGGTCAATATTCATAATTGGATGGTTTGGGCACTCACAGCGATTAGCACCCTCCGAGGCAAGGGCAGGGAAGCAGTGGGAGCTTTGGGTTAGAAGGGTGGATAGTTTTCAAACTTTAAAGCTTCGTATTATCTGGCAAAGTAGTATTACTATTATCAAGTGTTCACGGCATAGTGGCTAACATACTTATATGAAATTTTATAAAAAAAAAATCTTTCTTTTCTTTCTTACTTTCATTTATACAACGTCAGGAGGCAACTTTTACCTTCGCAAACGGGACGCTGTAGTGCCCGGGACGAATTAAGGTCGCTTGCCCAGCACCTATTCCAACCTAGCACTTATTCCATCCTGCTTAATCCGCCTTGTCCACAGGAAAGACAAAGTCAATACGTGCGGAGCTAACTAAGTCGCGGGTTTCCTCACGATGTTTTCCTCACCGTATAAAATGAATAAAGGGACACCTATCTCATAAAGATTCACTAACTGTCGAATGACCTATTCTATGTTTATATTCAGGCCAAACTTCACTACCCCATTCAGTCATTCGCATAATTAGAATTTTGATGTACCTTAACAATGACTCTACATTGAGTTTTCCTACAATATAGGTACTAGCGACCTTAATACAAAAATGTGGTAAGCCTACTGTGATTTTATAGATAATGGAATTGTTCAAGCTATAATACTTTATTTTTTTTTTGTTACAAAGACAAACTATAATAACATTAAAAACTTTAATAATAATAAGAAATAAAAATAAGCTCAGTTTTTTATCTAAGTTCGCCTACAGATAGAAAACAGAGCTCAGATCACCGAATTATAATTGAATGATCTTAAAAACGTCCTTCAGTATTTAATTATATTTATTCGTTACATAATGAATCCAATGGTTAGCGACCTCTGCTTGACCGGCCGCGGCAGTGGCCCGCATGCCAGCACATCTAATATAGCAATTATAATAACTTAGTCACGCCGTCCGTTTGTGCTGCCACTTACCGCACCCCACCGCGACATCCCTCACAAGTTGACTTGACACCACAACACCGCAACATGATCTCGTCTCGGACTCCTACACTCGCACAAGTAAAGTAAGTTCGTATGAGCTAGTGGCCAACTCTTGTGACGGAGTTTTTAGGCCGCCTAAAGGTCTCCATCATGGCTTAACGACTTAAAACCGACCGACAATTTAACGTGCCCTCCGAAGCACGGAAGCGCTCAGCACGTAATGCCATTTGCGGTCACCCGTCCCAATTGTGACCGCGCACAACGTTGCTTAACTTCAACGATCAATCAAGAACGTCTAAGCAAGCTACCACACTCACACAGAATACTATTAAGTACTAATATCATCGCTAGAATGACTTTTTTACATACATTTCGTGACAGAATAACAACTTTGTTATGGGAACTTGCCATACGTTGTCTGATAGTTGAATATCCCGTAAGACACCCTCCTTTATTACAGAGTGGAGTCTACCTACGAGATTTAAGTGGGTACCTTCTGAGGAGCGTCAGGGTACAATTCGTCACCCCACTTCTTCAATCACATAAAGTGTACCCTCATAAAATCAGACCCTCAAAATATTTCAACTTTAAAACCAGTTACAATAAAAATATTTTGTAAAAGTTATGACATTGTTGTCGCCACGTAAAATGATTTAACAATTTATCCATAAATATAAGCAATTTAATTAATTAGTTGTGATTTTTGTAAATAGTATAAGTTAATCCATTGATTGTTATAATTTAATTATTTTGTAATGATGTAGAAATGACTGTGATTAATGCATGTATAATTATAATTAGATTTTTTAGTGTTATGATGTATAATTGTTATTTTATATAATAGATATTATTAAAATAAATTGATAGGTTGATTTAAAGGTACTGGAATGACGAGCGATAGGTATAAAAACGAAATGTAGAGCATGTTTCGAGTTCAGTTGAAAATTATACACAGTGTGATCAACATCTCTGGAGTTTTATTACATCAGAAGTGTGAAGTTGGTACTTAATCACGCCCAATGCCGCGAAGCCGCAAGAAAGCACGAGGGAAGAAAAGCAAGAAGAGAGCTACTTCTAACAGTTCATCATCAAGCTCGAGCTCTACGTCTAGTAGCAGCTCTAATGGACGACGACATAGGAAAACGAGACGCACCAGGCGTGCGTCTCCCGCAGTAAGCCAAAACGTTATGCTATCTTCAGTGATACCAGAATTTGACCCTTTAGTGGACGATATTGAAATGTGGATTAATGTCGTAGAAGCTAATTCTCGAGCTTTCAGTTGGTCCGACCGTGTCATGCAATATCAAGCTTTACAGAAGTTACGTAAAACCGCAAAAACATGGTATGACTCATTGCAAAAAAATACGACACGATGGACCACGTGGAAGTGGAAGGATTGGCGGGAAACTCTGATAGACACATTCCAAGTTAAGCGCAATATGTATAGTTTACTCAAAGATCTGTTACAAGCCAAACCTACAGAAGGGCAGTCATTATATGAATTTTATTTTCAGCAAAAGAGTAAGATTGATAAAATGAGGTTAGGGTTTTCTGAACAAGATATTATTTCGGTAATAGTAGGATCTATTGGTGACAGAAATATAAGCACAGCGGCGGAAGCCGGTAGTTTTAAATACTGTGATGACTTGGCTTCATTCTTGCATGGAAAAATACACTCTGAACATGATCAAAAATACGTTCAAAAGCAGAACAATTTACAGGCTAAGAATGCAGCTCGGTCATCTTACGGTAATATAGATAAAAAGACAGAATTTGCTTCAAACGTTCATTCGGCCACATCAAGTAGTGTTCCTACGAATAACGCGAAAATTACTTGTTATCGCTGTGGAGAACTTGGTCATAAAAAGACTAACTGCAATCAAAAAGACAATGTAAAATGTAACTTTTGTAGTAGGTTTGGTCACTTGGAGCCAGCGTGTAGATCTAAGCCTAAAATTGCTACTAAAGTAGAAAAAGAAAATGAAGTTAAGTTGATTGTTGAACCTATCCACAAAAATAAATTCTACAAGGATGTTGAGTTAAATGGGTGTAAAAGACAGGCCTTTATTGATATGGGTAGCAGTTGCTCTTTAATTACAACTTCATTAGCTTGTGAGTTAAGTTTATTGCCATTTCAGCTAGACACACCAGTTATGCTGACTGGATTCAAAGTGGGTTCTTGTTCTCAAGTTACCCAGGCTGTGCAGGTTGATATAAAGGTGGATACAGCAGAACTAAATGTAACTTTATATATTTGCGACGAATTAGCCGGCTGTCCCATTTTGATTGGTAGGAACTTCACTGAAGACAAACGAATTATGTACGCTCGTGTAGGGGATATCTTATCGTTTTGTCCTTTAAGTAGTAATCAGGTGGCTATGGTAGAATCATCTATATTTAACTCTGATTCAGTCGAGCACATGTCTCTGTTAAACGATATATTTACGAAATATTCAAGGGTAGTGTCAAAAGATTTGCAAACTTTAGGGCAAACATCGTGTGTAGAGTTGGATATTGAATTAACATCGACTAAACCGGTTTGCCATCGACCGTATCGTATGTCTGAATCTGAAAAGTCTGCAACTAGAGACATTGTTGAAGATCTGTTAAAAAACGGTATAATACAGGAAAGTAATTCCGCATATGCCAGTCCTGTGATATTAGTTGACAAACCTTCCGGGGAGAAACGCATGTGCGTAGACTATAGGTCTCTAAATAAAATAACTGTAAAGGAAAAATATCCTATGCCAATCGTAGAAGAACTAATAGACAAATTAAGAGGCAGTAAATGTTTCACCTCATTAGACTTGAGAAGTGGGTACTATCAGATTAACGTAAATGAAAGTTCTATTGCTAAGACGGCCTTTATTACTCCAGACGGACATTTTGAGTTTCGAAGAATGCCATTCGGATTGTGCAATGGGCCTTCTGTGTTTCAACGATTGATGAACAAGGTCCTTGGAAAGCTTCGTTTTGATAGGGTCGTATGCTACATGGATGATCTCTTAATAGCTACTGATTCTATAGATGAGAATGTAAAACAGTTAGAAGAGGTTTTAAAGGTACTTCAAAGCAACAATCTAACGATAAACTTGTCTAAATGTCACTTCTTTCAGAGCTCTGTTAACTTTCTCGGGTATGATGTGTCTGCAGAGGGTGTTCGTCCGGGCAAAAAGAAGTTAAATGCGGTAGAAGACTACCCCGAACCCAAAAATGAACACCAGGTGAGACAATTTTTGGGGCTTATAAACTATTTTCGAAAATTCATTAAAAATTGTGCAATCATAGCGAAACCGTTAACAAAGCTCTTAAAGAAAGATTGTGTGTGGGAATGGGGTGCCGATCAAGTCTCAGCTGTCAGTAAATTAAAATACGAATTATTAAATAATGCTTTATTGACAATCTTTGACCCTAAATTACCTACCATATTGTATACTGATGCCAGTCGTGACGGATTGGGCTGCATTCTCACTCAGGTAACAGATAATGGGGAGAAACCAGTTCATTTTTACAGCCGACAGACAACTAATGAAGAGAAACGATATCATTCATTTGAACTAGAATTTTTAGCTATAGTAGTTGGGTTGCAGAAGTTTCGTCACTACTTATTAGGATCTGTTTTTAAAATTTATACAGATTGTAATGCAGTCAAATATACAATCAATAAGCAGGAGATCAATTCAAGGGTAGGTAGATGGATATTACTAACACAAGAATTCACCTTCGATACTATACACAGACCTGGAACTCAAATGCAGCATGTGGACGCGTTGAGCCGGAACCCTGTTTGTAATCCGACTCCTATGTGTAATGAAAGTGTGTCAGTTATTACTGAGGGTGATTGGTTACTGTCTGTCCAATTGCAAGATTCTAGTATTTGTGCAATTAGAAAATTATTAGAATCAGGTGAGGCCGAGCTTAACCGAAAGATCTTTAACGAGTATGAGCTAATGGGTAATAAGGTTTACCGTAGAACTGAGTATGGTAGACGATGGGTAGTACCTAAACAATGTATTTGGCAGGTAATTCGAGCTAACCATGATGACCTGGGTC
Organism: Scotopteryx bipunctaria; assembly: GCA_949320045.1. Taxonomy (NCBI): domain Eukaryota; kingdom Metazoa; phylum Arthropoda; class Insecta; order Lepidoptera; family Geometridae; genus Scotopteryx; species Scotopteryx bipunctaria. Next base: position 419,629 of record OX439450.1, on the reverse strand, counting down.
ACTTTGCCGTAGACAAGACAATCGAAAGAATAAAATCTTTTTATTGGTTCCCAAAAATGAAACGAGTAGTGTCAAAATATATTAGAAATTGTCTTAACTGTATTTATTCGAAAAATGTCCACGGCAAAAAGGAGGGTAAGCTATTTCCTATTCCTAAATATGCTAAACCATTCCATACTTTACATATTGACCATTTAGGCCCTTTTGTTAAGACCACACAGAAAAATACTTATCTTTTGGTGACTGTTGATTCTTTTACAAAATTTGTATTTATTTCCCCTGTGCGTAACACAACAAGCAAAATTGTCATTAATGAATTAGATAAGATATTTAAAGTTTTTGGTAATCCTAGGCGTCTTATATGTGATGCAGGTAGTTCATTCACATCTAAGCTATTCTCGAAATACTGCCAAGACAAAAACATCCGACAACATATTATAGCAACCGCCATGCCGCGCTCAAACGGTCAAGTAGAGCGCTACAATCGTACCATCCTCGATGCATTGAGAACTATGGGAGCTAGCACTGACTATAACAAATGGGACACTCATATCGCCAGTATTCAACAAGGTATAAATAGCACAGTAAATAAAACAACTTCTGCAACTCCCAGCGAAGTATTTTTTGGGTACAGGCTGCAAACCGATTCTGATAAATTGGTCGACGAAAATATAGAAGAAGCACTTGTTGACGTCACTTCTCTAAGAAATACTGTCAGTAGTCGCATCCAAGTTAGTGCAGACAAACAAAAAGAGATGTTTGATTCCAAGCGTAAAGAAGCTCGTAATTACGATGTCGGCGATTTGGTCGTTATAAAAATACCCAGCCAAACAAATGACGGACAAAGTACAAAGTTGTTACCGCTGTTTAAAGGTCCGTTTCAAGTGACGGATGTACTTGGCCACGATCGTTACAAGGTAAAAGATATGAGAGGCTCTGAACGATCCAGTATTCGCTATGAAGGAACCACTTGTGCTGAAAATATGAAACCATGGATCAAATTAGCGGACTTAGCCACGGAAGACTAAGGATGACCTAGATGTTGTCAGGTAGGTAGGTAGGTACATATTGTCGAGGATTATTATTATTAATGTTATTTGCTTATAGGTAAGTACTTGAAGAAAACTTGTTCATGATTAATTATTACTTACTTTGTTTTTATTGTGTCTAATGCATTGCTTCAAACCAAGTTACGTACCTGCATATTTTGGTATTTAGATAAAATTGTAGCGGATTTATTCATGTAAAATAAATTCGTTATAAGATTATGTTTTGTGATAGAATACAACTAGGGTTGGCCATAGGCATCGCCTAGAGAAAATCACTGAGCATAATTTTATCATAGTTTATAACTGGCCGCTGATGGAACAGTTATAGACTAAGCTAAGTACCGGATTATGTTCAGGTACTACTAGAAGAATCATCCATTTGCTGGCCGTTGATGGAATAGCAGGATGGATGAACTTCTTGTCCACGATTAAAAACAACCAACTGATTGTCCTATAATTGCAATGACTCATATTATGTTATTTTACTTTGTTCTCAGCAATTGCATCAGACTACAACGCTATCCAGGGACGGATGCGTGTGCAGGAGGGCCGGATGTTGTCGCCACGTAAAATGATTTAACAATTTATCCATAAATATAAGCAATTTAATTAATTAGTTGTGATTTTTGTAAATAGTATAAGTTAATCCATTGATTGTTATAATTTAATTATTTTGTAATGATGTAGAAATGACTGTGATTAATGCATGTATAATTATAATTAGATTTTTTAGTGTTATGATGTATAATTGTTATTTTATATAATAGATATTATTAAAATAAATTGATAGGTTGATTTAAAGGTACTGGAATGACGAGCGATAGGTATAAAAACGAAATGTAGAGCATGTTTCGAGTTCAGTTGAAAATTATACACAGTGTGATCAACATCTCTGGAGTTTTATTACAACATTATCGTAAAAATGTTTTATATTGTGCCTTTAACACTTGTTTTTAACGTTATCAAGTCAACTATCTATCTATCTAACCGTGACACTAGTTCTTTCGAACCAGTGTGATGAAAGGCTCTTTTCGTGCGAATATTTTCGAATTTTTTGGGTTCTACGACATGCCGGTTTCGGTGCACGACCGGATTTGAACTCACGATATTAGGTCCGGAAGGCACCCTACCACTAGACCACCAGTGCTCTTTAGTCAAGTCAATTTGTAACATATGATTAGTGCACCTTTCCAAAATTCTTTCAACGGTCGGACCATGGCAAAGTTGTTTTTCGATACAACGTTGCCATGGTATCATTGTCTGTTAGTAGAATATTGGTATCACTGGTCATGCGTGAGGGACTCGCTAGTGGTTGGATGGCGTTGTACTAGTGCTGCGGGTACTGAACCTCAAGTTAAAATTGGTCACAGTGGTCTCGTCTGGAACAGATCGGTTTAAGGTCGCAAGTTGTCTACTGACCCCTTTACTGGTGCAAGTGGGGAGAGACCAGCGGGGCATGCGGAGCTTTGTACGGTCACTAGTGGACATTTGACGACCTCGATGGCGGGCGAGTGCTCGGCTGAGACGCAAGAGTTTAAAGACAAGTGCGTCTCAAAGGCTTCTTTTGTGTCCTTGACACAACGAAGGTTCTAAGACATAGTTTCCTCACGGATGTTTTCCTTCACCGTTAGAGAGTACTAGAATAGCGCATATACATTATCGAACAAAAAAACCATTGGTGCACGGCGGGATTTGAATCAACCTTAAGATCTAAAGGCTACCACTAGACCACCAATGCTCTAACGATTGTATGCTTCTTCCATCCACCACCCGAGTCCTTCACACAGGCGCGGCCGCAGCCTGTAATGTTGGAGGGGGTCACTAGAATGATAGAATATGTTGAGTAAATCAGATTTTATTGCATAAAACACAATTTTATTGCTTACATTATAAAACAAATGGAAACCTTCTATTTTATTGGCATCGCGGCTAGGGGCAGAAAATAGCTTTTTTATATTTTGTAAATTTTTAGATTTTTTGAGAATTTTAAATTTTTAGATACATCTCTGCTGGACTGGGAGAAAAGAAAAAACATAGAATGCGTCCAGCTGCTTCTCACCCCGAGCATGTCGTAAGAGTCGACTAAGGGATAGCATCCTCCCCAACATGATGAATCTATATGGGCGATGGGCCGATCACCTGTCACCATGGTTCACCATATCCATCTTGGATCTCTTGGATCAGAAGTGGCTGCAAGTTTTCTTATGATTACTTGTGGCTCTGCCCACCCCTTTAGGGGTGGACGTGATAATATGTATGTAAATTTTTATAGATTTTTTAATTTGACGTGTACGATATTGAGGAGGGGGTGTCATGCCCCTGTGACCCCCTCCTTCGGACCGTGCCTGCTTTCACAATGTCATCAGTCCACCGATGGTCGTCTTACACTTCGTTTTCGCGTCGCTTTTACACCACTTTCATGCCCTTTGCACCACACTCCAACATCACCCTTTCGTCTCCCACCAGGGTCAGCAGTCACGGCTCCTCTTCTCCCAGCGGTCGGCAATTAATAACAATCACTTGAACACGAGATAAATCAATATTAATTATATTAGATTTTGAAACGTGTTTTTGATAAGTGTTTATTACAATTTTATTGTTGTAATCTAGTTATTTTATCAAACACATATTGAAACACATATTAAACGTTATATTACACGTATTGACCATTTCTTTCCTGTGGACAAGGCCGACTAAGCTGAGAAGTTTTGTCACCTTACATACTAAATCACAATGGCAACTTGTCAAAGCTATAAAACAGACAAGCCGGTCAAAAATATTACAAAAAAAATATACATTTAATTTAAATGTTAATATCTGCGGTTGGGCATCGTCAAATAAAAAAAAAATTGACTATCTAGTGCTGCTACAAATGGACATTGTCAACATCATCCCATAAAAATTATGCAATCTTACTGATAAAACGAGTTAAAGCATTATTTTAGCCCTAAGCTTTTTGGTCTTCTAGAGACAATTGAAAATCCAATAAATTCATAAAGTTCGATGTCACTTATGTGAGCAGATTATTCCATCGAGGTGGTTGATTTGCTGTTCTAAGCCTTACATACATACATACTATCACGCCCATATCCCTAATGGGATGGGTAGAGCTACAAGTTAACATAAGAAAACTTGCAGCCACTTCTGATTTAAAGTCCTAAGATGGATATGGTGAACCATGGTGACAGGTGATCAGCCCATCGCCTATATATAGATGGTCCATTATTTTGGAGAGGATACTATCTATTTTATTCTATTCTATTCTATTCTATTCTATTCTATCTTACTTAGTCGAATTTTACGACTTGCTCGGGGAGAGATGCAGCTGGACGCATTCTATGCATTTTCTTTACTCCCAGTCCAGCAGAGAAGTAAGCCTTATTCGATGCAAAATTGTAATAAGCTTTTTTACTATCCCAGGCAAAATTTTATACCTAAAATGTGGAAGGTATGGCCAGTGCATTGAGTACATACAGCAGAGACCAAACATGAGGACCATACGGGCCGATCGCCTCAATTGCCTCACAATACCTTCCCAATTGGCCACATTGTGAACCAAGCAGCCTATTGTGATCGTCTGATGCCCACTTACTTCCTTTGTACGAGATCTGGAATTGGCACTCGTTTGGATGTCGTTGACTCGGTTGTTTTCCCACCAGATTCTTCAGGGTACATACATACATATTATCACGCCCGTATCCCTAACGTATCATAAAAGAACTTGCAGCCACTACTGATCCAAGAGTTCTAAGATGGATATAGTGAACCATGGTGACAGGTGATCAGCCCATCGCCCATATAGATTCATCATGTTGGGGAGGACATGCTCGGGGTGAGAAGCAGCTGGACGCATTATGTTTTTTCTTTATTCCCAGTCCAGCAGAGAAGTATATTCAGGGTACCTATTGGTTCTTTTTGTAGAGACATGGAGGTCAGAAGGTTGTTCAAGTTAGAGGCATGATCTTTGAAAGTTTTGGTTGTGTGTTTAAAAATAAATACCAAAGGATTGTTGTCAAGAAATATGATGGCAGGCTAGGAAATAACTTGATAAAAATACGAAAAACGCGATGCTAAAAAAAGGCTCAAAAATCTAGGTACACAGACTAGGTGTTAAAACTATCGCCTGTCTAATAGAAACTGAAATAAAAATGACGAATTTTTCTTCTACCGTAACAGATTACAAAGCTCCGGTTTTGTAAGCAGCTGGAGAGAGATGATTATGGTTGATCTTTTTCTTAATATTGATATAGAACGATTTGTAAAGATGAAACTGAGAAATTATTACAAACCAAAACTTATGAAAAAGGATTAAAAGAATCTTCGCAGTCTGTTAAACCATCTAGATATTTTTAGTCCAATACTTAGATATCTGAGATCTTTCTCTTTATTATCTCGAATTCAAATAAATATAGCGTTATTGTCTATTACCAAGAGCCACTGAGCTTCCCAGTGCGGGCGTCCTCTGAACTTTGTCAGAGTGACAGATAATAGAATAATTTGTATTTATAGTCGCTGCTCTCCTGACCTCGGCCCCTCCCGCATTGGCTTTTGGAGACTAGTGGAATGAACTAAGCTTCTGATCGTACAAAGTTTGCTTCAAAAATTATGTCAGGCACCGTTACTGACTGACTGACTGACTGACTGACTGACGTCAACGCACAACCCTGAACCATAAGTCCTAGAAACATGAAACTTGGAGGGTATATTCCTCTTAGGGTGTAAAGGTGTACTAAGAAATCAATTCTCGAAATTCAATTCTTAGAGGATGCAGTGGGAAGATGAAGTTGGTATGAAAAATTATTCAACGCGGACAAAGTCCTTTCTATAAACACTTGCATAAATACTTCTTAGATCGTGGGTTTGAATCCGGTTGGGGAAATAATTACTTGAGTAATAGTAGTTAAGAGACATATGATTCGAAAAGCATTGGACCAAAATCAGGACGTTGTGGGATACAATTATTTTGCTTTCTTTCGACCCCATTGTGTCGCAACAATGTCTATTAAAATCATCTTGTTTCCAAAATGTGGGAATCGGCAGCAATAGAGGCGGTTCGATTCCCATCTTCCAACAATTCTGTTCAATTCTGTTAATATCTATTGTGGTTTATTATGCGGGGTGTTTGTCTGTCCGTTTACTTTATTTGTGGATATTTTGTTGACTAATGGACGCAGTGGCGATTTGTTGATCCTGATTTAGCGTTGATGGGCTTTAATTGATATTGTTTTGTCTGTTCGTTTCAGTTTAGTTTTGTGTTTGTCTAGGGGTGCGTTGGGTACAATTTGTTATTTCTTTAGATTTACCGTCGTGCCTTTTCTATAATTTAAATATAAAAATTTCCAATCGGAACCTGCAATACTATTACAACATTCTTCAGAACCAGTGTGGTTAATGATTAAAGAGGTTTTTTTTATAAAAAATCATGACCTTAGGATTGTAAGGTGGGGTTGCTACCAAAAGCACTAGTAATCATCTACTATAGATGGTAAAAGGCCTTAATCTTAGTCAGTTAGTTTGTTTCATACATAGAATGTTTCGCTCTGAAACATACTAAAACGTTTCTGATTAGGACACCCACTCTCAAATTGGCCGCGTCTGTTTATTCGTGTTTCCTTCCTGCGCGGGCAGCGGTGAAATTACCAGATTACCCGCTAATTGTCGTAATTGCCATAGAACTTGATCTGTCGGCCCACCAGCTAAGTAGGTAATTGCTGCTTTGTGGTAGCTAATCAATGGACATTTCTCATACCGAAATACAAGGGGGTCGGGACTATGCTACTAATATTATAAATGCGAAAGTTTGTGAGGATGTGGATGTGACGATGTATGTTTGTGCCACAATCACGCCGTAACGGCTGAACGGATTTGAATGGAACTTGGAATATACACAGTATGTATGCTGGAATAACATATAGGCTGCTTTTTGTCTGGATATCACGCGAGCGAAGCCGCGGGCGATAGCTTGTACTACTCCACAAATATTTATATTTATTTAAGTTGATGAGTCGCATATCTTCGCGTAGGCCTTCTACGACAGTGCTACAAGTGCTACGACAACGCTACGTAATGCTTTGTCATAATTTTCAAATTGTTGACTTGTAAGAAATAAAAAATATAAATTTACTGGTATTCTACATAATTTGGCGGTCAGTTCAGTTGGAATACCGCGGTAAATCCTCCCAGACTCATACATCTAACATTGGTGATTATACAAATGTTTACACCTCACTTCTGCTACTCCTCACAATTTTGACAGATCACACCAACACACCCACTTTAAAACGAGTTCACAACTATTCCCCCGCACTTCATAATCAACTCTATATCAATACACTTAGAGCTGGAAATAGAACTCGATGACTGATGTTATTTGACGTTTCAAAACAAAAAAACATCGCGAGCATTCGGTACTCAAAAGTCACAAGTCGTTTTTGTTCCGTACGAGATTTAAACTTTGTCGTGATTTGAATAGAGGTGGTTTTCGCGTGTTCGCTTTGTTTTTGTGAGTGAGAAGTATTTTAAAATCAAAGCAATATAAGTAAAGGGCGCGTGATGTAAAGATCAAAGTGTTTGATCAGCCCGCCGATGTGTACTCGTCCGAGAACTATGGCTCTTGATCGTTTCGGTTTCTTTAATTTTTTGTTCCTTGAGAAGGATTAATAAATCCTTATAAGCATGTCATTTTTGGGACACTAATTAATATATTTTGTTATGTGCAGTCAACTTCAAAATATCGAATTAGTTAGAAATCCTTCAATAGGTTTTTAATTGAGTAAATTTTGAAACAAAAATCAAGGTCTAAGTATGGGCAAGCTTATTAGTTTACCAGTAGTCTGCCATCTTTTCTTCATCTGCCGATGATCTGATGAAATTGGGAATATCTGAAATATTCTAAAATTTTGACATTCTTAAAATTATGATTAGAACATTACAAGGACCTTAGATATTTGCGTGCCAAAGATTTTGGTAGGACATACGAGTAGATTCGACTGATGTATTTTTAAGACCATTATTGTTGTATTACATGTGTTTGTGCAAATAAATGTCATTTATCCTTTATAAAATAGTTCAGCCTAAGTCGAACAGTGGACATAGTATTGTTCACGATGTTTATTCTTTCATAGTTGTTATATTAGGGATTAATTAAAAATGGCAAATTGAGCAGGCTTCCAGCGTCTGATGAGCTAACCTGATAAGTCGACTGTTTCTTTTGTATTTTGTAAATTATATTTGTATTAGTTGTAAGTTTCTTTCTGTTAGACGGCCTCGGTGGCGTGGTGAGCGATTTCTCGGCAGAGATGCAAGAGGCGCGGGTACGATACCCGCTGCGGAAGAAATGTTTGCATGTTCTGCAAATATTTTCCGGGTCTGGGTGTTGTGGCACCATGGTACTCGTAGTTTCTGATACCCACGACACAGGGAATCCTAGTGTGGGGTCAGGACTGTGTAAGTGACTGTTGGGTGTTATTTATTTGTTAATAAGAATGGCAAATTACTTTCTGAATTCTACAACGACAAACCTTTCGCCTGTCGTCAGTTGGTCAACACGGTCGAGGTTGGGTGTTCAAATTACTCCCATTGATGGTGAATGGTCTACCACGATCAAGAGCAGTGCTCCCGTGAGACTTCCTCTTTGATGTGGCCGATGTTTACGCGGCGCGCGCGTCTGTTCCACTAACAAACGGCCAGCCAATGCGCCAATGTTATGATTACAAATAATTGCACACATCTGCGGGAAAACACGATGTTATGGTAAAAATGGTAAGCACCAACCTACTCGCGTGTGATACAGTTCGAATGGACATGTGTAACAGAAGCAAATTAGTATTTTTCGATTGTTTTTCTGAAACTTAAATAAACTGTCTTGTGGGTTCTTCTACGGGGTGGGTCAACGAAGTCTTAAAAAAAACAGTTTTTAGCTAGCAATAGAGTTTATAGACTAGTAGTAAAATTATTAGATAGAAGATAAACAATTATGTTGCCGCGACAAAGACCAAAAGCGAACTGCCTTGTAAATAATATTGTAACAGTTCACCGTGTTAACTACTAGAGCACTGGTGGTCTAGTAGTAGCCGTCCCGTCTTCTGATCCTAAGGTTATAGGTTCAAATCCGGTTGTTAAATAGTGAACTTTTTTATATGAAAAAATTATATGCGCTATACCAATACTCTCAAACGTTGAAGAAGAACATCTCGTGAGGAAACCGGCATGTCTTAGAATCGAAAAAGTTCGAAAACCTGTGTCAAGCGCACGAAAGGAGCTTTTGAAGTGCATTTTAAATTCTTTCATCACACTGGTTTAAAATAACTAGAGACACGACTAGCAGTAATATTGGTTAGTGACTTGTTATAAGTATGTATTTATTTTATTGTGCAATCTCCCATAAATACACGAACTGGCACACACATACACACACACACACACACACACACACACACACACTTAGAGCAGATAATTATATTTTTGTTTTATTTTTATTGCTTTTGTATTCCTTTTATTGCATGCTTTATAATTATGATATCAAATCTTGTTTAAACCTTAAACAGGAACATTTGTTAAGGAGGTGGGCGTTGGTAGCTACTACACAGTCTTTCTTACACTACTGTAGCTATCATCGTTTACAATTAGTTAAAACCTTTGTAAACTTTGTTCTCAATAAAAAATATTTAAAATTGTTTTGAAATTTACAAAAAAAAGTATGTAAGTATTGTATCAGCCACCTGGTTCCCATAATACAAACTTTGCTTAGTTTGGGGCTAGATGGCGCTGTGTGAAATGTCCACAAATATTTATTTATTTACTAGCTGATGCCCGCGGCTTCGCTCGCGTGGTACTCGGATAAAAAATAGCCTATATGTTAATCCAGTACATGTACTATATATATTCCAAGTTTCATTCAAATCCGTTCAGCCGTTCAGGCGTGATTGAGGCACAAACATACAAACATCCAAACTCACAAACTTTCGCATTTATAATGTACTAGCTGCCGCCCGCGGCTTCGATCGCTTGGTACCCGGATAAAATATAGCTTATATGTTAATCCAGTGCATGTACTATGTATATTAAGAATATAGAGTAAACTATGAATAAATGATTATGATTATGATTATGATATGATTCCAAGTTTCATTCAAATCCGTTCAGCCGTTTAGGCGTGATTGAGGCACAAACATCCAAACTCACAAACTTTCGCATTTATAATATAAGTAAGATTTAATGCTGAGTCGAGGCTTTGCTGCTGTGATGCACAATCACAATTATATATTTTTTATTTGTGTATTTCTTTGTTTTTTTTTATTGTGTGTCAAGAAGCGAATAAATGTCTGTCTATGTCGATGATGATGATTTACTTACCAAGTGAACCTCAAAGGCGACTTGTTTTGCCCTGAGGTTGGCACCTAACTTGTGAAGTTGTGATCAAACGCGGACTGGCAGTGGGTCCGGTGTTTACAACTCGTTCGGTTTGGCCAATGAGCGTTATTGTATGTAAACAAGATGATTCGGCTTCCATCCTCATCATCGGTCCAAGGGATGAGATGATGGAGCAGCTAATGACATATTTATTAGAAAAAAACAAAAAACGTTGCGTGGAATATAAATAAATAACACCCTACAGTCACATACATAGTCCTGACCCCACACTAGGATTCCCTGTGTCGTGGGTATCAGAAACTACGAGTACCATGGCACCACAACACCCAGACCCGGAAGAAATATTTACAGATCATGCAAACATTTCTTCCGCTGCGGGAATCGAACCCGCGCCTCTTGCGTCTCAGCCGAGTACTCGCCCGCCAGTCGTCGAGGTCGTCAAACATACATACACATAAATAATTTGCCTTTTTCGCAGTTTGAATCTACAAGTACGGTAAACATTCTCTCATATCCTCCCGACTAGCTTGATGACTAGGAATGATAAATAAATAAATAACACCCTACAGTCACATACATAGTCCTGACCCCACACTAGGATTCCCTGTGTCGTGGGTATCAGAAACTACGAGTACCATGGTACCACAACACTCAGATCCGGAAGAAATATTTACAGATCATGCATACATTTCTTCCGCAACGGGAATCGAAACCGCGCCTCTTGCGTCTTTGCCGAGCAATCGCCCGCCACGCCACCGAGGCCGTCAGGAGATCGCTAGATCCCCGAACATGAGGCGCGTCGGCTCTCCGTACTTCACTTTGAAGTGCTTTTTGGTTATTTACGTACTGTTTGTTTATTTTCTATCTGCGGTGGCCCAGAACATCGGCTACCTATGAACTCGCGCCGACGCCACAATAACACCATAATATTATAAACCTGATAGTTTGTCTGTAAAGCTATTCAAAAAAACATTTAGAACACACAAAACTAAACTTAGATTTTGTTCGTGATCCGGAATATCATTGCTTTTTATATAAATGCTTTTAAAAGTGAGTTCGTACGAGTGACCAACTCTTTTGATGCAGTTTTTAGGCCATCTAAATGCTTTTTAATCAGGTGTTTAGGAGCGAAACTGCGAGCGGAAGCTAGTTTTACAAGATATTTAGACAATTATTTTAAAATAAAATAAAGAATTGTCACCAGTTGTCAAAAAATGACATTATAAGGGCAGGAAGATGATGATGTCACCGACAGTTATCTAACATAATCATCATCGCGTTAAAGCTAAACAAAAATTGCCGAGGCGCACGATATTTGTTGTACTACTGTATGTATTATATTATAAGTAGGATATAATCCACTGGAGCACTGGTGGTCGGTCTAGTTGGTAGTGATCCCGCCTTCCGATCCTAAGGTCGTGGGTTCTAACCCGGTCGTGTACCAATGGATTTTTCTGTGCGAAAAATTTATTTGCGTTATACCAGTTATACTCTCAAACGGTGAAGGAAAACATCCTAAGGAAACCCGCGGCTTAGTCAGCTCCGCACGTATTGATCATGTCTTTCCTGTGCACAAGAACGTCTAAGCTGAGAGAATGGAATAGGTGCTGGGCAAGCCTACACCATCTTATTCGTCCCGGGCACTACAGCGTCCCGTCTGTGAAGGTAAAAGTTGCCTCCTGACGCTGTATAAATCATCTACTATAAAGGCCTTAGTTTAGGATATAATCCACATTTAATTTATTCGAGTTATAAATGTATATATGCAACAATTGATTGCCCTAGGTAATGAAATTATTAGGATTATGGTAATTAAGGGTTGTATGGCTTCCATAGAAACGTAGGTGGATGTATCCAATATTGAATTAATTTTATAAGCCGCTGAAATAAACCGATTTTTCGCATTTGTCGGGCGTCTGCCTCCTACTTTATAACTGGCTTTAAGAAGGAAGTGCTTTGTAGCTTTAAAGTTTTATTCAGTTAATTTTTAGTACCTACTTATTGGTTTTAAGTTTCAAAGAAAGCTTTGGCAGGAATAAGGAATATAATAATCTGCCGTCCGATTTCTAAAAGGCCGCTAAGTGACAAACGCAAAATTTTGACTACGAGCAAAAACGTGGGAAGTGTTGTTTTCTAGATTTTTTGAAGACTTACAGTTTTTATTGAAATATCAAAAGGTTTTGTATTTTAAAAGCTTGAAGTGTATATATTGCATTAGAATACAAGTTTATCTTGTGATTTTTTATTTGACATTTTGTGTTTTACTAACGTAAAATGAGTTAACCGTATTTTAGAGCTGAAAAAGTCCAAAACGGGTGTAGATAGCGGTGTAAGTGCGGCTCCAAATCTCAGTACTTATAAATGATAGAGAACTATGACGCATACTGGTCGATAGAGAAAAAAAAAGCGCTTTCGCCCAGTACATAAAAGTAAAATTTTAACTCACGTCACTTAACGGCCTTTTAGTAATCGGACGGCAGTAATGGAAGAGGAACATTAATTAGAAAAATACGAAAATACGCTTAATAAGATAGCCGAAGATAGGGCGCGATGGTGCTCATTAGGGGAGGCCTATGTCCAGCAGTGGACTGCTATAGGCTGATGATGATGATGAAGTACAGTTACGAATGACATGTTTAATAGACTCCACCTATGTTGAGAGCTCTGGTGGTCTAGGGGTAGTGACCCGGTCTTAAGGTCGTGGGTTCAAATTCGGTCATGCATCAATTAATTTTTCGGTTCGAAAAATTTAAGTGCGCGATGTTTCGGTTCACCAAACCGGCTCATGAACCAAAACATCGTGAGGAAACTGGCACGTCGTAAAACCTAAAAAGTTCAAAAATATGTTCAAGTGTGAAGCGTACTTTAAATCCTTTCACCACACTGGTTCGAAAAAAAATAGTAGAAGTAGGTAAGTAGGGAGAGTCTAACACATACTAAGTAAAGTAAGTATCTTACCCCCGAATACTCAAACGCGACTCAGAGTTAAGCACATCTCTAGTCTCGGTTTTTTGACAGTTTTTTATGAAAATCTGTCAAAAACTCGTCACTTGACGAGTTCAACTCTGAGATGCGTTTGAGTTTTCGGGGGTAAGTATCTTAAACTTTTACTTAGCAGTTGTGTAAGCTGAGCTATCGCGGAAGTCATTAACAGAATGTATACATTCTTGTTTAATTTTCCTCAATTTATCTTTGAAACTCACGTTTATTATCACAGCCCGTGGAACAGAACTCGATAAAACACTTCTAAATCATATTTCAAAGGTTTATAATGCGCAAAGATGCGTGAAATAATATTTTTTTACTGTTTATTTGTGATGCTGGGTATCGTAAATGTGTCAATACAGCGTGCATGATAGATGTTTCCACGTTGATGTAGATCAAAGGGTCGGATGTTGGATTCGCGTTAGATGCTGGACTATGCAGATGTATTCTATGACGGCCTCGGTGGCGTAGCAGGCGATTGCTCGGCAGAGACGCAGGAGGCGCGGTTTCGATTCCCGTTGCGGAAGAATGTTTGCATGATCTGTAAATATTTATTCCGGGTCTGGGTGTGTGGTACCATGGTACGCGTAGTTTCTGATACCCACGACACAGGGAATCCTAGTGTGGGCTCAGGACTGTATGTGACTGTTGGGTGTTATTTATTTATTTATTTATTCAACGCTACTACTCGCGTCATAACTTAACAAAACCAGTGTGGTCAAAGGATAAACTAAGGCCTTTAACCATCATAGTAGATGATTTATACAGCGTCAGGAGGCAAATTTTTACCTTCACAAACGGGACGCTGTAGTGCCCGGGACGAATTAAGATGGAGTAGGCTTGCCCAGCACCTATTCCATCCTCTCACCTTAGTCGGCCTTGTCTACAGGAAAGACATGGTCAATACGTGCGAAGCTGACTAAGCCGCGGGTTTCCTCACGATGTTTTCCTTGAGAGTACTGGTACTGTCCTAAACAAACTGAAGCCTCGCCGGACGGAAGGGTTAGTCTGCAGATGCTGGCGAGTGCGGCAGGAAGCGGCTCGCACTGTTTACGCGGCTCGTTTGGGCTAACACTGTAATGATTCAGTTCGTCTTTCAACGTTCTACAGCGAGCGCGGAACTGCGTCAGTACAGCAAAGCTTTTTACTAACCATGACCGTTATTACGCGGTACAATAGCACTAATTACAAAGAAAAAGTATTTAAGTACCTATAAACCATCTGGTGCCCGTAGTACAAGTTTTGTTTAGTTTAGGGCTAGATGGCGCTGTGTGAAATGTCCACAAATATTAATTTATAATTCTTTTATTTATTTCTTTGATGTAAGACTTGTCTCACATCAATTGGGCATAGATTTGTCTTTCTTGAAAGACAAATCTATGCCCAGCGGTGGGAAAAGACTGTGGTGATAATGAAGACAAAATTAATTTGATCGCTATATTACGTCCGTCAAAATTTCGTAAGCCCTACAAAACCCTAGAGTATAATATGAACGAAAAGCGCCCTTGTGAAGGAAGCTTTAAAAAAAACATTTAAAAAACGATTTAATTATTGAAACTAAAAAAGGCTCGCATAACTCAATCACAATATTAATATTTATTTGTTCCCGCGTTCCCACGTGACAGACGTCAGAGTTTCCGCGTCAGTGCCCGCTACTGACGCGACGTCACTCACGTCACTTGACAAGGGTAACTCTTCATTCCACCTCACTACCATTTTGATAAAAAATAAATCATAAAGGTACCTATGATGTATATGTAACGTATGATGTATATTTAGGTACCTATGTAGGACGTACACGTTAAAATATAGGTAGGTAAATAATAATAAATATTTCGTGACATTTCACACAGCGCCATCTAGCTCCAAACTAAGCTAACTAGCGCTTAACATACAAAACATAGCTAAGTACATAAGTTTCGAATTGAATACTTTATCACCACTCTTTCAATGAGTTTCTCAATTCTCTCAGTGAACTGCTGAGTTTCATATGACTATTTAATTTTCGTCAAAAGAGGGCATCCCACTAAATATCAAAATCGTAAATATTGGTTAAACCTATTCAGCCAAACTGAAGATACAATTTATGTAAACAATTACTTTAGTTTTAAGTAAATGAACCTAACAAAATTAGTTTACACCTTTATTTAACTATTCGTACTACTTAATAGTTCCAAAAACATGTAATATAAAAGTATCTAAGTTTTAAGTTAAGTATGTACTGATTTTGTTTACATAAATTGTATCTGCAGTTTGGCTGAAGTATAAAATACTACAGTAGTACACAAATATTGTGTGCTTCGGCAATTTTCATCTAGCTACTGAAATACTAACTAACGCGATGATGATATGTAATATAGAGACGTTACAATAATTATGTAGATACTTATTATTTTGAAAGGTTTGGTTCAGTTATTATTTAATTATATATTCGGACAAATTCGGTAATCATACAAAGCACAAAGTTTGCCGAGGCGCACATTTGGTACTACTGTAGCTAGTACGAGTAGTACAATAGCGTGTCCTACATACCATCGGAAGTACAATAGTTCATTACTAGTCAAGTATTTGTAGATGGCGCGATAGTTGGACGGAAGTGTTTCATACATTTCATACATAAATATTTCCTTGGCACGTTGATGGATGACTCACCTTGTAATCGCGCTGTTTATCAATATTTTACGTTACTTTGCTTGTTCCTAATGTTTTATAACCAAAAAAATATACAGATAACAAAAAAGTTTATAAGATCTAGTCAGCGTTCGGTAAAGTTTGAAAACATGTGTCGAGTGAACTAAAGGAGCCTTTGAGGCGCACTTAAATACATTCACCACACGGGTGTCGACCTCCACGGCATTTTCCTAATTAAAATAATGGTATTGAGCACATACAAATGTAAAATATTGTCTTTACATTAACAAAAAGATAACGAATATCACAAAACAGCAGTAAAGCTTGCGACCGTGACAGGACTCGAACCTGCAATCTTCGGATCCGAAGTCCGACGCCTTATCCATTATAAAATGTTCCTATTTTGAAATAACTATGTTTGTAAAGGTTTGTTCCCGATGTCCCCACAGCGAGAATTTTATAAAAATACTAGCTTCTGCCCGCGGCTTCACTCGCGTGGTACCAGAATAAAAAGTAGCCTATATGTTAGGCACACGTACTATGTATCTTCCAAGTTTTATTTAAATTCGTTCAGCCGTTACGGTTATGAGCTTCGGTTTGCAGCATGTCTTATTTGCACATTGACACAAAAAATATAAAAATAGGAACCACGATACTCGAAAAACTAAAATATTTGATTGAAATAATGATCTAACCCCTGAATACTCAAACGCGACTCAGAGTTGAGCACGTCTCAACTCACGGTTTTTTGTCAGCTTCTGATGAAAATCTGTCAAAAAATCGTATTCGGGGGTAAGTCGTTTTATTAGTAGGAAGACTATTTTTGTATTGTTTGATTTTATTTCTTCGACCAATGCGAATCGATCATAGCCATGTCGATGCTTATCTTGACGAATAACTGATGTTCTGTGATCGACAAACCGTGTAGCATTATCAAAAACTGTTCCAAACACCTGTCTACAAACATTTTTGATAAGAAACTGCATAGTGGACTCAACAAGGGTATCTATATACTTTATTATTTTTTATTATTTATTGCACAATACTAAAAAAAATGCCCTAATGGTGGTCTTAACGCATAGGCATTTAATAGACAACCAATGACGCGTGGTATGTTGAGGTTTGTTTACGATATAAAAACTCTTTAATCTATAAATATAAAAATACCGGTCAAGAGCGAATCGAATTCGCACACGAAGGGTTCTGTACCATCGTACATGTACCTACATAAATGTTTCTTGTATGGGGTTCCATTTTTTTATCTGTTGTTATAGTGGCAACAGAAATACACTTTGATAAAATTTCAACTCTACTTATACGGTTACGTATTACGGTAGGTTTACGGTTCATGAGATACAGCCCGCTGACAGACAGACAGAGGAGTAATAGGGTCCCGTTGGCACCCTTCGGGTACGGAACCCTAAAAATATATACCTAGGTACTCATAATGAATACGTAAAGGACTTAAAAGTTAAAAGCAATAGAATAACAAGAATCTTGTAAGAAAAGTTTGGTCGTAATGAGAAATTCCACAGTTAATTATAAAAATATGCAAATGACTCTCAACAACAGACTTCTGTATCACAAATAAGCCAAATTACAATATTCCAACACAACGCCGTGGAACGCAACGCCCGTCGTCGGCCGACGCATTAGTTAACCAAAAACAATGCTGTCTACTTAACCGTATTCGCCATTGACATTCAAATCAGTAGCCAGGTCGTTTATTTTGAATTTGGGACGAGTTATAGACAATGGCGGAACAATATAGCAGTTGGAGCAACAGTTAATAACTAGCAGTGGCTTCGAGGTCGCGCGCGTACGCCTGTCTAAATTATCTTACTTATATTATAAACGCGAAAGTTTGTGAGTTTGGATGTTTGGATGTTTGTGCCTCAATCACGCCTAAACGGCTGAACGGATTTGAATGAAACTTGGAATATACATAGTACATGTACTGGATTAACATATAGGCTATTTTTTATCCGGGTACCAAGCGAGCGAAGTCGCGGGCGGCAGCTAGTACACCATATTTGTTTTGTGGACAATGATGGCAGACGCATTTTTCTCAATTGACAAGTCGCTACCAAATAGTAAAGAGTGAACTTCAATCTCTTCAATCTCGACGACCTCGGTGGCGTGAAATATTTGCAGAACATACAAACATTTCTCCCATAGCGGCAATCGAACCCGCGCCTCTTTCGTCTCAGCCGAGCACTCGCCCGCCACGCCACCGAGGTCGTCAAATATAAATGATTATTGATTATGTAAAAATTGGTTGTATGTAATGAATTGATGTAGTAAGATAGATACAATTAAAGAAGAATTATTATTAGATTGATTCATTACAGAACTTCAGGCCTCAATACACAAATTCTAAAAAGAGACAAGAATTGTGTGTGCGAAAAGAGTAAAGAGTTAAAATAAAGAGTAATGTGTTGGGTGCGTGTCGTGTGCCTACAGTCCGAGCGCACGCAGCGAACCGCGTGATGTATCGCCGCTGATTGCAAATATAATTGATGTTTTGGGAAAAAGAGATATGTTTACTTATAACGGACGGTATAAGGGAAGTTTATGTTCCAAAATCAACGAATAATCTTTTGAAACTTTCTAATTTTTTGTCCAAAATACCTACTTTCGTTGAAAATGTTGAAAAGTTTTAATATACCACATTAAGCAGTGCTAAATATTAATGAGTCAAATATAAGTTTTACAGTTTATAAACTAAGGATCATATTTATTCATCGTGGGGTGGCTTGCTAGACGTTCTTGATTGAAGTTAAGCAACGTTGTGCGCGGTCACATTTTGGATGGTTGACCGCAAGTGGCATTACGAGCTGAGCTCTTCCGTGCTTCGGAGGGCACTTAAATTGACGGTCCCGGCTTTTAAGTCGGCGTTTAGGCGACTTAAGAACTCCGTCACTAGAGTTAGCCACTAGCTCATACGAACTTACTTATTACATACTAGCTGCCGCCTGCGGCTTCGCTCGCGTTGTACCCGGATAAAAAGTAGTATGTATATTCCAAGTTTCACTCAAATCCGTTCAGCCGTTACAGCGTAATTGAGGCACATCCACACATCATCACAAACTTTCGCATTTATAATATTAGTGGGTTTTTTTTTTCTTGGAGACTGCAACAAAGATCCTCTCATCTTTGCCGGCCTCTATTACTACCAAATAACAATATATCACTATAACTCACGGCGCATCCAGCTAAGCGTTGCGAATGCCTTTGATTTAGAGCTCGCCATCATTTTGGTTCGTGACAGATGTCTTCGGCCCACTGTGCGGTGTTATAAACTTTTTAACAAGACATACATACATTATTGTTGTAGTTATTGCATTATTTTAAAAGATTATTACGATTGAGAGCACTGGTGGTCTAGTTGGCAGTGACCATGCCTTCCGATCCTAAGGTCGTGGGTTCAAGTCCGTACGTGCGAAAAAATTATGTGCTCTATACCAGTACTCTCAAACGATGAAGGAAATAAATTGTGAGGTAACCCGCGGCTTAGTCAGCTCCGCACGTATTGACTATGTCTTTCCTGTGGATAAGGCCGACTAAGCTGAGAGAATGGAATAGGTGCTGGGCAAGCCTACTCCATCTTAATTCGTCCCGTTTGTGAAGGCAAAAGTTACCTCCTGACGCTGTATAAATCATTTACTATGGATGGTAAAAAGGCCTTAGTAGTTAAAAGATTACTGATTCGTGCCCGATTCCGATATACATCTAACAAAAAAACAACGTTGCTCTGGTAATTTTCACATGTCATTTTATCAGAACTAAATAGATGTCACAGTCTTCTCTTCCTATTTTTAAAGAATTAGGATTATATTGTTTTGAAAGGATGTAGCAAATATTTCAGTCATTGAATTCCCATGTGTTGGATTCGTCACGCGTTTCTCATTCTTTCTGCTACTGCCTATTGCCTACTTGGGTGTCTTCTGTAATTAATTTCACGGTATTAATGTGCGTTTGTGCCCTTCTGTCAATTTCTAGGCTAATGTGTCTTTTCATTCCTTTTTGTTTACTTTATGACTTCTGTTTTTACATGCTCCCTTATAACAGGCGTAAAGCAGGACTCATTGGGACCGTAACAAGACAAAGGCATTTGAATCAATGATGTGAGTATTGTTTGAAGTTACAATAGCTACTGTGCGGGAGGTTGATATTGTAACTTACAGTTTCAAGTCTTGTTACAGCTAGCCGTGCCACAGCATGACACTAAAAACAAATACTTTTTGATCATAATCCCTATAGAACCTACACTTCTCATTATTTTACTGCAGTAACCTGTATTTACTTAATTGTAATCTAAACGGTATGTTAGTATCTATTTTCCTACAGCGACATAAAACAATCTGCAAAACCCAGAGGCTGCGCAGCATGCTCCACAGACGTCAAGCAAGATAAAACTTTCATAATCACAATCACACATACAAAACAAACAATTACAAACGAAAACATTTCCAAAAACCCACTTTCCAGTTCCAATTATACCCGTTTGATTTATGCTGCCCCCAACGGGCGCACTAATAACCCTCCTGCGCTTCCATTATGCAATGACAGTACTTTGACACTGACATTTAGTTTTTTTTATTTAACCGTTGCAAGCGCATAACTACTGTTTGGTTTCCGTTCTGCCCTTTGTCTATGCTTCTGTCGTTCGTGGAAGACTGTTGGAGAGACCATGTGGGTCTATTGTATTTCGAAGTGCAGAATTTAATAGTTTTGCAGCAGTTGCGATGATTGTGTAAAATGGTAGACGGCTTCGACAAAGCTCTTAGCTGTTCAAGCAGTCCATAAAGCTGAACTCATTTGAAAGAAGTTTCTATATATTCTGTAACAATTTCTATAGATCCGTATTTTGGTATTCGCAGCCAAACGAAACAAAGAAATGCAAATAGGTACTAGCTGTTGTTTTTGAAATAACCTGCCGGTCAATCTGGGTTATTTAGGTTGATACTTTTATGTAGAGCAGAAAATATAAACACGCAAAAGCAGCCAAAATACTACGTCTCATCTCGTGTTACAGACGTTTTAGGAGCGAGCCAGGCATTGTATTGTCCAACATTATTGCTGTCCGCAACATCAACGTCACGAAACTGCTTGCAATGTGGTTAGGATTTACAGCGCAGTCGATTTATTACTTAATTTATTTGCAATCCTGAAACTTCAATAAAAGTAACAAACGAGGAATTTTAAAGGGTTATTTAATCGATTATTCGACGTTGTCGGGTTATTTAATAGCAATAATTAGCTAATGTAACTGCATAGTTCTGACTAGAGGGTGTCATAAATATCTCTAGATAATCAAGCATTGTCTGTGGCCTGTCCATTTGCGTCTGATTAATGACTGCAGCAACGGAAGCCAAAACTCGAAAAAGTCAAAGTGCCGATTAGATAATTACTAGCAACACTTTGTCGGCATTTAAAAAGTTTCTAGGAAGCCTTTTCAACAATACTAAACATTAGGCATGCGTATGCGCCGACTTTGCGAAAAAATCCACAAATAACGTTTCGATCCCTAACAAAAATAATAAAAACATCACAGTCAAAATATATGTTTGCGTTAATAGAAAAAGCTAAAAGAAACTTTTCTGTCTACTTTTGAGGCCGCCGACCCACCGTGTGGTGGACTTGCCGGACTTGCAACCCTAATCCGTTCACGTAAGGTCCTCATTATTTTAGTTTTTTTGGTGTCGGATCGTAACGAGGGCGTGGCCAGTCCCAGATGGAAACATTTGCCAATATTATCGTGAAAGGACTGAACAGATGAAATAATTTATTTCCCGATGTCGCTTTGTGTCCAAAACTAGCTTCTTTTGTTATTTTTTTTGTGCGTCCCTTTGCGCCCTGCGGCACCGACATCTCTATTTATCCCTTTAGGGTAAAGGATACCGACTTTTGACTTTATAACTTTAAAATCAACCTTATTTCCTGAATCTAGATGTTAAAGGTTTCTGGTGACATGTGCTGTTTCGGTTTGGGTGATACTTTGACGTGTTTAGTAGATGCGTGTTGCTCACAATAGAATTAGAGTGTCGGTAAGCGATCATTGTGCAAGCCGCCGGAAGGCTTTGAAGGTGACATTCGATTTGATTTACGTTATATGGCGCTGAGTGAATAGATCGGTTTAAAGGAAATGCATTTTAGTGGCTGTGAAGAAAAGGAGTCAAATGCCGCGCTCTTTTTACTGCATTGTATTGAAAATTTTGATACCCAAGG
Organism: Scotopteryx bipunctaria; assembly: GCA_949320045.1. Lineage (NCBI taxonomy): Eukaryota > Metazoa > Arthropoda > Insecta > Lepidoptera > Geometridae > Scotopteryx > Scotopteryx bipunctaria. Next base: position 397,361 of record OX439450.1, on the reverse strand, counting down.
GTTGGGTCACTTGAAATAATAATGTGTTCTCGTAGGTTCCACTATATTTTCACTACAAAACCAGAAGGAAATTAATAGAATCTGGTGCTTTGTTTGTGTCGGCTAACTCCAGGAGCCAAACTGCAAAGTAATGTAGTAAACATTAAGCGGAGTTCCCCAGGGATCATTTACAGCTCCGGTTTTGTTCTTCAGTGCCAGCCGCCCTGGGAGCTCCCTGGACGACGTTCGTGAAAGAATAGGAAAGCTCACTATTTGTCATCGTACTTCTACTGAACTACGTAGGTTTGTAGTTTCTCCAAGTAATCTAGAAACCTTTTGAAGCTTGCCGGGGTTGTAATAGTATTTAACAGTTGACGCTTATGTTTAAAAATGTATGCATTTATCCAAACAACAAAACTAAACAAAAAAAAAATGGCAGCGGGATGGTTGATCATGACAGGCTGGTTATAAATGAATATGAATTAATATAAAAGTAATACCTCCCTATATTTTAATTATTTTTAATTTCCTAGAACTCTGGTCATTTCGACACGTAATTATAACACTCAAATTTGAATGTTTCACCTACAACTTTCGTCTACCAGTAAGAAACTTAAAGTCTGCATGAGAAACTTATTCTCTCTTTACTTGCTACATTTTTCTCAGTTCTCATCTCAGCCAGTTTGGTAAAAGCGAACCCTGCGATATCGGCCAGATCTCGAATAAAGTTGACCTTTTTTATGAAGTAGAATAAAGCGTAATGAATTGAACATTTTAAAAAGTACAGTTTACAAGTTTTATGAATTACTAGCTGCCGCCCGCGGCTTCGCTCGCGTGGTACCCGGGTAAAAAATAGCCTATATGTTAATCCAGTACATGTTTTATGTATATTCCGAGTTTCGTTCAGATCCGTTCAGCTGTTTAGGCGTGATTGAGGCACAAACATCCAAACATCCAAACATCGTTACAAACTTTTGTACTAGATGGCAGCACAGGTAAAATTAGTACGCGCTATCGTTGCGTTTTGAGCTTTACGCCGGTAATTTCAAGCAAACTAAGACTTTTCAAATCTTACTTATATTATAAATGCGAAAGTTTGTGAGTTTGGATGTTTGGATGTTTGTGCCTCAATCACGCCTGAACGGCTGAACGGATTTGAATGAAACTTGGAATATACATAGTACATGTACTGGATTAACATATAGGCTATTTTTTATCCGGGTACCACGCGAGCGAAGCCCCGGGCAGCAGCTAGTTTATAATATAAGTAAGATCTATTTTGTAAATGTATTTATGTTATCACGCCCGTATCCCTAATGGGGTGGGCAGAGCAACAAGTAGTCATAGGAAAACTTGCAGCTGATTCAAAGTCCCAAGATGGATATGGTGAACCATGGTGACAGGTGATCAGCCCATCGCCCATATGTTGGAGAGGATACTATCCCTTAGTCGACTTTTAAGACATGCTCGGGGAGAGACGAAGCTGGACGCATTCAACAAATTTCTACTTTGTAAATTATATTTGTAAATACATGTATTGTCTTGTAATTATATTTCTTTTACTAAATTCTTCAGTTTTATGAACTGAATAGTAAATTTTACCATTTACAAAACGCAGCACGCTAACTGTTATTTTTTTTCCTTTCTCTAGAACAGTGTAATAAATTAATTTCAGCCACAAAGTTACGCTCATAACGACATTTCCAATTTTTAAAGCTGACCACAGACGTCCCGCCGTTCCCTTAAAATACGCCTTTCAATTGTCTAAAGGAACTGCTAAATGTCGTTTATTAGTTGTAATGGGATGAATACAGCTCGTCATCGCATCCAAACCTCATTTCAATGCATCCTTGATGCGCCATCGCTGACCGTGACCACCTCGCATGGGGTCCGGACAATGCTCCAAACCACCAACACTGTAAACAATCGCCTTATTTATTGTTTTACAGCAGCCATATAACTTCGTCACTCACAGAATGAGAGCCCAATAACTCTCAAAACGCACCCGCAATAAACCCATCGTGACGGACTGTGGGCCGGCCGATGGATGCGGCGGACAAAAACGCACCATGCATCTATAGATTTGGCACGCTCTGAACCCGGCGGTTTTATCCATCGTCATGAATGCGAGGAAATCAAAAATCCCTTACAACTTAATAATATCGATAAACACCGGTCCCCCTATTTAAATATATGTTTCGCAACATTAGAGCGGCCATTTTGGCGAAGCTGCGCAAACGCATTTGTACAAACATCGTGGATTAGCGGAATGTTTGCCGAACTCATTCATTGCGCAGACGATGATAAATTAGCTGGGATGCTGTAAATATGTTGATTTAATTTAAAGCTTAATGTATTATCGGAGTTACAGCGGTATTAAAAGATTTTGTGATCTTTTTGTTTATTCTTGCAATCGCTGTGTTTACATTATCAAAATGAACGTTTTGTAATAAATTCATGCTTTTTATTTTCATTGTGATCAGTAACAATAAGTTGGGCTTTAGACTCCTCCAATATTTTTATATTTCAACGAAGACAGAGAGAGAAAGAGACTTAATATTTTACTTTATTGTAGCGCAAACATTTCAACTACCAAAAGGATTTCTACAATTTTTTTCTTTTTAAATATAATTATTATTTTCACAGTAAAATCACAGTGGTTTATTTAGCGCACATGTAACATAAGTACACTCACAATGATTTTCCCCGAAGATTTACGACACGTCCGTGCAAATAAACCGTAACATGCAGATGTCATCGGTTGATTATTAATAATGGTAACGCCGACGTTTACCGCAATAACCACTATTGCAATAACAAACACATCTATATGATAAATGATAATATTTTATGGCAATCGCCCTCAATACATGACGCTTATGTCTTTATTTTGGCAAACAATGTCCTTATCTTTTCTGTAAACTGATCCTTATCTCCAGTCAATAGAGTATAGTTTCGGTTGGCTGTTGTCGCGGCCGTTATAAGTTGAGCATAGGGTGTACAAATCGCATTGATGCTGTTCAATCGTACGTAGCAAATTGTCGATATTCGTTCAAGTCATTAATGGCGCGTTTTTGTCCAGACGCGGGACGCGGCGGCACACTGTGCGGTATTTCACCGCTTTTTTAAAATGCACTCGAGTGTACGGAACTTTGGTTTTGTGTGAATCGTAAAGCTGTGCATTAGATATTGTGATTATAAACCTTAGAATTTATTTATTACACGTTTTGTGAGCTTTATCTCCATTAAACGTAACCATGTTTTATTTAGGAGACAAGTTTATAAGCGAAATGTCGTCGGAGTAATTTAAGGGTAATAAAGACTTGAATAACATTACAAAGTATCACCAAAAACTATCAGGTTGTGTTTATGAGAGGAAACAAGCGAGGCAGTTATAGACGATAAACTACAACACTTTGGAAACTTATTTATAGATTTGAATTTGAAATCTGATCGCGTCGAGTGATAAATCTCGATTAAATTGAAAATGTCGTGTTCCCACATGTCCTGTGAATTGCAAACATGATCATGCTGTTTTATTCGTCAATATTTTTCTAGCAAACTTTAACAAGTTACTTTTCTCTCCCTATCACAAGTGGATAAGGTTCAAAATCGCATGTTTTTAACGTCTATAAGCCGGTCATAGAACCGCACAGTGGGACGTACAAAGGACCAACCCTCATTGTACGCACAATCGGGCTAATATTTATAGATAATATTGTTACAACATTGCTGGAAACTCACTCCGGTTGTAAATGTAGGGCAACATCCCTAAACATCTGCATCTGCTGATTTTGATGCACATTTGGTGTGATAAATTAAAGTAAATTACTGCCTACCTGACAACACTTTAAATGCGTGTTTTTTTCTCTCGTTCTTGCACGAGTACTTATTTTTGTAACAATGTTTTGTTTCCTTATCCATTTTGTATTTTAAATCTTTTTATTCGAGATAAAAGTGCCCGCATCAGATTCGAACCCGCCGCCGTATTACCCATTGTGTAACGTACTGTTATTTCAGTAAAGTATAATTGTAAAGCGAGGCCTGCAGCCCACCGGCATCGCTAATCCCAACTAAAACACCGGATTTCTCGCATATTTAGCTTCACCGATGTCGAACTAGAGAAGTTTTCAAAATACTCGGAGCCTTCAAAGGCGCCGCGGACGCATGAAAAAGATCGCACGCTACATTGCATGTTTATTGTAAACACACCACTTCTTCGTTCCAAACTTAAAGTTTTACGGCATTATTTTTGTTCCAGTTTTGAAATAGGCCGCTCCACTGTGCTACCTGTTGATCTTAAAAAATATATAACAAATTTACATTGGTTTTAGGCGTTTAAGGCCTCTAGGCGGCCTAAAAACTCCGTCACCAGAGTTGGCCACTAGCTCATACGAATTAACTTTTAATTTACATTGACATACATACATTATTATCACGCCAGTATCCCTTACAGGGTGGGCAGAGCCACAAGTAATCATACGAAACTTGCAGCCGTTTCTGATTCAAAATCCCAAGATGGTTGTGAACGTACGAAGTCGCGGGCAACAGCTAGTGAATAAATAAAAATAGAAGTAAATAAAATTGGAGTCCAAAGATTAAGTTTAGATTTAATGGCTATTTAATTATGTAGTCATTTATGATTATTTTTACTGCTTGTTTGTCAGTTTGAAGTCATAAATGAAAAAAATTGGATACCTACTCGTAAATAAGTACAATGACACTTTGACATATCTAAGGTCTCCTAAGTGGGCGGGCCTTTTTGGTCAATGAACTTATAATTTGACTCTATCGGACCTCTATTATTGGGTTAATTTGCATTCTCTGTTCATGAGGTCAGTGTTCCTGACAAGTGAAATATTGTTTGTTAGCAAACTAGCTGTAATCACGCGGTTTTACTCGCGTAGAAAGTAATATAGCCTATAAAACTTGGGTAAATTGTAATTTTCTTTATTAAAAAGTTTGTATGTTAATTTATTTCATTGGTAAACCAATGAAATAAATTAACATACAAACTTTACCTTTTTATAATAATAGAGTAAGTAAACAATGAAAGTGTTTTTTTATAGTAGCTTATGGCCAACGGCGGAATTGATTTTCTGGAAACAAAGCACTGAACACATTTTCACTTGAGTGTAAATTTGTGATTTGTGAGTCGAGATGATGACCGAGCCATTTTATCGAGACTTTTGTACGGTACGATCCGTCGTCCGTTAGTTAAATGCTGGAACCGGGTATTTATCGTCTATTACAAATCGACCAACCAAACTGTCCACCTGGTTGCAAAGTTTCATAGCTATAAATAAATAAATATATGAGGACATATCACACAGCGCCATCTAGCCCCAAACTAAGCAAAGCTTTTACTATAGAAACCAGATGGCTGATAGGATACTTATATACTTTTTTGTAAATACATACTTATAGTTACAACACCCAGACCCGGAAGAAATATTTAGAAGAAAGAAAGAAAATATATGTATATTTTTTTTATTTGCAGAGCATGCAAACATTTCTTCCGCAGCGAGAATCGAATCCGCGCCTCTTGCGTCTCAGCCGAGCACTCGTTACCGTAACATTAAAGGTAGTTAGAGCTACAGTGAAAAATAATAAAAAGAAGGAGACAAATAACCGAGTTATAAAAATGCCTTTTCAGAAAACAGCCTTCAGTTATATCAGCTACTATCTTACGCAGCATGCTGCAGATAAGGCTCAGCTGTCATTCGGAGCAAAACACCAATTAAAGGCGGAATCATAGGCCCGATAGCGGCCGTGTTTTGGGTAAATGCTTGCCAAAAAACAAAACCACCCACGACACAGTAGAGCGAAGAGAGGGTTCCGTACAAAATATAGGACTCATGGCTTACGTTGATTGTCAGTCAGTCAGACAGTCAGTCAGTCAGTGATAATTTTGATATATTTAGAAGAAATTCAATGAATGTTTGTAAAAAATGACGAAAAATTCGAAACTATAAAACAAAACTATAGGTATATTTAACAAAACAAAAACTCCTCTGCTGGACTGGGAGTAAAGAGTAAAAGTCGACTAAGGGATAGTATCCTCCATCATGATGAGATACAATATGCAAGTATTCCCAAGGAAGGTTAGCGTCAGGCAGGCGGCCGGTCAATGAACGCCTTATTAGCCAAAACTCTTACAGCATGATCCAAGGATCATGCAGTGCCGACTCCACAGAGTGGGATAAGGGCAAGGAGATGATGATGATGATGATGATGACCTAGATAACAAAACAGAGAACCGTTTCCCATCTTTTCTTACGGAACCCTAAAGGTGAAAACGTTTAAAACGCCGCAACACTTAGCAAAACGTCTGCTCGTTATCTCGAGGCGAACTGGGTGGCATCGCTAGTCAAGTGGGCTCGATGGGTTAACTAGATAATACTTATTAAATTAATGGATTTGGTTAGCATATGTCACGTTTATTTGCAAAAAAATGGCTTAGGTGGTTAAGAAGTGACGGAACGAACTCGACTCCTTCAAGAGAGGATGGGAGACCTCGAAGAATCCTGATGGTTGGTGGTGTTTTGGGGAGACCTTTGCCCAGCAGTGGGACGATATAGTTTAAAAAAAAGGTCCAGTTATGCAACGAGGTAGTGGAATATGTCTCTGCATATAGGTTCCATTGTATAACGTCTTTATAAGCATATTATTTCAGACAAACATGCGTGTGACACGTGTTATTGGTAATTTGTCAGCTGCTTTGAAGTCGGCCTCCGGCGTCGTCGCGGCGCTCCATCATCCAACAAGGTGCTAATGACTTCTAAAACTATTTATTACAAATGAACAAGGATATATGCCTTTGCTAATGATTACAAGCCTACTCCATCTAATATTCGTCCCGTACGTCCACAGACTGGCTTTTCTGTGGATAAGGCCAACTAAGCTGAATAGAATAGAATAAGATAGACTTTATTGTTAACTGTTGGAAGTATAAGTTGTTAGGTAAAGTCAAAAAAGTACAAACAGTTTGCCCTTTTCGGACGTACAATCAGTCAGACAAATAACACAAATTAAATTTAGAAAAAATATAAATAAAAAAATATAACAAAAGTACTTATTTGAGTAATTGGCACCTCAAAAAAAAAGCTGAGATGTGAGATGTGATGTGAAAACTATTTTAAGAGTGTGCTAGAGCGGATTTGTTCACCAAAATCGATGTTAACTCTGTTGTTAGTTAATGAAATGTATTTATTCAAAAAGAAAATAAAATTTTAACATTTTTTCTTTGGTTCCTCAAAGTGAAAACACGATAAGGGAAAATAGACGATAAAAAAATATCTTCAAAAATCCACGTATTAGATCTCGGGAATCCTAACATATTTTCAGAAGATTTTTACTTTGATAATAAGCTATTTCTTTAGTTGTTGAAACTAGTCTTCTGATCAATTTTCTAGTTTTCTTGTAATCAACAATTATTAGATTTGGCGGGTTATTTTATTTCAATATTTTGCATGGTCTATCTCTTTCGAAATCGCTCTAGACGCGATGCTAGATAGCCTATCAATAGTCTCTTAATAACCTCTTAATATTGGCAATAGTTGCCTCCTATCGCTGTATAAATCATAATAATAACATGGTATTAACAGGTTTTACTTTATCTTACAGTCGGCACCAGTGTTTTAAGATACGTCTTTGTAAACGCTTACGTATTAAATTGCCTTTACAATCAAACAAACAATTTTGAATAACACGACACCCTGTGCGTATTGGTGGCATTGTCACCAGTCAGTATCAAAGGAAGCCAGTTCACGGTTGGTTGTTTCACTAATTAGTGATCCTCCGTGATGGATAGTTGAAAGGAATGCTGGTGCATAGCTGGGAAGTGTTCAGTCGGGGGATGCTATTTTTGGAGTAAATGGTGTGGAGGGAACTAAGTTCAGAGGGTTGAAACAATAAGAGGAATTAATCCTTCATGTTCCACTAAAATATTAGAAATCATAAAAAAAATTGTGGGCATTTCACACAGCCCCAAACTAAGTAAAGCTTGTACTATGGGAACTAGATGTCTGATAGAATACTTATATACTTTTTTTTGTAAATACATGCTTATACCTAATACAACACCCAGACCCGGAAGAAATATTTGCAGAACATACAAACATTTCTCCCGTAGCGGGAATCGAACCTGCGCTTCTTGCGTCTCAGCCAAGCACTCGCCCACCACGCCACAGAGGTCGTCAAAGTAAAGTCAAAGTAAAGTTGTGAGGTTTTTACCGTAATGACGTCGGAACGATGCAACGACTGAACGGATAAAACTTGGAGTAAGTACCTACACCATGCAGAAGGGAGTGGAAGTGATAAGTGATATCCTCATGGTCCTAACATCTTGGCTTGACGGCCTCGGTGGCGTGGCGGGCGATTGCTCGGCAGAGACGCAAGAGGCGCGGGTTCGATTCCCGCTGCGGAAGAAATGTTTGCATGATCTGTAAATATTTCTTCCGGGTCTGGGTGTTGTGGTACCATGGTACTCGTAGTTTCTGATACCCACGACACAGGAGATCCTAGTGTGGGATCAGGACTATGTATGTGACTGTTGGGTGTTATTTATTTTTGTATCTTCACATAATATTAGTAGGATTAAGCACTAAACAATACAAGACCACCTGGGAAGTGACAAATTCATCCTTAACCATTTTGTCACTTCCACAAAAACTCACAGCACCATTACAACTGCTAATGTGCTCAATACCTCCTCACCGCTGATGCATCCACCAATTAGGTCCGTCACGCGCCGTCACCTCCCCGCCACTTCCTCCCACATTCCACCACCTCGGAGACAGGCTGGCTGCCGAAGATACAGAAACCGTCGTTAGATAAGAGAATATAATTGAAACTAAGACTAGAACAGTATAATTACAGTTTTTTTTTATCTATTCACTTACATTATATTTATGGAAACTTTTAATTGGCCTTCAGCATACATGTCTTTGTGCTTGTAAATATTAGGTACATGAATTATTCTTATTGTTCTACGTGTAAGTTTTCTTAAAATGTAAAAAATATAAATAAAAATAAAATAAAATTATATTGAGTATTCATCGTACTATTTATTTATTGACTAACATTGTACTATTTATTGACCTATACTATATATTTATTTGACCTTGGTGGCGTGATACCTACCACTAGACCACTAGGGCTCGGGTCGAGGCCCTTTACCCCTTTACCCCCTACCTATGTGCCTCTCAAAATAATCATACCTACTTAACCATCCTACCTGGAGAATTCTATTGTTCTGGCTTTGGTTTAGATAAAACCAGACGTAAGGAATATGATTAGTCAATAAATAAATAAATATTTGTGGCCATTTCACACAGCGCTATCTAGCCTCAAACTAAGCAAAGCTTGTATTATGGAAACCAGATGGCTGATAGAATACTTATAATATATAATACTATGTACAACTCCCAGACCCGGAAGAAATATTTACAGATCATGCAAACATTTCTTTCGCAGCGGGAATCGAACCCACGCCTCTTGCGCCTCTGCCGAGCAACCGCCCGCCACGCCACAGAGGCCGTCAAGTTATTTTTGTTTGCAATGAAGTTTTTTTTCATTTTCATTTCATTTTACAGTTTATCAGCTTCATTCCTGTCAATATCCTGACATGTCAATCGAAAATCCTACTCGATGACAGTCTGATGTCCCGCATGACGGGTGGCGGGCGCGCGACGCGGGTGGCTCCAATTAGTGCGGGTTCAAACGCGCCGGGGGATGCAGGGCTCAAGTGATTTGCAACACTTGAGATCACCTGATAACGGATGACTATTTAGCGATAGGACCGCCTATTTTATTATCTGATGATTTGAGAGCACTGGTGCTGTAGTGACCAGTGACCCGCCTTCCGATCATAAGGTCGTGGGTTCGAATCCGGTCGTGCACCAATGGATTTTTCTGTCCGAAAAAAATATGTGCGCTAGACCAGTACTGTAGAACGGTGAAGGTAAACATCGTGAGGAAACTGACATGTCGTAGAACCTAACAAGTTCAAAAATATGTGTGAAGAGCTGGAAAGGAGCCTTTGAGGCGCACTTTAATGATTTCACCGCACTGGTTCGAAAGAATTAGTGACACTAGACCATCAGTGCTCTCAAATCATCAAATAATAAGATAGGCGGTCTTATCGCTATATAGACATCCGTTATCGAAAAGAGCGTTCCGTGTTTCATAATGGCAATCCATTCGTAGGTTCGAAACCCAAGACGTGCCAAAAGATAAAAGAAATCTAAGGGTAAACTCATTAATAACGAATGATAAAACTCAATATAGAGTTACAAAGTGCTTGTACAAACAAACAAAGTTTAATGTACCGTGCTCAAATACAAAGTGTTCATAACTGTTGTGAGGGTTGTGGCCGCCTTCACCCTCGGCTGAGCCGCAAAGGATGGACAGCAAGTGTCCGATACTGCGACAGGACGCTCCGAAAATATTGAACCACTCAAATTACAGAAATATACATATATCATCACGCCCATATCCCTAATGGGGTGGGCAGAGCCACAAGTAAACATAAAAAAACTTGCAGCCACTTCTGATTAAAAACCCTAAGATGGAAATGATGAACCATGGTGACAGGTGATCAGCCCATCGCCCATATAGATGGTCCATCATGTTGGAGGATACTATCCCTTAGTTGACTTTTACGACATGCTCGGGGAGAGAAGCAGCTGGACGCATTCTATGCTTTTTCTTTACTCCCAGTCCAACAGAGAAGTAGTTACAGAAATAGATAGTAGAAAAATATTTATTATCCTAACTAAGGCTTTTTACCACCTATAATAGTACATGATTATTTCTCTGCTGGACTGGGAGTAAAGAAAAAGCATAGAATGCGTCCAGCTGCTTCTCTCCCCGAGCATGTCGTAAAAGTCGACTAAGGGATAGACCTCTCCAAAATGATGGACCATCTATATGGGCGATGGGCTGATCACCTGTCACCATGGTTCACCATATTCATTTTAAGAATTTAAATCAGAAGTGGCTGCAAGTTTTCTTTTGTTTATTTGGGGCTCTGCCCACCTCATTAGGGATACGGGCGTGATAATATGTAGTAGATGATTTATAAAGCGTCAGTAGGCAACCTTTACCTTCACAAACAGGACGCTGTAGTACCCGGGACGAATTAAGATGGAGTAGGCTTGCCCAGCACCTATTCCATCCTCTCAGCTTAGTCGGCCTTGTCCACAGGAAAGACATGGTCAATACGTGCGGAGCTGACTAAGCCGCAGGTTTCCTCACGATGTTTTTCTTTACCGTTTGAGAGCACTAATATAGCGTACATAATTTTTTCGTACAGAAAAATCCATTGGTACACGATTGGATTTGAACCCATCATCTTAGGATCGGAAGGCGGGGTCACTACCAACTAGACCACCAGTGCACGTTCTTCATACAAAAGAAAAAAATTGATTTGATATGAATAAGACCTATAAAGCTTGGAGCCGAGGGGAACATTTTATTTCATGTTTTTGATGCAACTTCATTTCATCGCCCTATTTAGGGCATTATTACAACTGGCGATTTGTGAGCGTCTTTCTATCGACCAGTAACTTTAAAAGGCGGATGGATTATGAAAAATGACATGGTCAAGAACAGAAGGAATGGAAAAAGAGAACGTGCTGTGCCGACTCCACATAAAGTGGAATACGAGCCAAAAACTACATAAAAAATATTGGTGAGTAACTGTACTACACCTCAGATAGCGGTGTGTTTAAGCGCTCGTGGCGTAGCTTGCTTAGACGTTCTTGATTGATTTTCGAAGTTAAGCAACGTTGTGCGCGGTCACAACTTGGATGGGTGACCGCAAGTGGCATTACGAGCGGAGCGCTTCCGTGCTTCTGAGGGCATGTTACATTGTCGGTCCCGGCTTTTAACTCGTTAAGCCACGACGGCCTAAAAACTCCGTCACAAGAGTTAGCCACTAGCTCATACGAACTCATTTACCGCAGAAAGCTCGTTCTAGAATTGCGTCAGAAAAACGCTCGCAAATCGAAAGTGTAATAACGCCTTCAGAGACTAAGATGAGAAAGATTGACAAAGCACATTGAAATCTCTGATCTGATCCACTCGAGCACGTAACAAGCCGCTTAAAGACCGATTTGCTGTTCCCACCTGTGACCTCCCCTCAGCCCTCCCCTCTCGTATCAATTATGATATCATCCCTCCTTCCGATCGCAATGATCTTACCCCTGGGGTGTCACAGATCGCCGAATTAATTCTGTCTTTATGGGGAGGGTTTTGAGAGCCGAAGCTGTTTACGTGAAGTTATATTTGAACTTTGAAAAGCTTTGGTGTTATTACCCTACTTACTCAAAATCTGTTTATTTAAATGAAATTATTAAAACCACCTTATATCTTAATAATGTATGTTTAATTTATTTTTTAGATTTTTCTGTGCGAAAAATGTATGTGCGCTATCCCAGTACTCTCAAACGGTGAAGGAAAACATCGTGAGAAAATCCGCGATTTAGTCATCTAGTCAGCGGCGTAATTCGAGTCTATAAAATAAAGTAGTTGTAAATAATCTGCAGCAGGATACAAGCCTCAAAATTCTGTAAATATTGCCTCTAGCGGATACCCAAAACGACGTGTCAACTAATAATGACATCAATAGTAATAAAACCCACGTGTTGACTGTCCGCATGTCACGTGGTAACACTCGGGCCTCAACGAGCGGAACCGTTTCTACCATTTCTCTACGATGAGAAATCGAACACTTTTGACGAATTTGAACAGTATTTTTTTTTCTCTGAAGTTGCCAACGTTGTAAAATTCAAATTTCGAAGCATCAAATATTATTTTCTAACTTCGCTTACGTTTTCATGCCAGTGATACTTCAAGCTAGTTTTGAAAAAGGAACATGAAACTAAGATAAAGGAGATATGGCAAACTTGTATGATTAATGGTCCACATGGAATGAGCGATTTATACTTATTTATTATCCCAGAACTACTTACATTTTAGGTTACCTATAAAGTGCTTCAAGGAGAGGTAGAAGTGAATTATATCAAAAATACCTTTCAAATTGCATTTACGAGGTAAGCTGATTTTGTTATGCTTCCTACAAAACTATATAATCTTTATTACAACTTCTTTATAAAGTTTTTGGATAAAGTAATTTATTTAAATGTAAGTTCAAATAACATCTCAATAAGTAAAAAGCCCAGGATCGGAATGGAACGAGTTAATTAAGGCGGGGGCACACCGCGGATTACGGCTCGCGAGTGGCGTGCCGAATCACACCTGTCCGCGCCCATTGTGGCGCAGCTTATTTATAACGTTATCACGTGCTTATAATATAAATTATATTTATTTCTAGAATTTGTTGAAGTTGTCTGTGTTTGTTTGGTGTCGGCATTGAAGCTTTATTCTGAGTCCGAGTAAGAACTCAATCCGAATACCTACTCAAACGCATCTCAGAGTTGAGCAACGTCTCAAGTGTCGAATTTTTGACAGATTTTCATCAAAAACTGTCAAAAAACCGTGACTTGAGACGTGCTCAACTCTGAGTCGCGTTTGAGTATTCGGGGGATTTTCGATAAAATTAAATACTTCGTTATGAGGGTTGAGCTATCAAGTGTGATTTTTAAATTTGATTTTCTAAGTTCATACGTCAAGTATTCGCTGTGTTGTATTATAAAATTGTCCCCGGCACTACAATGTCCCGTTAGTGTGACCAAAAACTGAGCTCTTGATGCTGTATAAATCATCTAGACTTTATTAGTTAAATCGGGTATCTACATCATTGCAAAAAATAATTTCAAGGTAACATTTACACTTAAGACTTTTGCTTTCAAATACTAAGTATGTAAGTATTTGATATGAAACATGTAGGTAGGTACATTCACCACAGGTGCAATATCAAACACATTGTTACTTTAAATAGGTAGCGGTCTAACAAAAAACATCAAAGAAACAGAATTGAATAGTTATGAAACACTACTCCGTTATGGGCCCACAATTACGTTGTATATTATTATATTAATATAATATTGTGTTAGAAATTATATTAGATTACTCAATTATTCGTCGTTCGGCTTATTAGTGCGAATGACGTGGTACTACCGAACGTAGAGCAGAGAAAGGTATAGATAGGACAGTCACGTGTGTTACTATGTGTTACTTTGACCTCAGATACAATGTCCTTAATGTTTTTAGTAGTAAAATAAAATTTGATTTCTTTCATTTCTTGACATTTCATAAAAACATTGTTTTCCGATTGCTACTAAATAATACCAACATTTTCAAATTACTTTTTTAATTATTATTATCCTGGACACCACACTCTGTTATTTAAATAATCACCCGAAGAAATTTATATTTCAGCCATTTATAAAGTACTTTTATATCTAACGAAGAATTTCATGGATTCATTCGCATATTCACTCTACGCATCAATGAAACTCAACAACACAAAACTTTTTCCTCACACCAAAGGTGTTACAATTTCAGAGTCAGATACCGTTCACGGCAGGCTGTCATTATGAACCCGCGACCGCCGCCGCCACGCCTCCGCCGCACCGCACCGCCGCCGCCGCCTCTAATAAACATATCAACTTCACAGCGCCGCGACGCGAAACAATACGCTTTTTGTCCGCTAATAAGGCATATATTTTAGACCACAATAGAATAATGATTGTTCAAATTCTGTGTGAATATATGCCGACAAACGCTATAGGTTATTTTCTTTTCTTTTCTTTCTTAATTAAGTCGGAAACTTCACTCCAACGTGACTCTTCCTCGAGATAATCCATTGACAACTATCGATTTCTGTTTACGTAAATTTGCATTGAAAGTGAAAAGAGCGTTGACAGACAACAAAAGGGTTATTATAAAGAATAATAGATTTGTGTCGCAAAAGTTCCTCGCCCACCCACGAGACAGCTAATTATCTCGAAGACAGATGTCGAAGAAAGTGAACGTTTCCTCTCAAAAAATCTTCGAAGACATCAAAACTAAGCGCCGACGGATTACGAGACACGGATTGAGACAGCCATCAAATCCAAGCGATTATACACGTTATCTCTTTGCAATAGCGTCGCATGTGCGCTGATTTAGCTCTCGAACTTCGGCAACATTTTTCTGCTCATTTCTAAATGGCATTCGTTTCAATATCAATGGAAACAAAGTTGAAAATCGCTCGTGTCTTTCAGGATATGAGCAAGTAAAGATTTGCGGATTTTTTCACGGCAAAACTTGTCAATAGACAATACGTCACGATGACAAAGCGGCTGATCTCAGTTATTTATTCATGGCGGATTATTTTCGGAGGATTTATTTATTTATCGTCGGCGAAAGGACAACGCCAAACACGGCACGCATCGGCCCGTAATCACTTTATTTGAGCCCGAAATGGCGAACGTCTTTTTGTTGATCTCGTTTATTCCGGATCATTGTTGGGGTTTAAATTGTCCATGAAGTTTTGTTGTGCACGTAAATAAAGTGCTTGAGTCTGTCCGATTTGGACCACCGTGACTAGGATTTGGCAGCTGCTATTCAGAATTCACAGATGAACTGACAGATTTGTGACATCTGCATCTTGGTGATCGGATCTGTGGTTAAATTAGGCCCAATCTTCTTATAATTTTTCAAGCGTCCTTTGTTTGAATATTCACTATTTTATGCAAGTTTCAGGTTTTGACTTCATTCTTATCTACACTAAGTGCTTTCCTTGTCCAAGTTTCAATGTTTGAAGACGTATAAATAGCATTCTTATTATAATATCGGTTACCTTAAAACTTTCCTAGCAAGATCTATAAAATAATGTGGTTATGGATAACCAAATTTTCAGTGACTTTTATAAGGTAGCATAATCTAACAATATAACTTTTATGGTGGTTTTAGTATCTGCGTTTGATCTGCTATAAACGTAATGAGATGGCCTCCCCGTATACTGTAATATATTGTAATAATGAGTACAATATCATATTAATTTTTGTCGCTAAGCGCATCTTGATGTAATCTTTAGGTGGGTGGAGTAGGAGGACCATATTATGGGAGTCTGGATAAGATACTTTCTCGAATACGACTATTTAGATATAGCGCAAATACAAAAAACTACTAATTTTAATTTAATTAAATTTAACTTTACGTCTCTGCTGGATTGGGAAAAGGCGTAGAATGCGTTCAGCTATTTCTCTCCCCGAGCATGTCGTAAAAGTCAACTAAAGGGATAGTATCCTCTCCAACATGATGGACCATCTATATGGGCGATGGGCTGAGCACATGTTACCATGGTTCACCATATCCATCTTAGGGTTTTAAATCAGAAGTGGCTGCAAGTTTTTTTATGTTTACTTGTGGCTCTGCCCACTCCATTAGGGATTCAAATTCGGTCGTGCATCAATGGATTTTACTGCTCGAAATAGTTATATTAAATTAAAAATTCACTAATTTGTATGACAGATTCATATTTAAACAAATACAGGTTTTTACACAAAACGAATATTAAAAATAAAATAAGAAATGAAAATTATCTTAGAATATAATTCCCAATTTAAATAACTTTTTAATATATTTCATTACTATTATTATTATATTTTTAACATCGTTGAGGTTTATTTGAAGTGGTGTGGTCACCCGAAGGCGGTACATCAAAGGGCTGCAAAGGGACACCGCCTGATTACGATAATCGCGCGCCGTCGTCGCCTGTTACTGTCGCCTTATAAATTGAGATAAAGCTGCCTATTCACTTAGATACTTTTTAACATAATAAGTGAATTATTAATTAAAACGTGTCATGCTGTAGTAGCGGAGACGATATGCCCGTAGCATCTCGCAATACACTGGTGGTGACTTAGCGGAAATACGGAAAACGGCAAATTTTCCCGAATAATGAGACTGATGGTAGCTGACAGGCTTAAAAATAGCAATAAATTAGGTTTAAAGAAAAAAAAACGGTTCACCCAGGTGGTCTCAGGAGTTGGACGGTGGTTAAGAACTCTAAAAGTCAACAATCTAGTCTATTAAAACAAATGGTGCTTGAGTCCACCTTATTTATTATGTTAAAAATTATATAAAAAATTCTGTTTTTTATGTTTTGTAAAACATGTGAATATAGTAAATTGGAATATCCAAAGTTTTATCAAAAATCGCGTTACGAATTACAATGAGTGAATGAATCAATTTAATTTAATTGACATTTTTTATTACTTTTACTTTATTGGTGTTTATGACATGGTGTATAATTTGATAAATGTATTATTCACATGCCTGTGCTCGGGCGAGATGTGCAGATCAAATTATTATTATTATTATCTTCATCTATTATTCTCTTCCATTTCCAGACGGCCTCGGTGGCGTGGCGGGCGATTGCTCGGCGGAGACGCAAGAGGCGCGGGTTCGATTCCCGCTGCGGAAGAAATGTTTGCATGTTCTGCAAATATTTCTTCCGGGTCTGGGCGTTGTGGTACCATGGTACTCGTAGTTTCTGATACCTACGACACAGGGAATCCTAGTGTGGGGTCAGGACTATGTATGTGACTGTTGGGTGTTATTTATTTATTATTTATACCATATCTTCTGTGAATAAATATACTGAATACTGAATAATACTGAGGTCGACTTAATTTTTAAGTGTCGTTTGTCGCTCCGTGAATAGCCGGGTTTACCTCCGCTCCGCTTTTATAAAACTGTTCTTTATGCTTTTTATCGAGATGGAAATTAAGATGTTCTAATGTGTTACATTACAAGCCGAGATTTTACGCTTAATGTTAATGTAGGTACCTACCTACTGGAGACGATACAATCTGAACTGTTATTGATCGAGTGCTTGACTCTTACAATACTTGTGTATTTTATATTTCTAAATAAACGTATATTATAAGTTTAACATTTTGATATAATGAATATAATTAATAAAACTATTAAAAATTTAGTTAAGCGTTTGCGTAAGTACCATTTTCGTTTTATTTTCCTGAAGTTTCGAAGCAAAATTTCGTTGCAGCAATCAAAGTCAAAGTCAAAAATGTTTATTCCTTAAAACTGGGATCACTTGGACACGTCTTAGATCTACGTTGCATCGTGGCTAAAGTCTGAATATCGAGAAAAAGAAATTATAAATCTACGCATTTGATTCCTGTTAAAAGTATAACTTTAATTAGGTATTTTGTAAAATTGCTATACTTGACGAAATAAGTACCTACAGTTTCTAGTTTTATTTCTTAATATTTATTTTATTCATAAAGTTTGTTTCAACTTTTCCAAATAACAGATTAACATAGTCCAACTAAATAATCTAATCTAAAACGCATGAGTGACATTTTATGAGCATTTGAAAATATTTTGAGTGAACAATGTCGCCCTTATCAAAGTCTTACTGCATGTAATTATGTTATCTACATATTTATGTCGCTGGCTAGGTTTGAGATGATGTCATGGAATGATCTGTCCAGCCAGTCTTAAGAAATATACTAATTTCTTTTGGGGTTCCATGCCCGAAGAGTGCCTATGGGACCCTATTACTAAGCCTCCGCTGTCCATCCGCCCGTCCGCCCGTCTGTCAGTGAGCTGTATTTCATGAACCGTAATAGGTAGAGTTGAAGTTTTTACAGAGCATGTATTTCTATTGCCACTATAATAACAGATAATAAAAATATGAAGAGGGAATAAATATGAATATTAAACATTTTTAATGTACGATGACACGGAACCCTTTGTATACAAATTCGACACGCACTTGACCAGTTTTTACAGAACGGCACGTAAGTATATTGTTTGTTAATACGACTGACTTTGGGTTTCCGAATAAATAACTTAGGAGAACCCCGTGTTTTTATAAAGAGAAAAAAGTATTTTTGTATTTATTTACTAGTTCTAGCTCACGGCTTCGCTCGCGTTTCTCGATTATAAAATGTAGCCTATGATACTCCCGACCATGAACTCTATGTAATATTTTCAACCAATACACCGTGCTTTAGATAAAAATATCTTCATAATAACCTCAGAGACGTTCAAATTTTATAAAATAAGTAGAAATTAGTAAAAATAACTACAATTCCAACTTTATCAGCGACATAAAGCGATGCACTCTACCGCTAATGTGTGGGTTTGTGATGTCGCGCGGAAGTCAAAATTATTGTCACCCCACAAAACTGTCAGTCGCACAATAGTCAACTTTAGCTCTATATCAAGAGAGTTCAAAATGCCATGACTATTATATCTCTTAAGGGTGTGATTTTGATTTTTACAGTATTGTATAGAATAAAAGCGGGACCGTAAGGAATTAGTTCACATTGATGTCACTCTATTGTCAGTCCGTCTGTCTGTCACTGGAGCGTTTATATCAAATCTATATGAATAAAATATTGTATTATTGTAGTTGTCACTCTTCCTGGTCATTTCGAGAAGTATATTTTGTAAGTGATCTTTTTTTATGACTTTCATGTTCAATAAGTAAAATATTATTTATTCATTATTAATGCTGGCGTTGTTTTGTGAACGTTTTTGATTATTTTTAATATTCGGTCCTTAAAATTTATGGCATCTAATTAAAAGCTCAAGATAAGTTAATTAGTAATTAAGTAGGTGCGAGTGTGACCGCGCCTTTAATTAATCGTCGCGTGTGGAGAGACCATTAGCTTATAATTCAATAGCTTTGTTAAAGCGTATCCGGGTTCATATTTCATTGTTTTATAAATATGTAAAGATATTTAAAGTAAAAAAACGATAAAATCTAACTAAAATTCATCATCCCCATCATAGCTTTGCCCACTGCTGGGCTTAGGCTTAAGCTCAGAAGCATCAATTTTTTTATTAAAAAAATTGACATCTTATTTGGTAACGGTAAATGTGACCCACATCCCCAACCCCAAACAAAACGCTCAATTTTAAATCTACCCTCAGGGCTCAAAACCCCGTAATTCCCCGCAACTAACTGTTACTAACATCTTCAATACCTAAGCACAGTAAGCATGTGTGCAAACATAATTCGATCTACATCGGCCAGATTAGGGTGCGCACAATACGGCTAATTGTGGGGCCGTGAGTCATGAGAGGTAGCGGGAGCGGGCGCGGACGCTGACGACAAACAAACGAACACTCGCATCTTTGTGTTTGACGGCGCGGTTGCTCGACAGAGTGCAAGAGGGGATTCGACTCCCGCTGCGGAAGAAATGTTTGCATGTTCTGCAAATATTTCTTCAGGGTCTGGGCGTTGTGGTACCATGGTACTCGTAGTTTCTGATACCCCCGATACAGGGAATCCTAGTGTGGGGTCAAGACTATGTATGTGACTGTTATTTTTTTATTATTTTAAGATAGTCAAGTGCGTTCGTATAACGTTCCATACATTTGTGTAGTAGCTTTGTCACGTCACTAACGCGGCGCCTTTGAGGCTGGCTTTGAAAGTCTACTTTAAGGCTTTGGAAGGCCTCTGTTAGTCAGGTATAGTTTCTGAGATAATTTTACTGTGTCTTATCAACGTATCATACGTAATTCCAGAGACTATACTGATAGATACTGTCGTCTGTTGGTCGTTACTTTGATTAGGCTCTCTAGTACAAACATACATCACTAATGGGGTGGGCAGAGTCACAAGTTATCATAAGAAACCTTGCAGCCACTCCTGATTCAAAGTCCCAGAATGGATATGTTGACACGTTCAGTTTAAGAAAAACCGGTTTAATGCCCGCCATAGCTAATGCTTTAAGCCATTTACCAAAAATATGATCCGGTAGATTCGTGCTGTGAATACAACATTTACAAATATTTGTGCGCGCGGCGCGGCCGAGGGGCGCACGCGCATGGCCCGCGAGGACCAGCTCTATGTGGAGCATGGAAGAAATTGCTTTAAGCAATAAGGCCGCCGTTTGTGTATTTCTGTTCTTTTTTTGTTAGCACCTAAGTTTTATTATTTTGTTTTAAGTTAATATTTGTTATACACAATAAAGAGTTCATCTATCTATCTATCTATCTATCATGGACCCAAGAGACCTAGGGCACTTTGTGCGATCTTTATATACTTGTGGTCTTCTACTCAACAGCACGCTTAATAAGTGATTTATGATCTAAGATTTACGCCTCGCGCTGTTAAGATCACCAATGGTTTGGTAGTAGTAATCCTGTCCTTTGATCTTAAGGTCGGGGGTTCGTCCAGCGGTTTTCTATTTAAATGGAGCATATAAAGTCAGCATCGCACATATTGTCAATATTCTTCCCGCGAATAAGGCCGACTAAACTTGGCGGCTTGGGTGCTTGGCAAGCTTATGAAAGACATTTAAAAATAATTTGTCAAAACTGTATTTTTTTGTTTGGCAATAAATTATTTTTCCCAGATTAAAAAAAAAATAAACGTGACAGTGACATTTGACAGTATATTATTGTAAATAAATATTTGTGGACATTTCACACAGCGCCATCTAACACTAAACTAAGCAAAGCTATGGGCTACTATGGGCACCAGATGGCTGATAGAATACTTAGATACCATTTTTTGTATGTACATACTTATAATACAATAATACTACAACACCCAGACCTGTTTTTTCAGACCTAACTATTTGCAGAACATTCGAACCCGCGCCTCTTGCGTCTCGGCCGAGCACTCGCCCGCCACGCCACCGAGGACATCATGGTGGAACATGGACGTCAGGTCATTGATCAGACGAAGAGTGAGGAAGAATATAAAAAAGCCTAAAAACTTCGTCACAAGAGCTGGCTCATACGAACTTACTTACCAAACTAGTTACTTCACGGTTTGTCTATAAGTATATAAAACCAGATTTAACTGTTGCAGGCTTAAATTTAGTATTATTTAAACATGTCAAAACACATATCTCTCCTAGAACCGGTTCATTCATTTGACATGGCAACTCGTTCAGTAAACATACAAATTATAATATTCTTTATACAATTTAGCTTCGGTCACAAAGAATTTTATACATGTGTGTGTTAAAGTATCAAAGTGGGAATAAAAGCTGCGTATACGCATTTAAGGGGTAAAAAATATGGCTGCAGAAAATCATATTTCAAAACGGGTGAAATCTATTGTTAATAATGAAATAAAAATAATTCAAAGTATAAGTATGAGGGGTGGCAACCCTTCGGTCGATATTGCAGCCATGTTGAATAACATTGCCAGCGTGACTAAATGTTACAAGCAAAGATACAAACATTAGAAAAAAATATTTGATTAAATTATTTTCTAAAATATAGAATCTATTTGATAGAGGAATAATTTTATTTCGCAAAGATGACCGCATTCAGTGATCTGTGAGGATTTTCCTTCCGTCAGGATAACTGGTTAATTCAAAGGATCAAATCTATAGTTAAGACCCACTTCAAATCCTTTCACCACTCCGGTTCGTAAGAACTAGTACGACTAGAAGAAGTATTTTTTTTATTTGTCTAATACTCAAACTAAATTAGAATTGTCGCCTTACTCCATTTAATAATACTACCCAACATAAAAAATGCAAAAAAAACTGTCTAAAGTTGACTTGTCATTTTCAAGTTTGACCTCGGTGGCGTGGCAGGCGAGTGCTCGGCTGAGACGCAAGAGACGCGGGTTCGATTCCCGCTACGAAAGAAATGTTTGTATGTTCTGCAAATATTTCTTCTGGGTCTGGGTGTTGTAGTATTATGTATTATAAGTATGTATTTAAAAAAAAATTATATAAGTATACTATCAGCCATCTGGTGCCCATAGTACAAGCTTTGCTTAGTTTGGGGCTAGATGGCGCTGTATGAAATGTCCACAAATATTTGTAACGGGAGTTGTAACAAATATACAGCGCCAAAGTAATCGAACTAACGGCAGGTATCGAAATAATCGACAAGTCATTACTCTACTTCCACGATTTTCATACAATGTCATACATGTTTCATACAATACAATACATTACGGGGCCGTTTGAGGAATCAATTCGCGAGAGTGTGCCTATTCGTGTGTACTAACGTAGGTACAGTCAGCATCATAAATTTATTACTATTTTATTGATATGTAGGTACAGTACCTACCACAAATATTGTGCGCCTCGAAATCAGTTCGTTTCTCAATGGATTTTTCTATACCAGTACTCTCAAACGGTGAAGGAAAACATCGTGAGGAAACCCGCGGCTTAGTCAGCTCCGCACGTATTTTATGTCTTCTGTGGACAAGGCCGACTAAGCTGAGAGGATGGGATAGGTGCTGGGCAAGCCTACTCCATCTTAATTCGTCCCGGGCACTACAGCGTCCCGTTTGTGAAGGTGAAAGTTGCCTCCTGACGCTGTATAAATCATCTACTATAGATGGTAAAGTAGCATAATTAAGTTTTCAAACCAAATTTCCCGGCTGAGCGTAGAGTGGCCTCGGTAACACCAAAGTAACACTAGGGTGTACACAGCGAGCGTCGGAAACACGGTGATTTATTTAATGGCGTGTACACACAGGGTGGCATTGTAAGGACAGACAATGCCTCTAAATTGAGATGTCACATTTGCTACGCATTCTGGTCGATACGTTCAAATCTGTGGGATCTACAACAAAAACCTTAGTAATAGATAAATAAAGTCAAATACCGCAGACAAATCTACCCTATTCCCGTTAAAACTCCACATCGACCTTAATACTTACGAAATAAAGGTTATATTCGATAATGAGAAGGTGAAACTTACATTTGTGGTTTTGACCATAAATCATTAGTTTTTCGCTAAGGGTCGCCGCCGATGTGCGCCTACCCTAAAATGGCTATATCATTTTTGATGCGGTATAACTTATGTTTTATTAACAATAAAAACATGCAATAAATTAGGTTTTATTCGACGGTGTATGAAAGGGATTCAAAAAATCGTGTTACAAATTAAAATAAATTGATGTCTGGTGAAAAGGAGTCGTGTGATCATTATAAATAATAATAATAAACATATTTGTTTGTAGATGGACTTTTTCCTGAATGAAAGTTTAGCTACATTATTTGCACAAGTGGCGTGGACGTGGCGTGGACGTGTCGTGGACGTGGCGTGGACGTGGCGTGGACATGGCGGAGACTTACTACTCGAATGGTGAGTCTCCATTGAGCAGGGTACCTATGCACTTCGTCGCCTTGATTTGCTCCTTACAAGTCTACAGAAGACATATCTCCGCGCAACGTCTTCGCCACGTCTCCGCCACTCGCCACTAAAACTTATTTAGAACAAAAAATAAAGGTGTACATAAAATCAAATGACATGTTGACAACTGCAAATGTTAAAACTGTGCAAAGTCTATGCCCGCCCCCAGAACAGAACAAGAACTGTTGATCTAGAATATTTATTTTATGTAATTAATAAAAGCAAAAACATAGAAAAAAGAGCAAAAAAGGAAGAGCTTAATACTGTGAAAACAACATTTTTCTTTACAAATCCTACTAATATTTTAATTGCGAAAGTAACCAGGTAATTAATTTGTCTGTTATTACCTTATCAAGCCTAAACCGCTGAACAGATTCAACAGATAGATTGCATCTTGAGGAAAGACCAACTGGACTACCTACTTAAAAAAAAAACAAATGCTAACGAAGTCGCGCGTCCTACCAGTTGTCCAAGTAAGTTCGTATGAGCTAGTGGCCAACTCTAGTGACGGAGTTTTTAGGCCGCCTAAAGGCCCCGTCATGGCTTAACGACTTAAAGCCGGGACCGACAATTTAACGTGCCCTCCGAAGCACGGAAGCGCTCAGCTCGTAATGCCACTTGCGGCCACCCATCCCAATTGCGACCGCGCACAACGTTGCTTAACATCAACGATCAATCAAGAACGTCTAAGCAAGCTACGTCACGAAATTATAAAATCTGGTTTATCATATTATTTAAAAAAATTCAACATTATTCGACAATTTATAAGCACGGTAGACATTCCTATAAAGTATAAACCGTCCGAATGAAGATGTCGGTGTACTTTCTATCGCAATAAATACTTCAAGTAACGACTCACTATTAGAAGCTGCTACTAGAATACCGTAAGTTTCATTAAGACATAAACAAGGCCACAGACTATAAACTCTATAAAAATACCGAATTCCATCACTAATTTAATCGGCTGATTATAGAATCTCGTTAACAAAACGATTCTCCAAATGCTACAGTCGGTTTAGTAAGTTGGAGAACAGTTTTACGTAAAGTAAAATATATTTATAAACCACAGACAAATTTTAGTTTACCTAATTATATTAGTAAGTATAATGTAAGTTTGTATGTTAATAGTAACGAGAGTTCCCACACCACAACGATCTTAGTACCGTCGCTCGCGTGTTACCAGGATAAAAAATAACCTATATGTTATTCCAGCACATTTACTATGTATATTCCAAGTTTCATTTAAATCCGTTCAGTAGTTATGGCATGATTGAGGCACAAACATACTCATATCGTCACATCCTCTCCAACTTTCGCATTTACGAGTATAATACGAATATTTAATCATGAAAAAACTTGCAGCCAAGTTTTCAAAGTCCCAAGATGGGTATGGTGAACCATGGTGAAAGGTGATCAGCTCATCGCCCACATAGATGGTCCATCATGATGGAGAGGATGCTATCCCTTAGTCGACTTTTACGACATGCTCGGGGAGAGAAGTAGCTGGACGCATTCTCGAGGTATGTCTCATGTTTTTACTTTACTCCTGGACTCCCAGTCCAGCAGAGAAGTGATTTAATTTAAGTATAAATCTATTTATATATATTTTTGACGGCCTCGGTGGCGTGGCGGGCGATTGCTCGGCAGAGACGCAAGAGGCGCGGGTTCGATTCCCGCTGCGGAAGAAATGTTTGGATAATCTGTAAATATTTCTTCCGGGTCTGGGTGTTGTGGTACCATGGTACTCGTAGTTTCTGATACCCACGACACAGGGGATCCTAGTGTGGGGTCAGGACTATGTATGTGACTGTTGGGTGTTATTTATTATTATTATTATTTAAATAGTTTGTCAACTTATATATCCGAGTGTAGGACAGTAGTGTTGAGACATCACTAGTGTTTGTATCTTAATCGGAGCTTATCGGCGTTGGTATTCACTGCGGTGATGATGATGATGGCCTGCGGTACTTTGGAAAAGCGGTAGCGATTTTACGGTTGTAATTTGACTGGTTCTTATATTATAACTCTCTCTAACCAGATTTTAAAGGACCTTTTAGACGATTTTATACATCCGAAAGTTTGTAACGTGATTTAAACTTTATAAATATCACTTTAATGTCATGAGACTAATATAAATTACTTCTCTGCTGGATTGGAAATAAAAACAAACAGAATACGTCTTATGTATCTTTTTATCTGGGTACAATGTAAGCGAAGCCGCAGGCGGAAGCTAGTTACATAGTGCCATGTTAAGAACTTTCAAATTTATCAGAAATTTTCGGATTTATAATGTAGAAAATGTAAGTTAGATTATATTTGTCACAATATCCCTCGGACCATCTGAATTGGTCAATTTATCGGAATGTTTTGGAGATGGTATAATTAAGATATCCCTCGGAACTGCCTCAAATGTCTAAATACGGAGTGGAAAACAACTGAATGGGTCCAACACGTCGCGGCATAACTTGGCCCTGTACCATAAAACCCTTTTTTAAATATTTGTGGACATTTCACACATCTAGACCCAAACTAAGCAAAGCTTGTACTCTGGGCACCATATGGCTGATAGAATACTCACATACTTTTTTTTTGTAAATACATACTACAACACCCAAAACCTGAAGAAATATTAGCAAAACATACAAACCTTTCTCCCGTAGCAGGAATCGAATCCGCTCTTGCGTCTCAGCCGAGCACTCGTCCGCCACGCCTCCGAGGTCATCGGTAATTTGACAAATACGGTATCCACTTACACATTATCCAATTACAGTAATTACAGAGATTAAAAATATGAAATATAGCAAAGTAGAAATTAAAAAAATTACAATAATAATTGTCACAATTAAGAAAGACGCTTTCAGAAATACAAACATTGGACATCAAAACTTTGGACTAGCTGTCAGCGCGTTACATGTTTATTCGTCCAAGGTCTTATATCCAGCTTTTGTCCGCAATTTTTTCGATGTAATCGACCCAACGCGCTGTCGGACGATCCGGATTTGTCCGGGCTGTTCTCGGTGATCACTCGGTCTAGGCTTTACCCCAGCGGCTATCACCACATCTAGCCAAGTGTCCTGCCCAACTCCACTTGAGATTGTGTGGACGGAAGCAGAAAACAAATCGTTCATCATGGATGTATATTGAAGACTTTGAGGAGGATTATGTCCAGAAGTGAACTAGAATCTCATGATAGTGTTCAAAAAGGTCAGAAAATGTTACTTTTAGGTAAAAAGGATCTGATTCATTAAAAAAAAAATAAACCACAGGCTTATCTAAACATTAACAATCAATTTAATCAAAATTAAACAAAACTACTACAATCAGATTGGACCACACACATTGAAAATGATCTAAATTACACATGAAAATGACAAAACCAAAACACAATATGACTCACGTGTCCTTCACACAGAAATTTCACAAAAACAATAAAACTCTAAGGTCCATGAGATGTTGCACTGTCGAGCACCACGAGCGAAGTGACCGCAAGCCTCGGTTCGGCCCGCTATTTATAGGCGGTCGCCTTGTCGTTTGCCTCCTGGTGGGGAAGTTGCTAACATTACAATATCATAGTTACAATCTTTCTTCTCTTATCAGCATTAAACCGTTTGTCTTCCATCATCATCAGCAGCATGAATACATATTCTTCTTCCATCAGCCTTACAGTTACAGGGCCCCTATCG
Organism: Scotopteryx bipunctaria; assembly: GCA_949320045.1. Lineage (NCBI taxonomy): Eukaryota > Metazoa > Arthropoda > Insecta > Lepidoptera > Geometridae > Scotopteryx > Scotopteryx bipunctaria. The sequence continues at coordinate 369,648 of OX439450.1, read as the reverse complement.
GAACCTGCTCCAATAAAGATAACTTGGGGATCCAATGGTTCCTCATTGGCGGGTGGTGCCAGGAATTATTAGTAATGAGGCTACGACGCATTAGCTACCTACTATGTAAGCCACTTTATTGGAGAGATCGATAGTGGACATTGTCACACATGAGACGAGAAAATGTCGTGGATGGGGTAGAAATGTTTCCACTTCTGATCTCCCCTAATGAGCGCCATCGCTCCCTATCTTCGGCTTGACGCATCCAGTCTCTGCCAGCAGTCTTTCGCAGATCGTCACTCCATCTAGCCGGAGGGCGTCCTACGTTATGTTTGCCGAGTCGCGGTCTCCATTCAAGAACTCTAGCTCAGCGGTGGTCGGTTCTTCGGCAGATATGGCCAGCCCACTGCCACTTTCTGTATGCTAATTCTCTGAGCTATGTCGATGACTTTAGTTCTCTGTCGCATAATATCAGATCCTATCCTTCAGAGAAACACCAAGCATAGCTCTTTCCATAGTTTGCTGAGCGACTTCGAACTACATATTGTGAGTGTACACAATTAATAGTTGAACCACAAAATAAATGTTTATACCTAACTATAATAATTAAGGGGTTTTAAGTCGTTAAGCCGTGACGGATGCCTTTAGGTGGCCTGAAAACTCAATCACAAGAGTTGGCCACTACGTTCCAAGTTCATACGAACTTACAGGATACCTAGAATAAAACTGCAGAACATACAAACCTTTTTCTCTGTCTGGGTGCTGAGATAACTTGCAACTGCAAAGAGTGAAGCAATGCTATCGAAAACTGGGATCGCTGTAATTTTCGAGTTGTCAAATTAAGTCTAGGAAAGTGCACAGCAGAATCGATCTGTATGACCACCAAAGTTTGTCATCGTTTTGAATCTAAACTTTGGTTTAAACCTTTGGTGCTTTCATCAGTTTCGTGTGACAGTGGGCACAGAGTGGAGTGAGCAGTGCCGGTCGCTGCTAATAGCGACTCCCGTCCGCGTCTCGCTCACGATGCGACGATTAATATTCAAATTAATATGTGTTTGAGACGCTACTCCAAATAGCGTGGTTGTCCACAAGCCGTGTCTACACACATAAAAATATCAAGCCCCTTTCCTATAATAACATACATACATATTATCACGCCTGGTGGCGCCTTTTCGATTATAAAATCAAGCGTCCTCAAGCCTTCGACGGCTCGACAGAGCCCTTGAGGAATTCTGGAAGGATAGGGAAAAACTAGGATCTGTGCGCACTGACCTGTTGATCACGAAGTTGCTTGTAAGACATCTCCTGGCGTGCACGAGTCCACGAACGCTTGTCCAAATCTCCAGAATAGCGGGGTTTGGCGACACACACATTAGATTTCACGAGAACAATATTAACGTTCTTTTTCACAGCACAAATTGTATTTAAGCAGCGGTGACAGCGGTTAGCGGGAAAGCGGGAAAGCGGCGAGACCTTCGCGCTCGCGGCTCGCGGTGGACGATCTTAATGACAGCGTTTTAGACAATATGGCGGTCTATGTCTTGCGGTGCGATGGTGACTCCGTCTAGCGGTGCGGGCGCACATTGGGATATAGGAATAGATTTAGGGAGGTCGTGGCGTAAAAGGTTATGACTGGGGCTAATAGATGGCGTTACCATTTCCGCCCGCCTTTGATGGGTCACCATAAAAAAGACAATCATAAAATGAGACTAGAATGACTCTAATATCTCTTAAGCGTAATCAGAGACTAGGATGTAACCCAAAATCTCGTAGCGTGATAGAAGGAGACTAGGACGAAGCCTAATATCTCATAGCGGAGCTCTCGTTTGAGCAAGCGGGTTATTTATATGATACTCTAGGGCTCTACAATGAGCGGAGCTCCTAGGTGCGGGAAAGTTATACAAAATTTAAAGCAGTTATATTACATGTATTGACAAATTAGACACTTATAACTAAAAGAGTACGTTCTATTAGATTACTGAAGCGGTATAGGGCATATGCGAACGGCCGGACGGAGCAGAAGTGTTCCGCTCGCGGTTCTAATAGTACAAGTACGGACTACTCCATCCTTTGAAGGATGTACCTTTTCTACGATCGCTAATGGCCAGGCTAGACTCGGAACATTATCCTCTATCACAACCACAACAGCTCCGGGTGTGATAGGAGTAGAATGAGTATTCCACTTCTGTCGAACCTGTAATCCATGCAGATATTCCATCCTCCATCGCTGCCAAAAGGATTGAACTAATTTGTCTAATAGCGAATGCCTTTGAAGTAGACTGAGTTTATCAGACTCTACTTCAGGCGCGGGTATAGAGTACAGCGGTGCGGTATGCAAAAAATGGCTTGGCGTAAGAGCTGAAGGCTCCGCCGGGTCAGAACTCAGTACTGTCAGCGGTCGCGAATTAAGTAGACACTCTATTTGAGTGAGAACAGTAAAGAGCTCCTCATAAGACAGAAGTTGTTGACCGACTACTCGGTACAAGTGCGTTTTTACTACTTTAACCATACTCTCCCAAGCACCACCCTTGTGTGGCGATCTTGGGCTTATAAATGACCAACTAATACGACTCTCAGCTAGCTCCTGTTCCAGCTTAGGACGATATTCGTCATTCAGAAATTTATATAAATCGCGGATGTAGGCATCGGCGCCCCTAAAGTTAGTCGCGTTATCAGAATACATAACTTGAACAGGACCACGACGCGCGATAAAGCGTTTAAAAGCGGCGAGAAAGCTGGGGGTGCTGAGGTCGGTGGCGACCTCTATATGTACAGCCCTAGTCGTCAGGCATGTAAACAGACACACATACGCCTTTTCACTACGCACTCCACGACGGCGTACGGGAGTGTATGCGATAGGACCGGCGTAATCGCAACCTGTGTGCGTGAAAGCCTTGACTGCTTGGCGCGTGCGACAATCAGGTAGGTCTGCCATCAGTGGATAAGTTGGACGCGGATTAAGCCTGTAACAGGTATTGCACATGTGGACTCTTTGTCTCACGATGCGGCGTGCGGAAAGGATCCAGAATCTTTGTCGAAGAAGCGAAATTAATAATTCTGGACCTGCGTGTAGGTATTTCAAATGATAGTAATCTATAAGCAAGTTGACGATGTGGTCACTGCGGGGTAAAATTAGCGGGTGAATCTGGTTGTAAGCCAGACTGGAATTACTTAAGCGACCGCCTACGCGAATAAGTCCGTCTTTATCTAGAAATGGCCTCAACTTATTGAAGGCACGAGAACATGATTCATTTTTTCGTAGGTTGGCGAATTCCTCTGCGAAGTATTTCAATTGTAAAGCGAGTATTAATTTATTTTCAGCGAATTTAAGTTGATCTGGTGTTACTGCAGTAGTAACGCGGCGGGATAATAGTTTAGCGAACGTAAAAACGTATACGAGAACGCGTATCAGTTTAGACCATGAAGATATGCGCAATGCAAGGTCGTAAACTACGCACTCCGTTACATGCGTACCTACAGTATGACACTGTACCTTTTGTTCCGGCATGTCCACGACAGGCTGGCCGTCGAGTTTGCGGAGGGGCCACTGAGACGGGTCACGCGTGATCCACGGAGGCCCATGCAACCACAGAGGATGAGACACTAAGTTCTGTGGCGTGACACCACGCGACAAGCAATCAGCTGGGTTCTCAGTACCCGGAACGTGATAAAAGTGGTCAGCTGGAATATTTTCCGTAGCTTGAACCACGCGGTTTGAAACAAAAGTTTGCCATCTGTGCGGAGAGCTTTTGACCCAATATAGAGCGACTTTTGAGTCGGCGAATGCGAATGTTCGGATTGGGAGGCGATTCGAATAGTTGTCAAGCACTGTACGTAGTAGCTTGGAAAGTAAGACTATGCCGCAAAGCTCTAGTCGTGCGATTGTGAGTGGTTTCGTCGGCGCGACCTTTGACTTGGCACAGACCAAACGAACGGTATTACCACTGTCTGAACTGACATGTAGGTAAACCACACCACCGTACGCGAGTTCGCTGGCGTCTGAGAAGCCAACCAGGGTGACACTACAGTTATCGAAGACACCTAGATGGCGCGATATGCGCAGCTCATTGAGAGCCGGAAGCTCGACGCAGAACTGTTTCCACATTTTAATAATGTGCGGCGGGGGAGTATCATCCCAATCCAAATTTAAAAACCATAACTGTTTTATTAACAGCTTGGCGAAGAGAACTGTGGGGGCTACGAAACCCATGACATCCCACAAGCGGGCGACAGTAGATAAGATGGAGCGCTTAGTGCACTTCTCATCTGCGGGGGGTTTAATTTTGTAATAAAATGCATCACAATCAGTGGACCAATGCAAACCTAATATTTTATGTTGTGCGGTCTTATCAAACTCAATCTCGGTAGGCAGCTTATGTGAAGCAGGAATGCTATCTAGAACAGAGCGGGAGCTGCTATTCCACTTCACCAAGTCCCACTGCGCGCCTTTAAACAATTCAATTAGCTGCTTTGCGGCGGCGACTCCTTCCTCTTCACCTTTTACAGAAAAAACAACATCATCCATATACAGCGATGAAGTAGCTATATCGCTAGCGAGAGGGTACTTAGAGCCATCGTCCTCGATCAGCTGTCTGACCGTGCGCATTGCATGGTACACAGACGATGCTAATCCGAAGCAAACTCGTTTGAACTGGAAAAGAGTTAAAGGATCTTGTGGATTGAACCTATACAGTATACACTGATAGCGGCGGTCACACTCGCGAACTAAAATCTGCAAGAATTGTTGGCGGCAATCTGCCGTCATAGCGACAGCGAATAGACGAAAGTTCAAAATTATTTGAAATAAATCGCCTTGCAAGTTTGGTCCGTGATGCAATATATTATTCAGCGAAATTCCGGAGCTGGTCTTGCAGCTAGCATCCAGAACAATGCGGAGACGAGTCGACGTCTTATCCTCACGAATGACTCCGTGGTGCGGTATTACATAGATAGGCGATGAGTCATCAGACATATCTGGAGGCGCGGGTGAAATATAATCTTTCTCCAGATATTCTTTGATCACGCCATCATAAGCGGAGCGTAAGCTGGGAGAAGCTTCTAACTTTTTCTCGAGGCACAAGAAGCGCCGTCGGGCGATTTCGTAGGATTTACCTAACGAGAATACATCCTCACTAAATGGTAGGCCAACAGTGTATCTACCACTTGTGGGATCGCGGGTTGTAGTACATTTATAAAACTCTTCACACTCGGCGTCGGCGGGACGCAGAGCGGGCGGCGCGGAGGGAGGCTCTTCAAGCTCCCAAAATCTTTTAATAAGATTTTCTATACCTTGCTCCTGTACTAGGCAGCATGTTAAAGCCTGGCGGGGAAATATGGTTGGTACGGAACCCATTACTATGTATCCCAATACCGTGCGTAAGGCTTGCGGCTGACGATCATCAGATGCTTGAGTGACGTCAGGTAATAATAAATGCGCGAAGAGTGGAGCGCCTATCAACATATCTATTTTATTTGGCGTTCCAAAAGTCTCGTCCGCGAGCGGTAAGTCGTGCAAGTGTGATAGGACAGACGTATCTACCACAGCACTAGGCAGCGAGTCGGTAATTTTATCAACTACCAGCGGTGAAATATTAAACTTAATATTTTTATCAAAGCGCGAACAAAATTCTATATTTACAGAACTTGAATTAATTATTCTTTCAGATCCACCGAACCCCTTAATAATAGTACGTCCGATGTTGTGAACCTGAATACCTAACTGCTTGCATGCTTCTTTTGTTATAAAATGACTTTGAGATCCTGAATCAATAAGCGCGCGTAATAAATGTTTATTACCCGTACAATCATACACAGCGACCTGCGCGGTCGCAAGTAACACGGTACATTGCTCGTTCTGAACTGATTCAGATAACGCGGGCGGTTTCGAAGCAGCAATGGAAGTCGCACACATAGCTATGTCCGTGCGCTCGGAATTAGCAAGCGTAGGCGCCGCGCGGGCGCTCGCGTTATCTACAGTAGGATCTTCACTGCGCCCTGCAGTGGCGGCGGGAGGTGCGAGTTCGATTCTCGACTCGAAATGCAACATACTATGATGACGCGATTTACAAGAGCGGCAAGACGTATCTGACTTGCAGTATGAGACCCTATGTTTTGTGCTAAGGCAATTTACACAAGCGTTTTTATCCTTAACAATTTGAAAACGTTCAGCGGGGGTCAATTTATGAAAATCAGGACATTTAAATAAATGCTGATGCGTTATGTTCGTACACAAACATTTAGAAGCGGAATCTACAGTGTTCACATACGCGTGATATTTCGGCGGTTGTTTAGAAAAGCTATTATCTTTCGAACGAGCGCGGTCAACTTTACTAGTTGAGGTAGGTTTGCTAGTGGTGTGCCCAGTAGCGACGGCGGCGGCGGACTTCGTGCGTTCGAAAACTTTCGCACGATTTTTTAAAAACGACTCGAAGTCGTCGAATGTAGGTATTTTAGAACCTATACTCAATTCGAAAGCGCGAACAGTACTTGAATCTAACTTTTTCAAAGCGATGTGTATTAAAATTAATTCATCTAATTTTTCTATTTTTAAATTATTCAGAGCGCGGACTGCACTGATAAATTGCTCAGTAAACAGATCAAAATTAGTAGCGGACGCGGTACCTAAAGGTCTGAAGTGGAAGATTTGATCTAGATAAGCTGAGGCAACCGTGCGCTTATCTTCATATTTATCAATCAGCGTTTGCAATATAAGCTCATAGTTCTCAGCACAAGGAGTAATACCTGAGAGACACAAAGTTTCGGCTTTACCAGTTAGTTTACCTACTAAATAATATAGTTTTTCAGCATCGGTGAGAGTTGGATTATCATGGATAGTCGACTTAAAACAGGAATAGAACACTGGCCATTTACGAATGTCTCCTGCAAAAGAAGCTAACTCGATGGGAGGTAACCTAGGCTTAGCTTTACTGAGCGCAACCGACTGCGGTACAACACTATCGTCAGCTGATAGCGCCGACTGCTGCGCTTGCAATCTTTTGATGCGGCTAACTAACTGTTCGAATGCGACCATACATTTGTAATCTGGTTTTGCAGCGGGATCAACAATTAATAAACGCGCGTTATAATCATCCAATAACCTAAGGAAATCACTGCGTAAAGTGTCTATGTTGGCACTTTCAGAGAGAAAGTTTTCTCTTTTTGCGGGATTCAATTCAATGTTTGAAGATGAATTATAAATATTCTGAATTAATTCAAAAACAGCTTCCCGTTTAGCTTGTAATATTAACAGCTGGGAATCTTGTTTATCCGAACAGTCCTCAAGTTTTTTACCAGATCTAGTAGTCATTTTTCGTAAGCAAATATTATACGACCAAATAGAATATCACTACTAAGCGAAGGATAACGGTATGCGCGTGACCTTTCCAAAGCGGTCGGGTTATACCCCGGGCGGCCGTTCACAGATATCCGATAAACACGACAATGGTATAAAATGCTACCGAGAACCGAACGGTTATTGCGGGTATGTTATGGAATTTGATGATGAATCAAACCATAAATATATTATTTTGCGAATATTCAAAAAATAATTTGCCAATACACATAAGAAAACACAATTTACATGTAATAAAAAACACACAATATTATAGTATGTAGCGGGATTCAAATGATTTTGTCGGATTACACGACGCAATGTCGCATGCGGGGAACGTCACAATGACTAAAATATTGACAAAATCACCAGAAATACGCAATGTATTCTGTAGGGACAGCGGGAAAACACTTAATAGACCTGTAATTTAGGTATTCTAATAAGGGCGGGCTAGAAATATGAGGAACGGATCGACTTATCCGACTCGAAAGGACCAGATAATGTTGGCGCCTTTTCGATTATAAAATCAAGCGTCCTCAAGCCTTCGACGGCTCGACAGAGCCCTTGAGGAATTCTGGAAGGATAGGGAAAAACTAGGATCTGTGCGCACTGACCTGTTGATCACGAAGTTGCTTGTAAGACATCTCCTGGCGTGCACGAGTCCACGAACGCTTGTCCAAATCTCCAGAATAGCGGGGTTTGGCGACACACACATTAGATTTCACGAGAACAATATTAACGTTCTTTTTCACAGCACAAATTGTATTTAAGCAGCGGTGACAGCGGTTAGCGGGAAAGCGGGAAAGCGGCGAGACCTTCGCGCTCGCGGCTCGCGGTGGACGATCTTAATGACAGCGTTTTAGACAATATGGCGGTCTATGTCTTGCGGTGCGATGGTGACTCCGTCTAGCGGTGCGGGCGCACATTGGGATATAGGAATAGATTTAGGGAGGTCGTGGCGTAAAAGGTTATGACTGGGGCTAATAGATGGCGTTACCATTTCCCGTATCCTTCATGGGATGGGCAGAGCCACAAGTAAACAAGAAAACTTGCAGCCACTTCTGATTTAAAGTCCTAAGATGGATATGGTGAGCCATGGTGACAGGTGATCAGCCCATCGCTCATTTAGATGGAGAGGTTGAGGTACGAGATGAAGTCCTATAACTATAGTACTATTACTAGTTCTTTCGAACCAGTGTGGTGAAAAGCTTTAAAACGCGCCTCAAGGGCTCCTGTACTTGACACACATGTTGTCAAGCTTTTTTGATTCTACGACATGCCGGTTACCAGCGGTTACCTCACGATAGTTTTTCCTTCACCGTTTGAGAATAGATTGTACTGGTATTATAGCATTGGTAAAATCCGTTGAGTTGACCGGAAATTAATCCACGACCTTAGTATCGGAAGGCTCGACCGCTACCACTAGATCACGAGTGATTTCATAGTTTTATTTTATTCTGATCTGTTTTAATTTTGCATGTTTTTTTAATACGTAATATGGTGTGTATGTTTTTTTTACTGTACTTATGCCTGAATTTAACGAATTTTATTTCATTTATTATTAATTTTATTTATAGTTATTTATTTAGTTTGAGGTTTAATTCCGTTGCCAGTGGACACCTCCCTGACTCACCTATCTCAAGCAGGCGATGGCCGTTTCATACGTAACGTACGAGACCTCGTAACGGACTGTTAACGCTGAATGCAATTGTCGTTAACAAAGCTAAATAATGTGTCTCTGGTGTTACGTCCGCAATGTAACGGTGAACCTTATAACTGTATTTAACAAGTTGGTAAGTAGACTGAGAGCGCTGGTGGTGTAGTGGTACCCCCTCCTTCCGAATCTAAGGTTCGAATCTAGTCACGCACCAATGGATTTACTGTTCGAGAAAATTGTATAAGCAAATCAGTAGTTACTCTCGAAAGGTGGAGGTAATCACTAATCACACAACACCATCTAGCTCCAAACTAAGCAAGGCTTGTACTATGGGAACCAGATGGCTGATAGAATACTTATATACTTTTTTTTTCATTTGTAAATACATACTTAAGATAAATATTACAACACCCAGACCCGGAAGAAATATTTGCAGAACATGCAAACATTTCTTCCACAGCGGGAATTGAACCCGCGTCTCTTGCGTCTCAGCCGAGCACTCGCCCACCACGCCACAGAGATAGAAGCGTATTATTTATTCCTACACAACTAAAACAGAGCACAGCTATGTATATTCGTCCAAAAATGAAAGAAAACTACCAACATGTAATTTCCCCTTCATCCAGACCAAACAATGGGCAAGAAAAGGCGCACCTGTTCTCGCTAATTGGGGCGGAGCTGATGACTTGCGCCTTGCTGCGGCTTTGTTCGCCTGACGGGCCCTGTTATTGAGCTACCGACGTGTGACGGGGGCCTTTGAAAGTGAGCTGTATAACCCAGATTTGATCATACGAATAGTCGAGTAGTCGTAGGCAATAGGCCGCGCGTAGATCTGACCATCATCTGATGATTGAAACTCGATGAGATGGATAACTCACATTGCACGCTAATTGCAAAAAACTACGGGTTTTGGAGCACTACTTTTAGAGAGCACTGGTGGTGTAGTTGGTAGTGAGCCCACCTTCCGATCTTAAGGTCGTGGGTTCAATGGATATTTCTATTCGACAAATTTATGTGCGCTATACCAGTACTCTCAAGCGGTGAAGGAAAACATCGTGAGGAAACCCGCGGCTTAGTCAGCTTCGCACGTATTGACCATGTCTTTCCTGTGGACAAGGCCGGCTAAACTGAGAGGATGGAATAGGTGCTGGGCAAGCCCACTCCATCTTAATTCGTCTTGGGTACTACAGCGTCTCATTTGTAAAGGTAAAAGTTGCCTCCTGACGCTGTATAAATCATCCACTATAGATGACAAAAGGCCTTAGTTAGTTAGTTATATTTTCCTATGCTCGGAGTTTCTCTGAAGGCTAGGATCCGTAATGATGTTTTTCGACAGAGCACCAAAGTCACCGACATAGCTCAGAGAGTTAGCAACCTGAAGTGGCAGTGGGCTGGTCATATCTATCGAAGAACCGACAACAGGTAAAAGGCCTTAGTTTGAGCACTATTTTTAAGGACCCTACTACTAATCCTCCGCTGTCCGTCCGTCTGTCCGTTGCTATCGAACAGACGAGCCCCTATTCTAATAGCTACCTATTATACGCGATGAGCTAACTATTTCCATCATTATATTGGATGCATCGCTCTATAACATGCCGACCTTATTGTATTATTTAATTTAAGTAAATATAGAGAGCTTGTTTTAAATATACCTCTATACAAATGATGAAAACTTTATTTCCCAACTAGCTGCCTCCCACGGCTTCGGATACGGATGTGTTTTGCAGAGTTAATTTTTATAATCTACGGCTGATAATTTCCCACTACCGCAAATTAAACCGACTTCCTTTCGAGCAAATATAATCACCATAAAAACACATAACAATGGAATCTAATGAAATCCACGTAACAGCCGAGTAAAGAAGTGTTATTCGAATTATTTGCATACATACAAAGAAATATTTTTGTCGGTCATTCCGTTATTGTGTTCTTGGGCCTTCCACACGTGGCTTCTTGACTGTTCTTGACAGCCGTCAAACTATCGCGGGTTTCAGCTTAGGGATTCCACCTACTTCCTCGATGACATCGAAAACTTTTTGTCTGTACTTCATTCTTCTTTTTCGACGGGTCAAAGACGGTTCAATAGAAAATGGAGATTTATGGAACGGGGTAATTAAACCCTTAAATAAAAGTTTTTTTATTAACTCTATTTATCTAGTCGTGTCACTAGCTATTTCGAACTAGTGTGATGAAAGATTTATAGTGCTCCTCAAAGGCTCCTTTCGTTCACTTGACATATTTTTTTCGAACTTTTTGGGTTATATACGACATGCCTGTTTCCTCACGATGTTTTCCTTCACCGTTTGCGAGTACTGGCACATATATTTTTCAGACATAAAAATCCATAGATGTACTTCATATTTGAACCCCCTACCTTAGGGTCGGAAGGCGGGATCACTATTACTAGTTCACCAGTGCTATAATTTTTCTTATTTAATTGTTCAGTTATTTCATTGTTAGACTATTGAAAGTCGCATGGTGTGACTGTAATCTCCTGTAATTTTTTCGTTGGATATTCTTTAATAAAATGAATAATAAAAAGATTCTTTAGACACAAAAATACCTATAATAATAGTATAAATAATACAAAATGACATTTGTATATCTGTACAATCGGATCAAACCACCATTGTATCGGAAACATAATATTGCCACATTAGCCCTCACAAAGCCATATCTAGCATCATCATTGCAACAATGTACCACAAAAGTATTCATTTATAAATATCCACTGTAACCTTATACATACTATGTGTTAATCTGTGACGATTCAAGCGATTTTGATAACTAAAGTAAGCGAAGGAGAGTTCAATTTCATTTGACGAAAAAATACGACTGGCGCCTAGCGTTCGATGTTACAAAATCCTGGTACCCGGCATTTTGAATTTAGTTTTTTTCTGCTTTCAAACCATTTTGAATCTTATCATAAGGAAATAAGGTAGGTTTCAAACTGGCAAGTTTGAAAGAGATACAGGGTGATTCAAGTGAATATATCGTTATAATAAAGTGATCGTATTTCTACTGATAGCATCTCTATGGGGCGACCAAATAATTGATAATCCTATTCAGTGTTTGGGAAATATGGAATAAAAGATTTTTTTCTCACAAATAAAGTTCTCAAATGACTCAAACGTGTCATCTTCCGTTGCGGTTGTTATGTCCGCTTTTTATTCTGAGCAAATTTTAATAATAGAAAATGGTATCTTTTTAATTTAAGCGAGCTTGAAATTATAAAAGTTATATATTTTTAATTTGAGCAAAAATTATCAAATAATGTAATTTGTTTTTAAAATAATTGTCATCTTTTCCTTTCGGATATTTCTCATTTTAACTGTTATGTTAAAAAAGTACTTATAAAAAACATTAAGTTATTTACAATTTTTACCACAAAAATATTTGCCTATTGTTTTAGATTTTCTTTAGGGTTCCGTATCCGCCCTTCAGCGGGCTGTATCTCATGAACAGTAATAGGTAGAGAGTTGACATTTTCATAGAGTATGTATTTCTGTTGCTTCTATTATCAACAACAAACATTTTTTAATGTACGATGGTACGGAACCCTTCGTGTGCTAATTCGACTCGCACTTGACTGGTATTATTTTCGTAATACACCTGAAGTGTTAGTGAAACAGAAATACATGTGCACGCTTTTCTTCAGGTTTGTCTTACGTGGCGCGAACTATTCAAAAGTATGCCCGGTTCCAATATTCAACAGAGGACGGATCGTTTATTACCACAGCATCGTTTTTTTATCCGTCAAAAAATGTTTGGCGCTTTTCGATAACAAAATTGCTATAGTATGAACTCTCCGGCGATTAGTTGAATATTGGAATCGGGCATTAAAATTTCCTGTGTTGATATTTTCTAGTTAAGTTAATGTATTATTGTATATAATCTATGTTTATAGGATAAAAAATGTTTTTGTTTTTAAAGAAAGATTGATGAAAATTTGGTATTAATTAATAGCAATAATCAGTACTTATTATATCTTAATTAGTTTCCACAGAGCAGCTTAACAGCCTCACTCAACGTATAAGATCAGGAATGGCTTCATTAGAAACCGTTTTACATAAAGCTATCTAAAATGTAAATACCAGTGATCGTCTGTCCGGATTTATTATTTTACTAAGTAAGTAAAGTAAGCATGTGTTGAATAAAGAAGTTTGGATTGTCCTCTGACAACCCATTAGGCATTGAAATAAGATTTACTGGATATAAAAGTGATAAATTTATAAATTTACAACTATAATACTGCAAAACCCAGACCTTGAAGAAATATTTACAGAACATACAAACATTTCTCCCGTAGCGGGAATAGAATCGCGCCTCTTGTGTCTCAGCAGAGCACCCGCCACGCCACCGAGGTCGCCATATTAATAGTATTACGAGTGAACCCACGTGCTATAGCTAGCTTCGAAACTACCCATATCTCACGTTAATAAGTTGCGCAATAACAAAAGAGGCGATACCATCTCGATAAGAACATGTTTAGTAAAGTGAAAAATAATATGTTTTGAGATCTCTATCTCTTTGTCGCTGTTCACTGGTGTCAACTTACCATCATGGGGCCTGTTAGAAAGGACTCATTGTGTTTGAATAATGCATAGTTTACTGAAAGTACCTATTCTAACAAATACTGGAGTCCAGGGGAATGATGTATTAATAACACCCAATATTCATGCACAAGTTATTAGCACTTATAAAGGGGTTTTACTTCTCTGATGGACTGGGAGTAAAGAAAAAATTAAGAGTGTGTCCAGCTGCTTGCTGTCTACTGAGGGATCCAAACCATGTAAGAGGAATTACCCTCCAAATTTGATGCTTCTAGGACTTATGGTTTAGACTGAGAGTCAGAATATAATATAATATAATATAATATAATATAATATAATATAATATAATATAATATAATATAATATAATATAATATAATATAATATAATATAATATAATATAATATAATATATTATATTTAGATTAATTATGTTTATGACTTGCTGATATAACTTGGCTGTGAGTTCAGTTGGTGTTCAGTAAATATTTACGTAGAGGCTCGGGGTTATTATCTGTCTATAAATAAAGTTTTTTTAAATAAAATAAATTACTGTATTTTTCTATGTTATACAATTGTGATGTTTGTTTGTTTTGATATATTGTTATCTTATTTGCAGCTCGATGTAGAAAGTAAATAAAATATGTGGGAAGGCTTTAAGACTTTGTTTGTGTCATATTTACGCACGATACAAACTTCGGTTTTGGCTACTACGGCCTCGGTGGCGTGGCGGGCGATTGCTCAGCAGAGTCGCAAGAGGCGCGGGTTCGATTCCCGCTGCGGAAGAAATATTTGCATGTTCTGTAAATATTTCTTCCGGGTCTGGGTGTTGTAGTACTCGTAGTTTCTTATACCCACGACTCAGGGAATCCTAGTGGTAACTATAATGTATGTGACTGTTGGGTATTATTATTTCTGTTCTACTACACACTAGAATTGCCGTATATTGTGGTTTTTAGAAACTAGTACTACTTGAAGAACTTCTACAAGTGAACACTACATCAAATGGTGAAGGAAACAGACTTGTGGACTAACCTATAAATTTCGAAAACACGTGTCAAGTGCACGAAAGGGACCTTTGAGGCGCACTTTAAATGCTTTCACCACACTGGTTTGACATAACTAGACGTACGACAAAAATAAAAAGCTTCCTTGGGAACATTCTCATTCACGCTTAGATACAGTACAAATAGTGATACATATGTCGAGTAACTGGGCCGTACATTGTCAGATTGAGTCCAACAACGGACTGATGCGAGATAGGCTATCGTCTGACAGTAACAAGTAACGCACCAGTTTTGACACTTGACCTGAGGTGACCATGGAGTTTATGAACAAAGGATTTTTTACTCTTGATATTTTAAGAGAAACAATAATAATCCGGTTTTTATAACGTTTTTAATGGTTAGGCTTCTAAATATTTTTGAATCAAATTACACAAATTTTACTAAAATATAATTCATTGCAGGTACCTATGCATAGCTTCTACAATTTTAGGCCAAGGCCTAAACATTACGTATTATCATGGTCGTATCCCTAGAACCAACTTATTATAAGAAAACTTGCAGCCACTCCTGATTCAAAGGCCTAAACAGTGGGTTATAGAAGAATCGGAAGTTCCTTGGTTTATTCCAATCTATAAAAGGTACGCTACCATCGATTAACATTCAATCTAGTCACGGTCATAGTGTCATTGGATAGAACTTTTATTTCAGTAGTACCTATATTTTTATTAGATTATATTTTCCTGAGAGCACTGGTTCTAGTTGGTAGTGACCCCGCCTTCCGATCCTAAGGTCGTGGGATCAAACCCGGTCGTGTACCAATGGATTTTTCTGTGCGAAAAATTTATGTGCGCTATACCAGTACTCTCAAGCGGTGAAGGAAAACATCGTGAGGAAACTCGCGGCTTAGTCAGTTCTGCACGTATTGACCATGTCTTTCCTGTGGACAAAGCCGACTAAGCTGAGAGGATGGAATAGGTGCTGGGCAAGCCTACTCCACCTTAATTCGTCCCGGGCACTATGGCGTCCCGTTTGTAAAGGTAAAAGTTGCCTCCTGACGCTGTATAAATCATCTACTATGGATGGTAAAAGGCCTTAGTTAGTTAGTTATATTTTCCTATGCTCGGAGTTTCTCTGAAGGATAAGATCCGTAATGATGTTATCCGACAGAGAACCAAAGTCACCGACATAGCTCGGAGAGTTAGCAACCTGAAGTGGCAGTGGGCTGGTCATATCTGCCGAAGAACTGACCACCGCTGGGGTAAACGAGTTCTTGAGTGGAGACCGCGACTCGACAAACGTAGTGTAGGACGCCCTCCGCCTAGGTGGAGTGACGATCTTTGAAAGGCTGCTGGCAGAAACTGGATGCGTCAAGTCAAAGATAGGGCGCGATGGCGTTCATTAGGGGAAGGCTATCCAGCAGTGGACTGCTATAGGCTAATGATGATGATGATGTTATTTTCCTAGATTTTGCAAAACCAGCTGCACCCTACTTGACCTCCTACCGGTACATCGAGATCAATGCAGCCCGCATCACGCCACCGCACGCTATAATCACCTCTATCCACACATCCCGACCCCCACACTCGGGTGAGAATCCCCTGGCAGGCAACTGTCAGGTGATTTTGACAGGTTTTTGACAGTTCACGCGCGCTCGGCTACTGAAGGCATCTTGTAGTGCCGCCGGCCGTCACTCATGGTTTGTGTTGGTATTTGATCACTTTGTTTGGAACATATTTTAAAATAAATAAAAATACTATACCGGGTGTAAAAAAAATTGTACAGTACACCTAATTATACACCTATACAGACTTTCTAACGTAGGTATGGTTGCTATTGATTTTTACTACATGCTGTGTCGTTTTGATTTTTTTGTTGATTGTAAAATGTTCATTTACTGATACACTAGCTGCCGCCCGCGGCTTCGCTCGTGTGGTACCCGAACAAAAAATAGCCTATATGTTAATCCAGCACATGTACTATATATATTCCAAGTTTCATTCAAATCCGTTCAGCCGTTTAGGCGTGATTGAGGCACAAACATCCAAACTCACAAACTTTCGCATTTATAATATAAGTAAGATAAGTAAGATTATATTGATGTTTGAATAAAACCTGGTCTATGTCTGCAATCTATGTCTCCTAACTCTTGTGACGGAGTTTTTAGGCCGTCTAAAGGCCTCCGTCATGGCTTAACGAATTACAAGCCGGAACCGACAATTTAACATGCCCTCCGAAGCACTCGTAGTGCCACTTGCGGTCACCCATCCCAATTGTGACCGCGTACAACGTTTTCAAATAGGTATTTATAAACCGTTTAAAAGGCACGTCGATCCGGGCGTGACCGACGTCGGAGGTATATAACTCCTCAATATTACCATTAATACAACCCCCGGTAGCCGTAATTACGGTTTCACCTCGGCTATTAGTCTTTGAATTTAAGTGTTGCTCCGGACTTTAGGACAAACCAATTTTGATTAATTATTTAAATGTCTGCAATAGCTTTATAGTCATTTTTGAGTTTCCATGATAATATGTGAAAAATTGTTCTTGTTTTATTAAAAATTGTCATTTTCTCAATAATTGATTTAAAAAACCTGTATGATAAAAAAGCGATGTCTATAATTTTTTTATAATTCGGTCCTAATTTTGTTATTGTTATTTGAACGGTGAAGGAAAACATCGTGAGGAAACCCGCGGCTTAGTTCCGCACGTATTAACCATGTCTTTCCTGTGGACAAGGCCGACTAAGCTGAGAGGATGGAATAGGTGCTGGGCAAGCCTATTCCATTTTAATTCGTCCCGGGCACTACAGCGTCCCGTTTGTGAAGATTAAAGTTGCCTCCTGACGCTGTATAAATCATCTACAGATGGTAAATAAAAGGCCTTAGTTTTTTATTTGTTATTTAGATATATCAATTATTAGCTTCATTAGAAAACTCTCTTCAATCTTTCGTGAGACATACAAAGCAAGATTTAAATATAGTTAAATAACTATGCATAAAACACATTTCACTGTTTCCCCTAGTACCCTAGTCCCAAAGAGGTAGGCAAAGACCAAGGACTTCTCTGACATACGAGCTTTAGATTAGGGTACTCTATTAAATAGACGAATAGACGACAAAAGTATTTCTTAAACAATTCTACAGAACTCGAACATGTGGCCAGTCACAACAGCCCTCTAAAACATTGAAAAACATTTTCCATAACTTAATAGCGGTGTATAATTAAGTGATGTTTAAGTGATGAGGGTAATCATCGAACTGCGACCACAACAACCTCTTGATCGGGGAGGGCTGGCTGGAGGCAGCTGGCGCCGTTCCCAGGGCTTCCTGGAGGAGGGCGCGCGAGGGAATCCCGAGTGAGGGTTACATTGACGACACGGAGGCCATCATCTTTCTTTTACGGTCTTTATGGAGTTTTGTCGTTACAAGAATGGAATTTTCTCAGGTTGTTATTGTTTTCTTTATAAAAAGGTCATGTTGCAGATATTAATGTCATGTTACTAACATCAACGGTTTGCCCCTTCTATGTTTTTGTTCCATCCAATCCATCCTAGATTGCCTGGAAGAGATCGCTTTTAGCGATAAGGCCGCCCTTTGTTTTTACCATATTTTTTGTCTATTTTGTAAGTATTAAACTTACAAAATAGACAAAAAATATTTTATAGTTGTGTGGTAAGCAATAAAGTGTTATCTATCTATCTATCAACGCACAGAAAATAAAATCTAGAAGCTTACTTTAACGGTAGATTTATGGTTTATATGAAAGTTTATATGAAAGCCATCTAGCGGATAGGTTAAAATTACATCACATAAACAGTCTTTTTGCTTTTTTAATTCTTTCACTACACTGATTGTGAAGAACTAGTTGATGGCGGTTGATAACGTTGTGCGCGCTCACAATTGGGATGGATAACCGCAAGTGGCATTACGAGCTAAGCGCTTTGCTTCGGAGGGCACGTTAAATTGTCGGTCCCGGCTTTTAAGTCGTTAAGCCATGACGGAGGCTTTTAGGCGGCCTGAAAATTCCGTCACAAGAGCCACTAGCTCATACAAACTTAGTCATATGAATAGTAGCGGGAGGGAAGGGGAAAAAAATCCGTGCCTTCAAGTTTTCACACAGAGCGAGCAATGTATACGTCCCAACTGTATAGGCCCGCCACCAAAACATCGATAGACGGACTGATACAATATGCAGACGGTTAAACGTAGTGCGTACCTACCGGTGGTTCGGTAATGCCACAGCAAACTACGCAAAACTGTTATTTAGGACCGGGACGACGACGCTCTGAATATTTGATCGGGTACAGTGCGGACCATGCCGCATTGCACGACTCCGCACGGACGACGACCTCGGTGGCGTAGCGGGTGCTCGGCTGAGATGCAAGAGGTGCGGTGCACTTTAATAATAAGAATTAATTTATTGTAACAAAAACAGGTACTACAAATTCAAAAGCCTGTCAGGTGCCAGTCGAATTGGCTTACGAAAGGTTTCGTACTATCGTTATTTAAAGTCAAAGTCAATTTTTTTTATTCCTTAAAATCACTGGGATCACTTGGACACGTCTTAAATCTACGTTGCATTTACACCTATTCGTAACGCGACCAAGCGTGTTAATGTTTGTTGTATGGAACCTACTTTTAAATAATAATATTAAATAAATAAATATTTGTGAAATTTTCACACAGCGCCATCTAGCCCCAAACTAAGCAAAGCTTGTACTATGGACACCAGTTGGCTGATAGAATACTTATATACGGTTTTTTTGTAAATACATAGGTATTTATAATACATTATATTACAATCCGGAAGAAATATTTGCAGAACGTGCAAACATTTTTCCCGCAGCGGGAATCGAACCCGCGCCTCTTGCGTCTCAGTAGAGCACTCGCCCGCCAAGCCACCGAGGTTGTCAATTTAGTGCAGTTTATTTTTATTTTACTAGCTACTTATGCACCGAGGATAATTTTGTTGGATTTTTTAATTTTGTCAAAAGTCCAACCAATGCGTGATTGGTTAAAGTGCGCAGTCTTATCTTCACTTACCTACGTCATACAAATACTAGCTTCCACCCGCGGCTTCGCTCGCGTGGTACCTTACTTTGACCTATTTATTAATCCAGAACATGTACTATGTATATTCCAAGTTTCATTCAAATCTGTTCAGCTGTTACGGCGTGATTGAGGCACAAACATCCAAACATTCAAACATCCTCACAAACTTTCGCATTTATAATATAAGTAAGATTGTGTATTTTGGCGCAATAAATAATTAGATAAAGTATTTCGATATTAACATTAAATGCGTCACTGTTTTATTGTTTACATTAAAGGAAGTTTAAAATCTTTTATATCAATTTTTATCAGTCGTTCTAGCCGCATTGCAGTGTTCGGGATTATTATTTTGATCTGTTGTTAAACATATTTTTATTCCGATTCAAATACTTACTTATCTAAAACCTAATTATGAAGATGAGTAAATATTTTCACTATGTTTCTTACTGATAATGGGTTCTGTTGGGAAATGGGAATACCGTATGGTTTTTAATGAGAAAATATTGGGGTTAAAACTACGAGTATTAATAGTCGTGTTACTAGTTTCTCCAAACCAATATGGGCTAGTGGCCAACTCTTGTGACGGAGTTTTCAGGCCGCCTGAAGGCCTCCGTCAAGGCTTAACGACTTAAAAGCCGGCACTGACAGTCGGAAGCGCTCAGCTCGTAATGCCACTTGCGGTCACCTATCCAAATTATGATCGCGCACAACGTTGCTTCAGTTATCAATCAAGAACGTCTGACAAGCTGACGTCTGACGCCATGAGCGCCTCAACGAGGCTTCTTTCTTGCACTTGACACATGTTTTCGGAACTTACAATATAGTGTATGGAATTCGTTGGGAATAGTGCGCATTGAAGCGGCGCGTACTGTACTAAGTAGGTATGTCCGAGGTACGGTGACTTCCCTTTAATTTTCCAGCGAAGGGCGGTGGTCGGAAAAGACAAGGTGCAATTTTTATAATTTTCCAAATTGATTCTAGACATCGTATGCATACATTATAATTCTACAATGGCTACCTATAGAATAAGGTTATTTGAGGTTATAAGTTTATTTAGATTTAATTTAGTAAGTTATTTCTCACGATCAAACACAATCGATATAGGTAATAACTACTTATCTAAATTAACTTACTATTATTATATATGCGAAAGTTTGTTAACAGTTTATCTCCACTAAACCGATTTTGATATAATTTAGATTATAGATAGTTTAGGTTTTGGAATAACACACTGGCTAATTGATTTTCGAAAATTAACTCTTAAGAGGGTTAAACAGGGTACAAATAAAATTTAAAATAAGTAATAAAACACTATGTACCTACTTTATTTTTATTTATTGCTAAATTACCCCAGGGGGTGTGCAAGGGACTTCTAAAGTTTGTATGGGAAATTTTAAACGGCTGATGCGATTGGTTCGAAGCTTGGTTAGGATACTAAATCAATGGACACGTGTTTCAGAGTATTTCAAAATTACCCTGAAACAGGGGTAAAATGGGGTGTCAAAATTTACACCACGCGAGCGAAGCCGCGCGAACTAGTATGTATAATATAATTTTAGTAAATTATTTATATAAAAAGTGTTTTTTTATAGTAATTAAATGTGAATATTATGAATATAGGCTAGAACAGGACCGTTTTGGATGACAGAAAAAAAAGGAAGGCCTGTGCCCAGCAATGGGCAAAGAAGGGTGATAAAAATGTTACAAAAAGTAAAAATAATATAAAATGTTTTCTCACAGATCTTGAAATAACATTGTAAGATTGAACTTATGAATCAATAACGCTCTTGTGTGTTCATTGAGGTGGCGTGGACCTACCGCCCTCTGTGACGTCACTTCACCTTGCTCTCGAAGTAGTTGTGAGAAGTCGTGGTGCTCTGTCGCCCCCCGCCGTGACTTCGAGTCGCTGTGCAGAGCGACCGAGCGTGATAAGAGTTTTTGTGAGAATCCGTAAATTCAGTATTTCATGAAATTCTACTTAACTAAGAGGTTGGAAAAGGGTTGATTACTGAGAAAGATGATACCTCGAACCAGGTCCTCAGTACTTGTGGTCTAGTGGTAATGAGCTCGCCTTCCAAACGTCGACCTTAGGTCGTGGGTTATTCAGTCGTGGATTTTTCTATTCGAAAAATTTATGTGCGCTATACACTGGTAAAGCGTACTCTTAAGTGGTGAATAAAAACATCGTGAGGATACCAACAGGTCGTAGAAAAAAAAGGTTCAGAAGTAATGTCAAGCGCACTTTAAATCGCCCTTAAATTTGACCGCAAGTGGCATTACGAGCTGAGCGCTTCTGTGCATCGGAGGGCACGTCAAATTGTCGGTCCCGGCTTTTAAGTCGTTAAGCCATCATGGAGGCCTTTAGGCGGCCTAAAAACTCCGTCTGTTGGCCACTAGCTCATCCAAACTTACTTACCACTTTTTCAAGTTTATTTTCATCAACAATAAATAAAATAGATCAGTCTTGTTATTTAATTCCTGTAATTACAATTTACCGTGAATTCCGACCATACGTAAAACAAAACTGTCCCCTAAACATTGAGGTTATTAAATATTACGTCCCGGCAATCAAATCAAAACGTCTAGTTAGGCGGTTACTGCCGGCACATGGCGCTTCGCACGCCGCCACAGATACAATCCTACTCATAAAATCATAAATAATTTTATTTGTCTGTGAAAACTAAGGCCTTTTACCATCTATAGTAGATGATTTATACAGCGTCAGGAGGCAACTTTTACCTTCACTAACGGGACGCTGTAGTGCCCGGGACGAATTAAGATTGAGTAGACTTGCCCGGCACCTATTCCATCCTCTCAGCTTAGTCGGCCTTGTCCACAGGAAAGAATACTCAAACGCATCTCAAAGTTGAGCACGTATCAAATGACGTGACAGATTTTCATCAGAAACTGTCTTAAAACCGTGAGTTGAGACGTGCTCAACTCTGAGTCACGTTTGAGTATTCTGGGGTTAGAATATTACAATATGAATGTAATGCTATTTAATTTAAGTCAAGTTAGTCAATATCAATACTACAACCTACTAATATTATAAATGCGAAAGTTTGTGAGGATGTGAGGATGTTTGTGCCTCAATCACGTCGTGACGGCTGAACGGATTTGAATGAAACTTGGAACGTACATAGTATGTGTGCTGGAATAACATATAGGCTACTTTTTATCCTGGTACCACGCGAGCGAAGCCGCGGGTGGAAGCTAACACTTTATACAATAATAATGAATACAGATTAATTAAAAACTTTAGGTAGTGTCCGTTCAGCTATCACACTGTGATATTTATTTTAAAATTTTAATAAAACTTACAGCTAGGTACATAAATAAGAATAATTCATATAATACAAGCACAAAGACCATGTATGCTGAAGGCCAATTAAAAGTACCATTGATATGAAATGATTGAGCCAAACAAAATTACAAATTATGCTCAGATCCTCGCAAACTTTTAGACTGATTTTATTAGTTTTATTCCCAGTATTGTGCTACACAGTTATGTTTAAAGATTTTAACGAAATTGCGCTTTTGCTTTGTAGTAGTTTGAGAAAACAATTTGAAATGCAATTACCAGTTACCATTATTATGGCAATAGAAACAAAATATATCTCTTACGTTACTGACTGCTCGACTGACTGTATTGCCTGACTGACTATAGAAACTGGAAATTCGTAGGCAAAATTATTACTCTTATGGTGTAGGACTGAACTAATGAACTATTTATTGAATAGCAATGTATAAAATAAGTATTTTTAACAAAACGCGTGTCGCAGTTAGTGCTACCCTGCCTACTCTTGGCGCCACCACGCTGCTGGAGCATAAAGCTGAGTGGTCACCTTTTTTATGTCACTTTATTCATTTTATTTTTTCTCTGTATGTAATTTAGTATACCTTGCTTGTGTCGTCAAATAAATGTATTCTATTCTATTCTAATTGCACTAGGAAAGTTTAATTCCCAAATACAGCAGCGGTAAGATGGAGTTTGTCAAAACTAAACTTATAAAGTAGCCTCACTAATGCGTTTTGTTTAATGTTTTGATTATCATAAAGTTGTAATTCATTTGCGCCTTCACCGAGCATCATATAAACCTGCGCCATCTGGCCATAACGAGTCCTTTTGACAATTTTAATTTCTTTTTCCCGCGGCTTAAAAATTGAATGTCACAGTTTCGTGAAACATGGCCGCGGACCGCACCGGGGCGCGCGCGCACTAAAATGTGAGGTTTGCGGCCGAACTGTAACTTTGTGTTTGAAATATGTTGTGATGGCATTATTATATTTTGTTTACGATTTTACAATTCCTTGTTTTGACTGTTGAAGTATTTTGAGGAAAACTGACGATATCAATAAGTCTTAGAAAAAGAGATGGTAACAGAAATTTATGAATTTTATAATAAGAGTATTAATATGTTATGTTAAATCATAACTCATACAAACATAAATATAATTAAGGACATACAAAATTATAAATTAATCAATATAATTACAATGTTGCATTGTTACAAAATGCTTTTCACTAGTCATATGGGTACACTCGATTTGTTTTAATAATATTTACTATTTATCTAACGCACTAAATTGTATCTTCCATACATTTATTTCCATACACATCCATTTATTATGACATCCTATTAATATTATACATCTGAAAGTTTGTATGTTTGTGCTTCAAACACGCTGCAAGGGTTCAACCAATTTTTCTGAAACTTGAAATACATACCTACCGGGTTCGCAAGCGAAGCCGTTTACTGAAGCTAGTATTCTAAGTATATAAAACTCTCTCGTTACTGACTGACTGGCAATCAACGCACAGCCTAAACAATGAAGCATCAAACTTGTTTCACCAAGAAAGGAATTCCCGAAATTTAACTCCTGGAGGACGCAGCGGGAAAATAAATTTGTATGAAAAATACTCAACGCAGACAAAGTCGCGGGGCGTTCCACTAGTTCCATACATTTGATTAGTGTCCTCCCCCGTTACTCCTGCATTATGGATGTTGTTGGCCACTGGGTCGGTTCACACCTATATTTCCAGATATAAGTTAATTCAGACCCGCGTGCGCTCACGACACGCTCATGCATAAAATTATTTCGGCCAGAAATCATTAGCGCCCGCTCCACTGGGCACTTGGCTTTCGATTGTGAGTATTTTAGTTTAAAATAGAGACCGTTTTGATTTAGTCTCACTTATGTTTATTAACTACTAGCTTTCGCCCGTGGCTTCGCTCGTGTGATATCCGGACAAAAAGTAGCTTATATGTTATTCCTGCATACATACCATGTATATTCTTTCTTCTTTCTATGTATATGTGATTGAGGCACAAACATTATATCGTTACATCCACACATCATCACAAACCTACGCATTTATTAGTAGAATTATTGTACACTATTATTATTTTAAAGAGATACTCAGGTTTCGCACACCATTCGCGGTTTATAACGGTCTTAAGTTTAGTTCTAAATCTCACTTTTACCTTTACCTGTTTTATCATTTCCCACGCCTTGCCCCTCTACCTCCACGCATCTCAGTCCTGATTCTACTCTTGTCAATTCTTTTAATTTGACGATGGGATCATCATCATTTCACATGTCAACGATAACATAACTTTGAGAGCTTAAAATCCAATTTTTAACCTCTGGCCGTCGGCACCGAACCCAAGGATCTAAGCCAAGTACAGACTACTGTACTGACCAAGTACCGAGGTACCTAAAATTTTTTACCATGTATAGAACTCGCCCTCCGGCTAGGTGGAGTGACGATCTGCGAAAGGCTGCTGGCAGAAACTGGATGCGTCAAGCCAAAGATAGGGCGCGATGGCGCTCATTAGGGGAGGCCTATGTCCAGCAGTGGACTGCTATAGGCTGATGATGATGATGATGATGATAGAACTCGGCTTTTGTAGATGTTTGCGGGGTTGTGTATATCTATGCCTTTATAACGAACTGAGCACGCTTGCAGTTGATTTGAATTCAAGTCGCGGCGCGCATTTGCACAAGTTATCTATTTTCAAAAGCTTTCTATTTACAGCGCAATTCCAGTTATTATAATAAGCTCCTACATCTGAGGGTAGGCCCTTGTTTATTGCCAAGGTGCCGATGACGCTATAAGAAATGTACAAAATGTGACATTGACGTAAGATATTAAAATGTCACGTGTCAAATGTCAATTCCAAACCGCTAAAACTACGTCAAATACGAACGTCATTTCATTCATGTCATGCATGACAGTTCATGTTATGTATGTTCTGATGGAGTTTTTAAAGGCCCCCGTTATGACTTAACGCCTTAAAAGCCGGGACCGACAATTTAACGTGTCCTCCGAACCACGGAAGCGCTCAGCACGTAATGCCACTTGCGGTCACCCATCCCAATTATGACCGCACACAACGTTGCTTAACTTTAACGATCGAACAAGAAAGTCTAAGCAAGCTACGCCAAGCGCTTCTCCCTTCATTATCTTTGTGTAACCCATGTATCATGAAAAAAGAAACTGAATGTACCTACTTATACAAAGCCAGAGTATTACTACGTCCGTAGCTTATAATAATAAGCAACAACTTTATCCCGTCAGGATTCGTTGTAATTGCTACCGAGCGGCCCCACTGTGCGCAATTATAACATAACTTGTACTGTCTGTGGACTTGCATGTACCCGCTGGTTAGAAAAGCTGGTTTTTTGGAGAATACGTCTAGCTATGTGATGTTCGGCTGAAAGGATTTAAATCTAACTCGTAATGTCTTTTAACCTTGTTTATAACTATTCGCTTAGGTACGTATCGTTTTTATTTTCATCATCATCATCATATCAGCCCACATCCACCCATTGCTGGGTATAGACCTCTTTAGCACGCCATTCTTTCCGATCCTGCCGTTTTCATTATGTCATCAGACCATCAATAAATTTTCAAACAGAAAAATTCATTGGTGCACGACTAGATTTGAACCCGCGACTTTAGGATCGAATGGCGGGACCGCTAACACTAGACCACCAGTGCTCTTAGCTGTCACTGTCATTATTAATATGGTAAAACTTAAACAAATGTATTTAACCAAAAAAAAAATTTCACACAAAAAACTATAGAAATACTAGCTTTCGTCCGCGGCTTCGGTCGTCTGGTATCCGGGCAAAAAGTAACCTGTACGTTATTCCAGCACAAATACTATGTATATTCCAAGTTTCATTCAAACCCGTTCAGCCGTTACGGCGTGATTGAGGCACAAACATACATCCTCACATCCACACATCCTCACAAACTTTCGCATTTATAACATTAGTAGAAAGAAATATAAAAAACGCAGTTCTTTTTGTCATCGAATGAATAAAATCATCAGTTGTCATTCCACACCGCCGCGTCTGTCATTGTTAGGGGGTCTATTGTGACGATGTCCTCAAAGTGCGGCAGTAGAGCGGCTCCAAGGCCCACTTGTGGTCTAAATAAGGAAGTGGATAATGCACACATCTTCAGCGATGCTGTGATCTAATTAATTCAATGAGGAACCCCTACTACGGACTCTATCGAGATAGAAACGGTACATGTGTACGAATAACAATTTTAACGGTATGTGACAGATTTGAAATGATAAATGACATTTATTTGCACGAACACATGTGATACAATAATAATGGTCTTAAAAATACCTGTGTCCAGCAGTGGACTGCTAGAGGCTGATGATGATGAAAAATACCTGATCTATTTTTCCAGTTCACGTCCTACCAAAATCTTTGGCATGCTAATATCTTAGCTCCTATTTAATTGTAATGTTATAATCATAATTTTAAGAATGTCAGAATATAAAGTTACTTAATTTAATGTCCAGAACTGTTCAAATATTCGTCGATGGAGTAAAAACGTTTGTCAATAAGCAAATTTTTCAATTGTTTGATAAACGAATTACATTTTAAATCTTTCAGGTCAGTTGGTAACTTGTTATAAACCTTAATGCACCATGTAATAGGATTGAAATACCGTTACGGTATCGATGGCCTATTAAAATTAGCCAGTACCTACAGTAAAATATTCTGTCTTAAATATGCACCAATTTATATCTAGTTCATCAATAATATCTGATTGAAATAATAAATTAAATACTATACCAATTGTTGGGAAAAATCAGGAATGAAATGATCTTATCGACGATGTTGACCAAACTTGGATGACTTTAGTTCAGATCATCAGCTGACAAAAATACCTGGATTTGAAGACATCGCCACTAATGAATATAATCCGATTGACTAAAATCAGCTCCAATTCGAGCAGCAGTAATCCCTAATCCATCTTAAATCTCTCGATTCTCGATGTTCCGTTGGTTCGAGAACCTTTGGAATCTCTCGATTCTCGATGTTCCGTTGGTTCGAGAACCTTTGGAATGTCTCGATTCTCGATGTTCCGTTGGTTCGAGAACCGTTGGTACCGTCAGTCCCTCTTTGTACCGTCGGTCGCCCACGCGCGTCCTGACTATAATTCAATTTCATACATCCATACACAACGCGTGTTAGAGATGTGACGATCATGCAAACAAGTGACAAGAATTTATTGTTGTTGTTGAATTTGTTGTTATTTTACATTGTATCTAGTTCTAGTCCTTCGAGCTCACCATATTTTGTGATATCACCGGTGAATATACCCGGTTCTAATATTCTATTACCGGGTGACGGATCGTTCTTAACCAACATTGTTTTTCTGTTAAAAAATGTATTGCGTTTTTCAACTGATAACGTTGCTATGGTAATGAACGGTCATCGGAACGGTCCTTCGTCTGTTAGTAGAGTGTTGGAACCGAGCATTTTTCCAAAACCCGCGCCAGTGTATCAAACACTAATATTTTAGTACGTTTTTTGAATGTTTCAAATGTTAAGTAAATAAAAATTATACGGTATAGGTAGTTTAGAACCTTTGCGTTACCTACATTTACGTGATCAGCCTATAACTCTGTACAAGATTGAATGAGCCTGAAATTGTGATCGCTTGTCAGTTCCCTGGAGGCTTTGTTAGGCGCAATATAGTTTGACAGCCTCAGTGGCGCGGTGGGCGGACGCTCGGCTGAGATGCAAGAGACGCGGGTTCGATTCCCGCTGCGGAAGAAATATTTGCACAAACAGACTTCTTAAATAAGGAAGTGGTCTTCCTAGAGCGAACATCTTGTAGAATCTTAGAGAGATCACCTCCCTAGCCCCATTGACCCGAGTGGCCATCAATTATTTAACCTTACTTAAGGTGCGGGTCACAAACACCGCGCCACAATGGACCAATTGAGATCCTCTGACTCACCTCGTAAACCATCTACATTCCCAAGACATCAACGTCAAATACCTCTAACAAAAACACTAGTAAATGAAATAAAAATTTGACGATCTCGGTGGCGTGGCGGGCGAGTGCTCGGCTGAGACGCAAGAGGCGCGGGTTCGATTCCCGCTACGAGAGAAATGTTTGTATGTTCTGCAAATATTTCTTCCGGGTTTGGGTGTTGTAGTATTATGTATTTGCTTAGTTTGGGGCTAGATGGCGCTGTGTGAAATGTCCACACATAATTATTTATTTATTTGACTAGAAGCATTTTGGTCTTCTTTTCAAAAATAATACGAATAGGTAGGTATATTTTTTAATAGGTATATTTTATTGTTCGCGGGACATTATAAGAACACGGGGAAAAAGTTTAAATGTGAGTATTACTCACAAAATTATTTAAGGTATTATTTATAAAACAAACATACAAACAATAGGAAAATACTTTGAGCGCAACAGTAGGTATATCTTTTTGTTCAATCTTTTTCCCGAGATTTACCTATACTAAAATAATAGGTACCTAGGTAACTGTTTAGAATTACAAATGTAAAGCAAGTTACCCGTGTTATATTATTCAAGTTTTTCCAGTAAATACATACCAATAGAATAGAATAGAATTTGTGTTTTGTTTGTCTTCATAAACACATGTGCTGTGCTGTCTATTGTTATTGTACGAATGAAAATAAGAGCGAGTTTTCTAAAATATAGATACCCTTAATAATATTATTACAAAAATGGAAACTATTAGTTTAAGGTACATACTTGATACTATTAAATTAATTATCCTACAATAGAGGATTTGTCTCATCAAAATCGATGTAGAACTGATTAGTAACGAGTTTAATAAAATGTGTTTACTAAAAAAGATTTTATTTTCTTTTGTCCCTTAGAGTGAAAACACGATACATCCCAAACACAGTCGAGTAAAGATAAAAAAAACATGAAACTTGACTACAGCACTATCGTGACATTAAAATTAAATTGACGGCCTCGGTGGCGTGGCGGGCGATTGCTCGGCAGAGATGCAAGAGGCGCGGGTTTGATTCCCGCTGCGGAAGAAATGTTTGCATATTCTGTAAGTATTTCTTCCGGGTCTGGGTGTTGTGGTACCATGGTACTCGTAGTTTCTGATACCCACGACACGGAATCCTAGTGTGGGGTCAGGACTATGTATGTGACTGTCGGATGTTATTATTATAAATATCTTAAATATTTTCCTCGATAAAGTTGTGCTACGGAATAAATATTCGATAGATAAAAATATTACCTCAATGTTTTCACAAAATAAAATTATCTAAATACCTGTTTATGTTTATGTATTAGCAAATGACAATGCAGTAAACATACCTACATACCGTCAATGTTATCAGTGAGTACGTGAATAGTATCAGATGGTGATAACAATGTCCTTGAAGATACACCAAATATTTTGGTAAAAACAAGATTTGAAACTATTTTGAGACAACCTTATTTTTGTCTGACACGGGCCGATGTGTTTCACGCTTATCTTTGGGTATTGTTTTAAATTTAAATGGCTATTTTATTTCACTTCTGTGCTGGACTGGGAGTAAAGAAAAAACATAGAATGCGTCCAGCTGCTTCTCTCCCCGAGCATGTCGTAAAAGTCAACTAAGGGATAGTATCCTCCAACATGATGGACCATCTATATGGGCGATGGGCTGATCACCTGACATCATGGTTCACCATATCCATTTTGGGAGTTTGAATCGGAAGTGGCTTCAAGTTTCCTTATGATTATTGGTGGCTCTGCCCACCCTGTTAGGGATACGGGCATGTATGTATGCATGTATTTTTTTTATTGAAGAAAAAAAAGTGTAATATTTTCACGTAGTACTTCTCGTCAGCCATATTTTTTTTCTTTATAAATATTTTTGGAAAATTGATTTGGGTTAGGTTTTACGGAACAACTTATTTATATATCATAGATTAGCAAATTATCCCTAAAATCGGACTCTGTGATATTTTTTATACCTACATTATTATTTATTTATATGAATTACAAAGGCGAAAGTTTTGGATATTTATTGTTAGTAGGTATAGTGCCTACTATTAGTTGTTCTGTGGTAAGCCAGAGCTTTGGCTTGTTGTCCCCTGCCATTGAAAATGCTGAGTGTAGCTTTTTTGTTACCTTATTATCCATACTAATATTATAACTGCGAAAGTAGCTCTGTCTGTCTGTTACCTTTTAACGCCTAAACTGCTGAAGAGATTTTAATGAAATTTGGCAAGGAGATGGATTCCTTTCCGCGGAAGGACATAGGCTACTTTTTATATTAATTAATTCAACATTATAAAGACGTAAATGAAGGTGTAATGCTCAATCGACAGAGCAAGATTCATAAATAAAATGTCTGTATTTATTCATCTGTTTTATGGTAGACAACATTTTTTACGAGAACTTAACTGCATTTAGGATTTGACACACCAGGCATAACCTGTTATTTGGCGGCAAAGTAGACTACTTTCATAAGCAGGATTTTCTTGTCAATTATGCAAGCAAATAATAGGCAGGTAGGTATATATTTTGGACTTCGTAAAAATAGACTTGAATAAGATAAAGAAAAAGTATTTTGTCGACAAGATTATTAGGTAGGTAACCTGCCTACTTATCTCAGCTATCGGAACAAGATAGTAATATTTCTGTTTTATCGATATCTGGTCGCGAAAAGCAGATATATACAAAGTAGTAAAAATGCACTCATTTTATGAAAGAAATATCCAGGTATATCTGAGCATACTATAATAAAATGCAAACATTAAAGATAAACGTCCGATTTTAAATAGCTTTATAACGCCATTAATCTCTTAAGAAACCACATCGATTTATAAGAGTGTGGCGCTCACCAATAATATGCATGGTGATAAATATCGACGCATCCGCGCGCGCTGACGAACGGACACTCTGAGCGCGCCCACGGGACAGAGACAGCAAAGCTCCGGGGGGGGGGGAGCTTCCCTGCCCCCGGGGCGTGGCCTTATGTATGAAAGCTCGCGCACCCATTGGCCGAGCCGCGCGCCCAAAGCTGCCGGGGCGGAGCCACCCTCGCGACCTATAAATACACCGCCCGCCTCCGCGCACGCCAGTCCACTCGCCGCTCGCAGTGACAACGCACGCGTCCCGCGCTCACATTAACACAAGTGCTCACAAGTGTAACAACATGGTGAAGTTCGAAGGAGATTTCAGTATCAATTCCATACTGATGAACCACGCGGCGTCGAAGCCGCCGCCGTCGCCGACGACCTCGTCCACGGGCGCCTCGCCCTCCGAGGCCGACCTCAGCGACTCCGAGCTGGACGTCATCGGCACCGAGCCCGTCGACTGCACCAAGCCCAAGGACGACGACGACAAAAAAGACAAGAAGCACGAGAAGCCCGCCTACAGCTACAACGCCCTCATCATGATGGCGATCCGCAACAGCCCAGAGAAGCGGCTCACGCTCAACGGAATCTACGAGTACATCATGACCAACTTCCCGTACTACAGAGAGAACCGCCAGGGCTGGCAGAACTCCATCCGGCACAACCTGAGTCTGAACAAGTGCTTCGTGAAGGTGCCGCGGCACTACGACGACCCCGGCAAGGGGAACTACTGGATGCTGGACGCCTCGGCCGAGGACGTGTTCATCGGAGGCACGACCGGCAAGCTGCGCCGCCGCTCGGCGCTCAACGGCCGCTCGCGCCTCGCCTGCTTCAAGCGGCCGCTGTTCCCCGGCGCGCCGCTGCCGGCCGCCTACCCCCCCGCCACCTACTCCCAGCTGGTCGGCCTCTACTCGCAGTTGCTGTACCAGCGGTACGCTCCGATGCAGATGAAGACGCCGCCGGTGGCCCCCAGCGCGGTGCACCCTGCGTTCCGCGGGGAGGCGATGGGCTACGGCAGCCTGCCGTATTCTCCGGCGCTGTACGAGCGCATGCCGTCGGCTCCGTTCCTCAGCCAGCAGCAGCTGCTTCAGAACGCCTCTCTCGCGCAGACGTCGGCGCTGCTGCCGCCGTCGCCCCCCATGCTGCACTCCCCGCCGACGTCGGGGGCTTCCAGCCCCGAGCTGCCCTCCCCCTCGCACCACCCGCTCTCCCCGCACATCTACAAGCCGGTCACGGTCCTCACGCGGCACTGATTCGCTTCGAACCCAACACTCGCGCCGAGACTTGAGACTTTCGTTTTATCTGTGATTTAGTTTTAGTGTTCAGAAGGAGCAGGAGCAGTGTCGTCGTGAAGAGAGGTGATCTCCTTGTGTTGTACGAGTATCATGTATTTAGCACTGAATATTGCAATATTAGGCGCACTTGTTAACCTCGATGTAAGTAGCATTCCGCTATAAATATTACCGCTGTTCTCTGTAAATAATTCCAAAGTTGTGTATTTATTGATTTAGCGTAAGGATTATGGGATAAAAGATTATAATAAACAAAATTATTGTTCTCCTTAAACTTTCTTTTTATTTCCTCTGGGCTTGGGTCCGTTGCTTCGAAGAACCATCGCCCGCAGGTAGGCCTAAGAACATCAGTAATCAGCTTACCGCTCAATGCTAACTGCAATGATAACCCCCATTATAATATTAGCTCATAGCCATAACAGCTCATAACAGTGTTTATGAACAAGAAACAAAATCCTCCCTTCAGAATTTGAATCCAAAAATCTGTCAAGGCATATTGCGGTTACAAACCGAAAATAAATATAATCCTGAAACAAATGCACGAGGTAAATGAAAACAGTTGATAAGGAAAGAATAACTTGTTATAACATAACACAGTTATCACTATCAGTGATAACGGGGATTAGTGTGACACAACTGCTATTTATCATGTCAAAAATTATCGAAAATTGAAGTATTATTGTTATTTAGTAAGAAATTTGGCGGCGGTAATTTTACGATATTGAGTTTCGGAATCGGAAAAGACGTCATTCTTAATCGTAAGAATTGTGACCACATCGAATGGCCTATGACTAATATTACAACAATTACCTACTGATTATGAGCAACGGGATTATTGAAACACTATTTTTCGACAATTGTAGAGAACTTTTACACAGGTACCTAATAAACCGACATCGCAGAACTAAAAAAACCGGTCTAGTGCGAGTAGTTTTTTTAATTACTTGTTATAGCGGCAATGGAAATACTCTGTCAAAATTTCTACTCTCTACCTATTACGGTTCATGAGAAAAAAAACATAGAATGCGTCCAGCTGCTTCTCTCTCCGAGCATGTCGTAAAAGTCGACTAAGGAGTACCTATCTAGTATCCTCTTCAACTTGATGGACCTATATGGGCGATGGGCTGATCACCTGTCACCATGGTTCACCATATCCATCTTGGGTGTCTTGGATCAAAAGTGGCTGCAAGTTTTCTTATTGTGGTACTACTTGTGGTTCTGCCCACCCCGTTAGGGGTACGGGCGTGATAATATGTATGTATGTATGTAATTAAGCATTAATACATTTTTCAATTAGAGTAAATTAGAAGCTTTGAATCACTCAATTCTATTTCTACATCGAACTTAGGATATTTTGGTTCTACCAAAAAAGCTTTGCATAAAACAGTTTAATCCACAAATCTATTTTCTCCCGACATAACAATCTCAATAAAAGTGGTCTCGACAAATCCTGGGCTTTTGTGATCACAATAGAGTTTGAGTAAACAATGGCTGGTATCATGGAATAAATTCCCCATTGGATTACAAGCTGAGGTTACGGTATCCCGTTAAATCTGCTTTCTGGAAACCAAAAATAAAATGATTAAAGTCTTAATGCTTTTGCTTTAAATATTTCGAATATTTGAGTGATAATCTTTGTTATTTTTCTTCTCCCGTTGGACTTCTGTTTAAATATTTGTTTCATAATCAAATTATTGACAATGTCCTTCCTGTGGACAAGGCCGACTAAGCTGAGAGGATGATATAGGTTCTGGGCAAGCCTACTTGAAGCGCTCGTGGCGTAGCTTGCTTAGACGTTCTTGATTGATAGTTAAAGTTAAGCAACGTTGTGCGCGTTCACAATTTGGATGAGTGACCGCAAGTGGCAATACGAGTTGAGGCGCTTTAGTGCTTCGGAGGGCACGTTAAATTGACAGTCCCGGCTTCTTAGTTGTTAAGTCATGACGAAGGCCTTTAGGCGGTCCAAAAACTCCGTCACAAGAGTGGCCACTAGCTCATATGAACTTACTTACTTAAGCCTACTCTATTTAAATTCGCCCCGGGCCCTACAGCGTCTCGTTAGTGTAGGCTAATGTTGCCTCCTGACTTTGACGCTGCGTAATATCATCTAGTAGGTATAGATCGTAAAAGTCCTTAGTTATTATTAGTTTATTGTCACAAATATGTAAACAAGTAGCCATTTGTGATCGTGAACCATGTGTTATATTTGTAACACATTGTTATAATAGATGAAAAACAAACAAGAATTTAAATGGTTGTATGTTTGTACTTCAATTATGCACGCCTGAACAGATTTGAATGAAACTTGTAATATACATAGTACCCATATGTGCTGGACAATCATAGTCTAAAATCATGGGCTCAAATCCAGATTTGCATCAAGGGATTTTTCTGTTCGAAATATTTGTGAAGCAGGCATGACGTAGAATCTTAAAAAGTTCGAAAACTTATGTCAAGTGCACGAAGAGTGCCTTTGAGGTGCATTTTAAATCCGTTCACTACACTGGTTTAAAACTAGTGACACGACTGGTTTTTTGTCATCATAAATATTTTTCTTTTTTTCTTTCTAATATTATTTACTAGTCTCAACCAATCATGGAAATATTTATAACGGGCCTAATAAATGTCTTCTGGATATTGTATTTCTATCTTACAACAAGACGGCCACTGCTCAGGAAATGTAAGCTGTCAGGAACGGCTACCCACAGCTACCACAAAGAGACAAGGAGAACAACAGCTCCCACAAAAACTTTACAACAATGGAATTTGCAATGTGCTAACATTCATCCTTACTCCATCTATCACTCGTGTCTGGTGGAAGTAATAGGCTGAAGCGTGGTGAGACTGATTTCAATAAAACCAGTAAGTGCAGTCCAATTCGCACACAAAAGATTCCGTACCATCGTATATGTACACAAATTTTCTTGTGGGCCCCCTTTTTTTGTTATTATAGAGGCAATAGAAATACCCTTTCTGTGGAAATTTCGACTTACTATCTATTAAGGTTCATGGAATACAACCCGCTGACAGACGTACGGACAGATAGACGGACAGCGGAGGCTTAGTACCGTTGGCAACTTGGCACCCTTCGTGTACGGAACCAGACGGAACCCTAAAAATTATAGGGGTCTAAAAATTATAATCATATCATCTTCACCAGTTTAAAGCTGTCCACAATTCGAAATAGGACGCCCTAACATGTTTAGGATAAATAATTTTGTACCTGCTGCTTCCAGCCATTGACCGCTCACCTTAGCAATGTCATTTTTGCTCCGTTGGGGGCCATCCTATACTGGATTTTTTGATCCACGGCTGCCGAAGAATCTTTACTACCCAGCGGTTATCAGTTCTTTACATGCCCATTGCCATTTCAACCTGCTTATTCTAACTGTAAGAGCTGATTCTATGAACTGCGGGTTTCTTTCACTTAATGTATAGGCTACGTCTTACAACTTAAACCACTTGTAACAGTTACCTGAGTATTTGAATACGATCAAACATACAAACAGACAATCACACGCGGCTGTCAGTAGGAAGCCATCATTAATCATCCATCATCTGTGGGTTCCTGAGATTTCACTTGTTTGTTCATTGTGGCTTGATCATAATGACACGGAATGGATCAGCCAATGCAGTAGGGGTACTACAACCTAAAAAGAACAGTCTAATCCATTCAAAGCTTGTATTGAGTTACAAACACAAGACCACGGGCGGCTAGGATTACATTAATAAATCGGCTAGGAAAATTTTGTTTTTTGTTAATGCTGTGAAATTTTCTAATCGAATGTAGAGCACATTCGATTAAAAAATTTCACAGCATTTTGTGGCTCTTCTTATCATTTTATTTTTATTTTTCTATACTACTCGTAGTTGAGCAAAATACATTTTTTTAAGCACGAATTACTTATTCGAATGAACTAATTTATTCAATACTATTTGTGCTAAAGTTTACAAAAAACTCCTGAACGCTATCATTGTTTAACAAGTACAATTTCATCCTATTCTACTGGTTATATGTACACGTACTGTGCTATTGTCGATGATTTGATTCGAGTACTGTTTGCAAGAATGTGGGGTTATTTGAATTAACCTGTAGATGTATATGAAAAGAGCACAATGGAAGAAAGACAGAATTTTGATTGGAATATTTTAGCTAAAAAGCTACTAACTTTTAACCGTGGATCAACTCATCAGCACTCAATTGAGCACTGGTGGTCTAGTGGTAGCGACTCCGCCTTCCGATCTCAAGGCCGTGGGTGCAAATCCGGTTGTGCAACAATGGATTTTCCTATTTGAAAAATGTATGTGCGCTATACCAGTACTCTCAAACGGTGAAAGAAAACATCGTGAGGAATTCGGCATGTCGTAGAACTTGAAGTTCGAAAAGTTTCAAGTGCACGAAAGGAGCCTTTAAGGCGCACTTTAAATCCTTTCATCACACTGACTCGATTAGTAGTAGGCACAAAAAATAACAAACCGTTTATTTAGGCATAGGTACTAATTTTATGGAACGAGGTAAATAGACTCAGAATAATATACATACTAATTAGTGTCACTGGTTCAAAGAAAGGTTTTAATCTCGTAGGTTGGAATATTTTCAGATAATTGTAGTTTTTGTACCATTGGGGTTCCTTCCAATGCACAGTTACGTCTTGGCGCTTGGTCATTACAGAGTGCGGTAATGACAAGGCAAGATCAATTCGTAAACGTCTATGTGAGTCCAAGGCAGCTGGTGAGCTGGACGCGTTATGGGCATGCGTGTTTCAGTACGATTGAGGCCCGGTTCCAATATTTGACTAACGGACTACGGTTTTTCCGAACCGGGGCAGAAACACAGTAGTGTCGCCTGCATTTGAGATAAATTGTTTAAAAAGTCACAAATATTAACATTTGGTGGCATCTTTTGTGATCGGTACAAAATTAGAACCATTTAATAAAATTGCACTCTTTGTTAGCTATTAGTTAATAACTTTTCATTTGTGTGACATATATTATGAATTTGGCGATCCCTGAAACTGCTGCCCGGGGCAAGCAGCTGCCCCGATTTGCCCCCCTCCCCCCAACGTTGTTATCTATTGAAAAGCGCCATGTGGCAATGAACGATGCGTTGTCCGTTAGTAGAGCATTGGAACGATGACGTAGACGAGTTGTATGTATGTATATTCGTATGAGCTAATGGCCAACTCTAGTGATGGAGTTTTTAGGCCGCCTAAAGGCCTCCGTCATGGCTTAACGAGTTGATGAGGATGGACCATGGTGAAGGTCTCCAAAGACCTATCAAGGAAGCATTTATCATGACCGCCGTGCTTCAGACAGCCACGTCCAATGGCTCTCTTCAGAGTCAATTGACTGATTCATCTCCAGGGATGTCTGTCGAGAGGTTACCAGTACGTACAGCCTTTAAAGAAACATTTTTCATTATGAGTGAGAAAGTTTTTGACGGATCGGCCTCAAGGGACGGTCAATGGGGTTACGTTGTTGGGTGGTATGGATCAAGTAGGTAGGCCATTTTAGATTTTTATGGCGGTTGTCTATCGATCGAACATGAATAGAATAGAACCAAATATATCACGATACAAGCAAGTAGATACACCAAATTACGTATAGAGAGACAATAAAGTGACGTTAAAAAGGTTTACTTCTCCGCTGGACTGTAAAGAAAAATCATAGAATGCGTCCAGCTGCTTCTCTCCCCGAGCATGTTGTCAAAGTCGACTAAGGGATAGTATCCTCTCCAATATGATAGACCATCTATATGGGCGATGGGTTGATCACCTGTCACCATGGTTCACCATTTAGATCTTGGGACTCTTGAATCAGGGGTGGCTGCAAGGTTTTTTATGATTACTTGTGGCTCTGCCCACCCCATTAGGGATACGGGCGTGATAATATGTATGTATGTACAAGGTCAAGAATGCTCTGGTTGGTGTTCAGCGGCATCTCAGCATGAGCCATTGTGGGCTTCCATGGGGTGGCGGTTTTGTGACGTGGGTGATACGTTCTGTGTTCCACACTTTCCTTTGATTTAGGCAAAAATATGGGGTCGACAATAACAATAAGTTCATATGAGCTAGCGGCCAACTCTAGTGACGGATTTTTTAGGCCGCCTAAAAGGCCTCCGTCGTGGCTTAACGACTTAAATCCCGGGACCAACAATGTAACGTGCCCTCCGAAGCACGTAAGCGCTCAGCTCGTAATGCCACTTGCGGTCACCCATCCAAATTGTGACTGCGCACAACGTTGCTTAACTTCAACGATCAATGACGAACGTTTAAACAAGCTACGCCACGAGCGCTTATTTTACAGCTACTCTAAGCGGTCGAGTCTATACGAGTTCTTATGTATGTAACTGTTAGATGTTATCTATTTTATTTACGTTAAGTTCCTATTTTTGCCCTCGGCAAATGAGTTCAATCACAATATTTTGGTTATCATTATCTTCATTTGAAGCAACAATGATAAGGACCAGGAAAAATTGAAATTAAACAAATAAACAAAAACACATTAAATACGGAATCTCGTTCCAAAATAACTTAATTGAGATATAATTGAAATCGAATGGTATCTATAAACAAATGGTTTGTTTTGTCCGTCTGCCGTGCCTCCGGTCACGTACGCGGGCCCTCGATGACCTGATGATGATAATCACCAAGTCATTACCTACTTTAATTAGGCAATCGCTCAATTGCACAAGGCGCCTTTTTATAGTGACCCTACGTATGTCCCAATGTGCACTGTGCTCCTGACAAAGTCGAGAAAACAAAAAAAAGGTAAAAACAAAAGAAAATCAAAGCCCCGGTTAAAAATACCCGGTTTCTATATTTATTATCCTCTTCAATAGGATGGACCATCTATATGGGCGATGGGCTGATCACCTGTCACCATGTTTCACCATTATCCATCTTGAGACTACTTGTAGATCTGCCCACCCCATTAGGTATACGGGCGTGATAACTATGTATATACCATGTTAAACTAGTCAAGGTTTAAAAAGCATTTTTAAGCAAATACATTTTTTCACGAAAATCAAATTTTCTACTGTTCATAAATTAGGTAAGTCTCAACCACTTTTCTCCTACCAGAAACTATCTAACCTGTATTCTAGGAGAACCAAATACCTACTACAATCTCATTTATTTTTCACATTTTTTCATTGAAAATATCATTTATGTAGTTATATAAGAATTTTTTATATGAGTACTTTTGAAGTACTAGTGACCCATTTTATACCTAACTACACCATACATTTTGTGCTACCTCAGCCTAGATGAAATTGCATTTGAAGTAATAGTGACCCATTTTATACCTTAATAATTAATTTTTGAGCTACCTCAGCCTAGATGAAATTGCATTTGAAGTACTAGTGACCCATTTTATACCTAACTACACCATACATTTTGTGCTACCTCAGCCTAGATGAAATTGCATTTGAAGTAATAGTGACCCATTTTATACCTTAATAATTAATTTTTGAGCTACCTCAGCCTGGATGAAATTGCATTTGAAGTAATAGTGACCCATTTTATACCTAACTACACCATACATTTTGTGCTACCTCAGCCTAGATGAAATTGCATTTGAAGTAATAGTGACCCATTTTATACCTTAATAATTAATTTTTGAGCTACCTCAGCCTGGATGAAATTGCATTTGAAGTAATAGTGACCCATTTTATACCTTAATAATTAATTTTTGAGCTACCTCAGCCTGGATGAAATTGCATTTGAAGTAATAGTGACCCATTTTATACCTAACTACACCATACATTTTGTGCTACCTCAGCCTAGATGAAATTGCATTTGAAGTAATAGTGACCCATTTTATACCTTAATAATTAATTTTTGAGCTACCTCAGCCTGGATGAAATTGCATTTGAAGTAATAGTGACCCATTTTATACCTAACTACACCATACATTTTGTGCTACCTCAGCCTAGATGAAATTGCATTTGAAGTAATAGTGACCCATTTTATACCTTAATAATTAATTTTTGAGCTACCTCAGCCTGGATGAAATTGCATTTGAAGTACTAGTGACCCATTTTATACCTAACTACACCATACATTTTGTGCTACCTCAGCCTAGATGAAATTGCATTTGAAGTAATAGTGACCCATTTTATACCTTAATAATTAATTTTTGAGCTACCTCAGCCTGGATGAAATTGCATTTGAAGTAATAGTGACCCATTTTATACCTAACTACACCATACATTTTGTGCTACCTCAGCCTAGATGAAATTGCATTTGAAGTAATAGTGACCCATTTTATACCTTAATAATTAATTTTTGAGCTACCTCAGCCTGGATGAAATTGCATTTGAAGTAATAGTGACCCATTTTATACCTAACTACACCATACATTTTGTGCTACCTCAGCCTAGATGAAATTGCATTTGAAGTAATAGTGACCCATTTTATACCTTAATAATTAATTTTTGAGCTACCTCAGCCTGGATGAAATTGCATTTGAAGTAATAGTGACCCATTTTATACCTAACTACACCATACATTTTGTGCTACCTCAGCCTAGATGAAATTGCATTTGAAGTAATAGTGACCCATTTTATACCTTAATAATTAATTTTTGAGCTACCTCAGCCTGGATGAAATTGCATTTGAAGTAATAGTGACCCATTTTATACCTAACTACACCATACATTTTGTGCTACCTCAGCCTAGATGAAATTGCATTTGAAGTAATAGTGACCCATTTTATACCTTAATAATTAATTTTTGAGCTACCTCAGCCT
This sequence comes from Scotopteryx bipunctaria, assembly GCA_949320045.1. NCBI lineage: Eukaryota > Metazoa > Arthropoda > Insecta > Lepidoptera > Geometridae > Scotopteryx > Scotopteryx bipunctaria. The sequence goes on along the minus strand of OX439450.1, from coordinate 327,851 downwards.
GGATGAAATTGCATTTGAAGTACTAGTGACCCATTTTATACCTAACTACACCATACATTTTGTGCTACCTCAGCCTAGATGAAATTGCATTTGAAGTAATAGTGACCCATTTTATACCTTAATAATTAATTTTTGAGCTACCTCAGCCTGGATGAAATTGCATTTGAAGTAATAGTGACCCATTTTATACCTAACTACACCATACATTTTGTGCTACCTCAGCCTAGATGAAATTGCATTTGAAGTAATAGTGACCCATTTTATACCTTAATAATTAATTTTTGAGCTACCTCAGCCTGGATGAAATTGCATTTGAAGTAATAGTGACCCATTTTATACCTAACTACACCATACATTTTGTGCTACCTCAGCCTAGATGAAATTGCATTTGAAGTAATAGTGACCCATTTTATACCTTAATAATTAATTTTTGAGCTACCTCAGCCTGGATGAAATTGCATTTGAAGTAATAGTGACCCATTTTATACCTAACTACACCATACATTTTGTGCTACCTCAGCCTAGATGAAATTGCATTTGAAGTAATAGTGACCCATTTTATACCTTAATAATTAATTTTTGAGCTACCTCAGCCTGGATGAAATTGCATTTGAAGTAATAGTGACCCATTTTATACCTAACTACACCATACATTTTGTGCTACCTCAGCCTAGATGAAATTGCATTTGAAGTAATAGTGACCCATTTTATACCTAACTACACCATACATTTTGTGCTACCTCAGCCTAGATGAAATTGCATTTGAAGTAATAGTGACCCATTTTATACCTTAATAATTAATTTTTGAGCTACCTCAGCCTGGATGAAATTGCATTTGAAGTAATAGTGACCCATTTTATACCTAACTACACCATACATTTTGTGCTACCTCAGCCTAGATGAAATTGCATTTGAAGTAATAGTGACCCATTTTATACCTAACTACACCATACATTTTGTGCTACCTCAGCCTGGATGAAATTGCATTTGAAGTAATAGTGACCCATTTTATACCTAACTACACCATACATTTTGTGCTACCTCAGCCTAGATGAAATTGCATTTGAAGTAATAGTGACCCATTTTATACCTTAATAATTAATTTTTGAGCTACCTCAGCCTGGATGAAATTGCATTTGAAGTAATAGTGACCCATTTTATACCTAACTACACCATACATTTTGTGCTACCTCAGCCTAGATGAAATTGCATTTGAAGTAATAGTGACCCATTTTATACCTTAATAATTAATTTTTGTGCTACCTCAGCCTAGATGAAATTGCATTTGAAGTAATAGTGACCCATTTTATACCTAACTACACCATACATTTTGTGCTACCTCAGCCTAGATGAAATTGCATTTGAAGTAATAGTGACCCATTTTATACCTAACTACACCATACATTTTGTGCTACCTCAGCCTAGATGAAATTGCATTTGAAGTAATAGTGACCCATTTTATACCTTAATAATTAATTTTTGAGCTACCTCAGCCTGGATGAAATTGCATTTGAAGTAATAGTGACCCATTTTATACCTTAATAATTAATTTTTGTGCTACCTCAGCCTAGATGAAATTGCATTTGAAGTAATAGTGACCCATTTTATACCTTAATAATTAATTTTTGAGCTACCTCAGCCTGGATGAAATTGCATTTGAAGTAATAGTGACCCATTTTATACCTTAATAATTAATTTTTGAGCTACCTCAGCCTGGATGAAATTGCATTTGAAGTAATAGTGACCCATTTTATACCTTAATAATTAATTTTTGTGCTACCTCAGCCTAGATGAAATTGCATTTGAAGTAATAGTGACCCATTTTATACCTTAATAATTAATTTTTGAGCTACCTCAGCCTGGATGAAATTGCATTTGAAGTAATAGTGACCCATTTTATACCTAACTACACCATACATTTTGTGCTACCTCAGCCTAGATGAAATTGCATTTGAAGTAATAGTGACCCATTTTATACCTTAATAATTAATTTTTGTGCTACCTCAGCCTAGATGAAATTGCATTTGAAGTAATAGTGACCCATTTTATACCTTAATAATTAATTTTTGAGCTACCTCAGCCTAGATGAAATTGCATTTGAAGTAATAGTGACCCATTTTATACCTTAATAATTAATTTTTGAGCTACCTCAGCCTAGATGAAATTGCATTTGAAGTAATAGTGACCCATTTTATACCTTAATAATTAATTTTTGAGCTACCTCAGCCTGGATGAAATTGCATTTGAAGTAATAGTGACCCATTTTATACCTTAATAATTAATTTTTGTGCTACCTCAGCCTAGATGAAATTGCATTTGAAGTAATAGTGACCCATTTTATACCTTAATAATTAATTTTTGAGCTACCTCAGCCTGGATGAAATTGCATTTGAAGTAATAGTGACCCATTTTATACCTTAATAATTAATTTTTGAGCTACCTCAGCCTGGATGAAATTGCATTTGAAGTAATAGTGACCCATTTTAGACCTTAATAATTAATTTTTGTGCTACCTCAGCCTAGATGAAATTGCATTTGAAGTAATAGTGACCCATTTTATACCTTAATAATTAATTTTTGAGCTACCTCAGCCTGGATGAAATTGCATTTGAAGTAATAGTGACCCATTTTATACCTAACTACACCATACATTTTGTGCTACCTCAGCCTAGATGAAATTGCATTTGAAGTAATAGTGACCCATTTTATACCTTAATAATTAATTTTTGAGCTACCTCAGCCTGGATGAAATTGCATTTGAAGTAATAGTGACCCATTTTATACCTAACTACACCATACATTTTGTGCTACCTCAGCCTAGATGAAATTGCATTTGAAGTAATAGTGACCCATTTTATACCTTAATAATTAATTTTTGAGCTACCTCAGCCTGGATGAAATTGCATTTGAAGTAATAGTGACCCATTTTATACCTTAATAATTAATTTTTGAGCTACCTCAGCCTGGATGAAATTGCATTTGAAGTAATAGTGACCCATTTTATACCTAACTACACCATACATTTTGTGCTACCTCAGCCTAGATGAAATTGCATTTGAAGTAATAGTGACCCATTTTATACCTAACTACACCATACATTTTGTGCTACCTCAGCCTAGATGAAATTGCATTTGAAGTAATAGTGACCCATTTTATACCTAACTACACCATACATTTTGTGCTACCTCAGCCTAGATGAAATTGCATTTGAAGTAATAGTGACCCATTTTATACCTTAATAATTAATTTTTGAGCTACCTCAGCCTGGATGAAATTGCATTTGAAGTAATAGTGACCCATTTTATACCTAACTACACCATACATTTTGTGCTACCTCAGCCTGGATGAAATTGCATTTGAAGTAATAGTGACCCATTTTATACCTTAACTAGCAGCCGCCCGCGGCTTCGCTCACGCGGTACCCAGATAAAAAGTACCCTATGTCCCATTCCAGCACACGTAGGTACCTACTATCCTCATTATTCATTATAATATAGTGTACGCTAAACGATGACTAAAGTATTGCCATCTCTTACCATTTCATAATGACAAACAGTGACAGGGCTAACTTTAAGCAATGGCTAACTTTAGCGAACGAATATGAATAATAGGGTATGTAAGTATATTCCGTAGTTTTTGCGTGAAAGAGTAACAAACATACCTAAATCTAAAAATTAAGAAATTTCGGTGAATTTAGTACAAATTTTGAGAGTTAAGGTAAACTTTTCAAAACGCAACGACAGCGCGTTCTAGGATTTGATCAGAATTAGCAGCGACATCTAGTTATCACACGTAGAATTACGTCAGAACTCCATGAATAATCAAGATTGGAAACTCATTAGACCAGTAATAATTTATGCTTCCTTTCACAGGTAATTTGGCATTGACAGTTCCTTTTCCATATGTTTTGTATCATCTATTACTAATCTGTGTGTATCATCGCTGTCATATGTCAAAATAAAAGTATTCTATTTTTCATGAAAAACATACCAAAAATAAAGAATTTACAGGTAATTATGACATCAACTAAATGAGAAAAATCGGCTCTTTAATTTGATATAGGTTATGTGCAGTTTTAGACCAAAAATTAATTCTAGGTTTTCATCCCTTTTCACCCCTTTAGAGGTTGAATTTTGAAAAATCCCTTCTTAGTACACCCCTACGTACCAAGGTTTACCTACACTGAAAATTTCAAGTCTCTACGTCTAGCGGTTTAGGCTGTGCGTTGTCTGTCAGTCAGTCAGTCAGTCAGTCAGTCAGTCAGTCAGGACAAAGATTCTTATAATATAAGACTAGCAGCCGCCCGCGGCTTCGCTCACGCGGTACCCAGATAAAAAGTACCCTATGTCCCATTCCAGCACACGTAGGTAGGTACCTACTATCCTCATTATTCATTATAATATAGTGTACGCTAAACGATGACTAAAGTATTGCCATCTCTTACCATTTCATAATGACAAACAGTGACAGGGCTAACTTTAAGCAATGGCTAACTTTAGCGAACGAATATGAATAATGGTATGTAAGTATATTCCGTAGTTTTTGCGTGAAAGAGTAACAAACATACCTACCTAAATCTAAAAATTAAGAAATTTCGGTGAATTTAGTAAAAATTTTGAGAGTTAAGGTCATGGGCGCCGGCAGAAATAATTTCCAGGTGGTGCAGATTTTAGTTTTCTTACAATCTTTGCCGTATATGATTGTTAATAAAAAGATGAAATTTTAGTCTGAATGTTTGAGACATTTACAAATTTCTGACTATTCATTATGAATTTATTATATAGGTACCCAGTCGTCACGGCTCACACCTATTTGTTCACGACGATCGAAATTTAAAAATTCTAAATTGGTGGGCCAGGAGTACCGGGATCCATATTAATCGATTTCCATTACTTCTCTGAACGCACCCTTTAAAGTACCGCTACTCTACACCAGATGGCACCAGCATAAATGGGATGAACTTAGCAGAGAAAGCGCAATACAGTTTCAATAATTCCTGTTGACCCCAGATTCCCAAGGGGTGCAAGTGCACCCTCTGGCACCCCCTTGCCGGCGCCCATGGTTAAGGTAAACTTTTCAAAACGCAACGATGGCGCGTCAAAATTTGATCAGAATTAGCAGCGACATCTAGTTTTCAGACGTAGAATTACGTCAGAACTCCATGAATAATCAAGATTGGAAACTTATTAGACCAGAAATAATTTATGCTTCCTTTCGCAGGTAATTTGACATTGACAGTTCCTTTTACATATGTTTTGTATCATCTATTACTAATCTTTGGTATCATGTATTTTTTGTTCTGAGGTATCATCGCTGTCATATGTCAAAATAAAAGTATTCTATTTTTCATGAAAAACATGCCAAAAATAAAGAATTTACAGGTAATTATGACATCAACTAAATGAGAAAAATCGGCTCTTTAATTTGATATAGGTTATGTGCAGTTTTAGACCAAAAATTGATTCCAGGTTTTCACCCCTTTTCACCCCTTTAGAGGTTGAATTTTGAAAAATGCCTTCTTAGTACACCCCTACGTACCAAGGTTTACCTACACTGAAAATTTCAAGTCTCTACGTTCAGCGGTTTAGGCTGTGCGTTGTCTGTCAGTCAGTCAGTCAGTCAGTCAGTCAGTCAGTCAGGACAAAGATTCTTATAATATAAGATAATTAATTTTTGAGCTACCTCAGCCTGGATGAAATTGCATTTGAAGTAATAGTGACCCATTTTATACCTAACTACACCATACATTTTGTGCTACCTCAGCCTAGATGAAATTGCATTTGAAGTAATAGTGACCCATTTTATACCTTAATAATTAATTTTTGAGCTACCTCAGCCTGGATGAAATTGCATTTGAAGTAATAGTGACCCATTTTATACCTAACTACACCATACATTTTGTGCTACCTCAGCCTAGATGAAATTGCATTTGAAGTAATAGTGACCCATTTTATACCTTAATAATTAATTTTTGAGCTACCTCAGCCTGGATGAAATTGCATTTGAAGTAATAGTGACCCATTTTATACCTAACTACACCATACATTTTGTGCTACCTCAGCCTAGATGAAATTGCATTTGAAGTAATAGTGACCCATTTTATACCTTAATAATTAATTTTTGAGCTACCTCAGCCTGGATGAAATTGCATTTGAAGTAATAGTGACCCATTTTATACCTAACTACACCATACATTTTGTGCTACCTCAGCCTAGATGAAATTGCATTTGAAGTAATAGTGACCCATTTTATACCAAACTACACCATACATTTTGTGCTACCTCAGCCTAGATGAAATTGCATTTGAAGTAATAGTGACCCATTTTATACCTAACTACACCATACATTTTGTGCTACCTCAGCCTAGATGAAATTGCATTTGAAGTAATAGTGACCCATTTTATACCTAACTACACCATACATTTTGTGCTACCTCAGCCTAGATGAAATTGCATTTGAAGTAATAGTGACCCATTTTATACCTTAATAATTAATTTTTGAGCTACCTCAGCCTGGATGAAATTGCATTTGAAGTAATAGTGACCCATTTTATACCTTAATAATTAATTTTTGAGCTACCTCAGCCTGGATGAAATTGCATTTGAAGTAATAGTGACCCATTTTATACCTAACTACACCATACATTTTGTGCTACCTCAGCCTGGATGAAATTGCATTTGAAGTAATAGTGACCCATTTTATACCTTAATAATTAATTTTTGAGCTACCTCAGCCTGGATGAAATTGCATTTGAAGTAATAGTGACCCATTTTATACCTAACTACACCATACATTTTGTGCTACCTCAGCCTAGATGAAATTGCATTTGAAGTAATAGTGACCCATTTTATACCTTAATAATTAATTTTTGAGCTACCTCAGCCTGGATGAAATTGCATTTGAAGTAATAGTGACCCATTTTATACCTTAATAATTAATTTTTGAGCTACCTCAGCCTGGATGAAATTGCATTTGAAGTAATAGTGACCCATTTTATACCTAACTACACCATACATTTTGTGCTACCTCAGCCTGGATGAAATTGCATTTGAAGTAATAGTGACCCATTTTATACCTTAATAATTAATTTTTGAGCTACCTCAGCCTGGATGAAATTGCATTTGAAGTAATAGTGACCCATTTTATACCTAACTACACCATACATTTTGTGCTACCTCAGCCTAGATGAAATTGCATTTGAAGTAATAGTGACCCATTTTATACCTTAATAATTAATTTTTGAGCTACCTCAGCCTGGATGAAATTGCATTTGAAGTAATAGTGACCCATTTTATACCTAACTACACCATACATTTTGTGCTACCTCAGCCTAGATGAAATTGCATTTGAAGTAATAGTGACCCATTTTATACCTTAATAATTAATTTTTGAGCTACCTCAGCCTGGATGAAATTGCATTTGAAGTAATAGTGACCCATTTTATACCTAACTACACCATACATTTTGTGCTACCTCAGCCTAGATGAAATTGCATTTGAAGTAATAGTGACCCATTTTATACCTTAATAATTAATTTTTGAGCTACCTCAGCCTGGATGAAATTGCATTTGAAGTAATAGTGACCCATTTTATACCTAACTACACCATACATTTTGTGCTACCTCAGCCTAGATGAAATTGCATTTGAAGTAATAGTGACCCATTTTATACCTTAATAATTAATTTTTGAGCTACCTCAGCCTGGATGAAATTGCATTTGAAGTAATAGTGACCCATTTTATACCTAACTACACCATACATTTTGTGCTACCTCAGCCTAGATGAAATTGCATTTGAAGTAATAGTGACCCATTTTATACCTTAATAATTAATTTTTGAGCTACCTCAGCCTGGATGAAATTGCATTTGAAGTAATAGTGACCCATTTTATACCTAACTACACCATACATTTTGTGCTACCTCAGCCTAGATGAAATTGCATTTGAAGTAATAGTGACCCATTTTATACCTTAATAATTAATTTTTGAGCTACCTCAGCCTGGATGAAATTGCATTTGAAGTAATAGTGACCCATTTTATACCTAACTACACCATACATTTTGTGCTACCTCAGCCTAGATGAAATTGCATTTGAAGTAATAGTGACCCATTTTATACCTAACTACACCATACATTTTGTGCTACCTCAGCCTAGATGAAATTGCATTTGAAGTAATAGTGACCCATTTTATACCTTAATAATTAATTTTTGAGCTACCTCAGCCTGGATGAAATTGCATTTGAAGTAATAGTGACCCATTTTATACCTAACTACACCATACATTTTGTGCTACCTCAGCCTAGATGAAATTGCATTTGAAGTAATAGTGACCCATTTTATACCTTAATAATTAATTTTTGAGCTACCTCAGCCTGGATGAAATTGCATTTGAAGTAATAGTGACCCATTTTATACCTTAATAATTAATTTTTGAGCTACCTCAGCCTGGATGAAATTGCATTTGAAGTAATAGTGACCCATTTTATACCTAACTACACCATACATTTTGTGCTACCTCAGCCTGGATGAAATTGCATTTGAAGTAATAGTGACCCATTTTATACCTTAATAATTAATTTTTGAGCTACCTCAGCCTGGATGAAATTGCATTTGAAGTAATAGTGACCCATTTTATACCTAACTACACCATACATTTTGTGCTACCTCAGCCTAGATGAAATTGCATTTGAAGTAATAGTGACCCATTTTATACCTTAATAATTAATTTTTGAGCTACCTCAGCCTGGATGAAATTGCATTTGAAGTAATAGTGACCCATTTTATACCTAACTACACCATACATTTTGTGCTACCTCAGCCTAGATGAAATTGCATTTGAAGTAATAGTGACCCATTTTATACCTTAATAATTAATTTTTGAGCTACCTCAGCCTGGATGAAATTGCATTTGAAGTAATAGTGACCCATTTTATACCTAACTACACCATACATTTTGTGCTACCTCAGCCTAGATGAAATTGCATTTGAAGTAATAGTGACCCATTTTATACCTTAATAATTAATTTTTGAGCTACCTCAGCCTGGATGAAATTGCATTTGAAGTAATAGTGACCCATTTTATACCTAACTACACCATACATTTTGTGCTACCTCAGCCTAGATGAAATTGCATTTGAAGTAATAGTGACCCATTTTATACCTAACTACACCATACATTTTGTGCTACCTCAGCCTAGATGAAATTGCATTTGAAGTAATAGTGACCCATTTTATACCTTAATAATTAATTTTTGAGCTACCTCAGCCTGGATGAAATTGCATTTGAAGTAATAGTGACCCATTTTATACCTTAATAATTAATTTTTGAGCTACCTCAGCCTGGATGAAATTGCATTTGAAGTAATAGTGACCCATTTTATACCTTAATAATTAATTTTTGAGCTACCTCAGCCTGGATGAAATTGCATTTGAAGTAATAGTGACCCATTTTATACCTAACTACACCATACATTTTGTGCTACCTCAGCCTAGATGAAATTGCATTTGAAGTAATAGTGACCCATTTTATACCTAACTACACCATACATTTTGTGCTACCTCAGCCTAGATGAAATTGCATTTGAAGTAATAGTGACCCATTTTATACCTTAATAATTAATTTTTGAGCTACCTCAGCCTGGATGAAATTGCATTTGAAGTAATAGTGACCCATTTTATACCTTAATAATTAATTTTTGAGCTACCTCAGCCTGGATGAAATTGCATTTGAAGTAATAGTGACCCATTTTATACCTAACTACACCATACATTTTGTGCTACCTCAGCCTAGATGAAATTGCATTTGAAGTAATAGTGACCCATTTTATACCTTAATAATTAATTTTTGAGCTACCTCAGCCTGGATGAAATTGCATTTGAAGTAATAGTGACCCATTTTATACCTAACTACACCATACATTTTGTGCTACCTCAGCCTAGATGAAATTGCATTTGAAGTAATAGTGACCCATTTTATACCTTAATAATTAATTTTTGAGCTACCTCAGCCTGGATGAAATTGCATTTGAAGTAATAGTGACCCATTTTATACCTAACTACACCATACATTTTGTGCTACCTCAGCCTAGATGAAATTGCATTTGAAGTAATAGTGACCCATTTTATACCTTAATAATTAATTTTTGAGCTACCTCAGCCTGGATGAAATTGCATTTGAAGTAATAGTGACCCATTTTATACCTAACTACACCATACATTTTGTGCTACCTCAGCCTAGATGAAATTGCATTTGAAGTAATAGTGACCCATTTTATACCTTAATAATTAATTTTTGAGCTACCTCAGCCTGGATGAAATTGCATTTGAAGTAATAGTGACCCATTTTATACCTAACTACACCATACATTTTGTGCTACCTCAGCCTAGATGAAATTGCATTTGAAGTAATAGTGACCCATTTTATACCTTAATAATTAATTTTTGAGCTACCTCAGCCTGGATGAAATTGCATTTGAAGTAATAGTGACCCATTTTATACCTAACTACACCATACATTTTGTGCTACCTCAGCCTAGATGAAATTGCATTTGAAGTAATAGTGACCCATTTTATACCTTAATAATTAATTTTTGAGCTACCTCAGCCTGGATGAAATTGCATTTGAAGTAATAGTGACCCATTTTATACCTAACTACACCATACATTTTGTGCTACCTCAGCCTAGATGAAATTGCATTTGAAGTAATAGTGACCCATTTTATACCTTAATAATTAATTTTTGAGCTACCTCAGCCTGGATGAAATTGCATTTGAAGTAATAGTGACCCATTTTATACCTTAATAATTAATTTTTGAGCTACCTCAGCCTGGATGAAATTGCATTTGAAGTAATAGTGACCCATTTTATACCTTAATAATTAATTTTTGAGCTACCTCAGCCTGGATGAAATTGCATTTGAAGTAATAGTGACCCATTTTATACCTAACTACACCATACATTTTGTGCTACCTCAGCCTAGATGAAATTGCATTTGAAGTAATAGTGACCCATTTTATACCTAACTACACCATACATTTTGTGCTACCTCAGCCTAGATGAAATTGCATTTGAAGTAATAGTGACCCATTTTATACCTTAATAATTAATTTTTGAGCTACCTCAGCCTGGATGAAATTGCATTTGAAGTAATAGTGACCCATTTTATACCTTAATAATTAATTTTTGAGCTACCTCAGCCTGGATGAAATTGCATTTGAAGTACTAGTGACCCATTTTATACCTAACTACACCATACATTTTGTGCTACCTCAGCCTAGATGAAATTGCATTTGAAGTAATAGTGACCCATTTTATACCTTAATAATTAATTTTTGAGCTACCTCAGCCTGGATGAAATTGCATTTGAAGTAATAGTGACCCATTTTATACCTTAATAATTAATTTTTGAGCTACCTCAGCCTGGATGAAATTGCATTTGAAGTAATAGTGACCCATTTTATACCTAACTACACCATACATTTTGTGCTACCTCAGCCTAGATGAAATTGCATTTGAAGTAATAGTGACCCATTTTATACCTTAATAATTAATTTTTGAGCTACCTCAGCCTGGATGAAATTGCATTTGAAGTAATAGTGACCCATTTTATACCTAACTACACCATACATTTTGTGCTACCTCAGCCTAGATGAAATTGCATTTGAAGTAATAGTGACCCATTTTATACCTTAATAATTAATTTTTGAGCTACCTCAGCCTGGATGAAATTGCATTTGAAGTAATAGTGACCCATTTTATACCTTAATAATTAATTTTTGAGCTACCTCAGCCTGGATGAAATTGCATTTGAAGTAATAGTGACCCATTTTATACCTAACTACACCATACATTTTGTGCTACCTCAGCCTAGATGAAATTGCATTTGAAGTAATAGTGACCCATTTTATACCTTAATAATTAATTTTTGAGCTACCTCAGCCTGGATGAAATTGCATTTGAAGTAATAGTGACCCATTTTATACCTTAATAATTAATTTTTGAGCTACCTCAGCCTGGATGAAATTGCATTTGAAGTAATAGTGACCCATTTTATACCTAACTACACCATACATTTTGTGCTACCTCAGCCTAGATGAAATTGCATTTGAAGTAATAGTGACCCATTTTATACCTAACTACACCATACATTTTGTGCTACCTCAGCCTAGATGAAATTGCATTTGAAGTAATAGTGACCCATTTTATACCTTAATAATTAATTTTTGAGCTACCTCAGCCTGGATGAAATTGCATTTGAAGTAATAGTGACCCATTTTATACCTAACTACACCATACATTTTGTGCTACCTCAGCCTAGATGAAATTGCATTTGAAGTAATAGTGACCCATTTTATACCTTAATAATTAATTTTTGAGCTACCTCAGCCTGGATGAAATTGCATTTGAAGTAATAGTGACCCATTTTATACCTTAATAATTAATTTTTGAGCTACCTCAGCCTGGATGAAATTGCATTTGAAGTAATAGTGACCCATTTTATACCTTAATAATTAATTTTTGAGCTACCTCAGCCTGGATGAAATTGCATTTGAAGTAATAGTGACCCATTTTATACCTTAATAATTAATTTTTGAGCTACCTCAGCCTGGATGAAATTGCATTTGAAGTAATAGTGACCCATTTTATACCTTAATAATTAATTTTTGAGCTACCTCAGCCTGGATGAAATTGCATTTGAAGTAATAGTGACCCATTTTATACCTTAACTAGCGGTCGCCCGCGGCTCCGCCCGCGTGGATGTCGGTTACCGCTGCAAAAAGCCTACCCAGGAAAGACACGGTCAGTCGCGAGGTCGGCTCCCTACGCAGCGGTCGTGCAGCAGAAATCGTAATATTTTAATTTCGCCATAACTTCAAAACCAAACGTCCAATTTTAATCATTCAAAGACCAAATATTATCTCCATAAACTGTTCTTAGTGATGAAATCATTTATTTTGATAAGGATTAATAGCATGAGTAAAATAAACGCGTTTAAATGTAGTCCAAAAAAAATTCAAGATTTTTAAATAAAAAAATGGTTGCTGTGCCTCACTCTACATAGATGGGTATAGTGTGTCGCGGACTTTTTTGTAGATATTTATAAGATCTACAATTAATTAGAACATTTTATGGTTCTATCTTTTATAGTTTAGGCAGCGTACGCAAAATAAGTAACTTTTCTGGTTGATTTTTTACACCTTGTGTCCGAAAAACCCAAATATCTTACGGAACCCTATTTTTTTCCAAAATAAAATATAGCCTATGTTACTCGTGGATAATGTAGCTTTCGAATGGTGAAAGAATTTTTAAAATCGGTCCAGTAGTTTTTGAGCCTATTCAGTACAAACAAACAAACAAAGTTTTCCTCTTTATAATATTAGTGTAGATAATTAATTTTTGAGCTACCTCAGCCTGGATGAAATTGCATTTGAAGTAATAGTGACCCATTTTATACCTTAATAATTAATTTTTGAGCTACCTCAGCCTGGATGAAATTGCATTTGAAGTAATAGTGACCCATTTTATACCTTAATAATTAATTTTTGAGCTACCTCAGCCTGGATGAAATTGCATTTGAAGTAATAGTGACCCATTTTATACCTTAATAATTAATTTTTGAGCTACCTCAGCCTGGATGAAATTGCACCAACAAGTCCCGCCATCAGGAAGCCGACCATGCTTGTCCAACAAACGAAAGCATTCACAATAGACATGATGGCTGATGGACCGCTTCCGCTGATGCAAGATGGACATGGACGACGCGGTTCCTTTGCACCATAGGGCCTAGAGTTGGACTATGCATCATCATCCCTGTTTATGTGGAGTCGGCACAAGTTCTCTTCTTTCATTCTCATCTGCTAGCCGTAATGGCTTCACTCATTTCTCCTGTATATATGACTATACAACGTGTAACATAATGTCCCTATAAGCCCGAAACGGGGGTGTTCTATACGTCATTGCGAACAACGTTTGTTCAACGACTTTTAAAATTTCAAAGGTTTTCATTCATGAAATGTCTCTTAAACTTTGCTCCAATACGTAACTTGACACAACATGAGGCATCCCTATTTACAGCTGTTTTTTGACCTTTAAGTGTGAACTCTAGATGAAACAGGTAACAGAACAGACACCATTAGTAAAATGCCTACCTACTTACCTAATAACGAGGTGGCTTAATAAGTAATTTCTATTTTTTTTTGAAGGCCTAGTGGTACCTTGGTATTTATTGGTAATTAAAATGTAAGGTCACATCACGACTAAAATCCCTAGGCACCGTAAACATCCTTTCAGATCTCTTTGTTAAGTACCTAGTATAGGAGATAGGTACCTTACCTACTCAATTTTGTATCTACCTACTCGGGCCTTAAAGGTATCCTCAGTGGGTGCCAAGGAGTATGAGAGGATGTCTACCGTGCCTGAGGATAAAGCCGTGATACCTACTCAATTTTGTACCTACCTACTCGGGCCTTAAAAGCATCTTGAGTAGGTAACAAGAAGTATGAGAAGAGGTCTACCGTGCCTGAGGATAAAGCCGTGACCCTATTCCACTTTAGTTTTTCCAACGATGTATTATTCCAATATTCATTGGAGCATTTTTCAATGCAATTTTGTACCTACCTACTTGGGCACTAAAGTCAAAGGTTGTGACTTATCTGTCTTACTAATCTTCATTTTCATCGTGAACAGCCTATTTGTCATTGGTTGCATTGAAACAACAACAACAACTAGTGGGATGGCACCTCGCCCTAATTGGCTGTCGGTGCCTTTGCTAAATTCAAAATCCGCAACCGTCAACCGACACCGCACCGCAAGCGTTTGTTTAATAAAATCAAATTGGTTCCGTAGGTTTATTTGTTTTTTACTTTTCTTGATTGAACTACGTAATTGTTGGTAGGTTATTATGTAAGTAGGTAGGTACCTAGTAGCAAATGGGGATGGAGCACATGGTAGCATATTGGTATGAACCCCGCCTTCCCATCCTTAAGTCGTGAGTTCGAATCTATGGATTTTTCGATTCGAAATTTATGTGTGCAATATCAATGCTCTCAAACGGTGAAGGAAAACCTCGTGAGGAAACCAGGCATGTCATAGACGTGTGTCAAAGTGTACGAAAGGAACCTTCAAGGTGCACTCTAATCCTTCCACCACACTGGTTCAAAAGAGCTAGCGACACGGACACGACGACAGTAGTAGTAGTAGTAGTTGTAGATGTATGGTGAAGTTTTTTTCCTTTTTTTTCCCAATCGGTATTTAGTGGGTTACCCCAGACAAGGAACCCTAAAAATTCGGCTTTCGGCAATAGGTACCTACTTTTGGTCGCAAAACAGATCGTTTTTTATCAGTCGCAATTAGCATTCGTTCCTTGCAACAACTGCAACAAGCAATCTCTCGGTTCGCGTAACTAATTAACGATACGATGTCGGCTTTGTACTCAAACGGTGAGCATTATGATATGGTGTTGTGTGTGTGTGTTGGAGCAGCACCAAATAATTAATAGCTTAGTAGCGGCGCGTCAGCTCTACAGAGAGCGTTATCCAGGGCGGCCATTGCCATCTTACGGGCTATTTTCTGGGATTGGTGAACCGTCTTCTCTCGACGGGATCTTTCCACCGGCGCACCAGTGAGGGAAGACCGGGAATTCGGTGGTGTGTTGTACCTACTTCCCTTTGATGGATACCGAGTACCTACTGTGTGTGTCAACAGTGATAAAATTCAGTGATAGGTAGGTATGATGATAGGTACCTAACCTATCACCCTACCTAGTAGGTACCCCATTAGTACCTAGCTTACTAATAAAAAATGACAAAAATAATTTTGTGATTGTGAATGTGAATGTGAATGTGTACCAGTAATACCAACCTAGGTACCTACATACCTACCTAATATCTACCATGTCAATTAGCCGTGTTCCGAGCCAACCAAGAAGAAGGGAGAAAAGGTATAACTTAACTTTTCCTGTACCTAGGTCCTTAGGTAACTACCTAGGTAGATGTAGGTAGGTAGTTGTTTTTTTATGTGTGAAAGATATCGTGATTTTAATCTTCGACTTTAATTTCTACGTAGAATTAAAAAAATTGCAAATTCTTACGAAAACTTTGGTGATTACACCTAGGTACTTTTTGAAACTTGCCGCGCGTTCAATTGTCTGCGTATGTGTGGGTCCGACGCGATAGGAGGGTGCGCGTGTGTTTGTTACCTACGCAAATGGTAAACAAACACATAGGGTTGTCACAAATTTCTCATGAAATAATTTGTTTTTAATTGTATTGGAATTTCAAATATGATGTATTGAACTTTTGCACACGTCAATGTATTCAAGTGCTCGGTCTGAATACACCCCTTTCGGGCTTATAGGGACATTATGTTACACGTTGTATATACAGGAGAAATGAGTGAAGCTGAGAAAAAATATTCTTTAAAAAACTTAGTACAGTCAAAGTGGTAAAATAAAAAATACCTTAAATACAGAAACAAAAAAAACTAGCCTTGCATAATGCTATCAAGTCTAAGAAAGAACTGACTTCTTTCTTAGACTTCTCAGTCTGAGTTGTCATCCTACCTTCTTAAACATGTGGGGCCAACCGTGCGAGGTACCCTCATTTTTAGGTATAATACCATTTTAGGTATTCTGAATCGTAGGCATTTAGCGGTTAATTAGACGTGGCATTTTACTTCTTAGGCGGTTTGGAAATTGGGCTTACTGATCAGGACAGGACACATAAGTAGGTACTTTTAGGTCATCATGTTTTGTACAAAGTCGCTTGTTAGATATAGGTTATGTAAATATTGTATTATCCAACCCTTCATGTAAAGAAGTTGAGTTTTTAGTTTTGTTACTTAAGTTAGGTTTATGTAAATAGGTAGTTAAGTTTTACTATAAGTATAGATTAAGTTTTTCTTGGTTTTTTATATGGGTAATGTGGTCGCAAAGCGACAAAACCCTTAAATAAATTTAAAAAAAAGTAGGTACTTTGCTTGTGGGAGCAACCCTAGAATCTTGTTACTAATACCTACATAGTAAGTAGTTTGTAAGAGTAGTGATGGCCGAGGCGCGCGGGCAACGCGACGCGGAACACAATTGTTGACACGTACCTTAATATCCTTGGCCAGCGGTGCTCAAGCACGGTGTCTTCTCGCCTTTCATCATCATCATCATCATTATCCTGCCCTTATTCCACTAGGTGGGGTCGACACACCATGTTTCCCTCCTCTACTTCCTCCACTTCTTCTCGCCTTTATTCTAGTGGAAATAGCTCCTTCGGTCAAGGGGTACAATGATAACGAATTTGAAAGAAATCCCTTGTGACATTTTTTAAACCTGTCGCTATCAAGATCTGTAGAAGTAAGTCTGTAACCAGATTCTTGTTATAGATTAGTAATTTTGTCATCTTTTTTATTCTACTAAATAATTTGACATTTAGGCTACATAATTTTATTTTAATTGCAACAATTTCGTACGCTGTTGAGCAAAACAATGTTGTACCTCATTTATTTCTAACATCATTTCCTTATAAACTACTTGTTGATGATTAAAAAGATTGATTGATCTTGTAAGCTTGATCGGGAGGAAGAAATGTAAATTCACTTAAGATGAATTCGTGTAATGAGAAAAGTAAGGTTTCTTTCATTACCTTGCCTGACTTTTACTAGTTGCCCAAAAATTTATGTGTGCTATACCAGTACCTACTCTCAGACGGTGAAGGAAAACATCGTGAGGAAACCCGCGGCTTAGTTAGCTCCGCACATATTGACCATGTCTTTCCTGTGGACAAGGCCGACTAAGCTGAGAGGATGAAATAGGTGTTGGGCAAGCCTACACCATCTTAATTCATCCCAGGCATTACAGCGTCCCGTCTGTGAAGATAAAAAGTTGCCTCCTGACGCTATATAAATCCACTACCATGGTAAAAGGCCTTAGGTACATGATATAAAACTGCATACAATTCTATCAGCACTAGTCTCACAGTTTGGGAGTCGTGGTCTGGACTAGGGCTACAGGAGTGCCCGCCAACAATTGCGGCAAGTGAACACATCCTCATCAGCGGCTGAGAAGCGCGTCTTCATCCATCCTACTCCATCTTCAGCCTGCTTACGCTTCCTCCTCCTCGTTTAAAGTATTAATTAGATCCCTTATTTTATGTTCGTACGCATTTGTTGAGTATTTAGTACAGAATATAAAGTATTTATATTATTTATTTTTATCACCACTTGTGACTCTACCCACCCCGTTAGGGATACGGATGTGATAATATGACGGCCTCGGTGGCATGGCGGGCGATTTCTCAGCAGAGACGCAAGAGGCGCGGGTTCGATTCCCGCTGCGGAAGAAATGTTTGCATGTTCTGCAAATATTTCTTCCGGGTCTGGGTGTTGTGGTACCATGGTACTCGTAGTTTCTGATACCTACGACACAGGGAATCCTAGTGTGGGGTCAGGACTACGTTGTGACTGTTGGCTGTTATTTATTTATTTAATATGTATGTATGTATGTATGAAGTATTTATCCAAGTGCCACGCGAGGAAAGTCGTAGGAAAAAGTTAATAATGAATAGGAAAATTATAATTATTACGCATCAATGTCTCTTTTCTGTAATCCAAATAATGTATCATTTCTGAAAATTTATAATTTGTTTATACAGCTATCTTTTCCTGCTGGTAAATTCCAAAACAATATAATGTGTCCTATTAATATAAATAAAATAATATAATTATAACCATTTTGGGACTTTGAATCAGGAGTGACTACAAGTTATCTTATGATTACTAGTGACTCTGCCCACCCCATGCATACCGAATAGGAAACTATATTTAACTAGCTGCCGCCCGCGGCTTCGCTCACGTGGTACCCGGATGAAAAATATAATTCTAATTTTTCTCGCCGTAAATAAAATAAAAATAAATAAAATAAAATGTATTTATTTCAGACCATTGATCCATATTGTGTTAGTAGTAACTTACAAGCTAAATTAGTAAACCTAAAAACTACTTAAAATAAAACTAAAAAAAAAATATAACATTAAGACCTATTGAGACACTAGGCGTGTGATAGGCCGAAGTACTGCCAGCCAGTGTCTCATGTAGGCCGAGCACAGGTCCTCAACAACAACGGTTAGAAGGCCGTTGGTACTACCACGCAACCGGCGCATCAGGGACGCCGTTCTCTTTCGCATGATCGCAAAAAAGTCATCAGTGCGTGCGTCTGCGAACATCCCCGATGCGCTACAGAATCGCGGCAGCCTCAACAGCATTCTGAAACCGTTGTTGTATTGGATTCGTAGGGCGTTGTAGGATTTCTGTGTATACTTAGCCCACAGGCTGCACGTGTAAAGAGAAGTACAAAATGTTTTAAAAAGTGTAATTTTAACTAGTGCTGTGCAACGTGCAAATCTGCGAGCCAGCATGTTACACCTCACTGACAAAGCCCTACGCTCCCTCTCCATATCCAAATCGTCTGACAAATCCTCAGTGACCCAGTGGCCCAGGTACTTGAATTTCGTTACCCAGTTAAGAGAAGTTCCTCCTAGTTGTACTGCGGGAACAGAGTAGCTCTTGTTACCAGCTCTAAAAAGCATTAACTCACTCTTTTTGACGTTGTACCTGAGCCCATGAGTCACTGCATATGTCTCACAAATGTTTAGCATTCGTCTCAGAGCATTAATTGATGGACTCAGCAAAACCATATCATCTGCATAGCTTATGTTATTAACACTGAGGCCATGAATTGAGCATCCGAATTTAGCTTTACTGAGTTCAACAATTAACCTATTTATGTACAGGTTGAACAACCTCGGCGAGGACAACCCTCCTTGCCTCACACCACACTTCAACCTGTACTCATCCGAGTACGAACCTGCCCATCTCACAGTGTTTTTCTGATTTTCATACCAATATTCAAGAACATGTATGAACTCCTTTGGTACACTTGTTTCTGTTAATAGCTTCTGCCACAGAACCTCATACGACACTAAGTCAAACGCCTTTGACAGGTCCAAAAAGCAGGCATAGACAGGCGTTTTCCTACATGTGTAGTATTGTACAGCATGCTTGAAACATATGATTGCCGCTTCAGTAGACAGTTTCGGCTGAAACCCAAACTGGGCCTCGTGAATATCAAGATGATTACTTAGTTGATTTTCAAGAATGCTGTCCAACACCTTTGCAACAACAGTAGCTAAGGAAATTGGTCTGTAATTGGACCCGTCAGAAGCATCACCCGTTTTATTTTTAATAATGGGAACTACAACGGTTTTCATCATGTTCTCCGGTAAGTATGAGTGTCCTATACAAAAACTAAAGAACATTGCCAGCACTCTGGGGAGATGTACCCCAGCATAAAGAAGATGCTCTATACTAAGTCCATCATGCCCAGGTGACTTACCTCTCTTCATATTCTTAATAATATTGGAAACACATTTCGCTGAAATTACTTCATGTTGGTCGGCATGATGGAATTTAGCACAAGGCACCTGCCGCTGATTACCAAGCACAGGTTGAACCTGGAACTGCTCTTTAAACATGTTGGCAATATCGACTGAAGCCGCAAGTAAAAACCATCCTTGAACTTCAACGAACATTTTAAAAAAAGATTTGGCCAAATTGGTCCAGGCGTTGTTGAGTTATGCGCTTACCAACACATTTTGCGATTCATTTTTATATTATAGATTTTCAGAAAAGAACTACAATAATATTAGTATGGATTCGGATCTCTACCATGGTGTGATGCCCTTATGTGTCGAAAAACGCAGTTTTTGGACAGGAAAACATCGTTGCTATGGTAATGAGCGATTCAACATCCGTTAGTAGAATATTGGAACCGTCCTCTTTTATCAGTAGTCCTGTAAATTTTGCGTATTTCTCATACTCACTTTATAGCTTAGGACTCCCTCAATAGGATACTCTCTACTACTTATGAATCAACACTATCTTACTCGAGGTACTAGGTACCTAGGCATCGAGTGCGCGTGCGCCGGTCGCCCCCCCCCCGCCCCCCGCCCCCTCCCCCTCACTGCGCATGCCCCTTGATTAGATTATTATCAATGACTCAAGTATTTAAGAGCTCACCATACGATCGCGTCTAAACCAATTTCTAATCGAATTGAAAGAGATAACGGATTTCATGTGAATAAAAGAAAGACAGAGTGAGACTGCAAGTAAAAATCATCAGAAAATATTGTAGGGTTCCCGAGGTCTATTTCAAAACGCAAAATTGGATTTCTGAAGATTCGTTTTCCGAATATCGTGTTTTCACTTTGAGAAACCAAAAAAATATTGAATGTTAAATTTTCTTTTTGAATAAACATTTGAAAACTCCGTCACAATAGTTGGCCACTAGCTCATACGAACTTACTTAAGTGTGGGGTCGGAACTATGTGTGTGACTATTGGGTGACGTCCCGTGTGATGTTCTGACCTACATTGCATACTCAGTATTGACTCATTGCATGTGAAAAAACCAGTGAGCCACCAGCCGCTTATTCGCAAGCTTCCCCTCCTTCCACAAACCCACAAACCATCACTGATTATAGAGCAAAGAACACAAAGGAAAGAGCATTAAAAAATGTTGTTACTAAGTATTTCAACTAGAATCCACAGAAGACTACGTATGGAGAAATCACGATATTCTCAACGTTATTACCAAAGGAAATAAATTTGTAACGTTTTGTTGATATTTGTTCCATGTCCATGGGTATACATCAAAATCTGTCTTCTTGGCATCTGCAAAAAACAAAACAAAGTAAAATCCGTTCTATCTAAATAGTCGTGTCATAGTTCTTTAGGACCAGTGTGGTGAAAGGGTTTAGCGCGCCTCAAAGGTTCCTTTCGTACACAAAGGTTATTGTAATCACATAAAAAATGTAGGCTTATGTATTATATACACTATACCTACAGATAATAATATATAAGATCCATTAAATAGTGTGATTGGGGCACTGTGTTACTATAGAGACAACTAGCTCCCGCCCGCGGCTCACGTTGTAAAAGCCTAATGTTAATCCAAGGCACGAAATAAGTACATGCTTAATTCTAATCCGTTCAGCCAATTTGCGATTGAAACATACAAGTTATACTTTCGTATTTATGAGGATTATTATATTTATTTATTAAAGTGAAGTAGAGTTATGGGATCCACGGGCTGGCAACAATTACCGTTGCAAGTGATTAAATATTGAGCAGCGTGGGGAAGGCGCAGCGTGCCAACATTTACATTTAACTGGTGATCGGCCACGCTTCTGTGGGGTCGATCAAACGGACTATCGATTAATGACCGCTCTATGCACTTGGAGGCGTTGGAGACGGCCGCTACTCATATTGGTGGCCGCCGTTTTGATAAAATTAAAGGCTTGCAGACAAAATTCCAAGACATCGGGGACCGTAGGTACCATAATCTAAAATTGAACTGTGAAATGGAACACCTGGCTAGATGTGTGACCGGATAATAAGCTAGTGGTGGAACAGACCAAAGAATGGGTTAGTCAAGTCGAGACAGGATCGTCAGACAGCGTGTTAATTCGACATAATCGATAAAAGTCTCGGACAAAACCTGGATAAGAGACGCACAAGATTAAGGAGGCTGGCAAAATGGAAGGGAAGCCTATATCCAGCATCACTAATAATGAAATAAAGAATACTTCTCTGCTGGACTGGGAGTGAAGAAAAAATATAGAATGCGTCCAGCTGCTGCTGTTCCCGAGCATGTAAAAGTCGACTAAGGGATAGTATCCTCTCCAACATGATGAACCACCTATATTGGCGATGAGCTGATCACCTGTCACCACGGTTCACCATATCCATCTTGGAACTTTTTTTCTTATATTTACTTGTGGCTCTGCCCACCCTATTAGGGATACGGGCGTGATAATATGTATGTATACATGTTGAACCGCCAAATCAGGGTTCAAAAGGGTATGTATATATGTAATAAAGAATTAAAATAAGGTAATAGAATAATGAGTTCTTAATGGCCCTAAAATCAGATGCAAGTTTATCAAAAATCTTGATAATGCATCATCTGTGTTATATGAACCCTACATTAAACATATAATAACTCCTTATCTCTATTTAACCCATCGCCATCGGGCGACAACACCACTTCACACATACATTAGCACTACAGATCCGATATCTCACTAATGTACCAACAAAGGAACACAAAATAAAAGCTCTAAAGATGTCCTACACATCACGCAACTGACAAATTTTCGACAACAATACACATTGAATAATACAAGGGTTAAATACCTTACAAAAATGTGTGTGTCATGTCAAAAATTTATTTTACGAAAATCCAACCTTATTTTGAACCGCACAACGGTCATGTCGATAATTAAGTTGTAAAGGTCGAGGTATGTGTAGCGTGGTCGATACGTTGCTGTATAGAAATGCGGTGCGTTTGAAGGCAGGTCGGATGTCTCAATCGAAGGCTTTGCGCCCGCGCCGGTTACTCCCACGTACAGGGGTATTCCGGACCTGTTGCTTTTTCTATTTCTGTTTACAAAAGATTGAATTATGACGTCTGCAAAAAAGAAAACCAGGATTGATCGTTCATCATATTGTGATATATCTTTTATAACATAGAAGGATGAATTTGTTGAAATTACTAGCTTTCGCCCACGGCTTCGCTCGGTATCTGGACGAAAAGTAGCCTATATGTTATTCCAGCACACATACTATGTACATTCCTAGTTTCATTCAAATCCGTTCAGCCGTTACGGCGATTGAGGCACAAACATACATGGTCACATCCACACATCCTCACAAACTTTCGCATTTATAATATTAGTAGGATAGTAGGAATAAATAACTACTTAAAATTAGGTGGTTCTTTTCTTTTCCATAATAATTTTAACTTTTAGTTTTTACAAAGCACGAATAATATTGAGTTTTTATGGACTTATCAGTAGGTATATATAGTCAGAGTAATCTGGAGCTATCATTTTTTTTATGATACTGCCCAGACTAATTTAATTCCTAATTAGCTATGAATTCCGCTTCCAGAATAAGATACTTTGCTTGCATCTCTGTTTGTACAACACAACGCATGCAACAAACGTCACTCGCTGCGTCAGACTGATTGTTTCCTATAAATCAAGGGTTGACAGGGTTAATTCGGTGGAGACAATATTATCCCCTTTACCCTATTCAACTGTAGCCGGACGTTCAACCTTATTTATATAAAAATAGAGTTGAAATTCAAGTATGTGAGAAATGATTTAGGTTTGTAAATTAGATTTATTGTATTGAAACGCGGACGTCATTTCTAAAAGAACAATAGTCTTATGAGGTCATTTATATGACAATCTTTGTGTATAATAAGATAATTTACCAGACAAAGAATATTCTTTAAAACTTTTCAAGCCTCACTTCAAGGTAGGTAAGAACTGCATTTTTTTCTGACTAGTATTTTCATATAATCTTTAGCTATTTACCTGGGTCCCACAGTCCCACAGCTGGGCAAAAGCCTCCTTTTTTCAGGCAGTGATGTTAATAACATTTGATATCTACAATTTTATTATGTTTGAAACAACATTATCAGCACGAAAACGGGAGAGTCAGTCCGAAAGCTCTATCCAATGAGTCATCGACTGCGATAAAAATATGAAAGTAACAAAAAAGTAATCGATAAGGCTCTTCATCCTACAATAATTCATTTTATATCAATTTTTTCGCGATTAACATTTAACCCTTTACATCTGAGGTAAGCGCAATTCTCCTCGACGCATTCACTAAACCGGAAAACGCAAATTAACAACAAAGATATTACACATCTGCGCCTCCTCAGCGGCCGCTTCACTCGCGACTGTGGACCTTATTGCGGGGGGATAGGGAAGTGTGAAGCTGGGGTAAGATTTATTGATATAAGATATGTTTAATAAGTGCAAAAGGACGCAGCTATGCGCACCGATCGGGCTTGAGTGTCGTAGAGTCACCATGAATACCCACAAAACTGATAAACTGACATTGCACTTTCTACCGATCATGTCAGTGTTTTCTTATACTTAATGAATAAATATTTGTGGATATTTTAACAGCACCATCTAGTCCCAAACTAAGCAAAGCTTGTACTATGGAAACCTGATGGCTGATAGAATACTTGTATACTTTTTGTAAATACACACATACTTATAATACTTTGTAGAACATGCAAACCTTTCTTCCTCAGCGGGAATCGAACGGTGTAGTGGTCAGTGTACCAGAATTTCGTGAAAAATCGAATCACATAATTTGAAATCTTTTACAAGACTTTGCTTTTTTGTGACTGATTATGAAACGGCGTAGTGGGTAGCTAAAATAAACAGTGAAATGAAAGTATTTCCCACCTAACTGAAATTACAGACACCCTACAAATATTGCAATAGTGATTCACGACTAATTCCCGAGCAACCTTGTACGGCGTATCAGACGCAACTTATCGAAAACATACGCCTCTCCAATGTTAACGCGCTATTTCACACAACCCTTTCATTATCTTTCTAGGGTAGATGGATAAAAGGTTAAGCTTGGCTGATAGATAGGTGTTCCGTATCAATATTTCGACGATCTCGCGAGGCATCAGGCGCGGGTTCGATCCCGCTACAGGAGAAATGTTTGTATGTTCTGCAAATATTTCTTCCGGGTCTGGGTGTTATAATATTATGTATCTAGGTATTTACAAAAAAAGTGCAAGCTTTGCTTAGTTTGGGGCTAAATGGCGCTGTGTAAAATGTCCACAATTGATGTACACAGACAAGTTCACATAATGCAGAGAAAATATTTATGTACTGTTGAGTACTAAATAAAATAATACTAGTTTCTGCAGGCGGTTTCACTCGCGATGTGCCTACATAAAAACCTATAAGTTATTTCAAATGACGAATTATGTACGTACCTACATTGCAATTTTCAATCAAATCCGTGGTTTTATAATGAGTAGGATCCCTCATCCATTTTTTTATACATATAATTAATTCGTCCCGGCCACTACAACGTCCCGTTTGTGAAGGTAAAAGTTGCCTCCTGACGCTGTATAAAATATAGATGGTAAAAGGCCTTAGTTTCTTGGGTTTCTTGGACCTAGTCACAAATGGAAGCATTATTCCATTTTGTTCAGGTTTGACATCTGTAAAGGTTCGGCAATGTTCATATTGTGACGGAACTCTGAAACACTATAAAAGAATTAGTTTCCTAAGTGCTCTCACAAGTAGGATTCGGATTAACCATAGAGGATTCAATGTAAAAACTTAAAATATTATGTCTGTTAAAAAATTAAAAGATTATGAATAGTTGTTTTCACTACATTGGGTTTGTATGGGCGTTCGACGGCTGGGGTAAATATAATCCGATTTTGATAAGTGCTTTTGGGAATTGCAAAGCTTTTTTAATAGTTATCTTATTTTATCTGAAGAATTTCGATGTTCTAGTAGAAGGACAAAGAAAGTATCAAATGACAGATTATTTTCTAAGCGGCCGTTTAAGGGTTAAAGAAAAGCACTTTTAGAGGAGTTTTAAAACCTCAATTGTAATTATATAACCTTTGACGGCCTCGGTGGCGTGGCTGGCGATTGCTTGGCTGAGACGCAAGAGGCGCGGGTTCGATTCCCGCTGCGGAAGAAATGTTTGCGTGTTCTGCAAATATTTCTTCCGGGTCTGGATGTTGTGGTACCATGGTACTCGTAGTTTCTGATACCCACGACACAGGGAATCCTAGTGTGGGGTCAGGACTATGTATGTGACTGTTGGGTGTTATTTATTTATATTTATAGTTTAATTAAATAGCAAATTTATTTGTATTTTTGAGAGCATTGGTGGTCTAGTGGCAGTGACCCCATCTTCTGATCCCAAGGCCATGGGTTCAAATCCGTGCGCCAAAGGATTTTTCTGTTCGAAAAACGTATGTTTCGAAAAATCTGACATGTGCACGTAAGGAACCTTTGAGGCACACTTTAATTCCTTCGAACTTTTGACACAATTAGATCAATATACTTCACTACCTATTAATTTGCTTGATTGGTTCTCACTATGAGTAACAATTGTTTGATCCAAAAATGGTGTTTATGCTAATTAGGTAAAATTATTTATATAATTAGAAGGAAGTGACGTAAGAGGTAACTTTATTATTACGACTAATTGCTAAATAATCATCAAAAAAGGTCATTAATTAATCAATAGTTTTAATGATAACCACTTAGCGGAGCGTTGTTCAGAACTCATAAATTGCATCATAACATCCTCAATGTCGTACGTATTCGTATTATTTCTGTATTACTAAGTACCCGCAGATGGCGCACTGACCGCGAACACAGAATAACACCTACTTAGTATGGTAGTACAGTCAGTTACAAAACATGTCGTTATCTACCTCGGTGGCGTGGCGGACGAGTGCTCGGCTGAAACGCAAGAGGCGCGGGTTCGATTCCCACTACGAAAAAAATGTTTGTATGTTCTGAAAATATTTCTTTCGGGTCTGGGTATTGTAGTATTATATAATATAAGTATGTATTTACAATAAAAAGTATATAAGGATTCTATCAGCCATCTGGTGCCCATAGTCCAAGCTTTGCTTAGTTTAGGGCTAGTTGGCGCTGTGTGAAATGTCCACAAATATTTATTTATTATCCATGAGATTCTGGCGATGTTTATGAAAACCAATCCTTATTTGGTTTGACCTTTTCAACATTAAATTGATTTTCTATTGGTTTACTCGGTTACCTTTTATTAATAAAGTGATGTATACATATTAAACAATATTATTATGTTTAAAGTGTAGCTGACAGTACCGGCAAATAAAAGTTAATCTCTTCATAATGACATCGAACGATGACGGCCGCATGTTTGTATATCGATTAATTAATAAATCGAGTTCGGATCGAGATATCGAGATGCTACGATACACGCCGCTCTCTAATTGAGTCAAGCCGCTACAAAAGATAATAAAATTACCAACTTTTCTTTGCGACTGTACGACGAAAGCGCAACCGGTTCTCAACCTTATGTCAAAACAATAAGTTTCACAACAATTTGAGCTTAAAGGAGAGGTTTGGTGGAATATAAAAAGATGATCACTAAATGCCAAGCATTTATCTGTCAAAATTAAAAAAATAAATAGTCTATGGTGTATGGGAATCGATACAATTTTGATTAATGGAGGCCAGAGCAGATTATGTTGTTGACGAACAACGCAAGATTGATGTGTTTTGTTGCATTTTTTTGTAAAAAGGTAAAAGCTAATAATAAATTTGTAACACTATATCACCCGCATCGATCTAAGAGAACTTTTGTATCAGGAGAGGTACACAAAGGTTGTATCATATTTGATACAAAGGTTATATTAGCTATTTTGGCGGTAAAAACTAGCGAATTCACCCGTTCGCACCTGTGCGTGTTCTCACGGGTTAAATCGGCAGAACTGCAAAGAATCGGCGCTTTTGACACACAAACCCGACGTAACATGATATGCCTACAACACAAAGAGTGATCCACAAATCCTTCAATAACCAATTTATTGAGTGGGTGTCAAGTTTGAGTATATACATACCTATTGAGCAGGGTTTTTGATTAAAAAAGCTTTAGACTATTTTCGATTCGGCGTCTTTTCATCTAATAAATGAAAATCGGTAAAACTAAGTAAGTTCGTATGAGCTTGTGGCAGCTCTTGTGGCGGAGTTTTTAGGCCGCCTAAAGGCCTCCGTCTTGGCTTAAAAATCGGGACCAACAATTTAACGTGCCCTCCGAAGCACGGAAGCGTCGTAATGCCACTTGCGGACACCCATCCAAATTGTGACTGCGCACAACGTTGTTTAACTTCAACGATCAATCAAGAACGTCTAAGCAAGCTACGCCACGAGCGCTTTAATGAAAATCAGTACTGAGTACTTAATCATAATAAAATGTGAACAAGATTTAATGGCCGTGGTCAATTCCGCAATAACCCGAAATCTCTAAACATAGCATTTTGGCCGAATTTTTATAAACTGAATTGTAGTGAAACGTTTAATTATAATGATGTTTGCTATAATTTATTTTATGTGCATAACAACAGAATATTTATTTTTCTTTCTGCTTTTTTGTTTTGTTAATTATTTTTTTAGCCGAATGCCTTCGGATAGATGGGCGAATGCCGTAGCATCCTAGCAGCCCGACGGAAGGCGAAGTCGTGGTCGGCCAAGAAAGCGTTGGCGGGACGATCTCGACTCCTTCGAGAGATAATGGTGGGAGAACTCGAAGGACCGAGACGATTGGCGAAGCTTGGGGGAGACCTTTGCCCAGCAGTGGGATGATATTTAATAGGTTAGCTAAAAAAAAATCTTTTAACCTTTATCAGCCAAAGAGCCCTAAAGTACCGCAAATAAAATGTACCTTGCTAGGTGCGTCCCTTGTAAGTCAATATCTACAGGGTTATTTTTAAACTGAAAGAGGCTTTTGTGCGTCGGGTTACCAAGATTAACTTCTGCACTGAGGTGTTAAGTAACAGAACTGGACTTAGGTCAAGATGAAGAGCATTTACCTAAGGATAATGCGTTCTTTGAGTTAGTAAGTTTTTACTTATTAATTTAATTCTCTTATTCATAATCCTACTAATATTATAAATGCGAAAGTTTGTGAGGATGTGAGGATGTATGTTTGTGTCTCAACATACTTATAGCAAAGCATTAGATTACAAACGGTGAAAGAATATGTCATGAGGAAACTGGCCTGATAAAAACTAAAAAAATACTGTTTCATGACAAACTTTTACCATACTGTTTCGAAAAAAGTAGAAAATATGTAGCTTGGTTTCTACGAAATGAATTTTCTTCCATTCTCAATACACAGAAATCGAACACACTACCCTAGGCCTAAGAAGTCACTACGCCACCATACCCTGCCAGACGCAGTATCATAATCCTATCTACAAATAAATAAAGTGTGTTGTTTGTCGGCGCGAGTGAAGTCGGAGGTTCGCGCGTGGCTGCGCTCACTCCTAGGCATTGATACGTCACCCTGACATGTCATTTGCATAATACACGCCAGAAAAAGGGTTAAAACGTTACTTATATGATACAATATTTTATTCCTAGATTAAAATATCAAATAATACAATTTAAAAAAGCTGATGTTAAAAAACCTTATCAGAGATGTTTTGTTACTTGTCATGAATAAAAATGTCATCATCATCAGCCTATAGGAATCCGATGCTGGACATAGGGCGCCCTATCTTCGGCTTGACGCATCCAGTCCCTGCCTTTCGCAAATTGTCACCAAAGATTTGCTTAAACGATAATCAGGTTTTAGTCAATA
Organism: Scotopteryx bipunctaria; assembly: GCA_949320045.1. Taxonomy (NCBI): domain Eukaryota; kingdom Metazoa; phylum Arthropoda; class Insecta; order Lepidoptera; family Geometridae; genus Scotopteryx; species Scotopteryx bipunctaria. The sequence goes on along the minus strand of OX439450.1, from coordinate 297,598 downwards.
ATTGGATGCTGGCAAAGCAAAATAAGATGCTGTTGGCATTGAATCAACCAGTCAAAAAATTTATTAAGGAGAAAAATAATCTTATCCTACTAATATTATAAATGCGAAAGTTTGTGAGGATGTGAGGATGTAAGGATGTGTGGATGTGACGATGTATGTTTGTGCCTCAATAACGCCCAAACGGTTGAATGGATTTGAATGAAACTCGGAATATACATAGTACATGTGCTGGATTAACATATAGGCTATTTTTATCCGGGTACCATGCGAGCGAAGCCGCGGGCGGCAGCTAGTAATTAATAAAAACATTTTTGTGAAAATAATGTAGCACTCTTATTAAGCGCTCAGCTGCCTAAAATCATAATAATGTGATGCGCAGGAGTGAGACACGGAAACTGTTTTAGCCAACGCCACTCTTGTGTTATCTGTGGACAAAGCTCGGAGACACTCGATACAAGGTGAATCAAAACTACATACTCAGCGGTCTTCTTCTCTTTACTATTATGTTTATGTTTAATTTGGTCCTCAAACTTACCTTATTGCCCTTCTGTTCGCTCAACACAATTTACATTGTTTAGGTGTGCGCTCATAAGTGTTATGTTACAAACCAGATCAAAACTGTGTTTTAGTTATGTGTTTATTCTTTTTTCTTTGTAACGTGTAGTGAGTGCCTAAATAAAATAAATAAAAAAAATCGTGACGTAGCTTGCTTAGACGTTTTACTTACTTTACTGACTAAAATATTATAACTTTTGTTTTGGCATTTTATATTTTCGTAACATTCAATTCGTGTCTGCTATCACAATACAGGGTATCAATTCTTGAAAATCAAAAGTCATTTGGTGATTTCACGTTACCAAATGACTTTCAAGACTAAGAAATTGAAAACAATCAATGGAAATGCGCCATTTTGGTTTTGGTGATTTTCAAGAATTGATACCCTGGACCCGAACTTTCGTAACCGAAGCTATAACCAGTGTTCGTGAGACACCTTGTGCCTCTCTAATCTCAGTTGAGTCGTAATCTCAAGGTATCACACCTCACTGCCTTCACATCACAATTCAATTTAACTTTTAATTATTTTACTTTTTGCTTTTAAATAAAGGAAGGGTTAAGATTACATTGACTTTTGTGATACCCACTTAAGATATTCTTAAAACCTTAAGTTAAAAAAAACGTATTTCTCTCACTATGGTTCACCATATCCATCTTGGGACTTTGAATCAGGAGTGGCTGCCAGTTTTCTCATGATTACTTGTAGCTCTGCCCACATCATTAGAGATACAGGTTTAATATTTAAACAAGTCATGGGTCTGCCAGGATCGAATAGTAATATGACCATCATCATCATCCACAGTTAGACTTCACCCACTACTAGGCAAAGGCCTCCCTCTGTGTCATCCATCGTGGTTTTGTGCTAGTCTTGTCCATCCACGGCCAACAAATAGTATAATTACATTTTTTTTTATTCTAAAGTGTTTTAAGATATTTTATACATTATTCTTGAGGACTTTTTTTTACACAGCACCATCTAGCCTCAAACTAAGCAAAGCTTGTATTATGTGAACCAGATGGCTGATAGAATACTTAAATAGTTTTTTTTTGTAAATACATACTCATATATTAATATTACAACAGATCCTAAAGAAATATTTGCAGAACATACAAACATTTCTCCCGTAGTGGGAATCGAACCCGCGCCTTTTACATCTCAGCCAAGCACTCGCCCGCCACGCCACCGTAGATACGAACTAAGGTTTACGGGTACGGTTTTATCTTCATAATTATAAAGCACTGTAATTGAAGAAGTACTGTGATTTGAACCCATGACATCAGAATCAAATGACACCACTGTTCTACCAGAACTTCGTGTAATGAAAGGAGGGTCGTAAAAATCTGTTGATAAACAGACTGGCTACAGATTTTTAGTGCCCTCGGCACCACTACACCAGCGGAGCTTCGTAGAACGAAAGGAGGACGTCACACAAACGAGACAAAGCGGAGAAGTTAATTCCATTAGTGCGCATTGTTTGGCAATAGGTAGTGCTCTCATCTTGATCGCTTCACAAATACTCAGCCGATTATATCTAGGGACATAGACCTATGTCAAATAGATATAATAATACCTAAATCATCTGTAATAGATGTAAAAGGCCAATGCTGATGATGATGATGAGGTCTATGTCAAAAATATATCGGGTGTGTACAGAAAAAATAACTGTAATAAGTACGAAGTTTGACAGCCTCGGTGGTGTAGTGGACGAGTGCTCGGCTGAGATTTAAGAGGCGCGGCTTCGATTTCCGCTGCGGAAGTAATGTTTGCGTGTTCTGCAAATATTTCTTCCGGACCTCGGGGTATTGTTACCACGGAATCCTAGTGTGAGGTCAAAACCATATATGTTACTTATAGAAATGTGTAATGATTTTTGCAATTTTAAATTAATAAATAAGATCAGTTAGATAAAAGATAAAAAGCTTTATTTGGCACAATATTATATACAAGACACAACAAAATATAAAAATAAAGTAATATAAAATATCCTATAAAAAGATTGTATAAAGTGGGACCCTTTCAAAATATTTAATAGAAAGTACCGTACCGTAAATCTCTATTTTAGAAGACCAGACTACTTAGCAGGAACTAGGTTTGATAAAGATAAGTATATTTAAGAGATCTCGATCTGATTAGGATTATGACTTTTGAAGCCAAATGTCATTTAAAATATTCGTAGAACTAAACAAGTTTAAGAATATCCTCTAAAATCCTTATTATCACCTTTTCCAGAATTAAAAAACATTACGAGATTTATCAAAAAGATCAAAATCTAATCCCACGCAAATTCCAATTGACGCCAAGATACTGTCATTTTACTGTTTCTATTGTCAATGATTATGGCCATTGTCATTATTTTGCAAACAAATGACAAATCATTTTTTAAAGCCGCCTCTAATCCTCCTTAACTCTACAGGTTTAACGATAACCAAATACAATAACTGTCGATTATCTTCTCCTAATCATCTGATCTACACCTGAACCTTATGTGGGGGGAGTAAGGTTCAATTTAGAACGTGATGTTCTAAGGTCGGATGGTCGAATGTTTCTAATAATTAGTTATCATCGATCATCGGAGCTTGGCCACATTAATAAAGATATTAAATGCCGTGCATTTTTGGCCAGATCTCAATTTTCAACCTTATATCATTGTTTCTAGAGTCGATATTCGCCTGTGGTTTTGTGAGTAGGCGGTGTGATCAAAGTAGTCGGCGTCTGTGGTACATTACGGCAAAACCAATCATGTGACAGGACGAGGAGATTAAAAAGAATCAAAATGTTTGGCCATTTTTTTTAGATTGTCTTTTTAAGGCTGGATGTTAAAAATAGTGATGAGTTTACTTTAGTCCAGCATTGGAGCGTTAACAATGATGATTGTGATTTTTTTCTACTACAAAAGTTACAAAATGTGAGGTAACTTCAGTTAGAGCTTTGATATAAGATACTTTCTCACTTTTCAGTTGAAAACAATACATTATTCGTACCTATTTCATTATTTCCGTACAAAAGATTTCAACGCGCGGTCTAAAGTCATGAAATTGAGGTAAGTGTCAATTACTCAATTAGTAATTTGTTTGTTTTGTTGTTTAGTTATTTGTTATTTGTTAAGAGCACTGGTGTTCTAGTTGGTAGTGACCCCGCCTTCCGATCCTAAGGTCGTGGGTTCAAATCCGGTCATGTACCAATGGATTTTTCTGTGCGAAATATTATTGTGCGCTATACCAGTACTCTCAAACGGTGAAGGAAAACATCGTGAGGAAACCCGCGGCTTAGTCAGCTCCGTATTGACCATGTATTTCTTCTGGACAAGGCGGGCTAAGCTGAGAGGATGGAATAGGTGCTGGGCAAGCCTACTCCATCTTAATTCGTCCCGGGCACTACAGCCAGCGTCCCGTTTGTGAAGGTAAAAGTTGCCTCCTGACACTGTATACATCATCTACTATAGATGGTAAAAGGCCTTAGTTTAGTATTTGTTTGCTAGCTTTCACCTGTGGCGATTATTCGCATTGTTCCCGGTTAAACAATGATCAAGCCATAAACATACAAACATACAAACATTTTACTACTCTGATGATTTTATTAATGATGACCATAATAGGCAAAAATAATAATTATTTTCATGACATCTGTTTTTACTATTGTAATCTTTTCACATTAATTTAATGTATTATTTAAAACTGTTATTATTAGTATTGTTAATGTATAAGTATTTTTTAGTAGGTATCATTTAATTTTGAAGATATACACACTCTGTGAAAATTTCAACTCTACCTATTACAGTTCATGAGATACAGCCCGCTGACAGACGGACGGACGTACGGACAGCGGAGACTTAGTAATAGGGTCCCGTTGGTATCCATCGGGTACGGAACCCTAAAAAGATACACAACAATTAAACTACATGTCTCTACTAATAAAAACATTAAAGAACAGTCCTGACTGATTGATGGAGGGGAATAAATGACATATTATTTGACAAACCATTATTTCGCTGATATTATGTCAGGTATTCTGCTAACTGACGACTGATCGCTTATTACCGTCGTAGTACAGGAACGTTGTTTTGTGACGGATAGCAACGTTACTATGATATAGATCATCCGTTATCTGTTAGTAGAATATTGGAATCGAGCAACAGTTGTACGGAAAAAATAATGTGTTCTACCAGTTCTGACAAAACTTCCTGTGAAACCAAAAACACATTAAATCAATTATAATTACCTTCTATCTTTGCAGTCGGGTAAAAAATATTTGATACTTTTGATTTAAGATTGAGTCGCATGTTGAAGCTCCCTTTTTAAAGGTTTTTCCTGAAAACATATGGTTCAGTATCCAAGCTTTATTATGTTATTTTTAATTATAAATTAATTATGATAATGTTATTCTTATGTATTCCTATAAAGGCAAAGCTGCCATTAATAAGTCCCAATCCGTCGTCTGTTTATTTATTGATTTCTTCTCGATCCCGGACCCCTTATACACAAAGAAGCTGCAACACAAACAAGAATGCACGCTCATACTTTAAAGTCCGTGAACGAAGTCATTTATTAGATATAATTTTTATAACGACTCGTTAAGCTGCACATTTATTTATTCATTTAAATAATACATTCCATGGGTAAATAATAAATTCAGCCATACAAGTCACAACGTAACCTTCGGAAGTTTTACTCTCAACTACAGTCACACTGTTACTCGTTAATTCATATATTGATTACTTCGGTCTAGCCACATTCTTTTTTTGTGCTTTTGTTGGAATACTACTACTACAAGCCGTCTCACTAGTTCTTTCGAAACAATTATTTATTTTATTTATTTATTTATTATAAACATAAATACAACATTACAGAAAAGTACTTCTAAGTAGTCATATTTACGGACACATAATAAAAATTTACAAAAATATCTATAAATAAACAATATGTACAAGAAACATAAACAACTTAAAACAATAAAAAAGAAAACTTAATATTAATATAAATTACAACACATTATTATGTACTAGGTAAATTATTACCTATAATTAAGAACTGCTTTCACAAAAATACAGACAAACCCGTTCAATCGACTTCCATCCATCCGCAAACACATCAAACATGTGGTAAAAGGATTTAAAGTGGACCTCAGAGGTTCCTTTTGTGCTCTCGACATACGTTTTCGAAGTTTTTAGTTTCTACGACATAAATTGTGTATTTTCAATTGAATCCTTAAAGCTTGCACCCATACTAGATCCATCCCATTTCCTCGAATAAATAAATAAATATTTGTAGACATTTTTTACACAGCACCATTTAGCCCCAAACTAAGCAAAGCTTGAAAATACATACTTATAATACATAATATTTCTACGATCAGACCCGGAAGAACTATTTGAATCGAACCCGCGCCTCTTGCGTCTCAGTCGAGCACTTGCCCGCCACGCCACAGAGGTCTCACGTCGTTTCCTCACGATGTTACCTCACGTTTGTAGTTTTTAGATATTTTTGTGGGTTGTTAGTGAATACGGGGATATGTTGTTATATAAATAGTTGGTATTGCGGAGTGATCGGATCGCTAACGATGACACAACGACGGATGTGATTGATTCGGTCGAGGAGAGCAGGGCTCCGGAGCACAGCTTCGCATGGAGCATCTCAATTTCAATTTCAAAAGCCTTCATTTAATAATCTTGTAACTTGTACTAATATTATAAGAGGAAAGATTTTTTTGTTTGTTTGTAACGAATAGGCTACGAAACTACTGGACCGATTTCAAAACCTCTTTCACCAATAGAAAGCTACATTATCAGGGACCAGTATAGGCTATAATATATTTTCAAAAAAATTAGGAATCCGTAAGAAAATTGCAATATTGTAACCCAAGGTAGAAAACCTAAAATAGTTTTTAACGTGCGCTGCGAAAACTATTGATTATAGAACAAAATAATGTGCTACAAGCGTACGAAGTCGCGGGCAACAGCTAGTTTTACATATTTTTATTACACACGCCACATAGGTGGCGTGGCGGGCGAGTGCTCGGCTGAGATGCTAGAAGCGCGGGTTCGATTCCCGCTAACGGAGAAATGTTTGTATGTTCTGCAATTCTTTCTTCCGGGTCAGGGTTAGAAGTATGTGTTTACAAAAAATAAAGTATATAAGTATTCTATCAGCCATCTGGTTCCCACTGGTTCTGGTAAAAGTTGCCTCCTGACGCTGTATCTACTATGATGGTAAAAGGCCTCAGAGAATGTGACGTACCCACCTTAATATGTTTTCATGGATTACTTTTGAAACTATCATGTTTATAAATATCTATAGTAAATATACCGTTTTAAATGCTAATAATATTTTCATGGTTCTTTTGCTGAAACCTAGAATTTGACGAAATCTGCTCAGCGGATGTCACATTTTCTCATTGCTCGTTCAGTTCTGATAATAAGATTCCTTTCAAAACGATCCCAGTATTTTGTAATTACTCAAAACTATAGCCAAAAATGCATCCATAATAAACATACCCACATAAATTAAGCTAAACCAAACCACATCATAATCTAATAAGTCGTCGCGTCAACTATAACAGAAGGCATTTTGTATGCAAATAGCCAACAGTTGCGCACCCCCGGCGCGGCACTTCAAACGTCAGTCCACAGATTACACAACAGTTACTATGTACATGAAGGTTCTATAAAGGCTTTGATGATGCCGACGTAACAACAAATAAGTAACAGAACTAATTGCTATTCAAACAATTTACAGATACTTAATGTAATTAAATTTGTTGATCTCTTACCTTATTATCATCATCTCCATGATTTCATCCCACTTCTTATATTATGGGGTTGGCAAATATTTTCACTTCGTTTCTGCTCTATCAGCCGTCATCTCAATATTCACTCCTTACTTTATATCATCACACAATTCATCCTTCTCTTTTTCGGTTTACCACTACCCCTGTATCCATCCACTTTCATATCTAACACTTCCTCCTGAGCATACCATGCTGACAATGCATGCATATTCCGGCAATGACGACATCAGTCGCGTGGCGTGTGTCTGACTGAGACGCGAAAAGTGTGGGTTCAATTTCTGCTGCGGGATAAATGTCATGTTCAACAAATATTTGTCTGGATATTATAGTAAAATTGTATCCGTAGTTTCTGATACCCAGAGCACTGGGAGTTCTAGTAGACTGTGGAGTGTTATTTAAAAAAAGCTATATAATATTCATCATCATCATCATCATCAGCACATATTAGTCCACTGCTGGACATGGCCTCTCCTATGGCACGGCACTGAGCCTTATGAATATCATATTCGGTATTCGATATAATATTAGTAGGATTTTATTCGTACGTGAATAAAACCGCACGAGTTAGCTAGTTACACACATACATACATAACATCACGCCTGTTTCCCATAGGAGTAGGCAGAGATCACGGATCTCCATTTCCTACGATCCTGACATTACTTCTTTAGCTTCATTCACTCTCATAATATTTTTCATACATGGTCGTCGGTTTAGGGTACTCCTGACCTGGCCCTTTTCCAAAACGTCGCCAACGTTGGTCCAGGTCTAGGTCTTCCCCTTCCAACGGTACCATTCATACTCGCCATACACCTGTTTCGTTAATCATCTTTCATTCATCCTCTCAACATGACCAAACCATCTTAACATACCTTTCTCAATCTTCATCACTACATTTTCTAGCTAGCTGTGTAATGTTTATAAAATAGGAAGCTAACTTTGAGGATGAAAATATATTTTAACCGTTGGAATGACACACATTCACGTCGGCGGGATGATGGATGGCGAGGCGTGCTGTGCTGCCGTCATGCATTCCGTTACTCGCTACGTCTACTACTAGGGTTCCTACTAGGGTGCGCATGCGTTACGGCACCATACCACAACTATTTCACTAGCTTTCCCAGCGTTGTGCCTGAATAACAAATTAAACGCGAGTCGGATTCGCAATGTTTCTTGTATGGGAGCCCAGTAAGTAAGTTCGTATGAGCTAGTGGCCAACTCTTGTGACGGAGGTTTTAGGCCGCCTAAAGGCCTCCGTCATGGCTTAACGACTTAAAAGCCTGGACCGACAATTTAACGTGCCCTTCGAAGCACGGAAGCGCTCAGCGCAATGCCACTTGCAGTCACTCATCCCAATTGTGATCGCGCACAACGTTGCTTAACTTCAATGATCAATCAAGAACGTTTTTCATATTTTTATATTTCATAAATTCATAACAGAACCCAGTTAAATTTAATCTTTATTATTTGTTGAAATTATACTAGAAAAAAGAAATCATCATCTTCCTGCCCTTATCCCACTCTATGTGGGGTCGGCACAGCATGATCCAAGGATCATGTTGTAAGAGTTTTGGCTAAGGTGTTTTATGACCGGCCGCCTGCCTGACGTCAACCCTCCTTGGGAATACTTGCTTATTGTATCTCATCATGTTGGAGGATACTATCCCTTAGTCGACTTTTACGACATGCTCGGGGAGAGAAGCAGCTGGACGCATTCTATGTTTTTTCTTTACTCCCAGTCCAGCAGAGAAGTGTACTATTGTATTATATTACTGTATACTAGAAAAAAGAAATAAAAAAATTAAAAACTAGAAATTAAACTGTTAGAGGAATGAGGAAACAAAACTGAATTACTACTATTGAGTTTACCATAGTAGAGCTTATTTTCGAGATAAATAACAAAAGTAAACCAAGTAAGAGATTACTGATTCAGTATTTCTGGTGACCCTACAACGCACCGCGTGCTAGCCTCCCCGTGAGTGATACATCCACGCTATCTTTATTAGATCAGAATAATTTTATTAATCGAATAAAGTAATTATGACTTTATATGTATTTTTGGTGTTGCACATAACTTTTGATTATAGTGTTCTGTTTGTTCGCACCTGCCTATTGACTGGGTTAGTTGTTAGTTTAATTAAATAACTGCTTTGCGTGTATTTTTTTGAAAACGAATTTAAGGCTGAATTATGCACAGTAATACAGACCTCGATTGCAGATTTATCAGGACTTTTGTTCGAAATAATTTGTGTTACTGTCAAAGCCACGGTAAATCTTAAGATTTTACAGAAAAACCCAAGATTTGCCAACTCACAATGATAAAAGTCCAAACATTTCTGGGATCATCGTTCATTTCGAAATTTTACCTCTATTTAATTGGTAAGTCTTAGGATTTACTACAAGATGGCTACAATTGTCAATTTCTCCATAAAAAGTCTGGGAGAATTTCAACTGATAAGTAAACAAATCGTATAAAATCATTACCCTCATCCGCAGGCGGGTAAAGTGCATGCGGGGGAGAGGGGAGAGGGGAGGGGGGAGAGTCGAGTTAAACGAACAGTTTCAAGTGTGCAGCGCGAATTGATGCGCAGCGCAGGCGTCGCGTGCGCGCCCTCTCAGATGTACGCCACCTTTTCATTGAAAGAGATTGATTGTAAATTAAAATAACATAATGTAGGCTTTCTTACAATTTCACTTCTTTATTTACCATATCCTACTAATATTATAAACACCCAAATAACACCCTACAGTCAACGAGCACAGGTAAAAAAAGGCTTTGTCGAGATTTGGTTTGATTTGAAACCGAAATTAAAACATTTTTCCAATAACTAGGAAAAACAAATATAGGAATATTCATTAAGTATTATCAAGCAGAGCGTATGTCGTGGACACAATAAATACCTACTTACAATAAACTTTACTAGAACCCGCGCCTATTGCGTCTCAGCCGAGCACACGCCTGCCACGCCACCGTGGTCTGAGTACTTAGTACAGCAAGAACTGGTTTCTGTGTACTCGAATGTTGAGCGCTCCGGCCTCCGTGTGCCAATTGCACAGATTAACCAATCAGGCAGGATGCAGGAATGCTTTCTCCGCAGCTGCTGACCTCGGCCCTCACTGACCAGCTGTCAGCTCCTTGTATTGAGGACTTGTGCTTCTATCTTGGCTTAGTCAGAGTTAGAGACATCTGCTAGCTGGGAGTCTATGAAAAGTTCTAGTTATTACATTCGCCTCAAAATAAAATATAGCCTGTAGTACTAAAGGATAGGTCAGCTCTCTACCTTGGAAGAATTTCAAAATTGCTTTACTAGTTTCTGAAATTACGCCCTACAAATAAACAAACAACTTAGGTTTTTTTCTATTATAAGAGTATAATTCGATTTGAATCGTCATGTAGAAGAAAACAACCGATTGATTTATTGCTGTCGCTGTAAACAGTCTAGTTAAGCTGCATCTCCTAGGTTTCCTCTTTGTCTCCTGGTGGCTGGAACCATGATCTTTGGATATCCTCTGTCAATGTATAACTCAATATCTCTTTCAGATGTCAACACTCTTTTTGGCATCCTCTTATAAGGAATTTTATGGCACTTTATTGGTTTACTAGCGTAAGTTTTCGTGACGATTTCGGGGCTGGTGACCAAGTGTCGAATTTCGTCATTGTCACCATAGAAACTGCGGCTGTTTGACTTCTTGCAGTTATGATGGTATCGCGAATCGGCTCGATGCGAGAACGGGATTCCCTCATTGAGGCAACATCTGCTTTTAATAGATGATTTGCTCCATTCTCTTTTCAGGTTAATAGGAGATGGCACCCTGACTGGAGTCACAGGGAACTGGTTGGCGACTAGATCGCTAATACCCTCATTGTAAATTATTCGCCGAGGGTTAGCGCAGTCCTTCTTATTGCACTTGAAGAACGATTTAATGGAGCTCCTCCTGGAAGGCGGAATGCATTCTTCACCGATATCTCTTTCTGGTTCTTGGTGTAAGTTGATTGGAGGGTGGTAAGCATGTTCACAGCAGTAAGATCGTGAGTAGCTGGCACATTCCTCGTAGTGTTGATTGTTTTTCTTCAAAATAGATGCGGGACACTGGTCTGGCGAGTAGAGCTGGTGGATCCGCATGCAGGCTTGAGTGTCTTTGACAGCTATATCAGAAGCAGTTACTGACATATCTGAGACTCTAGTAGATGAAATTGGAGTGCATCCACAGCCGACTTCGTTAAGTCTAGGAGTCATAGTGTGTTGGTCGCAGAACGTCATGATGTTGTCTCTAAACACCGGTCTGTCGGTACTGTTGGACGGAGCTTTCGATGGACACCTCTTCGTGGTGCATGTCTCACATTTGCAATTGAATGTTGGTTCTTCAGGTTGAGACCAGTTCTGCGGGTCTGATCTTGGGTCGGGTCTGGAGTTAAATCTTGAGTCGAGCCTAAGTTCAGGCCTCACATTAGGTCTCTCATCACACCTCACTTCAGGTCTCAAATCCGGCATGTCTGGTTCCTCTTCGATTGATGAAGTCTCCACATGGGGGCTCCAGCGTAAGGATTGGATGCATGGGTAGGTAGGGATCACTACTCTACGCCTCGGGAGGGGGTCGCGGGTGTGGTGTGAGGTGACGGAGTACGCAGGGTTGCTATTCTTGGCTGAGCTGTGGAAGTAGGCAGTGAAATCTCTGGGGAGGGCTTTCTCAGGTTTGTTCAGCTGCTTCAAGAGTTTGACTCTTGAACTCTCTGCAGCTAACTGCTCCACATCATCGATACTGAATAAATTAGGTTTTCGAATGGAGTTCTCCTTCTGACTCTCCGTCACTTTGCTTCTGCGATATTTTTTGCTAAAATTAACCTGCCTCAGGTTCATGTTTTATTTACTTTACAATTTTTACGTCACCATCACAGAATAACATACTCACTACTCACAAGGAGGTCGCCATACTCCGTGCTGTTGCCGTGACAAAGAGTTTGCTCTCACCTCAGGCCCACACCACGTCAAACCAAGAAGTATCTAAACAAAATACTCAGAAACACCGGGCGGAAACACCTAGTTGATCGCGAACCACTTCAATTCATATCCTCGTGACAATATGGGATTGAGTAACATATTTCCTTACACACATACCTCATCTACCGTGCCGCAGAACAATCAACCTTATTGCATTGTGTTAGAGTATCTCTCACGAGCTAAAACAAAGTTGCCGTCTCAACTAATCCATTCCGTTGAAGACGGGCCTCCTCCCCCCTCTCGCCGCGGTCGGGGGGGGAATGATTGGTTCAATTGAGCAGGTCTTATGTCAGAAGGCAGCTGGTGGCAATTGGCGAGTCAAAGATCAGAGGAAGTCGGTAGCACGCGCCAGGCCAGCTGCCACCGGACCTCTTTGCTGACACTAAGTAGCGAGAAATCACCATAATTTTCTTAGTAAAATGATTATGATTTTCATAGTATTGAATATCATTTTCCTGTTAGATAGAAGTTAGAAATGAAAGATATTTCAGGCGCAATAATTAACCCTTTTCCTGCGATAAACACCCCTTTCTCATTAGTACTCTTCGTATCTAGGGTCATTGACTGAGACTCGTCAGTTATAGGTACCTAATAAACCCCAACAATGATCTCAAAGCAATATAACTTCATCACGTGTAATTGATATGGAAGCCATTCCATCCCTTATTTTATGGGCAATAAAACTTTTATTCGGATATGTTTATCTTGAAGTAATTTTAATTGCGGCCCACCGCGTGTTCGCTTGTTTAACGACTGTTTTAGTTTTTGTCGCCAATAACTCGGACTTATACGACTGTATTTGGAAGGTAGTTAATAATAATTGATTGCTGCCTTCTAATAGGTGGGAGCTGTGCATTCTTGTAACAGGCAGACCGCCCGTCGGAAAATAGTAGAAAATTTCACTACGAAAATTGAAAAAAAATAAACTAAAAGTTACCTCCGAATGAGGTAAAAGAATATAGAGCATTGACCATGCGAGTGATCCACTTAATATGAAAGGTTCTACTATTTACTCTTGTAATAACAAGGTAAAAGAATAATAATTACAAGAAAAATAGGAAATCAGTTCAGATAGGATCTAGATCAGATGAACTGACTGTTTCTATTATATATTATATTTGTATTAGTTGTAAATTTCTTTAATAAATGTTTTTATTACAAACATGATTAGGTAGTTAAACGTATTTGTAGGTGAACAATCTTTAAATGCCATTTAAAAGAATTTATACAACCTGACTATTAACCGTTAATAAGTCACTTGCTAATACTTATTATAAATGCGAAAGTGACGATAGGAAAATGTTTGACATGTATATTTGTGTCTTAATCATGCCTTAACAGCTGAACGGATTTGACTGAAACTTAAAGTAGTCAGAGGCCTAGAATAAGTACTCTACTTTTCACCCCGATACCACGCGGCGGGTGAGGAGGGATGGGGGGAGGTAGTACAATACATACGTGAGTCTGTGAGTTAACAGGTAATCAAATGATGCGTTTTACGAAGCTACCTCTCCATAAAGGCTGTATCGTAAGGCCAATAAATGTCGCGGGCTAAAACCACAGTGACACCCCATAATTGATGGAGATCGTAATGTTTTTTAATGGCAACACTCTGTTTTAATACCTACTTTTGGGGACATCGATATGAGAGCCACATAGACGAATCAATTAATTATACTATTCGGCTTAATGCAATAATAACGTTATTTATTTATGTTTATTTTAATTAGATCAAAAGAACCTCGTGTAATTCAAACTGAATTATTTTTTCTCACGTATTATAACATGTATTTAAAACACTGATAAAAGAACTTACCCAAACTATTCGAATCTATCTATAATTATCTAGCCATGTCACTAGTTCTTTCTAACCAGTGTGGTGAAAGGATTTAAAGTGCGCCTGAGAGGCTCCTTCGTGCACATAATTCGACTACCTACATGAAAAACGGAAGATGTTTTCCTACGCCTAATTTATTTTAACTAACTTCAAGTCGGTGGCGCATTTGGTATGCGTTTCGGAGTCCCCGCCAGTACGAAGTTTCCCACTGGCCCTGCTTTGTTTGTCTTTTAGAATGTTTTTACGTAATAAAGTTACTGTTGCTTATCGAGAGTGACAATCGCTCGGACGTAAATTAAACTAAAATTTTATGCTTATTTTATCACCTGTATGCCAATAAAACCGGGTATAAAATCATTCTGGCTACCTACAAAAGACACGTTGAGAAACTGGAGAAACTGTACTCATCCCATGTTTTAAATTTGATTGGTATTTGGTATTTTTCAATTTGATTTTGAAGCAGATTACTCATCTAAATATTTTAGTTTATACTGGCCTAAGGCAAGTAAGCCTGTGTAACACGCTCTATAAACTTTTAAAAATGTTTTCACGCCAGAATTCAAATTAAACTCAACTCCAAATTAAGTTGGATAACAATCTGAACACTAACAAACGTGTTACAATAAACGACTGTATTTTTATAACTAAACTGCCTGCCTCTGCTCCGCAACACTCTTATTACAATTGCATAGAGTTCAAAATGCAATGGCTTTTATGACCAAAATTTGAAGGGTCATTTCGCTACTTTTTACTGACCATCATTAAATCCCAGTCGTATCACAAGGGGTTAAGGTTGCATTTTGAATGTGTAGTGAGTAGTAGTAGTTTTGTTAACAGGCGCCCCGCTGGGACTCAAACAAGTCTTTTGAAACGTTACTCCTCACACCCTTACAGCACTCGTTATTATGTTGTACGATTATTTGAGTAATTGCTGTTTTCTCTTTATTATATTTTATGCAAGTGTTCCGGGACGGGAGACGGGCTGAAATGATGATGATGATGTCCCAGGACAGCAGAGTTTAGGCAAAAGTTACTGACCCTATATACTAAAAACCCAAAAGCTAGTGAGGATGTTTGCTGAATTAATTCAAATGAATTCTGAAAAAACACTTACATAGTACGTGTACTGGACTAATATTGAACGTAGCCGTGGGCGGAAACTAGTTGATTAGAATGTAAATGTGCTAGAACTTAAAAAATAAACTATTTAAAACATTAAAAAAGGCGTTGTCTGTCGGGTAGAATCACATTAAGGGACACAGTTAGTTGATCGTAAGAAATATTGTTTGAAGTGAATTTTATTCAAATCAAATCATTTTATTTTACGAAACAATGGTACAAAATGATTATGTAGGTACAACCTTGATCAGCTTTTCAGCATGCAAACATAGAACATCAACTATACATCCTTTAACATTTTTTTTTTTTTTGAAAAATGACATTTACGCACGTCGATGTGTGGGATGTGTGGGACTCCCCGGCCCAGAGAGGCCGCCGCAAAGCTTACCGAGCGGTAAGCCCGCGCCACCCGCTGCGCGATGGCCCTTTGGGGCCTACGGAACGCGGTTGCGTTCTCCCTCCTTTGGAGGGAGTCCGCCCAGATGGGGGCCCCGTAAAGGGCCATGCTCCTCAGGATGCCGGCATCGCGCTTTGGGCCCCCCCAGATTCGGGAGGAGCCATGAGAGCGCACCCGCGACCTTCAGCAGGCGCTCTGACAGCCCGCTGAAGTACGGGCCGAAGCGCCACCTGCTGTCGAGCACGAGACCCAGATATTTCATCTGGGTCTTGAGCTCGACCCTGATGCCCTCCACGACGATGTGGGCGTCGGTGGGGATGCGCAGCCGAGGCCCGTGGAAGAACACGGCCTCGGTCTTGTGCAGCGCAACCCCCAATCCAAGCCGGCGAATCCTTCCCGCGACCAAGGATCCGCCGGCCGAGGCCAGGCTCGCCGCCTCTTTGCAGCTGGGTACTGAGGCACTCCATGATATCGGAGCGCCTCCAGTATTGTCGAGTGGGGGACGGAGTTGAAGGCGTTGGCTATGTCGAACCTTCATTAACCCTCATTAACCTTCTTTAACCTTCATTAACGAAATATTTTTAAATCTTCTCTGCTGGACTGGGAGTAAGGAAAAACCCTAATTAACCTCATAGAATGCGTTCAGCTGCTTCTCTCCCCGAGCATGTCGTAACAGTCGACTAAGGGATAGCATCCTCTCCAACATGATGGACTATCTATACTTATAGGCGATGGGCTGATCACCTGTCACCGTGGTTCACCATCCATCTTGGGGACTTTGAATCAGGAGTGGCTGCAAGTTTTCTTATGGTTCTTCCCA
This sequence comes from Scotopteryx bipunctaria, assembly GCA_949320045.1. Lineage (NCBI taxonomy): Eukaryota > Metazoa > Arthropoda > Insecta > Lepidoptera > Geometridae > Scotopteryx > Scotopteryx bipunctaria. The sequence goes on along the minus strand of OX439450.1, from coordinate 281,088 downwards.
CCCTGTTAGGTATACGGGCGTGATATTATGTATGTATTTAAACGAGTATATGTAAAGTGAAGATTAAACAAAAATAAATAAATAACACCCAACAGTCACATACATAATCCTGATCCCACACTAGGATTCCCTGTGTTGTGGGTATCAGAAACTACGAGTACCATGGTACCACAACACCCAGACCCGGAAAAAATATTTACAGATCATGCAAACATTTCTTCCGCAGCGGGAATCGAACTCGCGCCTCTTGCGTCTCTGCCGAGCAATCGCCCGCCACGCCACCGAGGCCGTCAAAAAAGACGGGTTGACTAAATTAGTTACTGTTTCACCAAAATGTTTTTTGAATAAAATACCAATTTCTTCTCCTTCATGAGTAAAGACAGATAAGAACAGCCACTGTTTGGACCGCTTTCTTATTTCAATAACAATAAAATTGTATTTATTAGTTTCGGTCGCCATTAGTCCGTACACTATCCCAGATATCGGTATTGGACACATTCGGGTTTTATCTTAATTTAGACATCACGTCAACAGACGAAAACGTTTACGGCGAGTCCTCTACCGGTTTTTACTTTGTATCTTTATTTTGTTCAATGTCGATAAGTGTGTAGCACACTCGGTAGGCTGTTGGGATACAACAGAGCTTAGATAAAGAAAATTTTATAAACGACTCGTAGAACGCTCCCAACTCTGTCTGCGTTGAGTTTATTTTTTTAAGACAAACTTTATCTTCTCACTGCGTCCTGTAGGAATTACATACTTACATATTAGCACGCTCGTATCCCTAACGGGGTGGGCAGAGCCACAAGTAATTTTAAGAACGCTTCCACTCCTGATCCAAGAGTCCTGTAGGAATTGATTTCAGGAATTCCTTTCTTTGTGCACCCCTACACGATTAGATGTTATCCTTCCAAGTTTCAGCATGGTTATGAAACTTAAAACTTATGGTTTGGGCAGCCAGTCAGTCACAATGCAGGAGTTTTATATATTTACATTAAGATTTAAATCAGAAGTGGCTGCAAGTTTTCTCATCTTTGTTGTGGCTCTGCCCACCCCATTAGGGATACGGGCGCGATAATATGTAGCATGTGTGTACATCAAGATAATTTATTTGCAAAATATGTGTATAAAAGTTAAGTGATCCGTGCTTTACCTAACTCGGTGTGCAAATTAAGAGATGTAGGTAAACGTAAGTACATTTTATATGTAAATCACTAATAAAGTTAAATAGTTGTAAACATAATAAACTTAAGTCATGTCAAACAATAAAATGAAGTCAGGTCAATATAGTTAAAATTTGTCCTTTAAAAATTCATCGACACGTAAGTAAGTGAGAGTGAGAGTTATAAGATTTTTTTTATAATTATTGGGAGTAGGTTCTTTAAGTACTAGTAGTAAAAATTGGTAACCAAGCACTTAATAAACCTTTAATGCCTAATCCCGAAAAGGATCGTGACAACATGGAATTAAAAATACAAAACAAAAGTAAAGATATAAACAGTGTTTTTTTCTGTAATGAAGGCAGGTGTAACTTTATTACATTGTTATAACATTAATGTTTTATTTTGGCGAGGAGATGCGGCTCGGTATTTGATGGTTCCTATCCTACACTCCAAGATGAAAGAAATAGCGAATATTTAGTTAGAACTATGTTTAATTTCTTTATATTTTTATGTTAGTCTTTTTTACAAGACAACAATATATTATTCGATTGCATTGAATTGAATCCTTTAAAAGTACTTTGACAGTAAAATTCAACATTCCTAAGTCAAAAAAATTGGGGCACATAATCATCGAACACATTTAATTCGAAGCGCTCATGGCGTAGCTTGCTTAGGCGTTCTTGATTGATCGTTAAAGTTAAGTAACGTGGTCACAATTGGGATGGGTGACCGCAAGTGGCATTACGAGCTGAGCGCTTCTGTGCTGCGGAGGACACGTTAAACAGTCGGTCTCGGCTTTTAAGTCGTTAAGTCATGACGGAGGCCTCAAGGCGGCCTAAAATATCAGTCACTATAGTTGGCCACCAGCTTATACGAACATACATACATTTAAATTCTAAAACCGACAGCGCGCCGCGCCAGTTGTGTCAGCAAAGGAAGTTTAGTTTTATGATCTAGATCATTTTGTGTTATACTTCTTCGCTGGACTGGGAGTAAAGAAAAAACATAGAATGCGTCCAGCTGCTCCTCTCCCCGAGCATGTCGTAAAAGTAAAGTCGACTAAGGGATAGTATCCTCCAACATGATGAGATACAATTAGCAAGTATTCCCAAGGAGGGTTGACGTCAGGCAGGCGGCCGGTCATAAAACACCTTAGCCAAAACTCTTACAGCATGATCCGAGGAACATGCTGTGCCGACCCCACATAGAGTGGGATAAGGGCAGGAAGATGATGGTCATTTTGTGTTATACGATTAACAACATTTAAATTTAAATCAAGTAACTAAAAGTTTATTAACCCTCCTCAGCTCACGTTTTGCGCCAGCCAGGCAGTGACCCGAGCTAGCCAGCAGGGGTCCGGTTCGACCCCGCTCATCAATTACAGCAGCTTGCTGCGGTGCCGACGTCAACAGGTGCCCGACGGCTATGTCATACCGAAAACTCCAAAAATTTGGAATCTAAACGTCAATTTAGCAGATGTCAACTCTGACAGAACTTTGATACCTATCACAGTTTTTTTTCGAAAAGAGTCAAAAACCACAAAACCAAACCTACCTTTTATTTTAGTTTTATCACGGTAACGAACAACGCCGCTTAATCCTTACTAATTATTATAAACGCGAAAGTTTGTATGTATGGATGTTTGTTACTCTTTCACGCAAAAACTACTGAACGGATTTGAATGAAACTTGGAATATACATAGTACATTACTGGATTAACATATAGGCTAATTTTTTATCTAGGTACCACGCGAGCATAGCCACGGGTGGCAGCTAGTATTATAAGAATAAATTGAACTAGAGTCAGTCAGAATTTTCTACTCTGTTTTGAACAAATTGAGATGTAATTATTTACCCCATGTCATTATCATTAGGCCGTTAAACCAGATCATGAGTCGATTATTGATTTATTGTTAGAGCAACGAACCGAACTTATTACGGATAGAAAGTTACTAATGGTGATATACTGTTCGTTCGTAGCCCGCGGGCAATTCTTTAGTTTTCTATGAATTATATCGAGGTGTGACAAAATTAACTTTTCTCTGTTTAAGACAAGTTTTAAAAAGTGAATATTTTATGCAACTTAATTGTAACAAGTCCAACTTGCAACTCTTTCTCCCCATAAGGCGTCATAAATTATTTTACGATTGTTTACGAGCTAGTTTAATGAAACAATGGTATCTTTGTGACATGTTGAGCAGAGTGCCCCGTGCCGTGCGGGTTCTATTGTTTTTATAATGTTTTGTAATTCTGGGCTTTGTTCCGCAACGTGCCTTCTCTGGGCTGGACTAGACCACTAACTGCTACTAGATGTTTAAAAAACCAGTCAAGTGGGAGTTGAATTCGCACACGAAGGGTTCCGTACCATCGTAAGTACATAAATGTTTCTTGTATGGGCCTTCCTTTATTCTTTTTTTGTTATAGGGGCAATAGAAATACACACTATGTGAAAATTTCAACTCTCTACCTATGGTTCGGTATCGGTTCATGAGATACAGCCCGCTGACAGATGGACAGACGGACAAACAGCGGTGGCTTAGTAATAGATGGATGACTGGAAGAAGTACAGGTTCCGTACAAAAAGTTAAGTTAAAAATTGTACAGGTAGGCAATGGTTTCAATTTTCTTATTTCATTCTTAGAGCAATTAGCATTTTGACAACTTAATTATGTCATATACATCATAAAGGTTGGATGTGCCCATTTTGTTTTCAGTGCAATTATGGGAAAGCTGAATGCGTGCTACTTAATCGTGGATAATGCAAGGAACCCTAAAATCAAGTTCATATTCTTCGCACAACGACTATAAATATTTTACGCTCTCTCTATGTTTGCGTCCAAACTTTACAGCGGCCATATATTTTCTTTTTTGGCCTTAACTTTATGGTGCCTCTGAATGGTCACATTTTCTACAAAACTAATGCACTACAATGGTCCCGTTTAATTTGTTTTGGTTTAGTTCAATTGTGTCATTGTTCCGTAATTTTATTGTTTTGATTCCAATTTTTGTTTCAAATCTGCGGGGGATTGTCGAAATCTATTGGAAACTAGCAAGAAAATACTTTGAATAAACTTTTAAATACGCATAGATCTTTGCTTTCAAAATAAATCATGTTTGAAGTTTTATATGTTGGTAAAAACAGAGAGAAAGAACCTAAAGTAAAAATCTAACTACTCTAGGTTGGGTACAAAATTACCAAGGTCATTACAAAAATATTTTTTTATAATAACATACAAGTCACATTGTATAGATTAGAATGTAAATATAACATAGTCTTTGAAGACATAATTTAATCATCTCTTCGTAAACAATCACATTGGAAGCTTCCAATTGTTTGATCAATTCACACAAAAAAACATTCCGTTATCCATGATCGATCGCGATCTAACTTCGATCTGTCAACTGTCATTCGTGGAAGGCAAAGTCAGTGCCATTCAGCCGGATGATGTGCTCGACTACCTTTGTTCTAGTTTCAAATATTTTTTAGGGTAATTTTATAAAGTTAAACAATTGTAAATAGCATTAGAAGTTAGAAGCCATTGAGGGCCACTGTGCGGACAATGCGGCGAATCGCAACAATGCGTGAGACATAATGACGCACACCATACACAGGGTGTTCGAAAAGTAAACTAAAATAAAGTACCTACTTTGGATGTGGTGAAGCCGGTCCCATACATACATACATAATATCACGCCTGTTTCCCATAGGTGTAGACAGAGATCACGGATCTCCATTTGCTACGATCCTGACATACTTCTTTCGCTTCATTCACTTTCATAACATTCTTCATACATGCTCATCGGTTTAGGGTACTCTTGACCTGGCCCTTTTCCAAAAAGTCCCCAATTTGGTCCAGGTACGTACGTCCAGGTCTTCCCCTCTCAACGGTGGTACCGTTGGGAGGGGAAGACCTGGAAGACCGTTACTTGCCTCCCATACAAGTGTACAAATATTCGTTCAATGGACGAACATTCGTGACGAGCTGAGGGGCTCCGGTAATATGTTAAAAAAGTTCGGTTAAGTTGTCGACCTCGGTGGTGTGGCGGGCGAGTACTCGGCTGAGACGCAAGAGGCGCGGGTTCGATTCCCGCTGCGGGAGAAATGTTTGTATGCTCTGCAAATATTTCTCCCGGGTCTGGGTGTTGTAGTATGTATTGCAAGTATGTATTTACAAAAAAAGTATATAAGTATTCTATCAGTCATCTGGTTCCCATAGAAGGTATAAGCTTTGCTTAGTTTGGGGCTAGATTTATGTGAAATGTCAACAAATATTTATTAAATTCATTAAACATCATAAAAAACTATAACTACATACCTATAGTGTTCTATTTCGTCGGTAAGTGATCTCTTTCACCATGATACGGTTCCCTAAAAACTGTGTTTTGGTGAGTTAATAAAAAATCTATTCTATTCTAAAAATATCTAAATTAAATCAAATTATATTATTTTTTTCACTTTGTTATGGAACAATCAGAATCGTTTTCTGTAATCACAGAAAGAGTATCTGGTTATACCTAGTCGCTATAAACTTAACAGTTAACAGCTAAACACTGGGGACAGGTAATTGTCATATGTTAGCACGAAGCCGAGACCACATTTGAATATCTTTATTACAACTATTGCATTAAAACTGTTATATTATTTTTCAAGACATTACGATTAAGGGAACTACTAAAAGCTTTTTAATATGTAACATACGTAGTATATTAATATTCATTATGGTTTTACGACAATTAGTGTGTTGATGTTCTTTTAAAATTTAATTGGCTTTAGTTGAATAATAAACTGCTTTATAGGTAAGTTATCATGCGAGATAATTTTAATAACTTTATTGTATTAAAAAATCGTTATCCTTACCTAAATATACCATAGTAGCTTTCGCCCGCAGCTGCGCTCGCGTAGTGTCCGCACAAAAAGTAGCTTTTATGTAATTCCAGCACAAATACTATATATATTCTAAGTTTCATTTAAATCCATTCAGCCGTTACGACGTGATTGAGGCACAAACATACATCGTCACATCCACACATCCTCACAAACTTTCGCATTTATAATATACTAGCTGCCGCCTGCGGCTTTGTTCGCGTGATGTCCAAACAAAAAGTAGCCTATATGTTATTCCAGCACACATACTATGTGTATTCCTAGTTTCATTCAAATCCGTTCAGTCGTTACGGCGTGATTGAGGCACAAACATACATCTTCACATCCTCAAAAATTTTCGCATTTATAATATTAGTAGGAAATACCACATAATAGCATTAATATGATTTTGTAAACTTCCGAAAAATAAACGCAGCCTGTATAGAAAAAAAAAATGTTAACGGAGTTCGTTCGAAAACCGCGCAGTAGCCCCGCGCGGATGACGGATCGGCCCCCGCCGGAGCTCCTACTTAAACAACGTCTTTCCCTCATTCCGAAGCAAAAGAAAAAAAGAAAAACATCGAGTCCTGCCAGCGGGCGCCCTAAGACAATGCACTGAGCACAGCACGGCATCAGCGCCTACACAATAACACGATAATTCAGAGAAGTCAACTCGCACTGTTGTCACACTTGTCATAATGCCAGTTAATTTATGTCAATCCTACGCAACATTAGCGAAAAAAACATTATTTTCAAAAATGGAATCGATATGCCTACTCGTGCCTACCTAACTAATCATACGACGCGTGTCGTTTATAACTCTGTCGATAGATTGACTATTAATGAGATGAGAACGGTCATAATTCTGATTTAAAAACTGTGATTTATTGTTAGATTGGCCTCTTGGTTGCTTCGATTTGCATAATTCATACAAAATTATACCTTGAGTAGGATAGGCGAACTTATAAAAGTCATAAGTTCCTAGTTCTTTTTAGTTCAAAATAAAAATTAAGAAACGAATCGAAAATTATAATGAATGCGTTATGTTTGACAATCGATAAAGGTAGAAATTTAATGAAAAATAACCTTTTCTTAGTAAGAAAATTAACTTTCGTATATCCATAAACACAAGCGGACTTTATAAAAGCATTCTCTCGGACCGTCCGATCACGGTTTATGAGTCAACAAAATAATTTATCTTTATAAAGAGACACTATCGCTTATTTAGTATCATCACATGATGCGTAGGCCCCGTGCAGGCGGACATACAAACATGTGACAGGAAGAAAGATTACGACACTCTATCAAGCGATCTGACGTGGGGTTGAATTCCTACGATTTGTCCCGTCATTGTCCTCAAACGTCGAACAAAGCCGCGTAAAGCGTGTAATGCCGCTTGTAAAACTGCTGTAAAACAATAAACCACCCACTGGCGCGAGTCGCTCATTATTATAGTTTCTGAACGCATCCAACACGGCACGTCACAGAACGCACCTATTTTATTCCGAGGTTCAATGTAATCACTCAGCTGAGAATGCGTTGTTTTGTAATTGATCGTTTATTTGGGAAATTGAGTTGACGGAATCATTTGGATCAATGAGTTTGATAATACTTACCAAAAAGAATGACGGGATATTATTCGACAAAAATTGGTTAGCGAATAACAAACAATATTTAGAGCATTTGTGTAAAGGCAAGACTTATTTATTAGACCTAGGTACCTACTTCAGTTCACACACAAATACCTTTGCCCACACAATAATAAGATACATCCAAGGTACACAAGATAAGCACGACTGTTGACTAGAATAAAATTTCATAAAGCATTTACACCGCTCTCTAGCCGGCTTTATTTCATTTACGAACGTTCCTTGAATAGAATTATCCCTCATTGCATTTTAATTCAAAAGTGTTTAAAAATAAACGTCGATTCGCGCTTGACAACTAAATTAGTTGGACACCTCCACATGTGATCATTTATTTGTTCGATTTAAATTCGCAATCATCCAAGCTCAGCATGGAACTTGTACTTGCGAAACCTTATAACTGCGAACAATCAAGTACCACACCTGACTCGACCACATACGACTCAAATTCAATAAACAAGCTGCAAGATTCCAGTCTTAGTTCATTGCCAAGCTGAATGCAACCGTGTATCTTCTAGTGTGGGTTGGTTATTGTTTGCAAAGGTTTAGAAGGAAGGAAGGGAGTGGGTCTCTTCTCCTTTGAATAAATTGTCCCCGATGTATCCCGCCACGTAATTCACGATGCATTTACACCTTCGTAGCGTCGACGCACACGGGCATTTCATGATTTTAAATAAATTACATTGACAAAAGTTGGGGTGGCGGATGACCCAATTTTTTTGCTAAACCCTTTACGTGTTAAATCTCTAAACTTTCACTAAGTGTGAAGATGAAAATATATTTTTTCCTTGTTCAAAATCGCATCGCAAAACTCATAACTGTTGGTAATTATTAGTCAAAACTTTAATTATATTATTGTGTGATAAAGGATTTTTCAGGCCTTCCGACAAGTCCAATGGGCCTCGGAGTAATAGTGTTCTGTGCAATGGGCGGCCATCTTTACCTCATAAGCGGCGTAACAAAAAGGATTATTCGACTGCTATAAATATGGCCTCCGAGATTATAATAATTCGAATAATAACATTAAAATAATAATAATCGTGTGATCCGCCGCCAATAGAGATGTCATGGCGTTAATAGATTTATCTCCGCTCGTACATCAACATTACAACGCGCTAGTGTTGTGTAAGGAGGCCGGAGCATCGATGATTATCGATCATTAGTCGCTCGCACGGCTCTGCGCTGCATTCACATAGAAAGTAAGTAGGTAAGTAAGTTCGTATGAGCCAGTGGCCAGCTCTTGTGACGGAGTTTTTAGGCCGCCTAAAGGCCTCCGTCATGGCTTAACGACTTAAAAGCCGGGACTGACAATTTAGCGTGCCCTCCGAAGCACGGAAGCGCTCAGCTCGTAATGCCACTTGCGGTCACCCATCCCAATTGTGACCGCGCACAGGGTTGCTTAACTTCAACAATCAATCAAGATCATCTAAGCAAACTTCGCCACGAGCGCTTCATTCACATAGAAACATTGCACCTGTAGGGAGGCTAGGGAAAGTAATAGTAACTCTACCAAATCTTTTCTTCATAATGTGACTGTCCGAATGGTCTCACCCATACCTAATAGCTGACCCATACCTAATGATAACACAATCGCCCATTCTTCTTTTCTATCCTCTCCATCCCAAGGTTGTTTGGAAGAAATTGCGCTTAGCAATAAGACCGCCGTTTATGTATATCTGTTTTTGTTTTTTTAGTACCTAAGTTTTTTTGTTTTTTCTTTTCGTTTTATTTAAACACTAGCGGTCGCCCGCGGCTCCGCCCGCGTGGATGTCGGTTACCGCTGCAAAAAGCCTACCCAGGAAAGACACGGTCAGCAAAATGATTCCCAGGTCAATTCACAGACACCGACAGTAACATTGACGACGCAGCAGAAATCGTAATATTTTAATTTCGCCATAACTTCAAAACCAAACGTCCAATTTTAATCATTCAAAGACCAAATATTATCTCCATAAACTGTTCTTAGTGATGAAATCATTTATTTTGATAAGGATTAATAGCATGAGTAAAATAAACGCGTTTAAATGTAGTCCAAAAAAAATTCAAGATTTTTAAATAAAAAAATGGTTGCTGTGCCTCACTCGACATAGATGGGTATAGTGTGTCGCGGACTTTTTTGTAGATATTTATAAGATCTACAATTAATTAGAACATTTTATGGTTCTATCTTTTATAGTTTAGGCAGCGTACGCAAAATAAGTAACTTTTCTGGTTGATTTTTTACACCTTGTGTCCGAAAAACCCAAATATCTTACGGAACCCTATTTTTTTCCAAAATAAAATATAGCCTATGTTACTCGTGGATAATGTAGCTTTCGAATGGTGAAAGAATTTTTAAAATCGGTCCAGTAGTTTTTGAGCCTATTCAGTACAAACAAACAAACATACAAACAAAGTTTTCCTCTTTATAATATTATAAGTGTAGATAATAAAGAGTTTATCTATCTATCTAAAAGCTTTCGCTGCGCCACTTAGATCTATCCTACACGCCCTTTTTCTACTTTGAGTGGGGTCTTCACAACATGTATCTTCTTCTGTTTCCCTCTTTCAGAAGTCATCTCAACATACTCCTTTGTCCTTTCTTCTGTACTCGACGTGTACCATCTACCTATTACTAAGCCTCCACTGTCCGTCCGTCTGTCAGCGGGCTTTATCTCATGAACCGTAATAGGTAGAGAGTTGACATTTTCACAGTGTGTACTAGTGTGTATTTCTATTGCCGCTATAACGTCAAATAAAAAAGAGGGGGCCCCATACAAGAAACATTTATGTACCTACATCTACGATGGTACGGAACCCTTTCGACTCGCACTTGGCCGTTTTTTACATACATGACCTCTCTACCACAATAAAAACAACAGAGGGAGAGCTACGTGCTATGAAAACCTACTATGTATCTTCCTGAGGTAACTCAATGTAATTATCGTCTTGTAGGTATATTTGGTTCCTGGAGAATGAGCTTATTTATTTTGAAAAAGATGACGCCGGAAAACAGGCGACAACCGGTTTTCTAAGTAGGTACCTACTTATACCTCGGTACTGCATCGAAATGATAAATGACCGATTATGATATCGATTGTATCTCGGAGTCCGATGAAAGTGGGTTTATTGGAAAGGGATTAGTTTTGTTACGTTTCTTATTGAGTTGTTTTATTAATTGGTTTCTTTGGTTAGGACCGACGCGACGCCGCGGCAATCGTACATAAAGTACTAAAGTGTTACACGGTCGATTCAAATCGCTCTATTTCCTTGCGTTTGGATTTCAAAACCTACCTACAAGCTATTTATAACACCTACCTATACTCTAGAGAAATTGGATGTGCATAAAATGAAAACAAAACTATATATAAATAGCCCTAAACTAAGCAAAGCTTGTACCATGGAAACCAGATGGCTGATATAATAATTACACACTTTTTTTAAATACATACTTTTAATACACAATATGACACCAAGAACCGGAAGAAATATTTGTAGAACATACACTCCCGCGGGTTCGACTCCCGCAGTCGAACCCGCGCCTCTTGTGTCTCAGTCGAGCAATCGCCCGCCACGCCACCGAGGTCAAATAGGCTGATATTTAGCTAGTTATTAGTATTTTTTAAATTCCATTACCTTATAGATGTCGGTAGCGGGGAAAACTTTTTTTTTTACCGTAGGTAATAGGTTTGCGTTTGAGCACACTCAACCTGAAGTTAAGTAACAGTGTGGTCTAAGATGAAGCACGCTTACCTAGAAGAAACCTATTGATTCTCGATTTAAAGACACCCGTATTATACTCTTCAGGAAATACAGACCGCGGCAGAGAATTCCACATTTTTTCAGTGCATATAAAAAATGTGGAAAATATAAAACTTAATTCATGATGAGCAATGCCTATCAGAAATGTTTTTACATCTGGTTTCCCTTTAGTGCGCTGTACGTAACCAAGGTTCTTAATTAACTTACGTGGAAGGTTTTTTCTCACTTCATAACCTGGTTATTTTTCTTTCATTTATAATACTGACCTAGGTAAAGTCCTGCCAACGACTTTAAAATTTTAATAAAAGATAACATTGAACCTCATTCTTTACGGCTGGTTATTTAACACGAAGCGCGCTATCTTTCAAAGCCAACCATGAGTCTCTAGTCTCAACATCCGTATCTGTGATGAAAGGCGAAGTTGAACAAGGAAGGCAGGGCCGGAAGTCGTAATCTCAGCCGTATTTTCCGGCGCGGGGGGGCAGGGGTGGAGGGAGGGGGGGGGTTAGGACCCGCCCACTGCACAGCCTTCGTTGAGGCTGTCTGTAGAGTGCAACCATTATGGAGCTAGAGTACTTCGGCATGCAGTTACCTAGCACCTAGCTGTGTTGGTTTGGCGAAGTCTCGGAGGCGTTACGTGTTTCTGTCCGGCTGAAGCGCGAAAGGTGCGGGTTTCATTCCCGTTGCGGGTGAAATGTTAGCATGTTCTGTTTCTTCCTGGTCTGCGTGTTGTGGAAATAGGATCAGAACTATTATGTGACTGTGTTATTTTTAGTATAGGTACCTTATGTCTGTCTGTATGTCTGTAAATTAATAGCCTGAACGTGAACACTCTTACCCTCGAATACTCAAACGCGATTCAGAGTTGAGCACGTCTCAAGTCACGGTTTTTTGACAGTTTTTGATGAAAATCTGTCAAAAACTGCGACGTGCTCAACTCTGAGATGTGTTTGAGTATTCGAGGAATAATGAAATAGATTGCTATCAGCTTCTGTACAACCCCCCAATCACTGGCGGTCGCTTCATCCAGCGGCGCGGCCTTTGGTAAAAACACCGATTCAACTCTTCAAGTCTCAGCTTACAGGACACCTGACACCTCCGCTATTGTACACAGCCTTTATCCCGCAAATAAGCGGCAATCAACTCCAGGCCGAGGTAAATAGAACAGGCCCGAGGCTTTTGTGCGTAGTGTCGAGAGCTCACGACAATGGCGTGTGGGCCAATAGCCAATATTTCTGTAGGACGTGTGAATGTGGCTGAGACATGTGGAAGGGACATGGGAATCTGAAGTAAGACATAAGCAGGTCCTTCAGAATTAGCAGACTGATAAAAAACAAGAATATTTAAGGAATGAAAGTGAAAGATTCAGGACTGTAGCGATTGGGTATCCGTGATCTCTGCCTACCCTTATGGGAAACTGGCATGATTTTATGGGTGTATGTGTTACGGGCAACTTGACAAGTGCGGTCAATATGAATAATGACCGGTCTGTATTAATAATGCCCGTACCAAGTGGGCAATGTAAGTGAATGCAAGGCAATGGAAAAGTGATTACCCAGTCGTGCGGTTTTATTTACATTGTGTTTTAAATATTTATTTTTATGATAATTTCAGTAAGTTTAGGCATAAGTATAAAAGATGTCTCGAGATTTCATTCATAAATACCTACTAAGTAAAATAAGAAACCACGGATAACACGAATACCTACTAAAGGAACAAGAATTTATAAGAAGCCCCCAAACACATCAAATCCAATTTGGTTTTGGTGGCAGTTTTTTATGCTTGTTAGCGCAACGGGAATCAGACGCCGAAACATTTGTACAAATAAGTGGATCGCGTTACCAGAGGGAGTGTTGCAGCTATCTACTGGAACATCGACAGACCTATGACACTAAACAAATAGACGCGTCATACAACACCATTGCACTAACAAATCGTGATTTTGAAGTATTGAAGTATTACAAGGGGCAGGGACTTATAGCTGCGAAAGACTCGGTCTTTTAGTTCTATTTCTGTCTCTTTGTGTCTTTCAATAAAAAAACTACCTATGTTATGTAGGTATGTGTGTTATTTAATTAAATAAATGCATGTCTAGTGCGCGTCTAAGTCGGGCCTAGATATACCTAGCTCTACCAGTAGGCCCTACCGAATTCATTAGTTACCTAAGTACCTAGGTAGGTACTTAGATAAATACAGAAAGGTAAGTAATTTTACAAGAACCCTTTAGACATTTTGTAGCTATCTTACTTATATTATAAATGCGAAAGTTTGTGTTTGGATGTTTGTGCCTCAATCACGCCTCGGATTTGAATGAAACTTGGAATATACCTAAATAGTATATGTACCTACTGGATTAACATATAGGCTATTTTTTATCCGAATACCACGCGAGCGAAGCCGCGGGCGGCAGCTATTATTTTCTATTTATAATCTGAGATTCAAAACACGATGTATGTATCCTACCCACTTAGGTACATTGTGGTTTGCGTCTATGTTATAGATAACCAAAGTCACTGTGAGTAGTAGGTATCACTTTCCCTGACACCAGAGCCAATGTTTTTTTTTAGTTTTTTATCAGAGTCGAGTCAAAGGAAGAAAACAGATTTGTAAACAGTAGCCACTTGTGATGTGTAGCAATATTGAGTTTCACACGTCGGAGAGATGGGTTGCAAGCATGTTTTGTTAGGTTTTATGAAAACAGAGCAATTTTTTGTGGTTTTACAGATAAATTACATAACTAAGTAGGTATTACGGAAATTGCTAGAGTTCATTTTTGCACGGTACTTATCTAGCTTCCCTATCGGAAAAGTCAGTGGAAAGTAAAATAGACAAGAATATCAGAAAACTATGTAATGTACCTAAATCAACTAAAAAAATGTTAAAATAAATAATGTCAATTTATTCATGTCAGATTAATTAACCACCGGTTTTTAGAAAAAAAATTTTTTTTTTTTCAACTTTAGCAAAACACCTTTAAGTAGGTATTAGTAGCGACATCTAGTGACGAGTAGTTTCATGAATTTTATACAAATTATTATTTTTAAAGCACCTTCTGGTTTCTGTTATGAATCATAACTTATGATGATTCAACTAAACTTACTAGCCCAAAATTAATAGGTACACCTATTTTATACTCGATTTAATGATACTACCAGCGCCATCTATTAGACAGTAGCGTCAGCTTCACTGAAGAAAGTTTATAGAACATTTCATAGATAAATGAATGAATTTATGGACAAACTATTTAGGTATTAACTTGATTTAGTTTGTCCTTATATTCATCCAAATAAGAAATTTTTGGATAAACTATAGAGAATAAATTCCTAGTAATCTCAAGATTTTCATTCATACGTTGATTGAGTTTGTCCTTAGATTCATCCAATTTGGATTTTTATTTCTTGTTGTGTCTTCCACTGTCAAGCTGCTCAACAACATTTTACCTGAAACAAACACATTCCAGTCGAGCAAATATTGTCGACACCTCTCTTGACATCCATTATTACTTCTCTATTCCCACGTCAGCACAAGTTGAAATGCACTGCCAATACTCGAAATCACTCGAGCCGAAATAATTTGAGTGACTTTCTGACACTTTGCATTGTATCCTTTGTTGTTCAAATGTAGTTGTGTCGGTAAGCAATCTTTAGAAATCACAGATAAGATAACACCTTGCATGTTTTAGTCATGATATACCTACCTATACCTAAATATATCGGTTTAAGTATAAATTATATTGGCCTTTTAGTTTTGATATACATACCTATATGTTTATGTAGGTAGGTATATCAGGACTAAAAGATGCAATGTCTTATAAATATAGGTACCTACATCAACACTACACATTATACCTAGGTGATGACCTGCGGGAAAAGTTTGAACGTGGATACCTAAGGTGGATACTTATTGTTGCACACAATGAATTTTATTGGTGTTTTTAGGTGTAAGTATTATTTTACTATACTTTTATAAAATAATACTTACACTAAAAATATCCATGTTCACACTTCTCAGCGGGTTCACCTCGTGGCGCGAACTAGGTAGGTATTTATTATTCTTTTAGAAGTCAACGATATCAGCAATCGGTGACTTTGAGTTCACACAAATTTTGTTTACTTTTAAAGATAGGGCAATGAATGGCCTTGTCGTGATTGTTGTTAGTTATCTACTCTCAAATTAAAAGGCGTTTGTTTAGCGAAATTATATTCGAGCAGTGGTTTTCCAGCAGAGCTTTAACAGCACGTCTGTTCGACACCTTCAGTGATTTTTATAAAGAAACATGGAAATAGATTTTTCTGAAAAGGTTGTTTTGGTAACAGGGGCAAGCGCAGGAATAGGAGAGGCGATCGCCATCTTGTTTGCCAAATATGGCGCGAAATTGTCCCTTGTTGGGCGTAATGAGGAGAACCTTCGGAAGGTCGCAGAGACGTGTGAAGCGGAGAGAGGACTCAAGCCGCTGATGGTGCTGGCCGATCTTTCCACGGATGCAGGGTGTGAGACAACGACGAAGCAGACTCTTGATCACTTCGGCAGGTGGGTCTATCTATCCATCTATCTAGTCGTGTCACTAATTCTTTCGAACCAGTAGGTATGGTAAAACACTAACTATACCTAATACTTAGGTAGGCTAAGTACTACCCTGGCTGATAAAATTAAGAATTTTAGGTGAAGTGTTTACGGATTTCTGATTTTCTTCCTCCAGATTGGATGTTCTCATCAACAACGCAGGCATGACTGCTCGCACGTGCATAGAACGTACAGACATGGCGACCTTCGACAAGGTGTTCAATCTGAATGTGCGAGGAGTGTACAACCTGACCCGGCTGCTGTTGCCGGCTCTTATCGCTACTAAAGGCAACATTGTCAATATCTCCAGCATTTCGGCCACCGTGGTGGCTGTAGGAAGCCTGCCTTATGGCATGGCCAAGGTACCTTTTTAAACGTTTTTTACAATGTTAACTGGCTGGCGAACATTTGGATAGTTGGACTATAGAAGATTTATATTGGGACTTCTGCAATCAGTCAATATCAACCTTTATCTTTCAGGCTGCCTTAGATCACTTCACGCGGTTGACGTCGCTGGAGCTGGCTCCCAAAGGAGTCAGGGTCAACACCGTGAGCCCTGGGATCACTGTAAGTTTGTTGTCGAGCTCGATCTTCGAAACTCCGGTTTCTTATTGAAATACGTACCTTAGAGTAAAAACTTTTCCTGCCTACTTAGGTAGATTACGTACCTACTTCTAGAAGCACAAGCAACTGGTAAAAACGTTTGTGGCGTGGATTCGATTTCCGCATCGAGAGAATGTTCTGATTCCCTTGATCCTTTGGGACTGGGTTTATTAGACTTTATGGTTTTTCTTCTATCTTCCAGGTGTCCTCCATAATCCCTCGTCTGATGAACTTCAACCCTGAGCAGTATTCTTCCTGGCTCGCCGCCAGCGCTGGACGCGTGCCAATGAGAGAAGTGTGCCGCGGCAGCGACGTGGCCAACGCGGTGCTATTCCTCGCGAGCGACGCTAGCCGCCTCACCACGGGCATTGTGTTACCTGTGGACGGTGGCCTCAGATATGGCGATTTGGCTAGTTATGCCTCGGATCAGATGTAGGGCACCAGTGTCAAAATAAATACACAATTGATCAGTGACTTTTAAGTAAGACTCCCAGGTTCCTACCGCCATCTTAGACCGCTTTCACATTTGGGCGACTTTAGAGTCAGAATTTTATTCGTACCTAAGTGGTGCCCTTGCGCTAGTTGCCACAAAACCTTTTTTGTCGGTGTCGCGCCCTTTGCGCTAACCAAAGCCCGGTAACGCTGCCAGCGGTCATCTGCGACCAAAAGCATTTTTTTAAATCCGTCCGAAAAAAAAGCTCTCAGTAAAGCGCAGGTGATAATACAACGTGTAACATAATGTCCCTATAAGCCCGAAAGGGGTGTATTCAGACCGAGCACTTGAATACATTGACGTGTGCAAAAGTTCAATACATCATATTTGAAATTCCAATACAATTAAAAACAAATTATTTCATGAGAAATTTGTGACAACCCTATGTGTTTGTTTACCATTTGCGTAGGTAACAAACACACGCGCACCCTCCTATCGCGTCGGACCCACACATACGCAGACAATTGAACGCGCGGCAAGTTTCAAAAAGTACCTAGGTGTAATCACCAAAGTTTTCGTAAGAATTTGCAATTTTTTTAATTCTACGTAGAAATTAAAGTCGAAGATTAAAATCACGATATCTTTCACACATAAAAAAACAACTACCTACCTACATCTACCTAGGTAGTTACCTAAGGACCTAGGTACCTACAGGAAAAGTTAAGTTATACCTTTTCTCCCTTCTTCTTGGTTGGCTCGGAACACGGCTAATTGACATGGTAGGTATTAGGTAGGTATGTAGGTACCTAGGTTGGTATTACTGGTACACATTCACAATCAAAAAATTATTTTTGTCATTTTTTATTAGTAAGCTAGGTACTAATGGGGTACCTACTAGGTAGGGTGATAGGTTAGGTACCTATCATCATACCTACCTATCACTGAATTTTATCACTGTTGACACACACAGTAGGCACTCGGTATCCATCAAAGGGAAGTAGGTACAACACACCACCGAATTCCCGGTCTTCCCTCACTGGTGCGCCGGTGGAAAGATCCCGTCGAGAGAAGACGGTTCACCAATCCCAGAAAATAGCCCGTAAGATGGCAATGGCCGCCCTGGATAACGCTCTCTGTAGAGCTGACGCGCCGCTACTAAGTAGCTACTAACACACACACACAACACCATATCATAATACTCACCGTTTGAGTACAAAGCCGACATCGTATCGTTAATTAGTTACGCGAACCGAGAGATTGCTTGTTGCAGTTGTTGCAAGGAACGAATGCTAATTGCGACTGATAAAAACCGATCTGTTTTGCGACCAAAAGTAGGTAAGTACCTATTGCCGAAAGCCGAATTTTTAGGGTTCCTTGTCTGGGGTAACCCACTAAATACCGATTGGGAAAAAAAAGGAAAAAAAACTTCACCATACATCTACTACTACTACTACTACTGTCGTCGTGTCCGTGTCGCTAGCTCTTTTGAACCAGTGTGGTGGAAGGATTAGAGTGCACCTTGAAAGTTCCTTTCGTACACTTTGACACACGTCTATGACATGCCTGGTTTCCTCACGAGGTTTTCCTTCACCTCTTGAGAGCATTGATATTGCACACATAAATTTCGAATCGAAAAATCCATAGATTCGAACTCACGACTTAAGGATGGGAAGGCGGGGTTCATACCAATATGCTACCATGTGCTTCATCCCCATTTGCTGCTAGGTACCTACCTACTTACATAATAACCTACCAACAATTACGTAGTTCAATCAAGAAAAGTAAAAAACAAATAAACCTACGGAACCAATTTGATTTTATTAAACAAACGCTTGCGGTGCGGTGTCGGTTGACGGTTGCGGATTTTGAATTTAGCAAAGGCACCGACAGCCAATTAGGGCGAGGTGCCATCCCACTAGTTGTTGTTGTTGTTTCAATGCAACCAATGACAAATAGGCTGTTCACGATGAAAATGAAGATTAGTAAGACAGATAAGTCACAACCTTTGACTTTAGTGCCCAAGTAGGTAGGTACAAAATTGCATTGAAAAATGCTCCAATGAATATTGGAATAATACATCGTTGGAAAAACTAAAGTGGAATAGGGTCACGGCTTTATCCTCAGGCACGGTAGACCTCTTCTCATACTTCTTGTTACCTACTCAAGATGCTTTTAAGGCCCGAGTAGGTAGGTACAAAATTGAGTAGGTATCACGGCTTTATCCTCAGGCACGGTAGACATCCTCTCATACTCCTTGGCACCCACTGAGGATACCTTTAAGGCCCGAGTAGGTAGGTACAAAATTGAGTAGGTAAGGTATCTATCTCCTATACTAGGTACTTAACAAAGAGATCTGAAAGGATGTTTACGGTGCCTAGGGATTTTAGTCGTGATGTGACCTTACATTTTAATTACCAATAAAAACCAAGGTACCACTAGGCCTTCAAAAAAAAATAGAAATTACTTATTAAACCACCTCGTTATTAGGTAAGTAGGTAGGCATTTTACTAATGGTGTCTGTTCTGTTACCTGTTTCATCTAGAGTTCACACTTAAAGGTCAAAAAACAGCTGTAAATAGGGATGCCTCACGTTGTGTCAAGTTACGTATTGGAGCAAAGTTTAAGAGACATTTCATGAATGAAAACCTTTGAAATTTTAAAAGTCGTTGAACAAACGTTGTTCGCAATGACGTATAGAACACCCCCGTTTCGGGCTTATAGGGACATTATGTTACACGTTGTATAATAGACAGCACAATATTATTTTTAATTACATTGAATATGTACTGATATGTAATCAGTAATCACTATGCACATGACGGAATGTTTCCCCGTCGGAATCCATTTTGAAAATGAAGTGCGCCACACTGTTCTGAACTGCGGTGCGGCTGTTCTTATAATGTGAAGGCACTGCTTCTGCCGCGCTATTATCGCGCTGCTAACGTCCTAATGTGAAAGCGGCCTTAACTTCACTTCTTATAAATCTAACCACATAGGTAAATTAGCATGATTGTATAGTAAACCATACTTATTATTATGTTTTACATAATTTAAAAAAAATCGTACAAATAAAACAATCAAGCTGACGAATATCATACCTTTACTATGTAATTTTAAATGTACATAAAAGCTATAAAATGTTAAAATATACACAAACCGTAAACGAAATCTGCTCAACATGCGTTCTAGTTCAAATTCGATAAAATCGAGTTGCAGTCATGGATCAATAAAATACATTCTTATAATAAAGGTTTCTTGCACTATCCACAATATAGGACAATTTTAATGATATATTTTTAATCAGTGGGATTATGCCCTGGCATGGTATTATGAATCGATACATATGTATACTATCACCAATACTAATATTACCCTGCGATGTGGATAGAATAAAGGTCACAAAAGGTATTAATTAAATTAAATCAGATAAATAAATAATTTCATTGATAATATTTTTCATACAATACAATGGCACTATACATAAAAAACCTTGCAGTTTTGCTTGAGTCATAATATAAACACACTTGCAAAATTTAAATCTAACAGAAAACTAGTGTTCCAGCCATGATAGAACAATACAACTTGTATTGTTCTATCATGTTGTATTATAGTTGTATAATACATTTACAAGAAATCAATACATACATTGATACACCAGTCATTACCAAAACACAACATTTATAAAACACTAGCTTCTGTGATATTGTGCACACCAAAATACTTGCAAATTGTAACTGTGTTGAAGGTTAAATTAACATATCACATGGGAATTCAGTCTATCTTCAATATCAAAAAAACATGTAATCTTTACAGTTTTGTAATGGAATCATCTAAATGTTTTGTAAAAAATATAAAATCAAATAGATGAGCGATTTCACAGCACAACTAAAAATATTTGTAATAATTAGAAAATATACAATTATATCTAATTCTAAAATTTATAATAGTATGCAAATATAATACAAGTGCAAAACTCCATAGAGGCACCGAGCAATTTTATACAAACATTACTAACTTGAAGCCATTCTCTTCTCTAGTCTACCTCTAACTTTAGAATGTTCCAGCTAAATAGAGGGCATTTTTACTGCAAAATGTATAATAACTATTGTAAATTTCACCTAAGTAACTTCTTAGTCATTTAATTTATCAAAATGAGAACAGAGCTAGGTTATAATTTAGAATTCATAGTGCAACTAGAAATGTCTCATTATCTAAATACCTATTCTGGTTTTGGAAACTGTGTATAGATTCAGACCTGCTGTATACATCACAGACCAACTTATCTACAACACCAACAGTTATTCACATCAAGCACAGAAATACTTCCTCTGAATCAACGGCTCACTGTCATCATCACTTTCTGAGAAGCAGGCGGTGAAGCCACTCCGGTCCCTCAGGGAGTCCCTCCGGGGTGATCGCACACCCTCCACGGTCTTCTTGCTGCGCCCCTGCCTTGCGGGAGTGCGCTTCTTCTTACTGGATTGGGCAAGATTAGGACTGGCAACATTTAAGCTCACCATGGAACTGACCGGATCAGTGGAATTACTCACAACTAACACGGAATTCTCCCTCTGTAAGACACTCAATCCGATGTTTCGTCCACTTCGGGTCTTGGAAACTAGCTTCTCCTCTGGATTTTCTTTTTTGTCAGAGTTGTTGAATTCAATGCAGTTTTTGTTGCCCCTTCTTTTATTGGCTGATCTTGTGGCTTCAGCGATATTGCTGGTGGCTGCGGCTCTGTTCCTAGTCTGATACCGGGAGGTGCCACTGCTCTGGGATTGGAATGAGATGTTGAGATTAGCCTTGCTCCTCCTGCCGTCCACCTTGCCTTCCTTTCCTTTAGCTTTAGTATCCATGAATTTCAACAATGATGTGCTCTTGTCAACTTTGGCTGACTTGTCATTGTTCTTATTGGTGACTAGGTTGATGAGGTTCTGTGATGAATCAGTGCTGCAGGTCATGATATTGTTGGGCATTCCGGTGTTCACCGACTTGTTGATGGTCACCACCAGGTTGGATTCATTCTGAGTTGTCAGCGACTCCTTCACTAGGTTCCTGCTGGACTTACACCTCAACTTTCTAGGTGTTTTGTTTGATTGCACCTTGGTAGATCTGATGTAGTTAGCTGTGAAACCAGAGACATCACTCATGTCATCAAACTGTCCATTCTGTGCTGTAGTTTTTGATTTACTTCTAATATTGGAGTTCCGTTTATTGTCCACTGGCTGGTCCCCACCTGCAAGCAACTCTGACTGGTTCAGCTTATCCATAGGTTTCTCAGAGTTAACATTATTCCTTAAATGAGCACCATTCGTGACGCTAGTGTTTAATATTTCATATGAAGTGTTCCAATGGTGGTTGACTCCCTTGTTGTGTCGGAGACTTCTCCTCAAGTTCACGGTAGTCTTAGGGGTGGAAGTGATCACCTTATTCTTTTTATGTACAGTGGTTCTGCTATTCTTTTGTAACTTGACCTTACGTTTCTCCTGAATGGAGGTGTTCTTTATATTAAAATCGACATCAGAACCCAAGGACTCTGACTTGACCTCATTCTTAACCTGCGGGGTCTTCTTCTGAGACTCAAAGTAGACATTCTGCCTCTCGGTGGAGACAGATTCGTCATCCAGAAGGGACAGCTTTCTCTTCTTCTTCTTCCTGGGGGAACGCGTCTCGTCCGCCACACTGCAGGGCTCCTTGGAACTACGAGCGTCGCTCTGCTTTCTGATGGGGTTGTCGTAGTTCATGAGGCACGGAGCCCGCTTGGTGTGGATCCAGTAGGATATCTCGTCCATCTCGCTCATAAAGGGAGCGGCGGGCGCGGGATGAGAGAGGCGCGGGGCGAGGCGGAGTGGCGCGCAAGCTGGTGCAGAAGGTGGCGCGCGAGGCAGCCGAGCGCAGCGCCCCACGCGCACGCCACGCGGCCCACGGAACTGCCGGAGGCAGGCCGCGCTGGCGCAGGCATCACGTCTCACCGCCGAGTCCTCACATTCCATGCACCTGAAAACGAGAATGTGATACTTCAAACCTGGTGATATCGGACGAGATTAAGGACTGTTTCTCGTTAACTTACTTACCAGGTCGATTCCGGGGTGCTACGGTCTTTCAGGGACCTCCGGGGGGAACCAACATTCGTAAAATAACAAGGAAAACTGAGCCGCTGGGTCGGCGTTAGTTGGCGGGATATTGCTAGATTTTTTCAAGGCGTGGTCGTCGACTCCTTGTATTTAGAACATTGATTTTGAAAAAGATCTCGAGTAACGGTTTAATATACCAAAACTATGTAGATTCTTAGGTATTTCGTTAATTTATAGATCGACAAATAAATACATCAAAATATCAAGCGAAAGATAAAAAGAGTGAATGAACGAATGAAATGAACTGCGTAAATAGAAAAAGACAGGACTAAACACTAAACCATAGATTGCACAAAACTTGACTCCACAGATAAAATAACCAAGTATTTATTTAGTACAACAACAAGAATCCTGTATTAATTATTAAAAACTTGTGAGGTTTAATTACATAAAACTAAAATGACTTAATCGCACTATTGAAAAATACGCGACGGTTTATTTACATCTTTTTACATAAAATTATATCTCCAAACTGCATCACAATGAAACTTACTGAAATAAAAACAACAAAGAAAAACTTTAAAAATAAGTAAATCTTAAATAATCTAGTCTAGATACTAGTATGGTATGGTCAAAGAACTATCGGCTGACCGAGAGGAAATATAAAAAAAAATGTAATTTCGCGCCAGTATTAGATCTCATTCATTCATTCTACTCGTTCTCGAGTCGCAAAGCAAAGGAAGAAAAGTGGATCGATCGTAATCAAAATAAACTTAATTTCGTAGACAATATAGTAAACCCTCGTGATATCACTTGTTCCATCAAACGTCCAAGCTATGCTATCAACATGAATGGCATTCAAAGTCTCATCGACCGCCAACTCGGCATCTGTAAGTTATAAAACGTGGTGTTTACAAGCATCGGTCGGGCGCTGTTGGGCGAAGTGTCGCAAGTTGTATATCAGATTGCAGGTTGAACTACGATGGGATCCTGAAGCGGCTGGTGGTGAATGGTGAGGAGTCGTTCTACGGGCTGCAGAGCGCCCGCAGTCTCGGCGCGGCGACGTTCGAGCAGGACCCCCCGATATTCGCATGCCGCTTCGCCGAAGCGCCGGGATACGAGCACATCCTGGCGCTCGCCAACGAGGACGGCCGCGTCGCTATACAAGTACGGTGATCTTTTCAAAACATGCACACAACTCATAATAATTATCTACCAATCTATCTGCACCAGTATCTAAAATTCCTAAGGTTTGAATGGACAGACATCATGGTCTAAAGTACCTATAGACCTATAAGTACTCCTAAGAATAATACATGTGTAAGGGATATCTTAGTTCCTTTATGTTGGTTCAAAGTTATAAAAACTAGTCTGAGTTTACAGAACCTCTAAAAATATTTAATGTGAGATCAACATAAATCTATTGCTATTTCAGGATACTTCCAGCCCTACCTCAGCCATCTCTCTAAATGGGTTCCAATGCCACAATAATGCTGTGTTTGATCTCACATGGATGCCAGGGAACATGAACTTTGTTACTGTATCAGGTAAGAAATCAACTTAAAAAGGCTTACTCATGTTTGTTTTTGTTCTGTCTGTTTTTTTCAAATCATGCTATCTTTTATCATTGGACAAGAGGTGAAAAAGTATCTTCTGATTTCCTGATTCAGATTTCTTGAAGTCTGGAATGAGCTCTCTCTAGAACTTTTTAGTCACACCTAGGAACTTAGCAAGCATTTTCGATATTCTGATTGTGTTTGCTTTCACATCTTTTATGCCAATAGCTTGAAAGCAACACGTTGATAGCAAAAATTGCATTCTGAAATTATTTTTCAACAAATTAAAGTTTGGAGGATTTCAATGATAAATTACAGCAGGGTGACAGCATCATGTCCTACATCATCCCCAGGAAGTGCCCATGCACTCCCTAATTAGCTAGGTAGCATGATTCAAAACAACCCCAATAGTAAATGGATCTCAGTTCCCAACAAGATGCTATTCACCAATCAACTAAATTTCAGGAGACCACACTGCCTGCCTCTGGGACATCAACGAAGGCGCGCCGCGGCAGGTGTTAGTATTCTCCAACCACACGAGGTCGGTGAAAACGGCCGTGTTTCGGCCCAACGAGCCCTCCGTCTTCGCCACGGGCGCCCGAGACGGCCACATCCTCATCTGGGACATCCGCGCCTCCGCCCAGCCCGCTGTGGTGCTCAAGCCTGACAACTGCCTCATGAGCTGCCACTCTAGCTTCACCCCTAAGACGCCCGGTTCGCACGGGAAAAGACCGCGAATCGACCATCGCGCGATCAGTATAACCGGCCTAGTATTCCAGGATGACCTAACGTTACTATCCTGCGGGGAATGCGACGGAAACATCAAAGCTTGGGACTTACGTAAGAATTACAATGTCTACAAGAGGGAACCCCTGCCGAAGCACTCGATCCCATACTGCGGCAGCTCGACCAGGAACGGCTACACTAACCTCATCGTGGACGATGCGCGCGTGCGCCTGTACGCCAGCTGCATGGACAGCGTCATCTACTGCTTCAACATCGCCACCTACAGCGCCGCGCCCGAGCGCCGCTACGTCGGGCACGAGAACGCCACCTTCTACATCAAGACCGGCCTCAGCCCCGACTGCCTCTACCTCGTCAGCGGTAGCAGCGACAAGAACGCTTACATCTGGAACGTCAAGTGCTCGGAGCCCGTCGTCAAGCTGGCGGGCCATCGCGCCGAGGTCACCTGCGCCGCCTGGTGCCGCCGCGGCGACGCCAAGATAGTCACCTGCAGCGACGACGCACGACACATGATCTGGCGCATCGGGAGGGAGTTCCTCGACGCGGATGTACAATACGACGGTCGCGCGGAGGCCGTGGCGCGCTCCGACAGCGGTGCGCCGGCGCAGTGGGGAGCACAGCGCACGCCCAGCTCGCTGAAGCGCAAGCCCTCGGCCGCCAGCCACGCCGCCAAGCGCGTGCGCTGCCACCCTCCCTCCGCCAGGAAAACCAAGAGATGCCTCGCGGATCTCATGAACGCCAGCAAGGAAGCGGACGAGGCGGAATCTATGGTCAAAAGATTGAAGCTGGATAGCCTGTCGACGATCGAGGAGAAGCTGCTCCCGGCCGGGATCAAGAGACGCATCTCCGATGCGAGTCCGACAAAATGCATCGATTCACCGGATTGGGGCTACATCTCCCCGAAGGCGGGCACCTCCTTCATGACGCCCAGCAAGAACTACGAGGCCAGGAGCGTGAAGGTGCTTAATCCGGACGGATCGATGGACGTGTCTCCCGTCCAGTTGTATAGATCGCCGGAGACGTCGCCAAAGTTGAGGATCATTTCCTTTAGGACACCGACGAAGGATTTGCCGAATTTCGTCGAGAACGGCGAAGCGCCGCACCTGAGGCTGATGTCACCCGCGAGAAAGAAGCAGGATCGACCGAACTGGCTCACTCAGTTAGGACGGGATA
This sequence comes from Scotopteryx bipunctaria, assembly GCA_949320045.1. NCBI lineage: Eukaryota > Metazoa > Arthropoda > Insecta > Lepidoptera > Geometridae > Scotopteryx > Scotopteryx bipunctaria. Next base: position 254,528 of record OX439450.1, on the reverse strand, counting down.
AGAGATGGAAGCACGCAGAAACAGTAGAAAAATCGCTCAACGAAAAGACGGCAGTCGAGAAATTTGTGGCAGAGAAATCTGTCGCCCCCTCTAGTCCCAAGGAGAATGTACCCACGCGCAGAAGTTCCGTGTCCGATCGGACGCCCAAAGCGAACAAGAACGGCATAACCCTGCTTAAATACTTCAATGTCACGACGAACAAATGAGTAGTAAGTGGAACAAAAATGACTGATATTTATTTTAGCGAGTTTAGCCCTAAGTGCACTCAAGATTCTCAGCATCGCATTTATAAACGTATAAGGTCTTGAATTTCGTTTGGTACCACCCTTGAGCTTAGATCTAAAGATAGAATTCATGATTCAAATAGTTTATGTAGGTATTGTTAAAATATTACTTAAAAGTGAATAAACAAATTAATGAATGTATTTAGCTTTTATTTGGTAGATAAATAATCGTCAAATGAATAGAAAAGGTATATTTTTTCCCAGTTATCCTTTTGTCTGCTTACTGTATTCTATCTCCAGCATTATTTCAGCTCTAGGCGTTCTCTTGGCCAGGGCATGAGTTTTCCCGTATTTGGTCAAGCTCCCTTTCAACACAGCCGTCGAGAGGTTCTCCCTGGACTTTGTGGTTCTCAGACTGGAACTCTTTTCGAAGGATCTATTGCTTCTATCACTCGCGGACTTGGCCCTCCTGCCTACATCCTTCTCGTAGTTGACGCAAATGTCGTTGTATAGTTTGACGAAGCAGATTTTCTCTCTGGGCGCATCGGTGGCGTGCGCTGTGTGATCAGATTTGGGTTCTCGGGGAGTGACAGCAACGACCTTTTTAGATTTAATAGTTTTTACAGGTTTAGGCGTACGCTTTTTGATCGGACGTCTCATTACTATAAGTGAATCCATATGTTCTACGATTAAAATTTCAAAAATGGTATTTTTGTAGATATTTCCTATAGCCTAATGTCAAGTTATGAGAACCAAAGACTATTTTACACTACTAATGTCAACTTGTCAAACTTAATTACTTGCTTCTTAGTGTTATATTGGCTTGGGTAGGTAATCGAGCTCCGTGCTTCGGAGGGCACGTTCAACAGTTGGTTGGGTTTAAGTCGTTAAGCCATGGCAGAGGTCTTTAGGCGACCTAAAAACTCCCGTCACTAGAGTTAGTCACTAGCTTATACGAACATACATACATAGATACGTAACATCTACGCACGTATTGACCATGTCTTTCCTGTGGATAAGGCCGAGTAAGCTGAGAGGATAGTAGATATACCTAGGTGCTAGGCAAGCCTACTTTTAACATCGTCCCGGGTAGGTACTACAGCGTCCGGTTAGTTTAGCCAAAAGTTGCCTTCTCACTCTGTATAAATCATCTAGTATAGATGGTGAAGGCCTCTTTACCTACCTATTTTATGTTACGTTGGTCACCTACAAATCTATCTGATTTATCGTGTAGTATGCAAACGCATGGAACAATAAAACACCAATGTAAGATGTGCCGATGCTCACTCTTTATTACGCTTGTTAATCAATATAATATAAAACATAATATAAATTATTCTTTTAAAATATCACCTTTGCATTTTGCAAGCAACTGCGAACTTTATAGATGTTATTTTTATCTCACACACATACAAATCCATAGGTCTAGTGGAAATATCCTTTTTTGTAGGTACCTAAGCATTCAAAATGTACCTTTGGTATGGGAGATGTAGCGATGTGCTGAACAATACTAAGAGATATCGATACAATGTCTCACCAATCACGTCACTACCACAATCTTTTTTCAGAGTAATAATAACCAACTAAGTCCAACATACATATACATCGTCTTTTTCAATATCTATTGAGTACAAAAAACGTGTCAAAAGCGTGAATCAAAATAGCGAAAAATCTACAAAAACGAACATTAAATTGTGACACTGTTTGTCTCCACACACGCGGTGATTATGGCGAAATTGGTAACTGTTAGTACAGACAGTATTAGGTAGCTAAGCCCGATTAAGTTAGGCCTTAGTTAAAACATAGTTTTTTTTTTCAGAAACCTTGCTTGTCGCGTTCTCTCCTATTTAATATGTTCTAGGAGAGGAAGGGACAAGAACGTCCTTGAATTGTTCGTGGTCATAGCTTGGTTATTATTAGCTCGGTTCGCAGGGTCTATCCACGTTGGGGTCAATAACAATGTCAGTAACGAAATAATCAATAATAATAGCAGAAATGAAGAATAACACGACAAAGGAGACGGTGCGTCGGCGCCGTACAATTTGTTATACCTACTACATCTAGACCGCTCTTAAACTACGCACTTAACCTATGTACATACAATTTATCAAGCAAATTTTAAAAAAGTCTTAGTACTTTTTATCGTATTAATTTGAAAATTTGTTAAATGTCTTCATAATATTTTTTTCCACTTCACTCGCACCACTTTTAATATGTAACTTTAACACAATACACGAGAAAATAAAAGTTTTAGCCCCGCTATAATAATAACACTACAACATAACATAACATAACATAGTATATATAGTACAACCGACTTGCAGAGCGGCGAGGGCCGGCCGGGCGAGCGCCAGACCCGACATATAATACATGCACGTCTTACAGAAACCACTAATTACTTACAAAGATGATTCAAAATATTGATTCATTCAATTCATTCACATACTTTTGTGCATTTCCAAAAAAGATCTTATTTTTAAGTAAGTTTCTGGTTCTGGCACTAGCTTCAGAGATGCGATTCCCAAAAACCGCACGTCGCGATGCTAAGCGATGACTGGTTGTGTAACAACTTAACAAGCGATCGTTACTAACTACTGCAACGACATCCTACTTCTGGGAATCGCATCAAACAACAAAATGGAGCCCCATTCGAGAAATGTGTCCAGAATATCAAGAAGGGTTTGTGAAAATAAACTTCGATCAGTGTAGAACATCAATGTCCACGGACAATGAAGGATATTTGAAATATAATATTTTTCTCTAGGTTCAGAATAGGGCTCCAAAGGGCGCGGCGTCTCTCCGTCATGACAATTGACACATCAAATTGGTAAATCATACGTTAATCTAGATGGAGCGGCGTCGGCGCCGCGTGTTGCGGCCGCGCGTCTGTCGCGCGAATATTCGTGCAATCGTGAAGAATGTTCGTGCAGAGATGAAACAAAGGATTCGTCCTTCGTTTGAATATTCGTGCATAGAGTAAATGACACGGAGAATATTCGCGACAGACGCGGCAGGGCGCGGCCACGCGGCGCGGCGCGACTCGAGATCAAATCATTCGGACAGGCCCGCGCTCGGCACGGACGCGCGCAGCTCGATGGCTCGGCTGCCGAGGAAGGGACAGGGCTACGGGTGTTCGCGTGTTTCCTCCGAGCGCGGGATGTCCTCAAAAACTTCCGATACAAAACCCCGAAACCTCTCGGTATCAAATCTATATAATCCCGATAGCGAATCGCGAACGGTACTCAAAATCGGTAAATACTTCGAAAATTTTGGTTTCGCGCGCCGAGGCCCGCAGGTAAGTTTGTACTTTTCACGGAACTCGCCCGTGTGCCGTCCACGCGGCGGGCGCCGGTGAACTCGTCCAACACGTGGAAGTCGCGCGGCGCGGTCGCGGCCGCGAGTCGCCAGCCGGCGCGACGGACTCCGCACGGGGATCTGAAAGAAGCAATAGGCCGGTAACAAAAAGTCGCATCATATGGTCCTTCTAATAGGCATGTTAGGGATCACGTAAGGGTCACTCCTTACGGCACCGTTCAATGGCTTTCACTGGTTGAGGGGCCTTACAACATGATTGTTTCCCGTGATTTGTGCGATAGAGTTGTAAAGGCTGTAGTGGAGTTACTGATAGTTCCCCAGGAGTCGGGTAGAGAGGGGAGCTAGTGTTCCGGCGGGCGGTGTACCTGCGCTCACCAGCAGAAGACGGAGAGCTCGCCGCCCGCGCCGCCCACCGCGCGCCACGACCGCACGCCGCCGCCCACCTTCAGCTGGAACAACCGACACCTTCAGTGTTTACATGCAAAACAACATTATCAACAGGCATCATATTTGTATGGGTAATGTATGGGTGTGAGGCGTGGACGATGACAAAGATAAGGATATACTAGAAGCATTTGAAATGTGTTGGCGAAGAATGGAGAAAATCAGCTGGACCGAAAATGTAATTAACATTGAACATGTGCATAGAACAGAAGAGGAAAGATGATTGGCCATCTTATACGACATCACAGTTTCATTAGGAACATATAAAAGATCAAGGAGGCTGCCCAGGAAAGAACTGGGAAAGATGCATCAGTGGTGCCGACAAGGGTCAAAGTATTTAACTCTTTAAATTAAAGAACATAATTTTTAAGGGAATGATTGTGGTTTGGTAAAGTTTACAACTCACAATATTTATTCTTCTTAAAAAAAAGACGGACTTTATTATTGCCAATGTTTATAATTTTCTTTGAGACATGTTTTTTGATAAGATTACTATGGATCTTATCTACATAATATAAATCTTGTTCTTATCTTATTTGATTCGAAAACATCAACGTACTCGCACGTAACGTATTGAGATTCGGGAAATGGGGTTCGATGGGGAAAATTCGATTTCAGAGGGTCACGGCCGGATGAGGGGTTCAAGCAATCTCGTGTTTGACCTTCTTAACTGTCTTCCCGTAGGTACCTACTTACAGTAATCTTGTACCTGGAGGCACAGGCACCTCATCTATTGTCGATGATGGTTGTATCCTGCGGATTGTACCATATGATACCTAAACCTACTAATTCATAAATACGAAAATATGATAATTTTCTGCCGGCAAATCACGGCGTTAGGGCTGAACGGATTTTAAAGAGTTGGTATATTAATATAACATTTGAAGATTTGAAGCGCTCGTGACGTAGCTTGCTTAGACGTTCTTGATTGATCGTTGAAGAGTTGGCCACTAGCTCATACGAACTTACTTAATAGAAGATTGACTTAGAATATTAGAAGACTTGGATACATGTAGGCACTAAAAACTACTTAGGCTACTTTTTTGCGGGTACTACAACGAAAGCGTCTATTGGCAGAAACTTGTACTAACTCATATTTTATATCATTAATTACTTCAAATCACCCCTTTTACAAGTGAAACCAGGAACTTTTGAACTTTTTTTCTCAATTCCTGTTCCCGGGAACTTATCTCGCGAAAGATACGACACGTCCTTTATATCCCAATATTCATAACATTCCTGAAGCTCAAAGTCGGTTCCCTCGAGAAAAATGGTTCACATCACGAGTACGAGTCGTTTGAGTAAAAAGTGCAGTCGACTCCATGCGTCCCTATATGGACCGAGGCGGGTATGCCAGGCAGCCATTCACGCGCGCCGGTCAATGAGACCATTCAGACGACGAGGACGGTTTGTTCTTGGTCACCATGTTAGATGAGTGACTGGGTTGAGTTGTGGTATGGTCCTAAAAAGATAGCTGGAGTGCACGTAGTCCGAAAAGTAGGAACTATGCTGTCACACCACGTGACCACAGCCCTAAACCTACGCCGTTACAGAAGCGGATCGTCAACGACCTGGTACAAAGACGCAAAGCAAAGTCTTGTCAAATCAAAATCTTTGTACGCAACGGCAGCAATATGCCGGTTCTATTACGGTCCGGTTAAGAAACGGCGACGACTTGAAAATATTTGAAAACACAAAATGTGTAAATTATACCTACCTACGTAACATGGACACCATCATAAAGCAACGTCATACTCAATCCAAACATTTAGGATCTCAAGAGCAGACCAAACATAGAGTATGCAGCCCGCACGCCCTGGGGTCATTGAACCCGCTGATAACTGATAACGTGTCCTCGCACTGATTATACGATGTGACCCACCGATATCAAGATACTACGCCCGGAAATTTGATAATGTTACCTAACTTTTTAGGATCCAGTACAGACTTTGACGTTTGCCAATTTAGGAATTGGGAAATAAAGGTTGAATTAATAATTGACGTAAAAAACTAGTTACACGTGAGAAAAGGCCTCTAAGATTGCACTCATTTGTCGGGGTGTCGAACCCTTGACCACAGTATAGTATACCATATTTGAGGGTATTACCACTCCCATCAGTGGTCATTATTGAACAGTGGGTAAAGGAAACCATAAAAAAGCCATTGAGCGTTGAGTGAGGAATTGAAGGGTGCCGTATTAGGACATGCTTGAAAGCCGAGCCGTGTCGGCACGTTTACGACGAACTGCGTTTAATTTTGTGCAAGACAAATGCATCAGTGAACAACTGAACATTTCCTCTGGAATCTGAGGGTCGCCGCGTCAGGCAACAATCATCATCATAGAGCACTTCGTCCGTGACTTTGTTTCAGTTAAGCTTTTAACTTGCAGAATGTTTATAAAAGGAAGAAATACCTATTGTCAGCGACATTCTTGACACAGCTAGGACAAGTTTACTACATGCCTGTATCGCATAGGTGTCCATAACCGCTACTTTGTCCCAAAATAAAAAATCAAAAAGTCCGTCAAAAGTGCCCTTGTAAACTATTTGTGTGCATCTTGTCACCCTTCGTATCCTCACTAACATGATGGACCACCTATATGGGCGATGGGCTGACCTATGACCAATCCATCTTAGGACTAAATCAGAAGTGGCTGCAAGTTTTCTTATGTTTACTTGTGGTTCTGCCCACCACTTTAGGAATACAGGCGTGATAATATGTATGTATGTTGGCACCTTGGCACTCCGTCTTGGTGACGGAAGTCTATTATTACACAAAACGTAACTTATGTTGGTAAGTTTAACCGTGCCTAACAAAAGAAAAACATATTGAAAGTGGATTGTGCTATGAACCGTAGGCTGAGGAACTACGCATTCCAATCAATCGCAAGCATTAGCATGTCACTCGGTTCCGCGTAACTAGCTATAGTTTTTGTGAACCTGACAAGTGCATTGTGCAAGTTCTTCAAATGGTTGCTTATGACCGGAACGACTAAACAGTTTTACAACCGTCATCATCATTGTCTTGCCCTTATCCCAGTTTATGTGGGCCGGGAATAGCATGTTCTCTTCTTCTATTCCCTTCTGTCAGCTGTCATCTCAGCACACTCCTTTTTTTCACATCTCGGTGGCGTGGCGAGAGAGTGCTCGGCTGAGACGCAAGAGGCACGGGTTCGATTCCAGCTGCGTTTGGGGTTTTGGGGAGTTTGGGGCTAGATAGCGCTGTGTGAAATTTCCACAAATATTTATTCATTTATTTCACACAATTCATCCACCATAATTACTAATTTACAGCATGTTTCAAGGTAAACCGCTTTATAACCGATCCTCAGAAAATCTTTAGCTCATTCATATTTATTTACCTAATTCGTTCATTAACAGACTTAGAAAAAAGGAGGAGATTCTATGTCCATAATATGTATATGAATAAGTATGTGTTTTTTTTTAATGTATGTTCACCGATATCTCCGCCAATACTTAACCGATTTTTATGATTGTTTCACTGGTGTACCTATAGTGAATGATTCCGAGGTGATCCCATATAAATTTTATGTCGGAGGGATTTATACTTTTCAAGTAATATCGTAATTTTTTTTTAAGAACAACTAACCTTCTTTTTTCTTACTCAATTTATTATAGTAATGACATAAGTCATGGACACATTCAAGGCTGCGTATCATCTAAATATATTAAAGTTCTTACGTTACTGTCTGATTGACTGACAATCAACAGTCCTCAAAGCATGAAACTTGGAGGTTATATTCCTCTCATGATTCACCAACAAAGAAATTCCCGAAGTTCAACTCCTAGGGAAGGCAGCGGGAAGATGAGGTTTGTGTAAAAAACACAACGCAAACAAGTCACGGGGCATTCCTATTCCTCTAGAAATATGACGTTACTTTGTTTTTATTCGAAAGAGTGTCGATGGCCACTGACATCTTGACATTATCTACCTGTTAGTTTCTATAGGATGGCACCAAGGAGTTTTAACTTATTTTTCATTGAAGTCTGTTTTGTTTTTAGTTTTTAAAACGCATTATTTACTGCCTTGGTTTCGTTCGGTTATTTTTTTATTCCAATAGTGTTTGCATTTTTTGGGAGAGGCAGTAAAAAATACACCAGTACCTACATACAGTGATAAGATAATGGCCAGTTGTAACACACACCATAGTACTCATAATCATAAGTTAAACGTCTTTCATTCAAGTCTTCCAACCAGCGTGGCTTTCCAGTTAAAGTAACGGTCAGTCTAGCAGTACCTATTAACCAGCTGTATGCAATTACTTAACTGGTTAAGAAATAACTTTTTTCCAGGAATCATTAACAACCGTGGAAAAAATACGTAGTGTGACCTGGAGCTTAGCACCTACTACGAGTACTGTTTATTTGTCACCCAATGGACACATAATCAGCCTAAAAGTCTGCTGGACATCTCATACATCCCTTCTCATACAACTTCAAAAACTAGTAACAATATGACTTGGGAATAAATCCCATAGATTTAGTGTATGGACGAGACTAGCACAAGACCGTGATGAAAGGCACAAAGCCTATGGCAGGTTCAAGTTTAGGTCCTTTATTTCGTAGAATTTTGACAGCAGTAGGTAAAGTGGATGATGATGATAATGATGAGTTAGTGTTAGTAAATGAGAACCCATCCTAAGGTCGCTGTATCCCTTAGTACGTCTGGTCTGGGCCAAAGTGCCCCACGCAAGCCTATTCGTGCCCCACGCGGCGCATGGCGCGCTGGGAACGCGCAGCCGACTAAATGTGCACTCATTACGCGACATGTGTGGACTTGCTCAAACTTTATTTTTACAATGTTCTAGTGGAATAGCACTGGAATAAAACTCTATTGGAAACCAAGAGGTAGAAGATCTGTTCCCATCAGAAAATGTTTGCTAAGGTGAAGTATTGTATAACAAAAGCTCAAAAGATTGATGCTTCTAGAATTTTATGAAGCTATCGTACTTATTGGGGCACGTCTTCCCATATTTTTATCCAGAGAATACCTCATTTCGAACTTTTTTAAATCACTGTGCAAATGTGTGTCCGGATGGATAAATGGCAAAATCTGAATACCTAATTCAAAAGAAGCAGGTTTGTAGCAAAATCGAATGCCAACAAAAGTGCTCACTACGATCCAAGAAGGGGTAATCTTTGCAAATTCTACACCAGGCAAGGCACCGATACGGAGAGCAACAAGTACGGTCAGGGGTCGCAGACATCTCGCGTCTCGCTCGCTCGCGCGGCACCAGAGCGAGACAGACACCTACTCCGGTAATGATGAGGCATTCATCTGAGATCAATTCATTGCATTGCATTTTTACCACATTTTTATTGTTTTGGTTTTGATCTAGTCTATCTCTCTAGATGGGAATCTATCTATCTCTATCTGTACAGAATAATGTGTGTACTATCGCTCTGTGAGGCATCGTAGAATTGTGACGCGAGTAGCTTTAGCCTGTTATTTAAATTATAATTTTTAATTTACGCACGAATCCCACTTCTGATAATTACATCCAACAAATTATTGTTGCATGAAATTATCAGAAGTGAGATGCTTATTCCTGAATCATGTCGCTATTATTAAAAAGAAAAACTCATATGCGTGATTTCAAACCACGCATAATCAGAACAGTAAAATACTGCGTTCTAGTTTATAAGCAGGCAGTGGGTAATAGGAGGAGGCTATCTAAAAAGCGTAAACAAATCAGACAGCGTAGCGAGCCTGCAACATTGTAGCCGAAACACATTAGTGCCAGAGTGGAAACCTTATGTGCAGTGACTGTCACATGCCTAGCTGTAGGACATCGTCAATCAAAAACATGACAGACACATTGCGGTGGGTGTCCGCCCGTTATGAATCACTCTATTAATGGATTTTAGTAGCAAAAACGTATTTTACGATAACACACACGACATCGAATATCGCAAATTTCTATCGATCGAAAAGACAAGGTTTTATCGTCATAGCTTACCAGTCTAGGAATTTAGTTTAAAAAAACTACTAGGTCTAGACAGACTTGTCTAGACTTGCTAATACAAAACTAAATCCAGTCTACTCGTAGGCAGATCTAAATAAAATAATAGATAATGAAATACGCTCCGGTCCCACGTTGCGTAACGTGAGTCATAGTAGAGCAGCGATCGTAAAAGTCAACCCGCACAAAGGAATCCTGTGAGAAATCAGTAAACTTTAATAAAGAGCTGTCGTTGAGAAAGGATCCCTCATTATGAGGCGGTTCATTTACCGCGCAAGACTGATTATCATTAGCCGAGATACAGACACGAGATATATCGCGAACAGCATACAACATGAACGTGGACTGGCGATAAAATGTGTGAAACAAAAATTGTTCTTAAATGGGTGAAGGAACGCCAATGCTCCCAAAATGGAAAGACATCACGGTTCAGGCACAGAAGGGAAAATATAACTCCGGTCAAAAAGTTGCTTGTCAAATGTCTTCCATTTTAGTTTCGGGACGGGCGGCCAGGGTCTTGTTCGGGGTATTGGGCGGAAATCCATCCAGCCAAAGCACTAATCTAAAGTATGACCTGGGATCTTAAACACTAGATAAATCTCAGTTTGGTTATACACATACACTTCGTTTGATTATACACCTCACACGTAAATTAGATGTATGTTTTGTAACTATTCATCTTGTATCAAACAGGAAGCTTCGTTGGAGAGAGAACTGTCTCCTGCCCACGCCTCTCCAGGAAACAGGGCTTCATTTTAATTAATTATTAAATAACTTTTTGGGTTTGGAATTACTTTACGTAGTGTATCTTTAATCTAAACTCCTGCTAAACGGTCGTCGACCTCTGAAGCCTCTTAAAATAAGGCATAATTGGTATTGCATAACAGAGCTGGTATGAGCGGAATGATTCGCGCGGAGCTGGGCGGGCGGGCATTGACTGACCTCATTCGAGGGCGAGAACCCTGACCTCTCCGCCGACATGACACTGATCAACCTCACGTATAAGCTACCTACCTAAATATACCCTAATGATTCCAATTCACGTATTTAGATGATGAAGAATTGTAGTAAAGATATTTTTGAAAAAACGTAAAAAAAATTAAGGAAGCGTCTAAGGAAGTCGTCATGATGCTACTTACAAAAAAAAATGTGGGAGGGACTGACATAACGCAAGTCGATCTCATACGTTTCTGCAGTAGCGCTTCGTCACACAAAGGGACTCATCTAAGACTTCAGATGGAATAGGAAATGAAGAGTTACCTGCTGCATCTTATCAAAGTCGAGCGCGGGGCGGTGGCGGCGCGGCGCGGCGAGCGGGGCGCGGCGCCGGCGCGGGGAGGGCGGCGCGCACGCTCCCCCCGCGCCCCCCGCCGCCGCGCCCGCCGGCCCGCGCCGCGGCTTCAGCGCCTCCAGCGGCGGAGACGTGCGGAACCGGACTGGCGTCTCCACCTGGAATACCAGGAGAACCTATCATCTTGCATTCTAACCCCTTTGCTAACTTTTCAGTAGATTGTCTCTGAAGATGAAAGGATAAAGACATGACGAGCACAAAGTCAGGAAATTTCAAAGCCTCGCCGGTGCCTAAGTCGTGTTCCTTTAGGCCCAACGGTGCCCAAACCCGTTTGACATAAATAATTTAAGTTCACCCCTTTCGGGGATAAACCTCCAGCTCCACGAAGCAGAGTGGTAAGCTACAGCACATCAGGATACGTTACCCTGAGGCTACATTATCGAGCTTTAGTAGACTTATCACGAAGAGTAATAGGTGCAGCCATATCTCATCACAAAATAGACCAGGACGTGCAACGCTAAGCTACGCAGCATCGCGATAATGTAGCCGTGGGGTCAATCTGGCTTAATGTTCCTTTAGCTCGGCCTTTCCGTGAATAGCTTTGATTCACTTCTTTCAGGGATAAACCACCTCCAGGACTCATAAGCTGAAGGATCAGGATCTGTTAGAAGAGGCGAGCAGAGCACATCAGCTGCGCGCCGGCATACCTTAGTATCGTCGTCGTCCGAGGAGGGCGGCCTGGCCTCCCGGTCGTAGTTGGTGGCGGGCCACTTGCGCTTCTCGGGCGCGGCGGGCGGCGGCGAGGAGGCGCCGCGCCGCCGCGACTCGCACGCCGCGCCCGGCCCGCTCGGGGCGCCGTTTATCACCTGCCGACATACATGGAGCTAGTGATGCATGTGCGAGATGCTGTTGCTGATACAATCACATGCGGCCATATTGTTACTTTATTGAGATGTGAAGGTAGACGGATATTTTTTATTGTAATATTTCATTTGCACGTGTGATGATGTGTAGGCATGGTTCTACTGCTGTTATGCATGCGGTGATTTATCTTTTTACTCTAGAGATCGCGAGTACCTAGCGCGTACTTATGATTACTATCCACAGAATAAGAAATATTTTTCTTGACTATTCTTTCAATTCCAAGGAAAGTTTGACCGTATACTACTTCGCACTAGGTATGCTCTAAGAAATGGGACTATTGTTATAATAATTCCCAAGATAGCATCTAGCCTAGAGCGAGTCACAGTCTCGCGGTCATAAAGCCGCGCATTTCCTGCATGTCACCTCGCGACCCGACCTAACCGTACATTCGTCGATGCATTCTGTTCTCGTAGACTGCCGTAGAGTCATCGACACAAGTCCTAGGAAAGATTATCGTCCGCTGCTTTGTCTGTATAACTATGGTACGCTATTCCAGGTCACTTGATTATCATTATACCTATTAAAAAGCATTTGAATAGTGGATCTAATTTTAAAGATTTGGCTCAACAATAATGTTTACTGAATTTACATCATTTTCCAAAACAAACACGGAAATATAAGCTAATTCATGCGCTGCCATTCGAATTGTTGATTATATGGTATTTTCTATTTAAATATTGGTATGAGTTTACCCTTTGTCTGTACAGACGATCAATCACGAAGACGCGGCTTGTCAGCGTGTTTACGAGGACAATATCGATGCATCGCGTGCATTGGTCCCGCTTAAGTGATTGCTTCAGCACCCTGTAGCTGAAGCTGTATGATTTAAGATCAGAGATATAACAATGTCTATACGTTAAAAATATCTAGAAGTATGCAAAACTGATGACTTACCTTGGAGCGAAATGTTAAAACAGTGTCAATGACTGGCACATACCGAATTTCATCGAAATAAGCCTAAAACTTTGTAAAATGGAAATTACTTTTATGGCCTTCGAATTACTAATTATCTACTGTGACTATTACATAATAAAACAGGACATCCTGTATAGTGAACCTCAAGCTACCATTAAATACTGCTTGCAGACCCGAGAGCAACTGTTAGTGAAGCTGCGGCTCAAGGAAACGCAAAGGGAAGTCAAGACTAAGGAAGAAATGTTGAGAGACGTTGAATATTTCACAGTTTAATTGCACATAGGGCTGTCTCTGAAGTCGGATGCCCGTGTCTTGGTTAACTACTTCCTTTGCTCAAAAAACGTTAAATAGTGTGCGAAACAAGAGGACCCGAACCGTGCAGCCTAGAGTATATTATGCTACGTTGTAGCGTGGTCAGACATCATCCGTCGGGATCATGGAAGATGTAGTACATACAGAACCCAAGACAAAATCAAGCCTGCATGATTCCATAGAAACACTGCAGGTTAGCATATAAAGAATAAATAACTAACTTTGCTTGATCAGCTCAAACACGGAGCAAAGTGCAGAAAAAGTTTTACAAAATGGAATTCATTGACATGCTACCTAGTACTCTTCTAACAGTTACTTTTAGGTACCGACTTTTATGAAAAGCAGCCGGTTTCCTGAAGCAGCGTCCGTTCCTCGGGACTTTTCATTGGCATTTCTGAATGCGGCTTGAGAGCGAGTCGTTCGCACCAAAAAACGCCCTACGAGTGTAATGGCAGGGCTGTCCTCTCGTTTATTATGGATGAGTCCGCCAGAGTAAAACCCTCGCCTTCCCATACACTCTAGACCTCTTGCCTGGTCGTCTTCATATTGTATGTCTTAAAGGCTCATAAATGGATGATAGAACCAAGCTAACTAACCATTGGTTAAACAAGGTAATGTTTATTTTATTTGGAATAAGCTATAGCTAAGCTATGTACTTGTGTTTCTAAATAGACGTGACAGCGAAACCTTGGAGGCATACTTTGATCTTCTCATCACACGAAGTGTGTTAAGAGTTAGTAGTAGTGTAACAATGTTGGAAAATTCCATTGAAATACGTCTCGAATCGTTTGCATGTTGAATGACACTTCCGAAGGGATTAGTTGGATTTGAAAGCACAAAGGAGCGAGAGTTTGCAAGGCCAATAGGATTAGCGGATAGTTTCGTGGGAGGACGCGGTATCTGATCGGGAGATCGGACAGGATATCTGGACGGCTACCAAGTCCATATCCGTGCGATCTCGAGGCTGGCTACATCCGTTCCAGGGGCTACCATTACTGACGATAATATTCGGAACGATCAAGTGATCGATAGACTTCCATCCGTACACTTGTAGTTCTTCTATATCAAACTGTCAATCGAAATTGATGGGATAGGTTTTTGCGGTACTTGGCAAACGACAAAAATGAATTCGAGTTTTTTTTATATAAATATTATAAATTGACTTAGATTGTATCGAAATACGGGACCCAACAACAATATTCCTGATAGGAAGCTAATTTAAAGAGAAGAGGCAACAAACGCTAACTGACAGCTCAGGGCTGGGCAGCAGACAGGTTTGATCACACTTCAACGCTTCACAAAGCGATCACTCGCCGGTATGTTTAGTAAATGTCGTTACAAAATCATACCCTTTCGTAAAAAAAAATTGATATCAAAAATTGATCTTGGAACAAAGTAGAAGCTAAATACCTACCCAAGAAACTTTCTGAATTAAGAATAACTTTTCGTTAAAAAAAAGAGTTGTAAAAGATTATGAAGTCCAAAAAAGAAGAGCGAAAATATAACTTTAGAACAAAGGCTGTACTAATTATATATGTCAAGTGTAGTAATAAATTAGGAATACGGCTCTTGGACCTCGTTAGTGTTATAGTGCGTGTCTGCGTAGTCCTCGGCAGAATGACTAGTCTTTGTTTGTAAAGTACAGTGAACGCGAGCGGCGGCGCTAGTGAGGGATTGCTGGGCTGTCAAGGCTGTCACTCGAGGACAGAGTCGATGCAGACATCTTTTTCTCATCCTTTACTTTGGAGAACCCTACGTGGGCGCTTGTGTGAGCTCATCGAACCTGTCGGACCGATCAAGAGTATTGTACTGCAATAAACCTGTACATGGAGGTACGTTCCTGGTTTGCCTGAGTACCTGCAGAATGGATCCTCTCAACCCCATGCGCTGCCCACGCTGGTGCCGTCATATTATCCTACTATATTATAAATGCGAAAGTTTGTGAGGATGTTAGTATGTTTGTGCCTCAATCACGCCTAAACGGCTGAACGGATTTGAATGAAACTTGGAATATATATATTACATGTGCTGGATTATTATATATAGGCTATTTTTCATCCGGGTACCACGCGAGCGAAGCCGCGGGCGACAGCTACATAGTAACGTAATATAGTAAAATGTACATTATACAACTGTTTCTTTTGAATTTTGTCTGGTTTTACATATTATTACGAATGACTGTGTCTTTTTTTAGATTTTGTAATATAATTACCTCTTCCGTACGAGACAGATATGACACGTCTGAACAATGAACATGAAACTTCACTTAAATGCTATCACAAGTCGTTTTTCCTTCGCTAGAAAGCTATTTCCGTTTCCTTTTTGCAATTAAAAAAGAGCGGAGACAAAAGAATTTGTAATTTGAAGCCAGGCGAAAGATAAACAAATGTTATGCAGGCAGCAGACGCAAAAATGAATAAAACGTGAATTGTTTTGTCTTTTTGGTGGAAAGCGAGTGAGACGGCGACGAGCCGGCAACTCAAGAAGAATGTGCGCCAGGGCTGGAGCCAGGCGGCGAACTGCCACCGAAGAGGCCTCAACTCTTCTACTATTCACCATCATCTTCCTGCCCCTATCCCACTCTATGTGGGGTCGGCGCAGCGTGATCCTCGGATCATGCTCAACTATCCTACTATTATAAATCCGAAAGTTAGGGAGGATGTTTAAATGTCCATGCTTCAGACACAGTAACATCTGATTGGTTCTGAATGAAACTGGTACATTTGTGACCTATTGCGGTCACCTTTACCATACAAAATACACCATCGATCTTGAACAGCATGTTTGAAACTAGATCAGTTCCTTACGACGACATAAGTATGACAAAACGATGTCCTATACTAATATTCGTTTTAAGACAGTGGGTCGGGTTATGTGATTTGGAGTGCTGGGGCAGTCCTGGCTTCGGACCTGAGCGCTCGAGAGCAAGCAACTGTCTCCTGCCACCGGCTGGGGACTTGGAGTACCTGCAGAAAGCATTCCAAAAAAGCTATGAAAAAAGTTTACAACCTTTTTGTTTCGCTACATTACGGAGCAAATCCTTTAGCTTCAGCAGTGTTTTGATCAACATACGAAAATAAAAAGCGACGTGTACACTTCCTACGAATAGAAGAGCCGCGAAGGAGATATTTTTTGTCACACAATAACATCTACCTACAATCTACACTATTATTATAGAGTCAAAGTGTGTATGTTTGTTTATTTGTATAAGAAACTATGGAACCGATTCCGAAAAATCTTTCACTGGTAGATGGGTACACTATATCTCAATTGGCTATATTTTCGTTACAAAATTTAAACCAGCCAGTAACCGTAACAATAACAGTAACTAGCCTTAAGCCAGTGTAAAATATACATCTATACGTAAAATATGTAGTAGGGATAGACGTGGTTTAGACTAGCAGCTTATTTAATCAACTACTTATCTAAGTCTGAACCAGTCTGAAGCACGGATCAGAGCCACCGGGCTTAGACGACGCATTCATTACACTGTCGTCACAGAGTAGCAGCAGACAGCGCTGTACGTACAAGTCAAGTGACGGAGTTTTTAGCTCCGTCATGGCTTAGCGACTTAAAAGCCGGGATCGACAATTTAACGTGCCCTCCGAAGCACGGAAGCGCTCAGCTCGTAATTCGTAATGCCACTTGCGGTCACCCATCCAAATCATGACCGCACACAACGTTGCTTAACGTCAACGGTCAATCAAGAACGTCTAAGCAAGCTACGCCGCGAGCGCTTCAAAGTTTTTAGCAGTCTGAGAAGATAAATACTAATTTCCTACCAAATAACTTCCTTATAACTTAAAATGTACTTTTATCAAAAACAAGAGCTAGCTCTATTCGGTGTAGTGATGCAGATTAAAGTTACCTTCTATTGACTAGATTAAGTATAACTTTTTTTTTCATTACAGTTTCCTCCTATTATCGCTTTCCAATGTACCTCAAACTTACAATATGCCTTGTTCTTTATGTTCATTCCGATAATAAAACATTTTACTGTTATAAGAATTAACTCATTAGATGAGTTAAAAATGAGGAGAGTAAAATATTCTAAATGTTTGTACGGCCTACCGCCAGAATCTAGAAGTCTAATATCTTCTTAATACAATTGTATTTGTACCTAGGTTTACAGACAAATAAATGATTTATGAATAAGTAAGATAAATTAAGGGCAGTTGCATTACTGTATTGTATAGACTGTGACACAGTAGCAGTGAACGCGCGACCACAGACAAGTTACACAGTACTACAAGTAAGCTTATTTAGTTCCAGCTACGAGTAACTTGCACAAACGCTTACAACAACTTGAGTAAATTGCAAGATTTGGAAGTCACTGCACTTCCGTGCACTAATGTTGGGACAATTGCGAGTGGCATGCTAACTAGTGCTTTTAAGGCCCTTCACATTACAAGATAGTAATGGATGATAGTCAAGTAAGTTCGTATGAGCTAGTGGCCAACTCTTGTCACGGAATTTTTAAGCCGCCTAAAGGCCTCCGTCATGGCTTAACGACTTAAGAGCCGGGACCGACAATTTAATGTGCCCTCCTTTGAGACGATTTCTGCAGTGTTAGGAAGCAACTTTGGCCTGCACTAACGGTAGAGGATGATTTAAGGCAGAGTAGGCTTGTAGCATAATAATATAGACCACCTTCTCAGCTTAGTCGGTCTTATCAATGAAAAGGAAAACCATGGTCGATGATGAGCTGTCCACGCCTCGGGTTTCCTCCTCTGTTTACCTACACCGCTGTAGACGCGAGCATGAGCGCACATATTTAAAAAAATCCATTGGTCAAAGAAAAATTAATTGATCGAAAGTCAGATTACCTCCCACTACGCCACCACGAGCACAGTTTAACTTGTCTAAAACTCTAACGTTACTGACTGACTGACTGACAATCAACAACGCACTGCCTAAACCATAAGTCCTAGAAACATCAAACTTGGGTGTGTGTGTGTGTGTTCTCTCATGGTGTAGGGGTTTTTTATTAAACTCCTAGAGGAAGCAGCAGGAAGATCAAGTTTGTATGAAAATTAACGCTTAAAATTAAATAAAGTTGTATTTATTTTAAGAAGGGTATCAACAAGGGAGTCTACTAACAGAGATTTTCAATTTAAAATAATAGCATCTTCCTAAAAATCCTAAGCTTTGCAAGGCTGTGAGCATTTTGAATTTGAATAAAACTGGGAATATCGTGGGCTGGAATAACACAGGCTGTTTTTTCATCCAGGTATGCCGCAAGGCTGCGGAAGTCGAGCATGTGCTATTCAAGGACTTCGCCGTAAAATGCATTTATAAAAACGGAATAAAGAAACAATAAATTCGTAAAAGTGCCCCGAGCGATACCATTAACCTATTTCCCGAACACGATTATTACAGAAATGCAAATTAAAAAGATGATTAGACGAAGGAAGGGAACGGGCATAAAGACAAACGTAAGTAGGGGGTGTATTGCAATTGAAGGCGTAAGCCAGGGGGTGGCGGGGGAGGGTGGCAATTACGGCATCAGCTATTCTCGATAGCATGAAATTGACTATCTTTACTATTCCACCAGCGAAGGACCGGCTTGAGTCTATGCGAGGGTTTATTGTTGAATTGGCTTCCATCAGCGGCTTCCCACGCGTTGTATCTGGATAAAAAGTAGCCTACATGGTGATCCGTTCCGCAGTACCATGATTGAAGCACAAATACCCTCCCATCCTCACCAATTTCTATTCATAATAGTAGGGTAACTTATGAATCGATCGCAGTGAAAATAACATGGTAACTGCTTTGCCTTTATTATCTGCCGTGCGCCGTTTTTCGGTAATGTTACAATTCCATTGGCAGCCCTTACCCAGGCCATGCAATGCTTTATTACAAGTAGTATAGTGCCATAGTATTGCTCGCGACTTTGCTTGAATGAAATACCTCCTATTTGTTTGAAATTTGCAAGTTCAGCTCAAAATCATAATGGTCTACATCTATGGGTAGGTTGCGTTTTGTTAATGTAATTTTTCACAAAACTACATGTTGAGTCGCGCCTGCACACGATATTATCAATAATCGATATCTATTTAGGTATTCTGGTAAACGGTACCGCACGTATGCAACGTCAGGAAAATCAGTGGATCAAAAATTCATTACCTATGAACAGTTTAATATGTCTGATTGCACCAACCTAAAGGTTGAATCACACAATAAGTATTAGTTTTAAACTTAGGCATTTCTAAAAGCAGGTTCTGTTTACAATTAGATCAGATAGAATTTATGGAATATTGTGATTTGATCGTGCACGAATCGTGTTTATAAGAAGAAGCAACGATTTCTAAGCAAATTGTCCGTAATCTCATTTGATTAAATAAATTAAAGAATGACATGAAATGCCCCTTTGATCTCCACGTTTCCTAAATTTACGAGTATTTTAGTCACAATTTGACATTTAAGTAATTGAGTCGGCACTTTACTAAGCTGTAAGCTCTTAGTTGAATGCCTCCTAAGAAATTAGGGCAATTCTTCTCTCGTCACTTAATCTTCATAAAAGGAAATAGTTACTGCTGGTAACATAGATAAACGAACAGTTGGTAGTAGTTTAAATTAAGATTGATACCGACACCGTGTTCGAAAACATAGAATAACTAAATCTGATGAATACTAGGTACCCCTACACTGAAAAACATCGAGAGACGCTCACATCGAGAATTCCTATCAGTAAGATATATCGTTTTGTTAAGTTCAGTCAGAATGAATGTATTTAGTGAAAAAAAAAACGCCTTACAATGTGCAAATGATACCCCACTAACAAATTAAAATGTTTAACCTCTACTTGTATCTTTTGAACACTGTATGGATTTTTTGTTGAATGCCATTTGATTTCTCAAACACTCGGTCTATTCTAATTTCAATAATGCTTACGCAAAGTCATGATTCGATATCCGATAGCCCAGGCGATGGATAACTTTTAGCCTAGAGCACTAGGGGTCTAGTGGTAGCTGCCCCGTTTTCCGGCCCTAAGGTCGTGGGTTCAAATCCAGTGGTGCACCAATGGGTTTTTTGTTAGAAAAATGTATGTGCACTATACCAGAAAAATTTACTCTCAAACGGAGAAGGAAACATCCTGAAGAAACCGACATGTCATAGAACCGTAGAAAGATCAAAAACATGTGTCATATGCACGGAAGGAACACTTTAAATACTTTCACCATACTGATTTGAAAGAACTAGGGACACGACTAGACAGATATAGAAAGATAGCCTGTGCGTGAGGCCTAGATGCGAATCTAGAGGCAGATTAACTCGGAACGAATTAAAGCAGTAATGGCGGCACGATAGCAAATTGGACTCCTGCTTTTGGATAGCTCTTTTAATTAACGGATCGTTTTATTTTGTTTCGTTTAAATGTTCCGCTCCAATGTCTGTGCGGGGTTTTAGACTTGACTTGAACGAGTAGTTGTTAAATACTGTATCCTTTACGCTTGGCCTTCCATAAGTAAACAAAACAGACGTAAATTTAAGGCAGACTTAAGACCTTTCGTTTTTCGTAAGACGTTTAAATGGTCATTCGTGATTTTGGAACGAATATACATGAACTTGCTTCAATATTCTGGGTTAGTTACTTGAAACGTTTGACACAATCCATGCAAGACATCTGTCGGGTGGTTACCTCGAGTTCTTCCTCGGAGGAGTGGTGGTCGTAGAGGTGGTCGGGCTCGGGCTCGGGCAGCCGCGGCGGAGTGGGCGCGCACGCGCACGCCTCGCCCCCCATACCTGCACAACACAACATCACATAATACCACTTATGCCCACTGTATCCTTAGATCATCAGCTTACAGAAGCCCACTGGTCTGGACCTAAGCCTTCCCTGATGAGCGCCATCGAGCCCGCTCTCCGGCTCGACGCATCAATAGCACAAAAGGAAGGCCTACACCCAGCTGTGATGATGATGATAGAATACTGGTTCTCACTACTAGACAAAAGCTTCTCTATACCATTCTCCCCAGTGAGTAAGTAGTAATGTAAGTTATCTTAAAATATAAAAACAGTTAACTCTCAGATTCAAAGCTGCACCTATGCAAGAATTTAAGGAAAACATTGAAACATTGAATTAAATCTCCAAATAAGGTAGTAAAGCGAAACGAACAAGGATAATTCAGTTTATATGTTTACGCAATAGTAGTAATATAGTGCCTAATTAGTAATCATTTACGTCGACTGAATTATTTCTGAATTATCGTATTTAAATATTTAATACTATAATATTTATAATACAACTCGACATTTTTAATTTTGCTTAAAATATTCTGAGAACATCCTAAAATTCAGGTCAATTGTGTTTACTTGCAGAAAATCTTCTGTAGGTATAGAAGACACCCTAGGCAAGGCGGATCCCTGCTAAATTGTATGGTCGACTTATTTATTTTCGCAGAAACTAATACCTAAAACTTTTACAAGGTATTACGATGAATTAACAATTCGTCAGACCAGGTCAGAATACGAGCCTAATAATAAAGGAAGATAAATAAAAAGGTAGATAATTCCTGCAATCTTTACAAATATAATTTAATCAAGATTAGGTATCATGTTAACGTTGTTTCAAGATCAAAACATTGCAAGATATTCGCGCGGAACCGGTCGGACCAGCTCCTAAAGAATACAAACACGCTGTTATAACAAAACGAAGCCATCGAGAGGACTCCACTCGAGTGTCTTATTATGTAAGCATTAACGTGAAGCGAATTATGTTTCATGTTATCGAGAGCGAACATTGCTTTACAGTTTTTTAGACTTAGAAATGATAAAACCACGCCAAAAGATGCTGCAACAAAATAAACCCGACAAAACTAAATTGGAAATGGAATCAGAAGCTGATTTGAGCAATAATGCACATTTCTCTGAAATCTAATTCCACGCTCACACCGACAGACGACCCGCCCGCCGGAGGTACATTTAAAAATAACGATAAAAATCGTTACCCAGGGATTATTTCCATCCGGGGTGGTACAAATTGAAATAGATGTTGGCCACCGCGGTTACATTCGCTCGCCCGCCAGAAGGTATATAGGCACTCGCCACCAGTCACGCCGCACACCCACATGCATCTATCTGCGAATCTATGGACCAGTTGTGGAATGTAGGGCAGCTGTAACTATTTCCAGCCCTACGTGTTGTTCTATGGTAGAACACAAAACAAAGCTTCAGAAAGCGCGTCCAATTTGGCCAGCACAGGACTGATACAATGCTGTTCGCTGGTGGACCTAAAAGGACCTCTGAAAGGTCGTCGGCCCAAAGCTCCGTTTTCGCATAAACGGAGGCATTACCGAGAAATTCCGAATCGAACGTGTGTCAATACCTGTCAGGTCCGGGAGCAGCACAAAAGATAAGGCTCGGTACACATCGACAGAGGGCAACAAACATCCAACATATCCTACAATAGTGCTCCTCTCGTGAATAATTGAAAGGCCTCGACTTGACTCGCCTGACGCACCGCTCTCGCTCCAATGTTATCTTACATCTCCAAACGGGTTTGCTCGTAGCCGTTTTCCATCCAGTCTTATTGTAGAGGAGCAAGGTCGGGATTCCCGTGGCAGCAGCGGCAAAACGGCGCGGCGTATCGTGGCGAGGGTTCAGATCAAGATTCAATGCGCCGTTGACGCGAGCAAGTCACGAAACGTCAAACCGCTGGGCGATGTCCATAATTTGCGAGCTCGCGGAGACTGGAGTGAGGGCCTGGCGACGGCGAGCGCCGGCCGGCATCAGGCATGCGGAGCACACGCGTAATGTCTTCAGTAATCACGGCCGCAACGAGTGCTCCATTCGGCTGCGTTGTTGAATTTCATATACGAAGGTTTTAATTGTCGGGCGAGCATTTCGTCCAGAGTTTTTTGAACAATAATTAATGTAATGACAGGTAACTTTTTTAAGTTTCGAATCACGCACCGAAATGTGGCTGTGAATGCTTCGAATCTCCATCAGGTTGGCTTGATTTCGCAACAAAATTGCAAAATAGAAACATTAATAAAGCCGGGATATAAAATAAGCTACAGTAAAATAACGAAACCTACAATAACAATTTCATTCGCAATATGAGGTACTAGATAAATACCGATATTCAAGTGCCACTCCTTAAAATAAAGAAGTAAAATAAACATTTGCAGAATGAATATTAAGTCGACTCGTGTTACATTGTAAATCTGATCCCGCGGTAAAATTCGTAATGGTCACCCGTTTCAATGCAAATGTCTTAGAAAACACGTACGTAGAGCTTAGATACTTTAAATTACACGAATTTCACCTCTACGACGTTGCGATAAGAGTTAAACGAGCAGAAACGTGGTTCGGTAGAGCGTTGCGCGTGGGCAAGAGCGCCGCAGTCTCATGCCGTATTCAAACTGTTTGCATGTATGTAATATAGCTAAAGATGCGTGTTGTATAATATATGTACTCGTAGAGTGGGTTGGGTACACTACACGTTTGAACTTCAGACACGCACAGACAGGTCTCAACTAACAAATAGCCATCGAGGCATTATACTACAAATCATTGCAACATTTTGAATACATGATTGAAAACTCAATGACAAAAACGACTATGTTAGATTTATAACCAAACTAAGAAGAACCGCACAACAGTATAGCAGCGTTGAAGTAAAGCATTTAGTACTACAAGGGCATGGACAGTGCGTAATCGTCGAACAACGTAGTAGTAAAAATGTTGGTTGATACAGTAGTATGAACGATGCAAGCGGTCAAGTTCAAGGTAAAGGTCAAAGTGAATCACCGTTCGTTCAAGCATCGTATACGAACGCTAATAAATCTCTTTCCACGGCTACAGCCGAAAGGTTACACGAAACCGACATTTCAAATTCAGAACAAACTACTTATGCCTACTCGTTTAAAAGGAATATTTGCTGTAAGTTGCGAAATCTAATAAGAAGTTTAGAATATGTAAATGTGTTCCGACCATAACAATTCGCACGTGCTCAACATACGAAACAAATGTGTTTACATTTAATTCAATATACCTATCTGAATATAAATGAAAGATCAGACCGTTGAAGAGTTTCCTAAATCCAATATATTTTCCAAGACAATGCCAAACCAAACACGATATACATTTCAGGGTTTAATTGAAATACAATAAGGTTTTTTCTATCTATAGCGATATAATAATCTATCGCGGACTTAGTCATCATAACCGATCATTTAAATAAGATATAAAAACGATTTTGTTTGTAGAATGTTCTGTACTGGGATGATAGCGATCGGCAATTTGAATACAATTGTTCGCGAACATAATATGTAGTTCGGGTGACAATCCTTGAACCCGATCGATAGCATACAAAATGCCGTTGTACAAAGGCTTAATGCTGTTATTATTGTGATTTAGGCACACACGTTCAAGGTTGGAGCGAAGCCAATTTGCCACGAGCGACGACTTCGCGCCGCACACGCTCGCCGCTACAACTCACAAGCCTTTCTTGTCGTAGTTTTGGTTTTGCACAGCCTTTGTTATAGAACTTGATATTATGTTCGTGCTGAAATCCACACGCCCTTCCTGTGTTTTGATATATTTCTCTAGTCATTTGCGAGCACGTTCTAAGAGTTCTAAAATCGTTTGGGCGACTCTATAAACTTTTTATATATGCACTTAGGTAACATAAAATAATAATAGACGCTTTTCTTCTTCATCTTCACGTTTGGAAACTTCAAGAATGAGGTGGGCAGAGCCACAAGTAATCATAAGAAAACTTGCAGCCACTACTGATTCAAAGCCCCAGTTTATGATGAACCATGGTGACAGCCCATCGCCCATATAGGTTCATCATGTTGGAGAGGATACTATTCCTTAGTATACTTTTACGACATGGTCGGGAGAGAAGCAGCTGGACGCATTCTATGTTTTTTTTGACTCCCAGTCCAGCAGAGAAGCAGTTAGCGAACAATGATGTCTTACATCATTTTTCATCCTTGCATCATTTAGGTAGGTTTACGTTGTTAATTAGTAAGATTTCAGATATCTTTGCGATATACCTACCTACATAAAATCAATATAAAAAACTGATCACTGCCAAAGTTTGCCTCTCATCTTGTTTAACTTGTTTGGTACTCTCTTGTTTTTGAACGTCCACTTCAGCAAGTTTGGCAGGTTTGGTTTCCTGCCTCGCTGCACTTATGGCTTCGGCATTTAAAGTGAAAAGAAGCTTTTCAAAGGCGTAAGCGACTTGATTACAGCGAAACCTGTTTTCGAGATTACAGCGACGTTTACCACATAATGTATTCGAAAGGTGTCAAAACGGTTGTTTGCTTTTCCAATTCTCTGGGTCTTGGATGGAGCGTGAGCTTCAATTGCTTCCAGATCCGGCAGTTTGATTCTTATGTTCGGTCACAGTCACGTTGGTCACATAATAAGTGTGTGTCGGCAGACTGGTGGGCGCATGTGTAATTACGGTGGAGCTGAGCTCACCTTGGCCGCCGCAGCTCGAGCAAGGCCAAGGTCGCCCCTCCTCCCTCGCTCCACTCCCCCCTCTCCCCCACCCGCACGCGCACGCGATTTTTTGCGCAGTGATGTAATCTGCAATTCGGCGCGGGCGCAACATGGCCGCGACGCGCTCGGATAAACATCAAAAACACTTTGAAAGAACGTAGGTACTATTTTTCTGCCATCCTAGCAACATTTTAGAGTAATAGCTGCAGTAGGTTTCTTTCTACCTTACTGTAGATACTTCTGTGCGGGACGTCGAGCGTGTGCAGCAGGATCATCGAGTTCATCTATGCAAACGCCTTCCATTCTAGAAAACGCTTCTAAACCTGGTCGAGTAGAAACCTCATTTACATTATTAATAGCTGCAGCGGCGACTGTTGCACAGCTGCGCTAAATATGGATTAATTTGATATGTATCGCAATAATTGTTACAACTTGTAATACCGGCGATGTAGAATCAGGTATTCGAGATTCTCAAGGTTATACGCTTTGAATATCTTGATACATTATATATCATTAGTATCCCTTTCTGAGAGCTCGCTATTACGACCATAATGTGGCGATTTTATCATTATCATAACTGTTTGCATGGTGCCTGCCTACTCGCTGGGATAATGGGTGGAATAGAATACATTAAAATAACATTAGCTCATCAGCTTATTAAGGCCTTAATCTAATTTAAATGGAAGAAAACCAAGAGAATCGCACGAAACTCGCTATGTAAATTGGTAGATCAGAAAGTACGACTACTCTTTAGACTATTAAAGGCCCCATTAACACCAAGAGAGTGTTACTATTACAAAGCGACAACTAAAGAGAAACAAATTTATATACCTAAGGCTTCAAGTAACATGAACAAACAAAATAAAGAGAGTAAACCGTCGAAACCACGGCATAAATAAAGTAGCGGCAAAGCAAATGTGGCTGCGGACATATGCCATAATAAGTTGTCAAGTGTGATTATCAGGCATGCCATTGCTCCCTATTCTGTGGTGTTTGCAACATACTGTCAGTTATTCTGTGTCGAGGCAAGTGAGAGAGTGTAAAATCGAGAGGCGACCGCAAAGCTCGACCGCACGAGCAAATTACGCGAACAATTACATAGGCATAGGAGTATGGTGGATGAAATATACAGTTCTCGTACCTACGAGCACTATCGACATCTATATGCAGGAATGGTAACCTACATAGTATCATCTAAGAATTACGTTTAAATTAATATCTCCAAAGATCGATTCAAATGTCACAACATTGTAAAAGATTGTAATTGCAAAGCAGTTCACTCTCGAGCCTGGGTTTAGTATGTGCTTATTATTAGCCCTGTTTCACTCCTACTAAGTACCTTGTGTTAGTCTCCTAATCCACCTTAAGAAATCCCGTCGAGTGGGAAGCATTGAGGACGTTAGGGTCACAATCGAATAGGTGATTATTTATTCATGAAAGGCTTGGCGAAATCGTGGTCATCAGTCAAGTGGTCCGCGTAACCAAAGGAGCTGTCCATATTGCCAATGATACTGGACGCGAGACGTCAGCGCCAGCATCAGTGGAACAGACTCCTCGAAGAAGAGTTTAGTGCGCAGTGCTCATTGGTAGCAATGAGCTGGCTGGGCGCTGTTCTCGGTTCAGCGCGGTCGCGGCTCGCACTCCGCTGCACTACGATTACCGATACTTGCCGCATCGATTATGATAATTTCTCCTTCCTTCTTGTTAATCTTCGGAGGATAAACTACAGTTCAGCGCTTTGCTTCTTAGTGCCCTGGGATTTAGTAATAAGTCTTTCGAATACAATATAATAGGTGGGTCCCTATAATAATAATATTATAGTCTTGAAATAACCTTTCTTTGGCGTTTGTGGTATTGTTACATTAATGAGTTTAATATGACTATGGTAGAGACTGGTTCATTCAAGTCATTATTGCTTATTCAAGTCAGAATAATAACAAACTTCATTATTATTTTGAGCTTGTCTATCGCGAAGGTATTGCTCCTCTCATTCAAATAAATGGCATCCGTAACTCTATTCAAATGTTCATTAGCTGGGTTGATATTATGAGCTTATTATGCAACTATTGAATTGAACGAAATTGTTTACTTCATTCCATGAATCAAATTGATTGCCCCTATTGAAATGTCTGCTCTGTCAACATTATACGTTTGCATAGACATAAATAGGGAGCACGTTAATAAATAGTCCAGCAGAAACTTACCAAGGTTTTTTTTATGACGTACCTTTATCAACTATACCTATTCAAGTTTATCTTAGCAACAAAAATATAACCAAGGTCACGAGGAAGAAATATTCAGTCAAAACCCGTAGATACATTGCCTATCAATTTCACATAAATTGACTAGTTCTGTTGCTCTCTCAAGTTTGGGTTTTCAAGGATGTTTTCAACTGTCATTTCGACGAGCAAATAGTTCTCTAAAGTAGTAGAATAGGTGTAAGGTAGCGTAGCATAGCCTACATTGTTTGGTCCATGGTTTGCTCGGCAAGGGCGACTGTCAGTCTGCATCCATCGGCAATTTATCAGCGAGCCATCGCCGCGCCGCCGCCTCTAATGCATAAATTGTGCTATGTGTGCACTGGCACTACTCTATACATTTAGAGACTACTACGTAGAGGACAGGAAGCACTCATTAGAAGGTATAGTAATATCTTTTGGTATATTACATCCAAACCAAAATAAATCAAATGAATGATTAAAGAATAGTAAACCAACATGGTTGTCAAAATTATCGAAGGAATGTTCAGAAGATAATTTTCGTAGCCATTCATCATCATCTTCCTGCCCTTATCCCACTCTATGTGGGGTGGGTACAGCATGATCCTTGGATCATGGTGTAAGAGTTTTGGTTAAGGTGTTTTATGACCGGCCGCCTGCCTGACGTCAACCCTCCTTGGGAATACTTGCTTATTGTATCTCATCATGTTGGAGGACACTATCCCTTAGTCGACTTTTACTTTTATAATTCGTAGCCATTAATAAATAATATTTCTAGAAGAATATTTTGTAGCAAGAAGCATGATTAAGACTACAAGAAGCCAAGTACAAACTAAAGCCTCATTTTCGTCTATATTTGAACAGCGTAAGACATTTGGCGAGACGTAGTGAGAAGTGCTAAGTTGGCAGCCTGGCGGTCGGAGCGGCGCGGGACGCTCGTATTATTTCCGAATGAATGACCGCGGCCGCGCTACAACCGACCCGACACCCTACACATGCACACCCACACAGTAGTACGCCGCATTGTACGCGCACGGACGTAGGTGCTGCGCGTCTTCCTGCTCGCCTTGCCAAGTTGCCAAACTCCCGCGACCAACAAATGAAATTGAAAATTTATTGAGCATGCGATTCATCACGATACAAAGGTCGCATGATACGTGCCTGTTAATTACTGTCATAGTCTTGGCTATGGTTTCATATGACTAATTATACGCCGGATATACAGAAGCAGAAGAATGAACCTTAATTCCACGAACAGATAACTCTACGAACCTCTCAAATACAAAGCCAATAGAACGGAATTCATTGAAATCTTAAGGGTTTTTTTTTGTGGTCTTATTGCGCATCCAACGAAACACTTGAAACAATGTCAGACAATAGTATATCAAACGCGTACAAACAACCACCCGAAGCTCTCAAAAGCCCAAAGAATGAGAGCACTAGAGCCGCGAGGTAACCCCTCAAAGGAACGTAAAGGGATTTGTGAATCAAAGAGATGCAGGTAGCCTCAGCGCACTGGGACTGGGACCGACACGAACACATTAACCCGCGTACTTAAACAAAGTTGCTGTCAACTTAGTTAATGGCTACAGTAAACATTGTACTGTTTGTACTGGTGAACAACAGCCAGCGTTAAAACCTTGTAGGTAGTTCGTGCCCACGCCCACGGCTGGTCACGGTCTCCCACGCGGAACGAGTCGAACGATCGACGTACTAGGTGATACAACAATAACTTGGATATTACCAAGCGTAGTGTGAAGGCCTCTAAGTAAATATAACGTCGTGTTTGTGAGTGTGCCCGGAGTTTTTGTCGGACTATTTCGAGAATAGTTATTCGGCTTCTAGGTACCGTGATAATGAATCGCATTTGAAACTACGGGAAGTTAAATGTTATTTTTATTAGCATGGGAGCTAGATTGCCCGACTTGCTCGTGTACTACTTTCAGTATAGAGTTTTTAAGGATAACTTTGACTAATAGTAACAAAGGAACGAGGATAGGACCCAGACGTATCTGATCGCATTTGTTTAAACGAATAATTGACATCATTGACAAATAAGTCTATAGAAGCAATGTTAAAAATTGAACTAATTAAAGAGTATCTGAATATTCGCCGCACATGGACACCCCAGGCGACAGGCTGGTACAGCGAGGGTCAAAACTACAGATCGCTCTCAATCGCCGCCGGGCGACCGGCGCGCGGCGCGCGGCGCGCGGCGCCTCCAACTTATTCTACAGAGCGTTTGTCTGTGCGACTGTACCTTCGAGTTCACATATCACCACAATTAATGTATCACCTAACCGATAGGTTATATTTCTCTGCGTTATTTTAACCCAATATTGTAATGCATTGCATTGTTCACACAGTCATGTCGAAAGCGGATTCTTTGTGTCTTTATCATCGTTGTTTTTTAACCATCTAACGATATGGAACAAAAGAACATTATTCTAAACGACATCATAGACCTACATACTGCGTGCAATTACGCATAATCTGCTTCTGCAGTGGAACTAACTCCGTAAGACGGCAATTGCGACTGCACAAAGTAAACATAAAACTCTTTTAAAGCAGGAAACAAAATCATAATATTATGAAAATCGTGTGCAATTTCATGTACAAAAAGATAAGAGGGCACTTACTGATGTCTGTGACGTCATTCCACTTCATGACAACGTCCGAGCAGTAATCACCTGAAAGAGAGACGAATCTGTTACATTATTGTGTTCTAAATTATACCACTTTGTACCAGTAAACTATTGTGTTCTACCTTCTACCCGTATTATACAGTACACCGGATTTCAATAACGAACTCAATTATGATTTGGCAATTGAACATTATTTAAATCTATTCAGTAACATGAGGCCTCATATTTTGCAATGCAATTTTTTGTATTAAACATAATGGGTAGTTCTCATTTGTTCTATGGAACATGACATCATTCATTTGACAGATTAAGATATTTTTTCTTATTTTGTACTATGGAACATGTAATACTTTTATTTCTCAAATTGTTCTATATAGTACAAGGTAAATAAGACCTCTTTACGATTAAATAGAAAATAGTCGCCTAAATGAAGCCGCACTTAATTGAAAGTCTGCAGCAGACGAACTGCAAGAATGTTAGTATCCGTTAAGACTTATTTCGCCGACTCAGTAATTGAATCTTGAATAACAAAAATTAACACATAATGATTTATTTTTTTCTTCGCTCTATGAGAGTGGGAATTTTCACAATAGCTCTTTTAATTAGAATGAAACGTAATGGAAAAATATTAAAGTAAAAAAAGTGTTGTATTGCATACAATGAATGCTGCAGTGGCCTGCGTTTGGCTAACAGTCGGCGAGCACGCTATGTATAAATAGGTGATAGTGACGTGATGTCTGAAGTTACCGACGCATCGATACTCGTGCATTCAAACTGATACTTTCCTGTTTCGCACGGGCATGTTTCTATTAGAGAACATGACACATATTGAAACCACCCCGGTGATAGGACAACCGACAATAGTAGCATGGTAGAAAGGAATATCATCTAATATGGGGTCGTATAGAATTCCCAAAATGGGTGTCAGTTATTAAGTTGGTGTAATGATTGGCATGTTAAAGTGAAAGGCAGTGCGGGGAGGCAGCCAGCAGGCATCACTAGCGGCTAATGAAACACGCAAGTGCTCGATGGCTTCAATTAAACATTACACAGCACGCATGTCGGCGGACGGACGGACGGACGGACGGACGCCCGCCACCGATACTACTATTTAACCAGTTGTAATTACATTGATTTGCTGGCTAATTGATTTGCATGTTGCTTAGTGAGGGAAACGTTAGAAACGCTCGTGGATTGAATGTACGTATTTCTCACTAAGCTTCATTATGTGAATAATAAAAATATCTTTATAAAAAGTAAAATAGAGCTCCCTCGATGACGAGATAAATGTTTCACTAATAAGCAGCTACAATCAAGATAATATCAAGATAAGCCGATAGAGAACATAAGCTAATGATAATGATGAAATTGAAATGGTTTTTTTACAAGAGATTACGGATGAACAAAGGCCAACGACCTTGTAAACCAGATAGAGATCGTTACTAAAGAAATTAAAGTCAAATTCCGCCAGTCATGTAAATTTATCACAACATGCAAGACAATGGGGAGTCTAGTTTGTTTTTATGAGGCTATCCGAGATGCGAGATATAATTAGACTCTAGTTAGTACATAACTTGTAAGTAAGACTTCATCAAAACTTGTGCAGTTCAAGACGTAGATACAAAACATTATGAAGGTATTAGAGCGATGATACACAAACATGTATGATACATAACAAACATAATCAAGTTACCATAAACTAAAGATGGATAAGTCAGACTAAACTAATTAGCAGTTCCAGGCTAATGGTAAATACAGATAAAATTATGAAATATACGAAGGTACAATCAATTTAAAATGCATAGAAGTGCAAACACGAAGCGGTGCGATGAGAAACGGATTGCCCTAGTTGTAGTCCCTTCGAGTGCGACTTACATCCGAGGTATTAGGGCTAATACACGATTCAGCTCCACGCCCATTATTTAAGCGTATTTATGGTTTGCATACTATCAGGAAATGTACGATCACGTTTTAATTTTTTGTTTTATTTAAGCCCAAAATGTCTGTGTTCATATTTGAGCTGTGTTTGAAGCATGACATTCAGTTTGACCCGTTATCCTAATCGGCCGAACTTCCCAGGGATTTGCTTAATCCGAAGCTAAATCATTACAAATTAATGAAACCCAGTTTCACCCTCAGTATTCATTGCTTGATTAATTTCTAACAACGGTGGGGAGCCAATTTGTTTGTTAATCACTCCGGCGATTGTAGAAGTCGGTGAGAATGCCTCGGGCTGTTGAATTTCTTGGAACGAGAAATGAATACCTAAGTGCCGACTTGAGACAAGTTGGAACGTTTTCAAGAAGCCTCATTACACGAATAAACCTCTAGTTTCGTTTGAATAAGGTTAGTGTGATTAAAGTTTCAATCTAAATCGCAGAATTGATTTAAAAAATTGAAGACCATTAACAGCACATTAAATAAAATAGAAGAAGTAATGTATGATGTAGGCAACATAGTTAGATTTCCATTAAGAAGAAGTGCACTAATAGAAATGCGGAGAAAGTGGCTAGCTATCGGGCGACATTGCCATTTGCCATGACCTTGAATATTTGGACACATTCCCAGATTTCTCACCCAACTTTATACTTTACTGGAGATCGTTGCAATTTATAAACTAATTTTCAGAGATTGGCACAAAGCTAAAGAACATATAAAATACCAAGGACGCTAAATATAGCAGAACAAGGACTAGAAAATATTTTTCCTTGTTGAGCAGATTTACCATTACCTACAGCTAGCGAGATTATCGGCAATTTTTTTCTCTCATGCAAGCGTGCGTCGTGCTGCGGGGGTGGGGTGGGGGGAGAGGGGGGGGGGGAGTAACCTTCTCGACCTGGTTTCGGTTCAGAGGTGAACGGCCGCGCGATACCTACTGCTTGCACCTAGCTGCTAGTCGCCGGCCGCCGCTCGCGGTTCTATCTGATAGCGGTGCTAAATGAGAAATTGCGGATTTGCATAAGTTCTTTATATCGCTCTAACCGCTAAATATAGAGCTTTTATTTTTTCAAATACTATTAATGAATCATGAGTAAGTTTTAATGATAAACCTATGCAAATTGCCACTTGGGCATTGTTGTAAAAGATTAGTAAAACAGTGAAATAAGCAAAATAATTGTATTTAATAATTTGAAGTGTTTTTTATTCGAATTTATGACTTTTAAGACGTTGCCGGAAAGTCTGACAAGTACACTGAACTCAAGAACAAAAATTCTAAAACCCGCCTGTTCTTGTATGATGAATTGGAGAATGTTTGGATATTTGTTACTCAATCACGCTGTAAACACTGAACGGAAAATAATGCAACTTGGTATAGAGATGTGACCTGAAATAGCATTTAGATACTAGCCATCCGACCCGGGCACCACACGAAACTAAGGGCGCATGTTAGTTCTCTACAATACAGCTCAATAAGCCTCCGATTTAAAGCTGTGATTGAAGAGCAGCTGAAGCAATGTGAACTGGCAGCCCTGTCATGTCGTTTGCGCATTGGGGAGCTGGGGAAATCTTTGAGCCCAAATGCATTTTATGATGTCACATGGACCAGTAGGACTTTCATAACTCATATTCCAGCAAGTCTAGGTTACTACATAGTTGATGTTTAGTAACTCTAAAGATGTGACATTTTGAGGAGATCAGACAGTTGTGTCTTTTTCTTAGAATCATATTGATCTCAGACTAAGCATGTACCTAGATATAGATACCGAAATCGACCGAGATTTTTGACTGAATGAGCGAAGACTCATGTGCTTGGCGCTATTAGGTACCTACCTATGTGTGCTCGAAAATAACTTTTGATACGATCTAAATTTAATTCACTAAGTCGACAAAGCTTGCTGTAATATTGCTGGTAATATGAGCCAAATCGGAAAAGGGATTAAGATTGTGGCTCCAGTCCGACATTTGTACAAACAATGAATATTTAAAACCAGGTAAATTCCACAATATTATTATTATTAAATTCCACAAAACGATTGAAATTTTATACTAGGATGTATAGGGAAGTTAGAGTTGCCCGGATTTTTTACGACATATTTATTAGCTTTTAAATCTCGTTTGACTACAATTACAATTTACAAGGCAGGCTACAAACTAACTTGGGTTAACAAATTTTGTTAATACAGTAATAGGGAAACGCCCGTGACTTTGTTCGCGCAGGTAGAACCTTATCCTGAATTTTTCGTTACATTCTCAATGTATATTAACCTCACACCAATAATGTCCTATTTCAATTTTTTATGTGGAGTTTTGGCTCGATTCGTCGGAAATTTAGTAACATTACATTTGTAATTATTTGTCATGATAAGTAATTCTCTTTACCTAGTCTGGCAGGGCATGTTTGCTATCCTGCTAGGCTGAATCTAATTACCGTACAAGGTAAAGTTAGTAGCTACAGTGTACACACATGCGTGTTTGCTTCCTCAGTGCCAACGTCATGAGTAATTTAAAAAGTATTTCAGAAACTAATCAATTCTAAGTTTTTGATGTCATATTTCAGCTTAGACGCGTTCAATCCATCAAAACGAATAATAGATTGTTGTACAAAAATACCAATAGGCTATTCTTATACAACTGCTAATTCATTCGTATGGCCAGCTGTATCAATCAATTCGTCACTTTACTTATTCGTATTCAATAGCAAATTTTGTTTAGTTATTTATGTGTATGTCTGTTCAGGTAATTATGACCGTTGTGCAACTGTCTCAACGAAGTGCTCGGTTTTGGAGCTGTTATTTTGTTGGCAGGGTATTATTAGTGCACTAATAGGAGCAGTATAATCGTCGGTTCAACGCCTGCGCCACGGGTTGACAACGTGTTATATAATCCGAAGGCACGGTAGCAACCCTGCCACTCTATTTTAACCCTGGAATGTTCCATAAAACTTGAAAATTTTCACCAAACTTAGAAGCCTGGAGTAGGCTTATAAATTGCTGCTTAAAAATCGATAAGGCTAAATAAATGACGCTCGTAAGCAAGTATATAATATACGTATAAACTCTAAAATTGTCCTGTAAAAGAAATTGTAGAACAGTAGGAAATAACCCAGTGACATGGTGATGAGTGAGATAAGCGACATGACCCGCGCGGGCACTGGCACGGCAGTCGGCAGTCGGCTTGATGCCCGCATCATTACGAAAATGAATATTGAAACACAGTGTCACTGCGAGCCTTCCATCACCGGCCGTCGAAATTATTTTAAATTACTTTTACGAGCGCTCTACCGTTTTTTGCGAGCTTTTCGACGGTTGCGCCAATTTTGTTCTTTCATGATGGTGGTTTCAGTGGACCATACTGTCTGTCATGGATCAGCGTAGCACGTTCTAAAAGCTTACTGGAAATGCAACGAGTAATAATGCAACTTAGGTAAAGTTGCATGATTATTATCTCTCGCTTAGCTCTTCGCTTTTTTCTGTTTTTAAGTGATGGATATTTTGTGCTGAAAGTAGCCCTATAGGTAACGCCATTTGTATAATCCAAATTGAATCTGCGTAAGCCAGATACATCGAAACTTCTAACAATGTGTTAATATTGTTAGTGTTGAAGCTCTAGCATGAGAATAAATATGTACCTATTTGAAGTCAGGCTATTAACCTCGGTAGGTACCTATACTATTTGATCCTACTTCCATTCACAATGCATCGCTACCGGTTCAGGGTCTTCGCCACTAGCCCGTAACATGAACTGACCGTCACCATCCCGGCGCCAAAGAGTAAAGCAAAGTTCTGCCAAAACTTCCTTGTGGTTTTTTGTGATCCAGTCCGGTTGTGGCTAATGGCAGTGGGCAGAGACCCTAACGGTGAAACTTGCCACCCATACAACGCAGCGGCAGCGTGGAGGTCCGATATCTTCAAGTTATCACGCAGGTAATCTGGCTGTTTCGGGCGTTATCGGTCGCGATAGCGGCGAGGTCGCCGACCTCGCCTACAGCTGATCTACAGCCGACCGTCCCCATAACTGTTCTCTTTTTACCCGACTACGCGGAACAAAAGGTTATGAGTTTTAATTAACAGTCTGTCTAGTCTGTGTATGTTGTAGGTACGCTTTGATCAAACTGCATCGTTTGTCACTCGTGCGCTACTCGCAGAGCGCTCAACATTCGTGCTGATAAATGTATATTAAAATGTATAATGCTTGAGCTAGTCATAGGCACGAAACCTACTTTTACTCTCCATCCTATTTCTGCTCTACAATGCATTGCTAGAATGGTTTATCTAGAAGCGCTCGTGGCGTAGCTTGCTCAGACGTTCTTGACTGATCGCTGAAATTAAGCAACGTTGTACGCGGATGGGTGACCGCAAGTGGTATTACGAGCTGAGCGCTCCCGTGCTTCGGAGGGTACGTTAAATTGTCGGTTCCGGCTTTTAAGTCGTTAAGCCATGACGGAGGCCTTTAGGCGGCCTAAAAAATTCGTCAGAAGAGTTGTCCACTAGCTCATACGAACTTACTTACTCTACAATGCATTATTGTTTTACTAGCTGCCTCCCGCGGCTTCGCTCGCGTGGTACTTGGATGAAAAATAGCCTATAAAATATGTTAATCCAGCACATGTACTATTTATATTCCAAATTTCATTCAAATCCGTTCAGCCATTTAGGCGTGATTGAGGCACAAACATCCTCATAAACTTTCGCATTTTTTATATAAGTAAGAAGTAAGATTTTTGGAGTATGATTGTTTGGAATCTGCTACGAAAAGCTTTTCCCAAATACTCTGTTTTTATAAACATAAATAGTGATTATTTATGCGTTCAGTAATAATGCTTCTGTGTGAATAAAACTAATAAGTACAAAGGGTAATTTCTACATAACTACTCCTCTAAATAGTAGTCAGAATTCGTGATCTACTGGATGTACCACGGTATAATCTTCCTATATCTCTAGAAATAACAGCAAGTAAAAAGTGAAGGTCTTACGCCAACAAAGTAAGAGGCGCTAGGCGTCCCAGCAGTCTTACATATTGCGCGTGCGCTGCAAGCCAGTGCCGACTCCGACGCGGCCGACTCCAGGAGGCACCGGTCGTAATTTGTACTAGCCATAATGGCTGAGACTTTTACCGGTAGTTTTATCTCTACAAATTAGATGTTTCGCAAGCTTAGAATTGCTTCTTTATACCCTACAAACTTCAAATTGTTTCAATCATAAGCAATCAAAAATCTGCTTTCTATTATAAAGGTTTGTTCCCTGAACAATAATATTAGTGGGAATTAGTATTTAAATACCTTCTGCTATCGGTTCTGGTTCAGGCGGTTTACTCTAGAAGTCAAAATAGCTTGGAACTGAATACTCCAACTTGTTTTTCAATAAGATTACGAGTAGGTACAAAATCAAAACTTTATGTCGACTCTAACTTGTTGACAAAAGACATAGCAAAACACTACTGCAAATTACAATATTACCGCTACCCAGCAAATATCCAGTCTAATCTGAACGACGAAGACATTGAAACTCTTAACAAAAGGGATCTCAAGTTACAACAGTTTTTTAAAATTTACTTTTATCGTTGTATTTCAAAAACTATTAATCCTAGAATAAAATAAAAACCATTTTGAAATATATAAATGAAGCCCTTTCATATGGCATCCCACTCGACATATTTGTATAACTTCTTTTTTTTACGACCCCTACTACACCCATTAAGCTCAGCATCACCCATTATGCTTCCCAGCACATTCACAGCACAATCCATTGATCTACCAAGTTTTACACAGATTGGATGAACGGCTCGAAAGTTATGCTCCAACAAACATAATCCACAAACGTACAACGCCAAATCGCCCTAGTTGCCATTGAGATCTTCGCTCGCTCGATTAATAATTTCCTACAAAAATAGCCAAGCATGGTTTCCTGTCCGTACTTTCCGTTTGTGAATAAAATAATCCTTGTGAATATATTGTACAAAGCCATTTTTGACTCGACTTGATCTAAAAATCAGTTGAAAATTACATAAAAACAATAACATTGATGTATCACATGTTACCTAACGATGTAGAGCACGGTACAACAGTTAATTCTTATCTCCTTGAATGGACCGGTCAGCGCATTAATAAGGAGCGCATGAATAAGCGAGCTGTTCCAGAATTTCAATCACAAATGAGAACTTAGCACGCGGCATCGCGCCTACCTTCGCCATACACATTCATATTGTATGGGACTACTAGCCTCCGCTTGTGTTCTACGTTACGTTCTACCCTCATGGTTCCGATACAAAAAAACCAAAGCATTTTCATTTGCTTCCTTAACGAGGTAGTGAGCGGTAACCCCTGGCCAGCTTGCTAGGTACAAAGATTAAAAGGAGTCAGGTCACGGATAATACATAAATAATACTTATCGAAATCGTTCAGCCGTCACGATAAGCGAAATTAAGACAAAAAGCGTAAATAAGTGTAGTCATACTCTGTATTCATTGAAATTACAAGGACAATTTTACTCCGTTGAATTTAGGCGACCAAGCGTGGAAATATCTACGGTGTGATAGTTATCTTTAGATATCTTACTAATTACACAAGAGCCAGAAAAACCCATTAATGTTCTTTGAAATAGTTATAAGTATCTTTATGTAGGTACGGCTTCCATTTGTAAAATACTGCCCACACAATGCTTATAAGATCGTTGCAAAGCCATAATATTAATATAAGTTTACACGACAGGCAATAGCAAGTCTGAGGTGAAGATGTATTTGTAGGCCTATTGCTAGAACTGTGGATAATTGATGTGATTGTAGAGTGATCAATCAGCGGCTCAGCCCTTACTGAATCACGAATCTGCAGTTTACGTTTACGATAATGCTTTATAAGCTTTTGTATCCAACGAGTTAAGTAGGTATTCGGAAGTGTCGTTGATCAAGCAATCATGTCAAACATATTGTATATGGCTCTATGTTGGTAACAAAATAAATATTTTTCTATTTTATTCTATCATGTTGGATGCAATGCTAATAAAAAACAAGGAATGATTTGAACGCTATCACCATTTTGTAGAAAATCACATCGAAGAGATCCGCAATGCAAGTTGTGAAGTTCACCCAACAGCAGTCAAAAAGCGAAATATCGATACTCTCAGTAATGAGGCCGGTTCCTTTGGAAGATACCAACTCCCCCAGCGCGTGTTGAGTTGCTCATTACCACAAGTGGCGTCGCATCGTAAAAACGATATCCGAGCACCACGACCGGTCCTGGCGTACCTTGTACCGATACTCTGAAAACTATCATATCATCTGTACAACAATCTGTGAAAAACCCGTGTCATATAGCGAAACATAAAAAGAATGATACTTATAGAGGTACGTGTGGAGAAATGTTGACGGAAACGGCAAATTATCGACGCTGTAGAGCAACACAAGCACAATTCATTGGGAATATCTGTAAAATGGCCGCCGATAAAAAGCGTACTGTTAACCGGATAATTGCGTTCTAAGAACCAGGCTGCGACTTGCGACAGCCGGCGGAAAATCGAACATGATATGAACTAGATAAATATGCACGCTGTTTATAAAAAAAATTAGAAATTACTTTAGCAGGTTCTCGAATTCAAAAATGTAAATATTAGCGATAAATAGTAGTAGGTAAGTAACTAACGCAAAAGTTGTATAAAGTATGAACACAAAACCAAAATGTTTGACAAATAATAAAAAACATGGCACATGTGCCATCATATAATAACTAAATATGGTTTATATTCTCATAACTAGGCCATAATCTTCTCACATGTGGCGTAACTGTAAATAAATAAGTAAATACAAAATAAATATTGGTGGACAAATCATCCAGCGTCATTTAGGCCAAAACTAAGCAAAGCTTGTACTATGGCAACCAGATGGCTGTACATACTCACTTCTTTTAATGTACATTAAAATCCAGACACAAAACAAACATCTGTGTATCACAATGTGCTATGTTTGAGGATCGAGTCCACAACATTACAAATGGCAGAGCTCCTACCGACTGAGCTACGAGTATGAGGCCAGTCAAAACAATGTCTACAGGAAACAATTATGTATTTTATCGCTGCTTATTATGATTGCACTAACAAATATTTTAACGACGTGGCAAAGGCAATAGAGAGTCTATAATTGCAAAAACAAATAAAAAAATATTTTACAACAATACCTCCTAGACAAAATGCCTTTCCATGATACAAAAACAGTGCGGTGAAATGAAAGCGAATGAAGTGGAGATTTGAGATTGTGTACAAGTAGGTGGCAGTCAATCGATAGCTGGTATGATACCGATGAGGTAAACGAGCCAATATCAGACTCTATCAATCTTGATTTCCTGCGACTGTGAAATATCTTCCGAGACGTCAATCAACGGCCGCGAAATATATCGATGATACAGAAAGGTTCGGCACGAGACACCCGGTGGAAATATTTTTATTAATGTTATACGAATCTTTGAATTTCTATTAATGAAATCAATAAAACTAAAGTGAAAACCACTAGGTAATCTGACATTCGATATGTTTTGATAGAGCTCTGTTAACTACTAAATGAGAAAAAAATATATGATACGAGAAAAAATATATCTTTCCATGGTCATGGTAAAAGTGATAAGTAATTGCCTATTGTAGGTACTAATAAAGTAAGTGTAAGCATAATTTTATAGGTTTCGTCACAAAAATAATCTTATCTTGTGCACTAAAATAATAGAGACACGACATGTTGTAGATCACAATAATAACACAACACGCGACTGACGTAAAGACTTATAACGTTGTCAATTTTTCCAGGAAAACTTCCATTAATTTTCTATCATTCAGCCACAATCTCAGAGCATAAAACTAAGCTAAATTATATTAGTAAAAAGGAATATTGTGCAAATAAATTCTCACCGAGCAAACGTCCACAACGTGGTTATCAGTCGTGTAGGTTGTGTTGTGATTACGCGTCGATTACAGCTGATTCCGGGGGGGGGGGGGGTGTTTACTGCGAGGGAGGAGGGGTATGGCATACTGAGTAGCTATTGGCCAGAAAAGGAATAATCGCGAGAATGGGCCGAGCGATGCGCACGCGGCTTGCCATTTGAAAGCAGATTTTTTTATTGTATTCATTGGGATAATGTCTTTCCGCGTGTCAATCGCTGCATGATAAGGGGTTAGGACATTGCTTTCGGCATTACTAATCCTGTTTTCATCAATATTAAATAGAGAATAGTAAAGTTCTTACCGAGCCACTTTGCAGGGGTGAAATCGTCTGCATGGTACCTTAGACATGTTCCTTGTGCAAATTACGCTTGTATAGTTGGTGCCAGCAACGCGTTATGTAATATTCCTACCAGTAAAAAGCTAGTAAAGTAAGTTGTGCTTGTTCGTACACGCCTAACAGTCAAAAGCTCTTACGTAAGTGACAGACTAACATTGGAAATTGTCACTCGAAGGTGGCTGAGAGTCCTTTAGGTGAGTGGACGAACGGGTATGCGAGACTTTCAAGTTACTGAGAAAGATAGTATAAATTGTAAGAGTTAAATCGATAGTGACAAAGCCAAGATAGACGAAATCAAAACAATGTAACACAGGAGCGTATAGGTACCTACTATAATAGGCGTTGTAGAGAACCTCACGAATCTCACGATTGCTACGGTTAAATACAGATTTAAAAAAGAACAATATCATATTTCCACAGCTCCCTGGAGGGAAGTAGTGGAAAGAAGTCTTGGAAAGCTCTCAAATAGCAGTAGCGTGACTATTTGAACGCCAGTAAATCCTCTCAATGCACAATGATAATCGTATGTGAGTATTTCTCAAAATAAATGTACGTAACGAAAAAGTCGTTACGAAATCCTGTTACGAAATAGTTTCAAGATGTAACTAAATAGTAACTAGATATAGAGTATATTTGCTAGATAGCTCATGAATCGTAGTTATTGGTCTTGTTTCCTAAAGTACGTACCTATATCAAGATGGTCGGTACAACATTAGCGTGACAAGACAGATACTTCGTGACTGTATACACTCAGCTTTACACCATACTTTTTCGTAACGTAACGAAATTCTTAAATAATGTTACGAAAAAGTAACAGAAATTAGACAAAACCAGGTTCCCAAAATTCAATGATTTGTCGTATCTTAAAACAGCAACTACAAAAACCTATCTAATGTTTATTTAATACGTGTCACGACAATTAAAATCAATTAAGACTTACCGTTTTGTAAAAAAATAGGCCTTTTAACTCCTGTCTCGAAAAAGTAGTTCCACTTTCACAACACGTCTTACTGATTTTCACACGAAAATAAATGGCGGAGACGCCACACTAACAACCAATCAGAATGAAACTAGTGTTTGCCTATATTAAAATTTAACGGATGCTTTCAGAAATAACGTGGAAGTAGAAATAAATCGTAACTAAAGAGTAGTAACTAAAAAGTAAATAGATACGACTCATTTTGTTTTTCGCAGTTAAATTATTTTTTTGTTATGAAACCACACAGAAAATCACTTTAATACAGAAACTACATATAATCAAGATCTGTATTATACAAAAATGTACAATACTAATGTTACCTAACATATTTTATGTAGCAAAAACGGATGTGGTAGGTAGGGTGGCAATTTAATTTTTGTATGAAAGTAAAAAAACATTGTTTTAAAAAAGTCTCTTAATATATGAAAATACTAGGATTTTAATATTTATTTCTTCATAAATTTAAAGATTAATATAATTGTGACTGACAATTATGTTATTTCTATTTGAATGATTAAATAATAACATTAAACTTTTTCAATGTTTCAAAGCTCACTTTTTTTTTGACAGAAGTACATTTATTTTGAGAAATACTCATGTACAGGACAGGCCAGCACCACAGTACACAGTACTAGTTTATCTATATTTAGCCGTTTAATCTCTAGTGGTGCTTGTAATTGTAAAGCCAATATTGGCGAATCTTATAATGTCCTAATAACCAAAGTGCTCGAGCAAATATTTTCCTCGATGTATTTCTGGATAAGATGATTTCCGTGACAAGTGGACATTATATAATTTAAATTTACTAGAAACTACCGCGATAAAAAATATCTGTAAAAGTTAAGTGTGTATTTATAGTACTTTTTCCAGTAAG
Source organism: Scotopteryx bipunctaria (assembly GCA_949320045.1). Taxonomy (NCBI): domain Eukaryota; kingdom Metazoa; phylum Arthropoda; class Insecta; order Lepidoptera; family Geometridae; genus Scotopteryx; species Scotopteryx bipunctaria. Next base: position 210,745 of record OX439450.1, on the reverse strand, counting down.
AAACATGACTGCTCCGAATTGATTCCATATTGTTATTTTAAGGAGGTTTAGGCAAGAATACTTTTTATCGCTTTATCTAAATAGAGCACTTGATATGGGGATTTAAATAGATCTATTGAGCTGTTATTATTTCATTCTTTGTAAATAAAGCCCTGACCCGATAACTAAAAATGATAAACGTGAGCATCTGTTTCCTTTGTATACACAGTTTGTACCTATACCTACTTGTACATGTCTCGAAGATCTCTGTTAAGTAATAATTGGAAGTATCTACCTACATTACATATCTGTGTGGTGACAAGTTTCGCAAACAAATACAAAGTTTCCAACTTGTATTAGTGTAGGAAGGTACAGGTGTAGTGTAGGTACATACATATAGTGTGTATATTCACCCAAGTACATTATAACTCAGACTGTTACAACAATAACGTATGGGGCGCAGATGTTCCTACTGTCGCACTAAATAATTATAGGTACCTACTATAACAAATTGTTTATAGTCTGAAATAGGAAACAAAATATATAAGAGTATGTAGAGTCTAAAGTATGATTGTTGGAAGAACGCTGTTGATCTTATAAATTAAGTAGGTATGTTATTCTTGATGCAATTGGACTGGGAAATCAAATTAGAATATCTAAACACAAGCTTAATCAGCTAGATCTGAAGAAATTTTCGGAGAAATAACAACCCGCTAAAGATAAATGAAGCTCACACTAGGAGTAGCCTATGATTAAACTGAGGATGCTTTAGAACCAGGGAGAGCAATATTGGTATAGTGGTAGTGCCTTCCGATCTAAGAACCTAAGGTTAGATTCGGATTCTGTCATGCACCATTGCATTTTTGTGATTGGGAAATAGATGTGCGCTACATTACGTTGAAAGAAAACATCGTGAGGAAATTGGTAAGTCGTACGACCAAATCGCATGTACGGAGGAGGGATTAGAAGCAGGAACTAGCAAAGACAAGGTTTGTAAACATTCCGCGTGGTGTTTTTGTAGCATAGGTGTTGTTGTAACTGTTTACGTGGGACAATGAGCCCCGTCAGCCGCCGCCGGCCGCATTGTGTTGTAACCTCGGCCCCGAACCCTGCACTGCACACCAACCGAAACACACTCAAAGGCCAACTAAACTATACATTACGAAGTTATATTTAATCACTATTGTAAACTTTGCATTGCGCTGGCAAATAGGTATTAAACGAGCCGATAGGGAAGTGAAATAAAATCTTTGAATTTGAGTCCCACGATCTTCGTAGCTAAGCGTATTACATTTCTCCCTTCAACGAATATTTAGGACAAATGGGAACGGTTAACACGCACCATTGATTAAATCGCTTAGGATATTCAAGAACTTCAAATATAGAGTGCATAATAACAATCATTCCATTGCGTAAGGGGTACCGCGAAATTATTAAGCGAAGTTTCAATGTCAAGGGCATAAGCGCAGCTGGGGCGCACTACCCCGCTACTAGCTCTTGTGTATTCTGTGGCCGGGGCTCCGAACCAGCCAGAAAGGGTTTTGCGAACTTCAATTCAAAATGAATAAGTTATGTTCCATTGACTAAACTCAAGTGATTTGGGAAATCAAGATTACTCAGTTGAGTGGTCGATTTCGCATCGGGATGCCATAAATGTTTAATGAGTTGATCAAACTATTCAGTGAAATCTTGAGCCCTTTCTAAGGCGAAGATTACAAAGTTAGGAAGTAGAAGCGAGTTTGATAGACCTGAATTGAGTAAACAACAATATTATCTCTATAATCCATTTAGTTATCCAATTGTATTAGTGAAAATAATATTTGGTAAGCCTCTGGGCACTTTCAACATGTAGGTATGAGTACTATATTGTAGCCTGTAGCAAATTAACATTAGTAGTCAATTAATTGCGAAATGGGCCTAGGCTAGACGGGCTAACGCAAACCAACGGCCTAATGGAATGTCTGTCCCATTACCCACGACACGACTGTAGAGATGTGCCAAATAGGGCTCTGTCTAAGCCCGGGGAGTCGCTCCGACTGACCCGTCGTCGCTCATCAGTCGCGGGTCATCTTAAAATTCTAGATTGCTTGCCGCTTCCTTGTCTCGATCAATTCGTTTTTGACATATTTTTTGTAAACAATATTTTGATGCTGGAAAGGAGCCTTTGAGGCCCACTTTAAAACCTTTCATCACACTGGTTTGAAAGAACTAGTGACATGACTAGTATTAGTATCTATTTTGAAGAATTTAAAAAGAACATTTGAGTCATCACGAATTTGGGAAGTGGTAAATAAAGAAAATCATTAAGCTATGGGGATTTTTGAATGTAATAATAGTTAGTTATGGTAATGTGACCGGGCCTGTTCATCTCCGGCGCATCTCTAGACCGTGAGCTAATCACGCCGGCTTACGAGATAATGCAATACCTGATTGATATCCTGTTTTTTCCATCATCTCGCTAATATCCCACGAACATGCCTACATCACATTCTGCAAATTCGTTTTTGATTGCGAATCATGTGGAGATGAAACGACTTGCGCCCTGAACCACCAGCTATCATTTCACAGATTACATTTTCTCGGAAACTCAAAATACTAATCGCATCTGAATCTGAATAACTTTGTTAGAGGCTTGTATTTGCAGAGGGATGAAAAGCCTCACATTTCGAGGCTTGTAGCAATTCTATCGCAACGCATTTTGTTTGCGTAGCCTTGCGTGGCTTTCGTTTAGCGACTGCACCTTATTTATATACTAATAAATTGATATTCCTGTGATACCTGTCCTCATCGATAGAAACTATTCCAAAATAGAATTCACAACCGCGACGTTATTTGGCGTGGGTCTGTGTACTGCAGCGTTTGTCGCCGTGGTTAATGAATTTGATTCAATGGAAATGCGGTGACAAAAACTGTTACAGGAACTATCCATCTTGCTGACTTATGGCGACTATAATCTCAGCCGGGAAGATACTGTTACTCCTTAGAGCATACGTCGATTGAGGCGAGCGTGGAGAGCAAAAACTTCACGACTGCACCACCTCGACCCAATATAAGGCTTGCAACTTCGGTGTTATGGTTTAAAATTGTGTGTACGGTGGTCTGTTAATGGTGGACGGTGCAGTTTTTGTGGAGTGAGTCGCGACATGATGGGATGCGCGGGCGCAGGCAGGGGGCCCATTCACATAGTGATTGTCAATTGATTGTAAAATGCGATTCAGGGACGATAGGGTTGCTGTTCTTTTCAGAGTCGTAAACTCGTTATTTGGGATGCCCAACCATTTTGGCCCAAGAGTTTATTGCATACGGCTTGGACAAGCTTACAAATGGCTTTAACCTAAAGTGCGGTTAGTAGAACAGCCCACACCGTAAGTCCTAGAAATGCGTGTATCAATCAGGGTAATCATTATTATCACTGGTGGTCTAGTGGTAGTGACCCCGCCTTCCGAACCTAAGATCGTGGGTTCAAATCCGGTCGTGCACCAATGGAATATTTTGTTCGAAAAATTATTATCACAAAACTTTTTGGATATCATATTATATTTAGTTATTTAACTTGTAACAACCTGTATTTTATTTATGAAGATATGAGTGTCACCCCTGATCAGAGCCCACTCATCAAGTTGGCAAGGGGAAGCGTGGAGCCAATTATAGCCGAGTTCGGAGATATGTTTTATTCAACGGAAAATCAGTTTAAGAGGAAAATAGAGGCGATACACTATATTTCAGACGATACCAGTTTGAATTGGAAATTGATGGGATAAGGTACGTATTCGAAAAAACTAAAATAGGCTTGCGGCTTGTCACATACCTGTCTGTGTTTTTATTATGACATCGTTTATTTAACCCATACATGCATACACACATAAAATCACGCCTATCTCCCATATGGGGTTAGGCAGGGACCACAGTTCTCTTTTTGTTACGACCCTGACATACTTCTTTGTTTTTTTTTCTTTGCATGTTTGAGTTATCAACTATTTTGTGCTTGAGCAGCATTTAGGACCAGTGTGGTAAAAAAAATGGCAGTTTACATTGGAAACTTCCACAAGAATTGCCGGAGAAAGGTAGTTTTTATGTGCACATTCACTGCCTAGCTTGAATGCTACGTTAAAGGGGATTCAGAGATTAGCTAATCCAAAACAGCTAAAAGTTTAGTGTGACTATAACCCCCTTCTATGGAGTGGTAAGGTAAGTGGGTAGGCACTTATTTTCCTTCCTTGTTTTAAGATTGTGGGTTCGAATCCGCCAATAGTTTCTACTCAAACAATCGCAAAACTATAAGCACCTACTCGTACAAGTCATTGGGAGTGCATACATACACATACACACACACACACACACATACACACACACACACACACACACACACACACACACAGTGCTCATAGGTAAACTAACGGCGTCTACTTAAAATAACATCACAACTGATCCGATTTCGCTATTAACAATGATGCTCAAATCATTCACCTCTATATTTACAATACTTATGACAGGAACACCATCCCTAACAGTAACTTAGTTCCTAGTAGTAATAGTTCTAGATGACTATAAACAAATCATAACGAATGAACTATCTCAATCATATAAGTCAACGTAGAGATTATATCTCTCAGTCAGTTTTAAAATATTATAAAGCTTAGATTAGGTACCTTCTAATAACAAAAACATGGAGCCGTTGACCCGATGTAAATTAGATAAGCGTTCAAATTAGCGGTTGTAGATGACCTCGTTGAATGTCAATGTCAAAAGTTCAAACGTCGATTAAAAACCGACCATGGATCAGGAACTTCCGTAAACACTTGTACAGAGAGTTTTACCTGAATATTATCACAACACTTATTTATTATTTTATCATTTATATCATAAACACCAAAAGCACGTAGTACATCAATTTTGTTAGCTGGTGCTAAGTAGACTTTTTTTCAACATCGAACTCAAGGCTGTGATCCAAACACAGCGGTCAAACAAACGCTACAATTCAATGCACAAAAAATCCGGTTCCGTGTAACCCTTCCAGTGTAAATCTTTACCGATTCTTTTTTCTTTTTGTCTGAAGGTATTTTGGGCAACAATAGTCGGCGAGGGGGGCCTATATCAAAGTTCCAAGGTCGCGAGTCACAACAAACAGCGATTGAATGGACAGTTAATAATAACGCATTTGAATGGAGATACATAAAGGGCAGCCTCAACCCCTTGGCGACTAAAGTAGGGGAGATCGTCAGGCATGGATCGAAGACTTTGCTTTGGGGTCCAACTCTATAGTTATTATGGGAAAGAACTAATGCTTATGGTAGGATTTGTCATGGTGTACTGGCGACATGGTCACGATTTACATAATGGTGACCAAGACAAACAAGTTACTATGTAACAACTACTATTGGAAGCTAGTTTGGCTTAAAAGTTCAGAACTTTACTTTGGATGATTCTGCCAAATCGAGATCAAGTAGATAAAAAACTACCCCCCCTGAATACTTCCCGGGTAGCGCGGAAGCTCGTGAATTGAGACGCGGTATCAGCCGGCCAGTAATTTGTGTAACTAATCTCCATTCAACGAGGCACGCTTATCGCGAGCGCGAGGCTTCCTTCGCGGGGATCCTGGCCGAGTAATTGCACGAATTAATTATGTACTCGCCGGGGTCAGTGGACGCGCGCTCGAATTTCACCTGATAACGTGTTATGTGATCCTGCGGGCTGGCGTCAGGGGCTATGATTACAGCTCGCCCGAGAATTATGATTCTAGTGATTTGAAACTCGTTAGGTTATAGAAAGTACTGCTTGTAGTGGTTTATCTAACGTTACTGCTCTAGGAACTTATAAGGAAAATGTTTTTTTCCAATAATACAGAAAACTAGAAGAACTCGGCGACGGCACCTGTCTGCTTCAATTTGAAGTGTTTTAGGGCTAATCCAGGTCAAAACGCGATCAGAATTGCGAAATGCCAGGATCCTATCACAGGCACCAAAAAACAAAGCACGTGGACAAAAGTCAAAAGTCATAAATCCGTCAAAGAACAGGACCTATGTACGCGAAGTCGGTGGTCCGGTATGGAGGAGTAGGCGGAGGCCCTCAGCAGGCAAGTTTATGTCATTATGAGGATGTATGTACCTACTAACACCAGGTAGCACAAAGAGAAGTGCACAGCCCGACAAGCCTGTAAAGGTAAGTACACACGGCGCGGGCGGAGGTGTACAATATGACTAGTGATATCACCGGGAGCCACCTGAGCAAACAGATTGCTTACAGAACTTGCGTAAGCACAGGCCGAGGCCAAATTACACTACAGTTTGGAAAAATACAATAAATAGGCACTTATGAGGATAAGATATGAATAGACATCGTTAAGGACATATTGATGCGAAAGATATGGAAGTTATCTGTCCATCAATACATTTTCTCAAAGATATGCCCCAAGCTGCCGACTGTGTACTCTTGTTCAAAGTTTAATTCATATTCGTTCAGCCGTTACCTACGTCACGATTGAGTTACAATCACACAAACATCCTTACGAACTTTCAGATTATTAATATCAAGTAGGATTCCAGGACACGAACTATCTATGTATCATTCAAATCCGTTAAGCAGTTAAGGAGTTATTTAGGCATAAAAATCGTCACATCCGTCATCGTCACAAGCTTTCGGATAAACGAAAAGTAACTGTCTGTCTGTCTAAACTGCTGAAGAAATTTTGTATGTTGGATAACTTACAAATTTTGTAGGTGCTCGGCTGAGAAGCAAGAGGCGCGAGTTCGATTCCTGCTACGGGAGAAATGTTTGTTGTTCTGCAAATATTTTTTCCGGATGTGAGTGCTGTGGTTCCATGGTACTGGTAGTTTCTGATACCCACGACACAAAGGCACATGCACCTCACAAACACCAAATCAAACCCGCACCTCTCACCAGTCGGCCGCTGCACTCAGCTCTGTCCGACTCGTTTCGAAGGAGTCAATAAAGGTTATCTGTCAGTTTACGGTTTGTTAGATAGCGAATTATATCAAAGTCAAAACACAAGTATAACGACTGTTTACACAACAGTTTTATTGTTTTTGATACATCGACTAAATAACTCCTACTGTGTAAGATAATGGACTGCTATAAGCTGACGATGATGGTGATAATGACGTAAGAGTGGTTAAAGATCTAATGCCACTGGAAAACCAAGTGACAGCCCCCCACCCGATGGATCGATGGCGATCAAATTGTTCGTCCTATAAGTAGAGGTATATTAAGGAGGCGTATGTCCAGCAGTGGACTTCTAGTAGTGCCGGACTGCCGCGGCCGGCTCGTTGACGGCATGGAACGCGGTAGTGGGCAGAGGCCTTTAACCAACCGTTATTAAGTTATCACTTAGGTTTGATATAAGCTATTTACATTATTGCAATTCCATAATCAGAAACAATTTAATTATTACCTAGCTGCCCTGTTTACATCTCTAAACTGCACTGATTGTCTGCACTGACTGACGTCTATTTCCTCGCACAAAACAAATCATATTGTATAACACACATGTACTTAGTTATTATGCAATAAACTTCATTTATTGTTACAAAATTCACTATGACCGAACAAAACGTAGGTAACGCGGACAAACGCCGGCACGTTTGTGTATTCTATATGACAATTTTGTATTGCAAAATAGCGATGAGGTGCGTTACAAACGAGCTGCCAAGTTTCGTTTAGTCATAGAGAATAAAAGGGGCCAAGTTATGAACTATGTATTTCAAGTTTAATAAAACTATTCAGTGAGATAAGTAGTAAGAAACATACTCATATACAAACTTTCGGATTTATAATATTTTGTTATTGAAAACCACTAGAATAATGGACAAGATAACTATAGTTAGGTACATGTATTCCACTCTTAGTCGCGGTACGAAAATTAGTGATATTTAAAACTAGACTCTAGTGATTTCAATTAATAAAGCATTTTTAGTATCAGTATGGGATTTTGAGAATTAAAGAAATTTGCATTGTCCTCTCAAGAGTACGCTGAAGTCGTGACAAAAAATAGTAAGTACTTTAGTTTATCTGTAGAATTACTCAATCCAAAACATAAAACAAAGGCATCTTATCTGTGGAAAAATTCAATAAGCAATTGCATAGATAATGCCTTACTTACAAATACAATGTGTGTATGTGTGTTCTTAGCAATATCTAATTATGTTATTATTCAGTCCAGTGCAGTGCGGGATTCCTTTACAAAATAATCGTCTGTCCAGTTTGGTGATACACAACAAACTTGAGAGGTTTATGCATTTTCATCCTTCGACCCACAGACAGATATTATACCTACTAAACATATAAGACACCATAAAAGAATCATCGTAATCCACCGCATGTATTTTCCCACTGCTGGGCATAGGCCTTTCTTTGCTTGTGCCATCCAACACGGTCAAGTGCTAGCCTAAACTATACTGTAATACATGTATAAATTAATTATTTCCAGTCATAAGAACTTAGCTCATACATACAAGTCCAAAGAAATATGAAGAATGTAAGAAAAGTTTTTTTGTACAGAAAATCTTTATTTACTACAACATGATGCTTGAATTGAATGGTTTAACAGATTTATATAAAACTTGAATATACCTACAATTTTTTTTCTTAATTTCATTACATTTAAAAAGTTAAATATAGTTTATTCTGTAGAATCTGTTAAGTTAAGGATCACTTTGCTCATCATGTTGATGAACACCTTCATTTGCTAAGTACCTAACCGTAGGCGATTATGCTGATTCAGTAAACAATAAAGATAGCAAACGGCAGACCGAGTGCCGACCGCGCGCTGATAATTCATTACAAATTATTTGTACAATTACTCCGCTCCACAATTAGAGGACAGTCCTTAAACAAGCAACTATTTAAGATTTAACGCTATAAGAAAGTCTAGACAAGAATCCGTCCAAGCATTAGCATTTGCAAAAGTGACCAGGTTTGTCAAAGAAGCTAGAATTATAGAAAAACGTCCATCAAAGCATACTGAAACGCTAAGTCAGTAAGTCAATTTCTCTGATAGTAGATTTTATAAAATGCCACCGAAGGAGTTCATGGCTTACGATTACGACTGCAAGGATGTACTGCTGGGGTATTATAGTGTTGATATTGACAGCTCATTATTGGAAATTATATCAACTTAATTGATTTTGAAGCATGAGTTGTGTATTTTTTCGCTGCGGAGCCAATAACATGTAAGCAGGTTATAATTCCGGTAGTAAGTGCACGTTTACACCGCGCTAGGCACAGTGCAATGGCTAATTGCATTAGTAGGGTATTAGATTAGCACCCCTCGGCGCCGCCGCGCGGTCTGCGACGCCGTTTCCACTGTTACGTGCTCATGCAGATTGCGAGTGTCATCTAATTATGTTTATATCACCTCAGCATAAAACTTGCATGCCTGGATATCAGTTGGGTTGTTAAGCTTGCAATTTGATTAGGATTTCTTTCAATACATAATGATAAAGAATTTGGAAAGAAGTTCAACGGGCTGTCAAGGCTGTTCAAATACGAGATTCTCCCAAAAAATGTACTTTACGCGAGTGAAACCGCGGACGTTCCACTAGTTAAATATAAAAACGCTTGAAAACATACGAGTAGGTACCTAGTCAAAACGCAATTTACGTAAGCGCCAAACGCTTAGACGAATGTCTACAGAAGTTCATCAACGATACACATTTTATGTGGGTTGTACTACTACTACTAATGTATTATTGAACAATTCTTTTGGTATAAGTAATACGTTTTCAAATAAGTTAAAACTCCTTCATCCTATAGAAACTAACAGGTATTATGTAGTTGGCTTTTCTACGCATGCCAAGGTCACGTCAAATTGATATGTCAAGATGTCAGTGGCCATCGGCACTCTTTCAAATAAAAACAATGTAATCACATATTTCTAAATTGTCATTTCAAGATTTTTAAATATTAAGTACTTGAAAAGTATAAATCCCTGCTAGATACTAGTGAAAGAATCATCAAAATCGGTTAACTATCGGCGGAGATATCGCGTGACAAAAATCAAAAAAAGATAACATACAGTCAAATTGAAAACCTCATCCATTTTGAAGTCGGTTACAATTTTTATAAAGGAGGACTCAAAATACGGAAAATAACTTAGTACCAAGTTGAGTTAGTTCAACTAACTTATCTGCATAGTTCAATGTTCTACTCGACTACCCGTATTTATCCTCGGTGGAGTCTACAATATTGCAAAGGGGTCTTTTAAATGCCCTATTACCTATAAACGCCCGATTTTAAGTAGTATGTGTCTTGTTCTAGGCCTATTTCATGCGTTAACCATTAGGCCTATTTCATGTAGAAACCCACACTTTGGAAGGACTTTTTAGTGCACATTTTGCAAAGCTGTAGGTACTAAATGCAGGAAACTGGGTAACAGAAGACATAGCAAATTAATTAGCCGGAGTCATTGAGCATCATCGGAGCAAATGAATTCAAGATACGTAGCCAATTGGCAAGTACCTACATACATGCTACAGTTTTATTTTAGCCTTTTTGTAGTTAGTAGTAATTATTTGAATAGTTGGATAAATAATGATGTAACAAAGATGAAGCCTAGCGTAGCACATTTATCTTTCTGCTATATTTTGACGACTTCAAAGACAAACAGATACATACCTAAGGGATTAAGTTGCAAGTTAGCTATTGATATTGATCCTAAAATACCAGGAACAGCTAGATTTGGCTTCCTTTCAAAACGGCAATAAATTAATACATATATTTTCTTCGCCAAATGTACCTAAGTTACATTTAAAACGATTTTAGTTGCAGTTTGTGCAATAAACTCTAGGATTTCTTGTTTGGCAAACCATAGCTTGCCGGGAGAATACGTCTCTAGGCGGTGAATGACTCTACCAGGCTAAATCATTGTCCTTCGCGCAGAAGTCAAGCCAGTCTTGAACACTATCAGCACAAAGGCATGTGCACATGCACGTGAGATCGCGCGATAACAATCCATCGTCATCCCATGCTAAACACGTTCATTTTTTTCATCAACTTTCGTGTTTCATTTCATAAATTATAGCTATTGCTTAGAAAGCTTGATTTCACTTAATTATCAAATGTTTTATGGAGCCAATTAGGTCTAAATCAGTGGTGGTGTCGTGGAGCGCTGTGTACAGTAACGTCATAAAGCGCAGCAACGTGGCCGCGCTCGCGACGTGTCACGTTCGGAAATGGATTTCCAAACAGATCGGAGTTTCCATGTAAACCCGCACCTTTCCCCCGAACGCGGTGCACGCCCGCCACCCGCCGCCCGGCCAGCGGCTCCCAGCACAACCACACCTATAGAATCCCCACAGTGGACGAATGAACGACCATTCCGTACTTTAAATGAATAGGACACTGAATAATGATAGAACCCGCAGGTCTGAGGGTCGCCCGTCAAGGTCACGATGAAAATTAACAAAGAAATGAGGCACATCGGAAAACGGGCGAAGCCATTACTCAAACGCACCGTGAAAAGAGAAATTACAGCGGCCGGAAGGGAGCAACTCATTTTCTGGGCGTTTCTGCAATTCTGCCACAAAACAAACAATACACCAGCTCGGTCAGTATGCTAATTAGATTCTAATAATATACTATTAACATACAAATACACGGAGCGTGCAGTCATGTATTGTTTTCCATCAAATTGGCGTTAAATTATCCCGTTCGAGGCGTGCTATCGATGGCTGCACGGTTTCTCGTACAGCTGGATGTTATTATGGTGAAAATGTGAAACGCGAGACCGGCCGGCGAGGGAACTCGCGATAACTCATCCGGGCAAGGTCACAGCTGGAGCCGCGTGCGCGCGTGTGTGTGTGTGTGTTGCACTCACCGGAGTCGGTGCGGTCGGCTTCGTCGTCGGACTCGGTGCCGGAGTCGCGCTCCTCGACCTGCAACAAGCAAACACACAGCTTGAGATTGCCGGCCGCCATTCCGGTGGGCCGGAGGCATCCCGCAGCCAGCACACCGCCCGGGGTGCAGCCGGCTGGCCGGAGCCGAGCCGGGCCGCGGGCGGAGGCCGGGGGTCCGGTTCCGCTCCTTTGTTCTCCGGGCGGTGAGGCGGCCATTTTCTGGTGTCTGCGTGACCTTCGCGCCGGTTCGCGGCGACACCCACCTTCTCGGAAACGTTCTCCTCATTCAACGAATGCGTCCGCAGCTTATGCGTCAGGAATTTGAGCATTATTGAGCCTCAGCAGCTCGGGCGGTCCTGCGCGGCGCTCGCTGGCGCGGACTGTGCGTTGGTGGCCTGACTGTGCGACTCTACTGACACTCGACCGATACGCCGCCCTCTCGCCTATGGGAAACGTTCCAAGTACATTTTAAAATCTCAATAACATATCCGCATATCACTTCCGCGAGCCGCGCGCGTCCGTCTCCTTCGACCGCCGAACTACTACTAGTTGTGGAGTAGCCTTGCGTACGACGCAGTCAGCTGAAGTGGGTAGCGTTCATTAATACCGAAAGGGCCTAAGGTATATTGCGCTAAATACCACAGTTGAAGCACTGATTTTATGGGCGAATGGTGCCTTGGGGCATAGGTGAGAATTACGCACGGTCCACGGCCGACTGATAAGCTTAAATGTCCGGTAAATCGCTCTCAAAATACACACGAAATGGACTCGCCCGGCGACCCATTGATGACAAAGAACCGGAACACGCAGAGATCGGTCGCGATTGGACGAAACGTTACAGAATAGGATCGAAATTTAATGCAACGTCTTGCGTCCCGCTCGAAGGGGGCTCGTCTCAGCTATCGACGCGCGGCGGGCGCGCGTGCGAGCGGGACGGCACTAGCGGCACAGGTTCATGTTATATAATAGTGGGCTGATAATAATAAATCGCTGATAAAAAAGTTGCGTGTGTGAGAATAATATGGACAATCCGTATGCATTGCAGGTTTTGAAACCCTTCTTTACTGTCAAGTGTCACTTTACTTTACTACTCATTGCCCCTAGTTAAGCCAGAAATAACTATAAGGTTACTGTTGCTATTTAAGCTGAATTTCTACAAGAACGAAATTGTCTTAAAAAATATCAAAAGAACACAAAATCTTAGAGCTTCATCTATTGCATGAAGTCCCACTTCGCTATAAACAAAATTTCTGTAGAGTAAATCAAAGTACTGCTGTTTCTTTGTTCTAATACCAGATCTCATCCACACTATCCTTTCATGCATGTAATTTACATCGGTTGCCATAATGAATAGCGACGCCATGTCTGTTACCTGCGCTCGGCCGAGCTCGCCCGAGCCTCCCCGAAGCACGTCTTGCTCGCACATCACCCGTCTCGCTCACACACCCGCGCAAATTCAAACCGGGATAAGGAAGGGTTAAAGATAATAGATAGATGTAACAAATTTTAATGTATAACAAAGAACACTACATACTCTTTCTAAATTAAATTGACATTAATCTTAAAAGTAACGGTTAAACTGAACAGAATCATTTGCTATTTGCTAAATTATAATCCTAATTTTATATCAGTAAATTTAAATAAAAAAAAATGTATTGTTCGGAATACGGCGTGAATTACGTAGAGAGCCTTCTGTCCAGCAGAGGGCAATATTTGAGTGGATGATGATGTCTTTATACATCACTAGAACGAGGTGCCTACTAATGATATGAAATCCACAGAAGACTAGTGCCTGGACAAAACAGGACCCAATCATCAACAACATTACCTCAAATTCCCTTAGATCAGTTCCTTAATCGAATTTATTTATAGTTTATTTATTTATTTGGTGGAATCAATCTTAACTACTCGTATATGATCAATGACTTAATTCTTAAACACACACAGGTTTCGATTTTGACATAATTTCATGAATGGTTTAAATTGTGGTGGTTCTGGAACACGAATATAGAAAATGCTCTATACACTATTAGTTCTGTCAGCAAACCAGATCGTCAAAAACTATACCTACTAAGAAGCTCATATGTAGACATTTTGTATTTTTATATACAATTCTTATACCTATTTAAGATACCTACTGTACATCAAAAAGACTTAGAAGCACACAAATTTCACACTCTTCACAAACTAATTATTTTTATATTATTATTTCGATATTTTATCTTCTATAAATGAGCTTAGACAAAAATCAGCTTTGTCCAAGACTAAGATTCACATTGTCCAAACGTATTATATTACTATCAAACATACACAACATTCTATAATTATTATGATTTAAAAGCATCTTATCTGTGTTATAAAATAAGACAACATGACTTAGCTTAGAGTCTGTTTCCACCTCCCGAGTGAACTCTTGATTGATCTAATGGCCGGTTATGGATTTACACAGACTGGTCGACCTTATCGCAATACGTCACTATCATAGATTTTAAGACACATCAATAACTTAACATTTCCTCATTGTTAATGTATAAAAGTGATGTTTGGGTTAAAATCGGCTGCCCTCATATTACTGGTATAGATTTATTGGTATGCCATAAGGCAAGGTAATTCTAGTTTGGGTACAAATGCTTATCCAACCAGGTATCGTTTTATTTTCTGGTAAACATTAAGAAATGCATAGAACTGTAATGTTTATTTTGTTATTTTCAATAAATTTCATTCCAGACATAGTCTGCATACATTATAATCAAGCTCGTATGCCTAATAGGGTGGGTAGAGCCACAAGTAAACATAAGAAAACTTGCAGCCACTCCTGATTTAAAGTCTTGAGATGCATAAAGTGAACCATGGTGGCAGTTGCTCAGCCCATTGCCCATATAGATGGTCCAACATTTTGGAAAGGATACTTGGATCTCTTAATCGGCTTTTACGACATGCTCGGCCGGAGAGAGAAACAGCTGGACGCATTCTATGCTTTTTCTTTACTTTTAGTTCAGCAGAGAAGAATTTCATTTTATATTATAGACAGTGGACAGAAGAATTAATTCTCAAGTCAAAAGATTTATTTATTAGACTATATTTATTTTATTATTAATTTGCTATAGAATATAGTCAAAAGTGGTTATCCAATTCAAAATGTCCGCTAAACTTTTCCATAACCGGACCGTCACAAAAAACAAAGCCAAGTCATGTCAAAACTCCATCAAAGTAAGGCACGTGACTTTGCCGGCCCTAACAAGGTCCAGGTTATAGAACTGGGTTATGACTGGGAGAGGCCGGAGGCAGAAGACTTCACTGTACTTGTTACTTTAAACACAAGTGACAACGCGTCAGTGATGCCTCGACAGAGCTACTACAGCAATGTATGAATGGCATTCGACGTATCATTGGCATCGCCCTCGCATTACTTTGCCATAATCGGCATTCAGACATCTCGAAACAACAGGGAATCATGAAAAATGCATTAAAGTATCAAATTAAAGAAATTATGCTATTATAACATTAAAGGCTCATAAAATTCTTACTCTTTTGTAAGAATAGACACAAAATAACAGACAAGGCACAATGATAAAAACAACTCTGGATTTAATATGTTGGTACTTTTCATAGGTGATAGATAGGACTAGTGATTATTGTTGATTGTATTTTTTGTCTCAAAAATTTAATATTTTCGATAGATTTTTCTTCTAAGTCTGTTTTAGGTCAGTGACCTACCTGGTGCTTGATAAAAGAACTATTGTGGTGAAAGAATTCAATGCTTCTTTCAGAGCGCCTCCTTTTCATATAATCAGGTCTGAACTACTCTTATATGAGCTTCTCCCACATTACTTACATACCTACAACTACATATGCATACCTATTATTATAGATCTACTTATTTCTATTTTAGTAATACTTACCTACTTATATCTATCTATTTCATAAATCGTACCTATTGTTCCTGATCAGGAACCTACCTACTAGAGATATCTGCCACCAACATGTCCATACTTAAAATGGTTATGTACAAAGATAGTTTTAAAATTATTACCTACTTGAATCCATAAAATTTACAAACATAACGCTATTAAAATATTTCTAGGTGAGGTTTTTTAAGACTGCAATTAGCTTTTGATACCCTCGACAGAGAATTCGAGTCAAATCCAAATTTTGGTTTATCAAACTAACATAAATTTTTAAGTAGTCAAGTTACATTATTTATACACATAAAATGATATTACAAACTCTTAAACATTGTAATAAGTAAAGCACTTGGGATACAACACACTACATGTGAAGAGAAACATTGTAGTATACTTTCTACACGTCTAAATCCATCAACGCAACTAAAACTCTACTAAAGTTCGCTGGACTGGTCTAATGAGGTGATTTCATTTTGACATTCTGCTACTTCTACTAGTTACTAGCTCTTTAATAGTTTAATTTCAGCATTGAAAGTAGCTGTCAATGAACTTTGAACTAATGCTAGAAAATGCCACTTGTATTTGATGTCAAATTTAGTTCACGGTAAGTACACCCGATGAGGGTTTTAAATCTGCACAAGTAATTTGCTGTCATTTCTAACTTGTCCAGCGTACTAAGCATAATGGAGGTCAATAACTAATTTAACCATCATCGTTCAATTCATCGCACGAGATCAAATAACAAAATAAATCACTCACTAATTCCCTTATCACAATAATACTTCGTTACTACCAGTAACGCCATCTCTTAAGTTATAATGTTCAATATTGAGTTTTCATTTCATTTTATAATAATCCATTCATGACGACTATACAGACGACATTATCAGATGAGTTTCCTTCCTCTATGAGATTTAAATATTAAATTCTTGACGTATAATCTCGTGGAACTCCGAACCGAACCATTATAAAATAACTGGATAATCCTAGTCAACTTAGTTTAAGGGAAGAATCGGTAGATGTCGCTTAAACACACTATTCGATCGTACATACATACATATTATCACGCCGTATTCCTAATGGGGTGGGCAGAGCCACAAGTAAACATAATAAAACTTGCAACCACTTCTGATCCAAACTCCCAAGATGGATATGGACAACCATGGTGACAGGTGATCAGCCCATCGCCCATATAGGTGATCCATAATTTTGGAGAAAATCCCTTTGTCGCCTTTTACGACATGCTCGGGAAGAGAAGCAACTGGGCGCATTCTATGTTTTTTCTTTACTTCCAGTCCAGCAGAGAAGTAATATTCGATCGACGATACAATAATAATAGAACACCAATGTTATGATGTAGTTATCCTGTGGGTACAGGATGTACCCACAGGATAACTACATCAAAGCATCACATAAAAGACCAATCAAATATACAAAGTCACGTGTCTACATTACGACCATAAGTTTTTCCATCAGGTAATCTGAATTCTCCCTCGCGTAATGTACAAACGCCGCCAACAATAGCAAGCGGGGCGGGGACGCGGGGGGCGAGGTCGCGGCACTTACATCCACTAAGTGTCTATGAGCATGAGTTCGTTCGATAGCCCGGGTTATCTTGCATGCTCAACCATGTCCATAAGCAGTTGGCGGTGTCCAGAGCAGGAGACGAGGGGCGCAGGTTTATGTTGTACCGAGACGTCGCGGCGTCGCTCTAACTACATCAATGAACCGAAAGTCACTCACAGTCACATTCGCTTCACTACGTGTCTATGAGCATGAGTTCTTCCATCAAGTAATCCGGGTTCTCTCTCGCATAGTCCACAAACTCCGCCAATAGCCGAGTGAATGTTTCGAGGGCGGCGAGGGGCGCGGGGTCCGGGGTGTCCGCGGGGTGTGAGGCGTGCGGGGCGTGCGGGGCGCGGGGCGCGAGGTCGCGCAGCAGCAGCGGCGCGGCGGCGGGCAGTGCGTAGCGGCGGTAGGGCACCACGCAAGGAAGGACCTCGGTCGGAAGATCCGATATCCTGGAATTAACACGAATCTGTTAACGAATTCTTGATTCTTCACCACCATCATCCCGCGCCTTCATCAGCATTGAGTTTTTTTGAGAAAAAAGTAGCCTATAACTTTCTCTAGGACGCAATTGACATCCTTGCTAAATATTAAATGTCTTTGGCGGTTTAGCCATAAAATTATAAGAGAAAACAGAGTCACTTTTGCATTTTTAATTAACTAGTTTACCCGCGCGGCTTCGCTCAGTGTAAATTTAGACGCACCATTTCACCCCTTTTGAGGGTTATTTTGAAATCTTTGAAACACGCGTCCAATGATTTTGTATTTAAAATATCCATATTAAGTTTCGAGCCAATCGCACCACCCGTTAAAAAGTTCCCATACAAACTTTGAAACCCCATTATGTTCCTTTTAGAGGTATATTTTAAAAACCCCGAAACACATTTCCAATGATTTTTCCAGACGAATTTTCAAGTTACTCGCACAGCCCGTCAGATAGTTCCCATACAAACTTTAGAACTCTCCTACATTGCTCACCCCACTAGGGATACTAGTGTGATAATTATGTATGTATTTATGTAAAATAAAATATTGTACTGCGTTTTAAAATAAAATGCGTTTAACGCAGTTTTGAGTGAATTCAACCAAGAATTATTTTTTCCCTAAACTAAAAGCTTTACGTTTGCTTAAACACCTTAGGGGTTGATTTTTGAAAATTAAATTAGCTTATACATAATGTTATTTCAGAATCTAAATTTCATCAAAATTCAGCAGTTACGGAGATACGTGGTAACAAACATTCACACACAAACTTTCGCATTCACAACATTAGTTGAATTTACAATAACAGGACCGGCAAAAAGTAGCAGAAAAACAAGCAAATTTTTGACGGGACTCTGTTCGGGACGGGGTCGACGTCGGTCGGTCCGCTTACAAAAGAGATCAGCACGAGGCACTCACGTGGCGATGTAGTACTTGCGGTAGGTGTCGGGCCTGGCGGCGCTGTCGCCCGCCAGCCGCAGCGCGTACCGCAGCAGCGCGTCGCCGAACGCGGGCTCGCGCGCCGCCACCGCGCGCCCCAGCAGCGGCGACACCACTGCAACCAACCACAACCACACCTTGTACATCATCATCATCATGGCCTGCTACATCTACAAAAGATGATATAAACAGTGTCCGAGGTCATAATAAGCAATTTCGTTTGTGGCTTGTAAGGCCTATACGGGAGCGACAGCTACGACCGCATTTGGGACACAAAAATTGTGTCATCCCTGTTGATGGAATAGGGAGAGCAGCACGTTCATGTCTCAATGTGCGCTTTTGAGACAGCAAATCAAACCATACGCGGTCATGGGCAGCCACACCATTACACAGAGTTTTCCTCCAACTGTCCCGGTCCTCCGCCCTATCTTCCCATTTAGTGGGATCAATACCGAAAGAGATCATGTCGCGTTTTGCACTGTCCTTAAATCGCAGCATCGGCCTGCCAACAGGTCTCTTGGCGTCGGCTATTTCCCCTAGGAGACTTTTCCTAGGCAAACGAGAAGGGTCCATCCTGTGCACGTGTCCCAGCCAACGCAACCGCCGCTGCTTCAACAACGCGGTAATGCTAGACAGTCGTGCGATTTCGAGAACCTTCTCGTTTGTTACCTTGTCCCTCCACGAAAATTTTAAGATGCTCCTAAGGCAGCGCATGTGGAAGTTGTTCAGCTTGCGTTCCTGTTTGGCATACGACGTCCAGGTCTCAGCTCCGTACAAGAGAATGGTCAAGATGCAGGTTTGATAGACAGTCATCTTGGTCTTGATCGACAGGTGTTTATTGTCCCAAACTCTTGCACTAAGCTTCCCGAACATCGTGGATGCCTTACCGATGCGTATATTAATCTCTGTATCAAGAGAAAGATTACTTGACACAGTGGAACCAAGGTAGCAGAAACTGTCAACAACTTCCAATGGCGAGTCGTGTAGTGTGATCAACGGCTTATCATCGAATCCTTGAGCCATCACAACGGTTTTTTTCGGATTTATGGACATTGAAAAAAGTTCGCATGCTCTCGCGAACTTGTCCATCATAATCTGAAGTTCTTCCGAAGAGGTGGCGACAAACGCAGCGTCGTCAGCAAACATAAGGCTGTTGACAAAGAGGTCTTCGCGATGTCGACGTGATTTTAATAGGCTGATGTTAAATAGTTTTCCATCCGTCCTGGTATATAAGTGTATACCCTGGGGTGTGTCGCCAAAAGCAACCATAAATAGCATTGAGAAAAATATGCCAAACAGGGTAGGAGCCAGAACGCAGCCTTGCCTGACGCCTCTGCACATGTCGAAGGGTTCTGAAATATTTCCGTTGTAAACAACGGAGCCCTTCATGTTAAGATGGAAGGATTTGACTAGGGATAGAAGTTTTGGAGGACATCCAATTAAGTCCAGAACAGTATATAGGCCCTCCCTGCTCACTGTATCGAAAGCTTTGTTGAGGTCAACAAAAGCTACGACCATGGGAGTTTTTTGTTCGCGACACTTTTCCTGGAGTTGTCGGAAAGTGAAAATCATGTCCGTCGTGGAGCGATGCGCGCGGAATCCACATTGTGCCTCAGGATAAATACGTTCAGCAAGCTTCTGTATTTTGGCCAGGATGATTCGACCAAGCAGTTTGCCAGCTATGCTTAGTAAAGAAATACCGCGGTACGAGTTACAATTCCCGCGGTCACCTTTACCCTTATACAGAGTAACGATATTGGCGTCACGCATGTCCTGGGGAATGTATTCTTCAGTCCAGCACTTCACAAAGAAATTGTAAAGCACAGGCGCAACACATTGAATTTTCACTACCTCAGCTAGAATGTCATCACTGCCTGGACTTTTGCCACGCTTAAGTTGTTTGATGGCAATGTGAAATTCTTCAATCGTGGGGATCTCGTCAAGTTCATCCAACGTTGGCAATCTAGAGAAGGAATTGGTAGCCATTGGATGAATGTCTATCGGTTTAGAATAAAGCTCGGTGTAATGCTCTACCCAGCGATGAAGTTGTCGGTTAGCATCGTTAATTACGGTGCCATCTAGTTCCTTGAGAGCGGCTATCATGGATGGTTTGGGACCGAGAGCTTTTTTAATGCCTGAATAAACACCAGCAAAGTTCCCCGTAGTTGCGCAGGACTGTATGCTCTTACAAAGTTCGAGCCAGTAAACATTCGCAAAATAACGAGTATTGCGCTGAAGAGTGGCTTTCTTCTCAGCTAACTCTTCTTTTGTTCTGTTGCTGGGGTTCATACGATGGTGAATAGCAGCCTCGCGTTTGGCATCAAGAAGAGGTTGTAGATGCTTCAAATTGTCCTGGAACCAGTCAATTTTCGAGGATTTCCGGTATCCAAAAGCCTCTGCAGCAGTTACTGTTAGGAGTCTTGTACATACTCACTGCAATTGCAACCTACAACACTGATGCTCTGAGACCACTAGCGAACTCGTATAAAATATGTGCTCTATGCCAGTACTTTCAAACGGCGAAGGAAAATATCGTGAGGAAACCGGCATGTTGTAGCAATGTGGAAAAATGGTGAAAATCCTTTCACCATGCGTTCAAACAAACTACAAACTAGTATCGAACGTTCTGTCCCATCTAATACCTTTAAAGGTACATCATGTTAGTTTACTTATTTAGCAGCATGGCGCGCACCCACTCGGCCGGCGTCAACACACGCTATAACTCACGTTTGACGTCGCCGTCGTCGCTCATGTGCGGAGCGTGGAGCGCGTGCAGCGCGGGCGACTGCAGCAGCACGACTGCGACGTCGGGCCGCTGCAGCATGGCGCGCACCCACTCGGCCGGCGTCAACACACGCTATAACTCACGTTTGACGTCGCCGTCGTCGCTCATGTGCGGAGCGTGGAGCGCGTGCAGCGCGGGCGACTGCAGCAGCACGACTGCGACGTCGGGCCGCTGCAGCATGGCGCGCACCCACTCGGCCGGCGTCAACACACGCTATAACTCACGTTTGACGTCGCCGTCGTCGCTCATGTGCGGAGCGTGGAGCGCGTGCAGCGCGGGCGACTGCAGCAGCACGACTGCGACGTCGGGCCGCTGCAGCATGGCGCGCACCCACTCGGCCGGCGCGCCCGCGCACAGCGCCATCACCTCCACCGCGAATATGTCGTACACCTGGAAAATATAGCACAGCTGTAATACCTGGCTTACACTCTCGCCTCGCGACTCGTCTCGAATCTCGTCGGTTCGTCGCGCAAATCAAATTTATGTTCGCACCCTTGCGACGCGTACAGTTTGGTTATGCCAAAATTGTTTTCACATAAGAAGAACTAATGCTACTGAGTCGGTTAGCATATTTTTTTTGTCAACATCGTTAGTTTTTAGAGCCAACTCGCGCTTGGCCAAAAAATTTACAATGACAAAAAAGTTTTCACAAAAAAAGAGTAAATTGTTCCTAAGTCACTTTTTCTGGATCTGTTCCGGTTCGTAATTTCCCAATACTGTCCCAGTAAAAAAAAATATCGAGTGAATAGTGGTTACCTGGCCGTCTATAACTTGTTGTATGGCCGCTCTGAGCGCGGCCACGGCCCTCGCGGCGGCGGCGCCCTCGCGCGCGTACAGCAGCAGGACGTGCCGGCACGCTGGCTTGCTATCCGCAGGAGGAGGCGCAGTGCTGGAACATCCACAACTCTACATAACCTATCTTGTTTATACGAGTTTTAAATTCTCTGCTGGACTGGGAGTAAAGAGATAACATAGAATGCGTGCAGCTGCTTCTCTCCCCGAGCATGTCGTAAAAGTCGATTAAGGGATAGTATCCTCCAACATGATGACATACAATAAGCAAGTATTCCCAAGG
This sequence comes from Scotopteryx bipunctaria, assembly GCA_949320045.1. Taxonomy (NCBI): domain Eukaryota; kingdom Metazoa; phylum Arthropoda; class Insecta; order Lepidoptera; family Geometridae; genus Scotopteryx; species Scotopteryx bipunctaria. The sequence continues at coordinate 188,161 of OX439450.1, read as the reverse complement.
AGGGTTGACGTCAGGCAGGCGGCCGGTCATAAACACCTTAGCCAAAACTCTTACAGCATGGGATAAGGGCAGGAAGATGATGATGTTTATACGAGTAACATCAAAATTGCTGAATATTTTACATCACGTCATCATCATGTGTGACGGCCTCGATGGCGTGGCGGGCGAGTGCTCAGATGAGACTCAAGAAGGTTCGGTTCCCGCTGCGGAAAATTGTTAAATATTCCTTCCGAGTCTGGGTGTTGTGGTACTCTCAGTTTCTGATACCCACAACACAGGAAATCCTAGTGTGTGGTCAGAAACTATGTATGTGACTGTTGCAGTCAAAACTCTAAACCATTCAAAAGTACTATTGACTAACAAGTTCAGTCAAAATTAGTTTAGCCCAATAGAGCTGGTTAAAAGTAGTTTTGACTGGCTATAATCAGTCAAAACTCTTAATAAAATTGTTATTGTTTGTTCCCAGTAGACTAGAAAGTAACTGTAGGTCACAAAACCGAATAAGTCGACCACTATTCCACGTGGAACTACACTAGAGTGTACTTTATTCATTTTCCCTTTAAATTACTCTGATAGAATACTTATATCTTTTTTATACACCCAGACACAGAAGTGATCATTTAAGGAAAATAACAAATTTTTATCTTCCTTTTTAGTAATATACCTAACTTAGTACGAACCTCGTGATCCCCTGATAAGCATGGAAAATAATACAGAAATATTAATAACATATTTCACAGAATGTGAATAAATAGTAGATTTTAAGCAAATTGCTCTTTAGATTAATGTACTTAATATTTTAAAGAGAAACAGAAAAAGTAGGATAGAGAAAGGGATGGATAAGATTTGGCGTAATATACGGGATAACAGTTAAACAATAGGTTTTTAAAAACAATCTAAAAAAACAACAGATTTTCCCATAATTTGTAACTTACCTAAATACTAGTTACTAAAGCAAATATTGTAAAATACAATTATCTGATTTCTAACCAGCTTTTGGTCGACCGTTTAATGTGTCGATAACCCCATAGACTTAGTCTTAAGGAAAACTTAATATGCGTAGTCACGGACGCCACAAGGATTTCCTGATACGTATGAGCCCCATGTACAATGTACTACCCGCCTTGTAACTCTCGCCTTATCGAGAGGTGAGACAGACGAGGTGAGGCAATAGTAATTGCCCACAGCAAGGCAAGGCTTCTAGTAGGAACGTTGAGGTGTAGTGCTAAGGCCCCGGTGTCGAAAAATGTGATATGCTCTAAAGTTAGTAAAGTATTATATAGTTAGTACAACCTCAAGTGATCAAATTTAGATTTACATACAATACTACTAAGGCATTTTACCATCTTTATACAGCGTCAGGAGGCAACTTTTACCTTCACAAACGGAACGCTGTAATGCCCGGGACGAAATAAGATGGAGTAGGCTTGCCCAGCACCTATCCTATTCTCTCAGCTTAGTCAGCCTTGTCCACAGGAAAGACATGGTCAATACGTGCGGAGCTGACTAAGACGCGGCTTTCCTTACTATGTTTTCCTTCACCGTTTGAGAGTACTGGTATAATAGCGCACATTAATTTTTCGCTCAGAAAAATCTATTGGTACACGGCCGGGTTTGAACCCACGACCTTAGGATCGGAAGGCGGGATCACTACCAACTAGACCACCAGTGCTCTCATACAATAAATACAATAGGTACGTCTATAACTTTTACATGTTTGTGTTCTAAACAATGTGAACCTACTACAAGTAGCTAGACCAACTTCTAGAAAACATAATCATTTAAGATAAGAGGAAATGGCAAAGGATCACTGTTGTGAGTGCATCACTAATTAAATTAAGATAAGCAACTGAATAACTTTGGTAATAATCGCAAACATTTTAACTGCGAAAGTTTGTGAGTATATCTTTGTTCGTACGGCTTCGTAACGGCTGCACTTTGGATTAACACATAGGTAACTTTTTATCCGGATAAAACACAGGCGAAGCCGAAGGCGAATACTACTAAAACATAAGTAAATTATAAGAAAAGAGTATAATATTGTATCTTAATGGATTTAAATTTTGGAAACATCCAATATACCACATAGGATAGTATCAAAGCTTTTTTATGCTGCTTTGAACGTCATAACATCTTATAGGTAGCATAAGTAAGTACTAAAAATATTCTAGCATCATTAAACATCCGGTTGATATAACTACCCGAAATATATTTATGTCGTGCGGATATTGTATCGCGATCGTAAACCCCAGATTGTTTACAGTCCTAGCCTACAACTACGCATGTCGTACGTCAACATCAACACTATCACTCAATAATACTACTGGAATAAAATCTGGAAGATAGTCATCTACACGCAGAGTATGCTATAACATAAATATATTGAAACGTTTTTGTAGTATTATAGTTGTAGAAGTCAAAACTATCAAGTAGTCTGCGTCATATCTTGTGAGTGACAGCTGGGGTCAGATCTCGGTTCACGCAAATCAAATGCTATCGATAGCTCGCGCCTATTGTTATGATTATCGATTCGCAGCTACGAGGAAAATAAACAGATCAATTCCGCGGAGAATACGTCTTATGCGAAAATTTTGAGATAAAATTGTTACCAAAAAAACTAGGTCTTTCCTCACCTATGTGAGGAACCCAGAGCGTCAGGAGGCATCTTTTGACTCTTGAGACAACTTTATAACACCTGTAATGTAATCTGAACACCTGGCTGGTCTGGCTGGTACATAACAACTATAAGAGCTGTACCTGATGTCATCAGAGCACCTGGTTGATGTGGCTGGCACGGTACACCTGTAAGATGTGTGAGGCGTGTCTTACCGCGGGCCCAGCAGGTCCCTGAGCAGCTTCTGCCTCCTGCCAGCGGCGAGCGCGCGGCGCAGCGCGCAAGCGGCCAGCGCCGCCAGCGCCACGGCCGCCGCCGCCCACGCCCACGCCCACGCGCCGCCCGCGCTGCTCGACACCGCAGTCTCGGACGTCGAGTTGCGCCCTGGAACACAGTAGCAGTAGGCTTCTATTTAGCGACTGGCTTATTCCCGACACTCGTCGGTCCGTCCTAACTTTGCTATAACTGTTTAAATTATCATGGTTATAAATATTATTTTGAGGCAATTTTCAAGAGGTTTTTCATTATGATCGAGCAGCACTCGCTGGTACAATACAAGACTCTCTGGTGCGAGATCGAGAAAAGCAGTTAAAAGTGCGATTAATGGCATGTAGTCAAACATTTAAAATAAACCTTACTTAGCACTTAGTCTGACAATATCATGAGAGCTTCATAACTATACCTAATACATAAATAACTCGAAGTTTTATATCACATGTTTGTGGAATAACCAATTAGCACCTACCGCCCACATACTATTTATTCGTTAAGATTGCGAATCAGTTGCGTTCAATCGATTTCACTTACGCCAATAACTATGCCATAGGTACTGTCTGTAGTGTAGTTAAGTTACCTACTCAGTATTCTTCACGTGTTTGTTACATTACATTTGTTTTGGGGCAATTTTATTGTTATTTTATTTTGAGAACAACCCACTGAATATTCCAGTCTGTGCCCAGCGCTTACTTTACTTTTACGCTTTGTGTTTTACGATCGAGCGGGAGATGTATTTATAAGCCAGGGAGTAAGAATAAACAATTTGCCGTATTATTGGTCCGGTTTCGCTTGGCATAGGATATTTGCAAAAACAGCTTGCGTATATTCTAAAAAAAGATAAGTAATGTAGGGACAGTCAGGGATGTAAATCGATATATAAATTATTTTTTATAAAACAATAAAAATAAGTAGAGATTAGCCCAAGACAAAATTATACCTGCACCGTACCGGAGGTACAAAATAGCTAATCAAATGTGTGTCAAATCAACGAGGTACTGCCTCTTTCCATAGGGTGGAGACTACCTCACACTTTTATGAGTATGCCCCATAAAGTATGGTATGAAAATCTGAATGAGATTATCTGATTGCTTGGAAACTTATGACGCTGACGTTACTCCATCTGAGCGCGTTCACACAGCACGGGTCATTGCCGACCGCTCGCCGGCGCGGCGCCGGTTGCCACCGGTTAGACAACTATGTAATCTAATAAAGCAGCTAGCTAACCAGTATCGGCAGCGGGGCATATTCCTGCGATGCCAATTACATCGGCTCTGTGACCTGGAATAGTAGATTGTTACACAAGGATCGAGAAGAACCTATTTAGGCCTATTTAGGCACGGTTAGGTCCTTCACCCGAGCTAAACTAAACACTCTGCTTTTCATTTCGTAAATAAAAAACTGATTAGTATAACAAACTCGAGGGCAATGTGTTTGGGGTGAAGTATGTATGTATATGCATTGCTTTGACTGAATCTGTAGTCCAAACGGCTAAACGGATTTTGACAAATGAGGTGTCGTTGGATTCGCCTGGACGATGAGTGTCATAGGCTATACGAAGTGTCAAAAAATCCAACACGGCGGCTGTAAGAAGCCATTTTCAATTTTACTTTTTTGTTAGCAAGTTTCTGTTTCTGTGGCAGTTTGCCAGCCAATATTTTTTATCATTGATGATGGTAAATATTTACCTCAAAACTATGTCAATTAAATATTAATTTAGTGAACAGCAAAATGAAAGTAAGAATGAAAGTATAAAGTCGTGTTATAAAACTGTTGATAATATTTTTTTTATTACAATTTTGCACTGCCAATTTTAACAGCTGTATTAATAGGCATTGCTAAGTACAGATTCAACAAATGTGAAGCTGTAGGCTGGTTATTCATAATTCAGTAACTAGATGGTACTTACAGAAAACATATGATGCAGTCTCTTGCTTGCCGAACACTCCTTGGACCCAGGAAGCAATATGCGTTAATGAGATCTTATATTTGCCATATTGGGGGTTCAGGTAGCACTTGATGGATATCTTATTTTTTGTGGTGCAGTTTGAAACCGGCTCGCATGCATTCTGTAATTTATTATTAATCAGCCTCAACTCAACTGGTTAGTTTTTTTATATAGATGATACATACATATACATATTATCACGCCCACATCCCTAATGGGGTAGGCAGAGCCACAAGTAAAGATAAGAAAACTTGCAGCCACTTCTGATTTTAAATCCTAAGATGGAAATGGTGAACCATGGTGACAGGTGATCAGCCCATCGCCCATATAGATGGCCCATCATTTTGGAGAGGATCAATCCCTTAGTGGACTTTTAAGACACGCTCGGGGAGAGAAGCAGCTAGACACATTCTATGCTTTTTCTTTACTCCCAGTCCAGCAGAGAAGTAGATGATATATAGACTTTTTTATTGTCTATTTTTGTGATTCCATTATAGTCTTAATGGTAGAAATAAATGAAAACTTACAAGGTTAGTTTCATTCATAAGACATAGTTCCACTTTGTACACCGATGGTGGTATGCCCGGATGCCAAGTAACTGACATGTAGTCTCTGAAATAAATGTAAGCTTTTATTTTACACAACTTTCTATTAAAAGTTATTTTAAGTTATATTATATTAAATTAAACTTACTTGTGGTATATTGGGTCCACAAGAGCATGGTTGTTGTGGAAATCCTGCTCAGTGTAAGGATTTGTTACATTGAAGTAGAAGTAATTCATAATCCCATTGTTGGTGGTATCTGAATGTTGACTGCGGTTGATGAACCTGCTACCGATTGAATAGCAGGCACTGAATATTAAGTCAAACTGCGCAGACATGCATACCTGGAACATGTACTTTCATTATATACCTATCTGTTTCTCATGATGCTGTACCGATATATTTTACAATTAAACTAGCTGCTCCGCGGCTTGGCTCGCATGGTACCCGGGTAAAAAACCGCTTTTATGTTAATCCAGCACATGTACCACATACATTCCAAGTTTCATTCAAATCCGTTCAGCCGTTTAGGCATGATTGAGGCACAACATACATACATACATATTATCACGCCCATATCCCTAATGAGGTAGGCAGAGCCACAAGTAAACATAAGAAAACTTGCAGCCACTTCTGAATGAAAGTCCTAAGATGGATTTGGTTAACCATGGTGACAGGTGTTCAGCCCATCGCCCATATTATTTATTTATTATGATACATATTTTAATTTGTTTTATCATTTATTATTGTATTCTTATGTAGGAGAGTAGAATAAAAAAGTTTATTAAATGATTTCTAAGTAAATAAATGCTCCAAAACTTACAGTTTGGTTGTCAGTGCAGTTGTGATTGCTACTGACCCACTCCACATTTTTCGAGTGAGTCTTCCCAGCGCGCAAACTCTTGCTGTGATTATTGCAGTTATCCGGCGTCTTATAAAATTCCACCAGCAACTCCCATTCCTTGCGGACGAGGTTCTTCTTGGTGCAAAGCTCCGCGGTATACCTCCCCACATAGCCCTCTACTGGAGTAAACGTCATGTTTTCCGGAGAATCACTGCATATCGGCATAATCTCACTTTCGACGATTCCAGAATTCCCCGCATTTGCACTAACTGATTTAACCAGATATATCAGCAATAGTAGCGACAACATTGCGAGAGTCTTGCGAAATTATGTAAATAGCTTCATAACGAAAACGCGTTGCAAGTCGCAGACAGTAAAAAAATTGTAAATCACCACTCGTGTACGGAGACAAGCAGAGATCTGTAGAGATTTAATGAAGATTAGAGGTTTCGTATTTTCTAAACGACGCTATCTCTTCACTTATTGACGACGCGACTGATCAATGATTTTTATTAGGTTTATTTATTTATTCGCCATTTTTAGAGACACTAAAAATCCATAGACACACACAAACGCAACGACATTACTTGACATTACGTAAAGCTTAGCCAAGCCAAGCCTTGGAACTCCTTGGATCAATAAGATCACTTGGATGTACAACATCCCATCAATAGTCTGTCATGCGTATGCATTGGGGCCTGCTTTCTTTACACAATGGCCGGCCGATACACGCATGCGCCACGATGGCCACGATTGCCTGCATTGCCTCTACTTCGGCGACGGTGTTCACACAATGGGGCGAGGCTAGGGACGCGAACACGATATTAAATAGATAGTAGCGATACTGTACTCATGAGTAGTATCGAAAAATAGTATCGTACTCGTAAAAGTATCGAGCGATATTCAAATATCGAGTAATGTTCTTGTAAGCATCAAGATGGCAGCACAACCACTCATATTTAGTTTGATTTATGATAGACTAGCTTTCGCCCGCGTGATATCCGGTCAAAAAGTAGCCCATTATTCCAGCACACATACTATGTATATTCCAAGTTTCATTCAAATCCGTTCAGCCGTTACGGCGTGATTGAGGCACAAACATACATTGTCACATCCTCACAATCACTCGCATTTATAATAATATTTTGATAACCGGTACCTAATGGGTACTAATTTTGTTACCCTTCATCATTTTCTCACTAAGCAAAAAATAATAATAATAATATTTGTGGACATTTCACACAGAGCCATCTAGCCCCAAACTAAGCAAAGCTTGTACTATGGGAACCAGATGGCTGATAGAATACTTATATACTTTTTTTTGTAAATACATACTTAAAATACATAGTACTGAAACACCCAGACCCGGAAGAAATATTTGCAGAACATGCAAACATTTCTCCCAAGCGGGAATCGAACCCGCGCCTCTTGCGTCTCAGTCGAGCACTCGCCCGCCTAACCACCGAGGTTGTCAAAATAACTTGTGTTTAGCATTTTTTAGTCTCAAATTACGGGCTCAGATTCGTATTAATCAATGAATTTAAAAGTTTCGAAATCGCTCCTATATACTTTACAAAAAAAACGTAAGTACCACCCCGTCAGCGGTCGAGGGCGAACTGAGCAAGGGGCCACTGTGTGAACACCCCGGCCACGCCACGATTCATTTGAAGTGTTAGTATAGTACACAATGGCAAGCGAAGAATAAACAAGCGAGTAGAGGCAAGTGAAGCGATTGCAACTCCGCTAATGGACTATCTGACACTGACATTAATTGCGATTTGACAGTGATAATGACAGTAAGTGGAAAGGTTTGTTTTCACTTTTATGTTATAGGCAAGGTTTGGCAAGGTAATAACGCCATCTCTTAACAAAATATTTAATGCCAGTATTTTAACAGGTTAACACTTATAGTAGGTTAGGTACATACACGTTTTCAAGAGTTTTGTTGTTAGAGTTCTTCACTGGTGAAGCTAATAGATGCCGCTCTTTTTTTAAACTCAGTCTCCTAAAAATAGATTTCGAATATCATTCTTCAATGATTTTTTGTGCAATAAAAGAGAATCTTACAGATTATAAGAATACCTATATCCAAGGCGTTACGACTACCATCATCTCCCTGCCTTTATCCCACTTAAGTGGGATCGGCACAACACTTTATTTCTTCCATTCCCCTCTAGCAGCCTTCATTTCAGTATTCACTCCATTCTAATTCATATCATCATTCACGCAATCCATCTATCTTTTGTTTATCTCTACCCACTACTTTCGTATCTAACATTCTTCTCGTTACATGACATTCAACATTCAAGGCGTTACAACTATACGACTGGAAAAAGATTATGGAATGGAACATCTATTTATTAAAACAGTACAATATGTTAAGCAGAAATAAAATATCAATGTGTAAAATCGATGAAAATCATCATAAACAAAGTCAATTGTTATAAGAAATTGAATTCAGTAACTTTTTAGGACATACATGCATTTCAACTCTCTGTCATAAGTAAATTAAATGGTAGGATGAAGCATAATTATTGTATTACAGTATTTGCACAGAATCAAAGATATAGTTTATAATTCAATAATGTGGCTTAAAACAATATTTTAAGCAGCCCAACAATGTAATAAGGTGTAAATAACTAAAAAACTTTAAAACTTCATAATAATTTAATGATTCCACACTATATTCGCACACCAATACAATAAACTTTACAGAGGTTCTTAAAAACTACCTATTTGCTGAGCCAAAACTGCGTACATAGCCAAGGAGGTTAAACCCACAGCCGATGCATGGACTGCTCGTAATGCTAACAATGACCAAGCACTAAGGGAGAAAATACTGCCTATGGCCTCCTCTATAAGTGCTCGGTATGGGGATAGAGCCAGCATGGTGATTACAATGGGAGTGTGTTTGCGAGGCAGGTCTGATCTGGTCCACAGCCACACCAGGGCTGCAGTGGAGATGTGCTGCAGTAAAGCCACATTGGACTCAGCACATGACCTCACATAGAGCCAGTCGAATTCAGACCCACGAGCTCCTACCCAGAGGAGGACACCACGGGTTACCACAACCTGAAATTAATGCCAATATTTTGATTCATTTGTGTCCAGGTAGTTTATCCAAAATACATAAGGTAAAGTACAGTACTATTTTTCCTACAAGTTGCCTGAATCTTAAGACTCACCTCGGCACTAGCCCATCCAATAGCCGATGTAAGGATCTTGGCATGGCCCTTACCAGGCACAGAGTTCAGAGCAAAGTACAACCCAAGCAGATCTGCCAGGTCAACTGTAGCTTTCAAAATTTCCTGTAATAGAAAAAGTAACAAATAAAGTACCTACTTCACAATCACTCTTCTACACTAATATTATAGAGGAAAGATTTTTTGTTTTTTTGTTTGTAACAAATAGGCTCCGAAACTACTGGATCAATTTCAATAATTCCTTCACCAATAGAAAGCTACATTATCAGGGTCCAGTATAGGCTTTAATAATTAAAAAAAAAAATTATGGGTTCGTAAGAAAATTGCAATATTGTAACCCAAGGTGGAAAACCCAAAATAGTTTTTGGTGTGCGCTGTGAAAACTATTGATTATAGAACAAAATAATGTACTACAGGTTTATAGGTCTTATTAATGTCTACAAAAAAGTCTGCGAGACAACATATCAATCTATTATATTTACCAAAAATACGTTATATTCCCCAGTGACATGGCTACTATCGCTATCAGGGAAAAATGTAGCCAGCAGCAGCATTTTGCAGAGCTGCGTGAATATATAAAGGCCACCGGCGTAGACACATTTCGAAAACGTTGCATACTCTGATCTGAAAACAGGAATATTAGATTCATAATCGATTCATTTTAATAACCTCCACTGATACTAACAGGCTACACAAACTTACATCCCCGAATATTTGTAGGCCATATGGTATGGAGCGTAAACTAACGCAAGGCAATTGCCAAAGTGATACAGCGTCATTTTAATTACTTATTTTAATCAAACAACTAAGTATGAGGCTCTGAAATCCTGAGAGTCTGGTATTTATTTTTCGTTTTCGTAGGTAGTGCATTGATCGAATTTGACTGACACTGACAGTGACAGACATAGCCCGTGCTGTCAGTCAAAAAGGCGTGCGTTACGGTATCTACAGCATAAATCATTCATTACTTAATCTATTTACATTATAACTTTTGTGCTAAGTAATATTAAATATTTCCTCTACATTGGGATTTGTCCGCAGTTCTTAAATATTATTACCTTTTAGGGCTTTAGAGCGTAGCGAGGAGCGTAGCCACTGAGCGCACCTAATTGTCATGAAATCTACGAAAAGATAAAGTGTTTTCGTACAATGGAACGTGATAATATTTAAATTTATAATTTTTTTTAATTTAATTTTAATAAAATACATGGGAGTAAAGAAAAAACATACAATGCGTTCAGCTGCTTTTCATGGGTGATCCATCTGTAAAATAAATCAGGCTGCAAGTTTTCTAATATGTTTACTTGTGGCTCTGCCCACCCCATTAGGGATACGGGCGTGATAATAATTACCTATGTAACTACATTTTATATGTAGGAGGATTTTATATGTACAAGTAGGAGTATTCATTAAATACGTTGAGTTTTGCCATGAGATCAAAATGTAGCTTTTGGATAACTGCGATAAGTAGTAAAAGCTAAGCTATGGTTATGTATGTGGATCTGGTTAACTTTACATTGGTTCATTGTCAAGTAACTAGCGTAAAATGAAACGTAAAATGTAAAAAAAAAATCGTTTCGACGATTTGTTTTGAAAATAATTTGAACTGTTTTCGTTTTTTGCTGAATTTACCGCTAACTTTGCTATAAATTACACCTTATGAAATGACTACACTTGGTTACTCCACGTAGTAAATTACCTACATTCTCAGTATTTCATCTGAAGGAGTAAATCTATGAGGTCTGAAATGCTAGCCTAAATTTATTGAAGTTATATTTTTATAAAGTTTTCTATAGGTAATATTGGTGGTATATTATATTAAGACCTATCATTATTATTTCAGGTCAATGATTAGTTATGCATCTGAGCTTTCAATTTTTTACTCGCAGTGAAGGGTGACAGCGAAGCGATTGAAAGGGGAAAAAAGTATTATCTCAAAAAAGGGGTGAGTTTTTTAACCCTTTGATTTTAGCACACGCGCAACAGAGCAAGGGGTATTTTGGCCAATAGCAAGACAGGGTTTGAGAATATTTTGAATGTATTTGTCTGGAGAGGTGCTCCGGGCCGAGCGGTGAGCTCTCCGTTACCGTCTCACAGCAGTTGGCTTGTGTAAGGGCTGGTGTGAACCTGTGCCAGTATTTAAATTTTAAATTTTAACACATTTGCATATTATTCAATTTAAAATTAAGTTTACATAGTAGTGTTTTTTTCAAAATAACTATTGCTTTCTATTATGAAATAACATAATGAAATAACTATTATGAATTTAATTGTTCCATGGATTAATTGCAGTGGGATTTGGTGTTTGTATCTTCTGCTGGGTAAGTTTCCTAAATAGTTTCTAATTAAATGGAAGAAGGTAAATGCTGGGAATGGACCTACCCAGGTAGATACCTACTTACCAAATTTTTTACAGTCAATAAATGGTGAGTCAATTCTATCTAGGCAGCTAAGTAGGCAGGTACCAAGTAATTATTAAAAACCTAGGTTAGTCTATAGGTATGCTGAATGATTTTATACACCTATACAGGGTTTTTTTTAACTGAGACAGTATGGGAAAATCTTAAACTAGAAGGCATACCTACAGTAAAATTTTATTTTCTTAGGAACCATTTGCTATTTTTTCATTAGATAACTTGGGCATAGTATTTTTTTTTGCTAAGCGTGAGTTAGCCATGTAAATGGGCGATGTTGGCAAAAAAAATATTAATGCTAATCAACTCTGTTACTTGTAAGGATCATTTCATTATATTGGAAGAAAAAAAATCAGGACAGCAGATGTTGGTCAAATTTCATTAAATATTTTGGTTAATATAAGGATAACTTTCTAAGAAACAATAACAAGGCCAATAAATTTACTATGACAAAGTTGTTTTCACAAAAAAAGCAAATGGTTCCTAAAACACTTTTCCTATAGGTACCTATCTCTTCTGGTTTCGTGTTTCCTCATACTGTTCCAGTTAAAAAAAACACTCTGTATTGTATATTATGTAAGTAGGTAATTATGATCTACCCAATCACTAACTGAACAAGACCCTGATAATATATAAATAATTGCCAGAAAAAGTGAAGCATTAATGTGTTGTGTGCCAAAAATTGGAGCTGAATTTGAGTTATAGATTAGATTTATTTATTTATTAGGTAAGTAAGCCTGCTATAAACCTACTTGCTGAGAGTTCAAAGTTCAATATACTTTATTTCGTAGCTTGTGGGATCACTTGTGAGAGCACTGGTGGTCTAGTTGGTAGTGATCCCGCCTTCCGATCCTAAGGTCGTGGGTTCAAACCCGGTCGTGTACGAATGGATTTTTCTGTGCGAAAAATTTATGTGCGCTATACCAGTAGGTAACTCTCAAACGATGAAGGAAAACATCGTGAGGAAACCCGCGGCTTAGTCAATTCCGTACGTATTGACCATGTCTTTCCTGTGAACAAGGCCGACTAAGCTGAGAGGATGGAATAGGTGCTGGGCAAGCCTACTCCGTCTATCGTCTATCTTAATCCGTTCCGGGCACTACAGCGTCCCGTTCGTGAAGGTAAAAGTTTCCTCCTGACGCTGTATAAATCATCTACTATAGATGGTAAAAGGCCTTAGTTTGTGGGATCACTTGAACACGTCTTAAATCTACGTTAAATTTACGCCTGTTCGAAGCGCGACCAAGCGTGGAAGATACACAGGCAAGAAACCACACATACTGAAGTACCTACTTAAAGTAACAAAAAATAACTAGCAGTTTGCCCAGAACATTTTTCTGCAAGTTTTCATTAGAACATTGTCTAGGTAAGTAGGTACTCGTATTTTATAAAACGTTAAGATTAACGTTAAACGAGTAGATTATATTGTCTTGATTACTGTAGGTACGTACCAAATCAAGACTATGTTGATTCTAACTTGTTATAGACATAGCACAGCAAAGAGACAGCAAACACAAAAACTGTAAATCACAACGATACCAGTCTAACCTGAACTACAAAAACATTGAAACTCAAATGAGACAACAAAAGAGAGCTCATGTTACAACAGTTTTTAAAATTTACTTATTTCGTTATACTTCAAAAACTATATATTCTAGGAAAAATATAAATACCATTTTTGACATGCATACATAATATCACGCCTGTTTCCCATAGGGGTAGGCAGAGATCACGTATCTTCATTTGCTACGATGCGATCTTGACATACCTACTTCTTTCGCTTCATTCACTCTCTTTCATACATACTCGTCGGTTTAGGATAGGTACTATTGACCTGGCCCTTTTCCAAAAAGTCGCCAATTTTGAAACTATTTCATATAGATCGGGTTAACAGTTTGAAAGTTACGTTACGGTGTAACAAACATATCCACAAACAAACCTACTGTAAATGATGTCCTATCGCGTTTCCGAATTCAAAGCCATTCATACTCGCTAATGCTCACATTCGCGTATCGCACGAACGTTTCCAACAAAAAAAGAAAATGGAATAAAACTGAAGAGTTCCCTCACGTCATCCCTCCATTACGTAGGTACCTACCATTGTCCGGCGACAATGGAGACAGAGTATAAAGAATCGCGGCCATTAGGTAAATTTCCTTATAATTTTTTTGGTGACACCCTCGGGTAGAACTCGGGAAGAGCACATTTGTCATGCGGAGTAGAGCGCCCTACAGATTGAGATCTTGCGGCGTGAAGACGCTTTTTGTGCGCCCTAATCGATTGGGGACAGGTGTTTGTTTTGAAACCTTGAACGAAAAAAGAATTTGTTGTAGGTTCCTACTCACCTAACTGCCGCTTTATCTAAGTAGGTAAAAACCTACGATTACGTTATCAGGCAAAATTATGTGCAATTCCTTTTTACTTGGTAATTAGTATGGTCCAGCCTACAAAGGATAACAACTCTAACAACGACTGAAATCATCTACCCACATTTTTCCAAATATATTTTATCATCCATCGTCCTCAGTCGGATCTCGACACTTGCAGGCCCATGCCCGCAATCAATAAACAATAATAGCGAAATGATTTCAATTTCTGCGTAGACGAGATGCATTATTCGACTCACGTACGGTGCAGGCGAGTGCGGCACGCAGATAAGCGGCGTCCGCACGAAATGCCGAAAGTCCACGTCGCACGTCGGCAGGGGCCAGGGCAGGGACCTTATCGGAAACGGCTTACGGACCCCACGCGACTCCCCAGCGCGACATCGCTCTCGCGGCTGCCCTCCGCCGCCGGCGATCGATCTCGATGCAAAATTGCCGACAGGGGAAGCTGTTTCTTTCTCGTAATTTTTTTATTGCATTATCTAGCTACAATCTATAGATTGGCAGGTGACTAGTTTTGCAGCTTTGTAAATGAATGATAAGTATGTTGACTCTAGCTCATTTAATCGTTCTGGATGTTAATTGTTATTAACATCATAAGTATTAGATAGTGTTATCCTTTCTTAGAAGTGGATAGGTAGGTACCTATTACCAGGCATGTCTTTCTTCAGCTTAGGTATTGGGCAATTTACCGCCCTTGAATTGCTGTTTTTTCTGTATTTCCTGAATACCTATTCCAAAATATTACTTTCTTCCCCATTTCACTATTCTATGACTGTGAAATGAGATGTTTAAAGTGACGATGAGTGACTATGATGATGATGATGACTAACTATTTGACGAATACAAAAAAAATCGCCTGTGCCTCTGAGCTGAATAGTTAGGTACCTACGGAAAGTGTGTTGGATGGTTCGTGTAGGTAGTTCTACGTGGAGTTACGTGAGGCTTCTGTGAGGGGTGGCGGAGGGTGCTGGATGAATAATTCGCGTTCGATTCCGACTACGTAGGTATCGAGAGCTTTTGGATTCGTACTAATCCGGCCGTCGTGTAGTAACTTAATGTCTTGACCGTGGTATTAAGTTTAAACCTAATGGTTTGGTCTTGCCTTACTGTTCAGCTCAAGTACCCAAGCCATGTTTACTGCACTTGCAGAGCTTACAGTAAAAGGCTGGGTGTTTTCGACCTATCTGGATCTTATGAATCGGTCTACCAAATCCAAATCGGGAGTAGTCTTCGATTGCAAAGCTATCTCATCTCTTAGAACATTACTCGTAAATAAATTTCATTTCCTTTTTGCCTCACCCTCTGCCCTTACCTATCAATTTATTCATAGGCTTCGACGTATTTTTTACTCGGTCATAAATATTAAAGGCGTTTCGTGCCACTACGATTTTCAATTCGATAGTTGCCCGATCCGGATCCCCTTAGATTTTAGGCTTTCTGTTTTCGCGGATTAGAGTGGTTTGATGTATGGCCACGGGCGGCGGTAAATCAAATTTTGATTGGTATTTTCTTTGTGGAAAGTTGGAATCCTCCGCCGGGGACCTCGTGTAACGTGGGTTAACCGATCCCCAGGCGCGCCGCCCGTCTTATGTGGATTCCACTTCCATCCTATCTACAACACATTCCGAATTTTACTTTGGGATTGACGTGAGCCCGATTTATATTGTACTTATGTGGAATAGATTAGGTATCTAATGTTGTTGTGTTTGTATGGGGTACCTAAATAGGAAAAAAACTGACTTAAACGATATCTTCAATTCATTCCAATAGAAACCTTTGAGAAAACTCTTTAGGAGTTGATACTCATTTGTTTCGGATAAAATACAAATTAGGTAAGTAGGTACATTAAAATTCACACATTAAATATAACAAAAATAATCTATGAGTAATTTTAAAATGCCTGGTTGTATGTTCAGAACAAATTGGTATAAATTCAAGTTTACTTAGGGCAGTTGAAATCGAATTTATTTGGCAAGTCGATTTTAGTGAAATAACCCTGCGTTTGGGGGTAGGCAGTAACCGCTCGTGAGATCCAATTGTGGCGGAGAGTGGTCTCAAATGGACGGAATCAAATTCAGCCGCCCTTTAAATATTTGATCTAATGCCTTAGGCGAGATGATTTCGTCGAGTAGGGTTCTGCGATATTGCCAATTTTTTAACAAAATAACGTAACATGTAACATTTAGATGCTTAAAATGCTTTCAAGGCTCATTTTACTATGCACATCGAATATAGTTGACTAGATATTTTTATTTTATGTGGTTCATCATAATAACTTGCAACATAGTAAATAATGGGTTAATATTAGGTACAGATATTATGCTTACTTAACTTACCTACTTGACGAAAATGCATAGGAGGTACGTACACCTCGAACTAATACGTACTCGTAGATGTTGATGTTCTATTGTATGTAGGTGGTACCTACCACCTACTCGTAAATATCTGCCTGAACAAATAGGATACACGGAAAAATGAATATCAAAAACTATTTAAAACGTGGTAATTCAAAAAAAACTTTCCGTCTCTCCCGTACCTGTATCGACTCTTGGAAAAGGTTAAGAAAATTTAGTAGCATACGTATAAAATTCAACGTAACATAGGTGAGGCGGGTCAGCGGGGAGGCCACCCACCGTCGGATAAAAAAAGGATCTCGAGAATTCTCGACCCTTTTTATACTAAATAGATAGCTAACACGGTCTGAGTGGAGTTTCAATAGATGCTCTCTCGTAGAAAGAAGCGACCTGTAAGAAATCGAGGGGTACCGTCAAATACTTATACCTATGTAGGTAGATCCACGGCGCGTGTCACACAGTTTTTCCTTTTATTTTTTACGCGTGCCCTCCTCTGAGGGATAAGAGGAATTCTTTTTAAATTGGAAATGTTTTCTAAGAGGATTACGATTTGCGGAGGTGTGCGCCTGCCTTGTCCGGCGTTGGGAATAAGGGATCGTGTTTCTTAGTGTGTCGTGTTAAACATGCTTAAAAAACGTTTATGATATCAAGTGGGATTTGTAAGAGGGTTCATTCTTACATAAATTTTGCAATTTGAGATGTCTAGAACTTCTAAACTATATTACTTATTTAGAGAGCTAATATAACAGTTTATTAAGGATTGAATGGAAGGTGTAATAACACAATAATGAATTATAAAAAATAATAAATTAACCGTGCATAAAAAATATTAACACATTAGCAATTTTACACTCCCACGCTACTGCAAAATATTATAATAGCAACAATGCATTCAATACAGAAATTGGAGTGACCACCGCGCGCCAACTTGTTCAGCATTAAGCTACGGATAAGCAAAAAAATAATACACTATGAAATGTAGTTTATTTTGCAATAGAATAAAGACTACATTTCCGTGATTGAAGTGCATTATTGTAATGCATAATGCGTTCTCCAAAATGTAGACATGGCCGTTCGTGACGGGGATTTAGTTTAAATTTTCACATCTCCCCCGCCTTACGCCGCCGTAAAGCTTGCATGTGCACAATTTGGGACGGCTTAGTTGAACTTATTGACACATGTTTTGTTGTGTGAAAATACTTGTAATGTATCAATATGACTAAATAACTACAAAAAAAAAACTATTGTGGATATTATCTAGTCACACACAAATTATCTGTGTGGGTTAGTATGAGTAGGTAACAAAAATCATCCGCAAAATAGCGCTGTCTTGATGTAGAATTCAGAGTTTAGACACCATGCAGGTAGAGCTTTTAACCGTTTAAAAATTTGAACAAAATACTCAATCTTCATTCAGGGTAATGTTGAATAAACTTACAAATTGCTTCGAGGGGGTGGATACATCGCGCCGTGTGGAAGAATAAAATGTTTTTTTTCTAACAACAGGGGGATTAGGCGATTGAAACCGCGACCGCTTCCGATAATTGAGTTTTACACTCGCACACGGTCCTTTGAATGTAACATTACATTTTATGACAGGTTGTAATTCTTATTCTAAAAATGTCTGTTACGTTTTCTGTTCTGTTACTTTGCTCACTTACTTAATCATTAAATAAGATGTAGGTAGCTTCAAAAATATCTTTATAATCTCCAACCGTCGATTCCGGTATCCGGTTTTCGTTTGGTAAAATGCAGGTATGTGCGCATAAAAGCATGTTTTATACAGCGAAGGAAAATACCGTAAGGGAGCCGTGACTTGGTCAGCTCCGCACAGACTGACTATGTAGTTCCTGTGGATAAGGCCGACAAAAATTGGTAAGCCTACTCCTTCTAAAATTGTCTAGGGCACTACTAAAGCAATACCCCGTTAGTGTAAGCAAAAGTAGTAGCCTAAGTACCTAACTATAGTAAAAACTTAAATATAGTTATGTATCATCATCTAAGAGGTAGTCATAAATCTATCTAATTCGGGTCTGACTCAACTATGGAGATAAGCAAATATGATGTAAAAGTTACCTTTACTCAGGTGGTTCGTGACGAGTAAGATTTGAGATGGCAAAAACATAATGTGCCTCTTAAAAGGAACTTATTACCTGAAATAAAGATGTCGTGATTTTCGGATAGTGCTACATCATGTCTTTTCTTCTTTCTAATAGTCTTCGGATGTCACACAAGAAATGCGAGGTTTATGCTGTATTAAGATCATTTACTATTACGACTACATCTTGGGAGCTCATAAACTGAGAGTAACATAATATTGTTATTACGAGTAATGCCATCAGCGAAATAATGCAAGTTAGCCATTATTAAATTAACTGTCTTTTAAATGGCTTGGCAACACGAGGCTTTAATCGTCTTAACTACTAATTCTACTCGATCAGCTCCAGCTAGTTCTTTATTTTTTGGTGGACTAATTTGTGTAGGTTAAAGGAGAACCATAGAAGAGTTTACTAGTTTAACTAGATAAGTTAGTAATTATTCATATGGATATGGAAGAGCGGAATCCTCTGGCGCAAGTACTTTGTACTTTTGTACTTAAAAGAGGGTCCCACCCAACCTTGGTTTGTAAATTATATTTTTTGGCTACCTAAAAAAAATGTTTGTAAGTGCACTCCTACCTATTTTAGAAGATTTTAGGCCATACTCGGTGTGCTGTGTCAAAGCGTTTGCAAAACATCGCATTCATCCGCCCTTCGGCAGTAAAACCAGATACATTATAAATCGCAAGGATATATCGCCGGCCATTATGCCCGGAATGCCCGCTCGGCGTGACGTAGTTAAATGTTTTATTGTCTTTTCACGGCACTATCTACATTACTGTTGTTATAATTTTTGCTTACAACACAATAACATGAGACATAAACTCTGTAATGTTGGAAGTTCAGGCGAAATTAGTTTCTGTCAAATCTATAAAGATTTGGTGTAAAATGTTTTATCGACGCGTTGTATGTTTTTGCATTTGTTCTCACGACCTGTATTGCTGCTCACCAGAAACAACAAACTTGCCCATTATTATGAAGTAGCTAATGAACATTAGCTCGATAATGATGAATGATCAGGTTCTTGACGTCAGATCTCCGGAGAAAGGGTTGTATAGTGTCCTCAGTGCATTAACCGTAAGTGATCGATGGCGTCTTTTGTCTTCGTGACTTGATAGCACCATTAGCACTGCTGATGAATAAACACCTATCTGTGACTTGGCACTTTATTATCACCAACTGCAAAAATATTTTCCAGGAGAAGTATTTATCTACGATCATTTTCTTCTTTGACAATTGACTCTGTCTGAGTCGGCGTGACTCCGCAATGCCAAGAAACAACCTATTCAATTTATTCCATTAACATAAAGTTGCTTTATGAAATTTCCCGCCCAAATCTCCGCCATGATTAATATTTCAGCCGTGACTGGCTGCGCCCAACCGACCGGAATATTCGCTTATCTTATATTACGCGTATCTAATGCCTACATGCTTGATATTCTTATATTTGGACCAAAAAATTATCTATAACATTGCAAAGTTCCACAAAACAAAAAAGAACACAGTTGTTGAACGCCCTGAGAAACGTGGACACGATGAAGTTTCAGTTAATGGTGTTTTCTCGATGTCGTTATTTAAGAATATTTTTATTTGGTGAAGTACTAGGGGTGGACGACACAACACACGCAATCCATTAAAGCTGAGAAAACACTTGAAATTCAGCCGCTCATACAATAAACATCGTGCGAGAGTCGCTCGCGGTGTTTTTGCGCAGTGCTGGGGCTCGCGCCTTTTTGCCAAAGCTTCTTTCGCAGTTTTTGTCGATGGGACGGGAGCTAGTTTTTTATCTCACGATTATTGTAATGGCATCGCGAAATTAGTGCTCTTGGGAAACCTACAACTTAGCCATTAGAAAATAAAACGATTACGATTTACTGTTACCGCAATAAATAACCTTCAAATTGTACTCATTAAATTAAAGAGTAAATCAGACTATAGGTAGGTACTTACAGTTACAGTCGCCTTGTCGCCAGTTATTTTGATATAGATTT
The DNA here is from genome assembly GCA_949320045.1 of Scotopteryx bipunctaria. Taxonomy (NCBI): domain Eukaryota; kingdom Metazoa; phylum Arthropoda; class Insecta; order Lepidoptera; family Geometridae; genus Scotopteryx; species Scotopteryx bipunctaria. Next base: position 167,491 of record OX439450.1, on the reverse strand, counting down.
GAATAAACTTCTGGTCTTGACTAATGTTCTACCAAATACATAGACATATTATGTTTATTCTTGTCCACACGGTTCTGAAGTATCTACATACCTACTAGTGACTAGCGATTAAGTAGGTAAGTAAGTTTATTCTTACTTAGCGACCTATCTAGGTACCTACTTGTTATCACAAAAAGCTCTAAAAAAACTCTTACAAATACGAACCTGTTGACCGTTGATTCGAGTGTTCTGCGATGATCGCTTTAGTTTATCTCCTCCATTCGTATAAAGCGGGGAATATTTTACTGAAGCTCAGCCGTCGTCGGGGGATTTCGAGCGGTGGCAGAAAAAATTGATGCGACTTATCTTGCGCGTGTTTTTTAACCCGCGGTAGCTACGGGATGTTTCATGGATGTACGGACGTGACAGTGATCTACGAAGTTTCGAGCTATGAATTGCTTGCAATAATGCATCTCTGAGGTATTACACGTAATATGACGTTCAGGCAGTCTAATGACTTCATGTAGCTATGTATATCATAGTCCAGTTAAAGCCATCTCTAGGAACCCTACTGCTCTAGATCTGTGGTGGAGAATAGCTTCTGCTATTTCTAACTCAGGTAAAGTAATCGATCGATCTCTGATTTAGTCTTGATTCAATACTATCTCAATTTCGAAAATGCATGTATGTCCTTCCTTCAACGTATCACACGCATTTATTAATTGCGTGTTTTGATCAAGAATTTGCATTAAATCAATAGGCCTGCCCTTTGATTTGCAATTCCCGTGGCCACCCCCGAGCTGACCCCGCGTTGGCAGAGGGTAGGGTAACTTAACATTCACGCGAGACCTCTCCAGTAACACACTATGGGAAAACATACACGTTGCACAGCACCCGTACTGTTTCAGAAGCTGTGGTCTTGGGGAGAGACGTTTGATAAGATTTTGATAAAATTATTGTACCTATTCAACCTTTCTTTGAACTGCTTATAAAATCAATAGATGTCATAATATTTTTTCCATCATGAAACTCATATTTCAGCCATTGCCTTGTTTTCCTGTTAATATATAGGTATTCTTGAAGCTCTCATCAAGTAGGTTAGGTACCGGTTATACGTGTCATTTTAAGTAATGAAATAGGCATCAATAGCAATCTTATGAGTCTGAACAGAAAACATACGACTCTCGTATGATGTCTCACAAGTCTGATAAGTTTAATGAGCTGAAGTCCTACCTAGTGAAATCCGTGTAAGCCGGGCCGGGGCCGAACTGGGGCCGGGACGGCGTCAGGCGACACGCGCTGCTTTGCCGACGCGACGACGCGACGTAATGAACGGCTTTACGAGCTGCAGCTTTATTGCAACAACGAGCTTCAATTACATATTCTGCAACAGTCTTTCATTGAACATTACTTTGAAACTCGGGAACAATTCGATAATACAGTACTGACGAGATTAATCGCACGGTCCGGTATATTATTTGTTATTCAATTTTGTTTGCTTTTCATACGCAAACAAATCGATGTCGTGCGTGAATGAAAATATCGTCCTTTTAAAGGCAATTATTAGCATATCGGTGTCGGCGGGGGTCCGCGGGCGGTGGTCGGGACCCCGCTGGTAGATAAACATGTCCCGGCCCGACTACCATTTACAACTGGTATAAGTGCTCTTCATTTTGCAAAAATAAACAAATATTGCTGTGATTTGATCAAGGAATGCCGACTCGCGTGCACAAAGCAGACCATGTTGAGATGATGTGATTAATTTAAAGATCCAACTTTAGCTTATCGTCTCGCTACCTATACGGTAGGTAGGTATACCTTCATACAGGTACCTATTCGGTTTACTAGAAGTGTTACCATGACGCAAACCTCCAGGAAGCTTATTTTCGTCACGAGGGTTTGTCCTAAAATATAGGTAAGTATTTCCTAAGTACACTCCACTTTTAAGTAAAATGCGTCAATCGTTTTAATTTTGGTTGGTTTCCTCCGATCGTCGCGCGCACGAGATGTCAGCGGGTAAGCTACGACTTTAATTAGTATCAGGCGCAATTAAGCGCGCATGCCTCTTGGCCGATACGCCACGTAACCGATACGCTGCGATATTAAACTCACCGGTAATGGTCGCCGTAAGAATGTAGGATCGTTTCTAAGTCTAACTATGTCCTTATGGGGTGGATTTACGACAGGTACATACCCTTGGCAGATGTGTCGCTTGCTTTTTACAAAAACTTTTGACTTTTTCTTAACAAAATCATTAGGTAACTAAACTCGTATTTTATGGTCATTGCGATTCATCATAAACATTACTCGCAACACTTTTGAAACTTAGATGTGTTACAGCTGAGAACAGAAAAACGATTGAGTGTACTATAATTACTTTGAAAAACTTAATAAATAGCTTCTTCTGCCATAGATCACCAAAAATACTTTAAAATCAGCGATAAATAATTCCCTTGTTAGCTAATAAGTTTAATTAATAAGTGAATATTAATTAAACAATCCTACAAGGTACATCAGCATAGTGATCGTAAACTAAATTATAAAAGCAATTAGCTCGAAAACATGTGTCAAGTACACGAAAGGAGCCTTTGAGGCGCATCTTAAATTATTTCACTACACTGGTTCAAATGAACTAGTGACACGATTGCAGTATTAAAGCAATGATGCAAGTATACCTACATTTCCGTAAGTTCTGGTTTCCGCACGTAGTGTAACTTCTTAGAAGCGAGTAATGGCGAACGCGATTGATTGGCTATCTTGATTATATCCAAATGTACAGGTTGATTTTACGAGCGCGATATGCGCACGCGCTTCCGAGAAGCCTCGCGCCATCGCCACGGCCGCGCACTGTGACTAATGCAGCCACGCTAGTTAACTTCACGACGTTGATGAGCTTAACTCTTACCATTTTCTTGTTTTGACACGTAAAGGTGTTTTATAGCTCGAAACCGAACAAGTTTGATCGATAATTTTATTGTTTCCAAGTGCAGTCTCAGTTGATGTTACTACTTGATGAGATCCATTGGATAACATATTATTTGCAGGCTCTCATCGTACCAGCTCATACAATCTCGTAATCTCAGATAATCCAAGTTTTTAATAAGCTGTTATTGTGTCCACGATCTTCAATGATCACTGTTCTTCGGAGTTTTTGTTATTCTTCATTATTTTGTCTTGAGCTTTTAGCAGCTTTGTGGGTACAAGCACGTACAACAGCGAGCATTGAACGTGTTTAAATCAGTCCATTTCCCTAATGTCGACGATCGGGAATAGAGACGATTAACGTATCGATATCGTGCGGCGAGCGGGCCCTGTGGTGCGGCCGCGGCGCGTTTGTGCCACCGCAGGCCCCGGGAATGGCTAATGAGCTGACCAGGGATGTTTCTGCTGCCTTCCATTATATTCAGATTGCTTTGTAAAAAGATATACTTTCACAACGGTAGGCCTACTACCCTACAAGACCGAATATACTAACCAACAGCTCAAACTATAGCAGCACTTAATTCAGAAATACCTGATGCAGTTACAATACATATGTATGAAGAAACCTGTTGAATTCGTATCATTATTAGATTGTTTCGTAAAAACATCATCGCTACAGCAATAAATGAAGCCGACAGCAATCCATCTTCGGGTCATGTGCGACCGTTTACAACTGTCAAATGCCTCGTCGCCGCCGAACGCACTGCCCTATTCGTACCGATCACTCATTAACTGCGATACTTCTAGAAGAGCTCTAATTAAAGCCAATGTTGCATTCTCAGCGAAATTCTAAATTATATTTATTGAGAATGTGTTGCGGATTGGCCGACCCTGGCCCTTTGCGGCGCCGACGTCACCTGTCATCCATCAGTCTGCGACAACGCGCATGCGCATACCGGCCGCACACACGCACACGCACACGCACACGAGCACACACGCGCCGTAAGCAAATTCAAACGTAACGGTACAACAGCGGAATGCAACAAAACAGTAGCATTCCGATTTGTATCGGAGGCCTGCACTATGACGGACGGTGACAAAAAAGGGTAGACTAGTTAGATTGGCATGCTGGTAATGGCCCGCTGAATGTTTAGGGTAATTTTGTGAATAGCAAGTGGCTGGATCGGTTCGTTTATGGCAGATAGACGGGATAACCAGCACCAGCTCTTTTGAATTGTTAATTCATTTGATCAAGTTGCATTACGTGCTGACGTGGTGAGAACTTTACATAACTATGGTAAGGTACGAGTACCTCCAAGTTCCTGCTACGAAGTGGGTTTTTCTTCTAGCACGTCTATCCTCACATGACTGTTACTTAAGCTAACTGCCCATGTGATTGCCTTCGTTTAATTATGTGGGTAATTCTAAGTTACCAAGATCAAAAATAATTATAATCATTTGACATTTACAACTTGCGGTTATTCAACGTCATTACATGCACACTGCATTTATGACTAAAGTAAAATAACGCAATCGTTTATTCAAAGATAGGTATCAATCATATTTTATAAAGGTTCCCAGAAGTCATTAATTCATAATGCTTATTCATTGGAACACTTGCGACATGGCACTTGGCATATGCCATGAGTCACGGCTAGATGTGCTCCGTTCGCGCGAGGCGAGGCCTCGGCCCCGGCTCCTCATCAGCATGCTTAAAACGCGCCGCTCCCAATTGTCTAAATTAGCATACTTCATCAGGCGCCGCCGAATTTCCTTGTAAACTCACTATCAAAGCAACACCGACAACTCATCTTTCAAGCCACTACAGACCGTGTTTCTTCCCGCAGAGGGTTTAGTCTCGTAAGTCACCGTAATGCCAAAACACCAGTCATGATTCTCGTGTAAGTTTTATATAGAGCCGTGTTGCCAAGAAGCTAAAGTCAGTTATGGAATGTTGAGGAGTTGTACGGGCTGTGAACTCTGACCTTCGCGTAATGGAGGCAAATTGTGGACGCAAATTCGTCGCATTATGCGGGACACGACAAGCCGGGATTAGGGATGTGTGGTCGATAATGCAAATCAGACGTTTTGATGAGATTGCCCATAACATTTTAATGGGATGACGGAAAACTGACCAGTAATTTTGGTAGTTTCTGGATAGTAATCAAATCTTTTATAATGATGGGATGATTTTGGTGTAGAGTAGGTAGGTAAGTAGACAGAAGCACGATGAAGTTTGAGTCGGTTTACTACATCTCTGATAGCATAACTAATACAATGGCCTTTACGTGCCAACAATGGACTTTCTAGCCGTTTTTTACTCGTTGAATACTGCCACTTTCTCCTAATTATTTGTTTATAAACTCGTCCATCAAGACGATAATTTTAGTCTTTATTGTGATGATAATAAGGAGGTTTTAATGTAACCTTTGCGCGAAGGACAAAGGAAGATGTCTGTAAGTTCGACGCAACTCGTAATTAATATTTCTTGGCATCATTTGTTCGTTTTTAATGTGAGAAATAAAAACCTGTCTGCGGTGAGAAGTTACATTAATAACAAAATGTCGTAAGCGCGTCGTGGACCGATGGAATTATAATTAAGTATAAACTAAAGAATGTCTATCGAATTGGAACCTATTGGAAAAGGCGAATATTAAACCTCTCGTTTCAAATAGGCATGTATTACGACTGTTTTGTTGCGTAAGAATACAAGTATTATTTATGAGTTACCATTAAGTATTGTTGAGTAGATACTTTGGGTAGTAAATAACTAACCTAACGGATCTGTAGATCAGTAGTAAGTAGGTACTGTACAACGATTATTGAAAATCATGAAGGTAACTTTTTGGTCGTGCAAAATATCCTAACTACCTCCTCAAATTCAACTAGTTTTAATCAAGTTTCGTATCACAAGTAGATACGCTCACATAGGTTTGATTCCTTAGAGCGAAAACCTCTGGACTTATTGTCGTCGACTGTCCTTCTTCCCGGACAGAAATAAATAAAATTGCCGGCACAATTTAGTTTGAGGCAATTTGGAAGTAGCTAGAGGTACTGTTTGCTGTTTAAGTTTGCCCCCGCGGCTCCCTACAGGGGCTGCGTCGGGCTCCAGCCTCCGGGAACAATTTAATTACCAAATGGACCGTTTTTTGTGATCTTTGATCCGTGTAAACTTGTAACGACTTGTAAAACGATTGCCAGGGCACTTTCGATCGCGTAATGTAGAGCACTTGATGTAAGTAGCTGGGAAATAAAATAAAATAGTAGGTACCAAAAAAATGCTTATTATCTATACATAGTATAACTGATCTATACAGCTACTCTCTTCTTTTTGACCTTTAATATAAACGGTTTGATGACTAGCCAAATTATATATCCATCACATACTCTTATTAGATATGCATTCATAAATAAAATTCATAGCCACACATAATTTACCATAAGTTGAAGCTCTCTAGAGGGAACGTAAATCTACCTGTGTAGGTAGTTACTTATACATTAGCTAGACGAAAAATACATTGTGAATGTGAATTTAATCCATACCTCTTGTGTTTCCCCCTCATCTTCCGACGTTCTCAACAATGGTAATGTAACAAAAAACCATCATTAAACTCGTGTCCAGTCCAGCATGTAAGTCCGTCCTAACTAGCAACACAAACGTCCCTCGTTATTTTAAACAATTCGATAATGACGCTACGCCCCCGCCCCCGCCCCCGCCCCCGGCCCTGCGCCGCAGAATACGAGCACAGTTGCGGCTACACTGATTGTACTACAAAGGACCCGGGACCCTCTAATGAGGTTTTCCACCAGTTTCTCAAATAAAACAACTTTCCGATGTTTGCCCGAGGCGGTCGCTGTTTACTTAAAAGTACAGCATTCGATTCGATTCCTCCTTCACCGCTAAAACAAAACCAAAACAAAAAAATTCCAACTACATTCGCCGAAGACAGAACATTGACTATCCTCACAAAATAAATAATTGCTTCGCTGCCACTTACATTTCAATGTTTTGTTGTTGGATCAAAGACGCACCAGATGTTTCATATTTAAAACATAATTAACGACGTTATTTATAGCACAAAGCAATTGACAAAAGGAGCTCAAGGATCTTTAAAAATAGTCATCATAAGAACTAAATTGTTTGCTGTAGGTAGGAACACAACGTTAATTCTATACATCGCTATTAGAGGCGGTAGGTACCGTATGTTCTAAGTAATATCAGGGTATCCACCGCGGAGCGCACGATAGGCGGCATGCAAATATCATATTATGTGTACGTAGATGTCACATCATATTCCAGCAGCGAATCAAACGACGCTATAAAACGCGGCTTTAAAATAGTCCCATGCGTCCGCACTGCGCAGGACCGGACGCAAATCGCGGGCCAATCACGATGCTTCCCGTGCCGTATGTAAATGTACACATATTCAAATCACTTTAAAATCGGAATGTCTTTATTGCGCATGCACGCGCCACGGCTTTTTATTGGCGCTTTGCATAAAGGGTTCCTGCGCGTGGCATTAAAAAACAGGGGTTGTGATAAGGGCTGCAACCCTTCCGCAACCCTTTTCGGCTGCAGCTGTTTTTTAGCCGGCACGCGAAGTTGGAGCTTGACGCGTGTTTTGAGATGACGTGCTTTTGTGCGGAGTGTCATAAAATAAGTCGCTTGGATGAAAAAAACCGTGCACACCTGGAGTTACCCCGTGTTACAAAAAATGTTTTGTTGGCGTCCCTAATGCAGGATGGGGAATTCGAAAACGATATTTCGATTGAGATATTGTTTAATTTATTTCAATTCAAGCGGCGTAGGTGAGCATTATTATATTGGAATCATGCAGCTACCTGGAGCTTTATCTTACCGGAATATTGCGATATGTTTGTGGCTAACAGCAAGCAACATCAATCTAATAAACGTGCGGTTTACATAGCCAAGGTGCGGGCGCGCGCGGCGAGCAAATATGTGTCCTGTCATAACATGACATGACTCCGGCCTCGGCACAATGTGACAGTTGGCTAGCATCACATCGCACACCGGCAATCAGTTAATGCACAATATCGTGTGTCAAGTGGGAAACGCACCGCCGCAGTTCATCACTACATAGTGTAAAACAAAGTCGCTTCCCGCTGTCTGTCCCTGTGTATGCTTATATCTTTAAAACTACGAACGGTTTTTTAATAGATAGAGTGATTCAAGAGGAAGGTTTATATGTAGAATACATGCATAATATAGTAGAGAAACACTGATAATTTTAGTGGTTTCTCTAATGTGATGTCGTAAATAAACACATTTTTTGAGCTTACATTGTAAACCCTACGAGATAGATTAAAATAATGTACCTACTACAGTATTGTACACCTTAAAAAGGTCTACAAAAAAGTCCGCGATGGTATATGTTTATCCCCGTGCGAAGCCGGGCCGGGTCGCTAGTTCTATTCCATAATGTGCTCTACTTTTCTCATTTTATGGCGAATAGAGAGGGTGGTATTATTACGACGTTTCGATGTTGGTTAAAGGTTTCAATTATCGATATCTAAACCGATGGTAATAGTTTGAAAACCTGGCCAACAATGTCATATTTTTACTGGATTGACGCAGTTCGGAAACAATGTCCGTTCTGTTATTTATCGTGCAAACATAGTATGTTCCAGTTGATGTTTGAGAGCATATCGCACAAATATTGTCGTGTGGTAATGCGAGTGTGCCGTCAAAAGCACAGTTTAGCTGAGGAAATGAAATATCCGGCGCGGGACGGGTAGTTGATAGCTTGGCGCACCCACTATCTCTAGCTGTTCTACTAGCTAGAGGTTTATGTTTATAGGCTAAACTTGTTGACTTTGAAACGTTTAGCGTTATATGAATGTCGAGAGTTTACTTTGTTTGGCAACATCTTTAGGGTTCTATTATACTATCACATACCGCAACGGCACGATTAAACCGTATCCGTCATCGGTCGGATGTTTTATGGTCTATGGTCGGATGTCGTCGACCGAGCTCGGCCGCTCAAATGTCGACGGAATCGAATGGACGATGTCGGTTGTAGTACATAGTGTAAACACTATAGTATATACACTAATATAAGTATGCATATTATGCATACTTATATTATTTAGCATACGTTTGAATCGATACTCTACTTCGGCCGCTGATGGATTTGGTGAAATCGTACCGTAAGAGTTTCTAAGTAAACATGACAATATTTCACAGTATTTCTACAATTATTTAGAAAAGTATCTATGTTTGTAGAAGATAATCTCAGAAACTGATGAATCGGTTTAGAAAATTATTTGACTGGTAGAGAGCTAGGCTATCCCTGAGTGCTATCGGCTTCCATTCCTCAGCGAGTTAAACCGCGAGGGTACAACTCCCTTCTATAAAATACTTTCACTAATTGTAACAAGTTTTACTTTCGCATCAGAAGCATTTTGCCAAAAGTACACGGATCCAGGACAAATATGAGCGTTTTTTGCGTTATTTGCCTTCACTCACCCTGTTTGCTGAAATGTTTTGTGGCTCGGGTTTCGCGGTGTGGCTTTCAGTCGTAGCTTTTAATCCGCCATTATAGAAATTGCTGTACCTACCTTATTTCAGACCAATATCCTATTACGGGAAACAAAACTTCCTATTATATACCTAGTGTAAAGTGTTATTTCGTTCTTTCGCTAAGATTATACAATACACACGCACATCATGGTGGTCAACCCCTTTACTATGGGGAATAGGCGTGATTTATAGCGGGTGTTGATCAGTTCTTTCGTTATGTATATTGAAAGTCGCCTGCCTAAGATATTTGCATTCACATTAAGTGGATGTCCCGTATACCGAGCACCAGACAGCCAGACGCCATCCGCTTTATCGCTGTCTATCCTCATTCTTATTCGCGAAACAATAAAATTACACATTCATATACGGAGCTACCTCGTTGTGTGCTCGTTTATTATCCCCCTCTCTTTTCCCACCGGGGAGGGGAGGGGAGAGGAGGGAAGCAACCCTTTCTCCCGAGGCTGCCATCCATCACCGGCGACTAGCGAAATGTATTTTAATCCACTAGCCCGCGCCGGCTCGCTTCATGAAACGTGAAAAATGATCCTGCTACCACAGAATAGCAAACAGTGTCTATTAAACTCACACATTCATGCCAAAGATATAGGTGTGTGAAAAGTTATGGGATCGAAGTAATCTTTTGGAGATGTTTATCTAAACTATCGTGCTAAATCGGTTCAGGAAGATCACGTATTTGTAATAATCAGTTGTAGTTAATGTATTCTAGTTAGAGTTTTTGATGTTTGATTTAGTTGGCAAGTACGAGTATTCCAGGCTCTACTTTGTAACATTCAAAAGCTTCTTGATATTCATACTCTTATTAGCAAAATTGGGGCCAACCCTATTTTGCGTCAGTGTTAGTATTCTTTAAGAACTTTTGAGCTCACATAATTTCTCAGTGTGCTGTCAAAGCGTCAGTTAAACTCACAGTTCCCAAGGTGCCTCGGGAGAGGAGATTTCCTCCCGTTTAGCGCGACCATTAATCATACAAATTGTGGGACGTCTCCAGATATTCAGGCTCCAATGGAGCCGGTCATCGCTGGCTTTTCATTTCACCATCGCTTCACAAATCTGCGGAAAAACGTTCAACTTTTCACATGAATGGGGTGACTGATGAAGGCTATACAAATGAACTGAAAAGTCAGATTACAGAATCGTTGGGAGCTGCGAAAGTTCTGACACTTCTATTTATACGTATTTTGGATCTTGGGCCTGCCTCTGATAAAGTTCTATGGATTACACATCAAATCTTATGCTACGAAAGTTTTAAATCCATAAGGTATCTTATGCCTGAGAAGAGTATTAACATTTTGGACCTTATTCGTTGGATGAGTTTCGCTGGAGACGGTCCGATAAAGACATTGAAATAAAAGTTGAAGACTTTATTCATGTTATTCTTCGGGAGATATGCAATAACCCAGCGGGACGGCCGCGACGGGTGCGTTTATAATCATGACCCTCGCATAATAATAACATTGAATGTTTTATTGCGAGATATCTCTCGGATTACTAAAACATCTGTCCCGGAAAATTCACTCTCGACGTTTATCGCGTCTTCGAGGGTAGATACGAAAAAACTGCAATAACGCGGTGTCATAACAAAGACGCGCCACCGGCCGATAATACTATGATTAATACGCGACGTTATCTTGAGAGTGCAGGCCTCGCCCGCCCTAAGGAAACCGCACGCGCTCCGGGAGGGAACGCCGCAAGCGCCGGCCTCCTTGAGCCGCTTCTGCTTTATTGCGATGTGGCTAGAGCCGAGTTTCGGACGAACCTCTATCTGTTTAAGGTATTCTCGAGACCCAACATAAGAGTTACGGATTTCGCATAATGCATATTATATTCGTGAGGGAGGCTCGGAGGGAGCGAGGCGCGCGGCCGTGCGGGGCGGCGGCGGCGGCGGCGGGGAGGGGGAGGGCGAGGGGTGGGGGAGGGGGCCGCGTGACCGCACGTCTCCTGCACGCGACAAGCTCTCGACATTTTTTTATTATTATTGCGCTTCGATGGAATTTATTCCGCAAGGGTCGGTAATAGAATAGCGGGCACGCTCGTTTGCCCTTTATAGCGATTTTGAATATGATTTTAAATCACATAATGGAGTGAGTGCGCCTTTTTACAGTTATTTTAGGGGTATTTTAGGGTGCGGACGTGGACTCGAATGTTCAGGGCGCAGTCGCGGAGCTGGAGCTGTAATTAGCGGGTATAATAATTAAGTTTCGCGCGTGGCCGGCCACAGATTAAACAGATTAATTGGTCGGCAATAAGCGATGTTAATCTTAGCCTTCAGCAGCAGGTGTGGCGGTATTAGGCGCATTATCAATTAATTGTGGAGCCATCTCGGCCGGGGGATGCAGGGGGTGTAATTATACAGCTCCCCCCACCCCAACCCCCAACCCTCCCCAGCGCACCGCCGACCACGCCGCCGCTGTCACATGCACTAACGTTTATGTTAATAGTTGTTGACTCAGTATTATGTTATGATTGGGTATGCTGAGCTCCAAGGTTCTATCATTTTGTCTTTGAGAAAATCTAATATTTGGGAATGAATTATGATACTAACATCACAAATGTATTTGTATTGTTTCAGAAATGGATGTCCGATGTGTTTACAGTGGACGCGGACAGAGAGTACATACACTAAATACAAAATCAACTGTGAGTATTTCAATCAAACCTCGCTTTGATTGACTGACACTGACTTTGTAGTTTACGTTGTTATTTAGCGTTATCTCCCTTATTTTGTTAAAAATCTCTTCACATCTCTGGGTAATAAAAGTCACCATCTCAAGCTTTATAATCGACCCATGATTTTTTATTTCAGTCGTGTGACCTGAAGAAATCGTCACAAAACCCAGGCGTCCGAACAATAGGTACCCAATCCTAGAGAAAGAGGTAATATTTTTAACTGATTACAAACTCACACAATTAGACTCATAGATCAGAACAATCTAACCACAAAGAGAAAAAACTAAAAAAGCAATAATTATCATTTTCAGCGTAGCAGTGCTACGGGCCGTAGCCGCGTAGCGTCGCGTCGTAGCGCGGCATACTCATTATTGCTACGACACTAGATCAAAAGAAATGCAAAAATATTGTAAGTTGGTCAGAAAGTGATCTATTTTAATAGTATTAAAGACCGAATTGGAATATCTTTATGTATTACCTGGTATTTTGTTATGCTTGTGTATGCATGACGTGGTATTTTTGTGTAGTTAGAGTATGTTGCTCGTGCTAGAAGAATATTGTTATAGCTTCATTTCATACCGACATGTTATTGTTGTTTTATATGAATGCCAGACTTTTATTGAGTTGTATTATGTCGTCTGTCACAATAATTCAATTTAAAGCTTGGTTCGATCAAATATTAATAATGTAAAGAGTTGCCTTTCAATTCCATCCGATTCCGTGTAGTTAAGCGGACGTGCACTATACTCGTTCATCTTTTCTTCGCTCTCGGAGTGTGTGTAATGTCGCCTGCCGCTCCTGTACAAAACGACCAGTTTATTAAGAGCCATCCTTCCGTATTCTGTACCGTTCTCTGCCTAAAGCTACATTGTGTCGAGGGAGGGTGATGGCTCGAGTTATACTGGTAATGGATCGTACATATTTCTGCAATTGATTAGGCGGGGGCGGTTGCCATGGCGACGGGCTGCACTGGACCCCCGCCCCCGCCCCGCGCGCCCCCCGCCCCTCGGGCCCCCGCGCCGGCGACACAACTCATTGTGCTGCTAAACTTGCCGTCATATCGGCAGATTTTGTAGAGTTGTGTTCGATTGGATCTTCACTATACACTCACGTACATGCATTTCAGCTATTGTGTTGAACACGAACAATGTTTCCACCCATCGCTTAAATGAAAATAGTCAATCTCGTTTGCGCTGATACTATTTTTTCCTTGGTCACCTACTTTGAAACAAAACGTCTTGTAGAGAGCCAAATACCTCAGCTGTTTGCACCTAGTAAACTTTGAACTACTAGGAACTCTACACCCAAAAAATGCAATAAAACATTAAACCCCTTTGAACTACTTGTGTTGGGCGCAATCAAATACTTTCAGTAGGTACATATGTTCAATCTGGCTCCGTTGCCGCATACCTGACATTAATTGACGCTGCCAATTGGCATTGTCTGAGGCACTGACTACACTTGAACTGACTGAGCAGCAGTCAACCCGTACTACGAACACTTTAGACGCAGAGTGGATGGGGCTCGACCGCTATCCGAATACCATGTTCTAAATTATGCCTATAAACATTTTGTAATATCTTTTTTATTTATCTCGTATTATGATTCATTTTTGGACATCCTATGTCGTAACAGAATGTTAGATCGGCCGGCGCGGCGAGCCGCCTGTGCGCGCTCGCCTACTGATAACGACCCGATCTAACCCGAGTGAACCCGACAATCTTAGTGAAACTCTTCGCTTTCGCGACATTCCCCCCCAAGGAAGATGTAAAACGAAAACGATTTCATTAATTTACACATTTACATTTACCTACTACCACATACTTAGTTATGTACGTAGGTAAATTAAGCTAACTCTCCTTTGAGTAGGTATGTAAATGCACGTAAAATGTTACGGATATTATTGTGAAGAATACTATCTACCTACTTCATTTCTACCTTTGCGCTCACCTTTGCGTAAAATGGAACGTTTTAAAATGGAATACCTATCTGCTCGTGACCGCAGCCGATAAACTTTCGTGAAGTGTATGACTAAACCTACTAATTTAAAATATACCTACGTACATTTTACACAATATTACATTCAAATGATTATTCGAATTCCTTTGTTATTTTTATACGCAAATATTCTTTACGTCGTACGAAGCAAATGTAAAAACACAACTACCCGCAATTCGTTTATGATAACCAGAGTAAACAATCTATTTTTAGATTGCATAAAAGAGAGATCCCTGCATCTCCACCATGTCGCGACAGAATGTTAGATCGGCCGGCGCGGCGAGCCGCCTGTGCGCGCTCGCCTACTGATAACGACCCGATCTAACCCGAGTGAACCCGACAATCTTAGTGAAACTCTTCGCTTTCGCGACATCCTATCCTATGTCAACGGCAAGGGTGAGTGTCCATGAGAAATGCCTTGGTATAAGGTACTTATAGGTAAAATACCAATTGTTACAACTACTCGTGTCACTGGTTCCTTCGAAGTAGTGCGTTGAAAAAAGCTCCTCAGTGTCTTTTTTCGTGCACTTGATACTTGTTTTCGAATTCTATAGGTTCTACGACATCCCGGTTTTTCTTTCATTCGGTGTTTTTTTTAATATCATTAAGAAAGCATTCAAAGATGAAAAAAAAAGCATTCTCGGTTGACGAAGTTTTGGGGAGACAGACGTCCCAGCAGTGGGACGACGTAGGTTAAAGAAAAAAATGGTGTTGAAATGACAAGAATTAAAGTGTAAGAAGGGTGTAGTGTGGGCCACGTCTCGTCGAATGGACGTGCTATCGAGTTTGAAGTTAATTTGGCCGCCGCTAATCCCAGCTCTAATTATTGCCCCTCCACCGCCCTCGGCTTAGTTTAATTGATTTCTACGGGTGCGGTGCCTGAACACTTATATTTTATATTACAAGTCACAAATAGGATTTTTTGCTCATAAATTGTATATTATAAACAACCTACGTGTATCTAGCTACTCGTATCTAAAAAGCAACGGTATTTAGATAGACCGAATTCATATCAACTTAATTTTTACCTAACTTTTTTAAACTATTGTTATGAAATTATTATAGCACATAAAATAATAATTCTATGTAAAATATTAAATATTTCATTAACGTATTCCGTGAGAATGATGATTGTTAACATGTTCGACAGAATATCTATCTATAATATAAAAATGAATCGCAAAATGTGTTGGTAAGCGCATAACTCAACAACGCCTGGACCAATTTGGCCAAATCTTTTTTTAAAATGTTCGTTGTAGTCCAGGGAAGGTTTAAACGATGAAAAAACATAGTACCTACATGTACCGGGTACCACGCGAGCGAAGCCGCGGGCGGCAGCTAGTTTAACATAAAGAAACACATTATTTTCCATGTGTGAGACAAAGCCTCAACTTAAAACTCCCATAACTGATGATAATACCAGGAAAGAGTTTAGAAACTCATTTTATAAGTGTGGAAGCTTTATAAGCTGGGTCGGTCTTATTAAATCATAAACCAGTAAATCCGCATCGATTGCCACTAAAACGATAATACCCGCGCATTCAACTGAACGATGCAGCAAATACTCGGATCTGCAGCCCCTGATAGCCGGATAACATTATATCCGACTTTTCTCGACCTCTGTGGCGTGGCAGGCGAGAGCTCGGCTGAGACGCAAGAGGCGCGGGTTCGATTCCCGCTGTGGAAGAAATGTTTGCATGCTCTGCAAATATCTCTTCCGGGTCTGGGTGTTGTTACAACTAGTACATACTTATGTACTAGTTATAAGCATGTATTTACAAAAAAAGTATATAACTAGCCTATAAGCCATCTGGTGTCCATAGTACAAGCTTTGCTTAGTTTGGGGCTAGATGGCTCTGAGTGATATGTCCTCAAATATTTATTTATTCTAGGGGCTAAATTCTATTATTACGTTTGACCTTGATCCCTACATACATTGTAATTTTCCTCCTGTATCTTTTCTTAGGACATCCTTTCCGCGCACTCACCATGACAGCCAGCGACGAACGCTAGTGAGAACGGCAGAGACCGTCAGACATTGAAAATTAAAAGATTTGATCTTGTTACACAAAATCCGCGAAATATATTTCAAATAACATTCAGTTCGTACCAATATAATGGGCTATAGAACAAAGCTATATAATTAACTGCTGCTATCAGTATAATGTAGTTTTTAAAGCAGTTCTATTGGATCAAAAAAGACGGTAATATAGCAACACTATGCGCGTCATGTGGCTTGGCTCACTAAAAGAGCTTAAATTCATAATAGCGCTTTATGGAACATTTAACGTCTTCTGCGACGCCGTAAAGTTAAACCACAATTCTATAGCGAATATGAGTATGTCAGCACACAGACTTGTCTTACCCGAGGCAGGCATAATCACCACTGCCCCACTGGTAGAGAGAGTCACCCCAAACAAAAACAAAACAAAATGGATCCTTAAAAAAGTCCGTAGTTTCAATCCGACCAATAAAATTCCGTGTATAATCCATGCAAACTTTTTTACATAAAAAGATTAACCCCTTCACACATTTACATAGTTAGTTTTTAACCACTCACAAGCACAGCGGCGAACGTAATACTCGTGACTGTCGGGCCTAAGATCACCCCATCCATTATGCATGTCGCTGCATACGATCGATACGGCCCTGCATCCCTTGCACCCCTTCGCACCCCTGCCTGCGGAATACATTAGTATTTGCATAAGCTGATGAGAGTGTGCTCATTACGGCAGGGGATGAAATATTTGTTTGGGGTGTTCGGGAGATGTTTTGTTTAGGAGATAGTGACTCATACAACTTTAGATATTATTATTCAAGCTTAGAATATTATGGCTCTTTACGGTAGGTATACTCACTCAACCCGGTACTGGACCGTTGAGTGACTAAGTTGGCCCCAAAAAGGCCTAAAAAATATTTACTTATTTTTATTTATTATTTTGTATCTCTATGTCCTATATCTCCTTAATTATATAATGCTCCAGTTTGCTTCACGAGGTTTACCTCATTCATGTATACATAATAGTATTTTTTTTTTGACTATAAATGCTAAACGTAAGGAGTTTTCATTTTACGGTTACAAAAATTACTTAATATCTGGGACTGACTATCCAGTCCGAGTTCTCTTCGTTGACCGTACTCACTGAATTGGGAATTTTCTATAGTTGTTCTTGTACGGATTTTGTTTTCTAATCATTTTGATTTCCTTTAGAATAGTAATCCCGAAATAAAAACCTCTCATTAAGATGTAGCACGCTTAGTGCTCTCTTCGATTTGAGAAACGAAGCTGAAGAGTTAAATTGCTCCGTAGCTGCGGAGAACGGAAATGTTTAGTCAATACCGGCCAGCTATAGTGTGCAAAACTATTCATACCGAAGCGAAAACTATTTGCAAAACGACGTCTCCAGCCAAACGAAGCTCATTCCCCTCTCCCCTCTTTTCATCCCTCCCCGCCGGCCCTGCCCCCCGAGCGTCCGTAATTAACCGGCGCGCGGCACTTCGCTCCCTGTTACGGTAGGTCCGGTCTAAGAGACCGATAAGTACGCAGAAATTGATATTGGCGCAATTCACTTCACTCCTATATTAGCCGAAGGATTTTTGTAGAGATGCTTATTTCTGCTAGTTAATTCTTGAGAACCAACAAACATTTTCAGTTCGACCTCAGCAGTGTGAGCTGAGACTCGTGCAAAAGTTTCACAGAAACCGAATCTTGCTTTTTTTTGTATGTTCTGAAAATATTTCTTTTGGCTCTATTGTGGTGGGTACTTATAGCATCTGATACAGGAGATCCTAATGTGGGGTCAGAAGTATGTGTCTGTTGGTTATTATTTATTTAAATTTATTTAAACTCTCGCGAATGAACAAAATCGACATCATAATAGTTGAACATATTCGTTTGTAGCATATGGTGCCGTTTCCCCTGTTGTCTCCCCTTCTCGGCCCTGTGCCAAACCTGCCAATGTTTCAAAAAGACATTAACACCCGTAGGTATCACATAGCACATAAAAATATAAAACCCACCTCCCTCTGTCGCTTAAAGGTTGACATTTCAAGAACAAAGGTGTTCCAGTTCCAAGGCATTTTACTTTTAGCAGAACATTTGACGGTGTTTAATAGCCCGCCTGGAGCCGACCCTCGCCTGGAACAAAGGCACAGGAATCCAATTTAAAAGTAGCGCTAACTTCAGCGTGTAATCGTTAGTCGGGCTGAGGCTGGAGGCTGGAGCCGTGCTATATTGCTTCTCGTCCCTTATTTCTTCAATAGCCTCCTCAAAAAGCTTTGTAAATAGCCTGACGACCCTTGATCAATGACATTTCATGGTATGTGCAAGGCACAATACGTTTTCACATGTTTTTTGCTTAGTGATTACTCGACTGAAACACCTTTTCAAGTTAGAGATTTTAGGACGTTGCAAAGATCTTTATATTGATCCCATCTTTGAGGGTTCCGAACCGAAATGGTGAGATGGAACCCTTATGGTGCCTGATTATAGAAATAGCGATAGACTCAAATTTGATGGGCGAGTCCAATTAGACTTAACTAGTCTTGTTTATTAAAGTTTTGATCCGTAATTTATTATCAAATATTTGTGTTTCATTTTATAGAAATGTACTTACGGGTAAATAGCGAGGAGCTAACACTCGCCAACCATTAACATCAAGAAAGTAGTTCTTGAACAAAATTTGAAACTTACAAATGTAATGTCGTTACTGTGCACACGACACTTGAAGGCTGTGGGGAGAGGGGAGATTGGGGTAAAGTGGGAGGAGGTCTCCCAGCCAATATTATACGGCCGTAGTTAGCGCACTGATATTAAGAATTCCACAGCCGGTAGAGCAGGGAACGGTGTTTGTTTAAATGTTGCTGTTTTATTTATTTGTACTATCAATAGAAAGTATAAGTAGGTACGTTTTTAGAGCATCTGGATCTAATTTGATACTAAGAACATTCTTATTAGATCATGCCTTGAGTCTGTGTTTTTTTAACAAAAGATTTTTACATGAGTGTTGTAAAAATCTTTCGAGTGGATAAATAAAAACGTTTATCAATGAAAATTGTGCGTACTTGTGTATTCAATGTATGATTAATTTATCACAAAGAATTGTTTTAGTATATTTTAGTAAAATACTTCTTCTTCAACTAGAGAATGGTTCAAAAAATGAT
The DNA here is from genome assembly GCA_949320045.1 of Scotopteryx bipunctaria. Taxonomy (NCBI): domain Eukaryota; kingdom Metazoa; phylum Arthropoda; class Insecta; order Lepidoptera; family Geometridae; genus Scotopteryx; species Scotopteryx bipunctaria. Next base: position 148,200 of record OX439450.1, on the reverse strand, counting down.
AGAGAATGTAAGTACTTACTTAGAGCACTACTCTACAATCCGAGATTGGAGCGGAGGCACAAAGTTGGTAATTGAAAAATCTTTCCGGTCACCCCTCACACCCCAGTCTCCCCCCGCACATACAAATTAAACTTCGATATAATTACACAGTTACGTGCCGATGGAATTGCGTCTTTCGAGAACTTCCTTTAATAAAATGATTTTCAATAACTACTGCGAAAGTTCTGCGTCCATATAAATAGTTTGAATAAGCTTAGGTAAGTAACGATGTGGGTCTGGTACGAGTATCTGCTAGTCTTATTAGCTAACGACTAGCGACGACCCTTATTAGCCTTATTAGCCAAGCCTAGCTAATGACAACTGAACTTTTCAAAAAGAGAAGAACAAAGTGTGCAGGCATGAGTAAGTAGGCGTAAAAGATGATGAAAATTAAGAAAGTATTACATGTAGGTACATATTATATTCTCACATTCTGAAATATGAATTATGACCTACAAATAAAATCAATACTAGACTGAAACTCTATCAAATAAACATAACTGCGATAAAATTATCTAAACAAAGGCTTGTACTCTCCACCCCCGCGGGCGACCTCCACCGGGGTGGGAGAGGGTGGGCCATTCGTCAGGCTGTGCAGAAATGTTTTCATTTTATTTCATAAATAAAGAGCGCTGTTGCAGTAATGAGCACGTACAACACCACCTAGCTACGTACCTACCTAGCTACGTACTTACCTAGCTACGTATTTACCTAGCTACGTAGGTACCTAGCGTGCGGTGTAAGCTCTTTGTCGCACTTGTTAGTTCGCTCTACAATTTGTGGCTGTGTTATTAGTATGTAGCTCTGTGATTCTTTGTGGTGAAGTTTCAAAACTTTTACATACTAAGACTTGGGTTTGAGAAACTTTATAAGGCTTTAAAAATAACTTAAGCCCAACCAACCTGCACAGTAGTAAATACTCACGACGTACGAGTACTTACTCGGTAAATAAAATACTTTAAAAAAGTCAATAAAGCAACAGCAAAGGGACGCCTATTATCCAGCAGTGATTGCGATCTGGCTGTGATGTGTGGTGAAATCTTGAAAGTATTTAGGTACTGCAGATCTTTAGGTTAAGGAGGTAGTCCAAACATCACGTTTTCTGTCCGATTTAAGTATAAATAATTTAAATATACGCGCACTTAGACATGAATGATTCGCTCCAGCCGGGCGGCGTTCCCCGAGGCCGCGGGTGATCGCCGCCCGCCCACGCCCGCCCTCGCTTTATAATATAATTCTAACTTTTATAGCTCTATCATGTTCATACTTTATTATCGGTACAATTTTATGACCATTTCAAATATTCATTCATTTTTGATGGTTTATTTTGAGATGCATTAGTTAGACAGATAACGAGTTTTTGTAACTTTATATGTAATCAATGGTTACACCTATGTACTCTAGTAATATGTATTCCTCATAAAATGGCATAGTGATGAAGTCGCTTGTATATGCAGTAAAGTACCTAAACATCTAAAAGCTAATTATAACTTTTCAGTCATGAATCAACTGAATAGAGTCAGAAGTACATTCATGTCAAAGGAGATACTTAATGATAGAACCCAGACCACATTAATGATTAAAGTTCTAAGAATCGCTACCAATCATGCGTTCCCAACAATAAAATAGGGTAAAAAATAAAAGTTATTTTATGTGTAACTTGAACAACTGCATTACTTTAAATAAAAGAAAACATTCTCCCATCAAGGAGCCCTCCTCCAAATCGCATGTTCACATATTTGAGCCCCATTCAAACTCGAATAGAAAATGCAGCCCCTCGGCGAGTTCTATTACGTTGTAAACAGCTTACTACATTCCAAGACTTGCACAAGTGTTTAAAATTAGGTAGTTATTGGAGGAGCACGCAGCGCCGCCGCCGCGGGCGCCGCCGCCGGCCGCCGCGGCCGACGCGGCCGACGGCCGAGGGCCGAGGGCCAGGGCCTGACATATTGCAAACATATTCTCCGCTTGAAATTTATTGTAAATCGCGGCGGGCGAGGGATTTGAATCCGCCCCTCCGTGTCAATAAACCGAATGGACTTCGGGAATTCGCTACATTCGCTCGATGTTTGTGTTGCTGGCTTCGCTTTTTCTTGCGAAAAAACGGAGGGTGTACCCTTCCTGCCACCCCGCGGTCCCTCGGGCGCTTCCGATTTTATTTATCTAAGGTTTTCCATTCCGTCGTAATTGTGTGAGTTGCGAGCTCGATTGTTGCTAAAGCGAATATTTATTTGGTGTTCGTTTGCTTTCCATTTCTGGCGTCCTCGGGCGGAGAGCTCGCGGGCCAGGCGACGCCGCGGCATTGTGCCGCAAATTCAATTTGTGGGGACTCAAATCAAATGTTGTCGTTAGAAATGACTTGTCACCGCAGAGTGACACTATCAAAAAATTGATCGTCGGCTCACAAGCGAGCAATCATCTGCGCTATTCGATACGAGATTGCCTCCCTGGTGTAGGTACCTATGTAAGTAGTAGGGATATTGTTAGGCACCGCATGATATATGGAACCTACTAAATCAACTGCCAAAAAGCCACAAAATTTCTCAGCGCTGCCATTTAATCTACATAAAGTAGGGCATTTGCGTGGTCGCCGTAAACCAATAACATTAGTACAATGAAACGCAGCAATCAGCATTAGCCGGAATATATCTCGCGTAAATCTTTCACGGCGGCTTTTATGTATATCGTAAAAAACGGGCGAGTGTCCAACGAGTGAGCTATAAATACGGCTCGTAAAGGAGTGTAACGCCTGTACGGAACACTTGCCCGGTCCGCCGGACGCCGGACGCCGGACGCCGGACGCCGGACGCCGGACGCCGCCGCCGCCGCCCGCAGGCGACACCTTACACAAATGATAACATTTGTTTACCTACGAGTAGAACTGCCGGCTTGCTCATTGAGACTGCATAAAAGGGTTTCACAAGTCTGAGGGGAAAGAGGGACGCTAATTTGCTCTACCATTATAAAATTATTATCTAAAGTATGAATAGCTGTTGTGTTACTGAGAGACAATGTTTTCTTCGGGTCTTAGTTACACACACAAATCATGGAAATGCATAATAAAAAAGTATAATCCAATGTAGAACATTCCGCGCGGCGTCTCCAAACATTTTTACAATGAACATTTTTATTGAGTTGGCCCTACGAGCCATGAATGCAGATGATCTGTCACCCCTGCACCGACCGGCCCGCGAGTGACCCCGCGCCCGCGAGGGCTGTGCTCCAAGTGACCCCATATCGTGCTCATGCAAGTCCTCAGCGTGACACGTTTTGCATCGTCAGCTACGAATGTTTAGCCGAATTTATTGTTTTGTTTTGGGGAGAGCGTACCAGCATTTCCATATTTGGCCTCTTTCTACGATTTCCATGATGATTATGTGCCAGTTCTCAACATGTATTTATTTCATTTTCAGAATATGAACATGCGGCAAGTCAGAATGCGACTTTTTGGAGCTACTTGCACACGTCGGCGTCGGCCGGAGATGCACGGGCAAGGGTGAAAGGAAGGTAATAATCACACCAACAGACCCGATGGATGTGCTTATTTTCAGAGTAGCGTAATATGTTGAAAGTGCTCCATTCTAAATAGATCAAGGCTGTTGGGTAAAATGCTCAATTGCTCTATCAACAACAAAAACGAATAGAAATAGAACCTATAGGAACGTGAAGAAAATTACTCAATAAATGCTCTATCCTGAATTGGAACACAACAAACCATAACTTTGCGAGTAAGACTAACAGGCCATAGCGTGAAATGAGAACGCTGCGAGAATCTTCAGATCAAAATGTGATTTTGGCGCGTTTACCGATATTGAGTGCAATGAAAGGACGCAAGATGGATGTCGAGTCGAAATGGCGGCGATCTCGCGAATATCCCGCGTAGAGCCTCGCTTAGCTAGCAATATCGTAACGTAGCGCACAACTTTGTCCACCTCACACGGCGGAAGCATGGATGAGGCATCCATCTATGCAGCCGGTGCCACCCTCAGCTGGGTAAAGGCCTCTTCTCTATCTCGCCACTCCTGGCGATCTTCTGCCAGTCAGATCCACCGAGCCACAAATCATATAAGATTTAATAAATACATGAAACTTAATATGGTTGTGGAATTTCTTATTATCCTCCCTTGACACCTACCTTCATGTTAGGGAACCGTTCCAAGTACATTGAGTTCTTTGTCTATGTCACTCCTAATTGGATCGTGACAAAAATTACAAAAATTACAATAACCGCAAACAAAGCAGGCTTCACCACATCCAAGTTCAAAACCTTTCCTAACTTCAAGTGCCGCGATTGGACGCGATTCTCTCTAAGACAAAGTGTGTTATTTCTCGCGGGATTCCTCTATAACCCCCCCTCCCCCCCATACCCTCTACGGGGGGAGGGGGCGAGCAGGGAATGTATAGTAATATTTTTACGAGCGGTTTTATTGTGAGACACGATAAATTTGTCATCGGCGACGAGGTACGTCTGATCTGTATGAATCGCGGATGCCCTGGCTTTTGAGATGCACTGCGCGACAAGTTTTGGGTCGATACTTGGGCAGGTTCTGTTCTTTGCGACAGTGTACTTACTACAAGAGTTTTAGCTAAGATTTTTGTAGAAGTCGGTAAATCTGTACTTGAGGTGACCAAATAACTGCTACGCAGCCGTGACTGAGCCACGAACATCCTCATTCCTCAAAAACTTACAGACCTATATAGAATACTTGCTATATAGAATAAATAAATAGAATAAGTAAATCGATTTATTTATTAGTGGGAAGGATATAATAAATCGTAATGATAGTTTCCGTCTACTCTTTTCCCACATGTTTACAGCGTATAAGAAGAATCTATAAATATAAATGAGGAGCAGATTGGTCTATTTAATAAATAGTCCGCGCGTTCCCACCGGCCGGCGCCGGCGCCGCGTCGTCGGCGGGATTGCGCGGCGTTTCTTGCGCGTGCGCCTGTTAGAAAGGAATTGCTGTGTTTGGATTCTAGTATTAATTTCAATTTCCAAAAAGATAAGTCAGATAACCATTCTACTGTGATCTTTTTGTTTGTTTTGAATAATGTTTTTAAAATGATAGCGGTGACTTAAAACATAAAAAAATGTAGTACTAAATGTTCTTATGAGGCCCAAAAAACGCTCCACTTAATGTAGATGTACCTCCCCAATTTGTGACGATTTTGTGTTAAATCATAGTCACTCTACGGGAAGCAGAGTTCCCACATATTAGTGCTAAAGTAGGCGATGACAAGCGCAGCCTCCGACGATAGTCGCGTGACGCAGCGGTTCACACGCGCCTTCCCGTGTTCCAGGCGCGGCCGCCACGCAGCCGCCACGCAGCCGCCACGCAGCCGCCACGTCGCCGATACGCAACCGCTACGTGATCCTACGCAGCCGCTACGTGCTTTGTGATTGATAAAGTTGGTTAAGAGTGTCGGTGAATAATGTAGGTTGAAGTATTGTGCATGGAAATGAATTATTTCGTTTTAAATTTGCTTTTTATTTATTTTGCCTTGAATTGCATCGCAATAAAAAATATGTATTTGGATAATAGGTTCGATAATATTTTTATTCAACACGATTTAGTCTCTGTTTGTCAGTTAAAAATGAGCATTAGAAGACGAATCGCGTGATTCTTTCAAATTCATTCAAAATGCCGGTCAAGTGCGAGTCGAATTCGCACACGAAGGGTTCCGTACCATCCTACATGTACATAAATGTTTGTATAGACCCCCTTTTATTTTTATTATTTGATGTTATAACGGCAACGGAAAATAGAAATACACGTTCTGTAAAAAATTCAACTCTCTACATACCTATTACGGTTTATTAGATACAGCCCGCTGACAGACGAACGGACGGACGGACAGCGGAGGCTTAGAAATAGGATCCCGTTTGGCACTCTTCGAGTACGGAACCCTTAAAACAGATATAAAATATACTGTTTTTTCGGAATTCGATAGATACCTATAGCCGAGCACTCGCCCGCCACGCCACCGAGGTCGTCAAATAAGTTATTGTAATACAAACAAAGTATTCAATAAATCCCTGTAATTATTTAAAGTAGAGTGCGAATAACAATGCCTTTCGAGTCCTGAGCAAATATACCTCGCCCCGTATCGTGCGTTGCCATCTGAGCGTCACGGTTAGTTTATATTACTCATGCATTTATTTATAAGTACTAGTTATTAAATTAGGTATTTTCATAAAAAAAAGAAAAAGAAACTGGACTTCTCTGGAAGTTAAGAAAAAGCATAGAATGCGTCCAGCTGCTTCTCTTCTTGAGCATGTCGTAAGGGATATCCTTTCCAACTTGATGGACCACCTATATGGGAGATGGGCTGATCACCTGTCACTATGGTTCACCATATCCATCTTAGGACTAAATAAGAAGTGGTTGCAAGGTTTCTTAGGATTACTTGTGGCTCTGCCCACCACATTAGGGATACGGGCGTGATAATATGTATTCCAAGTTTTTACAAACTTGAATGTCGATAGAATGTCGATTAAATAGTCTATTACGTAAATACGAACAGGCGTAAATTCAGCGTAGATTTAAGACATTTCAAAGCGATCCTTACAATTGTACTTTACAAACTATATCTGATTCTGATTTTGATATGAAAGCAGGTTTGTGTATAATGTACTCTTTGCTAGATGGTTCGAGATAATGAGTGGCACAGTTAGCCGATAGCAGCGATCGCTTTCCTCGCTATTTGCTTACGATAACTTTCTCGTATCGACCACTTATCTACAGAGCAAACACTGCAATCCTAGCCAAAGAGCGTAAACCACAACTCAACTGTCAGTCTTGCTGTAAAACTTTACTAGAACACATTTACATACGATATTTTGGTCGACTTTCCATCCTTATTGTTGTTTACAAACCTGGGTGATCGGGGTTATTAAAGCTTTCTACATATTTTACCAAATAATTAGTTATTCTTTTTATAGATTCTAAATCAAATTAATTCAATCCTAAATCACTCAGCTTTCTTTTAAATAACTTATGATCAAAATATTTGATGAGTATAATAACTATTTTTTAAACTCTTTAAAAAGTCTCGTGAGCCTAAAAAGCCTTGTTCAGAAAGTTCATTCAAAATCGAGTCGGCAGCAGTTACACAGCGATAAAAAGCCATAGGCGTGTTTACGTTCTACGTCCGCGGATGGACTCACCATCAGTCCAGCTCGTTTCAATCGCGCTGCGAGGGCTCAGTGGACTACTTCTCTAGGACCCATTCACACCGGTTCTCATCTGAATCTTCTTGGAACTGCTCGTGGACATTTGAGTGTAGCTGTGTTAATTAAGTGACATTGTGTTGTGGTTCGGTGTGACTGCGGCTGATCCAAATTGAGGCGATGGATTTGAGCCAGGTAGGTGCTTTGTTTTATCGTAGAGCTATCTAGCTAGGACTTGTTGGGATAGGTCTTGGACACACTGGACTAGTTCTTTAGCCGTTCATTGTATCTCATTTTCACACTCGAGTCCACCTTGCTTATATACCAAAAATAACACAAAATCCTTCATTGTTTTCAACTGCATACGAGTAGACATTCTGTCTTGATCATTTTGAAATACGAAAAACAATTTAAATCTTGATTATGACGTTGATGTAGGAATCATAAATTTTCTTGTCCATTATCTTACTAGTTTAGGTGTTTGTTAAATGGGCAGATAGGCCGTTCTTATCAAAGTAAAACTCTCTCAAAAGGAATAATTCTTATGAAGTTTTAATTGAGATAATCCATTGATTATTGTGTTATCGTTATCAATAGTAATCTGATGACCTTCTGACAAAATATGCATAAATAAGCGAATGCAAGTCATCACTGTGGGTGACTCATCCGACAGACATCAGAATGCAAAATAATAATTATGATTTCTTATCTTAGATTACAAGTACAGATTTTGTATAAAATATGTTGATGGAGAGCCTACACTAACACAAATATTTTGTGGGTGAGGTCACGCTTTATAAAATCTATATAATATTATAAATATGTTTTACTACCTAGTTTATCTAATTCATATTTGTACGGCTATATTAGCAGGTTATACTGCACTTCTAAATGTTATATTATGTACCATATGTTAATACTACCGTGTATCACAAATAAATAAATTGAAATTGAAAACCATAGCCACTCTAATCTTGCCAATTTTTTGTTATGACGGCGAAATGGCTTAGATCTCATGATCATTTGTAACATGCTTTCGCCCGCGTCTTCGTTCACCCGAACAAAATGTACCTACCTAGTAATGTGTCCGGCACATAAACTATCTCTATGCAAAACAGTATATTGATGCGTTCCTCCGTTGCTGCGTGAGGACAAAACAATAAACACACTTCCATATCTATAATATTGGTAGAGATGGAAGAGATTCCTTTCATTTATCATAGGTGTCAACACAACTACCTACTATATTTGTGTAGAATACGCCCCGAATTCCTTCATTAACATTAAAGCAATTAACCCTGGACATAGCTAATTAAGCTGTCAGAAGGCTCCCTCATCAGGTGTGGGAATGCATTAGATATTCCTTCATCTACCGGCCGAGTGTCCCGGCCGGGGACAGGTGCGCCGTGACCCACTTACTTTTTACATAAACCACCTGTTATCGACCGCTTAAACATCGATAGCTCGCTGAATATTGATTCCCTTGCGAATTTCTCGGAATATGACTTTATACTCGCGAGTACCTACACACTTGCAATGTTTGCTTTCCGATAGGCATTTCAATATGGGTCATCGCTTGCCTCTTCGTGGATTCAACTCTGATAACAATATTCTTGGGTAAAATAAAAAATTGCTTGTCATACACTTTTGGCCTGAATGGGATTATTCATAACATTTTGATAAGCTTTCCGAATAAGATAATACATCAAGAGGTTTTCGTTGTAAACAAATTGTAGTATCAAGAGAGGTGTGGCAGGGTTGGGACAGCATTAACATTTCGTGCAAAATGTGGAGCGATATGCGCCTTATCTGATACGTGTTCGTGTTCTCCACTCTACTAACACACGGCATATCACAGATATCATATTTTTAGCTCACATATCTATATGCCTACTACGTAGGTACTTTTTTAAATTTAGCTATGATTAAACAACAGATAATTTGTATTCTTATCAGTTGTAGATTTATGAATAATTATGATTTTTTCAATATGTGGCATGATGTGAGTTTATTTTTGTTATCATGAAATCGCCTTTTTATTGACTTTAGTGAGTAAAAGTACTGTCGTGAGCAAAATTTTTGAAACGCTTGATCACTAAACTCTAAATTGTTTCTTTAAACATACAACAAACAATGCAATCATCCTATTTCCGGCTTTTTGATCGTCCCCACTTATCATTTATGAATATCTATTAAAATAATTGAAATTCGATGCTTGCTAATTATATAGATAATAATTTATCAGATCATCTATTCTATAATTAGAATGTTTTCTTTTGTTGTTATTGGCAAGGCCTTTTTCATGGACACACCACAATCTCTGAAGCTAAGTGGCCAAGAAAGAACAAGTGTCAATCTATTTATCACTCGTAATCAAGCAAGTGCTCATTGGCAATCAAGCATTTTAAGTACCTACCTAATGTCTAGTACTATTATTTATTCTGTGGTCATGTCGAAAGTATCGACCATGACAAAAAAATGGTATTACAATATTTTCTCTTAACAACAATTTTTAGTTGAGGCATTTAATAAAGAGTACCGGAAAATGGGAGGGAGGCCTTTACCCTGCAGTGGACAACATAGGTTGAAAAGAAATAATAATAAACAAAATAAATTGCTCGTAAAGTGGCTAATTTTTTTTATAAACTCTTCTTTTTATAAAACATTAAGCTCGTGAGTACAAATGGTTTGCAAAATGCATTTCGTGTGTGTAATCTGAAATCTAACAATGGTGGCGCGTGCTGCAATCAATCTTTTGGCATAATTGCATATTCTCAAACAATTTGCATAATACTGTTTTATCGAAATTAACAATTTGTTGAGCTAATTGTGCGATGATGGATACGGGTCGACCCCTCATGCCGGCCTCCTTACTCAACTTCATAATTTGATAAACATCTTATTTAGTTATGCATTGTTGATTGAAGATGTTTTCTTGCGGAATTTGAGATTATTATCATTTATTTGCGGAATGTATCTAACCATTGAACATGTCAGAATAAAAGTATTAATATATTTTTTGGGGAGGTAGAAGAGGGTACAATGATTAACCTAGTGGAAACTGTGATGCTGAAGACTGTTATGTTGAATATCTCAGCAAGTGCATAGGTACCTACTCTTATTTTGTTACACATTTTTGCCGCTGAAATTGATATTTTTCAATGAAAATTTTTACATAGGAGCATTTTCATTCTATTCATGTGATTTCTAACACTATATTTGTCCACAAGGTTCCATAATCGATGGCCATAAATCATAACCTTATCGACCAAATGCAGCTCAATGAAATCGTAACGCAAGAAACACTCGTCTATCCTAATCAATTAGAGAAAGCTGTCATTTTCATAAGCGGCCGGGGTTTAATATGGTAATGGTGCAACTAGTTGCGACGTGGTCTAGCCGGCTGGCCGGGGCAGTGCAGCGGGTGGGCGTGGTCTGGCGGGCGCGGGCGCGGGGGCGGGGGCGGGGGCGGGGGCGGCGCGTGCGCAGGCGCGGGTCGCGCGCCGCCGCCGCCGCCGCGATTGGCGCGCGCGTCGCCACAGAATGGTAGTCGCGATGGTGGACTAGTAGCGCCCATTGTTCTCGTAATTGCACTGATTGAATACCCGGCCTTGCAAATTTATGTTGATAACATGTTATGAATAGACAATTAGTCAGCGCTCTCGACGATTGTTGTTGGAAAATTTCATGGAAATTATGTTGCGTGGAAGACGCGATTCAAGCATCGCGTTTTAAAAAACATTACATATAAAGACCATTAAAAATAAATTTTATAATAAAACTAGCTGAATCCGGTGTTGCAATTTACCAAATCAGTTTGCAGAGCTTAATAAGTGCCCAAACTGGAATACTTCCTTCAGATGACTTCTTGGCTCCAATAAATAAACAAATTAACTTGACCTCTCTAAAACAGTACCTATATTCAAAACTAGAGAAACGCCCCGCGACTTTGTCACTGTTAATTTTTTTTTCATACAAACTTCATCTTCCTTCCAAGTTTCATGTTTCTAGGACTTATGATTTAGGCTGTTAGCTGATATTGATATGCCAGCCAGTCAGTTAGTCACGAAACCTTTAATATATATTTGAAGATGATGCCGTTATTAATCAAAGAGTTGAGTATTGGTTACGTTGAATTTTTCTGAACTTCCGACTTCGACTTTAGTGTTTTTTCATTGTGTTTGTTCCAAAACAGTTTAAACTCTGTCCTTTTATGTAATTGCTTTCTGATATTAAACAATTGCAAGTGCACCCGGGCCTCGTTACACGATTAATTCAACGTCAATTAATTGGAAAATTATCCGGCACTCAATTGATATGAATGTGTCGCCGCCGTCCCTTCGCCCATAAGGAAGTGCAGCGGACGCGCCGGGACAGTTACTGGAGCCAGTAACTAGAACTATGTGTAACTTGTCGTTTAACTATATTATTTTATATCAGAGAATCGTAGTGTAACGCATGGGTTAGGGGTCTTATTCATAATAACTCAGAGTAGACAATGTGACTGATGACTTGATTACGTTTTATAACCAAGACATCATGTCTAGGTACTCTCTTTATGAGAATAAAGTTATAAGTCAATTTAAAATTCGACTTTCGATAGGATCCTTACAAATTAGTTTAGTTCTGATTATTTTATTTAACCGTTTATGGTAGGTATTTATTTCTAAAGCAGCATTTGAACACTACTTAAGTTGGCACAAATTAGTTCTGATATTTTATTTAATCTCGTATGACATTTATTTCTATATAGTAGCATTTAAACACCACTCAGGAATCTATTATCTACTTATTAAATGGTATTTATTTATTAGATCCGCTTTAAGTTTGTTGTGAAGTGGAGCAGTAGTTCAAGAGCTAGCAAACAGTTGTACGTGTCACTGTCCTTGTGCAAATGAGGCATTATTTCTCCAATCAAGTAACTGATGACATCGGCCGGCCACTGCGACATTATGGCTTTTTAATTCCATTAAGTGAATGCTAATCGACGACCCCCATGGCGCGCCAATAGCCATCGATTGGACCTGCTTAACACTTAATTGAGGATATTTATTGTCTTCTAGATAATTTATCTATTGACTATTTAAATATTTATGTTCTAGCTATTAAGGTTTGGTGAAATGGCAAAAGATTAGTTACTACCTACTTGACTACTAATTTACATGCGTTTGTAAAAACATAGGCTGATGCAGGCGATCAACAGCCATAACGCGCAATCTAAGGCCTGCCATAAAAATACATGGGTTCATTCACAAAATATCCACATGAACGTCACAAGCAGTTAGAGGTTGAAAAAAGCTGGAGGAGTTTACGCGACGCATGCCGATGGCCGCGGCCGGCGGGCTCGAAAATGTTAAATTTTCCGCAAATTCCCGGTAAGGGGTGATTAATTCAAATGAATCGATGTCGGTGTGGCCGCCGGTCGGCATTGCTGCGTTTTTGCGTGGGTTCGATTCCGGGAGACCACCTGTGAGACGGCACTGGGTCACGCTAGAGATACACGAAACTGCCTACCACGTCTTACTGTTAGGCGATATTCAATAAGGTATGTCATGTTGTTGCTAGATCTTATAGTATTCAGTACGATTTAAATGTTGCGCCTTTAACTCACTCTTGTCTCACGTCTATTAGGTACCTACCTACTTACCATTCCATCTGCAATTTTTTCACTCTGAAATTTTTCCAAACGATTAATATTTGCAAGCACTGGCGTTCCTGGTGCATACTGCTGCAGGAAGTAGGTACCATAGTTTTGGAAACATTCAGGTCACGTAAATACTGTTCATCAAAATACTTGTCCGCGCAAAATTGTTTCAGTATGTTCACATTCGCATTCCAATTTAGTCTCGGAACTCACAATCCATATTTATTTCATTGACGGCTGCAAAAAGTTTCATTGAGGAGTGCTGACTCTGAATATGGATGCTTTCTTGCTTCCTCGGAGCGCTGCTCGGCTTCCGTTTAGCTCGAGGCTCTTTTGGGCAGTGCTATAAGGCGACATGAGACGCTTTTTTCATTAATTTCTAACTAAATGTTTCCTCTGGTTGAATCTTTAAGTTTCATAGATAAATAAAAACAATGCCAAAATCGAGTGCCAATTCTTCTGAGTGACACGATGATTGGTAACATGCATGCCCCTTCTAACCAACAATTTTATCAGCGTTTGTAAATAATGTCTACAAATATTTCAAAGCTTACCTACCTATATATTATAGACTAGCAGCCGCCCGCGGCTTCGCTCACGCGGTACCCAGATAAAAAGTACCCTATGTCCCATTCCAGCACACGTAGGTACCTACTATCCTCATTATTCATTATAATATAGTGTACGCTAAACGATGACTAAAGTATTGCCATCTCTTACCATTTCATAATGACAAACAGTGGCAGGGCTAACTTTAAGCAATGGCTAACTTTAGCGAACGAATATGAATAATAGGGTACTTATGTAAGTATATTCCGTAGCTTTTGCGTGAAAGAGTAACAAACATACCTAAATCAAAAATTAAGAAATTTCGGTGAATTTAGTAAAAATTTTGAGAGTTAAGGTAAACTTTTCAAAACGCAACGATAGCGCGTGAAAATTTGATCAGAATTAGCAGCGACATCTAGTTATCAGACGTAGAATTACGTCAGAACTCCATGAATAATCAAGATTGAAAACTTAGCCAGTAATAATTTATGCTTCCTTTCACAGGTACTTTGACATTGACAGTTCCTTTTCCATATGTTTTGTATCATCTATTACTAATCTTTGGTACCTATCATCGCTGTCATATGTCAAAATAAAAGTATTCTATTTTTCATGAAAAACATGCCAAAAATAAAGAATTTACAGGTAATTATGACATCAACTAAATGAGAAAAATCGGCTCTTTAATTTGATATAGGTTATGTGCAGTTTTAGACCAAAAATTGATTCCAGGTTTTCATCCCTTTTCACCCCTTTAGAGGTTGAATTTTGAAAAATCCCTTCTTAGTACACCCCTACGTACCAAGGTTTACCTACACTGAAAATTTCAAGTCTCTACGTCCAGCGGTTTAGGCTGTGCGTTGTCTGTCAGTCAGTCAGTCAGTCAGTCAGTCAGTCAGGACAAAGATTCTTATAATATAAGATGAAAGCGGTTCGTGAAAAACTAAAATTTACATGAACAATGTTTTAATGCTAAGTATTAAAATAGTAGAATAATGTTGGAGAATGATTGTGGTCCGCGGGGTGACGGGGTGACGGGGTGACGGGGTGACGGGGCTGCGTGCGTGGGATGACGGCATACTAAGTGAGCCCACCCGCGGCTTGTGATGCTGCTGTCTTTGCAAACTAAAATTTTACCAAATTCTAAGGAACACTAAAAATCACGACAAAACCTTGATGATCACTAAAAATTACAAAATCAGATAATAGTCAAAGAATAAAGTGCTCATCTATCTGTGACGTGTGTGGCTGATGTTTTCTCTTGGCCGGATGGAGTCTTCGATCCGTCGCCTGTCATACTTACATGGAATAATTTAATACATAAGTATGTTGCTCCGTTATCAGCAGATCAGAATTAATTATCATCGTGCGTGTTGACTTTTTGTACCGAGCAATAATAATCAAGAAGACATTTTTCTATGATCAATAGTAGATTAATGTATTTCTGCTTCTAGGTACAAAAACCCATTAGTTTTACTCTCAGCTCGTTACTGTCAATATGTCAAAACAAAAATGATAATGTGACAATTTGTTACCAAACATTGAGCAAAAACGCGCCTCTACATTTCCCCTCGCTACTCACGCGCAACTGTTGTCACGAATTTAATCGCCGAGGAATTGGAGAAAAACCAACGTGAATGAAAGGGGTCTATTCTTAACAACTTTGTTATAGTCTGTGCTCCTTGTTGTTTCAACGGTGTTAGTAAAAGATGGCAAATCTTATAAGATGTTCATCACTCACAAATCGATCACCTATAGTATTAACAAAAACGATCCAGCTTTCCCCGCCGGCCGGCCGCGGCCATTATCCACAATTATGTCGATCACTAACTAGCGATGCGCGCGCACGTACCGCATGCATTCATAACGCACAGTTGAGACATCACATAAACCACACAATACACATTCTACTACATACTAGCGAACTGCGCTCCTATGAATGCTAAGTCGATTTACATCTTGTAGGCATCGCCCGGTGACCTGGAGGGCGTGGCATCCTGCAGCCTTTCCAATACCAACACGAGACATTCTTCTAGCGGGATGGGTAAAAGCGAACATCTAGCAACGGCCTCGTGGCTCGCGAGTGTCCGGCTGCGACGCGTGCAAGTTCGATTCCCGCAGCGGGAGAAATGTTTGGACAATCTGCAATTACTCATTTAGGGCCTGGATGTTGTGGTACCTGGGTAGCCATCGTCACTGATACCCACGATACATCATTTTGACTTCTTATTACTTACGTGCCCTGTACTCAAAATTACAGTCTTTAAAGTAAAGTAAACAAAATAATAGATCAATATTTATTGTTGCTATTGGTAGTGCTGGGATCGGTGCATGATTGCATTACATTTGCCATGAGCGGCGGTTACCGACGGCGTGGCGGCGTGGCGGCGTGGCGGCGTGGCGGCGTGGTGGCATGGCGGCGTGGTGGCGTGGCGGCGTGGCGGCGCGGGCGCAGGGTGCTTTATGGTTATTAAACTAAATCCAATCAGCCTGCCCGCGCTGCCGCTGCGCGTGCGCACCGAGACGTCCCCGCTAGGGATGTGCTACTCAGCTAAATAAGTTCGTAAAGTTTGAAGATTCTAATTCAATAAAATCACATGGATTATATAAATCTCTTAAATTAATTTATTCTTCTCAAAATATCGGGCTGAATGTGTCATTAAATTAATCACGTCCTGAAACGTTACTAGCTAAAGATCCAAGAGTTGTCTTGAACAGCACTTTCTCTGAAATGGAGACATTACTAACACCAGCAATAGCAGCTGCTAAACTTAACAATGCAAGAGTTGATTTATCCACCTGCCCCGTCCGAGAAGCAGACCACCGCCGCACCGTCTCGTCCCACGGAGGAAAACAAAAGCTTTTGCAAGCGGGCTTTTGACAGAACTTTAAGTTAACTGGTTTTTTTTACGCCGGGAAGATTTGATTACTTAAACCTTTTATTATTTAAACCTAGGGTAGCATTTCGACTCATACTCTTCCTTCCCCAGCTCTAAGGGATCCGGGCTGTGCCTGCGCAGCGCTCACGTCGGCTAATGGTCGCGGGTAGAGTCGCGACCTGCCTGATTACGTAATGACGGAGCACCTTACTGTCATTATCTACATTGATGCTGGCCGTACCATTGCAAGCCATTCATTAAATTAAACCTCTGTTCTAAATAAAACAGTATAGGGCCCACCGAGTAAAATTTTACTACAAATTATATTAAAACTTTTATGTACGATATGTTGAAAGTTTTGTTATAAGGATGGGTCAACAGGTAGGATCAATAAAATAAAACCACATTGGTAACATGTGCTTGCAGTGAAGGCTTAATAATTTAGATTATTGCGCATTATCGCAAACTTTCACTATTTTATAAAATTAACGTGCTAAAGGTATAAACACATTTTTTATGAAGCTAGTGTAGCATCGTGAACCAGCCATTGTTTATGCAACATTCATTTTATCGTTAAATAAAAATAAGTTTACGATAACCTCTTTGTTAAGATGCACAAAACACCAATGAGTATAACAAAATAATGACACACAAATTTTTGTCCATCCACTTGAGAGCTACCCAAAACATGGCGTATAAGATATAAACAATTATTCATAAACATGTCGAGCTGACGAGCTGACTGTAAGCCATCGCCGAAACTGTGTAGATCAAAACATCTAAATATTTGTGGGTCCTATTTTGTTTAGTACGCACACAATGTTTTGTTTTTAAACCCTTAAGGTTGTTCCGGTTATGGTGAATTGGTCCTCTTATTTTGAAGATACGGTTGAAACTGTATATTGTTGAATGGTCTATTTCTTCTCGAACCACTCGTAGCTATTCACTGTGTACACGTACCCAAATTACGCATAATCTTAAGAAATAACAATGTTTCCTCGCGAATTAAGTATGACAATAATGATGCGTTAAGGCTGGCGAGGTTGGGGGCTCTAATTCCGTTCATCAGCGGGTAGATCACGAAACAACCAGTTCTCGATGCTAATAACTATAAGCTTTACGGCGGGTGGCTTCAAGTCCAGGCTTTCTTACAAGACGTGACCGTCATAGAACGACCACATTAGTACTATATGGTATAATAATACTGACCTAGCTCATGTACCTTGCCCTTGTGTGACCCATTGCTAGGCAAGGACTTTTTTATATTTGCCTGCTTTATCCGCCTTATTTGCGTCCGAGTTAATTTTACTAGGCTTGGTCATGAAACATACCTAAGGAAATATCCCCATGGATAGTTACAAGATATTAAAAATTAGAAACCGAACAAAATAATTTATATCATTTAACTTCAAACATCTGCAGCTTTCCCTTTAATATAACGGTGACCCGCACTTTAAAGGCGCGCGTTGGAGGCAGGGCAGGGCAGAGGCTGGGAACCTGCATGTTATTAAGAATGTGAGTAATTTAGGAGACATCCGCGCCCGCCGCGCCCGCCCCGCCCCGCCCCGCCGCGCCGCGCCCCGCGTCGTATTATCGGCCGGCACGGCCACAGGGCACTCCACACAGAACTACTTCTTAGTTCAAACACATTGTGTCCAGCACTCAAAACGAGCCACCTTTGAGATGCACATTCTTTCACCACGCTGGTTCGAATGCACCAGTGATACGAGTAATAGTAGTCAAATTGTAAATCTTATTAAGGCTGGTTTTATTAGTAGGCTTTGTTCTTTTATTGGACTTGTTTTTACCATTCAACGAATTTACTGACCGCTAGTGCACCTACATTTTACAGTGCCGTTTGACAACATTGACAAAAGCATCTGGACGTGCTTTGTACTTTGTATATCCACGTATATCCAGTTACGATTTGGGTTCACAATATGTTCCGCGTTGTTGTTAATCTGTGGCGGGATAGCACGTCCGAAGCGCGTACGCAAATCACGGCGCCCCGCCCCTCCGGCCGCGGATAAAAATAATTGCGCGCCACAGAGCAGGCAACAGTCGCGCAATATTATGCACCGCATTATCTCAAACTGCACAATTACTGACCCCGACCTCTACCACGGAACTCTTCGATATCCGACAGGGTTTGGGTATATGGAACTAAATTCCCTAGTCCCTATAAAACAAATGAATCGCTCAAAAAACTACTGCTCGAATGACGAGTCGCAGTGCGAAGTAGACTTAGCCACTTCGATGTAGGTTGGAAGAGGGAAAGGCAAAGAGATTCAAAGACGTACTGAATTGTAGTTCAACAGCTACCTACATACCTACCGTTTCAAACCGCTGTACATAATGCGTTTAGGGACTAAGTCGAAACGAAGTAGACAACGAACGAATTGATAAAATTAAATATTACCTATGAAAGAAAGAAGTGCTTGTGCCTACATACGAAGGTACTCAACTTAGGTACCTACTCGTAATTAAGCACTAGCTGACTGTAGTGTCGGTCAAGCTTTATAAAATCAAAGGATCAGCATAAGATCCCAATAGGTAAAGTACAAATATTAGTTGCGTCTCGTGGTGCGGAGGAACTTATTGATCGCACTCATTACAATATTAATCAAAGCTCTCGCCCGAGCCGGCACAACCGCCACTTCAATATTCATCGACATAGTTGCACAACACTAATGCCAAAAATAATAGAGCGGGGACAAAGGCTGCCTTCCAATTATCGATAATATTTCACCATGCAAATTACTGTCCGAGGGACCTTTATTGTTCATAATTAGATCAGCGAACGCAATTTTGAGATTATAATAGCAAGTCGTGCTCCGGTTACGGACACTGATTTCATATAGATAACTATGTTACTCAATACACATTCTGTGTATCTATGGATGATCAGTAAAAAATTAGACAATAGGAAGATTAGGACACGTTAAAGATGCATAGATAATGAATGAAAAATAAAGATACCTAAGGAAAAGGACGATTTGACTGATATCTTTCTTGATTTTCCTAGGTTCTAAGACTAGTTGTCCAACAAAACCAAAATACAAAAATAATATTAAGATTTCTCTGTAAAGTGAATATAGAATTCTTAAGAGAAATAAATTATCATAAACCAGAGATGTGAGCGTTGCCATCCATTTGCAAACAACGCTGACCGACATCACTTGCTCCTATCAGGTTGTACCTACTGCCAGCTAAAAGTAGGTCTATGACTAATTTTCCAATAGATACTAATCTACTGGGATTCCTATAATCTAATTAAATTATCTATTTTGTAACGAATTCTTTTTTTATGATCATACGTAAATTACCTGACTGAATTTAATCTTATCGCGGTGCTCTTCCTTATCTTTCTTATCTTATGTATTTACTTGTAAAGTTTTGGCAGCGAGTTCGTGTGCAGGTACTTAGACAAGCGATAACTAGTTTGCAGGCAAAGGCAAGGCCTGTGCGAATGAACCATAACACGGAGTCATCGGCGAGCGCCATAAATATTGGAGCAACTGTAGTGACACGGGAGATAAGCGTGTCGTGAGCCCAGCACAGCCACGAGTGCCCAACTGCCCACCACAGCACGGAATTTTAATTATTAATGCTGTTATGCTATTGTTCATAATCGTGAAAATCAACTTTATTGAACAATCAACTATGGTACATTATTTCTTGAATGACTGTAAATTACACATATCTAACTTATGAGTAAAGTTCCAAAAAAATCTTGATGACTCTCGAGATATGAGACGGTGGACATGTCAATAGGAGCTGCTGCCTAGAAAAAAAAACTAAATGATAATTTTAAGTTACTGGGTTTCTGATGTAAAAATGTGAGAATGACATAATAAAGAGGAGGCCTATGCCCAGCATAAATACTTCTTAATTTTTTTTATAAGGTAGTCCCTTGCTGGAAAGTGGATACACCTTTCACTGTAAAGGTTGCCCTATACAGGTATTATCTGGTTCATTATTATAAACAT
Source organism: Scotopteryx bipunctaria (assembly GCA_949320045.1). NCBI lineage: Eukaryota > Metazoa > Arthropoda > Insecta > Lepidoptera > Geometridae > Scotopteryx > Scotopteryx bipunctaria. Next base: position 127,926 of record OX439450.1, on the reverse strand, counting down.
GAGCCTTAGTAGCGGAGCGAGGTAAGATGCCACACTGTAGTGCACAGCTCAGTGTACATCAGCGGTTGTAAATCACGTGGTTATGAGCCGCGAGCGCATCGCGACGGACTGATATACTGGCGCTGACGCTGACCCACAGCCGCCGGCGAGGCCGACCGCCACGTTGTGCTGTAAGTAAGTGAAAATACTTAAAAGTTTTGTGCGGTAACCGGACCCTCATCGTTACTGACTACTGCACGACACAGACGTGGAAATGTGTTTATTTACTTAGGTAGTTTAGTGGCTGGCGATGCTTGCTCAAGATAAGCTCAAATGGATTTTAGGATGGTCGGCAAACAATCATTATTTCCTGGTAACATTACAAACAAAATGTTTCGTATGTACCTAATCATTGTTATATAAAATGTAACACAAAATATAAATATCGTATGAAATACCCTTCGATAAGCAATTTAAAACGAGCAAACAGTGCAGGTAGGTTCCAGGAAGCGATATCTATGCGCATGCGCATGCGGCCCGACATAAGCCAACTATTAAATTAACTTAAACACGATATCTTATCGGGATCGATATAAAAACTACAAGAAAACTTGTGTCTTGTGCGATAGTGCTGCGTGTTCGGCCTCGATTCGGCCGGTGATGCCCGGAACCAAACCTGAACTGTATTATTTACGGAACTAAACCTACCCGAGAGTCGCGATAGAGATTATAAACATTAAGAAAATAATTTTGACTCGGACACCGGCAAATTTTGATAAGCCGAATTCGGTCTGGATTTCGGCCTGCGAGATCAAACACTAGTAACAAGGGTGGCTATGTTCAAGCCTGCATTACTCGTGTTATTCTCCGATATTCGTGGCGTGGGGCCGGAGCCGACGCGCGCTCAATAAATAAATTTAACTCGATTATCTGCGCAAGGGCCGACTGCAGCCGCTAAATGCACGCGGTGAAATTATATTGAACTAGGTGCCTCTTTATGAGCATGTAAACAGGACCTGTTACACTCGGACGTCAAGGAACAAAGTTATACGGAGGCCAAAAACCACTGTTATTTATAGCAGTGAAGTCATCTCTTCAAATATCTCCAGGTACTGAACCTATTGAATACTTCGTGCGTACACTGTTGTCTTCAGTTTGAGACTTTTAGACCATCCCAGCAGGCATTTTCCTAATTATTAAGCTTCTTTTTTTTCGTCATAAGATCTCAAAAACTGAAGTTATGAAAGAATTGCGCAGACCAAGAACTGTCCTTATATTAAGAAAATATACGCTGCATGGTCACGGCATTTACTGTTCGCATCAAGGTGTCTACTCTACATAGGTATTTGTGCAAACGATCTCATGAGAAAACATTACATAAACTATGACACCCACGTCCCGCCGCTCGTACAAACTGACTCCACCGCCTTGGGAACAAAGTCTGAATTGCAGTCGCAGACAGTGAATGCGAATTTGAATCAAACATTAAAAGTAATTTCTAGAAATGCACGATTTATTTGATCTGTTAGCCGCGACCGCGAGCGCGCTACTTTACTTTTATTGCTTTAATGATTTGTTTTGCTGAACCCACGGAAATACTTTATTGTCGATCCTATCGAGCTGGAAGGTATTTTTATAAGGTAACGTGTTATACGACTTTTACTCTGTAGCTTCTAAGCGTGCTGACAGCCAAATTGGGTGGTCGATTCAGCGATTAATGTTAATGTATCCTCCCATCTGATAGGTACAGTTGGGCAATCGTCGGCTGTCGCTCGTCGCGTCAGCACGTCCAAATAATAATTTATTTAAATCGTCAATCGAGCCTATTTAAATACTTCCTCGGAAGTCGGCGCGCTACAAAGTAGCCGCCGCAAAAACACGACGCGAGGGCTGGCGCTGGCGCTGAGCGCTGCCGACTCATCGGAGAGCCGGAGTCTGCTCAGTCGCTTCTGTTTGAGTAAGTATTAATGTTCTAGAAAGATATCTGTTTTGCTACCTATTTGTCGGACGAGAAATTGGCGACAACCGTGAAAAACACTAAAATGTAGGATTTTGGTGTTTTTAGTTTGGTAGCCAATTCATAAAAAAACGAAGACGCAGTTGAGAGAATAATGAAGCCTAAAGGTCTAAAGCGAATTAAATAAAACCTATTTCTATTTAGAAAAATTGTGCTAACTGAATACTTAGGAACTATTTTAGCCTACCTAATTGATTCACATGCCTAATGCATTATCCGGCTACTATAGGTACGTACCATTATTAGTTTGTGGCAGCCCTAGAGCACCGACTTAGTGTTTATAGGTATCATCGGGACGCAAATGACGGCGATTATCGCAATTAATGCCGCGTCAGTCGGCAAAAACCGCAAAAGGAGCCGCAAAGGGATGCTAGTTATATGATTAGTAAAAACATTGCATCTGTTTGATTGCACCGAGCCATATATTTACAACTGTACAATGTACCTACCTTTAGCTGCACTCTCGGTTAGTCTCGAGAGCTACCTGGATGTAGCTGATCGAGAAGATGATGTATTGGTTGAAATTTCTTCAGTTTTTTATTAATTTATTTCATGAAATAAGTGGCTAGTACTCGTAGAAAGGTACAGGTCTTCAAATAAAACCGATCAAGTGCGAGTCGAATTCGGTCGGACGGATAGAAGGACAGAGGAGGCTTAGTAATAGGGTCCCGTTGACACCCTTCGGGTACGGATCTCTAAAAATGGTATTCATTTTAAAGACGGCCTTTGGCAGTCATTTATTTATGCCTGGTTTCAATATTTTAGTAACGGACGACGGATTGTTCATTACTATAAGCAAAGTTGGTATCTGTCCATTTTTGACTGAAAAACAACGTTCGTTATTAGAATATTGAAACCGGGCATTAGTCGTCAAGTGATATGAGCATCTTTTATTAGCTTCTTAGAAGTCATCTCGTAATGGCTTCTCACGAGACCAAGGCTGTGTAACTCAAGACGCGCCTGGACCACTACGCTTGGATGTCTGTACACGATGTTGTCGGTAAAGCTGGTTATAATGATATTTATCGAGTGGTCAGCCGATCAGCGCAGTCCGCCGGACGGACGGACGGCGAGGTGGCATTTCCTCGATTATAATGCGTTTAGTTTTTGCTGCGCACAATTACACAGCATCAGTACGCACGCGGCGGGACGCGCCTCCGAGACATTGCAGGGCGTGCGGCCGGCCGGCTGACGGGGATCTACTCTTACTAACATATTAGTATGTAAACTCCCGGGGTATGTATGCAAGAAAGTGTAGGCTTAGCACCGGGCATGTCATCTAACCATCATCATCATCATCCGCAGCCAGACGCACCCGCTGCTAGGTACAGATATACCTTCCCTGTCAACTAAATTTTTCCTTAACGATTGCCATAGAATATCACTTTGGAATCGTTCGACTGTTGCGGCTTTCATAAATACATCCATTTAGATTAGATCATAATGTTTCTCGAGGCACGCTGGTAGACCTAGGTAAACAAAAGCCGAACGTAACACCATCCTGTAAAATAAAGCAGCTTGTAAATGTTTTGCTCCAGTCGGCAACAGAAAACACTGCAGAAGAAAGAAGGCACTGAACTTATGCAAACACTCCTCGCCACGAATCATACATTCCAGCCATCCTTTCTGCGGTGCGTGGTTTTTGCGTGGCGGCTGCGTGCCGGCGGCGTGGGAGCGGCGTGGGAGCGGCGGTGTCATCCGCCATTTACATTTCCCCATGAATATGGACAGTAATTAACGAAATTAAGATTCAATCTGCCGATCGTATCTGTGCGAGAATCCTCAATTGTTTCTTGGAAGTGCGCGGTGCGTGAGGCACTCATCAACTGCAATAGTTTAATTTAACAAGTTGTACTTAGTTTTCTTGCTTCTGCCATGATCAACTAATGTCTACTCACAAAATGTGAGCTGCTTTTGTTTTTTGTTTGAACGCTCCTCTGACTACCCCTCTTAACTTTCAGAGGACAAGTACATACTTAATTTATCAGGGTTCCGTACCTACTCGAAGGGTGCAAACGGGACTCTATTACTAAGCCTCCGCTGTCCGTCCGTCCGTCTGTCAGCGGGCTGTATCTCATGAACCGTAATAGGTAGAGAGTAGTAGAAATTTACAGTGTGTATTTTTATTGCCGCTATAACAACAAATAAAATAAAATAAAAGGGGCTAGATACCTACAAGAAACCTATTTTATGGCCAAAGAACGTAGGGTAAAAGTCATATTAAAAAGAACTTGTGCGATGGTACGGAACCCGTCGTGTACGAAAATTTAAAACTAAATTGTATACATGGCTGGTTGACAAATGTTTTTATAGTATTAATGATTAACTAAGTTAAAATTAATTATATAAATTTATAAATTAATGTCGGAATTGAGATTTTAATAAGTTGAAATTGTAATATATCATTTAATTCACTTCAAATGTAATCATAAAGTCGTTTTTGCATGCTGGGTTTCCGTGAAGTGTGTTAATCTAATTTAGCTATTTAAGTTCTCTGTGTACCACACTTCACGCAAATAAATTATTTCATTTCATTTTCATTTCATTTCATAAGAACTCGACTCGCATTGACCAATTTTATCAGTAAATAATAATATGATGTCTTACTAATATTTACTCTACTCAAAATTTATTGTTGAGTTCTAGGTGTTAAGAAAACAAGAAGGGATTGAATGATGTTAAATAATTGCATAGCTAATATTGAGTGTTGTCGTGGCATTCGCGGGGAGACGCGGAGGCGCCGGCGGCGGCGGCGGCGGCGGCGGCGGCAGACGTGCCCTTTGTGATGTTTTAGTCAAGTAATGAGCGCTCCATCTGCGCCGAGGTGCCAGCGATCACCTGACAAACGCAATTAAAGATGATTCCGATAATTGCTCACAAACCGAGAGATCAGCAAAAAGATCGCCACGAAAGCAGTGTCACCTCCATCAAGCCGCAATGCAAATAACTTATTGTGATCCTCAAAAAGTGGATACCTTCTAAATTGTGTTTTGGTTGGTCGCTGCATACTATGAATATTTCATTATCTGTGGCAAAAAGCGCGGCCAACCTCCGCGCGTTTGCATGCTCCGGCCGCGCGCAAAAACACGCGCATTCAAACGACCCGCCCTTGTTAAGGGCCCACTTGCTCCATTCAGGTGGAAAAGACTTGAGAAATTACTCCAAAAGGATTTCAAACCGATGTTCTAACGTGTTTTTGGATTTCAGCGCAGAAAATGCAGGTGTATAATTATAACGTTTTTGTTGCATTGTCTCGTGGCACGGCTCTAAGCTACACAAGAAATGCAGGACTTCAGACATCTAGCAGCCTGTTCGCACGATGTTTGTAAACGCCCCAAAACTATCTCTACTATTTTAAACTGCGACTTTACCCTGAACAAGTAGTACGTGAGGCATTATTCCGATCATGTTTCGTTCTATGTTGAGATTCAAACCTGGCTCGTCGCGGAGACGGTAGCCTTGTCCAGTTTTTTGGGCACCTGCTAAGTATTCACGCGGATGATAGACAAGCCTCAAAAGGGTCCTCATTAACATATTGCGGCAGACAAATGTGCAGAGGAGCGGAATGTGTCGAGGACCAACAAAGGACGGGCCGCGATGGTTAGCGCTGAAAGCAGGTTTCAGGCGCTGGTTCTGACACCAGCTTCTGCTTTACTAGCTTCCGTCCGCAGCTTCGACAGCTTTCCGCAACTTTCAACTTCGTCTCTCTAGGTCAGGCTAAGTTTAATCTAAGTTCCGCTGTTTTTATGATTAATACATTAAAACTTCATCACATCCTCTCAAACTTTAAGATTTATGATGTATGCCGGAGTCCCACGTCGGCGTCGGTAAGTCGATAATGTACCTTAATGAAATACTGTTAGTACTTAACTTTAAATGAATCAGCCAAGTATCCGCAAACCACTGACTGAAAAGTGAAATAACAGTTGACTTGCTATTTTGAGGTTCTGAGGATATAACTATCCGTCACACTTTGATGCCATAACAGACGCTTGACATTAGATTCATTTTGTATGTAAATGTAAACCGCTATTATTTTTGTAAGGTAGGTACTAGCTACCTGTTTTTCCCGCGAACGCTAGCAAACGCAAAAGCCACGCAGGAGAAACGCGGCCATTTAAATATCGCTACTCATGTCTCGGATGCCGGTGGCTCAGGATTAAGCGACAAAAATTGCTCGATTTTTTGTCGCTTTCACCTTGAGGCAACATCGCGGTGACGGTGACATTGAGTCGCGGCAACTTGTCGCGCACAAATATTTATAATGTGGTCGCGTCATGATTTCGGATTGTTTTTTGTATTATTAATTTTAATATTCGTTATTGTGTTCCGACGCCATGAAAGAAAGGCTCGTTGATGATTACCCTAATGTCAGTTTAGTTAATGGGGTATTGTTAACTTTTAAATATCATTTCTTACCATTCGTTAATTATTAACTAGTACGAGTACTTTTTAAGGAGCTTCATGCGGCATCTGTATCAAAGCTCTACCGTTGTACTTTTTTGGAATGGCTATTTATTTATAGAAAGTAGGTATCATACTATTGAATGCATTACCCAAGTAGTAGGTACCTAACCTACATGTATTGTATAGATGCCTATCTACAGCGGATCGAGTAACCCGAGCACTCAGTAAAAGCTAATCTGGCCATCAATCAAACGCAGTCGTTCCTCTCTGCAGATCACTTGGAATCGATGCCGATATTTGTAACGTTAGTTATTATTACTTACTAAGAAGGCAAGCCAGGTACCTCCATAACTACACTCTATTTTGCACATCAGGTATGATTCAGGTATCTAGTTAAATAACAGTATTTCAAAAGAGTCTCTCTTGTTGAGCTTTTAACCTTGTTCGAGCGTACCTCAATAAAATTTGAATAAACTAATAAAAATACGTGATCTAAAAACTTAACGACTAGTGTGAAGCTAATGGTATAATCGCCTTAATAACCTCCTATGGTTTCGGAAGCTTAGCCCGCCACAGCGTATCTAACAGTTACTACCAGCGCTCGACACAGCATATGTAACAGTTAGTAGAGCTTTTGACATAGACTGTGGAAGAGTTAGTGAGGTTTTTTGGCGGCTAATGTCCACCCGCGGCGGGAGCGCTTCATCTACCCTCATTTATAACAATTATCGCCGAGTTTAAACACCGTAGTTAAATTCGGGAACACCTTCATTAATCGAGTACAGCTTTATTGACCTCTGTAACAGACAATCAACTTTGAACCTTATTTTATAAACATTCAAGTATTGTTTCTAATTCTGATGTCAAATGTAGATGGCCTTACTATTTTGACTCTTATTTAAACAGATTTAAAGTTTAATATGGCTTAAGTTGGTCTGATAGAGTTGGCGTTATTAAAAACGCATTAGATAGCATAGAGATCGGGTCGTGGATTAGTGGTTTGTGGGATATTTGTTTATAAGTAGTTGTTATTATAATGTTTAGTTCATTATGATAGCGGAACAAAAAACAAATTAGTTTAAATTCTTCAGTAAAAGTAATCTACCTACTTTTCAAAAGAACGCTTTACCATTTCTATGGAAGTTAGTTAGTCTTATGTATAAGGCAAAGTAATGATGCTTGTTGTCCTCGTCAACTTATTTGTGACGCCATAAATCGTGTCGAAAGGATTCATAGCTTTACCGAGAGTGGCACAGGGGGCTAACACTACGAGCTGCAGAGTCGTAGTTGGATCCTATGCAGAGTCACATAAAAAGCTTTGGTATCGTAATCTAAGAATTGACTAGTTAGAATCGGCAGTGCTTGACCGGTTAATATGAAAAAATGGTATAAGGGTATGGTCCGATACTCACAAAACGAAAGCTTTTGAGCTTTCATAGTGTGATGACGTCAACACCCATAATTACTATTGAAGTTGTTCCTTAAGGCAATTGCCGCTGGTTGGTGCCAGTGCTAGGGAGGTGAGCACGTGAGGGGTCGCTGACCGATCTCATGTATTTTCATAGAGCGCGCGGGCGCAGGAGCCGCTAGAAAAACACGGCGTCAAGGCATCGCCAGCGCCGCGAGGTAATTGTCGCGGTTCCCAGCCTCCTAGCCTCTCGAGGACCGCTGCTTATCTGCGTACTTGGTGTCATTTTACTCAAATAATAGGTTTGGTAAGTTCCTCCCTAATGCGTGGATGAATAAGGATCAAATAGAGCTAGTGTGCTCTATATAAATGCTTATTTAAGTTATTTTATTACCATAAGTCTCATCTATAACAAGAAATCAAATCAAATCAAAGTTTTATTTTGGACAATAAACAATCCATGTTGTTGACAATTCTTATGAACAATTGTAAGTTTAGGGACACGTAATCACAAAAACTATCAATGACGAGAGGCGATAGACCAGCCAGTCTAATCATATCCGTTTAATAAAGACATTTTATTATTAATTCATTTCATTATTCTATCGTGTCATGTAGCGATTCCGTTAGCTGGACACAATGTCAGAATATCATTTTATTTAGATAATTTTGTTTTTGTTTACTACGTTCCATAAAGATGATTGATAAAGAAAGTGATTTATTTTGCTCAACTGATCCGATTATTGTAATGTGTGGGTTGTGGATGGATCGTGTTGCTATGCACTGACCTAGCTATATCTCCTCCCTGTGGCGTGATCCCGCAAAAATGTGAATTTCTGTGAAACATCTGTGAAGCTATGAATGGCCGTGTGCCATTCAGCGGCGCCAACACTCCCGCCGGCCCATATCAGACCCATCGTCACTGATATGGGGCGGTTGTGATGGATATGCGGGACATCCCAGTACCATCCGCAAAAAGGGTGGAAAATGAGTGTTACCTGCAGTGTAGTACTTTACTTACTGATACGATGTATTCCCACGCTCCATGTGCCTAGCAGATATGTAATTGTTCTTGGATCATGAAATAGTAAACAAATAGTAAGCATTGAAAAAAATCCGTTAGTCGAAGGCTATAGTGAAAATTCCAGACAATTAGGATAGCTTTATATGATTAGCATTTGTTTAAACCTATGTATATAACTAGCTTATGTCTGCGGCTTTACTTGCGTGGTACCCAGATTAAGAGTATGCTATATGTTATTCCAGCACAGCTACTATGGTGTATTTCAGGTTTCATTCAAACCACTCACAAGAATTCACTCACAGATTTTCCGATTTATAATAATAGCAGAAAACATGAATGACTATAGAGGCACGTTTACTTTCTAGAAGACAATGTCTTGATCAAATCAATTTTTTTGATCTGTAGGTACCTAGTATAATAGTAATAGAATATAATATACGTAGGTCCTACTTACCCCCGAATACTCAAATGCATCTCAAAGTTGAGCACGTTTCAAATGACGATTTTTTGACAGGTTTTCATCAGAAACTGTCAAAAAACCGTGAGTTGAGACGTGCTCAACTCTGAGTCGCGTTTGAGTATTCGGGGGTTACTCACATATACGAATACAGGTTATATGAATGATGGTGTCGGTAGTGCGCTGTGGAAGGGCAATGTGCGAGGCCTGGGCGTGGGGCAGGCGCAGGTATGACGGACATTCCGATTCATAAAATGCAAGTCCGGGCATCAGATATGAGAGGCCACTTATCGTTGTGGACAGTAAGCGTATTACATTAATACTAATAGGCTGGCCGGCCCCGGCCGGGGCTCGGTGCGCGCTCGGCTTTTTGTCTCCGACTATCTGATTGGAGCGACATTCTCATACACACTGCGGTGTATTCTGTGGGGTGATTAAATGTACTTTTTTGTAAGGAGAGGCGCCGGCGCACATCCTATTAGATGGCACTTAGCCTATGGATGTAATACTAATGAGTGCCGCTAAAAAGTCGTAGCTCTGCTGGTGCTGGTGGGAAGCTTCCTGGGACCGAGGGTGACTCGGAACGTTCAAACATACCTTTAGCCAAAATATATTTAAGTGGCTGACGGGTTTCATAGACCCTAACCCAAAGTTTCAGTAAGGTTTGATTAGGTTAAACTGAAAAATACATTCGTTTTGATAAAATTATTGTTAATTTATCTTATGTAATGTTATTTAACCCCAAATTGTAGTACCTATTATAATGCATAAATTAAGTATTTTGTTAAAGTTATTGTTAATTAATGTGTAAAAGACTGACATAAATTATAGTACTTACATAGCAGCGCAATTAAAAGCACATAAGTGGGTATTAGTTTATGGCACATAAGGTAAATGTTATTATAAATGTTAGATTGGCAGCATTCATTACAATGACTGTTCAGTGAGTGGGTTTGAGTGTCACAAGGGCTTTGAGTTGTTTAACAAACGAATCAATTGTTTGATTAACATTTGAAACATAAATACCTGTTTATTAATTACTAGCTGCCACTCAAGGCTTCGCTCGCGTGGTAGCCAGATAAAAAATAGCCTATATGTTAATCCAGCATACGTACAATGTATATTCCAAGTTTTATTCAAATCCGTTCAGCCGTTTAGACGTGATTGAGATACAAACATCCTCACAAACTTTCACATTTATAATACTCGTAGTAGAATTTTTAAGATTATAGACTTCACAAGGCACAATAACACTAATCAATTTGATAGAAGGAATTGATAGAAATTGATATGAAATTGAGAGCACTGGTGGTCTAGTTGGTAGTGACCCCGCCTTCCGATCCTAAGATCGTGGGTTCAAATCCGGTCGTGTATCAATGGATTTTTCTGTGCGAAAAATTTATGTGCACCAAACCAGTACTCTTAAACGTTAAAGGAAAACATCGTGAGGAAACCCGCGGCTTAGCTCCGCACGTATTGACCATGTCTTTCCTGTGGACAAGACCGACTAATCTGAGAGGATGGAATAGGTGCTGGGCAAGCCTACTCCATGTTAATTCGTCCCGGGCACTTAAGCGTCCCGTTTGTGAAGGTAAAGAGTTGCCTCCTGACGCTGTATAAATCATCTACTAAAGGCCTTAGTATATGAATTTGAGAAACATGCCATATTCTTACATAGGTACCTACCCTATTTTATAGACAAATTAAGTATGATTATAATTTTAAGTGACTCCTGAAACTTGCACGGTCTGCCTGTGAGCTGAACTGCAAGAGCACGACCACGGCGAGGCGGGCACGGGGCAGGGGGCACGGGGCACGGGGCACGGGGCACGGGGCACGGGGACACATACTTGTTCCTTGTCACGTTACCCAACTTGTGTAATGTCTGCAATGGCCCTAGCAATAACAGATCATTAAATGTTTGATAGCTGACATTAGATGAAATATTACTTTGCATGTATTTAGAACCTTACGCGCTCATCATTAGGTATACTAGAACTCTAGTCAATTATTATTTTAGAACGAGTCGGTTCCTTGACACATTTTCCTTTAGAAATCGATTATTGCTGAAACGAATTGATTTAATTGCAGTTAATGTAGCCACACTGAGATTTGCATAATTTATTGCTTCTTACATTGTGGCCAACCAACTGCTCGACCGACATTCAAAGTGTTACGCGTCCTTCTGTACCATGATGTTCACTTACTCAACTGAGTAAAAGGACGAATCATGTATAGTAATATCTACCTACTATAATGTTTTATTGTCTTGGGATCGTAAATGTATGAGCATTGGTAGGCATTTCGTTTTAAACTATAAACAAAATCTTACTAATATTATAAAAAGTTTGTGAAGACGTGACCATGTTTGTGCCTCAATCACGCCGTAACGGCTGAACGGATTTAAATGAGACTTGGAACATACATAGTATGTGTGCTGGAATAACATACAGGCTACTTTTTATTCTGGTACCACGCGAGCGAAGCCGCGGGTGGGAGCTAGTTGTACTAAATTACAAATGATAGACGCGTGTATTAAGTGGAATGAAATCGACTCTACAACGCACTGACTCTGAGATTGTAAAGTTGCTACTCGTAGCTACAATTTATTACTCGATCACAAAAAACCGCTATGTAAAGTGCGCATTTATCTCAGCATATGGTACATTTCCATACCTATCAATATTAATAAGTCTTAGCATCACGCGATCTGAACTCGTATGCTAAAAATTTGTAATGACATTTTCTTAATTACCTCAATAAAAACTATTCACATGCGATCATCGACATGCGGTCTTATCATTGCTGGTTTGTTTGGGTGTCGTGCGCGTGTTGTGTGACGTTACGCGCAATGTGCGCGGCGGCGGGGGAGATGCGGGAGTGTTGTACCGCGCGGCGCGAGGATCGGTATGCGGCGAGGGTTCCCACGGCACAGATGCCCATAGCGGCCGCCGCCGCCGCCGCCGCCGCCGCCGCCGCCAGCGCCCGCTATTAATGCGCCCGCGCCGATTGTTGGCGGCTCTGATTTGTCTCATTACTATGCGTCTAGCTCGGGACTCGAGTCCATGTCACGCCAACTATTTATGACATTTTATAAGTACTTTTTGTAGGATTGTTGGCTCGTTACGTATAGTTAGCTTGAAAATCAGATACCTACATTAAAGTCTGGGATAGTGATCATATGACGAGACGTTGTGTAAAAAATAGCAAATAGTTTCGACGAACTACCGCTAGTCTAAATGTTTGTGAGTGTTTTATGGACATAACCATAAAATATGTTTATTCATAAAAACTGTACACAACAACAAATCGAGATACAAAAATAAACTTAATAACCTAATACACAAAAAGTAATAAAATAATTAACAAGTGTATGCACAACAAAGTTTTGTTGCTTATGGACCGATCGCGCCATGACTAATGAAATCATTCGAAAAACAACTTTATAGATTGTTTTAAATAGGTTATTACGGAGGTGAAACCGTCGACGGAAGCTAGGTAAACCTTAATTGCAAATTAAAGCTAGTCGAGTAACGGTAATTCCCATCACTGGATACTGGATGCTACTGATAATGTAAATCCGAACGTTTGTTACATTTTTTGTATGTTAGAGCCAATCACGACGTAACTGCTGAACGGGTTCGAATAAAACTAGCATGTCTAAATTCGTGACCATAACATAAACGCTACTTTCAACTGAGGTACGATGTTGAGCGAAGCCGCGGGCGGAAGCTAGTCAGTAAAGAATGCATGGCCGACGCAGGAGCAGAGCGATAATGAGTGCGAGGTGCGACGGCGGCGGCCGCGTGCCGACGCATCCGAATGCGCGATTAATTCAAATGCGAGGCGCGATTTAGGCGATCTCCCGCTGCGCGCGCGCACTGGCACACCACTCGCAGAGGATACAGGCTGTTTTACCAGTAGGGTATAGAAATAATTGTAAAAACAGTCAGTTTTAGTTACTAAACCACGGTTCGTATAACTAATTGGTTTATTGACCCACTACCTATGTCAATAAATGAGATTACACCTGTAGTTCAAACTACATAGGTACATAGATAGATAAGGTTTACCAATACCATAAAATGACCAAGGCCTGTTTAGCAATCTTACGTCAATTCCAAATGCACTTTATCGAATTTAATCTCGCTGAAGACAAACTTATGGGACTGTTAAATCAATTGTTCTCCTCGAGTTCAGGTAATCGTCCCTTATCGATTCTCTTTCACACAACTTTCCAAACATAAGCTGTCCAGTTTATTGAGAGCGCAAGCTTTAGTACTAAAGTCTGAATCTCATTTTAAAGCTAAAGCCAAGCTATAAAGAACGCTATTCCAAGATAACAATGTTCGCCTCATTTGGTTGGGTATGTGGCATGCAGCGTGGGCGGGCGGCGCGGGCGGGCGGCGGTGCAGTGGGCGGCCGCCACCTGCCGCCGTAATATCCTATTTATGAATAATGTTTTATTCTAACAGCGTGCGACCCTCCCCCCTCCACCCCCCACCCCCCGCACCCCCACCCCCGCCTGACGGCAGGGCTGCCAGTTCTATCTGTATTTCAGGAGCTTCAGCGGTCAACCTCACTTTTCTCAAAACTTACAGGCAAAATGCTCATCTGCGTACTGTTTGAAAATCACACTTCTGTTAAAGATGAACGAAAGTAACGAGCCTCTCTCATTTTATCTCGTAACAAGATCCCATTAAGGTATTTCCATCATAGTAATTTTTAAAATTATTTTCTGTCGATGCCCTGCAAAGTGAAACTATAGTATAATTGAATCAATTCTTCGTTCATAATCCAATTCATCGTGGTTGTAATGTCCTAAAGACAGGTAACAATAAATTATTTCATCAATCGAGTGACAAATTGTGTTCAGGATAATAGAGCGCGGTGTCACTAGCCCATAGTGTCCAGTACACACTCGTTCGAAGTTCCTCGCTTGTACTCGGAAAATTCAGCCGAATCTGGAGATCATCTCTACACACTCGTTCAACTTTGCGTCGCTCACACGCTACGCGAGATAAATAAAGTACAAGTAGCTTTTGTATGCAAAAATAAATTTACCAACAATTGACCAATATTTGTATCTTGATAGAATATCAAACAAACGTCCGCACAACAAATTACAAATTATTTATTATATGAAAGATGAAACATTACAGATAATATCCAAAGCGGTACAACTACATGCAAACAACATAAACATGAACATTAATCTAGTCATACCTACAACATATAATAAATATGCTGGTAAATAATATTATTATTTAACGAAGGTATTAGATATGAGCTTTTAGGTATAGGAATTTTATTTTAACATAGAACATCTAGAGTAAAGCTTATTAGGGACTTTGCATAAAAAACATAATTAACAAAACACCGATAACTACTCCGAAGGTACTATTTAGTCATTCTGTGAGCGAAGTAAGCCGAATAGTGCAGACTCTGTGTCACCATGTGCTAGCGACTTCGGTTCTTTATCTCGTTCGCAAAAGACCTACAATCGGACGTCGTCCGAGGCGAAACGAGATTGACCGAAGTGAAGCGCAGTGCCTCTCTACATACTCGTCTTCGCCCAACTTCGATCAACTCCGCGAGTAGTGTACTGGCCGCTTGTCATTACAGAGCTCGATTGTGACAGGTCGGTCACTCAATCAATCAAAGATTCTCTAATTTCGATTATTATAAGGTTGCTAAAAACGAAGTCAAAGTTATTTTTTTTATTTCATAAAATCAGGGGGATCACTTGGACACGTCTTAAATCTACGTCTAAAAGACATACGACGACCTCGGTGGAGTGGCGGGCGAGTGCTCGGCTAACACGCAAGGGGCGCGTGTTCGATTCCCGCTGCGGGAGAAATGTTTGCATGTTTTACAAATGTTTCTTCCAGGTCTTGGTGTAAAAATATCACAAAAAAGGTATACCTTGGTGTTCTATCAGCCATAGGCTTTGCTTAGTTGGGGCTAGTTGGTGCTGTGTGAAATGTCCACAAATATTTATTTCAACACAATTTCGTGCCAGTTGTGTTGTCTGTACGGTTTGAGAGTTAGCTACTTAAAAAGCTAAAATGTGGAGCAGTGCAGTGTTCTGTGAGTGAGACCTCTATGAGAGAGACAAGTCAGACTGGTCATAATTCCGTGCAAGTTGCTGGGTGTGATCGAATGGCAATATCGCGGCCATTAAGCGATATTAACGGCGACTGTTCGCGGAACTTAAACTCCCGAACTCCTTCCATAAATCCGCATTCCAGGTGGTAGCCCTGGCTTCGTTATTGCTTGCTTTGTTTTTGCGCGGGGGGCGCGGGGGGAGTCTTTAATTAATGGAATAACTCGGGCTCTGTGCTCGAATAACCCTCCCCCCCCGCCCCTCCGCCACCCACCCTCCCCCCGGTCCAGGGGGGGCTCGTTACTGCACTCGCGACGTCGGGAAATCTTTAAAATATCGCTCTTAACTAATGTATTTGTTCGATTTATGAGGGCGCGAGGTGTGATCATATTTCAGGCGAGCGCCGCTATCTGCGTCCCCACCGCGCACCTAACTCTACTTCCGAGGCGGACTTCTAATATTTCAGTTGGAAAGGTTTAAATCTTCGATTTTATGATTTCCACTGGCGGGACGTTCCAGCCAGAAGGCCTGCTATAAAAACAAGTTAACTACTAAGAGATAGTCCAGCGCTGCCTCCTTACAGATTTACATTAAACCAGTTTTCAGTCTTAAAAGTGAACTGCTGCGCAAAGCAGTTCCAATAGGTTTGGATTTGTGATAAAAAAACATTTGCTGTGAAACTTGATAGGTTTCTCGAGAGTAAACTGGCGAGTGCAGTTGTGAGTATGTAGCGAGAATGTAGAGCAGAAACTCAATCATCGGACCTAAATCACATAAAATAGTTCCGCGTCCCGGCTCCGGCTGCGGCTCCGGCTCCGGTCCGCACCTTACATTATTATGATTTAGTGTAGCACAGTTGCAGCGCTGCAGCCTCCCTGCCCCCCCCACCCCTCGCGGCACCCGGGGGGGGCGCGGGCGGGGTTGGGGGCGGGGGGTTGGTGAAGTCAGCCATGGCAGTAATAAACCCAGCAATATTTCACACTTAGCGGGTAATGAGCTCGCGCCCAAATAATTGGATCACGTACATAACTCATTATTACCTCGCTCAGTTCAGAATGTATCATTACTCCCGCCCCCCCCCGCGGCATATGACCCCCCTCTCACCTTCGCAAATACAATAGAAGTTGAAGTTATGAAGTAATAGAAGGTGAGATGGTTTACTATTCTGTTTGCGCCGCGCCCGCCCCGCCGATGGCCGGATATATTAAAGTTAGTTTGGGCGGAAACCCGTGACCTCTGTTTTTCAGTCGATTGCCGAAATTGTTTATGTAGCTGAAGAACACACGACTTGTAAACTTGACTAATAAAGGCAGGTTTACTGCTAACCAACCTACACACTGGGCTACAACATTGCAGGGGCCTTATTCCCTATGACCAAACAAAACGTAACGCGGCCAAATTCGGACACGTATGTGGAAGCACCGTGTTATCGGATTCTATTATGACAATTTTATATTGTAAAAAAGCGACGAAGCGCGTTACAAACAAGTTACAAGCTGTCAAGTTTCGTTTGTTCATTATAGAATAAGGGGCCATGCGATTGGTTTGCGTGGGCTTTGACGATGACAAATCAAATTTCACAAAAGTTACATTTTCAATTTTATATTGATCTATCTCCCTAAATTCATAAACGTTACTGATTGACTGCTATCAAGGCACAGTTCAAACCGATAAGTACTAGAAGCGTGAAACTTGGCGTCGCGAGGCGTTCCCCTACTATTAATTATAATTTAATTTGGGTGATATTTAAATGTAGCCTGGTAAGTGGCGGGCTCGGCATGCTGCATGCTGCATGCTGCCGCAGCCCTCGCCGCACATTCCGCCGACAAGTGCGGAAGTGCCGACGCAGCGGCGGCTGTGAACTCGGCTACATTACATAACTAAACTTTTTGTTGCCGTCATTAATATGTAGATGTTGTTTAATCCGGTGTCAGTGACGCCGCACGCCGCACGCCGCACGCCGCACGCCGCACGCCGCACGCCGCAAGTCACCGCGCGGCGCGGCGTCGCACGCAACAACGAATAGGTCAGGGTTACCAATTTAGCATAACCTGTAGACTCAATAATAACTTTACATCATAAAAATCATGTACGTATAAATACTCAATAAACATACATAATCTCTTTACATCGTAAAAGTGTTGTTGGCATCAGATAAATAAATTACCCCGTCATTACCACGGTAACGGGTTCAGCAAAGTTTTGTAAAGTTCAGCACTAACTCATTCATAAAGGAAACAGTGGCTTTGACATTCACTTTTTTTATCGTAAAACTACTACTATAAAATTAAATAACTAACCTTTTGGAACCTGTTTTGATGCAGTGTCAAATAGTGAGTGAGTAGTGCGGGTGGTTGGGAACTTCTCCTGGTAGCCCTAGCCGAGGTGTGGGGTGCGAGGTGAGGGGGGCGGGGGGCGGGGGGCTGCGCGCACGCATGTCGTTCAACTTTAGCATTTAGCCGCGTTAGCATATTCATGCGAGCGCGAGTATAATTTCACCTTTTCTTTGTAATGAGTACGCTAATCGAAGAAAGTTCTCAACTTCTAAAAACTAGTTTGCTACCGTAATTGACGCTGGTTGCCGTAAAATATTATGTTACTTGCTGGCGTATAGATATGAAACTCCTTACTACCTACCGATACCATACACTTCTAGAACACAATTAAATTAGTTTAAATCGCTTCAATCTATAATGCCAAGTATCTAAGTGTCCATTATACAAGACATTTATTTTATTGTACCAAACTTAAAGCTCAAAAATACACATTTTCTTAAGTTTTCTGGAATATTTTTTTATCTTTTAATGAGTTAGTGAGAAACCAATTAAAAAGCGCTGTACTATAAAAGTTACTTGGGAGTTTCAGTTCGACAAGCACTTGGGAGTTAGAGTCAACAAGAGCGTAGTTTTTGCGCGGCCGCCCTGCGCTGACGGCTAGGGACGCGCCGGCCGGCTCGGGGGTGCCGCGCGCCGGGTCGATGCCGGCCGGCGCCGGCGCCGGCGTCGGACTATTCATCGATAGAGCTCGTCTTCGCACAGCCCTAGCTAATTTAAACAAACACCTACTTACTAACCTACGATTAGATAATACCAACGTGTAGCACTTCTTTAGCTAAGTTTGCTTCTATCATGGTTTATGTAAATGTTATTTACCCCAATTAGTAGTGATTTTGCATTCGTATCTGAAAATTCACATTTTTATTATTATTACGAGTCATTACATATATTTTTTTGTGGCTGGTGAAAAGCTATACTAATCCTGAACTAACTAAAGTTGAAATATTTGAAAAGCAGGTTGAGAAAGGCGCTGTTGGGCTGCTTTAGGTATCTGCGTGGGCTCCCGAACGGTTGGAAAATCCTTCGTGAATATAAAACTGCAATAATATTGTTCTAGTTAGATATTTATTAATATCAGCGGTACAACAACACCTCTACTCGCAGCTAGCGGGGCAGTAAGCCAACATATAAAAATAATGTCTCAAATGACTCATTGTTTAGATATTTATCGATGTATTCTTATATAAACAAAATGACTCAGTTATCGTAATCCTTTATTTGACAGATGGAAATGATAAGACAGATATATTAGTGTTGATGAATAACATCGACTTAATAACATGTCCGGTATACCCAAGGGTATACCACATTTTTGACATTTCAAAAAGACAAGATTTTTCAGCGAGCGTTTAACCGATGATACCAGTGTATCATCGGATAGTTAAAATTATGAAAAATAGAACGTATTCTATAAAAATTACACAAAATTCTGAGATATTGGTATTTGAAAATTTTTAATTTAATTTTAATTAAGGTTACAACGTGTATAATTTTGTAGAATGTTTTGTTTTTCATCATTTTGACTCCAACGGCGCCAGTTGTATCGCTGGCTGCGAAAATATATTTTTTTGTAAAAGTTGTTCTGAAACTCTCCATAGATAATATCAAATACTACTACTGCTACTAGAACCAGTGTGGCGAAAGGATTTAGAGTGCGCCACGAACGCTACTTAGGTGCAAATGACACATATTTTCAAACTTTTTAGGTTCTACGATATGCCGGTTTCCTTCACCGTCTGAGAGTAGGTACCTAGTACTTACTGGTGCCTACTCTCAAATCCTGGTAGCGCATATAAATTACTCGTACAGAAAAATCTTCCCGTTCCCGTCCCGTTTTTATTTATTTTTAATAGAACTAAATGTACAGTAAATGATGATTCAATACAATTATAATTAATGAAGTATCTAAGCATAGAAAAACAAATAGTCGCCCGCCATAGTGTATGATAGGTGCAGGCCAGGTGGGTACTGGGTATTTGTTCCACGGTGTAGGTCCACCCCATAAAAAAGGGGTGTGAGTCGCGCAGGAAGCGATATTTATTCAATTGACTTGCATTATCTGATTGTTGCTAATAATTACTAATATCCGGGTATCCGGCGTTAGCTAATCACTTGTCAGGGTGGCGATAGCGGTGGTAAATACAAATTTCTTTAGTTTCACAGAGTATTTTTAAAGAGATTTGTTTCAAAGTCAACTCTGTACATTTAGTAAAGCATTTTTAGTGAAAACTGTATCAACAAACTCTTATAGTTATTGAGAAAAAGAGATAGATCTAGGATTTAAACTTTAGAACATAACAAATTTTTTTTTTTTTTTTTTTACGAAATCAATTTATTTAAACTTAAACCAACTT
The DNA here is from genome assembly GCA_949320045.1 of Scotopteryx bipunctaria. Lineage (NCBI taxonomy): Eukaryota > Metazoa > Arthropoda > Insecta > Lepidoptera > Geometridae > Scotopteryx > Scotopteryx bipunctaria. The sequence continues at coordinate 107,838 of OX439450.1, read as the reverse complement.
TAAATAAGACCATCAATTGGATGTCTCTAGGCTGAGTCGATGCGCACTAATTACAGCAAATGATTTCTGCCCCATTGATTGCGATGGCGGTGAAAGTTTGACCTTTGGCAGAGCCTGCGAGTGCCCGGCAGCTGTCCGCCGAGCTGTCCGCCGAGCTGTCCGCCGAGATGGGGGAAGTCGAGGGTGGACTCGCCTAGATGATTTTGCATTTTAATTAATTAATTTTGATCGTCCTCTCCTATCTTCAGGATAATGATGAATGTGTATGAATCATACGGTATTATATAAATAGAAACGGTGACTAAACCGATAAGGTTTAGTTGATAAAGGTTAGGCATTAAAGATACCTACGTCTTACAGATCTTACCAGGTCTTAACTTACAAGTGATCTAAGTTCGTTTTTAGGGATATTTGGCAATCATAGCCTAAAGATAAAGCAGGAGCCGATGTTATTTATCGTCTAAAAGATTTTATAAATAGTTTACTTAAAGTCCACGCCCAGTGAACAAAGCTGTGATCATCATCATCATCTTCCTGCCCTTATCCCACTCGACGTGGGGTCGGCGCAGCATGTTCTCTTCTTCCACTCCCCTCTGGCAGCCGTCATCTCTGCACTCACTCCTTTCTTACCCATGTCCTCTTTCTCACAATCCATCCACCTTTTGTTTGGCCTACCTCACGATCATGACATGCCCGATGTCATCCCACGCTAGCCCATTACTCCTCAATCTGTACAAAAGCAAAAACCCTTCGACAAAGAAAGTCTCACAGCATTGACATACAATTTACTCAATAATAATTTGCGCAAAGAAAGGGTAGGTAATTGCTCCTCGCCATACTTTCTACGCCGGCTATAAATAGACTGGCTCTAAAAAGTCCGTCTAGCCTCCATCCACCGGAACAGTCCCGTTAGCGCTGGAGGAGACTTTTGACATTTCACACACACCTGCCCGCACATGCACACCCCATCCCTGAGCCCTATTCCTGGCACACTAAGGTCTGGATTGGCATGACTATCAGTGTTTGGACAAACGGTCCTCGAATAATGAATGGAAACGAGTGTGAAAGTTCAACGGTATCTGAAACGCTGCGGTTGTTAGTCAGTCGAGATAAGGCTTTGTTCCTTAAATGTACTCTGAAGAAAAAAAAAGCACACCCCAGACATATTGTGTATACATCCCTGTGTCGTGAGTGCCAGAAACTACCCATGGCACCATAATACTCACATCCAAAAGGAATAAAAATGTTCAGGACACCAGGAATCGATGGCACAGCTTTCAGCGGGCACCAGCCCGGCCGGGGCCGCCACCGAGGCCGTCACCGGAACTGCCTCGAATGATTTGTAAACGCACTGAGTTACAGTAGATAAGATAAATTTAACCCTTTTGTAATGACTATGGGTTACAATAACTTTAATAGATGGGCTTAAGCAACTATGGAGAATGGTAGTCACGGGACGCATCACGGGAGATATTTTTTTCCTACAGCACTACTGACTGGGCTAGCTCAACAGTTGTGTCACGGGGGATTTACTAACATTGCGGGTTCTTATTTACGAGTCCATGCTACAGTACAGACGCCTTCCTACAGACTACAAGCCATCCTGCCACAGATTCACCAGCAGGATGTACGAAGGCCAGTTGATCCCCGCAGATGGTGCACCAGTTAGTCCTGATCACTGTCGACATCACAGATTGACTATCAGTTAGGATGAGTGGCAGTGGGTCGCCTCAGCTGGTGAAGCAGTAGGCGGCAGGTAGTCGCGGGGGCGGGCGCGGGCGCGGGCGCGGGCGCGGGCGCGGGCGCGGCGCCGCGCGGCAATAAGTCATCGCACCGCATCGCGATGCGGCGCGGCGCGATCCGATACGCGCGGTCACGACGCACGCTCATGAAAATATGCTGTAATTTAATTACTAACAAGCTACATTACATATCAGGGTGCGCGGACGCAGGTACGTTTTAATTTTAAAAAACTTTAAATCTAATCAATTTTATAGGTGATGAGGTAGCTTCCTCCCGCGGTTTCGCTCTACGTACTACGTCCATTTCAAGTTTCATACAACACAAACTTTTGTCTGTAGGTACAGGTAATATTAGGACACAAGATAGTAGGACATTCAGTCTGCCACATTCACGTTTACATTAGTTTTATAATTTTAACGGAAACCGGTATGCATTTAACCACCCTTAGGTATACTGAGAACAGACCAGGCTCAGTATTCTGGTCCAACAAGAAACATGACTATCTCAAACAATTACTTAGTGCTCTATCTTTTTAAATTAAAAGCCTTACCAATTATGATTCCCTATTTTCGATACAATAAAGTGTGCCTGTCGGTCGGGGAGAGTGGAGCACCCTCCGTGATGCCATCTCCTCACGATCCTGAGTTACGTGCGGACGCCGCGCCGGCGCCGCTGCCGTGCGCCCGCGCCCGTGCCGGGCCGGCGCCGAGCCGGTGCCGGCCCGGTGACGTCACTAACAATTATCCAATCGCCAGTGAGCTCTGCCACTTATCGGTTATAGATGTAATTTGCTCAAATGTGATACCCTGACCGTTTACTGGTGCACTATTTTAGTAAGCAGTACTTGATCCACATGACAATTCATTAATCTAGGAGCCTTGTTTATTAATTGTTGTTGCCGGGGTGATCATAGAAATAAATGGGTAAAAGAAATAGGAGAAAAATTTACACGTATAACTTGGAGAAACATTACAGAGTCACAAGAAAAAGCTGCCGTGAGATTTATTATTTTTAAATGCTCACATGCTGATGTTGAATGACCGCGCATACTCTCCCACAACCTCCCCCGCCCCCGCCCCCGCCCCTCCCCCCCGCAGGCTCCGCGCATACACACGCAGTTAAACTACATTCTCGGACGGCACAAAAAGCAGCGTATTTTTAATAGCGATTATGTGTAATGCCTTGTTACGACGTCGCGCGTCGTATGATAATGCAATAACTCAGATATGATAGCCCGTACATCGTCCTCAGATAATCTGTTGAATTTTCCATGCGCAGGACATTGTCGCGGCAAAAAGTGCGGCGATCTGCGCTCGTTACATAATCAGACGCGGCGGCCTACGCTGGCGCTTTTCAACGCACCGCTGCCGCGACAGGCTCCTCGCTCGCTTCTTAGAAACTGCTTGGCGAATGCTTTTAGTTTCAGTCAGCAACATTGCACGCTGGCATGTTCATATCCAGTTAAATCGAATGCATCGCCATCTATGAACGACTTCAATGTAGATCCGCAAGACAGATTTACTGCGGGACGAGATGCTGATGTTTGCTGATCTAGCAGAAGGCTTCTTGTAACTTCAGTTTCAAAAGCTGCAGTGATTCTCGGAGCGGCATATTAAGGGCACATCGCACGCGCAAAAAAGCGGCCCATTCATATGCACGGAGCAGGCTCGGGGCAGTGAGGGGGGGTGCGGGGCGCGGCGCGGGGCGGGGGCGGCGCGGGCAGTTTTTGCGCTCGCCGGACGTTCCCCGCGTTTTATTTGTAAATTGGGCGACGACGCGCGAGTAACGAGCCCGCGTCATTCTAATGCGCGCTCTGCGCCCACTGCGGCTGCTCCGCGGCTAGTTTTTGCGCGCGCGCGCATAATTGAATACGAATGCGTACTCGGAACGAATCTAAGCGCTGCGCGACGCGTAATGAGCGTTATTTATATTGGCCGGAGCAGCGAGCAGCTTTGAATAGTGAAATGCCTTCATGAAACAGATTTCTTCTCGTACAATACACCCGGATAATTGCTGCGACTCATCAACGCTCGGCGAGTCCTCCGGCTCGAATGATGCGGCTTTAATCACGCAATTATACCAAGTCGCCGACTGCCGCCTCCGAGGACAGCCACGGACTGTGACACGTACTCCCCAAGTCTGAACCCAGTGGCATGCGTTCAGCGACACTACTGATTCATTTAACGCGATCATTCATTTAATATTAGAACTTGCAATTTGATGAACTTCACTACGTGGCACAGTACAGGTTGTCTACTGGAATAAGGAGGATACAATGAGCGGCAGGCGCGGTGTCAAGATGGAAGGCAGAGGTGGCGATGCTTGCCGCGGCTGCCGGCTGTGCGCCAACAATCCAGCTTGTCGCTTATGCCGTGAGTGTTTAGTAGCTGGCACGGTGGCCGGTGACAATATGTTCCGTAACATTGTTTCATCTGTTTCAATTTTTGTTTCATGGTACCTAGGTATTTTAATAAAACGGAAAAATATGCAACTTTAATGATTTTAGCTTTGTGAGGAAAAAATAAGCAACGACACAAAACAGCTCTGTGCCCTTAAGTCAAAATATCTACTTATATTCTTTTTGAGACCCAGGTATCAATTCTTTAAAATCACCGAGTGATTAAAAGTCAATTGTCACCAAAATGGTCGATTTCCATTGATTTTTTCAATTTTGTAGTCTTGAAGTCATTAAATTTGGTGACTTCAAAGTTATAAATTAATACATTTTGAAAACACCAAATGCTTTTTAAGAATACCTACAAAATTGTAAAAAAAATAATGGAAATAGGCCATTTTAGTGATTTTAAATCACTCGGTGATTTTCAAGCTAAGTACCCTGTTGTCCTATTATTTGAAATAAATTACGTATTTTAATTACCAAAATGTAAATGAGCAGGTTCGTTGAGGAGTTAACTGGATCCTTGGAGTGGCGTATGTCGTTAATTTATTGCCTTATTTTAATTGAGCATCTCGGCGACGCAGCATTCAATGTAAATGCGGCTACAAGTGATGGCCTCGATGCCAATTGAGCGCTGCGGCCGCACTCGCGACGCTCGCGGCGGCGGCGGCGGCGGGAGCGCTGCGAAACCGGCGAAGACTGCGCGATCGCGTACACTTATGTAACTGGCTTCTTACCTTGACAGTTTTTCAATGGGCAGAAGGAAGGAACGTGGCCTGGATCCCAGTATTTTTACTTACTCTAATCCAAGCTTGACGTGTTCGGCAAAAGGAAGCCGGGCTCGCAGCCTGCAGCGCCGGTAGACAGGAACCAAGACCCTGGCTCCACTGTGAAGGCGGTGGGAGGCTGGCGCAGGTCAATCGACGGCAAAAACCGCGAAGACGGGTCGCGATGTTACTCGTAGGATAGCTACTGGCTCGGAGCTCCCGCGCACATCGACTACACTTTTATATTTAATCTTTAAGATTCTTCGTGCATCGATTCTGTGTATAATTTCGTGCATAAGGTTGTATTTGTGGGATTCTATAGGTTCTGAAATTATGCAATGAGTAAAAACAACTTGCAGAGTCGTTCCTCGAGGGGATGTCTGGGGGGGCGGAGGTGCTCCGCGAATATAAATCCTGCGTAAAAAGGCTGCGACTGTTTTTATCTGTTTCTTGTTATGCGCATTCTTCAGTTTTTGCGCCCTGTTCCCTCCAGCGGCGGAACAGGTCCGGCCGAAAAGCGGAGTCCGAGCTGCGGGTGCGCTGTCTAATCTAAAAGTATCTCTGATTCGAAGGTTATAAAAGGTTTCCTTTCAATACTTCAGCAGTTCCTGAGATTAGATTGAGCTGCCTTATGACGTTGGTGGCCTCCAGGCACCGGGCCAGCTCGCGGGTCAGCCTGTTTGGATTTGCGTCAAATGCACGTCAATTGTATGAGGTGTCAAAATATGTAAGGTGTTAGCCAAGTAATAATAAATCGATACACTTTGAAGTTGATGAAATTCAAAGTAGGTACATAGGCCGAGTCTTGTTATTTTTTTAGTTGATAAATTTAATTATAGAAAATGTATCAACATTGTATTGTATTGTATTTCAATAACATTAATCTTAAACTAGGAAGAAACTTTTGTATGTATGTTCTGCAAATATTTATTCTGGGTCTGGATGTTGTAATATTATAAGAAAGAAAAAAAAGAAAGAAATACATTTATTTTATTATCAAACATAAATACAATTTTACAATTTTAAGGCACTAGTCGACACTAACAATATACCTACAGTAACAAAAAAGGCTACCACTCAGCATAGGCTATGGCTGGGCGAGCCTGGCCAGAGCGCTGGTCTTCCGTGCTCGCACTAACGCAAAGTGCTATCTATTTCGGACAGCACGCGTTGGGTGACACCCGCACGGATAGATTCAAGTATGTGTGTACAAATTCCTGTAACCCCATCACTACAATGTTAAATTTGACTCTATCGCAAATGCTGGCCATCGAGTGGGGCTCAACAACAAGAGATACGAAGCAGTAGCTCCATTTACTTCGGGATGTTCTTGTGGCTCGGAACACTTGTGCATGTATAGGTACTATCCCGATGTTCCCGCATGTTCGAAGAGAGAATGAGTGAGATGTGAGAGCGGAGCGGTGCGCGGGCGCAGGCGGCGGCGGTACATTTGCATGCCGCGGCCAATGAGCGCGCGGACACGCCCCCCCCCCGCGCCCCGCCCCGCCCCGCCCGCGCCTAGGCTAGCCTAGCCTAGGCACTAGCTCACAGGACTAGCCGAGCGACAGATCAACTCTCAATGAGGGTACAGAACAGACATCCTTACTCTTGGCTGCGAGTGGTATGGTCAGCTACTGGGCGCAGACGTGATGTCGTTGCTATTGTTCTTCGTAGCCGTCATCCTGCTGGTTGGAGGCTATTGTAATGCCATCCTCTGCTCTCGTCGTGTAACATCATCATCATAGGAACCTCAATTTTCATGGTATGCAAGGAGAATTTTCTCAATCCGCCAAATGAAAGAAGTGACGCAGTGACGATTATGACCACTTGTGGCTTCAAACTCTTGAAAAACTTGGCAACGGAAATAGGGGGACGATCTGATTAATTGTACAACTGTCCGGGTTTAACTCGACGAGTTGCAGTAACTCTGCTACATGTAGCCAATAAACCGAAACTTTAATTGGAACCATTGGCACCGACCCACGTGGAACGACTTACGTAAGGCAGCTCGAATAAACATTACTTCCGATCAATAACTCGGCCTAATTTGTTTTTGGTATAAATATAGCCATAAATGAATGCCAGCAAGAAACAGTTGTAATACAGGTCGGTATAAATCCTCCTAATTTAAAACACACCTTGCAATCTTTGATGTAATGTTAATGATATTCAATGAAACATGGATGGTTCGTTGCGACACCGCAGTGCTGCAACTGGCATGCTAATGTCGAGTGTCGGGTGTCCGGTGTCGCGGGTGTCGCGGGTGTCGCGGGTGTCGCAACTGATCGCGACCAGGCGCATGTTCATGCCACTGCGCTGCGCCACTCCCGCGGTCGCCGACGTGCTCGGGTCCGTGCGTGCCGGGATTGCGCTGCCGTATTCATGTTTAAAGTTGACCAATAACTAAATGCTAATTATGACAAAACCGCTCACATGGTTAGGTTACTCACCTTGAAGAAGCTTCTAGTCAGAAAATTTGGTATTTATAAGTAGCTAAGTATTTCACAAAAGTACGTAAGCTGTAAGGTTGGTACTCGTAAGTAGTGCATTTCAAACTTTTTATACTTACTACAAGGAAACTTTAAAATAAATACCGTCTAAAACTTCTAAAACTCAACATCTTTTATGACACTTAAACGAAGCTACGCCGGTCAGCATTTCAAATTTTGCTATATTGAAGTAAAAGTAAAATTCAAACAGCACGCACTGTCATTTCAATTTAGTTTATGAGTGCGGAGATGTCTAGACCCGACAACAAAACAAATGAGATGGACGAATATATTCCACTAAATGGCTGCCAGCGCGCAGCGTTCGCAACTGCAGATATGAATGTTAAAACGACTTTTGAATTGCATTCAATGTTGACCTGAAGTTCTGTTTTTAGGAGAGCTGAGTGTCCAGTCAATTCAATTTAAATAATTTTCTGTAAGGTTCTTCGTGAACAATTGCCTTAACATTGAAATATGAACGCGACAGTTGTTTAGCGAAGCCACAATTTAAAACCTTGAAATAAATAAGTACATTGATGAAACAATGGTCTCTGTCACTGTTCATCTTACAAAATAAATAAGCATTTTTCATTTTTTACCTTTTACCTTTTGACAGATTAGGTAAAAAAATGCTGAAAATATTTATTTAGATAATGTTTAGTATGTAGTGTATGTTGTTATGTTGTTCGATTGTTTTCCAGGAAAATAGTTTGTTTTGCTAGCGGTCTCGCCTTTCAATTCTAAGGTTCAAAGTAAATTCAAAAGTCCAAATCCAGTCGTGCAGCAATGAGTTTTCTGTTAACAAAATTGATGTGCGCTACACCAGTGCTCTCAAACGGTGAAAGAAAAACATCGTGAGGAAACCGGCATGTCGTAGAACAGTAGTAAGTTGAAAAACATTGTGTCAAGTGCACGAAAGGAGCCTTTGAGGCGCACTTTGAATCCTTTCACCACACTGGTTCAAAAGAACTAGAGACACGACTAGTAGTAGTGGTACTTACAGGACAAAGTTATTTGATGCAACCATCTGCCGAACACCAACGATCTTTGCAACGTCATCGTTCCATCTAAGGACTGTTCTAAACTTCGTCAACTCAACCTTGATTTATCGCAAGACCCCCGAAAGAACCAGTGACATAAGCAAGCGTTGCTGCTAAGATCGTGTTCAATAAATAGTAGTTACCATATCGTGGCTGTGCTGTAATTGTGTTCCATATAGAGCAGGGCTCAGCACAGGTGCGACGGACGCGCTGACCCGCGCCCTGTATGGAGGTGACCATTACACGCAGTACTCCGAAATAGTTAGCACCGATCATAGCTCCATTGTTTGCTCCATCCACGAGGGTTCAAATATCCAAGATAAGTTCCAAGGAGCATACATGAAATTGCTTAGATCCTTAATGGTTTTTGTACTTGTTTTCACGAAATGGGGTTCTATGGTTTAATTTGGAGATACCGTTTTATGCGTATATTTCGCCAGCATATTAACACTAAAAACAACTGTCGGTGGTAAATAACACTAATTTCTTAGATCCTGTGGGTGTAATAAGTAATCAGCCGACATGTTTGGAATAATATCTGGGACGTGCTAGATCTATCTCCAGTACCTATCTATAGGCCAGAGTACCTATGAGTCAGTAGATTTGTAGGTACTTACTAGATAACATCTTCTTACAACTAGTCCCGCACTTGCTGGACAGTGACTGGATACCAGCTGAATGGCAAATCAGTGACACAAACATCTCTAATAGCAGGTACCATTTTTTAAAATCTTTATCTGGTAAAGAAGGTTAATCAAATATGATTATGACTCTCTCGAAGTACGCTTATAACTAATTATTTTCCTTCTACTTATACATGATTAACTTAACTTTTGCTCTTGCTTCCTCCGTAAGGAGGAAGCCAAAATAATTTAGCACATACCAATCAGAAACAAATCACTGTATCTATTGTCAAAAATCATTCTTTCTGGTTCGTTCAACAATGACAAAAAGTCATTTTAGGACAAAATAGGACAAAACTATTATTTATTAAAAATAGTTATTTCATAATCGTCTCGTCAATAAATCTCTTGGCCACTTCTACCGGTTGTAAACGAATTTTCAAGTCGAAATCGTTAACAGAAATGTGATATCTGAGTGTCTTATGTCAAGAGTTAATATTGAAAGCGAGTCCCCCGGGGGCCTCGCCCAGCCTCCTCCCCGCGAGGTGCAGCGCCCGCCATATGTTTATGAGTTATGTTAACATCTCAGTCGACGGCGGCCTGATGGATGGCCTGTTGCGGTTACTGTTTGCTTTGAACTGTTTATTATGTGCTATGTTAACAGTCGGATAAAAGGTTGCGCCATTCCGAGTATTGTGGAAATGTTAATCTTCAAATAAAAAAATCAGATCGCAATATTGTAAAAGTTATTTAATAAACTAATAAAATCACAATGATTACTTCTATAAAGAAATGGGCACCTACTATGTTGGTTCTAAAACAAGTTTGAAACTGCAAAATAACTCCAAATTATTTGTCGACGGGAAAAAACCAATAGGAGGAATCTAAAATAATATTAGCGCAATTCAATAAAGCCAAGTAGCCATTCGACCCCTTATTGAAACGTATTTGACAGTCACAAAACATAATACGAGATGTTTATCACAAAACGGACTGTTTATAGGTTTGGATTACAATACGGGCCCCTCGGCAAAGGGTGAGCGCCGCGTGCTGCGGACCCGATAAGCTGACCCCTGACCCGGCGCCGGCGCCGGACCCGGCCCGGCCCGGCCCGGCCCGGTGGGGTCCGGCACCTGCAAACTTCAACTTATCACGACATGCGGGCCTCGTGTACTTTATAAATCAACGTCACAATAGCTACAATTTTAGGTATTGTTCCAAAGGGGTTGAAAAGTTTGTTATGTCGTTGGATTTTTGTCCGGCTGACAGGACAGCGGATGTGGAAAAATGTTTATTATGTCGATGTCAGTACGTTTTAAACCAACGACATGCTATTATAGACTTTTATAGACTACCGCTGAAAAGGGGCTAAATATGCAAATGCATAATGCAATATGTGTACGGTATGCAAATACAACTAATAAAAAGTATTGCATAATGATTGCAATGAGGTTACATAGAACACTAAGACTACTGGTTACAGTAAGATCAGAGGTCTCACATCAGAACTATACAAAGGTAAGTCCTGCCAATTAACCCCACGTTCGTTCCGCGCGCCGCATTCGTCAGGCGTCGTGTGCGAGCGCATACTGCACTGCACTGCACTGCACTGCACTGCACTGCACTGCACTGCACTGCACTGCACTGCATTGATCTTTTCTCCCACCGTGCTTGTTAGCTCTATGCTCAAGTTGTACGGTGGGCTTGAAAAGGACCTCTGTAGAGTTTTTGTAAGTACATGTCTAATACCTAATGATGTCTTGGGATGTAAAACCTAATGATGTCTTGATTATGAACTGTAATCAAGACCTCATTACAAGTACTCATATTTTTTTATGAGACAGGGAATAGGAATCTATGGACATCTTCTCAAAGGCCAAGTATTTGTGATAACTCGATGAATACATTGCAATAGCCGATTGGCAATAGTATTATACTTAGATGTTTTTTTATCTTGGCATTATTATCAAAGAAGAATCAGAGTACGTAACCTACTCTATAGTTCATTAACAGCAGTAATAACGAAATGCGCCGTAAATGTATTTCTCAGGAGGGTGGTGTCCGCTCGGTGAGCTCCAAATCGCGGGTCCGCATCGACCGGGCGCGGATCGAATGCATTTGCGGCTCTTTTGTCTTTGCGTGGCGTGCTTTATGCCTCGTGCTTGCCGCGGGACGGACGTTAACGCACTACCGTTAACATTTTAATTCGATCCTAACATTTTTATTCACAAGCTTAGCTTAATAATGTATGTATGTATGTATGTATGTATGTATGTATGTATGTACCTGCGCACTTCACGTCGCGATTGTGACCGGTGCTTCGCCAAATCTCACTTACATCATAAGATACAAAGCGTATATGGATTTAAATGTAACTTGGATGTACTTTGTGTACTTTGAACGTGTGACATAACATAACAATGTATCACAAGTTTTTTTATAAATCGAATTGGTCAGTAATTTAAATCAACGATTTGATTTAGTCTACCTGTGCGGATAAAAAATAGGATAATAATTGATTGTATTATACAGAATGTGTAATATTGTATTCGCGTCACAATAATTGAATGGTGGAATGTGACGGGTGTGAGTGATGGTGGCGGTGGGTGGCGCGCGCTGATTGACTCCTCAGCACGCGCGCCGCGTCGCGCCGCGTCGCGCCGCCGCCGGACTGCGCCCGTAATCGGAAATGAGCTGCGTATGCGCGGGTATACCACCTGCCCCCTCGCACAGTGCAGCCAAACCAGAATTATATGTTCTAAACAGACGTTTGAATGGATTGCTGTGCTCATCACATTCCTGCTTTTACCCCCCTTTTTATGTAGTCGGCACAACATATTTTCCATCTCAATCCACATATTCTCCACTATGACATTCGCATTCTGTCTGCCGTCATTCCCGTGTTCACTCCTCTCTTACTCATGACATCTTTTACACTTCTGTTTTTCTTAACTGTTGTCCCTAAAATCTCGATCATTACAAAAGTTTCTAAGTCAGGGATTCGGTCATAAAGATATACCTATTCGTCAATATGAAAGCTAGTACATGCGAGTCACAATTAGGCTGGTCAATTCCTAGTTGTACTCTTGCACAGTAGGTGAGTATGAGTTGGGTACAGTCAGGAACAGCAGGAGCGAGTAATGTTTCTGGAGCGAGTGCGCTGCGGAGGACACGCGCGGCGTCATTATAAGCACATCAGCGCAATTGTCTCCGGACCGTCGGTCGCGCGATCTGAATAATTTAGATGGATGGATGCAAGTCGCAAGTCGCATGTCGCGCCAAATCATTGCATTACTGCGGAACGCATCTCACTGCCATTTGCTTTTCCCTCATTCAATTCTCTATATAAAGTGATTTCTTATTCACTTTTACTTTTACTTATTCACATTATTTTCTTCTAAAATAATGATTGAGCCCATATTTTGAAACAGTACCTATGCACGGAAGTGTAACAGTGTGGACATCGATATTGATTGGACGAGAGACATTCATTCTGCCGCCACTGATGACAACGTTTGTATTTACGGTTTAAGAACTTTATTCTCATAAAGAATTTATATTCTCTTAACAGTATGAGAACTTAAAAAAAATACATATAATATTAATTATTTACGAGCGTACTACAAACTAGAACATCATTACAATAGTCTTATTTATACCTAATTTGCACAAGATGAAATGTAGGAGCAGGTAGTTTTGTAAGGAGATTACATCCACGACTCGTCCTCGATAAATAATCTTGTAGGAAATACTGTCTCACAAGACTGATCTATTTAATAAGAAACTTGAAAGATATTTCCTCACAACTGATTTCGTCCTACCGTTGGTAGCTACTGTTATATTTTGGTTAGCGTCTAGTCGCAGGCCAAGTCTAAATTAATTTATGTAAATCACGAAACAAATTTTTGAGCGTTTTCAAACTATGGATAAGTGAAATTTAATGATAATTTTACGATTTAATGTTGCTATGATATTGAACTTCACAGGTATATTGTATGCATTCAGTGAGTCAGGGCGACGCTCGGCTCTGGGGTGCCTGAGGCCTGTGCCTGGCTGTGGGCCTAACCACCTGTTTGTCGATGAGTTACGATTAGAGCGGACGCGTGATCGGCTTTCTAATAAATTAGCTGTGTCGCTCGCCTCCACCGCTGGCGACTGCGGCGTGGTCGCGCGTCTTCCTCCGCTGGCGACTGCGGCGTGGTCGCGCGTCTTCCTCCGCTGGCGACCGCGGCGAGCTCAGGAGACCAGGATCATATCCTTTCAGGAGATGCTAAAATATTACGTGGGTTTTTCGAATTAAGGGGGCTTTTAGTTTATGGTTATCTTTGTGAAATTTGGAGCCATAAAAGGTCCGAGTCCTGGGAATAGTCAAACTTTATATGAGCTTTATGCCACTTCATGAAATGATTAGTAGATATTCAGGTAAACAGTCAAATATCCTTTATTCCCTTTTTTCCACAGTAATTTTCCTAGGGTGGTGTGTCATCTACAAAGACACCAGGTATGTTTGTCTAGGACTCCGTAAGAAGCGATGCCAATTATTGCTAAAAGCGGGTTCGATTACCGGCGGTAATAAAGCGGCGTGGACCGCGGCCGCTGCTCATAATCTAAGCATCATCTCGAACATGCACTTATTGTTGCTGAATTACATCTCGCTACAAATTATGCCGGTCGGCAGATAATGCACTGGATCTCATCTAATTATATTGTATTCCTAGCTTAGTTTAGAGCTAAGTGGAGGGTTCAGTCGAGCGAGGCGCTCGTCTATTTAAAATATAGGAGACTGGTTCGACTTCGACCTCTCCATCTAAGCTGTGGATAGCTAATCCTCATACAAGCTATTTCCATGATCCACAAGTTTGAGCAACCTTTAATTTAGGAAGTAATTGTTTGGAATGTTTTATGAGACAGGAAATAAAAGTAAATTAGATGTAAGTAATGTTGATTTTATTGTCTGTTAAGTATTTTTATTTACATTTAGTATGTTTACAATAAATTAATTAATCTCATTGATTTATCATGTGTCCTATTAAATAGAGTTAGAGCTCTAAAATGGACTATTTTGGTGAGTTTTTATCAGTCGGTGATTTAGAAGAATTGATAGCCGGGTCGTGTCGTCGGCGCGGGCGGGGCGGGGCGGGGCGGGGCGGGGGTGACCGCTGTCGGCTGCTCTCGCCCCCCCCCCCCTCCGCACGTCGCACTCTATTAAAACAATATGCTGTACATTTTTGCCAACCATAGCACTAGTAGATCAGTCATATAAGATTCTAATCTAAGTAGTTCACAGAAATATTTTTAAAAACGTAATTCCTCTTGTTGCCCGTCTTCTTACCAGCTGTCCTTGTAGGAAACCAGTTCTAGTAGGAAAAATATCTTTTTCATAATTTTCTTCAAATCAACATTGTTTTCTTATTAGACCTCACCAACCCTATTTATAATTAAAATACAGTTGGTTCTTGTTGGAATTTTTGTTTAGTGAAGTCAAAAATACACTAAACGAAAATGACAATACCAATTGGTTAATTTAATGTTTCCATCGCATTCCAATCGTCGTCGACAATCAGTCGTTCCACTGGAATAGCATTTTATTTCACTGCGTGCGGCCACACTCCGCGAGTGTCCGCGCGCCGGCGCCGGCTCCCACGGGGCGGTGCGGTGCGGCTGCACTCGCAATTATACAATTGCTGCTTTAACTTCTAAAAGTGGTCAGTTCGCACCCGCCGCGCCGCAGCTCCGCCACAGTGAAACAACAACAGGATCTTTGTTTATTATGCGATAACAAAAATAAAAAAGCATTTTTATTTTCCAGTTGCTAGGAGATGATAGATAAATTTATAGGTAAGCTTATTATTACATTTATCAACCTTGCATCTCAAAGCACGTATCAGCAAGTAAGGCAACTCCTGTCTCCACTGTTAATAGACAATGATAATCACTTACCATTAATATATAACCGTATTTTCGACTGTCTCAATAACGCTAAATAAAAACACTAGTTACATACCCTAGCACAAGGCACTTGCGCTACTGGAGTCCCCGCGCTGTGTCCGTGGGAAACATCGGTAAAAGCTTGTAATTGGCGCATCTTGTCGCGTCCACTTTGCGCCCAAACAATTACACATTATCGGAATTGGTGCAGCGCGGGCGGACCCGGCGCCGGCGCCGGCGCCGGCCCGCGTCGTGCGCCCGCGTCGGTACTGACCCCCTGAACGACCATCTCTCCAACTAGTCTGATCTCTAAGCGGTGAAAAGCAAAACGAACAACATTATCCTCACAGCAAACTCTTGCTTATAACTGAGAAAATTTCATACAATCAAACCCAATCTAAATTTTAATTTTAATCGTCATGGTTCCTCAAAACTATTCTCGAAATTATACGTTGGGGAGTTAGATTGCAACATTTGGAATCGTTTGTATGATTGATAATGGTAAAACACACACAAATCACAATACGTATGATGCGCCGGCCGGCGCGCGGCGCCTGTCTGTAGGCAAATTATTTAATTGGCGCCCCCCTCCCCTCCGCCCCCCACCCCTCCGCCGGGGGGCACTGAGTGTGGCCGCGCTCTGTAGTTAGGGGCCATAAATCTACGGCTTCGTCGCGAATTATTCAAAGGAGCCGGCTCCGGAGGAACCAGCATGGAGCGGACGGGGTTACCAACTCAGCTCAGCTCAATCCAACACACTGCGTAATTGGATGACTATTTCAATGGATTTCAATAAATACATGACAAAATAGTAGAATATCCCTTCAATACGAACTTATCTTTAAGTTTCATGGACCCTAAACATATTCCTAGTTAATATAAATTATCCATAGACTATTTGTAATGGTGTGTAAAATGAGTAGTCCAATTGTTTCTTTCATATTTTGTACCTAAATAATATCTATGTCCTTGTTTTTTGGTAAGCTTACAATATTTTTTACTTGTTTGCTGGAAGGGCTACTGGTGTTTAGGGACTGTTCTTACTCTAGTTAAGTAAAAAACGGAGGAGTTTGTTGGAAGGCCGGCGGGCAGCGGTCCAGTAGTCCCGCGGTCCGCGCCAGTCTGCGGCGGCCTAGATTACGATGAGTTATGGCCGCGCCGTGACATGGCCCATTGTCCATTATTAAAATGGGTTTTAGCAATTTGCCTCTTAAAAGGAAACCGCGCCATTAATTGAGGTGGTGGTCGGAATGTTCCTGGTCACTTTACCTAGCGCTAGTTGTCGACTGATCTAAGCGTCCAAAAAGTTTACCCTCATTGTTTAAACACGAAATGTTTTAAATGTATCACTGACTTTTATTGTTCTACTAAGTGTTTAGTGTCTTTGGGTATGAACACAATGTCAGAGGTTCAATTTGAATTCATTATAGATAATAAATAAATATACTATCACTCAGTATGACAGCACCATTTGGCCCCAAACTAAGCAAAGCTGTACTATGGGAACCAGGTGGCTGAACAAATAGGTACTTATATACCTTTCTTTTTTAGAATACGAGTACTTATATACTAGGAACGATAAAGTAGTTATTTCGTTATTGTTTTAGCCCTGCTTATAGGGTGCTGCAATTGGTCGAACTATCAGGACATCCAAGGAGTTGAGTTGGTTCGATTGCTCGTGTTTCGTTAAGCGGAAATAAATTGAAACTGAAGCTAGTTTGTCATCAGAGTCACCCTTTTCGGTCGCGGTTAGTTTATCGTCATCTTAGCTTTGCGTCGATTCTTTGTCTTAGACTATCGGATCTATTCCCGAATACACAACAATGCCGGCCATTGTTGCGCAACAGACAATGCTCTAGTTACCGCGACTGTCGCTTGATTCATGGCCCTCCGGAGTCCGGGTGTCCTTCCTGACGCCAGGGCCTGCGCCAGGAGCGGCGACGGGGGCTTCGGCTGCGTTTTAATCGAGAGAAACTCTCATTCCGTCGGATCACTATCACAACGGTTATAGTATTTTGGGGTTGGACGCCATAAATTCATCTTTTCTGTAATGCTTGTCTGTAATTCATGAATTAATTGACTTCGTAAGTCCTCAGCTAATTATCAGCTGACCAAAAAGAACTCTTACCAAAGTAATGTGATTTACTTCTGGACCGCCGCCGCCGCCGCGCCCCTGGAGGAGCGCGCGCCGCCGCCGCCGGCCGGGTGTCACTGATAGCGCGTATCGCTGCGCGCGCGCACAATCGACGCTCTATCGCGCCATCGCCGTGAAATACTCCGCACGCTGTACAATACTCCGCGCCAGCAGCGCTCGGCCCGCGCCCCGCCTCTAACTCCAGCCAGTAAGGTCGACAGTCCCGCGCTCGGCCGGCCACGGATCTCGGCAGAGCAATAACGACCTGCGCCCGCGTAATTCACGCCATAGCGTTCATCATGCAAAGTGGCCGCAGACGATGCTGCGGGACATTTCAGACCTTATGCTGATACGTTAAGGTGCATAGTGGGTCGGTGCGGGGAGATTTATGTCGCGGGGGAGTTAGTATTTTGTATCGGAATTTGAATTTGCGCAGGCGCAGCGCCGAGTAGTGCTGCCGCGGGCTGTTTACAAATACACGGATTTATGAACTCATAATTCGTTCTGTACTGATACTTCATTTGATAACAATCATGACAGATTACTTGTAACTTCACATTGAGACGTTAGTTTAAATTATTGTTACAAGCTTGTGTAGGTATTTGCTCTAACTAACAAAAGAATAGTAGAGCTATGTTATTGAACGATGCAGTCAACAACCAAAACTAAAACAGATGTCATCTTTGAACACGATGCCTGTTCAAATACAATCAAATTCTCTCATAGTATTTTGCGGTTGGTTAAAAAATAATGTAGGTGGCTGGTGTCTGCTGGCCAGCAGTACAGCAGTGCAGCAGTGCAGCAGTGCAGCAGTGCAGCAGTGCAGCAGTGCGACAGCGCGGCGGGCCCGGCACTAGCGGCGCGATACGCATCGGCTTGTTAGCAGTATCTGATGCGCGATGCTGTAATTGGCACGGACCCCCGCGCACGCGCATCCGTACGATATCAATATTTCTTTACTGTTTAATGAGACGCGCCTCGACAAAACATGATATTTCACGAATAAACGCTGATATAATGACCCCTGATACTGCGCATAGAACACCACGCCGGGATCCCAATAAATAACTTGACAACACATTCAATATACTTCGATATTCTTTGTAAGTTCTTTGGGTTCTACTTTGTTTGGGTTAAAGAGTTTTAGGTTACTATTAAATTCACCCGAATAAAAAGTGAGGTATATGTTACTTCAGGACTTTTATGTATATTCTAAGTGTCATTTAAATCCGTTCGGCTCTCACGCGCTGATTGCGGTAAACACGCATCGTCACAAACTTCCGGGTTTATTCAATTAGTAACATATTGAGAATGATGACCTCTAAAGAGACATTGTGTGACCCTGAGGAACCCCTTTCTGCCGTCTCCCTCGGCGCGGCGGCGGCCCGGCCGGCTGCCTGCGACCGACGGATTGCTGAGTGATTGAGCCGCGAGGCACAAATGAGCCGCTGACGCATCGTCCGCCATTAGCATACAATGCGGGCGGGCGCTGTCCGGAGGACTTATGCCCCGATCCTCTGTGCAGCGACCGGCCGGCGAACCGTTAATTACCACCCCAACATTGTTATTTGTCGAAAAGCGCCATACATTTGTCACTTTGCGTCTAACGAAGTCCATAAACTCGCTGATGCAAAAAAATCTGAGGATTGTGGTACGCGATCTCTAAGTCAGGTGATATTACGATTACTTAAATAATTCCATACATTTATCGCGTCTAGCGACTACGTCAGACGCAGTGACTTGGCTCTGGACCGAGCTACGAGACGAATGCTGTGGGCTAGCTGTTACCTCTGACTTTTCTCATTTTAGTATTACTATTAGCCGTGTCACAAGTTTTGACCCAGTGTGGTGAAAGGATTTAAAGTGCGCCATTCGGGTGCCTACGCGAAGTCTTGTAGAGGTTACGTACTTGTTGCCTGGGCCTGTCGCAATCTTATCGTCTTATAGTGGCTTAAAATGTGAAAACATTATAAGGTGATGGAGTGAGATGCATAGCACGATACAGAAATAGGAGGCAATTGAAAGCGTGCCAACGTTGCCTCATCGCTGACAGTCGATCCTCAAGATCATCGCAATAGTTTGCAATGACAATAAGTTTAAATAAAATGAATGGTAAAGTCTATTTCGGTGTTCATTGGGAATCGGCGCAGAGCTCCGAGATCAAAGCGGCGCGGGTCAGCGGGCCGGCCACAGCACGCGCTCCACAGTACGACACCTCTGCGACCTGCTCGTGTCTCGGTGCAACATCCTGAGCACCAAGTCGTATGGTCGCTATGCACTAGCTGTCTTTAAACTGTAGAACAGTAGCAAGCAGTCTTCGGTGAAAGAACGGTTTTCAAGTCAGTTATCATTATGTAACACTAGCTGCCGCCCGCGGCTTCGCTTGCGTGGTACCCCAATAAAAAGTAGCCTACATGTTATTCCAGTACACGTACCTACTATGTATATTCCAAGTTTCATTCAAATCCGTTCAGCCGGTACGGCGTGATTCAGGCACAAACATCAAACACCCTTGCAAAGTTACACATTTATAATATAGTAGGATTGTGTGGGAGGTGGTGGTTTCGTACCACATCGGACGCCAGAATAACAGCTGGTAAGTATTTTAGATGAGAGTGGTGCTACTGGGTGGCGTCACTGTGCACCGGCAGCCCCACTTCAAGGGCGGCGGTGTCGTGTCTTCATTCAGTAATTAGCGCTCGTTAACGTAACGGTTTACGCATGTCATTGTGATGAGCCGCGTCCGCGGGATCAGCGCCGACCAATCGCAGGCCCTCCTCCGACCTTGGCGGTTCATCAGCGTTCATTGCTAGCTATGCAAACTGCACTGCCGGGCTTCTTTAAATCCTACTGAATTAGATGCGCATGTGTTCGAGGACGTGATGATGTTTGTGGCCAGTCACGGCTTGATTACAGGACGGATTGAAAGGAAACTGCAATATGCCTAGGACGTGTGCTGGAATAGCATCCAGGTTACTTTCGTCCCGGACGCGAGCAAAGCCGCGGCCGGTAGCTAGTAGGTTATAGTAACGTTCATGGGAGAGAGGTTTGAGTCCCTGGAGTCGCTCACAGTTATTCCTTAAATATTTGAACGTATCCAAATAGCTTCTCACGTGTGAGTCACGCGCGCGACGTGCCGTGCGACATCGCGGGGCCGTCGCCATTTGTTTATGAATGTCTTGCTCCATGCCCTCCAAGAGATATGGTCTAATCCCTAGACCTTGAAGGTGAATATGTACAAACAAATCATCATCATGTAAAGCTTCGGTGTGTTTATAGATTGCAAACAGTAGTACTCTCTTGGAGGCTTAGCCGTCACAATACCTCTTCAGGGCGGGGGGGAACTCGCGGGAGCCTGGCTGAGCATCAACTGCCGGCCGCTATAATCACGCCTTTCCTACAGCTAAGTGTGAGTAATTAACGATGAATAACTTTCTTGCAAACATGTCTTCACGAGCAGAGCGATGTTCCCACGAGATGTCGCGTGACAATGAGAGCGCGCGCGACGTGCGGCGCGGCGGGTCACGTGACACGCGGCACGTCGCGTCGCCTGACACGGTCGCCGCTATCGGCCGCATCACATCGCAGGAGCGCACAAAGTCGCGTTACACTAACATCTCGTAGATCATCTAACTACAGTTCTGTGTGACCTAGCTGGCTATTGTAGGAAGTAAACAAAACTGAACCTGGACATCTTCTGTTCGTCTCTTATGCGAGGGAGCAGAAGCGGAGCCGCGGGCGGCCGCACGATATGCGCGGGTTATCAGTTCTTGGCGATTTATGGACCGCTACCGAAAGCCTGAAGGCTATAAGCGGGAACCATAATGCACAATACACCCCACCGCGGGACGTCAGTGCAGATCTTTGTTCCCCTAACCTTAATTAGAATTAAAGCGGGAACCATGGAGTTGGTTTATGAATTTTTGTGATGGTGTTGTAACCCGTGGGCCGTGGATGAAGAATAGCAAAAACGGGGGATGCCCTCGCCCAGCAGTCAGTGAAGAGGGGCTGTGGACGATGAAGATGATGGTGATGGTGTTAAAAGAGCATGATGTTCGCAAGAACCGCACCAAAGTTTACTTTATCGAAGTAATGTAATGTCTGCCGAAAATCTGTTGCTAAATTGCGCCAACAAGCTAACTGTGAGTGCTGCTCCACTGCTGTCTAAACGCCGTTTAAACTAATGACAGTTAAAAGGTCCCACAAAAAACGTACAAGTTGACACAAAGTAATAAACATAAACAAAGCAAAATAACTATTAACTGTAGATTAGGTGTTGTATCGGATGATAATTTATGTCGCCGTCTGCAGCGGCCATTACCGGCGATTTCACGCCATCTGTCGCGTGCGCCCGCGCCCCGGTCGCGCCGGCCGCCGAACTAACGGTCTACACAGAACGACGCGCTATCAATCCACTATCTTTGCTAAAATAACGAATGAGGAACGGTCAATCGGTGATATTTTCCTATGACTGAATTGAAACGCTGCTAAATGCTACTATGTTAAACCTTTACCTACTGTTAACAAGGGAGAATAGATTTGTCCAACGTGCCTTTTAAATCGAATTGGTCTGCCGGAATGTTGGGGCGAGCTGGTTCTTCCACCAGGTCTACTCGTATAGCGCCAGCTGTATAAGAACATTGATTTTAGAGTTGATTTGCAGTCATGAACTGAGCCCAACCACAACCATCTTATTACAAGAAAGGTTTGTTTCCAGCTTATAATAACAGTACTCATGTTCAAACCATGACCTCCACCCTCCAATACTGTTTCGTTCTCGCTCAGCGCTGAGGAAGACCGAATTATTCAAAGTATTACTGACAGGTAAAGAGCGACCCGCCAAGATTTCGTATAGAATTGTCACTTTCACTTCTAGGCAGTATAGGTTTTTTTCCCAAACGCCTTCTCAAAAGGGATAACAAACTAGCTGTTGCCCGCGACTTCGTATGCATTAGATTTTAACCTCTTGAATGTTTTATGTACACACGGGTGTACGAGAAATTTGAAGGCCCCGCGTGTCGGCCGTACACATGGGTGTACAAACTAGCGTGTCTCCATTGGATACTGTTTTTTTTTGTTATTTTATCGCCCATTGGCTGGTTTTGTTTGCAGTCTGTTGTAGCTAAGTTCATTACGAACAGATACACGCAAATTGATTGAATGTAAGACCGGAAGAAACAAAGAAATAAGTGTTTTGGTGAACAGACGCCATCTTTGCGGAACTGAGTTGTGTCGTGAAGTAATTGTGTTTGAGGCGATAAATTACGAAATGTTTTCAAGAAAGAATAGGTGAGTGTTCTAATAAGATTCTTATATGTATTTACTGGAAAAATATTGTCGATTACGTGTTAGGTTATAAAATAAGAAATAGTTCTAAAATTTGGATGAAAAAAGTGGACTAACTTTTGAAAGACAGTTTTTGTTTGCGTCTAAGTCGTCATGCTGTGTACTATTTTCCTTTGAATTATGAGATTTTTTTATTATAGATGGTTATAAATATACATGAATTTGCTGATAATTTCACTAGGAATATTTTGACATAAAACATGTATGTACTTTCTATAAGCAAAAGCAGTTTGTAATCGTTTTTCATAGGTATGGGTACCTAGTTTGTTGACCTTTCGAAAAAAATGGCGTTCATTTTATGGACAGGTAGGTAGGTACTGTCGGCACATAAACATCGTGTGCGGAAACAAAGAATTGGTAATTTGATCTGGTATGTGAATACCTATCCGTGTTTGAGTAATGTGAGCTGATCTAAATGTTATTTTGATTATACCAATTATACAATTGTTTTTGTTTGTAGGTACTTACTAGATAGTTAGATACTTAGGTTAGGTACTTAGTACACTGTATTATAAAAATAACAATAAGTTTGCATTTCGGAATGTTTTTGTCATCTTTTAGTTCATTACCCTAATTTCATAATAATCATCATCATCAACACGTACAATGCGAATTTTAGCGCAGTATTGTTAATTTTTTTAGATTGCAACGCATGAGGTCGGCAAGCTCAGAGTGTGGTCGATCGGTTTCGCCATCTCCAGAACGCCGATCTTGCAGTCATGCCTCTGCGGCTCGTCGAGCCATTATTCTAGGTCTGGTTGACCCTAATGTGGACCCTCAGGTGGAGTCACCACCAAGGCAGCAGTATGTATTATATTTTAAGTTGAGAAGATCAATAATCAGTAATAATCCATTTATTGGTAAATTGTGTGTTTACACGTCAATTAAATTATAATATGAAATCTTCATAGATAAATACTTGTTGAGTTAAAAGTTTAATTTGTAATAACTTTGTCATTTTACAGGAGTGAATACTGAGATGACGAGTGATAGGAGAACATGGAAGAAGAAAACATGTTGTGTCGACCCCACCTAGTGGGATAAGGGCAGGAAAATGATGATGATGACAGTACCTACCTAACTAAAAGTTCTGAAAATTGTGATGTATATTAGATGTAATTACGCTAGTTTCATAAATGATCGGCTGATACATTCAAAGTACATAGGTTAGGTACCTATGCTCGCCTGCCATTTGCCATTATGGATGATTGAGCAAATAATTTTCATCTAATTTTTTTTACTGTAACTTTTTCATACTAAAATAAAATTGTTAATTATTGTTTATAAGTAATGCTCTTGATCTCCAATAAATAAATAGATGTATAAATTTTGTTTAAGTACTTGTGACCTTACTTAAATTTTTTGTATATTTAAATAGGTTTTTTTATAATAAATTTTATGCAGTTCATTGTGTTATTTTTATTTATCAGTGTTTTCACAGCAAACTTTGCCATTATTTTGTAATATTTACTGTACGTACGTAATTTTTCTAATGCGACAAAGTATTGTAATCTAAATAAAAGTTAGTAAAATGTACCTAATTATGTATTAACTCAATTTGTACCATATAAAATCACAAACAAATTAAATTAAATCACCTACCTAATTTCTTTGCTAACAGTACTTTAGCAGTGAGCCGTTCGCGTTACCATGGCAACGCTCAGTCAGTGCTGCCACGGCAATTGTAATCTCTGTCAATATGGCGGCCGTATTTTGTTTTTGTTTGTAAATCGATTATAAGTGAAATTGTTGTGTTTCAAAGTTAAATAAACTTATGGAATCATGCATAAATATTATGTCATAAAGTTATAGTGTTAGTTTTGGTGAATATCTATTGTGAATTGGTGAAATGTGGCAAAATGTGTCAAGATTTTGACTCGAAATCATGAAGTTGAAAAGAAATCGAATAAATTATCCGTCAAGTAAGTTTTTTTAAAACATTTAGAGGTCATTAGCAGTTAGGGAATTTCATAACGAAAACAATGATGTATAATTTATAAAATATAATTATATTTTAATCCCGTACAATTTATTTTTCCGGTGACCTAACCTAATTAAAATTATAGGTCAAAATTCCTAGGCATTTAGGCCAATAGATGTCTGCGATAGGCTTGCGCGTGACGGGTTAAACTGAGTTTCAAACCATTCGCACTGCCCGTTACAAGTTCTCAAACAAACTTTGACACCCCATTACGTCCTTTTTTTGACGTAAAATCGATATTGCTAGATGACGTCACCAAAACTGCTAAGAAAATGACTTTGTTCCAAAAATGTAACAAGGACATCATTGTACGAAAATTCAAAGTATGATTATAATAATACTGTTAGGTGTAAGAGCTAATGGTTGGTCCCGAGGCTACTATTCAAGTAAGTATAGGTAAGTAGCACTCGTAAATGTATTCACGGATGTTGGAATTAAAAAGCGCCGTCAATTGCGCAGGCGCCGATTCGCGACTCCTACACAGGGTGTTTCGATAACAGTAGGTACTTCAAACTTGAAACCTATTTTGTATGATGAATCTGTGAAACCTACATTCAAATGTAGTTAATTTTTATTTTCACTATCATTTTAATATTATTTGGAAGTGTTTGAGTGACGGGTGCTGGGTGCGATCCCCCTGTATATGCGAAAGAGTCCTAATTGAGACGTTTTTATTAGTCTGTCTTAGCTGTCAGCCGCTAGCTCCAGCGCAGGCAATTATAAATGTGCTCCAGCAATAATCGTTATTTTTATTGGTAAAATTGTAAGTTGGATGTCGCGCCGACGGACGACCGCCGGATCAGACGACTCAATAACTACGGGTTTTGTTATAATTACAGATACTGAGGAACAATTAATACTTACATCTATTGAGTCAAAGGTTGACTTGCACTTATACGGCTAGATATGAACAGAACACTGCAGTGTTAATTCGCAGCCTGTGTCTGTGCGTAATGTGTGATGCGATGCGATGCGATGCGATGCGATGCGATGCGATGCGATGCGATAAGCGAGGTATGGTAATATTAAGCGCGTCGTGCCCGCTTTCATTATATCATCATATCGGGGGCGATCTGCAGGTACGCCGCGCTGCAAACGAGTTAAGGAAACACGAAGGTAGCAAAACCTACAGAAAAATTAATTAGAGGTCGAGGAGTGCGGCCTCAATCAATGGACTGAAAATGATTGTGATCCCTTCATGATATGCAAATTACAAGTTCAGAAGAGTTCAACGCGCTGCAGGTGCTACGAAATTTAACCAAAAATATTATTTTTTACACTATCTGGAGTTATTATTGTAAAAGTTTATTTTAATACCTACAGTACGTCTTGGCAACATAAACACTGTTTCGAGTCCGTTATTGGTGGTTGAACAAATCAGAGTTTAGTCACGAGTTGGCAGTGATCTCCCGCACAAGCATTGGCTTCGGTAGTAGGTAGTTCGCATGCAGCGCCCCCAGCTCCGCGCCGGTTCCCGGTAGCGCCGCGCGACAATGTGCGACAATGTGCGACAGCTCATAATCGACTTCGGAGGAAATCGATTGGAAAAACATTGAGCGGCTCATTCGACATTCGCGCCGCGTTTTTACATTTAATCCGCGGACACTGCCACGGCTACATTCGGCCAAATAAAAAAATCATAATATGTAGAGTTTTGTGGCCAATATTGACAATGTCCGGTCGAGCGGCCCGGTCGCGCGGAAATCAACCGTATCTGTAGGTCCGTAGGGAAGGTCGCGGTGATGCGGGGCGGGGGGGGGGGGAGGGGGCCGGGTTCACAGCGCGCTTGGTATGCTGGTCACAGCGCGCTCAGCGCACAGCGCACAGGTGCGCGGGCCGTGCTCCGCATGGCGCGGTCTATTAACGAATCTAGATGTTAATGCACGATTAAAATGTTGATTTTGAATTACATTAATACAACGAGCCCCATTAGTTTGGGAAAGGAGTTATGGGGTATTTAACCGATTTCAGTTATTGCCTATCGGTAATGTGCGAGCCGGGGCAGGGCTGGCGTGCGCTGTCGGTTCTTTGTTTATTATAAATATAGATGCTTTTAAAGACACTTAAAGGTAACGAACGTGGATGTGTATCTATGTATCTATGTCTCTACGAATCTCTAGTCTCTTGTGAATATAAAATCAATACTAAGCTAACGGCTTATAAAGATTTATTTCCTTTAAGAAACCTGTTTTTTATAATATTCACAAGAAGAGGAGAACGTAATTTTGCGTAAACGTTAAAAAATATGCCAATTAGCTTTTGGGAATAATTATTTTGGAAGTATATTATAACGATATCATTATTATATTGGCAAAGGGTTGACTACCTGTCACCATGGTTCACTATATCCATCTTAGGATTTTAAATCAGAAGTGGCTGCAAGTTTTCTTATGTTTACTTGTAGCTCTGCCCACCCCATTAGGGATGTGGGGGTGATAATAATATCGTTATTTTCAAATTTTAGACATGGGTATTTGGTTTGTTATTTTAAGATAGTTATTTCAATTTCAAATTAATAACAAAATAACTACCTTCCAACTAACTATTAAAATATATTAAAAATCATAAAAATATTTCATTATCAATCAATAATAATGATTTGGGCCTGTGTACTGAGAAGCAGCCCAAAGAAGCGAGACAATGCGACGTTATGAATGATGTGTAGCGAGCGACTACTGCGCGCGCTGTGGTCGCGCGACAGAGTCACGCGGGACGTGGACGACATCCTAATTCCAAGTTTTACTTTCTTTGAACACTCTGTAGCAGGAATCGAGGTACTAAGTACCTGATATCGACCTATCAGTCGATGGGACTAAATATTAATTAGCTCTCTAAATAAATATATTTTGTGTGTTGTGGTCCTTCTTAGGGTTCCGTAATTCAAGCTGAAAAACGGAATCCCATTAGGATGTCGTGGACACCTGTTGTCATTCAAATGTAATGTTCAGTGCTTACCGTCGCGTCGGGTGGCACAGACACCTGTACTTTGCGTAGAGCCCTCAATGCGAGTCCAGTTTTTTACAATATTAACCAATGCTTTGATTCACTGCTTTCGATTCCTACAAAAAATACAAAGCAAATATTATTCTATACTATACAAGAAGATAAATCAGAACAAATGTAAATGCTAACAGGTCATTTCTGTCGGTAGGAGACCTAGAACTAGGCCTAGTCTGCATCACAAGGACCAAACTAACGATTTACAAATACGTATTAATATTAACATTTCTAAATTTATTACCATCCTTATCATTTCACACGCGCCCTCGTTATATTAATAGGCCCATTCATTTCCGAAAATTCAAATAAATCTATTAAGCAATCCATCCATCATGTTGATTATAGTGAATGAGCAGTCGGCTCACGCGCACTACAATCGGGCGGAGTGCGCGCGGCATGGCAAGCAGCCCTTCGGGGAAGGATGCGCACCTGTGGAGGGTGACGCACTGACGCACTCGCGCTTCTGCTGTTTCGGCTCATTTTATCTCTTTATCGATAGGTACTTCTTCAACCGCTCTTTATCGCCTTATTACCTTATCATATACAAGAACAAGACATGGTCAATAATACTTAAGACTACGCCCGGTGCTGAGTATACCTACTGCATCCAAGATCGCTCCTGACGCCACACCGGGACGCCACACAAACTTTCGGGTACGTCTTCACAAGCTTTGGTAGGTATTTATAATTAGAGCGGTTAGTAGGGTTTGGAGTAGTTTATAAGACCTTATCTTTTAGTTAATTTTCCGGAGACTTTTGGAGCCATAGTTGCATAGTCGCGGGACTTGTGAACAGTTCCACTAGTCTCGTACAATATCGTCTCGTCGTCGAGAAGCGGACTGCTGCCTCACTTTGATTCCAAAATGGGATATTCACTCACTTTTAACATACATTAATTCTATTCACTAAAATACAATTTACTACGTTTTGTTTCCAACCTTTTGATAATAATTACAGCAAACATTTACACCTAATGTGTGTAAATGTTAGCTGTCGGACAGTGACGGAGCGCGGCAAATTATAAATTATCACAATACTATATAAAGAGTTAGTCGTGACTGACTGACCTATGACAGACAAGGCAGAGCCTAAGCCGCTGGTAAAGCCGAGAGCCTTCAAATTCGGAGGGTGCATATCTTACAGCACGCAGACGTACCTTACCTACACTAAGAAAGTTGAAAAGTCTACCCCTAAAGGGTTGAAATTGAGTAAAAACGTTTGTATCTTATTCCTTGAATTTTCAAACTTAAAACTTAGCTTCTAACTAATATTAAATACATTTAGTAAAAGTCTATGATAAAATATTTTCAAACCTACCCCTGTTATGGGGTGTAAGGAGTTGTAAAATTTGTATGGGAACTTTATAACGCGTGGTCATATTGCATTCCTTATAACACGTAAATGACACAAAGAAAAGATTTTTAGAAATTGTTACCCCTAAAGGGATGAAAAAGAGTGAAAACGTTTGTATGGAAAATCGTATTCCTTTAACTTTGAAACTTAAAACTTTGCATAAATACTCTTTAATATATGTAATAAAAGTTTCTTGTAAAATATTTTCAAAACTATACCCGAAACGGGGTGCAGGAGTTGTTAAAGTTTGTATGGAAACTTTTTAATGAATGGTCCGATTTGCTTCAAACTCTGTAAAAATAATAATAAATGTTTGCAGCGCAAATGAAAAAACTTATAAATGATTATTTTTCAAAAGGGGTTATCCCTTAAAAGGGATACAACTCTTAAACAGGTTATCTGATTTGCTTGAAACTTGGCATACATATTTTGTAGTACAAATAAACAAATCCTAATTGATTATTTTCTAAAAACTCCCCTCAAAGGGTGGAAGAGGGTATGCATAGTATGGGAACTTTTTGACAGGTGGTAAGATTTGAATTGTAACGAATTTAGAGGTTTAGCGACAAGAAATAGCAACGATGTGCCATTGCTGTTCCAACACGAGATGCTTCCACTGCTCTACGCGAGTGAAACCGCGGGCGTCTGCCAGTTAGGTTTAAGTAGGTTTTTGACTGTACTCGTAAGTAACAGTTCTCTAATTGAAAGCAGAGCTTGGTGGGTATAATTAGCGTATAATCTAATTGTATTCAACCTTGAATTCGATGCACTTGGTTGGGTGGATTTAGAGAAACTACTACAAAGGAAGGAACGCATATTAATTTGATATTTTTAGACTTAATTGGTTTTTTACTATGGGTAAAGGCTAAAATGACACGTTTTTGAGTTCGAAACAAAAATGCTAAAACGGAGTCCTTGTTGTGCTACTTATTGTTAACCGACTAAAACAAATGAGGCGACTCAATTCGGCACTAAATTCAAATTTAAATTTGCAGCAATCGTCTTGAATTTTTGAATATTTTTATGTACTTTACAAAATATAGTAAAATTGGTTGGAACATTTGGTCTGTCGAATCGTAGTTGAGCAGTATTGTATAGTGAATGATATTATTTGTCCGGTCGGTGAGGAGAGGAGCGGCGTGGTGTGCTCGGGCGCCGCCGCCGCCGCCGCCGCCGCCGGTCCCGTTACCCGGTGCGGGGTGACCTCAAGCCGCGCCGGCCTTGACCGCGCGCCCCGCACTAACCTTTACATTATTGTGCTCTTTCATTTACCGTGCACACACATTTTGGGAACTTCTCTTTGATGATCTAAGCATACTTAGTTTATTAACAATGCTTCCCAGTTAAAACAAGTTGTAATGATTCCCTGTTGTTCCGTGTGTTATTGCTCAGCATCACCAGGTTGTCGTGACTGACACTCCCACCACAAAGTGAATAAATTGAAGAACCATCAGAGCTGTGGATGTATCCATGTGACTGTTCAGTGTGTTATTTTTATTTATGTGTCTATAAAACACCACCCAATAAGCTAGATAGCGAGTCACAAAATATTTGCTTTAGAACTGAATATTGTATTTAAAGGGTTCTTCAGAAGTATAAATTGACATAGTTAGTTATGTATTCAGGCTGGTGAAGGGGGTGGGGGTGGGGGCTGGTGGAGAGGGGAGAGGGGAGAGGGGGGTGGGCTTGTGAATTCAGCGAGTGTCGAGCCTGACGCCCGCCGCGGACACCTTCTCCGCCTCGTCACAGCACATCACCTCACTGTTCCTACATACACTTTACAATTGGATTTAATAGTACCTACTCAAGTCTCTCCATACAAAATATTACGTAAATTCAAATTATTGACTCTATGGTGAGTGGAAACGAAATTTACCATATACCTACCTAACGTACAAGATCCTAATAGGTACTTAGTAATAAAGTAGTCAGAAGCAAATCCATCAGATTTCTTTATACTTGGGATTTCCTCACGTCGCGATGGCACTGTGGCCCATCGCTCATATTTTAGTTGTTTTAAAGCAACTTATTTAGCTTTAATACTATAATAATGTACCACTTTTTTTTCTAAATCAAACCAATAGGCCATGCGGCTGAATCCGGCGACCCAGCCCGCATGTTTGATGGTCCATGTTTGACTTTCAAGTTTTCCTTCTTTCTCGGTTAGAGTCCTTACAAATAATACGTTTTAGGTAAAGTAAACTGATTTCAATATGTGTGTGTAACACTAAGTATGTAAAAGTGTGTAGTTATTTTATGGAATGGTTACTCTACGACCGATGGAAGCAGCTTAAATTCGTTTGTCCTCGAAATGTAACTGGAGACCTCCGCCCAGGAGTGGACGAATAATTCATCATCAGCAATAGAACGTGATTGTTCGATTTACTTTGTTCTGCTGCATTGTCCTACACGCCGTCACTTCAATGGTTGAGGAAAATTGTGGGAAAACTGCTGCCTTCACTTCGATGCATGGGGAAGGTGGCAGGGGGTACCTCATATGATTTTACATAAGTTGAGAAGCAGCAGCGGAGTCGCGCGGAAGACAGCGCGCTCTTATCGAGCCGCGCCCGGCCCGCACCCCGCTCCCCGCGCCCCGCGCCCGCCCCCCGCGCCACCATTTCCCCGCGAGAATTTACAATGTACGGCCCTCCCCACACCGCGGCAGGCTCCCGCGCGCTCCAGCCTCGGCGGCGGCGCCTCGCCGAACGGAACTATTGCCGACTCTAAGCCGAAGGGGTGAGGGCACAGTTTCGTCGGAGCGGAAAGTGAAAAGGTTAAGTCGGTGTGTGTGAGATTTTCTCGCCTGGAAATTGTAATGCGCGGCGTGACTGCGATAAAAAATGAACGGCGGGAAACGTGCATACATTAGGAGCGAGACGGAGCGAGCCTCCGCCTCCGCCACTCTATACCACTTTATATTTTGAATCCGTCTGAAAGGGTCGGCTACATATGTGAGATTTCCCGATAAATTATTCACATTATGTATCTATGCAAGCCTCCGAGCTCCTCCCTCTTTGGAGACGTAGCATCCTCAGGAGTATGTACACACAAAGCACTTTGGTGCTCATAATCTCAATATTTATTAATCTAACGTCAGCATGCTGTCTCCGGCGTGGTGAAGATGTTTTGTACTCGATCATTTTCTGCAAATGCAATTTTAATTGAGACAGTTTCACGCCCCACTCATAAAGATGACTTATTGATAAAGATTAAATCGCAACAATGCTAAGTAGAAATGAATAAAATCTTAACCCATTCATCTTTAGAATGAAACCATGAACAAAGACGCGACCCCTACGAGTAGGTCGTCGTTGAAGTAGTCGCGCGACACGCCGCGTGCGACATGAGCGGCCGCACAGGTGGCACAACCCTTCCGCGCAGGTGTTAGGCATTAGACGCAAAAAACGCTCGTAAAAACGGCGCAAGGCCGCGCGTGCTCGGCAAAAACAGCAACTCTTTGTCGCGTCTATCGCGCGTTTTTACGTAATTGCGGCGCGTCTAACGCACGCCCTCCGCCGGAACTAATTACACCTTGCGTTCTCACGCTTCTCTTTCATTTTCTAACACTTTATTATCATAAGAGTGTTTTTATTAGATACTTAGTCAATTTTCATGAAGATTAAATTCTTATACATTAAGATGTCAGATAACTCATCAACCACAACAGAACAGCATGTCGATTGTATCAAAAGTAGACTCGACATTTTATTTTGCTGGTCTTCAGTGGCGCCGTAATCAGCTGCACAGATAAAATGGCCTGAGATAAATCTTAAAGTAAGCACAGATGAGAATAGGTCAGTTATTTAAAAGAACCTCGTTGTTGCAGAGACGGCGCGACCCGACGTCATGGCTGGTGTACCCCGCGTCGCGCCTGCAGCGCCTGCTGAGCAGCGCCTGC
The DNA here is from genome assembly GCA_949320045.1 of Scotopteryx bipunctaria. Taxonomy (NCBI): domain Eukaryota; kingdom Metazoa; phylum Arthropoda; class Insecta; order Lepidoptera; family Geometridae; genus Scotopteryx; species Scotopteryx bipunctaria. The sequence goes on along the minus strand of OX439450.1, from coordinate 75,138 downwards.
TCCCCCCCGCGCGCCCGCCACCAGGACAGACCCTCCGTCATCACACGTGAGTCTTCCGGGCCCTAGTGGCTTCTCATGTTACTAATCCTTCAGTCTCTAGGACAAGACTACACGCGACCAGCTAGCGCTGTGATTGCCCTGCTCTGGCAAATGCTGTTTATTTTGTAATGGTAGCCTTTTTGTTGCCTATCTTACATTCATCTGTTGGCAACAAAAAAAAGAATCCATATATCTATTCTTAAATGACTAAGTTGAGGTAGGGCAATCCTGAAAAGAACCTGGTGTAAGACTCAATAGGTTCCACTGATACTCGAGTCACAATGTTAATCATAAGATTTTTTTAACCAATAACCAACTAGCAGACTTGTAACTTTATTTAGAATGTTATAATGCAATATTCACTTATTAATATTAGCACTCATAACGGGATATTTACCATGATTCAAATTTTGATATCTCGTTATGAGTGCTAATATTGTTTATAACCATGATAGTTTAAAAAGTTGTATTCGGTTATTAAATGATGAGCTAACTGTAAAACTAAAAGTAATAGTAATAGGTAATAACCAGTTTACCCAAGGCCGCTTCGCTCGTGTGTCGTAAATTTTGACACCCTATTTTACCCCTTTTTGAGGATTATTTAAATAAACCCTGAAAATATGTGTCCAATTATTTTGTACTCTAAATTTCTAGACGAATTTAAAAGCTAATCGCACCTCCCGTTAAAAAGTTCCCATACAAACTTTAGAACTGCATTGCACCACCCTTGGGGGTAGTTTAAAAAAATAAGAAATATGTACCTACGGGTTTTATTATTTATTTTAAAGTTTATTTGTACCGAGTTTTGAGCAAATTGAACCAAGAAATATTTTTTTCATAGAAACTATACCACCTTTAGGGGTTGACTTTGGAAAATAAAAGTAGCCTATGTGTTATTTTAGAACCTAAAGTATTTACATTCTAAATTTTATTGAAATCGGTTTAGTAGTTACGAGGAATACGTGGTAATAAATATTCACACACACAAACTTTCGCATATAAAAGTATTAAGTAGAATATAACGGTTTACTATAATTTAACAGAATAAAATAATAAGGTATTTTTTCTTTCAATTTGGTATTTCCTATTTTCATAAAAATAAATGTACACAACGGTAGGTACTATCCGCAAATGGTCAGCGAACATTATCACAGTCATTATGATAATCAAGGTACTTACGATTCTGTATGCGTTTCAATAAATAAAATAATTAATAAGTCGTAATGGCCGCTCGCGTAAAAACGAAATCATATTTCTAAACGCATTCGAGTTGCGCAAACATTGGCAACTGCACGAGCGGCTGAATGCATTACTGTTGGAGATATCTACCAGTAGGTAGGCATCTAGGCACTCGTGAATGGTGAGATACCGATGTTAGCCGTGCGATAAATATCGATGACGGAGGAGAGTGTCGCGCCTGGAACTCTTCCAAACGTTCAACGTTCACTTCGAAGCTAATTTATAATGAATGCCGAGTTTAAATATCAACAATATTATGTACTTATCTCAAAGACACAACACCACATTGTAAGCCGTAATAATGCGAGAGAGCTAATTAGAAAAGGTATAATTATTTCAAAAAGTTGGCTCCTGACGCTGTATCGCTGTATAATATAAATCATTATGAATAGATGTAAAAGGTCTAAGCAGTAATTACCTATTTCTTAATCTGATTCAACGAGTAATTTTTATAATAACAGTTAATAACTTGCATGAAACAAGTGAACAAGTAGTAGTCTTTTAAAGGTACAAAATTATTGACTGCTGGAACGAACTCGATGGCACCGAGAGTCGACGCGCCTTCTTTAAGGTTCCCACCCACTCGTTCCTAAGGGGTACGTAAGCGTGCCAGTTTCGAGCAAAAATGATAGAAACTACTCGTACATACCTACCTGCTACAAATAAGCCTGTTCATTTTTGATTTCATTCACCCTTTCTTCAGAGAGTAAAGTTAAGTAAGCATGTAACTTAGTAGCAAGCTAAAGAAAAAGTACCTTTATTTGGAGTTTTGCGTGGACGTGTGTTTATCCCCCGAATACTCAAACGCGACTCAGAGTTGAGCACGTCTCAAGTCACGGATTTTTATGAAAATCTGTCAAAAAAAATACGTGACTTGAAACTTGCTCAACTCTGAGATGGGTTTGAGTATTCGGGGGTAAGGGAAACAGTTAAAATGTCATCGATCAAGTCGATGCAGTCGCGTCATACAGAGTGTCGACTGGCAGCCGCAGTGCCCCAGCAGTACCAAAGTAGTAGCTACTGGTAGCGTCATTCACGAGCCGCGACCTGCAGCTTGCATCGATACTCGCCACTGTGTGCTGTGTGTGCTGGCTGCTGGACAATGCATCTCCGATACTAACTTGACCCCATGAAATTGTTAACAGTGTTTATCTGTCCCTGCAAATGTTAATTAACTTCTATAGCTCATTAATCACGGGCTTTAGTTTTGAGCATCATAATCATAATCATAATCATTTATTTGCTTGAATGTGGCATCGTTTTGAGGTATTATTCAAAGAATGCATCCTGTTTTACACTTGGCGCATTGTCCAGCAACACAGCCGATAAGTAAACGTATTACAAGCAAGGCAAGGCATGGACATAATTGATAGTAAGGTAAACAGAGGCACCTACTCTGCTGATACATATCGATACCGGCCGGCGAGTGAGGCGATGTTCCTTGAATTATTAATAACTATTAAGCAAGTACAACGTCCAGGGCATAAATCCACTTCTTTCAGTTACATCTGCGGCTGCAGCAACCACTTTTCATATGTGAATTATTTATGAGATATCGCATCACACATTATTGTAATCTATTTATTTATACACGTAATGCCCCCACTTCCTTTGAACCTGCTAGTGACACTGTTCAGTTATTATTATCTTAAATACATTATTATCATCTAAAACAACGTCATCTCAGCAGCAAAACACGCCAACCACATTTTCAGGAAAACATTAAACTTTGATGTAAGGTTTTGTCACGAGAGGCGATCGGACTCGGATAGCGGCCGCGACTTCAGCTCGTCAGCTGACCAGGGAGATTTGAAAAACTTGTTGGCGATTTAAATAAGTGTCCCCACGAGCGGTGCCGAGGTGGTTGCAGCCAACTAAAGTACAAGTTTTCGCGCAGCGCGAGCTTTTTGTTTCGCTAATTGAGCAGCGGCGCCGGCGCCGGCCAGGCCGAGGGAGCGATGAAGCCATTACTGCCCAACATGGCCCGCAGGCCGCAGTCCGCAGTCCGCCGTCCGCCGTCCGCAGGCCGCCGCCCGCTGCACTGTTCTCTCAGCTCGACAACGCTCTACCAGACTTCACTGCTTCTCAACAATGAACCACGACAGAGCTGAGGAGATCCCACGGAGTACAACGACGACAATGGCCTCCCACAACGATCCAACTCTACTGTAACTAAGAGCACCTAGTGATATCTTATTTCATAAACGAGCAGTTACTTAGATAATTATAAATAAAAAAATATTATAAAAAACCAATGATTGATAAAAGATTAAAGAATTAACGCTAATTCTCGTTATATTTTTTAAGTAAACCTTCATAATATTTTTTGTAAGATAAAAAACAGGAAGGTCCTCTACCTGCGCAAAACTAAATTGCTATAAAATTAGGCAACACATCCACATGGTTCCCTTCTTTAGGTACAAGTAGGCCTGTGCGGGCACGCAGCATCCGATCGCAGGAGTTTTGTGACTGTTTTATTGGTTCGTTGCTTTTTGTGGAATCGTTGCTTTTTGCGCGCCTTCGTTATCGAGCGATATCGCTTTATTGCGATAACGAGCGCTTCGTTTCGGTTTCGGCGTCTCGCGCGCGCTCGCAGCCGCGCCGCTAATCCACTCACACCTTCATTACGTTGTTATTACTTTCATAGAAGTGTTCTTACATTATAAAATGACCTTAAATCCTTATGTTCAAAAGAAATCAACATATTTTTATAGTGTGGAGATAATGGTGTTACAATTCTTAAACGCAGTGGAAGGTGTTCGATACAAAGATAAGTAAGTAAACATAAGAAGAGCCATGAGCATGAGTACCGATCGAGTAAAGGTGAGTATATCGATGACTCGGTGCAGGAGTGTGTGGAGGGTGGCGGGGGGCGGGGGCGGGGGGCGAGGGCCCCGTCCATTCTATTAGTCTACATCTGCGTGATCGGTTATCCGTTTGGATCGTAAATCTGCATGTGTTTTGGCACGCGCGGGTGATGCGCGGGTGGGTGTGCGGAGGGACGGGGGGGGGGGGGGGGGGAGAGTGCGTGCCAGGTGCGGGGGCGGCAGATGTCACTATGACCCATATCTCACCAGCATCAATAGAAAAGCATGCGATTGAGAACCCTCAGGCTATGGGGCCGAGGGAGCCTGCTGTTGTGTTTTGGTGACGGTTCGGGAGCGGGTCAACCAAACTCAACGGACAATGGATCTGTCGGGTGCAGAGTGTTGTGCGTTAATTGTGCCATTTCTATTGACAGACGTAATATTTTAATTTAAAAAAAAATTATCGCAAAACCATTGCAATAGGAGTGTCATTTAAGTATTATTCAAAACAAAAACTAAACACAGAAAAAATATGTTAGGTAATTCAAAACTTAGAACACAGATGTACAGAGTTACCGACATTGTGAGTTTTCTCAATGGGTTTATATTAGAGTAGTAGCACGAGAGGAAACTCGACTCACAAGCCACTCTCCGCGAGTACAATCATTTCAATATAACATTTACATCGCGACTAACTATACTGTCCACATAAGCCGTCGACAAGCCTATCGACCATCAATGCACTAATATTATTATCCTAAGTATCAGCAGCAATACATATTTAAAAATCAAACTTCAACGCATTGCGCGTGACTTGTGACTATTTCACCATTATCTTATATTATAAGAATCTTTGTCCTGACTGACTGACTGACTGACTGACTGACTGACTGACAGACAACGCACAGCCTAAACCGCTGGACGTAGAGACTTGAAATTTTCAGTGTAGGTAAACCTTGGTACGTAGAGGTGTACTAAGAAGGGATTTTTCAAAATTCAACCTCTAAAGGGGTGAAAAGGGATGAAAACCTGGAATCAATTTTTGGTCTAAAACTGCACATAACCTATATCAAATTAAAGAGCCGATTTTTCTCATTTAGTTGATGTCATAATTACCTGTAAATTCTTTATTTTTGGCATGTTTTTCATGAAAAATATAATACTTTTATTTTGACATATGACAGCGATGATAGGTACCAAAGATTAGTAATAGATGATACAAAACATATGGAAAAGGAACTGTCAATGTCAAATTAGGTACCTGTGAAAGGAAGCATAAATTATTACTGGCTAAGTTTCCAATCTTGATTATTCATGGAGTTCTGACGTAATTCTACGTCTGATAACTAGATGTCGCTGCTAATTCTGATCAAATTTTGACGCGCTATCGTTGCGTTTTGAAAAGTTTACCTTAACTCTCAAAATTTTTACTAAATTCACCGAAATTTCTTAATTTTTGATTTAGGTATGTTTGTTACTCTTTTACGCAAAAACTACGGAATATACTTACATACCCTATTATTCATATTCGTTCGCTAAAGTTAGCCATTGCTTAAAGTTAGCCCTGTCACTGTTTGTCATTATGAAATGGTAAGAGATGGCAATACTTTAGTCATCGTTTAGCGTACACTATATTATAATAAATAATGAGGATAGTAGGTACCTTCTACGTGTGCTGGAATGGGACATAGGGTACTTTTTATCTGGGTACCGCGTGAGCGAAGCCGCGGGCGGCTGCTAGTTTTAGATAAAAGTATTTACTCCTAAAGTTAGGTTTTACACAAGTTTTATTAGTTTTAGTATTATTACTTTACTACAAGTAACCAGAGTGGTAAAAGGATTTAACGGACTTAAATCCTTCTGAAAGAGATTACTTTAGTTAGAGCATTCGTTTAACTTTCATGCAACACGACTTACTTAGTGCATATTTCTAAACATCCATCTTATTAAATGCTTACCTACATTTATATATTATTTTTCTCGTAGCCTTGATAGTGCCTCCAGAGATTCAGGTGGGTAAGAAAGCGCATTGTGCTCCGTCTGACAATAAGCCGACGTCTCCAAGGAAGCTGCACAAAGGACTTGCCGGAGTCAGGTCAGGTGCGCACGCGCCGCTCATCCACTACGCCACCGGCACCTACCTACTCCCACCCGTCCACACCCTTCACCCGATAATATACATCCAGATGACCTGTTACGAAACTCTTGTCTGAATGCTACATCCCGATACTCCTACTAGTGCTGTAAACCCCAAAGCTAGTGAGGATGTGAACACGTTTACGCCTCACCCGCGGCGTAGCGGTTGGACCGATTTAGATGGAACTTGGAGGGCACATTGTACGTGACCTAAAATAACAAGTAAGCTATTTTTTATCAGGGTACCTCGCGAAGAAGCCGCGGCCGAAAATTAGCTATTATAAGATACCTCTCAAACAGTTCTACAGTTCCTCTTTTGTTTGATTTAAATTTGAATAGAATGGAACATCGATTGTTTGATCGAGAAACGAGCTGACTGGTGGTGCGTGGGCTCATCTCGTAGACCGCTAATTTGCTAAACACTCAGGTAATTGCAAAGGCTCGTATCTCATGCTACTAAATGATATATTTGTGTCATTATAAAATAACTTATGCACCTTAATAATCAGACATTTTAATGTATGGAATTGATTATTGAAAACTTTACAGTAATGATGAAAATGTTGGTCAATAATGCACCAACGCGTATTAAGTTCGAGTGCCTGCCGCCGCGCGCCGCGCGCCGCCGCTGGACGAGCTGGCCGCCGCTGACATCGACGCACTCGGTATTAAGTTCGAGTGCCTGCCGCCGCGCGCCGCGCGCCGCCGCTGGACGAGCTGGCCGCCGCTGACATCGACGCACTCGGTATTAAGTTCGAGTGCCTGCCGCCGCGCGCCGCCGCTGGACGAGCTGGCCGCCGCTGACATCGACGCACTCGGTATTAAGTTCGAGTGCCTGCCGCCGCGCGCCGCGCGCCGCCGCTGGACGAGCTGGCCGCCGCTGACATCGACGCACTCGGTATTAAGTTCGAGTGCCTGCCGCCGCGCGCCGCGCGCCGCCGCTGGACGAGCTGGCCGCCGCTGACATCGACGCACTCGGTATTAAGTTCGAGTGCCTGCCGCCGCGCGCCGCGCGCCGCCGCTGGACGAGCTGGCCGCCGCTGACATCGACGCACTCGGTATTAAGTTCGAGTGCCTGCCGCCGCGCGCCGCGCGCCGCCGCTGGACGAGCTGGCCGCCGCTGACATCGACGCACTCGGTATTAAGTTCGAGTGCCTGCCGCCGCGCGCCGCGCGCCGCCGCTGGACGAGCTGGCCGCCGCTGACATCGACGCACTCGGTATTAAGTTCGAGTGCCTGCCGCCGCGCGCCGCGCGCCGCCGCTGGACGAGCTGGCCGCCGCTCACATCGACGCACTCGGTATTTATCTACACTAATATTATAAAGAGGAAAACTTTGTTTGTTTGTTTGTACTGAATAGGCTCAAAAACTACTGGACCGATTTTAAAAATTCTTTCACCATTCGAAAGCTACATTATCCACGAGTAACATAGGCTATATTTTATTTTGGAAAAAAATAGGGTTCCGTAAGATATTTGGGTTTTTCGGACACAAGGTGTAAAAAATCAACCAGAAAAGTTACTTATTTTGCGTACGCTGCCTAAACTATAAAAGATAGAACCATAAAATGTTCTAATTAATTGTAGATCTTATAAATATCTACAAAAAAGTCCGCGACACACTATACCCATCTATGTCGAGTGAGGCACAGCAACCATTTTTTTATTTAAAAATCTTGAATTTTTTTTGGACTACATTTAAACGCGTTTATTTTACTCATGCTATTAATCCTTATCAAAATAAATGATTTCATCACTAAGAACAGTTTATGGAGATAATTATTGGTCTTTGAATGATTAAAATTGGACGTTTGGTTTTGAAGTTATGGCGAAATTAAAATATTACGATTTCTGCTGCACGACCGCTGCGTAGGGAGCCGACCTCGCGACTGACCGTGTCTTTCCTGGGTAGGCTTTTTGCAGCGGTAACCGACATCCACGCGGGCGGAGCCGCGGGCGACCGCTATTATAGAATAAAATAATGTACTACACGCGTACGAAGTCGCGGGCAACAGCTAGTTATTAATATTTCAGTAGGAATAAGCCTTCTTAATGGTTTAATTTAAAAACTTTTACATAATTATTTGTTTTTATATTTATAAGTTCAAACAAGCGAATCGTATTATTTTATTCATCATAAACAGGATTAGTGGCATCGTTTCATTATATTCTTCTTTTTATGTTTTTAATTTATTATAATTAAAACCTACTTTAGTTAGCAATTTTTATAACAGTTGATATTTGAAGCTCAAACTTATGATCTAAAGAGATTCATTGAAGTCACAGGCTCAACCAGGACAAAACATTCTTATGAATGCAGTTCTCTTTCAAATGCCTAGTGAGTTGAACGCTTATTAGAAGACTTAATGTATTATAAATATACATGCATACATACATATTGTCACGCTCGCCTAATGGGGTGGGCAGAGCCACAAGTAAATATAAGAAAACTTGCAGCAACTTCTGACTTAAACCCCTAAGATGGATATTATGGTGAACCTTGGAGACAGGTGATCAGCCCATCGCCCATGTATTTTAAATATCTGTCATTATATATTGGTATATATTAAAAGCGGCTTATCTACGATGTCAGATGAGATGTCAGATTTGATGGTAGTGCCGAAGCTCGAGTGCCATTAACAAACCATGCACTCGACGTTAATTTGCGAGGGTTTGTTAGAAGGTTCAAGTTCAGGCGAATCGTCTCAGCGTGTCATTGACCTCTCGCCACGGAGCCTGTGACGTAACGTAACGCGCCGAGCTCCCAGCAGAGTCCGGTGCTCGCTGCCTCTCTACTCGGACGATGCATCATTATACTTTCGTTGGGACGAGAATGTCGGGGAACGACTTCTCTCATTTAAATCGCAAAGTTTGGGAATCGTCGAGGCTTCGATCGATGGCCAAAAAGCGGAGTCCGCGAGAGAATGAATGGAACGCGCTCCTCGGGAGTACCTGGGCCGCCAGCGGAGCCCGAGGCACCCCGGCTCGTATGTAAAGCGCCTCGCGGGGAAAATCCATAACGGCACGCGGAAAACCCTTTTAATATACGACACGTAAATATAAGAGTGGAGGTGGCGGGCGCGGGGGAGGGCGGGTGGCGCGCGCCATTGGTCGGCGGGCGGCCCCGCCCCCGCCCGCGCTTAAAAAAATGCTCCGCAAAAAGCGGGTGTCTCGCGGCAGTGTCTCACGGACGCGCTCCGAACGCGGACGCCGACGACGGCGCGACCACAGTCCGGCGGCCGCGGCCGCGCCATGCCCGCGCTCGCGCTGCGCGACCTGTCCTCGCGCCGCGACCAGCTGCAGCAGCCGCTCGACTGCTCCATGCGCCTGCGCGACCTGCCCGCCTGGCGCCCGCCGTCCCGGCCCAGCCACGGTCAGTACCCAGCGCCCGGCGCCCTGGCCACCAGGACCTGTTGTCCCGCCGCGCGCGCGCCCGCGCCTCCGGTCCACCGGACCCTCTTTGTTCATTGAAAGCGTGTCTGTAGTCGGACCTGCGAGGTGCGAGGGCCGTTAGGCACATTTGCTAATTGTAGGTTGACGGTTGTCCCAGTGATATGGAGTACTGTTGTGATCGTTCGGGTGAGTCACAATATTTATGTTTGTCTAGCTGCATTCGTTGACTATCTGCGTATCCTGCGTACTCATGTCTTTCTTCCTCCGAAGCTCTCATCTTTCATCTTAAGCTTTTTACATTTTTTAGGCCTAACGTTGGCATAGCGTCCCTTGTTTATAAAACTGACAAACATAGTTGGTGATATCTGTATTGAAAGTAGCCTTAGCTAATCCGTGACTCAAACTTATATCGGGTCTAAATTTCGTCCAAATCGATTAACCCTTTCCTTCATAATAGGGCCTATAATAATGGTCGCGGGCCCCCTCGCCAAACATTCGCATTGTTAATATCGGTACGATTGTGGTAGGCCTTTCCGGTAGAATGATACCTGCCTGCCTACTTGTCGCAAATATAAATAAGTAGTATCTTATCAAAATAAAATAACTTCTCCAAGTATTATTATTAGCCTACTATAGCTTCCTCCTCCTACTTCACTCGAGTGGTGGATAAAAAGTGCCTTTATATGATACTCCACTGAGTATATTCCGAGTATCATCCAACTCCAGCACTAAGTCGTGCATCATAACACTTACAACATCCAAACTTTTGCATTTAGAATACCTATTAGTGTAGGATGTTGTCTCTGGACTCTGTTGTCCAGGGAATACCCTCCCTGCCGTTCCATGCACTCATTAATATTATCTATTACACCTAATATTCTTACGGAGGCTTAGTGATAGGGTCCCGTTGGCACCGTTCGGGTACGGAACCCTAAAAATGAAAAATTCGTTTCATTTGGTGCCTTCTTGAAAAAGAACGTAAAATAAAAACAAAGAAAAATCAATATGAAATAGCGATTCTTTACATTCAGTTCTGTAGATAGTTTATTTTGAATTAGCTACCGCCTGCGGCTTTGCTCGCGTGGTAGGTACTTGGATAAAAAATAGCCTATATGTTAATCCAGCACCTGTACTATGTATGTTCTAAGTTTCATTCAAATCCGTTCAGCCGTTTAGGCGTGATTGAGGCACAAACATCCAAACATCCTCACAAACTTTCGCATTTATAATATAAGTAAGAAAGTGAGATGTTGACCGCTAACACTACGGTTAACGTGGTTCATACGGTAGTTAATATTTCCGCCAACGCGTCTGAGCATTTGGGGTGATATTTAACGAATAACGCGAATAATGTTGACTTCCAACTGCTCCGCGGTACCCGGCGCATCCACGCACACTCTGAACTGTACGACTGTACGTCGCTCCAAAGGAAAAAGTCTAGAGGTGTGTCCGAAGCGCGAAACTTGTACCTGCTCATAAATTGTTCTCGCAATATCAATGTTAGTCTGTTTGTCTGTGCGTTTGTACACGCTAATCTCAGAAACGGTTTAATCGATTTGGATGCAGTTTTCAGTGCTGCTATTGTGGTAAGCCTGAGGTAACATTTTATGTTTGTTTTATCAAAATTCATTTACAAACAAAAAAGTTATGGCCGTTTAAAGAATACCGTTCCGTCATAAAGTTGTTTTGGCTGAAACTTTGGTTAAGATATTTTACTGCGAACAAGAAGAGTAATGTTTTTGGGGTGTATGTATGTATATATGTGCATTCCTTTGGCTGAAGCTGTCTGTCAGTCTAAACGGCTTGACGGATCTTGACAAATGAGGTGTCGTTGGATTTGTCTGGATGACGAGAGTGTCATAGGTTATTTAAAGTGTCATAAAATCCAATATTGCGTCTGTAATACGCCATTTTCCATTTATTCCTTTGACTGCCTCTGGAGCCTGACTGTTAATGGTGTGTATGTGTACACAGAAGCGTTGTGAATGGCGTCGTGAACGAAGTCGCGGGTACAGCTAGTTATATTAATAAGTAAACCATAGAAATATAAAGACCAAGATAGACTAATAATTTAAAACAATTTCTTTTGAATTTCGTTAATTAGTTTAGGAATTGTTTTATATATTTGTGCAAATCTTAATAAATTCCTGCTTTTATTTCGATTAAATGTAGGATTTTAGGTTTCTTAATAATGCTCTAGTAAGAAATTTCCTTTTAGAGTTCCGTACCCGAAATGTGCCAGAGGAATCCTTTTATTAAGCCTCTTTTCTCCGCTCGTCTGTCCGGACTGTAACATCATGAATCTTAATAGATAGAGAGTTGAAATTTTTACAGAGTGTGTATTTCTATTGCCGCTATAACAACAAATAATATAAATAAAATACAAATAAAATAAAAGGGGGCCCCATCCAAGAAATATTTATGTACATGTACGATTGCGAATTTGATATACACTTGACCGCTTTTTATTCAATGAAATAATAGGCATTTTATTTATTTATTTTACATAAAGCAGATGTTGAAAAAAAATCGCATACAAAGTATAAAATAAATAGCAGTTGTTGAGTAGGGTAATAATATGTAATTGGATCATAATCCTTTATCAGGAGTTACGTAGGGTCAGGTGTAATGTCGCCGGTCGCCTCGTGAGTTAGCGCGCCCGCCGAAGGGTTGCGTCCCGGGGGCCGCGAGCCCTCGCAATACTATTATTTATATTTATTAAGTCTCTTCATGTCGCCCTTTGTCGCCTCTCGACCGCGGCCGTCCGCCGCGCGAGGCCTTCGCCACACCTCACGCGCACCTCTGCACTGCATCCGTCCAGGCTCGGAGCCCCGGCCCGCGCCCCACGACCAGCGCTGACTGCACACCAATCATTGTGGGAAAATAACGAGAGAAACGTAATGGCGAATCGTCGACGAGAGCGATTAATAACACCGATCATCGCGATGTCTTCATCTTTAAACAATAGCCTCATGATGTAGCGTGGGGTAGCATTAGTGCTCTCAAATTACACCCAAATTACGATCCAATTGTCATGCAAGTACTGTTTGCGCCTAATGATATTCCGGAGGTGTAATAATGTCATCTAAGTGAATTAGCTGGTGATGGAGTCACGCGTCGTTTGGTGGGGTAATGGTGGCGGTCGCGGCGGGAGCCCCGGCCTGCGCCCCGGCCGCGAGCCCTGGGACGGCGCTGCACTTTGCGCCCTCGACACCTGTTCCCAAATTATGCGCACACCGTAATTGCGCGCCCACCGCATTATTTAACTCGCCGATAGCCATCACCAAATTGATTTTTTAACTTCGTCGGCGAGCGCCGGTTTGCACGTTACGCATTACGTATTTGAACTTCGATACGTAGGTGCCTTCTTCAATCAAAACAAAGCTTCCGTACGATAATAATATAAAAGTACCTACTACTGTCGTTTCTCGCTCTAACGGTCTCCGAGTAAAAGACAAACAGAATAAAGATCCCGCTACCAAAATAGAAAGTCCTTAACATCCTATTATTAATCTGAATCAGAGTGAGGAAGGTGAGCGCTTCAGAAAACTGTCCTTCACTTTCTGTAGTATTACTGATAATATTATTATTAATATTATGATTTATTATTGATAAGTTTGTTATTATAACACAAAGTAATTTGGTGTGAATAAGCATTAGTTTTAGTTATCAGCGCCGGGCTGGCCTGATAATAATAATAACACCCAACAGTCACATACATAGTCCTGACCCCACACTAGGATTCCCTGTGTCGTGAGTATCAGAAACTACGAGTACCATGGTACCACAACACCCAGACCCGGAAGAAATATTTACAGATCATGCAAACATTTCTTCCGCAGCGGGAATCGAACCCGCGCCTCTTGCGTCTCTGCCGAGCAATCGCCCGCCACGCCACCGAGGCCGTCAATTTACATGAGAGAGTGCCGGAGACGGAACCAAACTGAATTATGAAGTTCCTCCAATTACCTACAATAAGTAGTTATTCGAGTTTCGGCGGTTTATGAAGCGGCACCGCCGCCACCGCCGCCACCGCCCCGGCGGCGGCCGACGAGCGTAATGCATTTGATTCAGCACTAAAACTGTTGATTACCGACACTTTATTGTTATTATGAAACGCTTTTTGTGTTTCGCTGAATATTAAACCTGCTAAAATAACAATTAATTTGAACCCGTGAATCACGCGGTAACGGGACCGCCGGCCGCGCCGGCTGCTGCGACCCTGTCGCTAGCCGCCGGCTGTCGCGACCTGCCCGACGCACGCCTTCTACAAGTAACACCTTAATCTGCTTCAGTTCAACGTTCACATTTCGGATTGTAATTGCCATTGACAAAACTTGAGGCTTGGGTAGATGACTAATAACTTTAGTTAAAACTTCAAGTTTAAGTTAAAGACATTTTTATTGCAAAAGGTTGAAATGTCAATGGATCTCTTGGATAAATTCTAGTAATTTTTATATCAATTTGACGTTTAATACTCTAACATATTTTGACAATCATAATATTATTTAATGCAATAGAGATATGTGAACATAACATAATTTAATATTCTTTTTAAGGATGTATGGTTAATGTTCTATGTTTGCATAAAAAGTTGATCAAGGTTGTACCTACATAATGATTTTTAACAATTTTTTCGCAAAAAAATGTTTTGATTTGAGCCTAATAAGTATTAGAAGTAATCAAGGGAGAGATCCACTAGCGTCAGCTACATGCAAACCAATGTTTAATATAAATCTTCGAAAACCATTATTTCTGTATATACGAGTAAGTTCTACTTTATGTAAAGCTGTCCCTTCCTCTTTCTCATTAAACAATATTTTGTAAATCAAACGTGCAATGACAAAAGGTGCATGAGTTTTATAATTGCGGGGAGGTACCTCCTCGAACCTCAAGGCTCCAGCGACCACAACCTGAATGATAACTTCAACTGTTAGATTAAGCTGTTACTTCTATAATTTATTTATTACTTCTATAAATCGGGACTGGTGTTCAAGTTATCACGTTAAGTTAGAAGCTTATTTTAAAATGTGTTATTTAAACGATTAAAAGTTATTAATAACAAATTAAAGAAGGGACGTTTTTAAGTTTGAGCACTGGATGGTCTATTGACCCACTTCTGGGCAGGAGCATGCCCAGAAGTGGGCATATAGCCTTCCTTCCACATGGACTTGACAATTTTAAAACTTAGGTTGGTATGGTTGACGAATGTGTGAACAACGTGTGATTGTGACTTTTGATAAGATAATTAATTGTGTTTCAAACCGGGTTCCTTCTTGTTTTTCAAAACAATTGTCTTATCAGGGTCCGCAGGGTACCCTGGGCTGGTTGACTGTGATCAGGTCCAATGTTTACGTCTCCGAGGTGACTCGCCGACTATTCCTGGCTATTTCTGAGTATTTATGTCATGAACTTGTGTCTGTGATCGATTCCCGGATGTGGGGCAACTGTCCTCGTTACTGCGTCATGTGCGAAGGTCTGCGTGACCCCGGGCGGGGGCGGCGGGGGCGGCAGGGTGGCGGGGGGCTACAATTAGCCCGGTCAATGACCCCCCAAACCACCCGCTATCCTTTACGTAACGTACACATCCACGTATTGTTGTTGTTAGAACACATTCATGCCTCCCGGCCGCCGCGCCCCGCCCCGCCGCGCCCCGCCCCGCCGCGCCGGCCGGTGGACGCCGATGCCGGCCAGATGCAACGATACCACTTTCTTCCTTAAACGTTGACAGACACATTAAATAGTAACTACATACTTCATTGGATTCATTTAACTTAATAGCAGATAACCGGTACTAATAGCCGGGTCACTTAAAGGATTTAAAAGTGCGCCTCGAGGGCTCCTAAAAATATAAAATACTAGCTGCCATCCGCGGCTTCGCTTGCGTGGTATCCGGATAAAAAATAGCCTATATGTTATTCCAGCACACGTCCTATGTATATTTCAAGTTTCATTCAAATCCGTTCTGTCGTTTAGGCGTGATTGAGGCACAAACATACAAACATCCTCACAAACTCTCAGTAGGAGATGTCTGTCGCGCACATTACGTATCTGGCAAGACTTCACCCCCGCCCCCCGCGCCCCGCGCCGGCTGGAGGCGGGTCTCTGTTTAGGAGTTAGTTTTGCTTAGGTTAGGCTTCAACACGGTTCGATAGTTTAGGTACTTCATGTCATAACAGACACTAATTTGTTAGAAAGGGATCCCCGAATTCCTGCGGTCATCAGATCCATCTGCACTTAGTTAGTTCTCAGAAAGTGCAGCAGTGATGAAAAGTGTATTTACGTGTTCGTTCACAATGGGTACCTACGAGTACGTACAGATAACTTGTAAGCAGCGAGCCGGCGCCGGCGCCGGGCGTGATGAGAGGCGGTCGGTGATTCGCTGTTCCAGCATGATCAGGGGCGCGGGCGCTGCTGGTGCTTTATGATCTGCTTCTAAATGATGTATTCGCAGCACGAGACCACGAGTCGCGGCTGGTCGCGGAACGCGCCGCATGGTCGCGCCGCATGGTCGCGCCGCACCGCGCCGCCCGCGCACGTCGCCTAAACTAAAGATTTCAACGCGCCTATACTTGGAGCCGCTCACTATAATTTGTTTTACCTTAATAGGATTCAGATAAAGCCTTATCTATCTTATTTACACTAATCTGAAAGTGTTAATTATCTACCTACTTGCTGTAAATTATATTTTTATTATTCGTATTTGATTGTCGTAGTGGCCGGTCTCACCATCTTTTATACGAGTCTTATAACGCTCCATGCGCTTGATATGTAGTTTCACTACATACCGCATACCTCTGCATCAACTACCTGGAGACCAATTAGAGAAAATAACTTTACATGTACATTACCTAATGGTAGCAGCATCAGTTCCTCCTGCCGAAGCCGCCGCGACTGCTGCGCTGCGGCAGAACTCGAGCGGGCGTCTCGCATACATGCATCTGTCAATACTCGAAAAAACTTTAATCATTTCGTAAGTGTTGGAACCTCTCATCAGCACAGCACTTTGTCAGCGGCGTCTCCTCGCCCCCTCGCCGCTGCTCCGGGAGAGAGCGGGCTTCGCTGGCCGATGACTCCTATAAATAATTAAGTTATCCGTTCTTGAATAATCGATCTCAGGTGTTGTAAGACCTCTCACGAATAAAATTATTGCTTACTTTTGTAAAGTATTCGATGTTTTAGAATAATATTGTAACTTGTGGGAAAATGTAGAGATGAGACATGAAATGAATGTTGCGGACATGTGTCGCGCTCGTGCGAGCCCGAGGGCTCCCCCCCCCCCCCCCCCCCCCCCCCTCCCGGCCTCCGCGGACTATAACAATAAACGGTTTGTTCGGGAATTTACATTCGCGTCACGAGGCGCGGAGGGCGAGGGCTCAAATTGGATTTAAACATTGTGAATTACCTTTCTTTGATTCGCGGGTTAGCCAAATGGGGACGATTTATGGAGTGGAGGTCTGCGACCCGCTCCGGCGTCCCGGGGGACCGGCCGGCACTATATCACGCGGCTCGATTTACTGCCGGACCGGCCCGGCACCCGGCACCCGGCGGCCGACGGCCCGGAGCCGGAGACCGACGCTGACCGATGGCCACCTGACCCCACTTTAAATAGAAACCATCCCGTTTATAGAGTTGTAACGCGATGCTATCTCTCACACCCCGATAAGGAAATAAGGGTTTCTAATGGACGCGCCCCGAACTCGGCCTTTTGTACGAGTATAATACAATGGCGCGGATAATGCGAAGCCTACACAAGGTAACTGCCTGACGAAATTGAAGCCTAGAAAAAAAAATTATAGTAAAAAACAATAGCATTAAAAAAATTGCTTCAGGTACTCCCACTGTAATAATTCCATGCATGTTTATTGTAGAATACGATCACTCGGGTTGTTTTTGCGATAGGAACGTGATACCTTCTACCTTAATACAATGTAAATGTAAAATTTATAATAATATAACATGTGGAAATGGCATATTCACAGTTAATAAGCCGTGGGTGTGCAGTGCACGCCGGCCGGGCTCGGTGCGTCGCCCGCGAGCGCGACCCGCGACCCGCGACCCGCGATACCATCGCGTCGCGCCGCGATAACATCGCGCGCCGCTCACTCCGCAATTACCCGGCATTACCCTCCGCACTGCCTGCCTACCCTCATGCCGAGACTACTTTCACGCAAACATCCTGTACCTAACACATTCATTTTAAATAAAATCTATATTACATTAAAAATAACAAAAATAAATCTCTAAATCATAATTCAATTCATACAATAGGTATAATTAATTAAGTACATTTAATATTTTGTTTATATCATTATTATATATTGTATTGGACTTTTTCATCAGTGCTTCGTAAAATTGAATAAGCAGTGAACAATTTTTGTATTCCGACAAAGCTGATTACGGCAGCGAAGTGGGTGGACACACTTCACGCAATTTGAATTTGATAATTGTCAATTTCCGGCAGCATTATTGTTCACCAAATCTGACCCGGCCTGATCAGAGAGCTCGAATTACTTCACCACAAAATGATTAGCCGATTGTCCTCGTATTATTGTAGTGCGGTGCCGCCGCCGCCGCCGCCCACTGCATCGACGGACTGTTCCAAATGTCCGACCGGCCGGACGGAGGTCCGTCCATCATTCGCAGCGGCCGCGTCACAATGGCCGCAGTCGGCGACAATGCCGCGCCGGCTGCAGGGGACTGACGGACACGACCTCATTGTGCACTTTTTTACATGGTACCTACCTAGCTGGCTGCCGGCTCCTCGAAAATATTCAATATTACACTAATATATTTTTTTTATATTACTGAGATGTTCTGTTATCTCCAGCCTCGAAGTTCCTGGATCCCATCCATCTGCGAGGTTTCTAAGAGTGTGTTTCCGTTATTAAATTATCTCGTTATCGTGCCGAAGTCGAAGAATGCTCACATCTAATAACATAAATATTGTTGCAGTGTCGGCTCGCGGTGACGTCAGCAGCTTCTTCAACACACAGATGGTGCTCGACCTTAACGGTGAGTGGTAAAGTCTAGTTCGGCTCGCTGCGACCACTCATTTGAATATCACGGAAGGTCGAGGAATATCGAATCATCTAATTATGTTTTTGTGTGCCCCCGCCCCCGCCCCGGCCCCGCTGCCCCGCTGCCCCGCTCCCCGCGGGTCCGCGGCGCTGCAGCGCTGGCGGACGCAGAACCGTGACTCCGGAGACAAAACGACGACATAATTAAATTAATTCAAATTCACAGCTGAACTGCGTTTTTGTGCGTTCGACGGCGACACCGAGACATTTCTAATTTCCATCCGGCACGTTTTTTGCCCGCGTTAATTACGAGATGAATGGTTTAGTCGCGGTACAGACGCCGGACGATCGCCGTTTTTGTGGGACGCGTGCGTCACGAAGCGAGCGACTATTGTGAGTCGCGCGACCGTCACGCAGCCGTCACGCCACGACAACGCACTCGAACCGCGCGCCGTGACAGGGACCAGTCGCACCGATATCCAACTCTCATCCTCGTAATTTACGACGTTTAATCGAAATCGAATGCGAATATTTCGCTTTTATTATCACTTACGACTGTAGCCCCGATGATGGACGCGCCGACAAATGAGATCACTAATAAAGTAAATATTCATACATTAAGGCAATAGATTCACTTTCGTATCAGTCGACCATCGTCTTCTTTAATAAACATAATCCGACAACATACGTTTACATTTTGCTGCACTCGCATTTTACCCACCTGCGCGGTTATATTTTGTCGTATTACTTGGGAATAGTTTTAATATGCCAAAACATGAAACTAAAACACAGTTAGCTGTAAACTTGTGATTCCTGAGATCGTGTAAATTGAGTGGGAGTGGTGGGTGCTGGCGGCGGCGGCGGCGACACGGGCGCACAAAAAGCGCTCCCAGGGAGGATGACGCGGCGGTTCCTCTCGCGCCCGCCGCCGCGCCCGACACGCCCTTTGTCCCACAGCTGCTTCCACCGTGCGCTTACAGAATACCTCTCCTAATTGGAATGCTCAATGAGAGATACTTGTGAGAGTTACAATTAACAGGATGTTTTTGTAAACTCCTTCTACTCCTCTACCAATCAAAATAGAAGGTAATGAAGGAGTTCATTATGAACATTCATTTCCAAATCAGAATATTTCCAGAAATGTGATAGAGCACGATCTAGTAGGTATGTTATGCAGGTGTGGGGTGTGGGGTGTGGGGTGTGGGGTGTGGGGTGGACACCCGTAATCCTCCGAGATGGAGTAATCCATCTGTCATCTTTGTAGAAAGCCGTGTGACTAGCGCGCAGTCGGCAGCTGGTGCGAGACATGCGCTGCGCACGCGCACATTACCCTTAATCTCTCAATAGCGGGTGTGCCTAGCGCACACATGTCCCCACAGGCTGCCTGCAGTCCCTATGCTAATGCGACGCTGCTACCGACCCCAGCGACGGACAACCTCGCATTTCTACAACATCTAGCTTCCTTTCAACATCATTTACTGTAATTTGCCTTCATTTTAATTTTTGTTGATATCCCAAGATCCAACTGTAGTCATATGCAAAACTTGTCTTCTACAGCTACAATATTAAATTCTAATGTTGCCGATTGGCCCGCGCCCCCGCGGCCCGCGCCCCCGCCCCCCCGACGCAACTGGAGGCGCTCGCTTCTGCTGGATCACGTTACTATCTCCTTGTCGTTTATTGGAAAACTTATCTTCATCTTCAATCGATTTTATCATTAGTTTTACGTCACGTCTTTCAACCTGAACCCTTTTGTTAAAGGTCGGATAGCTTTGGTGATGTAAAGCGTTTGTCCCTGACTAATTAGCTACGAGCACTAGCCGTGGCTGTGTGTGTGTGTGTGTGTGTGTGTGTGTGCGTGTGTGTGTGTGTGTGGACTGTGCGATTTGTGTTAGACTCCGGTTATGTCGTGTTTTACTTTCAAGTTTAATTTATCGATCCACATCGACGACTTCATTAAAGTTTTTCCATTGCGATTGCTTTCCGCTGTTTTATTAGACTTCACTTTATGATCTATTAATCTGCATAGATAGTCAGCGGAGTGCGCGCTCGGCCCAGCTGTAGCGCGAGCGGTCGGCAATGGATTGGCGGTGCGATGGCCCGAGCCTGGCTTGGCCCACTTCGATCGTTCGCTCTCAGATATTCATAATTTGAGCGAGCGTATAATTTATGTAAACAATTTTTCTCCATAAAGTTAATTGGATTTTTCCGTTGCGAGGTATGAGTTTATAATTGATAGTACAATTAAATGATATTCAAATGTGAAATTAGATGTAGTACAGTGGTCTTCAATTAGTTATTTATTAGCCATGATTAGCATAATAACGCGCGGCGCATCTCACCGGCTCAAAACTATTATTGTTTTCCACAATATTTGAATGATCTCAATTATAATGAAAAGAAAGCATTTTTCGCTATAAATTATATCGTCGTCGACCGTGCGCCTCCGGCTTCACCATGCTGAGGGAAATGCCTCCACTTGCATAATTGTCTCTAAACAAAAGGAAATCACACTCATGTTTTTGAAAAATACATACATACATAAAATCACGCCTGTTTCCCGTAGGGGTAGGCGGAGATCACGGATCGCCATATATCGCCTATAATATCGCCATCACTTGAAAAATAGTCGAAAAAAAATGCCATAATTATTTTTTTATTAGAGTGGTCATCTTCACTGACAGATCGAGATAAACATTTTGAGAGAATAGTTTTTTCGGCACAGTCTATTTCGTCTATCGGCTCGGATCGTCTACATTCCCGAGTCGCAAAAACTGTTCGAGATGAATCTTGCGAAGTGGAGGTGCGTTTTTGCGTCCGCACAGATTTGCATGCCGCCCCCAGGTACCTGCGCGCATCTGCCGCTTTTTCACGTCGCGCGAACAACGACGCCGGGACCCATTCGCTTTTGTGACGCGCGGGATAAAGGCTTTCCGTAAGATTTATTGCGAACGTGTGCGCTGCCACAATGCGCCGCGCCGCGCGGACCGCCGGCCAGCCAGCCAGCCAGCACAGCGCCGCCGGAACCTTCCGCAACTCGCTATTGTAGTGCACGGGTGGAACCGATCCACTCAAAAGTAGCTGCACATTCTATTCGTAAGATTCGATAACCCTGCCATGGTCGTCTCTGGCATTCTCCGCGATCGCTTCGGACGCGATGCTGTACGTTGCACATTCTCCTATCGGTGATAAAATCTAAGCTCCGCAGCTTTCTTAACAGAGTGAGGGATCGGCGGAGAACGTGCTATTAAAGCGATTGTTGGAAAGGTCCGCGCTGTGGCCGAGCGATCCTTTCTAAGCCGCTGGTGCCCGCCTCCTCCCGACCGACGGAACCTGCTCGCGACTCAACTCATTCGATCACCGATCACAATGCTACTTGATTCTCGCAGATAAATACGTAATCATTATAAACCTTTTGAGGCTCCTTTTATGTTACCCACATATTTAGTACTTCGATCAACGCTTATTCTACTTCCATCCACTCCAACTACATCCAACTTTTATTAAGTCTAAAACAACAGCCAACTATCATGAGTACATAATCTCTTGCATAATATTAACTAGCTTATACAGCGACGCGAGTAAGGGAACTGGTGTAGTGCAGAGTTGTTTAATAGTTTACTTTTTAATAATAGAAGTGCAGTGAAACGAGCGCTCGCAGTGGCCAGAGGAACAACTCACTGTCAGTAGCTGCCCTGGACGGCGCCGGCGCCCTCCGACCTCAGCCACTCACTTATTCTTTGAACCCTGACTGCCACGACGCAAGGTGCTCGGGATCTCCGCCTGTCCTAAAGGAAGGCCATAACCCTCACCGTCCCACCAGAAGCAAGCCACGCGAGGTCCCGTCGATTGCTGGCACTCCTGGGATAAACCCTTCGCGGAGCCACGGCCTCGGTCTCCAACAATACATTGTACAAGATATAAATTATTCAAAATTTAACTTCGTCAACCTTTGAAATGCTCATAGGATCGTTTTGGTTCATTGATACGTGTAGTCCGTTAGGAAGCAGTATTTAGTCATAACAAAGGGTGGTTCGCGATGTAATGTATGCAGGGGTGGCGGCGCGGGGCGGGGGCGGGGGCGAGGCGGGGGGGGGGGGGGGGGGTGACATTTCAGTTAATTGATGACGACAACCGGATGGCGAAAGTGAACGATGGCGAGCTACTTCACATCACATTGTATTCTTAAATAAACGTATTCTAAATGTTTTCTTATGATATAAGTTTAACATATTTTGATATATTTGAGATTAACCGGGGTTAATTACTATAATATTTATTACTATGTTTTCTTGTAATTATTTACTAGCTTCTGCCCACGGTTTCGTTTATCGCGGCACCTTGATGAAAAAAGCACCTAAGCTAAATTTTTTTTTACTTTTATCGGTGGACAGTTGTCTGCCACCATTTTTAACAATATTTTCTACAGCGGTAATTTTCTTTTTTTTTTTAACCAAGTAAGAGTTTGGTTATTTATTACACTTTACACTTCTTTATTATTAATAAAGAAGTGAAATATCCTGTTGACATTTACAACCAATTCAGTTCATTTATACAAACGCATGGTTAGTTATATTTTAGTTTTCGTTGTTAACGGTTGGTAGTTTTACATACATTACGCACTTCTAAAGTGGGCTATCTATATGTATCAAGTTTCAATAAACTTTTGTTTAGCCGCCACGTCGCAGTCGAGGCACAAGCGCGCCCGCGTCCTCGCAGCCAGGAGTTAGCATCCAGGGTCTGTTCTGTAGCGGTCAGCTGCAACGAGCGGAACGCTGGAGTACCTTTACTTGTGATGATGCGGAGGCTGCGAGCGGACGCATTCCTGGCGGCCGCGCGCCCGGTGCGTAGCGCGCATCGCTCCGGCTCTTACACCTGCTCTCGCTGTATTTGCATAGCGGAGCATCGACCAATAACGGTTGTTAAAGGCGGATTAGCATTCGCCTAATTAGGCATTTACAACCACTTGCCATGGCTTTACGAACTTTTTCTCTCCTAAAAAGTTCGAAGACATGAATTAAGGAACTTCTTTGGGGCTCGCTTTAATGCTTCGACCGCACTGGTCGGAAAGAGCTAGGGCACGACCTTTTCCAGCGTGTTCTCCGCGACCGACGTGCTGGCGCTCACTGCTTGTCCTCGTGCTGCTGCGGCGGCGGCGGCTGCGCTTCTGCTATTTTATTTTTGGCAAATGTAATGTCCGTCGGTGGTCGCGTCCCTCTACTTCGTAGGTTTCTGTAACGTAACGTTATCTATTCAATCGATCGAAGCGCTCGCGGCGTAGCTTGCTTAGACGTTCTTGATCGATCGTTGAAGTTAAGTAACGTAGTGCGCGATCACAATTGAGATGGGTGACCGCAAGTGGCATTACGAGCTGAGCTCTTCCGTACTTCGAAGGGCACGTTAAGTTGTCGGTCCCGGCTTTTAAGTCATGACTGAGGCCCCTAGGCGGCCTAAAAACTCCGTCACAAGAGCTGGCCACTAGTTAATACGAACTTACTCACTTTATTAACTCGATGCGTGATATGCTATTCCTGTATTGTATGGCTCCTCTCTTATCTGTGCGCATGCGCACGCGCGGGCGCGGGCTCCTCAGGTAGGGGTACCTGCGCAGGAAGCTGCGCAAAAAATAGATTTATAGTTGAGCACGCAGGAGAGCCGTCCATCCCGAGTGCGCCCTCTCGGCGCCTCCCCTCGCCTGCTCAGCCCCCTAGACAAGAATACTCTTGACGTTAGGTACTCAATTTCATTGAAATCATAGTTGGTTAAAATTAATGTACTTTTATACAATATCATATAGGGTTCAGCAAATCTTTCGAAAAGCCTCATACATTTTTGCCAAAAAAAAAAGTCGCTTTGGTAATCGAAAATTCGTCTTCGTTAGTACAATAATGTAATGTAAGAGGGCATTAGTAAGACTTACGTGACTTCGATGACATACATGCATTGTGTGCTCGTGAGGAAACTGTGAATGAACAAGAGGATATTATTATGTGTATAAATAATGGTACTCGTAATGTTCGGGAGCACATTGCCAACAGCCGGCCGGCGGGCGCCGGCGCCGGCGGCGGCCCGGCACACTCAACACAACATCATATCTTTAACTTCGCGTTAAGAATACCATGGTTAGAATACTTTACCTAAAAATCGCAACTTACTTATCTTCAAAAATACAATTTTAATGTTTTGTTGCTTTAGAAATAAATCTTTTGTAAAAACTATCTTCAAATATCCGTAATTTGCTAAATGTCTCGGTGCTTTTCTCATTTCTCAGGTAAAAGAGTGTAATTTTATACAAAAGGTCGATGATTGATCTTCGGTTTCGAAGGGACGAGCAAAAAATCGCACCAAACGTCGGTCGCATGCAAATGTATTGTCGTGGCCAGATCGTCCCAGCCAGCGATAGTCGACTCTAACGCGGAGGTCGAAGGGAGGTCCAGTTCCAGCCGGCGGAGGTGCCGGCGCCGGTCAGTGCAGGCCGCGGGACGAGCCGGCACCGGCGGCACGGTCCGTGTGACTCGTAAACTATCGCTCCACCGGCCGGCGCTGCCGCATGCTCCGGGTATTTATAAGAAAACACATAAAACTTGGTGATTGATGATTCTACCAAAAGCGTTATCGATTTCTTACAAAATTTTCGTTTTTACAGCAAAAAACGTCCTTTATTTGCATGCGAGCAATGATTATTCATATTTAAAAGATTATCGTAACATTTATCTCCATATGGCGGCCGCCTGCCCCTGCGCCTGCGCCAGCGCTGACGTTGAACACGACGTAAAACTTAATGCCCTAGAACAACAACTATAAGGTGTAATAATATGCGTTGTATGCTAACAATGGCCGGCGTGCTAATTGGGAGTATTTGCATATTTTCATTGTTATACGCGAGCCGACGGCGCGGCGTGGCGCGGCGTGGCGCGGCGTGGCGCGGCCGGCGGCTAGAGATTGCGTTTTTTCTGAGACGAGGAGGAAACATGTCGGCTACTGTATCACGCGCTGTGCGCGATCCACAGATAGCACCCAGCGCTCGTAAAATGCTAAATAAACCATGTTGCTAATGAATAATGCTCCAGTCATTTTGCAAAGTGATTATAATTTATCTGTCTTTAATTATACACGCACACATACATCAGCGGTATTCACATTTTGGTGATGAATAATATATATTAGTCAAGTCTTAATTTCGGCCAAGAATAGGGGTTCCTTCGGCAGAGGTGTACGGTTGGTCATCACACGATGTCATCACTAAAGCATCCTAAGTAATAGTATTGAGAACGCAGGGTGTTGGTCAGGTCAGGAGGGTCCCGTTAGCCGCTGCGCTGCGCCCGCGCAGGTTGCGAGTGCTTCGGGACAATTACCGCAAAGGTCGCCCGCCGCCCTCGCACCACTACTCCACTGCGCTCCCGTTAGCCGGGGGGAGGGCGCGGGGTGCGAGGGGGGTGACCATTGACATTTAGGTTTTTGCTCGGGCAAGGGGTGAATAATGCCCTGGGAGGCCAGGCCCAGACCCGCCGGGGCTCGGGGCTGGGGGCCGGGGGCTGCAGGGCGGGTGCGGCGCGCCAGTCCATTCATCGCGGCGCGGGCGCACGCTGACAACACGACATGGACTTCGGTGAGAATTTATATTTATTACTGCAATATTAGAATAACACCCGCCGGGAAAGGTCGCGGCGTGTTTGCCCAAATGTCAAAATCATAATTTACTCGAGAATCCGTAATGAGGCCGCAGCTTAATTACCGCCGATGTCGGCATCGCGTGTTCCGGACACCCCCCACCCTCCCGCACCCCCTCACTATTGAATCGCTAAAAATTTTATGAAGGTCTCGCACAACCCTACTGACTTTTGAAAGTGTTATGGCGTCCGTCGCCCGGACACCGTGCACCGCCCGGACGTTAACAGCATTTCCAATGAATGATTTTACGGTTACACGGAACTCTTAAAATATTTAACTCGCGAGGGATGTTTTAAAAAAGCATTCGCATTGTGCAGAGAAAGCGGTCGTCATAAAACGTTTGGGACGTGACGTGGCAGAAACTAACTTTCTAACTTATTGTTCAAGTGTCAAAGGAACCGTTTTAAAAAAGGAACAACAAGATTAAAATAGCTCAAGCCTGCGCCCGCGCCGCACAATGACAACTGTTTGTTTACGACGCCGCCCGCGCCGCGCCGCGCCGCACCGCACCGCACCGCACCGCTGTAAAAGAAAGTCCGTTCATTTGCATGCCAAGCGCTATTCCCTAATTACAATACAATGTCATTGTTCTATTTAAATATTTTAATTACGCCGTATTCAAATCTTGATTTCAAAGCACGTTGAGTAATTTGCTAATTATCCTACATTTTTTGTTATTCTGAAGTATGCGATGAATATTTTTAGAAAAATGCCTTTGTACCGTGGATGTAGCGTAACCTTCGGTTCAAGGAGCGACTCTTTTGAAATGTAGAGGTGGTCTCTGAGGAGCGTCTGCCGCGTCGGCCGGCGCGGCCCGGCGCGACCCGGCGCGACCCGGCGCGGCCCGGCGCGACCCGGCAGCCACCCCGGCGCACGGGGCCGCTCCCCATCACGACGAGAGGGGTCAAACCTTTTAAAACTTTATACAACTCTCGATTGCTGCGCCACGCTCTACACTTATGTTACGAGACGTTTCATGTCAACATTATCAAAACCGAAGCTTCATTGAGCAAATTCAATGAACATCTTCAGTTACCTGCTCTATTCACTGAAGCAAAATACTATCTGCAGGAATAGGAAGCGGTCGTTATTCAGTCAGCCACATGTTTAAAATTTTCTGAAATATTGATATATCATAAATGTTGAACGAAAATAATCTTTAATGATTGATAATAATTTTATGTTTTCTCGTTATTGTAATAGCAAAAAGTACTTTAAAGTGGTCGCACTGAGAAGGGGTGGCCGGGGTCGGGGTCGAGGTCGGGGTCGGGTTGACCTTTCGAGTCCCGTTAGTCACCTGCCGCGGCGGCCGGCCGGCCCCGCCGCTCCGCGACGCCGGCGCCGGCACCGGTCGCCGGTCGTCGGTCGCCGGTCGCCCCGACCCGATCATACTCTCTGACACCAAACTCCAAGTGCCGTGCCAGCGCTCCGCCACTCTCGCACTGATCGCCCACTCACACCTCCATGTCCCACTCATTAAACTAAATTGATGTTTCAAATCGTTTCTGTAACAATATCTATCAGATGTAAATGATGCCACTTCGATATGCGTGCGCCAATAAAACCAAAAGCGTATTTCGGTTCGATTCCAATCTGTGCCATAAGTAGGTTTTACATTATCTTCACCTCGAAGCAATCACATTCAGATCGCGTAATGATATTCCGATGATTACCGACGGCGGCGGCGATGGAAGCCAACGGGACCGCCATTACCCCTGAGCATCGTTCACGCCGCCCGGCGGGGCGTGGCGCGGCTTGGCGCGGCGTGGCGCGGCGTGGCGCGGCGTGGCGTGGCGTCTTAGAATACATACAAATGCATGAGCTACGGATGCATTGACAGTAGTAGGTATCTCGAAGTCGATGGCGAGATTGAAGTAGGCATCTATGTCAAATGAAAAAGATCTTTTGAAGCTATCATCATAAGCACTGTCACCGGGGCGTAAGGACCCATGTTAAAGCTAACTTAGATATGATGGATACGGCGGTAATACATGTGCAATTTGTTATCGTATTCTCATTGGTGGTGGAGAGTGCCGGCTGCCGGCTGCCGGCTCCCACGCGCTACGTGCCCTCACTTAGCGCGCCGCGCGGCCTCGCAGCCTGCCTGTCTCAACAGTCGCCGTTCCCGAGGATATCCTAGTCACCACGAGGGAGTCACGAAACGTTGCTCTCAAATAGTTTTCTGGTTTAGTTCATAAACTATTCTTATTTTTGAACCATTTTTTGCAAATCATCTGAGCTAAATAACCTCGGGTTAGCGATTACACGTGTTCGAATTACCTAACAGGAAAACGTGAGTCGGATTCAATTAAACCGTTTTTGTAGCACGCTTACTTAATGCAGAACAAACAGGCCGACGACGTCTCGATGAGCGGTCGTCATCGTGGCCGCGTCCGTCCCGGCCGGGGCCGGGGCCGGGGGCGGGGGCCGGGGGCAGGGGCCGGGGCGATCAGCACGATAGCACCGCGCGACAGCACGCTTTGTTTCCCGCGACAATGGCCGCCGCGCGACAATGAGCGCGCGATGCGCAGCAAGATTATTATAATTCTTTCCTTTGAATTTTATAATTTACTTTTCTCTAATCGGCATCGAACCGAGAGATAATTTAAGAATTCCATTAGGGACTCGTGACGCTGCTGCGTGCCGATCAGATTAGCATTTATAAATTATCGTGCCTTTATGAACGTTCAGTCGGAGCGACCTAATAAATAATGTAAGTTTGCAATTAACGAGGCAGGCGGGAGCGGGAGTAACGGGATGCGGCGACGTCCCGCGGGTGACTGACATGTGTTGATATTTGAGCGGCGCCGGCGCCGGCGCGTGCGCACCTGCCGCCGGCGCCGGGGGCGAGGGGTCAAGGACGAGCCGCCTTCCTGAGCCGCCGCGGCGCCGCCGCGCCGGCGGGTCCGGCTCGGCCCGACGTGACGCGAGCACCGGCTCCTTACCTTCTCGTCGAATTATAATATTAAGGTCGACGGGCTCGTTATTTTAGGAGAAAGTTTTCCTCGTTTCTATTATGAGCGCGGCGGAGTGCTCGGATGTCCTTCATTGCACTCGGAGGAAGCACTTGATTTGCTTAGTGTCGGAATGCGTCGCGCGCGGGCTGCGGGAGCGGCGCGGGCGCGGGGCGGGCGCGGGGCCGGTGCGCTTGCTCTGCGTGTCACTAACAATTTGCCACTTCCTAAGAGTGGGAGCCCTCGCGTGACGAACCGATCCTCTCACTGGCGCACTCACTGTCTGTGTTACGACAGGTTGTGACACCGGTCAGCTACATTGAATTGAATGCTGTTTATAAAAGTGAACATTCAAAACAATGCTGATCCACGGCTAGGTAAATGTGTCAGTAAACATACTTTCACTCAAATGAGTCTCGGAAAGTGTCGTGTGTGGGTTGCCTTAGCTTAGCTGTAGTACGGAGCGGTCGTAAATATCGCGAGTGTCCGGGTGTCCGGGTGTCCGGGTGTCCGGCGTCGTCCGGGGAATTAAGTTTTCCACTTGCAAGGGGCTCATGAGTAATGCTGCTATTCGCAGCGGAAGATTTACAGCTCCTTAACTTGCTCCTCTTACTATGCATATTATATGGATGGGTTTAACCCTCTATTCAATTGCCCGTGGCGACACTGCGTAAGCTACCTCCGCGACGCGTGCCAGAGGGCAAGTTACTAGACTCGTTCGTAACTGCTCAATTTAAGAAATATGTAATGATTCGCAAAGTTTTACGCGTAAAATATAATTGTGCATACCACCTTTTCGCATAAAGTTTAGTAGCATGACTAAACATGCATAATTTGAAATAAGTATAATTGAAAAACACATAATATCTCATTCTCATAATTCCATTTCCTATACAAATATTATGTGTAATTTTCATAAATAAAATATTCATAAATTATTATGTATAGGATAACAAAAATTACTATCCGGATATTAAAAAGTTAGGATAAATAAAATTCAACAATATGAACCTAACAATCATTACCATCTTAATCTCATCGAACAATGCAAGTACCTACTAATGTACCGAGCACATCACAGAGAGTGCATGTTGTTACCTGACCCTCGAACTCTCCCTGATGCGCGTCATTTTGAATTTATTTGCAAGTAAAAATGCGGTCCGCTGCCTGATATTAATGCGATTACCGTTATCGCCGTTTAATTTAATATTCATCATCTAATTGAAATTATAAAGTATTTTCATCGACCATCAGTAGCTCCCAAAAACTTGTCCAGTGTCGGTGCAGTCAAACGTTATGATGTTCTTCCGAAGAGTCCTGAGGGGGAGGGAGGGGGGAGCGAGGGGGGGGGGGGGTTCAGTAATGTATGCTAATTCCCTTAATGTGAGCTCCAGCTTGTTTGCGTATAAATTAAGGAAACACACTTAAGGCCGTGTTCAGTGTCTCGATGACGGATAGCATGCAAATCAGTCATAAAGCGCGGGGGCCGCCGCCAGGCGACTCGTGGGGGCCGCTGCCAGGCGACCCGCGGGGGCCGCCGCCAGGCGCCGCGCGGGGGCCGCCACAGAGAGACCTGCTCAGCGAGCGGACACAGCTCACTATCTACGTAAACGTTTCAACTTAGTCTTTATCTGCTTGTTACTTTTTGTCACCTTTAAGA
Organism: Scotopteryx bipunctaria; assembly: GCA_949320045.1. Lineage (NCBI taxonomy): Eukaryota > Metazoa > Arthropoda > Insecta > Lepidoptera > Geometridae > Scotopteryx > Scotopteryx bipunctaria. Next base: position 44,221 of record OX439450.1, on the reverse strand, counting down.
AAAGGTGCGTGCTGCATGAGAGCTAGCACTTATCCCTTGTCTGGCGCGTGAACGCACAGGTCCGGCAGCAGTGCCTGGCGCCTGCCTCCAGCTCCCGGAGTCCGGCCCTGGCGCCGCCGCACCCAGCGGTCTCGTTTCCTTGCCTTTACGATCACACTTTAATTACCGCGCATTATCTTATTCAAAATTAGTTTTTATGCTTCCCGCTCTTTATTCTGACAAACGGCTAAATATTAATTGGATCCAAAGTAATTGTTTCTCGAGTAGGTACTTACTTATAAATAGTTTTACAGATGTTACCTTATCTACAACATAACAACTGACGTACTTTAATTATCTCGGTAACTATTCATAAACATGTCCCACTACGATATAAAATGGAGTCGTGGCGAACAGTCTATCCAAATGGTTATTATATTTTTTTTACTAGAAGACAAGGTGGCAAATTTCAATAAGTAGTCGAGTCTTCGTTTCGGCGAACAGCCGCCTAATCCACATTTTTTGTAGGCGGGTTGTTGAATGAAATAAGCTCTTTTCAGAAATAATGTTGAACTGTCCATTTTGGATTATTTACTCAGCGCAATCGGTTCGCCACAAGAACATAATCGTGATTTGAATATTCAAAACTCGGCAATGAAAGTCTCACAGCATTAAGAGAGTCGTCCAGCGGGCTGTGCTGTGCTGTGCTGTGCTGTGCTGTGCTGTGCTGTGCTGAGGACAGCCTGCAGCCTGCAGCCATTCAATACGACTTCTCATATGCGATACCTACGTTACGTGAAGCCCTAAACTCAACAAACATTTTAGACATTTCAAAAAATCATTGAATAGAGAGATTTTATTAAATAGAGACTAAAGTTTAGGGATGGCAATAATATTTTTTTCATGACATATATTTTACACGCTCTCTTAGAAGGACATTTTCATAGTACTTACTGACGTGTTCATCGAGTTATAATTTATGCAGGATGCCAACAGACAGTGCATGTTCATTAACCCTTATTACCTCAACCTGACACGCACCCACACACGCACACACACACACACACACACACAGCAACACTGAAGGACTCGCTACGCGTCGGCACATTGACAATTTACTCGCTCATTCATTCAGGCTCTGCTCGTGGATGTAACTAGCGAAGTGCGGATTTCTAACGCCTGACGGAACACCTGTACTGTTGTACTACTGCACTACTGCACTACTGCACTACTGCACTACGCACACACAGCTTGTAGCACATTCAGTTGTTTCCTTATTATTGACATTAAAGTATTGAAGGACATCTGACACATGCCTTCCAACTCCAACCAAACTGAGCACCCAAACCTCACAGGAGCCAATGGGGTGTTCTAATACTTGTAATACTTTCTTCGTTAAAACACACTCACACTAGTACATAACGGCAATATCCATGTTCATCACATAAATATTTGTTCTGAGTGAGAATCGAACCCCAGTGCTGTGGAAGGGAGCTACTGCCGAATGAATTTTATTATGAGGCCGATAACATTTTCATTTGCTTTTGTAATAAATCCTAATGACTTTATTTATCCTACTAATATATATAAATGCTAAAGTTTGTGTCTGTGAATGTTTGTTACCACGTATCCCCACAATTACTAAACCAATTTTCATGAAAATTAGAATATTAATTGTTTAGGTTCTAGAATAAAATCGAATATAAGCTAATCGAATTTCCGAAACTCCTAAAGGGATTAAACAGGGTGGTAAAGTTTCTATTGAAAGTTTTATTTCTTGGTTCGATTCGTTCAAAACATTAAAACAAATAATAAAACATGTAGGTATTTTTATTTTTTCAAAATTATTCTTAGGCGATTATTGGAGTTTTAACGTTTGGATGGGAATTATGAAAAGGGCGATGCGTTTGGAAACTCGGTTTGGATGCTCAAAATAAAAAGACATGTGTTTTAGGGTTTTCCAAAATAACTCTCAAAAAAGGCTAAAATGGGGTGTCAAAATTTAAAGCGCGCGAGCGAAGCTGCGCGATTAAGCTAGTAAATAATAATAAACGGATTCGATTTCAATTATAATAATGCAAAATGTTTACTGCGCAAGTGTCCTTAAACATATTATTTGTATTTTGTCTGCTCCACATAATTAATAACCACACCGGTCGGTGCCACGAGTAGGTAGCGTTACAATATTTCATAAGTACCTGAGCATAGATTGACGAGCACGTGGAAATCCAGCAACGTTACTGTTTCCTTTACATTCAGTTGGTATAACGGAGTATGCTAATGTAAGCGATGCATAGGTTTTTATTTCTTGAACATACAAACACAACAATGTGTGGGTTGACATTTAACAAATGATGATCGCGAGTGCTTCCTGCGACTTGCAGGCGACGCGAGCGCGCGACCAGCCGCCGGAACCACCGCTCATTACCGACAACTGCACTTGACATCACACCCTGCCTACCCACCTACCTATCTGCCGGCGCCGGCGCCGGCGCCCGCCTGTACCCGCCAGGCACCTCGCCGTCGCCGCACCGACCAAACTTACACTTGTAATTACTTCTCTAATTGTAACTTATGCTTTTACAAAACTACTTATGTAATCGCCCCACGTCGCTTCAGATGGTTCCTCTATCGTTAAGTTAACGCTGAGATCCCAAAACCCTATAACGTATTTGAAATATCTAAAGGTGTTAATATTTTAGTGCCGTTTTATAGAGCAAACGAAGGTAGCTATAGATCGCAATCATCCTCAAATAAATAGCAGATAGAAAGGTCAGTCCACCTGCGGCGCACCCGTTAGCCGCGGAATGTCAGCTGTGCTGAGGCGTGCTCCCGTGGTCGGCGGGAGGGTCAACCCTCATGTTCCGGCTATCCGTCTTCTATCAGATAAGGCACATTTGAATAAAATTATGCAACACAAAACACACACACGATAAAATTACATAAATTATAATCACTGATGTTTATAATTTTAAACAATTTCGTAGTGATTTATTTTTTGTTGGTTTCATAAGGAATTTTAATGCCGTTCTTTGCTATTAACTAACTATTATGACTATATTAGGTACCAGAATAAAATACGCTGAAGAAGATGATTTTTTTCTTTCTTTAAAATAATCTAGCTACACTTCCTTGTAATTTGAGAAACATCAGTAGCATATAAGTTTCATAAGAGGCGGGAGGCACGAGGATGTGATGTAGTACGCAAGCGAAGTGCTTGCGGTCGCGTCCGTCGCCTCGTCCGTCCGTCCGTCCGTCGGTAATTCGTCAAATTTTTGCAGCGACTGATTGCCTCGCGTGTCACGACTCCAAACTTAATTATGTATTCTATTCTAATCACCTTAATTTTCCGAACATGCATAATGCGATCCTCTACCGCCACTAAATCCACGCTTAGTTCACGTCTTAATACGTTTCTAAGTAGTCTTTTAGTTTAAGCAATCCCAATTTTCAGATTATAATTGTGAAATGTTCACACGAGACAGTAGGGACGAGCACATCCCGTCCGCGGACCGTGAATTTATCGCAGATAACTGTACCGTAATTACGACGAACAGTGATCCCGCTGACACCCGGCCCCCCGGCCCCCCGGCCCCCCGGCCCCCGGCCCCCCGGCCCCGCGCGCGCCGCACGCACTCAGTGCACTTGCCTTGTTTGTCATTCCGCCTGCTGAATACTTTGCCTGACACATTTCTGCACTTTCAGTTTCAATTTAAAAATACGCACGAAAGTTATCTATCAAGATGAAGAAAACAAAAAAATAATATTCCATGCATTATCTTTTTGAACTAGATTGAGTGCGTCCAGTTAGAACGTCACCAACAGTTTAACAATAAATATTAACATTCTGATTATTTTTCTTATTGGACATATTATTCTCGTCCATTCAACGTTAAATTTGACGTTTACGTCGGCGACATCAGAACTCCTTTGAAATATGACGTAGGTAGTATCTGTGTGGTGCACGGGCCGTTTCACGGCACATCTCGGCCAGTCCTAGTGGAAAATTGCACCGGGGCCGGTCCGGCTCCGGGGCCGGGGCGGGGCCGGGGCGTCCGCTCACTCTTGTGTACAGTCCCGCCCGATAAGCTTCCTTGTGTCGAACAATGTTGATGCGATAGCTTTTTGAGATTTGCCAACCACATGGATTACGCGAGAAATTTTATTATGATTTTTTTGTCTTAAAAAAAAAGAGCTTTTATGTAAGCACATGAGCGATAGCAGTTATGTGCTTCAATATATTCAATAAATTCTCGAACCGAAATTCCATACGTTTTTATAAGTAGCGACCGCTAAAAGTAGCGACTGCTTTGGTGTGCAAATCGGTGTGCGGAGAGCGCGCCCCCGCCCCGGCCCCGGCCCCGGCCCCCGCCCCGGCCCCCGCTCCGGCCCCGGCCCCGGCGGCGTAATGATGTCGGCTACTCCGCACATTCCGAGGCGAGTGTTTATTCCGCTTATCTGAATTTTAAATTCATTCCCTCGCATCCCCTGGGCGGAGGGCGCGGGGTGCGGGAGCGGGTGGATTCCTAGCGGTCCGCCAAGTCGGCCGTGAAAATACAATCGAGCGACGACGCCGGCCTCGGTCCGGTGCGGACCCGGAGCGCAGGCTCCCCCGGCGCGGGTCCCCCGGACCCGGACCCAGGCTCCACCGGCGCGGGTCCCCCGGACCCGGACCCAGGCTCCACCGGCGCGGGTCCCCCGGACCCGGAGCGCAGGCTCCACCGGCGCGCTCCGCCCGCTGACTGGTGCTACACCGCACAAAAAACGTAAAGCCGATGTTTCTAAACTACGGAATGTAAAATTATCGTGATTAAAGTTTTTTCTTTGAGACGGCGATTAGCGGCGGTCACGACACTGTTATTTGAATTCGGACGACCGCGTTCCGGACGAGCACGGAAGCCGCGTCCCGCCGGGGCAGGCCTCGTCTGTGCAGCTGTCCTCACTGCGCGACTCGAGATCGAAGGCACGGACAATCTAAACAGTAAGACCTGCTGTGCCAAGTAATGCATTTTCCTCCACTGCGGCGGCGGATCCGACAGTCGTCAGTGTTAGATAACGCATCACCAATCAAAACGGCGCCGGCGTTCGGTCTAGTCTAATCGATGCATACTTTAAATACGTACATATTATCACGCCCCTATCCCTAATGGGGGTGGGCAGAGCCACAAGTAATCATAAGAAATAGATGCCCTATCATGTCGCAGAGGATCCTATCCCTTAGTCGACTTGTACGACATGCTCGGGGAGAAGCAGCTGGACGCATTCTATGTTTTTCTTTGCTCCCGGTCCGGCGGAGAAGTAATAAGTAAAGTAGTACGCTGTTCACCGACGAGGGGAGAAAGTGACCGACCATTAACGACCGACTTAAGAATCGAGTGAAACATACTGATACACATAGTAAAAAATCTTTATTACTTATTGAAGTTTGTGTTGAAATAGTAATTTTTAAATTAGGTAATGTTCAGAAAAAGATAGTGGTCAGTATAATTTAGCAGTACTTAGAAACTTTTTGTCTTTTGGCATTATAATATTAAAATAGGTTATCGACCAAGGAAGTTTTAAGTTTTTTTACTACTAAGGAGATTTTAATTCATAATATCAGTATATTACCCTAAATTTAAAAAATACAGCACGTTAACATTTCCATAAATTTTTCACTGAAATATGAACTGACTTTCCATGCAGGTGTAGTATAAAAGTATTTTAAATAATTAGCTATAAATGAATCCTAGAAGCAGGCATTAGAATGTTAGAGCCAGCGTGGCGTCTGTTCGCGAGAGCGTCTCAAGTTTCCCACGAGAGCGCGCACCACAACACAACACAACACAACTACCGAAATTACTATATTCAAAGAAGTCCCGAATATTAATCAAATTGAATAATGAGCAATTCGGGCGCAACTGGCTCCATTACGCGTTACGTGGCACACGGCACGACGTGTAATTGTGCTACCGACGGCGGAGCGCATCCGGCGCCGGCGCCGGTCGCGCCGGTCGCGCCGGTCGCGCCGGTCGAAGCCGGAATCTACCAAACTTTTTAACATAAACGATTCGGTAGTTCCCCGGGAGTAAAACTAGTTCAAAAAGGAAAATAAGTCAATATGATCCGGTCCGTGCTCTAACGAGGCCGGCAGGAACGCCGCGAGGAGGCTCCCACCGCCGGCGCCGGCGCCATCATGCACAACACGGGGCTTTGTCGATGCTAATCCAAATCTTGCGTCATGCGATTTAATATTGCCGGCTACCGTGCGCCGCGCCGACGACCGGCGCGGCCGCGGCTGGTCGCGCGACCCGTCGCCTCGCGTGGGAACCTCCAGTCATCGTCAGGCTACCGTCCTCTCTACTCTGTTATTTTGATGATTGTTCTTCTCTCGTGACTCAAACCGAATATCGTCTAACTTACCTACCTACTCACTAATCGATCCTGATCTTCGGACTTACCTTTGAGAAAGTGAAACGATTCCTTTTTATTTCCATTATATTTATACATATTCAATGAGTTCATGTTCCTTCCGCCAAACAACATTCACCGCTGCGATGCGAGTGATTAATAATGCAGTGTCGTACAACACACATCAGACATGGCACTATAATTATCTTTTCGGAATCACTTTAATTTAACGTTATAATTTTATATTACCCTCTCGGATCCCGGAGTGGTCGCGGTGCACATGTACTAGTATGTCGCTGCATGCATTTGTAATTGTGTCTGAAGGGTTGGAGGCAGCGGGTGTAAAGTGGTGTCATCGGGAAGCGGTCCCCCGGGCCCCGCGGGCGCTCACGTGACCTCATTCAGCGCTTCGCATTATTTAAAACAGAGCTTGCAACCTGCCCCGAACACGGATCATAATTATTGCGTCTATTCTTGTTGAACCTGTTTTACAGTTTTGCTCGTGCTCCCCCTACTCAATACACATTGTGTTTTATTTATCCTCCTTTATGTAAACCGCACCACTGAAGCGTTGTTGCTCGTCTTGGTTAAACTATGAGTATTTGTTTGAATACATAAAGTTTTGTGTAGTAATTATCTGAAGCTGGGTCCGCGGGGGCGCGGGGCGCGGGGGCGCGGGGGCGCGGGGCGCGGCACGACGCGACGCCGCACGCGACAAGCGGCACCGGCACAGCACTGCCGCATGCCGCAAGCCGCCCGCCGCGCATGCAGCCGGTCGGATGAACCGCTAGACTAGACTTATCAAGTAACTTATTTACCATTTAAATGTTATTAGAATTTGAAGCAGCCGCGCCAAATGTACTGCAATGAATGAGACCGGTCGCGAGGGCGAGCGGCACTTCTTCCGGGAAATTAATGGAAATGAAACGTCCAGTTGGTTTTTTGTCGCAGAAAAGTTCGCCTCGAGCCGGCCGGGGGCGCGCTATTTGTCTTGCCGAGTTTAGGGCTTCGGCCCGACTCGAGTGATTAACTTAAATGTGGAACGAATTTACTGATATTTCTTTTCGTGACGGCTGTAGGAGCCAGCTGCCTCCTTGTCCATGCATAGCGTTCCTTGGATTGCTATTGAAATTATTAATTTCCAATCAGCAGGTATTGATGGAAGCGTTATTAAGGAGGCGGCGCGTGTTGGTTAATTGTATGACATTAGGTCGCGGTATGCGGTGCGGTGCGGTGCGGTGCGGTGCGGTGCGGTGCGGTGCGGCGCCTCACTAAAGGTCAGCTTCCAAATTGTTATTCCAGCTACTCGTGTTTATTTTAGGACTCCTGTGTGGCGTGCGTTGATTTCTTAAAATTAATTATAGTTATCATTATTTTTGGCGTTGCGTCAGTTCAGTTCATTAAATCATTCACCTAATTTTTCTTGTAGGACGTGGGAGACTCTGATCCGAGTAGGTCATTAGTGACAGATTGTAAATAATGGCGAGTGGCACACGTGGACAGTCGGCGGCTCACTCGGGCGCGCGCACTAATTACTCGCAGCTGCAGCAGCAGCAGCAGCAGCAGCAGCAGCAGCAGCAGCAGCAGCATGCAAATGGTCGCGCCATTGTTTGCGCAATGACTCGCACGCTCGGCGCGAGTGCACGGCCGAGCTCGCGGAACTGCACTCCCATGCACTGCAGTATAAGGCCGGGTTTCGATCGATGCCTACTTGTTGTTTTTGTGTTGCGTCTAGCCGGCAATTAGCGGGAGGCGCGGCGCGAGGCCGGGTGCAATTAAACGCAGTGAGATGCACGAAGACGCCATCGCACAATCGGCTAGTTAGAGAGCACCGAACCCGCACCCCCGCACCGGCCGACTGCGTATTGCGCCCCATCAATGTCGCTTCCTAATACATATCGATCCTGAAGGCTACCTGTTATTAAATTATCCCAATTAGTTTCCAGTAAGAACGAGAGTCCCGCTCGGGCCAGGTAGGAGCCGTCTGAGCCGTCTCACTTGATAGGTTGTGAGGATGTTAATTTGAAGTCTTCTTCGATCCGGAGTTGGTTTAGTCCGAGTGGAGCTCGGAGTGGATGTGCTGGCGGGGTGCGGGGCGCGGGGCGCGGGGCGCGGGGCGCGGGGCGCGGGGCGCGGGGGGCTGCGCGTGCGCTCGCGGTGCGGACGTGTTGCGATTCATTAGTTTAATTACGTTACTAGATGGTGCGGTGCGGGTGCTCGCGCTCCGACCTCTTGAGGAAGTCGCGGCTCAGCTGCCGTCTGTAATTTTTTTTCTGGTTTAGGTATTGTAGTATTATGCATTCTATGAATGTATTTACAAAAAAGTATGTAAGTATTCTATCAGCCACCTGGTTCTCATGGTACAAGCTTTGCTTAGTTTGGCGCCCAAATTGTTCCACTTGCTTTGGCAGATTAGTTAATATTTATTCGCTTATCGAAAAAAGCGATCGATCTTGATAACACCTCCGAGTGAGAGATGCACAACACAACACAACACAACACAACACAACACAACACAACACAACACACAGCCTCTCGTGCGCGTGCGCGTGCGCAGAGTGCTCACCAACAAAAGATTTGAACGCGCCACTCACATCAACGAAACTTTGTAAGACGTCTCTTCTGTAGCACAGGACACTATTACGTCTTTCTCTAGGTACTTCTCCCTACAGAGATGCAGTTGCCACGCGTGTATAGGTACCATTATCCGCGGATATAAATAAACAAATAACACATACAATATAACAGATTCCGCATAAGTTGTACCAGACGTACCTACTCGTATTAGAAACTACGCTACGAGTACAGGGTGTCACTCTTTATCTAGTTATTTTAGCAGTAACATTATGATTCTCAAAACCCGTAGAACTTTATAAGGTTTATGGTCTAATTCAAAATTCTACTTAGATATTGCAATTCCAATAGTAAGTTTAATAATGTATAGCAGTGAGTTTGGTGTAAACTCGAAGGGAGGGGCGAGGGGGGATCGGTGGTCTGCGGAGTGTTATCGCCGTAATCCAATGCCCGATTTGGACTTAATTAACCTTTTTCTTTTTTGTTTTAGGTAAGTGACGCTAATGGCATCAGCAGGCAATGTATTTAAAACTAATTACGAGTACATCCCTACGAAATCACAATATACCAGGAATATCCCAGGTAATGTGGTACCTGATTAAAGTTTAACTAGCCAGAGTTAGGGATAGCAACGTTGACGCGGCCGGCGGAGCCTTCCGCGGGACTGTGGAGCGGAGGCGATCCCCCGCCGGCCGGCGCCGGCTCCCAACCGGACATAACGAACTGAAGCGAGCACATCCAGGATAGCTCCTGGGTCCTCCGTCGATAGGAGGACCTCCCTGCAAGTCAGAAATCGGCGAGTCGCGAAGTTTGGTCTACCAGAGCACTTTAGGCACAGTTGGCGAGCTCGGCGAGTGCGCGAGGCGGCGCCGGCGGTCGCTCCGCACGCGTAATTGATTGACGTGCGCCGCGCCGCACGGCGGTGGCGGCGCGCACAAAGCGGATAATATCTTCATAAATCGATATTTCCACCGCTAATAAAGCGATATTAATTATCTAGTATTCAAATCTCGGATGTTGGGCATTCGTGCGGCGCTCGTGACTCCCTCCCCCGCCCCGGCGCCCCGCAGCCCCCCGCTCGATTAATAATCGCGGTCGATGGCCGCGGCCGATCACTCCATCCCGCTCACCACCGCCGACCGGGCCCGCTCTGCCTGCCCTCGACCTGATGCTAACAATACTTCACTTTTAAGAAGGTATTTTAATTTTGTAATGAACTACACATTTAAAATCTTCAAGTAGAGTTACAACAGGCCGCCGGATGCCGGCGCGGCGCGCGGCCGGCACAGCGCGCGCTCCGTCGTATCGACCACTCATATACTTGATTACATTATTGATGTTTCATTGATTTATTTCCATCGCAGAATGGACTAATCGTTTTTGTGATTAATGTCAAAGTTCTGTATCATTGATATTAACCACCAACCATGTCGCTGACAAATTAAAATAAATCCTAAATCTAAATTGAAATGCAATGACGTTGTAAAAAAATGTTATCTAAAAACTGTAATAAATACGAGGAACCTTCGGTGATCGGATGAGATGGTGCCGCGTGAAACAGCACAGCCGGGCGATCCGTCAGGCTCAAAACGTTTGTTACTGCCGGGAACTTGTTCACTGAATGGACAAACTCTAACTATCCTATTCTAAAATATTATAGTTATGTAGGACTAGCCTCCCGACTCCCGACTCCCGACTCCCGAGGACGACGCGCGCGCGGCCTGCACTGCACTGCACTGCACTGCACTGCACTGCACTGCACTGCACTGCACTGCACTGCACTGCACTGCACTGTTACTGTTACTGTTACTGTTACACCAGACACTATCATTTGAGTTGATTATTGTTTTGGTAATAAAACATTCTTCATGTTTCTTCATTCAAAAGTAACATTTGATAATTCACTGATTAAACTTGAAAATGATATGTTATGGTTTTGTGAGTTATGAAGAGCCGTTAATCCGTCCGTACGCGTACGGTGTGTGTGTGTGTGTGTGTGTGTGTGTGTGTGTGTGTGTGAGCGCGGGTGTGCGTGTGTGCGTGTCGGGTAGAGCAGAGGGCAGGTTCTCTCATTTAGACACAACTAAGTGTTCAACGGTCGGCTCGATGCGGATGAAAACTACGAATATCGCGCAAAGTCGAAGCAGATAAATTTCGTCGCTTGGAAATTTGGAATACGCATTTAAAAGATATCAGTTAGCTCCTGGTGAACTTGGAATAGATGTATCGTACGTGCAATATTTATATCTGCATGCAGTTCCCTCCCGCCCGCGCCCGCGTCCTCTCCGGCGGAGTGCCATGCACGCCCTGCGCGTCACCAAAATGATAGTTCGGGGAAGAAGACGTTTAAGTGAGCTTGTTGTTACTTTTGCAAAAAAACGTTCCACTAGTGGACTGCATCGCGTACTACCGCGTCTCCTCGCGAGACCCCGCCCGTCTATCAAAATATCAACATCCTTACAAACTTTCAGATTCATCATATTCGTAGGATAGCTCCCTGCATAATAATTGTATTGTAAATGTAGTTTTGCTAACTTTGTCAGAACGTCTCTTGTTAGTAGTAAAGTAAGGGGCAAAATATAGATTAGAGTGCTTTCGTAATACATACCGTCGCTAAAGTAAATAGTTGTCGCTCGGGAGCGCCTCGCTCGTGAACAATACCGTCGCGTCCGTCGCGTCCGTCGCGTCCGTCGCGTCCGTCGCGTCCGTCGCGTCCGCCGTGGCGGACAGCGTCACCTTTAGAGCGGCTCTGAGCACTCTCTACTCTTATCGTTTTCGTTTAAAATACAACTCTCCTTCGAATGTCTTCTTAAAAAATAAAATATGATATGAAGCATATTAAAATGAAAACGGAACTATCTAAACGATTATTTAATAAACAATGACAGGGATATATGATTATGAGGCGAGCGGTGTCGGGTGTCGGGTGCCGGGTGTCGGCTGCCGGCGCAGGTGGCGCGGAGGAAGCAGCGCCCGGCGGTTATTCATCATCAGATCTGTTGTTCTCTCCAACAGTAATGAGTCAATTGTTCAGCTCGCGCATTCATCTCCCATCCATTACAACTCCTTCCTATTACCGAGACTCCCGGAGCCGCGGTGGCTGCTCGGAGTAAACGAGTTTAGCTTCCCCCCGGACTCACAGAAGGTCCTCAATAAGCTTCAATCTGACTGTCCGCGCCTCGTTGAGCGGTAATGGAGGATGCGCAGGTATCTGCCGGCACAATATTGCGGGTGAGTCCGGGGGGGGGGAGGGCGTGGGGGGGGGGCCGGGGCCAGGGGTAACCTCGTTAGCCGAATATGCACTACAATCTACGAGGGAATCGAATTTGCGCCCTCTCCGGCCGGACGAGTGGCCTTTTAAAGGGCTGGAGATGGATTATTTGTGAAGTGGCGCCTTTGAAATCTTTTGCGCGTTAAAACGGAGGTAATCTCGTCCCTCGCCCGCTCCCCCGCCGCCCTCCCCCTCGGGCGCGCGCTGCGAACAGCCCGCAGCCTCGGTTTGTTCAGCTAGTCGTCTGACGGAGGTCCGCGAGGGCCGCGACGGATGGCAGATGCGACCAACCCTTCCCGCCTTCTGCACTACAAGCCGCTATTACATTTATTGCCAAAAAAATCTCTGAGAAAACTTCGATCGCAAGCTGCGACGCAATTTTTACATTTTTTACCCCAAAAATGTGTGTCAGAGGGGAGCGAGGGGCGCGGGCGCGGGGCGCGGGACAGGTCCCGAGACGCACAGAAATCCGTTTTTTAGCGTAATTCGAAGGAAGCACAATGGGTGACCCACTTCCCCGTGGGAAGGAATAACGACCGCGTCTCCGCGTTTTTATAATAAAAAACGCATTACCCCACATTTTTTAAAAATGTGTAAAAAGCGCGACGCGAATTCATTGTGTGACGGGATATTGAAATCGCAGACTCGGAAGGGTGAGATTTATGTCTGAAATAACGGTTTTTCTAAAAAAAGTGCAATCAGCTGCAGGCTGCGGAGTGCGGACCCGCCGCGCCGCGCCGCGCCCCGCCCCGCCCCGCCCCGCCCGCTGACCGACTCACGTGTTTCTTGTCAAATAAGGGACTTTTCTGGGACTCTCACGATACTACAAGCCGTTACTTTTTTGTCAAAAATTACCTTGTCATTTTGCAAAACCTGAACATAATCTACATTTTGAATTGAATGGAATCGGTTACAATCTTTTATTAGATGATCTATTTTTAAAATGTCGAAGGAGGTAAAATCCCGACCTTGTATGAGTTCTAGAAACGTTCCTTCGTCCTGGTAGTTCCAGGATTCGATTAGATAATGATAATGATAAGTAGCAGGTCCGTCCGCGTCACGCGCGCTCCGGGTGCGGCCGCGAGGAGGGGGGGGGGACTAATTCGTCAACGCAATTAGCAAGTATGTTGCACGTCCCCTGCAAATGTACTGAATAACAAGTTCAATCAATACCCTTTGGCGTTATTCTCTGAAGTTGTGCTTAATGATTGCTACTTTATTTCTTCATTTTCTTATATTTTATGATTATTTAACATTATCTGTACAAGCTGGAACCAACGTTCGTGGAGACTCGCATCGCAGTTATAACTACAACTAATGCATAATATAAGAGCACTGGTCGCAACGCAGGGCTTCCCTCGCGTCCTACCTTCCGGATAAAAAGTAGCTATATTTGTTATTCCAGGTCATAACTATGTATATACCAAATTTGCAAACTTTACAACACATACCGTGAGGAAATGTGTCTGTTTTGTCAAGTTTTAACAATATAGTACATTGCGATGCGCAGGGAGAGTGAACACGCGCAGGCGGCGTGCACTGCACTGCACTGCACTGCACTGCACTGCACTGCACTGCACTGCACTGCACTGCATTGTGCAACAGCCGAGTGCGCCACACATCCGCACAGAAATACTGCATATCAATAACTGACAATGACAATAATGTATGTAACTTATGTTGGAATACCTTTACAAAATAACCTATTAAATGCATAATAAATACATAATTATACATATTTGGTGAACAATCACTTACTGTATCATAACCAAGAATTAATTTTTATTAATTAGGTGATGCTGGTGCAGCTGAGTCCTTTGAAACATGTTGTTCTAGAAGAAGCGCGTCGTCTCTCGCCGTCTCTGGCCGTCTCTGGCGGACCCGCGAGAGTTATTGTGCTTTACGCTTTAAGCTTTCACTTCACAAACGTTTTCTAAGGTGTCAGAATTCCTCCTTTAGTATCGAGTGTTTTCTGTTCTCTCTTTGACTAACTAATCCAATACTTTGAAATATAATGAAACCGAAGTAGCTCTGATAAGTAAACAACCGAGGGAGGCGGGGGAGACGCCTGTGTGCCAGTATGTAAATCTAGTTATCTGCAGGCGCGCGGCGGGGCCGGCGGGGCGGCGGAGGAGAGCGGTATGCAAACGAGCCGAGGCCGAGGGCGGGGCCGAAAGGTAAAAAACGCCTCTCGCGACCCCGCGCCCCGCGCCCCGCACCGCTACCCGCTACGGAAATCACTAAAAAATATCCGCAATCTGTCAGCGCGCGACACGACGCCGGGCGAAGGGTTGGTAGCGCCGCGCCGGCCGTGCGCGCACGCACCCTCCCCCCGACCCCCCGACCCCCCGGCCCCCGGCCCCTGCAGGCTCGCAACCCTTCGGTGCACGTGCTGCGTGTTCGACATTAACTGCTCTCGTGGTACACGCACCCGAAGGGATGCATTTCACATTTGAAATGCGCCGAACTCGACGCGAAACAAAGCCAACAATGAAGGCCGACTCATTGTTCATATTTCGGTATTATTATGAGCTGAAGAAAAAAAAATATCGAATTGATTGCATTAATATTGAAAGCCTTTGAATGCGGGAGCGGCCGACGTCGCGCCGCCATCGCGCCGCCATCGCGCCGCCATCGCGCCCGCGCGCCGTCGCGAGTGCTGAGCTTTTTGATCGCTTTCTGGTGATTTATGCGCTTGCGAATCGACTCATTAAGAAGTGGATGAATTCATGAATACATTCATGCTTTAAAATGCAGGTTCATTTGATGCATTTACGTATTCAAGCATGCTTATGAGAATTACCGCGAAGGCTAGGAAGGAAGGAGACTGCAACTTCGTAAAAATAAAAGAAAACTTCTCAGAGCTGCTCCGTCAGGTTATCAACAGGCGCACTGTGATAGCCTGACTTATCACACGTGTAATAATGAAATCGGAATTCAAGTAACATACCTCTAAAACAGTTTTTAAAAACCGAACCGAAAAACACTAACCGCATTATCTTTTTCGATGGTGATTTTTAAGGAAAAAAAGTTCATAGCATATAGTTACAGTCAGGGTCCACCCTCTGGTCGGAAGTTGTGTTTAAAGAGAAGAATGCGATTTGTTTGTGTTGTGCGGCGCGAGATCAAAGCGCTCCGGCGACGTGTTCGCGCACGAGCGGGCGCGGGGGCGGGCGCGGGGGCGGGTGAGGCCGCGGGCGAGCGCCACTGCGGGGCATGCTACATCCGAATGCCGTTTGATCTCCGACAACCCCCTCACTGCCATCAACAGACAGCCTCGTCCGCCCGCTCCACTGCACTCGGTACCTAACTAACGTTTAGTGTCTGGATTCAGTTCCGTGTTTTCTTCAACTTTGAATTCGACCCTGCAGCATGGAGCGTTTTTATTTTATACGTAGGTACCTTACCCTGTTAATGTAACAAGTTGTGACAAGCGAGCAATTAGTAGTTTTTGATAGCATTCGTCGAGTCCGATGAGCAGGAATGATAAGCAGCTACTCGGGTAGACTGTAGGCAGGGAAGGCCGCGACCCGCAGGGCCGGTACATTAGCGACACGCGGCGGTGATCGCCAGCTAGCGGCTGATAGCTCCGCATCGGAAGCAGCAAATGTGATTAAAGCAATTTATAATGTTTATTCGGCTGCGATATAAATTCAGGCCATAACGAGGTCCGTCGCGGCCCGCATGGCGCGTGCTGCACTTTGTTCAATTAAATAGAGTTAAACGCGAGAAAAGGGTTGCGCGCGTGCCTCGGATTGTCACCCCCGACCCCTCCCCCTCCCCCTGCCCCCCCGCGTCGGCAGCTGCGCAGCCTGCGCGCGCGCAGCTCGCAGGCTGCTCGATCCAACACAACTTACATAACAATGGTTCCGAGTTCCATTTCACTATCTCGTTATCTGCGAGACGGAATTTAAAGCCGATTTGTTGCACATGACGTTTCCAATTGCAGAATAATTTATACCCCTTTATGTTAACTGATGCGATCCCTTTTAACGATAGCGGCACCATCCATGCCGACCGCTGCTACCAACACTTGCAGTATAACGCTGCAGGTAGGCGAGACGTCCTCTGCGCTCAATCGGAGCATCCTTTAATGACATCCGCGCGGGTGTCCTGAGCAGTGTCGCTGCGACAAGCACTTGGACTAAACATCAAATGAAATGGCACATTTCAACATTTACTGCGAGTCCCTAAAGAGTGCAAAGTTGATTTGTAATATGTCGGAGGCGAGGCTCCCGGGGCGAGCGCGAGTGCTTGTCCCGGACAAACAATCAGCGCCCCGGCGCGGCCCCGGCGCGGCCCCGGGCGCCCCGGCCGCCGGCCGCCGGCCGCCGGCCGCCGGCCGCCGGCCGCCGGGCGCTCCGCCGCCGCTGCTCATATTGTTGCTGTTTGCGATCCGACTGAGTGTTTACATACTCGTATGTACCTACGATACAAGGAAATTCATAACATTGTATTTCGAATACTTTCCTTTGAAAGGGATTCGTAAGTAAACAATCAAGCCAAATCACTGGATCAACAATATCACAAACTATGTGAAACGAATGAAAAGTTTTCGAACAGCTCCTGCATTATATAACTCCCTATGTTACTTAGTAGCGAACTAATAAATTATTATTGATAAAAATCGAGGCTTAGCTTTGATTCCAAATGGAAAATATTTATGAACCGATTCAAATATTAATGGTCATTTTATGTGAGATTCGTGCATTATTAGCTGTGAATGCGGGTCGCTCCGCAGGCTCGGCACCATCCATCATAGCGTTTTAAATTAAAAGCGTCACCGTGATGTCCCGCGACGGCATCATTTACAAACGCACCGGAGCCCTCGTCACCGAGCGAGCATGTGCCGAGCGGCAACCCTTTGCCCCCGCGCCCCCCGCGCGCCCCCCCGCGCGCCCCCCGCGGCGACTCGGCTGTTTAGCCGGCGGAAGGGCGGGCTCTGCTCCACATGCCATCTACATATGATTTACATGCGGCGCGACCAATGCCGACGCGTCGCTAAAGGGTTACCTTCGCCGGGACTCATGTGTAGCTATGTACATAAATGAGTATGATTCCATGAACACGTCACATTACGAATATTCGGAAGAATATTTTGTAAATCTGCAATGTAATTTGATTTTCCTTAATTTCTGTAGATTCTGCTATGCCATTTTTAAATTTACTGCAGCCGGAGAATCGGCGCGCGAGCACGTTGCACCACACATTGATGAACAGGTTCCTTCGTCCTCTCTCCATATCCAGATCGTCCTTCAGATCCTCAGTCAAACTGTGACCTAAGTAGATACTTAAACTGCGTATCATATGGCCTTTCAACTGAATGTTCCGCGAGCGGAGCTCACATCGGCTCGGCGTTGTCGGTGCGAAACTCACTTTGCTGGTAGTTTCGTGGATCGCCTGTAACCCTCTCAGTGGACTCCTGATACAGAATATTGTAAGCTCCGCTAATAATAACACGAACGAATAAACGAAAATAGCTTCATCCAGGGTTGCTCAATAAACTTTTGATTCTCACATGAGTAAGCGATCCCACTGCGCTTGGATTGAGGGGCTGCTGTTTTTAAAACGAATGTACTGTGCACTGTGCACTAGTCGGTACCGCTAATATTGTGCGCCTCGGCCATTTTCGTCTAGCTTCTGAAATACGAACTAACATTCATACATAATGTCACGCCCATATCTCCAATGGGGTAGGCAGAGCCACAAGCAAACACAAGAAAACTTGCAGCCACTTCCGATCTAAAAACCCTAGATGGAAATGGTGACAGGTGATCAACAAATCGCCCATATAGGTGGTCCATCAGTTTGGAGAGGATCCTATCCCTTAGTCGTCTTTTACGACATGCTCGGGAGAGAAGCAGCTGGACGCATTCTGTGATACGAACTAACGCCATGATGATATGTAATAATAGAGATGTTACAAATTGTAACATCTAGACATTTGAAGTGCAATCATTATTGTAACTTACAACAATGATTGCACTTCAATCAAATGTTTTCTTTATTTATTGAATCAACTTATTTACAAAGAAAAACTACAATAGCATCAATAATTATGTAGAGACTTTTTTTTAGGGGTGGGTTCAGTTATTATTTTAATAGTTCGGAAAATTAAGCAAACGTTGAATGAATGTACCAAAAAAATGTAATGTACACAAAAAGGCAATGGCATGATCGCAGTGTTTCTTCCGTTCGTCCGGCCAGGGTCCGGCCAGGGTCCGGCCCTGTCATGTTAACTTTTTCCAGTAAAAATTATTTTATTGTGGTCACATTCATGGCTATATTTTTTTTATACGTACTCCTTTATTTGAGACCAAATATAGTCTATGGGATTGAAGCCGGCGTGGTGGCGGCAATCGTAAAACTGAATGTCCATAATAATAATAATAATAATAAGGCTGATTTATACAGCATCAGGAGGCAACTTTTGCATACACTAACGGGACGCTGTAGTGCCCGGGACGAATTAAGATGTAGTGGGCTTGTCCAGCACCTATTCCATTCTCTTAGCTCAGTCAGACTTAACCAATACCTGCTGATGGTGCGGCGCATGTCCACTACCAGCACGCTGTTCTGAAGTAAATTTGGAATCAGTTGATTGCGGACCCAAGTTTGATACCTGTCTGCACTAATTTGAACGCTCTTCAGTACCTGCGTGCATAATGAGAATGCGTTCACCTTTGGAAATCGGTTGTTTAACTCCTTTTTAATTTGTATCTAAACAAGACTTGCCTTTTGATGAGATATGATGTGACACCTTTGAATCTCCCGAGAGAATGGCGGAATGGGGAAGGCTGACTATTTATTTATTTATTTTACTATCAGTTGCATATTCGGAAAAATCAATTTTCATACAAAGCTCAAAGTTTGCCGAGGCGCACAATATTTGTGGTACTACTGTACTACTTGTTATTGCTCTAGAAAATTGTCAAACGAAGAATGCTTAGGAGTTGCGTAACAAAAAACACTTGTTCACGAAAAAAAATATTATCAGCTAATCAAGTTGAAATGTCCGTGGCCCCGTGCATTGTGCGCTCCCCTCCCCCGCGCCCCCGCGCCCCCGCGCCTCCCCCCGCTCGCGACACTTGCCAATAGTTTTAATACACATTAGCAGGATATCTGCCCCCCGACGTGACGACATCTCCACATCTGCAGGCGGCGGGGCCGGCTCCGCGCTCGGACTTGTTCTGCTTCTAGTTATAACTTGTTGAGTGGAGACGTTGGATCCGTGGGACGCACGCGATGGGGAACCTGCCTGGCATCGCAGACAATTCAACTAAAACAGTACCTTACCATATTTTATTGATAAATTTATTTCAAAAGTTAAGAGCACATCTAGCGATGACATGACGTTACTACAAGTAACTGACTTCGCAAAAATAATAATGAAACAGTTGTAAGTAGAAACCGACGTCTCACAGAGATGTAACCCTGAGACCAGCTGGCGATCAACTCCGTGTGCCACAGTCATACCTATAGGTGCGCACAGCTCTGCAGACTCCTTCGTCTTGAGGCGCGGTGAGAGCAGGGAGCACAGAGGGGACACGCGGGGTGGGTGGGGGTGCAGCTGCAGTGGCTATTGATTAGCGCAATCAGCGACACCCGCGCCCCCCTCCCCCCTCACCCCTCTCCCAATCTACATGCGAGCACCTGATTCAACACAACGATCGGGCAGGACGTCATACAAGCCAGTGCCCCATGGAACCTACCAGGAAGAGGAGGTGCTTCTTCTTTGTGCACACTTCCACCATCTGATGATCACGGTCTTTAAATAGCCCAACTGTTTCCTTTGTATTTTCTAAATCATATTTGTATCAGCTGTAAGTCTCCTTCTGATAATAAATGTATTATTTTTTATATTATTATGCTCACCGTCTAATCCTTTATTTTACTTTTGACACAGAGTGGACAGACATTGTTGTGAAGTCAAACGTTACCGATTTCGATTTCTTATAATTGTCGACTTTAACTAAAAGAAGAACTGTCGACTTTACTAAGATATAGGTCTTGATCGATTTAAAATATTGATATTTTACTTTTGCTATACATTTAGTATTGTTTTATTACATTCCAGAACGAAACATGCAGTCTATTTCAGTTTAAAGTTTAGAAGCAACTCTTAAAATCTGTTTTATGCTGTTTACTTTAAAAACTTTAAGGGAATCATTATAATAAACAAATGAAAATGAACTCTGTTTTATATCTAAGTTTGATAGAAAACTAATAAAAAAAAAATGTTGCTGTTTACATCTGAACCGAGCCCGATCTCAACATGCAATAGAATAATATTTGCTCAGTCTTGATATACCAAACGAATGGCATAATCAAATGTTTGCAATAATGAATTGGAAAATGTTCGATTCCTATATCCGGCCTCCTTAAATTTAAACCGCGGGGTCAGGTACATAGTTTACTTTAATAATATGAGAACTTTTGAATTCCTAAAGTATTATAAGGCTTTTAGCTAATGTAGGTACAGTGAGTCTGATCGGTTACTTTCGATTCATTAGTTGGCAGCGAACGCACTCGGCCGCCGGCGCCGCTGCGCTGGCTCTATGACGATAGAACGCGACCTAAAAGTTTGTATAACGCAAAGGCATTTTAATGTTTCTATTTTGTATCTAATAAATAGGATAGATAAATATGATTAGGCAGTTTATATATTTATTTTATAACGCATTTGAAAGTTTACTTTTAAAATCATAGAACAGCTACGTTCTCAAGCTTTCAGCTCTTAGCTGTCAAAGGTAAAATAAAGGATTGGACGGAGTAGATATAAATAAATACATAAAACTCTCACGTTAATAACGGACTGACAGTGAACGCACCGCCCAAACCAAAAGTCCTTAAATCATGGAACTTGGCGGATATAATATGTTATGGTGTAAGTAGCTGTTGCACTGACAAATAAGTTCCCAAAATAGAACTCGAAAAAAACGTGGACAAATCGCGGGCGTCCGCTAGTGACTAGTGGGTAATCCATGTAGTCATGTTAAAAAAATATATTTTCTCACACAATAATAGCATGTTTGCCTCAAATAAATAAATTGCCGGATTCTCTAATATTTCTTTCCATGTAGTGACTTTTGAATAATGAATAATCGTGATCTTTTGAGCCCATACCCCGGACACATTGGTAAGCATTATGTAAATGAGTTTAAACTCTGCTATTGTAGTTGGCCCTTTGATTGTACACGTACGCACAGTCCCGGCCATGTACCAGTTAACGGGATTGCGGGCGCAGGGGCTGCAACCCTTCCGAACCAAACGCGCCGTGAAAATGACCTCATTCAGAATGCAAATAGTACGCTAATCCAACATGGCGGCGGCCGCGGAGCAGGACGGCGGGGACCGGCGGGGGGCCAGGGGGCGAGGGGGGGGGGGGACATCTTATCGCGGATTAGCACCGCGCCCGCCCGCTGTAGCGCGAAATTGAAATACAATTCATAGAATATTTCAACTTGCCCGGACGCTCTGTTCAATCATTCAAAAAATGCAGTGATTTTAAATCAAACAGTTATTTGTTTAAGGTTCTTTCTTTACTTATTTTAATTTTATTATTTTAGAATATTCTTATGATCGAATCGAGTTGCTAGTTTGTGGAACGCATGAGGCTTTTGGTTGGAATCGAATAAATATTAGGAAATAAAAGAGGAGATGTAGCACAAGGTGGACACGAGTGCCGATGGGTGCGCGGGGGGGGGGCAAGGGGGGGGAGCGCCAGGCGGAGGACGAGCGCGCCTCGGTCGGCCCGCGCCACTCAAGTACTGCAAGTACTGCAAGTACTGCAAGTACCTGCTCATTTATTCCCAACTAAAATAGCTTAATACATTCAGTTAAAAACCATGTAATTTGCCGGCAGTTTCATCGGCTAGCTACCGGTACTTGAGATCCTCCGCTGGCCGAGCCAATCTGTTTGCAAACTAAACAGCACTTCACCTTAAACCAACTTATCACTCGAAATAAATTGCGACCCAATAAGATTGTCGCATTCAATAAACGCTTCGTAAATAGGGCGTTAGAGGGTACTTACCGATCGCCGAACGTGGCACGTGGTGCGGGCCCGGCAACCCTTTTCTCGACAAATCTTTAATTAAATATGTCGCCCCTCGGTCGCGACTCTCCGCGACCTCGCTGCACTGGCAAGTCGTACAGAAATCACTGTTCATAAAAAGGCCAAGGAATAAGAAGGGAAGCGCGAGGCACGCGGGGTCGCCTCCCCCGCGCCCGGCGCTACGCCGCTGACCGCTCCGTGCTACGCCGCGTAGCTCTGCTACGAACACTTCTACCAATTCCTACTTGGCAATATTTCTGCTGATCCACTTAAAAATTGTTTCAATATAGTAAACAAAAATAGTACATGATGTAGGTTGTGTTTAAATAACATGCATATTAAGATCTGAAAATTAAATTGTCACCACACAAAGAGTTGACCACCAGCTCATACGAACTTACTTATCTGAAAACTGAAAAAACTGAAAACCGAAAACGAGATGTAACAATCTCCAAAATAAACTACGACATTATTCGTTTCGAAAGATCTATTGTATAAAATATGTTGATTTTAGGAGTGTTTGAAATTGAAATTGAGTAATATTGTTTTTGGAGGCCACTTTAAACTCGCCGGAAACATTGAAATATTCATTGTTTGGCGGAGCGAGGGCGAGGAGGGAGTCCGGTTACGTAAACATGGGATTCAGTCTCGACGACTCCACAAAGAGAGCGCGCATTTTTTATTTAAAGTAGCAATATGTGGCGCCTAAACCAACAGCGCGCGCTCCGCAATGCACCGGGGAGGAGGAATTAAAGTTTCATCAGCGGCCGCTGTTTGCGCACATTACCATCGCAGAGCCGCGGTCAGCGCAGAAGAGGCCATCCGCCGAGTCCGGCGCCGCGCGCGGCTGCCCGCAGGCGCTGCCGTCGGATAGCGTGTCCTGCTAAACATCATAATCACTTCTCTCTTACAAAACTTAAAATTATTTTATCAAGTTTGATAGAATCCAGTAACAGTGAGTCATGAATATCTGATAAGTTTATTATAATCGAAACAAGTCTAAAATTACAAAAGGCTTTATGTAGAAAGTACAATTTCGCTTGTTAGATGATATAATTCTGTAATATAGCCTGGCCGGGTCTCGGCAGGCGTAGCTCTGTGTCCTGGCGGGTTGTTTGCCATTGTAATGGTGAACCCGCGACCTGCATGTCGTTATCCCTCCGCCGCACTTCAAAGGCGACCAAACGGAGCCCTTTTCCTCCGCCAACAACACTTTCCATTCAAAGGTGGACGACTTTTCATTTCATTGAGACGTTCCAATTCATCTAAATAAAAGCGTTTGGAATACAAACGCCGCAGCGCAGCTGCCGGTACAAAGTTCAGGACACGTCGTTCTGAGGATTATCGAGAGAAATGTGAACTTTCTTCAATATAATTATACAAACACGTTACTCTGAGCCAAATGACTTAGATTATTAGTTTTGCGTTGAAAGCCGAGACGGGCCGTGGCGGGAGGCGGGAGGCTGCAGGACTCGCTCTAACTGGCGGCGGTTTGTAATCTCGCTAACGACATTCGGCCGCGCACGCACTCTGCATTTTTTTAATAAAACCCGATATCGGAATTCGCGCATCGGTTAGCCGAACCCGTCGTTCCCCTTTCCTATAAAAAAACAAACAGCTTTTAAACTCGATCCATTCGGCGAAAGCGCAAAAAAAATCATAGCCAGGTAATAGGACGGGTCGCGAAAAAAATTCACTAAGGGCGGAAAAAGAAACGGATTCGTACAAAAAAGTTTGTAAAATTTAGAATTCAACGGTTGGGGTCGCGGGAGGGGGTCGGCACGCAGGCCGAGTCGCGCAGCGCGCTCAGAACAGCGCCGACCGCGCCGCGACTCGCCCGCGCCGCGACCAGAGCGCGCGACTCCGCACACAGTGGCCATGGTGCTCTCGGCGTGCGTGCGCGCCGGCGCCGCCTCGCGCGCCTTCCTCTCCTCCTACCGTGAGTACCCGCACCCGCTCTCCTTGTACTGCCGACACTATCATGAAGCCATCGGGGTTTCACTTTATTACCTCAATACTCTTACTTTAGAGAACATCCCGTGGAACAGTCCGCAAATGTATGCTTCATATGCGCCTATCTCGAGAAATACTAAATCCACCTGACCTTAACAAAGTGTAAATTTTATTTTATTTGTATACCGGTACTTTGGCGATAACTAGACGAAAAAAAAAAACAAAAAAAATGAAACGATACATGAGTAATTAATTTGTTTGTTTATACTCGTATATGTTTTATTATTCGAGGCGGAGACAAAAACTTAAAAAAATATATGAATGGTTAATTAACTGTCTTGTCATAAATTAATGTCTAAGAAGTGTTAATGCGTTATCTTGGATATCCTTTTACATCCGTTTTCCATTTTGGGTATGTTTTACAGAATAAATAAGAACCTGTTCTTCCCCGGGATGGAATCTATCTCCTTGCCAAATTTCATTTAGCAGCATAGGCCTGAAAAGGTAACAGACTGACAGACAGACAGAGTTACTTACGCATTTATAATATTAGTATGGATCGGTGTAATGAATGGCGTTTTATACAACAGGCCGGGCGAAGCTTTTACAATCCGTCTTGTCCTTCATTCGGACTCCCAATCGCGACTGTCTTATATCCTTATATCCTTATGACTTAAGAAGATAAAGATAATTAATTAGCATTTATTTGCCTACTATAAGTACGATACCTATAGGCTTTACCAAATCCGGTCTGTAAATTGAGAAATCGCCGCGAAAACGTAAACGTCGAATACAAATAAAGTTAAACAGTTTCAAGTGTAATCAAATAAAGTCTTGTCAAACAATGTAATTCAGTCAAGAAGCTAATAGATATGACCAATGACCAAAGGGCTGGCGCTTACCTCGGACAAAGGATAAGTATAGCTATCCAACGAGGTAACGTCGCCAGTCTTTTGGGGACCTTACCTGCGGTCGGTGATCTGAGCTCTGTTTTCTATCTGTAGGCGAACTCAGATAAAAAACTGAGCTCATTTTTATTTCTTATTATTATTATACTGATTACCTTAAAGTTTTTAATGTTATTATAATTTGTCTTTGTAGCATAAAATAAATATATAATTCAATTCAGTCATGTAATTGAAATTTGTCTTTTAAAAATTCATCGACACAGTATGTATGTAGGTTATATATTAGATTTATTTATTTTTAAATATGCGCTTTAAGCGTATCAATTCAATTAAATTAAGTTGCTGGTAGGTCTTTGGTATTTCATGATAACCTTTCCACAACCGAGAGGTTTTTAATTAGCACTTTTTAAAGTTGTAAGGAAAAAATATGCTTGTAGTATTTGGAATTGGATAACATATCCCAGGTTAGAAGCCATGTTGAGTACAACTTCAAATATTCGTCTCATCATTTCCTTGAAATAAAGTCCACGTAGAATAAAAGAACGAGTAATATAATATTAATAAACTCTTTATTTCAGGCAACATAGAACAAATTATACAAAAGATACAATGTCTTAGCCCATATTAATAAATACCTTACAGACTAACATACATACAACAAAATATTTTTAGCACAAGACTAACACAAAATAAGGGCACTAAATAATAAAAGTTTAATTAATGGCAGACTTTGGAAACAACCAAAATATGCTAAACATGCATAATGCAAACATGAGCAAAACAACTGTAATTATATGCAATATCGGCATCGCACGAGCAGCAGAGCATAATAATATTATTATATGCGTTGTTTTTTCATTTTGTCGCAGTGCATCAGCCTGTGGCTGTTGCTGTTGCTGTTGCTGTTGCGTCGATCGAGCGTGTGATTCTAGATTAGAATGTTTGATGATGAACCTTTTTATTGAAATTTTAATTAACAGATTGGAATTGTTCGGGATAGGGACAGTTTTAATAAATTAAAGTATAGAAAACAATGATCTAATATAATTTATAATTTCACTAACGTAGACCTTATTTTTAAGATTACCCTAAGTTTTTCCACGTAAAATAGCGTACCAAAAAACACTTTAAAAATTAAACTAGTGATCTGAATTTGTTTGGTAGACATTTTTAATTTAGATAAAATGCAAAAAACTATGATCTTAATTAATTCATAAGTAGATCATTACATCTATTTTGTTACCCAAAAGTCACTTATTTTAGAGATATTACGCTGAACTTTTCCACGCAGAATAGCGTTCCAAAACACTTGTAAATAATAAACTACTGCGCTGTGGAGAAATTTGTTTTCTCTTTATAGTTTGTACTGATAAATCAGATAAGTTGATTATTATTGTAGAACTAGCTGCCGCCTGCGGCTTCGCTCGCGTGGTACCCGAATAAAAATAGCTTATATGTTATTCCACATATTTACTTTATATATTCCAAGTTGTATTCAAATCCGTTCAGTCGTTTGGACGTGATCGAGGCACAAACATCCAAATAATCCTCCGCATAAACTTCGCATTTATAATATAAGTAAGATATAAACCATTATTTTGCTTACGTAGTTACGTTCAAATAGTCATAACTGATTAGGTAATTGTCAATAGAGACCTGCCGGAACCTCACTGATTGAGAAGTTGATTTGCTGTTCTGAGGATTGAATTATGTTTTAAAAC
The DNA here is from genome assembly GCA_949320045.1 of Scotopteryx bipunctaria. NCBI lineage: Eukaryota > Metazoa > Arthropoda > Insecta > Lepidoptera > Geometridae > Scotopteryx > Scotopteryx bipunctaria. The sequence goes on along the minus strand of OX439450.1, from coordinate 17,368 downwards.
TACATTAAATTAAAATAAATGTTATAATGTGGGTACCTGCAGACGGCCGGAGGGTTGAGTTTCGGTAATTTTATATGATTCCATCCGAATCCCTATAAAAAAGGATTCGATAATCCACACCCGTAAAAACTCAGCAACTGCCATTTTTTACATTAAAACATTTCGATACACCTCCACATTTCTATAAAATTAAATGTACCCTTTTAAACTAAATGCAAAAAGTCCTCGTCGGTGTGACATTTCAATAAACTCTGCTAAAAAGTGAGAAAAACTTGCACAATGCTTTTAGTTTTTTACCCAAATCATCGGGTTTTATATGAATGCATCGGTTCAGTCGGCGGATATTTGAATGAGGTCGTATTTGCGCGCAACTTAGATCCGCAACAGCGGGATCACGCGGCAGGTACCAGCGCCCGCCGACCTTCCCACGACTTACTTTGCTTTATTCAAAGCGATTCAACCTATTCTGTTCATTCTTATAATCTGAATAATACCTTCGGTACCACTATTACTATTGATGAACTTCGCTTCCTACGTAATCGTAGCAGTGCCGTAGCTCGCGCGTAGACCCTCTACGGCGGACCTTTCCACAGTCTCGTCGTTGATACTTACTTAATAGATTTTATTTTTTTAATTTTTACTATTTTACAAAAGGAAACAGCAGTTGGCGTGTTGTCGTCGCGTTCAGATCCAATTAATTGGCTTCCGATTGATAATCCCGTTACCCGAGGAGCAGCACCTAGCGCAACACAACACCTTTACTGATTCTAATTAATTCAATTAGTCACCTAACTTATATCAGCAATAATAAACTTTTACAACAAAAAATGCATAGTTTATGAATAAGTAGGTACGACCAGTTTATAAAATATTTCTCGATTCATCATCATCATCTTCCTGCCCTTATCCCACTCGACGTGGGGTCGGCGCAGCATGTCCCCACTTCATATCTTCCACTCCCCTCTGGCAGCCGTCATCTCTGCACTCACTCCTTTCTTACCCATGTCCTCTTTCTCACAATCCATCCACCTTTTGTTTGGCCTACCTCTACCTCTACCTCTACCTCTACCTCTACCTCTACCTCTACCTCTACCTCTACCTCTACCTCTACCTCTACCTCTAAATTCATCCACATTAATGCATATAAGTCTGTCGGCAACATGTCTTTGTCCTGTCCATACCTATTCTCCTCAATCGCTCTGCGACTGGCGCTGCTTTCAAACTTCCGCTGAAGCTCATTTCGCGCATCGCCATTCTAGTCACACATCCATCAGCATCTCAAAAAAAAAATTTCTCGCTTACAATAAAATTTGTAAATTTTGTATTTTAATGTTCCAATTTAATTTTTTTTAGGTATAGTCTGTCTTAGTAAATAAGTAATAAGGTGTATAATTAATTATATCTAGATACTTGTGACAATAATTAGTGTATTTTTTACAAAACTCTGTTGAGTTTCGTCTCTGCTTGGTGTCTCTGCACGTAATTGAAACGTGTGTTATCTGTTTGTTGCAGAAGAGTCCGGCGAACTCATCAAGTCGCCTTCGCCGCCGCCCAGCCACGGTGAGTCCTGCACTGCACCTCGCGCCGCCCACTTCTAACCAAGCCCTTTTACCATCTGTAGTAGATGATGCATTCAGCGTCAGGAGGCAACTTTTAACCTCACTAACTTCGCTGTAGTGCCCGGGACGAATTAAGATGGAGTAGGCTTGTCCAACACCTATTCCATCTTCTCAGCTTAGTCGGCCATGTCCACAGGAAAGACATGGTCAATACGTCAGTCATAATTTTTTGCACAGAAGAACCATTGATACACAATCGGGTTTGAACCCACGCCTTTAGGATTGGAAGGCAGGGTCACTACCAACTAGACCGGTGCTCTCGAAGGCATTTATTAAAAAAACGGTCATCAGGCTCTAAATAAAGAGAGGCGGTAGAATGGACCGCGCTTTGCGCCTGCGTCTGCAATGTCTACTTCATTTAAAGCTCAGACCAAATATAAAAAAGACGCCGCGCCGCGAACAACAAAAGTGAAGCCACACAAAACCGTGCTGCACGCAGACATCTACACTAAAACCGTGCTCATCGTCTGCAACTACCGCGTCGATAGTTGACGGCGCATCTCCACGTGTTCCTACCCGTAGACATGCACCAGCGATAAAGAAGCACTTTGCTCCGAAAATGCAAGCAAGCGTGTGGCATGCTGGTTCGGGCATACAAAGCGGACCCGGCGCCGGCGCCGGCGCAGCACCGGCGCAGCACCGGCGCAGCGACGTGCGCAAAGTGCGCATCCACCCGCTACTACCAACTATAATTACTTCAGATGTTATCTGCAAACTTAAATTAATTTTTTAAGCAATTACTACAAACACAGCATCGATTTAAGCTACTGATACCGTCTTAGGTCAGTTATTCGTAGACCATATATTTTTTTTCAAACTGTGCTCTTTAAACACACAAATAGATCCGTGTGTAATAAATAATAAGATACATAGTTAGAAGGAACCATCCTTCTCCATTGTACGTTCTCCTCCATTCGAAGAGCCATTCACTTTCACGTGCGATGAAAGGGTTCCTACATGGCACCTAATAATCAATGAATTGGGGTGAGTCTCTGAGAAGACGAGGCGGCACCCGGGCGGCCGGAGGGCTCCCCGCGTGCGCGTGCGCGTGCGCGTGCGCGTGCGCGGCGCTACCTGCGCCCTGCGCCTGCGCACCTTCACTTCACCCTTCCGCGTCCTCCCTAAGAAAGTGACTTGGCCGCGGTGGCGCGCCCCGTCTCCCGACCCCCGTCCCCCGACCCCCGACTCCGGGCGCCGGCCGTGCGTTTGTTTGTTTGTTTGTACATCTGCCTGCACGTCCGCATGCATTCGACTCGCTACTCGCAAACCTATCTATTGTCATAATACTATTGTTGACAGTTGCCAACATTTTTGTTCTTTTTATAATGCTATTTTTTATCAGCAACTCTTTGCCCAAACAATATTCTAAAGAAACCTAATAACCACCGTACAGCTCGAAAACTCGATAGACACTTGACCGGTTTTATTAATGACTTTTACTCTCGACACTATTTAAAAAAAAGTCTATGGGGCCCTCTTTTTTATTTTATTTTCGTTTAATTATTTGCTGTAATGTTATAGCAGCAATAACATTGCACAACACACTGTGAAAATATTTTACTCTCTATCTATTACAGTTCACGAGATACAATCCGCTGACAGACGGACGGACGGACAGACGGCACCCTTCCCGTACGGAACCCTAAAAATGCTGAAATTATCTTAAAATGTTTTGCTTAGCCGTATACCTAGAAACCCCGGAAAAAGTTGTTCATTGAGTTAATTTAATACTTTGTAATACGTAAGTGTCTGAGAGTATTATGAGAAAACTATTTTATGTAACACTAGCTGCCGCCCGCGGCTTCGCTCGCGTTGTACCCGGATAAAAAATAGCCTATATGTTAATCCAGTACATGTACTATGTATATTCCAAGTTTCGTTCAGATCCGTTCAGCTGTTTAGGCGTGATTGAGGCACAAACATCCAAACATCGTTACAAACTTTCGTACTAGATGGCAGCACAGGTAAAGTTAGTACGCGCTATCGTTGCGTTTTGAGCTTTACGCCGGTAATTTCAAGCAAACTAAGACTTTTCAATTTTATAATATAAGTAAGATTCATCATTATGGGCCGTAGATTTCAGTTAGAACAAGATCTTGTAATTATTATCTAATGTCGCCTGAATTAAAGATTCTTTATTTGTTATTCATTTTACAGAGGTCGGACTCATAATTTTGATAAAATTGACTTATAGACTTGACAGGATTCGGAAGTCTAGGAATGATGTATGGTCCTTCCTCGCATTTACATTGAATATCCGGCTCGGACGAGGGCGCGGCGCTCTGGGTGCTTTATCATCTGTCGCACCTTTGATTTATTGTACAAGCATGAGGAACTTATTAACTTACAAGCGTAGAGGTTTTGTTTGGCTGGTATCGGACGGCTAATGCATATTTTTGTTTGCAATATTTCAGACGGTTCAGCGAGCGGCGAGGGCGAGATCAGCGGCGACGAGCGCCCCCCCTCCCCGCCGCGCGCGCCCTCCGCGCCCCTCCCGCACGCCGCGCACCCCGCGCACCTCCCCGCCGCCAGCGCCGCCGCCACCGCCGCCGTCTTCGTGAGTACCTCCCGCCTAGCGGCTTCCTGCGGGTCGGCGATGCCGCCTATTCATTAGCAAAGTGCGAGGTGTAATTGAACAGTTTGGATGTAGATTGCGGTTGTGTCTCAGGGCGCGGGCGGCGCGGGCGGCGCGCTGGCGCAGCTGCAGCACCTGCTGCTCACGCACCACGGCGCGCACTCGCTGCTGCTGCACACGCAGGTACGTCCTCCGCCCGAGCGCGGCTCCGCGGCGCGGCGTCGCGCGCTCGACGCTCAACTCCAGTAAGCACCCTGTCGGTTGTTGCGCAGGTGCAGCAGGCGGTGGCGCAGGCGGCAGCGCAGCAGCTGCAGCAGCTGCAGGCGCGCGCCGGCGCCGGCGCCGTCACCGCGGGCGCGCCGCCCTCCACAGGTGAGTGTCGCCGCCGACGGCCGCCGCCGGCCTCCGCGTCGCGCCTGACGGCCACCGCTCTGTCCGCAGACGGGCGCTCGCCGTCGCCGCGCCGCACGCCGCCGGGCGCGGCCGCCTTCCTGACGCCGCACACGCCGGGCTCGGGGCGCGCGCGCTCCCCGCTGCACGCGCACGCGCACGCGCACGCGCACACGCCGCTGCACGCGCACGCGCACAAGCCGCGCGCGCTCGAGCCCGCAGCCGACGACACCGCCGACCTGGAGGAGCTCGAGCACTTCGCCAAGACCTTCAAGCAGCGCCGCATCAAGCTCGGTGAGTGTCGCCGAGACGATCACTGCCCTCTCCACGACGTCCCGCTCCATTCCCTTCCTTCCGATGAAACTCCTCGTCGCACGACTCACTGCCAAGGAGCATTCTCGCTTAGAGCACGAAACTTGTCCGGAGACAAGAATAAAAGTTACTCACTTATCTTAACATTATTTTAGTTATCAAAGTACCTCAATATTAGGTACTAAAACGAATTTATCCCTAGATTATATTATAAGGTCGTACAAACCAACAAAAATTGCAATAAAATAGTAAAATAGTTCCCTCTGTTAGGCGCGCTGACCGCTCTCTCCTCGGCAGGGTTCACGCAGGGCGACGTGGGGCTGGCGATGGGCAAGCTGTACGGCAACGACTTCTCGCAAACGACCATCTCGCGCTTCGAGGCGCTCAACCTCAGCTTCAAGAACATGTGCAAGCTGAAGCCGCTGCTGCAGAAGTGGCTGGAGGACGCAGACTCGTCGCTGGCGGGCGGCGCGGGCGCGGGCGCGGGCGCGGCGGCGGGCGGCGCGCTCGGCGCCGGCGGCCTGGCCGAGGCCGTCGGCCGCCGCCGCAAGAAGCGCACCTCCATCGAGTCCGGCGTGCGCGTCGCGCTCGAGAAGGCCTTCCTGCACAACCCCAAGCCCACCAGCGAGGAGATCGCCGCGCTCGCCGACGCGCTCTGCATGGAGAAGGAGGTCGTGCGCGTCTGGTTCTGCAACCGCCGGCAGAAGGTACGTATCGTCCACCTCCCCTCGCCCTCCCCCTCGTCCCCTCCGCGAGCGCACGTCACACGAGCCGCTTGTGTCCGCAGGAGAAGCGCATCAACCCGCCGAGCGGCGAGCTGGGCGCGCTGGGCGCGATGGGCGGCGCGCTGGCGGCGGGCGGCGGCGCGGGCGCGCTGCTGCCGGCGCACGCCGCCGCGCTGCACGCGCACGCGGCGGCGCACGCGCAGGCGGCGCACGCGCAGGCTGCGGCGCACGCGCTGCAGCCGCTGGCGCTGCTGGCGCGCGCGCCGCACCGCGACTGACGCGCCGGCCGCGCGCGGACACACATATCCTCTCGTTGTAAATAGCCGCCGGTGCGGGACAGCTCCGGACCGAGTGCGCAGTGTACATAGGAGCGGACGGTAGCGGTAACTTTATATTACATATTACTACATACGTGAAATTATTTATGTCGGGCGCGGCGGCGACGGCCGCCTGTACAGAGCACATATCGCGCGCCCGGCGCCCGGCGCCCGGCGCCCGGCGACGCCGTCAGGTGGATGTGTAGAGAACTATCTAAGTGTTACAATAAAACATGATAGAGACTATTGTTGCCGACTTTTATTTGATACCTTCCCCACTCCCACTACGTCCGCGACCCGCATCGGAGACCGATCGCTCCGGCGCGGCGACACGTTCTCTTTTGCATCGAAACCAATAACTTGATGGTTTAATTAAAAAACCGGTCAAGTGCGAACTAAGGGTTGCGTACCATCGTACATGTACCGAACCTACATAAATATTTCTAGGATGGGCCCCTGTTATTTTTATTATTTGTTGTTATAGCGACAATAGAATACGCACTCTGTGAAAATTTCAACTTTCTGCCTATTACGGTTAATAAGATACAACAGCCCGCTGACAGACGGACGGACAGCGGAGGCCTAGTAGTGGGGTCCCGTCGCCACCCTTCGGGTACGGAACCCTAAACACTACAGCAACGTACCATTCGATTCAAGTTGATTAATTATATTTTCACTTATTAAATTAACATTGATAAATAGATTGTCCAAACATGTAACTGAAGTGGCAGTTGTTCTAGTCTGCTCCATAGATGATGGCTCCAGATGGAATGATTTAAATAAACTTGTAGGGGTCTGTTGCTGACCCTAAACATAAATATGATAAAGTTGCTATGATTTGATTAGACCGGAGAATGATAATAATAAAAACAACCGCTCGTTGGCATAGTGAGTTTTGAACTTATTGTGAAATGACTTGCTATGCAGAATGCATTATGTGCTGAATGGGCGGGTTGGCCCGTACCTACCGTACCGTAGGTACATGCTCTCCGCAAGAGAAAGTCAAAGAAAAAGGGCCAAAAATGATAAAAATTGCAATATCAAACTGAGTCTAAATTTAACGGATAATGATTGATTGACTAAAGGTCTTATTAACTAGAGCTTGTGTTTGTTGGTGCACTAAAAACTTGTTAATCTAGTATTTAATTAACATTTTCATATTAACATCAAGCAGATTTACATTAAAATCGCCACAGACATTATTTTTTATGTTAGATTTAAATATTGAAACATAATTTCCTTCGTTAACTTTTTCAAAAACATCAATCGAGGCGCAAGGCGGGCTGCGAGCGCTCATAACTATTAGCCAATGTTCTGTTCTGTAATACAAATGACCTGTCAATTTTATTAATTTGAGTTCATGTACAATTCCAGTTGTAGTTGTTTACTTCGCAAACCAAAACAATATTAGTGATCTTTACATTTGATTTTAAGGAATTATTATTTTGACTCTTTTAATTATTATTTGACTTTAATATTAGTCTGATTTTCAATATTTGAATTAATAACCTAGGTACTGATTTAAAAAGTGAATAATTAGCGCTAGGCTATCTATATTGTCTTGAGGTCTAATTTAAATGACTTGGAATCATTTCCAGAATCTATTTTTTATTTATATCTATGGTGTTAATATGTGAACAATATAATTTTATTAATGCTATACCCTGACCGGATGAACTGCTTGATGCTTGATGCTTGATGCGGGACACTCGCTCGCTGCACTGAACTATACGCGTAGACTGACGCTCCATATATTGTGACTAGCGCCATCTATGATTTTATCTCGCAACTTCTTAGCAATCGTACTGTTTGTGTTGTACAAAACTGAACGTTTAGAGCGACGCCAACAAACGCACCTGCAGGCTGCAGCCTGGCGCTATTTTTAGCAATATTTCATTTTCCAAGTAATTATGAGTAGATGCCTATGTTCTGAGAGTATCACTTTGGTAAATAAAAAATAAACAAGTTCGTATGAGCTAGTGGCCAACTCTTGTGACGGAGTTTTTAGGACGCCTAAAGGCCTCTAATAAGAATTGTTCAAATTTATCCAGAGCCATAAAAGTAAGTATCTAAGTACAACATGCTTATGTTCTTTTGACATTCATTGGGGTTATTTGAAAACTCTCAGATGTCGGAATCAAAATTTTCAATGGAACATCGTAGGTAGGTACGCAGTAGGTACGCACGCCAGCACAAACAGAGAGGGAGGCATATGCCCAGCGGTGGGTAAAGTCGATGTGGACGATGATAATGCCGAAGCCTAAGTTTCGGAATACCAACATAATCAGCTATCGGCCTAGATGTAGGTAGGTGCCTAGCATAATGTCCGATGACTGAGTATGTTGGTATTGAAACAATGAGCTGCAAGTGTAGTGTGGGTGCCGATTAATTTACCGTCGCCGCTCACCTCGGCCGAGTGAGCCGGCATGCGGCATGCCTCCTCTACACAACACACGCTTCTGTAACACAAGTTACCCAAAACAAGCAAAGTCATTCCATGTGGCGCTGGCGGGCGGGGCATCGTGCTAGTACTAGGCACAGAATAGCGCTAGTAGGTAGGTACTAGGAGATGTGGTTCATCGCCCGCTTCCTCTCGACTCGAGCGCGCTAATTCATCTCGCAAACATTTCTCCGCGGGACCGGCGCCGGCGTCGGCGTCGGCTGCGCTCGAGCATCGTGCGAGCGACGTCAGCCGAACCATCAGATGGAAGCGATTCATTTTCCAATTAGCTACCGCAGCTTGCGGCGTCACGAGCCGAGTCAACGAACCGCAAGCCGAGCGAGCCGCGAGCGGTCGTCGCGTCGGTCGGTCAGTGTCGCACCAGCTTCACAGTGCGCTGCGTTATCACTCATAGTCATATCATATCAGTACGCGATTAGATACCGCGGCGAGCGCGCGTGCCGCCGCCGCCGCACCTGCAGCCGCCGCCGCCATGAGGAGCAAGGACCGGCTCGCGGAGCTGCGCCGCGTGAGTACCAGCCCACTTCAACGGAACCCAACCTGTGTTACCTATTCCACTTGGCGGTGACGATCCGGATAAACATCATTTCTTGCAAATCGAATTACAAGTGCTTATGAGATCATGAGATTTGGGGGGCTCGCTGAGGCTATAGGTAATCTAAGCAGTAGGTAGTTTGACGACCTCGGTAGCATGGCAGAGACTCGATAGGCGTGGGTTCGTTTCCCGCAGCGGCTTTTTTTCATAATCTGTAAATAGAGGTATTTCTACTGGATCTGGGTGTTGTGGGACCTCCCACCGTAGTTAGGTTGTGATTCGAAATGGCTTAAGTAGGTATGAAATTCTCACATGATATTGTTCGACACCTAACTAAACACGCATAAAGGGAAAATCACCCAAACACAGTCATTTAGTACCTAAATATTTAAATAATAATATGTATAAACCCCTAAGACATATTTTATTTTCATATACTTAGGACCGGTACATATCAAGTAGGTAAACCTTAGAGCAGTGAATTAGTATCAAACTGTGTGACACGATGTGCGTGACATACGAATAGAATCCGTGACATCACTTGAATAATATTTAACTTTGAAGTTAGTAGTAGTACTGGTCGGCACCGACGCTGGTGACTGAGAGCGTCGCGACCACTCGCAGTGCGCCGGCACCCGCGCCCGCCAGCACCAGCGTCCTTGCAGCCGCTCGTCAGGTGCATTCAATCAAAGCGCCAAGTGCTCAATAAACAATGCAACAAATGTCCAAGACGGCGTGCGCGAGCGCAGGGGCCATTGCATCGCCCAGTTACCGGATTAAATCTTTCCGGTATCTGGGTCACAGCACCGCCGCGCCGCCGCCGCCGCCGCCGCGCCGGCAACACGTCGTGCGCTGACGCGCCGAGTGCGAGTGCCGATGCCCCGCGGAGGCCGAGTGCGGCTGTACTCACTAATAACCATACTTAGCTCATTAATGTATTTAGCCTGTTTACTTACTTACTCAAATGCGCGGATCGCGTTACATCCGACGACACATTTCTCTACGTCCGCGCTTTCTGTGCGCCGCGCCCCGCGCCCCTCGCCCCGCGCCCCGCGCCCCGCGCAGCTAATGACTCACTCAGGTGTTCTTTACTTTTGAAACAATCATTTTAAATCTACTTTCTAACTCATTTTAAAATTATTTGAAATAGGTAACCTTTTTTGTGGAACTCACTTAAAAAGTTTTATGGAATATCTTTGACACAAAAAAAAGACAATCGAGCATCATCAGAGCAAAAATGGTCCGTCGAGTGATCGCGTGTTATTTTAAAGAAATAAATAAAATTATAAACAAATTGCAAGAAAGTCGTGTGAAATGATGTAAGAAATGTAAAATCCAAGTCTAATCTAATCTAAGTAAAATCATTTATACTGGATTTTATACCTACCGTACGTGGCCAGCTGGGCTCGGCTTCGGGAGCGGGTGGATCACAGCTGAAGCGCGAGGATGTTGCTGGTCGCTAGGAAACTCAAAATGTAGAGATGAGCAAGTGCATGTAAGTACGTACATACATACAGCAACTACAGGGGTGCGAGCTGTGGAATGACAACACGGAATGACAACACCCAAATCCACCCAAATTCCATAGGTAAATACGAATGTGCTTAGGTACTTTGTTGCTCGTAACAACGACTAAAGCCAGAAATTAGACGACAGCAAATCAGTAGGTAAAAGTGAATCTCTGGACGATAAAGAGCGAGGGCGGGTGTGGTGTTGCAGGTGGCAGAGGACGCGGGGCCGCCGGCGCCGGCGCCGCCCCCCGCACCCCCCGCACCCCCCGCGCTCGGCGCAGACATCGAACACATCTTCCAGGAGGTACGCCACCACCACCACCGGCCAACTGCAACCACCATGGGGTGCCCTTTGTTACAACCCACGACCCAAAGCACTGGTGCCTTGATTGTGTGTGCCTCTACCTTCCAATCCAACGTTCCTGGCTTCGAGTCTAGCCGTACCCTCCCATATATTTCTGTGCGAAATAAATGTGCCAAACAGTCGGGCACCGGCGGAGTAAGACATCGTACGAGGAAACCAGTAACTACCCGCAGAACCTACAAAGTTCCTGCACATTGTCAAGGGAAAGGAGCCTCCTTGTCTTTGGTGCGCATTTTAATCTGTTCACGAGCCTGGTTCAGATGTTAGTATTAATAATAAATGAATTACGGTTCCCTCACATTGGAACCGACAGATGCAGCGGAGTCAGCATGCGTAGAGGCAGGTACTCTGTAGGTAGTGCGAGTAGGTACTATCAATTAACACGATTATGAAGCGACACCATTTGTTTCAATAATAGGGAATAACGGACTCATTGTCGCAATTGCTCTAATCGCCGGTAGCTCCAGCGTAGGTTATTTTAGCACAACTGAAGAGAGAGTAAATAAATAACAGCGCGCCGGCGCCGGCGCCGCTCCCAGCCGATAGCGGCGTGAGCAGGCTCTCTGACGGTGATGTCATCGCAATTATCGCATGTTGGCATGTTTACACACGCGAGGAGTGACGTGCGCCTGCACTGCGCGCCTTGTCGCGCGGCCGGGTCGCGACCCCGCGACCATGACCGCGATCTAGGTAACTACCACTCACTCGACGTCGCGTCGGCAAACATCAATCATAACCAACTAAGGCCTTTTACCATCTATAGTAGATGACTTATACAGCGTCAGGAGGCAATTTTTACCTTCACCAACGGGACGCTGTAGTGCCCGGAACGAATTAAGATTGAGTAGGCTTGCCCAGCACCTATTCCATCCTCTCAGCTTAGTCGGCCTTGTCCATAGGAAAGACATGGTCAATACACGTGCGGAGCTGACTAAGCCGCGGGTTTCTCACGATGTTTTCCTTCACCGTTGTGAGAGTACTGATATAGCGCACATAAATTTCTCGCACAGAAAAATCCATCGGTACACGACCGGGTTTGAACCCACGATCTTAGGATCGGAAGGCGGGGTCACTACCAACTAGACCACCAGTGCTCTCAGAAATAAACTAAGAAAAGAATGCCCGAAATTGATCTCCTAGACTCTAGGGGATCAATTTCGGGCATTCTTTTATTCTAGGGCCTAGACCTAGAGAGCGCAACGCCAAGTGCAAAATCATGGGGCGTTTTATTAGTTACCTCGGTAATGAAGTTCTGCCGATTTCCAATAATATTTTACATGGCACGGTTTCCAGGTGGAGCGGATGCGCGACTGGATCAACGAGATGAACGGAAACACGCAGCTCATGCGGCGCCTTCACGCTGACCCCACCTTCCACGCCAACAAACGTCGGTACCCTCCCCCCCGTCCCCCCGCGTCCCCCCGGGCGCGCTCTCGCCGCTCGCGCATAACGAGGTGTCCGCTCTAGATCTGCAGGAGCAGCTGGACGAGTGCATCGCGCGCTCGGCGGGCGCGGCGCTGCGCGCGAGCGACGCGCTGCGCCGCCTGGAGCGCTCGGCGGCGGCGCGCGCCGCGCGGAACGACGCGCGCTCGCGCATCGTGCGCCTGCAGTACGCCGCCACGCGCCGCCTCTACGCCGACGCGCTGGCGCGCCACGCCGCCACGCTGGACGCGCTGCGCGACCACCGCCGCCACCTGCTGCACCAACAGATCAAACTCAGTGAGTACATCCTGCATGCCGCGTGCACCACCAGCTCACTCCACCTCCGCTCTGTGGGAGGAGCGGGAGGCAAACTCACAAGCTGTCATCTAGGTATTAGTTGACAACAATTGGATATCGCTAATAATAGTTGAAGGTTTGCGCGCTCCAAATTTGTTCAAATAAAATATAGGTACTTTCAACTGTATAGTATGTTTATTGAAACGTTAAACGGAAGGGAACTTAATATCTAAACCAACAAGCTTATCCGGCCAAGCCAAAACGCAACTATAACGCGATTCAGCTTTTGAATATGTTTAGCAGCGCCATCTAGTTAGGAGTTGGCGAACTAAAATTTCTTACTAGGTACTATTGTTGTAGGTTGATGCAAATGCTGCTAAACTATAATAAATACGTTTTAAATAACTTGAATAACTTGGACAATCGTTTAATTAATCATTATATCCTTTATAGTACCAAAAAATAACCCCAGAAAACCCATCAAAAATACATATCTCGACTACCCCCGTCTCACGTACAAACATTGCTCTACTAAACCAAACATCCTTTTACTCAGCTGCATATTAATGAGTATAGCTTTATCGCACAAAAAAAAACATTTGGATACGTTTGGTGACTCCCTCTGTACAGAATAAGTTTAAAAATATTTCATTGCTGGGCATCAGGAGCATTTTGCTCATGTGTAAAATGCCTTAGAGATTTATATTTTGAATTGTGTTTTGTTAATATGTCATTTTACATTCTATTACTTTACATTGTAGCACTTGCCTGTGAGTTATCTCGTAGTAGATAACTCACAGACAAGTGCTGTCAAGAATGGTGTAGTGTAGTGTAGTGTAGGTGCCTGCTGTGCTGTGCTGTGCTGTGCTGTGCTGTCAGGTGCACATTCTATAGTGTAATGTTCTCGTGTTGTCTTTTATAAAATGTGTATTAAGTCTGCAGTTGGCGTTGCCTGTTGAATAATATCCTCCTTACAGCTTATTCATCCTTCCCTTGTAGAAACTTGATTTTTGGTATTAAAAATTGCTATTGTTCTTGAAAAATAATAATTGTCGTGCTTGAACGTAATATCGAAGTGTAATTGAAGTGTCATTTGTAATACCTATGGCCGAATTATTTTATTTTAATTATTGAGTGGCGTTCGGAAACCAAGCTACGGAACCTCCTAACGCCAACATCTTCCCCTCATAAACATCGACGACCTTGGGATCTTGAGAATTAGCATCTTCTGGAGAACCTCCCATAGGTGGAGGACTTATCTAATAAATAAGTTATAATTAAAATTCAAGTCACAAAGTCAGCAGGGAAGTAATAGAATAATCTAACCGGTTCCGTTTGGTTTTTCAGCTAATCTCGCAATATCCGAGGAGGAGTGCGAGAGCTTGCTGGACTCGAGGAACATCTCGCTGTTCGTGGACAACGTGAGTGTGTCGGGGGGTGGGTGCGGGGTGCGGGGTGGTGGGCTGACGGCGCGCGTGTTGCAGGTGCGCGCGGAGACGGCGGAGGCGCGGCTGGCGCTGCGCGCGGCGGAGGCGCGGCGCGAGGAGCTGGCGCGGCTGGAGCGCGCGCTGCAGGACGTGCGCGACCTGTTCGCGCAGCTCGCGCACCTCGTCGCCTCGCAGGTACGTACTGGTCCCGAGGTAGGGCGGGGCGGGGGGGGGTCGCGCGCGCTCGCCCGCCTGATGCAGTGGTGTGTTCGCAGCAAGAGCGCGTGGACAGCGTGGAGTACTACGCGCTGCAGGCCACGGAGCACGTGGAGAGCGGCCAGCACGAGCTGCTCAAGGGCACCGTGTCGCACACCAAGGCCAGGAAGGTACGATACGAGCGACCTGTGGATGACCTGAGCCAAACATCGACAATAAATTGTTTGGAGAAGGTTGTGTGTGTTCCTTGACTTTGCTGAAAGTAAATGGTAATGAAACACTCTCCTGCACCACGATCACTCACTATACGCACCCGCGATGCCCCTGGCGATACCCCTGGTGGTATCGTGGCTCTTTTTAAATCAAACGATACCCCCAACAAATAGTGTTGCGACACTAATTAACAAGAGCTTTATCATCTCTTGAATTTTATATTTACAAGAAAAAAAAACAAATTATAGTCTTAGTCGGGAGACTAAGACTTAATTCGTTTAATTCGTTTTTTTTAAAGTGCGTTTACAGTATAAAGGAAATTTAACTGGAAGGATCCAGTTAAATTTCCTAACAATATTTAAAGTACTTGCCGTCTGTGTGGCATAGCCGTAAAACTTATGTAGGTTAGGTACGCAATTTTTCTAATGCGTGATCAATTGAAATTTCTTTATTTACAAGTTCTGATTGCACGCTAGTTATGAAATCGTCATTAATAATTTGATCCTTTCTTCTCTTTTTTAGAACCATCTCCATCGTATGAATGTTTTCCAAAACTTCAAAAAACTAAACAACTAAATATATAATTTAAGGCAAAACTGGTAATAATTAAAAATGGGTGATGGTTTGATATGAGCACGCGGGCTCTCAAAGGCAAGTGATCGCGAACTGACCCGAATTTCGTTGTTGTTTTCTGATTTTCTTTTGTAAACGTTTAATTCATTAAATTTTTTGGTAGTTATTGAGTTTAATTGGTAGTTATTGAAGGTAAATTCATTTACCTTCAATAACTACCAATTATTTGTTTTTACAATTCCATTATTATGATGGTAAACCATTATATTTTCAGAAAAAAATAAGCCTTATGATCTGCCTGTCTGCCGGCCTCCTCGTGGTGTTGCTCGTGCTCGTGTTCACGTGACGACTCGCCGCCGACTCGCCGCCGACTCGCCGCCGACTCGCCGCCGACTCGCCGCCGAGACGTGCGCTCTGCGAGAGTTTGTTGTATCGAAGATCCTGCTGCGAGGACATTGCCAACCACGATTAGATAAAGTGGCCACAAACTAATATCAACTGTTTTAGGATTATATATTAGTTTAAATAATAACATATTTATTATTAAGTTAATGTAAAAATAGAATAATAATTATATAATTCTAATACAATACAGATTATAATTATTATTGCGATTAACACATGTCGCATATTTTAAACTATGTACCTACCTAATGCCTTCAACCATCTTTGAATTTATTTACGCACAATCACACGACACATTTCCGACACAGAACAACCCGCGGCCGCGACGTTCTGCGTCTCGGCTCCTCGACTTCGTAGTAGTACATTATTTTATTCTATATTCAATACACTGGCCTGCAAAACTAAATAATACACTTTTAATATTTTTTTCTAAACAATAGAAGTTAGAGATTTAAAATAAAAAACGTTTCATAGCAAATTTTATTAGCTTTCTTTGAACCCATTGTAAACTATACATTA
Organism: Scotopteryx bipunctaria; assembly: GCA_949320045.1. Taxonomy (NCBI): domain Eukaryota; kingdom Metazoa; phylum Arthropoda; class Insecta; order Lepidoptera; family Geometridae; genus Scotopteryx; species Scotopteryx bipunctaria. The sequence continues at coordinate 1,487 of OX439450.1, read as the reverse complement.
GTAACTTTTTATATTAAAAAAAAGTAAAAACAATAAAAATAGCCATTTTTAGCTTAGTGTCACAAAACATTGAGTTTTTATAGCATCATTTTTAAGTATGTTTTACATGTTATTTAATTTTTAATAACTGATATTGCCTCCTCTGGCTCTGATTACAGCTTCGAGCCGGTTTGGCACACTGACTGAACACGAGGCTTCGGATCCTATCTTGGGATATATTCTCCCATTCTTCTATCAGGGCCTGTTTCAGTGCCCTGAGGGTGGTAGGAGGTGGTCTACGGCTTCTGACTAGCCTCCCTAGCTCATCCCAGACGTGCTCAATTGGGTTGAGATCAGGACTTCTTGATGGCCGCTTGGCCATCACGCTGATACCAATCTCCTGAACATGCTCTTGCACGACCCGAGCCGTGTGTGGCCGGGCATTATCATGCATCAGTATCGATCCATCACCCATATTTACTAAATACGGCCCTGCATACTCACTGAGGATCTCTTGGGCATATCTTTCCCCAGTCAGAGTGCCATTTTCTATGGCCACTAGGTCTATGCGACCTTCTGAAGATATGCCAGAACATACATGTACACTGCCTCCACCGTACTGGACTCTTTCTGAGAAGCAGGCTTGAAGGTATCGCTCACCAGGTCGCCTGTAAACACTTCGCCTTCCATCAGAAGTATAAAGTGAGAACTCATCTGTGAACAAAATTCTTGACCATTCTTCTTCAGACTACTGTATGTGTTCACGGGAGTATCGCAGTCTCGCTACCCGATGCTCTCTCGAGTTTGGGGCCATTCGCTGGTCTTCGGGGTTTAAGGTTTGCTTCAGCAAAGTCTTCTTCGCACTGTACTGTCACTAGTGTAGTCCCTTCGGATCTGAAGAAGCTGATCAGCTGTTGCTGGACTTCAACTGCATTTAGGTGGCGATTTGTCAACACAGTGGAAACAATATAACGGTCTTCTCGGGCACTTGTGCACCTGGGTCGGCCGTTACAAGGTCTCCACAGATGGTTTCCAGTCTCTTCGTATCTTCGCTTCACCTTCTGGATCGTTCGTAACGTTACATCCACCATTCTGTATCCAGTATGACGCATAGTGATGTCTAGTTCCAGAAAAGTCATGATCCTAGCACATTCTTCAGGTGAAAGTTGTCTAAATTAGCTTTTGTAACAAGACTCATCGATCAAGAAACAATGGAAAACAAAAACAGAATAAAAAAAAAAAAAAAAATGCGAATTTAAATCTTTAATCCAAAAAAACTTATTTTTGCTCATAGTTTTTTTCAGCCATTTCCTAAAAGAAGGAAATCGACTATGAAGTTTTCATATATAAAATTTAACTCTCTTTCGAGTCGTTTTTATTCGGAAAGTAACGTAACGGAAAGTAACGGATCCTTATTTTTGAATTTATTATAGCTATTTATTATTACTTATTATACTAGACCCTGATAATGTAGCTTTTTATTGGTGATTGTATTCGTTATTTCCGGA